>OY728128.1:61535647-71535647 GCA_963277665.1 Viscum album
TTTAGAAGAAGAGATGAATACGATTGTAATAATTTCTAGAAAGGAAATATTACTAACATCATAAGGGATTTGGGATTCATAATAAAAAACACTTGAACTTATTAATTTTTATTTTTGTGGGATAATTAGACATAAATAAAAAATATATGATTTATACATTATCACATTTAATGAGATTTCAATCAGATGAGAAACATCATTTTTATAAAGAACATGTTAGAGGATATTGAAACATTAAAATTCTTCATAAAAAATGTTGAGAATGAAATTGGGGTTTCCATAAAGAATTTGAGAATAATGAATTGTAAAAAATTCATATATTTTTTATTGAAAATTATCTACGAAATCATTGTATAAAACATCAATATAGTTATCCCTATGCTCCACAAAAATGGAGTATAAGAAATATTTAATATAAATTAGGTGGAAATTTGAAGAATTGTGTTAGCAGAATACAAATATTCAATATTTTATTAGAGTGAATCTATTAATAAAAATTTCTATGGTCAAAATAGAGTTTTTTTAAGACCAGAAACTATTGTGTCTTTTAATGAAATTTCATATAAAAAACCATCATTGACAGACTTTTTTTTGGAAGTCCAAGATAGATCAAAATGAAAAAGATTCCATATTTGGGAATGGATGATTAGAATTCTATGGAAAGATGTTTTATATGTTATTCTCAAAATAAATGATGTTACAAATATTGGAATAAACATTTACAATTTTTGTTAACTCATATTAGGAATATGTAATTGAAAATCAATGTTCCTTAGTAAAAGTTGTTCAGAATTAAAATGAGGATAAACAGGAGAGTTACAAAAATAATGATTATAAATTAGAACATCTTTATCAAGATTCAAAACAATTCTGTGATGAGAAAATTTAATTTGGGAAATAAAATTGAAAATTCATCGATTTAAATAACATATCAAATCCGAATACATTTTTAGGAATCATAAGGCACTAGTTTAAGCAAGAACAATGTCGAGATTAGATATTCAGTAATCAATTTTCTCAAAAGATAATCCAGAATCAGTTTCAGAAGATATATTGTATAACGAATTGGTGGATTCTATGAATGAATATATAGATCTCATTGAGAAGAATGAAACATAGAAAATTGTTTCATGGAAAATGAATAAAAATGATATCAGAATTAGTGGGTGTATAAACAGAAGTCAAATGAACATGAATAAGTATTAAGAATAAAAAACAGACTTTTTGGTAATTTTTATACAAATATGGAAGGTGTTTATTTTGAATAAACATTTTCCCTAGTTACAATATTAGAAACTATTAGAATGTTTCTTTCAGTGGCCACACATTAGAATTAGAAATATTATTAGATTCATATAAATTCACCGTTCCTAAATGGTTATATTTTTCATGAATTTTACATTGAACAACCTTGTGGAATCTGATATGATGTGGATAAAAACAAGGTTTAAAAATTTAATAATGATTTGAATGGGATGAAACAAGCTCCACATGCATTATATTCTAAACCTAACAATTGTCTGAGAACGATGAATTTTTTTAAAGGATATGTTGATAGAAACTTATTTTTGATATATGTTGACTCTAGAGCTGTAATTTTAAATATTATTATGGATGATATATATTTTTTCAAGAGATATTTAATAGGATTGTAAAACATTTTCTAAGGAAATGAAGAAGTTTTCTGAAATTTCTATGATTATAGAATTAACTTTTTCTCTTCGAATATAAGTTCAACAAAAGGGGAAATACATTTTCTTTTCTTATGAAAAGTGAGACATTGAATTTTTAAGGGTTTTTGGGTTGATATAATCAAAAGAAGTTTCAAATGCTATTTTAGTGAGAACAAAGGTAAGTAATTATGTTTCTTGAACAGCTATGGGTCAAAAATATTTTCAAAAGCTGATAGGAAGCCTTTTTTATCTTATAGACTAAAGGACTAATATTTTCTATGTTCTGAATTTGTGTTCCATGTCCCAAATTAGTCAAAAATAATAAAATATTTTGGAAGAAAAAACATTATGAGATATTTCAAAGGAATGTATTAAATTGGTTGTTGAACAAAAGAAATACTGAGATGAATTTTCATGGATATACTAATGTTGATTGGGATGATGATTGTAATGATAGAAAATCAACATCAAGAGGAATGTTTTTCTTGGTTAAATGTAGTGTATGTTGGAATAATAAGAAACCATGATCAGTTAATTTGAGCACAACTGAATCTAAATATATTGCAAGTAATCATGCATGTACTCAAATGTTAGGGATGAAATTTCATACTATTGATTCAAAAGTAAATTTTTTTGAACAATTGACGATATTTTGTGATTATAAGAGTTAAATTAATCTGTATAAGAATTATTTCCAACATTAAATTATAAAAACACAGTTATAATTTTTCACATTATAAGAGATAATGTCTCTTCTATAGATGTTTTCCTAAAATACATTTCAACAATGTATCAGATTGAAGATATCATTAAAAAAATAATTCAAAAATAATGGTTTGGTGAAATAAGGTTGCAAAATTATGTCTATCCTCCTCCCATGTATTCCAAAACCTCATAAATATGTAACCCTACTGAGGTTTAGATAATACCAAAATATTTGGATAGAAGGTAACAACATTATACATTGTATAAATTTTTTACTTATAGGTATTTTATGAATATGAAGATATGTTTATTATAGAATGGGGGAGAGATAATGAAAATTTAAGGAAAATGAAAAGTGGGATAAAAATAAAAGTGATATAATAAATGATAAAATCATGGGAGAGTATTTATATACATGGAAACAACATTTTCATACCACCATTTAATGGAATAACTTCTAAAATAGTACATTATCTAATAGTGTGATGTTAGGAAACACAGTTTTGAGAAAGGATAGGTTATGATAAAACTAAAAAATAAAACTTAAGATGTTTACTGAAATTAAGTGGTGGAAAATTACTAAGAGTACGAAATGTTGTTAACAAGGGTTTTCAACAAATAAAAAGGGGGTGATTGAAGAACCATTGGGATAAATTGTTTTAATACTATTTTTTTACTTTTTGTTAGCTACACTTTTGTATAAGAATATTTTTTTTCATTAATATTATCCAGTCCATTGTAATGAGATATTTTTTATAATTTACAAATGTTTCTGAAATAATTGAATCTATATGAATCATAATCAGATCATACAATCTGAAAAAATTAGAGATAGAAATTATTGTTTGCTAATAATTTTCCACTACAATAATCAAAGAAAGAAATTATTTTCTGGTTGAATAAGTCATATTATTTATGAATTGTGTTTAAATTGTATTCAATAAGAATGAAATGAAAATCAAATTCATTTACAAGGAAACAATTATCAAATTCACAAATAAAGAAATAAAAACTGGTTCACTGAGAGGGAAACTGAAATTGGATTCTCAAAGAATGAAATTGAAATTGGATTCATAAAAAAAGAAACAAAAAACAAATTGAGATACTTATAAAGAAGAATCATAATGAAATACAAGATGAATTATGATGACATGAAGTAGTTAAACTAAAAATTCATTTATTTTATAAATCTCAAAGATCATTAAGCATCTTGGAAGAAGTGAATGCCGAAATTTAAATGAGTGGGAATACCAATTATTTTGAAATTTGAAAAAGTGTGGAATATTTTCATGGTTCCTACTTTTGTGTTTTGATTCACATATAAATATTTTCTCACATCATTCTTTTCATGTAAAACATTAATGCAAGCATAAAAGATATAGTGTTGTGGAAATAATGTGAAATTCATTGTTGGATAGTGATCTCATGATAGGGATCACATAACTGGATTTTTGTTTACCAAATTGAATGAGATCGGATTGAGAATATAATATTGAGTTGAACAGATTGAGAAGATCGTATTGATACAATCATATTGATAAAAACCATTTTGAGAATTTGAGTAGAGTTTGAGTTTTTAATATTGAGAATGGGTTCAACATATTGAGACTATCATGTTGAGGGAATAAAATACAGACTCATTATATTGGGATAATTATATCTAGACTCATCATAAAAAGAGAATTATATCAAGACTCATCAGATTGGGAAAATTAAATCCATCCAATTCAGACTAATGATTTGTAATGAGAAATGGTGGAGTAGCTTTCACAATGTATTTACGGCATTATTTTTCTCAATTTTTTAATAACAAGTAACTATTATCTGATGAGAACTATAATAATCATTATTATTGGGAGTTGGAAGGTGTCTAACATAAGTTGGAAGAAGTTGTATTCACTCCCTCAAATTAGTATTTTTCCATAAACCCATGAGTGTGGTTATAGGAAGGTTGTAGATTCTCACACTGAGCTCGAATCTTGTAAATCTTGTGTGATTTACATTCTCTCATACTTTTTCATGCATGAGTATTTTCAAAATTTTAATAGAAAAAAACTCTTAATAGGTTTTATGGGTTCTGTTTCTAAATGTTTTAAAACTTATAAAAATGAACAATTGAATTGAACCCCCTTCCCCACATTTTTTATTTGACCCTTAGGAACTTCAATAATGATATAATAACATATTCAATTTTCATGATTATAACATAATAATATTCATACCCATAAAATACTTATATCATCAAACATGCAACATATAATATGGATTTAACAATGGCATGATCCATTAGAATCCATTATCATGATCTATATGATATCAATCATGATAATATGAAACATTAGAAACAAATATGAATAATAAATAAAACTTATTACATCTTGGAAATTATATTCACATCAATTATTACAAATGGAATAACAAATATGGTCAACTTGCATCTTTTAAATTCACAATACATTGGAGGGCTATAATGGACCCACCTGTCCATGGTTTATCACAGAACAATGAAATGGAGATTAAAAATCTACCCACCTTTCCATGGATTATAAAAGAGCCTCCCATCCCTTGTTTATAATGTATCTACCCATCATCATAATTTTTTTCCCAAAATCATATCATTAATAATGTTCATATATAACTCATTTGATTATAAAACCATTAAAATAATGATTATTATTTTAAGAAGATGATTAAACCATGTAAAATAAATGGGTTCTATAATAATCTATTTGAAAAAAGACTATCTTATGGGAAAAAAATTAGAATTATAAAAATATATTTGATACATGAATAACTAATAGAAAATAAATGTGTACAACAATAATTTCTTTGAAACCTGCATACCCGATGGAAAATAAATAGGTAATATAAATATCTATTTGAATCATTATTAACCCATAAAAAACTGGTATGATAAAATCTATTTGAAATTATCATAATCCATATAGAAAAACAATGTGTATGGTGTCATTAAAAAATATTTCAATTTAAGTATATGCGAGAACAAGTTTTTTGTGTGGTTGAATGGAAATAACATTAAAAAAATTTAAAATTTAAAGAAAATAACATTTTCATTTTAAAAATATTATTCTAAAACTAAAAAATAAAAAAAACGGAACATCATTTTATTTGAAAAAATAAGTGGAAATATATAAAGGATTCTGAAAATAAAATATTGGCCATGACATCAGATATATTGTTTCATGTTGTAAATTAGAAAAATAAAAATTATTCTCAATATAATTTGTAAAAGGGAGTCAATAGTAACTCATTTAGAAAATTTAATGAAATTTCTAATAATCCCCTTTTAATTACGTTTATAAAAAAGTGAAATCATTTTTGAAAACATGGATATAAAAAATAAGGATACCACATATTAAAGAAAATAAAATACCAACATCAATTAAAATTTATATATTGATGTTTTTCAAATAATAAAGGGATTAATTTCAAATTAAACAAGTGAAACTAATTCATAACCTAAAAAAAGTGATCTTGTTATAGAAAATTATATCATATCATTTCCCCCAAAATAATCTTGAACATAAATAATCCTAAAAGAGAAGATATTGTAACATTAAGCCTTTTCCACTTTGGTATCAATTTAATCATAAACCCCAAGAATGAATAATATAAAATTAAATTTTAAATATCATAATAAAAGAGATACATTTTATAACATGGAAAAAGAATATTTTATAAAACTTATGAAGAATATTGGTTCATATCATAAGAATATTTCACAAATAATGTAATTTGGGATGATTAACCACTACAAAGATCTTATCAATGAATTGAGAGTTAATTAATGGAGAGAATTTGTGTAACAAATTTAAATCCTAACCAAATAATTTTAAATAAATAACAGACAAATTTATATATAACTTCACACATAATCATACCATAACAAAGTCAATGAATACCTTTTATAACCTATCAGTTTAAATTATGTTAATAAGCTCTTTACAAGATGGTAACTTTTATGTGAATCCACTTGGATAAATTAATTAAAATTGAAATCATAAAATAAAATTATTTGTGAATTATTTGTGATATAACATGAAAAATTAATAATATATACACTAAAAAATAAAATTAAGTGGTGAATAAGACATATGTCTCACACAATTAAAAGTGAGGCAAGAAAAAACACCTATCCACACATCTAGACTTTCGATGTATGTTCATTAACTCTTGTATAATAATATTAGTTCAATTATTTTATTTATTAAGATAATTTTTCATTTTTAATAGATTATACATAAATTATTTAGTTTATTTTTTTATTGATATATTTTTGGTAGTTTATCTGTTAAGTCCACATTGGGTGTTTTTAGGACATTTTCTATATTGTTTTAGAAATGGATTTGGTGTGTTGACTATGGATGAAGAGGTCATTATTTAATCATCAATAGAATAATAATATTGTAATTAATTTCATATTTAATAATAAATTATACATTTAAAGACAATCATGAAAATGGTTATTGAATATGAACTACAATACAATCATGAAGATAGTAAGTTGTACATACAAATGGGTAATGTTTCAATTTTTAATGATCATTACAGAAAGTGGGCAGGGATTATTTTATCATTCCTTAATGATCTTAATATCTTAAATCCAAATATTTTTCTTTAAGTATACTTACATAAATCATTATTTTTATGTGGTGATGAAAAAAAAAGATCACATAACTTTGTGGCGGTGGTAGTCAACACAAACACAAACGACATTATTTCTTTTCTTCGTAAAACAGAAAACAATATATTATATTTTCTTGCATGGACTATTTTGGAATATTTTTAGTTCTGCAGGGGGGGTTAATAATTTTGGGGGACTAATAACCATTTCCAGATTTTTATCCCTATACCTCTTCGACCTATTCGGGTCACGATTCTCATATTCTATTTTAACATTTGTAAGGATGTATATGACTGAAATAGAAGATGGACCATGGTATTTTTTAATGGTTCACTAATTAATGAGAGAATCTAGTTCTTTATGAGTATGGTATTGACTATTACACAGATTATACACAATAATATATTATTAGTTAAAAGTGTCCTAGCTAGGAATCAATCTTTATCCATGTGTGGGACTCTATACATTAAGATGGGGGAATGAAACAATTCTTCATCCATGTACTAGTGATGACCTGAACCAACAAGAATCACCTTTTATGGTAATTTATAATTACTCTTAATGCATTATCCAAAATCATAATGAATTTAATATGTAACATCATGAATATATTCCACTAGATGAGAATTTTGTTCGATTCCATAGTGCTACTTTGGTCTTACAATTCTCCACTTTCTAAATAATTAATATCATGCAATCAACCCTAATTATTCATCTCTATAGTGAACTATATATTTCACTTTATTATCTTTCTAGTAGTTATAGTGATATGAATAGGGTGTGGAATGATAAATAGTATTCTCCCTAACCCAAATCATAATCAATAGATATAAATTTTCTAATCAATTTCTAATTCTTATTCTGATCTTTGATAGAAAATGATATGAATTATGTTATCTGTGTTCTGATCACTTTCTTCCTTAATGGGAAACTGACTACACTAAGACATCTACTTTTTTCTTAAAAGAATTAAAAAATATTTTGGATTACTAAAACATTACAGTTCATCTCATCATAACATCATTAAAATTAATTCTTCTTCTTCGATACAATTTCAATTTAGTGAAAGAAGTATTGATTCTATTTTTGTTTACTCAACCAACATGGAATATTATTCAATATAAACTTATCAATTTATCATGTTCTAATGTGAATTGTTCTTACTTATTCTTGTGAAATCTTGGATTTAGTTCATTAACATGAAATAAATATTTAATGGGATATTGAATTCATGAAATAGTTTCATATAACCCTCTGGAAAACATTATAACATAAATCATTATTCTTATTTTTATTATTATATATGCATTAAATATTTTTTTAGGGTCTATAGAATGAATATAAAATCACTAATTAATGTATACATGCATACTTTGTATTTTTTTCATTTACTTTTAACATCAAGCTACATATCATAAGAAATAAAATTAGGTATTTTAGGGATTTTCATATGTTTCCAAGTGAATTCATGTGATATTCTTCATCACTTGGGTGAAGCCACGCCCATATAGATATGTGCCTTTGGTTCTCTTCATTCATCCCCAAATATTAATAAATCAGTTCTCCAATTATTCATCCACACCAACATAGATTTGTGAGTTCTTCATCACCCTTGAGAAAGACTGATTTTTTGTGAACATTATTTATTCTACATCAAATTAATACGTATTATATGAAACATAGAAAAATCATATGTGTTTCTATGGAGATTAATACAACAATATAGTTTTTAGGAACATGTTATTCTTGAAACACAGTGGGAGTTTTCAACTCATTAATTAGCATATGGGTATATCACTATTTCAACACCGAACACAGTGAGGTTGTATCACTTATACACTAGTACTTGGCATTGTTCTTTTCAACAAGAATGATTTTTATGTACAAACACTAGATTCATTAATGTCAGATATTATCCATCATAAAATATTATGGTAGTTATACATTACAAAAAATAGTATCTGGAACTCCATTAATTGTTTTTTATACAAGTCTCATTTTTAACATTTCTCTATGCATAAACTATAAAATCAGAAGTACTATTTTTTTAAAATTATTTTCTCCCAATAGAATAAGTTAGTGTGAACACATTCACCTAGCTTAGTTCATGGTTAATTATAGAAAATGTTACCACCTCCTTAAATCCTAATCATTATTCCAGGTAAATCAGTTATTCGAATTGGAAACCACATCATCTTTTAATTCTTCAAATGTGGGATAAGTTTTCACACACTTCATATTATTTATTCTTATGATATGAGATCATTTTTTAATTTGCGAAAACACCGCATTAGAAAGAATTCAGCAAAATATACATGCATGTGCATGCTTGGATATATAAGATGATTATATCTCAGTACTATGACCTTATTATTATTAATCATTTCACACACATTATTTCATTTGTGCATGAAGATATGTAGAATCATTTCGTCAATAACATTATATATGATGACTCATTGTGTCATATTAATTGGTCGATTTTGGATCAACCATATTATTGGGAAAAATGTTCTGTCATCAAGTCTTTTGTGGAGGAAGATTGGGGAATTTGTTTAATCCATCATAGTGCAGAATGAATTTCATGATTGAATTACTTATATCATGAGACATGTGATATGCCTATCAATTAAATGAAACATGAAAAATATCCAACCTATAGTATCCCACATCAAACCCCATCATATTTTAGCTGCTCTTTATCAAATATATGGTTTCTATATAACCTTCATGATGGAATTGGGGTTGTCAAATATGTTCAATACACACACCATTCCAACAAGATCCATGACACATGTGGTCAATGGGATTACATGTGCGATTTTTTCCCAATCTAGTCACTCACCTTTAGGAATCCACTCATGGTTTCCCATGTATAGTATGAATCCCATGTTAGTTGAGCTTGATCCCAATACATGTGGTTGATATGGCCCAATTGGGTGACTGTGGTTGGAACCATTTACTAACATAGAATAATATATAAGACAAATATTACATAATTTCCAAACGAAAATATAATTTAGCATAACAACTTAAAAATGAATGCATTCCCTTATTCATCCCAAATGAAAAATGAAATTTTACAAATCCTATCATGTAAAATATTATTTATGAAAATAGAAATTTACATGGTATTTTGT
The DNA here is from genome assembly GCA_963277665.1 of Viscum album. Lineage (NCBI taxonomy): Eukaryota > Viridiplantae > Streptophyta > Magnoliopsida > Santalales > Viscaceae > Viscum > Viscum album. The sequence continues at coordinate 61,545,811 of OY728128.1, forward strand.
AAATATTATTCTTCATAAATTCCAATTTTTTTTATAATATCAACTCCAAATATATATTCATAACCAAATGACATTCATCTATTCTTCTATATTGTTTAACTGAATGCATCACAATTATTAAACATGCATACCCATTCACTAATCACCTGAGTTAATAAGCTAATTTTATTCAAAAGTAGTTCCATAAGATCATAATACAGGAGCACTTATTTTTTAATCATATTGATATCAGAAAAATGGATTTATCCTTAATAAACATTAAAAACGAATACCATCCTTTGAAAATAAATACATCTAAAACAAAAATGTTGCTCTATAATATCCCCATTTGTGCTTGTTGTCAATGTATTAAAGAAAATTAAATTATTATATCAAAATGTGAATCTATACCTTATATTTTTATTCTAAATGAATATGTTAGTATGTGAATATATCCATGTTACTTCTCCAAAGAACTATTTTACTTACCGTATTTATTATTGAAATGAAATAAAAAGATTATGGGAAAAGGGTATTAATCTATACATAAGAAATGTTCTATCCACCGTTTCAATCAATGTATACATGAGTTATGATCAATGTAGAAAACTAGTTGATTTTATTTAGAAAAAATATATTTTTGTTACCAACTGATCATGATTCCACATGAAATGGGAACCCAAAGACAAATCTTCATATGTTATTCCTTTGCAATATAGGATGAAGAAACTAAATGTGACATGATTTCACTCACTTCAACAAATATATTAAAAAATATCATGTCTAAAATTAAAAATAATTGCCCTTGGAGTAGTTCTATACTTTTACATATTATTATGTCATTGATTATTTCAATTACTAACCATTTTTATCATGTCTGTAATTTTTGGATAACCCATAATTGGAGGTTAAGAGATATTTACCATTTCTAAGGACATGATCATTAACAAATTTCTAGAGTAATCATATTTGTTACACATTAAAGTAATGAATTTGGTAGCTTATTTATCATTCTTAATTTGCCTCCCCCTCAAGGGAAACAGTCATCAACATATATATAATGGTTTAGCTCTTCAAGAAATGATTTAATGAAATTCAAATATGGGGGAAACAAAATAATGGATCTTGATCTTCTGATTTTATAGATTTCAAAACATTCATATTATCATAGAGGAAAAATATATTCGATAATTTTTATATAGTATTTGATATAATAGACTTCAAATCTTCAATGATGATCCTCTATAATAATTATATTTAAATATCATTTGAGAAATCATTCATGGATAGTGACTTCCTCAGCTTATCTATCATGAATTGATAGTAATCACTGCTTCTCTGACCCCCCAATCATTCTTATACTTTATTTCTATGATTTATAAGAATAAATAAAACACATCAACATTTAAGGGAATGAGTTGTATCCTTCCTTGATTCTCAATTTTAATAACATGATTGATATAGTTTCCTCAACCATGTTTCTTTAATTCTTCTCATCATCATGCATCCACATATGAACTTATGTTCTGATTTTTAGGGGGAAACATGGATCTAATACTATTATCTTATACATTGTTTGGATAATTTTTATTCCTTATAACCTTTATAGACTAAAGGACTAATATTTTCTATGTTCTGAATTTGTTTTCCATGTCCCAAATTAGTCAAAAATAAAAAAATATTTTGGAAGAAAAAAACATTATGAGATATTTCAAAGGAATGTATTAAATTGGTTGTTGAACAAAAGAAATACTGAGATGAATTTTCATGGATATACTAATGTTGATTGGGATGATGATTGTAATGATAGAAAATCAACATCAAGAGGAATTTTTTTCTTAGTTAAATGTTGTGTATGTTGGAATAATAAGAAACCATGATCAGTTAATTTGAGCACATCTGAATCTAAATATATTGCAAGTAATCATGCATGTACTCAAATGGTAGGGATGAAATTTCATATTAATGATTCAAAAGTAAAATTTTCTGAACAATTGACGATATTTTGTGATTATAAGAGTTAAATTAATCTTTATAAGAATTTTTTCCAACATTTAATTATAAAAACATAGTTATAATTTTTCACATTATAAAAGATAATGTCTCTTCTATAGATGTTTTCCTAAAATACATTTCAACAATGTATCAGATTGAATATATCATTAAAAAATAATTCAAAAATAATGGTTTAGTGAAATAAGGTTCAAACATTATGTCTATCCTCCGCCCATGTATTCCAAAACCTCATACATATGTACCCCTACTGAGTTTTAGATAATACCAAAATATTTGGATAGAAGGTAACAACATTATACATTGTATAATTTTTTTATTTATAGATATTTTATGAATATGAAGATATGTTTATTATAGAATGAGGGAGAGATAATGAATATTTAAGGAAAATGAAAAGTGGGATAAAAATAAAAGTGATATAATAAAAGATAAAATGATGGGAGAGTATTTCTATACATGGAAACAACATTTTCATACCACCATTTGATGGAATAACTTCTAAAATAGTACATTATCTAATAGTGTGATGTTAGGAAACACAGTTTTGAGAAAGGATATGTTATGATAAAACTAAAAAATAAAACTTAAGATGTTTACTGAAATTAAGTGGTGGAAAATTTCTAAGAGTACGGAATGTTGTTAACAAGGGTTTTCAATAAATAAAAACGGGGTGATTGAAGAACCATTGGGATAAATTGTTTTAATACTATTTTTGTACTTTTTGTTAGCTACACTTTTTTATAAGAATGTTTTTTTTCATTAATATTATCCATTCCATTGTAATGATATATTTTTTATAATTTACAATGTTTCTGAAATAATTGAATCCATATGAATCATAATCAGATCATACAATCTGAAAAAATTAGAGATAGAAATTATTGTTTCATTATAATTTTCCACTATAATAATCAAAGAAAGAAAGTATTTTCTGGTTGAATAAGTCATATTATTTATGAATTGTGTTTAAATTTTATTCAATAAGAATGAAACGAAAATAAAATTCATTTAAAAGGAAACAATTATCAAATTCACAAATAAAGAAATAAAAACTGGTTCACAGAGAAGGAAACTGAAATTGGATTCTCAAAGAATGAAATTGAAATTGGATTCATAAATAAAGAAACAAAAAACAAATTGAGATACTTATAAAGAAGAATCATAATGAAATACAAGATGAATTATGATGACTTGAAGTAGTTAAACTAAAAATTCATTTATTTTATAAATCTCAGAGATCATTAAGCAGCTTGGAAGAAGTGAATGCCGAAATTTAAATGAGTGGGAAAACCAATTATTTTGAAATTTGAAAAATTGGGGAATATTTTCATGGTTCCTACTTTTGTGTTTTGATTCACATATAAATATTTTCTCACATCATTATTTTCATGTAAACCATTAATGCAAGCAGAAAAGATATAGTGTTGTGGAAATGATGTGAAATTCATTTTTGGATAGCGATCTCATGATATGGATCACATAATTGGATTTTTGTTTACCAAATTGAATGAGATCGGATTGAGAATATAATATTTAGTTTAACGGATTGAGAAGATCGTATTTATACAATCAGATTAATAAAACCCATTTTGAGAATTTGAGTAGAGTTTGAGTATTGAATATTGAGAATGGGTTCAACATATTGAGACTATCATGTTGAGGGAATAAAATCCAGACTCATTGTATTGGGATAATTATATCTAGACTCATCATAATAAGAGAATTATATCAAGACTCATAAGATTGGGAAAATTAGATCCATCCAATTCAGACTAATGATTTTTAATGAGAAATGGTGGAGTAGTTTCCACAATGTATTTACGACATTATTTTTCTCAATTTTTTAATAACACGTAACTATTATCTGATGAGAACAATAATAATCATTATTATTGGGAGTTGAAAGGTGTCTAAAAGAAGTTGGAAGAAGTTGTATTCACTCCCTCAAATTAGTATTTTTCCATAAACCCACGAGTGTGGTTATAGGAAGGTTGTCGATTCTCACACTGAGCTCAATTTTTGTAAATCATGTATGATTTACATTCTCTCATACTTTTTTATGCATGAGTATTTTCAAAAATTTAATAGAAAAAAATCTTAATAGGTTTTATGGTTTCTTTTTCTAAATGTTTTAAAACATATAAAAATGAACAATTGAATTGAACCCCCTTCCCCACATTTTTTATTTGACCCTTAGGAACTTCAATAATGATATAATAACATATTCAATTTTCATGATTATAACATAATAATATTCATACCCATAAAATACTTATATCATCAAACATGAAACATATAATATGGATTTAACAATGACATGATCCATTAGAATCCATTATCATGATCTATATGATATCAATCATGATAATATGAAACATTAGAAACAAATATGAATAATAAATAAAACTTATTGCATCTTGGAAATTATATTCACATCAGTTATTACAAATGGAATAACAAATATAGTCGACTTGCATCTCTTAAATTCAAAATACATTGGAGGGCTATAACGGACCCACATGTCCATGGTTTATCACAGAACAATGAAATAGAGATTAAAAATGTACCCACCTTTCCATGGATTATAAAAGAGCCTCCCATCCCTTGTTTACAATGTATCTACCCATCATCATAAATTTTTTCCCAAAATCATATCATAAATAATGTTCATATATAACTCATTTTATTATAAAACCATTAAAATAATGATTATTATTTTAAGAAGATGATTAAACCATGTAAAATAAATGGGTTCTATAATAATCTATTTGAAAAAAAGACTATCTTATGGAAACAAAATTAGAATTATAAAAATATATTTCAAACATGAATAACTAATAGAAAATAAATGTGTACAACAATAATCTCTTTGAATCCTGTATACCCAATGGAAAATAAATAGGTAATATAAATATCTATTTGAATCATGATTAAACAATAAAAAAACTGGTATGATAAAATCTATTTGAAATTATCATAATCCATCTAGAAAAAGAATGTGTATGGTGTCATTAAAAAATATTTCAATTTGAGTATATGTGAGAATAAGTTTTTTGTGTGGTTGAATGGAAATACCATTAAAATAATTTAAAATTTAAATAAAATAACATTTTCATTTTAAAAATACTATTCTAAAACTAAAAATTAAAAAAAATGGAACATCATTTTATTTGAAAAAATCAGTGGAAATATATAAAGGATTCTGAAAATAAAATATTGGTCATGACATCAGATATATTGTTTCATGTTTTAAATTAGAAAAATAAAAATTATTCTCAAAATAATTTGTAAATGGGAGTCAATAGTAACTCATTTAGAAAATTTAATGAAATTTCCAATAAACCCCTTTTAATTAGGTTTATAAAAAAGTGAAATCATTTTTGAAAACATGGATATAAAAAAGAAGGATACCACAAATTAAAGAAAATAAAATACCAACATCAATTAAAATGTATATATTGATGTTTCTCAAATAATAAAGGGATTAATTTCAAATTAAACAAGTGAAACAAATTCATAACCTAAAAAAGTGATCTTGTTATAGAAAATTATATCATATCATTTCCACCAAAATAATCTTGAACATAAATAATCCTAAAAGAGAATATATTGTAACATAAATCCTTTTCCACTTTGGTATCAATTTAATCATAAACCCCAAGAATGAATAATATAAAATTCAATTTTAAATATCATAAAAAAAGAGATACATTTTATAACATGAAAAAAGAATATTTTATAAAACTTATGAAGAATACTGGTTCATGTCATAAGAATATTTCACAAATAATGTAATTTGGGATGATTAACCACTACAAAGATCTTATCATTGAATTGAGAGTTAATCAATGGAGAGAATTTGTGTAACAAATTTAAATCCTTACCATATAATTTGAAATAAATAACAGACAAATTTATATATAAATTCACACATAATCATACCATAACAAAGTCAATGAATACCTTTTATAACCTATCAGTAAAAATTATGTTAATAAGCTCTTTACAAGATGGTAACTTTTATTTGAATCAACTTGGATAAATTAATTAAAATTGAAATCATAAAATACAATTATTTATGAATTATTTGCGATATAACATGAAAAATTAATAATATATACACTAAAAAATAAAATGAAGTGGTGAATAAGACATATGTCTCACACAATTAAAAGTGAGGCGAGAAAAAACCCCTAACCACACGTCTAGACTTTCGATGTATGCTCATTAACTCTTGTATAATAATATTAGTTCAATTATTTTATTTATTAAGATAATTTTTCATTTTTAATAGATTATACATAAATTATTTAGTTTATTTTTTTATTGATATATTTTTTGTAGTTTATCTGTTAAGTCCACATTGGGTGTTTTTAGGACATTTTCTATATTGTTTTAGAAATGGATTTGGTGTGTTGACTATAGACGAAGAGGTCATTATTTAATCATCAATTGAATAATAATCTTGTAATTAATTTCATATTTAATAAAAAATTATACATTTAAAGACAATCTTGAAAATTGTTATTGAATATGAACTACAATACAATCATGAAGACAGTATGTTGTACATACAAATGGGTAATGTTTCAAATTTTAATGATCATTACAGAAAGTGGGCATGCTTTATTTTATCATTCCTTAATGATCTTAATATCCTAAATCCAAATATTTTCCTTAAATATAATTACATAAATAATTATTTTTATGTGGTGATGAAAAAAAAGATCACATAACTTTGTGGCGGTGGTAGTCAACACAAACACAAACGACATTATTTCTTTTCTTCATAAAACAGAAAACAATATATTATATTTTCTTGCATGGACTATTTTGGAATATTTTTAGTACTACGGGGGGGGGGGGGGTTAATAATTTTGGGGGACTAATAACCATTTCCAGATTTTTATCCCTATAACTCTTTGACCTATTCGGGTCTCGATTCACATATTCTATTTTTACATTTGTATGGATGTATATGACTGAAATAGAAGATGGACCATGATATTTTTTAATGGTTCACTACTTAATGAGAGAATCTAGTTCTTTATGAGTATGGTATTGACTATTACACAGATTATACACAATAATATATTATTATTTTAAAGTGTCATAGCTAGGAATCAATCCTTATCCATGTGTGGGACTCTATAAATTAAGATGGGGGAATGAAACAATTCTTCATCCATGTATTAGTGATGACCTGAACCAACAATAATCACCTTTTATGGTAATTTATAATTACTCTTAATGCAGTATCCAAAATCATAATGAATTTAATATGTAACATCATGAATATATTCCACTAGATGAGAATTTTGTTCGATTACATAGTGCTACTTTGGTCTTACAATTCTTCACTTTCTAAATAATTAGTATCATGCAATCAAACCTTATTATTCATCTCTATAGTAAACTATATATTTCACTTTATTATCTTTATAGTAGTTATAGTGATATGAATAGGGTGTGGAATGATAAATAGTATTCTCCCTAACCCAAATCATAATCAATAAATATAAATTTTCTAATCAATTTCTAATTCTTCCTCTGATCTTTGATAGAAAATGATCTGAATTATGTTATCTGTGTTCTGATCACTTTCTTCCTTAATGGGAAACCGTATACACTAAGACATCTAATTTTTTCTTAAACGAATTAAAACATATTTTGGATTACTAAAACATTACAGTTTATCTCATCATAACATCATTAAAAGTAATTCTTCTTCTTCGATACAATTTCATTATAGTGAAAGAAGTATTGATTCTATTTTTGTTTACTCAACCAACATGGAATATTATTCAATATAAACTTATAAATTTATCATGTTCTAATGTGAATTGTTCTTACTTATTCTTGTGAAATCATGGATTTAGTTAATTAACATGAAATAAATATTTAATGGGATATTGAATTCATGAAATAGTTTTATATAACCCTTTGGATAACATTATCACATAAAAAATTATTCTTATTTTAATTATTATATATGCATTAAATATTTTTTAGGGTCTATAGAATGAATATAAATTCACTAATTAATGTATAGATGCATACTTTGTATTTTTTTCATTTACTTTTAACATCAAGCTACATATCATAAGATATAAAATTAGGTATTTTAGGGATTTTCTGATGTTTCCAAGTGAATTCATGTGATATTCTTCATCACATGGGTGAAACCATGCCCATATAGTTATGTTCCTTTGGTTCACTTCATTCATCCCCAAATATTAATAAATCAGTTCTCCAATTATTCATGCACACCAACATAGATTTGTGAGTTCTTCATCACCCTTGAGAAAGACTGATTTTTTGTGAACATTATTTATTCTACTTCAAATAAATACGTATTATATGAAACATAGAAAAATCATATGTGTTTCTATGGAGATTAATACAACAATATAGTTTTTAGGAACATGTTATTCTTAAAACACAGTGGGAGTTTTCAACTCATTAATTAGCATATGGGCATATCACTATTTCAACACCGAACATAGTGAAGTTGTATCACTTATACAGTAGTTCTTGGCATTGTTCATTTCAATAAGAATGATTTTTATGTACAAAAACAAGATTCATTAATGTCATATCTTATCCATCATAAAATATTATGGTAGTTATACATTACAAAAAATAGTATCTGGAACTCCATTAATTTTTTTTATCCAAGTCTTATTTTTAACATTTCTCTATGCATAAACTATAAAATCAGAAGTAATATTTTTTTAAAATTATTTTCTCCCAATTGAATAAGTTAGTGTGAACACATTCACCTAGCTTAGTTCATGGTTAAGTATAGAAAATGTTACCACCTCCTTAAATCCTAATCATTATTCCAGGTAAATCAGTTAATCGAATTGAAAACCACATCATCTTTTAAGTCTTAAACTGTGGGATAAGTTTTCACAGAATTCATATTATTTATTCTTAAGATATGAGATCATTTTTTTATTTAAAAAAACTCCGCATTAGAAAGAATTCATCAAAAGATACATGCATGTGCATGCTTGGCTACATAAGATGATTATATCTCAGTACTATGACCTTATTAGAATTAATCATTTCACACACATTATTTCATTTGTGCATGAAGATATGTAGAATCATTTCGTCAATAACACTATATATGATGACTCATTGTGTCGTATTAATTGGTCGATTGTGGTTCAACCATATTATTGGGAAAAAAGTTCTGTCATCAAGACTTTTGTGGTGGAAGATTGGGGAATTTGTTTAATCCATCATAGTGCAGAATGAATTTCATGATTGAATTACTTATATCATGAGACATGTGATATGCCAATCAATTAAATGAAACATGAAAAATATCCAACCTATAGTATCCCACATCAAACCCCATCATATTTTAGCTTCTCTTTATCAAATATATGGTTACTATATAACCTTCATGATGGAATTAGGGTTTTAAAATAGGTTCAATACACACACCATTCCAACATGATCCATGACACATGTGGTCAATGGGATTACATGTGGGATTTTTTCCCAATCTAATCACTCACCTTTAGGAATCCACTCATGGTTTCCCATGTATGTTATGAATCCCATGTTAGTTGACCTTGATCCCAATACATGTGGTTGATATGGCCCACTTGGGTGACTGTGGTTGGAACCATTTACTATCATAGAATAATATATAAGACAAATATTTCATAATTTCCAAACGAAAATATAATTTAGCATAACCACTTAAAAATGAATGCATTACCTTATTCTTACCAAATGAAAAATGAAATTTTACAAATCCTGTCATGTAAAATATTATTTATGAAAATAAAAATTTACATGGTATTTTGTAAATATTATTATTCATAAATTCCACTTTTTGTTTATAATATCAACTCCAAATATATATTCATAAACAAATGACATTCATCTATTATTCTATATTGTTTTACTGAATGCATCACAATTATTAAACATACAGACCCATTCACTAATCATCTGAGTTAATAAACTAATTTTATTCAAAAGTAGTTCCATAAGATCATAATACACGAGCACTTCTTTTTTAATCATATTGATATCACAAAAATGGATTTATCCTTAATAAACATTAAAAACGAATACCATCCTTTGAAAATAAATACAACTAAAACAAAAATGCTCCTCTATAATATCCCCCTTTGTGCTTGTTGTCAATGTATTCAAAAAAATTAAATTATTATATCAAAATGTGAATCTATACCTTATATTTTTATTCTAAATGAATATGTTAGTATGTGAATATATCCCTGTTACTTCTCCAAAGAACTATTTTACTTACCGTATTTATTATTGACATGAAATAAAAAGATTGTGGGAAAATGGTATTAATCTATACATAAGAAATGTTCTATCCACCATTTCAATCAATGTATACATGAGTTATGATCAATGTAGAAAACTAGTTGATTTTATTTAGAAAAAATATATTTTTGTTACCAACTGATCATGATTCCACAAGAAATGGGAACCCATAGACAAATCTTCATGTGTTATTCCTTTTCAATATAGGATGAATAAACTAAATGTGACATGATTTCACTCACTTCAACAAATATATTAAAAAATATCATGTCTAAAAATAAAAATAATTTTCCTTGGAGTAGTTCTATACTTTTACATATTCCTATGTAATTGATTATTTCAATTACTAACCATTTTTATCATGTATGTATTTTCTTGATAACCCATGATTGGAGGTTAAGAGATATTTACCATTTCTAAGGACATGATCATTAACAGATTTCTAGAGTAATCATATTTGTTACACATTAAAGTAATGAATTTGGTTGCTTATTTATCATTATTAATTTTCCTCCCCCTCAAGGGAAACAGTCATCAACATCTATATAATGGTTTAGCTCTTCAAGAAATGATTTAATGAAATTCAAATATGGGGGAAAAAAATAATGGATCTTGATCTTCTGATTTTATAGATTTCAAAACATTCATATTATCATAGAGGAAAAATATATTCGATAATTTTTATATATAATTTGATATAATAGACTTCAAATCTTCAATGTTGATCCTCTATAATAATTATATTTACATACCATTTGAGAAATCATTCATGGATAGTGACTTCCTCAGCTTCTCTATCATGAATTGATAGTAATCACTGCTTCTCTGACCCCCCCAATCATTCTTATACTTTATTTCCATGATTTATAAGAATAAATAAAACACACCAACATTTAAGGGAATGAGTTGTATCCTTCCTTGATTCTCAATTTTAATAACATGATTGAGATAGTTTCCTCAGCCATGTTTCTCTAATTCTTCTCGTCATCATGCATCCACATATGAACATATGTTCTGATTTTTAGGGGGAAACATGGATCTAATAATATTATCTTATACATTGTTTGGATAATTTTTATTCCTTATAACCTTCATAGAAGATATGTTCTTACTCATCTTAATGTCTACTTATTATTCTAGAACAAAGGATAAACAACCATTTTCAACATAACTTGTTTTCATACATATCTCACAAGGAACATCTTTAACCAAAATGTTTATTGATAATAAAAAACTCTCATGCATTGTTTTCTTCATATGGAAGTTTTTTTTTCATTTTTCACTTGCATTATCTTGTGCATTATTTATTTTACATATTTATACCAAATTTTCTATCCATATAAGTAATGTGTCCATAACAAATATTGAACAATGTAGGGGTCATCCACAAGAGTTATTCTATGAGGAAACCATTTTATTTTTTATATAAAATGAAAAAATATCATTAAACATCAGGGATTTGGAATCTTTTGTTGTCTTAAATTTCTAAATTGATATATTATTTGTTATATTTTTTTATTTACGTTATAATTCCTTCACAGGTTAGGTTATTCATTCTTAGCAGTATTTTCATTCTTATTTTCACATTATATTTCAATACAAGATAATATGAGGATGAACCACCATTGTGAACACTAATACTATATAAGTAACAAATTCTTTCATGATTTTGAAATCTGACTATTGTATATTGATTCTTCTAGACATATGAATGTTAATCCATCTTCTCCGGATTGCTCCTCTATGACATAAGATTCCATTTTTGTTTTTATTTTTGAGGATTTTATAAATAATATAAAGCACAATGGAAAAACATTTAATAGAAACAACATTGACCCACAATCATTGATCTTCATATTTCTTCAATAAAATAGTCTTGGGTTATTTTCATAACATATTGGGATTTTAATGGGTAACAAGAATAAACACTATTTTTCTTTTCCACATTTGTCATGGTTGTTGGATTCTCATCACCATTCATCATACATGCATGGTCATATTTTTTTTCAAACCATCATTATTAATAAACATAGATTTAGAAACATTAATACAAGGTGGTATGGGGGTTATATTTTTTTACCACATCTAATGATAGATTATAAAAACTATTTCTTGATATTATTTTGAAATATTCCAGGTTTTTTAACATTTGAATACTCTAGTTAGAATTTTTTACAAGTAGATGTTATATCCATTTATCCTGAACACTCAGGAAGTGTATTATCATGTTTGTCCAACTGATTATCATGTTATTTACATTTCATATTGAGGGTGATTATGTGATCATAAGTCCTAATAATAATCCCATTACAAGCGTTCTTATTTTTTTGATATTCATCTTCATGTAGATTAAATGTTTATCAATTAAAAAAGATATGTTCCTTGATATCCATAGATGTTAGTATTAATTGTGAAGTGTTTTCTTTAAATTTTTCATCAAGTGCATGGATCTGTTCTTCAAGATCCTTCTAGAAATCCTATTTCTCTTCAACTTTTTTGAGCAATTTTTAGTAACATATTTCATGTACCATATTTTTTACTTCAATGTATCAAACATGTATTGAGAGGATCAAGAATTCAATACTTTTTATTGTCATTACCTTATCTATAACATCAGCTTCTCCTTCAAAATAGGTGACATCTTCCTACATAGATTTAAAGATACCACAAACAAGTATAACTATTTATTTGGGAATTGCATGTATAATATATATTAATTTATAAATATTTATTTATTTTGAACATTTAGATTGATCATCATCACCACAAATTATAGGATTGTCATTTTGGGGAATATTTTCAAAGGATATCAAATATTCCTCTAGATCACATTAATATCATGATTTATATGAGTAGGGAAGTTTTTTCTGGTCCTTTGGGGAAACCTATTCCACCTTCTATTTACATTTAAATAATGATATCTTCCATTTATTTGAAATTAATGGAGATATAGGTACATCCACATCTTTATATGAGAGGGAATTCTAAATAATATTTATTTCCTATCTACTTTACCTCTTCATCATGGTCATGGATGAAGTAGATGTATTCTCAGAGATTACTGAATCATAACCAAAACAACACATCTTTTTTATCATCAGAAAGAAAATAAAATCTTTAATAAATAAAATCTATAATCAATATAATTTAACTGACATTAATTTACAATGTAATACCACATGAAATGATTAGTTTGGGACACAACTAACAAAGAGTGGGGGTGCTGAATTGCTTTTTTAGGCTTATTAACCATTTCATTTTTATAAATTTTCCTCATTTACCTATATAGATCTCGATTATCTTATTATAATTTTCCAATTGCATGTAAGTATATAAAATTATTAATAGATAATACATTATATTTTTACATGGTTTACTAATCAATGATTAAATACAGTCATTTACATATATGGTAATGAGAAATACAATAATTGTCCATTATAATGTGGTACTATTATTGTGTGGTATGACTATTGAACAATCCATATCCAAGCTGAGTCCCAACACATTAATATGGGAATGAATCAATTATTATTCCACTGAATATTAATGATCTTGTTCAAATTGATTATCCTGGATAATTATTTAAATAACCTCTAAATATAGTATTCAACATCATTGTTATGTTACTTTGTGTCAATAGAAGAGTATAACACTAGATGAGACTTATGTGGGATGTTATAGTTCTAATTTTATCTTCAAATTATTCACTTTCTACGTGTTCAACATCCAGAAAAATCACTTATTCATCTTTCATAATGATAAATAAATTTCACTTTCTTATGCTTTTATCTCTGAAAATTATATGAATAAGTTGTGGATAGATAAATAGAATTCTCCCAAGCCCGAATGACAATCAACAATTATATATTTTCTATTAAATTTATTATTCTGTCTCTTCTCACTAATACACAATGGTATACAATATAGTAGTACTGTATTAATTGATTTCTTCTTCAAATAAATACCAATTACATTGAAACTTCTTCTTTTTATAGGCTAGAAAAACAAACACTTTCTGATTATTAAAACACTAATATTTATCTTAGTATATGATGATCAAAATTATTTCTCTATTATTAATATAATGTAAATCAATGGAATATATATTGGTTCTCTAAAAATTTAAACTAGAAATATAGAATATTTTTCAATATAAGCTTCTCAATCATCCATGTAATGATAAAAATTGTTATTTTTTATACTTATAAAATTAGGTATTCACATCATTAACATGAAATAAATATTCCAGGTGATGTTCAATTCAAGAAATGGTTTCATAGAACCCTCATGAAAACACTAGAAGATATAAAAGTTTTCTAATATTTTATATTATTTACATATTCTATATAGGATCTCCTAAAATGACTAAACATCCATCAATACATGTATACCCAAATAATGATTATTTTTGTTTCCATTTTAATTTTACCCTACCTCGAACATGAAAAAAGATTTGTTATTTCAATGCTTTTCAAATATTTACATTTTCAATTATGTGAACGCCTTAATCACTTTATTGAAACCACTCTCATCAATTTATGTACCTCTAATTTTCTTCATTAAATCCCTAATGGGAATAAATCATGTTTCCCTTATATGCACACAGTAATACAAAAATGTGATTTATAATACCCTAAAACATGATTCCCTAAGTGGATGCATTATTTTAATATATAGGATTGATTACACGAAATCAAATTCTAATGAAATAGATAGTTTAGTATTTTTGGAAAACAAGATACATAAATGAGTTCAATGTTACAAAGTGATATGAAATAAAACATATAAATTCCAATGAATCATCCTAATCATTGTTATTATCCTTATATTTCATTCATATTATACTTATAGACATCATAGGGAATAAATTGTGATATCATATTCCCAATAATGGTACGTAATACAGTGGAAGTAATCATAAACATAAAAAATATGAATGTTGAGAAACTAAAAACACATTCCCTAAATCATATACATAAGCATGACATGAATGGAATAATTATGAATAATTCCATAATAAAACATAACCAGGGATATTCTAGTAGTACAATAATCACATGGATTAAAACATACTTGTATCATAATGAGGGAAATAAATAATGATGGATATCTAAATCAAACCATCAAGGCATAATGGAATGAATATATCATGAAATCATTCCAGAATCTATTATTTCCATTTCATCATTCCTATAATCAATTAAATGTGTTAGGCGTCACCCCAAACCATATCTATTGTGTCTCAAGAGATCTACAAATACATCAAGGGGATATTGCGAGCCCCACCAATCCCAGAATAATTACAATTCATTCCTTATATGAATGAGGGTAAAAATATAAAATCTATACATTCATATTGAAACTAACATATGAAATGTAATTAAATTTCCCAAATCATTAAACATAAACACTAACATTTTTGAGTAATATGGTAAATGGAATTGAGATAGCACATTAAAAATCTAGTATATCAGATTTTTAAATATCCATTTAATACATGTAACTCCCCATAGTGGAAAACATGATTATATTTGGTAAACATTTATAAAAAATTCATACAAAATATATGAGTATTAAATTATATTACTTAAGTATTTTATTTATGTATGAATGGAATAAGTGTAACCCGAATGAAAATGGAGGTGTGGGTAAAAACCCCTTACCAATTTGTAATGCAAGAATGTGTCCCAAAATTAAAAATCAACAAATGATATGAAAAATAACATTAAAAAAATATATTCATGCAATGAAAATTAAATGATCATTATACATACACCACACACATGAAATAATGTTCATTAACGAATATCCCATTGAAATGAATGTTATTTTAGAAAATCCATACCTTATGTCTCAATGTTTTCCTAACTTGACCTTATGTTCCTGGAATATGAAATTATGACCATCAATAATTTAATTAGGAATAAATTATTCATCTACATAATTTATTATTATTTTATAATGTTCATTTGTTTCCCTTTCATATGTTATAAGATTTAAATTTTTCATTCCAGAATGATCATTTCATGATATTGATGACCGGTTTGCTTGATTATAAGAATATAAGTTCATGTGGAAAGGATATAATTCTCCATGATTGAATTTATATATTAGTAATGAATAGGAAGAATTTAAAATTGTTATATATATCATTTGCTTACATTGTATGATGGTGAATTATTAGATATGTCATTTAGAAATAATCTTTTAGATTTTTACGGTGTTTTTTCCATCCCAATAAACTAGTTTTGTTCTATAATTTTATATAATCTGAAAATTATTGTTACATAATATTTATATAAGATATAATACATATTTTATAATCTGGTTCAACCAATAATTTTATTTCATTACCATCCTTTAAAGATAAAGTGAAGAAAAAGGTTCATCGTCCATGGATGTTCAAAATTGGAACCTCATAGACGATGATTTCATTTTTAAAATATAAAAGAGAGATACTAAGGATATTTATGAGATATTTTCCACAAACAAAATATGATTGTTTTACATAGATTATAATGGGCTTATCATGATCATTTCGATCGAGTGGTTGAGGATATAACAATAAATAATGAATGGACTTATAAAAAAAATCCAAGTAAAATGAAGATGATTTTTCCTTGGGGATACTCATCATAGAGAATCTCATTAAGGGGACTTATTTTGGACTTTTATAAATACCAAGAGAATATAGTAGTTAGGAGAGTCTAAAGAAGATTATTTTTTCAGAACATTGACTGAACTCATGGCTTATATTAGTGTGGAGAAGAGGGAGTGAGGGGTAGTTTTTATAGTGGATGGGAGGTGTGATTTCTAAATATCTTATTCATTATTTTATTAATTTTCTTCAGAAAATAAATTGTCTATGGTTATTGTGACTAAAAATAGATATAAGTTAATTTTATTTAGATATAAAGTATTCATAGATCATCCATGATTCATGGATCAATATATTTATCTTATAATGTTTTTATTCCCTAAATTAATGTATTTTACAATTCAAATTTTATTTATGTATTTAAGAAAAATCACAAAAAATTAAACCGCACCATTATTCAAAATTTATAATCCAAAAATTGACTCCATTTTATCAAAATATTTTCTAAATATGAGAAACTAAATTTTTTATTTAAATCCTCATTTACTTGAGAAATATATATTTTTTAAATTAGAACTGATTATATAGCACCCTAAAAAAATTATATGGTCTAATAAAATTATCTAAAAATTAATGAAAAAAATGATTTAAGAATACATATTATTAAAATTAATCATCCTTTAATTCATTTTATTAAATATATTGTTTTAATTTTATCTTAATTACTCACAAAAAAAGAAACACTTAATTAAAAAAATTTAAAAAATTAAAATTCATTTATAAGGTGCCAATATTTTATTTGTAAATTTAGTTTTGAGGATAATATTCATATGTTTAATATTACTATTCAAAATGGTATATTAATAATGATTAGGGTGATTTTATTATTTATACCAAAGCTGCTCCATCATGGATTGGGATCCATGACGCCGAAATTTATTAAATAAAAAGAAATGGTACAAGGAAAAAATGTTCAAAAGGTGACAACATCACAACCAAAGGAGTACAAAATGATCATCAAATAAAGTAATTCTCACCTCTTCCTAGGCCGGCCCCGGCCCCTATTTCCACCCCACGACACTGTGTGGCAGCCTCTTTGCCATTGAGATGGCTGAAAATATGAAACCTCCTCTGTTGTCTCTTCTTCTTGAGAAGACATAACAGTTGAAGCCTTATTTTGATCAGCCTGAACAACCTATTCACCTTGAACCACCACTTTCTCCTGACACCGGAAAACTTCCCTATTAGTAGAATTTTGTGATATCATCTGTTTCGGCTCTGTATCATGAATTTCATCATGTAGAGCCTCTTGTAAGGAAGGTACATCTTTAGTGGAAGTATTATCAACACCTTTCATAGGGGTCATCATCTTCATTGAGTCTTTTCCAGCAGTGGAATGCAGCAAATGGCCACATTTTCGGTTACTTCAACCTGTACTCTCAAGACCCACTAGGATGAGTAGGTCAAATTTAGGTTCATTAAAAGAGTCTAACATAGAAAAAAAATTAAAACCAGCATTATTCGGTCCTAATGGCAGTTTTTTTGAGGTTTCCAGTGAGACCTTGGAATCCCCATCACATTAAAACAGCTGGGAGACTGAACCAGAAACTACATCAGCTTGCAAGTCAGGTTGTGCATTAACCTGGATGGCATTCATCACCTCATCGTGGAAAGGGACTGAGCCATCCTTAGCAGTAGGTTCAGAGGACACATTCTAGGAGGACGATTTTGAAAATTCTGGAACAGCAGGCTCAGAACATCCTGTATTGGCCAAAATTCTCACCAGTGAAGATAGATTCTGGGAGCACGATTTAAAAGTGTATGATATTATTCAATAAAAAATATGTTGATCCAATCAGACTCTAAATATCACACTGAACGCAATTGTGTATGTCCGTTTTTCAAATTTCAATTCACAGAGGTGGAAAAAATGAATTGTAATGTCTATTTTATACATATCTTTATTATATAATTATAATATCATATATTTGTTTATGGAGACAATGTTTTACGAGCATAACATTTTCTATTAAATATATTTTAAAATCCTTGGGGTTTTACTTTCTCCCCTCCTTTTAAAAATTACATCCACAAAATTTTCACATAAATAGTTAAAGTTTGACACTTGAAAATTCCATTGTGGCATACACACATTGAAAATGGGGATATTAAAACATCCCCTTAATAAGAGGTTCATGAAAAACATGAATATTATCAAAAAAAATAGGACTTTGAATAAGATAACATATGCATTAATTGAAAAGATTGACATAGAAGATAAATATGAAAACCATTTTGATTGATTATATGTTAACTCGAAATTTAATCATCATAAAGACAAAAATATTTGATCAGTTAAAGACCATTTATATCATAAAGGGAAAAATGGATAATTTTTTTGTACCAATATCATTTTCTTATAGTTGAAGGTTTCTTTTACTATCCATAGAAGCACTTATTAAAATAAATTTACATGATGTTATAATATAATCATTTTTTTGGGATTTTATATATCTCCACATCACTACATAAACCAAAATATATATATTCTAGATGATTTTTATACCGAATGGAAATTGACATAGATGATCCATAAGTCATTCCCTTATCCCATAAATTTACACTGAATCCAAAAAATGTTATTACAGATCATCAAAAATCATTATTTTTCCTTATTCCATTCCATATATAGTTAACCTTAAGAATAATCTAATTGATTTATGTCCCAAATTTAATAACCAATGATTTAGAATAACGGTAAACTACTATAATATTTTAACTGCAAACATCATAATGTATCTCTTATACAATACATTTGAATAACTTAATAACCATTATACGTTTATAAAACATGCATACTTCTAATAAATTAATGGTTTAATATAGAATAAAATAATTCATGAACCTAAAAAACAAATTCATTAATTATTCTTCTTCAACTGTAGTAGAAACTGAATCTTGGCCTTGATCCCATGGAATATTTTTCGATTTATTCCCTTAGTGTTTAGGGAATATATTTTTATAGTTCCCCATATACTCATAGCTGAATAGTGAACAGTATATAATCCCTTATTTCCCCTTAAATCCTGATCATGGTGTCCTTTTTCTCCTCACTTGAAACAAAATCATATTCTTTTTAAGCATGTACCATGGTGTTTCCTTGTAAAACAATTGCATGTTGAAAAATCCAACATTTCCTTCTTCCCATTGTCAATTTTTTACTATATCGTCTTATTTTTTTATTATTTACCTTTAGAATCATAATAATTAGAGAATTATTTCATTTTCCGGATAGCACACGATACTATATCGTCATTTTCTAAGAATGTTAGGGTGACTAATTCCCTTCATAAAATTAGGTAAAGGACATCAAAGAATCTATCAATCTTTCAGCATAGATTATGTATGTTGTCTATGTAATACCTTGCTAACCATAAAATTTTTTCTACACATAGGAAAATGTTTATAAAAATTATGTCTCAAACTTACGAGTTGTCTCTCAATAATAACCCTATATTCATGAGGGAAGTATTTCTCCAATAAAATTTCCATAAAATCCATGAATTCCATATTATAAATTTTATCCTCCAGCTTTGTGTTTTGAATTAATCACAAATATTGATCCACATATCTTGGGAGATGGTATAATTCCATGATTATATTATCTCATTTGTTACATCCCATATATGGAAATATCTTATCTATGGAAATTATCCATTTTTTTTCTTCCAATATGTTTGTAGTCCCATTGAATGATGGAATTTGTTGTCTCATGAATCAGTCTAGCATTGATCCTCCATGTTGTGGACACGGAAGTTCTATAAGAGTAAGGTTATTGTTCATAACCATAGTTAGATGTCCTAGTGTTGTTATAAGTTTCTCAACAACAGTTGCAGCTCTAGAACTAGAATCATTGTATTTCATATGATGTCAATCCCTCAATGGGATACACACATTCATGCAGTTTTCATTCCTTCAACTAGGTTCCGTTTCTAAATAATATCCTATATTATATTAGGTTGTGACTCATAATGTGTAATACAAACTATAAAAATACATAGAATAAATTGAAATCCAATGGATAAATATTCTCATAATCATAAACATCATCTCCTTGAAGAAAATGTTTTCTATTAAATCACTCATATTGAATTGGAATGAAAATTTCAATTATCCAAAGCATATCCCACTATTCTATCACACTGGGTGCGTAGTAAGGCCAATATTTATGTTCTATGATACACTGAGATAGGCTCAAAACAAATTCTTTATGATGTCACTACTAGGTACATCGGTCCCCAAACCACATCCACTTGTACTATCCAGACAATGATGTATTCTCTAAGAACATCCAAAAAATCTATAACTTACAAAAATTCTAGGATGTTCTTGTTAGATTATACCCGAATTTTGTCATATATATTTGTTCACTAATATATTTTTCAATATCTTATTTCTATGTATTCTACTAAACCTCTTCTAATACCATCTGTAATGCCCCAACCCCCGAAACACAGAGCTGGTGCCTTATTTTATTACATTACAATGATTACAAGGAATCAAATTCCGAAGGAAAAAAATAATTTAGTAGTATTGGAAAATATGATACATACATGAGTTCAACATTACATAATTAAATAAAATAAAACATATAAATTCCTTTGCAATCATCCAAAAATAATATATTATCCCTACAATTCATTCATAACATACATCTTCGCATCCTATAGAAATAGAATCACAAAGCGGGAGCTAATATGATCATTAAAGGTATGTATTACAGTGGATGTAATCATAAATATAAGCACCAGGCTTAGTGAGAATGAAGAAACACATTCCATTAAATATATACTTGTGAATAATATGTCCATAATAATAGATGAATGAATAATGCCATAATAAATCATGACCATGGATACTCTACTAGTCAATTAATCACATGGACAATCACTTGTTTCATAATGGGGAAAATGTATAAAAATGGATATTTAAAAATACCTTCAATGATTTATGCCAATAATATATCAAGGATTCATTCCAGAATCTTTTATTATCATGGCTATATTCCACTAATATTTTAAATTGGTATGGCCTCAGCCAACACCATATCTAGTTGGTATCAATAGACCAACCAATGCATTGATGGACTGTAGAAGACTCCAGCCATAACATAAAAATTTGAATTCATGCCACATATGAACATGGATAAAAATAAAAAACATATATAATCATAATGAAACTAACATAAAGAAATGTAATTTAAATTCCCCAACCATTAAACTTAAACACTAATCAATCAGAGTAATATGGTGAATGGTATCAAGATTTCACATCCATAAGCATGCGAATTATAAACTATTCAATAAAATATGGTTGATTATATCATAAAATATTAATACCAATATGAAATAATGAATAATAATAGTGTTGAAAAAGATGAAAACACTCATATAAAATCATCATGTAATTCTTGAGATAAATACTCTTTTACTCCCAAAAGAGTATTTCTTTTTGAAAAATATATTCATAAAACCATAATTGAAATAATATAGTATTTTTATAACCAAATGAAGGATTTTAGAAAAATAATGCTGTCGAAAAATAGAATATATTGTGAATTTCAAAATAGGTATGAATTAGAGTCATTCATTTCTAATGTGCCTGTTTACGGGAATGAATTATTCAAGTATCCTTTTAATACATGTAACTCATAAAAAAAAGAAGTATTCTATTTGGTACCCATATATATAGAATTTACATAGAATTCATTATGATATATTAGAATAATTAATAATTTCATTGAGGAATGTAGAGAATAATAGTAACTCAAAGAAATAGAGGTTCGGGTAGAAAATTGCTATCAAATTATTATCGAATCATATGCACTAAATATTAATAATCATCAAATGATATAATAAATATATTTTAAAAATTATACATAAATATGTAATATACATAAACCAGATACAATAAATAGTTGCGAGAAAGGCATATCACATGGAAATTAATGAGAGTTGAGAAAATCCCCACCTTATGACCCAATGTGTTCTGCACATGATCTTAATGTCCTGAAGTGTGAAATTATACCCGTTAATAATTTAAGGAAGCTAGTATACATTTGGATAATTTATTTTAATTTTATTATGTTTATTTTTGGTCTTTTTACAAGTTATAAGATTTAATTTCATCGTTATAGAGTGTTTGTTTCATAATATTCATGATCGATGCACATGATTATAAGTATATACGTTCATGTTGAATGGATATAATTCTCCATGAATAAATTTATATATTTTAAATGATCATATAATAGTGTATATGTTCAAATATATCTTTTTATTACAAGGTTTGTTGATAAATCATTAGATAATATATTTAGTGATAATATTATAGATTTTTAAGAATGTTTTTCAATCACAACCATCTAGTTTTTCCTATTATTCATTATAATGTCAATAAATAATGGTTCCAAAATCATTAAATAAGATATAATAGATATTTTAGTAACTTATTAAATAATAATTATTTTTCATCACCAGCCCTGAAGGGGAAAAATAATAATGAAGTTTCATCATCCATGAAGGTTGAAAATTGGCACCTTCCAAACGATGATTTTGTGTTTAAAATATTAGAGAGAGTGTAAGGATATTGATGATGTATATAACATTAAAATTATATAATTATAGTATATATATATTATAATCAAATTATCATTATAATTTTTATAGAGAATGTGAAGAGATAATTATAAATAAAAAATGAACATGAAACTAAAATAAATGGAAAAGGTACTAGATTTTATATATTGGATACTCCTCCTTGAGAATCAGCATAAGGGGGTTCATTTTTTATTTTGGAATGATTTTGAGATCATGGAATTGGAGAGATACTATATAATTTTATTTGCGTAGAAATGTGTCTTTATATGATCCTTAGATAATTGAGGAGAAGAGGGAGCGAGGAGTGGGTTTATAGTGAAGGCGGTGGATGATTTCTGAATATTTAATTCATTATTATTTTAATTCACTCACTCATGAAATATAGTTTTATTATTGTGACAAAAACTAGTATAATGTGAATGATTGTTCGATCTAATGGATTCTTATATCTTCTATGATACAAGGAACTGTGTATTTATCATGTTATATATTTATTCTGTATATTATTGTAATTCACTGTTCAAAAAAATTCAGTTATTTCAAAAAACTTCCAAAACATTACTCTAACATTTTATCAATATTTAGAATCCAAAAATGGAATCCAATTTCTCAAAATAATGTTCTAAATCTATGAAATTTATTATTTTATAAAAATCATCATTTTCTCAAAAAAGATATTTTATTAAAATTAAAAAAAATTATAAAACCAATAAAAATAACAATGATCTAAATAAATTATCATAAAATCATAAGAAAAAAATATTTATTTATGAATACATTATATGAAAATAAATTTTATTTAAAATAAATTTATTTATTATAAAATTTTAATGGAATATTTATTAGTCACCAAAAATCCAACACTTAATTATTATTTCTTATAATATTCAATTTCATTTATAGGGTTCCTAAATTTTATTTGTACTTTAATGGGTGAGGTTACAAATCATAAGGTTTATATTACTATATTCAAGGGTAAATAAATATTCATAATGGTGATATTACTATTCATAATGGTAAGATACTATTCACTAAAACATAAGATGATCCTTTCAGCCTCTAATTATCTTACTGAATGCAACCGTGTGCATTTATTTTTTGAAATTCAATTTATAGTGGTAGAATAATTAAGATTCAGCGATAGGTTATAACTATCTTCTATATATAATAATAACATAGTGTTTCTTTAAGAGTCTCAATGTTGTGTGCATCACATTTTCTATTAAATTTATTTTTATATCATTTTGGTGTTACATGATTACATCTTATTCCTCAAATAATTAGGATTTTAAAATCACCTTAGGTATTCTCATTTGCATAAATAGGTAGTATATGTGTGTTAAAAAAAGACTAATCATTCTTAGGGATATTAAAAATTGTATAATTATTTTCGAAACATGTCCTTTAAAAATCACATAGGGTGTTTGAAACCCATGCACTAGATCCGGGGTAGATCATAGTTTTATTGTGTAACATAGTTAGTGTGTATCACTTATACACAACTAAATTTAACTTTTAATCTTTACTTATCATGATCATTCCATAGATACACTAGTCACATGTCCATATGAACATTTCATTTGAGTATTTCAGTTATGATTATAATTAAAGAAAAAAAGTATGGAGAACTCCCCTCTTCATGTAGCATTAAAGGATCAAAATTTACTTGGAAATTCAATCAAAATCACTGACTAAAATTATAAGGTCATGGACATAAACATTACTTAATCATGGGATTCCTAAAATATTTGATATCAATTCACTGTGAGGATCATTTACGGTTTTGAGGACATGAAAAATAGTCTTGAACTAATACTTAACAAAACAATAGAAATACAGTGTGGACAATTCCAATAGTATCCATTTCTTCCATAAAATAAAAACTTTTAATATGAAATGTGGAATCATTTAATTTGATGTCCTAACATTTTCTTTTGTCACAGCCTTGACACTATTACTTTTAAAATCATGTGAAAGTATTTTCAATCATGGGATAAGCATAAAAACTCAGTATGGGATACACAATGAAGAAAAAATATAGTTCATGCAAAAACATGTTAACCATGAAAACTCTTTCATAAAGTACCATTTTTTCCCCAATAAAAAGTATTAAAAACACTTCACTGAATATGAGCTCATTTCATACCATTTTTTATAGTCAATAGATCACCTTAAAACAATAGAAATCACGTATAACATATAAAGGTAAAATAGGACATAAACATTCGTAAATGGAATAGCAATATGGACAACATACATGCATATCACTAAATGAAATATCCATATGAAAAAATTCCATGTCCAATGCATTAGGGGTTATAACGTAACAACCCATCTTTGGTTTATCACGGATCCACCCGTCTTCAGTTTATTACGCAACTACAAATTTTTTATTTATCACAGAAACACCTATAATATGTCCAAGTACCATTATATAATCATAACACATAAAACACTGCAATTCTCAAAATTTCACTCATTAAATTATATTTATTATCAAAATATATATTTTCAAGATATTGAAATATTCAATACATTTCCAAACCCACTGAAAGAATTTAATAATGAGAATTTTGAATCAATGTTCCCCATAACACATTGAAGCATTTGAAATAAATTGATATTTAAAATCAATCATGTACATATATGTAAATTTATAAATCCATTATGATAAAATGGACAAGAAATAGGATGTTTTTTAAGAATAAATCATTAAAACATTAAAAATGAGGTTTTATTTAAAGATATTTTTTTACACTTTAGAATCACTTGAATAAAAATTATTAGGGAATAACCTTAATCAATACCTTAAATATCATTACAATATACTAATTGATGATATAATGAGTTAAAAATGGTCTATAATATAATATATAGTATTTTTAAGGCTTATAAGCTCAAAATTTTCCTCATGGAAAGGAGATTTAGACAAAATTACATACAAATAACATATCATTAGATTAAGGATTAATCAATGACATAATTATGTGGGAAAAATATAAAAACACCCAATAACAGTACATATTCAATATAAAACAATTAGAGCCTATTCCCAAATGTTACTCTAATAAAAAAACCAATTACATATATATTTAACTAAATTATTGTGGATTGGGTTGATATTTCTTTTACCTCGAGTCTGACTTGTCTCAAACATTCTTTATTTTCCTCTTAATCATTTAACGTCATTTGGTTTATAGAAAAACGTTTCCTTGGGGTAATGTTTTCCCAAAATTATTCATCTAGGATGAGGGGAGGGTTTTTAGGAAATTGTTTTCATAGGGATTGGTTGAACCTAAGGGTTCTTGAAATGTGAATATTATAGACAAGATGGTACCTTTGTATAAAAGGGGAAAGGGGCACCATTGGAAGGTCTAAAATTATTAATATAATATAAATTAATTTTTTTATTTCAAAATGACCCAACTAGTGATATATCTAATATAGGATGAGTATAGATCAAAATCATCTCATTCAATAATTTTTAGATTTTTTTTTGATATTATTTTAAAAGATATCATTTCAGATTACCCTTAGTTATTCTTTTTTTAATTTTAATTATGGTAATAACATTTTAATTAATAAGAGGCTATTAATTACTCAAATATGGGTTAAATTTTCCATAATTGAATAATTAATGAAATTTTCAACCATATCCTAGTTACTTCATGTTATTAAGATAATTTTTAGGAATTTAAAATCATTTAATAATAAACTGTTTTTATTAAACATCATTTAAGTCAACTCTTTCACAATTCATCTTATTGAATTTGAATAAAATAAAAACAGAGAGATAACATAAAAAAAATTAATTTTATAATATTATAAGTTACCATATTCACATAGAAAAATCATGGATGTAATAAATTATTTTAATAAATATTTAATTTTATATTTATAATATCATTTATTTGATTCCTTCATTAATAAGTCCATCACTACATCATTATTGTGTCATAATGAAATTTAATTATTTAACAACTAAAAATTATAAATATAATACTATTATGTATAAAATTGTTTTCTATTTTTAATTAATATTTCTAATTTAAGATATCACTTATATACTCCCATTTTAAAATTATTTTAGTAAATAAGATATTTGATTATAACAAATTTTCTTATACTTTATGTTAACCATTATAAGTGTCATAGACAAACCCAAGAGGCTTCCAATGCAAAAATTTTAGACCCAAAGGTTTATCCTAGTTTGCTATAACTCATATAATATGATCTAGACTCATCATATTGAGGAAATCAGATCCAACCAAATCGGGCTGAGGATTCAGAATGAACAATTGTGGAACCATTTCAAAAATGTTTTTATTAAATTATTTGGAATAAATTTTCCTATATGAAATCATTTTAATATAACTAGAGTAATTATAAACATTCCAATTGGGATATATAAGGTTTATAATGGTTGTTGGCACATGTTGTATTCACTACTTTATAATAGTGGATTTTCATATACCCAAAAGAGTGGCTATGACATTTATCTAGGTTCTCACAATAAGGTTTATCCTTGTGAATATTATGCTCGTTAATTTCTTTTATATTTTTGGTTGGATGATTATTTACTAAAATTAGTTAAGGAAATAAATCATAACATGTTGAAGGGTTTATGTTTCAAATTTTTATAAAACATATTATTCGTGAACAATTGATTCAACCCACCCCCTTATAACTTATTTTTAAATCCTTTTATCATTAATTGCAAAAAATGTTAAGGATTCATTTTTGAATCTTAATCACGGATAACATCAATTTTATAATAATTAGAGGAATTATAACAATTAATTGAAAACATTATGGATGAAAAGAAGTATGGTTTTTTTTCTTATTTCTATTTCCCTAGATGTTGTTGATGTTTATACATTTGGGTTTACACAAATTGATAATTATTATCCAATCTCATTTGATGATATGAGAAATATATAATATGATGAAAAGGATATAAATTTTATTCTAATTCCATTATGATAAAATGTTTATTATATGGTGATAGACCTCAAAAGTTCAAAAATTATGTGGTACAAGCTAGAAAGTGTTTTTGAATAAAATAATAATGTTAGGGAAGAAAATATAGAAAACTAGAATAATATTTATGAAGTAAAAAAAAGATATATGAAGAAGAAATTGAGGAATACTTCAACAGATTAAATGAAGTTATTTACTTTTTTTGAGGAATCAAATATGTCTAAGATGATTCTACAATTGTGAAGAATATTGTGAGAAACATTCTAATGTTTTTTTACTCTAAAATTTCTTCTTTAGATTATTGGGATGATTTATAACTAGATTAGTTTCATCACATTCATATTTTTTAAGAAATGAAGAAATCTACAATTTTTTAAAAAATAATAAAGATGGAATAGGATTAGAAGGTTTGATGAAGTTGAAAATCCATGTTGTTGAACAATATGATCTTGATGAGTCCAATAAAAAATATGACGATGAATTGATTAAAAAATAAAGTCTCTTATATTAAAGAACTATAAATGTGGAAGAGGATTGTATGAAGGTACACATCCTCTAAAATTTTTATACTCCGGTGGAATTGTACATATTTCTATGAATTTTCCCAATAATAAATTTAGAGAATATCGAGAAGATTCTAATGGTAAATTTGGTGTCAGAAGTGGAACCAAAGTGAGAAAGAAGAAAAGTATTCCAAGGGATAAAAAATATTTAATAAAAAATATGTATGTTGGGTAAGAAAGCTGAATCAGACACAAGTAATAACAATTCTTCTAATGATTAATGTTCAGAAAAATTCAAAACTTTCATTACAAATGTTAAGAAAATAATGATTCCCCAGAGAGTGAAGAAGGTGGTGAAAATTTTTATACGGAGTATCAGAATACAATATTTTTTTTTCATTTCATGATAAAAAAAACTATTGATAAAGATATAATAGTAATGAAGAAGGATTTTGAATATGCTTCAGATGGAAGATAAGATGTCATCACATATGAGGATGAATACATTAAAGAGATTTTAAGTTACAATCATTGAATTAATGAATAAGGAATGATGATTGGAGATATTTGTAAGAAGCTAGAGGAAAAGGAATAAGGGCTTAAAATGCTTCAAAAAAAATTGTATGTCTGAATGTACACAGCGGAAGATGAATAAAAACATAAAAAATACTTATGATGTAATATCATAGACTTACAGAGATGTTTAGAAGGCTCAATAATAGAATAAATTGAAATAGCCTCCTAAAAAAATAATATTTCTTCTTATTCATTTAATATTTCAGGTTTCAGAAAATATATTAGAAATTATGGGTGTAGAAAGGATGTGATAATCCTATAAAAACTTAAATAATAGAAAACACACTCAAAAGAGAAGATGTTTTACATCCTATGAATGGTATAGCTAAACGAATTTACCAACCTCAAAAAAAGGTTATATATATATTGATATTTCATTAATAGAAAATAAAATTTGATGAGTATTGCTGGTTTTGTGGAATCTATAAGCATTGAGTGTGGAATTGTTGGAACAATTTATCTTTACCTAGAATAAAACATTAAAAAATGGGATAGAATAGTGGATGCTGAATTAGTAACTTTCCTAGCCTAGAGAATGTTGATAATTTGAATTATAAAGAGGTTAGAAAATTACTAAAAAGGTAATTTTTTATGTTTGGTTAAAGGTTGTGAAAGATGTGATCAATCTATTCATCATGCCAAAATATGTGGGACATTGTTTATACAACATGTTTCTAATGATATTAAATAAAATAAAATAGAAAGGAAGAATGTTCCTGAAATATATATTCTTTTTGAAGCATCATTGAGATAATGTAAATGGAATAAACCATGGATTCATGATACTGGATTCTCTTCACATATGTCCAGTGATATAAAAATATTGAAGCATATTCAGTCACTTGATGGAGGATCAGTTAACATTCCTAATGATAGTTCCTTGAAACATATTGGAATTAGAATGGGTGATACTGAAGCTGAAATGTTGAAATCTAAAGAATATTTATTTTTTAATGGGATAAAAACAATTACAATGTGTAATTAAAATTTATGATGATGGAACATAAATTTTTTTATAAAATATTTTTGTATCATCAATAGTTTGAAAATTATAAATTTCATTACAAAAGTAGAAAGAACCCATTAGAATAATATTCCAATAAGAGAATATAATAACACTTGTCACTTGAGTGTAGAAGATAAAATCATATTATAGAACCAAATACAATGGAACCATAAATAGAAATATTTGAACAAACATTGTAATGAATATGTTAGTTTTAATTTTCATGAATTCAGAAGAAGAGATGAATATGATTGTAATACAATGAATAAAATAAATATTACTAACATTATAAGAGAATTTGGATTCATTCTAAAAAAACACATTAACATATTCATTTTTATTTGTGTGGGATAATGAAACATCAATCAAAAAGATATGATTTATATATTAGCACTTTTAATGAGAATTTCAATCAGATGAGAAACATCATTTTTATAAAGAACAAGTCAGAGGCTATTGAAACATTCAAATTTTTCAAAAAATATGTTGAGAATGAAATGTGGGTTTCCATAAAGAAGGTGAGAATAACTAATTCTACCAAATTCACAAAAAATAATTTTGAAACAAATCAGATAAATCATTGTATAAAACATCAATATAGTTATCGCAATTCTCCAAAAAATGGAGAATAAGAAATAATGAATATATGATTAGTGGAAATTAGAAGAAGTGTGATAACAGAATACAAATATTCAATATTCATTTGGAGAGAATCTATTAATAAAAAATTACATGGTTAAAATAGTTGTTTGTTAAGAACAGAATCTATCGTGGCTCCTTATGAAATTTCATATAACAAAAAAATCATCATTGAAATAATTTTATTTTTTTGTAAGTCCATGATAGATCAAAATAAAAAAATCTATATTCCGGAATGGATGATGAGAATTCTGAGGAAATAAGTTATATATGTTATTCTCTAAATTAAATAAGTTTCAAATATTCGAATATACATTTACAAATTTGGTCAACTCATATTAGGAATAGGTTATTGAAAATCAATTTTCCTTAATAAATGTTGTTCAGAATATAAAGGAGGATAAACAGAAGATTTAAAAAAATATTGATTTTAAATTAGAACATCCTTATCAAGAATCAAAATAATTATCTGATGAGAAAATTTAATTTGGGAAATAAAAATTGGAAATTCTTACATTTAGATAACATATTGAATCTGAATATATTATTGGGTATCACAAGGCTCTCGTCTAAACATAAAGAATATGGAGATTAGATATTTGGAAATCACTTTCCTCAAAAGATAAACTAGAATTAGTTTTAGAAGATATATAGCATAATTAACGGGTGGATTCTATGAGTGAATAGTTGGATCAGATTGAGAAGAATGAAACACAGAAAATTGTTCCATGGCTAATAAATAAAAATGATTTTAGAACTAAGTCGGTGTATAAAATAAAGTTAAATGAACATGAATAAGTAGTAAGAATATAAAATAGACGTTTTGGTAATGTTTATACACAAATAAAATGTTTTTATTTTGAATAAACTTTTTCCCTAGTTACAATATTAGAAACTATTAGAATGTTTCTTTCAGTGGCTACACCTTAGAATTATAAATATTATTAGATTCTTATAAATTAAACTTTTATAAATTGTTATATTGTGTATGAAGATTACTATGAACAACCGTGTGGGATCCTTAATTATGAGGATGAGAAAAATGTTTGAAAATTGGAGAATGATTTTATTGGGATGAAACAAGCTCCACATGCATCGTATTCTAAACCTAACAATTGTCTGAGAATGATGAAATTTTTTAAAGTATAAGTTGATCGCAACTTATTTGTGATATATGTTGACTCTAGAAATGTAATTTTAATTATTAGTGTGGATGATATTTTTTTTTCAAGAGATATAGAATATGGGTGTAAAACAATTTCTATTGAAATGAAGAAGCATTCTGAAATTCCTATTTTTGAAGAATTATCTTTTTTGCTTGGCATACAAGTTCAACAAAAGGAGAAATACATTTTATTATATCATGAAAAGTGATACATGGAATTTTTAATGGTGTTTGGGTTGATATAATCCAAATAAGTTTCAAATTCTATTTTAGTGAGAACATAGTTAGGTAATGATGGTTCTTGAATAACTATGATTCAAAAATATTTTCAGAAGCTGATAATATGCCTTGTTTATCTTATACCCTCAGGGCCTAATATTTTCTATGTTCTGAATTTGTGTTCCATGTCCCAAATAAATTCAAAATAATAACATATTTTGGAATAAAATAACAATATGAGAAATTTCAATGGAATATATCCAATGGGGTTTTGAAAAAAATAATGACTGAAATGAATTTTCATGGATATACTAATGTCGATTGGGATGACGATTGTAACGATAGAAAATCAACACCAAGAGGGTCGTTTTTCTTTGGTGAATGTTGTGTAAGACTGAATAATAAGAAACAATGTTCAGTTAATTTGAGCACATATGAATCTAAATATATTGCAGTTAATCATGCATGTACTCAAATGTTTGGGATAAAATTTCATATTAATGATTCAAAAGTAAAATTTTCTGAGCAATTGAAGATAATTTGTGATAATAATAATTCAATTAATTTTTATATGTATTATTTCCAACATTAAATATTAAAAACATTGTTATAATTTCTCACATTATAAAAGAGAATGTTTATTCTATATATTTTTTTATAATATACATTTCAACAATGTATCAGATTGATGATATCATTAAAAATCAATTCCAAAAAATTGCTTGGTGAAATGAGGATGGTACGTTTTGTTCATCCTCCTTCCACATATTCCAAAACCTCATAAATATGTACCCCCACTATGTTTTGGATAATTCCAAAAAAGTGGGATAGAAAGTAAAAACATTATACATTGTATAATTTTTTTTACTTATATGTATTTTAAGAATCTAAAGCTATGTTTATTATATAATGGGTGAGAGTTAAAGAAAATTTACGGTAAAATAAAAGTGGGAGAAATAGAAAATTGATAAAGGAAAATGTAAATTCATGGTAGAGTTTTTATATACACTGACACAACATTTTCATACCACCATTTGATGGAATAACATCAAAAACTATACAATATTTAATAGGGTGATGTTAGGAAACACAGTTTTGAGAAAGGATATGTTATGATAAAACTGAAAAATTAAACATGTGCTGTTTAAAGAAATTACATTGTGGAAACTTTCTAGGAGTCGGGAATGTTATTAACAAGGGTTTTCAATAAATCAAAAGGGGGATATTGAGGAACCTTTGGGTTAAATTGTTTTAACACTATTTTTGTACTTTTTGTCAACTACACTTTTGTACAAGAATGTTTTTTTCATGAATAGGATATAGTCCATTGTAATGACACTTTTCTTAGAATGTCCAAGGTTTTTGAAATAATCGAATCCATATGCATCAAAATCTGATCATTCAATCTGAAAAAAGTTGAGATAGAAATTGTTTTTTGCAAAAAAATATCAACTATAATTATCAAAGAAAGAATGTATTTTCTGAGTGAATAATTCATATTATTTATGAATATTATTTAAATTGGATTCACTATGAACAAAATAGAATTAAAATTCACTAATAAGGAAACAAATATCAAATTCATTAAGAAAGATTCAAAAATTGATTCACAGAGAAGGAATCTGAAATTGGATTCACAAAAAAAGAAATTTAAATTGGATTCATAGAGAAAGAATGAAAAAACATATTGAGATATTTATAAAGATGACTCAGAAGGAAATCAAATAAGAATATTGAATAATTGATTTAGTTAGACTAAAAATTAACTTTTTTTAATCTTGGAGAACATTAAGAAGGTTGGAAGAAGTGAAAGTCAAAATTAAAATGAGTGGGATTACCAATGATTTTGAAATTTGAAAAAATGGGGAATTTTTTCATTGTGTCTACTTTTGTGTTTTGATTCACATATAAATATTTTTTCATATCATTCTATCTATATCAAACATTAATGAAAGTAGAAAGGGTATTATGTTGAGGAAATAATGTGAAATTAATTATTTTCCAGTGATCTCATGAAAGGGCTCACATAATGGAATTTTTGTTTCCCAAATTGAATCAGATCATATTGAGAATATCATATTGAGCATAACAGATTGAGAATATCATATTGATACATTCAGATTGAGAAAACCCATATTGAGAATTTTAGTAGAGTTTGAGTTTTGAAGATTGAGAATGGGTTCATCATATTGACACTATCATGTTGAGGGAATTCGATCCAGACTCATTATATTGGGATAATCATATCCAGACTAATCATAATGAGGGAATTATATCAGGACTCCTCAAATTGATAAAATTAGATCCATCCAATTCAGACTAATGATTTGGAATGAGAAATGGTGGAGTAGTTTCCACAATGTATTTATGACATTGTTTTTCTGTATTTTTTAATAACAAGTAACTGTAATCTGATGAGAACTGTAATAATCATTCATATTGGGAGGTAGATGGTGTCTAACATGACTTAGATGAAGTTGTATTCACATCCTCATTATAGTAGTTTTCTAAATACCTACAAGTGTGGTGATGGAAAGGTCGTAGATTCTCACACTGAGCTCAAATCCTGTAAATCTTGTGTGACTTACATTCTCCCGTACTTTTTCATGCATGAGTATTTTCTAAAATTTTATAGGAAAAAAATCATAATAGGGTTTATGGGTTTTGTTTCTAATTTTTTTTAAAAATAAAAAATGAACAATTGAATTGAACCCATTGCCCCACAGTTATTATTTGATCCTTAGGATCTTCTATAAGTATATGATAAAATACTCTATTTTCATGATTATAAGATAATAATATTCATACCCATAAAAATAAATATATCATCAAACATGTAACATGGAATATGGATTTAACAATATCATGATCCATTAAGAGCCTTTATCATGATCTATATGATATCAATCATAATAATACTAAACATTATAAAATCATATGAATAATAAATAAAATTTATTGGCATCATGGAAATTATATTCACATCAGTTATTAAAAATTTAATAATAATATAGATGAATTTCATATCTAGAGTACCCAATACATTAGATGGCTATAACAGACCCACCTGTCCATGGTTTATCAGGAAATAATGAAACTGTGATTAATAATGTACCCACATTTCCATGGATTATAAAGTTACCACCCATCCCTTGTTTATAATGTATCTACCCATCATTATAAATTTTTTCCCAAAATTATATCATGATTAATTTTCATACATAATTCATTTGATCATAAAACCATTAAAATAATGACTATTATTTTAAGAACATCATTAGACCATGTAAAATAAATGGGTTCTATAACAATATATTTGAAAAGTGACAATCCTATGGAATCGAAATCGGAATTATAAAAATAACATTGAACCGTGAATAACTAATAGAAAATTAATGTGTTCAACAAAAATATCTTCAAAACCCATTTACCCTATGGAAAATAAATGGGTTCTATAAATATCTATTTGAATCATGATTAACCATTAAAAACTATTATTATAAAATATATTTGAAATTTTCATAATCCGTCCAGAAAAAGAATGTGTATGGTATCATTAACAAATATTTCCATTTGAGTATACGTTAGAATAATTTTTTTAAGTGGATAAATGGAAATACCGTTAAAATAAATTTAAAAGTTTTAGAAAATAACATTTTCAATTTAAAAAAACCATTCTAAAAATAAAAATTCCAAAAAAATTGTGAACATCATTTTATTTTATTTTTAGGTAAAAAAAGTAGATTCATGAATATAAGATATTCTCAATCATAAAATATTATGGTAGTTATACAATACAAAAAACTTTACATGGAACTCAATTCATTGTTTTTTATATAAGTCTCATTGTTCACTTTACTCTATGCATAAACTAGAAACACATAGATATTATTTAAAAAAAAATTAATTTCTCCCAATAGAATATGTTAGTGTGAACACATTCATCTATCTCGGTTCATGGATATTTATAGGAAATGTTACCAACTCCTTAAATCCTAATCATTATTCCATGTAAATCAGTTATTTAAATTGTAAACCACGACATCTTTTTATGTCTTCAAATGTTCGTTATGTTTTCACAAAATTCATATTACATCTTCTTAAGAGAATATATCATTTTTTAGTTTCAAAAACACCTAATTAGAATGAATTCTACACAAGATACATTCAAGTTTACTCTTGGCTATATATGAGGATTATATCTTAGTACTATGACCTTCTTAGAATTAATCCTTCCACACACATTCTTTCATGTGTTCGTGATGATCAGTGGAATAATTTACTCAATAACACTATATAAGATGAATAATTGAGTGTTATTAATTGGTTGATTGTGGTTCAACCATATTATTGGGAAAAAAATTTTGTCCTCATGAGATTTGTGGAGGAAGATTGTGGAATTGGTTTTATCCATCAAAGTGCCGAATACAATGCATGATTGAATTACTTTTATCATGAGACATGTGATATGCATTTAATTTAAATGAAACATGTAAAATATACAACCAATAGTGTCCCACATTGAACCCCATCATAGGTTACCTATTCTATATCAAATATATAGTTCCTACATAACCATCAAGATTGAATCGAGGTTGTCAAATCGATTCAATGAACACACCATTCCCACAAGATCCATGACACATGTGGTCAATGGGATTACATGTGGGATTTTTTCCCAATCTAAACACTTAGCTTTAGGAATCAACTCAAGGTTTCCCAACTATGGTATGAATCCCATTTTTTGAGCTTGATCCCAATACATGTGGTTGATATGGCCCACTTGGGTGGCTTTGGTTGGAACTATTTACTAACATTGAATAAAATATATGTAAAATATTTCATAATTTCCAAACCAAAATATAATTTAGCATGACCGCATAAAAATGAATGCATGCCATAATTATTCCCAAATGTAAAATGAAATTTTACAGATCCTTTCATGTAATGTCCTCTTTATGAAAATAAAAATTTACATTGTATTTTCTAAATATTATTCTTCATAAATTCCAATTTTCTATTTAGAATATCAACTCCAAATATATATTCATAACAAAATGACATTCATCTATTCTTCTATATTGTTTTAAAGAAATCATCACAATTATTTAACATGCATACCCATTCACCAATCATCCAAGTTAATAAACTAATTTTCTTCAAAATAAGTTCTATAAGATCATAATACTTGAACACTTCCTTTATTATCATATTGATATTAAAAATGGACATATCCTTAATAAACATTAAAAACAAATACCAACCTTCGAAAATAAAAAAATATAAAACAAAAATCCGGCTCTATAATATCCCCCTTTGTGCTTGTTGTCAATGTATTAAAAAAATAAATTATTATATCTAAATGTGAATCTATTCCTTCAGTTTTTATTCTAAATTAATATGTTAGTATGTGAATATATCCCCATTACTTTTCCAAAAAACTATTTCACTTACCCTCCATATTTTTGACATGAAATAAAAATATTGTTGGAAGAGGGTATTAATCTATACATAAGAAATATTCCATCCACCATTTCAATCCATGTATACTTCAGTTATGATCAATGAAGAAAACACGATTATTTTATTTAGAAAAAATATATTTTTGTTACCAACATATCATGATACCACATTAAATGGGAACCCATAGACAAATATTCATGTGTTATTCATTTTCAATATAGTATGAAGAAACTAAATTTGACATGATTTCACTCACTTCAACAAATATATCAAAAAATAATGTCTAAAAATAATTATATGGTAGCTTATTTATCATTATTAATTTCCCTCCCCCTCAAGGGAAACAATCTTAAACATCTATATAATGGCTTATCTCTTCAAGAAATTATTTAATGAAATTAAAATATGGGGGAAACAAAATAATGGATCTTGAACATCTGATTTTATAGATTTCAAAACATTTATAAAATCAAAGAGGAAAAA
This sequence comes from Viscum album, assembly GCA_963277665.1. Taxonomy (NCBI): domain Eukaryota; kingdom Viridiplantae; phylum Streptophyta; class Magnoliopsida; order Santalales; family Viscaceae; genus Viscum; species Viscum album. The sequence goes on from OY728128.1 coordinate 61,584,419, forward strand.
TATATTCAACAATTGTTTTATAGGATTTGATATAATAGTCTTCAAATCCTCAATGATGATCCTATATAATAATTATATTTATATACGATTTGACAAATCATTCATGGATATTGACTTCCTTTGCATTTATATCATGAATTGATAGCACTCACTAGTTCTTTGAACCCCCCAAAGATTCATCTTCATTATTTCCATGATTTATAAGAATAAATAAAATACACCAAGATTTAAGGGAATGAGGTGGATCCTTCCTTGATTCTCAGTTTTAATAACATATTTGAGATAGTTTCCCAAACCATGTTTCTCTAAATACTCTAGTCTTCATGCATCCACATATGAACTTATGTTTTGATTTTTTGGGGGAAACATTGATATAATAATATTTTCTTATAAATTTTTTGGATAATTTTTATTCCATATAACCTTCATAGAAGATATGTTCTCACTCCTCTTAATGACTAAATTTTATTATAGAAAAATGGTTAAACAACCATTTTTATTATAACTTGTTTTCATACATCTCTCATAAGGATCTTCTTTAAAACAAATTTTTATTGATGATGAAAAACTCTCATGAATTTTTTTCATCATGTGGGATATTTTGTTTGCATTTTTCACTAGCCTTATCTTGTGCTTTATTCATGCTAAATATTCATTACAAATATTCTATCCATATAAGTAACGTGTCCATAACAACTATTTAAGAACGTTGGGGTCCTCCACATGGGTTCTTCTATGTTCCAAACATGTTTTTTTGTATCAAATTAATAAATATCATTAAACATCATGGATTTGGAAGCCATGGCCCTCTTCAATTTCTAAATTGATATATTATTGGTTGGATTTGTTATTTACATTATATTTTTTTTCCAGTGTAGGTTATTCATTCTTAGAAAACATTTCTTTCTTATTTTCTCATATTATTTTAATTTAAGATAATATGAGAATGCACCACCATTGTGACTACTAATACTATATAATTATCAAATGATTTCTTGATATTGAAATCTATCTACTGTATATTGATTCTTCTACATATAAGTATGTTAATCCATATTCTCCTATGTTCTCCTCCATAACATAAGATTCCTTTTTTCATTTTAATTTTGAGGATTTTACCAATAATATTATGCACAATGTAAAAATATTTGATTGAACCAACATTGACGCCCAATCATTGATCATTAGATTTCATCTATTACATGGTCTTGGTTTTTCTTCATAAATTATTGGGATTTTATTGGGTAACAAAATTAAACACTATTTTTCTTATCCACATTAGTCATGGTTGGTGGATTCTCATCACCTTTCATCATACATACATTATCAAATTTTTTTCAAACCTTCAATATTAATAATCATTGATTCATAGACATTAATAAAAGGTGGTATGGCAGTTATATTTTTTTTACAACATCTTGGGATAGATTATAAAAAATATTTCTTGATATTCTCTTCAAATATTAGAGTTACTTTAACATTAGTATAATCTAGTGAGAATTTTGTATAAGTATATATTATATCCATTTATCTTGAACACTCAGTAAGTGTTTTCTCATGGTTTTCCAACTGATCATCATGTAATTTACATTTCATTTTGAGGGTGATTATAGGATCATAAATCCTAATAATCATCCCTTTAAGATATTTCTTATGTCTTTCATCCTCATCGTCATGCAGCTTAAATGTTTCTCAATTAAAAAAGATATGTTTCATGATATCTGTAGATGTTACGTTAAATTGTGAAGTGTTGTCTTTAAATTTTTCAGCATGTGCATGGATCTATAATTCAAGAGCCTTCTTGAAATCCTATTTCTCTTCCACTTTTTTTTATCATTTTTTAGGAAAATATTGCTTGTACTATATTTTTTACTTCAAAGTATCCAACATGTCTAGAGAGGTTCAAACATTCAAGATTATTTATTTACATGCCCTTATCCAGAACATCAGCTTCTCGTTCAAAATAGGTGACATCTTCCTACATAGATTTAAAGAAACCACAAAAAGTCTAACTATTTATTTGGGATTAGCATGTATAATATATTTTAATCTATAAATATTTATTTATTTTGAACATTTTCATTGATCATCATCACCACATATTCTGGGATCATAATTTTGGGGAATATTTTCAAAGGATATAAAATATACCTATAGATCACATTAATATCATGATTTACATGTGCAGGGAAGGTTTTACGTGTCTTTTGGGGAAACCTATTCCACTTTCTTTTTACATTTCAATAATGATATGTAGCGTTTATTTTCAAGGCATGGAGATATGGGTACTTCCACTGCTTTATATGAGAGGGACTTCTAAATCATCTTTACTTCCTATCTCTTTTACCTCTGTGTCATGGCCTTGGATGAAGTAGACCTATTCTCATATATTACTGAATCGTAACCAAAACATCACATCATTGTTATCATCGAAAATAAAATAAAATCTTTAATAAATAAAATCACTAATCTATATAATTTCACTAGCATTAATATACACCCTTATACCACATGAAATGAATAGTTTGGGACCCCTATTACACTGAGCGGGGGTGTTGAATAATTTTTGTAGGGTTCTTAACCATTGAATTTTATTAAATTTTCCTCATTTATCTATATAGATCTCGATTATCTTATTATAATATTCTAATCGCATGTAAGTATATAAAATTATTAATAGATAATACAAGATTTTTTTAAATGGTTCACTACTCAATGATTGGATATAGTCATTTATAGATATGTTAATGAGAAATACATGAATTCTCCATTATAATGTAGTACTATTATATTATGGTGTATCTATGGAACAATCCATAGCCAAGTTGAGTCCCAAAACATTAATAAGGGAATAAAACACTATATGAGACTTATGTAAAGATACTATTCAACTTCTTTGTTATGTTAATTTGTGTCACCAAGAGAATAAAACAGTAGATGAGACTTATGTTGGATGTTATAGTTATAATTTTATCTTCAAATTGTTTACATTCTACTTGATCAACATCCCGCAAAAACCCTTCTTCATCTTACCAAAAGGAAAATATAATTTTCACTTTCCTCTACTTTTATCAGCAAAAATTATTTGAATAAGTTGTGGATAGATTAATAGAATTCTCTCGAGCCCAAATGATAATCAACATATATATTTTTTCTATTAAATTTTTTATTCTAACTCTACTTATTGATACACAACGGTAAACAATATAGTAGAAGTGTATTAATCGATTTCTTCTTCAATCAAATACCAATTACAATGAAACTTCTTCTTTTTACATGCTAGAAAAAAACACAATTTTATTATTGAAATAATAATATTTACATATTATATGATCATCAGAATTATTTATTTATCTTTAATACAATGTAAATAAATGTAATAAGTATTGGTTCTCTAATCATTTACACTAGAAATATAGAATATTATTCAATATAAGCTTCTCAATCAACCATTTTCTGATGTAAATTGTTATTTTGTATACTTATAAAATTTGGGATTCACATCATTAACATGAAAAAAATATTCCATGTGATGTTATATTAAAGAAATGGTTTCATGGAACACTAATTCAAACCCTAGAACATATAAAATTGATCATAATATTTTATATTATTTAAATATTATATATAGGATTTCCTAGAATGAATAACCAACTACCAGTAAATATATTATCAAATAATGCTTATTTTTGTTTCTATTTTAACTATACTCTACCTTGAACATGAAAAAAAATATGTTATTTAAATGTTTTTCATACATTTACATATTCATTCATGTGAACTTCTAAATCACTTTATTGAATCCACTCACATCTATTTATGTTCCTCTAGTTTTCATCATTCAATCCCTAATGGGTATAAATCATGGTTCCTTTATATGCACACAGTAATACATAAATTTGATTTATAATTACCTTAAAATTGATCCCCTGAGCTGATGCATTATTTTCATACATAGGTTTGATTTCACGAAATCAAATTCTAATGAAATAGATAGTTTAATAGTTTTTCAAAACAAGGTACATAAATGAGTTCAACATTACAAAGTGAAATGAAATAAAACATATAAAGTCCAATGAATCATCCAAAACTTATTTATTATCCCTATATGTCATACATAATATACTTCTAGACATCATAGGGGAAAATGTGTGATATAAGATTCTCAATAATGGTACGTAATACAATGGAAGTAATCATAAACATAAAAAATATGAATGGTGAGAAACTAAAAACAGATTCCTTTAATCATATACATAAGCATAACATGAGTGGAATAAATAGGAATAATGTCACAATAAAACATAACCGGGTATATTCTAGTATTCCAATAATCACATGGATTATAACTTACTTGTATCATAAAGAGGGAAATAAATAATGATGGATATCTAAACCATACCATTAAGGTTTCATGGAAATAATATATCATGGAATCATTATAGAATATATTATTTCCATTTCATCATGACAATAATCTATTACATGGGTAAAGAGTCACCCAAAACCACATATAGTGTGTCTCAAGAGACCTACAAATGCATCAAGGGGATATTGCGATCCCCACCAATCAAAAAATAAATTCAATTAATTCCTTATATGAATGTGGGTAAAAATATTAAATTTATACATTCATAATGAAACTAACATATGAAATGTAATTAACTTTCCCGAATCATTAAACATAAACACTAACTATTTGGAGTAATATGGTAAATGAAATTGTGATAGCACCGTAAAAATCTACTTTATCAAAAAAAAATTAGTATCCTTTTAATACATGTAACTCTCCATAGTGGAAAACATGATTGTATTTCATACACATATTTAAAACATTAATATAGAATATATGAGGATTACATTAGATTACATAGGAATCTTATTTATGTAGGTAGGGAATAAGTGTTACCCGAATAAAAATGGAGATGTGGGTAAAAACCTCATACCAATTTGTAATGGAATTATATATCCCAAAATTAATAATGAACAAATGATAAGATAAATAATATTAAGAAAATGGATTCATGTAATTATATTTAAATTATCATTATAAATACACCAAAAACATGAAATAATGATGAGTAACGAATATCCCATTGAAATGAATGCTAGTTGAGAAAATCCTTACCTTATGTCTCAATGTTTTACTAATGTGACCTTATGTTCCTGGGATATGGAATTATAACCATTAGTAATTTAATTATGAATGAATTATTCATCTAACTAATTTATTATACTTTTATTATGTTTATTTATGTCCCTTTCATAGGTTATAAGATTCAAATTTGTCATTCGAGAATGATCATTTCATGATATTGATGACCAGTTTGCTTGATTATAAGTATGGATGTTCAAGTGGAATGGATATAATTCTCCGTGATTGAATTTATATATTATTAATTAACATAATGAATTTAAAATTGTTATATATATCATTTTGTAACATTGTATGATGATGTATCATTAGATATGTCATTTAGAAATAATCTTTTAGATTTTTACGGTGTTTTTTTCGATCCTAACAAGCTAGTTTTGTTCTATAATTTTTTATAATGTAAATATTATTGTTACATAATCCTTAGATAATATATAATACATATTTTATAATCTTGTTCAACCAAAAAAAAGTTTCATGACCATCCTTAAAGGATAAAATTAGTAAAAAGGTTCACCGTCCATGAATGTTCAAAATTGGAACCGCACAAACGATGATTTTATTTTTAAAATAAAAAAGAGAGAGACTAGGGATATTTATGAGATATCCTCCACAAACAATATATGATTGTATTACATATATTATAATGGGGTTATCATGATCATTTAGATCAAGTAGGTGAGGAGATAATTATAAATAATTAATGGACTTATAAAGAAAATCCAAGTAAAATGAAGAGGATTTTACCGTGTGGATACTCCACATTGAGAATTTCCTTAAGGGGACTTATTTTGGCCTTTTAGAAATACCAAATGAATATAGAAGTCAGGAGAGGCTAAATAAGATTATTTTTTCAGAACATTGATTAAACTCAAGGCTTTTATAAGTGAAGTGAATAGGGAGTGAGGGGTAGTTTTTATAGTGGATGAGAGGTGTGATTTTTGAATATCTTATTCATTATTTTGTTAATTTTCTTCAGAAAATCATTTTGTCTATGATTATTGTGACTAAAAATAGATATAAGATAATTTTATTTAGGTCTAAAGGTTTCTTAGATCATCCATGATTCATGGATCATTATATTTATCTTATAATGTATTTATACCATAAATTACCATATTTTACAATTCAACAAATATTTATGTATTTTAGAAAAATTAAATAAATTAAACCACACCATTATTCAATGTTTATAATCAAAAAATGGACTTCATTTTATCAAAATAATTTCTAAATACGAGAATATAAATTTTTTATTTAAATCCACTTTTACTTGAGAAATATTCTTTTTTAAAATTATTACTGATTATATAGCACCCTAAAAAAATTTAATATGGTCTTATAAAATTATCTTAAAATAAATGAAAAAAATAATGATTTATGAATACATATTATGATAATTAATATATATTTAATTCAATTTATTAAATATATTGATTTAATTTAATATTAATTACTCACAGAAATAGAAACACTTAATTATAAATTTTAAAAAACATAAATTTCATTTATAAGGTGCCAAAATATTATTTTTAAATTTATTGTTGAGGTTAACATTCATATGTTACATATTACTATTCAAAATAGTACATTAATACAGATTAGGGTATCGTTATTATTTATAAGGATATGATATTATTCAATAACAATTATGTTGATCTAATAAGACTCTAAATATCGTACGGAACGCAATTGTGTATGCCCGTTTTTCCAATTCCAATTCATAGAGGTGGAAAAATTAATTGTAATGGATATTTTATACCTATCATTATTATATAATTATAATATCATATATTTTTTTTGTGGAGACACAGTTTTCTGTGCATCACATTTTCTATTAAATATATTTTTAAATCCATGGGGTGTTATATTCTCTCCTCCTTTTCAAAATTATATCCACACAATTTTCACATAAATAGTTAATGTTTAACACATGAGAATTCCATTGTGTCATACAAACCTTGAAAATGGGGATAATAAAACATCCCCTTAATAAGAGGTACATGAATAACATGAATGTTTCCAAAAAATCGGACTTTTAATTAGATTACATAATCAAAAACTGAAAACATTGACATGGAAGATAAATATTAAAACTATGTTTCGATGGAGATAGATGGATTATATGTTCACTTGAATGTAAAACCTCATAAAGAACTAATTATTTGATCGGTTAAAGACCATTGATTTCATAAGGGGAAAATAAAATGGATAATTTTTTTGTTCCAAAATAATATTCATAGAGTTGATGGTTTATTTAAATATCCATAGAAGCACTTGAAAAAATAAATTTACATGATGTTATAATATAAAACATTGTTTGGTATTTGATATATCTCCACATAACAACATAAACCAAAATATTTATATTATATATGGTTTATATACCTAATGCACATTGATATTGTCAATCCATATGTCATTCCATGATCCCTTAAATTCATACTGAATCCAAAAAAGGTTATTATAGTTCATCCAAAAATAATTAATTGGCCTTATTCCATTCCATATATTATTATCCTTAAGAATCATCTAAATGAATTATGTCCCAAATTTTAAGACCAATGATTTAGAATAACAGTAAACTACCATAATAATTTCTCAGAAAACATCATAATGTATCTCTTATACAAAACATTTGAATAACTTAATAACCATTATACCATTATAAAACATGCATTCTTTTATTACATTAATGGTGTTCTATATAATAAACTAATTTATGAATCCAAAAAAACAAATTCATTAATTATTCTTCTTCGATTGTAGTAGCAACTTAATCATGACCTTGATCCCATGGAATATCTTTGGTTGTATTCCCTTAATGTTTAAGGAATATGTTATTATAGTTCCCCATATCCGCACAGATGAACATTGGACATTAGATAATTCCTTATTTCCCTTGAAATCCTGATCATGTTGGCCTTTTTCTCCTCACATCAAACAAAATCATTTTGTTTTAAGCATGTACCATGGTGTTTCATTGAAAAAGTATCACATGTAGAAAAATCCAACATTCCCTTCTTCCCATTGTAAATTTTTTGCAATGTCGTCTTCTTTTTTTTATTTACCTTCAGAATCATAATAGTTAGAGAATTATTTCATTGTCCTGATAGCACACGATATTATATCATCATTTGTTGAGAATGTTAGGGTGACTAATTCCCTTTAAATAATTAGCTCAATGAAATCAAAGAAACAATCAATATTTCTGCACGGATTATGTATGTAGTCTATGTAATGCATTTCTAACCATATAATTTTGGCTATATACATAGGAACATGATCATTAAAATTATGTCTCAGACATATAAATTTTCTATCAATAACTACCCTATATTAATGAGGGATGTATTTCTCAAAGAAAATTTCCATAAAATCCATCAATTCCATATTATTAATTTCATCCTCCGCCTTTGTGTTTTGAATTAATCAAAAATATTGATCCACATATCTTGATGGATGGTATAATTCCATGATAATAGTCTCTCATTTGTTATATCTCATAGATGGAATTATCTTATCTATGGAACTTATCCATTATTTTTCTTGCAATGTGATTGTAGTACCATTGAATGGTAGAAGTTGTTGTCTAATGAATCAGTCTAACATTAATCCTCCATGTTATGGATAAGTAAGTTCTATATGAGTATGGTTATTTTTCATAACCTTATTTATATGTCCTAGTATAGTTATAAGTTTATCAACATCAGTTGCAGCTCTATAACCAAAATCATTATATTTCATATGACGTCAATCCCTGAATGGGATACACACATTTATGATGTATTCATTTCTTCCATGAGGTTCCATTTCTAAATAATAGCCTATAGTAGATATGTTTATGAATAATAATGTGTAATCCAAACATTAAAAATACGTTGAATAATTTTAAATCCAATGCATAGATAATCTCATAATCATAAACATCATATCCTTGAGGAAAAAGTTTTCTATTAAATCATTCAAATTGAATTGGAATGAAAATTTCAATTATCCAAAGCATATCCCACTGGAGTATCATAGTTGGTGCGTAGTAAGGCCCATTTTCATGTACTGTGTTACCATGATTTAGGCCCATAACACCTTCTTGATGATGTCACTGCTAGGTACATCTGTCCCCAAACCACGTCCACCTGTAGTATCTAGACAATGATTTATTTTCTAAGAAGGTCTAAAAAATCTATAACATACCCAAATTCTAGGATGTTATTGTTATATTATCCCAAAATTATATCATAGTGTTTTGTTCAATAATCTATTTTTCGATATCTTGTTTCTATGGTTTCTACTAAACCTCCTCTAATACCAACTATAATGCGCCAACCCCAGAAACACAGAGCTGGTGCCATATTATATTACATTACTATGATTACCAGGAATCAAATTCTAATGGAAAAAATAGTTTAGTAGTATTGGAAAACATGATACATACACGAGTTCAACATTACATCATGAAATGAAATAAAACATAATAATTCCTTTTCAATCATCCACAAATCTAAGATTATACCTATAATTCATTCATAACATACTTCTTTGCATCCTATGGAAAAATAATCACAAGGAGGGAGATAAGATGATTAGTAAAGGTATGTATTATAGTGGATGTAATAATAAATATAAACACCATGCTTTGTGATAATGAACAAACCCATTCTTTTAAATATATACTTGTGAATAATATGTATGGAATAAAATATGAATGAATAATGCCTTAATAAAACATATCCATGGAAACTCTACTTGTCAAATAATCACATGGATAATCACTTACTTGTTTCATAATAAGGGAAAAGTATAAATATTGATATATAAAAATACCTTCAATGATTTATGCCAATAATGTATCAAGGATTCATTCCAGAACCTATTATTGTATTGGATATATTAAACTAATCTTTTAAATTGGTATGGCCTCCGCCAACACCATATGTAGTTGGTATCAACAGAACAACCAATTCATTGAGGGACTGCAGAGGAATCCAACCATAATGTAATAATTTGAATTCATTCCACATATGAACAGGGTTAAACATAAAAAACATATTTATTCCTAATGAAACTAACAAAAGAAATGTAATTTAATGTCCCCAATCATTAAACTTAAAAACTATGTAATCAGAGTAATATGGTGAATTGTATCATGATTTCACATCCACAATTAGGCGAATAATAAACTATTAATTAAAATACCGTATATTATATCATAAAATATAAATAACAATATGAAATAATTAAGAATAATAGTGTTGAAATAGATGAAAATACTTATATAAAATCCAGGTCTACTTCTTGAGATAAATACTCATTTACTTTAAAAAGAATATTTATTTTTGAAAAATATTTTCAAAAAACCATAATTAAAATAATTTAGTATTTTTCTAACCAAATTAAGGATTTTAGAAAAATAATTTTGTCAAAAAAACATATTTTATTGCGAATCTGAAAATAGGTATGAATTTGTGTCATTACATTGTAACGTGCTTGTTTACGAGGATGAATTATTCAAGTATCCTTTTAATACATGTAACTCATAGAAAAACCAATATGTATTATATTTGGTACACACATATATTGAATTTACATAGAATTCATTATGATACATAAGAATAATTAATTATTTCATTGATCCATGTAGAGAATAATAGTAACCCAAAGAAATAGAGGTTTGGGTTGGAAATTGTTACCACATTTTAATCGAATCATATGCACCAAATATTAATAATCCTCAAATGATACAATAAATATATTCTAAAAATTATACATAAATATTTAATATACATACACCAGATACAAGGAATAGTGGCGAGAAAGGCATATCACATGGAGATGAATGTGAGCTCTGAAAATCCACACCTTATGACCTAATGTGTTCTGCACTTGACCTTAGTTTCATGAAATGTGATATTATACCCGTTAATAATTTAATGAATCTAGTATATATTTAAATAATTTATTTTGATTTTATTATGTTTATTTATGGCCTTTTGGAAAGTTATAAGATATAATTTCATCGTTATAGAGTGTTTGTTTCTTAATTTTCATGATCGATGTACTTGATTAAAAGTATGGAAGTTCATATTGAATGGATATAATTATCCATGATTAAATTTATTTATTTTAAATGAACATATAATAGTGTAAATTTTTAAATACATCATTTTATTACATGGTATGTTGATGAATCATTTGATAAGTAATTTAGTGATAATATTTTAGATTTTTAATAATGTTTTTCAGTCACAACCATCTAGTTTTTTCATATTATATAGTGTAATGTCAATTAATAATGGTTCTAGAATCATTACATAAGTTATAACAGATATTTTAGTATCTTATTAAATAATTTTTTTTCATCACCAGCCCTGAAGGGGAAAATGAATAATGTAGTTTCATCATCCATGAAGGTTGATAATTGGCACCTCCCAAACGATGATTTTGTTTTCAATATATAAGAGAGAGAGTAATGAGATTGATGATGTATATAACATTAAAATGATATAATTATAATATATATATATATATATATATATTATAATGGAATTATCATTATCATTTTTATATAGAATGTGAGGAGATAATAATAAATAAAAAACGAACATGAAAATAAAATAACGTTAAAAGGTTGTGGATTTTATATCTTTGATACTCCTTGAGAATCTGAATAAGGGGGTTCATTTTTTTATTTTGGAAATATGATGAGATCTTGTACTTAGAGATATACTATATAATTTTATTTGGGTATAAATTTGTCTTTATTAGATGCATAGATAATTGAGTAGAAGAGGGAGTGAGGAATGGGTTTATAGTGGAAGAGGGGGCTAATTTCTGAATATTTAATTAATTATTTTATTAATTCACTCATGAAAAGAAATATTGTTTGATTACGGTGACAAAAACTAGTAATATGTGAATGTGTGTTCAATCTAATGGTTTCATACATCTTATAAGATGCAAGGAACAATGTATTTATCATTTTATGTATTTATACTGCATAATATTGCAATTCACTGTTCACGAAAAATTCTAGTATTTCAAAAAAATACCAAAACATTACTCTATGATTTTATTAATAGGAAGAATCAAAAACTGGAATCCAATTTCTCATAATAATTTTCTAAACCTACGAAATTTATTATTTAATTAAAATCATCATTTACTCAAAAAATATATTTTATTAAAATTAAAACATATTTTATAAAACCAAAAAAAATAACTATGATCTAATTAAAATATCCTAAAATAATAAGAAAAAAAAAATTTTATGAATAAATTATATGAAATTTTTTTTTATTTAAAATAAATTTATTAATTATATATTTGTAATGAAATAATTATTTGTCCCCAAAAAAAATCCAACAACTAATTATTAATTTTCATGATATTAAATTTCATTTATAAGGTGCCTAAATTTTATTTGTACTTTCATGTGTGAGTTTACAACTCATATGGTTCATATTAGTATTCATAAGGGTAAATAATTATTCATAATGGTGAGATTACTATTCATAAGGGTATTACATTATTCACTAAAACATAAAATGATCCATTCAGCCTCTAATTATCTTACTGAAAGCATCCATGTACATATCTTTTTTTAAATTCAATTTATAGTGGTGGAATAATTAATATTACGGGATAAGTTATAACTATCTTCCATAGATAATAATAACATAGTGTTTTTTTGAAGTGTCTCAATGTTGTGTGCATCACATTCTCTATTAAATTTATTTTTATATCCCTTTGGTGTTAAATGATTACATCTTATTCCTCAAATAATTAGGATAATAATTGTGCGTTAGTTATTCTCATTTTCATATATAGGTCTATATGTGTGATAAAAATGACTAATCATTCCTTGGGATATTTAAAAATGTAGAATTATTCATGAAACATGTTCTTCAAAAAACACATAGGGTGTTTAAAACACATGCACAAGATCATGGGTAGATCACAGTTTTATTGTGTAACATAGTTAGAGTGCATCATTTATATAAAACTTAATTTCACTTTTAATCATTACTGATCATGATTATTGCATAGATACACTAGTCACATATCCATGGGAACATTTCATTTGATTATTCTAGTTATGATTATAATTAATGAAAATAGTATGGAGAAATCCCCTCTTCTTGTAGAATTGAAGGCTCACAATTCACTTGGAAATTCAAGAAAAATAATTGATTAATATTATAAGGCAATGGACTTAAACATTACTTAATCATTAGATTCATTAAGAATTTGACATTAAATCATAGTAAGGATCATTAATGGTTTTGAAGTCCTAAAAAATAGTCCATAACTAATACCTAATAAAACAACAGAAATACAGTGTGGACACTTCCAATAGTATCTATTTCATCCACAAAACAAAAACTATTAATATAAAATGTAGAATCATTTCATTTTATGTCATAAAATTTTCTATTATCCCAGCCTTGACTCAATTCTTTTTTAAATCCTGGGAAAATATTTTCAAACATGGGATAAGCATAAAAACTAAGGGATGCACAATGAAGGAGAAATGTAGGTCTTTCAAAAACATGTTAAACATGAATACTCATTCATAATGTACTATTTTTCACCACTAAAAAGTATTAAAAACACTTCATTAAATATGAGCTCATTGCTTACCATTTTCTATAGTCAATAGATCACCTTAAACACATAGAATTTACATATAACATATAACGGTAACATATGACATAAACATTCTTAAATGGAATAACCATATGGCCAACATCCATGCATATCACTAAATTAAATATCCAAATGAAAAAAATTCAATATCCAATGAATTGGGGGTTATAATGTAACCACCTATCCTTGGATTATCACGGATCCACCCTTCTTCAGTTTATTAAGCAACTACCCATTTTTTGATTTATCACAGAACCACCCATAATATGTCTACATACCATTATATAATCATAACACATAAAATATTGATATTCCCAAAATTTCACTCATTAAATTTCATTTGTAATAAAAATATATATTTTCAAGACATTGAAATATTCAATCCATTTCCAAAACCAGTTAATAAATTTAATAATGAGAATTTGAATCAATGTTTCACATACCACATTGAATCATTTGAAATAAGTTGATATTTAAAATCATTCATGTCTATATAAATAAATTTATAAATCCATTTTGAAAACATGGAATATAAATAGAAGGTATTTTATGAATAAATCTATATAACATTAAAAATGATGTTTTAGTTAAAGATGTCTTTTTTAAACTTTAGAAGCACTTGAATAAAAAATTTTAGGGAAAAACCTTAATCAAAACCTTAAATATCATGACAATAAACTAATTGAAGATATATTGAGCTAAAAATGTTCTATAATAAAATATATTGTATTATTAAGGTTTATAACATAAAAATACTCTTCAAGGAAAGGGGATTTAGAAGAAATTATTTACAATGAACATATCAATAGATTAAGGATTAATCAAAAAAATAAATATGTGGGGAAAATATAAATACACCCAATATAAGTACATATTAAATGTCAAACAAATAGAGTCCATTTCCAAATATTACTGTAAAAAAACCAATGAAATATATATTTTACTCAATTATTGGTGATTTGGTGATATTTCTTTTACCTCGAGTCTGACTTGTAACAAACATTCTTCGTTTTCCTCTTAATCACGTAACTTCATTTGGTTTACAGAAAAAGGCTTCCGTAGGAGGATGTTTTCCCAAAATTATTCCTCTTGGATGAGGGGAGGGTTTCTAAGAATTTGTATTCATAGGGATTGGCTGAACATAATGGTTCTTGAAAAGTTAATATTAGTGAAGAGATGGTACCTTTTTATAATAGAGGAATGGAGCACCATTAGATGGTCTTAAATTATTAATATAATATAAATTAATTTTGTATTTCAAAATGACCCAAATAGAGATATATCTAATATAAGATGAGGATAGATCAAAATACTATCATTCAATAATTTTTAGATATATTTTTATTTTATTTTAATACATATCCTTTCAGATTACAGATAATTATTCTTTTTTTATTTTAATTATGGTAATAACATTTAAAATACTAAAAGGCTATTAATTTCTCAAATATGGGTTAAATATTCCATAATTGGATAATTAGCGAGCTTTTAAACCATATCCTATTTACTATGTGTGTTGAAGATAATTTTAGGATTTTTAAATCAAATAATAAAAAACTATTTGTATAAAACATCATTTTTGTCAATTCTTTAACTATTCATTTTACTGAATTTGAATGAAATCCAAACATAGAGGCAACATCAAAAACATGAATTTAATAATCTTATAAATTTTCATATTCTCATAGAAAAATCATGGATGGCATAATTTTTTTTAATATTCTTTATATTTATATTTATAATATCATTTATTGGATTCCTTCATTAATAAGGCCATCACTACATCATCATTGTGTCATAATGAAATTTATTTATTTAACATATCTAATTCATAAATAAAATACCATTATGTATAAAATCATTTTATATTTTTAATTAATATTTCTAATTTAAGATATCTCTTATATACTCCCGTTTTAAAATTATTTTTTAATGAAGATATATGATTATAACATATTTTCCAATACTTTTACATAAACATTTTAAGTGACGAAATCAAACAAAAGTGGCACTAATGCCCAAATGTTAGACCCAAGGGTTGTCTTGGTCGACCATAACTCATATAATACGATTATTACACAAGTTAGGGTAGTTTTATTTTCATATAATATTATTTTTTATCCTTCTTTAATTGATTTACCCTTTAATTACAGTAGCTAAAAATAATTACTAATGTTATTATTAATCTTGTCTAAAAATAAAAGGTCCATATTTACATAATTTGAAAATTATGATTCCATATATGGAATCCAATTTTATTATTTCAAAACACATAGGATGAAGTATTTATTTTAAAATTAATTCCAGTTGTCAAAATGAGAAAACTGGTTTTCAAAAATAAAACCATCAAAAAATTTGCATGTGTTTAAATCAAATTTAAATATGAAATTTCATCCATTGAACAAAATTTAATGAAATTATAATATATAATCAAATTATACTTTAAAACTAATTAAAAGGTCAAAATAACTATAGAAATAAATTAGATGAAAAGGATTTTTTGAATTAAAATGTTATATTTGTCACTATTCATTAAAATTTCAATTTTAGGAGAAAAATATAAAAATTTCAAACAAAGTATATTTAAATTCCTTGAATCCAAATAAGAAGTGTATTTTTTCATATATAACTTATAAAATATTCAAAACTAGATTTAAAATGGGTTCACCATCAAATGGAGGTAAAATAATTTTCTTGAAAAATACTTCTTTATCTGAAAATATTGAATATGTTTTTAGATCATGTCTAGAAAACATATAAGATGAAATTAAAACATTGCATTGATTTTATATTTCATTAATATAAGATAAAAATAGTTATAAGATTTAAAAAAAAATAATTCTCAATTAAATATGTTTTCATAAAACAAACCATTTATATTCAAATCATTTTTATTGCAATTTCAAATATATTTTATTATCCAAAGATACATTATATAAACATAAATATACCATATTTTCATAATTATATAAATAAAATTCATTATCATCCTTCAAACATCTAAGTTATAATGGTAACATTTAAATAATAATATTTTGTTGTTTGTTTAAGCTTGATTTAACATATCATGTATGCTATTGAACAAAGAATTTATTTCTTATGAAAAGTGATATTACATTATCCCAACTATTAAAAATTTTCTTCCTCCCTATTTTAATTTGTTGTTGGTAACATGGGTATGAATTCAAAAAATAATTATATAGAAAATCCACATCATAAAAAGGGTTAATAAGACTAAAACCATAATAGGAACAAAGAGAAGTACAAATATCATCCAAGACAACACATATTAGAATTCCACATAGGAAGAAAATAATATTGAAGAAAAAATAACCATCTATGTTAAGACCTGGAAATTTCAAGGAAATTTTTTTCTTCAATACCTTGTAATGTTACTAGTCTGTGGATCTTGACGACACTTAATTTTGATGCCCGGTGTGCCCAGATTCAATTTCTAATATTTAGATCGGGTATGTTTAGTGATCGAACTAGCGGATTTTTCAATCGTTTAAACCGTTGCTCGAAATTGAATTCTGAGGGCACTGATGAACTCACAGTGTCGGTAATTTCTTAAGAAGACCTTTATCGCAGTTTCATTATATTCAGGTTGTAAATTAAAATATGGGGTTTTGTTAAGAAGTTAAAAAAATTGTTGGAACAATTTTATGTCTATGAAAGTTACTCCCACCCATGGGAAGTAATTGGTGGGTCCCACAACCACCCAAATTCCCATGAGTGGATATTTGAGAGGTGGGAACTGCACGAGCCTCAACCCTTTATCTCCCCATAACATCCTTTAAACCCCATTCAAACTTCCTTTTTTTATGTGTCAACCTCCCTTATTTAATGAGACTATTTCTATCCCTCTCTCTCCCTCATTATTTTTTCCAACATACCTTAATTAATGAAATGAACCTCTTAATTTAATTAATTAAGTGTCTTGAAATTTTGAATTGGATGTTTTAATAAAATATTAGCCTAGCCTAATATTTTATTTTGGGAGGGGTTTTGTTGTGTTGGAAAAACATTGGTAGAGAGCTCTTGATAAAAGGGAGAGAAGTTCTCTTCTCCCCAAAGAAGAACAGATCTCTTCTCCAACGAAGAACCCCCATCCTTCCACAAGGAACAAAACCTCTTTGATGAAGAATGCTGACTCCATGAAGAGCGACGGCGCACCTTTCTTCTTCTTCTCCGCAACTAGTGTGAAGACGCTGCTTTCTCCTCAGATGCACTCTGACGTCATCTATGAATCCTCACACTATAATTCCCGACATGTGACATCAATTATCGAGGTAGGGGTTTAATTTGAGTATTATAATATTCCCATGTTCATCCCTTATAAAACATAGAATGCGGATCAACTCATTATCATGTTGATTCGTGGATGTTTTCTTTTTCGGGTTGGGAATAGTTATTTTCGAGGGAATTGTAGGATGGATTGTTTCAATTTTATTTGAAAAAAATTGGTATTCATTCTACGTGAAGCCATTTACATCTTTGAACAATTGATAACTCCTAACACGGAATGCACTGGCCGAACAAACATGGCCCACCGACCCTTTGTTAGCTGTTCGTTTGTGCGCGGATTGACGGGCGATGACGAAACTGTTCCGCAACTGTGATTTGAAGCCGTCGTAGTGACGAGTGGGTAACGAGAGAGCCGCTGGCACAGATGGTAGGTAAACTGGGCCACCAGAGCATGTCCGGTGGTCTGCAGAAGGCGGTGCCGGTGTCCGGCGGCGGCGGCGTGCCGCTGCAGCAGACTGTCGCGGCTGAGCCATGGCGGCAAGATGAACCGAACAGATTTTCCTATTCCATCTAATGGGGATGTGCAACATTAAGCCACACCACCTGGGGAGGTCATGCCCCCCTTTTCGGCAAGGCTGGTCGGGCCGCACCCGGCCACACTGGACCAGGACCATAGTCGGGTCGACCTAGTTTTGGCCGACCCAGGGTGCATTGGGTCGGGACAGACCAGGCCCAGACCCCCATTTTTCAGACCAGATTCATTTAAACGCCCATAACATGAGATACAGACCTCCGATTGATGCACCATTAGTTTCGTAGGATTCCTTTTATCGATACGGTCGTTTTGGTATATTACACTCCAGGTTTCAATGAATTTTGGGTATTGTCAGGTTGGTTCAAACCTGAAACCAACCGGGCCCCCAGAGCGAAAACGCTTATAACTTAAGACCAGACATCTGATTGACATGTCGTTGACTATGTTGGATTCCTCTTGATAAGATGGTTTTTTGGAATAATCTACATAGTATTTATATGTGGTTTAAGCGTGGCTGGGTTGGATTGTACCTGAAACCCAACCGGGCCCCTAGAATGGAAATGCTAATAACTCATAGACCGGGCATCTGATTGACGCGTTGTCTGTTGAGTTGAGACCCCTATGATGTGGTGGTCCCTTGAGATACTTCCATGTGAGTTTACATGACACTTTTAAGTATCTACTAGTAGCTCGTGGAGCGGACCCTCTCGGAGACGAGCGTATGGGTGGTAGAGACCTAGTAGCTGGCTGAGACTTGGCGACTGCTCATTGATCGACTCGGAGTGAATCGTATGGCCCAGTGGGGTGCCCTTGATTGTAGCAGAAGACCCACAGTGGAGGAGTGAATGGTTGTAGCGGCAGACCCGCGGTACTCGACAAAAGGAGTACCTATGTAGGCTATGAGGTGGTGCGCTTTGTTGTAGCGGCAGACCCACTGTGGGAAGTGCTTGGTTGTAGCAGTAGGCCCATAGTACTCGATAGGTGGAGTACATCAGCAGTCCTAGGTAAGTGGGAACACTTGGTTGTAGCGGCAGGCCCACTGTACTCGAAAGAGGAGGAGTTCTCGAGTAGCTGTGGTTTCGACATCATGAATAAAATCCTAGTTTGAGCTGAGTCATTGAACTTTGTGTTTACCTCAAGATTTAGAGGGGTTACGTGATAACTTAGGTATATGTATGGGATTATACCGAAGTAAAAGTTATCTATTGAGATCTTTATTTGTGGTTTATCCTAGTTGGATTTAGTGGAACCTTTAGTGTCTCATGGTTTCTACTGAGTATCGTTATACTCACCCATGCACGTGCTATGCCCGCACCTCACTGTGTTGGATGCAGACAATGGATAGCACTGACCGAGGTATAGTGTATGAGGACTATACGGTTCCCGGAGGTGGACACTCGGCGTGATGGCACATGGAGAAGACCGATAGACGCAGATTACTAAGGAGGACATATGTACCTACCCTTCAGTTAGGAACCTGGAGGACGATCTAGGAACTACTTCACCATTGACATGTTTTTCTTTTCAGTTGTACTTTATTTCAGTTGTAGCTATACCTTTCTGTAGGGCTTGTATTTTGGCCCCTTTTTACATTCATCACATATTTTATATTTCATTAAATAGTTTTTGTTTCCGCTTGTTCTCTGGTTGTGTGTGTGTTTACATTTTATAAAGGAAATGCCTTCCTAGTTTATATTGATTTACTCCATTGGTGCTAGTCGCCAACCCCTGGCCTATGGAAGGTCGTCTTGGGGTAGTCACGACATGGGCCCCAAGTACGGTTGGTGACAAATTGGTATTAGAGGAGTCTATTCTACCACATAAATTAGGACTCTGATATTTTCTATCTGTGAAGAAATAGTGTTAAGGTTACTAAGTGTGGTTTTCAGTTCAGAGAGTCCAGTGTTGGTGAGGGTGGCTGACGTATCTATAAACCAGGACCCTGACATATGATGTACGACTCAGTGCATGATAACACTGATTGTGAGTGTGTTTTCAAAAGTTTATTTTAAATCATCTCAAACTAGGTCATCTCACTAGATAGAGTCTTTTGACCAGGTAACATCTGTTTCTTTCAGGATTTATTCACCCAGTCAGTTAGTTTGGGTACCAAGTGGAGAGCGCCATTATAGACCACTGAGAAGCGAGGCCTCAGTACAGGGCCCTCTACCAGTTGAGACACCAGTGGAGATTACATGCCGCCAGAGAACGTTGCAAGAGTTCCAGCGACAGAGGCCTCTGAGGATTCAATGCTAGTCGGATTTTCAGATGGATGGGTACTGGCTAGAGTGTGTTGCACGATCTTTCCACATAGTTGGGACACCCACTGACTTGATGGTGTACCTAGCTGTTAGTCTCTTTCATGAAGCAGCTGAGAGTTGGAGGAGCCAAATGATTCAGTTTTGCGAGGGGACGACCTTAACCTGGGGAAACATCGATAGTTTTTTTCAGGGTGTAGTTTATACCAGCGACTCTACACTCTGAGCGTGCTCAAAAGCTACTGCCCTTAACATAGGGTTTTTCGACCGTACATGATTCTTCTGCATCCGGAAGTAGACATATGACACAGAAATACAAGCGGACTTGGCCAACAGGTGAGCGACCTTTTGATATAGGATCAGTTGTGTGAGGGACATGAAACAGGGCCAATAATTTGAGGAGCAGGAAGTGCTATGCATGTAGCTAGCAAGGTCACATGGCTCGAGACTTCCTAAACTGTCTAGCATATTTGCAGCAGGAAGTGGAAGAACCTTCCAGACCAGGGCAGAGGAGCTGGTCGTACAGCCAGTGGTGTATGACGCTTTGAGGTGTCACCACCACCACCCCTAGGAGGTCCACCCCGACCGCAGGAAACAGCTGGATATGGGAGAGCACAGCTTCCGGAAGCTGAAGCATATGACTATGGAGCTCCGGAAGTAGGTGGACAGGAGTGACACTAGTTCCAGGCATGGAGGACTTATTTAATGGTGCATATAGTTTCCGTGTTGTTGTTGTTTTTGGTTGTTATGTGTCTTTTTACATTGAGCTGCAGTAATAAAAGACACTTTTCTTTGTGACGTTTACTTTCCTTTCCTTTTGGTATGGTTGATATTAAGAGGTTCTGGTTTAAACTGTTGACTTGACCCACACATTTGAGATTCATACTAGAGGAGACCCAGTATCCACACACTGATACCGACAGTATGACTCAAACCATAGACGTGAGAGTAACGTTTGGATCTCTTGGTAATAGCGTCGAGGCCTTATGACGTCATCCATGACATGGAGTGTACCGTTCAATTTAGGATTGATTGTATTAGGCATAGAACATGGCTCATCCATGGGATGAGACCAAATTTCTCTTTTTAGCAGAGAAGAAATATTAGTAGCTGTTGTAGAATGTAGACGAAGGAGGGTGTAGATGAGTTCATACAATTGGCTAGTCTCACCCATTGTTCGTTGAGCAAAAAGTTTACGGTTCTCTCCAACTCAATAGTATTAGGTGTATCATCTCTCAGAAGGACACGAACCTAAGATATCAGTGATGGCTTGAATTCCTCCAGGGAAATGACTTCGAAATAGTTTCTACTCCTTGGGAGGGGAACATTGTAGTAGATTCGCTTAGTAGGAGTTTGAGAATTCTACTGTTAGGTGTGGCGAGACAGCAGCTGGCCGCGTTTCAGATATCCTTTGTGGATAGTGATGGATTCAGCATGTGTAGAACCAAAGATGGTTCAAGCTACGACGAAGAAGGAGTAGATCATCCAAGAGAGGATAATGACTGCACAGAGCAGACATAAGTCATATGATTATAAGAGACGAGACCACTGGCGTTCGAGGATGGCGACCACATTTTCTTATCAGTCTCAGCTCGATGAGTTCTAAAGAGACTTGGCTGGGGCGGCAAGTTATATCCACGATTCTTTGACCCTTTCTAGGTCCTCAGTAGAGTAGGTGATGTGGATTACCGCTTGATCCTTCCACCTCAATTTCACTAGGTGCACGACTTCTTCTAGGCATCTCTGCCCAGGAGATGCCTGCACGATCTGTCCCACATCATCATCCATGAGGATCTGGACATTGATGACAGGGAGACATTCACAGAGGCCCCGGTGGAGATCGAGTATCGACATGAGTGGGTCCTACGGGGATGGCTGATTCCTCTTGTGTGCATTCGCTGGCAGCACATGAACCTCCAGTGGAGCACATGGGAGCAAGAGGCTCAAAAGCGTGCTCACCCCTTTTGTTTTCCCTAATGTAGGTTTAAACATTACAGGGGCGTAAATCCCTAAGGTGGGAGTAATGTAAAGACCCGTAAATTTCATGGAAATTTTTTTATACATATCTTAAAATTTTACGAGTCTGTGGCTTCTGAAGACACTTGATTCCGAGGCCCAGTGTGCCTGAAATCAATTTTCGATGTTTAGCTTGGGTATGTTCAGTGAACAAATGAGCGAGTTTTTCTATCTTTTTAACCAGTGCTCGGAATTGAAATCTGAGGGAACTGATGAACTCGTAGCCTCGATAATTACTTAAGTTGACCTTTACCATAGTTGCGTTATATGTGGGTTGTAAATTAAAATTTGCGGTTTAGTTAAGAAGTTAAATAAAATTGTTGGAATAATTTTCTGTCTATGGAAGTTAACCACTCCCATGGGAAGTTAATGGTGGGGCCCAAAACCACCCAACTTCCCATGTGTGAATATTTGAGAGGTGGGGCCCACACGAGCCTCAACCCTTCATCCCCCCATAACCTCCCATAAACCCCATTTAAACTTCCTTGTTTAATGTGTCAACCCCCATTATTTAATGAGACTCTTTCTCTTCCTCTCTCTCCCTCATTATTTTTTCCAACATACATTAATTAATGAAGTAAACCTCTTCATTTAATTAATTATGTGTCCTGAAATTTTAAATCCGATGTGTTAATAAAATATTAGCCTATCCTAATATTATATTTTGACAGTTGTTTTGTTGTGTTGGGAAAACATTGGGAGAGATCTCTTGAGAAAAGAGAGAGAAGTGTTCTTCTCCCTGGCGAAGAACATATTTCTTCTCCGATGAAGAATACCCATCCTTCCACCAGGAAAGATTCCTCTTCGATGAAGAATGGTGACTCCACAAAGAGAGACGACATGCCTTTCTTCTTCTTCTCTCCAAATAGTGTGAAGACGTCGCTTCCTCCTCGGACGCAATCCGACGTCTTCTACGAATCCTCTTCCCCTGATGCCTGACGTGCGATGTCAATTATCAAGGTAGGGGTTTAATTTCAGTATGATTATATTCCAATGTTCTTCCCTTCTAAAACAAAGAACGTGGTTCAACTCATTATCAAGTTGATCTGTAGACGTTTTCTTGTGATGGTTGGTAATATTTATTTGCGGGGGAATTTTAGGATGGATTATTTCAATTTTATTTGAATAAAATTGATATTCGTTCTACGTGAAACCATTTATATCATTGACCAATTGATAATGCCTAACGCGGAGGGTGCAGGCCAACCAAACACAGCCCGACTACCCTCGACTGGTAGTTTGTTTGTGTGCGGATTAACGGGCGACGATGAAACAAGGCCACAACGTCGATTTGAAGACACCGTAGTGAAGAGAGGGTCCTAGGAGAGCCACTGGCGCATAAGGTAGGAAAAACGGACCACCGGAGCGCATCCAGTGGTCCGCGTAAGGCGACACCGACACGCCCCACTGGCACAGCGGCGCGCCGCAGGAGCAAACCACAGAGGCTAAGCCGTGGCGGGTGGATGAACCAGAACGACTTTTCCATTCCGGATAATGTGGAGGTGTGGCATTAATTCATGCCAGTTGGGGAGGCTGCACCCCCCCCCCCCCCCCCCCGCTCAGTGAGGCTGGGCCACGCCCAGCAGGGCCCAGACCCCTATTTTTCAGACCAGATTCCTTCAAACGCCCATAACATGAGCTACAGTCCTTCGATGGATACTCCGTCAATTGTGTAGGATTAATTGGATCGAGACTTTTGTTTCAGTATATTACACTCAAGGTTTCGGTGACGTTTGTGTATGGACGGGATTGTTTGAACCCGAAACCAACCGGGTTATCGGAGCGAATATGTTTATTACTTAAGGACCAGCCATCCGATTGACGTGTCCTCGACTGGGTTAGATTAATATTGACAAGAAGTTTCTTTTGGAATACTCTACATAGGATTCAGATGTGGTTTGAGCATGTCTGGGTTGGATTGTACCCAAAATTCAACCGGGCCCCTGGAACAGAAATAGTAATAACTCACAGACCGGTCGTCCGATTGACGCGCCGTCTGTTGTGTTCAGACCCCTATGACGAGGGGTTCCTTGAGATACTTCCATGTGAGGTCACGTGACACTTGGAAGTATCAAACAGTAGCTCGTGGATTAGAACCTCCCAGAGACCAGCGTACGGAGTGTAGAGACCTAGTTACAGGCTGAGACTTGATGGCTGCAGATTGATCGACTCAGAGTGATTCGTATGGCCTAGTGGGGTGCGATTGGTTCATGAAGCAGACCCACGATGGAGGTGAGCTTGGTTGTAGTGGCAGACCCATGGTACTCGATAGAAGGAGTACCTCTGTAGGCTATGAGGGGGTGCGCTTGGTTGTTGGGACATACCCATGGTGGGAAGCACTTGGTTGTAGCAGCAGGCCCATAGTACTCGACAGGTAGAGTACATCAACAGTCCATGGTTAGAGGGAATTTCTTGGTTGTAGCGGCAGGCCCATTGTACTTGACAAAGGAGGAGTTCTCCAGCAGCTGTGGATTCGACATCATGAATCAAATCCTAGTTTGAGCTGAGTGAATGACCTTTGTGTTTACCTCATGACTGAGATGGGTAACATGATAACATAGGTATATGAATGGTCATAAACCTATGTAATGGTTATATATTGAGTTCATTCTCTGTGGTTTATCCTTGTTAGATTTAGTGATAACTTGAGAGTCTCTGGGTCCCTACTGAGTATCATTATACTCACCCCTGCACGGGCTATGCCCGCACCTCATTGTGTTAGATGCAGATGAAGGACAACGCAGACCGAGATAGAGTGTATGAGGACTGGGCAGTACCCGGAGGTGGACATTGGGTGTGATTGCACACAGAGCAGACTGATAGACACAGATTGTTAAGGAAGACATCTGTACCTACCCTACAGGTAGGAACCCGGAGGATGATCCAGGAGCTGCTTCACTATTGACCAGTTTTTCTTTTCAAATTTTACATTCTTTCAGTTGCAGCAGTACCTTTCTGTAGGGATTTTATTCTGGCCCCTTTCTACTTCCAGAACAATTATTATACTATTTTACATAGTGTTTTATTCCGCATGTTTTCTGGTTATGTGTGTGTTTACTTTTTATAGAGGCAATATCTTCCCATTTTATAGAGAGTTACGCCTTTAGTGCTAGTTAGAATCCCCTGGCCTATGAAAGGCGGGCTTGGGGTAGTCACAACATGGGCTCCGAGGACAGGTCGTGACAATCTACTTCTGATGGAGAGTGATAGAAAACCAGATCATGATAATGTTGACAATCAAAAAACTACAAAATTGGATGGGTTATACAATTTTTTATTTCATAGTTCGAAAAGTAAATGAATTTTTTTAATATCCTATTCATAAATTTGAGGAATTTATTTACAAACATGACGTAGAATAAAAGAAAATTACTTTCTTGTCCTAGTATAATATCATCCATTAATAAATTTATACCAAATACTCAACTTTTCACCAAACGATGAGTGTTCAAGATGATGTGTTCACACCTGATGCACTACAAAAAATAACTAGAGAATCACATAATCAAAAAAAATAATAAATACATGTTCATTTTACATAGAAATATAAAACAAAACCAAGAATATTCAGATACAATTAGATAATTCCCCTAAAATAATAAACAATTGTATGAGGAAAATATACTTTTAAATCTCTAACAGTCATGAGTATTATAAAAATTTCAATAAAGAACATTTGATAAATAATTGTCCTTAAAATTCTTCAAAATAATTAAAACTAATATTGAAACCCAAAACTTAAAATGATTTGATATCATGGTCTTCGAATATAATTTGTAACATTTACCCCAAATAACATCAAACACTTTTAATGTCTCTTACCAAAAAGTAATAATCCTAATCACATTTCCCCAAAAAATAATTCAACCTTTATTCCACAAATAAAATCCCCTTCTATTCTATTTACATGAATCATTTTATTTTAATATAATAATAAATTTATTCCAAAATAATATTTACCACATAATCAAAAAATCATTTTCCAATTAGAAGGATATCCATTTGATAGAACAGATGATCCCAAAATCAACTTCATCTTATTCCATAAACTATTATAACATAAAATAAATAGACATACTAACCAAGGACATCCCGTAGGCTAGTACATGGTGATCAAGCCTTGTTACACATTAGTTGTGGGTTTGATTCCTACAGCCTTGTCTGATTTGATGAGTTGTCACACAGTATGCATGTTGTCATTTTTAGAAAACTATATAATTTTTAAACATTCCAAAAAATATACTAGAAGACCTTAAAAATAACCATTTCATGTTTTATTCTCAATGTTTATTTCATAACTTGTATTTCCAAACCCAAAAAGTAATAAACCATTATTTTCACAAAGGTTAATGTCTCTATAACTACCAGTTGTCACCATCATATTATAGATCATAAAGACTCAATATGTATTTTTATGTCATTGATTTACGATTGACCTGAAAATGATAAACTCATGATGATATCTAGAACACTAAAGATAAAATCCTAATATAAAAATAATTATAAACCATCCTTTGATATCAACTATAAGGCACCCGCCTTAAAAATTACATAATCTTGAGATAGTTAAATAATATCACTTTAATTCTCATTGATTATCTTTTTTGGTTTAGTGATTTAGAAAATTATGTCATAACTATTACATAACAAAATAATAGACTAAAATGGGGACAATTCCAATCGTATCGATTTCTTCCAAAGAATAAAATCTTTTAATATGAGATGTGGGTTATTTTCATGTTTAATCATAACTCTTCCTTGATCCCAACTTACACTATATTCTCTATCAAATCCTGTAAAAAATATTTCAAACATGGGATGAGCATAAAAACTCAATAAGTGTTATATAATGAAAAAAATGTTTTACATTCAAAAACACATTAAACCTGAATAATTTATTATAAATTAATATGTATCACCTTTAAGAAGTAGTAACTATGCATCACAGAATATATGATCACTACTTGTCATTTTTTGAAATCAAAAGACCACATTAATCCAAATGAAATCACATATAACATATAAATGTAAAATTAGACTTAATCATACATAAGTGTAATAGACAGACATTACAATTCTACACATATCACTAAATGTAACGCCATACATCCGACTTACATAACCAATGTAATAGGGGTTATAATGCAACCACCCTTCATTGGATTATCACTAAACCACCCGTCTTTGTTTAATCATGTAACCACCCTTATATGGTTTATCATAGAACCAACCATTAAATTTCCAAATACCATTATATAATCATAAAAAAGAAATCTACAATTTTCATCATTTAACTCCTAAAATTTCATTATCAATCAGAAGAAAACATTCCATGATAAAGAAATATTATATCCAATTTCAGAACCATATAAAATATATTATTTAGAGACTTCATAATCAAAGTGTCCCATAACACTAAAAACATTAGAATAAAATTGACACTTCAAAGTAATAATTTCTGTAATAATAAATTAATAAAAACCTTTTTGAAAACAATGATATGAAATATATTGTATTAGAAGAATAGATCATTAAAACATTAAAAAATGATATAGTTAAAAAGAACATTTACACTTCATAAACACTTGAATAAAAAACATTAGGGAATAATATTATTGAAAACATTAAATATCATGGGAATATAGTAATTCAACATATAATGTGTCAAAACCATAACGTATATACTTTATTGGATAATTAAATATCATAAAATTATGATATTTCTCAATGGAAGGAGTGTGAGATGAAATAGGTTACAAAGATCATATCATTAGATTAAAAATAAATCAATGACATAGTTATGCGTGTCAAATATAAATAATTCCAATATAAATGGATATTTATTGTATCACAATCGTAGGACATTTACAAATATTATTAAAAAAAACCAATCACATGGATTTTTTTACTCAATGAGTGGTCATTTAGATAATATTTCCCTTACGATGAGTTCGACATGTCTCAAATTTTCATTAGTTTCCTCTTAATTGGGTAACTTCTTTTGGTTTATACCAAAGGGGTTCAAAGATTTTTTTTCTACTATAGGTGAGGCTACTAGGATGAGGGGAGGGTTTCTATGTGGATGTTTGTGTAGGGATTCTCTAAACCAAAGGGCTCATCAAGTGTCAATATAACAGATGAGAGGGTATCTTTTTATAGGAGAGGAATGGGGCACACTTGGAAACTCTTAAATTATAAAAATAATATAAATTAATTTTTTAATTAAAAAAGGATCCAACTTCAGATATTTCTAAGATAAGATTATGGTAGGTCTAAATACTCTCAAACCACAATTTTTATACATGTATTGTTATTATTTTATACCTTATCATTTAGGATTACACTTGTTAATTTTATTTTAATTTTAATTTTGGTAATACTATTTTAATTATTCAGAGGATTCTAATTTCACTTATATGGGGTATATTTCCTATAATTTGATAGTTAATGGTATTTTAGACCATATCCTAGTCACTTTTTTATTTTAAAACATTCTTTCAATTTTTAAATACATCTAATAAATTACTATTTTTTATGAAAAATCATTTCTATCGATTCTTACCCTCTTCATTTTATATAATTTAAATAAAATTAAAACATAGAGATAACATTGAAAAAATGAAGTGAATAATCTTAGAACAGGTCATATTAATTTCAAATAATCATTTATGGCATATGTCATATAAAATAATATTTATTTTAACAGTTATAAAATCATTTATTTGATTCCTTCACTAATAATGCAATCACAACATCATCATTGACTCATAATTAAATACAATTATATAATTACTAAAAATTATAATTAAATTACCATGATTTGGTAAATAGTTTAATCTTTTAATAGATATTTATAGTTAAAGAGGTCAATTATATAATCCCATATTACATTGTTTTAATAAGAACGCATATGATTATAATATATTTTCTTTTACTTTCAATTTAAATTTATATGTGTCATAATGACACACAAGTGGCCTCGAATGGAAAAATTTTCTACCCACTGGTTTTATTGGTAAGACGTATCCCATCGAATTGGATTAGGACACGTTTTATGGTATATTTATATTATTAAAATATTATTTTCATACCCTTATTAACCTGATTTACCCTTTCATCAGGTAAAATAACAATAATTACTAAAGTCACTATTCTTCAAGTCTGAAAATAAAAGGGACATATTTAAGAAATTTGGAGCTTATAATTGCAAATAGGGAATCAAATTTTCTAATTTAAAAATATAAACAGTTTTATAATAATTTTAAAATTAATTCACTCTATCAAAATGAAAAAATTAGTTGGTAAAAGTAAAAAACACCGAAAGATTGACATGTCATTATATCTAATATCAATGTCAAATAGCCTCCAACGAAAAAAAAATTAAATTAAATGATAAAATTTTAAAATATTTACACTTTTAAAACAATTAAAAATAATATATAACTATAAAAATCACTAAGTTTAATGGAAATTTTGAATTATAATTCAATATTTTTCCACATTCATTAAAATATTTCTTTTATCAGAAAATTTCGAAAATTGTGTCCAAAGTTAATATTAATTTCTCTATTAAAAATAATAAGTTTATTTTGTCAAATATAAATTAAAAAAAGTGTCCAAACTATTGTTAAATTTGTTTCTCCATCCAAAGACAGTTAAAATGCATTATTTTTAAAAAACTTCTTTTATTCAAAAAAATTAATTTTTAATTATATCATTTCTAGAAGATATATAAGATGGATTTTAAACAACACATTGAGTTTATATTTCATTAAAATAATTTAACTATTTTAATATGATTTTATAAACAAAAATATTTTCATTTGAATACGTTTTCAAAAGAACACATCATTTTTTTCAATTGGTTTTCATCTCCATTTCAAATAAATTTGGCATCCATGGGATAATTATATAAACATTTGTAAACCATAATTTTATAAGTCATTCAATATTATTCATTAAGGTAATTTCAACAAATAGGTTATAATGGTAACACTTAAATAATACTATTTAGTAGTTTGTTTATGGTTGATGTAGAATATGATGTATGTTATTGAACCTGTTTATTTCATAAAACACAGGATGTTTCAAAGATGTAAAATATTTTTTAAAGACAATAGATTTTAATGGAATAAATGATCTGTAACATCATTATCTTTTCTTAGTGAATTTTAATTTATAGTCGAGGGTCACACCACCATAAATAATGATATTACCATCATGTAAATCAATTCTTTTAGAGAACTTACACCTCATATTTGAATTCTAAAAATAATTTTTTTGTTATATGGAGATTCACGTAATCATTTCTTATGTGACAAGACATATTCCCTTTGTGACAAAACCTCATTAACATACAGTCACACGATGCTACTTTCATGTGCATACTCAAATATATGTGAATGTTATATATCATAAGTGGGATCTTCTTCAAATAAATCATTGAATACACCATGTTTCATGTGTTGATAATGAATCAGAGACTCATCTCCTCATTAAATCATACTCATATTATTAAAGGTTTCTTTGTCATTGATTGATGGTAGTTCAACCGTATTCTCTAGAAAACAACATTGACATCAAGATTTTGGGGGGAGGAGGGTGATGGAACTTGTTTAATCGAGTGGGATGGGGGATAAAATGGACTGTGAAGAGTACTCAAATCATACAGCCCATGATGTCTTCACCATTTAAATTATATTTAACAATATACATGCTATGGTGTATCATATTGAAACCCTAGGTTTTTTATCAATGAAATATCAATGATCTCATTCCCCTACACCTTGAAGACAACACCGGGGATAGAAACTGAATTCAAATCACACACCTATCCCACATGGTAATTTCCTTAGGTCATCCATGAGATTACCTATAAGATTTTGTCTTAATATATATGCCTAAAATTCGGAGCAAGATCATCATTTCTCATGTGTGAGCTGGGTCTCGCGTTGGTTGAGCTTACTCCCCATATATGTGGTTGAGTTGGCCTCCATGGGTGGCTTTGGTTGGCACCATTATTTTCCCAAAACATAAAATAAAATATATGTAAAATATTCCATAATTTTCAAGACAAGATAATATTTAGTATCACCTATTTTTAAAACATTGATAGCCACCTTTTACTCTCATGTAGAATGAATTTCTGAACTTCCATATTTTTCATTATTTAAAATTGTATTCATCTAAATAAATATATTAATTTCCTTCTTCAAATATAATCTTCCATCAATTCCTAAATTCCTTTTTTAATATCTATTCCAAATATATATTCATAATCAAATCATTTACTTCACTTCTTATTCAATATTTTAATCATTGTGTCACTATAGACCCTTGTATTTTACATGGTGATAGGTTTACCAATGATAAAATTTAATAAAATCAATGTATTAAAAAATATTTCCTTAATTTTATGAGACGTCGGATCTTACTTTTTCAACATACTGACATTATTGAAATAGTTAATTCATTGATCACCATTGACAACTAATATCCATACTTGATAATAAAAAAACTCAAAAAAGTTGGATCATCATTTAAAAATGAAAAATATGTTATTTTAATCATTATTATATCATTTATTACACATATATCCATTACATTCATCCATATTACCTTCCATATGAAGTGATTGTGAAAAACTACTCATACCGCATTATGGGGTATAGTCCTCCTAACACATGAGGGGTATTATCATATCTGCCACAGAATAGAGAGTAATAAGTATGTATAATATAAAATCATAATAAGTATAAATATATTAAAAATATCATAGTTAATATTTAAATCCATCATTATAACAATCTTTTAGATGTGATGATGGAAAATGAATGAAAAAGGTTCTTAAGGTGGTGGTTCATTGTATACATGAATGATTATTTAGTATCTCATTCAATTGATTGGGAGATTGAGTTAAATTATTAGATTAATATAATAATATCTCAATATATAAGAGATACAGTTTTTAATTTTTGATCATATTTTCAAATGTTTTAACGATATTGAAGGTGAAAAAAATAAAATCATTGTTATGAATTTAACCTCTTCTTTGGCCACCTGATTAGGATAATACCAAAAGATTTCATAGAATGGGATTATTAAAAATAAAAAAATTCTCGAATGAGGTTATAGGATTTTTTTAATTTATTTTGGTTGGGATTGTATGAACCATAATGGTTTTATCAAGTGAAGAAGATAGGAGAGTGGGTGGTATTTTATAATTGAGGTGAGTGGCACACGTTTACTGTTTGAAAAGAAAAAGGTGTACACATTTTTACAAATATAAAATGGTTGAAAAATGGTCTTTTATCTATCATTTGACATGATAAGGTCAAAATATGACCATAAATTAATTTTATTACAAGCATTTAGTTCTTTTTTGCCTAGTATTTTTAGTTAACCACCCGATAAACCCAATTTCATCATAACCGTGGTAATTTATTTTTACAATATTCAATATAAATTACGTTAAAAATCAATTTATCCTTATTAAATAATATAATTTATAATGAATAAAAATATTTAATCCATTTTAAAAAATTCAATTTATATATTCGTTAAATTTTATGTAAAAATTAAAACTGCAGACATGACAAAAAAGTCGGTTTATAATAAGTTTAATTTTCATTGAAAATATGGATTTTGATTAAATATATGAATAATAATAACAATTATATGAATATAAATTTCAATTTATTTATATCTAAAAAATTAAAAAAAATTAATCAATTTCTCATTCGATTTTAATTTAATTTGTTAAATAAGAGATATATTGTCCACATAAAAAGTGTTTTCCAAAAAAATCATGTTTTAAGCCTAAATTAAAACTTATAATAAAATCCAATATAAAGTTGAATAAAATTAATTTATGTGAACTAAATATAACTTAATTATACGTATGTTACATTGAATAATATTTTAAAAAAATATGACACTTAATTTTTTTAATTTATTGAAATGAAATGACATTTAAAAATATCAGTATTTTCATTATCCATTAAAAAATAAGTATTTTCTGAAAAATTCCAAAATTTCACCGAATGTTTATTTTGATAATTTATTCAAATACTGTTTCATTTTATTATATATAATTTATAAACGGCCAAAATATTAGTTATAATATTATATCATGAATAGAATGAAATCAATTTCGAGAAAACATATTAAAAATGGAAAACAATTATCTTACTATAATATAACTAAAAATTTATCAATAATTTTTATTTAGAAGGTTATATATATATCATAAATTTATTAATAGTATTAATATCCTCCAATTTAACACCTTGGTTAATATTGTTGTATATATCTCATATTGTTCACGATAGATGTTACATGTTGAATATGTTATCGAATATAGTTTTCTTTTATAAAATAGTGGGCTGCTACATTCTAACCCTACTTTAATAAATTTATTCATTGAAATTATTAATCTATCTCAATTAAACATTTTATGAAAATTCAAAATTCTTTTATATTGAAACTGACATCGTAAAAATGGTTAATAAAAAATCCTCTTAATAACTGAGAAAAAGACATATGAATCTTGTCTAGGATAACACAAACAATGATTCTAAATAGGATATAATATGAGGTAAGTGAATTTATTTACATGAAATAAAAGCTAAAATAATTATGTAGAGAAGAATATATCATCGATCATATGAATGATAATGAAAAATAGAATGTTAAGGACCACAAAAACCCTACATCTACAATGGATGAAAAGAGCGTTTCTTTCTCCGAAATATATATACGGGGATAAGACTTTTTTAATGAACCTTTTACTATAGTTTATAAATTATTTAACCATATAAATTGATAAAATAGTGAAATTTACTTACATTAATGGTATAGTTTCATCAATTATCCGAATTCCCTAAAAATATCTTATTTTTCTCAAAATGATGAGCAATCAAGAATATTGTGTCATCCCTCAAGGACTATAATTATCCATTAAATACCACAATACCATAAAAATGATAATCAAGATATTTCATTTATCTTTAAAAATAAAATAAAACCAATATGATGTTCACATGGTATGATAATTCCCTAAGTGAATAAACTATTATATTATGAAAAAAAAATTAATCTTAAAAATTAAATAATAATAACAAAATAATTCCATAAATAAGAAAACATATATCTACAATAAACACAATAACATAAATTTTAAAGCGTGTTTTATCCTAAATTGTAATATAATACATTTCATATTACAAGAACAAAAAATGTAGGTATCCTTTTGATATAATATTAATCACATAGTCCCCAAGTAACTTTTCAATCTCACGATAATCTATTTGATAAAAACTGTGTTCCTATTATTTCCTCAATATAAAAGATAATATAAAACATAAAGGATATAAATATGATAAAAATTATTCCCATAGACTATAAATTCATACTTAATGTAAAACCAATGCCTTATATATATGCCAACTTAATAAAACATCTTATAAAATGTCATTAATCACCATAACATCCCGTCATTTAAAAACACAATATTGTGTATGAGGCTATGAACTTATGATAATCCATAATAATTTATACCAATTATGTTATCCAAAACCTTTAATATATCCTGACCTAAAAAACAATTAATATCCAAATTTATCTAATCCTTTCATCGGGTACCAACTATAAAAACCTCAAACATGAACTCCAAGATCAATTGTTAAAAACATAAACGTTCTATTTTCATATTTTTTATGAATTAAGGTGAACCAATTTTCACTATCCAAAACAGTCAAAAAAATAATATTTGATAACTTATATAATCAATGGACTTTTAGGTTTAGAGTTTTAGATAATAAATGAAAAATCATAAGATCATGGATTCATAAACAAATATTTCATAAAGATAAACATCATCTCTAACTATATGCCGATTTTCATAATCCTCATTTGGCCATCATAAATATATATATGAATCACATCTTGACAAATTATATTCAACTGCAATATTTTTTTCCTAGGGAAAACAAAATAAAATATGAGTGATCACAAATTCTTGTAAAGGCTAAATTTAAGCATCAATAATTGAATACTATCAGGGAGAATGTTATGAGAATAAGGGTATGATGACATGATCATCATGAATGATTATAAAATTATAAAATAACTACCAAGGAATATTCGGATCTTTAAAAATGAATACATTTTATAAGGATTTGACCATATAAATTCATTATATCAATAATCATGACCCAGGTGATATAAATCATGATCATAAGAAACATTATAGACCAATTGAAGGAATAGAGAAAAAAATTGGTGGCGTGGAACATTTTCTTCACGTCACTTCATTCAAATGGAATGACTAATATAGTTGAGTTGACCATACCGAGTCACCAACACATTGGTTGTATTTAATGGAACCACACATCATTGTTTTATCATTTAACCACATGTCCATGATTAATAAGGTGACAAAAAATCCATAATTTATGATGTATCAAGCCTTCCTTGGTTTATAATTGAACTAACCATCATTATAAACAATTTCAAATAAATTTGACATGAACAAAGTACATAGATAAGTTTTTCATCATAAACTCAAA
Organism: Viscum album; assembly: GCA_963277665.1. Lineage (NCBI taxonomy): Eukaryota > Viridiplantae > Streptophyta > Magnoliopsida > Santalales > Viscaceae > Viscum > Viscum album. The sequence continues at coordinate 61,620,845 of OY728128.1, forward strand.
GAAATAATCATTATTATTAACCAAATGAAAAAATTGAGTTTTATAAAAATATATTTGAAGCATACTTAACCCATAAAAAATATGTTTCATAAAAATATCTTTAAAACATGATTAACCCACATATATGAAATGGGATTCATAATAATATTTTTGTTACATGATTAACCATTTGAAAAAAATGGGTTTCATAACAATATAAAAAAACCTTCGATAACCTATAAAAAAGAATATCTTTTCTTAAAAATATCATGGAAACAATCATGATCCCTCTATAGAATTAATTATGTTGGAATGTCAACAAAATAAATCTATTACAGAATATGTAATAATAAGGGTTGTTTTTGTTGATTAATGGAATTTATATAAAAAATTAATTTTTTAGAAAAACCATTTCATTTTAAAAATAATTTTTAAAATATAATAATTTAAAATAGAAAATTTTAAAAATAATTTTTATTGACTTAAACTGTATAAAAATATATATAATGGTTCAATTAAAATAATCATCAAGATGGTGAGAATATATTTTTAGTTTTTAATTGATAAAAATTAACAGTTATTTCAAATAATTTTGTAAATTGGAGTCAATAGTGAATCATTGGAAAAACATTAGGAAAATTTTGTTGAAAATAATATAAAATAAGGTAAAATACAATATATCAAATCATTATGAAATCATTTATTTTTTTAAGTAAATTTTTTTGAAAACGTTTTAGTAATCATGTATATTGGAAAGAATGATATCTAAACTAAAAATAATAATTTATTTATATCCATCAAAAATACATTATTAAACCTTCATAATAAATAATATTTGAAATGGATATTAAACATTTTAACAACATTCATAACAAAATGAGAAGAAATTATAATTGGTTCAATAAAATAACATCATATTATTTTCTCTAAAAGAAACTTCAACATAAACTATCTATTATGAAGGAATATTATAACATAAAGCCTTTTACAATTTGGTACAACGTTAATGGTATTTCCCAGGACATAATAACAAAAAATGAAACATTTAATATCCTTAATATTAGGTGATTCAATATACCAAATGAAAAAACATTCAATAAACCTCCTAAATAGGATATGTGTATTTGATAAGCATAGTTCCCAAGAATGGAATTTTGGATAACTAAACTTTTTCAAGATCTTATCATTGAATTGTGTGTAAATAAATGTGGTGATTATGGGTAAAAAATTTAAATTCATATCAAACAAGGGTAAATATATAATAAAAAAATTATAGATAAATTCCCACATAATCATATCATAACACATTCAATGAAAATGTTTTATAACCTAACAAATGGAAATTTAGTAAAGATACTCTTTATTGCTTGGTATATTTTATGCTTATCCAAATGAATAAATTAATTAAAATTGAAACATAAAATTATCAATATTAGTGAGTGATTTATTTTATTAAATGAAAAATGGATCTTATATATGACACATAATAAAAACAGGTGGTGAATATGGAATATGTCACATAGACGTGAATGCTGGATGAGAAAAACCACGTACCTCGAGTCTAGTTTTTACTTTTACTCCCTTTGACACCTCTTTAATAAGATAACATAAATTTATCTAGTTATTAATGGTATTTTCCTTGTTTATATATTATAATTACATAATTTATATTATTTCTTTTTTTTGCATATTTAAATATTTAATAATTTACTTCTCATCATGTGTTTTGAGGATGTTTGGTTCATTATTTCAAAAAGGATTTGTTGTGTTGACCGTGGTATAAGAGGAAATTATGTCCACATTTAAATAATAATAATAATGACATAATTATAATATAAAATATTAAATTATTCTTTTTAAAGTAATAAATAACAATTATAATGAAAAATGAACTATGTTGCGATCAAGGAGACATTAACTCTTATATAATAATGAGAAAGGTTTCTATTTTCCCATGATCATTATGGAAAGAAGGCATTTCATATTTTTTATTTACATAATGATAATAATAACATATATAAAACATTTTTTATATATGTATACCAATATACATATCATTTTTGTGGTGTGAATAAGAAAAAATATCAAATCCCATAATGGAGGTGGTACTCCACACCTAGACGAATGAAATTATAGTTTTTCAGTGTCAGAATGAAAATGGTATATTATATTTCAAAAATTATATATATTTAATTATTATAAATAAGATAAAATTTAAATAAAATAAATTTCATTAAATTTATCCTTAGTTTCATCCATGTTTATAGTTAGTGAAAATTGAATCACATCATTTCAGGAGGTGTTAGTATGTCGTACACACATGTGATGTTATCTTGTCCCCCACATAACAGATTGATAGAAGTTATATGTGAAATAATTAATACAATAGTATATATATGATAAAAATATCATATATATTTCATTAAGATAAATTATTAAAATAAATCTACGGGAGGTGATGATGGAAAAAAATTGACATAGGTTCGTGAGGTGGTAGTCTGTTGCAAACATAAATGATGATTTGATATAACTTTTTATAAAATTTGAGATGGATATAGGATATTAACTTAATAAAAAAACATCTCATTACATTTTGGATGTATTTTTTTTCCTAAAATCCTAGTTTAGGAATATTTGAAGGAAGTTTGAGATGAAATAAAACAAAACATTTTTGTGATGAATCCTACCTTTTCTCAGGTCACTCTATTAAAATTATAAAAAAATTAATCCTGGAATGGATTTATGAAATATAAAATGATTTTTATATAAGGGAATGAGTGTTTTTATATTATATAGATAGTTTTTTCCATACCAAATTGGTGTGAAGATGTGAAAAGTAGATGATATGGGTTGCATTTTAACTTTGAGGAGAGCAGCACACTTGTAATGTTTGAATAGAAAAAGATATACACCCATTTTCACCTTCCAAATTGAGTAAAAATGGTCTATTATCAATAGAATACATGATATGGTCAAAATATATCCATAATTTACTTTCTAGTCTAGTTTTATGGTCATTTTGACTCTTATCATTTCAGTATATTCCCATGGTATACCCATTTTCACTTTAACCATAGTAATTTATTTTTACTCTTTTCACTATTCATTAGGGTCAAAAATTAATTTTTCATTATTAGATTATTAAAATTATGTAGATTAAAAATATTTAATTCATTTTACTAAATTCAATTAACATAGGATAATATTTCCAATTTAATATTTAATCCTCAAATGCGACCAAAAATATATTTATGAGAATTATGATTTTCTAGAAGAATATGAATTTACATTTACTCTATGACTATTAATTATTAATCCATGAATGTAAAATAATATTTTATATTATATAACCTAAAATTCAAATAGTTACTTTTTTGGGCTTTCTTAATTAATAATAATTATAAACAGTATGAACATTAATACAATTTTCAGAAAAACTATCGTTTTTAAAAACATAGAAAAACTTATACAAAAATCATATATAATGATGATTAAAAATAATTTATTTTTATGAAATATAAATAAATAATATTTTTGTTGCTTTAAATTATATTAAAATAAATTTTAACTTTTTAAATTATTAACTTATTGAAAAGAGAAGAAATTTTTACAAAAAATTCCATTTTCACTATTCACTACAAAAATCAATATTTTTCCAAAGAACCTAATTTTCAACCAAATTAAATGTTGATATTATTATTTTAAAAATTAAATTTATTTTCTCAAATAAAATTTCTAATCTTTTTATAAATTAATTATAATATTTTTTAATGAATAGTTATGAAAATAATTTATGATGAAATCATATATTTTATGAATAATATTGTTTTATTAAAAATTGTAAAAACATTTAGAAATAATTTATATTGAGTAGCATATATATATATATATCACATATATTACATAATAATTTTCATACCCACCAATTTAATGAATATTTTATAATAGTTAAATATATAATGGGTCGTTTAAGCTTGGTGTGGAGTGTTGAATATGATATCGAACATAGTTTTCTTATTTTGGAACAATTAGGGTGTTACAAACCAAACATATGAATTTCCCAAATTAAATAAAACAGCTATTCTAATTACAATCAATAATACATTAGTTTTGTGATAAATCATTCTTTTATATATATCCATTGAATGTTGTCCTGATGTTTGGAAATAATTGAATAGTATGTCCTATGAATATTGACCCCTTAGAGATTCCATGTTGACATAGTGCTGTTGAATTTTGACTGAAACAACCTTAAAATGTTTCCCAAAATACATGAAATACTAAACATATCTCCCTAGATGAATTATATATAATATCATTCACATGTACTAAATTAAGTGCTGGTATAATTAAGGAATGATATTTATTTAGTTGAGTGGCTAATAAAAATATTGCACTATGAAGATTATGCTATATGAAATATTAATAGTATCTGAGAAAATTTTATTTTGAATAACCATAAAATTATTAATAAAAACATGAACCAATATATTTTATGAGGTAGAATTACCCTGATTTTATCACATATGATCATGCAAAGAACGTATATGGAGGAATGTTTTTAAGGGGGACAATGTAACGAGCAGATAATTGCCTTATTTTACTAATATAAGATCACATGTGTCATGGTAAATATTTAATTATATTTTATAATATATGTATATGTAAATACTATTAAATTTTTTGAAATAATATTTTCTTGTGATAGATATAATTTTTATAGTAGCGTTAATCGAAAATAATAACACACACACTAACATAAACTCCATAGGATTGAGTTATCAATTAAATAAAACTCATTTCAAAAATACTATGAAAAATAAATATTTGAGTAGCAAAAATTATACGAGTTATAAATTAATTAATAGAACCCTTTTATGAAAATTAGCGAATGATGTGGTATCAGAAAGGTGGAGTATATAATGTGGGATATTTAGGATTTGACTATTACATGGACATTAAAAAGTTTTCATTATATGAAAATTAGGAATTATAATTTTTTCATTATTATTCTTGAGAAGAATTATTGTTTAGAATTATAACCACTGGGAATTGTGACTATTCATAATTATGACTATTGGAAATAAAGTTTTTATTGAATTATTTTATTAATAGGGTAATAAAAAGGGATAATTGATATATAAAGGATATATGGGGGATTCAAAAAGCATGATCAATCCATCTTAATCCCATTTATCAGATAATGGGATTGTTACGATAATGAACATGTAATTTTATACCAGTATATTGCATTTTTAGATGGATAGTCGTTACATTACACAATCACATGCCTGGGGACCATAAATGTTTTGTAACTTTAGAGACATGGAACATAGTCTTCTAATTTCTTAAAAGATCTTCTAAATCTTATATAAGTGTCTTCCTCTTTACTATTTAAACATAATAGCAGTCTTTATTACCTAGGGAAAGTAAACCAAATTATGGTCATCTCTAATGCTTCATATGGGTGAAAAGGGATATATGTAACAATAACATGAACAAAAGGGCATGAAATCACAATAAAAACAGTTGATGTTCATACCCAACAAGTCAATGATCATATTAATGTGTCATGTAACAATGATTGGATGTTTATAAGGCATGAACCATACTGCAGTTAAAAGCATAAACCACTATATAATAAAATATATGTAATACATGGAATTATTCATGACACATAAATATATTAAATGATTTTCATAGTAGTAACAAATCACAACCAAGGCTATCTTGGTGGAATGGTTTCACCCAAAACCATTTTAGTAGTCACAGTTCAAACTCATCACCATATTAGTAGTCATGGATCACTCTAAAGACAATCATAGTAGTAAAGGTTAACTCTGAAGTCTATATTAATGGACACTATCCATTATTGAACCAGGATCACACCACATTTCAGTCATGTCTATCTCGTGAGATATGAATCATTACCATATTTAGTGGAGGGATATATATTTCACGCCCATGAGATAATGAAACCCATACATATTTTTGCCACTATATCATAAATAATTAATCATAAACATTAAATATCTACAGAAATAATAATTATGGTATCCTTGAATCATAACTCTAGTTAGTAATATCAAATAATGTTATATAAAATGGAAAATGCTTTTGAATGATGATTATCTTGAGGAAAATATCATTTTCACATTGAAAAATTAAATAAAAATATTAAAATATTTATAAAATATTTTCATTGAAAAGTAACATAAATATTTATAAATTATTCTTTTAAATACATTTTAAACAACATTGTAATTTTTTTCCTTATAAAATATAAAAGGTAATTTAAAATAATTTTTTAAAATGGGGTTTTTAAATGAAAAAAAAATATCTACTAAAATAGAGAACAAAATAAAATGAAACATAAAATGTCATGAAATAAATTAAATTCACCATAAAAAATTTCAAATTGTAGTATATGTATCTCATAAAATAATATAGGTGCATAACATAACATGTGTCTCAAGGATTGAAAATTAAGACAATATTTCCTTTCTGATTTGTTAACATGTTTGTTATAAACCCTCTGACAATGTTATCAGAAAATGAATATTTAAATGACCATAAATTTAAGATAAGTACTATAGATAACTTTCATGGTTTTTACATATGCAATAAAAAGTATATGAGTGGGGATATTGAATAAGTCTCATAGAAATAAAAGTGATACTAGAAATCCCTTTACCTTAAGTCTAAACTTACTTCGTAGTAGTTCAAAACAAATATATAATAAATATAAGTTAAAGATAAATATACCACACAACCATATTAATATATATATTGTAACTTATACTATTTAATTATGATTTTATATTATTTGTTTATTAATTTATTCACTTTTCAAATTTTTCCTGGTTTATTAATGTCTGTCTTGGATAATGAGGGTTTACAACATATTTCCTACAAGAAGACAAAGTCTTTTGGTTATCCTGAAGTGGTTTTTGAGTAATCGACTATATAGACCAATCAAGAGACCCAGACTCAGGCTGGATCAATATAGGCTATGGGGATGATGACGTCCAGAGACACCTCTCTTGAAAAAACCACAGAGAAGCAAACAGATATGTATGACATAGACATCAGTGATATTGGGACCCTATATAAAAGGAATAAATCTCTTCCTCTAAGTGGAAGGAGACATAGTGCTCGTGAAATGGATATGGGATATCTATTTCCGATTGTCATTAAATATGAGGGGAATAATGAAATATAAGTGAATGATTGAGGAATAAGTTTGGTAGTTAGCATCCATGCTTTGGGATGCATTTTTTGTATTCCTGTCCCTTTTTGGCACCATACGTGTTTTCTTATTTCTAATAAATGTGGCATTTCCATGAACCATATAAAAAAATATTGGTCATATTACATAGATCCATATTTATTCATCGATAGAATCATATCAATGATATAAATTTCAAATAAAGACAGTATATATGCAGTTATAGTTGTTCATAATTGTTAGAGGATGAAAATAAAATACATCGTTCAAGAGACAATCGGTCATAAGTACACATGAACGCTATTTTCATTTTATTTTTAGATTAATATATGAAAGGTATATGATATATTGTCATTATAGAGTCATTTAATGACATACATATCTCATAACTATATTATACCAATCCTTGATACATTCTGGGTAAATCATTAAAGAATCACATCTCTTCATGAGGTGGTAGTCCTTCATACACACGATTGACGTTTTCAGATTCATGCAAAAAGGAAAGCATAAATGTATTATTTACATAACAATTAAAGAATCATAATAACATTGAAAAAATATTTGTCATATATATACTATAAATATATATTTATTCAAAACATTTAAATGTGTTAATAGATGAATGAATGACATAAGTTCATGATGCAGTATTTTATCATACACACAAATTATGAGTTTGTATCGCATTTGAAGGGTGTGCATGGATTTGTAGGTATAAACCTTAACATAAAAAAATATTGGAATTTTAAATATACTTATATTATTATATAAACACAAAATAATAATAATAGGTGTTTACTGAATATATAAAACAAAAACAATCATTGATAAACATTCCCACTTCTTCAAATATATCCTTTTTGTTTCCATTAAAGTACTTCCTTGGATATATTTCATCCCTATGTATGAATACTAGTACAATGTTATTGATATTTGGAGGATATTTTGATAGGGTTCTTCTATTCCAAAATGTTTTTAGTGTTAATAAAAGACAATAATAGCCTACATTTTATATGATATAGGCGGGGCACTTATCGAATTTCTCAAATGATTAATTTATAATAAAATAAATATCAATATAAATACAATAAAAAATAAATTTATTAAAATAAAATATATTATAAGGATTTTATATAATCAAACAATAGATTTTAGACATGTTTTAGAGTTATTTAAAACCATATAAATTTGATTGACCCATACTTAATCAAATTTACTTTTTAGAATGGTATCATAATTTTCAATATTTAGAGGATATAATTTTTACTTATACAAATTCAATAGGACCATAAATGGGAAACTTATGATATTTTTTACTATATACCATTAACATTTCCTTATTTAATATGTTTATGATTTTTAGATAATTTAATAAAAATTTATTTTCCAAATATATCATTACTGTCAATTTTAACACATTTCATTACATTGACTTTTTGAAAATAATGAAAATATTATTTTTTCAAACCAAACCAATTAATACACCAAAAAAAATTTCTTATTAAACTAATAATTTATTTTATCATCCTTATTAATTCAAATTATATTTATTTTAATCTTTCAAATATCATTTAATTGATTGTTTCATTAATTGAATAATTACACCATCATTATGTCATTATTTAAGATAATTATTTATTCACTAGTGATTAAACATAAAATTTTATTATTTAAATAAATGTATTATATTTCAAATTAATAATTATAGTTAAACATATCAACACGATACCCCATTTTAAAAATTTGCCACTTGTTCAAAATAAGAGTGACGATTTTGATATTAATTTTATTAAAATATTATAAAGGTTATATTTTCACACAAATAGACATAAACAGTCACATAAATGATAATTTAATTCTTATGGATAAAATAATAGACCAATAAAATTTAAGAAATAGTTAGGGTCATTATATAATGTTTAAAATATTATACTTACCCTTAATTATCCAATTTACCCTTAACTGTGGTAATAAAATTACTACATTTACTATTAATATTGTCCAAAAACAAAAAGGAACCTATTTACTAAATAGGGAAATTATAATTATAAATATAGAATCTATTTTTAATTATTCATACAATGTAATTTGAAATCATTAATTTAAAATTAATCTTTTATATTTGGTGAGAAAGTGAGTTTTTAATGGAATATTTCAAATGATTGACATGTTTTTATACCCAATTTTAATTACATAAATATTATAATAACCTGTATTTCATTACAATATATATATTATTTTTATAATTATACTTTAAAAAATAAAATAAAATTTAATATTCAAACGTATATATATGGAAATTCATTTTTCAATTTAAATAGATAATTTTTTACAATTCATATAAAAATAAATCTTATCGGAAAAATACAAAAATAAAACCAATGTAAATTTTGATATTCAATTTTCAATAATGATATTTATTTGGTAAAAAAAATTATAATTGATACAATAATTATTTTTAAAATATGTTTAACAATAAATGGAAATAAAACTCCTTTTAAGAAAAATATTTCTTCTTATGCTTAAAAATGGATTTTTATTATTTTATGCCTATAAAACTTATTTAATGAATTCAAAAAAAAAACGTTGAATATATAATATATAAATTTATTTAATATTTTTCACTAATACTTATTAATTCAATTTACTATGATAATACACCTTTGTGGGAATAAATATAGTTTTCCTAAAAAATGGCTCTGATATTTTCAATTAGTTTTTATCTTAACTATTAATTAATAAGTTACCAAATAATTAATTATTTTTAAACTGTATTTTAAAATTTTATATAATCCTTCGCATACCTTCCATTCTTATGTCTTCATTATAATTTTATTATTTAAATAATTATAATAAAAAATTGGTTTCTTAGAAACTCATTATTAGTGGATACACTAGTAAAGACAATGCTTCATTTAGCACAATATTTTGAAAAAAAAAATATTTACTTGTAGTATGTTTCAACAAAATACATCACGTTATTTTAATTGGTTTGAAAAAAAAATTCACAAAAACATAGGGTTTTACATTATATCCCCTTAAATATAAATTTTCACTCGAATTTTATTTATCTAATACGATCAAATTTGGATACCGTTGGCTCAACATATACATAGTTACCCACATTGATTTTTTTAAAGGGTTGTTTCTGTAAAAAAAAATTATTCATGTGATTTGTAACACCCCGACCATAGTTACCGAGAGTCGGTGCATTATTGTGTAACATTAGCATGATTAAAAAAGATCAAGTCTCAAAAGACTGATTAGTTTACTAGCCTTGGAAACACTAGATACATTCATAAATGTTACATTATATCATAAAGTGAAAAATTATAATAACAAAGTCTCCATAGTCCACACTCATATCCTCTTATGACTATCCCTACATGTCATTCATAAAATAATTCTTCACATCCTGGAAAATATTAAAACATTGAAAGGGGTGAGCTAAGATTCTCAATAAGGATAACAATATTGCGGAAGATTTCATAAGTAAACATTAACATTTAAGGTAATGTATAACTAAAACAAATTCCTTTTTAAACTTGAACATCAGAATAATATGGAAAAAATAAAATTAAATAATTACATTTACTTATTCACATGGATATTCTACTAGTCTAATAATCACATTCAATGTCAATAACCACTTTCATAATGATGGAATTCATAATGTCAGACTATCATAACCACGTAGCCAAGGTCTCATGCCAATACAACAAATAAGATTTTGTCAAGGCCTCGTTCCAAGACACCAGTTTGTTTCATGAGACCTTCTGATTCATCAAAGAGCTATAGCGGGCTCCACCCGTCACTTACTAAGTCCAATTCATTCCTCATATGAACAGGTTTAAACATATCATAAACCATAACATAATCGTATCATATAAAACATGCATAAATGAAACATAACATTTCTACATTTCAATCACAAGATATCAATACAACACATTGATATAAAAAAACACTTTCAAAACCATTTTCAATACCAAAATAAATTAAAAATAAACATTGTAATTATTTTTCATTTAAAAAGGATAACGCTTGTAGAGGAAGCTGAAACTCAAATAATGGGCACAACGGCGGAGAAGACGTTGTCGCTGCATACGTAAGAAAAAACATTCCTTCTGTTTTTTAGTAAAAATACTTCATATAAAAATATTCTTTTGAATAAAATTAAGAGTCAAAGTGGTTTATACACCGTATAAAGAAAAGTTGTGTATAAAACCAAATATGCCTCAATGAATGGATATTGAGACGAAGTCCATTACAAATATCATTTTTTCAAATAAAATAGATCTATTATGTGTATTCACTATACATACACATAAATACAGTACAAATACAATATAGGACATAATAATATTATGACACAATTTGAAAGTATAAGATTAACCCAAAGAATGGAAATTTGGTTAAGAAGTACCCTTACCTCATGTCAAACACGACTCGACCGCTCTTTAACCTACTGAATAATAAACTATAGGTAATCTATGCTTTCTTATGATACTTTTTCAAGTAAATTATCCCTTTTATATCACTTATTACAATGTTACAAAAATTATGTAGTCATTTATGTTAATAAAGGTCATTTTGTCGATCTTCTGTACTTGAGTCAAAAATAAACATCTTATAATTACAAGTTGTTCTTGTGGTGAAATATCCATTATATCCAGAATTATATTCATGATGTATATATCGTATATATCATATATATCCAGTATAAAAAAGAATTTATAATATTACATAACATTTAGAGGTAAGAAATGAAATTCACCGTTCATGGAGACGGTAACTCGTACGTACGCATGGACGCTACATTCATTTCTATTTCGTATTTAATGGAATGAAATTATAATTATAAAGGTATGATATAATTCCAGTATAATATCATATATAATATCCTTTACTCCATCCTTTATACATCCCACATATGGAATTAATGATTTAAATCACTTTGAGGGGGCGGTAGTCCGCACTTCCTAAAATGAAATTATCGCGTTTACCCATAATGGGAATCATAAAGGTATGACATAAATTAGAAATACAAAAGAATAAGAAAAATATAAACATAATATATATCATATATAAATATAGTGACATCTTAATGGCCACCTTTGAAGGTGTTATATGTGTGTTGAACAATCATCGTTTCGTGAGGCAGAAATTCGCCATCCACAGAAACAATATGTCCATTAACCATTAGATGTAGGGGTGTGTAAGTGTAGCTCGAATCCTTCTTATAAAAACATCCTAGTATATTTAAGATTCTTGTTTTGTTACAAAATAAATGAATAAAAAGAGTTTAGGGGGTTGGGTAAGAAAAATAAAACATAAAACACATGAGAAAACAATACCTTTAAAACCGGAAACTCTTTTTGATTTGAGCTCAAGGCTTCCTCGGGAAGAATTCTGCCCAAAGTGAGGCTTCTAGGAGTAAGATAGGGAAGTTGAGATAGTATTTAGGTATGGTTTGCCAAGACCTAAGGCTTTGATGGTGTGAGTAAGGTGGTAGTGGTGGGGGCCTTTTATAAGGGGAGAGGAGGGGCACTATTGGAATATAATGAAATATTACTTTATTATATAATGAGTTTCTGATTTTAAAAGTCCCCCACTTATATATTTATAGGATAAGGTGATAAGGGTTCGAAATATACTCATCCAATAGGTTTTTGACTAGTGTATGTCATATATTTTACATTATCTTTTCATTTTATTTAAATCGTTAATTAATGAGGCAAATCGTTGCATCATCATGGTGTCATAAATAATTTAATTAATTTAATGTCTAAAAATTATAAACAAATATCATGATGTAGGAAATATTATTATATTTCTAATTAATATTTATAGTCAAACATATGACTTGTATAACCCCATTTAAAAATTGTTTTATTAAAACAACTCATGTTTGTGACATTTTTATTTTAACATTAAATAAAAAGTTTTTAATGTCATTTTCTTGCCAATGTGGCTACATGGGGTCCCCAAGTTGACCCATGGATTTTCATGGTCGGACATGACTCATCCAATAGGGGTAGGACAAGTGTAAAGGTATATTCATATTTTAATAATATCATTCTTACATTAAATTTCACTAATTACCTTTAATCGCGATTAATTAAACTTAAAAGTTACTATTCACCAAAAAATGATTTTAATCCCATTGAAACACATTTTACTTCCTAATGACAACCATGTATGTCAGATTTTTGAAAATAAAATCACAGAAGTGGTAATGTTTAATTTAAATGAAAAATTAGTTTTTTAACTACCACTTAATGGTTTCCCTATTCATAAAAAAATTGGAAGTTCTTAGAAAAATACCAAAAATTCAACATAGGATAATTTCGATATTCTGAATTCAAAAATGATGTCTATTTTAAAAAATTCCAAACATATAAGTTTCATTAATTAATTATACAACTAATTCCCACAGTCACAACAAATAGCATGTTTTTAAGAAACAATATATATCAAAAGATTGACAATTGATTATTTCCAATTTCAAAGTCAAATTAATTCTAATGAACACCATTGGCTGAATTCGTAAAAATATATTCTAATTATACATTAAAACCAATCAATAGTATAATTTATCACTATAAATTATTTTGATTAAAAAATTTGTTTTTAAGTATTTTTTATTATTCATAAAAAAATTGGAAGTTCTTAGAAAAATACCAAAAATTCAACATAGGCTAATTTCGATATTCCGAATTCAAAAATTAAGTCCATTTTGAAATATAAAATATATATAATTTAAAAAAGTGGGTATTACTATTCATAATGGCTATTTTGATTGGTCATGGTGTGAAAGAATCTCGAACTTGCGTACAATGAAAGCTATTGGATTTTTGAAAGAGAAGCGTATTGTGGAAGCTCAGGGTGTTACATTCTACCCTCCTTAAATAAATTTCATCCTCACAATTTGAAATTTTTCTTTGAAAATAAAAGGTTGAAAATAGAAAATTCAATTGTGGAAAACCAACATCGTAAAAAAGGTTAATAAAAATATAAATTTAAAAGAAAGAATGATAAGTACAAAGTTCTCCCGAGATAACCCATACTAGGATTCTATGAAAATATGGATATGGAAGAAAAAAACATCAAGGTTTTATGGAGAGTTGTAGAAAACTAGATAAGGAGAACGTTAACATTAAGAAAATCACAAACTTGTGATTGGTTAAATGGTCATTGAATCCCCAGTGGGAAAAGTTAACTGGCATCTTTTCTGTTTTAAGTTACCTTTTATAAATTTGAGTAATTTATTTAGGAGATTTACTAAGAACATAAGTTAATATACATACTTTTCATGTAGACTTTCATTCTTTAATAAATTTTTTACCACAAACCCATCTTTCACTCTAAAATATAATGGAACTCAAAAATATTATATTTATCATAATTGTATAAGGTTCCAAATATTAACACATACCATTTAGAATAAGAAAACATTTTTGTAATAACCAAGGACTTCCTGTATGCTAATGGTAGGTAATAAAGGCCTATCATACTATGGTTGTGGGTTCGATTCCTGCAGCATTGTCGGACGCGACAGGTTATCCCCCGACCTGCAGGTTGTCCTTTTCCTAAAAATATAGTATTATAATATTCCAAATGTAATCTTCAGAAATTTTTTAACCTTAAAAAAACTATCCAAAGTTCAACTTAATCCATTCCAACCTTTATAGTTATCCAAAATACCTCTGTCCAGACTTTCTCTAAAAGGTCTCTAAATTCCAAAATCAATTGTATCATCAAATTCCCAAACAAAGTAAAGTTTCTTTTATTGTCACATACTAAAAATATGATTACCTTAATCATATTAAGACCTTAATGAAATCAAAAAGTACTACAATAAAATCCTTATATATATCATATTATTCTTATAACTAGAATATAATCCTTGAGTCCAAAAGTACCAATACATTAATTATTCCACTTCAACAGCAGTAACAACATAATATTGTCCATGATCCCTTGGCCTTTTTTGAGGTAAGTTTCCCTGACACTTAGGACATTCATTTGCATAATTCCTCATTTCCCTAAAATTGTTGCATTCAACATTGATAGCCTCTTTATTTCTCTTGCAATCACGAGCCTCGTGACCATTTTCTCCACATTTAAAACAAACTCCCATTACTTTTAGTAAAGTACCAGGGTGATTCTTCCCACAATTATCACATAATGGAAAATCCTCCATTCCCTTTTTCCCTTTATTTGTCTCTTGTTCAATCGTTCTCTTATTCTCTTGTTGTACTTTATTGTCATGAGATTTAGAGAATTCATTTTCTATCATGATAGCACATGAGACTATATCTTGGTATGTTGAGAATGATTGTGATACTAATGCTCGACGAAGAACATTTTTAGACAATCAATGAAATGATCGATCTTACTTCTTGGGTTACGTATATAATTTGCAGCATGCCTCGCTAACCTTCTGAAGTTAGCCTCATACTTTGGGACATTCTCATCCTCCTTCTTCCTCAGACTTAGAAATTTCCATTCCATATCTGCTCGATTTTCATGTGGAATGTATTTTTCTAATAACATTTCCATAAACTCCCTCCATTCCATACTTGATACTTCTTCATCTTCCTTTGTGTTTTGAATTAGCAACCACCATTGATCAGCATCTCCTGTGAGGCGGTAGACTACCATGACAACCTTCTCCCTTTCGCTACTCCCCAAGGTGTGGAATATTTTCTCTACGGAGTTTATCTATTGCTCAGCTACTAATGGATGTGTACCCCCATTAAATGTTGGTAGTTTTTTCCTCATGAAGCGGTCTAACATTGATCCTCCACATTGTGGATCAAGGTGCTCCATACAAGTAAGGTTATTATTGATAACCTGAGTGAGTTGTCCCAGAATGGTAATAAGTTGATCAGCACCAGTTGTATCTCCAGCTCCACAATAATTATCTTGAGCAGGGGGGAAATCCCTACATAGAGTGCGTGCATTGATACGGTTTCCATTCCTCCCACTGGGCGCCATTTCTAAACAATGGCATAAACTACATAAGTTTATGAATTAAAATACATAATTCCATACTTGTAAAACACTTTACATAAATTTAACTATTTATGGATATAATCCATAATCATAAAAAGAAATGTTTTCTTTGAGGAATTATTTATTCATAAACCCTCATAATGTTTTGCAAAGAAAATTAGAATTATCCTAAGAATATCCCCCGGGAGTGTCATAACCAAGAGTGCAGCAAGGCCTGTTGTCGTGCACTAGTTCTCGTTCGAGTCTATCTCAAAGAGTTGTTTTCGGGTTTTACCCCTAGGTACATCTGTGCTAGATCCGCCTCTACCTGCTCGTATCCAGACAGGGATGTATTGCTCGTAAAACTCAAAAAATCTCTATAATACCAAAATTCTAGGAAGTTTCTCTATACTAATCCTCAAAGTCTATCTTAGGGCTATGTGATCTAATCAGAGTTTATCTAAATCTAGCTTCCAAGGTTAGTACTAAACTACCTATAATACCAACTGTAACACCCCGACATAAGTTATCCAGAGTCGGTTCATTATTGCGTAACATTGTCATGATCACAAAAGATCAAGTCTCTAAGGACCAATTAGTTTAGTATCCTTGGAAACACTAGATACATTCGTAAATGTTACATTACATCATAATGTGAAAAAATATAATAAAAAAGTCTCCATAGTCCAGACTCATATCCTCTTCTGACTATCCCTGCAGGTCATTCATAAAATACATCTTCACATCCTGGAAAATATTAAAACATTAAAAGGGGTGAGCTCATATGGTCAGTAAGGATAACAATATTGCAGAAGCTTTCCTAAATAAACATTAAAAGTTAAGGCAATGTATAATTAAAACAAAAGCCTTTTTAAACTTGAACTTCAGTATAATATTGAAAAAATAAAATTAAATAATACAACTTACTTATTCACATTGATATTATACTAGTCGAATAATCACATGCAATGTCAATAACCACTTTCATAATGATGGAATCCATAATTCTAGACTATCATAACCACGTAGCCAAGGATTCGTGCCAAGAAAAAAATTAAGATTTTGTCAAGGCCTCGTGCCAAGACACTAGTTTGTCTCATGAGACCTTCCGATGCATCGAGGAGCTATAGCGAGCTCCACCCGTCACTTATTAAGCCCAACACATTCCTCATATGAACATGTTTAAACATATCATAAACCATAACATAATCGTATCACATAAAACATGCATAAAGGAAACATAACATTTCTACATTTCAATCACAAGATATCAATACAACACATTGATGTAAAAAACACTTTCAAAACCATTTTCAATATCAAAATATATAAAAATTAAAACATTGTAATTTTTTTCATTTAAAAAGGTTATGGCCTGTAGAGGAAGCTGAAACTCAAATAATGGTCACAGCGGTGGAGAATTCGTCGTCGCCGAATACGTAAGAAAAAACATTCCTTTTGTTGTTTAGTAAAAACGCTTCATATAAAAAGATTCCATTTGAATAAAATTAAATTTAAAAGGGGTTTATAAACCATATAAATGAATGGTGTGTATAAAACCAAATATGCCTCAATGAAAGGAGATTGAGACGAAGTCCTTTACAATGATCATTTTTTTCAAATAAAATAGATATATTATGTGTATTCACTATAAAAACACATAAATAAAGTAAAAATACAAGATATGACATAATAATGTTATGAAATAATTTGAAAGTAGGGGATTAACCCAAAGAATGGAAATTGGGTTAAGAAGTTACCTTATCTTGAGTCCGACTTGACTCGACCGCTCTTTAACCTCCTGAATAATAAACTATAGTTACTCTCTACTTGATTAAGAAAAATTTTCAAGTTAATTTTCCCTTTTATATCACTTATTACAATGTTACAAAAATTATATAGTCATTTATGTTAATAATGGTCGTTTTGTCGATCTTTGGTATTTGAGTCAAAAAAAACTTCTTATAATTACAAGTTGTTCTTGTGGTGAAATATCCATTATATCCAGAATTATATTCATGATGTATATATAATATATATCATATATGTCCAGTATATACATGAATTTATAATATTACATAACATTTAGAGGTAATAAATGAAATGCACTGTTCATGGAGATGGTAAGCCGTACGTACGCGTGAACGCTACTTTCATTTCTATTTCGTATTTAATGGAATGAAATTATAATTATAAAGGTATGATAAAATTCCAGTATAATATCATATATAATATCATTTACTCCAACCTTTATAAATCCCACATATGGAATTAACGATTCAAATCACTTTGAGGGGGTCGTAGTCCGCACTTCCTAAAATGAATGTATCGTGTTTACCCATAATGGAAATCATAAAGGTATTACATAGATGAGAAATACATAAGCATAAGAAAAATATAAACATAATATATATCATATATAAATATAGTGACATCTTAATGGCCACCTTTGAAAGTGTTATATGAGTGTTGAACAATCACAGTTTCGTGAGGCAGAAATTCGCCATCCACAGAAAGAGTATGTTCTTTAACCATTAGATGTAGGTGTGTGTAAGTGTAGCTCAAATCCTTCTTATCACAACATCCTAGTAAATTTACGATACTGGTTTTGTTACAAAATAAATGGATAAAAAGAGTTTAGGGGGTTGGAGAAAAAAAATAAAACATAAGAACACAAGAGAAAACACTACCTTTAAAACGGGTAGCTCTTTTTGATTTGAGCTCAAGGCTTCCTGGGGAATAATTATGCCCAAATTGAGGCTTCTAGGAGTAAGAGTGGGAATTTGAGGGAGTAATTGGGAAGAGTTTGGCCGAGCCAAAAGGCTTTTAAGGTTTTAGTAAGGTGGTAGTGGTGGGGTCCTTTTATAAGAGGAGAGGAGGGGCACTCTTCGAAAGTAATGAAATGTTACTTTATTATATAATGAGTTTCAGATATTAAAGGTCCCACACTCATATATTTCAAGGCTAAGGTGATAATGGTTTGAAATCTACTCATCCAATAGGTTTTTGACAAGTTTATGTCTTAGATTTTACATTATGTTTTCATTTTATTTAAATCGTTAATTAATGAGGTAATCATTGCATTATCATGGTGTAATAAATAATTTAATTTATTTAATGTCTAAAAATTATAAAAAAATATCATGATGTAGGAAATATTTCTAGATTTATAATGAGTATTTATAGTCAAGCATATGACTTGTATAACCCCATTTAAAAATTGTTTTAGTAAAACAACTCATGTTTGTGACATTTTTATTTTAACATTAAATAAAAAAAATTTACGTCATTTTCCTGCAAATGTGGCTTCATGGGATCCCCAAGATGACCCATGGATTGTATTGGTCGTCCATGACTCATCCAATAGGGGTAGGACAAGTTTAAAAGTATTTTAATATTTTTATAATATCATTTTTACCTTAAATTTCACTAATTACCTTTTATCGCGATTAATTAAACATAAAGTTACTATTCACCAAAAAATTATTTTAATCCCATTGAACCACATTTTACTTCCTAATGACAACCATGAATGTCATATTTTTGAAAATCAAATCACAGAAGTGGTAATGTTTCATTTAAACGAAAAATCAGTTTTTTAGCTACCACATAGTGGTTTCACTATTCATAAAAAAATTGGAAGTTCTCAGAAAAATACCAAAAATTAAACAAAGGATAATTTCGATATTCCGAATTCAAAAATTATGTCTATTTTACAAAATTCTAAGCATATAAGTTTCATTAATTAATTTTATAACTAATTCCCACTGACATAACAAATAGCGTGTTTTTAAGAAACAACATATATCAAAAGATTGACAATTGTTTATGTCCAATTTCAAAGTGAAATTAATTATAATGAACACCGTTGGTTAAAATGGTAAAAATATATTCTAATTATACATTAAAACCACTCAATAGTATAATTTATCACTATAAATTATTTTTATTTAAAAAGTTGTTTTTATGTATTTTTCACTATTCATAAAAAAATTGGACGTTCTTAAAAAAATACCTAAAATTCAAAATAGGCTAATTTCGATATTCCGAATTCAAAAATGAAGTCCATTTTGAAATATAAAATATATATAATTTCAAAAAGTATGTATTACTATTCATAATGGCTATTTTATTGGACAGAGTATGTTAGAATCTCGAACTTGCGTACAATGCAAGCTATTGCATTATTGAAAGAGAAGTGTATCGTGTAAGCTCGGGGTGTTACATGATTCATGTTTTTTTATATCATTATATCTATAATCATTAATTTCTACTAGTTTCCCATTATTTAAAATTTCCTTGTAGTTTGGCATGGACTGTGACTTTAATACAATTGAAGGATCATGTTTGTACTTACTTGGAAGAGATATGGGGAACTCATCATGAACATGAGAGATATTTGGTGGAAGCACCAATAGATAATGAACCATACTGATGTGATTATGATTTTAAAAAAATTACATCCTTTAAATTTGAGATTTCAAATCAATAATCCGAGGTGGTTGTTTGAGATTTTATTTGGGGGAAACCCACATCATAAAAATGAATAGTAAAACTTCCATTAGAAAGGTAAATATGGAAACATAATTTTTACCCAATGTAACTCATAAACAAGTTTCCTCATAGGAGAACATAGGTTGGAAGTTAAATGATTTTCATAGAAGAGAAATCAAGATGTCATGTTTTTATGGAGAGTGATATAAAACATGTCCATTTTATGGATAACCATCACATAATGAAAAATATATGATGGTCTAAGGTTAAAATTAATTAATTGGAAAAAGTGGTAATATTGTAACATTTATTCAAAATTTATTTCATTTTGTTGGGTAATTTTCACAAAAATATATATTTATATGATTTTATTCCATTGTTAAAAAGAATCTCATCCATTTTTTGTTACATTATCCATTCCCACATCAATTATTACCCCATGAAATGTGGATTAAATTTTAATTCCAGGAGAAATACTTGATCATAAGATCCATAATGGGGTGATTAGTCATTCCTTCGGTCTCTAGTTATCATCACAAAAAATTAGTTTACACATGCTATCTAATATGAATACATATTTATATGGTTAAGTAAAACATTAATATGTAAAACAATATCCAATGTAAATCATAAATTGTTTCATAAATGGTAACACTTACGAAAATTACAAATGATATAAATCCAAATTTATTTATAAAATGACACTAAATTTTAAAAATCAAAATATCATTAATCCCATAAATAATTTTATGTATCTCTTAATTATCAAAAAGAAAACATGTGAAGACCATCATCATTTATTCTATTGAAACATGTTAACATCCATAATACCCATATTGAGCACACACATGCTTCTTCATTCCATATATAAGAACTTTTTCAATTCTAAATCATTTTCATTAGATGTTTGGGTCTATCCTTGTAATGACAGAATATGTGATTTCCTTTTTCTAGAATCCATGTATATAATCACATAAACATTCTCTATTATATTTTAACTATAAGATTTTCATTTTGCTAATTCGTTAAAAATAAAACATTACTTTCCAAATAAAGGAGAGGTGGATATATATTCCTTAATTGTAACGGTTCAATTCACCAATTATCTTAGCATAAGATTACTGTTTTTCATTTTTCCTCATTGTTTTTTTTCTTCCTAACAACATTACTCCTTGGACCCAGAAACATGATGTATAATTACCAACCACCATATAATTGAATCAAAAAATTAAAGCAGGTTCACACATGAAATTTTTATCATTAATATCATTAATTCAACATTTAAATTCCATTTGGACTTATTTACCACACTTCAAAAATTTACCAGTACCCTTATGAAAATTTCATATTTTTTCCCTTACCTACTTTGACTAAAAAAATATAATATTCTTTTATATATTGTTTTTAGTGTTTCCTTGGTATTCAATAATTAT
Organism: Viscum album; assembly: GCA_963277665.1. Lineage (NCBI taxonomy): Eukaryota > Viridiplantae > Streptophyta > Magnoliopsida > Santalales > Viscaceae > Viscum > Viscum album. The sequence continues at coordinate 61,642,982 of OY728128.1, forward strand.
TTTCATACCCTAACTATGATATTTTGGTAAAATTAAATCTCTATTTCTGTAACAAGAATACAAGGAAGGATATACTGATAAATAAGTTCATAATATGATCCAAATATATATAGGAAATTATGTTTATTTTCATTGTATTCTTGAAAAACTTTCACCACTAATTCGTTTCAACTTCCATCAGATCAGTATGTAACATAAAATTTTTTTTTTTTAAAGAGTGGATAATGAAAAATATATTTTCAGTGGTAAATAACCATTTATCAGAAACTAGTGGATTAGTCATTCCAATAAAATATGGTTTGGGTGTCCTTAAAAAGGATTCAATAAAACGATGTTCCCTCCTTTGGCACTTTGTAAGCTCAACTTGATTTATGTCTTGATAAGGTTTTATCGTCATATAAATGATATTTTTTTAAATATTCCAAAAAATTCAGTTTCTTTTGAATTTTATTATTAAATTGTCTATTCCATTCATCATTGACATGATTCCATGGGGTTACATCTGTTAATGAAAACCAAAAAGTGTAGTGTGAGAAATAGTAATAATATTCATTAAATGAAATAATCAAGGGAAACTTCTTATAAAATTCTAATCAATGAATCATTAAAATTAATTATAGGCTATTCATGAAAATAAATAAAAACACAATTATTATAGCCTATACATAGACTTATCATTAGGGATCATACAAGGGTTTTCACATCCTAGTTTTTAATGGTTGACTAATAATTCACTCAGATACCAATTATAAACACCCATGCCTTTCATAAATGGATATTAAATATTTTTAGATGAATATTCATTTATTTAAAAAATCTAATCCTAGAGGACCGTAATAGTTTAGTGTCTTTGGAATCTTTAAACACATTCTCTTAATTTGGTGAGTGTTCTTCGTCATCTCATGTAAAAATTATCCCTTTTGGTATTGCAACATAAAACCATTCTTCATAACTTGGGTAAATGAAACATATGAAAGGGTGGGCGTAGATGTTGAGTAAGGGTAAAAATTGGAGATACATAATAATACCACGATCATAATTGTATGAGAACAAAAAAACCTTTTATGTTCCTACCCTAGTTGTCAAATATTATATAAATTATTCATGGAACCAATATAGGTAGCATATTAGACAGAAAATATAATGGAAAAAAATGATTAATACATAAAAAATTAAATTAGAAATAAGAAATAAAATAATATAAGTCACATAAATATATAAAATTATTTTCATGGTTATCAAGTATCACGCCCACGACAATCGTATTAGAGTGGGTTCACTACCCAAACCATTAGTGTAGTCAATATTCACACCAATGACCATATTGGTAGTCAGGTATCACTCCCATGAACATCTTAGTAGTCATAGTTACTCCTAATACCATATTATTGGAAAATTTCTTTTACTGATCCATGTTCTCTACCCCATTTCATTTGTGTCTATCTTATGAGATATAAATCATTACCCAATGCATTGATGGGATATATAGGTCCCACCAGTCAAATAACAAAAACCAAACAGATGTGTTCCACAGGAACATAAATCATCCTTCATAAAAAACATATAAACATAGAAATATTAATGATTTTATCCTTGAATAATTACTCATGTAAATCCTAATTGACATAAAATAATGTAATCATAAATAAAAAATTATTCTTAAAGATCATTTGAAATAATTCTTGAGAAAAATATCATTTCTACATGAAAAAAATTTATTTTTAAATCATAAAACATAGTGAAAGACAATTATATTTAAAATAACCATGAAAAATTATAAATTAATCATTTAAGACTATTTTAAACATTATTTAAATCATTTAAGTCTAAAATTATTAAATGATCATTTAAAATAATTTTTCGAAATTTTTTTAGAAAACATTGTTTTTAAATAAAATAAATTCTTGGACGAAGATAGAATAACATTAAATGAAACAAAAGATAAAATTAAATGATGTATATTAATGATTAAACATGTTAAATATAACTATATACACATTATAAAATAAGACAGGTCTATAAGAGAACTTTTTTCTCAAGGAAGGAATATTGAGAGAAAATTACCTTACAAATTTATTAACATTTCAATTGTAAACTCCATGAAATAGAGATCATAAAATCGATATGTGAATACACATAAATTCCAGGATAACTATCATCTATTACATTAATAGTTAGAAACTACGCCACATAAAATAAAAGGACAGCGAGTATGGCATAAGTGTCACTGAAATAAATATGAGACTACAAAACCCCTTACCTTAAGTCTTGAGTTCCATCATACATGTGGAAACCCCATTTATAATAAATATAATTTTATTATACATAAAATAATAAAAATATTCCTATTTATAATACCATATATTATTTACTTATTAATTTATATTATCATAATATTCTGTTATTAAAATTTCCATGTTAAAGACATGGTTTGGGTAATTACTACATTGTTTTTCATACATGTTTTGAATTTTTATTCATGGTCATATTACTCAAATCATGATTTAATAACATAAAAAATTATATAAATCTTATAAATATCATTTTTATTTAGTATATATGTTTTTATTGTGTTTTATAAAAGTAATTTCAAGAAAATAAAATACACCTCTCATGGAGAAAATAGGGTCAACGTACACATGCACCTTATTTTCTTTTTATTATAGGATTAACGAAATGAAATTATATTATATATTATCATTATATAATAATTTATATTCCATATATATCACATGATTTTATTTCATGAATCCTTAAAACTTTCCATTTAAATGTTGAATGAATCACATTTCTTCGTGAGGCTATAGTCCACCGTACACATGAACGGTGTTATCATATTCCAAAAAAATGGAATAAATGAAACAATTTGTGTTATAAAAATTAAATAATCAAAATAAAATGACATAAATAACATAAATAATATATAAAAAATCAATAAATTATTATTTTCAACCTCTAATGGTCATAAGGAAGAACGGACAAAATCCTTTCGTCTGGGGAGAATCCATTGCACACACAAATGAGGAATGTGAATTCCATTTGATGGATGCATATTTTATTATCATAATATTAAAATAAAAACATATCATTATATTTAATATAACCAGGTTACTATATAATCAAATAATGATTATATAACGGGTTTATGGAATCAATATAACAAAATTGGTTATTGAGGAACAATACCTCTTCTTCATATATTTCCTTCTGGTTTGAACCATGCACTTCCGTGGTTGGATTTTTTGTATAGTACAAGGATTATATGTTAAAGGGAGGTTTTATGAGATGATATTTGAAAGTTATTTTCTAAAACAAATGAATTTTTAATTTTGAAGAAAAAAGAAGAAGAGGTGCACTTTTATACGATAGGGGAGGGGCACTTTTGGAATTTCTGAAATGCTAAATTTATAACATATTAAATCTCAATCCAATGTGCTAGAAAATAAAATTTATTCAAAGATAAGAGATTATATGGTTATTATAATGTCACCAAAAACATTTTTTACATGTTTTTGTGTAATTTTAGAAATTATAATTTTGATGGACCCATAATTAACCTAATTTAATTTTAATTACTCTAACTATTTTTTAAATATTAATTGGATTTAATATTTACATATACAGTGTAAATTTAACTAAAAATTGAAAATATATGATATTTTAAACCATATGACATCCCCATTTCCTTATTTAATATATTTATTATTGTTTAAAAATTTAATATAATATTTTTTTCATAAAAGAACATTATTGTCAATTTATTCATTACATTGGATTTATGAAAATAATTATACTGATATGTTTTCTCAAATACCATCTAATACATACCTAACATTTCATATTAACCAAAAAATTTGTTGAATCGCCATAATAAATTCAAATTATAATTATTATAGTATTTATAATATTATTGATTTTATTTTTATTAATCGAATAATTAATCCATCATCTTTGTGTAATTATTCCTGATAATTATTTTCTTTATTAGAATATAAACAAATTTTGAAAAAAAGTAGATAATTTTTTCATTTTTAAAATTAATATATATATATATATTTTCTTACATATCACAGAGATAACTCTATATTAAAAATATTTCACTTGTAAGAAACAAGTGTTTGTCGAGATTGACTTTTCTTTGAATAGAATATTATAAACATTATTATCTATTTAAAATTGACATGAAAAATCACTTAAATGTGATTTTAATGATTATGGGCCAAAAAATCATCAAATAATATTTTATCAAGTGTTATGGTTATTTTAAAAAATTTATAATATTAATTTTACCCATAATTACAAACATTTTCCCTTAGATATGGTAATTAAATTACAACATTTACTATTTGTATGGCCTAATAATTAAAGGGAAGTAGTTAATAAATTTTCATCTTATGATTCAAAAAATGGAATAAATTTATAAATATTTAATATTTATAAGTAGAAAATTTAAATTTAATATTAATCTTGTAGACGTGGCAAGAAAAAATATTTTTAAAGAGAAACTCATCAAAATCTTGAATGTTTTTATATCCTTTTTTAATATTAAAAGATATAAAATTAACTATATTGGATTAAAATAAGTTTAATTGAAGTCATTTTACATTAAAAAATTTAAAATATAATTTAATATTAACAATTATTTAAAAGATAAGTTAGTTTTCATTTAAAACACATTATTTTTCTTTATTTATCAAAAAATAAAACTTATCCGAAAAATACAGAAAACTAAATTAAAGTATATATTGATATTAATACTTCAAATAAGAATATTATTTTTTATAATAATATTGATAAAAGTGTCAACATTTAGTTTTAAAGGAAAAATTCAATTAAAAGGCACCAAAACATCCTTCTAGAAAAATATAGTACATTTTTTATTAAAATGGATTTTTTGTTTGATGACTATAAAACATAATATATGAATATAATAACATTTAATTGAATATGTAAAATGAAAATAAAATAGATATAATAATCTAATACCAATTAATTTAATTTCATAATATAAAACACCGTTGTGGAAATAAAAATAGTTTTCTCATAAAAAATGTATCCTTTATTTTCAACTAGTTTTTATCATCAATTAGAATTAATATGTAACCAAAGAAATAATTATATTTTAAAAAAATACACATATTAGTAAATTCTTCTCATATCTACTATTATAATGGCAAGGATATAATTTCCTTTTTGAATAGTTATAATTACAAAATGTTATATCATAGAAACTCAGTGATGAATGTAACATACGTTTTTCTAGTATTGCATATAGTGAAAGCCTGTTTAAAAAGAAGTTTTGACTTTTTGAATCATGAAAAGAAAGGAAATGAAAATTTTTATTTTATTTTAAATTACTAATTCATAATTATTCATGTTGTTATAGGTGGTGTCAATGGGTTTAACACTCGACCATGCCCAAGTAGATCTTCAATATGTGATGCTCGATTATGTTCTCATAAGTAAGAAGTTAAAGTTACTTAAAATATAAACTAGATTAATTTTATTTTATGTGACCTGTAATTGAACCTCTATATCACACATTAACATTAAATCATCTACTACTGTGATTAACTATTATTTATTTTTTTTTGCTAAGTGATATGAAGGATTAAATACATATAGAAATGAAATAGTGGTTACATGAATCCAAAAAAATCAATTTGTCATCCATTTTTTAAATATAAAATTCATATTATTTGTGGATTCATGTGATAAAAACTAATTTTTTAAAATTAAATAATAATTGTATTTCTATAAAATATATCTAATAAATTCTATTAAAAAATTCAAAAATTTAATTAAAAGTGATATTTTTATATGATTGTATAAGAAACTATTTTTTCTTAATTCATAATTTTACATAATCATAAAATGTTTTTTCGACAGGATAGAAACATGATCGTGGTATAATATTCAATATTTTTCCAAAAGTAATTATTTAGCTTAAATGTTTTATTTATTATAAATATAATTTTTTGGGTAAAAATGTTATTTTGGAATTCATCAGATCGAAAATTTTAAAATAATTGTCTCATAATTCTATGAGACTACAAATTTATTGGATGAAAAATAAATTTTAGATTACATATATGGTAGGTTTTATAACATCATAATAAATCAAATGTTATTAAATAAATTATTTCAACTATAGATCAACAGAAATTGATTTCTCCTTAAAATATGGTAATAGGAAGTTATAAAATTTTCTTTCTAAACCTATAATGAATCTACCAAATCCAAAGGTATATTATATATTTTTATAAATAATTATTCAAAAAAATATTCTCATACCCAGAATAAAATATTCTAAAGGGGTTTCATCTCAAGATGTTATAGAATTCTAAAAAAATAGACCATTTTAGAATTAAAAGTTATTAATCAATCAGGAAGTATAAAATTTCCTTTATTATATCATATAGTCAAAAATGAGTCATTATAAGTTAATAAACTAACTCTCTAAGAACATTAAATCATTATAAGGAGTACTTATATAGCATTAGGAATCCACATTGGATGTACAAAACTTTCTTCTTCCTCTTTCATTAAAATAATTTATTTTTTTTAAGATTTATTATTTTCAAATGACAATGTTTTCAAAATAAATAAATAATTCCATTATGTTAAAATTTTAGTTTTTTGAATTAGATTTATTCTATCTTAGTTTCCCCATTCCAGTAGACATTTTAATACATTTTTTCTTATGAATTCATCCATTTATTTTAATTTTTTCCATATTTATATTTAAATAGATAATCCTATTTTAATTCAAGGATATTCAAATAAATTTAATTATACATCATTTATTTTATATTTCCTTATATGAAAAACATATTCCCTATTAAGAGTTTATAATTATTAGTAGTGAATTTCATTAATTTCTTATGATCTTAATTATTTAATGATACCCATTCTCATTCTCCAAATGTTATAGATTAAGTGAGTTCTTAAGATATATGATCATAATGGAATACATAAATATTTGAAATTGAATGATTTAACAGGATATCAATCCAATGAATTGGGTAATGTTTTCATATCAAGAGATACCTTGTATGGATCATGAGTGGTTCACCTAAAACATTATGTCTTGATGATATGGAATTGATCCTTGATAGATGATTTTGCTGTCATGTTTAATTTTTTTCCCACTTTAATTTGACATTATGGTCTTATGAAATCATCATATTCCTAACATATATTTATATTAGTGTTTCATTTTATACTCTAATTATACTCCTTTTTTTTGGTATCATGCATAGTTTTATTTTTTCCTAAACATGATTTATAGCTCTCTAAATTGGATTATATATTCCCCATGATTTCATATTCAGTATTATAAGATCAATTCCTTATATAAGCACAAGATTATTTTTAGATAATGATGATGTAAAATTTGTTTAATTATTTGGTATTTAATCATCTAATTACTTAAATTAACAATATATCAAGATCCTTTAAATCGTCATATAATTTTATTAATGGAATTTCCTTTTTGATTATATAAATGTGTTATAATTTATAATGTAATATTATAAAAACCACAAAAATCTCATGATATATACCAATTTTTAAAAAAAATCACATGGGAATTACATGAGTATCAAAATATAATAAAAATATTTTAAATTCTTACCGTGGAAAAAAAAGAAAATATGATATCTGAAATATTAAAATATGGATCTTATCAATCCATAAGAATGATATCACTCACAAAAAATAATTTAGAAATGTAAAATAATAAGAGAAATGAGATATTATGTTTTAAAATTAAATTATAGATAACATTGAGAGAAAATATTTGTTAATGAAGAATGAAATAAAATGAGGTTCTAAAATATAATAACAAACCCCTAAGGCTATTCCAAATCTGACCATTGGAATGACAATCCATTTGTTAGAAATGTAATCTGACACATGAAAATTTTAACATAATCATTAGAATAGAAATCTAACCAATATAATTTTAAAAAAATTTATATCATAAAATGAAAATTTAAAAAAATTATATCACGATACGAATAATTAAATGTTGATAAAATGATATAATATGTGTTTTTGATAAAATAAATATATAAAACATTAATTTTATTAATTATAATAATAATTAAAAGTAAGGATTACTATGATTAAATGTTTTTATAAAATAACATAATTATTAATTATAATTATTATATATTTTTATGAAAATATAATTAATTTTCCAACATAGTATAAAAATTATCCTAATAAAAAAGTTTACATTTTCTTACAAACAATCATTTTATATAAAAAATTCTCATATTTTGAATTAATTTTTTTAAATGTAATTAATTATTTGAAACATCAAATTGAAAAGTTGAAATATTAAATTGTTGTATTTTTCTAAAATTTATGTAATTTTCGTGAATTGTGTAATATGATTAAATAAGATATTTTAAACTATCAGAAAAATACCTATATTAGAATGCTGAGGTTGATTTAAGATACTATTAACATGAAAACACAAACACAAATTATTATATATGGTCTTATGAATCATTGTTGTTGGTAGTATTGAGTGAGTATTATAAACTAATAAAAATTATATTCTTCCCCACCTCTCCACTTATAAATAACAACCCTCACACCCTTCTCAACAAACCATCTATGCCTTAATGCATCCCAAAGATCTAAAAAATTATTTTCTCAACCCCATCACTTATTTACATGTTGTTTTTTCATGATAAAATCTAAAAAACAAGTTCGTTATGGTTAATTTGGAGATATGGCATTCCATACGTCCATATATTCAATTTATATCATTTAAATCAATTTATTATTCAAGAACCTTCACAAATAGTTCATCTGTAATTAAATATTTACAAAATTATAATAAATATAAAATCATGTTTCGTTTTTAATGGAATATCTATTTTCTAACATCTTTTTATTTCATTCTATAATGAGAATGTTGTCCTAATATTTTAAGTTCACCGTCTCATTAAACAATGTACATCATTTTTCAAAACTCCCTTGAATGATATTTTTAATAATTTAATGAATGTGGAAAATTAACTAAATCATTATAGTATATGTTTTATCATATTCTAGATTGAAAAAATGTCCATATAGTAAAATAATACCATTTATGTTCCCAACTTCGTGGAAAAATGCTTATGTGAGTTCATCGTATAATGATAATAAAGAAACTATTTGAACCATGTGTAATTTTTTATCTTTTTTAACTACTTTTAAACATTGGGATAAAAATAACATCATTTCATCATAGTAATAGCGTTATATAACCATTTAATAGATAATTTTAATAATTAGCTTCACATGTTGCAACCTAAGAACTAAGACACAAATAACCTACCGATAGTTGAATGATAAATAATATCACTGTTAATTGTCTTTAAAAAACATAAAATCATGATAATAAATAATCTATATTTTAGTAAGGATCTAAATCATTTATTTAATAATGTAATTTAATTATTAAAAATTTTATTTTACAGTGAAGAGATAATCTTAAAAAAAGGTAAGGTAACTCTCCACACCATACTCTTCTCTTCAAGTTAGGGCATTTTCACCTACCTCAATTTCATTACCTATTTAAAATTATGATGTAATTAAAATATATATATATATATATATTAAACATATATTTATCTTCTTCGGCCTTTCTATTTTGGTTTGTACATGCCTTACGTTCATTTTGGAATAATTTCATTGAAATAAAATTCTATTAAGGGGATCTTTCATATCCCATAATCCAAACATGTAACACTATTTCAATGTCTTTTCCCAGTCATTTGATCATAGGATATAAACTATTTTATGTTTAAACATTTTTTAACCCTATTTTCATGGAAAATCCTATATTCATTCCTTCCATAAGAATTTTCTACCCATTTCTTAAAACCTCATTTTAAATCTAGATTTTGAAACCCAATTATCTTCATTTATAAGTAATTATTCAATATATGAACTGCATTAGGAGACATATATATATTTATTATAATATGGAAATCAAAAATATATAATTTCTTATTCTATTTGGAATCATTTTTTGGTATTCTTTCAATATTCTTTAGCTGAGATTATGTTACTAAATAATTTCCATGGGTATTTATTATGCACATTCATTAGGATTATTCATTTCTGTGGAATTCATATGGATGTACATGTTTTGATGGGTGATCACATATAGAATGTTAATTAATTTGGTAGTTTTTATATCTAATGAGTTGATATGCAAGGGATTAGGGTGTGAACATAATCCATGATAAGACTCTATCCATTGTGTTTTGTGTTCTTGGTAGTGATCCATGACATATTCATATGTTATGTTATTTTTTATTTCCCTAATACTTTCAGGTCATGTTATTATTATTTAAAATTCGGTATTTCATGATTCAATATTATATTTTATTATCATCATATTTTATAATATTATATTACATTATTTTCCTCCAATACAATGACTTATTATAATTCTTATTCGCTTACTATTATTTAAATATCCAATGATTTTTTATGTATTCCATATGTTACAATAAGTATTTTTATAAGATTAAATGGAAATAATATCACAATATTAAAAGTAAAATAAATATACTGTATTCATAGTTTTATATTTTATAATAATAAATGATGTATTCCAAATACCATTGGCCTCATTGTCCTTAGGTTGGGTCAATTGGAAATTTATGATTAAAAAACTTGTAATAATTTTAACAATAGGACTGCGTTACTATATCTGGTATCATTGAGAGTTTTAATTCATATTTATGATTGGAAAAAATTTGTAAAAAATTCTTTTTAAGAGTATTTATATTAATAAAAATATTGAAGTTTTGGTCATGTATTGAATGAGTGTTTAATTATAAATTGTATTAATTTCTGAGTACTAAAATTGTTTGTGGATCTATCATAAATATAACAAGTGATAATGACTCCCAAAAGGGATATTAGGGTGATTCCTCAATATATACCCTATTCAGAAAAAATAGTCCTTTCTATAAACATTGTTTCATAATCTCTAGGTATATGATTTGTTAAATTCATAATAACTTCATTTACCATTATTTAGTACGTAAATATATTCATAGCTTAGAGAACCAAATAATAAAATCATTATATATAACATATAAATAAGAATTTAGACTCATAAAATAATATATATATATATATATATATATTTAAAATTTATGCCTTTAATGTCAAAAGTTCTACATTTATATGATTACTATTTTAAGTATTCAAATTAGTACTTTTCCATTATTTTAGATAACAGATTGACAAATTTTAAGACATTAAAATATAAAATGTGATTTTAAATGCAATGATTACCTTAAAGACATATTTAACTATAATAAAGAGCAAACTGATAAAATCATGGATATACTAGCTAAAATGAATCATGTTTTGAATAATAACTTCAATCGTGTGGAATTCCGTCGTTTTTTTAATAAAGAGAATGTTATGTTAGGTTTCATTATGTGACAATTACGTTCCCTTATTTTTTTATCATCCAATGCACTCATCATTGAAAAATGGATTAAATTCATTTATATGATACTCTCTATCCTCAAATTCATTTATAAGTAGAAATTTGTAATTCCCATTTACCACGTGGAAGGTGAAGCTAATCAATGGTGGAAACTGATGAAGAATAAAATAATGAATGAGGAAATTGAATCTGTGGAATTGGAAGGATATTGGAAAATTATTTTTTGAAAATTATGTTCCTCATGTTTTATTACATTAAATGATTATGTAATACATTGGATGAAAGAAAAGGTTATATTATTATACGGGTGATTTTGAACTATACATTAAAATAGTTGAATAATATACTTGTGGATTTATCATTGATGTCGAATTTAAGGTGGATCGTTTATTTTTTGAGTTCAATCTGACTCTAAGGCAAGTATTTTTTATTATAGTCTTTGATAGAAATTAAAATATTTTTCGTTACAACCATGGTGATTGAATGTATATTGGTGATTCTAAGTTATCTCATGTGGCTACAGATAAAAATTTGAAAATATTATTTAATTTATGAGGATCAAAGAAAAAGTCCCTTAGAGGAATGAAAATCCAACTTCTCATGTTTTAAAATTTTGGCAACAAGCATCTTTGAAATTATGTAAGGGGAAAGGGGAGATTATTGATGTGTGAAAAATAGGGGAATTAGGAAAATTGATGTTGAAGTATAATGACGAAAAACACTAACATGATTAATGAAAATAAATACCCAATAAAACTCTATAAAATATCCTTTTTTTTCAATAAATTGGAAAAAACTATTTGAAAGACACTTGCATTAGAAAAACACAATCATTGATAATCAGTGAAAAAAACTTCATAGAAAAGGGAGTAATATATGGTTTATGTTATCAATACTACTGAGTTAGACCTTGTTAATGAAGTGTTGATAGGTGTTAAAATTATACAATCATGAATTGATATTTTATTGTCTGATTATGGTTTTACACATTCTTTCATGTCATGAAATAGTAATAGAACTATTCTAATGCCACCTCAAAATATGGGGGTTGAATGATCTATGATAAAAAAAAATTCATCCCAATGTCGCGCTAAAATATTTCCTAGGAGAACCTCCTATAAAATCATTGAATTATTCCATTAGTGGAATTTGATTCCATACAATACATGGATTTTTTATGCCAAAATAAATTCATAATAAACTTCCTATAAAATGAAATCACTCTCCATGTATAGAAGCATAATACCATTATATTCATGTTTAAAAATGATGATGAATCTATTTTGTAATATTTTAATCATATATGGATATTATTTCCTTATAAAAATCTATATCTTTTATAGATTATTGATAAAAAGGATAGATTAAATCATCAATTCATGCCCACTATGAGGTATTATACTTATGTATCCCAAAAAGACTTTCATGGGCTTCCTCTTATCAAAGAGGGTGATTTATAAACTAATCTAATACTTATACCACCTACCATATCCATGAATCCTTATAAAATTTATTTAATTCAATTGTATGAAATGGTGATGCAGTAAAAGGTTAATATTTAAAAGGGTTTTAAAATCTTGATTTATTCACTTTGGGTACATTTCTTGTTCTTAATTAATAAAAATTTTGAGTTAATTTTTCTTGGAATAAATCATTTTAAACTAATCCAAATGGAAAATAGTGAATATATATTCATTTCCACAGATTTATGACCTGTTCAATCATATATAAGGGGACCAATACATCTTTAAGGTGGGCCTTCAATGAGTATATCAACATTTTAAGGAGAATATAGAAGATATTCTTTATGCTACAGTTAGAACATGTTCGGGACCCTATGAGTTCATAGTAATTCCATTATGACATCCTAAGGCTCTAGTAATCATGTTGGAATTAATGATTAAATATATGAGATTAGCTAAAAAATCATATGGTAGTAATTATAGTGTTTTTTGATTTACTCCCAATGTAATGACGTTTATGTTGAGAGTTTGAGTAATTTGAATAATTCATTGGGAAGGGAGAAGTTATATGTAGTATACTATAAATGTGAGTAAAAAATGGTGGAATTACCATTCTTCATCAAGTTATCTTTAATAAATGCATATATTTCTCCTTTATATGATAATTGATACTAATTATTTTCATATACCAATATCAATGTTAAATATCTATTATTTCCATGTTGTAGTTTGGTACTATGACTGATTTTTAAGAAACAACACATGATTTTTCAACAAACCTAGCAAGAAAGCACAAAATAGTGTCATATTTTTCTATACATTTAATATTATGAGAGATTAGAGGAATTGAAATAGATTTTAATCACTACACTAGTACTCATAATACCCTTATGTGGGGAAATGTTTTTGATATATTGTGAAACATCATGGTTATTCTAGTGTTGTTTAGCAGTGAAAAATGTTATGGTGATATCCTATGTCGGTCAGAAATTGAATTTTATTTGGAAGGACTATGTAATTCATGATTTGTATTTAAATGTAGGAATATACACATAGAATATTTTGACATATTATTTCTATATAGGGAATTTTGAAATATATATATTGTTCAAAATAGAATCATGTATATATTCACATAGAATGAGCTACATATGTCCCCTAGAATATTTTTAGAGATGATCAAGGAAACTGAATTCTTACTCCATTATCATCCCATGAAAGAGAAGAATATTGTGTATTGTTTATCCAAGAAAGATCCAGGAATACATATGAATGATGAGAATTGAGAAGAATACAATATTCGTAAACATAAAAAGGATGAAAATTGAATTTATTAAGGGACAACAACATAATTATCTCTAATAATTACAAAAAAAAGCCATTATGGGGATGATAAAGGATTCTTAGAGGGATGATGTGGAGATTAAAATGAATGAAAAATCCATAACAAAATTAAATACATGTAGTCAAGAATTGTTGAATAAAGGTTTGTATGACTTGGGTTATGAATTCCTTTTCCATCAAATCTTGGGAAAATAAGGAGTTAATGAATGATTCGCATAACTCAACATTCAGTATATAGCTAAGGAGGCTAATGATGCATCATGATCTCTAAGATAACATTTGGAGTGAAAATATGATGAATGAAAACATTGAATATATATCAATGTTCATGGGAGGTCATTAATTTAAATATGATTGATAATATTCCAATGGAATGATGAAACCTTTATCCACACCTATTTGGAAATTGGAAAACCCACCATGGATTCTTTTAGTAGATATTATGATGACATTCATAGGAAATAATGATATTTTTTTTAATGGATCATCATACAGTTTTTTACATTATTTAAATCCATGATTACAAGTCACTATATCAAATTAAAATTATTTACATCAATGAATAGGTGAGTATGTGTGAAAAATAAAATAAATTATTTTTTATTAGGATCCATGTTTTACATCCATGTTCTTAAAAAGTACACAATATGGTTAAAACACCATGTTCATGTTCATTATCCCTTATTAACCAAAAACATATGGAAAATTTTAATATAACATCTAGATAATTGTGGACATGTTCATGGAATGGTATGTGAACATTAAAGGATAATGCGATCTTAATCATCATTTGTTCAATTTATCATAAAGTATATCTTACAACAAAATATTCAAATGGATCTACATGGAAACCATAATGTGAAAAGATTCTGAACACTTATGTTCTAGGATAAATATGATGAAAATAATTATTTGGGAATTGAAATGTTTGGTGAAATGATTAAAAAGACCAGGACTCTCCAGAAACACATTATGATAGCCCAACACTAACAAAAATAACTATATCGGTAACAATAAAAGAGACAATTTGTTTTAGGACAAAGATAAAGTGTTCATCCTAATATCTTCAGGGATGAGATTCATGAGACTTTGGGATATTGGAAGTTTATGTCCCAGATACATTGTATCCAATGAGATTCATGATGACATTAATTTTTTATCCCATCAACTAACTCTCCTACAAACCTTGTAATAAGTACATAATGTGTTACACATAACCATATTGAAGAATTAATTTCTAAATCTGTTAAATATAGATAATTAAATGGTGTTATTGATTTGGATTGCTATATTTTAGGTGGAGACTCTAAGGAATTTCATGGACCACCAAGATAAATTTCTACGCAACATGATAACTCACCTAGAAAAAGTGATATGGAAGAACCATATGTATGATAGGGTGATATTGGAATCAATGGAAATAATGAAATAAAAGTAGTGTTATTTTTTCAACATAGTAGTTGAAATATAATTAGAGTAATTAATTTCTTAAAAGGGGAAAATGAAATGTCAGATAATTTTATAATTTGAACCTCAATTTTTATTTTATAACTATGTCATTTTTATTAATTTAGTATTTTATAAATCACATTCACCTCAGGAAAGAACAAATTTTATTTATTATATTGAGTTGAAAATTCACACTAGTTAATTAATACAACCATACGATTTGTATGTTTTACATTTAAAAAAAAATCAATTTTATAAATATTGTTATGATCGATCCCCGAGATATATCACACTCATGGATAACAATATAGAAATGGAACATAATATTGAAATAGAAATAATAAAATTTCAATATTATAAAATATTTAACCATGAGTGAAAATAGAAGTTAATGATGAATGAATGAAATATATAGTATTTATAACTTGTAATAACTCATATAACAATTATGAATCTAACCATTTGAATAGTAAAATGGCCACTAGATATATTAATCTTACATTTAGTGTAGTAACAACACCATTTTAATTGAAAAATAATAATTAATTTGTTTATAAAATAATAAAATAACACATTTATATCATGATATAAATAAATAATTGTTTTAAAATGATAATATTGTTGTCTGAGTTTTTATATAACACATTTTTTTTAATTTTATGAAAAATATAAAAAATGTAAATAATCTTTATTGTCAATAAATGTGTTAATAAAATAATATTAATTATTATAATATGAATAATATAGTATTATGTGACTATAGGTAAAATTTATATGGGTTAGAAAAATGATCATAATATTAAAAAAATTATTTGATAAATAAATACATATTTTATGATACAATATAATTTCACTTAATTAGAAAATAATTTTAATAAAAATGATTTCATTTTTCTAATATTCACATCAAAAAATAGAGAGAGTGATTTTTTTATTTCCCAAGAATAGTATATTTTTTAATGAAAAGTTAAATAAATCAAAAATGAAATATTTTGTATTGTAATTAATATTCATAAATTAGAGCGTCCTGGGTAATGTAAGTATCCATTATCTTGAAAACACATTCATTCATTATTACATATATTCACCAAAATCTAAAAAAATATGTAGTCATGAAAAAAAATAAATGAATGAATGTTATATTAAAAAACACCCCACTACTCTATTAATTAATACATCACATCCCCACCAATTCTCATTTATCCATTTAAGACATGTAACATTCCAATTTTATTACCAATTATCATTAATACCCACTAAAATTTTCCTCATAGTTATAGTCTCCTGAAAAGGAAAAACTAATATGGCTTAATTTTTATTTCAATATATTACATTTTAAGATGTAATATTCATATTCTGTATATTTTAAATTTTTTCATCACTTACCCCATCCACATATCATTCATACAATTGGAAATAATGAATCCTATAAAAAATACATACTATAATTGTACTTTTATTTTAGAATATCTATTATCCAACCTTTCCTTATTTAATTCTAAAATGATAACATTATTTTTAATATGGTTGGTTCACCACCTTTATAGACAACATACTTAATTTTCCACCACCACCTACAAGGATGAATATAATAAATGTATTACAGTAAAAATTTATCGATATTAGAATATAATACATTGTTTCATAATATAGAAAAGAGAAATGGTCATATTTATAAATAAAACCAACTATGTTCACCATCATCAAAATAAAAACCTATGGGAATGAAGTCTCTAAGGATATTAACTAAACTATATGAACAATGTGTATTTTCAAAACTATTACATTATTATAATTTTTTGTAACTCCAAGGTTAACAAGAATATTATATCATATCCCTTTTGGATTTATGAAAAAAATTCAAAATAAACTTGAATATTTACCTACATGTGATACACCCATGGGAAAAATGGATACGAACGACCGTGGGATATTAGAATAAAAAATGGTATCTCAATGAAATGGCTGAAATATAACATAAAAATATGTTAATAAAGGAAATATAATTCTACAAGGATGTCAATAATTTATTAAAAAAGTAACAATATGACTATTCTATATGTTAAAAAAATGAGAAGAGTGAATTTGGACCTCAGATAAGATAATACTCTAAAGTACCCACTTTTCATCAGGTTATTCAATTTTCACCCTACATAACATTCCCTTATTATTTAAAATTAGTTAACACATCTATGTTATAACTTTATATGTCTTTTACAAATGTCCCTATAATATCCCTCCTTCCTTTTTTGGGATTATATATCTCTTACATTCATTTATATATAATTTATTTAAAATCAAACATAATTTAAAGGAAATTATTTATCACTTTATCCATTCGTGTATACTCTTTCGATGTTTTTAAGGTTATTTTCTATAAAATAAGAACTATTTTGGTTTTATCCATTTTGTTTACAACTAGTTTTAATTTAAATTCTATATTATTTCATTATATAAAGAATTACATATTCTTGAAAAAATAATTTTAATTGTTCATTTCTTTTCCCAAATAACAACCATTTCTCATGAAATATTCTTCAAATAAAAATAATATTTGAGAACTAAACTTATTGATATATTTATGAATATATACTATATTTAATTCCTTATTTACATCAAAATCATTGTGATATATCAATGAATATTAATGAGGATACAGTATGTTATCCATTAAGTTCCATGTTTATTTCATATAATTATGAATTATGATTTATTCCCTTATGTGGGACATATATTCATGCACCTATTATTTTGGTTGTGTCCAGATAGAATTCTAATGATTTCGATAATGTTGGTATCTCATCATATGATATATAGGGGTAATGGAGTATTCTTATTTCATATTTAGACTCTATACGCTATGTTATATTATCTTTTAAGTGATCATCTACTTATACTAATAGCTTGTTTTATGATGTTTCCACATTCATAAAATATCATGATATAATGATGAAATCATCTTTATTTCATGATTGTAGATTACTATTAATGAGAATTTTATTTCATTAGTTCATGTTATTTCCTTTTTCTCTTATATAATTCTCTAATATCATGTTTATTCCCTTTCTGGAATTTATATATCACTAATTGTTTTATTTATTATGTAGGATATGATTTAAAATTTATAATACATTAGAGGATTTATGGAAAATATGGAAATAAAAATAAGGTTGTTTTCTTTTTTATTTTCAGGATGATATATTATAAATAATTCATCCTAATACATGTGGATTATATATCCATTATTTTTTTATAAGTTATAATTATGTTAAAATAATGAAACAATATGTGTTACGGGCTTGGATCATTATAACCTTGGTTTTTATTTTCTGGTTAATTATTAAAATTCATGAAATAAAATATCTAATGGGATTTTCATTGTTATAAATATTTAAATTAGTATTAATAAGATTAATGGAGTCTATAAAAGACATCATTAATCCCATTATATATATATAGAGAGAGTTTTTCACATAAATTTAACTCAATTAACATCTTTTATGAATTACAATAGAGATTAAATTTTCTTTAGTTATATTATATTTATGAAAAAAAATTACCATATTACAATATTTATATTTCCCAATTCCAAATATGAAAAAAATACATGGATTCTTTAAATGTGATAAATAATAATTTCAATAAAATAAAATATTATATAATAAAACAATTCATCAAAAATTATATTTTTATACATATATAAAAATTAATACATATTACATTCCACATAATAATAGTTGAATGTTTATTAATTTTTTGAAATATAATAAATAAAAAACCATTCTATTAAAATCAATACCTACAATATTATAAATTTACATCTTATGTAAAAACATATGACATACAATAAACCTAATTAACCTTAAAAAAAATTAAGACATTAATTCGTAATGTAAAATACTATATGGTTTAATAATTATGTATTGGATGTTATTTATTGATTTAATAATTATTCCTTGAAAGTTATCACTATAATTTTTTCATAAAAATATTTTAAAGTAATATATTTAACAAAAAAATGAAATACATGAATTTTTTTTGAGATAGTTGTATTTTTCTATGTTAATTAGAAACCATTTATTTTACCAAATAATTTTCTTTTTAAAATCTTGTATCCTTTAAATATCATTAAATTTATTTCATATTGTATTATAATGAGGATTTATTTCATTTTATTTTTGTTTCATATACCATATAATATCAAAAAAAATTAGATTTATTCAAGGGGATATTCATACTAATATCATAAGGTTTTATATTTTATCCCCTTATTAGAAATTATCTTTCACAAGTCCATTTCTCTGAAAAATGAATATTTTGTTACTTTTCCCCAATTATATCCAATGATTTCAACATCACTTCATAACACTTCTTATTCCCCTAGAGAACATTAACCTTAGTGAGCCATCTTGATTTATAGTAGGAAACCTATGTAATATAATATATTTATCGATTATTCCTAATATGTGTGTTCATGCTCTAATAGTATACCCTATAAATATATTACATGTTTAGGTATAGGCATGTACTTCCTAAAAATTTTTACTTTTAAATAATATTGTACTTATGTTATGATAGATTTAAGTATAATATGATATGAAATCATTGAAACTTGATAAATTGATTTAAAATGAAAAATATGTCAAGGGATAACCTATTCCTTCTTCCTACACATTATAACCCCCTTCTATGGAGTTATTTGAATGAAGGCCTTGTATTTGAAGTAAACCTCCAGATATCACTAATGGTTATCAAAAAATATATTATATGAACATTTTATAGTTTGTGTGTTCCACTATAACTTATGATTCTTATATACCATTTCTCGAGAAAGATCTTTTCTCAACATCTTATTCTCTACAACTTCATCACAAAATGTTAGAGTTATGGACATTTTCCAATATAAGGCGTTATATGATTCCATATGAATGATTTAAAGAAAACAATTATTATAAGATAACACCATTAGTGTATTTTTTAATATCAAACTCAATTGAAATTCGTTTAATTTTATCTAAAAATGTCTTCGAAATATTCAATTGACTTTTATAATGAAAAATATTTTTTGGATGATAAATATTATTAAAGATTAATTCTATATTAAATTGTTCTTAAATATTTCTCTATAATTTAAAGGTAGACCAAAAAGATTAAATAATATAAATGTTTTGGTACTCCAATAATCCAAAACAATTCCATTATATATATACTAGATGTTTATCATGTGATAAATCTAATATAATTACAATTAAATTTGTCAAATTTATTATTTCAACAATTTTAACCAAAATAACCTTATAACTATTAGATCTCATTGAAATAACTACAAGTAAATCCACGGTGATTATATATGATTTACATAATGGCATGAGTAATGGTATAATAATCCCATGGTAATTTTATTTCTCAACTGCGACTTGTAAGGGAAAATAAGAAAAAATAAACATACTCAATAATTTCCCTCTACATGTTGTCTCACTGAAAGTGATTACTAAAATATCTATACATCTATTTTACATACAATATTGATAATGAATTATGATCTATGTGCATCATCAAAAAAATCCTTCTTATGAAATTTTATGTGTCTTGAATCATATGATACTACAATTTCATTCATCATGATAACTTATCCCATTAACATCATTGATTTATCACAATAGATAATTTTCCCTTCACCATTTCATAGTATTATGAGTACATGTGAACTGACCAAAATTCCATTTAGATCCTTGAAATATAATTTTTTTCATATTTCCAAAGGAACTTTACATCCTTCGATGTTAATCGTATCTTAGAGAAAACATTGGATTTCAGTTGTAGCTATTGGTATATTCCATTATTCTATTTATCTCTCTATTAAAGTTTTTATAGGTAGAAATTCACTTCTAAACATGGCCTACGAATGGTAAATTTTTATATAAATAATTCATTGTTTCCAAATAAGGAATATTAGTTTTCCAATATCAATTCTTCGAAAACATTACTGAACTTGTCTAAATGATCTTCAATTAAATTTTAATATATGTTAATATAAGTAATGATTTATATACAAATTTCTAATGTAATTCTAAAATAAATTTAACCATGAAATTAATTATTATTGATGGGGTATCTGTTAATTAAATTATTATTTTCCGGAATTCATATTGTATAAATCTTATAAAAAAGTATGTCATTGATGCATCCTCATAGATAACCATTGATTGATGAAATAACGATCAATTTAATATTTTTATAACGTATTGAGTCCCCTATATTTAATGGGATAAGTCATATATATAGGGTAGATGATACTTTTTCTCAATAATGATCTGGTTATTCTTCTGATAATCCATTCCAGACACATTGATCTAACATTCTTTTATAAAAAGTTGATCAGTTTACCCCATGGTGAAGCACTAGGAAGTAAAAAATCCTTATTCCACGTCACTTTGATTTTGTTCATTAATTCTTCCATTATAAATGGGAAAATTCTCTAAGGAGTTATTGATATAGGAATAGTTCTATGTATGCTTTTTATCGAAAAATCAACCTCATTAATTGATGGAAGACCTGATAAATAATCTAAAAATATATATATATAAATGTTTCCAAACAATATCCATATAATAATTATTGGGTTCCCCTGACCATTTGGGCTATATTCCCATAATTTCCTGGTATCATTTCCCATAATATGGAAATAACATCCATAGGGAGTAAATATTTAGTATCTCGTTAATATATGGTTGTGGGTTTATTTTTAATATGATATGTTATTTCCCAAAAAAATATTTTAATAGGGACTATATAGGGAGATCCAATCTATTCCTTAAAATAAATAAAAATTGACTAAAATGAGTATAATATGATTTAAAATATACTCATTCCAACAAAATTCAGTTAAATAGGATATTTTTACATTGTAGGGAATCATCTGACTATTTTATGTTATTGATAATAATTAAATATCAAGTTGTTGAGGGGATTTTTTATTTTTTATATGACGTTTCAGATATCACAGAGTGGGTATAACTAGAAAAATAAAATATTTTTAGTTTTTGAGTGAGAGACTAGTGTACCTTTTCCACTAAATTTTCATAACCCAGTTATGATATGTAAAATGCAATGGATTAACCTTTTTCTCTAGGATTTTGACGTTTATTCCATATAATTTCATTTTATCCCTTAAATTGTTGAATTATTTTAAAATTTTCTCACACATTATTGAATTAAATCATTTAACTGTGAGTGGTGCATTTGTATGAAACTTCTCTACATTCATATAATTTTTTGGTCTCCTCATATCCTTTCAGTATTCATGTGTCATATGAAATTTTCATCCACATATAAATAATTTACCAATCCTAATAATTCAATTTCCTCTAC
Organism: Viscum album; assembly: GCA_963277665.1. Taxonomy (NCBI): domain Eukaryota; kingdom Viridiplantae; phylum Streptophyta; class Magnoliopsida; order Santalales; family Viscaceae; genus Viscum; species Viscum album. The sequence goes on from OY728128.1 coordinate 61,666,085, forward strand.
TTTTTTTCCATCATTTTCACCATGAAGGATGATTTTTTTCATTAATACATGTGTTTTATTATTTTAGATTTCTTAAAATCCAATTCTTTTTATATTTTTTCCAAAACCTTAATAATAATTAGAGCGTCCATTTTTAGTTTATATATTGAGAGTAAATAAAAAACCCCTTATAAATATAAATTTTCTTATATCCATTTCCTTTAAGATACATTGTCTTAAGCCACTATATAGAAAATTAATTATTTTTTCAATCTTGATGATAAAACTAGAGGTATGCCTTGAATGTATCACAAATGTTTCATCCTTTATACAAATGGATGTATTTTCCTTTTTTCAAGATCCTGGAATTCCATATCAATTTTAGTATGATGTTGTTATGGAAAATATTAATTAAAAATCTCCATCAACTCGTCTATATACAATGATTCTACTAATTCCTCTTACCTTATGTTCAAGATTAGAGCTCATCATTGACTATCATATTCTTCAGAAAGATAAATTTCAAAAATAAATATTTAATGATTCATTTAATGGAAAATGGAAATGTTACTTCTATTTTATTGTAACATAAATCAGTTATTAGTAGATCATATGTCCCAAAAAATGTAGGGTTTATTTTGTATCTTGAATGACTTAATTAAGAGTTGTTCATTCCTTTGGGAATTTTGTATCATAACATGAAGAACATTTTTATCATTGATTTGGAGATTTGGGTGATTAGATCTTGGATATTTATCATTTTACCTCCCATTTTATTTGGTTTCTAGTGAAGATGATCATTTCATTGACAATTTCACTCATTATTAAATAATATCCTTTAGGTTCCATCAATTGATTAAAATAAAAAAATTATATTATTAGTAAAATGATGAAATCAATATAAGAAATCTTGTGATAATAAAATTATTCATAATATATCCAATATTATTTATCCTTTTATTAAAGAATAAAATTTTATGTTCACATTTTATCATCAATTCTTCCACATAGGTATTTTATCTTTTATCCTCTTATTATCTTAATCAAAATCCACACAATTATATAAAACCTACATTTACACCACCTATGATGACCCTACCATGAACATACACGCATATTCCACCATTTTTTAGGAATATTCAATACAAATCCTTAAAAATCATGCCCCATTACTGATTTTTTTTTCTAATTTGAGAATATATATGTAAAAAGTGTCTTTTACACTATATTCAACATTTATATCATTTATTATTCTAATTATGCATGCTTTTATGAATTTATGAAAATATAAAATTATTCTTAACCATTGGAATATATTAATAAAAAATGGTGATATCAAATTATCATTAAGTTTAAACATAAGATACATTAGTCTATGATCATATGTTTTCATAATATGAAATATTAGTACGACAAGATAATAAAATTCATATATATCTTATAATTAAAGCATACGTAACAAAAAAAGACAATAAACCATGATTCATGGAAGTAATAATTGGGATTAGAGAAAACATGTGTGATAATGGTGTGGTCATAGACGTTAATAATAATGAGTGATGAAAACCTAACATTAGAGAAATAATTATGTTTAAAAGTTCGTTATAATCATTGTATGGAATGAAATTTACTTTTTTAAGGCTCACTGCCTACAACATTATCAAATTTTTAATAGACATTTATAGGACTTTATTCATTCAAAAATAAAATTAATTATTAAATTCTATATCACCAATATATATTGGGTTCACATATAATATTAATTACACATTAATCTATAGAGTATACAAATAGGAATATTTGGTTCCCTAAACCCATTAATTATTAGTGGAAATTGTCCTATAGTGGACTGGGTTCTCCCACAGCCCTTGACATGTCCTCTCAAGAGATATAAATATTTACTGAATGTATTTGAGTAATATAATAATACCACACTTTACAAAATGATAATCCATACATTTGTGCAACATATGATCATGAAATCATTCATTAAACTATCATAGCTTAATTAACTAATGAGTCAGGGACATGTTTTAGGATAATTTTCATATAACATATTCATAACCCAAAATGGGAAATAATGTTTATCATATAATTAGAAAATATAACAACTAATGAATAAAATAAATTAATGGTTATAAATATATATATATATATATCATCATAATGAAATATTAGAATTATTACGTGAAACCCCATAATAAATATCTTTTAATTTGGATTAATTATTTCATAAAATGATAAATTCAAGAAAAAAATAATAGGAATTAATTTAGGAATGTCTGAAAGAAATATAATGGTGATTTTTTGTTAATAAAAATATTTAAAAATTTGGGAAGTGGATTTGTTGTATAAATCATTAAAAATGAGATTTTGTTCTCACTTAATTTAAATGAATTAAAAAATTACCATTATAGAAAATATTAAAAAGAAAACTTTTAAACATATATAATGGAATGAATATTTAATAAAAAAATTTAAAATATGAAACCATTTAGTTATATATTATAACATTCATAAAATATTATAACATATACGAACATGGGGGAGAATTATTCATGTCTGTAATAAAGATATATGGGTAGTTTCGCTTACATGCAACCATTTATTTGAATTCGAAACCAACTATTATAAAAATTATAAGAAGTCATGGAAAACATAAAAATAACTCCAGGAGAATAGAAATCGGGATTTATAGATAATTAACATTCAATTCTATCAAATTTTAACTTAGACACAAATTACCCTGAATTAATTATGAGATTGTGAATAAAAGCCTAACCTTAATGTTTTTCTACATCAAATTCCCTCTAATATCCAATATAATAAATATTTGTTTATTATTAATTGAAATTGGAACATTTTTCATGTTTATTTTACAAAATACAATTAATTTATCCTTCAATTTGACTTACATAATAATTTTTTTTAAATTTAATATTTGACTATAAGTGTTTTGGGTTTCTAATAGATGCGTTCATTTTTGCAGTTCCAAACCTTATTACATTTTCTAGGGTACCTCAAATCTATATTATTAAGAGATTATAACAAATGTGGATGATATTTTTTAATTGTATATTGCATGTTTTATGGAACACATATTAATTATTTTCCTGGAATACTGAAAAATATATTTTCTATGGATTTGGAATCAATAAATTGAACTAATTTAATTAAATTATATATATATATATGTATATTATGATTCTAGGTTTATTAATATTTATTAAATTAATAGTTGTTAGATAATATTTATATTACTCACTTTAAAATAGTCATTAATTATGTAAAACATACAACATTTTTTGTGTAAGTAGTAGAGACGACCAAAACCATAATGTGTTATAATGACTGAATGAGTAAGTACATGTTTTTGTATAATTATAGTATAAATATTATAAGATATTAATATTTCCAGAAAATTTTTATTAATATGTAAAAACATATTAAATAAAATGTAGAACTACAATACAGTTTATAAATATTTATTAAAACATATCACTTACGTTATAGAGTTGAATCACCTCTTAGTGGGATGCTGAGAAATGATTGGTTTCTAATATCTACATACTACTATATATTACGAAATTGATGATAGGATTGTGAGGGAGAGAATTTTGGAACATATTAATGATATATTTATTGGGAATGGTGTGTCTAGATTTGTTTTGAGGAGGGATCCTTATATAAATTAGATGGGGTGGTATTTTTTAATACTCATTTGTCAAGTTAAATGGAATACTAAATCAAAGGCCAAAATATCATAAGTGTTCAATTAGTGAGGATTATTTAAAGAAACACTAGATATACCAAATACAGTAAATAGGGGATATGCCTTTGTGACATTTTATGTAACCTTTCCTTAATTTAACTCAATTTATTAGTTTTAGACATTATCATGGTGAGTCCTATCACACATGTTATTTTTATTTGGATTATTATTTTTGTTTAATTTTGTTCTATATTTTTTATATTTGAGGTTCTCTTGTTTTTTTGAAAAAAATTAGAAATATTGTCTTTGTAGTTGGTGGCACACAGTTTGTGCACCCTTTGGGGAAACCATGTGCCTTTCCCCAGAAACCATTTTCTAAGGTGTCTTTTTTTATAGAACCAAAACAAACAGTTTGTTAAACCATACAACTAACCATGAAAATTTTCCCTTATGGATAGTGGAGACCACATGGTTTCTACATGGTTTGGTAAAATATGTCGGTTAAATGTGTGTCCTCTCAATGTAATTAAAATTTGGATATATACTTTTTTCCTTATCTAATTTAACCCCAAATATTCCCCTCATCCTACACATACAGGATATTAAAACCTAAGAGCCTCCGAACCTCCCACATGACCACTTAGACATCAATTTTTAGGTGGATTTGGTGGTGAATCATAAATAAACATCAATTAAGTCATTCTTTTCTAAAATTCGCCTTCTCTTCTAGGGGTTTTCTTTCCCTTTCTTGGGGTTCCATTTCTCTAATGGGATAGATTTTATTAGGGTTAGATCACAACTTTTTTAGGATTATCCTTGATTTTTCAGGTTTGATTATTCCCCAAAAGTGTGTGATTGTGGTTGGGTTGAGATTTTATACCATTTTATGGAATAATTTTTTCTCAAGGTAGGTTGTTATGTGCTTAAAATTTTTTGATGAAATTTATATTATTACATTGGATATGAAATTTGTTTTATGATCTATGTGTGTGGTATAAATTGTGTTAGTATGGTTTTTCATATGCATATTTCTTGAAAATTATTTTTCTAAAGTAATTTGGGTGTATTTCTTATGTAAAAATTTGTTTTACTTCTTGGATATGATTTATAAATGAAAAAAGATATTTGATAAATAGGAAAAGTTTAGTGAGAATGTATTTTAATTCTTTTAGTGAGAATTTTGATTTGAAATTGGTGTTGGTTTTGAAAATTGGGATTTATAAAGTGTTTTCTCATTATTCTATATGTTTTTATGTAAATTATTGTGATCTTTATGACATGTGCAATGGAAATGGAGTAGAAAAGTTATCATTATTAATTAGGTTGGAAGACTTGGACTTGTATTTTTGACGACTTTGATGTAGTTTGTTCATGATTCATCTAGAAAGATTAAAGTTATAACACTAAAAAAATGTAAAAAATGTTTGGGGACCACAAGGACCATGGGGTGTCCCCTCTTAGTGGATCCTTCTTGAGATCACTCTTGGTCATGGCTTATAAACCACATTTTTCTCAGATACGATTTACCTAGTTCCCATTACTAGCTAGTTCCTAGAGGGTTGTCATATAACATAGTTTTCTTTTTCAATTTTTTCATAAAATTTATATATGGTGTACCCAGTTATTTATTAAAAAGAAAAGAATATTTTTTTATTCAAATGTTTACTAAAAAATGATTCAATATTTCCTTTTTATAAAATGTGCATGTTATCAAGTCATATGATTTTAATATCATGGAATCACTTTATTGGGTGGAATCGTACAGGGATTTGGATCACACCCTAATTATAACTTTTGTTGTAAGTTGTCTTTGTTATATTTTATATATGTAAACAAAAGGTTTTTAGAGATGGTGGTTCAGGATGCTAGAGGTATTTCCTTACAGGTTTTGTGGTGTTGGTGTGAGGATGATGCTCCTCTTATCATATGGTGGTTTTTGGGATAATGACATGTTTCTTCTTTTCATGTAGTCCTTTTGAGTTTTTCTTTAAAATGGTAAACTTCTATCTGAAAGTTTTTTATAACTTCATTAATTATTATTATTATTTTTGTTTCATTTTTTAATTTTGGGTTTTTATGTTTATGTAATCATGTGAAATTTTTCCCGTGTTATATTTTTGATACTCAAGAACTTGTTGTCAACCAATAGAACCAGGAACACCCATCGATTCAAGACACAGACTGGTTCAAGAACAAGTTTGGATGATGTCATATATTTATTCATGAAAAAAGGGTATCAGAGGATGTCACGCTATTTTAGGTTAAGTAAACTGGGATATTTCTAGAAATACTAGAGCTAGGATTATCGAGAACTACAATTCTGGTTGAGAGTAGAATTCATGGGTATCAAGCCTTGTGACTGATCTTGAGTCGCCATCAGATGTTGGGATTTTTGTTTGAATTCTCCTCTATGTGAGATAGTTATGTTATATAATTTACATTGTAAATGTGTTGGGATGATTTGGATTAGCTTTCTTGTTATTATTATGGGTTTAATTTGTTTGAATTTAGGTGATGTTTGTATTTGTTATCATTGTTATTAATTTTCATATTGGTTATACTGATGGTTATCCTTATGAATATTACATCTTACAACAACATGCATCCTATAATACAACATGGGAATCTAGAGTAAGAGGCTAGAGATAGTTCTCCCCTAACAATTTATCATAGAATATTAGAATTTCTCATCTGGGATATCCAACATTGGGACTTGGAGAGGGTCCTAGTCCTACTCTGGTTAGAGAGGTTGAACCTAGTCTAATAATGGTGAAATCTCCGGAGTTCTTTAAGAATATGCCTACATCATTCTATGGTAGAATGGAACCTCAGTATGAAAAATATTGGTTGGAGAAAATAGAACATATGTTTGTGTATCATGACACTCTTTGAGGATGTCAGAGTGAAATTCTCTTTGTTCTTGCTAGTGGCGCCTAGTTAGAAGTGTCGGGTCTTATTGGTCCAAAGTCGAAAGCATGAGATGATGAACTAGAAGGAAACTAAAGATATTTTCAATGATCAGTATTTTCATGAGGTCTATTCCAGTTCTAGATACATGTAATTTTAGGACATTGTTTTGGGGGACTTGTTTTTGATGGAATACCCCAACCTATTTTCTGAGCTAGTTTGGTATGCACTAGAAAACATTTTTAATGAGAATATGAAGGATAAAATTTTGGATTGGGGGATCCAATAAGAGATTTATTCTTGTGTATTTCATTTTAACCAGAAGACATATGCTTTTGTTATTAACCGTCCACAAATGGTGTAGATTGAATATAAAGGAAATTTTATTTCCTATAGGGCTATATCTGTTAATGGTAGTGGTAGTACATATATGAAATGGAGGAAGTAGGAAAATCCTAGGAAGAATATATGTGGTAGTTCAGGACACCCTTCCCAGTAATCCTTATATGAGGCTTTTGATACTAGGTCAATTGTGTTCCGTCTATGTGGGAAGGTAGGGAACATTTTACCTACTATACAAATCCTCGTAAAACATTCCATTGGTGAGGAGCTACTGGACACTTTTAGCGTTTTGGTAACGTGATGTGCCCATATTATACTGGTGAACAGTTTGTAGACCATAGAGGGATTTCAAATCAGTCAGAGCTGTCCACGACAGTGGGGTCCCAACATGGTGGACTTTGCTTTAGTATTGGATCATCATTTTGGTAGTGATAGTACAAGGTAGAGCCTTAGGGTATTGGTCATTCTGAAGCTTGGGTTCAGACAAGGTAAATCTATATGGTGGACCAAACACCAACAGAATTGGATACAAGGCCTCTGATTATTTGAGGAAAAATATTCATTGCATAATCTATAGTTTCTATTTTGTTTGATAATGACACTTCTATTTCATTTATCTGCATTCATCTTGTAGATGATATGGGTTCTATAACCATTGTCATGTCATATTTGGTGAATTTTGTAACACCTCTTAGTAAGATGTTAGAAATGGGTTCCATGTGTTTTTAATCTATGCTCACATTGTCTGGGGTCAATATAGAAAGGGAATTAATCGATTTTGAAAGGGTCACATTGATGTAATCTTCATCATGAATTCGATGGTGCACATTTAGGCTCAAATCAATTTCCATAGATGGAATGTGAGTTTTGAGGCACCTAATGGTAGTTAGATGATCATTCATGGTGAATAAGATCCTTGGTTTAATCGTGCTGGACCTCCACTCTAAAATATGTGTTACCCTATTTTTAAGTTATTGTTGATCACATTGGAAGATGGTGAGGTTTCTATTTATGGTATTTTTCATCCTATTGTGGCTTAATTCCAAGTTGTTTTCCTAGAGTATATTTACGGTTTGCCTCCGTAGTGTGAATTAGAGTTCACAACAGATTTGGAACATGTAACATTTATCGATATGTCATCTATCCTATAGTATTTTCCCTATGGAGTTGAGGGACTTAATGGTAATGTAGGATTATTTGGAATCTAATAGATTCATTCACCCAAGTGTCTCTACTTAGTCCTCCACAGTTTTATTCACCAAAAAGGCTGATAGATCTCTTTGGTTGTGTATTTATTAATAAAATCTAGACAATTTAACCATCAAGAAAAAGAATCTCATTCCCCAAATTGATGAATTTTTAGAAAATTTAAAAGTTAAATGGTTGTTCGCCATGATATATTAGTATTCTAGTTCCAACAAATTCATATTGTATTAGACGGATGACCTAAAAATGGCTTTCTGAAGTAGGATCAATAATTTTGAGTACTTGGTAAGGCCTTTCAGGTTGATGAATTCTCTAGTGGTATTCATGGTTTTTAGGAATTGTGTGTTCCACCATTATATAGGTTCTTTTTTAGTTGTATTCATGGATGAAATCTTGGTTTATTATTGATATAAAGAGGACCATGAGTGTAATTTGAGAATTTTATTTTGGCGTGATTCTGAACCATTTTATCTATACTTCGTTTTCTAAATGCCCATTTTGGATTTTGGAGGTGAATTTTCTGGGCCACATGATCTCAAAATGAGGAGTTTTAGTAGAACCCAAAAATGTTAGTTCAATTATTTCATGGGATCATCTGAATTTTTATTTTGATATCAAGAGATGTTTGAGCCTAGCATGTTATTACAAGTGGGTTTTTTGGATTTATTTTGGCTTTTATTTTCCCATAACAGTGCTCACCCAGAAAAGAGGCTAATTTTGAATAGATACTAGAGTGTTAAGTTTCCTTTTAAGAGAAAAAACAGTGGTTGGATACCTCTCTAATGTTTATCTTTGTAAAATTTGGAATGAACATTGTGGTTTATTATGATGCCTCCAGTATGGGCCTCTGGTGTGTGCTTGTGTAGGATGGACATGCGGTGGTGTATGGATCTCACATGATCTGACTACATGATGTGAACTATTCAATATATGACATTGAGTTACCAAAAGGGATGCACACATTGAAAACATGGTTCCACTACCTCTTTGAGGAGAATAATATATTTTATTTCGATCATAAGGGCATATAAAATATTTTCTCCTAAAAATACTTGATCTTTAAGGAACATAGTTCACTGGAGTGACATCAGGGGTTTTACATCAATATATTTTATACCCCGGGAAAGGAATTTTTTTGGATGATGCATTTAGAAAAAACGTTTCAGTGAAAACTATGAGGATGTCAAGTGATGAGTTGGCCTTGATTGTACTTTTCTCTCATATGCACTTAGAGTCCAAAGATTATTTTTGATGTGTTTACATGGCTAGTGTTCAGTTTGATCACTCACATCCAGAGATGATACAATAAGTACAACATGTTTCTGAGCTCTTCCAATTGTCTATGTAGTTTCTTCATTATGGACTGACACCGCGTGATTGGGCGTTATCTCCCGAGGGAGTATTATTTTTCAACGGTTGTCTCATGGTGTCGTTATCTCTAAGGAAGGCGGTGATGCATGATAGCCACCAGTCTTAGTGGATTGTTAATCTCAGTCCATCCTAGATGTATTATGATTTGTGTCAAATTTCCTAGTGGCCTATTATATGTCTGGATATAGAAAACACTATATTGATCAGAGATGCCGTGTAATTGAGTTTTTTAGGTGTGACCTGGTGTTCGTGAATGTAGCACCTCATTTGGGTAATTTTCGTTTGCAAAATCAAGGGAAGCTAACCTCAAGCTATTTCATACCATTCTACATCACCAAATGGGTTGAGAAGGAAACATACATTTTAGTGTTGTATTCATAGTTGAAATAATTTCATGATGTGTTTCATATCTCCAAATTGAAAAATAAAAAAAAGGATCCATCTAATGTTATAAATTGGGAATATTTGGAGAAAGAGCCCAATTTATTTGTGTTTGAGTGGAAAGTATGTATAATAGATTTATACAAAAATGTGCTTCATGATAATTCCATCAGATTATCCCAAGTTCATTTGTAGCATGGTGATACTATTCTTGAGACATGGGAGAATAAGTCATGGGATGAGAAAGAATATCCATTTTTATTCTCTGGTCAATATTTGGAATTCCATTATGAGATTTGAATGTTAGTGGAGAGAATACTCACACCCATGAGTTCCCATAGAGGTATTTTTATATTTATTTTCTTTATATATTTTTTCTTTTGGGGTTCTATGAGTTTTTTGAGAAAACGTGAATGTTAGTCTAAAGAGTAGGTGGGTTATGGTCTATATATGGTTAGTGGAAACCAAGTGGCTTTCCCATGAAACAGTGCACCAAGGGTTCATTTTTGGATAGAGGAAAAAATGCATGGTTAGCACATAGTTTGTTACATTGTGCCTCTAACCATGCAGTATTTCCCTTGTGGATAGTGACGACCACATGGTTTCCATAAAGTTTGGAAAACCTCATGGGCTAACCATGTGGCTTATATATGTCATTGAAATTTAGATAATTACCATTTTTACATTTTGGATTTACCCCACTTCTTACTCTCTTCCTCCCCAATTAATATTTTTAGACCTAATAGCCTCTAACCCTCCCTATTGCTACAATGGTCCTCCATTTATGAGGTGGATTTTGTGGGGAATTGAGAATAATCTCTAAGACCATCATTTATTAATTTCTCCCTCTCTTCAAGGGTTCTTATTTATATATTGTAGGGTTTATTTTCCATATTTGTATAAATAATTCACTGATCATTCATGCTACAAAACTATTTTCCAGGTCATACACACCAAACCATTATTCTATTTCTCAAAAAGTATATTCTTGGAAATGAGTATGAAGAACTCTATTATATCTTTATTACATGTTACTAAATCTATTCCCTCATTTATCAATTTATGTATATAAATCAATTATTTGAATGGCATTTATTGAATTTATATACAGTTTCATTTTTTTCACAAATCTAATAATTCTAAAATATTCTGAGATATTGGTATTTACACAAATGAAAATGTTATTATTTATTATGAGTGAAATATACAAAAAGATGTAATTAAATAGTTAATATTATTATTTTAATTCATGCACATGTAACCGCATATATACATGTGTATTAACTCAAGAGTTGTATTCAGGTTATTTTATTTCAAAATAAGCCTTGTTTTAACCATATGAACAATATGAAATATTTAATAAATATTTGAAAATTCATTTTGACTTTAATAGATACCAAAAAACATTATATTTAGCCAGAATAGATTCCTATTCTGACCTAATTATCTATTTCATTTATTTTAAATATGACTCTCCTCATTTATACTAATAAAATATGAATATCGATGATTTTAAATTGAAATTAGTCATTAATTGATTATATTACATTCATAATATTGTTTCCTTACATTGATATTTTTTATAACATCTTCTTTGGTAATAGTTTATCTCATTCCTATTTTCTATAAATAACAAGGAACTTAGAATCTTGTATCTCAACATAATAAATAAGATAGCCTAACTAGATCCATGTTTCTCCCCACCAATTTTTTAAATACCGAATCCTTTAAAATTATTTCAACCAACATTCCAAACTTTGATTTATCCTTAAAAATACCTTTGGATGTCATTTTATAATTTATTATTGTTAGTAATTTATGATGACAAATTATTATCATGTTTTCAAGGACTTATACGTACTTCTAATTCTGAAAACAACATAAACACTATTGATTTTTCTTGTATACTCCACTGTATCTTCTATTTGGATCTCTCATTAAACATAAAATGCACTGATACCATACTATTATTCTGTTATTATTATTTTTGGATGATCACAACACCCAATAATTTCATTATTATAATTAAATAAATAATGACATTATACCTTCCCTTTCAGATGTTGTCTTGGATAACCTCAATAAATTTTTGATTTCCATCCCTTTGATATATGATATATATTTATTATAGCGAGTGAATGATTTTTCCATCACACATGTGATATATATTTATGGAATTTGTTCCACCAACATCTTATATCAATATTAAATTTCATTTGTTGGAAGTATGGTTCCCTAATAAAAATTCTCATTTGGACACCATCTGATTAGAAATTTAATATATATATTTAACATTACTATCTTTATGAGAATCATATTAGAATTTATTTCTTATAGTAATAGTATAATTAGGGTTATTCATCATTAATTATGTTTATTTTTATCACTATAATTTTTTCTTAGGGTCAATGGTTTCCCTTTCAAAGTTCATGTAATAAAATCATTCCTTTTTATATCAATACATAAACCCTTTATGTTGGGAGCTAAGTAATCCAATATTATAATCCATCATTTCATAAGACAATAACCATGCTTCTTAGAAGTATCAGGAAGACGATTTACAAATTTATAAATTTCAATAACACCATTCATGAAATATTTAAACACAAAGTGAGTTTTCATTATACAAATATAGAATTAACGGACACTAATATAATATAGTTCAATGACCCAAGTTCATCAACCATGATTTATATGGTAATCTATGTTATGTTTTACTTACTTCAATGATTTTATTAATATCCCACATTTTTCATTTGACCGTCAATTCCAACCAACTAATATATTACATTTTTCATGTGTTAATGAATTTCTTAAGATATTTGTTCAGCTTCCTCATCATTAGTTTATAATTTTCATGGTTCTGGATTTCACTCCATCATACTAAAATTGATATCCCTAATTGGAAATCCAATGGTGTCACGTCATATTATATTTCCCCATTAGTATTTTCTTTTTCACGATTCCCATGATTTTTATAAGAGATATCCTTAACATATTTTTTGACTATAAAATCATTATGTACCTTGTCCTCTAAAACATATTCTTCCTTTTTTTACACTTCTCATCTCATGATAATTGATTATATTTTGATGGAAAAGTTCATTATTTAATGATTTTTCTTTTTCATGAAACTGAATTCATGTCCTTCCAATTTCATCACATGATGTCTTCATTTATCATAATTGCAATTGCTGGTCTGTTAATGTAAATAAATTAAAATAAAGTAGTGTATTTATTTTAAGAAAACCTCATGATAAAAGAAATTTGACAGTGAAATTGATAATGAACCGTATGTATCCTTTATCTTATAGAAAACTTTATAATTATTTTAATTATGGTCCAAACACATTTCCCAAAAAATATGTCCCTATAAAATATCTATATTTTTGAATGTGGGTCTTCAAAATATACTTGAAATTCCCACGCGTACCCAAAAACTATATTGAATTATGTTCTAATTTTTGGGTTAATAAATAATTTAATCTCCATTATTTCTATCAAAGATCATTACAATGAATGAAAACGACTCATATAATTAATACCCATAAATTTAAAATATAAATTGAATTTTTATTCTTATAATTTTCATTATTTTGGAAAAAATTAAAATAGATTTAAAAAATTAATGGAATCATATTCTAAATTATCATCCACCTCATGTTTTTATTTTTCTTATGAATATCATTCAAACCATTTGAAAATTTGAAATCAACATCCTTTTTTATTTCACATTGGTCTTTATAGTTAAACTTATACTCAACAAATAGTATATTATAAAATTATTATGTTTATCAAAGCTGTAAATATAAAAATAAACTTCCATTAATCCATAATTATTATCATTAAACATATCCATCAGAATTCTCACTAATTTCTTCAAAACCGAGGAATCTATAATAATTTACTAATAATATCAAATACATCACAATATTTTGATATCTGAAATGATAATTAAATTTAAAAATTCCAAATATTACATTTAATGAAATAAAATTACATATAATATAAATCTATTTTTTATTTGTTATCATTCTTAACACCACCATTTTTATAATGTATTCAATACTAAATTTAATTCACTCTTATTCATCACAAAGATGATCTGACCTCACTGCCCAAGAGAGGTGAGAGTAACACATTACATATTGTACCATCTAGGTCAATAGTATTATTTTAAAAACATGTATTGGTCATACCATCTAGGTAAATATAAAATATTCTAGATGATATCATGACTGAGAAATCCCTATGAATTTATTGATGGAATCATCATGTCCCTCCATAAATTGAAAACCTTCCAATACAAATGTAATTTTGTATTTTTGTATATGATTTTCACTAATTTTATGAATCCCATTGATAATTATGTTTTTAGAAATATCTATTATATTTATATACCCATGAATATAATTCAAACCACTTCTAGAGTCTTATAATACACAATTTTGGGGTAGATTAGTGTACAACACCTCAAATATGGTGGTGAATAATTGGTTAAAAAAATTAAAATAATTTTTTATTACTATTTAATATGGTGGATCATGATAAATTTTTTTTAATAATTTAAGATATAGTTTGAAAAAATCATGCCACATGATTTTTAACATGGTTCTCAATCTATTTTAAACAATATTCGAATCTGTTATGTATAAATTTTGTGAACCAGCTGTGCATGTTTTTATATCTTTGTAGAAAACAACTAAAAATAGATAATGACTAATGTAATTTAATTATATTTCATGGATACATTTTGAGTTTTATTAATTCAATAATTATGGACTTCATGAAATCATGTAACTACAAAATTTAGTTGATGTGGGACCCATGTTATTCACCTCTATTCGAGTACAAATCTATTAAGAATGCACATTATAATGGGTGGCTAGTTAACTCCATTTTTTTCACAACATTGTTCCTAAAACTCACTATATATATTTAGAGACATCACGTGAATCCATATATGATGCTTTTAAATTTGGAGTGATGCTGACATATATTATTTTTTCATAAATAAATACTATGAATTATTTTGTTGGAATCCAAAAGAAGTTGTTGGAAGAAGAGGTGAAGACCCTAACTAAGAGTTTAAATTTATTTCTTCCACAAAATCAATAAATTATTGTTAGAAAATTATTATATATTAACTACAATGTATTACATATAATTATATTTTCTTATTTTAGTTTAATTTTTAATAAATATCTCTACTTTAATCAGATGGGATACGATTTCATCGTTCCTATCGTCGGTGGTCTACCATGTTAGAAACTGAAGTTATTCATATTACATCACCACCAATCATATATTGATAAAATTATGAATTTTATGTGAGTATTTTATATTTATGATATAATTACAACTCATTGATTATAATACTACATCTTCATTATTACCACACAACCTGTTGGAAAACTATAACGCTGCTAGTTTGTACGACATACTGTATCCTCGTAAACTGATGTGATGTGTTTTAAATTTTTGTTTTACTTATATATTAATTAGTATTTATTAAAGGAATATTTTTTATATTTTTAAAATAATTAAACTTATATTATTATGAATCTTATCTGACTGTAAATGGTCAATTCTGTGTGGGATACAATAATGCCCTTCTTGTTCATGTTGGACTACTACATCGTGAAGCGATGTGATTCATTTTTAACTAGAAAATTGCAAGGAAAGTAATTAGGGAAACATCATTGAATATACTTGATATATATGAAATGAAATTATTCTTTAGTGGAAATATACAATATACCCTTCTTTACTTCTGTCAAAAAAATGGATATAATGTTCATGCATATGTGTGATCTACCATATACTTGAACGATGTATTTCATTTTTTACCTATAATATTAATAGAATAATATAGATACATAAATAAAGAATATGTAGGAAAATTATATCATTTTTAACATTATTAGTGTTATAGAACCATGATCGACATAGGAGGAACAAAAAAATCAAAACATACTCAAAAAACAAATCAATTTTTACCAAAAAATGTAATATTAAACTTATAATTTTTAATAAATTGTAACAAAACCTCTTAATAAAATCTTATATGGAATGATATATATAAATATGGTTCAGTGATATATTTATAAGAATCTTATATTTATTACATAGGATATTTGATTATTTATAAATTATTTCAATGCTTAAGTAAATGGATATCCATCTCAATTTTTACTTCTATGAGACACATACCATATTAACCACCTATTTATTTTGTGGGGTGTATCTAAAACACATGAATTTATTTTTTTATTGTTATATTTAATAATATTTGGAATTACATATCCTTTTTAGGATATTTCTTTCATGGTGTTTATGGTTCAAATATTACCATAGTGATATGATATTTTTGTCACATTTTGTCGTCATTGAGACATTTGTTATACTATGCTTCTATATTTTATATGACATTTATATATAGAAAAATAGACATGAAATAAATTGAATTTATTTATTCTCATGATATTATATGTTTAATTTATTATTTCACTTTTACTGGTACATGATTCAATATTACTAAATTGGTAAGGGTTTTATGACACAATCTCATAATTTAATGGGATTGTTTAGGACTATTCTTCCAATAATGAAATATAGTGATATATCCCACAATAAACTCATTATTTTTCATATATTCTAGTTATTTTATAATATTCATGTTTTTTAATCTTAATTATCTCTTTAAGTACTCAATAGTTTAAAATTATGTAATTAATAAAATCCAATTTTGTCCTTATCATTTGTCAAAAATCCGTTTTCTTCCAAAATCAAGTTTTCTAAAATTTATTTGAAAATTTTTCATAAATTATCCAGATGATTTTTTAATGTAATTTTGATCCATTTATTACTTATTAAAAAATATTTTGAAAGGATACATGATGTGGTTTTCTAAATGAGTCCTTTTTATCTTTTACCGAAAATGTGACTGGAATATTTTTTTAATGATTATATAATGAACCTGATTCCCACTTCCATGACCATTATTTTCATAGAATTTTAATTAATGTGTTACATTGATTATTTTTCTAGAAAATGAATTGTAAAATGTTTTATATATTAAATTTTTGTGAAATTGAAAAGTATATTTTCCGTGAGAAATTTTTTCAATGATCATTAAAAATTTATTTACACGATTATAATTATTTTCAATGAAAATGATTTTGAAAATGATTTTAGTTTTAAAAAAATTATAATATTTTAAAAATGTATTTTCCATAATAAATTTTTGATTTGATCCTTTAAATTAATTTTTTATCTAAAATCATATTATTTTATGTCACTTATTCATTGATGGGTATATGATCCATGGATACCATTATTATTCTTTCTCTAGATGCATTTTTTTTAAAATGAAAAGTTCTTTATTAAATTTTTTTGTCTACCATGTGTTATACAATAATAATTTTTTATGTAACCAACATAATTTTCCAATGATTTATTCATGGATAAAATAATGAAATGAGTATGAGAAATTTTTCATTTCTATTAGTCATTTTATTAAGATATTTTTATGAAACCCATTTTATTTCTTGGGTTCTGAAATGATAGTTGTTTTATAATCGTATAGAACATATATGTATGATTTTTATTATGATATTTTTTCATATTATGACCATGTATGGTGTTAATATTTTAACAAACATAGGTGAGACCTATATCTCACTCCAATAATTTATTTAATGATTTATATTAGATGAGATAAAATTTATTGGAATAGATAGTTAACCCACTTCAATAAATGTCTTTTTCAATTATTATTTCCTTGGGAGTAAACCTTAACTACTATGATTGGTAGAGGTAAAAACCATTACATAATGATAGTTTTTGAAATGAGTGTTTAAATACAATGGAAATTATTTCATATTATAAATTAATTATTCCACTGTTTTGTTCTCATGGTTCATGTTCTTTGATTCATTTATTATTATTATCTTTTGAACTACCATGATTTATTCCATGACTCATATTTATGTTCTATGGTATTCATTTCATTTTTTTGGAATTTTATCCTCAAGAACTCATATTGTTATGATTTTGAGAAGCTGGTATATAATATATTTTTCCCCACTGCTAATCATAGATCACCCTTTATTATCTTTTCTTTCCTGAGGTTATGACCAAAATAAATATCTATGATATGTATAAGAAGTGTTATAGTTAGGATGAATATGGTGGGAGATCTTGATTTTTATTTATGGTCCAGTTCATTAAATGTATATGTTTCTGAAGGCACTGGACTAAAACAACTTGAACATGGATCATTATATTATATAAGGAATATTCATATATTAATCATTAATATTAAGGTTTGATAAGTATGGTTCATTATCGTTAGTATTATATAAATTTTTTTAACCATTGTAAACTTGGATGATAAAACATTAGTGAAATCCCTAGGTACATTTTCCTGAATAATTCGAAAGATATTACTGTGGTTTAATCCATGGATGTGTCTATCTATTGGAAAATGACCTAGAAATTTGGTAACGGAAATAGTGAGTGGTTTTCATGAAATTACATCCCTAAATAAATACAACATGTTGATGGAGATTATGTACAATGTTTCTTGGGGGTAATAAATCTTGAATGGAAAAATTGATCGATAATTGATCAACACCTAGTGAATGAATATAGTCCTTTTTTACTCGTAGTTTTAAATTACTGCTGGATATTCTTATAGAATTAAACAAATGTATTTATAAACCATCATAAAGGATTTAAATATGATCTATATATGAATAAACTTGGATAAAAATAAGTATTTATAGATTAAAAGGAATGTGTCTTATATTATAAATACTATAATTTATTTTCTGTGATTAGGTGGCTTCCTACATTTAATATTATTACCCACACTAGGTTTTTTAGTCAATGTTATAAACAAGAATAAAATGGATTAATATTGAATGTGATAGATAATCTGTTGATGAGAAACCAAATTGTATGATCACAGGAGTGAAATATATTATAATTATGCCTGATAATTTATCATGATATATGATTAAAAACATTCACCTTAACAAACTATCATACTCAAGAAGGAAAATATGGATATAGTTAGTTGATCCATTTGGTGGTGGAGACCATACATGATAGAAGAGTATGTTTCATATATGCTTACAATAGGGAATGAATCTCTCAATAAAATGCCTAAAGGGATTGAGAATATGTTTTATGATTGGAGGATAAAGGGAAGATAAAAAGTAATTATAGTGGAAAAATGGAAATTTAAGTTAATGGAATGGATGAGAATAATGGTCTTTCTAATATATCATCGATTTTTGAGTGTTTTAAATATATAAATTATGCGAATTATGTAAATTTATTTCCTAAGGATAATTCTCATGATGATAATCGAAATTTTTGTATGACTAATGGTTATATTGGTGATTATAAAGAGATAAAAAATTACATATAAAGGGAAATAAGTCTTAATTATTATGATAATGAAGCATAGTTAATGGTTAATGAATGAATTAGAATCATTGGATAGATTATGTGTTGTAATTTTGTAATTATGTTTTCTAAATCAAGAAATAAATAAGAGTTGTTTATTATAGGGTTTTAGTTAATTATTTTCTATAATATGTTTGAAATTTATTAAATATATATAAATATGATTTAATGGAAATGAGAAAATTTATGAAAAAACACAATATTAATGAATTGTAACCCTTAAAATATTCAT
The DNA here is from genome assembly GCA_963277665.1 of Viscum album. Lineage (NCBI taxonomy): Eukaryota > Viridiplantae > Streptophyta > Magnoliopsida > Santalales > Viscaceae > Viscum > Viscum album. The sequence goes on from OY728128.1 coordinate 61,685,692, forward strand.
GTTGTTTAGAAAATGACGTCAAGATAAAGAATTTATGGATATGAAAAATGTAAATTGGATTGAATTGATGTCCTTGGAACTGATAAATGTTTTGTGGAAAAAAGTGGTTTAGGTTATTAATAATATTGTTTATAAAAAAATTGGAGTTATGGAATATATTCTTTAATATGTGGTTTTATTCATGTTTTGATATGGTATGTATGTTTTCATTATGGTTTTAAGGTAAATATATTAATTACAATGTTTCAAGGAAACATATGACTAAGGTATTCACAAATTTGGTCTGTGACAAAAATTACAACTTTATGATATTTTGGTGATTAATTTTATGATTAAATTTTTATAAATTTATTATTGTTGATAGGTAATGTCGTTACCATTTTAGGAATGTTTTATGTTGATATTTGGATGTGATTTTTGGAAATTAATGCATTATTTTACCATATTAAGGGTTTTACATTTTTTATAACCTTTTCGAATTTTTTTCCCAAATAACATCATATAAAATGACTGAATTATCATTAATTTTGGTATATTATTATTGGTTAGTGCTCTAGACATGAACAATTCTTCTGTTATAATATGATATGAAGTATAAGTAGATTAAAGAACAACCCAAGTATGATATTGGTATTATGAAATGAAATAAAATTAAGTAATTATATCTTATAATGAATGTTATTCAAAATTAAGAAAAGAATATTGTAATAAAATTTTCAACATTTTTATTCATTTTTAAGAAATTAATGGTATTTTCACCAATCATGGATTTACAAAATTTTGGCCATTAAATTATTCCTTCCATGATCTCTATCAGTGTTCATCAGTATTTGGGTGTTATTTTTCCCTTCTATGTCCATGTATTCATATAGGACCAATGTTATCCTTTATGGAAACATAATTAGTGTTATTCTAGATAAATATTTAACATCAATTTCAATATTTTCAAGAAAATACTTTATTAAACCTATTTATGTTATGGGTATATCTCAAATTGAATTTCAAATGTTATAACATTGTCTACTATCTAAATGATAAAATTGTGAGGACACAATCTATTTAAAGGTGGAATAATAATGCACCTCGAAATTTTTATCAATCTATTGATTTTTAACAATCAAAAAATAATTTTTTTAATATATTTAATACATGAAAAAAATTATTTTATCATGTATAACATGAAACATGGATATTAGCTTTTGTTACACATATCCTTCAGTGTATCTTGCATAACACGCTACTCCCAGTTTCAATGAAACAATGCATGCTATCGAAATATTATTATTTTATATGATAGTTGAAACCTTTCTAAAGGAATGGTAGGTTTGAATATAATTTAATAAATTATGAATATATATGGTTTACACATTTATATATAATGATTTCATTTGTGACCAATTAATAAGAAATGAAAATAAAAAGCAATTTGATGAAAAATGATATATTTATTTTTGAAAAACTATTTTTATTTATAAAAACACAGTATACAACAATATATTTAACAAATCACCTTTGGGAAATTATTTCAATTAAATGTTAATTTTGATTATTCAAATTAATGTATAACATTATTCCAATATGTTTTCTAGAAAAGATAAAATAATTAGAGCAATTTTACGCTTAAAATTTATATTTCACTAAAAATATATTTTGTCTATTTTATCACACATATATTAAAATAAAATTTTCCAATTTTAGAAAATTTATTTGAAAAAATAAACTTCATATGGTTAATTTTTAATAAATTTATTTGAAGATAAATGTATCGATGAATAGTGAAAAATAAAAATTTTCTAATCAGAATTTTCATTTTTTTAATGAATATAAAAAATTAAAAAATATTTTCTTATTCTTTGAAATATTATATTATTCAAACTATATATCTATTAATACAATTTTTTTCATTGGAATCAATTTAAAAATTAGTTTTTATATAATATAATTTTATGCATTTGAACATTTTCACTTCAAAAAAGCGATTTCTCATAATACCTCAATCAGATTACTTTTAAATTTAATATATCCAAACATAAAAATAGATTTTTGAAAAAAATATTCCATATTTTGAATAATCATTATATTTACTTTATAACAATTTAAACATAATTTTTTTCATATTATGAATAGTTAAAATATGAAAAGTTAATATATACAGTTAAAGTAAAGAAATGGGTTTACTGGGGGTTAATCTAAAAAGATAGTTGATAAACATTTCCCAAATAATATAAAAAAAACAATTTATGGACTTATTTAGATATTATGACATATAGTTTATATAATTATAAATTTTTAATTCTTGATACATGTGAAAAATGTTTGTATTACTTTTTTTCAAAAATTACAATTGTGAAACTCACCTTACTTATAATAAGACAACCATTGTCATTTCGTATTCACACACATGAGACCCATTTTATCATCCAAAAAATAACCAAATAACAAACCAAAATCCCTATAATCGTACTATAATACACATTTTCAACATAAGGTCATTTTAGGAAAGATTTTGGTGGAAAAAACAACTTATATGAAGAAGTGATAATGTCCTTAATTGAGAATTTTATTTTATTTAGTAATCCTTCTTAATAAATTATAATTAAAAACTATCATATAAGTATATTCCATATACTTATATTTTGTTATGATAATTCAGGGACCTATGAAAATATCCAAATCTAGAATATTTGTTATGAAATCATCATTTCTGTGTACCGTGGACAACCACCTTGTGAACCTATGTTATATGTTTTCCCTCTCTAACTATCAAAAAAAGGTATAATGATGAATTTTATATTTATATATTATATTAATTTTATTATTACACCATGTTCATTATAATATCACATCTAAATTCTTACAACAAACATACTGGAAATCAATAATGTTTTTTGTGTATAGGGTGGACTACCTCACGAACTTCTGTGTTGTGTTTTTCATTTATATTTTAATTAGATGGTCATATGTTTGGATTAAATGAATATATATGTTCTTTTTAAATTAATTATTCAACTATAATTATGATATCATGAATTCTATCTTTCATTCTATTCAATGGGGGATACTATAATTTTATTCTTGCTTACGGTGGATTATCATCATGCATAGTAATGACGCTAATTTTTCACTAACGCAATTAATGAATGGTAATTATTGTAAATTTATTGAATATATGTGATATAAATATATATATACAATAAAAAATTATTATTTATGTGTAATATTTTATTTACATTTCATCCATTTCATCCATCATGAAATTAGAAATAGTCTACATGTGTACGTATGACATACCATCTACATGAACAATGTATTTCATTATATATCTATAAATTCAATGGATTATTCTAAATAATTATATAATAAATATATATTATAATTTTAAAATCATTAAAATTATAAAATAGATGGATCCATGATCTTTTTAGGACGATAAAAAATAAAAAATCAAAACATACATGAATAACAGTGCATCTATTTGCTAAAATGTGATTTTAACATAGAATTAATAGTAAACAGGAAATAATATGTCTTAAGAAAATAATATATGGAATTAAATATATAAATTTGGTTTTATATTAAATTTATAATTAACAACATTTTATTAGAAAATATGTTTGAATGTGTACAGTGGATGATGATACTTACTGTAATGGATTTTCATTTCACATTTTATATCTTTGAGACACATTATGTATTCACAACCATTTTCATTTTTGTGGTGTATATTATAACAAAGATTGCATTTTTCATTATTATCCGTAATATTAGTGGGATTTATATATCCATTTGACGGGCACTATTTCATGAAGTTTTTGTTAAAAAAGATACCAATGTATTTCGGGATTTTGTCTCAATTTTTGTTCATTGGTACATACATTATGTTCTGAACCTGTACAATGTTTTGAAGGGTATCTAAACAAATCATTTAAATGTAACATTATGAACTAATTTATTCTCGTCGTATTCCATGTTTCATATGATTTAATTTTTTAATAGGGCTTGTGATTCAATGTTACCAATTTGGAAATGGATTTATGATACAATCACATCGTTTTAAAGGATTATTCATGATTATGATTCCAATGATGAAATATTCAGATCTATTACTACTTAACAACATGTATATTATTCTCATACATTATTGTAATGATAATTCATGTCTTCCCATATAGTTTCACTATTTTATACTAAATAGTTCAATGTATTATTTTTATGAAAACCTTATTTTCACTATCTTCGGTCGAAATTACTTTTTTGTTCCAAATAAATAATTTCTAATAATAATTACAATATTATTTAAATATAAAAAATGATCTTTAAAAGTAATGTTTTCACATAGTTTTTAAATTTTTTATGAATGGAATCGTTAAACCATTTTTTAAATGTGCCTTATTTGGACTTTACCAAGACTTTTAAATTCATCATTATTCTATCATTTAAAACATGAACATGATTTCATTGGTCATGACACTTCTTTTATTTAAAATTTATTTTATATGATTCAATATTAAATTTCAATGAAAAATAATTTTAAAATTCATTATGTTTATAAAAAATATTTTTCAAAATTGAAGTGAATTTTCCCCCAAATTAATGATATAGATTATCTATATATATTACTTTATAATTTTCAATGATTAATTTCAAGGAAAAGTATTATGAAAATTAATAATGTTCTATTTTTTTTGTTAAAATCGGAAAGGATATTTTCTTCAACATATGTTCCATGGGATAATTAAAAATAATTTTCCATCTAAAATGACATCCTTTGAATATTATGATGACAAAATGATTATGAAACATTTTTATCTTACACAGGTTATACCATGATCAAATGATTATGAAACTAGCATATTTTTCCAATAGGTTAAGCATTCATGAAATGTTGAAATAATTATCAAAACTTTTTCTTTACAACATTTTAGGATATGATTTAATTTTTTATGAAACACAATTTTTTCATGAATTCTGATATGATAGATTTTTTATGATCTGACATCAAAAATATATATTATTTTTATTGCATATGTTCGTTAAATTATAAAAATGTATGGTGGATATGTTATAATGAAGATAGGTGGAACATATTTCTCTCTCCTATGAATTGGGTAATTATTCATATCTTATGTGATAAAAAACTATATAATGGGGAGTGAACCCAATTTAATAAGGTAGATTGTCCAATATGTTATTCTAGCGTGTGAAACTTGACCCCAAATACAGTTTTGAGAGAAAACCCCTTACACAATGATATTAATTTCAGTTAGTCCGGATCTACTTTGGAAATTAATTTATAGGCTTATCTATATTCCATAAAAGTATGTCTTATTACAATGTAATGTTATCATGGTTCATGTTTATTGATACCATTATGATTCTTGTCTTATGAAATGTAAACACTTATTCCATTACTCATCTTTATTATCAGTGAAATACATGGTATGATTATCAAATTACATTCTCATGTTACCATACCACTATGCTCCTGATATATGGATATATCCCTTTTTTACCCTTATGGAGCATCCGATAATAGCCTTTCATATGTTTCATTTTTTTAGGTCATGATGAAAGGTGTTATGTCTGATATGACATTGATGGGTATTGTCATAAGGAACATAGTTAGGTAAGATGTATCTCACTTTTGAAACAGTTCATTACTTGTCCATATTTATTATGGCACTAAAACAAAAATATTATTTCATGGATCATTATGTTATGTAATGAACATTATTATATTAATATGTAATATTTATTTATGATATGTTTGGGTTTCTAATGAAATGATAAAAAATCTCACGATATCATTGTTGTGTGGATAGATAATTTATGATTAAAACATTAATTATATACATATATATTGTCTATATGTTGTTTTGTGGTCTAAGGAATTATTTATTTATTTTATTATCCTATTAAATATATTGAATCCTAATATATTTAAAACATCATTCACTATGATTTTAATTTCACCCATTCATAATGTGTCTCTCAATTATTGGGTGATTGCCTCCCTCTTCATAGAATACATCGCACTAATAAATCACATCCATTATTCATGACACTACCTAATCATCATGACTAGTCAAATTAATCATAGTGGAATGAGAAATATGTTCTTTTTCATGGATTCTGATTTGAATAAAATACCGAATCTATTTAAAAAATCAGAGTGTAAGGAAATTTTTCCCATAAAAACTGACTTTAACACTAGATAAATACATCCCCTTACATCCAATTTATCTGAAATATCCCTCTAACTCATTTATATTAATTTTTCCAAAAATAAAATTAGAAAAAGTATATAGGGAATATGAGTATATTTTATCAAGAAAAATTCACTTGAATGATACCAATTTTCTATTTTATAACACTACATAAAAGGATTTAGGGATGTTTTTTTAGAATTTTCTAGATATCATTTAAAATAAATATTATTCGTCAACTATGCCTCAATAGAGATTCCCCCACTGATACCCCATTTTAAATTCAATTCATGAGGTTCATTTTCCTAGACCAAAATGAGATTCCATCCAACCCGACACTCTACCTCTTCTAAAGACATAGCCTGAAGGGCGTTCTTAATCCCCCCGAGCAGGAAACATGTGTTTGGAATAAATGTAACAACAATGTGAAAAACTTTTCAACAAAAATATAGGATCAAATAAACAAAATGATAATGAAAAATAACCAATAATAACTTAATTTCAATAAATAAAAACTGATCCAGATAAAAAAATTCTAAAAAGATATAAATACAAAACTGAGGTTGAACTGTACTGAAACGGTTTGTAATTCACCCATTGGTATGCACTAACCAAAAGACTAACCTTCTCCAATGGTTCAACAAAACCAGAATCCTAAACCATCAAAATATAGTGGGATTACCGATTTCTACTAGCACAGGTATGCTTTGAGCTTAAATACGTCAGTAGGTAATAAACAGTGGTCCCATTCATTCCATTTCCTGAAACAATTCCCATATATTAGTTTGAAATACATTTAGAAAATATAATTTTAAATCATAACCAACAAGTAAAAATAGATTTCCACAAATTTCCTTTTTAATTACACACACAAATATTTCATTTGTAAAAAATAATCCAATTTTTACAACCTATTTAAAATCCTATACACAAGTGAAAAACAAATAACCATGATAAATCCATCACATGTTTCCAAAAATGGCCTATATAGAAAGTAAATAAAAAACAAGAATGTATAAACTAACAGTTCTAATTTCCATATACTACAGAAATAAACAGACCACACCGATAGATAATCCAATGTATTTTCCTTACATATCTTGAATAAATACCTAGATGTACATAGTTTAGACTCACATTCTATCATATGGTGAAACTCCTTAGTATATAATAAATTGTTTTATATAAATTATCCTCACCAGTGGTACGTCTAACCTGGCCACTCTGAAAATCTAAGGGCATTCAACCCATCTCATCTTGGTCGACAAGCCACCATTACTCAACCCCCAATATGATTTTTTAAAAGGATGGGGTAGAATCATCAATTTATAATTAATGAAAATAACACATTTTAGACTCTGTTGTGGGAGACCCATTACATAGCCCAAAGGCCCAAAGCCAAGTGGCGTGAATACAAGGTTTGAAAGCCCATTTTTTATCTCAATGGACCCCTTTGTTAATAGTACCACTACAATTCCTAAACTACTATAGTACCTAGTATAGTACCGCTGATAAAAAAAATTCTTTCTATAGTCCCTACACCGTTGTAGTGTCACCACTGTTACAGTGCCACCAATTCTATAGTGCTACTACGGTGCCCACATATAATACTTTTATAGTACCAGAAAATTCACCCCTGCCATATTTGATCCTGGATCATTTCGGATGCCATGTAAGAGCCTATAATTCAAATTATAATAATAATTATAAGATGAACATTGTATAACTACAATAAACCAATGGGTTCTCATGCCCGTGCCCATAGAGGGGAACACATCTCTTGGTCTAGTGAACCAAAATGAAAATATTTTCCCTTTCACGATACACTATAGTGTATCCAATCCAAAATGTATAGTGGTCTCCAAACATAATCCATGCCTTCATGAAATCACATTAAAATCCATTTCGTTCACATGAAATCTCAACAACTAAATAAATAATACATGGAAACCACCAATTTCAATTATCAAAACAATATTCCAAATAATTTTAAAATAACATACTGACCTTCCAATACAAATCCATTTAAAAATACATTTCCGCACTATTTCCAAGGATAATATAAAACACCACATTCACATGAAAAATACCAAAAGATACCTTACATTTTATATTTGACACTCTTCCTAAAAAAATGAAAACATAAAACCACATGAGAAGAACCAAGACACCATTTAAAAATCTACCAACCATTTTAGAAAAATAAATAGGAATTATAGGAAGAGAATTATGAAAACCATAGTCCAAGGAAGAACACATATTCATCTTAGTTCCAATTGGGATTTAATAAACTATTGTTAAAAAAATTATGAAATCCAATAATTCTCATGGGAAAATCCGCTTTTAAAATTCACACACACAAAAATTCCATTTTAAAACATTATTGACCCCATATATACAATTTTCCAATACATTTGAGGGGAACACCAAGGATGTTAATAAACCAGAAAACCAATTTCTTTTGGAAATCCAAATATAAACACCATATCATGTTTCATACAAGGCATAAAACACATATATAAATAAAAATTAATAGGAATAAATTAAACACAACAATTTATTTTAGAAGAACATATTCCTACACATTTGTACTTAAAAACACTTTGAAAAAAACATTTTGAAGAAACATCAATTGTTTTTAATCCAACAAAAAAGACACACATAAGTGCCACGCCCTAAATGTCACCCAATTTCACAAACAACAACCAACTCACCGCCCTATCTCATTTATAAAGCATGCCTAATGGAAATTACTAGATAGAGCACTGAATTTCACCATCATTTTCAATTTTAATTTTATCAAACACCTTGAATGCATTCAAATCAATGCATAAATACGGAAACAAGGGAAATACCAATTCAATGCAATTTACCATCATCAAAACACCAAATTAATCAATACTAACAGATCATTTTGAAGTGAAACATAATTACATATAATTTAGGAAATATCAAAAATAAAAAGGAATGTGTTGGAAATGAGAAGGATGGAAACACCTATCTTAATAAATTGAGAAATCCCTGAAACATCAGGAGGTGTAAGAACCAATCCAGAGAGATAATCTAAAAACTCTAAAATCAAATAAAATGTACCACAAATCTATCCTAAACCTTTTTGTTGGCCAATATGGAAACCTCCCCAATATAAACCATGAAGTTAATAATGAATGTATAGGAGTGGATGAAATAAAACAAAACCCCAGGAAACATACCAAGGAGCCTTCAAGAATCATAATTTGGGGAAGGAGATCTTGAGAGGATGATCTTGGAAGCACCCATGGTGCACCTAATAATAATAGGGGAGGAAAATCTAGTGTTGGAGATAAAATAACATAGGGGAAAGATTGTGTTTTCAAACCTTTAATTACCTGGGAAACATGCACGTTTTTCTAGATTATGTGCCAACTGTGAACCCCTCACTGTCGATGGAGAACGTACCACACATTCATTATACTAGGTTTTCCAACCCATGATGTCACCACTATCGAAAATAAAAAATTTCAACATCATTTCCTAAGAGAGGGTTTATAGTATCCCCTAATCATTCTCTAACCATGTGCCACCTACTATCAAGATAAAAATATCCATTTTACACCATAGAATCAAATGAAATCATCAATGAATTGAATGGTCAAACCATGATTTCAACTTAAAACTCAACCATATAAACCTAGACCAAGAAGAGTATAAATTAATATAACTTCCAAGGATTTTGTGGGATAATTATCCCTAACGTAAACCCGTATTCCCCAAAACATCACCAGTCCACATGATAAAAAACGTGATCCCAAAACCAAATAATGTAGAAAAAAACCAAAAAACATAGGGTGACCTCTTCACAAGTCACATCAAACCATTTCTATGGGAAACCGCTGAATGAATAAAAACATAAGACCCTCATAGGGTTATCCCCACCTATGACCCTGACTAACACACTGGAATTATTTAAGATTCACCCAAAATGGTAGCCCCAACATGAACTAACCCAAATTTCTGTATATAAGAAAAAAAAAACCACAAAAAATGAAATTTCCCCATATAATCCAAACTCCATCTATATAGGGAATCCAATGAGAGGAACAAAAAAAACATTGAACCGGAAGACAACCAATAATAATTTATTTCAATAATACTATATTCCTCCAACTAAGACCAAATAAAAAATAAAACTAATTCATAAATGTATACACATTTAAAGATTCACATATAGGGAACACAAACAAGACTACAAGAATAAAATGACAATTGATTCCCTTACAATTAACTCACAACTAGTGAGAAATAATAACAGGAAACCTTAATTTTCTACACAAGAACACTTGGAGAAAACAATCAGGGCATGTTTCCTCACACCCCGATGGATTCATGAATACATGCAAGCTTCACTCTGGGGCATGTGGTTAGAGCACTAATATATAATGCATTCATTTCCTCTAAATTAGGAGATGAAATCTTCTGATAAGTACATACTCATCGAAAAAAAACCTAAAAACATCTCAATATAACCAAAATATCCACAATGATGATTTGTCTTTGGAGGTTACAGACAATATGAGGATGGAGGCCTATACTGACCACACATAATGCTCACAAATAGATGGTCTGACGACTGAGAAACACGAGATAATGTAGGAAATTTATCAGAAATGGGATCATCTAGCTCCCACCTCCTACCATATAGGTAATCTTCATGTGAACCACCTACCACTGACTAAACCCTAAAATTCATATCAACTAAGATCATCTCAACCACCAACTTCCTGAAATAAACATCCTTGGAGGAGAAGTTTTGATCATTGATCTCTGGATAATGTACACTAATAAAAAGAGATTCCTTCAGTAGATACTATGATACTATGTCCGGGTAAAATGAAACCTACACATTGAAGTGGTTATCATACTCCTTCACAATCTTCTACCCGTGCTGAATACACATGAGATCTTCCGCATTTTTCTTCTTCACTTCCTGTGGTACAAAATATTGGACGAAAGTGGTTTTGAACACCACCCATGTCATCCCATCATGTATTGATGACGGAGTAATCACCTTCCACTGATCCAAATGAGGACCCTCAAACAAACCAAGTATAGCACACACTGTCACAACCATATGAGTTCATAAGGATATAAAGATACTCTCATGTTCTTCAAGCAATTTCAATTCCTCTAAAAGAAATTGATCACCAAAAATGTCTAGAAACAACCATAGAGAACCCAAAACAAGAGAAGACCCAAAAAAACTATTGGAGACCTATCTGCGTAGCCTATTCTACAAAAAACAAGGGAGAAGAGAAAATTAAGCATCAAACCAAAACACAATAATGAAGATCACCTCATGAAAAAATAACAATATCACAAGCCAAACACTTCAAGCATAACCAAAAAATATCTTTTCTGAAATCTAATTTTTCCTAATTTAAAAAATGTCTTCATCCAAGTCTAGTACAAAAATAATTGAATCAGTTTTTCACAAAACAAGGACCTTATTTTTAAAAAAAATCAAAGCCCAAAATCATTTTCCCTTTTAATACCTATTTAGAAAAAAAACAACGATGAACATTTGATTCCAAATATTCACTCATGGAAAACTAAAAATCATTACATATGTATTAATCCCACTTCATCTCATATCAACCATGCACAATTTCCAACATTAACTTTCCACATATATCCACACATATGAAAATGATCAAAATGAATATCAAGGGTCACACTTATCATTTCGTTATCAAATCCAAGAATTACCCAAATTTTCAATCCTAATAAATTTTTCTTTTAAAACCCATTATTTTTAATCCTAAATCACTTAATATAATTAATTTCCATTTAAAATAAATTTTCATTTTAATATCTATTCCCACAAACGAAAACCAATACAAAACACACCTCAAACCAAACTATTAGAATGAGAAACTAGCGGTAATGCTTATCCCAAATACATGGTTAGTTGGAAATCCCCCAAGTAAGAATTAATAACTAAGAGGACCAAGAACCATGTAATCGGTCTCCACATGGGTCATTATTTCATCTGAGATCACAACATAACACCTGATTTCCTCCACTGGCATTCCTAATACACAAAAACAAAAAAAAATGACTCAAATCTCAGACTGCACATTGAATCCCAAGGATCTGAATGTGAATGGGTTCATAAAGTGATTCATGTACCAATCTCCCGAGTCGAGATATTCATAACATTCAATTTAACTAACACCCTAAAAAATGAGGGCCTACTCTGATAATATTTAATCATGAACCAAGCTAGTATTCCTTCAATCCCAACAACTGACTCTATCTGAGAAATGCCTCAAAGGAAATTCTAGATCCCCATGTGCTAGAAAAAAATGTAAGGAATCAATTTAATAACAATTGGAACAATTTGGTCCAATCAAACCAGAATAAAATAAAAACTTGATAATTTGACATAACCAACAATAAATGAATACCAATTATTAAAAATTGACCCTAATACAATAACTCGTGAAGAACATAATTGAATACATAAATGAGACCAAACCATGTAGAAATAATCTATATATGACTTAATTGTCACTAACAACCACAAGACTAACTTGATCCAAAGATACAACTAAACCATAAACCTAAACCTATAAAATAGCTTATGTATATCGATGCTGAGTTGAATATGTAAGATGTGAGGTTAAACAGATTAGTGGGTAAACACCAAATATTCTAGGATTTTCCATTCTTCAGATATTCTATAAATACTAGTTTGAAATACATTTATAAAATAGGATTTTAAGTCATTTACAAAAACTAAACATTTCATTCCACAAATTTCCTTTTTAAAACAACATACGCAACATTCTATTTCAAAAAATTATCCAAATTTACCAACCCATTTAAAATAAAAATTCATGTGCAAAACCAATCCAAAATAAAAATCCATGTCAAGTGACCAAAAAACTGGCTTTATTGAAAGTAGAGTAAATGAAGTAAGCTGTTACAAAATAGAAGGCATAATATTATTATACATCAGAAATAAACAGATCATACAGATATGTAATAGTGGAAATTTACAAAAAAAATATCTAGAAGAAATCCCTATACGTAATCAATTCAGACTCACCCGCAATCATATGGTCAAACACTATAGTCTATAACCCACTAGATTCTATGAACTATCCTCACCTCTGGCATGTCCCACCTGGCCTCTCAAAAAATCAAAGGGCATACAGCCTGTCTAATTAGGGTTGATAAGAAACCATCAACTGAACATTTAGATGGTTCCTAGGAATCCAATGATATTAATAATACTCAGATACACATGGTATAACAACCATAACATAAAATTAATTCATTCATGATCCACATGAGGGGAATGCATCCCAATGTCTAGTGGACTCTATACCAACAATACTCCCATGAACAAGCCTATATAGGATATCCCATCATAAATTCTAGTGGTCTCCATACATAAACCAAGTTATCACAAACATATATGAAAATACATTTCATTCACAATCACACTAATCCTATAATTAAATTATATAGGGAATTAACTATTTTCCATAATAAATCCATCATTCGAAATCATTTTATAAATACATGGCCATTAAACATTAATAATCCAAATACATTTAAAAGTACATTTCCCCCACATTCCCATGTAAAATTTATAACACCACTTTTTTATGCACAATTCCAAGCATGCCTTCACATATCAAATTTAAAAAACTTCCCAAGCCGAAATGAAAACATGCAATAACACCATAAGAGCCAATACACCATTTAGAAATGGGGAAAACATTTTTGAAAAATAAAGAGGGTTGAGTGGAAGAGCCTTTTGAAATCCTTGGATTAAGGAACAAACCATTTTCATCCAACTTCCAAACTGGCCTCATGAAACAATTATGAAAACACATTATGAAATTGAACCATTCTAATAGGAAAAACCCATATCCAAATTCACACAAACAGACACCCAATAAGTATTAAAAATTCTGAACATCACCCATATAATGTACAATCACATTTGAGGTTCACACAAAGTATTTTCAAGTAAAAAAATCCAATTTATTTTTGAAAACCAACTTTCAACTCTTTGACACTTTTCATAAAAGGCATTCAACACATCTATAAATCCGATAATAGAGGAATACTTGAATGATAGTCAATTTCATTTATTAGACCACCTTCCAATACATTGTTACTTCAAATAAATTTGAAAAAATATTTTTAATGAAACAATTATTAATTTTATGCCATCAAAACAGTCCAGGCATTTGGGTCACATGATGAAAGTAATTAGATTCCTCACACAAAACCCAAATCACAACCCAACTACATTTTCCAAACATTCCAAAGGGAATTAACCACCCCATGAAACAAATTTAGCATTACAAATTAATTTAAATTTTTTTCAAATACCATATGTTCCCCCAATTCTAGGCTTAATTAAAGAAACTCTTGAAATAACATTTCACAAATATTTTACCACAATCAAGACAACAAATCAATCTATAAAAACAACTCAAAAGAAAGGGAAACATAGTTATAAATCATTTATTAAAGCTCAAGCATTAAATAAAATATTTTGTAATCGTAATAGATAGAAACACCCACTAAAAACAAATAAGAACACCAAAAAACATCCAGTGAAGGAACTACCAATCCAGATAGACAATCTTCACACCCTAAAATCAATGAAAATGGATCACACATCAACCCTAACACATACTGTCCTTCCAACAAGGAAACATCGCCAAGTGAAATCAAGTACTCAATAATGAAGTTATATGAATATGAGTCAATAAACTAAAACCAAAATAAACTTATCTAAGAAACTTCAAGTCCCATAAATAGAGGGGGAAGACATGAGAGGAAGAGCACAGAGGCCCACATGGTTCACTTAGGTCAAAAGGGGGAGGAAAATATTGAGATGGGGTTAAATTAGTGATGGGTAATGATTGTAATTTCATACTTTTAATGACCTGGGAAAATAACATAGGTTTTCTACATGTTATTCCAAACTATACACCCACTTTTCACCACTCACTATCCAAGAGGATTATTCCACATGGTTATGTCACCCAATTTTCCAAAAAATCCACCAACTATGCAGTCTCCACTGTCCAAAATGAAAATTTTTAGTATGGTTTCCTGGGTGAAGGTGCACAGTTTCCCCTAACCATGATCTAACTATGGACAACCTACTATGACAACCGGAATCTATATTTTCAGCAAAATACTCAATTGGAAAATTCGAGAACTCAAAAGTTCACCCTAGGATTCTATTTTATCCTCATCCAAAGGACCAAATGCCATGAAGAGAATAAAATAAAAGAAATTCTTTCATCGGGGCGTGGCAGTCATTCAATCAAAAACTGAACAACCTGGAGACCATAATATATTAAATAAAAATCAAGGAGTTTCAAACCCAATCCCAATTATTATTAATCTCACATGTATAGATAGAAAATTTATATTATTTTAACATTTACTTCTAAAACTAATTCAATGTAACCTTATAAGCATTTCTCACTCCAGATCTGTCACCCCATGCACTACCTTTAGGGATGATGTAAAACCCAAATATTCTCTATCAATATTTCATTGTATGAAAAGAAGAAAACAACCATATATAAACAAACATTGGTTGATGGTTGTTCTAGTGAATTTTGAAATAATACCATTATATCATTTTCTTCCACATGAACAATCACCAATACCCCATCACATATAATCAGCATGAACATAATATTTTTTATTCATGAAACAATAAAAATAAATTAGTTACAAAACATATTTTATTAATTACTGTTAAATTATAATATTGAAAAATAATTAAATTAATCATAATGTTGTTTTTGTATCCACATTGATTCCCTCAACAGCTTCACATTATATGATCAAGTAATATATCAACATTAACAAATAGTAAAAAGTTCACCAATTATAACTCAATACACTATTATAAAACACATACACTAATACCATAATATAATTTCATTATCCAGTGTGACCATAACTAAGTTGGTAATTAAACATTTACTTGACACCCTATACCTTCCTCTAATGGATCCTGGGAAAAACTATCTACATGTATATACAAACTAACATAGTGGTTGAATTTCCCTGAAGAAAAAATAATTAATCCTCAAAGACAACTACATGGTCCCAATTTTAAATTATACAACTTAGTACATGTCATGGACCATGAAACTAACACATAATATTAACAAATTATTACAATTTGTCCTATAAAACACAAATGATAAAAATTAAAATCTATGAATCCACTTCAACTGCTTGAAAAGAAACATTGATATTTAATTGAACAAATATATAAAAAAACTAGGAAACCTATGGATAGATGTCTATTATGATTAGTTAGTATGATCATTTCATAGAAATTGAGTATTTTATTTTAGGAAAAGTACATATTGATGAAAAGAACTATATTTAAAATTAAATATATACTACTATAATATAAACCTCACATTACAATGTCCAATAAGAAAAAAATGATATATCATCATTGAATGTCTTAAATATTAAAACATAGTGATTAAAAATTTTCCATTCACGTGAGAATTTAAGTATCACAATCATAAATTCTAATAATGAATATATATATCAATTATAATACAAAAACCCATAATTTAATAAAACTCAACACATCGGGGAAGAATATGGTTTAAAAAATATTAACAATGAATTTACCTTTCATCAGACACATCACCTCTCACTTGGGTTGTAAACTAATTTGATATTGAACTAGGTGTGATAATATTTTAATTTTATGACATTATTCCCAAATCATTATTAAATATTTAATTATAAAATTGTTTTTGTATAAGCATAGTAATATAATAGATGATGGGGGTATGAATCCATATATTATACAAAATGATTCTTGATGACATGTTGAAAATTTGTCAGATTTAACATTATGATTTACTAAAAATGGTGATAATTTGTTTGTGGTAATTCAAATTAATTTTATTAAATAAAATCTTGTAGGAAAAAATGAAATATAAATTTTACTTTTGGGTGAATTGATACATAAAAAATATATCCAAAATGTGTAGGTTGAGGTGGGAAGGGTTCCATTGATTAGACACACACAAATATAAATAGTCCCTATAAGTGCATCCCTAATGAACTAATTTATAAAATAGTATGAAATATGCAGGTGGAGTGTTACTAAGAGTAGAAACCTAGATATAATTTGATTCATTTTATGAAACATCATGATACTTTTGTATGTAGTTACCATGAAATAAATAATTAATTTAAAAAATAATTTAATATGAAACACCAAACTAACACAAACCATGATACAATTTAATGATAAAAAATATTAAATTTCAATAAAAACATTATTACACTATGAGAATTAAATAAAAAATGTCATTATGGAAATAACAGGAGGAATAAATCAAAAAGTAAATAGAATGTCCATGATCTTAAAATAATTATCCTTTTTTATGATGACCATGAACCTAATTGTAATATTAAAAAAATTAAAAACATTTGAAATAGAATAATTTATTTTAGATGGATGTAAATTGGATTAATGATATTATAGAGTTATTTAATGATATATATATGAATGAAATAAGACGATTATATTATGGTTATTGGAAATATGACTATTGGAGATATGGTCAATTGATAGATGAAAATTAGATGGTTATTCGATATGAATTTATCTAATAGGTATATATAATAAGTGAAAATGTTAATATAAAGTAGAAAATAATATAATCCATACATGGTAAATATTGAAACCAAAAAAATAATATATTATTAATAAAATTTATTATATATAAATTTTTATATAATACATATTACTATTATTATAAAAAAATGATTTCACATGGGTACAATAATACAAGATATATTTTAATTTTATTTAACGATCAAATTAAATGGGTATAAAATATATAATCCTTTTTTGTAGGGATCCGATTATGACTATTAAGTATTAAGAAGGATTTTTTTATGAAGATTCTTTTAGTAATGTTTTTTTATTTAAAATTTAAATAGAAAAATTTCAAATAAAGTATATATAGTAATTATTAAATAACTAATAAATATAATAACATTGACATAATTGTTAACTTATATGAAATATGATTAATAAAAAATAATGCTTTTATAGAAATTGTTTTTATCCACTATATATATATATTTATTTTATTTAATGGATAAATTTAACTTATTTATAAATTTGATTATACTAAATTGATTACAATATTTTCACTAATTTTTTAAAATTAATTTAGGAGATCAATTTCATTTTAATGAATACTTTTTTTACCATTGTAATAATTGCGTAGCGAGTGTAAATATAAACTTTGGTATATTTTTGTTAAATTATGTAATAAGAAGTAATAATTTCATAAAAATGTATCTTTATATCATAAAATGAGGTACTTAAAAACCAAATAATATAATAACTCCATTATATTATAGTTTTTATTTAATTTTCATTTAAAATGAAAATTTTATAAATTATAGATTGGATATTTATAGAAATTCCACTCCAAAAACTTCTACAAAAGGAACCTTAATGTACCCATTCTAAATAAATAATTTCCATTGAATATCACTTCGATAATGACACTTTATTATCATAAAAATTCATTGTTATTGATTTGGTAGTCTCTAAACCCATGGAGAAATTCTAAACCATTCTTTCAGAGAGAACCCATTTCAAGGAGGGAATTCATATAACTAAGTAAATAGTTTCAAAAAATCTATTTAATTTAACTTATCATATTAACTCATTATAAAACATATTTTACACTTTAACAATTCCATTTTAACATCATTTTGATTTTTTATGTGATATTACTATTATATAACAACGTACTCATACTCAATTTATAGTAATTCATGCTTTTTGTTGGATTGATTGAACCACCAACATGAACCATAATATTCCAGAATCATCATTTTCATAATTATTAAATATAAAAAATTATTAATGATAACACATCATAAATTTTAGTAGTATATTTCTTCAATATAGTTCCTCTATTATGACACAAAAATGAATTACCATTAAAAAGTAAGAAGTAATTATAAGTAAATTATCTAAAACACATTGACTATGAAATTATATTCTCAAAAACCATATCCATGTCCTCTTTAAAATAAAAATTATGATTAAAAAATCAATAGAAAACCCTGATAATACTAACTTTATTAATCTTTTTATGATGATCTTTAAATAAATGAAAGAGAATTAACTTCCCAATTTCAAATAATGTAAATACTAATAAAAATTAATAACATCTTATTATAAAAATAATCATTATCTATTTAATATATGTTTATTGAATGATTTTAATTGAGAAGTCGAAAATCTAAAATATATCAGTAAGGATCTAATATAAGTAATTTATATTTTTATGTATTTTATATAGTATAAAAATGTTATATTTTGGGGTTCATGATAAAATTAACTGTATTCTCATAACAATATTTTCTAATTTGAATATATTATATATTAAATACCTTCTTCCATTATGTGATGTATATATTTCTCTATGAGTATCTTTTACCACATATTTCTTGTAGATTTTATTATGTATACATTTCTATCTTCTTCATTGTTTCGATAACTTTTTATCAGAAATTTACCAAATTTCTAAGGGTTTCATTTCAATCTCAGATTAAAATCGAGATTGTATATATATGATTTTATTTTTGGGGAAAATATCTATTCATTATAATTTTTTCCACATATGTTTTGATATCCTCTAGTTATGTTTAGGTTATGCAATCCTTTCTACCATTTTACATATATATAGTACAAAATTAAACTTAAAGGATTTTTATAAGTGGATTTGATTTTATCTCTTCGTTTTAGTTGGGAATTTTCTTCCTCTATATCCATGTTTTTAAAATTTATATATAATTATTATTTACTATACTATGATTCTATCTTATGATCATTTCCTACTAATAATTAAGTCGAAAATTAAAAAGTTTTTTAGAAATATATCCTTATTATGTGTGGATTGAGAACCTGAATATAGGACAACAAAAAACAAGTTAATATACATAAGACATCACATAATTTTTCAAGTTTAATTAAAAAGAATGAGTACCATGAAACATTTGTAAGATCCATTTAAAAGGAATATATTTCAACTAAGGCCCAAAATTTATAATTTCCTAATATCATATATCAATTATTTTTAAATCATAATGTAATATTCCTTGTTAATATTTCCTTTATTGAGGCCACAAATTTGGAATCAATCGTGAGATTCAACGCACATCCTTCTATCATAATTGATGTTAACCTACATTTATCTTTTATAATTTTTTTTAACCTATAATAATATTTCATTTATTTCTATACCCTTTACCACAATATTTTCCTTAGAGTACATGTTGTTATAAATGAGATAAAATAACATTGGCCTCTTCCATTACTAAATAAATACCCTTAACATATTGGAATTGGTGTTTTATATTGGAGATAATAGAATCAAACTTTTTCAAATACGTAATGTATTTTGTTTTTTAAATTTAATAAGTTTTCTGTTTGGGGCTTCCAATCCACTTTAATCTCAATAATCATTCTCCATCCATTTTTAAGAGGCTCTTTAAAAGGATTTCTCCCTTGATCATTTCACACTAAACATGATACCATTGGTTCGGTAGATATGAATAGATATGCCTATTTTTTTATTCAAGTGTTGGTTAATTAGGTATCATCGCAAATAAAGTGCTCACCTCTTTGGATTCTTTCTAATGTATATAGGATTTATCTAAATTCACAATCATATTAATGTTTAAAAGAGGCAATAATTTTGTATTTTTTAGAATATAAATCCTTAAATACAATAGTTCCCTTTGATAGCCATTGGTTTTCTCTTTTTAATATATGATTCAATATTGTACTTATTTCATAGTGGAAAGCTCTATTATTTTCTTTTTGTCAATGGTGATTCCAACCCCTCATCATCAATATTAATAATTATCTCACCTATGACAATTGAAACATATTTTGGATCATAAATTGTTTTTACAACTATTACATAACCATATATCCCACTTGATTCCTATTGAATCTGATAAATGATTCTATATGATCTCTATAGTGGAACAGGGCCACAATTAGACTTCTTCTAGTGGTTGTCCACAGATATTCTTATAGATAATGATAAAAAACTCATTAGTGTGTTTATGTATTTTGTGGGGGTGGGAGATATCTCATCTATAATAATATCCTCTCTAAAAAGTCAGACATTCACTAGGATGATCATTATATGTGATTAAAAAAATATTTTAAAATTTATTTTGGATAAGTCAATTTTTTAGAGTTAACCTTCATAAAAAATATGTAAATAATCACCTATTAATTATATTCTATGTGAATTAAATTTAACACTTTTATAATCATTTTCCATTATATAGCTTCCTCCCCATGATTTCATTGAAATGAAATAGGTTATAAATTCGTTTTTTGATATTTTTTAATTTAAAATAAATTTTATTAAAAATTCAATTGGGTAACTATTATAATTTTATAAATTAAAATTTTTAATGTGGTTTAAAAAGTGGTTTAAATCTATGTCAACATGCATTAATATTTTTTATGAATGACCAAGGATATAATATAATGATATCATCCAAAAACATTCCCTAGATGTATTATGATAATGTGTTTTGAATGTTTTTATATGTCCCTCATTTCCAAGACACGATGGCATTAAAAGTTATTTTAAACAAATATTTTTATATTATCCATATCTTATAGGTGGGACCTTTATATACCAAAAATGAAATGAGACTAAATTTTTTTACAAAAAAATGGCGATATTCATCGAAATTATTGTTATATTCCCATATAAATAAATTAAAAATATTGTTAATTCACAATTCTATGTGTGGACATATTTTTGATAACATTTCATTAAGAGGAAAATATTATTATGCTCACTAGATTTTGTGTGGATTTCCTATATAAAAAATTCAAATACAGAATATATTTTTATGATCACTACACTATATGTGGGGATTGTTGTTTTGTTGACAACTCTGTGCGGAGTAATTAATATTATGTTCAAATATCATTTTAAGGATATTATTATTTTCTTCACATGTTTGTATGTGGAAATTGATGTTTTGTTCACAACACTATGCATATACAATTTTTTATTGTTCACAACCATTCCATGAAAATTATTCTTATAAACATAGTGTCACATAATCATTATGTTTTTGTTCACAACATTATATATAGACATCAGTACAGTTAGCCTTGTCTATATTTTTATGATTTATTTTTTTATATGTATAATAAATTACTATTTATTTCTCATTTCATTTTTATTTTCTTATTTAATGACTATGAAATCATATAAATCCAAAAGTATTTTATTACCCAATAAATTTATAATGATTAATGATTTATGATCAACATTGGATTTCATTTGATTTCATTTTTTCGTATTCTTATACTCATACCATCAATATTTATCTATGATAACCTATTATCATTATTTTAGGTCTATTATGACAACCCATAATGATATTTTCATCTCACCATTTTATTATAATTCAATTCCAAATGTCATAAATATAAATATATTCTTTTTTGTATATAAAATGGTATCAAGTGAGAATACTATTTTTAGGAAATATTGAATGATTATTATAAAGTAAGAATATCATATAGCTTGTATAAAAAAACACTAATATTATGGGTTGTTTTAGGCATGTGAATTTGGAGACATACTGTTTAATAATGTAAAATATGTTTGGTTTCTTCAATGTTTATATCACATAGAAATAAAACATATTTATAATATTCTTATTTTACAACCTCATATAAATGTTTTGGCCTGGGAGGCTTCTGTTGGTATTAGATGGGTGTTTAGTTAATTTTCAAAATTATGTAATGAAAAATTATAAAATATATCCTAAAACAAAATATAATGGATGAACTTATATATATAATGAATTAAAAAGGTAAAATGGACTTCATGGTGTCATAATTGAAGATATCATAGGATTGATATCAATTATGATATAATTTCTTACTCTGATTATGTTGCTTGATACTCAATATATCTGGTTTTGGTTTTAGTCATTCGGAGAAACCCATAAGGAATTTAGTGAATATATGTTGTGATGGACCTTGTGATTATTGTTACAATAAGAAACATAATGGAATATTATATTTGGTTAAATCCCTAATACAAATGATTACATAATTGGATAGAAATTTTATGTTCTTCAGTGCTCGATGGATGAAATAATTTATAGATACATATCATTTAGAAATTAAAGATGATAAATTCTATAATTTAACTAAGAATATGAGATATGATAAATAAATTTACTCTATATAATGAAATGAGTTTAAAAAATCAGTTTTCAATAAATATTTTTCCAGAACTTTTTTCACCAATATTGATAAAATGAAACCCTATAAGATTATAGTACGTATTTATTTTAATAAAAAAAGTGTATGATAGTATGTGATATACAAAAAACCAAAATAAATTGAATATTTATTTTTATTATTAAATAAAAACATCTATATATTAAAAATATAATATGTTCAAACAGATAAATTAACAATCAATGGTAAATGATATGAAATAATATTCATAAAAAATTATTTTTATAAAGGACATTTATCTATGAAAGTAGATTTATTTTATATTATGTATTTTCATTTTAAATTTAAATTAATGAAAATTATAAATTTATATTAGTGAAATCAATAAAAAAATTATTTCATAATATAAACATAACTTTATGATAAATTTTTTGTTTCTTTCTAAAATAAATTATTTTGGCGGGAAAAACTAAAAATTAGGATATTATCAATGCTATTAAATTTCCAACATAATCATTAAATGATAATAACTTTTGTGTTTTTGAAAACTTTTTTATAGGGAAAATATATATTTAAAATTTTAAACAATAAATTTAAAAAATATAATTTTGAATTTGTAAATCTATTTTTGACATTTTGGAAATATGGGTAATGTTTTCATTAAAATCAAAACAATAATTTGTTTATATATAATAATTTATTTTTTAAGGTTAGGATCATTTTTTCCTTATAATATAAAATAATACTAATTTTAGTTATCCTATTACAAATAACATCATTGAAGTCAAAAATATATTTTATTTGGTAGGAAATACAATTTTTATAGTGAATTGTTTTTTTAATTTGGTCTTTATTTTTATTTGTTGATCTTATTTTTGGACCCTCGGACACCCTGAGAGGAGATGGGTGAATCAGGGAGTTGACTTTTCTTTTAAATTGATGGATCGTGTTCCCATGTTGTTTGGAACTATTAAATCATGTATGATTAATATGAAAAAAAATCAGTCATTCACATGAAAAGAGATGACACTACACTTTTAACTTGGTACAATACGATGGACTACGTCAAAGGAGAATAAACTGACAGGTTATTGGTCATACCAAATTCCACTATTCTTCTCTAGTTTTGGATTACAATGGTTCTGGAACAATCACTATGTCCCAATTTCACTCACTTTGAAAATGTTTAGGGACAACCCACTTTGTCCCTCGGGTCACTCCCGTTGACTTCCCCTAGCTCACTGCCTTCGTTGAAGTCTCAGTATGTTTATAGACATGAAGGTCTCTTCAATGGATTCTCATTGTAGTATTTTCCTCTTCTTATCATGAGACTATTCTTGCATTGAAGAACATAGTTGATGCACTCAAACACACTGAACCATTAAACTGGATAATCAAAAATGTGCAAACAGGTTATTCTAATGATTTCACAAAACTCCAACCCTTTGCGCGAAATATATCACTTTTGCGCGAAATACTTGATTTCCATGTGGAAATTATTTCACTTAATAACCTATTTTTGAATCTTTATGCACAACACATTTTTCTCGCAACTTTTCCTTTTTCGCACTGCTCAGTTTATTCACGCAACCTCTAATTTTTCACGCAATGTCTATGTTTTAACGCAGCTTAACATTTTTGTGTACAACTCGATCTTTTTCACGCAACTCGTACTTTATCACAAAGCTATGAATTTTTCGCACAACACCCATCACACAATCCTTTTACGTCCATCATACCATGGATCTTCTCTAAGTCTTCAACCATAAGGAATGAGGGGGTCACCACTTTCTTATATGCGTCTCTGACCCCAACACACAAAACCCATCTTGGCCCGAAAAACCTCTCTATCTACACGCAATACATTTCGCGCTAGAACAGTTTTTCACACACAACTCCATGTTTTTCGCGTAGCCCATGCCTTTTCCATTTTATGAAGTTGTGATTCTGAAACACCTCTTGCGTGAAAATCTCTCTCCACTATTTCGTGCACCATGTTGTTTTCACACACCACACTGTTTTTCACGCACACCACTATTTCCCACGCTCGGTGTTATTTTCCGCTCATGACTATTTTATTTTAGGCACCAATTCCTTTTGAAGTATATGATCACTTTACTGGCGAACATTCTGACTTCCACTGTGGATTGACATCAAACACAAACCATACTCCAATTCAAACATATAACGACCATGGTTCCAACACTTATATAAAATGATATTTCAATATATTCTGAGAACCAAATAAAATAAAATTAATTCCATATTTTTAATGATAATTCTTTATTTTGGTCAATTTAATTTATAGTTTTATTGAATTGTTACCCTGGAAAAATTTTCCCCCACATTTTGTGATAGAAGTGTTAAAAGGGGGGGTTAAACTATGATATAATACATAAAATAACACAGAAAACTATATAATTTTAAATGGACAACTGGATTTAAATAATATAAAATCCCTTATAAATAAATATACTAAATTAGATCCAATTCCATGGAGAATGATTTTTTTATATTTTGATGTTTTTGATATTTACAAGGGTGCCACCCCTCTATCTTATAAAAGGTAACCTCATATCATAAATAATATTTGGAAATTAAAAAACTATTTATACTAGGATAATATTATGTCACTCCCAAGATATCTTCCTCACATCATATTGGTCCTAAAATCACCGAAATAATAGTACTATATGCTCTATGTTGTAAACCAAATGAACATATCATAGCAGGATTCATAAGCCTTAATCGAGTTCTTTAAAAGTTATTTCATATTATACCACATTCAAGTATATCATAAAAATATTATATCATTATATAATTATATTTACAACATATAAATGGTATTATGCTTATCAAACTTCAAATATCCGCCTCTTTTCTATTAATGTAAATTAAAAATGCCACTCATCTGTACGTGAAGAATACCACCTCTCGGAAGCGATGTGTTACTTTTTTAATCGAAAACTCATAACATTGGTTTTGAATATGGTTTTAATGGACCTATATATATTTTTATAGTATTTTAAAAAATTATTATTTAATGGAGAAAAAATTTATGTACATTTTAACCCAACCATCTGATGGAAAATAGAAACATAACACGTGTGTGCTTTTGGACTAGCAGTTCCTTGATGTGATGAAATTAATTTTTTACTACCACCTCATATGGATGGAAATTAATATGGATTTCTAGAATAAATATTATATATATATATAATATTATTATTGTTCATAATGTAAACATTTTTCTATATAATTTTTAATTTAAAATTGGATAAAGGAAAATGTTTCTCATGTGTACGTGCAGACTACCACCACTTCAAAATTATGAATTTAATTTTTCAGGACCACATTACATATATGGTTAAAAAAATTATATTTAATGTATAAAATTTATTATTATAACATTATTATTATTCTAAATATTGTAGAACCTTGATTCATTTTACATTAGTCCAGCCATCGAATATATTTAATATATTAGGACAGAATGGCATTAAAACAGCATGCCTAATCTTAACTGATAAGGTAAATAAATTGAATATGGTAATAAATTTAATAATTTGAATAAGAAGTATTTAATTCACATGAAAATTGTTTTTTATTAATTACTTAATTATTATAATATTTTTATTTAGGATGGTACAAGACATAGATAGAGAGTAGAGGCATGAAAGAAGGAATTTTTCCTTGAAAACATGTTTTAAAACGTTCCTTTAAATAATTTTCCTACATATCAATGAAATTTTTATAATCATAATTAATTGATTTTTATGAAAAAAAAATATATAAAAACCTAATAAAAATTTATTATTTTCATTTAATAGATGTGAAACTAGACTTGGTGTCATAATGATAGAACACTTGAATTATCCATGAAGATGTATTTATAGATCTTTTAATTTTATAGAGTGATGTTACAAGATCAATAAAAGTTTTTTATGAAAATGATATGATACACATAATGAAGTATATGCATACAAGAAGAATTATATATATGTTAAATTCCTACAATATTGATAATTGTATTTCCAATAGTTTCCTCAAGCATCAGATCTCTTTTTCAATACTGGTGGAGGACCATCATCTCGTCGATCCATAGGGATAAGCGGGTATCATATTGTAAGAGACCACCATCCTACTATTATTCAATAAATAACTTTATAGTGGTAACAACATAATCAATTATGTAGCAGGCACCCTGTAACTACACTATAGAGGTTACTATGTATTTAGTGGAGTCATATAAGAAACTCAATGCTAATGTTATATTATGGATAAGATATACGAACTCATTCTTTCCACAATGTTATAACACCATGAAAATTGCATAACATTATAGAAGATTTCATATCCTATAATTAGTGACTTTTATTTCATTTGGAAATGGCCATCCATCAAATAAAAAATTTCAATGTCTTATAATAACAAAATATTTTTCAAAGTTATCTATTTTCAAAACTATCATCTCCCCAATATAGTTCGTGTAGAAATTGTAGTATATTTCACACTATTAATTATTTATATTACCTACTATATTTTTTTATATTATTTATGATAATTTATATTGTACTAAAATTGATTTATTCATATAAATAGTATCATGTTCCTATTTCTCTTATTTTTGGTGGTCCCCACCATTAAAATTAGGGAATTTGGTTGTTATTAAGTTTTTTTTTCTGAAACTGAAAGGGACTAATCTCTATGAGTTTTCTATATTTCTTTTTAAATTGATAGGGTCTATATGAATTCATGTTTCTTACTATATACTAACTATTAAGGGTGTTTATTGGCATCTTAGAAAACATTACATACAATTTTATAATAAATTATATATGTAAGAGATTGAGGTGTTTGACAAATGGTCTTTTTTAGTTCCATTAATAATCTTCATTACCAAATATCATATCATACATAATTTATGTAACTTTATTTATTTACTATTTTAATCTATAATTTATTTCAATATTATACTCCATCAAACACACTTGGTTGAATTATTCATGAATCACCCTTTGATTAATTCATTCTCTTTTGTATTGTGGTGATTTCAACATTATTTACTTTATCATCAAATGGTTTTAAAATTTTCACTCTATTATGAAGAAGATTTTAGACACCAAATGATGAAATTTAATTTTTTAAGTGGAAAAC
Organism: Viscum album; assembly: GCA_963277665.1. Classification (NCBI taxonomy): domain Eukaryota; kingdom Viridiplantae; phylum Streptophyta; class Magnoliopsida; order Santalales; family Viscaceae; genus Viscum; species Viscum album. The sequence continues at coordinate 61,714,393 of OY728128.1, forward strand.
ATCCCCACCACATTCCATTTTATATATTTTATCCTATATTTTATATAATAGGAGATTTTAGTTTTTTATTTATTTAATTTAGAATTAATTCAAATATTTTTTCCCTAATAATTTACCAGTTTTCAAGAAAATATATTTTCTAAATTGAATTTTTTTTAAATCAGGGAGGTCCAAAAGGATTAACATTGGATCATTCTCTAATTTTATTGCCTTATTATTATTATTATTCTAAATATTTAATTTCAAAATTTCATAGTTATAATGGTTATACATATTTTAATATTGTAATTCATGGATATACTCAAGTAACATGAATATAAATAATATGGACCTCAAATAATATTTCTAATCTTGAAAATTATAAAATATAAGTTAATAAATTATTATTATTTTTTAGATTGTAATGATTTAAGTATATTTTTATCATTTTAAACCACACATTAAACATGATAATTAATTGATGTTACTCAGTAAAGTAAAAATAATGTTAACGATTCAAAGATTGAGATGTATAAGAATGAATTCTATTTTGTTTCTCTATACATCCTAATGAATCTATCACTATTATTTTCTTGTTTTAATAATATCTTTAATGGATGTATATATCTTAGTAACAGCATGTCTTTAAAATCACTAGTCAGGAACATAATTTGGGTTCTTTTGAGTAGTAGGGAATTAAAAGTCATTGTAACCAAATAATCTAATGAAGATAAAAATATTGTCGTTAAAGAAGTAAATATTTATCACATTAAATATCATATATCATTGATGAGACAATGTGAAAAATATTCTAATGATTATATAGAAACTAAAAGGGATATTTTTTCAACTTGACTAATGGATACTCATATAGGAGTGACAACAGTTTTCCCAAAAACAACAAGATGGTAGACATATACAAGACAAATAATTGATTTAATTGATACAAAAAAAATTAAAAATCAATAATTTTCGGTTGCATTATTAGATTATAAAATAAGGGCCACATAAAACTGGATTTCCCCTTGAATATTAAATTATTTAATGAAAATGAACAAGGTAATAAATATTTGAAGGTTTCAACTTTAGAAACATTAATTGACTCATTTTGAACTAATAAATCACGATTGAGAATGTTTTTTATAAATCATGGACCATGTTATTTCTCAAATTGAGTTTAATTATATACTTACTTAATCTTATTCTAATAAGAATTTTTACTCTTATACATCTTCAACCCATTTTTAAAAATATGAAGATCTTGTGAATTATAAAAATAAAATTCAAAATGTTATCTATAATATTCTTCCAAAAATAATACATCATGAAAATAAACACAATATTGTTGTTTTAGAAAAATTTATACTTTTAAATGAACAATAGTATTGGGTTTAAAATATAAATAATGAACTAGATATTAAAATTTTTAAATTTCAAATTAATGATCATAGACAACCCCTGTTTAATTTTCCCCATATAGAATAAATTTTTTAAATTATTTGTGTATTCAACAAAATGATAAAAATATATTGGTTTTTAAAAAAATATAGTTTCCCTAAAAATTCTAAAAACATGGCTTTATAATAGTTAATTTATAGAAATAAAAATTATAAATATTGTACGAAATATGGTTATTCTATTTTTGAATATAATTTTAAAAAATTTAGATATGTAAGACTAAGAATAATTTATCTCTCTAATAATATTTATAATATAAAAACATTATCTAAGCATGCTTGAATCTGAAAATATTTTTTATTATACTTAATTGGACCAATCATATGGGTAAGAAAATTTATATTTTCTTAACCTCTAATAAAATAAGTATAAAAATAAAAGAACCTACATTGTATATGGATATTATTTTATCAAGGTATATGGGTTGTGATGCTTTCAAATTTAATCATATATATGATTTTGAAGGAGGAAATGTCACTTATGGAGATGATTCAAAATGAAAAATTACTAGTACAGGTATGATTGGTTTCACTAACATTGATATAATTAATCATATTTTAATTTTCAATGGCTAGAAGGATAATTAACAAAGTAGTAGTTCATAATGATATAGAGGTTTTAAATTTACTTTTAAAAATTATTTTTTAGTTTTTTTAATTATAATATAATGATTTTATTTACCTCTTATTAATTTCAAAATATATATAATGTATATTTTAAATAACATTCATATCAAAATGATAAGTTTTTATGTACATAATATTATGACTTTTGTATTTGGAATCCTCGCTTATGTCATTCTAATATTAACTATCTTGTCAAACCCTGTAGTAATTAAATTTTATGAGATCTGTCTAAATTTAGTTTTAAATATTAATTTGTTTGTTAAACTTTCCACCAATTGAAGTGAAACAAGTTTTCTATCAATCATAAAAACAATGTATCCTCTTCCAAATAATTAAAAATTGTCTAACTTGATCTTTCGGGACTAACTCTAGTCGTTAGAATTGGAGGTCAAAATTACGCCTTTTTAATTATTGATGATTATACAATATTTTCATGAGTTTTCTTCTTAGATCGTAAGAATGGGGTTTATAACACATGAATCAAATTTTGATGGAAGTTCAAAAAAATAATCTATACAAACACTTATTCCTTATAATTTACAAATGTGGAAAATTAGATAACAAATGCTTTGATGTGTTTTGTGGTTCTGGAGACTATTATTACACCTTTTACACTTGTATAACACCTCAAAAATATTGTGTTTTGAAAATATGGAACATGACCCTCCATGTAGCGATTATGAATCGGTGTAATGAGTTTTCGCTTAATAAATTATTTTGTTTTTAGTTAGTCATCACCTCTCTCTTTATTCTTAAACATGTCATAATACGTCCAATCATTGGAAAAAAATACTTTCCATCATTAGAGTGAAAAAATTACAAAACATGGATTGTTTAAATAATTCAATTATTAATGATTTATCCTTAATAACAATTATAATATAATGATGTTGGAAGAAAATAAAATTATCAAATTTTTTGGGTACAAAAATTATAAGTAATGCATTTTTTCAACCTTAATAATTAGAAAAAATTACCATGAAAAGTATATTCACATAACATTTGTTGAGAGTATAACCAAATAACAACTCTAATGTGGTGAAGATATTACTCCAAATATCCAAATGGTCTTTATGTTTTTAATTTTTTTGGGTAATCTGCTTTTTAACTCAGTTGAGAGGGAACCCTTAAGTGGAATGTAGGCTCAGTATCACAAGGACCAACACATAGATCATAGACCCAAATACCATACACACTATAACCTTCCCTCCCATGAATTTACTTCATTAATGGAACCTATCACCCCACCTGACACGGATGATTAGTTAGAATTTCCATATATAAAGTTTTATTGAGCCTCATTCCAATGTTGGTTGCTAAAACCTCCAATTCTTCCATTATGGCTAGCTTTTTTTGTGTGGATAATACGGACTCCTCATCTAAGGCATCTCACCATGTGGGTGGATCTCAGTTATATCACATGGAATCCATGTGGCCAAAAAACCATTGAAGGTCCAAAGGCCCTATTTTTTCAGCAAGCCTAGGGACTGCACCCCTCCCTGCAACCCCACCCAGCCGGGTCACCCATACATCACATCCAAATCAAAAATCCCCAATGGGGGCTAGCTCAAATTTGATAATGAGACTTTTGGATACAATGTAAAAGACTTTACCACTTGGGTACAGGATCATTTGAAATGTGAGGATGATATTGACCAATGATGATGGACCATTACTAAACCCCAATATTCTAAATAATTTTAATATAATCTAGAACCATCATATACTACACTACCCAAGGTTTGGGTTCAATTCAAATACCATACACTTTATAATTTTATAAGGGAATCACATTGTGACCTTGTACAAGATGGTTGGTCATTAATGGGGCTAAACATAAGATTTTATCTCTCTATATGAACCTCATTCCTTTAAATAATATATTTATATTTAAAATAGGATACATTAAATAGAAAATGAGTTAAACGAATTTCAAAGGAAAAACTTTAGTGTCTAATGGAATATCTGGATATTCATCCTAATATTGTCAATAAGTGTGTTTTTGAAACAAAATTGATGATCAAGTATTAATAATTCATAATAATGTTTGATATGTTTCTAAATTCTATAATATTGATGACTTTATTTCCTATCGTGATTCCTTTTCACCCATATATCAACTATAATCATTTATAGTCATGTTGTAATATTCCTCTAATTTTAATTTATAACCATTACAAATGGATTTGAAAAGTAATGTTTTAAATGATTTTATTTATAAAAATGTTTTTTTTGTGTTCCTAACACCTAGTTTTTAAAATTCCAATTTTCCTAATAATATTTTCATATTAACCAAATATTCTTAGGTTTTAATACTATCCCATCTTTCTTGGTATTAGAGATTAACTATATTTTTTATGAAATGATGTTAAAATGATAAAATAGATTCAACCCTTGTCATAATTTTTTCAAATGAATTTTTTAAAAATGTATATAGATGGACTTATTTTTATTCATGTAAGTAAATCCATTATAATAACGTATTACATTTAATGAGTAATTATTAAGAAATAAGTTTTATAAGATAAGTAAAATTCCCCCTTGGGTTTAATGTTTTCCAAAACATTGTTGGTAGTTTATTTAAAATCATGTAATTTATTTGACAATTAATCTACATTACCCTAAATCATTATGGGGTAATAATAAAACCCATGAGTATAAATTGTATGATAACCTTGTTTCCCTTTATTAAATACCTTATTATTCTTTTATTTGACTTTATCAAAGGCTACTAATGGAGGCTTTCTGGTATCCAGTAGTGTTATGGTAGCATCTTTTAGATATGTTTTTATGAAATAAAAAATACATTGAATCTAGTATTCATTATCTATATAACACACATCGAATTCCAAACAATTTTCATTGAATTGTCAGTTTAAATTCATTTTCAACTACGAATGATTCATTTACAGAGGATTTATTAGAAAATATTCTTCATTTTCCATATAGAATAATGTTGACATTCAAAACAAAATGTAAAAAATGAATGTTTTTATAATTATAACCTCACAATATCATTTTTTCGAAGGTCATAGACATTATAAATTATAGTGATTACACTAAATCATGTTCATAATTTTTAAAAGAATAACATATTCCCAATCATTTGGAAAATTTCATTTCTAAATGTTTTTTAAAGAGAACAATATTTCCACATATTTTTAAATGAAAATGGAATTTGATTCTATTAGGGATTCAAGTAATATTTTCAATGGTTTTATGATGAAATATATAAATTAATATATTTTTAAAAATTTTGAAATAGTAGTTGGATATTATTTATATAATCTGGGATTGGGGGTGATCATAATTCCTTAATAGAAGGTTTACATTGTGGGATGGGTGGGTTTTTTAAGTCCCTCAAGCACATTGATTAATATGGATGGATTTATTTAGTAAGTTACTCCTATAAAGTTTATATAGTTAATATATGATATGTTACACCTATAAAGTGGACATAGATAATATATGATAAATTTCTACATTGATATTGATGGGTTTTACATGTTATGTCGCAATTATAAATCAATATAGTTAGCTTATATATATTCTGTGTTATATTAACATTTTCATTAAAGTAAAATTTTTTCTTGACCTTTTTAATTTGATCCTAATGTTTCTTTTTTGGGTTATAGAATAATTTTATGTAAATTGTGGTATTAAATGTGTTTTATGTTTTCCATTCATGAAAAGAGATATGAAAAGAATGTTTTAGATTTTAGGGTTTCTATTTTGTGTAAAACTGATAGAATACCATGCCCTGTGAAGGAATGTACATTGTTATAGACATCTAGCTATCTCATTATGCACCAAATTTAAGAGGTTTCAAAGGAGATATGATGGTGCCAAATTACTTGGATTTCATCACCTTGGTCATGGTGATCCACATGGGGGACATCATGGAAAATGTACAATGTCTCTAGGAGAAACACATGGTCATGGTGTTGGGAGTTTCAATATTTGAAATTTCAAAATGAATTCTTCAACATTCAGTGGGTTATTCTATCCAAATATCTCTTTAATGGAAATATTTAACAAGTCCTTTAACAAATGGTTCCTCTTTCAAATTATTAAATATTATTCTAATGGATAAGTTTTAAGATTGAAGGTGTCTATGGAAGAGAGGTTTTTAAAAATCCATCTTCTGTAGATGGAGTCTCATTCATCTTACATGGTTCTTATTCTTCCTTTCAATGAGATTAGTGTAAGGTAATTGAAGGTTTTCATTAAATTATAATTTTGTGAGAATCATTGCATACATACTCTTTTTTTTCTTTCTCAGTGGCTTTGGATTCTAAATTTCATTATAGATGATACATATTTTGAGGTAGATGGATTCATAATGAAATACTTATTAATTGAAAATTTTATTATTAATTTTATAAATGGATTTATAAATGATTTATTAATCATTTTTTTAATTCCATGATAAAATTTTTCAAAATGGAATTGTGTGTTCATAATTCCCCCGATGAAGGCATTACAAATAAAATGATGATTTTAGAAAAATTATACTTGAATTGAAATATTTATTTGAAGAATGATAATGATGATGATTATATATAAATTAATGTGTCAAATATTTTAAGAATTAGAAATTATTTTTTATAATGGAATGATTTTTGAAGAAAATATTTTAACATTGGTCTTTAAAATGAAATGTAATGCTGAAATATAATTAGGGTATTATTGAATTGTGATTGGCGCATCTTATTTGAGATGAATGATTTCCCCATTTATTGTTTTCATTTTTGTGAATTTAATAAAAATTAGATAAGTGGTTGGTCTATGATATGAGCACCATAAATTTATTAGATCTAGATATCAGTGAAATATTGATGATATTATTAATTGAACAGGGTGAAGTTATGGGTTTCATTCCTTTTGAAATAATTATATTCCACCTAGGCTTGGTATTTATGTATATTTACATTGCATTATATATTTTTCAAAAATAATTTGTGGGTTCTAAAGCCTTAATTGAATGATCAATGTGTCTCATAACCATAGTGGAATGTTTGAAATTGAATCTATACATGTTAGTATTTATGAAATAATTTATTCATGAATGTCATATGTGGTTATTAATCATTATTTTTTTGATAGAAATACCCATTTTCAATTAATTTATAATTTCACTTGATATTATTTTAAAAGAATGAAATATTTTTAAATGTGAAAATAATACCTTTCCATTATATATATATAATTGTTCATGTATTTTTTATTTTATAGGTATTTATTCAAGAATTAATGGTGGGATACATTTATTAAATTGATTATCACACACTTATTTCACATTTAGGAGTTTGCATACATTATATTTCTCGGTTTATAAAAAGGGAAAAAAAATTTTAGAGGAAGTGGGTGTTATTGAAAGCATGACCATGGCAGTTTGTTGTTTAATTCTGATTCTGTTATCCATTTGTTTAGGAAATCATGTAATGATGGAATTATTGGGTTTTGTGATATCTATGGATTCATGTATTCATTATCGAACGTAACACATTATGACTATATTGAGATATTTTCAATTAATACGATATTATATTCTCATTTTATTACATGGTTATTTTATTGTAGAAAATGTTCAATCATGATTTTATTGGTTCATAGTTTCTAATTTATAGATCGTGGGGATTGTGAATAAACATTAATCCTTGTCAGTATTTGTTTGTGTACCAGTTTAGTGGATCACCTGGGGTGCCTCATGAAAAAATGGGAAACTTTTTATGGTTGGATCTCCATGTCAATTCATAGATTGGGATTTTATGGTAGGCATTATGTATTATTATGGGAAATGTAGGGGTATGTTAGAAGTAAGTGTGTGGATAGATCTCATCATATCAAGAATTAATTTACTATTGTTTGTTGGGAAAGAATGTACTTTTGAGTCTTGTAATATTATTTACACATTATTCTATTACTTTATATGAGATTTATTTTCAAATGTTTAGTTTTGGTTTACTAGAATGATGTTTATGTTTATCTATAATAATTTTTTTTCTTATATATTAACATTTTCTAGTACTGTGCACCCAAAAGACTTCCAACATGAATTTTGGAAGGGTCTGTTGATGAACGATAATATGATAACCCTCTAGTTTACCATATAATTCTGGTGGTAGCAGCTGACATGGTCTACAATATTGGCCTAGGGTTTCAATTATCCTTCCTCGAGCCACATAGTATATATCATGATGGATTGATTGAAAAGATTATTACAATAATATTCATCATCATACACCACAATCATTACAGTGAATGATTGATCATTAGGAGTCAGAGGACCTGTTGAGAATGATTGAATGGATCTATGATTTCATGGATACATAAGATTATATGATGGTGAAATGTGTTTCCATCAAACATGATGGTCCTAGAATGAGATTGATTTATGATATAGTTATATAAAAACGAATTATTTTATGGAGTGAAAATACATCAAGTATATTTTTTAATGTGTAATGTTTTCTAGAGTCAATGTAATTTTCCATGTCCATGGTGTTTGTCAACCTTACCCTGGGTTATTCTATATTGACTTAACCTCCCAATATTTATTTTGAACATTCTGAATTATATCCCAAGGTGGAATCAAATTAGAAACTAAGCTATTGATGTTTTTATATAGGCATCTGATCAAATATCATGTCATAGGTTTTTAAGGTGATTCTTACATAGTATGATATTGTCTACGGCAATTCTCTAATGTAGAGTGTGACATAGATGATAAGTCTACATTGATTGGAGTTCCTCCATCTCTTATTGGTCAAATTAGTTGTCCCATTAAAGGGAATTTATTGTATAATGATCCTCATGGTGGAAATATATTTGGTGGTCTCTGATAGTAGATTTATTCGTGATCTATTACAGCTTCTCATAATGGACCTCTATCATGTTTCTAATGTAATAAGTTTCGGAATTAGACGTTCTAATTCAATGTGGTTCCAATAAATTATATCTCATTAAATTTTTCAAATATCATATTATTGCATTTCTATGTTCTTAAAAATCCAATTATAGGTACACAATTGTCTTAATTGAGTGGATTTTTAGTATATTTAGATGCTTCGCAAAGAACGAGGTTCTATCCATATGAATCAGGAATGAACAAACTTCATTTAGTGGACATGTCTCTAGTTTTATATTATTTTTCTACATTGATATTGAGAGGTACCAATATTATCATTTCATCCCATGTAGATAAATAATTTGATACAGGTGCCTCTATGATTTCAAGTCTACCTTCACTCTATATTTGTTTACTATTTATTTAAATTATAGTACTTATGTGGTGGAAGTTTCAACACATCTCAGGATGAATAGAGAAAAGGATCTCTGATTTCCCACAAATACATTATCTCTTTCAGTGATTTGGATAAATTTGTACTTTATCGTTATTGATATGAAACTTTGAGATTCTGTTATTATAATGGATTGGTTGGTGGAACATAAAGCACTGATTAACTATTATCAATCAGTTATATCTATTACATACCCAGATGGAGTGTTTCACATTTTCTATGTAGATTGAGACTAATAGTATGGCCAATCCGAACCTGCTCATCTTTAGATGGGTTGTTTGAAATCCTTATTTGAAAAGAAAATACAATATTAATCCCCTTGTAGTGATCTTCATCTTGTAGATATTGAATTTTTTGATGGACTTCCAAAATTTTATTTTGGTTATCCACTATAGAGTAAAGTATAGTTCTCTATCAAATTGGTACACCATACTCATACAATATCAATTCTATCATTCTATATGAAACCAACTAATTTAAAAGTTTATAAACATTAAATTTATAAATTGATGACCAAAAACAATATTCAATAAAATATCTAAACATAGGAATCAATACTGATTTTCTCCATGAAGATTGATAGAACACTTTTCTTTTGTATTCATTATCATAAGCATAATTGCATCATGTTCATGTAAAATATTTTATTTCCCTACATTGATTATTTATTTGACCATTTCATGGGATGAAGTGGTTCTCAATTTTTTAACTTCGGTCTACTTACCAACATCTGATGGTCGATCATTTTAATATTACAGTGAACACAGGAGAAACTAATCCCCCTATATATACCTTATTATTTCATTAAAACAATATTGTTTAATCTTGGTGTTGATAGATACTATTTTCAATTTTTATATTGACACCATTATTTGGTACTCATTGATTACATGTTGGTTTTTTTGAAAAATTATAGGACAATTGTATTCTTATTTTAAGATTATTTCTATATATCCTGGGGAATCATTGAATTTATGTTAAGCTTTAAAATTACCAATTCATGATTTTCAAGGTCTATTTCATAGGGAACACAGTCTTAGAACATTTTATTTTGTTTGATCCTACAAATTTAAAAACTCTTATGCCAGGGTAGGAATTGGATAATGTCTTTGATATTTGTTGATAGTAAGGCTTTTCTAGGTATTATCATTAGATTTGGATGAATTTATATAAAATTTATTCCCTTTTGGAAACTATTACTTGAATGGAATTTTATTTAATTTGTGACTAAATATATTAGAATTAATTTGGTGAGTTAAATCTATAATTGAAATATAATCATTTTCTAACTCATCCATAGTATGGGAATGGATATATGGTTATTTTTTATTCACCATGTTGGGTTTTTTATCCATTCTCTTGTAGGCTGATCACATGGTAGCTTATTATTTTCATAACCAATAGACTCATGAAAATAACTACACCATTTATTATCTCAGACATGCAAATATGATGTATTATTATAAGAGTTGGAGGCACTGTAATTTTTTTCAATATTTTTTCACTTACTTTGATCATACTAGAATGTGTTATATATTTGTAATGAATGATCTAAATCCCTAAAAAAAGAGATTGGTGGAGTTCGAAAACTCATTCAAGATAGACATATCCCGCAACACCGGGAAAGAGAACATTGTTTTTAATTCCCTAATAAGGAATATACCAACCTTGGAGATGAAGAAAATTATCATCGGAGTGGAATATCATGCCTCTCTATGGTCATATGAATTTTGGAGTTTAATGGGTTGAGAGCAGGATTTTAGTACTATGTGTCTACTTATCATCATCCCTTATTGAGATAATCCCTTATAAGAAGCATTATGATCATTTGTTCTATGGCATTATGAGTTATTTATATATTTTAGAGACCATCAAAAAATTCACACTATATTACTATAGAATCAATTAATTTAGGAAGTATTATGCATTTCCATCACCTATATGAAGGAATGTGATAGGGTATTACCTTTATTTCTAGTGGTACTTTCCCCCATGAATGAATAATTTTTTTTATGAGTTGTTTTTCATGGCCGATTTCGAAATGGGATATCACATTGCATCTCACTATTTTATTTTTCAAAAGATCGTTGTTAGGAATTAGATTCTTTCATGGATATTTCATCCTCTTATTTTGTTGAAATTAAAATTGGATGAAATCTTAATGGATTTAATTATTATGTTTCCACATTCCCCTTGAGAAAATAATGTAATTTGGGTATTTATTGAACAATTGACCAAATTATAAACCATGATTCCTATTCATGATGCCACCATGGTTTAGGATATTTGAAATTTTTTTCTTTAATTGATTTTTAGGGTTCATGGAGTCTCATATTCAATTAATTATATATGGAATCACATATTCATTTCTTATTATTATAGAAGCACTTAGTATGTATATGGAACCCATGTCATGTTGAGAATAATTTACAAGCATCAGAATGATGTACCTAAAGAAGATCTATTTAGATTAAGGAGGATATGGGATATTCTTGTATCCACTTTGGAGGATCATGGGATTACAGTTTTGGTACCATTGTGGTTTCATTCAATAATATCTATTATTCATCCATTAAAATGGCACCCATTTCATATTTTTCTAGACATTCGTATAAATATAGTCATTCTTGTATAGCAGTTAATAAAGCATGATTGATGGGGCCTATCTTGGTTCAATACAACAATGATGATCTATATTCTCAATAAAATATGAAAATGGACAAGAGATGGCAGAGATTATATTTGAATAATATTTAACATCATTTGATGATCTCAGTTGATGACATGGTTATATTAACATTCATTCCACTTCTAGGTCACCTAAGTCTTGGATGGTATGGGATATTATAAATGAGATATATAGTATTTATTAAGATCATTGAGATAATCAGATGTATAGAACAAAAATATAGGAATTATGGATTTTATAGTTACTGATTCGATTCTTATAGATCTGTTCTAGTTCATCTTTATTGGGAGATTTGTGTGGGGGATTTGGAGGTTGGAATTCCAGGATCATTGTGTGGGGATAATTGTGGAACTCTTATTTATTTTGAGATTTTATTGTTATCAGGTCTTTTTAAATTCATTTTTTATTGTTGTATGATACCATTATTGTGGTGGCTTATTCCATAATATAATTTCAATTAATTATTACTACAGTTATTTCATGACATGAAATAAATTTCAAAATTATTTATGAGGCATGTTTATATTTCCCTGATAAAATTTTCCAAAATATAATGACGTCCATTGAAACTAAATGGAAATCTATTTTTAAAATAATGTGTTGATTTTAGTAGAATGACCTTGGAATTTTTTTATTTGATTTGATTATTATTCTTGAGAAAAAATGGCCCAATGTAATTTATGAAATTTAAATGAATTAAACTATTTTTAGAGGAATTTGTTTTAAAAAAATCATTTGATTTTGGTTTCTAAAAATGAAATTGAATATTTAACTATGATTTAGAGATACTAAAACATCGATTTATATAACTGATTTGGGATTATTTATTTTCAACTTGGTTGATTACTATAAATATCATTAGAGACAGGGTAGTTAGGTGGATTTTCTTGGATATATACTTTATGAATGTATAATCTCTAAAAATAAATGAAATTATTATAAAAATAATAACTGATTCTGATTAGGGTAGGGGATTATAAATTAAGATTGATTCATATTCCCCTGAGGATTGGGATCTAGAGATATGTCAGCACCATGTAACTTATTTTACCGAGAATATGTTGAGCATTGGGCCTTAATATAATCAACTATGGGACTCGTAACTACGGGTTTATAATTTAAAATGATATTTTTACATTATAGGATCTTCGAAATGATTTATTTATACCAAAAAGATTATTTCCTTTTTCATTTGTTTTTATTGAAATTAATATTTTACATATATTATAGATTACCTCGATAAGAGTCTAAATAACAACATATTAATAGTTTTGAAAATATTAAAATTCCATGTAATATTGTATATTGATCATACTTAATATATTTGATATAAATTTATTATGTAATGATCTGTGGTATCATACTAGTCTAGTGTTTCTCAAACCATAATTATTTCCTTATGATTTTATCATAATATCATTCTCTATGTATTGAAAAAGGGAAAGTTTAATTTTTAGGCATTGAGTGTTCTTAATAGTGGGACCATGTGTATTGGTTGTGAAAAGAGGATTATGTGATCCACCTTTTATGATAATACCATTAAATGTCATAATAGTTTGGTTTTTTGAAGTTAATAGATTCATGCCTGCTCTTTCTTACATTATTCATGACAGAAGTATTGGAATTATGAATATTTCAATGTTATTATCAACTAAAATGCTCTATTTCATAATTATTTTATAGAAACCATTCCCTCTTAACAATTGTTTTCCCATGGAATATTCTCAATCCCATGGGGATCAAATATTCCCATCAATCCATGCTAGGTTTCATTTGGGTACATGTTTAGTATGATTATTGGGTTGGTTATTAATATGTTAATCATTCAAGAATGTTAAAATTTTCATGTTAGGTTACTTCATTTTGAATTTACTATGCCCTATGATTCCGATGTGGTTTTTCAATTCATTCTCTATGTTTTATTGAATAACATTTTATTTTATGACGAACTTATTTACATTCTTAAAAATTAAATACATTTTTTTAGGAAAATATTTTTTTTGTAGGATAAAATGTCTTATCATTATGGATTAATTGATTTTGGATTCATGATATCTATTTTAATGTACATATTTTTGTAAATTTTTATTTTTAGTTTAAATTTTTATTTATATTATATGATGAAATCTTATGGTGAAAAAATTATTCATTTTTATTTGTTTCCATGTTATTCAGATAACTAATGGCTTTTCATTATTTATATATCCATTACTACTCATTTTTCGATAATTATATATTTTAAAATGTGTATCACATAATATTTGGATGTAAAGGAATGATATAAATAAAAATAATTATACTATGGTCACTCATCTTAAATGATGTGAAAGAATCTTTAATGTATAAAGGGTATTGATTTCATTACCATCTTTTGTAAGAAAAGTAAAATATTAGGAAATATCCACGTTCTTATGTACTATATATTCGAAATTTCTCATAATTATAAACATAAATTATCATTAGAATGTACAAATGTGAAATATTCTCTATAAAACTCATATTTATATGTTGGTTATGTTATAGGTTGCAATAGTTGGTATCAAATTATGGGGTTAGATAACATTATTTATTAATATATTATATTATGAGCATAATTTGAAATATTATGTAGACTTCATGGAACAAATACAATGTTTTGGGGACATAATTGATATGCCATGGCCCATCCCAGTTGGGCTCATATTGTTGCTATCCCAAACCCGCCTATGATAGGCCCAAAGATGGGGACTATCAGCGAGTATGCATATCCCACAAATGGGATGCATTTTCCTAAGTACATGTACACATGAACACATCTCCAAACCAAAAATGATGAAATGTAAAAACACTATGTAAAGAATAAATGTATATACTATGATAGAAACCATATAGTACAATAGTATAAAATTGGAATTCAAACAGGGCCCAACATCAGTCCCACCAAAAGAATGAGAATGAAACAGTGAATGAACCCATTCATGAAACTCATCCATATAAAAATATACCTGAAAGGTATGTGTAGGATAGCTATATGTTTTCATATGGGCACACACCATCTTTCTGGTCTCTCTATGCACCATCATGTCCTAGTCATCCAATAACTTCATCAAATTTTCGATCATCTTTCCAAGAGACAACACGTGCATGCAATGCCTGTGTTGGGTTGAGTAAAACAATACTCAGTAGGACACCCTGAAACAATAAAAAAATAACACTATGAAATTTCTAAAGTACACCAAAATGTGAATACACATAGCACAACACAATGTAATTACATGAAGTACACTATAGAGTAAACACATGATTTTCACCACAAAGGAATTACATGAATTTCACCACAATGTAATTACAGAAGGTATACTTCAAAGAAATTACATAAAGTACATGAAAATGAAATTAAACCAAGTGTAGTCATCTCACATAGGTTTATGTATACAACACTTATTCTATAAAAGTTAAGATATACTCAATCAAATGAGTTACACCATCTCCAAAAGTCCCATAGTCTCTATAAGGCACACAACCTCAGTAAGAAACACATTTTCTTTAAGACAAATAGTCTCATAAATATACAAAGCTTCTAGGTCAGACATCTTCTAGGTCACACATCTTTTGGGTTACATAGCTTCAAAATACCAAATCATCATGGTCACACAACTGCTGGTTCCTATACCATCAAGGTCATTAAAATACAAAGGATTACACTCCTAGAATGTTTATTCTGAAACAAACGAGTTTTCAATCCATTAGGATGTATTCCATATTCCATAAAAATCAAACTTATTGTATCATAAATATATTTTCTCGTCACAATGTGCCCAACATCATAAATGTACTTTAAAATGGACACATGATTTGAAATTTATGGCTATTTTTATAAAAAGGTATTACCTTGGTTCAGTTTGGGTCCGACCTGACCCAACCCACCTTCTGACCCAACCTGGCCCATCAGACCTGACTCAGATAGGATTATTGTCCCTGAACCATTGGACATCTTGGTCCAATCATGGGGCCGATGGAGATGCCTGAATCCCCCATGTGTTACTCGGATTTCAAGCTAGCTTGTTTTCCAACACATGGTCTACCCTGATCGCATGCCTCGCATGGAAAAGTTGTGCCTTTTCACATTCCACAGGGATGGCCCACCATACTGCCTTTCCTATAGCCTCACCAACACAATATCCTCCATCGTGGCACAGAGTCATTTCTCTTCTCCCTACCATGCACATGGTCAATGCCATTTCCACATTATTTGTCGCACAATCAATGTTGTCGCCTCATAACATGGCTCACAACCATTGGAAACAATAGCCCTAATGCATCCCCAACCATGCTTTTCCTTCATCAGCGGCCCCATCGTCTACCTTTCCCTATCAGGTCCCTATACACGATAGAGCCGTGCTACATTGCATGAACCAATCAGAGCCTCCACCTCCAGCCACTTCCAGGTGTCGGGCCTTGTGACACTGTAATCTGCCACTTTGGTCGAGTCATTATACTCCTATATCACACCTCTGTTAAGCCATTATGGGGTCAAATATTGCATCGTTCTACCATGTATCTGGGGTATCACTCTCAATTGTTCTGAAAGTGGTTTCATGGGAGAAGAACCCATGAAGAACGTGTGATATTAAAGGGAGAAAAACAAATCCCATAAATTACAGAAGATTAGAGCATGTAATTTTTTCATTTAGGTCTTGTTTTATTCTTTTATGAAGGAAAAACAAAGAGAATGAAATAAAAATAACTATTTTTTAAAAACCCTATAAGTATACACTCATTCTACAAGAGATTGATTCATGGATAAAACTCTTCATGTGTTGGTCCATGTTCATAATCATATTTAAGAACGAGAGACTAATATCAAAGAAGTAAGACACTACATTGGGTTTTGATCAGCCTTTAGAGAAGTGAGATAGTGTGTTATCATCATTCGTCGATTCACTGATTCTCTATTAGAGTTCTGATCCTTCATCTTCTATTTCCCTTGAGAAAATAGCCTTCTCCTTACTATAGGGGACTTATAGGGTCATGATGAAAACCCTATATGCCTAACAATAGTCAATAATGATAAGAAAACAATCATTTCCCCAAAATAAAATATTTTTACATAATATGTTAATGACATTTAAGTTGGAAAGAAAAAATTCTTAGTAGATCCACATCGGTCAATATTAAGACCCACCTAAGGTATTATTTATGTTCAAAAACAGTTCCCTCAGATTTCCAATATGGAAATCCATTTAAGAGTTATTCAAGTAATAATGAAAAAATTCCCCACACAATATTAGAAATTGAACATTATACAAAAAATTGATTCAGTCCCATGGGGTCCTTGAATCATTTGAGGTCTCATCTCCTGGTCTCAAAATTTCCCAAATATATTTATAAAAAAATATTAATAATTTTTTGTAATTACTTTATCCCCACCTTGTGGATTTATGTTTCGAAAATCCAAAACAAGGGATAATAAACCAATAGATGAGGGTACAGAGAATGAAACTAATCTTACAACTACTAAGTGCAATTCAAGAGATTCATATTCCTCCATCATACATGCACCAGAGGAATCAACTGCCTACAAATGATCCTCTCCAGTCAATCCTAGATCTACACCGAGTACTCTGCAAAAGTCACCCCGTTGTCAATTTCCAACTATCCCCAGTCGATGACGTGCGATGGGGATTACAAGTACCTCCTCAACTACGACACATATAAGACATCATGTACATGAGGCATTAATGTGTTTAGAGGTAGTAATTACTCAACCTTTCCAAATATACTCACAAACTGAAAGGATTCTGTGATCTCATTGATAACATTCCACACCATCCAAATATCCGTAATCTACATCATGGTGAGACCTGAAGGAATACATTGCGTCAATATTCCAACACCATAGGCCTCCATTTCCTATCATCATACTACATATTCTGGATCTTTTTAGTCCTCATCCACTCCATGATGATCTACTCTTTTTGAGTAGTATCCCACACCATCTTTGGTCCCATGACTGTTGACTCTCCTAGGTACATCTAGTAATGTGTTCAAATTTATGGTCACATGCACATGGACTAATACGGTGCCATAATAATGGTGGAATTGTAGTTGTTGTGGTTTTAAAACTATTCTAGTGGTAAGTGATCCACCTAGCTATGAATGAAGTCTATGAAGAAAGATTGTAACATATCCTATAGAACATGGATGGTCAACACTTTAGGGCCATCCGTCAGGGGATGAAAAACTTTGGTCAAGTGTAACTGAGTCTCAGATGCCTCATTCAATCCATTCCAAAATTGTGCTGTGAAACGAGGATCATGAATTGATATGATAATCGATGGCACTCCATGAAGATGAACTATCATCTAAACATAGAGACGTATCAACATCGCTTTTGTACTATACTCCCAGATTTGTAGGAAGTGGGATGAAATGGTGAGTCTTTCAACAATCACCCAGATTGTATCATGTCTTCTAGAAATGCATGGTAAACCCATCACAAAGACTATTGATATCCCATCTCACTTCCGCTCTGGAATCTCAAGTGGTTGGGTCAAACCCACTAAATCCTAGTGCTCTGCCATTTGTTGCTAACATGTGAGGCATCAAGAAATTAAATCTGCCATTGTCTTCATCATCCCGAACCACTAGAACTGATGTCGAAGGTCCTAGTATATATTCACCTCAAACGGGTGCACCACCAAAGGGGGTCTATGGAACTCCCTTAAAACCTTCTCTGTTAACGAAACTGGTATAACAATGTTCCTACTGAAATGAACAACAAGATCCCTACATATCAAATATCCATCTGGGGAGTGCCCTATGGAAACTAAACATGCCGTCTCTCAATGTCGATATCCCAATGTTGGGGCCCCCTAAATTGATGTAAGACTGGAGGGGTGAAAAAATAAACTAGAGGAAAGTTTACCCATCTCCATCCACAATGGTTATCTACAACACAACCAACTTCTTTGATGCCTCACTCAGTTATTTGAAGCTAGATATCTAACTGAGATCATCTACAACCATGTTTAACCTTCCCATGAGTATATACAATATCAAAGTAGTAATCCTTGATGAACTCAAGACACCATCTCAATCTCATGTTCATTTCCTTCTAAGAGAAGATATACTCCAAACATTTGTGGTTAGAGTAGTTGGTATATTTCCCGCCCAATAGGTTGTATCACCACATATTTAATCTCAAGACTAAAACATCTATCTCGAGGTCATTGTTCCCACAGTTAACCTCATCATATCTCAACTAGTGAAAAAATAGGCAATCACTTCTTTCCCATTAATTAGAATACATCCTAGGCCAGTCCCTGATGCAACACATAACACTACATACATGACTCCCCCCTCATGTAATCTCAATATGGGTGCACTATACTACCTCTACCTCAGCACCTGAAAGCACTGTTGGCACTTCTCTATCAACACAAAAGGATTCATCTTCCATGTAAATGTATTTAAGGGTGATTATAGTCTAGAAAAGTTGGGTACAAACTTCCTATAATACCCAACCAATCTCATGAATCTCTACACCTTGGTAATACACGTGGGTGTCTCCCAAGGAACCACATCCCCAATATTCTCTAGATCCACTATGACTAATGCCACTGAAAGGACTAGTTCGAGATTGTGGACGTTACAAATTTAGAATTGACATATCAAGAATAAAATGTTTCTTATTATATAATATGGAAATAATTATTCTAAATATGAAATTAAGTTTACAATAAATTATACTAGTATGGAAAATAAATTTAAACATTTTCACATGTAATATTCAAAAAAATATTTTTGGAAAATTGATGTATTTTAAAAAATAATATTTATATTTAGGAGAAATTTATTTCTTCCATTGATTATATTAAATTAACATATTGATTATTATTCCATTAAGAATTAATTAATAATAAAATATATTAAAAAAATAACACCACCATTTCAGAATTTTATTAAAATGTACAGATGAAAAATTGTTATCATTAAAATGTTTCCTTAATTTTTTTAAATGGAAAAATATTTTTTTTATATATCAATATATTAATTTAATTAATAGCATATAAAATTATAAAATATATTTTTTCTAAAAATTTGTTTAAAAATATTTTATTATTCATGTTTAATAATTTCATACAATTTATAGTATTAGTCAAATTTGTAATTTGAGCCATTAATCTAAAAATATATGACTTTTAAAAAAATTTAAAAATTCATTCCATGCTATTTTTCATTTAAATCATAATTACCAAAATGATGATATATATTTCTGATTCATATTCCAAATTTACATATTATTTTGAATAAAAATAATAAATATAATGTAACATCACTTTTATTGAAAATTTATATTTATTAAAATTATGTATTCTTGATATTGATTCATATCAAATTGTAGTTTAATACTTGATAGTATTTTAGTTTTTATATTATATTTTGGAAATATTTAATTTAATCTATTAGAATGAAATTTTTTATATTTAAAAAAAATATTTAAGAAAAGACCTAATACATTTATACTAAATACACATTAAAATATTCCATTAAAAATAATTATTTATATTCCAAAAAATTATTATAACTCAATTGATAAGAAAATAGTCATTTTGATTTTATATATGCGTCTTACCATATTTTATTTAAATTAATTTTAACATTTATATGTAACACACATAGATATATTTTTAATAATTAATCATTTTTATATCATTTGTCAATTTCCTTATGATTTATATTTAATTAAATTTACTACATAACAATAAAATACATTAGTATACATATTATATTTCTGAACAATGAACATACATCGAATGATCATATTTTCTACAACCATATTTGCAATTACCAGATGTTCAATGATCATAGTATCAATAAACATATCTTAAATGACCATATTCTAGACATATAAATAGTCTTATTAAAAATATTCCAATCAAACATATCATTTACATATATTTTATGGACATCTCAAAATGTCATTTCTCCATTCAGTATTTTATACCTGCAAATCAATTTTTTTCATTTTATGAATAAACCACTTCATGGATCAATGGGTACCTCATAGTACCAGATACCACATTTAAAAAACCAAAAACATAAACATCATGAAGGATTCAAAATTCACCCAGAAACATCCATATTCAAATTAAAATTTCAAATTCATGAAACAGGAAACATAGTCATTACCTTAGTCCACGATCCAGCTCGAGCCATTCCAACTGAATCGCAATCAAAAAATCATCATCATCTCATCACTAGAAATTAGCAACCACCATAATATCATTTCAGTTTTAGAAATCTGAAGACCATCGAAATGGAAGGGAGAATTTGAATTGAACCGATGACCAAAACTAGAACCTCCCCGAATTGACCCACCATCGTCGTCACCGTCAACACAAACATCCAGCACCACTCAGAAAGAAACATCAACGACACTAGTAATCAGAGATGTTGAATATGTAATAATCATCGAATGATAAAATCGACTAAGGACGCATCTGGATCACCAAGGGGTGATGAACCACACATCCAATAACCTCTTAGATTCCACCGCTCCAGATCCGACTGGGAGAGGCACCGAGGAAATTGAGGTTAGAGTAGGGTTGAGTGACTGGGGACTCCGAACGACACCATAAACTGAGGAGAAGAAATCCAGTAGAAGGATTAACGATATAAATCCAATGCCTGAAGCGCCTGGGAAATCATCAACCACCGGAACACATGACCCAAAACCCTTATGAGCTGACACTACATCATCAACCTAGAGAGGAGCATGGGAACATGAGGTTAGAGTGGTATTTTAATATCCTAGGACTTCTGAATAAAACCACCGACGCCAGGAAGATTGAAGGATCAGCGGGGGAAATCCCTTTGAGCGAGCCCTAGTGCGAAGAAAGGAAAGGTCCACTGGACAGAAGGAATGTACAAGAATGGATAAGAAGGCCGTAAGTAAGGGTGATAAGGAAATAGGTGGCAGAGAAATCCATTGCCGCGAGGAGTGCCACGGAATCCCTAGAAACAAGAGCAAAGAGAGGAACCGGGCGAATGGGGTGCCATATTCAGTTTACTGTCCTCATCAGAATTTTATACAACATTTTGGCGTTTCATTTGATAATGGAGATCCCCAATGGTGAATACGATCTAATATATTTCTCATTTTGTTTAAGGTTATTATTTTATATCTATTATCCCACCAAACTATAAACATTTAATGTATGTATTTAATCTACGATTTGTAATTCCATATTGTGAATTACCTATTTTATTTTCATATTTTTAATACACTAATTAGAAATGAATAATGTGTAACAGATTTGGATCCTACCTTATTGAGAAAAATATATGATCATGTTTCAATATTTTTTAAATAATATTTATTTTTCATAAAAAATAGAATTATATAATAATAATAATAATAATAATACAGGATCCCAAAACATGTGGTGTTACTTTCCATCTCTCATAGATAATTATGTCAAACTGTTTTGGTGATGTGTCTACAATTTTTGGTATCAATACCCCGTTATCTAATTTTTCTCTTGAGGGTGTGTATTATTAGTCTTTCATTAGTGGAATATCATTGGTTAATTTGAAATGTGTTTTAATTATACTTGATAATATTTCATCCATTGGGAGTGAACCATTCCATTACTAAGGACTGATTAAATGAATCTAAATGAAGAAAAATAATGTTCCTATATGAAAAATCACATTAAGATTCAAATATGAAAAAATAATCATACCACTAAAAGATATATTGGATAGTAAAATCATGATGTTTTTTATTTATTGATACTTTTAAAGTTATTATATATACCAGATTTCCTAGAATCAAATTCCAACAATACTTATATAACTCCAGGCTAGAGGTTAAGTGTACCTTAATGATCAAAATCCACTTCAGGAAAAATTCATATAGAGACATCTCATTATCCACTAGGTATTCGATGACAGTGATGATCTTCATCATAGAGAGTATTTGGATTATTCCCTTGAATTAGATAATTCCTAATTAACCGAAACATTATACCTTTAATTTTTTGTAGTATATTTTGATGAACTTTATTTTATATAATTTTTTAATCCAACACTTCATATTTATAAGGACGATTGATTCTTGATAACACCCACTTATAATAATAAATCATCACCCACTCCCCTCAATAAATCCCCTTGGTAATTCCATCCACATTATTTAGATGAAGTAAAATCAGACGTTATTCTGTTATCGTATTCATAATCTAAATTTCATGAGTCTTTATCCTTCTCTTATTTTGTGTACATAGGATGTCATTTATGGATACATTGTTAATCATGTTCCTTGATATTTGGTTTTTCAATATAAATATATTTCTTATTCTATATTCGATTCTAATATATTGATCATTGAGGTACTAGTAGTATTGTCCCTCACACCAAGGGTAAAATCATTACTATATAGTTCTATCCATTACTAAATCCTAAAGGATTAACATGAGTGGTAAAAATTTAACATCATAGGTATGTTATCATAATTTTATCATAAAAGTGATTAAACCTAACATTTATGACCATTTACATCATCATTTTAGTCTATTATTATATTATAATAAACTATATAATTCTTAATTTAACATAGGATACTTTCAGTTGGGTTACCATATACTTCTTAACCTTGTCCCATGTTGTATGTAAGAATTCAATCCCTTAAAAATGTTCGTAAATACAAATTGATTAATCAAATCATATCCCTCAAGAGTAAAAATCATAGTGTATAGCTAGTCCTCCTCATTATGGACTACTAAATGGTTGAGTTAATACCCATCAATCCCTCTTCGAGGTCATTACCCCACATAAAACTATTTGAGAGATTAAATTCTCTTGATTTTATCCATTCAAGGATTATGTAGAAAGTAACACCACATAGTCACTACTTTATGAAAATATTCAAATTTTATCCTACACAAAGGCTTATCCACTAAACAAATTCCAAGTGTTTTCTCTATGTTTATATTATAATAATCTCAAAAATAACTATTCCTTCCTTCATACCAGTTATAGTTCCCCAGGAATGAGACACTCTTTTATTGAAAATTTATCAAAAATATTTACAGAAAACATTATTTTTGGATTAATAGGTCTACTGTCTATTGAAGATTATATATACAAAGACAACATCTTAAACATAAAAACATAGTCACTATATAAAACACCACATAGTACTCCTAAATCCCATAGATGTTATTAATATGATCTCATATTGAAAATAAATATGGAAAAGGGTGATATAAGACTCTCTTTAAGTAAATAAACATGGTATCAAATCATAACATGATAGCCATGTGGTATAACATGATATCATAAAGATAGTACTCATACGAAATGAAACATAACATAAGGAAATGAAATGATATGACCCTGAAACCATGTAATATATTGTAACAACATAATATATGGAGTTATAAAGACATTTCTAGTTTCACTCCCAATAGCGTTAACAAAAATTAGAAAAATTCCTAGGGAAGATTATGTTCACCCCTTTCTATTACCTATGTGGAAAATGTCACTAAATGAATTATATTCCCTCCATAATTCTCTATATATAATCTCATGAGATATAATGATTTAACTAATGAATTGATTTTGTATTTAATTCAAGTCACACCAATAATATAAATGATTAAAATGGATATATTTCTTTTGATATTATCCTTTGGTCACCATATTAATTTTCCATGGTATGGTATTTTACTAATGATATATGATTATAGAAAATATTTAGTGGTTATTGAAATTATAATAGAAGTGTATCAGCCCTTACTAATGGTATTGGCAAATGTGGAGAGGTATTTTTCCTTTTATTGTTAATGACATATTCATTTTTGGCATATAAAACTATTTAATAAAAAGAGAGAACATTTTTCACAGAACATGTGATGAAAATGTGGATAATATCATTATTTTCGAACGTTTAAGGATGAGAGAAAATCACAAAATTTTTTACAAATACATTATAAAAATGTTTTTAATTTATTTAATCTTATATTATCACTTTTTTATTTTTGGTTTTTATAAAGGTAATTAATTTTTACCACAGTAATTTAATTTTATTTCTTAAAAATAAAATGATACTTATTAAATATTATTAACCAATTACTTATAAATATTAAATCAAATTTATCATATATAATTTAAATATGTATGATAAATTAATTGTAACAATAGAATATGTAATGAAAAATTACCAATTTTTTTATACATGCATTTCTATGAAAGACATTTATATTTTGGATAAAATTACAGATGTGATTGAATTAATTAAAATTTTATTTATTTTTACGCAATTTCTTTAATTACTATAACAATTATACATCTTACATCAAATATGTCAATTTTTTAAATGAAATAGAAAAAAATAGTTTTCATTAAATCAATACATAAATTATTAGAAATGTTGTTAATATGTTTTATTTATCAACTTGTAATGTTTAAATACTAGGTGTAACAATATAAAATATTTTTTTAGTAGATGGATTTTAAAAACAGATAGGGAATTATTCAATAAAAATTTCATAAAAGTTCTTGTATTAGTAAAAACAATATTTTTTTCTATATTCCTAAAACAGAAATAATTTGGAAGAAAAACATTATAATCTATCATATTAATTATAAAACCTGAAAAATACTTTATATTAATATAAATCATATTCTTAAATTTTTTAATTTATCTTTTGAATATAAATTCGAAATATAAATTTAAATAACATTTATTGGAAAATGAAATTTTTAAACAATTAGTGTTCTTAATATTATTTGAAATAAATTTATAATTAAATTATGTTAATATGTAACTTAATATATAATATTTTCAATATTTTTAATTTAATATATTATGATAATATATTTAGTACTTACCAAAATGATTCTTTGAAAAAAATAACATTACATCTTCACAATATATGCTTCAACAAAAACTATTAAAAATAATTATTTGTATTCTAAATTTTAAATTTTCACCTTTATTAATATTAAAATACTTATTTAAATTATATATATACATAATATCATATTTTAATAATATTAATATTAATATTTACACACAACAAATAAATATATATTTATAATATTTTATTTACATTTTAACCATTATGGGTTATATTATTTATAATTTACTACATAATAATACAGGAATTTAGTATACCTAAAGGATATAATAAATATGAATATATTTTCTATAACCACATTTGAAAGGGATATATTTTCAGTGACCATATTTATAATAATAAAATTTTTATCATATATATATATACTAATCATATTTTAGTCGCCCTTCTCTTGTCTATAGTTATTATTTTAGATATGAAAATATTATTCCTCTATTTATGATTTTATTTTCCATTAATGGTTCTCCTTGGATAATGTTGATCCTAAAAAGTGATGTTCAATACAGATATTTCATTGTTTTGATGTTATTATTATTTTTAATATATTGTACCCAATTGATTTATGCACTTTTATTAGTTTTAATTAATCATGGTGACTAATAATCTATTGTTTGTTGTACATATTTTTATGTTATTAGGTTTCAATGTCATACTTTTAAATGAATAACAATTTTTTATTTTGGTAAAATTATTATAGGGATCATTTTTAAATTATATTTCAATCTTTTTGAATGAATAGATATATTTTCTCTAAAATTATAAAAAAAAATAACAACAACAATAATAATACACATGATGTTGATTATGACTATAATTGATCCCTATACTATAGGAATTATAATTAGAGGCCATACTGATCATTCCATTTATAAAATATAGATACAAAATAGGAGATACATTCATATCTAAACAACATAACAATGAACCACATAACACAATTCATTACCTCAAAATTTCAATAATCAAGTACTGGTTCTCACATATAACCATTAATCTATTTTAATCAATCTATTTGAGATTTTATTAATATTAACAAGGATATGTAAGATTACTCTATGATGTTTAATCCCGACATTCACAAATAATTTCATTTCTATTTTGTGATGATAAATAGATGAACCATCTAACCTTGATTCGCAATTTTCATTTTTGTTCTAAAATATTCACTGTAACCTGAGATTCCCTTCTAGGTTTTTAAATATTCCTTGAGTCTATATGACTTTCTTTTTATCCCAATACATAGGCCCTCTATTTAGTCTATGCCCAAACCCAAGCTTGACCTTTTACATGATGAGTATGAGAACAAGTTATGCTAATGATTACAAGGAGCACAATATTTTTATTGTGAATAGCTAGGGATGCCTCTTGATATTTTATAGATAAGATCAACACATTAACCTATATAGATACCCTCATTTTGGTCAAACCAAAATGAGTTTCTCTTATATAAGTACCACACTATACTTTTCTTGGATGATTTCACATAGTATTACCAACTACATGTAGTTAATCAATATTTATAGTTCATTTTCACATGAAAATAAAAGGTATGACATTAATTGTTATGTAGAATAAAAACACATGGATTTTGATTCCCTATATTGGGATTTGTATGAAGCCCTCTAATGGGCTCGATCCCAACACCACAAACCATATCACCTCCAGGGAGGGTGATAAAATCTACAGTGTCGAGCTAGTCATCGTTAAACCAACTAAATACTGAACAAATTATATAAATATAGAAAACCTCTAATATGCATATGTGTTTACAAATCCCTAAGGATTCGATTAGTTCATAGGAATAGGGGAAACCAATTCCATATTAGGATACAAGAAACATTAAATAAATACATATTAAATCCATGAGAGAGTCCATGGTTAGAAATTAACTATCCCAAAAAGTTTTGAGGAGCCTAACATCCAATACTATCAACAAACATGAATTCCAAAGCATTGTTGGAAAAACATCCTAGTGATCACCTTCCTTAGGAATGTAGATATCTGACAACATTCTGGTAAAATCGTCATGAATGCAGGATTGCCTTATAGTTTCCATCAAAAACGTAAAAACTCATTCCTAATCTCAATATCCAATTTAATGATGTTATAATAACCCTATTATTATTTGATAAAATCATATTACTATTATATAACCCTATAATCATACATATTCATTAGTATAATATGTTATTATTTTGGTTTTTTCAACCGCCTAAATGAATGATGTTATAATATTATCATCACATTAATCATTAATGATATTAAATCCATTTATAATGATATTATATTATTTTATGTATTAATATATTTCAATTAATATGGTTATGAAATGATAAAAAATTTAATTTTATTCATAATATATGATTTTTAATTGGAAAAATACTAGAAACATATTCATCCTGAAATTCCATTCTCACAAACCATATCAATATCATCCATCAACTAAAAATATAGCTAAATAAATAATTATAACATACTTATAAAAATATCATCACTAATATATTTTTAATTAAAAATTATAATTAATGAGTATAGATGGTATAACGTACCCTATTTTTTTTTGAGAAAAAGTTATTAATTTTGATTATGATTATTATACATTTGGCTGGCATTCTATTGTAGGGGTTGGGAGAAGTTGTTATAGTTTTCCTATATTAATTTTCACTACTTGATAAGTGATAAATATTAAACCACATCTTTGTTTTTGTGGTTTACACACAACCAAATAAATTTATTATTCAGTATTTCTTATATAATTAATTGATTTCAAAAATTCAAATTTTGTTAATAGTTTCAATGTATTTAGATTCAAATTTTACTAAATCCAAAAGTGGTTATTTACAACACCAAAAAAATATATGATTTGATATTTTTGAATTCATTTTCAGTAAAATATTTGTTATTTCTTATTGAGATCTAATATATTTGCTTCTCCACTTGTTATTTATTGTATTTAGAAGTCCTATTACAATTTCACATCCTAAAAGATCAAAATTCAACTAAAAGGATGTTTTTAAGTAGTGTAGAATATATTTTCTTGATCTAGGAATCCTTCTTCACCATAAAGACATTATTAAAATTATTTTATAAATGTACTTATATGTAAATATATTATTTCGACAGTTCATTCACTACAAATATTTAATTAATTTTCATGGGTTCGAAACAATTATTTTTAAATATTTTTCTTACACTTCATTTTATGTTGATTAAATATTCCATACAAAATTATGAAAAAGTAGTATTTTTAGAATTATTTTATGACCACATTTTCCTAATGAAATTTCCATTTTACATATACAATACTCCTCCACATGTTTTCCTGGATTTACATAGAAATTTATAAACCCATTTTTGGAATAATTTGTTTGAATAAAATAAAATTTATTAAAAACAAAAAGCATATTTCATCGATTTTTTTAAAATTAATTTTGTAATCTTGTAATAAAACTATTTTAAAATATGTCAACATCATATTATGTTTCTTATAATTCACACGGGAAATTATCTAATATTACCAACCAACTTATTTATTAGTAAGGGTTTTGACAATGTCTTTTGAATGTTTTTATGAAAACCATTTGCTTTCTATTGTTTAATTAAGATACAATGGGATTATGAATGTTTTATTGCTATTATTGTCATTATATCTATGGTTTTTATTATATGATGCATGGATCGATTATATCCCTTCAATTAATTGGGTAAATCATTATGTTTACTGATATTATGATGATATGTTATGAAATTATTATTATCCTCACAACATTATGCATGGTAATTACTTTTATGTTTATAACGTTATACTTGTACATTATCATTATGTATGCAACACTATACACTATGATTGTTTTCATGTTCCAAAAAATAAGAATGTTTTTTATTGTTTGGTTCAATACTCTATGTGAAAACATTATTATTATTTTCATCACCTAATGTGTGGGATATAATGTAGGTTTTATAATGCATGGACATTATTTTTTTTAATAATTATATAAGATTATATTATTTCTATATTCACAAGATTATCCATGGAAATTATTGTTGTCATCAAAAATCGGTGTTTCAAAATAATAATTATATTGCCAAATTATTTTTGTCATTTGTTTGGGTTCATCACACTATATATAAAAATTATTATTATATTCACAATAATAAGTGTACTGCAGATTATGTTTTTCCATATCCATAATGTTTTGAAACATTACATTTATGAATATTTTATTTTTACATTTTTTTCTAAACCATTTTTAGTTCTCAGATAATTATCATTGACTAAGGTTTATATATACCATTGTCTCATGAATTATGTTATGAACTAGGACTTATATCCTATAATTTATTTATTATCTATGTTATATTTGGTTAATGGTAATACACTATTTCCCATGTACAGGAATTATTCTCACTTACAATCATTGATTTATCATTCTTATGATTACCCTTACTAGGATTTTGTGATCACCCCATACTTATGATTTCAATTCCAAGGTCATGAAGAAGAATATGATTTTTGATGTTTCAAAAATGGTTTCATGTGAGAATACAAATTTATGGAAAATTTAAAGTATTATTTTAAAATGATAGAATCATATAGCTAATATTAAGTGAGTCTAATCCATTGGGATCTTGGATAGTGTGTGAATTTTTGAGACATAATGTTTTAGTATATAAAATAAATGCGAGTTATGATTATTTTTCCTCACTTATTATGAATTTTTTTTCCAACTATAGTATTTGTGAACTATATTCCAGATGGTGGGTCTAGGGAACAACAATAATAGTTTAATTCCTCCAACAATGATATTATATTGAAAATTATATTTTTGATAAAAATTTAATATGATTAGTTTATATTTAGTATTCTTGGTTTTTTTATTGTGGAAACTAAGTTTGATTGTACATTTATTACATATAAATTATATTAAATCATTTATATACAGTTTAATAGGTTACCATTAGGAATATTTTTTATGATTTTTTAATTAGTTTAAACTTCAATGAATTATAATTATTAATTTTAATTTTTTAATGAGAGTTCAAATGATGATATAATTGTGTATGTTTATAATTTCAGTCATTCATTACATATAATGTCCATTTGATATTTTTAATATCTTTAGTTATGTTAGAAGTAAACATTCATTCATGACATTGTTTACTTATTAGTTGTGTAATTTAATAGAATACCTTATGGGGGATATAAAGAATAATGTGGGATTTATAGTTGCTAAGAAACATTAATTTCATCAATAAATGTAATGGTAGGAATTGATTATACATTTTTTAACAATTTTTTAATAATAAATTTCATTAATATTAATATTCATATATTGGATTTTGATTCAACATGACGGTGAATCCAATATATGTTTGATATTATACTGCAAGGCCTAGTTTTCAATCCATAAAATATTGATAGATGTATTCATGGGTAGTAATGAATCTCATTCAATGAATTTGGAGGGTCCCATAGGGGTTTGATTATGATAGGTATTTTTTATAAGAATTATAAAATGAATAATGGTTTGGCTTCAAAATATCATTTTTTTTAATTTCAGTTTTATTATTATTATATCATTCTTATATATTGATGTACACTTGATAGAGTATCCCAATTATAGGGGAGAATCATTAGTCTCCAAATATATAACTCTTACTCCATATAATTCGTATTTTCATTTAGTGTGATACAATCTATTGGGTAACAATGATATGGTGAGAGATATTGAAAAAAACAACTCAATTAATAAAAGGGTATTTTAATCATTATCCACCTATTTATTTATATAATTAATACTTATAAGAATAATATAGTAAATAAATGAAAAATATTCTTTACTATTAATCGATATGAATGGGAATCAGAGTTGTATTATGTTTTATAACTCAGATTATGAGAAATAATGAAAATAATTAGTAAGTTGAATGATAATAATTTCCCTTATAATAAATTCCCACTAGAATATATACACATGTGCTCCCTTATTCTTCTCTGTATGCAAACGAAATATATACTGGTAATGGGTTTCTAGTAATCTCTATGACTCATTTCCACATAATCATATATTATTATTAGTAAGACTCCACGTATTTATAATATTTTCATACATTATGATATAAAATTTTATTTTGTTTACTAACTACTATATCTAAAAGATATGAAATACAATTTTCTCAAATATTACCTAAGATCCAAAAAATAAAAATACATTATATATTGATTACATGCAGTTTTTTTAATATCACTATCTCTATATATATTGTATAAAAAGAGGTATTCATGGAATCCCATAATATTATGTGACCATTTCCATTATGTTTTGATATATCATTTCGGGACTTTCCTTGGTTCATCCTCTAAATATGTTATGTAAATTTTTCCATGGAATCTAAATCATGATATAATTATTTTCCATTAGTTAATTTTGAAAAATTACATGACACAATTTTTCATGTTTTGTATCAACTAATATATATATGAGTAAACATATTTTATGTCTCAACTCCTTTACTATCTAATAGAAACTAATTTTTTAGGATAAATCTATTTCTGATTAAATTACATATTTTTCATTAAAATAATTTGATGTGATCCAAATAATATAATATATTAATTGAAGAATCTTGAAAACCCATAATTCATTTTCATTATTTATTAGATCCAGTTAGCTCCCAACTCATTAATGAGAAGGATGAAAACATTATAAAATAAAGAATCCCCATAAATCAAGAATAAATTTTCTCATGAATTTTTTTAACTATTCCTCCATTGTGATTGTCCTGTAAAAATCCCACTATTTGAGAGAAAAATTTCATCAGAGTAAACCATCTCTTAGTTTATAATATATTATATACTAAACATCTCCCAATCATGATTATTTAAAAATTCGACCATTATCAATTTAGAACATTTAGTGGACTCAATATCCCCCATTTTAAATTTAAACAGATAAAACCTGATATTATCATCAATTAAATATTCAAACTATTCTTTATAATTTGAATACACTCTGTTTTGGATTCCTACTATAAAAATAACATGTCGAGACCAAATTGGTTGAATGTGGTTTTTAGATGTTTAAAGATGTTTTTATATATATGTTTTCATTTTTTTCTTTATAAATAATAAATCCACATTGTATGTGTTGAAGATAAAAAGAAATAAGAATCAAAATTCGATGAGTGCACGCATGTTTCCTAAGAAAATCAAATAGTTTTAGTTTTCTTTCATGGAAATGTTCTCTACGTGAAAATGTTTATCAACCACACCATGCATCAACAATGTAGTTTCAGGTTACATTGAAAAGTTTTATCATAGTCCGGATGTCTCCATAATAAATAAAATGATTCTTTATTGATTTGTATGTTTTAAATATCTTATTTTTTCTACAAACATGGTATCCATGATTTTTGAATGAATGGTGGAGATACAATATTCAAGTATTTTAGATGTAATATAATCGATTTGAGTATCATATCTGAAGATTAAAGGTGATTAAAAGATTTGATTTCATAGAATAATTAAATATAAGTCATATGATTCTATTTCAATCCTAATGATCTCAATATAAAAAGGAATTAATTATTAAAAGACCATTTTTTCGCAGAATAATGTCTACAAATGAAAAGATTTACAATCTCATTTCATTAGTCTGATATTAATAAGACATAAATATTTTCTAAAGGTTGGGATGTTTTATAAGTACTCAACCTTAAAAATTACTTAATCTTGATTTATTACAAGAATTCACATTGAGTATCGTTTCAGGTTTAGAGTTTTATATAATTATATTATAAATCAGGTTGTACATTCCACATTTCAAAAAGGTTGTTACATAGAAGACAATATTCATTTTTCCCATCAAAGGAGTCATATTTTAAATAAAACATGGATTATTGAGTGACACTTCCTCGACACTATCATCTCATCATGTACTTTTCCCTTGACCTGTGAAAAACATTTCAAAAACCTGGGATGAGCATAAAAAACTCCGTAAGGGATATAAAAGTATGGAATGAAAACATTAGTCCATGTATACATAAAAATTAATGAAATAAAACATTGCTCATAAAACATAATCACATTATCGTACCTCATGATATCATAAGATTTATGAATAACTCATAGAAAACATAAGACATAAATGTAACTTGAGGTATTGATTACATTATTACGAAGGGAGTAACCCTCATGGTTATGTTTGGAATACCCATCACAATATATTCCCTAAATCACTTCAGAGAAACCTTATTGTGTAACTCCTTTGCATTACCCAATGCATTGTAGAGCTATCACGAGCTCACTCGCCCTTAGTTTATCCCGGAACCACCCGTCTTCATAATGAATTCCCAAGAACCATAACATAATCTTATCACATAAAACATTCATAAAGGAAACATAAAATGTCCACATTTCAATCACAAGATATCAATACAACACATTTATATAATCAAAAAATTATCGAAACCATTTTCAATACCAAAATAAAATAAAACTAAAACATGGTTTTTTTCATTTAAAAAAGGTTATAGCATGTAGAGGAAGCCGAAACTCAAATAATGGTCATAGAGGCAGAGAAGTTGTTTTCTCCAAATACGTAGGAAAAAATCATTCCATTTTTTGGTTTAGTAAAACTCTTCATATAAAAAAGATTCCTTTTGTGTAAAAGTATATTAAAAAGGAGTTTATACACTGCATAGAAGAATGTTGTGTATAGAACAAAATATGCCTCAATGAAAGGAGATTGAGACGAAGTCCAATGCCTCGTTTCCAAGTTGACCCGATCATTATTTAATATCCTGAATAATAAACTAGAGTAAATTTCCACTTTCGTAAGAACTTTCGTCAAGTTAATTATTCCTTTTCTATCACTTATTATCATGTTATGAACATTATGTAATTATTTAAGTTAAAACGGTCGTTTTGTCGATCTTTGGTACTTCATCCAAAAAATAAACTTCTTATAATTACAAGTAGTTCATGTGGTAAATATCCATTCTATGGAGAATTATATTCATGATGTAGATATCATATATATCATATATATAAATTATATACATGCATTTATAACATTACATAACATTTAGAGGTAAGAAATGAAATGCACCGTTTATGGAGACGGTAAGCCGTATGTATGCATGAACGCTACTTTCATTTATATTTCATATTTAATGGAATGAAATCATAATGATATAAAGTAATATTATAATTATATTATTATATAATATATAACATCATAAACTCCATCCTTTATACGTCCCACATATGGAATTAATGAATCAAATCACATTGAGGGGGCGTAGTCCGCACTTCCCAAAATGAAGATATCGTGTTTACCTATAATGGAGACCTTAAGGTAGGATAGAAATGAAAAATACAGAATAATAAGGAAACTATAGGCATAAAATATATCATATAAAAATATATTGACATCTTAATGGCCACCATGAAAGGTGTTAAAAAAATATTGAACAATCATCGTTACGTGAGGCAAAAATTCGCCAACCACCGAAACTGTAAGTTCATTAACCATTTGACGGAAGTGTGTGTAAGTGTAAATCATGTACTTCTCATAAAAAAATCCTAGTATATTGTATATACTGTTTTTTTATTAAAATAAATGAATAAAAATAGATTCGGGGGTTGGAGAATCAAACTAAAATAAAAGAACATTAGAGAAGACATTACCTTTAAATATGGTTACTCCCCTTGGGTTGAACCAAAAGGGTTTCTGGGAGACCTTTCTGCCTAAGGTAAGGCTTATATGATGAATATAGGTATGTGAAGAGATAAAATAATCAGATTTTGGCTGAGCCAATGGCTTGAGAGGTGTGGGTAAGGTGGTAGAGGTGGGGGCCTTTTATAAGAGGGAGGAGGGGCACTCATGGAAAGTCATGAAATGTTACTTTATTATATAATGAGTTTCGGATTTTAAAGGTCCCACAATTATATATTTATAGGATAAGGTGATAAGGGTTATAATTCCACCCATCCAATTGTCCTTTGACAAGTGTAAGTCTTTGATTTTACATTATCTTTTCATTTTATTTAAATCGTTCATTAATCAGGTAAACGCTGCATCATTATGGTGTCACAAAAAATTTAATTTATTTAATGTCTAAAAATTATAAAACAAATATCATGATGTAGGAAATAATTTTAGCTTTCCAATGACTATTTATAGTCTAAAAGATAATTTATACAGACAAAACTAAAATTTATTTTCTTGGGTGATACATACATTGGTTATACATTCCCCTTAAAAAACATAAAATGATATAGTGTCACTATCACCCAAATGTGAGTCCATGGGTTCCCAAAGTTTGGCACAAGGCATACCATGGTTTCACACGACACAAAAAGTAGCATTGGGGTACATTTTGGGGTCATTTTCTAATATTATGATATTATTTTATTACCCTTAACTACCCCATTACTAATTAATCACGATAATTAAAGATAATTACCATTGTTAGTATACATAATGTAAAAAAACAAAATTATCTTAATTACATAATATGTATCTTATGATTCCAAATATGGAATTCATTTTTCCAAATATGAAACACAGAAATTGTAGTAATTAATTTAAAAATAACCCCTGTTGTCAAAACAAATAGCATGTTTTTTAGAAACAATATCTATCAAAAGATTGACAGTTGTTTATGCCCATATTCAATTTAAAGTTAATTCAATTACCACCATTGGATTAAATGGTAAAAATATATTCTATTTACATTTTGAAACCAATTAAAAAGATAATATATCCATATTATTAAATTATATGAAAAAGAAATTTTGAAGTAAAATGCATTATTTTCACTATTCATTAAAAATGAACATTGTCAGAAAAATATCAAAAAAATTTCCAAAGTAAATTTCAATGTCCCAATACTAAATAATAAGATTATTTTGACAAATATAGATTATAAAATTGTCAAAATATATATTTAAAAATGGTTATCCATCAAAAGGTGGGAAACCAATCTTTTAAAAAATATTAGTGAATTTTATGCTTAAGATTGGATTTATTCTCATTTTAAGCCTCTAAAACACTATATAATTCATAAATAGACATAGATATGAAAATCCATAATTATTTACTTACATGGGATGTTACATCCTACCCCCATTTATAAAATTTCATCTTCACAATTTATTTACTTATCGAATAATTGGGGGTATTTATCCCTCATTGCATTTTCAGATTCCCATGTTGCCTCTTCAATCTAGTGATTTTTTCCACAAAACCATTACTTGATAAATCACCTTATTCCACAATACATTCTCCTTGTGGTCAAGAATATGGAGCGGTTGTTCTATATAAGATAGGTTCTATTCTAGATGAATAACTTCTGGGCTCAAAACATGAGATGGATCTGGCATGTACTTCCTTAACATTGAATCATGAAAAACATTGTGTACCTAAGATAAACATAGAGGTAAAGCCACTCGGTATGCAACGGATCCAACTCACTCCAGAATTTCTTATGGTCCAATGATCCTTGGACTCATCTTTCCTTTCTTACCAAATCACATCACACTTTTCCACGGTGAATCTTTGAGGAAGACATGATCACCTACCTCAAAAGAGAGATCCATCCTTTTATTGTCCGCATAAATTTTCTGCCTGCTATGAGATGTTTTCATGTGCTTCTGTATCAGCTGAACTTTTTCTGCCAACTCTTATTCCAATTCTGGTCCCATCAACATCCTTTCACCCACTTGATCCCAAAAATCTAGAGTTCGACACCGCTTCCCATATAATACCTCAAATGGTGCCATCTGTATACTAGAATGAAAACCTTTATTATAAGAAAACTCAACCAAAGAAAGATGTTGGTCCCAAATTCCATGGTAATCAATCGAAAAATCACGTAGCATATCCTAAAAAATCCGAATTGTTCATTATGACTGCCCATGTGATTGAGGATGAAAAGATTTATTAAAATTTAATTCAGTACCCAAGGACTTCTAAAGGCCTTTCCAAAAGTTAGAAGTAAACCTCGGATCACGATCAGATAAAATGGAGAGGGGAACTCCTTTTAACCTAACTACCTCTTTATGATACAAACTAGAAAGTTGATCTAGAAAAAAAGTATCTCATATAGAAATGAAATGATCATATTTAGTCAAGCGATCAAAAATAACTCAGATTTCATTATTACCTTGAGGTGGCTTTGGAAATCCCACAACGAAGTCTATGGATATATTCACCCATTTCCACTATGGTACTAGTAAAGGCTGAAGTATCCCTTTCGGTAAATGTTTCTATACTATAACCTATTTAAAATTCAAACACTTCACAGTAGAAATAGAAATATCTCTTTTCATTCCATCCCACCAGTAATACACCCAAAGATCTCTATACATCTTAGTACTGCCAGGATGAATTGAAAATAGAGAACTAGGAGCTTCCCATAACTACTCTCTCTTCAACTGTGAATCAAAATGCACACACAATATCTTCCCAAATCTCAAAACACAATCATTATCATTGTTAAATTTAGGGAACATACCCATTTGAACTAGCACTACCTTTTTTTGGAACTCACTTTCGTGCTTCTGTGCTAGCTTAATTATGTCTGATAGAGAATATTTCACTGATACCTAAAACAAAACAAAAGAACATCATGCACCAAAAACTTCTATGACAATTTTCATCAAATCCTTAACCAAAGGATCACGTTACAAATGTAGAATGGTTAGTGAAGCATTACTTTTTCGACTCAAAGCATCATCCACTTTATTTTATTTTCCTGGATGGTAATGCATTGTACAATCATAATCCATGATTAATTCTTGCCATATCTTCTTTATCATGTTCATGTACTTCTGAGTGAATATATATATTAAACTTTTTTGATCAGTATATATTTCACAATTTACATCATACAAATGATTCATCCAAATTTTTTAAGACAAAACAATAGAAACTAACTCCAAATCATGTGTAGGGTAATTTACCACATGAGTTTTCAACTGTCATGCAGAATAAGCAATTACATGATGATTCTGCATTAAGACACAACCAAGTCCTTTCAATGAATCATCATTGTAGATAAAAAACTCACCATTCCTGGAAGGTGGTGACAAAAATGGAACATTCACAAATCTTCTTTTCAATTCCTGAAAACAATCATCGCATTCTTTTGTCCAGATAAACTCCACACCCTTCCAAGTTAGCTTAGTCATTGGACTAGATAACTGTGAAATTTGTTTAACAAACCTTCGGTAATAGTCTGCCAAACCAAGAAATCTACAGATCTCAGTTACATTTGTGGGTCTTGTCCATTCTTCAATAACCTTTGTTTTTTCCGAATCAATAGTTATTCCATCTTTAGAAACAATGAGACCAAGGAAAGAATTTTTTTGAAAAAAAACTTCCACTTTCGGAATTTCCAATAATTTTTTTTTCTTTTAAGGTTTTCTAAATAACCCTTAAATGGATTTTATTCTCCAATTTACTTTTAGAAACCACCAAAATATCATCAATTAAAATAACCACAAACTTATCCAAGAAATCATTAACAATTCTATTCATAAGGTCCATGAATAGGGAAGGTGAATTGGTTATCCCAAAAGGCATTACTAAAAATTCATAATGGCCATATCTTATACAAAATGCGGTCTTCAGAACATCTACTTCCTTTACCTTCAACTGATGGTACCCCGATATCAGGTCAGTCATTGAAAAATACTTAACTCACTCGAGCTGATCAAACAAATCAACTATATGAGGAAAAGTATAATTTTTCTTAATAGTGATGTTATTCAAGGCTCTATAATCAATGCAAAGTCTTGTTGAACCATCATTATTTTTAACAAATAAGACAGGGGCACCCCAGTGTGATGTGCTAGTTTGAATGAAAACTTTCTCTAACAAATCTTGCAATTTCTCCTTTAACTATAAAAGTTCAATCTGAGCCATTTGTTAAGGGGGGTTTTAAATTGGATTAGCATCAGGAACTAATTCAGCAGTAAATTCAACTTCCTGATCTGGTATTATTCCAGGAAACTCATCAGGAAAAACATTATGATACTCATTTACCACTGGAACATCATTAATATGAACTATTCCTTTGTTTTCAAGAATATGTTCAAGGTAACATTAATTTGCATCTTTTACAAGTTTCTCAGTATCTTGATATGTTATCAACAGTAACGGTTCATTCTTTTACACAAACTGAAAGTGTTTATGAAAAGAAAATTCTTTAGTTCTACAATCAATCTTAGCATGGTAAACTGAGAGTCAATCCTTACGCAAGATACATCAAACTCTACTAGAGGTAAAAGAATAAGGTTTTCAAGTATTTTCTTTCCATGGATAAGGATTGGAAGATTCTTATAAATTCTTGTTGCCTTAATATTTCCCCCAGGTGTTTTTACCACAAGTTCAAGAGTCATTTCTTGTGGTGAAATTTCCAATTTACTAGAAACTTATTCAAAGATGAAATAATGTGTATACCCTGAATCAAACAACACATTGGAATAATCTGAAAAAAAAAACAAATTACCTGATACCACTTCATTTGATGGCCCAACATCTGCTGAAGTAGTTTCAAAGGATTTCACCACACCTTTCTTCTTGTAGTCTGACTTTTTCCCATCATTTGAGATCTTTGTCAAACACTCGTTTTCATAATGACCCATAACATTGCACTTGAAACATTTCACTAACTGTAAATCAAATTTTTTTCTTACCATCACCCTGATCATTTTCAGTGAAATCACGAGCCTTATGTCCCATCTTACCAAATCAGTAGCACTTTCCAGAATCCAGAAGACATTCCCTTGCATGCCTTTTACCACATTTATCACAAACTGAAAACTTAGTTTTCATACCATCGGTCCTCTTTAAAGGATTATTCCCTTTCTCCTGCCACCTAAGTCTCTTCTTCTGTTGGTTTTTATAAAACACTTGATCATCAGTAAACTCCATTTCCACCTTCTCAGCACATCGAAAAAGCTTTTCATAAAGTTTGAAGTCACAAGAAGATAAATCCCTTCGATATTTTGGCTTTAATCCTAAGTAAAAACGATTGATATTACTATCAAGGTCTCATATAAGATTTGGAGCATACCTTGCCAATCGAGTGATCCTTTATTCATAAGAATCCACTAAGTCATCCTCTTCCCTCAATTCCATGAATTTTTTTCCCTCCTAATTCGAACAGACTTAGGAAAATATTTCTTAATATACATACCTTTGAATTCATCCTAGTCAAGAGAATAAATCTCATCAGTGTCCCTGATATTTTTAACCATCAAACACCACTGATCTTATTCACCCTCCAAATGGTAATAAAAAAGACTAACCTTTTTATTGTCTGAACACCCCATGACATCGAAAAGATTCTCTAGTGATTTAATCCACCATCCAGCTAGCACAAGGTCAGATAATCCTCTAAATTATGGGGTATGTTTCCCCATGAAATGTTCTACCACTGACATGTTCCTCTACGGTTGATCTGGATGATCTCATGCATGGATACCACCACCATTTATCACTTTATTCAACTGTTCCATTACTACAATGAACTGTTCAGTTCCAATTCCGACCATCTCAGGATGCTGATTCGGAAGGTCATTTTCTTCTGTATTCCTTCCTAGCACAACTTCATAGTTTCCGCTACGGATAACCATTCTGAACAAACATGTCATAGATGAAGCAACATGGTAATATTGAAATTCTATATCATTTCAATTTGACCATAAAAAAAAAATTTTTGGATATTCATTTAATAGAATTATAACTCCTATTTTTATCTAAAATGTTCTTTGATACAAGCTATAAGGCCCCAGCCATAAACATTACTTAATCTTGAGTTATTACAAAAATACACATTGAGGATCTTTTCTTGTTTAGAGTTTTAGAGAATTAGATCATAAATCATGTTGTACATTCCACATTTCAACAAGGTGGTTACATAGAAGACAATATTCATTTTTCTATTCAAAGGAGACATATTTCAAATAAAACATTGATTCTTGTGTGAAACTTTCTTGACACTATCATGACACCATTTAAATTTCCCTTGACTTCTGGAAAACATTTCAAAAACATGGGATGAGCATAAAAAGCGGAGTAAGGGATATAAAAGTACGGAATGAAAACATTAGTCCATGTATACATAAGAGTTAATGAAATCATACTTTTCTCATAAAACATAAGAACCTTATCATACCTCATGAAATCATAAGATTTATGAATAACTAATAGAAAACATAATACATTAAGGTAACTTGAGGGTTTCATAACATTCTTTCATAGGGAGTAACCCTCATGGTTAAATTCGAAATACGCATCATAGAATATTCCCTAAATCTCTTTGGAGAAACCTTCGTGTTTATCTCCTTCTTATTACCCAATGTATTGGAGAGATATCACGGGCTCTCCCGCCCTTAGTTTATCACGGAACCAC
The DNA here is from genome assembly GCA_963277665.1 of Viscum album. Taxonomy (NCBI): domain Eukaryota; kingdom Viridiplantae; phylum Streptophyta; class Magnoliopsida; order Santalales; family Viscaceae; genus Viscum; species Viscum album. The sequence goes on from OY728128.1 coordinate 61,756,787, forward strand.
CAATCTTCATAAATAATGCCCAACAAACATAACATAATCGTATCAAATAAAACATGCATAAAGGAATCATAAAATTTCTATATTTCAATCAGAAGATATCAATACAACACGTTGATATAATCAAAACATTATCAAAACCATTTTCAATACCAAAATAAATGAAAATTAAAACATGGGTTTTTTCATTTAAAAAGGTTATGGCTTATAGAGGAAGCCCAAACTCAAATAATGGTCACAGCGGTGGAGAAGTCATTGTCACCGCATACATACAAATAAAACATTCCCTTTTGTCATTTAGTAAAATTATTCGTATAAAAAATATTCCTTTTGAATAGACCTAAAAGTCAAAGGGGTGTATACACCGTATAAAAGAACATTCTGTATAAAACAAAATATGCCCCAATGAAAGGAGATTGAGACGAAGTCCCATACCTCGTGTCCAACTTGACTCGATCGTTATTTAGTCTCCTGAATAATAAACTAGATTTAATTTATAATTTCATAAGAACCATTTTCAGTTTCATTATTCCTTTTATATCACTTATTATCATGTTATGAACATTATGTAATTATTTAAGTTAAAACGGTCGTTTTGTCAATCTTTGGTACTTGAGCCAAAAATAAACAACTTATAATTACAAGTAGTTCATGTGGTAAAATATCAATTATAACCATAATTATATTAATTATTTAGATATCATATATATCCTAGAAATACTATATATACATGCATTTATAATATGACATCACATTTAGATGTAAGAAATTAAATGCACCGTTCGTGGAGACGGTAAGTCATACGTACGCATGAATGCTACATTCATTTTTATTTCGTATTTAATGGAATTAAATCATAATTTTATAAAGATATATTATAATTCCAGTATAATATCATATATAACATCATAAAATCCATCCTTTATACGTCCCACATATGGCATTAACGAATCAAATCACTCCCTTCCTAAAATGTATATATCGTGTTTACCCATACTGGAAACCATAAGGTATGCCATAAATGAAAAATACAGAATCATAAGGAACACATATACATAATATATATCATATATAAATATATTTACATCTTAATGGCCATAATGAAAGGTGGTAAAATAACATTGAACAATCATCATTTCATTAGGCAGAAATTTGCCAACCACATAAACAGTATGTTCTTTAACCATTAGACGGAAGTGTGTGTAAGTGTAAATCAAATAATTCTCCTAAAAACAACCAAGTATATTTGAGATACTGGTTTTATTTCAAAATAAAATAATAAAAATAGTTTAAGGGGTTGCAGAAGAAAAATAAAACAAAAGAGCATTAGAGAAGACATTACTTTTAAATCGGGTTAGTCACCTTTGTTTGAACCAAAAGTGTTCCTTGAAGAGATTTATGCCTAAGGTAAGGCATCTATGATGAAGAGAGGGATGTGTAGAGATAAAATGAGCAATGTGTGACTGAGCCAATGGCTTGAAAGGTGTGGGTAAGGTGGTAGAGGTGGGGGCCTTTAATAAGAGGGGGGAGGGGCCCTCTTGGAATGTATAGAAATGTTACTTTATTATATACTGATTTTCGTATTTCAAAGGTCCCACAATTATTTATTTCGAGTATAAGGTGATAATGGTTCGAAATACACCCATAAAATAGGTCTTTGACAAGTGTAAGGCTTATATTTTACATTATCTTTTCATTTTATTTAAATCGTTTATTAATGAGGTATTTGATGCATCAACATGATGTCATAAAAAATTTAATTTATATAACGTCTAAAATTTATGACATTGGGAGATTTGATGGGAATTTTTATTGGACCCTCAGACTCGGGATGACCCGGATAAGTCATCATACGCTAGACATTATCAAAAAAAGGATCATCATTCTAGGGAATTATTGAATAACTATAGAAAAAAATAACTTTCTCAAAGAGTTTTTTTATAGTTTTTTCTAGGTGAATTTGATTGTATAAATGTCTCAAATATTATTATAGAATCATATATTCATTATTTCATGTTGGTATGGAGAATCAAAATGAAAATTCATTTTTCATTATGATTTTTAATTAGAACGAAAAAATGGTATCAAAATGATAATTTCTATCAGACTGAAAAATAGTATGTAGGATTGAATTAGGATTATGTAGTATAATGTTTTTAAAATAATTAATAAGACTCAGGAAGTTCAAAAGGAGACAATCATGTAGACTAAATTAAAGAAAAGTTGAATTTTATAGATATTTGGTTGAACGAGAAAGTGAAATTATTTTCCCACCCATTCCAAATTTGGATCACCAATAAATAGAAGGAAGTACATTTTAAATTATAAGGATGGATCCACATCCACATACATAACATAGTGTGAGAATATTAAATATTTTAGTCAATAGGTGATGTTTCTATATACAGTTTTTGTGAGTTGTTTTTCCAAATAGAAGAAGAAGAAGAAGGAAGAGGTTATAGGATTGGATGGATCCATCAGGTTGATATGTTCAAGGTGATAAATATGTTTTTCAAATTATATTTGAATTAAATTTATAAATTTTTTGTTTTCTTATTGAGGAATTATAATGAAGAAATTGGACCGGGCATTCTGGTTATGTTTTTGTACAATCTCCAGAAGAGATATTTCCAACTGCTTCTGGTATGAAAGTAAAGAATTTTGTATGGAATAATAAAATAATAGTAGAAGATGAAGTAGAATAATGAAATGTTTGTAACACACTGGTGAATGTTTTATAAATTTTTACACACACTTTTTTTCATCATTTGTGAAAAAAGAATAACATGCACTATTGTATTGATCATATTTCTACACAAGTGTAAGGGTATTTAATACATTTTGTCTCAATAGAAAAGGATTGTTTTCAAGTTGGTGATGTGGTAAGTGATTATATCCAAACCACTATATGGAATACCTAGTCTTATTCAGTACATATGATTTTAAATACATTTTTTACTTTTAATGTGTGATTTTTCTTCTTCAAATGGTTAACTCTTTTTGATGATGTAAATGTTGTTACGAAATAAATAAAACTCAAAAAGGAATAAATATCACCGATTCACCACATCCCCTTCAAAATGATATGTTGATCTTGGGTGGGAATTTTTAGTTGGCATGAGATTGAAGGTTGACTTTGTTTCTTAATTTTTGACGTTTTTGAAGATAGGTTTTGAGGAAAATTATGAATTGTGTGAATATTAAGGGGATCCTTATTTTTTATGGAATGAAATATCATATTTGGATTGATAGAATGTTTCTATATATCATGACTTTGTGTTATGAATATTTTGATACTAATATAGATGTATTTCCTAATCATGTGGAAATTATCCTCTTACATATATAGATAAAAATAATCTATAGTTTAATGGAATATCATATAATTCATTACTATCAGCACATTCTAAAAGTGATTTACTTTTAATGAATTGAATTTTTACGGCTAAAGGTATCTAGAAAAAGATGAAAAACAATTATGAAGCAAAATATATATTTTATTAAAAAAATTACATTAATAGAGGCTAAAGTATAATGATCAAATTAAGGGTGTTTATGAATTTATTGGTAACTTTTACACAAAGGATAATGAAATTTTTATCACCATATGATTTTTTTGTGAGAAACATGAATTTTGACTATTTTAAAAAGATCTTGAGAATCATTATTTTTATATTTTATTTCAATAATTCATATTTACAATAAAGTAATCATGAGAATCTATCATTGGATGACCTTTATAGTGTTATCATTACATATGAAGTGAGATGGGATAATGTTATGGAAGACAAAGAAAATGATGATTGTGAAATTTCATTTAATGATTCCATGCAAGAAAAGTCTAAGGAAATTATCGATGAAAATATGTTCTAATTATGACTCTAATAATGTGATTAGTAACAATTTTTATTTATTTGTAACCATTTTAAAAAAATAAAAGTGGTATAAGAATCTACAAAAGGAAACAATCATTTAATTATTTTTTATGTGGAATCGCTAGGCACTTTACTGCTAATTTACATTGATGAAAGAATGAACGAGATAGATATGAAGATGATAGAAGGCCAATAAGATCATATAAAAAAATAGAATGAAAAATAAAAATCTGATTCCAATGGAAAAGATAATTTGTTATCCAAATCAAAATGTAAATGTTTTCTATATAAATATGATGTATATGATGATAGTGAATTGAAAGCAGAAAAAATCATTGAGATTTCTAGAGAAATTAATTTCATTGAAATAGTATATAATGATGTGTTTTGGATTAATAGTTCTGAATAATAGTAGACTGAGATATAGATTCCCTTAATGATTTAATTGGATTGATATATTAGAGATATAGTAAGACATGACAAAAATAATAAATTTTAGTAATTAAAGACCAACAAAAAACAATCAAGAATGTATTCCTCAAGAGAATGTCTGGTTAAGTGAAGTGTTTTATTGTCTGAAAAAGTGTCTTGTTAAGGAAAATAATTAGAATTAGAATATTGATTTAATGTTTATGGAAAAGGAAAACAATTTGTAACTTTTTTGAACAAAAACATCCAAAATCTGACTAGGGAGTTACATGTTTCCTAAACTCTCTCTATAAAGTTGATGAATGTTCTGGAAGGGGTAATACTAAGGAGGATCAACAAAAGTAATCAATAAATATGGAAAATAAATTAAATGTTTTTTCTAAGAATAAAATTGTGGGTAAAATCAAGTATTTGGAAGAAACGATCCAAATTGAGAATTTATAAGTTTTTAAACATTCTATGTCCAAAACCGAAGTTTTCACTAGTTCTAGTTACAATAAATTTGGGATGAAATCTTGAGTAATGACTAATATTTTTGGTGATAAATAAATTTTGGTTTCATAGAAATGTTATTATGTAGATGAAAAGAATGTTTCTGCAAAATAATTTCACAATTCCTAATAGTATGGTTGTTATTGACATCAATAATCTATCAATGATTACTGAAGATATTGTAGTGGATTTGTGAATATAGAAAATATTTTTTGGTATAATCTATAGCATTATTTGTATTATATAAGTAATATATGGAAAATATAATTATAGATCCAGTCATCCGAAATTAATAATTTTTGTAATGATGATTTGAAAGATAAAAATAGATTCCAACAATTGGAAACTATTTATAAAATATGTTAACAACATGAACATATTGGAAAAGGTTGCATTTTTTATTTGTTTAAAAAAAGGTTTACAAAAATTCATAGATTACATATTTGAATAATGTTATTGGAAAATAAAATTCTCTGGTTGTGTAAGCTATTGTAAAATCTACAAAGGGATGAGACCATAGATTTTGGATAATGGGGGATCTTCTCATATAGTAGGAAATTTGAAATTGCTGAATAATTTGAAATGTTTTAATAAATTAATAGTGACAGTTATAATAATGAATCCCTCTGAATAAATGGAATTTTAAACTATATTATTGGAGATGAAATGTTTAAATTCTATAAATCCTTGTTTTTTTATGGGTTGAAACAATAAATTTTTAGTGTTCCAAAAAATGTGATGATATAAATAATGTTGTTTTTATAAAAGATGTTTTCCTTGTGAAAATATAGGATAAAGGAAAATTTTTTATAAGAGGAAAATGTAAAAAAGGAAACTTGTCTCGAGTTGTTGATGTTCAGAACTCATGTTAATTAAGAGTGATGAAAGTAAATTAGTTGTGGGAAAAGGGATGGGAAATATGTGTAAGTGAAACATTTGAAATTTATGAAAGTGAGAAAATTTCTATGGTTGTCATGATAGATAAATAAGAATATATTGGTTTTATAAAATTTATTTATAAAGGGAATATTAAAAACTATATGCTTAAGAAAGAAGGTATTCATTTAAATCAACCCCTAGAACATACCCATTTTGTTATTTTTTGGACCAATCGTAAAATAATAAAACATCATAGAAAAGTACTTAATTGATTTTATTTATGATTTTACTTTAATTACATCTATAATGTGTTGGATGAATCAATATTATTCTATAAATATGTTAAATATTTTTGGTAGATGAGATGAGAATAAATGTGGGTACTCTATAAAGAAGTTGTGATATGATAAAGGTGGTGAAATAATTCATTATGAGTTCTAAGTTTATCCAAAAAAATTAATTTTTATTATGTTTAGTACAATATACAACCCACAAAAAATTTTGATGCTAAAAGTAAGAATAGAAGTATGGTTTAAATAGGGTGTATTATGTCACTAAAACGTTTTCTTTCTCATAACTTGTGGAGGGTGTAAATGATCACAAATATTTATATTCAAAACTGGTGTTTCTATAGGTCAATTTCTAATATGTATCATTATAAAATTTGATATGATAAAACTCTATGGTTTAAACACTTACATTTTTTTGGGAGTCCCTACATCACAAGTAAAAAAGGTGGAATCCTTGGAATTTTTTGTCAAATAGGTGAATATGAAATTTTATTTTATATTATCTAGATGGATGAGTATAAAAACATTCAATAAGGAAAAATTAAGAATATTTGATTCTATTAATGTAAATGTACATGAAAAAGCTGAGGAAGATGTGTCAGAATCTCATTTAGATGAGAAATATAAAGATGATGAATGAATTATTATCATGTAACGTAAAGAGAATTTCAATAATTGATTTCCCCCATGTGCTAAAGAATGAAAATATTCGATTTCATTTGATAAGGAATAATATCATACATATCATCATTGGATGCGTAAATGGGCAGATGCTCAAAAAAATTCCTAATAAAAAAATTGGTTCAAATAAGAAGAAAATCAAAATTTGTTACACATACTTCTTTGTATTTTAAATATTACTCTAAATATGTGACTATTTATTTTCATAATTTGGAATGGGTTTAGAATATGAATGATGAGTTGGATCAGATTAATAATAATAATTCATTGTATGTAGTACATAAAACAAATGAATAAAATGTTATTGATATTGATTTGGCATTCCTTAACAAGTTGAATGAATATGGGGAGGGGATAATAAACAATGAAATACAAGAGTGAAATGGTTACCAAAAAATTGAAGGTTTTTACTTCGATGATAACTTTTCTCCAGTGGAAATGATAATTACAATTAGAATCCTTCAGGAAATTATTACACAATTAAGTAATAAAATATTTCAAATAATTGTAAAGTCATCATTTCTGAATAGAGATATTTATGAAAAATATTATTTTCAACAACCATGTGATTTTTTTATTGGGAAGGATAAAATTTTTATTTAAATATTAAAGAATTCAATAATGGGGATAAATCATTCTTTGAGAGCATGATATTATATATTTTATACTTACTTAAAATTGTTCAATTTTACGGAAGGATGAGTAGATAGTAATCTATACATCAAATAAAATCATGTGATTTCCCTAATTGTTATTGGATATGTTGATTATATTATTTTTATAGGTAATGATGAAGGAAATTATTAACATTTTTTAATTAATGGATAAGTAATTTGAAATTCCCATTCTTGGTTAAATGAAATAATTTATGGGGTTAAAAATAAAAAAAAGTACATAATTATTTATCAATAAAAACATTCTATGTAATTTTTTATGTTTTTTGGCATGGAGAATTATAAACAAGTTAACAACCCAAATATTGTAGGACCAAAGTTTGATAAATATGGATAGGGTGATAAAGTTGACTCTAAATAGATCTAGAAGCTGATTGAGAATTTGTTGTAACTGACTACCTCAAGACCAGAGATCTTTTTTTCTATTACCTTATGTTCATGATTCTAAAGTTCCATAATATTTTAAAATCTATTATATAGTAAATAAATTATAAAATATATAAAAGGAGCAATAAATATAATAATATTATATTATATCTTAGAATGTATTTATAAGGATGAAGACACAGTTTGAAGACTAATTTTTTAATGTGAATTTAACACTGCTCTAATAATGTGATAATTAGAGTCCAATTAACATTAAAATAAATATTGTACAACATTTTAATTCAACGTATGTTAATATCAAATATCATTTCATCAATGAGAAATTGGTGAATAATGAACACAAGATGGTGTTTATTTCTACATTAGAACTACATGATAATAGTTTCAGAAATCCATTACCAAAAAAGGTATTTTTAAAAATGACATTGAACATGGGAATCCAAAATCCTACTCTCCATGGTTGAGTTATGTTTTTCCCCCATTTTATTAAGTCTTTGTATAATATTTTCTAAGGTAAGACAAATGAAATTTCATAAAACTATACATTGATATGTTCAAAACCATTTGAGGAATAATGTATATTTATGAAGTTATGGGTATGTTAAAAACTCATAATGTTTTTGTGTGAACTATTATATTATTTTTTGGAAGTGGTTTTAGGAAACATGTATTTCTCATATGAATAATGAAGATGCATTGTGAAAAAATATAGAATGGTTTTGAATTTTCAAGAAGATGTTTATTAAGGAACTACTTATGGAAGACATAGTTTTTTAATCAATGATTCGTGTTTCCTAAAATGACATCACTAATGTAGGATTAGAATTTTTTATTACTGGTTGATCAATTTATGTTACAATATTCAGTGATTTGTAACGTTGGTTAAAAAACAAAATTGGAAATTTTTTGGATCAGGTTTGATGAAAGTGGTTTTAGATGTTTATAGATGTTTGTGACGAAGGATTTTGATTTTGTAGTTTTTATAAAATATAAATAACAAATGTAAATATTTTTTATCATATATATCATGTATTAGAATATGAATATCAGATGTATGTTTGATAAGAAAAACTATAAATTTTATTTTCCTTTTCAGAATATATTTTCAAGGTGAATTTTATTATCAGACTCACCTTTGGTCCAAAATGAAGTTTTCTATCCATGTAAGATGTTGTATCAGAGTCTGAATGACTTTATAATAAAATTGATAATCCTTATTAGATTTTCAAGTATTCAATATCATAATTTTTCTCAAAACATTTGATCTAATATTTTTTATATAAATGAGAGGAATGTTATTTTTTACTTTTTCAAAGGTTTGACAATAAGTTTGGGTTTTTGATAGAAATATAGATGGTGATGAAATAGTGGGAAGTCATAGAAAATTACAATGTAAGTTAGATGATGTTATTCCAATCATAATACTCCTCATGCCATTAATAATTCAGGATTATATAGAGTTTGTGGAAAATATAAGTCTATGTTTTCAATGTTTTCGGGTCTCATTTAATCTATGTGAGAATCATAAGATGAAAATATGTCTAATGGCAGAGATGTTTGTAGTTTTTAATGTATAGATCGAGTGGTCCATTAGATGATATTATCCATCAAACATTTCAATTCCCTGAATAAAAAAATAAAATGTATTAATCCTCAGTTATTTATTTTCTTGAAGAAGGTAATTCAATAATGATAGTAGTCTATCAAACATGAAGTGTCATTGATCCATCAGTGGAGTTATTTAATTGATTCACTAAAAAAAGTATTGGTATCAATGGGAGATAATAAGAAATGATCTCTAAGAGGTAAAATGGAGATGTAGCTGTTGGTACTGATGAATGGGATGAGATAATGAAACTGATCCATTAAAGGGGATCAGAGACTGATCAATTGGATGGAGATGAATAATGTAGTCAACAATTTCTTAGAAATATTCTTTTGTCTTCAAATCGGTTATGATTCATTAAAATGAAATTGACACCCATATATAAGATTGAATAATAGACCAGACTATCATATATAGGATAACAATGATAATTCATCAGATGTTGGACTTGATCAGATGCAAGATCTTCAGTTATAGGAATTGTTGAACGACAAAGGGAAATAAGATTTATTTTGAAGAGTTTTCAACTGTTTTCTAGATTGTTTTTTGAAGAATTATGAATTTACAAAAATATTTTGGAATAATATTTTCATTATTTCATGTTGGTATGGAGGATAAGAATGAGAATTTATTCATTTTTCAATTGGTCAATCAGATTAAAAAACTATATTAAAGAAATGATTTCTATCAGAATGAAAATAAATTTATAAGTTTAATGGAGGAAACTATAGTAATAAGTTTCATGATGTTTTTATAAGAATGAAGAATATATCTGAGGCACTGAATATTCAAATATGAAGTCAAAATCAAAGTCAAATTCATGTTTTTGTAAATTTGGTTGTATAAAAAAGTGAAATTAGATTCCCACCCATTCCACTTTTTAACCACCTATAATTAGAATGAATTACAATAAACATTCTGAAATAAGAATTTTTACTCATGTGTGTATGATCGAGAGAGAGTGATGATTATTTTGTTTAATACGTGATGTTTATAGACATATTTTTTTCTTGAGGATGTTTTTTGGATAGAAGTATAGGAAGAAATAATTTACTTGATCAGACAGGGAAATTAGACATATATTTCATGCGAAAGACATAAGTGGTTTGGAATTGTTTCCTAAGTATATATATAGACTTGTTATTTCCGTATTAGGGATTCATATTGAATAAAATAGACTGATCCACAAGATAGTGTTTTTTTAGAAATTCTAGATGAGTTATTTCCACATGCAGCTGGGTAGGGATGTGATGATTTTTTTGTGATGTATAAAAACAATTGGATGTTGTTGAAGCAGGACAATTACATGTTTTAAACATAGTGATAATGGTTTATTAACATATTATTAATACATTTTTGAAGTCATTTATGATAAAATTATCACATGAACTTCTATATTTATCATAGTGAAACAAAGGTGTAATGTAATTTAATAGTTGTTTTATCCACACAAAATGATCATTTTATGTTGGATTATGGGGTATTGGATTATTTCCAAATCATTCCAAATACTAGCTACTATTATTGAGTAGTGAACCTTATAAATACCTGGGTTCCTATGTATGTATGAATTATTATTTTTCATAAAAGTGATAAGTCTTTTGTAGGAGGTGATAGTATTTATGGAATAATGATAGAATAAAAATAAAAATATATCATTGATTTACCATATCCCTTTCTCAGTGATACATTTCTCTTTAGTGGTCCTTTACAAAACATCCCTTCTCATTTATATAACTACCCAATGACCACCATGAGCCAAAAAACATTTCAACTGTCTCTCATATAATTTAATATGTGATCATTTTAATTAAAACCCATTGATTGCTATTGAAATAAATTGAATGAGAAAAAATAATCAAGGAAAAATAAATTAATTTTTTAAGAAAATGAACTCCCGATAAAATATTCTTTTGTAGAAATACATACCTCATTATGGGAATTATCAAGATATCTACATGAATATAATTTTTTGAATTATACACCAATATAATCACATAGTGACCCAACATTTCCAATATGATGTTTTAGTCGAGGTCAATATTCAATGATCTTAATTGTTGTTGTAAATGCATTTATATGTAAATATTAAATTTATTAACACACTAAATAATCAAATGTTATGAAATATACACCCATATATAACCAATACATGACTTTATCCACATTATTTGTGTCATAAATATTGATACAGAAACATACACTTCTTTCATTGAGTTATGTATGACTAATTTGTTATTCTTAGAGCACCAGGAACACACATTCCTCTAATAAGGAATTAACATATAAAAGTATGAATCTCTTCACAAAAAAATCATAACTAATTAGTATCACAATACACTAAATATTAATTTATGTGATCTTAATATAACTTAAAATATAGAGTCCCATAAATATAATAATAGTCCATTTTTATTGATATTAGTGTAAAATCATTAGGATTATATTTAAATCAATAAAATAAAATAAAAATTGACATGATATTGTATCTAAATACAATAAAATAATATAGTCTATTGTTTATCCTTTGGTAATTAATTTGATCCACTATCCTTTAATCTTCCTAAATGTAGATCGTAGCCCCAAATTTTATATAAGTGGAAATATCTCTCAATTATTTCATCTAAAACCTCTTCAATTGAACATGTGCATAAATTTCATGTGATAATAATAAATATCTCACTATTTTCATATCATTTAGTTATTAAACGATTTTCATATCATTAATCATTAACCTATAGATATGTTTCATCATTTTGGATTTAATTTTCCAAGATGTAACCTCTTTATTTCTATATAAATATTTCTATTTACATAGACAATCAAAATTATTGGGTATTCATTTTTTCATTTAATATAATGATTATATTTTTTAATTTTCACACGAAATTTATGATTTATATACTATTTTTTGGTAATGAATACCATGCATGGAGTGTTTCTTTATGTTTATAAAAAAAGTGTACCAGCATGAATATTCCATTGGAGACATTATAAAGGATAAATCCTACCAATTATAAAATGTATACATCTTTCCTAATGGTCGTAAAATTATAACACTTACCTGATGTAATTTTTTCATTAATTACTATTAAATTAATCGAACTTCATGAGAAATATCGATATAATTATGTTATATTAGAATACACAAGTATCCTTATCAAAATGTAAATTTTTTGTTTGATATTACAACTTACTTATAGGTTGTTATTTTCACTACACAAAATCACCTTTAACAATCAATTTTATCCATATAATATATACATTCTCCAATTATCATTTTCATTATTTGGAATGTGAAACCAATTATAATGTTCAATTATTCTTAATTTGATTCAACTCCTAATACGTCACATTTATCAAATTGTAATTTTGAAAATATTCACCAACACATCTAATCCATCTTTTGAAGAAATATTGTTTTCTTACGATTCCATAACCACCTCCTCATTCAAAAAACTATTCTACTGTCCCTAAAAGTATTCTCATCTTCCACCTTTTTTCTAATTCAAGATAATTTATATTATATTTTCAATTCTGATTTTTTATCACCATTTAATTTATGATAATTTTTAGTGTTTTAAAAATATTATAAAGTATCAAAAATTTTGAAATCTCTTCCTTTCATCCTAATCCAAAAATAGATGTTAAATGCATTTATTAATTACATGTTTGGTTTTTAAAAAATTGACCACTTAAAATGAATATTTATAAAATTCATTTTAGGTTTAATCATATTAAGGAAAAAAATTAAAATAGTTATGGAATATCACTAAATGGACATCAAGCCTCCATTATATGATATTATGGATCTTGATATGTCACAAAATTCGGGTTCATTGGATCAACTTATATAGTAATCCATACTATAAAAACATATGTTGTATATATTATTAGATTGATATTCAATATATAATGCTATAATTTTATAAATTTAGTGTCTTTAGAAACATGAATATAAAAAATACTTGTCAAAAAGAGATATACATCATCCTCCACTATATTATTCATTTTTTTAACCCTTATGAGACACATCATTCTTAAACCCATTTTTACCATGGAAATAGAAACATTAGAATGTGTGAGATCAGATTATTAATACAGATAAATAAGAAAGATATAAATTATCACTTAAACATAACTTTAGAAAAATGGGTTGATAATAGAATATTAAAATTTTAAAACCATACCAAACATATCAAATATCATAATATTGAGACAAGACATAATTCATAGAAGTTCATAAAACATAAATTATAAAGGAACCAATGAACATGATCAATGAGGGAATACCATTATATTAAGTCACAGGTTTTTTAAATTCTCATAATCCTTGATAATCATTTAATTATTAAAGACTCATTAAGAATATTCTCAATGTGGGTACTTTTTTACTTACTATTCCATCATATCCTTAGAATAGGTCCACTCCCAATACTATCTTATTATTTGAAGACCATTACTAAGCTTGGTGTAGTCACCATTCTCATCCTTATTATTTTTGGATATTTACAACATTTAAAAATTCATTTTTGGGAGATATAATGATTGCATCCCAATCACATAGTCACAATACAATAATATGTGCTCCATAAGATCATAAAACATTCACTATACATCAAAACATGTTGAAAAGAAATATGTATCATAATCATTTTTGAAAAAAATCCTTATATATCCTATGAAAATTTGTATGTTTTATTAATATCTCATCCTCATAATCACAGAACAACTAGAGATAGAATAAGGATGGTATACCTTTATCATATAAATTGTAATTTGTAATCTATATTATTGGATGTTATTATAAATTAATATTATTTTTAAAGATCACTTGTAATGTATCTTTAGAAAAATAGCTTTTCAATTCTGAATAACATGTTTCAAATCTAGAAATTTACCAAATTTTATAGAAAAGAAGTTTCTCAGACATGATCCATAGAAAAACTAAATTGACACTGGAAATCATTTTGTGATAATAATGATTATAAATTCTATTTTAATTATGTACATTAAAAAACCAATTCACATTTTCTGTAAATACTTATAAGTACTCCATTCATAAATTGGAAAAAATTATTTATGTGATATTATAAAAACATTATAATTGGTAAAAAGTAAATATAAAGAGATGGTTGAATATTAAAATAGTCTCTATTTTTTTATTAAACATTCATATGGAAGGAAAATGTCTTTCGTCTCAAGAGATAAATAAAGTCATATTTCATATAAAAAATTACATAAATCTCTTTATTTTTTAAGGAGATAAAATTAAAAGGAAAAACATGTAAACATTTTAAATAAATCTATAGGAAGATAATACAATAGTTTCATGATAATTATTTTATATAATTCCATCATTAGAAAAATAATCATAAACTATCCCAATATAAAGTAAGATTTTAACGTAAATACCTTACCTTGTTTTTTACTTGCATTTAAACCCTTCAACCTTATAATGTAAAAATTAAAAATAATTAAAATTATTATATATAATTATGTTAATATTTATAACATCATTAATGATCCACTTTTAACAATTCAATACCCATTTGTTAAAAATTATTTATTAAAATCATCATTTCTAGTAGTAAATTTTTTCATTTTTCTGGAGACTTTTTATTTGGTACTCTCAATACTCATACATTGATCATAGTTCCACCATCTATCTAATTTTAATAATTAAATAAATATCATATATTTTAATTTTATTTATATTTATATTCATGCATGTATGGTAGATGTTGAAAAATGAGTCATACAATTTTTTGGAGATTGTAGACCGTATGTATGCATGATTCCAGTTTTACATTTTTAATAGATGTAAGAATAGAAATTTAAGTAATAAATCACTATTATACCATAATTATTTTAACAAAAATATCATATATATTAATTAAATAAATTATTATCACTATCCATGCAATGTAATAATGAATAATGTATGAAAATCTTCATGGAGGTGGCATTCCAATAGTACTCACGAGCGATGTAACATTATTACAAAATATTCTACTTTATTAAGATAGAAATGATATTATTATTCTAAAATCATAATAATGTCATAAATATAATATATATATATATATATATTAGTTAAATCATAATTATTATCCCTGAAATATTGGGATTAAAAATTAATTGTTTTACTATGTAGAGGTGGTAGTCCACATGAACATAAGAGTGATACATTAACATCACATTTTTATAAAAATAGGGTGAAGTATGATCGATAAATAATCATAATTAAATTTCAATATATGTAGGATAATGAATTTATTAATTTAGGACAAATACCATATATTTGGAGGAGAAATACACAATACTAAATAAAAAGGGTCATTGTAGGATGATAAAAAATTCTTAGGTAGGAACGCTTTTCATCCATTATTAAGGTCCCATTTAATTATAGTTTAAGAATGATTGAAAAAAAATCATTTCTATATAAGAGTTAAAGACAAGTCGGTAGGGATTGATCTATCTTGATTGATCATTATGGTGAAAATAATACAAAGAAGGGGAGTCATTCTATATGTCGAGGAGAGAAAAAGTGTTGCATTTGATGAGGTATAAATAAATCCACACTATACGACTTATACATTTTTAACATTATAAGATAACATTATCTCTTGTTTTTGTTCATCAGAAAACTGGTTTTAACCTTTACCAAGGTGAATTTATCTAACTGCTTTTACAAATAATTGGAACCAAAAATAATGGCGGGCTTATAATTTTTTTTTGAAATTTTGATTCCAAATATAGAATATATTTTATAGAATTTCATTAATATAACTAGAAATTATTTATATAAAATTAAATTCACAATTCAAGATGAATTTTTTTTTCCAAAATTTGTTATTCATAAATATATAAAGTGTTCTTATCAAAATTCATCATGGAATTGATTAAATTGATGTAAATTAGATTAATACTCTTATAAAGGTACTTCTGATAATTTTATAATAATTATATAAAAAAGGGAACTTAATAATGTGTTCAATGAAAATTGTTTTTAATAAGAGGCAGTATTTTTCAATATTTATTGGAGCATAATTTTTTACGAAAATTATAAAAAATCAATATAATCTTATTTCGAAATTATGGTTTCAAAAAAAATTTAAATAAATATTCCAAATATTGTACAAATTAATTATATTATTTTCTCAAAAAAAGAATTAAAACTCATTTTATTGAAAAAATGGATTTTGAAGCATATAAATACATTACAAAATATTGGGTACTAATATTTCTATATGTTTGATTTATCTACAACATTTTTTTAACATCCCCAACCCAGGATCCAATAACTGGTGCCATGTGCCATGTTTCCACACGACCTCAATAGAGGCTCCACATACACCCGAGGTTGCTGACTAGATGTGAGGGTCTAAAATTCATATGGGGAGACTATGACCTCATTATCAGAGTAATCCAAAATAAAAAACAAATAGAAAATTTAAACTACATTTAGTAATAAATGAACAATGAAAATCACCATTTTTAGAAATTGGGTACAACCATAACCAATAGTAAGTATGACATGTCATGATAAAATACAAAGTGAAAAAACCCAAAATAAAGAAAAAATAGAATCCAAAAAACAATCCTAACACTAATATTGAATCCTCATGAATGGACATCCTAAATCATACACAACTACTAAGAACCATACCAATACCATTTTAATGACCCGCAACCAGGAAATCTTCTCAGGTTCATGATGGCGGCCCGAGTAGGGTGTGAGTACAACTCAGAAGTCCACCACCAAACGTCTCTAAAACATATCCAGTCTAGACATATAGTACATGAAATTGATGATTATTTATAGTAAAATAAATGAACGTTCATGTATAAATTAGTAATAAGGTTTCACCAAAGATAATCTACCATTAAATTTTTATTCAATACTTATAACATCCTTGTTCATAATTCACCCTTTTATGTGTATAGAGGATTATGAATGTTCAATAATCGGAAGAAAAGTGGGAATAAAGAAATTTTAATCTCTCTAGGAAAACCCATCACAACTGCCACATTATCCTCACCATGAAGCATCATTCTAGGTGTAATGTAACTATAAGGGGAATATAACTCCATCCCCTTCCCTAACCTATGCATTGAGGGGTGGATTCTAGATCCTCGGTCCAACTCAAACCATGGGTCTAGATCCTCATGTCTATTTCCCACTATATGAAGCCATGTGCAAAAGCTTATTAATTCATTCACCACACATATCCACATTAAAACCATGCATAGCCAATATCAATATTAATATCACAATATTAAAAATTAAAATGTGAATTTATATGATGATACAAATGATTAACACATATATCATTTATATCACAGAACTATTTATCCCAATTCCCATTCCCCATTCCCCTATAACTAATAATATTCAATTACAAAACATGATACCTTGACACATTAAAATTAATCCCATTAAACCCTTTCAAATGAAAAAAATGAAAAATAACATATCCATTTTCCACAACTAGAGACATCATCCAATAATCCATTATTAGTCATTAATTTATCCAATTTACACAATCTCCATGGGTTATACATAATCACATGTAAATTTCACACATTAAAATTCCATTAACCATGATTGTGAGGTATGACACAACCCATGGGTTGCCCAAAATGTTTAAAGTAATTCTCCAGGCATCTCATAGAGATCCTTGGGGGATTACATTAGTTATTAAGAAACTCATTATATCAAATCATTCAAGAGAAAAAATAACACATCAAAGATGGAATAAGAAAATAACCCCTCTTGCACAAATCCTGAAAAAACCCACGTGATATAACATTTAGACCACCTACCTCAACTATGTTGAAAAAAACCTATTAATTGATACCATAGATACTGATACAAACACCCATTAATTAATTAACCCAGATCTCTATAAAAATGAATGGTTTTATATATTTAGATGAATATAAGATAAGGTTACAAACCCAAAACTAGGAAGAGGAGCAAGGGAGGGATTAGACATACCTGGATCATCGATCCATAGCTGACAGCACTCTAAATGTCATAGGGATAAATAAGTGTCATCTTTGGAAGACCTAGTTAGAACATTCCCATCACTAGTGTTCTATGTAAGAAATCATGGGTAAAAATTAGGAGACTGTGAAAAATTCCATAATTCTATTTTTCTAATTTTTCCCAAATTTACAAAGGTGCATGGTTTACCCACACAGTTTTACCAACCGTGAAACAAGATTGTGCATTCCACTATTCCAAGGAAGATAGGTAACATGGTTACTTGGGTTGGCCACAAGGCTCGACAGACCTTGTTCTGACCATGCGTTAAACCATTGTCCAAGACATCACAGTTACACTGGAATTCTCTACTATTTTCTTAATTGTGCTCCAATCATCCACGGTGCATATATTTAGATTGATGTCCCCATTCTCATATCCATAACCTTTGTAACACCCCCAATACTGGACATACCCCCTCCCCCCCCCCCCCCCCGAGATTAATTTTGTTTGAAAAAAATGATACATTGAAGATTAATTTTAAATATGATCATCCCTCCACGATGTATGGTATCATACAATCTCCCCACATTTTCAAGGATCATCATCTTGCAACACTTCCGAAGAATTATTGTGTTTTTTAAGAAAGGAGACTGGGACACTAGCCATGTATATCATAATATCTCTCCCATGTTGATTCTTGATCATTTCCATATTTCTATAAAACTCAAAAAGTGACTGGTCTTTCCCCACAAGGATTTCTCACTATTGTCCAGAATACACACCAAATTTTCCTCAAAGGAAACATCAGTTTCCAAATATACAAAGTCAATATTTATTATGTGATAAGGATCAAGGTGATACTATTAGAGTTGTTAGACATTAAAACCATAATTAATTCCATCATACCACTACAAAAGAGTCAATAGGTAATCCACTTGTCTAATCCTCTTCACGATCTAGAATTGTCCCATCATCCTTTCCACCTTAAATTTTAGACTGATCTACATGATTATGACATTCCCTTCCCCCATTGGATCCATCCTGAGTGCCATGAAATACACTACCATACTATTATAAATTATATATCCCTGGAGTTCCACATCTTCCACCCCAACTTATACAACCCATTGAGATCCATCTTTATCTCTGATATGGAATCACTAACCCTCTTCGTACACTCTGCATCATCCTCTGACCTCAATCATTTCCCGGTTGTCATGGATTCATGCATAACCTCTACACATGGACAAAAATATCCATAATAGACACTCGACTAGTAGTTGGGGACATTGACCGCTCATGCTTCCTGCCATATGTCATTGTTAAAAGAACACATGGCCAGCACCCTGAGTGGTTATCCTCCTTTTTTGCCTGCCCTATTCACTCCCACCATGACAGACATTCCCAAAACAATACATCCTCCACAATGATGTTGTGCCACTTGCAGACCCGGATGGTGCCATAAGATCATCAACTGAAGCTCACGCCAAGATCCATTCTGAGATATGGTCTTGATCCACAACTTCAACAGAACAATTTAAATATAATAAGTTCACCTAGGACCTAATCTCGTTTCTCAACCCATCTTAAAAACGTTCTTCCACAACTTCATCATCTCCTACTATCATCAGAACAAAAAAAACCAATTGATGAAACAAATAGCATAATCCATCATCCATGTTGTTTTTTGGGTCAAAATTATAATATATGTAGCCTTATCGTACCTCATGGATTCTATATATATATTTTTTAGGAACTTATCTGGGAAATATATCTATATAATTCCTTCAGCATGCTCTGTTTTAATCATGATGTCCCACCAACAACTTTCCCAGCCTCACGACTAATAGGCTTCTAACATGACATTATTCTCATAAGGGGTCTCCAAATGAAGAATAATGGTCTGGAAAGACTCTATCTAGAACTCTGCTACTTCCGTCCCACCCTCTATGGTAATGTTTGGAAGGTGAAGTAGTTGGAACTCCCTTTTCAACATGAACACACTCGATGCAGCACGCCCTGGTTCTTGTTCCACCATTTTCATGAAATGAGAAAAGTTCTTACAAAACTGATCTTCTCTATTTTCATAGATCATCACATTCTCCTGGTCCACTCTGGGGGGATTTTATTGGGCAACGACATCCTTTATTTGACTAGTACATTCCTTCTTCGTGGAATTTCCCTACAATTTCACACATGAGAGATAGAACACATAACTAAAATATTCCACAATATATAAGAAAAGGTTTATCATGGACCATAAATAGTCTATTTTTTATACACTACCCAAACATGCCCAAGCATGTCCGAAACACTACCCTTGACCATCCCCACCAAGGTCACAACATACCCATAAAAAACAATTGTCATGCTCTCAAGCCTTACATGCTACTCATTTCACAATAGTTTCTATTTCACATCCTACCCTAAGAACAGTTTGATTCACATGTTCCCCCTTATCAAGAAAACTTTTTAATCATTATTTAACATTTTAACTCCCCTTTTGACACACATTTATTATCTCAGAAGACACCATTTTTATTAATATAATCAAAAGCATCCTACCCATTTTACTCCACACACCCATCTTGTGTGTACCTACAATGATAAATGTATCCTATATAACAAGGTTACTATAATGATACATCAATACACAATCCCACGCCATTGTGTCCATGAGTAAAAAATTATAAAATAATCACATCAAACCACATGTGTATCACATCATGGTGAAATATCATCAACTCTAACAAAGCATAAGATGCAAAACAATACTAAACCTCGGTGACTTGGGTTTTCTCTCGTACATGGGTTATCTACTACCAAGAATGAGCTCTTTGACAAGGCCTGACACCTTCCTATCATCATTTCTATAATTATTAAATGTTATTTCATAGAAAAGACCTCAAATCATACAACATTGTAACATCCTCGACCTAGGTGCCACTAATTTGTTCCCCGAGCCGGGTCAACATATGACCTCAAGTGCGCCTCCCCATACAACAGAGGTTTCCTACTGATAGTGAGGGTCTAAGAGTAACATTGGTCGACTATACACTCTTTCCTAAAGTAAGCCAAAAAATTAAATTAATTGAAAATCAGAAACAAAAGTGAATAATCCGTGAACATGTCATCCAAATTATGAGTTATCTTGCTACAATATCACATAAAAAACCCAAAATAAAAGCTATAGTGGAATCCCCATAATAGATCATAATTATTGTCTAAAACCTCATCCACAACCAAACCAAATCATACTCAACTCTTGAGCACTGGACATTTACACTTTACCTGACCTATAAAAATGAATTCTAGATGGGTACCTAACGATGACCTGAGCAGTGTGTTAGTAAAACTCAGTAGGCCACCACCTACGGGGTCTACAAGATATAAAGTCTAAATAGAGAGTGCATGAAATTTCTAAATAATTATAGGTTAACAAAATGTATTTCATATATCCATTAGTAAAAACGATTCATTTAAGATAATACAACATTAAATTAAAATTCAATAAATTATAACATCTCAGTACGTAATTAAACCTTTTCATGTGTTTAATAGAGTATAAAGGTTAAATAGTCACATGGAATATGGGAATAAAACTTGTCTTATCTCACTATAAAAACACATCACTACCATCACATTATCCTCACCCCGAAGCCTCGGTCTAGGTGGATTGAAACTATTAAGGGAATTGAAATTTTTCCCCTTACATAATCTATGTATTGAGGGCTATAGTCTAGATCCTCAGTTTAACTTGACTAGTGGGTATAAATCCTCATGTCTGTAGCCCACTCAACCAAGCCATGTGACATTTTTATTGATTCATTCACCACACAAAACCACATTACTTTCATGCATAGCCTACATCATTATTAATATCACAATAATAACAACTAGAATGGGAATCTATATTATGACAAAATCCAATAACAAATTTATCATTTATATCATCTATATCACATAACCATTTAGCCGAATTCACATTCCCCATGATTAACTCAATAATCTTATTCAATTTTAAAACAAGATTCATTGACACATTCCCATTAATCCATTGAAAATAATTAACATTCCAAACAAAACAATCACTTATACATCATCCACTACGAGAAACATCTACCCATCATCATTTCTAAGTCATTATTTTAACCCACTTACACATTCACCATGGTCTCTACTTAATCAAATATAAATTTCATAATTTAAAATTCAATTAACCATTCTCTGAAGGATCGACACACCACACAGGTCGCCCTAAATTTGAAAATTCGTCCTCCATGCATCCCATGAGGATCATGAGGGGCTCAATTTTTTATTTAGATAATCATTATATAAAAAATTTCTAACAAAAACAAGAACACGTCAATGAATGAACAAGAACATAATCCCAAATGCACAAATATATGTAAAATCCAAGGGATATTTCTTATGGAACACATACCTAAAATACATATATGAAAACACTCCTAATCCAAGCCTTAGATCGTGATCCATCCACCATATAATTCCTCAACCATGATACCACATGAATAGAATGTTTTTATTGATTCAGATGGAGATAAGAGAATGATGCAAACCCTAAAACACAAAGGGAAATAATAGAGGGATTATACGTACCTATATATTTGATCCAAAATTCACAACACTCTAAAAACCAAGGGATGAATGAGAATCATCCTTGGAAGCCATATGGATCTCTTGATCATCACTTGGGTTTAAGGGAGGAAATAAGCGGTAAATATTGGGTGTGGGTGTAAAATCCCATAAGACCATTTTTTAAATTTTACCCAACATTATAGGGGCTAGTGGTTAACATACACCATTTGTAAAAGCGTGCATAAACTGTATGCTAGACACAATCCTAGGGTAGATGGGTCACATGGTTACATAGGCAGGCTGCAAAGTTTTATAGACCATGTGCTAACTGTGTGATATTCCTCGCTCGAAGGTTGTACCATTAATTGGTAATTCTGCATAGTTTTCTTAACCAGGAACCAGCAATACACCTTCCACATATTTTCCAAGTTCTTCCCTTTCTCATGTACCAAACCTTTGGAACATACAAATACTTAACATACTCCTCGGAACTATTTAAATATCAAAAAATTGATAGATTAAAACCTCAATTTTAAAAGGATCATAACTCCATGATGTTCAAGATCATACATTTTTATAAAATTTGAATGTTTTTATTCAAATTCAATCAATTAGTTTAGTATAATTGATATAAAGATATTATATATGAAGATTCATTTAGTCCTGGGTATTGGATGATTAAATGTTATCGAAAAAATAAAATTTATTTGAAGAGAAATATATCATAAAATATCTATATGTTCCATTTTATCCACCCCCCCAATATATTTCTCTCTCAATGATGAATCACAATGAAAATATCAAATAGGATGTATATGTATCATCACATCCCCTATTTTCATCACAGATTCATCAATTTTTTTATTCCCCCTGATTAAATTTAACCGAGTCAGTAGTATGGTTCTACTGTTCATTGTTCTCTATGATCATAGATTAATACATGTTATTATTCCTTGGAAATATGAGGCTCCATTAGTATAACAACAGAGTTTAGTACATCAGTAGGATCATGCATGTACTTACTAGAGAGAGATACATGGATGACATTGTGAACTTGGGAGAGGTTTGGTGGATGCTCTAGGTTAAATGATACCATCCTTACATGGCCTAAAATCTAAAAGGTCAAAATATTTATATGTCCAGATATTCCACTCATTCAAAATATCATAACCATATTCCATGGATAAATTAAAAGGAGTGCCTCTAAAAACCAATATTTTTCACTATTGAAAATGGAGCATGGTTTGTGATTGTTTTCAATCCTCCCATGGATGATCAGTGAGTTTTCAAGGAAATGGATCTTATAGTACAAGCGGACAATATGAGTTTTCAAAAATGAGGCAAGCAAGACTGGACTTCAGTTCTCATGGAATAGATGCGTGAGCTATGTGCTGGGACCAAATTTTTTTATAAATAGTCATATACTCCCCGCTTTTGAAGAGGTTCAATATTTAGAGGAAATACCAACACTTATTTGAGCATGCAGGGAGTTTCACACAAGTAAAGTGTTGCATGTCAGCCTAGAGTTGCAGGTGAGTGGTGACCGGAATGGATGAATGGAGGTCCATAAAAAGTGTTCATTGAGTCTCTCATGATAAGATAATTCATATTGTTTATATTTTTTAAAGAGAATACTTTTGAGAAAGACAAGGGTTTCATGAAATATAAGGGTTTCACGAAAGAGAAAGGTTGTGTGAAGGACAACTTACACAACATCCCCAAAACATGTTCACAAGAACATGTGTTTCACACAAGTACAGAGTTGAGCTACATTAAGGTTTTGAATATTACGATTGTTAGTATAGTTCTTTAAGGTGCATCAATTATAGAATTTTATGTTAGAAGATCCTCATGACAGAGAGAGATAAATACTTCAACACAAATCTATTTAAGAGGCATAAATGTTGATAAACTGTGTAACACTTCTCCCACAACAGTTAGTTGGTCGGAGTCTACGAAGCTGTTCTGAGGGATAAAATGTGTTATCCCTACAACCATGTAATGGAAGTGTGTCTGGAACAAAGTGACTATGTATAAATATTGTTATTCCACATCTACTTATTAATAGGGTATTTAGGTATGACCGACACACAATCAGTATATGTTACCTGGACTAGACCTTAGTGGTGAACTGGGTAATTTTTTTGTTTTATTGTGGTTTATGAATGTTTTAATTACCATAAATATCCATCAGGCCTTTTTAATAGTTTACAACCATCTTGGGAAGAATATCCATAACATGAGAAGAAAAATTTTACACCTTGATTCATCCCTACCAACTAATGGTGTTCCAGGGTCCTTTATGTGATATTTGAGGTTAATGGTTTCTGGTGTTAAATAATTCACTATTTTATGTCATAGTTAATACATTTAATTCTAGGGGAGTCCCCCACTTTGATGGAATCAAATAGGATATATGGAAGAATAGGGTGAGACTACAACTACGATATATTGTAATGGAATTACTCTATGCCAGTACACATGTAATATAGCCAACTAATCCAACAAGGATTTATATAACTGATGTAGATAAGAATGTGAATTATGTAGATGATAGAGCCTAGAATTCCCTCACTGCACTTCTTTCTGATAAAATATTTCTAAAGGTAATTATTTTTACTTCAGAAAACACTTTGTGGGAAAACTTGGAGAATATTTACTATGGATACAACAATGTGAAGGAGGAAAAACATCATGTCCTACACAATAGGTTCAATGAAATGAAAATTTATATGGATGACAATGCAGATACCATTAATAATCAAATTTCTAATGTTGTTAGATCTATACACGTACTTAGTAAAGAAATCATAAACATTAAAATAGCAATGAAAATATCGATAAGGATTACACTTATCTACAATTAAATGGTGTCATCCCTTGAATAAAGGGATCTATCTAAAAATTTTATTGATGATTATCTAAGAATTCGGGTGGCATATGAAATGATATTCAAAGCTAAATATTCAATGAATAGAGTTAGAAAGTAAATAGACTTCAGATAAATGAAAAACATGGGGGTCTGTAGATATAGTTTATGAATATAATGTGGAAGATGAAATTATTTATCTTATTACAAATAAATTTAAGGTAAGAAATGAGGGATCTGAAGCAATGATTATCATGTACTATTTTTGTTACGGTAGAGTTAGCATATTGTATCTTAGTGACCAAGCTAGCTCAATAATGTAGAAAGTGATGCAGGAAATTTAGAGAAGACTTATAAAAGGTTTTATCCAAATGGATTCTTCAAATATAGAAAGAAATTATAGAATAATAGTTTATTCTATAATGAATATGATTACGAAGATGAATTCATTCGAGAAGAAGAAGGAGAGTTTAAATAAATAACAAAAAAAATATTATAGATACAGTTGAAATGTAAGAATAGCCAAAAGATAAAGTTGTAAAGAAACACTTGATTGCTGAAAATGATCTTATGCTGCAACTTATGGATACTCTTGGAAATCATGAGAATCAATGTAACATATGAAAAAGTTTAGAGTTGTTGTGCAAGAATCATCAGAATATGTTGATAATCTTGTAGATGAAATTAAATGACTATAAGTAGTAGTGAAATGTCATTCAACAACCGTTGAAATTAAAAATGATGTAGTGGATGTGAAGCTTATAATTTAGGAATAGTAAAAGGTCATTAATGATAATATATCCATAGTGTAGGAGAAGTCCAATACTATTGAGGGTCTTGAAGAATAATTTATCACGCATATTATTAAACATTAATGTGGATCAATATCAATGGAAACAATGAATACAACAAAATTTGGAAGATTCTCAAATGATGAGTAGATGGAGAAATCCCCAAATTAGAATAAATAGAGAAATAAAAACTATACACAATATTACAAAAATAATAGTCAGTCAAATTATTTCCCTAGGGAAGGTGAAATGGGGAGAAACAGAAGTGAATGGAAATTTTCTATAATGAAATATAAATTCTATAGATATCTTGGACATACTTTGTAACATTGTGAAGATGAAATTATCTATTTGAATGGAATGTTCATGGAATTAAACAAAGAAAAAAATATGTATCCTATTTCTTAAAGAGGAAATAGTTTCTATGTAACATGTTTTCATTATTCTAACATTGGATATAAATTTGTCTTTTTAAGGTACATGATAGACATATAAAATTCATACAAACCTCATATATAGGACAATACTCATCAAATAAATGTTGTTTCAATGACATTCATATTTTCTCCTTTGGAATAAGATTATGAGCACAATGAACATAAGAATATATAAATTTTATTTGAATGGAAATATTCATCATTTAATCAATTAATATTTCATGGAAGGAAAAGAATAAGATTGAGAAATCCAACCTTAATAAATTCGATTTTAAGGCTACAAATAACAGCAGAAGATGGATTCTAGGATGCAGGTTCTCATCCTATATAGTGGGAAATGCAGAATTATTGATTAATGTTATGAAAAGGTTAGACAGAACAATACAGTTTTTAAATGATGGTTCCCTAAAAATTGTAGGATGTGGGAGTAATGAATAGGAAAATGGAATACATAAGAAGACTAAATTTATTTATGTGGATGGTTTATGACACAATATCCTATGTGTATGTCAAATATTTTCTTACGACTAATAGTAAAATTCTATAAAAAGGTGTAATCTATAAAAGGAAAGACACAAAATTATCTCACCAAAGGAAGTATAAAAAATAAAAAATTATGTCATGTTTATAGTAAAGATAACATTTTTTACAAGACAGTTGAAGAAGAGAACAACATGTGGCATCAGTTGTTTGGCCTCATTAATCTACTAGACATGGAAATGAAATATATGATTAAGATAGTGATGGATATACCCAATCTAAATCATTAAAAGGAAAAGACTTGTGATGATTAAATATGAGGATAGTTGGTCCGTTGTTCATATCTTCCAACGAATAAAAGCACATTAAATATTCTTGATCATATGGACATAGTTGTATGTGGTTTGATAAGTGTTTCTGGAACATATGGAGAAATGTTATTCATTATTTTCGTTGATGATAATAGATGAAAGGATTGTTTCATGGTTATACATAAAAAATGGAAATTTCATGACTGCATAAAAAAGTATCGATGAGTTGATTAGAATGATATTAGAAGAATAGTAATGGGTATGTGGTATGATTATGGAGGGTACTACACATCCATTTAGTTTGAAAATTACCTATAAAAACATTGAATACAACTTGGGGTGGTTTTTGTTAGAATCCCACGTCAAAATGATGTTGGTGAGTGTCAGAACCGACATCTTATCAATATGGCCAGAAATATGCTGATTGATAGATGTATCTATTAGAATTAGTAGAAAGAGGATATTCATGCTAAATTGTATAATCATAATATAAAAAGACTTTATGTGGTAGAAAAGGAAATGTTAGGAGTTTTCTCATTGAAGGAAGCACTCTTTGAATAATTTTCATGTTTTCCGAAGTAAATGTTTCATCGAAAAAAACAATGAAATCAAGGGAAGTATAGTGATGCTACATATAAAGGAATATTCCATAAATATTTATTGAATTGAAAGGCCTGAAAAATGTTTTAGTTAGCATCTTGGAAAACCTGTGGAAAGTAGTTATGTGAATATCACTAAAAATAAGAACACAATTGCCTCAAATAATTCTTATGTTGATATGACCGAAGATGAGGATTAACATTGAATGGAAATAGATCGAAATAAATAATTAGCAGAAGGCATTAAAAAAATAATGGTTCATAACATGATGTGGATACAAAAGAATAATCATTAGAGGAAACCATGCATGAAGGAAATTCTTCTGAACCACAAAGACAAAATCCAAGAGCATTATAAGATCAATCTAACATCATTGGGTACTGGATAACACCCACACAGACTTGTAGAATGTTAAATAATGAACTATATTCCTTTTTATAAGTTTTGGAACCATCCTCATTTGATGATGCTCCATAGTTTGAATCATGGGTTAAATACATGAATGATGAGTTAGATCAGATTGAATATAACTACATATATGATATTTTTACTAGAAATAAATGTCAAAATTAGATTGGCACAAAACATTTCAACAAATTGAAAGTGTTGATGTTGAAGGAAAATTTTCTCCCATTGTGTGACTGAAGATAATCATGATTTTTCTTTCCATAGAAATTCAATGTGGTATAGAGTGTATCAATTAGATTTCAAAACTTGTTTCTTGAGTTGTGTTCTATAACAAAAGGTATAATTTGAACAATTAGTGGGTGTTTTACATAGTGATGATGAAATGATGGTGTGCATACTAAAAAAGTAACTTTACAGAAGGAAGAAGGCACCACGATCATGGTATTCCCAACCGGATTCAAATCTAAAGAATCATGAATGTATCTACCAAATTATTACAATGGAAATTTCTTTCTTATAATTATGTCATATAACCACAAGAAATAAAAACATAATGAACTACTATGTTCTATTTGACCTTAAACAATACATTGTCACTTCTATGTCTGGAATTTCAAAAATATGACATACACAGTTGTGATAATAATGTTATTATGACTCTGATAAGAAAAAAATAATTTTTGATGAATATTATCCTAAAATTATGAATATATTCATACCCTTATTAATAATGATATACCCTAATGAATAGAATCCTTATTTATGATTGTATATAAATAAGATTCAAGTGAAAGTCTAATGTACCTATATTTTAGAATAAGTAAATGAATTTTTTAAAACATTTTTTATAATAAATTAGGATTTTAATTAAATATTAAATTAATACTATTTAGAAAATATTCTTTGAAAAATGGACTTCATTTTTTGATTTTACACATTGAAAAATGGTTGGGTTAAATTTTTTATATTTTTAAGAAATAATTTATTTTTGTATGAAGTGTAAAATATGTAAAGTTGTTGTATATATAAATTATATTCTAAATAGTCTACTCCTAACATCATGGATGATGTCACCATCCTTGGATCGAATTCACATGACCCATTTACTATTTTTGTTCATGGAATCATCACTATTTCTGGCCTTGAAGGAATTTAATAAACTAATGATTAAAAAATTATGAAAGCCCTCCTCTCCTCCACTATTACCCCCTCAATCCCTCTTCTCTTCACTCTTTTCAAGACTTGTTCCTTCCCAATATTCTTCCCAAATATCTCCCCAATCCCCTTCCCCAAACATAACAGCACCTTGTCTCCTGTAAATAAAAAACCTCTCCCCTTAAGAGGTTCTCAACAGAGATAACTCAAGAGGTCATTAAGTTCAGGTAAAGACAACCATATGACTTAAGGTAAGGGATCCTCTACATTTTAGTGTCACTTCTATTTGAAAACACTTACCATGTTATATGCATATATTTACTTTATGAATGTCCATGTATGTTCTAATCCCTTTCTTTCAAGGTCACTTTCATGATATACCCATTGGTTATGTTTTTTGTCTTGATTGTGGTACCTAATTATTTCAATGGGTACCCTTATGTTTATGTATGGTGGATTATGTATTATTATTTATGTGGAATGAATATTAATTAAAATTTTGATATGGGCATGCCCAGATAGTGATCATATGCATTGGATAAAGTTAAGTCTCATGAGATGCTATGTGAAACGGGATTTTCAGTTATCTGTGACCCATACTACTATTGGAAATGGGACTGGAGGTTATCCTTGACCAATATTGATATGAGAAACAAGATTAGAGTTTATCCTTGAGCAATATTAATGTTTTGTTTTATGATTTTTACACATTTATATGATTCCATGTTTATATGGTCCCATGTTAATATTATATGATTTCATATGCTCCGTGATTTTGATATCATTATGTAATGCATCCTATATCATGGGCTTAAGTTGTATTATAATATTCATTTCTTTTCTAGTTGTTTTATCTCATCCCTTTGTTCATGGGTTCCTATGGGTACCCAATGATCATGTAATAGTTAAAATAAAGTTAGAATATTTTTATGGAAATTAAAAAAATAATTGTTTTTAGCCACATGTTTTTTGTTTTATGTACCTACTCATCCATGAAGTTAGACTTAATGATCCTTGGATAGTACCATTATTAATAATTATTATTACAATCATGTAATGTTATATCTAGAAATGGTAGGGTCGTTATAGTTGGTATGAGAGGATGGTGTAGTTATTTTTGGAGTTTAGGAATATAACACCTTTATGATAACCTTATGGAAGAGATGAAATATAGGAAAACATTCCTAAATTTTGGTTAGTATAGAGTAATTGTTTTATGAAGAAAATAAATCTATGTTTGGAAAAAATTTGGTAGAGGTGGCTCTAGAATAGTTTTACATATGATTGAAAACATTGAATGAGAGTTTTAAGAAAGACATAGGGTATCCAAGTACACAACAATGGGACTTGATGCACTCTTTATTTGAAACACCCAAGAGATATTATTTGGTAAATTATAAGAAAAGTAAGGATTATTATTAATGTATCATAAAGGATCCCCATAAAATATACATTAGGTGTTAGATCATGAATAATATTGTTTGAGGCCTAGAAAAAAGTATGTTAAGTATATGAGTGTAATTTGTAAGTTACCCCCTTAAACTCATTGGATTCCCCCTTATATAATACTCATCCCCAAATTTTATTTTTATTATATCCAACGACTATTTATAGGATGAATGAATTTATCCATCGATGTGAAGGACAATATGATGACTACAAATATGAGATCCATGATCAGTTAGGAGATTAATATGGTGGTATCATGAATACTCCAAACCAACTTTCAAAAATCATGATTAAAAAATGGTACTTGGTTGAATTACAAATGGAGACAATGAAAAGTATGATGAAATCATATTAACATTGAACTGATAAATGTGATAAGGGAAAGAAGACACAAATTCATTTGTGAATGAATTGTGGAAAAAGGCACAAAGGGGATTGTCACAAAGGGACTCAGTGGTGTTTTATTTGTAGAAATATTGTGCACAAAGTTGCCAATTTCCATGATAAAATGAATAAATTGATGAATGGAAACAATGTTCCATGAAAGACATCATACATAGTTCTATGTCATAAATGTTGTGAAGTGGGACATTATAAAAAATGGTTCTCTATTGCAAGGGCTGATAAGTAATATGAGTATCAACAATATCCATGATCAAGTGAACACTCAAGTTCCTATGCTAATATAGATGATGAAGAATAAATTACATGTAACCAATACAAGAATTTAGTGTATGTCATAATTTATTTTAATTAATGTCGTATTTTTGTATCTTTCATGTATTCTATAAACATTGTGTTACCACTTAAAATAAAATTTTATCATTTGGGAAAACTTCTAAGAGCATTGTATTGAATGTTGATGTTTATGGTAATATTGTTCTTGAAAATATAATATGTATCCATTTTGGGTAATCTGAGGAAGAATGATAATATGACAGCCTATTCCTTGGGGAAGCTAAAAATATATGAGCAAAACAATCCTACAAATGATATGTTGATGGCGGCTGTGATCATTCCATTAAAAATATAGAGGCATTCTCTCTCTGGGGTGAAGTGTGGGATATATAATAACCACAAAAGTCTCAAATATATATTCACTCAAAAAGATCATAATATGCACCAAGGAATATTGATAAAGGTCATCAAGGAATATGACTGGTAAATCAACCTCCATCCCGGTAAGGCAAACATGGCGGCGAATGCTCTATGTAGAATGGATAATTAATCTTTGTCAATGATGAGAATTGAAAAGGATATTATATTCTTAGTTATGAAGAAAATTTTCATTGGAATCATTATGGGAGGGGTATCATCCATCCATTCCTATGTGAATGATCAACCATCCATGATGGAGAAAATAGTGGATTATTTTAGGAAAGATGTATAATTATGAACAAGTTGTAAGCTGTCAAAAATAGGAAAACCGTGGAGTTCATGATTGAAAAAAAAGGAGTTGTAAGATTTTGGTCTAGATTATGTGAACCATCTGATCCAGAGGTACAAAAGTTTCTTTTGAAATAACCACATATCTCAACCTTATCTATTCACCTAGGGATCAAAAAGATTTATTCAGATATCCGAGAAAACATTTGGATGGATGAAAAGAAAAGGGAGATTGTGGAATATATATCAATGTTCCTGGAATGTCATTAAGTGAAGTCTTAGAGAAAAAAGTATAATGGGATGATGAAACCACTACCCATACCAAAATGGAAGTGGGAGAACATTACCATAGACTTTGACACTGGATATCCAAGGGCATCCAGAGGAAACAATTCTATATGGGATGCTGTGGGCCAACCAACAAAAACAACTCACAATATTGTTGTTTGAGATGAATTCTAATGGGATCAACATGAACAGGTTTACATCAAATAAGTAGTAAGGCTTCATGGAGTTCCACTATTATTTTTTATCTTATCATGTTCCAAGGTTCATCTCAATGTTCGTAATGAGTCTCCAACATGCTCTATGCAATGAATGAAACATTAGTATGTCCTATCAACCTCAAACTGATGGACAATCAGAGCCAATAATTCAGACACTAGAATATATATTGAGAGCTTGTTATATGGACTTCAAAGGAGTATGGTACCAACATCTTCCACTAAATGAATTATCTTATAATAACATTTCCCACTCGAGCATCCTAATGGCACAATACGAAGCCCTTTATCGGAAAAGGTGCAGAACATCAGTGTATTGGTGTGATATTGGTGAACGTAAGTTTCTAGGACCTTAAATGGTCAAAGAAATGGTGGAGAAGATGGAAACTCATTAACAACATAGCAAGGCTGCAAAAATTCAATAGAGATGTTATCTATACATTCATCGATGAGAAAATGAGTTAAAAGATGGATATGTGGTATTTCTACGCATATCTTCATGTAAGAAGGTCATGAGGTTTGGAGAGAAAGGGAAGTTATTCCCTAGATACATTGACCCACACGAGATTCTTTATCTATAAGGGGTTATGCCCAATTGATTATAACTTCCACCTACCCTTGATAAAGTAAATGATGTCTTTCATGTATACCTATTAACTTAGTACATACAAGACCCTTCACATTTACTCTCTTCATAGGTGGTAAAGTTGGATGATGAACTTTCTGATGAGGAGCATCCAGTGAAAATCTTGTATCAAATGGGGGAATATTGAAACGACCTATTGTTTTCAATTGAAATTCCCTTCTTATAATTATATTATATAACCACTTGAAATCACAACATAATGACCAATTATGTGCTATGTGAACTTTAAACATAATTTTGTCACTTATGTGTTGGGAATTTGGAAAACCATACATACATAGTTGCGTTTAGTATGTTATTTGGAGTCCGATAGGAAAACATAATTTTTGTGAATAATAACCTACCATTATAAATAGTAACATATCCTTATGAATAGTGACATACCCTAATGATTTTTATCATTAGCTATGATATAATATATATATGATTCATGTGAAAGTATGATGAACCTATATTTTATAATAGGAAAATGAATGTTTTAAAACTGGTAAATTAATAATAAATTATGATTTCAATTAAATATTAAATTAATCATATTTAGAAAATTATTTTGAAAAATGGACATCATTTATGGATTTTACATGTCAAAAAATTGTTTGGGTTAATTTTTTTGGATTTTTCTAAAATACATGAATTTTCTTGTGAATAGTAAAGTAATGTAATTTACTGTATATATAAATTATAAGATAAATAGACTAATCCTAGAATCATGGCGGATATCACCACCCTTGGTTCGAATTAACATGACACATTTACTATTTTTGTTAATGGAATCAGCACTATTTCTAGTCGTGTTGGAAATTAATAAACTAATGATTAGAATATTATAAGAACCCTCCTCTCCTCCACTATAACCCCCTATCAATCACTTTTCCCTTCACTCCTCTCAATCCTTGTGCCTTGATAATAGTCTACCCGAATATCTCCGCAAGATCCCCCCAGGTCCAAAATCCACTAATCTCTTAAAAATGCCAAAACCTCTCCCCTTAATAGGTTCTCAGTAGAGATAAACTTAAGAGGACATTATGTTCAAATAAAGATCGCCATCAGACTTAAGGTAATGGATCCTCTCCATTTCAATAATAATCAAAATGTCCTCTATGTTATGCCATTTTATGTGTAATATCTAATGACGGGGTTTGATTACAAACATCCCCCATACTGACCTCAATATATATAAGTTATCAGAAACCCCTTTTCTCTCTCATTAATTTCTATTAGGTACACCTGACACAATACCAATAAACCATAACAATATCCCCCTGAACATTATTTGTAATTTTGGGATTCCTTATCTTTCATTATATCATAATAGAGTTATATTATCTGTTTATATACATATTCTAAATTATTTTTAGTTTTAAAAAATTCATATAAGTAGAACATTTCATCAATCAATTTTGGGATATTAATTTTTTTAAATATTCCCTCCTTGGAACTTTCTAATAAGCAAACCTGTTTTAAGGGAACTTCCAAAAAATTTACCCAATTTCATGTTCAATATATCATATGTTTTATCCACCTCTTCCTTTATAAAATCAGTCCTTTTTATGAAAACCATCGTAATTAAATTATGGTTTTATATAAAATATTTTCAACTTTTCTATTTTAAATCCTCTATAGTATTTTCCATCAAACCGCACAAATATGTTTTAATGTTAAGGTTTCTCAAGTACATTTCTTATATTTTGTCACTTTTAATTTAAAAAACTTAAAATGTTTTATGCCTATTTTTACCTTATGAATGTCCATGTTTGTTCTAATCTCTCTCTTTTAAGGTCACTTTCATGATACACCCATTGGTTATGCTTTACGTCCAGATTATTGTACCCAATCATTTCCATGGGAAAACTTAAGATTTGGTATGGATGATTATGTATGATTATTTATGTGGATGGAATATTCATTAAAATGTTTATATGGGTGTGCCTAGATATCACTTCAATTAATTGCATAAAGTAATGTCTCATTAGATACTTTGTGAAACAGGATTGGTAGTTTTCCATGACACGTACTACTATGGGAAATTGGATTGCTAGTTTTCCTTGACACATACTAATATGGGAAGCAGGATTGGTAATTTTCCATGACCCGTAATAAAGACTTGTTTTATGATTCCACAACATTTATAGGATTCCATATTAATATGATCATATTTTTATATGATATCATTTCATATGTTCCATGATTTTTATATCATTATTCCATTCCCCAAAACTCATGTTCCTAAGCTATATTCTTATGTTAATTCAATTATTAGGATTTTTATCTCATCGCTTGGTTCATGTATTCCTCCTAGTTCCCAAGGTTTATGTTTTGGTTAAATTTAATATAGGATCTCCTTATAATGATTTAACAAAGATGTTTTTTTAGCCCCATGTTTTAAGTTTTATGTGCCTAAACATCCAAGACACTGGACTTAATAATCCTTGGCTTGTAATCTGATGTATAACTGTGCTTAAAATATTTTAATATTATATGTAAATGTTTAGGGTCTTTATATTTAATTTAAATGATGGGGATGGAATCCCAATCTCTATGTGAAGAATTTCTAGCATGATTAGTTCATTGTACTGGTGCATGTACATGATATTATATTTATTGGATGAAGTAAAGGATTAAGTGATGAATTTTCCAATCACATGAAATTATAATTTTAAATGTATCTTATTGGTGAACTATCATACATCATAGGGCCATAAGTGATTTAGAGTAAAGAACACACATTTATTTCTCAGTAAAAGTAAGTAATAGAGTTTCTGAATAAATTCAATATGCATGAATCTAAACCAATTTAAACACCTATTGTGGTTAGAACTAAACATGGAATGAATGAGGATTGGACTACTGTAGACCCCATACTATATAAGATAATCATCAAAAGATTTTTTAACTTAACTAAAATGAATCCATATATTGAATTTCCAGTGTTCCTAGAAAACCTTATTCAAAATAATATGAAGTAATAACATATGATATTAGTGAAAATAATCATGAGGTACATTCATGGTAATCAAAATTATAGATAATAAATTACTAAAGGAAGATATAATGAACTATAAGAATATTTTAGCACTGATTTGGCTAGAGATGTTGTTGATTGAATATCTATAAGTGGTGTACCATTTATTATTGGCTAGAAATGCGTGGGATGGTTTAGTAAAAAATAACATTGTAATTCTCTATTAACTAATGAATCTGAATATATCACTTCTATAAATGATCACACTAAGATAATTTCGGTAAATAAATGGCTCATTAATATTGATTATTAGGTGAAACAACCAATGTTGATTCACTATGTTAATAGGATCACAATTGATCTTTTGAATAATCCACTCAGCATTGTCAATTGAAAATCATTGACTTTAGAAATCAATTTATAAAGTAAAAAGATTCACATTGAAAGATAAAAGTGCATCATTTTGGAAGTAATGATCAATTGAATAAGATACTGACCAATCCATTGTTATAACACGTTTTATAGAAGAATTAGTTAGACTTTAGTGTTCAACCACCTCCCATTTCATTAGGAGGTTATATTTGATCTCATATCCCCTACTAAGATAATTGTTTTAATATGTTTGAGGAAATAATTAATGTTTATGGGGGAGATACCATCAAGAGGGAGTAAGTTTTGATCTCTAAAATTCCAATACATTCTCTATGGGTTTATTTCTAATGGGGGAGAAATTGATAAATTCAATTAGTTACCAAGTATTAGAAGGAGAATGGATAAAAAAATTCGGTTTTATGAGGAAACAGTTAAATAATAGTTATCTTTAAGCATTTAAATACATGAGTACCCAATTCATGATTTCCCTCTAGTTTTCTACCTTAAATATTTCTCATGTAGATCTATGTTGTTGGATGAGTAGTTTCATGGGTATCATGTTTTGATAGTGGTTGAAGTTTCGTTGAATTTATCAAAACATTTCCAAAAAACAAAAAGGGGGATATTTTGGGAACCAAGGTTTTTTATTAATGAAACTGAATTTAGGTTTGTGTTTTTTGTCGATCCACACATGTATGATTAGTTTGTTTTCATGGAATGTGATATTATCGTTCAATCTGATAGCAATATTTAAGGTGTCATATTTTCTATTTGTTTGCAAAAATTTGTGTCCAAAAATTAGAAAATAGATAAAGGTGTTTTTGGTAATGGAATTTTTGTGAAAGTGTTGATTATATTAGGAATGTTTAAAGATAGTTTTTTAGATTATTACCAAAAAATATGGAAAAGGAAATAATGGAACACATTTTATGTATTTCCCATGCAAGGTGAGTTATCTAGAAAGAGACATGTGAAAATGGACTTGTGCACTCAGGGAGGTGTTGTGTGAGAGGTGCATATGGTATAAAAAACTCCTATATATAGAAGAATAACCCCTCATTTAAATAGGTTCAACACTTATAAAAACCCATTTATCTAAATCATGCAGGAAAGGGGGTTCGCGTAAGTAGACAGTTGCGCGTAACCCAATACTTGTTCCCGACTAGTGAGATGCCTATTAGAAGGGAGTTTTGTGCAAAGCATTACTCGAGTCAATCTAGACCAAGGGAATATTATGGTGTAGCAGTGTGAATGAGAATTTTTCTGGGAGAGATAAGGGTTTCAAAAAATTTAAGGATAGAATGAAACACAACTTGCGTAATATCCCCATAACTTTCCCACATTAACTGGTGTTGCACGTATGTATATAATTGAGATTCTTTGAAGTTTTGAGAATCCAATTTTATAGTTCAATTCATTAATCTTCATAAATTCAGGACATCAATGTAAGTATTGTATCATGATTGATAGAGAAAATTACTTTAATTCAAATCTACCGAGGAGACTTTCATGTCGATAAACTGAGTAAGCCTTCTTCGATGACAGTGAGCTAGGGGAGTCAATGGAAGTGTTCCAAGGGATGGAATTCGTTATCCATAATATCATGAAATATCAGTGTTCCTCACCTAAGGTGATGATGTATGAACTTTTCATTACATGTATAATGATGAATTGTGGATTTAGGTATGACTGGCACACTATTGGCGAATGATCCCTATATTATCACTTAGTGGCGAACATTGTAAAATTATTATGTTGTATTATTGCTTATGAATTTTTTAATTACTACATCTTACCATCAGACAAGATTAACATGTACTGACCAATGTTGGAACAATATAAATTATTTTAAAAGAAATATTTTACACTCGGATTAATCCCTCCCCTCTCAGGGTGTTCCGGGGTCCTTCAGTTCCTTTTCCCAAACATTAAATTACAAATTTCATCGATGATTGTCAACATAAATTTCCTGTCAACATTTATTTTATTCTAGGTGATGTTGAATGGATCTGAGTTTTTCTACAATTTTCCCTTCCATTTTAGGACAATGTATATTTCATTCTCTATATTAATCCTGAAATAACATAGTTCTACACTTAATTCCATATTGGGAATCATTATGATCCATATGAATGCTCACCAATAATATAATTTTTATAAAATATGACTTGAATCCATCGATATCAAAAAAAATTGCAATCCCTATAAAAGTTCTGTTTCATATATTCATCTATTTGAATGGTTTTCCAATATTTACCATCTATCTAAAAAAGATAATTAATAATTAAATCATGAAAAAAATGGCAAGGTAAACCTTATATCTCGATCAGATACAATAGAACATGGTACTCCATACAACCGAACCTCTTCCCAAATTCTATAATAGGGAATATTATCAAGAGTGAAATTTTCTTTAATATAAACAAATTTTCTTACATCGTATGTCAATAAAATTCATCCTCATAATAATTATGGCCTTTATATGTTTAGTTTGTCAAATGATAAAATATATGGTGATATTTTTTTATTTCTATTTTATTATAAATATGTGTCCTGACACCTTCTTTGAATTTTGTCTCTTAGACAAAACATTATAACATACAACGAACCAAGACACTTATTGTACAACATCTCCCTTCTTGTTAACCCACTAGAAATAGTATTTCCAATCCCTATAAAACGTTGTACATTCATTATGAATAGATAATGGAGAACATTGAGCATCACACAATAACTTCTTATAATATTTTATGGATACAACACATAAATGGTTCATAAACCGTATCATTCCATCTTAAAATAGGTTGATATCAATAACATATCTCACATTATTCTTCTTCTCTACATCTTTCTGTCAGGACTCATTACTTTATAATCGATTAATGGTCGAGAACTCATTTGAGAGAGATAATATTTCTCCCCCTAAATAGAATTGATAAAATCATACATTTTATATTTAGAAATATTTTATCTTTCATGATCCTAAATATATATATTATTATATGATTATTTGGAATAATTTATCATTCCACATTGTTCTCTTTCCATTCATGAAAATATATTTAGAATCCTTAATCATTAATCTACTCCATCCAGCTTCACTACTCTATATTTATCTCTTTCCATGTGATCATATACTAAACAAATTCTCATTAGTATATATATTACACAATTATTCATAAGGGAAATGTATCCATATCATTAATATAAAAAATTACAACAAAAAACAGTAAATAACGAGTTGGGAAATATTTATCATTAATATTTAATTTTAATGATGCATAAGCTATCACTCTATAATTATACATGAGGAAGAATACTAATATAATGTTTAATGAATCAAAAATAACCCCAAACACTTATCTACTACTGGGTAGTGTCACCAAAGTTTCGGTGACTTATAATATCTTATATTTCATCAAATTTATATCACATTCATCTATACAAAGGAATATTGACCCCTATTTAGTTAAATTTTTTAGTATATTAGAGAGTTATTTGGAATTTTCAAAAATGTGTCGTTAATTTCCATTCAAACAAAGAAAACAATGGATCACAGACACAGTGGTTCATATATTCCAACATTCAATGTCCTATTTATTTTATGGATCCCTTGATAGTCATTCAATTTAGATTATATTACCAAAAATTGAGGATTTCAATTAAAAAATAACACTTGGTAAAATTTTTCATGCTAATTTTTTTATTGGGGTCTTAAGTAAACACCCTATGTGATTATCATGATGTTTATTGATTTTTTAATATATAAATATATCATGTGTAAAATCTAATTAATGTATTCTAAAAATATTCAATTCAATAAATAAATAAATTTTATATAGAAATAAAATTGGAATCAATATAAAATAATAGTGTCCATACCTCATATGAATTTTTGTAATTTGTATGTATTTACTTTTTGAAACTCAAGTAATAGTATCATGATTGAAGATGAATACTCAAAAAATATTAAGCTCCTCATAATGTATCAAACAAATTATCAATAGGGTGAAGATCATTTTTAAAATTTTTTATTATCAATTTATGTTCCTAATAGACAATGTGAAGTCACATTGATCCATATTTCTTCTTAAAAAAATAAAATTGTGCCCCCATGGTGATGAACATGGCCAGATGAATCAATAAATTAAATTTTCATAGATTTTATTATAATATTCCTTTATAAAAATGGTGGATATTTAATATGGATTCATTGAAATATGTATCACACTATGTATGAGCTCTAAGGAAAAATCAACATAACGATTCTATAGAAGAAAGGAAACTCTTCCAAAATGATATCAAAATACTCTTAAACAATAGTTATATATCTATTGTTATGTTTCTCACCAAAAACCAAATATAAAAGAAAATTTTTAATAAGATTACAAACCCTTAAAATTGTTGAAAATTCTATTGGATCCGGATATTTTTGGCTACTCTAAAAGAGGATCACAATATGTCTTCGAATATCAATTTTGTCATAACATATTTATATATTGATTTGGTATTTATGTAATTGAACACAGTATATCTCTTTGACAACATGAAATTCAATTATAGACAGAAATGGGGGACTTTGAAGAAGAACAATATCAAAAAAAGAAATCAGAAAAAATTCATTTAATTTAGATGATATCATTATTTCAATAGTGTATTTCATTTCTACTTAAAAATATAATCATTGTGGTGGTATTTTGATAGACATAGAAATGTATTTATATTTAATAAGATATGGTAGATCTAAAATAAAATAAGATATTAGTTCTTCTGGACTGGATAGTTAGTGTACCATGCACCACTACATTACCGTACCCCACATTAACAATAGTGATCATATGAGATTTATCTCCATATATTGGATTAATAGGTTTATAAAATATATCATTATTACTAAAATATTATTTGAGAACTAGTGTGATTTAGGACCCATAGATCATTCCATTGATAAAATGGAGTGTGGGTTGTTAATGTAGTGGTAGTTTCTCTATATTATAAGCTAACCAATTCCTCCCATAAAATCAATATCTTATTAAACAACGATGTTTATATCCATTTACTAGTCCTATAATATAATTTAAACTATGTTTCCTACAAAAAATTTATTGTAATAGAATGTTATTCTTCATCTTTACATGATTTTTAATATTTCAATTTAATTTTAATTCCAACTTTTATTATTATCACAACCATGAAATTAATGGGTAACTCCAATATCATCCACTGCATTTATATAATATTAAATTATTTATTCATATATACTAAATTATATTACATCTATTTACTTTGAGAGACTTTGTTTTAAGACTCTAAATAATAAATAAATATTACTTTTTGGTTGGATGATATTACCAAAAGTGTACCTCACAAGGCTCATAAAATTTTTCTGATATAAATAATGGATCCATTTACTATCAAATATAGAATAATGAGACAATTCTCAATTCTAATCCAATGAATATTATTAAAATAATTTCTTAAAAATAATCTCTTAACGTTATATGAATATATAGAATAAATTCTGTCCTCTCAACTTGTGATCTTGATAAGAGTCCACATATGATCTTGTTGACCTTAAAAATGACAAAAAACTAAAATAACCTTTTTTTAAACACTTGGTGAACTAAAAATATCATTTCACTGGTAATAGTCCATTTCGTAGAAATGAGTGTATTAGTGGACCGACTAAAAGTAGGGGGATGTTCCCCCATTAATGAATCAATAAAACATTGGTTCCACCTTTACCACTTTTGACTCTTAGTAGGATTCAAATATTGAGAAATTTACATAAGCGTTGCAGCTGGATTTTTTATTCTATATCCCAAAAGATCTAGTTTCTCATGGGTATAATCATTTAATTTTCTATAAAATTCAACAATTATCATGGTTCCATTAGGTTGCATCCATGTACTGAAACCTAAAAGCATAGCTTGGTAAACAATAATAATAGTGGGAAACAAATTAAGAATGAAAAAGAATTTGTAGGATGAAAAAATCACGACACATTAATCTCAATATATGACACCATTGGTTTGTGATATGCCGTCAATGGACACAATATATTCAAATCCTTCATTATGGTTCAAAAATAAAATTTTATTGAAACTATATCTATCCCTACGTTGTGTAAGACTAGGTTTCTAGTTTGGAAACCCTGACCATGGACTAGATTGATGGTAAAAATGTACATAATCAACATTTTTTGGTATATTACCCATATATTAAATTGACACAAAATCACAAGAATTTTAAGTATCCACACTAGGATTTATTTCATGGAAAACCATACACTTTTATTTTCCATAAATGAAAAAGTTATTAAATATATAATCTTATCCTAAGGTTTCTCACTAAAATTTTCTAATCCTTGTTTAAAAAGGTAAATAAACATTTTTATGATATTAATTATAGATTCACATAATTTTCAGAAAT
Source organism: Viscum album (assembly GCA_963277665.1). NCBI lineage: Eukaryota > Viridiplantae > Streptophyta > Magnoliopsida > Santalales > Viscaceae > Viscum > Viscum album. The sequence continues at coordinate 61,800,492 of OY728128.1, forward strand.
AAATTTTACATCTATATTGATCAATATTCAATAGAAAACATTACTATTCATGAAAGAATTATATAATTTCAGTGTTTTTGATATATGAGATACTTTAAAATTTATGAATAAGAAAAAATCATCATTGTAAAATAGGTTTTTCATATATAGAATTCATTTTAGATATATCATAATTTAAAAAATCACCAAAATGCATGGAATAAAAACATAAGAAATGGTGAGCATAGATGCTTGGTGAGGAGAAACAAATGATGATATCAATGATCATTAATAAAAAAACATGAGAATAAGGGTATGGGGACATGATCATAACATTTGGAAACCATGACTAACAAATCATAGAACATAATAATGATTTATGGTATAAATCTTGACATTTAGTAAAATTTTAATCATAATGGAATTAATGGACATAACCCATAAGAGCATAATAATGGAATAAAACATATATGTTTTTGGAATACACATAACAATAAAATATAATTTACTAAATCGTGTATCAATAATAATAATAACACAGTGTATTTGGTTTACATCCCATTATATCATATCCATAGTCAGGGTTCACTCCCAAGCCTAACATAGTGGATTTCGACCCCTGTGGAACAGATTTCATGGCCCATTAATGTCCTCATTAACTAATGAGATAAAAATCTTTTATATTGCATTTCATGAATATATAAATTTTTCCTACCCATCACATAATCATAATTTGTTAATATTTATTCCACAAGACCATAAAAAATCCACTATATGTCCTAAATCATGAAAAAAAACCTGTTTCGAAAAAAATTATGAAATTATCATAGCATAACCTAGGTAAAATAAATTAATTTAATAATAATTTCATCATCATAATAATAAAATATCTCAATAGATAATATTTATGATATCCATATATCATATTTACAATAATAAGTAATTAGTATCATGGGATGTTATCATAATAGAAAATACCTTTAAAAGATCAATTGGAATATTTTAGGAGGAAAATACATTTTTTTGGAATCACTTCTTTAAAATAAATAAATTTAACAAATATAGAGGAAGAAATTGCATTAAAATATCCTCATATATTTATGGTAAGATTTAATTAATTGGGGTAATTTTTTATGGAAATTCAATTCATCTCTTTATTGCGAAAACAATTATTTCATTCACATTTTTGGTAAAAAGTCAATAGTACATAAAAAAATTATGGATATTCATTTTGTATCATTTTATAAATAATTAAATATGGGGTAAAAAAATTAAACAATAACAATTTAATATTAAAATAAATTTTAAAACATTTTGGAAAATTATGGATATGTATGGAAAAAAATTCGGCCGAAAAGAGAAATAATGGTTATTTTGCTAAAAAAATATGCTTTCGGTGTTATTATTTAAGATAGAGAACAAATATAATTGATAAGAATTTATTCTAAAAAATAACTAATGTGTTGTAAAACTAAAAACTTTAATGAGTTACATATCATAATATTTCATCATTGGAAACAATATCATAAGAAATCTTGCTAAATAATGACATTTTAACATAAATATGTTACCATAAGTTCAACATTCTTTAAAAGTGATCTAATATCATATTTAATAGATTTAAATTTATTATGATTATATGAAATATTAATTTAAATACATAAAATATCATATATGGTCAACTTATAATATTTCAACATCCATTTCTGATTGATTATTTATTAAAATCATCATATCTGGGTGTTAAGTGTTTTTTTTTCATTGGGATTTCTATTTGTTAGTTTCAATCTTGGTACATTGGTCATGGTTCCATAATATATATAATTTTAATTATGATATAAATATTGTATAAAATTATATTGGTATATGTCAAAATACAACATTAACAGGTCATTATCCAAGTGAACATGCCCATTGAGTCTCTTATAATACCTTGGTTGCCTTCCCAACACAACAAAGAGTATTACCCAATTTACAAGAAATCGATCTAAAATATTTTTTAATAAATTTAAATTTATTATAATTATACAATAGAATCATTTATATACTTATAATATATTTTATTATCCACTTATAACATTTAGATATCCATTAATGAATTATTATTTATTGAAAGTATTATTTATGAGAGATAACTGTTTAGTTTTTCATGGGAATTTATGTTTAGTAATTCCATTCTAGGTACATTGATCATGGTTCCATAATACATACTATATTAATAATGGTATAAAAATAATATATTTTTTTATATGCAATTATCCAACATCTACATGACATTAAACAAGTCAACATACCCCACGAGTCACTTATAATCCCTTGGTTGCCTTCCCAACACACCATAGAATATTAGCCACTCGGGTATCTCCTCTTACTAATGGTTATCCCATTAGGAAATTACATGGTCTTTTAGGTTGTATTTTCATCTCTTTCAGACACACCCAGAGATACATCATAGGAGGTGAAACATCCAAACCACTACTTCAGGCCAAGAATGCTTTACTATAGAGTTATCATTATGTGGGATATTGAAAAGAAATGTCCACCTTATTGAGATAGTTATTAACATTTTTTATTTTTTGTCTCACTTTTAACTGGGTGTTATAAATTTCTCCCTTTAATTAACAGTTCCATCATTGTTGTCCCCAGAGCTCAACCCTAGGGAGTGACACTGCACTTCTGACTAGGTATTGGGTCTGACACCATTTTCTAGAAACTATTTTTTGTGGTTTATGAATAATGTCAATAATCCCCATAGTTATTCTATAATACCATGAATGACTCTCTATCACAACATAGGTCATTACACACTTATGTCTTGTCTCAAAATAATGTTTATCCCAACATGCCAACTCATGTTTTTTGGTGTGTTTTGTCCTCACTCGGACACACCATAAGAGACGTACTAGGTGGCCATAAATCCCGAACACTACTCCATGGAAATCAAGATTATCTATGGATATATAATCAGGACATATCACTAAAATAAATATTCATATTGTTGAAATTTTCAGTTTGTGACAAATTTATGGTCATGGTGGTGTTAATTAATTTAAATAAGTTTGATCCATTTTGGGTTCTCTATATTTTTGGGATATAATTTTAAACATTTAATGGATGTGGTTTGTTGAATCATTTGTGAAATGTTAGAAGTTACCATGATCTGAAATTTTATGAGGGGCCAAACATTGATAGAGCGAGATATCATGGTTTTATCATGGATAATGAAACTGTATGACTACCTAGGGGTATCTTTGTGAGTTCACCATGCTTGTAAATTACGGAAAATACATTGGTGCATGGTTTTATAAACATTTCATTTAAATCATGCGCCATGTACAACTATAAAAAATTATATTATTATCATTAATGTTCATTTATACTGCATTTAGTTCTCCATTTTCTTTATTCTATCTAGATTTCAATTCCACTCCAGTTACATCAGGCGTCCCCAATCCCTCTATTCATCCAAGGAAGTGTGTCATCCCCTCACTTTAGCCTACTAATAATTGTTATTTAACCTTGATTTCGTGGGGATATTGTTCTACCTTCAATGGTATGTTCTCCAATTCAATTATCCTCCCATATTATAGTGAATTTATCTATCCCATCTCCAATACTAGTTTGAATGAACACTAGGACAAGGATATGAACAATTATAGGTAATTTATTCTATTGACATGGAATTTTATGGATCTCCCAGGTCATTTATATTTTGGTTTCAACATCCTCCATTGAATGCAAATCAATTTGTACCATTTCTTCTTACCCACACCTGTTAGAGGCAGGTTTTATTTTTTCTTTTTCTTTTGGAAAAATTTTATTTATGTATTTTTTGGTTTACCAATTTATATTTTGGGTGTCATGTAACACATTTATGTTGACTTGCATGTATATAAAAATATAAGAACATATATATATCCCCTTATTCCAATTCAAATATGATAATGTGAAATTGAAAATTGGGGACAACTTTCATTATATATTATTTAACATGAATATTCTTGGATGTGTAAAATTGTTTATCCAAGAGGCCAGGGTCAAATGTGATATGATCTGGGGTAGGTGATTCATTCACATATCTTTCAATCGAGTAACGTTAATTTCATGATTTATGTAAATTCCATGACTTTTAAAATTATTCCCATATGTATTCCCTTGAGTGAATTTTTTTTAGAAAATTCATTTTTAACCTTATCATGGTATTTAAATCCATTCCACGCGTTTGTGAAAATTTATGACTAGCATTTAAGAACTATTTATTAGGTTTTAATGATGTTACAAGCACAAAATTATGTTTTAATAAATTTTTCATGAAATTGAATGGATTTTAAACCTACTGTTAGATGTTTATGAACTGTTTGATGTCTTTAATTTTTGATGTGCAATTTGATGTATGTGATTTAACCAGTGTGTATTTTCATTTTAAACTTGTTCTGTCATTTAATGTTTTCAGGGATATTTTTTTAAATAAGGGGAGTGTGAGATTCCATTTCAGTTTAGAATTTGTTTTATTAAAATGTATTGAAATTCCAAAATTATTTATTTTTAAAGAGATGGAAATTTTGAAATTTTATGAAATTGTGTTTTAATGAATCTTGTAAACCCCTATAGAGCCATAGTTATTATTATGTTCATGGAGATGCTTTTTATCCCTTAAGGTTATGGTTATTTTATATATCAGATATTATTTATGTATTTAATGAATAAAACTATATTTTTTTGAGTGTGTGTGAGGCGAGTAATGAGTTATTTTCAAATTAATCAATTGATTCATATAGTTTATTGATATTATAACCTCTATTTTCACTGATCATGAGAACCTAAGTAGCAATGTGAGATTTTAGGCTATTGCTACACTAGTTAGATACACAATACTATTGTCCCCACTAGTTTTTGAAATATATAGTTTGGTTATTCTATTCTAATGTGGAAGGGTGGTGGTTAGTTAATTTGTTGTTATTGGATGAAATATATGTCATCAATTTTGTCCATTGTGTATATTTTAGTATAGTCTCTCTGTAGGTCCTAGGGTAGAGCCAATGAAACAATGATCCTTCATATCATTTTATGTGTTTTACCTTGTGTTTCAATGGTATCCCATATTTCATGGATTATTTCATGGTACATATGTACTTGTCATTTGTTCTACCTTATTGCACGATAATAAAATAATGGTTCTTTATTTTGTTCATTCTACCTTTTGGGTGTGTTTTACTTTTTAAATTTTATTTATATGATTTTTTTAATGTGTTTATAAAAGGGAATGATAATTCCTGAAATTAAATGATTTCAAATCTATCTTTAGAAATGAGTTTAAAAAATATTTTATTTATGTGAGTGAAGTGGGAAACAAATTAAGCTGTTATGCCATTTTACCCTAAATTATTCTATTTAATTCATGTTTTTGGAATCTATGTGATAATGGGAACCACTTTTTTTGAATTTTTATTTCTAAAAACCTATTTGTGAAAGGGTTTTATATTATGATAATAAAATTTGGGTTTTGTCAATTTTTTCTGGTAAGGAAAATGATTATTTCCAAATGACTATATTTTTTTAAATAAAAATCATCAAAAATGGTTTTTAGTACACATGATGTGTTTTATATTATTTGTAAAACGTTATAAAAAATAATATTTTTCTATGGTATTTAAAAATAGTAGCGTAAGGATGTAATATTGAAGAAACTTGTTTGATTTGTTATGTAGTGGAGTCCTATTGAGTTCTTATGTTCTCATTTCTATATTATTATCATTTCTATTTAAAGTTTCAAACTATCCTTTTTTCTCACACATTGGGCATTATGGTTCATGATTTTTGGGAGGTGACTATTATAGACATATGTATAAAAATATCTCTGTATTTTAGTTTTCATTTTTTTTTCCTTATTACATTATTTACTTCATATTTATCATAGTATACATATATATGGTACCTTTATCTTATATTTTGTTGAAGAAAAGACATTGGAGGATGTATTCTTGGCCTTGTAAGAGAGGGTTTTAAGAGACCATTGGAGGTTTTCAGTCTTTTCAATATTTTTGGATGCTTTCCAAGATTTGATATTATATTGCTTATATATTTATTTAATCATTAATATCATATCAAATATGGATGGGTCTTGTGAAATTATTATTATATATATACTCTATTATTTTTATCTTATTATTGAGAAAACTCATTATAATGTGTGATTCTATGATATTCAGATACTAGTTGATTGGCCATGTGGATCAAGTACATCCTTCAGAATAATGGATGGTTGTTTCAAAAAACTTTCATAGGGACAATTTAGAGATGTTTATTTTATTTTATTTAGATTCATCTATAAACGGTAGGGATTAAAAATTAATAACACATTTCATGGAGAAGGATGGTCGTACATATGAATTAACAGTATTTTCTCTTTTAATAGGCTGGAAAAAAATATAATAGTTCACCTTTAAAAAAATATTAATATATCTTATATACACCTAAATTATATCATTATTAAAATCATGGATAAATGAAATTTAATAGTGAATCCCATCGATTCAAGGAGGCGGTAGTCCACACATATGTACAAGTGACAATATCTTTTTTCAATAGATTGAAAAACAAGAATTTATAAATTATTTTATATTTATGTAATAATAATTATCTAGTAAATAGAATTAAAACATAAATGAATTAATAATTACCATATGTGAATGATGATTATAGAAAATTAACTGTATCACTACATAGAGGTTGTAATAACACATACACACAATCGATAATTCTGATTCTCATTTGATAGAAAAGTGGGTGAACAATAATGATCAAATATTTTTTTAAAAATATAAGTATTTTACAGACAATGAAGGTAATATTATGTGATAAATACCATATATTTAGAGGAGTTATAAGAACAAATAAATTGAATGAGGTCGGGTAGGTTGGTTACCTCTTCATTGGTAGGCATCATTTAGAAAAAAAATTAAGGATACGTGGAGTGGTATTTTAGGAATGACATAACCAATAAATATTATATATAAAATAATTATATATAATTAGGAAGGTTTGGGTCTAGATATATTTTGTAAAGTTGTTTAATAAAGAGAAATCATTTCTGTTCTTTTACAATTGTGGGAGATAACACACTTGACACTTCATTAGTGATTAAAATATTATAAGGAAATTGTTTAAAAAAGTAATTAAAAATGAAAAAATACATGATGGTGGGATGTTATTTGTTCAATATATTATATTTTAATAAAATTTAGACATGTTTAATTAGAATCTAATACATTATCACTGAGATTAACTTCTATTTATTCCATTCTAACCTTAAATGAAGTGAAATTTATAACATCTTTTATGATTCATTATGATGAAAAATTAAAGTGGAATCATTAAAAAAATTAAAACATATTATAAAAAATATTTATTCCATTTTATCAAATTAAATTCATAGAAGTGCCAGAATTTAATTTAATATGACACCCACAAAACATGTCAACATGTTATTTTCCCTAAAATGTTATCTCATGAATAAAATGTTATTATATAAAAAATAACCATACAATTTATTTTTATGGTTTGTATTGGATTAATAATAATATAATTAAAAAAAATACTTTTAAAACAATTTTATAAAAAATTTAATTTATAAATTATTTTAACGAAAAGAGAATTTTATACAAAACAGAATTTTTTGACTATTTATCGAAAAAAAACATTTCATAAAATTTAGAAAAAATAACTCTTTTATAATAATTACATGGCTAAATAAAAAATTTAGTTCATTATTTCATATAAATACTAAAAAAAATCCATAAAATAATTTTTTTTAGTTTCTTACAAAAAATGATAAAACCCATTTTTATGGAAAATATTTATTTCTAAAGTATATAAGTAATTTTCCATAGAATGGGTATTTTTTATCAATATATATGTTTTATCTAAGACCTTAGTAAATTTGATTAAAAATTTGATTATCCATATTCATTTGACAAAATTAATGGCTAGGTTATAACAATGTACTGTATTGTTGTTCGTTTTTATTCGGGAATTCATGACTCCCAAGAAATCAATAAAATTAAATTTATTTTAAGAATAATATAAAATAAAATATCATGGTGTAATAGATACACTTTTTCTTAGTTTGTTTAAGGATAATTAACTTCATTACATATCATATAATTCTAGCATCTCATTCTTTTATTCAAATCCACCAACAGAATGAAATATATTATTACATACAAGTTGTTTCTTGACAATCTTATGATTTCATTAAATACATCAACTAATTTTGATTTATTAAACCTAAAATAAACACCAGTCATAGAAGAAAATTAATCATAGATGTAGGGATGTTCCTATCTCTATTATTTAATTTTAAAATAATATGAAAATACACACAAAAAATGTATCCAATAAAGTGGTCACATTATCTTGTTCTCCACTATGTAATGGATCTTGGTCATAATTTTTTCCACTGTGACATATGTCACAAGAATTGAGACATTGATATTGGATCATTATTAGAATTATCATAGAATTATATTTTTTATGCATAACTAGGTTATATTCTCCCTAATGGGATTGTGTTTCATGATAATGATATATTACACATTTATGAAAATAAAACATGTTATTGTTTATTGTAAATTTAAAATAAATTTCCCTTATTTTAATTTTCATTTTATAAATATTTTTCTTTATTTTAATCTCATTATGTATAATATATTACTTTTAAAGATCACCACTTTCCTATTGTTACAATGTTGATAAACATTCACTGGATTCTTCTTCTTAACATTGAAGATGGGATAATTAATAGATAAATTATTTACAATCATGTGAATCTCAGCTCCCTTCACATTTAGTGTTCCCTAATTTCCAAATGTATGAAATCCTCGATCATATCATTTTATTTATTTTAATAAATTTTACCATTTTTGTTTGACAATAAATCACAATCATTTATCCATGGTTACTAAACATTTACTTATATATAAGAAACCTCATCCACTATTTCATTCTATTTATTTTTCCTCTTATTTATTGGTATGTAGTTTTTCATTGTAATCAATTTCTTTTGATGACATATACAAACAATTTTTCTGGTTCATCTTGGATGATCAGACCTCCCCCAAATAATCCAATTAAAACCTACAGTATTATGGAATTGCTCGTTCTCTTTTAGATGTTGTTTAAACGGAGATAAAAAAATTTGGTTACCTCCCCCTTGATTCAACCGAACTCTATTATTGGTGAAGAAAAAATACATACTAAAAAAATTATACATGTTCACAAAAAATCCAAAAAACAAGTTTCTTCATTCTTAAATAATCGCATTTTGTATTAAAATGATTATATTTGAACATATCATTAATGTGCCTTCAATGTTGGAATCCATCACATTTGTTGAAAAGTCTAATTTATTAGATCATTATCAATAAAAACGGTATTTAAATTAGGAATTTTTTCACCATTATGATTTTCCACTCCTTTCTATTACTAAATGATTAATCACCAATACATCATATTGAAATGAGTATATTTTACTTTATAGGCGATATAATCACATACAACAACTTTGGATAAATAGTACCATCATATATGTTAAATTATTTAGTCTCTAAAAGGATAATTAATTGTACAATTCATAGGCTATATATTTCATTATGACATTGGAACCTTTCTCAGCACATTTAAACCATTCTCTAATACACATAGATTTATTTATAAACATCAAATATTCATATATTTTTACACATTTTTTAGATTACATTGATATCACCTGAAGTGATTTTACTTCATCATTATAATAATTAATAATGGTTATTAAAATATAATTCATATCATCTACAAAATCAAGTATTTAATTGAGATATTTCATTATTAGTTTAAAAGAAACATTAATATTGGAAATATATATGGTTTTTATTTCATCGGGAAGATTCCTTAATGAATCATTATTAGATATTAAAAAATTATTCATTATATAAGCATTCTTTTATTCCATTATGAAAACCTAAAGCCTAATCCACAATTATAAGAATCTTATTGTTTCGCCACCACTTATTTATTCTTTACTACCCTATTATTCTTCTACATTATCTTCAAAGTATGGGTATTTTGGTAAAAATTTTGGGTCTATAAAATATATATTAAATTTCCATGAAGATAATTTAATCTATTTCATTTTACTAATCATGTCATGAGAAATAAAATATTATGAGAATATTCTTTTTCATTATAGTATTTTCCTTTTTTACCAATGAATGGAATTATGTTGTTGGTCTATTAATCATTTTTAATGATGATCTATAAGATGAATCATCCCCATAATATTTGTGTTCAAATTCAAGGAAGTCAAATTGAAACTATCCAATCTATTAATAATTTCAATATTCAAATAAATTATTACAATTTTGTTGACCATTATCTGTATGCAGTCCTTTTTGAAAGGATTATGTGAACATGTTAATTACCATAGAGTTATCATCATCATTATTGGACTGGTAATGTGAATTTTTTCTCTCAATATGTATAGATAAATATAAATCATTTAAACACAATTTATTATTATATTTATCTTTTCTCATCGAGGATGGTTTTATTCTCATGCTATTCAAAATCAAAAAATTATCACGTTTTTAATTAAATATTAGTATTAATGGGACAAAAAATATTTATTATATTCTCATCCATTGTGGTGTGATTTATTATTTTATTGAATGAACAAAATTTTTGAATGATGTTGGAAAAAATATATTTACAAATGTGTTACTATATAAATAAAATATGATCATTCATTATAATGGGATGACCTAAAATGTACTATCGTCACTTATACACCTATGATATAAAGTTGCTGTAAATTTTTTTAGAAAAGGATCACTATGTTAAGGCCTTAAAATTTTTATACTGATATACTAGGTTGTTGTGTGACTCTATTCATCCTCTATAGTAATGTTGCTATATTTTTTAGACATTATATAAAATAATAATCAGTTTCCAGTAATTCCTCACAAACATATTCTTGGGAAACTCCTTATAATGTTACATTAATTTAATATATGTTTAAACTACTCATCAGTATCATATATTTCAATGTGAAATAGATACTACTTTGGATTCAAGAATTAAAATAAGATTATCTTAAACAAAATAACTTTAACTATTATAGTATGATCAAAACCCCTTACATCAGTTCATGAAATTCCTATGAGAAACAACTCTCATTTCCCTTCAGTATTACATTTAATTGGATTACAACTTGTCTATGAATATGTTGTTAGTAAATACTTTCAAAAATACCTATAAAAATCAGGATTAAAATATCTCAAGAATCAATAAAAATTAAGCATATATAAACACTTCATCAAGACACCACACTAAATAATTGAATTGTATTTGTCAGAGTAGCCACTGTCTGGTTAAGAAAAATTCCTTATTGAACATATCATAATCTAGATCAATTAATATCTCAATATTTTAAATTTAACATCATTGGATACCATTAACTATATATTATGATTTATTGTCAATAATTTTTTAATTTATATGGTATGTTTATAATCTCATTCAAATATAAATATTATAATAATATATATTAAGTTTATATTTTATTTTTCTTAGAGGTTATATTTAACAAAATTGTATAAGAAAATTATGGTGAAAACATTGATTTTTCATCATTGATCACACATATCTATCTCTTCATTTTCTACAATCCATCAAAAAAATCATATATTATCATATTAGAATATTTTTTCAGAATTATATATCCAGAATGTAATGTAACAAATAAATTCCGAGATATAAAACTCTATCCAGAGAACTATATGATGACCATCATGAATCTTCATATTCTAGAGGATGCATACTAATAGTAATAGAATCTGCAAATCCTTGAGAGAATATACAATTTTAACCATCATATAAAATAAAAATAGCATATGAAAAAACTAAACATAAAATTAAGAACATGGTATTGCAACTATAAGCCAACTGTTATTAATAGATAAACATGAACATGCTATAAATATAAATGGAACCATTTCTTATGATACACATTCACTATCAGGGTCACCCAATGTGTTGAAAAATACAAGGTAAATATGAATAAAAAATCCAGACTGAACTATAAACTCAAGCCCCTCATCACACTAGTCGGCCCTCATCTATTCATGTAGATCTACTAGACCTCCTATATGGAATATCCCTTAAAACCCAATCGTAATTTCTAATCTGACATTAGGGTTCTTGTATAAGGATTGAGAAGTAAAATATATAGATTATTGAAAATGTATCCACATATACACCATCATATATAGTATATAAATATAAGGGACAATAAATATGTCAAACTATATAGAATTGATGAAATCACATCATTTCATTATCTGTTTAATAGAGAACAACCATTCATGTACTCTCTAGAGTTTTCCTACACCAAAATAGAAACCCTCTCAAAATATAACACAAAACCATACAATGTCACTCAGGGTTAGGTACTACAACTAATTTTTGTCTAATTCTATCTAAATTAGGGAATGTTCTAATGCCACATGATGTACCATGTCTTATAACACAATCCTCTAACTCAAGGTATAACCTCACTCTATATAACATATCTCATAACATAATTTCAGATACTAACTCTTGTTGAGATATCTTATATCATATATTCACCATATTATTTAGTGTAATATTTCATTACATATCTCATAACTCCAACATCCCACTATGGGTGTGGTCCCATATAGCATTCCTACACCATCTCAAAGATGGTGAGGAATCTTAAAAAATCTAACACTTCCACCCCTTACTCTGGGATAGACCTCACATCACAGACCGCCACATTATATTTCATCGAGAGGTATAATATCAGTAAACATACCCTAAATCATAGTATAACAATCTCACTCAATGTGAGGTGTTACTATGTCAAATATCCTTTCACATGGCATTACCCATTTAATCAAGGAGAGCTATTACCATGAATATTCAATAGGGAAATATCTTAATGATAAGAATAATTTAATAGATAAATCGTATATACTAGGCCTTACCTAGAAACAAAGAAGTACCCAAATGGATCTATATAAGAATTTAGTATATAAAACTCAACATCACTTCCCCAGTTGAGCTTTCCATCCCTATGAACCAAATCTATCGATAAATGAAAATAAATCCTCTTACCCTAGTCTCATATGTTATACCCAACCCAAAATAATATTAATTTTTAAAAAAAATGCTTTTATTAGACACCAAACCCATCACACAAGCATTATACCACCCTATAGGGACCAATGTAAACACCATAGTCTCTACCTTCAACTTGGAAGATGGGTACAGTAATAAAAATACCCTTTAATATACATTAATCCTTTATTTTTTTAATAAATTTGTACCTGATACAACCTATATAATAAATAATTATATTATATTTTGGAACGAGGTATATTACATAGCTTTTTAAAAAGGAAAACAACATCTTTATTGAAACATTTATTCACTTGCTCACACATAAAATTGTACGTGATAACCTACACAAAATCATAATAAATTTTTGATATATAAATCCTAGCATGGAAATAATCAAGGAAGATTGTAATAAATGTTATAAAATAGGAATATAAATGGGTAATAAAAGGAACATGAATAATAAATAATTATTTGTATTATAATCATAAATGAAACATGGTAAAATTTGTTTTGACTTAAAATATTACATTGTAATCATAGGTTAGTGATAACTGATAAGAAATTAATATGGAAAATATCCCTTAAAATAATCATCTTCACTCACTTTCCCTACATGATGTCTCATTAGACTAAACAATACCCAATGTACTGGAGTTCTATATAATGTCAGGTGCACCTATCAAATTCATTTCATTCTCATGCATAAGTATTCCACACAGACCAGAAGTTGTGGAATCATTTTTCATCACATTTCATTACATGATCATGGAATTTATAATAAATAAATGTGATTCCAAAATAAAATGTCCATATGTGTATAATGATGAACTCCATTGATAGAAAATTTGTGTGGCATTCAAGACAATATTCTTTTGGCATGGAAAATCATGGTGAAATTTTAGTAGCGTAACAATTTTAATTAATGATTCAAAAATTATGACGATTATAGAAAAAATTATTGTATCATCATTTTTACATCAAATGGAAATTAATACAGATATTTAAATAAATTTCCCATCATGAGGAATTGGAAATAATAGGCATAATATTATAAATAAACATCAATAAAAAAAGATAAGGTGGGGATCCCCTTACGTGAGTGTGTGACTCGTAATACTTGGTAGAAGATTATAAGGAGAATGGTGGGAGCATTAGAGATATCTAGATGAGTGGAGAGATATTACGGACGTTCTAAAATTATTTTTAGTGAATATAAATGGGATCTTTGATACGATTATATTGGAAAGGTGTGGGGAAATATTTATCATTTCCCAAACATTGATTCGAGACTCTATATAATAAAATAACCAAAACCAAAAACCATTCAATGGATTTTGATAATGGTGTGTGAAAAATGTTATCATTTTTATTATTTTATATATAAAATGGTCTAAATTAATAAAATTATAACATTTCTCATGTGTAATTGAGGCATACACTTAAAAAGGATTTTATAATCTTAAAATATATTAATAGTTTTTGAGGATTCATAATGGTTTTATAAAATTAATCAAAAAAACATTAAAAAATATTTTAAAGGGAAATGATATATTTGTTCATGAATACCCTTTATTTTATTTATTAAATCACTTTTTGACCATTATGATTTCATAAATCACAAAATATATTTACACCGAATTTAATTTTTACTTGAAAATTCAACTAGCTCAGAAGATTAATAAAAATATCTATTGGATAATTTTGAGGTTTTGAATCAAAAATTATATTAATTTTATCTAAATTATTTTCCAAATATTTTAATTTTAGATTTTAAATACTAATTTATATTTATTAAAAATGATGATATTTTAAACCAAAATATTTTTTGAGACCTCATAAAAAATACATTTGAAGTCATGAAAACATATATGATCATTTATATTTAATAAAAAAATTAATAACATATTAATAACATTTTATTAATTTCATATATCCATTAATTCACCAATATAATTTCCTTAATTAAATTTTAATATTAACCAAAAAACAAATTTTTGATTTATTATATAAAAATAACGTATAGGGTAACTTTGATAAGGTGAAAATATATTCACTATTCTATGAAAACTAATATAAATACTCATATATCTAGAATCTTAAAACATATACCTTTAATAAACCAACATATTTCTTAATATTAATGTGTTCGATGATGAGAATTTCCTGGGGTTGTTCGACATACATGTTTTGATCCATTATCTCAATGATCCTAAAAATCATCCACAAAAATCTTCACTCATGATTAAGTTGTTGGATATCATATTGCATTTTGTCAAGTGAAATTCCTAGTGATGATATCTCCCTTAAAAGCTCTGATAAATGGGATTCAAAGAGTATTATACTTCTGGTTGAGGCAATCACATTCTCTATCTGTGTAAATTGAATTTTTTAAAACTCTATATTTATACTAATCATGTGATCATTGTTCAATGGCTATATAGTCAATAGGGATGATTCATAATGTTCTTTAAATTGGATATAACTGGACTAAATATGTTCATTTTCTTTTTATATCCATATTACATAGCAATACATTTAATTGAAACCAAATGTGGAAAATTTATTTATAATAGTTCATCTCATCACAATCTTCCACCATTAATAAATTTTACACCCAAATGTTTTATTTCCAACACTGTAACTATTAAGGTGAGGTCTATTTCATCACCTCCTTCTATTCCAGCATTACTTCTTCAAACATGTGGTTTCTCCAAAGATATTTGGCAAGGTGTATTGCCTTATTTCATAGACATTTTTCTCTATGATCTAATATTTTCCTAGAATTATCTTCTAAGGAAATATCATTCTCTGATGGAACCCCCTCACGATTGAGTACATGTTAGGGTTATTTTAATTAATTCTTAAATAGGGGTATATGGAATACATCACATACTTGATAGAGGATATGTTGGAGTTATTCTTAATAATTCACCGCCTCGATGTGACCATGGATCTCAAAGGGGATAATGTATCCTATAATACACTTTCCCTTCGTCCAAAATCTCATAACATTAATCCATATAGATATAAAATGGAAAACCATGTCTCTAATATCAACTGTGGGTCTCGTCAATTATTTTCCACATATCTCTTCTGTCAGCTTTGCATATCATTGATGTGTTGTGGAATGGTCTTAACCTTTCCCACTATTTCATGAATGATTTGAAGACCTGTCATTTTTGTTCCATAACATCATCCCAACATATAGGGATTCAAAACATCTTACCATAAAGTTCTTCACAGGGATTCATCTGGATGCTCGAGTGTAAAATAAAATTATAAGAGAACTCAACTGGAAGAAGATGTTGGTCCCATTATACTATAAAGTCAATTTATACATCTCTCAACATGTTATCAAGTGTTTTGATATTCCACAAGGATTGGAAAATACTTTTAGGGTGATAGAAAATTGTATAGTTCAACCCATTATTAAGTTCAAGTTGGAGACACATCTATAACATAGAGGTGAATATTAGATCACGGTCAGATACAATCAATAGTGGTCTTCCAATCATCCTCAAAACATCTCTAACGTATATCCTTTCAATATGATTGACTGAGAATTAATCTTGAATCCTAATTAATTGTAAAAACTTTATAAGTTGATCCACAACAATCTAGATATCATTGTTTCCTCTGGATGTCTTTTGATGTCTAGTGACAATGTCTATGGTGAGGTTTTCTGATTTCAATGTTCATATGGGTAATGGTTTCATCAAACCATTAGATTCATTTCTTTTTGCCTTCCCATTCTGATATATAATACATATTTATGTATATTAAATTATCTTCATCTTCATATTGTCACACCAATAATGTTCATAGATACCTTGATATATATATGTGCATCTAGGATGGATATAGAATGTTAAACTATGTGTATCATCCAAAAAAATCCTTCAATAACTCAAGATTTTTTGGTATGGATAGTCTTGTGCCAAAACATAAAACACATTATTAATTAACATTAAACTCTATGAATTTCCATTTTTTAATAGTTTCCACTTTCCTCTAAATTCCCACATTGTGCCTTTGATCATCCATTAACAACTCTAAAACATATTGTTGATGAATTATTTGAGAAAGGATTGATGATGTTCTATCCTTTATGATTCAATGTCCATCCTTTTCAAATATAAGAATTTTGGATATCTCTAAGTTATTATCAATAATTGAATTGATTGATCCTTTTTACTAAGAGAATCATCCACTTTATTCACTTTTCATGTTGGTAGTGAATTTAGAATTCATATCCCATGATTATCTCTCGCCATATTCATTAGATCATGTTCATTTCATGTTGTGTGAATATAGTCATGATAGTTTTGGGAACTGTTTAAATTTCGAACATTTCCCCAAAAACATAATGCCACAATATTATCCAAGTGAAGATCACTATAGGGAACTCCGTATCATGCATCTATTAGTTCAGTTTCTGATCTTTCAATTTCCAGTATTTATTGGATGTTAATATTTTATTCTACAATAACAAATAGCTAAATACCTTTTTCAAAGTATCACTAAATACCACCAAAATATCTCCAATTCCTGGAACATTGAACATCAGTTAAATGATAAGCCTCATTTTTATCTCCATTAAACTCTCATCAAATTCATCAATCCAATAAAACATGACTCCCTTCCTTGTTAGATTTTTTAGAGGGGTTTACGATCATGAGAAGCTTCCCAAAATCAGTAATGGTACCTAGATAATCCATGGAAACTATCAATATCTATCACAAATGTTTTCCTCTTCCATCCATAAATATCTTTTTTCTTTGATGTGTCAACATATATCCTATTTTATGTGAATATATAAACCAAAAATGAAACTTCCTTCAATGAAAACTCATATTTTCTGTACATTGACCACTGATTCTCCATTAAAAAGGTCTTTAGGATAGTTTAATGTATCCCCACATTCCCCTCTTGGAATTGAATAATAATAGTATATAATCAATGGATGATATAATAAATTATTTGAGGTAATCCCTAAATAAACTATTCATAATGTACAAAAATATTTCTGGTGAATTATTGAGCCCTAAAGGCATCAGTTTGAGGTCATATTTTCCCTTCCTAGTTTGTGAATCATTCATGGTAATATCATCCATTTTCCCCATAACATTGTAATATCACAACCACAAATCCAACTTGGATTTATATTATGCTCCACCTAGCTACCCTAATAATTCATCAGTCTGAGGTATAGGATACTTGTTCATTATCATAATCTTTTTGATCTCAAGATAATCCTTGAAATTGTGTATATACCTATATTTATTTTTGACTAACATGACTGGTGCACTACATGGTGAATCAATTGGGTGTATAAACCATTTATCCAAACTCCCATGTAGTTTTTTCATCATCTACTCATATTCCAATATAGACATTATATATATAGTATTTGATAATGGTAACACTCGGACAATAAGATCGATTGGAATTTTTTCCTCTCAACTAGGAGGAAGACTGAGAAATTGTTCATGAAACACATCAGTGAATGCCCCTCAATTTTCAGGTTTCCAAGGATTATTATTTACATATACACAATCATTTTATCCAGTTATTCTTGAAAATAAAGAAATAGTATCCATTCATGAGATATTGGTGATAAAGAAGATTCACCCTCTACTTAGCACAAACACATAATGGGGAGATGATTCATGATATAAAGAGTGATTACCTTCATAATGAAATTTATTTTAGCTCCACACAGGGAAAGCCAATCCACACCCAGTATTCCATCTCATTCCTAAAAAATATAGTGGAAAGGTTCACTGGGATGTTCAGTCCACAAATTATTATATGGGAGGAGTTATATACTTTGGATCCAATAATTTCCCCATCTTCTGTTTTCATTGATAGATCTACTTCCATGATTTATGGTTGTAATTTAATAGTTCTACAAAACATTCATGATATTAATGAACGTGTAGAACCAAAATCAAAATTCAATTCACTATCCTTGATGGAATAACTACAATACATTTCCGCACTTCATTTTCAGTATCCACCTCCGTGATTGTGATGGGAGAAGCTTTCCCTTTCTACATTGGGGGTTGTTGGTTATACCAAAAATCCTTGGGCTAAGTGAATTGATTGGAAAAGTTCCATATTTCCAAGTAGTTTATGAAATGAATAATGCCAGAAGGGTTGAATAAATCATTATTTTCCTCCATCAAATTTGTAAGCTACTATTTTTAGCAATCTCTTCTATAGTTCCCTTCCAATACCTAAATCATTTCATTTTACCCCATAGGAAATTTTCAGTATGCTTCTTCAGGAACCATCGATATGGGAGATGATGATATTTCATGGCACCATTATATTTCTCCATAATTGTAACGCCCCGACCCCAGCTACCCAGAGTCGGTGCATTACTTCGTAACATTGGCATGATCACAAAGGATCAAGTCTCGAAAGACCGATTAGTTTAGTAGCCTTGGAAACACTAGATACATTCATAAGTCTTTCATTACATCAAAAAGTGAAAAACTACAATAACAAAGTCTCCATAGTCCACACTCATATCCTCTTCCGACTATCCCTGCAGGTCATTCATAAAATACTTCTTCACATCCTGGAAGATATTAAAACATTGAAAGGGGTGAGCTCAGATGCTCAGTAAGGATAACAATAATGCAGAAGCTTTCATAAATAAACATTAACATTTAAGGCAATGTATAACTAAAACAAAAGCCTTTTAAACTTGAACATCAACATAATATGGCAAAAGTAAAATGAGATAATGCCATTTACTTCTTCACATGGATATTCTACTGGTCGAATAATCACATGCAATATCAATAACCACTTTCATAATGATGGAATGCATAATGCCAGACTATCATAACCACGTAGTCAAGGCCTCGTGCCAAGACCACAAATAAGATTTTGTCAAGGCCTCGTGCCAAGACACTAGTTTGTCTCATGAGACCTGCCGATGCATCGAGGAGCTATAGCGGGCTCCACCAGTCACTTATTAAGTCCAATGCATTCCTCATATGAATAGGTTTAAACATATCATAAACCATAA
Organism: Viscum album; assembly: GCA_963277665.1. Classification (NCBI taxonomy): domain Eukaryota; kingdom Viridiplantae; phylum Streptophyta; class Magnoliopsida; order Santalales; family Viscaceae; genus Viscum; species Viscum album. Next base: position 61,820,695 of record OY728128.1, read on the forward strand.
CATAATCGTATCACATAAAACATGCATAAAGGAAACATAACATTTCCACATTTCAATCACAAGATATCAATACAACACTTTGATATGATAAAAACGCCTTCAAAACCATTTTTAATACCAAAATAAAAGAAAGTTAAAACTTTGTATTTATTTTTCATTAAAAAAAAATGACGGCTTGTAGAGGAAGCCGAAACTCAAATAATGGTCACGGCGGCGGAGAAGTCATTGTCGCCGCATAAGTACGGAAAGAAAAACATTCCCTTTTGTCGTTTTTCAAAATGCTTCGTATAAAAAGATTCCTTTTGAATAAACGTAAAAGTCAAAGGGGTTTATACACCGTATAAAAGAAATTTGTGTATAAAACAAAATATGCCTCAATGAAAGGAGATTGAGACGAAGTCCTTAAAAAGATCATTTTTAAAATAAAATAGATCTATTATGTGTATTCACTATAGGTACACATAAAGAAAGTAAAAATACAAAATAGGACATAATAATATCATGACATAATTTGAAAGTAGGAGATTAACCCAAAGAATGGAAGTTGGGTTAAGGAGTTCCCTTACCTCGTGTCTGACTTGACTCAACCGTTCTTTAACCTCCTGAATAATAAACTAGAGTTAATATATACCTTATTAAGAACCATTTTTAATTTCATTATCCTTATTATATCACTTATTACAATGATATGAACATTATGTAATTATTTAAGTTAATAACGGTCGTTTTGTCGATCTTTGGTACTTGAGTCAACAATAAGCTTCTTATAATTACAAGTTGTTTATGTGGTGAAATATCCATTATATCCAGAATTATATTCATGATTTATATGTCATATATATCTTATATATCCAGTATATACATTCATTTATAATATTACATAACATTTAGAGGTAAGAAATGAAATGCACCGTTCATGGAGACGGTAAGCCGTACGTACGCATGAACGCTACTTTCATTTCAATTTCATATTTAATGGAACGAAATCATAATGATATAAATGTATAATATAATTCCAGTATAATATAGTGTATAATACCATTTACTCCATCCTTTATACATCCCACATATGGCATTAACGATTCAAATCACTTTGAGGGGGCGGTAGTCCGCACTTCCTAAAATGAAATTATCGCGTTTTACCCATAATGGAAATCATAAAGTATGCCATAAATGAGAAATACAGAAGCATAAGTAAAACATAAACATATTATATATCATATATAAAAATAGTGACATCTTAATGGCCACCTTTGAAGGTGTTATATGAGTGTTGAACAATCATCGTTTCGTGAGGCAGAAATTCGCCATCCACAGAAACCGTATGTTCTTTAACCATTAGATGTAGGTGTGTGTAAGTGTAGCTCGAATAATTCTTATAACAACATCCTAGTAAATTGAGGATACTGGTGTTGTTACAAAAGAAATTAATAAAAAGAGTTTAGGGGGTTGGAGAAGAAAAATAAAACAAAACAACATTAGAAAAGACATTACCTCAAAATCGGGTAACTCTTTTTGATTTGAGCCAAAGGCTTCCTTGGGAAGAGTTCTGCCCAAAGTGAGGCTTCTATGAGTAAGGTAGGAATGTTGGGAGAGTATTTGGGCAGAGGTTGGCCGAGCCAAATGGCTTGAAAGTGTAAATGAGGTGGGAGAGGTGGGGGCCTTTTATAAGTGGAGAGGAGGGGCACTTTTGGAATGATTGAAATGTTACATTATTTCACAATGCTTTTCGGATTATAAAGGTCCCACACTTATATAATTCGAGGCTAAGGTGATAAGGGTTCTAAATCTCCTCATCCAATAGGCTTTGGACAAGTGTAGGCCATGGATTTTGCATTATCTTCTCATTTTATTTAAATCGTTAAATAATGAGGTCATCGCCACATCATAATGATGTCATAAATAATTTAATTTATTTAATGTCTAAAAATTATAAAACAAATACTATTATGTAGGAAATCTTTTTAGCTTTCTAATGAATATTTATAGTCAAAATTTGGACTTGTTTAACCCTACTTAAAAATTGTTTTAGTAAAACAATTTATGTTAGTGTCATTTTCACTTTAACATTAAATAAAAAGTTATTTATGTTATTTCCCAACAAAAGTGGATCCATGGGGTTCCCAAGTTGACCCATGGGTTGTCTTGGTCGACCATGACTCATCCAATAGGAGTAGGACAAGTGTCATGCTCATCTTATATTATTAAAACATCATTTGTACCTTAAACTACATTAATTACCTCTAATCGCGATTAAGAACTTAAAAGTTACTATTCACCAAAAAATTATTTTAATCTCATTGAACCACATTTTACTTCTTAATGACAACCATGTATGTCGGATTTTTGAAAATCAAATCACAGAAGTGGTAATATTTCATTTAAACGAAAAATCAGTTATTTAACTACCACTTAGTGGTTTCACTATTCATCAAAAATTGAAGTTTTTCAGAATAAGGCCAAAATTTCACCCTAAGCTATAATTGATATTCCGAATTCAAAAATGATGTCTATTTTACAAAATTCCAAACATATAAGTTGTATTAATTAATTTCATAATTAATTCCCGCTGTTACAACAAATAGCGTGTTTTTAAGAAACAATTTATATCAAAGGTTTGGCAATTGTTTATGTCCAATTTCAATGTTAAATTAATTCTAATGACCACCATTGGATAAAATGGTAAAAATATTTTCTAATTATACCTTAAAACCACTAAATAGTATAATTTATCTGTATAAATTATTTTGATTAAAAAAGTTGTTTTTATGTATTTTTCACTATTCATAAAAAATTAGAAGTTCTCAGAAAAATACCAAAAATTCAACATAGGCTAATTTCGATATTACGAATACAAAAATGAAGTCCATTTTGAAATATAAAATTTCTATAATTTTAAAAAGTGGTTATTACTATTCATAACGGCTATTTTGATTAGTTGCGGTGTGTTAGAACTCGAACTTGCGTACAATGCAAGCTATTGCATTATTGAATGAGAAGCGTATCGTGGAAGCTCGGGGTGTTACATTCTCCCCTCCTTCAATAAATTGCGTCCTCGCAATTTGAAATTTTTCTTTGATAATAAAAGGCTGAAAATAGAAAATACCTTTGTGGAAAACCCACATCGGAAATAAGGTTAATAAATATATAACATTAAAAGAAAGCAGGATAAGTACAAAGGTCACCCGATATAGCCCATTCTAGGATTCTATGAAAATATGGATATGGAGGAGAAACAAACCATCAAGGTCTGATGGAGAGTTATAGAAAACAGGATTAGGAGAAAGTTTAACCATAAGAAAATCACAAACTTGTGATTGGTTAAACGGTCATTGAATCCCCAGTTGGAAAAGTTAACCGACAACATTTTTGTTTTAAGTTACCTTTTATTATGTTGAGGAATTTATTTAGGAGATTTACTAAGAACGTAAGGGAATATACATACTTGTTATGTATACTTTCATTCGTTAATAAATTTTTACCACAAACCCAACTTTTACTCCAAATGGTAACGGAACTCAAAAATATTCTATTTATCCTAATTGTATAAGGTTCAAAATGTTAACACATACCATTTAGATTAGTAAAACTATTTTGTAATAACCAGGGACTTCCTGTAGGCTAGTGGTAGGAAATAAAGGCCTGTCGCACTATGGTTGTGGGTTCGATTCCTGCAGCTTTGTCCGACGCGACGGGTTATGCCCCACCCTGCAGGTTGTCCTTTTCCTAAAAATATAGTACCATACTATTCCAAAAATAATCTTCATAAATGTTTTAACCTTAAAAAATACTATCCAAAGTTCAACTTAATCCACTCCAACCTTTATAGTTATCCAAAATACCTTCATCCATACTTTCTCTAAAAGGTCTCTAAATTCCAAAATCAATTGTAACATCAGATTCCCCAAACAAAGAAAAGTTTCTCTTATTGTCACATACTAAAAATATGATTACCTTAATCATATTAAAACCTTACTGAAACCAACAAGTACTGCAGTACAATCCTTATATAGATCACATTATTCTAATAACCAGAATATAATCCATGAGTCCGAAAGCATCAATACATTAGTTATTCTGCTTCAACTGTAGTAATAGCATAAGATTGTCCTTGATCCCTTGGCCTTTTCTGAGGTAAGATTCCTTGACGCTTAGGACATTCATTTGCGTAATGACCCATTTCTCTACAATTGTAGCATTCAACTTTGACAGCCTCTTTCTTTCCCTTGCAATCACGTGCCTGGTGACCTTTTTCTCCACATTTATAACAGACTCCCATTCCTTTTAGGCAAGTACCAGGGTGATTCTTCCCACAATTATCACATAATGGAAAATCCTTCTTTCCCTTTTTCCCTTTATCTGTCTCTTGTTCCACCGTTCTCTTCTTCTCTTGCTTTACTTTGTTGTCATAAGACTTAGAGAATTCCTTTTCTGTCTTGATAGCACATGAGACTATATCTTCGTATGATGAGAAGGATTGTGATACTAAAGCTCGTCGGAGAAATGGTTTTAACCCATCAAAGAAACGATCAATCTTACTCCTTGGGTTACGTATATAATCGGCAGCATGCCTCGCTAACCTTGTAAAGTTAGCCTCATACTTTGCGACATTCTCATCCTCCTTCTGCCTCAGACTCAGAAATTGCCTTTCCATATCTGCTTGATGGTCACGAGGAAAGTATTTTTCTAAGAAAAGCTCTTTGAACTCCCTCCATTCCATATTCGATACGTCATCATCTTCCTTTGTGTTTTGAATCAGTGACCACCACTGATCGGCATCTCCAGTGAGGCGGTAAACTGCCATGACAACCTTCTCCCTTTCACTACTCCCCAAGGCATGGAATATTTTCTCTAAGGAATTTATCCATTGCTCAGCTACTGTAGGATTTGTACTCCCATTGAAGGTTGGCAGTTGTTGCCTCATGAAACGGTCTAGCATTGATCCTCCACGTTGCGAATCAGGGTGCTCCATACGAGTAAGGTTGTTATTCATAACCTGCGTGAGTTGTCCCAGTATGGTAATAAGTTGATCAGCACCAGTTGTATCTCCAGGTCCACAATAATTATCTTGAGCAGGAGGGCAATCCCTACACGGAGTTCGTGCATTGATACAGTTTCCATTCCTTCTACTAGGCGCCATTTCTAAACAATGGCATAATCCAGATTAGTTTATGAATCAAAATACATAATTCCATACTTGTATAATACTTAACATAAATTGAACTATTTATGGATATAATCCATAATCATAAAAAGAAATGTTTCCTTTGAGGAAGTATGTACTCATAAACCTTACATAATGGTTTGTAAAGAAAATGAGAATTATCCTAAGCATATCCCCCGGGAGTGTCATAACCAAGAGTGCAGCAAGGCCCGTTGTCGTGCACCAGTTCCCGTTTGAGTCTAGCTCAAAGCGGTGTTTTCGGGTTTTACCCCTAGGTACATCTGTGCCAGAGCCGCCTCTACCTGCTCGTATCCAGACAGGGATGTATTACTCGGAAAAGTCATAACATCTCTATAATACCAAAATTCTAGGAAGTTCTTCTATACTAATCCTCAAAGTCTATCTTTGGGCTATGTGCTCTAATCAGAGTTTATCTAAATCTAGCTTCCAAGGTTAGTACTAAACTGCCTCTGATACCAACTGTAACGCCCCGACCCCAGCTACCCAGAGTCGGTGCATTACTTCGTAACATTGGCATGATCACAAAGGATCAAGTCTCGAAAGACCGATTAGTTTAGTAGCCTTGGAAACACTAGATACATTCATAAGTCTTTCATTACATCAAAAAGTGAAAAACTACAATAACAAAGTCTCCATAGTCCACACTCATATCCTATTCCGACTATCCCTGCAGGTCATTCATAAAATACTTCTTCACATCCTGGAAAATATTAAAACATTGAAAGGGGTGAGCTCAGATGCTCAGTAAGGATAACAATAATGCGGAAGCTTTCATAAATAAACATTAACATTTAAGGCAATGTATAACTAAAACAAAAGCCTTTTAAACTTGAACATCAACATAATATGGCAAAAGTAAAATGAGATAATGCCATTTACTTCTTCACATGGATATTCTACTGGTCGAATAATCACATGTAATATCAATAACCACTTTCATAATGATGGAATGCATAATGCCAGACTATCATAACCACGTAGTCAAGGCCTCGTGCCAAGACCACAAATAAGATTTTGTCAAGGCCTCGTGCCAAAACACTAGTTTGTCTCATGAGACCTGCCGATGCATCGAGGAGCTATAGCGGGCTCCACCAGTCACTTATTAAGTCCAATGCATTCCTCATATGAATAGGTTTAAACATATCATAAACCATAACATAATCGTATCACATAAAACATGCATAAAGGAAACATAACATTTCCACATTTCAATCACAAGATATCAATACAACACTTTGATATGATAAAAACGCTTTCAAAACCATTTTTAATAACAAAATAAAAGAAAGTTAAAACTTTGTATTTATTTTTCATTAAAAAAAAATGACGGCTTGTAGAGGAAGCCGAAACTCAAATAATGGTCACGGCGGCGGAGAAGTCATTGTCGCCGCATAAGTACGGAAAGAAAAACATTCCCTTTTGTCGTTTTTCAAAATGCTTCGTATAAAAAGATTCCTTTTGAATAAACGTAAAAGTCAAAGGGGTTTATACACCGTATAAAAGAAATTTGTGTATAAAACAAAATATGCCTCAATGAAAGGAGATTGAGACGAAGTCCTTAAAAAGATCATTTTTAAAATAAAATAGATCTATTATGTGTATTCACTATAGGTACACATAAAGAAAGTAAAAATACAAAATAGGACATAATAATATCATGACATAATTTGAAAGTAGGAGATTAACCCAAAGAATGGAAGTTGGGTTAAGAAGTTCCCTTACCTCGTGTCTGACTTGACTCAACCGTTCTTTAACCTCCTGAATAATAAACTAGAGTTAATATATACCTTATTAAGAACCATTTTTAATTTCATTATCCTTATTATATCACTTATTACAATGATATGAACATTATGTAATTATTTAAGTTAATAACGGTCGTTTTGTCGATCTTTGGTACTTGAGTCAACAATAAGCTTCTTATAATTACAAGTTGTTTATGTGGTGAAATATCCATTATATCCAGAATTATATTCATGATTTATATGTCATATATATCTTATATATCCAGTATATACATTCATTTATAATATTACATAACATTTAGAGGTAAGAAATGAAATGCACCGTTCATGGAGACGGTAAGCCGTACGTACGCATGAACGCTACTTTCATTTCAATTTCATATTTAATGGAACGAAATCATAATGATATAAATGTATAATATAATTCCAGTATAATATAGTGTATAATACCATTTACTCCATCCTTTATACATCCCACATATGGCATTAACGATTCAAATCACTTTGAGGGGGCGGTAGTCCGCACTTCCTAAAATGAAATTATCGCGTTTTACCCATAATGGAAATCATAAAGTATGCCATAAATGAGAAATACAGAAGCATAAGTAAAACATAAACATATTATATATCATATATAAAAATAGTGACATCTTAATGGCCACCTTTGAAGGTGTTATATGAGTGTTGAACAATCATCGTTTCGTGAGGCAGAAATTCGCCATCCACAGAAACCGTATGTTCTTTAACCATTAGATGTAGGTGTGTGTAAGTGTAGCTCGAATAATTCTTATAACAACATCCTAGTAAATTGAGGATACTGGTGTTGTTACAAAAGAAATTAATAAAAAGAGTTTAGGGGGTTGGAGAAGAAAAATAAAACAAAACAACATTAGAAAAGACATTACCTCAAAATCGGGTAACTCTTTTTGATTTGAGCCAAAGGCTTCCTTGGGAAGAGTTCTGCCCAAAGTGAGGCTTCTATGAGTAAGGTAGGAATGTTGGGAGAGTATTTGGGCAGAGGTTGGCCGAGCCAAATGGCTTGAAAGTGTAAATGAGGTGGGAGAGGTGGGGGCCTTTTATAAGTGGAGAGGAGGGGCACTTTTGGAAAGATTGAAATGTTACATTATTTCACAATGCTTTTCGGATTATAAAGGTCCCACACTTATATAATTCGAGGCTAAGGTGATAAGGGTTCTAAATCTCCTCATCCAATAGGCTTTGGACAAGTGTAGGCCATGGATTTTGCATTATCTTCTCATTTTATTTAAATCGTTAAATAATGAGGTCATCGCCACATCATAATGATGTCATAAATAATTTAATTTATTTAATGTCTAAAAATTATAAAACAAATACTATTATGTAGGAAATCTTTTTAGCTTTCTAATGAATATTTATAGTCAAAATTTGGACTTGTTTAACCCTACTTAAAAATTGTTTTAGTAAAACAATTTATGTTAGTGTCATTTTCACTTTAACATTAAATAAAAAGTTATTTATGTTATTTCCCAACAAAAGTGGATCCATGGGGTTCCCAAGTTGACCCATGGGTTGTCTTGGTCGACCATGACTCATCCAATAGGAGTAGGACAAGTGTCATGCTCATCTTATATTATTAAAACATCATTTGTACCTTAAACTACATTAATTACCTCTAATCGCGATTAAGAACTTAAAAGTTACTATTCACCAAAAAATTATTTTAATCTCATTGAACCACATTTTACTTCTTAATGACAACCATGTATGTCGGATTTTTGAAAATCAAATCACAGAAGTGGTAATATTTCATTTAAACGAAAAATCAGTTATTTAACTACCACTTAGTGGTTTCACTATTCATCAAAAATTGAAGTTTTTCAGAATAAGGCCAAAATTTCACCCTAAGCTATAATTGATATTCCGAATTCAAAAATGATGTCTATTTTACAAAATTCCAAACATATAAGTTGTATTAATTAATTTCATAATTAATTCCCGCTGTTACAACAAATAGCGTGTTTTTAAGAAACAATTTATATCAAAAGTTTGGCAATTGTTTATGTCCAATTTCAATGTTAAATTAATTCTAATGACCACCATTGGATAAAATGGTAAAAATATTTTCTAATTATACCTTAAAACCACTAAATAGTATAATTTATCTGTATAAATTATTTTGATTAAAAAAGTTGTTTTTATGTATTTTTCACTATTCATAAAAAATAAGAAGTTCTCAGAAAAATACCAAAAATTCAACATAGGCTAATTTCGATATTACGAATACAAAAATGAAGTCCATTTTGAAATATAAAATTTCTATAATTTTAAAAAGTGGTTATTACTATTCATAACGGCTATTTTGATTAGTTGCGGTGTGTTAGAACTCGAACTTGCGTACAATGCAAGCTATTGCATTATTGAATGAGAAGCGTATCGTGGAAGCTCGGGGTGTTACAATAATAACTCCAAAATTAAATTCATCTTTATAGTTATACTCCCCTAGATACCCTCAAGATTCACTGATCTCAATTTCGACATTTAGGGTATATTTGACAGTTTTTTCATAGCTATCAATGTCTCAGATAAATGTATATTTTTATAGACTAGGTTTTAGCACTCTAAAGAACTGGTGAACCATACATTTAGTGTTGATGACGATGTTAGTGGAATATAATCCATGGTTGAAAAATATTCCATATAAACGATGATATATTTTTCATCTTTTTTCTTGAGGGATAGGAAATACCTTTCCATTTTAATATGTATAGTGCAAGGAAAATATTTATCAAATACCATTTCCTAGAATTCCTTCCACCCAATTTCATAGATCTCTTCATAATGCATCATAATCGTGGTCAATATCCACCATTTACCAATTATACCTCTATATGGTATTGATTTAATAAAACCATCTCTTATTCAGAACATTGAAGTATGGATAATAACTTCTAAATGGAGTTGATCCATTGTTTTATGATTAAGGGATAAAATGATATATTTAATGTTAGAGGGATTTGTATCATAAAAGTATCCACTGAATATTGTTCTTTATTAGTGGGATATGGGCTCCCCCTCTAGTCTATGATTCTTTTCAATACTAGAGTTAGCTGAGATGGTATCACTGAAACATTTTCGATTCATACTCCCACCAAGATGGGAATCTCATTGGGGTAGTCATGACATTTACTGTTTTATTGATTTTTTACACAATTCATCATTTTTAAACAATTGGATAAAATAAAGGAAAATAGGTTTGATTATTTTCAAACTTTTAAAAACAAAAATATAAATTCAATGAAATTATATGGATGACATAAAAATTTCATTACTTCCTTAAAATATGAATTTATAAAATTCAATCAATGGTAACCATGATATATTTCCTAACATATATTCTTATGGTCATTTTTAATTCCCATTAAAATGGGTATTAATTAGATTCAAAAATTAACAAAGAGTATTCCTTGGGAGTGTAAAACTTGGTGTATAGTATGTATTACTGTCATGTACTAGGTTACGACGAGTGAGGCCGGATGCACCTTATCAAAGTTGTTACCCATAGGGATATCTGTGCAAAAACCACATCCACTTGTAGTATCTAGAAAGGTATGTATATTCATCATAAACCATATACCCAATAATTACCCAAATTTACGTAACTTTTCTTATACATAGTATTATCCATAATTCTTTCTCTATAGTTTTCAAATCCCAATCCCAAAAATATATAAAATTTCCATTGATATCAATTATAAAAACTCTTATATTTAGTACACATTAATTCATGATTTATTACATAAACGCATATAAAAAACAACTCAAAATATTGAGAGGTATATTTTCTTTCGGAATTAGGTACATTAAATAACATTTAAAATAGTAAAAGAAATTTATTTATTGAAAAATCTATTATCATGCTCGCACAAAATACTTCACTGGATAACCATGGGACATGCATAAAAAAGTAGTGTGATATAAATCCTAGTAAGAAAATAAGGATCCAATATGTTAGTAAATTATAGAAAATAGGATTATCAATGTGTAAAAATAGTAATAAGATTAATAAGTCATGATATAACATGATTATCATAAAGGAAATATGAGAAATGTGGAAACAACTTAAAACAATACCTCGTAAACATAAGTCAAGGATAACTTCCCAGAAATCATGATAGGAAAAGTAAAATAAAAGAATTAGGTTAAATCCATATCCCAAAAAGAACTATAATTATGAAGAACATTAACCAATTCAATGGAGCTCAATTTAATTACTGGCACACCCATCACATTAATTTCATACTCTTGATTAACAGTGCCACATTGATCATAAAACACTGAATCATTTATCATAATATTTTATTCCATGATCACGATGTATAGAATAATTAAATTTAAATCCAAATAAAATAATAATAAGTGTATAAATGTGAACACCCAAGATAGGATATTTTATGTTACTCACTAAATAATTGTTTTGTCATGGAAAATTGCGTTGAAGTTCTTGCATCATAACGACATCACATAAAGATTCATAAATTTGGCTGATCAGAGAGAAATAGGTATATCACCATTTTAAAATTAAATTTTAAATAATATAGTGATTTAAATACATGTCCCAATATTATTAATTTTAAATATATTTCATTATAAAATAATGACATATGAATAGAGAAGGGATGGTGAGGAATAATACTTGAGTGTGTGACTCTAAATGATTGGGAGGAGGTTCTTGAGATATTAAGGGGATTCATGGGAGGAAAATATAGAGGGGTAAGATTAAGGTAGGGATGCTAATATTTTTAGTCAATGTAATTAATTTTTTTAGGATTATATAGGAAATGAGTGGGTAATTCATTATCACTTCACCAACATAGTTTTGGTATTATATTAATAAAATAACATAAACTACATACATTGGCATGATTTTCCAATGGTTTCGGCCAAATTTGATGGTTTTAATTATTTTATAATTAAATGGGCTGAAAAAATTAAAATAATACCGTTGATTATGTGGAATTGATTCATACTCTTGAATAATGGATTTTAAATACTGAAAATATTTTACTGGTTTTGAATGCTTAATAATGGATTTATAAAAATAAAAAAATAAAAATAAAATCACATTATTTTAAAGTGAAAGCATATAATTGATCATTTATACCCATTATAGTGTTTATTAAATCGCTTTTGGGTCATTATAATGTCATTATACACAATTTATATGTATATGGTATTTAATTTTTACATGGAAATTCGACAGTCTCAGAAAATAATGAAAAATTTAATCATTGATAATTTTGACCTTATAATTCCCAAAATTAATATTCATTTTATCTATATAAATTTATATGTATTTGAAAATTTAATGTTAAAATAGAAATAATATTTTATTGATAAATGACGGGTTTTGTTGAGAATAAATGTTTTTGAACCCTTATAAAACATACATTTGTCTAAATAATGTTTTTTTGATAACAATATTTTATTTAAATATTATTTTCTTAAAAAATAAATAACATCATCAAAATAAATTCTTTAATTGTATTTAAATATTACCCAAAAATACTATTTGTGTTTTGTTTTTTAGAAAACATTTATAATGTAACAATAATAGGATGAAAATTTATTCATTATTTTTAGGAAAAATAATGTACATACTATTTATAGAGTCATGACACATATCCATTATATAAAATAGAAAATTATCTTAGAGTATGGTGTTTATGGTGAAATATTCAAGGGGAGGTTCGACATACATGGTTTAGGACATTATCTCATTGAGCTACAAGTGTTCCCATAAACGGTTTCGTTTATTCATATGTTGTTCAATCTCTTCTTTTTTCATCATGGGAGAAACCCATAGATGGTATTTCCTTCATATAATCAGATAAATGGGATTAATATAGAACAATACTACTAGTTGATTCCATCATATCCTTTTTCTATGTCAAAAAAATTTGATAAAACTACAAATTTATAGTAATAATGTGATCAATATTCAATAGCTACATTATCAATGGGAATGATGATTAAAAATAATTTAATTAAGATATAATAATACCATATAAGTGCATGTGTTTTCTATAACCATGTTACATAATAATACATATAATTAAATCAAAAATGATAAATTTTATTTAAATTAGTTTGGGTCAATACAGACTCTACCCAATCAAACCCAAAGGTGTCTTACTAGTTTCTATATCTCCCAACCTTTAACATCCCAACTCTGGCCACACATGGACTAAACAAATCTACACATTCTACCCACAATAATAATGAATTCATCATTATCTAGGCATCATAATTATTCCCACTAGATATCTATATCCATCCCATGTTCTAATCACGCTCAATTAATAAACACATGAAATAGAGAGATCATGCCGCATCATTATGACCATATTGTAGCACATCGATCATCCAAGATGTTTGGATTCCATCATCCACTTCCTGGGGATGCATATATCGTAATTACAGAGTCCTTACATGAATACTAATCATGTAGTAATCAGCATACCTATCTCCCTTGAGGAGTTCCAATGATCCAGCATTAATTTCAATTCCTTTTCAATGAAATTGCTATGATATGACTCTAAATTTTACATTTCATTAGGTATAACAAATTTTATGTCCTTCTTTTGGAACCTTAAGACACATTCTATACCAAAAACAACTCATATCCCAATAAATGACCTCAATTTGGTCATTAACCGAGTCTAAACTTTCAATCCCCTAAGTTACACACCCACTAGGAACCTTTAAAACTTCAATAAAATCTATAAAACACATGAGATACAAGTCCAAGAAATAATATAGACAAATAAACCTATTCATAACTTAAAAACCCACTTCATTTATATTTTGAACATAACCTTAGGAAAACACATGCAATTCATATATTAAATTGCTTTAAAAATTAATATTAATGGAACCCTGTATGATGATCCCATATTTACTAACCCAATACATGATTGATGGTCCTTGAAAATAAATTAGTCAAATGTTCTCCTTTATTACAAGCCTATATATCAATATTAAAATCCTCAATAACACATTATTAATATATATAAATAATTATAAAATTTTAAAAACATTATATATTTTAATTCAAAGAGGAATAATTTATAGAATATGACTATGTATCATCATGTGGCCAAAACCATCTTCCAAAAGATACCATAAACACATAAAAAGATCCCAACTCACCTCTAATCAAAATCACAACCACATTGTTTCCAATCAGTCTCTAATTCCATTCATATTTTGTAAAAATACTAAAAATGATCACTACATGATATTCCACTATTTAAATTTCAATTAATGAGGTGAACACCTACATTTTTTCATCTATAATCCATAAATACACAAAGAAAAAAATATATTTCGACTTTATGTCACATTTACAGTTTAATCATCATAAAAAAATTACATAGACAACTATATATTAATGATTAAAATGTGGAATAACTATAAAACATGAATTCTGATGAATGAAATAACATTGCTGTAAATAAATTAGAAATATCCTTCCTAATTTTATTAGAGGAAAGAATAATGAGAAGAGGATAATTAGGGGAATCCCCTAACAGGTTTCCCAACCAACGGAGGAGACCTCCTGAGTGGTTGTTATAAAAGGGTTATGGAAAATACTTTTTTACCCGTAATAATAAATTATCAACCCATACCTATGAGACACATAAATATCCAACAATGGGTAACATGAGATTTATAATCCACTGAGTGAACCTCCACATTGAAACAATACATTATTCTTTATAGGAACTCCTTTTTTCATGATTTCTTTGTCTTCCATATTTAACTTAATCTGTGGGATTCTTGGGGATAAAGAGACTTTTTTATGAATAATGTCTTAATGTTAAGAAGTGTATGATTTTTTGATTTAATAAAGTCTATGTATAATCATGATAATGGATTTGAGGTAGTATCCCCATGTTCATATATTGTACAAATATATTTATTTATTTTCCCACTAAGATCATACCTATTTAGTATCTATTGGGGTATTTCACACTATGTAAATGGATTTCCAACAATGTAATGGTCTATAAGATGATGATGAAAATTTGGTTTAGGGCATTAATTTTTCATGTTGTCTAGTAGGGGTTTAGGAAATGAAATGGATAAAATCAGGTTTTTAAGAAAATCTGAAACATTCATCAGTAATTTTCAGACTTCATGGAATTAACATCATGTAATTGGAAAACACACCGTGTATGTTTCATAGATTTTGTTTTTAGGGAATAGTGTTGGAATTTATATATTCATTGTTCATACATCCTATCTTTCTCAACCCTTAAGTCTCCAAAAATTATTCAATATATCTTAATTACCTCTAGACCATTCATTTAGTGATCAATCATCTGGGTTGTTGTGGTATACCTCTCCGAGTATGAATACCATATGATTTTTATTTGGATTTGGTTGCAGATGTGGTTTTAAAAAAAAATTTGGATTGAAGAGTAGAGAGTGTTTTCTGTTGATCCATTTTAGTTTATTGATGTGCCTTATCTATGGAAAGCAGATCTATATGATTCAAATCATTGTTTTTGAATGCTAGTATGTTTTTACAATTTTCAGGTTCGTTTTTCAAAATAACTGGTTCATTTTTAATATTTATTACTATGTATAATTTTATTTTTCATTGAACATAATTTATTTGGTGTTTTAAAAATATTTCTTATAATGATAAATGATTTAATAAGGGTTTTCATTAAAAACTAATTTTTTATTATTCCGAAATTGATGTTTCAAACATTGAATTAGTTTAGGTTGGATTTGAAACTGATTATAAAATTTTAGTATGGTTTTGAAATATAATTTGTCATGATGGGAACATTAGGAGACTTGGGTTCATTAGAAAAACATATATTCAACCTTAGTGTGTGTGCACACACTTGTGGTAGTTTTTATGACATTGACAACCTATAGAAGGACTCAATATCAGTTTTATCCAACATTTAACGTGATTTTGGACTCTTTTTATGTCTATTACATAATTTTCTATAGGAAAGAGTCCAATAAATAGATTTCATGGTTATTTTTATAATTTTACCACATGATGGTTTTAACATGGAATATTGGTCACTTTTTTTTAAGAGGTTGTATCTCGTGGATTCACATAATGATATTTCATTGATATGTGTTCGATAGCATAAAATTTCATGAATGGATATTATGTCCTATTTTATCACCTATACTGATCATATTTTTGGATGGTATAACATGAAATTATTTTATTAAATTAAAAAGTAAAATGATTTATAATGGGGTTGGATTTATAAAATATTGTTCTAAAACTATTATGATTCAGAATCTAGAACTGTTGCATTATTGATCTTAATAATTCAATAAACATTGTGGTGGTATCCCATTTGAATTTTTTATCATAGCCTAATTTTCCATTGTGATTTTTTTTGATGTTCTATTGAGAGATATAGGTAAATGGAATATCATTTTTTATTATGTAGACTTCCCTTTTTTCACTGCCTTTATTTGTGGTTGTTTAGAGGTGACTCTTTGTCATATTGAGATTTTTCATGCAGAATAGTTTAGCCTATTATGGCTGTGATTTTGTGTTTTATGTTTTATTTTTTTCTTTAAAATTTAACTATTGCCGTATTTCTTGTTTTGGTTATATTCAAGACTTGTGATTTTTCCCTTATCTATGTGATGGTTAGATCGGTTGTGTTGTTTGGTTGAACCCGGTTGGTCTGTTATAAATTTGTATCAGAGGAGAGGTGTAGTCTGAAAAGTGTTAACACTGAATGGGGTTGGATTATTGTTTTTTGTAAAATGTATTTAGGACCATTTGAAGTTAGATACTAGGTTCAAGAAAAGGGGTTTTGTTAGATCAGTTTTGTGACTAAATCCGAGTAATTATGGGTTGTCAGGGACAATTACCATGTTTTGGTGAAGGAGTTTGGGGTAATTTGAATGAATTATACGGGAATCTTATTTAAATTGACATAGTTAATTTTATTTAATGAATTTTAATAGTACAATTAAATAATTCATTAAATTATCATTGTTTTAGAGAATTAGATTGAATTCATATAATTATCATAAAATTTAGTAATGTGGTAATGATCTAATTTGATATTGTCTTCTATTTATTATAAAATTTCTTAGAGAAGAGAGCTTCTAAACCTGATAGATGAATCTTGGAGGTATATTTTCTCGGTGAATCCTAAAATGGACTATTCTTTGGTGTAATCATTAATAAATATTATTCACAATATCAATGAAGTGGGTGTTGGAATCCCAAGATGTGTGGTGGATCATGTATATATGTTTTTTTATGTATAATCCTCCCATATTCTCGGGTGGTGTGGAAACACATTAATTAAAGAAGATAATTGAGTGTATTGTGAAGATCTTCATTTTTGGTAGAATCCAGAAGACTCTATGATACGTTTTTCAACATTAGTACTTTAGGGACTGAGAAAGAGATTCATGGATGATCTTTTTCAAGCTAGGTTTCAAAAAAATCATACTTAAGATTCATTCAGGAAAATATTTAATCATATGTTTTACCTTGAGATATTACATGAGGAAAACACATTGGAGTTTCATAAAAATGAGAATACGGAGTATACCATTCTAGGGTATTCCACCACTTTTCATGTTTGTGTATCTTCCACTAGATCTTTTCATTAATGATTATATAATGTCTTAGATCCTTTATTCGGTATTGAGGATGGATATCCAGTTGATGTTGGTTATCATGTGACCTCTGACCATTGTGGGGGTAGTTGAAAAAGAATATCTGGATGAATTAGTCATAGTTGGAATGATGGGTTTGGGTGGTGCTTTTGTTGGTGTAGTGATTAACAAGGCTGTATCTTCTTCCCAGTCAAAAAGTGAAAAGGAAACTAGTTTTCATCTGTATGAGTTTCAACGACTTCATTTGGATAACAAAAAATTGTTTCCTATCAGTGTTGGTGTCCCAGTAATACTATGATGAATTGTGTGTAGGCTCCCAATTCTTTTCATCTTTGTTGTTTATTTGGCAATCTAAAATACATTTGTGAAAGGATATCTGGGGGCAGTAAGGTAGGATCCAAATTCACTAAGGGTTTTTAGGTTCATGAAGATGCTTTTTAGAGTGGTGGGTATTATCCTCTGGATAAGGGGGATGTTCATCTGAATAATATATCTCAAAGTGAAGATAAGACAAGACATCATTATGAAGTGGGTTACGCACCAGTGGAATCTAAAGTTAGTCCAGCTACATATACAGGTACAGTGTGCATTCAATCATCTACGGTGCTCGATGTTTTTTGATATAAGAGATACTAATCATTTTATATCATCAATGTTGGTTTCCATGTTTGATTTTTGTTTAGAAATTCAGTTCTACATTTGTATATTTTCCCAACTTTTTAATAACGTCTGAACAAGGTTTCATTTGTCCCATGTCTCGAGTGATAATAGAAAAAATTGAGGTAGAGTGAGGGTTCTATGTGATCTATCCTAAAATATAATACATGATTATTATAATGTATTAGATGATAATTTTTAATACCCATATATATAGTTATCATCATTCTGTATAGTCATTATAAACTTCCGTGGTCACTCATGTATTTTAGGGGT
Source organism: Viscum album (assembly GCA_963277665.1). NCBI lineage: Eukaryota > Viridiplantae > Streptophyta > Magnoliopsida > Santalales > Viscaceae > Viscum > Viscum album. Next base: position 61,839,226 of record OY728128.1, read on the forward strand.
TGTGGGACTCTAAATAGGGAAAATAAGGACATGTCATTCCTTATAATGGGGTAATATCATTCTAGTTTTCAGATATGTTTCCTAAAAAAGTATACCCTATTTTGGGTGACCAAACTACTGTATTTTTATGTTCATTATCAGAGGTATTTCTCGATTGTTTTTATTATTCACTACCACAGGTAGAGTTTGATTTTATTATTGACCTTTTCCATGTATGGTGACCATTTCTAGGAAATCATATAAAATAGAACATACTTCATTGGTTGAACCTAAGTTATAGCTTGAATTCCTAGAGACTGGATGATTTATTCATCCTAGCATGTCACCATAGGATTTTCATATCACTTTTATAAAAAGTTATAAGGATTCCTCAAACATTGTTTTAACTATTATAAGATGAATCTGATTAAAATTAAATATAAATATATATATATATATATATTAATAATAATTACATTATTGACTAGCTTTAAGGTGAATGGGGGTTTTCAAATAATATAATTTGTTCATGGTGCCCCTAATTGAGGATCTGAGAAGAGAATATACCTATGGAAATTTTTTGAAGTCAATACAGGCATTTTGAGTTTCTATTTATTCCATTGAGTTAAACTAATTCTCATGTGTTTTTTATAGTTTTCATTTATCAGATATTTCATTAGATCAGGGAGTATTTTTTTATTGTGTTCATGGATGATATTTTGGTATACTCTATGTTAGAGGTGATGAATAAGGACCATTTTTATATCTTGTATCAAACATTAAAGGATTACTATCTATATGGTAAGAATTATATTTCTCAGTTTGGGATATTGGAAGTGAAATTTCTATTGAATGTGAAATGTGAGAGGTGAAACATAGGGGATCCTAAAAAGCTATAGGTTGTTATGTAATAGGAGAATCCATGATATGTTTTTGGGATACATAACTTCATGAGATTGGATAGTTACTATGGATGGGTTTTTTAGGATTTCTCCATGTTCGCATCTTTGAGAACTCCATTGACATGCAAGGGATTAATATTTTAGTTGAATGAAAAGTGTTAGAGATATTTTGAGGATTTTAATATAAAGATAAATTTAGCACTGATTTTTATTTTTTTGGGATTGGGTTCAAGTCATAATTTTATCTAAGATGCTACTGTTATGGGTTTGGGATATGTCTTGATGCAAGGGAAATGAGTGGTTCCTATTTCATATGTTATTTGTCACCTTGTTATATTAACAACCCTAACCACAATCTCAAGTTGGAATATGTTATTCATTTACAAAAAATGTGTCCTCAAATCTTTTGGGGTGTAGTTTACCATGTGTTACGATCATAGGATCATAGAATATGTTTTTAACTACACGGATTTTTACATGAAATAGAGATTCTGGGTGGAATAAATTTAGATATTTTATTTTGATATTGTATACACCCCTCAGAAATGGAATGTGGTATCCAAAGCATTGAGAAGCCAATTCCATAAAAATATGTGATGAAATCAGTTTATGAGTGGTTTCTAAAGAATTTCATTATACAGATGATCATGGGAGTAGATATGGTTTGTGGATATGTTCTCCTGAAATAATAGAATCCTAAATCATTTTTAATGTAATAATTTATCTTTGGAAGGTGATAAATAATATGTTATAATTAATGGGAAAAAGACTTTATGATTTGGAATCTATAGGTGAGTGTCTCAGTATCTTAGTGGGGATTTTTTTTCTTCGGTGGTAGGTTGGTTGTTCCATTTATTATGAGTTGGGAGTAGATGGAGAGTATACACCAGTCATATTAGTCTAGGTACCCAAAGGATAAAAATATGTATCAAGATTTGATACTTCAATATTGGTGGAAGGGGATGAGATAATTTACTGGGGATTCTTCATCCCACTGTATTACTTATCATAGAAATAATGCATAACACTTGAGATCTATGGGATTGTGGCAACCCCTAACCATTCTGATATGGAAGTTAGAATAAATTTTCATGGATTTAATTATTGTATTTCAATTTAATATTAGTGGGAAGGATGAAATTGGGGGTATTATTGATATCCTCATGAAATTGGAACAATTCCTACCTATCATGGAGGGTAATATAATTGAAAAGTTTAGGGATTTCTATGTACAAGAGATTTTGAGACACCATAGGGTTCCCTCTGTTGTTATATATGATAGTGATCGGAGGTTCACATATAGGTTTTACAAATAATTAAAATATTAAATTTTTTCCTAAATTAGACTAAACAAAAATTATCATCCACAGATAGATGGACAGACATAAAAGGGTTATCTAGGTTCTTGAATATATGATTAGGGATTCTGTATATGATTTTGGATTATATTTGGAAAATATTTTACATTTGGTTGAATTTTCTTATAAAAATATTTATTAGTTTTCGATAAATTTTGTTCCCTTTAAAAATTTCTTGGGTGAACATGGACATCTTCCATGTGCTGGGAAGAGTTGTGTGAGTGGTCAATAGTGAGGATTCGTGTGGTTTAGGATACATTAGAGTGGATGAATTTAATATGGAGGATATTTTTCATGAACAATATTCATCATAAAACATATACAGACCATCTTTTTCGACCACTGGAGGGTGATGTTGGTGATAATTTCTTTCATAGAGTATTACAGCTCTTGGAACATTGTCAATTGGTTAATTAGGCCATTTAGTCACCGAGGATTATGGTCCTCATTTAGATCCTTGTATTTATACATATCCATGATGTGTTACATGTTTCCCCACTGATGAGGTATATACAAGATCCTTCACATGTGATTGTATGGGATGGTATTGATCAAGACACCAACATCACTCTGGATGACAAGCCAATTCAGATTATGGTTTACCAATAAAAGGTACTATGAAGTAAAATGATTCCTATGGTCTGCTTATCTTCCTAGTGCATATTGGCTATCCATGAAAAAAGGGAGAGGGAATTATAGATGTGGTAGTAATGGACTTTGCATTATGTGCATCTAAGAATCTACAAGACTTCTATAGGAGAAAGCATTTATAGTGGGGAGATTGAAATAGAATGTTATGATTTTCATCCACGCCGTGGTATATTATTTCTTCTTCATCTATGTTAAGTTCATTTATAGGATTCTTGTGGATAGTAATATTTTGCTGCGGATAATTTCCTATATTTTTTGGATTTTTATTTGAAATAATGGAGTTTGTGTGTAAACATGTTAATGGAATTGAGGGGTTCTCCCCATGTTCTAAAAACATCACTGGCGAGTTTTTGTTTTTCTATAGAGAAATATTCTATTTGGTTTCTTTTGGGAAATTAAACACCTTTTAAATGGTTTTCACACATTGTAACAGTCTATAGGTTGATTCCATGAATTTGGTTTAGGGAATGATGTTTTAACATTATTTATTTGGATTTCATGATATGAAATTGTTAAAATCTTATTCATATAAAAATGTGATGAATTTTTTCTCCTTCTCAGACTTTATAGAATTCACATCATGTAATGTTATTTACAAAGATGAATGATTTATATATTGGGGTTTAGAGAATTGTGTCACCATTTATTGCAACATTCCACTTTTAGCATTACTGTATTGCCCCTGAGGTCACCCTAGGTGAATTTTCAAATATCCACTCCATCTGAATCATTTGTTTGGTGATCGATGAACATTATTTTTTTCGTGTACATCTATAGGTCATCACTCCTTATGATTATTCTTTAGCTATAGTACAAACTATTTTTTGGATGCATTTGTCTTTTGATTCATGATTAGATTGTGTTTTTGAACGACCCTCTATTGTTTCATAACATGCCATGTCTTTTGAAGGATGATATCTTGGTTTATAATCATCTTTTTCGAACGAGGATAGGTTTTTACCATTTCGTGGTATGTGATTCTATAGAAAGTGCTAATTTGATGAATTTGTTACTGTTCTTGATATATTCCATTCATTTTATATTCATTATAATATATTTATTATTTTAATGGATTTCTTGTAATGGTGTGTGTTTTAAAAGGGGTTTTCATTAAATATATTTTTTATATGATATAGAAATGTGTTTTCCAAACACTGAACCAATTTGGAATGGAATTCAAAATCTTTTATAAATTATTTTCATGGTTCTGAGATGTAATATTACATGATTGGAATGTATGGAACCATGGGAATGTTGGGAAATATAAATAGTAAACATTACATTCTCTGTCACCACTTGTAGTAGTTTTATTGATATGATAATATTGTGGAATGACATTATATTGTTGAGATCCATCATTTATCTTAGTTTACTAATATTTTTATGTCTAGTACATATTTTTCAATAATCTAGAGACCAAATTATTGTGTACTTATTAATTTTTATATTTTTATTGTAAGATTGCTTTTATCATGGATTGTTTCCAAAAAACATTTAAATGAGGTTGTATCACATGTATTCTCAGGATTTTATTTCTTGGAAAAGTGATTACATTATTTGGATATGATTCATGGATATGAATTCCTATTTTATCACATTTACATTATATTTTTGTATTTGAGAATATGAAAGGATTTTAAGAAAAACCAAATGAAAATGTTTTATTAATTTGTTTGGATTTTAAAAAAAATCTTCCAAAAACTATTTTGGTTGATAATAATGAACTATTTCATTCATAATATTAGATCTTTTATAGATTCTATGGTGGTATCATACTTGGATTTGTGTCAAAAACCTACTATTTCGTTTAGGTGTTTGTAGATGTATTATTACAGGGTAACGGAAAATGGAAGGACATTTTATATAGTGTCATCTTCTCATTCTTTGTTTCCTTTTGGATAGGGTGGTTTGGAGGTGACTGTTGGTCATATGGAGTAATTTATTAAATCCCCATGTTGCCTATTTTGGTTGGTATTTGATGGTTTTTATTATGTTTCCTTTCTTCCATGTTGTAATCTAGTTGTATGTATTTTTTGGGTTATATTCAAGGCATTTTATTGATGTATTTTTTTAACCTGAACATGTGTTGGTCAACATGGGTATATGGGTTGGCTCACTAGGTTTGGTTGATTACACACATTCTAGAAGATAAGGTTCTTTGTTTTATAGATTCACTACCTCATTCACCATGTACTGATCATCTATCTTCTAATTTCCCAATTTAACCTACAATAATACTATATTACATTTTATAAACTCTAATAAGTTAATATTGTGATCCACCTCTTAAAATACCATTGATACACCTATAAACACCACTAGGATTGTTAACACCCATATTATAACCATAAAAATAAAATATACAAAATAAATACTAATTTGATTCCCAAAATTTATATATCCTATAAATTTCCCTACCCATAATGATGTTGTAAGTTATACAATCCCCACCATGATGATTTACATCATTGACAAGTGTTTGGGAAAATCCCCCAAAAAATAGTCATCCAATGAAGATCTATGACACAACACCGGATTGATTCCATCTTGTTAAGGAGACTCTATATTTGTGTATAATCTATCCCCATAACCTATCTTAAGAAACATCATACTAAGATCTTCCCATGTATCTATCATTATCCAAATGATGAATGTGATGCTAAAATATATTTCTAGGATACAATTATGTTTATTTTCACACATCACCTCTATCAAACACTAACTTATTCAAAACATCCACATACCCTAGAGGGTTCTTACATATAGTTCAAAACCTAAAGCCTCCACTGAGATGAATTTTTAGAATACATGTTTTGTACAAATCTTTTTCATCAAAACACATCCCTAGTCATCCAAAAATCATATTGAAGATAACCATCACTATAGAAAACGCATAAACATTATTTTTGTTTAGGAACCAGTTATTTCATAGAATTTCCGCATTTTAAGGACCATTAAAATATAAAAATGTACACGGGAATTTGTACCCCACTACGTTTCCCTAACATGACATATGATTTTTAACAAGACACAGCTAACTCCAGATTCACTCATCCAAATCTGAAAATATAAAATGACCCAGACCACCCTCTCATGATATATAATGCCCTATATTCTCACCACTAATTAGTGATACACTTTATCCCCTATGGGAATAAAAAACTCATTTATATAATTTAAATAAATTCATTACAATAATCCCAACCACTAACCAATATTCCAAAGAAAAGTTGATGGTATAATACATTTCTCTCATAAAAATTCCAAATTATTCATATGATAAACCTAAATCACCCTAGACATGGATTCATGTTAATAATTTATAACCAAATATTTCTCCAAACATAATGAATCACTACCTTTTACTAAACTATATATATTTCTGTTACCATATTATCAAACCAATCTCTCAGAAAATTGATTTAGACCCTAAAAACTATGGCTGTTTTACAATCCTTTTAGGATATTTAATGAATATAATAAAATAACAATGACACATCATTGTCTCCCTCATCAAGAAATCACCATAAAGAGTGATGAGGATTTATAAAAGAACCACCCCCTAGGGTAGTTTCACTAAGGCTCTACCCATATGAGATGCATTCTAATCCCACTAGATAATCAAATAGAAAATACCAACCATCCACTTCCTATCAATGCTAATCCATTGACCTTATGACCATTCTTGAAAAACATCCACTACCATTAAACATTCATCCATAAAAAACATTAGGTTTTCTCAGACCACTCATGGAAACAACCTAAATAACTTTATAATATTATTTTGAAAATATGTTAATGATTCAAATTAATAATGTAACTATTCATTTAATTTTTTTTAATTTTCAATATATATCCATAAAACCAATTAAAACCATAAACCTAAAATAGATTTTAATCAATAAAATTATGCATAATAGTAGGTAAGAATTTATACATGGTCAACTATCCCCATACAAAGATCTCATTGTGCCACTGTTACAAAATTAGAAAATGAATTCTTAAAAGAAACTAAATAGTAAAACCCACCTCAGCCACAAATTAAATATAACCTAACACTTATATATCCAATAATATAAACCTAGGTATCCCCGACCTTGAAAATATCTCAATAAAAAATATATCAACCATTTTTCAATTGGTAAAAATTAATATAAACATACACACACTATTAAACCATAAATGACCAAACTTTTTGGTATAAACACTATATTTCTTGAACACAAATATAATAACTCAATATATATCCACAAAAACATTCTAATGATTCATAAAATAATAATATAACTAGATAATGTGATTGTAATAAACTAACCCCACTCACCAAGGAACAAACCATTTCCAGGAAAATATTCACAAATGTAATCATATGTACCCTTCTACTAAGTGACACAAAATATAAAGAGTTACTCATCCATGATAAAAATCACAATAACAAAAATGAAATAAATTAATAACCCCAAAATGGTCCAAATTAATTAATGAATCACCAATATAGGATTTATTAAATGGAAAAATGTGTTTCAATTGATTATCTAATTAACTAAGATTCAATTTAGAAAATTCATTTGAAAATTATTTTTAAAATAATTGTATAAGTAGCATTATCCAATTTCAATCCCATTTTCACCAACAACAAGTCATTAATAAGTATAGGTATAACTATTTTCCTTATATTATTGATAGATATATACTCTCATTCCAACTTGAATCAATGGTTATGCTGTAATTAAAAATTTAACCCAAAATACAATTCATGAATGAAAAAACCATTCATAATCATATCAACTAATGAACAAAATCAGTTTCATTATTAGGATCGAATTTCCATATATATTGGTGTTCTATTGCCAATAATAATTTTCTCCTAAAAAAATATAAAATCCATCCACCAACTACTACCTCAAAATATCATAACTAATAAAAACTAATTTTTGATAAATCATTTTAGTAGAATGACTAAAATATCCCATAAAATACTCTTTCAATAGCCCCACATGACCTCAAGATCACCTTACCATCTTTTTAAGGCTTCTTAAAAGTGATAAAAGTATATAACATTATTGAAAGATTTTTTCTTTATAAAATAAAATAAAATATCAATAAATCACAAAATTTAAAAAAAACTATTAGGTTAAATGAATGGCCTTATAGAAAATATTCGAAAAAATATAATAGATAGAAATCAATGTGAAATAAAAAATAATGAAACTATGCTGAATATATGGAAACATAGACAGGGTCACCCATCAGTATAAACAATAAAAGAAAAACATAAAACGAATCAATTGGGGCACAACTAGAGAACTGGGTCCCTCCATAAACTAATATCTCAATAACTATTTAGTTATTTCACAGAGGTCCCACTTATAACATGTTTCGTAAAAACCAATCCTTATGTACTTAAGGTTATCTATACGGCTATGTAGTTTTGGTGCAAGAAACATTAGATGGTCTCACCATGTTCTACTATATACTCTATTATATATATAAATTATGAAAGTACTAAAAAATAAACCAGTTGATAATATATATCATGATATAAATTATTTATGGACACCCTGTGCTTTCCAAGAAACCATAATCTTATAATAGACCACACACCCAAACCAGTTATCTAATGTTATGGAACACTAATAGAGTCTCTATTAATTCCCTCTCACCTTGTTTGATGCTTGAAAACACATGTAATACCTTATCTCATATCGTAACTCTCTCACTCTACGTGAAGTGTCCTATAAAATTTCAAACCACATATTGTGTGTACACCCAATTACTTATTATGAGGTATAACATCACATGCATCCACCCTCTCACTCATAGAGGGATCTAAAACCAAGTCATATACTCATACCATGATACCCAGGGTGATACCTCACATCATATAACTCAATACACTCACTCAGGGTGGAAACTCATACTATATCACCCAATATAGTTTTACATTTAAGTTGTTTAATAGTTTGTTTGACATTAATAATTAAAAAAAATGGGCCCTGATATATTTATTTTAAATAGAATTTTACAACGAAGGAATTTTTTATGATAATACATTCTGAATGATCATTACGAAAAAAAAATATTATGTATATAAATACCTATGAACAATAAATCCCCATTATAAAGGTTTTAATTAAATTTCATAGCTATAATTATAGATATTTAATGAATCAAACAAATTATAAATATAATATACATTTTTGAGAATGATGTAAACTAATTGGGAAAATTATTTTATTGAAGTGTGTGAGGATTCATATTAAAATGTAATAAGACCATTATATATATGGTCATTGAACACATCGTTGTTGGATATGTTGGTGTTAGAAATATTGTTGTGAGATATACCTATATTTAATTTACATATTGATATTGTGAAAAGGTTCGTAAAAATTGAAAAATAATGTAATTCCAATATATCTATATACATTAGATATATTTATCTTGTGTAATGGTCAGAAAAAAAATGAATAATAATGAAATTTAAAAATAATAAGTAATTCTATAATGATGAAAATAATCATATATAAATAATTATTAGAAAAATATGTAGATATATTTTCCGCATATAAATATTATTAATTTAGTATGATTTTCTATGTTAAAAAATTTAATGAAATATTATAATATAAATTTATTTATTAAATTTTATGGTTTGAGGATAAAAATTAACAACATGTGATTAAAATTTTTTAATGGTAAATTACCTAAGATTCAAAAACAAATACAATTTGATATTTATTTTTTATTAATAAATTAAACTTATCTCATTTTAGGGATGATTTAAATTAATAAAGTTATATATATTCAAATTTAATTACAATTACCAAAGGATTTTTTGTTTTTTTTTGAATTCAAATGAACTAATTTTTATGCCTATAAATACAATTATCTAAATTTTGTTGTTGATATACATTATTATTTTAATATTATTTTTCATTTTCAGAAATCTAATTCTAGAAGAATGATTTTGGGGAAACCCAAGAATTTGATACATAAATATTATTTCTTATTAATGAATATTCATTACATTTCATTAAATTTAAAACCAAAAATGAAGAGGTTTAATAATTGTTAAAACATTGATAGAAAATATTCATTTCATAAACATATAAATCACCTACAATTTATTTCATAAAATACAGTAATATTCTTATGAATTACATACATAAATATTTTATTTATATCTTGGGGAAAAGAAAACAAAAGAAAAATTGAACTAAAATTCTTAATAATGGTAAACATGAACGAAATTAGTTAATGATCATTTATAATTACTACTTGAGCATAATGGAATGACATCTTTTGAATAAAAATGGAATATAAAAAATCTATAATTAATAGATCTTAATCACAAGTTGTGTCATAAATCTGTGGAATTAATAAGACACGAATCAAATTATAATAAAAACACATGATTCTTGAGAATATATCACTATTATAGGAGTATGTCATAAAATACTAGCATTAAGTGTAGTACAATAATAATCATAGAAACAATAGGTCAATGATAATTTTTGAGACCACCATATATTATTAGAGATAAATTCATTATAGAGGATTATACCTTGTCAATAACAATATTCAATTATGAGTTACCTTAACAAAGTTAACATAATTGTCAATACATAATGCATTAATGATAAATAAGTTTAAAAAATATCTTATCGTCGTGATCATTAAGGTTATCATCGTTTCATAATTGAACAATGGAGAAAATGGTTTTAATGTCAAATCCAACATCATCAAAAACTATCTATAGATAAAATATATATTTTATCATAAGAATAAATCCCTAGTGTATCATAATATTAAGAAATGGATGTTGAATTAGATGAAATATTACATTACAAAAACACAGAAAACATTTTTTTAAAAATATAGAAAACACCCATTATTTTATTATATATTGAACTAAAAAAACCAAAAAATATTGATAAAATTAAAATAATTTAAAATAACCATAGAAAAATGACAATCAATCCATTATAAATTTAATGTTAATGTTAGTGGGAATTTATGATCATGTCATGTTTGTTAGAAAAAATTCATTTCACATTTTTAAAATTTATAAAAAGTAAAGAATTTAGATGAAATTTTTTTTTGATTCCTTATAAAATATTTTTTAAAATTAAATACTATTTAATATTTATTTCAAACAAAACATTTTACCGTATAAAAGAACATTATTTAAATAATTTTTGAAAATATTTCATGGAATAAAAAATTCCCATCCATAATGGGAAATACTGTCAATTTCTCAAATAAAAATTATTTTAGTTTTCATTGAGTATCATATAGAGAAAATAATATAAAATTAGAACATAAGAAATAACAAGGGGATAATAATATAAATATAATTTTAGAGGAATCAAAATATCAATTACCTCATAGTGAATTAAAACATAAATGATCACAGTGAAATGTATGATATGAGGATAAACCCATTCCACTTTGGTAAGTATTAAATTATAATATCAATAGAATATTAAGTTCAAAAAATAAAATAAATTAAATTAAATTAAATATATTAATTATATTACAAGTCATAGGAGAACTATTTACATTTCATACAATAAGATAGGTTTATAACATAACATAACTTTCAAATAAGATTATTGAGTTCATAAATCCTTGACATTTTGATAACATCTGGATCAAAATAATTTTCATCAAATAATCAGAATAGTAAAATATAATAACAGTAAAGAATTATTATACATGATATAACAATTCAAAAGGGTAGTATATAAACCTCAAAAATAAAAAAATAAGAATAACTTAAAATATGTCTAAATTTTGATATATTAAGACAATGAACCCTTAAAACATCGATGATCTCTAAATCCAACCCTTATGAAATAAATATGAATATAAATATTAGTAAATAAAATTAAAATTCATGAAAATAATAATAAAATTAATATACATTCATTTTTATTATATAGACCACATATAGAAAATACATGGGTAATTTTACTTCTGTCTCATAAAAATAAATGTGAGACGAGAAACCCTTATCTGAATTATGAGTTGTCTCATAAGTTATCAAACCTTATGTGTAATAAATATAAAAATAAAATACAAACAGAAAATTATAATATAAAAACTAGTAATAGAATAATGTTATATTTATAACATCTTATCCACCCTTAATTTATAATCATACACTACCATCAGAACATTGAGTGTTAATTGATTCATTTTTTATTTGTAGTTTGGTTTAGTAGTTAAGTCCCTGTACTTTGATTATAGTCCCTTATTATATATAATTTTTGTCATTGTATAAGTTATATATATTGATTCAATATATATTAATTTATAACCATTCATATAAGGTGTTGATGAAAATTAAATTTCATCACTATGTAGGGAGATGGTAGCTTCTACGTAAGCATGAGTGATGTTTCAATTTCTTATTTCATAGAATGTGAAAAGGTATAAAAAATGAAAATTTATTGAAACATAAAATTATAATATATGTTATAGATATTTATTAATTATATAATTATATATATCCACTTGAGTTGATGAAGAAAAATGAATTTTATCACTTCACAAAGGTTTTAGTTCACATGCACACCTCACTAATACATTCATTTCAAATTTAACAGAAAAATGATATAATTAGATTACTAAGTTAATATAATAAAATATAAATCTAGTAGAGATAAATATTTTGTTATATTGTAATGGTTATGATATAATTGATGGAGGTTGAAAATGAACTAAAATAAATATGATTTGTTAAGATGATTACCTCTTATGTAAAGAATTTCATTTAGATCTCTCCTTAAGGACCATATGTTTTTCCTTTTAAGAAGATATATACCAAATGAATTTTTATAAGTAAGTTAATAAGAAATTTGGAAAGGTTTTAATCATGTTAATTGTCTCAGTTTACTGTGATGAATAGAGGAGGGGTGTAGTCTTTTTACAGTGAAGGAAAAGACAGTTGAAATTACATAAATATATTTAAATTTAATATAATTGTTTTCATGTTGAAGAGGTAAAATTGAATTATATTTATAATATTGGTTGATTATGAGTATAAATAATTTTATAAACAAAAATTAATACAATTTTATGTGGTTGTATTTACCCCTATCCATTAGTTTTGACCCATGTTAACCATTTTAATGATTATCAAAATATAAAAGTAGATTAATTTTTTGGGATCAAGAAAATAACAAAAAAATTTAAATATACTAATTTGAGGAAAATGGATGGTATTATATAACATATCCCATTAAATTATCTGAATTAAACTTTTTTATTAATTTTTAAACATTTAATATAATATTATTTAAAATAAGATACTTCTAAAGTAATTTTTAGGAATATCTACATAGTTTGACATTAAAGACATCAAAATCAAAATGGAATCAGAATATAAAAATTTAATAAAAATTAATATGTTATATATTTCTAAAAAATTCAAGTAACCCAAGAAGTCATCTTAGTTGTATAATTTTTAAAATTATTAAAATCATTAATTTGATTTCTCTATTATTTGAACATGATCATTATCGATGATGTTTAACCATTTAAGGGAACTATTTGATCACAAAAAATTATAAATAAATTTGCAGCTCAATTTTTTTAATATTCAAAATAACAATTTTTAACAATATATACCTAGTTATTATCATAATAATAAAAAATTATATATATTAAAAAAAGACATATAAATTTTGAAAGTGTCCTCTACATTAAATATAAAAAATTAATTTATCAATGAATAATGAAAAAAATCTATATGTTGAATTATTTTATGTATTGATCCTATTAATATCAAATAATTAAATTTATTCAATTTTATTGATGATTTTTAATCCTTATCTAATTTTTTTACTTACTTTCATACATATTACCCATACGTAATGGATTAGTATTTTTCTAGGATTTCTATAAAATACGATCCAAAAAATTGGACTATTTAGAAATATTTGTATTTATGAGTAAAAATATATAATACAATTAATTAATATAATTCCTATTTTTTTATAAAATAAGTTTTTTTTAATATAAAATGTAAAAAAACTGGTTTCAAGAAAAAAATCATTTCATTGTATGGTGTTGTTTTTAAAAAAAATTAAAAAAGAATTAAATAACTATAAAAAAATTTGTGTTGCGTGTTTCAAATTCTATTGAGCTTATTATTATTTTAATATAAATTTATAAGTTATTACATTATTCCTACCTTTTATTAATATTATCATTTAAATTTTTTCTCAATTATGAATGGTTTAGTATTTTAAAATACCGCATTTGAAAACCAAAATTGTACAAAGGGATATGAAATGGGATGTTGTGAACATTAAGGTTACTTAAAAAACCCAAATTTATTTTCCCATATATGGATAAAATTACTGGGACATAATATAATGTCTAAAACTAATATATAGATTTAGAGAATAGGGTCATGATAACATTAATAAATGAAAAAAACTAAAATAGTGATGGGTGAAACCAACCACCAACTATTTAGAATAACTATATAAATGAAATAATTTTCTTATTAATTATCTTTTTTTATTATAGGAATAATCATTAAATAACCAGTTATTTAAAATGAGAAAATATAATTTAATTTATTTTATTCCATTTTATGATAACAATTTAATCATTTTGTTGTGATTTTAACAATTTATAATCCTATCTCATAGATTTCTCTTTGAAATGAATATTTAAGATGAATTTTTCATGCCTGAAGCAGTAAATTAATATTTTAGTTGATCATGAAATCCATAAATAAAAGAAATAAAATAACATATATCTATAACTATTTTAAAAAAATTAAAAAAAATTAAAATATTATCTATTGATCATAAATATAAAAAATTAGTTCCAAAAACACCAACAATAACTTTTAAATATCAACTAAATACATTCCATAAATAACAAAAATTATGAATCCTCTAAAATATGTCTGAAAATAATTAAAAACTAAAATATATGATAGATATTATATCACATATTTTATTTCTAAGTTCAAATATGACATTTATTCCCCCAAAAATATAAATAATATCATAATTTCATTTCGAAATCCTGAGAATATCATTATATATATTCACCAAAAACATTCTAAAACATAACATAATAAAAAAACATAATAAAATAATATATTATTACCAAAAGAGACTATAAAAATTATTCATAAAAAATAATAATCTATTTAATATATTCCATAAATATAAAATAAATATAGGCTTCAACAAAGTTAAGACAAAATTTTTTCTCAACAAATCACTATTCATTTTCAAGGTCACCAATACTATCAAATTTACATTACATATATTATTCTTGTATATTTACAAAATAATCATTATTATCTCAACATAATGAACATAATACGTGTTATTTGTCCCTCAATCATTAGTCATCCAAAAATTATCACCTCCCCACAATATATATATTTAGGTTATCTCTATCATTAAAAATACTCTTTTAAATACATAATGAAAAACAATTGAAGAATAATCCATAGATGTTTCATGATTTTTATAACAATAATATCATTGATAAAAAATTTATATAATCAAATTAATCATTCCAAATACATAAATACATTATCCTTTCTAAGCCGATAATAGTTAACTAGGATTCTTCATCGTATTCTTTAATTATCCATTCCTAAAACATGTTATAAAAATCATTTCCTAGGATTACTCAGCCTCAATTTAATTATATTTATTACATATAATATTTGAATTACATTCAAATAATTTAGCAATTTTATATATAATTTTTAGTCTAATAATCATCAACAGTAAAACCATTACACGTGTAACATTACTAATACAATTTTGAGCTACCCTCTAAGAAATTTATGAGAATAAGTCATATGTTTTCAACTTTTAAAACATTTTACAATCAATAATAACATATATAAACCTTTATTTTCATCGATTTTTTAATCCAAATTTTCTTATTTTTTCTCATAAATAAATTTCTCAACCTCTTTCTTTTCTACTGAAAATAAACTCCATATTCGCTTAAGACATTTTACTAAGTGATGTTTCCCACACTCACTGTATATAAGATGATGAATAGTCATTCCTCTAAGATATTATTTGATCTAACTCCCATAAAATTCTATTTTCTCAAGTTATATGTGTTACAATACTAACTAATCTTTTGATTCTGAATCATAGTATGATATAAATTTTTAGTAATAATCAAAAGGTTTGATATTCCAATACCAATTTAATTTGGTTGGTCAATAGATATATTATTCCATTATTCAACCCATTCAGCATTAACACAATTCCCCTTGTTCGATCCATTAACTAAAACCAAGAGGCATATTGTGAGTAATGATAATCTTAGTGATAAATCATATAATTATAAAAAATCATTCCATTAAGGTGTAAATAATGACAAATTAGTTTCACTAAATTACACCTTAGGATTATAAAATGTCTTCCTGGATCATTATCTATTAAAATCATCCATGCTATAAAATAAATTGAATGCAGATAAACTGAAGAATATCCTAGAGACTATTCCCACTCACTAGTATCCAAAAAGGGATATACATTAAATGAAAAAACACTATATTATTTATAATGACATTGGTCATTCTTCTACACATTGTGGAATCTTGATGTATCTCACTAATATTTCATCATCCTATTATCCACAATTATCTAATACTTGATCTAATGTTAAATAAAATTAATAATGAATAATATATATATTTATTAAATTTTATTTTTTAATATTCTTTATATATAAATAAAATACATTCTAAAACCATAGATTTTTTGTGTCTTTAAAAAATGATATATAAATAATCTATTCATAAAAATATTCACTAATTTCAAAATGTTCATCACTACTCGTACCCTCATTTGGTGAAGCTAACATAAAACCATTCTTTGTAGACTATGGAAAAGAAAACATAAGATAGGATATGCATAGATACTATATAATGTTAAATATGATATATAAAAATCAATGAGCATTTGTATTGATAAAAATAGGATAATGGGATAAGATAATGATCTTAACAAATAAATTCATTCTCAATGATTCATAGTTCATAATTATGATTCACAGAATAGATCTTGGAACTTAAAAATACATAAATTGTAATAGCCTAATATTTTGTTTTATAATTATAAATACATAAGTTATGAAAAAGATTAATTATGTGTTTTAATTAATTTAAAATATGTAAATACATATAATTAAGTATACTTATTATTTATAGTTTTTAAATTTATTTTAATTTAATATAAAATATTTTATTATAGATTTATTTTCATTAAAAGATTTAATGATTTTTATTTTATGAATTGAGAATGTGAAAAACAGAAAATGAATTTAAATGTTATTTAATATTTTGAATATTACATTTATAAATTTCAATATATTTGTATACTATTATAAATATCAGCATAAACATAACCAATTTGGTTTATAATATTATATATATATATATATACACATTAACATATTTATATATAATGGGTTTAAATGATTAAATTATTTTTATAGAATTTTTACTTTATAAAGATATTTTATATAACCAAATATACATTAATATATAAAAGTAAAAAAGATAATATGTTAATGTTTTAAAAAATATATTTTTACGGATAAGGGGTGAGAATCTCAAATTTCGTGTTTGAGGTGTGCCACAGATAGAGCATGGGGATTGTACAATGAGGTCTAATGCTGAACCAGGTGGGGGTCACTGGAATGGATTCTTTACAGGTCATGGCCATAGATCCCGTGAGTGAGTACGTCATGGCACGGCAAGGTTAGGCCAGTGAATGTTATCACCCTAGGGAGAAGGAATGATGAATGTGGGATCCAAAATACAATCTTAGTTTGATGAAAATGATCTGAGCGATGTCTTTGATTTTGTATAATTTCAATCAATTTCTATTTTAGTATTATTTTAGTTTATTTATATCCAAATCCCAACTTACCCTAAAATCTAATTAATTTCTCTCATTCTTTTCCAGTAGTGTAGTGTCTATAAAATCATTATTTGGATGAGGAAATGATATGGGAAAACCCATTTCAGTTCATGGCTACAGGATGTCTTTCTTGGGGACTCTCACTGAGTAAGTGAAATTATTTGTTTCAAAAAAAATTAAATCCATTGTTCCTCCTATTTTTTACTCCAAATTTTGTAACGGTTATATTTTTATCAAATTGGGATTTATAGAATAATTATGAATATGTATTTTATGTCATGATTGAATATTATTTTTTTCATGTTTTCTGATTTTATTATGAAATTCTATTTTAATAGAATAATTAGTTTGGGGGTTTTTTTTTTCTAAGAATAAGTTTTAATTATTTCAATCTATGTTTATTTTTATGACATATATGTATATATGTATATATACATGTATATGTATATATGTATATATACATGTATATGTATATATATCTAACTATGTATAATTATTCAGGGTGTTAATTTATTTTATTTATTTTTGAGTAATGAGATGTTGCATAAAAAATATAATTATTTTCGAGGATTACTATTTCAAAGTACTCATATTAATTCTACCAAGGGGTATTTTCATTTATCTCTATTTTGAGTAAACATTAGTTTATTACATGATAAGGAGTATAATAAAATCCATGTAATATATATATATATATATGGATTAAGTCATTATTGTTAATTTTATAATCTAATCACTATGATTCTAAAAAAATGTCTATATCATGTAATCATTGTATACTAAACATACAGACATCAAATCATCTTACAATAATGGACATGAATTATGCATAACATCGATTTAACTTGAATCTATAACAAAATCATGTTTCCAAATTAAACATTAAGGTTTACTTCAGATATCATTAAGCACATGTATTTCTTTGTGAATTAAAATGTTTTATTTAATATGTTTATTTATAATTTTATATTTGAAACATAATTAATTATCATGATCGACTATTAATATAAATATAAGTAGTATCACTTAAATGAAATATTGTATGCATGGATAATTTATTCAAGGGATTATGGCATAAGATTTTAGTGGTAAAAAAATCCCAAGTGATATGCAATGAAAGATGATATATTCATTTATATACAGTCTTTTATATAAATATAAGTCTGAATGTGTATTTTAATGAAGTGATATGTTTTCAGATTAAAAAATATTGTGAAAATATATATAAGTAAAAAAGCCAAAAAAATTTAGAAAATCTATCTCTTGAACATTGTAAATATGTAAGGTCATTGGGGAGTAAACCCAAAATTATCCTAGTGTGTAGGCCCAAGATAACCTTCAACGATTCAACTAACCATAGAATAGTGTTTTTTTCAGAAGCATGCATATTGTTTTCCAATAAAAACACTGGATTATGTTTATGAAATTATCGAACATAAGTATTTTCCAACATGATCTTGTATTTTTATGCCATAATTAATTTCAATTGATATTTTAAAATAAGACATTATTATATGTATATTCAAAGGTATCTTCAAATGAATATTTTAAAAAGGATTTATTAAAAATTATAAAACCACATTATGAGCATATTTAATAATAACCCATTGTTTTAATTTATATTATACACCTTTAGTAGAGATTCCAGTGGAGTCTTCCTTGATTAAAGAGTTAGCACATGAAGTATTTTATTTTATTTTATTTTATTACTGTATAATCATATGTCATGTATCTCATTCTCCAGAACCTAGACCTGTAAATGTTCTTGGTATCTAATATATATATTGTATTTTATTTCATTTTAATTATAAGAAAATATATACAGTATTTATATTTACTAATACCTCTATCTTGATCTCAGGGTGTTTTACCCGATATCAGAGATACAATGTATACAACTTGGGAAATAAGATATTTTAGTGTCTAGATGTTTAACAGGTCTAGTGTTTTTTAATTCTAAAGGCACAAAATCATTAAAAAAAATTAGTCTGATGAAATGAATTGCGAAGACGCAATTATTTTGAGGGGGGATATTGTAACACCACTGTATTTTGTTTTATAATTATAAATACATTAAGTTAATAAAAAAATATTTAACTATTTAAATTAATATTATTATTTGTTAATACTAATAATTAACTATACTTATTATTCATACCATTAAAATTTATTTTAAATTAAAAACAAATATTGAATTATTGAATTGTTTTCATCAAGAGATTATTTGATTTATAATTTATGAAATGATAATATGAATGAAAACGTAATTTTAATAGTTATTTATTACATTGAATGAGTACATTTATAAATTTCAATATATATGTATAAAATATTAATTATCTTGATAAATATAATGAATTGGGTATCAAAAAGAACAAATATATATATACATAAACTAATTTCTATATATTTGTTTTGGTTGATTAAATTATTTTTATATAATTATTACATTATAAAGTTTTTCATTATAATTAAATTTCCATTTATATATAAATGTAAAAATGATAAATTTTTAATGTTTTAAATAATAATTTTTAGGGTAAGTGGTATTGGTCTCGGGTGTCATGGGTGAGGTGCGCCACAGAAATGGGTTTTAAGTTACACTATGAGGTCAAAGTCCCAACCTATTGGGGGTTGTTGAAATGGATTTGTCATGGTTCATGGTCCTAGAGTGCATGAGGGAGAATTCCAAGCCAACACTAGGTTTCCCTGGTGAGGGTTATCACATTGGAGAGATGGAAGGCTGAACCTAGGGTTCAAAACTATATCTTGTTTGAGGAAGAATATTTGAGTAATTTCATGGTTTTTGGTGAATGGTTAGGGTTTAAACCTCAAACAAGGGGTTTTTAGGGTCATGTGTCGTCTATTGGGTCTCTATTTGTTCAAATCTTTTGGAGGTAATATATTCTTTTCATTTTCCCCTAATGGATGTCGCAATCCCCATGTTTATCATATGTGAATGAATAATAACAATGTTTTTAGTTAATGAATCTTTGTCTATACCATTTAGATATTTCATTTGTTTCAAAATTGTCCCTGTTATCATAATTTAATCTAATTTCAATCCATTTCTACACCAATTCTATTTTCATGTATTCATCTCAAAATCCTAGCATAGCATTCAAGCCAATTCGATGTGCTCAATATTTTCATAGTATGTTTTACATTAAAATCATTTTTTTGGTGTCAAAATGAAATAGGTGGAACCAATTTTAGTTGGTGGAAGTGTGATGTCTTTCTTTTGGTCTATATACCATTAAGGGAAATTATTTGTTTTTTATTATGCAATTTTATTTTAAGATAACCCATTTTAAAAGAATAATTTTTTTAAAAAATTATTTTGTATTGATAGGATTTAATTATATCAAACTATTATTATATTTAAGACATTTTGATATATATGTATATATACATTAATATGTACGTCTAAAAAACTATTTATAAATATTTAGTATGTAAATTTAATTAATTTATTTTGGAATAGTGATAAGTTTCATAAAAACTCTAATTATTTTCAGCAATAATATTTATATTTACTAATGTTAGTTCTTCCAACATGTATTTTCATTTATCGACATTTGGAGTTGACATGAATATATTCAATGATTTGGATTACAGTAAATTACATTTTATACGTGTGTATATATATATATGAAATGGTTACTGTTTTGTTTATAATTATATCCCTATATTTCTAACAAATGTGGATATCATGTCATCAGTACATACTAAAATTATGAACATCCCATCTACATACAATCAAGGACGCACATTATGAATAACATCAATATACATTGTTTCTATAATAAACTCATATTTTAAAATTAAACCTTATGGTTTACTTCAGAGATCATTATGCCCGTAGATTACATTAAGAATTGGATTTTTTTTATATGTATAGTTATAATTTTATGTTTGAACCATAGATAATTATTTGGTTCAACTATTTATATGGATATTGGAATTATTAGTTGAAAAAATGTTTGAATGTGTGGACAATTTATGAAAAGGATTATGTCATGAGTTTTAGTTGTATCCAATCTCACAAGTTATATCTAATAAATGTTCATATATTCATGAATGTGTATACTTCTATATAAAAAATAATGTGAATGTGTATTTTAATGCAGTGAAATATTTTCAAATTAAAAACTCCAGTGAAAATTTATATATATTAAGAAAGTATAAAATGTTTTCAAAAACTCAAACACAAGAACATTATAAATAAATATGTTCATTGTGGAGTGAACACATCCTCCTCTATGTGGGTAGGCCCAAGATATCATTCATGGATTCAAGTGACCTTATAATAGTGTTTTTTCAGGATCTGGCCTATTTTTTCATAAAAACTCTAGATTATGTTTATGATATTATTGAATGTGAATATTTTCTACAATGATATAGTATTTTTAATCCATAGGTAACTTCAAAAGATATTATAAAAAATGACATTTATAAATTTATTTTGAATAGAATACTCAAAATAAATATTTTAAAATGATTTATCAAAGGTTTTAAACCCCCTTGCATGGAATATTTAAAACTCACCGCTTATTTTAATTTGTTTTCTACAGGTTTTGAGGATTTTTCGATGGGGTCAACTTTGATTAAGGAGTTAGAGCATGAAGTATTTTATATTATTTTGTTCTTTTTTTTAATTTTTATAAGTCATATATCTAATTTTCTAGAACCTAGACTGGTAATATTTAATGGTATGAAATTGTTATTATTTAATTTATTTATGTTTCATTTATAAATTAATATAACCCAAATTTTTATCCACCAAGTCATGTAGCTCGAGCTAGGGGTTTTATACA
The DNA here is from genome assembly GCA_963277665.1 of Viscum album. Classification (NCBI taxonomy): domain Eukaryota; kingdom Viridiplantae; phylum Streptophyta; class Magnoliopsida; order Santalales; family Viscaceae; genus Viscum; species Viscum album. The sequence continues at coordinate 61,861,869 of OY728128.1, forward strand.
TTGTATCATATAAATGGTCTAGATACCATTTGAGATTAGTTGTTTTCAAGTCTATATGTTTAACAGTTCATGTGCTTCTTAATTATGAAGGAAAAAATTTAGAAATCATTTTAGTCCGATGAAATGAATTGTGAAGGCACAAATCTTTTGAGGGGGGAATACCGTAACATCTTAGTATTTTTTTTATAATATTTAACAAATTATGTTAGGAAAAATAATAATTAACTGTTTTAATTAATTTGATTATTTGTTAATACTTATAAATAATCATACTTATTATTTATAGTTTTCAAATTTATTTAAATTTAAAAACAAATTTTGTTTTATACAATTATTTTCATCAAAAGTAATATTTTTTATTATTTTATCAAATTATGTTTTGAATAAAAATAATATTTTAAAGTTTATATAATTTTTTAAATTACTCTATTTCTAAATTTCAATATATATGTATACTATAATATTTATCTGGAAATACATAACTAATTTTGTGTCAATGATTAGATATATATATATACATATACATATTTATATATATTAGTTTTGAATGATAAAATTATTTCTATAAAATTATTACATTATAATGTATTTTGTAACAATTAAATATCAATTTGAATATAATGATAAAAATGAAAATATGTTAATGTTTTAAAATAGTAATTTCGTTAGATATGGGGTGCATGTCTTAGGAGTCGTGAGTGAGGGCACTACGACCACGGTTTTGGGGTTACACAGTGAGGTCGAACAACAAACTAGTTGGGGGTCTCTAGAATGGCCTTGTCACATGTCATGGTTATGGATTGCATGAGGGAGCCGGCCGAGACAAGGCCAAGTCATGTCAGTGAGTTTTATCATAATGGGGAGAATGATGTCCAAACGTGGGCTTTGAAAGAAGTTAGGAAGTTAAGGAAGAATATTCGTGCAACATCATTGGTTTTCGTTGGAGGTTAGGGTTTCAAATGTAGGCAAGGGGTTTTGAGGTTCGTGCTTCATCTTTTGGCTCTCAATCAGTTTATATCTTTTTGAGGTAGGATTTTTTGTTTATTTTTTTCAATTTATGATTTTCACAATCACCCTGTTTAGGTTTTCAAGATGGATAAAATCAATGTTTTTCTAGTTATTGAATATTTTTTTATAATCTTTCTATATTTTGTTTTGTTAGTATATAACCCTGTTATTACTATTTAATATAATTTCTATCAATTTGAGCACCAATTTTATTTCATTGTATTCATCTCAAAATCACAGCTTACCTATCAAGCTATGTCATTACACTCACTATTTCCATAGCTATTTTGTGGCCATAAACCATTTTTTGGGGTGAAAATGAAATATACGAACCAAAATTTTGTTCATGACTATATGATTAGTTTCTTGTAGTCTCTTACTAAGATAAGTTAATTATTTGGGTCTTCATAAAAATAAAATCAATTGTTTCCCCTCATTTATTCTCGAATTTTTGTAAGTGTGATATTGTGTTTAAATATAAATTTTCAAAATGAATAACAAAATGTATTTGAATTCATGTTTTAATATTCTATTTTTCTTAGTTACTGGTTTTATTAGGCAATTCTATTTTAAGAGAATCATTAGTATGGTTTTTATTTTTGTTAATATTGTTTTGTTGGGATAGGTTTTAGTTTTATCAAACAGTGTTTATTTTTAATAAATATACATATATATGTATATATACATTTATATATACATGTATATGTATATATTAACAAATATGTATAAATTTTATGATTAAAAATTTATTTAAACTATTTTGGAATAATGTTATTTTTCATAACAATTCTAATTATTTTCAAGGATTACTATTTCTAATTAATCATATTAATTATACCATGGGGGATTTTAATTTATTGATGTTTTGAGTAAGTATCGATTTATTTTTGGATTAGTATTGTAACAAATTCCTTGACATATGTATATTTATATATGGATAAAGTGGTTATTATTATGTTTATAATTTTATCTCCATGATTTTAAAAAATGTGCATATCATTTCCTCATTTTATATAAAAATTATGAAAATCACATTTTTGTACAATCATGACCATGAATTAGGAGTGGAATCGAGATACCTTGAATCTATAATAAAATTATGATTTTAAACTAGATATTATGGTATACTACCGAGATCATTAGGAACATAGATTTCATTAAAAATTGAGATGTTTTTTTAATATGTTTATTTTGAATTTTATGTGTCAAACATAATTAATTATTATGATCAACTATTAATAAGGATATCAATTGTATATCTTTAAGAGAATGTTTGAATGTAAAGAAATTTTATCCAAAGGATTATGGCACATGTTTTGGTTATAACCAAACTCTCAAGTGATATGAAATCAAAGTTCATATATTCATTTAAATACATACTAATATATAATAATATGTGTGAATGATTATTTTATTCCAATGGCATGTTTTCATATTAAAAAATCTAGTGAAAATATATATAAGTAAAGAGAGCATAAAATTATTTCCAAAATTCCGGCTCTAGAACAATGTAAATATGCCTCGTTATTGGGGAGTAAACCCATACTTCTCCATGTGGGTTGGCCCAAGACAACTTTCAATGATTCAAGTGACCTCATTATTGTGTATTTTTTTGAATATTTTTCTTATTATTTTCAGAAAAAAAACTTTATTATGTTTATACAGTTTCCAAATGTATGTATTTTGTAAAATGATCTAATATTTTTGTTTATCTATGTAATTTCAAATGATATTTTTATATAGGGCATGTGTAAATTTATTTTTGTATGTATCCTCAGGAAAATATTTTAAAAAGGATTTTTCAAATGTTTTAATAATCCTAATCAAGAATATTTATAACTCAACCCTTGTTTTGATTTATTTTCTATAGGTTTAGTAGAGTTTTGGTGGATGTAGATTCTATTAATGATTTAGTGTACAAATATTTTATTTTATTTTAGTTGGGTTTGTAAAGTCAAATTTCATTTATATAATTATCCATAACCTAGACAGGTAAAAGTTCCCAGTATATAATAGATGTTGTGTTTTTTTGAGTTTCTTTTTCAAATGAATATACAAAATTTATAATCATTGAGTCATATATCTCAAGATCGGGGCATTATACTTGGTATTAGAGCAACGGTCTGGACAACATTAGAGATTAGATGTATTTGAGTGTAGAAGTTTAACGGTTCAACTAATTATTAATTCTGAAGATATAAATACAAAAATCATTTTAGTCAAATGAAATAAATTTTGAGGACCCAATTATGTTGATGGGGGATGTTTTAACACCCCGGTTTTTTGTTTTATAATTTTAAATACATTATGTTATGAAAATAATAATGAAGTTCTTTTATTAATTTTATTTTTTTAATACTAAAAATTAACAATAATTAGTATTTATAGTCATTAAATTTATTTTAAAAGAAAATAAAATATTGTATTATATCATAATTTTCATTAAATTATGTGTTTATTATTATATTATGAATCAGAGAATTGGAATAACAAAATTTTTTAATGGTCATTTAATATATTGATTGAGTACATTTCTAAATTGGAATATATAAGTATACTCAGATAATTTTCTTAATAAACATACCTAATTTGGTTTAAAAAATTACATAGATATATATACTTATTTAAATTTATGTATATTAGTTTTGAGGTATGAAATTATTGTTATGGAATTATTACCTTATAAAGTTAGTATTTACAATTAAATATACATTTAAACATAAAATCAAAAAATATGAAAAGTTAATGTTTTAAAATAATAATTTGTTAGGGTAAGGGGTGCGGGTCGAAGGTTTCTTGGGTGAGGTGCACCATGGGAAAGGCCTTAGGGGCGTACATCGAGACCAAACACTAAACTAGGTGGGGTCACCGAAATGGATTCGTAGGTGTCATGGTCATGGTGTGCCTAAGGGAGCAAGCTAGTCCATGGCTCGGTCGCACCAGTGAGGGTGATTACACTTGTTGGAAAAAAGGAAAATCATGGGGTCTGAAACTATATTCGTGTTTGAGGAAGAATATCTAAGAGATGTCATTAGTTTTCATCAATATTTATGGTTTCTACTACTGATAAGGGGTTTCGAGGTCCGTGCATCATTTTGAGGATCACAATCTATTTGGATCATTTTGGTGTATGATATTTTCTTCGTTTTTTTTCTCCAATTATTGATATCACAATCCCCTTGTTTATCATATACGAAATGATAATATCAATGTTTTTCTGGTTATTATATCTTTGTCAATATTGCATTTTTATTAGATTTTGTCCAAAAATTTCCCTGTTATCACCATTTTATATAATTTCTATCAATTTATTGGGTTGTTTTATTTCATTTAATTCTCCTCAAAAAATCCATCGTTCCCTGCAAGTTGTTTCATTTCCCTCACAATTTACACTATAGTATGTGGCTATAAAATCCTTGTTTTTGTTTGAAAATGAAATAGAAGAACCAAATTTTAGTTTACAATAGTATAATTCCTTTTTTGTTTGTCCCTCACCAATGAAGGTAAATTATTTTTTTAGAAAAAATAACCTATTTTTTCACATTTCTACTACATTTTAGGTAAAGGTGAATTGTGTTTAAGTCTTCATTTTCAAAAAGAATAAGAATAAGTATTTTATGTCGTGCTTTAATATTCAGCTTTTCTTATTTTATTATTTTATTATACAATTATATTTTAGGATAAAATTTATTATGGGTTTTATATTTGTTAATATAACTTTGTAAGGATAGGGTTTAATTTTTTTCTAACTATGTTTATTTTTAATACATATACATATATATATATATATTTATATATACATGTATATGCATATCTAAACAATGATGTATAATTATTCCGGCTGTTTATTTATTTTATTTATTTTTAAATAACGAGATGTTTCATAAAAAATCTAATTAATTTCAAGCATTGTAATTTCAAAGTACTAATGTTTATTATTTTAATGAATATATTCATTTATTGATGTTTTGAGAAAACATGAAGTTATCCTGTGATTAGAAGTATAATAAATTCCATGTCATATGTATAAATTTATTGATGATGTGTTTATTTTTGGTTTATAATTGTATCACCATGATTATAAAATATGAGAATATCATTTCATAATTGTGTACTAAAATTATGGATATCTCATATGCATAAAATCATGGCCATTCATTATGAATTATCTCGATATACCTTGCATCTATAATAAAATCGTGTTTTCAAATTAAAATTTATGTTCTACTTCTGAGATCATTAAGCACATGGGTTTCTTTAAGGAATTTAAATATTTTATTTAAGATGTTTATTTATAATTTTTTGTTTAAAACATAATTAATTATTATTATCATCTATTTATATGGATATCAACGATATCAGTTGAATGAATATATGAATGTGTGGAAAATTTATTCCAAGGATTATGTTTTGAGTTTTTTTTGTAACCATAGTCACAAGTGATATGCAATGAAGGTTCATATATTCATAAATATATATACTAATATATAAATATTTGTGTGAATTTGTATTTTAATTTAGTTACATGTTTTCACAATAAAAACTCTAGTGAAAATATATACATTTAAATACAGAAAATGTGTTTTCAGAAAATATGACACTTGAAAATTATGAATAATGAAGGTTATTGGAAAGTAAATCCATCTTTCTCCATGTTGGTAGGACCAATGAAACATTAAATGATTAATCTGACATCATAATATTGTTTTATTTTCGAGAACATTCATGTTGTTTTCATAAAAAAACTTTTTTTTTGATTAAATAATTTTCAAACGTATGTATTTTCTAAAATCTTTTAGTATTTTTACTTCTTAAGTAATTTAAAATGATATATGAAAAAGAACATTACTAACTGTATTTTTGAATGTATATTCCAATGATTTTTTAAAAATTATTTATCAAAGGATTTAAAACACCTTACTGGTCATACTTATTGCTCACCCCTTTTTTTAATTTATTTTTTACTAGTTTAGAAGTTTTATTGGTGGTCTCCTCTTCTATTAAGGAGTTATCACAATAGGTCATTTATTTTATTTTATTTTATTCTATTTAATTCATAAGTCATGTATCTAATTCTATAGAACCTTGACCGGTAATAGATCATTGTATGTAATTGATTTTTAGTATTTTATTTCAGTTTCAATTATAATTAATATATACACAAGATTTATAAGTCATTATTTTTTGAGCTTCAGCTCCAGGCGTTATATAAATCCTCAGAAAATGGAAAATCATGGGCCATGAAAATATACCTGAACAATTTGATCATGTCATAAAAGTGTGGCAAAATGTTGGGAAAAATCCAAATCATATACATCTTACATCAAGACACACTTCTTATGCCATAATTTTTTAGGGTATATATATCATTATGAAAAATCCATTAAAGTCAATTCCAACAATCTCTCAAGTATTACTTCTAACTAGTAAAATCCATTATAATTTCCCAATGCATTTGAGGGAATTAGGATTCAATGCCCAACCATCAAATAATCATAAAACATTCATATTTATGCTACATGTTTAGAAAAAAAGCATCGTATAACAATTTTATATTCCATGATGGATATTTGGTATTCGTAAACATCCCATCATCTTTTTCGTAAAACTATTCATCTTGAATTAGTTTTTCCATTGAATGAAAAATGTTTTTAAATTACTCTTCATGCACCACAAGAATATCAACAACGTCACAGGAAATTTTCCCCAATAGAGAATAAGAAAAAAAACTATATTTAACTGGATGAAAAATCAATTTAAAATAATATTTATAACATTTCATGTAAAACATGGAATGTGTACTTTTATTTCGAACTCACTAAAACTAAAAATTACAATAAAATTTAGAAATTTTATTTATTTATAAAATAAAAATAAAATATTATAATGGATTCTTCAATGAAATTGATGGCCCTGATGGTGATAAAATATTATCATCGTTTTTATGATAAAAACATTATTTTTAAAAATTTGTAAAATGTAAAAAAGATCTTCACTTTTAATATTTAAGAATATATCATTTAAAAATGTTTTAAAAAAATTAATGAAAATTAAAAAATTAAATTAAACATTCAATTGAACATATTAATTAAGTTTCCAAAAAAACATTTATGAAATAAGGTCATCGAAGAAAAAGATACCCAACCATATGGATAAATATTGTCAGTATTCATAAAAAAAATATTTTGGTTTTATATGAGAACCATAGAAATAGAACTAAAAAATAGAATGAAATCATTAGAATTAGCCAAAGGAGAATAAAAAATAAGGACATTTAGAGTACTTAAATCATGAAATTCAAACAATGTTGATGAAATCATGAATGATCCTAGATTAATGTGAGATCGAAGAATTTACCATTACTAGTTTGGTAACTTTTTAATGACTAGACCCTTGAAATAATAACATTAAAAGAATCATTAAATATCTTTTAAATAATGATTATCCATAAAAAAAATATCAAAATAGTAGTATTTATAGATTATCAAATAAGATAGGTTCAAAACATAACTTATATACCAAGTAGAAAAATTTGAGATGATAAATTCATACAATATTGGTAACATATGATAAAAACCACTTTAGAAGAAAAAATATGAAATGTAAATGTAAAACCCTTGAATTAATAAGGATTCAAGATATAATATTTAAATGGGTAGTTTAAAAACTCTTTTATATAAACTGGTCCATAACATCAAATATCTCCCGATGGAAAAAATATTGAGATGATGACCAAATATAACATTCGAAAAATCAAAATTAATATATCTGGAAATAGAGAAACATTAATAGATTTATTATCCCCCATATTTTTCATGTAAATAATCTTAATATGAATACATGTGAATTATTCATACCACACACTGTAAGAAATTGGTGATTATAGAGTATGTCACATAGTAAAACAAGTGTGATGATAAACACATACCACAAGCTTGACTTGCTTCATAAGTGATATAACCTATGTTATAATAAATTTAAATTTATTATAATTACATATATAAATATATGTAACAATTAATTTTTTCTTATAAAATCCTATAACTCATTTATTAGCAATCATTCATTATCATCTTGGTTACGTATAATGCTGATTCTTATGAAATTAATTGGATTCAAATTAATCAAAGAAAACAAATAATATTTTTAATAAATTCATAGAAATTGGTAATTAAAAATTTGGACTTTTTAAACATTTAAATAGAAAATATAGTTCACTAAAATCGGTATTTTTTATTATTCTTTGAAAAAATAATTTTTTTAGGAAATTAACTAAATTTTACATTAATTATATATTGATATCATGGTTTCCAAAATTATTATAATTTTAAAATTTAAATTTTATTGTAGTTATATATATTGAATAGATTATTTTTGACAAAAATAAATAAAAATATATTTTAAAGAAAAAGTGTTTGAAAAATCTACCAGGGTTATTAATTTAATACTATATTTTTGGGATATTATATTCTTCTCTAATAAATAAATTTTCTCATATAAAATTAATATTTGGGTGAAAATTACTATATATAAAAATACATTAATTGAAACAACCCATTCTACTAACAGATAATAAAACATTATTTAAAAGGTAGATATAAGAAACAGAATGGTTGCCCAAAATTAAACATAATCATGTTCTTATATAAGGGTAGAATTTATATGGGGTTAATATAATGTTCAAAAATAATAAGTAGCGATAGAGAACATGGTCCTGAAAATGTTAATAGAAAATAGCATAAATTGGTGAGGGGTAAAAACCCATTAACACATCACAATAACTATAAAATGAGAAACAATTTCATTTAATGAATACATTTCCTAGAGTTGAGGGAATCATTTAATATCATAATGGATAAAATTAAAAAAAACATAGTAGATTACATTCCATTTAATGTCAAATATGACATTATTTGGTGTTATTTAGATACAAATTTACTTCTATTTCATCTCATACTCAATGAAATAAATATTTATGTTGAATTTTTCATGTCCCAAGTAATAAAATTATCTTTTTATATACTATAAGATCCATGAAATAATGAAAATTGGTTCATTTTGTCTCTAAATACATAAAAAAACCAAAATGTATAACAAATTTTATTCATTATGGATAAATATAATACATTAATTACTAAAACATCAAGAATAACAACATAGCTTAAAATTACTCCACTATATAAATAATTAAACATTAAACTCGTCAAAATTTATTGGTACAAAGAAAAAACTAAGAAATATGTAATATTTGGTCAAATGTTTTCTTTCCAATATCAACTTTTTCATTTATCCAAAATAACATGAAGTATCATAAAATGTCACAAAACAAACTTATGAATACCTTGATCAAATATTTTATAAAATCATGATAACTACAGGAATTACCCTAAAACTTCGATTGGTAACATATATTCATCTAACAATTATCCTGATCATTATTCCTTAATTAAAATCATAAATAATCAAATGTATTCCATGAATCCAAAATGGAACTAAACTTCATCAATGATAACACAGATCACTTTATCTGCAAAAAACTAATAATTTTTATGTCCACCAATACTTTACAATTTAAAATAACATATCGATAATCACTTTATACAAAATAATCAATATTTTCTAAACACAAGTAACGTATTATGGTTATATATCCCAAGATAATATGTTTTCAAAAAATAATATCTTTTATCTAAATGTATTTTCTAGGTTATTAGTACCATTTATAATTTTATGAATACTCTAAAAGAAAAAAACAACTTCAAAAAATCATGTGATGTTTCATAAATCATAAAATAAGAATTTTTTTTTGAAATATTCTACCTCATAATTCTTAAATACCAATACATGAACACATAAATCACCGATCTCCCTTCTTATACAATTTAGTCTGGTTTTTAAGTGATTCCTTAATTATAACTTCAAAAAAATGGTATATGAATCATTTCACAAGATTTATAAATCACAATTTCATCAGGTTTCATACATACAAGATTTGTAATACTATTAATAAAAGTCAAATATCTCTTATTTTTTTCACAGTCTCTTCATCATCAATAACAGATCCTTTAATAATGTATCCATACAGAAATTTTTTTAAATATTTTCCCTGAGGAAATTTATTTCCATAGTGTACATGCGTTAAAATTTTTAAACAACCAACAATAAACGATAAATTATGAGAACAACTATTTCCATTCATTTCCGTAATAAAAATTTCCATTTTTTCTCAAAAATTACTTTCTTAATGTCCTTATTTTCGACACCCAAAACAACTCACATTAATTTATGAAATTTACAAAGGTTATTCTCCCAATATTCTTGATATTTGGTAATATGAATCATATTTCCACTATGGTCGTCATCAATTAAACTCCTGGGGAACTCAATTTTTCTCATTTTGTATGTGTTAACACACTAACCGAATTTTAGATTGTTAATCACATAAAGATATAGTTCATTTATAATAATTACATGGTTTCATATCCTATATCCAATTTTATATTTTTTATTATTATAGTAATCATTCCATTTTTAAAAAATAATTAATGAGAACATGATTCTTAATGGTTCAATCCATTTATTTATACAAAAAATCAATGTGTGATCAATAATATTAATTTTTAAGAATAATATAATAATGGAAAATAATAAATATGATGTATAAATAATGATAAATACCTTTCAGTCTTTGAAGAATTTTCTTTAATCCAGGTCATCCATTGTCATTATCTATTAATGTCGTCATAATGGTTTAGAATGGAAATTATTTTTAGCAGAATCATACCACAATGGTATGTTAGGCAATGTTTGTAGTCATATGCACATTGAACATGCTCTTTTGAGCCCTGAGTTAATACTAAATACTCTCCTATAATTTTTCACCCCAATGTGAATTTGTTCAATAGTCACACCCACTATCCATTATCCAAATAGGGAAATATTTTCATAGGAAACCAAACTGCAAAATTTATCCAAACCATAGATATTTTTAAATACATATGATATTGGTAATGGTTCTTACAAGTGTTTCCTCCACCTAGTTTCTTATAATCACTATATAATTATCCGGAATTATCCTAGTTGAACCAACCATATGAAACATAAATATTATATACTTTTAAAAGAATATTAAATATATATCACTACAATTGATTCCATATCTCTAGAGGTTTAGTGTATTTGCTAACCTAGATACATAAACAAAGGGTTCATAAAAAAGATAGAACTTATCCATCTTTTTCCTCACATTTAATAACCTTTAACGACATAAATTACCTAATGCATTTAATCACACCTAGTAGTAATGAAAAAATAAATAAATATTATATCATATGCTCAATAAGGGTAAGCATGGATGATATAATCGATTACATTTATATGTATAACATCATCATATTTCTATGAGGTCATGAGAATAAAAATTTAAAATCATACCCAATAATTATTATATCTTAATCATGATTAATGGCCAAAATATAGGTTGTTTATAAGAAATAAATCATAAGAGATTGCGTATTCATGATCCATGAGAACATAACATCAGAATACAATCATCATATAAAATTGTGTAGTAATGTGTGGTAAAATCAAAACCATATTAATATTATCACAATTATGTCATCAAAATAATATCATTTCTTAGTGTAAATAGACTCATTAGTTAAATTCCCACACTATCAATTACAATATTTTATTAAAAGTCACTTCCACTTAGATAAATAATTCATCCTTACCCAATGAATTCAAGTGGTATCTAATTCATGTCCTTCCCATAACATAATCATAATAAAATCATATTTATGAAAATTAGGAATTAGGAATTTATTATATCATCCTTAAATAACACATTAAAAACAAACATGTTTGGTAGAAATCTCATCATATTAATCATAAAAGCATTTGTCATGGATTAACAGACTCAATGAATGAAGAAAGGTTATATTATAATTACCATATAAGTTTAAACCATAAAAATAAGTAATATATAATATTTCATGATAATGTATCCCCCGTGGAGAAAATTAAAAATTAAAAGATAATGACTTAAATTAAAAGGGACTATAAAAATATTTAAAATGTCTCATTGAAAACAAGAAAACAAGGTTTCATTAAATATATTGAAAAATAAAAAATCAACAAAATATTGAGTTATATTTTTTCATTTAAAATGTCAATGTAATATTGTAAATTAATCTTTAATGTAAGGAAATTTTCTGACAAACAGAAAACCCTCTCATGTGTTGTATGCTGAAAAAAATCATTTCACATATTGGTGAAAAGGAAATAAATTACTCTTTACAAACTTTTTAAGAATATTTTACCTAAAAAATTGTATAATGTTCTAAAATATTTCATAAATATATATATAAATTATTTTATTAAATTATAGAAGGGTATAGTTAATATTACAGAAAATATAGACCATTATGAAAAACATTTTCTACTAGAAAGATAAATAAAGTTTATTTTATGTAAAATAATACATTGAGTTCACTTTGAGTTCCATAGGGTTTAATATAAGAATAAAAAAAGAGTAAAAAATTAACCATAGGTGATTAAAATATATGGTACTTTATATGTGTGAAATAATAAAAGTCCCCTAAATTATATTTAAATATAAATTATACCTATTAAATTTGAGATGGAAGAATTAATCATTGCCACATTGGTGACATTTTAATCATAATCCACATTATTGAATAAATAAAAATGTATCTTTAAATTTCATGAACATAAGAATAATTAGTATTTATAAATTCATTGTGGTATTATTTTCACCTCATAAAAAATTGGTTTATAACAAAACCTACATCCAAAAAAATTTGATTTGAAATGATAAACCCTTCATACATTGGTTATTTCTAAATCAAAAACCAATGGATTAAATAATCTCAATTATAAATTTAAATACATTTAATTACAATTGATACAAGATAAAACATGTCAAAGGGTAAGTATATGTGCCATATAAACATAAATAAAATCACAAAATCAATCACAACCCATCAAAACTACATTGAGATGAAGATCAATTATATCATTAGTTTTATAGACATTAAACACTCGTTAAATATATTACCAATCATTGATTTTAAATCCATTTAATCTTTATTAAAATCAATATAAAAAACATTCATGGGATGTATTTACACCACAAAATAGAAACATGTTGTGAATATAACATATAACACATTGAAATAAAATTGAGAAGATAAATTCTTACATCAAGTAAAAATTACATTATAAGTAATCCAAAATATGAATTATTAAAAATAAATTTAATAAATTTAAATTCAGTAAAATTATATAACAAAACAATATAAATATTTTTAACATTATAGTTGTTTTACTTATAAAATCTTATCTTTAGTTAATGGAAAATCATTCATCATCATCATCACATTGTTTGTTAGAAACTTCATTTTTCATATATGTTTTGTTTTACTAGTTATGATCCAATAATATAGATCATGGTTCCATTATCTATATAATTTTAATCATTAAATAAATTATATATATTTTTTATATACATATTTTCATTTATTAATATAATGTTTTTATGAAAAATTAACTTCATCACATTATGACAATGGTAGTTCATATGCTTGCTCGAGTGATGATTCCATTTTTTGATTGTTGAATTTTCTGAAAGGATAATAATAATTTACACTTATTGAAACATAAAAATATCATAATTATAATATATATTTTTTAAATGATTCATTATAAACTTCCATGAAATGCAGTGATGTAAATAAAATTATGTCCCTTCGTGAAGGTTGTATTTTACTCGTATGAATGGGTGATACATTCAATTACAAACTTATGTAAAAATTATATTAATAAATTTATTATATTAATATAATAAATCCTAGTACGTTGGAGGTACTCAAATTATTATATTCTAATGGCTATGATAGAAATTATTGTTGTACAAGAGGACATAAAATAAAAAAATCAGTTATGTTGACTATCTCTATTTGAAGATCTATTTTGGATATCTTTTTAGGGAACCTATGAATAGTTGATAAAGAATAGAAAATCCTCTATAATTTGTCTAGGTATGTTAAGAATAGGTTTTGTTCGTTCTAGGTGTGTTATTTTGATCCTTCTTGTGTGAGGAAGAGGGATGTAGTGGTGTACTTTTACAATAAATGAAATTAAACACTTGGGTTTGCATAAAATATTTAAAAAATAACAAATTTTTTTAGTAGAATAAGTTGACATATTCTGAATCAAAGGCTCTATTAAATAAAAATATTCGTATACAATAAAATTTTGAGATGTTTTGGTGATGTTTTAACACTTATCTCTTAGTTTTAACCACCATTTACTCTTTTTATATGTATGATGATATCTATGTTGTTTACAAATTAGGGGTAAATAAAGTTACTAAAATAGGAAAACTAACCAATAGGTGCATAATGGTTGATATTTTTTACCATATAAAATTTAATTTTTCAAATATATGTCTATAATAAATTTTATATCAATTATTGAAATATAATTTACCATTAGATACCATTAAATTCATTTTTAGTTTTATTCACTTAATATGACATTAGAGACAACATAATTCACATCTAATTCAAAAGTAAACAATGAAAAAATCACTAAAATGTTATATCAATCTAAACAAATAATGTAACATAATAATTTATTTCAATTTTATTAATTTTAATCTTTTTAAAGTCATTTATTTTATTTATGTATTACATCCACAACCATTGTATCGGCTGTACACAATCAATTAAGATATTTATTCGATAACTAAAAACAGATTATCATATTAAAAAATATTCAACTAAAAAACAATCTTTTATAACCATTAATATCATTTTTTTACCAATATAAAATAATATTATATATTTAAAGAGAAAGAAAGTGTCAATTTGAAATTTTGATTTACTAAAAATATAAAATAGGTCTTTATTGATGAATATTTTCCCAAAGTCCAATAATATATTATATTATAAGGGTTTGGTTAATTAAACTCATCCTGGAAATATTTGGATATTTCTTTAAGACTTTTATGCCATATATCATAGTTTAAACCATATTTAACCAGTTTTAACCTGACCATGGTGTCAACATTTTTTATAAGGATCTCATTCATTACAAAAAATAAATTGTATATATTTACCAAAATCAGAGATGATGATTAAATATATAGAATCAATTTTATCAAATTAATTCCCAATATGTTTAATTAATTCCATTTAAAATTAACCCACAAAATGAGATGAAAATGATTTTCTAGAAAAATTCATAATTATTAATAAAAACATTTTCATACCAATATTAATCATACAATCGATTTCACTGAATTTATTTGGATATTTTAAATTCAAAATAAAATAAATAAATTAAAATATAACATATAAAAATTGTAACAAAAAAATGATTCTTTTTAAACACTTTACTTTCAATGATAGTTTTCAATAAAATCAGTAATTTTTTTCAATCAATATACAAATTAAATTTATATTGAAAATTACCAAAATTTAAAATTATTATAATCTTAATATAAAAATTTCCTATATAATGACCTATTTAGAAAATATTACTTCTAAATGATTCATAAAATGAAAATAATTTTGTTAGAAAAATTAATAAAACATTTTTTAAGAAAATTTATTTTTTATTCATTTACTATCATCCCTAAAAATTGATTTATTATTTTCTAAGAGTTTTCCAATATATTATTTTTAAGTATAAAAAGTATATTTGTTTTTTAGCATAGTTAATCGTATTCACACCCTTCAGTTAAATTGCTAGGTCATCACCATCACATTTAAATAATAATATTTTTATATTTTTTTAAATTCACATAAATCCTGATGTTTCATCTAAAAAATTTTTTATGCACATTATTAATTTAAATTAAATTTATATGCCATTAAAAATTTAATATTACTAATAATATTTTCTAAATTTGTAAATAATTTTATCTTAATTAATATTCATTTAAATAAGTTACAAAGATATAAATTGAGTTACAATAGAAAAGGTAAA
This sequence comes from Viscum album, assembly GCA_963277665.1. Lineage (NCBI taxonomy): Eukaryota > Viridiplantae > Streptophyta > Magnoliopsida > Santalales > Viscaceae > Viscum > Viscum album. Next base: position 61,877,892 of record OY728128.1, read on the forward strand.
GGGGATATAAATGGGTTTCACAATTAGAAAAAAACTAAAAAATAAATAAAACCTCTACTAAAATTGATTTGATGAGATAATTACAATGCTCCATTTATCCGTTAATAATTATTTTCATAAGTTATATCCATCTTATATTTCAAATTTCATAATATATTTATTAGGGATTGGTTATTTATGAAACTACCAATGAAGCATAACTAAAGAGAGACCCTAACTCAACCAAAATATACATAAACATTTTAATATTTTACCTGTTAAAATAATACCCAATATTACACCTCACTAGGACAATCATTTTTTTTGAAACCTGTGATCATAATAAAGATTCCCAAATAACTCATGTTCACATGATTATCTAAGAGATGTCACACTTATTCAATATAACTATTATCCTCAGCATAATCATTATACTCAATCATTTTCATGAAAGTATTATTAAAAAAATTACACAGTTATATAGACCACTAACAAATATATCATGAAAATATGTTATATTTATTTGGATAGAAGAATGTGATATTTGTTTTCAGGTGTAAACACCAGGAAATCCCATCGATTTTTTTTTAAATCACAGGAATTTTACTAGTCTGAAGATTCTGACAGCACCTGATTCTGACGCCGGTGTGTAGATAATAATTTTCTAAAGTATTTTTCGGGTACGTTCAGTAGACTTATGAGCGGGATTTTATATCTTTTGAACCAGTGCTTGGAATTGAAATCTGAGGACACTAATGAACTTGGAGCATCGATATTCTCTTAAGGAGACCTTTATAGCCATTGCGTTTTATACAGGTTGGAATTTATTTTTGGAAGTTTTCTAATTTAAATAAATAAAAATATGATTCAAATATTTTTACGTGGGAAGTGGTTAAATCCACAAAAAGGATGTTGGATGTGGGGAACAACCCCCACATGACCTCCCATGGGAGGATATTGTGTGGTGGGTCCCACACGAACACAAACCCCTCAACTCCCCCTTGAAACTCTTGAAACCCCAGTTCATGTGGGTTAAACCCTCCATTTTCCACCTCCCTTTTTAATTTTGAAAACTCTCCGCCTCCCACTTTTTCTCATTAATTTTCCTACACCATTAATTAATTAATGGAGCTCTAAAATTCATTAATTAATTTGAGTGTTTGACCTTTAAAAACATTATACCAACATTAAATAAGTGATGATGTTGTTTTATTTGGGGTTGGCATAATCGTTGGAGAGCTTGGGATTATTGGTAGAGCCCTGGAGAAATAGGGAGAGCTTTCTTCCAACTAAGAATGTTGTCTCCACCAAAGAACGATGACGCATCTCCTTACTTTCCAATCAGGTCATGAAAGGGAAGACGCTGCCCATGAAGAACGTATGCAATGACAATGACTCTCCCTCTGAAGATGGCAGAATGAAAACCGTCTTCCGCGACACTGACTTCGGCGACATCGACAACATTCTTGAATCTAGGTAGGGGGATTTGATTAATTTTAAATGAATAAAATTATATCCTCGATTATTCGATGTTTACTTTGGTTTGATAGTGGAAAATTGATATCACCTAACGCGGAGGGCATGGGACGAACAGACACGACCCGACGACCCTCTGTAGAATTTGGTTTGCATGAAATTAGAGGGTGAGAAAAAAGGGTGTGGTGCCATTGCACCATGCTGGAGAAGAACTGTGACGGCGGAGGTGGCGCGGTGTTGTCGCGCTGCATGGAGTGAAGTCGGACTGTGGCGACGTCACACTACGCTTGAGGTGCGGAGGCGGCCGGCTAAACCGGTCGTCATGGAGCTAGTCCGCGGGACGACTGGCCGGCCAATCCGGCCGGCCTGCTGGAAGACTGCGGCGCCCGTAGGGGCCGCGTGGAGGGAGACCGTGGCCTGTAACCATGGGCCACTCAGCTGGAGGAACCGATCGGATGCCTGTCGGTCGGGCTGAAGGACCATAGTGCCCGTAGGTGCCATGTGGAGAAGAGCGTGGCCCGCTGTGCTAGCCGCTCTGCTCGGCGAACTGGCTGGTCACTGGCCTGCCGCGATGGAAGACCACGGCTCCACATGAGGAGAACTGCGGCCCGATGTAGAGGCCCCTCAGTCCGAATAGAACCGGTTGGCTACGACCGATAGGACAGAGGATGGGTGGTGCCGCATGGCGCTGCCGGACGAACTGAACCATCTTGCTGAGCAGGCTAAGTCCGGGGGTGGGTCGTGCCGCACCGGGCCGAGCCGCCCCCCGACTATGTCGGACCCGCTCGGTTGGGTCCGCGGGTGGACCGTGCTCGACCATGCCAGACTGATCCCCAGCTGGTTCAGACCCGCCGAACAGGGTCAGGTTGAGCCGCCATCCCAGTGGGCTTGATGGGCCGGACCATTCTTCGCTTAAATGTGAATATCTCCTAGACCACACATATGATCGATGCGCTATCTGTGGAACTAGGACCCTAACGACGAGGTGGTCATTTTGAAATACTATAAGTGAGTTTTGGACAACTTTGGGAAATTTCTAGGTTTAGAATGAGTGTAAATCCAACCGGGCCCCAGGAACAGAAAAGCTAATAACTCACAGGCTGGGTGTCCGATTGACGCACCATCTGTCGCGATGGGTTCCTTATGATGAGACGGAACAACAGGATACATCAAATAAGGACTTATTTGATCCATCGATACTTGACTCGAGGAGCGGACCCTCCCGGAATCGAGTGTGTTGTGTGCGGGAACCCTATAGCTGGCTGCGATGACTACTGTAACAGAATCCTACGTGGGTTCAACATTGATGACTACAGTACCAGAATACTACGTGCATTCGACAGTGATGGCTATTGTACCGGAATCCTACCTGGGCTCAATAGTGATAACTAATGTACTGGAATCCTATGTGGGTTTGACAGTTCTAACTTTTGTTCCTATATCTTGTGTGGGTCTGACAGAGTAGCTGGTCTTGTATCCTATGTGGGTCCGACAACATAGTTGGTCCTATATCCTATGTGGGTCTGATAGCTTAGATGAATCAGTGACTACATCTGATCATCTCTATCACTATACGAAGGATGTATACCTGTGTGAGTTGAGTCTTTTCATTCAATCATTTTCATCGATGTAATTAACTTTACATCCTATGTGGACTGGGTTTTGATTGGGCTTGAGAGTTGGAGCAATGCTGTGACTGGTAACTTAGGTATATGTATGGAAATATACCTCAGTATGGTTGGTTGATACTTCCTGATTGTATCTTTCTACTATGGTTTATCCTTTGTGGATTCTGGGAGACCTTCGGGGATCTCGAGGTCCCCTACTGAGTATCATTATACTCACCCCTAGAAGGGTTATGTCTGCACATCATTGTGTTTGTTGGAGACGACAGCCTACACTAATCGAGGCAGAGAGTTTTAGAGCTAGACAATACTTGGAGGTGGACCACATGGAGAGACGTACTCGGAGCGGACGGACGAACCTGGGGTGCTGAGGAGGACATATGTACCCACCCATCAAGTGGGATTCGTAGAGGACGAAACAATAATTATTGTTTACATTTCTATAGATGTACTATCTTTACAGTTGTTTTACATTACTATTGGGCTTGTATTTCTGGGCCCTTTCCATTCATCACTTACTTTTGTAAATAGTTTTAATTAGTTTTTACTTTTAGTTGTGTACTCTGCTTCCTGTGATGGGTCTATGTGTGTGTTACAGTTTAAAAGTCAATGAATTCCCTTTTTATAGACATTACACCGTTGGTGCTAGTCGCCATCCCCTGGCCTATGGAAGGTGGGCTTGGGGTAGTCACGGCACTGGCCCCGAGGACGGGGCATGGAAAATTGGTATCATAGAAGTTAGTTATACAACAGAACTTGGATTTGGATTCTTTTAATAGTAATAGTGTTAAGTAATTTGGGTGGGGTTATAAGTTTAGGGAAATCGGTGTTGGTGTGGCGGTCGACGTATCCATACACTATGCCTCTGATTTCTAATCTCTGACCCAGTGCACGAAAATACTGATTGCCTGTGTGCTTCCTTTGAAAAGTTCTTTTATGTGATTACGTAGTGTCAGTTTACCAGGTACACAGTTTTAACCGTGGCGCACCTGTTTCTTTTCAGGATGTCCCCACGAAGACAACCATCAAGGGTTCTGTGTTACATACGAGATGGTAGCCCACCGAGCGATGAGGATTCGGTGCATGGCCCCATAAAAGTGGATGTACCAGTGGTACCACTACCCACTGGGCCACCGATACCACCAGCTCTAGCAGTAGAGAGTACACATCGTCTGAGTTCATTTCATGAGTTACAGTGCTCGAGGCCGCCCAGGTTCCGGGGAGATACGGACCCACAGGAAACTGATGATTGTATGGAGGCTTTCGTGAGAGTTTTCAAATTGGTAGGGACACTATCCGGCCTCATGGTGATCCTTTCCGCGAGTCTCCTGTATGCATGAGAATGCAGATGGTGTACCATGGTGCTCAGGGTGCATGAAAAGGCATCATTACTATGGATAGACCTCGAGAGAATCTTTCGCTCAGAGATTGTTCCAGCCAGCCTCCATGCAGTGTGGATTCAGGAGTTATTTCATCTACAGCAGGGCAAAATGATATTAGCTCAGTACTCATTGAGGTTCACCGACCTCTCACGCTACTCCACGGACATGGTACAGGACCCATTCTTCAGGACCTGGACCTTCGAGCAATGACTCAGTCATGAGATAAGGGATTCAAAAATTCTCCTCAATATTCTTACGCAGGCGGGGGTGCTGGAGCGAGCCCTTCTAGTGGAGATTTTTCTTGCTGAGCAGTCACCAGCGGTGATACCCGCCACAGGGTGACACGTAGTGGAGTCTTATATAGCTAGTATTATATAGATTACGTAGAGGTCCAAGAGGACTAGGTCATCAAGTGGTAGACCCTAGGATATAAGTTCCATTGTGTGCGGCAGATGAGACAGAGCCAGCTATGTGAGGAGAAGGCAGTGCTATGCATTGGGTGGGAAGGACCAAATCGCTCAAGACTTCCCGACCCACCGTGGAGATGAGAAGAATATAGTAGAGGGACCTCCCATGTAGTTTTCAAGGTTCGAACGTGGTGGTTCGCAGGGAGCTGGCAGACGTAGCAGAGGAGCTGGCCATGCAGCGGGTAGTGGATGGCATTTTGATGGTCTACCACCACCACCACCGGGAGGTCCACCCCGACCATAGGGAGCTGGCAGAAAGAGGTGGGCTCAGCTCCAGGCAGTCGATCCTATGACCACTGCGCTCCTGATAATATTCGAGGTACTATAATTGTCTACTCCACCCTTTCTGTAGAAGTTATAGACATAGTTTCTAGTCAATCATTTATTTCCACAGCCCTCGTTCGGAACTTAGAGATTCTGATGGATCTGTTGGCTCGATCCTTACGGCTAAAAACTCTTATAGGAGTAGAATCAATGATTATGCACTGGTTCTGGTAGTGTGAGACTACTCTAGGAGGTGAGAGATTTTTCTTGGATCTTCTTGTAGCGGCGTCGAAGCCTTACGACTTCTTCTTGGGTATGGACTTGTTATCCACAGTTCAGGGTCAGATTGACTGTATTAGGTGAAATGTTCGGTGTATCCACACTGATGGAACCAGGTTCACCTTCACTGGCGAGAAGGGAGCCTTTGCAGTGCAGGATGGACTTACATAGAGGAGGGGGCAGTCGATCACACATCAGTTGGCTAGTCTCATCCTCCGAGCGGTTGATGTGCGGAGGCCAAGTTTTCTTGTTGTGGTGGATTGGTACACATATATTTTTCCTCACGACGCTCCCTGACTACCTCCTCGTAGAGAGGTAGACTTCTACATTTACCTGTATCATAGGACATCACTGATATCTACTCCAGCATATCTTATGGCTCCCACCGAGCTTCTTGAGATGCGGGTACAGTTGGAGGACTTGCAGGGGAAGGGATTTATTAGACCAATGGTTTCACCCTTGGAATCACTAATTTTGTTCACCAGGAAGGCGGATGGGAGAATGCGACTGGGTGTCTACTATCGTTTCCTGAATCATGTTACCGTGAAGAGCATGTACCCACTCTCGGGGATTGACAACCTCTTTGATCAGCTCAATGGAGCACAATGGTTCTCGAAGATAGACCTCATGTCAGGCTATCTCCAGCTCAGATTTCTAGATGAGGATGTGCAGAAGACAACCTTTACGTGTCGGTATGGCCACTACGAGTTATTGGTTATGCCCTTCGGCGTAACCAATGTGCTAGCAGTGTTCATGAGTCTCATGAATAGGATCTTCCAGCATTACCTCGATCGCTTTGTTGTAGTCTTTATCGATGAAATATTGATTAACTTGACTGTTGAGGAGGAGCATACCTACCATTTGTAGGTAGTACTGGATGCACTCTGAGAGAACCAGCTTTATGGTAAGCTCTCGAAGTGCCAGTTCCAGATTCTATTGGTTCACTTCATGGGACACGTCATCACAGAGGCTGGAGTTGTTGTGGATCTAGTGAAGATCGATGCAGTACTTACATGGGATACACCCAGTAGTGTGACGGAGGTGTGGTGTTTTCTGGGAATGGCTGGGTACTGTTGGAGATTTGTGCCAGACTTTTCTAGAATTGCAGCACCGCTTTCAGCTTTGACGAAGAAGGGGAAACACCTCATGTTTTCACATAGATTCCAGCAGTGCTTTCAGGAGCTAAGGTAGAGGTTTACCAGTGCACCCATCTTGAGGCTACCAAAGGAGGATGTTGGTTACGTTGTTTATTGCGACGCACTAGAGACCAGATTCGGGTGTGTCCTGATTTAGGAGTGAGTAGTGATTGCGTATGGTTTAGGGAAGTTGAGATAGAATGAGCAGAACTACGCTACCCATGACCTGGAGTTAGCAGCATTGGTCATTGCCTTGAATATGTGGCATCACTATCTGATGGTTGAGCGTTTTAGAGTCTACTCTGACCACCATGGTCTGAGGTATATCTTCTCGCATAAGGACCAGAACCTGAGACAAAATAGATGGCTCGAGTTCCTCTAGGACTATGACTTCAAGATAGTCTATACTCCTGGAAAGGGGAACGTTGTAGCAGATGCTCTTAATAGGAGATTGGGAATTCAGCTGCTAGGAGAGGTGACGAAGCAGTTGGCAACATTGTAGATATCCTTTGCGGATAGAGATGGAGCAGCCTTTCTCAAGTCTCTCACACTCACTCCCCCACTTCGTCAGCAAGTCATAGAGGCACAACATGGGGATATTGACTGTGAGACGCGACATGCTCAGATATCCACAGTTCATACACCTAATGTGTTTTTTTAAAGTGGGGAACACGCCGTCCTCCTCAGAGGATTTACCATGGTACTATTTTCTATACAGGAGGAGTTGTTGAGGGAGTTCATGACTTCCCCTATAGCGGTACATCTAGGAATGGTGAATATGTATTAGGACCTTAGATGTCAGCACTGGTGTCCAAGTATGAAGAAGGTGATAGCCGAGTTTGTCTCATGATGCCTCACTTGTAAACAAGTGAAGGAGGATCACCAGGTTCCAGCAGGCTTGGTTCAGCCCTTAGAGGTCCCAGAGTGGATATGGGATGGGATATCCATGGATTTTGTGATGGGACTTCCACGTATATCTAGAGGACATGACTCTATCTAGGTGATTGTCGACCGACTCACCCATTCGGCCCACTTCCCACTGATCATAGAGAAGGGCTCAATAGAGAGCTTGGGACGCCTCTACGTGCAGGAGATTCTGAGATTACATGGAGTAAATTCTTCTATTGTATCCGTCCATGACGCACGCTTTACTTCCTGGCATTGGAAGGGGATGCAGGAGGCTTCTGGGATGTAGCTTTGCTTGAGAACTGCCTTCCATCCTCAGAAAAATGGACAGACTGAGCAGACCATCCAGACACTCGAGGACATGCTCCTTTCATGTTCCCTTGACTTTGGTCGTATTTGGGAGGATCACTTACCTTTGGTGGAGTTTGCGTATAACAATAGCTACCACTCCACCATCGGGATGGAACTTTATGAGGCAGTGTATAGACGACCTTGAATATCACCTTTGTGCTGGACTAACCCAGTGGAGTCAGCACTTGTTGGACTAGAGATGGTGCAAGCTACGATGGAGGAGGTGCAGATCATCCAGAAGCAGATGAAGACTGCACAGAGCAGGCAGAAGTCGTATGCTGATAAGAGATGGATACCCCTGGAGTTCGAGGATGGTGACAACGTTTTCCTATCGGTCTCAACATGACGAGGACTGTAGAGATTTAGCCAAGGCGCCATGTTATCTCCATTATTCATCGGACCATTCCATTTCCTCAGCAGGGTAATAGTGGTGTCATACCGCTTAGCTCTTCCACATCAGTTGCACTGGGTGCCCGACGTCTTCCACGTATCTCAGAGGAAGAGATACATGGCAGCGGGGGGCTCAGATGTGTGCTCAGTACCCCCATTTGTTCCCATAGTCTATGTTGTAGCTTACCGGGACATAACGCCTTGAGGTGGGGAGAATTTAACGACCCAGAAATCCCGGAGATTTTTTTTAAAATACACAGAAATTTTACGAGTCTATATTTTCTGACAGCACCAGATTCCGAGGCATGGTGTGCCCGAAATAATTTTCTAAAGTTTTGTGCAGGTACGTTCAGTAGAAAAATGGGCGTGATTTTATATATTTTGAATGAGTGCTCGGAATTGAAATCGGAGGACACCGATGAACTCGCAGCACCAATATTTTCTTAAGGAGACATTTACAGTAGTTGCTTTTTATATAGGTTGGAAGATATTTTTGAGGGTTTTCTAGTTTAAATAAATACAAATATGATTCACATATTTTTATGTGGTTTGTGGTTGAATACACTAAAGGGAAGCTGTAAGTGGGGCCCACCCCCCGTATTATCTCCCATGAGAGGATATTGTGTTGTGGGGCCCACACGAACACAAACCCCTCAACACCCCCATGGAACTCTTCAAATTCCAATTGATGTGGGTTAAACCCACCACTTTCCACTTCCCATTTTAAATTTTGAAAACTCTCCACCTCGCACTTTCTCTCATTAATTTTCCAACACCATTAACTAATAAATTGAGCTCCAAAATTAATTAATTAAATTGAGTGTTTGAATTTTGAAAACATTATTCCTACTTTAAATAAGTGATTCTATTCTTTTATTGTTTTTTGGAATAATCGTTGGAGAGCTTGGGAGTATTGGTGGAGCCTTGGAGAAATAGGGAGAGATTTCTTTCAACGAAGAACACCTTCTCCACCGAAGAACGACAACATGTCTCCTTCTTTTCCAATTGGGGCAAGAAAGGGAAGACACTTCCCATGAAGAATGTCACCAACGATAATGACTCTCCCTATGACATTGATGGAACAACGTCCGTCTTCCACGACACCGTCTTCCGTGACTTCGAAAATGTTCCTTTATCGAGGTAGGGGAATTCGTTTAATTTTAAATGAATAAAATTATATCCTTGATTATTTGATGTTTACTTTGTTTTGATGGTGGAAAATTGAAATCACCTAACGCAAAGGGCGCGGGCCGAAAAAACATGGCCCGGAGACCCTCCATTGAATCTCGTTTGGTTGACATTGAAGGCAAAGCCGAAAGGGCGTTGTGTCGTCGCACCATGCCAGATAAGAACCGCGACGGAGGTGATGGTGCAGCGTCATCGCTCAATGTAGAGAGCAGTAAGACCATGGTGTCATCGTGCTTTTTTGGAGGTTCAGAGGCCATTGTCTAAACCGGCCGCCGTAGAGCTGGTCCGCGGTACGACTGGTCCGCCAATCCGGTCGACCCGCTGGAACACCGTGGTGCCCGTAGGCGCCGCATGGAGGGAGACTGTGGCCCGCAACCATGGGACGTATGGCTAAAGGATCTGGTTGGCCGCTTGCTGGCAGGGATGAAGGACCACGGCACCCATAGGTGCCGCGCAGAGAAGAATGCGGCCCATTGTGTGGGACGCTCTGCTGGGCGAACTGACCGACAACATTCCAGTCAGGCTAGAAGACCACGACACTGCTTAGAACCACGTGAGGAGAACTGCACCCCACGTTGTAGGCCGCTCACACCAGATAGAACCATATAGCTATATCCGGTCGGGAAGAGGAGGGGCGGTGCTGCCGAGCGCACCGAACAGTCCCGCAGCACGAGCCGGGTCCGCAGGTGGGTCGCACCACACCGGCCGGGCCGACCCCTGAACCGAGTTGGACCCACCAAGCCGGGTTCGTAGGTGGGTCACGCTCCACCGGTCCTTCCGACCCTCAGCCGGGTCGGACACGCCGAACTGGGTCAGGCCGACCCGCCATCCCACTCTGCATGACGGGTCGAACTCGTCTTCCCTTAAACGTTGATACCTCCTAGACCATGCTTCTGATCGACGTGTCGTCTGTGGAAATGGGAACCTTGCAATGAGTCATTACTTTTTCAATACTCTAATTTAGTTTTGTACATCTTTAGAAAAACGGCCGGGTTTGGAAGGAGCGTAAATCCAACCGGGTCCCTGGAACGGAAATGCTAATAAATTACAAACCATGCGTCCGATTGACGCACCGTCTATTGTCTTGGGTTTCATATGATGATATGGAACTAAGGGATACATCAACTTAGGACATAGTTGACGTATCGATACTTTAATCAGGGATCAGACCCTCCCGAAATCGAGTATGTTGTGTGCAGGAACCCTAGAGTTGGTTGTTCTGACTACTATACCAGAATCATACGTGGGTTCGACCGCAATGACTACTATACCAGAATCCTACGTGGGTTGAACATCAAGGAATACTATATCAGAATCATACCTGGGTTCGATAGTGATGACTACTGTACCAGAATTCAACATGGGATCGAATGGTCTGACTTCTGTTCCTGTATCTTGTGTGGGTCCGACAGAGTAGCTGGTCCTGTATACTGTGTGGGTCTGACAACTTAGCTGGACATGTATCCTGTGTGGGTCCGATAGCCTAGCTGGTCCGGTATCCTGTGTGGGTACAATATCTTAGATGAATCAATGGCTACATCTGATCATCTCTATCTCTATACAAAATATGTATACCTATGTGAGAAGAGCCTTGTCATTCAATCATTATCATCGATGTGATTGAAAATAATTCCCGTGTGGACTAGGTTGTGATTGGGCTTGAGAGTTGGAGTCAGGCTATTACTGGAAACTTAGGTATATGTATGGGAATATACCTTCGTTGGGTTGGTAGATACTTCGTGATTGTATCTTTCTACTGTGGTTTATCCTTTGTGGATTCTGGGAGACCGTCAGGGATCTCAGGGTCCCCTAATGAGTATCGTTATACTCACCCCTGCATGGGCTATCCCCACACATCATTGTTTTGGTTTTAGATGATAGATTTCACTGATCAATGTAGAGAGTTGTAGAGAGGGACGGTACCCGGAGGTGGACCACTTTGCGAGATGTACTCGGAGTAGACGGATGGACATGGGGTACTAAGGAGGCTATCTGTACCCACCCTTCAGGTGGAATTCATAGAGGGCGACTCAATAGTTGCTTTTTTACCTTTCTTTAGTTGTACTAGATTTACAGTAGTTGTAATTTACAGTTGGGATTGTATTTCTGTCCCCTTTCCTTTCAGCACATACTTTTGTATAGTGTTTTACTTAGTATTTACTTTCAGTTGCATAATCTTCTGTTTGTGATCAGGCTATGTGTGTGTTATAAGTTAAAAGGAAATGCCTTCCCTTTATATAGGGATTACGCCTTTGGTTCTAGTCGCCAGTCCATGTCCTATGGAAGGCATCCTTGGGGTAGCCACGACACGGGCCCCGATGACATTTCGTGACATCAGAAACTAAAAAGTAGAATGGTGAATTTTCAAATTTTGTTTCTTACTTTTAGAAATGTACTGTTTTTCATCTACATTGATGATTATTTGATAGTAAATGGTTGTGTTTCAAAGTATAATTATCATATAATTTTTTATTCTTTAGGAAAACTAAACGCTCATTAGTTAAATTTTCTCACACATGATTTGATATTAGCAGTTGTGGGGTTTTCTTTAAAAATACTACTACACTATTTATATGAGGCTAAATGTGAAATATATATTGACGATAAATGTTAGAAGAATAAATTTACTCCAATGGAATTGAACATGAGGCATAGAAGATGGCTTCAACTGATTAAGGATTAAGATATCATGATCAATTTCCATCATGAAAAAAAATAAAAAGTGGGGGATACCTTGACTAGAACACATAATTTTATATTAACTGTGTTACACTTAGAATATGACCCCTTGTTTTATGATTTAATCAATTTTGGATTGGATGTTTTTGGTGAGGAAAATTATTCTGTTTTGTTTCAGGATTCAGTGTGATTATCTATATTAGAGAGAATTAAGATAGAATAGTTGGAATTCCATGAGTTAAAAAAATGATATTTTGTTTTGGTAGGTAAGTTTCCTGAATTTAAAATTGATAATGATTTAATTTTTATCATTTGTAGGATATTATATGTGCCTTGTGATTCCCAGATTAAGAAAGAATTATTAACTGGATCTCATTGTTCTATACTTCTCGTTCATCCTAGAAGAATTAACATGTATTCAGATATTCAAGAATATTACTGGTTGGATGGAATTAAAAAGATACTTCTGATTTCACAATTAAATGTTTGTCTTTTCAATTTTTTAAATCTGAGTGAAATATATAAAAGAGGAATCTTTATCCATTTCCAGATTCATAGTGGAAATGAAAAAATATCCCCATCAACATCATGGTGGGACTTCCAAAGACTCAACGAGGTAACAATGATATTCGGGTTATTCTTGATCGACTAACTAAATCTACAAAATTCCTTTTTATTTATGCACTCTTTTAATATATCAACATTATAGGCTATACATCAAATCTATTTCCAGGTCACATGGAGTTTTCATAACCATTGGTTCCAAATAGGATCCCAGTATCAATTATAACTTTGGAAAAGGCCTTCAAAAGTCTTCAAGAACTAAATTAAATTTTAGTACAACCATTCAACCCCAATCTGATAGAATGGATGATATAAAAATTCATTCATTGGAAGAAAAGTTATCATCATTTTAAATGTATTACTAGGGAAGTTGGGATAAATTTCTTTTTTTAATTTATACCTATTATAATAATATTTTATTTATAATACACATATGGAACCTTTTGAGGGATTATTTGGGGAGTAGTGTTGAATTCCATCATTTTTGGGAAAATTCTGGAAAATGAAGTTGATGGGAGTATAATTCCTTGAAGAAGTGGTTGGTAAAGTAAAGATGATCCAACAACATATGAGGATAGCTGAGAACAGATAGAAAATATATGAAGATAATATGAGGAATGGATTATTTTAGGTGATCATTTTTTCGTAAATATAGCATTTTGTAAAAGTGTTAGCATTCTGTTATGAAAGGAAATATATGTCCATGGTCTATTGGACAGTTTTAAATCCTATTGAATGTTGGACCAGTTCCCTAATTTGTATCTTTTCCTCCAATTTTATCATTGGTGAACAATATTGTTCATGTTTTGATGTTATGAAAGTATGTGCCATATTCATCCCATGTTTTGTGAAAATAAGTAGTTTTGCTAGAAAAGAACCATTTTCTGTAGAGAAACTTGTCCATATTATTGATCATAGAGAAATATTATTCTAAATTTAGGTACTTCACCAGGATATGGTTTTGTGGTGAAACAACGTGTTTGAAGAAGAAACATGGGAATCTTGAAAAGTTATGAGGGTGAAGTATCCCAACTTGTTTAATAAGGGATTAAATTTTATGGGAATGAAATTTCATGAAGGTGGGGAGAATCTAAAACCAGAGGCACATATAAAATATTGTTCCCCATTCTAGAATTAAATAATTAAATTCATAATAAATCTATAAAAAAGAAATGCTCTTTATAAAAATTAAGGAATCTTTACAAGAAGACAAGTAACGTCACCAATTATGATATAAACAATATTTTTGTTTCTTATAAGAGGAAATATGATATATTTACGAAATTTAATAATTAAATAAATGTTTTGAAAATGTTATTATGGGTGTTGTTGTTTCTGTGACACATAAATTTTTATTTACAATTTTATAATTAATATAAATATTTAAAATAAAATATATCTTCATAAAAGAGATTCATAAATTAATATTTTATTGTCTTATTACTATTACATAATTTTATAAGACCTTATTTAATTTTTCAAAGTGTTATAAAATCAGTTAAAATTTTAAAATCTGAATTTTTTGAATGAATAATAATTCAAATTAAAAATTAAATTTCTCATATTAATACAATTATTTTCAAAAATTGGAGTTTATTTTCTATTTCTACACATTAAACATTAATTGTTGGAAAATTTGGGAAATTTCTTGAATAGTTGAATTTTTAGTGAATAGTTAAATATTGTATTTTATAGTATCTGTAAAATAGAAATTAAATAAACTATTAATTTAGTGATATCTAATGTAAGGACCATAATATTTCATCTTACATAATTATTTTAATTTATTTATTGAAAATTCCTTAACTATTCATTGTCATCAGCAAAAATAATAAACTAATGAATAAAATAATTAAAAACACCCCTCTCCTCCAATATAAATACCACACCTCGCCAAACCTTCTCATCACACACCCAATGAATTGTAGAATGTTTCATTTTTTCACAATTATATTTAAAAGACTCTTCTCCACATTCAAGACCTCATGTTATTTCCAAAATTCCAAAACCTAGAGCCTGAAGGAGGTTCTCAAGGAGAAGAACTTCACGAGGTTAAATCCTCTTTAATTTTCTTTTCAATTTATTTTATTTCAATTTTTTATCCTCAACATTCCTCGTAAAAGTGACATGATAATTATATTATATTAAATATAGTGGTTTTTTGTCAATTTAATATCTATCATCAAACCAATCATCTTCTCCTCTTATTCAAAAAAAAGAAAACATTGTTTGTCATGTGATGACTTACCATCATCGTGGATGATGTACTTTCATTTCCAATTACCACCTTCATGTATGGTTATAAAATCATTATCATAGATAAATAATATATAATTATAAATATTATTAGTCATATAATTTTTTCTGATTAATAAATTATCATGATAGTGATTAAAATGATATAAGTTCAAAATGGTTGTCAAAATTGCCCAAATAAATTAAATCATTTTCATTGCTGTTTTATTTAATTATTCAACCTAGTTAAAAAAATTGTATATTATATATTTTAAAATCATGGAATCATATTATAAATATTTAGTTCTACTTACTTATTCTCTCAACCATTTTATAGTATAATCTATAATGAACCAACCATGGAAACCATGATTAAAAGGCACCTTAAATAATGAATATATCAAAATATTATAATTAAATTGGTGGAAATATGTTATATAAAAGATAATATAGTGTATTATAGATATGAATATATTCCTTTAATATATTAATAACACTCCTAAAATAATTATACATGTGGTTTTAACATGTTTGATGTAAGAAGAACCCATGATAAACGACATTGCTTTAAAAATCCACATTTCATATTTTTTTAAATAAAAAAGGAATGATTTTTATCATACCATTATTATTGTTTTAGAGTTTTTTGTTGATCTATATAATTATTTAGGAACAAGGTTTGTACATGTATCTCCCTCCAATTCATTGGCTATGTTAATGTTTTAGGTCAACTGTATGGTTACTCCAAGTGTAATTGAGAATGTTACTCTATAAGGTGGTCATGATCGTTACATCATAAGGTAGTCATGACGGTTTTATTGTAAGGTATCCATTAGGGATACAAATAATATGGTATCTAATAGGGTTAAAATTTTATGAAATTAACCCCAATAGTAAACTATTTAGTATTATTTATGTTTTCTAGATTTTATGGGAGTCACGTGCTTTCAAAAAGTAACTGTATAATGCTTTATGGGAGAGAAGTATGTATTTGTGAAAATAATTTCCTAAGATTATAATTATTCGAGGACGAATAGTTACATTCTTTTATACCCCTTTCTGATATTATTATTCTCATCCCATCTTATTATTGTTTTTCATGTGTTTTAAGTATGGTTAAGGAAAAATAAGAAGCCATGTTGAATTTTGTGGAAATTTTTCATGAAACGATTTCATTTTCATTAAAAAAAGTGTATTATGGATGAAATTAATACTATTTTAGTATTACCCGTCTTTTATGATGGTGTTTTAATGTGTTTTAAGTATGTCTTAATTTTCTAAAAATCTGAACAAAAATTATATTCATGAATGTAAGAATGTTAAATCCAAAAATAGTTTAATAGATTATATAAATTTTAAGGCCAAGTCCTTATAAAGGATGTTGAAATGTTGTTTAACATCACATGTCTATGATGTTCTTTCCATTATAGTAGAGAAAATGGAGAACCCTTTGTGTCATATCCATGGGTTCCCCTATAGGGGTTCAGAACATTGAGTGGATAGTGTGGTTTCCCCTGATGAGGCCATGATTACGGCTTAATTCTAGGGGAATTCATAGAATGTTTTTGAGAAATTCAGAGATCATTAGTGGTGATTACAGAAGAGTGATTTCTATCCTGATGTATGTGATAAAAGTACATTTATTCTTCTTAATAGTTAAATCTTAAATGAAATAATATTTTTCCATTACTAAATGGAATGATTTACCAATCTACATAGGCAATTGTTCAAAATTTGTTATACATCAAGTAACAAGGATTATTGGTCTTGGATATGGATCATCCATGTTGTGTTTCTTGAGTTATGTAAATCATCACCACTATCCTTATAATTAGGACCCTACTAATTAGAGGAATAAATGATTATAAATACCATGAGTGTCCTAATAGTTTCATATGATAAATGGGGAAGATCATCTACAAGGGATAACACTATTGAAGTAGAACACACAAAATTTCATACCAGGATCCAAATTTTTTAATTTATTTAGAGTATTTATTGATAATTAGATTCTCTTGTATGAGATATTAGTGAGTGGTTACTCTACTAATGAATATAGGATGTTCATGAAAACCTGTTGTGGGGTCAGAATAGGATGATTTTCCATACTGGGTAGATCAGTGGATTGTTATCCTTTTTGATTGAATGAAAATAAGAAAAACATTTTGTAACACCCTATTGATACTTGGTTGGTTTATATTTCTAGAGATGGAACAAAGAATGTATCAAAAAATATTGAATCTAGGGTGATGTGAAGCCCCTATCATAATCCAGTGACGTGGTTCCCTGGAGATACTATAGTGAAGTTGTTTTCTTTTGAAGGATCTTGGAAGAGGATTATCTCTAGTGGTAAACTGGATTAGTGCATTACATTGGATAAACAAATCCATAACTATTTCATTTTAATTGACCTTTTACATAATGTTTACAAGAAACATGGAAGTTTTTTATTCTGAATATTTTGATGGTATTAAACATTGAATAACTAAATTACAATTAATTTAAGTTATTATCCTTTGGTATTGAGTGGATTAAGATATATAAATGTTATTAAATATTAGGAAAAATGATTATGGAGAGTATAGATCAGTTTCATCTCTCTATATTCCTAAATTATTCAAATATGGTGTCCATGGGTCATATTTATTTGTTCCATGGGACCCTAGGTAAAGGTGGTTTGGGCATGTTGGTGGGGAGATATGGTTTTCCTGTGTATGGAAAATGGGTGAAAAACATGAGAACACGTTTTTTTAAGGAATACTAATTGGATAAACCTCACTTGTTATACATAATCCCTAATTCCCTTATATGTGATTACATTCATTATTTAAATTATTTCATCACTTTTCAATGTATTAATCATTTTCTATGAATAAGTATCCATCTAATGTCACTATTTGGATTTGATTGATTGTGAATAAGGATAATTTAATGTTGTGATCACTGTGACATAGTTGTGAATTAATTTTTTATAAAAGGGGAATTTTTTTGAATATGTATATACTGGTGTACGATTATAGAACAAACTACATGGTGGGACTAGTATCACATCATTCTTGTGTGTCATAACCTAATTTAATGTACATATAAAAAGTGGGGGTCATCCCGTTCTTATATTTTCCTTAAATATAGTGAGATGTTAAATTCCTTCATGTTTTTTTATTATTAAAGGGACTTTGAGGTAGGTGAACTTACTTTTAACTTCTACAATCCCATGGTTCATTGATTTTAGGTTCATATGTTTTTTCAATACCTTTTATATTTGTAAACTAACCAAGTAAAAGATGTTGTTTGATGTAGTGTGATGATGCATATAGGCCCTTATGCGAAGATAAGTCGATGTGTGTAGGAGATGATTGAAAGGATTCATCAAATGACTTACGATAACATATTTATACATTATATAATTTTTAAGTAGTGGTTATTAATTTTTTCATCCTTTACCTCAGTGTACTTATTATTCATTATTGATTTTTCTTATTAATGAAGCACTTATTTATATTTAAATAAAACACTCATGTTATGATCACTTCTTCATATATTATGGAATTATTTCACATTAATAAAAAAATAGGAATATAGGGATTGTCTATAATCATCAATGCATTTATTTCATGACAAGTGTTGCATGGATCATCAGGATTAATCATCAAGGGTATCCCTCATCAGTGTTCCTTACAATATACATGCATGAGATCATGGAAGACACCCACATCCCAAATCCATGTGAATACATTCCTTATCTTGGTTCACTAGGAATATGATTTTAACCGTGGTTTATATTTAGGGAATATGTGTATAAATAAATGATTTAGGAACTAATATAATGTTATTTATACAATGTACCATATCCAATGTGATAGATAGGCTCATTTATTTGAGCCCAATATTTGTTTCTTTATAAATATTTTTCATCACTGAGACACCACTAAAAGGATTGGTTCGAATAAGGAGTAGATCTTTGTCCAGGAGAATATGTGATGTCATAATTTTTGTGTCCATATTTGGTCTAAATGATGTTATTTATGTTTAAGTAATAACTATTAATAGTAAACATTTACTAAGTACCCTAAATTTCATAGTTATATATGTATAATAATTGTGACTCTTTCCTTGAGTTGTTGTAACATGGGATCCCATTTAATAATAAATTCAATATAACATATTAGGTGGTTAGAATTAACATGATGGACATAAACATGGAACATGGGGTTCTTGTCCTCATGGATATATATGTTGAATTATATCCTCCACTGCCTATAAAGAAATATATTCAGAGAATTTCCCCGGGCCCATTAATAATTAAAACTTGAATTTTAAAATATAGAGAATGATACACATCCACATGCTTATGATAATTTCAAAACACATATGAATTCCTTCTTGGTGTTTTGTAGGAATGATCCAAGCTATACTAAGCTTTTGGGGGACCTATGATAAAAACAATTAGGTGGTAGGAGTCAAATATTGGTGAATACTCTAGTGTTATGTATATATAGAGTGAGGATTATATTGTAACCCTAGCATCCCCACTTGTTTTCATTTTCAAAGATGTCATGTAATACGAATGAGAAAAAATATACTCCTAGTTCCTAATTCCAACAACCTTATTTGGCCATGTTTATTCATTATAAAATCCAAGAATACACAAGGATGGATCATGAAATTCGGGGTAGTGATGTATGAATATATTCAACAGTTCATATTGCATGTCTACATAGGAGAGATAAAATTCTATATTTAATGGAACATTTAATTATATTTGGGAGATAAGGATGGAAATATTAATTCTTACACAGTACGTAGTGAATTCAAAATCCATGATATAATCCAGTATTCTCCATTTAGTATTTTTATTAGGGTGAGAGTATGATACACAATTTTCTAGGTCTCGTCATACAATATAGGGAATTATCTTTAGTAGAATCATCAAGGATGATATTTATATGTCTCTCAGAAAAGAAAGGTAGAGTAACAAAGGACCCTCTAATTGAATTAGAGTGGTGAGGCTATAGAGTCAGAAGTCTATCCCTAAAAATAAAATACATTTCAACATATGATTTATGAGATAACATTACCTTAGGATAGGATGAGATTTTATTTCGATCATAATCAATATATAGTCCCTGCTCAATCTATGTTAACTATTGATTAGTAGATGTTACATGAAAAAAATATAAAATCAATGGAACCATATCCCTCGTAATGATAAACATTGATTTCAGATGAAGGATTATAATAATTACATCCCAAGGTTTCATAATTCTATCTTATCGATCCACCATCTACTGATATCAGGGAATTCTGAGAAATATTATAATCTTGTTTTCATATTCACCACCTTAGGTATTTCATAGTGTCTGATTATTCAAACAATAGGTTCAATCATAAATAAGTGGTGAAAATAATTTGAGACATAAAAATGTTCATTTTTTATACTAAAAATAATATTTCCATCAAAATATTTGTGTAATAAAGGATGGGTCAGTGCACTAGTGAATGTGTTGTTGAACGATTCTACAATGAGTTTGGATGAATTTATAAATAGTGATGACATACTTCTCTCACCTAACTGATATATTTATACATCACAATTAGTTAGGAAAATTTCTAACATCAAAGTTCATTCCCATTAATAAAATATTTATCTAATGCCACAACCTATGAAATATCTAATATATACTAATGGTGGAACACTAATAGTTTTCAAGAGGATTTATACTCTTGATGATCAATAATTTCACCCTAGTCAGAAACTAATCCATGTGAAGGTGTGGTGAATCTTTTCATTCATTCCATCCCCAATATTGATATTCAAAAATGACATACCAATCTTCCCACTAAAATAAATAAAATTTTCATTGGTTAGAAAATTCTCGGGCCAAATTCTTCTTCTAACATGGTTAGATTTCTTCTCCTTCCATAATTATATTTTCATGTATAAGTAAACATTCAAATATTGACATTACAGTTCATCAAATTCTGAATCAGTCTATCCAACATCCAAATTGCATCAAAGGAATGTCTTGAATATTATAAGAGTGGAAACCCAAGTGAAACTCTATATATTTGAAACAATACTATTGTATCTATGGTTTTGGGAACAATAGTGGTGATTATTTCACATTCCCCCCATCCTTAGAGGGTGATATATTTTATGCATGGAAATTAAATATTATAATTTTTCAAAAAACACATATTGTATCCCTTCATTTTCGAAAAGGTTCAATATACATTCTATATTTGTGATGAAGAAGGATGATATTTTCAAATATATAAATACAACTACATCTATAGATGAGACTATAAAATATATAATATTATTTTGAGGATAAAATATTTCATTTCATTTACATCCACACCTAGATATTATTTTTACCAATAAAATTTATTATATATGTATAATCAATAGTTACCAAAAAATTATACGTTGGAGACCCATGAGGTGTTACTATGGAAAGATAAGGACATCCATCTAGTGAAGTACACCACCTTAAATCTCCAACACATAAAGATATAGAAGTCGTTATTTTAGAGGGAGGTTTTTTCATATATTTTTTATGAGAATTATCTCATGGAAGCTGTAATTGTGATCAAATATGTAATTGAATCACTCAATTCTATTGGAATGGAGTGATATATAGGAGAGGGTGATAATATGTCTCCACCCACTATATTTATTCAATTAGTGTATTTTTACAAGTTAATAAGGAATTGTGTATATTAATATTATGATTTGTTATCCTTTCATCAAATTAGTAACATATACATGCTATAAATTTTTTATAAATGAGTGCTTTGACATGAAAGGTTCTCCCTCCCATAATCTAGAAAACGAACCATATAGAGTATGGGAAGGTCTTTAAACACGTGAGTTGATAAGGGATGAGCATATTATTTTCCATGTCCTGCATAACGGTTGAAGCTGTTAATGTTTTTAGGAGTGATTTTAATCTTGGAAAATCTTATATGAACTTACACTGTACAAAGAATCAATATGTTTTGTATATAATATTGAAATTGATTTATGTGAATCCAAAGGGTGATATAAGCATAACTATTCACCAAAATAAATATATCTTCATCTTTTTTATGTATTTAGGGAATTAAATAATCGGCTACCCATGAAATCGTGATGGAAACTAACTATTCACTATAGTAAAGTGTATAGGATTTTGAATGTTCATTAAGGGGAAAATGAACAACATCATCTAATAATACTCACACTAATGAATATCAATGATAATCTCATAGATTAGGAGTGTAATCGATGAATCAAATCCCTAATAATGAAGGGGTTTCTCATATAATTCATCTCAAGTAGGAGTAGGATAATGAGGAGGATAAATGGATGATTGATAAAAGATTATCCAAGAAGCCTAAATTGATGAAAAGATAGTGATAAAAAATGTGATGATTCATCTCCCTATATAAGAATCAAAAGATGCGAGGATGGGGGATATTTTATATAGTACTGATGAATGAAAAAATCTGTTGAGGACCTCTAGGCCTCTATAGAGGGAATTTTAAACCATTCTCTGGTATTGAGATTATAGATTTTGGGAAATCCTCTTCATATCTTTATATTTAATTAAAACATTGTTTTTTCTCAATTACATTATATGAATCAAATTTTTTTTACTTTGAAATTCACCTCATGATATAATTTGAAACAAAAATGGGAAATGTCAAAATAAATTTCACTAAATGTAATGTTAATCTATAATGGGTCTAGACAACTGTGGACATAAAAATATTCTGTCAATGAAATGATTTCATCATAGAAATGGATCATGGGTCATTATTGGCATTGGTTTCATCACCCTACTAAAGAGTTGGTTCATTAATATGTGGATGATTTTCTCCTAATATTAGATGATGGTGTGGTATTTGTATTTTTACATTCATTTTTAGAAAGCGTTGTTTTTTATTTGTTCTCAAAAATTTCATAGTCAATGTGATTCATGAATGGGTACACACATTTTTTATTTCAATGTTCACTATTTTCAGTCCATTTGGTTATGAATGATTTCATCCTAGCTACAGATCACAATGGAGTGCAGTCATATGTTCCATCATTATACACAATAGTTTCCCATCATGATATTTATTAATATAAATTTATATGCTTAGGATAAAAATGGGAATGATTATAATGCTTATTACCTAGTCCAATGAGTATAATGTTATTTGAACCCATACATTATTTAATTTTTGATAAATATTTGAACTTTTATTTGATAAATAGAGGAGTTATATCATTTAGTACTTAGACAAGGGTAATAAAAATTAAAAAATAAATTTCACTATGTTAATATGGTGGGTCTTACAAGATTTGTGCCTCAAATTGTTAACCCTAACATTTTATTATGCCACTAATTGATGAAACTGAATGGGTTGTGACCAACCTTTTACAAAGACAACCCTTTGTGGGTTTTCGTCTTGAATTTTTTTTCCCTTTTTATTCATGTGATTAATTTTGTCTCAATCATACAAGTTTAATGTAAATTTAATAGATTATTTACTATAAACTAGTAAACTCATTTTTTTCAATATATTGAGCTCTATGACTCCTTTTTTGGATGTTTTTTGTTATGAATGCTTGAAAAATTGTGTAGATGATTATGTTAAAATATATTTATCAACATATAACTGTTGTTTATAGTAGTATAAAATTGAAAAATGGTGGGAAAACCTATATATTTAGGTTAATGTTGCGAATCAATTTTAATAAAGGTAATGTTCAAATATAGACCACCTGTGGAAAAGGTGTATTAAGTTTGTGTTCATAATGTTCAAGCTATTGTGTCATGAAATTTAAGGCCACACTATATGGAATGATTAAGATTCACAAATTACACATAACATGATGGAAATAATGATGACTTCGATACATTATGGTGTAACATAATGTGTAACAATATCAATGATTTTTCCTTATATAAAAAATTATACATAATATTTAAAAATTACTTATGATTAATCAAATCTTTATTCCTAACGACTATTTTATAATGTTTATGCTTGAATAATATATTTAATATATTATAGTTTCATTAAAACTAAACATTTTATATAATAAAATCTATCATATTGTTTCATGTAACACAAGATTAACATGTTATTTCATGTAAAAAAATAAATAAATGAATTTTAGTTTTTTCGAAATAAAAATTATAAAAAATAACATTGGGTGCCACATAATTAAATGATTTAAGAATCAACGAGGTATTTAATATTTAAGTTCAATTATTTGGTATTTCCCACCATTTTCTCTTACATTTTGGCATTATAGGAGACAAACATACCATTTAATCTAGTGGTTTTCCCAAAATAACATTCCTAATCTCAAAACATTGATGAAGATGTATTTTAAATACACAAAATGCATGAATGTTATTTCCTAACATATGAAGGTTTTTTTAGAAAATTTGATTGCTTGTTAGGCTAATATCATTAGGCTTTATGTATTCTAACTATCGATGTAAATAATTCCCCTTTGGAAAAATGGAATATCAAATGAAATTCTTATCTTTGAAATAATTTAAAATTTTCATTATATCATTTAGTATGAATAATATTCTATTATATTATTTCATCTAGATGAGGATGTTGTTATATCTTCATTAGGATTATATGATTGAATGATATTTGGTCTTATTCTTTTACATTAGAAAATCCATCCTCTATGAAATCATGAAAAACTCCCAAAATTCACTTAGGTATTTTACTATCATACTCATGATTTAAAATTTATCTCAATTTGATTCTTTAAATTTATATATATATATATCTAAAAATTTATTACATGGTTGTTTTATATTAAAATTGAATTTAATGAAATATCATTATGAAATAATAACTATAGAAGTCTTTTTCTTATACTATTTTAAATTTGGTATATAGATGAACATCATATTCTTTGATTTAGAGAAGAATAACATAATGAAAATATTAATAGAGATCATCCCCAAGAGTAATAGACCATGATGGTATCTCTCTATTTAAAAAATTGATTGTCGTTGTAATGTTAGAAAGAATCATATGAGAGAAGATTCTTTTTTCTGATCGAGTGTCCCATCAAGGGGACAAATCATGGAATGAAGTGCATTAGATGATGTTATGTGTCTTGGGATACAATAGAAATTTAATCCGTATAATCCCCAATGATCATAGTAGGAGGAGTTACATCACCCATTCCCGGTATTCTTTTTTTCACAGTTTCACTAGTTCATTACACCATTTTATTGAATCCATTTAGGTGGCCATGGATTTATTAGATTCAGTATGTTCCATTGGGAAAATCTACAAGGTAGACACACATATAGAGGGAATAGGTGGAAGCAGACATGGAAAGAACACTCATGTTCACTTGTGGTATTCATTATGATTTGGTTTATGATAACATTCATTAAAATATAATAACACTCCAACATAGGAAATTATTTCATGTTCCCATGTTTCAATCTTAATTGTACTAGTTTCCAGCTAAAGTGCCTACAAGATAGCTAAACACTATTTCCGTAGGATAAGAAACAATATCTTATTGAGAATGAAATATAAGGTTATTATCATCTTTATCTTATGATTTATATTCAAATGGATTATTTCTTTTGATAAACATTTCATTAAATAATCATAGTTTATAAAAAATGAGTTCATTTTGAGGTAATATTCGATCGATTGTGAGATCATTAGTTTCCCCTTGTGGTGGTTGGAATTTGAACACACCATTTAATTTTTCATTCACTAAATCTCAATATGCGGTTGGAATCTAGAAAAAATAGGGATCTCTCAGATTATGATTATTCTTATGGATATTACTACACACCCATAATAAATTGTGATTTCGTTTAACATATTTAGGAGAATGGCTTCATCACCATGTTCTTGTGGTTCAAAATCACGTTTTGAGTTATCCATAATGGTTGAATTGATGAAAAAATATGATTTATAATATTCCAAAAGAATCACTTTTCCAATTGAGGATAAAGAGATCCATTTTATTTTGGATATTTTTGAAGGGAAATATAGAGGCCTTACCTAGTGTTTTGTTTTTTGATAGATCGCTTTGATTTATTATCCTATAGAGTTCTATCCTTTTCTTCTCAATACTCTCAAGGATATGACTTGTGGATAGTTATTCAATTGGAATTCCCAATGGGATAAATTGATTATGTTTATAAGAATAATAACGGATCTCAAAATTTTAGGATTTCTAAAAGATTATCATTTAACACTCCCTAATGTATTTAGACGAAAAACTTTTCTAGGAAATAGGGATTTAAATTCCATCAGCCCTAGAGGCTATGACTATTCTGGTTCAACCACCATCATATGGTAGACCCATTCGGCCATTGATGATAGTAATTATAGTTATTATAGAATAAATGTTTTGGATTCCTAAATCATTATGGGATGGGGAATGTATCATATTTCTTTTATGGTATTTATAAAAAACATCCCTATTGAGTTTCCATGATTTAGTATAAGATATATTATAAGGAAATACTTTTTATCATTGTGAATTAATTACAACTAATAATTTCATTATAGTCGGTTGGTTTAATATCCTCATGGGTGAATATTTCTCCACATTTTAGAAGCTTGTAATAATAACAAACCAATTTATTTCACACAATGATTATAGGGTTTTTATACCAAGGAGAGAGAAAAGATTTATTGGTTAGACTAACAATTATTTTATGATCATGATTTTGGGACATGAACTGATGAAATGATAGTGCATGATAGATTTCATGGATGAAACTTTATATTATAGAGTAGATAAAAATTTATTGCCCTATGTTCACCAAAAACATAGATATGTATATAATAATTGGAACTAATGTCAAATTATAGTAGATTCATGAATGTTATACGGAACACATAATGAAAATTCTTGAATGGTTTCCCCTATACTATATTTCATGTATATTTAAGGTCTACCAATTCTATATTGAAGATCATTTTGACTCATTCAAATTATTTTTTTATATTTCTGGGAAAAATAAATATTTTTATAATGTTTTTGCTAAATTTTATAGTAAGTGTTGATGGAATATGCTTGGAAGTTTCCTAATCATTTAAAAAAAATATTTTTAATAATTTATTTATTTTAATCCATTATAATGTTTATTACATCATGAAAAACTCATGATACAAGGTCTTATTCACAGAGGGATATCAAGGCTACTTCACACAGTTCATTGATCATATTTCACTAGAAATCATATAATGGCCAAAAATCATATGATGCATATATTTGAATGTAAAACAATGGAAGAATATCACCAGACAAATTATTTTAGACATATATTTTAATAGATACAAGAAATATATAGAGTGGATTGATGTGAAATGGTATGAAGTTTTTGGGATGAAAATTCTAACATTTTGATCTAATAGAAATATGGAAGTTTTTTAGAAATACTAGAGATGATGTTTTCAGATAGTGATTTATTTTTTTCAAAGATCAAACAGTAGCATAAATTTGATGTTTTAATCACTGTATGGAGCGTAGAAGTTTTAATTGGATTAGAATTATTTTTAAGTAGAATTATTTAAATGTTTCATGAATTTAGTGAAAAATATTTAGTAGATCATGTGCATTAGACAGATAAAAGTGATATATTCATTTAAAAATGTCTATATAATGATCATGTTGCAATTTTATGTTGTAGGGTTTGTGTTTTATGATTAAAAAAGGTGATGGAATGCACTGTTGACATATTACTATCACATAATTTCCTTAAAAAATATCCATTGGATGAAGAAACATCATATTTGAAAACATCAACAAATAATTCATTATTTCATTATATTAACAATGAAATGATGTTTTAGGATATTTATTTTAGTTAATCGAAGACACTTATGAATTTTGAGCTGAGTAATAATTACTTAACATAGAAAGATGGATTAGTATAGGTGGATACATTTATATTTCTCACCAAAATGATTTGTTACAAAAATATACAATCTATAAAACGGAACAAGATGGTTTTTTTTCGAATGATTTAAATACAATTTGAAAGAAACATTACATTGATAATGACATTCTACTCTATCAAAGGTAACCTATATTTCATTGATATTGATAATTTGGGATGTTCCACAACATCTGAGGTTTAAGATATTTGAAAAAAAAGATTAGATTCTATGTTTTCAGGAATCTAAAATAATATTAAAAAAGAATCTTCAAAATTAGAGAATGTCCAATGTATTTAAAATGGTAGGGAAAATTTTATCAAGATAAGGTCCTCATAAATTTGGTAACATCAATAAATATAAGATAGAAGTAAAAAATGTATGAAACACTATCCATGTAAGTCGACAAGTAATATATATATATATAAATGTATTTGACAAAGATAATAGATGAAGAATGAACATGCATAGATTTGGGCAGTGTAAAATTCCAAATGAATTTGGTTGGAGAATTTAGTAACTCATTCGAGTAATTAGATAGAGAAATTAGAGCAAAGATACCTTATAGAGAGTATCAGATAGAGGTTATGAGTATTCTCTGAGGTGTAGTTATGTTTTTTATCTGAATGAACAAATGTTTGAAAATATATACATATTCATTGAGTTTAACCAAATAGAAAAAACCATTTTATGGTTGGTGCATAGGATATACACGTAATATTATTAGGGAAATTAGATATTGGAATCCAAAAAAATTATCATAAAGTGGAGAAATGTTTTCAATATATTTTTCTCAGAAATAGAAACAAAATATTTTTAATTGGTATGAGATTCATTAATAATTTTTATGTGGATATTTAGAGAGTCCAATGGCAGTTCTATAAATTTGTATTTTATTCTTATTTATGTTAAAATTTCATAGAGGGATGGAAGTCACTATGGAATGAATAATTTTTCTCAAATTGATGCTAAGCCTTTCAATTATTTTATTCATTTAATTATATTTTTATAATTTCATTCTTATGAGATTTTTTAAAAACATTTATAATGATAGAAAGTCTAACATGTTTTAGTGTTTAGTTTTAGAGAATATTCAATTGTAAAATATCATTAGTAGTCAAACCCCCCACTATCATAGTGGTTTTCATGTTCCAAAGGAATATCTAGTTGAGAAAAATTGAATGTTCTCATATTATATCCTAGTCATGGAAAATCCCCACTCATTGAACATCAAAGGTATGAATTTCTTCAATGTAAAAAAATATATCAATTAGAAATCATCATGAAAACCTATTTTCTATTTTATGGCGTAGAGTAAATTGAATCACCTTGAGTTGGGTTACTGATAATTGATAAATGTGTTCCTATAATGATTTATGAAAAAAAGAAAATTCAGTGTATATGAGAAATAATTAAATTCACTTCTAATGTATTTATTTGAAAAAAATAATTTATAAAGGTGATGGGTGTTGAAAAAATTAAATTATAATTGAAAAAACATGAAATCATTTTAAAAGTAAATATTAATGAGATAGTGGTAAATATAAAAATATTTCATATTGAATTTGAAGATATTAAAATTTAAGATGAAGAAACTACTCATGGGTACATCACTACAGTTAAGGGAATTACATATAACATTCAATGATTCAATCTTTTTCTAGGAAAATAATACGATTATTATGAAAAAAAACATAAACATTCCTGATAGGTTTGGTTCTCATGATTAGGCTTTAGAAAATAATGTTGATTTATATCATGATAAATCACATAACATTATTATTACAAATGAGATGAGGAAATATCTAACATTCAAAACGATTATCATGGATTAATTGGATATTAAATCTACGAGAAAGGTGAAAATATTTGATGTTGATATTATTAAACAAAATTCATTGTAATACATGGAATATAATGAAATAATGGGAAAATATATGATTCTTATCTCTAAAAATTACAAGAGAGGTAGAGGAAAATACTGTGGAAAAGTATAACCTAAATGTATCTATACTGGTGGATTTTTTAATTTTTTGATGAAAAATATATATAAATAAATTAGAGAATATGAAGATCATTATAAAGAAAAAACATGGTGGAATAAGTGGAATAAATCATATATGAATAACAATAATTCTTCAAAAGAAATGAAATTCAATGATGGAAATTGAAGAAGTATGTTGAGTAAGAATGTTAAATTTTACAATACTAAAAAACTATTATGTGGTTGAAAATATGAAGAATATAATATCTTTAATTTTAAATTTATAGAAAAACGTTGAATCCTCAAATAGTTAATATAATTAAAGTGAATAAACCAACAGAGAAAATCAGATGAGATCAGAATTTGTCGTGTGAATTGAGAAAAACCCAAAATTCAATAGTGAAATTAGAATGATGAATATATTTAGGGGGAAAATATTAATTTAATGGAAGTTATTTTTAAAAAATATTTTTATAACAAAGAGGTGATTAGATACCTAATGTTGAATGTTGAATAATAATGAATGATAGTGGAGGATATTTCAAACAAACATCCAACCATGAAAAATGAGGTTTCTAAAAACCAATCAAGATTTATTGAGGTTAAAAGTACTATAATGATAATAAAAGGAAATTTCATTGAGGATTTAAAGGTAATTTTTTATGTATATAAACCTAATAGTAATATTAATTACATGATGTAGTTGACATATACACCTCTATATATATAATTCCATATAATTTTAGTCACCATGTTTGCATTAGGAAAAAATAATTTCAAAAAAGCATTTGGTAATGGATATGGAATAATATTACATGTAATAAATATAGTATAAAAACTCAAATAATTGGGTTCCACATAATAGAGGAAAATAGTTGATAAAAACAATGTATAACCTCATCCAAATTTCTATAAGGAAATATACATCTTCTAAAGAAGATCATGATTCAATTGAAATTTTCAGTGATGTGGTATATATGGGTGTATGAAATATAATTAATGGAATATAATGAATATTCCTAAAAAATTATTTGATCCATGAGGGACATATAGTTTCTGGAAATCAAGTAACAATCCAATGTAATAGTATATTAGATTGGTAAATACATCAGATGTTAAAATGTTTCCTAGGAAGAACCAATATGGTTGTATAGAAGCTGTTTTTAGATGATTTTAACAACATGGTCTCCTTTATGAAGAATATATCACAACTATATTGGGATATGATTCAAATTCCATTAACGAAATAGAATATGGAATGATGAATTTTGAGGAAAATATTGTTATAGTATAGACTACAATAAAATATATTAAAAGTAATAAAACATGGATTCTTGATAATAGACAGTCCTCACATAGGATAACTAATATATAAATTTTGAAATGTTGTTAAGAACATATGGGTGGAGTAGTAAATTTTAGTAATGATATTTCATTAATAATTTCATAAATAACAACTGTGGGATTTGAATACACTAAACTAAAATAAATGGATGTTTTTCATATGGATGGGATCAAAATATATTATTAAGTGTTAAAAAATTCTATTGGGACAATAAGGAAGCTATCTTTAAGAAATAATTTTGCATCATTATAATTATGAAATGTGTAAAAACTTTTACAAATTTGGAAATAATCATCATAAATATTTTCTAAATTGGAGATCATTGTAACTCTTGTTACATAATTAATGAGGATGAAAATTAGATGTTGCATCGAAGTCATAGGAATCTTCGACATAAAATTTACATCACCCTTTTTAAATAATATTCTATTGGACACATGCCACTACTAAAACATAAAGATAATTCTATTTTTAAAACATGTCAAAAATGTAAGATTGGTAGTGGAATATATAAGAATTTCGATGTCCAAACCATTAGATCTCTTGATCATTTTACTCGGATCTTTTTGAACATATGATACTTCAATAAAAAATTGTAACATTTACATTATAACATTAATTTATTATTTTTATCAGGTTACCATTATATTATTTATGATTAAAAATGTATAAGTTATAGAAATGTTCAAATATTTTATAAGTTAATATGAAATAGAGATCGGTGCATATAATTTTATGTTGAGAACTGAAACAAAAAATAATTATACAATAAATTGTCTCAAATATTATATTAGGTATAATTAAATCAAAAAAAATTATAGTGATCACTATGCTCAAAAAAATGGTGTAGCATATAGGAAATCAAATGTTTTTTAGATAATGGGATGAAGTAAGTTGGTTGAGTACAAACTCCATTTATTATTCTGGAGTGATGTTTTTGGTTTCACTATTTATGTACAAATTATATATTTTTTGAATCAAGAATCCACTATGAATCCTTTTTAGATTTTTCATAATAAATATCAATTAGTAAAAACTTTATGTTCCTTCACAAGCCTTTCTTAATAAGGATAAAAATTATTGATCTTGTAAATTTTGATGAAAAATTTTATCAAAAATATATATGGGTTATTAAACCAAAGGGAAAAGATTCAAATGTAGGAATAAATGACAAAAACATTTGGTGGATTATTATGATGTTAAATTACATGAGAATCAAAAATAATTTACAAATATTTTCAATAAAACTTAAAAGAATAATGATTGAATACTTCCAAAAAATATAATACAAGTAATGACAATGAGAAAAAAATGTGTACAATATTTTTTGGATGAATATTATTTTGAAAATGGTGAGAACAAAAAAAAATTAAATTTTATATATTATAAAAATATAAATAATAAAAAAATGAATGGAATTTATAATAATATATTTCAATCATGTAGAAATCATAGAGTATATAATCAAATGTCAATCAACTCATATGTGGAAAAATGTTAGGTTTTTGAGCCAACATAATATAAAAATTTCAGAAATGAAATGAAAAAAGTGTTTGATTATTTGGATGAATATGATACTTTAGATTTTTTCCCTCATCATAAGTCAATAGTTTTATTTTAATTATGTTGATATTATAAAATAATCTCCACAAAAATGGATAAATTTCATGAAACAATAGTTAAATTGTTTTCAAAATATTCTCATAGGGGGTAATAGTTGATTTTAATAAAACATTTTCCTCAATTAGAGCTTATTATAAATATTTTTGTCTATATAAGTTTCATTAAATCATTTTTACTAATATAACCATATAGAGGATTATTCATATATATTAATTGGTTTTATTACAGAATAATTTAATATTTTTCAAAATAGTGTATTTTTATTAAATAACAATAAAACATTATTTTGAAATTTTACGAATTTATTTGGTTGATGCATCCTACATGGTCATGTCAATAAAAACATGATAGTTTCCTCAATAATAAGAATTTATCTTCAGTAAATGTTGACAATAATATGTATGTTAAAAAAATGAGGACATATACAATTATTATCATTGTTTATATTGAAGGTAATTATTTTTTTGGTGATAAAAAATACTTTGTAATTAGTTTCTGGAAAAAATGAAGTATAACATATTAATACCAATTATTACAAAGTTAATTTTTTTCATATAAGTAGATGTTCAATTGTTCTAAATTTAAATAATTCAATCATAAGAATTTTATTCTAGGTATTTTCTTCTTGATTTTATAATGGTATATTTCAATAATGAATATACTTCAATTCCTATTGGGATGAATATGAGTAAAGATGAATCATAGAAAATTTTTATTCCAAAAGGCTTCTGAATGTTGAATAGAATCTTTCTATATCATACAGTGTCATGTATATGAATTATTTATTCTTTTTAATTTTTGTGAAATTTATCACAGTGATCCAATGGAATCACATATATAGATAATTAAAAGAAAAATAATAAAAATTAAAGGAAAATATTTGTATGGTATATTGTATTAAAATTCATTATCATGAACTATCTTGGATAATCCATTGCTGATTATGATAAAGAGTTTAATTACAAAAAATCAACACCATGGAAATTTTTTTAATTGGAGGTTGTTTTCTGTTTAGAATTATAAGAAACAAAGTTCAATTATATTGATTTCATAGGTGAAATACTATGATTACCAATCCCATTATGGTATAAACAATATTTTGATTAATATTTTGCTAGTAAATTTGAGTTTTAATGATAGAAACCAATTGAAGATCCTTTATGATAATTTGAGTTACATTAATATTTCTAAAATCCATTATAAAATTTAACATTAAATCTCATTTATATTAATTATCACTTCATTATTGAAAATTTTTTTGGTGGTGATTTTATACATGAGTACATTCAAATAATGTTTCAAATTTCTGATGATTTAACCATAGATTTGGGAAGGGAATTATTTGAGAATTTGAGGCTGCAAATATATATTCAGTCTCCAATAATTACTTCTTAAAAATATTATCGAAACACCCTACAATAATTTGGAATATTTTGACCTAGGGTGAGATTATGTATAAAATTTGAAGAAGTAATAAAAATATTTATTTTATTTATTGAATGTTTTGGTTATTATATAATTGGGGAGAACAGAAACCGTGAGAGTTAAATTGATGGGGATTTTATCTTTACATTTCCACAATGTTATTATCTATAGTGGATGAAATTAATTTGAAATATATGTGTGGTTTTATAATATTCTTGTTTAGAGTGGGTGTGGTGTGGAAAACATTGATGAAAATTGGGAAAAGAATTTTAAAATGATTTGCGAAAAGGAATTAATTTATTATGGTTTTTCATGAATGCGGCCAAAAAACCTAAATGGGGAAATTAGAGAAAATATGTGATGTTTTAAAAAAAATCTCAGAAGTTATGTTATTATTTATAATATTTTTAAAAAGATAATTTTTTGTAGAGGAGGTTAAAAGGAATTCTTATGTTTGGTAAGAATCATTATTAGTGATTGATGATGCTAAGATGACCATAAATTTCTAAGAGTCATGAAAAGTATTATGTTAAATTATTTTTTTCAATGTTATATATTCAATCGACAATTAATAGATCCCTATATATATTTTTATAGACATAGTAAAACTGAAAGAGATAACCGGATGCAGATTTCCAAATGCAGACCATAAGATAAAGATCACTAAACATAGTGTTCATGACGAAATTCACTGAAAAAACAAGACACATAGTGAATGGAGTGTGATTTTTTGTTATAACATCCATGACTTAAAATTAAAATATTTTTAGGTGATCAAATAATAATAGTTTACGTAATCTACTAGGGAAAAAGAGATATTATTAATATTTGTTTGAAGTCAAAATTCATGTGGTAGTTTACAATTGAAATTGAAATCATCAAATAGAGCATTGATGTTGTAACTAGTTGTAAAATATTTTTTGATAGAAGTATTAAAAAGGTTTATTAATGTTTCCAACCTATATAAAATGATCAAGTTCACTGGGATAGAGATGGATGAACATTTTAGAATAAAAATTATATTATTCCTATAAATTTTTTCATTATATATTATCTATTTCAGGAGTCTCAAAAGTGATGGGATGAAAAACTGAAATGATTTATATATGTTCAATTTTATCATATGATGTTCCTTTTGATGAAACTACATCATATGGATGAACTTCTGAAAAAAAATTCACATTGTCATTAGACACATGATCCAGAATTTTTTTAGTTGGATGTGTTCTTTAATCAAAGTAATTTTTGATGGTTTTAACATATCATAATGATGAAAAAGTGTAAACCATATGATGTAAAATGATGATTGAATTATATTATACCAGAAATATGATTTCTTAATGTATTTTCTGACCAAAATTCCACTAGATGGAGTTTTTGGAAAAGATATACATAAATTTTTAAATAACTATTATAATTACATTGTTCTGATATTATATCATTGGGAACTTATTTTTACATTATAAATAGGTTCGTGTTATTTTATTTGAATATGGGGTTAAATATGCTTGAATAAAGGAAATAGATACTCAGTTTTCCTAATTTTTTTAGTAATATTCAAGAATATTATAGAAGATTTGAGAAGTATGAAATGAATTACAAATGAGGTAGAAAATGAAATTGACTTGACACCATTTATAAATTCTTGATAATTTTAAAAAAATATGTAATTTCAGACATAAAAACACAATTTCAGTGTTTCAAGTATTTATAGTGATTCAAAAAAGTCTCAGGCATAGTTATCATATGATGAGACAATAGCCATTGTTTTAATATAATAGAGTTTCAAAAATAAATGGTTAAAGAAAATAAGGACTTATCAAGTTAATAATGTGGATAATTTAAATATTAGACAAAAAAGATATATTATTAGATATAGGTACATACCAGAATATAAGGAAGGGTTGTTTTTGTCATATGGAATGCAGGTTAGAAAATAGGTATAGTTTTATCAATGTGCACTAGATGGATAATGTGGAACAAAGTCACACACAGTGTACAAGAACATACTGGAAGGTAGGTAAATTGATGCTATAAATTTGTAAAATCGGTCAAGGATATTTATATAAATGATTTCAATTTTTTCTTCAAAAAATTTTAAAAACCAATTTACCTGATGGGAGTCTGTATAATCATTCTAATCAACAGATAGATGTAGTCTAATAGGAGTGGGGTTATGTTCTATTCAATTCATATTAATAGTGAAATTCCATGGTCT
The DNA here is from genome assembly GCA_963277665.1 of Viscum album. NCBI lineage: Eukaryota > Viridiplantae > Streptophyta > Magnoliopsida > Santalales > Viscaceae > Viscum > Viscum album. The sequence continues at coordinate 61,914,338 of OY728128.1, forward strand.
AATTGGAGTTCCCATGGAAAGGATGTATATTATCACATTCAACTCAGATCATATAAATCTTTTATACCTTGAATTTTTTTCTAATTATTTCATTATTTTGGGATTTTTATAAAAACATGATGAGTATAAATCCTCAACACATTATGGGGATTCATTTCTTATAAATTTAAATTTTTAATGTTCACCCCTGATTCAACCACTCCCCAATTATAGTAGTTCTCCGGAACCTATGTAATATATTATTTTATGTTAGAGCAGAAAAATTATTATGAAATTATTATTATACAACCCATTAGATAATTTTTTCCCCACTTGGTTATTAGGTTCATAATTTCATAATTCCATCATTCCTCATCCAGTGTTTCTAGAATTCAGTTTATAAAGGTGTTTATTGGAGAAAACAAAACCGGTATTTTTTACCTATGAGTTCCTTAAATATAATCAGGATATTATCCTCATCTGATAATATTTATTCCTCCACCTAATCTGACTAGAGAATTTTTTTCCAATCCACTAATCTAATGGAAGTTATATTTTTTGGAATATCATTCTATATATCAATAGATATATGATCTAAATGCAACCTAATAGATGAATATTTATTTGTAATATCATCTATTTATATGTATATATCACCAGAATAAAATGTGACACTTGGTTTGGTTGAAATCAATCCTTATAGTTCCACATGGTATGATTAAATTATCATAGGAACTCTTTCAAGGGGGATATCAGTCAAATTATCATCCTTATTATGAGGAGGATTCACATAGCTCTCACATGAAAAAATTCCCAAGATCCATCTTTGTGTCACCATGGGGAGGACCTATGAGGTAGATCATTTGGGGAATACATCCAATGTTTCTAATAGTAATACCTAGAGGAGGAATAAAATAATCATCATTATATTCTAGTTTGTTAAATAAACTATCTTATTCTAATGCCACTGTTCAAAGATGAAGATGTTCATAAGAATTTCAACATTAGTCAAGGAAAGAGTATGTTCCATCAAATATTTTCGGGATTTTTTTAATCATGCCATCTTGATGTTTATGTTCATGAGCCCAGGTTTAGGACCTCCACCATGATAGGGGTTGTGTAATTTGTGAAATAGCATTCACATGACTATACTCATCTTGATTTCCTCCTATATATCGTTTGGATATACTAATTTCCTTCTTATGTAGTCACTGAAATTTAATTATGAAACATTTAGGTTTTTAAAAACATTGGTGGCTGATTCTGTTATTTACTATTAATTAGTACCAATATATTAAAAAATTACATCAAGATGGGTTCCAAAAAATGAGTCTTTCCCATAGTGGGTGGAACATGGATATTTTGATGCACTCGAAGTACTTGGGTAAGAATATGGAAAAACTCATTCAATATTTCAAAATTATATTTTCAATCAACTATATTGGGAGAATGGATATGTTCATACTATGGAAAGATTAAAATAATATTTATATGGACTCATGATATATCCAAGCTGATATGAGTCTATATAGATTTGGCTACTGAATTAGGTCAGTGAACTCCTGTTAGAATAGTTTCATGGGATTGATATAAATTTTCAAAATTAGTTGGAATATTTTGCTGATAATTATGAATATAAATTAGAATATAACCCTATAATAGGATAGATTTATATGTATTCTTTTTTAATATTCTACATGTTAGGGTAGGAATATAAGCTTTTCCCTAGTTTCCATTAGGATATTCCAATGTTATTCTTCAACTTATTCTTCTTGGATATGTTGTAAATGCTACAAGGAATGTATTGTTATATGATCCTAACCATACATAACCCCAAGGATATACTAGAATTCTAATTAAATTTTAATAGGGATATTAGATCATTCTAAGGTGTGAGCGGGAATATGAGTTTATTCTATCCCTCTCTTTTCCGCTATGATATACTGATGTGAATAGTGATATATACCTATTCTTCCTTTTTGTGGGTTTTTTACCCCATTAGAACATTTTTCATGAGTCTTGAGCTTATGTTTTAGAGGATGGGGTTTCCTAATAAGACTCCTTAGTTTACTACAGAGGTGTTGGGGAACCGTACTTTTCATGGTAGCGGGGGATGATGGAAGTAGACATAAATGAATAATTTTGGATGAAGTAAAGAGAGTATTTTACAACATTCTATACCACCCAATGATAAGGGATGTGAATTTTATAAATCTTTTATGAATGGATTTGAGATTTGTTATAGGTGATAACATCATAATGTCATTCTTTGTTATGGACATCCTCTTCTGGTGAGGATATATATGAGGCTTTATGTTCCGATGGAAATCATGTACAACATACATAGTGTAGATAGTCCCATTGAGGTGCTACTACCTGACTAATTCATTTCATACTTGTTGTTGAAGATATTGTGTGGGTGATGGAATCTTATTCCTTGTGGGGACTATACCATGGTTTGTAGTTGGGAAGTATTTTTTTTCTAGATGACACTATAAAATTTATATTGAAGGGATATCTTTCAAATAATATCCTAAAAGGATAAAATAACAAAAACAAGAAGACCTATTAATTAAAAATTTAGAGTCTGTACATGTTTGATCGATTATATTATTCTCTAAATGATTCAAACTTGGTTAATATTTTTTTTTTATTTTACTTATTTATTTTAGGAAGGAAATAACTAACACTAATGGAAACTAAATTATGTGGTTTTAATAGATGTTTAATGTTAATCTCCCCATTTTTTATCGATGATGTACTATGTATTTTGGAATCCAAATTCCATGTACCAATGGAAAATGAGTTATTCAGCTATCCCATATATTTCATGTCGATATTGAAATTTTTTATGAATGAAACTGTGATTTGACACCACCATGATATTTGGACTCATGGTGACGTTTTTTTTAAATGACTGGTGGCCAATAAAAATTATTTAGTGATTGAATGCATATTATATGAGAAAATGCGAGGTCCGGATCAACCCCAAATTTTTAGATGGAATTTCATCCTTCTCATAAAAACTGTTATATTTTAATGTCATTTCTCCTAAAACCTTCACAAATATTAGTATGCGATTTGGTAGTTGTTATCTCGTGATAGATCAAAACAACATATTATTGTGAAAATCTACATATACTAAATGTTATCTATTATTGTGAACATATATATGTATCTAATTATCTCCATTAATGGTACCATATATATATATATATTATACCCCTTATATAATTTATTTATTATATAGTAATTTAATTATATTTAATATCAAAATAGCTAGGTACTCTGATGTTTATGACTATCCAAGGAAGTGGTGAGTATTCATGGTCTTGATATTGGGATCATAAAAATCCATCATTTATATAATTGCGAATCAAATTATAACTTCCATAGTATAGGTCCATTTATTAGTACACATTGTACGTTTTATTTTCATGTGACAAGTAACAGTTCAAAGTATTTTAAATTCTTACGGTGATGAATTCTAGGTGAGAGAAACCTAAAAATTATAGGATTTGGATATTTATATGAATAAATTTTTTGATTTGTCATGATGGGAATATATAATGATTAATATGGTGTTTGTTAATGAGAAATATGGCCCCATGAGATGTGTTATTTTTTGATTGTTTGGATATATCCCAACAACATGGAAATGGCCTCATTTATAATAAGGAATATTTAATAATGTTTCTAGGGAGTATAGACAAGTGAAAATGAATTCCAAAATAAGAGGAACAAAGATTCACTGTGTAGGATCTAGGTGACTTTATGAGGAATATTTCCACATGAAGAAGGGTTCACAAAAAAATATGTACCTAGATAATGTATTCTAAGAACTCCTAAAGAATATTTCTAAATTAAAAGAGACCTCTAGTAAAAAGGGTAATATATCCCAATAAAAAAGGATATAACTGGATTCATAAGTAATGTAAACCCCTAATGTTTGATATAATTGGTGTATTGTGTTTTTTTTAAACCTTGATGAGGTATCCTACAAATCCATTTTATCATATATTAAAGCACATGTTGTTTTTGTTTCAAAGTTCAATATCATGTATTAGGACCATAACATAATATTAATGTCACATGTAAATGATGTTGTTGTGTTGTTTAACATAGTGGGACTATGTTTTCTATATCACGAAATTATCATCGAAGGAGAACTATGTGAGGATTATGTATTGGTTTCTCTAGTGGGTGTAGATCATTGAGTGGGTAATGGTAGTTTACCTAGATGAGGTTTTGTTTTTTGTTTACTCCTTAGTGGAGTCATGAAATGTTACTTATGAATAGGTATAGAAACTATGGGTATTATAACAAAGTATCTCGACCATAATATGGGTGTTCCTTGATCATTGATGATTCATTGTAATGAAATCCTTATTTTGTACATGTGAAGTATCTATACCATGGAACAAATCACATCTCCATATACTCATTGATTTGAATATTTAATCCCCCATGAACGCTATTTGATTGGGCTTGGACCTTATTTAGAATAGTTGTGATTCATGAGATAGGGGAAGAATCACCAGATTCCTTATGATCATGAAACACACTATTACGGGAATGCGTGACTAAAAATCTAATGATGGTGTTTCTATTATGTAGGATTAGGGAGATAAGACTTTTATTAAGGGAATACACCATTGAAGTATTACATTATATAATTTATAACTAGATATGTCTTATTAGGAGGATTGGGAGGAGGAATTGGTAATTGGATACTTGATTAGAAGACCGAGGTTAGAGGGTTCTCTACAAATGAATCCAACATTTTCAGGAAACCTTGGTGTAGGTACATAATTGGATGGATCAACAAAGTAATGCGATCGAAGCTGACAACACAATAATGAGGGATAATAAAGGCAATTCACCCTAATGAAGGGAAAAATGTGATTATCACTAGTGATAGAAAGTCTATGTGGCTAAGTAGTGATAATAGAAAAAATGGATCACATATGATAAAAGAGATATGTTTTGAAATAATAGTTTACATTGGACCATAATTTTCTTCATTCTATAAGGGGGTTATATTGTATTCCTTAAATGAATTCTACTATAGTGCATTACCTTTTTACCGTCATTTACCTTAGTTTATATGAAAAAGTAAAAAGTTGTTTCACATAATGGTTTTAATTATTTTTACATTATAAAAAAATCAATAGCCCAACATTTTGGTTAACTTTCCTTAGTTAGGAGCTTGATTAAAATACCATGTGGAAATTAAAACACTAGAATAAGTCAAGGGATTATGGTGATCTATCCTATCTATCTAGCTTCATAAAGGTTTAAAATACGTATCATATGGATCTTATTTATTGGAAAATAAAATAAACGTCAAAAATATGGTTTTGGAAAATAGGTTTACATTAACACATAACATCTTCTAGGAAGTTATGAAATCTTTTCTTTTGTGCGTAAATTGAGAAAACCTAAATGATTTTTTTTAAATCATGTTTCCTCTACCTGTGACATTCCATTCATAATTAAATAGTACTTATCCTATTTTGCATTATTCATTATTTTCTAGAATTAGATCACCAACACTTTTGTTTTATAATCTATGATTTATTGTGTCTTATTTTCATGTAGTACATTCCCATAACATGTTTTTTTTATAATACCAATATGATCGTGTTATATTCACTTATATTCTTTAATTGATATCTCATATGTTACCCCTTACTAAAAATATAACATAATCTATTTATTTTATTTTAATTATCTTGGTTTTAAAGTGGATTATAAAACTAAATATGTCAAAAATGATATCTTGTGTGGAGAATTTTGTTGGAAGTGTCGAAGACTCTTGTTAAAAAGAATAATATCATATATAAATCTAAAAATAGACTATTCATACACGTTATTTATTGTTCTTTATTATGTGATGGAATGAATGTTTTTATAATGTGATATATATATATATATATATTAATGCTAGTTAATCTTGGTTTGTATCAAAGAACAAATTTATTTTATTTGGGGATAATGTTATAAATAACAGGAGGATAAACATAAAATAGACAATGTTCAATAAAAAGTGATACATGATACACCTAAAATGTCATAGGTTGTGGTGGAGGTGTCATAATTTAATAATTATTAATATTTTAACATTCATGTATCAGCTTAGTTCAACGAACACCATTATATCATGTTTTATCAACTATGAATCAATATGTAAAATGGATGTATATTTATTTATAAATTAAAAATAATTGTGGAATAATTATATCATCCAAAGTCAATATGTCCTCTATGATAGAAGTCATTCCAATGCGTTTCCTACAAATTTTAATATTATTCTTATAGTATAATTTTTTGTTATTTTTGGATTAGATTTTATATGTCTACATAGAGACTATATTAATTAATATGATAGTTAAATCACATTTCATATCCCAAATCAACCGAATACATTTTATTAATGAATGGTTGACTATGAAGATCCAATTGGAATTAAATCTCTTACATGGGTCTAATTACTACATCATTATACCATTTTGACTCAAATTTATTGTAATAATCAAAATATTGAGGAAATTTATATTGAGAATGAACACATTGGTGTGTTTTTTGGAATGTTGTATAATCTTACCCAATATCATAAGGTTTAATTTCAAATAGGATTCAAATCTAATTTCATGACTATGTGAATGAATCTATATATAATGGCCCAGATTGAACAGGGGGAATTTAATAAGATACTCCTAGAATGACTATGTTAAGGTATTATATTCCTATGTGATTAACCATACGGTCAATAATTATGAATTTATATGAATAAAGATGGATCACTGTGTATGTACATTGTTTATAATAATCTTAAAAAAATCATAATCAATATTAATTAACTTTATGATCATAATGATGAGTTGTTCAATCAACTATGATGGGATTAATACTACTCAATGATTGAAAAATGATAAGGATAACAAACATTCTGGTTGAAAAGAGAGGATATATTTGTGACAACCTTTTAAAAAACATATGGAGGATATTAATTCATTGTGATTATTCATACATAAAAACACCACACTAATATCTATGTATCTAATGATTTAATTATAAATATTAACTCTATCAATTTTTTATTGTGTTTATATATAATATTCTCAAATATTCCAAAACCAATGAAGAGAACAAATATCATTATATGTGTTTTATAAAAATATTGAGAAAGCAGAAAATATATTTCATTTTTTAGGTTTTATGAATTCTATATAAAAAAGTATAATTATATGGTAATGTAATATTTGAGGTAGATAAATCAGTTTATTATATAATAATATGGATAATTGAATAATTCCCAATATTATCCATTTTCATAAAGATAAATTGTATTTATTTATTGTATGGATACTATAAAATACTTTTCGGAAACTTCCCATAATTGTAAAATACGGTAATATTGTTAATGTAGATTGGAGTCATGCTCAAATTTATATATGATAATAAAAAAATTAGGAGGCTTGAGAGTAGGTTTTTTAGCAAACAATATGGATGCTAAATGATAGGTAAAATGTTTTACATATATAGTGACTCATAAAAGAAGTTATTTTGGTGTCCTAATGAAAAATGACAAGGCAAAATCCTATAACCCACATCACTTTAAGGTCCAAGATAAAAATATACTGATATTGGTTATTTTATAAGTAGTGGTAAAATATAAATTATTGATATGCTTTCATTAACTATAATGTTAAAAGTGTTAAATATATACAGATCACAAAACAAAAAATTATTTTTCACATATCATTAGGTAAAATGTGCCAAAGTATATGGATGGTGTTTATGGAGGACTATGACAGGTTAACACATTGACACACCAGGAAGTTATACTAGGTGGTTGGTGCTCTCAATATGGTGGAATATCCCACATTATCCTTAAAGGGGGACTGAAAGATACACAATACACATGGATTTATTATAGTTGGATTTAGTAATTATAATTGATCGTGAATAAAAACGTCATCTCGAAATGATTACCCAACCAATAATCCATCAATGTTACAATCAATGTGGTGACGAAAAAGGATATGGTTCTATATGAGAAGGTATATATGATTTTACAGTATATCATTCACATTGATGTATTAATAGGTTGAGGGAAAGAAATAGGATCCCCATAAATATCAGAATCGAAGAAGGATTTGTCAGATGATGAAAATTGATTTATATTCTCTATTTATTCTTAAATAGAAATGATATATAGTGTTCTAAAAGATAAATTTTTATGGGATAATATTATGTAGAATATTGAAAAAAATATTTATATATATAGATGCTTGGTATGATTAAATGTTAGTAATTAATTTCATAACAGTAATTGGATAATTCAACTAGCAACCAAACCGATATAAAAATTGGTGAAAATTAGAATGAAATTATTCATAATCATTATACAATCCATATAAAGGTAAAAAATTAAATTTGTGTGATTGTTTATCACCATATAGAGTTTGAATCATTCATTTAAATTTTAAATTATTTCTTTCTCAATAAACATGCATATATAAAGATAAATTTTTGAAGCTTCATTTTGTACTAAAAAATCACATATAACCATGATTTTAGGAATACCATGATATTTTGCATGAGTCTTCATTAATAATTTTATACATTGTTGTGCTTTAGAAAAATGTATCATCAATAATAATTCTTAATATTAAGGGACTTTACAAACTCTATAGGTTATATTAGGATCCTGGTCAAATGATTTTAATTTTGGTTTAGTATAACACCCGAATATTTCACTATATTAACCCTTTAAAATAAATACAATGTGGAATATCAAGTATCACATTAAAAATAAAACTAAAACAAACCATGATTAATTTTTTTTAAAAATAGAAAAACATTAATACACTATTAGAATGAAATATTTATAATCACAATGAATATTAAATGATGTGTAAAGCCTCAAATAAATAAAAATAAGTACATAATTTTAATGATCTATTATATTTTTTTTAAATCCTTACATAATAATGTAAATGCATTAACTAATAATTTAATGTGTTTCTAAATTAACTAAGTGAGTCATATTATATGGTTGGAAGGAAAAAACTTAATTATAAATTATTAGAATAATTTAATTTTAAAAAGGAACACTTTTCTTATAGATACTTTTAATGTAATATATATTTTTGTGATTCATGAAAACAAGAACATTTATTTGATTATTATAATAAAATATTTAAATGTATAAAAACATATTATAACTCATTTAGTTATTAATTAATATGTAATACGATTAAGATAACCTAATGATTTGGAAATAATTTTTTCAAATAAATATCGTTATATTTTATATTTTCCATTAACAGTTAAATCCATAAATTTCAGAATTTTAATTTGATCAATGGAACATCTTTTTGGGACATTTTTTCCAATATTATTTTTGGATAAATTTTTAATTTGTTTCTGAAATTATGGATTTTGGTTGAATACTAAGAATTAATTTTCTACAATATCAAAACATTTATGGAATATTCTTGATCTAATTATAAAAAAAATTATGAAACCTTTTTATTTTAAAAATAATTTTTTTGGAGATAAATAAATATTTAAAAAAATTCAACATTGATTTTAGAGACCCATGATTCACATTTTGGATCATATGTTATATTTTATTCTAATATAAAACTATACATTATCATTTTACCTTAAAATAAGTATTCACAAGAATCAATTCATATTTCATATTGTTTGAAAATATAATATCACATTTTAATTATAAATCAATAAAATCAATAATATTAAAAATTAATTGAATAAATAAATATAAATTCATTTTTTTGAATAAAATTATGTATTTATTGAATATTTCATTAATTTTATGTTATCTATATTAAAATTATTTTATATTATTTATATAGTTTTAATTAAATGGTATTTATTACATATTTTTAATAATGATGTCTAAACCATGTAATATGGTTAATTTCAATTTTTTTAAAAAATAATGTTACCAAGGTAAAAGTTAGTCACTATAATAATGGATAAAATAAATTAAAACATATTAATAAAGAATTAATAATATAAAATACATTAAAAATATCCATTAATCAATGTACAATCGATTTTTCAAACACCGAAAATATCTTCATTATTATATGTCATGTTTGGAGAATCTTTATTTTAAAATGACTTTGATTATATTAAGTAATAAATATTTACAGAAATATCAGTCTACTCACTAATCAATAGACACCTCCTCCACCACTTCAAATTCATAACTAATATTCTAATTAACCTCAATATTATTCTATACTTATTTACCCTTTATGCCTCTCTAATGATGGGATGCAATTTTTCCTTGATATTTCACTTTTTCAATCTATACCAAGATGGATTCCAAAAGGAGAAGAGATATCATTTTTAATGTTAACACATATCTTACTAGGTATATTATGAGGAATTTAGAGTAATTTTTACTATTTATAATTGTAATAAATAACTCTATAAATTTTTCAGAGATATTTATCATCCAATAAATTAAATTTCGTTGATATCTTCCCATACACACAATATAAAGTTTAAACAAACTATAAGAAATGATTAAAATATTAATATATAACAATCACTGCATAGATATTTTATTTGATAGAATGAATAATAATTTACAAATTTTTAAAAATATGTATAAAATTTTTATTTATTTTATATTTATTTAATAATGTTAATAAATAATTTCATTATTTTGTGTAAAGAACTATCATTCTTTAATAGAGTTATTTATTAGATTTTCCCAATGGATATTATAATTAATTTATTTCAATTTTTGAAATTTATTTATATAAAAATTACATCATTTTAAGTAATTATTGTATTATCTTAAGCATACTTTTTTGGATTTTTATAAGAAGAATAATTTTGTTTTGAATAGTGAAATTACAAATATTTGAAAAACATGAATTTATATTCTTCAAATAAATATTTTTAAACGTTATATTAATTTTTTTTATTTTCTATTATTTTAATATAAGATCCATTTTATTTAAAATGATTTAATTAATTATATTAGTATAAAAATTATATATTTTTTTCATATATTTCAATATTTAAACTTAAATGCACATTTTTTTAGAAAACATTATTTTGCTGCATTTTTAGGAATATTTCTAAAATAATTTCATTAAATTATTTTAATTTATTTTTATAAAACATATAATATATTTGGAATCATGATGCTCTAATTTTCTAAATTTTCTTTTTTTTATTTTTTGATTTTATTAATAGTAACATTTTTTATGATTTATCATTTTACTAAATTTTAAATTGGATGTTTAAGGATAAAAACATATTTGACAAGGATTCATATTCACTCATAAAAACTAAATTACCTAATTTATTGAGTTTATTTCAATCATAATAGTAATATATTATGAAATGAACTTTTCCCCTAATTATATTTGATTTAGATCATTATAATATTTCTTAAAATGAAAAAGTAAAAAATTTCACTATAATGAATTTTAATATATATTATTTAGTTAGTGGGATACCAAAAATATATGTTCAGTTATAAAATAAAATTTTAAATATGAATGGTATTTTTTGTAATGGAATTTTATTTTTACAATAATGAAATAATTATATTACTAGTTTTTAAAACACTGTCATAGTGCATGTATAAGGAGTAAAATATTTATGTGAATGGTTTTAAAAACACAAAAAGTAGTACTTTTATTTATTTATAATGTAACAGTAAAATTAAATATTTCTATATTCACAACATATTAATAATGTTCTAAAATTATAAAATATAATTTAATTTTTAACCTAATGGCATGAAATTAATAATAATGTGATATTTATAATAATGAATAGTATATGGTTTAAAATATAAACGTGGTCCATTTATGTATCACTATTCCTTTGATAGATTATTTTCTGACCACTATATAGTAAAAATAATTGTTATCATTGTAATCAAAAAAAGGTTAACATGGGTAAAAATATGATATAATCATAAAAAATTACAAGAAAAACTCATCCAATGTTTTTTAAAGAGAGAATTTAGGTCACATACATGACTTATTTTAATGTTAAATTCCATTTAGTTTCCACTCATGTTTTTTGGGGGGTTTCCCATGCTTTTTTGGAGGAAAGGGTGAGTTTTCATGATTTTGGCCAAACCATGACTATTCTAGATTTAAAAACCAGTTTCTTAATTTTTTAACTATTTCATTTATTTTATATTTTTCACACATTCCAATTAATTAATGGCCTCACCGAACTATTAACACCACCACATTAATTTGGACCCTTTATGAATACATAAGAATGAGGAATTTGTGTTTTTATTTAAACAATTGGTCCAGCCTGGAAGCCCATTTACAGTTTTAAAAAATTAATTTTTTTTAATTAATAATGTATTCAATTTTAAGGAGTTGTCATTGATTTGATGCCTCACACAATCCCACTAAATCCATCCACATTCCCATTATCCCGCACCCCCTTTGGAGCTCATATTAATCGCGATTTAGTACAGAAATTCATAGGATGTCTAAAATCGTCCAAATTTGAAGAGGTTACTTCATTCATTCATAAATCCTTTAATTCATACTATCATTCCCGCATTTCAGTTCTCACATGATCTTCTATGACTTATTCGAACCTCATTTTCATTTTTTCCTGTTTTGAAATTCAGCTACTAGTGTATTTTGGGTGATTTCTTCGAGATCCCAAAAGTAAGTGGGTCTCATTCATTCTTCCTACTATTTTCATAGGGTTTTATTACCTTTTTGATAGGATTTATTCAAATTATTTTTGACTTTTCTACTGTCCAAAGGGAATGGTTTCGAAACTAGGTTTTAACCTTGGGTTTTCTTGGTCTATTTTTGTGCTTTTAGGCTTGATCTAGGTCCCTCTTGGTTTGGCGGTGTTGTGATTTGTTTTTCCCACAATGAATATAGGTTTTTCATTATATTGGTATGTGATTCCTTGTTTATGAAATATTTGTGTCCTAGAATTATGTATTTATAATACTTTTAGGATTATATAATTTAATTATTTCTGCAAAAAAATGTTTTAGTGGTTTTTGTATTGCAAATGAATTTTAAATGAAAATTTTATGTGAAATCGGTGGTTTTTCATAGAAATAATTTATTTGTTTATTTGGAGGATCCCTATAAATACATAATTTATTTAATTTAATAGAAATATGGCTTCCAATAATGTATTTATTTTTAATACCATTTTGTAGTAGTTGTAAAAATTGGTTTTAATGGTACTTGTGGACTATCTGAACATGAAGTTCCACGTTTGTGTGTAAAGGATAGTTTTAAAAAGTAATAATTTTTTTGTTCACGTGATCCAACTTTAAAATTAATTTTTTGCTTTCATGGAAACTCATTGGGATACCTTTTTGATTTTTCTAACTTATATGTGTGAACATAGTGTATAATGTGCATTTTTCAAGGATTTTTGGGTGCAACACAATGCGGGATTTTGAGAAATTTTTTCATTTAAAAATCAAAGTGTTTTCACTTTGTGTTTTAAGTGATTTAAAATTCGTATAGCTACTCTATTGATTGTATGTGACCACTAGTGGAGTTTTATATGAAAATGGGTTTATTTAGCATGCTGAAATTGTTTGAGCACAAAGGGGGAACCCCATGTACCTAGGAGGATGATATGTAATAGTATGACTAGTGGAAAAGATGATTTCTGTACCTACATTACATAGAATTTGGATCATTACAACTATAAATAAACTAAATGGATAATTATTGGGGACAAATAGGTTATGGGTATGTTCTCTAATAGTTTTTCTTGCACAAGAATGAATTTTTCTATTGCTACATTACACCGAGGTACGATGTAAATGGGGCACGAGACTAACTAATACCTAGGGGTGTTTCCAATTTTATTTATCTTTGGATTTATGTTATTTGAACATTTATTTTGGTTTGTTTGGAAGTATATTACACTAGCTACCATGAACATTTAAATTTGTTATCATTTTGAATGTTTTATCTTGCAAACCGTTTTTAATTGAAAGTTTCATTTCATGGAATTTGTCGACGCTTTTCATTGAATATTAAAACTTATTTCTTTTTCACATTGAATTACCAGCACATTGAAATCATTGTGTGGTATCCTATTGGGCATAAGATTAATCCATACATACACCCATTTGGTGTTTGTAGAATTTATTACTCTTGACTCATGTAAAGTAAATACATTGGGTGATGGGGGTTCGGGATGTTAGTTCCCATCATTATGGTGAAGTTGTGGAGACAGCTTGTGGGTGATGACCCCTTGTTTTGTGGAAACCTTGGGGTTGTTTTTCTAATATATTTTGGGTCTTTTGAAATTTGGTATTTCATTTGAACTTATGTATTCAGTTATGTATTTTTAGTATAAACCTTGTTTTTAGGAATTTTTCTGATTCAATTTACCAAATGTTTTTTGATGTTTTACGTAAACATATTTGGGTAAATCATTCCATAACCAAGATAAATCATACCCACACACTTGTACCAGCCCATGGAGAAAGGGAAAACCATTTGGGTCTTTCCACGGGCTGGGGTTGGTGTCGGTATTAGTGGTGACAAGATTCAGTTCGTGACAAAATGGCATCAATGGATATTAATGTTTTTGGGTTATCTTGCATTATAGGGATGATTCGGGATAGAAAGGAGCAAGGACTGTCAGGGATTGGGGTTTTAGTCAAGATTATGGTGTCTGGCTCACACCTCTCGTGGATGACCCTGAGACACCAGGGTACGTTGGAATTTATGAATTGACATCACTTCCAGGTGAGACATGTGGGCTTCAGACCATACATGGTCATCAGGTAGAGGTGTAGTAGTAGATTATTTTATTTCAAAAATGTGCTTAGATTATTTATATTTGATGTGTTTGATTAAAATTTTCAGAATTGTGGTATTGATTTTTTCACTTGTGACTGTTGCCTTCTTTTCACAACATGCCACATCGGAAAGCTCCAATGCACCCATGGGGGGGAGCTCGAGAGAGTTCCCCCTCAACACATGATCATAGGTAAGTAGAGGTTCTGGATCAGGTTGTCCAAGCACTAGTTAATAGACTAGATCCTATTCCATCTCTTGTTAGGGAAGATGAGACTGGTCCAAGGAAGGACTAATCCAAGGAGTTCCTAAAAAATAAGCCTCTTACATTCTAATGTAGCATGAACACAATGAATATTCCAAACGAGTTGTTGTGTTTTGCAATGGATTTGGTGACACTGCTAGGAAAGGAGTAGGGTCTCAGGTGCCCATCATGTGCACTTTCTATGTTAGGGGTTTTGATGGAGTGGGACCTCTTTGTCTTAGATATGGAACTGTTTTACATAATACATGGCATGGATTGGATAATACACTTCCAGGAACACATATATTTCTATAGGCGGCAGTTCAGTTTCACGGAACCTGATGGGAGTCATTAGGTTTTTTTGTGGGGAATGAGATCATCAACTGAGTAAAGCAATACATTCACTCACAAAGATAGGAGATTCTGTTTTTATGTTATCATAGATCGTGATAGACAATTATGGTCATGCACCTAAAGTTGGTCCACCACATTTAGTTGACGAGTTTCTAGAGGTATTTCCAGATGATTTATTAGGTTTTCCCTTAGAGCGGGGTGTGGAGTTATCAATTGATCTAGTTCCAAGAATATTGCAGTTATCTGTTCCATCATATCGCATCGCTCCAAATGAGATGAGGGAATTAAAGATACAACCGAAGAACATAGAATCCATAGGATTCATTCACAGAAGCCTCTATCCTTGGGTCGCTCCTGTGTTGTTCGCGAAAAAGGATTACAGATCCCTCTGATTGTACACAGACTACCGAAAGCCAAATAAGGTAACAACTAAGAAAAAATACCCTTTTACTAGAATAGATGATTTGTTCGATCAGTTGAAGGGGGTAATGTGGTTCTAAAAAATAGACTTGCATTCGGGCTATCATCAACTCAGGGTGAAAGAGTCAGAGATCCCAATGATTTCCTTCTGATGCAAGTACGACCGCATTTTGTATTTGGTCACGCCCTTTTAATTGACCAATGCTCATGTGGTATTTATGCAACTCATGAATATGGTAATCCATCATTATCTCTATTACTTCATTGTGGTGTTCATGGATGAGATTATATTATACTAAGGCTCTGAGCTGGAACATGAACATCACATGATGATCATCTTGGGCACTTTGTGGTATCAACACCTCTATGAAATTTGTCAAAGTGCACATTATGGATCAGTTAAGTGAGATTTCAGGGGCATGTGATATCAGAGTTGTGGGTTTTATTGGACACCGACAATATTAGTGTTGTTATGTCATGGGATCTGCCAAAGAATGTGTTTGAGGTCAGGAGTTTCCTTGGCCTGGCTGGTTATTATAAGCGATTAGTTCAGGAATTCTCTCATCTTGATTCACTGATAACTGCGATCACCCAGAAAGGGGTCATGTTTGTATGTGGTCCAGAATGTGAGGCATCGTTTGATGAGTTGAAGAGGCGATTGAATACCTCCCCATGTTGATTTTTTCAGAGGCTGGAAAGTGATATGTGGTCAATTGTGATGCTTTATTTATGGGTCATGGGTGCGTGCTTATGTAGGATGATCACATGGTGGTGTATGTCTCTCACCAACTATGACCACATTAAAAGGACTAAACAAACCATTAATTGGAGTTGGTATTGGTGAATCTGGCTTTGGAGACATGGCGTCAGTTCCATTATAATGAGACGTTTTTGGTCTACTCCAATCACAAAAGTGTGGCCTATATCTTCTCGTAGAAGGACCTCATCTTCCGACAACATCGATGGATTGATTACTTGCAGGGGTTCGACATTAACATTTTCTATACCCCAGGAAGGGGTAATGCAGAGGATAATGCTTTGAGAAGAAGAATTCTAGTGCATGCTTTGTGGATGTCCAGGGATGAGTAGACATTGATGGGGCTCTTTTATCGGATGAATGTGGATCCCAAGGAGCACAGTTGAGGTGCGTTCTTAGTGAGCATCCAGTTGACTCATTCTCATTTGGAGTTGATTGTGCAGGAACCACCCAATTATGAGATTCGTTAGTGGTCAAAGCTAATTCTTCATGAGGGGGAGACATCCTATGATTGGTTGACATCTCCTGAGGGAATATTGTATTTCGAGGGCCATTTAGTAAAGTTGTTATCTCTCTGGAAGGTGGTGATGGAGGACAACCACAAGTCTCATTGGGCAG
Organism: Viscum album; assembly: GCA_963277665.1. Taxonomy (NCBI): domain Eukaryota; kingdom Viridiplantae; phylum Streptophyta; class Magnoliopsida; order Santalales; family Viscaceae; genus Viscum; species Viscum album. The sequence continues at coordinate 61,931,541 of OY728128.1, forward strand.
TCCTTCCAATTGCCAACGAGATGTATTATGATGTCTCTCTGTATTTATTTTTGCATGGTATGAGATGAGATATAGTGGACTATGTGTCGATATGCTACACATTCCAACAAGTGAATGGAGAGCATTCAAGGCCCTATGATTTTCTCCAACAATTACCCATTTCTACCTGTAAGTGGGAAGAGGCCACTGAGGACTTCATTTTTTGTATCACCTCACACACCACAGGGTAAGAATTCCATTTGGGTGGTGATTGATCATCAGACTAAATCATCTCACTATATTATGATAAGAGATATAGCTAATGTGAATGAGTTGGGTCGTTTTTATCTTCAGAAGGTGGTGAGACTCCATGGAGTTCCATAAGCAGTTGATTCAGATAGAGACCTCCATTTCCCTTCTCGGTTCTAGAAAGGCCTTTATAAGTACTTGGGGTCTCAGATTATGTTGAGCACAATATATCATCCATAGACAGATTTTCAGACAGAGTGGGCGAATTAGATTTTTGAGGACATGTTCTGTGCATATGTCTTGGACACTGGTGGTTCCTGTGATTTCTATTTGGGGTTGATTGAGATATCTTATAATAATAATTACCAATACTCGATTTGAAAGTCTCCTTTTGAGGTGCTCTATGGCCATCATTTTCGGTCCCCCTATCTTGGGTTGAGGTAGGTGAGACCTCAATGTTGGGGTTGTGTCTGGTGGAGGAGACGTCTGATAAGGTAATGTTGATTAGGAAGTGTTAATTAATATCTCAGAATGTCCATAAATCATATGTTGACCAGAGGAATTGATATATATATATATATATATATATATATATTTCAATGGGTGATAGGGTATTCGTCAATGTGGCCCCTCATCTAGGGAAATGTTAATTAGGGACGAAATGGAATTGGATGCCACTGTATTTAGGGTCCTTTGAGATCACTGAGTGTATTAGTAAGGTGGAATAATATTTTTCTTTACATTATCATTTGAAATCCATCCAATATTTCTTCAATGTCTCTCAGTTGAAGAGATACATCCTGAATCCTTCCCATGTGCTGAGTTAGGAAGAATTGTAAATAGAGCCTGAAATGTATTTTGTTGAGTAGCCAGTGAAAATAGTGGACTCCCAAGAGAAGTTGATTCAAAGTATGTCCATTCTGTTGGTCTAGGATCTTTTGTAGCATGGGAATGATACACATGATACATGAGAGCGGAGGTCATGGGTCATGGAAGAGTACCCAATCTTGTTTTCCAATAAATAAATAGGTTGACTTTACTAGGAAGAAAGTAATTATGGGTGGGGAGAATTGTCACATAAATGACTTATTTTAAAGCTTAATTTATTTTAATTTCCATTCATGCCTTGTTTTGGGGGTCTCCTAAGATATTTTTTAGGAAAGGGTGAGTTTTCATGACTTGGGCCAAACTGTGAGCTCATTTCCAGTTTTAAAAACATATTTTGTTTCTTTTATTAATATTTCAATTTTTTATACTTTTCACCCATTCCACATCATAAATTACCTCCCCCTTACATATAAACACCACCATTTCAATTTGGACCCTCTAGTATTCTATAATAAAGTTGGATATGGATTTTTATTTAAGGAATTAGGCCTTCCTGAAAGAAAATTTACAGATTAAAAAAATAAAATTTGAATAATTAATAACATATTCAAATTTAAGGATTTGTTTTGTGATTCAGATTCTCACCCTATACCACTAAACCTATATGCTTTCCAATTATCCACCACCCTCTTTGGATCATGTATTCATCATGATGTAGTACAAAACTCCATAGGGTGTCTCAAATCATCCATAATTGAAGAGGAAATTTCATTACTTGATAACGCTTTCAATTCATAATCCAATCCACCATTTTAGTTCTAACATGAACTTATCAGACTTATTAAAACATCATTTTCATTTTTTGCAGTTTTTAAATTTAGACGCTGGGGTATTGGGGCGATTTTGTCAGGATCCCTTAGGTATGTGGGTCTCCTCCATTCTTCCACCCATTTGCTTAGGGTTTTCATTCCTTTTGGATAGGGTTTATTCCAATTATTATTGATATTTATAATGTCCATAGGATAGGGAATCGATCATAGGGTTTAATATTGGGTTATATTTGAATATTCTTGTAGTTTTAGGTTTGATATTGGTCCCTCTTGGTGTGGTAGTGCTACGAATTGTTTTTCGCAAAACGAATCATGGGTTTTCGTTATTTTGGTATGTGATTCCATGATTTTTCAATACTTATATATTATTATTCTATATTTATCATATTTTCAGGTTTATGTAATTTCATTTTTTCTGATAAAATTTGTTTTATTGGTTTTTGTATTTCAAATGAATTTAAAATTAATGTTTTATGTGAAATCAGGGTTTTTTCATAGAAATGTTTTATTTGTTGATTTGGGCATTCTTTATAAATACATAATTGATTTTACTGAACTAAAATATGACTTCCAATCATATTTTTATTTTTAATACCCTTTGGTTGTTGCTGAGAATATGGGTTTTAATGGTATTTGTGGATCATGTGAACTTTAAGTACCATGTTTGTGTGTAAATTGAGGTTTTACAATGTTATCATTTTTTGGATCACATGGGGATGCCCTAAAATTGATTTTTTGTTTTCATTGAAATTTATTGGGCTGAATTTGTTGTTTTGGTAACTTATGAGTGTGCAGATAGTGTAATATTTGGGAGTTTCATTGTGTTTTGGGTGCAAAACAACGTGGGATTTGGAGAAATTGTTTCATTTAAAAATCGATGTTTTTTGTTTTGTGTTTATGTGATTTATGTGATTGAAAACATGTATAGTTATTGTAATGATTTTATGTGACCATTAGTAGTTTTTTATATAAAAATGGGTCTATATATCATTCTGAAATTGTTTGAGCTCAAATTTGGATACTCAGGTACCTAGGTGGGGCGAATAGGTACTAGTACTGCTAGTGGATTGGATGAGTTTTTTCATAGTTTCACAGAGAATTTGGATAGATAAATCTCTAACTAAACTATATAGATGACGATTGGGGACAACTAGGTTATGGGTATGATCCCAACTAGAGGCCCATGAATTAAAACTAATTTTACTATGGTACCATTACACCTAGGTATGAGGTTCATGGGTCCCGAGACTATCTAGTGCCTAGGGGTGTTCGTAATTTGGTTGCTCATTAGATTTGTGATATTTTCCCTTGTATTTGGGTGTGTTAGGCAGTAAATTATAGCAACTGACATGACCATTTTAAAGTATTAAAATTATGAATGTTTTATCTGGAAAGATGTTTTCTATTGAAAGTTGCATTTCTTTGTATTTGTCGTCGCTTTTGATAGCATATTAAAACTGCTGGCTTTTTCACCTTGTATTGCTTGCACATGGGAATCATTGTGTTGAAGCGTTTTTGGCTTATTCTCTCACCATAATTACAGCCATTGATTGTATGAAGTATTTATTATTCATGAATCAGGTAATGGAATGTCTTTGGGTGATGGCGGTTCGGGGTGTCAGTCCCCATCCTTGTGGTGGAGTTCTGGAGACAGCTTTTTGGTGATGACTCATGGTTGAGTTGTTTCCTTGGGGCGGTATTGCAGTTTTTTTCTGTGTCTTTGGATCTATTGAATTTAATTTGATCTTATGTATTAAATTTTGTATTTTTGTATAATAATTATTTTTAGTATTTTTTCAGATTGAGTTTACCAAATGATATTCATATTTTATGTACACATATTAACAAAAATCATTACCAAACCAAGATAAATGATACTTGAGCACTTTTGCCAGCCCGTGGGGATCGGGAATGGCCATCAGGCATTACCACATGCCAGGTTTTGTGCCTGTATTGGTGGAAACCATATTCAGTTCATGAAAATTTAGAATCATAAAAATATTACATTAAATTTATATCAATTGGGTTGAATTTTTTAATAAAAATTATTTTTTAAATATTTAATACATTAAACAATTTATAGAGTGCCCCTCCACTGGATTATAAAAGAAAAACCCCTCCCTATATTTTAAACACCATAATGAGAATCTTATAATGACTAACCCTTGACCAATTATCATAAAAAATTATTTAGAAATAAATTATTGGATGTAGTATTCTTAAAATACCATTCAAGGGATTCTTATGATATGGATAATGGAAAACCATTGAAGAAAAAGTAATTGTCTTTATCGACTCCTTCATGTTTTTTTCATAAAGACATTCTAACTATATTGTAGCTATCATAAATAAATAAACCCATTGTCATTAATATAGTAAAATGTATTTTTGATTTGGGAACAAATAGATTCTTACACATTTCTATCCTTCAAAATGAGAAAACATCGCTCGTCAAATATACGACTTACCTTCTCCATGTAGCGGTGTAATTAGTTTTTCAATAATACTTTACATTGAAGGTTATATATCTTCAAATAATTAATATTTATTATATTTATTATATAATTATAAATTTAAAATTATAATGTCTCATATACCTTCTTACCTTCCAATCAGTTGGAAAATGATAATGTCAGCCATGCGTACGTGTGGACTACCAACTCTAGGAAGATATGTGATCTAATTTTTATTTCATATTTACTAGGATGGTAATAAAGATATATTTGGGGAATTTATATGATTTATAGGTTATTATAATGTATTTATAATGGTGAATTTTTATTTATTATTTTTTTCATTCAATCTATTGAAATGTTAAAACAACGTTCATTCATTTGTACGACCTACCTTCTCCATAAGAATAGTAGTTCATATTTCTCTCTCTACATCTTATATTTCTCTATATATATATATATTAATATATATTATATTTATATAATAATTATTAAAATAACTATTTTTGTGGAAGCATAATCATATTACAATGTCCTGAACTACCAAATCAAAATTCTTATGAAAAATGAAACCATTAACACCCAAAAACAACAATTTTAATAATGATTTATTTATGAATGGGTGTTGAAATCATAAAACGTGAGAAAATATGATATTATATATATATATATATGTTAATGATATATAATTATAATAAATTAAATATACTATACATGTGTTTAGATCCCTATCAAAGTTATTTTTTGTAATTGTAAGGGATTTTATCTCAATTTCCACTCTGTTGAGTAATATTAGGAATTTTTAACAAATTTTTTTTTATTCTTTGTATATACATACCATATGATATATTTAATAGGAATATATCTTTATTAATTATTATTAATTATTAATTTCATGTTTATTACTTCAATGATTTACAATTGGAGTGTTACAAAATAACTAATATATTATTTTATAATCTAATTCCCTACGATAGTTCATGTTTTAATTATAAGAATATTATAATATGTCATATATATTCACATATTATATATATAATGATGTATTTTTCATATTTTAATATATATATTCCTTTACATTATTTTTATATTAATCAATGTTTTATTTATAAGAAAATCTATTATTATTTCATTTTTGAATTGGTATAATTGACATCCCTGTCCATATTCGAAAAAATTATTTTAAAAAGGTCCTTAATAGTTATTCAAATGACATATCAATGAAATTTAATTTTATAGTTGAATTTTTTTATTTTTTAATATTAATATTTGTAATGTTTTCTAAATGGTCCATGATTTTATTTATTTTCAAAATGTCAAAATGAAGGATTATTTTTAACGTATAAACCGTTAACAGATATTATGGCTAACAGATTTTTTTACTATATTTTTTTCTTATTCTATATGTTATAAAAATTTGTAAAAGGAAAAACCATTATGAAAAACGTATTTTAATATTTCTCTTAAATTTTCAAAAAGATATGATTTCACAAGAAATTATTTATTTCAAGTGATTTAATGGTCTTATTTTATATATTTATAAATTTGTGGTCATTATATATCTCTTGAAACATTCAAATTCAAAGGATCAAATCTTTTTAGAAATTAAATTTTATTTAATTATCAATGTTTTATGTAGCATGGAGATAATTATAAATTAAATAATATACAATTTTAACGTTTGGTTTTTTATTATAGTTATTTAATTCACTAGATAAATCATAATATAGTTTATTTTCTTCTCATTATGGATTTTTTTCATTATAAAATAGTTTATAAATTAAATTGATCATTCAATATCTGATAAACACATTAGACATGGAGTGATTGGTGGGACTTGGTTATAGATACCCCCTTAATGCATCGAAAGGTCTGATGACACAAATCTGTTGGCCACCCATATAAAATGGAATTTTGGGTATATATAAAAATTGATTAAATTGTATTTGAATATGTACTCTATTTTAATGACATCATGACCATCGTGATCATGGAATCCAATATTAATCATTTCCTTAAATATCATTTCATTTATTATTTCCACTACCTTAATAAATTGATATTATCCTTGGATGAATTTTCATTCTCATGTTAAGGATTAAATGGAAAGTGTGTCGAGTTATCTTCCACACTATATTGATTATTCCATATTTATTAATGATATATTCTTCTGTATGTAAACCATGCTGAGAATTTGACACAGCCTTTATTATTTTTCATTTCCTAGGATACAAAAGTGTAACACCACAAGATTCCATTGTACGTTTCCCTTCGAATAATGAAATGACGTGCATTGTACTCAACTTCGAGATTCTAACACACCACAATCAATCAAAATAGTTGTTATGAATAGTAATACCTACTTTTTGATATTTTATAAATTCTTTCTCTTAGAATGGACTTCATTTTTGTATTCGGAATATCGAATTTATCCTAGGGTGAAATTTTGGAACTTTTCGGATAACACTTATATTTTGATGAATAGTGAAATTACTAAATTTTAATTAAAAAAAACTTTTTAAATCAAAATAATTTATAGTGATAAATTATATTATTGATTGGTTTTAAAGTATAATTAGAATATATTTCTACCATTTTATCCAATGGTGTTCATTAGAATTAATTTCTCTTTGAAATTGGACCTAAACAATTGTCAATCTTTTGATATATATTGTTTCTTAAGAACACGCTATTCCTTGTGACAGCGGGAATTAATTATAAAATTAATTAATGCAACTTCTATGTTTATAATTCTTTAAAATAGACATCATTTCTGAATTTGGAATATCAATTATAGCTTAGGGTAAAATTTTGGCATTGTTCTGAAAAACTTCAATTTTTGATGAATAGTGAAACTACTAAGTGGTAGTTAAAAAAACTGAATTTTTCATAAAACATAATTTTACCGCTTCTGTCAATGTAATTTAAAAAATCCTAGAGACATGGTTAATATCAAGAAGTAAAATTTTGTTCAATGAGATGAAAAGAATTTTTGGTAAATAGTAACTTTTTAATTTTATTTACCATGGTTAAAAGTAAACAGGGTAATTAAGGGTAAAAATGATATTAATATTACCCTAACACATGTCCTAATTCTATTGGACAAGTTTATCTCGACCCAAAACATCTTAGGAATAAAATATTATCATTTAGGTCCACTTGTATTAGATTAGGACATTTATTATTATTTAATTCAAAGAATAGTTAAAAGAGATAAAATCAATGTTTATTTACTAAATCATTTTTAATATAGGGTAATATATAAGATAATTTCTATTGTAAATATTCATTAGAAATATAATAATATTTCATACATAGTGATATTTTATTTATAATTTTTAAACCTTATATAATTTAATATATTTATGACATAATGATGATGCAGTAATTACCATAATAGTGAAAAATTAAAATAATTGATATTATAAATACACAAATAAATATAATTTAAGACTTTTATTGAATTACACTAATTTTATAGAATAATATGAAATATTAATATTGATTTAATTAACTTTTTTCGAAGTAATCGTTCTGTTATGAGTTTCACAAAAATCAATTATTGAATAGTGTCAAAATTGACTTAAAAGAGTTTTTAAAACAAATATTATATTATTAATTGATATTAAATTCCTAAAAATCTAAAGTTAGGCCAATATATTTATATAATGATATGTATATCATTAATGGACCACTTGGGGGTCTCTTGGATGCATATATAATGTTTATTAACTATATAATATAAAAATACAAAGTGACATGGTAAATGTCAAACTAATTAACTAAGAGTTAAAACTAAATGATAAGGTTAATATAGTAACCCAAACCTATCTAAATTATATTGGTTGAATGTTTTTAGACCAATACCCACCTTAAACATTGAATAATCAACTTTAGATCCATTATAAACTGAAAATTAATTTATTATAAATTAATATTTCTTGCTTTTCCAAAGGTGCCCCTCACCCCTCTTATAAAAGGGCACTCTTCCTTCTCATTTCTTCACACCGTAAAAGCCTTTTGGTTCGGCAAACCCTGACCAAATACTCTGAAAAATTCCCTCACTACAACCTAGAGGCCTTAGTTTGATCAGAATTCCAACCTAAGGATCCCTTTTGATCAAATCAAAAGGAAGAACCCGAAGAAGAGGTAATGTTTTCACCACCCCTTTTCAAGTTCTTTTCTTCTTCCAATTCTTCTTTCATTGTTATTACCATTATAAAATAATAACTCATGTATCTAATATATAATGTGATGTTATTATAAATATGGTACAACCATATTCAGTATTCTATCCACCCTTTGAATAACATGTCACCATATGAGCGTACGTATGGCTTACCGTCTCCACGTCGTGGTGTAATTGTTATTCAATATATTATTATTTGTGTGGGTATAATAATGATGTGTAACTCATTTAAATAATAAATATAACATGATAATGATTCTTTATATATGATATACCATCCAATTATATATTATTTTAATATCTAAAGAATGATATTGTCGCTCGTGCGTACGTACGGACTACCGTCTCCACAAACGCAATGAGATTCATTCTCCATCATATCCATTCAAGTATAATTATCAATTTATGATTTAAAAATAATTTATAAGAACTTTATATAATTATGGATATGAATAAGATACAACCTATCCATGACAATCATGGCTTATGTAACAAAACATATAATAGAAAACGAGTAAGTTAACACCCGAAACGACGATAATTCTATGATATTATTAACCAATAAAAGTTAAAAGATAATATATGATATAATAGTAATGTATATGATTCATGAATAATTTAATAACAATTATTTCAATATTATATAGGAGGTTAACCTACCCCCAACCATGTAAAAGTACAAGGTAAGAGGTTTCTTATCTCACTTTTAATTCCGTGAGAATTCCATTGTTCACCACTTATTTATTACATGTGGTGTGCTTACTGCCCATGTTTATATTCATTGTGTAATATACATTAATTAATCTATATTTACATCATCATTGTATGATCCTTCTTTCATGGGTGTATGTTTTGTATGTTACCAAATCAATAAGGGAATTTGAAATTTCAATTTCCATTTATTCGGCATTACGCAAACTTCATTGATTATTTTACTTCGAGATTAGGTATGGAATAACTATTCATTTGCTTATGTCATAATTTCCACTCCTCTTTTCTGTGGATATACTTTTGACACACATAATCACTCAATTGATAATTTCTCAAGTCATCGATATGAATTTGAAAAGATTAATTTTAACTCACTCTCCATTTGTTGAGTTAAACATCCTATTCAATGGTGTTGTTTTTATAAGATTATGTGTGAATATCCATTGATTGATTTACACTGAATATCCAATCATATTTACTGTATTTATATATTTCACACATAACTATGTCGTTGATTTATCCTTAACCTAAGGATACGGCCTTTATGAGATATTTCATCTCAATTTACATTCCATTGAGACTTCTTTGTTGATATACACCAAATCACTTTTTTGTGGTGTATATAATGTACTTTGACATAGTATATCATGAATCCTTTTATTCTCATGATATTACAATGTTTTGATTACCTCAATTATTTTTATTCAAGTGTCTCTCTTTTGGATAGAATCTCTAACTAAAATACAATTTTTAAATGTTTTAAAGACTTATTCATATAAATATTGCTCATTAATGTCCGTGTTTTACAAATGGTTTTAAGGATATATTTATATGGATATTAATGTTTTAAAAATAAAACTCCTTTTCAAAAGTTTCAAAGTGGTATGGGACACTTTGATTCAAAAATCTATTTTTAAATGGATTCTTGACAAATAGTGTGACTTTTAAAATGATTTCAAGAAAAAGGGGGATATTTCTCTAAAATAGTTTTGATGATTATTTTCATCTATGTAAACATCCTTCATTATTCTTGATTGAGGTTAATGTGATACAATAAAATCTTCCATATTGTATTAAATGAGTTATGTTTGACTGGGGATGTGCTATTTTTATACCATTCATGGTTTGCAGTTAATGTATTGACATTTAGTATGTTAGTTTTAATACGAATGATTATGTTATGTTTAAACCTGTTCATATGAGGAATGCATTTGACTTAATAAGTGACGGGTGGATCCCGCTATATCTCCTCGATGCATCAGTAGGTCTCATGAGACAAACTAGTGTTTTGGCACAAGGCCTTGGCAAAATCTTATTTTTAGTCTTGGAACGAGGCCTTGGATATGTGGTTATGATAGTCTATCATTATTCATTCCTTCATTATGAAAGTGGTTATTGATATTGCATGTGATCATTAGACTAGTAGTATATCCATGTGAGTAAGTAAATTGAATTATTTTATTTTATCTTTTCCATTTTATGCTGAAGGTAAAGTTTAAGAGGCATTCATTTTAGTTATAAACTGCCTTAAGTGTTTATGCTTATCTATAAAAGCTTCTACTATAATGTTATCCTTACTGAGCATCTGAGCTCACCCCTTTCAATGTTTTATTTTTCCCAGGATTATGAAAAATTAATTTATGAATGACCTGTAGGGATAGTATGAGGGGATATGAAGACATGATGTTGTTGTAGTTTTTTTACCTTATGATGTAATGTAAGACTTATGAATATATCTAGTGCTTCCAAGACTAGTAAACTAATCGGTCATTCGAGACTTGATCCTTTGTGATCATGCCAATTTTATGTAATAATGCACCGACTCTGGGTATCTAGGGTCGGGGAATTACAGTTGGTATTAGAGAATGTTTAGTACAAACCTTGGAAGCTAGATTTAGATAAACTCTGATTAGAGCACATAGACATAAGATGAACATTGAGGATTAGTATAGAAGAACATCCTAGAATTTTGGTATTGTAGAGATTTTGTGAGTTGTCTGAGCAATACATCCCTGTCTGTATATGAGCAGGTAGAGGCGGCTCTGGCACAGATGTTCCTGGGGGTAAAACCCGAAAACACCACTTTGAGCTAGACTCAAACGGGAACTGGTGCACGACAACAGGTCTTGTAACCTTCTTACTTACGACACTCCCAGGGGATATGCATAGGATAATTTACATTTTCTTTACAAACCGATTTAAAGTATTATATATATAAGATGAGAGTAAATGACCTTGGTTAATACTAATGTGTTTCAAATTGATAATATGGTGACATGTTAATCTCTAAGTGATTGTATGACTACTATTACTCACACAATGCTTTCTGGTTTTAGTCAATGGTTGGATTCCAAGGAAGTCATATTGACTTTTTGAATGATTTACAAGGTGGGAACAGTGGTGGCAATGAGAAAAAAAATGGAATGATGATAGGCATAAAAGATATCGTCTTTATGAAAAATCAATTTTCCAAAAATATGATCAACAATATATATATTACCCAATTACCGGACTCATCAAAGAAGAGAACGGTGATGAATGATAGGAGCTCCAGTAGTGGAGACCATAGAGAAAGAAATCCTCAATTTCCATCATACAGGAAATGTGGAAGGAGACACCCAGGAAAGTGTCTCAATGGGACAAAGAAATGCTTTACGTGCGGGAAGGAAGGACATAATGTGAATAATTGCTGAAGAAAAATGAAGAGTACTATGGAAGAAGATAAAAATGATCCCAAGAATCCATTTATAGTCATTTTCCGTAAATGTAGGGGATCTGGCCATTACCCGAGTGAATTTCCTATTCTATAGGATATTTTCTTGGTCAGAGAAGAAGCTATGTGGAAATAAATGGTTGGAAAAATGTTTAAAAATTATTAGTGATCCTTGTCGAAGGGTTTACTTTGGAATAATTTTCTCTTGTATTTGTAACCCTAACATTTTCCATGTGAGAATGATATTTATGGAAGAATTATCATTTCTCTTGTGGATATAGTTATAAATAACCATGTGGTTTTATATGATCATTGGGATGGAGGAAATTAAAAAAATTTATAATTTGGGATGAAAATTCAAGGTATGAGATAAAATTTGTGGTCAAATTATGTTATGGTTATTTTGAGGAATATATCTCATTTTGGTAATGTTATAAAATATAGTTTTTGAAAAAGGACAACACGTAGACCGTGTGACAACCCGTCGCATTGGACAAAGCTGTGGGAATCGAACCCACAACCATAGTGCGATTGGGATTTATCGCCTACCACTAGACTACGTGAAGTCCCTGGTTAGTGTGACTATTATTTTTAGTTAAATGCTTTTATTGATCAATAATAATTTGATTTGGGATCTTATGTCTTATCAAATGAATACCCTTATTACAGGATAATGATTTGGTGATTAAGTGATAAATGTTATTTAGGAAGTTGTTCGATTTGTCCAGAACACTATATGCTAAATGAAAATAGAGTATTATGGGATTTCATTTGAGGAGTAATGGTGGATTTTTATCTCTGTTTTTATTGTGGATTTATAATGATTTGGGTTATTTATGGAAATGATTATGTTAATTACTTTTAAGTATGTGACTTTAAGAGTAATTAATTTCATTTGGAGATATAATTTAACATGGAATACATAATTCTTAATAATTTTTGGTTTTCAATATTAGTTTTGATTATATTAAAAGAATCTAAGGACAATTGATTATTGAATGGTATTTATTTAACTTTGGGTTATTGTTCGTTTAATTTTGGAAATTAAGATTAGTGTTTATTTCTCTCAAGGAATATCCTTTTGGGGGATCATTAGATCTTGTACTAACCATTTTTGTTTTGATTAATCTCTAAAGACAATGTAAATATATAGTTCATCCTACATGGATCATGTGATTTTATAGATGTTTATTCTATCTCTTCCAGTGTGACCAAGTCTTCTTGAATACTCATCGTTTAAAAAAAATGAGTTAGTGGGGGAAATTTATTAAAAAATGAAACTCTACATAAATGTAAGTATATATCTTTATATTATTAGTCAATATCATAAATAAATTCCTCATCCTTATTTAATTTAACTTAAAACAAAAAAATGTTGGCCGTTTACTTTCCTACTTGGAGAATAATTGTCGTTTGTCCCGACACAAGTTTGTGGTTTTATTATTGTTAACATTCTCCTGATCATGGTTTATATCCCTATCCATCATAACATGACACTTAGTTTATCATCTGTATCCATGTTTTCCTACATGGAATCCGAGTATGGGTTATCTTGGTTGACCTTTATACTTCTCTTTCTTTATTTTAAAGTGATAGTTTTATTGACTCTTTTTCTGATGTGGGACTTTCCATTATATTCCCATGCACAATTTTAAAAATTTCGAGGATGAAATTTATTGAATTAGGGGAGAATGTAACACCCCATGCTTCCACGGTACGTTTCCCTTCGAATAATACAATGGCGTGCATTGTACGCAACTTTGAGATTCTAACACACCACAACCAATCAAACTAGCCGTTATGAATAGTAATATCTACTTTTTGAAATTTTATAAATTCAATCTCTCCAAATGGACTTCATGTTTGGATTCGGAATATCAAATTTATCCTAGGGTGAAATTTTGGAACTTTTCGGATAACACTTATATTTTGATGAATAGTGAAAATTACTAAATTTTAATTAAAAACAACTTTTTGAATCAAAATAATTTATAGTTATAAATTATATTATTGAGTGGTTTTAAAGTATAATTATAATATATTTTTACCATTTTATCCAATGGTGTTCATTAGAATTAATTTCACTTTGAAATTGGACCTAAACAATTGTCAATCTTTTGATATATATTGTTTCTTAAAAACACGCTATTTGTTGTGACAGCGGAAATTATTTATAAAATTAATTAATGCAACTTATATGTATAGAATTTGGTAAAATAGAAATCATATCTGAATTTGGAATATCAATTATAGCTTAGGGTAAAATTTTGGCATTGTTCTGAAAAACTTCAATTTTTGATGAATACTGAAACTACTAAGTGGTAGTTAAAAAAACTGACTTTTTCATAAAATGTAATTTTACCACTTCTGTGAATGGAATTTCAAAAATAGGAGAGACAAGGTTAATATCAAGAAGGAAAATTTGGTTCAATGAGATGAAAATAATTTTTGGTGAATAATAACTTTTTACATTTATTTACCACGGTTAAAAGTAAATAGGGTAATTAAGGGTAAAAATGATATTAATATTACCCTAACACATGTCCTAATTCTATTGGAAAAGTGTATCTCGACCAAAATCAACCTTAGGAATAAAATATTATCATTTAGGTCCACTTGGATTAGATTAGGACATTTATTATTATTTAATTCAAAGAAAATTAAAAGAGTTAAAATAAATGTTTATTAACTAAAACATTTTTAATATAGGGTTATACATAATATAAATTCGATTGTAAATATTAATTAGAAAGCTAATAATATTTCCTACATAATTATATTTTATTTATAATTTTTAAACATTAAATAATTTAATATATTTATGACACAATGATGATGCAGTAATTACCATAATAGTGAAAAATTAAAATAATTGATATTATAAATACCCAAATAAATATAATTTAAGACATTTAATTAATTACACTAATTTTATAAAATACTATGACATATTAGGATTGATTTAATTAACCTTTTTCGAAGTAATCGTTATTTTATGAGTTTTTCAAAAATCAACTATTGAATAGTGTCAAAATTGACATAAAAGAGTTTTTAAAACAAATATTATATTATTAATTGATATTAAATTACTAAAAGTCTGAGGTTAGGCCAAGAGACTTATATCATTATAGTTATATCATTAATGGACCCTTTGGGGGTATCTTGGATGTATATATTATGTTTATTAACTATATAATATAAAAATACAATGTGACATGGTAAATGTCAAACTAATTAACTATGAGTTACAACTAAAAGATAAGGTTAATATAGTGACAAAAACCTGTCTAAATTCTACTGGTTGAATGTTTTTCGACCTATCCCCACCTTAAAATTTTAATAATCAACTTTAGAGCCATTAGATACCGAATACGAATTTATTATAAATTAATAT
Organism: Viscum album; assembly: GCA_963277665.1. NCBI lineage: Eukaryota > Viridiplantae > Streptophyta > Magnoliopsida > Santalales > Viscaceae > Viscum > Viscum album. The sequence goes on from OY728128.1 coordinate 61,946,887, forward strand.
TTCTAGCTTTTCCAAAGGTGCCCCTCAACCCTCTTATAAAAGGGCACTCTTCCGTCTCATTTCTTCACACCTTAAAAGCCTTTTGGATCGGCCAAACCCTGCCCAAATACTCTCTCAAATTCACTAAATACAGCCTAGATGCCTTAGTTTGATCAGAAAACCAACCTAAGGATCCCTTTTGATCAAATAAAAAGGAAGAACCCGAAGAAGATGTAATGTTTTCACCACCCCTTTTCAAGTTCCTTTCTTCTTCCACTTCTTCTTTCTTTGTTATTACCATTCTAAAACAACAAATCCATTATATTATATATACAATGGTGTTATTATAAATATGGTACAACCATATTCAGTATTCTATCCACCCTTTGAATTACATGTCACCATACGTGCGTACGTACGACTTACCGTCTCCACGTCGTGGTGTAATTGTTATTCAATATATTATTATTTCAGTGGATATAATAATGATGTTTAACTCATTTAAATAATAAATATAACTTGATAATTATTATTTATATATGATATACCATCCAATTATATATTATTTTAATATCAAAAGAATGATATTGTCGCTCGTGCGTACGTACGGACTACCGTCTCCACGAACGCGATGACATTCATTCTCCATCATATCTATTCAAGTATAACTATCATTTTATGATTTAAAAATAATGTTTAATAACTTTATATATTTCTGTATATGAATAAGATAAAACCTATCCATGAAAAACATGGATTATGTAACAAAACTTATAAAATAAAATGAGTAATTTATCACCCGAAACGACGATAATTCTAAGATATTATTAACAAGGAAATGTAAAAAGATCATATATGATATCATATTAATGGATATGATTCATGAATAATTTAATTAAATTTATTTCATCATTATACAAGAGTTTAACCTACCCCCAACCAAGGAAAAGTACAAGTTAATGGGTTTCTTATCACACTTTTAATTCCGTGAGAATTCCATTGTTCACCACTTATTTATTACATGTGGTGTGTGTACTGCCCATGTTTGTATTCATTGTGTAATATACTTTAATTCATGTATATTTACATCATCATTGTATGATCCTTCTTTAATGGGTGTATGTTTTGTATGTTACCAAATCAATAATGTAATTTGAAATTTCAATTTCCATTTATTCGGCTTTACGCAAACTTCATTGATTATTTTACTCCGAGATTATGTATGGAATAACTATTCATTTGCTTATGTCATAATTTCCACTCCCCGTTTTTGTGGATATACTTTTGATACACATAATCACTCAATTGATAATTTCGCAAGTCATCGATATGAATTTGATAAGAGTAATTTTAACCCACTCTCCATTTGTTGAGTTAAACATCCAATTCATTGGTGTTGTTTTTATAAGATTATGTGTGAATATCCTTTGATTGATTTACACTGAATATCCAATCATATTTACTGTATTTATATTTTTCACACATTACTATGTTGTTGATTTATCCTTAACCTAAGGATACGTCCTTTATGAGGTATTTCATCTCAATTTACATTATGTTGAGACTTCTTTGTTGATATACACCAAATCACTTTTCTATGGTGTATATAATGTACTTTGACATTGTATATAATAAATCCCTTTATTCTCATGATATTAAAAAGTTTTGATTACATCAATAATTTGTATTCTATTGTCTCTCTTTTGGTTAGAATCTCTAACTAAAATACCATTTTTAAATGTTTTAAATACTTATTCATCTAAATATTGCACATTAATGTCCATGTTTTAAAAATGGTTATAAGGATTTATTTATATGGACATTAAAGTTTTAAAATTATAACTCCTTTTAAAAAATTTCAAAGTGGTATGGGACACTTTCATTCAAAAATCTATTTTTAAATGGCTTCTAGACGAATACTGTGACTTTTAAAATGATTTCAAGAAAAAGGGGGATATTTCTCTCAAATTGTTTTGATGATTATTTTCATCTATGTCAACATCCTTCATTATTCTTGATTGAGGTTAATGTGATAAAATATAATCTTCCATATTGTATAAAATGAGTTATGTTTGACTTTGGATATGCTATTTTTATACCATTCATGGTTTGTAGTTAAGGTGTTGACATTTCGTATGCTAGTTTTAATAAGAATGTTTATGTTATGTTTAAACCTGTTCATATGAGGAATGCATTGGACTTAATAAGTGATGGGTGGAGCCCGCTATATCTCCTCGATGCATCGGTAGGTCTCATGAGACAAACTAGTGTCTAGGCACAAGGCCTTGGAAAAATCTTATTTGTAGTCTTGGCACGATGCCTTGGCTATGTGGTTATGATAGTCTGGCATTATGCATTCCATTATTATGAAAGTGGTTATTGATATTTCATGTGATAATTCGACTATTAGAATATACATGTGATTAAGTAATGGCATTATTTTATTTTATCTTTTCCATTTTATGCTGAAGTTCAAGTTTAAAAGGCTTTTGTTTTAGTTATAAACTACCTTAAGTGTTTATGAATATCTATAAAAGCTTCTTCTATAATGTTATCCTTACTAAGAATCTGAGCTCACCCCTTTCAATGTTTTATTTTTTCCAGGATTATGAAGAAGTAATTTATGAATAACATGCAGGGATAGTATGAGGGGATATGAAGACAAGATGTTGTTGTAGTTTTTTCACCTTATGATGTAATGTAAGACTTATGAATATATCTAGTGTTTCCAAGACTACTAAACTAATCGGTCCTTCAAGACTTGATCCTTTGTGATCATGCCAATGTTATGTAACAATGCACCGACTCTGGGTATCTAGGGTCAGGGTGTTACAGAAATAATGATATTATAAATAATATCAAGTAAGTATGATTGTTTCTAATGCTATGTGTTTTATATTTCCCATACAATAATTATATCATTTTTTTATTTGTTTCATCTAAAATCCAAAATTGGATGGTCTTATGTTTGTAAATAATATGTTTCTGGTAAAAATGTAATAAATAAGACACCAACAATGGTTTACTGTTGTTCGTTATTCTATATCAGGTATTGAGGAATGTGTAATAGAAACCAAGGAATATATATATTATATAAAAAATAATTCATGATAATTAATATAATTTCATATAGTATTTGAGATTTTTTACTATTTTTGGTTTTTTAATTTTATGGAATAATATACATTATAGTTATGAGATAATTCTTTGTGTGAAATTATTTATGGATGGAAACCAAATAGTAAAATTGAAGGAAATCCCATAAATATTATAGTTATTTCCCTCTTGAGAAATTTAATTTTGACGGTGATGGAACTGAGAATATCACGGTCGTATTTGGGAAGCTGAATTTGGTAATAATGAATAACATAGTCTGTACAGAGTAACTTGGTTCTCTACTATGTGATTTACCAATCTTAAATATCCTAATGTAATAAAATCCTCCATATATTAATGGTACTATTAATACATTAGTAACTAAATATTGTATTAGGTCTCATTAAATGATATTAATATCTTTGGGATTTAAAAATAGTGAAAATTTTATTATCATTTTGAATATTTTGAGACAAAATATAAATCAATGGTGGAAATTTATCCATAACACTAAAGAGGATAAAAAATATAAATTATTTAATGTATAGTTATTAAATAGATATTACATAAGAGATATTTCTCTGGAGAACATTGAGCATAAATGGATAGGATGTCACTCTTATTTATGTAGATAGAATAATAATGTGTGGAAGAGTATAAGGCTAATATCACAAAATTATCTAAAACATCTTCAAACAGCCCACATTATCTGAAAATAATTATTTATCATATCATTAATATGATTATATTGAGTATCAAAAGAGAACTATTTACTCAATCAACTTCATCATATGATGATATTTTATGAAGTTTAATTAAGATAGAGAATTAATTTTCAAGATCCAATATCATTAAGGGATATAAGGGGAAGGAATTTTTTGATAAGAACCATTAAAAAGGGAACAAATAAAAAAAGAATAAAGAAATTATGAAATATATATCTTGTAAAACATTAGGAAAGAAACATTCTAGAATATACATGTATGATATCAGAATTTGTTAAAAGTGTAGAGATAATGGTATTCTGGATAATGAGTATAAGAAATATAATGAAAAAACTATTATTTAGTTATTAAATTTTAAAGATATGGGAACATATTCAAACCATTCTGGAATCATAAGATAAACTTGCAAAGAAGAACCATATTTTAGAAGTCAAAATATATTGAATTTATATTGATAAATAGTATATTTTATGTGAGGCAATGAAAAATATTGTTATTATCCAAACTAGAAGTAAAAATGTTTTATATTTTTATTTTTTCAAACTATTTCATATTTAAATATGTTCCATAGTGTATCACATAACTACCTCAGAAACTAGATGTTATTTTAGTAGTGTGAAATCCAAAAGGTAGGATGTACACATTTTAATTATATATATTATATCCATTTTATGATTCTGGGAATGATCTTCCTAGAAATCATTTTTTTCATCCTCTATTTTAATTTTATGAAATCATGGGAATGTATTAGGTCTCCCATTATAAATCCAATATAAATTATTACGGATGGGATGTAACATTTGATATGACGAATCGACCTATTATTTTATTTGGTTTCAAGGATGAACCCGAACGTGCATTAGATATTAAAAATTTATATGGGTTTTACCTCATATCCAGGAGGAATATTTATCTCATATGTTTGGGGATAAATATAACATTGGATATATTCCTATTGTATGGGAGTTTGTTTTTTTCTTCACAGAATAGTTTCCTATAATTCCCCAGAATTGTGAAGTTGAGTTATCAATTAATCCAATAAGTGGAGATACACATACTTCAAATAATCCATATAGAATGGAACATATTGAGTTGTATGAGTTGAAGAAAAAACTCATGGTGAGTCTTTAAAAGGAAGACATTATTCCTAGTGCTTCACCATTGGTTATACTTATTACTTTTTTTGAGAATAATGATGGTTCAATGCATCTTTTCATTGATTATTAGGAACATAAAAAATTCACTATTAATAGAAAATATCATATACCCCATAATAATGATATGGTTGATGAGTTTCATGGAGATCAATAATTTACCAATATTTATCATTGATCTACATATCATTATCTAAGTGTAAAAAAATGAGGTTATTTTAAAGGTATATTTTCATAAAAGGTATGGTAATTATGAATATATAGTAATTCCATTTAGACTTAACAATGATCATATTCTTTTCCTGGATTTAATAAATATTTCATTTTAGATTATCTTGATCTTTTTGAGGAAATATTTATAGTATAAATTATTATAATTTTGAATAGGTTGGAAGAGAATAATGAACAATTTATAAATTTGATTTTTTCCCAAAAAAATATAGAACAATATCTCCCAACACTCACTTGTTGGTGACTAAGGGTGGTTGAAAAATTTCGTTCTTGGGGTTTACAATATTATTCTTTAATGGAAATGATAAATGGTTCACATATCTATAACTATGTACAAACGTTCTTTCCAAAGGTTGGTGGTACTTTTTATTTTTATAACCAATTGTACATAGGAACTCAAATTGGTCGAGATGATGGGAGGTGATGCTCATCATACCCTTTGGGGTGGGGGGAATTATTTCATGTTCTTAGAATCTATTTTAGATTTATGTTATTTTAAGGAAATATTGTATAGATCTTGATATGAGACTTGTTACCCTCGTTCCATTGACTTGATTAAGGCCATGTTTTGAGGGGAACAAAAGTCCTTGTCGCATGTTCTCCATAATTCATTTTTTAATCATTATTAAATATTTTAGAGCATTTTTTATTCAATATAAAGATTATTGTCTTCTATGAAGGTTGTTCGTGTCTTTTATATGGTATTGAACCTCTCTAAGTCATCCTATGTGTCCCTTGAGAACAGAAATCAAAACTCATGTAGTTCATTTGACATAGTTTAATGTCATGTGGAAGGAAAATAATATTCAATTTAAAATCATGTTGAAAGGGCACAAATATAAGGATTATGACTTGAGGAGGAATCCTACGTATCCTATTATGACCAGAATTAGAGTATACATAGCTCATGTTATCGGAACCTACGCCATTAAATATGAGACAATTTGGACCTTGATCAGGGCTTTTCATATAAGCCCCCTAAATTGCCTCATTACAAATATGAAAACATGAGTAATGTTGGGATGTATTCAAACATAAATCCCATTGAAGGACAAACACAAGGGGATTCATTTCCATTCAATTGGAACACTCATTTCCATTCACTAAGCTCACATGATTCATGCTCGGTGTGAGTAACATTTTCTATTGGATGACTGGACACATTGCATGAGATAAAATTTAAATTGGGATTACACATTATTTTTTCCCTTTGAGATTTATAATTATTAGTATAATGTATAATCCGGTATTGAACTAATTCCATGTAAATTAAACCTACATATCCTTTTTATAAGAGGTATTAGAGTCCTCATAGTTTAGTTACCCCTAACCTGTTGATGGCCTAGATTTGGTGATCAAGCTCAAAGAAATTATTTTCATTGATGAGGTTTATGATGGTTATGTTATTATTATCAAATTTATTTCCATATTTCTTGTTTTTTATTTCTCCAAGGATAGATAAAGAGTGGTAATAACCATGAAAGGTCTATTGGAATTTTTGTTATGATACATAGTGCACGTTAGAGTGTGTGATGCATATAGGGTCACATGAGTGCATAACCCGAACCCATTAAGGAAAATCACCTTATAGAGGGGGAATGTGGCCAAAAGTTCATGTTCATGGTTTCATTTTGTATAAGTACAAGTGTTTGTACTAGAGAGGGTTTTCATGTCTAAATGGAATTTTCCAGGTGTCATATTGACAGGGAAGACAGATCAAAGGATTTCTTCCTAACATGTACAAAAAGATTTGCATTATAGAATTTGACATTTCCAATACCATTATATTGATCAAATGTCTTTTATAGGAATTATTCACATGATAAAAGTAATTTTCTCAGATTTCATCAGTCCAAAAATGCTCAGTTGTCTAGGATATTTCACAAGATCAGCTGACTTGTCTAGGATGCATTCAGATGATCCACATGCATTGTCTAAGAATTCATAAAATGATCAGCCTACATTTTCTAGAATGTCTTCACATGATCAATAAGAATTATCTATGATGTATTCTCTTGACCAACCTACATTTCCTAAGATGTTTTTCCATGACCAAAGCAAACATGTCTATGTTCATTAACAAGATCTACCAACTTATCCAAGATAACATTTCATGTTAATGGTGGATTGTCCAGGATTCCATCGCATGATCATCATGACTTATTCTGGGTGTTATTCATTATCAACTGACTTGTCTGGGATGTATTTTAATTATTATGGTAAATTTTCCATGATGTCTTCACATGAGAAAGGTATCATTTATATGGACATTCACATGATCAACATACTTTTCAAGGATGTCATCAAATTATCAAAGAGACATATTAATGGTCTTTCACATGTTAAATCTTATTATCTAGGATTTATTCGCATGATCTCAATTACCTTTCCAGTTATTATCTTGTAAAAAAACTAATTGATCCAAAGTCGCAAAAATCCATCACATGTCTAGTGAAAAACAATACAGTCGTGTGAGCCATGAGGATTTATTTCATGGAGTCTCACGAGTGTATACTCATGAAACATGTCAAATGTTTATAAATCAATGTATTAATAGGGATTCCCTAATCATGGGTTCATAAATCTATATAATACAAAAATTTAAAAAATTGGTACATCTATTGTAAAAAGTGCATCTTCAGTTGGTGAAAATGTTTACCAACAAAAATGTCCTATCATTAAATTATTGTAAAAACACAGTCTCCAAATGTTATTGAGTGAAATAAACTAATTTTGATACAAATATAATAATTATAATAAAAAATATATATGTTGGTCATGATGTTTAGAAAAATATTCATATAAAATATTTATCTATTGATAATATGAAATCATTTATATTTCAGATTATTATAATAAATACCAACAATTAATTTCTATTTACAAATTATATTATAAATAAAATATAATGTGTCGATATTCTAAAATACACTGCTAAAAAATTATATTTGTTATTTAAATATAATTATATATAATTTATTTACTACATTTATTTAATAATATTTAGGAAATTAGGACATATGTAACCCCATAAATATGTTAATTTAATGGAAAAATCATATTCACTCATAATTTAAAAACATCAAAAATTTAATGAAAATACATGAATCCCTAATATAATTGGTAAAAACTTGTCTAAACATGTTCAATATCCAAAATAATATGTAAAATATCCTCAAAACATCATATGAATGTTGTTTTCCTCAAACATTAGCTTTCACTAATGTTTCTCACACCAGAGATGAGATCCACAACTGAAAATATCCCACTTTATAATGGAATGTCCACAATGGTCGTGATGTCCTATAGTAGTCCACATTGGAATCATGAAGCATGTCATCCCCAATTTCTGATGAAGTTTGACAGAAGAAACTAATCATTAAATCATATAAAATCTCTATATAGGTATATGTATACATCATTTATAATAATAATATCCAGATATAGTCAATAAATGCATCGAGTCTCAATGAATGTCACACCTATAATTTTAATCTTGGATTCCATCTCAAAGCTTCCACAAATCACTCATCATGGGGAACATAGTACTAAGTCGGAAATAACTTATGAAATCGTTATATGAGGAAATGACCATTGACTCTCACCATTAAAAATACTAATAGAATATACTAAGTGTTGTGATACAAAAAATATGATCACAACCAGGTCTATGGGTTATAAAGAAAACTCAATCCAAATTAACCTGCTTAGTAGATGATCAGGGCTTGCATATTGTCAGTCACAAAGACAAAAAAACACCACCAAAGGTAGGAATATAAATAAAGGATATCACTCTATGACTTATAGAAGGTTTCCAATAACTCAATCCATGAAGTCCTACTTAATATATCCTTGTCCTAGAAGTTGGAGGTAATTCCATACTAACCATCATTAAATAAATATAGGGAATACACTATTACTATAATTTTCCAAGATACATTGGAAAAATGTTCCAATACATATTCTAAGGAGTACATTGAATTTTTTAGAGATACATGTTATGAACCTTTGGTCATTGGTCCTTCCCATGTAAATGTACCATGTCTCGGGAAAATGCCCATATAGTAGTTCACAACATTCCATATGTCCATGTACAATACCCCTTACCAGTATATGGCATATCCTCTATAATATTTTTAGAACATGTCCATGTTGGAGTACATGGAATTCTCATGCCCATGTAATCCAACTAGTGTCCATGAACCCTCCAAGGTACATACTGAGATCACCAAAGGGGACCACACACCATGTGATAGGGTTACATTCCATTTGGTGCTTATATCCCTCTTAAAACCCTAGACACCACTCTTAGGGTCCCACAGAGTATTTATTCACAGATTACACACTGCATGATTCCGTATTTTCAAGAATCCAAAATCCCCTTCATGCATATTTTGATGATCCTATGGGCTTTGTGACAAAAACTGTCTCATAGGGAAAATAAAAAAAATCAACCCCTTCTTATTAATTCCATCACCGAAAAATATGATATAACCATTTGATCTATTTGTAAAATGGGATTATATGTCATTCTTCATTGCACGATGAAGAACAAGAAATCTAGCATTCAAACTTGTCATATTCATCTCCACATCGATCTTCACACCACCATAATTTTGTGCTCATTCTAGTTCTACAATACATTATTTTTACACAATGAAATGGTTGAACAATGATGAATTCCTCATGGAATGTACAACCATAGTCAATATGTAGAACATCATGATGAATAAAGAATTGGGGGAGAAATGTAATAGGACAATCTGGAAGAAGATACCTTGTTAAATGCTTGAGTCGACCTCAATTAATTACCATTAGAATTTAGAATGGATAATCAATAGTCATGAAGAAATTCCCCAAACGGAATCCCTACAATAAACCCATAATGTAATACTCATGATCCATGAATCAATCAACTAGTTGACTGATCCTGACACCGTAGAAAATATTAAAGAGTAAGGAAATAAAATCAGACAAATTTCCTACCATGATTTAGATCAATCATTAGTGAACAACAATGTGGAATCATTGTTTTTTGCGTTATACTTTAAAACCATTTCAAATAGATCGTCAATCCAAAATATGAAATAGTTTTTTCTAAGAGAGATCCTACAAGGAATTCTCTCAAATAGGTACATGATTATGCAGTTTACACTATAATTTCATCATAGTATTCTACATACTAACTTGACAATATTTGTGTCAATGAAATTGAAATAATTAATTTCATAATTAAATTCATTTTACATACATGATGAAATTTATACTAACCTGCGTTGATAGGGGTTAAGTCCCGCCTTAGGTTAGAAACACATTTTGAACTTAATAGTTCCATTAGATCTCTAATCCAAACCCCTATTTAATGTCTATTTCACCTTTTTAAGAAATATGTCCAAGTGTTCTATTTAATATATTTAATTTATTTCATCATAAATTAGAAACAATCATGGTACATAACTACACACCTTCTCAATACCATATCTCAAAAATAATTTATAGAATATAAAAAAATAATATAAGTAAAATTCCAATCACTACATTCTCTCCACGTTGGGGATTTATATCATATAAATAGAAAATAAATGATTCAAAATGATATGTGTGTACTATGAATTAAAATGAGCATCCCGCTTCCATGTTATCTCCTAGAGATTCTAGTGATTCCACCAAACTCACACTACGGTAATCGCTTACCCATGAAGGATCCCCTCCTATAAATCCTCATTCTCTCCTAGGTATATAGAAAAGGTATCTTCGTCCTTGAGGTCTAGTTTTCCCCAGTCAATAAAATGTGATGCTCCATACATGTACCTTATTATTTATGACAAGTTGAAAATTCCATTTACCATGTGTAATTCTGGTTGTAAATCTAAGAAGTATGCCACCTCTCCATGTCTAAAAAGTATTTATAAAGGCGCAATAAATCTCTTCCAATGCTTTCCACCATGCAAAAATATCATAATCTACATTGAGATGGATCCTGAATGAATGCATAGTCTCCCTTGTCTAACTCTAAAAGCATCCATTGTATTTCCATATATGAATTGGTGTGACTCTATGACATCCTAATCTACCCCAAGATGATATAAAACATGTCTATAGTAGATCACACAAACTCTCGGCCCATGATCACTTGATCTACTTGGAAATTCTAGTAAGTTGGTTACCTATAAGGTAGACCATACAAATCCTCTAATTTTGCAATGCTGATAGTGGGATGGTAATTGTTTTTTCACAAAATGTCCACTTGTGGGTTTTTATCCAACCAACAATGTAAAGGACCAAAATGGAAGCTCAAAACATTCAATCTAGAACCTGAATTATTTTCTATGTGCAGTTATTATTTCAAGGATTAAACGATGTGCTCAAATGTAATTGAGTCCCAAATGCCTCATAAAACCCCTTCAACAACAAAGGTGTTATGTGAGTATCATTGGTATACATAATTGTCAATGAAATTAAATGAAGTTATACCACTTCCAACACGTACTAGAATACAAGGATCTCTACTGAACTCTTCTCCCAAATAGATAAGGAGTGGGATGACTCTATTAGGGGGTCTATGATCACCTAGATTTAATAATATCCCATGCATGTACCTAGTAATACCATCCTGAGGTCATTGGATATCTCATCATACTTCAAATATGGAATCTAAAGATGCTGAGATAATCCTATAAAAACCTGGTTCTCAACATTCAATTGATTAAATGTAAGGCATCAAGAGACAAACTCTACAACTCATATCTTTATATCTGGTTACAAAAATTGAGGTCAGAGGTCCTAGTAAATCTTTTCCACACTTGGATGTTCCACCAATGGGGATGTTTGAAAACCTATTAGAACCTTCTTAGATAACATAATTGGTACATTACTACATCCATTGAAAAGAAATACATAATCCACAACTTCTAAAAATCAATCAGGATATTCTCCCATGGATATGTGAGTACATAGGGTAACATAGTAGTTATCCCCAAGTTATTCCTCCCTAACTGGCTGCAAGAGAAGACGAGTAAAAACTATCGACAGGAGGTAAGCTACTCCGTCACTATCAACAAATGATAACTATAACTTGGACAACTACTTTTATTCCTTATTCAATAATTGTTAACAAGGTCACTTTTCAAGAGGATCTGCTACCACATTCCCCTTCACATGATTATAAAAAATTTCGAATTCACAATCCAATAAGAAACCTAATAGACACCTCTATTTCAAATTAAGATCATTCCTACAAAATATATACCAGACAATTTATAAATCATAAGAAATGATACAATGCTCACCTATCATGTAGTTTCTCCAAATATTACTTGAGAAGACTATCACAGCTCATTCAAGAAGATGTGTCATGTAGTTAAACTCATGTTTATTCAACTGACATTAACCATATGTAATCATTAAAGGCCTATAAATTAGAACACGACCAAGCCCAATTTAGGATTCATCATAGAAAACTATGTACTTTAATACGTCCTTAAAAAATATCAATATTGGAGAGTTTTTCAATCTTGACCAGAACAACTGAAAAGACAATTAACACCTTTCAGCCTAGACAAAATGATTCCCCTTATGGTCAAATTATTCATGTGTGGAGATATTTTAGAGAAATCAAGTTCAATATTTGGTAATATCCTACCATCCAAAGGATGTTTTACACCACCATTATTCTCTTGTGTGGCTCACAAGCTAACACTTCCTTATCATTGGTTTGTTCCACTGCACCTACATCTACTGAGATATCATGTCCCTAAAAGCAGACTCTAGAATCCATAACTATAATGTCGATATCTTTCTATTAAGATGGTAATCTTTGAGTAACTATAGAACAATAATTGTGTACCTAACATGATCTACCTTGGATGTTGCATACACAAGTATATCGTTGATGTAGAATACCATGAACTGGTCTATGAACATTTGAAATAACTTGTAAATCGCCAATATTTTCTGAATTATTTTTTTCGAATTAATTTAATCTTTTTGATATTTTACATTTATAGAAATACTAAATATATTTATTTTTATATTAAAGGGACAAGTTTTTGTTGAATTATATAAAACAACAATTTAATATTGCACTACATGCAAAAATAACTTTTATATTGTTGCTCTATATGGAACACTGAGGTTAGCAAGTGTTCCCTGCAATATTGACTTTCTTTTATGGCTTGCATAACACGAAGTCTAATTTTACCCAAAAATAATGTTATTATTTAATATATTAAGATACACCCTTTAATTTTAATTAGATAATATAAAGTGTATTTATTATTTTATGAAAATATATGGTTCATAAAAATTTAATATGATTATATAGGATAATAATTATTTAGAAATGAAAGCCATTTGAGTATAAAGGAAAATATTAATAGGGTCTTAGTGCATTTTTACCATAATATATTAAAATAAATACTGACTGTTATTAAATATATATATATATATATATAATATATTTAATAAAATATTTTTTATGTCAACACAATTTATTTGATATGAATAATATTAGAAAAAACCCAATTTTATGCTTAAAAACCAATATTTTTATTAAGGCCTCTTTTTGACCTCTTAATAGAGAAACCATTTTAAATCCAATTTTAGGAAATTTTATATATTTAATATGTCAAAAAATATCATATTTTATAGTGGAAAAAATATTTATATTAGGGTAAATTTTTAGTTTTTTTATGTGATGATTAATTTTTTAATTAATAGTGAACAATATTGATTTTCTGTACAAAACTTTTTTTCCATCTCGTTTATATATAAGATTTAATTATATTTTGAATAGGTTTCATATTTTAATTATAAAATATTTTTTAAAATTAATAAAATTAAGGTTATTGGAACTAATTTCACAATGAAATTGGGTATAAAAACCAAGAACTCTTTTCATCATTTAATTTTAAAAACCCCTTATTATCCTCTCATCGGTGTGATAATATTTAAATTATTTTCTACCACTTCATTGATTGGAATTTGGAAAAATTAAATTAATATTAAGAATTATTATAATTTATAATTTCAATTATGGTTGACATAGTTTTTTACTAGAAACAATTGTAAAATTAATTAATATTAATTTAATTACATAACATAAATTTTAGTGTAACTAAAAACTAAACCATAAATTTACGACTCAAAACTACGAAGAAAATTGTCCAAAATCAGATGAGCATAAATATTTAAGCCCTATAATAACTTTTAAATTTGTTTTCACATTAATATATTCACATGAAACATTAAAAAATTTAGTGTAATTCTCCTGTTAAATATTTAAAAGAGTGCCACTCATCCTCCACAATAAAAAGGCCTCCACTCCTCCCACTACCTCACACCTAGAAAGGATATTTGTTTTTATATCCTATTTTAAAAAAACCACCCTTAATCCTTTAAATAAATAGAAAATTCTCCAATCAGGAAGAATAGAATCCAAGAAATCCATTTTCCACAAACCAAATTGAGTTACCAGATTAAGAGAGAACATCTTCTCTCGGGCTCCATTCTTTTATTTTAATTCTCTTCCCCCTCCAATCTATTTAATCCATTATTTAATAACAATACATGTATGTTAAATATACTAGTATTTTATTTATTATAAGGGGTTTACTTATACTTACACAAACATCTATCTAATAGGTAATAGACAAACTGTTTATGCGTACGGAAAACTACTGCCTCATTAAACGATGATTGTTCGTTTTTTTCTTTACTGCCTCTCATGGTTGAAATTATAATGGAAAATATGTTTATATATGTCAAATATTATTTTTATTATATAATTAATTTTCTAGATTCATCATAAAAGGAATATATTTTTATTCTCCATTTACTGTTAATACGATAATTTTGTTTGAGGAAGTTTGGACGACCTCCCTCTAAATGTGTTGTGATTCATTCACTTAAAAAATAGAAATTATTAATGGTGGGTTCAGTGATCTTATATGATATAAAAACATTATAATTATACTTTAGGGATGTTATTTACATATATAAATATATTTCATTTTCTGTATTTCTATAAATACTTTAATGAAAAAGGAAACAAGGTTCATGCGTACGTACGACTTACCGTCTCTATGAATAGTGCAATCCATTTTTTACGTCCTTATTATATAGATTATTGTAATAAAAATATATTGAATATAAATGATATTTATATCATTTTTTACATTTTATTATTATGATATAATCATAAGTACCAGATATATAACAAATAAAAATACATGTGAATAATAAACTAGATATTAACCAAAGTGAAACCTTATCATATAATTATTAACAGGGTTAATATGAAGTCACAATAAAATCATATATGGAATTAAATATAATAATATTGTTATGTAAAATATATAAAATAAATTTATATTTATTATACAAGAGGTTTTAAAGAGTATGTTTGGAGTCAACACACACGGTAAAGGATATTTCATCTCACTTTTATTTCTGTGAGATATATACATTATTCACCACTCACTTATTTTGTATTGTGTATGTACTTACCCTGAATGTATTATATTTATCTTATAAAAAATGGTTATTTAAATTTAAATTTATGATCAATAATTCAAGGGATTTAACATTAAAAAATTTCCAAATTTGTAATATAGTTTTGTCTTAATTTTCTTTCTTTGAGACTCATGTTTTTTTATGCAACTAAATTCATTTTTGTGGTGTATATACTTCCATTTTACATGTTATTTCAAGAATATAAATATTTTAATGAAATTTTATTCTTTTTCTAATTTTAATTTTCTTACATGGGGAGTGTGATCCCATATTTTAAATTAGTAATAGTCTATTGAAAATATATCATCATTTTACAAGGATTGTAATGATTATGCTTCATTTGATGAAATCAGGTGATTCATATCACAATAACACTCAATAGTTATCAAATTCACTTTTATTTCTTGATATATTCATCTATTTTAATTATTATTTTGATTTTTGTAATATTATATAGTTATGAATGTGTTTTATTTAAATCCTAATGTTAACCTCCCTTCGGTCAAAATGTTAGGTTCCATTAGAATTGTGTTTTCTAAAAAGGGATTCTATGAAAAATGAATGATTTTTCAATAATCATTAAAAATAATTTTCCCTTTTTGTGTTTTGGTAATGATTTCAAAAGATTATTCTTCTCACATTTCAAAGAAGACATTTTCTACCCTTTAACCATGAAAAATAAATATTATTTTACATTTTATGACATGTTTGGATTTACCCACCATCATTTTCATGAAGCTTCCTTTTCATAATTAAAAGGTATATTTTTTGAGGCTATATTAATAATTATATTAAATGAAATTTTTGCCAAAAAAATCAATATCCCTTCATATGTATTCAAAAAAAATGTTTTTAAAACATTGTTCAGATTTTTTTGGGTTTTCAATGTTATTTTCAATGAACTTTTTTTCAAAATGTTTTCAATAGTTCACTATAAGTTTTAAATATGATTTTATGGATAAAAAATATATTAATGTATTGATTCATATTTTATAATTTATTAAGTAAAAAGGTTTTAAAAATGATTTCAAGGATTATTTATATGTTTAAAATGTATTTTCTCTGAAAATGATTTTCCAATGTTTTTATGTAGTAAAAATTCTTTTTTATTAATGGATATTTTCTAAAAATGATTTTAAAAGATATTTCAACAACATTTTCCATCTAATATGAAATTTTTTTTTGTTAATAATGTCTTTAAATAAAGCTATCTAAAATATATATTCTAATTATTTCTATTAATGTTATATGATTAATGTCATGGTATTTATGAAATATGTTACACTTTTAGTGGTTATGATTTTGAAGAAATGATTATAAAACCTGTAAATTTTAACACAGGTTATGATATGTTTACATGTTTATGATACCCATTTCATTTTGTGGGTTATGATATGATTTTTCATGATTTTTGAGAACATTTTTGTATTATTTCATTATAATATGGGTGGGACCTATATCTCCCATCATTGTATTTCAAAAATATTTTTATCTCATGAGATTGAAATGGATGAAATGTGATATGGACTCGATTCAATATTATAGGGATGTAATTGGAAATTAATATGGTTTGGTATTATAGGGATTATAATGGGAGTGAACTTAGTTTAGTATTAGTGGGCTAGAATAGGGAGTGACCTCGATTTTGTATTAGATAGATGGATCAAGGAATGAACTCGGTTCAGTAATTCAGGTAAGGAAGGAGGTGTGAACCCGACATAGTAAAGAACATTGTACAAAAAGATGTCCTCCGAAAAATTACCTTGAGTACAATGGTAATCATTATTATATGATTATCGATTTTCCATAATTCTAGGTTTTATTCCTATATTATTCGTTTATAGATTTTGTGCTTTATTTAATTTGGATTCATGTCTTATGAACTGCCAGATTTCAAGCCATGATTCAGGTATAATATCAATTACATGTAGGCTATGATCATCTATTTTTAGGATCATGTTCTCATACCATTAGGCACATGATTGTTATTAAATTTTTCCCTTTTTTACCCTTAATACTTAGTTTATCTCACATGTTTTTGTGTGTCCTTCCCCATGTTATGAAGATATATATTATCTTTTATGTTTCTAAGAAGGGAGAAAGTCATGAAGAACCTAATGAGAGATAAATTAGCTCAATTATTTATCATTTTTTATGTTCCATGGTTCCAAAGGTAATAGACTACTATGGTGATTGGGAATCTTTGGGAATAATGTTTTCAGTATTCTAAAAAAAATTTATGTAATTTTAATCTATTATAATAGAGGGTTTCTACAGTTGGTATCAGAGTGAATCTTTAGTTAACGTTTATAAACTACTACGAGAAATTTTTTGTGACATCCCTAATTATATTTCTAAGTATATGTCTAGGGATGTCTATATGGATAACTATAGGGTTTATTCACCATTTAGTAATATTTTCATGAATTTTGGTAATTTATATTGTGATTGGTTCAATAAAAATAAATTCATTTATGGATACTACAAGAGGATGTGGTTCTAGAATTATTTTTCCGAGGGGTAAATACATATACTAGATATCCTAGACCTGACTTAGGGTAATTTGGTACACCATAATGATCCTTGATTCACATGTAGTTTGACACTCCCTTGGGATAGCATTTGGGAATTCAAACACTCTTCACAAACCATCAAGAATTATCTAAATATAATAAGGATATGAAAAACCTATGTTGAATCTAGGGTGTCATATATTACGTAAGGTGGTATAATTTAGAAATCCTATAAGATATTCTTTTGATGAATAGGTGGTTTTTTGTAACAATAAGTAATACTAATAATTTTCTTATGGTTTTACTCAATGGTGGGAATTAGAGGATCTAAATTAACATTAAATGTGGTGGTGACTTGTAGATGATAATTAAACAGGGTTAATAATAGGAGTAAAATATTTTTGTGATCATGCCAAATCAATTATCACTGAACGTGATTAATAGTGTACAACATTACCAATTCATGGGCTACCCATGGAATAGAAAAAGGAGTTCACTGAGAATTAGGGTAATGGAGACCACAGAGGAAATAATATTTGGTTATAAATATGTCAGGAGTTTTTAAATAATCACATATGTGAACGTTTTATATGAACAAGAAGATTTTTTGACTATTTAAAAAATGACAGAAAGCAAGTGACTGCAATGTCAAACTAAATAGTTTGGTTAACAGAACGGGTGGGAATATTAGACTCCAAAATATATCATCGAAGGTTATATGTTGTAGGGGTTGAGTAAATCAACATTATGTCACTCAATGTCACAACACGAAATCATTTAAAGAGAACCAACTTGGTGGTGTGATTAATGGTTACATTACGGATGACGATGATAGAAAATATGAAATGTGAATGGAAAGAGATATTGTGTAATATGATAATGCAGCCTTGTTAATGGAATAAGGATTCAGTTGAATAAATAATGCTTTTATGTATTTGGATTCATAAATTACATTATATGAAAGGTGAAATATATAATTTTATTAATTTTCATGTTTCTTCTCTATTTATTTAAAAGAATGTGTTGAATGGTTCTGATTTAATAGAAATTTTTTTAGTGGAAAGGTGATAAAAACACATATAAAGGTAAATATAACCCTTAATATGTTACTTATTTTTTTGATAATGTTTTTTTTATGATGATATGTGGGATATGAAAAATTAAATTGGATTGTAGTGATATCTATGGAACTAATTAAGTACCTGTTGATGGGTAGTTTTTTCTATTATTGATGTAGCTGAAAATATTTTTTTGATTAGTGGAATAATTCAAATATACTTTTAATAAGGAAAAATGCATTGTTTCAAAAAGTATTTATTGTAATTCTAGTTGTAACCATGCTTCATGATTATATATAGTGGGGATATTCAAATGATTGGAATGTGAAAAACAATAGCTAATTATTGATATATTGTAGAATCAATGATAAGATGATTTTGTGAAATGTTTTCTAATGTTTTGGATTCTCATATTTTATAAGGGTTATAAGGTTAAAAATTCATGATATGTTTAAATTAAACATCAAAGAAATTATTTACTCACTGTGTTTTTATAAAAAAACCTTAGTTAAAAGGAAATTTATTGATTAACCTAATTTCAAGGATGAATATATTATATTTTTTTCTAAATAATATTATTGTAGTTTTTGAAAAGACATAATATATGTTTGGTGACAACCAATCAAGTCCAGTAAGGCCATGGATGTTGAACCCATGACCCAAGAATGATAAGTGTTTCTCTCTTACCACTAGCATGCACAATGTCCTAGTAAATTTGAAATTGTTTTTGTTGAATAAATATTAATGATGATTCTGTAGATATAACTTTTTGTTTAATGATTAATGTACTATTTTTATTGATTTTTAGGAATATTGAAGGAAAAAAAGTTATACTTATCAATCCTTGATGGGCCATAAGATCTACTAAAAGAGTCTTAAATAATTTAAAAATCAATGTTAATATCTGGACCTTCATTTCTTGAAGTAATTTATGAATTAGAAATTGGTTAAATCACAATAAATGAATGAAATTTCGTTCACTGAAATATATTGAGTATTTATATTTCCTTATATTAATGGTCAATAAAATAATTTTTTAACAATATGGTATTTCTAAAAATCTTTTTTTCTTAAATCCATGATTTTTTAACTAGTGTCCTATAAATCATCATAAATTTATGAAATTGAGGAACATAACATTTCATTTATCACTATGTTTTGTATGATTGATGATATCAATCATTCGCTATAAATAATTTAATTTTTCCTCTATGTATAATATTCACTCCCAAACTATGTTCTCATATATGGAAACCTAATTATAAGTTACATTGGGTAAGCATTATGGTCCAAAATTTACCTTTTTAATGGATGTTATAGTATTTCTTTTTATGATGGGGTTTCTATGAATTATGATATCAAATATGAATCCTTTTACATCCCAATAATAATTTCAATTGAATAATTCATTTAAATGGGGGTAGAATGTATCACCCCATGATTTTGTGAATTATTTTTTTGAAGTAATTTTTCATTTTCGATATTCATCATTTAATGAAAAATTGAAAATTATTTGTTTTATGTGAATGAGATATGATTTTCTTGCATTATATGCAACACCATGTTCCCTCTGCACTACACAGAAAATAAATTTGTGCATCTTCTATACAGACCACTGAGCTATGTTTCTGTTACATGAAACAATGACAATCGAGGATGTCTTGTGTAACATGAAAGACTGATTTTACATAACAATAATTTTATTATTTAATAAAATATGATATGAAATATAATTTTAATTAGATGGTACAAATAGTATTTATTAATTTTTTAAAATATATGGTTAAAAATATAATATTTATAAAAAGGATACAAATTAATTTAAAATGAAAACCGAATGAATATAAATGAAATATTAATATGGTCTCCGAGATATTTTATCTTAATAAAATAAATAAATATGTGGGTGGTATTAATTTGATATATATGTTATATATTTAATCAAATATTTTTTACAACCATTCAATATATCTGATATACATAAGATAGTAACAAACCCAATTTTATGCTTAAAATATATATACTTATAATGGAATTTTTAATTCCTTTTAATGGAGAACCCATTTTGAATTCAATTTTTTGAAATTTTATTGATTTATTATGTCTAAATAAAAATCATCTCTAAAAGAAGAATATAAGACTCAGGTAAGGAAAAAATTATTGAGAAAAATAATAAATTTTAGTTCCAAACTTCTTTTTTCATCTAATTTATTTATTTGGATAATGTATATTTTGAGTTATTTTAAATGTTTAATTTGATAATATTTTTATAATTTAATCCAATGTATGTCATTGGAACCAATTCCTAATTTAAATCGAATGTAAAAACATGGAAATATTTGGATTTTATTTTATTTAAAACCCCACAATATTGTCCCATCATGGTGATTAAATTTAATTTAATTTCTACCACCTATGATATTTTAATTTAGAAAATTGGATTCCATATTTATAAATACAATAATTTCTAATTTCTAATAAACTTAACAGAGTTTTTTACAAAAAATATTATGAAAAGTAATTAATGATATTTTCATTCCTAAGGTTAAATTAATCATAACTAAGATTAAACCATTCATTTAATTCTAAAATAAAACTAGGAAATTGTCCAATAAACGTTGAGTGGCTATATTTAAACTATGTATTACCTTGGATATAAATTTTTCATTTATGTGATCTAAATGTAACATGAAAAACATGTATGGAATTCTCTCTTCATAAATTTACAAGAGTTCCACTCCTCCACTATAAAAGGCCACCTCTCCTCCTATATCGTCACAACAATAAAGCCCATAGGGAACCAAAAAATGGATTAAAAAAGATAATAAATCCATCCCTTAATCTTATAATTATAGAATTTCATAGAAATCAATCCACAAAAACCTTTTGGCACTAACCAAAATGAGTTACCCGATTAAAAGGTAACATCATCTTTCAAGCTCCTTTATTTTATTTCATTTCTCTACCCCATCCAATATCATTATTCCATTATTGTATAACCACACCATTATATTTAATATACTATGATTTTTTAATGTTATGGGTTCTAACAAAAAATACACACACCTTTATCTATTGGGGTGACGAACATATTGTTTACATGTACGGTAATCTACCACCTCACTAAAAGATGATTGTTATTTTTTACCACTTCTCATGGTGGTAATTATGATGGAATATCTAATTATATATGTCTTTAATTATATTTTTTATGTATTTAGGATTTAATATTCCTTTTTCAACACATATCTTGTTTACATTCCATTTGGCGTAAATATGATAATTTTTTGTGGGAGTAGGGACTATCACTCCCTCCAAGAGATGTGATTTGTTCACACCCTACATGGAATTTAATAAGGATGATTTTATAGAAATTTTATGATATATATAAATTTATAATTACACTATAATCATATTATATAAATATATGTAATTTTCTTTCTTTCTTTCAATAAGACAATAAAAATGAGAACAACATTCATGTGTTTGTTTGACATACCATTTCCATGAACATTGTTTTCCTGGTTGTACATATATATTCAATAAATTATTATAATAAAATTTTACCAATTATAAAAGATATTTATATCATTTTTTACATTATAGAATCATTCTATATGTACAAGGACTAAAGATATAACAAATTAAGACATAATAATAAAACAAAGTAGATGTTACCCAAAGTTAAACATTAACATTAGATTAGTAAAAAGAGTATAATATAAGATCATAATCAAACCATATATGGAATTAAATATAATAATATGATTTCTCAAATGATTTATAATAACTTTATATTTATTATACTGATGTATTTAATGATTACGATGTGGTTCAAGATACAAGGAAATGGAAATTTCATCTCACTTTTATTTCCATGAGATACATGCCTTATTCACAACTCACTTATTTTTTGTGGCGTATGTACTACACATGAATTTATTATATGAATATTATAATTACATTTATGGTCATTTATATATCCATTTTATGATCCTTCATTCATGGTATTTAACTATCAAATGATACAATATTTGTTAAATAGTTTTGTCCCAATATGACTTCTTTGAGACTCATGTCTTGTTATACACATAAATTACATTTTAAGGAGTATATAATTCCATTATACATGTTATATCATGAATATCGATATTTTAAATATACCTTATGCTTTAGGAAACATTCATTTTCATACATGGTGTGTGTGATCCCAATTTACTATGTATAAAGATTCTATTGAAACAATCTCATCATTTTTTGAGAGAGATAATGAATGTGCTTCCATTGATGAAATCTTGTGATCCATCTCTCAAGAAATAACATAAGTTACATTATACAATGATATTGCATTATATATTCATGTATTGGTACAATTATTCCACTCTATGGTAGAGAATATATTGTATAATGTGTTTTTAATAAATCTTGACTTTACCCTCTCTTCGTTCATATATCTGTATTCCTTCTAAAATAAGTTTTCTAAAAAGGTTTTCCAAGACTGAATGGCCCAAACACATTATTTTTATTTTATTATGGATAATCCACTTTTAAGGGTTGATGGGGAACCCATACATGACCCGTAGGCCCAAGTCACAAGACCATATTGACTCGTAATACATGACCTGAAGGCCCAAAGGCATACCATGTCCAATACATGACCCATATGCCCATCCCACTTGAACTAAACCTCCCCAGATTTTGCGTCATTTATCACCTATCTCCCCACCTTACATTGTTGATTGGCTAGCATTTCCCCATACAGAGTTGCACAGTGCCTGGTCCTGATGGCGGCTTCGATACCCTCTCATTCATCCAATATGGATAACTCTAATTCTAGTGGATGCTACTCTGGTTTCTCTCATCCTCTTTTGGGGAATGTTCATTGTGAAATGGGATACTCCATAGTTGATGTGGCCTAAAGGACCTGTGGCCCAAAGGCCTTTGATGACCCGTAGGCCCTTCAAATCCATTGGACCAAACTGGTGTCCTGAAGACCCAAATCCGGTGAATAGTTCCAGCTACAACAGTATCGAATAGTAACGGGTACAGTAACTGCTACAGTAACTACCACAGCACCGCACAGTGACTACTACAGTACTGCTACAGTACCTGGAAATTCTCCTCGACCCAGTTTCCACCCTTTTTACCATGTAAAATGAATGTTATTTTTTACCTCAAATGGAATGTACAAATTTACCCATTATCATTTACATGAATCTTAATTTTCACTAAAAAATGTTATTTTTTAAGAAATAAATTTTAAATTTTTCTCAAAGAAATCGTTTTCAAATCATTTTCAATATACATTCATAGTTTTTAATGTATAAAGGCTCTCAAAACATTTTTATGCTTTACCTCTATGTTTTAAAAGTTATTTTCAATGAAATGGGTTTGAAATTTTTTTTATTTTTTATATGATTTCAAAATGTTTTCAAATAAAAAAGATTTTTTAATGTTTTGAATCTTATATTATTAGTTTTCGAGCAAAAAGTATCCCAAAATGATTTAATTTCTTCTATATAAGTTTTCAATGTTTTATCTAAGAACATTAATTTCAAATATTTTTATAATTTAAAAATAAATATTCAAAAAAGATACTATGTTTTATCAGGAAACATTTTTGAATGTCATTTTAAAAAAATTTCCATCTAAAAATATATTATTTTATGTTACTCTTGTATTTCTAGAAAATAATCTAAAGGTTCCATTCATATTTTTTCTATGAATGGGTTGTGATTAATGTCATTGTATTTTTTTATATTTTTTACTATTCAATAGGTTATGACTTTTGATGAAATGATTATGAAACCGACATCTTTTTCAACAGGTTATGATAGTTTTACATGTTTATGATACCCATTTCATTTCATGGGTTATGATGTGATTGTTTATGGTTCTTTGGAATATGTATGTATTATTTCACTGTGATAGGTGGGACCTATATCTCCTTCTAATGAATCCAGAAAATATTTATATATAATGTGATAGACATGGATTGATTGAGAAATGAACTAGGTTCTATATTATGGGGTTGTAATGGGAAATGAAGTCGGTTCAACATTATAGGGCTGGAACTAGGATTGACCCTTGTTTTCTGTTATAGTGCAAGAATGAGGAGTGAAATCATCTTTGTATTATAGGGTTGCAACGTGGAGTGAAATCGGTTCAGTAATATATGACTTAAACGCTATGTTAACCTATTTTAGTGAAGGACACTTTGCACTAAGATAGCCTCATAAGAAATTATTTTACTACTATGAAAATAATTATTATATTCAAATGTGTTTGTGAAATATCCATGTTTCATTCAAATGTTCTGATTTCATGGATTATGTTCCTTATGTATTTATGATTAATGTCTTATGAACTTCCATGATTAATAACTATATGATATTTGATATATAGGGTATGATAATCTATTTTTAGGATCATGTTATGATTCTCATATTCCTATGATTATGATTACACAACTCCCTCATCTACCATCTCTGAGAATTTCATATCATCTAGTTTTATGTTTCTTTCCCCAAGTTATGATGATTTGTGTTATATTATATGTGTCTAAGAAGGGTTCATGTAATTAATAACCTATTGGTAGATAATTTATCTTAATTGAGTATAATGTTTTACATTCCCATGTATCAAAATTCACTAGAAAAGTACGTTCGTTGTGTGTTTGTTTGTATAATGTTTTCAGTATTCTACAAAATTTCTGTTATATAAATTTATGAAAAGATAGGGTCACTATATATATGGTTCCCAAGTCCCATGAACACTACCATGGTATTATTGACACAAAATTGAAAAACTATGTACTCATAGTGAACCTAATTAAATTTGAATTTAATTTTCTGTATATCCACATCCTCTACTCGCAATTTTTATTATCATGACCTAAGGTCAACCTTAATGACATATCATGCCCCTATCAGCTAATCAGAGAGGTCATAGTTCATCATTAGTTGATATATGTTCTTCACAAACACATGTTTCAATTTCTTATAATCCACACACCACCTCAATATCCCAGTACCCTTCCTAGAAAACAAAACTAGGGCTACCCATGGTGAATCATTTGGTCTAAGGTGGAACTTCCTTTGAAAGTCGTCCAACTATACCCCCAACTCATGATGCTTTTAGGGAGACATAAGATATTCTAGATTAGGTATTAGTTATTTCCTTGTGTGTAGATAAATTTATAATAATATCTCAAAATAAGGAGTTAATCCTGAAACATCCTCAGGGAAAACATCCTCATACTATTCAAAAATAGTTGGAAACTGGAAGCTCATAATAACAAATTCACTAAGAGTAACACCATCCCAATGATGATTAATCATCTTCACCCTCCTATACATGACGGAATCCAGTGTTTTTTAGGTTTATCTTAACAATAAAAGGAGAACATAGTTCCATCACTACAGAACCCATGCTTGTTCCACAAAATATAGTAGATTTGGACATGTACAATAGGTAAAAATTCCATATTTAAGATGATGTTGTATGGAAACATCATCACAATAATGAAATACTAATAGAAAATATCACATCTAATAGTTATGTTAAACTATCAGCATAGGTGGGATATTTCTGAGTCATCTATAGTAGTATTCTCCATGTTCAAGAATCAAGAAAAGGGATCAACCAGAATCTCTAAACCATGAGAAAGATATTAGGTAAGAAAATAATTACAAGAACCTCTGTCAATTAGTAATTTATAAATGTTTTAAAAGACACACATAATACATCAAATCTTTACTAAATCCACTAGGTTATAAGAATTGACCATCTAAATCATTCCTCAATCCTATCCTCCAGCTCCATGATCCTGGCATTGACCACTTATGGGTGACGGTGGTAACAAGTTGATGCCTATACCACCTCATACTACTCACCTTTATCCTTGACAATTACCACCGGGAATATATATCTAATTATATCTCTTTCTCTACTACAGTGGTCCATCCATGGCCTCCATATCACCTTTACAAAGGGTCATACAATCTCAGGAAAGATGTGCCATGACATCAATAGTTCATAACTGTCTCTATCTGGGATGATTGGACACATCCAGTGATCTCAAAACCATAAATCACATATCCTACTGCTTCCTAATTAAATTTCCATCACATCCTTGTCCTTGATACTGATTTCGGCTACTAGACACTGAGCTATCTTCTCCTACATTCCACTACCATAAACTGTTTGATATATCTTCTAATATATGAAGATTTCCAGAAATAAAGATTGGTCTCTAGCACAATAATAGATAAGAATTAATAGAGGGTAAAACATACCAGGATGTCACTACACATCCCTCAGTATAATGTTTTGATCCCTTATGAATTGGTCGTGAACCATATCCAATGAGTTCCTGGGGAGGTTGGTAAAGCTCGATGAATACCCATCTAATGTCATTTTGTCCTAATAGAGCAACAAAATCTCTTGGATATGTACATCCATCAATGTATATGGTAGGAGTTACCCAATAAAAATTCCACAGAAAAATTGACTACCCTAGAGTCAACTCATTATAAGACTCAGCGACTAAACCCCACAATTATCCAACAGGTACATGAAGATGAATCGAAGCCATAACAATCAACTGATCTTATAGTGTCATCGATAAATGAGAAACATGGTTCACCACCTCACAAATATCCTCAACCACTAATGGGTCAAGCTAGCATTGAAACATTAGGGGACACTAACATGGAAACTCATAAATTGCACACATCAAAGGCACCTCATCCTCAAGTACTCATGGTACAAAGTGCTTCTCTAAAGGACATTGTATAGTTGGTGTTGCACCTCAATGTAACATTTATAGAACTAGTCCTTGTATCAACACCTCGTCACCAAGGGAATCATCCTCATAATCCTGATGTTGAATCCTAGATGAAGTACTTCTTGGAGGTATACTGAATACAAACAAGTTGTACCATGGTAAATGAGTATATCTGGAAAGATTACCTAAGAAGGACATGGAAACCACCACTAATTCCTATATTATGCATGTACCACTGTGTTCCCTATAACTGGTGTTCTCATGTACCAATCTAATAATTAGTTTATTAGAGTCATTGAATAATGATATTTTAGCCACCACACCAACACTAGAGTTATTGGACAGGAAAAAGAACTTGAAACTCTAAACAATATATACCAAAAATAATCTCACAAACATTGGTCTTATGGTAGAACCAACTTCTATAATACCACTATTTCTCAGCCCTTCTAAATGGGGACTATACCATGACTCCCAAATACCACTTCCAAATGCTAGGGGTGAGAGACTAGCACAATGTTGGAATATCACTAACATGGGGGGGGGCCTTAGCCTATGTACCTATACACACATACAACTCTAAAAATATAAAATGATAAAATATAAAAATAACTATAAAACCTAGTTTAAATACATCAAAATACCACAACCAGAGTACAAAATTAATTAAAGGAGAGTAAAAATGGACAAATAAAAGACCACTAGAAAGAGTTTGAAAACAATTCTAACCTAAATGTAAATATGGGACTTCTACCAGAATGTTACATAGGGATATACCACAGTCTTCCTGGTCTCACAAAGAATTGTCTGGTCCAAGTCTATCTAGGAATCTATCAAATGGATGATCATCTACAATGGAAACAACTTCTGCATGAAAATCCTATGCATATGTGAGTGTAATAGTACTTAGTATGAAAACCAAAAACTAAAAAGCATAAAAAAGGTAAGTACAATAAACCCTGCATTTTTTTATGTCTTCACCACATATTAAAAGATTATAAACAAATTTTAAAATAGACATTGTGAATAATGGTATGTTACAACCAAAATGATAGCCTACAATTTCAGGTTTAACTTTCAATAGAGCACTCTTTTGGTCAAAGAAATTCTATAATTTTAATGTATAATTTTTTTTCTATGAAAAGGGATAATTATCTTAAGGACTCGCCATTAGAAGTAAATTTTGAATGCTAAAGATATATCATACACATATTAGGATCAGACCTTGGTCCATGAGGAATACAAAAAACACAATCTTAATTGGAATTACATGTAATGATTTGAGGCCCAAATAGTGGTGGTCACAAAAAATCCACGAAAACCACCTAGGGCATGAAGATGAATAAAGGATCTCAATTTGGGCCTCATAGAGGGAATTCAACAAATGTATCCAAGAAATCCAATAAATGGGATAATTATATTAGGATTAAGAGGTTATTCTACACTAACCCATAGGTAATGGACATGGGGAATTCACCCTAACTAAACATGTCCATGATAAAAAGTATGTAACATCTTGACCTGATTGAACACTTGGATGGTTGTCGAATTAGTGGGTCACTTAGCCTCAAGAGAATCTCCTAGAATTCTAGAGGATAGCAACTTGAAGTGAGTGTCCCAAGTGGTTTTATTGGGGAAACTATAACCTATTATCAATTTATCACAATGAAACAATAAATATGAAACAACATACAGCAGAAGAAGAAATAAATAAAAGATCAAATAATATATGAATAATAATATAAACTGTAAACAATAGATATAAGGATAACTCCAATATAGAACAGATGTATTCAAGTCAAGCTGAATCTATATAACCGAAGAATATTAGACATATAGCATGAAAAAACATAGTACTATATATGATTTAAACAATGGAATAAAATACACATAAGGTGACCTCTATAAAAATCATGTTCTCCTGCTCTATTATGCTATTGTAATTCATAGGTATAAGAAAATTTCCATAAATAATCAACCATGGTCCTACAAACAAAATGTCTACTTTGGTACCCTAGAGAAATGGAGGCTCGAGCATGTTGTGAGATAATAAATCTATGTACTCCATCACACACAATTTTTATCCTAATCCAATTTTTGTAATATAAATTAAATCCTGATCATGCATTACAAAATAATAAACAATACTAAAATAAAAACATAGGTCTTCTCAAGTTTAAATCAAATACCAGGATGACACTAAATACATTTACTTATTACTAGAAATAATTTATGGCTAGGATATATATATATATAGAAATATATAGAAATATTAATTATATATTACATCCACCTCTATGAATCATGTGAAAATGGATGCCTAATGGACATACATCTAGAATGCTAGTGTTGATTGTACTGGGACGTAACTCACTTTTCTAGAACAAATATAACGATAATAAAATCTGATGAAATAGGGTAGATTTCATACATATTGATATAGTGGGGGTGTTATCCTCATCACTTGGGATGTTTAATGAGATTCAATGGAAACACTCTAATCAGGGTATGAGGCACCTCATCCCAACACCCATATCATATCTCTAGTATGAGTGACAATTCTCAACACCAGATGTAAGGGATCGTGATAAAGCCATGATCAACGAGCCCCATTCCATCATATCTCATCCTATGTATAAGGAATAATGATATATATTAATAATTATAGGGGGTAATTCATCTCATACCTAGCTTTTATCAATCCCATATAAAGGATTCATCATATTTATAAATTAATCCATGAAGAAATAACACACATTCTTTTCATTTAAATAATCCATTACAATGAAGGACATAACAATTATAATAATAAAATATATGAAAATATTTTTTAATTATCTCATGAAGTGTGTTTGTACCACCCTCATCAATAACATTCAATTAATCCATTTTATAAAATCAAGGAATAAAAGAAATCATGGAATTATTTTCATAAACATTCATTCCATCGTGTCTATCAAACAAAATAGTTTGTTTTAAAAGGAATAAGGGTCACTTAAGAGGTTGCATAAAAAATATGGGTAACTTATGAAATGGGTAATTCCATTTATAATTTAGTCTAAACAATTAATTAGAGGTTTGCTTTAATAATCCTTTACATCGAGTACGGAAGTTCCATTTAATGGAATCTTTTAATGTCAAGTACATACATGCCTTTTCAGAATACTAACATCAAGGAATAGGGAAAATAACAATTAAAATATCAAAAGAATAATAATAAAAAATCATTATTTTTAGTTTATAATACATCACATCTAATTTGAAAGGTTTTATTATAAAATAATGATATTGTTTCTGAAACAATATATGTAAGCATATACATGCATTGGATACTAATGTCAAATCCTGAGTAACATTAAGATGAATTTATAATAAAAATAATTAAATACCTATTATAATAAAAAAAATGAGATAAAATGGTAAATTAATGTTTTCATAAATGTAATGGGAAAGAAATGGGAACCTACCTTGAAGGGGAGATAACCAAGAAAAACACATAATCTCTTAAAATTTTCATCAGCAGGAACATGAAGCTTCTCTATCCACCCCTAAGCATATAAAACATCCCAAATACAAAAATACCTCTATCTTTTATGCACATATTCACATGACTATGAATATGTACAAGGGGATCCCTATATATATGCATATACACATCTAGACGTACACTGTTATGCCTTTTTCATATATATACATAAGCACACCTAGAAAAATATTTATATATTCACATCCATGGGTGAATATACTTATAATAGTTGTATGTTGATATATATATAATCCTACCAATGTATATGTGGAATGTCTCCCTATAATTTGGAAACACAAACCTGCCTCAAGGATGACCTAACACGTCAAAAATAAATAAGACAACCACAAAACCACAGAAAGAACAAAATTTAAACTATGCTAATAAAATGGGAGAAAAAGGTACCTCACATAGTGATAAATAACTGAAAATATCCACAACACATCGCCTCAGGAGAAGAACATTAAATAATTCATGGAGTCACGAGAGATTCAATGCACACTCTATCATAGAAGAAAAACAAAAAATCGAGATTAACCCCACACCATGGTTTTGGATTAACAATAATATGGTGATGGACAGATGAAAACTGTAGGAAAATGAATGAATGACATACTAGAGACCATACCTTGATGGATAGAATGTGAAATCAATAATTATTCCAATGGATTTGTCAATCGATTTTGGATTTGGGAGGTGGTGTCTTGCATGAACAAGGAGAGGCCCAATGGTGGAGGGGCATTATATGGATGGAGAGGAGGAATAGGTTTAGTTTTTTATTTTATTTTAACTTTAATTTAAATTAAATAATTTCAAAAGAACATGCCACATAATTTGGTTTTCACGGTTATACCAATAGTGGCCAACCATATGATACCCCTTGCCTCGGAATCAATCTTGCATGGTTTGTCCCATATAGTTAGCTAAACCGTGTACAAATAATGTTGTGAAGAATGACTAGTTACTGCCTAAGTGGAACTATATAAGGGATAGGCTCATGGTTTTCCAAACTGTGTGTAGTGCAGGTGCACCACCTCACCCATCTATTCTAGGTCACAGGCATGTTACTGATGGACAAACAGTTTCAAATAAACTATACGCCCATTTTAGAGCACCCAAATCATGTCTTTTTGGAGAAAATAAAAAAAATCAATTAAATCTCTAAGGGACCAATCAGGCATTAAAAGATTACTAAAAACAACATGTTGAAGTGTTCCAACTTTTGGATTGATGTTTTTAATCACAGTTTATAAAACATCTCATCTAGTAAATGTAAAAGTTCAACTTCCACGGAATTTTAATTCGGTTTGAAACCCAGTTCCTTACAATGTGCCAACCATCGAACTTCTCATCCCTGATAAGCCTTTTGTATCAACACACAAATCACCCAAACTACACGTTTTTTAAAGTCTTTTCAAAATAGCTACATTTCATTTCCATGATCCTAACACACCCACAATCATTCATTTAATCATATGACACATAAGCCATCAAAACTCAATCCAATGGTCTTTTCCCAACCAGAACTCTGATACAGAGCTTACATGAACCCGTTTATCATGAGAAACAATCAAGTCTTAACTTATTTAATAATATATCCATCGATGATTATGACATTAGGTTTTATCCTTAATAAGGGCCAATTCTAAGCCACACCATCTCCCACCATCATAATTTACATATAAATTACTTCTATAATTATTCAATTTATAATTCTCACATGATTTTCAAAATGATTTAAATGTTGATTCCCCCATCAACCTCAAATCCATGTTAATTCCATCCTTTCATGAAAATCCAAAAATGACACATACTAAACTTGACTCTTACTATGTACAAATCAAAAAATGTTCTATCACTGACTGGAAAGATTGAATAAGGGAAAACATGAGTTAGGTTAGCTCTAGCTAAACATTCCCAAAATGAAAAACTTATATGGTTGACACATTATAAATAGAAACCACAATTACAACTCCCAAGTAATCCTTATTTTAGAATGAAAACATTCACTGAATCTCATCCCATACATTTAGTGATGTTTCGTTGCCCAAACATCAGTTTTCTATATATATCATTACACCTTAACATAAAAAATGTGTGTAATCCGTTCCGTTGTGGTCTCATCATTTACCTTTTAAAACAATGGATCCAAGAATCAAAACAACTATGTGTTAAACTCATAATTACTTAAATTGGATACCAAGTATCTAACCCAAGTATTCCCCATTCCCTATTTACAAGGGAAACATTGGTATAAATCCAAAATGTCTACTTTAGATCATTGACTGAGCATAGAGCGGAAACCACCTTGGATTCAAGTAAAAGGAAATAAAGGAATGGGGCCAAGAATATGTACAATGTTTTCCTACTTGGGAACCCAAGTATAAATCATAAAATACCAAGCCTTTGTAAGAACCACACGTCTATCATGCAACATAGATGAATCCCTCAAACCAACCCAATTGTTTATCTAAGAACATCAGTACATCATTGGAATGAAACTCTTTTAGTGCATCAAGGACAATGCCAAGATTGGTTAAATTATTATCGCATGGTAGAATATGATTAGACTATTTTAAAATTTTCCAAAAGGAAAATAGCCAAACCACTACTGGATAACACCATATAAGAAACTCATCAACACACTATGAAACATCACTATTAACAAAACTATATGGCCTTAACCACCAGATGCATCATGAAATAATTAACCAATTATCCCCAAAGTTCATATGAGACAAATAATTTTTTCCAAGGTTCAATATATATCCATCCACATGTCATTTTTGATGCTGAGAATGAATAGAAATGATTTAAAACTACAGATCATGAAAGGATTTCTAGGAAAACTATCTATTTCACACCAGTGCACTAGGATAGATCCACTTTATATATAAGTGTGTTGCTCCTACTAGTCATGATCAGACATGACAATGAATCTGGTAAGAAACCACAACTAACCTGACTTGACTAGCATGTCAAAACACAAGATCATTCATTATTTCCTCGCACGAATTGGGACAAACATTATTTGTTTAACATGTAGATCACACTTCTATAGTGATAACCTTAGACTGCACTCAACAACACAATGATTAATGATTATACCAGAAGTTACCAGTTTTTTATGTCATTTAAGAAATTGATGTGTACCATGTAAGTTAATGCATACTAACCAAAGGTTTCATTAGAAAAAATAACATCCCCAATACTATCCATAGGCTATCAACACTATGAATTCATGTATTGAAAGACCCCTATATAAAAATATTCAAAATAACATTTTTTTATATGTATAGAAAATAGAATGACATCATACTAATAATACTAAGGAAAAAAGGAAAGGGTTATAAGACCTACTAAGTGGTCGACCATGCCCTATTCTTGTCTAACATGATAAAAAAGATCTTTACTTGATTCTCATTCCCATTTTAAGGGTCAGGTAAAACATGACTGCCCATCAAAAAATGGTTTCATTAAAATGATAAGAGAGTCCTACATCGGACAATGATACCTAAAAAACCCCTAAAGATAGATAACTCAAGATATTTTTTAAGGAAATTAAACTCTGAGTGTGATTCCTACCAGAGTATATCCCCTTGAAGAATCATATATTCTAACCGTATAACAAGTCCACATCAATAAAAAAGTCACCACCTCAAGAGTATACCATCTAAGGAAATTTAAAAAAGGTGAAAGCCTATGGAATATGGATATGCTTTCATTCCAGTAAAATCAATAAAAATGTTAAACATCCCTTACATGTGGGTCTAAACAAAGAAAACCACTTCAGGTTCTATTTTAATGTCTTTTCATTAGATGAAATTTAATCATTAAACACTAAATGATTTCAAAACAATCATTAATCCTTATATTTAATATATATAAAACATTCATTTTAGTAGTTAACCATTTATTATTATCCTATTATCCTTGAGTAATATATCATATAAATGTCATTGGTTAAAAAAAGAGGAGACTGATGAGGGTCCTGATAAGACAACCTAGGTTCTTTAGAATGCCACCCAATAGTAGTTTCTTAGTTATAGAAGTTGAGATCACCCATATTGGTCATCTCATAAGATACATATCCCAACTAACCAACTTAGGTCCATATGTGAAATTAGGTAGATAAAAAAACTATTTTATAAGAAAAATAAACAACTATTTAATTTCAATAATTTCAATATATATATACCATGATCATACATAATGATTCAATCAAGGGTGTATCCATCTAACAACCTCTAAATTCCCCATAAACACTATTGTTTGGAATTTGGATTACATTAATCAAAACCAACTCACTTTATCATTTAAATTTTTACAACCTTTACATTTTTTACAATAATTTCTGAACATGTAAAAATATCCTCTGTTATTTGCTTACAAAAGTTACCTTTTCCCATATATATAGTCACCTTACACATTTAATAGAAAACTCAAACCATTCATAATTAGAAAAAAATTAATTCATCCATTGAAATTTTTTTATAACATCATAACTAGTCATGTAATAATAGATAATAAACCCAAAGAATCACTCCATTAAGCATAGAAGTATTAAAAAATTATGACATTTAATCAATAAAATAATTATAGGAAATAACTAAATATGGTACAAAACTAATCAAGGAACTAAATACCAATCATGGCACATAACTAGCATGCAAAAAATTACCATAACATGTATAAAATAAGCATGGAATAACAATAAAAGTTCACTTTAAAAACCATAAATCATCCATAAAATGCATCTACATGGAATTACATATGCATGGAGTATTATTTCTCTATGTTTCAATCATGATTCATGTAATGATTCTTCCGTAATATACCAGGACAATGGAATGATACCATAAACTCATAAATCAATACGTAGTGGAAAGTACACCAGTTAACCATGGTGAAATCATATCAATTAGAACATCAATAAATATAGAATACAATTCCCAACCATGAAAAGATTGACTTTTCGTCATGGGTGGGCTTATTATTCCTTGACATGACTATTTACCATGCGTGGGAACATTCATAATCTCCTGAATACCAGAAAAAATATAGTAATAAAATGGAAAACAACCCCATTTAATAACACATAGCAATGTCTCGTCCCAACTAACAACTAAGATGGTATCCTAACTGGTGGGTCACATAACCTCAAATATGACTCCATGTATGCCATAAGCTTCCAACTATAATAGAGGGTCTCAGAAGTTGTTAGTGGGGGAGAATATAACCTCTTATCAAAGAAGAACAACTGTAAATTCAATAAGAAACAACATACAACAACATAAGAAGTAAATAAAATAACAGG
Organism: Viscum album; assembly: GCA_963277665.1. Lineage (NCBI taxonomy): Eukaryota > Viridiplantae > Streptophyta > Magnoliopsida > Santalales > Viscaceae > Viscum > Viscum album. Next base: position 61,983,786 of record OY728128.1, read on the forward strand.
AAACACCAAAAGAATTATATAAACTAAATACAATTTAATGATGGCCAACTCTAACATAAAATAGACGCATGTTTGTCTTTTTTTATTATACAGAACTCATAAAAGGATTATAAAAAGAAACATCACAGAACTATAAATTAAAGAATAATAGTATTAAAATACTTAAGAGGTGATCTCCATATGAAACTTGAGCTCTAGCTTAGTCAGGTGCTACTAACATGAAGGTATTGGAAAATCAGCAACAGAACTCAACCATGGTCCCACAAATAGAAGGTCTACATGGGGTTCCCTTGTGCAATGGAGGCCTATGTATTGTGTAAGAAAATAAATCTTGGTTTCCTGACAGCCAAGGTGTCTATAAAAATAACTACTTTTCAATATAAATTAACCATTGTGCATGAAATTTGAAATAATAAATAGTATTGAAATAATAACACAGGTCGGATCAGGTCCAATCAGACACCTTGCCGACTCGACCTGCTTTTGATCACTTCTAGAAAGATTGTTTTACTTGTATCTATACTTGTATTAATATATATATATATTGTTTATTAATATATTCCATGCACCTATATGAACAAAGTTGTGTAGAATCCCAATGGTCATATAACTTGAATACTTGTAATGGATGGATTAGGACATAAATCACTTGTATATGACTAGTATAACAATCCTAAAATCCAAGGCAATAGAGTTCAAGCTTGAAATTATGATAGAGTGGGGGGTGTCATTCGAGTTACATAGTAGGGATAGTGATCCCACATTGAAACACTATAATCATGGTGGGTTTTTCTTCATCCAAATGCCCATATCATATCGCTGGTGTGAGTTTCCATGATCAACACCTGATGCAATGGTGTGCAATAGCACCATACTCAATGAGATCCTACCATCATATATTTCCCTTTGCATAAGGCATAATAATATTAATAATAATCAGATCAGAGGGAAAAAATATCATGTTTACATTTATCAAGACCATATAAAGTCATTATCATATTTATAATGCATGCCACGAGGCAATAAACCTCATGGTTTTCATTTAAATAATCCATTATAATCAATGTAATCATAATTATAAAAATTCAATATAATCATTGGTTATAAAATTATTAAAATTGGCATGTTTTTACAACCATATTCAATTCCATTAAAATTAAACCATTTAATTCAATCGAGGAATAAGATCCATCTTGATGAAACTATTAAAAAATGGCATCAAATTTAGTCTATCAAAAAATTAATTTCATTCTACAAGTCAGAAGGGGAACATTGGAGTTTCCTTCAATAATTTGGGTAACAATATACATGGGAAATTTTCTTTATCATTCAAGAAAAACCGTTTAGAGGTTCATAGGATGAATAATAATTTACATTAAAAAGGGAAGATTCATTTAATGGAATTATTTAAGGCAATGTCCTATAATTCCATTTAGCAATACTAACATCAAGAAATAGGGAAAAGAACAATTCCATATCACAATCATGATTTAAACATCCAATCACCACTCTATCGTTTAGAATACAACACACCTCATTTGATGGGATTTATTATCAAATCATGACAATGTTTCTCAAATAGTACATTTTGAGCATAAACATGGATTATATTCTAAAGTCATATCCCATATCACTTTAAGTGGTATTTATTCTAAAAATCATATATAACATACTAAAATCCATATAATGTTTAAAATTAGATCTATTGAATCATTATTAAATTTAACGGGAAATGGAATGAGATACATCCTCAAAGGTGACAGAACCGAGATGAACACATTGGATTTTGACATTTTCAAGACTGACCACTCAAAGCAACTCTTTTCGCCCCTGAGCATATACACCTTCACATATACATAAGGACAGATATCGCCTAGGTACATATTCACAAGTCCATGAATATGTACATGTGGATCCTTACATATATTGTTAAATACCGATTTCTAATTACACCCATATGAATTAATAATATATATACATAAGCCCACATAGCCCTATATATCTATATATTCTCTAATATTGGTGAATATACCTAAAATGGGTAAATGACATATATATAAGCCTACCTATGAATACTTGGTAATTCACCATAGACTCTGGTGAATAGAACCCATATCAAGGATGACCAAGAACATATTAAATAAATACTAGAACTTGAAAACCACCAAAATATATCTATTAAAACAAGAATTGAAAAAATAGTTGAAGAAAAACTGACCTCAAATAATGATGAAAAACTAAATAGATTTGAAACACATCACATTTTGTGGATAAAACTAAAACATGCATGAAAGAGTCCCTAGAGAAACATTACATGCCCTATAATAGAAGAAATCAAAAAAAATCAGGATTAATCCAAAAACTAGGGTTATTTTGAATGCAAATTGGACAGTAAGAGAGAACAAAACTACTGAAAATAGGAAGAAGGAGGGGATAGATACCATACCATGATGAATTGAAGGATAAATCATGAAGAAATTTAGTGGATTTTTCTATCAACGTGGGATATGGGAGGTGGTGTCATCCATGTACAAGGAGAGGCCCAGTGGGCGCATCACAATATCTAAGTGGGATGAGGGCATATAGGTTTGGATTTAAATTTATTTTTATCATAATTTAATTTAAATGATTTATTAAAAAAACATACCACACAGTTTGAGTCACATGGTTAGCCAAACCATGTACCAACTGCGTGACACCCTCTACCTAAGAATCCATCTCAGAGGGTTTTACTAACCACTTCCAATCTATTCCGTGAATAGTGCATGAGTGCTTCCTATGTGGCACTACCCATGTTGGCTAGGTGTGTGATTTGGGAAACTGCATGCTACCCAGGCACCCCACCTCTTCCCACCTATTATTGGTCAAATGATTTTTTCCTGAGGCACAAATATTTATATGAAAATCTGTGTTTATTTTTTAGAGCACCCAATCCTTAACATTTTAGTGCCCGGTGCTCACAAAACTCTATGAGTCCTTTAAGGGACCTATCAAGATTCACGCAAGTAAAAAAACAACAAGATTAAGTGTTCCAACTCTTGGATTATCATTCTAAAGATCAATTATAATAAAATCGCATATCTTAAAAACAACATTTCAAATTCACTTGGATTTTCATAATTTTCAAAACTCAATTAATTATAGGGGAAAAGGGATCTAACCAATTTTTATAAATCATAAATATTTTATTAGTATAACACATCATGTCCCTTTAACCCTAGATCCTACTTGTGTAAATGAACCATGTCTCATGCCTATGTCCATGTAACCGTACATGATTTGTCATCTTCTAGTGTACTTTAACTCTGTACCAATATATTCATGGACCATATACTTTGTTCAGGCCATGACTGTGTGGGAGTACAAGGTGTTCTTAGGCCAATGTACTCCAACCTGTGTCCATGTACCCTATGAGGTACCTGGTGAGTTCCCCAAAGTGGGCCACACATAGTGATATTGGGTTACACGTAGTGTGATACTCCTCTCCATCATGTAACCAAAACCATTTATAAAAGGGTTCCACACGATGTGTAATCCTTGACCACATGCTGTGTGCATCATGATTTTCCAAAATCCCAGATCCACTTAGTTCATCATTGGACCCTGATTTGGGCTTTTTTGGAATCCATTTATTCATGAAATTTGATAAGTTATCCCCATAAATTCATTCCATCATTGAAAAACATGATCTATCCCTTTGAACAATTAAATAATGATCGTATATCCTCCTTTGATTCATGCCAAAAACAAGAAATCGGGTATCCAAAACCATCCCATTTATTGTTAATTTTGTTATCACACCCTCTTCCTATCATGACAATTCCGTAACTAAAATATTGGATTGTTTCACCAAGAATTAGATTGGAAGATATCTATTTATCAAGGTATTTCAACCCATGGGCCAAATAATGAATTCGTATTATGAATAAAGAATCATGGGAGAAAATAACAAGAAAAATAAAGAGGAAAGGTCCTTAGTTGATATTAATATAACCACAATTATTATTTATTTTAAATAAAAATTAACAATCAATAATAAAAAATAAATTATCCCCATACAATCCTTGTAATAAACCCATCTTGTAATAAGAATGATCCATATATCAACATGTTGGATGAATGCTCCATGTTTTTCATATCAAAAAAAGAATAGGGAAAGAAAAAATAATACAAATTTCCTACCTTTATTTTGATCAATCACTGATGAGAAACTATCTGGTGTTGTAGTCATTAACACGATCCTTGGAATATGTTGAACGCCAATCTCTGATCCCAGATTTGGTGGATGTTCCTCTGAGAAAGATCATGAAGATCTCCCCCTCCGACAAATCTAGGGTTATGTATTAAACCCATAGAATTTAGTCATAAAATTTTAATTAAATACCCTCCCTCATCAATGATAATGCAATTGAAATACTTTATTTAATTATATTAATAATTTTATGCCTACGACGAATTTTTGGAAAATGACTAGCACTAACTGATTTTATATCGCTCCATCAGTAAACCCCATGTTCTAATCTCAAATGTGACCGTAAATTTTTTATCCAAGGCCACTTTTACAATTTGTTTCAATTTTTTCAGAAATATACATGCATGTTCTATTTAATTTATTTAATATATTTTTTTCACTAATTCCATGAACACAGGGATTGAGAATCAAATGTTATCTATGTTCCTTGTCTAGAAAATAATCCACACAATATTCAAAAATTATATATAAAAAATTCAATTCATTACACAATCACAATGATTCTAGGAAACTGAATTAGATTCCCCACACTTCTATTTGTAAATAAAAGGTCCATAATATCTCACCCCCAGGGGGTTGGACATCTTATTCAACAACGACTTTTCTCCCCTAAATCCTATAATTATAAAGAATTTTTTTACTTAATCAGTTCCATTCATTCCTGTTGATTTATATTCATATGATTTCCATTATAATAAAATCAATCAAATACATAAAATATTAATATAAATTAGATAAATATTTTAAAAGTATTTTTAAAAAGAATGTGACTACACTTGAAATGTGAATAAATTAATAGTATGAAGCACATATTATAATATCAATCCAAAATCAAAAGGCACTACGATAAAAATTATAAGTATATTTAGAAAAATGGTTTGAGGAGGTAGAAGATTACTTGCTATGTTCAATAAGTTAAAAATCCCCACACTCCTGAGTAACATGAGCTATGTTGGGAAAAAATCCCTCAAGGTATCATTGAAGCATTTTTTTGTGATGATTGTGTTTGTTGACAATGCAAGACTCCATGTTGTGTTTGTTGACAAAGCGAGTTTCAATGACTGAAACTGTTGACAAAAGGGGTTTTCTTGGAGAATGGGGAAATTTGTTTTTGGAAAAGGGAGTTGTGCCTTTTTTTAAGGAGGTTTCTAATGTTGTACGCTAGGAATTTTTCGAATTCAAAACATAAAAAATTTGGCAATAGAAAAGTGGCACACAAGTCCAAAAATGTATCACATGTTTTGGTGTGCAAGTCCAAATGTGGTGTGCAAGTGTTGGTGCGGAAGTCCAAAACGGCGCGCATGTTTTGGCATGTAATTACAAAAGTGGTGCGCAAGTGTTGGCGCACAATTCCAATATGGAGCGCAAGTTTTGGCGCACAAGTCCAAATGTGGTTCCCACGGTGTGGCGTGCAAGTAAAAAAGTGGCGCCCAAGTACGGAACGCGAGTATGGTGCGCAAGTGAAATTTCAAGATCATCATATCAAAATATGGAAAAGTAAATAAAGGGGCATTCATGTCCTGTAGTGGCACGCATCTGTGGCGCGCAAGTTCTCAAAAGCCTATTAATAGACGGCTACGCTTCTCAATTATCAACGAGCTCAACACTTTGAGAAATTCCAATCTCTGAGCGTGAAATTGAATGTCTTGGCACATAGGTGTTGGCTCATAGTTGTTGGTGCGTAGGATATGGATACCAAGTTGTGTTGCGCATGTTACAGACAGTTGGTTGTGGCGCGTAGGTTATATACAACAGGTTGTAGCGCGCAGGTTACGGACAACAGGTTGTGGCGCACAGGTTACGGACAGGAGGTTGTGGCCAGCTGGTTACGGACAGCATGTTGTGGTGCACATGTTATTGACAATAGTTTGTGGTTTGAAGGTTACAGACAATAGGTTGTGGCCAGCAGGTTACGGACAACAGGTTGTGGCCAGCAGGTTACAGACAGCAGTTTGTGGGCAGCAGGTTAAAAATAGTAGGTTGTGGCCACAGGTTATGAATAGCATGTTGTTCCCAATAGGTTTGGGCTAGTAGATTTTGGCCAATAGGTTGTGGCCAGTAGGTTTCAGCCAGCAGGTTTCGGCTAGCAGATTTCGGCTAGCAGGTTGTGGCCATCAGGTTGTCGACCAACAGGTTTTGGCCAGCAGGTTTTGGCCAATAGGTATTGGCCAGCAGGTGGGGCGCGCAGGTTGGTTTTTCGTCAATAAAGGTAGAGGCTATGTAGTGATTAAATACAAGCCACCCTAGGGTTGCGTGAAAGTTAGAATTTTCCCCGAACATCTGTGGTAAAGAGGTATTAATCAGTGGATAAACATTGAACTTTAACAGAGCATCTATCAGCCGTTGCGGATGCATTCTTTTATTGAAATGAAGAGACTGACAAGTCTATAAACTGTGAGTGGATACTTTCTGGATAAGTGAGAAAAGGAAGAGGAAGAAGTTGATACTCTCCATTTCTATTGAGACAGAGAGAGTGAAATAGGGAGTGACCCTTGGCAAAGCATTGAGCTGACCCTAATTCTTATAAAGGCAGTGAGCCTGGGATAGAGTGATTGTTCCCGAACCACTTTATCCACATCTAGTGAAGAATAGTGGAATTTGGTATGACTGGAAACTTGTCAGCGTATGCTCCTTGGACGTATCCCAGTGAGGGTGAACCAAGTAAAAATATCTGTGTCTGCCTTTATACTTCCTTGCATTGCATTTAAAGCATCATCATCAGATAAAGAACAAAATAAGTGATCATAATAAACACACAAGTTGAAACCAAGTGACCCTTGTAATAAAGAGGTCATGATCCAGGGGGGAAGGAATAATTTTGAAAAAAATATCCATACCCTGATTCACCCCCCCCCCTCTCAGGTTATATAGGCCCTTATTGGTTCTAACAATTGGAATCAGAGGGAAGGTTTCTTTTATCAGATTTTTTTCTCCGACATGGTGTAGACAATCTGTGTGGTTAAAGAATCAGTCTGCTCTTATCTCTATTTGCCATGGAAAAGGGAAAAACATTAAAGAAGAATCAGAATTCAGGTGGTATTTCTCAGTGTAGATGTATGTATGGAAAAATTATGATTCAATTAAAGGATTCAAATAGCTTTCTGAAGTAAGGATAGGATGAATCTGATAGGTAAAACATAGATTCACGCAATCATGATGTTGGAACGAGTTAATTACTTGAACTTCAAAGTGATACCGAAACCACTAATGATGAAGAAGTTTCCAAAAGGAGGATGCCATTAGATATTGTCAACATGACAAAGAAATTGGATCGGAAATTGGATGAAGAAGTTATATCTAAAGATAACAGGATCCATGTATTAGAAATTGAGGTCAACAAGATAAGAGGCTTAAATCAAAGGCTTATTGATGTGGATAATGACCTAAAGGAGAAGAATGATTCTCAAGATGAAGAACTACAAAATATGGCTAAAATTAAAGGAAAGAAAAAGGCTGATGATTAGGAAGAGAATCAAAATTCAGATGAAGTTCAGAATCTGAAAGCTAGAAATGATGATCTAGAAAATTAGTTGTCTGAAGAAGCTCATAATAATGAAAGTCTGCAACAAATTAATGAATCTATCACTAAATATGTTGCTCACGAAAAATTGAAGGTGAAGGGGAAAAGTGAGATGGTGGAAAAGTTCCCACGGGAACTTGAAGATGAGTTGAGTAGCCAGATGAATCTCAGAAAAGAACATAATGCTCAACTTGAATCAAGAGATAAGAAGATTCAAAAATTTGAGGAAGTGATAGAAAAATCCTAGAAAGAAATAGAGATATCAAAGGACAATGAAAAACCTAAGTTGAAGGATGCACTACACCTACTATTCTATTTTTCTTCGGATGGTGATGATAATATGAAAAGTAAGTATGAGAATTCTGAGGAGAAACAACAAAATATTTTCTCATCTCAAATACTATATAGATTGGGAAAATATGGAATTGGATTTGATGAATCCCCTCCCATGCATTATTGAATGCGATCCATGAATAGTTCCATGAGTGGGGAAAAACATATAGGTGTTGGAGATAGGACTAAGAGGACAGTTACAAAAAGAAGTGATGACATGTGCTATTTCTGCGGGATTCATGGCCACACATAAAGCTTCTATTCAGAGGATCTGGAATACATTTAAGGCTATGAAAACAGATACATTGATAAATCTGAGAAAAATAAGAAGAAGACGTGTCATGAGAAATCTGTATAAATAATATCTCAAAGGAACAAATATGTTAGATGTTATTACTGTGGAAGAATGTGACACACCATTAGTATGTGTCAGGAAGCCCAAGAGCCCCGTGTCAGAAGAAGAACTCAAGTTGTATCAACATCTCGACATATAAATGAGGAAAGGAGGTATGACTTTGATGGAAGATGTTTTATATGTTCATATTATGGGCATTTGGAAAGAAATTTCATCAAGAAGAACACATGAAAGGAAAAGAAACCCGAAAGGAGATTCTCGACTCCAATGATGCATAATGAGAAATTTTACACTGTGAGACAATGTTGTAAGGAGAAAAATAGTCTTAGAGCCTCATGGGAATCACAAAGAGCTGAATGAAAAGTATATCAGTCATACTCACAATAGTTCTCATGTAGAGAATGTGAAAAAACCTAGAAGATTAAGGGGAGATTTAATCTAGCTATGAGAAAGAAGACTGGACACTCTATGGAGGACTCTCCACCAGCACAAAATAGCGTGGCGACTCGGATATATGATAAGAGAAAGACAAACAATGAATGTACAGAAAACTTTACATGTTGTGTTCCATAATGAGATATAGAGGAAAGAGGAAGATCCCTAAAATGGGGGAAGAAAAATGGAAATATGACAAGTAAAGAGATTCCTACCCAAAGAAGGAATCAAGGGAATTGGAATTTTGGTGGAACATCAATGAAGGAAGTGTGTACCAGTTGTCTTAAGCCTCAAATTGTAAAAAACCCAGGAATACAAAATCTACATATCAGAGAACGACTCTACATGTGGGTACTGAATGCTTAATCATACGGCCAGAACAGCTGAAGTTGGCTAGGCAGCTAGAAGAAGCGAAGATAGAGTGCAATTCTCTAAAAGCAAGAATCAAAGGGTTGACTAATCAGGATCAACCAAAATCATCTTTTTGAGGATTCCATAAACAACCCCTCTCCCGTTGTATATAAATTTTACTAACCGATTATTCAAATGATTCAGGTTTTAGGGAGATACGATCCAAGGGGAAGTGGCATCAAAAGATGCAAAGTGGAGAAGTGATATTCTTCAGAGATCGAATTAACTCAAATAAGGATACCAAGAAGCTTCGAGAGAGTATCAATAATATTTTAACGAGAATATCATAAAATTAGTAGAAAGAAATGACGTCATTGAACTATGACACAAAGACATGTTTTCTGTTGAAAGTGGGGATTTGGTAAGAGACTCAGTGGGAGAAGAAGTGGAAGATAATGACTTAGAAGAAGACACAGATGATGAGAAAGAAAGTGTCAGGTTTGTGTTTGCAAGGAAGCCAATGTGTCGAGCTGAAATTGATATGTAGAAAATCATTGGTGATTAGTAATCTCTAGTTCAGACAAGAAGAATAATGTCACTAAAGAAGACATATTTCCTATCTCAGGATGAGCCTAAATGCATTGTTGATGCAGCTGAATATAAGAACATGATTCAAGAAATGAATGAAGAGCTAGATCAAATTGAGTTGAATTAGATGTCAGATATTGTTTCGAGGCGAGCTGATAAGAACGTCATCGGGTTGAAATGTGTCTTTCGTAACAAGATGAATGAATATGGCACTGTGATTCAAAACAAAGAACGACTGGTGTGAAAATGATACTACCAAATAGAGGGTATTAATTTTAATGTGGTAATTGCACCGATTGCAAGGCTGGAGAAAATCAGATTATTTTTAGCCATTGTAGTGAAAAGAATGTTCAATGTGTTCCAGATGGACGTCAAATCTGCAATTCTGTATGGGGTCCTGGAAGAGAGGTGTACATTGTGCTGCCAAATGGATTTCTCATTTATGAAGATGAGAATAACGTTTTTTGGTTGAAGAAAGCACTATATGGGTTGAAACAAGCACCAAGAGAATGGTACTCAAGGCTGGATCAGTATTTGAAGAAGTATGGATTTCAACGTGGTGGAGTTGATTACAATCTATACATCGAAAAAATCATTAATAGAAGGATGATGGTGCTGGTTTATGTCGATGAACAAATATTTGGTGGATCAGATGAAGATCAGTGCAAATAGTTTTTTGTATTCATGAAAAGTGAGTTCGAAATGTCAATGATTAGTGAGCTGACATTTTTCCTTGGTTTACAGGTGACACAAGGAAGTTATGGAACATTAATTTCTTAATAAAAATACTCCAAGGATGTTTTGAGAAGGTATGGAATGGATAATTACATGGAGATGAAGACTCTGGTTGCTACCCAGATGAAATTATCAAATGATGTCAGTGGCAGGGTAGTAAATATCACTATATACAGGTAGATTATCGGCTGTTTACTGTACCTAACAGCAACAGTAACTGATATTGTTTTTTCCACATGCCAAGAAACACGTTACCAGAGCAATCCAAAGGAAATCCACATGATCGTAGTAAAAAAGAATACTTTGGTATGTTAAAAGAACTTTGGATTTAGGTATGATGTATACTAAAAAATCTCTGCTAGAGTTATTGGGATATACAGATGCAGATTGGGTAGGATCAGCAGACGACAGGAAATAAACGTTAGGAGGTGCATTCTATCTTGGTTGATTGTGTATTTCACGGCTAAGTAAGAAACAAGATTTCATTTCTCTGAGCACAGCACAAGATGAGTATATTGCGGCCGCTCGAGCATTCACACAATTATTTTGGATGAAGTAGTAGCTTGAAGATATGGGACTTGAAGTGAATTATCCAATCAGAATCTAGTGTGATAACTAATGTGCTATCAATCATAGCAAAAAATCCAATTCATCACTCAGGGACATAGAAAATTGAGGTCAAATATCATATCATCAAAAAAAAGGTGGATCAAGGGCCTTTGAAGTTGGTGAATGTGCCTACAGAGCTACATGTTACAGATATTCTGACAAAGACCTTCCCCAAAGAAGCTTTTGAGAGGCATCGATTGGCTTTGGGAGTCCAGTCGACTCCCCACACATGAAAACTGTGAATGTGGGACCACCCCCTTCTCCCTGAGGTATGTTGGGTTATTCCCTAAATTTGTTGATATTTGTTCTCTACTCTATTCTAAAATGCAAAGGAGTGACCTTTGGGTTTGTTGACAAAGGGGGAGAAAATAGTGATTGTTCAAGGGGAGACAGTGTGACAATTTGATAAATCATAAGAGATATGGGGAGAAGCTGACATTTCGACTACCTAGATAGGCGGAGCTGAAGATGTACTAAAGATGATTTGTAACTGATGAGAGTTAAAGCTGTGATCATAAAGGGGGAGTGTTTTTAAATCAGACGATGCAAGATGTGATCGATCAAATAATAGATATCACAATATCTGAGGATTGTGATAAAATCATAATTGTGGTTGGTATCCGGTTGGTATAAAAATTTCAATTGGTATCAGGTTGGTATCAACAGTGGTGTCAGAAACGAAGTGAATCCTATATGAAATTTTCATGATACTCTTGTTTCTCATGAAGAGCATTGCTCATGTGGGCTTAAAGTATGTGTTCTGTAAATCATTGATCATTATTTTTATCGCAAGAGGCGAATGGTGGATGAAGATGAATGAAGCCTTAATGGGGTACCAAAGAATGGAGAATTGTTTTGAGAAGAGTTGTCAATAAACCCAAAGGGGGAGATTGTTGGGGAAAATCACTCAAAGTATCATTGAATCATTTTTTGAGATGATTGTGTTTGTTGATGATGTAGGACTTCATGTTTTGTTTTTTGACAAAGCAAGTTTCAATGACTCAAACTATTGACAAATAGGGTTTTCCTGTAGAATGGGAAAACATGTTTTTGGAAAAGGTAGTTGTGCTCTCTTGTTATGGAGGTTTCAAATGTTGTACGACTGGAATTTTTCGAATTCAGAACATAAAAAATTTGGCAATGGAAAAGTGGCGTGCATGTCTGAAAATGGTGCAAACTTTTTGCCGGAAGTCTAAAAGTGGCGTGCAAGTGTTGGTGCGCAAGTCCAAAATGGCGCACATGTTTTGGTGCGCAAGTCCAAAAGTGGCGCACAAGTTTTGGAACGAAATTCCAAAATGGTGCACAAGTTTTGGCGCGCATTTCCAAAAGTGGTGCCCAAGTTTTGGCACACAATTACTAAAGTGGCGCGCAATTATAGAGCGCAAGTGTGGAACAAAACTAATATTTCAAGATCATCATATCAAAATATGTCAATGGAAAGAAAGAGGCATGCAAGTCCTAAAGTGGCGCGCATGTGTGGCGCGCAAGTGTGGCGCGAAAGTTATCAAAATGACTATAACTAGATCGATACTCTCCTTATTTCTCAACGAGCTCAACACTTAGAGAAAATCTGATCTCTGAGCGTGCAAGTGGATGTCATGGCATGAAGGTGTTGGCGCGCAGGTGTTGGCGCGCAGGTGTTGGCGTGCAGGCTACGGACATCAGGTTCTTGCGCGCAAGTTACAGACAACAGATTTTGGAACGCAGGTTACGGACAACAGGTTGTGGCACGCAGGTTACGGACATCAGGTTGTGTCGCGCAAGTTACGGACAGCAGGTTGTGGCCAGCAGGCTACGAATAGTAGGTTGTGGCACATAGGTTACAGACAACAGGTTGTGGTGCGCATGTTAAAAACAGCAGGTTGTGGCCAACAAGTTACAGACAGCAGGTTGTGGCGTGCATGTTATGAACACCGGGTTGTGGCGTGCAGGTTAGGGACACGAGGTTTTGGCCAGTAGGTTACGGACAGCAGGTTGTGGCTAGTAGTTTACGAACAGCAGGTTGTGGCCAGCAGGTTACGGACAACAGGTTGTGGCCAGTAGGTTATGGACAGTAGGTTGTGCCCCACAGGTTTGGGCCAGCAGGTTGTGGCCAGCAGGTTTCAGCCAGCAGGTTTGGGCCAAAAAGTTTCAGCGTGCAGGTTGTGGCCAACAGGTTGTCGGCCAGTAGGTATTGGCCAGCAGGTTGTGGCCAGCAGGTTTTGGCCCACAGGTTTTTGCCAGTAGGTTTTGGCCAGCATGTTTTGGCTAGCAGGTGGGGTGCGTAGGTTGGTTTTTCCGCCATGAATGCAGAGGCAGTGCACTGATTAAAGACAAGTCACCCTAGGGTTGCGTGAAAGTTTGAAGTTTCACAGAACATCTGTGGTAAAGCGATATTCATTAGTGGATGAACATTGAAAATCATTAGAGCATATATCGGCAGTTGAGGATGCATGCTTTCATGCAAATGTATAGACCTACAAGTCTACAAACTGTGAGTGGAGCCTTTCTGGAGTAGTGAGAAAAGAAAGTGGAAGAAGGTGACCCTCTCCACTGGCAGTGAGCCAGAGAGAGAGAAATAGGGAGTGACCCTTGGGAAAGCATTGAGATGACCATAATTTTAATATGGGAAGTGAGCCTGGGATAGACTGACTATTCCCAAACCATTGTATCCACATCTAGTGAATAATAGTGGAATTTGGTGCGTCCGGCAACTTGTCGGCCTATGCTCCTTGGATGTAGCCAAGTGAGGGAGAACCAAGTAAAACTCTCTATGTCTGCCATCTTACTTCCCTGCATTGCATTTAAAGAATCATCATCAGATAAAGAAGAAAATAAGAGATCATAATAAACACACAAGTGAAAACAAAGTGACCCTTGTAATAATGAGGTCAAGATCTAGTGGGGCAGGATGAGTTTTGAAAAAGAATATCCATAAACTGATTCACCCCCCCTCTCTCTCAGGGTACATAGGCCCCTATTGGTCCTAACAAGATACCTAACCTTAAATAAAATTATTAGTGGTATTACAACATGCCAAAATTATTCCAAAATAAAATAACATGGAAATCAAGTTAAATATTGGAATACGTACAATTAGTTGTCACATTCATTAATAAAAGAACCATGATAATCCCATCATCTAGAACATGAATATTAATGACCACTTGACATTGTGTCACAAACTTATTCACATTCCCTATTAGTGATGATTATGGGAACATTAAAATAAATTCTGGATTCCAAATAGAATGAATTGAGAAAACTAAAACAGACTCTATATTCTAGATTTCACACAGAGACCATGTGCGAAATTTAGTTCCAAGCAAGGTTGAGTGTCAAAAGTAGAACACTTAGAAACCCAAATGGAAAATAAGTGAGAGAATATATTCCACAAACATCACATTGCATTCTATTTATATCAAAAAAAATCACAGGTCTAAAATTTTTTCTCCACCAAATAATTTCAATATAATGTATAATTACTCTTATCAGATTGAACTAGTGCACATTTCAATTTTAAAATGGTTGTATATTACAATATAATTGATTAATTAGGTGAAAGGGAGTTGAATATTAATTTTTTTAATTTGGAGTATTTTCCATTTATCTTTCTATAAAAATTTGTATTTCAATATTGATTCATCCATCTCATAAACTACTCATGTACATGTTCAAAAAGTATCTTCATGTTGGAAGGACATCCAGTCTCTTCTTTGTGGCCTCATACCTTCCCTTTTGAAGATAGTAATGATGCACCATATCCTAGACTATATAGGACATTCCTTTGATTATCACACTCTTCTTGAAATGAAAATTAATGTTTTTTTGGATCACTAACTTCATAAATACATTATAGATTCTATATTTCAAGAACAATAAGCAAAATTATTTGACTCTACTTATATTTAACGTAGAGATGAGTCATAGATTGGACAAATGAATGAGGCATCAGTATATTGTTTGTGAGAACACTAATATAGAATCCTTACTTCAATCTTATAGATTATAAAGAACTTAATTGAATTAAGTTGTTAGTGAGAACACTAAAACATCAATGTGAAATCAATATATTAGCATAAAATATGGTCTCAACTACTCCACACACACCATGAGAAACTATGGATGAATTTATACCTTCCCAGTCTTCATGAATCGCATTACAAAGGCATCAATGGAATAATACATGTCCTTATCAACGTCACCAAAAACCGTATTCTTTTCATCCAAAAGGGGGAGTGGAATATGAGAGTAAAAAAACTAAAAAAAATCATTCCCATATTATTATAATTAGTAGACACATTTAAAAGATACTTATTAAATCATTCAATTTTTACCATTTAATTAATTTTATCATTCTATTTTTTTGGTAAATTTTCAATTGAATTCAATGTGATATTTCCCTTTTTATGTTGTTGGTGAATTTATCGAAATGCTTTATTCAAGGTAGAAATATTACCATAGTTTGATAATAATGATGGATAGTGTCATTTTATTAGATTTATAGATCATCGTATTCTACATAAGATTTCTAATTACCCTTACTCTAAAAAGGATCGATTATAAGGATATGGATGTGGAATTGGGAAACAAAATAATATAAAGAAATGGATAATCCCCATCTACAATAAAATCTCAGTCCTCTTACATAATGGAATGTGTCTCTACCAATCCTTCCTTCATTGTCTAGGATATCGATGAGGTCTAGCATCATAACACTATGGTTTCCCTCTAATCCATACTAATGAGAAAATTCTAGGTTCTGGGTTGATGTTTTTGACCAAAATATATATATTTGGTGGAGGATTCTATTTATTATAGGAGGGGAAAGCATGAGAGGTATACGAAGGATATCATCATCTAATTGAATGTGTTGGAAGAAAATCAGAGGTAGAATATTCACAATGGTGTCAAAGAAATATTTTACATGGTCATCATGATGGTGAAGTACTATCCTTAGTAAGAACATGGTATCATCAACACTAGAGATAATACCCTGGTCTTATGGAATGTTCAAGTCTACCTATAGACTTTGAGTGGAAAAAATCAGGAAACGGGGTTGTTGGGGTTATTAGACTGTAATGGAATACTTAAATTCTATGTTTCAAATGTGATTATTTCATTTTTTTTATGAAATAATATTTGATGTGTATTTTTCATAGTATGGTTATTTACATTGTATATTTGAGAGGTTAGGGATTCCTTATTTTCATGCCACTTTTTTAATATTGAATCAGAGAAAGAAGATGACACTACTGTGTTTTGGAATTAAAAAAATAAATAGTCCAAACAATTAAATGTGATTGGTATGTGAAATAAGTTTTTTTGTATGTATCCTAGATAAGAATCTTGTACTTAAAAAATGAAATGGGATACAACAATATAGCTATATCATCATCACTCATGTTCAAAATTACCTTTAATATATATATGTTTAGGAATAATGATTTGTTTGATGGAACAAACTGAAAGATGATTATAGAAATGACTACTTTTGATAATTGAATATACAAAAGTATTTCCATATTTATTATGGAATAATTTGTTTTTCACTTAATTATGTTATTTTTTATATAATTTGTCTTGTTTTTTTAGAAATATAATTATCATCACTAATTATTTATCATTCTTATTTGCATTGATAACTTCAATAAGAATCCCTTGTGATGAAGCATGTGAGAAATTACGTGAAAAAAGACCTCCAATAATAGAAAAATTAGATACATAAAACTAGGTAATAGTGATTGGGAATAGGTTCATGTAGACCCAAAATATTCCGTATTATGTAACAATTGGTTTTATATAAACTAGCTCCCAATCAAGAGATACATCAATATCCTTACATATCATTATATCTTCTCTTATATGTATCAATTTCACATTTAATTAAATATTTTATCCTATAATAGATTTATAATGGGTTATATTAACATGTTGAAATTATAATACATAGATATTATTATTTCTCATTGATATAAACCGCTCTAATTGAACTGTTTATTTGAAATAGAAATCATACATACATGTATTCATATTTAGATCTATGTGGTATTAATGTTTTCGAAAATTCAATTATTTTTTCTTTCCCTTGTGGGTGGTTTAAAAACCTGAATCAATGTAATAATCTTCTATAACAGAAATAGCTTATTAGGAGTAAGAAAATATCCATCAATTTTTTTGTTTGTTTCAATTTTTAATTTAATATATCATTATGATATGCATTTAAATTTGAAGATAAATTATAGTAATGAAATTGTATCATATCATTTGAGATTCAATAAATTAATTAATTAATTCCTTCTTGGATGGTCAAATAATATCATATTTTCTTATGAACATCAAACCCCTAGACCAATAAAAATCGTAACTCTCTTACCATGTATATCTTTTATAAACATCCTAAAATTTGTAAAAGGGTAATACCATATAATGAGGCTTTCTCTGTCTGATTGAAAGATAATGAACAATCCATTATAATTTAATAAATTTTCATTGATGGTGAGGATCCTCTTACGATAGATCCTATGGCACCAAAAAAAATTATTTCTCATCTCATTGTAGTCTACTATAGTCATCCATGTTTTTATGATGCTCCTCGGGTCATCAGTTCTCCCCTAACTTCACTAACTCCCCACTGAACCCCCTTTCACATTCCCCCTAACATTGTAGAGCTAAATCTTTATGGACCCCCTCTAGTGTTTGCCTCACCTAGCCACTCTGGGATCTAGAAAGGAATTGACAAGTTGGTTCTTTCTTATAGAGGTATTATGAGTGATAACTTGAAGAATTTAGTGATGCATATCTCTATGGTAGATAAGTAAACATGGAAGGAAAATTTCATTTTTTTTGGGGAAACAACTGCCAAAGGTGGTTTGTCTTAATTATTAGGGTTGCTATAAATTATATTGTTTTCTAGATTTTTTTCATTTGGTTTTGGAGTTTTTTTATTCAGCCTTTTGGTCAATTTCAATTGTTATATGATGGATTATAGTTTTCGTTGCATGTACTATTGAAAAAACCTTATGAAATTGACTTTGGTCATTAAAATAATAGATATATATATATATATATATTAAATTGGATTATATTAATTGGTAACTAAAAAATAAATTGTCATTATTGAATTTTTTATTGTATAATTTTTTGTTAACGAAAAAGTATTTATTGGTGAAAATTTATTTGTTGGTAAAAGTTATTATTAATAATATATTCATGATTTTGTAAAAAAATATTGGTATAGTTATGGTTTCTAATAGAGTTAATAGATATAAAAATATATATTGGTGTTAAATTATTAATACCATCATCTTCATCCATTGGTAGAAACAAGAATTGGTATTTAATATTAATATAACAAAACATAATATCTTTTTGAATTTCTCAATTTCATCAATAAATATTTAATGTTTAAATAAATTTCTATTTTATATATAATTTTATTGTTTTAGTATTTCATTATGTGATATCTAATTGTGATAACGGGTGTTTTATGATGGGAACATTTGTGAGCCACAAGGATAAAGGGTACACAGACCCGGATTGTAACCCCATTTTCATGCATGGGGTGCATACAATAGGGCCATGTAACCCCGAGGGAATCTCATGATCTATGGTATGGCTTTAAGGCCTCTTGATCAAAGGAAATTGTGGCCATAACCTAACTAAGGGTTCATGTAAGAGGGGTCCTCGAAGTCGAGGTATGAATGGCCATGGCATAAGGAAAACATCACAATAGTAAATTTTCACAAGATGGCATGTTCAATTATATATAGAGGAATTAAACATGTAGTTGAAATTCATTTGTGGGATGTCTATATAGGACACATCAAATAAGGGTGGCATCCTACAGGATATGGGAATTGAGGGAATGCTTCCTGTAATAGAGGTATTATTGGAGGATATCTACTTCGTAGTGTTTTCATGATAGAATCATATGATGTTTAATTCATCAAGAGATCACAAGAGTGGTATCATTTGATGGTTCTCACCATTACCAAGAGAATCTATCCAAATGGAGCGGTTTATCATCCACTTTTTTCTGATATTCTTATCCATTATTCTCCCTACTCATTCGTGGGTGTATTTATTTGTTATATAATATATTTATAGGTAAGGGTGGTTGAGGTTTTGATCTCTTTTCATAGTAAATGAACTGATTTTGATGGAATAGGGTGATGGTGAGTCTCATATAAGTGTCATATGAGTTTGAAGAAATTGTTTGAAGGCTCCGAGTGATAGTTATATAGAACTCAATGACCATCCATGACTTATGTTTAATCGTTGTGCATTCATGGGATGGATTTTTAGTGGTATTCTCATGATAGAATTTCTGTGATCATGACTACGCATGTTTGGTGTTGAATGGTGGATCCTTTCAGGAACCCCATATGGGAGGATCCAATGTTGTGTAGTTACATTCTTCTTCCTATGATGCTTGTGATTCCAACATAGATCTGTCTAATCGTCACTATTTTAATACTTGAATCATGGTTCTTTTTAAAATAGTTTCATAGTAGACATAAATGATCCTAATTGCATGATAATGATTCATTTGATCAAACAATACATAAGTAGATAGTCACCTTTCCAAGGTTACAGTGAAATAGAAATAAAGTAAATTCATTTCCCATGTTTTATAGACATCTTGCATCATCTATGAAAATAAGAGTTTGAAAGATCATTTCACATAATCCCGTGTATTATCACTCGTTAACATAGTGGAATAAAGATCAAATAGATTATGTATTCATGTAAAATTAATGAACCTTCATGTATTGAGAACATACACTAATTTTCATGTGATCTATGTAGTGTCAAGACTGATTATCAAGATTGTTACCACTTTGATCATTTGATCGTAGAACCTCTTGTGGTGGATTTATGTGGTTCCTATGAAAACCGTCATGTGTTAATTTTGATTTATTTGAAGGATGTAATTCATAGAATGTGATTTCATTTTCTTGGCATGGGTATGTCGAGCAGATATGCTTCATCATGGTTTGGTCACAAGAGAAGTCCAACATGGTGGTCATCAAGCACTAGTGTTGAGTGATCATCATTCCTAACTCACTGTGTCTGGGTAGTTGTGTTAGTAAGGGATGCAGATGATCAGTGGTAGTAGATAATGCTTCAGAGTGATCAGATAGCTAGAATGATCACGATGAGAAGGTCTATGTTCTATATTTATGTTTTTATTGAGGGTAACTGCTCACACAACTAGTCATCCAACAGAAATTTCACTTATGGATTGAGTGTAGTTAGTAGATGATTTATTTGAACCCATACATTGAGCCTGTTGTGGGGTTGGTAGAAACAAAATTTTCACCATACCCTCACTAATTTTTACCTCTCATTATGTTTCCAACCTAGCCACGCCTACATTATCCCTATGTGCTCATCGGGAGTGCACTAATCTCCCACATCCATGCATCTCATCTACTATTTCAATTGGATCCCATGACAATATTGAGGTGACTCCCACATGTGTTCTCAATTTAACTACATGGACATTAGAGATTTTAATGTGAAATGGTAAAACATAACTTCCTAGAACAAAAGTATTAGTAAAATCAAGGAAAACAAGGTCCATAATGTTTAACATTACATGAAATTTAAATCCCAACATTGATTCTTCATGAATTCCACCTCCAAATCCATATTAAAAAGAATATGTATTTACACAGAATTCATATTTATCAAATCATTTATGGAAATGTATTTGATTCACAGTTACGGGCATCAAAAAATGACAACATAAAATTAGATTCATTCAAAATGTGAAATATATTATTCAAAGGGGAATTTAATTCAATTTAATTAATATATATGCAAATATAAAGGGATTTTTATTTTAATCATTATGAGATGATTTTAGGAAATTTTATCCTATTATAGTAATTTTTATAAATTCCTGGATAGAAAAGGGATTTCACGTAAAGGGGCATGTGATTGTATCTTGGATAAAAGGCTCAGACATCACTCTTTTTCCCAGAGGAATAGGATTCGAGATGTATGTATTTTTGATATGAACTCTTAATCCATTGAAGATATTTCATAAAGAACATATCATAATGGATTAATAACTCTATGATGAATGTTATTACATATATTGAGCTCCTCCGTAGAATGTTGAATTTCATTTTTTGTGCCAACATACCGGGTTGAGACACATGTTTTGGCGGTGATGTTTCATAGATATAGAACTTAAGAAACATTCCAGGGAAAAAATAGGTCACTCTTAACATTTTATAGTTCTATAAGATAGATTGAGTCTCATGTAGTTTAACATATGAGAGTATTAGAGACCCTTTGGTGGCTCTCTAAAAATAGAGATATACTCTAATTGTTTATTAATTTAGTAGACCTAAATAATATTTTATTATTTTATCTATTGATATACTATTATCCTAAACATATTTTTATCTTTTATATTTTATTTCAATATATTTTTTCATGATTTATATGGGGAAAGCCTAGAATATGTGGAAATGTATTTTTTCCAAGCCTCCCACTTACATGTATTCTACCAGACATGTTTTTTTCATTTTCCAATTTATGAATGCTAAATATTACATAGATCACAGAAGTGCATGTCCAATAAGAAGAAAACTGTATTTTTAGTAGGGGTCCCTTTTTGGGTATTCAATATGGTGTGTATTATGTTCCTTTTGGTTTGCTCTTTTAAATTCATTAAAAATAAAAAAATAATTATTTAGTTTACAGTATTCCATACTAGACCTTATTTACAAGTACTTTAGAGTCTTATCTATTTGACATTTTTATACTGGTAGTTTGGAGTATTCTATCTTAGACTTTCTACTATTGGTAATTTAGAGTGTTCTACCACATAGTATGACATTCCACGAAGTTTAACAAATTACCACCAGCACATTTAGATGCCATGAAGTTTAAATAATTTCCACATGTACAAGACCAACAAATATGAAATGTGGAACACATTCTAGGGATGACATAAAACATCCAATAGTGATAATTTCAGACACAATATTATCGAGTATTACATAGATTAGAGTTATTTTATAACATGGGGCAGATACCCCAGGTTTGTAGGTAAAAAACCTTATGAATGGGATCAAATGGATTACATGAATTGTAATGTTTAGGTGTCCTAAATTTATTCCAATAGACATGAATGATTTTTGAAGAATCAAATGCCTCGATGATGAAGTGGGGGTATGGATAGAAGATAGATTCATGTAGGTATTTTAATCACTATGGTAGATTAGCTTTTGGTTGGGTGGCTCGGGACCGATTCCAAGTGGTTACAAGTCTGGTGTCATGGGTCATCAAAAGTTGTAAGAATAGAGTGCTGCTTTACTACATTGATAAAGGTTACACTAAATGGTGATATAACATTAAGGATTTCAAAACCACTGGAATATTATAGTAATAGGGATGGTAAATCATGGTCAAGGAATATCAAAGTTAATGAGCGGTGCGAACCATTGAGTAAAATACCACAATTGGAAATGAAAATAGCCAAAAATGGTCAACACGCTTAGGGAGATAACCCCAGGATTTATGGGTGATAATCCTAATATCTGAGGGTCTATATGGATGAACTACTACATTTATCATTTTTCTATGAGTCTTAGTTAATATAAATGAATCCCATGGTATATTGGGTTTGAAGAGAATGCTATCAACATAAGGAAAAATTTGTGTTATTTGAGACTTCATATGCGTGAAAAAAGTTTATGAAAAGTGTATTATTCATGAATGGTACATGTACCCTAAAATTTTTGTCGCTTCCTTGTGAACTAATTATCGACACCAAGATATTTGATAATCCATTACTATAACATTTTCATAGATGAGGGGGGTCTAAAAATCATGGATTTTATTTTATTAGGGAAATAAAGTGGGCCCTATGAGATTTCTGACTTATTTATTTATTCTCTAACTATTTTCTAAACTGTATACATAGAGAGTTTAGTGAGTGATGAAATTTATTTTTAACATGTCACCCTTTTTTACGGTTCCAAACTGAAATTGTATGTCTCTCTATCACATAAATTTCAGGGACTTTTTATTTGGACCACAAATGGATAAGGTTAAAGGTAACTAAATTTGAAAAAAATTTAAACAATTTAAGGTCATGAAACACATGGACCGAGTTACAGGTGAATCTTAGAAAACAGCCTAATTAGGATTCACTAGTTCAAGATTACTCTATCACACATTTCTGTGGGATATGAAATAGTTTTAAATTAGGGACTACGATTCTTAGGCCTTTGGTAATGATATTGGACAATCATTCCTTGGATGACCTAGAATACCATAACGTCCAGAGTTCTTCCCTAGTGACTTTAGGCTCACAAGGATCCGAAATCCCTTACTCTAAGGCCAATATGTCTGAGTTTTTTAGGTCAAATCCCTTATAATTAACTAATATTGTCAAAAATAGAGATATGTTTTCCATTATAGGGGTTGTGGATGATTTTTTTCATCCCAAGGTGCTCAGAACATGATTCATCATTTATTGGTTGAGGTTCTAAAAAATGAATAAATAACCCCATTCATTGGTTTATTGGGACTGGGATCTTGTGTTCCTTTAGTAACAAATGATGTTTTCTGATGTCCCTCAAATTTTAATGTATTGTAGTTGGAAAGCATCTATCGTGCAGTTTGATATCATGTGATAAAAATGGATTCCTTATTTTTTATCATAATATACCAAAGATGTGCGAACCATTGTGATATTGTGAAAGATATACTTGGAGTAAATATTAATAGGTTGGGGGTGTTTAGGAGTAGTAAATACATTTTATCTATACAGAGGTTTTTAGTGGTTAGAGATATGAAAAATCACTTATTTCATAAATTTATTTCATGTGTCTTCATGTTGTATATAGATCTTACTCATCCATTGGTGGAGTGAGTTTATATGAATTGTAATTGTTTAGAAATATGTAAATTTTAATTTTATGGATTGGATTTAATGGGTTTCCCTCAGAATATTAAAAGGAAAGGAATCAATCAATAATTTTTCAATTAATATGATCCTCCTATGTAGATCAAAATTTGAGGTAGTGGAGGGGGTGACAGTCTCAAAGTTATTGGGTCTTCAGAAAAGATGCATACCCAGAAATTCAATGGTACTGGGATACAATTTCATAATCGTTCAAGGAAAATGGTGATGATGCAAAAATGAATAACATTGTGAGTATCCAGGCCCTCATGAATTATTTTGTTATATATGGTGTAAACCATAAACCAAGAATATCTAATTTGAATAGAGGTGGGAACAGGAGGGTACAGGTCCCACATAGGAAATGGTGGGAGACTATAATGTACTACACGTTCAAGATAATAACTCATGGGTTTAAGGGGGTCCTTCCAAGGACCGAAGGGTCTATTTTGATTAACGAACCCATGTTACTAGTTTTATATAGTGAATATCCAATAGTAAGTGATCCCAATGTATATGGGGTTCCGATAGAAGGTATCTAACTAAGGAACCAGTATTCTCAACAAATATATTTACTCTATAAAGATGGATCATGGAGAACGTAAGATTAAAGAAGGATTTGAACATCATAATGGATATTCTAGGGTGAATTGACCACATTATGAAGAGAAGGAATAATTCATGTGATTCTTAGGTACACAACCATTAGAGGGGATGGTTTGTTCTATGTTAAGACCTTTTTCATGTAGTTTTATGTCACACAACTAGAATGTGGTCATGTAGATTAACATTGTGTGAATAGGAGGTGTTTTCTAATCGTCGGTTCATCTCATTCATGTAGGACATATTAAAATTATAGTTTCCCTACGATTTTAGGATCCATGCTCAGTGTGGGAAACAAGGGGAAACTGGACTATCAACATATTCATGAATGATTGGGTATTAGATGGCTCACTGCAAAGGTCAACCACAAATTTATTCAGGTGTACATTTTAATATATTATATGTTTCATTTGAACCCTTTATTAAAGATTCCCTTGTCACAATATATTCTATGATGAAAGAAATAAAAAAAGTAGTGATTTCATAAAAACGCCTGGTTCAAGTAGGATATGTATGAATGGAGGAAAGACAATTTTATGTTGAGGATGGAATCCTTATTGGAAACTCGGGGATCACTACATATACTGTAATGAAAGTAATAAATGCACATGTAGTTATTAAATGAAAAACACTTCATGAAGATCTGAACCATATGTAGAGGGGAACATTATTCATATTGATTTTTTCTAATAGACCTAGGATTAGAGATGTGGGTGTCACAACATATTATTTGATTATAGGAATCATTCCATGAGTAGTTCATAAATGGGAAACTCTATATGAAGGTATAATCCAAATGTAGTGGGGGGAATTGTTCCAATTAATTTTTGCTGATGGTCCCAGTATTTGGGATCCAGTCATCAATATATATATTGTGATGAGAAGAATCAATCCATAAATTGTTCTTGAATTAGAATCCCTCCACACAATTATGACACATACACAGAGAGGGGAATTGAACTAGTTTATTACTAAGATTAGACCCATGATTGTTTATTTTGGTTTCTCGGTATATCTTCTAATGCAAATTATCTTTGGACACATAGTTCTGGAATAGAAATCTCTCTCGGCATGTATGAACCATACAAAGATGGGTGAATATTCAATGTTTATTTCTATGAATAGACCCATGAGTAGAAATCCATGTGTAGTTGTATCATGTGATGATTGACTTAGGACACACATTGTTATTCAATGGGAAAACCTCTATGTATGTATAACCCATATAAAGAGGGGAATTTTGTAACACTGATTATTGCAACTTTTCTCAATGATGGATATACAAGAATCCCAATGTATCACATGGTTATAGGAATCATGTCACATGTAGTTCTTGAATGGGATACTCTATGGGAAGGTTTGGCCCAGGCATAGAGGGGGAATTTTTTCCATTTTATATTTGCTGCTAGAACTATTAGTGAGATATAGGAATCAATTTGTATCTTATGAGGATAGGAATTAAGCCACACATATTTCAATAATGGGAAAATCTCTGTGTAGATATGTCCTATATGCATATGGGAAATTTTTCCCATTGATTATGGTCCATTGACCTAGATTTATAGATTTTTGTGGTTGGAACTAGGATTAAGGCTCCACGTGTTACTACAAATCATATAATGAGAGGAATCAAGAAACTCATTGTACTTTAATGGGAAACCATCCAAGTATGTTTAAACTATATACATAAGGGGTCGTTTTTCTAGTATATTATTGTAGATTGACATAGGATTTGATATCCAGGTGTCACTATGTATCCAATGATGAATGGAATCCTGACGCGGAGAGTTCATGAATGGAGGGGTGGTGGGATAGCAACTCTAAGGTTAGTGGTCCTATTGAGAAAGATCCATAGTAATGTATAGTTTTACATTACACAAGAGACATTGACGATGATGTTTAAATATATTTGGGAAATACTCAAAGTGTGCCTTTTGTGGTCTTTCATCTACTACCATGCTAACCCATACGTGAACTGATATTTCACGATCATGTGGGAAACCCCTTACAAAAATTCTTAATCAAACATGAGATATGATCTATGTGAGAAAAAATGAATTGAAAAAGTTTCTCTCACCACACAAAAGTTTTCAATGGAATATAAATGGGAATTTTGTATAATATTGTGGCTATTTTTACATATATGATCTAGGAATCCTAACGAATATCGATGGAGTGAGAATATATTCATATGTACTTATTAGAAAACTAAGAAATTTAACATCTAGAATCATTGACAATGTTACCCTTACATGAAAAGGAAGGATGAAATACTTCTAAATACTACCATAGATTTCTTGAAATCAACTCATGAGTGGAAATCCTATTTTTTTTATATGAGCCTCACCACTCAAGTTTCCCAAGGAACTATATTCTTTTAACACATGGTATGTCTACATTTTGACATCATGTGATGAATACATTGTCATAAAGTCTGATGTCTTGTGACTAGGATGGATATTTTGTAGCTTGACCTAGGATTTGGGTCTCACTAAATAACCATTGATGAAAAGAATCTAGACACATATAGTTGTTAAATAGATAGATTATCTATGTGGATTTAACTCATAGATGGGTATAGGGGAACTTCATTTATCAATCTACTAGATCTTTCTCTTGTGTAGTGGGTCATCATCGAAGTGATGTTCCCATTGTATTAAAACATCATGTTGTGAGGACGAATGGAATCTTGTTGTTTTATGTTATACAACAACGAGCACTCAAGTAGTTTAGTATCATGTGTGTAGGATGTATCTGGGAGTTTCATTTCATGAAAAAGGATGGAATCCATGTAGTTTAACCACATGTTATAGAATATATTAGTAATGTAGTTTAACGTTATGTGAAAAGGACATACATATCATGAAGATTAATTTCATGCGATAAGAACATATCAGAAATGTTGTTTAATTTCATGAAACAAGGACACATTATATAGTTTAACACCATGAAACTAGTCTAAATCAAATAGTATAATGTAATTACACTAGGATATTTGTATGTTATATAGTTTAGAGACATTTATCAATGTAATTAAAACATGAAGGTGGTGTATTCTACATTATATATTCTTGAAACCTCAATGGTCATCGAGAAATATTAGGAGGTAAGTAGCTACATCAATATTCACCTAGGGTATTTTTTAATAATTAAAAAGAGAACATATATCATTGATTTTTAAAAAATGAAATATAAAACTCCATCTCTTCAAGAGGCATAGAGGTACAAATTAATGTAGGCCGCAAGTCTTCTTATATTCCCAAATTTACCTTCTGAATCTCAATGATGGTGTTGATGATGGCATCCTCAAATACAAGATTTGAATTCCTGATTTCATACTATTCTTGTTTTATCTATGAGTCCATGGATACATTTTATGACATGTCATAAAATCTTGGGACATCTATATCACTATCAATGTATGGAAGATCATGGGAAGATTCATTTTCATCATGAACATCTGATGTCGCTACTAAACAATTCCATATATGTTTATTTTATCATTTACTATTACAAAGGAGAGGAGAATTCTAGGGATTGGGGATTAAATCTGCTACATAAATCATATTTTTGGGTATCACATAATCACTATTGATCATGCTCCATTATAATTTCCACAAGTGATACCCAAGATGTTGTTCTCACCCACAAAGGATCTCATGATTTATGAAATATTAATGATATATTGGGATGATATATTTATGGAAATTTTCTACCTAAGAAAAAATATAGAACTCAATTACTCATAATTTATAGATCCCTAGACACAATCATCAAAAAAATTCTAATCAGTCAATGGTTTTTCATAATATGGGGACAACATGACATATGAATTTTTTATGCTATATTGATCTTGGGTCATGTGCCACAAGGAACATAACCATGCCAAGAAGAGAAAAATAGTATTTATAACACAAAAGTAAACGTCATATCCCTGATAAGGTAGGTGTATATCAATAAATCTATGTTAATTATCTTATATATATTTATGATAATTAAATTAATGAACTCTCATTATATCTTGTCTCAGATCTCATAATTGGATGTTTCAATAGGATGGAATATGTTTATGAGAGTATATTTATCGAACTCTCTCCATATATTCATTTAATCCACTATTTAATTCGGGAAATATGTATTCACCTATCTAAACTATAGAGGTTTCCTCAATGGGTTTCAATATAATTGTTGTGGGGAGCATTTGATGGTTTTTATGGAACTATATATATTCAAACCCAATGTTTCGAGTACCTTTCTATATAACGGTGTCTATGTTTTGTGTACCTCAATATTATGAGGTATTTGAGAGGGGGTTTCTTTTTCTGAGGGAGATATCACAATGGGGAGGTTGATCATGGTGTAAATTAAGAATAGATTTGTTTTGATCATCCTTAACATTACCATGAGGATGACTATCAAGGTTATGACCACCTTCTACTTCGGTTAATGATTTGATGGACCGTTGAGGTGTTGTTGGTATGTATCAAACTACACCAAGGACATAAGAATTTATAATACTAGGAATGTGATTCTAATTCATTTTTATAGAAGGAATATGTTAACCACACTTTTTGTGTCGATTTGGGGTTTGAGTCTACTAAATAATGGATGGCATAATAGGTTGATAGCTATATGGTGCTATGAGAATCTGATCCCATGAATGAGAAGATTTTGGAGTTTTAAAATGATCATCCAAGTCATTAATATTAATATGACTCTACATGTGGGTGGATTCCAGAATAAGAACGTCAATATTGATAAAAATAGGGGGCTATGAGCCCAGTTCAAATATGCATTCATTATTGGAATATGAAAAAAGACCTCCAAAATGGGATAAGGGATATTGGATCTTCCGATATAGCCTCTAAAAGATGTGGGAGTAGTTGTTCATCATTGGAATTAGGGATATGGTTCTAGCTTCCATGATTTTACAGAGTATGATAAGTAGTTTCAGTGATAGGAATATAATGATATCTTGTGGAATGATCCAATCTCACATGGTTAGTTTTTGAACCCCAGTCAGATTGGGAATCTAAGCTTGAAGTTGTTCATTTGGAGTATGCAATCGAACTTCTCCATCTAGAATGTATGCCTTTCTTGGGGCATTGCCTATCTCAATTGGTGATCCCCAGTTGGAATGTGAATATGAGTTTGGTTCTATGCCACATCATTTACTGTAATATACTGATAATCCTTTAGGATATGATAAATAATGTGTGATTTGTCTGGAGTATATATCTATTATTATTAACCAATTTAGTGTGCTTCTCTAGATTTTAGAGATTAATGTGTTCGTGCCCCTACATAATCACAAGAATATACCAGTACATATCCACTGATTCTATCATAATTTACTTGCACATGAACATGTTATGTACAATAATGGATTCATGTATTCTCTCATCTTCTATGATTTGTTTCACGATGTCTTTGATTTAATTGGGGATGTTCTCCAACTTCTTTAATCATCATACCATCATAATATTTTAATGGGAATTATTTATGAGGGTTAGGATCTATGTTATCCCCAAGATTAATGTTTATATGTTATAACTGAATTTTTTAAACTAGATGTGATTTGAGAGTACTCCCTTTGGTATAATTATTTCTATATTTGACAGGGTTTCCTTGATGATCATATTTGATTTTATGGGGGGTAATCCAAATGATAACACCATTAATATGTGGTTGAGGGGTATTGGTGTTTTCTTGATATAGTTTTGTCTAAAATTAGACTCTATCAATGGAACTTCTGGAAACTACAATTTCCACCTAATGCTGATGATATCTCCTAGAGATTGGTACATCTCATTGTTTACCATTATATAATTGGGATGTCTTCCATGAATTTTCATGTCATGCAGAATGGATGTTCTCATACAGTTTAGCAACATGTGACCTGGACCCCATTGTGTAATTGAATGCCATGTGACTATGATGTTTTTATGTGGTTTAAAAACATTCACCTAGGATGTATTGTGGGACAAGATATCCAGAGGGGAGGACTTTCTAATGGACAATAGATGTACCTTATACAAACTTCATGAGTGTAGGTATCCATTAAATTTATCAATCCATCATTTACCAACTTCTCCCAAGAGAGTATTTAAATAAAAAAAGCAATTTCTTATTGTGTGCCTATGACATCAGGGTAGGGGTAGTGATTATTAGAACCTATCAAACCCTCATCGCTAAAATTTATCTTTAATTAGAATTTTTTCAAATCAGTTTCCATGGTATGAAAAATCTTATCGGGGATATATTTTTAATTGAAAGAATATCCTTTGTTCAATATCATTTTGAAAGATGGTAAACTATCAATTAGAGTTATGTGTCCCTCGCTATGTAGAAAAACACATGCTTTTTGTACAATGTTCTCACATAAATAGACTATGGATTTAGGAGTTAGTAGTTCCAATAATCACCCATACATAATCATCTAAAACTTTTATCATAATGTTAAAGAAAATATCTATCATACACCTAAGATCTCGGTGGTAGGGGTAGTGATTGTTATGGAATATCATTCATTCCTCACATGACATTATTATTTTTGTTAATATTATTAAACCATTCTATATGGAATAATGAATGTACCTATGGATATATTTTTATTGGAATGATGAAGCATTATTCTATCTAATATTAAGAGATGTGATTCCACGCAGCATCTCCATATTGCTTCTTATACCTCTATTGGAGTGGGGCATGGATGAGTTTGGATTCCAGAGATACCTCAATAATGGGATATAAAATTTGGAAATTCCCCCATCCCTATGGGCAGGGGATCATGAAAATAGGAAAATCCCCCCCACCCCATTATAATGTATTGGGATAAGTTAGAATAATGTTAGAATTTCACATGATTAGGACATAGAAAATATGAATATTCCCCTAGTCCATTGGGATGGGACACATCCTCTAAAGGTGGGATTACGTAGGATGTTTTTTATATCATTTCAAGGAAGATATCACTAGTGTATTCCAAAAATTATTTCATGGAGAACCTCCTTCTATCATTTTATTTTAGTGATCATATATTCCTAATAAATTTCGTTTTAATTAATAAGAGTATGAATGGGAGGATATATAACAACTCCCCTTCACTTATGTATGGTTGGGTTATTTCATATTAATGGAGGTCTCAATGTGGACCCTAGAGACTAAATACCCTACTACCATTGGCCATATGACCCATCAACATTACAATCATAAAAACGAACATGTTTGATAATATGCACAATGGGTGAATTAAATACACCACTAGGCCTTCTCTTCACTTCCCAGAGGAAAAATTTTTCCCAACCAGAAATAACTCAGATGATCCCAAGGGGGATATGATTATACTTTTTAAAAGTGAGTTCATTTGGATATGAGGATATTTCTTCAGAATCATCTTATTTCCAATTGATAATTAAATAAGTGGGTTGGTTCTCTTCTTCAATGGAATATCTCATCGGAAGGGCTGGTGTATGGTATTCCATTTGGGTGGTTGTTTCCCATTGTACAATTTATAGAGTTAGTTACCATTGTACCATTTTATGGTTCAATGAAATTATTAAATATGATATTATTGTAAAATGTTATAAAAATTCTACCATCCCTATAGGCTATGGTGCTCCCTGGGATTCCAAATTAACCACGGACAGTTGTGAGGATGTTAGAAGCTCTTGTATAGTGATGATATATGGTTAATTATGTGACACTGCTATGATAAAGTAGTGGGACACAAACTTATTAGAGATAATAGGGATATATTCCCTCTTTGGAGCTAAACATTTTTGGATACCCTAGGAGGGACCTCTTCATGGATATCAAAATTTGGAAGATGATGTTAGGACAAGATTCATCTACATATCATTGTGTAATTTTGATCAAATGAAGATGGTAGTGACTAGAACGGATGGGATCCATCCTAGGAAGCTCTTGGGGGACATATTTTACGTTATTAATCTTCTTATCCACCTCACATTGGATGGGAATGACTCTTTTTATTCATTCAGTGGATAAGCTCCCAAAATAGTTGAATGTGGAATGAAGGGACACTTCCTACTCCAAAGCCTTTCATGGGAATGGTGGTCTTTGAGGGTTAATACTATGAAGGATTTCATGAGTTTAATACAGTTTTAGGGTGGAGTCGTTGATGTGGTACTAAAAAACATAGATGTTCACCAAATGGAAGTTAATGTGTAGCATCAGTGATATTTCATGTCGATACATTGGGGTAAAGGCTTCCATGGAAGACAATTTAAAAGATTGATATGTAAAGTATTTGTTAAAAACATCAGGTGTTGTTTTGTAAACATTACCATATTATGCAATTTTGTTGGAATCAAATGGCACATTCGATGATTTATATTTGATTTTAGGGAATCTAGAAAGTCTTGGAGAGGAACTTAGACGCCATATTTGTGTAACCTCATATATAAAAGTACATGTTCGATCAATTACATTCTTAGTTAACTGATAAAGTATTGTTCCCTTATTTTTATGAATTTTTCTGTGTATTCAAATGAAACATGTCATGTTCACTGTTTTTTCACACAAACTACAGAACAAAATGGTGTGATGAGAACCTGGTAGTCTACACTTTTTAACCCATGATTGATATGACAAAAATAAAATATATCATATCACGTTCAACAATTTTTTTCTAAAAAAATCACGAATGGTTTCACATGATGAATATTTGTGGGTGACTGAGGTTGGTTTCACAATCATTTGGGAAGAGTTATCAATATATGTCCTCAAATGAAACTAAAAATGTTTCCTGCTTCCGTAACATTGTACCGAACTACTTTTGAAATGAAAGTGGTACTTTGGGGATTTTTACCCAAATGTTATTAGGAACCCACATATTTCATGGGTTTTATGATATGACTTTCAAAATCATTCAATGGGACTGATCTCAAAAATTTTACTTCACTCCCAATGAATTTATTAAGGCCATGTACTAAAGGGAACAGTTGTCTGTTACTATGGTTATAGATGATTCTCTTATTTATTTATTATTCTTTAGTCTATATCCAAATTTATGTGATATAGTGTTTATTTTATTTTAAAAGGGAGTTTGGTGACTTGCAGAAGATATTTTTCTTCTTCGAGGAATCCTATGTTTCATGTGAAAAAATGAATAAAGAGACACATTGATTGATTGACATAGTTTAATGTTGTCATAAAGGACTATACAATCCATATTATTGATACTTAGAAATGGTATAAATATAATTCTTGGGCCATAATGTGGAATCATATGTATCATGTTATTTATGTAATTGCAGTCTATGTGATTTATGTTATGGGATCTTGCATTTTGAAATATTCAAAAACTAGGGCCCTTAGTGGGCCTTATGCATATATGGCCACCCTAAATTTACTCATCAGGAATACGATCCGTTCAGTGGAGATGCGATGTAATAATAAATATATCTCAATGATGTAACCACACTATTGGAATCCTTTCCATGCTATTGGTACAATCATCAATAGTCTCTAATCCCACATGAGTCATCCCTAGTGTGAGAATCAAGAGATATTGGAATATTGGGCACATTTCATGAAAGTGAATTTGGATGGGTATTACACATTACAGTTTCCCTTTTAAAGGTATGATTACCATTATCGTAGTGGATATGGTTTGGAGATCTATCCTTGGGAAGGAATCCTATGTATCCAATTTATAATAGGAATCATAGTCTCCATAGTTCAGTTACCCCTAACCTTGTAATGGGTTGGGGTGGGTGATCATGTTTGGAGATATTTTTGTTGTTTTGAGGTTTAGGAATTCAAGGGGATTAATAAAGTATCGATTCCAATATATCTTGATTATTAATTATTATGTGATAAATAAAGAGAGTTAATGAACAAGAAAGGTTTGTTGGATATGGTTTGTATGTCACTGGGTACTCTTCTAAGAGTACGACCCAAAAAGTTTCACATGAGTTTTCAACCCTAACCCAATAAGGACACTCCCCATATAAATAGGTAAGGCAGATGAAGTTCACTGGATGGTTTTTGAAAGTGTATTAGTTAATAAATGTATTATAGAAAAGGATTTCATGCCTAATTAACATTTCTATATTGTCGACTTGACAAGGAAGACATTTCCATGGATTTATGCTTCACATATCTAAGATCCTTTGAATGATCAATATTGACACAACCAAGACCTTTTACATGATCAATATACTAGAATGATATGTATTCACATGATTAAATATCATTTTATTTGGATTATTCACATGAGAAAAGATGACATTTATAGGGTCATTAGTAATATCAACTTACTTGTCAGGGATGTATTTTCATGATCATACTGCATTGTCCCAAAGTTCATTGCATGTTCCACATTAATTGTTTGATATATCATATCATGATTCAAATTCCTTTTTTTGTGATGTCTCAACATGATCAATCTTCACTATCCAATATGTATTTTCATAAAAAAATAGATGTATAGGGACCTTCACATGATTAACTGACTTATCTATAATGTCTTCTCGTGATCATGGAACCATGTCTAGGATGTCTTTACATGATAAATGTGACTTCTATAAGGTATTTATTATGATATAATAAGATTTATGAGATTCCATCAGATGATCAAGATGAGTTTTCATTTATTTTTTTCCTTGATCAAGGTGACTTGTTCGTGGTGTGTTTCAAGATCAATTGACTTCTCCAGGATGTTTTTTCAAGATCTAAGTGACTTTCATAGGGTCATTCACATGATCAAATAAATTTTATGGGATGTATTCACATGATCGAAGATGCATTCCCAATGCCTATATTGGGAGAAAACTAACACATCCATAGACACACATAGGTACCAAAAATGTGTAATGAATAATGCAGTAGAATTATCCATGGGGAGTCAGGAAATTGAGTTTTATGGTGGTATATACATGACACTTGTCCAATATTTCCCCTCAATGTAGGAATAGGGTTTCACCAAATCATGAGTTGATAACACTAATTCATTATAGGATATCCATTTGTGATAAATAGTCTTAGACAATGGGATCATATGTGATCCCAAAGGATAGAAGGTACATGGCCATGTATTTTCAACACATTTTATTCTTGGGGGGGTGTAAAACCGGCCCAGGTATTCCCAATGGGGTAAAATGATCAAGGGAATGAATTTAAGGAAACATGATCATAGTCACGTGAGGCCATAGAATAACCAAGTGTTCATGTTATAGGGGGTCTTCATGTTATGTAAAGCACATCCATGGAATGATAAAAGAATTGTAAGATGGAATGTTTGCACGATATCCTATTGAAGGATGCATGGAGGCGTCATACAGGTAGCAGACATGTGTCGTGGGATACGTATCTAGGATGCTAGAAATAGGGGAGGAATCTCACAAGAAAAGGGGGTTTTGGATATTTATACATGTATAAAATGTATTATGTAAGTATTTACATGGCTGAATCTGTGCCTGATAGTGTCTTGTGATGTTTGAAGCATCATGAAATCATGTTAATGGTATCATGAAATGTTGTTAAAAATTAACTAGAGAATTTATCTTAAAGCAGCAGTTGATCCTCTTATGTTCTCCCCCATTATTCTCTCCCATTCTACCTCCTATATCATGTATTTTTTTACAATTATAATGGGTTTTTATAGGAAAAGGTGGTTGAATCCCCAACCTCTATTCATTCTGATGGCCCCACATGTGACAAATTAAGGTGGTGGGAAGCCCCACATGAGTGTTATATGATGTTCATGATATCGTATGAAGGCTTCATTCTATAGTTTCTTATAACTCACCAAATATATTATACTACTATATAATCATCATCAAAGGAAAACATTCACATTGGATTCACATGGTAAGATTCATAATATCATTCGATAGAATGCATGGCATAGAAGTTACGGATCATTTAATGATCCATAGATAGGAGGCTCTCATGAAGGCGAATTACATTCTTATTATGGAAAAGATTATTATCTTCAGATAGATTATTAATATCATCAATATTTTAATGCATAAATAATGGATCTTTTTTGGAGGCCTTATAGTGTGATTTACATAATCATATTCATGTAATCATGCTTCTTGTGATCAAGTGATACTCGGGTGGAGAGTCAGTTATCCAAGGGACTAGTGAAATATAATATAAATAATTTTTTTACATAGTCTAAGAGAAATAATTAATTTATAGGATAATAAAGCAAATAAAATATCACATTAAATAATAAACATATTGATAATGCATTACCATAGTGGTCATATGAATAATTGGAAAAATATTTTGAAATATTTTTGATTTTTAAAAAAGAAAATTATAAAGACATAGATAGAGAGAGAAATTCCATCCATTTTATAGAACAAAAATAATTCATGTTCATTATAAAAACTCATTTGGTAATGTGTAAAAATAATTATGGTGATAACATGATATTAGGTGAATTTAGGGTGTGTTTAGTGATTTATTTTAGTGTGACATAGGGATCTGACCCAATAACTATTATAAGTGGAGGTTCACGGTTCAGATGTAAAAAATGTGAAGATTGAGATGTACCAATGGATTCAACTTAAGTATTTAATCAGAGATAAATAAAGAAGACACTAATAATGAGTGTGACGAATCATTATAGTGTTGATGATCATAATTTGATATAGATGGATATCTGATTATGGTGGTGTTATGTGAGAGATCTGATCATGCTAGAGTCAGTGATTATAGAGAAGATGATGGTGGTAGAGATGATGATGAAATATTGAGATTTTAAATAATATTTGGGAATTTTGGAATGTTTTTTTATAATAACAATTGAAAACTTGAGGTTGAAATAAAAGTGTTATAATAATTTTTGATAAAAAAGTATTGGAAGAATGTTTGAAAATAAGGGGATATTTTTTTAGAGGCCCACATTCCATGCTTATAAAAAAGATGAATTGGTGTTCCTTCACTGAAGAGGTGGGAAGGAATGATATAACCATCATGTGTGATAATGTGGAAGGGGTTCCTTCCTTCATGGGTTCTTGAAGAATGCCTTTGGGAAAGAGAACAATTCATCCCGGTGAAGATTGAAAAATCTTTTAGGTTCACTGAAAAATTTATTCAATATAAGTGTAAAATTATTTTAGATAGATGAATAATTTTGGTTAGTTTTCATTATTTTGAGACTACTTTCTCTGTTATATAGTGGTTCGTCCCAAAAAAGGATTCATGCAAAATGACAGAGCCTTCATGCATCGAGAAAATACATTGATTTTAATGAGATATATAAGGTGTAAACACTACATAACATGATCTTCACAACATTTATAACATAATAATTAGAACCTCTTATAGTGGATTCATGTTATTCATGTGTATTACATAATGTAACACATTTAATTTCATCAATAGAATGAATTTATGTGAAATCAAGTCACATGTATGGCCCGAAGATATGGAGAATATCTCCTTTTAAAAAAGAATAAGGTTTTCATGGTGTTATATGTTTTCGGGGTTGACCCAGAATCAGTTGCGGCTCATTTAATTAATAAAGGGGTGTTGCTGTGGGTAGAAGATGAGCAGAGGTTAAAGAAGATGTTGGAGAGAAATCAGATGTTTGAGATTGGCTTGAACAGAAAACTGTAGTTTTATTTCTTTTTTAATATTAAGAATAGAATGTAATCCAACAGATGTTTGAAAAAATAACATGTTAATGGATATATCATCATAAAATATTTTTCGGTAACTATCTATCAATCTGACTGTGGGTTTAGCACCCAAAACACTTGAACCCCACACCCGACTGGCTGCATCATCCCAATAAAAAACCTATCTTTCCACACATGCACATTCCATGTGCACTCACAGCTATACCTCTTCTTGACCAAATCATTTTAACTTCGCTGGTAGTTTAGAAATCCCATATGGCGTGTTATTGGAGACACCTAAATATGAACATGGTTGTTATAGTTAGTCATCTTGGCCAATTTTTTGGATAAGTGTCATCATAATGATGTATTCAAAAATTATATACAAATAGGGGAAAATAAGGGTTATAATGGGTACTCGTATATGAAATCCCAATACAAACCATTATTATTCAATAATTCCACCTCCACATCCTTCATATAAAAATAATTTTTATGAGATTTATAATTCTTGAATCAATGATTGGAAACTATTTGATGCAAAATAAAAAATGTAAACTGAGATAAATACCATGATGAAGGATAATTTTCATGATAGATTTAATGTGTATGTTTTTTTTTGAAATTTACATTCATAGGACATATAATCTCATGTGAGGGGATATCCGTTGGTCCTTCTAAGGCTGAAGTTATAGCATAGTGGCCTAGAATGAACATGTAAACTGTGATCTATAGGTTTTAGGGGTTGATTATAAATTAGAAATTTCATGTGAGATATTTCATATGACTATCAATTAAACATAACAAGTTTACATGGAATGGGATTATATTCATATATAGAATTGAATGTGAAATCAATTTCAAAGAACTAAATAGATTGTTGGTCAATGGGATTATAACAACATTGCTCATTATTGCACAATTAAATAAATTATTACATAAGAACTTCACATGATACATCATAGATAATAGAGAGGTTAAGAGTCTTTAGGTATTAAGATTATTACATAACAAAATAAAACATAAAATGCAACATCTTATTCAAAACTTCCTTTACATGTCCACTACATTACCAAGTACTTAATATCACATGGGATAACCTGAGGACATAAATAAGAAAGGGGTGACATGTAAAGCCCAGAAAGGGAGTAAACACAGAATAACATAATGAATACAATACATGATAGACAATAGGCATTTCAATGGATAACAAGAGAAACACGAACATAAAGGTATGATAAATCATGATAATCATAACATGGAGATGTGGCAACAACATTTAACATTATATTAGAATGAGCCAAGGGTCATTGCACATGTAGCCTGAGTATACCCTAATTGTACATGAATAATGATTAAACCCTCATTGAACATAAAATATCATGATTCAACACTAATTGCATCTGATTTATCATTATACTACACTTTACCCAATGCATAGAAGCACTATCAGGGCACACCCTTCTTAAGTATTTAATTTAATGCATAAGTGTGCCACGTGTATCATATAACATGGATTTATTAAACATCATCATTTATTCCAAAAAAATGGAATGTGGAATTCATAAAGGAAACTCTATAATCAATAAGTTAATGTACATAATGGTGAATACCATTGATAGAGAAATTGGCATGGTATTCAATATACAATTACATTGTCTTAGAAAAACGCGGAGCAATTTCGGCAGCATAATGACGTGACATAAGAATTCATAAAAATGGTTGATGAGTGATAATGGAGTGTCTCATAATATTTACTTGAAATGTATAGTTAGGGGGTTATATAGATGCATTTTATGACATATGTAATGGAATTTGGATTCATAATACAATATAATTTCTTGAATGTAAATTAGGAGAGATAAATCCCTTATGGAATTTCGTCATGGTAACAGGTATACATGGAAGGCATAGATGAGAGAGAAATGAGACTCTAATCATTCAAACATAATGTGGACAGTATAGGGGAGGTGTTAAATCATAAACCAACATTTATAATAGAAAATAAAAGGGAATAACAATATAATGAAACATGGACATAAATATGGTTAGTGAGAATCTTGTACATTGATGTGTGATCCCTAAGGCTTGGGAGAGGCTTTAGAGTGGATTACCTGGATCTCAGGGTGCCTTGGGAGGATTATAGATATAGGAGGTCATAGTTTGGACAAAATCAAAATCCTTATAGTGAAGAGGATGTTGGAGGATCGGTGGGATTATATTGGAAAGGATAGAGAATTTTTTATTATTTAGGTTTGGGACACCACACATTAAACTAATAAAAACCACAAACCATCCCATGGTTTTCCCATGGTTTTTGTAAAAGGGGAGTTCAAAACAATATATTATAAGGACAATTACCAAAATCATTAAAATAATAGGGTTTCTTATGTAGAGGTGAGTCACACTATCCACGAAATCTAATTAAAAAGATAAAAATATTTATAAGTCATGGATGGTCGACTAAAACATGTTAAAATAAATCAAATAAACCTAAAATCACATTATCATAATGGAAAATGTATAATGGTCGAATAGAGTGTTTATAGTATTTTATTACAACACTATTATTTCATTATGATGTCATAAAAAACATTATATTATTAAACGGTATTTAAATTTTACCCAAAAAATCAACTGTATCATAAAATTAAGAAAAATTCACCATTGGATAATTTTGATGTCCTGATTCAAAAAATAATTTTAATTTTATCTATTTAATTTTCTAAATATGTGAATTTTCACTTTTAAAATTAAAACCTACATTTCTCAAAAAAATCATTGGTTTTGACAAAAAAAGCATTCAATACTTAATAAAAATTAGAATTGCATTCATAAAATTATATGATAATTTATATATAATTAAAAATAATAATAATAATAATATATTATTAAAATATTATTTATTTTAAAAATACATCAATTCATTAAAATATATTTCATAGTTGAATATTAACTAAAAAAAATTTCTTGTGTTTTAAAAACTATTTTCATATTAAAAATAATAAAATGAATATATATTCTCTATACAAAGAAAGTGTACATAATCATAGTACTAGGGTCTCCTTACATAACAACTTATAACACCCGCATAATACTGAAGGGTAAGATGTGTGGTGGTGACACACTCTTGGGGTGGCTCGGATAACATTGCTCAGGTAGTAATCTTT
Source organism: Viscum album (assembly GCA_963277665.1). Taxonomy (NCBI): domain Eukaryota; kingdom Viridiplantae; phylum Streptophyta; class Magnoliopsida; order Santalales; family Viscaceae; genus Viscum; species Viscum album. The sequence continues at coordinate 62,025,251 of OY728128.1, forward strand.
ATCAACATCCACTTATCCCATAGGTGGTTCCGCTTGAGCTTTACGTGTTGAAGCTCGACATGGGATTGGTCAAGAGAGATGCCCAATGATGCCACCTCCTTTTTGAGCTCTGACAAATTGGATTCTTACAGAGAATGTCTACTGGATGAGGAAATGACTTTCTTTTTCTGAGTAAATTGGATTTCTTAAATCCCTATATTTATACTAATCAGGTAATCATTATTCAATGACTATATTAGTGACAATCACATTTTATAACGGTATTTTAAAATAAAAAAACATAAATCCAAATATTTTAATATGTTATATATCCATTTTACATAATATGACATTTTAATAGATCAAGAGGAATTTATATTAATGAATGTTTGGGTCGATACAATCTTCCCCACACAAGACGTTTCTCCTTTGAATTTTTTTTCCCACTCAAAAACAGATGTGGGTTACTTTTCTTCATCATCTCCTCTGATTCCCATGTCTATTATTCTAAAAAGTAGTTTGGAAACAACACCATGATGAGGGGCATTTTCTTATTTCGTTGAAATTTTTCTCTGCGATCTATGATCATGACCGATTTCTCATCATAAGAAATATCATCTTTTAACTATACAACCTCTGAAGAGAATACATTTGACGGTTCTAAAATGTACTTCCTTAAGAGGGATACATGAAATACATCTAGTACATTGGCCATAGTAGGTGGAAGTTCTAGTCCATAGGCCACGACCCCGACATGATCAAGAATCTTGAAGGGGTAGATGTACCAAGGACTTAACATCCCTTTCTTTCCAAACCTCATTAACTTCTTCTATAGAGATATCTATATAAATACCATGTCTCCAAATTTCACTTCATGGTCTTGTTGACAGTTGTCTACATTACTCTTTTGTTGAATTTGGGATGCGTTGATATTTTGTTGAATGGTTTTCACCTTCTCCACCATTTCATCAACCATTACAAGACATAGAAGCGTACACCTACCAACATTATCCTAACATGATTTTGTTATGAACCTTTTCCCATAATGGGCTTCATATGGTGTCATTCAGATGCTCGAGTGGAAACTGTTTTTGAAGGAGAATTAAAATAGTGGAAGAGGTTGGTCCCATACTCCATTGAAGTCCATAAAATATGATCTGAACATATCTTCTAGTGTCCAAATAGTTCTCTTAGAATGGACATTATTTTGAGGATGATAGGCCATACTAAATTTCAGTTCAGTGCTTAGAGCATGCTAGATACTTTTCTAGAGCTTCATGGTGAATCTCATATCACAATCGGATACAATTGATAGTGGTACTACCGGAATCCTTACCACTTTTTTGATGTAAATTCGTGATCGGGTATCCAAAGAAAATTCCCCTCGAATCATGATAAATATATCTATCTTCAGAACACGGTCCACAAAGTCCCACATAGCATTGTTTCCTTTTGATGTCCTTGGAATTCCAATGACAAATTCCATGGTATTGTTATCCCACATTAATGATGGTATGGTTAGTGGTTGCATCATCTCCATAGAAGTTTTTCTCTCAACCTTCACTTGCTTACATACTAGGCACTTTGATCTATAATTAGAGATCTCCCTTTTCATATTTTCTCCCAAAAAAATTTCTCAAAGATCTCAATACATCATTTTTGTCCCCCGGTGAATATAAAAGGTTGAGAAATGTAAATCATTTAGAATCCCCTTCTTTATATCTGGATTAGATGACATGCATAATCAGGACCAAAATATCAAAATTCCATCCTTGACTTCCACAAACTATTAGGATTTACCATTTATGATAACTTCCTCTATTTTCAAAATTTAAAAATCATTTCATTGAGTGTTCTTTATTTTCACCATGAGGGATGGTTGAGGAATCATTTAAGAATGTCTTCTTGATGTTCCTCCCTTAATGATTCCCATGTCAATCCTCTACAAATCTACGAATATTGGATTCTTTTCAATTCTCATCATTGATAATGATGCAGGATCAATTCTACTTAGTGCATCTTCCACCTTGTTCGCTTTACCCGGGTGGTAATGGATTTAGTATTCATAATCATTGATCATATCTAACCATCTTATTTGGATTATATTCAAATATTTTTGCGTAAATATATTCTTGATGCTTTTGTGATCGGTGTATATTTAACACTTCTCCCCAATGATGTACCACAACCAATTTTTCAAAGCAAAGATCACCATAGCCAACTCTAGATCCTGTGTTGGATAATTCTTCTCATGAACATTTAATTTCCTTGAAGCATTGTTAAGGAATTTTTCATTTTTCATCAACATACATCCCATGACCATCTTCTAAGAATCACTGAATGCCTCAAAACGATCTCCACTGGTGGGTAATGTGACCATGGGTGTAGTGATATTCCTCATTTTCATCTCCTTGAAGCTTTCTTCTCATTCATCACTCCAAGAAAAATTTACTCACTTCCAAGTAAGCTTGGTAAGAGGGTTGGACAATCATGAGAAATTACTCACAAATCCTTCATAATATCCAGCAAACCCAAAGAAGCTACGGATATCCGTTATTGATGTTGGACTTAGCCATCCCTCTATTGAAGTTGTCTTAAAAGGTTCCACATATATCCCATGGCTTGTGAATATGTGGCCCATGAATGAGAACTCCTTCAACTATAACTCACACTTTCAATAATTTTAATCAACCTTATCCTTCTACAAGGTCTCTAATCCAGTTCTTAGGTGCTCCTCATGATCCTCCATGGTTTTGGAGTACATTCGAATATAAAATATAAAGAATAATGAAAACTTGTCGAGGTAATATCTGAAGAATATATTAATAATTTTGATGAAGATTTATAGAGCATTAGTGAGTCTGAAAGGAATTACATTGAATTCATAGTTCCTGTATCTTGTACGAAAAGTAGTCTTTTGGATATCGACCTACTTTACCCAGACTTGATAATATCACGACCGTCAGTCTGCCTTGGAGAAGTATTATTCTCCACATAGCTTATCAAACAATTCATAAATTTTTTTCATAGGATACTTGTTCTTAGTTATGATTTTTTTAGATCACTATAATCTATGAAAAGGTGCATTTCCCATTCTTCTTCATGACTAAGAGGACTGGTGCACCACATGGTGAAGCACTTGGGCTTATAAAACCTTTATCCAAATTCAACTATAGTTGTTCCTTCAGCTCCTTATGCTCCGCAACAACCATTATATATGGAGTATTGGATATTAGAGACACCCTAGGTATAAGGTAAATTGAGAATTCAACATCTCTTCAAGGAGGAGGACCAAGCGATTCATCCGGATACACATTAGAAAATTCCCTCACAATAGGAATGTTTTCCATAATGGTTGCCTCTTTATAATCAATCATATAATCTAGATACATGTTCTCATAGGGAAGTAATATCCATGCTTGAAATTATGGTGATAAAGATGATTCATCTTCCTCCTTTCACTTGTATATAATTGAGGGCTGATTCTCCACCTGGAGAGTGATTTCCCTCTCACGACAATTTATGATGGCCCTATATAGGGAAATCCAATCCATGCCATGAATTGAATCAAATTCCACTATATGGAGTATGATAAGGTTCTTCGGGAAGTTCTATCCACCGAATATGATAGAAGAGTACTTATATTCATGGGATGCAATGATTTCCCCATTTTTCATACTCACTAACATCTTTACTTCCATGATTTTTGGTGGTGTTGGGATTTTTCTACTAAACTTTCTGGATATAAAAGAATCCATAGAACCAAAATCAAAAAGTATGTTCACTATTATTGAATGAATAACTAGTGTACATATCACCACTTCATTTCCAGGGTTCACTTTGGAATTTGTGATAGAAAAAGCTCACCCTTGCTGACTGGGAGGTTATTGGCTGCCTATGAAAAACCTTGTCTTAGGGCACTAATTTTCAAGATTCCTGGATTCTTTACTGTTGAAGCAATGAACAATGCATTGAGAGTTTAATGGAGTGTTCCTATTTTCTATCATAGATGCGTGTTTTTCTTGTCAGCAGTTAATGGATAGGATCCCTTCTCATCCACTCCAAAATAATTTCCACGTCCCTTTCAGGAAATTTCTGGGATTCTTCTTTCCCCAAATTTGGAAAGTGGGGTGTGGGATTTTCTTAACACCATTAGATTTATGGATCGTACTACCAGAATTGAAGGCCACTTTATGATTCTAATCCCCTTGAATCCCCTGAGATTCACTAATCTCCATTTCAACCAAGAGGTCTCCTAAAACAATTTCCCCATATCTATCAATGTCACGGATCGTCAGAGCTTTCCATAGGCTAGGTTTTGGCCCACCAAAGAAGTGGTGAACCTTGCATTTTGGGTTAACGACAAAGATAGAGACATATTGTGAAAGCCTTGTGATGATTTCATCATTAGCTCTGATGGAATTGTCTTCTTTTTTACTTGAGGGAAATGAAGTCCATTTACATCTTAAGATGGAAGGGGCGAAGAAGATATTTATCGAAAAACATTTAACAGAAATCCGTCCACTCCAATGCCTTGATCTCCTCCTCAGGATTATTATTTTTGACCAACGTCCACCATTGATTGGATTCACCATCCATATGATAATTATCTAGAATAAAATTCTCTAGTTTAGAACATTGAAGGATGGAGAATATCTTTTCAATTGATTTGATACATTTTTCAGTGATTGAGGGATCAGATGATATTTTAAATGATGGAGGCCTTTGTCTCATTATGCTTTAAATAGTTATTTGTTCTTTATTAGGGGGGGTTAAACATTCTTCTAGACCCATGTTTCTTTTAAAATCATGAGTTAACTGAGAGAGTATCATGAAAAAGTTCAGGATTCTTTCTCCCATAGGATTGGTAATCTCATTAGAATAGTCATCATAAAGATCTTCACATCTGTTGTTAGCCCAAGTCCTCCTCTTATCGGCCGTTGGCTGGAAAAAAATGAATGTTAAGGGTAACACATAAAAGGTATTCCAAGGATAAAATGGATGAATCAAAATAACTTTTATTTCCTTAACTTATGAATCTATAGGCTATAATCTATGTTATCAATGATCTACTTTCTAATATATATTCTTTGGGTCATTTTTTTAATTCCCTTAATAATAGTTCATACTGAGCTTGTGAATTTACCAAATCATATCCCCCATGAGTGTCTTAACCAAGAGTACTGCAATGCTCATTGTCATGTACTAGAATACCACAAGTCAAGCTCGAAACTCCATTCCAGAGTTTCATCTCCTAGGTACATCTATGCTACAGCCACCTCTACCTGCTTGTATCCAGTCGGGGATGTATTTTCATGATAAAACAATTACTAAATACTCACAAAAACATAGGGATGTATTTTTTATACATAGTCTTATCCCTACGTCATCACTGGGGTTTTCAAATCCTAATCCCAAAAATAAATATACCTATCATTTCATACCAACAGAAACAACCGTTCTCTTTTTTGCACAAATAACATAAATTATTACATAAGAAATTCACTGGATACAACATAGAAGATCGAGAGGTCTAGTGTCATTGGGGTTTAGTAACATTACACAACAATATAAAAAATAAAACACAACATCTTATTGAAATCATCCTTTACATGACCAAGACATTCTATCTTATTAAGCATTGCATGGGATAACCTGAGGACAAACATATGAAATTGGTGATCTATAAATACCTCTAAGGGAATAAACATGGAATAAAATGAAGAATATAATACATGTTATACATTATAGATGTCAACATAGCATCATAGAAACAAGAACATAGTGGCATGATAATGCTTGATAATCATAACATGAATATGTGGCTACTACATTTAACATGATATTAGCATGATCCAAGGATCATTGAAGATGGGGCATGAGTATACCCTCATTTCACATGAATAATGAATAAAACCTCATTGAACTTGAATAATAATGATTCAAAACACATTGCACAATATGTATCACGATACGTTACATTAACCCATTCATTGGAGCACTATCAGGGTGCACCCTTCTTACTCATTTCATTTTAAGAAAAAGTGTACCTCATGGATCATATAACATGTATTCAATAAACATCATAATTTATTCCACAATAAAGGAATTTGTAATTCATTAATGAAATTATCTAATAAATATGTGAATGTGCATAATGTTTAATACCCTTCATAAAGAAATGGGAATTGTATTCACTACACAATGAATTTTTCTTGGAAAAACACAGGACCATTTTGGTAGCATAAATCTATGACATAAGAATAAATAAAAATGGTTGATGAGATAGAAATTAGTGTCTCACAATATTTAAACGAATCAGATAGTAAGGGGGTTACATTGATACATGTTTCAACAAAAGTAATGTAATTTGGTTTCATAATACAAAATAATTGCTGGAATGTAAATGAGGAGAGGTAAATCCCTTATGGAATTTTTTCATGGTAACGAGTATACATGGAAGTAATATATGAGAGATAAAGGGGTAATTAATCATTCAAATATAAATGGTACAGTATAGGGGAGATGAGAAATCATAGCCCATCATTATTAATTGAAAATAAAATTGAATAACAATATAAATAATCATGGACATAAATAAGGAAAGTGAGAATCCCTTACATGGAAGTGTGATCCCAAATGCTTGGAAGAGGTCTGAGAGAGGAATCATGGGAGCTTGGGGAACCTTGAGAGGATTTGAAAGATTGGAGGGAAGTGGTTGGACTTACTCAAAAGGCTCTGAGTGAAGAGGATGTGGGTGCTTGGGTGGTTTATATATGAAAGGATAGTGAATTATTAATTATTTTTCTTTCGGACACGACACATTAAACTATTCAAAACCACTAACCAACCCTTGGTTTTTGCCCATGGTTTTTTCAAAGGGGAGTTGAAAATAATATTTTATAATTAAAATTTCCTAAATCCTTAAAATAATAGGATTGCTTATGTGGATGTGAGTCACACAATCAAGGAAATCAATTTAAAAAGATAAATTGTTTTATATGCCTTGGAGGATCCACTAAAGCTTTTTAAAATAAATCAAATAAACCAAAAATTACATGGTTTTATGTTCAAAACATATAATGGCCGAACATAGTGTTTATAGTATTTTATTACATCACTATTGGGTTATTAGTATGTCATAAAACAAATTATATAATTATACAATATTTAATTATTACCCAAAAATTCGAATATCTCAGAAAATTATGAAAATTTCACAATTGGATAATTCCGACATTCGAATTCAAAATAAATATTTATTTTATCTAAATAATATTCCAAATATTTGAATTGTAACTTTTAAAATATAAACTATCATTTATCAAAAAAATGATGGGTTTCGAAAAAACCCACTTTCAAACCTCAACAAAAATTACAATTACATTCATTAAATTATGTGATCATTTAAATTTAATAAAAATTCATTTAATAATAATAATATTTTTATAAAGTAATATTTAATTCAATAATACATTAATTCATCATAATAGATTCATTAGATGAATATTATCTAAAAATATAATATGTGCATTACAAACTATTTTCAAAGTAATTATAATAAAATGAATGTATATTCGATATACCAAAATAGAGTACATAATTATAGTACCAGGTTACCATTACAAAACCCTTTATGACACCCGCATGAGATCGGTGGGTAAGGAGTTTTATGGTGATAGACTCTTGGGGGGTTCAGATAACATCGTGTAGGTGGTAATCTCCATCAACTTCCACATCTCCCCTAGGCGATTCCGCTCGAGCTCAACGTGTTGAATCTCAACTTGGTCTTGATCAAGAGTGAAGACCAATGATTCCACCTAATTTAAGAACTGTGAAAAAATGATCTTCATATGGGGAATGTCTAATAGATGAGGCCATCGCTTTCATTATCTGGGTATGTTGGATTTTTTGTGGCCCTATATTTATAAAAATCATGTGATCAATGTTCAACGACTATATTAGAAACAGTCACAATTCTAAACGGTATTTTAAAATCCAAAAACAAAATTCTAAAGAAGTGTATATGATAAATAACCATTTTACATAATAAGTGATTTAATTAGATCGAGAAGATTTTTCATTAATGAATGTTTGGATCATTACAGTGATTGAACTTAATCTTACCTATAATATAGAATAATATTTAATCTATAGTGTTTCATCAAATAAGGAATGTGGATTCATCCTTATTTATAATGAAATGGAAATGTTATAAAAGTCTCAAAAAATAAAAAAATTATGAGATGAATTAATATTCCCTCGATATGAAGATGGCTACTATATTTTTCCATTGATGTCATCCATGCATTATTTTAATGGTTAATGGTGTTAAATATATAATGATAATAAAATAATTAATTACATATTTACCTTGAAATATATGAATGTCATCTTTGGAATATGGTTTTAATTGATCACATATTTTGAAAACTTAATATATTACAACTATGGGATGGTGAACAAGGTGGATGATGCTCTGAGTTAGAAAGTCCATTATAGTTTGTATATGATGAGTATTAAAAGATATATTGTATTTGTATATTTCAAGAATATAAATATTTAAAAAAATTGGAATGTGGTTAGATCATATCTTTATCAAAAAAAAATTCTACTATCAATTAATGAGAGGATTAAGTTGGACTATAAGTAATATGTAGAATTTTATTTGAATGCAAGTAATTTTACTATGTTCATTCATGATCATTTAAGAACGAAGATGTTATATATCTTAGAGTGTGTTCAATCAATACAAAATTTAAATACAGACTTGTGAGATGATTCTTATAGGACATCATTCTATACTCATCATAGATATGTGAAGATTATCATGATATAAAATAGAATTTCATATTTGATGACATGAAAAGAGATATTTATGAGTTTTTATAATGATTTTAGGAGGGTTAAAATGTTTAGGTGATGGATAGAAGTATGATGAAATTTTAAAACTACTACCCATACAAGGATTGAAACAAGAAAACATTACCATGAATTTCATTATTAGACTTCGCAAAATATGAAATAGTAATAATGATATTTTTGTATGTAGTTTATATCCATGTAAAAATTGAGAAAAACTTCACTATTGTGGATGATTTGTCTCTTCTTCATCTTACTCGGTTATACAATAAAAAAGTAGTGAAATTGCAAAGAGTAAAACACTCATTTGTATTTTATCTAGATATCAGGTTCACCTAAATGTAATATATAGTACATTAGTATGCTCTGGGTATAGATTCATGTTTTAGTATCGCGTTTCGTCCCCAAACATATAGTAAATATAAGTGAAATGTTTAAAAATTATAACAACTTTTGAGAGATTTCTCTATTGAATTCCATGATCGATGGGATAAACACTATTCATTTTTATATTCTTCTTACAATAAGATATTAAACAATAGAATTTAGATGTAACATTGTGATGACCTATATAGTAGGATGTGAATAACTCCATCCTATTTGGGAGAATATGGACAATGAAAGCTATTGGTACTTGACATATGAACGGACATGGTAGATATGGCCATATCCAATCAACAACACATAATTATAGTTAATATTTGTTTACAAATTATGTTAACATTCGTTAGTGAGATATAGAGATTAACGTTGATGATAAGGTATTCCAATTTATGATTTATTTTTGATAAGGTTGTGATATTTGGAAGTAATGAAAAACTAATCCCAAGATATATTTTTCCCATTGAAAATATATATCTTATTGTGATGGTAGCGCATCACTTATAACTTCCACCAAATATCTCTCAAATTCATCATGGATTTTGTGTATCACTCATGAGGAAGTAAATACTTATTAGTTCAGATATACCAAAATAAGTGGTCATAACACTGGATAAATATCAACATTATGTGGAACAACATGTATATGTTATATATCAAAGAGATTAATTTATATAAAATAAGAAAACTCACCTGGCCAATGTTTTCTAGTAAAATCATACATTTGGGGATCATATTTATGAACTATAGTATGTGATGGGGTAGAAGTATCTTATGTTTCATATATAATATTGATGGAATATAAAAGTTTAAATTCTTATAAATGAGGTATTTTAAACCACCAAATATTTTTTGATACATTTCTCTTCAAATAAATTTTTTTATGATAGCTTACAATACAAAAGACACTAAATTTTAGCGAACTGTGACAAAATAATAAAAATATTATTAAAAGAATATCATCACCATGAATTTGGATTGGCTGGTGTTAAAACAGTTATCCACATAATGATTAATATGTATAAAATTTGTTAATTTGTTATAATTTATTTATTAACTATTAGGATATAAGTACACAAAATTGATTAAATCCATTTCATTTTTCAATAATACTTATTTTTGAATTTTTTGAAAAAATGGAACAATTAATTATTATCAATTTATTAAATTTAATTTTATAATAAGGATATCATTTTTAAATAATCATTTCTGTATTTTCAAAGATTTAATTTTTTTTATTTCATCGAAAAAATATAATTTTCAGTAAATAGTGAAAACTATAGATTTTTGTAAAACTACCACTCCATTTCTTCAAATAAAGTAAATTTAAATGTTTCATAATTTTTTCATTTTTTAATAAATAAATATAATATATATTTCGATAAAAAAAATTTAAATCAGTTTCATTATTCTCAATATTATTCATTATATTTATATAAGCCAAATTTTAGGCATAAATCACTTTTTCTTGGAAAATAGTATTATGTATCAATTTTAAAGTTTATTTTTAAATTAATTAATTAAATATATCATAATTAAATTTGATAAAATTAATTAAAAAATTTAACTTGAAGTACAAAAATTTTAAAATATTACCCTTTTGTTTTAGTACATTATTAATAGTAAAAGTGATAGAGTTTATCACCACAGTAATGGGATCATCATGTAATTATGGATAAAAAATATTTTTATAAGGCTTTAAATTATTATAATCATTTTAATTTATTTAATTTTATTAGACTATTTCCTCAAAGGCATCCAAACATTGAAAATACATAAATTTTTTTCATTTTTTCATTCATTTTTACCATTCTGATATTTATATAATGGATAAAGTTGAAAATGAAAGTCACTTATTTTTAATATATATAATATTTATTTATTGTAATAAATTCATCATATAATTAGATATAATTTAATATTTTGAATATGAATTAATTTTTTGTATCATGGTACTTTATTTTTAATTTTTAGTGATAAAATAATTACCTAATATTCTTATTCAACATTGACTTAGTATTTGTCCAAGTAGTTGAAAAATAACATAAATAATTTTAAAAACTATAAAATTATTATTTTTTGAGATATTTATTGTTTATAATGAATTTAATAAATAAATAAAACATACAAAGTCATTTTTTAATGGTTTAAATAACAATTACATTTTTATATTGTTTTCTTTAAAGTAAAAGTAAATGAATAGTGTCAAAAATTACATTAATGATATTTTTAATAAATAATATTTTAATAAATGATTACAATTAATAATTATACTATTATCTTAATGTAAATTTTATATAGTGTAAAATATTGACCATGGTCAATTTATGTGTCAATTTTCAATTTATAGTATGTTTTTTCTCACCTAATTAAAAAATCATTATTGTCATAGTGTTCATCAAAACCTCTATCATGAGTAAAAACTGAGAGATAATAGTAAAAACAAAATATATATATATATATATACATATTTTGTTGAATGATAAGGTTTAGAATCAAACCTATCTTATCAATCAGTTTTATAAATTTGGGGCCATTTTTTAAGTAAAATAATTTATATTAACTGAATAAATTATGTAAATAAAAGGATGTCCCACCACTCGCTTATTAATGGAAACTCGTTATCTCTTTTCATTATACCTTCTTGTGAAGACTATCCTTATCTAATTATATCGTATTCTCTTATATAATTCTATAGATATAAATTATTGATTCTAGTATTCTAAAAATACAATTCCAAGAATCTATAATGGGGTTTAAAATGATGTGTACTATAAAATAGGTGATCATCATTTCTGAATAATTCATATTTATTTAATCACCTAAATCCTTTAAATATTTTTTAATTATCCTAAATTATAAAATTAAATATAAAAAATATTATAAAATGTCATTATAATTATGTTAAAAACATTTTACATATTTTTTCTATCATATGAGAATAAAATATATCGCTCGTATGAATGTATGACTTACCATCTCCACAAAGAAGTGTAATTCTTTGTTCATCACCATGTTAATTAAATGGTAATAAATTTTGATCTAATGAATATATAAGTTAATTATGAAATAATTAATGTTATAGAATTATAATAATATACATACTGTCTTATCATCAATCTTTTGGATAATGATAGCCTCCCTCATGTGTACATGTGGACTACCACATCCATGAAGCGATGTGATCCATTTTTCATTTTTTTCCCATGAATTTTAAGAGGTATATATTTTCTGAATATATATGAAATATTTGAAAGAGTCTTTTGACAATATTTATAATCAGTTTACTCTAAATTATTTCTTTTACATGTTCATCTAGGTTTTATAAATAACATTATTTAATGAAGGATTAATTTTAAAAAATCTCTAATTTTCAAAAACATAATGTATTTTACTAAAAACTTTATTTTTCTAATGAACTGGAGGTAATCTTTTCTCTCTTATTAATTTTTTTTACATTATCCTTAGACATTCAGTTTTTTATCATTACATTTCATTAGAAATTGAATTTTTCTAAATAATATATGTTCTTTGTACCTGAAATTCATTATTTCATAAACTAGATACCATTTTTACGTATGCTTTTTTTCTATTAAATTTATTTAATTGACTGTGGGAATCCCAATATAATGCGTTCTTTATGTAATATTGATATTTGTTGATAATTAATATTGTTTATAAATTTAATTGATTATTAAATTTATGAGGAATTAATGGGACATGTATTTATGGGTATGACTGAGTTATAGATATGCCCTTAATGCATTGATATGTCTCATGGGGAAAATAAGCCTACTGGGCTTATGAAATAATTTTTTAGTGAAAACCTACCCATCGATTAAGTTGTTTTAGAACATATATTTGATGGTAAATATATCATTATGTATGAGATCTTGATTTATAATATTAATAATTTCCTTCATTTATAATTCAGTTATTATTTTCTATGACATTAATAAAATGAAATTATCCCTGTATGTGTTTTCATGATCATAATATTTAATATATGAAATTTGTTTTAAGTTTTTTGGATTATCATATATATTATGCCTTTTTTATTTGTGATAGATTCCACTATATGAATCTCTTACTAAGTATATGACCAAACCCTTTATTTTTTCTTTTTCCCAATATATTAAGACACATACTATGAATAATATCATGGAAATTTGAATTATAATTATATTATTAGTTTCATATCTCATATTTTATATAGAAATTATATATTTATATGGTTCATCAATATTGTTAAATTGATCAATACTATGTAGTGAGAAACCTGTTATCTTGTAGAAATGTACTAAATAAGACATCATAACTAGGTTACTAGAGTTGTGGATTACATATAGGTTATTGGGTTTTATAAATAAAATTAGTTTTCATTGAGTTATAGACCTCATTCTTGAAAAATATTATTCTAGGATTAATTTTTTCTATCATATAAGTCTGTTAAATTTTATACACTGGATTATCATGGTTTTAAATTCTCTAAAAGGTTCTCTCTCAGTCTCATATATTTATATATTCTTTTTTTCATCTTGAAATTCTACATGGTGTAAATATAGAGGATCTTGATAACTACCCTCACTCATACTTATCATTACTATTTATCATTTTTGTACATTCAACACCATCAACACTTTATATTTACAGTATACATGATTTCCATGAGGGATTTAATCTTCTTAATAGAGTCCAATTAACTTTTGGAACTATTTCATGAAATATTTCAACTTTCTCTTTCATCCCCATCTCACCAAGCCCCATCAATATTCATCCTAGATGGAGTATCATGGAAATTTGGGATGTGTTGGTGGAGTAAATAAAAGCTATAATACTTTTTTATGTCATGGGAGGTCCTCCCATACCATTTATCTTGGTTCATATTTAGATTGATATAAGTTTGTTTGATGATATAATTTTTGTTGGGCATGTTCTACAAGAATTGAGGTTAGTGGTTTGCTCTTTTGAATTTTCTAGTGGAGGAGATTCTTCTTATCTCCATTGTTCCCATAGATGAGAAGATCGTGGTATTTTTTTTATCATTCGTGTGATTTTCTGGTTTTGAAAAGCCTTCCATTATGTTTTTCATTGTGATGGAGGTCTCAAAAGCTTTTTTGAGATTATATTGCCAAAAATTCTCATGTGGTTATCACAGTCTCATGGTTTATTCGCACAATAGAAGGTTTCTTCATCGTAGAATGTCAGTTTAGGGTATAATAATGATCTTTGGGTAGCAAGTTAGTCTCACAAATGTTGGTTTCCTCACATTATTAGATTCATCTCACGGTAGTTGGTTCTTTCAATTTAGAAGTTTGTTCTCATGTCATCAGTTTTGTCTCTTAGTAGCGAGTTAGTCTCATGGTAGTAGGTTTGTATCAAATATGTGGTTTTTCCCACCATAGATAGTTTTTATCACTAATGTCAAATAGCTCTCTATATCTTGTTGGTCTCATGGTTGTAGGATGGTATCATGGTAGAAGGGTTGTCTCATTGTATTAGGTTGGATTGAGGTCCTCCTGAGAGTTATATTATCACCAATTTCATGTTTTTCCCATAATTAAATAATTCATACTTTTTTTCATAAACATGGTTAGAAATATTTAAATAATGGAAACTAAATTTTTTTAAGTGTATTTTTTATACTTAGTTTTGTAAAATATACATTCTTTTAATATAGGAATTTCTAAGTGAATGAAATTATAGCTTTATTACTGACTAATTTTTTTACCAATTAAAAATTAAAGTGGTATCATGTAAATAACTAAAAAAATAATAATTTAACTTAATTTTAATATTTTCTTGTTTTATTTTATTCCATATTAACTAAAATATTGTTATTTAACATTAAATAGTCACCTACATCCATAAAATCCACTGTGTTTTCATTTTCCATGCATGTTAAAGGAATAGTTCACCAATATATTTTCAATATTAGTGAGGATTTTTTAACATAGGATCATGTTTTTAATTCATTATTTATTTCTTATCTATAAATTTTATATTCTTTTTACCATATCTTTGGGTTATCACGAAAGATATTTCATCTTATATTTCACATATTTCAGTGCAATTTATTTTCTAAACCTTCAGTTCCAAGTTTTCAATCAATTTATTTTCCTTTTCTAAATGTAATAAAAAAATTATCATATCTTATCTATTTGGATAAATGTGTAATTGACCATAATAAATATTTCACAGGGCTGATGAAATAATTGGAAATAGGTTATAGCGGTCACATGTACTTATATGGTCATAATGGGATGCTTCTTAATTTTTTAGATAGTGTGATAACTATGTCTGTGCTACTGATTATCATGTTGTTATGATTGGAAATTTATAAATTGCATAATGCTGTAAATTATTGTTTGATTAATAAAAATTCAGTTTATTGAATTGTTTAAATAGGTAATTCAAGTAGGAAAAATAATAATTATGCAAGTTACACTTTTTAATGTTGTTAATTATTTTTGCAAAGACAAATGTTAAAATAATATCACCCTTCTTTATAGTATGATGAAACTATAATTTATCCTTGAAATCATTTGTGAATCAATAATGTTTTTAGATAGTCCCTAATGTTTCAATATGGTTGTGACTTGTGAAAAAAAAATTCAATTAATTTATAATTGTAATTATTTATTTATTTGTAAAGATAATTTTTTGTGAATTAAGAGAGTGAGTTTTCTTATAAAAGCTTAATGTGTTGGTTTTTGGGCCAAAATACCCAGTTAACAATTTCTTATGCTTCATTTTGTAATTTCTCTACATAAATAACCATGATATGTGATGGGATGTGAGCCTAGGATTGATGATTGTTGATAATTTATGAGTGGGGAGGCGTGGGTTTGTGGACGAAGATGAATAAAATGACAGTGGGATAAAATGATGATATGAATTTTCATGTTGGGTGTTTCACTAGGACTGACAGATAAGGTTTTATCTTGGAATTCAAATTATTTTTTTATTGAAATATAGGATGCATTCATAATAATTTTCCTTTTTGAAAGACTTTTTTAAAAAAAATTATTATTCTACAATCCATTCCCCATACCATTAAAAACCTCATTATGAATATTCTATGAATATTTTATAATATATTCGGTTAATTCAAAGATTGACTAGTATTATGGAATGACAAATGAATGATATTGTTTCAACCCAAGGGGTTGCTGTTACTTGGGATTTTTAGCAGATTATTTTTGAAGACCCCTGGGATTGGTTGATCTATGACTGAAAGGCATGGAAATCTGTTAAAATTTAATAAAAAGAGGAAATTTAATAGTGTGATTTATTATAAAATCAATTATTTTATTTAACTATTAATGTTAGAGGATGGAATTAAATGGTTGTTCCTTGAAATTCTTGTGATATTATTGGATATCTACTCTTTTGTGATGGCTGTTGGAATCTTTGTGATGATAGATATAATTGAGTTGAAGGCTATTTTGTTTCCCATAGTCTGGTTTTTATAATGTTTATATTATTATGTTATGTGATTTCATATGCTACACCACTTATTTCAGTAGGGAAAATGGAGCCCAGTGAACTCTAGGAGGGTGTTTTCCCATAATTCTTGGATAGAGAGAAATAAATGTCCCATTACCCCCTTATTTCCTACTCTCTTATCCTGGTAGTATTGTGTGATAGTATACATAGTGTAAAAATTTCCAATTTATTTTTCCTGAGGGCTATCATGGAATGTAGTTATTTTCATACACATTTATACCCAGGTATAGAATTCTGATGATTATTATTTGTATTTTGTGTAACGATTTTGGTGGATTGAGGTGTAAAATGAATCATAATGACTATATTTACTCTCAAAATATACACAGTTACTATCCAGATACATGGATCTGATTATGAGATAATTTGATACACAAGGTAATTGATATGTTCCATTTTCCCATGTGTTTTTAGGAAGCATCTATTCTTTAAATAAGTATGGATCTGAACGTTCAATGTTGGTGAGAAGTATTGTACAAGTGGCAACATGGTGGTGTGGTACATTAATTTTTTTTATAATTGATAGTATATTATCTTTTTTATGTGATATTAGGAGGGATATCTATGGTGGGTTTGGGAACATACAATACCTCATTGGGTGATTAGTTTGTTTTGCTTTACATTATTATTGATTTAAAATCATTTCATTATCATTTTCACAAGAGGATGTAGGAAGGATCCTATTATTTATACATTTTATTCTCACCATATATATATATAATGTATTTTTCATGAACATATGTGATTAATTTAAATTGGTGTGGATTTGGCTTGTTCATGGATTTTTCGAAGGGTTCTTTGGCGTTGAGGTCTCTATTGATAAATAACCTTTCGTACTATTAGTGTCTTTTAATGTAGTTCTGTAATATGGTAATAAATTAATGTATCATGATCACATATTTTATTATTATCTTGAATTGATTATGTTACTTCCCTGTTATATCAATCATTAATTTCATTATAGAGTTAAATTTATCCCTTATGTGTGAATGATATTCCATTAATTCATGTCACCAACCTGTAGCCATTTATATGTGGGAATCATGAATAATTTTATCCCTTCTCTCACTGCTATCCTTCAAGGGTTACCTTTGTGTGATGTGGTTATAACATAGAATTATCAATGGTTCCTGTAGAGGGTTAAAATTCATTTTGGAGGTAGTCACTTGTGAGGATTTCATTGGTAGGTATGGAAATAAAGTCAGATGAGCATAAAATGTGCTCAAAACATGAGATTCAAGATAAACTATATGAATTTTTGGACAACTATGATCCAATTTCAATACTTTTAAATTTACCAGACCAACTATGAAATGTGATATTTATTTCAGGGTAGATACTTAAATAAATATCATGTGTCATTATTTTTTATGCAAGTCTTTGAAATTTGCAAACATTGATATTATGTTGAACCATATTTTTAATATATAATATTAAAATTTCCATATTTCTAGTTAATGATTCCTTATCCATTTATTATTTTTATGTAATGGATCATGGTTTACATCCTCTTAGTTCTATGTCAACGATTTTCACAAGGATGTGATGGAAGATCATTGAAGGGTTGGGGTTGATGACAACACATAGGGGAGGAAACATTAGGAGTTTTATTTCAAATGACTATAATGTATGTTGTTTCCACACTAAACAGAGCGATAGATGATTATTTAATGTCGGTTTATATATCCTTTAGTTTGATTTATTCATAGAAGGTGCATTGAGTTTCATTAGCTATGATGATGCTATGTAAGGAAGCTAGGTAGTATAAGTTCTTTTTCCACATTGATTTGGAGGAATCAGTAATTTTACACTAAATGATTCATGGTTAGTTTGGAATTGAGTTTATTTGTTTGACCTTGAAGGTTTTTATTCACCAAAATCTTCTGAACCTCTAATATTTAACTCTAGAATGTATGTTTTTGGGACCAATTTTATTACCCTTATTCCTATGATTTTAATTTGTTTCTAGATGAGCAGTCTTAGTTAAGCCTAATTGATAAAGATCTAAATCCAAATATTGAATCCCTGGTATCGCCATTTATGCTACTAAAAAATATCAAGTTACTTTACAATGAGGAGGTTGTAGAGAGGATTCTTCATGTGACAAAATCATATTGAAAGGGGAGTTATCTGAATTATTTTCATTATAGAGTTGTATTATGGATGTACCTATTTTTTGGATAGTGGATTTTTTTTAACTGTTGGGGGTTGTTCCAAACCCTCTCCATCTAGTTTCACTAAGGTTGGTGGATACTATACACATAGAAATTTATCACATCCATGTTTTTCATTTGGAGGTTAAGGACATCATAAAGTATGTGACCAATGTTTTTAAGTAGACAATATGCATAAAATCATCCACATTAGGCTCTGTCATTGCTGCAGTTTAATCTATAGATGTAGCAATAATGTTATCTAATTTTGGACCCTCATAGTGGATATATTAAAACCATAGGAAAACCCTATGATTCTAATCATCCATAATGAGAAGAGTCCTTCCATATTGGTTTTCATAATCAAGGATTGAGAGGGTATGGAGTAGGCCAAGTACATATGTATTCCATTGAGTTTCCATCATTAGGTGTGGAAAACATCATTCAATATACTATTACTTGTTTTACACTACGGAGAATTATATTTCTTAACTAAAGATATTTCCACTTCTTTATATCACCTAATATAGTCCCACTTGTAGGATATGCAGGGTAGATTCTTATTATGCCATGGAATTTACTATTTCAGTTGGAGGTCAATTGTAATCATATAAAGTATGTATATACTATGAGATAGGGTTGGGTAATCACTGCAATTGGGTAAGCATGCTATGTTTTTTAGATATATCATGTGAAATCATCATTTTACAATACTACATTTAGATGGTACTAGTTATCCTAGATAGGATAACTGATACGTAATTTCATATAATGGTGACAGAAATTATTCCTTGTGCGATAGTGAGTGTGACCCTCGGATGGGTCGAAGGCATGTTCAATCCTTCTATTATTTATAGTTGTGTTGTTTCTGATATCATAAATTGATATTTCATTAGTTTCTCCCATAGTTTATATCTTTCCCATGGTTTTTATTGTGATAAAAACATAATTGGATGTCATGTTTGGGATAGATTTAGAACTAATGGCTTCTCAAATCTCAATGTCTATATATATAAAGTCACCATATTAGTTGCGGGTTTTAAAAATACATATATATGATATCATGAAGTGAGGTTTTGTGTGAAAATTTCTACCCCCGTGTAGTGCATTGTTTCTATTCTAAATTAAGTCTAATGAAATACAATACCTATATATCAATTTTCATCACTTGAATTATATGAAAGTATTAAAAATATTTCCTTTTTTATGGATATAATATTTATTAAACTATCTTAACATAATCTAGTTGGTTCGTGGAGATTGTACTATTATTGGGATATTAACATATTTGGGTTAATTTTAGGATATTCCAAATAATTTGTTCTAATGGAATTTTGAGCATCAAGATTTCATTACAATATAATTTTGTGTCATGAAATCTCTAACTATATTCATAGTTGTGATTAATGTATTATACAAAGAGATTATGGACCCATTTATAGTGGCTCTCATTGATGACTTATTTTTTTACTCTAAATATGTTGAGGAGCTAACAAAGAATCTTTGAGCCTTTTTTGGTAGTTTTCATCATCATAACACAACCAAAAAGTTTTCCAAGAGTGAGTTTTTTCTAAATAGGTTTTTTTCATGGGGCAGGACGTGTCTAAACATAGAGTATCCATGGATCCTTCATTTCTTAAGGTAGTTAATTATAGGGAATACACTATGAGTATTATAGATGTGTAGTGGTTACTCTTTATTTTATAAAATTATATGTTTTTTTAAATCAATTTTCCCTTATGAATTACCATTTATAATCATTTATATAAAAGGATTAAAAATTCTTGTGTACTAACCATTATCAGAACGATTTTGAGTATCCAATGGAGAACCTGATCACCCCTCTCATTCATTATTTTATAGAATTGGGTTGTTATTACATATAGGACATAGAATATATGTCTCTATGAACATAAATATTTCCCCAATTATCTCAAGTTGTTTCAAGTTGTTCTTAAGTTGATAGTCTGGAAACATTAACTCATTGATGAATATTGTGTGGTTCTCACTTCTCACAAAATCTCGAGTTACATATTTTCCCAATGTGGCCCGGACTAGATATAGTGATTCTTCGAGGAATTTTTTTTAGTATTAGTCAATTGAGATTCATTATACCCAGTGAAAGGGTAATTTGAAAGCTTATTCACAGAAATTTAGGCCACACAATGATGTTTTCCAGAAGTGTAGTGATTCATAAGGAGTGATAGTAGTAATCCCCAAAATGAATACTGATATGGGATATTTTGGTGGAAGAGAAAGCAATTGTCATATGATTGTATGGTCATCATTAGTGAATCAGGTGGAGGAGTCTCAATTGTCAGAATCCGATGTGGGGTTTTTATGAGATTGAGTTATTTTAGTGATGCCCCTCATGGCTATTTTGTAGTGTTTATAACCTAGTGTTGTTCTATAGGAGGAATTTTTTCCTTTGGTACTAAATGTTATCGAAAATCATTATTTCAATATAACACATTTATCATTATATCCTACAATGAAAGAGATGATTATTCTATGAGAAGTAAATTTTTGTGTCCTATGATGGAGCATCTGACCAATGTTTTTGTGTCTCAAGATTATTCTCCCATAATTTGAAGGATAAACACCATTTCCCAGTGGCTTTATTTAGTTATTAGATGTTCCATAAGGGATGTTTGAGTATATTCCAATGGAAATTATCAATTTTTTCCATTATATGAGGTAGGATATAATTCTATATGTGTATTAGTATATCAATTGAAAAAATGGTCTCACATACAAATGATCAAGTGATCGATCTAAATGGATTATTTATTGAGATAATGTCTAAGGTAAGCGATGGGGATCTATGGATTTTAATGGAAAATTGTCTCAAATATTGATACACATTTAACCTATAGTGTGTAAATAGGTCTCTATAATAATTACAGCTCACATTTTTTACATATTATTACTATTAATCGTCAAACATATAGTTAGATTGATCATGCCATTCATAAAATCGATTACATATTTTGTTCTTGTTCTCATGGTTTTAAAGGTTCATGGACGTGGAACCTCACATTGGTTGAGTTTTCCTACAACAATAGTTCTCACTCATCCATTCATATGAAATTTTTAAAAAAATTTATTAATTTCCCTTTCAGACTATATTATACTATATTGGGTTAGTGAGTTATCAATTCTCAATACAAAACTCAGGAAAAAAAGATTGTAATGGTCCACGATATTTTTAAGAGGTGGAAAATTTTACTAGATCATCAGAAGTATTATAAAAACCTTAGGAGGACACCTGTAGTGTTATATATTTGTTATTATGTGTTGAAAATGTTTACTCCTCATCAAGGATAGTAAAGGATTGGTTGCTGGTGTAATAATTTTCAATAGTTTGTTTGTATTTTTTAGGTGACTACATATTGTTGAACTATTTAAAACATAAAACACATCCCCATAATTGAGAAGGATTGATGTTGATTTTCAATTGTGTCAACTTCTACACAACATTTTAATTTTTATCATAATATCAACAAGTTTTATATCAATGGTTATAGTTATTAGTCCTTAAAAGAGTGTCCTTTAGAGATGTAGTCCGGTTAGGAGAATGTGTTACGTGTGTTTTCTATTCCCATTGATTTTTTATACTGGCAACATTGTGTTGTGTAAGTGATCACCGTGGAATGCTAGCCAAATATACAGTCTCAGGGTACGGAGTAATTTAATTCATGATCTTATATTGTGATAATTTTTTAGGTTATACATAGTTATCTGGATTATTATATAGTTTTCTCTTCCATGAAGACATATTTATGGACTATAATCTATATGGGAGGTTTCTTCTACTAAGATATTGTTTCACTTATTTGTGTCTTGATTGTATATGTGGGATGGTTTCAATTTAGTGATGATGGTTCTTGGTTTTCTATATTTTTTCTCACATAATTGGGTTTTTTATTGTTGTAGTGAGATCCTGGATAGGTATCTCTAGGATGATCTACATGATTTCATTCAATCATAATGATGTTTAAATTATCAACGGTGATAATCAGTTGACCGCTATAAAGTATAATACATACCTTTCTAAATTAATTCCCTTGTGTTTTGCCTATCTTTTTTGGTTTCTTTTGGGTGGTGGTGGTTACTGTCATTCATTCCCAAAATTATCCTATGGGCCTCACATTCATTGGATTACTTCTTACGGTAGTAGGTTGGACCATGGCTGTAGGTGGGATCACGGTATTATATTGTCATTACAATTGTAGGTTGGTATCTTGGTAATTGTATAGTATCTGAATAGTATATTTGAATCAAGATATAATATGGGACCACAGTTTTATATTTTACTTATAGAAGAGGGTTAGATCATACTTTTAGGTTCATCTTTCAATTATAGTATGGTCTCAATGATGTATGCTGGATTATCTGTAGTAGGTTGTTCTCGTGGTAGTAGGTTCACTAATGGTAGATGCTTGGTGTCATGGAGGGAGGTTATATCTTGTAATCATGTTGTTCTAATAATAAAATTTTAGTATAATATTCCCCCTATAATTTTTCAAAATATCTTGTCTTCAAAAAAAATATTTAAATACTACTTTTACTAAAAAAATATTGTTTTAAAGCATCAAATAAAAAAATAAATGATATTTCAAAAATTATATTTATATTATTTGTTTCATTAGAAACTAAATCTTTCAATAAGTGTCGTTCAATGTGAATTAAATGATTGATATATTAATGTTTAATTAATTATTGACCTTCCAAAAATCATAATCACCTCATTCAATAACCATTAAATTAATGATATTTATTTCATTGGAATATTCGATTGTTTACATAAATATTAGTTAATCAAATATTTTGTTATAAATACGTGATGCGTTATTTCCATATATGGTAATATACTTATTCATGTATTCATGGTGTGTTAATTGTTTGGTTCGCAACCAATTTTCTTCAAAATTGAGTCATTTTTATGGTAGGATATTGTTTAACATTAATTCCCCCTTTCCAATAAATTTTTAATTGTTTTTTATCCCCTTATCTCTATGACATCAAGGTGGTGACATCTTTTCATTTCCCCTTATTTTGGTGTGGTTAGTTTTGGGATCTTTCATTTCCATATAACATTTTCATTTCATACCCTTTTTAGGTGAATTCAAAAATTTATCATGATTTATGACTTAAGATTACAATGGAAATAAATTTTATGAATATTTAAATATATTAAAAAAATAATGGATTTTGGTTTTAGAAATCTCATTTTTTTATACCATGAATTTTTTTTCCTCTTATTTGGAAAGATAGTGTAATAACTATGTTTATACTATGGTTTGAAAGGTTGTTATTTTTGAGAATTATTAATGAATTAAAGGATAATAATTATTATTTTCTAAATAATAATGAATCATGTTGTCATATTTAAAACAGTAAATGTGTACTTGCTAAATAAAAAGGGATGTTAAACATTTTGGAGTTGTTAAAGCCTGTTGAATTAATAAATGTTTAAATGAATACATTCATCCTTATAGTTTTATAATACTGGATGTTATTATAAAATGAATTATTAAATATCTATAGTTTTGGGTAGCTATTAATTTAGGATTCCTATGGATGTAGAATGTGATAAATGAATCGGTTAATTGAATACCATAATGAATTAGTTTTTTAAAGGAATTTTTTTGGTGTTAGAATTTCTATTTACATTTTAAGTATCGATTCTTTACTATTGGTTCCTAGATGTTGGAATTACATTATTTGTTTTCTTTATACATGGTTTTATTTCTCTAGATGGGTATTCTTCAAATAGTACATGATGCAATCCTATGTTTAATTATGGTTGATGAGGCACTTGCACTGAGGACCATGTTTGTAGTAGTAATCGAAGCATGTGGTGGAAAGATGTAATCTAATAATCATGGTTCTGTTTGGGATGGCATTGAGGTTCATGGAGTGGGTTGAAGATAAGATTTCTTTTTTTCTTCTTCTTAATTTTAAGATAATTTCTTAATAATTTTTCTTCAATAAATTCAACTTATCCAAGTTTCTTATTTTCACATTTCTTTCTTTGCTTCTTGAAGAAGTTGGATTTCCAAGGCCTATATATATTTTATGGTATATTTTGATGAGTTATAATGTAAATAGAATTATAGAACAAAAAATTAATTATTATTTTTTATAATAAGGAGTTGGTTTTTGAATGGAATACTAAAACATTATTCTCCAAAAACCATGGGATATATAGGATTATCTACAGTGGGAATTTTTTTCTATTAGTAACTAATGTAATGTCTAAATATAGTATTGATAATTAATCGATAATGAGTTAAATAATGTGACTAATAATTTCAATGGAATGAATTAATTGGGATTTTTTGGAAAACCTTCTATGCTTATGGGATATACAGTCATTAAAAGTGGTAATCGGGAGTCCAACAGATGATAGTTACATTGGATTCTATGGTTGGGTTATTTCCCATAGTGTTGTTGTAAGAAATATATACCCCTATTGTATGTGACTACATATGAAACGACACTGATGATGATAATGATATATACACATGTTGGAAACTAGGAAGGTGTGTTCTCCAACATATAGGTTCGAGAGGAATAGATTGATTGCTTCACCCTCTTTCCCAACATCCTTTTCCTGGTGTCATTATTTTATAGTATAAATGGAATTTACCTTTACAAATATCTATGTAGAAGGATATAATATCTTGTTTTAATTTTAAAACACACGTACCCCTAGATATAATATCTAAAGGAATGTTATATGAAAATTGTGTATGTGATTTGAGGGAATGAGGTATATTCCATATTTTATATGATATAATGATGTCTAGAAAATAATCAAATACTTTTTGGAGATTTGAAATTGATAACGAGATGATGTGATGCATGAGGTTTATGAAATGTAGTATTTTCCCAATTCTTTAGTTAGAATCTATTATTTGGAGAGATATAGATCTTGATATGTAACATTGTGGACGATTGGAAACCCATTGGGGAAGTGGTAGTGGGGTAACATTACATTTATATATGATTGAAATTATATTCTCTCTTGTATATGATACTTACTGAGAGAGAAAGAGTAAGTCTATAAAAATAGAATAAATGATTATTGGATGCTTTAGTTTCCCATGTTTTTTATAAGAATTTTGCAGGCTTTCTTATTTTGTTACATGTGAGGCTTTAGGGAGGATCCTACTAAGAATACTAGTTATACTCACCATATGAATATACAAGTTATTTTTTAGTAGTACATGAGATTTTTGGAGATCATAATGGATAATTAATGCTCATGAAGTTGTTTTGGAGTTTTTTTGTATTCATGGTATATGTATTAGATTATTATTTTTTAAATATAGTTTAATTGGAAGTCATTCAATTGCAAGATATTATGTATTTACATTAGGATATTTTATACTTTTGTTATTATAAGTCTATTGGGGAACGTATATTATCTCATATTACTCAGGTTACTTTTATAGAGAAATACTTCCCATTTCGGTGCATTATATACACCCTCGGGGCTCTTTAGAAAATTGTGGCTTATTAGAGTTTGGTTTTCACTGTCATTATTTATCTTTTATCATTTTCAACTCAATAGGGATGCCTTTTGTAATGTCCCTACATTTCTCAAAGGTACAGCTCGTTTTTAGATTATTTCAATTTTTTATTATAGAAAATGTTCATTATAGGATAAGGAAGGTTCTAGAAGCCTTTGTGGATTGTTCAGCACCTAGAGATCTGGGAAATGGTGAAAAAGTATATGATGCATGGTTATTGTATGGTTGGTACTAGCCATGCTGGGTTACTATTATGGGAGCCTTTTATAATGTAAGATGTTTCACAGTTTTCCTGAAATCAATCGTACTAAGGTGCACACCCATTTGAAAACTATACTCATTTGAACAAATACAAATAACATGGATTGTGCATGGTTTGGCCCATTGTGGAATCAAATTGGGCGGGTTCCCTGTTAAGGATGCGATGAAGACATAATTTTTGTAGGGTTTGGAAAAACTATGTGGCCAATCCATACACCCCTATTTGCAGGGGGAATATATTTTTTCCATTAATGAGTTAAAACCCTAAAACATGTCTTCCTCTATTTTCAAGCATATGAGTTCTCCTGTCTCTCTCGCTCTCTCTCCTCTGATCTCACTTCATCCACTATTGAGGGATCACCATTTCTCTTCGAACTAGATATCTAATCATGTTCCGATAGATGTTTTGGATTGCTATAGGTATTCAATCAATTAATATTACTTCCTATCGTGGTTTCTCTTCATATCACTTCCAATATTTAGGTGCAATATTAAATGATCGATTTTCAGGTTATTGATCAGTTCATAATTTTTCATCCAATCAACATTTAATATGAAGCCACTATCAGATGATGATTCATTAATGACCCTTAGGTAGGTTTTATATTTTAATTCAATAAAATTTATTGTATTTTGATATCTCTATAGTTGTTTAGAACACTATCTATTTCGGAACATTTCTCTAAAGTTAATTCATCCCCAATGAATTGATATATTCATGTTATTATGTTCCTGTCGAGACATTCTATGTATTTAGAGAATTCCATCCTCAATCATAACCATCCCATGGTTGTACCAGCTTGAAACTCCCATTATATTTACAAGATTAAATGATCAGAACACCTTCTATTTGTTCAAAATGGATTGTAAATGGATTTTCCCACTTTTATAAACTTTCCAGGTTCATTAATGAACCATCTAAATGCATAGCTTATATGAAATAGGACATCCATTCCTTTATTAATTAAGTGGATTATATATATTCAATGTATTTCTTCTTAATGGATTGAAATTATTAAATAAATTTAATAGATTAAAAAAATGATTAATAATGGGTTGAAAGGACATTCCAAATTATGGTTGTTTTTCTTATATTTATCATGTGAATTGTGAAAACTATTTTATAATATTGGGATTGATTCTTATGTATAATTCTAGGCGACCACAAAAGATATTATTATTATTATTATTATTATTATTATTATTGTTCCATTGATATTGTCAATTGAGTAATGGGAAGTGGTTCTATTGGTCAGGACGATTCACACTCCATTATATCGGATGTCGACCATGATGAGTCTCACCACTATACTGTTATTTGGTCGATGAAAATGAAGTTATATGTTACTCTATTATCGGGTTTTGTGAATTATGATCAACCCACCGATCTTGGGTGTTAAGAAAGATGTCTCTTGTCCATTATGAGATTCAGAGCATGTACCCTTAGATTTGTCCTACCTGATTGTTAGACTAGTTATGGATGCATATGTTATGCCCTAGGTGAAGCCATCACCTAGTATGTGGGTATATTCCCACGTACATCATTACTTAATTATTTCAAATATGTGAATATATTATATAACTATTCTTTATATATTATTACTTTATATATGTATGGTTGTTGATCAAACTCCCTTTCCAACCTATGATGTAGTTGACATAGTTATAAGGTGTCCAATAGGAACCTAAGCCTACTTGTATGTACATATTTAGTTTATTATTATTATTATTTATACATGAACACATTTGTTTCTTTTTACACAGGGTTGATTATTTCTAGACACCATTGGTGGTGGCCTACTTAGGTATTATCTCACAGCCTACTCTACTCGCCCATGGTACCCGAGTAGATAACATGTCTACATGTATGGATAAGGTAATGTGACCTCCTAAATATTTTTTATATTCTTAACTAAAATTTGGTAAATGGTAGTAATGTATTGAGCTTATGCTCAATATTACAGTACAATGGTATTCTTTCTTTTTTTGTATAGCATGTTTTATATGCATATCAATTATATCACTAATTTATATGTCATTTATCTAAATTCCAAGACATCATTGTTTTATATGACACATTCTGTTTTATTATAATATTATTATAATTGTTTGTTACTTATTATTATACAACTTTTATTATATCATTCTGTACAATGCTTCCACTACAGTGGGTTACTGGTCCAGTGAACATAGTGTTTTCTTATATATGCTTTTGTTGTAGTCTATTTATTTATCTTATCATCAATACCACCTTAATATGAGGTTATAGTCTCCCAACTATACCACCTAGGAAACTCATTTCTAGTGAAAATCATATGATGTATGGGGAGGCAAACTTGAGGCCATGTCACCCACCATCTTGCGGAACACGATAAAAAAATCCAGGGTCATGATGTTAAATAGTGGAATAATATGTTTTTTTCATTTATATTACTATTTGAGTATTAGATAGTCGACTAAGAGATTATGTAATTTTCTCACGAGACTATTCGTGGGAGTATCTAACATATATATTAGGGAAACTTATATTACCTGGGATGGGTGATTGATGTTATTGATTATGCTTTTTATAGTTTTTATGACATCGACATTGAGTGACACACATGCCTTATCATGTTATTGTATTTGGTGTTATTTATATAGAATTTATTTATTTATTCCAATGAGATATGGTTGTGACATGCCATGCATAATTATAGGAACAATAAGACTTATATTCCATGCATTTTTCAATTCCACATCTACTTCCAACATGCACATGAAAATAAAATATTGTTATTGCATGATTATTATATATAGAAATGTGTTGATTTGTTTGGAAGGAATGAGAAAACATAATTGACACATAATGTTCCTAACTTAACTTATCATTGTTTTTCCACATAGGATATATCTGACACCATGAGAAGTCAGTTATGGAATGTTTATCCATAAATCAATGGTTGCAGGGGATGAAATCTGTTATGGAAAGATTAAGTTGACACCACATTATTGTTTATATGGAGTATGGGACCCTAAAAAAATAAAGATCCATATAAATTTTTTTAATGATATTTGGATAAATAAATGAACAGATTTTTAAATTTAATATAACTTTTAAAATTAAATGACCCTCTTATATGTGTGATATAGAGAAATGACACAGACCCCACCTTAGTAGTGGGTAGTTGGGGTACCACTTGAATTCTTATGGACTGTTATAGTTTATCCTTGCACCTGTAATGGGTTTTGGAATATGCAGATTGGTGTGGTATTTTCATAGGAAAGATATGTACCTCTCTTAGTTACCTATCTATTATCATTGAAACTAATAATTTCTTTTCTAGGGAATTTTTTTCGCATATTAGTATAATTCTTCATCATCAACCTTGAGTTATACTCCCCAAACGTAGTGATGAGCATGAAAATGGTGATGTTCCCTTTGAGGCCAATGATTCCTCTAGTAGTTCCACATATGAAAACACCAGAACTTCCAAATATGGTAACTGACTGCTAGTTCAGAGAGGGGTTTTCTTAGTATAATGAGGAAAATTAAATGTGCCTCTTGACCTACCCTAGATATAGTAGAGTTGAACCAGGAGTTCAAGAAGTAGAATCCTCCAAAATATTCTTTTATTGGAAGACCATATATTGTTGGATCATTGCTAGAGGCCCTGGTTTTTATCTTTGAGCATCTGGAGAAGCCTCTGTTGCAGAGGGTCAAGAATTCTTCTTCAATGAAGTGTAATTATGCATAGAGATGGTGTGATGTTTTTACCTAGGAATATCAACATTGAGATATAGTATATGTATAATTATAGATGATTTCTTATGATTAATTTGTTCCACAGACAATCATGGAAGATCATTCTAGAGATTTTTTGAACCAATAGCAAGAATCCATTTTTGTCACAGAGTATTCTGCTCACTTGACCAAGCTATAGTAGTTTTTTCCAATTCAATATAATGATGATATTATGAATAAGAGGTGATTCAAGGATTGGATGGTATAGGAAACAAATCATTGGTCAATGATTTTAGGTTGACTACCAGTTCTGATATAGTCAACCAAACCCTTATTACTGATTGAAATATGAGGAAAGTTGATGGTGAAAACCAATCCCGATTGGCAGATAGATCTATCATTTATTCATATAGTGGACACTATCATCATATCGAAGAATCTCATTAGGGTATCCGTAGTTAGAAAACTTGGTCTCACGAATTTATTTTCTGTCACTTATGTGGGATTACAAGACATACGAAACCCCATTGTTTATGGGATCAAGTTATATTTTACAGCCACTACTAGGTAATTCATATCTGGTGCTTCTAAATGGCCTTTCAATAAATGTCTCTAGAGGAGGGATCTACACCTATCTCATGTGCCAGAGGAGTTTTTGTAGTATCTCATTAGGTAGGATAATGGAATATCATTAGCCGATCAGGATGAGGTGGTGGTCAAGGCAGTGGTTTCTAGACGTAGGATTGTCAGCGCTGGTAGAGTGAGTTTCCTCAGGGTAGTCATGTTTTGAATAAGTAAGGTGGTAAATGATTGTTACATATAGTGAATTCTATTACAATAGAGCATAACAAACAAACTTCTACAATATGAGGTATAATTCTAGTATCCTCCTCATTAGTGTCTACATTAATTGACAATTAAAATCACATTCCATTATTTCTAAGACTATTGTGAAGAGTCTGGGCCTCAATATAGAATACTTATAGAACAAAATGATGCTCGATACCCCATTATGTATAAAATAAGTTTCTGTTTTCAATTATAATTATTCTCCCCTTGATATAGGAGATTACATATTTGTGTGTAATCTATTCATCCTTAAGAGGACATGGTTTTATGTATTCATTTGGATGGACTAGTAAGTTCCCAACCAAACATATATTGACTTCTACTATCATAGGGTGACGTTTACTTCAGTATAGGGAAATGTGTATGTATGTTAGGGATAATTGGATGTTCTATTGACTCAAGGAGGAACCAATAAGCAAAGGCTGAGTAGAGTGATAGCTCATAATTCCGGTCTTCTCATGGATGATTTGGGGTGATGACAATTTCCCCCTGTAGTGGATCATTTCAAGGATATCTTCCTAATTTTATGGGATACCTATAGTTGATATTGTTGAATTCCCCAGTTACCTAGTTGTAGGAGCATTACTAGTGTCCCTTACTCCTTATAAGATGACACCTCTATAGCATTTTGAGGTAAATAAATAGTTGGATAATATGGGGGCTAAAGGGATTTATATTCCCTGACTCTTCTCCTTGGGGTTCACCAGTCCAACATTCCATCAAAGAGGATGTCACCCTGAAATATTTCATATATTACTGTCAATTTAACCAACTCACGATGGAAAACCGGTATCCACGTGGTCAAATTGTCAACCACTTTGATTAGATCTGAAAAGAAAGGTGCATTAAAATATTTATTTGTGGTTGATCTATCATCTGGTTCATGTTATGTCATTATACATACCACTCACAGGTTTTAAGAGACTGTATGGTCATTATAAGTACCTCGTTATTCCATTTGATCTCACAAATAGAGATACGGTTTTTATAGATAAAAAGAATCAATTTTTTCACACATGTTTTTATTTATTCAGGGTAGTCTTTAGGGATGAAATCATAGTGTATTCAAACTCTGGGAAAAACCATAAAATCCATTTTGATATTGTGCTAAATACAGTAAATGAGAATCAGATTTATGGAATGATTAATAAATTCCACTTATTGATCCATAAAATTCATATACTGGGTCATTAAATATTGGATTTTGGACATTCGGTTGTCCTATATATGGTAAGAGATATTGGTTCCCATGAAAAACCACATGATTTCATCAAGATACAGTATTTCATGGGTCTAGTCATATATTATAGATTCTTCCTCCAAGATTTCTCATTCCATTCTACACATCATACTTGTCTGAAAAATAGTGATGTTAAATTTGTGTGGGTAGTATCCTTTCAAGAGTTAAGTGGTAGAATGACTTCTATGTCAATCCCAATTCTACCAGTGCCTAGAAGAACTGATACAGTCTACTTTGATTCAAAAAATATTGGGCTTGGAGTTATTCTAATACAGGATCAGAGAGTCATTGTGTAT
The DNA here is from genome assembly GCA_963277665.1 of Viscum album. Classification (NCBI taxonomy): domain Eukaryota; kingdom Viridiplantae; phylum Streptophyta; class Magnoliopsida; order Santalales; family Viscaceae; genus Viscum; species Viscum album. The sequence goes on from OY728128.1 coordinate 62,058,046, forward strand.
GATTCTCATTAGTTGGAGCCTCATAAGAAGAATTAAAAAACACATGACCTCAATATAACTCAAATAAATAATAACATATAATGTTATTATTAGGGACACTCACATCACAACCTTATTTTATAATAAATTACATAAGGCCTTGGGTATAAGGGTGCTTATGAGCATTGAGTATCACCATCAGACTAAAGGATTGATAGAGCCCATGATTTAGGTGTTAGAGGATATGATCTATGCATGTTTTCATAACATCAAGGGTTCTTGGGTGAAACAAATACCCCTTTGGAGTACCCTTATAATGATTGGTTTTAGGATACCATTCAGATAGATACATATGAGACCTTATAAGGTATGATTTATTGTTCACCCATGTTCCAAATAGTGGTTGGGGAGGCAGATTCTCTGGGAACACGTCTCATTCAGGAGACTTTAGAGTAGGTTCAATTGATTTAAAATCAATTGAAGATAGCTAGGTCTACATACTTCCCATATTTCAACTACTACAAACATCCTCTTGAAATTTATGTTGGATATCCAGTTATCTCGTGAATTTTTTCCATTTCGGGCCATTGATGTTTTCATAGATTGGGTATGCTTTCATCTCGATTGGTTGGACCCTCTGATGTTTTGAGATAAATCATACTAGTAGATTACCAGATAGTAATTTCATAAAAATACTTGCATATTCATTAGGTGTTTCAATTATCTCAACATCCCTTGTATTATCCTACCCTATAAATGGTATTCTATCTTGACGAAGTTATGTTAGAGGAGGATTATTTTTTCGACGAGTATCTTCTGCATATTACTAATTAGAGCATGAAGACACTTAGATGTTGGACTGTTTCATTAGTTCATGTGATATTATAGCATGTCCAAATACTAAATGATACCTACAAAGAAGAGGCTATGATACAGGTACGATTTCTAGAACTCTTCTTAGAGGATACATCTTTACCCTTGGAAGGCCAACAGGGATGAGTTTATTTAAAGAGGATAGATTGTAGCAACCTAACATTAATCAAATTTACAACTAATATTTTTATTTTAAATCCCTTTTTATCTTGGTAATCATGTGTCATGGATTCAAGAATATTCAAAGAGCGTCGATGTCTCTTTAGAAGCCCATATCTCTAGGAATTGGGAGAATATAGTATGCCACATAGTTACCACATAGTTAGTACTAATCGTGTGGGGGTAACCATGAAAGGTACATTTTGTACAATAGGATGTCTCATGGTTTTTCTACAACCATGATACAAACGGTGAATTACAATGTAAAAAATATATATATTTTGATAAATCCAAATCACACATTTATTTTGTGGATTGGATAAACGTGTATGGTCCCTTTATAGAGAGTGAAAGTGTCACAATTTTCCCATGGTTTGGCCCAACTGTGGGGCCAAACCTACGCCCCTAGTTCTACGGGTGAATAAATATTTTTAACCTTAACAGATTAAAACCTAAAAACCCATTTTCCTCCTTTATTATCCGCTGGAATAATCCTCAAACCCCTATACTATGAGGTTACTTCCTCCTCCATCTGGGGTTCTGCATTTCTCTTCAATTCGGACACCGAATCAATATTCTACATAAGAATTGGAAATTTAGAGATATTATATCAATTCACCTTACTTCATATCTTGGTTTCTCTTTATATATCTTATAATATTTAGGATCAAGCATATATTCCCCATTTTTATGGTGTTTATCCACTCTTATTTTTATCATTGAATCTACATTGAATCTGAAGCCACTAATAAATGAAAATTCATACTCAAACCTTATGTAGGTGGTCATGATGTTTTCCCTAAATTTTTTTTATAACTCCTATATTTTGAATAATATATTCCATTTCTTCATATATCCCAAAAATTCATTCCTTCTCACCAAATGGACATATTCATGTTTTTACACTCCTGTTGTGCCTCGGTAGTTTTTAGTGGATGCCAACATCAATCATAGCCACTCCTTGGGTGTTCCAGCTTGAAATTTCCATTATATTTAATTTATTAAATTAATCTAACACCTTAAATGTGTTTATCTAAGATTTTAAATTGATTTCCCAACATTTATAGACTTTTCAGGTTCTCCAAATCATCTTCTATTACTAGGAATATATGAAATGGAATTTCCTAGACCTTATTTTTTAAATGAATTGTACACACACACATATATATATATTTAATGATAAGATCCATTATTATTTTAATTACATAAATGATTTAAAGGGACTAATTTAATGGAATATTCCTGGGTGGATAGTCCACACCTATTGATGCTTGTTTTTAGTGTATTCATTTTGTGAATTATGACCCCAGTATTTATATATTGTACTTGATGGTTATGGTGAATTAGAGATAACCCCTAATGATATAATAATTATTATGATTATTCCGTTGATATTTGTTGTGGAATAATGCATTAGGATTCTGTTAAGAATTACATTTCACAGTACAAATCATCGTGTGTTGAGCATGAAATATATCCATGTTATACTATAATATGGACAATGGGAATGACATCCATGTTCCTCAATTATTGTTTTTTTGGTATGAAAACTCACCCGACCTATCTTGAGTGTTGAGATTGAAATCAAATATACAATATTATATTCAGGGCATTCACACTATTCTTGAGATAACTGGCTTGTTAGAAAGGTTATGGATGTTTGTGTTAAGCCTTGGGTCCATCAATAACAAGGTGTCCAGCTATATCCCTACTTATGTATTCACATAATTACATCATATTGGTGGATATAGTATATAACTACAATATATATTAATAATATATAAAAATATAGTTTCTTATCAAAATATCATTATGGCATATCCTAATGTAGGTATAGCCTCCAGGTGTCCTATAGTAACATGAGCTAACTAGTATTTACTTATCCATATTTTATTGTAATTTTGTATACCTAAAAATCACTTTTGGATATATACACAAGAAGAATTATTTATAGTCCATGTTGGTGGTGTCCAAATCGTATTTTATCTCAATCTCTACTCAGACATCCTTTAGTACATGAGTAGGTTAAATTACCGTAGTAATGGATAAGGGAAAGATTTCTATTAATGATTCTTGATATTATTTACATATAGTAGATCTAGGGACCATTTGACCAAGCTTATGCTCGAGATTTTAGAAGAGTAGTCTATAGTTTTTTTTTATTTTTTATAGCACGCAGTATATTCATGTCCCCTATGTCTCTTATGTCTCATTTGTATATCAGTTTTCCATGAAATATTCCTTGTATAATACTCTACCTATTGGATTTCAATTTAATCAAATTATTTGGTTATTTTTTATTCCGTAGTTACTATTATAGTGATTTGTACTCTTCTTCTTCTATTGTAGGTTCATGGTCCAGTGGTTATAGTGTATTCTTATATATTCTTATGATATTTTTCATATGATAATAAAATCCACTATGCCACTATGATATAAGGGTATAATAACCTCAATATACCACCTTAGGACATTTCTACTATTTAACAGCATTTAGTTTATGTGGAGGCACGGTTGAGGCCATGTGACCCACTGAATCAGGGCACATGTCAAGTGAATATAGAGTTAGGATGTTACAACATTGTGGGGATGGGTCAGCGCATGTTTTCATGATGTATGTGATTAAGTTATTATGAAGTAAATTGATAGAATTTACATCTTAGTCTAATCTACACTACTATTACATGTTTAACATTATCCCCCCTCACTAACAGGCTTGATGGATGGTCATCAAGGTGTTTTTGGAGGCATTGTTCATGTAATAGATGGTGTTTTCAGAGGTTCGACTAGTATATGATTATATTCATTTGGGTATTAGATGGTGTTGTTTCTTGATGAATCCTCTATAGATTTTTTATAAGTAATTTGTTTTCTATTTTTGTGTATGGAACTATATTTGAATAAAATTTGTATGGTGAGGTGTTTGGTTTCTAAATGATGTTGGAACATGGAGTTTTTTTTGTTTTCTTGTCATTCTTCATTGTTTTCCATTAAACCAACATTCCTATTTAATAGAAGTGGAATCTTTGGTGATATGAATCACCATGGAAAAATGAATATTTTTTTTTATTTCAATTCAATTTTTTTGAAGGATTTTTAATTTTGGATGATTTTTGTTGGTTCTATTGTGACTGTAGTTTATATTATTGTTTCCATTGAGTAGGTTAGCTCTTGTTGGTTCCAAATAGTTTTCTATGATTATGTTTATTATCAATATTGGTTTTTTATTTATAGTGATGTTTTTATAGTGTGGTATTTTTGAGGATTTGATTTTGGAATTTTGATGTCATATATGGGTTTGGATAGTGTTTTTATGTGTGTTTATTTTGATAGGGTTTACACAATACAATAAAAGTATTCATTCATGAAAAAAAATATTCTATTAGAGGTCCACATAATAGTGTATTTCTTCCACCCTTTTTTGGTAATTGATATTTTTTTATTAATTTATTTTTCATTGACTATATTATTTATTCATAAAAATAAAATGACTTTTATAATTATTCAGATCCTTTAAATGATTCTATCACCTCTATGTCAATATTTTTTTTAAATTGTTTTATATATACACGAATAATTGATGAAGTACAATTTATAATATCTATAACATTTTGAAAAATTATTCAAAAGTAATATTTTTAATATTATTTCGAAAGGGTGAATTTGAACTCATATGAAAATTTGTAAAATGTAACCCCTTGAAAAAAATTTCTACATGAGCCTTTTTTCTAATTTATTTTTTTCCAAATTATAATGTTTTATATCCATGTTTTAATTGTTTTAAAAAATAAATTCTACATTTTTTTGTATTTTTTTAAATGTAAAATTTATTAAAAATAAATATTTTTTCTTTTATTCAAAACATCTTTTTAAAAAAGTTTTGATATCTATATCTCAATTCGTAAATGGTTTTCACAGTTCACATCGAATATAATCAAATTATTTACTACAAATTATTAAATTGGATGGATTATAATAATGTATTTTTTATGTTCTCATGAAACCCATTCCATTTTCATGAGTTAAATTTTATTGTGTTAGAATTTTGATTTCATGCATATTCTTGTGGAAAACATATTAAGGGTTAATGCTTATATTATGGTTGGGTCTGTTATAACTATTAAATTCATTGAGTGATTCTTTATTTATCATTATATAATAAGGGGTAAAAGGGTGGTGATCCAAATCTTGAGAAGTTGTGATACATAGTTGGTTATTCCAATCCTAAAACATTATGGCACATGGGTTGTTATCCTAAGTCTCTGAAGGTATACCATTTGGTTATCCCATTCATTTTTATTAAAATGTATAAAAACATATCAAAAAAGTAACACTAGTGGTTATCCGAAGACTAAAAATATACTTGAGTGGTTATCCCAATCCAAAAAGGAAAAATAGTTGTTATAAAAAGGCTTAGGAGGTATATGGTTAGTTTTCCAAAACATAAAATTTAAAAGACTATTTATTCATACACCAAATAGTATAAATTTATTTATCACAAACCAATTATAATATGGTATTCTTGTTGACCTAAAACATTATGTTATGAATGCATTTATTTTTAGTCTTTCCACATGTTATATTATCTAACACATGTCCTATTATTATGTTATTCATCATCCCTATGTCATGTAAAAAAATTATTAAATCATATATCCTACAAATAAAAGACACAAGTTTTATTATAAGATCATATGAAAATATTTATGATTTATATTCTTTATTCAATTATGTGTGATTATCCTATGATATATCCAAAAATTGTGATATATTAATCTTTATCGCATGCTCATCAAATACTCACTTATAATATTCATCTAATATTACATATGATTACCCTTATAGGGAATGAGAGCTCACCTATTTCTTATGTTTTTATTCCCCAAGATATTAAAAATAGTATTATGTATGAAATGTCTTAATAGATATATTTATTGAAGATTAATTTGGAAAATATTAAAGACTCATTGAAATATAAAAAAATCATGCAACTAAACCCAAAAGTCAGAAAGTATTTTTTATGGGATTTTGTGAAATTCTGACAAAAATACTTATATATAGAAAATGATATAAAATGTATGATTCTTCTTCATGTTTTGTCTCACATGATATCTAATCCTATGTGTAGTTTATATAATTTAATAATAGGATATGGGACTGTGAGTTTTGGGAGTCTTAGTTGGTATCAGAGTGGGGTAGTTTTTTTTGTAATTCGGTAAAGTAGAAGATGAGAACTCGTCTTAATCAAACATTGGCTAAATAGAAAGGGTTATAAATTTACCTTATTATTTCATAAATGTTTTTTTAAAATAATAATATAAAATAGGAATAATATATCATATTAATATGATTATTTAAATTTATTATAATATATACTACCATGACTCTAAATCACCACAACAAAATCGACTGATATTGATAGTTATTTGATATGGAAGTGGGTTAAACCACCTCTGTATGTTTCTGCATTGGTTTCCAAAAAACCACTAATAATGTTTTCATTAGAATGAAAATATATTAACTTCAAACCCTTCTGAATTAGTTTCTAAAAACCATCATAGAACCATTTTTTAGTAGTGGTTTTAGGGTTTTAATTTTGGTTTATACTCCCAAAAAATGTTGAAAGTGTAGTGGTTGTTTAAACCACCACAATACTCTTGCCATTTTTTTACTATAACCCACTGCTAAAACCCATAAACCACAACTAAACCAATTTATAATAAATATATAGGTGTTTTAAACAACATCTAGACGTAAATTTTCCTTATATATCTGGGTTTTAAACTTCAATTATCTATCACATTGGAAAAATGCATTTGCAGAATCCACATCCCCAAAATAGCCAACAAAAAAACTCCCCAATTCCCAATATGAAATACAAAGAAGATTCAAAATAATTTACATGTATATATATATATAAATATATATCAAAATTATTTTTAAGTACCAAAGATAGTGGTAAAAAATACATATTAATCCCCTCATTAAAACCAAGGGATTAAATAAAATAAATCACCAAATATCCACAATAAATAGGAAACCAAATAAAAAAACAACTCAAGAACATAACACAATCATATGAGAGAATTTGAAATCCAGAAAATTGATTAAACAATCAGAATATTCATAAATTCATTTTTTATTTGTCTCTTCATTCCCTTCTCAAAATGGATATATATTAAAACACATTATATCATGATGAAACCCATATATCTAGTAATAAAAACCCCAATCAATCATTATAATCAATAGTAATTTAGGAGATATAGAAAAATTAGTAAAAGTAATAATGATTGATCTTTTACATATGTTTTCAAGATCGTACAGCTCAATAACCACTGCAATCTCTATCCAAAAGGGTGGATATCTCCACTATTTCCAAGTGATATATATTTAATTAAAGGAATAATTATTTAGATGAAGAATTTGGCTAGTGAGAGGCATATCGGGTTCAAAAAATACACTTTTGATAACTTAATTTCAATCTCATGGTTTGGATGCATATTTTTGTAAGCTACTGATTGATCCTGTTCCAATTTCTATCTATACAGGAAGACACATGGTTTAGTAAAAATGTTTTTCAATAAGTTTAAAAGCCACATTAAATTCCACATCCCCAAAAAAAGAATACATACAATTTATCATGGAATTCTCCATGGATTTTTATCACTATTCACTAACCCTAAACATGACTAAAAAAATGTTCATAAATTACATAAAAATGGAGTTGTTCCAAAAAAAATGGTAAAAAATATATGTACCTCAATGTGATAGGTTTTATAGTCATACTTATAAAGATACAAAAAAGGAAAATACAAGGATATATGTCAACATAGATGAATAATTGAACTAATAAAATAGAATAAATCAAGGATTAAGAAGCCTGAGGGAGAGCGTTGGTCCATACATAAGATGTGAAATACCCAAGATTATCATGGAGGGGAAGTTGTGTGGGAGTAAGAAATAAATTAAGTGTTTAATAAAAAAGACAAGATTATCAGGGAAAATATTCAAGAAATCATCATATGTTTAGTACAATATCATCTCAATATCCATAGAGAACCCTAATCACTACTTGATGAACTTTCATCGATATCCTATCTATCTCCACCTCCATCTCCACTTCCTATTATAAACAACTTCATGAAAATTGTCTTGAAAATTAAATAATGTTATATATTTAAATTTAATATTTAATAAAATAAATGCTTTGTGTAATAATTGATTTTTATGTAGTGTGATTTACCTCCCCACTACCAATAATTGATGATATATCAGCAGGGATAGATCCACTCATATTCTAATATAATTCTAAGAATACTTTCTAAAGAGAATTTCCCTTTTCATCATAAATATTTTGATGAACACCCATTATTTAATTACATTTCTCATTAAAAGAAACTCTATATGTCTATACCGAGGTAGGGAGTCACTAAAACAAGGAGTAGATGATACTATAATACCCAATGTCCTACCAAATTCCTCATACTGTAATTATCCCAAACCAACCCCATGCTCTCGACCAGGATGTTGCTTCCCAAGTACTGGACCAAATATGTCTTTTTAGGAGACTGAGAAGGATCACACAGGATTAACATCCCATAGTACTATAATTTTTTCCTATAAATCAAAAATCAGACATATTTTAAGAAATACATATAAACATGGTGAAAAATGAAACTAAATTATATTTCATGAAAAGTGAATTCATTCCCCATATTCTTCGGCATACTCATTAACAAATCTCCCATAAGAATTCTATAAACATCAAAACACAATTTTTTAAGAGTCAGGGTGCCCTAATTTATTGGACCATGTTAAACAATAATAAATAAAACATTTAATATATGAAATATATAAATTTTACCTATAAATATTTAAATAAATGTAAATATTACCAGATTCAATCTATTTTAGGAAAAACTCTTTGACCCAACTATGTAAGGGATTAATTATTTTGCTAAGAGTGATTCATTTTTTCTTGAAACATTTTGAAATTAATAACATGTAATTTAATAGTAAAATATTCAATTTCATCTCCTAATCATATGCATGTACAAATGTAAAATAAGGAAAATATAATAATATATATTTCAAAACCATGTTCTTATCATGATGATGATTATTAACAAAAACCTTTCAATTCTCCCTTGGTACCCCTTTGGGTACCTTATTATACAGGTACTGACCAATCACCGAAGTATCATTGAATTCATTCCATAATCTCAATTTAAAATTCTTACATTTCATACTCAAATTCTACAATATCCAATTTCTTGTTATTAGATCCACAACAGTAATGTAAAAAATCATATATAAAAACAGATTTGTTTTTAAAAATGAAAATTATATAACATAATGAAATTTAATTGAACCATAATGTATTAAAATTACAAATATTTTTTGAATAAAATACACTATTTTTTCATGTCTGAGGAACATTCCTCCAATATACATAGTTAATTAGAAGGGTAACTGGCTCCTCCACCAGCTACCCTAGAATCGTTCCAAGTAATCTTTTGGCATCATCAGTGGGGAGCACATAACATTCAAATAGAACAACAATCTTTAATCCATTAAAATTTCATTCAACAAAACTATTCATATTAATCAATATAATATATTTTTCATCTTTATCAAAAAATATTTATTATTATAAAAAAGAGTAATAACGTTATTCAAATTTCAATTTCAAACTATAAATATCACCCTCCAATAACCTCATGAAATGACCTACTCCATCACTACTAAAGTAGTTGATTGGGGAGTCACTGGATAAGGTGTTGTTATGATGCTAACATAGGTTCTTCCAAAACCTAGCAGAATTGAGGGTGTGAGTGATGGTAAAGGGGATCGACAGAGGGTGTCCCAATGTATTTAGAGGAAAAAATGGATATGCATCTATCAGTCTAGTTGATTGAATGCCTACTGAGTGTCGACTAGGATTATTGAAATTCATCCTCCTTGACATTCCATTCATTTAATAAAATAAATTTAACTTCAAAAAATTCACCCCTGCTTGTTTTATTAATATCAATTCTCCTTAGGAAAATTGAGGATAATATCCAATACATCATCTTAACTGGTATCAAATCATTCTCTAAATTTTCCACTATGTTAACGAAGAGTTCAAATGAAAATTTCTAAATATTTAGAAAAAAATCAAAAAATGATGAATGTTGTCTAACAAACACAAAATGTAAATCACACATATCTCATCCATTCACATATTAATATACACCCAATTTAATTAATGATATTAAATAATAACTCATTTTTACAACTAAACATCAAAAATTAAAATTTAAAAAAAATGGGGAACCACCTCATTATTAATGACTAGAAAGATGAAAACCCCATATTTATTTATAAAATTGGATTTTTTATTTCTTAAAGGTGTTGAATTCATAAAAAATTGCTATCTAGATATGAATAGAACTGTATCATCAATGAAATCAATCATTAAAACAATATAAAATCTACAGAACTTATCACTAAATTTGGTATAGTGATCTATAATAAATGATCAATATTAATGAAACATAAGTCCTTTATCAGAGAAGTGGATGTATCAATGTCAAAATAATATAATCTTAAACAATAAATAATGTAATAAACATGGATAAATATAGAATGTGTAAGAATAAACAAAAATAGAATACGCCCTGTTAGTGCTTGATGAAATTTAATCGGACTAACACCTAATATTAACTTACATGGACTAACTAATGGAAAAACTCCTCTAGTAGGATGGTAGTCCTTACTAAGGTCCAAAAATTATAGAAATATCCTAAATTATTATATAATGTAATCCTAGATATCCCACCTCACTGCACACTAATGACATATAAAATTGATGTCACAAACTAGAAGTTCCAAATATAAAAGTATACAAAAATATCATAAAACAATTATTATATAAATTATGCTTTTTTAGGTGGAATTGTATATATAAATAATTCCAACAAAAAATGAAATTTCTATACATTTATACAACCCAAAATAATTCAAATATTTAAAGGATCCATTTTCTTCAGAAATGTTATTTATAAAATGAAATTTGGGAATTCTAAATATATGTTATGATTTTTAGTTCTTAAATCCTATCTAAAAATCAAATAATATAAATAGAATTAAATTATCTCAAATATTAATTTTAATAAATTTATTTAATGTCTGTAATCAAATACTTTGTTTTCTGAAATTTCATTGAAACATAGTGATTTCATTATTTGTAATTATAATAGATTAATAACACATCTTAAATCATCTACTTATTTCAAAAAAATCACCCGAAACATTTTACTCACATAATTATAAAAAACATGGAATCATGTAAATCACTTGTGAACAAACCTGTTTCCCATAAATTTCATTAAATAGTATATTTTCATCCATTAGATCAATTATACCATCAACCCAATGAAAGAAAAATAATTCTAAATTGACATTCAAAAATAATAAAATAATAATAATATTCTTATAGAATAACTCATTGACCATGAAAGTTGATAATATAAAAAATATAATGAAATTAAGGATCAATAATCTCCAAATAATGGGTGGAAGTTTGTTACAATGGGGATATGTAATGAGGTACAATAGGCATTGATGTTGGGGTATAATAGGTGACATCAGCAAGAGGGATTGTAAGAGAGGGGGAATAGGGGGAGGGGTTGGCAGTCTGGTTAAATGAGCAGTAGTGGTGAGGGGGAGGAATGGAGAGGGGAACAGGGTTTGGGGGTAGTAGCAAGGTGCAATGGATGGCAGTAGTGAGGTGCAATGGATGGAGGTGAGTTGTAATAGGTAGTGATAAGGGGGGCTAGGGCTTGGGGTTGGGAATGGGGAGAGTGGGGCCTAATGGAGAAAGAGGGAGGAGTAGAGTGTAGGGATCAAGAAGAGGGAAGGATGTTTTTTTAATTCAAAATATATAGCTTTGATTTTTTTGGAAACTACTAATAAATATTTGAAAAAAATAACGGCGGTTTCTAAAACTGATGCTCGGAAAATGATGTTATTGACCTACTTTTTTGTAGTGAATAACCATATTCGTTTTATTTTTTTATTTGAAATATGATTACTATGTTGAATCTACGAATGATATTTTATAGTAAATCATATGTATTATAACCAAATAAAGAGGTATGTTTTATAAAAATGTTTATAAATAATGGAAAACATAATATATACCAACTATAAGGGAATGTATGAGTTTTATAGTATTACCTATGAGATTGGGATTAACATATCATTAGAAATTATATATTGAGTCATTTCTATTTTTTCAATATCATAATTTCTTAATGAGATATGGTGATGGAATATTGTTTTTTTCAATGGTTTGTTTCAAAATTAATGATTATGTTGAAGGTAAAAGTATCTTGTCAATTTAGTAGATGTAATTTCACTATATTTTCATATAATAGATAGTGGAACTACAATGAAATTTAACATAAAACATGTGACATCCCTATTAGTTGTTTTAATGACCATATGAAGAAAAATAGTGAGGAAAAGAAAGAATGAATATTTCTAATGGTAGGACGTTCATTCCCTAATTCCACTGGTAGTAGAATATATATATATGTGTGTGTGTGTGTGTGTGTTTGTGTGTGTGTTGATTTGTTAAGATGACCATATATATTAATGTCTAATTCAAAATGATATAGAAGAACTATCATTTACATTTTGAGATAAATAAGTATGTTTGACATAACTAGATTTCTAAAATATAGAAATTAACAATGAAAATTGTTTAATTAATCATCTATAGAATCAAAATTTAATGGTGGTTGATGAAATAATATATTCCTCATCCAAGATACAATCAATTAAAAAGACTAATGAATTTTCAAAGGGTGATTAATCTTGAAAAATAGGGATATTGAAGATCCTAAACAAATAATCACTAAAATTTATTTTTTTTCTAATAAATGATTAACACTTGACAGATTTCATATATGAAAAGTAATAGAGAATCCATAATATGAGTGCTTCATAAAATTGACCATAATATATATACCAGGATCTTCTAATGGAGTCATGCCTAAAGGTAAAACCACATTAATTCACATATTGATGAAATACCACGGTTTCTAGATGTTATATCTCTATTAGGTGTATCATATCAAGGATTTACAAATTTTTAAATGAAGATATAAAGATCTCATAAAAATAACCTGGATTATCAAAAAGATTATTAAACTTTTAGAGGAGATTTATTCAAGGATTTTTGAAAAAGTATAAACTAGAACGACCAAAACATTTATTAATTAATATTACTCTTGATCTAATTAAATGTATTATTATGAAAAATGGTTATACAACATACACACATCCTCAATTTTATGTTTTTAGAATTTAATATAGTATTAATAATTTCTATTTTTTCTAATATAGACATTGAATAGTGGCCAAATGATTATTAAAAATATAGGGTGTTAACAAATCCAATATACATTGACAAAGGAAGAGGTGTCCTCATCTCATAAAATTACTCCACATGAAGACAATTATTCAGGGAATGTAACTAAAGTAGCTTCACTGGGCTTCACTCTTGACCAAGCCCAAGCAGAGCTTCAACACATTAATCTTGAACACAACCGCCTATGGGAGAAGTGGAAGTCAATAGAGATTACCTCTCGAGCAATGTTATCAAATCCTTCCCAAGAATCTCTCACCATTGCACACCTTTCCCTTAGGTAATATGAAGGTGTTAAAAGGGGATTTGTAACAAGACCCTGGTACATTGATTTTGTGCTTTGTTTTTTGAATAAAGAATATAAATTTATTTTGTAAACAGTTTTTAAAGCACAAATAATATTTTTAGTTAATATTCCAATTTTGAATAAAATTAATTTTTATTTAAATAAAATTTAATTAAAAATTTGTTACTAAATCCCTTCTTGTTAAATATAAATGATCATATAATTTTTATGAAAACAATTATAATTTTTATTATGGTTTGAAATCTGTTTTCATTAAAACTCTTCAATTTTCAATAAATGTAGTTTTTATATTAAAAGTAAAAATTCAAATATTTAGAAAATTATTTATATAAAATTCATATTATTTTTTTAATCATGATGTCGAAATTATAAAATGGTGAATTTTTCATAATTTTATGAGAAATTCAAATTTTTGGATAAAAATCAAATACCATTTAAATATATATATTGTTTTATGACATCATAATGACACAATTGTGATGTAATAAAATAAAATTAATTGGATGTTCGGCCAATATTTGTTTTAACATTAAAATAATTTGATTTCAGGTTTATTTATCTATTTATCAAATCTTTAGTGGGCCCTCCAAGACTTATAAATCATTTTAACATTTAAAATGATTTCCAAGATAGTGTGACTCACCTCCACATAATCAAGAATAGTATTTTAAGAATTTAGGCCATTGGAATAAGAAAATAATTTTTCCCACTCCCCTTCGTCAAAAACCATGGGTTAGTATGTGGATTTTATTAGTTTAATGAGTAGTGCCCAAAACCTAAATAATAAATAATTTCATCTCTTTTCTTATATAAACCTACACAATATCCCACTTATATTCAGTCAAACCCCATGGATCACATCCGTACCCCACCCTCCTCTGTCTAATATCATCCCAAGGTTCCACAAGTTCCTATTAATCCTCTTTCAAGCCCCTCCCAAACCTTTGGGATCACACATCCATGTAAGGGATTTCTTCCTCTCTCATTTTTTTCCATGTTTCATTATATTTATATACCCTTTTATTTTAAATTATAAATGTTGAGGTATGATTTCAAACAACTTCTATACTTCCCTATTTATTTTTTAATGATGAGAGACCCCATTCTCTCTCATTAATTCCTCCCATGTACACATGTGACCATGCCGAAATTCTATATGGGATTTCTCTCTCTTCATTTACAATCAAGCAATTAATTTGTATTATGAGCAAAAACTCCATTAAATAAGTTGGTACATGTATCTATATGAAACCCATAATTTTGATTTCATATACATATTATGATACATCCCTTTCACCTTCATCAACCATTTTTATGAATTCTTATGTCACGCCATTATGCTACAGAAATTGCACTGCGGTTTTCAAGCCAATGCCATTGAGTACTGAATACAATGCCCATTTCTCTCTCAAGGGTATTCAGATTTTCTCAAATTTAATTCTTTATTAATTTTATTAATTTATTAATTCCAAATTACTGTATCAAATAATAAATTATGATGTTTAATGAATCCAAGTTATGTGATCCATGTGGTACACTTATGCATTAAATGAAATTATTAAGAAGGGTGCACCCTGATAGCGCTCCAATGCATTGGGTAATGATTAATATGATGATAAATCACATTAAATTAGGGTTTACTCATCATAATTTATGTAAAATAAGGTTTTACTCAAGATCCATCTTGAATGAGCCTTGGATCATGCTAATATCATTTTAAATATTGTAGCCACATTTCCATGTTATGATAATATTCCTATATCATTACATTATGTCTGTGTTTCTCTTATTCTCCATTGATTTTCCTTTTTCCTAACATGTACTGTATTCCTCATGTTATTATTTTTTAACCCCCTTTCTGGGATTTAGATCTCACCCTCTTCTTATGTGTGTCCTCTGGTTATCCCATGCAATGCTAAGTATGAAGGAATGTTTTGGTCATGTAAAATTAGTTTTCAAAAAGGATGTTGTGTCATATTTTATAAGTTGTTATGTAATGTTCATAATCCCCAAATAAACTAGTTCTCTCAATCTTATATCATGTATCAAGTAAAGATTTTACATAATAAATTATGTTAATTTTTGAATTAAATAGTTGGGTTCTTATAGTTGGTATTAAAGGTTAGGTTTAGTTATTTTTTGGAATAGTATTTGAAAAACCTAGTGAAAGCCATAGGGATAAGACTATGTATAATAAAACCCCCTACATTTTTTTGGATTGAGTAATCTTAGTATCATGAAAATATGTCCATGTTTGGATACAAGTAGGTATAGGAGGCTCTGGAACATATATATCTAAGGGTAAAACCAGAAAAAACCGCTTTGAGCTAGACTCAAACGGGAACTGGTGCATGACAACGCACATTGATGCACTCTTTGTTACGACACTCCTAGGAGATATTCATTGGAAAATTAATAAGAATATTATGAACCATTATTTTGGGAATAAAATTCCACTAAGGATATTTTTTGGGAAGAAGATCAGGGATAACATATATTATAGACAATAAATTCTCAAGTAAAGGAAATTAATGTAATTTATATGTCATCCATTTTTGTCTTTGGATTACCCTTTATTTGTTACCCCTAACATTCCTTTTATTCATGCCAATGGAAGGTAATATGAATAATTGGTCGAAAAACCGATGATAAGATCAATGAGATGAATGTTCAAATGAGATTACCAATCCGATGGGAGCACGAATCAAAAAAAATCAATGATAATATCTCAATTAACTCATGTTTTGTATACAAACATGGGTCCATAAAAACATTCTATCACCCCTAAAAAAGAATAGGTCTCAATCAAGATCATCATGAGATAAATTCTTCTTACTTTTAATGGATCATCTGATCCCTCAATTGTCAAAAAATGGATTAAGTCTAGTTTCAAAATAAAAAACTCCCTTCTTATGATATTAATTGTTACTTATAGGGATTCTTCTTACATTGAGCATGATTCTTCTACATAAGAACAAGAACGTAGATCTAAAACCACAAAAAATAAACCCTTCATCTACTTTCAAATTATTTGAGTATTTTAATTAAATTTTTAATAGATTATGAAAATATATATCTTTTTTATTTATAGTATCCCATGTTTTATTCAACCATAGATCTGAGAGATTCCTTGGGATGACTAACATGATCATTTATGAACATATCAATTAAAACACTATGTATCATGACCAATTCCACTTTATCATGTAATTACCCTAATGGATCTTTCTTCATCGCATTAAAAATTACAATTAAAATTAGATCATACTAAAGACACATGATATATGAGGATATTGATGATAATTCTGATATAACATGATTAAATGTACTTTTAAAGTCATGTACATCAAATAGGTTCAATGTATAAACAAATACAATAGATTGGGACTTCTTTATAATTTCTATATGGCTTATCACCACACATTTAAAAGTATGTAATGTATCCTTCATATTAGTCCTAATATAATTTAATTCATCAAGATCATCATTTTATAAACCGGTATGCACTGATGAAATATTTTGAAATATATATCTTCAAGGTGAAACCATTGGTCTAATTTCATTAATCCTAGAATTGGTTAGAAAAAAAATGCTTTAATCCTTTTACAAAAGATTCCATCTATTCCACTTTGAAATTAAGGACCCTTTGAGTTCTCTAATATAAAATTTTCAGAAAACATGTTCCACCTTCAAATCATAATAATATGATCTCATGCTATCAAACTCATCCATTACAGAAAAAGAAAAAGATGGATTTCCTGAGCTATCTAAGCACTTACTACTAGAGGGAACATCCTCATGATCCTATATAGGAGGTGATAGTTGACGAGGTATATGGGAATACTCAATAAAACCAATAAAAACATCACCTCTTATTTATTGAAAAACATGTGATCTGAGAATAATTTGATCCACTGTATGAGCTTATATTATTGCCTCAGAAATTCAATGAATATAAAAAATTCCTAAAACTGATTAAAAAATTCTTTACTTTGGAAAATAATCTATTATCTCAATAGCTGGATCATAAATATACTAAAATTATTTATAAGAATTAGAATCACACATTTGAGTGTACTCTTATTGAATTTTAATTGGCTAAACCATGACATGACTTACTTCTCTCTAATGGTTTGGTTTTGGAAGTCACTAAATCCTCCACTCCTCTAGAAGGAACCATCTCAGTAGGTTTTCCATTTATAAGTAGTGTGGTTTGAGATGGATCCCACCTAATTCAATCATTCTTGACCTACTAAATTTAGAGAATGGGAAGCAGAATCACAGAAATATATAATGAATTTAACAAGACAGCACACTGTGTGGTAATATTGTGACACTTTAGTATATATAATCAGTTTAAATTGAATTCTATTCTATTTAATACTAATAAAATTAAATTCCATAAGAGTTCTAATTATTCTTACTCTTGACTTTTAAAAAAAGAATCATGTACCTTAACAAATTAAATTTGAGGTTATTAATCAGAATGTACATGAAGTACGTATTTTTAAAAAATAACTTTCTCTATCTCAATTTCCCTCGAGGATATTCTAGTCTATATAATCTTAAAATACACATTACATTCTAATGGAAAATATTTCATAGGATTCTTTTAAGAATAATTTCATTTTAATAAAAACATATACACTTATAATGGCCCAAATGAGCCAATTCTGACAAATGTATGGTCCAAACTATACTTTAATGGATGGGGAAAACAGAACATCACTGCTATTTATATATAAGAAACACTTATTATATTTCAATTGAAGTTTCATGAGACAACATATTTATTTTGATGAAATTGAAACTATGTATTAAAAAAAAGATTAACTTATTCCAGAAATTGAAAAGTAGACTTCTTCTAATGATACACAAACTACTAGTCCTAAAATGAATTTCATTTATATAGATCCATCTTAGTAGACTTCATCCAATTCATATTAATGGACTTCCAAAAAACTATACTTCATGAAAAATCAATTTTGTATTATATAAAATATATAGAAATTCATTCATCAATGAGCATAAGCTTTTCCAAATCTAAGAGGCATATTTGAAGGTCGAGTGTGGAATTTAAAGGATCTAGGTTTAATGAAATGAGACATATTTTGGAAGAAATTAAGTATGTTAATGTTCAATGTGTTGAGTGTCATTCCTATTTTTTGTCACAGATCTAAATCCCTAAACACTTATGTGCCCAAATGTGTTTTTTGGTCGATTGTAACTAATAAAAAAATAAAAAAAATCTAAAAGAAACAGATTTTAACATCAAAATATGCAACATTTAATCATAAAAAATTCATATTAAGATATTAAAATAACTAAAAAAATAATTATTATTTTAACATTCAACTGAATAAAACAAAATTTATTTAATATTGTGAAAACCCAATTCTATTTTAATGAAATCAAAATGTTCATAGGAAAGGGGTTTAGTAAAAATATATGCTAAATAATTCTCATTAGAGATAAACTCAAGAGAATTTTCACAATTTTGAGTGTTATCTTTCAAAAAATGATACCTCAAATCTATATTCATTTATTGAGAATGAATTATAGGATTCATAGAAATATTAATAACACAAGTGTAATAAAATTTAATTGAATCTTGATTATAATGGAATCAAAAATCCAAAAAGGCGTTTTTATCCACAATATATATTAAAAAAAACTATAAGTAGCAATATATTATACTTCAGTAGTAGAAAAAGGAATAGAGTGTTTATTTACTAGATTAGGATATTAGTGATATTCCATGAAAATTGAAGTTTCTTGAGGAAAAATTACTATCTAGTCTAAAACCACAAAACCTATCATTTAATTATATATTTTAATTGAATGAATATATTTTTAGGAAATGAAAAGAAATAGATATAGTACCTTTAAAATGTCTTAATTTTTTTTTTGAATATTTAAAATGATATTCTTTTGGGCTTTCTCCAAATCCAGCACAATTAATTATTCAAAGATAACTTCTATTCCACTAGTAGTTAAAAATAATAAAATTAAAATTATTCTTCTATAAATTTTGTTTTCAACTACATTCCCAGTTTCAACCATTTCATGATTTTCATTAGAACTCATATGAGTTGTATGCACTTTACCAATTTCATGTCCAAACCTTTTTTGCAAGTACATAATGTATTTTCCATGATTGAATACATTCCAAAATTATTTTTTAATATTATTAAAATCTAGAAAATATTTTAAGTCACCCATCATACCCATTGCAATTTCCTTTTTTCTTGTTTTCTGAAAATTCGTTACATGGGTTTAATTTTTAGCACCAAAGATCACTTTATCAACATTGATATGAAGTAATAAAATATATAAAGATGATTATTTCTTAAATAAAGTCGGATCTTCCTTATTGAAAACCCATTTTGTAGAATAAGATATCTCAAAAATTCAAACCAAGATCAATATGATTACTTAATTCAATAAAGAGCTTTGGTATGTTTAAAAACTAAATTTGAAAAATGAGGATTTTGAAAAGCATGAGGTTATTTATAGAGAATTAGTAACCGATCAATGGTCATCGAAAAAATAAATTAAATTAAAAATAAAGGTGTAAACAAATCAAGCATTACAAGGGACTATTACAAATACAACTATACGTTACACCATTCATGTCTGCATCCACCATCACAACTTAGTAATTATTAGTCCAAAAGGATTACATCATGTTCCTTTATTTGAATGAATTATTTGACAGAGAATTCACTACTTGATTTTCCCTCTATATGCTTGTGAGATAAAAAATTGAGATGTCTGAAATTACCAAAGAAGTCAGTCCAATTGGGTAGGATCTTCCATGGAATATTTCTTGTTCTTACTTTTAAGTCTTTAATAACAACTTCCAAGTTATACTCAATGTATAGGTAATTCAATTTATATTTCATCTCATACTGTACATCAAACATGATGGACTATAATTTGGATATGTAGGCTATTCTAATACCTATGTAATTGTAGAAACAACCCTTGATAATTATATGATGTGGTCAGAATACACCCCCATATCCCGAGTGTCCCATAATGTGAAAGGATAATCCATATATGTTAACCATGATCCATGAAATAATTCGGATGATAAATCGTGCATACTCAAGTAGTTGGGGATTCATCAGACTTCCTGTTATGCCCATGATTTTAATAGTTTTCAGACCAACAAAATAGTTGGACCTACAACATGTATACACTGTTGAGGTAGTGTAATCCTCCCTGTGTACTGAAGGCATTCCCATATGAATAGTGGTAGTTTTTTCAATAAGGATCTAAGAATTTATTATAGTCCCAACATCTGTACAACACAAATATACTTCTTCCAGCATCATGTTATGAGTTTTCTCACTATGTCCCATAGTAGTGATCTTTTCCATCAGTTCATGTACCTGCATGTGATTATCAATATTCATTCCAAACAGATATCTCATGTGTGTCCATAAATTCCATGTAATTCCACATGTCGAGAATAGATTTTGAAAATCATCATCTTCATTCAAACATAGATTACATACGGAAAAAATTTGCTATCCAGTCCGCTTAATGTGATCATGTTTGGGAAGCCTATTTTTCTATATTATCCAAAGGTGAAAAATATGGATGGTTCATTGAAGGGTTCCTTGAATTTCATTGACTATGTTTGTGACCTATTGGAGGCCCCATATTTCATCTTGTAGTTTTCCTTAGTATTGAATTTAACATCTCATAGTGGTCCCAATTAACTGGTCTAATTTTTCATTAATTTTTAGAACCCAACTCTCAGATACTAAGGATTATTCTACAAAATTGGGTTCCAACTTTGATAAAAAGTTAGAAAAACCAAAAATGATTCATGTACTTACGTTAGTTATAACTCATTCATATAATATTCTTATAATAGTTTTAAAGGGATTGTTTTTAAGGGATATAGGATGTTTAGGGATCATACTTTCTAGTTCACCGGTATCAAAAAAATATTGATTTGGTTTTTGGAAAACAATCCAAATAATCACCATTTTATTATCTCATTTACTGTTTTATGTCTTAAGTTTTGAAAATTATCCCTTATCTCATCAATAAGAGTCATTTTGGGAAAAAGGGCCATAATAATTAAATTTTACATACCACACATACCCCAGTTTTTTTGGTTTTTAAAATAAAACATTTTTTCGGTTAAGTAAGAAACATACAAGAATTGATTAAAAACAATGGGGAAGTGCGAACCAAGACCACACTCGTAAGGATCCATAAGCAGATTAGTCATGAAACCTTATAAAGTACCATACCAAACCAAATGAAAATAGAAAACCATCATGCACTGATACATCACATCAGTCGTATACGAAACAAAAAACCACACATGACCTCACTCTAGTAGAAGTGAAAAGAAACATACAACAAAATCCTACAAATTACCATGAATCTTGAAAATATGTCTCGAGCATGGACCTTGCCAAATGAGTCTCTAGACTTCCAAATACATGACACCGCTGGACACTGATGACGACCACACCACTGAATGTCGTAGAACCAACTCGGAACATCGAAGAGAAACAAACACAAAAAATATAAGGGTATATTTTTAAAGAGAAAGAGCTTCTCGCACTGGGAGAGCCAAATTTTGACACATCCAGGAAAAATCCCTGAAAAATTCCATTGGTGAGCATGTAAAAAACACAAAGCAACGATGCATATCTGTTATCCCAGATGATATCAGCACAATCAAAAAACCATAAATTAACCAACTTTTGGATTTTTATTATTCCATAGCTCATAAGGTGTTTTATTCAAAATAGGAATAATTATAAACTTATTTGTGAAATGTCCTATAGTATTCATAGCTTCATTGCAAAAATTTGTAGGCCTGATATTTTCACATAACATTATTCATTTAATTTCAGAAAATTCTCATTATCCTATCAACGAATTTTTTTTTGAGGTGTCTTGGAGGAAGAAAAGGTATTTTTGATACCGTGATTTGAAAAAAGTCATTGTAATCAAGGTTTTCAAATTATCTTATATGGTCTCCTTATAATGTAACATTTTGGAATCATTCTCTTTTTGAATAAGATTTCAAAAACTTATAAAAATAGAACAAGATTCACCCGTAACACTTAAGAATAAAACCCAAGTAAATCATGAAAAATAATCAACAAAAAACTAAAAACATAATTTACCTTTTAGTCTTGTTACTAAAGATGGACTAAACAAATCCATATGAATTAGTTTTATGTGTCTAGAAGTTGAAACCGCTTTATTTCATATAAAATATGAATTTTTGTTTCTTTCTCATTTTGTAATCATCAAAGATCTTATTTTAATTCAATTTATGTTGTTGTAAATATAACTATAAGGTATTATTAGATAATTTTCTCAATGAATAGAAATTACAATGTCCTAATAAAATATGCAATATCAACGATTCAACTATTTCTTCATTTAAATGGTTTACCTTTTCTCAACTCAAATAATTAAAATATTTATTATTGATGTTCCCTATCAAGGTGACTTAATTTAAATAATATTATCATTAAAAAATGAACCTAAATTATTTGATCAATCATGAAATAACCATTATCAAAAAA
This sequence comes from Viscum album, assembly GCA_963277665.1. NCBI lineage: Eukaryota > Viridiplantae > Streptophyta > Magnoliopsida > Santalales > Viscaceae > Viscum > Viscum album. The sequence goes on from OY728128.1 coordinate 62,081,357, forward strand.
TATATAAATAATTATTAGATTATGACTTAATCTATACAGATGAAGAAAATTATTTATGAGGGCTGTTCTTGGATTTTCAATTAATAGAACTATAATAAATTTTCTATTATAATTTTCCCCAAAGTGACATTAGCACCATAAAAATTTTATTCGGAGTATAAATTAAAGAAACCCCCTACATATTTCTTGAATATCCAATATCCATTAACAATTCTTCCTATTAAAATATATCAAACTTGAAATGTTTTTGATACACATATTCCCTTGGGTCCTAAAATATTACAATCATATGACTTGGGAACAAAAATAAATTTATGGAATTAAAAGTTTATAGTACAAAACACATTATGATTTTAAATGGATTGGAACACCACATGGGTGGCCCTAATCAACGTCTCAAAATAATCAATTGATGAAACATAATCCATGAAGTTTCTTGCACAACATTTTTTTCTTATAAATAAGATACTTTTTAATTCCAAATTATTGAGGGATCATTAGAATATAATTATTATCTTAATATCCTATCTCCCTAAAATGAAAAAATTATTTTAAATATGTAATCATTATTAAAACTCAGAAAAATAGTTTTTATAACATTTGGGATTCATAATTTGGCCTCATATTCGATATTTATTTTCTGTGAGTTAATGTTCTCACATAACTAACTTGAATAATTTTTGGATTTTGGGAAAAAATAGGAGCATATTTAAATTATTACATTGTCTTTTTAATTGTTTTATATTATTTTCATGTTCGATAAATAACAAAGAATACAATTCAATATTTTTTTTCTAATTATGAAATTTGATTGTTTAAGTCGTCGTTTTCATTAAAAACATCAATATTGGTCTTTCTAAGAGCCTTTTTTTCTATTTCACAGAATCATATTTAGTTTCAAGAATAGTAAAATATTAAATTTATTCTTAATAATAGAAATTATCATTTTTAGATGCAGGATCATGCTCAGAATAACATTCTGGGTAAACCTCAATAGAGTGTCTTATAAAACACACATTGGCCATCTAATTAGATTTTCTGACTTGTTAATCTTAAGAAAAAAAATCTCTTGAATCATCAAAATTACTCTGTTTTATTCATGGATATCTTTCATTTATTTTTTTAAGTAACCTTTTCCAAATTACTTTTCTTTTACATCTTTTTTCCTTGTAGTCATCAAATATTTGACCTGATATGTCCCAGATTCTTGTATTCATAACATCTCAATTATTTTGGATATCCATCATAATTATTGGACATGTTTATTGGCTTTTTAAAAAGTTATAAATTATTTTAAACGGTTATAATTTACAAGAAAATTGAGAAATATTACTATCCGAATAAGATATCTTTGATATTCCTTCATTATATGTTACAACTATTAGAATTCACTTGAACTTCTTGATCTCTTTTGAAGTTTTATATTTTAAAGTGTAATTCATCTTTATTAATTAATCAAAGATCTCAACATTCATTTTCAATAGCTATATCATAAATCATAAGAGTAAAAATTAAATCTCCTATTTGTAGGTTCGTAACTTTTGTATATTACCAAATAACTGACAAAATTCCACTCCTCTTTGGAGAGAAAACTATTATCACATTCATTGATATCCCAGGCTTAGTAATTGGAATTCCCTGGGAAAACAGATTTTTTACAATCTATGTAATCCTTATATTTAGTTGGATATTGATATCACCTTTACTTATTATTTATAGATCAAAGATAAGTTTGGGAGTATCATATCTATGAGATCCTACATTAAATGTACCTTTATAAAGAAATGAAATGGAAATCCACATTTCTGGGTTGGTTTTCCTTTTGTATACAAATTTTAATTAATCCAAACATGATATATCAATAATTGAATTTATCACTTTAGAATTTTAATCATAACTATATTTATCATATATATCCCAAGTTTATGGTGGATATTTTTTGGATTGAATAAAAATTTACAGATTTGAGACAAACCATTAGACCAAGGTTATTTATAGAGATAATCATATATTCTTTCAAATAGAAAAAAGTTTCACCATTGAAATAATGTAACCTTACCACAGATATAACTTATCTATTGTGAGTTGATGTATCGATTTTGGAAATATTTTTATACATCTACCTTTGATGGTTAATAGCTAAAGAGTTAGAAACTATGACACCAATTATTGGTCAGTATGACATAAAAAATACCCAATCGGGATGGATTATGTTTTTAAAAATTTATTCTATTTTAAAAACACCCTCTTTAGTAATGGAAAACATTATGTTGTTTCATTGTAACAAGTAGATGTGGAAAATAAAATTAGAAGTAAAATAAAAATACATTTATATTTTTAGTGTATTGTGGAAAATAAGTCACCTAGTCTAGACCACCAGTCCATTTATTCATGTGTTTGGTGATTTTCACTAGCCAATACTTTTTATAGGGAACACCATTCCTTTTTCCCAAGGACTAGAGGACTTAGTGTATGAAGTTGATACCTATTAGAAATACACATGAGCTTCTAACTAGGCTCAAACAATGCTTTATAAATATCAACCATCTGGTTATTTAGCTAAGAATGTTTATAGTGAAATATATTAATACATATTGATTAAATATGCTACAGAAATTTAAATGATACAACATATTGAATGATGAAATCTCCATTATAGATGATAATAAAAATAATAAAACTAAATGAGGGTGTTCTAAAATATATTATCGATAGATATAGCTTCACACTATAGAATATGAATCTTTTTCAAAATTTTTTGGATAGATAGATCAACATACGTGAATTCTCTAATTATATTTATATATATCTATTATTTCTCATATTATATATCTTATATACTCTAACATACATAAAATATATCTGAAATTCTTCCCAAAATGACTCCTTTACCTTTACATCCCAAAACTAATATAATCCCAGATTCGAGACATGTCCTTTCCTTTAAAATAACAGGATAATACCATATAAAAATAAAATATAATTATAATTTTCAATTAACTATTTATTTGGATACAATTATGATCAATTTAACCATCAATTTATAATACATCATTTAATGATCATAAAACTTCATTAAAATATCACAAAATTGATTCAATGATAATAAATACATATTTTAGTATGTTGTTTCTAGTTGCATATTATCACATATCTGATTAAGGATCTTGAATCAATATGGATGATTTAAATTAAGTAAAAAAATGAATCACCAAGGTTTTTTACTTACATATTACAAACTAAAATTGCTAATTTGAATGAAATATATAATTTCATTGTTTATCCGATTGATGTTGTTGATTACATCCTATAGTTGTTTTATTTAACTATTGGCCTGTTTATCAGATTTTCTCAGATGGGAGATCTTATCGAAATTTTTGATTCTATGTTGGTGAATCCTACATGTTGGTGATTTATGCATATGAATGATCATGGAGGTGATTTTTTATATAGCGAAAATCCACACATGGGTGATTTTTCTATGGAAAGGAAATTTTCATAAAAAAATTACTAGAAAGCATAGTTAAGGAAATTAATGTATGAAACACTTATAAATAAGATAAAACCAGATGAAACAACATAAAAAATGAATCAATAATGTAAGAAGGTTATTTCAGATCAACAAAACCTAAATTACATGGGATATATTTACAAACATTAGTAGTACTACATTAACAAAATTTACCCATATCATTAGTATAGCTATATAATTTCCCAACAACAACATCTATGATATAAGGCATACCAACACGCACTATACCATAATAATTATCATGTACCAATACATTAAACATGAAATCAAACTAAATATATTTTATAAATAATTATTATTGAAACATTTATAAGAAATATATCACTAGAAAATGATAGATATTATTACCATCGCAAAGACTCCATCATCAGGATATTGTGGTAATCCGAAATTAATTATATAGATGAATATGTTCATTGTAATATACTTTCAAAATTATAAACATCTTACGTATAATAATTAAAATAGTATACCTATAAATTGAAAGGAAAAAAATTATAATATACTCGTCCCAGTAAAATGACAACATGTATTAACAAAAATAAAACCATGCATACTAAAGTATATAATCAAATTTTTAAAGTAAAATATTTAATTACTTTTTGAGGAAACAATTTCAATAGCTAAAATTAATTGATTAATCCATTTTCATTTTACATCCGTTACAGTTTATTCTAATAATAAAATAATCTCAGATCATAGAAAAATAAACAAGAGATTACATTCTTCAGAAATGACAATATTCATAATCAATAGGACCACACTTGTTTTTTTAAATAAATGAACCTTATTTCTTAGATTTATTTTCCTATATTCTTGAATATTACAAAAGAAAACACTAATACTTTTATAAATTAAAAATTCATTAAAATCACACTCAGAACACATTATAAATGGATTCATGGATGATATACACAAATTACCATATTTAGATAACCAAATCTCCTTGAAAATCACTTGTTAGACTAATAATGACACAAATAACCTTTTTTTTCATTAAATTCGAAAAAATGGTCCCATTGAACTCATTATAATCAGGATAGGATCATTGAAACCCATTCCACCACACCTCAAAATTTTGTTAAAATTCCAATTATGTGATGAACATCCGATATTAGTTAAAATTTACATTATAGTTAGTTATTATCACTTGTTATAATAGGTGGAAAATCCAAAAATATGATCCACCAGGAATGGTATGTCATTCATGGTGTCAAGTAGGCATTAATAACCCCACAATATCAATTAAGGATCTAAAAATTAAAACATTTTTCATAGAACACACTTACCCTAGGAAGACCTCACACCATACATGACAATGAAGACAAATCAAATGAAAATGTATGGGACTACCTACCACATACTATAATGAGAAAACGTATCCATTATTAAATATGGATTCAACATTGAATTCTTGAGAATAGGGGATTAAGACAGAACCCCAAAAATTTTGGACTTAGGGATGAAAATTCTTGAATGGATATAAAATAGATGATTAATTTTTATCGGTATTAGAATCAAAATTGGGATACCATAAATTAAAATAGATTAATAATTTGTTGTTAAAAAGGAATTTATATCTGGGTGAAAATGGGAAAATGTATAAACTGACCCTACATGGCTACTTTTTTATGCTAAATGAGAAGGGTGTGTGGTTATATTATATATATATATATATATATATAACCATAATGGAACCCAATTACCACTGAACATACACTGGGTATAATTGGGAACTAGGTGATGCCATTGGAGTTTCGATGGCCTTCGACTAATAACTGGTAGAAGAGAAAGTGTTTAAATATAGATCCTTCTGGCCCTTTGGTGGGAATTTTTTTCACATTTCAAGGAATTTAAGCACTCAAAAAATAAAAACTCATTTCCTGGCTATTTTCATAAACTTTTCCACCTCTTATGATTTTTTATATTCCAACTCTATAATTATATTTATATATTAGAAAATACATACCTATTTTCATTAATATAGAGGCTTATAGGATCACAACTTTTGAACTTGTTAATGAGGGTTATGTTTTTTTACAAAGTTCATGAAAAAAATTCAGTGGATACAATAATTATTAATTTAATGATATCAATAATTGTTTTAATGGTTTTATTGGGTTGTTATATATGATATAACTGAAAGTGAAATGAATTTCATATTACATAAAATTAGTTTTGGATATGGTTTCATAAGTTTTTATGTATAGTTTACATAATGAGAAAGTGTACTATGTCTAGAAAGAATAAATGAATGTGGGATATTAATTGAAATAAGAACTAATTCTAGATCATAATATGGTTCTATGATTAATATCATGGATTGTATGTCTTTAAACTGTTATATCATTAAGGTCTCTATAGAATGGTTTCATGAATGTAACTTCATGTGTTATGTGATACCACAATATTCTATCTTCAATTATGTAAGGTTTCATAAATGGATTTATCATTATTAGATAATAATTTTAAACGTATTTTTTATCTTTCACATTAATTATTTTAATATTTAGAAAAAAACTGATGTTGATTAAATGATAAGCTATAAATTTTATAAAACTATTAAAATATATTTTTTATGATGGGAGAATATGACACCTCATCATTGTATAATGAGTGTCATAGGATGATTTATATAGATATATGACAATATTAAAAATTCTATGGATGAATGTGAAATATGACCACATAAAATTTAGTTTAATCTAAATATCCCTTTTTTTCAATCCTTTAACTAAAGGTTTTAACTGGAAATTTCCAGATGGGAATCCTTCCATTTTTTGGGAGTCTAGTATATCCCATGAATACAATTAGAGGATAGAGTTCATTGGAATTATCTTAGGGATCACTATCAAGATGTTATTAAATAATTTAAGAAGAATAATTCTAAAAATAAAATAGGAATTTTTCATTTCTATTTAATTAGATTAAAAATCTCTTCATCTTATCAAAAAACAAGTTCGGGTGTTTTATTTTTAAATAATTTGAGAATTATTATTAGTTTAAAATATTTACGTAAGAGGACCCATTTTATATATTTAATGTTCAATTAAAATTGGAAATATGATATAAATTTAATGATTTCACGATAATTGGGAAATTAAGGAATAGTTTTTGTAAGGACCTAATACAATTAAACAAGACAAATTTCCCAGATAAATTTTCACATGACCCAAATCAAGAGATCCCATGAACCAGTGGCTTTGAGCAATCCCTAAGGGGATAGAAAAATTATTTTAGAGGCCATTAATTTAGAAACTAAAAATATTTCAATAAATAATAGAAGTAAAGATGTCATTTTTGAAGTGTTACCACTATGACATCTTGAAAAAATATTATACCCAATATGTAATGAAAATTAGGATATAGAATTTATAAAATACATCATTTCTAGTGCCAGGGAATTAAAATCACCCTTGAAAAATTATTAATAAATTATGTGCATAAATAAATATATAATGTACACTCAATGATCCTTTCATATAAAAATTGATATGGGGATCCCATTAAACATCTCTCCCCTTGTCAGAGGATACTTGATTGAAATTATTATTGAATAAAAAAACTAAATATATGCCAATTAGAACGTGTAGGTTATGATAGAAATACTTAATAAGTAATAATATGATACCTTAAACATTTATAGTTATGTCCACATGTATAAATATGCATATATTATGAATCAATAAAAGATATAGAACACAATTATTTTCATGATTCATGAATAAAACTGAAAATTAAAAATAATATACATTTCCATTTTTTATGTGTCCACTTGGACATCATAATCCCTAAAAAAACCATCCAATGGGTTTCACTACTTAAATTTTAGATGTTCCTATAATCATTATTAATTATTATCTTGGGAATCAAGATTTATATACTAAAAACATATAAACTAATTAGGGGAATATTTAATCAGTTTAAAAATATTTCATCATTATTGTCCTTAAATTTATTATTCATATCATTCATTGGTCACAATGTCTATATATTAAATCTAAATATTAAATTAAAATAAATAAATGAATCATAATACTATAATTATTTAAATAACCAATATAATCCGGTTTAACATTTGTCTATTCCTAGGATGTTCTTTCAACACAACAATGTAACAACAATTCCAATTATCATGAGTCAAATAAATATTCAAATTTAATGAATTATTATTATACTTATTGTGAATAATTTAAACATTAATAATAATTAAATAAATTACCTTTTTGATAATTATCATTTCCATAATTAAATATGTTTTCATAAAATAATTATTTATAATTAATTTTTTTATTTCATATTATATCATGATATTTTACGAGAAATATTTTTATTTCATGAATATAACTAAGTGTAAATATTATTAGTTAAATAAAAATTCTCTTATTGAATACCAAAATTTGGTTTAAATTTTACTTTAATTCCACCAAATATTAGACGTACCCATTTTAATGTTAATAAAATTTTCATTTTTATTTGATATATTAATTTTCATCTCTTAAAATTAAGTTATCTACAATAAATTTAGGAATCATTTAAATGTCACCGTCACATTTTAAGTGAAAACCAAGTCAAATGTAATATTTATTTTTCTAAAACTGCTACTTGTTGAAAATTTTTTATTGGAAAAGATATTGGATTGGGAAGGTTACTCAGAGGGACTTATGGTGAACCATGTTAATGATATATAAATATTATATTGATTTCATGTTTTAGATAAAAAAATATAAACATTTTCACACATTAAGGACATATAGGTTTAGTATCTTGGATAATATATATATAATCAAAATATTTTAGAACACTTTTGACATTTATTTATAACCATACTCCTCTAGACCCTCTTTAATGAATTAAATTTGATATAATAATCTTTGCAACCTTTGGAATGGAATAAAAAGGGAAAGGTGTGATCTATTTCTTTTTAATATAATCTTATCCTGTATTCATAACTATTATATCATAAACATGAGGAAAAAATGTATGTGATAAATATATGATAAAAGGAGAAAGGTATCATATGTGGAAAGCATAATAATTCATTTACAATTGTAGATCATGTGTTTGAAAAATAATATGGAAAATTATCATAAAAACTTGTCTTAGAGGAAAATAACAAAAATCAAACAAAACCTGAAATCAAAATATATGAAAGAGGAATATATTTAAAACATGGAATGTCATAAAAAATATTCATAACTTAGAAATATAAAACATAAGAAAAATAAATTTCACAAAGGAAAAATAAATTGCATCATTCTGGTGTAGGAATCACTACCCTTTTCTAATAAAATAGGAAATGTCCCTACCTATTTATCATTATGTAGTTTTGATTCAATTCACAACTCACATTGTAGATAATAAATTCCACTCATGATTACCATAGTTACATAATGAAATATCAAACATAACCAATTAATTGTAGGATTATATAAGACCCCACATATCATGAACCATATATATTATTGCCTAATAAATTAAAATCATCCATATTTTAATAAATATTCCAATGAAATAATATTTGATTCATTTATTTTAAAATTATTCTAACATAAAACAAAATATCATTATATATTAAAATCATTTTCAACCGAAATAGTAATTAAAAAGAAAACAGATATTGTATTTTACTAACCATTATTTCATTGAAAAAAATATATAAAGATATATTAGTAATTCCAAATTTTTTTTTATTAAACACATATTTTTTAATATCACCTTAAAAATACATTATGTTCAATAATAATTAAAAAACAATTTTCTTAAATAAACATATGTCAACATAAAAATATTTTTCAAAAAGGATTCCTATAAATATACTGTGAAAAGAAATAAAATCCTATGAAAATATGTGAAATATAAAGGAAGAATATATGATCATTGAATGGAAATTGAATTGAAATATTAGAATATGAATTTATAAAAAACCATATTTGATTAAATGAAAACAAAAAAATTGGTTTTAAAATAAATAAAAATGATAAAAATGAAAATTGGTTATTAAAAATTGTAATTTATCTATGGAAAATGAGAACATTTATGGGGAAGTAAAAATTTGGCATTGGGGAAAATTCATTAAAAGATATAGGAATTATTCTTAGAAAAATTACATAATTATGAAACGATAGGTCCATAAAAGAAGAAGAGTCTGATGTGAAAAAATAATTCACATGAAAAGAATATGAAAATAAAATATAACATCATAATATGGTTGGAATGTAACACCCCAAGCTTCCACAGTACTGTTCTCTTTGAATAATACAGTAGCGTGTGTTGTACGCAACTTTGAGTTCTAACACACCAAAACCAATCAAACTAGGCGTTATGAATAGAAATACCCACTTTTTTTGAAATTTTATACATTTTATCTTTCAAAATGGACTTCATTTTTTGATTTGGAATATCAAAATTCTCTTAGGGTGCAATTTTGGTATTTTTATGAAAACATTCAATTTTTTATGAATAGTGAACAACATAGAGTTATAGTTTAAAACCGAATTTTTATTTAAATAATTATTTATATTATTTAAATTTATTTTTGGTCAAAATAGATACATAATACCTATGTATGTTCTAATTAATTCATTGGAGTTAGTTTATAATAATTTTAGATATATAAAAATTTTATTGAACTTTTCACCATCTTTTACACATCTTCTAAGAGAATTTTCAAATTTGCATAAAACATAATTTTACCACTTATGTGAGTGGAATTTAGAAAATAAGAGAGACACGATTAATATCAAGGAGTAAAATTGGGTTCAATAAGGTAAACACAATTTTTTGGTGAATATTAACTTTTTACTTTTATTTACCACGGTAAAAAGTAAATAGGGTAATTAAGTGTAAAAATGATATTAATATTACCCTAACACATGTAATAATTTTATTGGACAAGTGTATCTCGAACAAAAAAAACCTTAGGAATAAAATATTATCATCTAGGTCCACTTGAATTAGATTAGGACATTTATTATTATTTTATTCAAAGAAGAGTTAAAAGAGATAAAATCAAAATTAAATAACTATTTTTTTTAATATAGGGTTATACATAAGATAAATTCAAATATAAATATTTATTAGAAAGATAAAAATATTTCCTACATAATGGTATTTTATTTATAATTTTTATACATTAAATATTTTAATTTATTTATGACACAATGATGATGCATTATTTACCTTATTAGTGAAATATTAAAATTATTGATATTATAAATACCCAAATAAATATAATTTGAGAGTTTTTATGAATTGTACGAATTTTATAGGTTAATATGACATGTTAGGGTTGAATTAATAACCCACTTTGAATCCATTAGAAACCGAATATGATTTTATTATAAAATAATACTTTAAGATTTTCCTAAAGATCCCCTCCTACCCCGTATAAAAGGACACCAATTATAACCAATTCCTTACACCTCTCAGGCCTTTTGGATAGTCCAAAATCTTCCCAATTAAGCTCTATACATCCCTCTACTCCTCTTAGAAGCCTTTACTTAGGCAATAAGGTACTTCAAGAGTCATTGTTTGTTAAACCAAAGATAGTTACCCAAATTAAAGGTAATGATTTCTCTTAGCTTCTTTTATTTTATTTTACTTCTCCAACCCCTAAACTCTACTATTATTATATTTTATAAAACAATAAGTATACTAAATATACAGGGATATTTTTATGAGAAGTATTCAATCTACACTTACACACACCTCCATAAAATGGGTGAAGAACATAATGTTTCTTTGGATGGAAACCAAACACCTCACGAAACGATGATTGTTCAATTATCTCCAACCACCTCTAATGGTTTCTATTATGATGGAACTATAACTAAATATTATATTAATGATATTTATTTTATATATAACCCTATTTAATTCCATTTTATATAATACCATTATTTGTTTCATGTTGTATATATATATGATAATTTCATTTGAGGAAGTGCGGACTACAGCCCCCTCAAAGTGATATGACTCGTTCATACCATACATGGAACGTATAATGGATGGTGTTAATGAAATTAAGTAACACATATAATATATTATAATATAATGGAATAATAATATACATATTTATCATTTGGTTTTCATTACTTTTAAAATGAAAAATGGAATGGATGTAGCGTTTGTGCGTACGTCGAACTACCTTCTCCACGAACGCGATAAGATTCATTCCCCATAGTATCCATTAAAGACTAACATAATTTGATGATTCCAAATAATGTTTAATTATTTCCTATCATTATGGATATGAATAAGATACAACCTATGGATAAAAACATGGCTTATGTAACAGAACATATAAAAGAAAACGAGTATGTGAACACCCGAAACGACGATAATACTAAAATATTATTAACAAAGAAATATTAGAAGATATTATATGATATCATGTTTATTTATATGATTCTTGTATAATTTAATAACAACGATTTAACTATTATACATGAGGTTAACCTACCCTCATCCAAGGAAAAGTACATGGTAAGGGTTTATTTCACAATCTCTTCATTATCTGATGTTGTTTATATGTAATTATCTATTGGGACATCTTTATCATCCACATCCATGTTTCTTAAAAATTTATTTCAAAACATTCTTAATATTCTATAGAATATGGGTTAAATTCATTTATGCCCTTATTTGACATTTTATAAGATGTTTATAAAGGAATCTTTCCGTCGTTTTCCAAACAAGGCCCTTTTTTACCTTTTCGACAAAATTAAGGTAAGAATGTTTTTTTTAACTTATACAGTGGGTGAGGCTATTTTCCGCCATTATAAAATCTTCAACGCTTCCCTTACCATATTATAAGAATATTTTCAAAGTAAATGTTTCCTTTTATAATTATGTGACTTTTAAATGATTTAAAAAACGATATTTCTCTCAAATAGTTTTGTTTTCATATATGTCAACATCATTTGATGGATTTTAAGATTATTTGATGTTGATTTATTATGATACAAAAATTTCATATTGTATTGAAGGTTTTGTGATATGTTTGACTATTTATGTGTTATTTTTATACCATTCATGATTTATGGAGAAATTATTGACATTTCGTATGCTAGTTTTAATACGAATTTTTATGTTATGTTGAAACCTGTTCATATGATGAATGCATTGGCCATAAAAAGTGATGGGTGGAGCCCACTATAGCTCCTCGTTGCATTGGTAAGTCTCATGTGACAAACTAGTGTCTTGGCATAAGATCTTGAAAAAATATTATTTGTAGTCTTGGTACAAGGCCTTCACTATGTGGTTATGATAGTCTGGCGTTATGCATTCCATCATTATGAAAGTGGTTATGGATATTGAATATGGTTATTTGATTAGTAGAATATCAATGTGAATATGTAAATAGACTTATTTCATTTTATTTCTGCCATATTATGCTAAAGTTCAAGTTTAAAAGGCTTTTATTTTAGTTATACATTGCCTTAAATGTTTGTGTTTTTTTTGAAAGTATCCGCTATATTGTTATCCTTACTGGGCATCTGAGCTCACCCCTTTCTATGTTTTATTTTTCCCAGGATGTCAAGAAGTATTCTATGAATGGCCTATAGGGATAGTATGAGGGGATATGAGTGTGGTATATGGAGACAAGATGTTGTTGTAGTTTTTCATTTTAGGATGAAATGTAAGACTGATGAATGTATCTAGTGATTACAAGGCTACTAAACTAATCAGTATATCGAGACTTGATCTCTTGTGATCATGCCAATGTTAAATAATAATGCACCGACTATGGGTTACTAGGGTTGGGGTGTTACATTTGGTATCAGAGGAAGTTTAGTACAAACCTTGGAAGCTAGATTTAGATAAACTCTGATTAGAGCACATAACCCTAAGATAGAATTTGAGGATTAGTATAGAAGAATTTTCTAGAATTTTGGTATTGTAGAGGTTTTTTGAGTTTTACGATCAATACATCCCTGTTTAGATATGAGCAGGTATAGGCAACTTTGGCACAAATGCACCTACAGGTAAAACCCGAAAATACCCCTTTGAGCTAGACTCGAACGGGAACTGGTGCACGACAACGGGCCTTGATACAGTCTTGGTTATGACACTCTTTGGAGATATGCGTAAGATAATTCTCATTTTCTTTACAAACCACTATGAATGGTTTATGAGTAAATAATTTCTCAAAGAAAACATTTTTATGATTATGGATTATATCCATAAACTATTCAATTTATGTTAGGTGTTTTACAATCTTGGAATTATGTATTTCAATTCATAGACTAATCTAGTTTATTCCATTATTTAGAAATGGATCCTATTGTAAGGAATGGAAACTGTATCAGTGCACACACTCCATGTCGGGATTTCTCTCCTGCTCAAGATAATTATAGTGGAGCTACTGATGCAACTGGTGCTTATCATCTACTCACCATACTGGGACAACTCACATAGGTTATGAATAATAACCTTACCCATATGGAGCACCCTGATCCGCAGCCTGTAGGATCAATGTTAGATTGCTTCATGAGGAAAAAACTACATACATTCAATGGGGGTAAAAATCCACTAGTGTTGAGCGATGGATAAATTCCTTAGAGAAAATATTCCATGCCTTTGGGAGTAGTAAAAGGGAAAAAGTTATCATGGTAGTTTACTGCCTCACAGGAGATGCTGATCAATGGTGGTCATTGATTCAAAACACGAAGGATGATGATGAAGTATCAAATATGGAATGGAGGGAGTTTAAAGAAATATTATTAGAAAAATACTTTCCTCGTGACCATCGAGCAGATATGGAAAGGCAATTTCTGAGTCTGAGACAAAAGGAGTATGAGAATGTCGAAAAAATATAAGGATAACTTTACAAGGATAGCGAGGCGTGTAGCAGATTATATATGTAACCCAAGAAGTAAGATTGATCATTTCATTTATGGGTTAAAACTGTTTCTCCATCGAGAATTAGTCTCATAATACTTCTTGTCGTACGAAGATATTGTCTCGTGTGCTATCAAGACCGAAAAGGAATTTGCTATGTCTTACGACTGTAAGGAAAAGCAAGAGACGAAGAGATATACTGATCACTATAGGAATGGAAATAAGTGGAATAAGGCAAACGTTGAATATCCATCCTATAGTAAATGTGGGAAGAAACATCCCGATACTTTCTTTAGAGGAATGAGAGACTATTACAAGTGTGGTGAAAAAGGCCACCAAGCTCGTGATTGTAAGGGGAAGAAAGAAACTACTGATGTTCAATGATACAACTGCAAGGATATGGGATATTATGCAAACTAATGTCCTAATATTCAAGGGAAATTACCTCATAAAAGTTCAAGGGATCAAGGCCAAGATTATACTATCAATATAACTGAGGTAGAAGCTCCGAAAGACATGGTGGCAGGGAATTTAATGGTTTCCTAAAGTTTAACAAATGAATTATTTGATTATGGATCATCGCATTATTTTTATATCTTCCTAGATTGCTAAGAAAAATAGATATTTAAAATTTGATTTAATAAGGAAGTTGTTAGTTAAAACTCCTAAGGGAAGTATCATTGCAACAAAGTTCTATGAATCAGTTCTTATTAGAACATATAAATGTTCTTTATCTACGGATCTCATCATCAAACCTATGATTAAGTTTGATAAAATCCTCGGTATAGATTGGTTTTCAGACCATGATGAAAATATTTATTTCAAGAACAATGAGGTTACTATTTTTGATGATGATGACAAGGAACACCTTATCTTTAGAGTAGAATCGTCACCACCTAACTCTCATCTAGATCCACCCCTAGTAACTCAACTAAATTCAACTATTGGAGAGGAAGAGAATAAAATGAATATTGGCGAGGAAAAGAATGTTAAAATAGAATATGTACCTATTGTGAAAGAATATTTATATGTATTTCCGGAATATTTATCTAGACATCATCTAGAATGAGAAATTGAGTTTTCCATTGATTTAATTCTTGGTTCAAGGCATATATCGATGACCCCTTATAGAATGGCCATTGTGGAATTAGTTTAACTAAAGAAACAACTAGAGGAATAGAGTAATAAGGGATTTATTCTCCTTAGTGTTTCTCCATGGGGAGCCCCTATTCATTTTGTAAAGAAGAAAGATAGATCTATGAAGTTATGTATTGACTACAGGGAGATCAATTCTATAACAATAAAGAACAAGTATCCCCTACCTTGCATTGATGATTTATTTGACCAACTACATGGAGATAAATACTTTTCAAAGACTGACCTTCGATCTGGATACCATCAGTTGTGTGTGAAGAAGGAAGACAATCCAAAGACAGCATTTCGAACTAGGTACATGCATTATGAGTTTACATTAATGCCTTTTGGGCTGACTATTGCAGCCTCTGTGTTTATGGATCTAATGAATAGAGTTTTCAAAGAATATCTTGATGAATTTGTAGTGGTATTTATTGATGATATCTATGTATACTCCAAAAGCTATGAAGATCATGAAAATCACTTGCACATTATATTGAAGACTCTGAGAAGACATGAATTATATGGGAAGTTTAACAAGTGTGAGTTGTGGCTTCAAGAGATTTCTTTTCTTGGACATATTTTCTCTAAGGATGTAATCTCTATTGATCCTTTTAAGACCAAGACATTCCAAGAATATCCAGCACCAACAAGTATAACTGAGGTATGCTGTTTTATTGGTTTAGTAAGTTATTATCGAGGTTTTTCCATAATTTTTTATGATTGGATAACCCATTGACGAAGCTCACATGAAAATGAGTTAAATTTGTTTGGAATAGAGAGTGTGAAGAATGTTTTGAAGAACTGAATAAAAGATTATAAAATTATCTTATATTGACTCTACCATCGAGGAATGATGGGTTTGTTATTTATAGTGATGCATCGAAGAAATGAATTGGTTGTGTCCTTATGCAGAATGGTAGGGTTATTGCCTATGCATCATGAAGGTTAAAAATTCATGAGAAAAACTACCCTACTCATGATCTTGAGTTAGATGCTGTAATATTTTCTTTGAAGATATAGTGACATTATCTATATGGTGAAAAATTTGAGATTCATATTGATCACAATATTTTGTAGTATATTTTATCACAGAAATAACTCAACATGAGGCAAAGGAGATGGATTGAATTACTCAAGGATTATGATTGAATGATACACTACCACTCGGGGAAGGAAAATAAGGTGGAATATGCTTTGAGTAGAAACGATCATGGAGTTTTGGAAAAGATGAAAGTTGAAAAGGATCTTATATACATGGATCTAGTGAATTTGGATATGGGAATCACCATGGAAGATAAAACATCAATAATTTTTCAAATGGTTTCCAATCCATATTTACTTGAATGGATTAAGAGTTCTTAGAACCATGATGAAGAATTTAAAAAGAATATTAAAGATGTGAATGATGGGAGATTTAGAGACTTTGTGTATGAAGAAGGAATTTTGAAATTTGAGAAGAGACATTGTGTTCTGTATATACCTAATCTAAATAGGGAATTTTTGGATGATGCTCATAGTTCCAATTTATCTATACACACTAGGAGCACCAAAATGTATAGAGATTTTAAGGAACATTTTTGGTGGGACAACATGAAGAAGGAGATAGCTGATTTTGTGTCAAGATGTATGGTTTGTCAATAAGTGAAAGATGGAAGGAAATAGCTTGGAGGAGTATTGAAACCTCTTCCCATACCTGAGTGGAAATGGGATAATATCACGATGGAATTTTCATGACTCTACCAATGACTCCTAGAAGTAATGATGCAATATGGGTCATTGTTGATCGTCTTACCTTGTCCGCACATTTTCTTGCTATAAGAGAAGATCCGCCACTGGAACGTCTAGAAAGACTATATATTAATGAAGTCGTGAGACATAATGGAGTACCCCTATCGATTGTTTCTGATCGTGATCCCCATTTTACGTCATGATTCTAGAAGATTATTCAAAAGGCCTTTGATACTGAACTTCGTTTGAGCACTGCCTACCACCCACAAACAGATGGACAATCAGAACAGACTATTCAAACATTAGAATATATGTTGAGATCCTGCTCACTTGACTTTTAGGGTATATTGGATCAATATTTAACTCTAGTAGAATTTTCATATAACAATAGCATCCATTAGAGTATTCAGATGGAACTATATGAAGTGTTATACAGAAAGATATGTCGCACCGAAACATGTTGGGATGATGTTGGTGAAAGAAAAATCGTAGGCCCAAAACTGGTGGAGGAAATGATAGAACAGGTAAAGGTAATCCAAAACCACATCAAAGCAACTCAATATAGGCAGAAGAGCTATGCTGACAACCGAAGGAAGGATTTGGAATTTTAGGTAGGAGATCATGTTTTCTTGAAGGTGTCTCCCTGGAAGGGAGTTATACGTTTTGGTAAGAAGGGTAAATTGAGTCCCTAGTACATAAGACCTTTCGAAATTCTAGAACGAATTGGGGCTGTAGCTTGTCGTTTCGAAATGCTGCCAAATATCTCCAAAGTGTACAATGTGTTCCACATATCACTGTTGAGAAAATACATGCCTAACCCAATGCATGTACTCACCTACGAGGAAGTAGAATTGGAACTCGATCTGTCTTATTGTGAAGAACCATTCATGATTCTTGATATGAGAGAACAAGTGCTGAGAAACCGTGCGACTTGTTTGGAAAACGTTATATGGAAAAACCATAAGATGGAAGAGGAAACATGGAAACTCGAGGAACTTATGATAAAGAACCACCCAAGTATTTTCATGTGTTAGTATTCTAAAAATTTAGAGGATAAAATTATTTAATGGATAGGAGAATGTAACACTGCAAGCTTCCACGTTACGCTTCTATTTGAATAATACAATAGCGTGTGTTGTACGCATCTCCGAGTTCTAACACACCACAACTAATCAAACTAGTCGTTATGAATAGTAATTCCCACTTTTTGAAATTTTATACATTTTATCATTCAAAATGGAATTCATTTTTGGATTCTGAATATCAAAATTATCTTAGGGTGAATTTTTTGTATTTTTATTAAAAATTTCAATTTTTGGTGAATAGTGAAAAACACTCAGTTATAGTTTAAAACTGAATTTTTATTTAAATAATTATTTAAATTATTTAAATTTATTTTAGGTCAAAATAGATACACAATACCTATATAAGTTCAATTTAATTAATTGGAGCCAGTTTATAATAAATTTACATATATAAAAATTTTATTGATCTTTTCACCGTCTTTCACCCATCTCCTAAGAGAATTTGCAAATTCACATAAAAATAATTTCCCGCTTTTGTGAATTGAATTTTGAAAATATGAGAGACATTGTTAATATAAAGGAGTAAAATGTGGTTCAATAAGATAAAAATATTTTTTTAGCAAATAGTAACTTTTTTACTTTTATTTACCACGATAAAAAGTAAATAGGGTAATTAAGGGTAAAAATGATATTAATAATACCCTAACACATGTACTAATTCTATTGTACAAGTGTATCTCGACAAAAACCAAAATTAGGAATAAAATATTATTATTTAGGTCCTCTTGAATTAGATTAGGATATTTATTATTATTTAATTCAAATAAGAGTTAAAAGAGATAAAATCAAAGTTAAACAACTAAAACATTTTTAATATAGGGTTATACATAAGATAAATTCAATTATAAATATTCATTTGAAATTCAAAAAGTTTTCCTACATAATGGTATTTTATTTATAATTTGTATACATTAAATATTTTAATATATTTATGACACAATGATGATGTAATAATTACCTTATTAGTGAAATATTAAAATTATTGATATTATAAATACCAAAATAAATATAATTTGACACTTTTTATGAATTGAACGAATTTTATAGGTTAATATGACATGTTAGGGTTTATTAAATTAATTAGGTTAGAAATAATAATGCGTTTATTAATTTATCAAAAACAAAATATCAAATAGTGTCAAAATTGACATAAATGATTTTTTTAAAACAAATATTATATTATTAATTGATATTCTATTCCTAAAAGTCAATTTTTTCGGCCAAATGACTTATATAATGATATTTGTATCATTAATGGACAACTTGGGGTCGCTTTGAAGTATATAGTATGTTTATTAACCATATAATATAAAAATTCAAAGTGATATGGTAATTGTCAAACTAATTAACTAAGAAGTTAAAACACAAGGATAAGGTTAATAAAGGGACTCAAACCAATCTAAAACTTATTTGTTGAGTTTTATATAGACCTATACCCACCTTAGACTTTGATTAATCTACTTTGGATCCATTATAAACCGAATATGATTTTATTAGAAAATAATACTTTATGTTTTTACTAAAGAGCCCCTCCTCCCCCTTATAAAAGGACACCACTTCTAACCAATTCCATACAACTCTAAAGACTTTTGGATAGTCCAAACTCTGCCCAATTACGCTCTATACATCCCTATACTCCTCTTAGGAGCCTTAAGTTAGGAATAAGGTACATTAAGTGTCCTTTTTGGTTCAAACAAAAGGGATTTACCCAAATTAAAGGTAACGATTTCTCTTAGCTTCTTTTCTTTTATTTCACTTATCCAACCCCTAAACTCTTCTTATTATTTTCTTTTCTAACAACACCAGCATAATGAATATACTAGGATATTTCCATGAGATGTATTCGAACTAAACTTACACACACCTCCATCAAATGGGTGAAGAACATAATGTTTCTGTGGATGGAAACCCTACGCCTCACGAAACGAGGATTGTTCAATTATCTCCTACCACCCCTCATGGTGGCCATTATGATGGAACTCTAATTAAATATGATATTAATGATATTTATTTTTTATATCAGCTTCTTCAATTCCATTTATAGAATACCATTATTCATTTCATGTTGTATATATATGCGATTATTTTATTTGAGGAAGTGTGGACTACTGCCCCCTAAAAGTGATATGACTCGTTCATACCAAACATGGAACATATAAATGATGGTGTTAATGAACTTATGTTACACATATAAGAAATTATATTATATTGGAATAATAATATACCTATGTATCATTTGGTTTTTATTACTTTTAAAATGAAAAATGAAATGGAAGTAGTATTCGTGAGTACATACGGACTACCGTCTCCACGAACGCGATGAGATTCATTCCCTATAGTATCCATTAAAGACTAATTTCATTTGATGATTAAAAATAATGTTTACGGACTTGGTATCATTCTAGATATGAATAAGATAAAACCTATGGATAACAAACATGTCTTATGTAACAAAAAATATAAAAGAAAATGAGTAAGTGAACACCCGAAACGACGATAATACTAAAATATTATTAACAAAGAAATATTAAAAGATATTATATGATATAATATTTATGTACATGATTCTTGTATAATTTAATAACAATGATTTAACTATTATACAGGAAGCTAATGTAACATCCCAAGTAAATAAAGAATAATAAATTTTCATATTTATTAATATTTGCGAATTAAATATTAATTCTACTTAAAAGAGGTTTCTATGTTCGATAGCGTACTCGATACGCAACGATGAGTTTCTTTGAAAACTTACATTGCACACTAGTAATATAATAATATTATATTAAATGGTAGTTAATATGTAGCCGTCGTATTGGCGGGAATGGATAGAAATAACTAAAATATGATTATATATGTTTTTTTAAATGTTTTTACATTTATCCAATAAAAGATAAAGGCATAAAATACGGAAAGAATTCAATTCTAGGGATTTATACCCTAATTTTCACTAAAGGTTCACTTATCGCCTTTTGATTGTGAACCGTCATTAAATATAGTTTTTTCACTCTTATACATTATATTGGAACAAATATAACTCTTTTTTAGAATCGGGACATCAAAATTTACTTTGTGTAATTTTCTGGTATTTTCCCGATAAAGTTCATTTTTTAATGAATAGTGTAAAATGTTGAATTTTAATTCAAAACCTCTTTTTAATCTAATTTATTTATATGATTATATTATCTTTTGAATTGGTTTTAAAGTTAAATTAGAATATATTTTTACCATTAAATGCAATAGTGTTCGTTGGAATTAATTTCACTTTGAAATCGGACTTAAACTAGTGTCAATATTTTGATACTTGTTGTTTCATAAAAACACGCTATTTGCTCTGACAACATGAATTAATTATTAAATTAATTAATGCAACTTATATGTTTTGAATTTTGTAAAATGGAATTCATTTTTGAATTCGGAATATCAAATATAGCTTAGGGTGATGTTTTGGTATTTTTCTGAAAAACTTCAACTTTTGATGAATAGTGAAACCACTAAGTGGTACTTAAAAAACTGATTTTTCGTTTAAAAGAAATTTTACCACCTCTGTGTTTTGAATTTCAAAAATCCGACATACATGGTTGTCATTAAGATGTAAAATGTGGTTCAATGGGATTAAAATAATTTTTTTGTGAATAGTAACTTATTAAGTTTTTAATCGCGATTAGAGGTAATTAGTGTAATTTAAGGTAAAAATAATGTTGTAATAATATAAAATGAATGTGAAACATGTCCTAACCTCATTGGAAATGTCATGGACGACCAAGAAAATCCATGGGTCAACTTTGGGACCCCATGAAGACACTTTGGTTGGAAAATGACATTAATATCTTTTTATTTAATGTAAAATTAAAAATGACACAAACATGAGTTGTTTTACTAAAACAAGTTTTACATGGGTTTATACTAATCAGATTTTTGACTATAAATATTCACTGGAAATGTAAAAAAATTTCATACATCATAGTATTTTTTTTATAATTTTTATACATTAAATAAATTAAATTATTTATAACACCATGATGATGCAGTGATTACCTCATTAATAAAGGATTTAAATAAAATGAAATGATAATGTAAAATCTATGACCTACACATGTACAAAACCTATTGGATGGGTGTATTTTGAACCCTTATCACCTTATCCTTGAATTACATCAATGTGGGACCATTAAAACCCAAAACTCATTCTGAAATAAAGTAACATTTCCTTACTTTCCAAGAGTGCCCCTCCTCTCCTCTTATAAAAGGCCCCCACCTCTACCACCTTACCCACACTTCCTAAGCCTTTATCTCAGAAACACCCTGACCATTTTGTCTCTACACATCCCTCTATTACTCCTTCAAGCCTCACTTTGGGCAGAAGTCTTCCCAAGGAAGCCTTTGAGCTCAAATCTAAGAGAGTTACCCGATTTTAAGGTGATGTCTTCACTTGTGTTGTTTTGTTTTATTTTGCTTCTCCAACCCCCTAAACTCTTTTTATTCATTTATTTTGTAACAAATCAAGTATATTAAATATACTAGGATGTTGTTATAAGAATATTTCTAGTTAAACTTACACACATCAACATCTAATGGTTAAAGAACATACTGTTTCTATGGTTGGTGAATTTCTGCCTCACGAAACGATGATTGTAAAATATTCTTTTAAACACCATTAATGGTGGAGATTAAGATGTGACTCTATTTATATATGATATATATTATGTTTTTGTTTTCATTATGATTCTTTATTTTTCATTTGTGGTTTACCTTTATGGTTTCCATTGTGGGTAAACACGATAATTTCATTTTTGGAAGTGCGGACTACCGCCCCCTCAAAGTGATGTGATTCGTTAATGCCATATGTGGGACGTATAAAGGATGGATTTAAAGTTATTATATATGATGTTATACTAGAATTATAATATACCTCTATATCATTATTATTTCTTTCCATTAATGTATGAGATAGAAATGAATGTAGCGTTCATGCGTACGTACGGCTTACCGTCTCCATGAATGGTGCATTTCATTTCTTATCCCCAAATGTAATTTACTATTATAAGTACATATTTATAATGGATATATATAATGTATGTTACATATAAATGATGAATATAATTCTGGAATTAAAATATACATACCTCTCATTTACTTTTAATTCCATTAATATGACATAGAAATGAAAGTAGCGTTCTTGCGTACGTACGACGTACCGTCTCCATGAACGGTTCATTTCATTTCTTACCTCTAAATGATTATGTTATATTATAAATACATGTATATTCTATATATATATGATATATATGATATCCAAATCAGTAATTTCATTCTGGATATAAAGAACCTTTGACCACACGAACAACATGTAATTGTAAGTAGTCCACTTTCGACTTAAGAACCAAATATCGAAAAAAACAAACATTATTAACTTAAATGATTAAATAATGTTTATAACATGATAATAAGTGATATAAAAGTTATAATTAACTTGAAAAAGGTTCTTAAGCAAGTAGAAATTAACTCTAGTTTATTATTCAGGACAATAAAGAACGATCGTGTCAAGTCGAACCTGAGGTAAGGGACTTCGTCTCAATCTACATTCGTTGAGGCATATTTCGTTTTATACACAACTTTCTTTTATATGGTGTATAAACACCTTTGACTTTTACTTTTATACAAAAGGAATCTTTTTCTACGAAGCATTTTACAAAACGACAAAAAGGAATGTTTCTTTTAATGTACGCGGTGACAATGACCATTTCCACCGCTGTGAGTATTATTTGGTCTTTGGCTTCCTGAACAAGCCGTAATGTTTTTTTTAAAATGAAATAAATACCATATACTCTTTTATGTATTTTGGTATTGAAAATGGTTTTTATAATGTATTTTTTATATCAATATATTTAAGTGATATATTGTGATCAAAGTGTGGAAATGTTTTCTTTCCATTATATTTGTTTTATGTCTTATGAATTTTATAATGGTACATGGACATTTGATGGGTGGTTACGTGATAAACCATATAACGGGTGGTGCCGTGAATACCAGGACGAGTGGTTACGTTATAACCTCCAATGCATTTGGGTATGGAAGTCGGCCGTATGGCTATTCCATTAAGTATGTATGGAAGTTGGCCATATGGCTATTCCATTAAGTGATATGTGTGGAAGTAGACCGTATGGTTATTCCACTTAAGTATGTTTATGTCCCAAGTTACCTTTATATATGTTATGTGTTCCTTATATGGGCTTTATGGTAATCCTTTGGTTACAAAAAGGTAAGTAATGACGTTTTATTCAGTGAAGAGTTTTTACTACTTCATGAAGGTGAAAGTATTAATTTGATAAAGTATACATGGTTTACTTGATGTTTGAAAAACTAACGGTTTTCATTCTTTGTGTATCCCTTACTGAGATTTTTATGCTCACCCCAAGTTTTTTTTGAAATGTTTTTCACAGGACTTAATGTGGAATAGGGTCAAGGATGGGATCAAGGGAAAGTCATGCTATATAAAACATGGAACTGGACATGTTTCTTTTAAGGGTTTTTTTATTCTATGGAAACTTAGTAGAAGTGTCTACTTTGTAATCTTTTGAGATGTAACAGTTATGTCCCAATTCTCAAAAACTCTAAACCTGAAAAGATCCTCAATGTGAATTATTCATTTAATTCAATATTAAGTAAGGTTTAACGTCAGGGCCTTATTGTTGGTATCAGAGGTCGGTTTAGACAACTTTAGGAGTTAGAAAAGTGTAAAATTATAAGTTAATTTTTGGTACGATTAAAATGATATAGCATTTAAAGATTACCATGTTGCTTCGCCTAAGATATTTATGTGTTCATAATGGTTTTCCATAGAGGAATCAAAGCAAATATGTTGGGACGACATCTGGTGGAAGACAACCTTCCAAATCTGCAACCTGAGATGGTCGGAATCGGAACTGAACTGTTTGTTGTAGTGATGGCACAGTTGACTCATGCTAGAAATGGTGGTGGTATTCATGAACGAGATCAGCCTGATCAACCACAGAGGAACATGTCAGTGGTGGAACATTTAATGAGGCAACATCCCCCATCATTCAGAGGATCATCTGACCCTGTGCAAGCTGAAGGGTGGACTAAAGCACTGGAGAAGATTTTTGATGTCATGGGGTGTTCAGAACATCAAAAGGTTATTCTTGTTGTTTACCGTTTTGAGGGTGAAGCTGATCAGTGGTGGTCGATGGTGAAAAATATCAGGGATAGTGATGAGATTGATGATCTTCACTGGGACGAATTCAAAGGTATGTTTCTTGAGAAATATTTTCCTAAGGTGGTTCGTCTTAGGATGGAAAAACAGTTCTTAGAATTGAGGCAGGAGGATGACTCAGTGGCTACTTATGAAGAAAAGTTCACTCGATTGGCAAGGTATGCTCCAAACATCATATGAGATCTTGATAGTAAAATAAACCATTTTTACTCAGGGTTAAAGCCAAAGTATCAAAGGGCTTTAGCTTATTGTGAGTTCAAAAGTTATGAAAAACTTGTTCGATGTGCGGTGAAGGTGGAAATGGAGTTTGCCGATGATCGGGTGTTCTTTGACAAACAACAGAATAAGAGGTCCAGTTGGCAGGAAAAGAGGAAGAATTCATCAAAGAAGCAAGGAGGTAAGAAAAACAAATATCAATCCTGTGAGAAGTGCGGTAAAATGCATCCTGGAGAATGTTTATCCAAGTCTGGTAAGTTCTTTCTGTGTGGTAAGTCTGGTCATATTGCTCGAAACTGTATGGAAGATGATCAAGCAGGCAATGAAAAGCCAGCGGTAAGATGTTTTAAGTGTAATGAAATGGGTCATTATGAAAATGAGTGTCTAATGAAGAACTCAACTGGGGGAAAGAAGCCAGACTACAAGGAGAAAGGGGTGGTGAAATCCTTTGCAACAACTTCAGCAGATGTTGGGAAATCGAATGAAGTAGTATCAGGTACAATGTTTGTTTGTTCAGATTATGCCAATGTTTTGTTTGATTCAGGGTCTACACATTCTTTCATTTCTGAGAAGTTTTATAGTAAATTGGAAATTCCATCTCAAGATATGAACCCTGAACTTATGGTAAAAACACCCGGAGGGAACGTTGAGACAAAAAGGAATTATAATAACCTTCCTATCCTTGTGTGTGGAACGAATCTACCAGCAAAACATATTGTTTTGCCTCTAGTAGAGTTTGATGTTATTTTGGGCATGGACTGGCTTTCTGTTTATCATGCGAAGATTTACTGCAGAGCTAAAATGGTTTCTTTTTAGAAGGATTTTCAGTTTGTGTACAAGAATGAACCCTTGCTTTTGATAACATATCAGGATGTTGAGAAACTAGTAAAAGATGGAAATGAATGTTACCTTGCACATATTGTTGAAAATAAAGGAACTGTTCAGATTAATGATGTGCCAGTGGTAAATGAGTATCTTGATGTTTTTTCTGATTAGTTACCTGGTATTATTCATGATCGGGAAGTTGAATTTATTGTTGACTTAGTTCCTGATTCTATGCCAATTTAAAACCCCCTTATCGAATGGCTCAAGTTGAACTTTTAGAGTTAAAGAAGAAATTGTAGGATTTATTAGATAAAGGTTTAATTCGACCTATCACATCACCATGGGGTGCTCCTGTCTTGTTTGTTAAAAAGAAAGATGGATCAATGAGACTTTGCATTGATTATAGAGCCTTGAATAATATTATTGTTAAGAACAAGTATCCTTTGCCTCATATAGATGATTTGTTTGATCAGCTCCAGGGAGCTCAGTATTTTACAAAGATTGACATGAGGTTGGGGTACCATTAGTTGAAAGTAAAAGAAGAAGATGTTCCAAAGGCTGTGTTCCATATTAGATATGGCCATTATGAATTTGTAGTTATGCCTTTTGGGTTACCAATGCACCTGCTGTATTAATGGACCCTATGAATATAATTTTCCCTGAGTTCTTAGATAAGTTTGTGGTTGTTTTCATCGATGATATTTTTATGTTTTCTAAAAGTAAAGAGGAGAATGAAAGTCATCTAAGGGTTATCTTGAAAACCTTAAAAGAAAAGAAACTATATGGGAAATTCAGCAAGTGTGAGTTTTGGTTACAACAAATTTCTTTCCTGGGTCACATTGTTTCAAAACATGGAATAACTGTTGATCCTGCTAAAACAAAAGTTGTTGAAGAATGGCCAAGAACCACAAATGAAACCGAGATCCATAGTTTTCTTGGTTTTCCAGGTTACTACCGAAGGTTTGTTGAAAATTTTTCATGGTTATGTAGTCGAATGACTAAGCTAACTCGTAAAGGTGTTAAGTTCATCTGGACAAAATAATGTGATGATTATTTTTAGGAGTTGAAAAGAAGATTGGTGAATGCTCCAGTTTTGGCACTTCCTTCCAGGAATGGTGAGTTTGTTATATACAGTTATGCTTCTTTGAAGGGACTTGGCTGTGTCCTTATGCAAAATGATTGGGTAATTGCTTATACTTCACGCCAGTTGAAAACTCATGAGGTAAATTACCTTATACATGATTTGGAATTAGCTGCTATTGTTTTTGCTTTAAAAATTTGGAGGCATCATTTTTATGGAGTAAAGTGTGAAATATATACCGATCACAAAAGTTTAAAGTATATATTCACTAATAAAGAATTGAACATGAGATAGAGGAGATGGTTGGAATTAATCAAGGATTATGAATGTACAATTCATTACCATCCGAGAAAAGCAAATTAAGTGGCTGATGCTTTGAGTCGAAAAAGTAATGCTTCATTAGCAATGTTGCATTTGGAACGCGATCCTTTAGTTAAGGATTTGATGAACTTTGGAATAAAAGTTGTTCGTGCAGGATGTTCTTCTGTTTTGTTTCAGGTATCAGTGAAATCTTCTCTATCAGACAGAATCAACCAAGCACAAAAGAAAGAAAGTGAGTTGCAGAAAAAGGTAGAGCTGGTTCAGAAGGGTAGGTTGCCTGAATTCAACATTGATAATGATTGTGTTTTAAGGTTTGGGAAGAGATTATGTGTGCCTTGTGATTCACAATTGAAGAATGAGTTGTTATGTGAGGCTCATAGTTCCCCATTTTTAGTTCATCCTGGCAATACTAAGATGTACAGAGATCTGCAGGAGTATTACTGGTGGGATGGAATGAAAAGGGATATTGCTGATTTTACTGTGAAGTGTTTGACTTGTTAGCAGGTTAAAGCAGAGCAGCAGTTACCGAAAGGGATGCTTCATCCTTTACCAGTGCCAGAGTGGAAATGAGAAAATATATCCCTGGACTTTGTTGTGGGATTGCCGAAGACCCCTCGAGGTAATAATGCAATCTGGGTTATTGTTGATCACTTGACTAAATATACTCATCTCCTTGCTATATGAGATAATTTTCCCCTAGATAAACTTTCCCATCAGTATCTTAAAGAGATAGTCAGGTTACATGGAGTTCCTCTCTCCATTGTGTCCGATCGTGATCCCAGGTTTACTTCTAACTTTTGGAAAGGCCTTCAGAAGTCGTTAAGTACTGAATTAAATTTTAGTACAGCTTTTCATCCGCAATCAGATGGGCAGTCAGAACAAACAATTCAGACCTTGGAGGATATGCTACGAGCTTGTTCGATGGATTATCAGGGAAGTTGGGACCAACATCATTCTTTGGTTGAGTTTTCATATAATAATAGTTTTCATTCCAGTATACAGATGGAACCATTTGAGGCGTTATATGGGAAGCGGTGTCGAACTCCATATTTTTGGGATGAAGTGGGTGAAAGAAAGCTGATGGGACCAGAATTGGTAGAAGAGTTGGCAGAAAAAGTTCAGCTGATACAAAAACACAGGAGACAGCTCAGAGAAGGCAGAAGAGTTATGCGGATAACCGGAGGAAGGATCTATCTTTCGAGGTAAGTGATCATGTTTTTCTCAAGGTTTCTCCGTGGAAAAGTGTGATGAGATTTGGTAAGAAAAGAAAGCTGAGTCCAAGGTTCATTGGACCATATGAAATTCTGGAGAAAGTTTGATCAATTTCTTACCGAGTGGCTTTACCTCTGAGTTTATCTTAGGTACACAATGTTTTTCATGTTTCA
This sequence comes from Viscum album, assembly GCA_963277665.1. Lineage (NCBI taxonomy): Eukaryota > Viridiplantae > Streptophyta > Magnoliopsida > Santalales > Viscaceae > Viscum > Viscum album. The sequence goes on from OY728128.1 coordinate 62,110,746, forward strand.
ATGTTGAGGAAGTATATGCCAGATCCATCTCATGTTTTGAGTCCAGAGGTAGTTCACCTGGAAGAGAACCTATCTTATGAAGAACAACCAGTCCAGATTCTTGAATGAAGAGAGAAAGTGTTGCGAAATAAGTTAATTCATCAGGTATAGGTTTTGTGGAAAAACCATATGGTTGAAGAGGCAACGCGGGATTCTGAAAATGCTACGAGGGATAAATACCCCCACTTATTTTGATAAGAGAATAAAATTGTGAGGACGCAATTTCCAAAAGGGGGGAAGGATGTAACATCCCAGGTAAATAAAGAATAATAAATTTTTATATTTATTAATATTTTAGAATTAAATATTAATTTTACTTAAAAGGGGTTTCTATGTTCGATAGCATTCTCGATACGCAACGATGAGTTTCTTTGAAAACTTATGTTGCACACTAGTAATATAATAATGTTATTTTAAATGGTAGTTAACATGTAGCCGTTGTATTGGCGAGAATGGATAGAAATAACTAAAATATGATTATATATGTTTTTTAAATGTTTTTACATTTATCCAATAAAAGATAAAGGCTTAAAATACAGAAAGAATTCAATTTTAGGCATTTATACCCTAATTTTCACTAAAGGTTCACTTATCGCCTTTTGATTGCGAACCGTCATGAAATATAGTTTTGTTCACTCTTATACATTATATTGGACCAAATATAACTATTTTTTAGAATTGGGACATCAAAATTTACTTTGTGAAAATTTTTAGTATTTTTCCGATAAAGTCCATTTTTAATGAATAGTGTAAAATGTTGTATTTTAATTCAAACCCTATTTTTAATATAATTTATTTATATGATTATATTATCTTTTGAATTGGTTTTAAAGTTAAATTAGATTATATTTTTACCATTAAATCCAAAAGTGGCCATTGGAATTAATTTCACTTTGAAATCAGACTTAAACAGTTGTCAATCTTTTGATACTTATTCTTTCATAAAAACACGCTATTTGCTCTGACAGTGGGAATTAATTATTAAATTAATTAATGCAACTTATATGTTTTGAATTTTGTAAAATGGACTTCATTTTTGAATTCAGAATATCAAATATATCTTAGGGTGATGTTTTGGAATATTTCTAAAAAACTTCAATTTTTGATGAATAGTGAAACCACTAAGTGGTACTTAAAAAACTGATTTTTCGTTTAAATGAAATTTTACCACCTCTGTGTTTTGAATTTCAAAAATACGACATACATGGTTGTCATTATGAAGTAGAATTTGGTTCAATGGGATTAAAATAATTTTTTTGGTGAATAGTAACTTATTATGTTTTTAATCGCGATTAGAGGTAATTAGTGTAATTTTTGGTAAAAATAATGTTGTAATAATATGAAATGAACTTGACACATGTCCTAACCTCATAGGATGTGTCATGGCCAACCATGAAAATTAATGGGTCAACTTGGGGACCCCATGAAGCCACTTTGGTTGGAAAATGACATTAATATCTTTTTATTTAATGTAAAATTAAAAATGACACAAACATGAGTCGTTTTACTAAAACAATTTTTACATGGGGTTATACAAATCATATTTTTGACTATAAATATTTATTGGAAAGGTAAAAAGATTTCCTAAATCATAGTATTTTTTTTATAATTTTTAGACATTAAATAAATTAAATTATTTATGACACCATGATGATGCATCGATTACCTCATTAATAAAGGATTTAAATAAAATGAAATGATAATGTAAAATCTATGAACTACACATGTCCAAAACCTATTGGATGGGTGGATTTATAACCCTTATCACCTTATCCTTGAAACACATCAACGTGGGACCATTAAAATCCGAAACTCATTCTAAAATAAAGTAACATTTCCTTACTTTCCAAGAGTGCCCCTCCTCTCCTCTTATAAAAGGCCCCCACCTCTACCACCTTACCCACACTTACAAAGCCTTTGGCTCGGCCAACCACTTCGAATTTTGTCTCTCCACATCCATCTCTTACTCTTTCAAGCCTCACTATGGGAAGAAGTCTTCCCAAGGAAGCCGTTGATCTCAAATCTAAGAGAGTTACCCGATTTTAAGGTGATGTCTTCACTTGTGTTCTTTTGTTTTATTTTTCTTCTCCAAGCCCCTAAACTCTTTTTATTCATTTATTTTGTAAAAAATATAGTATCTTAAATATACTATGATGTTGTTATAAGATGATTTCGAGCTACACTTACACAAATCTACATCTAATGTTTAACGAACATACTGTTTCTGTGGTTGGCGAATTTCTGCCTCACGAAACGATGATTGTTCAATCTTCTTTTAAACACCATTAATGGTTGCCATTAAGATGTAACTCTATTTATATATGATATATATTATGTTTATGTTTTCCTTATGATTCTTTATTTTTCATTTTTGGTTTACCTTTATGGTTTCCATTGTGGGTAAACACGATAATTTCATTTTAGGAAGTGCGGACTACCGCCCCCTCAAAGTGATGTGATTCATTAAAGCCATATGTGGGACATATAAAGGATGGATTTAAAGTTATAATATATGATTTTATACTGGAATTATAATATACCTCTATATAATTATTATTTCTTTCCATTAATTTATGAGATAGAAATGAAAGTAGCGTTCATGCGTATGTACGGATTACCGTCTCCATGAACGGTGCATTTCATTTCTTATCCCCAAATGTAATATACTATTATAAGTACATATTTAGAATGGATATATATAATGTATGTTACATATAAATGATTAATATAATTCTAGAATTAAAATATACATACCTCTCATTTAGTTTTAATTCCATTAATATGACATAGAAATGAAAGTAGCGTTCATGCATACGTACAGCTTACCGTCTCCATGAACGGTGCATTTCATTTCTTACCTCTAAATGATTATGTGATATTATAAATACATGTATATGCTGGATATATATGATATATATGATATCCAAATCAGGAATTTCATTCTGGATATAAAGATCCTTTGACCACACGAACAACATGTAATTGTTAGAATTCCACTTTCTACTTAAGAACCAAATATCGACAAAAAAAACATTATTAACTTAAATGATTACACAATGTTTATAACATGATAATAAGTGATATAATAGTAATAATGAACTTAAAGAAGGTTTTTATGCAAGTATAAATTAACTCAAGTTTATTATTCAGGACATTAAAGAACGATTGAGTCAAGTCGGACCTGAGGTAAAGGACTTCGTCTCAATCTCATTTTATTGAGGCATATTTCGTTTTATAGACAACTTTTTTTATACTGTGAATAAACCCCTTTGAATTTTACATTTATACAAATGGAATCTTTTTCTATGAAGCGTTTTACAAATCGACAAAAAAGAACGTTTCTTTTAACGTACGTGGTGACAACGACCTTTTCCGCCGCCGCGAGTATTATTTGGTCTTTGGCTTCCTGAACAAGCCGTAATGTTTTTTTTAAAACGAAATAAATACCATATACTCTTTTATGTATTTTGGTATTGAAAATGTTTTTTATAATGGATTTGATATGTCAATATATTTAAGTGATATATTGTGATCAATGTGTGGAAATTTTATCTTTCCATTATATTTGTTTTATGTCCTATGCTTTTTATAATGGTACTTGGACATTTGATGGGTGGTTATGTGATAAACCATATGAAGGGTGGTGCTGTGAATAATAGGAAGGGTGGTTACATTATAACCTCCAATGCATTGGGTATGGAATTCGGCTATATGGATATTCCATTAAGTATGTATGGAAGTTGGCCGTATGGCTATTCCATTAAGTGATATGTGTGGAAGTCGACCGTATGGTTATTCCACATAAGTATGTTTATGTCCCAAGTTACCTTTATATATGTTATGTGTTATTTATATGGGTTTTATGGTAATACTTTGGTTACAAAAAGGTATGTAATGATATTTTATTCAGTGAAGAGTTTTTACTACTTCATGAAGGTGAAGGTATTACTTTGATAAAGTATACATGGTTTACTTGATTTTTGAAAAACTAATAGTTTTCATTCTTTGTGTATCCCTTACTGAGCTTTTTATGCTCACCCCAAGTTTTTTTTTGAAATGTTTTTCATAGGACTTAATGTGGAATAGGGTCAAGGATGGTATCAAGGGAATGTCATGCTATATAAAACTTGGAACTGTACATGTTTCTTTTAAAGGGTTTTTTTATTCTATGGAAACTTAGTAGAAGTGTCTACTTTGTAATCTTTTGAGATGTAACAGTTATGTCTCAATTCTCTAAAACTCTAAACCTGAAAAGATCCTCAATGTGATTTTTTCATTTAATTCAATATTAAATAAGGTTTAAGGCCCGGGCCTTATAGCTAACCTAACATCGACCAAGGAAAAGTACATGGTAAGGGTTTATTTCACAATCTCTTCATTATCTGAGGTTGTTTATGCGTAATTGTCTACTAGGATCTCTTTATCATCCACATCCATGTTTCTTGATAATTTATTTCAAAACATTTTACTATTTTAGAGAATATGGGTTAATGTCATTTATACCCTTATTTGACATTTTATAAGATGTTTATAAATGAATCGTTTCGTCGTTTTCCAAACAAGGCCCTTTTTAACCATTTCGACATACTTAAGGTAAGAATGTATTTTTTAACTTATATGGTGGGTGTGACTATTTTCCTCCATTACAAAATCATCGAAGCTTCCCTTACAAGCTTATAAGAATATTTTCAAAGTAAATGATTCCTTTTATAATTATGTGACTTTTAAATGATTTAAAAAAAGAGATATTCCTCTCAAATAGTTTTGTTTTTGTCTATGTCAACATCCTTTGATAGATTTTATGCTTATTTAATGTTGATTTGTTATGATACAAAATTTCCATATTTTATTGAAGGATTTGTGATATGTTTGAGTGTGGATGTCTTATTTTTATACCATTCATGGATTATGGAGAAAGTATTGACATTTCGTATGCCGGTTTTAATACTAATGTTTATGTTATGTTTAAACCTATTCATATGAGAAATGCATTGGACTTAATAAGTGACGGGTGGAGCCCACTATAGCTCCTCGATGCATCAGTAGGTATCATGAGACAAACTAGTGTCTTGGCACAAGGCCTTGAAAAAATCTTATTTGTAGTCTTGGCACAAGGCCTTGACTATGTGGTTATGATAGTCTGGCATTAAGCATTCCATCATTATGAAAGTGGTTATTTATATTTCATATGATTATTTGATTAGTATAATATCCATGTGAATAAGTAAATGAAATTATATCATTTTATTTCTCTCATATTATGCTGAAGTTCATGTTTAAAAGGATTTTGTTTTAGTTATACATTTCCTTAAATGTTTATGCTTATTTATTAATGTTTCCGCTATATTTTTATCTTTATTGGGAATCTGAGCTCACCTCTTTCTATGTTTTATTTTTCCTAGGATGTGAAGAAGTATTTTATGAATGATCTGCATGGATAATATGAGGGGATATGAGTGTGGTCTATGGAGACAAGATTTTGTTGTAGTTTTTCATTTTATGATGTAATGTAAGAATTATGAATGTATCTAGTGAATAAAAGGCTACTAAACTAATCGGTCTTTAGAGACTCGATCTTTTGTGATCATGAAAATGTTATGTAATAACGCACCGAATCTGGGTAACTGAGGTCAAGGCATTACATGGAAAATTCAATATTTCATGAATTTAATTGATTTTGAGTGATTATAATTCAAGAAGTAGATACTAATCAAGAAAAACTCTTACCACTTGAGAGAAGCATTAAAATAAAATCCCCATAAAAGAGATGATTCAAATTGAACCTTAATTACCATGAATAGAAGGAAATTTATGACATGGTGTCTGATATATGTATTATACATTCCATAGAAATGAAATTTGTGTAGTAATAAAAAATTTATCTCAAAGAGATAAATTTGAGACCGAATTCCTTACCTTGTTCCAGATTCATTCTGTGCACACACTTTACTTAAAAAATTATTGAATTTAATTAATCATAAACCTTCATAAATTTTTTTTCTTCTTTATTTAATTTAATATATTTTTTACCATATCATATTTATTTATTAGATAGTTTTTTCCTGTGTTTTCATGAAAAATGATTCGATTTCAACTCATTTTTTTTAATTTTAGTGATATAAGATGATATTTTGAATATAAAGTTTAAAAAAAATATAGTTGAAGTTCCCTAATTATTATAACATAGAAAAAAGTGGAGGGTGAGAATTAGTGATCTAATTATTTTTTAAATTCATCATAGAACTCAACTTCAAAAACATGATAGAGTTCTTAATTTACTCAATGATATATATCAATCGTACCTTGTATGCATTAAATATAATGATAGAGTGATGAAATCCTAAAATATATAAGGTTGAATACAAATACCGACTCCTTTCCATATTTTTTATCCCACCAATAAGTAATTATTACTAAATTATTATCGATTGTAAAGGATCTATTGTCCAATTATTCTATAACCTAGTATTAGTTCCACAAAATAACTCTCATTCTACCCCCTACCAGCCTACTCTAATACCAAAATTGGATATACTCCACAAATTTCATTCTATTCTCGTCTTCCTTCTGGATTTGTTATCCCCCAAACATGAGCTTATGTAGTTCCTATTTATTCCCCATTCGAGAAAATCATTTTTCTTCCTTAGTGATCATGTGTATAAAACCCCATTTTATAGATGGTGTTTCCCTTATAGCTATTTAGATAATGTTTTCTAGTTGGAAACTTCATCAAGATCTTCAAAAAAATAAATGAAAATATTGGTGGTGTCCAAACTGACTTCTGATTTTGAATGACCTGGATATACTCAGACTCCCCATTATTGTAACACTTCATCTAGTATACATTTTTTTATTTTCTATTGTATGATTTATTTTATCCATTGAACCTCTATCTAGTACTCATTATCTTGACATGATTTTTTCCATTTGACACCATCATTTAAAACTTGGTGCATTGATTCTCTATCTAGTTTTCCTCAGTCTGTTGCTACTTCTTTTTCTAGTACTCTCTATATCTAGTAATTTTACATCCGAAGGATCCATATCTGTAACTCGTACTTTAAATTCACCAATTATTCAATCAAGTAAAATCTTTTTCATAAAATCATGATTTAATCTCTCAAAACATCAGTAGATTCACTCCTTTTTCAAAAACATCAGTAATAAGTCTCAGTGGTCTTACTCCAATTTTTATAGGTATAATTTATAAAAAAATTTATTAAGATAGAAAAAATAAAATTTTAATTTAACACTCAAATCAAATTTCATTTGACTGCATTTAAACTATTTCAAACATTAGAGCCAACAACCATCAACAATTTTAATCAAATATTAGTTTCAAAACAATCTTAATATCTTCCATAAATATAGATCATATTTAGGATATCTTGAAAGAAAACCTCATCATCATCCCAATTAATTAATTTAATTTTTTTAATGTTCCTCAAACCTATGTTCCATGTATAAACATGAAGTAATATTGGTCAGTTTTTTCTTTTTAAGAACTCATATTTCCATAAAACTCAATATAGTACACCTTTGGGTTTATCCATCCAGTAAAATCACAAGAATATTATCTATATAAAAAATATTCATCGAGATATAATATAATAGGAAACTAATATATTATGGTATAAATATTTTCTATTATATAATATTCACTTATGTCTTCTAGTTTTCTCTTTATATTAGATATTTCAACTTTCATACCAATCTGCATTTTTTTATGATCATGGAATGGTCTCCTAGATGGAAGATATTCAATTTCTATCATATTGATATTTTTTATATAGTATAATCACTTGTTCTTATTCATCATATATTTTTTTCCAATAAGAATATTTTGATAAAATTAGTCTAATGACTTCCTTAAATTTCCTACATCCCATTTATTTTTGAAATCTTATTGAGTTGGAATTAAAAATTATTCAAATTATCATTGAATAAAACTTATATATCATAAATTATAAAAGAAAAACTCCAATAATTAATAACATTGAATTATTTTTATAGAAAAATCAATCTCATTACATAAAAGTTTGTTTAGAATTCATAACATAGACCTTATAATACATAATCCTTTGGAAGCACCCAAATATAAAAATGAACATCTAAATAATATGTGGTACTTTGAATATCTTCTATGAATCATTTGACTTATTAATATTTCCCAAAATGATTAAATAATTCCACTCATAAATGGCTCTAATAACTTATTCTAAAATAACGTATTAAAAAGTTGAGAGAAAATGAAACCAACACACTTTGGTGTAACAATATACCCAATTGTGTTTATTATCAATATATCTACAAATCATCGATGCCAATATGTGTGTTAAATTAATTATCTTATAAATGTGTGTTTATTTTATTTCTATAGATTATTGATAATATAATGAAGAAGAAATATAGAGGTTATCTCGACTTATCTTCTTATAATTTGGAAAACATTCCCCCAGATAAGATTTGTATCACATGAATTATTAAACAATGATCCTTTAATTAGAAAACACTATGTCTACATAGGAAGACCAAATGTTGAAAACAAGTGTGCATAATCAAGTTGGTAAATTATTTGTATGAAAAATATTTTATATATTAAATTCCTATAGATTAATCTAATATATTTATATCTAAGTCTATCTAGATATGTTTTATAAGATAAAACCTACAACCATATCAACAAACATATCAAAATAAATCATGTTTATAAATAAGACTACACATGAATCTCACCTATCATAATAATATTCCATTTTCCTTGAATATTAGTTCAAAATAACCATGGAATGATTGTTAGTCATACCTCAACTTCATATTTTATCCCCCCAAAAGGCTAGTAGAACATTATTTATCATGGTGATCAAATTATTCCATGATGGATTTATCTTCTTACTTTAAAACCAACACAACACTCCACCACTTAATTTATTTTTCCACCTTCAATTCCTTGTATATTAGGTCAAATAAATGAAATTATATGGAATAGAATAGAACATAAATTTACCTTAGATGTAACCGTTATACATAGAAACTTATCTTAGTATGTACTTCTTATTATTATTTTCTATATTTTAATTGAACTTGATTTTTTATTTTTGAAAATTCTTCAATGACTTTGTAATGGAAATCTATTCATTTGTTGATTCTCCAAATAAAGAAGTCATATTCCTTTCATTATTCAAAATATATTAATTCCCATGATCATTCAACATTATTTCCATGCATTCCTATTTGGTTGGAATGATGGTCATACAATGTTTGGTACCATTCATATATTTCTCAGGCCTTTCACATTTCTTTTGAGTCTCTAAACCATAACCTTAAGGTAACCTATCATTGAAATTATTATCATATTTTGGAGCACGTTTCATGCCTTTTTCATCAACATGATTTTTTATTCCTATATATTTAAAACATTGTATATTTCATAAGGACAAACAACTAGGAAATTTTTTTTCCTCACATAATATTCTTGACCATATAACATTATTCACTTGAATATTTGATATTATTCACCTTATGATCGTTCTTCACGTTCTTATATTACTTTCATAAAATGTTTTTTGTATATTATTTACCTATATCCCCTAGATTCATTCCTATTTCATGGTGGATAAATATTTTGATGGTATATATAGTATTTTGTATTTATTATTCCATAATATTACCAATGACCTAGGTGTATATATCATGAAGAGTGATAGTAGTTCTTCTTTAACATTTAGTGATGTTGTATCTTTAAAAACACCAGCCACCAATATTCAAGGGAAAATATAAATGAAGAACCCCACTATTTAATTATAGAAGATGATTTCTCACCATTCTTATTGGTCATGGATGATTCAATCATATATTTTAACATAAATTATTAGTAATCGATGATGAATATTGAATATTGTGGGAATAAAATCATCCCTTATATGTAGACTATTCTTTTCACCAAGTTGAGAAGATTCACCATAATATTAAATTATATATGGGATGTATTATCTATTGTTTTTTAACTCACATTTTTTAAGACACATGTATTGTGTCTTAAAAACACTTCCTCTTTCTTAGACTATTTTTTCTAATGATATTTTAACATCTTATAAAAATAACCTCACATAAATATGTTTTTATTGCTTTCATCAGCATGTTTAATTTATTCATTTTTTGAGCTTATCTTGTCTAGATAATTTATTCTTCTCAACTTTTAACTTATTTTATGCCTCAACCACATTCATTATTTATGATTTAATATCATTAAGGTATGTCACTTACTTATTGATTACCCCACCACCATAATAATTTGTTTCCATAGTTTCATTCTTAAACAATATCTTCGTTTTCTTATTATTTGTATTTTCCTCATGATATAATTAATAATTTAATTTTATATTAGTGTCCAATTATACTATAATTTCTTTATCATAATCACTACTTGATGAAGTCTTAAATTTTTTACATGATAAGTGAATCTATGTTTACAATCAGATTCATTTATGGATGATGAATCGATTTTCATTCTTTTGATTAATAGACTATAGTTCGTTCTAGAAATCATTTTCTAATGTTTCTTAACCATTTGTTTTTGGGACATATTATCATACACTTCAATATGTTAATCATCAATCTTATACTTTGGATAAATTTATTGAAAATTATTACTATCAATATAATTAGTATAGTAAATTGATTGTTTATAATTTATATACTAATTTCCTTTCTTGTATCCATTATAAATAAGACCAATTTTTTTTCAAAATCTTACTTATCTTCCCCAACATATAAATCACTTTATTCTTATTGTAGTTCATTATATATATGCAAACCTTTAATCAAATGTTCAAAATGATATATCACCCTTATAACTCTACCTATAAATTGAAGATTTCTTCATTTTAGATACACCATGAATATTTTCATGGTAAACTAGGGATAGATATAGTTGATTTCTAGAGGTGAAACATTGAAATCAAACCTATATAGAAATGTTATCATCAGTTTCATAATAATAGTAGAATCTTCTATCTTATCATTAGAACAATTGAGATTGCGGAAAATATAATTGTAAATTTTAATGTAATCATAAATATTTTTACCATAATCTATATTGGTATCTAAAAATATGTTCCTATAGATTTGTAATGTAGCATATTTGTTTCAGTTTTCCATCATAAATAATTATAAACTTCTCCCACATTTATTTTGGAGATGCAAAACCCATATTTTTTATAAAAATTCTCTGAAAGATCTATAAAAATGGAACTTTGATCTTTTCCATCAACATAAATATTTCAGATGTCAACAATATTCATAAAAAATCATTAATGGGCCTAAATACCCCTATAGTAGCATATCTAACTTATAAGACAAGATATATAAGAAAGGGTAACACTGTATTTCTCAAACTATGATAATTAATCCTATAAAATAAATAAATATCACCATTTTTATTAATTTATATGCCAAAACCTTAGTAGATAGTTGGATATTTCATTGAAAACTATCACACTGTCAGCAATAAAAGTGCCCAAATAGGTGTAAGATTACAGGGTTGGGGAGGGGGTGAATAATTGATCATATTTTTTTAGAATTATTCTTTGAAATCATTATATAACACTTATTAGTGTTCTCGATCCAATCGAATATATATCTTAGCCTCACCTCATATATCCTAAAATATAAAGTGAATATAAAAATGTGATATTTACAATGTTTGGTAAAAATATCAACTCATTTCTGTGTTGGTTATTCCCCCCAAAAAAGATTCTTTACTAACTCATTGAGGATTATAAAGGCATATGCCACAAATGGTTATACACCCCAAGAATCATTCCCCATTATTACCTAAATTGTACATCCCAATGATGAAATCTCCTACCACATTTAGTTATACCCACAAAATATCCTTCTTTGTCCTCTTCATTCATGATTGGTTATACCCCCACCAATTTTTCTATTCTTATTATACCGACAACTATAATATATTATTTCTTACTCATTGATCTATTGTATAATGTCCCTTTCCTGAGATGGTTTTCCTCTATAGGAATGTTGAATCAGATTTTCTAATGTATAACTTATTCGAGTTCTTCAGAGACCCTCTTAAAAATTAATTGGTCATAAAATAACCTCTTGATATCGAATAACTTGAATATAACAAAACACGCCATTTTAGAAACACTATATGTTATAACTAGTGTCTGATTGCCCATAGTCTGGTTTTCTCTATCCAATGGACCTTTGTCTGATACTCTTCAATTTGATGAGCTTTGTTTGATACTCCTTCCTGTGAACCAAAGTATGATGCTCCTTTGTCTAATGCAACATGGCCTGATTCTCTATCTCCATACAATACACTATTCATAATTTACATCTCTATATGATGGATCTCTATCTAGAAATCATACATATGATTCACATCTTCTTTAACCAAGTATAATCTTTTTCAGAAACTCACACACTTATCTCTAAAAAACATCAACACACCGATCTATTTTCAAGAGAAGCAACAAAAACCATCAATTGAACTTATCCCCTTTATATATTCATACTTTTTACATAAATTAGGGACTAATATAATGCTATAATTTAATTTCCCCCTAAAATTAGACATCATTTAACCACCTTTAACTATTCTGAAAAGTTAGAGTCAACTTTATTGATAAAAGAATCCTTAAATATCAATGTGAACAGACTCTAAAATCTTCCTCAAATATTAACTATATTTATGAAACATTGAAGTATCTACTCAACATTATCACAATTATTGACTTTTATAAACCTCTAATGCTCCTAAAACCACTGTCCAATTTATAAAAATGAAGGTATATATATCTGATGTTTCATCATAAGAACTCCTCCACCTTGTGGAATCTATCCAACATATCTACATCTTTATCAATTACATACACTAAAAAATGTAATCTTTAAACTTTATATATTTTTCATGACCCAGTATGTCATATATCCTTTGTCCGATAGAGTTAATACTATCTATACAGTAATATTTATAACATTTCTTCATTCAATTTTCTCAATTTGAGGGATCTTTTTAAATTTAATCCCAAATTCCATGAGTGGTGATATTGAAATTGTTTTTTTGGTTGACCTTACAAAAAATTCCATCTAATATAAATGATATTATCTGGGTTGTATAGACATAAGGTTGTGTTTCTCATAAAAAAACTCATTGAAAATGATGGTCTTAAGAGAATAAATTTTGGATTGAATATCATAGAAAATAGAGAGGGTTGTAGGGGGAGAAGAGTTATAGAGATTCAAGGATAAATCCCCAAGAAAGGTGAGTCAAGAAGTTATTGGGATGTTAATCATTTGAAAATAAATATAAAGTTTGTTTTTGGAGAGACCATTCTAATTTCAATAAGGATATGTTACCATTTTTGGTTCAATGGGGAAAAATTTAAAAAATAAGACGGAATGTAATTGTAGGTCGAATCTTACAGTAACCACTCATTTTTAAGACAAACATTAGTATTTTAGAGATTTTTTATAGTTTAACATTTACCATAATTATATTTTACATGGGTAATTAATTTATAACTTTTGTTAATAATATTGATGATAAAAATCAAGATTAATAATTTTAATGAATACAAATATTTTGATTAAAATTTAGAAAATCATTTTCTAGTAAAATTTCTAAAGGGTTGAAATGTTAATTTTAAAATTAAAACTCTTTATCGTGTGAAATTTTTTTTTGAAAAGATTGTTTTTAAAATTAAAATTATTTTGTCATCCATGGTTGTCAAAATTATCAATAACATAGACATAAATTATTTTAATATAAAACAAGAAAATATTTTGAAGATTTTTTAGAAAGACAAAAACGAATCTCACCCAAAAAATAGATTCAAAAAATCATAATTTATTAAATTTTTTTTAATTTAGTTATAAAAATATTAAAAATTCTTATAATAAGGTTAAAAAATATTTTAAAATAAAAATATTATTTTTTAATTTCATATTTGATCACTTAAATTGTGTTTTAATATCTCAATTCAAAATTTTGTCATTATAAAAAATTTATGTTTCGTAAAAACCACAACTGTCGACTAAAAAACCTATTTCGAAAAAATATAAAAAAAATTATATAAAGTAAAATTTGATATTATAAATAAAAAACTATTTGTTTAATCTAATTAAATTTAAAAAATATTATGAAATTTGTTTTAAATTATTATTCCAAATATGAGTGAAAATTATTTTCATGGAAAAGAATTAATATTTTTTTTATAGTTAATACATATTAATAAATAAAAATAAAAATATTTATTTTTATTCTAAATTTTATTTTCACCAGTTAATTGATATAAAAATAATTTATTTGAATTTTTTATTAATAAAATAGTATATTTTAATAATAATATTAATATTTATATGGGACATAAATATATATAAATAAAAAATTGAAATTAATATTTTTATTTTTTTATGAGTTATATTATTTAAAATTAATACTTAACTATACACGACGTTATTATACCTATTGGGTATATAGCAAACATCCATATCTAAGATAAAATATTTTTATTGACTATATTTATTATAGATATATTTGAAATGACCAAATTCTGTTCCTAAAAATATTTAGTGAGAGAACCATTCATTCATTCCACTCTCAATTACCATTGAATAGTTCTTATTATATATATAGATTTTTCTTAATGATTTATCATTTTATGGTGATATTCTTCATTATAGGGTTTTTTATTAATAATCCTCATGATTGAAGATAAACCATGGGATTTTATATTCATAATGATTTTATTATTTTCTATAATTTTGAAAAATTTATTTGCGGACCACTAATAGATTTATTTTATCCATTGTGAGTAACCATAAATTTCATGAATTACATTGTTTTATGGGTTTTCTATAATGTTCAACTTATGATGGAATTAAGTGTTGATTATTTTAATTTATATATTGTATGTTATATTGTTCTATTCATTTTCAATTCCTTTATAGATATTGAAATTTTTTTAGAATTATGAAAATTATGTCTTTAAAAGAATATACTTCTTAAAAATATGGGGTTTTACATTCTACCCCTAAAAAATATGGTCCTAAATAGATTTATAATCACTTGAGAATAAAAATTTCCATCAGAATCTAAATTACAGAGATTAATCTAGAAATAATTTCTTGAGGGATTTCAACAATAAAATCATGGGAGACAAATATCATTCCTCATAATTCGCTTATGTTTCAGGATAGTTGGTTCGGTAAAACCCTATTGTATCTCACAATAGCCACCATTTGAATATGTTTTTCTATTAAGGTAATATCTTAATTATCCATCGTACCTAGGGTACCTTCTAATTTTAGATATTATTAATACCCAAAGGTTTAACATGGGTGATTAAAAATTATCAATAAGGAAGAACTATCATAATCAATAACATAAAATCTATTTCACCGTAAGAAAATTTACTCTTATCATCATTTTAGTCTTTAATTCCATTAGTTAAACCTATTGGAATACTAGTTTAACCAAGGTTACTTTTAGTTGGGTTATATTACACTTGTCAATCTAATACCTCAATTTAACTATGAAATAAATATTTCAAAGGGGTTTTCAAATATTATATGATCAACCAATTAATATCCCCCGAGAGTGTCCAGAAAGGAATGTAGTCTTAGTAAAACAATTCATGGACATGAGTGATAATGAAGTCAATTCTAAACCAAACATTCAAGTTGATTACACTGTAGTGTATATGTGCCACAACCATATCCATTTTATAGTATCAATAAAGCTATAGATTATTAGGAAAACAATTTAATCAATACATTATTAATATTTTAGGAAACCATCCTATATATTAACTCATTTATAGGGTTTTCATTAATATTCTATAACCTTAACACATAAGGTAGATAAAAAACTCCCTAAATTATACCATCATTTGATTCCAACTTTGGAGACCCAAATTGAGTAGACATAAATATTACATTTTTTCAATATTTTTGATAATTAATCTCATATAAGGCCACACAAATTGAGGAATGATAGATTTAATATCTTGGAGTCTAGCTACAGATAAATATAATTTTACTATATTTTTTGATATTTATCTACAATATTACCCCTATAAACACTCTTTTATACAGCTCATATGATATCATCATATTTGTAACTAGAATAATGGAAACATATGTAAAGTGTAAGCCGAAATTCCTAGTAAGGGAACCATAACAACTAGTCAACACCATTAAATCATAAACATGAGAAAATATACGATCATGGAAGAAATATCAGATGAAAAGATAATGGGATAAAAATTTATTATCATAAAACATTAATTATCATTATGGATCTTGGCATAGAAACATAATAACCCAGAATTATTATAAAATACAACATTAGAATCATACAATAGAAGTCAAACAAACATGAAATCATAACACAAGTGAGTGGAATATATTTATAACATGGATTATCATTAACATTAGGAATATATTGGAGATAAATAATAACATTGTAAAATAAAGTTGAAAAAATATAATCAAGTTTATCAGTTTCATTGTGGAGAATGAATCGCCACTGGATTCCCATATTAGAGAAGGCATACCAACTTGATTCCCCTAGCGTAGCGATCATTCCATACTCAATTTCAATATTGGATCAATCATTTCATTATTCTCTTAGATATTTCATGAGATATAGAACCATAACCAATTCATTCGAGGTAGATAGGGGACCCCACCTATATTCACCCACACATATGGGTGACATATATAATAAAATTAATAGTTTTAAAAAAAATAATCCCTAGAATGAAAATGGGGGTTACATCATTTTTAAATGGAATCATATATACAGTTATCAACTAATACCAAAAACATGTTAAAGTATAATATTTAAAATTTATCATGTATGGGGATTTATTATCCATATCATTATTGGAGAAAAATACTTTCGAAAATTCAAGAGAAATAAATAAAAAAAATTCATTTTTGTTTCTAAATATCATCTTTAAAAGACAATATTTCTATGTAATTTTTCAAAAAAATTAATATAAAAAAAAATTATAAAAAATTTCATAAAAATAATTTACCATTAAGATACCAGGAAAATAAAAAAATTATATGTAAAAATGTGATATGTAGTCAAGAATATTGGAGAATTGAAAGGAAAATCCTTTAAATTATACAGAAATGTCTTTATTGAAAACCCACATCATTTAAGGGATAACAAAACCATTGTTTTAGAATTAATAATTTTAAAAAATATGATTATTGAAGATAAAAAAATTAGAGTTTATTCTTGGTAATAGATATAATTGTTTATAATTAAAGGCATATACATGGATAAAAATTATATTTTAATAAATGAGAATTTTTCTTAACAAAATTACATTTGTTTATGAAAAAAAATATTCAAAATGGAATAAGTCTTAAGTTTGAAAAATTTATTCCCTAATAAATAATATAGTAATAATATAAAACATCATTAAAGAGTATGATAATTCAATCTTGAAAAATTATTAACTAAGTGGAGTGATAATAACTCAAAAAAAGGATTTGAGTCAAGGAAACATCTTACAATATAAAAATTATTTAAATAAAATATTATAAAAGATCAATATTAAAATTGGAATTTTGAGATCATGAAAAAAATGAATTAATTATATAATATAAAAATAGGCAGTATATACAAAATATAAATTGAAATAGGGTCATAATTCAAAGCCTATCACAAAGGAAAAAATTTGAGATGAAAACCATTACCTTATCCTAGATTCCTTCCATGAATGTGATTAAATGAAAAAATATTAAAATTATGTTTATAATATACATTTTCAGAATATTATTCTTCATTTATTAATTTAATTTTGAATTATTAATAATACATGATATTTATTTATTATATATTATTTTGTTGTGTTTTTTTGAAAATTGAACTACTGTTGGTTTATTTTTCTGAATTTTGGTGATGAAAGATGACATTTTATCGATACGTTAGAAACATAATATTACCATTATATAACCAAAAAAATATTGAATTTATTATTAACTTATAATAACACTATTATTTAATTCCCATGATCATATATTCTATGTTTTCATAGAATTTATTCAAGTAAGTGGTTAAATATGGTAAAACATGAATACTCTATAACTTTATGGGTTATAATGGTTAAGGAAGTATATAATATCAGTATAATAGAATAATAATGATATACTTTATATGTTTTTGTGTTTTGAAAGATGTTTTAAGTGGGTATTATAAATTATTAAATACAAATTAAAAATTAAATATGTTCTTCATGTAGATGGTATTATGCACATTGCACAATTATCATTTTTTATTTTTCTATGTGGACTAAATGTGGTAAATAGTTATTTTTTCATTAATATTATTAAATATCATAAAAAAATATATTTTTCATTATATTTAATTTTATAGAGATTATTTAGTGTGAAGTTCAGTAGAATAATAGAATAACAGAAATTAGTTCTCAAGTTAGAAGCTTGAATTTTCACATGAAATAATATATGGAAATGAAGGAATTAAGAAGTCTAAAGGGGACCTTATGAATATGAAAAATGGATATTTTTCTCTAAGGGTAAAATTGGATTATGTTTAAGGGGAAATTATAAGGTTATGTGAGTCTTGTAGTGGTGGGGGATGTTACTCTTTTATAAATTTAGAGTAGGCCAATTTTTTGGTGAAACCCATACATTTTGAATAATGTAATGTTAAATTCAATATTTTGTGGAAAAATTTGAATTAAGAGGAGGGAATGTGGGTGTTTTTTTAATATCACCCCAAAACCCATTTATGAAAAAACCATTAGTTTTTAGGTCTTTTTATTTTAAATTTTTTACTTTTACCAAAAAAATATTATTAGCTTGATAATTAATTTTCATCCTTAGTAATTAATTTTAATTGCAAAAAATATATATTGGAAATTTTACCCAATTTAATCCACCTTATTTGAAATTTTAAAATTAATTTATAAAATAAAATATATAAATATGTGAAACCGTACTAATAAAATAAGCACTGTTAATTGTGTAAAAATAGTTTCTATGAGATGTGGACTTCTCAGCTTAAAAATCATGTGAAATACTTGGTTTTTAAAAATATAATTGATCATAAAATAAATTATATTATTATAAAAATTAATATTTATCAGGTTTTAATTTGAATACAAAAAGTAAAATTAACTTGAACACAATTTATTCAACATAAGAGCAACACCAATTTAAAAATACTTATATTTTAATTTAGTGGTAAAAATATTCAATATAGATTATAAATAGTTTAAAAAATAATATAAAATGAATATTATTATTCTTAAATTTAGTATTTGAATAACTAAAATGATTTTAATATTCCAGTTCATAAATATATTGTCATGAAAATTATAATATTTATAAAAACCATAGAGATTTTTTAAAAACCAAAATATTCAAAAAACCTAAAAAATTAAAACTAAGTATGATTTGATATTATAAATAAAAAAATTAACTTAATTATATATAATTAAAATATCTAAAATTTATAAATTTAGTTTTTACTTGAAAATAAAATACATGTAAAAAATAATTTTCATTGAAAAAATGAAATATTACTTTAATACTAAATAAGCTTTTTAAGATTTCATTAAAATTAATTATTTATATTCCTAAAATTAATTTTACTATATTTGGAATAATGAATTTTATTTAAATTTCTTATATAAATAATATTATATTTTAATAATAATAATAATTATTATATGTAATGAAAAAATATATTTAAAATTATAATATTTTAATGTCAAATTTTTATTGAATTTTGAGTTATATTCATTCAAATGTATTACTTTAAAATACAAGAAATTAGTAAACCTATTAGTTATATGACTAATGTCCGTATCTATAATGAATATATTTTCCACATCCATATCTTAAATGACTAGATTTCATTTATATTTATAGACTAACTAGGTGATGTCTTCATTCCACTATCAAAAAGAAAGGAATAGTTTTTATTTCATATTATAGTATTTTTCCTAATGACTTATCCTTTCATTGTGACCTTCCTAATTAATTGTTTTGTTTGGATATTGGTGATCCGAAAGATTAGTATTGTAATTTTTAGTCCGGTTTTATTTTTTATATCAATTGTCCCCTATTTATTTATGCACTTTTAATGGGTTTATTTTATCTATTTTGGGTAATAATAATTGTAGTGAAATACATTGTTTAATTTATTTTTTATTATAAAATTATTCTTATGAATGAAAAATTGTTGTTAATATTACTCCAAAGGTACATGGTTGATCATGTTTGCTCATAAATTTTATTAATAATTAATAAATTATAGAGGAAATAAGAAGGGCTCAATAATATATCATAGGAAAAAGTAATACCATGTAATAAAAATTGGATCGTACCAAAAAAAGCATCTTTTTTTGACATCTCCTACCCTAAGAAACGCCTCAAGGTGCTAGTTCCAAACTTCTCCAAAATGATACCCACACATCCATCCATGATAGATTCCCAAAAGAGAGACCCTATTAACAATAAATTTAATCTAATAGGGAATAATTTGGATCCACCTCACATATATAATGAGTAAATGAATATTGAGAATGAAAAAATACCAAGAATTTTTGAGATATTGAAGGAATGTATACAAATATCCATAGATCCTATTTAAATATTATTGGTAGTTTGGACATATTTTCTAATGAATGAAATGGTCTCCCAATTTTTTTTCTCCTAACATCAAATTAGATATAATTCATCACCTTCCACATGCTATAAAATCTATCCCCCCCAACAACAAGTAGTAAATTATAATGATTTTTTCACATGGAGAGATCAATGATATCCTATAAAAATATGTTCATATCTTCTTCTAGTGAAAGACTACATGAGAATTTATTCTTTATAAATCCCGAAAATACTTTAGAATTGCCAATTTGAAAAAAAAATACTGAAATATTTGTAGCTCTTCAAGAAGAGAATACAAGAATAATTAATCCAATGTCTATCCGATGTAAATGAATCATCAATGGGGAGCCATTTATTCAAGATTTCCAAGAGAATAAGTAATCAAGATGTTTATATATATGTATTCTAGAAATAATAATACCATTTATGATGGGAATAAAATTTCCCAAAATAAAATTATAATGAATCTTAGAATTTAACACCCCCACACAACTCAACATCAAATGAAATATGTCATTTAAATTGAAGTGTATGTTTTTTCTTTGTTGTAGGAAATCAATAGGTATATATTCTACAATCAAAATAAGCTATTCATGTAATGAGTAGTTGGTGATTTGTGTGATTTTTATTATAATAGAGAAGGTGTAAGTAATTAGGGAGTGGAGGCAATTGGTAATCCGAAAGGTTAGTCTAGAAATCCAAACTAGTATCCATTTATATATAGGTTTAACTAACAAATAGGTGTACCTCAGCATATACTTCATATATTATTTCATGTAGATGCGTTTTCCCTTATGAAACATGGAAATTATTATTTCTCTACAAAAATGGGTGACTGGGATTTTCTTTAGAAGAATATTTCAATGAAAATTAGTAATGTGAGAATCATTGAAGTGGCCTAGTTCATAACACCAAGAAAACCATTATCAACTAGGTTAACACACCACTTCCAAGAAATTACAACTATTATCTCTTTATAAATTTAGTGTGTCTAGATGATGATCTTAACCCGTATCTAAATTATTTTTCATAAAACTCTAGCCCATTTATAAATATAGAATACAAAAAAATATTATTTATGTTATGACATTATTATGAATACATATATAGCTAGTATGGGAGAGTTATTTACACATTTAACAAGAAAGATGCAGAGAGACTATAGAATTAATACATTCATGGTATGTGACCTTCACCTGTATTGTAAAGAGAGGTTATCCCTGATAATTTAAGGGAATTATCCTCTATCAAACCCTGCGGAAGTTGGCTATATTATTCCTTTCAAATTTTTTAATTCCATTTCCAAATTAAAAATAAGATTTATTTTTGTTGATGGAATATCCTAAAACTAGCTCATAATGATAAAAATGTTATACTAAGGGTATTATAAGATCAATTTTGATAGTTTTAAAAAATAGGTATGTAACTAGAATTGATAAGATTAGTGGATACTTTTCATTCTTTAAATCCTTAATCAGTGAGAAGAGTCCAAATTCATTAGCCTTGAGAAACTATCTATATAGAAATTTTTTAATAATTTAATAGAGAATGGAGTAGTGAAAGTATAATTTCCTAGACCACTTGTCTATCGAAATTATATATTTGGATATCCATTCAATATTACTATTAGTATTAATCTATTCTGATGTCTTTGAATTATACATAATAATTTTCTAGAAAAGTCATACCTTTAGAGGAAATTTTAGACAGCATCTCATTCCTGGGTTTTGAAGGAATTAGAGATGTACACTCTTAGATAAATAGTTATATTTTAAATTTCTTCTAATGTACATTATTATAACCATATATACTTTAGGGATGATAGAGAAAAATCTCAATGGGATTATACATAACTATTTCTGAGAAACAATTTTTTTTGGAAATAACTCCAAGCCTTAGAGAAAGAATCTTCCCTATAATAATGGGATGAGTCTTCCTTACCATAATGGTCCCAAAGACATTAGTTTATAATGAATTCTTCAAAATATGTATAATTTTAAAAAAATTTAAATAGAGAGAGTTGAAAAATTCTATTCAAAAAAAATCTTAGATATCTTGAAAAATGTTTGGATTCATAGTATACTAAATTCCAATAAATTAATTATTAGTAAAATCATCTGCTTTAGTAGAATTTTATATATTAATGGATAATGAAGGATGTTTTATTTCTTATAGTATATGATTTTAGGAAGGAAATTATGTTTACTCATCTAAAATATTACAAGAGATTACATCAACTAGGATATGTACATCCTAGAGAGGAACCTACAAATTTAAAATAAAATTGATGTCACTAAAAGTTTAATTTTAAAGGTCCAACTCAACCTGAGGTATTTCCGTATTGTCCATATTTTAAGTCATTATATACATAATAATTATCTCCATATTTATGTTATTGGATAAATATCTGTTATATCCCCTTATTTGAGAGAATTCAAATTTAACTAAACCCTCAACATTATTTTATTTATAGATATAATATCATAAATGAAGGTGAGATTTTGATGTTCCCATTAATAAGGATAATCAGTTTCCCTGGATCGAGCATGGAATTTCCCTATGTCTTTTTCAACCTTTGATATGTCATTATTAGTTCTTGAAAATGTATACAGAGTCTAGAAGATCAAAGAAGATTTAACAGATCATAGTTTGGGATGTAGATGCTAAAAGGGATTACCTTAAATGTTTAAGACCATACCCATTTTATAGTAATTATATACTAATAACAATTTAACAAAGACATAAAAAATTTAAATGGCAGTGGATAAGTCTTTATGTCACATAGAAAGGTGGAAAATAATAATATTGAGTCGGTAAATTTATCACCATAAAAATAGATTTCAGTATGTACTATATTATTAAAAAAAATCAGAATGTCTTCTAAGGTATTCCTTTTAAAGTAAGATACGAATTTATCATTAGGGATGAACATAATATTAATGTACACCAGGAAATCCATATTTCAAAATATAATGTTTTATAAACTATAAAAATTATCCTCTATGTAACGCCCCGACCCTAGTTGCCTAGAGTCGGTGCATTATTACATAACATTGGCATGATCACAAGAAAGATCAAATCTCGAAAGATCGATTGGTTTAGTAGCCTTGGAAACACTAGATATATTCATATGTTTTACATTACATCGTAAAATGAAAAACTAATACAACAACATAATATTTCCACAATCCACACTACAATCCCCTCATAATATCCCTGCAGGTCATTCATAACTTACATCTCACTTCCTGGGAAAAATAAAACATAGAAAAGGGGTGAGCTCAAATGCCCAGTAAGGATAACAATATAGCGGAAACTTTCATCAATAAGAATAAACATTTAAGGCAATGTATAACTAAAACAAAAGCCTTTTAAACATACACTTTCAACATGGTATGGCATAAATAAAATGAAATAATGCCATTTACTTATTCACATGGATATTCCACTAATCGAATAATCACATGCAAAAATAAATAACCACTTTCATAATGTTGGAATGCATAATGCCAGACTATCATAACCACATAGCCAAGGCCTCGTGCCAAGACTACAAATAAGATTTTGTCAAGGCCTTGTGCCAAGACACTAGTTTGTCTCATGAGACCTACCGATGCATCGAGGAGATATAGCGGGCTCCACCCGTCACTTATTAAGTCCAATGCATTCCCATATGAAAAGGTTTAAACATAACATAAACATTCGTATTAAAACTAGCATACGAAATGTCAATACTTTCACAATAAACTATGAATGGTATAAAAATAGCACATCCACAGTCAAACATATCACAAAACCTTCAATACAATATAGAAGTTTTGTATCATAATAAATCAACTTCAAATAATCTTAAAATCCATCAAAGGATGTTGACATAGATGAAATCAAAATTCTTTTTAAAGAAATATCTCCTTTTATTTTGAAATCATTTAAGATCCATATAAAATAAAACATTTTATTTGAAAATATTCTTATAAGCTTGTAAGGAAAGCTTTGAAGATTTTATAACGGCGTAAAATAACCGCACCCGCCGTATAAGTTAAAAAAAACATTCTTACCTCAATTCTGTCGAAAAGGTTAAAAAGGACCTTGTTTTTAAAACGACGGAAAGATTCCTTTATAAACCTCTTATAAAAAGTCAAAAAAAGGTATAAATGACTTTAACCCATATTCTTGTAAATAGTAAAAATGTTTTGAAATACATTTTTAAGAAACATGGATGTGGATGATAAAGAGATCCCAGTAGATTATTACATATAAACAACCTCGGATAATGAAGAGATTGTGAAATAACCCTTACCTTGTACTTTTCCTTGGTTGTGGTAGGTTAACCTCCTGTATAATGGTGAAATAATTGTTATTAAATTATACAAGAATCATATACATTAATATGATATCATATATGATCTTTTAATATTGATTTGATAATAATATCTTAGTATTATCGTTGTTTCGGGTGTTAACTTACTTGTTTTCTTTCATATGTTTTGTTACGTAAGACATGTTTGTAAAGGATAGGTTGTATATTATTCATATCCAGAATGATATAAAGTCCTTAAACATAATTTTTAAATCATAAAATGATAATTACGCTTTAATGGTTACGATGGAGAATGAATCTCATCGCGTTCGTGGAGACGGTAGTCCGTACGTACGCACGAGCGACAATATCATTCTTTTGATATTAAAATAATATATAAATGGATTGTATATCATATATACAGAATCATTAACATGTTATATTTATTATTTACATGAGTTACACATCATTATTATACCCATCCAAATAATATTATATTGAATAACAATTACACCACGACGTGGAGAAGGTAAGCCGTACGTACGCACGTATGGTGACATGTTATTCAAAGGGTGGATAGAATACTGAATATGGTTGTACCATACTTATAATAACATCACAGTATATGTGAGATACTGGAGTTATTATTTCAGAATGGTAAGAACAAAGGAAGAAGAAGTGGAAGAAGAAATGAACTTGGAGAAGGGTGGTGAAATCATTACCTCTTCTTCGGGTTCTTCCTTTTGATTTGATCAAAAGGGCTCCTTAGGTTGGCTTTCTGATCAAACTAAGGCCTCTAGGTTGTATTGAGGGATGTTGGGAGAGTATTTGGGCAGAGTTTGGCCGAACCAAAAGGCTTTGAAGGTGTGAAGAAATGAGAAGGAGGAGTGCCCTTTTATAAGAGGGGTGAGGGGCACCTTTGGAAAAGCTAGAAATATTAATTTATAATAAATTCATATTCGGTTTATAAAGGCTCCAAAGTTGACTATTCAAATGATGAGGTGGGGATAGGTCGAAAGCAACTCATCCAATAGAATTTAGACAGGTTTGGGTACCTATATTAACCTTATCTTTAAGTATTAACTCTAAGTTAATTAGTTTCACTTTTACAATGTCTCTTTGTATTTTATATATTATGGTTAATAAACATACTATATACATCCAAGAGACCCCCAAGTGGTCCATTAATGAGGAAACTATAATAATATAAGTCTTTTGGCCGAACCTTAGATTTTTCGGAATTTAATATCAATTAATAATATAATATTTGTTTTAAGAACTCTTTTATGTCAATTTTGACACTATTCAATAGTTGATTTTTGTGAAACTCATAAAAGATTGAATACTTCAAAAAAAGTCCATTAAATCAATCCTAATATATCATATTAGCCTAGAAAATTAGTTTAATTCATTAAAAGTTTCATATTATATTTATTTGGGTATTTATAATATCAATTATTTTAATTTTTCACTATTATATTAATTACTGCATCATCATTGTGTCATAAATAAAATACCTTATTTAATGTCTAAAAATTATAAATAAAATATCATTATGTAGGAAATCTTTTTATCTTTCTAAGGAATATTTATAATCGAAAATACAACATTTATAACCCTATGTAAAAATTGTTGTTCTAAAAGATATATGCTTGTGTCATTTTTGTATTCATTTTGACTTAATTAAAATAAAGTGTCATTATCACTTACAAGTGGATCCATGGGGTCCCAAAATAGACCCAAAGATTCCCATGGTCGACCATGTATCAACCAATAGGGTTAAGACACGTTTTAGGGTAATTTAGTATTATTATAATATTATTTTTTTTAACCCTTATTTACCGGATTTACCCTTTAACCATGGTAAATAAAATATTTACCGCAGTAATTATTCAAAATGTGTAAAAATAAAAGTTACCTATTTACACAATTTGAACATCCTGATTCCAAATATGGAATCCATTTTCCTAAATTCAAAACACAGAAGTGGCAGAAATTAATTTAAAATTAATTCCCGCTGTCAAAACAAAAAGCGTGTTTTTAAGAGATAATAACTATCAAAAGATTGACACTTGTTTATGTTCGGTTTAATTGTAAAATTATGTCCAATGATAAACATTAAATTGAATGGTAAAAATATATTCTAAATATACTTTAAAACCACTCAAATTCATAATTTATCACTAATAATTATTTTGATTAAAAAAGTTGTTTTTAATTAAAATTTAGAAATTTTCACTATTCATCAAAATATGAAAGTTATCCGAAATGTACCAAAATTTCACCCTAGGCTAATTTTGATATTCCGAATCCAAAAATTAATTCCATTTTCAAATATAAAATATATATAATTTCAAAAAGTAGGTATTACTATTCATAACGGCTAGTTTGATTAGTTATGGTGTGTTAGAACTCGGTGTTGCGTACAACACACGCTATCACATTATTCAAAGAGAAGCGTACCATAGAAGCTTGGGGTGTTACATTCTCCCCTCCTTCAAATAATTGCGTCCTCGCAATTTCTAGGGTATTACTGCATAAAAAGATTCGGGTGGTTCTTCATCATAAGTTCCTCGGGTTCCCACGTTGCCTCTTCCATCTTATGATTTCTCCACAAAACTTTTACCAGACGCGTCGTCCGGTTTCTCAGTACTTGTTCTCTTGTATCAAGAATCCTGACGGGCACTTCGCAATAAGACAGATCGGGTTCCAGTTCTAATTCCTCATATGTGAGTACATGCGTTGGGTCAGGCATGTATTTTCTCAACAGAGATACGTGGAACACATCGTGAACTTTGGAGAGACTTGGCGGCATTGCCAATCGGTAAGCTACAGCCCCAATTCGTTCTAGAATTTCGAAAGGTCCGATGTACCTGGGACTCAATTTACCTTTTTACCAAAACGTATGACTCCCTTCCACAGAGATACCTTTAGGAAAACATGATCACCGACTTGAAATTCCAAATCCTTCCTTCGATTATCGGCATAGCTCTTCTGCCTACTTTGAGCTGCTTTGATGTGATTTTGGATTACCTTTACCTTTTCCATCGTTTCCTCCACCAGTTCTAGACCTACAAGTTTTCTTTCACCGACGTCATCCCAACAGGTTGGTGTACGACATCTCTTTCCGTATAACGCTTCATATGGTGCCATCTGAATACTCGAATGGAAGCTATTGTTATAGGAAAATTCTACCAGAGGTAAATATTGATCCCACATACCCTGAAAATCAAGTGAGCAAGATCTCAACATGTCTTCTAAGGTCTGAATAGTCCGTTCTGATTGTCCGTCTGTCTGAGGGTGGTAAGCAGTGCTCAAATGAAGTTCAGTATCCAGGGATTTCTGAAGACTTTTCCAAAACCTTGAAGTAAAACGGGGATCACGATCAGAAACAATCGATAGGGGAACTCCAATGAAGTCTCACAACTTCATTAATGTATAGTCTTGCTAGACGTTCCAGGGGTAGATCTTCTCTTATAGCAAGAAAATGTGCTGACTTGGTAAGACGATCAACAATAACCCATATTGCATCGTTCATTCTAGGAGTCTTTGGTAGCCCCATGACAAAGTCCATCGTAATATTGTCCCATTTCCACTCCGGTATGGGAAGAGGTTGCATGACTCCTCCAGGCTGTTGCCTTCCAGCTTTCACTTGTTGACAAACCATACATCTTGATACAAAATCAGCAATCTCCCTCTTCATGTTGTCCCACCAAAAATGTTCCTTCAAATCTCTATACATTTTGGTGCTCCCAGGGTGTATAGAGAAATTTGAACTATGAGCATCATCCAGTAATTCCCTTTTCAGATCAGGTAAATCGAGAACACAAAGTCTCTTTCCAAATTTCAAAGTTCCATCTTTATACACAAAGTCTCTCAATCTCCCATCATTCACAGCTTTAATCTTCTTCTGAAATTCTTCATCATTGGTCTGAGAACTCTTAATCCTTTCTAGTAAAGATGGTTTGGCAACCATTTGAAAAAGCATTGATGTTTCACCTTCCCTGGTTATTCCCATGTCCATCTTCTCTAGATCCATGAAAATTGGATCCCTTTCAATTCTCATATTGTTCAAAACTCCATGGTCTTTTCTACTCAAAGCATCTGCCACCTTGTTTGCCTTCCCAGGGTGGTAGTGTATCGTGCAATCATAATCCTTGAGTAATTCAAGCCATCTCCTTTGCCTCATGTTGAGTTCTTTTTGTGAGAAAATATACTTCAAACTCTTGTGATCAGTATAAATCTCACATTTTTCACCATAGAGGTAGTGCCTCCATATCTTCAAAGCAAAGATCACAGCTGCTAACTCAAGATCATGAGTAGGATAGTTTTGTTCATGAATTTTCAACTGTCGTGATGCATAGGCAATAACTCTATCATTCTGCATAAGGACACAGCCAAGTCCTTTCTTTGATGCATCACTATAAATAATGAACCCATCATTCCCCGATGGTAGAGTCAATATAGGAGCATTGACTAATCTTCTCTTCAGTTCTTCGAAACATTCTTCACACTCTTTTTTCCAAACAAATTTAACCCCTTTACGTGTGAGCTTCGTTAATGGGTTTGCCAATCGGGCAAAATTCTGGACGAAACGTCGATAATAACCTGCCAAACCAATAAAACTACGTACCTCAGTTATACTCGTAGGTGCTGGCCATTCTTGGATTGCCTTGGTCTTAGAAGGATCAACAGAGATTCCATCTTTAGAGACAATATGTCCAAGAAAAGAAATCTCCTGAAGCCAGAATTCACACTTGCTAAACTTTCCATATAATTCATGCCTCCTCAGAGTCTTCAAGATAATGCGCAAGTGATTTTCATGATCTTCATAGGTTTTGGAGTATACCAATATATCATCAATAAATACTACCACAAATTCATCGAGATACTCCTTGAAAACTCTATTCATCAGATCCATGAATACAGAGGGTGCATTAGTCAATCCAAACGGCATTACAGTAAACTCGTAATGCCCGTACCTGGTTCGAAATGCTGTCTTCGGAATGTCTTCCTTCTTTACACACAACTGATGGTATCCAGATCGAAGGTCAATATTTGAAAAGTATTGAGCTCCATGCAGTTGGTCAAATAAATCATCAATACGAGGTAGGGGATACTTGTTCTTTATCGTTATAGCATTGATCTCCCTGTAGTCGATACATAACCTCATAGATCCATCTTTCTTTTTAACAAAAAGAACAGGGGCTCCCCATGGAGAAACACTAGGGCGAATAAATCCCTTATTACTCAATTCCTCTAGTTGTTTCTTTAGTTCGACTAGCTCTACAGTGGCCATTCTTTAAGGGGTCTTCGATATAGGCCTTGATCCAGGAATTAAATCAATAGAAAACTCAACTTCTCGTTCTGGAGGATGTCCAGGTAAATCTTCTGGAAATACATCTACAAATTCTTTCACAACAGGTACATCCTCTATTTGAACATTCCTTTCCTCACCGATAGTTACTTCATTCTCTTCCTCCCCAATAATTGAATTAAGTTGAGCTACTGGGGGTGGGTCTAAATAAGAATTAGGTGGTGACGATTCTGCTCTAAAAATAAGGTGCTCCTTATCATTATCATCATGAATCGTAACCTCTTTCTTCTTACAATAAATCTTCGCATCATAGTCCGAAAGCCAGTCCATACCGAGGATTATATCAAACTCAATCATAGGTATGACGATGAAATCAGCAGATAAAGAAAATTTATGTGCTCTAATGGGGACTGATTCACAAAACTTTGTTGCAACGATACTTCCCTTAGGAGTTTTAACTGACAACTCCCTTATTAAATCAAATTGGAAATATCTAATTTTCTTAGCAAACTGGGAAGATATGAAACAATGCGATGATCCAGAGTCAAATAATGCATTTGCTAAACTTGAGGAAACCATTAAATTACCTTCCACCACGTCTTTCGGAGTTTCTACCTCAACAGTAGTGATAGCATAAGCCTGGCCTAGATCCCTTGGCCTTTTCTGAGGTAAGTTCTCCTGACGCTTAGGACATGCATTTGCACAATGCCCCATCTCCCTGCAATTGTAGCACTGAACATTGGTAGCTTCCTTCTTCCCCTTGCAATCATGAGCTTGGTGGCCTTTTTCACCACACTTGTAACAGACTCCCATTCCCTTCAGGCAAGCACCGGGGTGTTTCTTCCCGCACTTACCACAAGATGGATATTCAACCTTTCCCTTCTTCCCCTTATTTCCATTCCCAGATTGATCAGCAGGTCTCTTCTTCTCTTGCTTTGCCTTAAAGTCATAAGACTTAGAGAATTCCTTTTCGGTCTTGATAGCACATGAGACAATGTCTTCGTACGATGAAAAGGATTGTGAGACTAATGCTCGACGGAGAAATGGTTTTAACCCATCAAAGAAACGATCAATCTTACTTCTTGGGTTGCGAATATAATCACCAGCGTACCTCGCTAACCTTGTAAAGTTAGCCTCATACTTTGTGACATTATCATCCTCCTTTTGTCTCAGACTCAGAAATTGCCTTTCCATATCTGCTCGATGGTCGCGAGGAAAGTATTTTTCTAAAAACAGATCTTTGAACTCCATCCATTCCATGTTTGATACTTCATCATCTTCCTTCATGTTTTGAATCAATGACCACCATTGATCAGCATCTCCAGTGAGGCGGTAAACTGCCATGGTAACTTTTTCCCTTTCACTACTCCCCAAAGCCTGAAATATTTTCTCTAGGGAAAATATCCATTGCTCAGATACTAAGGGATTTGTACTTCCATTGAACATTGGTGGTTGTTGTCTCATGAATCGATCTAACATTGATCCTCCACGCTGCAGATCAGGGTGCTCCATACGGGTAAGGTTATTATTCATAACCTGAGTAAGTTGTCCCAGTATGGTGATTAGTTGATCAGCACCAGTTGCATCACTAGCCCCACTATAATTATCTTGAGCAGGAGGGAAATCCCTACATGGAGTGCGCGCATTGAAACGGTTTCCATTTCTTCCACTAGGCGCCATTTCTAAACAATGGCATAAACTAGATCAGTTTATGAATCAAAATACATAATCCCATACTTATAAAACACTTAACATAAATTGAACTATCTATGGATATAATCCATAATCATAAATATGTTTTCTTTGAGGAAGTATATACTCATAAACCCTTCATAATGATTTGTAAAGAAAGTGAGAGTTATCCTAATCATATCCCCCGGGAGTGTCGTAACCAAGAGTGCAGCAAGGCCCGTTGTCGTGCACCAGTTCCCGTTCGAGTCTAGCTCAAAGCGGTGTTTTCGGGTTTTACCCCTAGGTACATCTGTGCCAGAGCCGCCTCTACCTGCTCGTATCTAGACAGGGATGTATTGCTCGGAAAACTCACAAAGTCTCTACAATACCAAAATTCTAGGAAGTTCTTCTATACTAATCCTCAAAGATCATCTTAGGTCTATGTGCTCTAATCAGAGTTTATCTAAATCTAGCTTCCAAGGTTTGTACTAAACTTCCTCTGATACCAACTGTAACGCCCCGACCCTAGTTGCCTAGAGTCGGTGCATTATTACATAACATTGGCATGATCACAAGAAAGATCAAATCTCGAAAGATCGATTGGTTTAGTAGCCTTGGAAACACTAGATATATTCATATGTTTTACATTACATCGTAAAATGAAAAACTAATACAACAACATAATATTTCCACAATCCACACTACAATCCCCTCATAATATCCCTGCAGGTCATTCATAACTTACATCTCACTTCCTGGGAAAAATAAAACATAGAAAAGGGGTGAGCTCAAATGCCCAGTAAGGATAACAATATAGCGGAAACTTTCATCAATAAGAATAAACATTTAAGGCAATGTATAACTAAAACAAAAGCCTTTTAAACATACACTTTCAACATGGTATGGCATAAATAAAATGAAATAATGCCATTTACTTATTCACATGGATATTCCACTAATCGAATAATCACATGCAAAAATAAATAACCACTTTCATAATGTTGGAATGCATAATGCCAGACTATCATAACCACATAGCCAAGGCCTCGTGCCAAGACTACAAATAAGATTTTGTCAAGGCCTTGTGCCAAGACACTAGTTTGTCTCATGAGACCTACCGATGCATCGAGGAGCTATAGCGGGCTCCACCCGTCACTTATTAAGTCCAATGCATTCCCATATGAAAAGGTTTAAACATAACATAAACATTCGTATTAAAACTAGCATACGAAATGTCAATACTTTCACAATAAACTATGAATGGTATAAAAATAGCACATCCACATTCAAACATATCACAAAACCTTCAATACAATATAGAAGTTTTGTATCATAATAAATCAACTTCAAATAATCTTAAAATCCATCAAAGGATGTTGACATAGATGAAATCAAAATTCTTTTTAAAGAAATATCTCCTTTTATTTTGAAATCATTTAAGATCCATATAAAATAAAACATTTTCTTTGAAAATATTCTTATAATCTTTTAAGGAAAGCTTTGAAGATTTTATAACGGCGTAAAATAACCGCACCCGCCGTATAAGTTAAAAAAACATTCTTACCTCAATTCTGTCGAAAAGGTTAAAAAGGACCTTGTTTTGAAAACGACGGAAAGATTCCTTTATAAACCTCTTATAAAAAGTCAAAAAAAGGTATAAATGACTTTAACCCATATTCTTGTAAATAGTAAAAATGTTTTGAAATACATTTTTAAGAAACATGGATGTGGATGATAAAGAGATCCCAGTAGATTATTACATATAAACAACCTCGGATAATGAAGAGATTGTGAAATAACCCTTACCTTGTACTTTTCCTTGGTTGTGGTAGGTTAACCTCCTGTATAATGGTGAAATAATTGTTATTAAATTATACAAGAATCATATACATTAATATGATATCATATATGATCTTTTAATATTGATTTGATAATAATATCTTAGTATTATCGTTGTTTCGGGTGTTAACTTACTTGTTTTATTTCATATGTTTTGTTACGTAAGACATGTTTGTAAAGGATAGGTTGTATATTATTCATATCCAGAATGATATCAAGTCCTTAAACATCATTTTTAAATCATAAAATGATAATTACTCTTTAATGGTTACGATGGAGAATGAATCTCATCGCGTTCGTGGAGACGGTAGTCCGTACGTACGCACGAGCGACAATATCATTCTTTTGATATTAAAATAATATATAAATGGATGGTATATCATATATACAGAATCATTAACATGTTATATTTATTATTTACATGAGTTACACATCATTATTATACCCATCCAAATAATATTATATTGAATAACAATTACACCACGACGTGGAGACGGTAAGCCGTACGTACGCACGTATAGTGACATGTTATTCAAAGGGTGGATAGAATACTGAATATGGTTGTACCATACTTATAATAACATCACAGTATATGTGAGATACTGGAGTTATTATTTCAGAATAGTAAGAACAAAGGAAGAAGAAGTGGAAGAAGAAATGAACTTGGAGAAGGGTGGTGAAATCATTACCTCTTCTTCGGGTTCTTCCTTTTGATTTGATCAAAAGGGCTCCTTAGGTTGGCTTTGTGATCAAACTAAGGCCTCTAGGTTGTATTGAGGGATGTTGGGAGAGTATTTGGGCAGAGTTTGGCCGAACCAAAAGGCTTTGAAGGTGTGAAGAAATGAGAAGGAGGAGTGCCCTTTTATAAGAGGGGTGAGGGGCACCTTTGGAAAAGCTAGAAATATTAATTTATAATAAATTCATATTCGGTTTCTAAAGGCTCCAAAGTTGACTATTCAAATGATGAGGTGGGGATAGGTCGAAAGCAACTCATCCAATAGAATTTAGACAGGTTTGGGTACCTATATTAACCTTATCTTTAAGTATTAACTCTAAGTTAATTAGTTTCACTTTTACAATGTCTCTTTGTATTTTATATATTATGGTTAATAAACATACTATATACATCCAAGAGACCCCCAAGTGCTCCATTAATGAGGAACCTATAATAATATAAGTCTCTTGGCCGATCCTTAGATTTTTAGGAATTTAATATCAATTAATAATATAATATTTGTTTTAAGAACTCTTTTATGTCAATTTTGACACTATTCAATAGTTGATTTTTGTGAAACTCATAACAGATTGAATACTTCGAAAAAAGTCCATTAAATCAATCCTAATATATCATATTATCCTAGAAAAATAGTTTAATTCATTAAAAGTTTCATATTATATTTATTTGGGTATTTATAATATCAATTATTTTAATTTTTCACTATTATATTAATTACTTCATCATCATTGTGTCATAAATAAAATACCTTATTTAATGTCTAAAAATTATAAATAAAATATCATTATGTAGGAAATCTTTTTATCTTTCTAATGAATATTTATAATCGAAAATCCAACATGTATAACCCTATGTAAAAATTGTTGTTCTAAAAGATATATGCTTGTGTCATTTTTGTATTCATTTTGACTTAATTAAAATAAAGTGTCATTATCACTTACAAGTGGATCCATGGGGTCCCAAAATAGACCCAAAGATGCCCATGGTCGACCATGTATCAACCAATAGGGTTAAGACACGTTTTAGGGTAATTTAGTATTATTATAATATTATTTTTTTTAACCCTTATTTACCGGATTTACCCTTTAACCATGGTAAATAAAATATTTACCGCAGTAATTATTCAAAATGTGTAAAAATAAAAGATACCTATTTACACAATTTGAACATCCTGATTCCAAATATGGAATCCATTTTCCTAAATTCAAAACACAGAAGTGGCAGAAATTAATTTAAAATTAATTCCCGCTGTCAAAACAAAAAGCGTGTTTTTAAGAGATAATAACTATCAAAAGATTGACACTTGTTTATGTTCGGTTTAATTGTAAAATTATGTCCAATGATAAACATTAAATTGAATGGTAAAAATATATTCTAAATATACTTTAAAACCACTCAAATTCATAATTTATCCCTATTAATTATTTTGATTAAAAAAGTTGTTTTTAATTAAAATTTAGAAATTTTCACTATTCATCAAAATATGAAAGTTATCCGAAATGTACCAAAATTTCACCCTAGGCTAATTTTGATATTCCGAATCCAAAAATGAAGTCCATTTTCAAATATAAAATATATATAATTTCAAAAAGTAGGTATTACTATTCATAACGGCTAGTTTGATTAGTTATGGTGTGTTAGAACTCTGGTGTTGCGTACAACACACGCTATCACATTATTCAAAGAGAAGCGTACCATAGAAGCTTGGGGTGTTACACTCTAGGTACCACCTATCCATGATGGAGTTTTTAGAAAAGATAATGGAGGTCTTAGATATATTGTTATCCTTATCAGTATAAATATTGACATGTTGTTATCTAACTAGATATAAACATTATCTATTTTTTTTGAATGATCAAAACAGTTTCCATAATATTGACTATATTCTTATAAGAGACTACCTCATATATAATAGAATTACAGTGGACGAGTTTAAAATGATCATATTGAACCATTAGATAGGTATGGCTAACAAAATCTCTATTATACCCCATGTTAAAATTCATATTTTCTAAAGAGTTATCTATGTTTTTTATCTCTAGAAAGTTCTAAATGAATAAAATTATTAATAATAGTAATTAGACCTATTTTAGGGAGGGTTACTGTATTTTATCTCGGAATATGTATTTCTTCCTTACACTCATACCTGATTCCTTTTTTCTTTAAGGTCTTATCTATCCAAAATATTTTCAATTAACTGAATCTTTTGGGATTCCATTACTTCATCAGGGTCATATTTTTCAAAATGCTGAGACTCCCTAGTTTATTATCATAAAACATGCCAATAAGAGGGATGCATTTATCATTATAGGTCCATAATACTGGGGGAACTGCATTAGAGGACATTCATTTAGAATATTTTATATGGAAACCAAATTTTATGGATTATCTTCCTTGGATGGAGAGGGCTCCCTTTCTAAAAACTAACATGGGTGTTCATTGGTGTAGCCACATTTGCAACATTGAATTTGGTTTCCATGGTAACTCCCACATATAAATTAAAATGATTCTTAATAGTTATAGTCCAATCATTTGATAATATATCAAACCATATAATAGTAATATGATCTTCTCCATTCACTTACATTACAAATCATGAGTCCCCAATATATAGAAATATCAATTGGGTGGACTTTACCTCCTTAGGAGTGTTCTTCTACATGTTTATAACCTAGAAACTAGGATACCTAACATATCTAGTCTAGAGCAATGAAGATAAACTATCCAATTTAGTTGGATATTTCGTATACAGATAATATATTATGGTAATATATTATCCTATATGTACATGATCACAAGAAAATGTTGATGTCTTAGGTTCCATTATAGAGATTTATGGGTCTTGAATTTTTTATTTCTCTTCACTAGTTCTTTTGATAAGTATTATAAAAATTCCATTTGAGATTGCAAAAATTGTAGACCTTATATATTATTTTCTCAGATAGATGATATCTAATGTGGTTATAATCCATTCCTATATTTCGTGGGATTTCATACTGAATTTCTTAAATAATATTATCATTAGTGTTTGTAAGGAACAGATTCTCATTAAGTTTTATGTCTATATTCACTTGACCATAAACCATAGATTAGTATATGTTTTTAATTTTTTCTATCAATTCTAATTTGTATTCCAAAAGAGGAAGAAATGTAACATATATTCTTAGGAATCCAATATTGCTAATTCTGCTTATTTTTGTAAATCTAATCTTGTGAATGTGCATTTCAACATTTAAGGCACCAAAACTACAATCCATTTCTAGGATTTTGAGAAGACGAGGCATTGGGTAAACTTAACTAAAACTACATGCCTCCCATTTATGCATATTAGAAGGTTAGAGAATATGGTATCATCCTTTTTACGATAATTAATCCTCCATGACTTTGTAATGCTTTTATATAGATCATTAATGTTATTGAGTATAAAACTCGTTGAAATGATAACCAATGATAGATAACTTACAAAGATTATACCCCTATATTATTTCATATTGATTCGAAATGGCTTAGGAGACACATAATTTCTTAATAAACAGATACATGGGGGATGTGATGAAATTATTGATGGATAAATTCATAGAGAACTTTATGAAGTATTGAAAATTTTTCTTTGAGTTAGTGACCCATGGGGTTGCAATGTGATTTTTAAGAGGATATTTCTTAGGTAAATAACATCAGAAAAGTTATTTTTGGATAAAAAAATTATAATTTCAATATTTTATATTATTTTAATTTATATTAATAAATTAATATAAATAGACACACAATCATAAAAAATATGTATATATATATTTATTTTCAAAATAGTTAATAAAATACTATTTTTTTCTTTGGGTACAAATTGTACTACAAGGTCCCCTTACGTATATCACTAATTAAATAGTTAGGGAAATAATAATATTTGAATACTTAAAATTACCTTAATAGACATTTAAAATTCTTCCTCACTTATAAAATATTGAAATGTTATGATTAGATTCAACTAAATTTGATTTAAATTTTATTTGTTTATGTGAAATATAAATTCCCAACCACTTTAGATATATTCATTGATGAATTTTTTATATTGATTATATAATGATTTTTTTTGGAAAATCAATTAGTCTGATCAATGAAAACAACATCTTGTTCTTTTTTTTATCATTGGGATTACATAAAGATATATTTTTATCCACAATTAAAAATGTTAACGCCACTAAAAGGTAGATGTATATAAAAATATCACAATATAGTAATTTATTTTTTTATGTAATATTTTTCCATTCTTAGTCTCATTAGGTTGATTTATTTATAGGATTTATAGTTATATATAATGTGAAATTTTATTTTCCACAATTTTAGTTTTTTTAGAAAAAAATATTTAAAATTTTAAAAAACATCTTTCTAAATTATAAGTATAATAAAAACTCATAAAATTTAAAAACAAATCTCTATATAAATAAAATTAGATAAAAAATTATAAAATATAAATTATTCTATAAAAATAATAGTATTTATATTTCAAATA
Organism: Viscum album; assembly: GCA_963277665.1. Taxonomy (NCBI): domain Eukaryota; kingdom Viridiplantae; phylum Streptophyta; class Magnoliopsida; order Santalales; family Viscaceae; genus Viscum; species Viscum album. The sequence goes on from OY728128.1 coordinate 62,149,840, forward strand.
TCATGGAGAGTTTTGATAATTTTTAACTTGTTGAAAAAAATTAACTCAATCAATATCTAAAATTAATATCATTACAATTCCAAAATAATCAATACAATTTAAACATAATCATTCATGTATTTCATAACAAAATTCACAAAATTGATTAGTTAATGAAATTTGTATAAGAAATCCATAAAAAACATGAAATATGGGAATTAAATCAAATAACCATTCCAATTCCTCATAAATTCATCATTCTATAGTGAATTCTTCGTGATAAGTGATAGAAACCATTTGGTTTAGTATAATTACAAAATCACGTATTATAGAAAAATAACTATTTATACATTTATATTTAATGTGATTTATATTAAAATATTTTTTTTAAATAAAAAATTATTTATTTAAAAACGCTCACCTCAATCACCCATAATTAAAACATTTTAATAATATATTATGTATACTATTTCTTATACAACCACCATTACAGGCTGAATAGAATACTATGTTTACTAAAAAAAAGTTCTTTAATGGGGGAAGTTATTTTTTTTGACTTTTTATTGAAAAAATTACTTTTTTTAATATTAGAACATCCCATGTTGTTCAACTAAAAAACTAGATGACAAATTTTAATAAAATTGAGTGATAATAACTCCAATGTAATGTAAAATGGGTTCCAAAACCCAAAATAAAAAAAATCATTAATAGAAAAATATTAATTATACTACATCCTCCACATTATTATAAAAAATTTAACCAAGAAATGAAAATAAATTATTAATTGTAGGATCAATATCTATATCCATTTCAACCATTAATTTTATAAATATAAAAAATGTTATTCACATATTAATAAACAAATATGTAAGGTTACCAAAAAAACATAATACAGATTAAAACCAAAGAACATTCCAAAATCTCTTGAAAACATTTATGTTTCAAATATGAATGAATCAATGATTCCATTGAAAAAAACATCTACTAACAAATGTCAAGAAGATATAAGATATTATATTTTTATAAGTGATGCTTGTAAGAATAAAAATTTCCACTATATTAAGTATCCTTATTAGAAAAACAAAAATACTAAATTTAAATGGAATATATTAAATTTCATAATCATATAACACATACCAAAATCAAATAAAACATTTACAAATTGTCATAATTAATATCCCAACACTAAAAACAACCCAATGCCAGAGTCTAATTCATTCTCTATAGTTTCTTATATAAATTTATATGTTCTTCCATTCATCATTTGGATAAGAATATATATAAAAATAATATGTTTTTATAACATGTTTAAAAATTTATTACACCAATAGACACATAATACTACAAAAAGAATTAATAGACCTAGTGTCTTTATGAAATTAGACACATGAAAAAAAATTGAAAATTAGATACAACCACATTATTTCAAAACACCATAACATGCATTAAAATTCCTTTAGTCTTCTACTTCAAAATGGATAAATTTTAGAAATTAATAATAAATGGTTGATATATAAAGGTGATAAAGTAGATAACCGAATGAAAACAACATGTATTGTAGTAAATTCAAGTCAATGGGTATAATATGGTGACTTAGAATGTTGATAATGAAAATCCTGAATATCAAATCATGGAATATGATAATATCATAAAGGAATAATAGGATTGTAGGAAGAACATAAAACATTAAATATTAAGCAAATTTCAAGGATAACCACTGATAAATCATAACATATAATGATTTGGATAACCAACCATTCCCCCTATGTGGTCTCACTAGAGATAACAATATTAACCAATGAATTATAGAGGTATTTAATTCCTTGTCAACAAGTCAAATTAATATCATATACCTAAGTTTGTGTTCCACATAGATCATTCAACATACAAGAGTCTGTAAATATTTTTAATCCCATGTTAAAATATTAATGTGTAAATATATATAAATGACCATCATAAGATGAGTAGGTATAAATAGGATAAATCCCCTTTGTTGAAATTGGAATGAGAATTTACAAAATAAATTCTTTAGAATATCATGGAATAAATTCAGTAGTATAATGGGTTTACAAAAGGTTTTATGGAATTGATAAATGTGAGGTAAAATTAATCTTTCCTTACTTTGGAGTCATGAGGAAATTAAAGACAAGTGTAAATAAAAATATCAAAAAGTTATTTTTAAAATAAAAACACTTAAAAAAATAAATTTCAATGATTGATGAGGAATAAAATGAAAATCCATTATGTGGTGGTTATTTATAAAATATTATAAGGAACTTATTTAGATATTTTGAACACATTTTTAGAGAGTTGGAGAGAGAGATAGAGTTAAACGTAATGATTAATGTATTATGATTTTATAGGAATGTGTGGTTGAATTTTTATTTATAGAAATGATTGGGGAATTCAATTTATGTACTAAACATATTTTTTCACTATATGAAATAAAATAATGAAAACTAAAATCCCTCCCATAATTTTTTACCATTGTTTATATAGAAGTGGTTTGGTGTCTAATATTTTATTATGTTAGTAATGAATCTTATTTAAATAATACCATCCATGATGTTGATTTGAGTAATGTTCCTAAAGAACAATTTTTAAATACATAAAATACAATATAGTTTTTGGTGGATTGATTAATTGTATGAAAAATAAACCAAATTACTATAAAAAAGAAAATATCTTAAATTACATTTCTTTATTGATTCCTTTTATTTTTTTGATATAACTTTTGGTTTATTATTATGTCATAATACATATAATATTTAATATCTAACCAACAAAATGATTATATCAAAAACTATGAAAAGTTCCCCATTTATAATTTCATAGTGATTATGTAAAAATTGTTGTATATTTTTCAAAAATATTTATTTAAATATATAAATATCCATTGTTGAATAAAAATAATTATTTATTGAAAAAATAGTAGTTTTTACGTCATAAAAAACTTTCAGACCTTTATAAAAATTACATAGAACCTCATTATATTATATTAAAATCTATATTTGAATAAATATTATTTGATAAGAAAACTACATGAAAATTAAATTTATTTCAAAAGAATAATTTTATTGAAAATATTACTTTATTTGAAGCTATATATTTCCCTAAATAAAATTTTTATTTCTTCAAATCAAAATAGAATTTTTATAAATTTCATTATATATTAAGAAATATATATAAATTAGTGATGAAAATGTAATTATTTAACACATATTTTATGAAATATATAATATATAAATTAATACTTATATGTTCTATATACATAGAACCTTATTACCCAAGTGGATTCCTAGTGGGTATGGTGTGTAATGGTAGTTATTTCATAGGGTATTTTTATGACCTTTTTTGTGTAGTGATCTATATAATCTTGAAATTATCTAATAAGAGGTTTCGATAAAGTTTTAGTTGATGAATTTGAACATGGGGAAGATCATGGAAATATCCCAGGGATTCCATCATCCTAAGAAGCTCAAAAAATATGATTTCTCGGGTATTATTCTATAGGATGATATAATTGACTCTTCCATCTATGTAAACTACACTTTATCATGACCCGTAATATATACTAATATTAATGACTTTGATAAATTGAATTTATTTACTACAATTATTGTTTTCAATTTCATCATGCCGAGTTGTGAAAGAGATGAATATTCTTTTATAGAAATGAAATAAATCGTCTATATTTGGATATAAAAAAACAAAATATTTTGTTATTTACATTAGATATATACGGGAGTCTAATAAAAATCCAATTTTAGGTTTTCACATTTCCACACTATTATGGTAAATGGTTAAATCACATCCTTTAACTTCTATCATTCAACCATTAATTCATAGGTTAATAAACGAACACTCCCAGAATTTCCTAGCCGGTAGCTGGTTAAGCCACAAGATCCCCAAGATCTCTTTCATAATCTAGGGTTTCTTGAAAATCACTAAGAAGGTATAATTTAAACTGGAGACCTTTTTCAATTATACATGTATGGATGCATCCATCCTTATCCAAACTATAGTGTAGAGGAATAGAGAGTAAAGGCTGAAACATATAAAGATAACCATACATAGATGTAAATATATGGAATACATTAGAGTATGAAAGAATAAAACAAAAATTTATAGGGGGAATATACCTTCCCCACCAGTAATGAGGATATAACCTAAAAATAACATGAATTATGTAATGATGAGAAATATAAACTCTTTATCCCCTAGCCCAACCACCATACAAGGCCTATTCACTTTAGTATCCATATATTCCTATAAAATAAATGTTGATCTATCTATTATCTTCATAAAACATAACGCATTCTAGTAAATATCATACAGGGGTGATAAAAAACTTACCTAGTTGGACACCCTAAAAACCATGGAATATTGGGAGATATGACATAAATAGTCAAATCAACCCACATAAGGAAAGAAAAGAAACCAAAAAATGCTGATATATACATTAACATTAAATAATCCTTTAAGAGTTATAAAGGTGATCTCTATCTCAGAGACCATTGTAGGATGATAGTTTTTCTTACTTCTTAAATGGTCCATCATCGATGGCCAATATCTCATAGTTATATCCAAATAAATCTTGAAGAGGACCCTCACCTCACCACCACTTTACAACTGAAGGGGTTAGTAATATAAAATATAAATATGGATTTCACCCTAGTATGGTAGGGGGTGACACTGAAATTATGGAGGACCCACACCCTACCATGACAGGGGTGCCACATCGTAGGTATTGGTTGAGGACCTATTCCCTTATATGTCGGGAGGTGAAAATCAATATGCATAAATAAGGGACCTACACCCTAGTACTATATGGGGATGGCATTATATACAAGGAGGACCCATTCCATAGTTCCATTTGGAGAATTACACTCAGTGGGTAGAGGATACATGACATAGTTTATCAGGGGGTTCTGCTAATAGTAGTTCATGTATTTTGTGTGTCCTATTCCCTGATGCAATAGTTGGTTGCCAACCCCATCCTGCATTGAATGATCTTTCATGAACACTTCCATTATCCGGGATCAATTAAAGACAATTCATGACCTAGATCTTCCAATTCATATATTAAAATCCCCTACAATGGATACCATCATGTTAATTGTGAAAAAAATAATTAATATATGATACTCACGTGTTAAAATATTATCTCATATGAATTTGATATAAAAGGTGTAATTTTCTCAAAAGGGCATACACGACATGCTTAGGTCCCACATGGTTTTTGGTCCCACACTAATTCGAAGATATGTTCTCTTATGGACATGTATAGAAGGTTATATAACTATAAATGATTTTTAAGGGGGACCAAATGATGTGTATTGGTCACCCAATGCTTGCACAAGTTCTTGTGGTCATGCCCCTTTTCATCGAGATTAGCTCGTGCACCGGGAAATTCAGCTAGATTTTCTCGGGTACTACATTGTGCCCATGTACTCCTAAATTATACAATGTATACTCCCACATGGATTCAAGTCCATGTGTAGCTATCACTTGAATTATACACCAGTGGTTGGTCACATAGTGTTTGGGCCTAGCCACAAGGTGTGTGATCCATATCTCATATTGAAACTCTAGCACCACAACAAGGGGGTACTATACGACTTGTATTCTTAACAGTACAGGACGTGGGGTTGAATTTTCCATTGAAAGTCCAGTTTCTCTCATAGGTCCAGAATCCTCCACTTCCATAGTGATTTACTACCATTGGACACTTATATTATACTATAATAGAATGTAATGACACGTGCCATCGATTTAGCAGCCTTCATAATCCATAAATTGGAATATCAACTCCATCTTGATGATCTTTGCATTACTGACGTATCTCCCATCATATTCATCATTGATTTAGATCATAGATCCATGAAGGTCTTACCTATATACATCAACCAATCCCGATCCATCAACAAATCATCATACTAATAATTTTTTCGAAATCATAAGGAATCCGGGGGTTCGATTTATCTTGATCCCACCCCAATACTGTTAACCAGCATCATCATAGGACCACGAAAAATATTGTGAAGATTGGTGGTGGGAGATTCACAATAACAATGTAATCCTTCACCGTTCAATCATTATTGGGAAAATATTTCATAATAATGATCTATAGGGGAGATAACATGACATATCAAATATAAATTTAATCAAATCATTTAAATTTATAGATTGGGATCACGTGATGTTCTAAAAATCATTGAACAAATAATAGAAGATAAAATACATGATCAAGGTTTTAATAAATGTAGTAAATAAATATTTATGATCCCTACCTCAATTATGGATCTACCTTTGTTGAAGAAAATGTTAACCATTGATGTGGGGATGCTGCTGCATTTGATTCTTGCTAATCCGAGAAGATGTGATTCCTATTTATCATATGATTATAATTCACTAATAAATAATGAGATTAATCTTATCTAAATTATCATAGGGATTTCGTGATAACCCCGGTGAGTTTTTTAGTAGAAACTATCTAATGTAAATTTTGGATTTTGTAATAAATGAATGTATTAATAATTTAATTAGTTAATCCAACATCCTGGGCTTGCACCGAAAGCCTAGCCAGACAACCATGCGACGGTGTAGAGCTAATGTCGTGATGCAGATGCTAGGGAGGGGCAGTTCCTTATAGATAGTCTGGTTGAATTCCCAAAGACCATTGGGTCATGTAATCTCCTAATCCTACGGGCCAAGTAATCACTAAGCCTATGGGCCTTCTAAGGGTTCCCCCTCATCCCTTGAAAGGGGGGTTATAAAAAATCTATAAAAATTAATGCCTTCAGGTAGTAATCCTAGTCTTGTGAATGGGTGACCTACACGGTCTCTTGTAAAATTCCTTGAATGCTTCAATGCCGATCATAGAGTGATGGATATCATTATACTAAAAATATTCTAACAGAAAGTGTTCCTATAATCTCCATCCATAATATAACATAAAATCCCTCCGCATAACATCCAAGTCCAAGATATTGTGCTTGGTGTGCCCATCATTCTTGGTGTGAAATGTCACATTCATCCATAACTGGGCTTCAAATACCTATTATAAGACTCTTTATAACCATGAAATAAATCATACACCATGGAATACAATAATTATAGATTATACCCCTTGTATTCACGTAATATCTTACTTGTAAAACTCTTCTAGACACTCCTCTATATACTACTACCGAAGGGAAATGATATTTACTTGATTTTAATTCTTGGAACAATCATTGATATAGAATTTTGGCCTTGTGATGTCTAGAGAATCATGGTCACAACGTCCATGGTTATGTTATCCCATTTACACTGTGAGATCTCAAGAGGTTATTTCAATTCTTCCATAACTTGTTGCTTAGAATTCACATGATGACATGTGAGACACAATGATTTGAACTCAGAGACACTCTGCCTCACACTATCCCACCAAAACTACATCTCATGTAAACTTTTTCATATTCATACTCTAGACTGTACAAACAAATGAGAAGTGTGAAATTCCTAACTCACCTCTACTTACATTTCAACTAGAATGACCATCCATCCATGAAAAAGGATTACTTGGTTCCCAATATCAGATAATACATCCAGTGAATCTACTGAAGATACCTGGTCACTGAGACCCTCATAGACTATGTTTTTCAACTGATCATCCCCCACATATTGGAGAAGCCGATGATTCAACAACTTATACTAAAAACTATCTACACCACTACCCACCAAGATGGTAAGTTTTAAAGAATACTACTACTCATATTCCTCATCTACAAAATGAGAATGATACATACTACTTTGGGTATATAGAATGATTCTACCCTTTATGGGAGTATAGACTATATTGAAGTCATAATCTTGTAAGAACACCAACTAGTGCCTATTTCATAGGATCCAACTATCTATGTGATGATGTATTTGAGACTCTAAGTATCTATGTGAACAAAAATGTTCACTCTCAGAAGATAATTCCCCAACATTTTCTGTGAAAATACTACTATTGAAAAATCCATGTAAGGAGTTGTGTAATTCTTCTCGCGGGATATCAATTGCCTCAAACCATTTGCAATAACTTACTATAGTTTTATAAATAATCAATAAATCCCAGGTATTGAGAAATATGAATATACTACTTACTCTACACCCTCTTTTGATAGTCTCAAAAAAGGAGCACTAGTTAACCCTGACCTCAACTCATCGATGTATCTCAGATGCAGCTCGGTCTTGGTAAATGACGTCCCTGTCCACATTAGGTCCATAAAAGAGGATCTAATCTAGTATAATTACACAAAATATACTATAGTAACCTTGAAAGTGAAGAAAAATTTGTAGATCCAATAGGATCTTGGGTGGCTCCCAGGAAAGTTATACATCAATATTCTCCGTGTCCAAAACTAGTGCATGATCAGAAAAGATATCCACTAGAATGTAAACCTCATAGATCTAAAACCAGTGCTTCAAGATATTACCATAAGAAGAATCTCCCAGAGCATGTATAGGACAATCCTCTAATGCTTTTCACGATCCTTCATTGTTGTAGAGTAAATGGGTATTTCATTAATGAATACTACCACAAAACAGTCCAAATAGGGATGGAAGATCCAGTTAATCAAATACATAAACACAATGGAGTAATTCATTATACCAAAAGGTATAAAAAGAAATTAGAGTATTTGTATTTAGATAGTAATTCTAGATTTATAATATTATCCATTAGAACCCTCAAATGATGGTAGCTAGACCTAATATTGATCTTTAAGAAAAAACTCTTTCCTCAAAATTGATCATGGTGGTCATAAATCCAAAAAATGGGTAAGTGATCATTACCGTTATGTGGTTCATGTGAATATAATCAATAAAAAGCTGTAATAATCCTTCAAAACATTTCAAGAAGACCACAGAATCATCCAAGTGGGACACGTTGTGTCTAATGAAACCCTTCTCTCAAATTTCCTCCAACTTTACACTCATCTCTCGATTTATGGTTGGGGCCATCCAATATGTGGAATAATATATTAGAATATTCTTCATGTCAAATAAAATGCATAATTCCTTTTACTAACTCATAGGTAGTCCCACAACTTGTTTGGGGATGAAGTTTATAACTTCATCCAAGGGAAAATGAATCTAGATGCCAAATATAACCAATGTTTCGTCGGATAAACTAACCAATTGATGGGTGATGGTATGCATCCTCCTGATCATATGACCAACTCTCTAAGAAATTTTATGCCTATCACCTTAATAGGATAATCTCAGGAAATCTATCTTATGTAATATGACCCACTGGAAATGAAAGCCAATATGTTTTCGAACCATGGACACCAAATGCATGCCCAATGGGATTTCATAATCATTCCTAATTTTGAACAAGTGGTCTCATGAAAATATCTCTTTAACAAGTGATATCTCACACTAATAGAAGAAAAAGGATATTCAAATTATCTCACACTATCATCCTTATAGAAAAATATTCTGTGTTAAGGTCTCAAAAGGGAGATCTATATCTCCCCTTATTGCTAACAAATGATGGAGTGAATTGAAAATATATATATAATTAATATAGAATATGTGTATGAAAAAAATATTTTACCTCAATTCATCTCATGAATAGTTGGGAAACAAACCATAATGGCCTATAGCTACTTGAAGCCCTGAAGACTAGTTCCCTAAGCCTAGTATTGCTGCTCTACTAAAGGTAGAAGAATTAAATTATACTGACACACTCCACTAGAAGCTCATACTCATATAGCCCCACCATATCCTCTTCTATGTTTACTTCACTATGGGCCTCCCTAGTAATGCCTAAGAGAACCCTATTTATAGATCTTACTTTTCCTTTGTGATCCATCCAATACATTCATACTATCTTTTTCACGTAAAATTAGGAAAGCACATGTCTTGTGATCACTCCCATCTGTTTCATGCATCACCCCTCTCCAGGATGACCTTTTCCTCTACATGAACACTTCACTGCATGTCCACATAATAGTGATAGTCCATGAGGAGGTATCCTATAATGATATCCTATCAATTAGAAAGAACTATCCACTGCAGATATCATAGTGTTGATGACCACTAACATCTCTAGCGACATAGAGTCCCTCAGATAGAGATCCCTCTATCACCAATTCCCACTCAAGAACTATAGTATATGTGGGAATGAACATGGGAATGAAATTAGAATAGATGTATCAAGGGAGAACCTAATTATACATCCTTTTCTAGAAGAATCTATGCAACATAATGTCAAGGTAATACCATGTAAGGAATGTACACCTCATAGAATACTCTGCAGTTTTCATACTAACATACTACAACTCTAGAAGATTCTAAGTATTAATTAAGAGAAATAATGAGGGGTAATAATCCAAAAAAAATAGATACTTCAAGTTGGAAAATGAGAATCTGACACATCATGAAACTATGTAATTAGAACCATCCCAAAGACTCGGAACCATCACAAAGAGTCGAAAATAATGACTTCCATCATGAACATCGGGACTTTCAGGATCGGAACCATCCCAAAGACTCGAAACATTAACTCAAGACTATACTTAATTTCCAAGGGAACTAGATCTACACATTACCTGATTGATCTAAAATAATGGAAATCATGCAGGGCACTAAGCCCATGCACAACCTTGGCCTGAAACGTAGGTACTAACTACTACCCAATAGGATGGGGAGCTTCTAGGTGCTCACATGTAGGAAAAACATTGTGGGATGGCCCCTAAAATGATGCCTCATCACTGATTGAATCATTTTCACAATCATCAGTCATTAACAAGGAGGGATATCTTCACATAGTTGACCTTAATGTAATCAAGACAGACCATTAGTAGATGAGAATATATATATATATATATATATATATATATATATATTTGGAGATTCATCTAGATGGGCAGTATGATGTATCAATGTTATATAATTAATGAATTATATTCCATAAAACTAGTGCCTCTGTATGTTAGGTTGAAAGGTGGGATTTCAGAGTCTTGGGGTTTTGATACATCATCTTCCACATGAAAAGTGGGTTGTTTATCCTGAAAGATGCACTAGACACACTCCAACACAGTTTCCCGAAGATCCTAGCCAAACATAATAAGGGAAAAAACTCCAAACACCATCCCATTGATGAAAAACTACCAATAAGACTCTATAATGACCCCACCATCCAACTACCCATGGTGAGGGGGAGGTAGATCCACCATAGTTCAACACCCACCTCTTTAGGTTAAGGGATAGAGACAAGTGCTGGGAATGAACAACATAAATAAGTGGCCTTTTTATAGTTCACATGTATGCACGAACCCAAAAATTTCCATGTAGTAGTGAAGTGGGATATAAATTAAAGACTATAACATAAATATATAACCAATAATGGAATAACCCAAATGGAATATATAAGAGTAGAATATAATATAAAAAAACAAAATGGGAAAAATATTAACCCAATGAAAAATGATGTCCCAAGCTGACAACAACTGAAATATAGTAAAGATGAAGGAACCCAAGTCCTAATATTCAGGCCCGACAACCATAAATGGTATATGGACCTTTGTATACCTATGTTACATTGAAATCACCACTAATATATCCTTCATCTACATAAGTTATGACATGTTATGGAGAATCCCATACATGAGTGAGTGTATTCATACCTTGTACGGAAAACCAAAAACTGGTGGGGGAGGGTGAATAGAGATATATGATATAATTAGTTCGGTCAATCAAAATAATGTGGGAAATTGAACCCAATAATATATATTTTATGAATAAATGAAAATATATAATAGAGAAAGGGGGTATCTATCACACTAAAGTGCCTTGGACACTGTGTCTACCAACAGCTCTAATGGCCCACCATCGACGCCCAAGATCTTATGTGTTTGATTGAAGAATTAATGATGAGGAAAAACAACACATCATTTCCCCACATTCCATGAGGAAAATATCTAATATAAATAGGACATTATCCCTAGTATGATTGGGGTTTCATATAAAATTATAGAGAACCCATACTCTAACAAGATTGGGGGGCCACACTGTAGGTTTTTGTACAGGACCTCCACCCTTTTGCATCACGAAGGGGGGGGGGATACATAATGTATGGAGGACCCACAAAATTGTATGGTTGAGTGTGGGACTCAGTAAGTACAAATATATGACCCAAATACTAGTATGGTTTATGTTTTTCAATCTATACAATGAGGAACCACACTCTTATGCCATTGGGGGTTCCAATCAATGGGTGAAGGACCCATAACCAACTTTTTTATGGTGGTGATAATAAAACAAGTATAACATGTATGGGGGACCCAATACCTGATGGAAGAATATTTTTTTAAACCATGGAATCCCTCAAATGACCATACTCGATCACTACCATCATTATGCATCACATAAAGAATCATCATTCCCCTAAAATTCCACATGATATTTAAGGCCACTATGAATGTTTCCATCATATTATATGTAGAAAAATTATTATGATAGGATAAAAACATGAAAACATATCTTTCAAGATGAAGGAGGTATGAGAAGTCAAATTTAGATAAAAGGGACAACACGACATGTATGGGTCCCACATGGCATTTGGTTCTACTCCACTACCTAGATGGGTTCCCCTATGGACGTGGATTAGAGTCCATTTCAACATAAACTATGTGTAATGGGTACCAAATTACTTTTCTCATCCACCCATTCCTTCACATATGCTCATGGACGTGCTTGTGTTCATTGGGCCATGACCGCAAACCAGTTCGGGCCTAGGTACCAGACTATTTTCATGTAATGCCAAATTATTGGCATGTCGTCCAGTATGCAGTTTTGGGAATGTTTAGTTGGAACATCTCTAATACTCCTGGGGAAGGTCTCCTAGTGTGTGGGCCCAACCACATGACATGTTATCCTTAACAACACATGAAACCATAGAGTCATAGCCAGAGTGTAATACATAACATGAGCTCTTCATATGACACATCATGTACTCATATTTTACAAGTAAATTATGTTTTTTCACATGGATCCAAGGTCCACAGATTCCAAAATGATTTCAAATCATTGAACACTCAAAATATACTATAATCGATGTTGAAAACAACTAATATCAATTTATTAACCATTGATGGTCGATAGTTAGGATCTTACCAGCCGTTTGATGCTTATTGTTTCATGCATGCTTCTATCATCTCCAAAAATTTTCACTCTAATTCACAGATCCACATAGGTCACCCCACATATCACATTAAATCATGATACATCCAAAAATCATCATCCTAGTCATTTCTCACCAAACCATGGCAATTCAGGTGGTTTGACGACACTTAAAAAAACATTGAATATTTCAAACAATGGCCCTATATGCCAATGAAAAATAATTTTAAGAATAGTGTGGATAAATATACATGAATGAAGTAATACTTTTTTCTAATATTATTTTAAAAGAATTATTGAATTAAATGGATGTCCTTGGGAGATTTCATGACATATAAAATATAAATTGATTCAGGAAATTGAAATTTAAAGAATAAGGTCTTCAAAAGTATAAAGGATCATATAAAAAAGAATAGAAGATGAATCCATTCGAAATTTTTTAATCAAGGTTAAAACCCACAATTTATGTGAACTACCTAATTTATATTTTATTTTATAGTGAATAATGCATTCTATAGAAATGTTGGTATCTCACTACATTGTCTTCCTGTCAATCCACCTCGATCCGATAATCTTTTTATCATTTGATTCATATTTTCCAATGAAGACTGTTCCTAATATCCTATTAAAGTTTCCAAGGTTATTTAGAAAACCCTCTAGAACCTAAACAACCAAAAAAATATAGATGAATATAATGTTTGGGAATAAAATGAATTAATTAAATAATTTTTTAAAATTAATCCAAATAATGTACGTAATAATTTTTTTTCATCCGATCATCCAACTCCATCCATCATTAGATTGGAAATAGTGTGAAACCTACATTATAGATTCAATAGTGGTATCATCTTTCTGATATGAGGCCCCATTTTACAGATAACTTATTATATAGGAATATAGTAACTCATGTGATATTAATATATTAAATATTTTTTCAATATCATTTTATAGATCACTGATCCTAAGAATCTCATTATACCTACACTAATATCTCGATAAATATATGTTAATATATTTCAAGGACTTACAAGGAATAAAATGATTCAAAATTATAGTTCCATGTATCAAGACACAAATATTTCGACCTCAATCTTTAATTAGTGACTCCGAATGTTTGGATTTAGATCTCTCTACATCTTTGTTATTCATAGAAGAATAAGGAATGTTGAGTTATGAGAATTCTCCTGAATATCCATATTCAGTTATAGATTTTATTGGATACACATCCAATTTGGAACCTTATGACTCTATTTTAAGAAAAGTTGAAATCCATAAAATCGTCTTTCATTCTCTAGGAATGTTTATCTTCTTTTTAGTTATCCTTTGTCCTCTCTTGAATGGATGGTTGAAATTTTATTTTAGGAAGGTAGTATGTAGTTCCTTTCATGGTTACAATTTCAATCCTTTTTTATTTCAAATAATATTTGGTCCCTTTCAATACTCACAGTGGATTAAGTTGTTATATCCTTTATACATAGAGTATCTACCACTTTATTCACCTACCTATGTTGATAACAAATTAATAGTTATATACCATGATCATATTTAACCACTTTTGTTCGTGTATATTGAGCTAATTTTTTATGAATATATTCTTAATGATTTTATGTTAAGTATATAAGTCAAATTTTTCCCCATATAGATAATGTCACTAAATACAAAATTCCATGATGACTACATCTAGTTATATATCATGCATTGGGTAGTTATACAAAATGATATTTAATTGGTGGGGGAATAAGATATCATATTATAATTTTTCGTGACTGCAAAACTAGGCCTTCTTTTGGATGTATTGAAATTATCAAAAAATACTTCCCCACTACTGGGTATTGTTGGTACAAGTGAAATGATTAAACTCTTCTTTTACTCTTTTAAGATCACCTTATTCTCATTAGTATGTAAAAGAATTATCCCTTTTTAGTTTTCAGAGTTAGGATGTTTGAAATTCGTGAAAAGTTTCTCAAAAGTCGATGATAGTACATATCCAATCCTTGGAAACTATGGATACATGACACAAATGTTGGTATATTCCCTCTTTAACATTAAAATTTCTCTAAAGAATTTATATACATCCCTTTTAGAGTTATATTAAATTACATAGAATGTTTGATGATCTATTCCAAATTCACAATTATTATAATTTTCATTTGAATTTTTCTTTCTTAAGGTTTTCAAAAAAACATTTATATTCTCATGATTCTATTTTTTTCTGGAGTAGATTATATTTCACTAATAAGGAAACTATTAATTTGTTGAGGTAATACCTAAATAATCTATTCATTAATTAAACGATGGTAACTGGTGAATTAGTGAGTCCAAATAGATTAACTATGAACTTTTTGGGCCAAGTCCAAATGGATTAACTATGAACATGTTGTGCCTATACCATTTATAAAATGAATTCATGGGGTATATACTCCTATTTAATATTTACATAATAATATCCCAACCAAATATACACCATAGAGAAGTATTTGGATCCAAACAAATAATTTAATATGTAATCAATACATGGTAGATTAAACTGGTTATTTATCATGACCATACTGAGATCACAATGATCAATGAATAGGAAAATTGAACCATCATTCTTTTTGATGAAATGCACTGATGAAATATTTGAGAAACTACATGGATATATAAAAACATTCTCCCAACTGTCATTAAATTTTTTATTTAGTTGTACAGGTTTAGTATTGTCCAGTCTGTATATATTTTTTGGATACTGGTAATGATCTGGGTATAAGATCAATTCAAAACATAACCCCTCTATTAAGAAGTAGACAACAAAATTCATTAGGGAACACATCATTATATTCTATTAAAATAATAATTCCATAAAAGATTATACTTTCCATACTATCAATCATTTTATCAAGATACACTTTCTCAAAATTTGTTAATATTGATTCTTGGGATGATGGTTCAAAAAGAAATTGGTCCTCCTACTTAAACATATATAGAACTATAGGGAAATTTATTATACAAAGGGTGATTTACATCTCTATAAAATTAATGATGGATCTATACTTGGAAGGAAAATAAATACATAAAATATTGTCCAACTATATAAAAGGGAGTATTATAATGTTACATTTGAAATTAATCACACAAATATTGTTAAGGGAGAAACTATATACAAGGGATACAATAATTGACCCATTTTCAATTTTCATCGATAAATTGACTTCCTTGTTTTGATGTAATGTTTGAATTGTTATAATAAAATTTCATGATATGAAGAAATATGTTGAATGAGAATTAAATATCATGTTTACTATTCTTGAATGAATAATGACATTTTTTTCTTGTACTTAATTTTCTGGGACCACCTCACCATTTTTATGGAAAATATTCACTCTTTACCTCTTAGCTGTAGATGTTGTTTCTTGTAGTTATCTTCAATAATTGTAAAATTAGTGATTTTTTTAAAATGTTCCTATATGATGTAGTTGAAACGATGCAAAATAGGTAGATAATTGACTTTCATGTATTCTATCTCATCAGTGGATTTCTACCACTAGCATTTACAGGCGTGGTTCAATCCATTCCCACAAATATAGTATTTCATAGACCCCATTTGGGAATTTTTGGTTTAATTATTTCTATACATTCAAATGTTGGGATATTGGAATTTCATTCCACTGAAAATTTTAAACCACCCCCAGTATTAAACTGCATTCTAGGCTTCTTATCTCAAGTCCCATTGATCATTTAGATTTTCCAATCTACATTTTAACATTAAGGGGAATTGGATAATTTATTCCTCATTATGAATGTATCAAATCTATATGGATCTTCTTATATCTGGACATTACTACTAAATAAGTGGTTAAGTTTACATTTAGTGTGAATTAAAATCCAAAGGTTTTCTATGAAAGACTTGTGAAGTGTAATTAATTTTTTTGCTGAATTCTTTCTACTCCATCACATTAATTTTTTCCATGAGATTCATATTATTTATCAACATAAACCATTGGTCAGACTCCTCCTCTATATAATGAATGAATATCTTGAAATTATCTTTCATATAATATTCAAGGGAAAATAAGACTGGTTCAATGGAGTTCACAAATTGTTCTATGTTTCAAGGATAGTAATATCCACTAAAATTTAGAGGAATTTATTGAACATAGGTCTCAATTGATATTTTCTATTTATTATGGGGTGAGCATGTTACTTTTATTTTTAGGTTTTTACATAAGACATGAGTTAATTGAGTAGGTATTTTCATGAAGTTCTCAACTCTTATCCCATTATATAGGGAATATCATTTGAGTAATTATCAGATTCCCTATTACAATATTCAATGATATGATTCATCATATTTCCTTAAATTGACTAAAAAAAGGCAGGGAAGAGAATTTTTAGAATACTAAATATATAAAAAGGATAATATGAACATTTAAGTGATGAATTATTAATGACATCCATTCCTTAGCCTATGAATTTATAGGTTTAAATATATGTTATCCATAGTCTATTGTCTCACATTAATTTTCATTTTATTTTTAATTCCCTCTATAATGGTTCATATAGATCTTGTGAATTTACCAATTCATATCCCACATGATTGTAAAACCAGGTTTTCCACAAGGCCTCTTTTTTTGTACACCATGTACAATAGTAGTTAAAACCTAATGATCCAATTTAAGATTATTTAATCTTGGTAAATTGGTGGTTGATATAAATCCACATGTATTATCTTAATATGTATAATAATTTATGGAAAACACCTTATATATACATTAATAAAACAAGAAAATGTTTTCAGATGAATAAACGTATCCATCTGTTTATAATAATGAGTTGTATTCCAAATCCCAAAAATAGGTAGATAATTTATTTGATATATACTATTACTTCCAATATCCTTTATAACCTTTATTCATGATTTATTACATAAATATATATAGAATACAACCCTAATTAATTGAGAGGCCTATTGTGATTTGGATATTAGATAAAAAACAAAAACTAAAAATTTCATACAAAAACATTATCTCAAAACACTACAACATACCAGTAAATTCATTCAAACTTCTAGTAGTGCATGAGACAACCCGGGGTCATAAAAAGTAATGGGTGAGGTATAAATATCGGTAAGGTAATAAAAAAAACATAGCATGATGTAATACATTACCTGTGAGTCATGTGGCATAACATGGTTCTATAAAAATGTAAGAATAATAATAATTGATATTGAATCATAGCAAAATATTATAACAGGAAGCTATTGACAGAATGTGGAAACAACAAAGAACATGACATCATAATAACAAGTCAAGACAATCCTCCAAGTTATACTATCATAGAAGTCCAAGGCTAACCACCCATATAATACACATGTAATCTCTCGAGTTAAAATCATTATGAAATTCATTAATGGTCTATATAATTCATGGCCCATCAATCAACTTAATATCATGTATATGAATTTTTCTACCACATAGATCAAACATAATAAGATTTACTTTGATTAATTTTAATCACATTATTAAGGAGTGTGAGTTATATAACTGTATATCCCTTATCAATGAAGGTAATGTAAAACAATGTTAATACCCTTGAGTGGAAATGTGAATGGGTATTAATATAACAAAATTCTAGCATTGAAAATCAAAGAATAATTTCATCATTATAATAGGTGTACGATATGGTTCCTCAAAGGTATTAACTAGAGATATAAGATGTATTTTATTTCTTGTGAATTATGGGGATAATACAGGAATATGTAAATGAATATTTCAAACTGAAAAATTGAAAATAAAATGTTTTTATACAATTTATGTACTTGAATTGAAGTTGAATTAGAATATAGTCCCTTACTTGATAGGTTTCTTCTAAATGATTAGGAGAAACTTCTTATGATAAATGAAAGCATTGGTATGGATGTAGAGTGTGAATAGGAAGAGTAAAAATGTTATCCATGGGATTTCTATGAGGAGGAATGGAAGATTGGGTGTTTATTTATAGAAAATGAGAGGAGTATTATTTATTAATTTCTAAATATCAGTTTTGGACTCTTAGTAATAAGATAATAAACAATAAATACATCTATTGTTTATTTCCATTGGATTCAACTGTGGAGAAGTGGTTTCTAATATATTATTAGGCTATGAACCAAAATAATTAAAATAATACCATACATATTATGGTAGTGAGTCACGTGGATTAATAATTTTTTTAAACCATAAAATAAAATATTGGTTTTGGAGGATTCCGTAAATGGTGTGAATAATTGATCAAAATTACTTTGAGTTTTTTTTAAAAATTTAATTCTAATTTTTTATCCATTAATTTTATAATATTTATTTATAGTTTTGGGATAAATGATTTCATAATACATAATATATTTAATTTTTTCTAAAAAATTAAAATCTCAAGAGAAATTATTAAGTATAAAAAATTTCATAATTTCAAAATGATGAATTCGAAAATAATATCTATTTTTCTAAAATAATATTATCTATATATCAATTTAAAATTTTAAATAAAATTCATTTTTTAGTTTAAAAGACTAGTTTTTATGAAATAAAAAAATTTCCAACAATTTTTTAAAATTACCTGGAACATTATCAAATTAAAATACACTCTACTTTTAAACCATTATTATTTAGTAAGCATATTTATAGAATATTTTTTTCTAAACAATTTGATATATGGAAACTAATGTTTTAAATTAAATTATATGTTTCGGAAAAAAAATTGGTCTCTTCATATGGAAATATAATTTCTATCAGACTTATTATATGATAATGTATTTATATAATTTAATAATGAAAATATATTTATATAATAAATATTTTATTATAATGAAAAATAAAAATTCATAATAATAGGGTCAAGATAAGTAACCCAATATTAGACTGGCATATGACGTTAGGAAAATTTGTGAAATAATACTTATTTTTTGGTGTGGTTTGATGAAAATGGTTTAGAAGATGATATATATATGCATGAACAAATACTATGAGTGGTTTCACCTATGTTTTATCTATTGAATATCTTATTTCCCTTGATCAAGGATAAATCCTAGTGATTTCCTATCTCTTAGAAACACCAAAAAAGGACTTCATATGGTATGATTCAACTAGTTAACGCCATCACTTATTCCTTTGTTATCAATTATAGTTCGTCATATCCATTAACATATAATTATCATAACTCTAACTATATATTGACAATATTAACAGTAGTTCATTTTTAATTGGCTTTTAATCATGACACAAAAATTATGGATATATTTTATAATGGTTCAAAATAATAATTAAAAAACATTGTTAGTGTTTTATATAACTAAATTTAAATATAATGTATTTATTCTTTCAAAATGAATTTTAATTTATAAATTATTGGGATGTTATAGTTATGCTCTCCATATATGTGTGGAAGGACCATACTTTTTTAATCGAAATACAACTAATTACAATGAATATTTGGGTAAATTAGTTTAATAAAAAAACACTACCCAATGATAAAAAAATCAACATATCCATAATTAATTCAACCATATAATATCAACCAAAAGAAAAAACTCACATTTAACCCTATAGTTTCAATCAAAAAATCATTTTTTATTTGAATATATTGGATATTAATTATATTTTGATAAAATAAAAATAAAGTAATTATAATCATATTTTATAGACCTTAAAGAATCGATTTATTAAATCATCCTCTATAAATAACTCCACTTTAATGGTTAGTGTCTTTATGAAAACAAGATATATAATAATTTTTTTAAATAAACCAATAAAAAGATCTTGAAAGGTATATATAAATAGTTATTAATGTATGTTGGTATGTAATTATATTTATAGAATATCTAAATTCAAAATATTAATGATTAATAAATCAATCATTAAGCCCCCTTAACTATTTCATAACTTCCATTTTATATCACATAATGAACCTCACATAGAATAATTTATCCCTAATCCAATAATAGTATTTAATATATCATAGAACAAAAATATGATTAGTTTTCCAAATACATAGTATATCCACTTAAAACACATATTTTTACACATATTGAAATCAATGACATTATCAGATAATGAATGTTGTTTATTAAATACTTTTCTTTCCAAAATGAAATATTGTTTTTTTAATAATATATTCATTTAATAATCCATCCACTAATCAATATATTCACATTAAAATCACTAGTATAAAGAGAAACACTATCCACCTCATTTCACAAGGTATCCTTGCTATTAGTTTGTGAGAAAATTTCTCAACATAGCTTCATCTCACAGAGGCATGAAATTTCCTTTACCTTTACTTAGTATTTTTGGGTGATATATGCTTCTAAATGTAGAATGGGTGTGGTATACAAGAAAAAAATAGTGAAAATATATTTTTGGATATAAATAATAGTGGTAGAATCCTTTATTTCCTGATGAATCTCGGGATCATTAATTTTGCTATTGTAGTAATGTTTGATTATTTATATTGTACTGGTGTCGTGGTGATAAGTTGAATTTGAAATGGTGGAAGGCCTTATGTGTTATAGGTTTGTGGATTGAATCATGTGGGGATTATGAAATTACCATAATATATTTTCTATTCCATGGTAGTAGTAAAAACCATATTTTTGTAGGGAAATTTTCTAGTGACTCAAATGTTGTGTGTAATTCTTAATGGAAATAGACCTTCAATCTCATTTGGATATGATGAATTATTCAAGGGTGATCCCATTAACATGGAATGGTTGTCTTGTGAATATTTATTATAAATTTTGGTATTCCACTTCACTACAATTGGACCATTAATACAAAATCAAACACTAAATGTACTAAGGAATATTTTTAGATTTTTTTATGCTAATTGTAAATCTAAATCCATTTAATTTACAATATAAATATATTGAAATCCAAGGTGTCATCCTATTGTATCCTTCACTATTTTTCCCTTACTCCATGCATGTATTTCTTCTCACTCGAAAATGAAATGATTTTTATATTTTGGGTTTTCTGATATTTTCTTGGTTCTTGAAAAATGATTATATGTCATATATTACTAATTGTTTGTCATGAAATTTTAGTTGTATTTAATCATCATTATATTTTCAGTATAGTTGGTTGAATTATTTGATCTTCTATAATATTTGGTGATTCAAAAAATATAACTTTATTGTTGTTAAAATATATAATTTTCAAGAAAGGTTTTTATTTTTTGAATAGAATTATTTATTTTAATGAAGTTAATAAATCAATCATGAATAAAAAAGGGTTGAATTTCCACATGAATGTTTCTATATGATTCTATTATTATTTTTTATATTTTCTCTTATCTTTCTTACACAAGTTTCTTTTATGTAATTATAATGTTATTTTAAATTTATTATAGTATCATTAAATTAGTTGAATCATTTAATATAGGAAAATGCAATGAAAGGGTGGATTAATATATAGGTTTTGGTTAATGGGTATATAAACTATTGAAAGATGAAAATTAAACCTTGAATAATGTTACTATATATTGGGATAGTTTATCTTGATGAGGTAGTCTATTTTCTATATTTGTGAGGTTTTGTTATTTGAAATATTAGTATGGATAAATTGATATGTTGAATGAAATGATGATTTGTTATTTTATACAGGTAGTGGTGTTATGTGACTAGATAATTTGTAGTGGTTGTCAATTTGGATGTTCAATAGGCTATTTGGGTGTTATTTGAATGATTATCATCGAAGTGGTGTGATGAGGTTGTTTTTATTTTGTGGTAGTTTCCCTAATATGTGAAAATGAAAAATGAATAATAATTAATAATGAATAATAAATTAATTAATTTAAATGTTATAAGGGAAATATGATGTGTTGTTCTAGTGAATTGTTGAATATTAATATACAGCTAATGATGCTTCTCTTAAAAATTAAAATAATGTAGTCGATTAATATGAGGTAATGGAAAAAAATGATGCAATATAGAAATGGTTTTTTTAATATTTCATTTTTTAGAATTTAATTATTTAGTGGTGTTTTAATGTTGTCAATGATTAAATAATGTGGAATGTAAATGATATATAAAAAATGTTTTTAAGGATAATATATGTTTTTTTGTGGTGATAAAAGTGTGGAGATTATTATGTTAAGAGATGGTGTTGGAGTCATTATGATGTGGTGAGGGTGAGATGATGGGTATTTTGGTACTAGATTTTGGATTCGTAGTTGACTCTAGGTTATGATTTAAGTGCAATTATTATAAACCATGTAGTTTTAAGAAATATCATCTTCAAAACCCCATAATTCAGGTAATTTTTGAAATTCTATTATGAGGTTTTGAAATCTGGGAATTTTCCTTAACATATTGGATAATGATTATATAGATGGATGACTACTCCCCATTATCGACTCCCTATTATAAATGAGGAATTAGATTTTATGGAAGAGGATATTATAAATATATCATGATTTCAGGAGGGAGTACATGATAATTATTAGGTAGTGATGTGGTTATACAGCTAAGGCATATTTGGGGTTGAGTGATAAAGGTTAATATCCTTTAGGATACCTCTTCGTCAAAATGCAACATGCGGTATGAGGCTATTGTTTGTAGTATATAGTTATGAAATGATGCATATATCTGTGGTATGTAGATTTTCATTATGATTTTCCATGTGATTTGTGGTTATGCTGTAATAGAATATAGGCTAACACTAATAAAAAATTTGTTGTGGTGTAATGGTGTCTTGTTTAGGGAATATGTTGTCATAATGTAACTTTCTTGTTATATTTAATTAATATATTACTCTACTTGTATAGGTATTTTTGTGAGAATTCCTATTTGACCATTCCTATTTTATATTTAATATTATTATAGATATCCTTTGTGGGATTTAATGACTTGTTAGGAAAATAAAACTAATATTGGGAATTTGAGGGAGTTTGAGTCACTGCTATAAAATATGTTCAATTGGGTCTTTATTTTGAAGACCATTATTAAGTATGAAAATAAATATATTTTTGGGACTATGGGTGTCATCTTACATAATATCATAGTCTTCATGGGTGGTTTTATTTTATGATTCAAAGGATTATAAGAGTCATTCCTCACATATTTTTATACCATTGGTTCTAGTCACTAGACCATTTATTACGTTGTTTTAGAGGGTAACATATAACTTCTCTATAGGACACATACATGTTATTATTTTTATGTGTCATTACGTAATTTTTCTATATCTTAAAAAAACTCCTTAAAATTAAATGTTGAAAATTAATGTTTCATAAATTATGAGTAAAATAATAATTATATTTGTCATTACTCTACATGAAAATCTACCCTCATGGTTGTTTCATAATAACACCTTAACTCCTTCAAAAAGTGTATATTTTTTTCAATATTATTTAGGTCATATATCACAATATCTGATGTAGAAAATCCATTTCTTTTATAGTTTTCCATGATTAGTCCAATTCAATCCCTAGAATAACACATCACAAAAGTATAGAGAAACTAAAATGCTAAAATAATTTCCTAATCCAAGTACTTCTGACCAACCATGAATATATACCCTAGAGATAGGCATTAACATTGTTAAATAATAAAGGATCAATAAGAAATTATCTTCCTATAATCTTAAATTAGACTCTTATTTGTACATACGATTCATTAAAAGGATCACCACTCATCTATTTATGATCCTCAAAGAAATATTCATTGAAAATTATAAATTACATTGTCATCTCATATCGTAAGATAGTTAAAACTAAAATTGTAAATGTCTCAAATGATCATGTGTGATGTCTAATGATTTAGATACAATGATTAAATTTTTTTCTCACTTTATTTTTATATAATTTCACTATTATAATAACCTTCTGTAATTATATTATATAATGATCTATTTTTGAGGATATATAAAATATAATAAAGTAATCCGGGTAATTTATTTACTATATTTCATCAGTCTATACTAATAAAATTCCAAACCAATATTGTATTCTTCCAGTCTGAAAAAAATATTCATCATGTTTTAATCAACCAAATGAAGCATTGTAATTGTCTTATACACAACATCAAAAACTTTTTTATTTTGACATAATTATATATAATTTTCAAATATGATATAATAATGAATAAATAATACCAATCAACGGATAGAAAACAAGAAATATAAATTTTGAAGAAATAGATGAATATATCTTTAAACCCATTTTAAATATGTTGAAATATTACATTTGATGATTATTTAAATCTATAACAATATTTTGATATTATTTTTTTATGTTATATCATAATTCTTCATTTATCTGATCCATTATAGATCACCATCATTGAAACAAACTAATAATGAAGCATACTAATTTCAAAAAACACTATTTTTTATGTTTATGAGGAAATATTGATCCGAAGATCATAATATATATTTTAGATATTTATTAATATTTCATCATCTAGGTCTATGCAAACCATCGAAAAAATTTAATTTATTCAAGACATTATAGAATCGTAGAATCTTAACCTGAATCTATAATATGAATGTTCTCCTTATTTACAACTAATGTTATTATAAAAATGTATTAATAATGAATAAATAATAAGACTCATTTCATATGAATACAAAATTTTCCTGAAACCAGCTTAGAGTCCTCTTTACGGACTACAAAAGCTATATTTTTGTCATTAAATCAATTATAATCTATCTCATTCAAACCACACATGTACCAAACTATTAATTAAAACCTACTGTCCTAACACCAACCATTATTTTCTCCCTAAATGAGTAAGTGAACTCCCCAAACCATCCTTAAATATTAGTTAGATAAAATATTGGGATTATAATATTTTTTTAATGGGTGGTTGGTATTATGAATAAATTAAATATGTCACTTACTATCTAGAAATATCAGCCATTATAATATAAATAAATATTAAACCATAGAACATAATAAATTTATATTAGATTATGATAACTATGTATTTCATAGGAATTATAGTTGGTACTCTAGAAGTATGTGAACTATATAAGATGATTTTCATAGTAGGTTAGGTACTTTATTGGTAGTACACATCATTAAAAAATGTGCATCTAGGTATGAAACTAAGCCTATAGGCTGGAATGTATTTTTCCAATTAAATTTTGGATATTTTAACTATTTAAAATGGTAGATGGGATAAAATTGGAGTTATTCAACCCACAATGGGGTTTTGTCCCTCCTTACCATCCAATGGGTGTGGGTGTTGTTTCAGTTTCTTAAATCCTTTAAAAACATAAAAAAATCATTTTCACCAAAACAATATGTAAGATGATAAAAATAATCAATAGGAAGACATAAAACATAAATATTAAAGTAAAATTGAATACAAACAATATAATGGTTTCCTAAAATGAATCTAGGGCTCAACAACCTCACCAACTTTGAACCAACAGCCTCTTAGGTTATCAATCATCCATAATTTATAATATTTAAGGAAAACAAATGAAAAAACATTGAATCTTTTATGAGGTGTAGAGAAATAATAATATTTATAGCCATCATATGAAATGGGAAAATATCCTAAAAACTAGTATCTATTCGTTTCATCAGCTAAAAAAGAATGAAAAACTATCCTCTAGAACAAAAACACATGAATCAAAAAAATATGATGATTTTTTATAATGACACCTATAACTCACATTCTTCACACTTGTAAGGACATGACCCACTAGGCCATGCCTGACGGACAGAAGGTTGATCCTTTAAAACCCCAAGTCTTCCTTTAACAGTCTAGGGGGTGTTTATAGTCTCCAAGAATGCATAACTAAAATTAGATGCCTTTTCATAATATACCTATAACCATGCACTAATCCATATAAATGAAAATGTGAAGAGGAATAATGAAAAATAATCTAATATCTAGAGTAAAGATATGAATGTAATAATCTATAGGGAATATATAAGCACACACCAAATAAAACCAAAATGAAAAAACACACACACAATAGGAAATGAATCCAAAACCTAAAAAAACTAGAATAAAGGAAAACTGAGGGAGCACATTACTCAAAAAATCCAAGTCGTGACCACTGTATGTGGCCAATGAAATGAAGTATCCCAAAGATCTAATGAATTCACCACCATTATATCCCTCATTTTCATAAGAGACGGCTTGCATGTGTAAAGACCATGCATGGGTGAGTACATACATACATAGTTGGATACTGAAAAAACTGAAATGTGAGAAATATAATGATAAAATGTCATCTAAACCTATATAGAAGTGAAATAAGATGCTACAAATATATATGATCATAAAGAAACATAGTACAGAAAGAAATGGGATCTATAAATCATATCTTATTCTGTATTCTATGAGATGCGAACAAATCCTAATGTCCATCACTGATGCCCAATATCAGAAAAATACTGACTAGAATATACATGTAAAGACCCACTCCTCAATACAACACTCCATAATTGAGGGATCAAAAATTTCCATTGATGACCCACATGTCTTCAATGCTTGATGATGGGGGAGTAACTCTCCGTAGATAGGGGACCAATGTCCATTTTATGGGATTACTTACTATATTTGTATAATGAGTATGGAGGACCCAAACCCCCGTGCGATAAGGAATTATGACACTTTTAAAACTCTGATGATCCTTTCCTAAGCACCACCATCATTACGTGTCTCAAAAAGAAGAGTAACACTCAGAACTTGTCTCATCACATCTCATATACGATTGCGAATACTATCATTACATTATATGTGAAAAAAATTTGGATATGCTACCAGTGGGACACAATTCATGACTTGAAGAAATAGATAAGAAAAGAAAAATTTCTATATGGAATACATAAATTGTATGGGGGTTCACACGACATGTGGCCCCACCCCATGACCTGATCTTTTCTCCATTTGGATTTGGATTTGGAATATATTTCGTAAAAAAATGTCTACATTTGGTTTATAGTGTGTCTGATCCAGTCAGGCATTTATCTTGTATAGATGCTCATGCCCATGTACATTTGGACATGATCAGGTACTACTAGGCGTGCTCATGTACTATCAATGTACATGATGTTCCATTTGAAATGGTGCCCTAGGCAGGAAAAACTGGGACATGGATTTTCCACCATGTGTGGGGTCACAAGATATGGGGGCCCAAACAAACAACATGTGATAATTGAATCG
Organism: Viscum album; assembly: GCA_963277665.1. Lineage (NCBI taxonomy): Eukaryota > Viridiplantae > Streptophyta > Magnoliopsida > Santalales > Viscaceae > Viscum > Viscum album. Next base: position 62,178,113 of record OY728128.1, read on the forward strand.
ATAGTAAACTATATCCTCCATAAAAAATAATTATATGACATGTGTTCTACAATAATAAATAACGTTAACTGCAGTTTTTTTTCAGAAATACAATCCCATTAAATTTGTTAATAGATATGTAATTTTCTCCTAGAGATATACCGTTTTACCACCCGAATCCAAAGGGGGTCATCTCGGGTCCCCAAATCTAGGACTACAGTTATCGAGATTTAAAATTTGGACATCCACATGAATCCTATATAACACTATATCCATACCCATCACCACTACTAATCCTAGATGCATGTATTCATCACTCGCAACCCCTAAACAATTTTTATCCATACTTGAATCCCTATACCATCACAGATTGTAAAACCACCAAGAATCTTGGGGGTTGAGCATACCTGAACCCATCCATGAAATGAATAACCTCAACCCCTTTGGAAAAAGTATAAAAACATAAATAATGGTGGTGATAGAAAAAAATTGAAATATATGAATCCATAATTTAAAAAGTGTTCTCAACCAATGATCATATTAATAGGATATCTGAGATGATAACATGTGAAATATGTGTGTTTCATAAGACAAATAAAAAAAAGGAAAAATGGATTATTCTTAGGGTCAAATAAATCACAGATTTAGAAGAAGATAAGGATTCTCACGTAGTATTTTAGTCAAAATTTATGAAAAAATAAAAACCATTTCCTTGATTTAGGATCAATTTTTTTTTTGGAGATTCTATTTTCTAATGCCGATGATGATCCACTATGTTGGATGGATCTCAAACCACATCAATCAGATCGTTATTCATCCTCCGGTCATAATTCTCCAATGGAGAATGCCCAATCCTCCTATAAAATCCTCACTAGGTTATGAAGATAATAATATAGATTTTAAATAATGTTGAATTTATAAATTTTTTGGATAAGGACATTTAAAATGAAATAAATAATTTAATTATTTAATTTAATTAAATACATTCACTAATGGAAACCAAAACTGAACATCCATGGATAACCAAGATTATTCCACAATCAGGGAAAACCCCACATTCCAGAATTAACTGTGGCCATATAGTTTTTATTTTATTTACCAAACAATGGGAAAATAAATTTATAGAGATATTATTCATAAATTTTCTTTAAAATATAGTAATATTATAAATATATTAATTTAGGGGTTCTGATCCACCCAAAAACCTCATAAACTCTAGGGATAAATCTTGTTATATACATAGAAATATTCAAAATATGAGTCCAATAAAACAGGATTCATTTAAACACTAAAGAAATATGGATATTTACATCTGTATGTAAAATATACCAAACAATTTTATATGTATATAACCATGACCTAAAACTAGTAAGATATGCACTAGGTATTGGTGAGAGTAATTTTTACCCATCTCACTAGGGTGTAGATCCTATTCATAACACTCTAGAGATATTTTCCCACTTTAACCTTGATGATGGAACTCATCTGAAATACATTTAGATGGTTTTAATGTAATATGGAACAACCTGACATATATTTCATTATCTCACATCAATTTATACATTGGTCACTCAATAATTCATCATAGTTCACCATTGTGAGATATTCGATGAATAAAATACTCTACAGATCTGATACCCGAGATGTTTGAAGACTGAAAATATCTACATATCTCTTTCCAGAGATTTAGATTCCTAGAAAATTTTCCTCCAACCTTGTTCTATGGGTGAACAAATGAAATTACTCAGTACATCATTATCCATCTTGATACCTGTTCTGTGAGAGACAATGATAAAATATACTCATATGAATCATCGTTAATCTCAATATTGTGTATCATCAATAAACTAAAATTAACTATCATGGTTGAATAATAATAACTACATGTATACTTCATCACGTCCCACTACCCAAAATATTGGGTTAGATGTGGTATGTACCCATATATAATTATCTATATCAAACACAAGTATATGTGTGTGTGTGGTTAATTTTGGAAGTACACTACCACTATAAATAACAAGTAGTTTATGGAATGAATCCCACGACGATTTTAGAGAAATATTAAAATAATTCACACCATTCCATTAATGACCCACCTATTAATAAAAAATAACTCTCCATCATAAAAATAAATAATGTGGTCTCACCTAAATCATTGAATTTCCAAATATTTTTCAAATCAAAATCTAAAAAGCATTAAAAGTGAATTATGAGACTACATAGTTCAATATGTTATTAAACTATTAATTTTATTTTGGATATTAATATAAATACTTATATTGTATTTGATATTTCTTAATGGGTTTGACCACTTTAATAAAAAAGTTTATAACATCATTCCTTTTTATCATCTCTAAAATCATAAGTCAACTATTAAAACACAAAACCAAATTAAGGGAATATATAATCATTTATAAATTATTTTTTGTATGACTAATAATATTATGATTCTTCTCATTCATCACAGCATTTTAATTAAACTAAAATGTTCCATGACTCATTTTACTACTTAATTTATATTTAATATATAAATCATAATGTTATCTTTAATTAAATTACTAATTTAATAATCTTTACGGTTTCATGTCTTAATCAGTAATCTATACCACACCTTGAATACACTATATTAACAATTATCTAGAATAGAATAAATATTACCATTTAATGGATTAACATTAAATTTATTATTAATAAATCCATTACTATTAATTATTCAACAACTCCACTAAAAATAAAATATGAATTCCATAATTAATAATAATATCTTTAAAAAATTCATCATTGTTATTCTCTTTTAATTTGAAAGTATTTAATTTTTCTGGTTACAAACATTTTATTTCAAACATATAATTGAGTGAAATTATAATTAGTTTAATGATTTTTTTTCATGTCATAATAAATATGATAATTTTATTTTATTTCACGAAATATTAAATTTAAGACCTTTAATTTCAATGATTTTTTTCATTTATATCAATCACCTGCACAAATTTTCAACACCTAAATTTGCTTTCATCATAATGAATTTATTAATCATATGTCACAAATCCATATATGTCATTATAAAATCATTAATATTCTAATATTTTCCCACCTCTATTTTCAGATATATTTACATTTCAACATAACATTGATATTAATTTACATAGTTTATTGAAAAACATTCATTAAATGATATGAAATAAATTTTAATGAATTTTAATGACATTCTACCTAGAAGAAATAGTCCAATATATTATTCATTTTCAAAACTATACAACGAATGAAAACACTATATTTATCCAAACATACTGTAAATATTATATAAGAGGTTCGTGATGTAGGCCATGATTTAGATTTATATTTTTAGATATTTTTCCAAAATTATTCAGCTTATTTTGTTGATCAGAATTCCATAGATTAATCATGAATACTATATCATACCTAAAGGATATTGAAGAGGTGAAGTAAATAAATAATAATGATAATAATGATAATATTGTTAATTTGAAATTACCCACCCATAAACAATTTATATAAAACATGATGAATTTTAGAAAAAAGTTTATATTTTATATTTATAATTATATGCGATTTAATAAATATTCATCCAATATTTCTTATATAATCATTTAATCAAATAAATGTCAATTTATTTCTATGAAAATTACATAACAGGAACCCTCATATACAAATATCACTCTATAACTGGTTTAATAAATTAAAAAAATTTAAATTTTCAAAAATTTTAACAGAAATATAAAATTATTACATAATATTAAATTTATGAAACATTTTGGTTAGATTTATGAAAAAATAATTTACATTTTTACATTTTAATGGAAATTTAAATTCGTTACAAATTTATTACAATTCATAGTGAGAGTTAATTTATTCAAAACATTTATAATAGATTCATAAAAATAAATATGCCTAGTAAAATAAAAACAAATAGATTCATTTAACAGAAAGGATTATATAAATATTATTTTTTAACTATATATCAAAATTTTATGTACTAATATTGAGGGAGAAATTAAATATTATCCTCTTATAAATTTATTATTCATATATTAGATTATATTATTATTAGTCTCATTAATCTCATTTATTTTTTTGTTAAACAATTATATAAAAATTTAAATCTTATTTTTCATGGTTTATATATTTAAAAAAAATTAAAATAAACTGTAAAAATATATCTCCCAAGTATATATATGTAACCAAAATTCATAAAATAAAATACAACAGTCTAATAAAAATAACTTGATATATGGAAACCAAAAGTATAAATTAGTCCATATAAACTTATATTTAAGGACATTAATGAAAAGAGAGAATTTGAAAATTTTCAAATCACTCTCTAATAATGAAGTAATAAAAATTATAGATTATTTTAATTCCAATTTCATTATATTAATAACTGTTTAAACATTGTCATCCACACTTTTCTTGTGGAAACTTGAGTTATAGAATATACATTGATGGCTGAAAAATTTGGTAATGAAAATATATATAATATGGCTATTATATCAAAGAACCATACCATTTCATTATTGGTTCATTGTTTTTCTCTTATATATTCATCATCGATGGTGGACACTAATATTTTGAGAGAATAATAATACTATGATCCTAATCCTAATAAATAAATAAATAAATAAATAAATAAATATAATAATAATTTTGTTAAAAATAATATTCTTTAAAAAATATTTATTTATTTAACAAATCTTAGCACCATATCATAATATTTAAATACTTATAAAAAACAATATAAACCTCATCTCAAAGAAAAAAAACTATTCTATACTCAGTATAGATTTCCATTTCTTGGTATGATATTCTATTGAGGAGAGAATTAGAATTTTATCCTTTTAAAAAATATTTTTTTATTAAAACATTCCACTCAGTTATCAAATTAATGTCTAGGATATTCTATTTAATTAAAGTGAGTTCTATTAACTCTAATAAGATATAGTTTGATTACCAAAACACAATTATTGATAATTTTATTCTTTGAAAAAACATATTCTTTTACATTGATTCTCAATGATAGAACTATATGGTTAAAGACCAATATTTAGAGCATCATGAACCAATTTTGGACATGTCAAAAGGAATTCAAGTTCAAATCTTTGAGAAATGATGATAATAACACCATTCAAGACTCAAATTCCATAACAAATTTAGTTGGGCATTTTTACATATAATCATAGAAAATGTTATAAGATCCTATTATATATTGGCTACTATGTTTTAATAAAATATTAAATATGATCCAAAATCACATAAACTTTTTATATCTTAGATCCCACACATGGTATCATGGAAACAATGAATAATTCATGATTAAAATTTTGATTCAATTTAATAAATTATAATTTGATCACTTTTTCTTCATCTTATTTTCTCTCTTTCATGTATATATGGATTTTATTGGCTATGAATTGGAAGATAATATGAAGGAAACCTACTCTAAGGGAACGATTTTCACCTTAATGGGAGAGACACATTTGTGGCCTATAATTGACTAATTTGATGACCTTGAATCTATCCATCTGCGTAAGATCCACCACTTTTCCAAAAAACAAATTATGCTTGGGTTGTGGAATCTTTGGCAATAAAATTCAACTGACCAACTTAGTGGTGCCCCATGCGGCCTCCCCTACCATTCCACTATACCCGTTTTTCGATCTATCAGTCATTATCCAATTGTTTCCCATGCCTCACTCAATGGTTATAACTGTTATGGGTCACATTTCAAAGATAGTACAACCCTCTTCTGTCCAACCCAAATCCCAAAAACGTCTTTCATCACTTTTTTTCTTAATTATTATAGTTTTAATATATATATATATATATATATATTATTCTAAAAATATAAAAAATATATTTAATTTACATATTTTCTAATAAATTATAAAAAAATAAATTATAATTCAGGTTTAATCTTATAGGGGAAATCTAGTAGTTAATAATTAAATTTATTAATTTTATTTAAAAAAATTTATTTTCCATTGTGGATAATATGATGAAGTTGAGATATTTTTGAGTAATTATTTTAATACCCACATGTTTGATGATCTTGATTTTAAAATTGACTTATGTATGTCCTGTTTTATTTAATTATTTAAATTTATTTATCATGTGGTTTTATTTTTAAAATCATTATAATAATAAATAATGATTATTTGTGAATGATCTCTCTATTGTTTCTAATGTATGAGTATACATATCCACAGATAATTTTACAAAATCATTTGTCTGTGGTTCCTATCTCTTTTATGTTAGTATAATTATTACAAGAAAAGCTTCCTTGAAGAGTTAACTCATGTAATGAGAAAATTGAAGACTAAACATATAGAGATAACTAAATAACTAAGGATGCTATAACACTAGTATAATAAAATTGAATGAGGTGAATCTCATAGGCTAAATGTTGGTTTATAATTCTTTATAATTGAACTGGTAGTTAAAAATCTGATGAACATTTGACATTATTATTTTTTATATATTGATGGTTAATTTGTTATTTATGTGAAGGATTATGTTTTAATATTTTCAATTATTCCTGGATAAATATATAATAAATTTAATACATATTTATTGTATATTGATAATTATTTAAATATGGAAATGTGAAGTAAACAAAAAGCAAAGGCACAACTATAGGTGTGAGATCCAATCATGGGGATTTAATTTTAATAAACTCTGAAAACTTAGGTCACCATGTCACCATACACTGACCCCCATTGTATGAAAAACATTTTGGTTTTTGGTTTTAAGATGATAACTACTGAAAATACCCTCTAGAATAGAAATAATCGTTTGTCTATATTGTGATAATGCAACCATTTGAAAACACAGACTCAATAAGTGGAAATCACTCGTATGCATATTCATTTTAATAAATACCAGGGTATCCGTCTCAAGAAAAAATACGCTAGGATAAATAAATATAGAAGGGGTAGGTGTTTTTATAGAGATTTTTTTCCTCATCACTTGGAATGGATTTATCTACAAAGGATTCAAGATTCCAAAAGGATTTTTAAGAAAGATGATGTCCCAAATTACCCCAATTGTGAGGGTTTCTTCATGATACTATCACACAACTTCTTCTTTTATAGATTTTACATTCACATAACTATTATTTGAGCACTATAAATAAAATAAGAAACATGATCTTTATCCCTACTCATCACTATTGTAGAAAAACACTTTTTCTAGGCCTCCCAAGTGAACTGTAATCCTTTGGGTAAATAATATATGGGAATACCTCCATTATATTGCCTCACATGAGGAATATCCTCCTCTATGAGCCTCATATGTCGGCTAACATCCTTCTCAAGACAACCATATGGGTCTTCCTTTTTCATGATCCAACCCTGTTGAATGGATTCCTTTGCATAACTTCAAAACTGACAGACCTCCATAATGTGTCTAACATGTATGATAACATCCTTCACAAGCCTAAAATATTTATTTTCCTCCATCTAGTGTCCAGGATTATCCTTCAAACAATATCTATGTATAGAGTATTTAATTCTCAAATAGCATCTTCACAAAGTGTCCACAACATGTCATTCTAGACACCCCCATTAAATACCCTTTCAAGTATCCTTTAAGGCCTCCATTATCCCAAGTTAGAACCCTAAAGGGTCAAAAATAAGGTATTCTTTGAATCCACTAGTTTAGTATAGTAAAAAAATTGGGCTTATTATATCTATCTCATTTGAAATTTTAGCCCCTTGACCAAAAGGAGGCATGAATATTTTAATCCTGGAAAGGTAGAACCATTAACATAATCACGATTATGTATTCCATAGTTAAAAATGGTCTCTATCATGATGATACTAGAGAGGAATTTATAAGACTAACATGACCATCTTATCTCTGATTCCAATCAATGATCAATGTTCAAATGGGCTTCTTTTATTGGTGTAGGCACCAACTATTTTCTTATTGATTATTCCATCATCAAGAAATAAGCCAGGAATATTGACATCAGGGAATCATAATTTTTTACATCATACGAACTAAGTCTATACTAGTTTTTGAGTATCATTATAGCCCTCCTTGAATTTATAAGAAACCAAATTGATCTCATAATGATAAACCACCCTTTTCTTGTCATTGACCCATTCTCTCAATAAGAATCCCTCAAAAAATCCTCTATTTCCCCCATTTATGAAACACTCTACCTTACCTTAGCTAATTGAATGACATGGTATAGACATTTACATGAACATAAAATATTCACATCAATATATGTGGAATTTTATTTCTATTAACTTGGATACATAAGAATACAATTTGATGTTTAGACCCATAATAATAATTATTAAAATCCTTCTTTGTCACGTTTTATTGCTTTCGAGAATGTATGTCATTTCACTGGGGCCATATTCTAGGGGAGGAATATGTTTGGGTCTATAATTATTAAAAAACCACATTATACCTTTTGGGACATATACCCACTTGTCAAACCAACCACATATCAGATGTGTCCATAATATTGATAAAAATGACTCATCCACTTCATCTATATTACCCTTAAAGTCAACTATTATGGGTATTTCATGTTTATTTCCCACACAAACTATTACTAGTCAACTATCACCTTGATTTCCATTACACAAGATAATTAATTAATAAGAACCTGATATGTTTCCCTGACCTTAAAAGGAATCATGATGATAAGTATCACATGAATATAATTATTATGAAATTTTCTATTAATTGTAATCAAACTACTTGGATTTAGATTCACTTGATAAGGATACTTAGTAATACCTCCTTTTGGGCCTTATAAAAATATTAGAACACTCATAATCTCCCTATAATGATGAATAAAACTAGAGTTCCTAACTATGTAGCTCTAAACCACGTCATAATCAACTAAAAAGAGAACGATGATGTTTCTATGATACATACATATGGTTCTATCAGTGGAAAAATTTTATGTATACATATTTTCACATAGATTCATGTCAATGAACAATAACTTGAATAGGGGTATCCTATGCCATGTCCATATTTAGAATGGATTCATTGATATAGCTTAAATATATCATATAATTATTTATTAGTGAAAAATTACTATATAAAAGGTGGGAATGATCCAAACCTCCAATCCTCTTAACCGACACACATTCCAATGCTTCAATAGTATAGTACTAGTGATGAAGATCCTTTGAAAATAATGTATTATCATCCTCAAAATGCAATGATGGAGTTGTGTCTGAAATTCATTCAAAAAAAATGAAAATCTCATATGAATCTCTTTGAGATTGTTGAAAGATTAATTCACAGTAGTATTCATGAATTCATTTTCCTAAACACAAATAATTACTTGGGAAATTATAATTGAGAACTAGTCATGAATGATTTAAAATACAAAATCAATTGACAAAGCATATGCATTTTCTTGAAACTTTAATAATGGGTTTCTTGCTATGGTTCTTTACTAGAACTTATGTATCATTCATTGGAATATACTCATTCCAAGTAAATGGAATCACAAAAACATTAAAAATATTCCTCAATCATTATAAAATCATATCCCCTGATGGCTAGAAGAATTATATCACCCTCTTAATACCTCCAATAACTCTTTAAATGTACATCCTTTGGAGAAAAACTGTGATGAAAAAAATACAATCTTGAATCCATATTTTGATGGCCTATAGGTATTTAACCCTAATAGACCATTCCATTATAAAAGTGGTGTAAGAAAGAAATGGGAAACCATTTCAACCTCTAACTAGTTCTGGGACCTCAACCTAGAGAATATAAATAATGAATTTTATTATCTTAGGGAGGTAAATCTGGTGGCTTATAGTAACATAAGTACTATTTAGGAGTTAACCATGAGGGATCATACCCTAAACAGTCAATGAACAAAATTATATGTGGCCCAAATTCTTTAGGTCTCCACTAATAATTATTCTTTAGAGATACCAATCATAGACACTCATGAACAAAAACTAATAAGGCTATCTCAATAAGTGAAATAGTCCCACTAACCTTAAGGATAGTACTATATCATTGTTCCCTAGAATGAATTACATCAAAAATTAATGGTGGAGGATCAAGCCAATATTCATGATCCAACACATATTATCTATTATTTTTCCACACAAACATAAAAAGATACATTCTAGTATATTCTAAAACCCCTAATGGAAATCCAATATTACTATCTTTTCATATTAATCTCATCAATATACATTGATAAATACTAAAGGAAATTAATAGGAACATATCCCAATTCCAACTGAAGAAGGGGAACACATCAATTTTCAATTATAGAGACTTATAATTATATCATAATCACAGTCGATGTGTAGGTATATGGGTCGACCAAAATCTTATAGTTATATCAACATATTCTAATAGAAGTAGAAAAATGATATTATTTGTATGTCCTAAGGCACAGTAGGTGTTAGAACCACATTACTTCTCCCAATATTTATTAATAATATTATTTTCATATATCTGAAGCTACTTGATATCAACAACAAATATATTCTACAATTCAAAAAAGTATCGTCATATTTAGACAAAATTATAGTTATAGGATCACACCCCCATATTAATTAAGAATATCTATGAAAAAATTATTTAAAAGGCTTTAGAGAAGCCACATATTCCTTATCCCTATCATTTTAAGGAACATTAATGAAATATATAGGTGAATAGAAATATGGATGCACATAATCCCACATAATTTTGGAGGAATCATTAGAATATTCCCTTAAAGTCCATAATACTGGCCCATAGTAATATCCATCACAGTGAAGCTCATCAACTAGCTCTGATAATGATATGAGAACCCTCCTTGGATAACTCCCATTGAAGAATGTCATAATTCTTTCCTAAGGGATGAAAGAAAAAAATTTCCAACTAAAGGTTTCCAAAGTCCCAATAGTTAGACTATATCCCTTTATTGATTAGTGAAATTTTTCTTGAGGCCCAAAAACAACTGTATATGGTGTCTTTAGTGTCTTTGGAATCACCACTGACGGGTGAGAGCTGCATAAGCTGTGAAGTTCCTCCCTGTGAAATTTTGATAAGTAGTTCTGGTGGTCCTACCAAAAACACAGGTGAAGAGATTTCTCCTTGTGGAAATATGAACGTTGATCATGAGATATCTTCTCATGATTTCAGGAAAAAGTAATCATTATAGTAACAAAATAAATAGGAATGAAGGTACCCCTTTCTATCCCATTGGATTGTAACTGTAAAGGACCTTACAAAGGTTTTTAGATCCACCTAATTGGGAATTATGTCAATGGGGCCCATTGTGATGGTTATACCTAATCAGGTAAATATGTTCCTACCCTTAGGAAAGAAAATTTATGAATAAACTCACCTTCAGTGAAACATAAAGGATCAAGGTACGGTACAACAACAAAATCAACTCTGACTTGTGAAATTTTATCGTAATTAATAGATGGTCATGGGAAATGGATATAATTAGAACCTCCCTTCCCCAAAATATAACCCAACATGGTCAAAGAGGCTCTTAGTGGTTATATAAATCTTGATAATTCAGTTCTAAATCTGCTATGATGTTACGGTTATGTGGAAGAGTTTACACCCAGATATGATGATGATGAAATGGTTTTTGGTAAGTAATTGGATGATAATAATATCCCCATAATTTTATTTCACCTTATATCTATTAAATATTTCAACCCATTAGTGTAATATGGGATTTAATTTGTTTCGTATGACACAATTTATGGGATTCTCTCTATTATTTATAAAATAATAATCTTTCCTATTAATGGTATGATAATTGTCTTCATGGGATAAATAGGATTTATCATAAGATTTACTTTTACGATTTTTTCATAGATTTGAACCTAAGATTTTAAATTACCAATAAGATCCTATGAAATTATTATCTCTACTATATTAAGGTACATGAACCAATAATTTATGATTTCCCATCAGTTTTGTATATTTACGTATTTGGAGAGTATATGAAAATAAGATTTTTAATTCATTACTGGGACTAGAGTGACCCCCAAATAATGCATCCTTCGATGTTATTTCTATAGTAGAGGCCTCATGATTGAATTTTATTTATATTTGTTGGTCCTTCCAATGAAATCCTACAACATCTGAGATATGGAATTGATTCAATTGAAGAGAAGGATCCATTGAAAATATCAAATTCAAATTTTCGAAAAAGGTCACTTTAGAAACTCTATTAAGGAATTAAAATTACATAACATTAAAAAAACCATTACTAGAGATAATATCACAATATTAACATACACTATACCTAAACCACACATGATTGAGGGTATTATATGTTAGAAAAATGCACTATCAACTGTTATTATAGCCATAAAAGAATAAACCACCCCCAAGGGGTTGTGGAAATTTTTACAACTACCACCACCCCAAGAGTTATGAAATCCAGAATAATATAATGTGGTGGTCGTGTAAAAATAAATCCAACTTCAACCCTTATGGGTATGACGGATTATTATACACTCTTTCACCTTTTATAAGGAATTTGGTTTTCTTTCCAACTATATATGACCATTGAGCTCTTGAAACTAGTAAAACCACCATTGTTACTATTAAAGAAAACAACCTTATAATTTGGGTCACACCTAATAATGATTTTTATAGTTCCCTCAGTATCACTATCCACAATTAATTTCTAGGTGAAAAATAATTTAAAATAGCTAAACCCAATGGATTTTGGAAGTTGAAGTTGTTCACTAAGAGATGAGATACAAAGGGGGATATTAATTTACCTCTTTGGGAGAAATCAAGGGATAAAGAAAAATTTTAAAATAAAAAAATGAATATATTATCTCTATTAATCATGATGTATTATTGAATTTCATTTTTAAAAATTTTGTAGAGGATAAAAGCTGGGGAAAATATGAAATAGAATATCATGAAAAATAATTACCAAAAACATTGTCCACACTAAAACACCTGAAGAAGGTGTGAACACATGAACTCAAGGGGTGAATCAGAACCAGGTAGCTTTAATGTTTCCTTTACACCCAATTAATGTGATATAACTTAATATAAAGGTGAATTCAAACATTTATCCCACTGTAAACATGTATAGGATGAAATCCCCTCTAGTAAAGATATATATGAACTTACTTAATTCACAATAGGGGTGCTAAAATGGTTCATTTCTACATTACTTAGGGAAAATATCCACAATGTGTATGACATTTAAGTATAGGTGAATTTATCTCCTCACATGATTCCCATTAAGTAGGACGGGGTTACCTATCCAATAAGAGCATAGTGTAATCCCTGAGATGGATTTAGGTTCAAATAACCAATTTACATGAACCATGAGGTTGATGATGACCAAAATTTTTCTTAATTGTTTCAATAAATTCCTTCAATTTTGGAAGGCTACCTTGGGCTAGCTCGATATGGGTGTCAAAATCTAACATATGTGTAATGAACACATCAATCATCACCTTATACTTATGTTTGGGGATGAAATCAGACCACAAAACCTCTTGAGATCCTCCACTATATTGAGTCACCTAATCCTTGAATTGAATCCTTAATTAGGCAATATTTCCCAAAATATACAAGGTGTAAGCCATACCCAAAATGGATGCGTGCCACTCTACCACCATCTAACTTTTGGAATCCCAACATCCAAAACATTAGTGGAACATGTAATATTAAACAACACATTTTACATTTTCTATCCCTTTGTATACCTTTGAATAGAACACTTGATTAGTAGTTTGAATAAATACATAGATATTTTTACTTCCCATTTGAAATAATAACATTATTTTGGTGTAATAATTTTCCTACTAGATTCATCTGAGGATGGTAAGACATTTTCCATTAGTTCCACTATTAGTACATCTCTATTTTAATAAAGATGCTGATTATTGACATTTTGAAATGAAAAAATTGTTAAAATGAGAGAATATCTAATTTTATATTTAGTAGGAATGGTATAAGGTTTTTAATCAACATGAATCACCCTTTGGTGAAATTTATATATATTATTATAAAAAATCCCTAAGATAAGTTTCCAATGATATTAATATCTATGTAGAATCTAAAATGTTTCTAGGTTATCATAACCATATCACTAAACCTAGATGGATTCATCTTATGACAAGTTAAAATTTATTCTCACACCTATTTCTAAATAAAAAGTGTTATGATATTGTTAAAACCACTAATGTCTTGTTTACTATGACATGAAAAAATATCATACCTACGAAATAAGAAAATTTTAGTTGATGACTCCCTTAGATTAAAAATGGAAGAAAAAATATTCATATTCAGAGTCAATGAGGGAACACTGATTCATGATATATAAAGAATAATGAAATAAGACCACATTTATTTTAAATATGTAGCTTTTGGGTAACTTCATCAAAACCATATGAAATAATTTCCTAAAGTATATTTAGGCTATATGTAACACCATGAGCTTCCACGATACGCTTCTCATTCAATAATGCAATAGCTTGCATTGTACACAACTTCGAGTTCTAACACACCGCGACTAATCAAAGTAGCCGTTATGAATATTAATACACACTTTTTAAAATTATAGAAATTTTATATTTCAGAAAATGGACTTCAATTTTGTATTCATAAAATCAAAATTATCCTAAGTTGAATTTTTTGCAATTTTCTTAGAACTTCCAATTTTTTTTGAATAGTGAAAAATACTTAATAACAACTTTTTTAATCAAAATATTTTATAGTGATAAATTATACTATTTTGTGGTTTTAAAGTATAATTAGAATATATTTTTTCCATTTTATCCAATGGTGTTCATTATAATTAATTTCACTTTGAAATTAGACATAAACAATTGTCAATCTTTTGATATATATTGTTTCTTAAAAACATGCTATTTGTTGTGACAACGGAAATTAATTATAAAATTAATTAATGTAACTTATATTTTTGGAATTTTTTAAAATAGACATCATTTTTGAATTCGGAATATCAAATATATCTTAGGGTGAAATTTTGGCATTGTTCTGAAAAACTTCAATTTTTGATGAATAGTGAAACCACTTAGTGGTAGTTAAAAAACTGATTTTTCGTTTAAATGGAACATTACTACTTCTATGATTTGATTTTCAAAAATCTTACATTCATGGTTGTCATTAGGAAGTAAACTTTGGTTCAATGGGATTAAAATAATTTTTTTGGTGAATAGTAACTTTTAAGTTTAATTAATCGCGATTAAAGGTAATTAGTGAAATTTAAGGTAAAAATGATATTATAAAAATATGAAAATAACTTTACAATTGTCCTACCCCTATTTTATGTCTCATGGCCGACCAAAAAAATCCATGGGTAAACTTGGGGACCCCATGGATCCACTTTGGTAGGAAAATGACATAAATAACTTTTATTTAAAGTTAAAATAAAAATGTCACAAACATAAGTTGTTTTACTAAAAAAAATTTAAATGGGGTTATACAAGTAATATTTTTGACTATAAATATTCATTAGAAAGCTAAAAATATTTCATACATCATGATATATTTTATTTATAATTTTTAGACATTAAATAAATTAAATTATTTATGATACCATGGTGATGCAGTGATTACCTCATTAATTAACGATTTAAATAAAATGAAAAGATAATGTTAAATAAAAGGCTTACGCTTGTCAAAAACCTATTGTATGAGTATATTTAGAACCCTTATCACCTTATCCTAGAATTATATAAGTGTGGGACCTTTAAAATCCGAAACTCATTATATAATAAAGTAACATTTCATTACTTTCCAAGAGTGCCCCTCCTCTCCACTTATAAAAGGCCCCCACCACTACCACCTTACTCACACTATAAAAGCCTTTTGGCTCAGCCAAACTCTTCCCAAATACTCTCCAAACTTCCCTCCCTTACTCCTAGAAGCCTCACTTTGGGCAGAATTCTTCCCAAGGAATCCTTTGTCTCAAATCAAAAGAGTTACCCGATTTTAAGGTAATGTCTTCTCTTATGTTATTTTGTTTTATTTTTCGTCTCCAACCCCCTAAAATCTTTTTATTAATTTCATTTGTAAAAAAAACAGTATCCTAAATATACTAGGATGTTTTTATAAGAAGGATTCGAGCTATACTTATACACACCTACATCTAATGGTTAAAGAACATATTGTTTCTGTGGATGGCGAATTTCTACCTCACGAAACGATGATTGTTCAACACTCATATAACACCTTCAAAGGTGGCCATTAAGATGTCACTATATTTATATATGTGATATATAATATGTTTATGTTTTAATTAAGGTTCTTTATTTTTCATTTATGGTATACCTTTATTGTTTCCATTATGGGTAAACATGATATTTTCATTTTAGGAAGTCATGATATTTCCATTATGGGTATGTTTATGTGGGATGTATAAAGGATGGATTAAATTATATTATATATTATATTATACTGGAATTATAATATACCATTATATCATTATGATTTCATTAAATTCGAAATAGAAATGAAAGTAGTGTTAATGCGTACGTATGACTTACCATCTCCATGAACGGTGCATTTCATTTCATACCTCTAAATGTTATGTAATATTATAAATGAATGTATATACTAGATATATATGATGTATATGATATATAAATCATGAATATAATTATGGATATAATGTATATTTTACCATATAAACAAAGTGTAATTATAGGAAGTTTACTTTTGACTCAAGTACCTAAGATCGACAAAACGACCGTTATAAACATAAATAATAACATAATGTTCATGAAAAGGTAATAAGTGATATAAAAGGAATAATGAACTTGAAAAAGGTTCTTAAGATGTTAGATATTAACTCTAGTTTATTATTCAGGAGATCAAAGAACGGTCGAGTGAATTCGAACACGAGGTAAGGGAACTTTATAACCAAACTTTTATTCTTTGTGTTAATCTCCTACATTCAAATTATGTCATGATATTATTATGTCCTATCTTGTATTTGTACTTTATTTAGGTGTAATTATAGTGAATACACATAATAGACCT
Organism: Viscum album; assembly: GCA_963277665.1. Taxonomy (NCBI): domain Eukaryota; kingdom Viridiplantae; phylum Streptophyta; class Magnoliopsida; order Santalales; family Viscaceae; genus Viscum; species Viscum album. The sequence continues at coordinate 62,195,108 of OY728128.1, forward strand.
ACATTATTAAAAAAATGATCTTTGTAAGGGTCTTCGTCTCAATCTTCTTTCATTGAGGCATATTTTTCTTTATACACAACTTTCTTTTATACGGTGTATAAACCCCTTTGACATTTATGTTTATTCAAAATGAATCTTTTTTATACAAAGCATTTTACTAAACGACAAAAAGGGAATGTTTTTCTTGTCGTACATATGCGGTGAAAATGACTTCTCCGCCGCCGTGACCATTAATTGAGTTTCGGCTTCCTCTACAAGCCATAACTTTTTTTAATGAAAAATAAATACAAATTTTTAACATTATTTTATTTTGGTATTGAAAATGGCTTTGAAAGTGTTTTTATTATATCAATGTGTTGTATTGATATCTTGTGATTGAAATGTGGAAATGTTATGTTTCCTTTATGCATGTTTTATGTGATACGATTATGTTATGGTTTATGATATGTTTAAACTTATTCATATGAGGAATGCATTGGACTTAATAAGTGACGGGTGGAGCCCGCTATAGCTTCTCGATGCATCGGTAGGTCTCATGAGACAAACTAGTGTCTTTTCACGAGGCCTTGACAAAATCTTATTTGTGGTCTTGGCACGAGGCCTTGACTATGTGGTTATAATAGTCTAGCATTATGCATTCCATCATTATGAAAATGGTTATTGATATTGGATGGGATTATTCGACTAGTAGAATATCTATGTGAGTAAGAAAATGACATTATTTAATTTTATTTTTTCCATATCATGCTGAAGTTCATGTTTAAAAAGGCTTTTGTTTTAGTTATACATTGCCTTAAATGTTAATGTTTATTTATGAAAGCTTCTGCAATATTGTTGTCCTTACTGAGCATCTGAGCTCACCCCTTTCAATGTTTTTATATTTTCCAGGATGTGAAGAAGTATTTTATGAATGACCTGCAGGGATAGTCAGAAGAGGATATGAGTGTGGACTATGGAGACTTTGTTATTGTAGTTTTTCACTTTATGATGTAATGTAACATTTATGAATGTATCTAGTGTTTCCAAGGCTACTAAACTAATCGGTATTTCGAGACTTGATCTTTTGTGATCATGCCAATGTTACACAATAATGCACTGACTCTGGGTAGCTGGGGTCAGGGCGTTACAGTCGGAATCAGAGAAAATTTAGTACTGACCTTGGAAGCATGATTTAGATAAACTCTGATTAGAGCACATAGCCCAAAGGTAGACTTTGAGGATTAGTATAGAAGAACTTCCTAGAATTTTGTTGTTGTAGAGATTTTGTGAGTTTTCCGAGCAATACGTCCCTATCTGGATACGAGCAGGTAGAGGCGGATCTAACACCGTTGTACCTAGGGGTAAAACCCGAAATCACCACTTTGAGCTAGAATCGAACGAGAACTGGTGCATGACAGCAGGCCTTGCTGCACTCTTGGTTACGACACTCCTGGGGGATATGCTTAGGATAATTATCTTTTTCCTTACAAACCACTATGAAGGGTTATGAGTATATACTTCCTCAAAGAAAACTTTTTTATTATGATTATGGATTATATCCATAAATAGTTCAATTAGTGTTAAGTGTTTTACATGTATGGAATTATGTATTTTTATTCATAAACTAATCTAGTTTATGCCATTGTTTAGAAATGGCGCCTAGTGGAAGGAATGGAAACCGTATCAATGCACGCACTACGTGTAGGGATTTCCCTCCTACTCAAGACAATTATTGGGGGGATAGAGATACAACTGGTGTTGATCACCTTATCACCATACTGGGACAACTCACTCAGGTTATGAATAATAACCTTACTCGTATGGAGCACCCTGATCCGCAACATGGAGGATCAATGTTAGATCGTTTCATGAGGCAACAACCACTAACATTTATTAGGTGTACAAATCCATTAGTAGCTGAGGAATGGATAAACTCCTTAGAGAAATATTCCACGCCTTGGGGAGTAGTGAAAGGGAAAAGGTTATCATGGCAGTTTACTGCCTCACTGGAGATGCTGATCAACGGTGGTAATTGATTCAAAACACAAAGGAAGATGGTGATGTATCGAATATGGAATGGATGGAGTTCAAAGAGCTTTTCTTAGAAAAAAATACTTTCCTCACGACCATCGAGTAGATATGGAAAGGCAATTTCTGAGTCTGAGGCAGAAGGAGGATGAAAATGTAGCAAAGTATGAGGATAACTTTACAAGGTTAGCGAGGCATGCTGCATATTATATACATAACCCAAGAGATAAGATTGATCGTTTCTTTGATGGGTTAAAACCATTTCTTCGTCGAGCTTTAGTATCACAATCCTTCTCATCGTACGAAGATATTGTCTCGTGTGCTATCAAGACAGAAAAAGAAATTATCTAAATCTTATGACAATAAAATAAAGCAAGAGAAGAAGAGAATGGTGGAACAGGAGACAGATAAAGGGAAAAAGGAAAAGAAGGATTTTCCATTATGTGATAATTGTGGGAAGAATCACCCCGGTACTTGCCTAAAAGGAATAGGAGTTTGTTATAAATGTGGAGAAAAGCGTCACCAGGCTCGTGATTGCAAGGGAAAGAAAGAGGCTATCAATGTTGAATGCTAAAAGTGTAGGGAAATGGGGAATTATGAAAATGAATGTCCTAAGCGTCAGGGAAACTTACCTCAGAAAAGGCCAAGGGATCAAAACAATCTTATGCTGTTACTACAGTTGAATCGGAATAATTAATGTATTAGTTCTTTTGGACTCAAGGATTATATTCTGGTTATAAAAATAATATGATATATATAAGGATTGAACTGAAATACTTGTTGTTATCATTAAGGTTTTAATATGATGAAGGAAATCATATTTTTAGTATGTGAAAATAAGTGAAACATTACTTTGTTTGGGGAATCTGATGTTACAATTGATTTTGGAATTTAGAGACCTTTTAGAGAATGTCTGGATAGATGTATTTTGGATAACTATAATGGTTTGAATGGATTAAGTTGAACTTTGGATAGTATTGTTTAAGGTTAAAACATTTATGAAGATTTTTTTTGGAATATTATAATACTATAGTTTTAGGAAAAGGGCAACCTGCAGGGTGGGGCATAACCCGTCATGTCGGACAAAGCTGTAGGAATCGAACCCACAACCATAGTGCGACAGGCCTTTATTACCTACTACTAGCCTACAGGAAGTCCCTGGTTATTACAAAATAATTTTACTAATCTAAATGGTATGTGTTAATATTTGAAACCATATACAATTAGGATAAATAAAATATTTTTGAGCTCTATTACCTTTTAGAGTGATAGATGGGTTTGTGGTAAAAATTTATTAAAGAATGAATGTCTACATAACAAGTATGTATATTCCCTTACATTCTTAGTAAATCTCCAAAATAAATTCCTCAACTTTATAAAAGGTAACTTAAAAAAAATGTTGCCGGTTAACTTTTCCAACTGGGGATTCAATGACTATTTAACCAATCACAAGGTTTATGATTTTCTATTGGTTATCTTTCTCCTAATACAGTTTTCTTCAACTCTCCATCAGACCTTCATGGTTTGTTTTTCTTCCATATCCATATTTTCATAGAATCCTAGTATGGGCTATATCGGGTGACCTTTGTACTTCTCTTTCATTCTTTTAATGTTATATTTTTATTATCCATATTTCCGATGTGGGTTTTCCAAAAAGTTATTTTCTATTTTCAACCTTTTATTTTCAAAGAAAAATATCAAATTGCGAGGATGCAATTTATTGAAGGAGTGGAGAATGTAACACCCCAAGCTTCCACGATACGCTTCTCATTCAATAATGAAATAGCTTGCATGGTACGCAACTTCGAGTTCTAACACACCACGACTAATCAAAGTAGCCGTTATGAAGAGTAATACCCACTTTTTGAAATTATAGAAATTTCATATTTCAAAAATGGACTTCATTTTTGTATTCATAATATCAAAATTATCCTAAGTTGAATTTTTTGTAATTTTCTGAGAACTTCCTATTTTTTATGAATAGTGAAAATTACTTAATAACAAATTTTTTAATCAAAATAATTTATAGTGATAAATTATAATATTGAGTGGTTTTAAATTATAATTATAATATATTTTTACCATTTTATCCAATGGTGTTCATTATAATTAATTTCACTTTGAAATTAGATATAAACAATTTTCAATCTTTTGATATATATTGTTTCTTAAAAACATGCTATTTGTTGTGACAACAAGAATTAATTATAAAATTAATTAATGCAACTTTTATGTTTGGAATTTTTTAAAATAGACATCATTTTTGAATCCGGAATATCAATTATAGCTTAAGGTGGAATTTTGGCATTATTCTGAAAAACTTTAATTTTTGATGAATAGTGAAACCACTAAGTGGTAGTTAAAAAACCGATTTTTCGTTTAAATGAAACATTACCACTTATGTGATTTGATTTTCAAAAATTATACATTCATGGTTGTAATTAGGAAGTAAAATGTGGTTCAATGGGATTAAAATAATTTTTTGGTGAGTAGTAACTTTTAAGTTTAATTAATCACGATTAAAGGTATTTTGTGAAATTTAAGGTAAAAATGATATTATAAAAATATGAAAATACCTTTACACTTTTCCTACACCTATTTGATGTGTCATGGCCGACCAATAAAATCCATGGGTCAACTTGGGTACCCCTTGGAGCCACTTTGGTAGGAAAATGACATAAATAACTTTTATTTAAAGTTAAAATAAAAATGTCACAAACATAAGTTGTTTTACTAAACAAAAATTTAAATGGGGTAATACAAGTCATATTTTTGACTATAAATATTAATTAGAAAGATAAAAAGATTTCATAAATCATGATAGTTTTTTTATAATTTTTAGACATTAAATAAATCAAATTATTTTTGACACCATGATGATGCAGCGATTACCTCATTAATTAACGATTTAAATAAAATGAAAAGATAATGTTAAATACAAGGCTTACGCTTGTCAAATACCTATTGTATGAGTCTATTTAGAACCCTTATCACCTTATACTCGAATTATATAAGTTTGGGACCTTTAAAATCCGAAAATCATTATATAATAAAGTAACATTTCATTAATTTCCAAGAGTGCCCCTCCTCTCCATTTACAAAAGGCACCCACCACTACCACCTTACTCACACTTTCAAAGCCTTTTGGATCGGCCAAACTCAGCCCAAATACTCTCCAAACTTCCCTCCCTTACTCCTAGAAGCCTCACTTTGGGCAAAATTCTTCGCAAGGAAGCCTTTGGCTCAAATCAAAAGAGTTACCCGATTTTAAGGTAATGTCTTCTCTTATGTTATTTTGTTTTATTTTTCTTCTCCAGCCCCCTAAACTCTTTTTATTAATTTAATTTGTAACAAAACCAGTATCCTAAATATACTAGGATTTTTTTATAATAAGGGTTCGAGATACACGTACACACACATACATCTAATGGTTAAAGAACATACTTTTTCTGTGGATGGCGAATTTCTGCCTCGCGAAACGATGATTGTTCAACACTCATATAACACCTTCAAAGGTGGCCATTAATATGTCACTATATTTATATATATGATATATAATATGTTTATTTTTTACTTATGGTTATGAATTTTTAATTTATGGCATACCTTTATTGTTTCCATTATGGGTAAACACAATATTTTCATTTTAGGAAGTGCGGACTACTGCCCCCTCAAAGTGATTTGAATCGTTAATCCCATATGTGGGATGTATAAAGGATGGAGTAAATTATATTATATATGATATTATACTGGAATTATAATATACCTTTATATCATTATGATTTCATTAAATACGAAATAGAAATGAAAGTAGCATTCATGTGTACGTATGGCTTAACGTCTCCATGAACGGTGCATTTCATTTCTTACCTCTAAATGTTATATAATATTATAAATGAATGTATATACCAGATATATAATATGTATATGATAAATAAATCATGAATATTATTATGGATATAATGCATATTTTTCCACATGAACAAAGTGTAATTATAAGAAGTTTTTTTTTGACTCAAGTTCCTAAGATCGACAAAACGACCGTTATAAACATAAATAATTACATAATGTTCATGACATGGTAATAAGTGATATAAACGGAATAATGAACTTGAAAAAGGTTCTTAAGAAGGTAGATATTAACTCTAGTTTATTATTCCAGAGATCAAAGAACGGTCGAGTGAATTCGGACACGAGGTAAGGGAACTTCTTAACCCAATTTCTATTCTTTGGGTTAATCTCCTACTTTCAAATTATGTCATAATATTATTATGTCCTATATTGTATTTTTACTTTATTTATTTTTACTTATAGTGAATACACATAATAGACCTACTTTATTTAAAAAAATGATCTTTTTAAGGGTCATCGTCTCAATCTCCTTTCATTGAGGCATATTTTGTTTTATACACAACATTCGTTTATATGGTGTATAAACCCCTTTGACATTTAATTTTATTCAAAGGGATTCTTTTTTATACGAAGTGTTTTACTAAACAACAAAAAGGGAATGTTTTTCTTGCCGTACATATGCGGTGAAAACGACTTCTACGCTGCCGTGACCATTATTTGAGTTTCGGCTTCCTCTACAAGCCATAACTTTTTTTAGTGAAAAATAAATACAAAGTTTTAACTTTCTTTTATTTTGGTATTGAAAATGGTTTAGAAAGTGTTTTTATTTTATCAATGTGTTGTATTGATATCTTGTGATTGAAATGTGGAAATGTAATGTTTCCTTTATGCATGTTTTATGTGATACGATTATGTTATGGTTTATGATATGTTTAAACCTTTTCATATGGGAATGCATTTGACTTAATAAGTGACGGGTGGAGCCCTCTATAGCTCCTCGATGCATCGGTAGGTCTCATGAGACAAACTAATGTCTTGGAACGAGGCCTTGAAAAAATCTTATTTGTGGTCTTGGCACGAGGCCTTGACTATGTGGTTATGATAGTCTAGCATTATGCATTCCATCATTATGAAAATGGTTATGGATATTTCATGATATTATTCGACTAGTAGAATATCCATGTGAGTAAGTAAATGGAATTATTTAATTTTATTTTTTCCATATCATGCTGACGTTCAAGTTTAAAAAGGCTTTTGTTTTAGTTATACATTGCCTTAAATGTTAATGTTTATTTATGAAAACTTCCGCAGTATTGTTATCCTTTCTGAGAATCTGAGCTCACCTCTTTCAATGTTTTCATATTTTCTAGGATGTGAAGAAGTATTTTATGAATGACCTTCATGGATAGTCAGAAGAGGATATGAGTTTGGACTATGGAGAATTTTTATTTTAGTTTTTCACTTTATGATGTAATGTAACATTTATGAATGTGTCTAGTGTTTCCAAGGCTACTAAACTAATCGGTCTTTCGAGACTTGATCTTTTGTGATAATTCCAATGTTACGCATTAATGCACCGACTCTGGGTAGCTGGGGTCGGGGCGCTACAGTTGGTATTAGAGGCAGTTTAGTACTAACCTTGGAAGCTAGTTTAGATAAACTCTGATTAGAGCACATAGCCCAAAGGAAGACTTTGAGGATTAGTATAGAAGAAATTCCTAGAATTTTGTTGTTGTAGAGATTTTGTGAGTTTTCCGATCAATACATCCCTGTCTGGATATGAGCTGGTAGAGGCGGCTCTGGCACAGATGTACCTAGGGGTAAAACCCGAAAACACCACGTTGAGCTAGACTCGAACGGGAACTGGTGCATGACAACAGGCCTTCCTACACTCTTGGTTACGACACTCCCGGGGGATATTCTTAGGATAATTCTCATTTTCTTTACAAACCACTATGAAGGGTTATGAGTATATACTTCCTCAAAGAAAACTTTTTTTATGATTATGGATTATATCCATAAATAGTTCAATTAGTGTTAAGTGTTTTACAAGTATGTAATTATGTATTTTGATTCATAAACTAATCTAGTTTATGAAATTGTTTAGAAATGGCGCCTAGTGGAAGGAATGGAAACCGTATCAATGCATGCACTCATTGTACGGATTTCCCTCCTGCTCAAGACAATTATTGTGGAGCTGGAGATACAAATGGTGCTGATCACCTTATCACCATACTGAGACAACTCACTCAGGTTATGAATAATAACCTTACTCGTATGGAGCACCCTTATCCACAATGTGGAAGATCATTGTTAGATCGTTTCTTGAGGCAACAACCACCAACATTTAATGGGGGTAAAAATACATTAGTAGCTGAGGAATGGATAAACTCCTTAGAGAAAATATTCCACCCCTTGGGGAGTAGTGAAAGGGAAAAGTTTATCATGGCAGTTACCGCCTCAATGGAGATGCTGATCAATGGTGGTAATTGATTAAAAAAACAACGGAAGATGATGACGTATCAGATATGGAATGGAGGGAGTTCAAAGAGATTTTCTTAGAAAAATACTTTCCTCATGACCATCGACCAGATATGGAAAGGCAATTTCTGAGTCTGAGGCAGAAGGAGGATGAAAATGTAGCAAAGAATGAGGCTAACTTTACAAGGATAGCGAGGCATGCTGCAGATTATATAAGTAACCCAAGAGGTAAGATTGATCGTTACTTTGATGGGTTAAAACCATTTCTTCGTCGAGATTTAGTATCACAATCCTTGTCATCGTACGAAGATATTGTCTCGTGTGCTATAAAGACAGAAAATGAATTCTCTATATCTTATGACAATTAAGTAAAGAAAGAGTAGAAGATAATGGTCGAATAAGAGACAGATAAAGGGGAAAAGGAAATGAAGGATTTTCCATTATGCGATATTTATGGGAAGAATCACCCAGGTACTTGCCTAAAAGGAATGGGAGTTTGTTATAAATGTGGAGAAAAGGGTCACCAGGCTCGTTATTGCAAGGGAAAGAAAGAGGCTATCAATGTTGAATGCTAAAATTGTAGGGAAATTGGGAATTATGAAAATGAATGTCCTAAGCGTCAGGGAATCTTACCCTAGAAAAGGCCAAGGGATCAAGGAAAATCTTATGTTGTTACTACAGTTGAAGAGGAATAATTAATGTATTGGTGCTTTTGGACTCAAGGATTATATTCTGGTTATAAAAATAATGTGATATATATAAGGATTGAACTGCAGTACTTGTTGTTATCATTATGGTTTTAATATGATGAAGGAAATAATATTTTTAGTATGTGAAAATAAGAGAAACATTAATTTGTTTGGGGAATCTGATGTTACAATTGATTTTGGAATTTAGAGACCTTTTAGAGAAAGTCTAGACATAGGTATTTTGGATAACAATAAAGGTTGGAATGGATTAATCTGAACTTTGGATAGTATTGTTTAAGGTTAAAACATTTACGAAGATTTTTTTTGGAATATTATAATACTATAGTTTTAGGAAAAGGACAACCTGTAGGGTGGTGCATAACCCGTCGCGTCGGACAAAGCTGCAGGAATCGAACCCACAACCATAGTGCGACAGGCCTTTATTACCTACTACTAGCCTACATGAAGTCCCTGGTTATTACAAAATAGTTTTACTAATCTAAATGGTTTTTGTTAATATTTGTAACCTTATAAAATTAGGATAAATAGAATTTTTTTGAGTTCTATTACCTTTTAGAGTGAAAGATGGGTTTGTGGTAAAAATTTATTAAAGAATGAAAGTCTACATAACAAGTATGTATATTCCCTTACATTCTTAGTAAATATCCTAAATAAATTCCTCAACTTTCTAAAAGGTAACTTAAAACAAAAATGTTGCCGGTTAACTTTTCCAACTGGGGATTCAATGACTATTTAACCAATCACAAGTTTGTGATTTTCATATGGTGAACCTTCTCCTAATCCAGTTTTCTACAACTCTCCATCAGACCTTCATGGTTTGTTTGTCTTCCATATCCATATTTTCATAGAATCCTAGTATGGGCTATCTCGGGTGACCTTTGTACTTATCTTTCTTTCTTTTAATGTTATATTTTTATTAACCTTATTTGCGATGTGGGTTTTCCACAAAGGTATTTTCTATTTTCAACCTTTTATTTTCAAAGAAAAATTTCAAATTGCGAGGACGAAATTTGTTGAAGGAGGGGAGAATGTAACACCCCGAGCTTCCACAATACACTTCTCATTAAATAATGAAATAGCTTACATTGTACGCAACTTCGAGTTCTAACACACCGCGACTAATCAAAGTAGCCGTTATGAATAATAATAACCACTTTTTAAAATTATAGAAATTTTATATTTCAAAAATGGACTTCATTTTTGTATTCATAATATCGAAATTATCCTAAGTTGATTTTTTTGTAATTTTCTGGGAACTTCCAATTTTTTATGAATAGTGAAAACTACTTAATAACAACTTTTTTAATCAAAATAATTTATAGTGATAAATTATACTATTGAGTGGTTTTAAAGTATAATTAGAATATATTTTTACCATTTTATCCAATGGTGTTCATTATAATTAATTTCACTTTCAAATTAGGCATAAACAATTATCAATCTTTTGATATATATTGTTTCTTAAAAACACGCTATTTGTTGTGACAGCGGGAATTAATTATAAAATTAATTAATGCAACTTATATGTTTTGAATTTTTTAAAACAGACATCATTTTTGAATTCGGAATATCAATTATATCTTAGGGTGAAATATTGTCATTGTTCTGAAAAAACGTCAATTTTTGATGAATAGTGATACCACTAAGTGGTAGTTAAAAAACTGATTTTTCGTTTCAATGAAACATTACCACTTCTGTGATTTTATTTTCAAAAATCTGACATTTATGGTTGTCATTAGGAAGTAAAATGTGGTTCAATGGAATTAAAATAATTTTTTGGTGAGTAGTAACTTTTAAGATTAATTAATCGCGATTAAGGGTAATTAGTGAAATTTAAGGTAAAAATGATATTATAAAAATATGAAAATACCTTTACACTTGTCCTAACCCAATTGTATGTGTCATGGCCAACCACGAAAATACATGTGTCAACTTGGGGACCCCATGGAGCCACTTTGGTAGGAAAATGACATAAATAAATTTTATTTAAAGTTAAAATAAAAATGTCACAAACATAAGTTGTTTTACTAAATCAATTTTTAAATGGGGTTATACAAGTCATATTTTTTACTATAAATATTCATTAGAAAGATGAAAATATTTCCTAAATCAATATATTTTTTTATATAATTTTTAGACATTAAATAAATTAAATAATTTTTGACACCATGATGATGCAGCGATTACCTGAATAATTAACGATTTAAATAAAATGAAAAGATAATTTTAAATACAAGGCTTACGCTTGTCATGAACCTATTGGATGAGTAGATTTCGAACCCTTATCACCTTATCCTCGAATTATATAAGTGTGGGACCTTTAAAATCCGAAACTCATTATATAATAAAGTAACATTTCATTACTTTCCAAGAGTGCCTCTCCTCTCCACTTACAAAAGGCCCCCCCCACTACCACCTTACTCACACTTTCAAAGCCTTTTGGCTCGGCCAAACTCTGCCCAAATACTCTACCATCTTCCCTCCCTAACTCCTAGAAGCCTCACTTTGGGCATAATTCTTCCCAAGGAAGCATTTGTCTCAAATCAAAAGAGTTACCCGATTTTAAGGTAATGTCTTCTCTTATGTTATTTTGTTTTATTTTTCTTCTCCAACCCCGTAAACTCTTTTTATTCATTCCATTTGTAACAAAAACAGTATCCTATATATACTAGGATGTTGTTATAAGAAGTATTCAAGCTACACTTACAGACACATACATCTAATGGTTAAAGAACATACTGTTTCTGTGGATAGCGAATTTCTGCCTCACGAAACGATGATTGTTCGACACTCATATAACACCTTGAAAGGTGGCCATTAAGATGTAACTATATTTATATATACGATATATAATATGTTTATGTTTTACTTAAGGTTATGTATTTCTCATTTATGGCATACCTTTACTGTTTCCATTATGGGTAAACACGGTATTTTCATTTTAGGAAGTGCAGATTAATGCCCCCTCAAAGTGATTTGAATCGTTAATCCCATATGTGGGATGTATAAAGGATGGAGTAAATGATATTATATATGATATTATACTGGAATTATAATATACCTTTATATCATTATGATTTCATTAAATACGAAATAGAAATGAAAGTAGCATTCATGCATACGTACAGCTTACCATCTCCATGAATGGTGCATTTCATTTCTTACCTCTAAATGTCATGAAATATTATAAATGAATATATATACTAGATATATATTATGTATATGATATATAAATCATGAATATAATTATGGATATAATGGATATTTTACCACATGAACAATGTGTAATTATAAGAAGTTTATTTTTGACTCAAGTTCCTAAATCGACAAAACGACCGTTATAAACATAAATAATTACATAATGTTCATGACAAGGTAATATGTGATATAAAAGGAATAATGAACTTGAAAAAGGTTCTTAAGAAAGTAGATATTGACTCTAGTTTATTATTCAGGAGATTAAAGAACGGTCGAGTGAATTCGGGCACGAGGTAAGGGAACTTCTTAACCCAATTTATATTCTTCGGGTTAATCTCCTACTTTCATATCATGTCATGATATTATTATGTCCTATCTTGTATTTGTACTTTATATATGTGTATTTATAGTGAATACACATAATATAACTACTTTATTTAAAAAATTATCTTTGTAAGGTTCTTCGTCTTAATCTCCTTTCATTGAGGCATATTTTGTTTTATACACAACTTTATTTTATACGGTGTATAAACCCCTTTGACTTTTACGTTTATTCAAATGGAATATTTTTTATACGGAGCGTTTTACTAAACTTCAAAAAGGGAATGTTTTTTCTTGTTGTACATATGTGGCGACAACGACTTCTCCGCCGCTATGACCATTATTTGAGTTTTGGCTTCCTCTACAAGCCATAACTTTTTTTAATGAAAAATAAATACAAAGTTTTAACTTTCGTTTATTTTGGTATTGAAAATGGTTTTGAAAGTGTTTTTATTATATCAATGTGTTGTATTGATATCTTGTGATTGAAATGTGGAAATGTTATGTTTCCTTTATGCATGTTTTATGTGAAATGATTATGTTATGGTTTATGATATGTTTAAACCTATCCATATGAGGAATGCATTGGACTTAATAAGTGACGGGTGGAGCCTGCTATAGCTCCTCGATGCATCGGTAGGTCTCATGAGACAAACTAATGTCTCGGCACGAGGCCTTGACAAAATCTTATTTGTGGTCTTGGCAAGAGGCCTTGACTATGTGGTTATAATAGTCTAGCATTATTCATTCCATCATTATGAAAATGGATATTGATATTTCATGGGATTATCCGACTAGTAGAATATCCATGTCAGTAAGTAAATGGCATTATTTAATTTTATTTTTGCCATATCATGCTGATGTTCAAGTTTAAAAAGTCTTTTGTTTTCGTTATACATTGCCTTAAATGTTAATGTTTATTTATGAAATCTTCCGCAATATTGTTATCCTTACTGAGCCTATGAGCTCACCCCTTTCAATGTTTTAATATTTTCCAGGATGTGAAGATGTATTTTATGAATGACCTGCAGGGATAGTCAGAAGAGGATATGAGTGTGGACTATGTAGACTTTGTTATATTAGTTTTTCACTTTATGTTATAATGTAACATTTATGAATGTATCTAGTGTTTCCAAGGCTACTAAACTAATCGGTCTTTCGAGACCCGATATTTTGTGATCATGCCAATGTTACGCTATAATGCACCGACTCTGGGTAGCAGGGGTCGGGGTTTTACATTATAAAACATAATTAAATTGGCTATAGTGACCAGACAAACTATTTATTTTATCACAAGTTATTGGGAAAGGATATTTATATCTTTTTAGATTTTATGTAAAATTTCTTGAAAATGATTTATTCTAGATAGTTGAGGCTGGTAAAAACAATAGATTAGTTTTCCAATGTTTCTACTACTAAACCAATGGAAGAAGATCACAAGATGGAAGTCCGAACTAGTTGTGAATAAAATAATGATGAATGCATGACTCAATAAAAAATCATTGGAGTTCATTCCATCCTCAAGAAAGAACTAAATTAGCAACCTAAGATGCAAAATTCCCACTACACCTACCAAATCATTTCATTTATCTCTGAAACTGATAGAAGGAATACTCATCGAATGAAAAATAGTTTGAAAGATATAGAATTTATAATTAAATAAAAAAGGGTTTGGAAACTCATGAATTTACTTCTGTGACATAGAGATACAAGGAACTAACCCATTAAAAGAAACCATCATCAATTGAAGAATAACATTTCATATTAATTCCATTTACAAAAAAGAGTACCTTTGAAACGAAGAATATGGACATTGACAGCATTTTCCTGACCAAAATAAAATATGAGGGAGAGGGGTTTTTGGAGGCCGAGGGAACTTTGGAAGACATGGTTATGGAGGATATCAATATTTAATCCATATCTACAATAAATACATATATACATATATATGAATCCTGAGGAAAAGAACTTTATTAAGCCAATCAGTAACACTGAGACACCATCAAATCTTCCATGATTCATTCAAATCCAATTGTCCTGGTGGACTATATTACTGGTGTGAAACTATTCAATCATAATAGGTAAATCTATTTTCCTACTTTAACTTGTATACAAATGAAAAATAAAAACTATGGTTCTATTCCGGAACAAGAACCGCCAACACTAAATACCTAAATATCAAAGAACTAGGACAAGGATGAACATCACAATGGGATGTGTTGGTATTTGATACAATAGAAAGATATATTGAAATAGTTGGCCATAATTATAAAAAAATAAAATCCTATACACAGTCCACCGCGTTAAATAATAAAATGAAGAATATATCATTTCTCTTTAGAGAGCCTAAGAGTTTGAGTATAATGTTTCTATGAATGAGGATTATCATGAAAATATTTCATTAGTTGAATTCTATAGCTTTATCTCATTCAAATAATGAGAGTGAGAGGATAAATTCCAATGATACATCATACTCTTATACATTTTAATAAATGATGGAATTGTTGAAATTCATAGAGACATAATTCAAAATGGTTCTATGATCAACCATATCCTTGTTTGGACACATCGTGGGTTAGGTTATGGAGAATATGTTATGTCTTCCTCAAAATTGATGATCCATATTAATGAAAAAATTGAGAGAACCCTGCTTAGATGGATCAAACACAAATTATAATTTGGGGATATCATATTTTAAACTGAATTATAGGTAATTTAGTTTGAAATATCATTTCATTTTGTGTTTGGTATACCTCTTATATGAAGTTTAGCAATTGTATAATCATTATACCATTAATATATTAAATTACATGTCAATATTGAGAATGGATTAATATATTTTGATGATTTTCATTTTTTATATTTTTATTCCAAATATATTGAGGAATATTTCAAAAAGAGATAATAAAAATAAATGATGAATTAAGATGGAATTTAGGTTACTACACCCGGAATTTTGGGAATAGTTATAATAATCATCTTGATTATACTTAGTGAGGAATATGTATTTACTATAAATCTAATCGATATAATAAACCCTCCACCTATATGAAACCAATGTATAAATACATTACCTTTCCTTATTAATATTGTGGAAGCTGGTCCACTTTTGGAGTGTTTTCAAATATATTATCATAGTTTATCTAAAAAAATGGTACTTTAATTGAAAATAACCATGTTAAAAAATCTCCTTATCTTCATAAAGAATGAAGGAGATCCTAAAATCATTATCAAGATTGAAATATTCCTTCACATCATTTTTTAAAATTCATCTTTCCCTAATACCATATCCCAAATATAGGGTGATTGAACCTCTCATATACTCATTGATTATATATTGGAATGAGAAGATATCTTGGTTACCCATAAGGGTGATCCTCCTGTGAAACAGTCCTAAAAATATGAAGATTTCTCTTAATCACTCCCATAAGATTATTCTGTCCCTACGTCGCCATTTTGATAAAAAAAATTATCTATTTTCTTATTATGATAATATTATGGAAGTGGAATAAGGGGATTAGGTTCTCATAGAATCCACTCTAATGATTGAAGAATGTGTTTCTACAAACATCAATGGTCTCAGACAACCTAATCTTAGATAAGGAGCGGATTCATGAACCATGCTCATCAGTTCATCCATAACCATTGAGAAGTATGAGGAATAAATTTCTTCCCTAAAATAGTATCAATATGTTTTTTCTTTGACGTCGACAAAACTGTTGGTGATTAATTCATAGGTGACCGCCCATAACCTAGGGAAAGAAGATACACATGAAAAATATAAAAATATTGTAAGAATAATGAATATAAATATTACAAATAATGTAGAAATTGAGACTGAAAACATAATAAAATTAAACTTCATATGAGAAGTTCAGTATCCAAATTTGTTAAAAAGCATCATCCCTATAATGAATAATAACCATTTGATTCATGTTTTTATTGGAATTAGAAACCTTAATTGGAATTTACTAGAATATTAATTTATATTCCTTAACAAAAAATAAATGATCAATATGAATATTGTGTTTGAATACCTCTACTCTATAGATTGGTAATGTGGCTACAATTGCATTAAAATGGCCTTCAATTGATTGAATGTAATTTCCAATCAAGAATATCAAATGAAATATTTATAGGAATTAATTCTCATTGTCTTATAGAAGGTTGTAACAACATATCAATGTCGTATGCATCACATTTTGATGTACTCCTTCTGGAAAGATGCAATATCTTGTATGGATTGTTAGTCAAATCTCTGAAAACTATGATCAGTTTACAAAACTTGAATTAGTGTTTTGAAACCTTATTCAACATAGCTTAAAAATAAATCAATGGAAGAATGATTTCACTGTAACATCGGTAATATTTATCAACTCCATAGTACACCACAATAAAGATGTTGTCAACACAAAAAATACTCGGATGATTCTTAACACTTCTTCTCATAGTGGGCACAAGGAATTGAGTGGAGTCTCATGAAATATTAGAGATACCAAGAACTTATTTTCTCTTCTGGAGGGAAAATATAAAAATTTAATATATTAATGAATAATGTTATGTCCTTACAATGAGATTAGGGATAAAAAAGATCCTATAATGATCTCAAATATATTCTCCTCAGTACTCATTTTTTATGCCACCCATATAAGGAAATATATCCATTATTTATGTAGAAAATTTTGAGAATTGAGTTGGTGGGATCTTGGATCAGGAGAATGGGATGAGAAAAGAAAAAATTTATTATTATTATCTTATCTAGATGATGATAGATACCATTGCTCATTATTATATGTTTGATAGGAACTACTCAACATTAATCTTTTTCCCTAGAAGCTAAGGTAGTTTACTAAGATTCCCAAGATTCAGGTGAAAAATCATGTTAGTTTTCTCAATTATCTCATAATCTCATAAGTTTTAGAAAGATTTATAGAGACATGGGAAATAATCCTATAACACATTAACATATACTTCGTACCTTAATTTGTGGTCAAGGGATAGGAATTAGAAGAATTCCTTATAGCACAACAGACTCCTAAGTTAATTATATTATGTATAGATATTGATAATGAGAAATTCATATATGTATATGATATATTTAAGATTAAATGATGTATATTGATGGATCTTCTTTATTCCCGACATGATCAAGAATGGGACCCCAAAAAATAACTATTTTAGAATTATAACTGTGTTCATTTCCCAAGTCAAGGTGGAATTTTCCTATATTTTTTAAAACGATGCTACAAAAATAAGTAGAGTATCACACCATCATCATTGGATATATATTGACCCTACAAACACTTGGGGATCAAATATATATTAAAGGAAATTTAATGATGGTAATCATCAAAATAATTTTGAATATTCCATTAAGAAGTAGTAAATAGCCACTCTCTATGATTATGTCTAAGAATTTATGAAACTATTAAATTTTAAATTGAATCTAAACTATTTTCTATATTCAAATAATTCCCATGTATATTCCCCAACAAATGAAACTACCACTATAGGAGATTGAGACTAGGATTAGATAATCATCTATATCATGTATCGTAGTAGGCTGTCTCCATTTATCTACTTCAATCTAGGTCCAACACCTGAAATTAATGCTACAGATAACTATGATAAGATTAGTGATCATCGACCAATGTTGATCCTGAATTGATGTCTCTAATTATAGATTACCATTGGGAAATAATTCTTCTTTTTTTATCTGTCCAAGACAGAGCGTATTCATCATTGAATAGTGAATATTACCGTATATGGTGACCCTAAATCCAAAAAATTCCACTATAATTGGGGTTTTTATGGAATTATCCTCAGAATTATTAGAGAAATGAAAACAGTAATATAATATAATATTTCAATTCTAGTTGTTGTAGTGATCTCTATATATGGACCAATTTGTTCTATAAATAAAAAAACTAGTTCAATTCTTTGATTAATGACACATGATTTCCTAGAATTCACCAGCAGGTCCCATTTTTTCATAGTACATTCAAATTTCAGTTATTATCCTATAGAGTTGTGTCACACATCAAAATATTAATTTCCAATTTCTATATATGGAATTAATGTCATTTGGACACTTTACAAACTACATTTAGACAACCCAATTGAATCCTTACTTCTGTTCAATTTATCTCCAAAATAGGTTATGTCTATACACCTCAATGACAATAGTACAAAGTTTATAAAAAAAATGCGATGAAGAAAAAATCACCAGATTTAGTATTCAATACACTATTTTGATTGAATATTGATCCAACATCAATAATTTCAAGTTGAAATTACCGTACAAAGAGTATAATATCTTGTCCCCTAATGAAGACCTCAATTATATTGGAAAATGGGTATATATAATCTCTGAACAAGAACATATTCAAACATCTTAATAATTTAGTGGATATAGAATGAATTCATGGTTAAGCAATATTATGCACACTTTAAGGGATTATTGAACCAAAAATCACACCACTAAATAAAATACCCTATGTTTAACTTTGTATAGGTTAAAAGATATCTTACCTATCAAGGTTCGGTTTACTTACATTCAAGAAAACATATCTGAACTTCTTATTTGGGATGGAGACTCACAAAATATGTTGAATAAACTAGATCATATTGATGAGAAAATGGTGCACACATTAAACAGTATTGATATCCACCACAATATCGATAACTCAATTCATTAATTACAAGGTTATTCATTATTCGTTATATGCAAGGAGAATTTCTGTTGTATGTCAAATTTTTGATGATCTATAGAAATATTCCATCAAATATGTATATAAAATGTGAGGGACCATGTAGTATATAGAAGGTATATGATAATGTAGCATATACACTGATCATAATGGATATTGAAAATATCATGTCTCCTACCAGTGAAATACTTCTATATAAGTGCTTTTCTTACTCTTCCCACCGATACACCATGTATTCATCCCATAGAGTTAAACTATATGATGATATTCTTAGATACACAATGTTAAACAACACAACATAGTTTTGATTGTATGATGGTAAAATATATAACCCCTTTATTTCATTTTAATAAGACATTAAACTGTATATTCAGTGTCCTTGTACCCCAATGTTTAATATTATGTCATTGATTCTTTCATATATGAAATTAAAATACTAGGTAATTCACATTTTCTATGGGAATATTTTCCATTATAAAGTCATGGACCATGAAAGGATCCATGGAATATGGTTTCCCCCTAATTTTGACTTTCATCGAAAACATTATCCTTTTATCCCATGTGAGAGGATGATCTATTTAGGGATTTGTTACTGAGAACTACATGTGGTTTGATTAACAATGATTTTATACATGTAGTGAGCAAAAATATCCAACTGTACTACCAATTATAAATACCTATTTTATTGAATATATTTCTCTTTATATTGGAGAAATATCTTTCTGAGAGTCTATAATGAATTAATTTCCTTCATTTTTTAATTTTCATCATGTGAAAATTTCCCGCACTGGTTCTTATTGCATGACATCAAACAACATAAAATCCATATCCTTATTTTATGATGTTAAAATCCATATCCTTATTCGAGACCCATAATTATTATTTATTGGACACATTTTCATAATAACACCCAATATTTCTCTATCATAGTTCTTGTGTTTGAGCCTTATAATTTATGGTAAGTATTCACCAATGAGATCTTACCAAATAGACTGTGTATGAAAATGAACCATAGACTTTATTTAATTCAAGGTTTTTTATTTCCAACATTCATAACATGCCACTTGACTCCCAGATTTATCCTCACTGAATTTCAATAAAATTCATGAAATTTACATCATTGTTAATTGAAATTAATCTTGAATATCAAGACTTTATACTAGTAGGTGATATTGTATGAAATGAGTTCTATTATAAAAACTTATTTTTTCCACACTATGTATTACTCATATGAAATAATATGTTTCAGTCTACTTTCATTATTATTGAAATTCTGATTCCTCATATTAATTATCCAGGATGATAATTGAACCTCTTCACAAGATTCTAAACTATTAAACATTCCTTATTTTCTAAAATAAATTGAACTACTTTTTGAATCCTACCCTACATGGCCAACATACCCTACATGAGATCAGGATTCATGTAATATTTAATTATCACGCTGAACTCTCCTATATTAAAATTACCATACCTATAAAAACTATACAAGTCTTGATTAATTCTATTAAATGACATGTAGTTGTGCATAGATCTATTGTATTTGGCCCAACTGGTAATTAAATTAAAAAACATTCCGACTTTTACCTTATAGTTTTAGCCACCCCATTCACATTATTTTTTCCAAATGTCCTTGCATTATGGGGAAACCCGAGTTTCATCTCTTACATACGAGTTATATGAGTAATGAAGGGGACAATAATAACTACAAGTGGATTGATTCTAACTACATCCGGATTCATAATAATTCCAAGAATTTATATCTAGTAACGTCCATGAATTCCAATAAAAACCTCCACAATGTTCCAATGTTTGGTCCCCTTAATTCATGTTATGAATCCCTTCATAGGATCAACATTTAGATGAATCCATACCAATTTTTACAATATATATACTGGCACAATGTGACCATATATTTCCCTTTTAGTTTAAAATTAAATTATTTAAGACTTTAATAATTATTGGATGATTTTTTTACATTAAATATGGTTCACCATATAAGGCATTAATTTTCTTTTAGAATCTTAACTTATATGCTCTAATATACATAAATTTGAACTAGATTTTTGTAACAACTTCACCAGCGGATGAACCATTATCTATGACTGTGTGGTGAAATAAAAATACCAAAATACTATATCTTATCTATATATATCTAGTATCCTTCACTATTTTCCCACACATTAAACATTTTTTCAAAATATTGACCCTTTATATAAGATAATGCATTTCTTCAGAACTACTTCGAAAAGCTCGAGCTTTTGTGAAATATTTTTTTTAATTTAATATCTTAAATTTTTTCATTACATTCAAAAATATGTTTAGATTTAATTAAATTCAATAATTATTCCGTACTTCAATATATAAAATGTCATGTTTAACTTTTGTTACTTGTATACTTGTGTTTAAACAAAATATGTCATATTATTAAAATATTATTATTTAATATGATAGTTATCACCTATCCATTGAAATGATGGATATAAATAAAATTAAATAAACTATGAGAGTATATGGTTCACACATGAAGATAATATTTATTTTTTTGTCCAATTAAATAATAAATAAAATAAAATCCATCCAAAAATAAACAAAATCTTTTTCCGAGAAAAACAATTTTAATGTCAGAAATCAAAATTTACCTTAACAAATTAAACAAACCAATTTTGGTTGAATATTTTAATAAACATTATTTAGTATATAATAAATCAAAATTGTAACATTAATTATATTTTTTTCTTTCAAAAATATAATAGTAAATTTTATTTTCTGTTTAAAAATTATATTTTTCGAAATGACGTTTTATCACCTCTTGTTTTAACTTATTTCCAAGAATAATTATTTATACTATTAAAAAATCTATTAGAAAAAATAATGCTAATTTTTGAAATCATAATTTCAAATTTTTATTGGGGTGAAACATTGAGAATTTTATGAACATTTTAATGTATAGATGAATATTGAGAAACATTGAATATCTATTGAACACTTCCATTTCATTTAAATTATTCATAAAATTACATTAAATTTTAAATTTCTTATAAATTAACAATAGTTAAATAATTTATTTATTAATCTTGTTTATTTCATGTTAAACATTTTCATATTTAATTTTGAAACAAAAACCTAGTAATGTTTTAATAATTGTCTCCTTGAAAACCCATTTTCTCACTACATCCGTAGGAATAATTTTAAATAAAAATTTTCCACATATGTGAATGATATTTTAGAAAATGAATTCAATATTTTAAATTTTAATAATTCTTATATACTAATATGGACTAATTAATTTTTTAATATAATTAGTATTAGAAAACTTAAAAATACTATACACAGTTAAGGTAAAAATTTGTTAGTAACTTTTAAATGGAAAAGATAACGGTTAAAAGTAGATAAAAACATGTATAAAATAAATATTATATAAATAATAAGACCAAATAATATATAATTCTTTATAATACAAAATTTTGGGGCCTTTCATTATTGAGGATAACATGGTTACAAATTTTTATTTTTTAAAAATTAAATGTGTGCCACTAACCTCACTTATAAATGACCACTGCTCTCCTAACAGATTCACACCTTAAAACCCTTTTTATCTATCAAATAATAGACAAAAGTACTTATGAAATATCTTACTCACATCCAAATGCCTTATTTTATTTATAAAATAACCTAGTAACAATTTTGGTACAAACCTAATGAGGTTTCTCAAAGAAGAGGTAATATTCTTCAACAAGATTTTTTATTTCATTTCTCCCTACACATAATTTAATTTTTATTAATCCATGATGATATAATAAAATAATGGTCCTCCTAATAATAATATATTTTTATGTTATGTCCATGACCTAAAATCATTTGAACATCCATCAAATGGGTTATGAAATCATCATTTGTGTGTATGGTGCACTACAATCTCACGAACTAATGTCATTTGTTTTCATTCCTTTACCACCTCTCACTATTGAGTATAATAATGTTTATAAATTATACATTCTAAATTTATTAAATATTTAATCATTTTTATTAATTATATCATATATAAATTTTTTACATTCCATTTTGTAGAGGATATGAAATTATTACCATTGTGTTTGGTGGACTACAACCTTACAAGGCGATGTGATTCGTTTTTCACGAACTCATTACATGGATGACAATAAGGGTAATGTTAATGAATATATGAGTTAAAATGAGATAATTATTCAATTAATGAAATATTTTTAAACATGAAAATAAAATATATCATTTTATTTCTTATCTACTACGTCACGGGAGTATGATAACGTTTTTCATGTTTGTGTGGACTACAACCTTCACAAAGCAGAATGAGTCTATATTTTTTATCTACACAACGCATGGATGATATGTATATGTATATTTAATTAACTTTTTTATGATATTTTCATCATATTTAACGTTATAATAATACTTACTTCCTTTCCATTATGATCTTTGAAAAATAGAAAATCTACTTATGTGTACGTACGACATACCTTCTACATGATAATAGCATACTTCATTTATCATAACTATATTTCTGGATTTGTGTTAAAAAATAAATGTTGTATAAAAATGATAATTATTCTTTTGATTATGGAAACCTAATGAAATTATGAGGTCTAGAAATAACAAATGGAAATATATATGGAAAACAAATTGTTTTTACCTGAAATATGACAATAACGAGGAAGTTATATAAAAAGAGTAATAAAAGGACATAACTAAATAATATATGGTATTATATATATAAATATGGTTATTATAAATATGTCTAAAAAAGTTATACTTTTTATATATGGGAATCGAATGACATGGAAATTAGTTATGAGTTATGTTTGGGGATTTCTAGTGTCTCTAGTATTTTTGGGATTCATATGAAAATTGAAAACTATGTTATTTTATATGGTGAATATATTTATCATAAATATGTTATATGATTATTAAAATAAATTGTTTTCTATTTAAATATCAATTTTAGTAACTTTATTTTATTTTGTTTGCTGTAAAAAATTTACTAGAGAATTAAAAACTTTTTGTCTCAATTTGTTTGTATTGGGAATTATGTTATGCTTTGAAAAAATCATTTTAATGAGGTGTATATAGTATAAATTTACATGTAATATCATGTTTTTTATTATCATGATATTTTTTGCGTCATTTAAATTTATTAATTAATGGAGCTTATGTTTCAATGTTATTAATGTAGTAAGGATTGTGTGACAGAATCTCATCGTTTAATAGGATTGTTTATGATTATTCATCCAATTTTAAAATATTATGAAATAACTAATAATAAAATTTATAATCTAATTATCCTATTGTTATTCCATGAGAGGACAATTTCCTTCATTTTATACTCTTTATGTATTCAAGTGTTTGGAAGTGTGTTTTACTAAAATCTTCTTTATTTATCTCTTCGGAAAAAACCCACATTCTTCCAAAATAATAAATTTTTAAAAGTTTTTAAATATTGTTTTTATCACATTAAAAATTATTTAATGAATAAATTTTAAACTATGTTTTAATTTTCTAATTTATGTTTAGAATGGAATCTTTAGTTCATTTTCCAAAAAATTATTATTCTCTATTTATCGAAAATCTGAAAGGAATATAAGTTTTAATATTTATGACATGAAATAATTTTCCACTATGATGAAAATTATTTTCTTTGAATATTAATTTATAAAATTATCAAGTATTTTTAGGAGAAAAATATTTCTTAAATGTTTTAATTAAAAGAAGTGTTTTTAAAAGTTGAAAAACTATTTTCTTATATACATCTTACAATTGATCTTTCATAGTAATTTTCTATATGAGATTAATTCCTTTGATGTTATTTATGATTTAAATGTGATATTATTCTTGGACACAATTATTTTCTTTTTTCAATTAATGGTTTAAATTTTTTATGAAATTATTTTTGTGAAACCCATTTATCTTCCTTGGGTTATACAATGATAACATTATCATACAACATGCAGATTTTCAATATATTGTTTTAAATTGAACTGATGAAATGATTAAGAAAAAAAATTATTTTCTATAGGTTATGATATGTTGAAATATTTATAAAATCCATTTATTTTTTTATATTATGTTATAAATAATGTTTTTTATCTTGTGGAAAAAATATATTGATTATGTGATGGGTGAGACTTATATCTATCTCCAATTCATTAGGTATTAATTATTCAATACGAGTTAAATGGGTACATGAGAGGACTTCCCAAGAGTAAAATAGTGTACAAGGGTGGAAATCCAAAGCATGAAATAGGGTATATGGTTGGTTATACCAAGCCCAAAGAAGATAAATAAGTGGTTATCCCATGAATAACATGTTATTAATGTCTTTGTGGGTATCACTGACCTAAGATTTCATATTCTTATGTTTATTCAGAAAATCAATGCCTTATTCCAATGTAATGATTTCTTGGATCATGTTGTTGATTGTATTAAAATTCATGTCATATGAATTACTAATAATTATTATAGGACATAAGATTATAATATTTTAGGTGTAGTGTATAGTTATAATATGTTATTATCTTGTTCACAAACCCATATGCTCAAGTTTGGATTTTTTATTTTCCTTGTCTACCATTACAGAGAATTTGGGATACCCCTTTCTTATTTTTTCCTCTCTATTGGTTATAAAGAAAGGTTTTATATAGTAAATTTTTAAGAAGTGTACATAATTAGATGATATTAGAGGGAAATTAAAGATATTTCATGAAATAATAAGATGGTTTACCTAGTATCAAAAGGAAATAAACTATTACGGAGCTCAAAAATGTTTTTTAATGAAAGGGACATTCATATAAAAACATGTCTTGTCCACATGTGGGAATCCCGGGTCAATATATTTGGTGTTAGTGGAAATTTCAATTAAACAATTGAAACTAAGATGAAAAAAATGAGTAAAATATATAGGTATATTTCTATGGGTATGTCTAGAGAGTCCCTAATAAAAAGTCTAATGATGAGTCCAAGTATAGGAAAATATATGGGGATTTCAATAAAAGGTAGAGAATGTTTCTTTTAAAAAAGTAACTTATCTATCAAGATGCAATATGTTATTATGGATCTCAAATAGAGATACTTATGTGTAATAAATCTGAAAAGGGAACATTGAGATGGAATCAATCATTACATGTTGCACGAAAATTGGCCTTGATGAACACCTCATTTGACACTACCAAAGGATACAGTTTCGAAATTAAAAAAGTATTTATGAACAATCCTGAAAATTTTAAATAAATGATTTCAATGAATTATGTTAGTTAAACATAATGTGTCATAGAGTAAAAGGCTATGTCATGATTCCTAAACCCTATAAGTTATTTATCATGTTTTTTCAATTTTCCAATCTGAATAAAGTTTCTCATACTATATTTTTTGATTTGTTTCGATTTTTGGAATTTGAAGGAATCTTGTTGACATTAAATATATTGGAAAATCAAGTGAAAATGTGAAACCATATTTGATGATGATAGTTTAGATAAATATTGTTATTATACCTAATCAACTATCATGATATATGATTAAAAATATGATTTTTTAGATACCAAATGTGTAAAATAATATTAAGATGAAACTTTTTTGAAGTGTGTGTGGTAATTATCATAGTGGAAATAATATTCATATTTTTACATATCATGACGGTGGTAATAAGAACCTATAAGAATTTATAAAATAGTGGGGGTTATTTTATCTATATGTAATGGAAGGTTATAGAATGACAATTTTTTTAGGATATCACTATGTTATATATGGGGAACTTGGGAATTACCCCATGCAATTATTTAAAAAAATGATTATTCCCTAGAACATGGAAATTATTTTCCTTTCCAACCAATGAAATGAAATGATTAATGTTTTTATGTATTTGGATTTATGAGTTATGTTGTTAAAGTATTTTTGTAATTGTATTTCCAATATAAGAATCATGAATCATCTAAGAATTTTGTTAATATTTTAAGTAAAAATGTCATAATGTATGACTGAATTAGGAGTTATGGATACCATCCATAGTTTATTAATTTAAGGTTGATCATAAGTAAAAATTCATTGAAAACAACTTTTAGTTTTTACGTCATGGTATTTTATCAAGATTAGGGATATATTAAGAAGAATTTATAGAATTTTTGTATTGTCTTCATTAATATATTTATTGAAAGATGAGTTTAAAAAATGTATATCATCCTCAAATAGACGATCAGTTTGGGAGAAAATACTAAACACTAGAGAATATAATAATTTATTAAACTATATATATTAAATGTAGTTGGGATCAAAACCAACCACATTTTGAGTTTTCCGGCATCGATATATTTCACTTAAGAATGCATAAGGATTGTTATGAATCACTTTAGGGAAATAAGTGTATAACTTCAATATAAAATAATGAAGGTATAGATAGAAAGACGTTGGGACTGGATGAATATGACGTGATGGGTGAAAAGGTTAGAGTTATTACACAATAAATAAAGATAAAATGTTTGATATAAATGTTATGATGATAATTTCGGACATGATCTTAAATTTTTAGTTGGAGATAATATATTTCATTTAATTTTTTTGTTGGTGAAGGCAGGGAAACTAATCATTAGGTATATCTTCCTCATTAAAATACATGATCATATTGATTAGTTAACTTAAAATTTGGTTCTATCACAAAACATCTCTTAGGTTCCTGATCTATTCCAAGAATCAATGCTAAGGAAGTACATACCCGATCCATCACACATACTGAACACAAAGGTTGTACCATTAAATCATGATCTTTTATATACTGATCAATCAATCAAAATTATTAATCATATAGAGAATGTGATAAAAAAACAAGACCAGTGACATGGTATATGTTTTTTGTCGAATCCACCTACTTAACAAAGAAAACTAGGAAACAAGGTTTTTAAGGAGATATAATAATCCATAGTTTTTGTTACAAAATTGTTAATATTTAGGGAGAAATTCACATGGGGGGGGGGGGTAGAATGTAACATCCAAATATTTTTTATTTCAAATTAAATTTAATATCTTCTACATATTTTTAGTAAATAATACGTATTTTATCTTGTGTTACACCAAACACTGAGTTCAGATTGCGTTACACACAACAATGAATTTAGCTTACCTTACACGCTACATTGAGTTTCAATTAAATTTGACATATTGTTAAAAAAAATTTATTTAATATAATATTTATAACCTATCTATTGAAATGGACGGTTTGAAGGGTAAAATAATTTATGAAAATATATGTGTTACACCTATATATGAAATTAATTCAGTGGTGAAAAAGTAATTAAAAATTAAAATAAAAACTATTTGAAAATAAAGGAAATCATTTATTGAAAACCATATTTTTATATAAACAATCATGTTTTACCTCAATAAATGAAGTAAAAAAAATTGGTGAGTTATTTTAATTGGATTTAAATGTTATAAATTATATAAAATAGTTAACATTTATCTTATTTTTTCTATAGACAGGAGATAACTATAAATCCAATTTTATGATTAAAAACATTATTTTTCCAAAAAGTTGATTATCACCTTTTTGTACAATTATCATTAAAAATAACTTTTGAAACTTTTAGAAATTTTATTTTAAAAAATAAATTTTATTTATTAAATGATCATGTAAAAATTATTTTGTGGTTAAATGTTGAGAATTTTATAAAATGATTAATATTTTTTTAAATACTGAAAATTAAGGAATTTTAATTCAAAATACCATTTTTTGTTTAAAATATTTTAAAAGATATATTTTTTAAATATATTTTAAATTAAAATTAGTTCATATATATATTAATTAATATAATTTTTTCCTTTGAAACATTTTCATATTGAGTTTTAAAAACCCTATAAACTTCAAAACGTTTTGTTTTTGAAAACATACTATCTAATTTTGTCTTCGGGATTATTATTACGTTAAAATTAGAAAATATTTTTACATGATCTTGGAAAAAATTATTCCATATTTTGAATCATCATAATATATATTATATAATATGGTCATATTAATTATTGAAATTTTTTAACTGTAATATGCATAAAACTTATTTACTACGGTTAAGGTATTAATGAGTTTACTAGGGGTTAAACTAAATTGATAGGGGTCTAAATGACCTAAAAATATGTATTAAATATATGTTATGGAAATATTTAGACCCTATAATATCCGACTCTCAATTATAATTAATTTTTGAATGTTTTTTCCTTTATAAAATTGTTAGTATAAATTTATGTTTTCAAACAATAAAAAGTGTGTCACTCTCATAAACTAGGAAATGCCACCCCTCTAATATATTTATCACAACATGAACCAATTTTTTATCCGAAATTTACGTACCAAATAACTTATAAAATTACCTTATATCATTTTACAAGACTAAATTTTGGAAAAAATCATGTTATTAATGCTTTTGTTGAAAACCTGTGA
This sequence comes from Viscum album, assembly GCA_963277665.1. Taxonomy (NCBI): domain Eukaryota; kingdom Viridiplantae; phylum Streptophyta; class Magnoliopsida; order Santalales; family Viscaceae; genus Viscum; species Viscum album. The sequence continues at coordinate 62,224,840 of OY728128.1, forward strand.
AGGTTACTCGAAGAAGAGGTAACATTCTTCAATGACATTTTTTATTTTATTTTATTCCCCACCTATATAAATTATTATTAAAATAGTATGATATAGTAACCTATGTATGTTAAATATATTTATTTGTTGTTATGTTTTCGTAACCACCTAAAATAATCTCCACATCCCTTAAATGGGTTATGAAATCATCACTCTTGTGTATGGTGGACTAACGACTCACAAAGTGATGCCATTCATTTTTCTATTAACACCGTTCAAGGTTGGGTATGATGATGTATTTTAATTTTTTATATGAAATTTATAACATAATTTTACATCTAGAGTCAATATATAAAAGATTATTATTTTTTAATTCCATTCTATATGGGATCAGATGACATCAATCATGTGTAGGGTGGACTATTACCTCAAATATTAATGTAATTTTTTTGACTAAATCATTATTTTGATAATAATACAAAACATGTTAATGAATTTATGTGATATAAATAAAATAATTATGAAATTAATTAAATATTTATAATTAGTTAATTATTATATATAATTTTCATTCATACACTTTCAATAATTTAAATATGATAATGAAGTTGGTGTATGTGTGAATTACTACCTTAAATAAGGGACGTGTCACACCCTTTTCATATGAAAACTGTATGGATGATATGTATAAGTATATTAAAAGAAATAAAATTTTATTTATATTATTGTTATCATTACGGAAATATAAAATATTAATTACCTCCATTTCTTAATGATCATTAAAAAATAGAAACATAAGTCACGTGTATGTATGACCTACCATCTCCATGATTGTAACATACTTAATTTCTCAAAACCATCATTCATTGTTGGTAATAAAACAAAGAGCATATTACTTGAAACACAACATTAACATGGAATTGTTAATAAACAAGTAATAAAAGGACATACGTAACGAATATATGGTGTAATATATATATATATGTATATGTATTGTTATATAATATATTTTTTAAAAAATTATATTTATTATATAAGGGATTTTAATGAGTATGATGTAATTCAAGACTTACGGAAAGAGGTTTCTAGTCTCTCTTTGATTTATGGGAAACATAAGAAAATTCAAAAAATATTTATTTTATGGGATATATATACTTCGAATGAATTTATTTTATATTACCTAAACTAAAAATTAAGGGTATTTAAAAATAAATTTTAGGATATCTTTTCCATGGGGTTTAGGGTTCAAAAGTTACTAAATCAGTAAGGGATTTTTGTCTCATTTTTCATTCTTTGAGACACATGTTATTATATTCACCTATATTATTTTATAATGTGTATATAAATACCATTTTACACTAGAAATAATTAAATTATATGTTATCGTGTTATTATAAAAATTATAAAAATTTATTTTTTACTCAGACATACGATTTAATGTTACCAAAGTGGTAAGGGTTGTGTGATAATATCCCATCATTATTAGGATTTTTTTGTGAATATGATTAAAATAATTAAATATTATGATCTATATATTAAAAAAAATATTGATTTTTATTGCCTTATGGTTATATAATTGTATGAATTAGTTTCGTCTTTTTTCCTCTCTTTAAGATGAAATGTGTTTCAAAGACCATTTTTATTAAAAATATTCTATATTTATCTATTCGGTCGAAAACACAATTTTCCCCAAAACCATATTTTTCTACAATTTTTTAAAAAATATTTTATGGGGACTCCAAATGATTTGTTAAATACTTTTTACCCATTATTTAATTTTTTTACAATATTATTTGAAAGGAAAGTTATTTTCATTTTCAAAAAAGTTTCCATTTGGATTTTACCAAAAAATTGAATCAAATATTTTTTTAGTGTAAAATTGGAAAAAAATATCCCAACCTCAGGAACATTATTTTAAATTGAATAACCCTTTATAATTTATTCTGGTTTAATTTCTATAAAAATAATTTTATAAATATTTTATATTTTAAAATGTGTTTTCAAAGTGGAATGTTTAATATCCTCTAAACATGTTCCATGTGATATTTAAAATTAATTTTATATAAAAGAATTTATCCTTTTATGTTAATTATTCATTATGGGTTATATGACCCAAGGATACTATAAATATTATTTTTCATTTACTTTTTTTATGATGATAATGTTTTTATGAAACCCAATTCTCTTCTGTATGATATACCATGTTATAATTCTAATGAATCCCTATTCTTTTAAACAATTTATGCTATAATGAAATTATTAAATGGATATGAAACATATTTCTTTTCCAAATTTTATGTATGGTTTAAATGAATATGTAACTGATTATGTAACACCCCAGGTAAATAAGGAATATGACATTTTCATATTTATCCATATTTTTGAATAAAATATTAATATGACTTTAAAGGGGACGCTATGCTCGATGGCGTACCCAACACGCAACAATGAGTTTCTTGGGAATCTTACGTTGCACTCTAATAATAAAATAATATTATTCTAAATGGTAGTTAACATGTAGCCATTGTAATGGCGGGAATGGATAGAAATAACTAAAATATGATTATATATGTTCTTAAATATTTTTACATTTATACAATAAAAGATAAAGGCTTAAAATACGGAAAGAATTCAATTTTAGGCGTATATGCCCTAGTTTTCACTAAAGGTTCACTTATCACATTTTGATGGAGAACCGTCATTAAATATAGTTTTGATCACTCTTATCATAATTTTGGACCAAATAAAACTCTTATTAAGAATCAGGACATCAAAATTTACTTTGTGTAAATTTTTGGTATCTTTCCGATAAAGTTCATTTTTTTAATGAATAGTGTAAAATGTTGTATTTTAATTCAAAACCACTTTTTAATCTAATTTATTTATATGATTAGATTATATTTTGAATTGGTTTTAAAGTGAAATTAGAAAATATTTTTACCATTAAATCCAATAGTGTTCGTTGGAATCAATTTCACTTTGAAATCAGACTTAAACTAGTGTCAATCTTTTGATTCTTATTGTTTCATAAAACACGCTATTTGACATGACAGCGGGAATTAATTATTAAATTAATTAATTTGACTTATATGTTTTGAATTTTTTAAAATGGAATTCATTTTTGAATTCAGAATATCACATATATCTTAGGGTGAATTTTTGGGATTTTTCTGAAAAACATCAATTTTTGATGAATAGTGAAACCACTAAGTGGTACTTATAAAAACTGATTTTCCGTTTAAATGAAATTTTGCCATCATTGTGTTTTGATTTTCAAAAATCCGACATACATGGTTGTCATTAAGAAGTAAAATGTGGTTCAATGTGATTAAAATAATTTTTTGGTGAATAGTAACTTATTAAGTTTTTAATCGCGATTAGTGGTAATTAGTGTAGTTTAAGGTAAAAACAATGCTTTAATAAAATTAGATGAGCTTGACACATGTCTTACCCTCATTGGTTGTATCATGGCCGACCAAGAAAAGCCATTGGTCAACTTGGGGACCCCATGGATCCACTTTGGTTGGGAAATGACATAAATAACATTTTATTTAATGTAAAAGCAAAATTGACACAAACATGATATGTTTTACTAAAACAATTTTTAAGTGGTGTTATACAAGTAATCTTTTTGATTATAAATATTCATTGGAAAGATAAAAATATTTCCTACATCATAGTATTTTTTTTATAATTTTTAGACATTAAATAAATTAAATTATTTATGACATAATAATGATGCAGCGATGACATCATTATTTGACGATTTAAATAAAATGGAAAGATAATGTAAAATCTATGAACTACACATGTCCAAAACTTATTGTATGAGTGTATTTCGAAGCCTTATCAACTTATCCACGAATTATATCAATGTGGGACCTTTTGAAACCGAAAAACATTTTCAAATAAAGTAATATTTCATTACATTCCAAGAGTGCCCCTCCTCTTCTCTTATAAAAGGCCCCCACCTCTACCTCATTTAACACACTCCTCAAGCCATTGGCTCGGCCAACCCCTGCCAATTTACTCTCCCCACATCCCTCTCCTCATCCTAGAGGATTCCCTTTGGGAATAATCCTTTCAATGGAATCCTTTTTCCTCAAATCAAAAGGAGTTACACTTTTAAAGGATATTAAAGAACGATCGAGTCAAGTCGGACCTGAGGTAAGGGATCCTACTCCTCTCTTTCTTTTTAAGTACAAAATTTTATGTCATTCCTTTTAAAGATCATCTTTCTTGTTATTGGGATGATATTTTATATTACACTTACTGTAATTTTTATGTTCATGTGATGAGAGACCCTATTCTCTCTCATCAATCCATTTTGGAAGTTTTATGTGGCGCGGTTAGGATGCCGAGTTTTCGTAAGGGATTTTTCATCTCACTTTTATTCCTATGAGATTTATGCTACATTCTCCACAAATTCCATTGATTGGTGTATGTACTGCCCATTATTCTACTCTTTGTGTAATATACTTTCGTTTATGAGTATTTACATCAATGACCTATTGTCTTTCTTTCATGGGGTGTATGTTTTGAAAGATACCCAAGTCGGTAAGGGAACCTTTCACCCTCCTCTTTTTTAAAAGACTTCTTTTATTGGGTATTTTAATTTACATATTTTTATGTTGGGATATGTTCTCATACATCTTTATTGATGTAAATTTTATGTCCAAGTGATGAGATACACTTTTTATCTCTCATCAACTCATTTTTGATGTGATGCCGTTAGACTGTCAAGGGAACTTTTTAACCCAATTTCGATTTCTTTGGGTTCAACTTGTAGTCATTGAATATATCATCCATTGAATATGTGTGATTGACCTTTTATTGTTTTACACTTAATATCCACTTATATTGGGTGTATATATATTTGTCACACATATTTTTTGAGATTTATTTGTCCTTAATTTAAGGATACCTTCTTTATAAGGGATTTCATCACATTTGACATTTCTATTGAGGGATCATTGTTGTTATGAACCAATTCACTCTTATATGGTGTATATACTGTCCTTTGGAGTATTATATCATGAATCCTTTTATTCTCATGATATTATAAAATTCTGACTAAATGTTATTCCTCGATTATTGTATTCAAGTGTCTCTAATTTTGGTAAAACCCCTTTAACCAAAATATCGTTTTAAATGTTTTAATTATTTGTTCATATTAATATCCATGTTTTCAAAATGGTTTTAAGGATTTATTTATATGGATATTAATGGTTTAAAATGTTAAAATCTTCAAGGTGGTAAGGGACAATTTGATTCAAAAATCTCTGTATTAAATGATTTAAATGGTTTTGGAAATGGTTTCTTTTTGAATGGATTCATTATTTCAATATCCGAAAATTTTATATTGTGATTGAAATGTGGAAATGTTATGTTTCCTTTATTCATGTTTATGTGATACGATTATGTTATGGTTCTTGGGCATTGTTATGAAGAACGGGTGGTTTCGTGATAAACTAAGGGCGGGTGAGCCCGATATAGCTCTCCAATGCATTGGGTAACGCAAAGGAGTGAAACGTTAAGGTTTCTACGAAGAGATTTAGGGAATATACTGTGATGGGTATTCCAAACGTAACCAAGAGGGTTACTCCCTATGTAATAATGTTATGAATGCCTCAAGTTACCTTTATGTCTTATTTTTTCTATGATTTATTCATGGTTTGATAAGGTATGTTAAAGTGCCTATGTTTTATGGGTAAAGTATGATTTCATTCTCATGTATATATGAACTCATGTTTCCTTTCCATATTTTTTTGTAACCCTTACTGAGCTTTTTATGCTCATCCCAAGTTTTTGAAATGTTTTTCACAGGTCAAGGGAAAGGTACATGATGTGATGATAGTGTCAAGGATGTGTCAAGAAAGAATCCGTGTTATATTTTAAATATGTTTCCGTTGGTGGGAAGAATGAATACTGTCTTTTATGTAACCACTTTGTTTAAATGTGGAATGTAATGTATGTTTCATGATCTAATTCTCTAAAACTCTAAACCTGAAAAGATCCTTAATGTGTAATCTTGTAATAACTCAAGATTAAGTAAGGTTTAAGGCATGGGGCCTTATAGTTGGTATCAAAGGCCGGTTTAGATAACTTTAGAGGTTAGGGTATTCTTTAATCATAAGTGACATTACCATAATGGTTAGGATTTCAGAAAGAGTCATAGTTTTAGATAAAGTGAATGAGTAAGTATATCTTAGTGTTTACCTTCCTCGTTAGTACATGATGGTTTTGTTGATATACTCACACTGACCTTTTTGGTTTTAGTAAATGGCTGGATCTAGCAGGCACCAAAGTGACAATGGGTTTGAAGGAAACTGTGGTGGTTCTCTGATTAAGATACTCGATGAGATGGGGGATTCAATGAGGAATCTCATAGTTGTTCTAAACCAACTATCAAGGAGTCATGATCAATCACTTCAACCTTGGTGAGTTCTCTAATGGATCATGTACGAGATGGCCAACTCGATGTGGAAATTCAGGTAATAATTATTAAGGTAAACATTAGGGTTTATATGATCCTTACTTTTGAGGTAATTATGGGTTATTATATGATATGATGGAAAATGAAGGGCATGAGATAAACTTGAGGTTAAAATATGTTATAATTATTCTTGAAGATTTTATCTCATTTTGGGGAATGTTTTAAGAATTATATTGTTTTGGAAAAAGGACAACACGTAGACCATGTGACTACCCGTCGCGTCGGAAAAAGCTGCGGGAATCGAACCCACAACCAAAGTGCGACTGGTATTTATCGCCTAACACTGGACTACGTGAAGTCCCTGGTTAGTTTGACTGATTCTTTTTAGTTATATGATTTTATTAATTAAGAGTAATTTGATTTTGGAGGATATGTGATTAGGATAATTACTTTTCAATGTGAGACTTTAGGAGCAACTGATGTTGTTTGGAGATAAATGTTACGATTTAACTTGGAAGACTATGTGACTAAATCCTTCAAATATTTGGGTTTCAATATTATATTGGTTTAATTTGAAGAATTTTATGGACAAATTGTTTATCGGATGGTCCTCTTTGAACTTTGGGTTTTGTTGGACACATTTTCGAGATTAAGAATAGATTTTCTTTTTATAAGGGGTTATCCTTTTCTGGATTATCTGATCTTGTACTAACCTTTTTGGTTTTGGTTTTTGGTTAAAGCCTAAATACATGGGATGTATATAGTTCTCTTTTTGGGATTAGGTGATTCTCTAGAAGTTGATTATATTACTCTTAATGTGAACAAGTCTTCCTAAATACTCGTCTTTTGGAGAAAATATGAGTTTGTGTAAGGAATCTAATAAAAGTTGAAAGTCAATATGATAAGTGATTATGTTTCCTTATGAATAAATTCCTCAATAAAAAGTATCTTAAAACAAAAATGTTGTCTATTAACTTTTCCTACTGGGGAACCCAACACCGTTTAACCCATCACAAGTTTGTGATTTTCTTATTGTTAACTTTCTCCTAAACATGTTTTCTATCACTCTCCATCAAAACATGACCCTATGTTTTTTCCTCCATGTCCATGTTTTCCTACATGGAATCCTAGTATGGGTTAACTCGGGTGACCTTTGTACTTATCTTTCTTTATTTTAAAGTAATTTTTTTTACCGACTCTTCTCTGATGTGGGACGTTCAAGGATGTTTCCAAGCGCAATTTTAAAATTGCGAGGACGCAATTCCCAAAAGGGGGGAAGGATGTAACACCCCAGGTAAATAAGGAATATGACATTTTCATATTTATCCATATTTGTGAATAAAATATTAATATTAATTTAAAGGGGACGCTATGCTCGATGGCGTACCCAACACGCAACAACGAGTTTCTTGGGAATCTTACGTTGCACTCTAATAAAAAAAATATTATTCTAAATGGTAGTTAACATGTAGCCATTGTAATGGCGGGAATGGATAGAAATAACTAAAATATGATTATATATGTTATTAAATATTTTTACATTTATACAACAAAAGATAAAGGCTTAAAATACGGAAAGAATTCAATTTTAGGCGTATATGCCCTAGTTTTCACTAAAGGTTCACTTATCACATTTTGATGGAGAACCGTCATTAAATATAGTTTTGATCACTCTTATCATTCTTTTGGACCAAATAAAACTCTTATTAAGAATCGGGACATCAGAATTTACTTTGTGTAAATTTTTAGTATCTTTCCCATAAAGTTCATTTTTTAATGAATAGTGTAAAATGTTTTATTTTAATTCAAGACCACTTTTTAATCTAATTTATTTATATGATTAGATTATATTTTGAATTGGTTTAAAAGTGAAATTATAAAATATTTTTACCATTAAATCCAATAGTGTTCGTTGGAATCAATTTCACTTTGAAATCAGACTTAAACCAGTGTCAATCTTTTGATACTTATTGTTTCATAAAACACGCTATTTGACATGACAGCGGGAATTAATTATTAAATTAATTAATGTGACTTATATTTTTTGAATTTTGTAAAATGGACTTCATTTTTGAATTCAGAATATCAAATATAGCTTAGGGTGAATTTTTGGGATTTTTCTGAAAAACTTCAATTTTTGATGAATAGTGAAACCACTAAGTGGTACTTATAAAAACTGATTTTCCGTTTAAATGAAATTTTGCCATCATTGTGTTTTGATTTTCAAAAATCCGACATACATGGTTGTCATTAATAAGTAAAATGTGGTTCAATGAGATTAAAATAATTTTTTGGTCAATAGTAACTTATTAAGTTTTTAATCGCGATTAGTGGTAATTAGTGTAGTTTAAGGTAAAAACAATGATTTAATAAAATGAGATGAGCTTGACACATGTCTTACCCTCATTGGTTGTATCATGGCCGACCAAGACATGCCATGGGTCAACTTGGGGACCCCATGGATCCACTTTGGTTGGGAAATGACATAAATAACATTTTATTTAATGTAAAAGCAAAATTGACACAAACATGATATGTTTTACTAAAACAATTTTTAAGTGGGGTTATACAAGTCATCTTTTTGATTATAAATATTCATTGGAAAGATAAAAATATTTCCTACATCATAGTATTTTTTTTATAATTTTTAGACATTAAATAAATTAAATTATTTATGACATAATAATGATGCAGTGATGACATCATTATTTGACGATTTAAATAAAATGGAAAGATAATGTAAAATCTATGAACTACACATGTCCAAAACTTATTGGATGAGTGTATTTCGAAGAATTATCCCCATATCCACGAATTATATCAATGTGGGTCCTTTTGAAACCGAAACACATTTTCAAATAAAGAAATATTTCTTTACTTTCCAAGAGTGCCCCTCCTCTCCTCTTATAAAAGGCCCCCACCTCTACCTCATTTACCACACTCCTCAAGCCTTTGGCTCGGCCAACCCCTGCCCATTTACTCTCCCCACATCCCTCTCCTCATCCTAGAGGATTCCCTTTTGGGAAAAATCCATTCAATGGAAGCCTTTAGCCTCAAATCGAAAGGAGTTACACTTTTAAAGGAGATTAAAGAACGACCGAGTCAAGTCGGACCTAAGGTAAGGGATCCTACTCCTCTCTTTCTTTTTAAGTACACACTTTTATGTCATTCCTTTTAAAGATCATCTTTCTTGTTATTGGGATGATATTTTATATTACACTTTCTGTAATTTTTATGTTCATGTGATGAGAGACCCTATTCTCTCTCATCAATCCATTTTGGAAGTTTTATGTGGCGTCGTTAGGCTGCCGAGTTTTCGTAAGGGATTTTTCATATCACTTTTATTCCCATGAGATTTATGCTACATTCGCCACAAATTCCATTGAGTGGTGTATTTACTGACCATTATTCTACTCTTCGTGTAATATACTTTCGTTTATGAGTATTTACATCAATGACCTATTGTCTTTCTTTCATGGGGTGTATGTTTTGAAAGATACCCAAGTCGGTAAGGGAACCTTTCACCCTCCTCTTTTTTAAAAGACTTATTTTATTGGGTCTTTTAATTTACATATTTTTATGTTGGGATATGTTCTCATACATCGTTATTGATGTAAATTTTATGTCCAAGTGATGAGATACACTTTTTATCTCTCATCAACTCATTTTTGATGTGATGCCGTTAGACTGTCAAGGGAGCTTTTTAACCCAATTTCGATTTCTTTGGGTTCAACTAGTAGTCGTTGAATATATCATCCATTGAATATGTGTGAATGACCTGTTATTGTTTTACACTTAATATCCACTTATATTGGGTGTATATATATTTGTCACACATATTTTTTGAGATTTATTTGTCCTTAATTTAAGGATAACTTCTTTATAGGGGATTTCATCACATTTGACATTTCTATTGAGGGATCATTGTTGTTATGCACCAATTCACTATTATATGGTGTATATACTGTCCTTTGGAGTATTATATCATGAATCCTTTTATTCTCATGATATTATAAAATTCTGACTGAATGTTATTCCTCGATTATTGTATTCAAGTGTCTCTAATTTTGGTAAAACACCTTTAACCAAAATATCGTTTTAAATGTTTTAATTATTTGATCTTATTAATATCCATGTTTTCAAAATGGTTTTAAGGATTTATTTATATGGATATTAATGGTTTAAAATGTTAAAAGCTTCAAGGTGGTATGGGACACTTTGATTCAAAAATCTCTGTATTAAATGTTTTAAATGGTTTTGGAAATGGTTTCTTTTTGAATGGATTCATTATTTCAATATCCTAAAATGTTATATTGTGATTGAAATGTGGAAATGTTATGTTTCCTTTATTCATGTTTATGTGATACGATTATGTTATGGTTCTTGGGCATTGTTATGAAGAACAGGTGTTTCCGTGATAAACTAAGGGTGGGTGAGCCGGATATAGCTCTCCAATGCATTGGGTAACGCGAAGGAGTGAAATGTTAAGGTTTCTCCAAAGAGATTTAGGGAATATACTATGATGGGTATTCCAAACGTAACCAAGAGGGTTACTCTCTATGTAAGAATGTTATGAATGCCTCAAGTTACCTTTATGTCTTATGTTTTCTATGATTTATTCATGGTTTGATAAGGTATGTTAAAGTGCCTATGTTTTATGGGTAAAGTATGATTTCATTGTCATGTATATATGAACTCATTTTTCCTTTCCATATTTTTTGTGTAACCCTTACGTAGCTTTTTATGCTCATCCCATGTTTTTGAAATGTTTTTCACAGGTCAAGGGAAAGGTACATGATGTGATGATAGTGTCAAGGATGTGTCAAGAAAGAATCCGTGTTATATTTTAAATATGTTTCCGTTGGTGGGAAGAATGAATACTGTCTTTTATGTAACCACTTTGTTTAAATGTGGAATGTAATGCAAGTTTCATGATATAATTCTCTAAAACTCTAAACCTGAAAAGATCCTCAATGTGTAATCTGGTAATAACTCAAGATTAAGTAAGGTTTAAGGCATGGGGCCTTATAGATTACTTTTCATGAGTATGAATATGATGAATGTTCAATGATTTTGTGTCCCAAAAATGTATGGATTATTTAATTGGGGGAGCTTTACCAAACACCAATTAATTGGGTAATGATTAATGTAAAATGATATAAAGGGGTAAATATAAGGATATCAATGCTTGAAATAGGGTATACAGGTGGCCATCCCCTTCCAAAAATTGGGTTCATCAGAGGTTATCCCAATATCAAAGTAACTACATGGGTGGTTATCCCAATACTAATATATTATGAATTTATTGGCTGGTATCCTTGACATATGATATTCTATGCTTCTGTGTATGCCAAAAATCTATGACTTTTTCCAATGTTATGCTCTCATTTACCTTGTTATTTTGTTTTCTTTTGATCAATTTCTTATAGGAATCCTATTATTATTGGATCAAAATTAAAATATTTGATAGGCATGGTATAGTTTTCATATGTCATGATAATGTTCTCATACCCTAATTCTCATGGTATGTTTATGCTTTTAATTTTTTTACAATTAATTAGCAACTTTTCTCACTCTTTCTTATGAATTCATTACCTAGGTCATTATGAAAGGTAATAAATATGGTATTTCTGTGAATTGTATATATTGGAAATATATTTATGGGATACATTTAAGATCATTAACGAAATAATAAGATAGTGTACCTAGTATCCAAAATCACTAAACTATTGATGTCCTCATGCATCTGTTTTTTGAAATGAAATGAATGTTAATTAAAATAAAAACAATTCATATATGAGAATTATACTTCTTTACAATCCCATTTTCCTAGGATAACTACAAATATGGTTTCATATAGAAAAATGGGTGTTGAAGTTCAAAAAATCTTTGAAAAAAATTAATAAAAATGCATAATCTTAGCATTTGATACCTCCTTGATCATGTTGGGTATTTTCCAATTGCATAAATATCTATGTGAATTTTTATTCCTACTACTTGACTAAACATAGCATAATTAATTTACATTGGGTACCATCCAAAAATCTATCACACAAATTGATTCATTATAGACCTGAATGGTATCACCCATCCCCATTGGATGAATACTCACACTAGGGAACCATAAAAGAATGGGTGGGAATGGTTTAAACTATATGAAATAAAATTCATGGAATATATATAATACAAAATAAAAATATACGAGATTATTCCATAGTAATATAGAAAAAAAGTATAAATATAGAACACCAAAAAAAACTCCAAGGGTTCATGACCCAAAACTGAATAAGTATAACTTAAAACCAAAAAATCAAACTCCACCTGATATGTGTAATGTATCCCACCATCACACCACAAGAAACCCATAATTACATGAAAAAAAACCTTACCACCTCACCTTTTTTCCTTTCCATTTACTAAATTAAATGAAAAATAATAATTTATATACACCACCAAAGGGGTGTGCATGGTGTGATCTAGAAAGGCTCAGTAGGATCTAAAAAAGGAGTTCCATATCAAGTCTTTTTTCAAATTTTGACATTATTTAAAATTTTAATAAAACATGGAATGAGAAGAAGTAAATTAGTTTTATAACAAGATGATTAAATGTTTTTCAATTTTTTCATAGTTCTAAAACGATCCTGGTAAAATAGTTTCGAAGCATAAATCAAATATTCACAATGAATTTGTACCAAATAATAATTCATTAAAAGGTAAATAAAAATGGATTAATGCATGAGGATCACAACAATTCATTATAGTATAATAATTACACCATAATCATCAACTACTTCAATCTAAATTTCTTAGAACTCATACCAAATGATAATAAAAAACCCCATGTGTCACCCCTCAAATGTTAATATTTAGTCCCTATAACACAGGACTTGGGAGAATATGAACATCCCATGTGGGTGGCCCCATTATTATAAAGTATATGTTTCCCCTTAATATTCCTTCCACCTAAGTACAAAAGTCTTCCCATGCTCTTCGTTTTTCAAATTAATTTCAAAGTGCATCATATTAAGAAAATTTACAAAGAACCTTCTATTCAATGAATAACATGCTTTGAAAACCGACTTTACAATCCATTTTAAAATAATTTGACAAAAAAATATTTAAAAGGAATACCATATTTTATCATGAATAAAATCTATACACACAACTCTATCAGGCTGGTTTTTTTATAAAATAAATTTATAAAACTGATAGAAATTATGGTTTATCCAACCATACAATAGTATTATAAAATACCCACATGAAGATCCAAACACAATAAAAGGAATTAATAAAAACATATCGAGGACCTAGAATTGAATCCCATATATAAAATTTTAATTACATAAGAAACAATTTTGGAAGAGATGATAGGCCATTAAATTTGTCAAGAAGATTACTCTGCATGGCAAAAATGGAACACAAGATGGCCCCTATAAAATGATCACATAGTGGATCTAGAATGGATACAAGAAGAACCTCATAAATTTATCATAGTTTTATAAAATAATCACAATTCCACTTCTTTAACTATAGAAAATGAAGACATAATGATGGTTACTCAGAGAGAGGCAACACAAGACATCTAGAGATTAATAACTTAATGAATCATTTTAGAAGTGGCGGAGGAATCTAAAAATTCATAGATGAGAGCCTCGAGTCATGAGTCTTATAAAAGGAAACCAAGTTAATTAGGATTTAGTATTTCAGTGATAAATATATATTGGGAATGATTGGTTTACATTGTAAATCCCATATTAATGATATAAATTTCCCATATTATTTTTACATCTGAAAACACATCACCTTAATTAAAATTACCTTTATAATTGTTTTTATGTTATAAAAATTTGGTTTCAATCATAGAAAATTTTATTACTTATAATTATTTTTGGATTTTTCCCAATGAAAAATATTTTTCTATAATAAGTAGGTTTCAATTTAAATTCCCTCTACCACAATCCCAAATAATTAGTTCTACCTAAACTACCAAAACAAATCCTAGGTCCTACAAAACAATTATAAAAGATCTTAAAAAAAGTGAATCCCATTTATCTAGGATATCACAACCTATATTCCAAATGAATTTATTTCATTAGAATGTAATTTTTAAGAAGGAAACTCGGAAAAAAATAAGGATTATGCACCCTCCATGATTACTCATTATCTCATGTCTCGTGAGAATCTTATTTTTGTTTCCCTGACACTCTGACTAATAGAATATAATATCTATGTAAGGTATTCACCTGGGTATTAATGATATCCATTGGTTTATCTATAAAAAAATCATCTAGCTCCAATTTAATCTCTTCCCAACTCACAAGATGCGATGTATTAGTACAAACCTTCTTAAGTCATGATATATGAAAAAATCATGTATACTAAAAAATTAAGCCAAAAATGTATACCAATAGGAATCCATACAACTCCACTTTGTGACCTAAAATTATCCATAACATCTATGAGCTAGGTTTCCCTATTTTTTGAGCTGATGATGACCCAAACCTGTTTAAAAATTTATAAAAACAATTCCTCTAGTTAGAAACTCCATATGATGGCATCAATGATTCATATTAGATTTTTGACGAGTCTATGTTATAAACAATAATTTATGAATATCCCGAATCCTCACCAATGTATATTGACTGATACATTGTCCAACCAGGGGGCCTCACCCACATCATCCCAACAAATAGGTGAAAATCAAGGATGACCATATGAAGCCTCAAAGAACTAAATTATGATATAATAATATTAATTTTTGTTATAATAAAATTAAATACGTACCTAATGGTTATACCATGATCCAAAAATCCAAGAAATATACATAAAGGATATCCTATGAGATATGAATAGAATACTCTATCTAATAATCAATCTATGTATGGCTATCTTAAAAAAACTAAACATGATTCTCCATTACCTCCTAGAGACTATTTCAAAATCTAGAAGTTATCATGGTATCTCTATCCACAACAATAGAAGATGTAACTCCATTCAAAATCATGATATCATGATAATTAGACAAACCCATATCTTCAACCATAGTGGTGTGCTTGATAGGAATATATTGAGATTACTTCATCAACTAGTCAATCCCCACCCACACAAAATTCATTCCTTGAGGAGACCATGATGATCAAATGATACCATCTATAAACACCTCATTCCATTTCAGAACTGGTACTAGATGAGACTAGATAACTATAGAGTGCTTTATGATTCCTTTCTTTATCTTCTGGTAGGTTTAATAGCAGGAAACGTTTTTTTTGATTTCACACTTCATACCTTGCCACCACACACATTATCTCATGTCATAATACATCATATTAGTGGTTAGTTTAATGGTCCATGAATAATTTTAAACATTATAAAATAATAAATTTATTATAGATACATGGAGGATAAAATAATCCCCATTATAGTGAATACCATTATAAGGGAGAGACCAACACAAAATGGTATGTCCAAAATATAATTTTTTTCTGATTCTGTTGCACTCATGATGGTGATATTAACCCTATATAATTGAATCAACGAGAGATTAATATAACTTGAAACTGGTATGTAAAAACCACTAATCATATTATTGAGCATTCAAATGTAACATAGAGAAATGTTCTAGTCATCATCTGATTCAAAATATCATGTGGTGGAATGTTATTTTTGAGAGAGTCTACAACAAAATTCTTATTCCCCAGGGGTTGGTGATGTCAAAATCAAATCTCTAAATATATTCAACCCTTCATACACATTTTATATTAAAATAATTATTACAAAATATATAACTCATACTCTGATTATCATAATAGACTTTGAACCTCTCCAAAAAATGATTGTGTACCCAAAATTCATTTTCATGAAATGATATGAAAAATATTCAAATCATGATTGAGGTAATTTCTCTTGTGTGGATGAATAAGAAAATAACCGTTTACCACATTGTGATTGTACCTTATAAACATTGAACCTTGACCAGAATAATAAGCATCATAATAATCCCCATAACATTTATTAGGATTAGGTATGTCAAAAATAAGGGATGTTATAAAAATAACTTTTTAATTCTTAAAATAAGTTTGAGAGATTTCATCCCATATGAATTTCCCTGATGATGCACCAATAATATATAGACAGAATAGGGAAAATACGTATAACCAAATGGTTTTTTATCTACTCAAATGAAATTTATTCCTTAACCTTCTTAGCATCAATTGAAATTCATTGTATAAAAATCATGATCCCCAAGAAAATCACTTCATAGATATCAAAATTTTATTTAAAAAACATTCCACAAAGATTGTGTCACTTCACAAATCAAAAAATGTTATTTAGATGGTGGTAATTGTCATGTTCAATTCTATAATAAACCTTGATATCATCCTTAAACAGAATGATAAAAATTTATAGATAATTATTGAATATTAGATTCAACAAATCCAGTGAAAATATAATTTCATTAGTTATACCAAATGAGATTACAATACAATCATAATGGCCATAAATTCTCCTAAAAGTTGTTATTAGAGTATCAAAATCATGAATCCAATAATGATAAAAACCCAACTAAAATATGTTATTGAAAAACTGTCCACCCCTTCAATTGATCAATTGAGTCATCCACATGAGGAAAAGGGTACTTGTTATTAACATTAACTCAGTTTAATTTTTATTGTACATGTACAGTCAAAGTGAACCATTTTACACAGCTTAAAGGATCACTGGGGATGATCATGAAAAATTATAGCGTGAAAAAAACCTTTAACAATAAAATTATCCTACTAGATCCTAATAACATTCATCTAAACTATTTCCATATGATAAGAGGGTATTGAGATCTACTGCCTAACCCACTTTAAATAAATTGTAAAATATACCTCCCTCTAGGGTGAAATACAAGAATAGTTTTATAGAAATAACTATAGGAAATCACAAATGACCATGGGAAGATCAATGAAAGATGAAACATCACCAGTCTTAGCGAAAACAATAAAGAAAAACAAATGAGTTCAGTGTTGGAAGGTGATGCAAGAGTGTACCTTGGATCTCACTCTCCATGAAACACATGAGATATCTCATAAATAGAATGAAAAAAGTCCCACCAATGATAAAAATAAATATACACATGATGAGAGACAACACAATGCATTCCATTTACAGATTCTAACAAATACACATTGAAAATCAAGATATCCAATACTGACTCTATGTTGAATATTGATTGATAACAAGAAAAACATTGAAACCCATTTTAATTCCTATTTTATTGAGGCATCCATAACTACATAGAAAGTAAAACAATAACAATTGTATCTTTAAAGACATCAAAACAATTTGATGATATATATAAGTTCAAGAAACTAGTATTAAATAATGTAGTTTCTATAGATTATGTAATTAAAATGGTACCTCCCATTATAGCCAAGACGATGTCATCCTCCACTGGAAACACACCCACTATGAGAGTGTGCTTCACTCTTGTGGCCTTTGGCTAGAGGATTAGGAATATTGAAGCCTCTTACTACACCATAGTTGCCTTTGATGTGGGATAACACTATATATAATTAGTCCTTGACATGGCCTAATAGATTTAGTATAAATATCCATGGAAGCCACCTGTATTTCACATATTCATGGGTGTGGAACAAGAACATCAGGTGTGCCCAACCCTAAAACACATGTAAAAATGTTTTTGAACTGTAATTGTCATAACATATTTTTCATCGGATGTATTCGGATGAGAAAAAACTCCACATCACTTGTGATAATAATTCTACTTCCAATTTATCCATTTCACACCACTGAAGCTTCCACTAGGTTGAAGATAAGGGGATGTATTGGCAATCTAGATTTCTTTTTTAACTATTCCCATTATAGAACTCTCAAATTTCTCTACATAGGTGGATATATTTAACAAAAACCACTAAAATGTTATATCTAATTGAAAATCATATAGATACTTATGTTCTTTCAACTATTCAATCATCACAACCATTGTTGAAAAAGTACTGGTTCCATAAATTTTTTTTACTCAGACATCAAAATCTCTCCCTCATAGACAGAGTGGAATTTAGAATACTTTTTAACTATTAGAGACTTTGGGAAGAACTGATAAAATAAAAGTGTCTTGGAACCCTTCAAATATAGGCCCACATGGCTGTCAACATGTACCATAGAATCTCAACATAACTTTCTAGGACCCATGATTATAAACATAATACAAATCACTTTGATATCCTTATGTTTATTAACGAATTTTGATGATCTGATTAGAATTTTCCAGGAAGAACTCCATATAATATATTTCATTTATACCTTTAAAGGACGGTGTATTATTATGTAGGAACTCATGAAATCAATTCTTATCTCACCCAACACCAAGAAGAGCCTCAACCACTGGGTCCTGAACTAATTGTACATTCTGAACTATAACAAAAAACACCCATATGATATCCTATATTAGATTTTGATCCAAATGAGGATTCCCTTTTGGTGTATCCATCACTTTACCCTTAACAAAACATGCGGAAGGAATCTCGATTAGATGTTTCTACCCACTAGATATAGAAAAAATGATCAAACTTTCTGATAATTTATGATCAAACTATATAGAATAATGATGAAATTGTGATAAATATAAAAACACAGCACATGAGACACATATTAGAGCAGCTCATGTTATATTCAGGGTAATTATAGAATGTTTTTTCTAAGAACTTGCTACAACCTTCCTATCATTGCATGAAAATCCTTTCTCATGTAAACTAACTTCCCCAAAATGAGCATAATATGGATCTGATACCAATTTATAAAGAACCAACATATGATGCTATAAAAAAACCACAACCCAAAATGATTCACTACTAACAAGAAGTGGTTTCTTGATCCCTATAAGTTGCAGATTAGGATCCAAGACACAAAAAACAACTAATGGGAATGATTTTGAATAACCTAAAATAAAATTAATGTAATATATATAAATCATAATGAAATAGTAGAATAAATATAGAGAAAATATCTGATATAAACATATATAAATAATGGTAGGGATATAGAAAATCTAGAAAAACACAAAAGGTTCATGACAATGAAATTCAAAATTGATAACTAAAAACCAATAACCACTTCTGAACATGATATTTGGAAAGTATCCCACTATCTCAACAACCAGAACTATTCCTAAATTACATACACCTCATCACCTCACTATTGTTCATCCAATTTTCTAACTTCATAAAAAATACTACGTCAACACACCACCATTGTGATTTATACTGTGTTAACTAAACAAGTGTAGTATGATCCTGACCATGTTTTCAATATTAGGTCTCTGAATAAAAATACCAATATAATAAATTTGCTAAAAAATGGCATGATAAGTAATAAAATAACTTAATTTCAAAATAATATTAAATACATCCCTTTTTTCATAGTTCTAAAAAATATATGTAAAATATTTCAAATGAATAAATCAACATTTGTCAAATAATTTATATCAAAGACATATAAATAAAATTCCAATTCATAACGGTTATTATTACAATGATCACAAATGTTTATGCTAGCAGACTACCCATTCGACAATCGATAACTAGTGGGAAATCAATTCCTTAGAACAAATTCCTATGGAGTATAGGAACATGCCATGATTGATCACGAATAATGTTAATATCATATCCCTAGAACATAGGACAATGAAGAACATAAAAAAACCATGAGTGAACCCCTGAAAATAAAATGGAATATGAGAAATCAAAAACCCTCCACGTAACTACCAATGGATTCAGATGTTTTTTTATCAAATTACGTAATGATCATTTTCACAAAAAAAATTACTTACAAATATTTTTTAGTGAAAAGAGTTATTTATAAACCAATTTTTAAATCCATTTTATTATTTTTCTAAACAAATATTCATTAAATTGAAAACCCATATTTAATCATAAACCCATTTTTTTCATGAAAAGTGATCATTTCATTTTAGTTATAAAACTAAATTTCAAAACGAAGAGAAATTACAGTTCATCCAATTTTGGATAGATAGGGAACAACCTACCTATAACATGGGATATACACTACCTGAAATGGGATCCACATTAACCAATAATAACAAAAAATAATATAAGAAGTGCCTTTCATAGATTCCCACCACATAGAATCCAATTAAATAAGAAAAATGGTAGTTACAGTGGATAAATAGATACATACCTCATGTAATTTGCAATACATACAAACATATGGGATTAAATTCGGAATATGATCCCACAATATATATATAATTGATATAATAGACATATTCATCACATGATCATAGATTCCTAAGTAAAACCCAATTCCATAAATGACACCAGAGAAACAAAAAAGTTAAAAGACTCTTTTGTTGTTGAGAAAAACATAACCTAGATTGTGATTAAGTGATGAACAAAATGATGGATAAGAGAATGAGAAACCCAAATTTTTTTGGATGAAATAACTTGGTTATGTGGTAGGGAGAATAAAAATGAATAGATTTTTATTTAATTTTCAATGCATAAATCCTTCTAGGAATGAGGGTTTTATGCTGTGAATCCCTGACTTTGGATGTAAAATTCCTATATTTTTTACATTTTAAAAAAATTTCTTCTGATAAATTTAATATGAGTGATTATTTAGAATGTTAAAATAGTGATCATGAAATAAAATATTTTATTCCATAAACCTTTTCCTAACTTATAACTAGTAAAAATATTACCCTGTAAATAAATTCCTTATGGAATATATTCCCTCTACATCCAACAAAAACAATAGGTTCTATATAAACCCCAAAAAACTCATGGGCCTTACAGGATTGAGATAATTTCTCCTAAATACCAAAACAGCTTAACCATTTTCTTTGATTTCAAACATAGATATTCGAGGATCAACTATCCTATGACCAGTTGGAAGTTCCAATCAAGAATTCCACAAGACCCAAATATTTCTTTTAGGTTTTCATTCCTCTTCTAGGGAATGGGAAAAGATGATATGTTTTATTTTTGAGATTGCCAAAAAAATATTTCAATATATAGAAATATGTCTAAAAACTAATGTTTTGAAGATAGACTTTCAATATTTTGAAAGTAGCTCCTCACCTTACATTAATATACATAAAATTTTCCACGTAGCATTATGATGTAAAAAACATGAAATTGGGTAATTTTTTAATTAATGTTTGATTTATAATATTTGGGCCATTTTTGATGATGTGAAACTGTACATCATATGATCCATACTTCATGACCATAAAACTTCTTCATGTGATTTCTACCACCTATCCATGTATTTTTATAATAGATCCAATTCTGTGTAGTAGAAAATGACATATGGTACCTAATGATTGGATAAAATTCCCAACATGTCCATAAACATTCTTGGTTTTTATGACAGCCACATTCAAAATCGAACATGAAACAGTACAAATGTTGGATTATACCATGGAGGTTACGTTTTTTAAAATCTGAATCCATAATATTAAAATAAACCTCTTCTGAATTTGAGTTTGATCAGTATGAAATAAATATAACATGATTCATATTCGTATTGGGTACATAATGACATTTCTACAACATATTATGGACTTAAACATGAATCATAATTCATATTCACCCCTATCAATGGGATTATAAGAACACTTTATGGGTAATATGAGTCCGAAAATTCATTAACCACCGTTCCTAAAAATACTTTTATGATAAACCATGTCTCAGCTTTACAATCAATGATTTTCCAAAACAACTGATGGAAATTGGAAAAAAGTTCATCCTAATCCTAGAAACTTCTATTTGGAAATTAATACATTCCCCTAGTATGGATATGAATATAGTAACCAAATATTTACATATAACTAGAAGATTTTTTTTATCCTAGGGAAACTTTCCTCTTGTATCAGTTTTCCTTGACTCAATGAAGGAGGAAACCAAAATTAGAATGAAATCATATATCACACCTTATGTATATGGTTGATCTGATCAGTTTTATTTGAAAGTCATGATTAGGATTTAAAAAACAATAATGAATTAATTCATGTGGATTCGCTGCCCTGAATGATGCACATTCCTGCATTGTACTCACTTTCACTGAAGAGAGAGAACATTTCATCCTCAAAAAAAGTTTTGGACTTTGTTACGTAACCCTAAATCATATAATTTAACAGCATGAGGATAATGAACATAAAATCCATGTACTTGTCTATGTGATGATCTATGTTGATAGTAATAAGATATTAATTCACATCAAATTTTTTACATTTCATTTCTTGATAAATTGACCAACATTTTGGTCAAATTCCACTAATTGTAAACAATAGTTAAATTTGTTAACGTCTATTAACCGTAAATTACCAATGAAGAGAGTTAAAGCACACAGTTGTGTCAAACCCCAAAAAGGGAATCTATTGGAAATGAAGATTGTTTTATCAGTAGTTATACAATTAATGTGTTTTAAGAAAAATTGTACTTTTCTAAAATTGAAAAGGGAATAAATGTTTGGTTAACAGATCCATAATGCTTGATATAATTAAAATATATATTACTTCCCAATAATACTCTACTATTATGTTATCTTTGATATGATAAAAAGAAAAAAAATTACAGGGTCCACTATATAATCCATTTTGATTTCATGCACATACCAGTAGGGCCCCAGACCTTGAAAATATTTAGAGAATCAACTTGTTCCCTCTGGTATTTTAGTTCAGATAACCCCTGAATAATGATCAAAGATATAAATTTCATTTTCCTTGAATAATATTGAGTGTTTTCTATATATCAAAATACTCCCCTTTCATTATCACCATTACATTATCTAACCTATTTCCACATCCAAATTGACCTACTCTAGCATTATTCTGGGGGTGATATACCTATACCAGTTTTGGATTGATGCCATTGAGGAAATAAACCATTTCCAAATGGATATAATCTAGTGTTATGATGGTGGGAAAATACAAAAACCCGACCATGGGAGTAACCAAGGCTTAAATAAACCACTTCTAAATAGACCATCTCCAGTGTTATAGGGATTGAATATATTTCTATACCAATATGTGATCCACACTCAATATGAAATATTCCATATACAATTGGATGATATCAGGTGATAAAATTATTGTATTTATGCTAATTCACATCCAAGAGTCATTCTCCTAAGGATATATTTTTGAATGAGATATTTTGAAATCATGATTTACTTGTATAATTTTAATTCATTGTTCATGTAGATTCACATTATCTTTATATATCCTTTCATTGTTTTATAAGTTAATTTTATTTCATAAATAAAATAGATCAATTAATTGACATCTAATTAAGAACAAAAATATTTTTTCATTAATGAAAAATATGTATGTGTATTGTCCACAAGTTATAGTCTCTCTCCATGGTAGTTACAAATTATAAAATTATCCATATATATGTCTAGATTTTATAGATTCATTAATAGGTGTCATCAACATAATATCAATTTATCAAAAGTTTTGATGTTATATCTTTGACATTATAATGAATATTCTCAACCTCAATGGAAAAAAATACATTATTTGTCATGGGACTTTATAAGTTTAATGTTAAATTTTACTAGTGGTTCCATGTCACTATCCAACAATCTATATATATAGACTACTCATAGGGCCTCTTCATCATAATGATATTGATTTCCCACTACTTCCCCAGTATAGTACGAATCCTCTTGGGAAACAATAGTCCAATGATTAGTGGACCATAATGATGATTTCATATCCATGTGATGTCATTTTGGAACCTACACCATCTCGGGTCATTGAATGGAATTCCCCATTTCATAATTTATGGTGATGAAATAAAATATTTCATATATGATAATCATAATGATACTATAAATACTATTAATATATGGTGTAATTTATTCCCTGGGAGTCACTAAGAATGAACTCTATGTGTAACACTATACATATCAAATGGTTACAAGAAACTGGCATGAGATATGTGATACGAATCATAGTCACTCTCTGGAGGTGATATGAGCTCAGGAACTATCTCAATTCATGGGACAACATGTGTTTCACTCATAGATCTGGTAGGGCCCTTATTTATCTCACCCCAATACACATCAACAGTTTTATCATGGAAGAAATTATCCATTAAAAAATATCTAGTGCTTCATATGGTGAAATTAAATATGATGTCAAAATAAACAAACAAAATAATTGAAATTTTGGAATGGAAAATTTAATATTCTATGAATTCACACTATATTCATGATCTAGAGTGCCTGTGGTAGATATCACCTCTGATAAGGGTGTATTCAAGGACTCTTTCTCAATAGGACTTATGTAAGTTACAATTTTGGAAACCCTAAATATTAATGTTGATTCATCATGGTTTCATAATCACTTACCATGTAATGTTTAGTTTGAGGATATATATTCTCCCATGTATTTACGAACTATGTGGTCCTTGATGTGGAAGAATCAAGGGGAATAAAAATTCTAAAGCTCGTTCATGGTATACTTCTTTCAGACTAGGGGATGTGTAACACCCAGAGATTTTATAAAAAAATATTATTTTAATTTCATTAATGTCTTATGTTGTATTCTACACCAAGATTACCCTGCGCTATACGCAACACCGTATTATCTTGTAGTATATGCAACACTATTCTTGGACCGTGTTACACACAATTTTGATAATAGTTATTCTACGCAACATTGAGTATATATATATATATATTAAATGTATAAATGAAATATGGTTCGATTCTGTTATACGAATCAACGAAGGATTCTTTCACAACACGCAACCCTGACTTGGCTTGCATTACACGCAATCACGACCTTCCTCGATAACGTGTGTTGTACGCAATACCGGGTTTTAATAAACAATGTTATATTATTATAATATTGTCATGAACTAGCCGTTATGAATAGTATTAACTAAATTTTGAATTTTATAACATTATTATTCATCTTACACATTTCTAGAACATGGTATAAGAACAAAATAATTTTTTCGGGTAAAATAAGTATTTTTCAAAAAATGCAGTTTTACCGTCTTTTGATGGCGCACCCACATTAAATATAGTTTTTGACATGTTTATATGTTCAATTTGGCAAAATAATATTCTTCTTTTGAATCAGGATGTAAAAATTTACATTAGATAAATTTTTGATATTTTTCCGACAACTTTCATATTTTAATGAATAGTAAAAACACGCTATATTTTAATTAAAAACAACTTTTTTCATCGTAATATATTATGTGGTTAAATTATAATATTGAATGGTTTTAAAGTATATTTAGAATATATTTTTACCACTTAATATAATGTTGGTCATTGGACACAATTTTACAATTAAACCGAACATAAACAAGTGTCAATCTTTTGATAGTTATTATCTCTTAAAAACACGCTTTTTTGTTTTGACAGCGGGAATTAATTTTAAATTAATTTCTGCCACTTCTGTGTTTTTAATTTAGAAAAATGGATTCCATATTTGGAATCAGGATTTTCAAATTGTGTAAATAGATAACTTTTATTTTTAGACATTTTGAATAATTACTGCGGTAAATATTTTATTTACCATGGTTAAGGGTAAATCCGGTAAATAAGGGTTAAAAAATAATATTATAATAATATTAAATTACCCTAAAACGTGTCTTAACCCCCTTTGTTGATACATGGTCGACCATGGGAATCTTTGGGTCGATTTTGGGACCCCATTGATCCACTTGTAAGTGATAATGACACTTTATTTTAATTAAGTTAAAATGAATACAAAATTGACACAAGAATATATCTTTTAGAAAAACAATTGTTACATAGGGTTATATATGTTGGATTTTAGATTATAAATATTCATTAGAAAGATAAAAGGATTTCCTACAGAATTGTATTTTATTTGTAATTTTTAGACTTTAAATAATTTAATTTATTTATGACACAATGATGATGCAGTAATTATCTTATTAATGAAATATTGACATAATTGATGTTATAAACACCAAAATAAATGTAATTTGAGACTTTTTATGAATTCCACTAATTTTCTAGGTTACTATGATATATTAATGTTGATTTAATTAACTTTCTTAGAACATTTAATTCTGTTATGACTTTCACAAAAATCATATATCAAATAGTGTCAAAATTGACACAAAATAGTTTTTAAATCAAATATTATATTATTAATTGTTATTTTATTCCTAAAAATCTATGGTTCGGCCAAATGACTTAGATAAGGATATATATATTAATAATAAACAATTTGGGGTTCGTTTGGCATGTTATAGTAAGTGTATTAACCATATAGTGAAAGAAAACAAAAAGACACGGTAAAAGTTAAATTATTTAACTTAGAGTTAAATCTAATTGATAAGGTTAAAATAATACCCTAAACTTGTCTAAATCTTATTGGTTGATAGGATTTCGACCCATACCCACTTTAGCTTCGAAATAAGACCCTTTGGAACCATTATAAACCGATTTTGACTTTGATATAAAATAATATTTTGAGATATTCCTAAGGTGCCCCTCTCCTCCCTTATAAAAGGGCACCTCCTCCCCCTCCTCCTCACAACAAATTGAGAACTCAAGCTCGGCCAACCCCTGCCATTTCCTCCTCTCCACTTCCCTAGAATAGTCCTAGAGGTCCTGTTATTCTCCAAAGACCACTCTTAGTTCCTTAAGTGGAGGATTCAAAGAGGCGTTCCAAAGAAGAGGTAATATCCATTACCGATCTTTTCAATTTCTTTCTTCTTCAACTTCTTCTTCTTTAGTTGTTTCATGTTGAAGTAATAACATCAGTATTACTTACATACTGATATGTTATTATAAATATGAAACAACCCTAATTCACCTTCTATTCATCCTACGGAAAAATGAAATCACCGCGCGTGCGTACGTACGGAATACCGTCTCCACGCCGTGGTGTAATCTATTTTTCCACCATCACTTTACAAGGATGGGTATAATGGTGTAATGAGTAACTATTTATGATTATTATAAATTAATATTGATACTGAAATAATATATATATACTCCAATACATTTCCACGATCATAGGAATGATATCATCACTCGTGCGTACGTACGGAATACCGTCTCCACGATGTGATGCGACTCGTTCTACATGATCATCATTACATAGTAATTATATAAATGAATTTAATGAATAAATATGATATATGTTGCACTAATACCATTCTGGATATAAGGTATCTATAACCTTGAAAGAAGAATAAGAATTTATTCGGCAAAACACGCGTAAGAACAAAAGGCAATAAAGACCCGAGTAACAAGTAACAATGAAATATTACTAACAAGAAGATAAGAATATGACCATATATGATATCATATCAATATGTATGATTCTGGAATAAGTCAATAACATTATTTAAACCATTATACAGGAGCTTCGGACACATACAAGGCAAATTGGACCTAAGGTAAGGGAAATATCACAATCTCATTTTTATCCGAGATTCTTTATTCGTAAGTATTTACTGGGGTGTATTTTATCATCCACATACATGTTTCATCAATATGTAATATTATTTCCATCCACCTACAATTGTTTAAATCCATTTTTACCCTTCGGTGAGTTTTTAGTAATATGTATGAAAGGAATCTTTTGTCGTTTTTCGTACGAGGTACTTTTTGACTTTTCCGACAAAAGTACGAAGAATGTTTTTTTTAACTTATACGGCATGAATGGATTTTTAAAACATTATTTCCAAGAAGCTTCCTTTACAAGTTTTCAAGTTTATTTTTAATCAACTTCTTTTATTTTAAATTTGTATGACATGTTATGAAAGGAAAAATGTTTTTGAAGAAGAAAGGATATTTTTCTCAAGAATGGAGTTCAAGTGTTTTATCAAAATTATTTTCCATATAAGATAATAAAGGGTTCTGTTTTTATCCCTATTATTAAATTGATTTGATCATGTTGTGATGGAATTATTTTTATGAATTCATTTATCTAATATGAATTGTTTTATGATGTCATGTTGTTTAAGAATCCCATTTTTATTACATGGGTTATGTGATGATGTAAGATTTATGATTATGTGGCACACATAAGAAAGGATTCATTATAAGATGGGTGGGACCTATATCTCCCTCCAATGCATTGGGTAAAGATTTTATATCTCATGAGATAGACATGGCTGGAATGGTAGGTTATACCGGTTCAGTGAAACAGGACTGAAACTAGGGTTACTCGATTCAGAAAGGGACTTTGTCCACTAAGATAGTCTTGGCAATGAGTCATGACTAACAAGAAATGATTTTCCATGATTATGTGTGCATGCCACAAAGTTTCAAGTTTCATGTTATGATTATGGTGATCTCATTTTCACTTATATTATTTGTTCCATGTTAAGATATTATGATCTCTTTTGCAGGTTATGATTTTCAAAAAGATATGATATGATTTTTATTTCTTTTGTATACCCTTACTGAGCATTTGAGCTCACCCTTTTATGTTTTCTTTTCCCCAGGATATAAAGAAATGTTTTAGGTAAAAAAAATGGAAGATCTTTATGGGAGATATTGAAGATCTTTCACTAGGATTAGAAGATTATGTTCCGAGTTTCCAAAGACACTAAACTATTACGATCCTTGTGTGTGTGTTTTTGTTATGTACTAAGTATTCCGCAAATGTAATGTAATGTCCATGTACGTCAGGATATGGGTCTCTACAGTTGGTATCAGAGGAAAGGTTTAGTCAACCTTTGGAAACTGGGACGCGAAAACATTAGTGAGATCCCTAGAGATATTTCTAAGGTATGTCTAGGGATGTCCCTAAGGTTAAGTATACGTATAGGTTATAGTACTAGAATTACGCTAACGATCATAGAATTTAACCTAAGATGTTAGATATTAAGGGTACTCCCCCTTTACTATGTTGTTTTCCTTAGCATTATTTTGCCTATCACACTATTCTTTTTGGGTTTTAGAATATGGCTGGAAACAAGATGATTCACGATAATGGAGGATATGATGGACAATGGAATGATATTATTTATGAGAAACCAAATTAAATGGGATTTGGAAGTCCAAAAATCATTATTATGCCGAATCAGCAATCTCATAATATGATCAATAAAGTAAAATTTGGTAAGTTTCCTGTCTCGGCTAATAAGAGAAAGATGGAGTTTCATGATGATCATAGAGGAAAGAAAGTTCAATTTCCCCTATGTAAATCATGTGGGAAAAGGCATCAAGGAGAATGTTTCAAAGGAACTGGAAGATGCTTTGGGTGTGGAAAAGAAGGACACAAAGCAAGTAAGTGCAAAGGAAAAGGTTCAGTTAACACCATGGATGAGGATAATGGTATTGCTACGACATCAAAAATGGTTAAATGTTTTAAATGTGGAATGTATGGGCATTATGCAAACCAATTCCCTAAGGGAAAGTCTCATGAAGATAATCAGTATGGTCGTATGGGAAGTATTTATGTTGATGATGATGAAGAGACTACAAATGATATGTGAGATGAAAGAATTGTTGAAGCTCGGTCAATGGTTTAAGAATGTAGTGGAATGATTACATGTTTATAATGTGTAATGTTGTATAAGAAATCTCATGGTACTATGGAATAAAGAGACATCTAAGGATTGTTACACTGTTGTCTTTTCTTAAGTTTTGAAAGTGTATGATGAATGGTTCCAGTAACCATGAAATGTTATTTTGGAAAGTATATTATAAGTGCATAATTAAAGGATAAGAAGATAATGATATGTTTGATTATATTCATGAGCTCATGATTGATATAAGGACTAAGTGATATCATGGTTTGAGTATATAGAATTTTGAGGATTTTGGTATGTGGAAAGTGTTAACTTTTAACTGCATTCATGTTTTCACTAAGGTTCAATGGGTATTCAAGAGAATACATGATTAAGGCCTTTGAATGTTTGGAATGTGACCAACAAGACATATCTTATGATATATGGGGATTAACGACGGTATTAAATCTCTGGTAATCATTTTCACTATATTATGAGAGTGGACTGTAGTAATATGGACAAGCCTAAAGATTAAAATGGATTATGTTGGACATAAGTTAGTATTGTTTAAGGATAGAAGATTTTCGATATTATTGATGGGATGTTATAGTAATGTAGTTTTAGAAAAAGGACAACCTGCAGGACGGACGACAGCCCATCGCGTCGGACAAGGATGTGGGAATCGAACCCACAACCGAAGTGCGACTGGCCTTTATCGCCTACCACTGGCCTACCGGAAGTCCCCGTTTAGTAGAAACTAGTTTTATTTTATTAAGGGGTATGATATATGAAGTATAAGTTCATTTTTGGAACCATATACGATTAATCTCACTATAAGATGGACTTATAACTTTTGCTAACCCTTTGTTTGAAATAGATGGAATGACCCATCCTTCTATCACATGATCTGCTAATGCTTCACGAATAACAAATTCAACTTCATTTCTTTATGATATGAAGTGGAAATTGTTCAATTCACGAACAATAGTGAGATTGTAACAAAATCATGTAAGTATTTCTTTTAATTCATCAACTTTAGGGAAATGATCTTGAAAACCAAAAATGTTGTCCTAGTGCTCTTATATCTGA
Organism: Viscum album; assembly: GCA_963277665.1. NCBI lineage: Eukaryota > Viridiplantae > Streptophyta > Magnoliopsida > Santalales > Viscaceae > Viscum > Viscum album. The sequence continues at coordinate 62,255,842 of OY728128.1, forward strand.
TTAATCAGATGGTACCTTAGATCGTCACAAATTTATGGATTTGTGATTGTTGGCTTTTCCATAGCCATGTTCTCTACCACTCTCCATCAGAACATGATGGTTAGATTTCTCTTCCATATCCATATTTTCACCTATGTGGAAACCCAATGATTAGTTTATTTGGGTAACCGTTACGTTTCATACTTTTGTTTTTAAAGATAAGTTTTGGTATTCCTTTTTACGAGGTGGGTTTCTATCATAGAAACTTTCTAATAGTAAACCATTTATAACCCTGACGAATTTCAAGGGCGAAATTCATTTTAAGGGGGGTAGAATGTAACACCCCGAGATTTTATAAAAAAATATTATTTTAATTTCATTAATGTCTTATGTTGTATTCTACACCAGGATTACCCTGCGCTATACGCAACACCGTATTATCTTGTAGTATACGCAACACTATTCTTGGACCGTGTTACACACAATTTTGATAATAGTTATTCTACGCAACATTGAGTATATATATATATATATATATATATATTAAATGTATAAATGAAATATGGTTGGATTCTGTTATACGAAACAACGAAGGATTCTTTCACAACACGCAACCCTGACTTGGCTTGCATTACACGCAATCACGACCTTCCTCGATAACGTGTGTTGTACGCAATACCGGGTTTTAATAAACAATGTTATATTATTATAATATTGTCATGAACTAGCCGTTATGAATAGTATTAACTAAAATTTGAATTTTATAACATTATTATTCATCTTACACATTTCTAGAACATGGTATAAGAACAAAATAAATTTTTCGGGTAAAATAAGTATTTTTCAAAAAATGCAGTTTTACCGCCTTTTTATGGCGCACCCACTTTAAATATAGTTTTTGACATGTTTATATGTTCAATTTGACAAAATAATATTCTTATTTTGAATCAGGATGTAAAAATTTACATTAGATAAAGTTTTGATATTTTTCCGACAACTTTCATATTTTAATGAATAGTAAAAACACGCTATATTTTAATTAAAAAACAACTTTTTTCATCGTAATATATTATGTGGTAAAATTATAATATTGAATGGTTTTAAAGTATATTTAGAATATATTTTTACCACTTAATATAATGTTGGTCATTGGACACAATTTTACAATTAAACCGAACATAAACAAGTGTCAATCTTTTGATAGTTATTATCTCTTAAAAACACGCTTTTTTGTTTTGACAGCGAGAATTAATTTTAAATTAATTTCTGCCACTTCTGTGTTTTGAATTTAGAAAAATGGATTCCATATTTGGAATCAGGATGTTCAAATTGTGTAAATAGATAACTTTTATTTTTAGACATTTTGAATAATTACTGCGGTAAATATTTTATTTACCATGGTTAAGGGTAAATCCGGTAAATAAGGGTTAAAAAATAATATTATAATAATATTAAATTACCCTAAAACGTGTCTTAACCCCATTGGTTGATACATGGTCGACCATGGGCATCTTTGGGTCGATTTTGGGACCCCATTGATCCACTTGTAAGTGATAATGACACTTTATTTTAATTAAGTTAAAATGAATACAAAATTGACACAATCATATATCTTTTAGCAAAACAATTGTTACATAGGGTTATATATGTTGGATTTTAGATTATAAATATTCATTAGAAAGATAAAACGATTGCCTACATAATGGTATTTTATTTGTAATTTTTAGACTTTAAATAATTTAATTTATTTATGACACAATGATGATGCAGTAATTATCTTATTAATGAAATATTGACATAATTGATGTTATAAACACCAAAATAAATGTAATTTGAGACTTTTAATGAATTCCACTAATTTTCTAGGTTACTATGATATATTAATGTTGATTTAATTAACTTGCATCGAACATTTAATTCTGTTATGACTTTCACAAAAATCATATATCAAATAGTGTCAAAATTGACACAAAATAGTTTTTAAATCAAATATTATATTATTAATTGTTATTTTATTCCTAAAAATCTATGGTTCGGCCAAATGACTTAGATAAGGATATATATATTAATAATAAACAATTTGGGGTTCGTTTGGCATGTTATAGTAAGTGTATTAACCATATAGTGAAAGAAAACAAAAAGACACGGTAAAAGTTAAATTATTTAACTTAGAGTTAAATCTAATTGATAAGGTTACAATAATACCCTAAACATGTCTAAATCTTATTGGTTGATAGGATTTCGACCCATCCCCACTTTAGCTTCGAAATAAGACCATTTGGAACCATTATAAACCGATTTTTACTTTGATATAAAATAATATTTTGAGATATTCCTAAGGTGCCCCTCTCCTCCCTTATAAAAGGGCACCTCCTCCCCCTCCTCCTCACACCAAATTGAGCACTCAAGCTCGGCCAACCCCTGACATTTTATCCTCTCCACTTCCCTAGAATAGTCCTAGAGGTCCTGTTCTTCTCCAAAGACCACTCTTAGTTCCTTAAGTGGAGGATTCAAAGAGGCGTTCCAAAGAAGAGGTAATATCCATTACCGATCTTTTCAATTTCTTTCTTCTTCAACTTCTTCTTCTTTAGTTGTTTCATGATGAAGTAATAACATCAGTATTACTTACATACTGATATGTTATTATAAATATGAAACAACCCTAATTCACCTTCTATCCATCCTACGGAAAAATGAAATCACCGCGCGTGCGTACGTACGGAATACCGTCTCCACGCCGTGGTGTAATCTATTTTTCCACCATCACTTTACAAGGATGGGTATAATGGTGTAATGAGTAACTATTTATGATTATTATAAAGTAATATTGATACTGAAATTATATATATATACTCCAATACATTTCCACGATCATAGGAACGATATCATCACTCGTGCGTACGTACGGAATACCGTCTCCACGATGTGATGCGACTCGTTCTACATGATCATCATTACATAGTAATTATATAAATGAATTGAATGAATAAATATGATATATGTTGCACTAATACCATTCTGGAAATGAGGTATCTATAACCTTGAAAGAAGAATAAGAATTTATTCGGCAAAACACGCGTAAGAACAAAAGGCAATAAAGACCCGAGTAACAAGTAACAATGAAATATTACTAACAAGAAGCTAAGAATATGACCATATATGATATCATATCAATATGTATGATTCTGGAATAAGTCAATAACATTATTTAAACCATTATACAGGAGCTTCGGACACATACAAGGCAAATTGGACCTAAGGTAAGGGAAATATCACAATCTCATTTTTATCCGAGATTGTTTATTCGTAAGTATTTACTGGGGTGTATTTTATCATCCACATCCATGTTTCATCAATATGTAATATTATTTCCATCCACCTACAATTGTTTAAATCCATTTTTACCCTTCGGTGAGTTTTTAGTAATATGTATGAAAGGAATCTTTTGTCGTTTTTCGTACGAGGTACTTTTTGACTTTTCCGACAAAAGTACGAAGAATGTTTTTTTTAACTTATACGGCATGAATATTTTTTAAAACATTATTTCCAAAAAGCTTCCATTACAAGTTTTCAAGTCTATTTTTAATCAACTTCTTTTATTTTAAAGTTGTATGACATGTTATGAAAGGAAAAATGTTTTTGAAGAAGAAAGGATATTTTCCCCAAGAATGGAGTTCAAGTATTTTATCAAAATTATTTTCCATCTAAGATAATAAAGGGTTATGTTTTTATCCCTATTATTAAATTCATTTGATCATGTTGTGATAGAATTATTTTTATGAATTCCTTTATCTTATATGAATTGTTTTATGATGTCATGTTGTTTACGAATCCCATTTTTATTACATGGGTTATGTGATGATGTAAGATTTATGATTATGTGGCACACATAAGAAAGGATTCATTATAAGATGGGTGGGACCTATATCTCCCTCCAATGCATTGGTTAAAGATTTTATATCTCATGAGATAGACATGGCTGGAATGGTAGGTTATACCGGTTCAGTGAAACAGGACTGAAACGAGGGTTACTCGATTCAGAAAGGGACTTTGTCCACTAAGATAGTCTTGGCAATGAGTCATGACTAACAAGAAATGATTTTCCATGATTATGTGTGCATGCCACAAAGTTTCAAGTTTCATGTTATGATTATGGTGATCTCATTTTCACTTCTATGATTTGTTCCATGTTAAGATATTATGATCTCTTTTGCAGGTTATGATTTTCAAAAAGATATGATATGATTTTTATTTCTTTTGTATACCCTTACTAAGTATTTGAGCTCACCCTTTTATGTTTTCTTTTCCCCAGGATATAAAGAAAGGTTTTAGGTAAAAAAAAATGGAAGATCTTTATGGGAGATATTGAAGATCTTTCACCAGGATTAGATGATTATGATCCGAGTTTCCAAAGACACTAAACTATTACGATCCTTGTGTGTGTGTTTTTGTTATGTACTAAGTATTCCGCAAATGTAATGTAATGTCCATGTACGTCAGGATACGGGTCTCTACAGGATGTACACATTATGAATATCGAGGAAGGTACTAGTCCAACATGAGGGAAAGAAGGTTCCTAGTCTCCCATCAAAGAAGATACTTAGTAATATTTTCTATAGATAAAGATGTATGTGCTAAGAATTTAATGTAGCATACCATAAATGTTTTTGATTAATTCAATCATAAATCTAGAAGACATCTACACTTCCATATCCTTTTTAATGATCATGAACTATTCTAGGTATCAATGAACATATATTTTTGAAAAATATATTTCCCATTATTAGAAAAACATTAGAAATTTAATCATTTCCTATAACATGAATAAATTTCAGTAGATGTTAAATAAAATCAAATTTCATATCTTCAATAAACCATGAATCCTAGCCCTCCTTCACTAGGAATGATGGTAGAGGTATTCATATCAATGCTCGAGTAGAATCATCCATAAATTATTACCATTTGAAATTATGAGTTGTCCATTCAAGAGGGAAAGGATCATCCTACCTCTAAGATTTTATTATATTTTGATTCCTTGTTATCTGGACAATATTTACAAAAATTAAATTATAATTGGGTAATCCCCCTTAAATAATAGTGAAAATTATATTTTAACATTTTTCCAAAAATACCAGTTCTTTCAATTGACCTTTTTTTCTTCCTCTTACAGAATTCCTCAACTAATAATCCGATAAAATAAGAAACCATTAACGACAATGGGAATGACTTCAGAGTGTTGGAGGTCATTACTCCAATATGTTCTTCCTGACATGGAGAACATAATGTTTTATCTTATCGAGCATCAAAATTTTTTATTGGGACATTAATTGTATATCATGTTTTATATATTCGGAACAAGACCTATGGTATAGATCATTTTCATTACTATAAATTTCAAATAAATATTTTCTGGAATTACAACATTAACGGACTAATATTATACCTAGGAATATATATTATGATTACCTCTTCAGAATAATGTTTATGATCTCTTTGATCGTCTTCATTACCTTTTAGAGCCCAAATAATTTTAATAGCCAATTTGAGTTGATGGGAGTATCTATTAGTAAAATAATATATGACTTAAGATCATTTATGTAAGACTCTTATTCACGAGGATTTCCATTTAATGAAACACAAATAGGGGTTTTGTTGTGATAAAATACCATTAGGATAATATCTATCTTTTAGAGTACATCCTACATCTTTTTCTTAGATGATACATTTTTCATCTATCCCACTCCCTTCATGATTCTAAGTAAATTGACCTGGTTCTAATTGAAGGAAATATGGTATCTCCTCTCACTAAATGTAAAACTACTCTATAATTCACTTATTTATTTGATATTCTAGAACATGATGGACCTATGGAGAGAAACTCCTTTATATTCCATACACTTAGACTTGTTGAAAAAAATTCCTTTCATATGATCTTTTCATATCCATTGGTATCTCTTGTTCCTCTTCAATTTTATTTGCTGATGGGATTTTTAATTTTAGGAACTAATTTTCCCAATTTACTATTAAAATATGATTATATCCATGCCTTAGAATATTCCACTAATAGTGAATTGATGACACCAAGTGGAGGAAAATTCACATGTGAATCTGACTCCTTTGGCATCAAAATTTTATAGAAATAGAATTCTACAATAGATTATTTTTCTAAAATTACTTTAAAGGGAGGAACATGACACTTATTTTAGAAACCAAAATCATTTACACCCAAACCAACCTAGAATGTATCCCTTATAGATAATTTCACTAACTATCATGGTCACCAAGGAACCCCCTAATAGGGATATGAAACATGTACATGTATCATTAATCGTACTACCATTATTTGTAATTATCATAGTTGTGGATTCATATAGTGAAAAAAATAGTTTATTACCATTTAAATTTTTATTCACATCTATTTAATTTATCTATCTTGGTTGGAAACCAATTAGAATCTAAATGTGATGTTGGAACTACCAACCTATAACCTATTTGTAATAGATGAATTCCTATATTCCAAAATAGGCCACCATAATCTCAAAAAACACTTAAATGTGTTTAGTGATATGAAATTATTATTTACCTTTACAGGCAATCCTATGTTTATATTATAAATCAACTATCACTAGAAGTACTACAATGACCTATTTCACACATGCTAGCAGAGATACAATCATGAATTTCTCAACCCCATCTTTGGTTGTTGGATCCCTTTCCATGACGATTTATCAATTTAGGTAAAAAACAATGAAATATTCCATTTTGTCCAACCTACCAAACATAATGAAAGACACACAACCCTAGTTATTAAATTATCCATCTTCCCATGTTGTTGAATAAACATTGAGAAGTCTGTACATCTCATTAACCAGGCACTACCAAGGCCTGATGGGTTTGTTTCTATTATGGAAAACTGGATGAATGAGGATTCACTTTCTCAAAATATAACTTTAATCCTAAGATTAAGGTATTATATTTTAACAGACAGTCTTATATGGAATATATCATTGTCGTATGTTTGGGTCCATTCAGAATCATCCCATATTATGGTCGGGGGAAGAAAAACATCATAAATTTTAATAGAAATGAAGACCCATTATCCATAATCATATCCAGAAAGATTATTTATATCTCTCCATGTAATAAATTGAATGATTTTGTGTTTGAATTCCCTGTGTTGATAATTTTTAGGTTAAAATTTTCATTGTGATGGACGAAGGATAGAGAAACCTAAACAACTTCAAATTTCCATACTACATATAATTTATTTTAATACTATTTTCAACTACATTACACCAAGAATAGACAACCCCAATCTATTCTAGATACCCCTCTTGATAGAAGTCCCAAGCATAAGAAAAATAATATTTTGGTATGCTCCCACCATCTTTATGATTTATCCAAAGTTGTGAAAATAAAAATTAGGGGTACATGGATACATAGAAATTGTTAAATGATTTAGCCCAATAAAATATTTTTCTGTATGAAAAATATCCTTAATTAAATTCTTGGAAAATGATATATTGGTTCAATATTCCTAAAGATCCTTTTTGATCCAATCTCATGACACATTTCTTAACTAATCTATATAAATTGGAGTAATTTCATGTAATACAATCCTATATAACAATAATTATTAAATAAGGGATAATCTTGGAATATCACTCCTATAATCAATGAATGAATGTGGCTCATTGAATTAATCTCTTGACCGAAACATTCCTTCACCTTCCAAATTATATCTATCTGATTTTTTTCTTGTTTATTGGGAATGATTTAAAAATTTCATGGTAATTTTTATTAAATTTGATAAAATAGAAACAATTAGAATGAATTAATATGGAAAACATTCCAATCCATGTGGTAACTACATAAATTTGTGGTGTTACTATGAAGTGGGTGAAGAAAAGGAATATATGTTAGAACGATATCAAGATACCAATAATGATTCAGGTTTAACATATAAGAATATTTAGAAAATTTTATTACATCATGAAGGAAACTGTATGCAATTAAAGTAGGTAGATTTTTATAAATAGGATAATTTTATCATGTTATAATGACGTTCACTATGAAGGAGAATAGATAAATTCAAGGTAGTCTTTTCAATTTATAAGTGAAAGACATAATCCTTTGTCTTCCTATAAACTCTCTATATGGGTGAAGAATTATTTACATTGACTGCATGACTACCAAGTGAACCACGTTGTGATTAAATGGGAATATCTTACTTCCACATAATCTTACCATCTATATACCAAAAAACCCCTCTTTAATGGTTTAATTTGTTGATGTTAGTGGGGTTTTTTATGATTAATCAATTAAATTATTCCCAAAATATCTTCAAAATGAATGTTAATTAGACAATATATTTCCAATTATCTAGTACATGAACTAATACTAAGTCTATACTTGGAAATAATACACAGACACAGTGTTCATGGAACCTTAATGAAACACACATCTCATTTTGAATCAAAACGTGCTTAACGCCCTTGTAGGTGGACCAATATGGTACAAAATTCCAATATTGGAACATTTATGGGTGACTTTTGACACATAATAATTTTCCATACATGGTATGACAATATTAAATTCCACATACACCCACTCAATTAGTTGAAATATATCATATGATGACTCTCAATGAAGATCATTCATGATTGCATTACATCTCTCATGTAACTCCCTATTCTTAAAAGAGTCTTACCTAATCATTTATTATAAATACTAGGGCTTCCAATTTTAGAAGACACACCCAATGAAAAAGGTATCGCGGTTGATAAAGAAATTTTGAGTACAAATAGAATTAATTTCTTAATCACTTTGAGGGGATATATTTATAAGTAATTCCTAGGTTGGAATATTTTTCGAGGAAGGTGGAGGGTTCTATGAAATATCTCTGTGATGTTTTTTCCACATTCCTTGTATATAGAACATATTCCTCTATAGAACCTTGATGTGAAAAACTATCATTTTAGCTCCCTATATAAAATATATTCCATGAATTTTATTTCCACTAATCTACCATATTGAATATCTTATATTTCTAGCCTCTTAGGTAGGTTGAATTCCACCCTATTCATACCAAGAGTTCTGACCATATTTATGATCATACCATAAATAGAAACCGTCTTTTCAGTCTTTCCATGTGGGAAAAAATATTTTGAGAGCATAAAAGACGAACTGACTTCCTTTATGATTCTAAAATGTGGACTAGTTACCATTTGGAACCCAATAATCTCCTCACACCGATTCCTTTTTATAGTGTATAAAATCACCTTATAGATTCTTCATAATGAATCCCCAATATAAGGGGGTCGAGACCATTATTTTTTTCAATATTTTGATAATTATTTCCCCTTAGGGAAACCAATTCATATTAACATAATAAAAAACGTTTTACCACTATAAAAACCTTAGAAGTGTCAATATAAGGCCTTATATAAACCCACTGAAACTGCATGATCAATTAATTAGGAACATCAAGGATTTCCCCTTTTATTATTTTTTCATTAGGTAAAATGAGGATTCAGAATAATCATCCTAGATAGGTAGAACCATTAGGGTGATAATGATTATGTATTCCCTTGATAATGAGGATCCAAATCATGATGACCTTGGTTAGGTCACTCATGGGTCAACCTGTTCATCTAGGATCCTGATTTCAATCAACAACCCATGTGGAATTGAGTTTCCTTTATAGGTGAATGCCCAATCCATATTCTCAAAGATGATTCAATTGCTAAGAAAAACCATCTAGGAATGAACATACACATTATTTTTATTAAAATTCAAGAATAACCCCTATATTAATCCTATAGTTCCCAAGTCATATACAAGGAATTCCAAGATACAATCCACAATCAAGTCCACTTTGAGGGAAATTTCCCAAGTCCTGTAAATGAGTGATTCCCAATAGGTGATCCCAAGAATATATCTTTTGTAATACTCTATTTTCTAACCATTCACATGACAAACATTCTTACCCCATAACATTAAATTATATGGATTGGTTTCTCATATGACCTTAAAATGCACAGTTTGAGTCACAAGGTATATAATTCCGATTAGCTAGTACACATACGATAACTCTTCGAGAATCAAAATAGATATGATAACCACCCACAGGCTTCCTCACAAGGATATATTCCCAATGATATTAGAAATCATTTATCAAGGTGTATATTCCATTGGAACCATATGTGTTGGACCATATTCTGAAAAAAAACCTACAGGGATATTTCTCCACGAGTAAAACAAGACACATATCACATAGGAACAAAATCCAATGATAATAGATCCATCCTAATTAGCTGATATTCCCCTTTAGGATAACTAAAAATGGATTCTCAATCATAGCTACCACACTAACCATGACAAGTAATATTTTCAACGTTGATCATTTCATGTGACTCGAAGATACAAAGAATAGATCATGGAAGTATAACCCTAAGAAGAAATACCATATTCCTTGACATACATTTTTAAATGTTATGAAATTTCCAATTATTTTCCCAATAACTATGTGGGTTTTGGGTTCTTTTACTTGGATATGTAGGAAGTCAAATTTATAGTCATGATCTGAATATCACAACATCCAAAGACTCCCAAAAACGATGTAAAACTCTAGAATTCCATTCTATGTGTCTTTAAACTATAGAATTATAAATTAATAAGTAAACTGTGGAGAATAATTAGTACATACAGATGGTTCCATTAAAATATAAATATTGATATATGTATATTTTCAAATAGATACATGTCAAAAATAAATTGTTATTACATTGGTAACTAGTATAACGGTATGATTTGGGAATAAATTATGGATATGTATAATATATATCAAGATAAATATATTTGAATAATATTATCCCCTAAAAAGTTATGGATAATATTGACCATATATCTTCTTGACCAGTGTGCATGCCATGGTGCCATAATAAAATTTTTAGTGACCACCTGCCTTTAGATAGCCAGTTTTCACTAAATCAAATCATTATGGCCAAGTAAGAATAAATATACTATTATGTATAAAAAAATTGTTAAATAGATATGAATTTAAATGCAATAATTGAATAAAAATGTTGCCATAATTTTTGGTTCTTTGTTTCTTAAACACACATAATCTCATCAAAAAAATATATCATACAAAAGTAAAAACTAATAAAGATAATATTTCATTACCAACTAGCAATCACATGAACCGGAATATGACCATAGAATAGTGTGTTTATTTTACCATTTTCAAGGGAATATAAATTTTTTAATGAGATATAAAAAAGTTATGATATGAATTAACTAATTTTAAATCAATTATAATGTTCATTGTATTCATCGGCACATTTGGGAGCAAATATTAGGTAAATATAATAATTTTATTTAAGTACACAAATAACACTCAATAAATGATAGATGAATGATGTAATGGATTCAATAAGATTATATCTCAAATAAATTCATTTGAGTTGTCGAATATCCATAATTAATTCTATAAAATTTAAAATAGGATTTATTTTACACTATAATATTAGATAAACTAGTTATTAAAAATAAAATAGTGTGAAATATTTTTATTTTATAAAATAGTGATAGGTAAAAATGTCATCAGGTCTATACTATCTTTCAAAACTATTAAAAAAAGAAAATTCCCACACAAGAATAAGATTTTAAGTGGAGTAATGGTATTTTTACATAAAGATATTGGGAGAGGGGGTGCATTTTGTGTCAGAGTATCCTCTACATGAGGAGAACAGAATGTAGGATTATAAAGGTGGGAATTGAGTATATTACAGTAACATAGATGATTAAAAAGTTTTTTTTTCATATTATTCATTAAATAATTTACATTTTTTATGATCACATCATTTTGACATGGAATGACATACCTTATTGTAACATATCATATAAATTATATCGGAAAAATTGAGGTAAGATTGAAATGAGATCTTCAATAAATTAATATCAAGTAAATTTAATGATGGAGTTTGGATTAGTCATTATATACTCGTTATGAGAATGTACATGGAACAATTAATATAATAATAATTCATTATATATAAATATCTTCCCAGAAATTTCATTCATTCATTATCACCAACCAATTCAATTTGTTTTATTGAAATCCATGAACTGAATAATTCTCATAATATACTCACATATATTTTATATGTGGTCATCGATACTAATAAAGGAAAAAAGAAAATATATTTATCTTTTTAATTGAATAATAATATGGGAATTAAGTATAAGAAAATGGGTTTCTAAATGAATAATGATACATCGAAACATCCTCATAAGAATCCGCAAATTAATAGTGAGTGTTTTGAGAATGAGGGTGTCTACATTTTATGTGGAGATAAAGACCATTGGGAAATAATTTCAAGGATTTGAAAAATAAAAATGTTGACGATTATACTTCTAGCAATTCATTATTAAATTAAGTCTTTCAATATCAATATCATTTTTAATAGATATATCTTCTGTTACACATAATTTTATTAAAATTTTTGAAGAAAAATTAAGCAGGAAGATTTATTTGGGATGGAGTATAACATTATGATATAAAGGGAGTAATGAATGTTCCATTATGTCGAGAAGATTATTATACCATATTTAATAGTGGAATTATTCTTTCACCATATAACTATAATTTTAAAATAACATTGATAAAACAATATTTTTTTCTCGTCAAAACACAAATTGATTCATTTTATGGAATAAAACATATAATTAATTTTTTATTTTTATATAATCTATTTAAAAAATACAATGTTAGAAATAAATGATAAATGATGAATTAAATTATTAATAATATGATATATTTTAGATTTGTTAGATTTGGAAGATATAAAAAAAGAGACTGAAAAAGATTTTTAATGATGTTAATATAGTGTATTTTGAGTTATTTTTTTAAATATGTGACTCTATATTTAAAAGTTTAATGTTTAAGAATTTTTTTAAAATAATAATTTCTAATTTTCGAGAGATATTCTAAAGTCATTTCTTAGAGATAGATGTAGACCATATCATTTTAAGGTAGTATTCTCATATTTTAGTAATTTTGATGATAACATCACCTGATATGTATATATCAATATGTTAATGTAAACATCCGATTTATTTAAGATATATAATTAATACAAATTATGTGAAGGGAATCAAATAGGTAAGAAAATAATGGAAGTTTGACTTTACCACATTGGTGATAATTTTATCAATGTTTTCATTGATTATATTATAGTGTGTGGGATATTATTTCAAATCACTCTTCATAGTACACCCCAGTGGAATAGATTTAGTGGAAATAGGGATCTTACATTATTATATATAGTTAGATTAATGATGATTCATGAGAATCATCAATTATTATTTTGAAGATATTCATTGTACGAACTGACGTACACCATTATCAATGTTCCAACTATGTTGGTACATAAAATCATATTTGAGTTATCTCATGTGTAAAATTTAATCTATTCAAATATTCATGTATAAGAATGTGATTTAATTGTTTTTTTTAATCCTAGAATCATAACATGACAAGAAAGATCAAATTTAATCATTAATGGATATTCAAAGGAAACAGTGTTGTTACCTATACAACTCCATAGATAGAAACCATATAGCTAAAGATGAGTATTTCTCCTTGATGTAGAGGACATATATAATGTAGATAGTTTTATAATTATATAATTTAGTGAATATGAGATTGATAATTTTCACAAATCACATCAGTGGGAATATGAATAAAATCAACAAGACACCATCGATGCAATTTTTTAAGAAACACAATTAGTAATTGGTAATTCAAGGAAAATTTTTTTCCAACGAATTACATTATTATATTCATTTATACAAATAACTCGTTACTCATTGATGAAAATTTAAAATTTTCTTAAAAAAATAATTATATTTTTCAAAAAATCCCCAAATAAATAATTCTTTTATTTTGTTGAACGTATCTATTATAATTTTTTATATCTTTTAATTAGAATATTTATAGTTGGTTAAAAATGGGTTTCCTAAAATAAAATACCCATGGTTAGTATGTTTAATACAAATTAATAATACATAATTGTTAAAGGTTTAAAGAGACATCAAGTTGTATAACATTATGAGAACATCAAATTAGTTCTTATGATAATATATTTTATAAATATTTTTTCAGTTCCACATATTTTTACTCATATATTTAATAAATAAATGAGATATGAAATGATATTTTTTAGTGGGACCATAAAAAAACATTTCATCAAAAGTGAATATTATCCCTATTTAAACAAGAAGGATAAAGGGATTGCTACTATTTTATATGAAATATTTCTTAGTAAATTTGAATTAATTTGAAATTTTACAATATCCTTACCATATATTGTGATTTTGTTAAATTAATTATTGTATATAAAAAACATATGTGAAGAAGCGTACGTTATAGGGGTAAAGAAATATAGTGATCGATCAAGTGGAATATTGGAAAAATTCAATGTACATACATTGAAACAGTATAAAAATATATAATATGTAATTATATAAGTGTGGGGTTCTCAGAATGTTACATGGAATGATTATCATAAATAATTTTTTTCCTTAAACACTAGAGGAGAAAAAATAATGAATATAATCCCTTATACATCGACGTTTTGGTATAGATTGTATAACATTCCATATACTAGGATTTATGAAACCTATTCCATATAAATGGTAGGAAAATATCTTGAAAATTATATATAGTTACAAATGGAATAATTTAGAACAATTAAAAATTACTTAATACATAAATATTTTTATGTTTGGTTTGTAAAGGAGAAGATATATGAGTATTGATGGGATATTAAAATTCCTACGCACGAACATCTCCTATATTTTTATAGTCATAGTAAGATATGTTTTCATCATAAATTTTATTATTAGAAGTATTAAAATCTAAAATAAAACCATATTCATTAATTATATTTCAATGATTTAGTATATTATATTTTTTTATGTAGTTCATAAATTAATTTCGATATTTTTATAGAATTTTGTTTTATTTAGAAGTGGAGATCCAATCATGGTAATTTATGATAATAGTACAATTGTAGTTCCATCTAATGAAACTAAATCACACTTGTTAATGAATCATATAGTTAATAAGTATTATCACCATATGGATTTCACTTAAAGAGGTAAATTGATAATTAACTATATATCCTTAGTAAGCAATACATGTGGGAATGATGTAACACTTTGTATTCATTATAATTAATAATTCTTAACTTATAACCATCCCATTGTATATACTATTCTAGTAAAGGTAACATTCATAGGGATTCCAACCATTATTCGATCATTATATCAAGATAATTCATATCAAAGGAAGGTATATGACATCACACAATGATCCTATGTTCATAAAATTCTCTTAAGTACCCCTATTGGGGTTTCTTCCACATTATTATAAAAATATATAATATAATTGGTTTTTAAGGACTATGGTATTTACAAACACCTATTTCAAGACCCATTTGGCACTAATCGTACAAGTTTTTCTAGAAAGACAATTAATGTATTTTATTATTTAATTATGGAATTTGAAACCTGGTTGGTGCATCCATAATTTTACATGAAGCATTCCCTGATGGTAAAAGATGATGATAAAGAGTTGGAAAATATACGTGGAACTATTACTGTCTCTCTCAATTACTATCACCAATTGATTTATCCTTAACTAACATAAACTATGAAACATAACAAAACACCATAATTTGAAAATAATTAATGATACATTAAAAAATAATAATTGGAATGTAAATTTAAAATCATCCAAATGATCCTATGTGACTATTGAATCTTAGTTCTCATAAAAAATAGATATATTACACCATTTGGAGGAGAAGACTGAGATATGGAATCTTGGAGAGGTATTTCATGAAATTATTAATGGAGAGTGTGGAATAATATTTTTAATTAAATTTAACATTTTATTATACAATTTTTTATAAAAAAGAACATACCCATTGGGTATCTTCCTTACCATTACATTGTAACTATTCTATGTGTACCAACTAACTAATATTGATAATAAAACATGAACTCCTCCATGTAGTTCATTATACACCCAGTAAAATTACTCCTCATAAATGATTTCATAATTATTTAATAAATATATCCGGAAACATGTTCCATCCCCCTCAAATAGATCTCAGTCAGTTGACACACCTATAACATTCATAATTAACCAAAATACATGATTTTTGGATTAACATTTTCGGAACTTCTACCTATAAAACATGATAGATATTATAAAATACTCACCATATAAATTTTCATACTAGATATGTTTAACAAGATCACTTCAATGAAAACTAGTTCTATGATGAATACATATCATACTTGGTCTCCCATGTATACTTGTTTGATATACCCATGTTTCCAAAAAAAGTGTCCATGTGGTACCTTCTTCCATTGATGGACACTCTTAGTTAAATACATACATTGGATGGTTTTTTTATGGAAAATAAATATGAATCCTTTATATAATAATCGATACATATCACATGATAATGGATAGGATGGTATCTCTTAGAATAGGATACATGAAATTTTCACCCTTAAGAATGTATCTCTAAGAAAGTTCTAACTGAAACACTTAGTTAGTAATATTCTCGATGAATTTGAATGACCCCATGAACCTATGAATTAATTTTACCTATATATAAATCTATATGAGTGGAAATTAATGTGATTCATAGATAAATACACATATTCCCACATTAAACCTCAATGTACAACATCAATGGTAAAAATAAGGACTACAAGTTCTTTAAGAGGTCACAATCCACTTCCTAATAATATATTTGTTCTCTAAAATATCTTACATGAGAGTCATCCTAATAATTGAAAGCTCTATTACATATGACCATCAAAAATAAATTCATATTTTTAGAATATAAAAGTCCAAAAAGGTTTACATGAAAATCAATTATAGAAAAATATTCTCATAATATAACCCAATAATTAAAATATTTTCTCCCATGAAATGATAAATTTGAGAAAAAAAGTGCACAACATATCCTTAAATGCCCAAAATAGTTTTGAATCTCCATAAATATATTAATGTTATGATCTTCTCAAATACACATTCAAATAAATTCCCTTATAAAACCATAAAACAACATCATATAAATGATATGTTTGGATTAATTTTGATTCTTCAAGGAATTTTATATAGATACACTATGACCCATAAAAAAAATTGTCCCAAATCATTGACTGGATGGGTCTCTAGGATCAGTAGGAAATGTGAGACCTTTGTTACCTTGTCCATGATGACCCATACGACATTAATTCCATGACATGATATTGATAGTTCCATCAGAAATCCCATACCCACATCATTACACTATCCCATGGGAATGGGTATTTATTGAATAAGTACATATGGTCACCAATGAATTTTGATCATATACTGAATGGTAATCCATCATGAGATTAACCTCACTTTGATAATACACATAGAGCCCAAAAAGTGACACAATAAATAAATAGAATTATCAGAAAATAGGGAACAATTAGGTGTGTTCCCCAACACATATATTTTCCCTCAACATTAAAAAATATGAATTATTTGGTTTACTCTTCCTCACCCACTCACATTTTAACTATGTTAAAAATAAGTATTTCATTGTTTGTATTACTTAATATTATTAATGATTTATATCCCTTGTTCTAGAATGGTTTATGATCTTATATTTTCTGTTAACATTTTCTTTGTAATGGGTTTTTTATTTTATGTGGCATGGTTGTTTCAGATATTTTGAGTGTGGAAGACGTGTTGAAGTAATATATGAAGATACATGAAGATTTATTAATACTACAATTTTAATATTACCAAAATATGGGAGGTTTTTCAATGACACTAGATGGTGTATTAGAAATGGGAAATAGTGATAGAATCATATTATCTAAAAGATTATTTTATTGTTGGATGGTTGAAGAGTATTTTTAGTGGTAAGGATCACATGATTATAAGGGAAAAGTTCTTCCATTGAATAGAACATAGTTCAGATCTATATAATGCTCACATGAGAAATAAAAGGTTGTGTATACATCTATCCATTTAGATATATCAATATATATGAGAAAAAATAATAAATTATTTTAACAAAGGGGGTATACATGGACATCTTATAATAATATCCTACATTTTAATATGAAAATTATTATTTGGAAAATCATTGATTTCACCAGAAGAAATAATCATTAGAATAGTTATAGAAACTATATAATCTACATAGAGAAGCACTAAGAAGTAATGATTATGTTATACCATCAATGAGAATGAAAATATCAAAATAATTTGAGAGTGATCTTATAATATTTATATTTTTGAGACGGGTCATGTTTTCATTAGAAATATAGAATGTACAGGCTGTTAAGTTAGCATTTCAGATGAAGAATTTGATAGATGATATTTTGAAAGATGATGACCATAATAGGATTATTTTTCTGAGTTGTTTCTTGATTCTAAAATCACTATATAATCAAATAGAATTATTGTGTATGAGGTTGTACACATTATTTCCCTTATAAACTTTAGTTTGTGAAATTAGTTTACTAAAATTATTAAAATGGATGAATAGTTCATCAATGTAGAGAACATTTAAATGAACAAAACAGAATACCATGAAGATGAGTGTTTTTATTTGGATAATGAATACATATTTCGGGAATTTTTAGATGATAAAATAGATCTAAAATTATATTCATTTATGATTTATTATTGTGAATAGATGGAGTAATTCGAGAAATGTATTTGAGTAATGTATAAAATAGACAATAAAGTACTTTTATATAGTGAATTTATCATCCACATAAATTTCACGATAAAAAATAATGGATATATATGCATCAAGATATTTTTTGATCAAAAAATATCTGATCATAATTGAGTTTGATTATAAAATGAATGTATTTATCACATGCCTAATTTATATGTCCAGAATAATTGTTTCTAAGTAGAACTCACAAAGATAATGTGCTAGAAATATATTCAGGGACTTCACACTTATATAATGTGAAAATAAAATTTGATGATGCTGAGATATAAAATTAACTCTACCATTCATGGATGGATTTTCATGACATTATATGAGTTTTGAGGATGATTTGAAACATGGGTTTGTTCTTGATTCTTTTTATATTTATGATGAATTAAATAAACCAAAAAGTGTTTGATGGAATTCTCTTTGAAATATTGAAATATGAAATTTGGGGATTTGAAATTCCTTGGATCTCATTTTTATTCATTCAATTTAGGATAAAACAACGACTCATATTCCATTGAGACTTATATATGAGAATTTAAGTATTTTTAAAGAATAAATAGTAGAGGAGTGGATGAAAAAAAATCTTTAGTGAATTTGAAGTATTGAATAAGGGATGTAGTTCTATAATTTTTATGTTGAGAAGAATGTTCTGAATTCCATAATCCTATTGAATTGAGTGGTTAAACATATAGTTTATTTTAAATGAACTATTAGTTGGTTTATTCTAGAAAAATTTCATAGTGATAATAATTCAATGTTTTATTATCACGTTGGACCAAAAGAAAAATAAAATATTTTTTCAAGTGGGAAGCATCATTATTTACAATAGAGGGACAAAATGATCTTTTTTGGATTTAGGTCATTTATATTCACTTATAGAATTTAGTGGATCTATGTGGGATTGAATAATAACTAGGTATGGAAAGGTCTAGTTACCAATATTGTAACAAAATCTTGTAAAAAAGAGTGATCATAGACATTATTTACCTTTTCATTTTTTAAGGATGAGGTTGAGTATAAATTTTAGAGGATAATAACAATAACAAATTGAAGTGGTCTATTTCAGAAGGAATGAAATTTTAAAAAATCATATGTAATTCAATAGACTATTTTTAATAGTTCTTCTGTTTATAGTAACCTCATACATGAATTTTTATTTATAAAATGGGTTCATCACCCATTACTCACTACTATCCAAAAAAATTACCTGATCTAGAGACTTCCTAACAAAAACATTGATCATGATATTCCTTTTCCAAATTTATACAATTTATAAATTAAAACACTATAGGTATTATACCAACCTACCCTATAGATGGATTTTGTTATTTAATAATGACTTATACTTCAGTATCATATAGTCAATATATTCCATGATCATTTTAGATAATATATAGTGAAACCCAAAATATTACTATGTACAATTCTTCTACCAGATATAGATCATAGATTGTGTAATTATTCTCATACAGACTCGATTTTCTGGATATATATGTGATAATTAACTCTTCTTATACCAAATAATTTCTAAGAAGAACTCTTGAAAATTTAATTGATATGGTTTACTTCTTACCAAGACCCGGAAAGGCATGGATCATCATATGGATAAACTAGCTTTTCAGCACCATTATGACCCTATTTCTAATCTTTGATAGATGAAACTTCACCCATTTTGTGGCCATGTAACTTCTATGTGGTTTTGTGTGGGAGAAGTATTAGATAACTCTATTCTAATAATATATTTTTATCATGAATATTTTATGCTCAAAAATAAGTTAAGGTACCTCCCAGAAACCAAAAATGCTATCTTTTTAGGGTCTACTAATATTCTTGCCTCTAAAACTACATGTTTAGCACCCTATTGTCACATTTTTCAATTATTAATCAAAATTATAGAACTTATCACAATTAGTGAATTATGATATTGATTTTATAAAATTGTTTGTTTCTTCATTGATTCATAGTTAGAAAATAATTTTGAAATGGTTTGTAGTCACTATGTAGCTATCCCTTATTCATGATTAACCCCAAACTATCACGAGCCAACTTGGGTCGTCCCTTATCCAAAAACCCATCTTTGTACTTGGAATGACCCAATGATAATTCATAATACCCACATACAAGATAAACCATAGTCATCCTGAAGAAATACATTTGGGAATGAATTTTCACACAATAACCCAAAAGATAAATAACTGGAATATATAATAATATTTCAACATGCCAATTTAATGTCAAATTGTCGAATTCAATGACTTCCTGAAAAAATAGGTGCCAGTTTAAAAATAATATACCATGGTAGCTGAGATAAACAACAACCCAACACTATGTGATATGAGACCATACATCCCACCATACCAAAACAAACTACCAAAACTTGCTAACATATACACCCACTACCTCATTGAGGATCCTTTTTATTACAAATCATAGATAAAATATGATCTACTTACATGAAAAGGTGTGTGAAGAGTGCCAGAAAAACAAGCCTAGTAGGATCATACGATGTATTTTATAAAAATATTATTTATAAATAAAACAATCATTCCTATTTAAAGTAATTTATGACAAAAATATTGATTTATGTAGTTCATTAATATAAATATAAATAATCCACAACTTATCCAATGTGTAAATCATCAATAAAAAACTATTTAAAAACCCATTTATAAATAAACCATTTATCAAATCATTTATAAATAAGCCACATTAATAATTAATATGTATGTAAACTAGTCCTATACTATGTTAGGTTGAGGTAATCATGGATGATCACACCTTAGTGATCAAAATTTTATTCAGACACAAATCACTAGAACACGATCCTAGAGATACGACATCACACAGATACGTTAACCCATTCCATAATAACTTTTAGTTAATTTTTTTTGTAAATATATGATAGGTTGATATAAATAATCCTTGATCTCTCTTCTCAAGCATATCAACCAATTATGTTTCCTCAAGTCCCATTTTCCTTTTCCCACACATGGTAGATTCTAATATAAAAAAAACAAATATATAGTGTTTCTTAATTTCAAAAAACACCAAACACATTAAGGTTTATATTTTCTCAGATGAAAGAATTTTATGGAATATTACAAATTAATAATCAACCATTCCTTATAACCCCTAAAAACATACATTAAAATATAAATTCATCCATTATACCGAGTAAGGATTATTTTCATAAAAAAATAAAAAATATCCAATTTTAAGAATCTAAGATCTTGATATTATAGAATTTTGAAAAAAAATTATAATGAGAAACCAAAAATTGTTTTTAAAATAATTTATTTTCATGAAACCAACAATATAAAAAGCATAGAATTTCCAATATTCAAATAATATCTACAAGAAGTGGTAAATTGGGATATTAGATATCTAGAAAAGAACCTAACATAGAAATGCCATTTCAAGAAACATGGATTCAATTATCCTAATAGAAATAGAAACATTGAAAACATCATACGAAGACAATTATCAAACATGATCAAAATGATCTAAGTGTATATGGTCTGCAATTTATTTTATTTCACTCTATCTATAAGAAACCCAATTAAACCATGAAAAACACATAGATATTTCCATAACAACCTTGATTTTTGAGGACTTATTACCTGAGCTATCAATAAGTCAATTTGTCTTAGTTGATTATGAGGGGATTCTTGGATATTTTAATGGATTCATGTAATAGAATTGGATTTCATGATTGATACATTATTTATATTAACTATGAAAATTATTGATGTGGTCGGATGTTACGAAGACTTGTGTCATAGAATCTTTTTTCTAGATGATGAAGAATAAGATATCCATGAAAAAGAAAAGGTAATTTCATGTAGATGATTTAATTAAATTACTTGAAAAAAATAAAATCATATATATATTTCTCTTCATGATATTTTGAATAAACAAATCTGACTTAGAAGGACATGAAATTATATTTTCTTGATGAAGGATATTTAGTAATGGTTGGAATATAATATATGGAAAAATTGGGCCATGATTTTAAGCTCAAATAGATTATATTATTGTTGGTATAGATAAGGGAAAGCGCCCTTCAACTTCATGTACTTGACTTGCTGTGGAGCTAGAGAGCATCTGACCAAGATTTGGTTTGTGATGCGGAGGAGATGTTTATCATTTAATTTGTACTTTGGTTAAATACTATCGTATTCATCATTGTGACATGTTTGGCCATTATACAAGACATATGTATCATGAATCATTTTTTATGAATTGCTCCAGTTGTTCATTATCTCTCGTCTTCCATTGTTCACTTTTATAGGATTATTACTACTTCCATCATTGTATATTGTCTCTAATCTACTCAGTACTCTGTCAATGAGGGCTTTATTTCCCCACTATCACACCCAAGACCCTTGCTTCTAGTCGGCAGCCTCTGGCGTTCGGGAAAATGCGCTTGAGGAAATGTGACCAACTGGGTATGGGGTGCCTGTGGGTTGATTCCAGAACTGGGACGTTGCACTATTCCTTCAAATTTCATTGTTTTTAGAGATAATTCTTTTATAAAAGTGATGTGATGAAAAATTAGTCCATATTTACATTCAAATATTTTCCCTTCAAGTTGTATTGATATATATGGCTATAAAAAATGAATAATATGTAGTCATAATTAATACATGAGATCTTCTATTAGATAAATAAATCATGAAAACAAACCTCATGTATACATTTACAACTAAGCTTCCAATCCATTCATTCATGAGTATTTCATATAAATTATCAAGTCCATCATATTCTGTATCGTCCCCTCTATGTATATGTTCTTCAAAATAAATCATTGGTATAATTCAACATGCTAACATTGTATCCATAAGAACAATTAATGATTGTAATTGAAGAAGATGAATGGGTGGGGTAAAGGTATATAATGAGGTACTTTTCATTTTTTTAGCTGATATTTTAGATAGTTTTTATTCAAAATTAAATTTTACCCCTCCCCTATACCCATCAGTAATAACATTATTTGGTTCATAACTTCTTTCATTAATTGATAAAGGGTTTGCATGAAAAATTAATTGGAAGTGAATTCGTAATTATCAAAATGTATCTTCACATTATCTAATGGACAAGCAATGAATGTTCCAATAGCAATCAAGACCCTATGAATATATTTATTACTATGTGTAATATTTATCTTAGTTCTCAACATGTGATCTATGCGAATAACAACTCACACATGACAAATTACAAGTTGATTTTTGTGTATAATGTATCATTGGATATTGTATATGGTACCCCTCACAAAAATGTGATGTGAGGGTATTTTAAATATAAATAAAAACTATTTTCATCCCATAGAATATCATTACACTAATGCAATTAGTACATAAATGATTTAGATTACATAGAAACAATTATGAAAATTTTGATTGCATCTTGTATGATAACTCTTTGAGGGGAATTTTTCACCTCAATTCTAGTGGGGGGTCCTCATATAGTGGTTGTCCATATATTGTTTCTTATCGTTGATTCCATCCCATGAAATTTTCAAAAACTAACTTCCAATTATGTTTTTCTTCTATAGAATATAAATATTCATGTGACGCATCTATTTTCTTATAATTTTATATCTCATCATTACTTGTATCAAAATATGTTTGTACTGACACCCAAAACCCTCATGTCTAATGAGACCATTCAATTATGGCCACTCCAAGGCCACTGATTGTATATGTTAACAGGGTACAACTAATGAGGAATCTTTGGCATAAGTTAGATATAATATTTAATAAAATATGTAATAATTATTTTTTAATACAGATAAAAACCAATTAATTTTTATTTATCATTCATACAGATGATTAACAAACTTTTTTTGTGTTCTCATATATTAGAATCCATTATTAATTAAAAATTACCTGTTTCTATAGAACATGAAGTGGTATGGAAGTGGATTTATATTTCTAATCATATATCAACATATAATAAGCTATACATAATTATGTTGTCGATTTAAGTCTCATTAAATTATTATTGTATAATAATAATTTATACCTTTTTGACTAGGGAATTGTACCCCATCTATGATTTATAGTATGGGTACTTTAGTCTTTACACTTTTTTTATATTTCTAGCACTCAATTGATGTTTTATAAATTGAAAATTCTCAATTAATGTGATTAATACATTTATTTTCATGAAATGTATTACCAATAACAATGAACATGCAAATATGTCTCCTCATGATGACCAATAAATCCCACCATGCATCTTGGATTATCAAGTGTGAAAACATCTATAGTGGGAGCAAGTTTATTTTCCTATAATCATATTCGAGGTGATACTCCATATGAATTGTGAGAATTATGCTGTGATAATTTATAATTTTTATTAATACAAATTTCAATGAAAAGTCATCAACTCTAAATTCACTTTTTAAAGGAAAATAAATATTAACTAAAATGTTTCATTATTATTTTCAAAATAAAGTTTATATATAATAATTTTAACCTAATGTATTCCCAAATTTGTGTCTTATGCATAAAAATATATTTATATGTGAATATAAATCAATTTTCATGAACATGATTGTGGTGACCCCAATGTAACTATAGAACATGGACTTGTTGGGTTTAATAATCTGGCCACATAAATTATATCAAACATAAATTTGGGTTTCTCTTTCTCTTTATTTGATAAATTTTTCATAAAACTTTCAGGTTGTGACACTCCAATAATTTTTTGGTCATAGGGTGGTCACCATAAACCATCAATTTGTATTTGAAATCACCAATATGTTGTTCCTCTGGATTTGTACCATCCACAAGTGTAGAAGTTTGTTGTTCCTCTTCATTGGGAGAAACCACTTGTTGAGAAACCTTTTATTCCTCAATATGGGGGGGTGGTATTGACTTGTGAATAAAAAATTAACTATAGAATTGGTTGAAAATATAATTTATATTACCTAAATGTAGCAATGAATAGATAATAATAATAGGTAACACAATTTATACTGCAAAAATATTTATCATTTATATTGAACCCCTTTTATAAAGGTTGAAGAGATTTGACTCCTTTATCATGTATCCAAATATCATCATTATGGTGTCCTATAACATAAAATACCCCATAAATATTGGGACTATAAGGAAATGATTGTGATTTCCCCATGAAAGAGTCATACTTAGTTCAATTGACATGCAACCATTCATTGGTTTTGGTCGTTGGTTGAAAAATTAGCCACACTAAGCTTGTGGGATCTGGAAAATAAAATATATGTACCACTTGTAAAACCATTAAAAAATTGAAGCATTTTTAAGTTTCCTTATAGATATCTCCATTCATAAATCCCAATTCATATATTTTAACCACACTCTTATAATAATCCATCTAGTGTTGAAAAATTTTCACCTGGAATGCTGTAAAATCCAACTCCCAAATTTGTTTAATTATTCCAATGTATGATATATTCACATAAATTGGATTCCTATCCTTAGTACTATGTACATAAATAATTTCATTCAGAAAAGTAACTCCACTATTATTTATTGTACTGCATTCATTAGGGTATTTTATATCGAACATATATCAGTTAATTAGTGAACCGTTATAGGATAATACATGCACACCTGGACCTCAATCTAGTTATCAAATCCATTATGAATTTGAATTGTAATATTTAGTTGAAGATATAAAAAAATTATTGAATCCATTCCTTAAACTGTTGAAAATGTGTATTTGATATCCTTATTTCAATCATTGATGGATTCAAACTCATAAATATTAATGATTGATTTCAAACTTATGCGTAAACCACTAAACTATTAAGAAAAACTTAAAGGAGGACCTTCCCATGATTTGTAAGAGAAATTGAGTGAATATATATTCTATAAATTCTTTTCCCCACAAGACACCCTATGTGATGAGATTTTGGTAGACCAACTCTATTCACATAAGACATGTAGTCGATATTTAATTCAACAACTTCCTCAATAACATATTACAACAAAATACAACCCTCAAGACAACATTAATTTTGGAAATACCATTTCAACATATATGTATACAATTAAATGAATTAAAACCGTATAAAATATATAAAACCATATTTTTGAATCTCTCTTACTAAGTGAATCTTCAAGTGAACCATCTTATCACAAACTGATGCCATGAATAAAATATACAATCCACATAATATGATCATAATTAATTTTTTTTTGTAGTTTTCAATTTTTCCACTTATAAAAAATTTCTCCATATTTATTTGATAAAGAAACAAATCTACTTTAATTTATGGTGGAAATTCTTTGAAAAAATACAATGTAATGATTCATGCATCGGAAAATGCATCAAAATATGACTATCATGTGACTTCTGAGCCTATAAAAATAAATCATTCATTTAAATGTTGTTCGTTATATTTTATGAAAAACCATATTGACCCTTTTCATCATTTAGTATTATTAGAAACTAATATCTATATTTCGTAGAAAGCATGTATGTATCTGGAGGAAGAAAATTATGTTTTTAAGTCTTCATTGGAGCTAACTCTTCATGTATTCCCATATCAATAATGTCCAACCTATCCTCAATTCCAATATTTATTTTTCTAGGTTAATTTAGTATCGTAGAAATGAAATAATCACATAATTTTTTTTCACGATGAATAATATAAAATATATTTATTACATTCAATCAATTCCAGAATTCTAATTCATAAAAATATGATCACATATTCCAGCCAGTATTTTCAAGGGTTTTTTTAAAACGTTTTAACAAAATTGTTGTGCATATCTTTTAGTTTACCAAATATTTGGTCACCTTTCATGACCCGTACCAAAGGGGACTATATCATGACTACCCCAATCCCACCTCTGATAGGGAAAGGGATAGTAAATAGTGTAGAGTAGGCATATCCAACAAATGCGAGACATTTGCCTATGTGCATATACACATGAACACATCTCAAAGTAAAAAATGATTATATGTAAAAACACTAAGTAGACAATCCATGCATACAATATGATACCACCAATATAGTATGACTATAGGAATAATTGACAGTATAGAGGGCCATAATACAGACCCAAAAAAAATAAAGAGTCTACAAAATTGAATGCACAAGTCCTTAAAACTCATCCACAGAAATCCCTACTTGAAGGGTTGGTGTAGGATAGTTGTGTGAAGCCTTAGGATCACACCTCATGAGTCTGCACACTCTAAGAACTTGTTGGCCATAGTCCACATAGGACTCCAACAAAGCATCTATCATCCGCAACAGATGTAACACGTGAAGGAAAATCTCATCTAGGGGTGAGTAAAACAAAACTCAATAGGATACCCTGAAACTATAAAGAAATGCCACTAAGAAATACATGAAATATACCATAATGGAAACACATGATGTATACCACAAAGGAAACACATGAAGTATAACAAAAATATATACACAAAGTATAACATAAGGTATTACATGATGTATGCCAAAATGTTGAAAAATAGTCATCTCAAAAAGATATAACTCTATAGGACAAAAATCAGGGTTATCATAAATAGTCCACAGAACACCTAGTTAGGATTACACACTAAGTGCTAATAATAGAAATTGTTTTAATTGTATAGGGAGTGTCGATAACACACCAAGTGTCAATAATTCATGCACCTCAAGTAATGTAGTCACAAAGTCACACAATCACCAAGTCAAACAATCAAAATTTCAAGATCACACTTTGAAGATCACATACAACCATATGATTCTACTTGTATCACACCTATACAAGGAGAACATTATGAACATGAAATTAGGTCTTGTTACATGTTCTGAAAAGTATCAATTAGAGTATATCAAAAGGACTGCTCATCACAGGTGTCACAATTCAACAAACAGATCATCAAATGGAAGCACATTTATAATGTTATGTGGAATTTAGTGAAAAAGTCTTACCTGGGACTACTGTGGGTCTGAACTGACCATTTTAGAGAAAGAGTTTGACCCGTGTCCAGTCTGTGTTCAAACTGGCCCGAACTACCAACCCAACCCAGTCTAGCTCATTTGGACTAGTCTGTCCCCGCTTGTTTGGCCAAGTCTGGCCCACCCCGTAGGGTTATTGGACCCCCCCCCCGTTGGGCCGATGGAGTAGCTAGGTCTCTCAAACCCATCCCAATGCATGACTGGCCCCGCTTATCCCAACCACAGACAACCCAGGTGCATGCTCATGGTCAACACGGTGATGCCTCAGTCTATGCAGATGATCACAATATCCTTGGCCTCCACTACAGCCTCTGCTTCCATGGGCTGTGTGTATATCTAGTTTCATACTCAACCCATGCCACCTCCCTATTCTCTGTTTGTAGTCTCTTATGTTGTGGGCTACCATGCAGTCCATCTTGGAAAATATTACTCCACTGCCACCTGCCACCCTATGGATGACCCTCTCACATCACCCCCATCTTAAACGGGCACCCTATCGGGTTTCACCTCAATCCACAATAGATCTTTGTGTCGGCAAGCTGCTATATGTCACATGCTCTACTAGAATAGGTTTGAGCCGCTACTCTGGTCGCCTCCATTTTCCACTTCGATGCACAGTATCACCTCTATGGTGTTGTTGCAGTGTTGGATATCCAGTCTCAGATCATTACACCATAGATCGAAGGTGAAACGATCTTATGACAGTGTTTTGAGAAGAACCAGTAACATTAAAGAATTAGGGAAAAATGATTAATTCTCAATAATTACCAAACAACAAAATTATGGCCTTGTATATGTCGTCCTCTACCCTTTATGTTTGAATAAAGAATGGACAGGGAAAAATAAAATATCATTAAAAAATTCAATCCTGATCATCATCCCATTTAAATTTATCCATCCCACAAGAATGACCAATCCATGGATGAATTGGATTAGGTATGGGCATGCATTGATCATTGGAAATTAAGAATGAGAGAAATAATCACAATGACAACACCCATTCATGAGGTTTTGATCAATCATTGATAGAGAGAGATTTATTTTTCACTTTTCGATGAGTTTCTTCGATCCACAGGAGAAGCAATTTGCAATCCGATTGATCCATCATCATTGTTCATTAAGAAGGTTTCCTTCTACATCTCAGAGGAATTTTGAGGCTACAATGATAACCTTGAATTCCGTGATAATGGGTTTTATAAAAATAAAATAAATTCTTCCATGAATAAAATATTTTTTATTAAAATATTTTGATAACATTCATGTTCAAAAACTAACATTCACATCTAGCCTACGTCCATCGATGATCAGACCCACCTAAGATAATGTCATTTTTTCGAATGCAATTGTGCCCTCAAATTTTTGATATGGGTAATAGTTTAAGATTTGTTCCACTTTTTTATAGAATACCACAAAATCATTCTACTAAAACATTAAAATTTTCTACAAACTATTCTAGGAACATCAAGCTCCATAATAACACACCATCTCAGCACCTGGTCCGGAAATTTTCTCAAATAATTTCTAAAAATAAAACCTGGGAAAATCTGATTTGTTCCATCACACGTTCATGGATATAGTGTTGTAAATTATTCTAGACTGCCATTGAATGAATTTGTCCACATATGGTACATTTTCACCATGGTAGATATATGTGATGTCCTTGAAACAATGTCTTTGACTGATGTTTCAACCTAATTTAATGTGTTATTTTTTAAAAAACGAGACACTCAAGAGTTCCTTTAATTTTATATCCAGACAAATATCTATTATAATGAATGTAATTTATCATCACATTTGACATGGATCTCAATGTGAAATATTAATTTTTGTAGGCATAATAAAACATAACTAATAAATCAAACAGTAATTTCATATCATTGGTAAGTGGATCCAAATAGACATCAATATCCTATCCAATTGTTTGTGTCAATATATATGCATATATAACATAATTTTTGGACTCACCTGATTTGATAATCCCAAATCATTGTTTGATATTCCCAAATCTTATTTTGATAATCCCAAATCATATTGTTATAATACCAAATCATATTTTGATAATCCTAAATCATATTTTGATAATCTCAAATCATATTTTGATAATCCCAAATCATATTTTGTTTAACCAAAATCATATTTTGATAACCCCAAATCATATTTTGATAATACCAAATCTTGTTTTCATTTATGTAAGAACCATTTCTTTATTCTATACTAATTATGTTTAATTAATGTTTCCTATTCCTAAAGTGTAACATTCTTAGACTCTTAATATCATTGTTTGGTTGGTTAAACATATAGTGCATAATTTCTCTAAGTTCAAATGTTTTTGTTACAAGGTTACTGATACAGAGGTCACCGTTATAGAGGTTAACGCAATAAGGATAATGGTAAAACGCTATGAATATAGGGTTACCGTTACAAGGTTACTGATACAGAGGTCACCGGTACATGGTCACCATTACAATGTTACAACTACATGGTAACCGATACAAGGTCACAGTTACAAGGTGACCACAAGAAGGTCACTGTTACACGATAACCGGTGTAAGAATTCTGTTAAAGGTTACAATTGGAGAATGTCGATGTGCACATACAATTGAAGCTTACCGATATGAAGGATACCATTACCAGTCTACCGATGCTTATTCTTCTATACTTTGTCAATTTCTGAATATTTTTCTAATGGTCATATTTAATAAAATAATTTCTCTGACATTAATTAATGATAATTGTAAACATTTCATGATACAATACTTTGGGTAATACGACATATGAGAAAGAACTTGATATAATCATTCCCATTGATGGACCTCAAATATAAAAGAAAATGACCCTGAAAGAGAGATGTGTGCATCATATAAGTGGACACAATGAAAGGGTTACATGAAAAGTGTTATTGAGCTTACTCGCCAGATCAAAAAAATCCAAACCATGAAGCGTTAACAAAAAATGACCCGCATGCTTCACAGAGTTAATTCTGGGATAAAATCATTCATACTTTCTATGGTGCATCAACTATTGATCAAACATTAGAATTAGAAGTAGAAAACTAAAATCATGAACTTGGAGTTCCGACTCTCTGTTTTGGAAACAACTTTCAGAGATTGACTCAAACTTCAACATCTGTTATTCCAAGGAGTCAAGAGCTGAACTGAAAACACATAGAGCCTTCTAAACCCTTTCTCATCATAACTGCTCTATTTTTTTATTTCTTTTATATCTATGAGATGTGTGTCAGTATGTTGAATACACTATCTCTTGTGCTTGAACTGCTTGGTGGAAGGTGATCACTAAGTGGAGAGGATTACGTCTCGGCTTGAGGTTGAACCTCTTATTTACATTGTTGTGAAAATCCTCTTATACTATTTTTTGATTTTAACCGCTTTTTATATTTTCTAAAACATAAAACTATTTTTTCTTTCACTCAAATAGTTCTTTTTGGTTATTCTGTATATTTTTTTAATTCAGTAAACTTGTTTTAAAATATGAATTGGTGTTCTACACTGATTCATTTGAGGATTAATCACCCTTTGAGTAAACTGTTGAACAATTGAACATTTATATTAATACTTCTATAATTAACTGGGCCATTTTTAAATTGGGGGTTTTCTTAACCAAAAATTGTTTAACAGATATTTAAATGGGAACTCTATTCACTCCCCTCAAGTATCCACTCTGACCATCATTTAGTATCAGAGGAGTTGATTTTACTTTCATGTTTTCAAATTATTTTCAACTATGAATTTAGTTGTATCATAAATATCTTAAATTTTTTGTTATATATAAATTTTCGGTTATTTAATTCTACGTAATAATGTACGCTAGATTTGAGGGTGTCGTTACTAACATGCCATCATTCATTAATGCTAATAACTATGCTGTGTGGAAAATAATATTGAAAATGTATCTAGAAAGCATGGGACCTAAAATCCGGGACACAATTGAGGAACAACATACATTACATGCTAAAACTAGGGACACATGGTATCAATTGACTAATGCTACATATAACAATAACTGTAAAGCAGTGAACGCCTTGTACTATTCTCTAGGTGAAGATTAATTCAATAGAATATCTAATTGTAAAACGACATATGAAATTTGGGATACTTTAGATATATATAATGAGAGAAATGTTGAGTCAAAAGTTATCTTTTGACTTTTTGTTTTGTAAATCACAAATGTCTTTTACCATGTTTATCGTACTGACCATGTTTATCGTACTGATCTTCCAAATCGTACTGACCATGCTGATCGTACTGACCATGTTTATCATACTGATCATGCTGATCATACTGACCATGTTTATTGTATTGATCATGCTGGTCGTACTGACCATGTTTATCATACTGATCATGATGATCATACAGACCATGCAAATTGCATTGACTCTGTCAATCGTATAGACTTTTGTGAATCATACTCATTTTGTATCGTATAAATACGTTACACTAAGTAATACTTATAGTACTCATACTTTTCTTTCATTACTTACTTGTTTTGGTCCTTTATCAAAAAAACATGTTTCATATTAATCGTACTCATGTTTATCATTTTCATATATCTATTTTTGAAAACAAAATGAGGTCGTGGAGTTAGTTATAAACTTATCAAAATGAATTCGTGTTTTCTATTTCAATATGACCGTTATAATGCCAGGTGTTCAAGTCCCTCCGAGTTTTCTGGAGAAATATGACCGTTGGAAGAAATATGACCATTGGAACCTGAGGCCTATAAATAGAAGGTCATTTGAAGCCAAGAGAATACCCGTTTGCGATCTTTAATAATATCAAGTTATAAAGAGAGATACTGTGACTTTTCTCTTGCATCATGTGAAATCCTCAAAATTATAAAACATGAACGGATCGTTCTTAGTTTTTGTATTTCTATAAGTGATTTGTTTTACTTTGTGTATCTGCTCAGGTGATAACGATCGAGGGATGTCGGGGATAGGAAGACTGTTCTACCGATCATCGTATCGAGGGATTTCACGTGTTTGAAAGACAGAGGTGCCGATTACATAAAAAATCAAGGGATTACGAGGATAGCAAGATAGACGTACCGATCATAGTATTGGGGGCTAGCGGGGATAGTAAGACAGATGTACTGATCATCGTATCGAGGGCTTGCGGGGATAGCAAGACAGATGTACCGATCATCATATCGAGGGATTTCCAAGGTGATTGTAAGACAGACATGTTATCCTGGGTGAAAGGATAACCCTTCTCTTTGGGTCAAAAGAATTGTAAAACTTCTACATTTCCTCTGTTTTTGTTTTAAGAAATGGAATTGTATTGTTTTCCTTCCATCATTTTATCTTCATTTGTAATTGTTTCAATTACAATCATACTGTTACATATTGTATCAATTGATTCTATACACTTTAAGGTAGAATCCTTCACTATTGTATTACTCTGATTATTGTATTCATCCTAAATACAATTTCATTACTTTTCATGTAGTATTACATCATATAATACATTTACATTTAATAAAATTGTGGTTGTTTGTTTTTGTTGTTAATTTTATACGTTTAAGTTAATTTAAACTAACTTCTTTAGTGTATAAACATAATGTTTTTTAACCTATAATTCACCCCCCTCTTGTATTGTTCCATATAATATACATATACATCTACATATTCGATCCAAAAATTGGTATCAGAGGAGGTTTATGAAATAATTATACTCACATATATGTTTTTCTTCCTTAGTTTTTTTATTGTTCAATTTTTCTTTCTAAGGACTATTATCCTTGAATCCAAACTTTTGGTATCAACAAGTTTTTGTGTATAAATATTTTTAAGATGGCATGAACCAATGTTGGTTCCATCGATAACCTAAATCCTACATGACCACCAATTTTTTATGGAAATTATTATGAGTATTGGAGAGATCTAATAAAGAAATTGTTTTCAATACTGGAGTATAAATTTTTTTATGCTTACTGGAGGTTATCAAATTCCTGATAAGTATGTTAGTACTTTCAAAAACAAGAGATGCATGATTATCAATTAAACTGTAAGGTACACAACACTTTACTATGTTCAATGACTAGGAACATATATAGCCAAATTTATTATTGTGAAGTAGCTAACTGTATTTGGAAGAAACTTGAAGTTACTCATTTTGGTACATATGAAGTCATAGAGACAAGAAGATCAATGCTTAGTGATGAGTATCATGGTTTTAATTTTCCTTATGGAGAGACAGTATGTAAAGTGCAACAAAGATTTATGACAATTGTCAACAACTTACAATCTATGGTAGAAAAAGGTATTGATGATGAAGCTCTTGTTGATAAGATTGTTGATATAATGCCGAACGAATGGGAGTCAAAAAGCACATCTATTGATGAAAAAAGAAAAGTATCCTAGATTACTCTTGATGATCTCATTGGAACTCTTCTACAACATGAGACATGAATGAAGAGAGATGCTGATTTCAATAAGAAGAAAAATGGAAATGGAAGTGTAGCTGTTACCACTACATCAAAAGCTAAAACACCTGATAGGATAACAAGATCCAAAGCTAAGAAAATTTTTATGTCTGATTCAAGTTACTGTGATCTTTCAGATAACGAGTTAGCCAATATTTCTTGAAGGATGAACAAGATTGTGGCAATGAAAGACTTCCAATACAGATTCAAAAAGAAAGATAGGAAGGATAAGAAAGATTCTGAGGTAACTTGTTATAAATGTAAGCATGTAGGACATATATGGCCTGATTGTCCTTTACTAAAGAGAAAATAAAGAAAGGAGAAACATTCTGAAAGAAATAAGAAAAAGTATTACAGGACAAAGACAAAGAAATATTGGATGCAAATGATACTTGGAGTGCAAGTGGTAGCGATTCATCATACAGTTTTTCAAAATATGAATCCTCCGGATAGAGAAATATTGGACTTATATCCAAACTACCAATTGAAGATAATTGTTTCATGGAAAAGATAGACAATGATGAAGCTATTACAAATGTTTTCTTGAATTAAAATTATACTGATAATAAATATTATTAATCATTAAATAATGAGTCTTCGTCATCAGAAGATAATACTTTACCTTCTTTTGAAGAAGTTTCTAGGTTTGCTAAATTACATGAGAATGAAAAATCTAATCACAAGAAAAAGCTTGATAAAGAAAATTCTAGAATTTCAATTTTAACTAAAGAAGTATTAGATCATTATAATGATCTTGATATGAAAACTTCTGATTTTGAAAGTATTTTAAAAACCCTTGAGAAAGTCAAATATGAAAAAGAAAAACATTATAAGGATCTAGAAAATATAATTTCTAAGAAAAATATTTTTGAGCCTAACTCTAGTTCAATATAAAATGTTTTGGAAGATAAAAATTTGGTTTTATAACAAAAATCAGAAATTTGTTCCTTGAAAAAATGTTTGTCAAAGTTTACTTCAGGAAAGGAAAACTTTGATAAAATGTAATCTTAAATTATACCTTTGAGGAATCATTCTGGTATTGGTTATACTCACTCTAAACCAGTGTATAGTAATAATTATTTTGTTCCTCAAAATACCCCTTTTTTGCTCTAAGTGTCAATGTGGAGGACACTAGAAAAGAGATTTTTCTCTTACTAGAACCCAGTCTTTAGGATTTCATAAATCCCATTTATTAAACCAAATGTGTATTCCTAAAATTCTTTTATCTAACCATTCTGGATCCAAACAAGTTTGGATTCTGAAAACCTAATTATTTCATTTTTAGAAAAATAAGAAGTGTACCAACAAGAACATTTGGTACATGGATAGTGGTTGTTCTCGACACATGATGGGAAACAATGATTTCTTTGAAAAGATCATCGAAACAAAAGGTGGAAAGGTTACCTTCGAAGATAATGATCATGGTTAAATTGTTGGAATAGATAATATTGTTTTTCTTGGAAAAGTTCTTATTTAAAAAGTTTTATTAGTTAAAGGTCTTATGCACATTTTTATTAGCATAAGTCAATTATGTGATGAAGGTTACCTTGTGAATTTTAGAAATGATAAGTTCTTAGTTCACAATTCCAAGGATGAGTTCATTATATCTTCCCATAGGAAAGAGAATATATACATTATTATCTTAGAAGACCTTAAGAGCCAAAATTTACCCTGATTAAGTGAAATAGAAGACCAATCACTACAACACAAATAGGGTTTAGCGGCGGTTTTGTGGCGGCGGTTCACAAAACCGCCGCTAAAACGTTTTCCGTGAATGGTTTTGCGACAGTTTTTAATAAACCGCCGCGAAACCCATTTTTTTTAAAAAACCGCGACCTTTTCCCCTACCCCTATCGCATTTACCCCACAAACCCTCACACCTCTTCCCCGATCCCCCCCGGCCCCAGCGACACCCGCGCCCGCTGGCAACCCCCGCACCCCCCGCGCCCTCTGGCGAACCCGGCACCCCCCTCGACCCCCGGCGACCCCCGCGCCCCCTGCGCCCTCCGGCGACCCCTGCACCCCCCGCGGCCTCCGGCGACCCCCACACCCCTGGCGCCCCCCGCGACCCCCTTCGATTTTGGTAAATTTTAGTTATTTCTTGGTTTTTTGATTCGAATCATGACTTTGTTACACAATGTGAATATACTATAGGTTAGATACTATAGGTTTGGTTTAGAGAATGAAGAATTATAAGTCATAAAACATTTTCAAGTTTTTAATGGGTTGATTAGGATTAATTCAAACTATGTATATTTTTTTGGGTATTTTTATAAATCGTGGAATTCACACCATGAAAGGGGTTCATGACATGAATTATTTAGAACCAATGGTTTTTATCATGATTTACATATTACTCTTCTTCCATTCAATGTGAAGACCTCCCTTATAAATCCTAGAAAGATTTTAGATAATATTGGGTATCTTCCTCTACCAGATTTCTTTGCTTAGGGATTTTGATCACTAGTGTGGTGGGTTGTCTTCCTTTGGGTACGTGTAATATCATTCACTCTCTTTATAATTTATGTTCTTGGTTTGGTAGTGTTGTGTGATATGGTTTCGATGGTTTCATAAATAATATGTGTTATCAATCAATCCATTGTGGTTTTCCCTCATTCCTTTTCTATTTGAGGAATATCTGCTTGTTTCCAATTTTTGTTGTTGAAGGATCTTAGGTTCCTTATGTTTATAAGGTAGGTGTATCTATACAAGTGGTTCTAATTTAAAATTTCCTTATATTCTTATTAATTTCTTTTGCTTGTTTCATAAAATTGATGGATTTAAATGGATTTTATGGAAAATATACATTTTTTTAAAGAGGTCTTTCTTCAAAAATGGTTTTTATCACGAAAAGTGGTTGACTAAATTCTTTAAAGGGTGGATTTGTTTTTAAAATGGGTTTTCAAGAGTGATGTCGAAAGGATTTATTAATAAAATTGTTTTATTATATGTGATCATGGTTTCTAAAAATATTTTGAAAAACTTGGAACATTAGGGGTCCTTGGATGCATTGAAAATATACTTCTCACTCTTTTTTTATGTAATTCCACAAGAGGTTTTATGACACATATTTGTGTGTAATTCCACTAGAGGTTATATTAGTTGAATCCACCTTAATCTTGGATTGGGGATTCTCTTTCATGTCTAGAACGTAAACCCATAGTTTGGATCCCAAATGGTGGGTTTTTTCATTGATGATTTGTTTATCACATGATGGTATTTTCATGGTTACTTGCGTACACAGTTATATTGTAGTGTATCTATGGTTGGGTTTTTCTATGACTTCCCGATTTCTTTTATTCTTAACATATTCCTAGATTTTTTTTATATGGTTTTTTTATGAAAATTGAAGGATTATTTTAAAAAATTGTTTTATTTTATGAAAAATATATGTAAACTGGATTTATTTTAAAGATAGAGATATTGAATTTTTGATATTATAACTTGTAATTTTCCCTTTTTGTTTACTATCTTTGTATAAAGATGGTTTGGTGGTGATAGATGGTCACATATGGAGATGATTCTATTGTCTATTTTATCTTTATTTTTTGGCCTATTTAGATTGAATTTTTTATACTAATGGATGTTTATCTTTATTTTTTATTTTAATTTGGTTTCATAACTTTATTTTCTAAAACAAGATACTAATTTCATGTCTCTTTACTACACATCTCCATGTATAAGACCCTCTTGGGAGACTTGCCTAGTTTTCCCTAGTCGGTTCATTATAAATTGATATCAAAAGGAATATTGACCCTGGAATGTTACGAGACTTCATTGTTTTTGTTTAGTGTCATTGGTAGACTAGATTTAGTAGCACTAAATTTTAGTTAATATGTGTGGGATGGTGCCTAGACATCTCAACTCTATGTATGATCTCAAGTTACTCTGGGTGGTTAGTTATTTTTGAAAATAATGTCACTTGGTCTTTGTGGTTGATTGAATAAAAAAGATTTGGTTTCTATTTAAAAAAAACAATTCCTCTCTTTTGTTTTATATTTCATCAATAGAATTCATAAATTTATAAAATTATTATTATTTTAAATCATTAATATGGATTATGGAAGTTGTTCTATGATTTAGGAATTTTCTCAGGACTAAATGGGTTTTCAACTTGTATTTGTTATATGATTCGTACTAGAAGAGGTCTTATGAATCTAAGTGATGGATTTGTGAGACGGGTTTAATAGGAGAATCCCTTAGTGGTATCTTCTTTAGTGGAAGTTATAATATGCACTATTCATACTTTGGTTATGAAGGTATTAAAAACCCAAGAGGAGTAGTGGATCATGACTCATAATTTACTAACAATAATCCACCTATCTTTCATGGTGATAATGGAATCTAGAAATATGAGGAGAGGATTGAGTAGATTGGTAGGAGATTTAAAATTCTAAAGATTCCCAAAAATTTTAAGGGGTGGGGGTCAACATATATTCTTGATGGATTAGGAAGGAAATGGTGAGACTCAGATGTGCATGCTATATTTCATGAGGATCTTACGTGGGAATCCTTCAAGAAAATATATAAAATATAGTTTTATCCTAAAATGTTACATGTGGAAAAGAACTGATACTTTCTAACATTATAAAAATGGGAATGTATTGTTGTAGTGTATTCCACTAAATTTTCTAGGTTGGTGAATTTCAAAGTGGAAATTATTACCAATGTTTACATGAAATCTCTAAGGTTTGAGATTGTGCCAAGTTCCTCCTAAGAAACCTGAGTGTGACATGGATTTATATTTATTGTGACACTTAATTTTGATATACCTGCACACTATTGTTTGTTTTATATTCGTGTACTAGATTATTCATTAGAAACCATTAGTGGTTGCCTACTTAATTTACCTCACACCATATTCAGTACATGGATTGGTACCCAGATAGTATTATTTGTCATAGGAAATACGACTTTGATATGGTTGGTTCTGTTTGAAACCATTGAGAAACATCATTACTCTTAGAGGACATCTAAGGTCAAGCATAAACAATCACATAATGTCTCAAGTTTAAAATGCATTATGATCAGTTTAGATCACACATCAATGGGGTGTTGTTTGAGGCAACATAAATGTTTGATTGATTGTGTTATAAATACCGACTGGTATCCCATTTCTAGATATGGAAAATAAAATAAAACATTTAATTGAGATGACCAAGCACGTGAGTACATGAGATGTTCAAGAAAGTTGTAGTATTTTTTGTGAGGGTGTGGAAGTAATCTGAGTGGACCAATGTATCTCATTAATGTAGTGGGGATAGAAATTGTTTGAGGCAACATAAATGTGTGATTGACAGTGTTATGATAATTGTGTATCCCGATATTCTTACTGCTCCTCAATGAGGTGTTCACGCTATCTCCTAAGGACCAGACTTGTTTGGTTTGTCTGGGCATTCTAAGTAAGTGGTAAATGTGATCAATGAATCATCTTTATTATATTATGCATACTTTATGATCAGTTGGTCATCTTTATTATATTATGATTCTGCAATATTACACTATCGTATATTTTGTGTAGGCACATTTTGATATACATGGATAAAAGCTGGACCACATTACCGAGGAACACACCTCAGTATGTTAAGGGTTTGAATGAGTATTTAGATTTTGCGATTTCTAATCGATCCGTTGAAGGGAGAATAAGATGTCCATGTCCTAAATGTAAATTTAGAACATGTTTGAAGAGAGATGAAGTTTATGAACATTTAATACTGAAGCAATTCCCTAGTCAATATTTGTGTTGGAATTGGCATGGAAAAACAAAAAATACAGAATGATTGAGCACTGATGTTAATCCACAGAATGAGGTCCCATGTTCGTCGACAATGGAAAATGAAATGCAAAACCTCATAAATGATGCATTCGGCACTACAAGACACCACTATCAGCATCAAAACATATCAGAACAACCAGATGAGGGTGCTAAAAATTGCAACGTGACAAGTGATGTTTTTGAGACTGTAACACAAGTAGATAAAGATTGGAACATATCATTGGATCCTCCTCTTGATTCTGTAGAGCCAAATGTAACGGAAAACTTCACTGATAAAAATGTGTTTCATGATTTAGTTGACGATGGAAATCAAGAGTTGTATAGTGGGTGTTTTAAATATTCAAATCATTCATTTCTGCTAAAGTTGTACCATATCAAATGTCTATGTGGAATTACAAATAAGGAAATGTCAATGATATTGGAATTGATTCGTGATGCATTTCCTGAAGAAAAAATCCCAGAATCTTTTTATGATATGAAAAAATTTGTTAACAATATTGGTCTGAATTATATAAAAATACATGCGCGTCCCAATGATTATATGCTTTATTTGGGAGAGGATTCAAGTATACAGAATTGCAAGAAATTTTCTTCTTCTAGATGGCAGTCAAAGGGTGATGTCGGAAGTCTGACTGAACATAATTTCAGGAAGAAGAAGAAAATGAACACACCTGCAATGGTTTTGCGTTACTTTCCTTTGAAGCCGCGATTGCAAAGATTATTCATATCATCAAAAACCACCGAACACATGAAGTGGCATTCTGTAGATAATAACAATGATGGGTTAATGAGACATCCATGAGATTCCCAATCATGGAAGACATTTGATTCATTACATCTAGATTTCTCAGCTGATCCTAGGAATGTTCGAATGGGATTGGCTGCCGATGGATTCAACCCATTTGGGACTTTGAGTACAAGTTATTGCATTTGGCCAGTTGTTTTGATCCCTTACAATCTGCCTCCATGGATGTGTATGAAACAATCATCTTTTATCATTTCAATGATTATTCCTGGAAAACAAATGCCTGGAAATGATCTTGATGTATACTTGCATCCTTTGATTGAAGAATTGCAGGAGTTATGGAGTAACAATGTTGAGACATTTGATGTTTGTTCTAAAACAATGTTCAAAATGAATGTTGCTTTACTGTGGACCATTAGTGACTTCCCTGGGCTTGGGAATTTATCTGGATGGAACACTTATACGGGTTTGGCTTGTCTCGTTTGTATCTTTGATTTTGAGCCCAAACGGCTACCTCACAGTAGAAAATGGTGCTTCTTATGCCATCGAAGATTTCTCGATGCATCTCATAGATTCCGGCTTAACAAATCAAAATTTAATGGTTTCA
This sequence comes from Viscum album, assembly GCA_963277665.1. NCBI lineage: Eukaryota > Viridiplantae > Streptophyta > Magnoliopsida > Santalales > Viscaceae > Viscum > Viscum album. The sequence continues at coordinate 62,298,139 of OY728128.1, forward strand.
TTGATCGTAGACCACCTCCAAAGTTGTTAATTGGTTCTAAAATATTGACACAGCTTGAAAATGTTGAAACAGAATTTGGGAAGGTTCATCATTTGAATGATAGAGGAAAACGGGTCCGAAGTGCATCGTCAAGTGAAATCAGAATGCAACAATGGAAGAAAAAAAGTATATTCTTTAAACATTCATATTGGGAATTTAGTTTGTTGCGCCAAAATCTTGATGTGATGCATATTGAGAATAATTTCTGTGATAATTTGATTTTCACATTACTTAATGAGCATGGAAAGTCGAAGGATCATCTTAATTCTCACAAAGACTTACGAGTAATGAACATAAAACCCGATCTCTGGCCAGATGAGATTGAAAAATATTCTTTGGCAATTTTCGCAATGAAAAATAGGGATAAAGATACGTTCCTTCGAATTTTAAAGAATGTGAAGGTATCTGATGGGTATTCGAGTAACATCTCGAGGTGTGTTGACTTGAAGAATCGAATGTTACATGGATTGAAAAGTCACGATTTGCATATTTTGTTACAGAAGTTACTACCATTGGCATTGCATACATTATTAGCTGAAAAAGTTACTGCTGTTGTACTCCAATTCTGCACATTTTTTAGGCAATTATGTGAGAAAGTTGTACATCCATTTCAGCTTGACAACCTCTAGGAGAGGTTTTTATTGACTCTTTGTGAAATGGAGATGATCTTTCCTCCATCGTTTTTTACTATCATGATGCATTTAACTGTGCATTTGGTCGAAGAAGCTAAATTAGGAGGCCCCGTTCATTATCGATGGATGTATCCAATTGAGAGGTATTTTATTTATATGTTTTCCAATTAAGTAAACAATTTTTGACATTTAAATAAATGCATAATATTATTATTTTATTTCACAGATATCTTGGGCATTTGAAATCATACGTGAGAAATAAAGCTGAACCAGAAGGTTCTATTGCTGAAGGCTAATTGGCCGAGGAATTTCTTACCTTTTGTTCCAGGTATTTAGATGTTATTGAGACAAGATTTAATCGAGTTTGACGTGTTGACAAAACATCAACTCAATCTCAAATGCATCAAAAATCAAAAAAATTTCATGATAATGGACGATCAGTTGGGAGGACCTCAAATGTGATACTGACAGAATCAGAATTATTACAGGCACATAGATATGTGCTACTGAATAGTGAAATTGAAGATCCATTTATTGAAGAGTTGAGGATACAAACAAAGAGATGAATGAGAGGCCGAATATGAAATGAGAAAGATATAACGAAAGCTGTGAATAATGAGCTTGTAGAATGGTTTGCACGACGTGTAAGTTCATAAATATTGCAATAAATAAGAATATTAGTTTGACACATACAATTTTTAAATCTATTAAATTATATTTCTTTTTTCTGATCATGAATACTGATACTCGAGCAGACTTGTCAGAAGATTTGAAGTTTCTTCCTAGAGGTCCTATAAATCAAGTTAGAAAGTTCGATGCTTATAATGTGAATGGCTTTAGATTTCGTACAGTTGATCGAGAAGTGGGTTTGAAAACACAAAAAAGTGGTATATTTACATTTTCTGAATTGGAATAATATGGAAAGCTGTATGATATTATTGAATTAAACTACCATGGACATTTTTCTGTTTTTTTATTCAAATGCAAATGGGTCAATATTATCAAAGGTGTTAAAATAGATTCATTACAATTTACTTCTGTGATCTTCTATCGCTTGATGGATGTTGGTGATCATGAAATGCATGATCCATATATCTTATAATTCAAAGAAAAAATGATATATTATGTGAATGATGTTGTGGATGAAGGGTGGAGTGTAGTTACTCACGTAATACAAAGGGATTTGTATGATATGGGTGATAAAGTGGAAGATTTGACATCTGAAGTTGAATGTCATCAACAATAGGAAGCAGAATTATTTTTCCATCATGATATTGAAAATATTAGTCTTGCAAGGATGAATGAAGTGGTTGAAGTGATGGAGTAGGAAACCGACATTATTGAAGGGGAAAATGATTGTATGTACAATTATTCATTCATGCAGCAACCACTTGTTTCATTTCTGCAGTCATTCATTATCATTGTTATATATATTTGGTTTTTTAGTAATGGGCATCTATTATAATTTTTAATTTTTTTTTCTGCATAATTTTTTTTGAAATATATATTCTGAACATAATTTTATTTGATTAAATGACAGGAATGCCAAGGAGGATGCGGTAAACTATTTCTTCTAGTCCTGCGACGGATGCCGATCCATCTGGGTCACTCCCCACGACATCTGAGGCACCAGCTGCCTACACCCCCGCACCATCTCTCCCTGCACCATCTCTCACACCATCAGAGAGCCTCCCATTAGAGGCTGAGTCGTTGACTCCCCTTACAGGTGCCTCATCAGTTGGGTGGCGACAGACACCTTCCAGTTCATCCAGGACACACTGGAGGGTCACAGTCATAGGTATAAATTTTAATTAAATAAATTTATTGCATTTTGTTTATACTAATTCTTTGCTCATTGAAGATGACAAAAATAAAACCATAGATAAACACTTAAAAAGCTCAGATGTTTGGAGCTTGAATTGCGAAAAGATAGTCGTGTTATTTGATTCTTATGGGGTCCCTACGGATGATGCCGTGACGTTACTTGGCCAGATTATTGGTCAGTTGGCAGCGAAGCCCATTTCCCTTCCCATTTCATATGATGATTGGAGACATATGCCTCCAAACTGGAAAAATGAAGTTTTTGATTCTCAAATAAAGGTATTTTTATTACATTATGGTTTAATTGAATGTCATGTTACTAATATGTTCAAAAAAAATTTTGTATACAGATGTTCTTCCACTTCACAGTTACTGATGTGATAGCACGGAACTGGACTTTGAAAAATCTCGGTAAAAAAGGGAAAGATTTAAAATGGAGATTGTGGTGTGATTTCAACGATACTTCGTTGACCTTTGAGCAAATGTATGACAAGCTACCCAGTGGGGTACCGAAAGAGCAGTGGAAAGTTTTTGTTGACAGACATCGTGATTAAAAGTGGATGGTATTGAAATATATATTATTATATTATCCTCATTTTACCTTATTACAAGTATATGAAGAGGAGATGACATTGGATACATTACTGTTAAATTTCATTTTATTAATTTCAGGATCTTTCACGATAGAATGCATCAAACGGGGTGAAGCAAGTCATCCCTCACACGGAGGGCTCAAAAAGCTTTTCTAGAAGCCGAATGTCATTGGTAATATTTTAAATAGTTTAAATATTTATAATACAATATTATCTATTTAATATATTGAATTTTTGATTTATCTTTTCTTAATGCAGTCACATAATTTAGGGCACGAAGCCTCCCGGACTGAACTGTGGTTGGATGTTCACAGAAAATCAGATGGCTCTTTTGTTAATGAGCATACCAAAGAAGTTGGGGTATGAAGTCAAATTTTTAACTTATTATCAATTTTTACTGTGTTAATATGTATTGATATTTGATTTATAGGTAAAAATTAAAGAACTATGGGATGCCAGTCCTGGGCAGTCCTACTCAGTCTACCAGGATGACCCAGTTGCTCAAGTCCTTGGGAAGGAGCATCCTGGTAGAGTGCGCGGGATGGGTTTGGGACCCGTACCATCCGAGGTCTTTAGCAAGACATCAGGGATTCCAGCCGCATCTACTCTTGGTTATGGTCAGACCATACCTGAAGATGCTCAGAGGGAGATTTCTTCTCTACGAGCCACAGTTCAAGACCAAGGGGCTCAGATATCCACTATGCAGAAAGCGTTGACTGATTTTTCTCAACAGATGAGCAAATATGCCCCCAGTGGTAGTGCACCGAGTGGTGGTGAGTAGGTAAATAAAAAAAATCACAATCATTTAGATTGAAAACTTTTATTGGTTTTAAGTTTAATTATAAATATGCAACAATATTTAATTTTCAATATAATGTTCTTACAGGTGGTAGCAGGAGATGGAGGTGGAGAGGGTGACGATGCATCATCGGACCATGAATAATATTTTTGATGTGTTGAACAAATATGGGAAAGGTTGGTTTGTATATATAACATGTGTGGTACATGGAACCTTTAAAAAACCATTGGTCTTGGAGGAGCTTCAGCGGCTAACCTTGAATGATCACAATAACCTTATGTGGTAAAGAGATTGATGTGTTTGTTTCATTGGTTAGATGATCTATGGTAATAGGCTCTTTGATGTTTCTGTTGTAAATTCAGCATTGGGAATTTGACTCATTAGAGTGTTGCATGTCCAAACATGGGGTGAGAGGCTGGTCATTTGACCAGTGACATGAGGCTCCATAGCACTCAAAACCCTATCTCTTGTGCATTTATTTTGCAAGACAACTTTTCATGACCTCATCATAAGAACCATACAAGAGACCTAATCATGTGAACATTTCACTTGACCTCTTTGTGTGATCAACTTGTCTAAATATCTCACTTAATCAATCCATGAACTAATCAATGGTAACTTATTAGAACTTTGATGCACACCCTTGTCTAAATATCTCACTTAATTCCGGACATGATATTCAAATTCATTATGTGTAATAATAAATGGCTGAGGATACATGAAATTCATGGGAATTTTGAAATATGGGAATTCATGTCATGAATTGGATACACAATGTGAATTATCTGAGTTCAATATTTTAAATGAGGTTTTATTAGATTCTTTCTCTAGTATTTAATACATAATACCAAACAATCATTCTGAGTGAACACTAGGTGTCTTAAGGAAAAAAATATATCCCACTTCATCCTTTATTTGATTCATGAGATATGGTGGATTCCTCTTGGCAATCCATGGCGTGTTCTCCTATTTTTATATTTCATTCATTATGTACCTATTTTGGAGATCCAATATAAAGGGGGTATTTTTCTTTGGTGCGTGAATGTGCATGCATTTCTACAACCCCTTGTTTAGGTGTAGTTTCATGCATGGTTTCCATGTGTGGTTATGGTTTTTGAGTTTATTTTTCTTCATCCTGCAGTGAAGAGTTAGAAGCGACTGCTTCCATGTGGTAGAGGATACCCATTCTCAATCTTCTATATTATATGTGTGGTATAATCAAGTTCTTTCTCTCTTTCAAGTAAATATTAAGGGTTTTTTAATAATAAAATAATTATGAAAAATATAAATTTATGATAATGGGTAATTTTCTCATGCCTTACTACATTATTATATGTTTTTGAGATATCTATGCATGATTACATCCAATTCCAAACATAAGTACTATTGGGACCCTGTTTGTAATATAGTTGTAATGTTTTGAGGACACTTTCAATGTTGTATTGTAATTTCTCCCAGAATAAAAATAAGAGGAATATATTTTTGGATAGTAATTGGTGTCCCATTGATGTATTTTTTTGTGTAGGGATAACCACGATTAGTAAAAATGATATGTGATAATTCCTATGAATATTCATTGAAGTCGTTATCTGTGATGTTGTGGATAATTCATCTTATTGTGTTTCACTATATGGTTTAGGAATTTGTATGGTGATGTTATTGAACAGATTGGTTTTGTAGTACAAGGGGATGTGATTCTTTGGTCAATTTTCATGTATGTGATTTTGGTAGTAGTGAAATGTGCTATGAAGAGGTTGTGGTACATGGTTATGGGGTCACGGATGTGGAGTAGTGGTTGTAGAATAATGTTTTTGTAGCATATTTGTTGATTTGGTATGTGGTGATAGAGTTTCATGATGGGTTTAAAGAGTATTTGATTTTGTGATATGGTTTTGGTAATGTGGTGTGGAAACAATGGTGGATGTGTGGTGTTGTGGTGATAGTTTTGTGAGTTGAATTAGTTGTAGCATGGAGTGGATATGTCAGTTTCTCGGTTATCCATGAGATGAACTATGTTGATAATGTAAATGATCTAGGTTAGTAAATAAAAAATATTTTTTGGAAATAGATATGTTATAAATTAATCAAATGAAAATGTAAAGTGTTATGTGAATTGCAATGGATAAAAAATAAAGGTGGTGAAACATGTGTGTGGAAAGTGGAATGTTGTGTTAACAGTGTTGTGATTGTCTTGGGTGATTCAAATAGTGATTTAATTGGTTGTGATTATTGATTTGTGTAATTGTGTGGTGATCTAATAAGCTCAAGTGTAGTTTATGTGGACACATAGGTTTGTTATTGTGGGATATCTATATACCATGGATGTTTCTATTATTTTATACACCAAGCATAATTTATATAAAATTACCACTACTCAAAGGTTTAGAGTTTTAGGTATTTTTACCAATAAATATGACGGTGGTGAAATTTAGGCATGGGTTCACACACATCCTCTCACTTCATTCAGAATTAGTGACACATGTTGGTGTTGGAGAATTCATAGAAACGATGTCAGGTCCATGGTGCCTTCCCTTGGGAATTGATCTATTAGACCCAATTTCTATGATTGATATGTTATGTGTTTCTATGTGATATATTGTGGGGTAATTAATGGTAGGGGGAGGGAACAATGATTATGTCCATCACATTCATGATACCTTAAGACTCTTGTTCTAGTTTGGATGCCATTTGATAGAATATGTGTCCGTGGGTGGGAAGAGATGTTAGGTGGTAGTGTATTTGTCTCCAAGTATGATTTATTGTGAAGTGATGGACTATGTGTCTACTGGTGGTATGTGATGTGATTTTATGGCCTAGGTGACTGTTGTTGGGATGTTGTGTGATGTGATAACCCATTTGTATACGGGAAGGATTTGATGTGATGTGACGTGGTTTGTTTGGATGTGATGGGAGCATTGATAATTAGATATAAGGTTGTGAGAGTGGAAATGTAACGTCTAATCTATAGTGGGGTTACATTAATTATTTGTTGAACACAGTTCCATATGATAATATTGGATCAATTATTTGATGAGTAAGCCATGGTGTACAAAGGATTATTTAGATGAAATGTATGGGGTTATATGGTTTATTCTATTTGATGGCCAACACATTAACACACCATATCCACCTAAAATTAAAGACTTCATTAAGACCTAGATGATTATATCTTTTTTTTCTCGCACTACATATATATTATAGTTTTCAGGATACAAGAATAACTTTCGAGACTAAAATGGACATTACCAATTCAAATAGTATTCATGTTACTTAACTAGATTTCAATTATCATTTGGAACATTGGGATACTTTTATGGAATCAAATATTTTCAATTTTGATCATCTGTAAACTATATGTATAAATCCATGTGACCCCCAATCTCTTGTTTCATTTGATGTTATTTTGTGTTTCATTCTAAATCCATAATTTTAGGTATTTTCTATGCTTTAGGTATTCTTATTGAATTGGATCAAATTTTTCATGAACATTAAATGAAAGGGTGTTTATGAATATTGCGTAGGTGGTGCATAAATTTTGTCCTTATTATATATATGTTGTATGTGTTGTTTGGTTTGTTTTCCAGGGCAGTGGTGGAGTATAAACAGAATTTTTTATTTCTGGGTCAGCATTTCGCGGCGATTTTAACAGCCGCTAATGCTTTACCACCTATACATTTAGCGGCAGTTTAAACCGCCACTAAATGTATTCGTAAGACTGTTTAGCGGCAGTTAGAACCGCCGCAAAATCACGTCGGAAATTGCTGCGTTTTTAACCGCCGCTAAGAAGGCGACTGGAACGCCTGAGTTTTGCGGCGATTATAGCCGCCGCTAATTAAATACCCCTTAAAACCGCCGCTAAATTTACCAAAAACCGCCGCGAAAAGAGGTACTATGGCGCTTTTGTTTGACCGCTGTGAAATGCATAAAACCGCCGCTAATAGATTGCTGACACCAAGTTTAGTGATGGTTTCTGTAAACCACCGCCAAACCATATAGCAGCGGTTGAAACGACCGCTATATGGAAAAAAACCGCCGGTAAGAGGCGGTTTTCCTGTAGTGAATCATGGCTATGGCATAGAAGACTAGGACACTGAAACCTAAGAAACATTTGTAAACTATCAAATAAAAGACTTATAAAGGGACTAACATATCTTAGATACGATTCTTCAAAAGTATGCAATCCTTGTCAATTTGGTAAGAAACATAAAACTGGCTTTAAATCAATTAATGAAGTTTCAACTTCTAATGTATTACAACAAGTGCATATGGATATTTTGGCCCTTCACAAACTGAAAGTATTGGAGGAAAATACTATGTATTTGTTTTAGTTGATGACTTTACTAGATTTACATGGGTCTCTTTTCTAACAAAACAATCTGAAGATTTTTCCTATTTCAAAACCATTAGAGCCCAAGTTAAAAATTAGAAAAACCTACCATTGATAACTATTCAAAGTGATCATGGTTGTGAATTTTAAAATTCAGATTTTGAAACTTTTTGTAGTAAGAAAGTTATTAATCCCAATTTCTCAGCTCCAAGAACTCCTCAGAAAAATGGTGTTGTTGAGAGAATAAATTTCATTCTTCAGGAAATGACAAGAACCATTTTGAGTGAATACTCAATTGCTAAGCACTTTTGGGCTGAAGCTGTAAGTACTGCTTGTTATAATATAAATCGTTTTTTAACTACACCATTTCTTAATAAAACACCTTATGAATTATAGACTGGCCGAAAACATGAATTTTCATACTTCGATGTTTTTGGGTTCAAAGAATTCATTATTAATACTAAAGATAATCTCCAAAAATTCGCACCAAAATCTAATGAAGGGATCTTTATATGTTATTCTACAACTTCTAAGGCATATAGAGTTTTCAATAAAAACACTTGTACTGTTGAAGAAACAGTGTATGTTAAATTTGATGAAACTAACCCTTTTGTTTTCAACCAAACCCAACCTACAACTTAGGATATGTTTTCAAAAAATGTTTATCAACCTCTATTAGAAGATTCTTCTAATAAGGAAAATTATTAGGAAAGTGTTCCTGAAACTTTTACCCCAGAAGAATTTCTACCATGTGTGGATGAACATGTTTTACAAAACCCAAGTCAATTGTTTCGTAGGAATCATCCCAGTGATAATATCATTGGTGATGTAAATCAACCTGTAAGGACCAGAAATTCCTTAAGGAATGAAATATAACATATTGCCTTTCTTTCCCAATTCGAACCTAAAAGTCCAAGTGAGGCCTTAGGTGATGAATATTGGATTAAAGCAATGAAAGATTAACTAAATGAATTTGAAAGTAAATAAGTATGGACATTAGCTGAATGACCTAAAGAAACAACTATAATAGGTGTAAAATGGGATTTTAGAAACAAATCTGATGAAAATGGAATCATTTTAAGAAATAAAGTGAGACTTGTTGCTAAGGGATATAATCAACAAGAGGGAATAAAATAATAATAAATATATGCTCCAAAATCTATAATTGAATCTATTCGTATTCTATTAGCCTTTGCAGCATACTTTAATTTCAAACTATTTCAAATGGATGTTAAATGATCTTTTGAAAATGGTTTTGTTCAAGAAGAAGTGTTTGTCGAACAACCCCCTGGTTTTCATGACTCAGAACTACCTAATCATGTTTTTACACATACCAAAGATCTATATGGCCTTAAACAAGTCCCTAGAGCATTGTATGATAGACTTACACGATTTCTATTATAAAACAATTATGCAAAAGGTACAGTAGATCCAACCATTTTCATAAAAATGGAAGATAAAAATGTTTTTATTGTCCAAATTTATGTTGATGATATCATATTTAGATCAACTCAGTAATCTTTAACTGATTCTTTTTCCAACTTAATGAAATATGAGTTTGAAATGAGTATGATGGGTGAGTTAACATTCATTTTAGGTTTTCAAATTTCACAAAAACCAAAAGGGAAATTTATATCTCAACATAAGTATATAAAAGATTTACTCAAAATGTATGGATACGACAAAAGTAAAAGTATTAGCACTCTAATTGGTACCTCAAATATACTCGATCTTGATGAAACAGAGAAACATGTAGATCAAACAACATTTAGAGGTATGATAGGAAGTTTATTATACTCAACAGCTAGTCAACCAAACATAATGTTTTCCGTATTTTTATGTGCAAGATACCAATCTAATCCAAAAGAGTCTCATTTAGAAGCGGTGAAGAGAAACTTTCGGTATATAAAATGCACTATGGATCTAGGTATTTTTTACTCTACTGGAAATGATTTTGTTTTAAAAAGTTTTTCAGATGCTGACTTTGTTGGTTGTAGAATGGATAGAAAGAGTACATCTGGAACATGTCATTTCTTATGAGATTCCCTAGTTTCCTGGTCCTTCAAGAAAAAACACTCAGTAGAAAATTCTGCTGATGAAGTTGAATATGTTGCAACTGGAAGTTGTTGTGCTCAAGTGTTGTGGATGCAACACAGAGTCACTGACTATGGTTTGAGTTTTTCCAAAACACAAAATCTTTGTGATAATACTAGTGCAATGGCTCTTAGTAAGAACCCAACACATCACTCTCATGCAAAGAAAAAGATGTTAGGCATCACTTTCTTAGGGATCACACAGAAAAAGGAGATATTATTTTACAATTCATCGGAACTCAAGAACAACTTGCTGACATTTTTACAAAACCATTACCTTCTGATAGATTTGAGTTTATAAAACAGAAGCTAGGAATGATTTCATTAAAGTAATGATTCATGTCTACTTCATGTTATTCACTTCTCCTTACATTGAGAAACTCCTCCTAGAAAGGGAGAGAACATCTTACTTAACATTCTCTTTATTTATCTGGTTATTCTCCCAGCTTATGTTTTTGTCTTTCTGTTTATCATATTAATTGTTTAGTTATTGATTTTATCATTTTTTTCTTGACTACCTGGTTACCGTACTGTTTTTTTGTTCATCGACACCTCAGTTCATGGTAACAGGTTTATTTTCCATCGGCATGTCAGTCCATGGAAATGACTTTGTTTTACATTGGAACGTCAGTCCATGGTAAAGACTTTGTTTTCCATCGACACGTCAATCCATGGTAACAACTTTGTTTTCCATCGGCTCGATAGTATATGGTAAAAAATTTGTTTTCCATTAGCACGATAGTCTGTTGTAATGACTTTGTTTTCCATCGGGACGTCAGTCTATGGTAAAAACTTTTTTTCCATCTACATGTCTGTCCATGGTAACGACATTGTTTTCCATCAGCACGTCAGTCTATGGTAACGAATTTGTTTCCCATCAGCCTAACAACCTATGGTAATGACTTTTTTTCCATCAGATTGAGATCCGACCGTATTCTTTATCTTCATACACATGTGTTTTCTTAATCCAACAGTTTCCTTACTTTCTCCGGTAGGTATATTCTTTCATTCCTTTGTACTATTTTTACTTTTTATTATTTCTCATATTTTTTTTAAAAAACCCCCTTTTAATCTTATCTGTCGGTTTTTTCCCTTCTAATCTCAACAGTAGAAGATCAACAATCATTTTTTCGCCTATAAATAGACCCCTCCCCTTCCCAAACCCACACCGGGTTTCCAAATTTTGTGTTGAATCTCTGCCACTATTTTAAGACTCCATATGATATTTCTTCGGCTTCACCTATATGTCTCAGTCCTCTTCCAACACTCCTGGAGAAATGTCTTCAATGACTTTTTCAGAGAAAGACTTCCTCAGAGAGAGGTCAGTTTCTCGGGACTTCATTGATTTGTACGATTCTACAGTCAAAATAATTTTTTTTTCAAGGTTGGGAACACTTGTGTGTTGAAAAACCTGTATCTCAAGATCTGGTTCTTATTGAAGAGCTTATTCAATTCTACAAAACTGTTTCTGTTAACAAAAACATGACTATCAACTTTGTTGTGTACGATAAAAAGATATCAATGTCTGTAAAACAAGAAGCCTACATTCTAAATGTCTCAATAGAAGGTGATTCTTTCTGTCCATCTCATAAACTACTAGATGAGGTTGGTATGTTTAATAAAGAAAGCGCTGAAAAGTCGTTGTTTCTGATAAATGAAGAGAAGAGGAAAGTGGCTCATCTGCCTCCAGATAACAAATTCATGGCACTCTAGATTCATTTTTTTCTTATCCCAAGGAAAGGAGATAGTGAAACTCTAAAATTTTCTGATATCTTCATGCTTGACTATCTTGTCAATATGAGAAAGGTTAATCTCATGGGATACATTTTTGAATCAATCAATAATGTCAAGTCATGAGCAATAAAATCTCATTTTATTATGTATCCTTCTATTATTATAAATTTCATTCATGAGAGCATGAAGTTTTGTAATTGTCCAATTAAAGGGAAATTGAAAGAGTTGAAGCCTTTTTTGGATAAGTAAGATTACTTTGAAGAAGTTTTGTATTTGTTTTGATCAAAATTCAAAGCTTTTTGTCAGAGATATAGTAGCTGAATCAGCACATAATCTATTGGCACCAAATCAATCAGCACCTATGCCAGTCAAAGAGAATCCATCTTTGATTTTCCTTAAAAAAATTAGATCCACAAACCTGTTCTAAGCAAAAGAAGAAACCTGAGACCAATAAGGAGGTTGTGGCCAGCTGGAGAAAAGAAAGAGAATAGAGAAAATAAGGTGATCCGAAGTTTGGTCTTGACCCAACTGAAGGTTTTTCAAAGAGGTTAAGGGTTGATGATACCCTTCAGGCTAAAAATAAAAAAATACTGTTTTAAAAAAGGAATGATCAAGACTTTGATGTCTCTAAAATAATGAAATTGGTTGAGGTGGCTAGTGCTCAAATAACTGAAGAAGTATATCAAGAACCTATAGAATAGAGTCTTCCAGAGAAAGAGAAAGTGAAACAAATGTTGGAAGAAATACAGGATGTTGAAGAAGAGGAAGGAGATTTTTTTTGGGAATTCCTTTATAGATCTATGAAAACTAGAGAGGAATCTTTTCAAAAACAAAGTGAAGGTATTCAGCAAACTCCTCATACCGATCAAGCTCAAGATCAATCTTTTGAAACTCCAGATAAAATTTATTCTCAAGAAAAGCCAGGTGCTCAATCCTCCCAGAATGAATAAGTAATTGTCATCAGTAACAAAGAAGATGAAGAAATAAGGGGGAAAGAAAAAGAAAAGGAATACAGCCAGTTTAAGACGCAAGCCGACCAAATGAACTGGATTCGTATGATGAAGATACTAATTCAGAACGAACAATATCTTTCAAAAGGAGTTATTACATTGTTCATGTTTTGAGAAGTATTGAAAATACCATTCCTTATTTCCCTATACATGAAGGGAAAATCTATTTCATCACTTACAATCAAAGGAAAAAGTTCGGTTCTATAAGAGAACATAGAAATAATGTTTTATCAATTGAACATGATATGAAAGTTATGTCTGAAAGTTCAGCAACTCATAAGAAATCTTGCAATAGAATGACTAAGTGGTCATATAAAAAAGAAAGCTCAGCGAATGATCATGAGATACTAATTGAAGAACTAAGGAGGTTGTCGAATGATCCTTCTATTGCTTTCAATAAGCTTTATAAAGAAACTATTGAAAGGGTGAATCTTTTGTCAAATACTCATGGAGATGATGTTCCTTCAATAAAATATCTGCAAGAGAGATTGAATGCAGTTCAATCAGAGTTTTATAAGGATTTATATTTCAAAGAAGAAATAGTTTTGTTAAAGAAACAAAATTCAGAGTTTTCCAAAGATAACAAGAATCTGCAAAATAGAATTGATACTCTTGAAGAAGTAATCAGAGTTCAATAAGAGACCATGAAGAATCCGTATCAGCTTTTTTCTAACCAACAAGAGCTTCTCAGATCTCAGGGTGATTCTATATCAGAAGACAAGAAGGAAATCAAAATAATGAAATATGTTCTTCATGAGTTGATAAAGAAGGAAAAGGAAAGAGAAAACAAATAACAGTTGTATTTGTTTTCGATTCAGGAACTCGATAAACTTTTGTTATTGTTATGAGATTTGTGTTACCCTTTGTTTTTCATTTCATTTCTCTAACTCTTTCAGGAAACTCAAAATTACCCCATTATTTTAGTAAATCACAAAGGGGGAGAATGTTATATAGAGGCAGAACGTTTTAATCAAATACTTCTAAATCAAGTAAAACCTACGAATATAATCCTTAGGAAAACACATACCTAATGGGGAGTAATTTGCATTCAATTTTCATATTCATAAGAGTTTCCAATAACTTAGGGGGAGATAAGTATTTCTTCTTGTTTTTACATTGTGTTTTGTGCTTTCCAAAAAGGGGGAGATTGTTGAGTCAAAAGTTCTCATTTGGATTTTTGTTTTGGAAATCACTAATGTCTTTTACCATGTGTATCATACTAACCATGTTTATCGTACTGATCATGCTGATCAGACTAACCATGCTGATTGTACTGACCATGATTATCGTACTAATCATGCAGATCATACTGACCATGTTTATCGTACTGATCATGCTGATCGTACTGACCATGTTTATCGTACTGGTCATACTGATCGTACTGACCATGCTAATCATACGGACTATGTCAATTAGACTAAATTTTGTGAATCATACTCAGTTTGTATCGTATCAATACATTACACTAAGTAATACTTATTTTACTCATACTTTACTTTCATTACTTTCTTTTTTTGGTCCTTTATCAAAAACACTTGTTTCATATTAATCGTACTCATGTTTTTAATTTTTATATATCTATTATTTTAACCAAAATGATGTTGTGGAGTTAGTTATAAACTAATCAAAATGATATCATGTTTTTTGTTTCAATATGACCGTTATAATGCTAGGTGCCCAAGTCCCTCCGAGTTTTCCGGTGAAATATGACAGTTGGAGGAAATATGACCATTGGAACCTGAGTCCAATAAATAGGAAGTCATTTTAATCTAAGGGAATACATGTGTGTGAGACTTTTCTTATATCATGTACTAGAGAGATATACTGTGACGTCTCTCTTTCTTAGTGAAAAATCCTTGGGATTAAAAAACGTGAATGGATCGTTCTTAGTTTTTGTTTTTCTATAAGTTCATTGTTTTGCTTTGTGTGTCCGATCTGGTGATAACGACCAAGGGCAGTTGGGGATAGGCAGATTGTTCTACCGATCATCGTATCGAGTGCATTCAAGTTTTTGAAAGATTGAGGTGCCTATTACCTAAAAAATAGAGGTCTTTTGGGGACAACAAGACAGATGTACCGATCATCGTATTGAGGGCTTACAGGGATAGCAAGACAAATGTACCGATCATCGTATCGAGGGATTGTGGGGATAACAAGACAAACGTACCGATCGTCGTATCGATGGATTACCAAGGTGGTGGTAAGACATACATGTTATCATAGGTTAAAGGATAACCTTTCTCTTTGGGTGAAAATAATTGTAAAACTTTTACATTTCTGCTGCTATTTGTTTTAATAATGGGAATTGTACTGTTTTGCTTTCATCATTTTATCTTAATTTGTAATTGTTTCAGTTACAATCATTCTGTTACAATTTCTTTACTTTTATTATAGTATATCATACCTTTACATTTAATAAAATTGTGGTTGCTTGTTTTTGTTGTGAATTATATTAGTTTAAGTTCATTTAAACTAACTTCTTAAGTGTTTAAACACAATGTTTTTAAACCTACAATTCACCACCCTCTTGTATTGTTCCAGCTAATATACATATACATCTACATATTCAATCCAACATGAAAATCCAATGTTAACGAAATGAGGATAAATACATACACTATTAAATATAATAACTTTAATATGAAGCCTGATGAGCTCATTTATGACATGTATATCAGGTTCCCTAAGATAGTGAATACAATGAGTCTGCTTGGGAAACCAGTGGATTATAAGGACCAGATTATGAGACTACATTGATTCCAACTTGACAGATGGGGTGGGAATTCTGTTTCTATCTGAGAATCTTGAGACAAAGGAAATCTACTAGTTAAGTAACTAATTGGAATGCTTATGATTTAAAAAAAATAACTTAAGGAGAATCAGGAAGTTGATGAAGAACCAAGGAAGAAATCAGTAGCATTCAATACTACTACCACAAAGAACAATGATAAAGAAAAAGAGCAAGTTCCTGTAGACAATTCCACTAGTGATGAGTCAGATTTAGAGAGTGATAAGGATATTGATCATCTTGTTAGAAGGTTAAAAAAAGTCTACCAGAAGAAGAAATTCTTTAATAAGTCAAGCTACATGGGAAAGTATGATAGTAAAGGACAATGAAAGAAAGAGAGAAAATGGAATGACAATTAAAATGAAATAATATTCAATGAGTGAAAATGATAAGGTCAAGTGAATGCAGACTTCCCCAAGCTAAAATTTAAGATAAAATATGAAGATAAGAGCAATGGATATAAAAAGGCTATGAAAGACACTTGGTGTGCTTCAGAAGATAGCTCTATTGGATCTTATACTTAGGCTAGTGAATAAAACAATCATGCCAACTTATGTTTCATGACAAAAAAGTCTGAGGTAACACCTAATTCACATATGCCTAATGATTATTAATCTGTGAATGAAGATAAATCAAACAATGATGTATATATGACTAAGGATGAACTATTTGAATACTATTGAATGATTTAGGATACCATTAATGAGATCAATGAAAAATATAAATCATTAAAGAGAAAACATGATTTAAATGCTAATTATAAATCATATCTGGATATTGAAAAAGAAAAATGTGCACAGCTGTTAAAAGAAAACACTGAACTTAAGTTATCCAATGAAAAATTAAGAAGAGATTTTGAGAAGTTTACTTCCTATAAAAATACCATGACTAAGTTTCTAGGAAAACTGATTACCCCTAAAATATACAGCTGGTCTAGGATATCAACCATGACAAAGAAGGTTTATTAAAACTAAATTTGTTCCAAAATCTAGACAATTTACAGCTAGTTCATGTTTTGGACCATTTATTGAAAAAAAAATTTCTAAAGGATGAAACAAAGTGTATATATCTCAAAATATATCTTTTTATTATATGAAATCTATGATACAAGTATCAGTTCCAAAAGTTTTACTTTATAACCTCTCAGGACCCCAGAAAATATGGCTACCAAAGCTACCCCATGTCTAATCTGTTTTGAAGGGATGTTGTCTAAAGACCTCCTATATAACTCTGTGGTACTTAGAAAATGGATGTTCAAGAAATATGACAAAAGGCTACTCATGCTTCAGCATCCTAATTAAATTTGACGATGGGCATGTAACTTTTGGTGATAATACTAAAGGGAAAATCACCAGCCTAGGCCAGATTGGTAATGCTGACACTGTATTAATTTCAAAAGTACTTTTTATGGGTTAAAATACAATCTACTATGTATTTCTCAGTTGTGTGATGATGGTTTTAATGTTAAATTTGAAAATGGTGCATGCAATGTATTTAATTCCAAAAATAATTTAATAATTACTACTCTTAGAAATAAGAACGTATATGCTATTGATTTACATTGTTAAGTTAAGGAAAACTTTTCTTGTCTAAATTTATTTCATAAGGAATCTTTGTTGTGGCACATAATACTAGGACACTGAAATGTGAACTCACATAGGAAAATGACTAGGAAAGGTTTAATTAGAGACTTACCAAAATTAGAATTCCCACTTAACAAATTGTGTAATCCTTGTCAAAAGGGAAAACAACAGAATGTTTCTTTCAACCCAAAGAAATAAGTTTCTACTTCTCAAACGGTTGAGTTAGTTCACATCGATTTGGTTAGACCATCCAGAGTTTCAAGTTAAAATGGGAAGAAATTTGTTTATGTTGTTGTAGATGATTTTTCTAGGTATACTTGGGTATAATTTCTAGTTGACAAAAGTGAAGATTATTATTATTTTATCAAATTGTCCATGTCTATAGAAAATCATAGTGGACATAGGATAAAGACCTTGGGAAGTGATCATGTTCGTGAGTTTGAAAATCAGGAGTTTGAATCCTATTTCTCACACAACAGCTATAGTCACAATTTCTCTGCCCCTAGAACACCTCAACAAAATGGAGTCATGGAATGAATAAATAGGACACTTCAAGAAATTTCTAGGATAATGCTCAATGAGTATGATTTGCCAATTTATTTCTAGGCTGAAGCTCTAAATACAACTTGTAACATTATCAATAGATTCCTGATTTGAATAGTTCTTAAGAAGACCCATTATGAAATTTGGAAGAATAGGAAACCAAAGGTTAACTACTTCATATTTTTTGGCAGGAAACTCTTTATTCTTACCAATAAGGACAATCTTGACAAATTTTCTTCCAAAATTGATGAATTAATTTTCATAGGTTACTCGATTTCGAGTAAAGCCTATAGAGTATTCAATATGAACACCAAATGTGTAGAATAAACAGTTCATGTCAATTTTGAAGAGACTAATCCACATGGACCCAAAACCTCTCTTCAACACCTTGAGGAAGCTATGTCAAATCTGGACATTAATGATAATGATAATGAATCCCGTATAAAAGTAACCAGTCCTGGGAATCTTCCAGAATCTACATTTGTTGTGTATAAACCAATATACCACCATAGTGAGTCTAGTTCAACTATTTCTAGATGTATTATAACTCTCAAGAATCATCCTTTAGATGTTGTAGTGGGTGATTTAAATCGAGGGACCCAAACTAGATCTTCTCTCAGAAACTAGGTTGACCATCAAGATTTTCATTCACAGCATGAACCCCAAAATATTAATGATTCTATCAATGATGAATTTTGGGCGAGAGCTATTCAAGAATAATTAAATCAATTTGAATGAAACAAAGTCTGGGAACTAGTTGAAAAACCAAAAGACACTTTGACAATAGGTACTAAATGGGTTTTTAGGAACAAAGTTGATGAGTCTGGAAATATAGTTAGAAACAAATCTAGGTTAGTTACACAAGGTTACAATCAAGAGGAAGGAATCGACTATGAGGATACCTTTTCACCTATAGCTAGGTTATAGTCAATTAGGATACAACTTGCTTATGCAGCTCATCTGAATTACAATATTTATCAAATGGATGTCAAAAGTGATTTTCTAAATGGATTTGTAATTGAAGATGTATTTGTTGAAAAAACCCCTAGATTTAAAAATCCCCATTTTCGAAATCGTGTTATTAGGTTGTCTAAAGACTTTTATGGTCTAAAGCATGCTCCAAGAGCATGGTATGATAGACTTAGTTCTTTTCTTATTTCAAAAGGCTTTACAAAAGGGATAATAGATCCTAATGTGTTTATTAAAAAAACATCCAAAGATGTTTTAATAGTACAGATATATGTCGATGATATTATTTTTGGATCTTCTAAAAATTCATTATGTAATGCTTTTTAAAAAATAATGAAAAATGAGTTTGAAATGAGTTTAATGAGAGAACTTAAATTTTTCCTTGGATTTTAAAATGTTCAAAATAAAGCTGATATTTTTTTTAAATCAACAAAATATATTAAAGATAAGTTAAAACATTTTTTTGGATGGTAGTAAAGGTAGCGATACACCTATGAGTCCCACTTGAAAATTGGATGCTGATGAAACTAGAGAACCAGTTGATCAAACCAACTACCGAGGTATGATAGGGAGTCTCCTCTACCATACTGCTAGCAGACCTGACATTACGTTCAGTTTATGCATGTGTTCTCACATTCAAGATTATACCATAGAGTTTCACTTAAATGATATTAAATGGATTTTTAAATATCTCATGTACACTATAAACTTATGACTATTTTATTTCAGAACATAATCATATGATTTATTAAGTTATTCGGATGCAGACTTTACTAGTTGCAAGTTAGACAGAAAGAGCACCTCTGGAACATGTCACATTTTAGGCAAGTCACTAGTACCATGGTGTAATGAGAAAGATAATTCTGATGCATTATTTACTATTGAAGAAGAATATATAGTGTTTGGTTGTTGGTGTGCTCAAATTCTGTGGTTGAAACACACTTCACTAGATAATGGATATCAATTCAAACATGTCTCTATAAACTGTGACAACACAAGTGCTATTAAAATTTCTAAAAATCCAGTCTCTCATTCTAGGACAAAGCATATTGATGTAAGACATCACTTCTTTAGAGATAATTATCAAAGAGTTGATATCAAACTTTAATTCATTGGCACTAAACATCAATTGGTAGATATATTCACAAAGCCTTTAAATACGGAGAGGTTAAACTACCTAAAACATGAATTAGGGATGATTAATTTCAACTGTTCGCACCTCACTGTTAGGACCTCACCGTTACACATAACTGTTAACACCTCACCATTACACCTCACTATTAGCACCTCACTGTTAGCTCCTCACTATTAGAACCTCACTGTTAGCACCTCACTGCTAGCACCTCACTATTAGCACCTCATTTCTAGCACCTCAATGTTAGCACCTCACTATTAGCACCTCACCGTTACACCTCACTGTTAGCACCTCTCCGTTGCACCTCACTGATAGAACCTCACCATTAGATCTTACCGATACTTCCTTTCCAATATACATTCTAAGTATGGGACTTAGCGTTTTTTGTTCCCTCCACTAGAATCTGAAACATTTTCTACTATTACTTATTTATTTAATAAATTTTACTTTTTCGATCCTGAAATGATAAAAATAGAACACAGACCACATTTTGATCCACATGAAACTGTTTCCCAAACCTCTTGCTCCCAAATCTGAGAACCTAAACCCCTACTGAATCCTCAAACCACTCAATATCGATGGTATGAGTCAAAAGACCATTGGTTGGTGATGATTGAGACGCGCCTGATCCTAAGAGGCCTAGATTCGAGTCAAGTAGTGACAACAAGATAGTAGAAAAGATGTTGAACCCGTGTTTATCAAAGAGGGATATAATAGTGTAGAGGGAATTATGTTCAGAGTGGGTACTGTAGTTCCTATCTTTAGTACTTAAGGCACTTGAAGCTTAGGGGTGGGTTGAATGTTTTTCAAACAATAATGGACCCTATTAACCGAAGTTATTGAAGGATTTCTATGAGTATTTGAAGTTTAGACTGTCTGAAAATGAGCATTATAAGACTTCTAGAGTAAATGGAGTAAATATAAGTTTCTCCTCTGCTGAATGGGTCGAACTCTTAAGGATTTCTCATGAAAGAATTTATGAATATTACTCAAAATTGGTGCCTCTCAATAGTGAGTTCTTCTACTATGATGAAGCTGTAACTGAATTTCCAGGGAATAGAATTCCTAGGAATGTCATTGTTGCTGAAATGGTAGGAGAAGATAGGCTGATTTTCAAACTTATTCAGCATGTGATACGTCCTAGGAGAGGAGAGTTCGTTTTATTGAAGTATCAGGATATATTCATACTGTATTTGCTGAGGAATGGAAATAAGATCAGCCTATGTACATAGCTGATGGATCAGTTGGAAGATATTAGCATGATAAGTTCCTAATCTGATTCCCTATTCCATGCCAAGCTGATATATATTTTGTTGAAAGTGAAAGGAGTTGTTGGAGAAAAGGAAAAAACTATTGTTATTCAAGAATACCACTGCATCTGTAACGCCCCGACCCTAGTTACCCAGAGTCGGTGCATTATTACATAACATTGGCATGATCACAAGAAAGATCAAATCTCGAAAGATCGATTGGTTTAGTAGCCTTGGAAATACTAGATATATTCATAAATTTTACATTACATCATTAAACGAAAAACTACTACAACAACATATTGTCTCCATAATCCACACTCATATCCCCACATAATATCCCTTCAGGTCATTCATAACTTACTTCTTCACATCCTGGGAAAAGTAAAACATAGAAAAGGGGTGAGCTCAAATGCCCAGTAAGGATAACAATATAGCGGAAACTTTCATAAATAAGAATAAACTTTTAAGGCAATGTATAACTAAAACAAAATCCTTTCAAACATGAACTTTCAACATGGTATGGCATAAATAAAATGAAATAATGCCATTTACTTATTCACATGGATATTCTACTAATCGAATAATCACATGCAAAAATCAATAACCACTTTCATAATGTTGGAATGCATAATGTCAAACGTTAATTTCATTGTCTAGGCCTCATCCCAAGACCTAGGGGTTACTTCTAACCGGAACCCAACCCGGAGTGCCTCTAATAACCGGACACCAACCCGGAGTGCCTCTAATAACCGGACACCAACCCGGAGTGCCTCTAATAACCGGACACCAACCCGGAGGGCATAATTTTACCAGTCCCTAACCTGGAGGGCTTACTTTAACCAGTCCCCAACCTGGAGGGCTTACTTTTACCGGTCCCCAACCCGGAACATACTTGTTTAGCACATTCATCTAAAGAAAAGTTTGAAATATAACATAAACATTCGGATTAAAACTAGCATACGAAATGTCAATAGTTTCACCATAAACTATGAATGGTATAAAATAGCACATCCACAGTCAAACATATCACAAAACCTTCAATACAATATAGAAGTTTTGTATTATAATAAATCAACTTCAAATAAGCGTAAAATCCATTAAAGGATGTTGACATAGATGAAATCAAAACACTTTTTAGAGAAATATCTCTTTCTATTTTTGAAATCATTTAAGAGCCATATAAAATAAAAAATTTTCTTGAAAATATTCTTGTAAGCTTGTAAGGAAAGATTTTACGATTTTATAACGGCGGAAAATAACCGCACCCGCCGTATAAGTAAAAAAAACATTCTTATCTTAATTCTATCGAAAAGGTTAAAAAGAACCTTGTTATGAAAACAACGGAAAGATTCCTTTATAAACCTCTTACAAAAAGTCAAACAAGGGTATAAATGAATTTAACCCATATTCTTGTAAATAATAAATATGTTTTGAAATACATTTCGAAGAAACATGGATGTGGATGATAAAGAAATCCCAGTAGATTATTACGTATAAACAACCTCGGATAATGAAGAGATTGTGAAATAACCCTTACCTTGTACTTTTCCTTGGTTGGGGTAGGTTAACCTCCTGTATAATGGTGAAATAATTGTTATTAAATTATACAAGAATCATATACATTAATATGATATCATATATGATCTTTTAACATTGCTTTATTAATAATATCTTAGTATTATCGTCGTTTCGGGTGATAATCGATTTGTTCTTCTTAAATGTTTGGTTACGTAAGACATGTTTGTAATGGAGAGATTATATCTTATTCATAATCAGAATGATATTAACATTATTTTTAACCCTAAAATGAGAATAATACTTGAATGGATATGATGGAGAATGAATCTTATCGCGTTCGTGGAGACGGTAGTCCGTACGTACGCACGAACGCTACTTCCATTTAATTTTCATTTTAAAAGAATCAAATCCAAATGATACATAGGTATATTACTATTCCTGTATAATATAATATTTTATATATGTTACTTAAGTTCATTAACACCATCCTTTATACGTTCCATGTGTGGTATGAACGAGTCATATCATTTTAAGGGGGCGGTAGTCCGCACTTCCTCAAGTGAAATTATCGTATGTATATACAACATGAAACGAATAATGGTATGAAATAAAATGGAATTACAGAAGCTTATATATAAAATATATATCATTAATATCATATTTAATTACAGTGCCATCATAATGGCCACCATGAGAGGTGGTAAGATGTATTTGAACAATCATCGTTTCGTGAGGCGTTAGTTTGCCATCCACAGAAACATTATGTTCATCATCCATTAGATGGAGTTGTGTGTATGTGTAGTTTGAATCCTTATTATAACAACATACTAGTATATTTAGGATACTGGTGTTGTTACAAAAGAAAGGAAATAAAAAGATTTTGGGGGTTGGAGAAGCAAAATAAATGAAAATAATTTAAGAGAAATCGTTACCTTTAATCTAGGTAACTCACTTTGGTTGGAACCAAAGGACTTCTTGAAATGCTTTCTGCCTAAGGGGAAGCTTCAAGGAGGAGGAGAGGGATGTGGGGAGCTTATTTGGGCAGAGTTTGGACGAGCCAAGTGGCTTGAGAGGTGTGAGGAAAAGAGAAGGAGGAGTGCCCTTTTATAAGAGGGGTGAGGGGCACCTTTGGAAAAGCTAGAAATATTAATTTATAATAAATTCATATTCGGTTTCTAAAGGCTCCAAAGTTGACTATTCAAAGTATGAGGTGGGTATAGGTCGAAAACAACTCATCCAATAGAATTTAGACAGGTTTGGGTACTTATATTAACCTTATCTTTAAATATTAACTCTAAGTTAATTAGTTTCACTTTTACAATCTCTCTTTGTATTTTTATATAATATGGTTAATAAACTTACTATATACATCCAAGCGACCCCCAAGTGGTCCATTAATGATTAACCTATCATGATATAAGCCTCTTGGCCGAACCTTAGATTTTTATGAATTTAATATCAATTAATAATATAATATTTGTTTTAGGAACTCTTTTATGTCAATTTTGACACTATTCATTAGTTGATTTTTGTGAAACTCATAACAGATTGATTACTTCTAAAAAAGTCAATTAAATCAATCCTAAGATATCATATTATCCTAGAAAATTAGTTTAATTCATTAAAAGTTTCATATTATATTTATTTGGGTATTTATAATATCACTTATTTTAATTTTTCACTATTATAGTAATTACTGCATCATCATTGTGTCATAAATAAAATAAATTATTTAATGTCTAAAAATTATAAATAAAATATCATTATGTAGGAAATCTGTTTATCTTTCTAATGAATATTTATAATCGAAAATCCAACATGTATAACCCTATGTAAAAATTGTTCTTCTAAAAGATGTAAGCTTATGCCATTTTTATTTTTATTTTAGCTTTATTAATATAATGTGTCATTATCACTTACAAGTGGATCCATGGGGTCCCAAAACAGACCCAAAGATGCCCATGGTCGACCATGTATCAACCAATAGGGTTAAGACATGTTTTAGGGTAATTTATTATTATTATAATATTATTTTATTTAACCCTTATTTACCGGATTTACCCTTTAACCATGGTAAATAAAATATTTACCGCAATAATTATTCAAAATGTCTAAAAATAAAAGTTACCTATTTACACAATTTGAACATACTGATTCCAAATATGGAATCCATTTTCCTAAATTCAAAACACAGAAGTGGAAGAAATTAATTTAAAATTAATTCCCGCTGTCAAAACAAAAAGCGTGTTTTTAAGAGGTAATAACTATCAAAAGATTGACACTTGTTTATGTTCATTTTAATTGTAAAATTATGTCCAATGACCAAAATTATATTAAATGGTAAAAATATATTCTAAATATACTTTAAAACCACTCAAATTCACAATTTATCACTATTAATTATTTTGATTAAAAAAGTTGTTTTTAATTAAAATTTATTAATTTTCACTATTCATCAAAATATGAAAGTTATCCGAAAAGTACCAAAATTTCACCTTAGGCTAAATTCGATATTCCGAGTCCAAAAATGAAGTCCATTTTCAAATATAAAATATATATAATTTCAAAAAGTAGGTATTACTATTCACAACGGCTAGTTTAATTAGTTGTGGTGTGTGTTAGAACTCGAGGTTGCGTACAACACACGCTATCGCATTATTCGAAGAGAAGCGTACCGTAGAAGCTTGGGATGTTTCATTTTAAATTTTTGATGTCCCAATTTAGTCAAAAAGTTTAAAATATAGTATTTAAAAATGGTTCACTATTAAAAGTTGATAAAAGTGCAATACTGAAAATGAATTTGTTCTTGCATTATATCTAAGAAACTCATAAAATGGATTCTAAAATTATAAGGATTACATAAACTTTAAAATTTATCTAATACTATTCATAACCTCTTTTGAACGTCTTGTTTGGTAAGTCATGGTGTAATTGAAATCGGTGTTGCGTGTAATGAAAGTCATTGAATTATTTTGAAGAAATAACACACTATAAAATCTTGGGGTGTTACATTCTCCCCTCCTTCAATAAATTGCGTCCTCGCAATTTTAAATTGTTCTTCGAAAATAAAAGGTTTAAAATAGAAAATATATTTGTGGGAAAACCCACATCGGAAATTGGGTTACTAAAATTTAGTCTTAATATGAGGAAAAGAGAAATTAAAGGGCCACCACCAAATTATGATCTCGATTAGGAGAACATTGGTGGCATTTAGAGACATATAATTGGAGGAAAAACGTAAATATTTATAGGTAGTGATTGAGGTCATCAATCACAAACAAGTATAAAATTGAGGTCCTTAAACTCATAAATCTATGATGATTTGAAATACCATCGGTTCAACAAAACATAGGGTATTAGGATAACACATTTTTGACGTTTCAAAATATCTTAGTTGAAATCCCACATCGAAAAATGAATTAATGAGGCCTCTATTTAAAATAAAGAGTCGAAAGTATGAAGATTACCGAAAATAA
The DNA here is from genome assembly GCA_963277665.1 of Viscum album. Lineage (NCBI taxonomy): Eukaryota > Viridiplantae > Streptophyta > Magnoliopsida > Santalales > Viscaceae > Viscum > Viscum album. Next base: position 62,324,452 of record OY728128.1, read on the forward strand.
CACATACTAGGGTTCCATGTAGGAAAATTATGGATATGGAGGAGAAATCTAACCATCAATTATCTGATGGAGAGTGGTAGAGAACATGGCTATGAAAAAGCCAACAATCCCAAAGCCATAAATTTGTGATGATTTAAGGTACCATCTAGGACAACATTTTTGTTCTAAGTTTCTATTTTTAATGTTGAGAAATTTATTTATGAGATTGGCTAAGATAATAAGGAGATATACTTACTTTATAATTAGAATTTTACCCATTAATAAATTTCTACCACAAACTCATCTTTCACTCTAAAAGATAATAGAACGTAATTTTTTTTTTATTTATACTATTCGTACAGGGTTCCAAAATAAATGAATTTATAATTCATCTACCAGATCTTTTTAAAAAAACTACATTATTTAATTCGGACATCTCGTGGGACAGTGGTAGGTGATACACCCTTGTCGCCCTTTGGTTGTGGGTTCAAGTCTCGCAGCCTTGCCGGACGCGACGGGTTGCCGCCCGACCTCTGGGTTGTCCTTTTATGGCAATCCAAAATAATCAAAACTAGAACTATCCAAAATACTTCTGTCCAAACTCACAGTCCAACATTTATAAGGAAGGTAAGCATAATGTAGATCCTTTTTACCCTATAATAGCATATGAATACCTTCATCATGTATTCTTTTAATACACTGAAACATCCTGAATTACCATATTCCTTATTGATTACATTCATGATCCCTTATTCCATATAGAATGCTGGATATACTTCATTAATCCAAAAATGTTTTAAAACCCAACAATGATGGAATATACAAATCATTAATCAGTTCCAAGGTAGTCAAGAATATCCAATATAATTTATCCAAATCAATCATGTATTATTCTAAAATCACTAACTCGGTATCAGAACCATATTATGATTTATCATTTTCTCAATCATATATTTTCCAAAAATATATCCTTCTATTGAGTCACTTTTCATTGTTCCACACTATCTCAAGTCTTTAATGAAATAGTACTGCAGTACAATCCTTATATACTCTATAATTATTATAACAAGTACATTGTTTATACAACACTCAATTGACATAATCAACATAAGAACTCTAATCATTCCTCTTCATCTGTGGTAGTATCATAACTTGATTATTATCCAATAGCATCATTTGCGGCATAGTATGATGACTGGGACATAGGTTCGCGTAGTGTCCAAACTCCTTGAAAATGAAGCATTGTACATTTGAAACCATTTTCTTATCCTTGCAGTCACGTACTTTGTGCCCTTTTCCTCCACACTTATAACAAACTCCCATTCCTTTCAGGCAAGCTCCAGGGTGTTTCTTTCCACAGTTACCACATATGGGAAAATTCCTCTTTTCCCTCTTCCCTTTATCCATCTTTCTCTCTTCCATCCTGTTCTTCTCTTGCTTCCCTTCAAGGCCATAGGACTCAGAAAACTCTTTACTTATCTTATCAACACATGATATTATATCTTCATATGATGATAATACATGGGAGACTATTTCTCTTATAAATTCTAGCTTAAGACCATGAAAGATATGATCCTTCCTTCTCTTTGGATCATGTGCATTTCTGGAGTTCTCATTCCTTCTACTGGGCGCCATTTCTAAACAATGGGATACACTAGATCAGTTTATGAATCAAAATACATAATCCCATACTTATAAAACACTTAACATAAATTGAACTATTTATGGATATAATCCATAATCATAAAAATGTCTCATTTGAGGATGTATATACTCATAAACCCTTCATAATGGTTTGTAAAGAAAATGACAATTATCCTAAGCATATCCCCCGGGAGTGTCGTAACCAAGAGTGCAGCAAGGCCCGTTGTCGTGCACCAGTTCCCGTTCGAGTCTATCTCAAAGCGGTGTTTTCGGGTTTTACCCCTAGGTACATCTGTGCCAGAGCCGCCTCTACCTGCTCGTATCCAGACAGGGATGTATTGCTCGGAAAACTCACAAAATCTCTACAATACCAAAATTCTAGGAAGTTCTTCTATACTAATCCTCAAAGTTCATCTTAGGTCTACGTGCTCTAATCAGAGTTTATCTAAATCTAGCTTCCAAGGTTTGTACTAAACTTCCTCTGATACCAACTGTAACGCCCCGACCCTAGTTACCCAGAGTCGGTGCATTATTACATAACATTGGAATGATCACAAGAAAGATCAAATCTCGAAAGATCGATTGGTTTAGTAGCCTTGGAAATAATAGATATATTCATAAATTTTACATTACATCATTAAACGAAAAACTACTACAACAACATATTGTCTCCATAATCCACACTCATATCCCCACATAATATCCCTTCAGGTCATTCATAACTTACTTCTTCACATCCTGGGAAAAGTAAAACATAGAAAAGGGGTGAGCTCAAATGCCCAGTAAGGATAACAATATAGCGGAAACTTTCATAAATAAGAATAAACTTTTAAGGCAATGTATAACTAAAACAAAAGCCTTTCAAACATGAACTTTCAACATGGTATGGCATAAATAAAATGAAATAATGCCATTTACTTATTCACATGGATATTCTACTAATCGAATAATCACATGCAAAAATCAATAACCACTTTCATAATGTTGGAATGCATAATGTCAAACGTTAATTTCATTGTCTATGCCTCATCCCAAGACCTAGGGGTTACTTCTAACCGGAACCCAACCCGCAGTGCCTCTAATAACCGGACACCAACCCGGAGTGCCTCTAATAACCGGACACCAACCCGGAGTGCCTCTAATAACCGGACACCAACCCGGAGGGCATACTTTTACCAGTCCCTAACCTGGAGGGCTTACATTAACCAGTCCCCAACCTGGAGGGCTTACTTTTACCGGTCCCCAACCCGGAACATACTTGTTTAGCACATTCATCTGAAGAAAAGTTTGAAATATAACATAAACATTCGGATTAAAACAAGCATACGAAATGTCAATAGTTTCACCATAAACTATGAATGGTATAAAATAGAACATCCACAGTCAAACATATCACAAAACCTTCAATACAATATAGAAGTTTTGTATTATAATAAATCAACTTCAAATAAGTGTAAAATCCATTAAAGGATGTTGACATAGATGAAATCAAAACACTTTTTAGAGAAATATCTATTTCTATTTTTGAAATCATTTAAGAGCCATATAAAATAAAACATTTTCTTGAAAATATTCTTGTAAGCTTGTAAGGAAAGCTTTGACGATTTTATAACGGCGGAAAATAACCGCACCCGCCGTATAAGTAAAAAAACATTCTTATCTTAATTCTGTCGAAAAGGTTAAAAAGAACCTTGTTTTGAAAACGACTGAAAGATTCCTTTATAAACCTCTTAAAAAAAGTCAAACAAGGGTATAAATGAATTTAACCCATATTCTTGTAAATAATAAATATGTTTTGAAATACATTTCGAAGAAACATGGATGTGGATGATAAAGAAATCTCAGTAGATTATTACGTATAAACAACCTTGGATAATGAAGAGATTGTGAAATAACCCTTACCTTGTACTTTTCCTTGGTTGGGTTAGGTTAACCTCCTGTATAATGGTGAAATAATTGTTATTAAATTATACAAGAATCATATACATTAATATGATATCATATATGATCTTTTAACATTGCATTATTAATAATATCTTAGTATTATCGTCGTTTCGGGTGATAATCGATTCGTTCTTCTTAAATGTTTGGTTACGTAAGAAATGTTTGTAATGGATAGATTATATCTTATTCATAATCAGAATTATATTAACATTATTTTTAACCCTAAAATGAGAATAATACTTGAATGGATACGATGGAGAATGAATCTTATCGCGTTCGTGGAGACGGTAGTCCGTACGTACGCACGAACGCTACTTCCATTTAATTTTCATTTTAAAAGAATCAAATCCAAATGATACATAGGTATATTACTATTCCTGTATAATATAATATTTTATATATGTTACTTAAGTTCATTAACACCATCCTTTATACGTTCCATGTGTGGTATGAACGAGTCATATCATTTTAAGGGGGCGGTAGTCCGCACTTCCTCAAATGAAATTATCGTATGTATATACAACATGAAACGAATAATGGTATGAAATAAAATGGAATTACAGAAGATTATATATAAAATATATATCATTAATATCATATTTAATTACAGTGCCATCATAATGGCCACCATGAGAGGTGGTAAGATGTATTTGAACAATCATCGTTTCGTGAGGCGTTAGTTTGCCATCCACAGAAACATTATGTTCATCATCCATTAGATGGAGTTGTGTGTATGTGTAGTTTTAATCCTTATTATAACAACATCCTAGTATATTTAGGATACTGGTGTTGTTACAAAAGAAAGGATATAAAAAGATTTTGGGGGTTGGAGAAGCAAAATAAATGAAAATAATTTAAGAGAAATCGTTACCTTTAATCTAGGTAACTCACTTTGGTTGGAACCAAAGGACTTATTGAAATGCTTTCTGCCTAAGGGGAAGCTTCAAGGAGGAGGATAGGGATGTGGGGAGCTTATTTGGGCAGAGTTTGGACGAGCCAAGTGGCTTGAGAGGTGTGAGGAAAAGAGAAGGAGGAGTGCCCTTTTATAAGAGGGGTGAGGGGCACCTTTGGAAAAGCTAGAAATATTAATTTATAATAAATTCATATTCGGTTTCTAAAGGCTCCAAAGTTGACTATTCAAAGGATGAGGTGGGGATAGGTCTAAAACAACTCATACAATAGAATTTAGACAGGTTTGGGTACTTATATTAACCTTATCTTTAAATATTAACTCTAAGTTAATTAGTTTCACTTTTACAATGTCTCTTTGTATTTTTATATAATATGGTTAATAAACTTACTATATACATCCAAGAGACCCCCAAGTGGTCCAATAATGATTAACCTATCATGATATAAGCCTCTTGGCCGAACCTTAGATTTTTAGGAATTTAATATCAATTAATAATATAATATTTGTTTTAAGAACTCTTTTATGTCAATTTTGACACTATTCATTAGTTGATTTTTGTGAAACTCATAACCGATTGATTACTTCGAACAAAGTCAATTAAATCAATCCTAATATATCATATTATCCTAGAAAATTAGTTTAATTCATTAAAAGTTTCATATTATATTTATTTGGGTATTTATAATATCACTTATTTTAATTTTTCACTATTATAGTAATTACTGCATCATCATTGTGTCATAAATAAAATAAATTATTTAATGTCTAAAAATTATAAATAAAATATAATTATGTAGGAAATCTGATTATCTTTCAAATGAATATTTATAATCGAAAATCCAACATGTATAACCCTATGTAAAAATTGTTCTTCTAAAAGATGTAAGCTTATGCCATTTTTATTTTTATTTTAGCTTTATTAATATAATGTGTCATTATCACTTACAAGTGGATCCATGGGGTCCCAAAACAGACCCAAAGATGCCCATGGTCGACCATGTATCAACCAATAGGGTTAAGACACGTTTTAGGGTGATTTATTATTATTATAATATTATTTTATTTAACCCTTATTTACCGGATTTACCCTTTAACCATGGTAAATAAAATATTTACCGCAGTAATTATTCAAAATGTCTAAAAATAAAAGTTACCTATTTACACAATTTGAACATCCTGATTCCAAATATGGAATCCATTTTCCTAAATTCAAAACACAGAAGTGGCAGAAATTAATTTAAAATTAATTCCCGCTGTCAAAACAAAAAGCGTGTTTTTAAGAGGTAATAACTATCAAAAGATTGACACTTGTTTATGTTCGGTTTAATTGTAAAATTATGTCCAATGACCAACATTATATTAAATGGTAAAAATATATTCTAAATATACTTTAAAACCACTCAAATTCACAATTTATCACTATTAATTATTTTGATTAAAAAAGTTGTTTTTAATTAAAATTTAGTAATTTTCACTATTCATCAAAATATGAAAGTTATCCGAAAAGTACCAAAATTTCACCTTAGGCTAAATTCGATATTCCAAGTCCAAAAATGAAGTCCATTTTCAAATATAAAATATATATAATTTCAAAAATTAGGTATTACTATTCACAACGGCTAGTTTAATTAGTTGTGGTGTGTGTTAGAACTCGAGGTTGCGTACAACACACGCTATCGCATTATTCGAAGAGAAGCGTACCGTAGAAGCTTGGGATGTTTCATTTTAAATTTTTGATGTCCCAATTTAGTCAAAAAGTTTAAAATATAGTATTTAAAAATGGTTCACTATTAAAAGTTGATAAAAGTGCAATACTGAAAATGAATTTGTTCTTGCATTATATCTAAGAAACTCATAAAATGGATTCTAAAATTATAAGGATTACATAAACTTTAAAATTTATCTAATACTATTCATAACCTCTTTTGAACGTCTTGTTTGGTAAGTCATGGTGTAATTGAAATCGGTGTTGCGTGTAATGAAAGTCATTGAATTATTTTGAAGAAATAACACACTATAAAATCTTGGGGTGTTACAGCATCACCAATGTAATTTGCAAGATAATGAAGATTAAATGGAATCCATGGCAGAGGAGATGGGTGAATGATGAAGGTAAGGTGTATGAATAGTTTACTCCTGTGACTCATCCTACGTGGCCTAAAAATAAGAGATACCCTAGTCTTAAGCTAGGTGAAGTAAAGCCTGCTTATTTAGATAAAGAAGAAGAGGAATTTGCTGATGTGAAAGAAAAAGAGGACTCTCCTATAGATGATAGGAGTGATCCTGATCTATCCTCACTTCCTTGTGTGACTACTGTATCCTTTGGGGAACCTAGCCCACTAAAGAGATTTCCTATAAGGGAAGTTGTCCTAAGGGGCAGTGATCAGGAAACCAATGAAGAAAAAGGGGATGAAGTTGTCTAATGAGAAGTTAGAGATACATCAGATGAGGATAAGGACTCTGAATCAAGACATTCTGACCATGAGAAAGCTTCTGCTGAAAATGAGGAGGAATTTCTATGTATTAGCCCTCTAATATGGCATACAAAAAGGATATAAAGTGGAGAAGAAGAAGCTACTGATTCAGTTGATGTGGGACCTATTTTGGAAGTGGATGAAAATTCTTAGAAGGAAGTTTATGTGAAACTTCCTGATGTTACATTTGATCAAGGAGGTATGGAGGAAATTAATATGGTCGATCAAGAGATTGCTCTAATTGAGGGGAAGGAACCTGCTGTTATAGGTTCAGTTGAAATTTTTCATGAGATTCAAGGCTGGTCAAGGGACCCTGGTTTTCTGGTGTTGGTACTAGAATATGATGACTTAGAAGATGAAAGGCCCAACAGAAGACCCTCAGTGCCAAACCTCACTTTTTCCCTCTAGAAACCTCTTTCCCTCAAGACTATGTCTGAAAGCCAGATCTTGAATCCCTAAAATCTGACCTGCCGATAATATCTAACGATAGGTCCTCAGAGGTGGAAGAGGTTGTAGCTTTAGCTCATGAGAATTTAGCATCTGATTTTAGCAAAAATTCACTCTAGTGTTCAATCTACTTTTCTCCATGACGTAAGGAAATTCTAGAGTCAAATCAGTGAGTTAGCTGAGTCTATGGTTTCAATGAGATAGTCTATTTCCAAATTAGATACTTACATGGCTTCAAGGGATCAGGTGGACAGATACCTTACATATGTCGAAATTGTTGCTCAGAAAATGGTCATAGTGTTTGAGGATTTTAAGAAATATATGGAAATAAATGTGAAAGGGAATGATGACGATTTCAAAAGGCTGATCAGTGGATTGACCAAATTTTTCTAGGAGACAATGGCTTTCTCTCTGGCACCACTAGGTGCATTTTCTTCAATCTCAGCTTCTCCTCCAGTTGACATTAAGGATTTCTGATCTATTGTTTGAGAAGAAGTGGAAATGATATCGTGTGCTAGTACTTAAAACTCTCAGGACATCTCTATTACCAGAAATATTCATTCCCTTGTGGGTAATTATTTAAGGAAAGATGCTCAAGATCAAAAGGCTATCAATGATCAAGTTGACATATAGTACAAAAAGTTTTACACCAAGCATCAGATGGATGACCATTTGATGTTTCTGTTGGAAATCTTAAGGATCCCACCTATCACTCAGGACTTTAAGGATCAGGATAACAGACATAAGGAATTGACTCTTACTTTGGATAAATTCATGGAGAATAAAGATGATTTAATTGATGATATGGAAAGAGGAGGTAGTATCATTATGAACTATAGGAATCTTCTCTTACCTTTCCTCCCCGTGAATTTCACTCCAATCATAGTTCCTCCTACTCTGCCTGCTTCTTCCACTGCTTCAGGTTCCACCAGTATTTCACTTTTGATTACTCCAACCCAAGCCATCAGAAGTCTAACCCCGACGATTATTCATAGATATATTTATTATAGGTATGGTGATGCCTCAGTGGTGACTCTTCCTATATTACTCACTACCACCCCTCGACTTATCCCTCCACCTTCAGAACTTACATCTTCTGTTTCCATGGACAAAGCTCATATGGGCATGTCTGATGTGGATTTAATGTGGACTTTCTTAGTTGATAGGGATTGGTGTGTCTCTTTTTTGTATAATTCACCCCAATTTTATTTATATAAAACCTCTTATTTATTTATTTTTCTTATGTATGCTTTTTGTTAATCACAAAAGTGGAGATGATGTATATGCTCTCATATATATAGGGGAGAAAATATTAAAGGGGATAAGTCATTCATGGGGGTAAAAATATTCAAAATATAAATCTACATATTCAATGACATTAGCAAATGTGTTTAACCTTGATTAAAACTCCTAAATATAATGATTTATTGACATAATTTGTGATTATCAAAAAGGGGGAGATTGTTGGACTTGCCTGTTTTGATAATCCATAATCATATTTTGATAATCCCAAATCATATTTTGAAAATCCCAAATCATATTTTAATAACCCCAAATCATATATTGATAACCCCAAATCTTGTTTTCATTTAAGTAAGAACCACGTCATCATTATATGATAATTATGTTTCATTACTGTTTCATATTCTTATAGAGTAATATTCATAATCTCACAATCTCACTACTTTATTGGTTAATCTTACAGTGTAGAATTTATCTATGTTCAAAGGTTACTGTTACAAGTTTATTGATACATGGTATACCGCTACAAGGATACTTCTACAAGGCTACGACTACAAGGTTATCACTACAATGTTACCGATATAGAGGTCACCGGTACATGGTCAGCGTTACAGGGTTGCAAATACATAGTCACCGATACAATGTTACAGTTACAAGGTCAACGCTGCAAGGTCACCGTTACATGGTCACCGGTATAAGCATATTGTTAGAGGATAAAATTGGAGATTGCCGATGTGAACCTACAATTTAAGCTTACCAATATAAAGGCTACCGTTACCAGTCCACCAACTCTTATTGTTCCATACTTTGTCAATTTCTCATTTATTTTCAAATGGTAATATTTGATAAAACAAATGCAATGAAATTAATTAATGCTGATTGTAAACATTTCTGAAGACAATACCGTTGACATTAAGAGGTAGGAGAAAGCACGTGATTTACTCATTCCCATTGTCGGACCTTAATTATAAACGGAAAAGACCCCAAAAGAGAGATGTGTGCCAGATATACACGGACATGAAGAAAGGGTTGCATGAAAACTGTGATAGAGCTTACTCGCTAGATCAAAAAAATCCAAACAGTCTAGAAATAGAAAATAAAGACCCACAAGATTCAAGGAGATCATTATGGGATAAACTCATTCCTTCCTTCTATGGTGCATCAACTATTGATCAAACATCAAAATCAGAAGCAGTACACTAAAATATAGAACCTGGAGTTGTGACACTTTATTTTGGAAACAAATTCTAGAGATTGATTCAGACATAAAAATCTCTCATTCCATGGAGTGAAGAGCTGAACTACTTACAAATAGAGACTTATAAACTCATTCTCATCATAACTGCTCTATATTGTTTATTTCTTTTATTTCTGTGAGAAGTGTGTCAATCTGTTGATCACACTATATATTGTGATTGAACTGGTGGATACTGAATATCCTCACATCCAACTTCACCTATTTTTGTTTCCCACGTATAGATGTGGAAGATACCATGTGTGGTGTATATTTTTTTTTCTTTCCCATGAAAAATAGTGGTAGAGGGAGTGTTCCCTAGGAAGTTTTTGAAAGCTATTGTAAAGCCTGATAGAGGTTGTGTATCATGTTTTAATATAAACCGCTTGGTGGCAGCTGATCACCAAGTGGAGAGGGTTAGGTCTCGTCTAGATACTGAACCTCTTGTTTACATTGTTGTGAAAATCCTTATATACTCTGTTTTGATTTTAACCACTGCTTATATTTTCTAAAACATAAAACTATTTTTTCTTTCACTCTGATAGTTAGTTTTGGCTAGTGTTTATATTTGTTTAATTCAGTAAATTTTTTTCAGAAGTTGAATTGGTGTTCTATGCTGATTCATCGGAGGATTAATCACCCTTTGAGAAACCTGTTGACCAATTGAACATTTATATTTCTTCTACCATAATTCACCGGGCCATTTTTAAATTGGGGTTTTTCTTAACCATAATGTTTTAAAAGAAATTTTAATTGGAACTCAATTAACCGCCTCCCTCTTGAGTATCAACTCCGACCAATAATAATGTATTTTTATTTCATGAAACACCGCTATGGTATGTTATTATTTAATAACAGAACAAGTATTGTACTGTTGGTTTCACTTTAAATACAAAAAATATTCACTATATATGTAAATTGCACAAGATGAGGGTTTCTTGACTTATTTCCTAATTCAGGATACTCATGATCAATTATATTCCACTATGGAAAGTCTTCTAGGTCAGGAGGTTTTCCATATTTATTTTTGATAAGTAAATTCCTTTCTATTTATCATACAGTCTCTTCAATTCCATATAGTCACATAAAATATAGATTTATTAGATTGTACCATATACCTTTTTAATAGATTTTTCATTTTTCTTGTATCGAGAATCACCACAGACGTGATGTTTTTAAAGTGATCTATGGTCCTTGAGAAATATTATTTAGTCATTATTAAAGGAACGTATTCATTAATAAATCATACCCATTGAAATTTATATTCATTTTGCATCATATGTTTTATTAGTAGTCATGTTATCTTTTTAGAGGATATAATTCAATAGAGAAAGTAGTTCAGTAAATTTTTTCACTCATTTCATTTCTATCTTTTAAATTATATAACATCAATATAAATGAAAATCATATATATATATAGTATACCTTTTATCTAATATAATCACTGAACAAATACTTTACTTCTCAGAAATTGTTAGAAAATCAAGGAGTCCATCTCTTGTGCATGTACTATTCAATGAATTTGGGAAAATTAAAAACAAACAAAGATGTTCAAGGGAATGTAATGAATCACAGGTGATCACATACTATGATTTAAATTTGTCGTTATAATTTTAATAGGAAAAGAGTTAAACATTAAACAAAAACAAATATATTATTATAAATTTTATAAATATTAAAAAATAAATAATTCAAAATTCACATATTGATTAAAATCACAAACCTAGTCCATATATTTATTTATTTTAAATATTTAGTCTAAATTGATAAATAAAAATTAGTCTAAATTAATTTATAAACATTTAAATTTCAACCACTATAAAAAAGTATTTTCCTAAAAAATTTAAAATATTTTCATACAATTTATTTTTGAATATATAATTTAAATTATTTAGAAGTATTATTTATAGTCATTAATCAGATTAATCACCCCAACAATCATTTTGATGCTAACAGGATCCACTATAAGCATTATCGACATGATTGAAAAACTAAAAAATATGAAACCAATACAAACTTCCATTTAAAAATGATTCTTATTCAAATCATTTCCCAAAAAGAAAATTGATCATAATAATGGAATGAACTATTAACTTCCAAAAATACACCACATAGACTCTTATTTGTGTATTGTCCAAAATGGAAATTGTCTTGGAACACTTCTAATTAGTGGAGTGGTTGTCGTGTGGGTAGGAAAGCGTGAAAAAGAGGAAGGAAGTGTTTGGGGATCACTACACTAGTAGAAGATGAAGAGCTACACTTAGTATGGGAGGATATCGACTTAGTTGATGGTGAAATGAGTGTAGTGTGGTGTCATTCTAGTGAGAATAAGATCACTAGAAGCTAACTAGAAAAATTGGTGAGGGATGTTTTGAGGATTATGATTAAAGGGGATTTGAAAAAGTCACATATATTTTATTTTTAAGGGATTAATTCATCCAGAAGATAGAGGAAGGGAGAAAGCAATGATTTAGTTCATTGATAGCTTGAACGACACATAAGAAGACTGCTCTCCTAGGTTCTATTTTAATGATAAAGAATACATTTATCAGAAAATTAGAAAATTAGTTGATAAAATGGGGTTTTATCAGTGATAAAATAACAATTGTTTATAAAATGGATATTTATCAGTGCTAAAATAGTGTTGATAAAATGTAACTTTATAATCACTAAACTTATATTATTGATAAAAATAAATCATAATCAGGGCTTATAATGTTCTAATTTTAATAATATAATAAGTAAAAATAAAATAATTAAATTTACATCATTTAAATAAATATTTAAATAAATTAATAAAATTATATATTAAAAATTTATGAATATATTTATTACAATTTTATTATTATTTAAATGAATATTTACATTTATTTATAATTTTAGTTATTCATAAATATATTTAAAAACATTTTCATATAATTATAAATATATTTACATAATTATATATAATTATCAGATTATATGTACTTTTTAATATATAAATATGCGTCATTATAAGTATCGTTAAATATTTTATATAATTTTATAATTATTTCAATAAATATATAGTTATTTATTATTATTATTATATAAATAATATATTTGAATAGTATTTATATATAATTATACAAATATTTATAAATGGAAATATAAAATTATATATATATATATATGTGTATTAATATATAAATATCAAATTATAAATATAATATATATTTTTTATATAAATATATTTTTTATTATCTAGTAATTATATATATATATATATATATTTATAAAAAACACATCTTTATAAATTATTGTATGTAATTATAAATATATTAATCTAATTATATATATATTTATAATTAAATATATACCAAGATAGTGGGAACCGTGGGTTAGAGCCCATGGTCCTGAAATTTATTCAAAACAATGTAAACAAAACGTACAAGCGGATCTTAGATTTGGATCGCTATGAACAACCACTACATAAAGAGAAAATCATGATCCTATCTAGAAAACAGAATAAGTTTATTCATCTAGATGATTTACCACCACCCCAACCTCTTAGATAACGACTATCCTCCATGGTTTTTGTTGTTTCCTTGTCTCATCATACACTTGAGGATCAACATTTTCATTCAATGGGGTGGGATCCTAAAGTTGTTGAGGATCCTGTTCTCAAGCCTAACTCGAGCCATCTAATAATACCTTCAGATTAGAATTTATCATTTCCTTGAAAGTGTTAGTGCCTGAGGATTTACCTTCCACCAGGATAACCCCAGGAGAATTTCCAAATTACTCATGAAAAAACCTCAATTCTATTATACATATTTAAGAAGCCAATGGGAATGAACAGATTTTTCCTATAGTCTAGTAGAGTCCTAATAGTTTCTTGTAAAATAATTTGAAACCTGTTCACCCTCTCATGAAAGTGTATCAAACTACCGTATTCATCCAAAAAAGATGGATGCTCTATATAATTCTAGTCCCAGACCCCCTTATTCAACTTACAACAGGTGAGAGAACCCCACCAAGTGACATAATAATCTGGGAGAAGAAATAAATTAATTTTTTTTTGTTAATTCATATTGAGAATGTGAAATAAAAGAGTCTAAAGACATAATATGAACATTATCATTCATCTTAAGCCCCGTGCCAGGGGAAACAACCCTCGAGCTCAGATATTACCTTTTGATAATAAATGATATGTATGAGTAACATTTATATTAGAATAAAAAGTTACAATAACATTTTTTAATGAGGTTAGTACTTCATTTTTTTTTAAAAAAAATCTAATATCATATTCCTTCCAAGAGGTACATCTCAAAAGAGCTTCATTATTATCTTTTTCCTTCTCTCTTGTGATCTGTCGAGGTGATTAATTTCCCATATCGCATTTTTATAGCAAAAAATTATTTTGAAATAATATTACCAAAATAAATTATTGAAACTATACTCCGAACAATGGTTTCATCAGAGTTTTCCTCAAAAACATCATCCCATCTTATTCAGCGCTTCCCCTATTCATCTGGGACAACCTCAAAAGGTGTTTCATTACCAAATTCTATTACACACAAAAAATTCCACAAAAGTAGTTAAAAAACTCATGAAATAACATAACTATCAAATATTGTAGATCCAATTCAAAATGAGATAATGTATACTTCCATGCCAATAACAATCTCAATCCCAGTAGAACCCTTCCTCTTACAACCAAATGAATCGTGATCCTATAAATTTTAGAAAGAGAAACAAATATTTTCATGAAACATATCCTTGATATGTCAAATATTCTAGAAACTGATCAAAAAAATGTAATTTTATTATTCTTCATTGTTATATAAGAATTGAGTTCTAGTGTAAAAAATTCAACAGTGTAAATCCATGTAGAGTTAAGGTTACCCTCCACCAAAAAACAAGCAATGTGGACGAATCATGCATCTTCCATTGCACGATTAATTTTTAAGGTAGTCATAATCAAAGAAGCATTATAAAACACGATCCTTGGATGAAAAAACATTTCATTCAAACCATAAATTTGAACCCAATCCCGAGTCACTGAATTCTATATATAAAAGGGATTGGAATGATGATCGCAATACTGGATGTGACCATTCCATGCTTGAGAAAAAACAGTCCAAGATAGGCTTTCTGAATCAGTTACTCCGAATGAATAAAATATATAAATACCCACATACTATTGATAAGCATTTACCATCATTGATTCCACAAATATCTTAAATTTTGTGTTGTAGATATACAACCCTTCATGGATTTTTCAATGAGCGTACCACTGTTATTACGACAACAGAGAATTCTGAAAGTTTAGACCGATCAAGGATTTACTATTGGCTTTCATGAATATGTGGCGAGTGACCTCTTCTAAAGATTCTATCGAAAGATCCATCATTTCTCTAGATAAAGAAGTGCATCACATCACTCCATCCAGACCCATGAGAGGAGGAGTCAGACACCCATGGCCGATCTGCCTTTTCTATAGGTTATATGAGACCATGATATGGTAAGTGCTCGATTTCAAGATTTCTTAGAAAATCCATTGGAAGGAAAAATTCCCATGAATGTGCAATCTTTTAATGAATCACCATGGATAGCTCTTCTAAAGCCCATCCTTATTATATACATATATCAATATATATATATATATGAATATAATAAATATATTTATTATAATATTTGTATTATTATAAAAAATAAATATATTTTAATTTATATTATAAATATTTAAATTTAAAAATTATTTACATATAATTATAAATATATAAATATATAAATTTATGTAACTATAATTAAATTAATTATATTTAAAAATTTATATATTTATTTTAATTTCATAAATACTTTAAAAAAAATTATATATATTTACATATATATTTATATTTATAATTTCATAAATAACTTTTAAAATTTTAAAAATATGAAAAAAAATTAAATAGATTATTTACAAAAAAGTGAAAACATATTTTCAAATAATTAATTGAAAATTGATTAAAATTGAATAAATATGAATAACTAGATGATATTAATAATTTAAATAAAAACTTGTTAAAAATGAATTATATTAACGACACCAAAAAATAAACAATCCAATTAAATAGAAACAAATAAAATAAAATAAAATTAAACACATATACACATATTCATGATTACTAGAGGAAAATAAATTTATATTAAAAAATAATAAACATTTAAAATGAAAAAATACAAAAAATACTAAAAATGAAGAGATATTAAAAAATAATAAATAATATTAAATCAATAAACCAACTTGTCCACACACATACATATACAAAAAACAATGATATTTATGTAAACATACATATCCAAAATAACACACACACAAATACACACACACATATACACAAATAAAATCCATGTATATAGTTATATATGTATGTTTATTTTTAATTTTTTAATATCATTATATATACATATATAAATAAATAAATAATTTCAATTATATATTAAATTATTGTTAAAATATGTTATTAATATATTATAGTTATTTTTATGATATACACATTTCATAATTAATGTAAATAAATAAATTATTAAATAATTTGACTTATATAAATTTTATTAATTTTTATATATTAATTTTTTGAAAATTAGATTAATATTTTTATAAAATGTTATATATATCATATAAATTTATAAACATATACATATATATACACATTGTATTATAAATCTTTTTATAAAATGAATAAATATTTATATATATATATTAAATTGCTCTCTATTAGCAATATTAGTGCACCAAAAAAGTGATAATGAAGGTGTCACTTTTGTCAAGCTTAAAATAAAGATTTGATAAATGGAAGAATTTTATGAGTGCTAGAAAAAATAACTGAAAATGTACAATTTTAATAGTGTTTTTTAATATATTAATGGTGACTTTATTATCAAATATTTCAAGCATTGATTACTATATACCTTTATCTATGATTTTTTCATAAGACTATTAATGTCTAGTGTTGGATAAATCATGAAATGTTGTACTGATATTGTGTATAAATATGTGAATGAATTATTTGAGAAAAATGTAATTAGAAAATATTTTGAATACATTGATAATTCTTTATATCAAAGAGGGATGGAGTTAATGATGAGTGACTCTTAAAGAAGATGATCACATGAACCTGCACATTCAAGGAAGAGTCTGAAGAACAACGTTATTAATGTTCATGGAGGTACAGAAGAAAGGACAAACCATCATTTTTAAGGAGGACGACTTTCATTGATGAAATGGAGTGAATCAAATATAAACAACCATATCCTTTTGGGTGATATCTAAGCTGATGGGAGTTTGTATAAAGAACTCATCTGGGATGATAGAATAATGATCCCATCAATATAAAAACTATATTAATGATTACTGATTAGATATTACAATAATTTTTATGTTATAAATTTCAATAGATTGTTTACACTTGTAATAACATTACTTTTATAGTGGGGAATCCCTGTTGGGAAACACAATAAACCTAGAAAGTGTAGGTCATATACCAAACCATATCAAACATTGTGTTATATAGTTATTTGTATAGAATTATTCAAGGGGTGGTGGAGTTACATATGAAGAGTGGATCAAGGCATTAAACATTTACAATGGTTTAACTAAAAAGGAAAAATTTTAAAAAGAAAAGTGATCATTAATTCACCCCATACCCCTCTCTAGAATACATCCAAAAATATGACATTTTATCATCTATAGTTCCTTCCAAGATAATGTGAGTTTATTTTGAACAAAAATGAAGAATAATGATGTGCTGACACTCTCCTTGAATTTCCATGTTACAATATCTCAAGATTCATTATAATCACTCTCCAAATGGAATGAGATATCTAAAAACTCTAGTAGAATTATATAATATTGGGACTCTAATATACATGAGGAAGAATGTGGTTATATGATAGTTTTTAGGGATAAAAACAATATCAGAATTAATCAAAATCTATCCCATTTTTTTACCACACGATTTAGAAAATTGTGTGCTAATCCAACATTTTTTTCTATCCCCTAGGGAAGAAATATGGTTTGGTCTCACAAGTAGGAAAAAATTTCACTATCCATGAAAATAACATAATATAATTCAACCAAAAGATGTATAAAATCCATTGAATTTTATGTGATATTTCCAAACACTTTGGAAACTACACACATTTCCATGAAACGCCAAAATTTTCAAAAAACCACCAATAATAACCCAAAAAGATTTCAAAACAAATGATTATAAAAATAATAATTGTTCCATAAGATGATTTTTTTTAAAACCCCGATACTGGTTGTTATATTTATTATTTATGTAAATTAAATCTCTTTGATATCTTTTGATGCATTCATCATTCAGTTTAAATGAGGGATAATTCTCTATTAAAATATTATAGTTTAAACACATCCATTATAACATGAATGTTATACTGCAGGGTATGAATACGAAAAAAAAATTATGTAAAATTATATAGTTATCACATATCTATAAAAATTCAATAATTATTAACTAATTATAAATAAACTTACAATTATTTGAATGAAAAAAGAAAACTTTTATGAAAAATAATAATTTTTCTATTAAAAGAATGATTTAGTAAAGCATTGATCTCATAAATAAAAGATGTTTTTTACCACTTACCAAAAATTTATTTTAGAAAACGAACTTAATTTTTTGAATACGTATCTCTATATTATCTTCGGGTATATATTTTTTTATTTTTCAGAGTAGTTTTATTTTTCAATGAGATGTTAAAAATAAGGTTTTTATTCAATATTTATTTTCATTTAATGAATTTCAAATGAAAATATTATAATAATGTTGTATTGAAAGTAAAATTTGATAAAATAAATAATAATTACCATTAATTAATTAATATATACCAATTTAATATGGAATTTTAATATAATTATTTTTCATCTTTTGAATGTATTTATTTTGGAAAATTGTTTTTGTGGAAAATCGAGACAAAAAATTTTAAATTAAAATATACCACTTAAGTGAGTATAATTATGAAAAATGGATCCAATATTTTTAAATATATTAACTTATTATAAATTATATGTTTAAAATAATATTCCCCTAAATTAATATTGTAAATATTTGAAATTATTTAATATGTTTAAGGTCGAACTAGTTTATTGGGGATTAATGTAAAAATGATAAAAATTAAAAATGACCTAAAAACATTTATTAAAAGTATTATATGGTCATATTTTGACAATATATCATGTAATTTTCTAAAAATTTTAATTTTTATGTTTTTTTAAAGTAGAATACAGAGTGTGGAATTCTTCTTTTTCCAAAAATTATAAGCGTGTCTTGTCCCACAGTTATAAAAGGTCACCCAATATCCTCCACCTTATATACATCCAACACCCATTAGTTCATCCAATAAATAACCAAATACCATGAATAATTCCCTAACCTCATCATATAGTCAATTTTTAGTAATATATTTTTCCTGTAAATTATTTCTTTTGTGTAAACCAAAAGAATTTATCTGAAGAAGAGGTAGCATCCTTAACCCAGAATTTCATTTTATTTATTTTTACACCTAATTAATATAACATTAAAATAATAATATATAATAACTTAAGAATATTAAAAATAATTAGATGTTTTTATGTTATGTTAATGGCCTAAAACCACAAACTACTCCCTCGAATGGGAAACAATGTCATTGATTGTGTGTACGATTGACCACTGTCTCACGAATGATGTAATTAATTGTCCATAACCACTTCTCACGGAAGGATATAATGATGTGTAAAATTTTTCTATATGATATTTATGATATAATTAATATATTTTCATTATAATATTATATATACCTAATTTTTTTCCATTTCTCTAATAATATGATAATTTCGGTCGTGTGTATGGTAGACTACTACCTCACGAATTGATTTCGTTTGTTTTTAACATATGATTTTTATGGAACAAAATAATATGAAATTTGATACTTATATATGATATTAATTAAATATTAAACATTATTTTAAATTAATATATATTATAATTTCTTACCTTATCAACTATTTAATAAACGAAAATGTCCTCATGTGTTTGACATATAACCAACTCACAAAGCAATGTGATTCTTTTTTATTACGACATCACATGGATGGTTTGTGTAACGGAATTTTATTATTATGTAAAACCTAAAATCCTTTATATATGATATATATGATAAAATTATCATCCTAAAAAGGAAAAATACCACTTACCTTCCGTCTTTAATGATCTGTCAAAATGGAAATGTTACTCATGCGTATATATGACCTTCCATCCCCATGATTATAATACAGTTCAATTTTCATAAATTTATTTTTTTGGGGTAAAAAATATAATTTATGCTGAAAAATGATAGTTATTTCCTATTTTCCATTCCGTATATTATGAATGAATAATCACTTTGACCATAGTAAACATACTAATTTGAGTTTGGACATCTGGGAAGTTTATCACTAAAACATATCACACCCACTTAAATAGATATGTAATTCAATATGAAATGATAATAGTTAAAATATATGGAATAATACAAATTAAAATTTTTATTAGGAATGTGAATAACTATTGTAAATTTATTATCTAGAAATAAAAATAAAACACATGAAAATTCGGGCTCGAGTTAAGGGATCTCTACAAACCACCATTTCTATTTATTTATATCTTTTTCACTATAAATAAATTTATCTATCTATTAATTTCATAGAATGATTCTAAATTATGTATTTATGTATCTCACATATATTCCTATATTGTTTTTACATTGATGTGATAATAAATTCTGTATTACCATTTCTAAAATTCCATCATTTTGTAATTTCATTTGATTATGATAAGAAGAAATATTATTCACACCATTATATATACTTGGTTAATTTTTATGTTATAGATAATTATATATATATTTTATGTGGAATAAATATATCATGAAAATTTTATGCAGGGTGTGCCTTGATAGTTCTTAAATTCATTTTGTTAATCATTAGTTTTTCAAGGTGTCATATATGGGATTCTGGATTAAACATAATCCATTTTCGGTCTTTTTGAAACATGTTATATTGTATAGGATGTTAGACATAAATAATTTTTATCTAATCTTTTATGTTTCATTCACATTAAATATTATTCCATGATCTTATAATACCATGTTCTTTATGATATACTTCCAGGAATTTACTCACCAACCATCTATTTTATAATATCATAACATACCATAGACTCTCCTCTTATGTTTCCTTATAATATTTATTCCCATAATTGGATTTCTAGATAACCCATTTCTTTATGTATTCCACAACAAATACCATGATGTTATGGAAGCTAAAATATATTATAGGATCTCAATATGGAGAATAAAATACATATGTCATGTTTTGAGTTCCATTTTTTGATGTATAAACCTAGTTATTCAATCAAACTACCAATTTATGATCCCTACATAGTATTAATGTACATTTATTTTTGATAATAATGTAATAAAATGTGTAAAAATATTGGGGTTCTATAGATGGTATCATAGGTGGAAGAAGGATTCACGTTGTTGGAAAATATCACCTCCAAGAATTTGATAAAAAAGGGCTCTTTGACCGGGGATTCATGAGGAATGGACTGCCACTGAGGATGGTGGTGTGTCCTTCTAAGGATGTGTAGCTCCAATGAAGTTCCCTGATAGGTGGAAATTATATTACACATGAAATAATTATAGTATTCCATAGTTGGGATTAGATGAAATGTTTTATTAAGCATTGGTAAAAATAGGAGAAAACATTAGTTAGAACTGTAGGGACATGTATAAGGATAACTCTAAGTACAATTCTATGTATTGAAAAATAACATCAAATTTTGGTGATGTACAAATAATGTGGTTTTTATGAAAAATATTCTCTTTCTAGAAACTATAAGAGGATGTGGATCTAGAATAGTGGAACCAATGGGTAATAACCTCAAAAAGGGGGCATTGAGCAAGAGTTGATCCTCACCAAGTGGAGAAAAATGGGCCTTACTTTACCCATGGTTTGAAAATCTCTAGGATATTCTTTAGAAATTCACAAACTCTAGGAAAAACAATACAAATTAAGTGAATTAAATGTTAGTCTAGAAAAACATATATGATTCATTACCATGAATAATTTATATTGAAAACTATTAACTAATAGATCATGATTTACTTATCAATTATGATTTATTAATTTGAATATTAAATTTTTACATATAGTATGTTATAGTGTGGTAATCTTGTATTTTTTTATTTTTTTTAATAGTGGTTTAATAATAGAAACCATTCCAACCTACATTGTGAAATGAAATGAGATGATTTCTGCAATGATATACTCAGCCTTTTGGATGGGGGAGCTGAGAACTTCATGGATGTATTAGATTAGCTAACTCAAGTTATGAATAATAACTTGAATAATGTGTAACACCCTACTCCTCCAAATAAGTATCAATCAATAGTTGAGTATTTTATGTGAAAATAATCCCTAGATTTATTGTATCTCCTGATCCCCTAATCATAGAATAATGTATTGACTCAATGAAGAAGATATTCTCCATAAATAAATGAAAAAAAGGGAATGTTTTGATAACCATCTACCATATTGATGGAGAAGATGATCAATAAAGGAAAATGATCAAGAACAAAATATACAAGGGGGATGTTGATTCCATGGAATGTGAATACTTCAATTAAATATTTTTCAATTCATATTTTACATGATTTCTCCATAATGAAATAGATATGGAGTACCGTAGTTTGATGAAAAAGGAAGAAGTCTGTATCATTTCATATGTGAAAAAATTCAAAAGGATCTAATTCTTAGACTCCATCTTTGTTATCAGCACCATAATTAAGGTGGAAATTTTTTAGTGGGTTAAATATTAGTCTTCAAAATCCATAGTTATTTGAGACATCTATGCTATGAATACATTTTTCATTATGCCGTCAATATTGAGATTGATGTTGGTGGCTCCCATATGTCTCATGAGACCAGGGAACAAAAATCAAATGATGTTTCCATTATGAAAATCAATAGATATATCCCATGGAATAATGGAAAACCAACAAACCACCTATCAAAATTATTTTAAGAATCATGAAGGAAATAGCATGTAGTGAACCATAAAATGCTTAAATTTTAGAAAATAGAGGTACCTGGATAGTCAATTCCATAGGGAAATAAACAATCCCACTCTTGATTAATGTTACGATATGTTCTATATAAACTCAATGCATACCATACAGTGTTTTAACTGTAATAAACATAGGAATTATTCCATACAATTTCCTATTCCATGGTTAGTTAGAGAAGAGAATGAATAACAATGAAAATTGTATCATGGAAGGGAGTATGAAATACATAAGGATGTGGAGGAAAATGAAATTGATGTGGAAATAATTATTCTTTTTATGCTTTCATGAATAGAGAATTTAATTTTTAATTATTGTTCTACGCAGTCTTCGATATATTTCATGTCTATCGAAAATTTTCAAAAACCGCCTAAAAAATAGTGTTGGAGCTTTTTGTTGAAAAATAAATTGGTAATGGTTATATACTATTTATATTAATCCTAAATTTTCAATGTTTTTGGACATAAGTTCCCAAAAAAATCTCTTTTTTACTTTAGTTGATGTTGATTCTATTTGGTTCATTAATTGTCCATCCTTAAGTGAATCTTACATAAATATTCAATTGAGATATATTTATCATCATTCTCCAAGCCATCCACAAATTTTATACAATTTAAAGGAAGAGGATGAATATACAGAAGAATATTCTAATGAAGTATGAATATTACTTCCTTATGATAAAGAATATATATCCCAAATGATAGAGAAAACAGAGATAATCATGTTTAAAGCCATTTTTATTGTGAGGTATTATACTTGGTATTTCTTAAATAGTTTTATTATATTTATCCTAAGCTAGAGTTTATTTCCTCAATATAACTTAAACCAGTATCTATAACCACATCAAATATTCTTCAAAAAATGGCCTACGTTTAGTAGGAAAAATATACGTAGCATTTAAAAGAAAATACGGAAAAGGGTTTTATAGTCATGAGTTCTTCATCGAGGGGTATACCAGTCCTATTCTTCTAGAAAAAGGACGAGTCAATGAACCTCTACATTTATTATTGTGATAATAAAAAAACCATGATAAATAAAATGTTTTCCTTACCATAGATAAAGGACTTTTCAATAAACTATTTGGAGCTATGTGTTTCTCTTAGTTGGACCTTCATTCTGGATGTCACCAATCCAGGGTGATTAGTGTAGATATTCCTCAAACTATACTTAGAACAATGTGTGGACCATGTGAGTTCATATTGATGTCTTTAAAACTCACTAATACACCAAAAATATATATATAAATAATTAATAAAGACTTTAGGTATTTCCTCGACAAATTTGGGGCATTCAATACAAATGATTTTTTAATATATTCTAAGACAAATTAGCATAATGTAACAAATTTGAATATTATATTAATGTAATTTAGGAATGAAAAGGTATATAAATATTATAGTAAATTTGAGTTTTGGATAAATTAAGTATCATTCATGGGGAATATTATCAATAGAAAAGGGATGTCTATAGACCCTTCTAAGATAAATTCTATCATGGATTTTCCTAGACATACATTCTTAATGAAAATCCATAGTTTCCATTGATTAGCTGGGAAATAAAAATTATTTGAGAAATTAATTCATCATTTGGGAACTCACTATGAATGGTAAAATGGATGGGAGTTAATTGATTCTTTACCTATAAATATACAAATACCCTTAAGGAGTTGGAAGAGTGGATTATCACTACCTTAGTACTTACAATTCCCTCATGTGGGGAAAATTTTATTGTCTATTGTGATGCTATAATAAAGGTTTAGAATATATACTAATGTTTAATTGTTATGTGATAACCTACACATCATGGAAGTTGAAATTTCCATAGAGGAACTATCCCATGGATGATTTACAGTTGTATTTCGTGATATTTCCACTAAAGATCCAGTGAAAACATATATATTGATAAATTTGAGAAATATATACAAATAAAATGTTCCTTAAATATGTATTCACACATATGGAATACAACATGCGCTATTGAATATTGTTAGATCTGATCAAGGGATATTTTTTCTCAATCCATTAGCAAGATAGAAAAGAAATCGAAGTCGAAGATTCTAAAATTCGAAAGGATCTAGTAATTTTATCAATGATGAGAATTGACAAAGATCCAATATTTATGTGATTCAAAAATATGGATATGTGAGTAGTAAAAGGATCTTTGTAATGACCCCAACCCCGGTTTCCCCAATCCATTGTCAACATTATTAAATTTGAATTAGATACAACGAATCACATCTTGATGTACTGAATATTTTATTAGTTGGGGTAAAATGGATATATACTTTATGTTCACATTATATTTTAAATATAAAAAACATAGTTTTTTCATGTAGAACAACATTATTCCTCTTAGCAAATCCCTGTACATCTACCCAAAAATGCTTACCAGCATCCTCAGGAAAATCAAACACATTAAAGGGTCAAGATCAACTGATCCGTAATAGTAACAAAATAGTGGAATCTATCGTGAACTAAAAAGAATAATTAATATGACTTGGTTAATGTGACGTCCTGACCCGAGTGCCACTCCCCGGTGCCCCAAGGTAGTTTGTTACATAACCTCAAGTGCACATCCCTATATAACCAATGTTTCTAAATATTAGAGAGGGCCTAAAATAAAAATATGTGGATACTATACGTTCTTTATTAATGTATCAAAACAAAAAAATTTATCATGCAAAAACAAAATGACAATAAGAAACAACCAGAATAATAAAATAACCAGAACTAACATGTAACACAAGATGACCCTAAACATGAAAAAATATCAAAAATATAATATTAGATATTTCATTCCCTAATATGTGTCAGTTGTATTTTTAAACAATAAAAAAGACACTCACAGTCCCTAGTGGGTCCTGTCACCAATTATGGTTCACTGATCCGTGCTCCATCCCAACTCAACTATCTAACATGGAACAATTTACCTTATCCTAACCTGAAAACGTAATGTGTATTAAGGTACTGACTGGGCACCCTGACTAGGGTTTGAGTACAACTCAGCAGGACAAAAAATGGAGTCTAAAATAATATCAACTAAATAAAAGAGTACACATTTGTAAAAATAATAAAGTATAACCAATAATGTATTCAAATTAAATATTCAGTTATTATTTATTTAACCACATCCTTTTCCATGGGGTTATACTGAAACTTGTAACATCATTACCAAATTTGGACTATTCCGGAGTCTGAACTATACGACATTGGAAATCATGGTTAATTTTAACAATTATGCATTCATTATCTATTTAATTCCATATCATAACCAGAACATTTAGAACCATAGTCCAAGTTCAATCTCATGGGAGTTGAATATCATGTTAAGAACTCCATGGGTATATGGAGCATAGATCTATGTCCCAACCCTCATGAGTATTTTTATCATTAGTCCTTTTCCTATTATATAATATTCACATGCATGCATTTTGTCCTAGAATGTCATGGCTTGCACCATGTGGGAATTTAGAGAATTAGTCCCTGTCCCACACCACATTTCACAATCAATCTCATATATCCGACATATCAAATTTAACAAGGATATTAAATAAAAATATTCTAAACAACATTTCACATCATAGTATAAAATTTGAATTATTATTTCAATCATAACCATTTACAATAATTACTTGGATTAATATGAAAAGTACACTATTGAATCATATATCAACATTTAATCACACAAACCATTAATATTTCTACGTTAATCCAAAAATACCTTTATTCCAATTATCAATACATTAAATGTATAAACAATTAACTAATTACACAATCTCATATAATTTACCAAAACCATAGTATATCCATACCATCATTTACATAATCACCTCAATTAATTAATTAATTAATCTATAAATTAATCCAAATCAAGTTATGATTTCCAAACATGGAAATTTATATTTTAGAATTGCATAAGAAAAATATCTATCAAGAATATGGGATTAAAAATTTAGAACACCTACCTCAAGATCATGGAAGAGAGTTGATAACATCATTATTCTCCAAATTGAAGTAGAACATTCAACTGCACAATAGAGAATGTGATACAGATCCAATACAATGATCCATGATCAGATGGATAAAAAATGAAAATCTAGATCAAAACCCTTTCCAATAGAGAATAAAACATTTTTATTTGTTCGGAAATAGAGATAGGGAAAGAGGATATAACATGGGAAGAAATCACTATGTAGGAGAGGTGGATATCTGTCAATGTGATCTTCAATTATTCAAGAACCATGTTCGGAAGCCAATGAAATCTGTCTAGGAGTCACTAAATTTGATGGAAAAGTGTTTTGGTTGATCTAGTGAGTTTAGGGTTATATTTCATATGGGTTGGGAACATACAAACAATTTTAAATAAAAAATAATTACGCATACATGTTTATCTAGGCTTGAGTGCATGATTTTTCAAACACTGTACCTCTCTTATAGGTAACACATTTACTATTTTCTGGAGGAAAATTTCTAGAAACTCTATGACAAATGTGTGATCCCCTAATGTTTGTAGTTTCCTATATTTCTATGGGTAGGTTCACGGTTTGGTCAAACCCTGCATCGAAAATGAACTATGGCTTTTTCCTCCAAAATTCTCAATTTTCACGTAAAATACCTAAAAAATCCCAAACAATATATTCCCAAACAAGGGTAAAATAGTACCTATAAATTAGCATGATACATATTTAAAAAATGTCAGGATCTTATAATTAATAACATAATAAATTACAATTTAATCAATATATCAAGCATAATTGGGACGAAATAAACTATTATCAAATAATGTTTTATAAATAATCAAATAATATTTAAAATTACTAAATTTCATACTAAATAATTCAATAATAACATAGAAATAAATATTCTTAAAATAAGGAAATTCATAATTTTATACTCCTAAAACATTCAATACTGTTAAAATACGCAATAAATCATTGGGTAGAAAGCTATTTTATTTGGCCAATAGATTTGTCTCATGAGACCTAGCAACACATCTGGGGTATATATATTTAAAAAGTAACATATTAAATACTAATAAATGACCTAATTACAAAAAAATAATCTGAATCCATCCATAGTAATATTCATATGGTAATAAAATTATATATCCACAATCAAAATGATCATAAAACATATAAATAATGAATAATGTTGATATCAATGAATCATTTTCCTAATGGGTCATATGAACAATAATGGTTTGCAGTTGTAGGTAAATATGAGTACCCAAAAAATGTCATTAAAAACCATTCTTATTAAAATATCATTTTCCCAATTAATTTTTTTTTATAAAAAAATGTTCCAAAAATATATTGAAAATAATAATCACTTAAAAGACCCATTTTAAATATTAGAAACAGTCTTTAAAACATTTAGTTGTCCTAATATTGTAAAATATAATTCATACCACACATATTAAAATAATTATTCTTTTCACATTTATGAAAAAATACCAATGAGCAATGTTTTTAAAATGACATGAATATTATTATAAAAACCATTTTTTAAAAGTAAATATGGTTTAAAATATTTTTAATAAATAATTTCATAAAGGATTAAAAATATTTGAAACTTTTTTATAAATCATAGATTTTGAGGAATAAGGATTTTTGAAGAAAGAGTAAAATGAAGAAATATTTTCCTAATTTTTTTTGAAATCACATTATATACCAATTAATTAAAAAATGGTAATATTATTATTAAAATTTATTGGATAACCAGAGTATGATTAAATAGATTAAGTTTAATATATAAGTATCAAATAATTCCCATAATGGGGAGAAAGACATAATCAATACTAAATAATGATGAGATTGTTAAATAAACCATTTTCTCTTTTGTAAATTGTGAATCATGTTCCCCATTAATCAATAAACATCAAGGTAAAATTTAAGTACAAGGAATAAAAATAGATTTATGTCATAAAATATTATAAGTTGAATAATATAAACTCCACAAAATAATTATTGTTAATATGGTGTATCTCTCATAGTTGTACAAGTGAGATGGGAATCCCTAATTAGTTTTATACTTTCTTTGTCCATGTCATATCCAAATTTATTTAAAATATTTGATTATTATAAATATATTATAAAATCTTAATTATATAAATCATATTATATATTATTTACTTATAGTACATAATCACCTATTTATTTATATTTTCTTGTTAACATGAATGTTTCAAGTGACATTGACTTCATTTCTCATGTATATTTTAGTTCAAAAAGTTCAGTCCTTTTAGTGTGATAATTTTAAAAATATCTCCAATAATTTAATCATGATATTAATATTATATATTTTCAGTTTATATATTTTTAGAATAATATATAAATGTTACAGATAGAAAACGAGTTACGCTATTTATGGAGACAGTAAGCCATTTATTTGAATGAACATTTCTTCCATTTTCTTTAAATATGGAAAGAATGTTAAAAAAATATGTATTCACCTTTACAAAATAAAATTTATTATATATATATATATATCATTTAATTTAAAAAAATTATCCTTATTAAAATAAATAAAAAATAAAAAACATTTCACATCGCTACATAGAGGTCGCATTCCACATGTACGCATGAGGGACATTGTTGTTATCCAATAGGTAGGAAGGTAAAAATTATTATGTGATATTATATTTATAGATTTATTTTTATGTCATATATATGTCATATATTAATTAATATTATCTGTAATACCTTCCATTTAAAGAATATGTGAGAAACAATCATATGTCTTTGGGAGGTGGTAGTTCTTCACACACAAGAGCGATGTTATTGTATCCCCCACGAGATAGAAAGTAAGAATGTATATGTTATATTTTAATTAAATAATTATAATAATTCTAAAAATATCATATAAAAATGTTAAATCTGTCTTTATAGGATACCTTTAATGGTGGTGATGAAAAAAGAACTATATCGTTTCGTGAGGCGGTCATCTGCTATAAACATGGATGATGATTTCATATACCATTTGAAGGAAGTGAAAATGGATATAGCTTAGAAAAATAAAATAATAAAATCCCATTATTTATGATATACTTTTATAATTATTTTATCAAAATTTTAATATATTTGAATGTGATAGAATAAGAAGTAAAATTAAATCACATAGTTAAATCTTTACCACTTCTTCGAATAACCTCTTTTTGTTTTACATAAAGACTTCATTGATTTTATATATGATAAAGAGTTCCCAATTATGATTGGAGGGATTAAAATAGTAAATTTTTTGAGGTATTTTCTGAAAAAAGGGTCAGTATGGTTGAAGAGGAAGGGAGAGGGAGTGACCTTTCATAAGTGCGGTTAGTGGAACATTTTTAATTTTTGGAAAAATAAAGTTGTATAAAAATTGTAAAATGAATCAAGGATAAAAAATGCTACATTGTCTTACCCAAGTGATGATAATACCCAAATATTTTGGTATTATCTATGTTGTACTTGTATGTAGTTTATTTTACCCCATATAATTTTTACATTAACATCGATAAACCATTTTCTCCTTTACCACTACAATGAATTATATTTATTTTTACTGTTAACTATGGAAAAAAATTATTTAAACCTATTAGATAATATAGATTATGAAGATTAAAAATCTTCAATCAATTTTTCTTAATTTGTTTCATAGAAGTGTAAATATTTAATTAGAAATGAATCCCATAGATGTGATAACAAAGTAGTTTTATAAATAAAATTTTTTCAAAATATTAAAATGATTTTATAACAAAATTACTTATTAAATTGATTTCAATAAACATAATCATATTAATAGATATTTAATAGATTTCGTTATAGTTTTAAACCATATTCAAATAAAATTTATCTACTAAATAATTTGATAGAAATGATCATTTTTAAATTAAAACCAGTATTTTTCACAATTCATAGAATAAGTAATAATTTCAAACAATTATAAAAAATAAAAAGAAAAGATAATTTCTACATGAATATTTGGAAAATTATATTTTATTTTGAAAATATTTTTTATATTATTATTAAGTTTTTAAAAAATAATATGAAGAAATCATGACTAAACATACTTTTAGAAAATATCTAATTTTTATAATTTTTTTTGAAATAAATGGTTCTTATTTTATTTATAATAAAAATGAACCATTGAGTTTATTTTATACATGTGTAAATAATAAAATTTTCACAATTTATTTAGTTATATTTATACCCTCAACCATAATGACTACTTTTTAATGATTATGTTTAATGAATAATAATTCAATTGAGTTTCACATTTCATTTAAACCTAGTGTTGTGTCATTTACAAGCAATAAATGATATTGAATTTATATAAAAATAATAATATCCTAAATTAGTAAGAGTTCATATTTTTTTATAATATTGGTGTTTTATTTCATAAATTTTATCAAACATGATTTTCCCACTTTAAAAACATGAGGTGTTACAATAATAATCCCATCATTCCCATATAACTACATAACCACCAATCCTTGAGAAGATCCACGAGGACCAAAAAAATATTAGGAATTGTTGAAAGAGTTAGTGAATATTATAGACCAAAACATTTCTTATGATGTATTTACAAGGCATAGAACCCAAATAAATGACCCTTAAAACCAAATCAAAAGAGGGAGAATCAAAATGATGCACATAGATCATGTTTCTTAATTAATCTGTGAAGAAGTAATATATAAAGAGACCTAATGAAAATCCTCTAGTTGGATAACATGAAGAGGGAGACTGTGGAATTTTTTTTCTCTATAATTGGTATGATATAATTTCAAGGATGCATGATAGCTGTCTAAGAGTATGATAAAACAATTTTCCAAACTAGAATGAAAATTGGAAAGTATAACTATGGTTTTGAAATTAGGGATTACCATACAATGTAAAGGAAACAACACAATTTTGTTAGTAGTCTTGTTATTATAAACTCATCATAGTTTATTTGTACCATGGAAGAAATATATATTGAAGAAAAATTAGTTATTAACATAAGGGGTGTTGTATCATTTATGTTTCTTTAACTCTTTATTATTTCTGATCAAGATCATGGATTTACCTCATGTTTCTTGAGAACACTTTAGCAAGTGTTGGATACAAGACTCAGATTTAACACTGATTATCACACTCATATATATTTTTAGACTAAGTGTACCATCCAAACCATATTATATATATTGAGGTCATGTTTATGGATTTACAGGGATTCTAGGATTGCCACATTCCCTTATTAGTGTTCTCAAATAACAGATGTTTCCATTGTAGCATTCAAATGACATTATATGATTCTTTGAATGGTAAGTGGTGTCAGAGTCTGGCTTGCTAGGATAACATTGGAGAGACAAAGTTTGGGGGATATTATAATTACTAATATATGATAAATATGGTACAAACCAATTGGTATCACTAGAAATTTTCACAAAATCGATAGAAGATATTTGCATAAACTTATCTACAAGTCCTCGTTTTTCAGGTTTGTGCAAAGGCATTTCATTATATTTACCCATTGATGAAATTCCTGATTTTTTGGAAAAAGGTAAATTTTAGTCATAAATTCATCATCCCATTTTTGATATTTGATCACATTAGAGTTGTGGCCTACCAACTAGAAATCCCATCAAACCCTTCTTAGGTAAACGTTGTCCTCCATATACCCAAATGGGGGAAGTATATACAAGAAAAAAAAATCTATTAAATCCAGAGGTGGTATTATTGAAGAAATACATCTTATTTTTATACCACCAGATTAATGTATTATATTTTATATAAAATATTTTATAAAACAAGACAACTCACCTGGTCAATGTTCTATGGTGAAGCCCTATGTTTGAGGAAAAAACTTGGGAACTATAACAGGTAATAAAGTAGATGTTTCCTTACAATATTCACTTTGTTATGTAATATGAAATATCATGGGATAAATTAATTAAGGGGGAAAATTTCACACCCTCATACTTTTACACACACACACACACATATATATATATATATATATACAACAAATTCAATCTTATCGATAACTTTCAATGCATGCAACACTGGGGTAATGGAAATAAGATACATTATAAAAATATAATTATTTAAACATGACCATTATATCCTGTTCATAAAGTTGGATGGGATTAATAGGATTAACTAAAATATGGAAATTTATATGGTTATAAATTGATAAAAAAATTTAATGATTATATTGAAATTAGAAAGAAAATAATAACTATTTGATAAATGAAAAATGTTTTATGGAAAACATTTCTTTTTTAATGGTGGTTTTAAAGAACTTCGAAAACATAAATTAATTTTATTTATAATTTTTTTGATGTTGTTTTTAAAAATAAAAATAGGTTTTAAGGTTAAAATTTAAAATTCATCTTATCGTATTTTTTTGTATTTTTATGATTTTTTTTCGAAAAATAATGAAGAGTACTGATTTTTCAAAAAACTGGCATTAAAATTTAATGCATATAAAAGAAACATTGAATTTTAAAGAGATTTTAAATATAAAAACTGGTCAATAATATATTAATAAATCCATATTAGTTAATTGGAATCAATTTCAATGTGAATTTTTTAAAAAAACCTTTTTATCATTTGAATGTTTGTCTTTATTGAAAACCTTTTTTTTTCAACATGTCTTTGAGTATGAAATTAAATTAAAATAGTCCAATTATGTGAGTGGAAATAAAAAAATGGAATAAATAATTTTTCTCATTATAATTTATGTTATATAATTAGTTAATCTTAATTTTTTTCCATAACTAACACTGAGAAAACTAAATATTAATTACAATAGTTAAGATAAAAATGAGATTACTGGTGGGA
This sequence comes from Viscum album, assembly GCA_963277665.1. Taxonomy (NCBI): domain Eukaryota; kingdom Viridiplantae; phylum Streptophyta; class Magnoliopsida; order Santalales; family Viscaceae; genus Viscum; species Viscum album. The sequence continues at coordinate 62,358,249 of OY728128.1, forward strand.
TAAACTAAAACGATAAGAGTCCAAATGACCCCAGAACAAGTTTAATTAATATTTTGTTGTATTATATATACATTATATCTTCTCTGTTTTGAAAATGATCAATTTTTTTTACTTTTTTTCTTTAGAAAAACAGAGGTGGAATAATTTCTTATAAAAAAATACTTGTATCTCCTCTGACCCACTTATAAAAGGAAACACCCAATTAAAACATTTAAACACATAAAAACATTTTATTTTTCTAATAAAAACACCAATATATTTCCTAACCTCCTATCATCATTATATAATCCTTGGATTGGTTATAATTCCTTCCTAGAATGGATTTCGATGAAAACCAAAAGAACTTTTATAAAGAAGAGGCAATGTACTTAGCCGAGCATTTTATTTTTCCTTTTCTTCTTCCTCATAGAAAAAATCATATTGGAATATTATAATATAATAGAGTTTGTATATTCCATATAATGTAATATTTTTATATTAATGGAATTACCTATAATGAACACATCCTCCATCCATTTGAAAAGAAACGGTGGAACTTGGGTTCGATGAACTATTTCCTCGTCAACCAAAGTAATTGTTTCCCATCCCAAATTCTTATGGATGGATATAATGATAAATATAATCTTTATGTATTATATAAATTATATAATGATAGTTATCTGAATATAATATTTTATATACCTCTTACATAACATTCTATAGAAAATACGACCACGTCGCTCATGTGTACGACATACTGCATCCTTGTGAAGAAATGTTATTTATTTATAACATACACATTATGTGGAATATAATAAAGAATAATTTTATTTATATATAAAATAAAAAATAAATATTAACTATCATTTAAAATTTATATATTATATAAATTATTACGTTTTCATTCACTAGATAAATGATAACGTCGTTCTTGTTTAAGACAAACTACCACCTCATGAAGTGATGTGATTTTTTTTGTTACCACATAACTTGGATGGTATATTTATGATATTTTATGAAATTATTTTATATTTTTCATATATTTATAATCCCTATAAGGTAAAATAACATCCATCATCCTTCCATTATGATCATTGAAAAACAAAAATATTACTCATTTTTACGTACAATTTACCATCTCCATGATTGTATCATAGTTCAATTTTGATAAAAATATTTCATAGTTGGTTGAAAAAGTATATTATGGGTCTAAAAATTATAATATTTTAATTTTTACAATTCAGGACATGATTAAATAATAATCACTTTCATAGTATTCATCTTACCAATGATATTTTGGGACAAATTAGTATTTTTTTCATTAAAACATCTGACATTAAAATAATATTATATGTGATTGAATATGAAATGAATAAGTTAAAATAAAAATAATAACAAACATGAAAAATTTTGTGTATAATTTAAATAATTAAAAAAAGTTATTCTGAATGATAATGAAAACATGCGACAAATCTTTCTTGAAGAAAGATATCAATCAAACCCACTGTTTCCTTCATGTTAGGAAATTTAACTATCTAAATCAATTTTTATATCTCTTAATATTTTGGAATTCATTTAAATTATGTATATATATATGTCTCTCACATATATACCAACATTATTATCCCTTCCATTGATGAGGTATAACCATCTTTATTAATATTTCTCATTCTCCTTCATTATGGCATTTCCATTGATTATGATATGAATAATGATTATAAAACCCATTTTAATTACTTGGGTAATTACTTGGATATTATTTTTGATTGATTTAATTTATGTGGAACACATATATCATGATATTAATATAATGGGTTCATAAATATCTCTCTTCAATTCATTCAATAATTGTTTATTCTCTTGAGGAATTATGTAATGGATTATGGAGTAAACCTAATCTATTATGGGACTTTTTACACAATGTGATATTGTTAAGGCAATTAGCTATTAATCTTGTTTATTTCATATTATATTTCGTTTCAATAATTTCAATGATTCCATGATCTTATGATACCATGTTCATTATTATATTCTTCAATGAATTTACATGTGAGAACTATCATTTTTTGATATCATGTTATAGATTTAACTCTCATGTTATGTTTCCATATAATGTTAATTCACATAAATTGATTTTTAGATCTCCCCTTTCATTATGAATACCCTAGACATCCCATTAACTTTTTGTATCTCAAATGTATTTTAGGATCTCCCAAAAGAGAATAAAATAGGAATCTAATTTCTATGTTCCTATTAACATAATATGAAAATATATTTCCATATATCCTAGTAAATTAAGATCTGTGTTTTGTATTAATTTATATTTATGTTTAAGAATCAGGTAATAATATGTGTACAATGATGGGGTTACTATAGAGATATGGAAATTGTCTCATTTATATGACTTTATATCCTAATAAAATGGACACAAAGAATAAATATCAAAGAAATAATAAGGGTATTCCCCCTTCATCACCGATTAATGCTCCCACAAGTTATGAGAATATATTCCATGCTACCATAACACTCAGATCAATCTATTGTATTTCACACATGTATTCTTTTCTTAAGAATCAAAAAATTGAAACAATCATTTGGCTACAGAAATATCTTATTCCAAATCATGATCTTCCCTGGTATGAACATGGTGGAGATCATGATTAACATAATAAGTCTAGAATATTATAAAAAATCACATATTTAAATTAACTAAGATGGTAATTGATACATATAATACCCCATTCTTATCAGACTAATGATCTCATAAGGGATCATGTTTTTTAATCATAACTTCCCACATAATTTATGCTTGTTGTGCCTCAACAGAATTTAAACATTCATGAAAACTGAGAAACATATAAAAATTATAATGGTTGATTAAAAAATTCCAAATAATACTTATTCTATATTTGAACCATTTCCAATCATTGAAAAATATTATAAGTTTTTTCTGAGTTCTTTTAAACGATAATTGGTCCTATAATAGACATTACAACCACCATATTCCATCCAAGAGGATAGTATCATGGTTGGCCAAAACAAACCTCAAAGGGATCCATTATGATGGATGATGGGTAAATATTTTTATAAGATTACTCAAGTTGTCCCAAATTGCTATTCCATGAATATCAAAAGTCCAAGGCACATACAAAAAGAATATAATCCATGTTTACAAGTACATTCTCCATCTATCCAAATGAGAATGGTATGTCATGAAAAATTTATTTTATAAACCATCTCTAAAAAGATGCCTTTATAAATCGAGAAGGTTAACTAGGGGTTCCAATATAAAATAATAGATTTCCACACCCCAGGAAACCTTATAATCATTTGAATATATAGTGTTCTAAAATAATCATCCACGGTGGAGAATTTAACCACAATAAAATGATCTCACATGGTTAGTCAATCAATAACAATTTATACATTATTATACCCACTAAGATTGAATAAAGATATAATGATGAAATCTATGGACACCTCATCCCATTTACTAAAAAAAGTTCTTTGAGAGGATAATGTAAACTAGAAGGCCTCTAATATTTGGACATAATATTTTTATTGGTATAAAAATATGATACTAAATCAGCAATGTTTTTTTTCAAACCGGGACACAAAAAAAATATTTATTTCTATAAACATCTTCATTTTACTAGGATGAATAAAACAATTAGAAAAAGGGAAAATATACCTCATGTAACACTTAAAATATGATAGAATAGAATACTTATATCTATAATTATGAATTAATTACAAGGAGAGAGACAACAAGATAGTAGTATCCCAACCATATAAAGAGATTTTTATGCTCATGAACTAACAAAATCACTATTCCCCCTAAGAAAATAAGTACATAAAATATTAATGTAATTAATAACTATACTATATAATGGCATTCTCTTCCTCTATAACAACCTGGTATAACCATGAAATGATTGATATGATATTTAAGTATTTTTTGATTCCACCACTTATTGATAAGGAAACATTCTTCATAGAGTATCCAGCAAAAGATTCAATTTTCTTAGTTTATCATTGATGTCGATGCTGAATGGATTATGATACTCCACCTATAACCTCAGTCAATGGATCAATTTCATGTTAGAAAATATGTCACTAAAAAAAATATGATGAAAATAATCAATGAACCTTTCCACAAAGAGTAAAAATTTCCAAATCATGGAAGTGTACATAAGTATGAAATGTTCAATATAATAGATGGGGTAATACTTCTCATGTTGATGAAGATGATGTGATCAGTCTACCACTATATGGTTATCTTATATAAAAACACAACCCAAACCAGCTGCATAGGAATCAAAAAACACTAAATTGACCATTCTTGGTTCTTTTGATATATAAAAAGTTTCTATGATAACATGCCTCTTAAATTCATTAGTGGAAGGATGTCAGATAGAACCATATATGAATTTATACTTTTTCATTATAATAATAGCCAATAAAGATACATACTTATAGGGTTCCCTCAGAAAACACTAATAATTTCTATCAATACCTATGATGTAATGAACCAACCTGGGTCTACCCGAGCCTGTATGCGACAGGGCCGGAATGGTGTTCCCAATCCCTACAGGTAGGAAACTAGTTCTGAGAATAAGCATGAAATAAGAGGAAAAAATTAGGATCATAAAACAAAAAAAACAAAAAAAATCTAATCAATGTAAATTAAAACTAGTCGAGGTGATAATATAAAATTTCATATACCTCCATTTGAACCCACGGGAAAAAACAGACCTCAGACCAAATTTCACTATGGAGACCAAATTAGGGAAAGAAATAGAACCCAAATCTAAAAGAAGATAAAATATAGGTGATATTATTAAAAACACAGTAGGAATTCACAAGAAATCTATTCCCATATTAATCTCATTTACCTAGAAGATCCATCAACTTCATGTTTGAAATTACAGTGTATAAAACTATTTTATCACACATTTAATTTATTATAATAAATCACCGTCCACTACTGCTTTCCATTTACAAATAGGTTCTTTTTATGAAAAAAACATTATCATTTTAGAAAGAAATAAATTTTTCTCAAAATTAAAAAGAAAAAAATATGTGAAAACCATTTTAATGATATTTTCTATTAAGAAGCTCAAACCAACTGATAAATTTCTCATAGAGTTTACACAACCCAACGAAGAAGGGATAAAAACCACACAACATGGGAAATGGAAAATTGAGAACAGGAATAACTAGCAAAATAAGACACCACAATCACCCCCCCATAGACATCTAAGAGAAAAAAATTACACGGAGAACCTTGGATCTTGTGACTAATCTAGATCATACCATACACGTGACTCATCCTGAAGGCATGACGTACCTGATGACATCATGACACCCAAACACCCGATCATTACCGTACCAGGCCTGACCAAGGGTCCAATCCAATAGTAATGATGTAGAGTCCCAAATATTTATATACATGGACATTAAATTACTTTTACGGAATACTTAATACATAACAAAAACAATCACCGAAGGACCGTAATAGTTTAGTTTCTTTGGAAAGTCGGAAAAAAATCCTCTAATCATGGTGAAAGATCTTCAACATATCCCATAATGATCTTCCCATTTTTTCTTACATAAAACCTTTCTTTATATCCTCTGGAAAAGAAAACATATAAAGGGTGAGCTCAAATGCTCAATAAGGGTACGCATGGAGACAATAAAACAAACCATATACATTTGAACCTCCAAACCAGAACATAATGTTTACACATCAAAATCTTGTGTTGTGAAATAAATCTTGGTAGTACCTACGGAATAGGTCATAAAGGAACATTAATAATGACAAAATAGAATGGGAATAAAAAATTTAAATGTGGAAAACCATTAATAACAATATATGATTTACATAGTAGCCAAGTCATTGGTGCCAAAAGCATCTTAGTGGACAAAGTCCCTTTCTGAATCGAGTTCACTCCTCATTTCAGTCCTGTAACACTGAACTAGATTAACTTATTGTTCCAGCCATGTCTATATCATGAGATATAAATATTTACCCAATTAATTTTAGGGACATACAGGTCCCACCCATATCATAATGAAACCATTCTTACATGTGCCATAACATAAAAAAAATCATTCATCACAACCCAAAGAATCAAATGGGTTTCATAAACATCATCCCATCATAACAAAATCCATATAAAACAAATGGATATCATTTAATCATAAGAAAAGTGGAACCATGTCAATCATAGAGACATTATACTTGAAAAATCAACATATTAAATAATGTCATCTTAGATGGAAAATCGGTCTGATAAAACACTTGAAATGAATTTTTGAGGAAAATATCCTTTCATCTTCAAAATCATTTTCTTACTAAAAAATTCCATGAAATTTTAAAAGAAAAGGATTTTTATGAAAATAGTCAATAAATCTTGTAGATAATGCTTCATGAAAATAATGCGTTATAAAACCGTAAAATTCTGTTCATTCCGTATAAGTTAAAAAACATTCTTCTCGTCCTTTTTCCAGAAAAGTCAAAAAGTACCGCGTATAGTTATCAAAAGAAAGATTCCTTCCATATGATGTGGTAAAAGTAAAACAAAAGTAAAAATGACTTTAAACGTACATGGACGAAAATTATACATTTTATGAATTTTTTTTGACAACATATGGATATGGACAATAAACATAACCCCAATGAATACTTACGAATAAACAATCTTAGATAAGAATGAGATTGGAATAATTATCCCTTACCTTAGGTCCAATATTCTTCGTACATATCCGAACCTCATTTATAATTATTTAAATAATGTCATTGAATTATTATAGAATCATATTCCTTGTTATGATATCATATATTGTTCACTTATTACTTTATATTACCTGTTCTTTTGTAAATTCCATGTTAAAGCAGCGTTTTGGGTAAAATCGTTTTATTTATCGTACATATTTGGACTTGTTGTTAATGATATTATTATTACTTATATCATAATTTAATTACTTCCAGAATTCACATCATGATTTATATATCATATATATTCAGTATATATATATATATAATAGATAGATAAGTGAAATGAAATACACCGTTCATGGAGAAGATAGGCCGTACGTAAACATGAACGCTGTTTTATTTTCCTTATTGACTTAAATGGAAGTATGTAGATGAAATATATATATATATACATAAATAAAGTAGATTTATCATGTCATATATTTTGTTATTATTAATTATATATATACTTTATAATCATTCATAATTGGTTAACATGGAGAATGAATCTCATCGCGTTGTGGAGATGGTAATCCGTACGTACGCACGAGCGATGATATCATTCCCATAATTATTTAATTGAATCGGTGGGGATGATATAATACCCTAGAATCAGTTTGATGTTATAATAGCCATATATAGTTATTCTTTACAACATTATACCCATCCATGTAAGGTGGTGGTGGAAAAACTGATTACACCACGACGTGGAGACGGTATTCCGTACGTACGCACGTGCGGTGATTTCATTTTCCATAGGATGGATAGAAGGTGAAATGGGGTTGTTTAATATTTATATAACATATCAGAATATTTGTGATACTTATGTAATTACTTCAAAAATAAAAAACTAAATAAGAAGAAGTTTAAGAAGAAATAAAACTTGAAAGAATCGGTAGAAGAGATTACCTCTCCCTCGATAAACCTCCTTTAAACTTCTTCTTAAGGAACTAGAGATGGTATTTTGAGAAGACCAGAACCTCTATGATATAACTATAGAGGTTTAGAAGTGGAATTGGTATGGGATGGACGTTCTTCCCGGATCAAAAGGGTGTGAAGAGAAGAGGAAAGGGGTGCCCTTTTTATAAGGGAGGAGAGAGGCACCTTTGGAAAAACATAAAATATCATTTTATAATAAACTCATATTCGGTTTATAATATCTCCAAATTGATTTATTTCGAATAAAAAGTGGTAATGGTTAGAAATACTCTAAACCAACAGAATTTAGATAAGTTTAGGTTACTATTTTAACCTTATCATTTAGATTTATCTTTAAGTTAAATAATTTTACTTTTATCGTTTCTTCATGTTTTCTTACACTATGTAGTTAATAAACATAAAATAACAAGAAAAAATAACCCCAAGTTGTTAATTATTAATATATATAACCTTATCTAATTCATTATTCCGAACCTTAGATTTTTAGGAATAAAATAACAATTAATAATATAATATTTGTTTTAAAATCAATTTTATGTCAATTTTGACACTATTTGGTAAGTGATTTTTGTGTAAATCATAACAGCATGATTACTTCAAAAAAAGTTAATTAAATCAATACTAACATGTCATAATCACCTATAAATTTAGTTTAATACAAAAAAAGTCTCAAATTACATTTATTTGGGTATTTATGATATCAATTATGTTAATATTTCATTAATGAGGTAATTACTGTATCATCATTGTGTCATAAATAAATTAAAATATTTAATGTCTAAAAATTATAAATAAAATACCGTTATGTAGGAAATATTTTTATCTTTATAATGAATATTTATAGTCGAATTTATCTTATCTATATCCCTATATTAAAAAATGTTTTAGTTATTAAACTTTGATTTTAACCATTTTAACTCTTCTATAAATATAAAAATAATAAATGTCCTAATCTTATCCATGTCGACCTAAATGGTAATATTTTATTCCTATGGTTGTTTTAGTCCAATTAAACTTATCCAATAGAATTATGACATGTGTTAGGGTAATAATAATATCATTTTTACCCTTAATTACCCTATTTACATTTAACAGTGGTAAATAAAAGTAAAAAATTACTATTCACCAAAAATTATTTTTATCTTATTGAACCACATTTTACTCCTTGATATTATCCGTGTCTCTCGAATTTTCTAAATTCCATTCACATAAGTGGTAAAATTATGTTTTCTGTAAATTTTCAAACACTCTCCTAGGAGGTAGTTAAAAGACGGTGAAAAGTTCAATAAAATTTTTATATGTCTAAAATTATTATAAAATGGCTCCAATGAATTACATTGAACTTATATAGGTATTATGTATCAATTTTGACCAAAAATAAATTTAAATAAATTAAGTAATTATTTATATAAAAAGTCGGTTTTTAAATAGTAACCCAGTGTTTTCACTATTCATCAAAAATTGAAAGTTTTCAGAAAAATACAAAAAATTCACCCTAGGATAATTTCAATATTCCGAATCCAAAAATGAAGTCCATTTTGAAAAATAAAATTTCAAAAAGTAAGTATTACTATTAATAACGGCTAGTTCATAATAATATTATAATAATATCTCGTTTAGTGAAACTTGGTATTGCGTACAACACACGCTATCAAGGAAGGTCGCGATTACATGTAGTGCAAGCAAAGTCTGGGTTGCATGTTGTGCAAGACTCTTTCATTGTTTCGTATAACAGAATCCAACCATATTTCATTTATACATTGAATATATATGTATATATATATATATACACTCAATGTTGCGTAGAATAGCTACTATCAAACGAACTTGAAATTGTGTGTAACATGATCCATGAATAGTGTTGCGTATACTGCAAGCTAATACAATGTTGCGTATAGTGAAAGTTTATCACGGTGTAGCGTACAATAGATGATATGAAAAGAAAATATATCTCATAAAATCTCGAAGTGTTACATTCTACCCCCCCTTAAAACGAATTTCGCCCTCGAAAATCGTTAGGGTTATAAATGGTTTATTACTTGAGAGTTTTTTTCATAGAAACAGACATCCTAAAAAGTAATACTAAAACATCCATTTAAAAAGGGATGTTAGAATCATAGTAGTCACCCAAATTAACTCAACACTAGGTTTCCACATAGGACAACATAGGTGAAAATATGGATATGGAAGAGAAATATAATCATGAACTTCTGATGAAGAGTGGTAGAGGACATGGCTATGAAAAAGCCAACAATCAAAAATCCATAAATTTGTGATGATCTAAGGTACCATCTAATTCATCAGATATAAGGGCACAAGGAAATTTTTTTTGGTTTTCAAGATCATTTCCCTAATGTTGAAGAATTTGAATATGAAGAAATACTTACTTTATTTTGGTATAATCTCACCGTTGTTTGTGCATTGAACAATTTCAACTTTATCTCTTAAAGAAATAAAGTTGAATTTTTCATTCATGAGGTGTTAGAAAATCATGTGATAGAATGATGGGTCATTCCTTATGTCTCAATCAAAAGGTTAGAAAACGTTATCAAATATACATAAGTCTATTTATGGTGAGGTTAATCGTATATGATTCCAAAAATGGATTTATACATAATCTATCATACCACTTAATAAAACTAGTTTCTACCAACCAGGGACTTCTTGTAGGCCAGTGGTAGGCGATAAAGGCCTATCACACTTTGGTTGTGGGTTCTATTACCACAGGCTTGTCCGACGAGACGGGTTGTTGCTCGTCCTGCAGGTTGTCCTTTTTCTAAAACTACATTATTATAACATTCGATAAATAATATCAAAAAAATTATATCCTTAAACAATAATGACTTATTTCCAACATAATCCATTCTAATATTTAGGCTTATCAAAAATATTCCTATCTAAGCTCCTAGTAAAAAGAAAACAATTACTTGACATGTCATCGGCCGAGCATATGAATACTATCATTTATCCCCCATATATCATATGATGTATCTTGTTGGTCACATTCCAAACATGTGAATACCTTAATAATGTATTATCTTGAACCATAGTGAAAATATGAATGCTGTCACAAGGTAACTCTTTCCATATTCAAAAATCCCAAAAATAATATATACTCAAACCATGATATCACTTTTCCCTTATATTAGTCATGAGCTCATTAATACTATCAAACATTTCATTATCTTCTTACCCCTTCTTTATGCGCATATTATGTGCTTTCCAAAATTATCTGAATAACCTTTCATGGTTACCAGTTCCATTCAACATATACTTTCAAAACTCAAGAAAAGGGAAGAGTATAAAAATAATTATATTTTTCTTTATTCCATAGTACCATACATTATTCTTGATAAATATACAATCATTACACTCACTTCTTAAACCACTGACTGAGCTTCATCATTTCTTCCATCTCATATATCATTTGTAGTCTCTTCATCATCATCCACAAAAATACTACCCATATGACCATGCTGATTCTCTTTATGTGATTTTCCCTTAGGGATTTGGTTCGCATAATGCTCGTACATTCCACATTTAAAATACATAACCATTGTTGATGTCTTAGCAATACCATTATCCTTGTCCATGGTGTTAACTGAAACATTTCCATTTCAATTACTAGCTTTGTGTCCTTTTCCAAACCCAAAGCATCTTCCGGTTCCTTTGAAACATTCTCCCTGATGCCTCTTCCCACATTATTTACATGAGGGAAATTGAACTTTCTTTCCTCTATGATCATCATGAAACTCCATCTTTCTCTTATTAGCTGAGTCGGGAAAATTAACAAAGTTGAGATTATTGATCATATTATGAGATTTCGGATTAGGTATAATAACGATATGTGGACTTCCAGATCCAATTTCATTTGGTTTCTCATGATGAATATCATTCCATTGTCCATAATATCCTCCATTATCGTGAATCTTCCTGTTACTAGACATTTTCTAAAACCCAAAAAGAATAGTGTGAGAGACCAAAATCATAATCAAGGGGGAGTAAAATCAATATCAAACATATTAGGTTTAATTATAATATTGTTACCATAATTCTAGGACTGTAACCTATACTTATACTTAACCATAGGTACATCCCTAGCAATACATTAGAAATATCTCTAGGGATCTCACTAAAGTTCTCGCATCCAAGTTTCCTAAGGTTGACTAAACCAAACCCCTGAAACCAACTATAGAGACCCAAATCTTGACATACATGGAAAGTACATTACATTGAAGGAATACTTAATACATAACAAAAACAAACAATGAAGGACCATAATAGTTTAGTGTCTTTAGAAACTCGGAACAAAATATTCGAATCGTGGTGAAAGATCTTCAATATCTACCATAAAGATCATCCGTTTTTTTCTTACCTAAAACCATCATTATATCCTAGGGAAAAGAAAAAATATAAAGGGTGAGATCAAATGCTCATAAAGGGTAATCACAGATAAAATAAAACAAACCATATAAATTTGATCTTTAAAACATGAACATAATGTTTATACATCAAAATGTTGAGTTGTGAAATAAATCATGGTAGTACGTAAGGAATATGTCATAACGGAACATTAATTATGATAAAATATAATGGTAATAAAAAAATTTATTGTGGAAAACCATTAATCAAAAGATATGATTTCCATATTAGCCAATGCATTGCTGCCAAGACCTTTTTAGTAGACAAATTCCCTTTCTAAATCGAGTTCACTCCTCGTTTCAGTCCTGTAACACTAAACTAGATTAACATACCGTTCTAGACATGTCTATCTCATGAGATATAAATCATTACCCAATGCATTAGAGGGATATATATGTCCCACCCATCTCATAATGAAATAATTCTTACATGTACCACAACATAAACATAAATCATTCTTCACAACCCGAAGAACCAAATGGGGTTCATAAAAACCATCCCATCATAACATAATCCATATAAAACAAATGGATATCATTTCATCATAAGAAAAGTTGAACCATGTCAATAATAGAGACAATATACTTTAAAAATACACATATGAAATAATTTCATCTTAGATGGAAATTTTTTTTGATAAAACACTTGAAATGAATTTTTGAGGAAAATATCCTTTCTTTTTCAGAATCATTTTCTTTTAACAAAATTCCATGCAATTTTAAAAGAAAAGGATTTTGTTGAAAATATTCAATAAATCTTGTAGATGAATCTTAATGAAAATAAGGAGTTATAAAACTATAAAATTCCATTCATGCGATATAAGTTAAAAAAACATTCTTCTCATACTTTTGACGGAACAGTCAAAAAGTACCTCGTATGGTAAAAAAAGAAAGACTCTATCCATATGATGTGGTAAAAGTAAATAAAGTAAAGATGACGTTAAAAATACATGGAAGAAAAGGTAAAAATTTTATGAAACAATTTTGAGGACATATGGACATGTATAATAACCATAAACCCCGTAAGTACTTATAAATAAACAATCTCGGATAAGAATGATATTTGAATAAATATCCCATAACTTAGGTACGATATGCTTTGTACGTATCTGATCCTCCTGTATAATGATTTAGATAATGTCATTGACTTATTAAAAAATCATATTCATTGTTATGATATCATATATGGTTCACTTATGACTTTATATTACCCGTTATTTTGTAAATTCGATGTTAAAGCAACGTTTTGGGTAAAATCGTTTTATTTATCGTACGTGTTTGGAATTTTTGTTAATGACATTATAATTACTTATATACTTATTTAATTACATCCATAATGTGAATCATGATTTATTTGTCATATGTATTCAGTATATATATATATATATATATAGATTGATAAATGAAATGAAATACACCGTTCATGGAAATGGTAGGCCGTACGTACGCATGAACGCTGTTTTCTTTTCCTTATTGACTTGAATGAAAGGATGTGGTTGAAATATATATATATATATATATACACACATAAATATAGTAGATTTATCATGTCATATATTTTATTATTATTCATTATATATATACACTTTATAATCATTCTTGAGTGGTTAACCTTATCATTTAGATATAACGTTAAGTTAAATAATTTTACTTTTACCGTGTCTTCTTGTTTTTTACACTATATGGTTAATAAAATTACTATAACAAGTCAAACGAACCCCAAGTTGTTCATTATTTATATATATAATCTTATCTATGTCATTTTTCCTAACCTTATATCTTTAGGAATAAAATAACAATTAATAATATAATATTTCTTTTAAAAACTATTTTATGTCAATTTGACACTATTTGGTAATTGATTTTTGTGAAAATCATAACAACATGATTAGTTCAAAAACAGTTAATTAAATCAAAAATAACATTTCATATTAACCTATAGAATTAGTGTAATTCAAAAAAAGTCTCAAATTACATTTATTTGGGTATTTATAATATCAATTATGTTAATATTTCATTAACATAGTAATGACTACATCATCATTGTTTCATAAATAAAATAAATTATTTAATGTATAAAAATTATAAATAAATGATGATTATTTATGAAATCTCTTTATAATTCTAATGAATATTTATAGTCTAATTTATCTTATGTATAACCCTATATTAAAAAATGTTTTATTTATTAGACTTTTATTTTAACGGTTTGAACTCTTCTTTAAATATAAAAATAATAAATGTCCTAATCTAATCCAAGTAGACCTAAAGGGTAATAATTTATTCCTATGGTTTTTTGGTCAAATTATACTTATCCAATAGAATTAGGACATTGTTAGTGTAATAGTAATATCATTTTACCCTTAATTACCATATTTACTTTTAACCGTGGTAAATAAAAGTAAAAATTTACTAGTCACCAAAAATTATTTTTATCTTATTGAACCACATTTTACTCCTTGATATTAACTGTGTCTCTCAGATTTTTGAAATTACACTCCCAGAAGCCGTAAAATTAAGTTTTATGTAAATTTTGAAACACTATCCGGAGGTGGGGAAAAGACGGTGAAAAGTTCAATAAAATTTTTATATGTCCAAAATTATTATAAAATGACCCTAATTAATTACATTGAACTTATATAAGAATTATGCATCAATTTTGACCTAAAATAAATTTAAATAAAATAAATAATTATTTATATAAAAAGTCAGGTTTTAAATAGAAACTTAGTGTTTTCACTATTCATAAAAAATTGAATGTTTTCAGAAAAATACAAAAAATTCACCTTTGGCTAATTTCTATTTTTTGAATCCGAAAATGATGTCCATTTAGAAAAATAAAATTTCCAAAAGTGGGTATTACTATTCATAACGGCTAGTTCATAATAATATTATAATAAGACCTCATTTAGTGAAACTTGGTATTGCGTACAACACACGCTATCGAGGAAGGTCGTGATTGCATGTAATGCCAGACAAGTCTGGGTTGCATGTTGTGCAAGACTCCTTCATTTTTTCGTATAAAATAATTCGACCATATTTCATTAATACATTGAATATATATATATATATATACACTCAATGTTGCGTAGAATAACTACTATCAAACGAACTTGAAATTGTGTGTAACATGATCCATATATAGTGTTGCATACACTTAAAGCTAATACGGTGTTTCATATAGCGCAAATTTATTATGGTGTATCTTACAAAGAAGATATGAAAAAAATTATCACATAAAATCTCAGGGTGTTACAAATGATAAAAAAACATCCCCCTACAATGGGCCACTGGCCATTGCACAATCTAAACTAATGATATAATCATTCACTGAAAATTATCTTACTATGCTAGATTACTACTTCACAAATAAAAATCGGGTGAGCAAACCATGTCAAAAAAGTAATCCAGCAAATGCACTTTCTTCTTACATAATCAACACACAATAAAATCACCCCAAAATCACACCTATGGATTTTATCACTCTTGCCTTCAAAAATCTACATCTGATGGTAGTCTCATCTAGGGACAACCCATTCCACTCAATATCCAAATAGGATATAGGTTCATCCCAAAGAGAGTTATCAAATTAATTCATTTTTATAAAAGTAACAAACAGGCCTTAGGAAACCATTTGACACTAAACTATTTCCAAAAGAACCCAAACATGCTACTTTCAAAACCAAAATCCACATAGGGACTCATTTAACAAACCCAAGTCCCCATTTTAATCATAAAACACATTTATAAAGCCCGAAGGAGAATTTCGTTAGGTACTTGATATACAAAAGAAACTATGTCATTTATTTCAAAACATCACCCGTGAAAATCCAATACCATTTATGAAAAATTTAAAGGTTAATGCATAGTGATCATACATTAGAGAAGAACCAAACTAAACATTCATCCCTTGGAGATTTATAACTAAGAGCTGTTGCTCCTCCACTGAGCAGATGCATCGTCACCTATTTATATGGACACCTAGCCCCTAGGAACACCCACATATTTCCATGAAAATGTGCAAGGGGAACCTTACATATATGATTATCTGCGTACACATATCTGCACTGACCAACATATGAATTTACATACATATAAAAAGGCACACCTAACACCATGCATGTATATTCTCTATAATGGATAAATATATATATAATAAGGGAATATATATATATATATATATATATATATATATACCTATGCAGACGTAGGCGGTTCGCCATAGGCCCGACGACTCAAAACCATGAAGAAGTGACCAATACACATTAATTAAAAAAAATAGGAATACATAAATATCAAAATACACTAAAAAAATCACACCAAAAAAATGGAACCTACATTATTTAAACACCAACTAACCACTCAAGAAATCAAGATACAAAGAAACACCATTTTAATGTGAGAAGGTAAAAAATACCTTCATGTTTTGTATCCCCCTAATACATTTACCAAAAAAACATCAAAATCCATTTCCAATAATATCAAATCTCATTTTCATTTTGAATTTTCCAAACATGCCTTACCTTGTTAGGGTTAGTTTTTTAAAACACATTTATAAAACATACAAGGAACCAACATCATTTAGAAAATATAGAACAATTTATGAAACCATGAATCTTTAGAAGACACCATTTTCCATTAAAAAACTTCTTTCAATTTCACAAGCACCAAAACAAATTTTCAAATGAATTTTCCATTATTTATTCATTTCAAGAAACCCCATTAAAATTCTCACATGGACATATATTAAATTAAACCCTTCTTATAGGAAATCCCCCCTTTAAAACACACACATACTCCATGATTAGTAAAAATGTTATTCCACATAATTTTCCTAATTTATAGATCAAATTTAAATAAGCACAATAATATAAAAAATGCAAAAATGATCAATTAACTTTGTAAAATTCCACAATCAAATCATTCACATCTCAAGTACATTTGAAAACACATTTCTCACCTTTGGAATAATTATAAAAACACTTCCTAGAAGTACCCTAACGAATCCCATAGGAAAACATAACTGTATTCTTTATAAAATCCACTTTCATCATATACTGTTGTCAAAAACACATCTGAAATATTTTTCACTCCACAAAAAACACCTAATTTCACTATTAGAACCCAATGAAAATTTAACCAAATACATTTGATATTGGAATACATAGGAACAATTGAATATTCACATCTAAAATTATATTTTAAAAAATTATATAATAATAAAAACCCCACAATATGGTGCCCCTAAGAATCCTCAAGGTGTGAATCATAAACATAAAATTTATCTAGACAAAACTAGAAATTAAATCAAACAAACATTGGAATTACCAAAAATCACGTTGAAACCATTGTTTACCAAATTATACTGACAATAAAATACCATAATGAGTGAACTATGAGTATAAAAAAGGTGCAAAATAGAATTAAAAATTAATTGAAGGCATCCACGTACCAATGGATTACACTAGAAAGAAAAGGGATGGAAACACCGACCTCAATGGAGGGTGATTGAGATGAAACTTCTAAAAGAGGATAAATAATCCTGTATGAATAAACTAAAAATCCTAGACCCAATGAATTTTGGAGAAAACCTTTACCATATTGTCTGAAGTTTGGCCAAAGTGAGGAACACCTCAAATGATGAAAAAAACACACTAAAAAGAACAGTCTACACCACTGGAGGAGTTTGTTCAGGATGGTCACTATTGGAGAGGGAGGTGAAAGATGGGGGGGTCATGAAAGACGTATTTCCATAGGAGAAGAAGTCTGGCACTAGTAGGGGGAGAGGGGGCATAGCAGGGTGACATGAGGTGGAAGAGATTCACGATGGAGGAGGCCATATCAGGGATCACGAATCGAGAAGCTTTCCAGGGGAGGTGGTCTCACTCTATGAAGCTAGCCAGAGGGGTGGACTATCTTGAGGTAGGGAACATGTAGGGCATGGGGGTAGCAAGGGAGTGGTGCTTCTAAAATAATGGAGGGAGGGTATAATTAGAGTTAAAAAATAAATAAATAATTATACTAATAATAATACCAATGATATAATAATAATAATTCTAAAAATAATTTTATTCTTTTAATTAATAATTATAGTAATAATTTACAAAAAAATATAATATTAAAAATAATTTAATAATAGAAATATTAATAAATTTTTTTAATAATAATAATATTATCATCATAATAATATTATTACTATTATTGTTTAAAAATTTTACTTTATTTTATTTTCATAAAAATTTACTGAATAAAAAATTTGGAAACCACACATGCTCCTGGGATGACCTCATGGTTACCCCCAACCTTTCAGTGCACACATACCAGTCTAAAACCCATCAAAATTTTCACATTTCAAGAAAAATTAAACTTGGTCCCCAAACCAAACATCTTCCAAAAGACGTGAGACTGAGAAAATAATAAATTTAATGTGTCTCCATGTTCAGGTGCGACAATTATACCCACTAAAGACTCTTTCTATCCTTAGATTGTGACCCATGTGAATGTTAGTTAAGAATTGAGTTAATGACTGAACACAACTATAAGGAACAACGAATTCTGGGCTGACTAATTATTCCCCAATTCACACCCGACTGATCTAGACAATAATAGAGCCCAAGATTAATGAGTGAATGTAAGGGGGGTTCTCCACACCATATGAATTCTACTGGCATAGAAATTAAAACCAAAACATACCACACTAGTGAGGGGGGAATGCGATAAATACCAACCAATCCAAACCAACATCTATAGCATGAGTGAAAAAATTACACCCTTATAACTAGGATATTTTATAATACCAACATAACCTTCAATATTAGGGGAAACACAATGAAAGAAACTATAAATATAAAATGGATCATAAATAGCATTCACCTATCTCAGAAGACCCAATCATCCCCGAAAAAGTGCCACTAAACTGAAACCAGCCTATACAAGGTAAAAATAAACATTATGAAAAATTAACGATTTTAAAAACCATATCCAGTCAAACTGGACTATTTGGATTATAAAAAATAAGTTCATCACAATCTCCCAAGGAAAATATAGAATTACAATAGGGTAAAATTCTCAAATGTTTAAAATAATAATTAAACGTACTTATATGTTCCAATACCAATCTGGAATTCCAAACCTGGATTAAGGATTCACACCCCTGAAAACTCTGAACTGGATGTGAGATCCACCCTGAGACCTGTGTTTGAGGATTTGATTGATAATGCATATCCATCCTCACAGTTAGGTTCTAACATCCCTTGGTCATATATCTTTCCTCAAGAAACACATCCTACAAGACTTCTCCTGGTGACCCAAATATCCACATTGAGTGAAGGGCTTTGGAAGGATGCAACGAGATGGGTTCAAATGCACGAACTGGCCACATGGGTGGAATACAAGAAAACGGACGAGAAATTAGATGTCAGAACCAATACAAGAGATTCCTTATAGACTGGTTCCCTCATCATTAATTTCATTCTAGATGAAGAAGATTTATGAATGTTAAAAAACACTATATTTCCCATCACCTACACTTTGGAATCCATCTTGATGAAATGTTCATCATAGACCCTCGTTATTCTCTAACCATGTTGAAAACATATGGGTTCTTCCCTCTTCTTCTTAATTTAATCTTCAGGTATAATCTATCAAATCGAGATTTAACACACCACACATCATTTTACCTTCCAACGATGGTGGGAAAACCCATTTCTACTATTCCAAGGTTGGCCCCTCATCCAAACCCATAATAGTGTGAACCTTAGCAACCTCTGGAGTTCCCAACAAATAGGTGACCCAATAAACCACATAAAATCACCCCACTTCCTCTAAAAGACCTTAATTACCAAGACATATAGGAAGATCAAAATAGGAATACAAACTGTGCAAGAATCATCATAAATATTTTGGTGTTTTCTGGGAAGAATATTTTTTAATAGCATGGAATACTCAAAGAAAAACAGACATCAAATTGAAGTAAAACACACAAGAAACAAGCATAATGAAAAACTACTTATCACTCGTAGCCTAGAAACATGGTAGTGATCCATGCCCCAAGAAATATTCATCAACTAGGAGGTGATTGAACCATTCACTAGGACTCCACATGGGTCACTACTCTATGTGAGATCATGACATGTCCCCGGCATGACTCTCTTTTCATCCCTCAAATCAAAATTATTACAAAATTCTCAATTCCTGGACTACACCTGGTAACTCATGTATTAGAGGGAGTAGGAGTTCACGACGTTCACCCTACACCTACCTCTCATGTCCCAAAAAATCCTAATATCCATCTACAATAATCCTCAAATGTTATGAAGCATCACCTCTAATATAATTTTTTCACAAACATACATGCCTTAGGTTGACCTGGGTATGTTTGTGACATATGATACTTAAAGTCTCCAAGACATTTCATGGCTCCTACCAGGACTAAAAAGATTTCACATATTGAGGTCCACCGAGATTTCATGTTTTAGAAAAACATGTACATATAAATTAATATCTAAAATACATAAAGTAAATTTCAATTACTTATCATATAGGAGTTGATCCCTTAGGTTACCTAAAATGTTCTTTAGGTTACCTTAATAGTCATTGGTTCTTATTGGAACCATAATTTCATCAAGAATATGACAATAAAAGAATCAATGTAATGGTGGAAAATTGGATTACGCATTCCCTTGAAAATAGAAAGATAATTACTCATTCCAAAATTCATCATCTATATTCAAATTATACATACCTTCTCATGGAGGCGATCATAAAAATATCTAATTCCTTGAATATGATATGAAGATATATATATTAAAAGACAATTTTTGAGAACCACATTGATCCCTTTAGTTGATCAAAAAATGTCATTGATATGGGGTAACGATACTTATAATTAAATTTTACTAGGTTTTACTTTTTATTATTCAAACAAAAATAGATCATTCCATTATAATTTCAGTAAAAATAACTGGGCATCCTATGAGAAAATAGTCATGTGAATAATTCATTTAACTTTCAAACCATCTAGTTAAATATTCAGTTTTTTAAATTGTACAAGATCCATATATTTGGAAGGTATGAATATTAGTTGAGTTCCAGTCAGCAAATTCATAATGAAATAAACATCTCAATCTGATAGAAAATAATAGAAATTGTCTAGAATCAATTTATGAAATTTTATAACAGCTGGATTAAAATTACCACAAAAGGTTTAATCATCAATTTCAAGTGTGAAATAATATATAAATTCTACACGTTCTTTTAAAATATTTCATGGTCAAAAACAACTCCCACCCCATTTTCTGTGAAAGACTTGAGAGCATCCATCAAATAATATATATGACACCTACCAATGATAGAAATAGGTCTCTACCATAATTTAAATCATCCAATATATACTATTAATGATATATAAATACTTTAATTTTGGATCTATAAAATCAAAAAATAAAATTCTTCAGTAATAGATAAACGATATATGAGACATAATAGTCCCTTGTCTATATTCTATTCGAGTGGGGTCATCAAATAAATTATAAACAACATGATTTCTATTGAATGATTTAAAAGACTCATGAAATAGTCAAGTAAAAAAACCCTGAATTATTCATCAAGATATCTTGAGAGTCAATATTAATTCGATTGAACAAGTTGAATATTTGAACCTTTAACATATCATTTGATACCTACTCTGGATAGAAATAGATGAAGTTAAAAAAAATGTAGGCATACTATGTCATTGTGTAGTCATATTTTTTAAGGGTGAGATAATATATCTAAATCCAAGGATTTTGTGTATAAATACAACTAAATAAATTCCTCAATGTTTTCCACTCCAAATATATATGATCTTTTTTCCAAAACCAATATTTCTACTATCTACTATTATGAAATTTGTACTTAATTATAGAACCTTTCACCATAATGATGTTTATATCTTCCTTAAAGTCAATAATAAGTTCAATCTTCCAAAACCAATCCATTACATCCAAGGTATCCTTCATTCCTAAGAAGGATTGTGGTTTCTTATTGAGAAACTCTTAATAATTATCAATACCTCCTAGAGTCACAAGATAGAATTAGTCTTGGTACAACACCTTGGTAAATGGAAAAACATCTCACAAAGCCATTTCAATAAGATTCTTATTAGTTAGACAGATTCAATTTTGAATACCATCCCCAATATAATCTTTAGGAACATTAGGAAGTCCTTTGTGGGGAATGGTAATATCTGAAAGAAGGAGGAAATGTCACCTGATCTGTGGGAATTAATATCTTGAATCAAGATAATATTGGAAAATATATGATAATAGATCAGAACTCCACATGAGAGACAAACTTCTAATCATCCCATGGAAACTAGATTCTTATTACTATGAGACATGGCCATACACTCATAGGTTAGGTACCCGTTATGTCTTTACAATCCTACAACATATCTACTGGAACATTCCAATGTAAAATGATAATAGAAAAACAATTTTCCTTTGATTCTATTTTTTCATCAACTTACCAATGTCATCCCTGAACTAAACACCCAATCCAATCTATTGAAAGTTTCAAAGGGTGATCATAATCCCCAGAATATGGGGATTGCTTCATGGGTATCAAAAAATAATTTTCGAAAAGATTTTGTCAATAGTATCCCACAAAATCTATAGATAGAATATTTTATATAAATTCAACTAACCACTAAAATTAATAATAGTGGATGTCATAGGCTATAATTAAAAATAGGCGACCGTCTAAAACTGTCAATCCAAACTATTTGAAACAAATAAAAACACATCTCTCTATGATATGATGGTCAACATCATGCCATGTCATCACCAAAACCCCACAACCTTTTAAAATGGATTCCCTCTATCACAATGATTTTCCTTGCCTTTAAAAATGTTAAATAAAATTAGTTATTCCTACACACATTGTTTTGTGTAGGCAGCGAGAAAGAAAAAACCTTGTATGGTTTCCTAAATGGTCAAAAAGCCTTATATTTTTATTCCTTTTTGATAACCCCCCTTTCATTGATTGAAGGAGAACCCTTACATAGACCATAGGATTTCTGACATTACATACCCCAAAGGCCATATAAGATCATCAAATTCAATGACTTCATGGAAGTCTCCCTCCACAGTGTTTAAATCTTAATTTCTGCTCTCCACCTTCATATTACTATTCATCTTTCTTTTCAGTGAAAAGATTCTCCAATTGATTCATAATCAGTTTTTTATAAACAAATAAATTTTCCTAATTTAAATTATATAATGTCATGAAATATAACACTTCAATAAAATTCAATAAAAAAATAAAATAATGAAATTTCAAAATAGTTTATAAATTAATCTTATCTAAATTATTTTGATGCAGTTAACAAAAAACCCATTTCCTAAATCTTTCACAAATAAACCAGTTTAAAAAATTATCACAATGGAATATAGTTCTAGGTTTTGTTAGTTTTGGGTTGGATGTGAGCCTCACACCATGGTGATCAAATATTTAGGATCCCACTTGTCTCCTGAGCATAGTCCTAGTTATGAAATATAATCTTATAATAAAACCAATATCTTAACAATTTAATATTACATTCGTAACATAAATTCATACTAAATAAATGAAGACCACCTACAATTATTTTCTAAATTATATCCCCATTCAATGTTTCCCCACTTCCCATGTTCCATTGCTGATCCTACGATTCCTTCAATATCTTAGAGGACCCAAACTAGACAGAAACAAATTTCACAATCTTATCACTCTTAGGGGATTCTATTTCCAATTTTGCAATCATTTCAGGGAATTTAACCCATCAATAATAAATCCGACCTTCTAATACATAATATTTTTATTTAAATTTATTTTATACCAAATTTAAAAGGTGATGTAAATTTTATAAAAAATAAAATAATAAACATAACAATTTAAGATTTATTTTTAATTCCATTTAAAAATTTATAACGACAATTTACATTGATTAAGATATTATGGTTTTAAAAAAATGATGTTCATGAAACCACCTACCTAAAATATATGAAATTTCCAACAAAGAAATTGAATCCAAAAGCCTTGTTGATCGATGGATCATAGATAGAAATAAGATAACCAGAATAATGAATCCCATATCTAGAAAATTGAATAAAAAGATAAAATGTTCAATGATGATAAAGATGATTTCATACTATGAAATTCCTAAATAAGTACAATAAATTTTTGGAAGTTCTGGTATCTAACCTCTTTTAACACAATATATGAATAATAAAAAAAAATTAACATGAAAAAACAAATAAATATATCAAACACATGAAAAATCTATGGTTTCATTCATGTAAAAGATTTTATACCTAGTAAAATAATGAATAAAATGAAGGTAAGACACTTACCATGATTTTTATAGATCCAAACCCTCAATATAAATCAATATATCTCTCTAGAAAGGATAAAATGTCCAGAAACTCTAGGATGAATCCATAGATTTGAGTTTAAATGCTATTTGGGGAGTGATAGTGTTAATGGGAGGTGTTTTAAATTTTTATGATAATTTTAGTAGTAATTAATTTCTATTAGATGGTTTCTCTTAACATTAGATAAAATTGTGTAAACCATGTTCTCATTTTTTCCACTAGGGAGGAAAAATAGTTTAGTCACTTGGTTTGGCTTACCATGTTTCATATAATTCCCTGATCCACCAAAAATATAAAAATACTTGTAATGGAACATGGTTTGGCCTAACCATGCGATAACCATTCACATTCTAAAAAACCCTATTATTTTGAAAATATGCCCCACAAAATCCTAAAAACAAATTTTAAAAACTGTCTAAAAAATGTTTCAAGTGCCTAAAATTGACATCGGGATGTGACATGAAATGTAGGTACACTGATAGGGAAAACCATACAGAGTAACTAGAAGTTGGGTGAAGTTTTATGTAGTGTATGATACATGATTAACACACATTCTCATAAATTGTGTGGCTAAATTTGTCGGTAGTTCCCATGTTATCCAATTACTTTCACTTTATTGGTGAATATTTTAGTATAATACACATCCAAATCCTAATATATTTAATGATTTCCCATTTTTTTTGAATATCTTATTCTAACCATATTTAGTGTTTACACTGATGTATTTTGTTTTCAACCTGGGGGGATCAGGGGTGAATTAAATTTTACAATTTATATTAAAATCATAAAATTTTCCTCCTTTATGTTGATTGAACCTCTATCATCAGTCAGTATAAATTTATTATTGAGATAATATTATAATATAAACTCACTTATGAAATCTAGATAAACTGTTGAAAATAGTAATCATGGTATTTTAAAAGTTTTTCCCTAAAAGTGATATCCTACTCCTTATCACTAAGACTCCCATTTGGTATCAAAATTTTCCATTTCTCATAAGTGTTTCAATGGGGAAATACATTATAATACAACCCATGATTATAATGTAACATAAAAATAAAAATATTACAAATGTGGTTGAACTATCTACTAAATATGTATTTTTACCTGTTTTTATGAGTGATGGAATTTTTTATACTAGAACAAACAATCATCATGATTTCTCTAAGATATTCTTTATGAAAGGAACAATTAATTCTAGGTGAATTTAATTCAAAGAATACGGTATTCCATCCTATCTATTTCAAATGGTAAACTTATTTTTAGATATTTCACGCTTCCATTAACTAAAAATCTGAATCATTAATTAGTAATCACTTGATTCCCCTATAGATCACCACCTTATGGTCATCAGAATCTAAAGGACTCAATCAATTTACCAGGACAACTTTTTATTTGTCTTTATACTTCATTGAGACAACTAATCTTATCAAATTGACATGGTTGGATATATTCCATCATTTTTTTATTCTTAATAAGTTCAATAACTCTCTCTTATCTATTCATAAATTCTTTTACTCATATGATGTCCCACCACTATATAGAGAAGTATCCTATAATAAATGTGTTGAATTTATGGAATTCAATTTCAAATTCCCACCACCACAACTCTTAAATTGATTGCCTAAAACATCTCCCTAAGATATCAGAATTGTAATTCATCAATTACTATTCAAAACTCAGCATCAACATTAATGAACTCATCCATAAATATATTCTAGAATCGTGAATTTTTTTCATGAATATTTACTTTTGAAGTCCCAACTCGAAATAATCACAATCGTTGTGACATTAGAATAGTTTGTGAATTTACTGGGAATCTTCTAGTGTTCACACTTCTGTAGACACCATTGAATATCTTTCAATCAACAATATTATGTAAAATTTAATAATATCCTTTTAATTTTTAATTTTTATCAACTCAATCACTAACAAATATAAGTAATTTTAAATTTATTTGTTATAATTATTTTTCTTCTTTTCGTCTCACACAATTTGTCATTTATATTTTCGGAAACATTTTATACAATGACACTTTTTCTTATCTACTCAAATTCTACTTACAACATCCATTTCACTGAACAAATTATCAACTAGACTAAAATTATATCTTAATTTAGTATATGGATCCTCCCTGATATCCAAAAAAATTGTAACTGATCTTCTAATCAGTCCTTTATCTTTTTATTATCTAACTTTAATTTTTTCATCCACCGCATTGCCTTTTAGAGATTTATTATATATTGAAATGATGAAAGAAGTTAGGGTAAAATCCATACTGTAAAATTATTTACATTAATAATAAACTTGTCATAAATGACCTTCATTACATCCTTCATTCGAATTTATAAATTCAACTAAACCTAGATAACCATTGGTCTCCCTTACAAGTGACATTATTCTAATTATCTAACATAAAAACCTTATCAATATTACTTTTATACCATTTTATGTTCTCATAGACTTCTATAAATTAAATATATTTTTCAATTATTAGGGATTTCAAACATATTAATCTCTACATATATTCCAGTGTTGAAAAATTATATCTAGTAATTTAATCATGTCTCTTTGAAATAATGACTGACATAATATTTGCTTAGATCATGGAACATATTGCATTCAGAAGTCCTATGCTGAAGATCTCAAGTGTCCTGTTGATGTTCTTCTTCTAGTGAACTCATCCTAATTGATAATAATTATAATCATTAAACTCTTCTTTAGGGTCTTCAATTTCCCCCATTCATTCATCTTCTTCAATAGATTGCATTTATTCCATCAAGATAAAGATATCACTTCTTTGAAATTCAACACTTTTTAAAAAATATAATGATGTTCACTTAAATTAATCGCATATTTTATTTGTACTTATTTTTGTAAAATTAAAAAATATATCTCCAACCACCAGAAAAATTTATTACCATCATTTTCTATAAACATCTTGTGGCATGCGATTTTCATATTTTTATAGTAGATCTCACTACTATAAAATTCATTCATCTAGGGGTTCCACCAATTATAATATTATAATTTGGTGGGATTACCTCTAGAACATTAATCAGAAACATTTTTCCTTCAACGTCTTTTTTTACATAAAATAACATCAACCCCAATTGTCCAGAGTGGATGAAAAAAATAAAAGTTATTATCATAATTATACAACTGGGTCATCAATATATCTCTATTTGTTTTTAATACCAAATTAATATTTAATTATATGATTTAATCTCATCTTCATTAATAATAAGTCAAAGTTTCAATTTGTGAGAGAACTCTCATTTTCATCCCCTACATATATATTCAATTGATCTAAAATATAACCTTAAATTTTTTATAATAAGGTTTCATTACTATCATTATTTTAAGGAGGAACATACCATAAAAATATTAGTCTATATGGGAGATTAAATTTATTGAAAATAAGAGGGATTAACAATGAAATAAGAGTTACACATTTATTTTTTTTACCATATGATACCACCCCATGAAATTGAATATATAGAAAATGACCAATTTTCCTTGAAAATTATTTCCATCAACCGTGAAAAAAATGATTACCAATAATTTAACTCAAATAATGAGTATAATAACACTTTGTAATTTTATTCTCCCATTACCTTCCAAAATTTAAAAAAAATCCCCCAAAATTTAAGAATGTATTTTGTTTGGGTATAACAATAAGTGAGAAATATCAACGTACCTTGAGATGATAGGGTTTTAATTTCAATAGAGATTTATTATCTCAAATTTCATCATTATCTAGAGGTTTTTTCACGGGGAAAACAATTTTTTAATTTACCTTAACTTTAGAATCATCAACATTAATAATTCCATATTCATAATTTATCAATGTAAAATTTCTAGAACCAAAACCACTATTTTTTTAAATTGGGGTTCCCCATGAACTAAATCTCTTTTAATTAAATTTCTCATTAAAATTAGTTATAGTTTTTTATGTATTTTGTAGAACATCCATTCCCCAATAGTTAAATAAATAAATATGAGAATTACTAATCAAACTAGAGAATCTATTTCCATTATCTTAATTTTATTCATACAGTCACCCTATATATTGCCATATAAATTTTTATTGGGTACCATAGACTACTTATATTTATTAAAATGCTTTACATTGTGTGAGGATTTATTCAAAAATTTTATAATCAAGGAACTCTGACCAATATTTTATATTCCTCAATTATCATTTCTCATTCTAGTTGATTTAAAATAATCATCCTGTTAAATATTAGAACATTTGGAACATTCTATTTTCAATAGGATTTCGCTATTTTACCTATATATTTATCTTCCAAAGAAGAATTAATTTTTAAAAACTCCTGGTTTTTAGGAAGCCATATTATATATTTTTCTAGACTGTTGTCAACCTTATTATACCTTCTACAGTCTGTATATACTTTAGGTAAGTTATCCATTTTTTCTAGCTCCTAGTGAACATTAATTCCATAATATAAAATGCATTTCATTATATCAATCGAATTATTTCATTCTAATAATGAATCCCTTGGATTTATTATTTTACTTATATTTTCCTAATATTTTATTTCATGTTTGAAAATTTTTCTTAATCCACATTTTCTTCCAAAAAAGTTGACTCTTTATGGAACATGATATATTCCATTACATTCATCTTAGATGAAACATTATTTGTAAATTTATTTTTCTTAATCGTCAAATTTTACATTCAATATTTCATTCATTCAATATTCCTTATGAAGTGTGGCCACATTCACCTTGATTTATTGTCTTTTTCTTAGTATAATTAAATAACTAGTCATCTTTAACTTGACTATTTCACTAACACCTTCAATTTAACATTTAATGTTTTTGAAATTTATTAGATGTCATTTAAGTTTCCCATTTTTGGGAGGGTTCACTATGATGAGCCAAATATCCATTAAATTAAATTTTCTCCCTAATAATTATGTTTTTTCCTTTGAATTTAATACCATGGAATATTATGAAAAAAATTTAATTTCCATGTGTATGAATACACTACCAGAATAAAAATCACGAATTTAAAATTCCATCTTCCTTTATGTTGAAATAAGATTGGTTGACACAATATCCTTCTATAAACTTTTTACGGAGCACTATATTACATTCATTATTTCATAAACGTTTGTTGATTTTTTGTTTTTCAACAAACCATTCACTATCAATGTATGCATAGAACAAAAACCTATACTATTCAAATTATTGAAATTAGTTTCATTCCACATAATTTGGGTTTACATTTTTCATAAATATATTTAATGATTGTAATTTAAATGTTTTCATATTCATCATTTCACTAGATTGATACTAATGATAAGCAAGAGTGTAAAATGAAATTATTATAGTGGCCTTTCTACTAACAACATGTGAACATAAAAAATGAGTAGATTCAAAGTTTTTCAACTTAAATTTCCAACTAATAATAGTTAGAATTGATGTTTTTTGATACCCTTAAATAAATTTCAATTTTTTTACATTCATTTTTTGAATACATACTATTTTATTCAAAAATATTGACATAATTTTGTATATAATTTTGTAGGCATTTTATTTTTGTAGCACCGATTTTCCACATTGTTTTCATTACTTCAATAACATATTAGAAGGCCTAGAATTTTTTTGAAAAATTATTAAAATTAGTATTCTTCTCCTAGATGATTGATTATAAATATTATTATACAAGGAAAAATTATTTGTTATAGAGTCAGGGATAATATTAAATTACATCTATAATCACTTGGAGTTTTTTCATTTTTGAATCATATAACACCACGTAAATTCTTTTTATCATTTTTCAATTACAATTTTTATTTTTCATTATATTTCCCCTTAATAAATGAAAATATAAAAATGAAAACCTTATGATTAAATTTGTTCAATTAATCGTTAATATCAACATTTGGTTCATTAATTATTTCTATTGAATCAAACTCATCATAGTTGATAATTTCATCCTCTGGGTGGTAAGTTCTTATGGATTTACTAGTAAAAATTGCATTATGATCATCATTTGGTAACTATTGAAAATATTTCTTTTGTTTATGAGAGGATAAATTAATATGATTATATGATTACTTATTACAATATTTTTTATGGTTTTTGATGAATACTCCCTATTTCTATAACCATGTATAACTATCATTTCCTTCATCTCAAAATTATATTCATTTTTGTGGAATTTTTTTCCATCGTAGGAATTATTAAAATCATTTAAATTAGTGAAATGAAAAATTAAAAACCAATAGATTTAAATAAAGGTATAATATGCTATTATAACACATGTGAGAACCTATACAATTAAATTTAGACTCCCTCAAAGTCATTACTTCTTCCCATTCTCATAAGTGTTTCAACATGGAATGAAATTAAAAATTTACTTAATAATAAGATTCAAAAAAACATTAAAAACATATTATTATGAATGTGGTTGAGTTAATTCATGAAAATATCCTTCTAAATACATATTGAAATTATAGAATTGTTTATACTAGGACAAATATTCTTCAAGGGTTCTGCAGAAGAAATTTTCGGGATGGAACATAAACTTCTTGGTAAACTTTCCATCATGACATCGTATCATATACTTTCCATAAAATTAATTTTGGTGCTCTCCAATCACTTCGAAAATAAACATTCCTAAAATTCATAAGATATAACTTGATATCAGTTTGGATTATATTCTCTAGGTATTCTAATTTTGAGGCTATCACTCAATTAATTTAATATTAATGTTTATTTCTTACCACCTCTTCATCACTTATGATCTTCTAGAGTGTAATTGGTCATATTTTTGAATTGCTTTTTATCTATAAATAATATTAGCATCTCTCAATTATTTTTTCATATATTTTATTCAAATAATTTCCTTTAATTATATTGAAAAGGATCATTTGATAAATTCTGGAAAATCACGATTCAATTTAAAAATACAATATTCTCAACTCTTAAAATGACTACGTTTAATATCATCCGAAGAAATCAGAATGCGACCCCATAAAATCATCCAAAAAACATGGAATCAATATTATTCTATTCATACATTGTTCTCAACATTAATAAATAACATTATGTTATAGATATTGAATACTGAATGTCTATATGAGAATCATCAAAACATTTGTGTCTTCGATATATATATATATATATTTGTGCTTATATAGTATCTTCTAGTCCTCTGACTTTCATATACTATTACTATAATATTATTGTCCCTGATCGTCTATGTAATTTTTCTGAATCATTAAAATGTTTTCTTTTCCACAAATTAACATTTACCAACATTGAGTTCCTTCAACATATTTCTTTTATGATTTTCATACCTCTATTAGTCTACAAAAAGTCACATTTATATTTTCTCGATGTTAAGTTTACAATATCTTATTATAATATAAAAAAATTCATCCTCCATTATTAGATATTCAAATTTTTTTACCTATAATAAAATAATTCCATTCATTATATTTTAGTTCATACTAGAATAAATCCTGAATTTTGGTGCCCTAATAGTTGACCAGTCATTGAAATCCATATCAATTAAAGTTTATTCTTTTCCAGTACCATTTGATGTCTTTCTCCTTTATTAAATCTTGTATTGATGTAGTATATTCTACTGACCTCAGAACTCCATAATTATTTATGTAAAATCGCAATATCTTAGAATAATTACTTTTAAATATTATTTTTTTGTGTATTTATAAATTTATCTTATCTTGGATAATTACTTGTCTTATGAAATAATGATATTATTAGGATGAAAAAATCAAATAACATCATCGCGAAATCTTTTCAAGAATATTATATTTTCCTAGAATTATCTAAATACACTATATTATATTTTTATGAAGAGTGTAGAATGTATTACATTCTAAATATCTTCTAATGGTACTTATTTTATTCTAGTAATATGATCAAGTCTCTAGTTCAGAATGACTCAACTTCCAATTTTCATAGAACATAACATCCACTAGATTCATCAATCATTGTGTTTTATTTTATAAAATAACTCAACTGTGTGTAGGTTATTTTTCTTATGGGGAACCCATAATTTCCAATCATAAATATGATCCTTAAACTCTTTATTACTTTTTTATTTTTTCTAATTTTTTAGTGGCATAATCTGATGGGCTTTTTAATCTTCCCTATAGATTTCAATATGAATACTTTAGATAGTACAACATAAACCATTATCACTTTCATGAATATATTGAATTTCATCTTAATTAATTATATAATGAATATAAAATAATTCCATTAGCATGAACTAATATCTCTTATTCATTCAGAAACATTCCCTTCTATCTCTTACTCCTTACATTTAATGTTATGAGACTTGCATCTTCCAATAACGTATGTCATATCTTTGATGTTTTTTCTTTTGATAGTTTGAAAATTTGTAAAATTAAACATTAGGGTGATTACTTATATAACATTTATTTGGAAATATTACCTTCAATATATCATTGAAATTAAATATAATTGACCCAAATTATCCATAATGATTTTAAAAACTACAACACTTTATTATCATCATATTTTGGGGTCATCAATTGTAATCAATATTTGACAACATTATCATTTTAATTCACATGAATCATTTAAAAGGATTCACAATGTTTCTCCATCCATTATATTTTAGACCACTAAGTGATATAGAACATAATTTCCACATAGTTCGTCCGGGTTTGGACATTATTTTTATTCACCTTAATTATATATTCTTATTAAATACTATTTGTTTATAATATTCCTTATGTGGGGCCATAGTGTCGAAAACATTGGTTTTGGATTGTTTATGCATTTAGTTTCAAGATTTCTAGTGTTTTTGGATTAATTATTTGTCCTTCTTCAATCCATATATTATTATTTCATTCTACCCCCTCAAAAAGTATGTATACATTTCCTTGTGATTCCATTTTCTTTACATGTAATTAGTTTCTCATGTAACATCAATCATTGATAAATCTATAATTTATCTTTTATTTTTTTATGGAAAGAAAAATCTTATTTTATGGGTTCTTTCTATTATTTTTTATAACTAAAATTAAGGTATATGTGTGTTCGTTAAAATTATATATAGTGATTTTCCTATCATAGGAAAATTTTATAATGGTATTTTTTACTTCATAAGGTACTTTTATTATATTACTTAACAAAAATATGTTATGGATTATGAATAATCAATTATTAAGGATAGTATGTATTCATTTTTGAAATTTATACTTTTATTATACATTTTTATATATTACTTATGTTTTTTGGAATCCACATAAATATTATGTTGTTTCAATTTTCTGTTTCTGTCATGTAACATATTTTAGGTATATAGTCTTAAATTTTTAGTTTAAATTTTTATTTATTATTGTTTCAAAATCGTTATTGGCTTAAAAATGGTTCCTAAATTAATTTTTATGTTTCCTAATTTTTTATCAAAGTTAATGGCATGTTTGGATCTTTTTATAAAATAATTTTATGTTGTAATAAATTTCCTTAGTTTGATCCCTAAGGTGTAATATTTTATATGATTAAATGTATATTAATATATGACAATAACTATTATTTGATATTTAGGAAAAATGGTAGGGGTGATTTTTTATATGGTGTCTTGGTTGTGAGATGTAAAATTGAAACATTAATAGGTTATCATATACTATGTTATTTGTATGTGAATGTAAATAAGATAAATATTTTCTCACTTATGTTATATTTTTTCTTGGGTAACATGGATATTATGGTTTAAGATGGAGAGATATTTTCTATTCCATTTAAGATTACTATCTGACAAGTATCGTTTAGTATATGATATTTTTCTATAGGTGGAGTTCCACCCACTGATCCATGGAAGAATAAGCTGGGGGAGATTTTTTAGATACAAAACAATAGGCCGATAGGTTATTGTTTTCATAGAGTAATCCTAGGATTATGAAACAAGTATCAAAGGAGTTTACCTTTCATTTTAATACTTTTCATTATTTTACATGTTGAAATAATTTTATTATGAATCTATTTCATTTTCATTTAATACAATAACATAATAATCATGGGTAGAATTTTTCTACTCTTATATTTTATTTAATTACTTTCTTTATTTTAGTGTCACTTATTAATCGTCATAATTGTTATTTATATACCTTTTGTATATGAATTATTTATTTTCATATTCCTATCAACTTACAATTTCTTATATATATAGTTCATGTTTCATTTTACATTTTTCCATTGATATTTTTTATTTGTAGGTTTATTCTTTGGGTGTATGAAATATGGATGAATTTTTTTTAAATGGGTATTGGGTTTTGTGAAAAATATTAACATTAAATAAATGATTTACCTTAATTTTATGAAATTAAATTATGAAATAGGTATTATCTTAGGGAAATAATGAATATTGTTCAAATGAATTATTTTGGTAATTAAACAATGAGTTTATGAATTGTCATATTTTTTGGAAGAAATTTCAAAAACATTATGTTAATATATTATATTTAATATCATAATTTATGAAATATCAGAGAAATTAAATTTCATGTACTCTTTTGTAGAATCATTCATAAAAATTTTTCACACACAATACCTATACCACTCGGTGTTGAAAGACTCATTAGTTTTTTTTAGTTTCAAATTTTTTTTTTTTAATCTCTAAATTTTGTATTCCATATATTTCTACCATTTAATAATATCATAAAGATGGTGATTGGTGATTGACCCAATATATGAAGATATCTCTAGTTAGATTGTTTCGATAATTCGATTTATTTGAGGTCAAGTTAGTGTTGGACCTTTCAACACTTATTTTTTATTTAGGATCCTAATTTAAATAGTTTAATTTAATTTCATAATTAATTTTATTTTATTTAGTGGGATGGAATTTTTTTCATATTTAATGCTCATTTGGTTTTAATGGTATATAACACTAATTATTATATTTTTCGTGGAATCCATACATCAAGTTGCCGCATACCTGATTCTCAATATGTTTCTACTATATATATTAATTATTATGTATGGTGAAATCATTAGAACATATCCTTACTTTTCACCCTTATCTCTTTTTGATAGAGTATGATGGTTGGGAATTGTCCTCTGAATTTGTTTTGGGAATGCTCAGGTTAAGTAGTAGATTTGACCAGGTTTGTATATGAAAAAATAATATATGTGGTTTTTTTAATTTGTAGACTAATGATATTTTGGAGATATGAAATTTATAATTCAGGATTTGGGTATGGGGATATCCTTGATAACTCATTTAATTTTTGATCCTTGAGTTACCAGGAATAATCACGTTATGATTCTGGAATATTAAAATCACTTTTGATTTATTTTAATATATTTCTATTTTGAATGATGTTATTTTGTATTATACCATAGAAATATGGGATATATATACTGAATACATGTTTTAGGGTGAAAATGGGAGGTCAAATAGAGGTACATGGTAATCTCACACATCCTAGAACACTACATAGGGCTCGAGAACATGGTAACAAGTAACTCCCTATGGTAGATTCATTATTGGAATATGTTCTCTCAAACCATGAAGTGAAACCATTCATAGTCATATAAATTTTACATTTGGTGGAAAACCCGCTTTAGTTTATATATTTTATGGTTTTTCTTATTTAATATTTCAGATGAATTTTGGATAGTTTTAATGATTCATTTATGATAGATGGCCTTATTTTCTTGATATATTGTGGTAAAAAAATTATTTATGTCATTAAAAAATTATTTTTAAATCATGATGGGTTTTTTCCAAAATTTATTAAAATAATTTTTTTTAAATGAAATTTTATTCCAATAATATGATAAAAACAATTGGAATAAATGTCAGAGAGGAATTATATGTTCTTTAATAAAATATTTGTGATTTTTAACATCATTATGGGAGAGTTTAAAATAAGGTATTGTTTTGATTGTTGCTTTAATGGTAAATATTTAGTTCTTTTTTATAAATTAAAAATATTAATTTCAAAATTATTGTGCATGTTTAAAAAATCTATAAAATTTAATGATTGTTATGGGTAATTGAGTAATTTTTGAGCCATGATTTATTCAAAATGATGTTATTGGGATTTAGGTTTTTTATTCAGTCTAATGTTCTTTTTAATTTAGAATATTGATTAAAAATTTAATTAAAGAATCATGGTAATTTTGTATAAGGTAATTTTAATTATATTAAAATCTCATGTGCATTGGTTTCAGACTTTACAGTTTTACACCATACATAAAATCCATACAGAATGGTAAATATGTACTTATCTCTAGGATTTGATTATGATTAAGAATTATCAACTCAAAATTCACTAATATGTATTATAATTTAAGATCCTTAATTTGGTAGGATGTTTTTTTAGAATATTTTTGGTATTACAAACAAAATGGATTCTCTTTAATAATTGACTGTTATTTCTTCCACATACACATTTAATGGATCAAATCTATAATGGTTGGAGACCTTCATTCTAATTAATGAAATAGAATGATTTGTGTTGGTAATTATTTATGATCAAAATTAATTAATTAAATTATCTTAAGAGAGAGAAATATGAGAATGTGAAAGAGCTCTTAACTCTCCAATATGGATGGAAACAATTACTTAATATTTATCTATTTTTCTAACCCGGTTCCCTTCTTCCCCGAGTTAGTTATTGAGGACATATTAAAATTACAATTTTTAAAAGGGGACTTCTTTTAGACCTCATTTCATAATTTTTCACATCAATCTTGGATTCCATTATGGATGTAATGAATAAGCCCATCAGAGTGTAATTAATTCTTATGTGGATCTTGATAAAGGTTAGTGTCTCTATATCCCACTACATAAGATAAGGCTCACTGTCAAGTGAAAAATGGATATAGCATCAACACAATAAGTTTTCAATGATGTAGGTCCATCTCTTATTCTAAATCATTTTTTATATAAAGATTTTATATCTCAATTGATTCTAGGGTGGTATTCATAGGAATTCAAATCCCTATACTGTAAAAATTATAAATACCACTCATCATTGTTTTCAATTGGGTCATATTTAGAAATTGAAGGAAACTAATGTATTGAAAAACGAAAAAATCTGTTGAATGTCATTAATCAATATAGAAATTTGATTGAGACAATTCAAGGTACAATTTATTTTATTTCATTATGAGTTTAGTATTTCTATTATCTTAGAATTCTATGTACGATTTTGGTATGGTTATAAGATTTTACATATTTTTGGGAATTAGATATTTTTACCATGTGGATATAGATATACCATTAAAATTGTTATTCCATTCATTCGACTTCAATATTTTTTATTTGGATGTGTTTAGCGGTGATTCCCTTGGGATAACATAGTCTCTTTTTTTCAAAAATGATAGAATAACACTAAATTATGGGGTGTTTTACTACAATCATCAAAATTATAATAAAATTTTTGGGGATCACCATTAGCTATTTTAGGTCATTCTAATGATTATATTTTGAAATTATTTTTGAATCATGTCATCTAATACAATTTTCTACATGATTAAATATCTTTTATTATATCCTTGTATTCTATACAATGATGATAATTTATTTATTTTTTATAAAATTATTAGGTTTAATTGTTTCCAATATTCTTATCAATAAATAATTGGTGACTTTATGGGGTACAATTTTTTCATGGTGGAATGAATTATAACAACAATGTATCAATGTAAGGTATTTTTTATTTTTAGTTTTACATTTTTTCAGAACATATAAATTTTATATTTATTCATTTCGATTTTTAATATTTCTTTATAGCAAGACGATCATTACAGATTTATTTATAATCACGACCCTTTCCCTAATGTATGATTAACCTTTCCTAGTGGGCACACATTATGGGGAACCCATTTTGAGTAACCTATCATATGGAGAACATATATCAAGTGGTTTTTATAAAATTATATTATGGTTGGATAAATGACACATAAAATCCATGCATCATTTCTTCAATGATCCATGATCCCTTACTCTATTGGTTCAAAGTCTAGTAATCCTTATGGTCGAACAATGAAGCCTACCAAAATTTATAATTCTGATAAATTACAATGTAATCCTTCTCAATTTAGAAAACCATATATCATCTTTCTCCTAGCCTTTTACGTAATTTAATTCATGGGGTGTAATGATTATCTCTCTCTGTTATCCATCAATGATCAATGCTCCATCATTGATGATTTATTGGGTTTTTATAGGTTTTCTCCTATATTAATCATTTAACATTTCACATTATTTTATCAATCCATTTCTATTACATTATCTTTTTCATTCCAAGAGTTATTGTAGAAAAACCCTATGTTAGGGTTCTTCTAAACCCATAGTTTTATTAAATGTGGATAAATGAATCTATAAGATGCATAGAATGAAGATAATTTTACCTCTCTTAGTATTAAAAATAAGAAACCAAGTGAGATGTTGTTGGAACATGAATGATTCCTTTTTGAATAGTATTTTTCCTCATGGTTTAATTAAGGGGACCATAATAATAGTTTCTTCAATGCATGTTTGTAATAAACAAAATGATCTAGCATCCCAAAATCCATCTGAAAAATGTATCATTTATAAGGGATTTAGTGGTGATCAATGGTTTGTTCCCCAACCCCACATTAACTACCTTTTAGAACATATGAAATCATTAAAAAGAAACACTTTGAAGCAATCTAATACCATTTTCATATATGAACTCTCCCTCACAATGTATATGTCACAACCATATTTCTCATTACTAATGTGAAAAATTGTTCCTCCATATCACAATATAAACCCATTAGTATTTTATATTTGGATTAAAATGATTGGGATTCCAAGTTGAAAATATAGCTTGCTTATTACATTCTTTTCATGGGTCATAGAGGAGAAAAATGATTTTATCTAGGGTCGGTCCATACATGGAGTAATGGGGAGAGATTAAAAGTTAATATGATTAATAAACAAGAAGGTGGTTTTTTAAAAAATAGTCATCAGGATATATATGAATATGGAATATGACTACATTGAATGGAGCTTAATTATTCTGGTCCGGAGGTGCTTGGGTTTCTTAGACTAGGTTGTTGATTTTCCATTTTGGTGTTACAGTTTAGCTTGGTTCAACATTATTTTAATGTGAAGAAAATTTTGCTTCCTAAAACCATATAAAGGACATATACAAGGATAAAACCTATAACCCAACATATCTATCATTTCTGAATATGCATTTATTAGAAATTTAGACTCATGTATTTAGTATATCGTCATTAAAACTTACCACGAAGGATCTCATTTCACTAGGGTATTGCATATCCTCTTTGATGATGAAAAAAAATTATTAATTAAATGATAAATTTCATATATGAAATGATTAACTAATACCATCAATGTGTATACTATTTAGAGTGGTAAGATCACCAATAAGAAATAAATTGGTTTTTTCATCTATTAGAAATCTCGACTAGAAGCAGGAGAAACATTAAATCAACGCCGAGTATTGTTAGGAAGGATTTACCTACAAAGTATATGGGATATCATATCTCTACTGGTATAATTCACATTGGTAACATGATGGAATGGTGAGAAATATCACTAAATGAATCTTAAATACGATAAATCGGTTCCTATATTTTGGTGGCAGAATTATCCTTGTTAATTGTGGGTTAACATATATCCCCCAGAAAAATATATCGGTTCTCGAGTTACCAAATGAGGTTTTGGATGAAATTTATAAAATTTAAAAAAAATTCATCTAGGATTCATAGGGTTAGGTTATAATCCTCTCGACCTCCTAGAAGAAGCTATCCAAACTGATGTGGAATGGAGGTATTAGCGTATGAAATGTGGTGGAGACAATGTATTACATTCATGGGAAATAAGCAAGT
The DNA here is from genome assembly GCA_963277665.1 of Viscum album. Taxonomy (NCBI): domain Eukaryota; kingdom Viridiplantae; phylum Streptophyta; class Magnoliopsida; order Santalales; family Viscaceae; genus Viscum; species Viscum album. The sequence goes on from OY728128.1 coordinate 62,398,613, forward strand.
GAAAATAATCAGGGGTGATCCATGTGGAGTATTTTCCTCAAAATAGAACATGAAAATTTTCAAATATCATCCATTGTGAACCCTTCTACCTTATATATGTCACATACGAGGAACATTTTGATGTACTAACACCTCTCTTGGATGTCATAGTAGGTGTCGTTATTGCCTTTCTAGGATACCCCTTTCCTGATCTAAATTTCAGGAAGGAAAGATCTCTCCCATCATATATTCATTTGATCCTTGATCCCATAAATTTTTATTATGATAGTTTCATGATAGAGGAATCTCCAGATGTGTGTCTTCTCATGGACAATGATTACGGTACATTCACTACAAAGGACTATAGAAAGGAGACATAGGTGTTGCATTCTAGTAAAATGTGGGGAAGCCTTGTATTGTACAATTCAATTCCTTCCATATTCTACTTTCTATTGGGGAGAATTTAAAACTATTCACTTTATTTTGATGGAGAAGTTATGCTCAAGGGTATTCATATTTTCACCTGATGTTCCTACAAAAGGACTCAAAAAAAGGAAACCATGTACCACCTCTTCTATTATAGTGAGTGGGTAGGGAAGGTATTGATAATTCAGTGAGTTCATTTGGTTCATCTAAGCTGTGGATTCTATCGAGATGTTTCTCTAGTAATGGTTTAGGAGCACTTATAGTAATAAACATTAGGAGAGGTCTCCCTCATTCCTCCTCATGGTGGGCTACTAGAGCATACTGGAGACAAGGAACCAATCATGACACAATGATCCCCCTCTAGATCGGTGTTAGTGGTGAGGAAAATATACCTTCTGGTGGACCTCACAAGTCTTATTAACCATTTTGGGGAATCCCCCGCTCTCAGGTTATTGATAGCTAGGAGGCAACCGATTGATCTATCTAGACCACAACAAATGGGACACTGGGTGAGTTGGAACCACCCACCATGTGGTCTTAACTTGACCATTGAATGATCATGTAGTTAAGGGTGTTTTTTGGGATGATGTGTTGTCCATGAACTTATAAGTTGAATGTTACATTATTTTAGATCATTCTATGTTGATGTTAACTCGATTAGGGTGGGAACTGAGGGCATTATCCATAAACATAAACATTTACACCTAAAAAAAATCTTTATGGTAATAGTGGACATATAATCTAAGATTATTTGATTCTCCCTTAAACGAATATGATCCAATCCTCGGGAAATCACATAACTAATTTAATAATATAAGACCCTTCTCATCAATACTAACAATATTTCAAATACATGGCATGAATGAATTCACACAGCTGACTATTTGGCTTCAAATGTCTCCCATGATACCCCTACCCACCCCCCAATGAGTTTCCTATCATTGGCTCTCTTCTTCATTGTGGTGCTTACATTTTTATTATAGATTCACTTGGTCTCCAATTCTATGGGCCCAGTTGATTATATTTTCTTATATTGTATGATTTTTATAATAAATAAAAAATATTATTTTTATGGGTAAAAAAATAAGAAGAAGCATTTTAACTCAACCAAGATAGTTGAATTATCAAAAAAAAATAAATATTTAGTATTATAAGAATTTAAATACACTTAGTTATAGGAAATAATATGGCTCTAAAAGGCCATTGAATTAAATTAATATGTTAAAATAGAATAATAAATTATACGAAACACCATTCCATAGATACCATGGTGTATAATAGAAAATATATGTCAATGGGTGAAAATTTGATACAAGAAACAATTATCATATTTCCCAACACACACTAAAACGATTGAATATAATTTATGATAAAAATAATTATCTTAATAACCTAGTTAATTACATTATTAAAATATTTAAAATTTGATAAACATAATTTATAATAACACTCTATATGTGTATTATTATTATTATTATTTATTTTCAGAAACATGTGTAATTTGTCTTCATCTTTTTAAATATGATTAATAATAGTTATGTTTTTATTCATTATAATCAAAAATCTTATCATAAAAGGATCATTAAAGGTATAATAATTGATTATTATAAATCATTTATAATGTTATAACTTTATTTCATGACTATTTGTGTTATTATTCCTGACAATGATGTCGGTGATTAGCTTTTTCTATAAATTTTAATTAATAGAGAGTATTCTCTTATTCAATGATGATAAATGTTAATATTACCATTAAAAAACATTAATTACATAATATAAAAAAAATTATGTTTCCAAATCTATCTATGATATAATATTGTTGAATTTTTCATGTTGGTGGTGAAACTGAACCAACAAGAACTTGGACTAATCTATATGTGTGTATGGATAAAAAACCAATTATTTAGATATATTATTATCATAAAAATATATAATGACATTATTAATTTTTTATTAAGATGGAAAATTATATTTTTTAAATTATATGATGATAAATTTAATGAAAAATATGTTTTCACTTCTAAATAAATATCTTGTCCTCTTTATATGTTCGCATTTGATGATTAGTATTTAAATTATTTCATAACCATAATATTACCAATATAATTCCAAATTTATATTTAAATAATACTAATCCTGGAATATATAACAGATATATTTTTTAATTCAATTTATAGTTCCATAAATTATTGATAGTCATAAAAAATGATACATTTTGTTCAAGGATGATGTAGTTCAGACATGTATATGAGAAAGATTTTTCAATTATTTGATTAAAATTATGGGTATTATATAATTTTCATACTACCAATAAAATAAAAAACTATTTATTTCATTTATATTAAATCCAATATATAAATATAGTTCTAATGGGTTTGGAGGAGGGTGGAATAAGAGTATAATTAAAGGATTTCAATGGTTATATAATACTTACATTGATGTTTTAGATCTATTCATGAAGTATACTTTATAAATGAAGAAATTGAGGCACTTTATTGGGGATATAAGAGAGAAAAAGTGTAATAATAATATATAAAAAGAAACGTTTTTAAGATGATCCTGGGGATTTTGAACTATGGGTCAGTTTTTTATTGTGTTTAAGTGATCTCCTATTATAGATGAAAATGAATGATAAATCATTGGAAAAGACTATTAGGTAATGGATTAAAATCGAGTTTAAATGAATTTAGGTTAGTCCAATTTTTAATTGTTGGTGATAAATGTAGGGTGGAATTTTTAACATAATAATGGTATTATTGAAGTTCTTTGTTTCAAATTGATAGTTTACCCATTTTAACACATGTTAATATTGATTAAATATTAATCATGGTGATTATTTTAACTGAAAATATATATGGTGAATCTGATTCCAAAATTTTAAATTTTTGAATCTAAATTTAGTCACCATTTAATATATTTCAATTTTTGAATATTATAAAATAATATTTCATATTAAAACACATATGGTATAGAAAAAATTATAGAAAGATCTCTGTTTAATCCTTTTGTATTGAAAATAATTTTATAACATTTTACTACATTTTCAATGAATCTTAATTTATGACTATTATTTTTTGAATATAATATTAGGGGAATAATTTAAAATAAATTACTGTAATTTCATATAATTAATATTTATAAATGTATCATTCTTGAAAAAATAACAGTTTTACAATGAAAACTAATATTAAACAGGGTAACTTAATATTATTCCTAAAAAAATTAAATTGATCAAAAAAATTAATATTACAATATTGAAAAAATATGAATTTTTTTATCCGATTTAATTTTTAATTGATAGACAAGTTAATTTTAATATTAATATATAAAAATAGTTTTAAAATAACATTTTTTATGAATAAAATTTATATAGAATAAATTTATGAATGTTATTGAATTTCATGTTATAAATTTTCTCAATATAACAAAAATTATTTTTGGGGATTACAATGAAAAAAAAATTAAATGTTCATATTAAAATTTTTAATTATAATAAAACGAAAAAATAGTTTTTAAAATAGAATGAAATATTCCTTAGGTTCAAAATTTTTTAATGTATGTTTTCTATGTTTAAAATAAATTGTTTTACTCCAAAAATTAATACTTTATAAATTTAATGATTTTACATTCTTCATGGACATTATTATAATTGGATGACGTCAAAAACATTACAATTTGTTTAAATAAATATATTTTTCCTTGGTCAATTAAAATTAAATTAATTTTGAACAATAATAAAATAAATCTTGTAATAATATTGATTTGATTAATAGGGAAATTAAATTAATTTTATTAATTCTGAATTTTTTAATTTATAAATCTATCTTATATAAAAAAATAAGTTATATTATTTTTCTATCTAAAAAATCTCATTTAGATCATTAATTTTTCTTAATACTCTTTTGTATGAATTTATGAAATATTATAATATATTTATATAAATTATGATTTATTATTCAAAAAATATCACAATAATATTCATCTAAAATTTCACTACACATTTTAGTATATAGTCTTTTTTGTACGATATTTGACATAGTATTAATTTATAATAATATTTTACAAAATGGGGGTGTGTTATGTTTCCCTATAAAATAAATTACATCATTGTAATTTTAATTTTAAATGAAAAATGACAATGTAGAAGGTTATTTAAAATTTTGAAGCGATTAATGATGTAATTAATTCTGAGATATCACCCTTACAAACATATCAAACAGAACATTTTAAATCTTATATGGTTATCTCTATCTAATAGTTTTTCTTCACGTGTTGGAAAAAAGTGAATATCATTATTCAATATCAAGACTCATAATATATAATTTCCTACTAAATCCTGTATATACTTGTTCTTCCATTGATTGACTAATATTTTTATATGAAATGTGACTTATATACTCTATATAATTTTTCTTCCAAGTATAAGGGAATACTAAATTTTAAAAAGAAAATTATGTTCCTTGAAACAAAGGGTAACATGATTCTAACAAGGCATTTACCATAATCATCAACTTGGTATATAATAGAATAAGAAGGTTTCATCAATAATAAAATTGTTGGTATTGTGATTTTATGTTCATAGAACACATCTTAGATAGCACAGAATAAAATCCAATAAATCATCCACAAATACGTATTGTAGATGATGTGTTCATTAATTATCTTTATCCATATCATTATTTGGGATTGGATTTTGATCCATTTATTCGTATAATTATGGAGGATTTTTATATTTATCATTCCGGTCAGAACATGCACTAGGGAATCAATTTTTCATAATTTCCAAACTCTATATGTTTAAAGTGTTTATGTGAGGATGGTATAAATTTTTTTGTCTCTAATATCTTCCATTTTAATGCATGACCTATTATATAACTTTTTAAATCATGTTCTCTTTTTTCAATAGTTCCATACATGAAGGATTTTCTTATTCATCAGAGATGTTCCCTTGGGTTCTTCTTCTTAAATTTCTGACATGTCCATAGTTTGATATTATGGGCTTCATCATTATCATCAAATGATATTTTATGAAACCTTATCATTCAATTATTTAATTTTTATGGATGTTTGGAAAGAGTAAAATTACTAAACAAATGTCATGATATTGGGGTGAGCTTAACCATTTATTTTTAACAACACCTTTTATCCAATATTTTATCATTAGAAATATTATTTCATTATACATATTACGAATTAATAAAATCATTCCTCATATATCCAACCATTTAAAAAAAAGATTATTTAATTGTGGGAGATGAATAATCAGAACCCTGATATGAGTTTTTAAGACAATTATATGAAAAATTCAACTTCAAAATTTATTAATCTTTAAAATTATCACTCTCTTTTTGTTTAACATAATCCATTCATGGTTTATTCATGGATTCCTTATGTTGAATTCTCACAAATTTCTAAAAAAAATTCCTAAAATAATAAATACCATATAATGACTTGTGAAGATAAAATTATTAGCAAAAGTGTAAACCCCAACAATCTATCTCTCAGTTTGCATTCTTTGACCAAATAATTATGCACTAGATTGAAGGTCATGTAAATTATCAACCATAACTTTTCTATATTACTACCCTTAGGTTGAACTAATTCATAAAAACATCATATTTTTATTATCCAGACATGGATGAAATTTTTAGTAAACCACACAATCTCAAGATTACAAAACATCTAGATTTTATCCAATTATTAGAATGAACCCTTTGATATATCCCTAGGGTTTCAATTAAAAATAAATAATCATATTCTAAAAAATAACCATAGTCATCAAAAGAATATCTATAACATACTCTCATAATAACTATAAATATTGATGATTAATATATCTTTATTTTACATCATTTTATTAATATCAACATTATTTAAAAATAATAATGAAATAGTCCCAAGAATGATGGGTTTAGTCTCCTTGAGGACTAGCTCCTATCCCATAGTCATTTATAAAAGGAGGATTATCCACTATACCATCATTTCCATTTTTTATCTTCTAATCATTTCCTCTAAATCATCACTATATAAAACATTCTTCAAAATATATTCCATGAAATAAATATCTATTAAAAAATACCTAAGAAAGGGGTGAGATAGAATGCTCAGAAGAAAAAAACACATCAATATTTTATCAAGGGATGAATTAAAATAATCTTATAAAACATGAGTATAAAACAATATTGAATTAAAAGTTCATAAACCAATATGAGTTCCCCACATGCCATGAAATAAAGACATGTAATCTCGAATGAATAAATATATACCACTTTATAAGTGTGTGAGATAATAAATTAGTGGAATAGAGTATAATACTAGGAATATGGTTTAGGTATATAGAATAAATGACCTAATTTTTTTAAATTTTTGAATAATGTAAAATGTTTCCTCATCCCATCACAATATTGTGAGTGTAAATTGACTATAATACAGTCATACACAACCTTTTGAGGATAAATAAATAGTAATATTTCCCACACAAAACCATGTGAGAATTAATAAACCGAATTTATACTCATGAAAACCCTTAATAGAATTAATAAAACAAAATTATACTCATGAATAACATTGTTAGTATATCATAAAACCAATTATAACCATTGAAAACATTGTTATAATTACTTAATCATAGTTACAACTAAATAGAAACATGTGAGAAAAAATAAATTGTAATTACACCTATGAAAAAACTCATTATCGCATGAGATAAAAAACCATAAGAAATGAATTGGAAGGGTATGTATGAACACACACATTGACAATATTTTCACATGTAAGTTAATTTTAATAAATTATTCATTATATCAGAATGAATTGATTGAATGAAAAATGGTCTTCATAATATTTCCATATGGTATTTCCAAAAATTAACCTCAAGAATGAAAACTATTGATGGAGAAATTGAATCCCTAAAAAAGAGATGTTCATAAGAAAAATTATAAGGTGGTTTATGAAAACACAAATTTATATAATACCCTTATATATAAAGATTAAAATTATATAAAATCATTAAAATTATCTTATGAAAATAATTTTTACATTGTTATAAAAGTTGATTTTATTGGTCATTTTGAAACATTACTTTTAGAATTATAATTTTTGAGAAATATAAAATAAGTAATATTAAAATCATTAATTTTAAATTTATCTTAGTAAAAAACTATTATACAGACATAATGGCTTCCAACAAGATTAGTAAATCCATTATGAATATTATAATTTTTCTAAATAATTTATAACATAACATTAAAGAGACTATTTTTTTCCAAAAAAGTAATGAGGAAATATTGGAAAAAATATATTTTTAATAAATTCTTAATAATGGAGGGTTGAAATTTGTATATATGTTATTTAAATGAAATGTGTATTAGATGTACGCAATTTATAATATTTTGAAATACATTTGTTAGAAACTGACAATGTAAAACTAGTTATAAAACAAAATTATTTAATTGAGTTTATTGAAAATGCAAAGGAAACATGTGAAACCATATAATTATAACCATAAATATAAATGAGAACGTTGTCAGGAGACAAATATTTCAATAAGGATATAAAATTTATAATAAAGAGGATGATAATTATTCCAAATTATGATATAATTTTTTAGAAAGAAATTTATCAAGGGAAAATTTTAGAGTTAATATGTAATTATCCCAATATTGGAATAGAAAGTATCATTAAATATGATTTTCGGGTGGATGAAACCATTCTTGGAAGAATAATTTTAAGAAGAATCATTGTAATTTAATGAATTCAACTGAATTAACAAAAACACTTACAATATGGGTATCCTTTAAATTGAAATCCATTTGAAGAGATTAGATTATATTATTATTAAAAAATTATTAAATAAATTAAGATGGTAATATTAATTAAATATAAATTATATACTCCATTCCAAATAAATCATTGTATATAATAAGAAACAGGTATCAAGGAGTAAAAACATTAAATAATAAACACTTACCAAAATTCTTATCATCCACTAAAGGGATTAGAGATCCTATATATCTTAATTATATTCCCCCATATACTATTTTAGAACCATACTCACATCTACAAAATATTTCACACTCCATTTAAAATAATTCAACACATTTATATTATCTTGTTATTATATATTTTCTATGTCGGGTGTGAGTTATCTGGATCATTTGAACAAGTTTCATAGTAGTTGTGTTGTTACTCATTTTTGACCAAATATTAATCATTTTAAAATCCTTAATGGTACTATAATTTTATATTTTTTATTATTTATAATGTTATAGATTCATTTTATATGCAATTTAGTTATTAGTCATGATGATAAAGTCTCTGAAAATCTTTTTTCTATAATTAATAATCAATAGATATTGTAGTATTAATTAACAATTTTAATGTATATAGTATTATTAAAAATAAAAATAACATTATTTTATTTTTATTATATGATATTAAGTATCAAAATATACCCTTGGTTTAAATTTATATCATTGTACATGTAGATGGCTCAACAGACCCCAAAAGAAAATGAAACAGTATGTGTTTGAGTATGGATTTACAAGATATTACCTTTTTATAATTTCTCTACTATATAAGTACAATTATATTATTTAGAAATTATTATGGTGAATAATGTGAAATCATAAGCATTATAAAAAAATGGACAATGAAAATGATAGTTTCCAATATAAATAAGTCACTTTTCATAGGGGTATTTATTTTTTGGTGGTTAGTTTTATAACGATCACTTATTGATATTATTACTTATTTAATGATTATTTTATATTAAAAAAATATAACTAATGGAAGAAATATAAAAATATATTACTATTTATATAACTATATTTGAATAATTTTTTCAAAAATACAATGTTTTCATTCGTGGAGGCGGTAGTGTGCACACCTGAATGGGCTATGAAAACATATTTTTGAAAGAATGGGTCGCGAATAGATAATAATTATACCATAAATATAATAAAATTTATGTATATTTTTTTACTGATGTCATTATATATGTTTAGAATGGTATTGGAGGTGGATGAATGAGAAGGATATAGAAAGGAAGTTATTGGGTGAGTAATACATATATTGAGATTTTGGATCTTCTAATAAATTATCCAATGGTGACGAAGTACATGAGGACCTTTGTTGATGATATATTCATCAAAATGTGTGTAAGAGATCTAGGAAAAAATGGGTATATTTTCGTGGCGATTTTAAAATAGGTTTGTGGATTGAAAATGGTGGAAGTTATATCATTTTGTAGGTAAAAAAGAGAATGAAAACATTGGAAAAGAATGTTATATAAGAGTTAATAATGTAATTTCATGAGTGTTATGGGGAAATGTTATAGGACATGTAAATCTGAATATATAATGACGCCAAGGTATTAAATAATTCCTACCTCTGAAATTGATTTTGTATAATTTGAGCAACATGATATTACCCATTTTCATACTTATTAATCATGAATATACATTAACCATGGTTATTAATTTATCAATATATATTTATTATGAATATTATTAAAAAAATTACTAGATGGATCTGAATTTGGACTCCATTTAATTTAATTATTTGTATAAATACTTTAAAATAATATTTTAAATTAAAATATATATTTTTTGAAAACTAGTTTTGTAGAAAATGGTTGTTTTAGTCATTATGTATTTGTAACACCCCAAGCATTCATGGAACGATTCTCTTTGAATAGTACAATAGCATGTGTTATACGCAACTTCGAGTTCTAACACACCACAACCAATCATACAAGCCGTTAATAATAGTAATACCCACTTTTTGGAATTCTATACATTTTATCTTCCAAAATTAACTTTCTTTTTGGATTCAGAAAATCAAAATTATCTTAGGGTGAAATTTTGGTACTTTTCAGATAACTTTAATATTTTGATGAATACTGAAAATTACTAAATTTAAATTAAAAACAACATTTTTAATCGAAATAATTAATAGTGATAAATTATGAATTTGAGTGGGTTTAAAGTATAATTATAAATTTTTACCATTTAACACAATGTTGGTCATTGTACAAAATTTCACATTTAAACTGAACATAAGTTTGTGTCAATCTTTTGATAGTTATTATTTCTTAAAAACACGCTATATGTTTTGAAAACTGGAATTAAATTAAATTAATTAATTCAACATATATGTTTTGAATTTGGTAAAATAGACTTCATTTTTGATTTCATAATATCAAATATTGCTTAGGCCGAGTTTTGGCATTTTTCCTGAGAAACATCAATTTTTGAGGAATAGTGAAAAACAATGAGTTATTCATTAAAACCAAATTTTTTATTTAAATAATTATTTGATTTGTTTAAATTATTTTATGTCATAATATATACATAATACTTATATACATGATCTTTGTAATTCATTAGATTCAGTTTATAATAATTCTAGATTTATAAAAAATTTATTGAACTTTTCATCATTTTTTACCCACCTCCTAGGAGAATTTGAAAAATCTCATAAAACATAATTTTACTGCTTTTGTGAGTTGAATTTTGAAAATATGAGAGACCCAGTTAATATGAATGTGTAAAATTTGGTTCAATGAGATGAATATAATTTTTATTGAATAGTAACTTTTTACTTTTATTTACCACGGTTAAAAGTAAATATGGTAATTAAGGGTAAAAATGATATTAATATTACCCTCACACATGTCCTAATTCTGATGAACAAGTTTATCTCGATGAAGAACAACCATAGGAATAAAACATTATCATTTAGGTCAACTTGGATTAGATTAGGACATTTATTATTATTTAATTCAAAGTATAGTTAAAAGAGTTAAAATCAATGTTTAATAACTAAAACATTTTTAATATAGAATTATTAAAAAGAAAAATTAGATTATAATTATTCATTATAAATCCTAAAATATTTCCTATATAATGGTATTTTATTTATAATTTTTAGACATTAAATAAATAAATTTATTTATGACACAATGATGATGCAGTAATTACCTTATTCATGAAAGAATCAGATAAATGGTATTATAAATTTTAAAATAAATATAATTTCAATGTTTTTATGACATAAACGAATTTTATAGGTGAATATGACATTTTAGGATAGATTCAATGTATTTTTTTATGTAATCATGTTGTTGTTATTTTATTATAAAACAAATACCAAATAGTGTCAAAATTGACATAAATTAGTTTTTAAAACAAATATTATATTATTAATTGATATAATGATCTTAAAAAACTAATGTTCGGAAAAAATACTTATATAATAATATATATGACATTAATGAACCAATTGGGGTTCAATCGGTAGTATATCATATGTTTATTAACCATGTAGTGTAAGAATACAAGAAGACACAGTAAAAGTTAAATTATTTAACTTAGAGTTAAATATAAATGATAAGGTTAAAATTGCAACCTAAACATGTCTAAAACCTATTGGATGAGTTTTGTTTGACCTATCCCCACCATAGACTTTAAATAATCAACTTTGGTGCTATTAGAAACCGAATATAAATTTATTATAAAATAATATTTTAGGTTTTCCCTATGGTGCCCTCACCCCTCTTATAAAAGGGAACTCTCCCTTCTCTCTAATTCACACCTTCTATGCCATTTGGATTGGCCAAACCCTGCCCATATAACCTATAAACTATCCTCCCTTCAACATAGAGGCCTTAGTTTTATTATAAAGGCACCATAAGAGGCCCTTTTGATCCAATCAAAAGGAATAACCCGAAGAAGAGGTAATGATTTCACCACCCTCTTTCATGTTCCTTTCATCTTCCACTTCCTTTTTCTTTGTCGTTTCCATTATAAAATAATAAATCTAGTGTATTATATATACTGTGATGTTATTATAATTATGGTACAACCAAATTCATTATTCTCTCTACCCTCTGAATGACATGTCACCATACGTTCGTACGTACGGATTACCATCTCCACGTCGTGGTGTAATTGTTATTCAGTACATTATTATTTGGATGGGTATAATAATGATGTGTATAACAAGATAAGTATTATGTATATATTATATACCATCCAATTATATATTATATTAATATCAAAAGAATGACATTTTTTCTCGTGCGTACGTACAGATTACCGTCTCCACGACGCGATGCGATTCATTTCCAAGTTCACCATTCATCGACGATTATAAAAATATTTATTACTAATAAGAATATAATATATGACATAATAATGATACTAGAGATATATATTTTTATATATATGTATTTATGTACTTACTTATATCTTATTCACTTAATTCTGTTCAATACTATATAAAAACAGAAACAACGTTTAGGCATACGTACGGACTAACATCTCCATAAACGTTGTTTTCCATTCCATATATAGGTCTACTAAAAATTTATATATTCTAAATAAATTTGGTAAATAAATCATGTTTTATATTATGAATGTATTCAAATCATGATCTAAATGATAAAATCAAGAGTAACAAATAAAAACATGTACGATAATGAAAGCGATTATTACCCGAAATATTAATATAACATGGAAATTATTATTAAACGGGTATTATAAAGTTATAAATGAATAATGTAAGATATAATAAATATTAATATGGTTCTGGTATAATTTAACTACATACTATCGTCTTCATACAGAAGGTTAAACCTACCCTCGACTAAAATAATGTGCAAGGTAAGGGATTTTCTTATCTCACTTTCAATTCCGTGTGATTTCCATTATTCGCCACTAATTTATTGAAAGTGGTGTATTGTGTACTGCCATTTGATATATATTATCATTATTCTCTTTATATTCATGTTATTTTCTGAATAATTTGGTGGTTATTAACTTTTGGTCATACGGCTTAGTTGATTACGACGTGGTAAGACCTTTTCATCTCACTCCTTATTCCCGTGAGATTCATGCCATATTGCAACTATTACCTTTTGTGTGGTGTATGTACAGCCCATAATTTTTATCCTTGTGTAATTCATTTTTATATATGTGTATTTACATATTCGTTGTATGATACTTCTTTCGTGGGGTATATGTTGCGTAATTTACCAAATTGGTAAGTGTTAATTTCACAATCTCTTTATTATCCGAGGTAGTTTTTACGTATGTATCTACTAGGAAATATTTATTATCCTTTTCCATGTTTTATGAAATAGTTTTCAAAGGGATTATTTTAAGGGAATTTTTACTAAAACATATTTTCAAATGTTTTAAATATTTATTCTTCTAAATCATTCTCATTAATTTCCATGTCTTCAAAATGGGTTTTATGAATTTATTTATATTGACATGAATGTTTTTAAAATGTTAATTCCTTTCAAAAGTTTCAAAGTGGTATGGCACACATTGAATCAAAATTGTCTTTAAATGAATTATTTTCCAAATTGTATGACTTTTAAATGTTTTCATGAAAAAAAGATATTTCTCTAAAAAATATGAAAATCCAATGCAAATGTATACGTATTTAACGCAAGCTTAAAAATATTTTCAGAATAATCGAATCTCGAGTGTGGTAGATAGGATGGGAGTGGGAGTGGACCCATCATGGCCTCTAATTAGTCGAGCAGTCTCAGAGTTAGTTATTTTGTTTTCAAAATCTTGCCTAATGTTTTCAGAAAAACATTGGATTATATTTGAGCAATTTTAAACGTATGTATCTTCTAAAAAAATTACATCGATAGGTCTCATGAGACAAACTAGTTTCTTGGCAGGAGGCTTTGAAAAAATCTTATTTGTAGTCTTGGCACGAGGCCTTGTCTACGTGGTTATGATAGTCTAGCATTATGCATTCCATATTATAAAATTGGTTATCGATATTTCATGTGATTATTCGACAAGTAGAATATCCATGTGATTAAGTAAATGGAATTATTTAATTTTATTTTTTCCATATTATGCTGAAGTTTAAGTTGAATAAGCTTTTATTTTAGTTATACATTTCCTTAAATGTTTATTCTTATTTATGAATGTTTCCGCTATATTTTTATCCTTACTGAGCATCTGAGCTCACCCCTTTCAATGTTTTATTTTTCCCAGGATTCCAAGATGTGTATTGTGATTGATATGTAGGGTTATGCCAAGGAAATAATGGAGTTAATAAAGTATTATTTATGTTGTTTTGTTATAATGTTTAATGTAACATTCATGTTTGTAATCTATTTTCCAAGACTGCTAAACTGATTGGTCATTCGGGACTTGATTCCCTATCATCATTACAATGTATTAAAATAATGCACCAACTCTGGGTAACTATGGTCGGGGCATTACAGTTGGTATCAGAGGAAGTTTAGTAATAAGCTTGGAAACTAGATTTAGATAAACTCTGATTAGAGCACATAGCCCTAAGATAGACTTTGAGGATTACTATAGATGAACTTCCTAGAATTTTGGTATTATAGAGATTTTGTGAGTTTTCTGAGCAATACATCCCTATCTGGATTTGAGTAGGTAAAGGCGGCTCTAGCACATATGTACATAGGGGTAAAACCCTAAAACACCACTTTGATCTAGACTCAAATGGGAATTAGTGCACGACAACGGGCCTTGATGCACTCTTGGTTACGACAATCCCGAGGGATATGCTTAGGGTAATTCTCATTTTTATTACAAACCATTATGAATGGATTATAAGTATATACATACTAAAACAAAACATTTTTATGATTATGGATTATACCCATAAACTGTTCAATTTATGTTAGGTATTTTAAATGTTTAGAATTATTCATTGCAATTCATAAACTAAACTAGTGTATGTCATTGTATGGAATTGGCGCACGGTAGAAGGAATGTGAACTCCAGCAACACATATGATCCAAATAGTAAGAATGATCTTTTCTTCCATGGTATTAAGCCATCATTTTGAATGGAAGTATTCTATCATGTTTTCTCAACATATGAAGAAATAGTATCATGTGTTAATAAGATAAGTAATGAATTCTCGGTGTCCTATGGGTATGATTGGAAGCAAGAGAAGTAAAGGATGGAAGAGACAAGGTGGATAAAGGTAAGAGGGAAAAGAATAATTTTCCCATATGTGATAAATACGGGAAGAAACACCCTGGAACTTTCCTAAAGGTAATGATATTTTGTTATAAGTGTGGTGAAAAAAGACACCATGTACGTGACTTCAAGGGTAAGAAAAAGGATTCAAATGTACAATTATTCATCTATAAGAAGTTGGGACACTACACAAACCAATGTTCAAATTATCAGACTATTCCCCAAATGATTCTATTGGATAATAATCAAGTTATGATACTGCCATAGATGAAGAGGAATGACTAGTGTTCTTATGTTGTTATTTTGGAATTATTTCGTTGAAGTGTTGTGTCAATGATGTACTATAAGTAAATAAGGATTCTACTACAGTACTATTTCATTGAGGATTTGAGATTTTATGGTCCTAAAAAAATTCACTCTACAACGAGTTAAACTTTTTGAAAATTACATTGTTGAATGAAAGATAAACCTTAATATGATCCTAATATTGAGGTACTGATTTTGGAATAAGATATGGTTGATTTGGGTAAATTATATTGGATATTCTTAACTGCCTTGAAATTGATTAACGATTTTTAGATTCCATCATTGTTGGAGTTTACAACATTTTTGGATGGATGAACTATATCCATTATTCTATAAGGAATTAGGGAGCCTGAATGTAATCAAAAAGGTTTTATAGTAATTCAGGATGTTTCCGTGTTTTAAAATATTACATGATGAAGGTATTCACATGCTACTATGGGGTAAAAGGATCTACATTATATTTATCTTTCATATAAATTTTGGACTGATAGTTTACAGAAGTATTTTGAATAAGTCTAATGGTTGGAATGGATTATGTATGAAAGGTTATTTTTGGATTTTTATAAAAGGACAACACACAGATCGTGTGATGACCCATCGTGTCGGACAAAGCTGCAGGAATCGAACACACAACCACAGTGCAATTGGTATTTTTCACCTACCACCAGACTACGTGATGTTCCTGGATGGTATAATATTTTTTTAAAGGGTCTGATATGTGAATTATAAATTCATTATATTTGGAACTCTATACGATTAGGATAAATACAGTATTTTTGAGTTGTATTATGTTTGGGGGTGAAAGATGAGTTTGTGGTAGAAATTTATTAATGGATAAAACTATAATTATAAAGTAAGTATATATCCTCATGATCTTAGCCAATCTCATAAATAGATTCCTTAACATTAAGAAAAGGAACTTTGAACCAAAATGTCGTCCTAGATGGTACCTTAGATCATCAAAAATTTATGGATTTGGGATTGTTGGCCTTTTCATATCCATGTTCTCTACCACTCTCCATCAGATATTGATGGTTAGATTTCTCTTACATATCCATATTTTCATACATGGAACCCTAGTATGTGTTATTTTCGGTAACCTTCATACTTACCACTCTTTATTTTAAATAGAGGCCTAATTAATCCATTTTTTGATGTTGGATTTCAACTATGATATTTTCAAATGTCAACCCAATGTTTCTAATCCCGAGCATAAATTGCTAGGATGTAATTTTTTGAATGAGGGGAGAATGTAACACCCTAATCATTCAAAGTACACTTCTCTTTGAATAATACAATATCATGTGTTATATGCAACTTTGAGTTCTAACACACCACAACCAATAATACTAGCCATTAAGGTTATTAATACCCACATTTGATAAATTTATACATTTTATCTTCCAAAAGGAACTTCATTTTTTCATTTGGAATATCGAAATTAGCTTACAGTGAAATTTTGGTACTTTTCAGATAATTTTCATATTTTGATGAATAATGAAAATTACTAAATTTTAATTTAAAAAAAAACTTTTTTAATCGAAATAATTAATAGTGATAAATTATGAATTTTAGTTTTTTTAAAGTATATTTATATTATATTTTTACCATTTAACACAATTTTGGTCATTAGACATAATTTCACATTTAAACTGCACATAAGTTTGTGTCAATCTTTTGATAGTTATTATTTCTTAAAAACACGCTATATGTTTTGATGAAGAGAATTAATTTAACTTAATTAATTCAACTTATATTTTTTGAAATTGGTAAAATAGAAATAAATTTTTAATTCAAAATATCAAATATATATTAGGCCTATTTTTTGGTATTTTTCTGAGAAACATCAATTTTTGAAGAATAGTGAAAAAAACTAAGTTATTGGTTAAAACTGATTTTTTATTTAAATAAATTTTTATTTTATTAAAATTAATTTATGTCAAAATAGATACATAATACTTATATAATATCATTTTAATTCATTGGATTCAGTTTATAATAATTCTAGATATATAAAAATTTTATTGAACTTTTCACCGTCTTTTACCCACCTCCTGGAGAATTTGATAAATCTCATAAAACATAATTTTACAACTTTTGTTAGTTGAATTTATAAAATTTGATAGAGGCGGTTAATATCAAGGAGTAAAATGTGGTTCAATGAGATTGAAATAATTTTTCGTGAATAGTAACTTTTTACTTTTATTTACCACGGTTAAAAGTAAGTAGGGTAATTAAGGGTAAAAAAGATATTAATATTACCCTCACACATGTGCTAATTCCATTGAACAAGTTTATCTCGACCAAAAACAACCTTAGGAATAAAATATTATCATTTTGGTGCACTTGGATTAGATTAGGACATTTATTATTATTTAATTCAAAGAAGATTTAAAAGAGTTAAAATCAAAGATTAATAACTAAAAAAATTTTAATATAGGGTTATTAATTAGATAAATTCGATTATAAATATTCATTAGAAATCTAAAAATAATTCCTACATAATGGTATTTTATTTAAAATTTTTAGACATTAAATAAATAAATTTATTTATGACACATTGATGATGTCGTAATTACCTTATTCATGAAATAATCAAATAAATGATATTATAAATATTAAAATAAATATAATTTCAATGTTTTTATGACATACACTAATTTTATTGGTGAATATGACATGTTAGGATAGATTCAATGTATTTTTTTAAGTAATAATGTTGTTATTATTTTATCAAAAAACAAATACAAAATAGTGTAAAAATTGACATAAAATTGTTTTTAAAACAAATATTATACTATTAATTGATATAATGCTGCTAAAAATATATGGTTCGTCCAAAATAATTATATAATAATATATATGACATTAATGAACCGATTGTATTTCTTTAGGTAGTATACAGTTTGTTTATTAACCATATAGTTTAAGAATACAAGAAGACAGGGTAAAAGATAAATTATTTAACTTAGAGTTAAATATAAATGATAAGGATTAAATGGTAACATAAACTTGTATAAAACCTATTGGTTGATTTTTTTTTTCGACCTATCCCCACCATATACTTTAAATAATCAACTTTGGAGCCATTACAATCCGAATATGAATTTACTATAAAATAAAAGTTTATGTTTTTCCTAAGGTGTCTTTCACCCCTCTTATAAAAGGGCGCTCCACCTTCTCTATAATTCTCATCTTCTAAGTCATTTGGATTGGCAAACCCCTGCCCAAATTCCCTCTAAACTATCCTCCATTAAAACTAGAGGCATTAGTTTGATTAGAAATCCACCATAAGGGCCCCTTTTGATCAAATCAAAAGGAAGAACCTGAAAAGGAGTTAATGATTTCACCACCCTCTTTCAAGTTCCTTTTTTCATCCACTTCCTTTTTCATTGTTGTTTCCATTGTAAAATAATAACTCCATTATATTCTATATATTTTTATGTTATTATAATTATGGTACAACCAAATTCATTATTATATATACCCTTTGAAGGACATGTCACCATACGTGCGTATGTACGTCTTACCGTCTCCACGTCGTGGTGTAATGGTTATTCAATACATTATTATATGGATGTGTATAAAACAATTGTTTATAACATGATAAAAATTATGTATATATTATATAATATCCAATTATATATTATATTAATATCAAAATAATGATATTTTTGCTCGTACGTACGTACAGATTACCGTCTCCACGGCGCGATAAGATTCATTTCCAAGTTCACCATTCAACAACGATTATAAAAATATATATTACTAATAAGTATTTAATATATGACATAATAATGATACTGGAAATATATATACTTATATATATAAGTATTTATGTACTTACATATATCTTATTCACTTACTTCTGTTCAATACTATATAAAAACAGAAACATTGTTTATGCGTACGTACGGACTACCGTCTCCATAAAAGTTGTTTTCCATTTCATATATACGTCTATTATAAATTTTTATATTATAAATAAATATGATAAATAAATCATGTTTTATATTCTGGAATTATTTAAATCCTGATCTAAATTATACAATCAAGAGTAACAAGTAAAAACATGTACGATAAAGAATGTGATTATTACACGAAATATTAATATAACATGGAAATTATTAGTTAAATGGGAAGTATAAACTTTTAAGTGAATAATGTATGATAACATAAATATTAATATGGTTCTGGTATATTTTAATAACATACTGTAGTCTTTATACATGAGGCTAAATGTACCCTTGACTAAAATAATGTGCAAGGAAAGGGATTTTCTTATCTCACTTTCAATTCCGTGAGATTTCCATTGTTCGCCACTAATTTATTGAAAGTGGTGTATTGTGTACTTCCATTTGATATATATTATCATCATTATTTTTATATTCATGATATTTTGTGAATCAGTTGGTGGTTATTAACTTATTTTCATATGACTCAGTTGATTACAACGTGGTAAAAGGTTTTCATCTCACTCCTTATTCCCGTGAGATTCATGCCATATTGCCACTATTACCTTTTAAGTAGTGTGTGTACTGCCCATAATTGTATTCCTTGTGTAATACAATTTAATATATGTGTATTTACATATTCATTGTATGATACTTATTTTAGGGGTTATATGTTTCGTATGTTACCAAATTGGTAAGGGTTAATTTCACAATCTCTTTATTATCCAAGGTTGTTTTTACGTATGTATCTACTAGGAAATATTTATTATCCATGTCCATGTTTTATGAAAGAGATATCGAAGGGATTATTTTAAGGTAATTTTTACTAAAACATCATTTCAAATGTTTTAAATATTTATTCTTCTAAATCATTCTCATTAATGTCCATGTATTCAAAATGGGTTTTAAGGATTTATTTATATGGACATTAATGTTTTTAAAATGTTAATTAATTTAAAAAGTTTAAAGTGGTATGGGACATTTTGGTTAAAAAATGTCTTTTAATGAATTATTTTACAAACTGTGTTACTTATAAATGATTTCATGAAAAAGAGATATTTCTCTCAAAAATATGAAAATCCAGTGCAAATGTATATGTATTTAACGCAAGCATAAAAATGTTTTTAGAAAAACCAACTCTGGAGCGTGGTAGACAGGAAGGGATTGGGCTTGGAACCATAATGTCCTGTAATTATTCGAGCAGTCTCAGAATTAGTTTTTTTTCAAAAAATTGCATATTGTTTTCAGAAAAACAGTGGATTATATTTGAGCAATTTTAAATGTAAGTATCTTCTAAAAATATTGCATCAGTAGGTCTCTTGAGACAAACTAGTGTCTTGGCATTAGGCATTGACAAAATCTTATTTTTAGTCTTGGAACGAGGCCTTGGCTATGAGGTTAGGATAGTCTGGCATTATGCATTCCATCATTATGAATGTGGTTAGTGATATTGCATGTGATTATTCGACTAGTAGAATATCCATGTGAATATGTAAATGGCATTATTTCATTTTATTTTTTCCATATTATGCTAAAGTTCAAGTTTAAAAGGCTTTTATTTTAGTTATAAATTGCCTTAAATGTTTATTCTTCTTTATGAAAGATTCTTCTATATTGTTATCCTTACCGAGCACTTGAGCTCACCCCTTTCTATGTTTTATTTTTCTTAGGATTCCAAGAAGTGTATTATGATTAATATGCAGGGTTAAGCCAGGGGAATAATGGCGATCATAATGGATTATTTATGTTGTTTTGTTATAAAGTGTAATGTAACATTCATGTATGTAATCTATTTTCCAAGACTACTAAACTGATCGGTCCTTCGGGACTTGACTCCTTGTAATCATTCCAATGTATTAAAATAATGCACCGACTCTCGGTAACTGGGGTCGGGGCATTATATTATTAATAATATATCTTTAATATTTATTTATAATTAAATAAGTATTAATTTATATGTATAAAAGCCTATAAATAATGTTAGATTCTTAATTTAAAATATAGACCTTTATTTTAAGAATAATCAAAATTTATAAGAGCTCTATTCATAGAAAATTAAAGGTTTTACAATGGTAACAAAAATTTACCTTCGTAACTCCATTGTGTCCCTAAAAATGAAATTGAACTAAATAGAAACTATTAATATTTTTATATAAATTATTTAAATGATTTAATCAATTAATATTTTTAAAGTATTGAATAGATAATTTTATTATTAGCACATCAAACCAATTTTAAGAAAAAGAGTCTTTTAAACATAAAATTAATATAGTATAAATTGTTTAATGTCTTTGAATTTCATGGTATAAATTATTTTATTATAATAATGTAATATTAATTTAAATTTAAAATCATGATATAAAAAAAATATAACCATTAAAATGTATAATTAATTTAAATCATCTAGAACATTTTTTAAATGATATAGTTCTGTCACTTATGTTCTAAAATGTTACACGTTGATTTTATATGGATTAAATGAATATTTTTACTCCTTAAATAAATATTTAATCTATTAAATATTTTTATTAACTTCACATTATTTCTAAAATATTAATAATTTCATATAATGTACAATATTTGGAAAAAACTATATTTTCACCATTCACTTAAAAAGAAGTTATTTCGTAAAATACCACAAAATCATTTAGGGAATTTTTTTATAGTAATATAAAAAATGATAGTTATATTAAAATTATAAAACTATAGAAATTAAAAATTGGTATTTTAAATGAATAAAAAATATATAAAGATAAAATGATTTTATTTAGAGATTCCATTTTATAATATTATATGTTCACAATCTTATTTTGTCAGAATTTATATTTATTGATATATTTTGATCTAATATAACATCTATTTGTAAAAATCTTCTTAATAATGTTCATAAAATATATCAATGATCATTATAGTTTTGTGTTTCATGCGGAATAGGCTATCAAACATGTCATTAATTTAGATAAATATATTTTAAATTCGTGCGGTGGTATATTTTCCATGTCTATATTTTTTCCAAAAAAATGAATTTATTTTTAAAAATTTAATTTTCAATATAAATTTACTTCTACAATAATAATATATTTATTTTATCTTATCTATATAAATTTTTATTTGTGTTTTATTAATGAGAGTTACTTCAAATTGATAAATAATTGATAGAAATAACTTCTTTCAATATCATTTCCTATTCAATCATTTTCTATAAAATTTCTTACACATAAACATTTGTATATTTTGGGTGGGTTCTTTTCATTTAGAAAATTATTAGACTAATATTTTAAAATTAGTTCTTCTCACCTTATGAAAATGTTTTCTAAAGGTGACCAAAAATATAATTTTTAATGAATCATTGATAAAAATATATGAAAAATATTTCAAATATTTAACTATCATTTTACATCCTTTATCATGATGATCTATCATCTATGACTATTTTTTTATCATTCATGTATCAGAAATGATATTATATTGTTATATTATTCTATTGGATGTATGAGTTTTTCTATCATCTGATCTTATTTTTACTACTTATTTTGTGATTTATTTAAAAATATTATGTAACCCAGTTTATTTACATGTGTTAAATAAAATGTAATATTACTGGATGTGCAATGGATTTTATGTTTAAAATATATTTAAAGAGTTATGATTAGTATATTTGTGGGTATAAAGTTAAATTCATCATTAATGCTTTGGGTAATGTTTCCTAATCCATTTGATCACTCTACATGGGTAAATATCATTCAATATTAATAAAAAACCATATAATTATGAATATGATGTAGTTATCTTTCCCTACTCAATTTAGTGGTTCTTGGGAGAAAAACATCAACACATACTAAGAATTTTAATGCATATTCATTTTCCATATTTCTTTTCTACTCTTACTATTTTAAAGTAATGAATTACTTTAGGGTAATGTTGTTTTTTATATATTATGCATTGAAGATTAGAAATAACACATAGGTTTATTGAAAATTTATTTTAATTATATTATTATAATTATACTAAATATTTAATCATATATTTTATAATTATAATTTAGTGAAAAATTAATTAGTTTTATATTTTTTAATTTGAATTATAATCATTGATTAATTACATGAAATATTTATTGATAAATCTATTTTCATATTTTCATAATTTATTATTTTATTAATTATAATTTTTTTTACACAGATTATATTAGATGGAAAATTTCAAGAAAGAATCTTAGGAAACATGTTTTAGGGTGTACATATTTGTAAAGGTGTTACAAGGGCACAATTAATTTAATGCTGGAAGAATGTAACATCCCAAATTTTTTAATATATTTATAAAGGGAAAAAATAAATAATTAATCAAACATTAAAAAAAGAAAATTATAAATAAATAATATAATATATATGATATAGGAACATCTCCCAACTATACATAATATTTTTATTATTTAGGGGGAAGAAATTAATAAATTATTACAATCATAAAAATTAATAGAGGATGACAAATGATAAACTTCATAACTCCAAAATCATATACCAAGTCATTTAAATCAACCATGAGTATAAATCTACCAAATATAATGGGGAAAATAAGATACTGATGTGGTAAAATTGAAATCATACATACAAGTATAAAAAACTAAAATACATAGACACTAAAGTATATAAATGTTTTTAATGTGGTGTATAAAGAGAATTGACGATATATAAAGATCGTTAGATAGTGAAAGTTATAATATTTCGTAAAATAATTATAATAATAAATTATCAATGTTTGATAGGATTAAACATAGAATCCTTATAAAATCCCCAAATAGTATGTCATTATAAAATGTATAATGCATGAAATATAATATTTAAAAATTAATATTTTTAATAAAAATACTAATCCTAAACAATATAAATACATATAATAATTGTTATATGATAATATTATAAAATAAATTAAATAATTTCAATTATATATGTTATTTAATAATTATATTGGTATAAAAAATATATCTTTTATGAAATTCGTTATAAATTATGATTTTTATAATAATATAAATGCTATGATTTATAAAAATTTAAAACATATATAAACACTAATGTAAATAAAATGATGATAGAACACACTAAATATAAATCTTTTTATGGAATGAATTTACTTTTATAATTTTGGGTTAGTATTATTTTTGATATCTTAACTTCACAAATAAAAAATTGGCCAACCTGGTAGATAAATTTTCTATCACAATTATGAATTGTGGGAGAAAGGTGAACCATAGGTGGGAGCCATATATGAAATCCCCAGATTGGTAAGATTGTGTGAGTGCATTCGTACACACTATTTTCTACATAGAGAGCACATATATTACCTACAAATCATACTTTGTATCAATGAATAGTGTTAGTTGGTTGTTTGATCCCTTATATGTGTGTGAAATAGTTTGTCTTTCCACTAGCCAAGATTCCATGGCCCAAACCAATGATCTCCTTTTTTTTTGATATATGTCACTCTCAAGCCTTTGAAACAAGGATGTGGGATGATAAATGTGAGTTACTATTTAAACACTTAAAAACTAAACATATAAAGACCATTTTTTGTCATACTGGTGAGATCCATTCTATCTTCTCAAGCCTTCATCATAAATATTGGATTGATGATATTACATGTATTATTATTCTTCTCCTTTTAATTTATGGTATCATCGACATATATTACCTTCAAATATTATTGTTCCATCCCTTATATCCATGGTTTTCTAAATTATTGATTGTTCTATGACTATAAAACCTATAAAATGATGTGATACCCTTCATAGGTTTGCAATAATAGTAATCATTAGAACTGAGCTTTGTCTTTCCATGCATTCTTGGAGGGGCCCAAAATATGATTTGAATATATATATATATGTGAAACATATTATTTTTACTGAAGGTCATCTTCATTTTCTTTTAAGTCTCCCAATTTCATCACTCCATCTATGGGTTATATCATTCATGGAGAAGAAATAAGTATATATATATATATATGTAATCCAAATAACTGAATTGTAATTTTAACCCCCATCATCCTCCACAACACTGTAGAAACCCCAAGTCCATGAATAATCATGCCTCATAAATATAATTTTTTTATTATAAAAAACATATGTATACCAAATTTATTTATAAATATAATCAATTATCATTTTCCATGAATGTCACCTTCATATATTGGACCTGATCATGAAATTATCACAATAGTCACATTATCTATAGAAGATGAAAATATTGGATTGGTTTTTATAACAAAATCAATATCCCCAACATTTAATATTTAAATATTCATTTTCAAAACACACATATATATAAATATAAATTCTACTCACTCAAAGGGAAACCATATTTTACTATTTCACTCTTCTTCCATACATCAATTTTCATGATCTGGAAGTTTAGGATATAATTTATCAAGATTGATTTTTATTGGATTTTACGAAAGGGAAATTTAGTATTTTCAAATTTTTAGTTGCATTATTTACAAACACCAATCATAAGGGAAATTTTTTTATAAACATCAACTTTTCTTCAAAACACATTTATATGTAAGTCAAATATTTTAAACACATAATTACTATATTTTAAATTCCTTCTATAAGGGAATATGGTTTACAGAAATTTCAGTATTTTCAAAACCCATGTTGTAATGTTGGTTAAATAATAAAATATATTTTGTAGTTAATAAGAACCCATGTTTGATATTATTTATTAAATTTTTATTCATATTTTTGAAGTAAATTGGAGTGATAATTAATATAAATTATTGTTTAAAATATTTCAATATTTATATTCCAAAAATCCTAATCATATGGTAAATTTTTTTAATTGTTTGAATAGAATAATTATATAAATGTTTGTTTTAATAATTTAATTTACCAAATTTTCAAATAGTGTATAGAATGATAGGTTTATCTTTTTATTTATTGAATTTCTAGTAAAATTTATTGACATTTCAAATAATTTTGTATAGGAATATATATATAATTTATTGATATTAACATTCCATTTATTTCATGAAAATAATTTGTTTAGTTTCCACAATATATTTATAATTTCATTTTATAAATTTTCACTCTATTTAAAAAGGTAATTATTCTCATTTAATAAAAATTTTGTTTATTATTATCAAATATGTAATTGTTTCCCCTATAATTGTATTTAAATGGTTATTTTTAAATGATAATCGAACATAACAATTAAAGTAAGGTTTCACTAAATGTTTTATCAAATATTTTGGCACTAGGATATTGGTTATACTAATGAGTAATGGGGAGTGAACCCAAATTATTAAGGGAAGAATGTCATAAAGAGTAATATTTGATATCCTTTGGGGCCCCATGATTTTCATAAATTTTTTCCATTGATCATTTTAATTAATAAAGAGATACTTTTTTCAAATTAATATTTTTTATAATTACAAGGATAGATCCTAGTTCATTTCAATGATTATTAAATTATCGAATAAAATGGAATATTAATGTGATGTATATTAATATTTTTAAACATTATTTTTTATGTATTTTATTTAAAACAACTAAATTCTTAATTTAGGGGAAATAAGAATTATTTCAATTGTTTTTATTTGTACTAAATGTAAATTTTTTTCAAATATGTTTATAAAATTTATAACAAAAATTCTTTACCTGTTTTTTTGAAGTTAATAAATATTTTTTACACTCCCATAATTTTAAAAATATTTTTCAAATGTTAAGTGACTATTAAATGAACTATGATGTTTGGTTTTAATTGAGTATTTAGATAATTATTAACCAATAACATGATTTATAATTTTCATAGAGTTGATATATTAAAATTATTTTTACAAATTCTCGATAACATAATCGTAAAATACATTTTGATTCATAAATTAATTTATATGTCTTGGGTGAAATATTTATATAATTAAATAGACTGCTTGATTTAGCATCAGATATCGGTGTTCAGTTTCTATGAAGTCACATTAGGAATCATATAAATGGTGTACATAATTATTTATAATAGGATTTTTGGTTAAATGTATTATATGTTTCTATATATATATATATCCTATTAGAAAAATCTATATTTTGTAACTTTACCAAATTGAAGGAATCAATTAAAAATGGAAATAAGAGAAACACAAAGTACTTTACTACCTCTTTTGAATGACATGTGTAAAATCATTATTGAAATGTAATTCTATTTTGATTTTTCATACCCACATATCACCATGTATCATGGATTATTTAAAATCAAATAGAAAATTCCCAAATTTTTCACTTTCTAAAAAAGGGATGATATCACTAAGATATTTTCAATTATATCAACTTGTATAAATATCTTGAAGAATTAATGACTCTATTTTTTCCACATATGAATATAAAATATATTAAGAAATATTTTTAATGTTAGGCATTGATTCTGTGTGAGATTACCTGGCTTTGGGAGCATATTATTGATATTATAGAAATATAAAATATATTAATATCACATTCACAGAGTAATCTAAAAATAGTGTAATAACTCTCAAGAATACCCTAATATTGGTAATATGAGACCATATATATTTAAATAATATGGTGACACACTAGGAATGACATATGGTTGGTCGACATTGGTCGTTTTGTTAATGAATCCATTACATAGATCCATTTATAAAATTAATTATATGTATTATTTTAATTTATTATAACTCATAACATTTAGAATCCATTATAACTTCCAAATTATTAAAAAATCTATAAGTATAGCTACATTATCCTTGGGGATATGATAGGATATTTGATCATTCTTCATTGGTGGATCATATTAGAGTACAATTGATGATCAAAATGAGGTGGATCGAGTGGCACTGAACACCTCCGGACTTAAAATTACTTTGAAAACATATTATTTACCAATAATAGATCCAAATTGATGTAGGAATTAAAAATTCTAGTTTCCACCCTTTTAATTAAATGATTAATCATAAATTGTATATTTGTTTTTTATATTTCATTTATTTTTCACCATTAATGAGGCCAATTTAGTAAATTAATGTATTGTTTTAAATTTTTTTAGTATTCACTGTTATCACCAATAGAAATACATATTATCATAATTATAGGATGAGAAAAATATTGAAATGATGGTTTCAACTTTGTTCTGCTGATTTTTACCCTACATATTATTCATATTCTATATCATTAGGCCACATATTTAGGATTCTACTTATTTGGAGAAGGTTTTAGCGTGGTTGAAAAACCTGATCCAAGTTGGTTTTCTACAAATTGATTGGAGTTGGATTTGTGTATGTATTAGGAAGTACTTCGACGGATGCTTTTGCAAAATGGAATCTGGATTGGCAGTGGTGACAGTATGCACTCTAAAAGTAATAGTGGCTAATTAGTGGGTGGATGAAATATGATTTTCAACCATTAAAGGTTGTTAATTAATTTGTGGATGTGATACTGTAATATTTTCTTTGATCAAATTGTTGGATGCATGATAGTAGGTAGTGATTTAGAAAACTGAGTGAAAGAATTGGACATTCTTTGGATAGATCAAATACACAACATGTAGTCCATGAATACACACAACATAGTCCCTTTATAGTGGTGTTTGGGGTTATGTGGAGAGGTGAGCATTAAATAATGTGTTTAGGGCTCACACATCATTTATCCCTTAGATGGACCATTCAATGAGTATATGGAGTATATATATAGAATTAAGTGTGGTTTTACATGCCTTGTGAACGAAAACGCACTATTTGTAACTCTGGATGGATTGATCAACATACTCAACGAGCATAAACACTTGATCC
This sequence comes from Viscum album, assembly GCA_963277665.1. Classification (NCBI taxonomy): domain Eukaryota; kingdom Viridiplantae; phylum Streptophyta; class Magnoliopsida; order Santalales; family Viscaceae; genus Viscum; species Viscum album. The sequence continues at coordinate 62,428,053 of OY728128.1, forward strand.
CACATGGCCCAAGCACTGTGTATGGTGGGAAAACACTAATAACATTGAATCATATATAGAATTTAGTGGGTGGAAAACACGATGTGCATAGCGGACCCCTACACGCATTGAGTAGCATTAGAAATGCTGAATAATTTGAACAATAATTTTATAAGGTCGGGTGGAAAAGCCTGACATAAAGAAAATGGGAATGACCAAAATATCATAGGAAGGATTCAGTAGGATAATGCATGCCCTATACAATATATACATGATATGTATGTATACATAGCTATATTATTCGTATGAGACATATGCACATTTCCTGGTCCATGGATTTTTATACACATCATGTAAATTGTGGGGACACAATGTTTAGTATTTAATAAATTCAATATCCATTTTTATTGTTTAACATATACATAAAAATTGGTGTGTTCATATTCCATGTAGATCACTACACATTCTTTGTGCTTCCCTGCAAAACATCTTCTACTTAATTTTTTTTCTTTGAGGCATGAATTTTGTACCGTAAGTACCCTATCATGAGTGTTATTAAATGTATAACGTGATTTAAGCCTTTTGTTGTGTCATATAGATTAAATGTGTGCTATTTTATTCATGAATATTTATTAGGATATGAAAAAAGATAGATGGAATCCTGAAAGGATAATCAGAGTGATGTCTGGGTTTGAACTCCATAATGACCCCAAGTTGATGGTCCCCCATAATATTTTTATAGATAGATTTGATACTCCAATACAGTAGGTGTGGGTTATCTTTCTATATTGTTTTACTTCACTATCATCTATCTCTAGAGGCATGTGGGTAATCCATGGGAGTTGTGACTCGCACAAATATGGAGTGTTGTAATGAGATGTTGACCCATGTGATACATACTCTAGTGTGGATACATGAGATTCATGGTTCAAAGTTGTGCCTCCTTTGGATTTAGAGTTTAGGGGTGAGGTGTGTTCCCATCCACCATAATTATTATACACATGCACATTATTTTGGGTATCCAATATGGACTATTGGAGCAACACATAGACTTGTCATTCCTAGCTTGGATGTAGATATATATATTTCACCATTCTATATTCGTTTAGGTATCTTATTGATCATATTTGTGTGTTTATATATGTTTCCAATATTTATGATTTATATAAATATGTTTGGTTGAGTGGACTATTTTCCTATCTCTCAATATCTCAATCTTCTATTTTTAGGTAATTCTATATGGTATGTATATGATCACCACTATATGGGATTGTCTGACATGTGTCAGGTCTTATGTATATGATAGAAATATTTGTTGTGACTTTGGTGGAATATAGTGGTACTTGTTTGAAATAACCACATTCAATGGTCATGGATAGAGATCTTTAGATGGCATCTCTCAAATTTCTGGTTTTTCTAGTTTTTTTATGTTGGGACATCATTTCCTACTGGGATTTTTTTATTTCTATTTTGTGTACTTTTATTCCTGTATAAAATAGATGTTTTAGTATTTTCATTTCATTTTTCTACACTTTTCTATAGTGATATTCGGGTGTGCGCATTCCATCACATTAGGAAAGGGCCTCCAAATTCATTTATACATTCATAGTGCTTGTTTCTAGCACATATCTTATTGGAGGTGGGATTTATTATACTATGTTTCATCCCTATATCATATAGGATTACCTCGGTGGGTTGGGTTTTAAGACAGTGGTTTTAATGGTTGTTCATCTTTAGGTTAATGTTTCATTTGTCCCGTTATATAATTTTTTTGGGAATTATGTAAAGGATGTCAATGTTTCTTGAGGGTATCTTTCTGGCTAGGGAGCCCTATTCTTTTATGACAAATTGCATATCCCTGCACAAATACTTTTAATACCTTCTTTATAATGATGATATACTATGAAATCAATAATAGGGAATCAATTATAGAGGCATCATATAATATTGAGTCATTTGATTATCCTTATTGAGTTAGTTCACCTAATATGATCATTGACCATGGCATATCTTGATAATAATAAAGATGTCTCTACTGTGATGACGATCATTTATTTTGAGAATGTGTCATGAAAATGACCAGTTGAGAGATGACGTTTCTTCTCATAGACCCTTTCATGAGACATTTCTTCTTAGTTGGAACTGACCAGTGCTAATACCTATTGTTCTATGCATGGTACCTTCTATAGTGGTCTAGTTAGGTGATCATCTTCAAATTGTGTAGTGAAGGGATCGATAAGGAAATATTGAAAATTAACATATTCATATCACATTTTTTCAGATCCATCAAATGGGACTTCTATGTTTTCAGGGTGTGACAGACCCAAATGATAGTGATTAGGGTTTTCATGCCTTTCCACCCCAATAAATTTTATGGTTGTGATGACTGGTAGACCCTTTTGTTGATCACTTGATGATTATGGGGGAACCAAAACTCAAATCTCTTATCACATTATAGGTATCCGAGTAAGATACCGCCTAAATTAGTGGTGATCTAGACATTCTTCTCAGATAGATGGGTAATGATAGGATCCTATAGTGAGAGAGTCCTTCTTTGATATGACCCCTCTTGATGGTGGTCCAGGAGGTGATACTTCCCAAAGATGATGTGGGGAATTAGTATATCACAATGATAATGATGTAAGATGTATTTTCATTCATACATAGTAGAGGTACACATCCCTAAACAAGACAATTTCTAATGATAGAATTCAAAACCATGAGTGTGAGTCATTGCCACACTAAGTGGATAGCGTTGAGGCGTGGAGAATGTGTTTCCTCAACATGTGTGTTTGAGGACATTTTGATATGATAATGAATCATTCTCAGTCTAGGATAAAATTATCATGATGGAAAGATGATTTATTAGATTTAGATAGAAGATGATTATGGACTAATGTGTCGAGTATGGTTCAATGTATGACATATGTCTCACTTCCAGCTCATCATATTTAGCACAATGTTATGAGACATATTTCATTAACTATATCCCCTTTTCAAGGATTAGTGATAACATTTTTTAATTTTAATTGACCCGTATGAATCATGGATCCATCCAATAGGATGAATAGTCATACACACATATCATTTTTGCGACCTGACTCTGAAGGAGAGAATGGAATATTACTGTAAGTAGCGATAAGGAATGTTGATGCTCCATCAATGTAGACAATTTTCTATTTCTATTGGCCTGGTGATTATCCCATGTAAGGGTTAGAGTATATACAAAAATTTGGTATGATTTGTCCCTTCACGGGTGAGACGGAATCATAGATATTGAAGGGTCAGATCATTTGTTGGAGTATATATTCATTTTCCCATCTAAAAGAATAAACTATGGAATATGAGCTGGCATGAGATTTCAGTTCAGTTTGATAATGGAGGAGCATGTGGATTACTTCCTTGATGAAGTTCCACGTTTTATACAACATATAGTGTTGGTTTCATGCATATAATATGGAAAATAATGTCCTGATATCTACACTAGAGTATTATAAAACCTTGTATAGTTATGAGAGATAGAGGTGATGTTAGACGATCCATAGATGTACATATCCATTAGACTGAGTGTGAAGATATGGTCTTCCTATCATTTCTACAATAAGAGGAATATTAGGGGTATTTTTTATTTTTTTATTGACACCACTCAATCTATGTGTCTATCAGTGAGGAATATCTCACTATGTGAATCGATTACATGTTTGACCAACAGTTTTGGCTGATGTGGTTCACAGAGTTTGACCGTAGGATAGGATATCACCTTCTCAACCATTCGTTGATCGGTTCATGGTAGTACTCTTTGGTTACCTAATTGTTTAATCTATATTAAACGACATACATGATTTTTACATAATGATGTTCATCAAAATTATAAAATATTAGCAACATTATATTGGAACACATAGTGTCCATAACCAATTTGAGAGGTCCACTTCTTGTCTTATGTCCTCTCGGACATGGGAGTGATAGTAGATCCAACAATGGTTTAGAATGTTATAGCTTGGGAACTGCTCAAAATCATGGACATGAAATTAGATTCTCACAGAGAGGCTTTTCATCTATTGTTATAGAGCTACGTGACATTGAAGTTGACCTCTTCTTGTTGTCCCTTATGTTTAATTATGGTCAAACATTTCATCATTTATGTTTGATACCCCAACACTTATTTAGTGTTATATAGAGAAAAAATCAAGTATATTGAATGTGATATCTTCAATGACCATATGATCACTAGAAATGACCTTCATGGATTTTCAATATGTGGGGAGTATTTCATCATTTTTTTAGGATGGTTGTTTACAACAGTATTTTAGTTATAGAGTTTCCAAAGAGGCTGTTTTCCCTTAGCATTGTATCATAGATGTGGGAGGTTGTATAAGAGATCCCTTGGAATTGGGTTTAGTTTCCAAACAAGTTGTAGATTTTAGTATGGCATTATATTGATGATTAATATATCTATAGTTTTTGGATGATATTCCTATGTGGAAGTAGAAATGATTTGGTATCCTTGTGGTTTTTGTGATTATGGATTATTTGACTCTAGAGAGATCTAGATAACATTTGAGTAGTTGTAGGCTATCATTCCATGTTGTCCCACTTCTTATCCATCATATTCGCAATATTAATAGATAGTTCAGAATCCCTATTATAGGAATGTGTCTCTCTAGATTTATGTAATTCCTTCAATGATCATTTTAGATGATGATGCTCATATCATATCCTGATTATAGAGAGGATACATGAGGATTTTGGACTCAATTGATGATGATAAAAAAAAATTCAGGCATATGGACAGGTTGAATAGACCATTCAAGTTCTAGAGAACATGTTTCAGGATTTCATGTTAGTTTTGGGCCATATCTAAAAGGATCATCTACCATTGGTGGAGTTACTTTTGTAGAGTAGTTACAATTCCATTATCGGTGTTGCACTATTTGAGGCCACAAATGCAAGACATGTTGATTCACTACTGTTCTGGTTATAGTCATTGGGGAATGTTCTTGTGGGAAATGATTTTTCTCCATCAATGATTGGAATGGTAATGACCATCCAGGGGAAGATTTAGACTACATAGAGACTTAAGGAGTCCCTTGCAGAGTGAAAATGGTGGCCTCTTTAGTTTTTTAAAGAGACATTGTGTTCTATGTGATCTCTCATTATCGAGGATCAAATGGATTTGACTACGAACATAGTATCTCATTTTAGATTATATGTCATTTTTCCAATTATTTCATTAGGTAAGGGAGATTCATACCATTTGAAATTTCCACAATAGCTAGACCAGGTTCAAGGTGTTTTCCTCACGTCACAAATAAGGATATATGTGGATGAATTGTTGAATGATGTTGATCAGGATGACTTTTTAGTGGGGGTAGGGTTTTATTTTTTTTAGGTTCCATAGAGCCCAGGGGATTTTATGAACTGAATAGAGGAGACATGTCATAGGAAAGTGGTTCCCTTGGGTAGGATTTTGTTGACAACACTTGAACCTTCTAGAGAGATAACTTGAGTGGGATGCTCAGTTGGGAGCTTAATATCATCCCTTTTGAGCATTTTTTTATTTTGGGATTAAAAAAATTATAGAGTGGATAGTTTAATTAACCTATTGTTTCCATGTAAAACTTTGGAAGATATTATAGAATATTTTCAGAGCCAAGGGCCATGTTGACACAATATTTTAAGGTATGGTGATCATGATACTTTTATAATAAAAATAATAAATATTTAATGATCACACTGGTATAGTTTCTTTGAAAAAGTTGATTTAATCGAAAACATTGTTTTTGATTAAAGATTTTATAAAATTATTGATTCTGGAACCCAGGTTCTTCCTTAAGTTCAATCTAACGTTTGATGATGCCGAACATCTGTTTGAGGCTGTTATTAGATGTTTTATTTAAATAATAAAAAAATTATTTATTTAAATTAGTAAATTTCGTAACCAATTGAAAACAATATAAGTTCCCCATAATAATAAAATATTCAAGGTGACCCACATAACCATGGGAGGATCTGACCATAGCTATGAACGTTATTGTCTAATATATCACATCAAAGGAAAATGTGTGATTAGATCGAGGTGCATCATGTGGCAGCAAATGCATATGGGCATTGCTTTGATAGAGAATGAATTACTCAAAAATGATTGAAAAAAATCAAATTTTGAATTAGTATGTATGGTTTCCACCCATTTTATTATAATATTGATTGTGGATAGTATATCATTTTTAATGGATCTATGATTATTCAACATTTCATGAGACCATTTTAATAAATATTATCATTGATTTCAATTTATTTATTATTCCATCTTATAACACATTTAAATCCCTAGATTTCTAATATTTGTATTACAACTCTTAGACACTAATGGTTTCACCACTCTCCATGTTCTTTATCCCCTACCATTTCATAACATTTTTCACCCTGGGACCATGAGGTCATGATTAATAAATCGGTGGGGTTCAACCATGATATAACCCCCATATTCAGAGTGTTTTTGTGATTGATGAAAAAATTGTTTATATCCAGATTGATCAAGAAGGATTGTAGGTGATAATTCAGGGATCATGGATCCATAGTGGAAATAGTGACAAGAGGCACTACAAGATGCATGAAATTTCATTTGAATACTAACATAATCTAATTTCAAAAGACTGAAGGTCATGAATCAATGGATGAAGGTGACCCATTCATTTAAGTGTTGTAAAGGTATGATTTTTGGTTGTGATCAATAAATATGAAAACTATGTGATGTAACAAAATATTATATGGTTAACCTAAAAATATGGTGTATAGTGAATGAATATATGATATTTTATCGCTTTAAAGAGAAATATAGGGTTTCCCCAGGGTGATAATAATTAACGTTCACATTTAGAGATGAAATACTATGTTTCTCTTGGGCAGAAAACATGGTGTTTACGTTGATGAAATTATTAGGAATCCATGTGATGTAACTTGTCATGTGATTCAAGACACACAATGTGTAACCTATAGAGAAAGTGTTGGAGTGGAAATAGAGTATATGTCTAGGATCCCACATGGACCAACATGTCTTGTGTTATGGGATCAATCAATGTTATAGGATGAGTACCAAAGCATGATAAAATGGAACTTGCCAAAAATGGACTGGACCCGACATGTTGTGTGTAGTATGAGACATGTTGAGTAATTTGAATAGTACTACAACATGAAAATGTATATGGCCATGAAATGATGTACCTGGGAATGAATATGAGGACATGGGAAGAATCACGAATGACAAAACATGCCACTTTAAATCTATATAAGTTGTGTATGAATACATATTGTAATGAGCCTTATGATGTAGAGGCACATGAACAGGTCCCCAGGTTTTCATACACTCCATGTATTAAATTAGGACACACCATATAGTTTGGAAAACTTCCACTGACATGTATAGAGAAGAAAATATCTAGTAGATAAGGGGGAATAAAAAACTATGTAGATCCCCATAAAATCCATTTACTTCCTTCAAGAACATTATCCACTTTTATTTACATCTTTAGGAATTATAATTTAGACAATGAGTAGCATATCCCTAGTTTTTTTATATTACTATGGTAACCTTTACTATGGCATATGATATAAGATATGAGAATTTATGATCATGTTTTTTATTTAAAATACACTTGACGATAAGAGAGATTAGGGTAGGATCATCAATGTGATAACATGGTCAGAACTCCCCTATTTCCCAAAGGGCATGGTTCCCTAAACTATTTAAGTAGATAGAGATTGTACTCCCTTACATTGGGATGGTACATCTACCTATATATAGTAATACCATGTATCTAGGATTTGTTGGATTATGCACCACTGTATGAGTTGTTCCTCCCTTGATTATTGAGTTCAGTTGCGGGGAGCAGACACCTATAGAAATTTCATAGTGATGGTATTCAAGAACCATGGTTAAATATTGTGGATCCCTTAACTATGGATCATAGTGAGGTGGTGAGGACCCATCAAAATTAATTCTTATGTGGCAGCACATAAAGATTGACATAAGAGATAGTCCTTGGTTTGTAAAGATAGACTCATTATTCTCAGCTAGGCTATTGAGATAGCGATCCCCATTCTTTCATCATTTGGGATTCCTTTCAATAATATCATGGTGTTTATTTTGGTTCTCTTAGTTTCTAATTGAATAAATTCATTGGGTTAAGATGAATATTTTCCAGTATCCCTATCAATTCCTTTTTTTGTATTTGATGTTTTCTACATGGTATGTATACATTAACCCTACACAGGAATTACAATACATTCCATGAATTATGAAGAAGATGGATAGAACAATGGGGACAATGGTGGATCGTAGTGGAACTTGGCTGATGAAACCATGTTCAGTGGATAGTCAGGGAAATCAGGATCCAGACTTTAATAGTTTCTTTTTATTGTTTCTTTCGGTCAGGACATCATTTTTTATTGGGAATGTATTTTTATCATATTTTGTTTTATATTTTCGTACATTGTTGTATATCCTAAGATATTATTATATTCATGGTTGTAATCAATATTGTATAATAGTCTCATTATATTATTTTCAAATTTTTCATAGAGATGGTTGGGTGCATGCATAACGGTACCTTAGGAAAAGGACTCCAATTTCATTTACTCATTCTCAAAACTTTTCATCGTCGCTATAACACTGAAGTTCGATTTGGGGTTTTGAAGGAATCTACTTCTTTCATCTAGGTGGGACCAATGGGTAGGGTCATTATAGAATCATGCATAATTTTTAATTTTTACAAAAGAAATGGACCCTCAGTTAGGGTATAAATATTTAGTGGGAACTTATTACCTTTTAAAAAAAATATTTTCTATTTTGGGCGAGACCTTAGATGATTGTTTCATAAAATGATTGGTAAATTTATTTTATTAAAATGATGTTATATCTGACAATTTTTTGTTTTACTTATCTATGAATTAATTTCCAAAAATATAATATTTCTATAATCGATAAGGCCAAAAATATATGGGATTCTATTGGAAAAAGAAAAACATGGTCATTGAAGGATGAATAAAACATTGTTACAATGAGTGAACCATATATCCGTGAAAAAAATAATCAATAGAAATTGATGGATACATTGATAAAAGTTTTTTTTCATGAAAATTATTAGATAAAATTTATATTGGGTAGTGATAATAATGAAGTTATTTTTTAGGGATGACATATTTCAAGAATAATTCCAAGGAATCCTGTTTTTGGGTGTTGTTATAGGTAAAATTATTTTAGGGTGAAAATTTTTAAGGGGGTATGATATAACATTATGTAATTTTAAATGTATATATTAGTGGTAGAAATAAATTAATTTTACTAATTTAATAAAATCTGAAGAACATTTTAATGAAATAAATGATTACATAATATTGAAGAACATCTATCCCTATAAAAAATGGGTGATGTTTTTTTAGAGATCCATGAGTATTACATTTTAACAATCATTAAAAATTAAGTATGTCTATAAATTATAAACATGGTAAACCAAAAATCATAACCCTTGTGATTAAGAACTTGTGAGAGAATAATCCCACCAAATAAGATGAGATTAAGAATATATTATAGAATAAAAATATGAATCAGCCATGCATATCGGAAAAACTAGAATAAATATAGGTTGAATTATAATAATGTTTATTAATGAGTGGTTTTTATATAATAACAAATATGTAAATGAATGTTGGTTATAATATTTCTAGAATGGATGGGATGAGACCCTTTTATTGAAAAAAAGGAAAATTAATCAAACAGAAGAGATGATTGGTTCAAACAATTCATCATATCCCTCATCATGATGTCCTATTATTTCTCTTAACTGTATTTTAAATCCTACATTCTTCAGCCTGAAATTCCACCCAATCAGTTTATGAGACTCTCCCTCTTCCATGAAACATGGAGTGAAGTGATTTCAAAATTTCCTCATTTGGAATAATACATTCCATGTCTGTGTCATCCGAGTCAAAATCCTCAAAATATGTCACATACTTTTTTGACATCCATTCCACGCTGCATAGAGTTAGGATGCGATGGAGGTAAAATGACTAAGTTGGGATTGTGTAGAGTCCATAGTAAGATCAATGGTATCACCTTCACCATCAGATTTACCTACATTACTATCAATATGATAAATACTAAAAGTTATCACCTAAATATCATTTAGATGAACACATTCCTTGATTGATGGAATATATAACCAGTCTTCCATTCCATGCATATATGGACTGTGAAACCCCGAGGTCTAAGGGTTGTGATTCATTTTATCATAGTCCTCATCATTTGGAAGAGCAACACCAGGGGTATAAAAAACATGATTTCCATATTTCACATTAGGATATAAGAACATCACATAATTAGGGTGTTATTATATTTCCCAACACTATTGTAAATTGAATAAAATCATCACATATAGAATAGATTTATATAAATGATAAATATAAATGTTAATATATGTAAACAATAATGTAAATAAAATTATATTAGAATACACTGAACATACATATTTTTAATGATTATTTTTAATGAGTTTATATATGGTTAGTATTATATTTAATATTTTGACTTTTAATTAAAAAAATTTCCATCCTCACAAGGTATCTCCGATATATTAACAATGAATTGCGGGAGTAAGCTTAACCACACATGTGAGATATACTAGCTAGAAATATGGTGAATCCAAGAATCATGAAACTTCATACATGATTGTTTATGAATTGTGAGAGTGTATATATCATAAAAATAATTCATAGTGGTTCAAAACCTAGTGATTGGGTCGGACCGCCCCATGTATGTGTGTGATGAGTGAGTATGGGTGCCAAAACAAGTGATATATATTGAGTCTCTAATGACATCAGTAAAATCATATGTGACCCAACGCTTTGAAACATCAATATTGTATGATGTATGGAGGTTACATTTAACCAACAAAATAATTCTCATATAACCATTCCCATTTTATTAGAATGATGAGATACATTTGATAATATTGAGCTCTCATTTCAAACCCTGCACTGGTGGACCATATCCTCTTATTCTTTATCTCCCTGTATCGCATGGTTTCATATATGTATACGACCTAAAAATATTTCACTATGATACCCATACCTTCATAGACATTTTCTTTTAGTGATTGTCTTATACCCCTCTATCTAACAACAAAAGTGGATGGACCCTTCGTAGATCTGTGATCACAAGGACTAACTATAGTGTGGTCGACCTTCCCATGGATTCTTGGCATGGCTACAAATAATTTATTGAATAAATTCATATATATTTATATATATATATATGATGAATAAATAATTCCAACAAAATATCATCATCAATTAATTTTAAATTCCCTAGTTTCAACATTTCATTAATTAATTGTATGATACATGGTGATGATATACATTTGTAAATAAATCTATAATAATAAAAATAATGGAATTATCAGTATAACCCTCTTCCTGCTCTACAATTTTTAATAAAAAAAATGCTATCAATATTTTATCCTTATAAGGATTTCCATAATCATTGATAATTTTTTCACACCATACACATTTATATTGATACTCAGTTATGAAGATTAATGAATGTCAACTTCAATACTATCCAATCATAGGAATTTTTTTCAAAATCGCCTATCCATAAAAGAATTAAATATTGGATTATATTTTTTAAAATCATATCAAGATCATATCTATTTAATAGATAGAATTTTAGTTAATAGATTTATATATATATATTGTAATTTTCATCACTCTCTAATAAACATATGCTATTTGATTCCATAATTTTCCATAAAATCAACTCCAAGCTATATAATTGTAGTATATACTTTTCATCCCCTATCATAATTCTGGATTTCACATAAGGGAATGTTTTTACTTTTAAAATTTTATTTTTATAGTTTTAAAACCCTTCACATAAGGGAAGCCAATTTATAATGAATATATATTTATTAAAATTACTTTTATAAAGTAGAATTATTTTTAAACTCATATTTCATGAATTTTAAAACTCATCTTTGTGGGAAATTATTTTACATAAATTATAGTTTTTTTAAAATACTTATTGAATGGGAGATTCAATTTTAAATGATATTTTTTGGTATAAAAAAACATATTTGAGAAATTTTTAAATAAATTTCAAATAATTTTTAGGGTGTGGATTTATAGAAAATTAATTTATATATATGCTTAAAACAATTTAAATTATATTTTTGAAATCCCTAATCATTGGGTAAATGATTTTCACTGTTTTTATAGCTTCATATTAAAAATGTGTTTTATGAATTTAGTGGACTAAATTTTCACATTGATTAAGAATGATTAAATTATAATTTTCTACCAAAATATTACATTAATGTTTATTTTATATCCTATACATATATATATAGTTTTAGAAATTCAAAATATTTTCATTAACATTCTGTATATTCAATTAAAATATTTTTTTTGGAATTTGGAAAAAGTATTTGTAAATTTATCCAATGCCTCAACTCTAGAATCCTTGAGCCAGTGCATTATTTTAATACATTGGCATGATTATAAGGAATAAAATCCCAAAGGACCGAGTAGTTTAGTTCCTATGGAAATACAGATAAATAAATATGTTCAACATTAGAAATGGAAAAGAAAAAAACATATAAGTTTCATTTGGAACATCCACCACTCTAAGATTATCCTTATATTTCAATTATAATAACCTTTTTCTTGTTATGAGAAAATAAGACATAAGAAAGGGGTGAGCTCTAATGCTTAGTATGGGTATGAAATACAGGAGAAGATATTATAATCATCAACAACAGGCATGGTGAATAATTGGAAACACATGCCACTATAAATAATGAACTTGAACACATTAAGGAAAGAATATTAGCTACTTAAATAATTCCATAATAAAACATAAGCATGGGTATTCTAGTGGTTTAGAAACCACTTGAACATTCAATTACTAGATTCATAATGATTGAAATGCATATTTTTTATATTATTAAATATATCATCAAGGCCTCATCCAAGATGTTTAAATTTGAGTAAGGCTTTAGCAAAAATCATAAATACTCATATTGTCAAGGCCTCTTGTCAAGACCATAGTTTGTCTCATGAGAACTACCTATGTAGGGAGGGGCTATAGAGGGCCCCACCCGACACTTACTAAGTCCAATGAATTTGTCATATGAATTAGGATAAACAAAAATAACATGTACATTCATATTTAAAATAACATATGAAATGTAAAAAAATTTCCCCGAACAATAATCATAAAAATTAACCATTCAGAGTAAATTGGTGAATGGATTTATGATTGAACATCAAAAATCAAACTAATCATTAAAAATTATGTTAAATATGTTAGGTAACATCATAAGTGATAATCCTATATGAAGTACAAGATTCAACAAGGATGTTGACAAAGAAAATATTCATTTAAATGATAGCATTGAAAATTATTGGAGTAAATAATCCTTAAACATTCCAATTTGTCACATACTACCTTGAAATATTCATATCATAATCCCATATAATATCATAAGAATAAGGAAACTATTGATATAATATACCAAATATAAGTACATAATCCTCATTCAAGGAATAATTGGTGAAAAGGGTGTATATCTTATAAAAGTTAATGTTAGATGAGAAAAATCCAATTTACTTTGAAAGAAGAGTTCTTTTGGATGATCATTTGTATTTTCCAGAAACCTAGTTTTAAACCTTTATATCATTTAATAGAAAATTGAAGGAAATTTATATTACATTTGAGGCACAATTGATGTACCACTGATGTGAAATCGTGTAAAAAAATTTCTTAAAGAAGCTATAGAATTAAAACATTTTTCTGCAGTTTAAGAAATTCATTAAAAATATTTTGAACTGCAAATGATTGTTTTCTATAATAAAACCATAAATGAACCAAAATATATTTTTCATAGTAAAATTAATGACTTTATAATGATAAATATGTCTTAAAATAGAGTATAGGGTGAAAATAAAAAAAAGTTAAGAATCTATGAAGTAACCTTAATCGAGATTGTATTTCACGAAGATTTTTTGAAAGATCATTTTAAAACATATAACTCCCTATATATTGATGTTGGGTTCGGATTAGTACCCATATATATAAAATTCACATATAATTTTTGAGTAGTAAATAAGAAACGAATATCATTGAGGTTAATAGAGAATAAGACAAACCTGAATGAAAATGGATGTTGGGGTAGAAAATACTCGTAACTTTGTAATCAATTGTATCATATGCCGCCAAATTAATAAGACATAAAATAAATATTCAAAATCATGAAAATAAATAGACTAATTATTTAAAAATTCAATTATAATTATACATACACCATAAACATGTTGTAGTATTGAATACATAATATCTAACAAAAATTAAATTTAGATGAAGAAACCCCTTACATTAAGTCAGATGGTGTTTTTCACGAGTCCTTACTATTCTGGATAACCAAATTAAACTCAGTAATTTAGATTTTTAGAACCTATTATTCATGTAATAGAATTATTATAACCTTATTAAGTTCATTCATGGACTTTTTGATGGGTTAAGAGGTTCAATTTCATTGTTAGGGTCCTTTTGTTTCATGATCAGTATACTTATATACATGAATGGTGAATCATCTAAAATGAGGATTATTTTACAGAATCAAAGTTATATGACATTATTGAACATATTTAACGTCACATGGTTTTAAATTTCATTGGTTTAATTTGAGTGAGGATGAATCATTATTTAAATCATCTAATGAAATTTTTTTGGTTTAATTTGTGGTTTTTGATCACAACGACCTTATTTTACATTTTAAATCAAAACCATGTGTATAAAAATATTACAGAAACATATATGATACACAATACATATATTATAGTCATTTTTAACCATAAAATTTTTTTAATGACAAAATTTTATTATGGTAATATAAATTTAAAACCCATCAACCTTTAATGTGGTAGATTAGCATATCTCGGGTGGTGTTTTCAACATTAGTATAAAAGAATGGGAAAAGAGAGATGATGAAAAATGATTCAGTTATCAGGAAAAAATTCTAGAAAATGTATTAAACTGGATTCATCACAAAATTTTTAATAAAGGATTATAGGAAAGAAAAAAAATTTAAAGAAAAATAAAATAACAGTTGAGAAATCCCTTATGAAAATCAGGCAGCCTAACATTATCAATTAAAAATTAAAAAAATATATGGTGAGAGAAAAGCTTATATAATCATTATTAAATAATATGGAATGTATGGGGGATATTTAATTACATATCCCAAAAGAGTAATATTGAATGTAAAAGATAATAACATCACACGAGTTCTTGATAAAGAGAGAGATTTTGAGACCAAAATTCTACTACATAACAACTATGGAACATGGTTTTAGAAAACATTATAATGAGAAGGTAAAGGGGCCAAACATTCGTATGAGTCTCATAATATAGTATGGGAAAAAAATAAAATGATAATTAGAAAGTTGTATGGAAACATGAAAAGAAAACCACATATAAGAGAACTTGAAATAAAAGAAATGAAAAGAGGAATTTACCTCTCGAGTCCCCCACATTTAGTATCTCTTTAAGGGAAGTGTTTTAAGTCATTTAGAAATACCACAAACTTCTGGAATGTAGTGAGTGACTATGTGATGGTATTTGGGCCAATCTATAATGAACTTCATGGATTATAGGAGTGAGGAGAAGAGGGAGTGAGGGGGGTTTTATAGTGGAGGAGAGGAGTGAATTTTGAATATGTTTTGCATTATTTTATTATTTCCTTCAAGACACCCAATAATGTTTTTTATGAGACACATAATAGTGATATGTGAATTTATTTTCTAATCATGTGTCCTTAAATCACTCATGATATCATAATTACATTATCTATCTGATAATTTTTATATACGCTATTTTACTATATTTCAGTATTCATAAAAAGTTCAAGTATTTAAGAAAAATCCCAAAAATTCACCCTAACCGTTTTTATATGTGTAGAATTAAAAATTGAAATACATTTTTTGAAATTAATATTTATATATTTTTAATATAATTTTAAAATAAATTCATAATTTAGTCCAAAAAACATTAAAACTATTACTCGTTTAATAACATATTAACAAATTAATCAATATCCCATAAAATTTTCTAATATCCATAAGAAAATAATGTCCAAATTTATGGTAACATTTTATTAAAATAAATTCCCATTTTAAATTATTAAATTAAACATAAAAGTTTAATCATTATATTTATGACATACAAAAATACCAATACTTTTACTATGCTACGTTTTTTCATTAAAGATGTCTAATTTTTTTATACATTCTATGGTTTTGTTTATATTTTTTGGCTGATTTAATATTCATTAATATTCATAAGGGTATGTTGTTATTCATAATAATATGTTATTATTACATTAAAATTTTGTTTATCTTATCAGACTCTAAATATTTTATTGAATCCAACTGTGTATGTCAGTTTTTTGAAATTAAAATTACAAAGGTGGGAAAATTATTTTAGAATGTATAGGTTAATGAAGTTGGTTTTGGTAGAGACATAGTGTTTCATGAATTCTATTTTAAATATATTTTTAAATTCTTGGGGTGTTATATTATCACCTCCTTAAAAAAAATTCTTCATAGAAAATTGAAATAGAACTTCGAATGTGAATGGTTGATACGTGAAATGTCCCTTGTGGGAAACCCACATCAAGAATACGGCTAAAACATCCTATTAATAAGAGGAATGGTAAATGCATTAGTTACATAAAAAATAACTCATTATAATTAGACAACATTTTTTTGTAATAATATTTTAACCATCATGTAGTGAAATTATTCTATAAAACCCCATACACTGATCAACATAAAGTATTTCGTAAACTCTTAAAATTAAAAAATATAATAATTAAACCCATTATAATGAATTTCTATAAATTTAAATGAAGAACATATCATTAAACCTTAATCAACATCAAGCATCACTAAAATTCACATTTTAAACATGTGAATAACTTCATCATGTATCCTCTTCAAATATGGTAAAAACTTGAATTATCATAAAAACCATACTGAAACAAGCATTTTTCCATATTGAATAAGTAAGATACATGTTATTGGATATATTACTTAAATAAAAATGTGATGTAAACTCCATCAATGATAGTATAGACCTCCTCTCAACTGGTCAATAATTAATTCCAAGGTAGTCAGTATATATCTGAATCAATAATTTCTTCATCATTATCTCAACATAAGATATATATTAATTTTTGTCTTTCCCCTAATCATATATTTTTTTCTAAAAAGTTTAACATTATTCTAAATCAATTTTCCTTTTTAAAATTAATTGTATGACCTCAAATACTTAATGAAATAGTACAATAGTACAACCCTTATATATCTCAGAATCCATACAACTAGTAAAATACTGAAAAAATATTTAAAGGGAATGATTCTTGACTTGGAATATTAATCAGTCTACCTAATCTGTGGTAGAATCATAACTTGATCATTATCCAAAATCATCATTTGAGGTATATTCCATTTACACTTGGTAAATTTATTCTCATAGTGTCTCATATCCTTACAGTTGAAGCATTGAATATAGGAAAATAATTTCATTGTCTTACAAGTAAGAGAATTTTGGCATTTTTCTCTAGACATGAAGCAAACTCCTTTTACACTCAATCATATACCAATTTGTTTTCTTCCATCGTTATTGCATGTGGATAAATACATCATTCCCTTCAACCATTTATATATGTTTTTTCCTATCATACCCTCCTTATTTTTCTTCCCTTCAAATCCATAAGACTTAGATAAGTCTTTAAAGACCATAAAAACACATTATAGTATTTCCTTATATGATGAGGATACTTAAGAGAAAATATTCCTTTGAAATGATGGATTTAGACCCACAGAGATATGATCATTCCTACTCTACAGATCACATTCATTGGTACAGTTCTCATTCCTTCTGCTTGTTTTAATTTCTAATCGATTTCATATTATATATTAGTTGGTAACATTATGAAATCTCTATGACTTTAAACATGGTATAACACATAGGATAAATTTATGCATCGTAAATCCTACAACCATATAATTTTTTAACTTTAGTGGTTGAAATCCTTCATAATGCTGGGAAAATAAAATGTGAATTATCATAATAATATCCTCTGGGAGTGTCAAAACATGTGTACAGTAAGGTCAGTTTCCATGTAACTGGCTACCCTCGGCCAAGCCATAAAATTCTTGTCATTTATTTCACTCCTAGGTACATATGTACCTGATCCACGTCCACTTGTAGTATCCAGATAGTGTTTTCTTTTCCAGGAAGATCCATATAATATATTACCTACAAAATTCTATGATTTCTTGTATGTTTGTCCTCATAAAATATATTTGGGTTTTGTTCCCAAATAAATGTTTTCTACATCTAGTCTCTAATGTTTCTACTAAACTTTCTTTGATAAAAACTATAACGCCCCAACCACAGAAGCCTAGAGCCGGTGCATAATTTTAATACATTGGATTTATTACAATGAATCAAATATAGATGGACTCAATAGTTTAGTAGGTTAGGAATCCCATATACATTCATAAGTTCAACATTAAAAATTTAAATGAAATAAAACATACATGTTTTAATGGGAACATCCACCACTCTAAGATTATCATTGTTGGTTAATCATTAAAAACATCTACATGTCCTATGAAAATGAAAACTATGAATGGGGTGGTTTCCAAAGGGTATGGGTAAGAAATACATCATAAGATATCATAAACATAAACAATAGGCATGGTGAAAATTTTTTAACACATGCCTCTACAAATAACTAACTAGAACACATTAAGGAAGAAATATTATCTGAGTAAATAATGCCAAAATAAAACATAACAAAGGGTATTCTACTAGTCGAAAAAAATAACTATCAATAACTAGCATAATAATGAGGGAAATTCATTTCTTAGATAATCTAAAATACACCATCAAGGTCGTGGCCAAGACGTATAAAAATGATTAAGGCCTCAGCGAAAACCATTAATATTCATTTGGTGAAGGCCTCATGCCAAGAGCATAGTTTGTCTCATGAGACCAACTAATGCACCCAGGGGATATAGCGGTAAAACCATACAATTAATAAGTCTAATTAATTTATTATATGAATGGGGATAAAAATAAATAACATATACATTCATATTGAATCTAACATATTAAATGTAAATAACTTTTCCCAGAAAATAATCATAAACACAAACCATTCGGAGTAAATTGGTGAATGGTTATAATATAGAATATAAAAAATCAAACTAATCATTAACCATTAAATTAAATATTGTATATGATATGAAAATATATAAAACTCAATGAATTACAAGATTCAACAAGGATGTTCATATACATAAGATACATTTAAATGATTCCATTGAAAATTAATTGTGGAAGTAATCAATATACATTCCAAAGTGTCCCATACCACCCTGAAATATTAAAATCATAATATTTTATAATATAATGAGTATAATGAGACTCTTTATATGATGTACCAATGGGCATTACACAAACCACATGAATGTAATAAGTAGTGAACTAGGTGTATATCTCGTGAGAGGTAATGTGCGTTGAGAAAAATACATTTTACCTTAGAAAGAATAGTTCTTTTGGAAAAGCATTTTTAATTTTCATAAAACTAGTTTTAAACATTTATATCCCATATAAGAAAAGGTAAAGATATTGATTTTACATCAGAATCACCTGTGATGTGCCACTGATGTGAAATCATGTAAAAGTTTTTTTAAAGCTTTTGAATTAAAACATTTTAATACGGTTTAACAAATTTATTTTAAGAGATTTTAAAGTGAAAAGGAATGATTTCTTTCCTCAAACCTGAAATGAACCAAAATATATTTTTCATTGTAAAATTTTTTACTTTAGAAAGATAAATATGTATTAAAACATATTATAGGGTGAAAATCAAAATATGTAAGAATCATAGATGTTCCTTAAATCGAGCTTGTATTTTTGGAAGAATTTTTGAAAGATACATATAAAAAGATAACTCCCCATAAAAGAAAGTAGGATTATGATTTAATAAAACATATAAAACATTCACATAGAATTTATTATTAGTACCTATGAAAAAAATATCCTTGAGGTGAGTAGAAAATAAGAACAACCCAAATGGAAATGGAGGTTCAGGTAGAAAATACTTGTAACATTGTAATCAACTAAATCGTATAGCCCAAAATTTATAATAGTTAAAAGAAAAATTAAATATAATGAAAATTAATATATTCATGATTTTAAACATCAATGTTATGTATACATAAACCATACACAATTAGTAGTATTGAATACAAAATATCTCACAAAAAATAACGTGATATGAATAAACCCCATACCTTAATACTGATGGTGTTCTACACTTGGTCTTAGTGTCCTAGATAACCAAATAGAATTAATTAATTAAGAATTACATAATCAATTATAATTTTAATTGATTTATTATAACCATATTATGTTCATTCATGGCCATTTTGATGGGTTGAGAGGTTCAATTTCATTATATGGGTCTGTTTGTTTCCTGATATGTATACTTATATATACAAGAATGGAGAATCATGTAAAATGAGAACTATTTTATAAAATTGATGTAATATATTATCAGTTTTCATCTATATGTTTACATGGTTGTAAATTTTATTTGGTTACTTGGAGGGAAGATAAATTATTATTTAAATCATATAATAAAAACTCTTTAGGTTAACATGTAGTTTTTGAACGCAACGAACACATTTCAGTTTATAAATAAAAACCAGGTGTAAAAAATGATTCCATAAATAAATATGATACATAATACATATATTATAGTCTTGTTCAACCATAATAATTATTTAATGACCATAACTGAATATGGAAATAAAAATTGAAAACCTATCATCTTTGAATGTGGTTGATTGCACATCTTGGGTCGTGTTTTCATTTTTAGTATCAAAGAATGGGAAAATAGATATCATGAAAAAATATTAATTAATCATGAAAACATTAAAGTAAACTTCATATAATAGATTCATCACATCATTTGGAAGAAAAGTGAAGAGTAAAGAAAAATAAATCAACTCCAAATAAATGAAAAGTTGATAAATCTCTTATGAAAATCCAGAAACCTAACGACGTCACATAAAAATTCATAAAATATATTGAAGAGGGAAAAATGGTATCTCGTAATTATTACATAGTACAGAAAGTAATTGGAATATGGAATTACATATTCCAACATAAGACAATTGATTTTAAAATATAATAACATAATAAGAGTGCTTAAAAAAGAGAGATATTTTGAGAAAAAAGTTCTGCATCATAATGGCTATGCCACATGGTTTTAGAAAACATTAAAAAAAATAGGGGAATTTCATGAACCGTCTCCCAAGGACCGTGTCGTGACAACCCCAAGCCCACCTGCCATAGGACAACGGCTGGCCAATAGTACCGGAAAGGCGTATCCCTAAAATAGGAAGGCATTTCCTTTAAATATGGACACACACACAAAGTAGAACACAAAAAGAAGAAACCACTAAGTAAACCGTTTTAGTAAAAAGTGTGTGAATGTAAATGGGACGGAATACAAGCCCAAATGAAAGTACGAGTACAACTCAAGAATAAAAATATAACTGAAAAGTGAAAAGTAGCTCCTGGATCATCCACCATAGATCGTACCTGAAGGGTCAGTACAACTCACAATCAGTAGTCCCCGCATCATTCCACACAAAATGGTCCACCTTCGAGTGTCGTCTAGTCTTGGATTACTTATCCTCGATCAATGTTGTATGTCATCTGCACAAGACACAAAAAGGTGTGGGAGAACCACGTGCAGGGATGAGTATAATGATACTAAGTAGGGACCATGAGACCCTATAGGTCACCTAATGTTCCAAAATAGAATACCAAAAAGAAATATATCAACAATACTTTGGTATATTTCCATACATACACATATTCTATCAAGATATACACATCTCATACTTGAGGGAAGAATACCACAATGGTAACAGCACAACGGTAATACCACAATAGAAAAAGTGCAACACATCAAACACTACGAAGGTTACACCACGAAGGTAGTTCCACGAAGGTAAAAGTACCACACAGTTATCACTACGAAGACAATACCACAAATGTAAAAGTCTTAGTTCAAGAAGAGTCAGAGCTCCATCTAGGTTTTCCAGTGAAATATAGAAGTACAAATGATTAGTCATGAAGCTAGATCATATTATTATATCAAGAGGCATTGCTATATGTTATACGAAGTATTACCCACACTGGATCGATAGGTACTAACCCCTGTAATGACCCACACAGGATCTGAAGCACACAGGATCAGTATGTGCTAACCCACACTAGATCACTGAGCGCTGACCCACATAGGATCTGACCCACATAGAATCGGTATTCATTAACACAAATAAGATGGCTGGGCATTAACCCACACATGATTGATTGGTACTTACCACTGCAATGAACTCCAGAGGATCCTACCCTCTTAGAGTCAATAGGTAACTAACCTCCATATTATATGTCTCCAACCACCGCCTCACTGCCAGCCACTAGTTTCCATGAATGTGGTGTGCTTGAGTTACATAGAATAAGTACCTCAAGATATCAGTCGTTCCTAGACCACCAAGAAGTCCCACATAGAATTATTCCAATGGTCCATCATTTCATAAGGGACCTGGTGCAATAGATAGTGCGTCAATCGGATGTTCGGTCATTAAGTTATTAGTGTTTTTGTTCTGATGGTACTGTTGGATTTGTGGTTTGGTACAACCTGGACATACTCCAACATTATAAAAAACTCAAGTGGTGTAAAGAAAAAGGATCTTTACTATTCAAGTATTCTGGTGCTGTAGACGGTTCATCAAATGGATGCCCAGTTCTCATCATATGGCCACAAAGGCGTATCTGGGTTTAATTGGGCCCAGGTCCGGTCCGACACAGTCAGACCGACCTAGCCTAACCCGACCTATTTTAGGCCGTCTTAGTTGTCTTGGGCCACGGCGGGCCCGGTCTATTAAGCCATGGTCCCGACCCTACCCACGAATATAGCGGCCCGGCCCAACCCACTAGCACGGCCCGCTGGCGCAGCCCATCCTCGCCGAAATCCGGGTGGGAGGTGCCCTCTACACAATATTTTGAACAACCCGATGGTTGTTCGGTATCTATACTACCATGTGGGACCACTAGAGAAGTATTGATCAGCGTGACACAACCGACTGAAACGGATGACCTGTTCTCCTCCCACCGGGACGGACGTGCGCCATTGTCCACCTGCGGTCGGCCAGGTGTCAGATTCCATCTTGCCTCCGATGCGGCCAAGAGGCCACGAACTCCTGCTCTGGCGGCACAGATGCACACCACCACTACACCACGTGTCTGGCTGGATTCCATCCTCCACCCTTCTTCGCCGCTGCCGATGGGCCCTAGCCTCCTGCTCAACCGGCAGTGCAGACACGCGCCACCCCACCTTCCTCACAGCTGGTTGGGTGCCAGCCACCACCTTCTTTTAAGAGCCATTGTGGCTTTGTTCCATGCCCAAAAATTATGTCATTCACATATTCATGAATCGCAGGCAGTGGGATCCCCATCCATATGTCGGACTCGGCAAAAAAATGTGTTTCTAGAATCATTAAATATTTGGCATTGAAAAATGCACGAATAACGCATGAGGAACGAAAGAAAAGGGTCAAGGTGTAAGTGAGAAATGATGGCCATGTTTGTTCATACATAGTCATGGTGAATCAAGAGTATGAAGAATAAAAAAATAGATTAAATCATACTTCAAATATAAAACTACTTCCATGTAACTCATTGGAGACGACGCATGGAAGGAGATGAAGATGATGATGTCACCGACGTCTGTCGCTTCTACAAGAGGTTCCAAATATGGTTCCTCGTTCTCGATCCGAATAGTGTTCTTCATTGGAGTGGTTCTTCATTTGGATGATGTTTCTCCCAAGGCTCTCCTTGAGAAATTATATTCCCTGCATGTGGGGTGGTTCCAAATTAATAAGTTAGGATTTAATGTTTGCACATCAATGGGGGATTCCAAGATTTAATAAAAAAATAACTCTTAATTAACAAGTCGATTCCTTAATTCGGAATTTATGAATCCTATTAATTAAAGATAAATGTGGTTACACATTTTGTGAAACTGGGTATTTAATGCCCAACATTAAATGTTCAACCACCCTCTTGTGGTCCCCACCTTCATCACTCTAATGGGAGGGTTTAAAAACCAAAGAAAAGTAATTATTTTAATTTATTATTTGTCTAACCATCCCACAAAAAATCTAAAAAAATAACTTCTACCGTCGAACTACAATGGTTTCAGTGAAGGTATATTTTAGATAATATCAGCACTGCGAGGTCAATGGTGTCCTCAAATTTCAATTTTGAGCACTGGTTCAAAAGTTACAAAACACCACTCATGCATTTACAGAATATACCAAAAAAATGATCATTAAATTAATAACAGTAAGCCTTTACCCGCATAGGTTCTGGTTAGGACTCGGCAAAGCGAAACACTCAAAAGTAAACCCAACAGTACTCTCAGATTTCCATTCCGAGTTATCGTTTCAAAGGTTTTAATTTTACAATAAATTAATTATCACTTAATTATTTTATTTATATCCAAAAACTAACTTTCACTAGTGGATTGCACCGACCATTATTAGAATCTTCATAAAAAAATCATACCTTCACAAGTACAATGGTGGTCTCAGATATTTAATATGTGCTTCCATTTGTGAGTTATAATCATTTTAAATATAAAATAACTTTATTTAATTATTTTATTCCTGGTTATGCCATTTTTGGGTTATCTCACAGGAGGCCCATGCCTACTAAACATAAGTCATTCCTAGATAAAACCCACTATCCTCAGCGCAACCCTTCACTATGTTTTTTTATCCATGTGACCATTTAATAGTTATATTAATTTTTCAAGAAAACGTTTTACACACAATAATTAATGCTTAACAAAACTAAGAAGAATCATTCATGGAACTTCGGGTCTCGAAATCGCGCACCGTCAGATTTCATTGTCTCGAAATAATTTCATATAAATAAAAAATATTTTTTTACATAATTTCACAGACATTATAGGGAAAGGGGTCACCAATTAATATAAGAATCATAAAACAGTAGTGGAATAGAATAAAATCGAAATAAAAACAAGGTATGAAAACATGAAATACATAACATATAAAAGGGAACATAAAATAAAAGAAATAAAAAGTGGAATTTTCATCTTGAATCCACCTCCTTGATAATCTAATTAAGGGAAGGGGTTTTAGTCTTTTGGAAAGAAGAAGAGATTTTTAGACATGGGGAGTGACTATGGGAGGGTGTTTGGTTAGACATTTGAGGAGATTCAATTCTTAGAGGTGTGATGAGAAGAGGGAGTGAGGGGGGTGTTATAGTGGAGGAGAGAAGTGAATTTTATCCAGGTCCCCGTAAAATTATCTTATAACCATGTGACAATAATGTAACATTTTATTTTTACATTTTATGTATATAAATTTATATTTTAAATTAATAAATTAATCATAATTTTTTTAATATATTTATGACATACAAAAATTCCAATACATATATTATGATAGTTTTTCATTTTTAGATGCCTAAATTGATTTTATATATTAATGGGTGATGTTTCTAGTTTTTTGGCTCATTTAATATATGTTACTATTCGTTACTATTTATAAGGGTATGTTACTTTTCATAAGGGTATGTTACTATTCAAAAAAATTATATATATCTTATTAGACTCAAAATATCTTACTAGACACAGGTTTGTTTGTCAGTTTTTAAAAATTCAGATAACAGAGGTGGAAAAATTATGTTCATGTGGTTAGGTTCTGAAAAAGTGGTGATTTTTAGAGACTAGGCGTTTCATGCATTGTGTATTAAATATATTTGTTAATTATTGGGGTGTTTCAATTTAACTTATAAATGTTTTGTCTATTTCTTAATGAAATTATTATACATTAGGTTTTTTTGTAAATGATTTTCATATATGTAATCAGTTTCTCTTATAATTACATGTAATTTATGTTTTTGAATAGTTTCAGTATTTATAAAAAGAAATTAAGGATTTTATAAGTGTTTTGTTAATATTTTGGAACACTGATGTTGCTTATGATAATGAGGAATGCGGTCTGAACCCACAGTGCCAATGTGATTTTTTTCTAATGAGTAATATTTAATATCATTAGTTCCCCATGGTATTAATAAATGTTTTCCATGTAACATTATAATAAAGATGGATATATTAAATTCAGAAATTATATCTTTTAGAATTGCTAGGAAAAATATATGTTTATTTGAAAGGAATTTAAATTCTTGGAGAAAATTAGATTTTAATGTTATATGTTTTTTAAAAGTTTGGAATAAAATTTCATATGTACTTTCCATTAAAACCATAGATACATATTTTGGTAAAATAAATTATTATGTAAAATTAATTTTAATTTTTTGAAGTAATTTTTTTCTAAATGTATTATAATATTTTTATGAAAATCGTTTGACTGTGTGTTTGAAATCCCCTTACAGATCAATATTTTTACTCCCCATATACATTAAAATTTTTTCTCACATGTTTATTACATAATAGATGATTGATGATCTTTGGTGTAAATTAATTATCTATCAATGGTGATCATAGAAATATATTTTATATCATTTATAACACTACTATGTTTTATGGTTTTTTATTCCTCCACAAAATAAAACTAAAATATCCATGAGATTATACATGAATTTATATCTCTCAGTTAAACCTTCTATATAAAATAATATATGGCATCTATTAGGACATGATCTAGGAGTGTGGGTATAGGGATACTACATTTTGTATTAGTGAAATTGTTGAGATAAATTTTTAATATAGTAAATTTTACAAACAAAATATTTTTTTCGATGTATATATCATTTTAGTGAAATCATAATTTCGTAATTTTTTTCCAATCACGAGAATCAATTAAAAATGGATAGATGGGAACCGAAAAAAACTATTATCTCTTTTGAATTAAATTCGTCAAATCATTATATAAAAGTCATAAAGTTATTATTTTGATAGTATTTATGACAAACAACTCTCCTTCATGATGTTTTATGAAATATCAAACACCTTCTCTATAAACAAATATAAATATAGTTCAAGGATTATTTTAAATGAATTCCTAAATTCCAAACATTCTCATGTCTCTCAAAGGGAAGATATCATCATGTAATTTTAAAATATTTCACCTTGCTAAGAGATCTTGATTTTCAGTTTAGTTTCAAAATATCTAGAAGAAAGGTACCCTCGGGCAACCTATATGTATATAGTAATGACTTATAAACATTTTTGACACACTAAATGAATTTTTAAAAGACACTTAATTAAATGATTTTCGACATACTCATTCAGGGTATTTCCTAAAAATCAAGTTCTATAAGATGTTTTGAAATTATATATTAATAAAAATAAATCGTAAAAACTATTTTTGTTCTCCAACCAATATTACCGGAACTACATGAGATTCTTATATAAAAGAGAAGCAAGGGACATTGATAGAGATCCAGTAATTGTTGTAATTCATGGACCATATATCTTCTCAGAAAATGAAAAAATGGTAATAAAAGGATAATTTGATAAAGGTGTAAGTTATTTCATAATATTTTTTAAATAATGTTTTTTTAGTTAGTGATAATAATAAATTAAGTAAGTAGGGAAAAAAATTAAAATATTTATGACTAGGAAGTTGATTTAGGTTAATCTTATGTGTATAATCATTATGGGGGAAAAATTCATTAAAGTCTTTAAATTGTAAGAATATAAATTTTTTTATGTATATATACTGATAACAAATAAGTCATCTAAATTGAAAATATTTTGATGAAAATATTATTTAAACATTTCACTAAATATTATACAAGAATATTTATCCTCGACATAGAAGTATGATCCTATTAATGGTGTAAGGAATGTTTCATTTTTATTAATCATAAAATATAAAACATGAAATAATAATCTTTATGATTGAAAAATCGCTTCCCACATCATCTAGCTCATCCACGAGTTTAAATAAACCAAGTAGGATGAGTGTAAGAATATAAATATGGAGAAAAAAAATTCAATCATCATTACAAGAAGAAAAAATTATAATATATATATATCCTGAATTATAAAAAACATTATAAAGGTGGGGTATTTATAGAATAATTTTTATGTAAATGACCATTGGAAAGTAGTCATTATAATTTTAAAAATACCTAACAATACTAAAATAATGTGGGATATGATTCATCTTAAAAACATTATAAAAATCCTTGGTTAGGACCTAACATTGTTAACTATAATGACCTATGCAAAATATTAATTTATTTATTAATAACAAAATAAAGTTATAGTTTTCATAATATAATTACATATAAAAATAAATATAAGTAAATAATATAAAAAATCATTAATCATATTGGTCTTTAAATAAGTGTTTAATAATATTTGTTTAAATATTTTATTTGTATAGAAATCACATTAAATTATGAGTGGTTGAATAATTTCAAAGAAACTATTAGTAAAAATGTTTGGAATAATAAACACTAATTTAAATAAAATTATAATTGAATTCAATGAATAAACATATTTTATATAAGGATGTTTAATGTGTTTATATATGGTTAATATCCATTTTTATATTTTATCATGGTTTAAATAAGTTTCTAGACTAGAAATGTAGAAATGATAGCTCAACATTGCATTTTATGGGAATGATCAACCATAAATAATAGATAGCAAGGCCAGCTACATAGAGGAAGGAGGGTGAATGAACCTATATAACATCCAGTTTTCACATTCATAGCACTTATAGAACCTGAAAAGCACACACAATGACATGTAATAGGGCGATCAGTTTGGCTGGCCTCGTTTATGTATGTGAAGAGTGTGTCCAAATTCGAACCCCGATTCGATGGATCGAGACTATAATTACAATAATAACATTATAAGAGATCTCCGAAAACATTTAATCATCAATATGGGATTCATTTTATCCACTTAAAAAATGTACATATAATGATCATTATTCGATCAAAAAAAAATGAGATATGTCTGATCTTTCCGATACTTAATCACCATCCTCACACTAGAGGCCTTTGTTAGGTCCATATTCTTGACCTTCATATGAAATGTATCATCATCTTACCAAAACTATTAACAGTTCAACTTGATACCCCTACATCTATGGTTATTTTCTATTGGTGATAGGTCTATTAACCTTGATCTAACTAACACAGAGGTTGGACCATGCACAGGTCATCGACCATAGTGATTTGCGGTGATAAGACTTTCCTCTCCAAAGACGCATTTTGTGGACTAAATAAATAAGTTAATTATATATATAATAGTATTAAATAATCATTTCAAAAAAAGATCAACATCAGTTCCTTATAATCCCCCCATTTTCATTACTTCCATTATTCGATGTATAAGTCTAGATGATGAAATATATATATATATATATTAATATATTTGTAAAATCAAAATAATACAATTTTAATTGTGACCCATATTTCTCTATAATATTATTGAAATTAAATCTCTAGGAATCTACATGATTCATAAACACGATTATGTTAATCCATGAAATTATGTGTATACAATACATATTTATATATATACTCAATTATTTTTATCTATGAATGTCACCTTTAAATGTTATTAATTATTAATAAATTATTGTAATTTGAACTATATACAAAAAAGAATAAAATCTAAGGTACATTTTTTATTAACCATAACAATATATTATACCTACAATAGATTTGTTTATAGTGGTTTTTTTAATATATATATAAATGTTCTCCCCACTCACAAGATAATCCCAAGATCTTGCTTTATCTCTTGTTCTATACATTAATTTCCAATATCCTGCTATGGAGTATATCATTGACCAAGCCTTTTTTATTGAATTAATGTCAAGGAAAATTATTAAATTTGAAAACAATTTTTTATAGTTTTCAAACAGATGATATAAAGGAAATATATTATGAAGAATTTACTTTTTTTTAAAACTAATCTATAAGGATAAAATATTTTTAAACTCATATTTCATGAATATCAAATGAATTCTTTATTGGAACTTGTTTTTGGTATATATCAGTATTTGAAAAAAACATTATCGTAAATAATATTCAATTTTAATCCCTATTATTATGTTTAAAAAAACATATGTGATAACTGTTTTTTATATTTATTTTAATTATTTTGAATTTTATTTATTATAAAATTTATAGGAATTCATCATTAAAACCATTCAAAATTTGTTTTCCAAAAAACTATTCATCAGGAAAAATGTTTTCCACTTTTTTCATAACCTCTTTTTATAAATTTTTCTAAACTTATACATTTTGAATTTGATTCTATAATTTTTGAAATATAATTATTTGTATAAAATGGCCCTTAAAATATTTATATGTTTCACATATATGTGGATATTGTATCATTATCTGTAAGTACCCAACCCATTTTTCCAAGAGCCAGTGCGTTAATTTATTACGTTGGCATGAAAACCAGTAATATGTATCTTGAAAGACCATATAGTTTAGTAGCATTTGGAATCAAGATACATATATAAGATTTATATTAGATCATGAATAGAAATAAAACACTGATTTATCCCATTTGAAACATCCA
Organism: Viscum album; assembly: GCA_963277665.1. Taxonomy (NCBI): domain Eukaryota; kingdom Viridiplantae; phylum Streptophyta; class Magnoliopsida; order Santalales; family Viscaceae; genus Viscum; species Viscum album. The sequence continues at coordinate 62,458,793 of OY728128.1, forward strand.
AGACTCCTAGATTATTCCTGCAAGTCACTCATAACTAACATATTCATATCCTTGAAAAAAATAAAACATTAAAAATGGGTGAGATCAAATTCTTGGTAAGAGTAAGAAATACATTGGAAGATAACATAAACATAAACATTTTTAAGGTGAATAATTGAATAAAATATCCATTATAATTAATAAACATTAACACATTATGGTAGGAATATTAGCTGAGTGAATAATTCCATAATATAACATAACCATGGCTATTATACTAGTATAAAAACCACATGAACATTCTACTACTAGATTCATAATGAGGGATGTGAATATGTTGTACATTCAGAAACCTTTTTTTAAGGCCATAGTAATGACGCCAAAAAATGATTAAGGCATCGACCAAAACCATATATCATATTGGGAAAGGCCTTGTCCAATTCCACATCAATCTATCACATGAGACCCAATGATGCATCAAGAAGGAATATAGGTCCACACCCATCAAATAATAATTCCAATCAATTCCTCATATTAGTGGGGATAAATATAAACAAAATATGCATTTATATTGAAACTATAATATGAAATGTAACACTTTCCCAAATAATAAATAATAAAACACTAACCATTCAGAGTAATATGATGAATGGGTTTAGGATTGATCATCCATAATAAAATTATTCATAATACATTAAATAAAAAATGATAGAGAACATTATAAATTATTAAAACCAATAATAAATAAGAATCCTATAGAGTGTTGAATCAGATTAAAATACTCCGTTAAAACCATTAAGAATTTTTTGTGATAAATATTTTTTTATTATGAAAATAAGAGTTCTTCGGGAAAAATATTTTTATAAAAACCATTATGAATTTAGATAGTATTTACATTAAAAAATGAGTTATTTTATAAAGTTATTGGTTTCCAAAAAACATATTATGGTTGGTAAATATATATATAAGAATCACTAAGAATTTATTAAGGTTAAATAATAAAATACAAGAATTTCATTGAGGTAGTTAAACAATAAAAGTAACCCGATTGAAAATGGAGGTTCAGGTCAGAAAACATTCACCTTAAGTCAAAATGTGTTCCTATCTTGAACTTAAGTTCAGAGAATATAAAATTATAATAATTAATAACTTAATTCAGAACCTAATAGATATTTCTTCAGTTTATCATAATTCTATTTAGTTCATTTTTTTATTTACTGTTATGTTATAATATCAAATGTAGTTGTGTTGCTGTGTTCATTTTCTTGATTTTCATAATCAGTTCACTTGTTTTTAAGTAATGGAGTTCATGTGGAATGGTTGTAAATATCGAGAATTTAAACTACATATTAATAATGAACATATAGAATTTTTAATGTTAAATTATATCATTTGTTAAATGGAATGTGGATGATTCATTTGATGACAACCAATATGATTATTTGGCGGTATTTAGATTATTAAGAACTAGTTTTGTCATAGAAAATAATAATATGTACACATACTGGTTCAATAATTTTAATTAGGTTATAATTCATATGTTATAGTCTAGTTCAACCATCAGAATGGTTTCATGAGTTGTATTGAATTAGAAATTGAATAACAAAACATCATCGTCCATGAATGTTATAAATCGAAACCTCATGTACGTTTATTTCATTTATAAAAAAAGGAGTGAGTAAGAATAATAATGATGGTTCTTCCATTCACATGAATTAATTATAATATATAGATGATAATGTTGTTATCATGGACATTTGGGCAGAGGAGGTGAGTAGAGGATAAAAAATAAGATAAATTGAAATGAAGCTAAATGAAAAAGAAGGGTGATTTTATCTTAAAATAACATCCTTTAGATCATCATTTAGAAAAGGGGTTTTGGCCTTTTGGAATGAACATGATCTTCTTGGACCTGGGGAGGGACTAGGAAAGGGTAATTGAGAATATCATTGAGGAAATTCAAGGCTTATATGAATGAAGATAAGATGGAGTGGGGGGGGGGTTATAGTGGAGGAGAGGGGGTAAATTGTGAATCTTATATTCATTGGTTTACAATTTCCATCAAGAAAACCAATAGTGTTGTTTCATGTGACCCCTAATAGTAACATTTTCTTTTTAGTTCGAAATAAGTTTCCTTACATCACTTATGGTGTCATAAATATTTTATTTAAATGATAATTTGAATATAAAGTATTTTACCATATTTCACTATTCATAAAAAATTCATGACTTCCAGAAAAAACAAAAAAATTCACCCCTAACATTTTTTGATGCTAGAATTTAAAAATGAATTCCATTTCGGTTATGTCTTCAACATAAACCTTTCAGGATTCCATGTTGCTTCCTCCGTCTTATTGTTCCTCCAACATACCTTTACTAGAAAAGTCATCCGATTTCTCAATAATTATTATCTAGTATCAACATTCTTTATAGGATATTTATAATAATATAGATTGGGATAATGTTCTATCTCTTCATAGGTGAGTAAATCTGTTGGGTGTTGCATATATTTTCTTACCATTGACATGTGGAACACATTGTGAACATTGTAAATACTTGGAATCATTTCCAAATTGTAAGCTATGGCTCCAATTTAGTCCATAATTTCAAGAGGTCTGATGTACCTGGGACTTAATTTACCATTTATACCAAATTGTATAATAACCTTCAATATAGACACATTTAATAAAATAGGTATTGATTCTTGAAATTCCAAATCACTCCTCTGATTATCATCATAGCTATTTTTCCTACATTTCACTGTTTTGATATGGTTTTGGATAATCTTCACCTTTTTTGTTGTTTACTCAATATGTTTTAGGCCTACCATCTTTCATTAACCAATATCATCCCAAAATGTTGGTGTACAACATCACTATCCATAAAACGCTTCATATGGTATCATATGAATACATGAATGGATGGTATTTTTATAGGGAAATTCTATGAGAGGTAAATAATAATCCCACATACCTTGAATGTCATGTGAACATGACATAGACTTGTCTTCCATAGTTTGAATAGTTTGTCTTGATTTTCCTTTAGTTAGTGGGTGGTAGGCAGTGCTCAAATGAAGATCAGTATCTAGTTCCTTCTAAATACATTTATAGAATTGTGATGTAAAATGGGGATCACAATTAGAAACAATTAATAATGTTATTCCATGATTTATTTCAACCTTATTAATATATAGTTTTGGTAACGGTTCAAGTGGTAAATCATCTCTTATAGTAAGAAAATGTGTCGTTTTTATGATTGTTAACAATGGCACATATCACAACATTCTTTCATGGAGTCTTTGGCAACCCCATGAAAAAGTCCATTTTAATATCATCCCATATACACATAAGAATTTGAAGGGGTTTCATGAATCCTCCAAGACGTTGTCTTTTAGCCTTCAACTATTAGGAAACAAAACATCTTGACACATAATCAGCAATCTCCCTCATCATGCTTTCCTACCAAAAATGTTCCATTAGATCTCTATAAATATTTGTTCTACTGGGTATTATAGATAAATTAGAGGTTTGAGCATCATAAAATAATTCTTTCTTTATCACAGGAATAATTTTAATAGTAATCATCTTTCTGAAGTTCAAAATGCTACCTTCATATATGAATTCAATCCACTTCCCGTCATTTATAACTATAATTATTTTTGAAACTACTCCTCATAAAAAAGATAACTTTTTATCCTTTCTAGTAAAGTTGTTTTGGAATCCATTTTTAATAGTCATGATGTTTTACATTCCTTGATAATTCCCACATCCACCTTTACTAGTTTCATGAACAAAGGATCCCTTTCAACTCTCATCTTGTTCAAAATTTCGTGGTACTTTCTACTCAAAGTGTATTCCACTTTATTTTCTTTCTCTAGGTGGTAGTGTTTTGCAAAATCCTACTCCTTGAGTAGATCAATCCATATCCTTTGTCTCAGGTTGAGTTCTTTATGTGAGAAGATATATTTTAAACTCTTATAATATGTATATATCTCATATTTTTCTCCATATAAGTAATGTATCCAAATATTCAGAGAAAATATTACCACAGATAACTCAATATCATGAGTTCGATAGTTATTTTCTTGAATTTCAAGATTTCTAGATAAATAGGAAATCACACTATCATTCTGCATAAGGACAAAACCATGCCCTTTCCATTATAATTCTCTAAAGATCACAAAACCATTATTCCCTGATTGTAGTATTATGATTGGAGATTTCATTAATCTTCTCTTAAAATAGTTAAAACATTCTCCACATTCCTTTTTTCATACGAACTTAACCCTTCTTCATGTAATCTTGGTCATTAGGTTGGATAAACGGGTAACTTTCTGAACTAAATGCCGATAATAACCTGCTAAACTAATAAAAATATATACCTCAGTTATGCTCGATGAAGTTGGAAATTCTTGTAAAACCATTTTATTCAGAGGATCAATATATATTCCAACCTTAGTGATAATGTGGAAAAGAAAGGAAATTTATTGGATCCTAAAATTTCACTTTCTAAACAACACATATAATTAATTTTCTCTAAGAGTCTTTAGAATAATGTGTTATTGATTTTCATGATCTTCATTGCTTTTAGAGTAAAATGATATATCATAAATAAAAAGCACCACAATGTCATAATGATATTCTATGAAAATTATATTTAATAGATCCTTGAAAATAGATAATCCATCATTTAGTCCAAAATTCATTACATCAAACTCGAAATCCCCATTATTGGTTCGGAATGTAGTTTTTGGAATGTATTCCTTCCTCCCAAGAAACTGACGATATCCAGATAGAAGATCATTCTTCAGAAAATATTATTCTCCATGAAGTTGATGAAATAGATAATCAATGTGAGGTAGGGGATACTTGTTTGTTTTTTTATTGAATTAATCTCCCTGTAGTCAATGCACAACCTCATCGACCCATCTTTCTTCTTAGTGAATATAATTGGGGATCCCCATACTAAAGTTATTTGGTGAATAAATCCTTTATAATTTAATTTGCTTATTTGTTTCCTTAGTTCCACTAGCTATATAGTCTCCACTCTATCCAGGGTATTTGACATGGGCCTTGAACTGGGAATTATGTCAATAGAAAACTCAATTTCCCGCTCTAGAGGATGTCGATGTTAATCCTCCTAAAAGATGTCAATATATTCCTGCAAAACAGGTACATATTCTATTTGAACATTATTTTACTCAACCATAGTTATTTCATTCCATTATTCCATGATAACTGAATTCATTAGAGCTACAGGGGTGGATCTATATGAGAATAATATGGCGAGGATTCTGTTCTAAAGATATAGGATTCTACATCATTCAAAAAAACATTAACTTCCATCTTCATGCAATATATTTTCTCATCATAATTTGATATCCAATTCATACAGATAAATATATAAAACCCAATCATTGGTATAATGATATGTTTAGTAGATAAATCATGATTATGTATCATGATGGGGATTGATTGACACACCATTATTGTAATGATACTTCAACTAAGAGTCTGTAATGATAACTCCTTTATTAAATCAAATTGGACATGCCTAATTTTCTTGTAAAACTATGAAGATGTAATGGAATTAGATGACCATGAATCAAATAAAAAACTGGCTATGTTTGAGGAAATTATTAATGTACCTTCCACCACTTCATTAGGAACATCAATATTAGTGGTTGTGATCGCATATGATTTTTCCTACCCCCTTGGCCTTATTCTGTTGCATGATTCCTTATTGCTTTGGACAATAATTAGCATAGTGTCACATCTCCGGAAAATTATAGTATTGACCATTAATGTCTTATTTCGTCCCCTTACAATCACCATTAAGATTTCCTTTCTTTCCACATTTATAGAATACAACTTTTACATTTATGTAGGGACCAAGGTGTTTCTTTCCACCATTGTCATAGGGTGTAAATTCAACTCCTCCCTTTTTCTCTGTTTCATTATTTCTTTTTCTAGAGTTTCAGCATCCCTCCTTTTCTCTTTTATTCCCTTGAAGTCATATGACTTGTAAATTCATATTCTATCCTGATATCACATGAAACTATATCTTCATATGATGAGAAATGATGAAATACTATAGCCCACCTAGGGAATGGTTTTTGTCCATAAAATAATTGAGAAATCTTGCTACTATGATTTCATATGTAGTCCACAACATGCCTTGCTAAACATGTGATGTTAGCTTCTTACATTGCAACATTATCATCTTACATTTTTATTCAAATTCAGTAACTAACTTTCTATATCAGCTCGCTGTTCAAGATGAACATATATCTCTAGGATTATTTCTTCAAAGTCCCTCCATTTTATCTCTTGCATCTCTTCATCCTCCATTGTGTTTTGGATTAATGATCACTACTTATCCACATCTCTTGATAGACGATAAACCGCCATGACGAAATTCTCAAGTTAATTGCATCCTAAAGGGATAAATATCTTTTCTAGGGAATTTATCAACTGTTCAGAATCAAATGGGATTATTGTCCCATTTAATGGTTGAGGTTGTTTTCACATAATACAATCTAAAAAATCTCCTCCATGTCAATAATCTGGATGCTCCATATGTGTGAGGTTATTGTTTATAACCCGAGTAAGTTGTCTCAGTATAGTTATAAGTTGCTCTTCCCCAGTCGCAACACTAGAGCCTATATCAATATCTTGTGTCGGAGGGAAATCCCTACATGGGATACACTTGTTTATGTAGTTTCCATTACTTCCATTGGGAACCATTTCCAGATGATTTCAAACACTTGATTTGGTTATGAATAATAATTTAGAATCGTAGCTTTAGAAAATACTTACCATATATTGAGATCCAATGCTTGTAAAATCCCATAATAAAAAAAATGGTTTCTTTGAAAAAAAAATTACATTTAATTCTTTTATAATGGCTTCTATAGAAAATTAGAATTATCTTAAACATATTCCCCAGAAGAGTCAATACCAAGAGTATAGAAATGACATTGTAGTGTACCAAGATTCCCTAGGCCAATCCTGAAACTCTTTGTCAGAGATTTTCCTCCTAGGTACATCTGTTCCAGAGCCACATATACATACTTGTATCAAGATATTGATGTCTTTTCTAGAAAAGATCCACATAATTTATTCCTTACCAAAATACGAGTATGTTCTTGTATGATTATTGTCAAATACTATCTTAAGGATTTTTTTTCCTAATCAATGTTTCCTAAATCTAGTTTCCATGTTTTCTACTTAATATCCTATTATACAAACTGTAACGAACCATCCCCAGTTTCTTAGAGCCGGCGCCATATTTTATTACATTGGAAAATAACAAATAAATATTTATCCCGAAGGACTAAGTTGTTCAGTAGCTTTTTGAAACAAGATATATAAATAAAATTAACATTACATCATTAAGGGAAATACAACACTACTTTATTCCATTAGAAACATCCAATACTCCAAGATTATTCCTACAATTCACTCATAACTAACTTCTCCATATCCTAGATAAAATGAAACATAAGAAAGGGGTGAGATCAAACGCTGAGTAAGAGAAAAAAATACAATTGGAGATAAAATAAACATAAACATTAGTCAAGGTTAATAATTGAAAAAACATGTAAAGACCCGGAATTTACCATGTAATATTATTTAATATATGGGAATTTTACGAGTCCGTGAAAATTGATGGCGCGTGATTTCGAGGGGTGTTGTGCCCGAAATGATTTTTTGAATTTTTTTTCGTGTACTTTGAGTAAACGTACAAGCAAGGTTTTCTAACTTTTGAACTGGTGATCAGAAATTAAATCTCTAGGCACCACTGAACTCGCAGCGCCATTATTTTTTTAAGGATACCTTCACCATGACTGTATTAGATCAAGGGTGGAAGTTATCTATTCACGTAGTCATGAAATAAATAAATAAAATAAAATGGTGTATCTTTTTATTTTATTTTTCTTTGTAATTACCCATTTGGGTATTTCATAGGCGGGGACCATCAGAACGAAAATCTTCCATGAGAGGTTATGGAGGTGGGGACCACCAAGCTTAACCTCCCTTGAGAGGTTATGGTGGTGGGGACCATGTGAGTTTTAAAACCCCTTGAGCTCCCTCATAAGTGAGGGGGAGCCTCTTAAACTTCCCCACATAAATGTTGCCACACATTTAAATTTATTATGCCATCCTAGTTAATTAAATTATAAAATTTGAATTTTGTGCCAACAACCTAAATAATAGATAACATATTCTATTATTTTGGGCAACCTTTCATTTTGGTGGAATTGAGGGAAAAGGCATGGAAGAGGGGAGAACTTTGGAGACTTGGGAGAAAGCTCTCCAACGAAGAATGCCAATGCACGACTTCTTCTTCAGGACATCCTCCAATGTGGGATGTCCTCAACCGACGTCCGTTCTTTCCTCCTCTTGGATGTCAACGAGCAATCGAAAGAGGTAGGGATTTATTTGTGTATGATTATTTGTGGGATGTTTTTGGGTGGTTTTTTGGAATTATTTTTTCATACATGTTATTGATTCAAAAATGGTGAACCACTTGCTAATACTCTAATGTGGAGGGGGTGGGCCAAACAAACATGGCCCGACCCCTCTTCTATTATTCCTTATTATGTACTTTATGATGGAAGAATGTGGGTTACACCATGATGATGAACAAAGGGAGAGGCTGACTAAACCAACCGCCAGAGGTGGAACGGTGCACCGCCGGCCCATGGATCTGCCATCCGTGACCTCTATGCCCCATGGCCGAGCTGCCGCCCGTGACCTCGCTGCCCGAGCCACCGATGTCGTCTGAGGATGAACCGCCACTCGTGGCCTCACCCCCCAAAGCCACCATCACTGTCTGCGGCCATGCAGCATTGTTCCGTGACTCCGCCATCCGTAGCCCTCTCGTGACACCCTAAGGCCACATCCCCTACAGTTATCTACGACGCCCTACGACATTCCTCACCATCGTGGCCCTCCGAGCCAGACCGCGGCCTCGCACCGTCTACGACCTAGCGACTCCTCCCATGTCCCTCCAAGTCGCCCACGGTCTCCGGTGCAGCCACCCACCCCCATAGACTTGTGGCCTCCGCGACCCCCATGGCCCCTCATAGGCCACACGGGCTGGCCGAGGCTGGGTCGGCCCAATCGAGTCAGACTGGATCTGGACCCACATCGACCCATTTATGCATTTTCAGCAATATATTTGGCACCTGACGTCCGATTGACGAACCACCAATGGAAATGGAAGCCTTGGAGACATTTGGTCCATTGGGTATACCCCACTGGAGATTTTGATAATGTTGGGAAATGGTTTGGTTGGATAAAGCAGGAATCCAATCAAGACCTCGAGATAAAAGGCTAATAACTCAGAGATCGGGCGTCTGATTGATGCACCGCCTGTTGTGTAAAAACCCCTATGATGTGGCAGTCCTTTGAGATTCTTCTTGATGGGACATTATGGTAGTAGGAGTATCGTCTAGTGGATTGGGGATGGAACCCTCCCAAAGATGAGAAATCCTAGTGTGTGAACCCAGTAGTAGCCTATAATGAGAAGACTAACTAGAGACCCTGTGTGGGTAATCTCCTAGCGAACATGTGTGGGTTAGCTCCTAGTGATCCTGTGTGAGACAGCTCCAAGGGAACCTATGTGGGTCATATCCTAGCGATCCTGTGTGGGACAACTCCTAGCGATCCTGTGTGGGTAAACTCCTAGCGATACTGTGTGGGTCAGCTTCTAACGATCATGTGTGGGTCTTCTCCTAGAGTTCCAGTGTCAGTCAGATCCTAGCGATCTAGGGTGGGTATGATTCTATCTATCCATTGTGGGTCAGCTCATAGAGATTATGTGTGGGTCAGCAGTAGAGACTCTTAACAGAGTAAGATGATTTAATAGTTATAACTAATCATCTCTACAATCGTACTAAAGTTATACCTGGTGTGATCTGAGTTTGTAATTGTGTGGTACTTTCTTTTGTGGTAATACATTGTTGTTATTCTTATGTGTGGAATACATGTGTGGTACTTGCCTTTGTGGTTTTCCTTCCTTTCTGGAATAGTTGAGATTTGGGCTTTTGGGTTGGACCTTGTGTTTCATCACGATTCAGATAGGTATACTAGATAACTTAGGTGTATGTATAGGCATATATCAAAGTAGGGTTGGAAGTTGACTTCATACATTGAGGTTTATCCTTTGGGGATTTGTGATACCTTGAGGGTCTCAGGGTCCCTCCTGAGTATCATTATACTCACCCCTACATAGGCTACGCCCGCACTTCGTTGTTCTTGGTGCAGCCAATGGACATTGCTGACTGAGGACGAGAGTACAAAGACTGGACAGTACCCAAAGGTGGACTATACGGCATGTCGGTACGTAGAGGATATGGGCAGACGTGGAGTACTGAGGAGGAGATATGTACCTACCCTGAAGGTAAGAATCTCAGGGGATGATCCAGTAGCTGTCTTTCTCTTTCTTCAGTTTTATTATATTTTAGTTTTACTTTTACCTTTACTATTGCTGTTGTATTTCGACCCCTTTTACTTTCAGCACTCTATTGGTTGTACAGTTTTCTTGTTTTCATATTTTTATTTTAGATTTGTTACGTGAGTTTATAGGTCATGAAAAATTGGTATCAGAGTAGTCAGTTAAAATGCAAATCATATGACTATGATCTTTCTTTTGTATTCAATAGTTTTAAATGTAGTGAGTGTGGTTATCTGTTTAGGGAATCCAGTGTTCGTGGGTTGTACAATGTATCCATACAACAAGACCATGACTTCAGATTTCCAACTAAGTACACAAAAACAGTGATCACGTGTGTGTTTTAAAAAGTTGTCTTTGTGATCTTTTGAGTCATCTCAACAGGTATAACAAATTGACCATGGCTCACCTGTATCTTTTCAGGATGCTTCCACACTGACAGCAAGCAAGGGTTTCGAGTGTTGTACGCATTGATAGCCCTCTAAGTGATGAGGCCTCAGTGCAGGGAACTCTTCAAGTAGAAGCACCAGCGGAGGCACCAGTGGTACCATTACCCAGTGGGCCACCGAAGACACCATCCCTCTCAATAAAGATGGGAATCCCATCATCTTCTTCAGAGGGCGGACCATGGTATCCATGTTTCCTCAGAAGGAAGTGTTGAGGGAGTTCCACTCATCCCCTCTTATGGTTCATCCATGATTGGAAATGATCTACCAGGATCTTCGATGAAAGCACCGGTGGACGAGAATGAAAAAATTAGTAGCATAGTTTGTCTCTCGATGCCTCACTTGTCAGCAAATGAAAGAGAAACGTCTGGTACCAACTATATTGGTTCAACCATTAGAGGTACCAGAGTGGATGTGGGTTGGGATATCCATGGACTTCGGGATCAGACTTCTACGTACATCCAGGGGTCATGACTCATTTTGGGTGATCGTCGACCGACTCACGATGTCAGCCCATTTCCAATAGATTAGAGAGCAGGGTTCAGTAGAGAGCTTGGGGCACCTCTATGTGCATGAGATTGTGCGGCTACATGGAGTATCCTTGATTATTGTCTCCGATAGAGATGCACGTTATACTTCCCAGCTATATAAGGGGTTGCAGGAGGCTTTCGGGACACATCGTTGTTTGAGAACTTCATTCCATCCTCAAATGGATGGCCATACTGAGCGGACCATTCAGACCCTTGAGGATGTGATGTGTGCTTGTGTCCTCAACTTCGATCGCATCTGGGAGGATCACTTTCCCTTGGTGGAGTTTTCATACAACAATATCTATCACTCAATCATTTGGATGGCACCTTTCGAGGCGTTGTACAGGTGACCATGCAGATCACCTTTTTGAAGGACTAACCCAAAGGTGTCAGCACTAGTGGGACCATAGAAGGTACATGCTACCATAATGAATGTGCAGATCATCCAGGAGCAGATGAAGACTGCACAGAGAAGGTATAATTCATATGCTGACAGGAGACGGTCACCCATGGAGTTTGAAGATGGAGACCACATCCTTCTACGGGTCTCACCTTGACGAAGTTTGCATAGATTTGGTCAAGGTGGAAAGTTATCTCCAAGATTCTTTGGACCTTTTCAGGTCCTTAGCAAAGGTGGCGAGGTGGAAAACCAATTAGCTCTTCCCCCTCAATTGCACCAGGTGCATGACCTCATCCACGTATCCCAGCTGCAGTGATACGTGCATGACCGTACCGACATCATCGACCATGAAGAGTTTCACATTGACGATTCGGCGACTTTTATGGAGGGTCCATTAGAGATTAAGGAACTATAGGAGCGGGTCCTTCATGGGAAATTAATACATCTGCTATGCATTCGCTGGAAGAATGGGAATCTCAAGGAGAGAACATGAGAGCGGGAGGATCATATGCGTGCTCAGGACCCCCACTCGTTCCCTTAGTTTGAGTTGTTGCTTTTGGGGATGTAAAACCCTAATGTGGGGAGAATGTAAAGACCTGTAATTTTACATGTTATTTATTTTAATATATGGTAATTTAAAAATTCCATGAAAATTGATGGTGCATGACTCTGAGGCCCTTTGTGCCCGGAATGATTTCTTGAACTTTTTTTCGGGTCCGTTCAGTAAACATACGAGCATGTTTTTCTAACTTTTTAAATGGTGCTTAGAATTAAAATTAGAAGGCACTGTTGAACTCACAGCACCAATATTCTCTTAAGAAGACCTCCACCTTGATCATAGTTGGTCGTGGGTGGAATTTTTATATTCACATATTCGTGAATGAATTAAATTAAATAAAATGGTGAAAAATTTTATTTTATTTTTCTTTGGAATTCCCAATGGGGATATTTCATAGGTGGGGAACACTTGAACTAAAACCTCCCATGAGAGGATATGGAGGTGGGGATCACTGAGACTAACCATCCATGAGAGGATATGGTGGTGTGGACCATCCGAGGTATAAATCCCCTTGTACTCACTCATAATTTTGGGGGAGCCTCTTAAACATCCCCACATAAATGGTTCCACCCCCATAAATTTATTATGCCATCATAGTTAATTAATTTATCCAATTTGAATTTTAGGCCAACAAACTAAATAATAGATTACATAATCTATTATTTTGGGCTACCATTCATTTTGGTGGAATTGATGGAAAAGGCTTTGCTGGGGGGAGAACATTGGAGACTTTGTAGAAAGCTCTCCAACGAAGAACGCAGATGCCTGACTTCTTCGTCGGGATATCCTCTAGTGTGGGATGTCTACAACCAACATCCGTTCATTCTTCCTCTTGGGAATCACCAAGATATAAAATGAGGTAGGGGTTTATTTGTGTATGAATATTTGTGGGAAGTTGTAGGGTGGTTGTATGGATTTATTTTCTCTTAAATGATATTGATTTAAAAATGTTGAACCACATGCTACTTCTCTAACACACAGGGGGTGCGCCAAAAAAATGGCCCAACCCCTCCGTTGTTCTTCATTATTGTGTTTTTTATGATGTAAGAAGGTGGATTACACCACGATGAAGAACGAAGAGAGAGGCTAGCTAAACCAACCATTGGCTGAGGCACGACGCCCCGCTGCCATGTGGCTCCGCTGTTCGAGGCCGAGATGCCGCTCGCTGCCTCACTGCCGGAGCCACCGTAACTGTCTACGGCCATGCCACCCGAGCCACCACCGCAGTCTAAGGCTGAGCCGCCACCAAATCCTATGCCACCGTCTGAGGCTGAGCCATCCCATGAGCCACCACCCGCGGCCTCGCTACCTATGTTGTTGCCGCTACTCGCAGCCCTGCCGCATCACCCTACGGATCTACCATCCGCGGCCTCACCGCGCTGCCCTGTGGTTGTATGTAACTCCCTACGGCCTATCTCGCTGCCCCGCGGCATTTCCGCACCCCTTTGGCATGCCCACTACAAGAAAAGAGAATATTTGCGATGGGGTCCCGTCGCAAAAGGCATTTTGCGACGGGGCGACATCACAAATCGCCAATTGCTGGAAAAGGAGTCACAAATATGTGTTTTTGTGGTGGTCCCCTCACAAAAATAGTATTTGCGACTGTATTTTTCCCAGTCGAAAATTGGTTTTCGTTTATATATTAAAAAATTTTTTGCGACGGGATGTCGCAGATATATTAGTTGTGACGAGTTTCTGACCCGTCCCAAATGGGAAATTTAAAAAATATTTGCAATGTACCATTGCAGAAATAGTTTTTACGACGGGTATTCTTCCCGTCGCAAATGGGATAGTAAAAAACATTTTTATGATGAGACATCCCGTCGCAAATACTCCCGTCGCAAATACTAAAATAAAATAAAATAATAAAATAATTAATACAAATCGTATAATATTATATAAAAATAATAATAATAATAATAATATAAAAAAATTCTATTATAATAATATAAATAAAAAAATATATAAAATATAATTATGAAATATTAATATAAGATAATAATAATATGAATTTAAATAATATAATATTATATAATAATACTAATATTAATAATACAAAAAATTAATATAATAATAATATTATTAAATTATGTATATAATAATAATAATAATAATAATAATAATATAAAGAAATTATATTATTATAATATTAAAAAATATATAATATAATTATGAAATATTAATATCAAAAAATAATAACAATATGAATATAAATAATATAATATTATATAATAATAATACTAATATTAATAATATAAAAAATTAACATAACAATTATATTTTTAAAATAAAAATACAAATTTATGAAAAAAAATAATATTAATAATATTAATATTAATAAAATTATAAACTTATAAACGTCTCAATATTAATAATAAATATAAAATATTTAAAGTAATATTACTAAAATAAACAGACATTAAAAATAATATTAATATGTAACAAAAAATTAAAAAAAATAAAAACAAATTAAATCATGCACTATTCGTACCAATATGAAAGAGGACTTTTAAATAGATAATATGACAATAAACTTTGAACTCAAATGTTTAATACATTTAAAAAAATCACTGGGGTGGATAATCTGGAGGACCTGGAGGAGGTGGTGGAGGAAACTCAATCCGTAAACTATGAGTCAGACGACGCATATAATCCATCTTCTCCTGATGTTGCTCCTCATATCGACGCCTCTCTTCATCCTGCTGTTGACACATCTGCTCCTGCCATCGACGCATCTCCTCATTGTGCAACTGACGCATCTCCTCATACCCTTAATGCATA
Source organism: Viscum album (assembly GCA_963277665.1). Classification (NCBI taxonomy): domain Eukaryota; kingdom Viridiplantae; phylum Streptophyta; class Magnoliopsida; order Santalales; family Viscaceae; genus Viscum; species Viscum album. The sequence goes on from OY728128.1 coordinate 62,473,949, forward strand.
TCCTCTATAAGCTGACTCTGAGCACGCAGCTGCTCCTGATACTGTGAGACAGAAGATGATGTCTCTCCATGAGCTCCTCTCGATCTGAACGCCGACATCGCAATAGTACCATAATAAGCTGCAGGAGACTAATGAGAGCTAATACCAACTACACATCCTTTTTCAAAGCCATACTGGGTTGCCTGCATCCATGTTGTCTCATCAAAATAGTGGGCAGTCGTCTGGTCACCCGTCTTGTCTTGACTCTCATCCTTTGTCTGATAGGTCACGACCTCATATGACTACTTAAGTTTCAATTATAAATTAAAATAATTAAAAGATTATATGAATTTAATTTGAAAACTAAAAAGAATATAATACTGACCATAATCTGACGCTGGCAGTCACCTCTAATCTCTCCAGTAGCTGGATCAGTGTACATTCTCCAATAAATGTCATACGTCGTAATACCGGGCTGCTCGACTTCCTATATGAATATAAAAAAACTGTTTATATTAAAAGTTTTATAAAATATTAAAAAAAGTACATACCAGACGCTCTCTATGCGCACTGAATGTACGACTACCGTCTCGATGCATCACCTCTTATCTCCCCCGATTCTGTCGACCAAATGCAGATCTCCTCTGAAACCCACCACCCAACCAGTTTGTACATAATCCATCCCAAATGTGAGATGAAATGTACTCTGGTTGGTGGGCTCTACCGGACTCATCAAATTCTGTCACTCCGGCTTTCCTCACAGCCGCCTTTCTCAAATTATGAAAAAACTGACGAAAACAGTCAATGCCTAGACACCACCCATGCCGCTTGGATAGTGGCACACATTCTCTCGTCGATGGGATACCATAAACCCTAATATAATGTTATTAATGAATTAAATTTCAAAATAAATAATATTTAATTACGTACCTGCCAATGATCAAACATGGCGGCCTGCACAATAGCGGGAATCTGATCCCATGTGAGCCAGTGCTGAGAAAAATAATTGCGCAAGATAGCACTCCCTTGTCTAATAGCTATATGCGAAAAACTGTGGAAAAAGAACAAATAATCAAACAATTAGAATATAAATAAATTATAATGAAAGAAAACTAAAATACACAGGTTACCATACCCCCACGTGTGCGCATCGAATCTAAGAGGGGCACGTCACTCATGGATAGGATCTAGAATCATCAGTATGGAAAGACCACACCCCCTCCGAGTTCTCCCGGTAGTGCCAATAGCCTGAGGGTCAGATGACTCAAGAACATCATCATCCAAAGGTAGCTCAGCCTCTAGCAACTGACAATACGTTTTTGAGTCCATCTGAAACATGAAATGATTATTATTAGCAAACAGTTGAAAATAACTATTATGTATAGATATATATTTCTTATGATTCTAACTAGCATTTTACTGTGTCAATGTTCATCTTCATCATAATCTTCATAGTTTTTAATGTCAACGACTTCATCGTCTTCATCAACATCATCAATTTCCATATTAGTTTCACCTTCATCATCTCTTTTCATTTCAAATTCAGTTGTAACATCATCGAAAACACCTTCACCATCGACCCTTAACTGTGGGGGTGCCATCCTCGATATTCATGTCTCATTGTGAAAATGATTTGTTTTGAGAAGTGTCCTGAAAAATTTCATTTACTTGCGCTTCAGTGGAACCACATTCAGTTTGAGTAAACTTATTTTCTTGAGATTTAACTTTTATTATACTCCACCAATCATCTAACTATTTTTCAGTAGCACAGTATTTTGCATAACGAATTTGATGTGCCTGATGAGCCAATGAAAATTGTTCATTTCTTGTAAGAAGACTTTTGTGTTTGATATCAACAATTCCATGAGTCGGATTATTACGCAAGCCTCTCTCAGTATCCAGCCATCGATATTTAAACATTGTTACATAATTTTGTCCCAAATAACACAGTTCAATAATTTCTTCATGCATGCCGTAAAAGTCATCTTCAATATATCTATGATGTGATCCCTTCAAACAGACACCACTATTCATTGTTTTCTTTTATTCCCCATATGCACGTGTATGAAAGTGATAACCAATCACCACATATGCATTATAAGATTTAACTATTTTGGATGGTGGGCTACTCAATATACGCAATCGACTATCAATCTTATCAGTATGTAAAAAAACCTAAAAATTTGTAAAACATTTATTACTATTACAAGTAATAAATTGATTTTATATATAAAACCAAAAAATAATGTACATTACCAGTTTTTTGAACCAGTTGGAAATTTTTTTTGCCGACGTTCTTCTAAGCCAACTGCTGTAATTTGTGGAAATTGTTTCTTAATATGGTCATCATATAACCTACAAATACAATATTATTAATTTACTATAACAAAATCTATAGAATAAGGGATATGAGCACTCACTGTACAATTGGTGACATTTCTTCACAGTTGAGTAGAACATATGTATGAGCTCTATGATGTTCATCATCTGAAATCCATCTATCATGAACTCCACCAAATCCATGTTTTGGCTGATTGACAACTGATAATTGATTTTTCATATCATCATCAACATTCCCCTCGTTCCGGCCCACACGGTTAAATTTTGAGGGATATTCATATTCAAAATAATGAGAGTAGAATAAAGAAATTTACTCTTGAAAATAAGCTTCAGTAATTGAGCCTTCTACTGATGCATTGTTACGTACTTTTTTCCTCAATTTCTGCATGCATCTCTCAAATGGGTACATCCATCGAAACTAAACTGGACCTCCACATTTTTCATTATGTAGCAAATTTAATATCAAATGTTCCATTGAGTAAAAGAAAGATGGCGAAAAGATTTTTTCCAGTTTTCATATAATTAAAAAACAGCTTCTTTCAGTTTTTTCAGTGTATCGTAGTATGTTGTCGTTGCACACATTTCTCGGAAAAAATATGATATATCTGTTATCAAATCCCAAATATTTGAATTCAACAAACCTCTTAATCCAATAGGAATAAGTCTTTCCATTCTAACATGACAGTCATAATTTTTTTATCCGGTAATATGAACATTTTTAACACATCTGCCCAAGATAGAAGCATAGCCATATGGAAGTCTCAAATCGGAAATCCACTGACAAAATAATAAGTGACTCTCTTTTTTCAGTGTATAAGCTGCTTTTGGCTTCATTAATCTTTGTGATCTGATATTTTCAAACAATTCACATTCTGGTCGCCTGTAAATTTGGGAAAGATCTAATCATGCCTTTACATTATCTTTGGTTTTACACGGTGTATCCAAAACTGTATAAAATAAATTATCAAAACAGTTATTCTCAATATGCATGACATCCAACATGTGTCAGACCAACAAATCAGACCAATATGGAAGATTCCAAAAAATGTTGTGTTTTGTCCAATTGTGTTCTTTCCCAAAGCCATGAGTTTTCTGTTGGTTTATTGTCGGTGAGAACGTGATGGAAGGTAATGAAAATACAACTGATTATAACTCTGTACCTGAGATCATTTTTGGAGGTTCAACAATATCAATTTTGCATTTTCTGAAATGAGATTTATTCCTCCGAAAAGGATGATCGATTGGAAGAAATCTGTGATGACAGTCAAAATAAAAAGGCTTTATTTCCATTGACGAGCATAAATGCTTTATTGTCTCCCATACAGTAAGGACATGATTTTGGACCATGTGTACTCTATCCAGATAACATGCCATAGGTTGGGAAGTCACTAATTGTCCACATCAAAGCAGATTTCATTACAATATTCTGTTTCGCAGCAGCATCATATGTACCAACACCATGACTCCACAATAAATTTAACTCATCAATAAATGGTTTCAAATAAACATCAATATTATTTTTCGGATGTCCTGGGATTAACAATGTCAAAGAGATATAAGGCTCTTTCACCAACATCCATGGAGGTAAATTGTACGGAGTTATAAAGATAGGCCAATAGGAATACTGACTACCAAAAGATCCAAATGGACAAAAACCGTCAGTAGAAAGACCCAATCTCACGTTCCGAGATTTTAAAGAAAAATACGGATGCACTTGATCAAAATGTTTCCATGAATCACCATAAGATGGATGAATCATTCTTTTACCAATTGAAATATTTTTTTTGTGCCATGAAATCATTGTCGTTGTGTTCTGAGACATAAATAAACACTGCAACCTGGGTGTAAGTAGGAAATATCTCAATTGTTTTACAGGAATCAATCTAGGATTCCCTGATTGAGCTTCATTGTACCTCAATTGTCCACATGTGGGACAACTATCCAACGACTCATTTTCACAAAAATATAAGATGCAATCATTTGAACATGCATGGATATTCTGATAACTAAGGCCCATATTACGAACCAGTCTCTTGCACTCATAATAATTAGAAGGCAACACATTTCCCTCAAGTAAAACTACTTTAACCAAATAAAATATCTGATCAAAATAGTTATTTAACATTCCATTATCTGATTTAATAGCCATAAATTTTCCAAATGCTTCTAATTTTCTAATCTTGCAACCAGGATATAATGCATCCTCAGCAGACCTAAACAACTCAGCAAATTCAGATGGTGCCAACTCGGGAAGTAAATCAACATCATCCTCAATTTCAGTTTTTTGAAGGAATGACCCTGCAACATCATGTACTAAATTCTGAAACCATGATGGATCCGAAATCAAATTATTATTATCTTCTCTGGAACTGCATTCACCGTGTTGATACCAAAAAATATAATCTGATTGAAAACCATAATACAAGAGATGTTTCCCAATGATGTCAAATGTATCAAACATTCTCAGAGAAAATTTTATACAAGAACACTTAATTGTCCCTTCTGAAACAAATTCCAGGTCTGATGATGCAAATGATATGAAATCTTCAACACCATCAACGTATACAAGATTTAAACTAGAACTGTTAGGATTTATGCGCTGATTTATCCAAGAACGATCATATAATAATGATTGATGTCTATTTTCTTGTTCCATATTCATATATATGTTTCTTCAAAATTTAAAACCATTACTATTGTTAAATAATTTGATATAATAAAAAAATATCCTAAAAAGAGAAGATACATAATTACAGTTATTTATTTGTAATTACCAATAATTATAGGTGACACATTTAGTTTGTAATCATCCCCACTAATTATTATTAATTTTGAAATACTTAAAAATACTTGGAAAAATGAAATATGCTTGAATAATGAAATATAATTTTGTAATCATCGTTGTGGAGATTAAATTACTAATTATTCTTGTTTGTTTACAGTGGATTGGTGACAACTCTTTTGCCTAACGACTCATCCCCTTGCAATGAGATGAGTCGTCAGGGAAAAGAGCCTCTTTTTTCCGAGGGATCATCTCTTTTTAACATTCTCCTTACTGAAATCAGTATGAAAAACTTGCTCTGACATACGTTAGAGCAAATTTTTCATACTCATTTTAGTGGGAGAAAGTAGCAAAGATATGAGATGTTGAACAAAAGATAGCTTCCAATCAGCTGGAAATTGTGCCAATTTATAACCATGTACTAAAATATATTATATTTTTGATTATTTATTAATAATTATTACTAATTATTACAAATATCAATATTTTCAATAGATTTTTCTCTATTCTTTACACGTTCAAATCTTAAAGGGTCGTCAATTTTCACGTCATGCCTAATAAAAATTTTGCGTCAGCCATGTCCAATGTAAACTCTATAATTGTCCTTACATGGTTGATCCCCTCACAAGTAGTGTTGCAATAAGATGACAGAAGTAATGTCATTCCCATTTTTAAGAATAATTGTGCATGACCCTTTACATAGATCATTCTTCCTTGAAAAATGAAGAGAAAATCAGTATCTTTCCCTTTATTTTTCGTGAAATAATGGTCTATGTAAAAAGTCATGTGATACGATTCTTATAGATGAGAAATACATGACTTGGGTTGTCCTATTGCAACACTACTTGCGATTTGATCAACCAAGCATGAACAATAATAGAGTTTACATTAGACACGGTTGACACAATTGTTTTATTGGGCATGACTTGAAAATTGGAGACCCTTTAAGATTTGAACATGTTAAGAATAGAGAAAAACTTGTTGAAAATATTGATAATTGTAATATTTTATAAATATTTTATAATTTTAATAATATTAATATTTTTTTATAAATATTAAACATATAATAATAAAATAATTATATTATTAGTATTATTTATGTATTAATATTAGAGTAATATAGTATTTTATATTATGTTACTATTTATGTTACTAATTATATTACTAATTATGTTACTAATTAGTAATACGAAGATATGCATATAGTTTGGGTGGTTAATCAATCACTGAATAGAAACAAACGTGATTGACCGCTCATCTACCTCAATTTTCTTTTCATTTGTGTGTTGAGGCTTGACATGAAACTTCTGCCTCCACGTGTAATATTTTCTTTTACTGTCAAAATTATAAATCTCACCACCTCTATGCTTATGAGGAGGTTGATAATTTGGATAGTAAAAGCAAATATTACATCTGGATACAGAGGCTTCCTGTCAAGCCTCAACACATAAATGAAATGAAAATTGAGGTAGATGAGCGGTCAATCACGCTTCCTAATTTTCCTAAGTGGTTTTATTTGTTTCTTAATTGTTTTTATTTGTTTCATAATTATTATTTTTAATTGTTTCCTAATAATTTTTAATTGGTTCCTAATTGTTTTAACTTGTTTCCTAATTGCTTTTAGTTATTTCTTAATTGGTTTTAGTTGTTTCCTAATTGGTTTTAGTTGTTTCCTAATTGTTTTTAGTTATTTAATAATTGTTTTTAATAGTTTCCTATTTTTTTAATTGTTTGCAAGTTGTTTCTAATTTTTTTCTAATTGTTTTTAATTGTTTCCTATTTATTTTTTTTTGAATTGTTTTCTAATTATTTTATTTTTAATTGTTTCCTAATTGTTTTATTTTTAATTGTTTCCTAATTATTTTATTTTTAATTGTTTCTTAATTATATTATTTATAATTTTCTCATAATCATTTTATTTATAATTGTTTCCTAATTATTTTATTTTTAATTATTTCCTATTTATTTTACTTTTAATTGTATCCTAATTATTTTATTTTTAATTGTTTCCTATTTATTTTTAATTGTTTCCTAATTATTTTTAATTAGTTCATAATTATTTTTAATTGTTTTCTAATTGTTTTTAATTGTTTCCTAATTATTTTAATTATTCTAATTATTTATAATTAATTAAATCTAATTATTTCCTAATTATTTGATAATTATTTTAACTAAATCTAACTAAATATAAATATTTCTTAATTATTTGATAAATATATAATTATTTCTAATTAAATATAACTATATCTAATTATTTATGAATAAATATAATTATTTCTAATTATTACCAATACATCCTCTGGGAGTGTCGAACCAAGAGTGCAGCAACGCCCGTTGTCGTGTACCAGGTTACCTTGAGTCAAGCTCGAAACACCTTGTCAGAGTTTTCAATCCTAGTTACATCTGTGCCAGAACCGCCTCTACTTGTTCGTATCCAGACAAGGATTATTTAGTATAACCACTTAATATAATTATACTATATAGCTACGAAACATTCTATTAAAAAAATTAAAATTAACAATTAAAAATAATTTAACAATTAAAAATAATTTAAAAAATAAAAAAATGTATAAATACCTTCAATATTTTGATGCAATTTGCACCTCCTATCTCCTTCTATCCTCTTCTTGTAAGAAAAAAAAAGAAGGAAATTTTCTACTTAGAACTGGAAGTTAAACAGAGGGAGGAAGAGAGATCGGAATGATTTGGGAAAAAATGAGTGGGGGTATATATATGTTAGATTATTTGCGACGGTCTTAATTGCGATGTGATACCATCGAAAATACCTAACCCACATTAATTACAGGTAGAGGGTAAAATGCTTTTTGCAAAGGGCCCATCACAAATAGCTGCCACCGGTATTTGCGACGGCCCCCATCGCAAATACCATCCCACACATTCATTATGGGCGGCAGTTAAAAGGTTTTTTGCTACAGGCCCATCACAAATAGCTACCTGCCGACATACCATCAGTGATGGGCGGATATTACCGTCGCAAAATCCTATTTACTGCTGCTGGTATTGGCGATGGGACTCGTCGCAACTAACACTATCTGAATATTTTTTTGCAATAGGAAAATTACCCATTGCAAATAGTATTTACCACAGCCGGTTATTTGTGACGGGTAGAAGGCGACCTTCACGAATATTCTTCCCGCATTTTGGCACGCAAACCATGCTATATCTATTATGAAGGGTCTGCTATTACCGTCACAAATAACTGACCATTTGCGACGGGAATATATTTCCGTCACAAATATGCTTTTCGTCAGAGTTTTTTCGATGGGAATAAAGCCCGTCCCAAATACCCCGTCACAATAATAGGTTTTTCCCGTAGTTGTCGTACTACCCCACGGCCTCGCGGAACCGACGCGGCCCTTCGCATTGCCCTGCGGACCTGCCGCGCTGCCCCATGGGCTCGCCGTGATGCTGCGGCCCTCCTGGCCTCCACACAGCCTCGTACCGCCTATGGCCCAGTAGTGCCTCCAGCAGCCCTCTGAGCAACCCCGCAACCTAGCCCCGCCCGCGGCCACCCCCCCCCCCAGACTTGTGACCTCCATAGCCCCTCACGACGCTGGCGGGCCTGGTCGTCAGCGCGGGCCTGGCGGGACCCAGCGGGTCAGATAGGATCCAGACCCACATCGACCCACTTACGCATTTTCGGACATATCATTGGAACCTGAAATCTGATTGACAAACCACCAGTAGTGATGGAATCCTTGGATCGAGAACGTCCATTTGATATACCCCATTAGATATTTGGATAATGTTGCGAAATGGTCGTGATGGATTGAGCACGAATCCAACTGGGCCCTCGAGACAAAAATACTTATAACTCACAAAATGGGAATCTGATTGATACATCGTCTGTCGCATTGAGACCCCTATGACATGGTAGTCCTTTGAGATACATATTCGTGGGACTTCGTGTCAGGTGGAGTATCGACTAGTGGCTTGGTGGGTGTACTCTCCCAGAGACGAGCAGGCCTAGTTCGGGTACCCAGTAACAGGCTATGATGAGATGACTGAATAGAGACCCTATCTGAGTAAGCTCCTATAGATCCTGTGTGGGTCAGATCTTAGCGATCCTGTTTGCGTCAGTTTCTAGTGATCATGTGTGGGTGAGCTCCTAGAAATCCTGTGTAGTTTAGCTCCTAGAGATCCTGTGTGGGTCAGCTCCTAGTGATCTGGTGTGGGTCATCTCCAAGTGATCTTGTGTGGATCAGCTCCCCACGATCCCATGTGGGTCAGATCCTATAGATCATGTGTCGGTCATCTCATAGTGATCATGTGTGGGTCAGCTCTTAGCGATCCTTTGTGGGTTAGCTCTAGAGATCCAATGTGAGTTAGCCCCTAGAGATTCTGTGTGGCCTAGCATCAGATCCTCTTAACAGAGTAAGATGATTCAGTAGCTATAACTAATCATCTCTAGTTCCGTACTTATGTCATACCTGGTGTGAGATGAGTTCGTACCTGTGTGGTACTTACCTCTGTCATAATACCTTGGTTGTATTGTTCTGTGCGGCACACATGTGTGGTTCTTACCTTTGTGGGTTTCCTTCCTTTGTGGGACAGTTGAGCTTTGGGATTTTGCGTTGGACCCTGTGTTTCCTCATGATTGAGATGAGTATACATGAAAACTTAGGTATATGTATGGGCATATACCTTAATAGGGTTGACATCTGACGTCATACATTGAGGTTTATTATTTGTTGACTTGTGATACATTGAGGGTCTTAGGGTCCCAAACGAGTATCGTTATAATTACACCAGCATGGGCTATGCCATCAATTCATTGTGTTTGTGGAAGACAACAGACAATGCTGATTGAGGACGATAGTACCATGATTGGACGGTACCAAGAGGTAGACCATACATCATGTTGGTACATAGTGGAGACAGATAGACATGGAGTACTGAGGAGGCGATTTGTACCTACCCTTCAGGTATAAATCTCGGATGATGATCCAGTAGTTGTCTATCTCTTTCTTCAATTGAATTGTATTTCATTTGTATTGGTACCTTTACTATTGGGATTTTATTCCGACCCCTTTTACTTGCATCACTCTTTTGGTTATACAATTTTACTGTGTTCATATCTTGTTGTGTGATTGGTTACATTAGTTTACAGGTTATAAAGGCAATGTCTTCCCAGTTTTAGGGAATACGCCTTTAAGTGTTAGTCGCCAGCCCCTGGCCATTGAAGGAGGGCTAGCGGTAGTCATTGCTTGGGCCCTGGGGGACAGGTTGTGGAAACACACTCCTTTATAAATAATAAACTTGAACATATTATGGTAGGAATATTATCTTAGTACATAATGACATAATAAAGCATAATCATGGGTATTCTTTTAGTCGAATAACCACAAGAACATTCAACTAATTGAATCATAATGAAGGATGTGAATATGACTGACATTCCGAATTTTGTTTTCAAGGACTCGACCAAGATGTCTAAAAATTATTAAGGCCTTTGTTATAACTATATATGATATTGGGAAAGGCCTCATCCAATTCCATGTGCATTTGTCTAATTAGAACTATTGATAAATCAATGATCTATAAAGGGCCCCAACAATCACATAATAAGTCTAATGAATTCCTCATATGATCAGGGATAAAAATAAATAACATATACATTAATATTGAAACTAGCATTTGAAATGTAACTAACTTTCCCAAATAATTTATCATAAAACATTATCCACTCTGTGTAATATGGTGACTGGTTTTTTGAGAGATTATCCACAATAAAATTAGAAATAATCCATTCAATAAAATATGGTATATGAAATCATAAATTATTAGACACAATAATACATAAGAATAAGAATATCTGTTAAATGATATGAAAATACTCTTATAAAATCATTAAGCAATTCTGGGGATAAATACTCTTTTATTTTTAAAAGATGATTTTGTTTGGAAAAATATTTTTATAAAAAAATGATTGATATAAGATAGTATTTTAATAATAAAATTTGTGATTCTATAATGATAATGGTTTCCAAAAAATTATTATAGGGTCCCTTGAAAATAGGTAAGAATTTTAGAAATTCCCTTGAATCAGGCAGGTATTTTGGAAACAAATTTGAATGTCCCTTTTAAATTGTGTAAATATCCATAAAATAAGGAAGGTTTCTGGTTTGTAAACATATATATAACACTCAAACAGATTTTATGTGGATTACATAATAATATACACGAATTTGTTTGAAGTAATTAGACAATAAAAGTAACCTGAATGGAAATGGAGGTTCGGGTGAGAAAACCATTACTTTATGTCTGAATGTGTTCCCTCTATTAAACATAAGGTCATGGTATATGAAGTTATACAACATAATTACTTAATTAAGAACCTATTATACATGTATTTATTTATGAATAATTCTATTTAGTTCATTTATTCCCTTATTGAAAAGTTATAATAACAAATACCATTTTTTGAGAGTGTTCGTTTTCATAATTTTCATAATAGGTTCACTTGTTTTTAAGTAAAGGAGTTTATGTGGAATGGTTGTAAACATCCAGAATTGGAATTAAATATTACTTATGAACATCCAGAATTATTAATGGTCATTAATATCATTTAGAAACATGTAATGAATATGACTCATTAGATGATAACCACATTGATTATATGGCGGTATTTGTATTATTATGAACTAGTTTTGTCAAAAAAATTTATAATATGTATATATACTAGTTCATGAATATTAATTAGGTTATAATACATATATTTTAAGATGGTTTAACCAGAAAAATGGATTCATGACCAGTAATGAGGTGGAAATTGAAGAACAAAACTTCACCATCCACGAAGGTTATAAATTGGAGCCTCCGGGACGTTGACTTCAGTTATAAAAATAAATGAGAGGGAGTAAGAATATTGATGATGGTTCTTCCATTAACATGATATAATTCATTATATAGATAATATTTCACTTTTTAGGGTCATTTGGACAGAGGAGGTTATAAGAGGAAAACAAAAGAAGATAAATTGAAATGAAACTAAATGAAAATGAAGGGTGAATTACCTCTTCAAATTACCTCATTTAGAACCTCCTTAAGGGGATGAGTTTTGGTCTTTTGGAAGACCAGGAGCTTAAAAGATGTAGGGACTGACTAGGGAAGGGTAATTGGGAAGATATTTGTGGATCTTCATTGTTTAGAGGAGTAAAGGGCAGAGGGAGTTGGGGGGGTTATTGTGGATGGGAGGGGTAAATTTTGAATATTTTAACCATTATTTTATTCTTTACATCAAGAAAACCAAAAATGATGTTTCATGTGACCCCTAATAGAAACAGGTGATTGTGAGTTTGAAACTAGTGGCCTTACATCACTTATGATGTTATAAATAGTGTATTTAACTGATAATTTTAATATACAATTTGTCATCGTATTTCACAATTCATCTAAAAATTCAAAATTTCAGAAAAATGCCAAAAATTCATGGCTACCAACTTTCCATGTGTATAATTAAAAAATGAACTCCATTTTTTCAAAAAAAATCAAAATATTATTAATTTAATTTTTAGAAAAAATCATAGTGAATTCGAAAAATAACAATTTTAAAGGTATAAATAGTCTTCTGTCACACTGAAAAATTAAGTATTATCTCGTTATATTATTACCTTATGAAAAGAAAATAATATCATTATTTACTATTCATAAGGGTCATATTACCATTCATATTACTATTCATAAGGATATGCTACTATTCATTAAAAATCAAGTTTGTTTTATCAAACTAAAAATGACTTACTGATCATAACTATAGATTATCGTTTTTCAAAATTCAAAACATAGTAGGGGAAATATTGTCATTAATGGTTATATTTTAAAATTAATTAAATATTTATTTTTAAAATAATAGGGTGTAATGTTATGATGTTTTCATAAATATATTATTTAAAATTAAATTTATTTATTTGATATCTTTGGTTGCACACAAATAACAGTTTAGATTTCATTATACTAAAACAAATGATTATCATGCATTTCAAGCCACATGGATCCTCTTAAATAACATGTGTTATATACAAGATTGTGTTTCATTGAACAAAATATAATCATATTATTAAACATGATGATTAAGACATAAGTTTTGGAATGAATAAAATGATGATGATTAAATAAATTATGAATATATGGTTTCAAAATAATTATGTAATGTATTATTTGGTTACTAGTTTATCATAAATGAATATAAAAAGCAATTGAAGATAAAGGGTGTGTTTTTATGAAAAAATATTTAATGACCAGAATGGTGTTTTACCTTAAAAAATAAAATTAATCAATATTATTTTATGATATTTATAACAAATATATGTCAAATATTCTATTTTTTTAAAATTCTTTGTGTACATTTTTTAGGAATGAAATAAAAACAAATATAATAAAAAAACATTAAAAGGGTGTATATTTTATAAAAAAAAACCATATCGCCTTTAATTGGAAGACATATTATAAAAATAAATTTTTATACATTTATAAATTTTAGGTAGAAAATAAACACCATTTTTTATAAGAATATAAAAATTTACTATAGGGTTTAAATTTTGTAATTTTCTCTAGAGAACCATTTATTGATGAATAGCAAATCACACTAAATTTTAATTAAAAACTGTGTAATAATATTCTTTATCTATATTGTTATATTTTGTTTTAAATTATTTTTAAATTTTAATTAGTATAAATATAAATAAATAAATATTATTTATGTAATTTTATTCAATTTCACATTGATATATGATATTAAAACATTTCAATCTTTTGAACATTCTTTCATTAAAAACACATTGTGTCATCTTATCTGCAAGATTAATTTTAAATTATTTTGTGCCACTTCATTTATTGGAATTCTGGAAAATGGATTACATATTTTTAATAAGAATAATATATAATATTTTGTATATTCAACATAGTCATCGCCTATAATATTATTCAATATAATTAAAATTAATTCTAGTGATTAAGGTAAAAATGTGTCATTTTAATGATTTATCAGAGAACTTATGGTGTACCAATGACGCCAAAGTTATCTAAAAATTAATTCCTTGAAACAATACTACCATGATACCTACAATTTTATATAATATTCTTCTTTGGATGATATGTTTTTGATTGAAAATTTTGGATCCCTGAAATTGTTTCAATAATACTAACTGTGTCATTCGCCTCACATATAAAAGGCCACAAACCATCCCTCTCAAGCACTATTTGACCAAAAAACCCCAATAAAAAATAAATTAATTAAATGTCATTTACTAGATGCATCACATTGTGATTTAAACAAAAAAAGGAAGTTCTTCAGTACAAACTTAAATGAGTTACCTGAATAAGCGATAACACTCTTCAAGATAAAGTATTGTTTTATTTATTTACAATCCCATTAAATTGTTGATATTTCATGAAAATATAATAATATAATTATACTAAATATTAATATATGTTGTTAAATTTAGGGCTCTACCTACACCTACACACACTTCCCTGAAATGGGCAATAAATTCACAGTTTGTCTGTATGAAGAACGACCACCTCGCAAAATATTGTCATTTGTTTTTTTATATGACCACCTATTATGGTAAGTAATTATGAATAAAATTATAATTTTATTTGATATATTGAATATTTATTATTTCTTAATATTTATATTATCACTATATATCATATAAATTCATGATTTGCATTTCTTGGGAATATGATAATGTCGTTTGTTGATATGTGGAGTTCCACCTCCTCAAATAGATGTGATACGATCACACATTACATGAAATGTATAAATTAAGAGATGAAATAAAATTTGATATAAATGAAATGTTAATTGTATTCATAAAATAATTATCAATATTTACATATAACATAATATTTTATTCTTTCCTTTTCACACACTCATAAAGTGACGAGGAATTTTATGGATGTGTGGACTACCGCCTCCCTAAATTATTGTGTGGATTTACAATTTTCACCTAAAATTATTTCATGGATTTATTCTAACTCAAATGATATGATCTTGGCAAGGTATTTTCATCTCACATTTTACATGTGTGAGAAAAATGACTGATTTAGCATTTAATTCTGTTTTGTGTTGTTTATAATTCCCCCTTTGATATATTATTTTATGAATTTTTTTTATCTTACTCGAATTTAAATATTACATTTTATATTTATTATTTTTTTAAAATTTTATTAGTTTGTGAGGATTGTTTTAAGGGGGTTTGAAAACCACACTTATTTGATAATCAATTAAATCTAATTATTTCCTAATTATTTAATAATTATTTTAACTAAATCTAATTAAATATAAATATTTCTTAATTATTTGATAAATATATAATTATTTCTAATTAAATATTACTATATCTAATTATTTATGAATAAATATAATTATTTCTAATTATTACCAAAACATCCTCTGGGAGTGTCGAACCAAGAGTGCAGCAAGGCCCGTTGTCGGGTACCAGGTTACCTAGAGTCAAGCTCGAAACACCTTGTCAGATTTTTCAATCCTAGGTACATTTGTGCCAGAACTGCCTCTACTTGTTCGTATCTAGAAAAGGATTATTTAGTACAACCACTTAATATAATTATACTATATAGCTACGAAACATTATATTAAAAAAATTTAAAATTAACAATTAAAAATAAAATTATCAATTAAAAGTAATTTAACATTTAAAAATAATTTAAAAAATAAAAAAAGTATAAATACCTTCAATATTTTGAATCAATTTGCACCTCCTAACTCCATCTCTCCTCTTCTTGTATGAAAAAGAAAGAAAGAAATTTTCTACTTAGAACTGGAAGTTAAATAGAGAGAGGAAGAGAGATCGGAATGATTTTGGAAAAAGCGAGTGGGGGTATATATATGTTATATTATTTGCGACGGTCTTAATTGCGATGTGATACCATCGAAAATACCTCACCTGCATTAATTACGGGTGGAGGGTAAATGGTTTTTGCGATGGGCCCATAAAAAATAGCTGCCACCGGTATTTGCGACGGGCCCCATCGCAAATACCTTCGCACGCATTCATTACAGGCGGTAGTTAAAAGGGTTTTTGCGACAGGCCCATCGCAAATAGCTGCCTGCTGACATACACTTAGTGACCGGAAGATATTCCCGTCGCAAAATCCTATTTACTGCTGCTGGTATTGGCGATGGGACCCGTCGCAACTAACACTATCTGAATATTTTTTTGCAACTAGAAAATTACCCATTGGAAATAGTATTTACCATAGCCGGGTATTTGCGACGGGTAGAAGGCGACCTTCACGAATATGATTCCCGTGTTTTGGTGCGCAAACTGCGCTATATCTATTATGACGGGTTTGGTATTACCGTCGCAAATAACTGACCATTTGCGACGGGAATATATTCCTCTCACAAATATGCTTTTCATCGGAGTTTTTTTTTACGGTAATAAAGCCCGTCGCAAATACCCTGTCACAATAATAGGTTTTTCCTGTAGTTGACATACTAACCCATGGCCTCGCGGCATCGACGCCGACCTCCGCATTGCCCTGCGGCCCTGCCGCGCTGCCCCGTGGGCTCGCCGTGCTGTTGTGGCCCTCCTGGCCTCCCCACAGCCTCATACCATCTATGGCCTAGTAGTGCCTCCAGCATCCCTCTGAGAAACCCCGCAGCCTAGCCCCTCCTGCAGCCTCTGACGCCCCCCCCCCCCCCCCCCCCGCAGACATGTGACCCCCATAGCCCCTCACGACGCTCACGGTCCTGGTCGTCAGCACGAGCCTGGCGGGACCCAGCGGGTCAGATAGGATCCAGACCCACATCGACCCACTTACGCATTTTCGGCCATATCATTGGAACCTGAAATCTGATTGACAAACCACCAGTAGTGAAGGAATACATGGAGCAAGAATGTCCATTTGATATACCTCATTAGATATTTGGATAATGTTGGGAAATGGTCGTGATGGATTAAGCACGAATCCAACTGGGCCCTCGAGACAAAAAAACTTATAACTCACAAAATTTGAATCTGATTGATGCATCGTCTGTCGCATTGAGACCCCTGTGACATGGCAGTCCTTTGATATACTTATTCGTGGGACTTCGTGTCTGGTGGAGTATCGACTAGTGGCTTGGGGGGTGGACTCTCCCAGAGATGACCAAGCCCAGTGCGGGAACCCAGTAACAGTCTGTGATGAGATGACTGAATAGAGACCATGTCTGAGTAAGCTCCTAGAGATCCTGTGTGGGTCAGATCCTAGCGATCCTATGTGCGTCAGTTCCTAGTGATCATGTGTGGGTGAGCTCCTAGAAATCCTGTGTATTTTAGCTACTAGATATCCTGTGTGGGTCAGCTCCTAGCGATATGGTGTGGGTCATCTCCTAGTGATCTTGTGTGGATTATCTCCCCATGATCCCGTGTGGGTCAGCTACTAGAGATCATGTGTGGGTCATCTCATAGTTATCTTGTGTGGGTCATCTCTTCGTGATCCTTTGTGGGTTAGCTCTAGCGATCCAATGTGAGTTAGCCCCTAGAGATTCTGTGTGGCCCAGCATCAGATCCTCTTAACAGAGTATGATGATTCAGCAGCTATAACTAATCATCTCCAGTTGCGTACTTATGTTATACCTGGTGTGAGCTGACTTTGTACCTGTGTGGTACTTACCTCTATCATAATACCTTGGTGGTATTGTTTTGTGCGGCACACATGTGTGGTTCTTACCTTTGTGGGTTTCCTTCCTTTGTGGGAAAGTTGAGCTTTGGGATTTTGTGTTGGACCCTGTGTTTCCTCATGATTGAGATGAGTATACATGAAAAATTAGGTATATGTATGGGCATATACCATAATAGGGTTGACATCTGACTTCATACTTTGAGGTTTATTCTTTTTGGACTTGTGAGACATTGAGGGTCTTAGGGTCCCAAACGAGTATCGTTATACTTACACCAGCATGGGCTACGCCAGCACCTCATTGTGTTTGTGGAAGACAACAGACAATGATGATTGAGGACGAGAGTACCAGGATTGGACGGTACCAAGAGGTAGACCATACATCATGTCGGTACATAGTGGAGATAGAGAGACATGGAGTACTGATGAGGCGATTTGTACCAACCCTTCAGGTATAAATCTCGGAGGATGATCCAGTAGTTGTCTATCTCTTTCTTCAATTGTATTGTATTTCATTTGTAATGGTACCTTTACTATTGGGATTTTATTCCAACCCCTTTTACTTGCATCACTCTTTTGGTTATACAATTTTACTGTGTTCATATCTTGTTGTGTGCATGGTTACATTAGTTTATAGGTTATAAAGGCAATGCCTTCCCAGTTTTAGGGAATACGCCTTTAAGTGTTAGTCGCCAGCCCGTGGCCATTGGAAGGCGGGCTAGCGGTAGTCATTGCATGGGCCCTGGGGGACAGGTTGTGGAAACACACTTTTGTATAAATAATAAACTTGAACACATTATGGTAGGAATATGATCTTAGTACATAATGACATAATAAAGCATAATCATGGGTATTCTTTTAGTCGAATAACCACATAAACATTCAAATAATTGAATCATAATGAAGGAAGTGAATATGCCTGACATTCTGAATTTTTTTTTCAAGGCCTCGGCCAAGATGTCTAAAAATGATTAAGAACTTTTTTATAACTATATATGATATTGGGAAAGGCCTCATCCAATTCCACGTGCTTTTGTCTCATTAGAACAATTGATAAATCAATGATCAATAAAGGTCCCCAACAATCACATAATAAGTCTATTGAATTCCTCATATGATCAGGGATAAAAATAAATAACATATACATTCATATTGAAACTAGCATATGAAATTTAACTAACTTTCCCAAATAATTTATCATAAAACATTATCCACTCCGTGTAATATGGTGATTGGTTTTTGGAGAGATTATCCACAATAAAATTAGAAATAATCCATTCAATAAAATATGGTATATGAAATCATAAATTATTAGACACAAGAATACATAAAAATAATAAAATGTGTTAAATGATATGAAAATAATCTTATAAAATCATTAAGCAATTATGGGGATAAATACTCTTTTATTTTTAAAAAGATGATTTCGTTTGGAAAAATATTTTTATAAAAAAATGATTGATATAAGATAGTATTTTAATAATAAAATTTGTGATTTTATAAAGATAATGGTTTCCAAAAACATATTATAGAGTTCCCTTGAAAATAGATAAGAATTTGAGAAATTCCCTTGAATCAGGCATGTATTTTGGAAACAAATTTGAATGTCCCTTTTAAATTGTGTAAATATCCATAAAATAAGGAAGGTTTATGGTTTGTAAACATATATATAACACTCAAACATATTTTATGTGGATAACATAATAATATAAATGAATTTCTTTGAAGTAATTAGACAATAAAATTAACCTGAATGGAAATGGAGGTTCGGATGAGAAAACCATTACTTTATGTCTGAATGTGTTCCCTCTCTTAAACATAAGGTCATGGTATATGAATTCATACAACATAATTACTTAATTAAGAACCTATTATACATGTATTTATTTATGCATAATTCTATTTAGTTCATTTATTCCCTTATTGAAAAGTTATAATAACAAATACCATTGTTTGAGAGTGTTCGTTTTCTTGATTTTCATAATAGGTTCACCTGTTTTTAAGTAAAGGATTTCATGTGGAATGGTTGTAAACATCCAGAATTGGAATTAAATATTATTTATGAACATCTAGAATTATTAATGGTCATTTATATCATTTGAAAACATGTAATGAAGATGACTCATTAGATGATAACCACATTGATTATATGGCGGTATTTGGATTATTTTGAACTAGATTTGTCATAAAAATTAATAATATGTATATATACTGGTTCGTGAATATTAATTAGGTTATAATACATATATTTTAAGCTGGTTTAGCCATCAAAATGGATTCATGACCAGTAATGAGGTGGGAATTTAAGAACAAAACTTCACCATCCACGAAGGATATAAATTGGAGCCTCCGGGACGTTGACTACATTTATAAAAATAAATGAGAGGGAGTAAGAATATTGATGATGGTTCTTCCATTAACATGATACAATTCATTATATAGATGATATTTCACTTTTCAGGGTCATTTGGACAGAGGAGGTTATAAGAGGATAACAAAAGAAGATAAATTGAAATGAAACTAAATGAAAAAGAAGGGTGCATTACATCTTCAAATTACCTCATTTAGAACCTCCTTAAGGGGATGAGTTTTGGTCTTTTGGAAGACCAAGAGCTTAATAGATGTATGGAATGACTAGGGAAGTGTAATTGGGAAGATATTTGTGGATCTTCACTGTTTAGAGGAGTAAAGGGAAGAGGGAGTTGGGGGGGGGTATTGTGGATGGGAGGGGTAAATTTTGAATATTTTAACAATTATTTTATTATATACATCAAGAAAACAAATAATGATGTTTCATGTGACCCCTAATAGAAACATGTGATTGTGAGTTTGAAACCAGTGGCCTTACATAACTTATGAAGTTATAAACAATGTATTTAACTGATAATGTGAATATACAATTTGTCATCGTATTTCACAATTCATCTAAAAATTCAAAATTTTTAGAAAAATCCCAAATATTCATGGCTACTATCTTTCAATGTGTATAATTAAAAAATTAACTATATTTAAAAAAATCAAAATATTATTAATTTAATTTTTAGAAAAAATCACAGTGAATTTGAAAAATAACTATTTTAAAGGTATAAATAGTCTTGTATCACACTGAAAAATTAAGTATGATCTCATTATATTATTACCTTATGAAAATAAAATAATATCATTATTTACTATTCATAAGGGTCATATTACCATTCATATTACTATTCATAAGGGTACGTTACTATTGATTAAAAATCAAGTTTGTTTTATCAAACTAAAAATGACTGACTGATCATAACTCTAGATTATCATTTTTAAAAATTCAAAACATTGTAGGGGAAATGTTGTCTTTAATGGTTATATTTTAAAATTAATTAAATATTTAATTTCAAAATTATAGGGTGTAATGTTATGATGTTTTTTTAAATATATTATTTAAAATTAAATTTATTTATTTGATATCTTTGGTTGCACACAAATAACAGTTTAGATTTCATTATACTAAAAAAATGTTTATCATTAATTTCAAGCCACATGGATCCTCTTAAATAACATGTGTTACATACAAGATTGAGTTTCATTGAACAAAATATAATAATATTATTAAACATGATGATTAATACATAAGTATTGGAATGAATAAAATGACGATGATTAACTAAATTTTGAATATATGGTATCCAAATATTTATGTAATGTATTATTTGGTTACTAGTTTATCAAAAATTAATATAAAAACCAATTGAAGATAAAGGTTGTGCTTTTATGAAAAAATATTTAATGACCAAAATGGTGTTTTACTTTAAAAAATAAAATTAACCAATATTATTTTATGATATTTATGACAAATATATATCAAATATTCTTGTTTTTTTAAATTATTTGTATACATTTTATAGGAATTAAAAAAACAAATATAATAAAAAAACATTAAAAGGGTGTATTTTTTATAAAAAAAATCCATATCGCCTTTAATTGGAAGAAATATTATAAAACTAAATTTTTATACATTTATGAATTTTAGGTAAAAAATAAACACCATTTTTTATTAGAATATCAAAATTTACTATCGGGTTTAAATTTTGTATTTTTCTCTAGAGAACCATTTATTGATGAATAGCTAATCACACTAAATTTTAATTAAAACTGTGTAATAATATTTTTTATCTATATTGTTATATTTTGTTTTAAATTATTTTTAAATTTTAATTAGTCAAAATATAAATCAATAAATATTATTTATGTAATTTTATTCAATTTCACATTGATATGTGATATTAAAACATTTCAAACTTTTGAACATTCTTACTTTAAAAACACATTCTGTCATCTTATCTGCAAGATTAATTTTAAATTATCTTTTGCCACTTTAGTTATTGGAATTCTGGAAAATGGATTACATATTTTTAATAAGAATAATATATAATATATAGTATATTCAACATAGTCATCACCTATAAGATTATTCAATAAAATTAAAATTAATTCTAGTGATTGAGGAAAAAATGTGTCATTTTAATGATTTATCAGAGAACTTATGGTGTACCAATGGCCCCAAAATTATCTAAAAATTAATTCCTTGAAACAATAATACCATGATACCTAAAAGTTTATATAATAAACTTCTTTGGACCATATGTATTTGATTGAAAGTTTTGGATCCCTGAAATTGTTTCAATAATACTAATTGTGTCATTCGCCCCACATATAAAAGGCCACAGACCATCCCTCTCTATCCAAACCTCTCAAGCACTATTTGATAAAAAAACCCCAAAATAAAATAAAATAATTAAATATCATTTACTAGATTCATCACATTGTAATTTAAACAAAAAAAGGATGTTCTTCGGTACAAACTTAAATGAGTTACCTGAAGAAGCGATAACATTCTTCAAGAGAAAGTATTGTTTTATTTATTTACAATCCCATTAAATTGTTGATATTTCATGATAATATAATAATATAATTATACTAAATATTCATATATGTTGTTAAATTTAGGGCTCTACCTACACCTACACACACTTCCCTGAAATGGGAAATAAAATCACAGTTTGTCTGTATGAAGAACATCCACCTCGCAAAATATTGTCATTTGTTTTTTTATATGACCACCTATAATGGTAAGTAATTATGAATAAAATAATAATTTTATATTATATATAGAGTATTTATTATTTCTTAATATTTATATAATCACTATATATCATATAAATTCATGATTTACATTTCTTGGGAATATGATAATGTCCATTGTTGATATGTGGAGGTCTACCTCCTCAAATAGATGTGATACGATCACACATTACATGAAATGTATAAATGATGGGATAAAATAAAATTCGATATAAATACAATGTTAATTGTATTCATAAAATAATTAACAATATTTACATATAACATAATATTTTATTCTTTCCTTTTCACACACTCATAAAGTGACGAGGGATTTTGTGGATGTGTGGACTACCTCCTCCCTAAAGTATTGTGTGGATTTAAAATTTTCACCTAAAATTATTTCATGGATTTATTATAACTCAAATGATATGATCTTGGCAAGGTATTTTCATCTCACATTTTACATGTGTGAGATAAATGACAGATTTAGTATTTAATTCTGTTGTGTGTTGTTTATAATTCCCCCTTTGATATATTATTTTATGAATTTTTTTTATCTTACATGAATTTAAATATTACATTTTATATTTATTATATTTTTAAAATTTTATTAGTTTGTGTGTATAGTATTAAGGGGGTTTGATTCAATTTACATTTTGTTGAGACTTGTTTGTTGTTAAGAAATATTGTATTTCTGGGAAGTGAAAATAATTACCTATGAATTGTTAAATATTGAATTTATTTTCTTCTATTGTTATTTAATGTATTTTAAAATGTAATTCCTTCATGGGGTTTATTATTCAATATTTTGAATATGTTAAAGAAGCTTCAAATGAATAATGTTTATTTTCCTCAAAAAGTTTTTTAATGAGTTTTTAAGGCAATTTTAATTCATATATGCAAAAACAATTTTTTTAATTATTCTATCATTGGGATTTTTTTTTGAGAACATACACATTAATTAATTTTATGGATTATTAGTTTGTAAAATAGATTGATATAGAACCCATTTATTTTTCACTTAATCTTATTTCAATGAGATTGTTATTGAAATCAATTTTTTATGGTTAAATCTTATTTTAATGTGATTTATATCGAACCCATAAATTCTCCATGTGTTACTCAGGTATCAAAGAGATAAATATGGAAATCATTTATTCTCTTGGGTTTAATCAGGAATCATATAGATTATTTGGAACCCATTTATTTTCCATGTTTTAATCATATTTCAAAAATATTGTTATGAAACCAAATTTCTTCAATGGGTTAAGCTTGTTTCAATTTTATTTTTATGGAAGTAGTTTCTTTTCCATTGGGTTAATATTTATTGAAAAATATTTTTTATTTACTTGTATCTTTTCCTTATGTTAAACATGTTTCAAAGAGACCGACATGATACACATTTATTTCCATGGGTTAATGAAGTTGTAAATGAAATAATGATTGTTCAATTGATTTTATTTTATTTTTTGGTTCTTGGACATCTTAAAAAATGGGGTGGACAAGATATCATAACGTAATCTATTAAAATCATAACTTGGGGAAACCCATATTGATCTGAGTAATCCTATTATAGCTTAACATGGAGTGGAATAAATTGTGATGGGTAAGTCAATTATAGAAAAATATGGTGTTTTTTAGATAACACTGGGTGATCCCATTATTTATCTTTAATGATTTTGGTAATAAATATAATGGAAGTAAAAAATTTTGTTACTCTAATTGAAAGTATTTTGAAAGGGGTTTGATAGGGATTTCAAAGGGTTTAATTAATTTTACTCTTCATGTTACCCAAAATAGTTTTAATTTATTTTTATGAGATTACAATGTTTTTAATGATCGATATTGACATCAGATGGCTCATTATTATTAATTATGATGAATCTTTCATTTTCCATTTTATCATATTTTATGATGAAGGTATTTATGTTCTGGGGTTATTTTTATTATTCACCCATTCACTTGGATTACATAATCATAACCTTGTGGACTATTATGATCATTGATGCCACTCTATTGTTAATGCTTGTGTTTATTCTTACATAGAATCTAAGCTCATCCTTATTAGGTTTACTTTTACCAAAGTTTCAAGGATTTATTTTGAATGATTTATGTTTAAAATTTATTTCAAAAGGATGATGTCGGTGACCTACTTTGTAATACGATAAGATGAGTTAAATGTGAGAAATTAAAATCTATTTACGTGTTATTTGATTATGCTGGGGTTTGTACTAATTATATAAAAATATATACTTTAATGGGACTATAGAATGTTTATGATAGGTGATTTACTTTTGAAGTTTTATGGGTTTTTTGGAAGGAAATTTGGTAGCAATGATCATCATCAATACAAGAAATTTAATGTTATAGATTTTAGAACAGGATCTAGGAGTGATTATCCTTGGCTACTATAGAGGGAATCAAAAGTTAGATTTCATTAAATTGTAGAATAGTATGTTTTCAAGTGAGTTTATTTTAATAGTTATGGATTCCTTTATATTATTATTATATGTTAAAATTACTTGACACCCCATTGAGGTTTTAAGAAACGAGATCTCAATGTGAATAATGAAATTTTTTTAGATGTATTTGGGGATGATGTATTTGTAGAAACTAGGATCAAATTTAAGTGTGTTTTGGGGGGACTTTTTTTATAAATTAAATAAAAAGGGGAAACCCAAATAATGGGCGACAACCCATTACATCTGGTCAATAAGTGGGGATTGAAAACATCACCATATGATAATATGGGTTTCATTAACAACTATTGGCATAAAAAATTATTTCATTAATAACGAATATTTTTGGTAAAAAAATATGTTTATTTTAGAAATATATCGGATTTTATTTTAGTAATAACGGTTGAATTATCATGGAAGAGTATATTATAAAATACTTCTATCATTTCGGGTTCGAATGTAGTCAAGAAAGGTTTAATAAATTTTGTGGACAGTTATTTCTAGAATAATTTATTTTCAGTATTGGGTATCACTATTGAATATTAATGTATAATGTGTTTGTTTACTCATTTTTGGAATTATTTTATCATAGTAAAAATATTTTGGTTTTGGTTAATTTCTATATATGTGTGTAATAACATGACCAACCCTTTTCATGTTATGTTTTCTTTAAATGGATTAATTTATTTCATCGTGTATTAAAAATTGATCATAAATTTTCATCGTATGGGTAAAAGGATGAGATTTTGGTGTAAATTTATTAAAGGATGAAATTCTACACATTAAGTAAGTATATATCATTTTTTCTCTTGTTCAAAATGGTAAGAAATTTTTTCAAATATAAGAAAAGGATATTGAAACAATATTGTTGTCCTATTACCTTCAATTATAAATACCATATGACCATTTCCATCACCATATATTTTTATTTTAGAGTCCATTAACCTTACATTAATCGTTTAATTATTTGTGATCAATTTCCTCCATCAGTTTCTATAATTATTTATGATTTCCCTCCATTCAAATTTTTATTCTTCCGAAGTGGATTCTTAGTTATGCATAACATTCAGTGACCTTTATGTTTACAACATTACCTTTCTATGAGGATGTTTTATTATAATTTTTTATGATATGTGATTCAAAAAATGAATTGTAAAACTTTTAATCCTTTGAAAACAAAGATGAATTTTAAAAGAAAAATTCATTTTAATGGAGGTATGATGTAATATGTCGATATTTTATAACATATATTCTATCAAATTAATTTAGATTATTTGATAGATTGTTTTAAATTCAATCCAAATTTTATAATGTATTATAAAAACATTATGTTTATCTTGGATTGTACATATGGATTCCTACCTTTTTATTACATATGAAATAATTACATGATATAAATAAATGTTTTTGTGATTTTTAGTTTCTTGGAAATAAGGCTCATAATACATGAAATCATAAGACATATTCTAATCCCACATGAATACACATTCATGGGTCACCCTAAGTTACTTTTACAACATATCATATGTAGTACCCCGGTTTGAGGTACATAGCTTTTGTTTAGTCTTTTTAATGTTTTTAATGTGAATGGGATGATTTGGGAAGAGGTTGGAAGAGTTTTTAATGGTTTCGAATAAGTTTGGAGGCTTTCAGATGGGAGTAGGGGTTGAGAAAAGTTAAGGGAAACCATGCGGGTTCCCCATGAAACCGTGAAGGGAGGAGACAGTAGGCTTCGCACGGCCTACACACAGTTTTCCAGACTGTGCGAGGAACCCTTATAGACCCTTTCTCTTGAGGTATTAGTGTGCGCATAGTTAGCGCACAATTTTACAAACCGTGCGGGAGAATTGTGCGTCCACTTAAAAGCATGGTTTTCAAATTTGGGCTCCCTCAGGGTTTCTTTATTTCTCTCCAAATTCTCTCCCACTCGAGATTCACTTAGGATTTTGGGTTCTCAGAGGTGGAGGGTGATCTCCCACTAATTTTGGAAACATTTTGAAGAGGTTTCTTGGTAGATTGAATGTGGTTTCTCCCAGTAGGTCTCTCCTCTTTTCTCTTTTTGGTTTCCCTCTAGATCTACTCTTCCCCATTAGTTTTATAGATCTACATTCATTGCATGTAGATATAGGATTGTGGTTTCCTTGGATGTTTATATTAAGGCTTGTGGATGTTATTGAAAGAGATCTAGAGTGGTTTCGGTGGTTTGTTTTTCGGTTTTGTGGTGCAATAGATTAAGGGTCAATTTCACAGGAACCCTAAAGTTAGTGGATTCTCTCTCAACTACACTTGGTTATAGCTAATGGTTTTGGTTACAATTAATTTTTTTGTCTTGAAATTAATTGTGTTTTGATGGGAAAAATTGGTTAGAAATCCGTTGGGTGATGTTCTGGGGATTTCTAGGAAAAAGTGGGTGTCGTGGTGATGTGTTTCTTGTTGTGGATTTTAAAATGAAGATTTTAAAATGGGTTTCTGTGAATGATTTGTGAAAATAGTTGATAAAAATGGTTTTCAATGAAGATTTTGTTTTAATGAAATGTGTAATTTCATGGAAAATGTTTTAAGGCTGGTTTCAATGAATCAGTGATTTATTTAAGTGGTTAACATGAAATGGAAGTGATTTATTTCATGTTTTTGTGGCCTTGGTGGGTTATATGCTTGGTTATGGCTTGATTGGAATGGTGTGTGGAACTTGGAGGGAAGTACCACTATAAAATTGGGATGGAGAGTGGATGTAAGGGCTACCATCAAATGATAAGTGGTCATGATGTACCTCTAGTTGTGAATGGGTGAATGGGTTATATGGAAGTTCCAATGTTATGGTTCCATTGTGTGCATTACTTTGCAAGATGGAAATTGTTTTTTCTAATGTGTAAAAGATGAAATGGCTTGTGGCATGTTTTTTTGGATTTCCCTTGGTTTCTTAGTTGGGGTGAGATGGCTTGCTAAGGGTGTGTCTGTCCTATAGTAATTGTTGCACTTGATATTATTTTATATAAATTGTTTTATATAAATGTGTTAACAGTTTTCTCCTAGTGGTGTGTGTAGGGAAGTCATTTGGGGAAATCTTAATGTGTATTTGTACTCACCCCCTGCTTTGGCACAGTGGTGTCTTTGCAGATGTTGTGTATCATGAAGTGTGAAAAGTTAAGGTATCACCATCTTTTAGTGGTGCATCGTGATGTCTGTGTGGAGTGTGGAGCATGGAGATTAGTGTGGAGCCATGGAGTGTGTCTTAGCTAATTTTGGGTATTTTGTTTAGTCTTTTCCATAGTACCCTGATATGGTATTGGTTGTATTGGTTTTGGGTTTTATTGTGGAACAACTTGTTTTTCCTTTTGGAATACATGTTTGAATATTTTGATTGACATGCATCATATAGTAGTCGATAGTGGATGGTTATCTAGGTTTTCTCTTAAGGTAAAATCATTCCCCATTTTTTCTCGAAGCCCTCGGCATTTATTTCCAGCCTTTGGTGCCTTGGGAATGTCGCTGAAGGCCATGTATCTATCACGATCTCCTCAAGCCAATGAGGTAGAGGAGTGGTGTTACAAGTGGTATCAGCTTGTTTGGTACTTTGAAGTGGATTCTAGTATTTGGACTTGACATTTATTGTGGTACTTTCCATGAGTCAAGATGGTAGCAGGGTGTAGGAATGATGGAACACAGAATGTGTAGCATAAAAAGAAGTAGCTAACCATTTTATGCTGAACATCATGTTACCAGGGAGTTGGGTACATAAGTGGTTAGAGACACTTATAGGAATTCGATATCTCATTGTCATGGGTGTATCCAATCAGATTATCATGGCATGCATGGTAGAAGTGACATCCCTCTAGGATGCATATTTCATTGGGGTATAATTATTTATGTTGTCATATGAATGTGTGGATTTTGTAAAATCTGAATTGGGTTACAAAATAGAATGATTTGAAATAATAAAAATGGTGGTATTTTTGAAATGGTTTGATTTTCAAAAATTGCGAAACATGCAATTGTGGAAAAGGTGTAAAGCCTCATTGTAATTGTCTTGTGTAATGAAAATTGAAATTGGAATTCTTGATGTCTACGGATGTGAGACTCATGGTTTTTTTCTGTTTATAAAAATGGCACCAGGTAGGCATTTTAGAGACCAACCAGAAGCAGACGATGAGAATGTGGTTGCACCTGAGCCTCAGGTGAACCAACTGTTAGTACAAAGTATAGTGCATGATTTCAAAGATGTGGAAAGTGGAAATAAAGAGGATGAACCAAGGAATGTGGATCATGCGGTTCAGTTTCAAAAGCAAAATCCACCCATCTTCAGGGGTGATTCAAATCTAGAGAGGGAAGAATCTTGTTTAAATTGAATGAAGAAGATCTTCGAATTATTGGGAACACCAGAAGAGATAAAAGTGAAATTTTCCACATGTATGTTGGGAGTTCTTTCCCTTCAGTGGTGGGAGTTGGTAGTCCAAGCCGTAAAAGACCAGGGTATGATGTGGGAAGGATTTGAAGAATTTTTTAATAAACAATTCTACCAAAATACGTTTAGAATTCAGCGCATAATGGGTTTCTTTGATTTGAAATAGGAAAACCAGCCAGTAACGGAGTATGAAGTTAAGTTTATGAACTTAGTTAGATTTTCACACGAGGTGGTAGGTAGTACATCGTAGAAAGCTCGTATATTCGAAGCTGGTTTGTGGTAAGATATTCTGTCCAAGATAGGGGTGTTGTGTATAGATGATTATACAAAGATGGTGAATAGAGGCTCGGTGGCTGAGTGAGATCTGTTGGGAACTCCGGGCAGAGGAAGCATGGTGGTATCCCTGGGGAATAGTGGGAACTCTAACTCAGGGTTCACATAGATGAGGTACACTTATTCCCAGGGTGGGAGTATGGTACATAATCCTATGTAAGGATAAGTAATTGTTCCTCTAAATCCCCATAGAAAACCATGATTTTTCAGTGTGTCTCTACGACACATATCAATCAGGACTTTATGAAACAACCTCGAGTATGTCACAATTGTAAGAAGATGGGGAATCTGTAGCATTATTGTCGGAATTCTTCAAGGTAGTGTTCATGTGGAACTCCTCAGGGATCGCATATGTAGTATGCTTCGACATGATGGGGATAGCAGAACACCCCTCATCAACAGATCAAAGTCAGTTATGGTGATTCTCGAAACACCACAACTCCTCTACAGGGCAATAAAGAGTAGATTGTGGCAGCCAAGGCATTGTTTGGAGCTGACCAGGTTATGGTGGATGATCATTCAGGACTATCCATAGTGAGAGGTATTATTCTTTTAAATTATACAATGATGGAAGTGCTATTTGATACGGGTACCTCACACTCTTTTATTACTTCATGTATGGTTGAGTAGTAGGGTTTAAGGGTAGAAATGATGCCTTCAGTTTTGAAATTTCAAACTCTTCTAGGTCGAAGAGAGTGTCGACCCTTCTTATGTGGATCATGTTGTATCATTGTGGGCGAGGTTGAATTAATGTGTAATTTCTAAATGCTTGAGATGGATGGGTATGATGTAATCGTGGGAATGGATTGGATGTTGGCATTTAAGGCCCACATCGACTATAATGCACGAAAAATGGCATTTAAGACTCACGATGGCGTTAGACATCTCTTTAGAGGAGAGAGGCATGAAAGGCAGGGCACAATGGGTTTGTTGGCACCAGCTGTGGGAAAGTTATTGTATTAGTTAGAGGTGTTGTAATTTGAATCAATATAGGGTGTTGAATAGAGTGTTCTTTCAGCAGTGGTGGATCAGTTCATGTATATTTTTCTAGAATAATTCATTGGGTTACCTCTCATAAGGGAAGTGGTGTTTACGATTGATATCCTTCCAGAAATCAATCCTATCTCACTTACTCCTTACAATAGGGAACCTACTGAATTGTTGAATTGAATGTCCAGTTGGAGGAGTTGGAAACAAAATTGCCTATCCTGCCTAGCATGGCTCTATGGGCAGCGCTGGTGTTGTTCATGAAAAATGTGGATGAAACATTGAGGCTTCGTGTTGATTATCGTAAACATAAACAAGTTATGATAAAGAATACATATCCACTTCCATGAATTGATGATTTGTCTGAATAGTTGAGGGGAGCCCACTGGTTCTCCATGATCGACCTGAGGTCGGTATATCATCAATTGGGGGTGAGGAAGGATGATATTCCTAAAACAGCATTCCGAAGAAGATACGTTCATTATGAATATGTGGTTATGCCCTTTGGTATAATGATTGCACCAGCGATATTCATAGCCTTGATGAATCAGATATTTCAGAGATATCTGGATTCATTTGTGGTGGTGATTGTAGATGATATTATAGTGTATTCAAAGACAAGGGTGGAGCATGGGCGGAACTTGGTGACAGTTCTAGGGATGTTGAGGGATCATTAGTTCTATGCCAAATTATCAATGTGTGACTTTTTGATATAGGAGGTCTGTTTTCTAGGCCTAGTGATTTTTGAATAGGGCATTTCAGTAGATCTAGAAAAGATAGAGTCTATTTTGTTTGTGATTTTTTACATTTGGCATCATCGATGACATCTTTGACAAGAAAGAATGTTCCATTCCAGTGGAATGAATAGTGTCAGTAGTGTTTAGAATTGCTAAAGGGCCACCTTACATTAGCACCAATCTTGGTTATTCCAGAACTAGGAAGAGGGTACATGGTGTATTGTTATGCATCACTATCAGTGTTGGGGTGTGTTATCCTGCAAGGGAATCACGTGATTGCGTATGGATCATGGTAGTTCAGGGTGCATGAAAATAACTACCCAACACATGATTTGGAATTGGATGTAGTGGTCCATGCTTTGAAAGTGTTGCATCATTATCTATTTGGTGAGAAATTCACGGTATATACAGATCATAAGATCTTGAAGTACATTTTATCATAGAGTGATTTGAACTTGAGGCAAAGGAGATGGATGGAATATCTCTAGATATTTGATTTTGACTTTATGTACACACTAAGTAAGGGAAATTTGGTGGAAGATCCATTATATATAAAATAATAGGCACAGGTGGTGAACCAGGAATCAGACCAGTGGCATTTGAAGTCGGTTATAGATGACATTCGGTTAGAATGTGAGGACCCAGGAGATAGAGCAGTCTTTTTTTGGTTTTGTTGATTCTTGACTTGGTTGGCCTTCTTAAAGAGGTAGAGATATCTGATTCTCTATGTCTGACCATGAGGTCCAAACTCAATGGTGGGGAGATTGTTGAGGGTTGTAAACTGAATGGAGATTCAGTTTTGTGTTTTTGGATTCAGATGGTTGTAATAGTTGCCTTTTCAGAGGATCTTCTCAGGGAATATCATCATTACAGATGGTACGTTCATCACAGAATTCAGAAAATGTATAAAGCATTAAAATCACATTTCTGGTGGGCTGGTATGAAAAGAAGAGTGGATAATTTTGTTTCGAGATGCTTGACTTTCCAGCAGGTCAAGGCAGAGCGTCAGAGGCCAGTTGGAATTTTGCAGTCTTTACCAATCCTAGTTTTTTAGTGGGAGAAAATAGAAATGGATTTTTTCAAAGGTCTCCCAAGAATGTTCCGGAAGCATGATTCCATTTAGGTGATAGTGGATCAGCTAACGATGTCAGACCATTTCATTCCAATTCAAGAATCTCATACAGTGGAGGATCTATCCAAAATCTATATCTGGGAGGTGTTAAAGAGCCATGGTGTTCAATTTTCAATTGTATTAGATAGATATCTGTGGTTTACATCTCATTTTTTTAAATCCTTTCAGCAAGCCTTTGAGATACAATTGACTATGAGGAGGGCGTATCACCCTCAGATGGATTGTCAATCCGAGAGGATGATAAAAACTTTGGAGGATATGTTGCAGACTTGTGTCATAGATTTAGGTGGCTCATGGGAGGAGCACTTGTTGTTGGTTAAATTATCCTACAATAACAGTTATCAGGAATCCAAAAAAATGGCTCCATTTGAAGCATTGTATGGGAGGTCGTGTCGTTCTCCACTATGCTGGGTGGAAACGGGCGAGTCCTTGATGGTTGGACCGATCCTTGTCCAGGAGACTACTGAGTAGATCAAGTTAATATGGATGATAATGGAGACGACTCATAGTCGTCATAAATATTATGCGGATCATCATCGACGGTCGTTTACATTCGAGGTGAGTGATCATGTTTTCTTGAGGATCTCTCCTGGGTTAGGACATCGTCAGTTTGGGAATCAGGGAAAGTTAACTCAAAGGTATATTGGACCCTTTGAGATTCTTGAATGGGCTAGTGATGTGGCTTATCATTTGGATTTTCCACCTAGTTTTAGTGTCATACGCAATGTGTTTCATGTGTCATAGTTGAAAAAGTATCAACCAGATCATGACCATCTGATTCGATGAAATCATGTTGAGCTAGAGCCGAATGCTTCATTGGTTCTTGTGCCAGTGCAGGTTGCGGATAAGTAAGAGAAAGTCCCGCACAATAAAAGAATCGACGTAGTTCGTGTTTTGTGGTAGGATGGTCATATTGAAGAGGGGACTTGGGAGAAGGAGAAAGATGTGGTCAAGTTAGGGCCTGATATCTTTCGGCATAAGGTGGGTTCACTACTTTATGAGATCAGAATGTCCAATGGTGTGGAGAATTTAGTACCCCTAGTTTGCGGTACATATCCTTTTTTATACTTTTTATGTGTTTAAGGTTCACGGGGTGAGGTGGGAAGAGGTCAGGAGTGTTTGGAATGGTTTTGAATAAGTTTGGAGGATTTTCACAGGGAGCACAGTTTGAGCACGGTTAAGGGAAACCATGTGGGTTCCCTAGGAAACCGTGCAAGGGGAGACAATAGGCTTCACATGGCATGTGCATAGTTTTCCAGACTGTGTGATTAAACCATTTAGACCCTTTCTCTCGATGCAGTATCATGCACAAAGTTAGAGTACGGTTTTCCAAACCGTGTGGGATTACTGTGTAGTCACATAAAAGTTTGATTTTTAAATACAGGCTCCCTCTGGGTTTCCTAATTTCTCTACATAGTCTCCCCCACTCGACCCTCACTCGGGATTTTGGGTTCATAGAGGTTGAGGGTGATCTCCCACTCGTTTTGGAAGCATTTTGAAGATGTTTCTTTGTGGATTGAAGGTGGGTTTTTCTAGTTAAGTATCTTATCATTTCTCTTTTTGGATTCTCCCTAGATCTAATATTCCCCTTCCTTAGTTTTCTAGACCTACATTCGTTTCAAGTAGATATATGGTTTTGGAATCATTGTTTTTTTATTTTATGGATTGTGGATGTTAGGTAATAAGATCTAGGGTGGTTTTGGTGGTGCGTTCGCCAGTTTTGTGGTGTGGTAGCTTGTGGGTCGATATCACCAAAACCCTAATGATAGGTGGCTTCTCTCTCAACTCCACTTGGTTAGAGATAATTTTTTTGGTTACAATTATCTTGTTTGAATTGAAATTAATTGTGTTTTTATGTGCAAAATTGGTTAGAAAGTCCTTGGTTGATGTTTTAGGGATTTTTGGGAAGAAGATGGAGTTGTGGTGAAGTTTTTATTATTGTGGATTTGAAAATGAATAATTTAAAATGGGTTTCTTTGAATGATTAGTGAAAATGGATGATGAAAACATTTTTCAATAAAGTTGTTGTTTTATTGAAATGTGATATTTCATGGAAATTGATTTAAGGGTGGTTTAAATAAATGGGTGATTTATTAAAGTGGTTAACATGTAATGGATGTGGATTATTACTTATTTCTGTGGCCTTGGTGGGTTATGTGCGTAATTATGGATTGATTGTAGTGTTTTGTGGAAGTGGGAGGGAAGTGCTACTGTAAAAAGGGGATGGATAGTGGATGTATGGGAAACCATCAAAAGATAAGTGGTTGGGATGTACCACTAGTTGTGAATGGATGAACGGGTTGGATGGAAGTTGCACCATTATGGTTTCTTTGTGTGCATTTCATTGCAAGATGGAAATTTTTGTGTTAATGTGTAAATGATTAAATGGCTTGTGGAATGTTTATTTGGATTTCCATAGGTTTCTTGGTTTGGGTGAGATGGCCTGGTAAGGGTGTGTTTGGATTATGGTAATGGTTGCACATTATATTATTTTTTAATAAACTATGTCATATAAATGTGATAAGGGTTTTATCCTAGTGGCTTGTGTAGGGAAGTAATTTGGGGAAATCCTACTGAGTAGTTTTACTCACCCCCTGCTTTGGCACATTGGTGTCTTTGCATATGTTGTGTATCATAACGTGGGAAAAGTTAAGGCATCACTCTCCATTAGTGGTGGATCGTGTTGTCTGGGTGGAGCTTAGAGCAGAGAGGTTTGTGTAGATCCATAGAGTTTTTCTTGGATTATCTTGGTTTTTTTGTTGAGTCTTCCTCATAGTAATCTGATATGGTATTGGTTGTATTGGTTTTGGGTCGTATTATGGAAAATATTGGTTTTCCTTGGGGAATACCTGTTTGAATGTTTTGATTGATAGGCATCATATAGTGGTGGATAGTGGAAGGTTTTGTTGGTTTTTTCTTAAGGGAAAATAGTTTCCCAATTTGTTCTTGAAGCCCTCGTCATTTATTGCCATCCTTTTGTGCCTTGGGAATGTTGTTTAAGGACCTGTAACCCTCACCGACCCTTCAATCCACTGATGTAGGGGCGGTGTGTTACATCATATCCTAGTGATAAATATCAAAGGAAGGGGGTGGGCGTGAAGCTGAATAAGGAAATACTAAATAGGTACACAAGCATGTGATCAATGGATATTTCCAAAATAACATGAGGCATAATATTAAATTTTGAACGAGAGATATATCATAATAATAAAAAAATTAACCCTAACATGGAAATGAGGATACAAAATTTAATTGATACATTATTAAGAATATCACCATGGTTTAACATCAAGGTCCTATAAAGGAAAATTAACTAGGATATTCGCCAAGGATAGATAAAACATGTAATCTGTAGATATTAATTTAATTACCCAATCAATTGGAGTGCTATCAGGGCAAACAGTTCATATATGTTAATTTTAATTTTTACACATATAACATTAAAAATAATTTCACAAACAACATATGGAGAAATAATGAACGAGTTTCTTATCAAAATCATGGAATAAAAAATATCAAAAATGTCTAATCATTACATCATTTTTAGCCAAGGAAAATAGATTGTGGGGTTCAAATATATTAATAAATTAATAAAACAAATAATTTTTAAATATATTTGATTAATCCAAGACAAAAATGTTGTTTGTGAATTCAAAAAATGAAAATAAAAGAAAATTTCATATGTAGAGGGTGAAATTTGAGAAGTAAATTCAGTATCATAATGGGTATAAGACACCATTTTTGAAGTGGGTAAATTGAGGAAGGGAAATGGTCACCCATTGATAAAAAATAATTTGATTGTGATGGTATGCTTAAGGGGGAAATAAAAGAGAGTACCCATGACATTTATAAAACATATACAAAAACAAGACCATGAATTGAATGAAAATGAAGGAAAATTCTATTAATTTTAAGAGTCACTCCTTGATTTGGAAGAATGGAACAATGGAAGATTAAGGACCCCTTGGAAAGATCCTTGTGTGAAAAAAACATAACATCATATTGGATGGATTTCAAGTAATAGGAAATCATGAAATGGGTGGGTATATATTGAAAAATTTAAGGAATAGTTTAATAATTTCCATATTTAGGACAGAGAAAACATTGTTTTTGAAAATGAAAAACCATTGGTTTATCCATGGTTTTTGCTCATAGATTTTGAAAATTTGGCCACATTTGAAGTCATTTTAACCCACAAAACCCAAAAATACATTTTTCTTACTCCATTTGGAATGTAAAATTAATTTTTCAACAATGTAATGTGGTTAATGTCAAAGTTTCCATTTTAGACGTTGGGAAGTCACTTATAGGTTTTGGAAATTGATTAATTTTTTTAAAAATAAATAATAATAAAAAAATGAAATATTTTTGGTCAAGGAATATGGTTGATTAATTATTAAATTAATTTTTAAAAAATATGATGTCATTAAATATACTGAAAAACATAAACTATGTTTGTTACTTTTTCTGAAAAATCTAATGTAGTTCATAAAATTATCATAAATTCACCATATCCTAATTTTTATCTTATGATTTAAAAAATGATGTTTATTTTGACAAAAAATATACAAATATCATAATTTTATCTTTTAAATATAAAGACGTTATGTATTAAAAAAATCATATTTTAAGTCATAGTCTATTTTGTGAAACATTAAAAGAATTTTTAATCTCATTTGAAAATATTTTTAACATTTATATTTTGGTAAGTGTGTTTTAAAATAATATATTATGATAAAAAAATAATAGAACCTATGATTATTATAAAATAGATTAAATTTTCTAGAAAAATAAAATTATATATTTTTAGAATACAAAAATAAAATTATCAAATTCATCTCAATTGAAAATATATTAAATTAAAAAAAATTACTAATAGGAATTCTAGGAATAAACTTGTTGTTTATATAAAGTAATTTATAATTTAATTAAATAAGGTCATGACACATAACCCCTTATTACACCTACATATTCCCAATGCGTATGGTGAATGATAGTGGTATATTTGTTGGGTGGATTAGCTGACATCGAATGTGAGGTAATCAACACTAATTTTAACATATCACATACGTTATTTCATTCAAGATTCACTTTCAGAATCACATATTGGTATTGTTCAAGGGTGAGCCCTAGTGATGATATCTCCCTCAAAATTTCTGAAAATAATTTTCAAACGACACCACTATACTCGTTGAGTCTATTAATCCTCTTTAACTTATAAATTAAACATTTTCATTAAAACATATATAAACTAATTATAACAGTAAAATTATCAAAAAAGGGTATTTTTTTACAAAAATATTGTTGAACCATGGTAATATTGACCATTAGTTATGTTGACCAACAATAATACTTGACCAATGGTAATATAGTTGTCAAATCCCAATGGTTGTATTTCCCTTTATACCCTATAAAATCAACATCATTATTTCACTCAAAATCCTTCACAATATTCTCACTATGGTTATATTTTAATTTCATAATACGTTAACATTTTTCAAATTATTTTGTTTCATTTGAATAGAATTTATAGTGGGAGTTATGATTGTTGTATATTTTGGTGATCAACACTTTCCCACATTATTTATTCTATTTTATAATTTTCCCATATGTAATATTTTTAATTTTAATTTGATTTATAAATTACTTATGGAAAATCATTATTAAACAGATATATTTTTCAGGGTTAAATATACTTTGTATTTTTATTAAATAGTATAATATATAAATTTTATTTATTTAAGATACTAATATCACTTAAAAATTCCAGGTCTTTACATTCTTCCCCAATAGGAAATTTAGTTCCAGAATTTTTGACACATTCTCTGAGTTAAGAAATTGCAAGAGTAGTTCTCTCTCACTGAATCCTCTACTTCCCATGTTTCATATTCTCATTTATGGTTCCTCTATATCATTTTATAAATGTGGGATCACTTTTTTTTGTAAAAACATGTATCTACAGTCCAAGATTTACATCGATTGATTCTCATAAGAGAGGTCATGTTCTAGTTGTGTGACATATATCTTTAGTACATGTGAGGGAAACACTATATAATTTCTTTGGAAGTATACATAGAATAAACCATCAACACTATGTAGGTTTTGGTGTAATTTCTAGTCTATATACCAATTCTCTTATGTGATCATGGGTTTTAAAGGAGCCAATGTACATATGACCAAACATCCCTTTCATTTTGAATCACAGAACTCACTTCTATGGTGATATCTGATAGAAAATGTTTTCCCCAACATCATATCAGAAGTCCCTAAAATTATTTTTAATATATCTCTTCAATAGAATCTGAGTATCATTATATGTTGTTGGATGGAATGAACCTTTTTTATCATCTCCTACATAATATCATGTAGAAGAAATTTCCACTACACGTATTTATCACAAAAAGTAGGAGTTCTACCTCGCTTCCCATATAGAGATTCATATAGTGCCATTTGAATATTTGATTGGATGATTTTTTTGAATGATAAATAAGTTAATGGGATATGTTGATCCTATCCACCATTAAATTTCATTGAGAATGTTCTTATCATGTCCTTGAGAGTCTGAATAGACCTTTCTAATTGACCATTAGTATGGGGTGATAGGTCATACAAAAATTCTATTAGATATTAATAAAACATTGGAGACTTCTCTATAATTTAGATGTGATCCTTATATCAGGAAAAGAAATGATATAATTTGGACCCAATGAAAACTCACCAACTTATTCACAAATATCGTTTCATGTTGGTGAAGAGAGAAATCATCTTGAATAGTGATAAAATGGGATGTCTTGGTTTGTCAATCCAAAATAACCCATATCACATTGTTTCATTTGGGTGTTATTGGGAGACCAGTGAGTAATTGAATATTTAAATTTCACCACTTCCATGTTGGTATAAGATGTTTTTCCAATACACCTTTAGAATGTTTTTTCTTCACTTTCACTTTTTTACATTTCGAGCACCTAAAACTATAATTATAAATCACTCTTTTCGTATTATCCCACTGCTAATAATCATGAAGGTCCATGTACACACTAGTTCAAGAACATTTTTCAGAGAATGTGGAGATATGAGTTTCATCCATGATATCCTTATTTATCTCAAGGATAGATCAGAATAATATCCTTATATGAAATATCAATCCATAATCTTAATCAATATGGATGTTAGAAAACATCCCATTATTCACATTCTCAATCTTATTTTGTAATAAGGGTTCTTCTCTTTCAGTTCTCTTGATTTTATCTAGTAATGATGGCTAATAAATAATTTAGTATTGCGTTCATTTCTTCCATCATTTACGATTCTTATGTACAATTTTACTAGGACCTTGATCAATGGATCTTCTTGAATACTCATCATTTATTTCACAATAGGGTCATTCCTATGTAAGACATTCATGACTTTGTTTTCCATTATGGGGTGATAATGAATTGAATAGTCATAGTATTTAATAATTTCAATCCACCTTCATTGTGTCATGTTTAATTCTATTTGTGTAAAAATATATTTCAAATTTATTCGTCTATGTATACATCACATTTCTCCCCTAAATTATAATGCCTCCACATTTTAAGAGTGAAACTAACTATAGCTAACCCAATGTCATGTGTAAGATAATTATAGTAATGAGGTTTTCACTATCGAGATGTATATGTAGTCACCTTGTTATATTTCACGAGGACACACAATGTCCCTTTCTTGGATTCATTACTATGAATAAAAAATCACTCTCCAGTAGGGGGTGTAGTTAACATATGGGAAGAAAAAAATCACTTCTTCATTTCTTCAAATCTTTCATCATATTGCATTTTTCAAGATGAACATTTCTCATTTTCTAGTTTACATGGTTAGTGTGTTATAATATCATGATTTTTTTAAATATTTATACATTATCCTACTATTCCTTGGAAACTATGGATATCAATTAGCATTGTAGGATGTGGCCACACTACTACAACCCTCGTATCTACATGGTCAACAAAGAATCTTTCAAAGGATAAAATGTGCACCAAGAATGATACTTTTTCCTAATAAAAATTCACATTTTTTGAACATCATAAATATATTATTCTTTATAATATTTCCCAATATAACCCTTAGATAAACCTCATGCTCCTAAATTTTTTTATGGATTTCAAAATATCAAATGTCAAAACTAACATGAATTAAAGAAGGTTGTCCTTAAAGTCTCTATTCATACAATACATAAATATAGATGGATCATTATCCAAGATAAAGGGAATATCAATAAACTCTTAATTAATATATACTGTTTTAATGGAGTCTATAGAATATCTTCATTCTTCATCCTAAATTAACGATACCTATATCTGAGGTCAATTTGGAGGGGAATTTTGCACCCTGTTGTTTCCCCAATAAATCATCAATCCTTGGGAGATGGTACATATTCTTCAATGAGACCCAAATAATTTCTCTATAATCAATACATAACTTCATTGATAAATCCTTATTATTTACAAATAGATGAGTTACTCCCCATGAGACCCACAATGTTTAATAAATCCCTTCTATAAAATATATTGACATTGTTTCTTTAATTGTATAAACCTATATTTCCCATTCTATACAGGGTCATTGATATTGGATTGGAACCAAGTTTGAGTTCAATAGATATCTCTACATCTCTTTATAAGGGAGGTACATGAAAATCTTTGGGAAATTTTTCAATATAATCTTAAATTGTTGGGGAATTCTCTATTATTATACTTTCGTTTCCTTCCCCCTCTTCCAAAATAATTTCTATAAAGAAGGATATGTGAGGTTCTTGAAGACAAATATTAGGTAGAGATATCTCTTCTATGGAAATAACTGTAGTTTGACAATGAATGAATAAATAAATTTAATTTATTATATATTTTATCATTTTTCATAAATTGAGATATAGTCCATCCCTTGTATAGTTCTAAACTCTACCTTGGGAATGACCATCATACTTTAGATGATATCAAACTCACCAAAGTTAATACTATATTTTCTGTACTATTATGATTCTAGGATAATCGCACCCTGGTTCTTGAGTAATAAATATAATTCTAGAATACTAGGGACCGATTCTATATTCTTTTGAAAATTAGATGAAATAAAGGAACTTATAGAACTAGAATCTTATAGTGTACTAGATAGATTTAAGAGAACAATGTTGGTACCTGATACAATATCATTACATGCCTATATTCTAGCCATTGTGAATGAAAATTCAAAAAAATTCTCCCTTTCAATATACTAAGGATGTCGGTGGAATCTCTCTATTATTTTCTGATATAAACATTTATTAGATAATTTTTAAAGTTGTCCACACTTGAAGCATAGAACATCAAGTTGGGCCTACACCATCTTGCCTTTTTTGAAAATGTTGAGTAGCTGAGGCATCCTCTATTCATGAAATTTTTGAGATATTTTACCATATCATTCATATTTGATGCACATTCCACTATGATGAAATCAATTATCTATACGTGTCATCTCATTGTTTTTTTGGATGGATTTTGACCTTTATTTCTTCCCCTTCCATGATGGAAATTCATTCTTGATCATAGATTTATTTATCTCATATTTTCAGTTGATTTATGTGACTAATATGTCTTTCCATGCTCTAGATAAAAAA
Organism: Viscum album; assembly: GCA_963277665.1. Classification (NCBI taxonomy): domain Eukaryota; kingdom Viridiplantae; phylum Streptophyta; class Magnoliopsida; order Santalales; family Viscaceae; genus Viscum; species Viscum album. The sequence continues at coordinate 62,516,482 of OY728128.1, forward strand.
TTATATCAGTCCTCAATATCACCTCAATTATTTAATAGTCTACATTTTTTAGATTCATCCAAAAATGGGGGATCAATCAACAAAAGAATATATCAATATTTTCCATAGAATCCTTAAAAAATATAAGGGAATATCAAGAGAGTCTTGTAAAATTCATATTATATATTCCCAAAGAATCATTTTCCATGAACATTAGTTATTGGAATTCCTTTTCAATTTTTGTTCACATTAGATGGGGAAAATTTTAACTAAAAACGATTCCCCTGATCTTTTTCCACTCCATAGCATTAATTTCACTTCTTGGATTCTTCATTTTAATCTGTTTCCACCACTGATCAGCTTCTCCTTCTTTGTTGTTAAATTTCTAGGTGACTTTAAATTCATACAAAAAATAGAGTAAATAAAATATTTTCTCAATATAGCTTATACATTATTAAGGAATTAATGTGTTGATAGATACACTAAATAATGGCGGTATGTGATTCATAAAGGACTGAACAAAATGTTTCTACCTTTAAGGGGAATTTTTCTCTCAACTTGACCCATGATATTATTCTTAACTCAATATAGTATAGTCAACATCCTCATGATGTTTTCCACTACATCTTACGTAAGAATAACATTAGTGCATCATTTTTTGCTGTTATCATTTACATGGTATCTCCAGTTTCCCTCCATTTTTCGAAATTTCAAAAAGATTAGTCAAAAACAGTTTACTTTAACGAATCGTATAATTATAAATGGATTTTATTTATTAAAAAACCATGCATGAATATGTTATTAACCTCATATAATAGCAATTTAAATTTAAATATATCATTTTGAAGCGATTATAAAAATATTTTGATTAACAAAACATATATCCCAAGTGTGCAAACCAGGTGTGAATCAAGCCATGATGTCCCCAACCAGTTTATATTTGAGTCTAGCTCAAAGTGTTGTTTTTAGGTTTTACCCTTAGGTACATCTATTCCCGATCCACATCCACTTATAGTATGTAGACAAGGATGTTTTTTTACAGAATCCACTTACATAATACATACCAAAATAACATGATTATTTCTTATATCTAGACTTGTCCATAGGGTTAATACTAAAGTTTTAATGTCATAATTTCGACCAATAGCTAAAATTTACATTGATACAAACTATGGAAACCTACATATTTATTACATAAGTTTTTATTAAATTATAAATATAAAGGATATTTTAACTTTCATTTTCTCTAAAATAAGATACATAATATATGAATGCATAAAACATTCTTCAATGTCCACTTGAATTTACCATCATGGGATCACCCTATGTTACTTTTTCTATATCTCACATCAGGGGGATATACATCAATGTGACGGGGTATGTGTGAAGCATAGTAAGGGAATATGAAAGAGAGAGATATATAATGTGATTATGTGATATATCAAAAAGAATATGGTGCATGACAATAAGGCATGGACAAGAGGTATATCATAATAATATGAGCAAGATTCATAACATGAAAATGTGGCTATAACATTAAAATGCAACATTAATAAGCATATCACCAATTTTTATCAATAGGGTTTATCACTGGGTTTTCATATATTAAAATTAGAAAGGTCATTGACTAAGGTATTATAAACCATGTCATCTATAGAGATCAAATTCTATACCCATTTCATTGTAGTGAAATCACGTATAACCCTTCATATGATTCAATTTAATGTGAGCCACATGGATCATAAAAAACATTCCATTTATAACACATGGATAAATAAATATTGGATTTCTTATCAAAATCATGGATTATAAAAGAGACTAAAGACATAATTATTAAATCATTTTGTCCCAGAAATTGTGAATATAGATATTTAATTTGTAAATACCCTAATAAATCAAATATTTTTTCTGTATAGGTTAATAAAACATTAGGTAAATGAGTTTATGGGTATTCATAAATGGAATATAAAATAAAATTTATCAACTGTAGAGAGAAATTTGAGAATTAAAATTAAAGGCATGAATGGAATAAAAAGGGGTTATGGAAAAGGGTAAATAGAGATGGTAAAATGGTATCCCCTTGATAAAAAGTAGTCAAGAATTAATGATATATTCAAAATGTTAATTAAAGAGAGTGGTTATAACCTTTAGAAAACATATACAAGATGTGATTCTTTTATTAAAGATTTAGAAAAGATAATTTCATTTCCTTGAATAGTAACTCCAAGATCACGGGGAACAGAACCATGGGAGATTAATGAAACCCTGAGGGGAATACATTGGAGGAAAAATAGCAAGAACATCATGTAGGATGTATTATGATTGAAATGAAAGAGGGGATTTTTTTTATGTATATGAAAAGTGGGGGAATTTTTAAATATTTTCCAAAAATTGAGTTGGGAAATTAATGCTAAGGAAAATGAAAAACCACTGGATTGACCAAGGGGGTTTCTCATGGATTTGGTCATTTGGGTAAAATTATATGTTTCTTAATGCACCAAAACAATGAATCATGTTTTATTACATATTTTGGAATGTAAATGTATAATTTCCTCAAATTAATGTTTTTAAAGACAATATTTCTTTTTTAGATGTTGCAAAGTCACTTATAGGTTTAGGAAATTGATTAAAATATATTAAAATATAGAATATTAATAAAATAAAATATATTATATTGGGTATTTTAGTTAATTAATTATTATATCTGTATGAAAGAAGTATTAAGTCATTAACAAATGAATTCCCAGAAATTATATTTTTATAATTTAATGCAAAATTAAAGTATTTTATAGAATCATCATAAATTAACCATGAAATAATTATTATTTGTTTATATCAATTATTATATTTATTTTATTAGAAATATAATCTAATTATGATTATTTTAACTAATAAATATATAAAACCTTATTTATTTAAACATTGAAAATTTTAAGTCATACTAAAATTTCTTATTGTTATAAATAATTTCTATAGCCAATAAAAAAATCTTATCATTTATATTTAGTTTAGTTTGTATTAAAATAATATTTAAATATATAAAATATTATTCAGAATACCTAATATTATTATAAATTTGTAAATATTTTTTTAAAAAATAATTTTTTTATTGGCATAATATTTTTTTAATAAAATTAACCTCAAATAAACAAATATTTTATTAGAAAAAACAACAATTATGTGAAATTTATGGAGTAAATGTTTTATTTATATGATGGAATTTAAAATTTATTAACTATTATTTAGAAAGGAAACCAATTATTACACCCAATACACTCATAGGGTTAGGTGCGTGATTTTGGTAGTATGTTGTGTTGTCTCAGCTATCATCAACCGAGTGGTAATCTCTACTTATTTGAACCTCTCCCAAAATAGATTTTATTCAACATTTACTTATTTAATATCTACAAGGGATTGGTCATGAGAGAACCCCAGTGATGATACCTCCCTCCCAATTTACGAAAAATGGTCTTCAAATAGCACGACTATACAGGTTGAGGCAATCAATTATCCTTTCTATATAAATTATTCTTTTTCATTACTACTTATAAAAACTAACTATAACATTGAAATTATCAAGAAATTATATATTTTAAATGGTAATATTGAAATATAGTCATATTTCCTATAGACATATTTGACTGATGGGATGATAACAATCGCACCGAATGATCAAATTTCCCTTTATACTATATAAATAAAACTTCATTTGTTCACAAAAGATTCCTCACAATTTTGTCGATTTTATTATATTTTCATTTTTAATGATATTGATTGTTTTAAAAATATTTTATTTCATTTCTATAACATTTTTTATCGGGATGGTGATTTTAGTTTATTGTAGAAATCTATATATACACATTTTATCTATTCTATTATATATATATTTCTTCAAGTTGTAATGTTTGGAGTTTTAATTGGTTTTATATCTATCGAATGAAACTATCATTATTAACGAGATTTTTTTTGTCTCAATTTATTTGAGATTTATATAATATATAACCCAATTGTTTTTAGGGAATAAATATCATTTAAAATATATGGGTCATTACAACATAAATATTTGAATTTCTTTGATAATGTTTGATACATTCAATGCTCCGTTTTACAAAAATATATATATAATATTATTTTTTACCCTGATGGTTATCAACTAGCCTGTGGAATGTTGAGAATGAATATTATTAGCTAAATTATAGATATATGGTATAAAAATGTTTATAAAATGAAATATCTTTTACTTATTATTTCGATATGAATATAAAAACAAATTGAATATAAAAGGAGAATTTTTATGAAAAACTATTTTGTGTCCAAAATGTAATTTTCCATATTAAATTAAATTAATCACAATTTGGGAATAATAATATAGAAATTTATTTGTTATATATTCCATAAAAATCTTTTTAAATTTATCTTATATTTTTCATAAGCATGAAATAAGAAAAAAATCCAATTTTAGACATTAAATGGTTGCATTTTTCTAAGAGGCTATTTTTTTGCTTTTAATTGAAGAATTTTCCTAAATTATTATTATTTGAATAATTTATAAATATTTGTGAAAAATTAAAATTATTTTTTGATATCAAAATATCAAAATTTAATTTTTTTATTTCCTCTATTTTCTGAAAGGATTAATTTTTTTGATGAATAATGAATAACACTGAGTTTTTGTAAAACATTTCCTTAACATATAATATATTTGTATAGTAAAATTATGTTATAAATTCTTTTTAGTTTAAAATTAGTTCATATAAACAATAATAAATTGAATTTTGGTTATCTAATTAAATTTCACAATGACATTTGATAGGAAAATTTAAATCTTTGGATGTTTTGTTACATTAAAAATACATTATGACGTCACGTCCGTGAGATTAATTTTAAATTTATATATTCAACTTCTATGATTGTAATTTAGGAAAATGGAATCCATATTTAGAATCATAATGATTTATAATTCTTATTTAGATAAATATAATTCCTGACAAAATATTTTAGTCAATGTAATTAAAATTAATTATCATGTTTACGAAAAAAAAAGTTTTCATAATGATTAAACATATAATATATTATGTAATAATGACCATAAACTTTTCTAAAAATTACTATATTGACATATTTAGTCTATTAAACCATAAAGGGTTTAGAATAGTTCTCTTTGGACCATATTGGGACATGTAAAACATTTCTAGGACCCAAATATTTTCAATAATACAATGTGTGTCCTCTCTAGCCCTTATAATAGGCCTCCATTACACCCCATATCTACACACCTCTCACACCATTTTATATCATCCAAAAAAATTCCAAATGAAATCCAAAAACCATCCTCTCATACTAGATTCATCAATTTGTTCATAAAGAAAATAAAGGAGTTCATTTTGAACAAACCATAAATTTTTACTTGAAGAACATGTAACATTTTTAAATGAGAACTTTTGTTTTATTTAATTCCAAACCAAATAAATTATTCATATTCCATGATTATATAATAAAATTATTATACTAATCACAATTATATGTTTGATGTTATTTTTTTACCTAAAAATATACACAATTCCATCATATGGTTAATGAAATCATTGTTTGTGTGTATGACAAGCTACCATCTTATCATGTGATGTTGTTTGTTTTTTCTATTCCTTCACTTACTATTGGAAATTATAATATAAATAATAGTTTTATATTATATTTATGATATTTAAAATTTATTCATTCACTTGGAATTATTTTATAACAATTTCCTTTATTCTTTATATTTATTTTGATTATAATAGCGTTATTTGCTGACGTGTAAACTACTGACTTATCAATGTAGTGTGATATGTTCAAAAATTACATGGAATGTATTAAGGAATGAATGAAAAAATATATGATATAAATTAAATATTTAAGATATTTATTATACAATTATCTCTCCTTAAATTTAAAATATCATTTTATTCATTCCATTTCTTACACTGAAAAAGTGATAACATCATTCGAGGAGGTATGGACTACTTCCGCCAAGTGATGGAATTATTCTTATTTCCCCACCCATCATAGGATATATATATATATATATATATAATTATGTAATATGGTATTTATTATATAGTGGTCGTTTAAGAAATATTAATGTTACATACCTTCATTCAATAATGATCCTTGAAAAATAGGAACATTACTCATATATAGTGGGACCTACAATCACCATTAACATAACGTTGGTTTGTTTTAATAAAAATCATTCATATATTAATTTAAAAGAATAATTCATACTTAAATGAGATAGTAATGTTTTGTTTATTATTCTAAATATAATTAATGAATGAACTCACCGACCATGGTTAACCTATCAATGTAATTTCGATACATAAGGTGAATATGGAAAAAACATCCAACATAAATATTATTGATTATGTAATTGTATATAACCTATTTAAAATTGAAATGAATGTAATAATAGACATGTAAAAGATTATAAATAAATTAAATTATATAAATTGCTTTATTATTCATTGGCATAGGTCAAAATAATGAAAAATTGGACACTTGGTAAGGTATTTCTTATATCAATTTCCATTCAATAGGTTAACATATATGTCATTGGTTATGTTTTCCTAGGACTATGTGTGAAATTACATATGATTTAATTATTTTTCATTAACATATTTATTTCATGGATTTATATTTTACACATATAATTACTTCATTTATTTATTCCCACACAAATGTTATGTTCTTTTATGTAATTATTTCTCCATTTTTTTCATGTGTGTAGTAAATATCATATTTACTACCAACATATTTTGTGTGATGTATATACTACCCATTTTGATACATTATACATAAAATATTTTATATTCTTGGAGTTTTAATGTTTCATTTTATGTTTATTATTTCTAGGGATTCCAATTCAAATTTTTCTATATTTGTAAAGGGTTGTGTCTCGATTTACATTCCCTTGAGATATGTTTGTAAGTATGAAACTAATTAAATTTTAGTGTTGTATATAATACACTATTAAATTTTATATATTTAATTTCATTTATTCCCTTGATATTTTTTAAATTTTATTCCATCATGGGTTTTGTGATTAAAATGATTAAAAGTGGTTTGAGTCACTTCAAATGTTTTATGATTATTTTTCTCAAGAATGTTTCTAATGATATATTAATGAAATTTAAATTTATAAACACCAAAAAACATAGTTTTTACATATCATATACTGGGAATATTTTTTATTGAAACCATCCTCATTATTTCTTTTGATGGATTATGATTTGTTTCAATGAGATTGTAAAGGAACTCATTTCATTTCAACCAGTTAATCTTGTTTCAATGACATTGTAACAGAACCCATTTATTTTACATGGAATAATATTGTATTAAAATGATTTTTATAGATTTTTTTTCAATGTGTAAATATTGTTTCAAAAACATTTTAATAGAAGAAAATTCTTTTCTATGGGTTATTCATTTATCAAGTAATTTTTTTTTCTATTTCATTTCAATAGATTATTATTGTTTCAATGAGATTTTATGGAAACAATTTAATTCCAATAGATTAATAATGTTTCAATGTAATTTTTATGTACCACATTTCATTTCTATGTGATAATAATGTTGTAAATATATTATTATGTAATCCATTTCTTTTCCACAAGTTAATTTTGTTTCAATTATATTGACATGATACTATTTTATTGGCATGGGTTCACTACAAGAAATAAGATCTATACCAATGCTTTTGGGAAAACCATTGGTATAGTAAACTTATATGGACATTTACTAATGGTTTTGCCAAAATAGTTGGCATATGTAACTAATTTGGACATATACCAATGGTTTTCCCAAAACCGTTCGTACAGGGGGGACCTATACCAACAAATTGGAGAATACATTGGTATAGGTCACTTATATGGACATATACCAACAGTTTTTTCAAAACCGTTGGTATAAGGTCTTTATAATATTCATTTTCCAATGGTTTTAGCCAAACCGTTGGTATAGTTCCATAATGGACACCCTATAAAAACGGTTATGGAAAAACCGTTGTCATAGCCCCCCTATACCAACAGTTTGTCCAGAACCCTTTGTATATGTCCCAAAATCAATAAATCTATACCAAAGGTTCTCAAAACTTTTGGTATAGGTATATACCAATTGTTTAGAGAACAATTGGTATAGTTACATGTTTTTTTACAGAATCTTCTTACAGAGAACATTAAATAAATCAAAAGTTAATATATTTATAGCATCCCGCCTCTTTATCATATAAACTTTCATTACATTTTACAAAACCGAGGATCTTTTAGGTTTAGTGTCTTGGAAACCAGGAACGTTAAACATGAAAACATAAAACATTCTTCTAAAACACTTGAAAGGCTTCTCCTCATGTACATCCTAGGTTATTTACTGCATCACATAACCTAGGAGCATACATCAAAAGAAAGGGTGAGCAAAAATCCCAGTAAGGAAAACAAGAGAAACATTTTACATGTGAACTTGAGATACTTCAATAAGGTCATGAAAAAGAACATTAAGGCATGAGAATGAAATAAGGAGGCATATCATAATAAAAATAACATTTTTCATAACTTGAAAATGTGGATACATAATTTAACATATAAAATCATGAACATATCACCAAGGTCCATCCCCAAGGTGTCATTTTTAAAATTACCAAGGTTATTCACCAAGGTATCGTGAAAATTGTAATCTCTAGTGGTTACATCATTACCCAATGCATTGGAGCGCAATCAGGGCGCACCCTTAAATTTTACTTTATTATCATGTGAGACATATATATCATCATCAAACATTTCATAAATAACCCATATAGCATAAAATAAATGGGTTTCATTTCATAATCATAACGTTTTAAAAACTGCTTTAAAGACATGATCTTTACATCACTTTAAAACCCACGGAAAAGGATGGTGAGTATCATGTATGTAAATCCCAGAATTTAAAATAGTAAATTTTGGTATATATGTGAAGACCCCTTTAGAATAAAGAGCTTTTAGTATTCACTTAAAAAGAACTTTAGAAAAAGAGAGAGACATTTTGAGACGGAAATTCTGCAGCATAACGGCTATGTTACGAGGTTTTAGAAGACATTAAAAAGAGAGGTAAAATGGGTCAAACATTAATAAATGACCCATAGAATAGTATATGTACAGAATAAGAAGGATTCATGATCATGGTAATTAATTTTTAAGGACATACCATTTGAAATGAAAAACATGGAAGGAAGACAAAAATTAGATTTCTCTTATGAAAGTTCGGCAGCCTAACAGCGTTACTTAAACTTCAACAAAAATTATTTGAAAATATCAAATAGGGTCTCTCATCATGTGAACATAATAGTTCAGTATGATAGATATAGAGATAATTCCCCAACATAACAAAAAGGAACTTGAAAGAATTGACATGAAAGTAGAACTTCAAAACGAAAAGGGTGAAGAACCACTTAAAAATTCGGCAGCCTAACGGCGCCACTTAAAACTTCAAAATACTGAATTGAAGTGATCAAATGAGGTATCTCATCATATGAACATAAGATTAAATTATGATAGATTTAGAGATCATACCCCAAAATAACAAAAAGGAACTTGAAAGAATTGACATGAATGTAGAACTTCAAAACGAGAAAGGTGAAGAACCACTTAAAAATTCGGCAGCCTAACAACGCCACTTAAAACATCAAAATATTGAATTGAAGAGATCAAATGAGGTCTCTAATAATATGAACATAAGAGTCCAGTATGATAGATATAGAGATCATACCCCAAAATAACAAAAAGGAACTTGAAATAATTGACATGAAAGTAGAACTTCAAAACCAGAAGGGTGAAGAACCACTTAAAAATTCGGCAGCCTAACAGCGCCACTTAAAACATCAAAATACTGAATTGAAGCGATCAAATGGGGCCTCTCAGCATATGATCATAAAATATCATTATGATAAATTTAGAGATAATAACCCAACATAATAAAAAGGAACTTGAAATACTTTACATGAAAATAGATCTTGAAAAAAATGAGAAGGGAGAAAGAATCCGTTACAAAAATTTCGGCAGCCTAACGACGCCTCTTAAAACTTCATAAAACGAAATAATGAGAGCAATAGGGGATATATCATAATATGAAAATGAAAAGGTCAGTAAGAGGAGTATAAAATAACATCCTCCAACATAAGAACATGGAGCATAAATGGAATGACATAAAAGAGATTACTTGAAATGAAAGAGAGAGTTCAGATCCCTTACCTTAAAACATAACACTTAAAACTCAAAGGTTGGGACCTTGAGGGCTTGGGGGCACCATGGGAGGACTCCTTGGGAGGTAATGAGACCATAACTTCGTTGGGGGAGAGTGGGGAGTCGAATGGATGAGAGGATGGCTTGGTATTTATATGGAAAGTGAGGGGACAAGGCATTAATGGCAAAGGGACACCTCATTAGTGGTTTTGGAAAAACCATGGGATTGCCCATGGTATTTGCTCATGGTATTGGCCACTTGGGACACCTCATACCTTATCTCACTATTCATAATTCGAACATATTCATTACAAACTTAATACATCATTTAATGATGTCATTAAACACTTGTAACTTAAAAACTGTATTTTCACTATTCATCGAAAATTCAACTTTCTCAGAATAGTCCCAAAATTTCACCTTAACCAAAAATCAACGCTCTGATTACAAATATGAACTCCATTTTATAAAAAAAAATTTCTAAATATTTTTAATTTAATTTTTAAATAAAAACACTATTCACCGAAATTTCATTTTTTTTCAGAAAAACTCCAAAAATTACCGTTGCATAATATCGGGGCTCTGAGTTCAAAAATGAAATCTGTTTTATAAAAATAATTATCTAAATATTTTTAATTAAATTTTTAAATAAAAAACACTATTCACAAGAAAAAACTAATACTTGATTAATGATTTATGAAACCGTTATTTAACCATTTTATTGAATCACATTACTTAATCATGGTGCCTAGATTATATTAATACTTTCTTTAAGTGAGATTACTAATCCATTTAGACACATTACTAATCCTAATCATAAAGTCACTATTCATAATTTACTATTCATCAAAAATTAATTTGATCTTATTAGACTCTAAATTTCGTACTGAACATAATTATAGAAGACCATTTTTCGAAAATCATTACACATTTTTAATTATTTTAGGTTTACACAACCATTTTTAAAATATCCTTTTTCTAAAATTAATCAAAAATATGCATAATATATTTATCCGGTCATTTGAAAATTCATAAACATCATCATAAGATGAAATCCCAATTTTTATTTAAAACAAAGGATTACACAAGGCAGTTACGGTCTCCTTACATAGCCCCTTATCACACCAGCATAGGACCTAAGTGTAAGGTGTGCTAAGGTGAGAGAATCCAAGGGAGGCTCGGCCAACATCGCACGAGTAGTAATTTCTATCAGTTTAAACTTCTCGTGAAGGCGATCCCGTTCTAGCTTTATACGATGAAGTTCAGCTTGGGTTTGGTCCAGAGCAAAGCCCAGTGGTGCTACCTCCTTCCCAAGTTCTATTAGATGGGTTTCGATTGGTCCAAGACTACTGGGTGAGGCCATCGAATCTTATTTCTATATAATTAACCTATATTACTTATATTTAGAGACAATAATCAAAACGTTTAGTTTCTAGTGGTCATATTGACCAATGGTCATATAACAGTCAAACACCAATTGTATCATTTTAATTGTACTCATGTTATCAAATGAAACATTTTTGTTGAGTATAAAAAATAAAATAACACATAAAATTAGGAAACAAGATTTCTTCAAAATTTCGGGTTGTTACAATATTTATGATAATAAATATATATATTTATGAAATTATGTTCACAAAAGTCAATTTATGATAGTGGTTAGGTTATTCAATCATAAACTGGAGGCACTAGGTTCAAATCCAATAGAATGATTCTTTTTTGAAATAAATATTCCAACAGTTTTATGGAACTGTTGGTATAATATTTTTATTTTAATTATACCAGCAGTTTTCCAAACCATTGGAATAAGTCTATACCAAAAGTTTTTCCCAAACCATTGGTACATACCTATACCCACGGCTTACTAGCCAACGGTTCTCTAAAATGTTTTTCGCGGATACACCAACGGTTTGGAGTCCAATACAAATAGTTTGAAACCGTTGGTATATGGTATTTTTCTAGTAGTGGTTAATCATGTTTTAATAGAAATAATGATTATGTCTATGAGTTTTATTCATTTCATGGTTATTTGGAATATTACATGAGGGGTTATCCCAAAATAATTATGTAATACAATTACTACTTAACATGTGGAGGTCCAGATAATGCCATGTAAGCTAATTACAGCTTAACATAGGGTGGTCAAAACAATGATGGGTACGACCATTATATATTAATATGTGTTGGGATAGATAGCATTAGGCGATAGCACTATAGTTATCCAGTCAATATAGAAATGATTATATTAAAATTCTTCAATATGGATATTTTAATTGAATGTGTTTTCAAAGGGCTTTTCAAAATATTGAATGGTTCTAATGAATGTAATTCTCTTAGTTACCAAAATGAAATTTAATTATTTTTGTGAATTTATAATGTCTCTATGGATCTTTATTTATATCACAAGGACCATGATTATTTATTTGGATGGTTTTTTACTTTTATATGTTTTTATATATAATGATCCACGTATTTATGGGTATGATTCGTCTTTGGATTCACCCATGGACATTGATTAGGCCACCGTACCCTTGTGCACTCTTATGCTTATTGATGAAAATCAATTGATAATGGTAATTTTACCTTATTGTGAATTTTAGATCACCCTTCCTATGTTTCCATTTCCCAATTTTATAAAGAAAATTTTTGAGTGATAAATGTCTATAAAGGATTTCACAGGGAAGATGATGTTGAGATAACAGAAAATAATAAATTCTAGATTAAGTGGTATTAATGAAAATATAAATTCATGTGATTTTTTAGATATGATTTTGTCATAAATCTCTAGAACCTTATACAAAAAGGTTTCTCTATATTATAAGTGATATATGTTTTTCTTTGGTTGTGCTATGTTTCTGATGGGAAGAAATTTGATCACAATTATCAGCATCAAAGTCAAAAATTTAATGTTATAGACTCCAATACAAGATATATTAGTACATGTCCTATACTGTTATAGTTATGGATATGAAATAAATTATCAATAATATTACATAAATCCAATTGAACTAATTTTTCTAATCTCCATGAAATATTTATCAATATTTCTTATGAATGATTAATTTCATTCTAAAACTAATAATTCAACATTAAGGAAACTTTAGTAAAATATAATCACATATATAATTAATTTTAAACATAATTACATATAAATAATGTTTTATAACCTTTTTTGGATTTATAAAGTAAATTTTAGGCTTCTATAAATGTTTTATAAAAATATTTGATATTGGATATTGGAATTTCTAACATGGAATGGGGAGTGAACCCAAGAGCTCAAGGGGAAGTGTTCCTAAAGTGTAATATTTTATATCCCTAGTGCTTTCATGGTATTCTAAAAATATTACCATGATTTTTATAATCCATATGTAGATATAGTTTTCAAATATAATACTTTGAGAATTACATGGGGAAATGAAAGTGTATTTCAATTTTCCTTATTGTAATCACGTGGACCGTAGTACCATAGAGTCTATGGTTACATTATTATAGTGTTTCATGATATATGTGATCACATCCCAATGTAATTAATAGTGTAAGTCTTTGAAAACAATATAAAAAATTGAAATTCCAATTATATTAGAAAAACTAAAAGAAAACATAATTTTCTCTGAGAAAACCATTATTAACTTCCTCATATGTCTTCATATCAATAATAATACTATTTCTATAATAATGGGGAAAGGAAACTATTGAACTGGGTGAGCAATATTTTTCAATAATGATATGTCTACACCAAAATTTTTCATTAATACATAAGTCCCAATCAATTTTCCAAGGTAAATAATTGAAACACACCAAATTTATTTAATAATTTGATCATAAATACTAATATGGAAGGAATAAATGACGGTAAAAATAATTCCATATAAATATTCTAATGATCTTGAATCCTATGCATGAATAATATAACAAATCAAATAATCACATGTAAATTGATAGCTAAAATATTAATAAGGTAATTCATAAATGCATATATCATAACCATACAATAAAGGAGTCTTGTAAAGTCATCTTACATTAAAGGGTGAGACCATATCCAAATACGATGTCTAGTTTATCCCATGATGACTAACTATTCATTGAGGGGATATAGTCATCCCCAATAATCACATACTATGTCCAATATTTTCCTTATATGAATGTGGAGAAACATAATCAATTAATCATTCATATTTAAAAATAATATATTAAATGTTAATAATTTCCCCAATCAATAAACACAATCCAGATAAACATTCATATTGAAAAACATACATATTTATGTTAATAATTTATTGAATAAAAAAAATAATCAGAAAACATATAGAAAAATAATTTTAATGGTTATAGAGAAAAATATTCCAAATGAATTATACTGTAATATGATTTTTTATATTAACTTATAAAAATAATATAAAAATTGGGTTAGAACATTCTTCATGAAAATATCATATTCACTTTGGAAAAAACATTACGAAACCAAAAATTTCGATAATATGTGGAAAAAGATTACATTAAAATAACCTCATAAAAATTTAATATAAAAATTAAATATATTAGATTCTAGGATGGTAGAAATACTATACATTCCATTTATGTTAAAATAACGATTCCCTTCAAATCTTGGGTAAAATGTTATTGAGTTCCTTGTATAGAAAACAATAAGAAGATTTCATTAATTTTTTTAAAAAAAACTAAAACATTGGTAAAAAATTATTGAATAATTTATTTCTATAATTTTAAAAATATTTTAAAATATTTTTAGAAAAATGGATATGGAATATAATAATTTTTTAATGAAGAGTGAAATAAAGGTATTTTTTTAAAAAAAAAATAATTTAAATAACAAAAAGAAAAAATGTTATTAATAAATGATAATTTAAGGATTGAAAATAGAATAATTAAATTAATTGTGTTAAATATATATAAATAAATAAATTTCTCAAAGGTATTCTTAAACATAAACAATCACGAATAATTAGAAGATTTTGAAATAAACACTAACCAGTTTAGTAACGTTTGAATTGCAAGACCCATGAATTAAGTAAGATCAAATGAAACATTAAATTTAATAAATATAAATATATTAATGTTATAAAACATCAAAGTGGATTTTTATAAATCACACCATGTAAATAAGTTGTGAATATGGCATATGTATCTCGAAAGTAAATGTTAGATGAGAAGCCCTAACATTAGGTATGAATTCGTTTATTAGTATTTAAACCTCTTGTATAATAGAAATATAATTAACATAAATCTATTACATAAGAATATTCATATATATCACACCATATATAAATTCCCTCAATATTTTTATCACCACTTTTTTAATAATATATTTTTATAAAATCAAAATTTTATTTGATAACATCTCTTATTTTCATGTATTTTTTTCTTTGGTAGCTTTGGTTCTTTTAAATTGATCATGGTAAAATAGTATAAATAATATTTATAATGATATAAATATCATATTTATTAACTACATAAGTGTGTATAATAGTCTATAAATGTTAGATAAAAAAATTTGTTAAACCATTCTTAGGGATAGTATGTCATACAAACACATGAACACTGTTCCCATTTTTTGAAAGATCATAATGAAAGAAAGTAAAATAAAATTTAAACATTAGAGATTAATTATTATATAATTTATAGAATTTTTATTAATTAAATATTTTGTTTTTACCATCCAAGTAAATATAAAATAAAAAAACATTCACATCATTTTTTGGAGGTGGCAGTACACAAATATACATGAGTGACATTGTCATTTTTCAATAGATTAGTAACCAAGATGGTAGATTAGGTATAGTAATTTAATAATAGTAATTATATTATAAATATATTATTAATAAATTTAATCCACAAATATATCAATCCATGTTATCTAGTCATGGAAAACAGATGGCATTAGTTTGTGTGGCTGTATTCTATCGTACACTCAATCAACAATTCTCTTTCCCATTTGATGGAAAATGAGACAAATAAGTGTTATTAAACTAACATATTAAAAAATATATTAATTCTATATAATAGTGTTAACTTTTTAACATATTAAATGGATATTTTAATGAGGTAAATGAATTGATTAAATTAAATTTCATTGTTAAGATCTACCACTACATTGGATAACCTCTTTTGATTTAAACATAATGACTTCAAATGATACATTTATTCTCAAATAAAGAACTCAACGTAATGGGAATGTATGAGATTAATTATTTTTTGCAGGTATTTCTTGAATAAAATCGATTTGGAAGAGTGAAGAAAAGAGGAGAGGGTGTTCCCTTTCATAAGCTGAGTATAAGGACACACTTTTAAATTTTGGAATGAATTGACTGTCACCATGTTTTTTTGAATACTCAAGGCACCAAAATGGAAAATTATAGAACCTTATTGGAGAAGTGGTTAATATAAATCTATAAAATAGGAGTTATACGTGTTTTTAGGTTATTCTTACCCTTTATTTTTTAGTTTAATCCCCATAAAAATTATATTGTCATTAACCACAATTATTAATTTTTTTTCATATTTAGAATTTATTATAACAACATTATTTGAACAAATTAAAAAATATTAATTATTCTAATTTAAAATTTAGAATAAATTTTATATAATTGAAATAATATAAGTGAAAAAATTTAAATCATTGTTAATATTCGAGATGCGATGAAGATATTGTTTTCTTATGGAATAGTTTTGAAATGTTTAAAAAGATTTTATAATAAAATTGAAAATTGATTGATTAAAATGAAATATATTTTATCAATTATGATATAATTGAACTATTTTTACTTTTAGAATAATTTCTAAACAAATGTTTATATAATTTCATTGTAAATTCAGCCAGTTCTGACAGTACCACTTCAATATTATGATTTCTTAGGAGTACCTTTCCCAAGAATGTCATTTGACTCATCAACAATTTTTTTAAAGTTTATATAATCTATAATTTCTCGTCACAATTATATTGTTTTAATAGTCATTTCCAGATTTCCATTTGTTTATAAATGATAATTACAGAGCAGACAAAGCACAATATCATTATACTTCTAATTTTTTTTCTGGAATACTGATGTTAATCAAGGATCAGAAAGAGAAAAAAATTAGAGAGGTATTCTATGAAGTCTTATAAATTTATTTCTATACAAATACTATGGAAACTCTAGAGTTAAATAATCTCTTATTGAAAATAAATGTGCTGATTTGGTGAGGTGATCAACTATAACCCATATGGAATCTTTCAAACTATGAGTCATCAATAAACCAATTTCATTACCCATTATATTTTCATCCAATTTTAATATTTTAATTATTAAAGGATACCAAAAATCGAATGGATTTTATATCTCAGCCTTCACCTATCGATAGACCAATCATCTTGATATATAATTGGTAATTTCTTAATATATATTTTCCCACCGATTCAGTTCCTTTAAATATCTATACATTCTGGTGCTACTAGGGTGTATAGAACAGTTTGTTCTATAATCATCATCCAACAACTCCATTTTCATCTCTATTATATATAGAACACATAGTATATTTCAAATATCATAACACTATATTAATTAATGAAGTCTTCTAATTTCTAATCATTTCCACCATGAATATTCATTTGAGGGTTCCCATTATATGGATGATAAATTTTTATCCTTTCAAAAAATGATGCTTTGAAAATAAGTTAAAACATGTGTCAAATCTACAATTCCATAATAAATCCAAGATCAATATTAACCTACTATGTTAAAATAGTATCATTTTCAATCAATGTTTTTTTTCAGGACTCCAATATCATTCTAGATTAATGCATCTAATGATTTATTGAGAAGTCGTAGTCCTTGAGTATCTTGAGCAATCACATTTCACTCATGTTGATATCTTTATTTGTAATTATGTATTTAAAACGCTTCTGATCAGAATATATTTCATATTAGTCACCAAATATATAATGCCTCCATATCATCAATGAAAATAATATTTCTTACAACTCAAGATATTGGGACTGATATTTTTTTTCCTCAATCTTCTTCATCCTTTATGCAAAGTCAATACCATGTAATTATACATAAGTATAATTATAGTTGCATTATTCGATGTATCACTATATATTACAATTCAATAATTTCCCAATTGTAATGTCAAAATTTTATCATTCCCCAATATCCTCTTCAATTATTTGAAATACTATTCACCTTCCTTTATATATAAAAATTTAACTACACTATGATTAATTTCGGATAATGGTTCTTCCAATCTGTAAATTTTTTATATAGTTCACATATTGTAACCAAAAAACCAATGGAACTACATACCTCAGTAATGGTAATTGGTGTACTCCATTATTTGATTTCCATTATCTTCACAAGATCAGTAGAGATTACATCCTTAGAGACAATATGGCTGTGGAAACAAACATTATGAATAAAAAAATAATAGATGATTTATAATCCATATAATATTTTTCTACTGTGATTTCTGTGAGTTATCCTCAAGGGATTTCCATTGTCCTCATAAATCATATGGTACAAAAATATTTCATCAACTAATACTACAAAAAAATCATTAATATATTACATGCATACTGTCTACACAAGATATATAAAGACATATTTTATACTAGTCAATCACAATCGTTTTACTCAAACCATGTAAATACCATAACTTATAAATAATGTTGTCTTCAGAATACCCTCATTATTTACTCAAAATAAATGATACTTAGAATTTAGTTAAATCCTTGTAAAATATTGGTCCTCATGAAGTTAATCGAATATGTCATTGATTTGAAGTAGAGGATACCTTTCCATTATCCTAAAAGAACTCATTTCCATATAATTAATACATAACCTCATAGATCTATCTCATTGAAGAACACAAAGGATTAGTAATCCCTATTGTGAAACACTAGGTTGTATAAGTCCATTATCTCAAAAATCCTATATATATTTAATCAAAAATACTAATTTCATAGTTACTATTCTATAGAGAGTATTTCATATTGATTTTTCATTATCGTCTAAATTAATGTAAAACTCAACATCATGATATGATGTATATATAGGTATTTATTGAAGAAATACATCAATGTATTCCTATATAATTATCACACCATAAATTTTATGATTATTTTTTATATATACAGATTGAAACTCCTATTATTTCCAAAGGATATCATTCATAACAGAAACTGGTGGTCGATCTAGACATTACTAAGATGATGATCTCTCTATTTAAAGATAATAAGTCCCACATCATCATATTGATTTATCATTTTCATATCATTGTAATCTATTTTCATCATTTTTTTGAATGATAGTCTATACCAATTATTATATCAAAATTAACCATAGGAATAATAATGAATTTTGAAAATTGTCTATGTTTATGTGTCATGATGGAAATTGATTGGAAGATCCTTATTTCTATGAGACATCCACTAGGACTCTTGACAGACAACTCAATTATTAGGGTGCAAGGAAAATATATTATATTATTGGATAAATTGAAGACATAAATGAGTGAAAATATCCGAAATCAAAGAAATAATTTGACAAATTTTACAATATGATTAAATTACATTCCACTGCATCATTAGTAATTTCATCCTCAAATTTTGTGATCACATAAGCATATCCTTTCTCTCAATGAATTTTCTAGGGTAAATTCCCATGAAACATGGGAAAATAATTTTCATGGTGTCCCCTATACTTACAATTGAGGAATTTTACATTTGTAAAATATTTATTTCCCACGAAATAAGGATCATGGTGGTCATTATATCGACATTTCTAGAGAACTCATATTCCTAGAATGAATGTACCGTGGTGTTTATTTACAAGTTTAGTACAAGAAATAAATTATACTCTTCATTTTTTTCAGCAATGTATTATTATTTTTAGGGTTATCTTTCAACCTTTTCTAATGTTACTTTACTTCAAATAAATAATACATGGATAATTATTTCACTTTCTTCATATCACATGATATTATCTCCACACTATAAGAAAATGTTTTAGAGTCTACTTTCCTATAATGCCTTATCTTATGAACACCAAAGAAATGGTCAATATATCTCTTTACATTTAATATGTAGTATATAACATTCCGTGCTAACATTGTAAAATTATCTTCATAAATAAAAACATTCTACACTTTATTTTGTTCTGGTATCAATAATTTTCTCCCAATATCTATCCATTTCTCGTGATGAATTTTCCTTAAGAATAGTAACATAAAATCATTATACTATATGTTTTGTTATTTTTTCATTGTAATTATTATTTTTAATCAATTATCTCTATTAATAGACATAGCTTGAGGGATGATAAACATCATTGACATCATTTCTAACTCATGCTTCATTATCATTACAATGGGAAATCACTACATATATTACACACCTCAAAATGTTTTCAATTCCAATCCCAATTCTATATTTCTCATAAATTTCAATTTAATATAGTAGATCATAACATTAGGAATCATAATGTATTATTTTTTAACTACTGATAAACATAACATCAACTGAAAAAATTATTCATAAAATATCTCACTGTCATAAATTGGGTTTCTTTGGAAATATTCTTAAGTAATATTTTTTTCTGAAATCCTTTGTAATGATATGTAAAAAAATGTTAATTAGAAAAATCATATACCTATTAGATTGAAATGAGTTGTGAAGTAAGGACAGTTGTCTGAAAATGGGTAATTTCCAATTAAAAGTAAAATGTTCCCCTTTAAGAGTTATATCTACATGGTACATATGATCCAATTTCTAATCCACTTATAGATTTTGAGAGGATTTTATTTCATATATGATCTAGTATATCTTTTTCTAAATGTTTTTACTAATGATGCTCTGTTTTATTGTGTAAACACTCTGATCCTAGTATCCAATATTAGATAGTTAATAAATTACATTGAATCTAGATATATGTGATCTCATCATAAATGAATGAATAGTTTATCGATCTTAGAAAACTGTATACATACATGAAATTCAAATTTCAATTGAAAACATAATGTAAATATTACTATTTTATTTGAGAAAACCATCAATCTATTTTTCATCCCTGAATAAAAATAACAATATTCTTCTAATTTTCCTATGTATAAGGAAAAATAAATGGGTTTTATCTAATACTCATTATGGGTATATGTACAATTGGAGCTATCACGAATTCATAAGGCATGTTCAACACTACAAGGTATGTTACTGAATCACTTTCCATTTAATCATGTAGTTGAACATGTATTATAATATTTAATGATAAATTGATGATCATCATAATTGAATATAAATAATAAAATGAGATTGAAATGCATCCATGGATATTCTTTCAAATCAAATAATCATAAGAACATCAATAATTATTCACATAATGAGAAAATTCACATTATTGGACATCATAACAATACCATCAATTCTAAATTCCTTGAAATATTATCTAAATGGTCATGGAATTATCCATATTTAAAATTATAGTTTTTATTATGATACCTACTGATGCATTGAGTGGATATATCAGTCCCATCCCATTACGTGCAATGTATAATTTATTACTCATCTAAAAGGGGAGAAACATAAAATATGTCAATATATAAATTAAAAAACTAGACCAATTTTTTTAATAAATTTGACAATTTATAAAAAAAATAACATCTCAATAAATATTGGAAAGCAATTATATGAATATGAATAATTTCTTTTATCAACAAAAATATCATAAACCATCCAGATTATAATATAGAATTGTATGAAGATTGATCATCCCATTCAAACATAACATAAAACATTTAGAGATAAAATAATGGTGGTATCATTAAAATATATTCACAATTGAGTATAAGATAAAATGAAGGTTATTGTCATTAATGAAAAGAAGTACCATAACAATTTAATTTAAAATATTCAAAATGAGAATATTCTATTCTCTTTGAAAATAATTTTTCCAAACTAAAATTTCAATTATAGTATAGAATTTTTTTATTTGAAATGAGTCTTATAAAATTTTAAATTAATGAACTAATCAATAAGTGTCCATTATATAGGAAAAATATGTCCATTAATTGTACTTTGAAACAAATATTCTCTTAATGTTTTGGGTAACGAGACAAAAAGTATATCATTTAAAATATGAGTAGATGATAACATTCAAAATATTTTGTAAAAAGATCAACATGGTTAAAAATATATTTAAAAAATCATTTAGAGAGTTCAAACCACATTTTAAAAAATATGTATAAAAAAACTGAGACCTAGAAGAAAATGAATTTTTAACCAACGAGAGAAATGAGGACAAATTTTATTAAAAACTATTTCTCAAAAATTTTATTTAAAAATGTGCAGATAAAGGTATTAATATTTTAAAATATCTGGAGTAATCATCAGAGAGAAAATTGATTGTATTTTTGATAAAAAAATAATTCTTCCATGTAAGACTCAATCATAAACAATAATAAAGAAGGTTGAGATATGGAAATAAACTATTACCACTCTTGTAACATTTTAATCACATGGCCCCTGAAATAAATAAAATAAAATAAATAACTAAATAAAATGAAGTTTAATATATTAATTATATATCATTGGAATGGGGTAATATATAATGGCCAAAAAATTTTGTGAATAAGGCATAAGTTTTAGGAATATAAATGATGGGGATAAAACTCTTACCTCAAGTCTGACTTCATTCACAACTGTTAAAAAATCATGTATAATTAATTGATATTTATTAAAAATATATTGAAAAAATATTATTATAAAATATATATCTTACTGTTTTTTATCTTCATATAAATTTATATCAAAAATTTATTCATGTTTTTTGAAAACCATTATTCTATGTGATAATTGTATTGGCTTTCATTTAATTTTTTTTGATAATTTCGATAATTGAACATTGATCATGGTTCCATATTATATATATATTCAAATGTGATATTAATATCGTATATATTCATTATATAGGTATTTAAATTTTTTCATAATTTTTACATATTGAAAAATGAGTTGTAATATTCAAGGTGACATTAAGTTGTACGTAAACACGATCACTAATTCCATTTTCAAAATATATGTTATAAAATAATGTTGAAAAATAAATCACCTTAAAATAATCAATGTTATATCATATATATTCATTAAATATATTATTATTACCATTTATGAAATGTTTAAATGAATGTAATTTAACTTAGGTTCTTAGAGGTCATCGTCTACATATATGGATAAGCGATGTCATAATTTCCTAATAGACTAGAAGATAAGAAGGTTGAAATTATATTATTATTCTAAATGTTTAATTATTTCAAAAATATATTTTAAATAAAATAAATTCATCAAAATATCTAATGTTGAGATGTGGTGATTAAAGAGAAACTAAATTGGTTTGTGAGGTGGTATTCCATCGTAGTTTAATCCTTACTAAACTAGATTGAACATTAATATCTATTATTAATTTTCATTATTTTCAGTATAAATTGTGACAAAAAAATAATTTGAACTTATTATATAATATAAATTTTTATTGTTTCAAATATTTAATCTTTTTTTATGAATTCAATTCACATATCTCTAATAATTTAATTTAAATGTAAACTCATAGAGACGATGAAAAATATATTTCCAAGGGGAACGTTTTCAAAATTTTAAACTGTTATTATAATATAATTTAACTTATAATTTACTCTAATGAGAGATATTTAATTAATTATAGTATAATTGAAAAAAATTAAATATTTATCAATTTTCAATCATAGGGGTCTTTGTAAATTCATCAAATGAAAAGACAGCTTTTAATAAAAATAGAAGTTCTGTTACTATTCACTGGATAATTTTTTTTATGAAATTATAGAAAAAATCACTCTATGATATATTTGAATTATTTACTACGTAAATTTAGTTACTTTTTTCAAATAAATATTATAATGTCTTATTAAAATAATTTTTAAATATCTGCCTAAAACACAATGAAATTATATTATTAGATAATATTATCTATGAGGAATGTAATATATTTTTTATTGTAGCGATATTTAACCTTATAATAAATTATTAAAAAAATAATTTTTTATACATTTATAAAACATATGTTTATAATAGTTTACTTATTCTTATTCATATCAACAAATTTAATGATTAGTTTATTAATGTGTACTATTTTATAGTACATTAAAAGATTTGGTAGCGTGTATCATAAGCTATAAAAAAGATTAAATTTATTTATATAGAAGTATATATAATGAAATCATTGGGTGATGAAATTAAATTGAGGAATAAAATGGGCTTTCAATGTGATATATATTCTAAATGTTTTCAACGTTACTTCTTATGTATTTTCCTTAAAATCCAAGCTAAATATAATTGGGAAAATAAATTATTATATCTACTATTTTTTATTTTAAATACAATTATTTTTAAAAAAAATTAGTTTTATTTATTATAAAATGATTTTACACATATTATTTAAAACACTAAATATAAAATTTTTGTGCTCACCATACATGTTTTAAATTTTTTTCAGCGATTTATTGATGTATACATGTTTGATTAGGTTTGGTTTCAATTATTCTTCTCGATCAAGTGAGGATAGTTAGATGTTGTGTTATTTTTATAACTCTTCAATGTGAGGATTCTTATTAAAAATCCTTCAAAAACAAAAAAAATACCCTTGGGTTTGTATGTAATTTCATATATTTTGTTAGTAATTTTTATAAAAATATTATATAAAACATGTTTTGGAATTAGATACAGGAGTGTGTGTCTCAAGATATTTCATTTTAGATACGAGAAACAATTTAAATAAAATTTGATTCAAGGATGTGTGGATGAAAATTAGTCATGTTTATAAGTATAATTACTTTTAGGGAAATCAATACTTTTTTATCTTTTTATATTGAGTGAATAAACTAAAAATGGAATAAGAAGAACCCTAAATGAATTTTCTATATATTTTGAGTGAAATTATTGCAATCATTTTCTCAAATTTGTTCTCATATTATATATATACTTTTTTCTACGTAGTAGTATACTACAATATTTTATATGAAATATTAAACTCCTCCTCTATACCTAGATATCACCAAGGAAGATTGATTGTTTTTTTTAAATATTTTTTTAAATAATTCAATTTTCCAAAAATAGAAGATATCATCAAGGGAGTTTCAAAATTATCACATTTTTATGAAATTTTTAAGCACATTATGATTTTAGAAGAGGTGCAGAATAAATTGATGCTTGGTTAACCAATATTTTTCAGTAACATCACATAAAATTTTGCTATGTAATCTTTGTATTTGGATGTATGATTAATTTGACAATCCCAAAGTGACTCATTTGGGATATTTTATAAAAATCATGTTCTATAATTTTTTTCAAATTATATGTCAAATAAAAGGAATCTTAAAATCTATTCTATTGATACTATCGATATAACTAGAAATATTTCTAAGGCCTCTAGAAAAATGATGTAACAGATGTTGAAGGATCTCTCAAAAATTATTTCAAAGGATGCACCAACATTTTCACGAATAATGTAATGTATAAAATACTATGATAAAGGTATGAGTAATTTAAAAAAATTGTTAAATATAATTTTCTTTAGGTAGTGAATATAATGAATATATTTTTTAGGTATGAAAATTTTCAAGATAGAAGTCCATGAAGAATATTTTATGGTTTACTTATTTTTAAATTAATTACAATGGAATAATTCATTGAAGGGGGATGAGTAAAATATCCCATTATTTTAAAATTATTTATATATGTGGTAAATGAATATATATTAAAAATTGAAAACAAAATTAATAACATTTTATTGATATTATATTCTAAATATGATACAAGTATAATCAACATCAACATTGAACTATGATATATATAGGGATATATGGACATTAAATTTATAAAAATAAAAAAATTAAAAATTAAAAGCTAATGATAAAAAAGATAACCAAAAAATCATAGCACATGTCTTTAGTATCATCTATGAGTATAAATCTACAAAATATGACAAGAATAAGAATATAGAGTAGAAGAAAAATATGAATCATCCATGTAAGTGGGAAAAAAATTATAAAAAGATAATGAATGTTAAAAATGTTTATTATAGTGGGATACTGATAGAATAGTTGATAATTTACGGTCCTTTGGATAGTACACATTTAATTTTATTTAAAAAATAATAATAATTAATTAAAGAATAATATAATTCTACATAAAAAATCATAAAATAATTTATTATAATTTAATTTTAATAAGTATTATGTGTGAAGTATTATATTCAATTTGTAGAAAATAGAAATGAAAAGTGTTGAGTGTTGAGAATATAATTTTTTTTAAATTTTTAAAAGTTAATCTTAAAATTAAAATTATTGATTTTTAAAGAGGTATTTATTAACAATTGTTTAATGAATATATATTTGTAATACAATGTATGTAAATTTCCAGTAGTTGAATTATATAAGTTATATGATTAGTATAAACATACACTTATGTCAACCATAATGTAAATAAAATGATAAGGGAGTAAAATAAATATACATTTTTTAATATATCTGTTTATTTTTTACTTATATGTTAAATAATATTTTATATTTCAACATGTTCCAAGAAAATTTCAAAAACATGGAAACTAGTTAAGATATCACTACTATGATTTATAGGATAATGCTCAACCATACCTAGGATCTATCTAGTCTAGATAAATGGTAGCATGATGGTCTGAGCACTTGTATACTGAATAGTTTACAAAGGTTGAGTACTCGATCTCATGGTATGTGTGCATTGTGGCACACAATGGGAAGAGCACATTATGTTGCCCCATGCATGTTTGTAAAGAGAAAGTATGAATATCATCCTTGATGTCATAGCTCAGGTTACTATTGAGAATGGAAATATTATGTGTGCACTAGACCATTTGAACCATCAGGTTGGGATGCCTAAAGAATGTTACTATTCAGGTTGTTAAAAACAATCTCATATAATGTTCACTATTCGATCAAAACTATGAGATCCATCCAATATTCATGAGCCTTCATTTTCATCCTCTCATTAATATCCCTCATCATCCTCATCATCCTAAATTTATGTTGAATGTAATATTACTTATTTATGACCTACAAACTATTTAGCTCGATACCCCTACCTATATGGGAGTTTTCCTTCACTAAGAGGTAGATGTCCTGTTGATCTACTAAACAAAGACGTTGGTCCCTTCGCAGGACTTCATCCATAGTGGTAAATAGTGGAAATAATTTCATTCCTGAGGATTCATGGAGAGGATGAATTAAAAAATTATCAATAATGATATAAATAAATAAATAAATAAATATATTATAAAATTAAACAATTTTGTTAAATGAAGATTATCACCAATTGGTTTTAAATCCTCCTATTTAATCACTTTCCCCTTGGGTTATATCATCTGTGATTTAAATATATATATGTATGTATGTAAGTATGTATGTATCAATGAATGTATGTTTATATGTATGAATGTATATATATTTATCTGTAACAACCAAAATAATGCAATTTTCATTAAAAGACCTCTCTTTCTTTATAAGAAAATAAAATCTAAAACTCCATGAAGCTTCGAGCATCATAAATAGGATTTATTTCCTAAATAAAATAATTTATATAACCTATGAATTTATAATGATACTCAGTTACAAAATTTTCACAAACTTCACCAAAATATTTTATCGGGAATATTAATTTTATAAAATATGAACCAAATATTGACAATGAGATAAAATATGATAGGGTTTTTTAGAACTATTTAAAAGTCCCCTATATTCAAGAGATAAACATATAGTGTCTGAACTGATATATATATTAATTTTCATCCTCAACATTCACAAGAAAACATGAAGACAAATCATTCTCCCTTTTTCCATACTAATATTTTTAAATTCTGGCAGTGGAAGAAAAAATTTTCCAAGCTCATTTTCGTTTACGATATTAGGCAAGTGATGTTTAATAATTTTCAACTCTACTTTTTATAGTTTCCATACCCTTACTGTAAGGGAAACTAATTTATTAATCATCAATTTTTTCTTCAATAACTTTTTTAAGGGATAATTATTTTTCCAAATCATATTTCATATATTAATGAAAAAATATTTAAGAGGAAGGGGTTAATATAAATATCACTATTATCAAAACACTTATATTAATGTATATTCAATTTTAGAATCATTTTTTTGGTATATGGAAAACTATGTCTGAAATGTTTGTAAAAAATATAATCGTTTATAAGATGTTTATTCAATATAAAATAAAGTTAAAATCATATTTAAACCATTTCATGAAAGATGTTTTTAAGGAAATTTTTCACGACCCGTCCCTCGAGGCCGGTGCAATGACTAACCCATGCCCGCCTTCCATAGGCCAGGGGATTGCGACTAGCACCCAACGCATAATTCCCTAAAACTGGGAAGGAAATGCCTTTATAACATGAAAACGCCCACAACGGAATATGGGATAGAAGAAAAAAACTAAGTAAATCTGTATACAAAAGAGTGAAAAAATTAAAGATGCCGGAATACAATCCCAACAGGAAAGTACAAGTACAACTGAAAAACAAGTACAACAGAAGAAAAGTAAAACAGTTGATGGGTCATCCTCTGGGATTCCTACTAGAAGGGTAGGTACAGATAGCCCCCACAACACTCCACGTCTGTCTGTATCCTCTATGTATCGTCATGTCGTGGGGTCCACCTCTGGGTACCGTCCAGTCCTGGTACACTCAGCCTCGGCTAGCATTGTATGTTGTTTTCATCCAACACAACGAGGTGAGGGCATATCCCTAAAAGGGGTGAGTATAAAAATTCTCATTAGGGACCCTGAGACCCTCAAGGTCTCACAAAACCAACAAGGACAAACCAAAAAGTATGAAATTAACAGATAACCCCACTTAGGTATACGCCCATACATATACCAATGTGATCAAGTAATCCATCTCAATCACGAGGAAAACACAAAAGTTACTGACTCAGGTCACACCAAGATTTATTCTAGGTGTAGTATCAAGTAACATTTCAAAGCACAACCTCAAACTCCTCGGCTCCTAGAGAACTCCTCCTCTATAGAGTACAGTGGGCCTACCGCGTCACACAGATCCGCTTTCCACAAACATTTTACGACTAAGGTAATCCTTCTATCGAGTGTCGTGGGTCTACCACATCACACAGAGGCACTCCCCACCATGGGTCTACCACATCACACAGAGGTGCTCCCCCTCATAGCCTCATGATGTATTCCTCCGGTCGAGTACCGTGGTTCTTCCATGAGAAATAGAGGCGCTCCCCACCATGGGTCTTCCGCGACACGAAGGCGCTCCCCGTTGGGCTAGTAAAATCACTCCGAGTTGAATCAGTCAGCAGTCGTCAGGTCCCAGCTAGGTACTAGGTCTCTTTACTATTCTCGCTCATCTCTAGGAGGATACAGTCCACCAAATACAAGTTGATACTGCAACTTTCATGAATTCCCATGTAGAAGTATCTCAAAGTTCCACCTCATCATAGGGGTCTCAACGCAACATACAATGCCTAATCGGACGCACTGTCTTTGAGTTATTAGCCTTTTACTCCTGGGGCCCAGTTAGATTCGTACACAATCCAACCTATCTATATCTCAAATTTACCCCGAACTCTAGTGGGGTATACTCAAAGGGAACATCACTCTCAAAGTATACCAGCGCTGCTGACGTTTCTTCAAATGGTCATCTGATGCCAAAGATATGACCAAAGAAAATAAAGGCTCAGTAGTGGGCTTGAGTCCGGTCCGACCGGGGTGAACTGTCCCGGCCCGACCCCATATGGGCCTACCTAGACTGGGTCGACCCGGTCAGACCTGTTGGGTCTCGACCAGACCATTGTTCGGGCTATCCTATTAGGTTCGGCCCGGCACGCATGGCCCATCCCAGTAGGCCACATGGGCGGTTCGGCCCGGGCTTGGGGCCAGATCGTCCCGGAGTGTCGTGAGGGCATGGCCTAGTGTATCTTGGCCTGGAGGGCGCGGCCGGGCTGGTTTGGCCAGGGCACCATGAGGGGGGGAACGTTCCAGATCCGGAGGCTAGTGCGGACAGGGCGCTGATTCGTATAGGTGGATACCGAGCAAGCCAGTAGGCGGGCCAGAGGGTGGCTGGGCAGGGCGCCAGGCGGGTGGCGGGCAGCCGGGCATGGCACCAACCGGGCCTGCGGATGGCCGAGTAGGGTGCAGCCTATCGTCCCAGTAGTCAGGAGCCTGGAGGTGTGGGCCAATGGTGGGGTGGCATGGGTGGCTCTTCCGGAAGGCTGTGGTTTGGCCCAAAGCACCGGAGCACTGTGGAGGCGACACGGTTTGGAGAGGCTGCAGGAAGCACGACCTTTGTCGTCGCCTCCTTTGTCATTCTGTCACCTCATCACCAAGCTGATGATTGTCACATACAAGAACAACGGAGGGGGTAGGTCCATGTTGGTTTGGGCCACACCCTCCGCTTTTAATGTGGTACCAATTGGATCATCAAGAAGTAGGAATATGAACAATAAATCACCCGTAGAAAATTCATTTCCAACCGTTGAAGAAGATTCATGGAATGTATCAACATATAAAAACCCCCTACCTTTGATAGTCGTTAGTCATTCGTTGACGGCATCACCGAATGTAGACAAAGAAGTTAGTTGTTCTTTTCTTCCTCTGCACGCTTCCAATCCTGAGTTGCGTCATCTTGTTGACGACGATGCAATGTGTAGGTCTATTGAAGACGAACCACATCGGTAGAAGCTCCGAGGAAGAAGTCTAAGCATGTCAGAATTCATCATTCTTTGTTGGGAGATTTCTTCCCTCTTATCCCATGTTTCCACCATGATTCCAAAGAAAATAATAATAGATAGGTTTATCTATTATTTTGTTGGCACAGAATTAAAAAAGGGTGAAATAAATTAATTTTCACCACCTAATTAATGTGGAGGATTGACACAAGATAATTAGGGGAGTTGGAATAATTTAATTAAAGGGAAGGTGGGACCATAAATCAGGGAGGGTGTGGAGAAACTGTCCCTCATTAATGAGGGTAGTTGAGAGGTTTTCCACTTCCACCATTAATTGGGGAGTTTAACCTCGTGTGGTCCCCAGGTTAAAACTTCTTGCATGAGGTTAAGTTCGGGTGTGACCCACCACCATAACCTCTCATGGGAGGTTTAGGTGTGGTGGTCCCACCTTGAAATTCCATGAGGAGGTTTTAACATACAAATAGCCACATGGCAGCTCAAATAAAATTAAATTGAAGCTCACTTTATTTATTATTTTCATTTAAAACCCAAAATATAACTTTTATTCTCAACCCACTGTCGCCGAAGTTAATGTCTCCTTAAGAGAATAACTGCACTTCGAGTTCAATGGTTTCCTCAGATTTCAATTCCGAGCACCGATTAAAAAGTGAAAAAAAACCTGCTCGTACATTTACTGAACGTATACGAACAAAACTTATGAAATTGATTCTGAGCACACCGGGCCTCAGAATCATGCACTGTCAATTTTGGAAGACTCATAAAAATATAATGTATTTAAGAAAAATGTTTCCACTGAATTTCCAGGTCTTTAAATTCTCTCCACCTCAGGGATTTATGTCCCCGTAAAATACCACTCGAACTATGGGAACAAGTGGGGTTACTGAGCATGGATATGTGCCTCCCACTCCCATGTTCTCTTCTAGAGGTTCCCGTGCAGCCAGCGAACACACACCATAAGTATCGACCATCCACGTAGGACCCACTTCTGTTGACCCTAAATCTCCACTGGAACATCCACGAATGTTGATCCATCGTCAACATCCAGATCACCATGGTCGATGAAGTGAGAAGGGTCGTGCATGTATCTCTTCAGCTGAGATACGTGGAAGACATCATGCACCAGGTGAAAGTGAGGTGGAAGAGCTAAGTGGTAAGCCACCCCGCGTACTTTGCTGAGGTCCTGGAAAGGTCCGTATATCTCAGAGATAACTCACCACCTCAGCCAAATCACTATAGACCTCATCAAGGTGAGACCTATAGAAAAACGTGGTCGCCATCCTTAAACTCCAGAGGAATACGTCTCCTATAGGCATACGACTTCTGCCTGCTCTGTGCAGTCTTCATCCCCTCCTAGATGATCTGCACCTTCTCTGTGTTAGCCCATACCATCTCTTGTCCCACCAGTGCTGACTCCCCTAGGTCAGTCCAGCACAAAGGTGATCTATAATGTTTCCCGTACAATGCCTCGAATGGTTCCATCGCAATGGTGGAGTGATATCTATTTGTTGTATGAAAACTCCACCAATGGTAAGTGGTCCTCCCAACTATGACCAAAGTTGAGGAAGCATGCACAATGCATATCCTTGAGAGTTTGAATGGTCCACTCTGTCTAGAAATCTTTCTGAGGATGGAAGGTGGAGCTTGGATGAAGCTACATCCTGAAAGCCTCCTAGAACCAATTCCATAATCAGTAAGTAAACTATGTGTCACGATCAGAGAAAATAGATGAAGGTACTCCATTTAGCCGCACAATATCCTGCACATAGAGGCATCCCAATCTCTACACTGAACCCTGCTCTCTAATTGGTAGGAATTTGGACGACTTGGTGAGTCAATCAAAGATCACTAAAATCGAGTCATGAACCCAGGATTTATGTAGAATTCCTGTCACAAAGTCCCTAGATATCCCATTTCACTTCCACTCTGGGACCTCTAATGGATGCACCATGATTGCTGGTACCTAGTGCTCTGCCTTCACTTCCTGAAAAGTGAGGAATCAAGGGAAAAACTCTGATACTACCTTCTTCATCCCTGGCCACCATGGCTGTCGTCGAAGGCCCTGATATATCTTCACCACTCCTAGATGTACCACAAAATACAATGTGTGGAAATACATCAAAACTTCCTTCGGAAGTGACACTGGTACCATTGTACATCCTCTGAAGAAGATGAAATGATCCCCACCTTCACAAAATCTATCCAGTGCCTACCTTGTGGATATCTGAGCACGTCATGTCTCGCAGTCTGCATCTCCACGTTGTGCCTTTCTAACTCGCTAAAGAAGTGGGGGAGTAACTCAAATAGAATGTAGAAAGGCTGCTCCATCTCTATCTACAATGTATATCTGTAAGGCAGCCAACTACTCTGGCGCCTCCCCTAGCAGTTGTATACCAGATCTCATGTTGAGAGAATCTACTACAATGTTCCCCTTTCCAAGAGTATCGACTATCCTGAAGTCATAGTAATGGATGACCTCATGCCTTTGCCGCCGTCTCAGGATCATGTTCTTCTGAGAGAAGATATGCTTCAGTCTCTTGTGATAAGAGTACTTGGTAAAACGTTCACCCATCAGATAGTTCTGCCACGTCATTAAGGCAAAGACTAATACTGCTAACTCTAGGTCATGGGTAGCATAGTTCTGCTCATTCTGCCTCAACTACTTTGAACCATACGCAATCGCTGCTCACTCATGCATCAAGACACACCCTTGTCTCATCCCTGATGCATCTCTTTATACTATGTACCCTATGCCTTCCTCTGGAAGGCTCCAGATAGGGGCACTATGCAGCCTCTGCTTCAGCTTCGTAACGCTCTTCCGGCATCTCTCCAGCCACACGAAGGGTTTCCCCTTCTTCGTCAAGGCCGATAGTGGTAATGCAACTGTGGAGAAGTCTAGAACGAATATCTGGTAGTATATATCCAATTTCAGGAAACTTTTCACATCTGTCACACTCATGGGTGGCTTCCAACCATGTTCTGAATCAATCATCACTGGATCTACTGCAACTCCAGCCTCCGAGATGACATGTCCCAAAATGTGAACCTCTTGGATCCAGAACTAGCACTTCAAGAGATTAACATAATGCTGGTTCTCTAGGAGTGTGTGTAGTACTACCTGCTATTGGTAGGTTTGTTCCTCCTCAGTAGTCTAGTAGATCAGATTGTAGTCAATGAATACAATGACAAAGTGATTTAGGTATGGCTAGAATATTTTTTTCATGAGTCCCATGAACACTTCTAAAGCGTTGGTTAAGGTGAATGTCATAAACAAGAACTCACAGTGGTCATACTAACATTGGAAGGCCGTATTTTTCATATCCTCATCTCGAACATTGAGATGGTGATAGCCTGTTTTGAGGTATATCTTCGAGAACCACCGTGCTCCTTTCACCTAATCAAAGAGGTAATCAATCCTCGGGAGTGGGCACTTGTTCTTCACAGTCTCATGGTTTAGGATATGGTAGTCAACACAAAGACTCAAGATTTCATCTGCCTTCTTAGCGAACAAAATCAGGTCTACCCATGGAGAAACACTAGGCCAGATGAATCCCTTCTACTTCAAGTCCCCTAGTTGTACCCACATATCAGAAAGCTCCATGGGAGCCATCGGATATGCTAGTGTAGATATCGGTTCCATCCCGGGGTACATGTCAATGTATAATTCCTTCTCCCTACAAAGAGGTAGTCCAGGAACATCGATAGGGAAAACATCCGTGTACTGGTCAACCACTACAGGATAGCTCTGACTCTATATATCAACTGCCCCGAGGGTATGGAAGGCCAACTGATGAGTGATTGGTTGCACCCTCTTCTGAGTAAGTCTATCCTATGATTTAAAGGATCCATTCACACCAGTGAAGTTAAACCTTGTCCCATCCATGCAGACACACCGCACTTTGAACCTAATACAGCGGATCTGAGCATGGACTACACACAACCATTCCATACCCAAGATGACGTCATAAGGCCTTGACACTGCTATGAGGATATCCCATCCAAATATCTCAACCTCCTAGAGTAGGCTCACACTATTGGAACCAGTGCATAATCGTCGCGTCTACTCCTGTAGAAGTATCTAGCCATAAGGATGGAGTCAATGCCTCCGTCGGAATCTTCATGATCCGAATGAGGGCAGTGGCAATGAAAGAGTGACTGACACCTGTGTCTATAAGAACTGCAACTATGGTGTAGTATACATAGATCATACATCATTTTATCTCCGGAGCACCGTGATCGAAGGCCTCAACTTGCTGGAGCTGAGCTCTCCCCTATCCACCTGCTCCCGGCGTTTGGGGTGGACCTCCTGGTAGTGGTGGCGGTAGAACCTAAAAATTTCATCCACCTCTAGCTACACGGGTGCCCCACACAACTGATCTTGAGTCATGCGGTCTTCCACCCATGGGTCTGGTCCTTTTGGACCTCTGCTTCATCTGTCTACTTCCAGATGCATTAGACTCCACTACATGTTGACTAGTGTTGGGTCCCACTACTGGAGACTTCTCAGAAAATAGAATCTCCACTAAGAGAGCTCTCTCCAATGCCCATTCCTGTGTCGGTATGCTGAGGTAAATCATCGAATCCCTGATATCTCTCTTGAGCCCCTGATCGAAGGTCCGAGCATTGAATAATGTGTCCCATACTAAATCTATGGAGTAGCGCGAGAGGTCAGTGAACCTCGCTGGGTACTATGGAACCATCATGTTTCCCTACTGCAGAAGAAGTAGCTCCTGTATCCGCACTGCACGTAGGGTGGTTGGGACAAGCTCCCCCCGAAACTGGTTCTCGAAGTCAGCCTAGAGTAGTGTCACCACCTCATGAACCTAGAGCATCAGGCTCCACCATCTGCATGCTGCTTCCTGTAGAAGGATGGCAGTAAGAATCACCATGAAGTCGACTATTGTCCTTACTTGTTAAAAAACTCTCACCACAGCCTCCAGCCAATCCTTAGCCACATGCTGATCCGTATCTCCCTTGAACCTGGGTGGCCTTTGCCTCTAGACCTCGTGAAACACGCTGAAGCGGCGTGCATTGTTTTCTTCTAGGCCTGGTGGCAACGGTGGCCCAATGGGTAGTGGTGCCGAAACTGCCACTACTGAAAGAGGGCCCTCCACCGAGCCCTCGTCGCTCAGTGGGATATCTACACAGTCAAATCTCAGAGCTCTAACTGGTCATCCATGGGGAGGAATCCAGAAAGAAACTGATGGGACATGGTCAATGATTATACCTGGTTAGATGACGTGGTTCATCTGACTTAATAAAAACTTTTGAAAACAGACACACATTCAGTGTTTTCATGCACTGAGTTCAAAATCAGTAGTCAAGGTCCTGGTGTATGGGTACCTTGGTTGCCGCACAAAGACTGGACTCCCTAAACTGAAAACCACACATAGTACCCTTAACACTATTGCTTCACAGAAAAGATTAGAGTCCTATGTTAAGGGGTTGAACTGACTATTCTGATACCAATTTGTCACGACCTATCCCCCGGGGCTCGTGTTGTGACTACCCCAAGCCCGCCTACCCTAGGCCAGGGGCTGGTGACTAGCACTAAATGCGTAATTCCCTAAAACGGGGAAGGAATTTCCTTTATAACCTGAAAACGCACAAAACAGTGTACGAGCTGGAAGAAAAACACTATGTAAATCATTATAAAGAAGAGTGAAAAAGGTAGAGGGGCTGGAATACAAGCCTAACAAGAATGTACAAGTAAAACCGAAAAAACAAGTATAACAGAATAAAATTAAAACAATTGTTGGGTCATCCTCCGGGATTCCTACCTGAAGGGTAGGTACAGATAGTCCCACAACACTCTACGTCCATCCGTCTCCTCCGTGTACTGTCAGGCCGTGTGGTCTACCTTTGGGTACACTCCAGTCCTAGTACACTCAGCCTCAGCCATCATTGTCTGTCGTATACATCCAACATAATGAGGTGCGGGAATATCTCGTGAAGGGGTGAGTATAACAATACTTGGTAGGGACACCGAGACCCTCAAGGTCTCACAAAACCAACAAGGATAAACCAAAAAGTATGAAATCAACAGATAAACTCACATAAGTATATTCCCATACATATACCTATGTTATCAATTAATCCATCTCAATCATGAGGTAGAAACAAAAGTTACCGACTCAGCTCACACTAGGATTTATTATATGGGTACAATCAAGTAACATTTCCAATCACAACATCAAACACCTCAGGTTCTGGAGAACTCCTCCTCTATGAAGTACAGTGTGCCGATCGCATCACATAAAGGCACTTCCAACTAACCTTGGACTGCTGAGGTATGTTTCATGTCGAGTACCATGGGTCTGCCGCATCACACAGAAGAGCTTCCCCACGTGGGTCTACCACATCACATAGAGGCTCTCCCCCTCATAGCTTGCTGAGGTAGTTCTCCTATCGTGTACCATGGGTCTACTGCATCACATAGAGGAGCTCCCGACCATGCGTCTGTAGTGACACCAAGGCACTCCCCACTAGGCTAGTCGAAACACTCCGAGTTGAATCATTCAGTAGTCGTTAGGTCTCATCTGGCTACTATGTCTTTTCACTATGCTCGCTCATCTACAGGAGGATCTGCTCCATGAGCTACAAGTTGATACTCCAACTGCCAGTAAGTCCCACGTAGAAGTATCTCAAAGGTCTGCCCCATCATAGGGGTCTCAACACAATAGATGGAGAATCAATTGGACGACCGGTATGTGAGTTATTAGCCTTTTAGTCTCAGGGGCCCTGTTGGATTCATGCACGATCCAACATGGCTGTATCTCATCATTACCTCTAACTCCAGTGTGGTATACTCAAAGCGACCATTGTGATCGATGAATAAGATATCCACTGATGGTTTATTAAACGGTCGTCTGGTGCCCAAGATATGGACAAATAATCTAATGGGTATGTAGTGGGCCCGGGTCCATTCTGACCATGTAGACCAGGTCAGACCAGTTGGGTCTGGCCTGAACTACTGGGTGGCCTAGCCTGTTAGGTTCGGCCCGGCCCGCTGGGCCCCGCCCAGAAGGCCACGTGGGTGGATCGGCCCGGGCATGAGGCCGGTCCTACCCGGAGCATCGCAAGGGCACAACTCGGCACGACTAGGCCAGGAGGGCGCGACCGGGCCAGTTCGGCCAGGGCACCACGAGTGGGGGCCATGAGCCAGCTCGAGAGGCCGGCGCGACCAGGGCACCGGTTCAGTCGGGCGGTGACCAGCCAGGCCAGTAGGCGGCCGATCAGTCTGGCAGGCAGCTATGCAGACAGGGAGGTAGCCTGGCAGGGCACCAAGTGGGCGAGTAGGCGGCAGGGCAGGCCGACAGGCGGCTGGGCATGGGGCCAGGCGGGCGGTTGGGGTGGCTCGACCGGAGGGTCATGGTTCGACGTTGAGCATCGGAGTGCCGTAGGGATGGCATAGTTTGCGAAGGCCACGGGTAGTGCGACCTTTCTCATCACTGCCTTCGTCGTTACGTCGCATCATCACCATGCCGAAGATTGTCACAAACTAGAACGACAGAGGGGTCGGGCCATGTTGGTTTGGCCCACACCCTCCGCGTTTAGGGTGGTATCAATTTTCTCATCTTGAAGTAAGAAGATGAACAACAGCCACCCACAAACAATTCCTTTACAACCATTGAAGAATATTCAAGGAAAGCATCAACATGTAAAAACCTCATACCTTTGATCATTGTTCATCGTTCCTTGACTAAGTCGTATAAAGTAAACAAAGAAGATCAGGATTCATCGCGTCCGCTGCACGCTTCTAATACCGATATGTGTCGGGTCGTTGATGATGATTTTGAGGGTAGGTCGGTTGAAGATTTCCCACGTCGGTAGAAGTTCCGAGGAAGAAGTTGAAGAAGGACAACATTCTTCATTCTTCGTTGTGAGAGTTCTTCCCTCTTCTCCCCAGTTTCCAACAATATGCGAATGAAAATAATAAGTGATAGGTTTATCTATTATTTAATTAGCATGGAATTAAAAATGGTGAAATAATTTAATTTTCTCCACCTAATTAATGTGGATGATTGGCACAAGTTAATTTGGGGAGTTGGCACAATTTAATTAATGGGAAGGTTGCACCATAAAGGAGGGAGGGTGTGGAGAAACTCACCCTCATTAAGGAGGGTAGTTGAGAGGTTTTCTGCTTCCATAAATAATAGGGGAGTTTAGCCCCATGTGGTCCCCACAGCATAACCTCTCGCGAGAGGTTAGGTTGGGGTGGGGCCCTCCACCATATCCTCTCATGGGAGGTTTAGGTGTGGTGGTCCCACCTCAAACTTCTATGAGGAGGTTTTTACGGACAAACACCCACATGGAGACTCAAATAAAAATAAAGTGAAGCTCACTTTATTTATTATTTTTCCACGAAAACCCAAAAACTAACTTTTATTCTGCACCCACTACCGTCGAAGGGAAAGTATTATTAAGTGAATATCTACGATGTGAGTTCAACAGTGTCCTCAGGTTTCAATTCCGATCCTCGGTTCAAAAGTTATAAAAACCAGCTCGTACGTTTACTGAACGTACCCAAACAAAACTTCAGAAA
Source organism: Viscum album (assembly GCA_963277665.1). Taxonomy (NCBI): domain Eukaryota; kingdom Viridiplantae; phylum Streptophyta; class Magnoliopsida; order Santalales; family Viscaceae; genus Viscum; species Viscum album. Next base: position 62,556,019 of record OY728128.1, read on the forward strand.
TTGATTCTAGGCAAACCCGGCCTCGAAATCATGTGTCGTCAATTTTTGCGGACTCGTAAAAAATACCAGGTATTAAAAAAAAATCCACAGAATTTCAGGGTCTTTAGAGAAAATAATATATTATTTTTTATTTTAATTGATTTCAAATGAAATTTTAATTATTCATATTTATATTGGTGATATTTTTTTTCTGATCATCAAGATAATTACTTTGTAAATAATTATCTAAATTGATGAAATGTAAATTTGATATGAGTTTAATATGAGAACACCAATTAATTTCAGGTCATTAAATAAATAATTAAAATATGTTTTTTTTAATAAATATAATTATACTAATGAATTATTTCAATTTGATAGTTATGATTCTATTATAGATTTTAAAAACATACTAATTCTAAATGTTATTTGATTAATCTTGTCAATTTTTAGATTAAAAAATAATTCATGTATGATTGGTTGTTCATTATATTTAATTTTATTTGGACATAATATTTTATTACTATTTATGTGATAAATTCCATTTTAATCATAAATAATAAAATTAAATTACTATTAAATGAATTATTTGTAATTTAAAATAATTCACAATTTTGGACTCTTTTACTATAGATCTTATAGTTTGTATTTGATTCTTTATTTTCATTTGGATTTAAGGGGATGAAAAAATCCACTTCTATAGAATCATATTTATTCACTGATTCCCATTATGAGTTCTTAACAATAATACTCACAAAGGGGAACCTTTTCTCAACTATAACTAAAAGTGATGGTCATTGGTAAATTTATCAACAAATTTAATTGGTTCTCATAAAAGCACTCTGTGAAGAATTTATATTCATAAATATATATTTAGATATTATTTATATAATTATAAGTTTATATAAGTAAATACAAGATATATAATTTATTTATACAACTATATAATAATAATAAGTAAATTTCAAATGCTATTTTTGCTATTTTATTCATTAAAATTGATCAAATATAAAATAATCATTACATATGTTTAACAACAATGTAATATATATTTATAATAAATCATATATATGAATATAATATACTAAAATTTTATTAAAAAATTATATAAGCATATAAATGTATATATATTTAATTAAATATGAAATTTGAATTTATATATTTTTTATATTCATATTAAATAATTTAAAAATTATATTTCGGTGATTATATGAATGTGTGTGTGTGAGAGTGTATGTGTTTTTGACGGTGTATATGCGTGTATATTGTAACATCCCAGGTAAATAAAGAATAAAGAATTTTCATATTTATTAATATTTATGAATTAAATATTAATTTTACTTTAAAGGGGTTGCTATGTTTGATAGCGTACCCGATACGCAACAGAGTTTAATTGAAGTCTTACGTTGCACACTAGTATGAAAATAATATTATTTTAAATGGTAGTTAACACATAGCCGTTGTATTGGCGGGAAAGGATAGAAATAACTAAAATATGATTATATATGTTTTTCAAATATTTTTACTCTTTACAATAAATGTTAGATGATTACAAATGCAAATGAATCCAGTTTTTAAGCATAAACATTCTAATATTCTTTAAAAGGTCGATTAATCGTCGTTTGATGGCGAACCCCTTTTAAACCCACTTTTTGACAATTTTATAAGCTCTATTTTTGAAAATAAACATATTATTTATGATTGGGACATTGAAATTTACCTTGGGTTAATTTTTGGTATTTCTCTGACATTGTTCATTTTTCAATGAATAGTGAAAAATACTGCATTTTACATCAAAACTACTTTTTCATATAATTTAATTTTATGGTTATATAATCTATTTAATTTGTTTTAAACTTTAATTAGAATATATTTTTACCATTTAATTCAATTATATTCATTGGGATTAATTTCAATTTGGAATTAGGCATAAACAAGTGCCAAACTTTTCATAAATATTGTTTCTAAAAAACCCACTATTTGTTTTGACAACAGGAATTATTTTTAAATCAATTATTGCAATTTCTTTGATTGGAATTTGGTAAAATGGATGACATATTTGGAATCATATGGTCAAAATTATGTAACCGAGACTCTTTTGTTTTTGGACATTATGAATAGTAACGACGGTAATTATCTTTAATTTTCTTGATTAATGTGTAATCAGGTAGTTAAGGATAATAAAATAGTATCATAATAATAATAAATGACTACAAAATGTGTCCTAAGGCTACGGGTTGTCTCATGGCTGACCATGGGATGCCTTGTGCCAAACATGGGGGCCCCATGGAATCACGTTTTTGAGAAAGAGACTTTTTATCTTTTTATTTTTAAAGAATGTTAAATGTAACAAAGAATGTATCACCTAAGTAAAATATTTTTAATTTTGTCTAAATAAATGATATTTTGGAATATAAATATTATTTGGAAACATAAAAAGATTTCCTACATCATAGTATTTTTTTTATAATTTTTAGACATTAAATAAATTAAATTATTTATAACATCATGATGATGCAACGATGACCTCATTATTTAACAATTTAAATAAAATGGAAAGATAATGTAAAATCTAAGAAGTAAAAATGTCCAAAACCTATTGTATGGGTGGATTTAGAACCCTTATCACCTTATCCTAGAAACAAATCAATGTGGGACCATTAAAATCCGAAACTCATTTGAAAATAAAGTTACATTTTATACCTTTCCAAGAGTGCCCCTCCTCTCCTCTTATAAAAGGCCCCCACCTCTACCTGCATTACCACACTACCAAAGCCTTTGGCTCGGCCAAAACCTGCCCATTTTGTCCCTCCACATCCCTCTCTTACTCCTTGAAGCCTCACTTTTGGCATAAGTCTTCCCAAGGAAGCCTTTGAGCTCAAACCAAAGGGAGTTACCCGATTTTAAGGTAATATCTTCTTTTGAGTCCTTTTGTTTTATTTTGCTTCTCCAACCCCCTAAACTCTTTTTATTCTTTTCTTTAGTAACAACTATAGTATATCAAATATAATTGGATTTTTTTTATAAGAATTATTAGATCTACACATACACACACCTACATCTAATGGTTAAAGAACATACTGTTTCCGTGGATGGTGAATTTCTGCCTCCCAAAATGATGATTGTTCAACATTCATTTAACACCTTCAAAGGTGGCCATTAAGATGACACTATATTTATATATGATATATAATATTTTTATGTTTTCCTTAAGATTCTGTATTTTTAATTTTGAGCATACCTTTATGGCTTCCATTATGGGTAAACGCGATAATTTTATTTTAGGAAGTGCGGACTACCGCCCCCTCAAAGTGATTTGATTCGTTAATGCCATATGTGGGACGCATAAAGGATGGATTTAAAGTTATTATATATGATGTTATACTGGAATTATAATATGAATCATTATCATTATTATTTATTCCCATTAAAGTATGAGATAGAAATGAAAGTAGCGTTCATGCATATGTACGGCATACCCTCTCCATGAACGGTGCATTTCATTTCTTATCCCCAAATGTAATGTACTATTATAAGTACATATATATAATGGATATATATGATTTATGTTACATATAAATGAATAATATAATTCTGGAATTAAAATATACATACCTCTCATTTAGTTTTAATACCATTAATATGACATAGAAATGAAAGTAGCGTTCATGCGTACGTACGGCTTACCATTTCCATGAACGGTGCACTTAATTTATTACCTCTAAATGATTATGTAATATTATAAATTCATTTATATACTGGATATATATGATATATATTATATACACATCATGATTATAACTCTGGATATAATGGATTCATGAACAACTTGTAATTATAAAAAGAATATTTTTGACTCAAGTACCAATGATCATTAAAACGACCGTTAATAACTTAAATAATGAAATAGTGTTCATGACATGGTAATAAGTGATATAAAAGGAATAATGAACTTGAAAAAGGCTCTTAAGAAATTAGAAATTAACTCATGTTTTTTATGCAGGACGTTAAAGAACGATCGAGTCAAGTCAGACCTGGGGTAAGGGACTTCGTCTCAATCTCCTTTCATTGAGGCATATTTCGTTTTATACACAACTTTCTTTTAAACGGTGTATAAAACCCTTTGAATTTTACTTTTATTTAAAAGGCATGTTTTTCGACGAAGTTTTTTACAAAACGACAAAAAGGAATGTTTCTTTTAATGTACGCGGTGACAACAACCTTTTCCGCCGCCATTAGTATTATTTGCTCTTTGGCTTCCTGAACACGCCGTAATGGTTTTTTTAAAATGAAATAAATAACATATACTATTTTATGTATTTTGGTATTGAAAATGGTTTTTATAATGGATTTTTTATGTCAATATATCTAAGTGATTTATTGTGATCAAAGTGTGGAAATGTTTTCTTTCCATTATATTTGTTTTATGTCTTATGATTTTTATAATGGTACTTGGACATTTGACGGGTGGTTACATGATAAACCGGAAGACGGGTGGTGCCGTGAATACCAGGACGGGTGGTTACATTATAATCTCCAATGCATTGGGTATGGAAGTTGGTCGTATGGCTATTCCATTATGTATGTATGGAAGTTGGCCGTCTGGCTATTCCATTAAGTGATATGTGTGTAAGTGGACCGTATGGTTATTCCGCTTAAGTATGTTTATGTCCCAAGTTACCTTTATATATGTTATGTGTTCTTTATATAGGTTTTATGGTAATACTTTGGTTACAAAACGGTATGTAATGATATTTTATTCATTGAAGAGTTTTTACCACTTCATGAAGGTGATGGTATTACTTTGATAAAGTATACATGGTTTACTTGATGTTTGAAAAACTAACAGTTTTCATTCTTTGGGTATCCCTTACTGAGATTTTTATGCTCACCCCAAGTTTTTTTTTGAATTTTTTTTCACAGGACTTAATGTGGAATAGGGTCAAGTATGGGATCAACGGAAAGTCATGCTACATAAAACATGAAACTGTACATGTTTCTTTTTAAGAGTTTTTTTATTCTATGGAAACTTAGTAGAAGTGTCTACTTTGTAATCTTTTGAGATGTAATAGTTATGTCCTAATTCTCTAAAACTCTAAACCTGAAAAGATCCTCAATGTGAATTATTCATTTAATTCAATATTAAGTAATGTTTAAGGCCGGGGCCTTATATTTGGTATCAAAGGGTGGTTTAGACAACTTTAGGAGTTAGAAAAGTGTAAAATTATAAGTTAATTTATGGTATGATTGAAATGATATAGAATTTAAATATTACCATATTGCTTCGCCTAAGATATTTCTGTGTTTAGAATGGTTTTCTGCAGAGGAAACAAAGCAGCTATGTTGGGAAGACATCAGGAGGAAGACAACCTTCCAAATCAGTAACCTGAGATGGTTGGAATCGGAACTGAACAGTTTGTTGCAGTGATGGCACAATTGACTCAGTCTATAAATGGTGGTGGTATCCATGCACGAGATCAGCCAGATCAACCGTAGAGGTACATTTCAGTGGTGGAACATTTCATGAGGCAACATCCCCTATCATTAAGAGGGTCATCTGACCAAGTGCAAGCTGAAGGGTTGATTAAAGCACTAGAGAAGATTTTTTATGTCATGGGGTGTTCAGAACATCAAAAGGTTCGTCTTGCTGTTTACCGTTTTGAAGGTGAAGCTGATCAGTGGTGGTCGATGGTGAAAAATATCAGGTATAGAGATGACCTTGAGGATCTTCACTGGGACGAATTCAAATGTATTTTTCTTGAGAAATATTTTCCTAAGGTGGTTCGTCTTAGGATGGACAAACAATTCCTAGAGTTGAGGCATGAGGATGATTCAGTGTCTGCTTATGAAGCAAAGTTCACACGATTGGCAAGGTATGCTACAAACTTTATACGAGACCTTGATAGTAAAATAAACCGTTTTTACTCAGGGTTAAATCCAAAGTATCGAAGTGATTTAGCTATTAGTGAGTTAAAAAGTTATGAAAAACTTGTTCGATGTGCGGAGAAGGTGTAAATGGAGTTTGATGATGACAAGGTGTTCTAGGACAAACAATAGAATAAGAGGTCCAGTTGGCAGGAAAAGGGGAAGAATTCATCAAAGAAGCAAGGAGGTAAGAAAACCAAATATCCATCCTGTGAGAAGTGTGGTAAAATGAATCTTGGAGAATGTTTATCCATGTTTAGTAAGTGATTTTGTTGTGGTAAGTCTGGTCACATTGCTCGTAACTGTAAGGAGGATGATCAAGCAGGAAATAAAAAGCCAGTGGTAAGATGTATTAAGTGTAATGAAATGGGTCATTAGGCAAATGAGTGTCTAACGAAAAACTCAACTGGGGGAAAGTGGCCAGACTACAAGCAGAAAGGGGTGGTGAAATCTTTTGCAACAACCTCAGTAGATGTTGGGCCATCAAATGAAGTGGTATCAGGTACACTGTTTGTTTTTTCAGATTATGCCAATGTGTTGTTTGATTCAGGGTCTACACACTCTTTCATTTCTGAGAAGTTTTCTAGTAAATTGGAAATTCCATCTCAAGATATGAATCCTGAACATATGGTAGAAACACCCGGAGGGAACGTTGAGACAAAAAGGAATTATAAGAACCTTCATATCCTTGTGTGTGGAAAGAATCTACCAGAAAACCTTATTGTTTTGCCTCTAGTAGAGTTTGATGTTATTTTGTGCTTGGATTGGCTTTCTGTTTATCATGCGAAGATTTACTGTAGAGATAAAGAAGTTTCTTTTCAGAAAGATTTTCAGTTTGTGTACAAGAATGAACCCTTGATTTTGATAACATATCAGGAAGTTGAGAAAGTAGTAAAAGATGGAAATGAATGTTACCTTGCACATATTGTTGAAAATAAAGAACTTTTCAGATTAATGATGTGCCAGTGGTAAATGAGTATCTTGATGTTTTTCCTAATGAGTTGCCTGGTATTATTCATGATCGGGATGTTGAATTTACTGTTGACTTAGTTTCTGATTCTAATCCAATTTCAAAACCCCCTTATCGAATGGCTCAATTTGAACTTTTAGAGTTAAATAAGCAATTACAGGAGTTATTAGATAAAGGTTTCATTCGACCTAGCACATCACCATGGGGTGATCCTGTCTTGTTTGTTAAAAAGAGAGATGGATCAATGAGACATTGCATTGATTATAGAGCCTTGAATAATATTAATGTTAAGAACAAGTATCCATTGCCTCATATCGATGATTTGTTTGATCAGCTCCAGGGAGCTCAGTATTTTTCGAAGATTGACTTGAGGTCGTGGTACCATCAGTTGAAAGTAAAAGAATTAGACGTTCCGAAGACTGCGTTCTGTACTAGATATGGCCATTATGAATTTGTAGTTATGACTTTTGGGTTAACCAATGCACCAGATGTATTCATGGACCTTATGAATAGAATTTTCCATGAGTTCTTGGATAAGATTGTGGTTGTTTTAATAGATGATATTTTGGTGTTTTCTAAAAGTAAAGTGGAGCATGAAAGTCATTTAAGGGTTATCTTGCAAACCTTAAAAGAAAATAAACTATATGGAAAATTCAGAAAGTGTGAGTTTTGGTTATAACAAATTTCTTTCCTGGGTCAAGTTGTTTCAATAGATGGCATAACTGTTGATCCTACAAAACAAAAGTTGTTAAAGAATGGCCAAGACCCACAAATGTAACCGAGATCCGTAGTTTTCATCGTTTGGAAGGTTACTACCGAAGGTTTGTTGAAAATTTTTCACGGTTATCTAGTCCAAAGACTAAGCTAACTCAGAATGGTGTTAAGTTTGTCTGGACAAAAGAATGTGATGATGGTTTTCAGCAGTTGAAAAGAAGATTCGTGAATGCTCCAGTTTTGGAACTTCCTTCCAGGAATAGTGAGTTTGTTCTATACAGTGATGCTTCGTTGAAAGTACATGGTTGTGTCGTAATGCAGAATGATCAGGTAATTGCTTATGCTTCACGACAATTGAAAACTCACGAGGTAAATTACCCTACACATGATTTGGAATTAGCTGTTGTTGTTTTCTTTTTAAAAATTTGGAGGCATCATTTGTATGGAGTAAAGTGTGAAATATATACTGATCACAAAATATTAAAGTATATATTCACTAAGAAATAATTGAACATGAGTTAGAGGAGATGGCGATAATTAATCAAGGATTATTATTGTACAATTCACTACCATCCGGGAAAAGCAAATAAGGTGGCCGATGCTTTGAGTCGAAAAAGTAATGCTTCATTAACCATGCTACGTTTGGAATGAGATACTCTTGTTTTTGATTTGATGAACTTTGGCATAAAAGTTGTTAGTGTAGGAAGTTCTTCTGTTTTGTTTCAGGTATCAGTGAGATCATCCCTATTAGACAGAATTAAGCAAGCACAGAGGGAAGATAGTGAGTTGCAGAAAAAGGTAGAGCTGGTTTAGAAGGTAAGTTTCCTGAATTCAAAAAATATAATGATTGTGTTTTGAGGTTTGGGAAGAGATGATGTGTGCCTTGTGAATCACAGTTTAAGAATGAGTTGTTATGTGAGGCTCATAGTTCCCCGTTTTCAGTTCATCCTGGCAGTACTAAGATATACAGAGATCTACGGGAGTATTACTGGTGGGATGGAATGAAAAGGGATATTACTGATTTTATAGTGAAGTGTTTGACTTGTCAGCAAGTTAAGGCAGAGCGGCAGTTACCGAAAGGGATGCTTCAGCCTTTACCATTGCCAGAGTGGAAATGGGAAAACATATCCATGTACTTTGTTGTGGGATTTCCGAGGACATCTCGAGGTAATAATGCAATCTGGGTTATTATTGATCGCTTGACTAAATCTTCTCATTTACTTGCTATAAGAGATAATTTTTCACTAGATAAACTTTAATGTTTGTATCTTAAATAAATAGTAAGGTTACATGGAGTTCCTCACTCCATTGTGTCTGATCGTGATCTCAGGTTTACTTCTAACTTTTGGAAAGGCTTTCAGAAGTCGTTGGGTACTGAATTAAATTTTAGTACATATTTTCATCCGCAATCATATGGGCAGTCAGAATGAACAATTTAGACCTTGGAGGATATGCTACAAGCTAGTTCGATGGATTATCAGGGAAGTTGGGACCAAAATCTTTCCTTGGTTGAATTTTCTTATAATAATAGTTTTCATTCCACTATAAAGATGGAACCATTTGAGGCATTATATGGGAAGCGGTTTCGAACTCCATCATTTTGGGATGAAGTGGGTGAAAGGAAGCTGATGGGACCAGAATTGGTAGATGAGATGGAAGAAAAAGTTCAGTTGATTCAGAAACACATGAGAACAACTCAGAGCAGGCAGAAGAGTTATGCGAATAACTAGAGGAAGGATCTATCTTTCGAGGTAGGTGATCATGTTTTTCTCAAGGTTTCTCCATGGAAATGCGTGATGAGATTTGGTAATAAAGGAAAGTTGTGTCCAATGTTCATTGTACCATATGAAATTCTGGAGAGAGTTGGATTAGTTGCTTACCGAGTGGCTTTACCTCCGAGTTTATCTCAGGTACACAATGTTTTTCATGTTTCAATGTTGAGGAAGTATATGCCAGATTCATCTCATGTTTTGAGTCCAGAGGTAGTTCAGCTGGAAGAGAACCTATCTTATGAAGAACAACCAGTCCAGATTGTTGACCGAAGAGAGAAGGTGTTGCGAAATAAGGTAATCCACCAGGTAAAGGTTTTGTGGAAAAACCATATGGTTGAAGAGACAACGTGGGAATCTGAAAATTCTATGAGGGATAAATACCCCCCACTTATTTTGATAAGTGAATAAAATTTCGAGGACGTAATTCCCAAAAGGGGGGAAGGATGTAACATCCCAGATAAATAAAGAATAAAAAATTTTAATATTTATTAATATTTACAAATTAAATATTAATTTTACTTTAAAGGGGTTTCTATGTTCGATAGCGTACCCAATATGCAACAAAGAGTTTCATTGAAGTCTTACGTTGCACACTAGTAATAAAATAATATTATTTTAAATGGTAGTTAACACATAGCCGTTGTATTGGCGGGAAAGGATAGAAATAACTAAAATATGATTATATATGTTTGTCAAATATTTTTACTGTTTACAATAAATGTTAGAGGATTAAAAATGCAATTGAATTCAGTATTCAAGCATAAACATTCTAATATTCTTTAAAAGGTCGATTAACCACTTTTTGATGGTGAACCCCTTTTAAATCCACTTTTTGAAAATTTTATAAGATATATTTTTCAAAATAAACATATTATTTATGATTTGGACATTGAAATTTACCTTGGGTTAATTTTTGGTATTTTTCTGTCAATGTTCATTTTTCAATGAATAGTGAAAAATATCGCATTTTACATCAAAATTGCTTTTTCATATAATTTAATTATATGGTTATATTATGTTTTTAATTTGTTTTAAAGTGTAATCGGAATATATTTTTACCATGTAATTCAATGGTGGTCATTGGGATTAATTTCACTTTGGAATTAGGCATAAACAAGTGCCAAACCTTTCATAAATATTGTTTCTCAAAAACTTACTATTTGTTTTGACAACGGGAATTATTTTTAAATCAATTATTGCAATTTCTGTGTTTGGAATTTGGTAAAATGGATGAAATATTTGGAATCATAAGGTCCAAATTATGTAATCAAGACTCTTTTGTTTTTGGACATTATGAATAGTAACGACGGTAATTATCTTTAATTATCTTGATTAATGAGTAATCGAGTAGTTAAGGATAATAAAATAGTATAATAATAATAAAAATGGCCACAAAATGTGTCCTAAGGCTACTGGTTGTCTCATGGACGACCATGGGATGCCTTGTTCCATACATGGGGGCCCCATGGAATCACTTTTGTGAGAAAGTGATTTTTGTCTTTTTATTTTTAAAGAATGTTAAATGTAACGAAGAATGTATCACCTAAGTAAAATATTTTTAATTTTGTCTACATAAAAGTTCTTTTGGACTATAAATATTCTTTTTAAAGATAAAAATATTTCCTAAATCATAGTATTTGTTTTGTAATTTTTAAAAATTAAATAAAATAAATTATTTATGACATCATGATGATGCAGTGATGACCTCATTATTTAACGATTTAAATAAAATGGAAAGATAATGTAAAATATAAGACCTAAACATTTCCAAAACCTATTGGATGGGTGGATTTCGGACCCTTATCACCTTACCCTAGAAACACATCAATTTGGGACCATTAAAATCCGAAACTCATTTGAAAATAAAGTTACATTTTATACCTTTCCAAGAGTGCCCCTCCTCTCCTCTTATAAAAGGCCCCCACTTCTACCTCCTTACCCACACTTCCAAAGCCTTTGGCTCGGACAACCCCTACCCATTTTGTCTCTCCAAATCACTCTCTTACTCCTTGAAGCCTCACTTTGGGAATATGTCTTCTCAAGGAAGCCTTTGAGCTCAATCCAAAGGGAGTTACCTGATTTTAAGGTAATGTCTTCTTTGGAGTCCTTTTGTTTTCTTTTTCTTCTCCAACCCCCTAAAATCTTTTTATTCTTTTATTTTGTAACAACTCTAGTATATTAAATATAATAGGTTGTTTTTATAAGAATTATTCGAGATACACTTACACACACCTACATCTAATGGTTAAAGAACATACGGTTTCTGTGGATGGCGAATTTCTACCTCCCGAAACGATGATTGTTCAGCATTCTTTTAACACCTTAAAATGTGGCCATTAAGATGACACTATATTTATATATGATATATAATATGTTTATTCTTTCCTTAAACTTCTATATTTTTCATTTTGAGCATACCTTTAGGGCTTCCATTATGGGTAAACACGATAATTTCATTTTAGGAAGTGCGGACTACCGCCCCCTCAAAGTGATTTGATTCGTTAATGCCATATGTGGGACGTATAAAGGATGGATTTAAAGTTATTATATATGATGTTATACTAGAATTATAATATTCCTATATATCATTATTATTTCTTCCCATTAAAGTAAGAGATAGAAATGAAAGTAGCGTTCATGCGTACATACGGCTTACCGTCTCCATGAACGGTGCATTTCATTTCTTATCCCCAAATGTAATGTACTATTATAAGTACATATATATAATGGATATATATGACTTATGTTAAATCTAAATGAATAATATAATTCTGGAATTAAAATATACATACCTATCATTTTGTTTTAATACCATTAATATGACATAGAAATGAAAGTAGCGTTAATGCGTACGTACGGCTTACCGTTTCCATGAACGGTGCATTTCATTTCATACCTCTAAATGATTATGTAATATTATAAATGAATTTATATACTGGATATATATGATATATATTATATCTACATCATGAGTATAACTCTTTATATAATGGATGCATGAACAACTTGTAATTATAAAGAGCATATTTTTGACTCAAGTTCCAATGATCGTTAAAACGACCGTTAATAACCTAAATAAATAAATAGTGTTCATGACATGGTAATAAGTGATATAAAAGGAATAATGAACTTTAAAAAGGTTCTTAAGCAAGTAGAAATTAACTCAAGTTTATTATTCAGGACGTTAAAAAACAATCAAGTCAAATCGGACCTGAGGTAAGGGACTTCGTCTCAATCTCATTTCATTGAGGCATATTTCGTTTTATACACAACTTTCTTTTATACGGTGTATAAAACCCTTTGAATTTTACTTTTATACAAAATTAATCTTTTTCTACGAAGTGTTTTACAAAACGACAAAAAGGAATGATTCTTTTAACGTACGCGGTGACAACGACCTTTTCCGCCGCCGCGAGTATTATTTGGTCATTGGCATCCTGAACAAGACGTAATTTTTTTTTTAAAATGAAATAAATACCATATACTCTTTTATGTATTTTGGTATTGAAAATGGTTTTTATAATGGAATTTTTATTTCAATATATCTAAGTTATATATTGTGATCAAAGTGTGGAAATTTTTTCTTTCCATTATATTTGTTTTATGTCTTATGATTTTTATAATGGTACTTGGACATTTGAAAGGTGGTTACGTCATAAACCATATGACGGGTGGTGCCGTGAATACCAGGATGGGTTGTTACGTTATAATCTCCAATGCATTGGGTATGGAAGTCGGCCGTATGGATATTCCATTAAGTATGTATGGAAGTTTTCCGTATGGCTATTCCATTAAGTGATATGTGTGGAAGTCGACTGTATGGTTATTCCACGTAAGTATGTTTATGTCCCATGTTATCTTTATATATGTTATGTGTTCTTTATATGGGTTTTATGGTAATACTTTGGTTACAAAAACGTAAGTAATGATATTTTATTTAGTGATGAGTTTTTACCACTTCATGAAGGTGAAGGTATTACTTTGATAATGTATACATGGTTTTCTTGATGTTTGAAAAACTAACAGTTTTCATTCACTGTGTATCCCTTACTGAGCTTTTTATGCTCACCCCAAGTTTCTTTTGAAATGTTTTTCACAGGACTTAATGTGGAATAGGGTCAAAGATGAGATCAAGGTAAAGTCATGCTATATAAAACATGGAACTTGACATGTATCTTTTTAAGAGTTTTTTTATTCTATGGAAACATAGTAAAAGTGTCTACTTTGTAATCTTTTGAGATGTAACAGTTATGTCCTAATTCTCTAAAACTCCAAACCTGAAAAGATCATCAATATAAATTATTCATTTAATTCAATATTAAGTAATGTTTAAGGTCGGGGCCTTATAGTTGGTATCAAAGGGAGGATTAGGGAACATTAGGAGTTTGAAAAGTGTAAAATTATAAGTTAATCTATGGTATGATTGAAATGATATAGTATTTAAAGATTACCATGTTGCTTTGACTAAGATATTTCTGTGTTTAGAATGGTTTTCCGTAGAGGAAACAAAGAAGCAATGTTGGGAAGTCATCAGGAGGAAGACAACCTTCCAAATCAGCAACCTGAGATGGTTGGAATCGAAACTGAACAGTTTGTTGTAGTGATGGCACAATTGACTCAGGATATAAATTGTGGGGGTATCCATGCACAAGATCAGCCAGATCAACCGCAGAGGAACATGTCAGTGGTGGAACATTTCATGAGGCAACATCCGCTATCATTCAGAAGATCATCTGGCCCCGTGCAAGCTGAAGGGTGGATTAAAGCACTGGAGAAGATTTTTGATGTCATGGGGTGTTCAGAACATCAAAAGGTTAGTCTTGCTGTTTACCGTTTTGAAGGTGAAGCTGATCAGTGGTGGTCGATGGTGAAAAATATCAGGTATAGTGATGAGATTGTGGATCTTCACTGGGATGAATTCAAAGGTATGTTTCTTGAGAAATATTTTCCTAAGGAGGTTCGTCTTAGGATGGAAAAACAGTTCCTAGAGTTGAGGCAGGAGGATGATTCAGTGACTTCTTATGAAGCAAAGTTCACACGATTGGCAAGGTATGTTACAATCTTCATATGAGATCTTGATAGTAAAATAAACTGTTTTTACTCAGGGTTAAAGCCAAATTATCGAAGGGCTTTATCTTCTCGTGAGTTCAAAAGTTATGAAAAACTTGTTCGATGTGCGGAGAAGGTGGAAATGGAGTTTGACGATTATCAGTTGTTCTATGAAAAACAATAGAATAAGAGGTCCAGTTGGTAGGCAAAGGAGAAGAATTCATCAAATAATTAAGGAGGTAAGAAAACCAAATATCCATCCTGTGAGAAGTGTGGTAAAATGAATCCTGGAGAATGTTTATCCAAGTCTGGTAAGTGCTTTCAGTGTGGTAAGTCCGGTCATATTACTAGTAACTGTAAGGAGGATGATCAAGCAGGCAATGAAAAGCCAGCGGTAAGATGTTTTAAGTGTAATGAAATGGGTCATTATGCAAATGAGTGTCTAACGAAGAACTCAACTGGGGGAAAGCGGCCAGACTACAAGCAGAAAGGGGTGGTGAAATCCTTTGCAACAACCTCAGCAGATGTTGGGCCATCAAATGAAGTGGTATCTGGTACACTTTTTGTTTGTTCAGAATATACCAATGTGTTGTTTGATTCAGGGTCTACACACTCTTTCATTTCTGAGATGTTTTCTAGTAAATTGGAAATTACATCTCAAAATATGAATCCTGAACTTATGGTAAAAACACTTGGAGGGAACGTTGAGACAAATATGAATTATAAGAACCTTTCTATCCTTGTGTGTGGAAAGAATCTACCAGCAAACCTTATTGTTTTTCCTCTAGTAGAGTTTGATGTTATTTTGGGCATGGATTGGCTTTCTGTTTACCATGCTAATATTGACTGTATAGCTAAAGAAGTTTTTTTCAGAAATATTTTCAGTTTGTGTACACGAATGAACCCTTGATTTTGATAACATATCAGGAAGTTGAGAAACTAGTAAAAGATGGAAATGAATGTTACCTTGCACATATTGTCGAAAATAAAGGAACTGTTCAGATTAATGATGTGCCAGTGGTAAAAGAGTATCTTGATGTTTTTCCTGATGAGGTGCCTGGTATTATTCATGATTGGGAAGTTGAATTTACTGTTGAATTAGTTTCTGATTCTAAGCCAATTTCAAAACCCCCTTATCGAATGGCTCAAGTTGAACATTTAGAGTTAAAGAAGCAATTTCAAGAGTTATTAGATAAAGGTTTCATTCGACCTAGCACATCACCATGGGGTGGTCCTATCTTTTTTGTTAAAAAGAAATATGGATCAATGAGACTTTTCATTGATTATAGAGCCTTGAATAATATTACTGTTAAGAACAAGTATCCTTTGCCTCATATCGATGAATTGTTTGATCAGCTCCAGGGAGCTCAGTATTTTTTAAAGATTGACTTGAGGTCGGGGTACCATCAGTTGAAAGTAAAAGAAGCAGACATTCCGAAGACTGTGTTCCATACTATATATGTCCATTATGAATTTGTAGTTATACATTTTTGGTTAACCAATGCACCTGCTGTATTCATGGACCTTATGAATAGAATTTTCCATGAGTTCTTGGATAAGATTGTGGTTGTTTTCATCGATGATATTTTGGTGTTTTCTAAAAGTAAAGAGGAGAATGAAAGTCATTTAAGGGTTATCTTTCAAACCTTAAAAGAAAAGAAACTATATGGAAAATTCATAAAGTGTGAGTTTTGGTTACAACAAATTTCTTTCCTGGGACACATTGTTTCAAAAGATGGCATAACTGTTGATCATGCTAAAACAAAAGTTGTTGAAGAATGGCCAAGACCCAAAAATGTAACTGAGATCCGTATTTTTTGTGGTTTGGCAGGTTACTACCGAAGGTTTGTTGAAAATATTTCACGGTTATCTAGTCCAATGACTAATCTAACTCGGAAGGGTGTTAGGTTTATCTGAACAAAAGAATGTGATGACGGTTTTCAGGATTTGAAAAGAAGATTGCTGAATGCCCCAGTTTTGGCACTTCCTTCCAGGAATGGTGAGTTTGTTATTTACAGTGATGCTTCGTTGAAAGGACTTGGTTGTTTCCTAATGCAGAATGATCAGCTAATTTCTTATTCTTCATGATAGTTGAAAACTCACGAGGTAAATTACCCTACACATGATTTGGAATTAGCTGCTGTTGTTTTCGCTTTAAAAATTTGGAGGCATCATTTGTATGGAGTAATGTGTGAAATATATACTGAACACAAAAGTTTAAAGTATATATTCACAAAGAAAGAATTGAACATGAGATAGAGGAGATGGTGGGAATTAATCAAGGATGATGATTGTACAATTCACTACCATCCGGGAAAAGAAAATAAAGTGGCCGATGCTTTGAGTCGAAAAAGTAATGCTTCATTAACCATGCTACGTTTGGAACGAGATCCTTTGGTTTTTGATTTGATGAACATTGGCATAGAAGTTGTTGGTGCAGGAAGTTCTTCTGTTTTGTTTCAGGTATCAGTGAGATCATCTCTATCAGACAGAATTAAGTAAGCACAGAGGGAAGATAGTGAGTTGCAGAAAAAGGTAGAGCTGGTTCAGAAGGGTAAGTTCCCTGAATTAAACATTGATAATGATTGTGTTTTGAGGTTTGGGAAGAGATTATGTGTGCCTTGTGAATCACAGTTGAAGAATGAGTTGTTATGTGAGGCTCATAGTTCCCCGTTTTCAGTTCATCTTGGCAGTACAAAGATGTACAGAGATCTGCGGGAGTATTACTGGTGGGATGGAATGAAAAGGGAGATTGCTAATTTTACAGTGAAGTGTTTGATTTGTCAGCAGGTTAATGTAGAGCGGCAGTTATTGAAAGAGATGCTTCAGCCTTTACCAGTGCCAGAGTGGAAATGGGAAAACATATCCATGGACTTTGTTGTGGGATTACCGAGGACATCTCAAGGTAATAATGCAATCTGGGTTATTGATGATCACTTGACTAAATCTGCTCATTTCCTTGCTATACGAGATACTTTTTCACTAGATCAACTTTCCCATTTTTATCTTAAAGAGATAGTCAGGTTACATGGAGTTCCCCTCTCCATTGTTTCCTATCGTGATCCCAGGTTTACTTCTATCTTTTGGAAAGGCATTCAGAAGTCGTTGGGTACTGAATTAAAATTTAGTACAGCTTTTCATCCGCAATCAGATTGGCAGTCAGAACAAACAATTTAGACCTTGGAGGATATGCTACGAGCTAGTTCGATGGATTATCAGGGAAGTTGGGACCAACATCTTTCCTTGGTTGAGTTTTTTTATAATAACAGTTTTCATTCCATTATACAAATGGAACTATTTGAGGAATTATATGGGAAGCGGTGTCGAACTCCAGCATTTTGGGATGAAGTGGGTGAAAGGAAGATGATGGGACCATAATTGGTAGAAGAGATGGCAGAAAAAGTTTAGTTGATTCAGAAACACATGAGTACAGCTCAGAGCAGGTAGAAGAGTTATGTGGATAACTGGAGGAGGGATCTATCTTTCGAGGTAGGTGATCATGTTTTTCTCAAGGTTTCTCCATGGAAAAGTGTGATGAGATTTGGTAATAAAGGTGTAACACCCCGAGCTTCCACGATACGCTTCTCATTCAATAATACAATAGCTTGCATTGTACGCAACTTCGAGTTCTAAAACATCGCGACAAATCAAAGTAGTCGTTATGAATAGTAATAACCACTTTTTAAAATTATAGAAATTTTATATTTCAAAATGGACTTCATTTTTGTATTCCTAATATTGAAATTAGCCTATGTTGATTTTTTTGTAATTTTCTGAGAACTTCAAAATTTTTATGAATAGTGAAAAATACTTAAAACAACATTTTTAATCAAAATAATTCATAGTGATAAATTATACTATTGGGTGGTTTTAGAGTATAATTAGAATATATTTTTACCATTTTATCCAATGGTGGTCATTAGAATTAATTTAACATTGAAATTGGACATAAACAATTGCCAATCTTTTGATATAAATTGTTTCTTAAAAACACGCTATTTGTTGTAACAGCGAGAATTAATTATAAAATTAAATAATGCAACTTATATGTTTGGAATTTTGTAAAATAGGAATCATTTTTGAATTCGGAATATCAATTATAGCTTAGGGTGAAATTTTGGCATTGTTCTGAAAAACTTCAATTTTTGATGAATAGTGAAACCACTAAGTGGTAGTTAAATAACTGATTTTTCGTTTAAATGAAATATTACCACTTCTGTGATTTGATTTTCAAAAATCCGATATACATGGTTGTCATTAAGAAGTAAAATGTGGTTCAATGAGATTAAAATAATTTTTTGGTGAATAGTAACTTTTAAGTTCTTAATCGCGATTAGAGGTAATTAATGTAGTTTAAGGTACAAATAATGTTATAATAATATGAGATGAGCATGACACTTGTCCTACTCCTATTGGATGAGTCATGGCCGACCAAGACAACCCATGGGTCAACTTGGGGACCCCATGGAGCCACTTTAGTTAGAAAATGACATAAATACCTTTTATTTAATGTTAAAGTAAAAAATGACACAAACATAAAATGTTTTACTAAACCAATTTTTACGTGGGGTTACACAAGTCCAAATTTGGATTATAAATATTCATTAGAAAGCTAAAAAGATTTCCTACATCATAGTATTTTTTTTATAATTTTTAGAAATTAAATAAATTAAATTATTTATGACATCATTATGATGTGGCGATGACCTCATTATTTAACGATTTAAATAAAATGAGAAGATAATGCAAAATCCAAGGCTTACACTTGTCCAAAGCCAATTGGATGAGGAGATTTCGAACCCTTATCACCTTATCCTCGAATTATATAAGTGTGGGACCTTTAGAATCCGAAAAGTATTGTGTAAATAATGTAACATTTCAATCTTTCCAAAAGAGCCCCTCCTCTCCACTTATAAAAGGCCCCCACCACTCCCACCTTATTCATACCTTCAAGCCATTTGGCTCGGCCAACCTCTGCCCAAATACTCTCCCAACATCCCTCTATTACTCATATAAGCCTCCCTTTGGGCAGATCTCTTCCCAAGGAAGCCTTTGGCTCAAATCAAAAAGAGTTACCCGATTTTGAGGTAATGTCTTTTCTAATGTTGTTTTGTTTTATTTTTCTTCTCCAACCCCCTAAACTCTTTTTATTCAATTCTTTTGTAACAAAACCAGTATCCTCAATATACTAGTATGTTGTTATAAGAAGTATTCGAGCTACACTTACACACACCTACATCTAATGGTTAAAGAACATACGGTTTCTGTGGATGGCGAATTTCTGCCTCACGAAACGATGATTGTTCAACACTCATATAACACCTTCAAAGGTGGCCATTAAGTTGTCACTATATTTATATATGATATATAATGTGTTTATGTTTTACTTATGCTTCTTTATTTCTCATTTATGGCTTACTTTATGATTTCCATTATGGGTAAAACGCGATAATTTCATTTTAGGAAGTGCGGACTACCGCCCCCTCAAAGTGATTTGAATCGTTAATGCCATATGTGGGATGTATAAAGGATGGAGTAAATGGTATTATACACTATATTATACTGGAATTATATTATACATTTATATCATTATGATTTAGTTCCATTAAATATGAAATTGAAATGAAAGTAGCGTTCATGCGTACGTACGGCTTACCGTCTCCATGAACGGTGCATTTCATTTCTTACCTCTAAATGTTACGTAATATTATAAATGAATGTATATACTGGACATATAAGATATATATGACATCTAAATCATGAATATAATTCTGGATATAATGGATATTTCACCACATAAACAACTTGTAATTATAAGAAGCTTATTGTTGACTCAAGTACCAAAGATCGACAAAACGACCGTTATTAACTTAAATAATTACATAATGTTCATATCATTGTAATAAGTGATATAATAAGGATAATGAAGTTAAAAATGGTTCTTAATAAGGTATATATTAACTCTAGTTTATTATTCAGGAGGTTAAATAACGGTTGAGTCAAGTCGGACACAAGGTAAGGGAATTTCTTAACCCAACTTCCATTCTTTGGGTTAATCTTTTACTTTCAAATTATGCCATGATATTATTATGACCTATTTTGTATTTTTACTTTCTTTATGTGTACCTATAGTGAATACACATAATAGATCTATTTTATTTTAAAAATGATCTTTTAAGGACTTCGTCTCAATCCCCTTTCATTGAGGCATATTTGGTTTTATACACAACTTTATTTTATACGGTGTATAAACCCCTTTGACTTTTACATTTATTCAAAAGGAATCTTTTTTATACGAAACGTTTTTCTAAACGAAAAAAGGGAATGTTTTTCTTTCCGTACTTATGCGGCGACAACGACTTCTCCGCCGCTGTGACCATTATTTGAGTTTCGGCTTCCTATACAAGCCATCTTTTTTTTAATGAAAAATAAATACAAAGTTTTAACTTTCTTTTATTTTGGTATTGAAAACGGTTTTGAAAGCGTTTTTATTATATCAATGTGTTGTATTGATATCTTGTGATTGAAATGTGGAAATGTTATGTTTCCTTTATGCATGTTTTATGTGATACGATTATGTTATGGTTTATGATATGTTTAAACCTATTCATATGAGGAATGTATTGGACTTAATAAGTGACGGGTGGAGCCCGCTATAGCTCCTCGATGCATCGGTAGGTCTCATGAGACAACTAGACGTGGAATTGGCCGAGGCCCTTTCCCAATTTGATTTATGGTTTTGGCCGAGGCCTTAATCATTTTAGATGTCTTGGCCGAGGCCTTGACAAAATGTTTCAGAATGTCCGGCATTATACATTTCCTCATTATGAAAGTGGTTATTGATATTGCATGTGATTATTCGGCCAGTAGAATATCCATGTGAAGAAGTGAATGGCATTATCTCATTTTACTTTTGCCATATTATGTTGAAGTTCATGTTTAAAAGGCTATTGTTTTAGTTATACATTGCCTTAAATGTTAATGTTTATTTATGAAAGCTTCCGCAATATTGTTATCCTTACTGAGCATCTGCGCTCACCCCTTTCAATGTTTTAATGTTTTCCAGGATTTGAAGAAGTATATTATGAATGACCTGCAGGGATAGTGTGAGGGGATATGAAGACAATATGTTGTTGTTGTTTTGGTTTACTTTATGATGTAATGCAACGTTTACAAATGTATCTAGTGTTTCCAAGGCTACTAAACTAATCGGTCTTTCGAGACTTGATCTTTTGTGACCATGCCAATGTTACGAAGTAATGCACCGACTCTGGGTAGCTGGGCTCGGGGCGTTACAGTTGGTATCAGAGGCAGTTTAGTACTAACCTTGGAAGCTAGATTTAGATAAACTCTGATTAGAGCACATAGCCCAAAGATAGACTTTGAGTATTAGTATAGAAGAACTTCCTAGAATTTTGGTATTATAGAGATGTTATGAGTTTTCCGAGCAATACATCCCTGTCTGGATACGAGCAGGTAGAGGCGGCTCTGGCACAGATGTACCTAGGGGTAAAACCCGAAAACACCGCTTTGAGCTAGACTCGAACGGGAACTGGTGCACGACAATGGGCCTTGCTGCACTCTTGGTTACGACACTCCCGGGGGATATGCTTAGGATAATTCTCATTTTATTTACAAACCACTATGAAGGGTTATGAGTATATACTTCCTCAAAGAAAACATTTCTTTTTATGATTATGGATTATATCCATAAATAGTTCAATTTATGTAAAGTGTTTTACAAGTATGGAATTATGTATTTTGATTCATGAACTAATCTAGTTTATGCCATTATTTAGAAATGGCGCCTAGTGGAAGGAATGGAAACCGTATCAATGCACGCACTCTGTGTAGGGATTGCCCTCCTGCTCAGGATAATTATGGTGGAGCTAGTGATACAACTGGTGCTGATCAGCTTCTCACCGTACTGGGACAACTCACGCAGGTTATGAATAATAACCTTACTCGTATGGAGCACCCTGATCCGCAACGTGGAGGATCAATGTTAGACCGCTTCATGAGACAACAACCACCAACCTTCAATGGGAGTACAAATCCTATAGTAGATGAGCAATGGATAAATTTCTTAGAAAAAATATTCCATGCCTTGGGGAGTAGTGAAAGGGAGAAGGTTGTCATGGCAGTTTACCGCCTCACTGGAGATGCCGATCAGTGGTGGTCGCTGATTCAAAACACAAAGGAAGATGATGACGTATCGAATATGGAATGGAGGGAGTTCAAAGATCTTTTCTTAGAAAAATACTTTCCTCGTGACCATCGAGCAGATATGGAAAGGCAATTTCTGAGTCTGAGGCAGAAGGAGGATGAGAATGTCGCAAAGTATGAGGCTAACTTTACAAGGTTAGCGAGGCATGCTGCCGATTATATACGTAACCCAAGGAGTAAGATTGATCGTTTCTTTGATGGGTTAAAACCATTTCTCCGTCGAGCTTTGGTATCACAATCCTTCTCATCATACGAAGATATTGTCTCGTGTGCTATCAAGACAGAAAAGGAATTCTCTAAGTCTTATGGCAACAAAGTAAAGCAAGAGAAGAAGAGAACGGTGGAACAAGTGACAGATAATGGGAAAAAGGGGAAAGAAGGATTTTCCATTATGTGATAATTGTGGGAAGAATCACCCTGGTACTTGCCTAAAAGGAATGGGAGTTTGTTATAAATGTGGAGAAAAGGGTCACCAGGCTCGTGATTGCAAGGGAAAGAAAGAGGTTATCAAGGTTGAATGCTACAATTGTAGAGAAATGGGTCATTATGCAAATGAATGTCCTAAGCGTCATGGAAACTTACCTCAGAAAAGGCCAAGGGATCAAGGACAATCTTATGCTGTTACTACAGTTGAAGCAGAATAACTAATGTATTGGTGCTTTTGGACTCATGGATTATATTCTGGTTATAAGAATAATGTAATATATATATATGGATTGTACTGCAGTACTTTTTGATTTCAGTAAGGTTTTAATATGATTAAGGTAATCATATTTTTAGTATGTGACAATAAGAGAAACTTTTCTTTGTTTGGGGAATCTGATGTTACAATTGATTTTGGAATTTAGAGACCTTTTAGAGAAAGTCTGGATGAAGGTATTTTGGATAACTATAAAGGTTGGAGTGGATTAAGTTGAACGTTGGATAGTATTGTTTAAGGTTAAAACATTTATGAAGATTATTTTTGGAATAGTATAGTACTATATTTTTAGGAAAAGGACAACCTGCAGGGTGGGGAATAACCCGTCGCGTCGGACAAAGCTGCAGGAATCGAACCCACAACCATAGTACGACAAGCCTTTATTTCCTACCACTAGCCTACAGGAAGTCCCTGGTTATTACAAAATAGTTTTACTAATCTAAATGGTATGTGATAACATTTTTAACCTTATACAATTAAGATAAATAGAATATTTTTGAGTTCTGTTACCATTTAGAGTAAAAGTTGGGTTTGTGGTAAAAATTTGTTAACGAATGAAAGTATACATAACAAGTATGTATATTCCCTTACGTTCTTAGTAAATCTCATAAATAAATTCCTCAACATTATAAAAGGTAACTTAAAACAAAAATTTTGTCGGTTAACTTTTCCAACTGGGGATTCAATGACCGTTTAACCAATCACAAGTTTGTGATTTTCTTATGGTTAAACTTTCTCCTAATCCTATTTTCTATAACTCTCCATCAGACCTTGATGGTTTGTTTTTCTTCCATATCCATATTTTCATAGAATCCTAGAATGGGCTATATCGGGTGATCTTTGTACTTATCTTGCTTTCTTTTAATGTTATATATTCATTAACCTTATTTCCGATGTGGGTTTCCCTCAAAGGTATTTTCTCTTTTCAACCTTTTATTTTCAAAGAAAAATTTCAAATTGCGAGGACGCAATTTATTGAAGGAGGGGAGAATGTAACACCCCGAGCTTCCACGATACGCTTCTAATTCAATAATACAATAGCTTGCATTGTACGCAACTTCGAGTTCTAAAACATCACGACAAATCAAAGTAGCCGTTATGAATAGTAATAACCACTTTTTAAAATTATAGAAATTTTATATTTCAAAATGGACTTCATTTTTGTATTCCTAATATTGAAATTACCCTATGTTGAATTTTTTGTAATTTTCTGAGAACTTCAAAATTTTTATGAATAGTGAAAAATACTTAAAACAACTTTTTTAATCAAAATAATTCATTGTGATAAATTATACTATTGAGTGGTTTTAGAGTATAATTAGAATATATTTTTACCATTTTATCCAATGGTGGTCATTATAATTAATTTAACATTGAAATTGGACATAAACAATTGCCAATCATTTGATATAAATTGTTTCTTAAAAACACGCTATTTGTTGTAACAGCGGGAATTAATTATAAAATTAATTAATGCAACTTATATGTTTGGAATTTTGTAAAATAGGCATCATTTTTGAATTCGGAATATCAATTATAGCTTAGGGGGAAATTTTGGCATTGTTCTGAAAAACTTCAATTTTTGATGAATAGTGAAACCACTAAGTGGTAGTTAAATAACTGATTTTTCGTTTAAATGAAATATTACCACTTCTGTGATTTGATTTTCAAAAATCCGACATACATGGTTGTCATTAAGAAGTAAAATGTGGTTCAATGAGATTAAATTAATTTTTTGGTGAATAGTAACTTTTAAGTTCTTAATCGCGATTAGAGGTAATTAATGTAGTTTAAGGTACAAATAATGTTATAATAATATGAGATGAGCATGACACTTGTCCTACTCCTATTGGATGAGTCATGGCCGACCAAGACAACCCATGGGTCAACTTGGGGACCCCATGGAGCCACTTTAGTTAGAAAATGACATAAATACCTTTTATTTAATGTTAAAGTAAAAAATGACACAAACATAAAATGTTTTACTAAACCAATTTTTACGTGGGGTTACACAAGTTCAAATTTTGATTATAAATATTCATTAGAAAGCTAAAAAGATTTCCTACATCATAGTATTTTTTTTTTTAATTTTTAGACAATAAATAAATTAAATTATTTATGACATCATTATGATGTGGCGATGACCTCATTATTTAACAATTTAAATAAAATGAGAAGATAATGAAAAATCCAAGGCTTACACTTGTCCAAAGCCAATTGGATGAGGATATTTAGAACCCTTATCACCTTATCCTCGAATTATATAAGTGTGGGACCTTTAGAATCCGAAAAGCATTGTGTAAATAATGTAACATTTCAATCTTTCCAAAAGAGCCCCTCCTCTCCACTTATAAAAGGCCCCCACCACTCCCACCTTATTCATACCTTCAAGCCATTTGGCTCGGCCAACCTCTGCCCAAATACTCTCCCAACATCCCTCTCTTACTCATATAAGCCTCACTTTGGTCAGAACTCTTCCCAAGGAAGCCTTTGGCTCAAATCAAAAAGAGTTACCCGATTTTGAGGTAATGTCTTTTCTAATGTTGTTTTGTTTTATTTTTCTTATCCAACCCCCTAAACTCTTTTTATTCAATTCTTTTGTAACAAAACCAGTATCCTCAATATACTAGTATGTTGTTATAAGAAGTATTCGAGCTACACTTACACACACCTACATCTAATGGTTAAAGAACATACGGTTTCTGTGGATGGCGAATTTCTGCCTCACGAAACGATGATTGTTCAACACTCATATAACACCTTCAAAGGTGGCCATTAAGATGTCACTATATTTATATATGATATATAATGTGTTTATGTTTTACTTATGCTTCTGTATTTCTCATTTATGGCTTACTTTATGATTTCCATTATGGGTAAAACGCGATAATTTCATTTTAGGAAGTGCGGACTACCGCCCCCTCAAAGTGATTTGAATCGTTAATGCCATATGTGGGATGTATAAAGGATGGAGTAAATGGTATTATACACTATATTATACTGGAATTATATTATACATTTATATCATTATGATTTAGTTCCATTAAATATGAAATTGAAATGAAAGTAGCGTTCATGCATACGTACGGCTTACCGTCTCCATGAACGGTGCATTTCATTTCTTACCTCTAAATGTTACGTAATATTATAAATGAATGTATATACTGGACATATAAGATATATATGACTTCTAAATCATGAATATAATTCTGGATATAATGGATATTTCACCACATAAACAACTTGTAATTATAAGAAGCTTATTGTTGACTCAAGTACCAAAGATCGACAAAACGACCGTTATTAACTTAAATAATTACATAATGTTCATATCATTGTAATAAGTGATATAATAAGGATAATGAAGTTGAAAATGGTTCTTAATAAGGTATATATTAACTCTAGTTTATTATTCAGGAGGTTAAAGAACGGTTGAGTCAAGTCGGACACAAGGTAAGGGAATTTCTTAACCCAACTTCCATTCTTTGGGTTAATCTTTTACTTTCAAATTATGTCATGATATTATTATGTCCTATTTTGTATTTTTACTTTCTTTATGTGTACCTATAGTGAATACACATAATAGATCTATTTTATTTTAAAAATGATCTTTTAAGGACTTCGTCTCAATCCCCTTTCATTGAGGCATATTTGGTTTTATACACAACTTTATTTTATACGGTGTATAAACCCCTTTGACTTTTACATTTATTCAAAAGGAATCTTTTTTATACGAAATGTTTTTCTAAACGAAAAAAGGGAATGCTTTTCATTCCGTACTTATGCGGCGACAACGACTTCTCCGCCGCTGTGACCATTATTTGAGTTTCGGCTTCCTATAAAAGCCATCTTTTTTTTAATGAAAAATAAATACAAAGTTTTAACTTTCTTTTATTTTGGTATTGAAAATGGTTTTGAAAGCGTTTTTATTATATCAATGTGTTGTATTGATATCTTGTGATTGAAATGTGGAAATGTTATGTTTCCTTTATGCATGTTTTATGTGATACGATTATGTTATGGTTTATGATATGTTTAAACCAATTCATATGAGGAATGTATTGGACTTAATAAGTGACGGGTGGAGCCCGCTATAGCTCCTCGTTGCATCGGTAGGTCTCATGAGACAACTAGACGTGGAATTGGCCGGGGCCCTTTCCCAATTTGATTTATGGTTTTGGCCGAGGCCTTAATCATTTTAGATGTCTTGGCCGAGGCCTTGACAAAATGTTTCAGAATGTCTGGCATTATACATTCCCTCATTATGAAAGTGGTTATTGATATTGCATGTGATTATTCGGCCAGTAGAATATCAATGTGAAGAAGTGAATGGCATTATCTCATTTTACTTTTGCCATATTATGTTGAAGTTCGAGTTTAAAATGCTTTTGTTTTAGTTATACATTGCCTTAAATGTTAATGTTTATTTATGAAAGCTTCCGCAATATTCTTATCCTTACTGAGCATCTGAGCTCACCCCTTTAAATGTTTTAATGTTTTCCAGGATTTGAAGAAGTATATTATGAATGACCTGCAGGGATAGTGTGAGGGGATATGAAGACAATATGTTGTTGTTGTTTTGGTTTACTTTATGATGTAATGTAACGTTTACAAATGTATCTAGTGTTTCCAAGGCTACTAAACTAATAGGTCTTTCGAGACTTGATCTTTTGTGATCATGCCAATGTTACGAAGTAATGCACCGACTCTAGGTAGCTGGGCTCAGGGCGTTACAAAAGGAAAGCTGAGTCCAAGGTTCATTGGATCATATGAAATTCTGGAGAGAGTTGGATCAGTTTCTTACCGAGTGGCTTTACCTTCATGTTTATCTCAGGTACACAATGTTTTTCATGTTTCGATTATGAGGAAGTATATGCCATATTCATCTCATGTTTTGAGTCCAGAGGTAGTTCAGCTGGAAGAGAACCTATCTTATGAAGAACAACCAGTCCAGATTCATGACCGAAGAGAGCAAGTGTTGCGAAATAAGGCAATCCACCAGGTAAAGGTTTTTTGGGAAAACCATATGGTTGAAGAGGCAATGTGGGAATATGAAAATGATATGAGGGATAAATACCCCAACTTATTTTGATAAGTGAATAAAATTGCAAGGACGCAATTCCCAAAAGGGGCGAAGGATGTAACATCCCAGGTAAATAAAGACTAAATAATTTTCATATTTATTAATATTTACAAATTTAATATTACTTTTTCTTTAAAGGGGTTGCTATGTTCGATAGCGTACCCGATACGCAACAAAGAGTTTCATTGAAGTCTTACGTTGCACACTAGTAATAAAATAATATTATTTTAAATGGTAGTTAACACACAACCGTTGTATTGGCAGGAAAGGATAGAAATAACTAAAATATGATTATATATGTTTGTCAAATATTTTTACTCTTTACAATAAATGTTAGAGGATTACAAATGCAAATGAATCCAGTTTTTAAGCATAAACATTCTAATATTCTTTAAAAGGTCGATTAACTGCCTTTTGATGCCGAACCCCTTTTAAATCCACTTTTTGACAATTTTTAAGATATATTTTTCAAAATAAACCTATTATTTATTATTGGGACATTTAAATTTACCTTGGGTTAATTTTTGGTATTTTTCTGACAATGTTCATTTTTCAATAAATAGTGAAAAATACTGCATTTTACATCAAAACTTCTTTTTCATAAAATTTAATTAGATGGATATATAATCTTTTTAATTTGTTTTAAAGTGTAATTAGAATATATTTTTACCATGTAATTCAATGATGGTCATTGGGATTAATTTCACTTTGAAATTAGGCATAAACAAGTGCCAAACTTTTCATAAATATTGTTTCTCAAAAACCCGCTATTTGTTTTGACAACAGGAATTATTTTTAAATCAATTATTGCAATTTCTGTGTTTGGAATTTGGTAAAATGGATGAAATATTTGGAATCAGAAGGTCCAAATTATGTAACCAAGATTCTTTTGTTTTTGGATATTATGAATAGTAACGATGGTAATTATCTTTAATTATCTTGATTAATGAGTAACCGAGTAGTTAAGGATAATAAAATAGTATCATAATAGTAAAAAATGACCACAAAATGTGTCCTAAGGCTACTGGCTTTCTCATGGCCGACCATGGGATTCCTTGTTCCATACATGGGGTTTCCATGGAATCACTTTTGTGAGAAAGTGACTTTTTATCTTTTTATTTTTAAAGAATGTTAAATGTAACAAAGAATGTATCACCCAAGTAAAATATTTTTAATTTTGTCTAAATAAATGATATTTTGAACTATAAATATTATTTGGAAAGATAAAAATATTTCCTACATCATATTATTTTTTTATAATTTTTAGAAATTAAATAAATTAAATTATTTATGACATCATGATGATGCAGCGATGACCTCATTATTTAACGATTTAAATAAAATGGAAGGATAATGTAAATTTAAGACCTAAACATTTCCAAAACATATTGGATGGGTGTATTTAGAACCCTTATTACCTTATCCTAGAAACACATCAATGTGGGACTATAAAAATCCGAAACGCATTTGACAATAAAGTGACATTTTATACCATTCCAAGAGTGCCCCTCCTCTCCTCGTATAAAAGGCCCCCACCTCTACCTCCTTACCCACACTTCAAAAGCCTTTGGCTCGGCCAACCCCGGACCATTTTGTCTCTCCACATCCCTCTCTTACTCCTTGAAGCCTTAATATGGGCATAAGACTTCCCAAGGAAGCCTTTGAGCTCAAACCATGGGAGTTACCCGATTTTAAGGTAATGTCTTCTTTTGAGTCCTTTTGTTTTATTTTGTTTCTCCAAACCCCTAAACTATTTTTATTCTTTTCTTTTGTAACAACTAAAATATATTAAATATACTAGTATGTGGTTATAAGAAGTATTCAAGCTACACTTACACACACCTACATATAATGGTTAAAGAACATACTGTTTCTCTGGATGGCGAATTTCTGCCTCTTGAAACGATGATTGCTCAACATTCTTTTAACACCTTCAAAGGTGGCCATTAAGATGACACTATATTTATATATGATATATAATAGGTTTATGTTTTCCTTAAGATTCTGTATTTTTCATTTTGATCATACCTTTATGGCTTCCATTATGGGTAAACACAATAATTTCATTTTAGGAAGTGCGGACTACCGCCCCCTCAAAGTGATTTGATTCGTTAATGCCATACGTGGGACGTATAAAGGATGGATTTAAAGTTATTATTTATGATGTAATACTGGAATTATAATATACCTCTATATAATTGTCATTTCTTCCCATTAAAGTATGACATAGAAATGAAAGTAGCGTTCATGCGTACGTACGACTTACCGTCTCCATGAACGGTGCATTTCATTTCTTATCACCAAATGTAATGTACTATTATATGTACATATATATAATCTATATATATGATGTATGTTACATCTAAATGATTAATATAATTCAGGAATTAAAATATACATACCTCTCATTTAGTTTTAATTCCATTAATATGACATAGAAATGAAAGTAGCGTTCATGCGTACGTATGGCTTACCGTCTCCATGAACGATGCATTTAATTTCTTACCTCTAAATGATTATGTAATATTATAAATGAATTTATATACTGGATATATATGATATATATTATATCTACATCATGATTATAACTCTGGGTATAATGGATACATGAACAACTTGTAATTATAAAGAGCATATTTTTGACTCAAGTACCAATGATCGTTAAAACGACCGTTAATAACTTAAATAATTACATAGTGGTCATGACATGGTAATAAGTGATATATATGGAATAATGAACTTGAAAAATGTTCTTAAGCAAGTAGAAATTAACTCAATTTTATTTTTTAGGACGTTAAAGAACGATCGAGTCAAGTCGGACCTGAGGTAAGGGACTTCGTCTCAATCTCCTTTCATTGAGGCATAATTCGTTTTATACACAACATTCTTTTATACGGTGTATAAAACCCTTTTACTTTCACTTTTATACAAAACGAATCTGTTTCTATGAAGTTTTTTACAAAATCACAAAAAGGAATGTTTCTTTTAACGTACGCGGTGACAACGACCTTTTCCGTCGCCGTAAATATTATTTGGTCTTTGGCTTCCAGAACACGCCGTAATGTTTTTTTAAATGATATAAATACCATACACTCTTTTATGTATTTTGGTATTGAAAATGGTTTTTATAATGCATTTGTTATGTCAATATATTTAAGTGAAATATTGTGATCAAAGTGTTGAAATGTTTTCTTTCCATTATATTTGTTTTATATCTTATGATTTTTATAATGGTACTTGGACATTTGACGGGTGGTTACGTGATAAACCATATGACGGGTGGTGTCGTGTATACCAGGAAGGGTGGTTATGTTATAACCTCTAATGCATTGGGTATGGAAGTCGGCCGTATGGCTATTCCATTAAGTATGTATAGATGTTGGCCGTATGGCTATTCAATTAAGTGATAAGTGTGGAAGTCAACCGTATGGTTATTCCACTTAAGTTTGTTTATGTCCCAAGTTACCTTTATATATGTTATGTGTTCTTTATATGGCTTTATGGTAATACTTTGGTTACAAAAATGTAAGTAATGATATTTTATTCAGTGAAGAGTTTTTACCACTTCATGAAGGTGAAGGTATTAATTTGATAAAGTATACATGGTTTACTTGATGTTTGAAAAACTAACAGTTTTCATTCTTTGTGTATCCCTTAATGAGATTTTTAGGCTCACCCCAAGTATTTTTTTTAAATGTTTTTCATAGGACATAATGTGGAATAGGGTCAAGGATGGGATCAAGGGAATGTCATTCTATATAAAACTTGGAACATGACATGTTTCTATTTAAGGTTTTTTTTAATCTATGGAAACTCAGTAGAAGTGTCTACTTTGTAATCTTTTGAGATGTAACAGTTATTTCCTAATTCTATAAAACTCTAAACCTGAAAAGATCCTCAATGTGAATTATTCATTTAATTCATTATTATGTAATGTTTAAGGTCGGGGCCTCATATATATCCATATAGATTTGTAGAATTGTATGAATGTGTGTATATGTGTATGCATGCGTATGTTTGTGAATAAGGATCTATGTGCCTATCTATACATGTACATAAGGGTATGTGTAAGATTATTGATATATACATATGTCCATATATTAAATATGTATATCTATGTATATATATATATGAATATATCATTACATAACCACAATAGTCATTTGTTGTTATAATTGGACATGTATAATTATAGTGAATGTATGTATAAAAAAGAAATATAAATTCACAAAATCATAGGAATGGTCAATTGGCCTTTCAAATTTAATTAATGTAGTTTTATACAGAAATATACAAACTGAAACATTTTATATTATTTTTGTTGATTTTAAAATATTTAATATTTATGTATATTTTTTTATTATTCTAATTTCATAATTATAATATGTTTTTAATTTATATATTAATAATCATATTTTTATTTAAAAAATGATTTAATTTAAATAATTTTACAATTATTATAGATTCATTTTTAATTAGTAACATATTTTCAACTCAAATAATTATATTAATTTCAAATATTTATTCATATTTATTTTATTATGTACACATTTTTAATATTTTTATAACCTATACAATTAGTATTATTTATTCAATTTTTATTTTTTAAAGAAAATTTAATTAAAGTTATTAAATTTTGATCAATTTTCACAAATTTTAAAATTTATAATATATATAAAATTTTAATAATTATCTATTTTTAATATTTTCTATAATTTTATAATATATAATTTATATTCATTTACAATTTTCAGTGTAATAATATTTATCGTTATTCATATATTTTTAAAATTAAAATACATTAATTTTTATATTTCTATAATTTAATGAAATGATAATTATTCCGTTTTATTTTAAATTTTTTTTGAAGAATAATTTTTTTGAATTAATAAGTAGTACTTTATTATAAATCTTGTATTTAATTTTTTTTATTTTTTTATTTTCAATTTTATATTTATTCATTTTTAATTTTTCATTGAGTAGTATATTTAATATTATTAATTTTATTTTAATTTTTTTTTCAAATGATTAGTTTTTTATTATTATTTTATTTAATTTTATTATTTATTAATTTACTAATATTTATTCGTTCATAATACATATTAAATTTTAATATTTTGGGATTTTTTCAATATTAATTTTTATTCATTTAATATTATTTTATTATTTCATCTATGTTATTTATTTATATTATTTTTATTTAGTTATTATTTAATACATTTAATTTCCTCATAATTAAATTTTAATACTTGTTAAATTTTATATTAACAATATCTTATTTAAATATTTTTATAGTTATTTTCTATTAAATAATCATTAGTTATTTATTTTAAATTGATTTCAATTAAATGGATTTGTTATATTATTTAATTTTTATTTTAATACTTATTCATTTATAATTCTTTTGTAAATAATTCAATTTATATTATTTTCTAAAATATTTTTTTAGTTAAAAATTAGAATAATTTATTCATTTGTTAGAATATTATTGCATTTACTATGACATAATACATTTAGGGAAATATAATAATTATTATTAACGATTTAAAATAAATAATAGTTTTTTTATTCTTTGTATTTTCAAAATTTAAATTTTTATTATTTTTATTTTTATTATAGACTAAATTTGAATAATAAATTATATATAAGAAGTAATTTCCAAAAAAAATTTAAATTTTATTTTATTACTAATTTTCAACCATCATTTAAAAGCGATATGTTAAGTATTGATAAAAGATATTTCTATTTGCACATATAAATGTTTAATATATCAACACTTTTTTACCATTGATAAACTGCGGACATTATCATCCCCAAAAAACAATAATGAGTCATACAGTTATCAAGGACTCTCATATTAGCAGTCATAAATGTATACTTTATCTTCGTTTTTTAGCAATTTTTTTAAATATCAATCCCCAATTTTAAAATAATATAGAACTAGATTTCCCCTCCTCGCACTATTCAAAATCTTGCAAAAGACTAATCCACAAAATATTTTCGATTAATCGACCTATTAAATTTAATGTATGATAATGTTTACTCATTTTTAATCGATGTTTCATCATTTTAATATATAGTTTATTGTTTTTATGATTTTTGTGTTTTGGTCAAAGAATTTTGAATTACATTTCAGTTCGAAAAAATAAAATTTGAAAATTATATTTCCACCTCATGCTCACATTAGATAAACTCTTTAACCTATAATCAATTTATAAAATTTAAAATAACATCCAAAAAAATTAGAACTTTTAAAAACTAGTTCAATATAATTTCAATGATAAATTTATTCTACCACAACTGATTGGATGTCAATTATATTTTCTATACCTGTTTTTTGGTTAATTTTCTCTACAATGAATATAGTGGTTGTGTTTAAATGATGTCTACCTATTCTTAATAAAACTCAGAACATAATTAGAATCCATTCATCAAATAAAATTCTACTCAAATATCATAAATTGTTTCTTCATTTATTTTCATTTACTATGTTCAATAGAAAATATAATCTTAAATTATTTTTAGATTTCCAAAACATCCCCCATCACTTATTCAAACACTACCAATGCTTCAGCAGTGTTTACTATCAATTTTCATCTATATCAACATGGTTTCACTAGAATTCTTTATTATCTATTTGTTTCCTCAATTCCATTCACATTTTAAGAAAACATGGGATGAATTCACACATATATACACAATTAGTTTTTGTTTTCAAAGAGATGAAAAATTGATACCAACATCCTCCTTCAATGAAATAATAGGCTTGAATATTCATCGTCTATAGTTAATGATTTTTCTGTGAACCTCCCTGATAACCACAGTAGTTTGTCATCTCATTTATATCTACAAACCCTAAAAAATGTTAATTTATTTTCAAACAATAATTCTATTCAAATCACTTTTTCACTAAAAAGTATGTAAACCACGTAACATAAATGAATAAAAACATAAACCATCACATAATTTCACTAAATCCAAAGAAAAATGACACTTAGAACAACCTTTATCATATCATGATCACCTGGAGACAAAAATTATGAGTGATTTAGAATCATGAGGTTCAAAAAATGTTTACCAAATTAATGTTAAAGTACACTCATGTTTAATGGAGTCTCATGAAATATCTAAAATATCCTTACATGATTTCCCAAAACCTCACAAGCTACATGGGATGTTCTTGTCAATCCCTACTTTCACCCCAACCACTAGTGAATTTTCTCCATTAATGATTGTATTTAAATAAAATGAATAATGTATGATATGTGACTTATTCTAGAGAAATATATTTTTCAAACTACATTATATTCATATAATTATTCATCTTTTAAATTTCTATCAGGTTTGTATGTAATGAAGATGTTATATAATATATAATAACTCTATGTTTGTATATAAAAAGAAATGAATTTTAGGAATCTATATTCAATAATTTTTTTGAATCTCCATATTCATATTAAATATGAACAGGGTGATACAAATCCATTTCTTAGCTAGGGACTGTGGATCACACTTGGGCCGGTGGGGCCCCCCTCTGGGATTCGGTGTTAGCAACACACGTTTTAGCCCATGGGGTGTTAGTCGAGTGGTACCCGCTGGTTGTACCCCTCACTCTCCATGGGAAATGGCACAAGATCGAGTCCCACCAGGCTCGAACACTGTTTGTATTACGAACATGGTGATTCAAAGCCATTTCTTAGTTGTGGAACGTGGCACACACTTGGGCTTGTGGGGGCCCCCCTCTGGGAGTCGATGTTAGACGAACACATTTTTCCAACGAGCCCGTACCCGAGAGGTAAGGGCTCCTTCTTGGCATCCAAGAGACCCAGGTTCAAAACCAGGTGCAGGTGAATTTCTTGGTTACTGTATAAGTACTGTAGTAGGTACTATTCAATATTGTAGCAGCCGGAACTATTCACCCAATTTGGGATTTCGGGCCACTGGTTTGGGCCTACGGGTCTCCAGGGCCTTCGGGTCATCAATTGTCTTCAGGCCTCAGGGCCTTTGGGCAACAAAGACAATGGAGTGGCACAGTTCACGCAGAGCAGGCCCTAGAAGAGGATCAGAGCAACAAGACTAGAAGTCACGAGATGTAGAGCTAACGGATTGGAAGAATGAGAGGGTATGATAACCACCATCGGGACCAGGAACAATATAGATTTGTACGAGGAAATGCTAGTCGATTAGCAACGAAAGGTGGGGAGCTAGGTGATCAATGTTGCAGAAGCTAGGGGAGGGGTTTTTCCTTTGGGTTGAGCCTACGAGTCATGTATTGGGCATAGTATGCCTTTGGGCCTTCGGGTCATGTATTTCGAGTAATGTCAGGACTTGTGCCTTGGGACTACGGGTCATGTATGTGTTCCCCTTCTTCTCTTAAAAAGGAGGATTATCTATAAAAAAATAAAAAAAGAAGTCCTTCGGGCTATTCAGGAAAAATATGATTTATATGTTTCTAAAATACATGGATTCTAATCAAAGAATAAAATAATATTATTATGGGGTTTAAGAGTTCATCACTTTTTCTAATTATCATGTATATTACTCTTCTCGAATCATTAATTTTTTTTACATTATTGTTATTCAAAAATAATTAGCGTCGATGATTTGGAAGAACACATGATCTTTAAAGGAATTAATCAATGTTATATATAGTAGACTAATAATAGAGACAAACTAACAATAGATAGATTTTAATATCCCATGATTTAAAAATAAGACTATGGTCGATACTGTACAGTATACATGACACTGACCAAAAATGAAACATAAAATTTTATTCTTACAATATTATGGTTATAATTTTCCTATTGAATGGGTATGAATGAATATGATTGAAAAACATTATCAATTTTATATAAATTCCATACTTAATATATATTAATCTATTAATTATTATGAAATAGGAACTCAACTTTTAGCAAATTCGTTTTATTATTTAAAATTAAAATTTTCATTATAAATGGGTTTGGTTGATTTTTTGTGAAAAAATAGTTAATTTACCTGATTTCATAAAATGTATTCCACAAAAAGTAGAATAATTTGTTAAATAAACCTCTATATTAGGTTTATTTCATAATCATTTTACGATAAGATTGATTTTCATGATGAATAGTGAAAATATTTATTCTAATTAGAAACAACAATTTCAATTAAAGTATTAAAAAATATTAGCTTTTATTACAAAAATTTCATTGTAATATTAGAAAATTTATTATATAAATAATCCATTTATGGTTATCTAAATGATTATATTCATTATTTTATCATAGACAACATTAAAATTTAAGAGGGCTTTTTTCTGATAAAAATGCTTTTTGTCATGTTTTACGAGTTTAATTTTAAATTAAATTCTACCACAAATTGAAATATAATTTTATAAAATGGATTTTATATATTGAATCATCACCATTACTATTATTTAGTGAAATTATCTTAATCCTATGCCATTATGTATTGTAACTATATTTAATATTTATCAAATCAGAAAGGGTAAAAGTTAGAAAACTAGGTTAAAATAACATAGTAAAAATTTAAAATCACTTTTACTCATTCTTTTATCCTATTGGATGATACTTGTTAAAATAGATATTTTAAAAGGGTCAAATATGTTATTTTTAAACATCATTTTGGATTTGGGAAGCTAATATTTACTTTTGAGAAATATATCTTATCTTTTATTAAAAAAATAGTCATTGAAGTTAATGTCATTGTTGGAATATCGAATTAACTTTGGACCATTTACAAGAATTTGAAAACCCTCCATTGTTTACTACTTATCCAAAAATATATGTGTAAATAAATTTATTACTTTATTTCAATGAAAATTATTTTCACTCATAAATAATGTATTTTCCAAAAAAGGGATTTACATTGTTCTAGAATTCTAATATTAAAAGCAATTTATTCCAATGATATAAAATAAATTATAAAATATGGATTAAAAATTATTTATCCTCACATGAAATGTTTTTATAATTACTTACTAATTTTTATTCATAAAATTATATTATCACATTAAAAAATTTAAATAATCACTCTTGTTGTTAAAATGTGTTTAAAGTTGTTTAACTGGATAAGGATTAAAATGTATAAAAAACATTAGAAAAGGTGATTTTATGAGTTTATTTATAATTTATAACACATAATATTTTAATTTTTGGATCATTGGTGTCACTTTTGATGATTATATTAAATATATTGTTTATGATTACTGTAATTTCAAGTTCCTCCCTTCCCTTACCAATTAAATAATTCCAAATCTATTCTCTTCTCTAGATGTCATGATCCTTCTAGATATTTCAATACCTACAAGGAAATATTCTTTGTATACATCCCCATGATCTAGAACTTTTGTTATTGTATGAATAAATTTATTTCAACACTTATGGTGAAAGTCCAAATATGTTCCTATAAGAGAATGTAATAATCATTACTACGATCTTTCGTTTTTCACTTATTTTTTCAACATCTTAAGAAATGTCCAAAAAATTACATTTTAATAACAAATAATCTAAAATATATTAATATTTCATAATATTTTTGTAATAATATTAATCCATCTCCTTATCCATTAAATATGAAACAAATGCATCACTTTCATGTATGGAAGACTTCTGCCTCATGAACCTTCATAATTGTTTCCATTACCAAATCACATAAAATCTCATAATGATGGGAGTAAGTAAAATAAATAAGTCTTATGAAATTAATTTTATTAGATAAGTTTAATATATCATATAGTTCCATAATTCTTTATTCATTAATAAATGATAACTTTTCTCAGAAATTTTTTCAACCTACCGTCTACATGAAGAAAAGAGATACATTTTCCATATACAACATTCAATAAATATTCTTAAAATTTAATGATTGAAAAATGTGATATTTATAAATTTATTATGATTTTGGATATAATTTAACTATACAATTTTTAAAATTAAATAACTTCTATTTCAAAAATATGAATGAGAAAACAAATTCGTAAGAAACCCAAAAATGGAAATAATTAATGATTATAAAAAAATGGGAGATAATATAATTTAATAAGATCATATATGATTTTATAAATATGAATTTTTTTTGGTTAAAAGTAATTACTTGTTTAAATCCATCATTCAAGGTTATAAATCATTTTAAAATAAAGGGATTTTTGGGGTAAGATATTTTTACTCAATTTGCACTCCATTGATCTATATTTTGTTGACCAATTATCTTTCATGGGATGCATTTAATTATTCTTTGATGAAGTAGACATGAAAATATATACAATCATTTTTCTTTGTGTAAAAAATGACTTTGTTTATTTTAAGGGGTTATAAGTTAAATTTTTTTAAAGAGGTATGGATGCAATGACATATGCTTTTAAAATTGAAAATTATGTTAAATAGTGTATGTGATGCACCACACAAAACCCAAACGAACAACGATTATTTAGATATGAACATTATAAACTAGTTATGAAATTATAGGTTATGAATAGTATTTACTAATTCATGATATATATATACATATATCCAACTCAATATATATGTATTGATAAATTCGCAATAAATAATCAATAAATATTTTGGTAATGTCTTAAAAATAATTTTTTTTCATTAATGATTTTTATGTGTTTTTTTAAAAGAATATAATTTTTTTTATAAAAAACAAATAAAATATATTTTATTAAATTATATTAATTTTTGAAATCATAATATAAACATAATATTTGGTTGAAATTTTATAATTTTAAACAAAATACTAATTTCTCAGTTAATATTGAAAATACAAATGTTTTTGTAACAATGTAAATTATTTTGATATGTTAAATAATATAAATTTAACATTATTATTTTAATTTTTTTCAATGTATCATAATAACTATTTAGTTTGATTTAATTCAATTAATTACATATAAATATTCTGCATACAAAATTTTATAATAATATTATTTTTCCCTTGAACACACAATTTCTAATACCTATTGTGAAATATATAACTTTCCACAATTTTCATTAATTAAAAAATAACACATAAGGTATACTTATTTCAATTAATTTTAATGTTTTTATATAAATTATTATTAATTGATAACTATATAATTAATATTTCTCGTTATTGATT
Source organism: Viscum album (assembly GCA_963277665.1). Classification (NCBI taxonomy): domain Eukaryota; kingdom Viridiplantae; phylum Streptophyta; class Magnoliopsida; order Santalales; family Viscaceae; genus Viscum; species Viscum album. Next base: position 62,596,542 of record OY728128.1, read on the forward strand.
TAAAATAAAAAAAATTATTTTCTTTAAAAAATTCATTTTTCAGAACACCACATTCTATCACACTTGTAGGTTTTTTTAAATAAAATTATTCCAGTTATATGAATATATTCTGATAAAATGGATTCCATATTTTTAATCATGATAATTATTTTTAGGAAACCACGTAAATATATTTTTCAAAAAATATGAATTGCAACACGAGTAAGTATTTTTTTCTACGGTAAAAGAAAAATATTTCAAATAACGGTAAAAGTATTTTATCATGGATTATAAATAGTATAAACCAAATAAATGGAATGTTTATATTTTAATTTCATTTTTATAATGATTATATTTTTTTTGTAACTTAATAAATGACTAAATAATAATTTTTATAATTTTTTTTAATTATGAAAAAACATAAATTATATTGGGTGTAATATAATATTGTAATCAAGAGATGATTTTGTATTAATAAATTTAGTTTTTTAATAAAATATATTTTAACAAAATATCATTGTAGAATTTTATATATTAAATTTAAATTACAATATATTTTTATGATGTAAAAATAACATTTTTCGAAGCGCTAAAAACCAATTTTTAACAAAAACCATTATTTTTCAATAATCTAGGATATTTTATTAAATGTGTAATTTCTTGTATTAATTTAATTATTTTTTATAAGTTTAATATTATTTTTTCATTCATTGCATCGAAATTATCCACAAGTGATCTTTTCTTAATTTTCTAAGACAGTAAAATTTTCGGGTAAAAATTAAATTTAGAATAAAGGAATAGTATGTATTATTACATCATAAGGACCAAAACAAGATGTAATACATATCATATAAGGTATATATTTAAAAATATATGTATTATCGTTATAATAATATGATTTTACAGTCATTTGATTACTTTCATAAATCCTTATGAATCATCTAAAGCATATATAATATTTTATGGTTTTAAAATCATTTCATTATGAACATGTCTCACTGACACATCACCAAGGGTAATATTTTAGTTATTGATAACCTATCAAAAATAAAATAATTAAAACCACACCTATATAGAAGAAACTATTTTTGAAAACCATGGGATGGTTTTTGGTTTGGAGTGATATAATATATAGAGTCCAAAACCCATGTTTATAATATAATTATGATATCCACTGTATTTTCTTATAGAAACGCACCAAACAACCCATTAAAAATTATTAAAAACCTTATATTATATCCTTAATAATCTCTCCCATTTATGTAGTCCAATTAAGGTTCCCCAAATAACTTAAGAATCTCCTCCCAAACGTTAAGAATCGCCCTCTAAAGGTAAGGCACCCCTGTCACACCATTTCAATTAATGCACATTCATTATATTCCGCATTTTTAATTTCAATTGTTTTGGTTATCATGATATTATAAATATATATAAAATTAAAATTTAATGTTCTTAATTTTCATGAACCAAGATAGAGTGCCTACTGTATAGAGGCCCAAACCTTTTATACATATCATTACATTATTTTAAGAATAATTAAATATAAAATTAAAAGCTAATGACCGGGATGTCTAGTGTCTTGGAATACTTGGTACATAAAATAGAAAATGTGGGACTAAAATATTTCTTTATATATAGTCCTTTATGATCTTCTAACATCCTTTGAGAACATAAATTAGAAATGGATAACCTATTGATAACATGGACAAGGGCATGAGCTAAAAATCCCAATAAGGGAATAAAAATAGTAATAAATCATAACCCATGGGATATAAGGGATATAATAATGATATAATAAGGCATGGAACATGATTAAATCGAATGATTCCTAACATGGGATAACATAATCATTGAATACTTTTACTGAAGAACCAACATAAAACATGATTTCAGCATGCTTCAAGTATCATTGGAAATATAGGATCATGTGTGAAGGCTTGTTTCAAATAGATGATCATGAGTCAAGGATAACCACTAAGACTATTTAACATAGATCATGAGTCAAGAATAACCCTAGATATCGTTACACATAAAATTTCACGAGTCTACTCATATAAGGCCCCAGCCTTAAACATTACACAATCCTGAATGATGTCAATAATTTGATTTTTATTCACATTGAGGTTATCTCTAGTTTTATAGATTTATAGAATTATCCCATGACACATAAATAACAACTAAAAAACTTCGATATAGATAGAAATACTCAATATCTATTTTTTATAATATAAATCATTTTAAAATAAATCATTATTTATTTTTCTTGATAAAAATCTTTATAACATTCATCTTTACTTATTCTTTTCTCTTAGCCATCGTTATACCCTCTATAGAAAAATTTAAAATACATTAGATGAGCCTAAAAAGCTCAATAATGAATATAAAATATGTAATGAAACCATTATTCCATGAATACCTTAAACTCATGAAACAATTGTCACATAATCATAACTTTGACCAATAAAAAAATGGTTTATCATACCCAAGAAATCATAAGATTCATGAAAAAATTCCTCATAATCATAAATCATAAAGGGAACTTGTGGAATCCATATCATACATAAATTTTAGATTTCACAACTACATAGGAAATAACCTTCATGGATATGTTTGGAATACCCATTATAGTATATAAACTAAATCTTATAAGAGAAAACTTATTCTTTAACTCAATCTCATTACTCAATGCATTGGAGAGCTATCTTGGGGTCACCTACCGCTAGTTTATCATGTAATGTATACATAATAGATTCCCAAGAATGATAACATAATAATAAAAAATAAAATATGCTTAAATGAAAAAATAACATTTCCCCTTTGCATTTAAAGGATATAATTTATAGATATTGACATATCCAATCCATTTTCAAAACAATTTTCAATATCAAAATACCAGAAATGCGAATATGGTATTTTTTTTATTATATTACGCCTTGTAGAGGATGTCAAGAAACAAATAATGGTTTAATTGGAAGATAATTAATCTTCCCCTTATAAGTATCAAAATTCATTTTTTAGTATAAGAATTTATAGAATTTTTTTTAGGCCTTTGAATAAAATAAAAACTCAAAGGGGTTGAATATACATCGTATAAAGTGAAGGCGCTGTATAACATCAAAATATGCCTTAATAAAAGGATATTGTGATGAAGTCCCTTATAATGATTTTGAATCGTTGCATAAAATATTTATATTCCAAAATAATAAAAATTGGTAAATATATATTTTCTTGAGAAAACGTTTCATGTTTATTTTTACATTTATATAAAATATTACCTTGTTGTAAAAATTATATAATTATTTATGTTTATATTGGATTTTTTGTCAATATCTGAGACTTCTGTCGAAAATGAACATGTTTTAATGTCAATAGTCCATGTTTTAATAAATTCCACCATCTCATGAATAAATTTAATGACATTATAATAACATTTATATAATAATTATAATTCTAAATCAAACCAGTTATTTATGGAATTTGAAATAAATAACATCATAATCATAAAGACGGTTGGTTGTATGTATGAATGAGTAACGTTTCCAATTTTCATTGATCATTATGGAAATTTGGTAATTTTATTTTATATTTATTAAATGATCATAATATAAATAAAATCATAATAATTAATTTTAATATACATATATATATCATAAAAGTGATGTGGTGAAGAAGAATGATTCAAATCGCTTCATGGAGTTGATAGTCCACACATACGTACGAACACCATTATCATTTTTATATGCATAGAATTTAAGAAAATAAATTATATATTGTTATATTATAATGATTAATTTTTCATTAATATAATAAATGAACATTAATTCAATTATTATGACCAGTCATTAGAGATTTTTATTAAAAAAGAACTATATTGATTCGTGGAGGTGATAGTCCCCACATACGCACGAACGTTTAATTATTTTCCCATTTAATGAAAATGGAGATATATTTTGGGGATGATATATATATAATAACATTTCAATATTTTTAGGATACTGGATTAATTTTTTAATAATGGTTGAAGATATTTGAAGGTTTTGGAATATGAAATAAAATAAAAATACTTAAATATAAACATTACATTTCCTTTGGATAATAACCTTTCATTACTCATTAAAACCACTAATAAGGTTTTTCATCCTAATATAAGGCCTCAATAAAGTGGTGTATGATTCAAGTAAGTGGTTTGGGTAGAGCATGGAAGAAACAAAATTTTTAGGAAGTCTGATTAAAGGAGAAAAATTATTGCCTTCGTATAGGATAGGAGAGGGGAACCCTTGGAATTATAAATCAAATAAAATTAATATAAATTCAAATTCGATTCAAAAATTCTTCAAACTCATATATTTAGACTAAAAGATCATTATGGATTGAAATATAATCATCCAATGAAAATTTGAGAAGATTTATAATTTTGTAATCATTATCATTTTTGTTTTTACCCCTTTTAACTCTTACCATTTTATCAAATAATTTACACATAGAGGGTTAAAATAATTACCAAGTTTTAGGTAATCCTTTTATATTTTTAAATACTATTCATAGTCACTGTTATAACTTACAAAACCCCATATTAAAAATTTTATGTTAGAGGAGACATCATTATGACATATTTTCCATAACATCAAAATAAATGTTATAAATGTCATAAACACACACAAGTGAGATCCAAAGGAAACAATTTCAGCCTATGGATGGTCATGGTCATTAATAACTGATCCTATATGATTATAACAAGTGTTATAATAATTTCATAATATTATCATATTAATTTTACCTTTAATTACCTTATTTATATTTAATCGTGGTAAATAAAATATTAAAGTTACTATTAATAAAAATTTATTCTGATCATATTAGACTAAATTTTCTATACTACGAAACACCATGTATGTCCCCGTTTTGAAAATCAATTAACAATTGTGGTAAAATTAGGTTTAGAAGTTATACTATTTATAGATCTAGAAAACATGTTATTTAAGTAATATGATCAAAGGTTCACATTGTTTTTCTATTGATTTTTAATCTGAGAAGGCATCAAATATACTATATTGGATTAACTGATAAAAACATATTATATTTATTCCTAATACCATATAAAATGATAATCAATAAATATATATATATATTATACAGAAAATAATAATTTAATTAAAATGTATTATTTTCTATTAATTTAAATAAGAACATCCTCATAAAAATACCAAAACAATTTATACAATTTAAATTTTGATGTCACAATTACAAACTAAATGTTTATTTTGACAAATAAAACATATAAATACGATAAAAATAGCCATATAAAAGGGTTCTCCATCAAAATATTGTAAAAATACCTTTAAAAAATACTCACTTTATTGATAAAATTGAATTTCCTCTTATATCATATCTAGAAAACATAGAAGATTAATTTTAAAGAAAATATTAAATTTATAATTCATAAATACAATCCAAAAAGGGTTATTTTATTATTTTTTAAACACAATTATTCTCACATCAATAGTTTTTCGAAAAAACACATCCTTTATATTCAGTTGGATTTTATTTTGATTTCTAATTAATTTTATAACCAACGAATTGTTATATAATATGTGAAAACATCATTTTTATTATTTAGTTAATATCATTAATTCCCTCAATTCTAATGGATATCATATTACTATAACATACAATTATAATATTAATAATATATTATTTTTTATATCATTCATTCCCTCAATTCTAATGGATATCATATTACTATAACATAGAATTACTATCTAATTCATTATTTATTAAAAATATGGAATTATATAATTCTATAATTACCTAGGATGTTATATCTGTTCCCCTTTTGGAAATTGTGTACTCTCAGTTTTAAATATGGGCTTAGTAACTAAGGTGTCCCTTTTCAATATACCATTATTACAATACCACAACAGAAAAATGATTAAAAGCATCCAAATTTAAAGAATGAAGGATATGTACAATGGTTACCCAAAAAAAGACATACTAGGATTCCATGTTTTAAAAAATGGTTATGGATGCAAAATTAACCACCATGTTCTGATTAAGAGTGATTACAAAAAATGATCTAAAGAAGGATAACATTAAGAAAACCACAAACTTATGATTTATTGAAATGTATTTGATTTCGAAGTAAGAAAAGTAAATGGAAAACAATTTTGTTTTATGATCCTTTTCATAGAGTCATGTAATTATTTTTTTACTTAGAATAAGAACACATGGAAATAAAATTACTTGACAATTAGTGTTTCATCACTAATTAAATTACACATGAAACACATTATTTTATCCAAAGGATGAGAATTTAAGATATTCTATCACACTGAAAACACGAGAATAATATTTTAAATAATCACATAATGAACAAAATATTAACTATCTATTCATCGGATCTTGAAACATTGAAAAAAACAAATAAACATACGACAAAAATTTTAATTACGCAAATATAAAAAACATTAAAAGAATAATGACAACTTTTAATTTATACAATTCAAAAGTAATACCCAAAGTCCAACATAATCCATTAAAAAAATAACATCCCACAAAATTCCTCAAATATTCCCAAATAATATTATAACAAAAAATTCAGAATGATTTGATCACAATGTCTTCTAGTATATGTTTCCACATTTATCTCCAAATAACATAATTCAATCTTAATTTATAATACCAAAAATTAATTTCCTAATGACAAGTTCTCTATGATAGGTTAATCATTTCCATAAATATCCAAATTCCCCAAAATACAAGAATTAAAAATCAAATATTCTTCTAAAATAAAATTCAACAATTACTCATAAAATTAAATCCCATTGTATTCTATTTTATATAAGAATACATGTTTCCCAAAATATTAAAAGTATTATAAAAAACATTTATCACATAATCCCCTAATAATTTTACTATACCAGAGATGTCCATTTGATAAAACATAAGTTACCAAAATAGTATTATTCTTATTTAATAAACACTATAAATAAAACATGATGTACTAACTAGGGATTCACGTAGGCCTGTGGTAGGTGAAAAATCATTATTTCACTTTGGTTGTTGGTTTGATTCATACATCTTGTTCTGATGTGTCAGGTTGTCACCTGTCTTATGAAATTTACTTTTTCTAAAACTATGTATTTCTTATAAATTTTTTAACATTCCAAAAATGGAATAAAATATTTAAAAATAATTATAACATTTTGTAAGGTTAAAGGTTATCTCATACATTTTATTTGGCATCCCAAAATGTAATTTTCTATAATTAACTAAAAATAAAGAGCACATATACCGTAAAAGTAAATCATACCTTTATAATTATATCCACATGAGAATATAAAATTTTTACATAACAAAAATTTCACAAAAGAACATTAGGATTTCACATACTAGAAAAGACATCAAATGTAATATCATCATCAAAAGAGAATTATTAATTTTAAACATTTCTTCATCCATAGATCTAACATAACTCATAAATCCCTTATATATATGCTTAATAATCAGTAAACATTCTTAATTATCCACTAACCACAAATTTAAATATTACTCCTTAATAATTATTTATTATATAAAAATACAATAATAATTTACAATGATTATGTAATGTCCAAACATGAGTCCAGAATATAATCTATGCCTTTTATATATAATTCAGAATTTATTATTCTTCAATCTGAATGGAATTTTTAAAAAAAAATATTTTTATGGTATTTTTGATCCCATTATATAGCCTTCTTCTAATGAAAAATATTTTCTTAATGATTATACCACCCACATTTAAAAAATTCATTTGATAACTCAGATTTAAATACATTCCCTTTCATATAATCAACATATACCTTCCTTTTTCATAGAAGGTTATTTGTTTATTTCCTTCATTACCACATCAATAATACCTTCCCTCCAATTCAATACATTTTCCAAGGTGTTTCTTTTCACATACGTGACACATATGTTGAGGAATATGCTTACCTTTGTGAACATTATATCCTGAACTACCCCATGGATTATATTCTATCATATATGATGCATAAACAAAATCACCATGTTTCATGTGGTAAATCATTACACCCAATAGAAAGTTTATAATGACCATATTACTTCTCATTAAAGTTCCAATTTTGTTCGATTTCTTAATTAGAGAACCACCTGATTTTCCATCATATCCATTGTTACATTGGTTCCTCGTGTATACAAAAAATTAATCAATCCAAAATTATTATCTAGAGTATGTCAATAAAATAATTGTATATTATATTATTAGGAAGATAAAGACAAAGATATACTTATTTTTGTTTTATAAAACTCATTCAATTTAACTTATATATCTATGAAGCATTCAATTATTCTAACAATTGTAGATATATATAAGTTGTAACTTATTCTTCAATATCGCAAAACCTCTATTGTTTTAAAAAATATCTTTTGATACCAACTATAAGGTCCCCACCATAAACTCTGAATAATATTTATTGTTGTAAATAATTTTACTTTTATTCAAATCAACAATATTTTTGGGTATAGTGCCTTAGATAATTTGGTGGTAACTCATACAAAAGAACTCCAAAATTACATAGTAGAGAAGTCTACTCAAATCCTTTATTTTAAAAATCTAAAACATTACAATATAAATCATGATTTATTTTTGTTGATTTAAATCATAATAAAATTTATATGGAATTGTTCAATTGTGTTTCCTAACATTATACCCTATAGAAAAACATTTCAGTAACTTGGGATGAGACCAAAAATCTCAGTAATGAATATAAAATATGTAATGAGATATTTATTTCATTAAATCATGAACCCCGTGAAAACATTTTCACAAAATCAAAATTTTAACCAATAAAACATAAAATATTTAACAAACCACTTGGAATCATAAGAATCATTAAAAATTTCTCAGAAATCCTAAATCCAAAAGGTATCTTCTCGCATCAAGATCAGACTTACATTATAGTTTTCACTGCTACATAGGGAGTAACCTTCATTTTTACATTTTGGAATATCCATCATAGTATATGAAAAAATTATCTTAAGAAATACCTAGTTGTTTAACTCTATAACAATACCCAATGTTTTGGGGAGCTATCACATGCTCACCTGCCCCCGTTTTGTCATGGAACCATCCATATACATAAGAAATTCCCAGGAACAATATCATAATCGAATCAAATAAACCATGCATAAGGGAAAAATAACATTTTCACATTGTAATCGATTGAGATAATTTCAATATATTGATTTAATAAATCCATTATAAAAACAATTTTCAATAAAAAAATAAAATGGGAATATGTTATCTATTTTTATTTGGAAAACATTATAGTTTGTAGAGAAAGCCAAGTATCAAATAACAGTCTCAATGGCGGAAGAGTCTGACTCATCACGTAAAATATTTAGATTCCTGAATACTAAACATAGGATAATTTAATTTTTCAGGTGAAGTTATTTTATATTTAATATTCATTTTTTATCACTTATTTTAATGGTATAAAAATTACCGAATTATGTATGTTCATATGCAATGTTTTGTTGAGATTCGGTACTTGCGTAAAAACTAAACTGGTTATGATATCAATTGTACATTTTTTCATTATTTCAATCATCTCTAGAATAAAATTAATGACATACTAATAACATTTAAACATAAATTATAGTTTTAAATCAAACAATTAATTTATGTTCTGAAAAATGATTAATTTTATAATCATTGTGACAGTATGTCATATATACGCATCAGTAACATTTTGATTTTTCACTGATCTCTATGGAAATAAGGTAACTATTATTTTAACATTATAGAATGAACATAATTTAAAAATCATCATCATAATCAGTTTAGTATGATTATATATATATATATATTTTATAAAGTAGATGTGGTAAATAAAAACAATTCTCATTGCTTCGTGGAGGTGATAGTTCCCACGTACACATGAATGACGTTATCATTTTTCTGTGCACTGAATGTAAGAATTTTTTTTTATTTTATTATCATAGAATGGATAATAGTTCTTGTGTATCACATATGAACAATATTTCCATTTTATAACAAGTTATGAGAGACGGTTATAAAAAACATATTAGATCACTTCGTGGAGGTGATAGTTCACACATATAGACGAACGACTAATTCCACTGACATTAATTGGATATGGAGATGGATTTGGGTGATCAAAATAATGTAAAAAAAATAATTATATTGATTATACTGGACTTATTATTTTATCATGTGTAAGTAATATTTGAAGGTATTGGAAGAAGAAATAAAGTTAAAACACTTAAAAATAAAAATGTTACCTTTCCTTCAGATGATCACTGTTTTCCACAACTTAACACCTCCAAGAAGGTTGTTCTGACTAAAATAAGTCCTTAATAATCTGGGGAATGATTCAATTAATGGTTTCATTGGTATTTTCTTAACCAATGGTTTATGGAATTGTGATTAACAGAGAGGAATATGTGCCTTTTAAGGGAGTGGGGAGGGGCACTCTAAGAATTATTAAAATTATGAAATTAATATAAATTGAATGTCAACTCAAATGGGTCGAAACAAATTTAGTTCGATGATTGGATGAGTTTGGGAAGAAATTAAATCATCTAATTAATTTTTTTCATGTATTATTATTTTTTTAATCCTTATCATTTTATTTTAACCACGTTTTAACTCTTACCATTTTATCTATTAATTTAAAATTAGAGAGTTAAAATAATTATCAAATCATTCCAACAAATACAATTAATGTGTTAGCAACTACATTTGTAGAGTTATATAATTATTTTGGAAAAACCATATTTTTTTTGATTTTATATCATTTTATTAATTTTTAATATTTTGAAATACGAATTCTGCCAATTTTGACACTATTCATTACATGTCTTTTTTAAATATCATAACAACTATATTCCTCTAAAAAAACTACATTAAATAAATAATAACAGTTACGATTATTTTATAAAATTCATTGATGGAATCACATTTTTACTATTACATTTATTTTAATATTATTAATATCATTTATTTTATTCTTTCTTTAATAATTCTATTACAGTATCATCTTCATATCATAAATAAATTTAATTTTTAAATTTCTTTAAAATTATAAATAAATTACAATGTTTCAGGTAATATTTTTATATATTTATAAGGACTATTAATATTAATATATATCATTTACAGAACGCCAAATTTACATTTTTTAGTAATAAGAGAGAACTTATTGTTATATTTTCCTTTATGATAAATTAAATTGATTAAATTATCAAATCAATCACATGTGGCTTCAAAAAGTACCAATTTTGGAAAAACAATGTTCATAGTCTTTAATATCTCATCCGATAGATATTGAACTTTTGTTAGGGTAATTTTGTATTGTAAAAATTTTAATTTTACCATTAATTACACAATATAAATATAACAGTGGTAAATAACATACTACAGTTACTGTTCACCAAATATTATTTTGAACTTAATGGAAAAACAATTTCACACTAATTATAACAATGTATTTACATTTAGGAAAATTCAATTCCCAGAAGTGGTTAAATTTAGTTTAATAGTAATCATATTGACAGATATGGAAAATAGATATTTTAAGTAAAAAATTCAAAAGATAACCTAGTTTTATATTTAGTTTTAATTTGAAAATGAACCCAATAAACTATATTGGATTAACATATATAAACATCATGTTATTTGATCTTAAAACAATGTAAAAGGTTTATTTAGCAATATTAGTTTATTAGACAAAAAAATATTTTTGAATTAAAATGAAAATTTTTCCCTATTCATTTACATATGAAAGTCAGTAGAAAAATAAAAAATTTATCCAATGTAAATATTGATGACCATATAACAAATAAGAATCTCAATTTTTCAAATAAAATATATAAATGTGATAGAGCTCGATTTATAAAGGTTTTTCACTAAGAAGCGGTAAAAATTCCGCTTTTGAAAAAGACACATTTTATTTATACAAATTAATTTCTTCTTATTTCATGTCTAGAAGACATATAAAATGGATTTTAAAAATTATATTAAATTCATATTTCATTAATATAATCCTTTATATTTAATTGGACCTAAATAATTTTTTTATAAAAACTTATCTTATCTATTTAATTGGTTTTTATTTTCTTTTTTAATTATTTTTCTAAACATTTAATCATTATATATGATTATACAAACCCAATTTTTTAATTTAGTTAATAAAATTAATTTATACTATTTTAATGGGTATGTGATAACTGGATTGTAAAATAATAATATTATCATCATATTTTTTTTTTATTTTAACCAAATTTTTGTGGGCAATGCAATATTTTGAGGAAACCCGTTGTTGCGTGTCATGTACATTATCAGACATATTGTCATTTTTAATGTAAAATTACAATCTAAATCATAATTATCATGAAAATATGAAAATATCATATTTAATAATGAAATGGGATGATAAAAATCATTACCCAATGTATTGGAATGATAACTGCATGGACCAATCATTAAAAGTTCATGAATATGTTTTCCACATAAATAATAATATATAAGCCATTAGACATAAACATAATGGTTACCCGTGGTAAGAATTAGATATCATAATTAAGTCAAAAGTCATAAAAAACCGAATATAAAGTGGTGTCTATTAAAGGATGTAATTAAATAGTAAATGGACATTAATAAGGTAATATAGGCATATCTCTTGATATGTGTTGTAAAAATAATGTTAAAATAGTGGATAATAATCTTTATAAATAAAATATTTGAGTACAGTTTAAGGAAAACATTTAAGATTTTTTTAAATGTATGAGGAATAATTTTTTATAAAAAAATATATTTTAAAAAGGTAATAATTTATTATAAAATGAGTGACTATAAAAATTTTGGTGTCTTATAACTAATAACCAATCATATATGAAAATGCATAAGAATATTTGATGTTTCTATAAATCAGACATTCTTATGGGGAATAATTGAGTTTGGAAACATTTGTAACATGTATATCCAAGATAAAAAGGATTCATGGATTATGATACCGTATTTTTATCATATAAACACTATTTATTATATTTACATTTAAAAAAATTTGGGGTAAAAAGAGCGTAAGAGTAACTTGAAGGAATAATTGAGGTATAGGTAGTATCCCTTACCTTAAGATTGATGGTGTTCATCACTTTTATTTAATGTCCTAAAAATTTAAAATATATTCATTTATTAAAAATTACGGAACCCTTTCTACTTGTATATTATTTATTAGAACCTTATTCAGTTCATTTAGAGCCATTTTAATGGGTTAATAGGTTCAATTTCATAATATAGGAGCGTTAGTTCTTTGGTTTTCATGATCGGTTTACATGTATATTTGTGGGGAGAATCATATTTAATTAGGATAGTTCTCTATAACATAAAAAATATGTTATTAATGAACTCATAAAATATTATAATTCTATTTTTTCTATAAGTTAGGATGAGTCATTAATGGAATCATTAATGATAATCATTTAGATTAATTTATTATTTGTTGATCAGATGAAATCATCTTGTTTTGTAAGTTAATATCATGTGAAAGTAGATTATATAAAATTTAATAAGATATAATATCTATATTAAAATCTATTTCTACCATAAAAATGTTCTCATGACCATCCTTAATGATGTAATTTAAAGATGAAATCCCATCATCCACGAAAATGATAAATCGACACCACATAGATGATGTTTTTATTCCTAAAACAAATGGGTGAGGATAAGAGATGTGGTAATGAATCATTCCATAATAAAAACAAAATTAAATTATATAGAGGATATTTGTGTTTTCTTGCTACCTAGATAAGGGGTTGCAAGGAGAGTATATGAAAAGAAAGTAATTTGAAACTATATTGACAGAAAATAGAAGAGGGTTTTACCTCTTGATTCCTCAATATTGATAACCACTATAGAAGATTGTTTTTGTTCTCAATTTGAGAAAAAAGATCTTGGATGGGAGGAGAATTTAGGGAAGAGGATGGGGTAGAATTTTTGAAGGGAACATGTATTAAATTATTTGAGGAGAAGAGCTGGTGAGGGGTAGTATTTATAGTGGAGGAGGGGTCATTTTTGGAGTATTTTAAAAATTATTTTGTTACTTTTCTCATGAAAATTAATAATGTTGATTATTGATAATAACTATAGTAATTAAATCATTTGAGTTAAATAAATGGGCTTAAATATTCATTACCTCACCAATGACTCCATCATTCATGAATTTAGCATTTATCGTAAAGTATCGTTTTTTACTATTCAGAAAAAATTCAATTATTTTTTAAAAAAAACCAAAAATTATTCCTAAATTTTTTCAACATTTAGAATAAAAAAATGAACTCCATTTTATGAAAACACTTTTGGAATATGATAAATTTAAATTTCTAATTAAAATAAATTTTTTCTCAATAAATACAGATTTTAAAATTATACCTTATTTTAAATCACATTTAAATATTAACTAAGGTATCATTAAATTATATTATAATTCTAAGACATCCAAATATTTATTTATGAATACATTTTATGAATACAAATTTTATTTTAAATTATTAAAATAGTCATAATATTTTAATTAATGTATTGACTTAGATAAATAATAACACTTAAATAACAATATATAAAATATTTGTTTACTTATTCTACGATATAATTATATCATATTTTCACCTATAATATGTATAAATTTTATTCATACTTTTATTGGTGGGGTTAATATTCAATAGGAATATTTACTATTCCTAAGTGTCACATTACTATTCCATAGATCAAGTAACTATTTCAACAATATATGTTCCCTAACTCTTAGAAATGATTCTTATTTCATTAATTCTTCATTTATAAATATTTTATTCTGTTCTATTATGTTTTTATACAATATGAAATAAATATAAGAAAGGAAATTATATAGGTTAAACATTGGGTCATTACAATCAAATCTAAAACCTACATCGATCAGTGGCATTCCCCGAAGGGTGTTCTAAATCCTAAGAGGGTGTCAACTAGTACATGAGTTTTAGTAATCTACTTTGATAATTATTTCACCCACATATAAGCCTAAAAAATTCATTATATTCAATAAAACAATGACCAATAACCAAATGTGGTATAAGAAATTTTAAATTCACTGTTTTACAACAAAAACCAAAACCAAAAGTATAATAAAAAATGTTAAACTCTAAAAGGATCAAAAAACTCCACACAACAAGAGATAAATCACCATCAATCCACCACCTCCAACAACTACATGAATTAGAGCACTAGAAACCTGGTTCACCATTATCACCATGACACTTCATTCTTTACCTAGGTTATGCATACCAATGTTAACGTATAACAAAAGGTGTATGCAGGTTTTGAGAAAAATCCGAATAGGATACCACATAAATTTATTTCCCTGGTTATAACATTAATACAAATATTAAAATACATATGAAAAAAAATCCTTTGAACCTTTTACACGATTGTTTTAATGAAAAAACCATTATCTAGGAAACATTTTCAAGAAAAACCATACACGATAATCTTACATCAAAGAGAAACAAACACATTTTCTATCGTATTCCGATATATGGAACCTCATCACCTAAGCATCATGTCACAATATAGAGCAATGGATAACTCCCTAAGGCTATGTAGCACAAATGGAGCTCTAGAAACCTCAGACCTTAGTAAAACATGGTATAACAACCATAAACCACAATTTTACCCTACATGAGACACTACTTGGGATCAATCCCAAGGTCCTAATGGTCTATGATAATATCACATGTTTAGTTAGTTTTGTAATCATCAATCCTTCTATGTGAATCCAGACCTTTTCACTTCTTAGTCTATTAGAATCAATTCACATGAATAATTCAGGGTTTCCCCTTCTAAATCACCAGTGTACTAGTTCTAGATTTGCAACCTATGAACCCAAGAAATCATTATTATTAATACCTCATTTCACATGTCACATAAATAACTATTTTATTATATCATCACCTAGAAACCATTATTTTCCACACAAAAAACCCAATTTTTTTACCCACACCAAAACCATTTGAAAACAGTTTTCACACCACTTGTACGACCCATTAAACCCATTAGACACACTACAAGAAATGAAAATGATTAATTTTTCCATTTTCAAGGAAAAATTCCTTCTAAATAAACATACAATCTAATATTCCTTTTAAAACATGCTTCTTATCAATTACACTATTCACATATCACCTTAAATGGTTCACAAAAAATACAACATACTAAGAGAATTCATTTTTATTTTAAAATCCATTTCAACGCATTTTGACTTCTAGATCCATTAAAAAAAAATTCATCATTCAGATAACCATAAAAACACATCCACGAATTAGTCCAATAAATAACAAAGAAATAATTACCATATCATTTTTAAAATCCCATTTTCATTACACATTGATAATAAATTCATAAAAAATCATCTTTCACACAGATAAAATCACGGAACACATTTATAAATCCAGAAAAGCATATCAAAAGCATCTATAAAATGTTATAGCACAGAACCACCTACCTTAATTGTACAATCCTTCCAAATATTATGTGAAACATCAATAACACCCCCACTAGACTGTAAAAATGAAATATTTTAAATAATCAATATATCGACCAAGTAAACAATATTAAATCTTTTTTTGAGTAAAATACTATGCTAGAAATTCTAAACTCAAGAAACAGTGGAGAAGAATCCTAGAAAGCTAGAGAAATCTAGAGGTGAAAGACATACTTGATTTTTATTTGAATATCATGGCTCATAACATGCCCTTAAATTATGACTAAGATGTGCATTATTCATGCAGGGAGTACCAATGAATGAAAATCATGCATGTGATGGAATGAGGGTGGTTTTTGATTAAATATCGGTAAGATAAAAATATAATGATTCAAATTTTAATAACATCGAAAAGCCACCTGATTGTTCCACAAAATTTAATTGACCATGTGGAAACTGTTAACCCCTCACTATCTGAGAGGAATGTACCACACAACTATCACACATGGTCTCCATACCATGCACAAACCATGACGGTTCCCTATATCCCAAAATTTTATGAGGACTCATGTTTTCTTATGAACGGCCCCACAATATGGAAAATTGTGAACCAACCATACACCTCATGATGTGAAGACAAAAAATATAACTTTCATCAAAAATACCTATGATAAAAAACATGGGGCTAAAATAAATAGAAAAATTCCTCAAAAGGATGTTACACATTTGCCAATTCTACCGACAATGAAAACATTATTCCCTTGAAAGTCCACATGAATTGCAATAAGAGAAAAAATAGACACTAGTCCACAAATCAACAAACTTATAAACAAACATCAAAATAAAGAGATAGAATGAACACCTTGAATAGAAATAGTGGTTCACATGATGTAACTCTAGAGGAGGGAAATGACTCCCCACCATACACCTTCCCCCCAGAAAGACAAAACACCTCAATTTGATCAATCAAAAGAAATGTAATTATCAAAAAACATAATAAATCCTCTCAAGATAGGAACACATCTGAAATTACTAAACAAAACACATACCTTTTTCCTAAGATTCACCAAAGAACCCAACCCACTTCTCAAAGAGCATGAGAATTATATGACATTTTTTTCAATTCTTGATTCAGACCATACAGTTGGGCACACTCCAAAGACCAATGATTACATGGATTTATAATCATTGATCTATCATTTTTAAATCAAAATTCCTTATGACAAGATACATCAGAGATTGAACTGGGTTATCAGTATATTGAATGTTGAATGTAATCCCCACCATTAGAATCAAACTAGGACAATTTCACTATAGATTAAATTTCAACTAGACTCAAAGTGGGTCTCCCCACCATTAGAACCAACCAACATAACTGATTAGCACAAAACATCATGTGAAACTTGAATTGCTTAACAAAGGAAGATTACACATAGAAGAACAAACAAAAGAGACAAACCCCACCACCATGGGAAAATTTTGTTGATATAAACACCCTCCCATTAGATAGGATAAATCCAAAACCAATTTACTATGGAAAACTTCATAAGGATAACCACACTTGGATCCAAATCCATAAATCTCAAATAATAAAATCTTGAGAAAATGATACTATCCAACCTCCATACAGAAAATGAATAATTATTAAACTATAAGGGTCACAAAAAATAAATGGTGCTTCAACATACTTCTCATGAAATAGAATCATTATTTAAAGAAGAAACAACCACATTGAGCCTAATTTTTCAATATTCAGGAACTTAGAAAAATGTTATTCGAGGATCCTCCCCCCTTTGGTTCTTGACCTTGTTCCCTCTTCAGTTTCGGGCCTATGGTTAGGGCCTTGACATTTGAAAAATCTACTCCCTTTCTATGAGAGGCTAATGATCCCAAGTAATAACTCCTTATTTTTTCAATTATGAGCGATAGCACAAAACATGAGGAGTAACCTAAAGAAAAAAACACACCACGATACTCACCTTTCTCTAACATGGAACTTTCACTAAACATAGTCAAAGAAGATGCACACACATCATTCTCATTCACCTAAACTAAGGAAAAATGCAATCATGAACCTCCATGGGACACACCTACATTTTAAAGGATAATGTTCCTAATTTTTGTAAGAAAAAACACTCTCCCGTTAAATTAATAGTTCTCAAAATATTCCAAAACATCCATGTTTTCATTTTAAATAAATTATGACACCCCAAAACACCACCAAACATGAAATTTATAACCAAATAACCATAATAAGGAGAGGAACTTTATACCGATCCTCAAACAGCACACCACTCTTAAAACGGGTTGGGGTGTTTTCAAAGAGGTAGAAAAATATCCACAAAACATCTGAAAAATACCTCAGAAGATCCATTGTACGGGACCTAGGAATTCACATGCTAAAATGGTATTTAGATAATTTGGACATAATGAGTTCTTATGACCAGACTTCCCACACTGACGACGTAGATCGACCCTATGTTAAAATGGAGTGGATGATAGTTTTAGTAGACTTTTAATCTAATAACCAACAATAATAGATTCAAAATGAATGCCCATTTATTTAAAAGTACTCCATTTTCTTCTTATAGAAACTAGAGGAATATCAGCCATCTCAAGCACACATGATTAGCACAGATTTAGCAGAAACCAAATGTCTCACCACATTAGCAAAATCAGCCAAATGAGACTCTTACAACTACAAGCTTAAAGGTAATAGACATAAACTATAAATACTTAGTAATCTTATGGAAACTGATGTTTTTTTCATATTCTACATAAAATAATACACAATGAGAGGATCCTCTTAACCTTAAAAGAGGGGATGGTTTGAATTCCCAAACACTATAATAAGGTGCATGTTCTAATCAATTGGGATGTATAACAATGGTGAACTACTCGTGGCCTCACATGGAATATCCATTGAATCATTGAGGAGGAATACAATTACCAATAATTAAATAAAATAAAATAATAAAAATTACCCATCATCCAAAACATACCATAATAAATCATTGAACACATGAACAGAACCAACTCTATGACTTCCCAAAACATTCATTAAAAGAATCTTCTAAAAATTATTTCAAAACAAACTCATCAAAAGGAACTCAATCTTGAAACACCGTTCAAAGAATAACGTGTTCTCAAACTGAAAACACCTCACAAAAATATTATCAAATCATAGGGATACAAACCATGAATTTGATGATTATCAAAACTTCACACATTCTATTAAATTAACATTCGAGATAAAAAAACAATGGTGGGTTGCGCCGTACCTAATGGTATTCTATGGAGAATTATGCATGCATATACTCGTGAAAACTGGGCACTCATACATGTTCCCACAAATATCCATACATGGAGTCCTTCATTGAAATACAAATGGATAGAAAACAACATTTCCACTTACAAAGACAAAATATTCAACACACACATTCAACTTCTCAATCCTCTTCCAATTTAATAAATTCATAAACCATTCAATTGATCACTAATTACTAAATAAAAAACCATTTTCAAACTCAAATCATCAATCCAAAACAACTATTCCCAATTAAATACATTTTAAAATACCAATTAATATGATTCCTCACTTTCTTGAAATCTCTGGAAATCCCAATTAATAAATATTTCCAAAACCCACCTTGAAATCGATCATGTTTTCCAAAAAAAACAATTTTTATACACCCCATATTTTTACTATAAAAAACATTAATGATAAATTGATCCCTATTTACTCAAAATCATTTTACAATGATCTAATTTTCTAAATATTCTTTCAAATTATAATGAAAAAACATTTTTCATTTTCCAAAACCAACCCATTTCCACTTTAAAATATAGTTCATTAGAATTTGTAAAGACCCAAAACAATTTGTAAGGGGAAACTAGTTTTGATGGGTGACATTTCCATATGATTGGAGGACATATAGCAATCACATCACCACCACAAATATTATTATTGTATTGTGTCCCTGGATCCAATTGGATTACTAGTCCCACCAATCATACTGAGACCCCCCAACCTGACTCCCTTTTGGAAGCCCAATAACAAAAAAATCTATAATAAAAGAAATAAAATAAATCCATAATTCTCATTGAAACCCAGTGTAACATCCTGGTTCCGGAAGCAGCCCAGAGGTGCCTCGTACCTTGTTGGTCACATGGCCTCAAGCTCATTTTCCCGAATGAGAGAGGCTACGGACTAGTAGCGAGGGTCATGGGTGTGATAGTGGGGAAAATATTCCCTCATTGGTAGAGTAACACAGTGGAAGTAAAAAAAAACAATAGAGAAAGAAATAATAATCCATGCAGAAGAAAACTTTAGTAGAATGTAAGATAATAAAATGGGACACACATACATAAGAATGATGCATGATTCATTTGTCAAGGAAGGAAGATAATAACATCCCAATGTGGGAATACAAACCATCACTAAAACAAAGTTAAAATTAAATAGATAAATAGCTTCTCCACATCGCATGCCAAATTTTGGTCCCATACTCTCCTGTTCCACAACATTCAAGTACCTAAGGTATAAGGGCGCTTTCCCTTGTCTATACCTACAACAATATCATATGTTTAGGAACAAAAGCATGGCCCAAACAATGTGTGAGACTAAATCCTAGTAGGAAACCACCATAAGATCTGTGCCTAATAGTCTGTGAATATATGGAAGGTAACAAGTAAAATGAAGCACTAACAAGGAAGTACTCACTAGTAAATAACCCATAGTTTCAATGCATTCAGTTTCCTAAGTCAATCAATAAATAATCAATGTTGGTAACCCTCTTGGTAATGCCCTCATCGTAACCCCTCTAGTTAAACCAAAACAAGGATATATATTTCCCATACTCTCTGATGAAGCACTCACTATCAATTCAACCTATTTTCATGTGTGTTTCAAAGACTCTCTGAGGAAGCACTCACATTCTGTTCGCCCAATAGTCTTTTAGCAGTAACTACTAGTTCTCTAAAGAACCAATCAATGTCAATTCCTTCAGTAGCCTCATAACGTATCTATAGAACCTCTGAGGAAGCACTCAACATCAATCCCCCCTGTGGCCTCACAACAAGATAATTATAACGGTCACTCTGGGAATTCCCCAACATCAATTTCCCCTATGATCCCACTACAACAGGTTCTCCCCACCCCTGTTTAGAGAAAACATGAAAAAATATTGAACAACAACCAATGTGAACCCCTAGGACTACATGGCTAACAATATACAATATATTAGCATGTCAGATGAATTAAAACACTCCATCCTACAAAACTAGGCATGGAAAATAAACAGCAGCCTAAAAGGTAGAAATATACCAAAAGGTTAAAACAAGCAATGAGGGAAAATCCTCCAAGGCCTAGAAATTAACCCCATTCATATGAAATAAACCTCTACTAAAGAATAAAAGAATCACATGATATTAACAAGGCTAATAATGTAAATTCCTGAAACCCCGTTCAAGGGTTTTGGGTAATGTTTCACATAAAACTGAAAGACTACCTATGGAAAGACACAATCCACCTACCTCAGTGTTGGGAGATCGCTATACATGAACCTCAAGCCTTAAATCTCCCAATAACACCATATATCTAAAAAAATTCTCAAAAAATTAAACGGAGGATAACATGAGGATGATGAAAAATCAAGAAATTAAGATCAAGCAGAAGGAAGAGCTTGCTGTTGCGGTCCCAACGCAATCGACAACAGTCGATTCAGAGTACAAGTGCTCAATCGGGGGCTTAGGGAAAGATCATTTCCATATGGGTTCTCACGGATGAACCAGACCTAGAAGAAGGAGGTTTTATCTATCCGACACGACCCCAGTACATTTAATAAAAAAATAAAGTACACATCAAGTAAATTTGAAGTACACAACGTGTACATTTGATTTACACGACGTGTACTTCCCGTTACCGAGCCCTGATTTTGGTGGCCTCCAGGTCACCAACATGGCCATGATCACAACTGTTATATGGCCAACACATGTCCACCTGCGGTAACGGAGTACACGTTGTGTACTCAAAAAGTACACGAAGTGTACTTCAAAAATTTCAAAAAACTCCTCTTTTTCTCAAAAAACGACCAAAAATGGAAAACATACCCGAAAAGAAGATCTGGGTTCTTACAATATTCCCCCTTTAAATAAATTAGTCCCCAAATTTCCCTAGAAAGGCCGTGTAGAATAAGAAATGAAAAATAACTTCGTCCAATATGTTTTTACATCGACCAACCTCTCCCAAGTCTCGTTCTGCACTTGCCCGTGCTGTCATAGCACTCGCACAAGAGGAACAGATCGGCCATGGAGAACCTTTGTACTTCAATTAAAAATCTGGATAGGATGCACCACGAATGCATTATCCACCTCTAACTCAACACCCTCAGGTCGGAAAACATTAGATGGGTCAGAAAAGTAACGTCGAAGCTGAGAAACATGGAAGACTCCATTCCTATCCTGGTGCATATGAGGTAACTCCAACTAATAGGCAACTGTTCCCACTCTCTCCAATACCTCCAACGGCCTGACGTACCTCTTCGAAAGCTTACCCAATCTCCTAATCCTTCTATGACCCATCCCTGGTGTGACACGAAGGATAAGCTGATCCCCCACCTCGAACTCCAGAGGTCATTTCCACTGATCAACATAAATCTTCTGTCAAGATTGTGTAGTAGCCATCAATTTCTGAATCATCTCTATATGCTCTGTGGTCTCATGGACAAGATGAGTTCCCAATATAGCTGCCTCTTCTACCTCCAGCCAACCTAATGGTGATTGGAATGGCATACCGTAAAAACCCTCATGAAGTGCCATTTGAATAGTTGATTTAAAACTATTGTTGTAGGCATACTCCACCAGAGGTATGTGCTTCTCTCAAGAACCTCCAAAATCCAAGATTCATGCTCGGAGCATGTCCCGAAGCACCTGAATCGTATAGTTGGACTGGCCATCTATATGTGGATGGTATGCTAGACTCAAAAGTAGCTGTGTACTCAAAGCCTTCTGTAGCCCCTTCCAGAACCAAGAAGTAATGTGTGCATCCCTATTTAATAAAATAGATTGTGAAACCCCCTGTAGATGTAAAATCTCTCAGATGTAGAGACTTCCTAGCTCATCAACACTGATGGTCTCCTTGATTAGCATTAAGTGATAATCCTTCATGAGTCTATCAATGGAAACCCATACTGCATCATTACCTCGAGGCGAACTCGTAAAACCTTTCATGATTTCCATCGCGACATCATTCCACTTCCACTCGGGAATGTGTAACTGCTGGAAATGCCCAGCTGGTCGCTGATGCTCCTTCTTCAACTCCTAATAGGTGGAAAAACTCATGATGAATCCAAAAACATCTATCTTCATAGCTGGCCACAAACACTGACAGTGTAGGTCACGATACATCTCAGTGACATTAGGATGAATTGCCCAAACTGAGGAATGAATTTCTTGCATCATCTCCTCGTGTATGTCTGTTGGTACCCATACGCGCCCTTGGAAGTGCAAGATCTCATCCTCGCCTATGGTCCATCAAATATTAGTGTCCTCTCCCGGCACACCCTCCCATAAGATTAAGAATTCATAATCTGATAGCAGCCTCATTCGTACATGATAAAGTAGAGTAGATGTAACTGTTATAGAATAAATAAAAGTCTACCCTTTACCATTGTGTGCCACCAAATTAATCTCAAAGAACAGAGCCATAAGCTGCCACTCACTACTGGCCTCCTAAAAAGCCTGAATCTGAGTCCTCCTGCTCAGTGCATCAGCCACTGCCTTGCCTTTCCTAGGCCAAAAGGAATACTCGAAATCAAAGTATTGAAGGTACTCAACCCACCGTCACTGTCTCAAATTCATATCACGCAGAGTGATGATGTACTTGAGACTCTTGTTGTTGGTGAAAACAACAAAATTCTCTCCTATAAGATAATGTCTCTAATAGCATATGGAATGAACAACTGCTGCCAAATCAAGATCGTGTGTCAGGTAATTCCACTCATGTGGCTTCAACTACCAAGACCTGTACGCAACGACTCCTTCTCTCTACATAAGCGCAGCTCCGAGCACGATACATGAAGAATCACAATAAATAGTGTAGCTCTTACTCTGATCTGGAAATACTAGTATTGGTGCTGAAGTAAATCTCCCTTTCAACTCATGAAAGAATGTCTGACAAGAATATGACCACAAGAACTTTGTACCCTTCTTATTCAGACATGTCTATGGTGCTTCTAAGTGTGAAAAGACTTGTATGAAGCATATTTAGTATCTAAAGTTCCCTAGAAAACTCAGCACCTCAATGATATTCTTCAGCTGCTCCCAGGAATCCACTTCTCTCACTTTCTTTGGGTCGATTTATACTCCGGTCTCTAAGATTACATTACCCAAGAGGTGAATCTCATCCATCCAAAAGTAGACTTTTGAGAGCATAGCATATAACTGATGCTCTCTATGTGTACTCAAGATGAACTCAAGATGGGTAGCATGGTCATGTAAGGTGTTAGATTACACCAAGATAACATCCATGAAGACATCCATGAAAGAACCCAAGAATTGAATAAACACTCAGTTCACCAGTTCCATGAAAAATGCAGGCGCGTTTGTGAGACAGAACGACATAACCTCATACTCGAATTGACCATACTTTCTCTAGAAGGCTGTGAGGGGTATATCAGATGGTCTAACATGCAACTAATGATAAAAGTATCTCAAGTAAATATTTGAGAACACTTGGGCTCCTCGAATCTGATCAAATCCTTGATAAGGAATATTGGTTCTTGACTATAAACTAATTCAGCATCTTATAATCCACACAAATCCTGACGGTATAGTTTTCCTTCTTCACAAATAGGACTGGAGAACCCCATGGAGAAGTAATGGGTTGGATAAAACCCTTTTCCTACAACTCCTTGAACTGCTTCTTGAGCTCCTATAACTCTGGTGTATCTATTCTATATGTAGGAATAAACATCGTTTCCTATCCTGGAAAAAGTTCAATAGAAAATTCTACCACTCGCTCTAGAGAAAAACCTAAAAAGTCTTCTAGAAAGATGTCCATGAAATGATCCACCATTGAAGGAAAGTCTAACTATGAAGTCCCCTAGTAATCCAGATATAGACTACCAATCTGGGTTGTAACTCTTCCCAACCCATGATGATCGGGTCCTGCTCTGCTCGCCTGGACATCCCATTCACCCTTATGAAGAAACGATCCACCTTTTAATGATGTGAAACTCACAATACGGTGATAACATTTGACTACTACCAAGAAGGGAACTAACCAATCCATTCCAAGAATGAAATCAGTACCTATAATATCTGAGACATAAATTTCCCATATGAAGTGACACCCACCAACCTCATGAGGGAACTCCTTACCCTGATGTAAAGTAGACGTTCTTATCCCCAACTGTGTATCTAGTGTTTAGATATCAGTAGAAGAAAAGACACAGATCACAAGGCTCTCTGAAATAGAAATAGATATAATGTTATGGGATGCCCCAAAATTGAAAAGTGAAGAAGCTAAAGCATTGGAAACTAGGATCATAACTCAAACTGTAAAGGGTCCGAGATCCTGCTCCTGTAGGGTCTGCTCCACTACAAACGTCGGACATGTACCATGGCCTCTAACCCTGCATGACCACTCAATGTTGTTCCACCCTGCTGGTGCTGAAATCTTGGCGACTAGCTACCATGACCACAACCTCCACCTCAAAACGAATGGCCAGATGAACTCCAGTTCCCAAAATGATGAGAAACTGGTTGCACTACTCCTGAATGAGGAGTCATAAAAGAACCCATGCCACTAGCTGCTTGGGAGAAGATCTGACAGAAGCGTAGAAAGTGACCCATCTTGATGAATGATCATTGCTCCACTAGCTATCTTAGGAAATGTGGCCTCATATGCCCGACCTTCCCACACTTGTAGCATACCACCTAGCTACTTGTAGGTACAACTCGCCTTCTCATATCTCCATTTATAGTCTCCTTAGGGAACATCCTACTATCAGCTAGAGAAGAACTAACTCTAGATGCTGAACCTCCCTTGCCCATAGCTCCAGAATCCCTTAGATTACATTTAGTGATCAAGTCCTAGTTGATGATAGATGATATCGAAGTCATCCTGAAGATGTTAACTGGAGCCTGAATGTCCTGCCTGAGACCATCCAAAAAATTCCTTTCTAGAAACAACCCATACCCCCTAGAAAGGGTGTAAAGTGATGCAACTTAGTGAATCAAAAAGATTAATCAATAACAGAAAGAGTACACTGATCTAGACTCAAATAATCTTGAGCATGATCAGCTCTCAAAGTCTCCGGATAATAGTAGTTATAGAAGATACGATGGAACTCCTCCCAAGACATATCCTACTGGAATCCTGCCTGTGATATCATATCCCAACATTTATTAGTGATATCCGGAAGCATATATGTAACAAGCTTCACCATCCTATCTTGATGTATCTCTAGATGCCCGATGATCGTCAGCATAGCTTCTAGCCCTGACTCTGCAACCAGCAGTCCTCCATCCCCAGAAAAAGTGGGAGGATGCTGCTGCTGAATAACCAACTTCAATTATTCGACTAATAGGGAAAGAGGTTGTACTCCCTGATAGGTCATCATCATCCACATAAAGCCCTCTACAAACTAATTATATGCACCTATTTCAGTTATAATGGTAAGTGCCAATATTGGAAAGATAGGGGGATCGGCTGTAAGTCCCTGATCAGCTATGTCTGGTGTCTGATCACCGCCTTGAAATAGGGGTACAATCGGAAGACGTCTTGGTGTCATGAGTCTGCAAGGTCAAACTGAAACATTAGATCAAGATTATCAAGAACAGAAAATTAGATTTTTATAATGGTAATGGGATATGGAATTAATTCATGTTTAACAAAACATGGGTACCCGACGTGTATGTCCACTACATAGCCTCTACTTGAATCCTCTTCCCCTGCCCAAGTCCTCTTACATGGCTAAGACACAAGGTTCTCCTAGAACATGAAAACACGTCATTTTTGTGATTGAAACAGTGTGTACTAGAAGAGTTTCACTAACCAATGTTGTTAGTGACACTCCCGTATGCACGAATCACATTAAACAGTGTGTTCGAGACAGACATGGTGTGTACTAAGAAGGTTTTTTCAAGCCTTGTTATTTTTTACACATCCAAGTACCTGGGTTACTCTACACGGTGTGTTCCAGATGGACATTTCGGGTATTAGAAAAGAGTCACCCGACCTATCTTGTTAATGACATGGCAGGTTACACGGTTCTACAACACGGTGTATACATACTCTACACTTGTATCCTACCAATGATTATAAACCTCACATCCCCTCCCACATTGTTTGAGACTCGGTTAGGCACTACACTACGTGTACATGTGGAACACGGTGTGTACATTATAAAAACAGTTTCATCCCGAACATATGTACACATGGTGTGTATTTAGCATTACACACCTTGTATTCGAGGTTTTTCTAGATAGTAAGCCTAAAAAACTATGTCAGAACTGGAAAAACATTGAAACATGATTTAAAGATCCAAATTCAGATTATTGAGGGCCCATACTCCTTGAGACTCAATGTTTGGCATCTCATACAAGCCATAAAAAAAGTAAAAAGTCAACGATCCACCAAATTTAGATTAATGAGTGCCCAAAACACCTCAAGAACCAAAGTTTGGAATTCATTCAAACAAATCCTTACTCAAAAAATACTCTATCAAACAAAATGTATTCTATAATGGCATTTTTCAAAACAACATGCGTATCAAGCACAATATCTATCACAAAAACATGAAATCACTAATGCAACCTAAATAGCATGACAAGAATGGATGACATGTGATTCCTATAAAGTGACTATATGATGAATGAGATGAAATACCCCCATATCCTTAGGTTGCAACAGAAACATAACCTTAATAACAACAACAATAACAGCACAATACATGTGAGTCACCCAACGGTGAAAATCAAATCAACTGTAAAATTGAAAAACCTGAAAATTGTAATAACGAGGTAATTTATCTTTTACCTATACATGGGTTAGCTACTTCCAGGAATAACTTATTACAAAGTACCTAATCCACCCTATTCTTGACTATAGTCTCCAAATAGTTAGTCAAGATGAAAATAATTCCTCATATACCACATTGTAACATCCCAGTTCTAGAAGCCGCCCAGATGTGCCCCATTCCCGATTGGTCAGATGGCCTCAAGTGCATTTCCTCGAATGCTGGAGGATACCGACTAGCAGTGTGGGATTTGGGTGTGATAGTGGGGAACCTATGCCCTCATTGGACGAGTAACACAATGGATGTTTTCAGAAAAGACAATAGAAGATGCAGTAATAATCCAGGAAAAAGAAAACGGCGGAAGACCGAAAAATAATAAACTAAAGCACACATACATATAAATAATGCATGACACATTTTTCTAGGAAAGAATCCAAACAAATCACAATACTGGAATAAAAAATAGTACTAAAGCAATGTACCAAAGAAAACAGTTAATTAGCTCCTTAGAATCATAATCCTAAGCATGGTCCCATGCTCTCATGCTCCTCAACAATCATGTTCCTGAAGTAGAAGAGCACATGCCCTTATCAATACCTACAATAATATAATATGTTTGGGCCCAAAATCATGTCCTAAATAGGTTGTGAAACTAAATCCCATTAGGAATCCATCAGAAGATCTGTGGCTAATAATCATTGAATATATGGATGCTAAAAATTAATAGGAAGAAGTAACAAAGAAGTACCTAGTTGCAAATAATCCACAGTTTCAATAGATTCGGTTTAATATATCAAACGAAATCTAATCGAAGTAGGTAACCCTCTGGGTAGTACTCATATCCTAACAACTCAGGTTCAACCAAATCAAGGATATATATTCCCAAGACACTATGAAGAAGCACTCACCGTCAATTCCCTCAATAGTCATGTGTGATTCAATGATTCTTTGAGGAATCACTCATCGTCAATTCCCCCTATAGTATTTGAGTGGTAACTACAAGTGCTCTGAAGAATTACTCAATGTCAATTCCACATGTGGCGTCATAATGTATCTATAGACCCTCTGAGGGAGCTATCAACATCAATCCCCCCTATTTCCTAGTTTGATATTTAGAACAGACACTCCGGGAAAGCCCTCAATATCAATTTCCCCTATGGTCCCACAAGAGTTTCCCTCAGTTCCGTGTAAAGAAAAAATGCACAAACTATGAATAATAGCTAATGTAAACCCATAGGAATACTTGTTTAACTATCCTCTACATATTAGACTATCATATATAATAAAACACTCCATCCGACAATACTAGGTAGGGAAAACATACGGTAGCCAAAATGAAAGAACTAGAGAAAACAGTCAAAACGAGCAATGAGGGAAAACCCTTCAAGGAATAGAAATTAATGAAATAAACTTCTACTCAAGCGTACAAGAATAGCAGGAAATTAACCAGGCTATGACCATAAATACGCAACACCCCAATCAAGGGTTTTGTGTAATTTTTCACATAAAACTCGAAGACTATCTATGGAAAGGCACAAACCACCTGCCTCGGTGTTGGGAGATCGATACACGTGAACCTAAATCCTTGAATCTCCCAACAACATTGTAGATCTTAAAAAATTCTCAAAATGATCAACAGATGATAACTTGAGGAAGATGAGGAATTAGGAAATGGTGGTCATGTAGAATGAAGAGCATACCATTCCAGTCCCAACGCAATCGACGACAGTCGATTCAGAGTACAGGTGTTCGATATGGGTATTGGGGAAAGATAATTGTTGTACGAGTTCTCTCGGATGAACCAGGCCAAGAAGAAGGTTGTTATGTTCATCAGACGCAACCATAGTGCATTTAATGAAAAAAATAAATCACACAGCGTGTACTTGTTGTGACCGAGCCCCACATTAGGTGACCTTCAGGTCACTGACCTGGCCCTGTGCATGGCTGCTACATGGCCAACACACAACTATTTTTGGTAACCATGTACACGGAGTGTACTCATAATGTACATGGTTTGTACATCAAAAATATCTATAGACTCCTATTCTTCTAAAAAACTACTAGAAAAAGAAAACATACATGAAAAGTAGATCTGGGTTCTTACACCCAAGGTTTAGTCTAGAATGCGATTACCAGACACTCTCTCAAACCTAAACCACCATGTTCCGACCATCATACTCCATATCCCTTGACATAAAAAATGGAATTGGGTTCTTGGAATCAGGGCCAATTAAAGAGTATGACATCACAAGATTCCATTTTTTCAAGAACCAATCTAGATTTCCATCAAACTAGACACCCAACGAAGTTCTTGGAATGGCTGGAAAGGTGTTCCCAATCCCCATGGCTTAGATAATAGTGCATGTGTATCATTTAAATTCATTGGGAATGGTTTTAACCATTTATAAATAGATACAACCAAGAATAATGAAAAAAACAAACCATTCATCAAATGAGGTACACCAAATTTATAATACACTATTATAAATCATAAAAAATTTAAAATAATGACATGAAAAAATCAATAATATCATAAAAACACCATCATACTAGAGATCCATAACATTCAAGACACCACCACCAACACCTAAAAAATGTGGGACACTGGATACTAGATTCAAAATAACCACCATGACAAATCTTACAGTTACCTGGGTTATACATTACAAAGTCTATATATACCCAATGATCTACATAGTGTATGAGGAAAAGCGCAGAATGATGCCACCCAGAAGAAAAGATTCCTTGTTATAACATTAATAATGCAAAAAATGAAAATTATTGAAAAAGTCTTGGAAATATTTTCAAGAAAACTTTTTACCAAAAATATTTTGGAAGGAAACATATTTTTTTCAAAAACAATTCTCCCCAATCATTATTAAAAATGAAACACACACATGTTCTACGAAATTCTAGTTGATAAAACCACTTCACATAAGTATCATGGAAAAATAAAGACCATTGGTAAATACCTAAGGGTATCTATAAAACGTGGAACTCTAGAAACCTCATACCTCTATGAAACATGGCATAGAAACTAGAAACCATAGCATTATCTTGCCTAAGAAAAAATGTGGGAGCAATATCATGGGCCTAGTGGCATCTGTTCATATATCTTGTTTAGTTAGTGTTGCAATCATCTATCCTTCTATTTGAAAATTGGAAATTCCTCTCTAAGTACACTAGAATAATTTAACAAGAATAATTTAGGGTTTTCACATATGAATCACTAGAATAATAGTTCAAAATTTCTGTACTAGGTACCAGGGATTCTTTTATGTTCAATATCTCATTTCACATCTCAAAAAAGTCACTTTTTTATCAAATCAACACATGGAAACCACCATTTTCTATAAATAATCATATGTATACTTTACACACACTATAACCATTTGAGGATAATTTTCTCATCACTTGAATAACCCATAAAACCCATTTGACACACAAAAAGAAAAGAACATAATTAATTCAAATATTTCCATTTTATTAAACCTTCCAAATAAATACACAATCCATGATCCCTTTTTTGAAACATTCTTATCATTATTTACAATATTAACCCATAAATTTTAAAGGTGCATAATAAAAGACAACATAACAAAACAAATCATTTCCCGTTGAAACCCCATTATCAAAATATTCCCACCACAAGTTCCTTTTAAAAGAAAATTTAAATCCATCAAATTAATATAAAAATACTTACAAGAAGCACCACAATTAATCACAAACAAATAATAACTATTTTCCTTTGAAAATCTAATTTTTGCTACATATACATGGAAAACTATTTACAAAACCTCTTTCACACAAGACAAGAATGTCATGTAACACATTTATAATTCCAAACTAGTAAATCAAAAGCTTATAAAAATGTTAGATTATGTAACAAACTACCTCAAGTGTAGAAACATCCATAAATTTAAGTGAAACATCGATTGCTCCACTATAAGACCCTAAAAAGGAAATATTTAACAAAAAAATCAATATATCCCCCCAATAGCTCTATATTAAACCATGTTTACGTCAAATACTCTACTATAAATTTATAACTCTTGAAATTGTGGAGAAGAACTGTAGAAAGATGGGGAAATCAAGGGGATAATGACTTACATAACATTTCTTTGAGGAACCGGGGTCCAAACCTCCTATAAAATAATGCCCATGAACTCCAAGGGAGCTTGGAGGGTTCCCCAGTGGCTAAAACTATATATATAGTTGAATGAGTGTGGTAAAAGGTTAAATAAAAAGAAGAAACATATGGAATCTTTTTATTTTGAATGACTTAGAAAATTTTCATGGTTTTCCCACACAATTTTATAAACTGTACAAAAACGTGCTCCCCTAACTATCCAAGATGGATGTGTCTTACAATTATCTCACATGGTCACCAAACCCTTCCCATATCATATGTTTTTTGTATATCCAAAAATTCTACTAGGACACTCATATTCTAGGGAAAGGGAGAATTGTTTGGAAAATCATGCGCTAACCATGCACCTCATGCTGTCAGGATCAAATAGGACATTTTTACCATAAATATTTATGAAAACTAAAGGAAAATATGATAAAAAAATAATTAGAATAATAAATAAAATTTATGTAATTGATGAGACACTAATAATGAGATATCATTTTAACCCCTCATTATTAAATTTACCTATCCTGTAACAATTCCAAAATTTAGTGAGGGGCATATCTCCCTTATTTTAAAATAATTAACCTTTGTTTTATATAAAATTTCAATCATAGTTTGGATATACATTAAGGAATTTATAAAGATCAATATACATTAAAATTAATTTCTTAATAATGAGATATCATTTATCACCCTTCTTTATAACATTAACATTATCCATTACTGAATAAAAATTTATTAAGGGGAACCTCTCTCTTATTTTCTATTCAATCACATTCCCTGTATTTAAGGCATTGAAACCAAGTTGGTTATTTCTTCATGAAATTATAAATTTCCATCTATTTTACAATATATTTCCAGATAAATTGATATCATTTAACCCCTATCATTATTTCATTAACATATGACATTATGATACGAAAATTTTGTAATTGATTTCTCTCACTTCTTTTCAACCCAAGAACCTTCTTTATATTTAGCCTTTTAAATTTAAAATGAATATTTTATGTTAAATTTATAATGATACATGTACTATCAAATTTATTTTTTAATAATAAGAGTTGATTTACACCCACTTATAATACAATTTACATATGGTGTAACTATATAAAAATTAAGTAATGGACCTCTCTCTCAGTATCAATTCAACCACTATATTTATATTTATCCTTTTAAATATCAATTAGTTATGTTTTAATGAACCTATAATTATCATTATATTTGAAATTTTATTCCTTAATAATAATATATCATTTATTCACACTCATTATTGGATTTACTAATGTTGTTACTTTGATGAAATTTAAAAAGAAATAATCTCTAATTCCGCTTAATTAAAGAATATATTTTTTTATTAATTTTATTTCCATTAATAATGTTTGGATATGTCATTACACATATGTATTAATATAAATTTTATTTCTTTACAATTAAGGACCTATTTCAATCAGATTAAACCATTTTATCGATCCTTATGTAATGTCCTTATGCTGCGGAAATTTCACTGAATTTTTTCCATGTCAATTCTTTTTCTTCTGAATAACATCACTATTTCCTCTCAAGGGATTTCACCTAAGAATAAATATTTTGATTTCATGGGGTAATTTCTTGTATTAATCACAATTACAACATCATGGAATTAAATATGATGAAATATGATCCTATGTTAAATTATTTATGTGGAACACCTATGCATGTACATGATAGAAAGTGATGAGTGAACCCCAAATTATATAGTTCACTAATGTATTGGGTAATGTTTTAGTCTCATGAGACATGGTTTATGGGATGAGGAAATATTCTTAATACACTATTGGGATTCTTTTGTAATTTTATTATGTCTTGGTAGTTATCCTCAACCCAGGTTTACTATGTAATATTAATGTTGTTTCCATATTTCCAATGTTCCCTTTAGGTTACCAGGATTTATGATACTTTATTGTTAATTTTTATGATTCCAACCAATTTCATGTTTCAATAAAATTCTAATGGTCTGAGATGTAATAATTTCATGATGTTATTATTTTTTTATTCCCTTATAAGGATTCAAAGCTAACCAAATTATTATTTATGTCCCCAGTTTCTCTATTAATGTTTTAATAACGATGAAATATTTTGAGCATGGTAAGAATGTTTTCAATAATGATGATCTATAACTTGATTTTAGATGTTATGTAATGTAACTAATTGTCAAATGAAACTAAACTTCTTCATATTATGGGATGTATTATGTGTATTCTCAAGTAATGAATCATGAATTTATGTGTAATATAGACTAGGGTTATCAAAAAGGATGTATTTTATAATCATATTTGGGATTTTTATTATTTCCATTGAAATTTTATTATAATGAATCCTCCATAAATTTTAATCATTTTCTTATCCTGAATATATTTATGGAGTTTCCATTTTGTCCAGAAACTTCTAATCTCTTTAGAACGTAAATCATGTATAGGAATTTCATTTATTGAAAAAACTATTTATTACATTGTAGATTTCACACCATTAATTTTTAACATATGTGAAAATAATTTAATCTTAATTTTTCATATTGATTTTCATAATATCTACATAAAAATTATTTTTTCACTTCAGTTTTATCAAAACCAACGTCAAAAATAGTATATATGGTTCTTTTTCATATGAGTTATATAATTTAACTATCATGAAAGATTAATTTTTTAGATCAGTTATAATATAAAAATGTGAAAGAGTATTAAATTTTTAAATTTCAAATTAATTTTAATATAATCGATATAAATAATATTTTTTTAATTGGTTGAGGGTTCGTTGTGCAGTCATTAATTACCGCATTGCAACTCTCGTTTCTCTCTCACCCAAGCCCTAGCTCCCCTGTTTATTCGATCTAGTGGTCCAATCTCATGTTATATTCTTAATCAATCCTTAGGTTTTGTTGTACTCAATTTAGATATTAGAGAAAGATCTTGATGTAATCCCCAAAGCATTTATGCTTTCCTCATTTAGGTCATTCGTTGCCTTTGAATCTCGAACCAATGATTATTTGATCACTTGTTATTTATTATTGCATTACCATATTAATACCTTCAGGTTTTTACAGCTTCATCATCTTGTTTTTAATTATAGATCTACTTGTATTCATCTATCCTTATTGAAGGATTGAATATATTATATAATGTGTTAATTAGCTGTTCCCTTTTTTCAATTATGAATTAGTTTTTTATCATTAAATAATTTTTCCTTGTTAGGATTAGTTTAATATTATTATTTAGAATATTTCATTCTATTTATTATTATTAATAGGATAATATATGTGGGTGTTTTTTGTTTCTAAATCATTATTAAGTCTGTTGAGTTGGTTCTTAAATTAATTTGCTTCTGATATAACAATTGGTTCATTTCGGTTCTGATATAGTTATCATGTGGGAGAGTTGAAAAATTATTTTTCATATAATTTCACATTATGAAAGATTTTTGTAATGGGTTTTATAATAGATGTTTTGTTTAATAGACGGTACATGTGCATCATAGAATATAATGAGTTTTTTGTTAAAAACCATTTCATACTTTTAAATTGGAAATTATAAGTGAAAATCATTTCTAATAAATAATCAATAGTAAGGGGATCATGAATGATTTTATCTAAGAGGAATAACTATTGTCTGGAGTTTATTATGGAAAGGGTCATTTTAGGTTAACAAAATTAGTGATATTGAATCCTTGTATGGATGATAGGGTGATTTGATAAATAAGACTCATAAGAATATTTTGAGACTATGAGCATCTTTAGGTGGTGTTTTATGAATGTTCGTGTGTCTCAATGGTACTCGATGGATTTTCAAAATGGTTGAATAGGTTATTGGTCTACTTTTTAATGTAGAATATTAATCAAGTACAATTTTTGGGTATACTATGCACCATATGAAGTCCCATTGCGTAAGGATTAGTGATAAATTTTGAAAATAAGACTCAATTTATGATATGATTATATTTTTAATTATAATGTAGAAAAATTATTTTATAAATAATCAACTATGAATTAGTTTTTCTCATGATAAATTTATTTTTATAGATATTATTTTATTAATATCGTTGTACATATTTTTTTAATTACATCTTATTGTTATATTAATTTATTTTTACTTGAGAAATTTTTTTAAAGAAACTATTTTGTAATTTCTTCTACATGAATGAATTTTCCCAAAAATATTATCTTTTTTCCTTCTAATGTTTCTATTCATAGTTTTATATATTTTTTATGTCTATTCTAAAATCAATCCTTAATAAATTATTTATATTATTTTCATATTTATTTTTTACATTTGTTATAGATAATGTATCGATGATGGATTAATGAACCACGAATATGTTTGGAATATGAGAAAGGTGTTGATTCTTTTTTTTTTGAATTTTATAAATGATTAGTTCCCAACAACACATTTTTTTCTTTCCATACAAGAAATTTTAACATTTTAAGAAGATGAAATGAAAAGATATCAATGATAATTTAATTTTTCATGGTTTTATTTTGTGCCAAAACCCTAGGATTTTCCTTGGTGAAACCAGTAAAAATTTAATATATATTGATTGTAGTTTTTTATAAAATGATAAATATGATAAACATGATATCATGATCTATGATATTGATGTAGTTTCAATTGATAAAAAACTCAAAATTGGGAATTTATGTGGAGTTGCTGATAAACAATTGTATCGGGGATGTATGGTATATGTGGTTTTATCGACAATGTTATGATTGATAAACCTGAAGGTGAAACTTGGATAGAGTGATGGGAGTTTTACATAGATACTACAACTATTGAAATAAAATCTTCTTAAAGATTGAAAATTTCATGATTCACAATATAAGGTCATGAAAATAGTATCCTTGATGGTATTAGGGTACAAGAAAAGACATGTATTATTGAATGATTGTGTGTTATATAGGAATGAATATGAATTTCTGTCAGAGTGTCCTAAATGTGGGACCTCAGGGTATAACTTGAATGAAAAAAACACATGCTAATTTAGAAATTTCGGAGACACCTTCCAATGAATATTGGTATTTTCCTATAATTCTTCATTTTAAAAATTTATTTTCTCATTGACATAATGGAAAAAGAATAAGATGGAATATGGATGTGTTGATATGTGATGAAAAAATGCATCATTTAGCTGATTAACCGTAGTGGAAGAAAATTGTTCCAAAGGTTCTAATATTTAGAAATGATGATAGGAATATCTGAATTAGAATATAAATAGATTGAATGAATCCATATCAAATCCTTTGTGTCACAGATATTTCATGGCCTATTTTTTTGGTAATTTACAAGTTATCTCCAGATTTGTTTATGAAAAAAATATATCATGTTGTGTTTAATAATTTGTGGAAAAAACATCCCATAAATGATTTTAATGTTTCCATACCTCCATTAATTGATGATTTAAAACTATTATGGGATAAAGTAATTAGGGTGTATAATAATTATAAAATTGAATATTTTCAACTATATGAAATTATTGTGTATACTATAAATAACTTCCTATAATATAGAAATTTTTCTGGATATATTGTTATGGAGCATAAATCTTTTCCAATTGGTGAACACCATACTTCATTATATCAGTAGAATCATGGGAGGAAAATAGTATACATGGTTCATTGAATGTTTTTCCACTAGATAAATTCTATAGAAATTTATTAAAAGGATCTCAATGACTGACATGAATTTTATATTTCTCTAAAACCATTATCCTCTAATCAATATTTTTAAAGGGAAAAGAACAATGATTTGAAATTCAAGAATACACATAATTATGTTTATGATAGAAATATTTGGATGAAATGAATTTTATTTTGAGATACCATTTCGAAGATTTCATGAGTTGAAAAATTGCATTGATGTAATGCACGTGGAAAAGAATATATGGTATAGTCTGATTGGAACATTTTTATATAGTTATGGAAAAAATATATATTTGTTGAATAAAATAATGGGTTTACTCCAAATGGGAATATTTTTTGAGTTGACTCCAACTCATTATCAAAGGAAAATATTTCTACCACCGACATGTAATACCTTTTACAAGAGGGGAAAAGTAGTTTTTTTCAGTGTCTTCATGATATAATAGTGCAACATGGTTATTCTTCAAATGTAAAAAAAATCATTAAGGATTTAAAGTAACATATATAAAAATGCATAATTGTCACATTCTAATGTAAAAGCTCTTATCAATTCCATTGAATGGAATATTTCACACCCATGTAATAATTACTATTATGAAGGTGTCTAATTTTTTTAGTTCACTTTGTAATAAGGGGAATGATTCATTTTTATTGATCATTTTGGAGAACGAAGTGGTTTCAATATATTGTCAAATGGAAATGTACTTTCCTCGGTCTTATTTTTTGATATCGTGGAACATTTAATCATTTAATTTGTGTAATATATAATTCTTTGAGAACCATAACATCTACATTGGATGTATCCTTATTAATGGAATATAATGATATTGAAGGAATATGTTAATTGTCTATATCGACCTAAACCATCAATTATTGAGAATTATATTTATGAGGAGGATTCAATATTTTGTACAAGCTATTTTTTAGTGTGTATAAAATCAGTTTTACAATATATTATGATGAATGAGTTAATTATAGGGGAAAGGGGATTCATAGCATGATGTTCAAATCATTGATAGGACAATAGATGGATAAGTTAAAGCTAAAATTCATGATAGAAATTGATGATTCTAATCCATATATAACATTACATATTAATGAGTTGAAATAAAGTTATCCAATGAATAGAGATATATAGATTTTGATAGAGAATAATTGACCTTTTTTTCCACAATTTAAGGAGACAATGAATATTAAACTAGATGAATCAAAAACATGGAGACAGTTTGTCGGTAGATCATGTGTAAATTTGATAACATGTTCCTAATAATACACTAATAGATATTATTATCATATGACTGAATAGGAAAATAGATATTTTGGTTTAAAATAATAGTGTGTTGGTGCTCATAGGAGAAATTTATTTTTCGAGTGAAAAATAAAAAACCAAATCTCCACATCAAACAAATATTATGGGGCCAATAAAGAAATATAAGATTATAATAACTTTAAATTTTAGATTCCAGTGTTTATGTGTTATTGGTTTATCAGAATCAATAGTGCCTTACACGATGAATTTGGAATTCCACTATTTAACCTGTATAATGTTTTATAAAAAACAATCCATTTATTAGATAAACAAATGAACAAAAAAAATTATAGTCAATCAATCCGAAATAAAGTTGTCTATTGTTTTACAAGGGAAAATAATATGTTGGTGATGAAAAACAATATGTAGATAATAATTTGTATGATATACCTACATCTATGAAACGATTAAAAAATAATATTGATGAACATGTCAATGACATGGTTTTTTCCATAAGGAACAATCATAATGACAGAATTTGGGAAAATTATCTTTAGTACATTCCCAATATTATAGGTCACATATATTTAATTATGTTCTTATTTTTTTTAATTTCATTAGTTAGATATTTTAATTTGAATTTTTTTATTAAAACATTTATTATAATTAAGTAGTTAAATTGTTTAGTTTTACTTCATTTATGTCACTTAATCTCTTAATAATATTGTTATAATATTAGTTAACTATTATAAATATGAGTAAAAATGTGTTACATTTAGTTTATTTTTCTTTTTGTATGATAAATATTTATTTTTATTTACATTTGTATGTAATTATTGTATTTGTACATTTTTGTACTAATTAATGTTTCTTTGAGTTTTTGGATAATGGAATATCAATCCTTTAATCCCCCACATAATCTGGAGATGATCATACTCGTACCTCTAGGGAGGAACATAAAAATGCCCTTTTTGATGAGCCTCATCATCCTATATTACATGAGACATCTACATCCATAGGAGAAAAAAGTGTTCAAGGGTTGGTAAATGTGGAACCATACGTTTATCAAAATTATCCATTTCCTAAAGCTAGGAATAGAGGATAAAAATAAAAATTGATGATAATGATTTACCATGAGGTCCAAAATAAAAACAATTCAAAACTTTTTATTAGTATAGGAAAAATCCAATGTTACAATTCTATTTTACGAATGGAGTTGTGTTTATAAAGTGACATTATCACATTTGTGGTGACCATTTTGAAAAGCTTGTTTCTTATTATTTTACATATCTTGAAATGTTTAAAGTTATATAT
Source organism: Viscum album (assembly GCA_963277665.1). NCBI lineage: Eukaryota > Viridiplantae > Streptophyta > Magnoliopsida > Santalales > Viscaceae > Viscum > Viscum album. Next base: position 62,637,445 of record OY728128.1, read on the forward strand.
GTTTTCCCCCTCTTTATTAGAAGACATATAACATACCTGATGCTAGAGGAGTCAAGAGGAAATGATTATCGTCGGCCAATATGAGATGGTTTTATTTTTAATATTCTCTCACATAACATTTCATTTTTTTGAATAGAGAATATGAAATTCCTTATGATATATTTTCATTTAAATATAGAGAAACATGGGATTTTTTTTAAAGTTGATGATGAAAAGAGTTTTTATTAAGTGAAATGTTTCATCTTTATATGTTTTTTTATTGATGACAATGTTAATTATTTCTTTATTATTAATTCATATTATAATGCAATCAGGGACATCTCATGAAGATATTCATGCTAAAAATGTAAAAACTCATTCATTATCATTGGGATGATATAACTTATTGGAAGAAAAAATTCTATAATAAAATCTTCATTAGATTAGAGGTGAGTCATCAGGGCCTGTCGAGATTTCTCCTTCTTCTTGCTCACTAGACATGGAAAATAAAAATGGGAATAAACGAGAAAAAAAGGAAATATCAAACAGAGTGGTAAAGAGTCATCGCTGATAAGACTACAAGATGTAAATTTATTTATTAAATATAATGAAAATCATTATATATTGTGATTCATTGTATATTAATTGAAATATTTCATACAAGATTCTATTTACAAGAAGATCACATAGGGGGTCTCAATTACTTAGGGTAGACATAATATTTTATTTGGAGAATTGGGAAATCCGAAACACCTAGGTCAGGTATGAGGATACCCATATGTTGTATCACAAATAAAAGTTTTCCATGTTTTTGAAGGGTTATAAAAGGAGAATTTTAAAAAAAAATATAGAATAATTTTAAGGAAATGTTTTGAATGTTCAAATGAAGATGGATGAAAATACCATAGCATCAGTATAGAAGTTGTTTGTAGACATGAATGTATTGTTTCAGCCTACTGATATGAATCCTCCTCCTGCTTATCCTTCTCACACATCTGACTTTCCAGACCCCACTTTTTCTTATCTTACCCAAAAAACAATTCCTAAATGATATTATTCATTATATAAAAGAAAATTTAATATGAGTTGTTAATATATTATGTGATATATAACGCAATGGGGAAAAATAATTCATACATAATTTTAAATATGTGGAAACATAACACATTGAATGCTGACATTTTTATAAAATCATTAGGCTATATAAATTGTTCTTTTATCATCAGTCAACGTCAACATATTAGGAGAAAGAAAATGGGGGTCTATAAATCCATATAATTCAATCATGTATTGTCATGTAAAATGTTTTTATAGAAACATAACAAAAATAAGAAATAATTATAAATTTTGAAAAAATTAAAGGAAGGAAAACATTCTATTAGTCGAAATACATGGAAAATAATGCATCCTCTTGAGGCTCAATCGATCTCCAACTACAATATACATGATATCACTTTTTGAAATACAAAGTGTCATTGCATGCCCATAAACAAAATCATCAATTGAAATCTCATATAATCCCAATAAAAAATTTGATTATCTTTGTAATTGATCAATACTAGTAGAATTTTTATTGGAAGTCATGACACACATAATTTTTTATTGTTTATAAACTATTTATTTACCATTAAAGAATTCATATCAATAATAGAGAAAAATATAATCATTAAAATGATAAAAAAGTTTAATAAACAAATGAAATAAAATATAACATGTATACAAACCTCTATAGTAATATGTTGATGTAGTTTAGAAGTGAATATTATGATTTAAGATTCATGTTTCAAATAATATCAACTCAGACAGTTACAAAAGTTTGTAAGGTTGCATTTCATTATAATGGTTTCCATAATATTTAATATTTTTTTACCAAAAACTCAAGACAAGTGATTTATGTATTTCTTTATTAGCTCATATATGATGCATTGTTATATAATATAGATAAGCTGAGACATTTGTAAATTGAATGGTAAAATAATTTTGTTGTTTTGATTGATTTTTACTTTATTCAAAAAAAATCAATTATATATGTTTTGTAATAGTTTTTATGGATTTTCTACTCACTTTTTTTGCTACTCATTGGCTACTTATGTGGTGGAGGAATAATCAATGTACCATTTTTTTAAAATAATTACAGTCTGTTATTTGTAAGCTAATGTGAAAAACAAATATATGCGTTGTTTTTCATGTTGGTTATCTAATAAAAAATTGAAAAATAATTAATAATTTATAATTTATAACTTCGGTTTTTTAACTGATGTGAAAAATTAATTTACTAGACCACTCTAATAACCCCCTTAATAAATGTAATAATACATCTTAAAAAATTGATGTGAAATCCCAGTTATTCCCCTAGTGAGTCTAAAAGAAATTACCATATTATTTCTATTTTGGACTGAGTATGATTTTATTTATTGTATCGTAATTTTGAATTTATTTTAAAAATTTATTTTTAAAATTTATTTTTATATAATAAAATCATTGCTTAAGGATCTTAAGTTATCCATTTTTTACAAGGTTTTAAATAAATCCCTAAAATGTTTTCTGAAATCATTAATTTCTTAAATTTATAATATGTGAAAAATATGCTTTCTTTTATGATGCATATAGTGTTGAAAGTCTCTCCACTTACCAAATCCATTTTATGATATTTTTATACATCAAAATGTAATCAATGAATTTTTAAATAAAAATCCATAAAAAATATTATTCTAATGTTTCATATACATTTTATTTTATTTTACTCTAATAAATGTAATTTTTATATATCCTATATTTTCTTATGAATTGATAGTCAACTTTTATTTTCTTATTTATTATGTAGAAATAAAAATTCCATTAAAATACTCACTTGGTTTTTATTTTTTTCATTAAAAAATAAATTTCTCTTATGCATTTGTATTCTATAAGTAATTCATATGATTATTTAAAAAAAACCCATTTCTAAAAATCATTTTGTTAAATGAGACTTATTAGATTGATCAGGAAAATCCTTAAATTACATATACTTTACTCCATAAAAATATTTATTGATAATGAGCATTGCAATGAATTAAATTGACAATTTAATATATGTGGAATGAATTGGAAATAAAATGACCTTTGAGGCCCAGAATTATAATACATTTTGGTGCATTAATAGTTCTATTGAGGCAAACCAGTTAGATAAGATTATTATATGTGTTTTTGGTAATACATACCCATAGTTTATACTATATTTAAGCTAAGTCCTACTGATTAAATATAATGAGTTGTGATACCATGATTTACATTATTCATAATTTCATTTTTTGAGAATTTTGTTATTATTTCTAATTATATTTATAGATTGAAATTATGAATGGATAATTTTTTTGTGCTCAATTTATTGATTAAATTGAAACTATTTTTTTAAAAAATATGAATCCATATTGAATATTCCCTATTTACACATGGATTATTTTTCTTTACAATTCCCTTAATGAGAATCTAAGACTGATCTTTATTTCATTTCCATTCCCTAGGACATGATGAAGAATATTATTGATGAATTCATGGATTCGAATTTTTTTTATTCCATGTATTTTATATTTCTAATGTAATGGGGGATTCATCTTTATAACAATTTTATCAGTACATCTAAACTGATCGATCCTTCATGGAATGATTAATTGTATCTCGTAAATATGTAATGAATGAGAGACCATATTTGAAATACTATTGTCTGGGATGTAACAATTAGTTTAAGAAGATGTTTTATAGAAACCTTTGAAAATGGATTTTGGAATTCATATATTTGGTATCAAAACCCAATGACTGACTTTGAGGATAATTCTTATTGTAATATAACATCATAATTTTCTGGTAAAGTAGAGATAGTGTGGTTATCAAAGAATTATATACCATTATAGAAAATAAAATTAGAAATGGATTTCTAACAAATATACCTAGGTATAATATCCATTAAAAAGATGGTTAAATATATGTTTTCGACCACTATAGGGTTTGTTGAGTGTTCCCTTATTGCGAACCCATTTTGAAAACCCTTTTTTTTATTTTTTGTGAAATTTAAGGATAATTAACAACATTTAGGGGTATATTATTGTGTCTAAACTTATTGGTTTAGTAGTTTTGTTAGAGATAATGTTATTTGAAGAATAAGGGTTTTATATTTTTTGAGATAGGTTTAAATCTTTTGGGTTAAAATGATTGACATAACCCAATTATGCATGTTTATTTTAAATGTTAAAAATATTATGTATTTTAATTAATTAATTATATAATTATATAATTGTTTTTAGGAGTTATGGGTAAATATATTTATTTAATGAATATTAATATAAGGAATGAATAATTTAATATAAATACACTTGGAATTGGGATATAATGTTGTGCGGTGCAACTCAAAGAAATTAATGCTGAAATAATTTTAGATGAAGTTGAAGGAATTTGATATAATAGAGTACTAAAGAATATAATAGATGAACTATTAATATGTAATATATATTTAAAAAATAAATATGTTGGGAGAATACTTTTTACAAAAATGGTATAGGAGCTGTAAAAAAGTGTTTCACATCATAATATTATTATAGATCAACAAGGGCCATTGATTTACCTCAATAAACCATATCATACAACATATATTTGTTAAGAAATATGATTTTTTGAGTATGAGATACCCTATATAGAATTTTTTCTATTTAATAACAGTATAAAATGATGTTCATATATTGATTTTAATATTTATACATCAAGACAATTTTCCATATCTTTAGATATTTTCAATAATAGATTATGTGAATGGATTGAAGAGAAATCAATGATAATATCTTAATAGAGGCTAGCCTGAAAACCAAGAGATTCATATTTATAAATTTAGTGGATGAAGTGAAAATGATAATCCATAATATATATTTTTCTATTGTACTAAGGATGTTTGATTATGTTCATTTTTACGTATTTGTTTATTTCAATCAATTTTTTTTTCTATGTAAACCAAATTCATCAAATATTTAATTTTTTCCTCATTACATAAAAGATTATCTATTTAATTGTTCCCTCTCCCTAACCCTCCAATGAGATATCTTATATATTAAATGACGAGTTAATGACTTGAGGATAATCTTAAGGGGAGGATTCATAGATTTATAAAATTATTGGGATTAAATTTCAAAATGTTTTTGTACTATTTCATATAAATGTGAGAGAAGTTCACACGTGCCTAGAACCTCTATTAATAAATGGATTTAAATCTCCTTCATATTCATTTATTAAATTAATTTCCTACTCATTCCATAAGAAAAAATTTATATGTTGTCGTTGATGATTCCCAAAGTGATGAAATGACATAAGATGGATCTAGGCCAAGGTAGACACTTCAATCCCAATTAAGGTGTTTTATTAACATTAATTATAGCAGTTGGTGGTGTTTAATGTGAAAAATAATTGTCCTAGGCTTTGATATATTCACAAAAAATAAAACTAAATAATAGTAATTAATGAATGAGATATCACAAATAAATTATCAAGTTGAATTTTAAATGAAATAATTAATGATGAAGAATCCCATGTTATAAATGCTATGAACCAGATCTTTCATCCATAATATATTTTGATATTCCAAAAAAATTATATCTTAATATTTTTATTCCACTTTTTACAAAATAAAATAAAATAATTTCATTTTTCATAAATAATAAAAATTGAAAATAGTAGATTTTAACAATTAAAAACAGCGAATAAACCACTATAATGTTCCTTAACAGAGACATCCATGTTAATAATATATGAATAATTAAGATAAAAAAATATATTACTTACATCCCAATGATAGGAGAATAAAAACTAGCCGCACTGCGAAGGATCGAAGTAGTTTTTCATTCACTAAGTTCATTTTCAAATTTATCATGAATTATTTTTCAAATTTTAATTTTATTCTTTCAAAAAAAATATCTGAATCATTGTAAACTATGGAATTTAGAGTTTCTTTATTTATAGAAATATATGGTGATCACAAATTCTTGTTATCATAGGTTTTAAATTCATTGAAATCGCCAAGGAACATAAATACACCCCTATGTACACAATTACGGATGAATTTCCTAAATAATTAAATAAATCTAGTATTACTTCAATTAATTTTATCATGAAATTAAAATTACACAATTAGATACTTCCTTCATTCCTCAACGAATTTTTAAATAAATTCATCCCATGCAAAATCTAAAATAATGGGCTAAAAAAAATTGAACACCAATACCAAATAAATTAAGTAATGATTCAAAATATGCCTGAAAAAATGAAATGGATAATTGATTTATTCCTTGTATTCTTGGAGTTAAAATATGAACATGAAATAATTGAAGAACTAGAGTTAGTACTGGATGAAATTTTTCGACACATCATTGATGTCGGGAAACCAAAGGAGGCAGAGGAGGTTGTAGTTGAAGATTCATTCCCCCTCAACCATCCATTACTAGAGGATATTTAGGATGATGATTTTCCTAAAAAGCTATTTGTGGCATATCAACAAGATCAAGGGAATTTATTGAATGAGTATAAAGTGTAATATGATATCCCCATCTATTACAATGTATGTCATCCTCCACCATTAAATCTCTCTCATGATTTGGAATAAGAAGACACCACCCATGTGGTCGAATTCCAATAATGACTAGATGAGCCAAAATACACCCCTGCTCATATTAAATATAAACACTAGAAGTAAATTTCAAATAGAGAAGTAATAAAACCCCAACAAACTCAGGGAGATAATTTTTTTTATAAATGATTTATTTTAATTGTAGGGATGATAAATTGAGAATAAATTACCCTTTCTAAATTTTATAGATTTGTCAGACTCATATTTCACTATGTATGAAGATTAATAATAAAAATAAGAACCCACTAAGGATTAAATATATCTCCCATAAGTCACTATACAATTATTATATGAATCCCTTAATGAGATCCAAGTTCATATTGCTGAGGAACCGAAGACACAAAATGCATACACTAAAGGGGTTGATTTTTCTGTAAAGTCATCAAAATTTAAATTTTATTTCAAAACAATTCCTGGTATCTTTCACATTGAAAAATATTTAAAAAAAATTATCATGAGAAACCATTGAATAGTGAAAAAACATTTTCACATATTGAAACTATACAAGATGAGGAACCATACATCACCTTATCATCACCATGAATATTTTAGTTCATTATAAATCAAGTACATCTATTATTCCTTACACATAGAGTCCCCTAAAAAAAGAATATCCGAAAAATGGAAGGAATAATTGTTATTGGTTATAATATAATAAAATCTTCCCAACATCAGACTTTGGAATAAAAATGGTACTTCCCTTATAGAGTCATTTAAATCCCAGGGCCAACTTGGGGGACCAAAATAAATTTTTTCTTTATTTTATTTTTATTCTATATGTATGAATATTAAATTTCAATTATTTTTTAGGGATTATTGGTTATTAATAATCCATAATTATTGATCATTTTTTGATTTAATTTAATTGGTACTTGTACTTACATGTCTGATTTTCTTTATAGGTCTATTAATATGGTTGCAAAAGTTAACATGAATAAGATATACAGTTTCATGCAACAATAGGTTGATAAATTTTCAAAATAATAATTTACATCCTAAATATTGTGAAATAGAAATTTGGAAAACAAAACCCATAGATCCATACATGAATAACTATTATAAGGGGATTATATGTTTAAATTCATTATTTCATTATTATCTATCGGATATAGTTAAAATAAAAATTAAATTCACCACTTGGAACTCTTGAACTATAATTTTGATCTGGGGAAAACATATTTCTTAGGATAACCATCATTCCATTTTTTAACTTTCACTGTTTACAGTAGTAGGTATGTGAAATTGTATAATACATGAGTACAAATAAGCAAGTGTATGAATATTTGAAATCAAGACTTTTGTAAATACGATTATCTTTTTTGGGGAATCTCATCTTAAATTTTGTACATTTGGAATTTCAAAAATTAATTTGGATTTGTTTACTTTTTTCATAAATCAAGGAAATAATTTCCCAAACTAAATTTTATACTTCATGGGTCAATTTTTAAACCCAAATATTCCATTTTGTTCTATTTCATATTCATGAGAGACTTTTTCATATTTCTCTTCAAGAACATACCATCAATGTTATTAAATATATATGGCTAAATAGAATCATTTTAAAATTATTGAAGAATTAAATTTTTTTAATCACATTATCCTTAACCAAACCTTAATATTGAATATCTTTTTCTAATAGAATCCATGAATTACATTTTTTAATAATTTTCTAAGATAGGAGCCTCATATATCCACATTTACCCCACTGTCAAAAAACTTCATGATATTCAAAAGGCTATGTGTGTGGGAGCATGGATCTATTGTGGATGTATATATACTACATTGAAGAGACATTTATGAGGTTTTTCTTGTGAATGTGGGATAGAATATAAAATTATTTTTTTTAATTTATTAGTAACCAATGTTGATAATAAAAATTACTAAAATAATGATAAAACATGGTTGTGTCTTTAGAGGATAAAAAATCCCCAAATATAAATCAACAATCCTTGGATTTTATGTGGATAACTAAAGGATGTGAGGATTTTATTCATAAAATCATTCAAAAAAGGAAAAAAATACAAATTTGTAAAAATGAAATGGAAAGTGATTCATTGATTATTATTACCTATATCATGTTCCAACATTGTTCTTTGGCATAGGGAGATGAAAATTTTATAGGAATATATTATTGTTGATAACTTTTTATATCATGTACTACTATGAAGAGTCAAAACTCATATATGAGATTATTTTTATTCATTACACACCTACCATAAGAACTATATGAATTTTAATGGTAAGATATAGATCTCATAATTAATTTTGATTTATTTCATTATATGGTGGAGATCGTGCATTGATTGTAAGCCTATGGTCTATGAATTGTATTTGAGGTAATATCATTTCAACATAACATTTGATAAAAGTAGAGACATGTAAAAATACATCAATGTGATGTAGATGAAAATCGACATGCACATTAATAATTAATTAAAAAATAAAATTAATTGGAGAAATAGATTTTTTATTTAATAATAGGGAAATAAAAATTCAATATTTTAGTTATTTCTAGGAAAAATAAGTAATAATAAAAATAAATTTTATATGAAATTCTAATTTTTATTTTCTATTTAATTTTTTTATTGGTTTTTTTCAAATATAAATATGGTTTGAATGAAATTCCATTATTAGTGTGTTGAGATTACATGCTTGAGGAAAATAACTTTATATTTTTTAAGAGAATTGATATTACCAAATTATAAATGTTCATTTTATTATTATGAACATTTTTAAGGACATGAATTGATAATTTCTATAATTATTTAATTGTTATGATATTTATGTATACATATAATTATTTATTAAAAATAACGAAAATAGATGAAAAATATATGTTGGATACACTTTGTGTCATGACATAATAGCGTGGAATTTAAGATGAAATGGATCAATAAGAATCTAAAAAATTTTTAGAGTTGATAGATGATGAATATAGTGGTTTGTAGTTTTATTAAATAAGAACCATTTTCTTTGTAAATAGGATGGGTGAAAACATAATCGTGATAATGCATCTCACATAAAATCAATATAAGATAGTATCACATTCCATGTTTTTTAATAAATAATAAGGGGAGATGATTTATTCTATAAAAACATATCTTACTATGTATTTTCTTGAATAATAATATTTTTCATGAAAAAAACATAATTTATGATGTGAATGTTTTATTCACATCATAATATTATCATCAAACTATTGAAATGAAGATATGAACATCATGAGTCATGACTGTATTTTTGGATAGTTTAAAGTATAACATACACACACAAACAAAGGTGACTTAAAAGTATACTAATAAATAGGTTTTATTATATGTAACAATATTGCCCTAGAAAAAAATGTCCCATGGGGTGAAGAAAAATATATTCTAATCTGAGGACTCATCTACTTTTCAGATGATGGGGGTAAATGTTTCTTCTTCGATTTTATATTTCTTGTTTAAATTCATTTTCAATGTAAACCTAATTCAAATATTAATAAAATTATCAATCACTGAATTATAATCTAAACAGCTAAATTTAATTATCTCTTCCAATTAACTATTATGATATATTATTCTAGAAATGAGGAGTGACTAACTAGAGGCATTTTCTTAGAGGAGGTTTAAATGTGATCTTTATTTATTGTTATATAATTTAATAATATTTTTATTCTATTTATTTATAACATGAGGGAGGTTCATGTGTTAAGTGATGATCAACCATGAAAGAGATATCAAATTACAACTATTATTTATTATAATTCTTTTCCCTCCCAACCTTGGAAAAACTTTTATATGATATAATTTGGGTTTCATGAAGCCATGAAATGAATTATTATAAACTAGGGTCCTCGAAGATACCACAATATTGATGTAGTTGTTTTATTAACGATGAATATATTAGGTAGTATAGTTTAATACACTAAATAAATCTTCAAGGCTTGAAAATTTAAACATATAGTATGACTAAATAATAATATATGTTTTCTAAATCTAGTTTCCATGTTGTCTACAAAACTTTCTTTGATACCAACTATAATGCCTCAACCCAAGAAGCATGGAGTCGGGGCATTATTTTAATACATTGTAATTTTTTCAATGAATCAAATCTAGATGCTGTGAGTAGTTTTGTTTTTTAGGAGTTCCATATACATACATAAGACCAACATTACCACTGGAATAGAAACAAAACATATAAGTTTTATTGGGAACATTGACCGCTCTAATATTATCCACGTTGGTCAATCATAAAAAAACTTATTCATGTCCAAAGAAATCGGTGATCTATAATGGTTAAGGGTAAGAAATACTTCATAAGATATCACAAACATAAACAATAGGCTTTTTGAATATTTGAAAACACATTCCTCTACAAATAAAGAACTATAAAACATGAAGAAATTAATAGTAGCTGAGTAAATAATACCATAATATTACATAACCATGGGTATTCTACTAGTCGAATATCCAAATGAACTATCAAATACTAACTTTATAATCTAAGAAATTCATTTTATGGATATTATAAAATACACCATCAAACCCCCAACCAGGATGTATAAAAATTATTAAGGCCTCAACCAAAACAAAAAATATTCATTTATTCAATGCCTCGTGCCAAGAGCATAGTTTGTCTCATGATACCTACTAATGCTCCCAGGGGCTGTTGCAGGAACACCTGACACATACTAAGACTAATGAATTTTTTATATGAGTGGAAATAAACATAAATAACATATAAATTCATATTGATTCAAACATATGAAATTTAAATAACTTTCCCCAAACAATAATCATTAACACTAACCATTCAGTGTAAATTGATGAAATAGTTTAATATATAATATTCACATGTAATCTAATCATAATCCATAAAATTAAATATGGTATATGATATCATAAGATATAAAATGCAATGATGTACTAGATTCGACATGGATTTTGACATAGATAATATAAATTTAAATGATACCATTGAAAATTAATTGAGTAAATAATCCATTAACATTACTAATTGTCCCATACCACCATGAAATATTCAAATCATAATATTCTATAAAGTCATGTGAATAAGGAGACTCTTGATATTGTATACCAATGTTCATTACATACACCACATGAAAGTAATATGTAGTGAACAAGGTATATATCTCATAAAAGGTAATGTGGGATGAGAAAAATCAATTTTACATTTGAAAGAAGGGTTCTTTTGAAAAATACTTTTTATTTTTCATAAACCCTGTTTTAAGAATTTTTATCCTAGAAAATAAAAGGTAATGATATTTATATGAGATTAGAGGCACATGTGATGTCCCACAGATGTGAAATCATGTAAAATTGTTTCAAAAGAAGCATTAAAATTAAAACATTTTAGTGTGGGTTAAAAAAATTAATTAATGATATTTTAAAGAAAAAAGAAATGTTTTCTTTCATCAAACCAGAAAAGAACCAAAATATTTTCTTATAGTCAAAATTTTGACTTTAGAAAGATAAATATGGCTAAAAACATATTATAGTGTGATCATATAAATAGGTAAGAATCAGAGAAGTTCCTTGAATTGAGATTGTATTTGGGAAGAATGTTTTAGTGATCCATATAAAAAAATTACTCCCCATAAATTAAAGAAGGAATATGATTGGTAAAAATATAAAGAGCATTAAAATAAAATTTATTAGGTGTGAATATGTAAATAATATCATTGGGGTTAGTAGAAAATAAAAAAAACTTGAATGGAAATAGAGTTTTGGGTAGAAAATACATGTAACTTTGTAATCAATTGAATCATATTGCCCAAAATTTATAAATATTAAATGAAAACTTGAATAAAATGAAAACTAATATATTAATTATTTTTCAACTTCAATATTATGTATACATACACAATACACAAGTAGTAGTAGTGACTATAGAATATTTCACAAAAATTTAACGTGAGATGAAAAACACCTTACCAAGAGTCTGAGGGTGTACTTCACTGGGTCTTAGGGTCCTGAAAAATAAAATAAAATTCATTAATTAAGATTTCCCAAACCACTTATACTTGTATTTTATTTATTATAAACTTATTAATTTCATTCATGTCAATTTTGATGCGTTAAGAGTTTCAATTTCATTAGTCGGGTCTATTGGTTTCATGATCGGCGTACATATATACAAGAATGGAGAATCATGTTAAATGTGAATTATTGTAACGAATTGAAGTTATATTTTATTATTTAACATATAAAAGTTTGCATGGTTCTAAATTTCATTTGGTTACTTAGAGATAAGATAAATCCTTACTTAAATCATTTAATGAAAACTATTCGGGTTAACTTGCGGTTTTTGAACACAATGAACTAGTTTCAATTTATAAATCAAAACAATATTTACAAAATTATTCCAGAACTAAATATGATACAAAACAAATATATTATAGTCTAGTTCAACAATAATAATGTTTTAATGAACATAATTGAATACTTTAATAGAAATTGAAAACACATCGTCCTTGAATGTGTTTGATTACCACATCTCATGTGGTGATTTCATTTTTAAAATAAAATAATAAGATAGGAGAGATGATGAAAAAATATCAATTTATCATGAAAAAAGTCAAGTAAATGTATGATACTAGATTCATCACAACATTTGGATGAAAGGAGTAGAGGAATGAAGAAGAATGCAACTCAAAATAAATGAAAAGTAGATAAATCCCTCACATAAATCCGGCAGTCTAACGACGTCGCATTAAAATTCATAAAATATATTGATGAGAGAAAAATGGTATCTCAAAATTCATAAATAATAGAGAAATTAATTGGAATATTTAATTACATATTTAAACATAATACAATTGAAATTAAAATATAATAACAAAATAAAAGTGCTTTAGAAAGAGAGATATTTTGAGAAAAAAATTCTGTCACATAATTGCTATGCCACATGGTTTTAGAAAACATTAAAAGGATAAGCGAAATAGGTCACCCATTAATAGAAGGCTCAAAAAACATTATTGGAACAGAATAAAATCGAAATAAAATCATGGTATGAAAACTTGAAATACACACCACTAAAAGAGAACATGAAATAAAAGAAAGGAATAGCAGAATATCCTCTTGGGAAATAAATCAAGGCCCCATAAAATTATTTTATAACCATAACACAATAAAGTAAAAATTTATTATTAGATTTTATGAATATAAATTTCTATTTTAAATTAATAATTTAATCATAAAATTTTAATTAATATATTTATGACATACAAAAATACCAATACTTACATTATGATCATTTTTTGATTTTTAGATGCCTAAATTGTTTTATACATTTATGGGTGAAGTTTCTAATTTTTTGGATGATTTACTACTCATTAAAATTTATAAGTGTATGTTACAATTAATATGGGTTTGTTACTATTCAAAAAAAATTATGTTTTTCTTACCTGACTCTGAACATCTTACAGGTCACAACCGTGAATGTCAGTTTTTCAAAATTCAAATCACAGAGGTGGAAATTTTTTTTTTACTGGGCTAGGTTTTGAAAAAGTGGTGTTTTGTAGAGACTCAGCATTTCATGCATTCTGTATTAAATCTATTTGTTAATTCTTGGGTTTTACAATTTCACTTATAAATGTTTTGTATATTCCTAAATGAAATTACTACCCATTAAGGTTTTTTGTAAATGATTTTCATATATGTAATGAATTTCCCAATAATTACAAGTAATTGATGTTTTTGAATAGTTTTAATATTTATAATGAGAACATACATATTTTATAAATGTTTTATTAATATTTTGGAACTTCGATGTTGATATGATAATGAGGAATGGGGTCTGAACCCATAGTGCCAATGTGCCTTTTTTTTCTGAAGAGTGATATTTAATATCCTTTGTTCCCCATGTGATTATTAAATTTTTTCCAAGTAACATTATAATAAAAAATGATGTATTATTTTCTGAAATTATATCTTTTAGAATTACTTGGAAAAATATATGTTTATTTGAAAGGATATTAAATTATAGATAAAAATTGGCTTTTAATGTTATATGTTTTTTAAAAGTTTTGAATGAAACTTCGTATGGATTTTATTTTAAAACCATTGATACATATTTTGGTAAAACCAAATATTATGTAAATTTTGTTTTATTTATTTAATGTGATTTTTTTCAAAAAGTATTATAATATTTATATGAGTATGATTTGACTGTTGGGTTGAATGCCCCTTACTGATCAATATTGGTACTCACCACATGCATTAAAAATATTTTTCATAAGTTTAGTTCTTAATAGTTGATCTATGATCATTGATGTAAATTATTTTTCTATCTATGGTTAATGTATATTGATATTGTAGATCATTTATAACATTACTATGTTTTATGTTTTTCTTATTCAACCAAAAAATAAAACTAAAATATTTGTGGGTTTATAGATGAATTTATATCTCTCAGTTAATAATTTTATATAAAAATATATATGGAATCTTGTAGGACATGATCTAGGAGTGTGGTTATGGGGAAACCACATTTGGTATTAGTGAAATGGATGAGATAAATTTTGAAAATATTAAATTTTATAAATAATCTTATTTTTTTCTTTGTACATATCATTTTAATGAAATCTTAATTTTGTAACTTTTTTCCAATCATGAGAATCCATTAAAAATGGATGGATATGAACAAAAAAAACTATTATCTCTTCAGAATTAAATGCATCAAATAATTATTTAAAATTCATACACTTAGGATATTTATAGTTTTTATGACATAAAACTCTCCTTCATGAAGTTTTATGAAATATCAAACACCTCCCCAATAACCAAATATCAATATGGTTCATGGATTCTTTTAATTTATTTCTTAAATTCCAAAAATTCTCATGTCTTGAAAAGGGAAGATATCATCAAGGGATTTTAAAATATTTAACCTTGCTAAAAGATATTGATGTTCACTTTATTTTCAGAATATCTATATAATAATGTTACTCGTGGGCGACCTATTAGTATATAGTAATGAATTATAACATTTTTTGACACACTAAATTCATTTTGGAAGGACCCTTAATAAAATAATTAAAAACAAACTAATTCTGGGTATTTTATAAAAAACATGTTCTATAAGTTGTTTTGAATTTACATATTAATAAAAATGAATTTTAAAAACTATTTTATTTCTATATCCAATATTATCGGAACCACATGATACTCTTTTGGAAAAAATTAAAGGGACATTTATGGAGCTCTAGAAATTATTTCATTTCACTGACCATCTATCTTCTCATACAATGAATCAATGGACATAATAGGATAATCTTATATGGGTATATGTAATTTCATAATATTTGTTTAATAATATTTTTTTAGATAGTGATAACAAATAAATCAATTTGTATGGAAAATTTTTAAAATATTGATGACTAGGAATCTTTTTTAGGTTAAACATATGTGTACAATAATTATGAGGGAACAATTCATTGAGGTGGTTAGATTATAACATTGTAAAATATGATTTATTTATATATACTGATAACAAATAATTAATCCAAATTGAAAATAATATAATGAAAATTTTATTTAAACAATTCAATAAATATTATACAAGAACATTTGTCATCAACATAGATGTATTCTTCTATTAATGGTGTAAGGATTGTTTAATTTTTATCTATCATAAAATATTAAAACAAGAAAAAAATAATTTTTATGATTACAATATCACAACCCACATTATTAGGGTCATCCATGAGATTAAATAAACCTAGGAGGATGAGTGTAAGAATTTAAATATGGAGATAAAATGGA
Source organism: Viscum album (assembly GCA_963277665.1). NCBI lineage: Eukaryota > Viridiplantae > Streptophyta > Magnoliopsida > Santalales > Viscaceae > Viscum > Viscum album. Next base: position 62,653,834 of record OY728128.1, read on the forward strand.
ATCATCATTACAAGAAGGAAAAACTAGAATATAAATATCATGAATTGTAAAAAAACATTATAAATATGGGATATTTATAATATAATAGTTATGTAAATAAACATTGGAAATTAGTCATTATAAATGTTTAAATAATAAATAATAATAATAAAATAATGTTGTATATGATTCAAATTAATAACATTATAAAAATCCTTAGTAAGGATATCACATTATGAATAATAATGAACGAGGTAAAATATTTATTTATTTATTTATAACAATAATAAAATGACAGTTCTCATAATATAATTACACATAAATATATATATATATATATATGTAAATCATAGAAAATATTATTAATAATATTGGTTTGTAAATAAGTATATAATAATATTTTTTAAATAATTTATTTTTATTGAAATCACATTAAATTCAGAATGGTTGAATAATTTAAAAACTATTATTAGTAAAAATGTTCACAATAATAACCACTAATGTAAATAAAATTATAATTTAATTCAATGAATATAAATATTTTATATAAGTATGTTTAATGTGTTCATATATGTTTAATTTCCAATTTTATATTTTATTGTCGCAGAAAAAGGTTTCAAGACTAGAAATGTAGAAATAATAGATCAAAATTTCATTTTAGGGGAATGGTCAACCACACATTTTAGATAGAATGTCTTTCTTAATGGATTAAGGAGGGTGAGAGAACCTATATAATGTCTAGTATACACATTATTTGAACTCATAGATCCTGAAAATAGAAAACAGTGGCATGTAATAGGGAGATCGGGTTGGCTAGCTCCATGAATATATGTGACGAGTGGGTCCGAATACGGACCCTAATTCCATGGATCAATCATCTAATAATAATACTAACATTATATGAGATCTCCCCACACATTTAATCATGAATGTGGGATTAATTTTAGCCACATAAAAATCCCCATATAATGATGATCATTTGATAAAAAAAGATATGTCTGATCTTTAAGATACTTAATGTTTATCCTCACTCTAGAGGCCTTTATTATGTCCATATTATTCTCCTTCATATGAAAGTTATCATCCTTTCACAAGAACTATTAATAGTTCATCTTGATACCCCTACATCCATGGTTATATTCCTTTGGTGATAGGTCTGTTAACCTCAATATACCAAACATAAAGGCTGGACCATTCAGTGGTCATCGACCACTGTGATTAACTATGATAAGATTTTCCTCCCCAAGGACACATGTTGTGGGCTATGTAAATATGTTATATATATAATAGGATAAAAAAATAATTTCAAATGGAGATTAGCATCTGTTCCTTATAATCCCCCCATTTTCATTAATTCCTTCATCAGATGTATAAGTCCAAATGACCATACATATATATAGGTGTGTGTGTTTAATTATATTTGTAAAATCAAAATAAAATAATTTTCATTATAAACAAAATTTCTCTACAATCATATAGAAATTAAATCTCTAGAAATCTACACGCATCATTAACATGATTATGGTCATCGTTGAAATTATATGTATACAATATATATATAATCCATTATTTTTATTTAGGAATATCACCATTAAATGTTATTAATACTTATTAAATTCATGTAATTTGAACCATTTATAGGCAATAATAAAATCTAGGGTATGTTTTTTATGAACCATATCAATATCCTCCACATTCAATAGATTAGTATATATTGATTTTATGACTATATATATAGATGTTTTCCTCACTCACTAGATAACCCCAAGTTATCCCATTAACTCTTGTTCTGTATATTAATTTCCATGATCTTGTTGTGGAGTATATCATTGACCAACCCATTTTTCAGGATTTTATCTAATGGAAATTTGTTAAATTTAAAACTAATTTTTTAGAGTTTTCAAACTCATGATTTAATGGAATTATATTATAAAGAATTTAATATTCCATAAAACCCATCTATAAGGGAGAAATATTTTTAAACTCATATTTAATGAATTTCAAATGAATACTTTATTAGAACATGTTTTTGGTAAATTTCTATATTTGAAAAAACATTATTGTAAATGATTTTCAATTTTAATCCCTATTATATTGTTTGGAAAAAAATAATTATTAAATGTTTTTATTAAATTTATATAAATTATTTTGATTATTATTAATTAGAAAATTTATATGAATTCAATTTTAAAACCATTTAAAATTTATTTTCCCAAAAACTAATCATCAGGAAAATGTTTTCCTCTTTTTTCATAGCCTCATTTTATAATCTTTTCAAAACTTATACATTTTCAATTTGATTCGTGAATTTTAAAATTATAAATTTAAATATAAAATGACCATTATAATTTATATATTATTCACATATATATATATATATCTATTGTAACATTATATGTGAGTAACCAACAAAATTTGCCTAGAGTCGGTGCCTTATTTTATTAAATTAGCTTGGAAATGAATAATATGTATGCTGAAAGACTAAGTAGTTTAGTTGAATTCAGAAACAATATACATAGATATTTTTAACATTAAATCATGAAGGGATATAAAACACTAATTTATTCCATTTGAAACATCCAAGCCTCCAGGATTATGCCTACAAGTCACTCATAACTAACCTCTTAATATCCTCAAAAATTGATACATTAGAAAAGGGTGAGAGTAACCAATACAATAGAATATCACCTAAACATAAACATTAGGATTGTGAATAATTATAACACTATCCTTTATAAATAATAAACATGAACACATTGTGGTAGAAATATTAGTTGAGTAAATAATGCCATAATAAAATATAATCACAAGTATTATAATTGTTTAATAACCACATGAACAATATAATACTAGATTCATAATGAGGGAAGGGTATATGTTATACATTCTGAATCATTTTTTCATGGTGGTAGTAAAGACGTCTAAAAATGATTATTCCATCGGCAAAAACCATATATCAAATTGGGAAAATCCTTTTCCAATTCCATATCTATTTGTCTCATGAGACCTATCGATGCATCTAAGGTATATAGGGGCCCCACCCTTCACATAATAATTTTAATTAATTACCCATATGATTGGGGATAATAATAAACAAAATATACATCAATATTGACACTATCATATTAAATGTAACTAATTTTCCCCGATAATTAAACATAAAACACTAACCATTTCGAGTAATATGGTGAATGATTTTAGGAATAATCATCCAAAATAAAATTATTCATAATATATAAAATGAACTATGGTAGATACCATTATAAATTATTAAACCAAATATTACTTAATAATCATCAAGTGTTTTTAATCACACAGAAATACTCTTTTAAAATCATTAAGCAATTCTTGAGGTAAATACTCTTTTATTATTAAAAGAAGAGTTCTTCTAGAAAAATAATTTTAGAAAACATGTTGTGAGGTAAGATGGTATTTTAAAAATAAAATGAGTGATTTTATAAAGTTAATTGTTTACAAAAACCTATTATAGAGTGCTCTTGAGAACATGTAAGAATTTGAGAAATTCCTTTGAATTGAGCATGTATTTTTTAAACAATTTTTAATGTTCCTATTAAAATGTGTAAAAATCCAAAGTATAAGGATGTGTTATGGTTGGTAAACATATATAGAACAATAACTAATAATTTATTTATATTACATTATAAAATACAAGAATTTCATTGAGGTAATTTGACAATATAAGTAACCCGAATGAAAATGGAGGTTCGGGTGAGATAACATTCACATTAGGTCAAAATGTGTTCCCCTATTGAACATAAGGTCCTAGAATATGAAATTATAATAACTAATAACTTAACTAGGAACCTATTAGTTATTTATTTAGTTTATCATAATTATTTTTAGTTCATTTATTTCCTTTTTAATAAGTTATACTATCGAATTTCGTCATTTCACTATGTTCATTTTCTTGATTTTTATAATCGGTTCACTTGTTTTTAAGGAATGGAGTTCTTGTGGAATGGTTTTAAATCTCTATAATTGAAATTAAATATTATTTGTTAACATCCAGAATTTTTACTGGTCATTTATATCATTTGGATACATTTTATGAGGATGAATAATTAGATGGAAACCACTTTAATTATTTGGCGGTATTTGGATTATTATGAACTAGTTTTGTAATAAAAATTTATAGTATCTACATATACTGTTTCCATAATATTAATTAGGTTATAATACATATATAATAGTCTGGTTGAACCATCAAAATAATTTCATGACCTGTAATGAATGATTATTTGAAGAACGAAAATTCATCGTCCATGAAAGTTATAAATTGGAACCTCATGGACGTTGATTGCGTATATAAAAATAAAAGAGAAGGAGTAAGAATAGTGATGATAGTTCATCCATTCACATGAAATAATTCTATTTTACATATGATACAATTTTTATCATTTTAATTTGTAAATAGGAGTCGAGTTGATGATAACAAAATAAGTTAAATTGAAATGAAACTAAATAAAAATGGAGGGTGCTTTTCTGTTAAAATAACCTAATTGAGATCCTCCTTAAGGGAAGGGGTTTGGTTCTTTTGTAAAGACCAAGAGATTATTTGAATTGTGTATGGACTAGGGAAGGTTAATTGGTATGATCATTGAGGAGATTCAAGTATTACAGGAGTAAAGATAACAGGGAGTGGGGGGGGGGTTATAGTGGAGCGAGGGGTAAAATTCGAGTATTTTAATCATTATTTTACTATTTCCATAAAGACAGGGATTAGGGTTGTTTGATGTGACCCCTAATAGTAATAAGTTCATGTGAGTTCTAAATAAGTGACCATACATCAGTTATAGCTCCATAAATATTGTATTTTTCTGATAATTGAATATACAGTATTTTATCGTATTTCACTATTCCTAAAAAATTCATGACTTCCAGAAAAATCCCAAAAATTTATCCCTACCATTTTTTAGGTTTAGAAATAAAAAATGAACTATATATTTCAAAATTAATTTTTTAAATATTTTTAATTTAATTTTAATATAAAATCATAGTAAATTCGAAAAATTACAATTTTAAAGTTATAATTAGTTTTATATCACATTGAAATATTAATTAAGATCTCATTATCTTATTAACTTAATTAAAAAAATATCATTATTTACTACTCATATGTGTCATATTACTGTTAATATTACTATTCATAAGGGTTCGTTACTAATCAATAAACACCATGTTTGTTCTATTAGACTCCAAATGACATACTGATCACAACTCCATATGACTATTTTTTGAAATTCAAAACATAGTAGAGTCAAAGTTGTGTTTAATGGATAGATTATAAAATTCATTCAATATTTGTTTTCGAATCTATGTGGTTTCACTTTCACACCTCCTTATTGATGTTCCATACTTGAAATTCAAAAAATGTTACCAAATAAGATTCAGGTGTGTCTTCAGGAAAAGCTCTCGAAGAACCCATGTTGCTTCCTCCATCTTATGGTTCTTCCAATGAACAATTACTATAAGATTATTCATATTTCTCAATACTTATTATCCGGTATCAACAATCATTATAGTCTCTTCACAATAAGATAGATCGAGATCAATATCTATTTCTTCATAGGCGAGTACATATGTTGGGTCTTGCATATATTTCCTTAACAATGACATGTTGAACAAATTGAGAACATTGGAGAGACTTGGCCACATTTCCAAAAGGTAAACTACCACTCCAATTTAGTCCATAATTTCAAAAGGTTTGATGTACTTGGGACTTAATTTTCCATTCTTATCAAATCATATAATAACCTTCCATGGATATATATTTATGAAAACATGTACTCCATCTTGAAATTCCAAATCCCTCCTTTGGTTATCAACATATATATTTTTCCTACATTGAGTTATTTTATGTGGACTTGGATAATCTTCACCTTTTCTGTTGTTTCCTCTAAAAGTTATAGGCCTACCAGATTTCTTTCACCAACATCATCCCAAAAAGTTGGTGTACAAAATTACTTTCCATTTAATGATTCATATGGTTCCATGAGAATGCTTGAAAGGAAGATATTGTAATAGGAAAATTTTATGAGAGGTAAATACTAATCCCACATACCATGAATATCACGTGAACAACACCTCAACATGTCTTCCCTAGTTGGAATAGTCCATTATGATCATCCTCCAGATTGTGGTTGGTTGGCAGTTCTCAAATGAAGATCAGTATCTAGGGCCTTCTGAAGAAATTTATAGAATAGTTATCTAAAACAAGGATCAGAGTTAGAAACAATTGATAAGTGTACACCATTAAGTTTTACAACATCATTAATATATAGTCTTGTTTAATATTCAAGTGGTAAATGTTCTCTTATAGTATGAAAATGTGCTGATTTTAAGACGATCAACAATGACCCATATCCTATCATTCTTTCATTGTGTCTCTGGTATTCCCATTAAAAAGTAGATTTTAATATTATCCCTTATCCACATAAGAATAGGAAGGGGTTTCATGAATCCTCTAGGATTTTTTCTTTTAACCTTATCATATTGAAAAACAAAACATTTTGAGACATAATCAGCAATACATCTCTTCATGTTTTACCTCTAAAAATATTCCTTTAGATCTCTATACATATTTGTGCTACAATGGATTATAGAGAAATTATGGGTATGGGAATCGTCAAATAATTCCTTCTTTAGAACATGAATAACTGGAACACTAATCCACTTTCTAATGTTCAAAATACAACCTTCATATAAAAAGTCGATCCACTTCCCATCATTCACATCTTTAATTTTTTAAACACCTCCTCATCTAAAATAGAACTTTTTATCCCTTCTAGTAAAGAGGTTTTGGAATCCATTTGAAAAAGTAATGAGGTTTTACCTTCCTTGATAATTCCAATTACGAACATTACAATATCCATTAACAAAGGATCCCTTTAAACACCCATCATGTTCATAATTTTGTGGTCCTTTCTAGTAAAAGTTTCTTCCACATTATTTTCTTTCCCTGGGTGGTAGAGTTTTTTGAAATCCTAATACATGAGTAGCTCAATCCATCTCCTTTGTCTCATGTTGAGTTCTATCTATGAGAAGATATATTTTAAACTATTATGATATGTTTATATATCATATTTTTATCCATATAGGTAATGTATCCCAATCTTCAGAGTAATTTTTACCACGGATAACTCAATATCATGAGTTGGATAGTTATTTTCATGAAATTATAGCTTCATAAATGCATATAAAATCACTCTATCATTCCGTATAAGGGCACAACCAAGTCCTTTCTTTGATACATTTCTAAAGATCACCAATCCATAATTCCATGATTGTAGTGTCAAGATTAGGGAATTCTCCAATCTTCTCTTCGATTATTTAATACATTATTCACATTCTTTTTTCCATATGAACTTATCCCCTTTTCCTATAATATTGGTCCTTAGATTGGCTAAACGAGTGATGTTATCATCTAAACAAAAATAATAACATACTAAACCAATAAAACTATTTACCTCATTTACACTTGTTGAAGTAGGATATTCTTGTAGAACCTTGGAATTCATAGGATCAATTGATATTCCATAGAGACAATGTGGCCTAGAAAGGAAAAATATTGGAGCCAAAAATCTAACTTTCTAAACACCATATATAATTAATTTCTTCTACGAGTACTTATAGTAGTGTGTTATTGATTTTCATGATCTTCATAGCCTTTAGAGTATATCTGGGCATCATCAATAAAAACCACCACAATGTCATCAATATATTCCTTGAAAACTCAATTCAATAGATCCATGAAAACATATGGCTCATTATTTATTCCAAAGGCCATTACTACAAAATTATAATCTCCATAACTTGGTCAGAATGCTATTTTTGGAATGTCTTCCTTCCTCACAAGAAACTGATGATATCTAGATCGTAGATCAATCATCAAAGAATATTGGGCTATATGAAGTTGATAAAATAAAAAATCAATATGAGGTGGGGGATACATGTTCTTTATTTTTATAGAATTGATCTTCCTATAGTCAATGCACTACGTCTTAAAGCCATTTTTTCTTAACAAATAGAACAAGGGATCCCCATAAAGAAATTATAGGGGGAATAAATCTTTTATCACTCATTTAATCTAGTTATTTCCTTAGTTCCAACAACTACATTGGGTACATTCTATAAGTGGTCTTTGATATAGGCCTTGAAATAGTAATTAAGTCAATGTAAAACTCAATTTCCCACTCTGGAGTATGTCTAGGTTAATCCTCTAGAAAGACGTCAATATATTCTTGCATTATATGTACATCTCCTATTTGAACAATCTTTTACTCTCCCATAGTTAGTGAATTATATTCATCCCCAGTAATTGAATTCATTAGATCTACTGGGGGTCGATCTAGTGGAGAATTATATGGCAAGGTTTCTACTCTAAAGATATTGGATTCTACACCATTGTAAAAAATTATAACTTCCTTCTTCTTATAATAGATATTCTCAGCATAATTTGATATCTATATCATAAAAATAATTATATCAAAGTCAATCATTTTTATGATGATATGTCTAGAAACTAAAGCACGTTTATGTGAAATGAGGGGGAATGTTCGACACACCATTGTTGTAATTATATTTCAACTATGTGTCGTGGCTGATAACTCCTTTATTAAATAAAATTGGACATGCCAAATTTTCTTGTAAAACAGTGAAGAAGTAAATGAATGTGATAACCCAAAATAAAATAAACAAATTGGATATGTTTGATGAAATGATTAATGTACCTACCTCCACTTCATTAGGTACTTCAATATCAGCGGTTGTGATCATATATGCTTTTCCCTACTCCCATGGCCTTTTCTGTTGCAAGTTTCCTTATCACTTTGGAAAATCATTAGCAGAGTGTCCCATCTCCCAAAAATAATAGCATTGACCATTAATGGCTTCTTTCTTCCCCTAAAAATCACCAAAAATATGGCCTTTCTTTCCACATTTGAATCATACTCCTTTCCTTTTAAGCATGCACCATGGTCTTTCTTTCTTCAATTTTCGCAGGTTGTAAATTCAACTCTTCCCTTCTTCCCTTTTTCCTTATTTAGTTTTCCATAGTATTCTGCCTTTTTATTCTTCTCTTGATTTCCCTTAAAGTCATAACAGATGGAAAATTAATTTTTGATCTTGATTGCACATGAAACTATATCATCATATGATGTGAAACATTAGGAGACACTACGAGAAAACCACCGTTTAGCGGCAGTTTTAAAAACCGCCGCGAAAAAACCGCCTCTAAACGGCAAAAAAAAATTATTTTTTTAAAATTATTTTTTTAAATTTTTTTTTCATTTTATTCAAGGATTAGTGGCGGGTTTTTAAAAAACCGCCGCAAAATAGCGGCGGTTTCGGTCAAACCGTCGGGAAATAAAATGAAAAAAATAAAAAAACGTGAGAAACCCCGAAAACACTAAAACGATCATAACTTTTGATCCGGGCGTCCGTTGAAGCGCCACGACCAGTCAAATCAAAGCTCATGAAGAGATATAGAGGCACATATAATCAAAACCGTGAGACGTTCTAAGGTGTGGACGATATTAGAGTTATAAAAAAGTTGAAAAAATTTCTCCAACTTCAAATGGCCATAACTTTCGCTCCGGGTGTCCGTTTGGGCTCTACCACATATCAAATCGAAGCCAGCGAAGAGAGCTACGCACCGGTTTGACGAAGGGTAGCTTGGGTCGGGTTTTTCGACCCCAAACACCCCTCCGAAGGTCTCCAAAACCCCGTTTCTGTCACCGGTGTCCCGTCGAACTTGTCTTCAAACGGACCTAACTTTCGATCCGCGTGTCAATTCGGCCTCCTCCACCTGCCAGATCATATATCGTTCCATGAGCTTCAGTTTGACTGGTTGCGGCGCCCACATGCACTCATAGATCATATGTTATACCCTTTTTAGTGGGTATCAGGTTTGTTATGTTTTTCAATTCCTCGTTTCTAGCACCCATTCCCCGTCAGCTTTTTTTTAAATGGTCGTAACTTCCGATCCGCCTGTCCATTCAGACTCTTCCACCTTTTAGGTTGAAGATCGTTTTGGGATCTTTGATTTGACAGGCCGCGGATCTAAAACGGACTCTCGGATCTTAAGTTATCTCCGTTAATGTGAGTCCAATGTTTTTGTCTCTTTATGACTGTTTTGACGAGTTTTAACGGTAGCTCCATTTATTACTGTTTATTTGGGTTTCCATGACTTGTTATCTTTATCAATGGTTTTTTGTGGGTTATTATGATGATTATGTTGAATTATTAAGGAGTTTTCCAGAGTTGTCACGAGTTTTCATGCGTTCTCATTCTTTCTAATACCTCATTCTTCAAATGCTTCTCCATCCTTTTTCATGCATTTTCATGATTTTTCATCCCTTATCACGTCTTTTCATACTTTTTCATGTGTTTCCTTTATTATTTATTATTTATTATTTATAATATACTTTAATTTATTTATTATATATTATTTGTAACTGGTTATTTATTATTTTGTTATTTATTATTTATTATTTATATTTATTTATCATTTATATATATTTATTATTTATTATTTATTATTTATTATTTATTATTTATATTTATTTATTATTTGTTATTTATATTTATTTATTATTTCTTATTTATTATTTATTATTTATTATTTATTATTTATTATTTATTATTTATATTTATTTATCATTTATATTTATTTATTATTTATTATTTATTATTTATTATTTATATTTATTTATTATTTATTATTTATATTTATTTATTATTTATTATTTATATTTATCTATTATGTGTTATTTATATTTATTTATTATTTATTATTTATTATTTATTATTTATTATTTATTATTTATTATTTATATTTATATTTATATTTATTTATTATTTATATTTATTTATTATTTATTATTTATTATTTCTATTTATTTATTATTTATAATTATTTATTATTTATTATTTATTATTTATAATTATTTATTAATTATTATTTATTATTTATTATTTATTATTTATTATTTATTATTTATTATTTATTATTTATTATTTATTGTTTATTATTTATTTTTTATTCTTTATTATTTATGTGTATTTATTATTTATAATTTACAATTTATTATTTATTATTTATTATTTATTATTTATTATTTATTATTTATCTTTATTTAATATTTATTATTCATTATTTATTATTTATTATTTATTATTTACTATTTATTAATTATTATTTATTATTTATCTTTATTTATTATTTATTATTTATTATTTATCTTTATTTATTAATTATGATTTATTATTTATTAATTTTTATTTATTATTTATATTTATTTATTATTTATTATTTATATTTATTTATTATTTATTATTTATTATTTATTATGTATTATTTATTATTTATCATTATTTATTATTTATTATTTATTATTTATTATTTATTATTTATTATTTATTATATATTATTTATTATTTATTATTTATTATTTATTATTTATTATTTATTATTTATTATTTATTATTTATTGTTTATTATTTATTATTTATTGTTTATTATTTATTATTTATTCTTTATTCTTTATTCTTTATTCTTTATTATTTATTATTTATATTTATATTTATTATTTATTATTTATATTTATTTATTATTTATTATTTATTATTTATTATTTATTATTTATTATTTATTATTTATATTTATATTTATTTATTATTTATATTTATTTATTATTTCTTATTTATTATTTCTATTTATTTATTATTTACAATTATTTATTATTTATTATTTATTATTTATTATTTATTATTTATTATTTATTTTTATTGTTTATTGTTTATTATTTATTATTTATTATTTATTATTTATTATTTATTATTTATTATTTATTATTTATTATTTATTATTTATTATTTATTTTTTATTATTTATTATTTATTATTTATTATTTATTATTTATTATTTATTATTTATTATTTATTGTTTATTATTTATTATTTATTATTTATTATTTATTATTTAATATTTATTATTTATTATTTATTATTTATTATTTATTATTTATCTTTATTTATTACTTATTATTTATTATTTCTTATTTATTATTTCTTATTTATTATTTATTATTTATTATTTATTATTTATTATTTATTATTTATTATTTTTGATTATTATTTATTATTTATTATTTATTATTTATTATTTATTGTTTATTGTTTATTGTTTATTATTTATTATTTATTGTTTATTATTTATTATTTATTATTTATTATTTATTATTTATTATTTATTATTTATTATTTATTATTTATTATTTATTATTTATTATTTATATTTATTTATTATTTATAATTTACAATTTATTATTTATTATTTATTATTTATTATTTATTATTTATCTTTATTTAATATTTATTATTTATTATTTATTATTTATTATTTATTATTTATTATTTACTATTTATTATTTACTATTTATTATTTATTATTTGTTATTTATCTTTATTTATTATTTATTATTTAATATTTATTATTTATTATTTATCTTTATTTATTATTTATGATTTATTATTTATTAATTTTTATTTATTATTTATATTTATTTATTATTTATTATTTATTATTTATTATTTATTATTTATCTTTATTTAATATTTAATATTTATTATTTATTATTTATTATTTATTATTTATTATTTATTATTTATTATTTATCTTTATTTATTATTTATGATTTATTATTTATTAATTTTTATTTATTATTTATATTTATTTATTATTTATTATTTATATTTATTTATTATTTATTATTTATTATTTATATTTATTTATTATTTATTATTTATATTTATTTATTATTTATTCTTTATTATTTATTATTTATTATTTATTATTTATTCTTTATTCTTTATTATTTATCATTTATATTTATTTATTATTTATTATTTATATTTATTTATTATTTATTATTTATTAATTTTTATTTATTATTTATTATTTATTAATTATTATTTATTATTTATTATTTATTATTTACTATTATTATTTATTATTTATTATTTACTATTTATTATTTATTATTTATTATTTATTATTTATTATTTATTATTTATTATTTATTATTTATTATTTATCTTTATTTATTATTTATTATTAATTATTTATTAATTTTTATTTATTAATTATATTTATTTATTATTTATTATTTATTATTTATTATTTATTCTTTATTATTTATTCTTTTTTATTTATTATTTATTATTTATTATTTATTATTTATTATTTATTATTTATTATTTATCTTTATTTATTATTTATTATTTATTATTTATTATTTATTATTTATTATTTATTATTTATTATTTATTATTTATTATTTATTGTTTATTGTTTATTGCTTATTATTTATTATTTATTATTTATTATTTATTGTTTATTATTTATTATTTATTATTTATTATTTATTATTTATTATTTATTATTTATTATTTATTATTTATTATTTATTATTTATTCTTTATTCTTTATTCTTTATTATTTATTGTTTATTATTTATTATTTATTATTTATTATTTATTATTTAATATTTAATACTTAATATTTATTATTTATTATTTATTATTTATCTTTATTTATTATTTATTATTTATTATTTAATATTTAATATTTATTATTTATTATTTATTATTTATTATTTATTATTTATCAGTATTTATTATTTATTATTTATTATTTATTATTTATTATTTATTATTTATTATTTATTATTTATTATTTATTATTTATTATTTATTATTTATTATTTATTATTTATTATTTATTATTTATTATTTATTATTTATTATTTACTATTTACTATTTAGTATTTATTATTTATTATTTATTATTTATTATTTATTATTTATTATTTATTATTTATTACTTATTATTCATTATTTATTATTTATTGTTTATTGTTTATTATTTATTGTTTATTATTTATTGTTTATTGTTTATTATTTATTATTTATTATTTATTATTTATTATTTATTATTTATTATTAACAATATTATATCTATTATTTATGTATTATTTGTTTTTTCAATTAATATATATAAGTATATTAATTTCTGTTTATTAACCACATGACGAGCTTGCTGGAGTGGTAAAGTCTTTGGAAAATATGCAAGAGGTTAGGGGTTCAAATCTCACCAGACGCAGGATTTATTTATATTGCATGGGCATGCATGGGCATGGGCATGGGAGATGCATGCATGGATAAATAAAAAAATAAATAAATAAATAAATAAATACGAAATAAAATAAATAAATAAATACGAAATATAATAAATAAATAAAATAAATAAAATAAATATAATAAATATAATAAATATAATAAATAAATATAATAAATAAAATAAATAAAATAAATAAAATAAATAAATAAATACGAAATAAATAAAATAAAATAAAATAAAATAAAATAAATAAATAAAATAAATACGAAATAAAATAAATACGAAATAAATAAATACGAAAGAAAGAAAGAAAGAAAGAAAGAAAGAAAGAAAGAAAGAAAGAAAGAAAGAAAGAAAGAAAGAAAGAAATAAATAAATAAATAAATAAATAAATAAATAAATAAATAAATAAATAAATAAATAAATAAATAAATAAATAAATAAATAAATAAATAAATAAATAAATAAATATAAAATTAAAAAAAATTAAAAATATTAAAAAAAAGTAAATTTTTTTTTTAAAAAAAAACCCCCACTGAATCATTTAGCGGCGGTTTAAACCGCCGCTAAAAAACCGCCGCGAAACGTTCCGACGGTTTTGAAAACCGCAGCGAATAGTTTCCCGACACACGACTTAGCGGCGGTTTTTGAAAACCGCCGCCAATCGATTTAGCGGCGGTTTAAAACCGCCGCGAAAGGAAAAAAACCGCCGCTAAATGCCTTTTTTGCCGTAGTGAGACTAGATTCCATATGGGGAATGGATTTAGTCCACAAAATAATTGAGAAATAATTCTACTTATATTTCATATTTAGTCCACAACATGTCCTGCTAAAATTTTGAATTTAGCATCATACTTTGCAAAATTATCTTCTTCCCTTTTCTTCAAATTCAGAAATTGTCTTTCCATATCCAATCACTCTTCATCAGAAAAGTATTTCTCTAGGATGATTACCTTAAAGTCCCTCCATTCCATATCTTTTATCTCTTCCTCCTCCTTTTTGTTTTTTGATTAAATACCATTACTAATCTGCACGTCATGATAGAGGATAAATTACCATGATGACCTTCTCTCTTTCGTTACATCCGAAAGTGAATAATATCTTCTCCAGGGAATTTATCGAATATTTAGAATCAAATGGGATTTTTGTCCTAGTAAATAATTGAGGATGTTTTCGCATAAAGAAATCTAACAAAGCTTTTCAATGTGGAGAATACCTATGCTACATATGGGTATGGTTATTGTTTATAACCTGAGTAAGTTGTGCCAGTATAGTTATAAGCTACTCTGCACCAGTGACAACACTTGATCCTATATCAATATCTTGCGTCAGAGGGAAATCCATACATGGGATACACATGTTTACTTAGTTTCCATTTCTTCTAATTTGCGCCATTTCTTGATGATTTCATACACTAGATTATGCTATGAATCATAATTTATAATCTTAGCATAATAAAATACATAACATATATTGAGATCCACTGCATGGATAATCCCATAATCACAAAAAATGGTATCCTTATTGAAAAAATTACATTTTATTCCATAATAATTGCTTGTAACGAAAATTAGAATTATCTTCAATATATGCTTTATGATATTCAATACCAAGAGTGTAGAAATGCCCATTGTTGTGTACCAAGATACCCTATTCTAATCCTGAAACCCCTCGTCAGAGCTCGGACTCTTTGGTACATCTTTTCCATAGAAAAATCTACCTATTGTTGAGTCAAAAGTCCTCCTTTGACTTCTATATCATGTTTTGGAAATCACAAAAGTATTCTATCATATTTTGGAAATTACAAATTGTCTCCTATCATGTTTATCGTATCGTACAATGTTGATCGTACTGACCATATCATATCGTACAATACTGATAGTACTGACTCTGTCAGTCGTACCATACTGACTCTGTCAATCGTATCGTACTGACTCTGACAATCGTACCATACTGACTCTGTCAATCATATCGCACTGAATCTATCAATCGTATCGTACTGACTCTTCTATTCAGATATTCATTACTTGTTTTGGTACGTTGTCAAAATCACTTGTTTCATATGAATCGTACCATTGGTTATCAATATATATATCCTGTATTAACCAATACGATGTCGTTGAGTTAGTTACAAACTAATCAAAATGATGTTGTGCTTTTTGTTTCAATATGACCGTTATGATGATAGGTGTCCAAGTCCCTCCGAGTTTTTCGGAGAAATATGACCGTTGGAGGCAACATGACCATTGGAAACCAAGGCCTATAAATAGGAGGCCATTTGAAGCTAAGAGTACAACGATTAATGTAGAATTGAACGAAGAGACTCTGTGAACTATCAAGATTCTAGAGAGAGACACTGTGACTTCTCTCATCTGCCTTGTGCGTCCGATTATCATATCGAGGGATTTCATGTGATTGAAAGACAGAGGTGCCGATTACCTACAAAATCAAGGGCTGCTAGGGATAGGCAGACAGACGTGCCGATCATCGTATCGAGGGATTTCATGTGATTGAAAGAAAGAGGTGTTGATTACCTACAAAATCGAGGGCTGCTAGGGATAGGCAGACAGACGTGCCGATCATCGTATCGAGAGCTGCCGGGGATAGGCGGACAGACGTGCCGATCATCGTATCGAGGGCTGCAAGGGATAGGCATAGAGACGTGCCGATCATCGTATCGAGGGCTCAACAAGGTGTTGGTGAGACAGACCTTTTATCATAGGTGAAAGGATAACCCTTCTCTTTGGGTTAAAAGAATTGTAATACTTTTACATTTCCGCTGTTACATGAATTAGAAAGGAATTTGTATTGTTTCCTTTCTTCTTTACATATTCAATTGTAATTGTTTCAATTACAATCATTCTATTACATATTTTATTGATTGATTCTATACGCTTTAAGATAGAATCATTCATCTTTGTATTACTCTGATTATTGTGTTCATCTTGAATACAATTGTTTCACATTACATTAGTATTACAATACATCATACCTTTTATATTCAATAAAATTGTGGGTGTTTGTATTTGTATTAGTTTAAGATCATTTAAACTAATCTCTTTATTGCTAAAACTCAAAGGTTTTTAAACCTACAATTCACCCCCCACTTGTATTGTTCCATCTAATAGACATATATATCTATATATTCGATCCAACAATTGGTATCAGAGGAGGTTTTTCACTGATTTATGTTACTAGCTTTATTTATTTCTTATTACTATCTTGAATACTTACTACACAAACGTGTGGAGTGGAAAAGTTTTTGTTGTATTAGATGGTAGGAATGAATATTGGGTCAATAGACAATCTGAATCCTTCTAGACCACCAATCATTGATGGGAATGATTATGAGTATTGGAGAGATCATATGAAGACTTTCATTATCAATACTGGTGTAGAAAATTTTTATTATGCTTACTATAGGTTAAAAAATTCCTGAATAAGAAGTCAGTACTTTCACCAACCAAGAGAAGCAAGAATATCAACTGAATTACAAGGTACGCAATACTTTATTATGCTCTATGACCAAGAATATATACAGTCAGATATCTTCATGTGAAGCATCCAACTGTATTTGGATGAAATTAGATGTTACTCGTTTTGGTACATCCAAGGTTATAGAAACAAGGAGAGCAATGCTTCGAGCAGAGTATCATGGATTTGTTTTTCCTTATGGAGATCCAGTATGTAAAGTACAACAAAGGTTTATGACAATTGTCAACAGTTTACAATCTATGGGAGAAAAAGGTCTTGATGATGAAGCTCTTGTTGACAAGATTATAGATATAATTCCAAATGAATGGGAGTCAATAAGGATAGCTATTGATGAAAATAGAAAAGTTTCTCAGATTACTCTTGATGAACTCTTTGGAACTCTTCTACAGCACGAGAAAAGAATGAAGAGAGATGCTTATTTCAACAAGAAGAAGAATGGGAATGGAAGTGTAGCCTTTACATCTAAAGCTAAAACACCTGAAAGGCTTACAAGGTCTAAATCCAAGAAAGTTGTTATATCTGATTCAAGTGATTGTAATCTTTCGGATAACGAATTAGCCAATCTTGCTAGAAGGATGAACAAGATCGTGGGAAAGAAAGACTTTCAATATATGTTCAAAAAGAAAGATAGAAAGGATAGGAAATATTTAGAGGTAACTTGTTATGAATTCAAGAAAGCAAGACATATAAGGCCTGATTGTCCTTTACTGAAGAGGAAAGATAGAAAGGAGAAACACTCTGAAAGAAACAAGAAAAGGTTTTATAAGACAAAGAAAGTCTTGAAAGCAAATGATACATGGAGTGCAAGTGATAGTGATTCCTCGGATGATTCTTCAGAATATGAGACATCGGGACAAAGGAATATTGGACTCTTAGCCAGATTACCAATTAATGATCACTGTCTCATGGCTATGGTATGTAATGCTGAAGCTATTACAAATGTCTCTTTGAATGCAAATTATACTGATATTAGATATTATGAGTCTTCAGATGATGAATCCTCATCATCAGAAGATGATACATTACCTTCTTTTGAAGAAGTCTCTAGATTTTTTAAATTACTTGAAAAAGAAAATTCTAAACTCAAGAAGAGGCTTGAAAAATCAAATTCTAGAATTTCAATCTTGACAAAAGAAGTATCGGATCTTTCTAAAGATCTTGATGTGAAAACTTCTGATTTTGAAAGTATTTTAAAAACCCTTGAGAAAGTTAAATCTGATAAAGATAAACTTTCTAAGGATCTTGAAACTGTAATTTCCAAGAAAAATATTTTAGAGCCCAACTTTTGTTCAAATTCAAATGTTTTGTAAAACAAGAATTTGGTTTTAAAACTAAAATCAGAGATTTTATCTTTGAAAAAATGTTTTTCAAACTTTACTCATGGAAAGGAAAACTTTGACAGGATGTATTCTCAAATTAGACCTTTGAGAAATCGTTCTTGTCTTGGTTATACTTATTCCAAACCAGTGTTTAGTAACAACTATTTTGTTCCTCAAAAAACCTCTTTTTGTTCTAAGTGTCAATGTGGAGGACACTGGAGAAGAAATTGTTCTCTTAACAAAACTCAATCTTTAGGATTTCATAAAGCTCATTTTTTAAAACAAATGTGGATTCCTAAAAGTTGTTTATCTAACCCTTCCGGATCCAAACAAGTTTGGATTCCAAAAAACTAATTATTTCTTTTTCAGGAAAATGAGAAGTGTACCAATAAGAACATTTGGTACATGGATAGTGGTTGTTCTCGACATATGACTGGAAACAAAGATCTCTTTTAAAAGGTTATCAAAACAAAAGGGGGAAAAGTTACCTTTGGAGATAATGCTCAAGGAAAGATTGTTGGTATAGGTAATATTGTTTTTCTTGGAAAAGTTCTTATCTCAAATGTTTTGTTTGTTAAAGGTCTTAGGCACAATCTCATCAGTATAAGTCAATTATGTGATGAAGGTTACCTTGTGAATTTTAGAAATGATAGGTGTCTTGTTCACAATTCCAAGGATGAGTTCATTCTATCTGCCCATAGGCAAGAGAATGTTTACACTATTAACATAGAAGACCTTAGGAACCAAAACATACCTTGCTTAAGTGTAATAGAAGACCAATCATGGCTATGGAATACGAGACTAGGCCACTGTAATATGAGAAATCTAAGTAAACTCTCAAAGAAAGCACTTGTAAAGGGGCTACCGGATCTTAGATATGATTCTTCAAAAGTCTGTGATCCTTGTCAATTTGGAAAGAAACATAAAACTAGCTTTAAATCAATTAATGAAGTTACAACTTCTAATGCATTATAGCTAGTGCATATGGATCTTTTTGGTCCTTCACAATCTGGAAGCATTGGAGGAAAATACTATGTATTTGTTTTAGTTGATGACTTTACTAGATTTACAAGGTTCTACTTTCTCACAAAGAAATATGAAGCCTTTTCCTATTTCAAAACTTTTATAGCCCAAGTTAAAAATGAGAAAAACCTACCATTGATATCTATTCATAGTGATCATGGAGGTGAATTTCAAAATTCAGATTTTGAAACTTTTTGTAGTAAGAAAGGTATTACTCACAATTTCTCAGCTCCAAGAACTCCGTAGAAAAATGGTGTTGTTGAAAGAAGAAATCATATTCTTCAGGAAATGACTCGAACCATGTTGAGTGAATACTCAATTGCTAAGCACTTTTGGGCTGAAGCTGTTAGTACTGCCTGCTATACTATAAATCGTGTCTTAACTAGACCATTTCTTAATAAAACCCCTTATGAGTTATGGACTGGCCGAAACCTAAAGTTTCATACTTCAATGTTTTTGGATGAAATGTTTTCATTCTGAATACAAAAGATAATCTACACAAATTTGCACCAAAATCTGATGAAGGAATCTTTCTAGGATATTCTACAACCACTAAGGCTTATAGAGTTTTCAATAAAAATACTTGTACTGTTGAGGAAACAGTAGATGTAAAATTCGATGAAACTGATCCTTTTGTTTTCAACCAACCCAATCCTACATCCTCGGATGTGTTTTCAAAAAATGTTTATCAACCATTATTAGAAGATCACTCTGAAAAGGAAAATGTTCAAGAAAGTATTCCTGAAACATTTAACACAGAATATTTTCTACCATATGTTGATGAACAGGTTTTACAAAACCCAAATCAATTGTTTCTTAGGAATCATCCCAGTGATAACATCATTGGTGATGTAAATCAACCTGTAAGGACCAGAAATTCCTTAAGAAATGAAATAGAACATCTTGCTTTTCTTTCGCAATTTGAACCTAAAAATCCAAGTGAGGCCTTAGGTGATGATGATTGGATCAAAGCAATGCAAGATGAACTAAACGAATTTGAAAGGAATCAAGTCTGGACTTTAGTTGATAGACCTAAAGAAACAATTGTGATTGGTGTAAAATGGGTTTTCAGAAAAAAATGCGATGAAAATGGAATCATTGTAAGAAATAAAGAAAGACTTGTTGCTAAAGGCTATAATCAACAAGAGGGAATAGACTATGAAGAAACATATGCTCCAGTAGCTAGACTTGAATCTATTCGTATTCTATTAGCCTTTGCAGCATATTTCAATTTCAACCTATTTCAAATGGATGTCAAATGTACTTTTCTAAATGGTTTTGTTCAAGAAGATGTTTTTGTCGAACAACCTCCTGGTTTTCAAGACCCAAAACATCCGGATCATGTTTTTAATCTTACCAAGGCTCTTTATGGTCTTAAACAAGCCCCTACATCATGGTATGATAGACTTACAGGCTTTCTTTTACAAAACAATTATACAAAAGGTACAACAGATCCAACCCTTTTTATCAAAATGGAAAACAAAAATGTTTTGATTGTCCAAATCTATGTTGATGACATCATATTTGGATCAACTCAGAAATCTTTAACTGATTCTTTTGCAAATTTAATGAAATCTGAGTTTGAAATGAGTATGATGGGTGAGTTAACATTCTTTTTAGGTTTTCAAATTCCTAAAAAACCAGAAGGAACTTATATATCCCAACATAAGTATATAAATGATTTACTCAAAAATTATGGATTTGACAATACTAAAAGTATTCGTACTCCAATTGGTACCTCAAATACTCTTGATCTTGATGAAACTGGGAAACCAGTAGATCAAACAATCATTAGAGGTATGATAGAAAGTTTTCTATACTTGATAGCTAGTCGATCAGACTTGATGTTTTCTGTATGCTTATGTGCAAGATACCAATCTAATCCAAAAGAGTCTCATTTAAAAGCCATAAAGAGAATCTTTCGGTATTTAAAAGGCACTATGGATTCAGGACTTTTTTATTCCTCTGGAAATGATTTTGTTTTAAAAAGTTTTTCAGATGTTGACTTTGGTGGTTGTAGAATGGATAGAAAAAGTACATCTGGATCATGTCATTTCTTAGGAGATTCCTTGGTTTCTTGGTCCTGCAAGAAACAACACTCAGTAGCACTATCCACTGCTGAAGCTGAATATGTAGCAGCTGGAAGTTTTTGTGCTCAAGTATTGTGGATGCAGCACACACTCACTGACTATGGATTGAATTTTTCCAAAACTCAAATTCATTGTGATAATACAAGTTCCATAGCTCTCAGTAAGAACCCAGCACATCACTCACGTGAAAAACACATAGATGTTAGGCATCACTTTCTTAGAGATCACACAAAAAAAGGAGATATTGTTTTACAATTCATCGGAACGTAAGAACAACTTACTGACATGTTTACAAAACCTTTACCTTCCGATAGATTTGAATTTATAAAACAAAAGCTAGGAATGATTAAATTAAAATAATCATTCATATCTACTTCATGTTTTATATCTCTCCTAATAGTAAGAAACTCCTCGTAGAAAGTGGGAGGACATTTCTTTCTATGTCTTTATGTTTCTTTTTATCTTATGATCGTTAACTATTTACTCTCTCAATATGTGTATCACTTTCTATTTATCGTATTGACAGTTTTATCGTATCATTCATTTTTTTCTTCTATTTATCATATTGACAGTTTTATCATATCATTCATTTTCCCTGTTTATCGTATTGACAATTTTATCGTATCATTTACTTTTTCTTTTCCATCGTATCTACCTATGATGGTAATGAATTTCTTTTCCACCGTATCGACCAATGATGGTAGTGAATTTCTTTTCCATCGTATCAACCGATGATGGTAATGATTTTCTTTTCCATTGTATCAACCTATGATGGTAATAAATTTATTTTCCATCATATCGACCTATGATTGTAATCAATTTCTTTTCCATCGTATCAACCTATGATGGTAATTAATTTCTTTTACATCGTATCGACCTATGATGGTAATGAATTTCTTTTCCATCGTATCGACCGATGATGGTAATGAATTTCTTTTCCATCGTATCGACCGATGATGGTAATGAATTTCTTTTCCATCGTATTTTCTGATGATGGTATTGAATTTCTTTTACATCGTATCAATCAATCATGATATTGAATCGACCGATGATGGTATTAAATTTATTTTCCATCGTATCAATCAATCATGGTATTGAATCAACCGATGATGGTATTGAATTTCTTTTCCATCATATCAATCAATCATGATATTGAATCGACCGATGATGGTATTGAATTTCTTTTCCATCGTATCAATCAATCATGGTATTGAATCGACCGATGATAGTATTGAATTTATTTTCCATCGGCATGTCGTTTGATAATTCTTTTGTATTTTATTTCGTACGTTTGTATTTTCTTTTGAAATCTATCGAAACCAACAATTACCTTACGTTCTCCGACAAGTATTTTTCATTTTTTTTAAATTTTTTTTCTTTGTTTTAATCCTAACCATTGATCTAGTTGTCTCTAATCTTGACCGTAGAAGATCAACAATCACCCTATTTCGACCGTAGAAGATCAAATGTCTCCCCATTATCGCCTATAAATAGCCCCCTCCCCTCCCCAAACCCACATTGGGTTTTCAGGATTTCAGGTGAAGCTCTGCTCCACCAGCTATAAATCATCGTACGATCTTCTCATCGGCATCACCTTTATGTCTCAATCCTCTGCTAACACTCCCGCAGAAATGTCTTCAAAGACTTTTACAGAGAAAGACTTTAACAGAGAAAGGTTAGTATCTCGGGAATTTTTCGATACGTATGATTCCACAATTAGGAGGATCATTTTGTTTCAAGGGTGGGGACATCTATGTGTTGAAAAGCCTGATTCTCAAGATCCGGTTCTTTTTTATGATGTTTTTCAATTTTACAAAACTGTTTCTTTCGACAAAGATATGACTATCAATTTCGCTGAGTACGATAGAAAATTGTCTATGTCTGTGAAACAAGCGGCACATTTTCTGAATGTTTCTGTAGAAGGGGATTCTTTCTGTCCATCGCAAAAACTACTAGAGGAAGTTGGTACGTTTAATAGAGAAAGTGCTGAAAATAATTTGTTTGTTATTAATTAAGAAAAGAGAAAAGTGTCTCATCTTTCACTGGACAATCGTTTTGTCACTTTATGGATGCAAGGTTTTCTTATCCCCAGGAAAGGGGACAGAGAAACTCTAAAAGTTTCTGATATCATTTTGCTTGACTATCCTGTGAATATGAGAAAAGTGAATCTCATTGGGTATGTTTTTGAAACCATTATGAATGTCAAGACAGGAGGGATTATGTCCCAGATGATTATGTTTCCAGCTATCCTTACGAAGTTCATTTTCGAGAGTATGAAGTTTTGTAACATTCCTTTGAAAAGAAACCCCAAAGATCTGAATCCTTCTTGGATTAGAAAAAGTACGATGAAAAAGATGAATTTTTGTTTTGATCCGAATTCAAAACTTTTTGTCAGATATGTAGAAGATGAATTGGCACAGAATCAATCGGAACCTATGCTAGCCAAAGACATTCAATCTACTGGGGTTACTCAGAAATCTGATCCGCAAACCAGTTCAAAGCCCAAGAAGAAGCCGAGGTACAGTAAGGATGTTGTAGCCAAATGGAGAAAGGATAAGGAACATAGAATGGAAGGTGATCTGAAGTTTGGTCTTGACCCTGCTGAGGCTTTTGCAGAAAGAGTAAGGGTAAAAGAAACCCTTCAGGCTAAAAAGAAGAAGAAGGTTCTTTTGAAAAGAATGGCTCAGGACTTTGATGTCTCTAAATTCTTGAAAGCATTAGAGGAAGCTAGTGCTCAACTAACAGAAGAACTGCACCAAGAGCCCATCGTACAGAGTCTCCCTGATAAAGGAAAACAAAATCAAGTGATGGAAGAGATAGAAGAAGTGGAAGAAGATGAAGGAGACTTTCTTCTATAATTTCTTCAAAGTTCAAAGAAGAGTATAGAGGAATCGGTTCAAAAGCTGAGTGAAGGTGTTCAACAAACTCCTCATGCTGATCAAGCTCGATCTCCGGACAGAATGTCATCTCAAGAAAAGCAAGGTGCTCAATCCTCTCACTCTGATAAAGTTGTTGTCATTAGTGACAAAGTGGAAGAAGAAAGAAAGAAGAAAGAAAAATAAAAAGGAAAACAGCCAGTTGTTGACTCAAGCAGATCGTATGAACTAGCATCGTACGATGAAGATACTAATTCAGAACATACAATCTCTCTCAAAAAGAGTGATTATATTGTTCATATTTTGAGAAGAGTTGAGAAGACCATTCCTTATTTCCCGATGCTGGAAGGGAAGATTGATTTTATTATTGACAGTCAAAAGAATAAGTTTGGCTCCGTAAAAGAGTTGAGGAAGAAAGTTTTGTCAGTTGAAGCCGATTTGAATGTTCTTTCAGAAAGTTCGGTTCCTCATAAGAAGGCATGCAATAAGATGACCAAGTGGTCGTACAAAACAGAGAGATCAATCAATGATCATGAAATAACTACTGAAGATATAAGAAGGTTATCAAATGAGATTGCAATTTCTTTCAACAAGCTTGACAGAGAAACGGTTGAAAGGTTGAATCTTTTGTCTTCTCAAAGAGCCGATGTTCCTTTAGTGAAAGATTTGCAAGAGAGAATGAATGTTTTTCAATATGAATTCTCGAAGGTTTCATCTTTCAAGGATGAAATGGTCTTGCTGAAGAATCAAAATTCTGTGTTATCCAAATATAACAAGAATTTGCAAAAAGGAATTGATACCCCTGAAGAAGTAATCAGAGTCCAGGAAGAGACTATCAGAAATCAAGATCAAATTTTTACGGACCAATAAGAGCTTCTCAAAACTCAGGGTGAATCAATTTCTAAAGACAAGAAGGAGATCAAGATAATGAAAGATGTTCTTCATGTGCTTATAATGAAGGAGAAGGAAAGAGAAAAGAAATGATTGTTGTATTTGTTTTCCTTTGGAACATGTCTTAGTTTTGTAATGACTTTTATGATCCTTTTCTTTTATCCATTATCTTGTAATGCTTTATTAACTCTTTCAGATAATTTAATATTACTCCTTTCTTTTTGTAAATCACAAAGGGGGAGAATGTTTACAAAGGGGAGAATGTTTTATAAAGGGGAAGAATGCTTTATAACACTCTTAAAGAAAATCTACGAATACAATCCTTAAGAAAGTTCATACCTAAGGGGGAGTTAGTTGTATTCAAATTCATTTTCAGAAGAATTTCCAATAACTCAGGGGGAGATAAGTATTTCTTGTTACATTTACTTTGTCTATTGTGCTTTCCAAAAAGGGGGAGATTGTTGAGTCAAAAGTCCTCTTTTGAATTCTATATCATGTTTTGGAAATCACAAAAGTATTCTATCATATTTTGGAAATTATAAATTGTCTTCTATCATGTTTATCGTATCATACAATATTGATCGTACTGACCATATCATATCGTACAATACTGATCGTACTGACTCTGTCAATCGTACCATACTGACTCTGTCAATCGTATCGTACTGACTCTAACAATCGTACCATACTGACTCTGTCAATCGTATCGTACTGACTCTATCAATCGTATCTTACTGACTCTGCTATTCAGATATTCATAACTTGTTTTGGTACTTTGTCAAAAGCACTTGTTTCATATGAATCGTACCATTGCTTATCAATATATATATCCTGTTTTAACCAATACGATGTCGTTGAGTTAGTTAAAAACTAATCAAAATGATGTCGTGCTTTCTGTTTCAATATGACCGTTATGATGACATGTGTCCAAGCCCCTCTGAGTTTTTCAAGGAAATATGACCGTTGGAGGCAACATGACCGTTAGAAACCGAGGCCTATAAATAGGAGGCCATTTGAAGCTGAGAGTACAACGATGAATGTAGAATTGAATGAAGAGACTCTGTGAACTATCAATATTCTAGAGAGAGACACTGTGACTTCTCTCATCTGCCTTGTGCGTCCGATTATCGTATCGAGGACTTTCATGTGATTGAAAGACAGAGGTGTCGATTACCTACATAATTAAGGGCTGTCAGGGATAGGAAGACAGACATGTCGATCATCGTATCGAAGGCTTTCATGTGATTGAAAGATAGAGGTGGTGATTACCTACAAAATCGAGGGCTTCCAGGGATAGGTAGACAGACGTGCCGATCATCGTATCGAGGGCTGCCGGGGATAGGCAGACAGACGTGCCGATCATCGTATTGAGGGCTGCCAGGGATAGGCAAACAGACGTGCCGATCATCGTATCGAGGGCTCACCAAGGTGTTGGTGAGACAGACCTTTTATCCTAGGTGAAAGGACAACCCTTCTCTTTGGGTAAAAAGAATTGTAATACTTTTACATTTCCGATGTTACTTGTATTTGAAAGGAATTTGTATTGTTTCCTTTCTTCTTTACATATTCAATTGTAATTGTTTCAATTACAATCATTATATTACATATTGTATTGATTGATTCTATACGCATTAAGGTAGAATCATTCATCTTTGTATTACTCTGATTATTGTGTTCATCTTGAATACAATTGTTTCACATTACATCAGTATTACAATACATCATACCTTTTATATTCAATACAATTGTGGGTGTTTGTATTTGTATTAGTTTAAGATCATTTAAAATAATCTCTTTGTTGCTAAAACTCAAAGGTTTTTAAACCTACAATTCACGCCCCATCTTGTATTGTTCCATATAATAGACATATATATCTATATATTCGATCCAACACCTATTTGTATACAGACGTGGATGTATTTTCTAGGAAGATCCATATAATATATTTCTTAAAAAAAAACAGGATGTCCATGTATGCATGTCATCAAATACTATATTAAGGATTTTTTCCCTAATCAGCGTTTTCTAAATATAGTTTCCAAGTTTTCTACTAAATATCCTATGATACCAACTATAAGGTCCTGACCCCAGATTCCCGGAGCCAGTGCCTTAGTTTATTACCTTGACATATAATCAAGGATTATATATCCTCAAGGACCAAGTTGTTTAGTAACTATTGAAAACAATATATATAATTAATATTAACATTACATCATGGAGGGAAATACGACACTAATTTATTCCATTATAAACATCGAAGCCTTATAGATTATCCCTACAAGTCACTAATAACTAACTTCTTCAGATCTTGGTAAAAATGAAACATAAGAAAGGGGTGAGCTCAAACGCTCAGTTAGATAATGAAATAAAATGTAAGATAACATGAACATTAACATTTGGCATGGTGAATAATTGAAAAAAAACTCTTTTATAAATAATAAATTTGAGTAGATTATGGCAGGAATATGAGCATAGTAAATAATTCCATAATAAAACATAATCATGGTTATTCTACTTGTCGAATAACAACATGGAAATTCAACTAATAGCTTCATATTGAAGGAAGTGCTTATGCCAGACATTCATATTTTCTTGAAAAGCCTCGGCCATGATTTCTAATAATGATTAAGGCCTCACCAAAACCATAAATCATAATGGGAAAGGCCTCGAGCACTTTCACGTGTATTTGTCTAATAAGACCTACCGATGCGTCAAGGGGATATAGAGGGCCCCTAAAATCAAATAATAAGTCTAATTAATTCCTTATATGAGAATGGATAAACATAAACAACATATACATTAATATTGGAACTATCATATGAAATGTAAATAACTATCCCTAATCATTTAACTTAAATAACTATCCATTCCGTGTAATTTGGTGCAAGGATTAAGGATAGATCATCAACAATAAAATTAATAAGAATACATTTAATTACATATTTTATATACAATCATAAATTATTAATCCCAATAATAAATAAGAATAATAAAAATGTGTGGAATGATATGAAAATACTCTTATAAAATCATTATGCAATTCTGGGGATATGCACTTTTTTATTTTGAAAAGAAGAGTTGTTTTGGAATAATATTTTTATAAAAACATGATTGATATTAGATAGTATTTTCATAATAAAATGAGAGATTTTATACAGATAATGGTTTCCAAAAATATATTATAGAGTGCCCTGGAAAATAGGTATGAATTTCAGAAATTCCCTTGAATCTGGAACCTATTTTGGAGACACCTTTGAATGTTCCTTTTAAATTGTGTAAATATCTATAAAATAAGGAATATTTATGGTCGGTAAACATATTTAAAGTCACACAAACATATTTTATGACTATTACATAATAATATAAAATAGTTTCACTGATGTAATTAGACAATAAAAGTTACCCGAATGAAAATGGAGGTTTGGGGGACAAACCCGTTACATTATGTCTGAATGTGTTCCCTCTATTGAACATAAGGTCATGAAATATGAATTTATACTCATTTATAACATAAATAATAACGTATTATACATGTATTTAGTTTATCATTATTTAGTTTAGTTCATTTATGTTTTTATTGAATATTTATAATAACGAATTCCATTGTTCAAGAGTGTTCGTTTTCATGGATTTTCATAATCGATTCACTTGTTCATATGTAATGGAGTTAATGTGGAATGGTTGTAAATATCCATAATTGAAATTATATTTTATTTATGAGCATCCCAAACTGTTAATGTTCATTTCTATAATTTGGATACAGGTAACAAGGATGACTCATTAGATGACAACAACATTGATTATTTGGTGGTTTTTGGATTACTAGGAACTAGTTTTGTAATAAAAATTAATAATATGTACATATACTGGTTTCAAAGTATTAATTTTGTTATAATACATATATTTTAGGTTCTTTCAACCATAAAAATGGTTTCATGACCAGTAATAAAGGATAAATTGATGAAAGAAACTTCATAATCCATGAAGGTTATAAATTGGAAGCTCATGGACGTTGATTTCATTAAAAAAATAATAGTGTGGGAGTATGAATATTGATGATGGATCATCCATTCAAATGATATAATTCAATATATATATGATATTGTAATTATCATGGTCATTTGGATAGAGGAGTTCTTAAGAGGATAACAAAAGATGATAAATTGAAATGAAACTTAATGAAAAAGAAGGGTGCTTTACCTCTTGGAAATACCATTTTAGAACCTCTTTAAGGGGAGGAGTTTTGGTATTTTGGAATGAACAAAAGCTTATGGGATGTGGGTAGTGACTAGGGAAGAGAAATTTGGTAGATATTTGAGGATCAGTATGGTTTAGGGGAGGGAAAAGAAGAGGGGGTGAGGGAGGGGTGGGAGGGGGGGTTATTGTGGATGAGAGGGGTATGTTTTGAATATTTTAATCATTATTTAATTATTTCTATCAAGACAACCAATAAAGTTGTTTCATGTGACCCCTAATAAGGATAAGTGCTTCTGAGTTCAAAATAAGTGGCCTAACATCACTTTTTTATGTTATAAATAGTGTATTTAGCAAATAATTTGAATATATAATTTTTTACTATATTTCACTATTCATCAAAAATTCAAAATTTTAGGAAAATCCCAAAAATTCACCCCTACCATCATTCAACATGTAGAAATAAAAAATGAAACCCATTTTCCAAAAAAAATCTAAATATTATTAATTTACTTTTTATCTAAAATCATAGTGAATTCAAAAAATAACGATTTTTAATTTATAAATAATTTTAAATCACATTGAAAATTAAGTATGATATCATTATATTATTACCTTAAGAAAATAAAATAAACTAATTATTTACTATTCATAATGGTCATATTTTTGTTCATATTACTATTCATAAGGGTATGTAACTATTCACCAACAATCAAGTATATTCTATCAGACTACAAATGACTTACTGATCACAACTATAGATTACGATTTTTCTAAATTCAACACATAGTAGAGGAAAAGTAGTGTTTAATGGTTAGATTTTAAAATTCATTCAAAATTTATTTTCAAAAAATTGGTTTGTTATGTTATGAAAATTTACTAAATATATTATTTAATATTAAATTTAATTATTCGATATCTTTTTTACACACACATAACAGTTTAGATTTAATTATAGAAAAAATAATGTTTATCTTGCATTTCATAACAAATGGAGCCTCTTCAATAATGTGTGTTACAAGAAATACTGATCTTTATTGATCGAAATATAATATTATTATTTAACATGATAGTTAACACATAGCTATTGTAATGAATAAAATGATGACGATTAACTAAATTATCAATATATGGTTTCAAAATAATTATATAATGTATTATTTTGTTATTATTTGATCATAAATAAATTTAAAAACTAATTAAAGATAAAGGGTGTGTTATTTTGAAAAAATATTTAGTGACCAGAAAGTAGTTTTAACATAAAAAATAAAATTAATCACTATTATTTAATGATATTTATGTCATGTATATGTCATATACTATAATTTTATAAAATTTAACATATAAATTTTATTGGCATTAAATAAGAATAAATCCAATTCTAAACATTAAAAGGTTTTCTTTTTCTAAAAAGAAGTCATGTCGCCTTTAAATGGAATACTTGTTTTAAAATTAAATTTTTACACCTTTATAAATTTTATATAAAAAAATAAATTTATTTTTTATTAGAATATCAAAATTTAGTATGGGTTTAAATTTTTTATTTTCTCTACAGAATAATTTACTGATGAATAGCTAAACACATTAAATTTTAATTAAAAACTATGTTTTAATATTCATTATTTATGTAGTTAAATTTTGATTTAATTTTTTTTTAAATTATAATTATTGTGAATATAAATACATAAATATTATTAGGTAATTTTATTCAATTTCATGTTGATATTTGATATTAAAAAATTTCAAACTAATGAACTTTCTTACATTAAAAACACATTGTATCATTATGTTCGCCAGATTAATTTTAAATTATATTATAGCACTTATA
This sequence comes from Viscum album, assembly GCA_963277665.1. NCBI lineage: Eukaryota > Viridiplantae > Streptophyta > Magnoliopsida > Santalales > Viscaceae > Viscum > Viscum album. The sequence continues at coordinate 62,685,729 of OY728128.1, forward strand.
TTATTGGAATTATAACAAATGGATTACATATTTTTAATCAGAATAATTTAAAATATATAGTGTATTCAACATAGTCATCACCTATAATATTAGTGAATATAATTAAAATTAATTATAGTGATTAAGGAAAAAATGAGTCCTCTTAATTTCTAAACATAGATCTTATGGCATACAAATGAACCAAAAATTATCTAAAAATTAAATCCTCGAAATATTTCTACCATGATACCTAAAATGTTATACAATATTCCAATTTGTACCCTAGGTATTTGATTATAATTTTTGGATCAGTAAAATCTTTTCAATAATACTAACTGTGTCATTTGCTTCCCCTATAAAAGGCCACCAACCATCCACCTCTCATTAAACCACTCAATAAAATTTTGATAAAAAAATCACTATAAATATAAACTAAAATAATTCATTATCTCTTACTATATGAATCAGATTTTGATTTAATCAAACAGGGAAAGTCCTTTGGTACAAACATAAAGGAGTTTCTTAAAGAAGCGATAACATTATTTAACAGATAGTATTGTTTGATTTATTTACAATCCCATTAAATTGTTCATATTATATGAAAATATAATAATATCATTATACTAAATATACATATATGTTGTTACATTTAGGGTTCTACCTACACCTATACACACTTCCATCAACTGGGAAATAAAATCACAGTTTTTCCGTATGGAGAATAGTCGCCTCCCCAAATTGTGTCATTTATTTTTTACGTTACCACCCATTATGGTAAGTAATTATGATTAGAATTATTGTTTTATATGATATATAGAATATTTATTATTTCATAATACTTATATAATCATTATATATCATATTAATTCATGATCTCCATTTCTTGGGAATATGATAATGTCATTTGGGGATATGTGGACTACCACCTCTTCAAATAGAAGTGATACGATCACACATTACATGTAATGTATTAATGATTGGGTTAAAAACTATATACAATACAAATGAGAGGTTAATTGTATTCAGGACATAATTGTCTATATGTACATATAACATATTATTTTATTCATTCCTTTTCACACACTCATAAATTGATAAGGGATTCTGTGGTTGTGTGGACTACCTCCTCCCTAATGTATTATGTGAATTTAAATTTGTCACCTTAAATAATTTCATTGATTTATTCTAACTCCAATGAAATGATATTTGTAATGTATTTTCATCTCAAATTTTACATGTGTGAGATACATGACAGATCCGCCACTTAATTCTGTTGTGTGTTGTTTATAATTCCAATTTTGATATATTATATTATGAATTATTATATCTAAATGGAATTTAGATGTCACATTTTATAATAATTATATTTGGAACTTTTGATTCAATGGTGAATACAGTTGTAAGGGTGTTTGTCTCAATTTACATTTTTTTGAGAATTAATTGTTATTAAGAACCTATGTATTACTGTGATGAGTATATAATTACCTTAAAAATGCTAAATATTGAAATTCGTTTATTCTAATGTTATTTAATATTTTTTAAAATGTAATTCCATTATAGGGTTTATTATTCAATCATTTAAATGAGGTATATGACACGTATAATGATTAAAGTTAATTTTCCCCAAAAAGTATTTTATTGAGTTATTAAATAAATTATAATTCATAAATGCAAAAAAAATATTATTCTATCATCGGAATATTTTTTATTGAGAAAATACATATACATTTCTTTAATGGATTATGATTTTATAAAATAGATTGATATGGAACCCATTTATTTGTCATATGTAAATCATATTTCAATGATATTATTATAGATATCATTTTTTTCATTGTTAAATATGGTTTTGAAGAGATTTATATGGAACCCATATATTCTCCATGTATTACTCATGTATCAAAGACATCATTATGTAACTCATTTATTCTCTTGGGGTTAATCATGTTTCATATAGATTATTTGGAACCCATTTATTTTCTATGGATTAATATTATTCAAAGAGATTTGTAGGAAACACATTTTCTTCCAATGGTTAAGCATGTTTCAATGTGGTTTTCATGGAACTAGTTTCTTTTACATTAGGTTAATATGTTTTGAAATATATTATTATTAAACTTGTATCATTTCCATAGGTAAATCATGATTCACATTGATTTAAATGATACACATTTATTTCCATGTGTTAATGAAGTTTTAAAAGGAATAATAATTGTTTCAATGAGTTTATTTTATTTTTTGGTTCTTGGACAACATAAAAAATATGGTGTCATAGATTACATAACGTAATACCATAAAATCATAACATGGGGAAACCCATATCAAGCTGATTAATCCTTTTTTAAATTTACATGGGGTGTCCTTGAGTGAGTTGGGTAAGTTTATTATACAATAATATGGTGTTTCCAAGATAGTGCTGGGAGATCCCATTTTATCTCTTCACTAAGTTTTGTATTAAATAAACTAGAAGTCAGATTTTTTGGTTACTCTAATTGGAAGGGTTTCGAAAGGGGTTTGATACGGATTTCAAATGGTTTAATTGAAATTACTCTCTATGTTACCAAAAATAGTTTTATTTTCTTTTTATGAGATTATAATGTTTCTAATGAACGATATTGATAACACATGGCTCATTGTTATTAATTATTATGACTCTTTCCTTTTCCATTTTATCATATTTTATGATCAAGGTGTTTATGGGTTTGGGTTATTTTTTTTGAGTGACTCATTCAATTGGATTACATAATCATACACTTGTGCACTATTATGATAATTTATCCCACTAAGATGTTAATGCTTGTATTTATCATTACTTAGAATCGAAGCCCATCTTTATTATGTTTTCATTTACCCAAGATTCAATTAATTTTTTTGAATGATTCATGTTTAGAATATATTTATGAAGGATGATGTTAGTGACCTAATGTGAAATATGAAAAGATGGGTTAAATGTGAGAAATTAAAATCTATTTCATTGTTATTTGTTTATGTTGGAGTTCACACTAATATATAAAAATATATATTTTAATGGGCCTAAATAATGTTTGTGAGAGAAGTTTTTCTTTTGATGTTATAAAGATTTCATGGAAGGAAATTTGGCTATATGAATCGTAATAAAATCTAGAAATATAATTGTGTGGATTTTAGAACAGGATCCATGAACTCTTTTCCTAGGCAGTTATAGTGGGAATCAAAGGTTAGTTTTCATAAAAATGTGATTATTATTTTTTCAAGTGTGTTTATTTTAACAGTTATGGATACCTTCATTTTATTATTAGATTTTAAAATTTTATGACACTCTTTTGAGGTTTTAAGCAATGAAAACTTAATGTGAATAATGAAATTTTTGGAGAAGTTTTTTGGGATGAGTTATTTGTGGAAACCGAGATCAAATTTAAGCATGTTTAGAGAGTATTTTTTTATAAATTCAATAAAAATGGGTAACCCATATACTGGGTGTCAACTCATTTCATCTGGTTAGGAATTAGGTATTAAACACATCACCATAGGATAACAAGGGTTTCATAAACTACAATTGGCATAAAAAATATTTCACTTATATTGAATTTTTAGGTAAATATTATGTTAAATTTGGAAATATATGGGATTTTATTTTAGGAATAATGGTTGATTTATCTTGGAATAGTATACAATAAAAATCCTTCAATCATTTGGGTTTATAATGTAGTTATGAAAAGTTTGTTAAATTTTAAGGATTCTTTTATATTGGATAATTTAGTTACCTATTTGGGTATCACTGTTGCATATTAATGTATAATGTGATTGATTAATCATTATAGGAATTACCTTACCACGTTCAAAATATTTTGGTTTTGGATAATGTATAAAGATGGGTGGAATAACTTGACTATCCCTTTTCTGGTTATGTTGAATTTAATGGATTATTTTTTTCATCGGGTATTATAAATTAATCAGAAATAGTCATTGTATGGATAAAAGGATGTGATTTTGGTGGAAATTTATTTAATGATGAACTTATACACATCAAGTATTTATATATCCCTTTTTATCTTGTTATAAATGGTAAGATAATTTTTTGACTATTGGAAAAGGATCTTAAAACAATTTGTATTTTCCAATTACCATAAATTCTAAGGATCATATGACTTTTTCCATCACCATATATTTATATTTTTTAGGCCCTTAACCTTACATTAATCATTAAATTATTTGTGATAAATTTCCTTCATCAGTTTCTATAATTATTTACGATTTCCCTCTATTCACATTTATATTTTCCCAAGGTGGAATCCCAGTTTTGCACAACTTCTAGTAACCTTAATGTTCACAACGTTGCCTTTCTATGAGGATGTTTTATTCTGATTTTGTATGAAATGTGATTCAACAAATATATTCTAATACTTTCAATCCTTTTACAATTAATAAGAATTTTAAAATAGAAAATCCTTTTAATGGAGGTATGATGTAATATCTTGAAATTTTATAACATATATTCTATCAAATTAATTCAATGTATTTGATATAATTTATTAAATTCAATCAAAATTTTAAAACATATTATAAAAAATAAAATGTTTATCTTTCATTTCACGAATATATTTCCACCTTTTTGTTACATTTGTTATAATAACATGATATATATAAAAGTTCTTATGATTTTATATTTCTTGGAAATAAGGCACATAATACATGAAAACATAAAACATATTCTAAGTCCACTTGAAGACACCTATAAGGGTCACCCTATATTAAATTCACTACATATCATATCCTAGTGAATTATATCAAAATAAAGGTGTGAGCGTGAAGCCAAATTAAGTAATAATAAATAGGAACACAAGCATGTGATCATGAGATATATCAAAAAGAACATGAGGCATAATTGTAATGCGTAAATGAGATATATATTAGAATAATAACAATATGAACCATAACATGGAAACGTGGACACAAAATTTAAATGATACATTCATAATCATATCACATTGGTTTATCATCAAGGTTAGATAAATGAAAATTGTCATGGTTATTCACCAGGGATTCATAAAACACGTAATCTCTATAGATTAATTTATTTACCCAATGAATTAGAGTGATATCTAGGTGACCAGTTCATATATATTAATTTTAATTGATCCACATATATAATTAAAAATAATTTATTAACAACCGATGGAGAAATAATGAACGTGTTTCTTATCAAAACCATGGAGTACAAAATAGCTACAAGACATGATCATTACATCATTTTTAGCCTTGGAAAATGTAATGTGGGTTTCTAATTTAATAATACATTAATAAAACTAATAGATTTTATATTTAGGTGAATAACCCAAGATAATAATGTTGTTTGGGTATTCAAAAAACGAAAAAAAAAAATTCATACGCAGAGGGAGAAATATGAGAAGTAAATTCAGTATCATAACGCATATAAGACAACATTTTAAAAAAGGGTAAATTGGGGGAGGGAAATGATCTCCCATTGATAAAAAAAATTTTATTGCAAAGGCATGGTCAAAGGGGAAATAAAATAGAGTAACCATAACATTTATAAAACATATAAAAAAAGAGGTTCTTGAATTGGTTTACCCATGGGTTTTGCTCATAGATTTTAAAAATTTGGCCACATTTGAAGTCATTTGGACACAAAAAACTTGAAAATATTTTTTTATTACACCATTTGGAATGTAAAATTTAATTTTCCACAAATTAACAGGGTTAAAGTCAAAGTTTCCATTTTTGACATTGGAAAGTCACTTATAGGGTTTAGAAATTGATTAAAATATTATAAAATAATTAATACTAACAAAATGACATATTTTTGGTCAATTATTGTTGTTAATTATTTATTATTTCAATTTTCCAATAATATGATGTCATTAAACATACTGAAAACACAAAACTATTTTTTTACTATTCGTGAAAAAATTAATTTAGTTCCGAGAATTTTCATAAATTCCCTCTAGAATAATTTTAATCTTGTGATTTAAAATATGATGGTTATTTTTCAAAGAACTATAAATATGATAATTTTTACTTTTAAATATAAAAAACCATACGTATTTATAAATTCTTTTTTTAAGTCATAGTCAATTTTTTAAAACATTAATACAATTTCTTATCTCATTGTAAAATTATTTTATCACATATATATTGATAAGTGTGTTTAAAAAAGATATTTTATTATAAAAAATAACAAGAAGAAGACATGAGTTTATTATAAAATAGTTTATATTTTCTAGAAAAATATAATTATATATTATTGGAAAATGAAAATAAAATTATCAAATTCATCTCAATTAAAAATATATTTAATTAAGAAAAAAATTATTAATTGTAACTGAGGGAATAAACTTATTTTTTATATAAAGTAATTTAAAGTTTAATTAACTAAGGTCATGATGCATGACGCCTTATTACACCTGAATATGCACTTTTCATATAGAGCATGATAGTGGTAAATTTATAGGGTGACCTTTCTTACATCGACTAAGTGGTATTCAACACTAATTTTAAAATATCCCATAGGTGATTTAATTTATGATTCACTTTCTAAATCTCATATTGGTTTTTTTCAAGGGTGTTCCCTAGTGTTGAAACCTGCCTCAAAATTTTCAAAAATAGGTTTCCAAAGACACCACTCTACTAGTTGAGTCAATTAAATATCCTTTAATTATTAGTTAAACATTGTAATTAAAAATTATATAAACTAATTATAAAAGTAAAATTATCAAAAAATGGTATTGTTCTCAAAAATTGTATTGACCAATTATCATATTGACCAATATTCATGTTGACCAACAGTCATATTTAATAAATAGTAATATAATGGTCAAATCCCAATGGTTGAATTTCCTTTATACCCTATAAATTCCACTTCCTTTTTTCACTCGAAATCATTCCCAATTTTCTCCTTAAGGTTATATTTTAGTTTCATTATATGTAACTTATTTATTATTATTATTTTTTGTTTCAATATAATTTTTACTGGGAGTTATGGTTGTCATAGATTGGGGTGATCAACACTTTCCCAATTTAGCAATTCTACATTATATATTTTCTTTAGATGTAATCTTTTGAATTTTAATTGTATTTATAAATAACTAATGTAAATTCATTATTAATGAGATATATGTTTTGGGGTTATATTTATTCTTTTACTTGTATAAAATAGTATAATATATAACATTCATTTATTTTGGAAACTTATATTACTTAAATATGTAAGTGAATTACATTCATCCACATTAGGAAATTTTGTTCTAGATGTTTTGACTCATTATCTCGGTTCATAAAATTGTGAGGGTACTTCTCTCTCACTGAATCCTCTAGTTCCCATGATGTATATTAACCTTTATTGTTACTCCATAGCATTTTATCAAGGTGGGTAGTCTTTTTGCAATAAAAAAATTCTCTATAGTCTAAGATCTCCATCCATTGATTTTCATAAGAGAGGTCATGTTCCATTTTTACCACATATATATTTAGTAATTTTGAGGGAAACAATATATACATCCTTAGGAGAGATTCCCAGAATAAATAATGAACATTATATAGGTTTTGTGGATATTTTAGTCTAGAGAAAAATTCACTTTTGTTATCATGGGTTTTAAATGGGCCAATGTACATATGGCCAAACATCCCTTTCTTTCTGAATCACATAACTCACTTCTATGGTGACATCTGAAGGAAAATGTTTTCCCTAACATCCAAACATTCAGATTATTTTTAACATATCACTGCTACTAAAACTGAAAATCCTTTATATGTTGTCAGATGGAATGAAAATTTTATATCATCTCCAACACAATATTGTGCTGAATAAATTTCAACTACACATATGCATCACAAAAAGTATGTGTTCTACCTCGCTTCCCATATAGAGCTTCATATGGTTCAATTTGAATATTCGATTGGATGATTTTGTGGACTGATAACTAGGTAATGGGATATTTTGATCCTATCCACCATTAAATGACATTGAGCATGTTGTTACCATGTCCTAGAGAGTACGAGTAGTCCTTTCTAATTGACCATTAGTATGGGGTGACAGGTCATACCTAAATTCAATTAAGTACTCAAAAACAATAGAGACATCACCAGAATTTAGATGTGATCCTTGTATCATGATAAGAAATGATATAATCTGGACCCCATGAAACCTCACTAACTAATATACATATATCATGGAATGTCAGCGAAGAGAGAAATCATCTTGAATAGTGATAAAATGGGATGTCTCGGTGTTTCAATCCACAATAACCCATTTCACTTTCTTTCATTTGGGTGTTCTTTTGAGACTAGTGATTAATTGAATATTTAAATTGTCCCACTTCCATGTTGGTATGTGTATTTATTTTAATAATATTTTAGAATTTTTTGCCTCCCCCTTCACTGGTTTACATTCTGAGCACCTTATAGTGTAATTATAAATCTCTATTTCATATTATCCCACTGATAATAATCATGAAGGTCCATATAAACTATAGTTCTAGAACAATGTATAGAAAATTTAAAGATATGAGTCTCATCCATTATATCATTATTTATCTATATGATATATCGGATGCATTTCCATATATGAAATATTAATACACAATCATAATCAATGTATAAATTATTAAACATCCCATTATTGACATTATCAATCTTATTTTGTAACAAGGGACCTTATCTTTGTGTTCTCTTGATCTTCTCTAGAAATTATGTTTGAGAAATCATTTGGGATTGGGTTCATTTTTTCATTCCTTTACAATTCTTATGTAAAATTTTACAAGGACCTTGATCAATGGATCTTCTAGATTTCTCATAATTTGTTGAACAATAGGTGCATTCCAATGTAAAAATTCTGCATCATTTTTCCCATTATGGTGTGATAATGAATTGAATAGTCATAGTATTTAAGAATTTCTGACCATCTCCATTGTGTAATGTTTAATTCTTTTCGTTTGAAAATATAATTCCTATTTTTTTGTCATTGTATTTATCCCCATAAATATAATGCCTCAATTTTTTCAGAGTGAAAATTACTACATCTAACCCAAGGTCATGTATAGGATAATTCAAGTTATGAGGATTTCAATATGGATATGCATAAGTAGTCACATTGTTAAATTTAATAAGGACATACCAAATTCCATTCATGGATTCATCACTAAAAATATAAAATTGTTCTCAAGTAGGAGGTAAATTTTACATAGGGGCAGAAAAAAATTACTTATTTGGTTCTTGGAATCTTTATCACATTCCATTTTTTAGATTCAAATATCCCCTATTCTAGTTAACGTGGTTAGTGTATTATAATTTCATGATTTTCATAACAATATTTATATATAATCCCACTAATCCTTGGAAAATATGGATATCAATTAACATTGTAGGATGTGGTCGAACTGCTACAGCCATGGTCTTCACTGAGTCAATAATGATTCCTTCAAAGGATACATCGTACACCGAGATTGATACTTTTTTTAAAATAATTCACATTATATAAACATAAAAAATATATTATAATTCATAATATTTTCCAACATATCCCTGAGATAATCCTCATGCTCCTATAGATATTTGATGCATATCAGAATATCACGTGCCAAAACAACAATGAATTAATAACGGTTGTCCTTAAAGACTCTATTCATCAAATACATAAAAATAGTAGGATCATTAGTCATGATAAAGGGAATAAAAATAAACTCATAATGTCCATATATTATTTATAATAGAGTCATTGGAATATCTTTTTTATTCAAACTAAATTGATGATACCTATATCAGAGGTCAATTTTGAGAGGAATTGAGCCCCATGATATACCCCCAACAAATCATCAATCTTTTGGAGAGGGTACTTATTCTTCAATGTGACCCTAAAAAGTTCTCTATAATCAACCCATAGATTCAGTGACCGATCCTTCTTATTTACAAAGAGATGATGCACTCCTAATGAGACATGCATGGTTTGATAAATCCTTTCTTGAAGTGATATTGAATTTTTTATTAAACTGTATAACTATAAATTTATCAATCTATATGGGGTCTTAGATATTGTCTTGGAACTAGGTTTGAGTACAATGGAGATCTCAAAATCTTTTTATAGGGGATGTACATGTAACTCTTTAGGATATTTTTAAATTTAATCCTAAATTTTTAGGAAATTATTATCTATTAAACATTAGTTTTCTTCCCCCTCATCCATAATAATCTCTATAAAGAAGTATTTGTGAGGATCATCTTGAAAAATATTAAGTTGAGATATACCATCCATGAATCTAAATATAGTTTTACAATGAATTACTAAAAAAATTAATTTATAATATATTTTATCATATTATCATAAATTGTGATCCATTCCATCCTTTTGGTAGTTCTAAACTCTACCTTGGGAATACATATTATATTTTAGATTATATATAACTCGCCAAAGTTGATACTAGAGTTTATATTCTATGATGATTCTACGAAAATCCAACCATGATTCATGAATGATAAAAATAATTCTAGAATACTAGGGATTGATTCTATATTATTTTAAAAATTAGATGAAATAAAGGAATTAATAGAACTAGAATCTAATAGAGTACTTGCTATCTTTGAGAGCACAATGTGTGTCACTTCCACAAAATCATTTCATGCATGTATTTTAGCCACTGGGAAAGAAAATTCATATACATTCTCCCCTTTCCAATACTAATGTTATTGGTGGAATCCCACTTTTATATTCAGATATGGATATTTGTTGGATATGTTTTAAATTCGTCCACAAAAGAAGCATGGAACATCAAGTTGGGCCTACAACATCTTCCATTTTTTTATAATGTTGAGAAGATGAGGCTTCATATATCCATTAAATTTCTGATATATATTCCCATATCATTCACATTGATTCACCTTCCTCTAACTTGTAATCAATTCTCATAATGTGTCTTCACATATTTTTTTAAGGAGGGATGTATAACTTTTTGTATTCTAATTCAATGATGGAAATTTATTCCTGGGAATAGATTTATTTCTGTCATATTTTTATTCAATTTATGTGACTAACATGTATCACCAAACTCCGGATATAAAATCATATCAGTCCTCACTGTCTCCTAGTATCTTTAATAGTCTAAATTTTCTAGATTCATCCGCTAATAGAGGATCAGTCAACTAAATAATATATCAATATTTCCCATAGGATCCATATAAAATCATTATGTATATCGAGAAAGTCTCATAAAATTCATCTTATAGATTCCAAATGATTCATTTTACTTAAAAATTAGTTCTTGGAATTAGTTTTCCATTTTTCTTCACATTAAATTGGGAAAGTATAAATTTAAAAAGATTCCCCAGAACTTTTCCCACTCCATAACATTAATCTCCCTTCAAAGATTCTTTATTTTGATCTGTTTCCACCCCCAATTTTCTTCTCTTTCTCTATTGTTAAATGTTATGGTGACTTCAAATTTATACAAAAAATGGAGTAAATAAAATATATTTTCAATAGAGATTATCCATTGATATGGAATTAATGTGTTGATAGATACACCAATCAAAGGGGGTTGTTGATTCATAAAGGATTGAAGAAGATGTTTCTACCATTACGGTGATTTTTTTCTCTCAACTTGATCCATGTTATTATTCATAAGTCAATATAGTTTAATCATTATCCTCGTGAAGTTTTCCATTACGTCATCCAACATAATTCCATTGGTGCATCATTTGTTGTAATTATCATTTACATAATTCCTGAAATTTCTCTCAATTTTTTAAAATGACAAAAAGATAATAAAAAAATTTACATTAACAAATCATATAATTCTAAATGGATTTTATTTCATTAATAAAAATGGATGAATATGTTATTAACCTCATATAATATAAATTTATAATTAAATATATCATTTATAATCGATTATTAAAATATTTCGATGAAGAAAACAAATCCGCCAAGGGTGTCAAACCAAGTGTAATACATGGCACATTGTCATGAAATAGTTCATATTTGAGTCTACCTCAAGGTGTTGTTTTTTGGTTTTACCCTTATGTACATCTATTCCTGATACACATTCACTTATAGTATGTCGACAAGGATGTTTTTTATAGATTCCACTTACATAATACTTACCAAAATACAAGGATGATTTCTTATATCTATACTTTCCATAGGGTTAACACAAATGTTTTAATGTCCTAATTTCCACAAATAACTAAAATGTACCTTGATACCAACTATGGAAACCAAACTTTTTATAACATAATTTTTTATTAAATTATAAATATAGAAGATATTATATATTTTAGTTTCTATAAAATAATATACATAATACATGAAAACACAAAACATTCTTCTAAGCCCACTTGAATTTTCCTTCATGGGATCACCCTATAGTACTTTTTCAATATCTCACATCTGGTGGATATAAATCAATGTGATGGGGTAAGTGTGGCTCCTAGTAAGGGAATAATAAATAGAGATATATAGCATGTGATTATGTGATATATAAAAAAGAATATAGGGAATGACACTATGTAAGGGACAAGAGGTATATAATAATAATATTAACTTGATTCATAACATGAAAATGTGGATATAACCTTAAAATGAGACATTAATAAGAATATCATCAGGGTTTATCAGTAGGGTTTATCACCAGGGTATCATAAATTAAAATTTGACAGGTCATTTTCAAAGGAATTTTAAACCATGTCATCTATATAGAACAAAATCTATTCCTAATTCGTTATAGTGAAATCAGGTTTAACCCTTCAGTTTAATCAATTTCATGTGAAACACATGGATCATAAAAACAATTCCATTAGTAACCCACAGATAAATAAATATTGGGCTTCATATCAAATTCATGGAATACAAAAGAGGTTAAGGCATAATTATTAAATCATTTTTTCCAAAAATTTTGAATATGGATTTCTAAATTGTAAATACCCAAATAAAACAATTTTTTTTCATATAGGTTAAAAAACCTAGAAGTGAAAGAGGATTGGGTATTCATAATTGGAATATATAAGATAATTTATCATCTCTATAAATAAATATGAGAAGTAAATTTAGAAGCATGAAAGGTATAAAAAGTGTTTATAGAAAAGGGTAAATAGAGATGGCACAATGGTATCCCATTGATAAATGTTAATTTGGAATTAATGCTATAATAAAATTTTATTTAATGAGAGTTATCATAAAATTTAGATAACATTTACAAGAATCGATTCATTTAATAATGAGAAAGGATAGATAATTTTGTATCCATCAATAGTTACTACTAGTTCATGTGTAATGGAACCCTGGGTGATTAATAAAACCTTGAGGGGACTCCATGGGAGGAAAAATAGCCTGAACATCATGGAGGTTATATTATGTTTTAAAGGAAATGGGTGATTTGTTTATATGTATAGGAATAGTTGAATTTTTTAAATATTTTTTAAAAAATGATCTTGTAAAACAATGCTGAAGAAAATGAAAAACCATTGGATTGACAAAGGTTTTTTCTCCTGGATTTCAACGTTTGGTAAATTTTTATGTTATATAATGTACCAAAACTAAAAATCGAATTTTTTTACATCTTTTGGATTGTAAATTCAAATTTTCCACAAAGTAATGTTTTTAAAGTCAATATTTCCATTTTAAGGTCACTTATATGTTTTAAAAATTGATTAAAATTTATTAAAAAATAAAATATTAATAAAATAAAATATATTATATTGGGGATTGTAGTTAATTAATTATTATCTTAGTATGAATGAAATATTAAGTCATTAAACAAACCAATTCCATAAAATTGTTATTTTTACTATTCAAAGAAAAATTAAAGTATTTTATAGAATTGTCATAAATTCACCATAAACTAATTTTTATTTGATGATATAAATTATTATGTTTATATTATTAGAATAATTATCTAATTATGATAATTTTATGAAATAAATATATAAATCATTATTTATTAATACATTTAAAATTTTAAGTCAATGTAAAATTTATAACAATTATAAATAATTTCTAAGGAAATTAAAAAAAATCATATGATTTATATTTAGTTATGTCTATAATAAAATAATATTTAATTAAATAATATTTTATTCTGAATATAAGAGTTTTTGGAAAATGTATACATTTTTTATAAAACAATAAAATTTTGTTTTATTTGTATAATGTTTTTTAATAAAAATAACCCCAATTGAACATATATTTTATTAAGAAAAAAAATAATTATGTGAAATATAAGGAGTAAAATTTTTATTTATATGATGGAATTTAAAATTTATAAGCTATGATTTATTAATCAAACCCATTATTAGACCCAATACAGTCCGAGGGTAAGGTGTGTGATATTGGTAGTTTTGTGGGGTGTCTTAACTAACATCAACCGAGTGGTAATCTCCACTAATTTGAACTTCTACAATAGGATATTTTATTGAATATTTAATTATTGAATATCTAAAATGGATTAGTCAAGGGAGAACCCCAGTGATGAAACCTCCTTCCCCATTAAAGACAAATGGACTTTAAATAGCACGACTCTAATGGTTGAGGCCATCAATTATCCTTTCTATATAAATTATTCTTTTTCATTACTACCAATAAAAACTAATTATAACAGATAAATTATCAAGAAAGGGTATATTTTGAATGGTAATATGGAAATATATTAATATTTCTAATTGTCATATTTGACTTATGGTCTCATAACAATCGAAGCCCAATTATCACATTTCTCTTTATACCATCTAAATACCACTTCATTTTTTCACAAAATATTCGTTGCATTTTTCTCAATTTGGAAATATCATCATTTCTAATGATATTGATTGTTTTTCTAATATTTCATTACATTTCTATAACATTTTTATTTAGAAATGTGATTTTAGTATATTGGGTAAATATATATACACATTTTAGCGATTCTATTTTATATTTTTTTCTAGTTCTAATGTTTGGAATTTTAATTTGTTTTATATTTATCTAATTCAATGATCATTATTAATTGTAACGCCCCAACCCTGGTTACCTAGAGTCGGTGCATTATTACATAACATTGGCATGATCACAAGAAAGATAAAATCTCGAAAGACTGATTGGTTTAGTAGCCTTGGAAACACTAGATATATTCATAAAGCTTTACATTACATCATAAAGTGAAAAACTGCTACAACAACATATTGTCTCCATAGTCCACACTATTATCCCCTCATAATATCCCTGCAGGTCATTCATAATTTACTTCTTCACATCCTAGGAAAATTAAAACATAGAAAAGGGGTGAGCTCAAATGCTCAGTAAGGATAACAATATAAAGGAAACTTTCACAAATAAGAATAAACATTTAAGGCAATGTATAACTAAAACAAAAGCCTTTTAAACTTTAACTTCAACATAGTATGGAAAAAAAATTAAATAATGCAATTTAATTATTCACATGGATATTCTACTAATGAATAGTCACATGCAATATCAATAACAACTTTCATAGTGAAGGAATGTATAATGCCAGTCTATCATAACCACATAGGCAAGGCCCCGTGCCAAGACAACAAATAAGATTTTTCCCAGGCCTTGTTCCAAGACACTAGTTTGTCTTGTGAGACCTACCAATGCATCTAGGAGCTATAGCGGGCTCCACCCGTCACATATTAAGTCTAATGCATTCCCAAATGAAAAGGTTTAAACATAACATAAACATTCGTATTAAAACTAGCATACGAAATGTCAATACTTTCACCATAAACCATGAATGGTATAAAAATATAACATTCCTAGTCAAAAATATCACAAAACCTTCAATACAATATAAAAGTTTTGTATCATAATAAATCAACTTCAAATAAGCGTAAAATCTATCAAAGGATGTTGTCATAGATGAAATCAAAACACTTTTTAGAGAAATATGTATTTCTATTTTGAAATAATTTAAGAGTCATATATTTATAAAATAAAACATTTTCATTGAAAATATTCTTATAATCTTGTAAGGGACGCTTCGACGATTTTATAACTGCGGAAAATAGCCGCACCCGCCGTATAAGTTAAAAAAACATTCTTACCTTAATTCTGTCGAAAAGGTTAAAAAGCACCTTGTTTTGAAAATGACGGAAGGATTGCATTATAAAACTCTTATAAAAATTCAAACAAGGGTATAAATGACTTTAACCCATATTATTTTAAATAGTAAAAATGTTTTGAAATACATTTTTAAGAAACATGGATGTGGATGATAAAGAGATCCCAGTAGATTATTACGTATAAACAATCTCGGATAATGAAGAGATTGTGAAATAACCATTACCAATTTGGTAACATACAAAATGTACAACCCATGAAATAGGTATCATATAATTAATATGTAAATACACATAAATTAAAGTGCATTACACAAAGAATATAATTATGGGAAGTATATACACCACACAAAAGGTAATGGTGGCAATATGGTATGAATCTCACGGGAATAAAGAGTGAGATGAAAACCCCTTACCTTATGCTTTTCCTTGGTTGGGGGTAGGTTAATCGCTTGTATAATGGTGAAATAATTGTTATTAAATTATAAAAGAATCATATACATTAATATGATATCATATATGATATTTTAACATTGATTTGTTAATAATATCCTAGTATTATCGTTGTTTTGGGTGTTTACTTACTCATTTTCTTTTATATTTTTTGTTACATAAGATGTGTTTGTCATGGATAGGTTGTATCTTTATCTTATCCAGAATTATATCAAGTCCTTAGATACTATTATTAATCATCAAATTAGAATTATACTTGAATGGATACGATGGAGAAGGAAACTCATCGCGTTCGTGGAGACGGTAGTTCGTACGTACGCACGAGCGACAATATCATTCTTTTTATATTAAATCAATATATAATTGTATGGTATATCATATATAAAGAATCATTATCATGTTACATTTATTATTTACATGAATTACACATCATTATTATACCCATTCAAATAATAATCCATTGAATAACAATTACACCACATCGTGGAGACGGTAAGCATTATGTACGCACGTATGGTGACATGTTATTCAAAGGATGGATAGAAAACTGAATTTGATTGTACCATATTTATAATAACATCACAGTATATATAAGATACTGGAGTTATTATTTTATAATGGTAATAACAATGAAATAAGAAGTGGAAGAAGAATGGAACATGAAAAAGGGTGGTGAAATCATTACCTCTTCTTCGGGTTCTTCATTTTGATTTGATCAAAAGGGCTCATTAAGTTGGCTTTATGACTAAAGGATGGCCTCTAGGATGAAGTGAGGGATGTTGAGAGAGTATTTGGGCAGTGTTTGGCCGAACCAAAAGGCTTTGAAGGCGTGATTTAATGAGAAGGGAGAGTGCCCTTTAATAAGAGGGGTGAGGGGCACCTTTGGAAAAGCTAGAAATATTATTTTATAATAAATTCATATTCGTTTTATAATGGCTCCAAAGTTTATTATTTAAAGGGTAAGGTGGGGATGGGTGGAAAACCACTCAACCAATAGAATTTATACATGTTTGGTTCATTATACTAACCACATCTTTATGTATAAAATCTTAGTTAATTAGTTTCACTTTTACAACGTCTCTTTGTATTTTTATATTATATGGTTAATAAACATACTATAAACATCCAACCGACCCCCCAATTGGTCCATTAATGATACAAATATCATGAAATTAGTCTCTTGGATGATCCTTAGATTTTTAGGAATATAATATCAATTAATAATATAATATTTGTTTTAAAAACTCCTTTAGGTTAATTTTGACACTATTCAATAATAGATTTTTGTAAAAATAATAGCATAATGATTAATTCTAAAAAAGTTGATTAAATAATTACAAACATGTCATATTAACCTAGAAAATTAGTGTAATTCATAAAAAGTCTCAAATTATATTTATTTGGGTATTTATAATATCAATTAGATTAATTTTTCACTATTATGGTAATTACTACATCACCATTGTGTCATATATAAATTAAATTATTTAATGTATAAAAATTATAAATAAAATACCATTGTGTACGAAATATTTTTAGATTTATATGGAATATTTATAGTCGAAACCCCAATATGTATAACCCTATGTAAAAATTGTTTTTCTAAAAAATATATATTTGTTTCATTTTTGTATTCATTTTAACTTAATTAAAATAAAGTGTCCCTATCACTTACAAGTGGCACCATGGGGTCCCAAAACCGACCCAAAGATGCCCATGGTGGAACATGTATCAACCAATAAGGTTAGGACAAGTTTTAGGGTAATTTGTTATTATTATTATATTATTTTTTAACCCTTATTTACCGGATTTACCCTTTAACCATGGTAAATAAAATATTTACCGAAGTAATTATTCAAAATGTCTAAAAATAAAAGTTATCTATTTACACAATTTGAACATCCTGATTCCAAATATGGAATCCATTTTTCCAAATTCAAAAATACAGAATTGGCAGAAATTAATTTAAAATTATTACCCGCTGTCAAAACAAAAAGCGTGTTTTTAAGATATAATAACTATCGAAAGATTGATACTTGTTTATGTATGGTTTAATTGTGGAATTATATCCAATGACCAAAATTGTATTTAATGGTAAAAATATATTCTAAATATACTTTAAAACCAATCAAATTCATAATTTTTCACAATTAATTATTTTGATTAAAAAAGTTGTTTTTAATTAAAATTTTCTAATTTTCACTATTCATCAAAATATTACAGTTATCCGAAAAGTACCAAAATTTCACCATAGGCTAAATTCGATAATCCGTATTGAAAAATGAAGTCCATTTTGAGAGATAAACTTTCAAAAAGTAAGTATTACTATTCATAATGGCTAGTTTGATCGGTTGTGGTGTGTGTTAGAACTCGATGTTGCGTACAACACACGCTATTTCATTATTCAAGAGAAGCGTACCGTAGATGCTTGGGGCATTACATTATCCCCTACTTAAAATAATTTCATCCTCCAAATTTCCAGAATACTACCGCATGAAAAGAATCAGGTTTTTCTTCATCATAAGTTCCTCGGGATCCCACGTTTCCTCTTCTATCTTATGATTTCTCCACAAAAATTTTACCAGATGCGTCGTCCGGTTTCTCAGTACTTGTTCTCTCGTATCAAGAATCCTGACGGGATCTTCGCAATAAGACAGATCGGGTTCCAGTTCTAATTCCTCATAAGTGAGTACATGCGTTGGGTCAGGCATGTACTTCCTCAATAGAGAAACGTGGAACACATCGTGAACTTTGGAGAGACTTGGCGGCATTGCCAATCGGTAAGCTACAACCCCAATTAGTTCTAGAATTTCAAAAGGTCTGATGTACCTGGGACTCGATTTTCCTTTCTTACCAAAATGTATGACTCCCTTCCATGGAGATAACTTCAAGAAAACATGATCACCGACTTGAAATTCCAAATCCATCCTTCGATTATCAGCATAGCTCTTCTGCCTACTTTGAGCTGCTTTGATGTGATTTTGGATTACCTTCACCTTTTCCATCATTCCCTCCACCAGTTTTGGGCCTACAATTTTCCTTTCACAATCGTCATCCCAACAGGTTGGTGTACGAAATCTCTTTCCATATAATGATTCATATGGTGCCATCTGAATACTTGAATGGAAGCTATTGTTATAGGAAAATTCTACCATAGGTAAATATTGATCCCACATACCCTGATAGTCAAGTGACCAAGATCTCAACATTCTTCTATGGTTTGAATAGTTCTTTCTGATTTTCCATCTTTTTGAGGGTGGTAGGCAGTGCTCAAATGAAGTTCAGTATCTATGGATTTCTGAAGCCTCTTCTAGAATCTTGAAGTAAAACGGGGATCACGATCTGAAACAATCGATACGGGTACTCCATGAAGTCTCACAACTTCATTAATATATAGTTTTTCTAGACTTTCCAGTGGTAGAACTTCTCTTATTGCAAGAAAATGTGCTGACTTGGTAAGACGATCAACAATGACCCATATTGCATCATTCCTTCTAGGAGTCTTTGGTAGCCCCATGACAAATTCCATCGTAATATTGTCCCATTTCCACTCTTGTATGGGAAGAGGCTGCATGACTCCTCCGGGCTATTGCTTTCCATCTTTCACTTGTTGAAAAACTATACATCTTGACAGAAAATCAGCAATCTCCCTCTTCATGTTGTCCCACCAAAAATGTTCCTTCAAATCTCTATACATTTTGGTGCTCCCATGGTGTATAGAGAAATTGGAACTATGAGCATCATCCAACAATTCCCTTTTTAGTTCAGGTATATCGGGAACACAAAGTCTCTTCCCGAATTTCAAAATTCCATCTTCATACACAAAGTCTCTCAATCTCCCATCATTCAAAGCTTTAATCATCTTTTGAAATTCTTCATCATCGGTCTGAGAACATTTAATCCTTTCTAGTAAATATGGTTTGGAAACCATTTGAAAAAGCATTGATGTTTCACCTTCCTTGGTTATTCCCATGTCCATCTTCACCAGATCCATGAAAATTGGATCCCTTTCAATTCTCATATTGTTCAAAACTCCATGGTCTTTTCTTCTCAATGCATCTACCACCTTGTTTTCCTTCCTCGGGTGGTAGTGTATCGTGCAACCATAATCCGTGAGTAATTCAAGCCATCTCCTTTGCCTCATGTTGAGTTCTTTTTGTGAGAAAATATACTTCAAACTCTTGTGATCAGTATAAATCTCACATTTTTCACCATAGAGGTAGTGCCTTCATATCTTCAAAGAAAAGATCATAGCTGCTAACTGAAGATCATGTGTAGGATAGTTTTTCTCATGTATTTTCAACTGTCATGATGCATAGGAAATAACCCTATTATTCTGCATAAGGACACAACCATGTCCTTTTTTCAATGCATCACTATAAATAAAGAACCCATCATTCCCCGATGGTAGAGTCAATATAGGATCATTGACTAATATTCTCATCAGTTCTTTGAAATATTCTACACACTCTTTTGTCCAAACAAATTTAACCCCTTTGCGTGTGAGCTTCGTTAATGGGTTAGCCAATCAGGCAAAATTCTGGACGAAACATCGATAATAACCTGCTAAACCAATAAAACTACGTACCTCAGTTATACATGTAGGTGCTGGCCATTCTTGGATTTCCTTGGTCTTAGAAGGATCAACATAGATTCCATCTTTTGAGACAATATGGACAAGAAAAGAAATCTCCTGAAGCCAGAATTCACACTTGCTAAACTTCCCATATAATTAATGTCTTCTCAGAGTCTTCAGGATAATGCCCAAGTGATTTTCATGATCTTTATAGCTTTTGGAGTATACCAAGATACCATAAATAAATACCACCACAAATTCATCGATATACTCCTTGAAAAATCTCTTAATCAGATCCATGAATACATAGGGTGCATTAGTCAATCCAAAAGGCATTACAGTAAACTCGTAATGATCGTACCTGGTTCGAAATGATGTCTTCGGAATGTCTTCCTTCTTTACACACAACTGATGGTATCCAGATCGAAGGTAAATATTTGAAAAGTATTGAGCTCCATGCAGTTGGTCAAATAAATTATCAATGTGAAGTAGGGGATACTTGTTCTTTATTGTTATAGCATTGATCTCCCTATAGTAGATACATTACGTCGTAGATCCGTCTTTCTTTTTAACAAAAAGAACAGGTTCTCCCCATGGAGAAACACTACGGTGAATAAATCCCTCATCACTCAATTCCTCTAGATGTTTCTTTAGTTCAACTAATTCCACAGTGGCCATTCTATATGGGGTCTTCGATATAGGCCTGGATCCAGGAATTTAATCAATGGAATACTCAACTTCTTGTTCTGGAGGATTTCCAGGTAAATATTCCGAAAATACATCTACATATTCTTTCACAACAGGTACATCCTCTATTTGAACATTCCATTACTCACCCACAGTCATTTAATTCTCTTCCTACCGAATAATTGAATATATTTGAGCTACTAGGGGTGGATCTAGATAAGAATTAGGTGGTGATGATTCTGCTCTAAAGATAAGGTGTTCCTTATCATCATCATAAAAAATCATAACCTCCTTCTTCTTACAATAAATCTTTGCATCATAATCTGAATACCAATCCATACCGAGGATTATATCAAATTCAATCATAGGTATGATGATAAGATCAGCGGATAAAGAACATTTATGTGCTCTAATGGGGACTAATTCACAAAACATTGTTGCAATGATACTTCCATTAAGAGTTTTAACTGATAACTCCCTTGTTAAATCAAATTTGAAATATCTAATTTCTTAGCAAATTGGGATGATATGAAACAATGCGATGATCCATAATCCAATAATTCATTCGCTAAATTTGAGGAAGCCATTAAATTACCTACCACCACGTCTTTTGAAGCTTCTACCTCAGTAGTAGTGATAGAAAAATCTTGGATTTGATCCCATGGCCTTTTCTATGGTAATATCCCCTGACGATAACGAAATTCATTTGCATAATGTCCCATCTCCCTCCAATTGTAGCATTGAACATTGGTAGCTTCCTTCTTCCCTTTGCAATCACGAGCTTGGTGGCCTTTTTCACTACACTTGTAACAGACATCCATTCCCTTCAAGCAAGTACCATGGTGTTTATTCCCACATTTACCACAATTGGATATTCATCCTTTCCCTTATTCCCCTAATTTCCATTCCCAGATAGATCAGTAGATCTCTTCTTCTATTGCTTTGCTTTAATGTCATAAGACTTAGAGAATTCCTTTTCTGTTATGATATCACAAGAGAAAATGTCTTCGTACGATGAGAAGGATTGTGAGACCAATTCTCGAAGGAGAAATGGTTTTAACCCACAACGAAAAGATCAATATTACTTCTTTGGTTATGTATATAATCTCCAGCATACCTTGATAACCATGTAATGTTAGCTTCATACTTTGCGACATTCTCATCCTCCTTTTGTCTCAGACTCAGAAATTGCATTTCTATATCTGCTCGATGGTCACAAGGAAAATATTTTTCTAAAAACAGATCTTTGAACTCCATCCGTTCCATATTTGATACTTCATAATCTTCCTTCATGTTTTGAATGAATGACCACCATTGATCAGCATCTCCAGTGAGGCGGTAAACTCCCATGATAACTTTTTCCCTTTCACTACTCCCTAATGCCTGAAATATTTTCTCTAGGGAATTTATCCATTGCTCAGCTACTAAGGGATTTTTACTCCCATTGAACGCTGGTGGTTATTTCCTCATGAATTGATCTAATGTTGATCCTCCATGCTGCGGATCGGGGTGCTCCATATGGGTAAGGCTATTATTCATAACATGAGTGAGTTGTCCCAGTATGGTGATTAGCTGGTCGACACCAGTTGCATCACCAGCTCCACTATAATTATATTGATCATGAGGGCAATCCCTACATGGAGTGCGTGCCTTGATACAGTTTCCATTTCTTCCACTATGCACCATTTCTAAACAATGGCATAAACTAGATCAGGTTATGAATCAAAATACACAATCCCAAACATATAAAACACATAACATAAATTGAATTATTTATGGACATAATCCATAATCATAAAAAATGTTTTCTTTGAGGAAGTATATACTCATAAACCCTTCATAATGACTTGTAAAGAAAATTAGAGTTATCCTAAGCATATCCCCCGGGAGTGTCAAACCAAGAGTGCAGAATTGCCCGTTGTCGTGCACCAGTTCCCGTTCGAGTCTAGCTCGAAGCAGTGTTTTCGGGTTTTACCCCTAGGTACATCTGTTCCAGAGCCGCCTCTACCTGCTAATATCCAGACAGGGATGTATTGCTCGGAAAACTCACAAAATCTCAACAATACCAAAATTCTAGGAAGTTCTTCTATACTAATACTCAATGTTCATCTTAGGTCTACGTGTTCTAATCAGAGTTTATCTAAATCTAGCTTCCAAGGTTTCTACTAAACTTCCTCTGATACCAAATGTAATGCCCCGACCCCAGTTACCTAGAGTCGGTGCATTATTACACAACATTGGCATGATCACAAGAAAGATCAAATCTTGAATGACTGATTGGTTTAGTAGCCTTGGAAACACTAGATATATTCATGAAGTTTTACATTACATCATAAAGTGAAAAACTACTACAACAACATATTGTCTCCATAGTCCACATTATTATCCCCCCTTAATATCTTGTAGGTCATAAATAATTTAGTTATTCCCATCATGGGAAAAATAAAACATAGAAAAGGGGTGATCTCAAATGCTCAGTAAGGATAACAATATAGCGGAAACATTTATAAATAAGAATAAACATTTAAGGCATTGTATAACTAAAACAAAAGCCTTTTAAACTTGAACTTCAACATAATATGGAAAAAATTAAATGAAACAATTCCATTTACTTATTCACATGGATATTATACTAATGAATAATCACATGCAATATCAATAACCACTTTCATAATGATGGAATGCATAATACCATACTATCATAACCACATAGCCAAGGCCTCGTGCCAAGAGTACAAATAAGATTTTTCCAAGGCCTTATGCCAAGACACTAGTTTTCCTCATGAGACCTACCGATGCATCGAGGAGCTATAATGGTCTCCACCCGTCACATATTAAGTCCAATGCATTCCCATATGAAAAGGTTTAAACATAACATAAACATTCATATTGAAACTAGCATATGAAATGTCAATACTTTCATCATAAACCATGAATGGTATACAAATTACACATTCATTGTCAAACATATCACAAAACCTTAAATACAATATAAAAGTTTTGTATCATAATAAATCAACATCAAATAAGCATAAAATCCATCAAAGGATGTTGACATAGATGAAATCAAAACTCTTTTTAGAGAAATATGTCTTTCTATTTTGAAATCGTTTAAGAGTCATATATTTATAAAATAAAACTTTTTTTTTGAAAATAAACTTATAAGCTTGTAAGGGAAGCTTCGAAGATTTTATAACGGCGTAAAATAGCCGCACATGCCGTATAAGTTAAAAAACCATTCTTACCTTAATTCAGTCAAAAAGGTTAAAAAGCACCTTGTTTGGAAAACGACGGAAAGATTCATTTATAAAACTCTTATAAAAAGTCAAACAAGGGTATAAATTAAAGTGTATTACATAAATTTGGTAACTTACGAAATGTACAACCCATGAAAGAGGTATCATACAATGAATATGTAAATACACATAAATTAATGTGTATTACACAAAGAATATAATTATGGGTAGTACATACACCACACAAAAGGTAATGGTGGCAATATGGCATGAATCTCACGGGAATAAGGAGTGAGATGAAAACCCCTTACCTTGTACTTTTCCTTGGTTGGGGGTAGGTTAAACTCCTGTATAATGGTGAAATAATTGTTATTAAATTATAAAAGAATCATATACATTAATATGATATCATATATGATCTTTTAACATTGATTTGTTAATAATATCTAAGTATTATAGTTGTTTTGGGTGTTAACTTACTCATTTTCTTTTATATGTTTTGTTATGTAAGCCGTGTTTTTCATAGATAGGTTTTATATTAATCATATACAGAATTCTATCAAGTCCTTATATACTATTATTAATCATCAAATGAGAATTAGAATTGAATGGATACGATGGAGAATGAATCTCATCCCGTTCTTGGAGACGGTAGTCCGTACGTACGCACGTGCGACAATATCATTATTTTGATATTAAAATAATATATAATTGGATGGTATATCATATATACAGAATCATTATCATGTTACATTTATTATTTACATGAATTACACATCATTATTATACCCAACCAAATAATAATTTATTGAATAACAATTACACCACAACATGGAGACGGTAAGCCGTACGTACACACGTATGGTGACATGTTTTTCAAATGATGGATAGAATACTGAATATGATTGTACCATACTTATAATAACATCACAATATATATAATATACTGGAGTTATTATTTTATAAAGGTAATAACAAAGAAAGAAGAAGTGGAAGAAGAAAGGAACTTGAAAAAGGGGGGTTAAATCATTACCTGTTCTTCGGGTTCATCCTTTTGATTTGATCAAAAGTGATCCTTAAGATGGATTTGTGACTAAAGGAAGGCATCTAGGATGAAGTTAGGGAAGTTGAGAGAGTATTTGGGCAGAGTTTGGCCAAACCAAATGGCTTTGAAGGTGTGAGGTAATGAGAAGGGAGAGTGGCCTTTTATAAGAGGGGTGAGGGGCACCTTTGGAAGAGCTAGAAATATTATTTTATAATAAATTCATATTCGGTTTATAATGGCTAAAAAGTGGATTATTTAAAGGTTAAGTTGGGTATGGGTCGAAAACCACTCAACCAATAGAATTTAGACAGGTTTGGGTCATTATACTAACCTTATCTTTATGTATTAACTCTTAGTTAATTAGATTCACTTTTACAATGTCTCTTTGTATTTTTATATTATATGGTTAATAAACATACTATAAACATCCACGCGACCACCAAGTGGTCCATTAGTTATACACATATCATGATATAAGTCTCTTGGACGAACCATAGATTTTTTGGAATTTAATATCAATTAATAATATAATATTTGTTTTAAAAACTCTTTTATGTCAATTTTGACACTATTCAATAATTGATTTTTTTAAAAATCATAACAGACATATTAATTCGAAAAAAGTTAATTAAATCAATAATAACATGTCATATTAACCTATAAAATTAGTTTAATTCATAAAAGTCTCAAATTATATTTATTTGGATATTTATTATATCAATTAGTTTAATTTTTCACTATTATGGTAATTACTGCATCACCATCGTGTCATATATAAATTAACTTATATAATGTCTAAAAATTATAAATAAACTACCATTATGTATGAAATATTTTTATCTTTCTATTGAATATTTATAGTCGAAATTATAACATATATAACCTTATGTAAAAATTGTTTTTCTAAAAGATATATGCTTTTGTCATTTTTGTATTCATTTTAACTTAATTAAAATAAAGTGTCCCTATCACTTACCAGTGGCACCATGGGGTCCGAAAATCGACCCAAATATGACCATGTTCGAACATGTATCAACAAATAAGGTTAGTAGATGTTTTAGGGTAATTTTGTATTATTATAATATTATTTTTTAACCCTTATTTACCAGATTTGCCCTTTAACCATGGTAAATGAAATATTTACCGAAGTAATTATTCAAAATGTCTAAAAATAAAAGTTAACTATTTACTCAATTTTAAAATCCTTATTACAAATATGGAATCAATTTTTCCATATTCAAAACAAAGAAGTGGTAGAAATTAATTTAAAATTAATTTCCGCTGTCAAAACAAAAACCGTGTTTTTAAGATATAATAACTATCAAAAGATTGATACTTGTTTATGTTCGGTGTAATTGTGGAATTATGTACAATGACCGACATTATATTAAATGGTAATAATATATTCTAAATATACTTTAAAACCAATCAAATTCATTATTTATCACTAATAATTATTTTGATTAAAAAAAGTTGTTTTTAATTAAAATTTATTAATTTTCACTATTCATCAAAATATTAAGGTTATCCGAAAGGTACCAAAATTTCACCTTAGGATAAATTCGATACTCTAAATCCAAAAATGTAGTCCATTTTGAGAGATAAACTTTCAAAAAGTAGGTATTTCTATTCATAACGGCTAGTTTGATCAATTGTGGTGTGTGTTAGAACTCGATGTTGCGTACAACATACGCTATTGCATTATTCAAGAGAAGAATACCATAAAAACTTGGGGTGTTACATTAATGAGCTGTTTTTTTGGTTTCGTTTTATTTTGCACCTATAGAAAATTAAATAATATATACCACAAAAAGTTTTAGGGAAAAAATATCTTTTAAAATATATGGGTCATTACAACATATAAATTTGAATGTCATTGATAATGTTTGTTATACTCAATACAATGTTTTAGAAAAAACATATAATATTATCATCTACCATGATGATTATTAACTCGGCCTTGGAATGTTGGAAATTAATATGAATAACTAAATTATAGATATATAGTTTACCCATGTTGATTTAATGAAGTATTTTTTAAAAATTATTTCAAATTGAATATAAAAACTAATTGAATATAAAATGGGTATTTTTATGATTTTTTTTGACCAAAATGGAATTTTTCCAAATTAAATTATGTTAATTAATATTTGGGTTTTATATTGTTGAATTTCATTGGTTATATATTTAATAAAAATATTTTTATGTTTATATTATATTTTTCATAGGCATGTGATAAGGAAAAAAACTAATTTTTTATATTAAAAGGATTTATTTTTCATAAAGGCTATTTTGATTTTTTTAATGGAATTATTGTCTTAAACATTTTTTTTATTAATTTAAAAATATTATTTAAAAATTAAAATTATCTTTTGATATCAAAATTTCAAAATTTAATTTTTATCTAATTTATTCTAGTTTATGAATTGATTAATTTTTTTATGAATAATGAATAACACTGACTTTTCGTATAAATTTTCTTTAACATATAACATATTTTATAGGTAAAATATGTTATAATTTTTTATATTATAATTAATTCAAATAAAAACTAATAAATCCAATTTCCCTCATTTAATTCAATTTCACAAAGATATTTGATATACAAAAATAAAATCAATGGATGTTTTTATCTTAAAAACACATTGTGACGTCAAGTCTGTGATATTAATTTTAAATTTATATTTTCTACTTCCATGATTGTAATTTGGGAAAATAGATTCCAAATTTATAATGATAATGATTTATAATGTTTATGTAGATTAACATAATTCATCACGAAAAATATTAGTGAATGTAATTAAAATTAATTATTGTGTTTAAGGTAAAAATAGGTTTTCAAAGGGATTAAACATATAATTTATTGTGTGAAAATGACTGTAAACTTTTCAAAAAATTACTATATTGATATATGTAGACCTTTATACATTTAAGGATCTAGAATAGTTCTCTTTGGCCCATTTATGGACATGTTAAAGATGTGGAGGACAAAAATATTTTCAATAATACAACGTGTGTCCTCTCTATCCCATATAAAAGGCCTGCATTACTCCCCATATCTAAAAACCTCTCACAACATTTTGGATCATTCAAAAAATCCAACTAAACTCTATAACCCAACCTCTAATACTAAATTCATCAATTTGGTCACAAAGGAAACCAAAGAGTTTGATTTGAACAAACTATAAAATATAACTTGAAGAACATGTAACATTTTACAATGATATCTTCTGATTTATTTAATTCTAAATCCATTAAATTATTAAAATTCCATGATTGTATAAAAAATTATTATCCTAATACCGATTATATTTTTTTATGTTATGTTTATTACCTAAAAATATACATAATTCTATCTTATGGTTAACGAAATCATTATTCCTGTGTATGATGATCTACCACCTTGTGATGTGATGTTGTTTATTTTTCTATACCTTCACCTATTGATTGATATTTTCATGTAAATGAAAATTTTATATTATATATATAATATTTAAAATTTATTCATACTATTGGAATTATTATTGAACAAATAAATTTATTCTTTCTATTTTTTTGAATACGATAGTGCCATTTGCTGACGTGTAGACTACCGACTTCTCAAAGTATTGTGATATGTTCACACATTATGTGGAATTTATTAAGGATGAATTGAAAACATATATGATATAAATTAAAAATTTATGATATTTATTATACAATTATCTCTCCTTAAATTTAAAACGTCATTTTCTTATTTCCATTTCTCACTCGGAATAAGTGATAACATCATTCGAGGATGCGTGGGATACTGCCTCCAAGTAATGAAATTCATCCTATTTCACCACCCATCATAGGAATGATATATATATAATTACGTAATATGTTATTTATTATATAATCATCTCTTTAGAAATACTAATGTTGCATACCTTTCTTCTACAATGATCATTGAAAGATAGGAATAGAACCCATGCATATATGGGACCTACAATCACCACTATCATAATGTTGGTTTGTTTTTCATAACAATAATTGATTTATTATTTTAAAAGTATTATTCATGTTAAAATGAGATAATAATGTCATGTTTATTATTCTCTATATGATTAAAGAATGAACTCATCGACCATGGGTAACAATTCAACGTAATTTTTACACAAAATGTGATTATGAAAAAAAAATCCAACCTAAATATTATTGATTATGTAATTGTATATTACCTATTTATAGTTTAATTTAATGTAATAATAGAAAAGTTACAGATTATAAATAAATTAAATTGTTTAAATTACTTTATTATTCATAGGCATGGATCAAAAGAATAACAAATTGGACACATGACAAGGTATTTCTTATCTCTATTTCCATTCAATGGGTTAGGACCTATGAAATTGGTAATGTTTTGAAAGAACTATGTGTGAAATTAAAAATTATTGTTTTCATTGTTTCTAAAAAATTCATTTTGTGGATTTACATTTTTAACATATAATTACATCATTTATGTATTCCCAGTCAAATGGTATGATCGTTGTATGTGATTTTTTAACCATTCTTTCATGTGTGAGGTAAATATCATGTTCACAATATACTTATTTTTTGTGGTGTATATAATAACCATTTCAATATATTATATCATGAACTATTTTATACTCATGGTATTTAAATGATTCATTGGATTTTTATTATTCCTAGTTATTCCAATTCAAATGTTACCATATTTGTAAAGTGTTTTGTCTCACTTTACATTCAATTGAGATATGTTTGTATGTATGAAACTAATTAAATTTTTGTGGTGTATATACTAAAATATTAAATTTTATATATTTAATTTCATTTATTACCATTATATTTTTTAAATGTTATTCCATTATGGGTTTTATTATTAAAATGATTAAAAGTGGTATTAGTAACTTTGAATGTTTATGATTATTTTCCTCAAGAATGTTTTTTGATATATTAATGAAATTTACATTAACAAACACTAAGAAACCGTGTTGTTACATGTCATACAATGCGAATATTTTTTTTGAATCTATCCAAATTATTTCTTTTTATAGATTGTGATTTTTCTCAATGAGATTGTTAAGTACCTCATTTATTTTCCACCAGTTAATCTTGTTTCAATGACATTGTTACAGAACCCATTTCTTTTCCAAGGAATAATATTGTTTCCAAAAGATTTTTATAGAACAAGTTTCTTTTCCTTGGTTAATTCTTGATTCAAATTTATTTTAATGGAAAAAATTTCTTTTCTATGGGTTATTCTACTTTCTAATAAATTTTTTGGAACATATTTTATTTCCACATGATTATATTTTTTCTAATAGAATTTATAGAACCCATTTAATTCCCATGTTTTAATCTTGTTTTTAAGGGATTTTTATAGAACAAATTTCTTTTTTATGTGATAATAATGTTGTATGTATATTTTTATGTAATCCAATTTTTTTTGAAAAAGTTAATTGTGTTTCAAATAAATTGAAATGCTAATCGTTTATTTGTATGGGTTAATCATGTTTTAAAAGAAATAATGATATTATATATGAGTTTTATTCATGTAACGATTTTTGGGAATATTACAAGATGGGGTAGCCCAAATATAACTAGGTAATCCTATTACTTCTTACCACGTGGGGGCTAGATAATGTCAGGTAAGATAATTACAGCTTAAGATAGGGAGGTCCAAATAGTGATGGGTAAGAACATTATAGATTAATATGTTGTGGGATAGATTTCATTAGGGGATCCCACTATAACAATCGAGTGGATGTAGTAATTATTATATTAAAATTATTCCACATGGATATTTTAATTTTAAGGGTTTTGAATGGTCTTTGGATGTTATTTTAAAGGTTTTAATGAATGTAATTCTATATGTCACTAAAAAGAAAATTATTTTTTGGTATGAATTTATAATGTCCTTAATGATCTATATTTATATCACATGGATCGTGATTGTTTATTTATATGATTATTTACTTTGATATGTTTTTATATGATAATATATGTATTTATGGGTACGAGTCCTCTTTAGATTCACCCATTCACATTGATTAGGCCATCATACCCTTGTTCAGTCTTATGCTCATTGAAAAAATTAAATTGATTGTTGTAATTCTTACCTTAATGATAGTGTTAGACCTCACATCACATGATTTCATTTCCTGATGACAAAAATAAAAACATTGAATGATATATGTATATAAAGGATTTCACAGGGACGATGTTGATGATCTAATAGAAGATATGAAATTCTAGATTATTGGGGATTTATGAAAATGTAAATTCATGTGATTTTTTTGTAGTATTTTTTCATAACTCTCCAAAACGCTATACCAAATGGTTCTCTATCTTATAAGTGATATATGTTTTTATTTTGTTCTGTTATGTTTTGGAAGGAACGAAATTGGGTCACATTTTTCAGCATCAAATTCAAAAATTCAATCTTATGGATTCAGTACAATATACAATAGTAGATAACCTATACTATTATAGCTATGGATACGAAATAAATTATCATTAATATAAAAAAAATTAATTAAACTAATTTTTTAATTTCCGTTAAATATTTATCAATATTTCTTATGAATGATTAATTTCAATCTAAAAGTTATAATTCACCTTTAAGGTAACACTTGTTAATTTTCATCATATATATATATATATATATATTAATTTTTCTATATAATTACATATAAATAATGTTGTTAACGTTTTTTGAATTTATAAAGATAATTTTAGGCTTTACTAAATGTTTTATAAAAATATTTGAAATATGATATTCGTGGTTCTAACATGGAATGTGGAGTTAACCCCAGAGAGTATGGGGAAGTTTTCTTATGGACTAATATTTTCTATCCATAGTCCTTGCATTGTTTCCTTAAAATATTAACATGATTTTTATAATCTATATGTTGATATTATTTTCAAATCTAATAGTTTGATAATTACATGGGTAAATGAAAGTTTATTTCAAATTATATTATTGTAATCTCATAGAATCTAGTACCATAGAGTCTATGGTAACATTATTATATTGGTTCAAGATATATTTGACGACATCACAAAGTAAGGAATAGTTTATAATCTTGTAAAAAAATATAAAAAATATAAAAAATGTGAAATTGAAATTATTTTTTAGAAACTATAATAAAAAATAATTTTCTCAAAGAAAACAAGTATTCCCTCCCTCATTTAACATCATATCAATCATAATACAATTTCTGCAATCATGGGGAAAGGAAACTATTGAACTGTGTGGGCTATATTTTTCAATAAGGCTATGTGTACACCAAAATATTTCATTAATACATAAGGCCCAGTCCATTTTCCTATGTAAATAAACTAAACACACCAAATTTATTGAATAAATTCATCATAAAAACAAATATGAAATGAATAAATGATGATCAAAATAATTCTATATAGATATTCTAATGATCGTGAAACTTCTACATGGATATTATAAAAAAATAAAATTATCACATGTATATCGATAGCTATTGACTTAATAAGGTAATTCCTAATTCAATATTTCATAACCATAAAATCAAGGAGTCCAAGAAAGCCATCTTATATTAAAGGTCGAGATCCTGGCCAAATACAATGAATAGTTTATCCCATGAGGCTTAACGATTCATTGAGGGGATATATTCATTATCCATCATCACATACAAAGTTCAATTTTTTCACATATAAATGTGGAGAAATATAAATAATGTAGACATTAATATTAATAAATATCATATTAAATGTTAATAATTTCCCCAATAAATAAACACAATCAACATAATCATTCATATTATAAAACAAACTTATTAATGCAAAATATTTAGTGAATCTAAAAGGCTAATATCAAAACATAATGAAAAATAATATGAATGTTATCATTAAAACATATTCCCAATGAATTATAATTTTATATGAAGTTTTTTATGTTAACTAATAGAAATACTATAAAAATTGTGTTGGTCTTGATGAAAATATCATATTCACTTTGAAAATAAAATATAAGAAAAAACATTCCATAATATGAGGAATAAATTACCATAAAATATCCTCATAAAAATTTAATGTAAGAATAAAATAAATTTGATTTCATGATAGAAAAAATATTATACATTCCATGTAGGTTTAAATAATTATTCCTTTAAAATTTTGGGTAAAAATTCAATGATTTCCTTTTAATGAAAACAATTAAATGATTCCATTAATTTTTTTTAATAAATTAAAACATTGGGTAAAATTTAATTAATAATTCATTTCTATAGTGTTAAAATTATTTCAAAAATATTTTTAGGAAAATGGATATTGAATAGAATATCATTTTAACAAAGAGTGAAATGAAGAGAACTGTTATAAAAAATTTAATGAATGTAAATACCAAAGTTATAAAATATTATTAATACATGAAAATTTAATGAATAAAAAAAGTATAATTAAATTAATTGGGTTTAATATACAAATATAATCAATTTTCCAAAGGGATTCTTAAACATAAACAATCACAAATAATCATGTGATTCTGAAATAATCAATAACCAGTTCATAAAATTTTCAATTGCAATCCCCAGGAATTAGTTAAGATCAAAAGAATCAATAAATTTGATAAATATGAAGATATTATTGGTATAAAATATCAATTTGGATTTATATAAATTACACCAAGTAAATAAGTGTCGAATATGTCATATGTATCTCGAAAGTAAATTATAGATGAGAAGCCAAAACATTAGGTCTGATTTCTTTTTTATTTATTTATTCATCATGTATAATATATATATATTTAATATAAATATATTACCTATAAATATTCATATGTATCAAAACACATATTATTTCCCTCAATATTTTTTTTCACCTCTTTATTAATATTTTTTGAAAAAAAATTCAATTTAGTTTGATAACATGTCTGTTTTTCAAGTATTTTTTTCTATGGATGTTTTGGTACTTTTGAATTGATCATGATAACATTGAATACATAGTAGTAAAAATAATATAAATATCATATTTATTAACTACATATGTGTTTATAATAGTCTATAAATGTTAGATACTGAAAAATGAGTTAAACCATTATTAGGGACAGTAGTCGTACAAACACATGAACACCATGCCCATTTTTTTAAAGAATATAGTGAAGGAATGTTTAAAAAAATATCAACTTTAGATATTAATTATTATATCATTTATATTTTATTTCTTCATTAAATATTTCATTATTACAATCAAAGTAAATAGAATATAAAAAAATATTTCACATCATTTTATAAAGGTTGTAGTCCACAAATATTCACGAGCAACATTATCATTTTTCAATATAATAGATTCCAAGACAATATATTTTTTATAATAATTTAAGAATAATAATTATCTAATTATATATTATTCAAAAATTTATTCAACCATTATATCAATTCTGATAGCTGGTCATGGGAATCAAATGACATTAGTTCGTGATGCGGTATTCTATCATACACTCGATCAACGATTATCTTTCCCATTTAATGGAATAAAAGATAAATAACTATTATTAACCTATAATATTAAAAAATAAATTAATAGTATATAATAATGATTTTAATCAAATTCAATGGATATTTTAATATGGTAAATGAATAAATAAAATTAAATTTAATGTTTAAGATCTACCACTACTTTGGAGAACCTCTTTATGTTTAAAACTAATGACTTCAAATATTATTTTAATACTAAAAAAATGAACTCAATGTATTGGTAATGTGTGAGATTAAGTATTTCTTATAATTATTGTATGAATAAATGGATTTTAAAGAGTGAATAAAAGAGGATATGGGGTTCCCTTTCATAAGCTCGGTGTAAGGACACACTTATAAATTTTTAAAAGAATTTACTGTTCCCATGTTTTTTTGAATCCTCAGGGCTCCATAATAAATAATTATAGAACCTAACAAGAGAAAAGTATAATATATATCCATAAATTAGGAATTATATAGGTGTTTTGGTGATTTTTACAGTTCATTTTTTAGTTTAACCCCAAAAAAACATGTTTTATCATTATCCTCTATTATTAATTTTTTTATTTTTACTATTTATTATATCAAAAAAATTAGTTGAAACAATTAAATAATATCAATTATTCTGATTAAAAATTTATATTCCATTTTATATAATTGAAATCATATAAGTGAAAAAAAGTAACTCAATGTTAATGTTCGAGATGCGATAACGATATAGTTTTTGTGGGGTATTGTTTTGAAATGTATAAAAAGATATTATATTAAAATTGAATATAAATGGATTAAAATTAAATATATTTGATTAGTTATAATATAATTAAACTATTTTTTCTTTTAAAACAATTTATAAACAAATGTTTATATATCGTCATTATAACTTCATCAAGTTCCAAAGGTACCACTTCTATATTATGATTTCTTCATTGTTACTTTACCAGACAAGTCATTTGACACCTCAAAACATTTTATGAAGTTCATATAATCTATCATTTCTCTTCACTATTTGATAGATCACGCTCCAATAATATTTCATCAGAGATAATTACATGTGTTGGGTCTATAATTTAATTCCTAAACAACCAAATATGATACATTTAATTTAATTTTGAGAGGAATTGTATAATTACCAAATTATAATCGATATATAATTTTTTTATAGGATTTAAAAATGTATGTGTATGTAGGGATCAATTCCATTTTCCTATTGAACCATGTAACATGATTCCATAGTGACACATTCATGAAAATGTGACCTCCACATGATATTATAAATATATCCTCTGATTATAGATATATCTAGTTTTCCTCATTTGAGATTCTTAAATATGAGTTTCAATAGTCACTACATTTTCAATGGTCTTTAATGCATATTCTATGGCTGCATTCATTCAATCACTAATTTTATCCTAATAAGGTGGAGTACGAAATAGGTTTCTGTATAGTTCTTCAGATGACATCATCTAAATACATGAATGCAAATAATTTTTATAAAATAAATTTTCCAAAGGTAAATACTGATACTCGATTCCTTGAAGGTTAAGGGAGATGACCTCAACATGTCTCATATTGTTTGAATAGTCCATTCAAACATTCCATTATTTTATAAATGATAATTAGAGAGCATAAAATGCTTAATATCATTATCCATGTAAAGAAGTTTCTAGAATTTTGATGTTAATCATGGATCACAAAGAGAAAAAAATTAGAGATGTGTTCTATGAAGTGTTATATGATTATTTATATTCAGCTACATAGTAATCTCTAGAGTCAAATAATCTTTTATAGAAATTAAATTTGTTGATTTGTTGAGGTGATCAATGATAACCCATATTGCAACATTTTTACTATGAGTCTTCAATAAAAAAATTTCATTTCCCATTGTATTTTCGCAGCATTTTAATATTATAATTATTCTAGGTTACAAAAAATCTATTGAAGTATATCCCTCAGTCTTCACCTCTCAATCGACCAAATATATTGATATACAATTTGTTATTTCCTGCAATATATTTTCCCACTGAATTTATAACTTTAAATATCTATACATTCTTCTGATACTATGGTGGATAGAAAAATTTGTGATATAATCATCATCCAACAAGTCGATTTTCATTCTTGTTATATATATAACACAAAGTATATTTCAAATTTCAAATCACTAAATTCATTTCTAATGTATCCCAATTTCTATTCATTCATGACATGCATTTTATTTTGAGGATTCCCATCATAATGATGAGAAATTTTTATCATTTCCAAGAATGATGGTTTGAAAATCGTCAAAAAAATGTGTGATATATAAACTTCTATAATAAATCCAAGATCTATATTTAGCTACTCTATTGACATATGATCATTTTCAATCAAAATTTTGTTGAAGACTCCAATAACATTTGACCTTAATGCATCTAATGATGTATTGATAAATCATATTCCATGAGTACCTTAAACCGTCACATTTTCCTCAAGTTGATATCTTTATTTGGAATGATATATTTTGAACCATTCTGATTAGTATATATCTCATATCAGTCACCAAAAATATAATTCCTCTATGTCAACAATGAAATTATTATTTATCCAAATCAAGATATTGGGACTTTTAGTTTTGTTCTTGAATCTTTTTCACCCTTTATGAAAAGTAAATTCCATTTTATTATACACAAGGATATGTCTAGATACATTTTTTGATGTATCACTGTATATTACAAATCCATAATTTCCCAATTTTAGAGTCATAATATTACCATTCTCAAATCTCCTCATCTAATATTTGAAATATTATTCACATTCCTTTGTATATAAAAACTTATCGACATTATGAGTAATTTAGGTTAATGGTTCTTCCAATCTATAAATTTTTAATATTGATCACAGATTGTAACCTAAAAACCAATGGAACTACATACCTCAATTCTGACAATTAGTGTATGAAATTATTGGACTATGGTTCTCTTCAAGAGATCAGCCGAGATTACATCCATAGAGAAAATATGGCTATTAAAAGAAACATTCTAAATACAAAAATAATACATGTTTTATAATCCATATAATATTTTTCTACTATGATTTCCCTGAATTATCCTCAAGGGATTATCATGGTCCTTATTAATTGTAGGGTACAAAAATATTTCATCAACAAATATAACAACCAAATCATTAATATATTCTATGAAAATTCTATAAATTAGATATATAAAGACATATTGTGTTCTAGTAAATCACTATTGTTTTACTCAAACCATGTAATCCCCATAACATATAAAAATGTAGTCTTCAGTGTATCCTCATTATTTACTCATAATTAATGATACATAGAACATATGTAAATCCTTGTAAAAAATTGGTCCTCATGAAGTTAATAAAATATGTCATTGATGCTAGGTAGAGGATACCTTTCCATTACCATGATAGGACTCATTTCCATATAATCAACAAATAACCTCACAGATCCATCTCACAACATAACAAAAAATATTGGGGATCCCCTTGGCGAAACAAAAGGTTGTATAAATCAATTATCACACAAATACTCTACAAATTTCATTTTATCCACTAATTTCATAGATACCATTCCATATTGAATATTTCATATTGTTTTTTCATTAGGGTCAAAATTATTGTGAAACTCAACCTCATGATATGGTGTTTATATAGGTAATTCCTGAAGAAATACATCAATGTACTCCTATATAATCAGTACACCATTAATTTTATGATTATGTTTTATATACATAGATTTAAACTCTTATTATATACAATAGATCTCATTCATAATAGAAATTTGTGGTTGATTAGGACATTACAAAGATGATTATCTCTCTCATCTAAAAACAATATGTTCCACATGATCATATTGATTTATCATTTTCATATCATTATAAAAAACATTTATCACCATTTTTTGAATGATAGTATATACCAATGATTATTTCAATATTAACCATAGGTATAATAACGAATTTTGAAAATTGGCCATGATTATGTGTCTTAATCGTAATTGATTAACACATCCTTATTTCGATGAGACTCCATCTAGGACTCTTGATAGATAAATCCATTATTAGTGTGCAAGGAAAATATATAATTTTATTAGGAAAATGGATGATATAAATGAGTTAAAAGATCCAAAATCAAATAAATAATTTGATAAATTTTAATATATGGTTAATATACATGCCACTACATCATTAGTAATTTCAACCTCAGATTTTGTGATCACATAAGATTAGCCTTTGTCCCGTGGGATTTACTAGGGTAAATTCCATTGAAACATGGGAAAATAATTTTCATGGTGTCCCATATACTTACAGTTGAAGAATTTTACATTTTTACAATCTTTATTTCCCATAAAATAAATATCATGATGTTCATTCTATCTACATTTCTAGAGAACTACCATTCCTAGAAAGCGTGTACCTTGGTGTTTATTTCCACATTTATTACAGGACAAAAATTCTATTATTTATTTTCCCCTTGACTGTTTTACCCTTTTTAGGGTGATCATCCAAACTTTTCTAGTATTACATTACTTCAAAGTGATTATACCTGGATAATTATTTCACATTCTTCATATCACCTGATACTATGTCCTCACAAGAAGAAAATGTTATATAGACTTGTTTCCATTAATGTAGTAGCTTATGAACACCAAATTAATGGTCAATATTTCTCTTCAGATTACATATGTATTCTATAACATTCCGTGCTAACAATGAAAAAGTATCTTTATACATGAAAACATTATCCACTTCATTTTGTCTTGGTCTCAATAATTTTCTCTCTATATCTTTCCATTTCTCATTATGAATTTTATTCTAAGATGAGTACCACAAAATCCTTACTACCTATTTTTGTAATTTAAAATTTGTGATTATTAATTTGGATCAATTACCAATATTGATCGACATGCCTTGAGAGATGATAAACATCATTTACATCCTTTCTAACTCAAGCTTAATTATCATTACAATGGTAAATATCTATATAGATTACACACATCAAAATGTTTTCCATTCCTTCCACAAATCTATATTTCTAATAAATTCTAATATAATTTAATAGAGCATAACATTAATAATCATAATGTAGTATTTTTTAACTAGTTAGAAACACAACATAAACTGATTTTTTTTAATAAAATATCTCATAGTCCAAAATTGGGTTTCGTTGGGAATATACTGAAGTCATATTTTTTTTTTGAAATCCATTGTAATGGTTTGTAAAAAAAGTGTTAATTAGAAAAAACCTATACCTATTAGTTTTAAATGAAATGTGAAGTAAGGCTCATCATCAAATAATGGTTAATTTCCAATTTAAAGTACAATGATCCCCTTTAAGTGTTATATCTCCTTGGTACATATGTTCCAATTTCAAATCCACATACAGATTCTAGACAACATTGTATTTCTAGAAAATACACATAATATCAACAATACAAAAACACTAGGATGATATTATCATAAAGGAATTATCATCAATGTTTTTCATATGGTTATGTTCTCTAATATATGATTTAGTCAATCTAGTTATCAAGGCTTCTACTAATGATTCAATGCTTTCAGGTGTAAACACCCAAAACCTATTGTCCAATAGTATATAGTAAATTAATTACACTGAAGCTAGATACATGTGATCTCACTATAAATAGATGAATATTTTATCAGTCATGGAAAACTATATACATAGATGAAATTCAAAATTCATTTCAAAACATAATATAAATATAAATATTTTTTTGAGCAAAACCTTAATCCATTTTTTATCCATGAATATAAATCAGAATATTCATCTAATTGTCCTAGGGAAAGGGTAAAAAGAAATAGGTTTTGTCAAATACTCAGAAAGGGTATGTGTACAGTTGGTGATATCATGAATTCATAAGTCATGATCAATAGTTTAAGGTAAATTACTGAATAAAATTCCATTTAATCAAGTAGTTGAACATGTATTTTAATATTTCAGGTATAACTAATGGTCATCATAATTTCATATAAATAATAAAATGATCTTGAAACCTATCCATGGATATTATATCTAATAAAATAGTTATACAGACATCAATAAATAATCACATAATGAGAAAATGAATATTATTAGAAATCCTAACAATAATATCAATTCTAAATTCCTTGAAATAATACATAAATGGGAATTGAATCATCCAAATAAAAATTTTAGCTTCTCTAATTATACCTATTGATGAATTTAGGGGATATAACATTCCCCACCCATTACATGCCATGTCTGAGTCATTCCTCATGTGAAAGGGGAGAAACATAAAAAATATAAATATTTAAATATAAAAACTACACCATTTTTTTTAAATTTCCCCAAATATTAAAAAAAAATTAAAATCTCAATTAATATTTGAAAGATATTATATGAATGTGAATAATTTCTTTATTCAATAAAAAATCATAAACCGTCCAGAGTATAATTGAGAATTGTATGAATATAGATCATCCCATTCAAACATAAGATAAAACATTTAGAGATAATGAAATGGTGGTATCATTATAATATATTCACAATTGAGTATAAGTTAAAAATAATGTTGTTTTCGTTGATGAGTGGAAGTACCATAACTATTCAATTTATAATATTGATGATGAAAATATTCTATTCTCTTTGAAAATAATTTTCTCAAATGAAAATTTTCCATAATAGTCAAATATTTTTTAAATTAGTCTTGTCAAATAATAAATTAATCATCTAATCAATGATTATACATTATAGAGGGAAACAATGTTAATTCCTTATACATTGTATCAATTATTCTTTTAATGGTCTGGGTAATGAGAAATAAA
The DNA here is from genome assembly GCA_963277665.1 of Viscum album. Taxonomy (NCBI): domain Eukaryota; kingdom Viridiplantae; phylum Streptophyta; class Magnoliopsida; order Santalales; family Viscaceae; genus Viscum; species Viscum album. Next base: position 62,728,031 of record OY728128.1, read on the forward strand.
GTATATCATCAAACCTTTGGGGAGTTGATAATATACAAACTATTTTGTTAAAAGATAATCATGGTTAATTTTTTAAAAAAATCATTTAGAGAGTTTTAAGCACATTTTCAAAAATATTTTTTATAATACTTTTACATGGAAGAAAATGAGCTTTCAACCAATGAGAGAAATAAAGAGAGATTTTAGTAAAAAATATTTCTCAATAATTTTAATTACAAATGTGAGGGAAATGGTTTTAATATTTTAAAATTTCTGGAGTAATCATAAGAGAGAAAAATTTATTGGATTAATGAAATAAATATCAAATAATTCTTTCATATAATACTAAATCATAAAAAATATTAAATAAGGCTGAGAATGTGAAAGAAAGTATTACCATTATCTTTACATTTGAATCACATGGCCCTTGAAAGAAATAAAATAAAATAAAATACTAAATAAAATTAAGATTAATATATTCATGATATATCATATTAAAGGGGTATTATATAATGCCCAAAAAATATTTGGGAATAATGCATAAGTCTCAGGAATGTAAAAGATAGAGAAAAACCTCTTACCTCAAGTCTGACTTCATTCAAAACTGTTAAAAACTCAGGTATAATAAATTGATTTTTGTTATGAATATTTTAATTAAATATAAATATAAAATATATATCATAAAATTTTATATTTTCATATAAATTTACATCAAAATTTTATTAATATTCATTTAAAACCATTATTTTATGTGATAATTGTATTGTTTTTCATTTATATTATGGGTTGAGAGTTTCAGTTATTGAACATTGATTATGGATCTATATTATATATATTGATAAATTTGATATTAATATCATAAATTTTTATTATATATGTATTTATAATATTTTATAATTTCTAGATATGGAAAATTGACTTACACCTTCCAAGGTGACATTAAGTCGTACGTAAAAATAAACACTAATTCCATTTTCAAAATAAATTTTTATAGAATAATGTAAAAAAATTAATCACCAAAAAATATCTATTTTTATATAATTTATATTCATTAAATATATCATTATTACCATCTATGAAAAATTAAAATGAATGTAATTTAACATCAGTTCTTGGAGGCGGTCATCCACATGTATGGATAAGAGATGTTATCATTATCTAAAGGACAAGAATATTAGAAGGTCAAAATTATTTTCTAATTCCCGATGTTTTATTATTTCATAAATATATTTTATATACAATAAATTCATCAATATATCCACTGATGAGATGTGGCGATGGAGGAAAAACAAAATATGTTTTCTAGGTGGTATTCCATTGTAAACATGACCTTTGGGTTTATTTCCAATTTAATAGTGTATGAGATTGATATATGTTGTGAAATTAATATAATAACATATATGTTTATGAGAAATAATTTTGTATCTATTTTATAATAGTTTATTTATATTATTAGTAGATAAAATAAATAAGAAATACAAACACCCATGCATAATAATTATACTTATTATTCTTATGATCTCTTTTGGATTATAGCAATAGATTTCATTAATTCGTTTTATGATAAACAAGGAATATAGGTCCCAGACACGTGTTTAAAGAAGTTATTTTTATGTATTTTACGGAACAATTATAATTAGATGTGTGGATAAGAGAGTAGATGGGGTAGTATTTTATTAGTGGATGGAAGGACAGCCTTGGAATATTTGAAAATAATAAATTATATCTTGGTTTCTTAGATAAAACTGATCCAAAATAGATCATTCTTGAACCTTACATGAGATAATATCAAAATATGTTTGTAAAATATTTATTATAGAAGTCCATTGTTCATCTTAAATGTTATTGTTTTAGTTTAACCCCGACTAAACCTGTTTTAAAATTAACCTCTATGATTATTTTTTATTATTTTCAGTATTAATTATGAAAAAAATTAATTTGACCATATTATATAATACAAATTATGATGATTTAAAATATTTAATACATTTTTATGAATTCTATTCTCATATCTATAATAATTTAATTTAAATTTTATCCCATATATAAGATGAGATATATATTTCCAAGGCGAACATTTTGAAAATTATAATCTCTTATTATATTAAAATTTAACATATATGCTACTAAATTGAGATATATTTAGTTAATTATAATATATTTGAAAAAAGTAACTATTTAATAATATTAATTTATAGGTATCATTGTAAATTTATCAAATGAAAAGATTGTTTTGGATTAAAATTATATTTTTTTTACTATTACATGATACATTATTCATTTTATAAAATTACAAAAAAATAACTCAATGATAAATTGGAAATATTTACTTCATAAATTTTTTGAATTTTTTCAAATAACCATTATAATGTGTGATTAAATTAATGTTTATATATTTTTTGAAAACATAATGAAAGTAAATTTTTATATAAAACTATCACTTAGGGAATTTTTTTTTTCATTTTAGTGATATTTTTCTTCATTATAAATTAATAAAAAAAATTATACATGTATAAAACATATGTTTTTAAAATTTTATATGTGCCTATTCATATCCAACAATTTAATGATTAGTTTATTAATTTCTACTATTTTATAGTGCATTGAAATATTTTGTTGCGTGTATCATAAGATATAAGAAAGATTGAATTTATTTATATGGAAGTATATATAATAAAAACATTGGGTGATTAAATTATATTTTGGTATAAAATGGGATTTCAATGTGATATTTATTCTAAAAGATTTTAACATTATTTCATATGGATTTTCGGTAAAAACCCTAGACAAATATTTTTAGAAAAATCAATTTTTATATCTAGAATTTAGTATTTTAATTAAAAAAAACTTTTTTTAAAAATTATTGTTTTTATTACAAAATGAGTTTACAAAAAAATTAAAACCCTAACAATAAAATTTTTGTGCTCAATGTACATTTTTTAAATGTTTTTAAAAGGTTTATTGATGTGTACATGGTTGATTGTGTTTGTTTTATATTATGTTTGTAGCTCATGTGAGGCTAGTTATATGTTGTATTATTTTCAAAGAACATATATGTGATGATTGTTTTTACAAATACTTAGAAACCAAATCCCAAAATACCATTGCTTTTATACATAATTTTATATCTTTCATTTGATATTTTTATATAAATATTATATGAAACATGTTATTAAACTAGATATAGGATTGTGTGTCTCAGGATATTGCATTTTAGACAAGACAAAGAATTTAAATAAAATTTGAGTCAAGGTTGTTTAGATAAAAATAAGTTTTGTTTCTATATATATTTACTTTTAATGAAATCCATATTTTTTTATCTTAATTTTTATTGAGCGAATAAATAAAAAATGGAATAAGGATAAGTATAAAATAATTTTCTATCTCTTCTGAGTGAAGGTATTGTAATCATTTTTCACATTTATTCACATATAACTTATATACTTGTACCTACATTGATTTATACTACAAAATTTTATATGAAATATCAAACTTCTCCTTTATACCTCAATATCACCACAGATGATTGATTTTTTTTTTTCAAATTCAAAATTTTAGAATTTTTCACTTATCTAAAAAGGGAAGATATATTCAAGGGAGTTTCAAATTTTTCACATTTTCATGATATTTTTAAGCATTTTATGATTTTTGAATAGATACATAAGAAAGGGACCCCAGGTAATCCATTATTTTTCTAGTAACAACACATAAAATTGGTGTACATAATTTTTGTATTTTAGAAGTACGTTAAATTTAACAATTCAAAAGAGACACAATTGTGTTATTTTATAAAAATCATATTCTATAATACATTTTCAAATTATATGTCAATTAAAAATAACTATTAAAATCTATTTTTTCGATTCAATCGATATAACTAGAACTATTTCTAATGCCTATATACAAATGATGTAATGAATGTTGAAGGATCTCTCAAATATTTTTTCAAAAGATGTACCATCTATCTTAATGAATAATTTAATGTATAGAATACTTCAATAAAGGTATGAGTATTTTATAGAAAATTGTTAAATACAATTTTCTTTGGGTGGTGAAAATAATGAAAATATTTTTTTCGGTTGAAAATTTTCAATACAGAATCCCATGAAGAATATTTTATATAGTACTTATCTTTAAAAAAATTAAAAGGGAAGAATTCATTTAATGGGGTTGATTGAAATATCCTATAATTTAAAAAAAATTATATGTATGGTAAATAAATATATAATAAAATTTTAAAACAAAATGAATAACATCTTATAGATATTAGATTCTAAATATGATACAAGTATAATCCACATAAACATTGAAGTATGATATAATTTGGGGGCTATGGATATTAAATATAAAATATTAAAAAAATAAAAGTGGAAAGATAATGATAAACATGATAATTAAAAAATCATAGACCATGCCTTTGGGATCATCTATGAGTATAAATCAACCAAATAAGATGATAATTAGAATATAGAGAAGAATAATAATATGAATAGTCCATGTAAGTGGGAATAAACTAGAATATATAGATCATGAATGGTAAAAAAATTGATACAATGGGTTGTTGATAGAATAATTATTAATTTAAGGTCCTTTGGATAGAAAATATTTAATTTTATTTCAATAATAATAATATTAATTAAATAAAGAATAATATAATTCAACATAAAAATATCATAAAAGACTTTATTATAATGTAATTTTAAGAAATATAATGTGCGATGTATTATATTGAAAATATAATTAATTGAAATGAAAATAGTATAGTGTACATAATATAAAACATTTTAAATTTTATAAGTTAATCTTAAAAGTTAAATTTGTGATTTTTAAAGAGGGTTTTATTTACAATTGTTTAACGAAGATATATTTGTAATATAAATAATGTAAATTTCAATTATTTGAATTATATAAATTCCATTATTAGTTTCAATTTTAACATAATTAAATCATAATGTAAATAAAATGATAAGTTAATAAAATAAATTTACATTTTTTTAATATATCAGTTTATTGTTTTCTTATATGTTTAATATTTTTTTATATTTCAACTTGTTACAAAAAATTTGATAAACAGGGAAACAGGCTATGATAACACTGCCATGAATTATGGTAGAAAGCTCAACCACACTTAGGATCTATCTATTCTAGCTACATGGTATCATGAGGGCTTGAACACATTTATGCTAGATAGTTTCCAAATTTTGGGTACTCATATCTAATGATATTTTTGCACTGTATCACACAATGGGACAAGCATGTTAGGCTGACCCATGCATGTTTATAAATAGAATGTTAAAATGACATCCTTGATGTCATGGATTTGGTAGATAAGGAAAAAAGGACAAATAATATGTTAGCATGAGACCATTTGAACCATCCTTGTTGGATGCGTAACAAATGTTACTATTCACTTTGTTAAAAAACCTAATATAATATTCACTATTCGATCATAAATATGAGATCCATCTAATATTCTTGATCCTTCATTTTCATCATCTCGCTAATATTCCGGATCATCCTCATCATTATCTATTTATGTTGAAAGGAATATTCCTTATTTATGACCTAAAACAATTTAGCCCGATACCCCTACCTATATGGGAATTTTCCATCACTGAGAAGTAGATGTCATGTTGATCATCCCAACGAAGAGGTTTGACCATTCACAGGATTTCATCCATAGTGTTAAATATTGGTGAGAATTTTAATCATTAGGATTCATGGTGAGGATGAAAGAATTTTTTTATAAATAATGATATAAATAAATAAATAAATAAATATACTATAAAATTTAACAATTTTTTAACTGCAGATCATCATCAGTTGGTTTTAAATCCGCCTTTTTAATCACCTATCCCTTGGGTTCTGTCATCCATGATTACAATATATATATATATATATATGTGTGTGTGTTTGTGTGTAATAACAAGAATAATGTAATTTTCATTAAAACACCTAGATTTCTTCATAAGAAATTAAACAATCCAACTCCATGAAGTTTCAATCCTCATAAATAGGCTTATTTTCAACAATGAAATATTTTGTATAACCTATGAATTTATAATGATACTAAGTTATAAAATATAATACAATTTACCTAAAATATTTATTAGGATTAATAATTTTATGAAATATTAACCATAGATATAAAATGAGATAAAATATAGTATGTTTTTTAGAACTATTTCAAGGTCCCCACGATTAAATAGATAAAAATATAGTGTCTGAACTGATATATATATATTAGTTTTCATCCTATACTTTTGCAAGAAAATATGAAGATAAATCATTATCCATTATTACATACTTTCATTTTCAAATTATAGCAGTGGATGAAAAAAATTTCAAAGCTCATTTTAGTTTTATATATAAGGTAAGTGATATTTAATAATTTTCAACTCTAATTTTTTTAGTTTGCAAAATCTTATAAAAAGGGAAACTAATTTATTAATCTTCTATTTTTCTTAAATACCCTTTTTAAGGGATAATTATTTTTTAAAAAAATATTTCATATATTTCAGAATAAATCTATAAGAGGAAGTGGTTACCTTTACTATCAGTATTATCAAAACACTTATAGTAATGGATATTCATTTTTAGAATCATATTTTTGATAAAAAATATATTTCTGAAAGGTTTTAATTTTTTTAATCATTTATATGATGTTTATTCAATATAAAAATATGTTAAATTTATATTTAAACCCTTTTATAATTTCTTTCCAAAATATATAATCATAGGGGAATATATTATTCCCTATTTTCATAGTACCTTTTTGTAGAATTTAGTTTTAAGACCTTAATTGAATAAATTTTCAATTTGAATATAGAATTTATAAATTATCGATCTATGAATGAAATATAAATTAAAATTAATTGATGTCACACACATATATAGATATTTTCATGTACTATATTTTCATGAAAAATCTATAAATTTGAATAAATTCATTTGTTTAATTTTGAAGTAATATTTATAAATGTTTTTGTATAATTTTTATTCTATTTGTTAAAATTCATAATTCACATTTAAAGAAATTATGGATTATCAAATATGTAATTAATTTTTTTCTCTAATTACATATAAATATATTCTAATGTTTTTTGATTGATAATTTTAAATGAAGTATTTTATTAATATTTTTCACAATTTTGGAACATGAATTTGTGTTTTGCTAATGAGGAATGGGGTGTGATCCTATAGCCTCAAGGGAATTATTTCATAATTAAAGACCATTAATATAATCAGTGGCCCCCTGGTATTGTTAAAATCATTCCATTTATCATTATGACCCTTAAAGAGATATTGTATTCAGAATTTAATCATTGAAATTTTTAATAAAAAATACATGTCTTTTTTTAAGGTTCAAATATTCTTTAAAAAATAGACTTCCAACATGATATATTTTTAACATTTATGATTAGTATAACTTTTGTATTTTTCTTCAAAATCACAGATATACATTTTTGGATACATTATTTTTTTATGAATTATTTTTTATTTGATTTAAAAGTAAATGTTTGCAAAAATTATTATAGTATTTATAAGAGAATGATTTCACCCTTTTTATAATGCTTAATTATCATAAGTTTTTTTATAAATCTACAAGAATAAAAACTTAAAATATCATTGGGTTTTTAAAGGACACTATATCTCTCATTTGAAATTTTTATATAAAAAATATACTGTAAGATTTTATATCAGATTCGAGAGTGTGGGTCACAAGCATCCATAGGGTGTCATAGATTTTTTTCAAATTTAAAAAGTATAAAACATTAAAGGAATAAAATATTTCCATATTATTATATTTTAATTAAAATATGTTATAATGAGCGTTAAATTTAAAGCGAATAAATATTAAGTCTTCAAAAATGAGAATATTTTTTATTCAAATAGGGTAGATAATATTTATTTTATAAATTCTTATAAAAAATAAGCATGATTTCTAGTATTTAATGTTATATAATAATTTATATCTTATTAAATAGGATTCAATATCATGGGAATATCTGGAAATTATAATAACTATCAATGAAATCCCATGAGCATCATCTTGATGATTAGAAAATTACTAGAAATCTTACAAGTGAATATTCTTTTAAATATTAACACCAAAAGATTAGACTATATCTATATATGATGTTAGAAGTAGTATAACATTAAATATTATTATTTTTTATTTATTTGGTCTATTTCATGATTCTTATGCGGCAATACATTTGGTTATTTAATTGCTAAATATTTTATTTTATTTTTGTAGATTTATTTTATGTCTCATAAAATTCATAAAATTTATTAATTTATTAATTCTAATAGGAGAGTTTTAAAATATAAATGTTATTTATTTTTATCTATTAAAAGTGATAAAAGAGAGAATATTTAAAATTTGATTTTTATTTTTTTAAATAAAATTGAAATTTTCATAATTTTCTTCCCATATAAAACAAAAATAAACTAGTAGAGTATAATAGAAAAATATTACTATTATTTTAATCAATTAAAATATGGGAATTGAATATATTATTCCTAATTTTGTGGGTTTAATATATTGATAAATGTTATTATATTTTAAATATTGCTTTAATTAGATAGTTTTTAAATGAAAACCCCTAATAAAAAATTAACCATTACAAAATGTAATTTTTATAATTTAATATTTTTAATTTATAGAGGGAATATAAAATTGAAAAGTTTGATTCTAAAAGTGGTCAATGAATTTTTTTAATATTCTAATTCTAATAATTCTATTCATCTAAAACGGTCTATGGAAGTAAATGAATTTTTTTCTAGATAAATTTGTTAAAGAATTTATGAGAAAAAGATTATGTTTTAGAGAATATTAAATATAATTTTAATGAATTGAATTTTGGTAAATAAAACCCTGGAATATAATGAAATTTTGGATGAAGGGATACTACTAATTTTAATTAATGTATTGTATTATTAAGAAATACCACACTATTTACAATTCCATTAGAATTGTTAATTTTTTTTATTAATACTAGATATTCTATTCAGAATTTTTAGGATAATTCATGTTTTATACCTGATTATAAAACTAATAATATTTAAATTCTATAAATGATTTATACAATATTTTTTATATAAAATTAGATATTAATTAGTTTTCTATAATACATTCTCTACCTAAGTTCAATCACGATTATTTAACATTGATATAGGAATGAAATTGATTTTTTTAGATATAATTGATGAGTCTAGCCGTACATTAATGAATAAGACAGTGATTGCAGCTCAAGATTATTTATAAAAGGAAGGTGTATATTTTTAGGAATATTTTGAAAAAATATCTAGGATTGAATGTATCATAATTTTGATAGATTTTATTTGTTTCTCAAATTTTTTATTCAAAATGGATGTTAGAAGAGTGTTTTAAATGTTTTTTATTTATAAAAATGTTCATGATTATCAATCATTCCTTTTTTATGTGATATATTTTTTAAACAGTTTTTAAATTATGTATATATTTATTTGTAGTTTTGTAATAACATCATTCTTGGTATGATAGACTAACTCTTTTCATTTATGAAAAATTATTTTTAATAACGAAAATAATATATTATTTTTTATTTTAAAGGATTTCAAATGAAATTTTAATTACTCGTAATTATATTGATGATAATTTTTTATGATCATGAAGATAATTACATTGTTTATAATTATCTAAATTGATTCAATGTGAATTTTATATGAGTTTAATGTGAAGAACTCCAATTCATTTTATGAATTTAAAATAATAAATTAAAACACAGTATATTTTTTAATAAATATAAAAACACTAAAGAATTTTTGAAAATTGATTGTTAAGATTCTTATATAGTTTTTTAATAACATACTAATTCTAAATGGGATTCAATTATTCTCGTCTATTTTTAGAATCTAAGATAATTTTTTTCATTATTGGTTTCTCATTTTATTTTTTTTGACATAATATTTTTATTACTATTTTATGTGATAAATTCCATTCTAATCATAAATAAACAAATTTAATAGCCATTAAGAGTATTATTTGTATTTTAAAAGAATTTTTAATTTTGGATTATTTTACTCTAGATCAGATAGTTTGGATTTGATTCTTAATTTTCATTTGGATTCAAGGGGATACAAAATTCCACAACTATAGAATCCTATTTATTCATTGATTTCCTTTTTCAGTTCTTAAAAATAATACTGACAATGTGGTACCTTTTTTCAGTTGTAACTAAAAGTGTGTGTCATTGGTATATTTATGATCAATTCAATTAGATCTCATAAAACCACACTATGAATATTTTATATGCATAAATATAAATTTAGATATTATTTATATAAAAATAAGTTTATATTTGAAAATATAAAATATAAAATATATTTATACATCTATATTATATTAATAAGTTTACTACAAATACTATTTTCATTATTTCATATATTAAAATTTATCAAATTTAATATAATCATTACATATGTTTAACAATCTTGTAATATAGATTTATAATAAATCATATATATGAATATAATATACTAACATTTTATTAAAAAATTATATAAACATATAAATGGATATATATTTAATAAAATATGATATTTGAATTTATATATTTTTTATATTCATATTAAGTAATTTAAAAAATATATTTTGGTGATTATATGAGTGTGTGTGTTTTTATATGTGTTTATAAAGGTGTATATGCATGAATATTCATATATATGTATAGAATAGTATGAATGTGCGTATATGTGTATGTAAGCGTATGATTGTGAATATGGATCTATTTGCGTATCTACACATGTAAGAAATGGAATGCATATGTTTATGCATATATACAAATTTGCATGTATTAAATGTGTAAATCTAGGTATATGTATATGAATATATCATTACATAGCCACAATAGTCATTTGTTGTTATAATTTGACATGTATAATTAAAGTTAATGTATATATAAAAAAGGCATATATGTACTAAAAATCATAGGAAAGGTCAATTGGCCTTTAAAAATTTAATTATGGCAGTTTTATATAAAAATATATACAACGAAACATTTAATATTATTTATGTAATTTTTTAAATATTTAAAATTTATGTATGAATTTCTAATTGTTCATATATCATAATTATAATATGTCTGTAATTTATATATCAATAATCGATTTTACTATTATTTTGATTTTTTAATTTTTTAATTTTATTCTTTTAATAATTATTTATTATTTCATCTGAGTTATTTATCTATATATTTTTTATTTTAAATATTTAATACTTTTAATTTCATCTTAATTTACATTTTAACAGTTGTTAGATTTTATATTAACATTATATTATTTAAATTTTTTTATAGTTACTATCTATTAAATATTCATTATTAATTTATTTTAAATTAATATCATTTAAATGGATTTGTTATATTTTTTATTTTATATTTTCATACTTATTATTTTATAATGATTTTGTATGAAATTAAAATAATACTTATTTTTTAAAATATATTTGTGGGTTTATAATTAATATAATTTATTCATTTGTCATAATATTTTCGTATTTACTATGACATAATAAATTTACAGAAATATTATAAAAATTAGTAGCGCATTTAAAATAAATAAGATTGTTTTTTGATTCATAATATTTGTATTTTTTAATTAACTATTATTATTATTATTATTTAAAAAACTACATGTGAATATTAAATTATATGAAAGAAGTAATTTCCAATTATTATTCCAATTTTATCTTATTACTACATTCAAACCAGCCTTTAAAAATGATATGTTAAGCGTTGATAAACGATACTTTTATTTACACTGATAAATGTTTAATATATCTACACATATTTAAAATTGATAAATTGGTGGCATTATCTACACCAAAAAACACTAATGGGTCATAAATTTATCAAGGACTCTCATTTTAACACTCATAAATGTATATTTAATCTTCTTTTGTTACAATTTTTTTGAAATTCCCATCTCCTATTTTAAAAGAACCATGAACTAGATTTCCCATGCTCACACCATTCCTACGCTTTCAGAAGACTAATCCACTGAATATTTTGGATGTATCAACCTCTAAAATTGATGTCATGTTATTTTTTACTCATTTTTAATTGATGTTTCATTTTGTAATGAATATATTATCATTTTTATTTTTTTTGTTTCATTCAATGAATTTTGATTTACCTTCTAGTTTGAAAAAATAAAATTTAAAAATTCAATGTCGATCTTAAGCTCGCATTAGATAAACTCTTCAACCTATAAATAATTAAAAATATTTCAAATAACATCCTAAAATAAATAAAACCTTTGAAAACTAGTTCATTATAATTTAAATGATAAATTATTTCTACTACAAATGATTGGATGTCAATTATATTTTTCTATACATGTTTTTGGGTAGTTATCTCTACAACGAATAAAGTGGTTGTGTTTAAATAAATTCTAACTTTTCATAATAAAACTAAAAACTTATTTATAACGCCTTCATCCATTTAAATTATACACAAATATCATAAATTTTTTCCTAATTTATTTTTATTTACTGTGTTCAATATAAAATAAAATCATCAATTATTTTTAAATTTTCTGAACACCCCCATTACTTATTCAAACACAACCAATGCATCAGTATTTTTTATTATCAATGTTGCTTCTATATAAACTTATTTTTATTAATATTATTTATTATCTATTTATTTCCTCCATTTAATTCAAATTTCATGAAAACATAGGATGATTTCACAACTATATACACAACTAGTTTTTGTTTTCATATCGATGAAAAATTCAGGCCAACATCCTCCTTCAATGAAATAATAGCCTAGAATATTCATCATTTATAATTAAAGATTTTATATGTGAACCTCCTTGATAACCATAACAGTTTGTCATTGCATTTTCATTTAAAACCCTAAAATAAATTTTAATTTCTTTTCAAACAATAATTCTCTTCAAAAAAAAATTTTCACAAAAAACATTTTAAACCACATGACATAAATATATAAAAACAGAAAACATCACCTAATTTTACTAAAACCAATGAAAAAAACCACTTATAACCATCATTATCATATCATGATCACTTAAAGACACAAATTATTAGTGATTCATAATCAAGAGGATCCAAACAAGAGTCCCACATTAATGAAAAAGTACACACATGTTTAATGGAGTCACAAGAAATATTTAAAAGTGCCTTACATGATTTCCCAAAACCACATTAGTTACTTGGGATGCTCTAGTCAATCCCCACTTTCACCCCAACCACTAGTTAATTATCTTAATTGATGAATGACATTCCATAAAATGAATAAATTATGATATGTGATGTAACTAAGTGAAATTTTGATTAAATTTTGTTTCCTAAACTTGTCTGTGATTTTATTTTATACTCAACAAAACTATTTCATTTTATAAAATGAGTTTAAATAAAATGAGACCATTGGAAACTAAATGTTTCTATTATTATCTATAAATATAGGTGATCATGATTAATTAATATATAATGAATATTATAGGGCCCCATCCAGTAGTATCAGGATGATCGAAGCCCATCTGACGAAACTCATGAAGAAGGTATCACCTTTGGGATTTTCTCAGGAACAAACCCACGACGAACATCATCGGGTGAAGATGAAACAGAATCACCATCGCGAGAAGTTCAGGCGGATAAAAATCACTACTCTTGCAATGTTGGCTGATCCACCCCAAGATTTTATCACCCTAGCACACCTTACTCTTAGTTCATATGCTGGTGTTATAAGGGGTTATGTAATGAGACCGTAAATGCCTTGTGTAATCAGTTAATTTAAATAAAAATTGTTATTGCTTCTTATGATGAATTTTGTAAATTTTCCAGTGTCCGGATAAATATAGTATGCATAATATTGATGAATTTTGGAAAAAAGATATTTCAAAATGTTTGTGTAAACCTTAAATAATTAATTTTATGTAATGATTTTAAAAAAAATTGTCTTTTGGGAATGTGTTGAGTAAGAAATTTAGAATCTAACAAAATCAACTTAATTTTTTGTCAATAGTACATTATGAATAGTGATTTTAAGCGTAGGATTAGTAATGTGACCAAATGTATTAGTAAAATAACTTAAAAAATGTATTAGTATAATTTAGGCACCTATATTAAGTAATGTGATTCAACAAAATTTGTATTAACTGTTTCAGAAATTATTATTTAAGTATTAGTTTTTTCAGGTGAATAATGGTTTTTATTGAACAATTAAATTAAAAATATTTAAAAAAAATTACATTTATAAAATGGAGTTCATTTTTGAATTAAGATCATCTATATTATGTTAGGGTAAATTTTTGGGATTTTTCTGAAAATGGTGAATTTTCGGTGAATAATGAATTTTCAGCTTAGAGTTTCGGGTGTTTAATGACATCATTAAGGATGTAATAATTATGTAATAATTCTGGAAGACTTATGAATAGTAATATATGTTATGAGGTTTCCCAAGTGGCTTATACCATGGGAAAATACCATGGTAAGGCCCATGGTTTTGCCTATACCACCAATGAGGTGTCCCTGGGCCATTAATGCCTTGTCCCCTCACATCTCCTATAAATACCAAGCCTTTTCTTAATTAATTTCATTTAAAACTCCCCCTAAATGAAGCTCCGGTATCATTACTTTCCAAGGAGTCCTCTCAAGGTTCCCTCATTCCATCAAGGTCCCGACCTTCTAGTTTTAAGAGTTACATTTTATGTTAAGGGATCATGCCTATCCCTTTCTTTTCAAGTACTCTCTTTTATATCATTTCTTTTATGATCCATGTTCTTATATTGGATGATTTTATTTTATATTAACCTTAAATTACTTTTTATTTTCATAAGATGAGAGACCCCCTCTTACTTTCATCAATTCATTTTAGGAATATCTGAGTGGCTCTGTTAGGCTGCCGAATTTTTACAAGGGATTCTTTCACCCTTCTCATTTTCAAAATTCTATTTTCATGTCAAGTCTTTCATTTTTCGTTTTCTTATGTTGGGGTATGATATATATATCAATCATAATGTCCTTTTATGTTCATCTGATTATAGAACCAATTTGATCTCATCAATTCAATTTTTTAGAAGTTTTAAGTGACGCCATTAAGCTGCTGAATTTTTATAAGAGAAATCTTATTTTTGTCTTCCTTTCATGTTTTTCATTTCATATTGTATGTATTTGAAATTTCATTACCATGTTCTTAGATACTTTATATTATATCCCCTACTTTTTTATGGATCATTTATCAGTGGGTGACCCATGTCCCCTCTCTTTTCAGTGTTTTCTAAAACCCTACAACCTAGCCATTATGTTGCTGAATTTTCGCCTCAAAATGTCTCTCTCGTTTTCTCAGGTTATTTTATTTTATTAACTGAATACTAAAAACTCTTTATTATACAGGGGTATTCAGAAATATATCAAAATTTTCTATATTAAATTTTGGTATTTACATACACGAGACCCACATCCCATTTTTGTGGTTTTAATGTGACATAAAGATCACATTTTTAAAGAAGTTTTTATAATGTTGTGACTATGAAATGAAACCAATTTTTTTTATTCTACATGGGTTATTTATGAAATTATTGATGATGATATATGTGGATCACATGATAAAAATTTAAATTTAAGGGTGCACCCTGATAGCTCACCAATGCATCGGGTAAAGACTTTATCTCTAGAGATGACCATTTTAACGATACCTTGGGGAATAAACTTGGTAAATTTTTTTAATAACACCTTGGGGGTGGAACTTGGTGATATGGAAATTATTGTCTAAGTTAAATTTTGTAGCTACATATCCATGTTATGAAACACGTTATTTTTGTTATGATATTCCTCATGATAACTTTTTCATGCCTTAATGTTATATATCAGATCTTTATTGATGTATCTCAAGTTCACATGTAAAATGTTTCCCTTATTTCCCTTACCTGGAATTCTACTCACCCTTTCCTTTGGAGTATGCTCCCAGGTTTTGAGAATATACAAGGAACTTAGGATGAACAATGAAGATGCCTTATAATTAGTTTAGAAGAATGTTTTATATTGTTCTCATGTTTTATGTTCCTGATTTCCAAGACACTAGACTTTAAAGATAACCTATTTTTTAAATGTAATGAAATGTTATATAATAAAAAGGCGGGATGATATAATTGGTATCAAAGGATAGTTTAGTTATTTAAGGAAATTAGGATATGAAAACATTCGGAAGAACCCTATAGAAATGTTTAAACATATGAAATCTTCCGGGTATTTTTGTGAGTATTGAGTAAGTGGTTTTTCATGAAAATACATCTCTGTCTGGATACAAGCAGGTAGAGGTGGCTCTGGCACAGATGTACATAGGGGTAAAAACCAAAAACACCACTTTTAGCTAGACTCAAACAGGAACTGGTACATGACAACGAGCCGTACTGCACTCTTGGTTAGAACACTCCCGGGGGATATGTTTGGTTAATCTCAAGATTTTTATGAATCATTATGAAGGAATTAATGGAAAATATAATTTGATTAAACTTGATGTTTTAAAACATAAAATAATTTTTAGTTAAAATATTCAAGAATGAAATAAGTTTCTCACAAATGATTTATTCTTTTAGAAAATTTCCCCATCATATAAAAATACGTTGACGTATTTCATGAGGAGTTACCCGGACCTCCCCCAGAAAGAGTGGTAGAGTTATCCATTTAACTCATACATAGATCTCATCTGATGTAAAAGACCCCCTATAGGGTGGAAAATGTAGAGCTAGAGGAATTAAAGAAACAACTATGATATATTTTGGATAATGGGTTTATCAGACCAATTGTGTCTCCTTGGGGAGAACCAGTTCTCTTTGTGAAGAAGAAGGAAAGATCGATGCAGCTATGCATTGATTATAGAGAACTGAATGGGATAACATTGAAGGACAAATACACTCTTTAAAGAATTGATGACTTATTTTACCAAATTCATAGGACTCAATTATTCTCTATGATTGATCTTTGTTCTGGTTATCATCAATTGAGTTTGAATAATGAAGAAATTCCAAAACCTCCTTTCAATCAAGATATGGGCATTATGAGTTTGTTGTTATTACCATAGGACTAACTAATGCTCCTTCTATTTTTTATGGATCAAGAATAAGTTGATTTTGTAATCTTATGTTTTATCAAATGGATATCCTTTGTATAGCAAAATGATTTCGTTAACAAATGATAAAGGTTATTTTGGATGATGTTTTCTCTTTTGGATTACTATATTCCTAAGTGAAATAAAATACTATAGGATTTAATTTTAGGAGGAATGGTTGATTTTTTTGTAGGAATTTCTGTATTTATTGTGGACATATGGTTATTTGGGTTATTTCTGGAAAATGATGAACCTAACATAGAGAATATGTGAATCGATTAATTACACATTAGTAAGAGACCTCAATAGTAGTCAATGTTATTTGGAGATAAATGTTAAGATATATTGGGGAAGACTATATGAATAAAACCTTCTCAGTTTTGGGTTCCAATCTTAGTTTGGATTATTATAAATAATTTTAAGGATGGTTGTGTACTAAATGGTATTTCTGGAACATTGGGTACTTTTGTTGAATATCTAAGATTAATATTCACATTTCTTTTTATAAAGGATTATCCTTTTTGGGGATTTTATGATCTAGTACCACCCTTTTGAGTTTTAGTTGATGACTAAAGACAAGGGAAAAATATAGTTATTATTTTTTGGATTATGTGATTCTTTAGAAGATGATTCTTGTGCTTTTGATGAGACCAAGTCTTTTTGAATGCTCATTGTTTGGAGAAAAGATTATTCTTGGTGGAATCTTATTAAGGGATGAAACTATACTTGAATTTAGGTATATTTCCTTATGTTTTTATTCTATATAGAAAATTAATTCCTTAATATTATGAAAAGGAACATAAAAGAAAAACGTTTTTAGTTTATGTTTCCTACTGGGTAATTGTAAACCGTTTAACACATCATAAGTTTGTGATCTTCTTGTGGTTAATTTTCTCCTAATCATGTTTTCTATAACACTCCATCAGAACAGGACCCTTTTTTTCTCTTCCATATCCATGTCTTCCTACATGAAATCCTAGTATGGGTTAACTCGGGTGACCATTGTACTTCCATTTCTTTAATTTAAATTAATAGTTTTACTAACTCTTTTTTAATGTGGGACTTTCAACGAAATTTCTATGACCATTTTTAAAATTTGGAGGATGAAATTTCTTAAGGGGGGAAGATTGTAACAACCCAAAATTTTGAATAAATTATGTTCCTATCATTGTTTGTTATTTTATTTTATACTCAACAAAACTATTTCATTTAATAACATGAGTATAACTAAAAAAGACCATTGGAAACTAAATTTTGTGATTATTGTCTATAAATACAAGTTATCTTGATTATTTAATATTGAATGATGATTCAATGACCCCATCCAGTAGTATCGGGCCGATCGAAGCCCATCTGACGCAACTCAGGCATGAGGTAGCACCTTTGGGCTTTGCTCTATACCAAACCCATGCGGAACTTCATCATGTGAAGTTGGAATAGAATCTCCATTGCGATAAGTTCAAGAAAATTGAAATCAATACTCGGGAAATGTTGTCTGAGGTTCCCTAAGATTCAATCACCCTAGCACAACTTACTCTTAGGTCCTATGCTGGTGTTATAAGGGGTTATGTAATGATACTATAACTACCTTTTGTAATCCATTGATTTAAATAAAAATTGTGATTTCTTCTTATGATAATGTTTGTGAATTTTCAAATGTATGAAAAATTATAGTATGCATATTGTTGATGAATTATGGAAAAATGATATTTCAAAATACTTATTTAAATGTTAAATAATTAATTATGTGTAATGATTTTCAAAAAAATGGTCTTTTGTAAATGCGTTCAGTGTGAAATTTAGAATCTAATAAGATCAACATATTTTTTTTTGTGAATAGTAAATTATGAATAGTGATTTTATGCTTAGAATTAGTAATGTGACCAAATGGATTAGTAATATCACTTAAAGAAAGTATTAGTATAATTTATTCACCTATATTATGTAATGTGATTCAATAAAATAGGTAAATAACTGTATCAGAAATTACTAGTTACGTATTAGTTTTTTCAGGTGAATAGTGTTTTTTATTTAATAATTAAATTAAAAATATTTAGAAATTTATTTTTATAAAATGGAGTTCATTTTTGAATTCAGAGGATCGATATTATGTTAAAGTGATTTGTTGGGATTTTTCTGAAAATGTAGACTTTTCGGTGAATAGTGAATTTTCAGTTTAGAGTTTCAGGTGTTTAATGACATCATTAAGGATGTAATATTTATGTAATAATTATGTTTGAATTATTAATAGTACAATAATGTATGAGGTTTCCCAAGTCGACAATACCTTGGGAAAATACCATGGGCAAGCCAATGGGTTTTTCAATACCACCAATGAGGTGTCCCTTGGCCATTAACGCCTTGTCCCCTCACTTCTCCTATAAATACCAAGCCTTTCCATCATTAATTTAATTTACAACTCCCCCCCCCCCCCCAAAGAATATCTGGCCTCATTACCTCCCAAGAAGTACTTCCAAGGATCCCCCAAGCCCTAAAGGCCCCGACCATCGAGTTTTAAGAGTTACATTTTAAGGTAAGGGATCATACCTCTCTCTTTCTTATCAAGTACTCTATTTTATGTCATTTCTTTTACGCTCCATGTTATTATATTGGAGAATGTTATTTTATATTCAAATTACTGTAATTTTTATTTTCATATGATTAGATACCCCATCTTACTCTCATTAATTCATTTTATAAAATTTTAAGTGGCACCGTTAGGCTGCTGAATTTTTATAAGGGATTCATTCACCCTTCTCATTTTCAAAGCTCTATTTTTATGTCATGTATTTCATGTTAATTTTTCTTATGTTGGGGATTTATATCTATATCCTTAATACTTTCCTTTTATTTTCATATTATTATAGGCCATATTTTATCTCATCAATTCATTTTTTAGATGTTTTAAGTGACGTCGTTAGGCTGCCTAATTTTTATAAGAGAAATCTTGATTTTGTCTTCCTTTCATGTTTTTCATTTCATATGGTTTGTCTTCAAAATTTCATTACCATGTTATTATATCATTTATATTCTGACCCCATACAATTTTATGGATCATTTATGAGTGGGTGAACCATGTCCCCTCTCTTTTCAATTTTTCTAAAACCCTACAACATAGCTGTTATGATACCGAATTTTCATTCCAAAATGTCTCTTTCTTTTTCTCAAATTATTTTCTTTTAATAAGTGAATTTGAAAAACACATTATTCTACATGGGTATTCACATATATATCAAAATTTTCTATTTTAAATTCTGGTATTTACAAACATGAGTCCCGCTTCCCTTTTCTGTGGGTTTAAAGTGACATAAAGATCACATATTTAAAATAGTTTTTAAAATGTTATGACTATTAAATGAAACCCATTTATTTTATGCTATATGGGTTATATATGAAATGACTAATGATGAAATATATGGCCCACATGATAAAAAAAATTAAATATGCACCCAGATAGCGCTCTAATGCATTGGTTAAAGAATTAATCTCTAGAGATGACCATTTTAATGATATCTTGGTGAATAACCTTGGTAATTTTTTTAATGACACCTTGGGGATTGACATTGGTGATATAGAAATGATTGTATTAGTTAAATGTTGTAGCCAAATCTCCATGTTATGAAACACTTTATTGTTATTATTATTTTCCTCATGATCTATTTCTCATGCCTTAAAGTTACTTATCATTACTTTATTGATGTATCTCAAGTTCACATGTAAAATATTTCTCTTATTTCCCTTACTGGGCCTTCTTCTCACCCTTTCCTTTGATGTATGCTCCTAGGTTATGTGATTCTATAATTAACTGAGGATGAACAATTGAGAATCCTTAAAATTAGTTTATAAGAATGTTTTATGTTGTTATCATGTTTTATGTTCCTGATTTCCAAGATACTAGACTTTAAAGATCCTCTGTTTGTAAAATGTAATGAAATGTTATGTAATAAAAAGGTGGGATGCAATATATGACTTCTCCTAGAGAAATATATTTTTCTAACTGCATTATATTCATATAAATATTCATCTTTAAATTTCTTATCATGTTGTTACGTAATGAAAATTTAATATAATATATAATGACTCTATGTGTGTATATAAAAAAATTGAATTTTTGGAATCTATATTAAATACTTTTTTGTATTTATTTTATTAGTTAAATATGAATTTTATTGTATAAAATTGGATTTATATGTTTCTAAAATATATGGATTCTAATCATCGAATAAAATAATATCATTATGTTGTATAAGAGTTCATCAATTTTTCTAAATATCATATATATTACTCCACTCGTATAATTAATTTTTGTTTACATTATTGTTATTCAAAAATAATTTGTGTAAATGATTAAAAATAACACATGATCTTTGAAGGATTTTATCAATGTTATAAATATTAGACTAACCATAAATACAAACTAACAATAGATAGATTGTAATATTCCATGATTTAAAAAGAAGACTATGTTCGATAGTGTACAATATACATGACCCTGACCATAAACGAAACATAAAATTTTACTACCCCTATATGATTGTTATAATCCACCGGTTGAATGGGTAGGAATGAATACGATGAAAAAAATTATCAAATGTATTTAAAGGCCACACATAATAGATATTAATTTTTTAATTACTATGATTTATGAACTCGATTTTTAGTAATGTCATTTTATTCTTTAAAATTAAAATATTCATCATAAGTGGTTTTTGTTGATTTTTTAGGAAAAAGTAGATAATTTATACAAATTAAATAAAATTATACAACAAAATTAGCTTAATTTTTGAAATCACCATCTACATTAGTTTTATTTTTAATAAATTTTTAGAGAAGATTGATTTTCATGATTAATAGTGAAAATATTTATTTTTACTCAATTTTTTTTCAATTAAAGTATTTACAAATTTTAGTCTTATTAAAATTGTTTTGTTGTAAAATTAGTAAGTTTATAATATAAATAATCCATTTATGATTAATTAAGTAATCATATTCTTTATTTTTTTATAAACAACCATTAAATTTTATTAGTCTATTTTCCTGTAAAATATATTTTTGTCATGTTTGGAGAGTTTAATTTTATATTAAATTCTACTACTGATAGAAATATAATTTCATAAAATGTATTTATTATAATGAATCATCAAAATAATTGTAATTTAGTAAAATTATCTTAATCCTTAGGTATTGTGTATTGTAATTATATTTAATATTTATCAAATCAGTAAGGGTAAATGTTGTAGAACTAGGTTAAAATAACATAGTAAAATTTTTAAATCTCTTGTATTCATTCTTTAATCCTATAGGATGATTATTTTTAATATAAATATTTTATGAGGGTAAAATATATTATTTTAAAACATCATTTTGGATTTGGGAAGCCAATATTTAATTTTGTGAAAAATAAGTTATCTTTTATAAAAAAAGTTCCCAATCATTGAAATTAATGTCATTGATGGAAGATGGAATTAATTTTCGAACTTTTACAATAATTTTAAAACCCTCAATTATTTATTATTTAACCAAAAAATATGTGTAAATAAATTTATTTCTTTATTTCATAGGAAAATGATTTTTACTCTTAAGTCATTTATTTTCCAAAAACAAATTTACATTGTTCTTCCATTATAATATTAAAACTAATTTATTCTAATGATATAAATTAAAGTAGAAAAAATGGATTAAAAATTATTTATCCTCACAAAAAATGTTTTTATAAATACCAACTATATTTTATAGGTAAAATTATATTTTCACATTAAAAATTTAAATAATCACTCTTGAAGCACGAATTTTTTTAAAATTGATTAACTAGAAAATGGTGAAAATGTATAAAAAACATTATAAATTGTGATATTTTGAGTTTATTTATAAATTATAAAATAAAACATTTGAATTTTTGGAAATTTTCTGTCACTTTTCATGATTATGTAAAATATATTGTTTGTGTTAATTGTAATCTCAAGTGTCTCCTAATTCCAAATCTCTTCTCTTCTCCAGACATTATGATCCTTTTAGATATTTCAATACCTTCCAAGAAATATTCTTTGGATACTTCCCCATGATCTATATCTTTAGGTACTATAATAATACATTTATTTCAATAGTTTAGGTGTATGTCAAAATATGTTCATATATGGAAAAGAATAATCATTAACAAGCCCTTTCATTTTTTACTTATATGTTTTAACACCTTCAAAAATGACCTAAAAATTACAATTTAATAATAATAATTAACCTGAATATACAAATAATTTTTACTATTTTTGGAATAATATTAATCCATATCCTTATCCGTTTAATAGGAATCAAAATCATCACTTGCGTGTATAAAAGATTACTGCCTCATGATCCTTCATAATTTTTTCCGTTACTAACACACGTAAAATTTCATAATAATGGGAGTAATGGATATAAATAATTCTTTTGAAACAATTGTGATTATATAAATTTAATATATCATATACTTCCTTATAATTTTATTCATTAATAAGTGATAACTCTGCTCAAGCATATGTTCAACCAACTGTCTACATGATGTAATGTAAAACATTTTCCAAATGAACCATTCAATAAATATTCATAAAACGTAACAAGTGAAAAAATGTGATATTTATAAATTTATTATGATTTTGGATATAATTTAACTATACAATTTTTTAAATTAAATAACTTCTATGTTAAAAAAATGAATGTGAAATAAAATTTATATGCAACCAAAAATGGAAATAATAAATGATTGTAAACAAATAAGTGATAATATAATTTTAGAAGATGATATATGATTTTATACATAAAAATATGGTTTTTGTTAAAATTAATTTATTTTTTAAATCCATTATTCGAGGATATTAATCATTTTAAAATAATGGTATGTGTGATCTAAGACATTTTAACTCAATTTACACTCCATTGATATAGTTATTATGCAATTATCATTCATGTGATGCATATATTTATGCTTTGATGATTTTAACATGAAAATATATACAATCATTATTAATAACGTATAAAATAACATTGTTTATTTTAAGGGGTTATAAGTTAAAATTTTATTAAATTGGTAAGGATATGAGGACCTATGTTTTTAAAAGTGAAAATTACGATCAATAGTGTATGTGATGCACAATATGAAACCCAAACAAACAATGATTAATTAAATACGACCATTATATACTAGTTATAAAATTTTAGGGTATGAATAGTATTAAATAATTTGTGATATATATATTTATATCCAACTCAATATACTTGTATTGATAAATTCCCAATAAATAATCAATCAATTTTTTGGTAATGTCTATAATATAATTTTTTTTCATAAATTTTTTTTCTTTGTTTTCTTAAATAAATTATTTTATAAAATAATTATTAAATTTATTTAATTAATTTAATTTAATTTTTGATATCAGAATATAAAGGTGAAATTTGGGTGAAATTTTTTATTTTTAACGGAACTACCAATTTCTTAGTTAATATTGAAAATACGAATATTTTTGTTACAATGTCAATTCTTTTGATTTGTAAAATAATTTACAATTAATATTATTATATTTATATGATTTCAATGTATCATAATCGTTATTTAGTTTGATTTAATTCAATTAATAACAATTAAATCATCTTGGGAACAAATTTTATATTAATATTACTTATTCCCTAGAACACCCAATTTCTGAAACCTATTGGGAAATGTATAACGATCCTCAATATTAAATAATTCAAAAATAAACCATAATGCAGAATTATTTAAATTAAATTTATTTTTTTACATAAATTATTATTAATTTATAATAATATAATTAATATTTCTAGTTATAGAGTTAAAATAAAAATCATTTTCTTTAAAAAAATGCATTTTTCTAAACACCACATTCCATCACACTTGTAGGTTTTATTTTAATTAAAATTATTCCACCTATTTGAATTTATTCTCATAAAATGGATTCCAAATTTGGAATCATGGAAATTAATAATAGGAAACTAGGTAAATATATTTTCAAAAAATATGAATTGGAACTTCAGTATGTATTTTTCTAATATACAAGAAATATATGTAAAATAACGGTAAAAGTGCTATAACAAGGATTAGAAATTGTGTAAACATAATAGATGGAATTTTTATATTTTAATTTCAATTTTATAATGATTATATTTTTTGTAACTTAATAAATGATAAAATAATTATTTTGAAATAATTTAGATTTATATTTTGTTAAAACATACATTATAATTAGGGTAATATATTATTGTTATCAAGACGTGATTTTTTATTAATTAATTAATTTTTTAAGTAAAATATATTATAATAAAATATCATTGTTAAATTTTATATTTTAAATTTAAATTATAATATATTTTTTTTATGTAAAAACATAATTTTTATATGCGCTAGAAACCTATTTTTATCAAAAACAATTATTTTTCAATAATCTGGGAGATTTTGTTAAATGTGTAAGTTCTTGAATTAATTAAATTTTTTATTATAATTTTAATATTATTTTTTCAATCATCACAATGAAATTATCCACAAGTGATTTTTTTAATAATTTTCTGAGATAATAAATGTTTTTGGTGAAAATTATATTATGTATAAAGGAATAATATGTATTATTACATCATAAGCACTAAAAAATATGTAATAAATACCATATAAGTTATCCATGACCAAATATATGTTTTACGATTAAAAGTATATGATTTTATGGTCATTCGGAAAATTTTATAAATCTGTATGAATCATCTGAAGCATATATGATATTTTATAGTTTTAAAATCATTGCATTATGAACATGACTCACTTACACATCACTAAGAGTAATATTTTAGTTATGGATACCCCTATAAATATAAAATAAATAAATCCAAACCTATTTAGAAGAAACTATTTGAGAAAACCATGGGATGTTTTTTTGGTTTAGAGTGATCTAACATATAGAGTCCAAAATCCATTTTTATAAAATAATAATGAGCTCCACTCTATTTTCCTATAGTAACCCACCCATACCCCATTTAAAAATTATTAAAAACAATATATTACATCTTTAATACTCTCTCCCATTTATGAAGTCATCTTATGGATCCCCAAATATTTTAAGAAGCTCCTCCCAATATTTTATAAAAACCATCTAAAGGTAAGGCACCCCTGTCACTTATTTTCAATTCAAGTACATTCATTATATTATGCATTTTGAATTTCAATTGGTTTTGTTATCATGATATTATAACGATCCATAAAATTACAAAGTAATTATATAATTGTCACAAACCATGATAGAGTGCCATCCATATAGAGGCACAATCATTTTATACATATCATTAGATTATTTTAAGAATAATTAAATGTCAAATTAAAAGATAAATATCGTGATGTCTAGTGTCTATGAATACATTGTACTTAAAACAGAAAATGTGGGACTACATTTTTTTAATTTATTTTCAGTTATAATCTTCTAACATCCTGTGAGACATTACATCAGAAATGTATAACCTATTGATAACATGAAAAAAATCATGCGCTAAAAACCCAACAAGGGAATAAAAAATATGAATAAAGCTTAGTACATCGTTTAGAAGGAATGTAATAGTGATATAAAGTGGCATAGAACATGATTAAATATAAGGAATCATAACATGGGATAATATAATCATGAAATCATTTTATTGAAGAAGAAACATAAATCATGATTTCAGCATGAGTCAAGGATCGTTGGAAATAAAGAATCATGAGTGAAGGCATGTCATACATAGATGAGCATGAGTCCAGGATAACCACAATGATTTTTTCACAAAGATCACAAGTCATGAATAACCACAAATATAGTTACACAATAAATTTCATGAGACTAAACATATAAGGCCCCGACCATAAACATTACCTAATCTTGATTTATTTCAATTATTTGACTTTCTTTCACTTCAATGATATATGTAGGTTTATAGCTTTATAGAATAAGCCCATAAAACTAACATAACATCTCAAACAATTACAATATATACTAGTTTACTCAATATATACTTTCTATAATATATATCATTTAAAAAAATCATGATTTCTTTTTCAAGATAATAATGTTTATAACATTCATCTAGACTTTTTCATTTCTCTTATCCATCATTATACACTGTGTAGAAAAATTTACAAAACATTGGATGAGCCCAAAAAGCTCAATAATGACTGTAAAATAAGTAATGAAACCATTCATCGATGAATAATTCAAACTCATGAATACATTTTTAAAAAATCATAATTTTGACCAATAAAATATAAACTCTTTAATATACCCAATGAAATCCTAAGATTCATGAAAAAATTTAATCTATCATAAATATTAAAGTTAACTTACGGTATATATATCATATATACATTTTAGATTTCAAAACAACATAATGAATAACCATCATGGTTATTATTGGAATAACCATTATAGTATATAACCCAAATCTATTAAGGGTAACCATATCGTTTAACTCCATCTCATTACTCAATGCATTGGAGAGCTATCATGGGATCACCTAACACTGTTTTATCATGTAATTTATATATAATAACTTCCATAGAACGATAACATAATGATAACAAATAAAATATGCATTAATGAATAAAATAACATTTCCACATTGCATTTACAAGATATAAATTATAGATATTGATATATCCAATCCATTTTCAAAAAAATGTTCAATATAAATATACTTGAAAAGGGAATATGGTATTTTTTTATAACATTACATCTTGTAGAGGAAATTGAGAAAGAAATAATTGTTACAATGGAGGAGAAGTCATTTTCCCCTTATACGTGAAAAAAAATTCTTTTTTTGTTTAGTAGAACACTTTATATAAAAATATTTCTCTTGATGACCATTGAATAAAATTAAAACTCAAAGGGGTTGATTATACACCATATAAAGTGAAGGTTGTGTATAAGATCAAAGTATGCCTCAATAAAAGGAGATTGATACGAAGTATTTTATCATGAGTCCGCCTCATTGCATAAAATATTTATATTCATAAATAATAAAAATAGTTTAATATATATTTTATTGAAAATATTTTTCATGTTTATTTTTACTTTTATATCACTTATTACCTTGTTATTAAAATTACAAAATTATTTATGTTCATATCGGATGTTTTGTCGATATTCCACAGTCGAGTCGAAAATGAAAATA
This sequence comes from Viscum album, assembly GCA_963277665.1. Taxonomy (NCBI): domain Eukaryota; kingdom Viridiplantae; phylum Streptophyta; class Magnoliopsida; order Santalales; family Viscaceae; genus Viscum; species Viscum album. Next base: position 62,756,299 of record OY728128.1, read on the forward strand.
TTATGATGTCAACAGTCCATGTGTTAATTAACTCCAACATCTCATGAATAAATTTAACAAAATTCTAATAACATTTCTATATGTTAATTATAATTCTAAATCAAACCATTTATTTATGGTATCTGATATTAATAATGTTATAATCATTGAGACGGTAGGTTGTATGTATGCACGAGTAACATTTCCATTTTTCATTGATATTTTTGGAAATAAGGTAATTATTTTTTATATTTATACAGTGACAAGAAAAAAAATAAAATCATAATAATCATTTTAATATATTTATATATATCATAAAATTGACCTGGTGAAAAAAATGATTCACATCACTTCATGGTGGTGATAGTTAACACATATGCACGAACGACGTTATCTTTTTTATGTACATGGAATTTAAGAAATTAAATGATATATTATTATCTTATAATGATTAATTTTTTTATAAATATAATATTTTAAGATTAATTCCATTATTATGACCAGTGATTAGTGATTTTTATGAAAAACGAACTACATTGATTCGGGGAGGTGATTGTTCACACATACACATGAACGTTTAATTCCGTTCCCATTTAATGAAAATGGAGATGATTTTGGGAATGATATAAAAATAACAACTTATCAGCATATTTTGGATACTGGATTTATTATTTAATCATGGTGGAAGATGATTTTAAGGTAGTGGAATAACAAATAAAATATAAATACTTAAATATAACCATTTCATTTCACTTGGATAATCACCTTTCTATACTCCATAAAACAAATAATATGGGATTTCATCAAAATATAAGGCCGCAATAATGTTGGGTAGGATTCTATTAAGGTTTTTGATTAGAGCATGGAAAAAACAATATGTTTTTGAAGTGTTATTAATAGATAAAAATGATTTCCTTCTTATAGGAGAGGGGAGGGGAACCCTTGGAATTATTAAAAGTATTAAATTAATATAAATTCAATTTAGATTTAGAAACTATTAAAATCATTTACTTAGTCTATAGGATCATTATGGGATGAAATATAATCATACAATGAAAATTGGAAAAAATATATTATTTTTTAATCATTATCAAATTTTTAACCCCTTTTTACTCTTACCATTTTATCATGTAATTTACACATATAGGCTTAAAATAATTACCATGTTTTATGTAAACTGTTTATAATTATATGTACTATTCATAGTCGATGTTACAACTTACAAAACCCCATATAATTTTTTTTCTTAAGTGGAGAAAACATTTGAAAATATTTTCCTTTATATCAAATTAAATGTTATAAAAGTAATAACCACACACAAGTGAGGTCCAAAGGTAAAAATTTAGGCGCATGGATGGTCATGGTCAATAATAACTCATCTGATATGATTACACCAATTGTTACGATAATATATTATATTATAAAATCAATTTGACCTTTAATTACCCAATATATCTTTAATCATGATAAATATAATTTTAAAGTTAGTATTTATCAAATATTATTTTGATCTTATTGGAAATAATGTTTTATAAATAGTACAAGAATGTATGTCCACTTTTGAAAATTAATTCACAAATGTGGAAAAATTAGGTTTTGAACGTATCCTATTTTTATATCGAGAAAACATGTTTTTTATGTAAGATGTTAAAAAGATCACAAAGTTTTTCTATTTATTTTTAATTTGAAAAGGCATCAAATTAACAATATTGGATTAACTGATAAACACATAATATAATTATACCTTAAAACCATGTAAAAATAAAATCAATCAATATAAATATATTATACAAAAAATCATTATCGAATTAAAATGTAGTATTTTATCTATTTCATTACATATGAATGTCCTCATAAAAATACCAAAACATTTATCCAAACTTAATATTAATTTCCTTATTCCAATGAAGATGTTTATTTTGACAAATAAAACATGTAAAAGTGATAAAAAATAGATATATAAAATGGTTCTCCCTAAAAAGATTGTAAAAATACCTTTTAAAAAATACTCATTTTATTGAAAAAAATTGGTTTTCTTCTTATATAATGTCTATAAAATATATTAGATTAATTTTAAACAAAATATAAAATTTAAATTTCATTAATACAATAAAACAAGGGTGATTTTATTATTTTTTAAAACGATTAATCTCACATAAATAGTTTTTCAAAAAAAAACACATCCTTTATATATAGTTGGGTTTTATTTTCATTTCTAATTAATTTTCTAACCAATGAATCTTTATATAAAATGTGAAAACATTATTTTCATTATTTAGTTAATATCTTTCCATTCCACAATTCTAATGTCTATTATATTACTACAACCTAATATAATAATATTAATAATATATTATTTTTTGTATTACTCTGTCTTGTGAGCAATGTAAGATTTCAGAGCAACCCATTGTTGTATGTCGGGGACACTATCAGGCATACCATGCTTTTTAAAATAAATTTACTATATAGTTTCTAGTTTTAAAAAAATATGGAATAGTATTATTCTATAATTACATGGGATGTTACATCCTTTTTTCTTTTGGAAATTTTGTACTCGTTGTTTTAAATATGGGCTCAGTAACTATGGTGTCACTTTTCGACATAGAATTATTGCAATCCCTCAACAAAAAAATGATTAAAACCATTAATATTAATAGAATTAATTTTATGTACAATGGTAACACAATATAAGACATAATAGGATTCGAAGTTGGAAAACAAGGGTATTGATGAAAAAAACCACATTGTTTTGATGAAGAGTGTTAGAAATCATGATCTAGAGAATGATAACAATAAGAAAACCACAAACATATTATGGGATGAAAGGTATTTCATTTCAAAGAAGGAAAATTAAATGGAAAACATTTTCGTTTTAAGATCCTTTTCATTGAGTCATGTAATTATTTTATTACATAGAATAAGAACATATAGAAATACAATTAATTTAGAAGTAGTGTTTCATAATTTAATCATATTCCACATAAAACTCATTATTTTCTCTAAATGATGAAAATTGAAGATATTTTATCCTACCAAACACAATAGAATAAATTTCTAGATAATCACAAAATCAAAAAAATAGTAACTATCTATTCATCCTGTCTTGAAACATTATCAAAAACCAAAAACCAAATGATAAAATAAAATAATTTCCCAAATATAAAATACTTCAAAAAAATAATAACAAATTTCAATTTATAAAATTAAAAATTAATACCCAATGTCCAACATAAACCATTCAAAAAATAACATCCCTAAAAATTCCTCAAATAATACCAACTAATATTATAACCAAAAATTCAAAATGATTACATCAAAATATCTTCTAGTATATGTTTCAACATTTCTCTCCAAATAAAATAATTAAATATTAATTTCTATTACTAAAAAATAATTTCCTAATCACAAATTCTCCATGATTAGTTAATCATTTCCAATAATAACCTAATTTCCTATAAGCCCACAATTAAAAATCAATGATTCTTCTGGAAAAAAATTCAACCATTACTCCTAAAATAAAATCCCATTGTATTCTTTTTTCTATAGATATACATGGTTCCCAAATTAGTGAAATTATTCTAAAAAACATATATCACATACACCCCTCATCATTTTACTATACTAGGGATATCCATTGAATAAAACATATGTTACCAAAATAATCTTATTCTTATTTAAAAAAAATACTAAAATAAAACATTTAGTACTAACCAAAGATTCACATAGGACATTGGTCAGAAAAAAAATTCATGTTTCACATTTTTTGTTGGTTTGATTCCTCCATCATGTTCTGATGTGATGGGTTGTCACCCTTCTTATAGAATGTCATTTTTCTAAAAGTATATAATTTTATAACTCTTATAACATTCTGAAAATGGAATAAAATCATAATAAAATAACTATAATATATTTTAATGCCAATGTTTATCTGATACCTTTCATTTTGAATCCCAAAATGTAATTTTCTATAATTAACGAAAAATAAAGATCATATATAGCCTAAAAGTAATTCATAATTTTAAAATTAAATACACAAAATAATATAAAATTATTACGTGAATAAAAAATTTAACAGAATAAAATTAGGATTACACATAATAAAAAATATATCCAAAGTAATATCATCATCAAAAGAGAATTAATAATTATAAACATTTATTTATCCATAGATCTAAAATAACTCTCAAATACCATAAATATATATATATTTCATAATAATTAATCATTCATAATTATCCCTTAACCACATTTTTCAATATTTTTCAATAATACATCATTCCTATATAAATTACATGAATCATTTTATATGATTCAATAATCTCCAAGAATGATTAAAAAAATAATCTATAACTTTTATATGTAATTCTTAGTTTCCACTTTTTCAATGGGAATGGCTTTATGTATTTATAAACAAATATTTCAATGGTATTTTTGATCCCATTCTAGAGCCTTCTTCGTATGAAAACTAGTTTGATAATGACCATACTACCCACGTTTAAAAAATTCATTTAATAACATAGAATGACATTCTTTCCCTTTCTTATAGTCAAATATTCCCTTCCTTTTTTCTTAGAGTGTTACTTCTTTATTACCTTCATTACCACATCAACAACACATTCCTTCTAATTTAATATGTTTTCCTAGGTGATTATTTCCACATAACAGGCACATAAGTTAATGAATATGCATACCTTTGTGATCATTATTACCTGAACGACCCCATGGATTCTATTCTCCCATATATGATGCATCTGAAAAATCCCTAAGCTTCAAGTGGTAAATCATTACTCCCAACAGCTAGTTTAGAATGAAAAAATTTCTTCTCATTAATTTTCCAATTTCTTTCTATTTCTTACTCAAAGAACCCCCACATTTTACATCATATTCATTGTTAAATTGGTTTATAATGTATACAAAAATTTAATAAATCCAAAATGGTTATTCAGTGTATACTAATAGAATCATCATATATTATATTATAAGGAAGATAAAAATGAAGATATACTTATTCATGTTTTATAAAACTGAATCAATTTAACTTAAATATCAATGATACATTCTATTATTCTATGAATTGTGGTTATATATAAGGTATAACTTATTCTTTAATATCACACAAAACATTAATGTTTTCAAAACTATCCTTTGATACCAACTATAATTCCCCAACCATTAACACTACATAATATTATGTTTTGTAAATAATTTTACTTTTATTCACGTCGAGGATATTTTTGGGTTTAGAGACTTAAAGAATTTGGAAATAATTCATAAAAATTAACTCAATAATTACATAGTAGACAAGTCTACTCGATATCCATTATTTTTAAAATCTAAAACATTTCAAAATAAATAAGGATTTATTTTTCTTGATAAAAATCATCATAAAGCTCATCTGGAATTATTCGATTGTATTAAATATCACTATAACCTGTCGAAAAACAATTCAGTAACATGGAATGAGACCAAAATGAATAGTAATGAATATTAAAAAAGTAATGAGATGGTTATTACATTAATACATTAAACCCGTTAAAATATTTTCACAAAATCAACTTTTAACTAATAAAACATAATATATCAATCAAAACTTTAGAAATCATAAGATTCATTATAAATTTTACAGAAATCATAAATCCTAAAGGTAACTTGTGCCATTTATATCTAATGTACATTATATCTTTCACAGCTACCTAGGTTGTAACATTTATGTTTAAGTTGGGAATACCCATCATAGTATAAAAAAAATTATATTTCGATAATCCTTATAGTTTTACTCTATATCATTACCCAATGAATTGGGGATCTATCACGAGCTCACACTACCTATCTTTTTCATGGAACCACCTGTACACATAAACAATTTCCAAGAACGATAACATAATCAATACTCATAAAACATGCATAAAAAAATAAAATTTCCATATTATTATAAATAGAGATAGTTTCAATATATTGGTCTAATAAATCCATTATAAAAACAATTTTCAATAAAAAATAATAATGGAATATGTTATCTAATATTATTTTAAAAACATTACAGCTTGTAGAGAAATCCATGTATCAAATAACGGTTTTAGTGGCATAAAGGTAATTATTGACTTATACAATAAAAAATATTCATGTATTTCATTAAATAAAATTATTCATAAAAATATTATTTTGGAATACCTATGAATGAAATTAAAATTCAAATGGGTTGATTTTACCCTGTATAAAATTATGGTGGTGTATTACATCAAAATAGTCCTTAATGAAAGGAAATTGAGATGAAGTCCCTTTCCATGAGTTTGAAACATCACGTAACATATATATATTCCTGAATAATAAACTTAGGTTAGTTTAATATTTCATTTGGACTTATTTCATGACTATTATTCCTTTTATGTCACTTATTTCAATGTTTTAGAAATCACCTAATTATGTATGTTCATATACGATGTTTGGTTGAAATTTGGTATTTGAAGGGAAATGAACTTGTAATGATATAAATTGTACATGTTTTCATTAATTCAATAATTTCCAAAATGACATTCATGAAATACTAATAACATTTAACCATAAATTAAACTTCTAAATCAAACCATTAATTTCTGTTCGGAAAAATGTATAATTTTAAAATCATTGGGTCATATGTACGCATTAGTAACATTTTGATTTTTCATTGATATTTATGGAAATAAGGTAATTATTATCTTATCATTAATGAATGACCAAAATTTAATTAAAATAATAATAATAATTTTAATATGATTATATATATCATTCAAGAGATGTGATAGATGAAAACAATTTGCATTGCTTCGTGGAGGTGATAGTTCAAACGTACACATGTACGACATTATCTTTTTTCTGTGTATGGACAGTAAGAAAAAATTTTATATATTTTTATCATAGAACGAATAATAGTTAATGAGTATCACATATGAACTATAATTCCATTATTATAACTAGTTATGAAAGACAGTTATAAAAACAAGTTAGATCAGTTCGTGGAGGTGATAGTTCACACGTACACTGGAATGATTAATTCCTTTTCCATTAATTGGATGTCAGGGAGGATTTGGGTGATGAAATTAACATAACAGAAAATAATTATATTTAGTATACTGTATTTATTATTTTATCATGGGTTAGAAATATTTGATGGTATTGGATGAAGAAATAAAAATAAAACACATAAATAATAATGTTACCGTTTTCCCAGATGATCAAATTTTTGAAAACCATAACTTCTCTAAGTAGGTTGTTATACCTAATATAACGCCTCAAAAATGTCGGGATTGATTCTATTACGGGTTTTTAGATATTTTCTTAACCAAAAGTTTTTAGAATTGCGATGAATAGTGAGTAATGTGTGCCTTTTTAGGAGAGAGGGGAGGGGCACCTTAGGAACTAATAAAATAATTAAATTAATATAAATTCAATTTCAAATACAAATGTATCCAAACACATTTATTTCTATGATTGGATGAGTTCGGGATATATTTAATCATGATAAAAATTATTCATGTTTTGTTATTTTTTTTAATGCTTATAATTATGTTTTAACCATATTTTAAATCTTACCATTTTATCTCGTAATTTACCATTAGAGAGATAAAAAATTACCAAATCATGCAAAACATCTAATAAACGAGTGAGTAATTACATTTGTAGAGTTATATAATCATTTTGGAAAAATCATATATTTTTATAATTTCATATAATTTATAATAATATTTTATATTTCAAAATATGAATTCTGTGAATTTTAACACTATTCATTACATGAATTTTTAAAATATCATAACAACTATATTCCTCTGGAAAATCTACATTAAATAAATATTAAAATTTATGATTTTTCATGAGAATTAATTTTGGGAATTTAATATTTAATATTATATTTATTTTAATATTATTAATTATATTTATTTTATCCTTTCTTTAATAATAATATTACAATATCATCTTTATATCATAATTAAATTTAACTTTTTAATTCCTAAAAATAATGAATAAATTACCATGTTTTAATTAATATTTTTATATTGTTATAAGGAATATTCATAGTCAAATATATCACTTACATAACCCCGTATGGTGATTTTTTAGTAAAAAGATACATCTTATTGAAATATTTTCCTTTTTAATAAATTAAATGTTATAAATGTTAAATTCACTCCCATGTGGATTCCAAATATCACAATTTCTACCAATGTATGTTCATAGACTATAATCACTCATCAAATAGATATAGAACATGTGTTTGGGTAAATTCATAATGTTATAATTTTATTGAACAATTAATTACCATATTTACATTTAATAGTGGTAAATAAAATACTATAGTAACTATTCAAGAAAATTTATTTTGATCCTGTTAGAAAACAAATTTCACACTTATTACAAAAATGTATTTAATTTTATGAAAATTCAATTAAAAAATGTGTTTAAATTATGCATAACACTAATCTCATTGACATATCGAGAAAATATGTTTTTCAAGTAAAACATTCAAAAGATAACACATTTTTATATTTAATTTTAATTTATGAAAGAACCCAATCAACTACATTGGATTATCATATAAAACTTCGTGTAATTTGATTTTAAAACCATGTAAAAGGATTATTTAACCATATAAATAAATTTGATGAAAATATAGTTTTGAATAAAAATGAATTATTTTTACTATTAATTTAAATATATAAGTCATTAGAAAAATATAAAAAATGTAAAACTAAATTTTGATGTCTTTATAACATGTAAGAAGTTCATTTTTCCAAGTAAAATATATAAATGTGACAAAAAATCTTATTATAAAGGGATTTTGATTAAAAAGCGGTAAAAATATTTTTTTTGAAAGTAATCCTATTATTTATACAAATTGATTTAATCTTAATTCATGTCTAGAAAAAATATAAAATAGATTTAAACAATCGTATTAAATATATATTTCATTAATATAAAACTTTATATTAAATTATATCAAAAGAATTTTTCATAAAAACACATCTTGTTTATTCGACTGTTTTTTATTTTCATTTATAATGTATTTTCTAAATACTGAATTATTATATAAGCATTTACAAACACTATTTCTTTTTTAATTTAGTTAATATAATAAATTTATAACATTCAAATGGATCTGTGAAAACTGTATTTTAAAATAATAATAATATAAATATATTATTTCCTGGAATAACAAAATCCTATGGAAAATGTATGATTTTTAGGAAACCCATTGTTTTGTGTCAGGTAAGTTATAAGGCATAGTGTCATTTTTAATGTAAAATTACAATCTAATTCATAATTAATAAGAAAATATGAAAATATCTTATTCAATAATGACATGGGATGTTTAAAATCATCACCCAGTGTATTGGAATGAAAACTTGGTGGACCCATCATAAAATATTCATGAATAATTTTTCCACTAAATAATCATATATAAGCCATCAGACATAAACATGATGGTTACCCATGGTAAGAATTAGATACCATAATTTTGTCAAAACTCATATAAAAATAGAATATCTAATTGTGTCCATTAAAGGAAGGAACTAAATAATACATGGACTTTCATAAGGGAATTTAGGCATATATCCTCATATGTGATGTCAAAATGAATCGAAAAGAGCGTTTAATAATCTTTAGAAATAAAAATTTGAGTACTGTTGATGGGAAAACATTTAATATTTTTTAATATGTATAAATATTAATCGTATATATAAAAATATAATTAAAAAAATATTCATAAATGATATAATGGGTGACTATAAAAATACTGGTTTCTTATAATTGATTACCGAGCACAAGTGAAAATGTATACGAATTTGGGTTGTTTTATTAAATCGAGATTGCTTATGGGGAGTAATTGAGTAGGTAACCTATCAAAAACATGTATATCCAAGATAAAAATGATGAATGGATTATGATACATTATGTTGGAACATATAAACAATATTTAGTATATTTACATTAAAATTTTTATTTTGGGTAAAAAGAGAGTAACAGTAACCTGATGGAATAATGCAGGTTTAGGTAGAATCCTTTACCTTAATTGTGATGGTGTTCTTCACTTGGTTTTAATGTCCAAAAAAATAAAAATATATTCATTAATTAATAATTATAGAACACTTTATATATGAATTTGATTTATTATAACCTTATTATGTTTAATTGTGGCCATTTTGATGGGTTAAGAGGTTCAATTTCAACGTTTTGGAGCATTAGTTCCATGGATTTCATGATCTATTTACATTATATATGTGGGGAGAATCATAATGAATTTGGATAGTTTTCCAGCACTAAATAATATGTTATTAATGAACATATTAAATATTATAATTCAATTTTTTTTCAATATGTGAGGATGATTCGTTAGAAAAATCATTAATGATAATCATTTTGATTAATTAATTATTTTTTATCACAAAAAACAATTCTTATTTTATTAGTTAATATCATGTGAAAAAATGTATTATATAACATTAAATAATATATAATATGTATATTAAAATATTTATCGGCCATCAAAATGATTCCATGACCATCCTTACAGATGGAATTGAAAGATGAAATCCCATCATCCATGAAAATTGTAAATCAGCACCCCACAGATGATGTTTCATTCCTAAAATAAATTGGATTGGATAAGAGGCCTCGTAAAGAAACATTCCATAAACATGATATAATACCATTATGAGAAGATATTGGTGTTTTCATTCCACATGGATAAGGGGTGCATGGAGAAGATAATAAAATAAATTAACTTGAAAATATATTGACTGAATATAGAAGAGGATTTTACATCTTGATTCCTTAATCTTGATAACCACCATAGGGGGTTATTTTTGTTCTCATTTTGAGAAAAAAATGCTCCTGTAGGGGGGAATGGGGTTGGGAAGAGGATAAGGTAGACTATTTGAATGTCTTAGGGATTTTATGATTTTAGGATGAGAGGTGGTGAGGGTTAGTATGTATAGTTGGGGAGGGGGCGTTTTTTGAGTATTTTAATAATTATTTTATTAATTTATTCATTAAAAGAAAAATTGTTGATTATTGAGACTAAATACATTAATTAGATAATTTGATTTCAATGTAATGGGCTTAATCATCATTACGTCACTAATGAATCCAAAATTCAAGTCTTTAGCATTTATCATAAATTATCGTACTTTACTATTGACCAAAAATTCAATTAATTTTTAAAAAAACAAAAAATTATTCTTAACATTTTTCAACAATTAGATTAATAAAATGAACTAAATTTTATGAAATTTTTTTCAAAATATTTGAAATTTGATTTTTAATTAAAATTTAAATTTACTCAATACATACTTATTTTAAAATTATATTTGATTTTATATACCTTTTGAAAATTAACTAATGTATCATAAAATTATATTATATTCATAAGAAATTCAAATATTAATTAATAAATACATTTTATGAAAATAATCTTTCTATTAAATTATGAAATTAAAAATACAATTGAAATTATAAAATAGACTTAGAAACATAACAACCGTTAATTAATAATATCCAAAATATTTATGGACTTATTCTATTATATAATTATATATTATTTTCACATTTAATATGGATATATTTTATTCAATATTTTCTTGGTGAGGTAAATATTCAATAGGAATATTTACTATTCATCAGTTTTACATTACTATTCCATAGATAAAGTAACTATTTTAATAGTATATGTCCCCAAACTCTTAGAAATGATTATTATTTCATACATTCATCGTTTATAATGATTATATTGTGTTTTATTATGTGTTTATACCTTACAACATAAATATAATATTGGAATTTCTCAAGATAAAACATTGGGTAATTACAATCCAACCTAAAACTTGCACTGATCCATGGCAAGCCCCGAAGTGTGTTATTGATCCCCAGAGATTTTCAACTAGTACCTGAGTATCAGCAATCTATTTTGGAAACAATTTCACACATTTATAAGAATAAAAATTTCACAATATTCAATAAAATAATGTACAATGACCAAATGTAGTATATGAAATCTCAAATTTACTGTTTCGCAATAAAAATCAAAACAAGATTTACAAAAAAAATGTGAAACGACATAAGGTCCAAAAAAACTTCCACACAACAAGAGAAACACCACCTTCAATCCACAACCTCCAAAACCTACATGAATTAGAACATGAGAAAGCTAGTTCAACATTATCACCATGACACATATTTGTTTACCTAGGTCATACATACCAATGTTAACAAATTACAAACTTTTTATATACGGTGTGAGCCAAATACTAATAGGATACCACACAATTTTTTTTCTTGGTTTTAACATTAATAGAAAAATTAAAATTAACCTTTTCAAAAAATGATTTGAATAATTTACATTAATTCTTTTTAGGAAAAACCATTTTCAATGAATCATTTTCAAGAAAAACCATACTCTATTATCTTTCTTAAAATAGAAGCACACACATTGTCCATCATAAGTCGACAGATGGATCCTCGTCCCATAATCATCATGTCCCAATATATCTTAATGGGTAACTATGTATGGTTATGCAACACAATTGGAGCTCTAGAAACCTATTACATGAGGGAAACATGGTATAACAACCATAAAACCCCCTTTTATCCTGCATGATACACTCTGTGGGATCAATCCCAAGGTCCTAATGGTCTCTAATAATATCACATGTTGGGTTAGTTTTGTAATCATCAATCTTTCTATGTGAATCTAGACCGTTCAACTTTTGAGTCAATTAGCTTCAATTCACATGGTTAATTTTGACTTTCCCCTTCTAAATCAAAAGTTCAGTGGTTCGCACATGAGAGTACCTTATTTTTAATACCTCATTTCACATGTCACATAAAATATTATTTTATTATATCATCACATAGAAACCACTATTTTACATGAAAAAGGTAATTTAATTTTACCCACACCAAAACCATTTGAAAACACTTTTCACACCACTTTTATAACCCATAAAACACATTCGGTGCACTACAATAAAAGAAAATAATTAATTCAATAATTTCCAATTAACAAACTCTTAAAAATAAACATATTATCCAATATCCCTTTTAAAACAAGCTTCTCATCAATTACACAATTCACACATCACATTAAATGGTTCAAAAAAAATACAACATACTAAGATAATTCATTTCTAATTTAAAATCCATTTTTACACATTTTTACTTCTAGATCCAATGCGAAAAAAATATCACCTTTCACATAAATATAAAAAACATCCAAGAATCACCCCAATGAATAAAGTAATAATAATAACCATTTCACTTTAAATATCCCATTTTCACGACACTTGCATAATTAATTCTTACCAAAACATCTTTCACACTAAAAAAATCATGGAACAAAATTATAAATCCAAAAAATCATTTCAAAAGTATCTATAAAATGTTATATAATGTAATCACCAACCTCATGTTTATAATCCATAAAAAATTAATGTGAAACGTCAATCACACAAAAAACAAGATAGTAAAAATGGTAGATTTAAAAAAACATCAATATATCACCCATGTACCCAATATTAAATCTTTTTTTTGGTAAAATACTCTACTAAAAATTCAGAACTCAGGAAGGAGTGGAGAATAAACCTAGAAAGATGCATAAATCAAGAGGTGAGAGTCATACATGATATTTATTTAAACATTTGGGCTCATAATCACCCATGAAATGATTCCTAAGATGTCCATGGATTCTTATAGGGAGAACCAATGAATAAAAATCAAGCATGGGGGGAATGGTGGTGGTTTTGGATTAAATGTTGAGAGGACAAAAATAAAATTTCCCAAATTTTAATAACATGGACAAGTTACATGATTTTCCCACACAGTTTTCTATACCATGTGGAAATTGATAACCCCTAACTATCTAAGAGGCATTTACCACATGACTACACATCATGGTCTCTAAACCATGCACAAACCATGAGGGTTGCCTTTGTCCCTAAATTTTGGTAGGCCCCATGTTTTCCTATGAAAGGCCCTACATTATAGGAAATAGTGCAACAACGATACACCTTATAATGTTAAGGAGAAAAATTAAAATTTTCATCAAAAATACTAGGGAAAACTAGAAAATATATTAGGACAACATAAATAGAAAAATACCTCAAAAGGAAGTTACATATGTGCCAAATCTCTTGTCAATGAAAATATTCTATCCTACAAAGTCCACATGAATCATACTAAGAGAAAAAATGGATACACTTCCAAAAATCAAGGAAATTATAAACAAACATAAAAATGATGAGATAGAATGAAAACCTAAAATAGAAATAGTGGTTCAAATTATTTAACTATGTAGGAAGGAATGGACACCCCCACCATACTCCTTTTTCCCACAGAAAGACCCAACACCTCCATTTGATCAATCAAAATAAATGTAATTATCAAAAAACATAATAAAACATCTCATGATAATAACACTTCTGAAATTACAAAACAAAACACATAACTACTTCTTAATATTAAACAAAGATCCCAGACCACTTCTTGATGAGCATCAGAAATCTTGGACAATTTTTTTTTCAATTCTTGATTCACATAATACAGTTGGGGACACTCTAAAGACCAACGATTACATGGAATTGGAGTCTTTGAGTTAAAATTTTTCAATAAATATTTTTTGTGAAAGGATACACTAGATATTGAACTAGGTTATCAGTATATTGATTCTACAATTCAATCCCCACCATTAGAATCGAACTAGCACTATTTCGCTCCAAATGAAATTTCATCATGACTCAAAGTGGGTCTCTCCATCCTGAGAACAATATAAAAATATCGATTAGAAAAACAAATATGTGAAACCAGACATGGGAACACTTCGGGACATTCCACATAGTGGAACAAAAAAATGTCACAAAACCCTCCACCATGTGAAAAAATATCGGATGTAAACACCCAACCATTAAAATGGATAAAACCAAAACTAATTCACAAAGGAAAACTGCCCAAGGATAACTGAACATGGATCAAAATCCATAAATCTCTACCATTAAAATCTCATGAACATAATACTATCATACCTCTTTACAACCAGTTATAAATTATTAAACTGCATCGGTCACAATAAATAAACGCGACATCAAAAAACTTCTCATAAAATGGAATCTTTATACAATGAAGAAACAACCACATAGAGCCTATGTTTTCCATATTTAATAACATAAGAAAAATTCTAGAACAAGGTCCCTCACCCACTATAATTCTTGACCTTGTTCCATCTTCACTCCAGGGCCTATGGTTGGAACCTTGATGTTTGAAAAATCTACTTCTTCGCTATTAGAGGCTGATGATCCCCAATAATAACTAATAGTTTTTTCATTCATGACCGATAACACAACACTTTTGGAAGAACATAATGAAAAAACACACCAAGAGACTCACCTTTCTCTAACAAGGATCTTTCAATAAACATAGACAAAGAAGATTCACACACATCATCCTCATTCACCAAAACTATGGAAAAATTGAAAGATGAACGTCTGTGGGACACACCTAAATTTAAAAGGACAATGTTCCTAAATTTCTGTAAGAAAAAACACACTCCCATTAAATTAAGAGTTCTCAAAATATTCCAAAACATACTTGTTTTCATTTTAAATAAATTTTGACACCACAAACACCACCAAAAATGACAGTTATAACCAAAGAACCATTACAAAGAGAGGGACTTTATACTAATCCTAAAATAGCACACCACTCCAAAAAATGGGCTGCAGTGTTTTCAAATAGGTGAACATATCTCCAAAAAATTCCAAACAATACCTTTAAGGGACCTAGGAATTCACATGCAAAAATGATATTTAGATAATTTAGACACAATGACTTCTTCTGAACCAACGTGACACACTGATGACATTGATTGACCAAATGTTAGAATAGAGTTAATGAATGTTTTAGAAGAATTTTAATCCAATAACCAACACTGATTTCTCCATACTGGATACCCATTTATTTAAAAGTACTCCATTTGTTGCATCTAGAAACTGGGGGTAAATCAGGTGTCTCAATAAAAACAGATTAAAAGAGCTTTTTCACAAACCACATGTCTCACCATATCAGCAAAATTAGTCAAATTAAACTCTGACACCATGAAGCACGAAGGTAATAGACATAAACTATAAATACATAGGAATCTCAAGGAAACTGGATTTTTGGTCCATCTTCTACATCAAATCATACACATTGATAGGATCCTCTAGAACCTAAAAAAGTGGATGGTTTGAATTCCAAAACCCAAGAAGAAGGTGCATGGTCCGATCTTCTAGGTTGTATAAAAATGGTGAACTGCCTATGGCCTCAGATGTAATATCAATTGAATCATTGTAGAGGAATACAATTGCTAATCATGAAACCCATGAAACTAATAAAAATAATCCATTATCCAGAATATACCATAGCAAAACATCGAAAACTTGAAAAAAACTGACTCAAAGACTTCCAAAAACAAATTTTAAAAGACTCTACTAACCATTATTTAAAAAAATCATTAGAAGTAACTCAATCATAAAACACCATTAAAACAAGAAGGTCTTCTCATACTCCAAACACCTGACAAAAAATTTCCCAAATCACAAGGATAAACACCATGAAACTAAATATTATTAGAACATCACACATTTTACTAAAAGAACAATCGAGAAGAAAAAAATAATGGTGGGCTGCACCATCACTAATGGTATTCTATGGAGCATCATGCATGTATATACTCATGAAAAATAGGGAACTCATAAATACATCCACCAATATCCATGCTTGGAGTTCCACATGGAAATACCAATGGATTGAAAAACACATTTCCACTTACAATGACAAAATATTTAACCCACTATTTCAACCTCTCAATCCTCATAAAATTTAATAAATTATTAAACCAATAAATTGAACACTAATTACCAAATAAAAAACCATTTTAAAACTCCAAACATAAATACAAAAAATATCATCGCAATCAAAACCATTTTTGAATACCAATTAATCCTATTTAAAATATTTTTGTGGATCATGAAACACCATTTAAAAAATATTTCCAAAACCCACCTTGTAATAATCCATGTTTTCCAAAAAAAAAATTTTATACACCACATATTTTAACTATAAAAATAAATTCATGATAAACTGATCCCCATTTACTCAAAATTATTTTATGAAGATCTAATTTTCTAATTATTCTATCAAATTATGTTGAAAACATGTTTTATATTTTCCAAAAATCAATCCATTTCCACTTTAAAATATAGTTTATTAAATTATTATGAGACCCCCAACAACTTTTAAGGGGAAACTAGTTTTAATGGTTGAATTTTCAATATGTTTTGAGGACATATGAAAATAACATCCCCACCACAATAATTATTATTGGACCATCTCCTTGGATCCACTTGGCTTACCAGGCCCACTGATCCCACTAAGACCCCCCAACTTGACACCCTTTTCGAACCCCAAACACAAAACAATCTATAATAAAATAAATTAACTAAAACCATACCTCCCATAGAAACCCATGGTTCGGTCTATAATGTCTTTACCAGACACTCTCTCACACCAACACCCCATGGTTTTGACCATCATACTCTATATACCTAGACTTCACTAATGACATTGGGCACTCGAAATCAGGGTCCATTAAAGAGTATTATATCACCATATTCTACTCAAATATATTTCCAACTCTAACCCCCAATTATAGAATACTTTGGTATAAAAAAACTAAAAATATTCCCTTAATGCGGTTCTGAATACAAAGGATTTGAGAGGTAAAATGCTCTATATTTTCATTTAATGTATTATCATGTTCTATTATTTTCTTATTCTATCTTAACCTACCATAATAAAAAAGGTATGATAATTCTAGTATATTAAATACAATTTAATTTTATTATTCTAAGGAAAAAATCATACACAATTTCATTCCCCTTTATCTTTGTAACAAAAGTGAAAACATCATCTGTGATGTGTTAATTTATCACATTAAAGGATGAAAAAGTTTTCAGTTTCTATTGTATCCTTTATGATTGATTGTAAAACCAGTTTTATAGTCAATGAAAATAAAAATTTATGTATTAAATCCTATTTAATGTTTTATGACCATATTATATACCTAATATTAAAATATAAAACCAAAATAGTTTGTTTTGATTGAAAATAGTAAAAATAAAATAAATGATTATCACTAACATCTATATAATGATTTATCCTCACCCCAAATTAGAAAATGAATTTTATGTCCATTTAATATATTTCTTGCTTTTCAATAAATTTTAACTTCAATTAAATGAATCCATTCTCATTTTATATGATTTTCAATATATATATACAAGTAACTAATCATGAAAACCAATGAAACGAACTCCCCCAATTGATGAAATTTTATATTATAACTCATCAAAAAAGATATAAGTCACATTTTAAAATTATTTTAAATAAAATAAATTTTTAAATTTATACGAATTTTTTAATTAACGTATTCAATTTGATTATACAAAAAATTTGATATCATGTGATGACCACTTTATCACATAAAGTAAGGGTTTTTCCCAAACAACCATTTTCTCCATTGGGTGAGTATTTCTCTCTCATTACATTAATTTAACCCTAATTTATTTCAATATGCATTTTATAAATTATATTTATATGTTCCAAAATCATGTATCCTGATCATTACATACTTTTTTTAAGATACATGTTTTTTTTAGCTTCCCTTCTCAATTCTCCCCAATAAGCAAGCCAACTTAATGGGAACATGAAAATTTCATACCCATCATCATTTAATATCCATAATCTATTTTAAGAAACCAATAATTTTTTAAATTCAATAATTATTTCATGAAGAGCTAACATTTTTTTAAATCTTCTTTTATGGGAAAAATATGCTTTCTTATATGAAATGATCATTAATATTTTCATTAAACCTCACTAAAATGTTTCATTTATAAAGTTTAATTAACAAAGTTTTACATGTTTCCACATTAATCAGTCATAAATTATCATCAACAATGCCAATTTTTCCATTTTAATCTCCATGTATGAATTAATTCAATTTATACATTGAAACCATTAGGATATACCTTTTTAAGGCCTTGTGACATGATTATGATACCCAATTTTTTCCTTGGGTATCCCTAATTATATATTCTTCATGTAGAACACATATTTTTGAACAAGTGATGATGGTTTCACCAATATAGAGATCTAATGCATTGGATAATTTTTATTTCCATTTTACGTCATTTTTAGACATGGTGTGAAACTAGTTCCTTTTGGGGTGTTTTTCCACCATGTTTTGTAGTCTTGGAAGTTATCCTTCAGTAATTTTAATGTAATTTTATAATATGATTATATGTTCATGTGATGGTTATATGTTCATGTGTTAAACATGTTATTATTCCTTATGTTTATTCATCTTCTAGGCTTTTATGTAATCATGGTATGCCATATTACCCATCTGGTATGTTTTATTCTAATATTTTTTCCTGTAAAAGGATTTTTAGCTACTAAATTGAATTAATATATTCCCTATGTTATGATATGAAGATCTAAGAGCTCAATGGATGTTAATAGATCACTATGGAAATTCAATAAGATATTTTTTTAGTTTGTTTTTTGTATTTACAAATTATGTGCCTAATTCTACATTGACACTAGAATTTACAGTATCTGTTTGTAATTGATTGTACATTATGCTCAAAATCATGTAATAATATAAGAAAAATCCACAAGTTTCTATATATGGTAACTAGGAAACAACTAGTTCTTTTTGTATATTTGGACAGGCACACATTATTAAGAACCATATGGATGATTATATCACTATGTATTAACTAGAATGAAACATAAGGTTTCAAAAGTAAGGATACTCATTTCATTTATAAGTATATCCATCAATGTTCAATGTTTTATTTTTATTTTCTTACTATATGAGTATTCAAGACCCCTAATTATACCTTATTTTTTTAGTTAATGTCTGGAAAAAGAGGAAACAATTTAAATAATAATTGTTATATGAAATGAAATTATTTCCCAAATTGAATTCCAAATATGATGTGAAGTATTTCTCAAAACATTATGAAAGTACTTGCTTAGTAATATCAAGTTATGAATAATTACATCAATCATGTGGAACACCCCCGTTCTTCTAAAAAAGAACATGTATTGGTCAAATTATTTATATGGAAATGGAATCCCATGTTTATTGAATCTCTAGATCCCCTAATCATAGAACAATGAATTAAATCCATCAAGAAAAAATTATCTATACTCTAGTACCATGAATATGTGAATGTTATATGAAGAGTTTACCATTTTGATAGAGAATAGGATCGGTGGAGTACACTAATCCCAAACAATACTTCCAATGACAAAATAGATTCCTTGTAATGGGATTATTTCATGATAATATTTTTCAATGAATATTTTCAACAAATTATCTTTCTTAAGATGTAACGTGAGTTCCTCGGACTGATGAAAAAGAATGACTATTCTCTCAGGTGTATGAAGAAAACTTCCTATGACATGCAAGATTCACCTATAGATTTTTCATCAATACTTAAAGAATGGTGGATCACTTCTTTTTTGCAAAACAGTTGAGAATATGAAATTCTCTAGAAATTCATGACTTAAAATTTTATGAACATGTTTCTAATTGTTCCTTAAATGTTGAATTGGAAACTGGATACACTGTATTTTCTCATGGTACAAGGGAAAAACACTAGAAATAGAGTTTATTATGGGCGGGATAACAGATATAAACCATGAAGGAAAGAGGACCCAACATACCACTTTTAAAAAGTGTGGGAAGAAGAATACATGAAACTGCATAAAGGGAAGCATGAGATGCTTCAAATTTGGAAATTAAGGCCAATGTCTTAACTGAATAATTTCCTTTGATTACCTATATAAATAGTTTTATTTATCAATTGAAATTATTTTGGATCTCAACATATCTAAAATACACCTTTTATAATTGCATCATTGAGCTCAAGAAACTAAAGAGCAGTTACAGGAGAACCTGGATTAGGGTTTTATATTCCAAATGCTTCTTCATAAGGAAAACTAGACCTTTTAATCAAGAGGAAATATATATCAATGTGAATGTGAATTGAATATTGTGAGAAAAAAAATCATGATAAAGAACAAGTATCCCCTACCATAGATAGATGAATTGCTTGATCATCTACATGGGTCTTTTTATTTATCTATGATGAATCATTAGTCAATATATTTCTAATTAATCTTCAAAAAGGAATATATTCCCAACAATGCCTTTCTAAAGAGGCATCGAGACTCTAATTTCATAGTGATGCTTTTTAGACTTAGTAATTATCCATTGAATGTTTATGGATATAATGAAGAGAGTCTTTAGATATTATCTTGACAGAATTTTTGTAGTATTCATTGATGATACTTTGATATACTCCATGAACAATGATGAACATGAAGAGTATTAGAATACTATGATAAAAACATTGGGAAGAGAGAAACCATATAAGTCTTATAGTTAATGTGAGTTCTATATAGATTATGTATCATTATTAGTGTTTTCCATCACCATCAATGTAATATATGTGTTCACTTCCCTGACAAAGGATATTGAGGAGTGTCCTAGACCGAAATCTGTACAAAGATCCTTATCACCCATGGTCTAGTTAGGTATTACGAGATATTTTTGAAGAACATATCATAAATTTAATACCCAGTAGCAAAGAAAACCATGAAGGTAGGAAATTATTTGTGTACAAGTTAATATGAATACTTATTTAAAGTGTTGAAAAAGCATATAATCACTAAAAATATTCATACTCTACCAATAAGTGAGAAATCTCTATGGGGTAGAACAGTTATTAAATAAATTTATTCTGTTTTGTAATGATTTAAAATGATTTTTTCATATTTTATGCCTCAAATAATTGAAAAAATAATTATCCAAACTATCAAACACATGATCATGAGTTGGATGATTTGACCTTTTCATTGAATATATAGAGGTATTATCTATATGAGGAGAAGATTGAGATATATATTGATCACAAGAGCCTCAAATATATTATAACATAGAATGAGATTAATATTTTCTACTGAATATGAATAGAGAACATAAAATATTATGACTTCTCAAGCCACTACCATCCAAATAATGAAAATATGGTGGTAGATCATCTATGTAAATGGATCCTATAAAGTTATCAATGTTTAAAATTGAAAAGGATATAATATTATTAGATTTGAAAATTATGTAAATGGGAATAATTAAACGATAAAAAACATCAATCATTTCTCAGTTTGTTTCTCAACAATCCCTTTTATAAAAAATATGGGATTCTTACAGAAATGATGTGGAAAAACAGAAAACGTTTGAAGCTATAAAACATGGGAAATACATAAAGGTAAAAATGGATGAGAAATGAGTTTTAAAATTAGGTTCACATCTCTGTATTATATATAATCTAGAAATAAAAAAATATATCTTGAATGACTTTCATATCTCAACCTTATCTATTCACTGAGGGAGGATAAATATGTATCAAGATCTCTAAGAGAACAATTTGTGGGATAATATAAAGAAAGAGATCATTGAACACACATAAACGTTCCTAGTATGTATGAAAGTGAATTTAAAAAAGGCATATATAAAATGGGATGATGAAACCATTACCCATAACAACATGGAAATGGTAGAACATAACCGTGGACATTGTCAATACACTTCCAAATAAATATCGTGTAAAAAATCTATATGGGTTGTTATGGATTATCATTCAAAGGAATCTCAAATTATTGTAATTTGAGAGGATTTCTCACTACATAACATAAAATGGATATACAATAGAGAAGTAGTAAGGACACATGGGGTACCACTATCTATTATATCTAATTAGGATAAAAGAATTACCTCTATGTTTTGGAAAATCCTCAAAAATTCAATGAACAATGAGTTATAATTCATTACGAACTATCATCCTCAAACTGATGGCCAATATGAGAGGACTATTGAGACATAAGAAGATATTTTTGGAGTGTGTTCTATCGACACTGAAGGATTATGGGACAAACATATAACTTTTCCTCAAATCTACTACAAGAATAGTTTCCACCCAAGAATACAAATGGCTCTATATGAACACCGTTATGGGAAAAGATTCAGAGCACCAATGTTATGATATGTAGTCGGTAAATATAAGATACAACGACATAAAATAGTTAATGAAATGATTGAAAAGGTAAAAACCATTTAGATGCATATTTGGGTATCCCATGGTCAATATAAGGGCAATGAAGACAATCATAGATGAGACCATGTTTTATGGTTGTAAACAAGACATTACACCACATATCTCCTAGGAATAGGATCATGTTATACATGAATTAGGGAAAGCTATGTCCAAGGTAAATCGACACATTAATGATTCGGGATCTTGTTAGAGTTGTATCCTATCAACTATCACTTCCACATACCATATCTCAATCCCATGATTTTTTTCGTGTATCCCCCTTGAAGAAGTACATTCCAAATCCCCCACAAGTACTGAATTCATATGTGGTACAATTAGAGAATAATATCTCATATGATTAGAATCTAATGAACATCTTGGATTTTTGAGATAAATTTCTATAAAATAGTACAAATTACATATAAATCAGATATAGAACACAATACAAACATTAATAATGAAGAATTAATAAAAAAATATATTTCTATACGTTACGGAACATATACAAATTAAATAGAATCGGTACCTTTGGAATATTAATGTGACCCTTATGAATCATAAAGTGATGAATAGAATAGTAAACTCACTTATGAATGTATAAATAAATTTTATCCATATTATAAAAGAAAATATAACATATTTATATCATGTAACATGTAAATAAATGTTTTATAAATTATTAATTAAGTGTTGATAATTTTATAAATCTTATGTGGTTATTTTAAATTTTATAATTAATATGATGTTTTAAAATAAACGTTATTTCCATAAAATGTATTCATTAATAAATATTTTATTTCCTTATGATTATACTATAATTTTATGAGAACTTAATTATGTTTTTAAAGTGTTATAAAATTATTTCTAATTATAAAATGGGTATTTTACTTGTAAATAAGGATTTACATTTTTAATAACTTGAAAATTATGTTCTATAAATGGTTTCCTTTTTTTAATTCTATACCTTAAAAAATGGATAGGTTGTATTATTGGGTTTTTAATTAATTGAATTTTTGGTGAATAGTGAAATACAATAATTTACGATATATATACATTATAATTAAAATACACTATTCCTTGAGTCATTGCTACTGTAATTACCATAATCTTGATCTATAATTTATTATTTTAATACTTCTCCTACTATTCATAGTCTTAATGGAAAATAATAATCTAATAATTAAAATGATGATAGAACACCCCATATAAATATTACCCCTTACCAAGAATTCTCTTCAAACCTCTCATGATTTGAGCCTTTTCTATATTTTTCTCAAATATCATCCCAATACCTTCCTCATTTCTATGATCCCTTTGTCTCATTAAAATACCAATATAAATTCTCTTGTGGAGGTTTTCTTGAATAAGGATGCTAGATGTATAATCCTCTTTCTTTTCTTTTGATTTATTTTTCTGTTGTTTTTTTCTTATTATATCTTTAACTCCCCTCATCTAGATTTTATGTTCAATCCAATTCCATTCATATACTAAAATGTTATTATTTTATTGGAACAATCCGCCATCATTTATTTCCCAATCCATTTGTTCTAAAATTGAAAACATCTTCCATGATGTGTTAATTTTCCACATTCAAGGATGGCAATGTTTTCAATTTCCATTTATACCTCCATTAATTCCAATAAAACCATTTTAATGGATTAAAAATGATATAATATATTTATTTATTTTTATTTAATGTAATTTAACCATTTAATATAAAAAATATAACATAATAAAACAAAATAAGTTTGTGATGATCAATTAACCAACAGAATATTCTAAATGATTGTCACCAATTCCTTATCTAATGATTCATCCTCAACCAAAATTACCAATGTAATTATATAAAAATATAATATTTTGGATGGTCATTGATAACATATAACATCAATTATAGAAAATAATTCTCATTTTACTGAATTTTTCCAACATCTATACAAGCAACTAATCCTGAAAACCAAAGAAAGAAATGCTTCCATATACAGATGTTGTGTCTTATAACTCAACAAAATGACCATTAATGTACATAATAAATTTATAATAAATAATGAAAAGGTTGAAAATTTTCGGAATTGAATATTTAATGAATTTTATATGATTATTGTGGAGATTAAGATCATTTACAGAACAATTTTGTACATTAGATAAGGGTTTCTTCCCCAACATCCATTTTTCCTTCGAGTAAGGTTTTCACTCTCTTTTCCCTCGTGTAAATATTATCTATTTTTTATAATTATTAAAAAATATATTTATATTATCCAAAATCTTGTATCCATATAATATCATCCTTTTTTGTGGATAACTATGTTTTAATAAGGTTCCCATCTCAATTCTTCTTGATAATAAGTCCCGATTATAGAGAAATTCCCAATTTTATAGCAATTTTCAATTACCATCCATAATCTATTTTATGAAATAATTATTTTTCTAAAATAACTCATTTCATCCTAAAAAACCTTTTTTTAATTTGTTTTATGAAAAAAAAATACCAATTATAATTTAAATTCTCTTCAATGGATTCCTTAAACCAAAAAACATTGTCATTTATAATGTCTCTTAAACACTTCATTTTACACGTTTACACTTCAATTGGTAAATATTTATCATGATATATGTTTATTTTACAATATTAAATTTTTTATGATTTAAATCCATTATTTCATGGACACCATTATTGTGTTTCTTTTTGTTATGCTTGATTACATGATTATGATACCCAATTCCATCAATGGGTATCCATTAATATATATTTCTCATGTGATACATATATGCAAGAACATGTAATTATGGGCGCGACTAGATATCACTCCAATGAATTTTGTAAAGTTTAATCTCATGAGATTTAATATTGGTATTGGGAGTGAAACTAATTTTTTTGGGGACTTTTTTTCACCATGTGATATAGTCATGGAGGTTAGTCTTGAATCAGGTTTACCTATTGTTATATAGTGTTTCCACATTCCTATGATGTCATGGAATTATGTTCCCATGTTATACATGTTTTTATTCCATATATTTATTCATTAACCTTGATATTATGCCATAATATCATTCCTTATAACCCATGTGATGAATTTTATTCCTATTACTACTCCATTACTATTCTTTGTAGCTCATAACTTTTGTTTATGTATTCCCTAGTTTATCCTTTAACGGTATAAGATCTCAATGGAAGTGTGGTTCTCATTATGGAGACTAAATAAATGATTTTGTAGTCAAGTTTTAGTATTTTCAAATTATGTAACTAATCTTCGTAATACACTAGACTTCATGGTATGTGGATGTAATTGATGACAAATTATGCTTACAAATTATTATGTGAAAAAGGCTAGGTTTTATGTACTACTTATCAAGTAATCCATCATTGGAGATGAAAAAAAAGCCTCACACAACTTATCAATAAGTTAAACCTTCCCTAGGACTGCCTAACTCGATGAAATTGTGAATTACATGATGTAAACTTTCTTAAAAGGTCCAATTTACCACATGACCACCAATTCTATATTGGGTAAATTTGTTACACTAAGAGTCAAACTCATGAAAATGATGTTGGCATGAATCCTAACATATTAAACCTCATCCCATTATTCAGAAATTTTTTTCTAAGGGTGGTACCACAGCTTGGATAGCCCCTTAATTTTAAGCATATGGTTTCAATCAGGAAGCTAGAGTCACCCCACAATTGATCACTAGTACATACTACATATCATCTCAGTTGATGCAACCGAAGAAGGATTATTTGAGAAATTCCCAAGTTCCCATTCCATGAAAACTCTTAATGAATCATTATAATCAACTATAATATGAATATTAATATTAATAAACCATATTATAGTCTCATTTAATAAATTATCTTTGATTTGAATTTAATTTTAAACAATTAAAGAGACTTAATTATCAAAACTATAAGTAGTTGTGATAGATGAAAACTATTATTAGAAATTTATTTATATAGAACCGTAAGGAAACATAGTAAATTCACATCATCTTAATTTCAAGAAATATATATTTAGATAATATCATGTCATTTTATATTTAATTTCTGTAAAAAAATCATTCTTATGAATTTTATTTTTTCATAAATGTTCCCAAATATAAATTAGTTATGGGAAATTCAAATTTTTTAATGTAGGGAAAAACACCATCTAGGTTGTAACTAAATTTTTTAAAATAGATACTCAAAAACATAATTAACAATTATATAATAATGGTCTTTTATTATTTAAATTTAGATTTTATTAATTAGTATTCCACCATATCAAAAAAATATAAAATAAAAAACACATTAGAATTTGTATAAATCCATTGGGGTAAGGACTAATTAATAATAGACATAGGTGACCTAGTATGGTAGAATTTTTTTTTTCATGATTTAATTACACCCTTTTTGGGATTATCTCAATAAAAACAACCCCAAATGACATACATTGTTCTAGTTATTCATTCAAATATTTAGTACAATGGAATATTTCCCCATGACTGAACTACTATGTTCAAGTCAATAATAAGAAGAAACCCATTATCTGAGTCATAATTCCAATATTATAGAGGCACATGTCATTATAACATGTGATGAAACAGTATTCAACTTTCATTCATTCCATTTTTATGAAAAAAATTTGAATCGTGTATTCATATACAATGGTTATGTTAGATGAATTATAATTCCCATGTTATGAATGCAATTTTATTTATAATACAAAAATAGAATACATGTATCGAAAACCAAGTTTTCCCTCGATTTCAGGATTTAATAAGTTTATTTATAATAGTTTGATTATATGGGTTTCCCTTGAAAATTTATAATTGACCATCTAATTTATAAATTTTCATTGTTACCCATTTAATTATAACTGTAAATGTTTCATCCCATGTAATTAAGATTCCATTTATTAAATATGTAGTGATAGTTTATATTAGCTTCCATCATCAATCCATACTAGAAAACACCATTTATATCAATTAAAACACTTTAATGAGCTTTAATTTTTTAGTACTATATCAAACCATTCTACGATAATGAAATAATTATAGGTGTTAATAGATATATATAACACACAATGGTGTATAGTTAATCTTGGGAAATAATCACATAAATATTCTATGAATAAATTAATGCTAACAAATCAGGCATATCACATCAAACAACTATCCAAAAATTCTAGAATTGTAGCCTATTGTTATGGAAAATTAATGGAATATGAAACTATATGTCTCTACAATGATTATTGTAACAATACCCCCTTCCATTCCATTTGAAGGGTAAATACCATAAATATCATAAATAATTGTCCAATACATGTAATATTGTTCACTCATGGTGAAATCAAAATCAAAATTAAAAATGAATATTTTGAACATTACTCTTATACCTGGACACATGGTCTTATAACCATGAATAGTTTGATCTCCCCCATAAATACTTATTTACCAAGGCTCGATACATTTTTAGTCTCTTGTCTACCATCCCAGAACAGTATGGAAATTGAAAAAAACATTGGAGACCAATTTATAATGTCATAGACCCAGTTCGCTCATAAATAAATGAACCTAGTTGGTCAAATAATGTATTATCCCCAGTTTCTGGAATGTAACCCTTAATAATTTGTTTGTTATAAAGTTAAGGGTGATGAATGAGAGAGTTGAGAGATCTTGGAATGATGTTTTGAGGCAAAGGTGATGTTACATGAGCGGCACACAGTTTTTCTAACAATACTGCCAAACCATGCAGAGTTGAAAGATTAAGGCAGTGGCTCCCACACGGTTGGAGAACGGTTCAGGATACTGTGTGAGGAGTCCATTCATAGGTCTACCGAGGTAGTGTATAAGGCACGATTAGCACACAATTTGTCAAAATGTGCGAACTAACCGTGCAATCACTTAAATGGGATCATAAAAAAGTGGATCTCACACGTTTTTTCCTCTAAATGGGTCGTTTTTCTCCTATGTTTCCATAACATGGGATCACCCTCCCATGTAGGTAGGATAAACTCTCCACTGTATTTTTGATGTGATCCAATGTCATCCCTTGGTGAATAAAAGTCGAATTCTTGAGGAATGTGGTCGTTCTTCGTCATTCATGATCAGTTTCTTAGATATACTTCTCATATTCTCTTGGTTTCATAGATCTATGTTGGATATGGGTAGATCTATGTGTGTGGATGCCAAATATGATGATATTTGGTCTTGGTATTGCAAGGAAAAGAGATCTAAGGTTAGTTCTTAAAGAATCTACCAGGTTTTCTTGTGCATTCTTCGTTCGTTGTGGTTTTCGACAAAACCATCGAGGTAGGTGGCTTCTCTCTCAACTCCTCTTTCTATAATTGATTGGATTATATTGAAATTGTTTTATTGATTGGTAAATTCCTGGAAAATATTCATTTGTGATGATTTATAGTTTTTTTGAAATTGCGTGATCTTGGTGAATAATTGTTTAAAAAGGGGTTAAATTTAAATTGGTGATTTTAAATTAAAGATTTTCTAGAATTTCTAAATGGTTGATGAAAAAGGGATTTTCGATAGAAATTGTCTCAGTAAAATTTGATCTTTATTTAAATGGTTTGGAGTTGAAATGGTGCGGCATTAAAATGGTTTGGACGGAAATAGATTTCAATAAAAAAGTGTTTTTATTGAATGGTTTATTTTAGATTGATCAATGGTCATATGTGTTGTATATTCATATTACATAGACGAATCTTGGTGGAAATATGACATAGTGCTCAGTGCCAATGGTTTAATGGCACATGGGAATTTCATATATGGGGCTTGGTGGAAATATGACATTGTTCTCGGTGCCAACAGATTAGTGGCACATGGGAAACAATTACCTTGTGACGACTGGGTAAATTGACGAGAAATCGCTCATCAGTATTGATCTGTCATAACATAGATTTCATTGTTGGTTGCATGGGTTTCAGGATTTTGTGTGTATTCCAATATAGAGATATTGGAAAATGGTTGTAATGATTGTTTGGATATTTTTCTTAAAAAAAAACTTGCTGGAAAAATTGGTTTCAAATTCACAAGAATGGTTTTGGTAATGAATGGTTTTTGAAACCTTTTTATATATATTTATAAACTTCTTTTGAGAAATAAAATTATATAAAACATTTTATATAATTGTTTCTAACTCTTATATCATAGGGGCATGAGTAGGGAAGTGATTGGGGATATGCTAATGAGTATTATACTCACCCATTCTTTGATAATTTGGTGCTTTTGCAGATGCTTTATTCTTGTATAGGGGAAAAGGTAATGTTTCACACATATTTAGCACTACCTTGTGATGTTTGGGCTGTTCTATGATTGTGGAGCTTATAGCTTGTGGAGCATGGAGCCTTGTGGTCTTTTGAGAGACTTGTATCGTTTATCCATTGTGTACTTTCATACTTGGGTTTTCATCCACTGTTGCATACTTTGATATGGTTTTGAGATACTTGAAGATGTTGGGTTGTCTTTCATTCTTTCATGCATCATATAGTTAATGTTTGGTTATGTTTGGTTAGTTTATTGGTTTATTTATTAAAGGGTAAATTTTCTCCCACTTGTATTTGAAACCCTTGAAATTTATTGACAACCTTTGGTGTCTGATGGATGTCAAGTAAGGCCTAGTAACGACTCATTGTAAAATCAAGCCAATGAGAATTTGAGGGTCATTACAAGTGGTATTAGCTTGTTTTGTCCTTTGGAGGAGATTCTTAAATTTGGAGTTGACATTAATTGTGGTATATTCATTGTGTCGTGATGGTAGCAAGGTGTAGGAATGTCGAAAGATGGAATTTATAGCAAAAAAGTACGTAGCTAACCCTTTTATGCTGAACTTAAAGTTACCATGGAGTTGGGTAAATATGTGTTTGGAGACACTTCTAGGATTTTGAAATCTCATAGTCATGGGTTTAGCCAATGAGACATGCATGACATGAATTATAGATTAATGACTTCCGACTAGGATTGGATACATCATTTCGATAAATTATTCATGTTGTGAGAAAAGTGTTCATATTTTAAAATTATGGAATTGGTTTTCATATGAAATATTTTTAAACAAGTAAATGATTATCGTATATTGAAAATGGAATAATTTTCAAAAGCATGTGAAGTGGTTTAAAAGAAATTAAACATGGGGAAAAGGATGTTTTTGGAAAAAAAATTGTGATATTTGATGTGGAAGAATTTGAAATTCTAAGACAACAGTTTCTAGAGAGTGAGATTGATGGAGATTGTTGTTGGTTTAGAAAATGGCACCTAGAAGGTATCATCAAATCCTCCCCAAATAATCTGTAGAGAATGTGGTTGCACCTAAAACATAGGTGAACCATGATCTAGTTCAGAGTATCTTCTAGTATTTTCATTCTGTGGATATGGTAAACCGAAGGAATGAACAAAGCCATGTGGATTATACAATCCAGTTCATGAAGTAGAATCCACCTAACAATCGGTGTGATGCTGAACCCAAGAAGGTGGAGGTGTGGCTATGTAGGAAGAATCGTATATTCAATTTCATTATCACACCATCAAATCACAAGGTCTAGTTAGACATGTATATACTCAAGGATCATGCACTTCATTGGTGGGATTTACCAGTGCATGATAAATTTGATGATGGCCTTACATTGGAGGATTTTAAAGATTTGTTCAACAAACAATTCTATCCCCACACGTTCAAAATCCCAAAAACTGTGGACATATTTATCCTGAAAAAGGAGAGCCTCTCTGTCACGTACTAAGTGTCTAGGTTCATGAATTTTGTCTGTTTTTTTACCAGAGGTTGCGACAAGTGAGTCTTTGAAGGCACGCATCTTCGAATCAGGGCTAATGCAGGAGATTCGATCAAAGATTGCGGTGATCGGTATTACGGATTACACAGAGATGGTGAACAGAGCGACTTTTTCTCAACGTGATATCTCAGGATCGATAAGAGAATAAATTATGATACCTATAAGTAATAGTGGTAACTAAAATTTTAGGGACAATAGGAAAAGGGACACCTATTTCTAGGGTGCAAGTGGAAATTAGAACCAGATAGCTAGATCAGTAGACCTTCCTCCCCAACCCTAGTGAAAATCAGGTTGTTTTCAATGTGGTTCTCTTAACCACATAAAGTGAGATTGTATGGCACAACCTAGAGCATGTCATAATTGTAACAAGATGGGACATATTTAGTGCTTTTGTCATAGTGCTCCAAAGTCAGGTTCTTGAGACACTTCTCAGCTATGACAAGAATCGTATGCATCGATTGGATGAGGACAGTAGAATTAGTCTCATCAGTAGAGCAGAGCCAGCCCTGGTGATTCTAGAAATACCATGATTGCTAAACTAGAGAAACCTCATCAATGGAATAAGGAGAACAATATATTGAAGAAGAAATTATATGGATATGAGAAAATTATTGTCGACGATCAGGTTGGCCCATCTATAGTAAGAGGTACGATTCTATTGAATTCTACCTTTTTGCAAGTGTCGTTTGATACTGGTGCATCACATTCCTTCATTTCTTATCATGTTGTTGAATTTCTATCTTTAAAACTGGAAATAATTCCTTCTATTTTGAAATTGGAAACTTCTTTTGGTGAAACAGAATGTCAAGCCTTTGTGGGTAGAGCATGTGCTATAACTGTTGATGGATCTGAGATAAAATCGGACTTCTTGAAGTTGGATATGGATTTCTATGATGTAATCCTTGGTATGTATTAGTTGACAATGTTC
The DNA here is from genome assembly GCA_963277665.1 of Viscum album. NCBI lineage: Eukaryota > Viridiplantae > Streptophyta > Magnoliopsida > Santalales > Viscaceae > Viscum > Viscum album. The sequence continues at coordinate 62,789,217 of OY728128.1, forward strand.
AAGGGTCAAATAGACTGTTATAGAAGTATAGTTAGTTTCATGGCTGAGGATGGTATTAAGCTTCTCTTTAGAGGAGGGAAGACTATAAAGATTGTTTCAAGGATCTTGTTGGGATAACATGTGGGAAAAATGTCATACTAAATGGCAGCTTTTACTTTGGAATCAATAAAATAGATCGAGGAAAATAGTTTTCCAGTTGCTGTGGATCAATTTAAAGATGTCTTTCCCAAGAACTTCTCAGGGTTACCACCTCTATTGGAAGTGGAGTTTACAATTTTTCTCCTTCCAGGGACCAGACCTATTTCCCTTGAATCTTATATGATGGCACAAATAGAGTTATGGGAATTGAAATTGATATTAGAGGAGCTAGATGGAAAGAGTTTCATTCAACCATGTATGTCTCCATGGGCACCACAAGTTTTTTTTTCATTAAGAAGGAAGACGGAAATCGCCAGCTGTGATTTGACTATCGTAAGCCTAACCAAGTAATGATAAAGAATAGATATCAAATTCCATGCATTGTTGATCTATTCAATAAATTAAGGGGAGATTAGTGGTTCTCCAATATTGACTTGTGATCAGGATATCACCCAATTGAGAGTTCAGAAAGAGGATATTCCAAAGTCAACTTCCAGAAGTAGATATGGTCACTCTGAATATGTAGTCATGCATTATACTCTAACAAATGAACCAGAAGTCTTCATGGAATTGATGAATCGGAAATCTCAACAATATCTAGATTTTTTTGTTGTGGTGTTTGTGGATGACATTTTGGTATATTCAATGACAAGGGCATATCATGAGGTAAACCTAGAAACAATGTTACAAATCATGAGATATCATCTTTAGAATGCCATATTATCAATGTGTGATTTTTGGAAACAATAAAAAACGTTTCCTTCACCACGAAAGTTCCGAGAAATGTGTTTCTATTGATCATGAAAAGATAAAAGCTATTATCTCTTGGAAAATACCAAATAACATGTTCGAGAAATGAAGGTTTCTTGGTCTAGCTAGTTACTACTGATGCTTTATAAATGATTTCTCATGACTAGCTTCACCAATGAGAGATCACACAAAGAAGAATTATTTATTACAGTGAACAGAATAATGTCATAAGTCTTTCCAAGAACTGAACATTCAGCTTACATCGATACCTATCTTGTCCTTTCCTAAATCAGGATAGGGGTTTGAGGTGTATTATGATGTTTCAGGATCAGGGTTGGGTTGTGTTATCATGAAAGGAGATGAAGTGGTTTCTTATGGATCAAGTCAGTTGAGGGTTGTTGAGAAAAATTAACAAACACATAATTTGAATCTAACTGCAGTCATCTATGCTTTGAAAACATGGAGACATTATCTATTTGGTGAGGATTATACAGTGTTTATGGATCACAAAATTTTGAAATATATTTTCTCACAGTGATAATTGAATCTGAGGCAAAGGAGTTGGATGGTGTATCTCAAAATGATTGACTTTGACTTGATGAAGACACCGGGGAAAGAAAATTCAGTGGTGGATGCATTGAGTAGATAGTCATATGCTCATTTGGCAAAAGAAGCATAATATGAACAGTAGTTAATGTTGGTCTTAGCCGACATGCCTGTGGAATGTAAAGAACGAGGTGATGTTGGAGTTTTCTTTTTAGCTATACTGGTTCCAAATTTTTTAAAAAAGTTCCAAGAAGCATAATCATCTGATGCAAAATGTCTAGTTGTATGTTCAAAACAAAATGGTGGGGAGACCATTGATGGCTCAACACTTGATGGGGGTTCAGTTTTGTGTTTCAGAGATCATATGGTTGTACCTATGGTTTTTCAGGAAAAAATCCTTCATGCAAACCACCATTCAAGATGGGTTGTACATCCATATAAACAGAAGATGTATAATGCGTTGAAGGTGCAGTTTTGGTGGAGCGGCATTGAACAGAAGTGGTGGAGTTCATCTCACGGTGATTAACTTTTCAACATGATAAAGAAGAGCATCAGAGACCAGATGGTATGTTATTTAATTTTCCCATCACAGTGTGGAAATGGGATCAAATATCAAAGAATTTTGTTATAGGCCTTCCAAGAATAGTCCAGAAACATGACGGCATTTGGCTGAGAGTGGATCGTCTAACTAAGTCACTCCATTTCATCTTTATTTGTGAAAGTCAATCAAGGGTGGATCTTTTAAAAATATATATCTGAGAAGTGGAAAAGAGGCATGGTGTACTAGTTCCAATAGTCTCATATAGATATCCTAGTATCACATCTCGTTTCTATAAATCATCACAACAAGCCCTTGAAACATAGTTGACTATGAGCACCCTCTATCATCCTCAAATGGACGGGGAATCTGAGCGGGTGATTAAAATATTAGAAGACATGTGGCAGGCGTGTGTAATGGATTTTGGTGTCTCATGGGAGGAGCATATACCCTAAGTGGAGTTCTCATACAATAATTTCTATCAAGACTTGATACGCATGATAATTCTAGTACATTAAATACAATTGAATTTTATTATTCTAATGAAAAAATAATACACAATTTCATTCCCCTTTAAATTTGTAACAAAAGTGAAAACATCGTCTATGATGTGTTAATTTATCACATTAAAGGATGAAACAGTTTTCAATTTTTATTTTATCCTTTAGGATTTATTGTAAAACCAGTTTTATGGTCAATAAAAATATAAATTTATGTATTAAATCCTATTTAATGTTTTATAACCATATTATATACCTAATATTAACATATAAAACCAAAATAGTTTGTTTTGGTTGAAAAAAAGTAAAAATAATATAAATGATTATCACTAACATCTATCTAATGATTCATCCTAACCCCAAATTAGAAAATGAATTTTATGTCCATTTAATATATTTCATGCTTGTCAGTAAATTTTAGCTTCAATTAAATGAAACCATTCTCATTTTATATGATTTTCAATACACATATACAAGTAACTAATCATGAAAACCATTGAAACAAACTCCCCCAATTGATGAAATTTTATATTATAACTCATCAAAAGGGACATAAGTCACATTTCTAAAATTATTTTAAATAAAATAAATGTTTAAATGTATATGAATTTACTAATTAACGTGTTTAATTTGATTATACAAGACATTAATATCATGTGATGACCACTTTATGACATAAAGTAAGGGTTTTTTTCCAAACCACCATTTTCTCCATTGGGTTAGGATTTCTCTTTCATTACATTAATTTAACTCTAATTTATTTTAATATACATTTTATAAATTATATTTATATGTTCCAAAATCATGTATCCAGATCATTACAATTTTTTTTGGAGATACATGTTTTTTTTAGGTTCCATTCTCAATTATCCCCAAAAATCAAGACAACTTAATGGGAACATGACAATTTCATACCCATCTTCATTAAATATCCACAATCTATTTTAAGAAACAATTATTTTTTTAAATTCACTAATTATTTCATTAAGAGCTAACATTTTTTTAAATCTGGTTTTATGGCAAAAATATGCCTTTTTATATGAAATGATCTTTAATATTTTCATTAAACCTCACTAAATTGTTTAATTTATAATGTTTAATTAACAAATTTATACATGTTTTCACTTTATTCGGTCATAATTTATCATCACCAATGCCAATTTTTCTATTTTAATGTCAGTGTATGGATTAATTCAATTTATTAATGGAAACCATTAGGATATACCTTTTTTAGGCCTTGTGACATGATTATGATACCCAATTTTTTCCTTGGGCATCCCTAATTCAATATTGTTCATGTAGAACACATATGTTTGAACTAGTGATGATGGTTTCACCAATATAGAGATCTAATGCATTGGGTAATTATTATTTCCATTTTACGTCATTTTTAGACATGGTGTGAAACTAGTTCCTTTTAGGGTGTTTTTTCACCATGTGTTATAGTCCAGGAAGTTATCCTTGAGTAATGTTAATGTAATGTTATAATATGTTTCCATATTCCAATTATGTGATGATTATATGTTCATGTGTTAAACATGTCATTATTCCTTATTTTTATTCATGTTCTAGGCTTTTATGTAATCATGGTATGCCATATAACCCATATGGTATGTCTTATACTAATCTTTTTCCTGTAATAGGATTTTTAGCTACTAAATTGAGTTCATATATTCCCTAAGTTATGCTCTGAAGATTTAAGAGCTCAATGGATGTTAAGAGATCACTATGGAGATTAAATAAGATATTTTTTAGTTTGTTTTTTGTATTTTCAAATTATGTGCCTAATTATACATTGACACTAGATTTTACAATATCTGTTTGTATTTGATGGTACATTATGCTTAAAATCATATAATAATATATTAAAAAGCCACGATTTTCTATATTTGGTATCTGGGAAACATCTAGTTCTTTTTGAATATTTGGACAAGCACACATTATTAAGAACCATATAGATGATTATATCACTATGTATTACCTAGAATGAAACATAAGGTATCAAATGTAAGGATACTATTTTCATTTACAGGTATATCCATCAATGTTCAATGTTTTATTTTTATTTTCTTACTATATGAGTATTCAAGACCCATAATTATACCTTATTTTTGTAGTTAATATCTGGATAAAGAGGAAACAATTATAATAATTATTGTTATGTGAAATGAAATTATTTCCCAAATTGAATTCCAAATATGATGTGAAGAATTTCTCAAAACATTATTAAAGTAATTGCTTACTAATATCATGTTATGAATAATTACATCAATCATGTGGAACTCCCCCATTCTTCTAAAAAACAACACGTTGTGGTCAAATTATTTATGTGGAAATGGAATCCCATGTTTATTGAATCTCTAGATCCCCTAATCATAGAACAATGAATTAAATCCATCGAGACAAAATTATCTATCCTCTAGTACCATGAATATGTTAATGTTATCTGAATAGTTTACCATTTTGATAGAGAATATGATCGGTGGAGTACACTAATCCCAAACAATATTTCCAATGACGAAATAGATTCCTTGTAATGGGATTATTTCATGAAAATATTTTTCAATGAATATTATCAACAAATTATCTTTCTTAAGATGGAACGTGAGTTCCTTGGACTAATGAAAAAGAATGACTATTTTATCAGGTGTATGAAGAAAAATTACTATGACATGCAAGATTCACCTATAGATTTTTTCAGAACACTTAAAGAATGATGGATCACTTCTTTTTTGGACAACAGCTGAGAATATGAAATTCTCTAGAAATTCATTACTTTAAATTTTATGAACATGTTTCCAATTGTTCCCTTAATGTTGAATTAGAAACTTGGTACACTCTATTGTCTCATGGTACAAGGGAAAAACACTAGAAATAGAGTTTATTATGGGTGGGATAACAGATATAAACAATGAAGGAAAGAGGACCCAACATACAACTTTTAAAAAGTGTGGGAAGAAGAATACATGAAACTGCTTAAAGGGAAGCATGAGATGCTTCAAATATGGAAATTAAGGCCATGTGGAAAAAAAATTCCAAAGGGATATAATAATTCTAATAATGCAGAAGAATAAAGGATGGTTTATATCAACACTTAGTATATAGTGATTGTTTCAACTATAAGGAACATGGGAATTAGGAGATCCATTTCACTAAACCAAGTGTTGTTTTGGAAATAGATAACAAAATATTGTAAGGAAATAATGAAGAGAATATGATATCACTACTGATATAGTGGAACATAAATATTATGTGGTTATTGGTATAATAGTTATTCATTCAAGAGTAGAAAAAAATACAATTTTATTCTAGTTTTATGAAATCATTTATATTTTTTACATTTAGTATAACTATTTAATGACCAAATCAAAATATTGAGGTTGAGATATCTCAGAGGACAAAAAATGGTGTAATTATTGCATCGAAAGTTTATAACTCCTTCGTAGTTAATGTTTCTTGATAGAACCTAAAAAAGCATCTAGTCATGTCACTTTTGTTGTGTTTTATGCTATAATGGTCATGGATTGTCTATCTTTATTTAATGTTAACATCAATTGTCATGAAAGCAATATCACTCTTCAAATTCCGATTCATCCTCCAATTCAGTACAAGTGTATGGAGGATGATGAATCTCCATCCGAATTATCATCTAATTTTTGGATATCTTTGCTTTATGAGAATTCATATCTTTCCCAAATGATTAATATAATAGAGATAATCATGCTTGAATATATTCCCATCATGAGGGATTACACTAATGTCTTCACTGAATAATTTCCTTTTATTCCCCCTATAAATAGTTTGATTTATCAATTGAACTTATTTTTGGATCTCAACATATATAAAATACCCCTTTTATAATGGCTTCATTGAGCTCGAAAAACTAAAGAGCAGTTACAGGAGAACCTGTATTAGGGTTTTATATTCCTAAGTTCTTCTTCAGGGGGAAAACCAGTCCCTTTAATCAAGAGGAAATATATATCAATGTGAATAAGAATTGAATATTGTGAGAACAAAAATCATGATAAAGAACAAGTATCCCCTTCCACAGATAGTTGAATTGTTTGATCATCTACATGTCTCTTGTTATTTATCTATGATGAAAACTTAGTCATGATATTACTAATTAATCTTCATGGAGGAATATATTCCCAATAATGCCTTTCTAATGAGTCATAAAGACTCTAATTTTATAGTGATGCTATTTAGACATAGTAATTCTCCACAGAATGTTTATGGATATAATGAATAGAGTCTTTAGATATTATATTCACAGAATTTTTGTAGTATTTATTAATGATACTTTGACATACTCCATGAACAATTATGAACATGAAGAGTATTTGAATACTATGATAAAAACTATTAGAAGAGAGAAACCATATACATGGTATAGTAAATGTGAGTTCTATATAGAGTATATATCATTATTGGTGTTTTCCATCACCATCAAAGTAATATATGTGATCACTTCGCTAACAAAGGATATTGAGGAGTGGTCTAGACCAAAAACTATACAATGATTCTTATCCCCCATGGTCTAGTTATGTATTACAAGATATTTTTCAAGAACATATCATAATTTTAATACCCAGTAACAAAGAAAACGTAGAAGGGAGAAAAGTATTTGTGGACAAGTGAATATGAAGACTTATTTAAAGTGTTGAAAAAGCAGATAATCACTACATCTATTCATACTCTACCAACAAGTAAGAAATCTCTATGGGGTAGAACAATTTTTAAATAAATTTATTCTATTGTGTAATGATTTAAAATGATTTTGTGATATTATATGCCTCATAGAATTGAAAAAATAATTATCCAAACTATCCAACACATGATCATGAGTTGGATGATTTGACATTTTCATTGAATATATATAGGTATTATCTATATGAGGAGAAGATTGAGATATATATTGATCATAAGAGCCTCAAATATATTTTAACATAGAATGGGATTAATATTTTCTAGTTATGATGAACAAAGAACATAAAATATTATGACTTCTCAATCCACTTCCATCCAAATAGGGAAAATATGGTGGTAGATCATCTATGTAAAAGGATCCTATAAATTTATAAATGTTGAAAATTGAAAAGGATATAATATTATTATATTTGAAAATGATGTAAATGGGTATAATTAAAGGATAAAAATCATCAATCATTTCTCAATTTGTTTCTCAACAATCCCTTTAAGAAAAAATAAGGGATTCTTACTGAAAAGATGTGGAAAATCATAAAACGTTTGATGCTATAAAACATGGGAAATCCTTAAAGTTAAAAATGGATGAGAAATTAGTTTTAAAATTAGGTTCACATCTATGTATTCTATATAATCTAGAAAAATATATATATCATGAATGACATTCATATCTCAACCGTATCTATTCACCAAAGGAGGATAAATATGAATCAAGATCTCTAAGAGAACAATTTATGGAATAATATGAAGAAAGAGATCACTGAACATACATAAATGTTTCTAGTATGTATGCAAGTGAAGGTAAAAAGGCATAAGTCAAAGGGTATGATGAAACCACTACCCATAGCAACATGGAAATGGTAGAACATCACCGTGGACATTATCAATAGACTTCCAAATAAATATAGTGTAAAAAATCTAGATGGGTTGTTATTGATTATCATTCAAAGGAAACTCACATTATTGTAATTTGAGTGGATTTCTCACTACATAAAATAACATGGATATACAATAGAGAAGTAGTAATGTTAAATGGGGTATCACTATCGATTATATCTAATTAGGATCAGAGATTTACCTCTATGTTTTGGAAAATCCTCCAACATACAATGAACAATGAGTTATACTTCTTTACGAACTATCATAGTCAAACTGATGGCCAATATGAGAGGACTATTGAGACATAAGAAGACATGTTTGGAGTGTGTTCTATGGACACTAAAGGATTATGGGACAAACAAATAACTTTTCCTCAACTCTACTACAAGAATAGTTTCCACCCAAGAATACAAATGGCTCTATATAAACACCATTATGGGAAATGATTCAGAGCACCAACGTTATGAGATGTGGTCGGTGAATATAAGATACAACGACATCAAATAGTCAATGAAATGATTGAAAAGGTAAAAATCATTTAGAAGAATATTTGGGTATCCCATAGTCAATATAAGGGCAACAAAGACTATCATAGATGATACCATGTTTTATGGTTGTAAACAAGACATTACACCACATATCTCCTAGGAATAGGATCATGTTATACATGAATAAGGGAAATCTATGTCCAGGGTAAATCAGCACATTAAGGATTATGGATCATGCTAGAGTTGTATCCTATCAACTAGCACTTCCACATACACATCTCAATCCCATGATTTTTTCCATGTATCCCCCTTGATGAAGTACATTCCAGATCACCCACAAGTACTGAATTCATAGGTGGAACAGTTAGAGAATAATATCTCTTACGATTAGAATCTAATGAACATCTTGGATTTTTGAGATATATTTCTATAAAATATTATAAATTACATATGAGTCACATGGAGAACACAATCCACACATTAATAATGAATAATTAATAAAAAATCTATTTCTATACGTTATGGAACATATACAAATCAAATAGAATCAGTACCTTTGGAATAGTAATGTGACCCTTATGAATCGTAATGTGATTAATAGAATAGTAAAAGCTTTTATGAATGTATAAATAAATTTTATCCATATTATAAAAGAAAATATGACATATTTATATCATGTTACATGTAAATAAATGTTTTATAAATTATTAATTAAGTGTTGATATTTTTATAAATCTTGTGTGGTTATTTTAAATTTTATAATTAATATGTTGTTTTAAAATAAAATATATTTCCATAAAATGTATTCATAAATAAATATTTTACTGCCTTATGATTATACTATAATTTATGAGCCCTTAATTATATTTTGAAAGTGTTATAAAATTATTTCTAATTATAAAATGGGTATTTTTGTTGTAAATAATGATTTACATTTTTAATAACTTCAAAATTATGTTCAGTAAATGGTTTCCTATTTTTAATTCTACACCTTAAAAAATTGTTAGGTTGTATTATTGGGATTTTAATTAATTGAATTTTTGGTGAATAGTGAAATACATTAATTTACGATATATATACATTATAATTAAAATACACTATTCCTTGGGTCATTACTAATGTAATTACCATAATCTTGATCTATAATTTATTATAATAATACTTCTCTAACTATTCATAGTCTTAATGTAAAATAATAATCTAATAATTAAAATGATGACAAAACACCCCTATAAATATTACCCCTTACCGAGAATTCTCTTCAAACCTCTCATGATTTGAGCCTTTTATATATTTTTCTCAAATATTATCCCAATACATTCCTCATTTCTAGGATCCCTTGGTCTCAAGAAAATACCAATATAAATTCTCTTGTGGAGGTTTTCTAGAATAAGGATGCCAGCTGTATAATCCTCTTTCTTTTCTTTTAATTTATTTGTATGTTACTTTTTTCTTATTATATATCCAACTCCCCTCATCTAAATTTTATGTTCAATCCAATTCCATACATATACTAAAATTTTATCATTTTATTGGAACAATCATCCTTCATTTATTTCCCAATCCTTTTGTACTAAAATTGAAAACATCTTCCATGATGTGTTAATTTCCCACATTAAAGGATGGAAATGTTTACAATTTCCATTTATACCTCCATTAATTCCAATAAAACCATTTTAATGTATAAGAAATGTTATAATATATTTATTTATTTATATTTAATGTAATTTAATGATTTAATATAAAAAATATAACATAATAAATCAAAATAAATTTGTGATGATCAATAAACCAACAAAATATTCTAAATGATTATCACCAATTCCTTATCTAATGATTCATCCTCACACAAAATTACCAATGGAATTATATAAAAATATAATATTTTGGATGTTCATTGATAACATATGACATCAATTATAGAAAATAATTCTCATTTTACTGAATTTTCCCATCATCTATACAAGCAACTAATACTGCAAACCAAAGAAAAAATGCTTCCATTACAGATGTTGTATCTTATAACTCAAAAAAATGACCATTAATGTACATAATAATATTATAATAAATAATGAAAATCATGAAAATTTTCTGAATTAAATATTTAATGCATTTTATATGATTATCCCAGAGATTAAGATCAAGTACAGAACAATTTTTTACATTAGGTAAGGGTTTCTTCCCCAACATCCATTTTTCCTTCGAGTTATGTTTTCACTCTCTTTTCCCTAGTGTAAATATTATCTAATTTTTATAATTATTAAAAATTATATTTATATTATCCACAATCTTGTATCCATATAATATCTTACTTTTTTGGGGATAACCATGTTTTAATAAGGTTCCCTTCTCAATTCTTCTTGATAATCAGTCCGGATTATAGAGAAATTTCCAATTTTATAGCCATTTTCAATTACCATCCAAAATCTATTTTATGAAATAATTATTTTTCTAAAATAACTCATTTCATCCTAAAAAATCATTTTTTAATTGGTTGTATGAAATAAAAAATAGCAATTTAAATTTAAATTCTCTTCAATAGATTCCTTAAACCAAAAAAACATTGTCATTTATAAAGGCTCTAAAACACTTCCTTTTACATGTTTAAACTTAAATTGGTAATTATTTACCATGATATATGTTTATTTTACAATATTAAATTTTTTTATGATTTAAATCCATTATTTCATGGACACCATTTTTGTGTTTATTTTTGTTATGCTTGATGACATGATTATGATACACAATTCCATCAATGGGTATCCATTAATCTATATTTCTCATGTGAGACATATATGCAAGAACATGTAATTATGTGTTTGACTACATATCACTCCAATGAATTGGGTAATATTTAATCTCATGAGATTTCATGTTGGCATCAGGAGTGAAACTAATTTTTTTGGGGACTTTTTCCACCATGTGATATAGTCATCGAGGATAGTCCCGAATCTTTTTTACCTCGTGTTATATAATGTTTCCACATTCCTAGGATGTCATGGAATTATGTTCCCATGTTATACAGGTTTTTATTCCATATATTTATTCATTAACCATGATACTATGCCATTATATCATTCCTTCTAACCCGTGTGATGTGTTTTATTCCTATGATTACTCCATTACTATGCTTTGTATCTCATCACTTTTGTTTATGTATTCCCTATTTTATCCTTTAACGATATAAGAGCTCAATGGAAGTTTGGTGCACATTATAGAGACTAAATAAAAGATTTTTTAGTCAAGTTTTAATATTTTCAAATTATGTAACTAATCTTCCATATACACTAGACTTCATGGTATGTGGATGTAATTGATGGTAAATTATGCTTAAAAATTATTTATTATTCTGAAAAAGGCTAGGTTTTATGTACTACTTATCGAGTAATCCATCATTGGAGATGCAAAAGAACCATCACACTACCTACTAATAAGTTAAAATTTCCATAGGAATTCCTGACTCGATGAAACTGTGAATTACATGATGTAAACTTTCTTAAAAGGTCCAATTTACCACAGGACCACCAATTCCATATTGGGTTAATTTTTTACACTAAGAGTCAAACTCATGAAAATGACATTGGAATGACTCCTAACATATTAAAAATCATCCCATTATTCATAAATTTGTTTGTAGGGGTGCTACCACAGCTAGGATAGCCCCTTAATTTTAAACATATGGTTTCAATCATGAAGCTAGAGTCACACCACAATTGATCACTAGTACATACTACATATCATCTCAGTTGAAGTGACCAAAGAAGGATTCATTGAGAAATTCCCATGTTCCCATTCCACGAAAACTATTAATGAATAATTATAATAAAATATTATATTAATATTAATATTAATAAACCATATTATAGTCTGATTTAATAAATTATCTTTTATTTGAATTTAATTTTAAACAATTAATGAGACTTAATTATGAAAACGATAAGTAGTTGAGATAGATGAAAACTGTTATTGGAAATTTATTTATATTGAACCGTAATGAAACATAGTAAATTCACATCATCTTCATTTCAATAAATAGTTATTAAGATAATATCATGTCTTTTTATATTTAATTTATGTAAAAAAATCAGTCTTATGCATTTTATTTTTTCATAAAGTTTCCCAAATATAAATTAGTTATAGGAAATTCAAATTATTTAATGTAGGGTAATACACCATCCAGGTTGTAACTGAATTTTTTAAAATAGATACTAAAAAACATAATTAAGAATTATATAATAATGGTCTTTTATTATTTAAATTTAGATTTTATTCATTAGTATTCCACTATATGTATTTATGTAACACCATATAAGTGACTGAAAAAATTTTAAAATAAAAAACACATTAGAATTTGTATAAATCCACTAGGTTAATGACTAATTAATAATAGACATATGTGACCTAGTATGGTAGAATAAATTTTTTCATGATTTAATTACACCCTTTTTGGGATTATCTCAATAGAAACAACCCCAACTGACATACTTTGTTCTAGTTATGCATTCTGATATTTAGTACAATGGAATATTTCCCCATGGCTGAACTACTATGGTCAAGTAAATAACAAGAGGAAACCCATTATCTGAGTCATAATTACAATATAATAGAGGCACATGTCATTATAACATGTGATGAAACACTATTCAACTTTCATTCATTCCATTTTTATGAAAAAAATTTGAATCATGTATTCATATACAATGGTTATGTTAGATGAATTATAATTCCCATGTTATGAATGAAATTTGATTTATAATATAAAAATTGAATTCATGTATCGACAACCAAGATTTCCCTTGATTTCAGGATTTAATAAGTCAATTTTTAATGGTTTGATTATATGGGTTTCGATTGAAAATTTATAATTGACCATATACTTTATAAATTTTCATTGGTACCCATTTAATTAGAGCTTTAAATTTTTCATCCCATGTAATGAATAGTCCATTGATTGAATATGTAGAGATTGTTTATATTAGATTCCACCATCAATCCATAATAGAAAACACCATTTATATCAATTAAAACACTTTAATGAGCTTTAATTTTTAGTACTATATCAAGCCATTATATGATAATGAAATAATTATAGGTGTTAATAGATATATATAACACAAAATTGTGTATACTTAATCTTGGTAAATAATCACATAAATATTCTATGAATAAATTAATGCTAACAAATCCGACATATCACATCAAACAATTATCTGAAAATTCTAGAATTGTAGCCTATATGTTATGAAAACTTAATGGAATATGAAATTATATGTTTCTACAATGATTATTGTAATGATACCCCATTCCATTCCATTTTAAGGGTAAATACCATAAATATCATAATTCATTATCCAATACATTTAATATTGTTCACTCATGGTGAAATCCAAATCAAAATAAAAAATTATTATTTTGAACATTAGTCTTATACCTGGACACATGGTCTTATAACCATGAATAGATTTATCTCCCCCATAAATAGTTATTTACCAAGGGTCGATACATTTTTATTCTCCTTTCTACCCTCCCAGAACAGTATGGAAATTGAAAAAAACATTAGAGACCAATTTATAATGTCATAGACCCAGTTCGCTCATAAATAAATGAACCTAGTTGGTCACATAATGTGTTACCCCCAGTTTCTAGTATGTACCCCTTAATTATTTTTTTGTTATAATGTTAAGGGTGACGAATGAAAGAGTTGAGAGATCTTTGAATGATGTTTTGAGGAAATGGTGAAGTCGCACGGGCGGCACACAGTTTGTCTAACAGTACTGCTAAACCATGCATAGTTGAAAGATTAAGGCAGTGGCTCCTACATGGTTGGAGCATGGTTCAGGAGACTATGTGAGGAGGACATTCATAGGTCTACCGAGGTAGTGGCTAATGCATGATTATCACCCAATTTGTCAAACTGTGCGAACTAACCGTGCAATCACTTAAATGGGATCATAAAAAAGTGGATCTCACACATTTTTGACACTTAATGGGACGTTTTTTCTCCTAAGTGGCCATAACATGGGATTAACCTTCCTTTTAGGTAGGATAAACTCTCCCCTATATTTTGGAGGTGATCCAAAGTCATTCCTTGGCGAATAAAAGCCGGATTCTTGAGGAATTGGTCGTTCGTCATCATTCATGATCGGTTTCTTAGACATACTTCTCATATTCTCTTGGTTTCATAGATCTATGTTAGATATGGGTAGATCTATTTGTGTGGATGCCAAATATGATGATATTTGGTATTCTTATTTCATGGAAAAGAGATCTATATTTGGTTCTTAAATAATCAACCAGGTTTTCTTTTTCATTCTTCGTTTGTTGTGGTTTTGGACAAAACCATCGAGGTAGGTGGCTTCTCTCTCGACTCCTCTTTCAAGAATTTATTAGATTAGATTGAAATGGTTTTATTGATTGGTAAATGCATGGAAAAATATTCATTTGTGTTGATTTATAGTTTATTTTGAAATTGCAAGATCTTGGTGAATAGTTGTTTAAAAGGGGGTTTAATTTAAAATGATGATTTTAAATTATAGATTTTCTGGAATTTCTAAATGGTTGATGAAAAAGGGATTTTCGATAGAAATTGTCTCAATAAATGTTGATCTTTATTTATATGGTTTGGAGTTGAAATGTTGTGGCATTTAAATGGTTTGGACAGAAATAGTTTTCAACAAAAAAGGGGTTTTATTGAATGGTTTATTTAGGATTGATCATTGGTCATATGTGTTGTATATTCATATTGCATATACGAAGCTTGGTGGAAATATGACATAGTGCTCAGTGCTAATGGTTTAATGGAACATGGGAATTTCATATATATGGATTCATTGAAATATGACATTATGCTTGGTGGCAAAGGATTAGTGGAACATGGGAAACAATTACCTTGTGATGACTGGGTAGATTGATGAGAAACCGCTCATGAGTATTGATCTGTCATAACATATAATTCATTGCTGCTTGCATGGGTTTGAGGATTTTTTATGTATTCCAATATAGAGATATTGGGAAATGGTTGTATTGAATTTTTGGATATTTTTCTAAACAAATATCTTGCTGGAAAAATTGGTTTCAATTTCACATGAATGGTTTTGGTAATGAGTGGTTTTTGAAACCTGTTTATATATAGTTATAAACTTCTTTTGAGAAAACAAATTATATAAAACATTTTATATAATTCTTCCTAACTCTTATATCATAGTGGATTGAGTAGGGAAGTGATTGGGGATAAACTAATGAGTATTATACTCACCCCTTCTTTGTCAATTTGGTGCTTTTTCAGATGCATTATTTTTGGATAGGGGAAAAGGTAATGTTTCAAAAATATTTAGAACTACCTTGTGATGTTTGGGTTGTTCGATTATTGTGGAGCTTATAGCTTTTAGATCATGGAGTCTTGTGGCCTTTTGAGAGACCTGTATCATTTATCCGCTGTGTACTCTGATACTTGGGTTTTCATCTACTTTTGCATACTTTGATATGGTTTTGAGATACTTGAAGATGTTGGGTTGTCTTTCATTCTTTCATGCATCATATAGTTAATGTTGGGTTATGTTTGGTTGGTTTATTGGTTTATTTCTTAAAGGGTTAATTGTCTCCCACTTGTATTTGAAACCCATGAATTTTTTTGACAGCCTTTAGTGTCTAGTGGATGTCGAGTAAGGCCTAGTAATGACTCATTGTACAATCAAGCCAATGAGAATTTGAGGGTCATTACAAGTGGTATTAGCTTGTTCTGTCCTTTGGAGGCAATTATTGGATTTGGAGTTGACATTCATTGTGGTATATTCCTTGATTCGGGATGGTAGCAAGGTGTAGGAATGTTGAAAGATAGAATTTATAGCAAAAAATGACGTAGCTAATCCTTTTATGATGAACTTCAAGTTACCATGGAGTTGGGTAAATATGTGTTTGGAAACACTTCTAGGATTTTGAAATATCATATTCATGGGTTTAGCCAACGAGGCAAGCATGACATTCATTATAGAGGAATGACTTCCCACTAGGATTGGATACATCATTTCAATAAATTATTTATGTTGTGAAAAAAGTGTTCCTATTTTAAAAGTATGGAATTGGTTTTCAAATGAAAAATTTTTAAACAATAAAATGATTATCGTATTTTGAAAATGGATTAATTTTCAAAAGCATGTGAAGGGGTTTAAAAAAAATTGAACATGGGAAAAAGGATGTTTTGGAAAAAAATTGTGATAGTTGATGTGGTAGAATTTTAAATGCTAAGCCAAAAATTTCTAGAGAATGAGATTGACGGAGTTTGTTGTTGGTTTAGAAAATGGCACCTCGAAGGTGTCATCGAAACCTCCCCAAAGAATCAGTAGAGAATGTGGTTGCACCTAAAACATAGGTGAACCAAAATCTAGTTCAGAGTATCTTCCAGGCTTTTCATTCTATGGATATGTGAAACTGAAGGAATGAACAAAGCCGTGTGGATTATACAATCCAGTTCATGAAGCAGAATCCACCTAACATTCGGTGTGATGCTGAATCCAAGAAGGTGGAGGTGTGGTTATGTAGGAATAATCGTATCTTCAATTTCATCATCACACCATCAGATCACAAGGTCTAGTCGGACACGTATATTCTGAAGGATCTTGCACGTCAGTGGTGGGATTTACCAGTGTAGGCTAAATTGGATGATGTCCTTACATGGGAGGATTTTAATGATTTGTACAACAAACAATTCTATCCCCACACGTTCAAAATACTGAAAACTATGGACATATTTATCCTGAAATAGGAGAGCCTCTCTGTCACGTAGTAAGTGTCTAAGATCATGAATTTCTTCTTTTTTCACCAGAGGTTGCGACAAGTGAGTCTTTGAAGGCACACTTCTTAGAATCAGGGCTAATGCATGAGATTCGATCAAAGATTGTGGTGCTCGGTATTACGGATTATACAGAGATGGTGAACAGAGCGACTATTTCTCAATGTGATATCTCGGGATCGATAGGAGGATGAATTATGATACCTATAAGTAATAGTGGGAACTCAATCGCTAGGGACAATAGGAAAAGGGACACATATTTCTAGGGTGCAAGTGGAAATCAGAACCAGATAGCTGGATCAGTAGACATTCCTCCCCAACCCCAGAGAAAATCAGGTTGTTTTCAATGTGGTTCGCTTAACCACATAAAGTGATATTGTATGGCACAACCTATAGCATGTCATAATTGTAACAAGATGGGACATATTCAGCGCTTTTGTCATAGTGCTCCAAGATCAGGTTCATGAGACACTTCTCAGCTATCACAAGAATCATATGCATTGATTGGATGAGGACAATAGAATTAGTCTCATCAGTAGAGCAGAGCTAGCCCTTGTGATTCTAGAAATACCATGATTGCTAAACTAGAGCAACCTCATCAAGGGAAGAAGGAGAACAATATAGTGAAGAAGAAATTATATGGATCTGAGAAAATGTTTGTCGATGATCAGGATGACCTTCTATAGTAAGAGGTATGATTCTATTGAATTCTTCCTTTGTGAAAGTGTGGTTTGATTCTAGTGCATCACATTCCTTCATTTATTATCGTGTTGTTGAATTTCTATATTTAAAACTGGAAATAATGCCTTCTGTTTTGAAACTGGAAACTCCTTTTGGTGAAAGGGAATGTCAAGCCTTTGTGGGTAGAGCATGTGCTATAACTGTTGATGGATCTTAGATAAAATGGGACTTCTTGATGTTGGATATGTATTTCTATGATGTAATCCTTGGTATGTATTGGCTGATAATGTTCAAGGGTCGAATAGACTATTATAGGAGAATAGTTAGTTTCATGACTGAGGATGGTATTAAGCTTCTCTTTAGAGGAGGGAAGACTATAATGATAGTTGCAATGAGCGTGTTGGGACAACTTGTGGGAAAAATATCATACCAATTGGCAGCGTTTACTTTGGAATCGATAAAAGAGATCGATGAAAATAGTTTTCCAGTTTTTGTGGATTAATTTCAATATGTCTTTCCCAAGAACTTCTCAGGGTTACCACCTCTATGGGAAGTGGAGTTTACGATTTTTCTACTTCTACGGACCAGTCCTATTTCCCTTCAATATTATATGATGGAACCAACAGAGTTATGGTAATTGAATGTGCAGTTAGAGGACCTAGAAGGAAATGGTTTCATTCAACCATGTATGTCTCCATGGGCACTAGAAGTTTTTTCATGAAGAAGGAATATGGAACTCTTCGGGTGTGAGTTGATTACCGTATGCCTAACCAAGTAACGATAAAGAATATATATCCAATTCCACGCATTGATGATCTATTAGATCAATTAAGGGGAGATTATTGGTTCTCCAAGATTGACTTGCGAGCAGGATATCACCCAATTGAGAGTTCAGAAAGAGGATATTCCAAAGACAACTTTCAGAAGTAGATATGGTCACTTTGAATATGTAGTCATGCCTTTTTCTCTAACAAATGCACCATCAGTCTTCATGGAATTGATGAATAAGAAATTTCAACAATATCTAGATTCTTTTGTTGTGGTGTTTGTGGATGACATTTTGGTATATTCAATGACAATGGAAGATCATGAGGTAAACCTAAAAACTATGTTACAAATCATGAGATATCATCTTTAGTATGCCATATTTTCAAAGTGTGATTTTTGGAAACAATAAAAAATGTTTCCTTGGCCATGAAATTTCTGGGAAAGGATTTTTTATTTATCATGAAAAGATAGAAGCTGTTATCTCTTGGAAAATACCAAATAACATGTTCGAGAAATGTAGGTTTCTTGGTATATCTAGTTACTACCAATGCTTTATGAATGATTTCTCATGACTAGATTCACAAATGAGAGATCACACAAAGAAGAATTCATTATTAAAATGAACAGAATAATATCATAATTCTTTCCATGAACTGAACTTTCAGCTTACATCGACACCTATCTTGACCTTTCCTAAATCAGGATAGGGGTTTGAGGTGTATTATGATGTTTCAGGATCAGGGTTGGGCTGTGTTATCATGAAAGGAGATCAAGTGGTTTCTTATGGTTCATGTAAGTTGAGGGTTCTTGAGAAAAATTACCAAACACATGATTTGGATCTAGCTGCAGTCGTCTAAGCTATGAAAACATGGAGACATTATCTCATTGGTGAGGAATATACAGTGTTTATGGATCACAAAATCTTGAGAAACATTTTCACACAGTGAGATTTGAATCTGAGGAAAAGGAGGTCGATGGTGTATCTCAAAATTCTTGCCATTGACATGATGTACACACTGGGGAAATAAAATTCGGTGGTGGATTCATTGAGTAGAAACTCATATGCTCAGTTGGCGAAAGAAGCATAAGATGAATGGTAGTTAATGTCGGTCTTAGCTGACAACCATGTGGAATGTAATGACCGAGGTGATGTTGCAGTTTTCTTTTTAGCTATACTGGTTCCAAAATTTTTAAAAATGATCCAAGAAGCACAATCATCTAATGATGAATGTCTTGTTGTAAGTTCAAAACAAAATGGTGGTGAGACCATTGATGGCTCAACACATGATGGGGGTTCATTTTTGTGTTTTAGAGATCAGATGGTTATACCTATGGTTTTTCAGGAACAACTCCTTCATGCATACCACCATTCAGGATGTGTTGTACATCAATATACACAGAAGATGTATAAGTCGTTGAAGGTGCAGTTTTGGTGGAGCTTCTTTGAAAGGAAGGTGGTGGAGTTCATCTCACAGTGCTTAACTTTTCAACATGTTAAAGAAGATCATCGGAGACCAGATGGTATGTTATATTATTTTCCCATCCCAGTGTGGAAATGGGATTAAATAACAATGAATTTTGTTATAGGCCTTCGAAGAACAGTCTAGAAACACGATGTTATTTGGCTGATAGTGGATTGTCTAACTAAGTCACTCCATTTCATCCCTATTTTTGAAACTCAATCAAGGGTTGATCTTTTAAAAATTTATATCTGGGAAGTGGTAAAGAGGCATGGTGTACTAGTGCCTACAGTCTCAGTTAGAGATCCTAGGATCACATCTCGTTTCTATAAATCTTTACAACAAGCCCTTACAATATAGTTGACTATGAGAACCATGTATCATTCTCAAATGGATGGGTAATCTGAGAAGATGATTAAAACATTGGAAGACATGTGGCAGGTGTGTGTAATGGATTTTGGTGTCTAATGGGAGGAGCATATACCCTAAGTGGAGTTCTCATACCATAACAACTATCAAGCCTCGATACACATGGCTTTCTTTGAAGCATCGTATGGGCTTCTATGTCGTTCTACACTATACTGGGTGGAAACAGGTGAAACATCAGAAGTCTTTCCAAGCCTTCTCCAGGAAACAACAAAGAAGAACTAGTTGATTTGAAAGTGGCTGGAGACAGCTCTGAGTCGTCAAGAAACTTATGCAGATCACCGTCGAAGACCGTCGTCGTTCGCTGTGGGTCATTATATATTTTTAAAGATCTCTCCAAGGCTTGGACATTGTCATTTCAGGAAGAAGGGATAGTTATATCGAAGATACATTGGACATTTTGAGATACTATAACAAGTTGGAGAGGAGGCATATAAGTTGGCATTAACAAAAAAGTTTAGTTCCATGCATAATGTGTTCTATGTATCCCACTTGAAAAAGTATCGCCCTGATCCTGACCGTGTGATCAGATAGGATCACGTTGAGCTATAACTTGATGTGTCACTTGTACATATTATAGTTCGGATCATGGATATACAAGAGAGTTTCTTTTGTGGGAAAAGAATCGTCCTAGTGCGGGTTTTATGACTACATGGTCTGATTTAGGAAGAGGCTTGGGAACGTGAGAAGAAAATGAAAGAGTTGTGGTAGGAACTTTTTTTGCCAGCAAGGGTTGTCTAATTTCTAAGGAAGGAAATTCCAATGGTGGGGAGAATTTAATACCACCTATTTCTGTTCTGTAACCATTAGATAATGATTTTATAGTTAAAAAAATAAGGGTGATGAATGAGAGAGTTGGGAGAACATGGAATGATGTTTTGAGGCAAAGGAGAAGTCACACGAGTGGCACACGATTTGTCTAACCATGCGTCCAAACCATGAATAGTTGAAAATTTGAGGCAGTGGCTCTCTCATGGTTAGAGCACAGCATGGTAGACTATGTGGAGATTTTTTGCGTGGGTCTGCCGAGGCAATGGGTAACAGACGGTTTGTCAAACCGTGCAAACTAATCGTGCAGGCACAGAAATGTGATCATCAAAAAGAGGATCTCAAACTTTTTTGCCTCTATGTGGCTCTCTTTTACTCCTAAGTGGCCATAACATGGCATCAATCTCCCTTTAATGAATGGGAACCTCTCCCAAGTGTTTTGGAGGCGATCCGAAGGCATTGGTTGGCGAATCAAAGCCATAATCTTGACATATGTGATCGTTTGTCATCGTTCATTATTGGTTTCTTAGATCGACTTCTCATATTCTCTTGGTAACTTAGATCTAAGCCCTTTATGGGTAGATCTATGTGTGTGGATTCCATATATGATGAGATTTGGGCATGGTCATGCTAGTAAGAGAGATCTTTGTTGGGTTCTTAAAGAATCAACCTTATTTTCTTGTGCGTTCATTGTTGGTTGTGGTTTTCGTCAAAACCGTTGTGTTATGTAGATTATCCCTTGACTCATCTTGCTATAATTTATTGGATTAGATTCAAATTGTTTTAATGATTGTAAAATTTTTGGGAAAATATTTTTTTGTAATGATTTATCGTTTTTGTGAAATTTCTTGATCTGGGTGAAATGTTGTGCAAAAGGGGGTTTTGTTGAGAATGATGATTTTAAATTATAGATTTTCTAGAATTTCTAAATGATTGATGAAAATGGTATTTTCAATATAAATGGTTTTCAATAAAAATGGAGTTTTATTGAAATGTTTTTTTGTTGAAATGGTTTGGCATTGAAATGGTTTTGACAGAAATAGTTTTTAATAAAAAGGTGGTTTTATTAAAAGGTTTAGTTTCACATGATCATTGGAAATATGTTTTATGTGTTCATATTTCAAATACATGGGTTTGATGAAATATGACCTTGTTCTCTATGCCAAAGGTTTAATGGCACATGGGAATTGTATATATGGGGATAGGATTAAATATGACATTGTGCTCGGTGCCAAAGGATTGATGGCACATGGGAAAAAATTACCCTGTGATGACTTGGTAGATCTATGAGAAACCACTCATGAGTATGGAACTATCATAACACAGAATGCATGGTCTGTTTCATGGGTTTGAGTAATGGTTGGGTATGCTGATATAGGGATATTGGTAAATGGTTGTAAAGATCGTTTGGTTATTTTTCTAGAATAATATCATGCTGGAAAAATTGGTTTAATTATAGTTGTATGATTTTAGTAGTGAATGGTTTTCGAAACAAGTTTAGAAATATTTATAAACTGATTTTGATTAATTTATTTTATATAATACATTGTATATAATTTTTTCTAACTCTTATATCATATTGGCATGAGTAGGTATGTCACTCGGGAAAACCTGTAGAGTTTTATACTCACCCCTACTTTGGCAATTCAGTGCTTTTGCTGATGCTTTATTCCGGGATAGGGGAAAAGGTAATGTTTCACACGTACTTAGAACTGCCTTGTTTAGTTTGGGTTGTTCGATGATTGTGGAGATTGGAGCTTTGGGAGCTTGGAGTCTTGTGGTATTTTGAGTGTCTTGTATAATTTATCTGCTGTGTACTTTGATACTTGGGTTTTCTTCTATTTTTGCATACTTTGATATGGTTATGAGATACTTGAATTTGTTGGGTTGTCATTCATTCATTCATGCATCATATAGTTAATGTTTGGTTATGGTTGGATGGTTTATTTCTTTAATTCACAAAGGGTAAATCATCCCTCACTTGTATTTCAAACCCATAGCCATTTATTTCCAGCCTTTGGAATCTTGGGGATGTATCTTAAGGCCTAGTAATGACTCATTTTAGTCTCAAGACAATGATAACGGGCAGGTCATTACACGTATCCTCAAGCACATCTCTCCATATGTAAGAGGATTTCGACTAGTAGTAATGGGATAAGGTGGTACAATGGGGAGATTATTCCATCATGATTAGAGTAGAATAGTTGTTAGTATAAATGAATAAGAAATTGACTCATAATAATATAAGATAATTAGAATAATAATACATCCAAATAGTAGAAATAATCTAGTCAAAATTAAAATAAAATAAAAAATTATGGGTATGTAATTGATCTACTCAAAAAAGAATGCGTATATTGATACATATAAATCAAAAGAACATGTAAGATCCAAAATAATATCTCCAATACCATCATAAGATAAGGATTAGTCTCATGCTCCAAAGATCTCATGATTTTAGCCACTTAGGCATCTATGATTGGGTGGCTTCCCTTGTCCTCACTATCATCAAATATGTCATGTTGAGTAATTATTTGTGATCAGAAAAGGGTTTGACACTTGATTTTTTGATCCCCTACTAGAGTGTCTGTAACATATCCATAATTCCAATAAATACTATAACCATGTGTAGGTATAACAAGTAAAATTTAACAATTAATGATTAATATTGTAATTGTATGAAAATAGGTTGTAACTATGATCTTTTTACAAATATTGAATATCATGCCACAAAGGAAAGGTGAGTAAGTAACCACTGTAATTGGTAGATGCCACATTTTTAAAAATTATCATACCTTTATGGGGAGGTCCCAGGAATAAGGATGAAGGAAACATCCCCTTTTCTAAGGAACTGATATAGGGGAAATTAGAATATAGTAGACCTACATGTGCTAGGAACCCATGGCCCATGGATAAGGTGTCATCATATCTGAATATATATATATATATATATAATTGTTATAGGTTACCTTCCATGACCACCTCATTGGTTACATAATGCAGTCCAGATTTGTTCCATACTATTAATCAAAATTGGTTTCATATATTAATGTCCACATTAAGAAAATAATATAATAATTCATGTTCAATGTTAGTGTAAAAACCTAAATTTAGTCATTCATATAAGTCAGAACTCATGAATATATTCATTTCAATAATTTTTCTAATTTATCACAACCATTTATCCAATTTACTATCATATGATATTATGTGAATAGATATTCCAACCACTCATTAACTAATTAAATTCACATACAACTTCTACTTACAGGATAAAAGTTCTGACATCCAAAGGGGTGACACTTTTCTATTGTAGATTAATAAACTCACATCGAAGGTGGTTTGGGTTGTGGTTGTAAACCTCCAAATAGGTCAATGATATATTTGGGAATCCCTTTTTTGGTTTAATCAATTATATTAATAAATTTATTGTGTTTAGAAGAACCGTTGATAATGTCTTGAATGCGTCACTATTTTGATAATTAATAATGTAAGAAGACCATAGGTAAAAGGTATATACCACCTACCTTATCTCATGGATGATTAACTCTACTAATACTCATATTTTATCTATGATGATTCAATTGAAATAAATGAAACCGAAAAACTAACATAAAATATAGAGAAATTGTTTTCAAAATGATAATGTTTAATGTGGCTAAAAAAATTGTGAAATGTGGTTGGAGGAGTCATAGTGTCTCCAATTTTCTATCGACTCATTTAGAGACACTCGATTTAGAAATTGGAGATAGGAGATACCTCTATTACTAGGAGAGGAGACCAAGGAGGAGCATGAATGGGGCTTCTATACTTGGGATGTGAGATGGAAATGAGAAGGGATTCCCTTATATAGGTGACAGGAAAAAGGGTAAAATATCCCCTTTCATAAAACCAAATTGTTTTGGATCATGGTTTATCTAACTAAGTTGCAATATTGTTGTTCCACTAAAAATGTAGTAGTTTGTCTGCTTGATAGGTGCATTATTTTCCAAACAACGCGTAGCCTATCTCGATCACCATTTCAATTTTTTATCAATGGATCACATGGCCACGTGACTCCTCTAACATGGTTAGATCAAACCCTGACACAACCTTATCCCCTATGGACCGAGATTAAAAATTTTATCAAGAAGATATCATAGTATATATAAATTTTTTCCCTATAAAATATAGGTTAATATGGTTGGGTATCATGGATATCCCTAATTGTGCACCAACCATGTGCCATTTTATACTTATCCCAAATCTCGGTTCTCAATCCTCGATACTCCTTTAACTCATTCAAACTATCAATACACTAATCATAATTAATTAAAATTTCCAATAAATTATATTTATTATTATAATTCATGGAATTAAATTCGAAATCTTATTTTAAAATTTATCTCATTAACGAAATGGAAAAATAGAAATTCCCTTGGAATTTTCAATAGTAAAAAACATGGGTTTATACATCATATTTTTTTAAGATTGAATGATTCTTTAATATCCATATTATTTGTATGAACCATATACATATCTTCTAAAACCTATACAATTTATATATGTATTTTTTTATTATAAATTTATTTGATTAATTTTGGAAATATTGATATTCGTTATACATTACTCAATTAATATAATTTTTTAATAATGAAGGTTATCCGGGAATTAAATTGATCATTCAATATACAAGAAATAAAATGTAAAACATGTGATTTATAGTTTGAAAAATTATATTTTCTCTAAAAACATTGATAGGTATCATAAAGAAAACTAATTGTCTAATCTTATTAAATTGGGATAATCTATTTGGATACCATTATTTATATTATCTTGGTGCAAGTCCATGATAGTAAAGATATGCTGATTTATGGTATAATGACACAAATTAATGTGCATTTCCTACATATAAAATTTAGTTATTATTATCGTTGATATTAATGAATTAATATTAACTTTAGATTAATTTTCATGATCATGTTATTAAAGAAATGTCATTTTTTTTAATAATTATCATTGTCAATTTTATTCTACCATATTTACCGAATATAGATTCTACTATTTCTAATCATTTTTGAGAATCTATGTTAAAGCATTTTTTCCCATTCCATAGGAATTGATGAAGGATATTATGAAAAATATCTTGTATGAAATAATGTTTCTTATTATATCTATGTTATATCTCTAACATAATATAAGATTTTTTTATGTATTTTATTCATTGTGACTACTAAGCTGACTGATGAAGCACAGTGAGATCCATTTAATATTACACCAATTTAATATAGAGGAAAATATTTCTATTTTACTAGATTTTTTGTTGTTATATAGTGATTGGAAGAACTGCATTTTATGGATCATCAAATATGAATACAAATCTAACTGATGATGAAGATCACATCAAGGATATGATTACTAGTGTAGATGATGAAGGATATCATATATAAAAAATGATAATGAAATATAAATATCAACATATTAATTCTACAATGGTATTTTATAAGTTAAAGAGTAGTTCAAATATGATATTATACAATATCTATAAAAAATATTCAATATTTTCATCCACACAAAATAAATATAATGTAAAAGAATGAATCATAATGTTTTAAAGCAAAATTAGCAGGCTAATATATCAATAGAATGACATGAATGAATATGATAAATGGATTCCGTTGATTTTTTTTGATAATAAACGAATGATATGTTAAATTTTTATAATCGTTGAAAAAATAAATGTTAATCTAATTAACTATATATTATTTTATAATGACCATAAATATCATAAAAATGACTGATGGGTACTGTGTTTTAATGAAGGGAAGATTAATCCTGTTATTCAAATGTTTTTTGGTTCATCATAATAATTTCAATGTTTAGGTTCCTATATGGTCATGAGAATACAAAAAAATAATGGGGCACATAGATATAATAAATAAACATGGAAAAAATCATCACATAATAGGCACTTCTCAGTGGATGAAAATTCACCATGAGTTTTATGAATTTTGAAACGTTCAAAGAAACCATATTATTTCACAATATAAAAATGGACTGAATTCTTTGGTTGTTTAAAGTATCTCTCAGAGTACAAGTTAAGTTATATTGGAAAATTATAACTTTCCATAGAGGATAAACAAGATGTGATAATAAAATATTTTATCTCTACATATATCTTTAAAAAAACATGGTAATGATATTGATGTGTATTTAGACCCATTGGCCAAATATTTAAAATTAATGTGCGATTTAGGTGTTACATAGTATGATTCTTTTAAAAATGAAGATTTCTGATTTATATCCACGTTTTATGGGATAATAAATGACATTAGTACAAATGGAAATTTTCTTCTATATATAATAAATTGAATTATATGGTGTCAAATTTATAAGAATGGTGCATACTCTGTTATGATTAAATATTACTCGAACACTGTATTTTGAGAGCATCATATATTTTTTCATCAACAACAAAATACCTGATATTGGATGACATTATTTGATTGGAATTTAGAAGAATATACAACAATATATGTCGTAAAAGGTTGTCTACACTTTGAGAATGTAATGGATATTGAATCATCTTTTAGAAAAAAATTTAATGGTCCATATGATAAATTTTTTGAAAAAAAAGAATATGATTTTTTAATTAGAATACTAGAATTATTTTTATGTCATATATTTTCATAATTATCGGGGCATAGAAACAAACATGTTGATAATTTCATAAGAACATTTTAAAATGATCCATGAAAACAATTAAAGAAAATAAAGAAAGGTATTTCAAGAACAAACCATTTTTATCCCCAAAAATAACACCCAAACTAGCCATAGAATGACCAGAAGGGAATTCTCAATCCCCATAAACATGGGACAAGAGCATGGGAATCAGCAAGTATTCATTTTTAACATTTTAAACAAAAATAGTGAACATGGAATGATTATCATTGGAAATAATATTTAAATAATCAATAAATTATGATATACAAAATTAAAAAAATAATAAGTGTAAAATAATTGAAAAAAATATTTATACATTAAATGATGACTAAATAGAAACAATACACTACCAAAACCTCCATGTGGAAGTGAGAAAATACCTCGAACACCACCATATGGAAAATTCTGAGATAATGTAATCTTTTCGACGACTGGGAGAACACCTAAACCTATAATATTTTTGTGTGTGATATAAAAATCCCAATACATCACTGACCACTGACCCACAGAAATTTTTATTACAGAAAATTGATTTCATGAATTTTTGAAAATAGGGATATAAAAATATGTTTACTAAATTCATTTCTTTAAAACATTTATAAAAAATTCCATGAAGACACCCCATTTTCAAATATAAATTGTTCATTCCATGAAAAACCCAAAAATTTACTTCAATAAACAAATTCCATCATATGTTTTACTTTTAATATTATTATGAAAAATGAGAAACAAAATATGATATAATTTAAAAAAACTAAAATGATAAAAAAAATTCATAATTATATATATAACATCATCATTGAATCTAATGATATATAAGGAAATATTCAACAAAAAATGAAAACATAATCATTATTGAAATAATGTTCTTTCACTTGAGAGATACCACACACCAATCGACACCCTCCCAAGCAGTTGACCCTACAATTTTGGTCCTAAATAATATTCGTCATCACATAGGATACCTAAGTCCCGCCAAGTGCTAATAACTATGCCATTATTCTAATATTGTTTCTTTTGTGTACATATAATTACCACATAACTAACCAGGTATCCCCATTAAATATAAATAATGAATTTTTTTTACTATTTTATGAAGAGATCAATTTTAAATAAAAAGTGAGAAACTATATGGTTCTAATAGAGAATCATTAATGGAAACCACAACATTATTGAAAGACAACCTCAGCATGTTGGAACTATTCTTTCTAAATAGTTTTCAAGATATATTTGTTACCTAATCATCTGGATCATCATATATAAGGTCTTCATAGGGATATACAAACTCGTCCCATGGTTGGATGTAATCTTTTATGATCATATCCCCTCCATGGAATCATATTATTAGTATTAGGTCCTTTTTATCATCCAAGCACTCTGTTTATAATTAGTATCCACAAAAGTCATCTCTCCATAATCCTATAATCGTCTTCTTGAATGGAATTAATGAAAAGGGATTACTCAACCATTTCATCTTTAGAATGAACAAGTAACTCAATGTCCATAAGACCCTTTACGCCTACCTTCTATGATTAGAAGCCTCTAAGGGGATTCCTTCTTCTACATGAAAATCATTCATCCAATTATGAGTCTTAATAATAGCAACATCCCCCACCACTAAGACATCCTATACTAAGATGGGGTCTCCCAACACCCTACTAGAAATCACATTTTCCATAGAAACTTCACCATAAAATTCCATCACTTTGTAAATACTAACATTGTCATTCTCCTTGGCCCTCAACATAGATTCAGATATTGTCTCCATTGGTTTGGGGTGGAATGAATAATCATTCCATCCATTAAATTTCTCCCCATTACCAATGGTGTATTTCCCAAATTTATTGTCTCCCTCTCCCCCTTTATTCCTCCTTTAACTATGAATTCCCATAAAAGTTGTCACTCTGCACAATCATTAGATTGGTATCTAGACACCTCTTTACATGACTCAGCTCCAAATCGATCTTTTCTATCCGCAAAACATTCTACCGGATCACATTGACCTAGAACCTTATCTTTAGCATCCAACCCATATAAATGATTAAAGTGTATTAAAATAGAAAATACATTCCTTGGGGTTAGACCTTTTGTAACATAATTCCATACATAAGTACACTATAAGTGATTCAACCACCCCTTGCATCCCATTGAAAAATCCATGCATATAGAATTCCCAAAACTTAAGGGTAGTCACCACTACTATACCACACAACCTTAACATAGGAACATGGAGTAACCTTATCTATTTCCCATGACCCTGTGAGATTATAAACAATTATCTTGGTGACGATGACTCCATTACGAGATCATATTGCATCAATGGTGGTTATTTCCTTGGGTGATAATGGGGGATGATAACAACACAATCCCTCTAACCCCCATAGCCTGGATGTGGATATCACATCTGAAAATGACAAATCAAGCGTCAACCATCTGAACACATCAAAAACCTTTTGCTACAAATCACTTGAGGACAACTATATTAGGAATTAGAAGACCCCTCACATGTCTAGCTAATCAGCTGCCTCTAATGTAGAATAGGGTGGTGTTTCCAGGTGTATGCCAACATTCAGATCATACATGCTTTCATCATACAAATAAATTTGACTATTATCTCTAGAACCATGCCCATCCATTATTTTATTTTGACCTAAATTCAAAATCACAGGCAATACATTTTCTTCGGATGTCCAACACACCAGCATAAGGAGCAGTAATGAACCCACTACTCAAAATAGACTGGTTTCTTATATCGATGTTCTTCTCCAGCAAAAATCCACACGTACTCAACTAGCTTGCAAGAAATTTCAACTCGAATTAATATTAAAGGAGAAACAATGTGAACAATAGTTTGGGTTATACTATCTAAAAATAATTACCAACCCACTAAAATTTCCTAGCATTCTATGTTTTGAGGTGTTTTGAATTGGAGAGTGGCGTTAAGGGATGCTTAGACAAATATCTGTTGTGGATATATGTCAGTGCATATAGAAGTCATTTAAACATCTAAAATAGATGAATTTGGGTTCATTGATAACATGTGGGCCCCTAGACAACGCCATAGTGAAATCATTCTTGAAAGAAAATGAGTTATAATATGATTATTATCCTTTTGACTAACTATTTATCGCTCTTTAAAATCAAATGATTTAAATAAATTTTGTCAAAGAAATGAACCAAGCGGCATCGATACATAAATTAAAAACCAACATCATGTTTAGAAGTGATGAGGCTATGGTAAGCTCTATTATCGAGGGAAATATCTTCTAAAATCCCTTGAAAATGTCATGAACATTAGTACATAATGAAATTTAAGGGATGTGTGAAAGGAAATCCAAATTTGAAAAGTGGGATGAATGAATTAGGACCATCTACCATGAAAGATGATGATGGTCCCTTATCCTCTCACGGCGGAGGTACCTACACACCCATCATCATCACATATGGTATCATGGTTGATTCCCATAGTGATCCTTTAAAAATAACAATCAAACTATATCATTATATCTGAAAGACAACTATTATCTCACTAACATCTCTACATACCATATAAGGAACATTTCTTTTATCTAATTATTACTATATGAATTAACTTCCCTCAATGGGAAAATTAACTTCCAACACTCATGAATACATAATTTCTATCAACCATAATAGGGAATGTCTTATGGGTTTTTTTCCATGAAAAACAATAAAATTCTAACCAAGCCTTGGAGTCATTATTTACATGCAAATTCAATTATAACCATTTTAAAAATCAAACAGACAATTTAATATTGGAATAATTAAACATATATGAGTTTATAATGAATTTTATAAAAGGTGTAATTCTCTAGTTCATTAGAAAATAATAAATTTCCCATTATTTGGGATAGTTTCAAGAACAATATAATATACTCAACCAGTAATTTCCTTATCAAATTCCATGGAATATTCTATTAAAATTGTTTTCAAATAAAATAATACAACCTTACCATTTTACAATAATTTTATAAGAAAATACCAACAAAACAACTCATTTTATATATCTTCTATATATTAGTAGAAAATTTTAGAAGACGTTGAAAACACTTTATGAAATCACAAGCAATAAGATAATCAATTTTAGAAAGTGATTAATGTGACAAAAAAATAAAGATTCCATAAATTTCAAGGAACAAAATATATATCCCTTATAACCTGACTTAATATTCCCACAAAAATTAATATAATTACAACAAGAAAAATCCCAATAAATTTCATGTTATAAAAATTACCAGGATAAAAAACATTAGAAGATGAATACATACAGTGAAAACCAACAAGGATTTATGCAATGATCAATGGAACCAACAATATCATCCTCCCAAAATGATCATTATAATATAAGTATTATTCGACCATTACACAAACATTATTTTTTCTGAAAAAATCCATGATCTACGATTCCATCAAAGGAAAACATATTATATCATTAGAAATGATAACGAATCAGAATGAATGTATAAATATGATTTTCTTTCCAAGATCCAATAACATTTGGTCTAATGGATATGATCTCCAAAATGAATATTAAAACAAAAACTTATATTGTTATACATAGGCATGAGAACAAAATAAGGGGTTGGGATGAGGTCCAAGGGAAGTGAATCTATTTTTAAAATTATTTTTATAGTGAATTAATTTTCCTGAAATATTTTCACTACAAAATTTGGGACACTGACCACCCATCATGTTCTTGGTTCTTATCACTAAGAGGATCTAAATTTTTTAGTATATTAGTTATTCTGTCTGAGGGAAATTAAAGAAAACCCTAAATTGTTCCCTTGGTTCGTGGTTATATGAGAAGTTATATTGGAATGGTTTAATTATTCACCAACAATGTGCCATTTGTTGAACACCTGCCGCAGGGTGTGGAAAAAAATATTTTCCCTTAGGGGTTTAGTATTATTAGTAACCCAAAAGTTATCTCCAGAGAGAAACATTTTAATCTAGTTTTCACAGATGATAAATAAAAATAAATGAATGATATTGTAATGGAAATAACATAAGGGGACTTGTATTTTGATAAATTATAATGGGAGAGAATTGATTTTACTTACGTTATGTTTCATCTTTTTAAATGATATAATGGTTCTTTTTAATAAAAATTAATATTATGTTTTTATTCAAATTATTTAAGTGGATGGAGATATAATTATTTCTCTTTAATCTGGTTTTATTTAGATCATTCAATATAATAAATTTACAATGATAATTCATTAAATTATACAAGAAATATAAAATATTTTATTTAAATTCCTTTAATATAAAAATTAGTCTACTATTAATTCCTCATATGTTGAGTGCTCACTAAATCACTCTTCTACTTGATTTGTTATCAATCAACTAATCATCCTAAGCCAAAATTCTAAAAGAGTGAGAATAAATTCCTAAAAAATCATGTTTAAATATTATAATTAAATAATAAAAAATCACCTTTAATTTATATTCAACTATTATTAAATTTTAAAAAAATTATTTACTTTTTTTAGATAACATTCAAAAAAAAGGCATAAAAAGGGGTCTTTTTACCATCACCCAACAACAAGGGTTTTTACCCCCACCAAAAAATGGGATCACTAAATAAGAAGAAAAATACAACATAATGAAGATGAAGTTAAACTATACGGGATAAAATATTTGGATTGTAATGGATTTAACTTTTATTATAGCTTTTGGATATTTTAGATGGAGTTGAATTTCATAAAGGGGTCCTTCTCCTTAGTTTATGGTTTCTTCCTCTTCTCATTTTGGGTAAAGTTATGACTCCCTAAAATGTCAAGGGATATCCTCTTTATATTCCAGGGTTGCGTCAGTCTGGCCTCCTCAATTGGGATCTCCCATAAGACCTAGAGTTATATAAATCGCTAAATGAATTCGAATGCCTCATGTGGCACGTTGTAATAAATATGAATCACTAGAAAATCATAAATGTTTTAATATTTAACATGGAAACATCAAACAGGGGTAGCCTTTATCATTCATGGGTTACATTAATCATGCATGGAGGATGGGAAAAAGTTTTGGTTCTATATAGAAGGGGTAATGGTGAGTGTAACATTCCAGTGGGAGTGGAAGATCCTCCTTCTACCACTCTGGCATTTGATGTGGATAGAAAGGGGATGTAATTCCATCCTTAGTCATCATTTGATGGTGTTGAGGGGATCAATGTGGATTTTAATAGAGTAATTTGTGTGAGGAATAGACTAGAGCTACTCATTGTTTGGGAATCGTGACCTCTAGGTGATGTAGTGTTGCTTGGCCACATAAAGGGTTGATGTCATAGTGGGTAGAATAGTGCCCGGTTGATGAAGGTGCGGGGAATGAATGAAAAAAATATACATGCAAACTCAAATATACAAATTGAAGCTCCTTTGATCTCCTCCATCATCTAGACTTTATAGTAGCTCGATGAAGATCAATCCTAATATTCAGGAGGTGTAGCAATGGAGGTTCTTGATGATCAGTGGCAGTAGGTGCTGAAGAAAATGGTGGATCTTGAAAGAGCATGGCGAAGTGGGCGTGAGATTAATAGTACCCCCAAAATACATTTCCCACCCCAAAGAATATGATTTTTGGGAAACCCTTTATTAGGTTGATCACACATTGAATTATTGAAATAGATACTCTCTAGGTGACCAACCTATTAAACATACATAAATAGGCATGCATACCACACATACATACAGACAGTGTGAGCCCTTGGTCCCACTGTAGACATTGTGGGGTAGACCATCCAAGTTCTAACATTCACAATGCTTAATTATATGTAAATCTCTATCTTGGGAGGTCCTTTCTCAGTTTTCTTCGATGGAAACCCTATGAGGTCTTGGATAATTGTGGGATGGATTCATTGTTGGACTTCCTTTGGATCTGTCGAGTTTTTAGAAAAACTTTTAAAAAAGGGAGGAAAAACCAGTATATTCAAATAAATTTCAAAGATTCACAAATAAGATTTCAAATTGACAATCCAACAATATTTTATCCCATTATATTTTCATTCATTCAATAATTAAAATTACCTAATATTTATTAAAACAATGTAAACAATCCATTGAATCATTGAAAACACATTAAAACCATTCAAAATTGAATAAAATATGAACCAAATATTTTTCTATAAAATACCCCCAACACATTAGTCTATATTTTCCTCATGAATAAAACCAGAATAATGAATTAATGTGGGAACTGATGTTTTCAATTGTAAAATTTCAACAAAATAATTCCAAAAAAGAAACATCAATACAAAATTACAAAAAAAAATATAATAAACAAATTTAATTTTTCAATTTTCAATTAAAAAACATGTTAAGTATTTAACATTCTCCCTTTCTTGAAATTATGGGAATTATACTATCATTTATTTTTTTTCTTATTTGATTGTTATTAGACATTCCATATCATGATTTACCACACATTGGAACTTGTGACTCATCACTCTTGGTATTAATTAAAGTAAATGTCTTCCTATGTAATTAATACATACTCTTAATCCATAAAAAATTAATTAAACACTTTCTCTAGTTTATAAATATAAAATACACATGAAATCATGAGATCATTCAATTAATGTTAAAATTTTCCTAAGGTATAAGGTTTTTAAGATTTGTTGTTTTAAAATTTAAGGATCATGGATGGGGGTTATTTCTTATGTATAGTTTGTGATATCAAAATTAAATGATCAATTGAATTTCCCCTTAATTATGACAAGAAATAACATAACCATAATGATTGATTTTAAACTATTTGAAATTGTCTCTATAATTATTAAAAATTCAAAGAACATGATCATTTTTTCATTTCAAAATTTATGCATAAAATAATACTCACATCCAATACCTAACCAAAAATGAAAAAATCATTGATCTTTAATGCTGATTTTCAGTTTTTCAAAATTACAATATAATGATTTCTCAATTTTTAGTTTTTTTCATCTTCTCGTTGTTTTTTTCAAGAGAGAAAAAATAGAGTAAAATGTATGAATAAAAAACATTAATTTATCCATATAATAAAAAACACCATACATATCCATTAAAATATATATCTTCCCTTCTACAACGAATCCCTTAACCCCCATAGTTCAGCATTAAAATATCATGAAAACACTTTGAATAGGTTAGGAATCGATAAAAAATGTTTGGAAACATGGGTAATTCCTCAAAAGTTAATTTATGATTAAAATATGCTAATTAAGGATTTTTGTAATGGTGATCTTTTAAAGAGAAATACTATTCAAAGGGTACATAACATTATTTAAATATTTTTTCTCCCACAATCATATCTTTCAAATGTTTAAATGAATGTTTTATAATTTGGCATGTCCCAATATCACTCATGAAATATGATGAAGATGAAATAGGGGTTACCTGGTCTAGAAATCCACTTGGGAATGAGATATATGATTGGGGAAAATCACACAATCCATGATTAACATTAGAAAATAAATTAACAAGAATTGTAGAGATTTAATTCATGAAAAATTATAGGGAAATTGCATTTACAATAATAAAAAAATTCCATCAAATAATGATTCATCGTATTAATATCCATGATTCAATTTAATCATTTAATTATCAATTATAGTCATTAATCCTTATTAATATTGCGATCTACAATATGGAATCACTCGATTCCTAAGACAGTCATTTCTCTTAGATAAGTCATGTAAAGCATGAATTTAAGTATGTGTATAAAATTTTGTAGTTTAAATATCAAAAAATAAAATAGAAATGTAGTTATTTTAAAATATAAGAATAATAGTTAACAACCTTTTGAATTTAATATTTTGTACTCATCCTTCTTATCATGGGTATACCTTGTGGTTTCATTAGAAGAAAATTCTTTAAAAAATTCATAGTAGTTTACGAACTATTCCCCTAAGTATTAAAGGTGTGATGAAAGAGGTAATTGAATCCTAAATCTTATGAAAATAGTAAAACATTGGTTACCTCCTAGAATCATATTTGATTATTTTTGTTGTCTTCACATAACCACATGTGAATAAATTAGTGTATGTTTTGGAAAATTTTGAGCTCCTTAAATAATTATTGAGGTTAAGTTCCATGGAAACATTCAGCCTTTTCCCATTTATAGGAAATGGGGTTCTATCAAATTAATTATTTTTCTAAATATCACCAAACTATATGCCTTAGTATCAAGAAATGGTCATACCGACATAAAAAAATGCTTATTTGATATTTACTACACTATGGAACTAAAGAGTAGAACATGGGGTTTAGGATGATTGGTTTGTAAAGACTCGTAAATTTTCAAGGAATGTTTTTTTAAATTCATTTGATTTTTTCGAGTACGCAGTTTCTGAACGCACCTGATTTCGAGGCCTGGTGTGCCCGGAATAATTTTTTGACGTTTTGTTAAGTGTAAAGTAACGCGCATAACCAGTTTTACTAAAAAAGTGGAATAAATCTTAAATGGTTACTCAGATCATAAATATGGGGGAACCGTTCTGCTTAGGATGGCGGGTTTACCCTAGGCGTGATTTATGTTTAGTCGGCGTAGGCCTCCGGTGAGAAAACCCAAAAATGGTATAACAATAACTAAAATAATTAAATAATGTTATTTTATTTTTCAAATGCTTATAACTCACAAACGGTAACTCGGATTAAAAATCTGAGACCACTGATGAACTCTTGAGGGTATGCTTTCTTTAAGGACATACTATCTTTAGCCGATGCGGGCCACCTGAGAAAGTTAGTATTTGGCCGTAAATAAAATAATTATGTGACAATTATTTTATTGTAAAATTTATAACATCTAAATGGTAACTCTAATTGAAAATCTGAGAGCACTGTTGAGTTCGTTGGGGCATGTTTCTAGTAGGAAGAGCCTAACCTTGACCGCGGTGGGTCGAGGGTGACTGATAATAATTTTCCGAACATTTTTTTGGGTACGTTCAGTAAACGTACAAGCGGGTTTTTCTATCTTTTGAACTGGTGCATGGAATTGAAATCCGAGGGCACCGTTGAACTTGCAATGTGGGTTTTCACTTAATAAGACTTTCACCTCGATGATAGATGATCGGGTATGAATGTTAGTTTTGGGGGTTTTACGTGGGTTTGTAAAATAAAATAAGTGAATAATTTATTTTATTTTGTTAAACACATGTCATGTAGATAAAGTGGTTATAATCTCCACTTGGGTATTAGTGGTAGAACCGTCACACCCTAACCTCCCATTTAAAGGGGAGGGAGAGGAACCCTCTCAAACCCCCCATCAATTAATTTTATGTGTCGACGTAAAATTAATTTCAGTCAATTAATATTATGTGTCGACGTAAAATTAATTTCACTCATTAATTTTATTGGTAGACATAAAATAAATTGTTGTCAGTTAATTTTATGTGTCGACGTAAAATTAATTTCTCTTAATTAATTAAATGAGTTGACATAAAATTAATTACTATCAGTTAATTTTATGAGTTGACATAAAATTAATTGATGTCAGTTAATTTTATGTGTCGACGTGGAATTAGTTACAGTCAGTTAATTTTATGTTTCAACATATAATTAATTTGCGTCATATGTTTGGACATAGGATATGTAGGGGAAAATTCTTGGTGTCCTCCCCTCTTAAGTTGTGTCAATGCACCTCTTAAATTGCGCCAACGTAATTTAATTCGCCCGACCCACTTTATAAATTATGTAACTGCATCGTTGGAATTTAGGAAGGTTCCA
Source organism: Viscum album (assembly GCA_963277665.1). Lineage (NCBI taxonomy): Eukaryota > Viridiplantae > Streptophyta > Magnoliopsida > Santalales > Viscaceae > Viscum > Viscum album. The sequence continues at coordinate 62,828,074 of OY728128.1, forward strand.
AATAAATTAACTGTCATAAATTCCACAATGTTTACATACCTCTCCCTCTCTCCTATATATAGGGAGATTGGGAGAAGGTTTTGTGACGGCTTCACTAAGCGACAAAGCGCTGGTAAAGTGTCGGGACACCCAACACTTGGGGACATCTTATCCTCTCCCACGAAGAACGCCAAGAACTCCAACAACGATCTTCCACATGATTCTTCTTCGACCTTCCTTCCCCAGACACCTATCCTCCGCAACATCGTCAACGAACCAATGTAGCTCGGAATTGGGGACATGTGGCGGATGTGACAAATGACGATCTTCATCGTCTCCCTTCCACGACCTCACCAACGAGCGACTAGTAAGAGGTAGGGGTTTTGTTTGAAAATATTATTTACTTTTTGAGGAAATAATGACGAGCATGGACCAACCTCTACCCGGTTGATCTTCTGATAACTCGTTCAAGCGGGTGGGAAGCAGGGTTATTTTCAGTATTAGATTTTAGTTTGAATTCTTAAATCTTGGTTGAGCCTCTAACGCGGAGGGCAAGGGCAAACAAACAAGCCCGAACCCTCCGCAGATTGTTTGTTTGTTTGTGCACCTTTTGACGGGTGACGATGAAATGGGACCACAACGGCGTATGGAATCTGTCGTATTGAAGAACAGGTCCCAGGTGCAGACGGTGGGAAAATCGGACCACCGAAGCACGTTCGGTGGTCTGCGGAAGACGTTACAGGTGTGCCTCGCCGGCGTGGGGGCACCGACGACTGGAGGAGGCGGCCAGAGCCGTCCGCCCGCCTAGAGGTGTCGGTGCCCCGGTGCACCGCCGGAGAAAATTAGTCATCGCAACAGCCACGTCGGCGGTGCGACAGACCCCGCAGTCGTGTGGGATCCGGGACACCCGGGGGGCGCCGCCAGCGTCAATCAGCGGGGAGGTCGCCCCTCCCCCGTTCGGCGCAATGCGCTCGTACAACCGGCCGAGCCGCCACAGGACACCGGGCCGGGCCGAGCCACTCCCAACCTGACCGGACCCGGACCTGAGTCGGGTTGACCTGGTTCAGGCCGACCCAGGGCGTGTTGCGCCGGGTCGGACAGGGCCCAGACCCCCAATTTTCGGACCTTCTTCAGTTAAACGCCCATATCATGAGTTTTGGATCTCCAATAAATGCACCTTCAGTTGAGTAGGATTACTCTGATCGAGATGGTCATTTAAGTATATTAGACTCAAGGGTTCGGTGATGTTTGGGTATGGCCAGGTTGGTTCGAACCTGAAACCAACCGGGCCCTTGTAGCGGAAATGCTTATAACTTGAGCTTTGGACGTCTGATTGACCTTCTGTCGACATTGATGGAATCCTCTTTTTGAGACGGATCTTTTGCATACTTCACGAGAGGTTTTAATGTAGTGGGAGTATAGTCGGGTTGCTTTTAGCTTAGAAACCAACCAGGCCCCTAGAATGGAAAAGCTAATAACATTGATGCCTGATGTCTGTTTGATGAACCTTCAGTGGATTTGGTAATCTCATTGAGAAATGGTCCCTTTGAGAATACCCTATGATAGTTCGGGGTACAGTTGATATACGTTCAGGTTGGTTCGTTCATGAAACCAACTGGGCCCCTGGGATGAATATGCTAATAACTCACAGACCGGGTGTCCGATTGACATGTCGTCTATTGTGTTGTGACCCCGGTGATGAGGAGGTACTTTTTGATACATCTTTGTGGGAATTTTTTATACTTGGAGTATCAACCAGTGGCTCGTGGAATGGAACCTCACGGAGAGGAGCGTACGGAGTGCAGAGACCTAGTAGCTGTACACTTGATGACTTCTTGACGGATTCGAGTCGGAGTGATTCGATTATCCCAATGGATGGAGTACCCGGTATTTGGTGGTAGACCCATGGTGGACGGAGCACTTATTAGTTGGTAGCAGACCCATGATACTCGACAGGAGGAGTAACTCTAATGGTTATTAGGGGTAGCACCTAGTATTTGGCAGCAGATCTACAACAGATGGAGCACCCGGTTTTTTGGCAGCAGACCTGCGGTACTCGATAGGAGGAGTACTTCAGTAGTCTAAGGTTAGTGAGTAGCGCCTCAGAGTCATGACAATGCTACTGTACTCGACAGAGGAAGAGTTCTCCTGCAGTTGTGGTTTCATTAATGAAAATCCTGGTTTGATCTGAGTCAATGACCTTTGTGTTTACCTCATGATTGAGATGGGTTATATGATAACTTAGGTATACGTATGGGAATATACCTAAGTAAAGGTTACCTGTTGAGATCGTTCCTTGTGGTTTATCCTTGTTGGTTTATTGATACCTTGACCGTCTCGGCATCCCTACTGAGTATCGTTATACTCACCCCTACACGGGATATGCCTGCACCTCGAAGTGTTGGATGCAGATGACGGACAACATTGATCATGGTTGAGGCTTGTAGAGCTAGACGGTACCCGGAGGTGGAAATCATGACGAGATGGTACCTGGAGTTGGACATTATGACGAGACGGTACCCGGAGGTGGACCTGACGAAGAGACGATACCTGGAGGTGGACATCACGACGATACAGTACCTAGATGTGGACATGACGATGAGACGGTACCCGGAGGTGGACTTCACGACGAGACGGTACCCAGAGGTGAAAGATGGACATAGAGAGCTAAGGTGGCCATCTGTACCTACCCTTCAGGTAGGGATTCCGGAGGATGATCCAGGATAAGCTTGACACCTTCCTGTTGTTTTGTCTTTTCCAAGTAATTTAATGTTGTGTTTGTATTTCCGGCCCCTTTTTACTTTCATCACACATGTTTTATTGCTTTACTAAGTGTTTGATTCTGCTTGTTCTTTTTTCATCTGTGATTACGTTTTCTAAAGGCAGTTCCTTCCATGTTATAGGGATTTACGCCTTTGGTGCTAGTCGCCATCCCCTGGCCTATGTAAGGCGGGCTTTGGGTAGTTACGACACGGGCCCTAGGGGATGGGTCGTGACATGGTTTTCGGTTGAATATATTTTTCCTAATCCAATTCGATTCATTCTTTTTAAATTCATGAATTTTCAAAAAATTCCCTTATGATTTCTCCTTGTTCCTATAACAAAATTTATCTATCATTTGAAACACTCTAAAAATAAAAATACAAAATTTCAATATCCCATTATTCTTAAGGATCAAATTCCACTCTTAGATGAAAAATTATTACATATTTCAGTAGGTAGGTCTCATTCCTATGGTTTCCTATATAATTTACGATACTCCCACAATTTTTCGTCAAGTGTATTTCTCCAATACATTCAGTTAGGTTTGATATTTTTCTCCAAAACACCTTAAATATCCATATTGGACACTTTAGTTTGTCCATTTTTGTGGACGGTGAGGTGTAGACATTTTGTGGAACACCCCAAACATGACATTTTTTTAATTTTTATCCAAATAGAAATAATTCCATAAATTGGAACTTTTGACATTTTTCACAGTAATCATTAGAATATTTAAACAAGGCCATCCAATAGATTCCAGATTCAAATAGTGTTTTACCCTTTATATAAGGTCCATGTTAGACTCCATAAGAACGTGTACGGTGGGATTGAAAAAATGATTCCATTTCACTTTCTAAAACACTTCTTCTAATGATTTTTTCATTGAAAATTTTCTTTAGAAATAGATCATCTCAAATATAGAATCAGGATTTATCTTTAATTTTATTATTTTGATAGGAATTAAGAGAAGAGGGTCCTAATATGTGGCCAAATAATTTATTATGTCTACATACCATGGTACCTTAGCATCTATTCTATGATTTTTCTCTTAAACAATGTGATTATTGATTGAGATCAGCTTTGGAATTTATGTTTCTGTTGTGGTGGGTAGCCAAATGAGGCGATCTACACCTTATTTTTAGCACTTCTTTTGTCTTTAATTATCATATTAAATGCCTGTAAGTGTAGAATCCATCTTACCAGAATTTTTCAGTGCATCCGACATTTTCCCTAAGTATTTATGTACTGTATAATTAGAAAATAAATCAGCCTTATTTCCAAATAAATATGACATGAACTTCTCTTATGAAAATTTCACAGTATAAAAATTAATTTTAGTAGTTTTCTAATTAATATGTGTTTAATAAAAGGTTATTGAAATATGTGTTATGACTTGGGGTTTTTTATCAATTATTAGGTAAGGAAATTATCTATTAACTGGTTGTGTTGCATCACCATGAAACATTAATGGATGTTCTGAATTCATTGGAATCATTATTGGTGGGGTAATCAACATCTGTTTCATCGCATCAAATGACTCATTGGTTTTATCGATTAAAATAAAGTAAGTTTCTTATTTGAATATCTTATATGGGGTATATAAATCAAACTAAATTAATTCATAAACCTTCTATAATATCCCACAAGACCTAAAAATCTATTTTGTTCCTCACAATGGTTGGATATGGAAAAATAATTGACCATTGAATTTTTAGATTTATCAACATGATTTTATTTTTTTCAATTTATATATCCAATAACAATTATATTTTCAAAAATACTACGTTGCTTTTAAAGGCTAAAAAATTGATATTTCTCTATGCATTAGTTTTTCAAAACATTCTCTATATTAACCAATAATTTAACAAATGTGTTTCCAAAAAATGTAAATTCAATGGGAAATACACAAAGGAAGTCGACAATGTGATCTATGAAAATTATTACCATACATAGATTCCATGTACATGGTGTATTGGAAAATATTAAAGGAATCATCTTGTAAGAAAATTTCACGAAATTATAGGTGAAACTAGTATTATGTTGGTATTTTGGGGTAATTTGTGTCAAAAAAGCAAAAAACCCCATAAGGGTGATTATTTTCTATGGTAGATTAATAAAATCACATAGAAGGTTGTTTGCGATGAGGTTTTAATCATCCATCTAGGTCAATGTGGTATTCGAGAATCATATTTATGGTTTAATCAATAAACTTTTTAAATTGATTACATTTAGAAGAATATTCTATAATGGAAAGAATTCATCGCTATTTTTATAATTAATAATGGGAAAACACCATAGAAAATAGGTATATACATCTAAACATTTCACCTAGATGATTAACTCTCCTAATACTCCGATTTTGATTAATATGAATCAATTGAAATCAAAGAAACAGACAAACTAACATAAAATAGAGAGAAATAAATATCAAAATGATAGCATTTAATTCTGCTAAAGAAACTGAGAAAAGTGGAAGTATGAGTCATAGTGTCTCCAAAATGCTTATAAAAATTTGGAGACAGTCGATTTAGACACTCACTGAAAGAGATACCTCTATTACTATGAGAGGAGAACAAGTAGGAGCATGAATGAGGATTATATACATATTATTTGAGGGGAAAAGTTAGAGGAGAGACCCTTATATTGGTGAGGGAAAAAGGGTAAAATCAACCCTTTAATAACACAATAATTTTTTTATCATGTTTTATCTATCCATTTTTGTACGGTGTTGATCCCCTATAAAGGTAGTAGTTTGTTTCCGATATAAGTGCATGATTTTTCAAAAAATGTGTTTCCTATATGAATAATCATTTCATTTCTTTATCAATGTATTTCTTGGCCATGTTCCTCCTCTAACATGGTTAGATAAAACTGTGACACACATTTATCTCTTATGGACCATGATTTATAGTTTTATAAAGATGATAGCATGGTTTATATATAATCTTTCCGTATAAATAATAGGTTAATATAGTTGTGTAGCATGGATATCCCTAATCATGCACAAACCATGTTCCATTGTCTACTTCTCTCAAATCCAGTTTCCCAATCCTTGATGCTCCTCTAACTCATTCAAACAATTGATACACCAGTCAGAATTAATTCAATTTTTAATGAAATTAATATTATTATTATATTTTTTGGATTTAAATTCTAAAACATATTTTATAATTTATCACATTAACCATTTGGAAAATTTGAAATTCCCTTGGAATTTTCTGTGGTAAGAAATACTGGTTTATACATCATATTTTTTGGAGATTATATAACTCTTAAATATCCATAAAATTTGTATGATCTATATATATATCTCCTTAACCCTATAAAATTTATATATGTGTTTCATTGTTGTAACAGTTATTTGATTGATTTTGGAAATATTGATATTCGGTACACTTTACCCCATTCATATATTTTTTAATAAGGAAGATTATTTGTTAATTAAATTGATCATTCAATATACGAGGAATACAATGCGAAAGAAGTAATTTAAAGTTTCCAAAATTATATTTCCCCTCAAGACATTGATATGTATCATTAAGAAAACTAGTTAACTAATTCTTTTCAATTGGGATAATCTATTTGGCTACCATAGTATAAATTATCATGGTGCATGTCCTTGATAGTAACGATATCATGATTTGTGGTATAATGACACACATTATGGTGCATTTCCTCCATATATAATTGAGTTATTATTATCAATGATATTAATGAATTGATATTATTATAGATTCAATTTCATTCTCAAGTTATTAACTAAATGTCATATGTTTTTTTAGTAATTTACATTTGTCAAATTTATTATGCCCTATTCACTGAGGATAGATTCCACTATATCTAAACCATTCTGAGAATATATTTAAAAGAATTGTTTTCTCCATTCAATACGATGTGATGAAGGGTATTAAAAAAATATCATGTATAAAATAATTTTTCTTATTTGATCTATGTTATATCTCCAATTTAATATACGAATTGTCTATGTATTTGGTTCATCATGACTACTAAGCTCACTGATCAACCACATTGAGATCCCTTTTATATTATACTATTGTAATAAAGAGGAAAATATTTCTAGATTACTATATTTTGGGTTGGAATATAGTGATTGGTAAAAACTAAATTTTATGGATCGTTAGATATGAATACAAATATGAATGGTGATAACGATCTCATCAAGGATATGATTACTAGTGTAGATGATGAATAATATCATATATATGAAATGATAATGAACTTGAAATGGAATCTAATTAATTTTTCAAATCTATTTAATACGTTAAAGTGCAGTAAAATGATGATATTTTACAATATCTATAAAAAATATTTAATATTTTCATCCACAAAAAATCTATATAATGTAAAAGAAAGAAGCTGATGGATTTAAACATGAATTATTACACTAATATCTCAATTGAATGTCATGAAGCCTAGGATAATTGGATTCCATTAAGAAATGTTGAAAATAAATGAATGATATGTCCAATGGAAATGAGCATTCAAAAAATAAATGTTAATATAATCAACTATATATTATTTCATAATGACCTTAAATTTCATAAAAATGACTGATGAGTATTGTGTCTGAATGAAAGGAAGATTAATCATGTTATTATAATGTTTTTCTGATCATCATAATCATTTCAATGTTTATGTTCCCATATGGACATGAGAGTACAAAAAAATTGATGGGGCACCTAGATATAATAAACAATCATGGAAAACACCATTACATAAAAGACACTTCTCAATGGATGAAAATTAACCACGAGTATATTGAATTTTCAAACATTCTGTGAGACCATATTATTTCACTATATAAAAATGGAGTGATTTTTTTTGTTTAAAGTATACCTCAGAGTAAATTATTGGGTTTGTTGTAAAATTATAACTTCCCAAAGAGGATACACAATAAGTGAAAATAAAATATTTTATCTCTACATATATCATGACAAAAAAAAATCTTAATGATGCTGATGTTTATTCGTCCCCATTGACCAAATATATAAAATTAATGTGTGATTTAGGTGTTACGGGTTATGATTCCTTTAGAAATAAGTATTTCACAATTATATCCATGTTTTATGGGATATTCAATCACATTAGTACATATATAAATTTACCTGTATATATAATAAATTTAAATATTGGGTGTCCAATTTGTGAGAATTGTACACACGCAGTTATGATTAAATATTACATGAACACTGTGTTTTGAGAACAAAATAATTTTTTTCCTTGATGACATAATACCTTATATTAAATGACATTATTTGATTGTAATTTAGATGAATATAAGACATATTTGTAATTAAATGTGGTCAACTCTTTGAGAATGTATTAGTTGTTGTAACATCTTTTGGAAAATTCACTTTGATGATCTATATGAAATATTTTTGGAAAGAAATGGACTATTATTTTTAAATTACTGTTACAGAAATAATTTTATGTCATATATTTTCCTAATTCTGGGGGAATAGAAAAAACTTGTTTATACTGTCAAGACCCATCACCTAGGGCTCGTGCCGTGACTACCCCATGCTTGCCTTCCATAGGTGAGGGGCATCCGACTAGCACAAAAAGGCATATTTCTTAAAACAGGGAAGGCATTGCCATTATAACCTGCAAACACATAAAAGAAAGCACACACATCTAGGTACGAATAGATGTAAACTGTATTGAAAAAAGAGCGTGTACAATAAGAAAAAGGGTCCAGAGTACATGCCCAACTGGAAAGAACAAGAAAACTGAAAAGTACATGTAAATTGAAACTACTTTGGTGAACTCCCACCAATGATCCTACCTAATGGGTAGGTACAGCTCTCAAACAGTCATCTTTGTGGTACGCCTCATCTAATGTCCACCTCCAAGCTACCTTTAGTCCTGGTTCTCTCATCCTCAGTCATCGATGTCCATCATCTGCACCAAACACAACAAGTTGTGTTCGTAGCCATTGTAGGGGTGAGTATAACGATGATCAGTACGGACTCCAAGTCCCTCGAAGGTCTCACAAAACCCACAAAGGATAACAAAAAAGAATGAAATCATATGAAAACCCTACATAGTTGTATGCCCATACAAAAACCTAAGTTATCATGTATACCAATCTCATTCAGGAGGAAACACAATGCCCAACTCTTAGCCAATGAACAATTGTTCCATGTAGGAAAGAATAACATGTAGGTAAAACCACAAGGGTACATTCCACAAAGGTAACTCCACAGAAAATAATACCAAAAAGGTATAACCACTAATGTATGTACCACAAAGGTAGGCCACGTAGAATAATATCATAATGGTATCACCACGAAAGTAAGTACCACAAAGGTACTCCCCACAGAAGAATACCAAAAATGTAAGGACTCGGCTCACACCAGTTATAACATATGTATGGAATAAAAGATGATGAGATGTAACTACTAAATAAAATTACACTTTTAAGAGGCCATCCCAACTAGGATCCTAAATATTCAGACCCACGTAGGATCCTAAAACTGCAGACCAACATAGGATCCTAGAGTAGTCCCATGTAGATTTTATAGAGCATGTCCAAGTGGGACTCTTGAAAATAGATCCACATAGGATCCCAATGAATATACTCACATAAGATCCCAAAGAATAGACCCACAGAGGATCCCCAAACACAAACCCACATAGGATCCCTTTTCCATGTTATAGATAGGTGTAGGGTTCTCGCACTATGTTCGCTTGATTCTATGATAATCTTCTCCTCAAACCACAGGTCGATACTCCAAATGAAAAAAATTCCCACTAAGAAGTATCCCAAAGTACCTCCACATGATAGGGGTCTCAACGCAATAGATAGTGCATCAATCAGATCCTTAGTCAGTAAGTTATTGGCCTTTTATTCCGAAGGGCTAGGTAGGATTCGTGTCTAATCCAACCTCTCCATACCCCAAATTTATCCAAAACAGAAGTGGGTTAAACCAAAAGGACCGTCTTGATCCATTGTTTCTGGAACCATAAACTATTCATTAAAGGGACACATGTAGCTCAAGATATAGACGAAAGAACAAAAATGGTCGATGTGCATCTAGGTTCGGTTCGACGCGGCCCAACCAGGGTCTGGGCCATCCCACCGGCATGGACCACTAGGCTCACGGAATTTCGGTCAGGGAGCCTCATCCACATGGTGATGTCCTACACCAAGCCCTTAGTGGCAGCTAAGAGTGTGCTGGCCACCCTCGCCTCGCCGCCGCAACACAAAACTGCGACAACAGCCCACCCGGCGGTGCATATGCGCACTGCCACCTCCCATTCGTGCGTCTTCCAGCCGCCACCCACCACACTTGCTCCTCAATGGCCGATGGGTAGATTCCCATCTCCGTCAGCATGGTCATTCCACCGTATTCATCTTGGCCGGCCAGAGTGTTGGCCTCCACTCCCGAGCCCTTTGGTGTCTATCGCAGGCACGGTCGCCAGCGACGATCTTCGGGTCATCGGGTGTGCCTCGATGGCCCGATCATCACACTGAAAATTTCCACACTCAACTCAGGATGTCTTCAATGATTCAAGACCACCAAAAAATCACATAGGTAGTGGATAGGTTAGTACGTGTTTGTTTGACTCACATCCTCTACGTTAGAATGGTAGCAAACGGCTTAAATGTTCTTGAATCATGGAGAACGACAAGAACGGGTTAAGGGAGTATTAAAAAAAACAATAAACCTCATCCCGATTTATTGTTGGATGTAACGCGAGATGATGTCAGTGAAGGCGATGAGTGTAACACCCTGAACAACGTTACCCAGATTCGGTGCATTATTACATATCATTGGCATGATCACAAAGTATCATGTCTTGAAGGACCAATTCGTTTTGTAGCCTTGTAAATAACAAATACATTAATACATTTTACATTACATTATATAATAAAAAACAACAACAAAATAGTCTTCATAGGCCACACTCATATTCTTGGACAATCTCTACAGGTCAGTCATAATATATTTTTTTCACATCCTGGGAAAAATAAAACATAGAAAGGGGTGAGCTCAAATGCTCAATAAGGATAACGATATAGCAGAAACATCCAAAAATAAGCATAATCATTTAAGGCAATGTAAGACTAGAACGAATTCCTTTTAAACATGATATTTAGAATAAATTAGATATGATAAAATTAAATACTGTCATTTATATATTCACATGGATAGTATACTATTCTAATAATCCACGCAATATCAATAGCCACTTTCATAATGATGGAATGCATAATGCCGGACTTCATAACCACATAGTCGAGGCCTTGTGCCAAGACTACAAAAAAGATTTTGTCAAGGCCTTGTGCCAAGACACTAGTTTGTCTCATGAGACCTACCGATTCATCAAGGTTCTATAGAAGGATCCACTCATCACTTACTACGACGAATTCATTCCTCATATTAAAAGGTTCAAACATTACATAAACATTCATATTAAAAATAGCATACGGAATGTCAATACATTCTCCATAAACCATGAATGGTGTGAAAATAACACTTCAACAGTCAATCAAATCACAAAACCTTCAATAAAGTGTGGATGTTTTGTATCATAATAAATCAACATTAATTAACCTTAAAATCCATCAAAGGATATTGACATAAATGAAATCAAAACAATTTTTTTATAAATATCTCATTCTATTTTGAAATCATTTAAAAGTCGTATTATTATAAAATAAAACACTTATTTTGAATATATTCTTATAATATTGTAAGGGAGGCTTCTATGATGTTATAATGGTAGAATATAGTCACACCCACCGTATAAGTTAAAAAAACAATATTACCTTAACTTTGTCGAAAAAGTCATAACGTACCTTGTATGGAAAACGATAGAACGATTCATTTAAAAACATTTTATAAAAAGTAAAAAAAGGTTATAAATGACATTAACCCATATTCTATTTAATAGTAAAAATTTTCTAGAATAAATTTTTAATAAACTCTGCTGTGGATGATAAAGAGGTCCCATTAGATACTTATGTAAAAACAATCTTGGAAAATAAATAGATTGTGAAATTAACCCTTACATAGTACTTTTCCTTGGATGAGGGTTTGTTAAAATCCTTTATAATAGTTAAATATTTGTTATTAAATTATAAAATAACTATATACATAAATATTATATCATATATGATCTTCTAATATAGATTTGTTAATGATATTTTAGTAGTATCATCGTTTCGGGTGTTAACTGATTAGTTTTCCTTTATATGTATTTTTATATAAGTAATGTTTTTTATGTTTAGGATATATATATTTAATATTCTTAATTATATTAAGTCTTTAAACATTATTTAAAATCATCAAATGAAAAATATTCTTGAATAGATGCGATGGGGGATGAATCTTGTCACGTTCGTGGAGACGGTAATCCATACACAAGCACGAGCGACAATATCATTATTTTGATATTAAAATCATATATAATTGGATGTAATATAATATATACAGAATTATAATCATGTTATATTTATTATTTTAATCATTTATACTCATTATTATACCCATCCAAATGATGAAGTGTTTGGATAACAAACGACACCATGACGTGGAGATTGTAATCCGTACAGATGCGAGTATGATAACTTTTTCATTTATAAGATGGATAGAATAATGAATATGGTTGTACCATTTTTATAATATTATCACAGTATATATTAAATACATGATTTATTATTTTATAATGGAAACAACAAAGAAAGAGGAAGTTGAAGAAGAAAAAAACATGAAAGTAGTGATGAAATATTCCTCTCTTCTTCGGGTTCTTCCTTTTGATTTGATCAAAAGGGATCCTCAGATTGAATTTGTGGCTAAAATAAGGCCTATAGGAAGAATGGAGGACAGTTGGGAGGATATTTGGGCTGGGTTTGGCTGAGCCAAATGGCGTTGAAGGTGCGAATTTGAGAGAATGGGAAGTGCCCTTTTATAAGAGGGGTGAGGGGACCTTAGGAAAATATTGAAATATTATTCTATAATAAAATCTTTTTTGGATTATAATGGCTAAAAATGATTTATTTCTAGGATAGGGTGGATATGGGTCGAATAACACTCAACTAATAGGTTTTATACAGGTTTGGGTCACTATATTAACTTTATCTTTTAGATTTAACTCTTAGTTAAATAGTTTGACATCATTTCTCTTTGTATTTTTATATTATTTGGTTAATAAACTTAATAAAAACATCAAGAGAACCCCATGTGGTTCATTAATGATACACCTATCATTATATACGTCTTTTGGAAGACCTTATATTTTTATGATTATTATATCAAACAACAATATTGTATTTGTTTTGAAAACTCATTGATGTAAATTTTCACATTATTTAACAATTTATTTTTATTAAAGTACAAAAAAATTTATTACAAAACAATAAATACATTTAATCAACCATTACATTTCATATTAACCTATAGAGTTAGTGTAATTCATTAATAGTCTCAAATTATATTTATTAGTATATTTACAATATCAATTATTTTAATCTTTCATTAATATGGTAACTACAAAATCATCATTGTGTCATAAATAAATATAATAATTTAATGTCTAAAAATTATAAACAATATACCTTTACGTAGGAAATCCTTTTATCTTTCTAATTAATATTTATATTCGAATTTATATTTTGTGTAACCCTATATTAGAAATGTTTTAGTTATTAAACATTGAATTTAACTCTTTTAACTCTTCTTTAAATAAAATAATAATAAATGTCCTAATATAATCCAAGTGGATCAAAGATTTTCATATTTTATTCATAAGGTTGTTTTTGGTCGAATAACACTTATCCTATAGAATTAGGACATCTTTTAGGGTAATAATAAAATAATTTTTACCAGTAATTACCCTATTTACTTTTAATTGCGGTAAATAAAAGTAAACATTTAATATTCAAAAAAAATATTTTAATTGTATTGAACCACATTTTGCATACTTATATCAACTGTGTCTCTTGTATTTTTGAAAATCAACTCATTGAAGCATTAAAATTATGTTTTATACAAATTTGGAAATACTCTTAGGAGGTGGGTAAAAGATGGTAAAATGTTCGATAAAATTTTATATATCAAAACTCATAATAAAATGACACCAATGAATTACATTGAACTTATATAGGTATTATATATCTATTTTGACCTAAAATAAATTTAAAAAAAATAATTTTTTAAATAAAAAGACGGTTTTTAACAATAACTCAGTGTTTTTCACTCTTCATCAAAAATTGATTGTTTGAAGAAAAATTCCAAAAATTCATCCTAAGATAAATTTGATATTCCAAATACAAAAATGATGTCCATTTTTAATGATAAAATTTATAGAATTTCAAAAGGTGGGTCTTAGTATTCATAACGGCTAGTTTGATTGGTCGTTGTCTGTTAGAATCTCGAAGTTGTGTACAATGAAAGCTATAGCATTATTCAAAGGAAAATGTGTCATGGAAGCTTGGGGTGTTACATTCTTACCTCCATCAAATAATTTCATCCTTGAAATTTCTAGAATATTAATACATAAAAATATTTGGGTGGTTCTTCATCATATGTTCCTTGGGTTCCCACGTAGCCTCTTCCATCTTATGGTTTCTCAATAGAACTTTTACCAAACGAGTCGTCCGATTTCAAAGCACTTTTTCTTTGGTATCAAGAATTTTTAAAGGCACTTCACAATAAAAAATATCAGGTTCTTGTTCAATTTTTCTCATAGGCAAGTACATGTATTGGGTCAGGCATTTATTTTCTCATCAGTGATATGTGGAACACATCGTGAACTTTGGAGATATTTGGAGGCACTACCAACAGCTAAGTTACAAACCCAATTAGTTCAAGAATTTAGAAAGGTCTGATGTACCAGGGACATAGTTTACCCTTCATACCAAATCACATAACTCCACTCCCTGAACATTCCTTCAAGAAAACATGATCTCCTACCTAAAATTCCAAATCATTACTTTGGTTATCAGTATAGCTCTTCAGCCTACTTTGTGTTGTTTTGATGTTGGTTTGGATAACCTTAAACTTTTACATAGTTTCCTCAAAATGTTCTGGGCATACAAGTTTTCTTTCAACAATATCATCCCATGATGTTGGTGTGTGACATCTATTTCCATATAACACTTCATATGGAGCCATCTGAATACTTGAATGGAAGCTATTATTATAGGAAAATACTGCTAGAGGTAAATATTGATCCCACATACCTTGAAAGTCATATGAAAATATCTCAACATATAGTCTATGGTTTGAATAGTCCATTCTGATTGTCCATTAGTTTGATTGTGGTATGCAGTGCTCAAACGAAGTTCTGTATCTAGGGCATTCTGAAGACTTTTCTATAATCTTGATGTAAAATGGGGATCACGATTGGAAAAAATTTATAGTGGTACACCATGGAGTCTTGTAAAAACATTAATATATAGTATTGCTAAATGATCAATTGGTAAATCTTCTCTTATATACAGAAAATGTGCTGACTTGGTAAGACGATGAACAATAAAATATATTGCATCATTCCTTCTATTTGTATTATGTAGCCCCATGAAAATGTCCATAATAGTATTATCCCATTTCCCCTCATGTATGGGAAGGGGTTGAAAACTTCTCTAGGCAGTGTTGAAAAACCATACATCATGACACAAAATCTGTAATCTCTCTCTTCCGGTTGACCAACCAAAAAATGTTCCTTCAAATCTCTATACATCTTAGTTCTACCAGGTTGTATAGAAAAATTTGAGCTATGAGCATCAAACAACAAGTCTCATTTGAGATCAGGTATATTAGGAACACAAAGCCTCTTCCTAAATTTCAAAATTCCATATTCATATATGAAGTCAGTCAATCTCACATCGTTCATAGAATTAATTTTAGTTTGAAACTCCTCATCATTAACCTGAGAACACTTTATCCTTTCTTTTAATGATGGTTTAGAAAGAAATTGAAAATGTATTGATGTTTCACCCTTCATGATTATCACCACATCCATTTTCACTAGATATAGGAAAATTGGATCCCTTACAGCACTCATCTTGTCCAAAACACCATGATCCTTTCTGCTCAAAGCATCTGCCACCTTATTTTCCTTCCCCAGGTGGTAGTGTATTGTGCAATCATAATCCTTGAGTAGTTTGAGACATCTCCTTTGCGTCATGTTGAGTAGAAAATGTACTTCAACCCTTTTTAATTGATATATATCTCACATTTTTTACCATAAAGATAATGTCTCCATATATTCAAAGAAAATATTACAACGGCAAACTCAAGATCATGAGTAGGATAGTTTTGCTCATTAATTTTTAGCTACCATGATGCATAAGCTATAACTCTATCATTCTACATACGGACACCACCAAGTCCATTCTTTGAAGCTTCAATATAAATAACAAATCCATCCTTCCATGAGGGTAGTTTCAAGATAAGGTCATTTACTAATCCTCTCTTCAGTACTTCAAAACATTCTTCACACTCTTTTGTCCAAAAAAAAATTAAACCCTTTATGTGCAAGCTTTGTTAATGGGTTATCCGACTAGGAAAAATTCTAGATGGAATGTTGATAATATCATTCTAATCCAATAAAACTAAAAACCTCAGTTATATTGGTCGGTACTGGCCATTCTGGTATTTCCATGGTCTTTGAAGTATCAGTAGAGATGTAATCCTTAGAGGAAATATGGCGTAAAAAATAAATCTCTTGAAGATAGAATTCACCCTTGCTAAATTCCCCATATAATTCATTTCTTCTAAGAGTCATTAGAATAATGCTCAAGTTATTTTCAAGAAATTCATAGATTTTGGAGTATACCAAGATATCATCAACAAATACCACTACAAAGTCTCATGATATTGCTTAAAAACTCTATTCATTATATTCATGAAGACATAGGGTGAATTAGTCAATCCAAAAGGGAATAATTTAAAGTCATAATGCACATACCTAGTTTGAAATTCTATTTTTGTAATGTCTTTTTTTTTCTCACACACAACCAATGATGTCCAGATCAAAGGCCAATCATTGAAAAATATTGAGCTCCATGAAGTTGGTCAAATAAATAATCAATATGAGGTAGGGGATACTTGTTATTTATTGTTATAGCATTGATCTCCCTATATTCAATTCACAACCTCATAGATTCATCTTTCTTCATAACAAAAAGAATAGGGGATCCCCATTGAGAAAAAATAGGGAGAATAAATCCCTTATTACTCAATTCCTCTAGTTGTTTCATTAGTCCTAATAATTCCACAGTGGCCATTCTATAAGGGGATTTTGATATGGGCCTTGAACCCGGAATTAAATCAATGGAAAACTCAATTTCTCATTCTTCATGATGTCCTGATATGTCTTCTAGAGACACATCACATATTCATGTACAATAGGTACATCCACTATTTGAACATTACTTTTCTCACCCAAAATTATTTCATTCTCTTCCTCCCCATCAATTGAATTTAGTTGATCTACTAGGGGTGGATTTATAGAAGAATTAGGTGGTGAAGTTTCTGATCTAAAGATATAGTACTCCTTATCATCATCGACAATTTTAACCTCCATAATATTATAATAAATTTTCGCATCATGGTCTAAATGCCAATCCATACTAAGGATTATATCAAATCCAATTATGGGTATGACGATGAGATCAGTAGATAAAAAACATATATATGCACTAATGGGAACTAATTCACAAAACATTGCTGCAATCATACTTCTGTTAGGTGTTTTGACTGACAACTCCCTAGTTATTTCAAATTGAAAATATGTAATTATCTTAGCAAACTGGGAAGATATGAAACAATGCGACGATCCAATATCAAATAATGCATTTTCTAAATGTGAGGAAACCATTAAATTACCTACCACCACATCTTTCAGAGCT
The DNA here is from genome assembly GCA_963277665.1 of Viscum album. Classification (NCBI taxonomy): domain Eukaryota; kingdom Viridiplantae; phylum Streptophyta; class Magnoliopsida; order Santalales; family Viscaceae; genus Viscum; species Viscum album. Next base: position 62,845,700 of record OY728128.1, read on the forward strand.
TCATCCATAGTATTAGTGATAGCTTAAGCATGGACATGATCCCTTGGCCTTTTCTATGGTATGTTTCCTTGGAACATAGGACATTCATTTTCATAATGCCCCCTTTCTCTAAAATTTTAGCATTCAAAATTCACAGCCTCTTTCTTCCCCTTGCAATCTCAAGCTTGGTGGCATTTTTCACCATACTTGTAATGTATTCCAATTCCCTTCAGGGAAGTACCTGGGTGTTTCTTCCCACACTAATACAGGATAAATATTCAACTTTTCCTTTCATCCCTTTATTTCCATTTCCATTGTGTTCAACAGATCTCTTCTGCTCTTTCTTTTCTTTAAAGTCATAAGACTTAGAGAATTCCTTTTCTGTCATTATTGTACATGAGAAAATATCTTCGTATGACAAGAAGGATTGTGTGACTAATTATCACTAGATAAATGGTTTTAACCATTCAATGAATCGATCATCATTACTCCTTGTGTTATGTATATAATCTTCCACATGCCTTTCTAACATTGTAATGTTAGCCTCATAATTTGCGTCATTATAATCCTACTTTTCCTCAAACATAGAAATTTCATTTCCATATCCGCTCAATGGACATGAGGAAAGTATTTTTCTATGAAAATATCCTTAAACTAACTCCATTCCATATTTGATATTTCATCATCTTCCATTCTGTTTTTAGTCAATGACAACCATTAATTTGTATCTACTGTGAGGCAATAAACTCCTTTGACAAATTTTACCATTTAGCTACTCAACAATGCATAAAATATTTTCTCTATGTAATTTTTCCATTTCTCAGTTACTAATAGGTTTTTAATCCCATTGAATGTTGGTGTTTATTTCCTCATGAAGCGGTATAACATTGATCCTCTACATTGTGGATTAGGGTGCTCCATACGCGTATGGTTATTATTCATAACCTCAGTGAGTTGTCATAGTATGGTGATAAGATAATCAACACCAGTTGTTTCACCAGCTCAAATATAATTATATTGAGTAGGAGGTAATTACTTACATGGATTACGTGAATTGATACAGTTTCATATCCTTCCACTAGGATCCATTTCTAAACAATGGCATAGAGTAGATTAGTTTCTGAGTCACAATACATAATTCCGAACTTGTGAAATAGTTAACATAAATTGAACAGATTATGGATATAATCCATAGTTATAAAATTGTTTTCTTTGAAAGAGTATGTACTCATAAACCCTTAATAATGGATTGTAAAAAAAATGAAAATTATCCTAACCATATCCCCCAGGAGTGTCATAACCAAGAGTGTTGCACGTCCTGTTTCCGTGAACCATTTCCCAGTCGAGTCTAGCTCAAAGCGGAGTTTTCTGATTTTATCCCTAGGTACATCTGTGCTAGACACGCATCTACATGCTCATATCCAAACATTGATATATTTCTTGGAAAACTGAAAAAATCTCTATAGTACTAAAATTCTAGGAAGTTCTTCTATACTAATCATCAAAGTATATCTTAGGATATTGTGATCTAATTAGGGTTTTTATAAATCTACATTCCAAATATTATAATAAACTTCCTATTATACCAACTGTGATGCCCGAACCCTAGTTACCCAGAGTCGGTGCATTATTACATAACATTGGCATGATCACAAAAGATCAAGTATTGAAAGACCTATTTGTTTAATAGCCTTGGAAATACCGGAGACATTCATATGTTTTAAATTACATTATAAAATGAAAAACTACAACGACATTGTCACCATAGTCCACACTCATATCCCATATACTGTCCCTACAGTTCATTCATAATATACATCTTCATATCTTGGGAATAATAAAACATAGAAAGGGGTGATATTAGATGATCAGTAAGGCTAATGATAAAGAGGAAACATCCATAAATAAGAAAAAAAATTGAGGCAATCTAAGAATAGAACAAAGGCCTTTTAAACTTGAACTTCAGAATAATATGGAAAAGATAAAATCAAGTATTTCCATTTACTTATTCACATGGATATTATACTAGTCGAATAATCACATGCAATATCAATAGCCACTTTTATAATGATGGAATACATAATGCCAGATTTCATAACCACATAGTCAAGGGCTTGTGCCAAGACTACAATTAAGAATTTGTAAAGGCCTTATGCCAAGACACTAGTTTGTCTCATGAGACCTACCGATGCAATGAGAAGCTATAGCGGAATCCACCCATCTCTAACTATGTTCAATTCATTCCTTATATGAGAAGGTTCAAACATAACAAAAACATTCATATTAAAAATAGCATATGAACTGTCAATACATTCTCCATAAACCATAAATGGTGTGAAAATAACACATCCATAGTCAAAAATTTTACAAAACCTTCAATACAATATGGAAGTTTCGTATCATAATAATCAACATCAATTAAGCTTAAAATCCATCAAAGTATGTTTACATAGATGAAATCAAACCATTTTTTAGATAAATATGTCAATCCATTTTGAAATCATTTAAAAGTAGTATAATTATAAAATAAAACATTTATATTGAAAATATTCTTATAAGCTTGTAAGGGATGATTATACGATGTTATAACATAATAAAATAGATGCACCCGCCATATAAGATAAAAAACAATGTTACCGTAATTTTGTCAAAATGTTCTTAAGTAACATTGTCTGGAAAATGATAGAAAGATTCCTTTCAAACCATTTTATAAAAATTCATACAAGGTTATAAATGGATTTAACCCATAGTCTTGTAAATAGTAAAAATGTTTTGGAATATATTTTTTTAGAAACATTGATGTGGATGACAACAAGGTCCCAATAGATACTTACGTAAAAACAACATTGGATAAAAAAGAGAATGTCAAATTAACCCCTACCTAGTACTTTTACTTTGTCAAGGGTACGTTAAACTCCTGTATGAATGTTAAATAATTTTTATTAAATGATACAATAACTATATACCTAAATATGATATCATATATGATCTTCTAATATTGCTTTGTTAATGATATTTCAGTAGTATCATCATTTCGGGTGTTAATTGATTTGTTTACCTTTATATGATTTGTTACATAAGTAATGATTTTTATGGATATGATGTATCTCATTAATATTCATAATCATATTAAGTCCTTAAAAATTATTTTTTATAATCAAATGAAATTATGTTTTGAATGGATATGATGGGGAATGAATCTCATCACGTTTGTGGAGACGGTAATCTGTACGTACGCACAAGAGACAATATCATTATTTTGATATTAAAATAGCATATAATTGAATGAAATATAATATATTAAGAATCATTATCATGTTATATTTATTATTTTTATCATTTATACTCATTATTATACCCATCCAAATGTTGAAGTACTTGAATAATAAACTACACCACGACATGGAGATGGTAATCCGTACGTACGCACGTATGATGAATTTTTCATTGATAGTTTGGATTGAATAATGAATATGGTTGTACAAATTTTATAATAATATCATAGTATATAGAATATACAGGAGGTATTATTTTATAATGGAAACAACAAAGAAAGATGAAGTGGGAGAAAAAATGAACTTGAAAGAGGTGATTAAATATTTACCTCTTTTTCGGGTTCTTCCTTTTGATTTGAACAAAAGTTCCCCTTAAGTTGTATTTATGACTAAATTTAGTCCTAAATAATGAATGGATAACATTCTGGATGATATTTGGGAAGAGGTTGGATGAGACAAATGGCTTTCAAGGTGTGAAATTGATAGAATGGGAAGTGCCCTTTTATAAGAGGGGTGAGAGGCACCTTAGGAAAAGATTGAAATGTTATTTTATAATAAAATCATTTTCGCTTTATAATGGATCCAAAATTATTTATTTAGAGTCTATGGTTGTGATGGGTCAAAAAAAACTCATCCAATATATTTTAGATAGGTTTTCATCACGATATTAACTTTATCTTATAGATTTTACTCGTAGTTATGTAGTTTGACATTCACGATGTCTCTTTTTATTTTTATACTATATGGTTAATAAACATACTATAAACTTATAATCGAACCAAAAGAGGTTCATTAATGATAGAAATATCATTATATAAGTCCTTTGGCCGAACAATATATTTTTAGGATTATTATATCAACAAATAATATTGTATTTGTTTTAAAAACTCATTTGTGTCAATTTTGACATTATTTAATAATTTATTTTTGATAAAGTCCTAAAAATGTTATTACTTCTAAGTAAATACATTTAATCAACACTATCATTCATATTTACAAAGACAATTAGTGGAACTCATTAAAAGTATCAAATTATATTTATTTGGATATTTATAATATCAATTATTTTAATCGTTCATTAATATAGTAATTAAAACATCATCATTGGGTCATAAATAAATTGAATTATTTAATGTCTAAAAATTATAAATAAAAAACAATTATGTTGGAAATATTTTTATATACAAAATTAATATTTATAGTTATATTTATATTATGTGTAACCCTATATTAAAAATGTTTTAGTTATTAAACATTGAATTTAACTATTTTAACTATTCTTAAAATAAAATAATAATAAATTTCCTAATCTAATCCATGTGGACCAAAAAGGTTCATATTTTAATCCTATGGATTTTTTGGATGAATTATACTTATCCAATAGAATTAGGACATGTGTGAGGGTAATAATAATATCATTTTTATCCTTAATTACTCTATTTACTTTTAATCGTGGTAAATAAAAGTAAAAAGTTACCATTCACCAAAAATAATTTTCATCTTATTGAACTAAATTTTACTTAATAATATCAACTGTACCTCTCAGATTTTTGAAATTAAACTCACAGAAGTGGTAAAATTTTGTTTTATACAAATATTGAAATGCTCCTAGGAGTTGGATAAAAGACGGTAAAAAGTTCGATAAAATTATAGATATCTAAACTCATTATAAAATGACTCCAATTAATTTCATTGGACTTATATAGGTATTATATATCTATTTTGACATAAAAAAATTTAAATAAATTAAATAATTATTTAAATAAGAAGTCGCTTTTATACAATAACTTAGTGATATTCACTATTCATCAAAAATTGAAAGTTTTCAGAAAAATACCAAAAATTCACCGTAAGATAATTTCGATATTCCGATTCCAAAAATGAAGTCCATTTTGAATGATAAAATTTATCATATTTAAAAATGTGGATATTACTATTCATAATGGCTAGTTTGATTGGATGTGGTGTGTTAGAATCACGAAGTAGCGTACAATACAAGCTATTTCATTATTCCAAGGGAAACATACCATGGAAGCATGGGGTGTTACAATGAGGGTGGAAACGATCATCACTTTCACAAAATGCTTATGCAGTCAGGATTTTCTGTTGTCTTCCTTCTTTATCCTGAAGTATTTTCTTCATTGGGGAGAGCTTTCTTCTTAGGAGGACGAGTTTCTCCAAAGTTCTCCCAACTATCACCTTTTGCCAAAAATTACCCAATTCCCCCAAAAATGAATAGCCAACTTAATAAATTTAGTGTTATTTATTTTATTAGAGATGAAAATGATTAAGATTATGTTGGCATAATTAATTAATGGATGGTGCAACAATTAAAGTGGAGGAAGTCCAAGTGTTACCTCCCATTAAAGGGATAGTTCAAGGGTCGGGTGGTCCCCAACATTGAATTTAAATTTGTGGGTTCCTAGATCAGGTTTTCCCCCACATCTATAACTCAAATATAGAGGTTTCAAAAAAAATGTTAAATAATTTTATTTTTCTCCTCCCTTGAAAAAGGGAAAAAATAACTTCCAACCTCAACTTACTGTTGTCAAGGTGATTGTCTCCTTATGCGAATATCAGCACTGCTATTTCAAAAGTTTCCTCAGATTTCAATTATGAGCAAATTTTTAAAAGTTACAAAAACCCACTCACACATTTATTGAACGTACTAAAAAAAGTTCAGAAATTCATTCGAGGAACACTAGGCCTCATAATCACACGCCTTCAATTTTCACAGACTCGTAAAATTCCATATAATAAAATAAATATATGAAAATTTTTTGGCCTTTACATTCTCGCCTCCCCAGGGCTTTCCTTCCCCGAATGCCACATCTCAAAATCTAGGAAAACATGTGGGGGTACTGAGAACAAATCTGAGTCTCCCTCTCCCATGTGCCTTCCTAGAGGTTCTTGTGGTGGCAACATAAATGCACTAAAGGTATTTTCCACTCTCAAAGGACCCCCTCTATTAGATCATCAATATATACTAGAACCTCCGTAAACATTTCCCCATCTTCGATTTCCAGCTCGCTGTGTTCGATGACGTGAGATGGGTCATGCATGTATATCCTTTGCTGGGATACGTTGAAAACATCGTGCACCTGGTGAAATTAAGGGGGATGTTCTAGGCTGTAATCCTCCTCGCCAACACTGTACATTCATCATCCACTCCTGGATGATCTGCACCTTTTCGGTGGTATCCCATAAAATATCTGGTCCCATTAGTGCTGACTCCCATGGATCAGTCCACCACAAAGGCGGTCTGCATTTTCGGATGTACAATGCCTCAAAAGGTGACATCTCAATGGTGGAGTGGTAGTTATTTTTGTATGAAAACCCCACCAAGGTCAACTAATCCTCCCAACTTTGATCGAAGTCAAGGAAGCAAGCATGCAAAAAGTCCTTGAGGGTCTGAGTGGTCCGCTCAGTATGGTCATCCGTCTGAGGACGGAAGGAAGTACTCAAATGAAGCTATGTCCCGAAATACTCCTTCAACCACTTCCAATTCCGAGAACTGAAATGCAAATCATGATCAGAGACTATCATAGAGGGTACTCCATTTATCCTCTCAATATCTTGCACATAGAGGCGTCCCAAGATCTCCATTGAACCCTCCTCTCTGCTCGGTAAAAAGTGGTCAAACATAGCGGGTCGGTCGATGATCACCCAGATAGAATCATAACCCCTAAGTGTATGTGGAAGTCCTGTCACGAAGTCAATGGATATCCCATCCCACTACAAATTTAGAACCAATAATGGATGAACTAAGACAGCTGGTACCTGATTCTCCACCTTCACATGTTGACAAGTGAGGCACCAAGAGACAATATATACTACTTCTTTCTTCATTCATGGACACCAGTGCTATCGTCACAGATCCTGGTACATCTACGCCACTCCGTGATGTACCCTTAGAGGGGATAGGTGGAAGTCCCTCAACACTTCCTCCCAAAGAAACACTGGTACCATTGTATCTCCTCTGAAAAGGATGACATGCTCCCCACATTCAGAATATCAATCAGGTTCCAGTGTTGTGGATATCTGAGCACAACATGCCTCGAATTCAGGGTACCCATGCTGCACCACCCTAACTCACTGAATAAGTGGGTGTGTGACTATAAGAGACTAAATAAAACTACTGCATCTCATTCCATAAATGATATCTGTTAAGAGGCCAGATGCTCTGTTTCCTCACCTATAAGTTGTATACATGATCTTATACTTAGTGTATCTACTACAACGTTCCCCTTCCCAAGAGTATATACTATCTCTTATTCATTGTCCAGGAGGAACTCAATTCAACATCGTTGTCTCAGGTTCAGGTCCTTTAGAGAGAAGATATACCTAATACTCCTGTGATCAGAGTCGACTGTAAAATGTTCACCCATCAAGTAATGTCGCCACATCTTCAGGTTGAAGACCACTGCAGTGAACTCTTGGTCATGGGTAGCGTATTTCTGATCATGTTTCCTCTTCTATCGAGAAACATATGTGATAACTACTTGCTATTTCCTAAGGAAACATCCAATATTAATCTCTAAGGTGTCACAAAAGACTATGTACCCATGCCCTCCTCCAAAAGCCTCAAGATGGGGTCACTAGTCTGCCTCTGCCTCAGCTCCAGAAAATTCCGTTGATTTCTCTCTGACCAGATGAAGGGTAGCCCCTTCTACATCAATGTTTTTAAATGTGGCGCAACTTTGGAGAAATTTGGAACAATCCTCAGGTATTATCTGGACAAACCCAAGAAACTTTGTATCTTCATCACATTCCTGGGTGGTTCCCAAGAAAGTACCACCTCAATCCTCACTGGATCAACCAAAACTATAGCCTCAAAGATGAAATGTCCAAGAAAGTGAACCTATTGAATCCAGAATTGGAACTTCGAGAGCTTACAATAATGATGGCTCTCTCGGAGTGTGTCCAGAACTATCTGGAAGTGAAAATAATGATCCTCCTCAATATTTGGGTAGATTTGAATGTCGTCGATGAAGACGACTACAAAGCGATCAAGGTATGGCAGGAAGATCTCATTCATGTGTCCCATGAAGACTTATGGAGCATTCGTCACACAAAATTGCATAAACAAGAACTCTTACTAGACATACCGACATCTAAATTATTTCTTCTACACATCCTCTTCACGTTCTCTAAGCTGGTGACATCCTGATCTGTGGTCTATCTTTGAGAACCACCTTGCTCCCTTCAACTAATAAAAGTGGTCGTCAATCCTCGGGATTGGGTACTTGTTCATCATGGTCACATAGTCTAGGCGCTGATAGTCAAAAAAAGTCTGAAGTACCCATCCACCTTCTTGTAGAACAAAATTGGGGCTGTCCTGGGAGAAACACTAGTCCAGATGAACCACTTCCCATGTAAGTCCTCCAACTGTACCTGTAGCTCAGGAATTTCCATGGAATCCAGCCGATACGTTGGTCTTGATATCAGTGCCATCCCATAGTACAAGTCAATGTAAAATTCCACATCTCTGCGATGAGGTATACCAGGAAAATCATCAGGGAATTCATCTGCAAACTAGTCCCCCACTAATGTATAAATCGGACTCTCCACATTAAAATATCTAAGGGTAAGACTTGCCAACATATGAATGATTGGTTGCACTCATCTCCGGGTAAGTCCATCCTATGTTGCAAAGGCTCCCTTATCACTAGTGAAGGTAAAACTAGTCCCATCAATGCGGACACACTGCACTTTGCACCTAAAACAGTTAATCTGATCATGAACAGTAAAGAACCAGTCCATTCCAATGATGACGTCGTAAGGCCTCGACCTCACTACTAGGAGATCCCAGCCGAAGCTCTCACCTCCTAGAGAATTATAACACTACCGGATCCAGTGTGTAATCATCTAATCTACTCCCATATGAGTCTCTATCCATAAGGATAAAACCAATGGATCCATCAAATTCTCCATGCTCCAAATGAGGGAAGTGGAAATTAATGAATGACTGGCACATATGTCTATAAGTACTGCAGCTATGGTGGAGAAGACAGAGTTCATACCTCGTATCATCCATGGAGCACCGTGATCGAAGGCCTCAGTTTCCTGGAGATGAGATGGCCCATGTCCACCTACTCCTTGAGTTCGGGGTGGACCACCAGGTGGTGGTGGTGGTAACATCTCGAATCGTTGCCCACTTCCAGCTACACGGCCAGATCCCCTTCCATTTTCGCTTTCTCCTTGAGTACCTCCTCGGTTGAACCTCTGTCATTGCCTGGGTGTTCCTTCGTCCACCAGATGATCCTCCGTACAATGGTTCAGGTAGTCACAAGCCATGTGACACTCCATGTTGCATGCATAACACTGCCTGCTCCTCGCATAACTGGCTCTGTCTCTAGTGCCCCGCACAACCGACCCTGAATCCTGCAGTTGTCCACCTGTAGGTTGGATCCTCTAGGACCTTTATGACATCTGTCTTCTTCTAGCTACAAAAGACTCTCCAATGTGACGTCCAATGGTGGGTCTCGCTACTGGTGACTGCTCAGCAAGAAAACTCTCTACTAAGAGGGAACGCTCTAACACCCCACCCGGTGTCGGGATGCTGAGATAAATCATTGAAGCCCTGATCCCCCGCATGAGACTTTGCATGAAGGCCAGGGCCCTAAATAATGGGTCCCGCACCATGTCAGTTGAGTAGTGTGAGAGGTCAGTGAACCTCACTGAGTACTAATCCACAGTCATGTTTCCCTACTGCCGATGATGAAGCTCATGTATGCTCACTGCGCGAAGGGTCGCAGGGACAAACTCTGCTCAAAATAGGCATTCAAAGTCTGCCTAGAAAAGTGTCACCACATCGTGATCTAGGAGAATAAAGATACACCATCTACATACAACTGCCTTTAGAAAATAGGAAACAAGGATCACCATAAGATCATCTGGTGTCCCTACTAGTCGAAAGACTCTCACGATGACCTCCATCCAATCTTCACCCACATATGGGTCCATCTCACCCCTAAACATGGGTGGCCTCTAGCACTAGAACTTGTAAAACATGCTCAAGAGGCGTGCACCGTACACTATTGGGGCTGGTGGCATCCGTCACCCAATGGGTAATGTTACCCCTGGTGCCCCTACCGGTAAAGGGACCTGCACCGAGGCCTCATCGCTCGGTTGGATATCATCGCATACTGTACCCGGAATCCTAGCCGGTTGTTTGTGTGGGGGAAACATGAAAAGAAATAGGTTCTCCACGATCAATAAGTTATACCTGTTCAGCTGACTCAAAAAGATCAAAAGGAAAACTTTTCGAAACACACAGGCTATCAGTGTTTTCGAGCACTGAGTCAGAAATAATAAGTCAGGGTCATGGTGTATGGATATGATGGTCGCCGCACAAACACTGGATTCATTAAACTGAAAACCCCACTCACTACACATAAAACTATTTCCATTAAAATGATTATATTCCAATGCTCTACGATATAACAGACTCCTATGATACAAATTTTTTATGACCCGTCCTCCTGGGCCCATGCCGTGACTACCCCAAGACAGCCTTCCCTTGGTCATGGCCAGATGACTAGCACCGAAAGGCCTATTCCTAAAACACCGAGAGGGAATTTCCTTTATAACTTGTAAAAAAATGCAACCAAGCACACTACAAGATATGAACATATGTAAACTGTATAGAAAAAATAGTATGTACAGTAAGAAAAAGGGTCCACAATACATGCTCAAATTGAAAGTAAAGAAAACTAAAAAGTAAAAGTTAACTAAAACAGCTCCTGTGAACTACCACCAAGTAAACTACCTGATTGGTAGGTACCGATCTCGAATGGTCATATCTATAGTACAATTGATCTAATTTCCACCTCCAAGATTCCTCCGGTCTTGGTACTCTCATCCTCAGTCAGTTTTGTCCATCGTCCGCACCAAACACAAAATGGTGCGTGCGTAGCCTGTGATGGGGTTGGTATAACGATACTCAGTAGGTACTCTAAGACCATCTAGAGTCCCACATAACCCACAAAGGATAACCACAAAGCATGAAAACATGTGAAACCCCTACTTAGGTATATTACCAAGCATATACCTATGTTATCAAGTATACCCTTCTCATTCATGAGGAAACACAAGGCCCAACTCATAGCCAATGTACAACAGTTCCTCATAGGAATGAATACAACGAAGGTAACACAACAATAGTATGTACCACAAAGGGAACACCCCATAAAATAATAACAAGAAGGTATCACCATGAAAGTATGTACGACAATGGTACACCATAGAGAAGAATACCACAAAGGTATCACCACGAAGGTAAGTACGACAAAAGTACGCCATACAAATGAATACAACAAAGGTATTACCATGAACGTAAGGACTCAGCTCACACCAGGTATAACTTAGGTAAAGAAGAAATGATGATTAGATATAACTACTGAATCATCTTACTCTGTTAAGAGTCATACCCACATAGGATCCTAAATCATCAGACCCACTTACGATCCTAATAAAGCAGACCCAAAAAGGATCCTAGAGTAGTCCCACATGGATTTTATAGAGAAGATCAAAGTGGGTCTCTCGAACATAGACCCACGTAGGATCCCAATGCACTAAACCACATAGGATCTCAAAGAACATACCCACATAGGATCCCAATGCATAGACCCACATAGGATCCCTTTCTCATGTTACATCCAACTAATGGTTCCCGCACTAAGCACTCTTAATAATGGGACAATCCACTTCTCAAGCCACAAGTAGACACTCCAACTACCACGAATTCCAATGAAGATGAATCCCAAAGGACAATCATGTGATATGGGTCTCAACACAACAGATGGTGCGTCAATCCGACGCCCGGTCTGTAAGTTATTGGGCTTTTAGATTCGAGGGAAAGGTTGGATTCATGTCCGATCCAACCTGGACGTAACCCAACATCATCCAAAAATCATGTGGGGTATACCAAATGGACCAACACAATCCAAGGATTATGTAACGATAGATGGTTCATAAAACAGACACCTGTAGCACATGATATGGCTGAAATAATGAAAAGGGTCGAAGTTGTTCTGGGTCCAGTCCTACCTGGTCGGACCGACCTGGCATGACCCAAGTCTAGCCCTGGGTGTGACCTGGCTCACAAGGTTCGGGCTGACCCTCTGGAATAACCCGGACCACTGGGCTCATGGTTGGCTAGTCAGCTAGCCTCATCTGCGTGTTGTGATCGGGCATCACGCCATCACTGACGGCCGACAGAAGGCCAACCACCTTGCCTCACTACCGCGGCTCACAGGCGTGGCTCCTGCATGCTCGGCGGTGCGAACGTGAACCACTGCCTCCTCTTGACACGGGCGGCCACTGCCCTTTCTCTACCATGGAATACGGGACACGACCCTTCTCGGGCAGTTCGGCCGCGCCTCCATCTTCGTCACGGCTAGCTAGAGTGTCGGCCGCTTCTCCCTATCCCTTTGGTGTTGGTCACCGGCACAGTCACCAACGACGTTCTTCAGGTCACCAAGTGTGCCCCGGTGGCCCGATCATCCTTCATAAAATTACCACACTCTCCTCAGGATGTCACCAACTATTCAAGACCCCCAATGTCACATAGGTTGTGGAGAGTTCAAGCAAGCTTTGTTTTGCCCGCACCCTCCCCGTTAGAACGGTAGCAAGAAGCTTAAATGTTCTTGAATCATGAAGAACGATAAGAACAAGGAAAGGGAGTATAGAAAAAATCAATAATCCATACCTTGATTTCGTATTGGATGTGTCATGAGATTATGTCAGTGAAGGCTATGAGGGTGACAATGATCGTCACTTCTGCAACACGCTACTGAAGATGGGATCGTGTGTCCTCCTCGTTCTTGATTCCTATGTACGTTCTACATTGGTGATAGTGTTCTTTGTTGGAGGAGCAATTTTTCCAATGTTCTCCCTAATCTCACATTTTTCCAAATCTTCTCCAATTCCACCAAAAATGAATAGCCATTTAATTAAATTATTTTTTATTAATTTAATTAGAGGTGGTCATTAATTAAGATGATTTTGGCATAATTAATTAATGGATGGTGTCACAATTAAAATGGACGAATTTCGAGAGTTATGTCCCCTAAAAGTGTGAGTTCAAGGGTTGGGTGGTCCCCACCATTGAATTTAAATTGGGGGTTTTCTAGTTCGGGTGGTCTCACCTCCATAACTCAAATTGAAATTTTTCAAAAGATAAATAAAATATTAAATAATTTTATTTTTCTTCTCCCTCGAAGATGTGAAAAATTAACTTCCACCCCAGACTAACTGTGTTCGAGGTGATGGTCTCCTTAAGGGAATATCGGTGTTGTGAGTTCAATGGTGTCCTCAGATTTCAATTCCATGCAATGGTTCAAAAGTTACAAAAACCTTCTTTCACGTTTACTGAATGTACATGAAAAAAAAGTTCAAAAATTCATTCCAGGAACATCAGGCCTCGAAATCACGTGCCGTCAATTTTCCCGGACATGTAAAAATCCCATATAATAACAAAAATTACATGGAAAAATCAGGGTCTTTAAAGATACTTTCATAATAAAATTTCAAAATGAACCTAGAAAAAAATTGATGAAAATATGGAATGGCATTTCTTGAAACAAACTGCTTTATCCCCAAAAATAACACCCGAACTAGCCATAGAATGACCTGAAGTGCATCCTCAATCCAAATAAACTGGGGACAAGATCCAAATAATCATCAATTATGCATTTGTAATATTTCATAACAAAATAGTGAACATGGAATGATTATCATTGTAAATAATATCTAAATAATGCATATATTTTGATAAAAATATTTAAAAAAACTATAAGTGTGCATTAATTGAAAAAAATATTGATATAATAAATGATGACTAAATAGAATCAAAAAACATCCAAAACCTCTATGTGAAAGTGAGAAAATACCTCCCACATCCACCATAAGGAAAATTTAGAGACAATGTAATATTTTCATTGATTGAGTGAACACAAAAACCTATAATATATTTATTTGTGATCTAAAAAAGCTGAATACATCACTAATCATTGACCCAAATAAAATTTTTTAACAGAAAATCGATTTCATGAATTTTTGAAAATAGGGACATAAAAATATGTATACTAAATTCATTTCATTAAAAAAAATGTGTAAAAAAATTACATGAATACACCCTATTTTCACAAATTAATTGTTCATTCCTAGAAAAACTTGAAATTTTTTTCTTTAAAATAATTAATTCAAAAGTTTAACTTTAAATATTAATAAGAAAAATGATTTAAAAAATAGGATATCATTTGAAAAAAATTTAAATTATAAATAATTTCAAAAATATACATATATCATCATCATTGAATCCAATGATCTTTAAGGAAATATTCTATAAAAAGATAACATGATCATTATTGAAATAATTTTCCGACACATGAAAGATACCGCACACGAATCAACGCCCACCCTAACACATGACCCAATCATTTTGGTCTTAATTGATATTCGACATAACATAGGCTTACCTATGTCCCAACAAGTGCTAATAACTATTAAATCATTCTAATATGTTTCCTTTGTGTACATAAAATTACAACATAATTAACTAGGTATTCCCATTAAATACAAATAATGACAAACATTAAATATCTTATTAAGAGAACACTTTTAAGGAAAAAACGAGAAACCATAAGATTCAAATAGAGAATGAATTAAAGAAAACCACATAATTATTGAAAGAAAACTTCAGCTTGTTGGAACTATTATCCCAAAATAGTTTCCATGAAAATTAGTGACATAATAGTATAGAGCATCCTTTATAAGCTCTTCATAGGGTTATACCAACTCGTCCCATGATTTTTTATATACTTTTATGATCATCTCCCCTTAAATGAATCATTTTATCAGTATTAGGTCCTTTTTCTCATCCATGCACTATGTTTGAAATTAGAATACTCAGAAAATCATCTCTCCATTATCCTATCATCTTCTTCCTACATGGAAATAATGAAAAGGTATTAATTCACCATTTCATCCATAGAATGATCATGTTTCTATTAGTCCATAACACCCTCTTTCCCTACCTTCTTTGATTAGAAGGCACTTATGGGTCTCTTTATTCTCTATGAAAATCATCCAGCCTATTTCGAATCTCAATAATAGTATGATACTCTAACACTAAGACACACTATATCTAGATAGGGTCTCCCTTCACCCAACTAGGATGAAAATTTTCCATAGAAACACCTCCATCAGATTCCATCACATTGTAAATACTAGAATTGTCCTTTTCCTCGTCCCTCAACAAGGATTTTGATCTTGTCTCCATTTTTTTGGGGAGGAAAGAATAATCAATCATCTCATTAAATTTCTCCCTATTACCAAGGGTTTCATTCCTTAATTCACTATCTCCCTTCCCCCTTTCTTACTCCTTGAACTATTAATTCCCCTACAATGTTGTCCCTCTACACAATCAATTGATGTGTATCCAAAAACCTCTTCACATGAATTTGTTCCAAATCGATCTTTTCCATCCTACAAAAATTCTACTAGATCACATTAATCTAGAACCATATCCTTAGCATGCAACCCAAAGAAATGATTAAACATATTTAAATTAGAAAAAATATTCCTTGGGGTATGATCTTTTGTTACCTTATTATATACATAATTAAAATATGAGTTATTCAACCAACCCATACATCCCACTGAAACATCATTTTATATGGCTTTCCCCAACCCTTAAGGGTAGTCACCATTTCTTGACCGCACAACCTTAACATAGGAACCCAAAGTAACCTCATCAGTTCCCCAATAACCTGTGAGAGTCTAAATAGTTGTCTCAGTGATGATGACTCCATTAAGAGATCATATTGCATCAATAGTGGTTGTTTCCATGGGTGGAAATGGGGGACTAGAACCACATAATCTCTCTAACCCCCTAACCTGGAAGTGGATACCATATCTGAAATGTCCAAATCATGTTTCATCCTACTGAACATACTTGCAATCATGTGGTGTATATGTCACGGAGACACCTCTTTTAGGTCTCAGAAGTACTCTCCCATGTCTAGATAATCAACTACCTTCAATGTAGAAGAGTGTCTCATTTCAAGGTGGATGCCACCATTCTGATCCGATAGGATTTCATCATGCTCATAAATTTTACTCTTATTAATAGAACCATGCCCATAACTAATTGTATTTTTCACTCAATTAAAAATATCACACATTTAAATTTCCTTTTTATGACAAACAAACATGCATGTGGAGCAGTAATGAACACACTGTTGAAAATAGACAAGTTTCTTATATCAGATTTCTTCTCTAGATAAAATCCACACATACTGAACCTTCATGCATGAAATTTAAAATGCAATGAAGATTCTTAGAGAAATAAGGGTTAATAATAGATAGGGTTCTAAAATCATAAAATAAGTACAAAACCACTAAAATTTCCATGCATTCTCTATTTTGAGGTGTTTTGAAATAGAAGGTGGGGGGTCTAGGAAGCTTTGCGAAATATCCTTTATGGATGGATGTATGTGCATATGGATGTCATTAGACCATCTAAACAAGAAGAATTAGAGATTATTGAAAACATGTGGGCCATAAGACCATGACGTAGTGAGATCATCCTTGAAAGAAAAATGAATCGTAATATGATTTTAATCCTTTTGACTGACTATTTCATTCCCTTGAAAACCATATGATTTATAGTTAAATTTATCAATGAAATAAACTAATGGGCAACAATTCTTAAATTGAGAAATCAAAATCATGTTTAGAAGTGGTGAGTCCTTGGTAATCTCTAATATTGAGAGAGAGATCTTCTAAAATCCATTTAAATGGTCATGAATATTTGGGCATAATGAATTTTAAGGGAATGATGAAAGGAAATCCTAATTCGAAAAAGGAGATGAATGAATGAGGATAGGATACCACTAAATATAATGATGGTCCCTCCACCTCTCATGGTGGAGGGACCTGAACACCCAACATCAGTACCTAGTGTATGACGACTGTTTCCCACATTGATCATTTAAAATTAATAATAATACTATATCTTTATAAATTAATGAAAAATATCATATCACTCAAATCTCTACATACCCTCTACGGAACATCACCTTTATCTAATTATTTCTATATGAATTAAATTCCATCAATGCGAAAATTATGTACCAACACTCATGAATATATAATTTCCCTCAACCATAACATAGAATGTCTTATGGCATTTAATTTTCCAAGAAAAACAATTAAATACTAACCATGTCTTGGAATAATTATTTATGTGAAAAGACAATAATAACCCATTAAAAAACTAAATAGTCAATTTATTATTTGAATAATTATATATATATGAGTTTTTATAGAATTTCTTAAAATGTGGAATGCTTTAGTTCATTAAAAAATAATAAATTTTCTATTATTTTGGAATGTTTCAAGAACAATATCAAATACTCCACTACTAATTTCCTTATCAAAATCCAATGAATGATGTATTAAAATAGTATTCGTTTACAATAATACAACATAACCATTTTATAAAAATTTAAAAAAAATTCCTACAAAACAACATTTTTAATAATGATTATATATATAATTAGAAAATTTTATATGGAATTGAAATCACATTATGAAATCACATGTAGTCAAACAATAATTTTTAAAAATTGATTAATGTGAAAACTACCTCATGTTTTAATAAATTTCAATGTACTAAAAATATTTAACCTGTAACATGACATGATATACCTATATGAATTAATATAATTACATCATGAAAAACCACAATAAAAATCATTATATAAAAAATACCTTGATTAAAACATTAGAAGATGAATACACACAATGAAAGCCAACAAGGGATTGCACAATAATCATTGGACCCAAAGATATATTCCTCTCAAAATGATTATTCTAATATAAATATTATTGGAACAGAACTCATACCTTATTTTTGGTGAAAAAAACTACGATATATGATTCCATAAAAGGAAAATAGATTATATCATGAGAAAGGATAAAGAATCAGAAGGAATGGATAAATATGTTTTCCTTTCCTAAATCCAATAACCTTATCTCTAATGGATATGATCTCTAAATGGAATATATAAAAAAGTTATAGGTTTATGCATAGTTATGAGAAAAAAAATATATGGTTGTGGGATGAGGTGCAAGGGAGGCTTATCAATTTTTAAAATTATTTTTAGAGTGATTTATTTTTCATGAAACTGTTAGGCTACATGGTTTGGGAAACTAATCACCCATCATGCTCATGCTACTTGTCACTTAAAGGATCCACATTGATTAGTTTCATAGTAATTCTAACATATTTAAAATAAAGAAAAAATTACCTTTTTCCCGTGGTTCTGGGTTCTATGAGAAGGCCTCATGGATTTGTTTAATTATTCACCAACAATGTGCCCTTTATTGAACACCTATAGTGGTTTGTGGAAAAAGAAATTTATTTTCCCTTAGGGGCGTAGTATTATTAGTAACCCAATAGTTATTTCCAGAGTGCATCATTTTAATCTAGTTTCCACATAGTATAAATAAAATCAAATAACAATATTGTAAAGAAATAAAGAGAAGGGGACTTGTATTTTTTTTAAATTCTAAATGAAGATAATTGATTAGAATTATGTTAGGATTCTCCTTTTGAAATGATATCACTGTTCTTGTTATGAAAAATTATTATTTATATTAAAATTAATTAAGTTGATAGAGTTATAATTATTTCTCTTTAATCATGTTTGATTTAGATCATTCAATATTATAAATTCGCAATGGGAATTCACTAAATTATACATGAAATAGAAAATATTTTAATGAAATTCCTTAAATATTCAAATAAGTCCAATATTATTTCTTCACAAGTTAGGTGCTCACTAAATCCCTCCTCTAATTGATTTGTTATTAATCAACCAATCATCATGATCCAAAATTCTAAAAGTGAGAGAATAAATTCATAATCAAAATAAATTTAAAATATCACAATTAAATAACAAATAATCACAATTAATTTAAATTCAATCATTATTTAATTTCAAACCATTTAATTAATATTTTTTGATAACATTTAATACAAAGGCATCACAAAGGGATCTCCTTCCCTACACCCAACAACAAGGGCTTTTACACTCACCATGAAAATTGGATCATTAAATAAGAAGAAAAATACATAATATTGAATATGAAAAGAACTTATAATGGATAAATATTTGGGGTGGTAATGGATTGTACTTCTATTATAGCTTTTGGCTCTTTTAGCATGAGTTGGATTTCAGGAAGGGGTCCTTCTCCTCGGTATTTGGTTTCATCTTCTTATCGTTTTGGGTGTAGTTATGACTCCCCATAATGTCAAGGTTTGTCCTCTTTATATACTAGGGGTGTGTGATTCTGGCCTCCTCTATTGAGATCTCCCATAAGGCCTAGATTTATATAAATCTATCAATGAATTTGAATGCTTCATGTGTCACATAGTATTAAATATGAATCACTGGAAAATAATAGATGTTTTAATATATACCATGGATCAAATCCATATGGGGTAGGATTTATCATTCATGGGTATCATTAATCATGCCTGGAGGGTAGGAAATGGTAGTGGTTGCACATGGAATGGGTAGTGGTGGGTGTATTGTAGCAGTGCGAGTGGAGGATCCTCCTTCTCCCACTTCAGCCTTTGAAGTGGATTAAAAGAGGTTGAAATGTTGTACTCAGTCATCATTTGAGGGTGTTGAGGTGATCAATGTGGGTTTTAATAGATTAAGTGGAGTGTGGACTAGACTTGAGCTACTCGTTGTCTGGGAATCATAACCGATGTGTGACGCAGTGCTTCTTGGCCACATCAAGTGATGATGTCAATGATGGTTGAGTAGTGCCTGGTGGATGATGGTGCAGGGCATGAATGGAAAAAAATTTCCATGTCCTCTATAATATCAAAACTGAAGCTCCTTCGATCTCCACTATCATCTTGCCTCTATAGTGGCTCATGGAAGAAAAATCTGAATCTTAAGGAGGTGTAGTAATGGAGTTTCTTGATAATGAGTTGCGGTTAGAGCTGAAGAAAATAGTGGACTATTAAAGAGCATGGCGAAGGGTGTGTTTGATGAATAGTACCCCCAAAGTTCATTTCCCACATCAAAGTACATGATTTTTGGGAAAAACTTTATAAGGATTATTACACATTGAGTGATTGAAATAGATAATATATGGATGACCTCCCTATTAAAACTACATAAACAGACATGCGGGCCACACATACATATGTACAGCGTGAGCCCTTGGTCCCACTGTACTCCTTTTGGGCTTCACCATGTGGAGTATAACATGCACAATGCCTCATTACATGTGGACCCATGACTTGAGAGGTCTGTACTCGGTTAGCATAGATCGGTACCCCTTGAGGTCTTGGTTAATTTTTGGATGGATTCGTTGTTGGTCATCGTTAGATATTCTGGTTTTTTTTAGAAAATCCTCAAAAAGAGAGAAAAACATTGTATATTTAAATAAATTTCAAAGATTCATAAATAGGATTTGAAATTAAAAATTCAACAACATTTTATCCAATTAGATCGATGTTCATTCCACAATTTAAATTACATACTATTTTTTAAAACAACATAAACAATCAATTAATTCACTGAAAACTCATTAAAACCATTAAAAATTGAATAAAAATATGAACCAAATAATTTTCATTCAAATAACCCAACACATTTACCTCTATTTTCTTCATGAATAAAATTAGAATATTTAATTAATGTGGGAGTCAATTTTTTCAATAGTAAAATTTATACATTATAATACAAAAAAATCAACATCAATCCAAAATTTCAAAAATAAACTTAATAAATAAATATATTTTTTTAGTTCTCAAAAAAAGAACATGTTAATTATATAACATTCGACCTTTTTTCAAATTATGGGAATTATTCTATCATTGATTTTTGTTTCTCCATTGATTATTATTTGACATACAAAATCATGATTTACCTCACTTTTGAACTTATCACTCATCACTCCTGGAATTAATTATGGTAGATTTTTTCTCTGGTCATTAATACATGCCCTTTATCTATAATAAATTTAACGAATTAATTTCTCTAGTTTATAAATATAAAATACACATGAAATCCGGAGAGCATTTAACTAAGGTCCAAATTTTCCTAAGGCATAAGGTTTGTAAGATTTGTTGTTTTAAAATTTAAGGATCATAGAAGGGGTTAATTTATTATGAATAGTGTGTGATATCAAAATTATATATTCAATGAAATTATAAAATTAATTATAGCAACATAGAATATCCCTAAAAAGTGAATGTGAAAAATCATTATCAAATTAACCATAATGATTTATTTTTTAAGCCTTTTAAAAATTTCCCAATTTATATAAAAAATTCAAAAACCATTTTTGTTTTTCCTTTTCAAAATTTATTCATAGAATAAAACTCACTTACAACACCTAACCACATATGAAAAAATCATGGATATTTTAATGGTGATTCTCAGTTTTTCCAAATTACAATATATTGTTTTCTATAATTTTAGGTTCTTTTTTCCCATTTTCTCATGGGTTTTTCAAGAGGGGAAAAATAGTTAACTATGTATGAATAAAAAATAATAATTTATCCCCATAATAATAAACCCCATACACATCCATTAAAATTTATAACTCTCCTTAATCTATGAATCCCTAAACCCCCATAGTTCAACATTATAATGTCATGAAAATATTTTGAAGAGGGTAGGAATCTAAAAAAAATGGCAAGAAACGTGGCTAATCCCTAACAAGTAAAATTATGGTTTTTATGTGCTAAAAAACGATTATTGTAATGGTGGAATTTTAAGGATAATGACTATTCAAATGGTACATCAATATATTTTAATTTTTTTTCCACAACCATATCTTTCACAAGTTTAGATGAATGTTCTATAATGTAGTATGTCCCAATATCACCCACGAAATATGATGAAGATGAAATAGGGGGTACATGTCCTATAAATTCACTTGGGAATGAGACATATGGTTGGGTAAAATCACTCAATCCATGATTAACATTAGAAAATAAATTAACATGAATTTTAGAAATTCAATTCCTGAAAAATTATGGGGAAATTTCATTTACAATAACAAAAAAAATTCCTTCCAATAATGATTTCTCTTATTAATATCATTGATTCAGTTAAATCATTTAATTATACATTTTAGTTAATATTTAGATCGGAAATATGAAAACATCGGATTTCTAAGACACTCATTCCTCCTAGATAATTAATGTAAATAATGAATATAAGTATGTGTATAAAATATTTTACTTTAAATTTCAAAAAAATAAAATAAATATGTAGAGATTTTAAAATATAATCAAAAAAGTTATCTATGTATCGAATTAATGAGTTTGTACTCATTCTTCTCAACATGGGGCTACCTTTTGGTTTCATTGCATGAAAATCATAAAAAAACTACTCAAACTAGTGTAAGAACCATTCCCATAAATATGAAAGGTGTGATTAAAGTGGATATTGAATCCTAAGTCCTATGAAAATAGAAAAACATGGATTACCTCCCAAAATCATATTTTGTTATTTTTGTTGTCATAACATAACCTCATGGGAATAATTTATTATATGGATTGGGGAATGTTTCCCTCCTCAAACAATTATTGTGGTACAATTCCTTGGAAATATTCAACATTTTACGATTTGTAGGCAACGGGTTTTTTTCCAATTATTTATTTTTCTAAATAGGACCAAAATTTATGCTTGAGTATCAATAAAAGGTCCTACCCACTTAAAACAATGAATACTTTATATTAACACTAGTATGAAATTGTAGAGTAGAACATGGTCTCTAGGATTAATGGTTTTTGGTTGTATCTATTTTTTCAATATCAATCTGGTTCATTCTTTGTAAATTCATGAATTTTCAAAAGATTCCCTTATGATTTCTCTTCATTTAAATATACAAAAAAATTTCTCTTTTGAAACTCTTTGTAAATAAAAATTCAAAATTTCAATATCCCAAGATTCTTAGTTGTCTATTTCCAGTAGTAGATGAGTTTTTTTTCCCAATTTCAATAGGTCGGGCTCATTCCTATAGGTTTCCTATACATTTTATGGTATTCCAAAAATGTTTCTTCAAGAGTTTACCTCCAATCCTTTTAGTTGGTTTTGATATTTTTATTTAAAATACATTATATCTCTATATTTGAAACATCAGTATGTCAGTTTTTTATGGATGATGAGGTGTAGACATTTTGCGGTACACCCCAAACATGACCATTTTTTTGAATCATTATTCTCATAGAAATAATTCCATAAAACTGGAAGTTTTTCCTTTTTTCACAATAATCATTATCATCTTTAAACAAGGTCATCCAATAGGTTCTAGATTAAAATAGTTTTTTACCCTTTATATGAGGTCCAAATTGGCCTGCTTAAGAAAGTGTATGATTGAATTGAAAAAAGGGTTTCATTTCACTTTCTATAACACTTCTTCTTATGATTTTATCATTAAAAAATTTCATTAGAAATGGATCCTCCTAGAACTAAAATCGGGATGTATCTTCTATTTTATGATTTTAATGGGAATTAAGGGATGATGTTACCTAATATGTTTCCATACAATTTATTATGTCAACATTACATGGTACCTTACTGTCTATTATGTGTAGTTTCTCCCCATGAATGTGATCATTGATTGGGATTAGCTCTAGAATTTTTGTTTATGTAGTGGTGGGTATCCAAATGAGGTTATCTGCACAGTGTTTTTATCACCTTTTTTGACTTTAATTATCATATTAAACTCCTTAAATTATAGTATCCATCTTACCAGAATTCTTTTGGGCATCGATTTTTTCATTCTGTTCATAAATTAAGTATAATAAGAAAATAAAACAGCCTTACTTCCAGGTAAATATGACATTAACTTCTATTATGAAAATCTAACAGTATAAAACTCCATTTCAGTGGTTTTTGATTGATCTAAGTGTAATCTATGGTTTATGAAAAATAGGTTATGACTTGGGGTATTCCTTCAATTCTTAGGGAAAGAACTTCTCCATTATCTGGGTTTATGGCATCACCATGAAACTCATATGGATGTTCCCAATTTAGTAGAAACATTATTGGTGGGTTAATCCACTTCTATTTCATCACATCAAATGAATCATTGATTTTATTATTTAAAATAAAGTCAATTTTTTATTAAAGAAATAATGTAAGGGGTATAGAAATGATAATAAATTCATTGATGGTCTTCTATAAAATCCCAGATAAACTAAAAATCTGAAATTTGTCTTATATAGGTTGGATATAGAAAATAAATCACCAATATATTTTTATCTTTATCTATATGAATTTATTTTTCTCAATTGATATTTCGAAGCACTATTATATTTCCAACAATAATAAGTTTCTTTTAAAAGATTAAAAATTGACATTTCTCTCTACATTTTTTCAAAAAATTATAAATATTAACCAATTATTGATCAAATTAGTTTCAAAAAATTGAAAATTCAATGAAAAATAACTAAATAATGTCTATAATGTAATATAAGAAAATTATTACCAAACATTGATGCCATGTACACGGGGTATTGAAAAATATAATATAAATACGCTTATATGAAAAGGTCTCAAAATTATAGGTGAATATTGTCTCATGTTTGTATTTTGGGATCATTTGTGTCAAAATATAATCCAAAACCCCATAAAATAGTAGTATTATGTCCATCAAACATGTTATTCTATCATTTGACCAACTCAATAGATTGAGAAGTAATCTTTTAAAATGACTTGGTTTAAATTACTATAATCAATTCATAACATCCATCTTTTTTATGAAATCATTGGAATTAAATCATTAATCTCATTGTCATCAATTGTCAAGACAATTTTCATGGTAAAAACATGAATGGGGAATAGAAAATATAATTTATAATTAGGGAAAATTATATCTGGCACCATCAATTTTTCAATTTTTTAATAACAACTTTGATTCTGGGATTAAGACTTCTCCGATGATACCTATCAAGTCAATAGTCCACTTCTCAAAATATTACATTGAATAATTACTTGAGTTTAATTATTTGTATATCTTATAGACTAAATCTTATTTGCATAGAATTTATTTCAAGAATGGAATCTACAGTTTTAATTTGGGTCTCAGAATGATTTTTGGCAATGATCACTTGAAATTTTCCCCCTCTAACTATTAAAGATAATTTAAATCACATTAGAGGGTTTAAATTTAATATTCAAGGGTTTTTCTATTCATGACAATGAATTAAAATTTCCCACATCAAAAAATGGAATTTAAATGGTAGAGGGTGTCATATAATTTCCTCTATTAAAATTATCGATGAATTAGAGGTGATTTTTTTTAGATTTAACGGCATAATTTTAATATTATTGAGTAATATTCCCTTCATTGGACTTCTCAAATAATGGTTATATCTGAAGGATAGTAATTTTTAAAAAATAATAGAATCGAAGTGCAGAACAATACCATATTCATGTTAGATTTTAGAGAGGGAATAATGTTTTGATGGGTTAAATTTGTATTACAAAACATTGATATTCACCATGATCTCTCTCATCAATATTGTGGTGGTTTTAACTTGAACATTGATAGTCATTTTTGATGTTTCAAGAAATGGTGTTCCCTATATAATGGTTGAATTTCCAGGTGCACTATCTTTATCCATGGTGAGTTTGTAAATTTCGACATAAAAAATTAGTCCTTCAATTCCTTCTACCACATTCACCACAACTCCAGCAAGATGAAAAATATATTAGTTTTCTAGTAGGTGAAAAAATTTTATGGGGTTCATTTTACATATTTTTCAATATGTAATGATAGATTTAGAGAAGAAATTAATATATGCAACAATACCAGATAATGAATCAGAAAATTTCCAAGAACCCATAGTACATGGGATAGAACGTTTCCGTAGATAATGAATTTTTCTTTAGAAATGGTGGTTTGATATTTTCTGAGAAACTGCTGGGAATGATTATTATTTCGTACCCATGAAAACGCCTTAACTTAGTTCATATTCCTTAGTGAAATTTCACACATATTTGGAATTTTAGGATAAGAACTAGAAGAGTAATGTTGAATTTAACTTTCCAAAAGGTTTCCTGGATCTCTCTTTGATGATTATCTTCTTTCGCAATTATTGAGAACATTAATGTATAAGGGAACGATACATTGTTTTATTTTTTCTCCCTTTTCACAATTTATTTTTTTGTTCTCTATTTTTTTGGATCAATTGATGATGAAATTTTTGTTTAGAATTCTCAAACATACTAGGTTTATGTGGTGTAATCTCTTTACTAATTCATGCCATAAGAGTATTAACATCATTTATGGTATTAATAATAGTATACATGGAATATTTCCTTGAGTATTGGTATGAATATCTAAAATAGTCTTTATCCAATAGGATAAATCATTTACATTTTCATTTAACCCCTCAATATTAGTCTATAGCGATTTGTTCTTAGTTGATGTTTCATTGGATGATGAATTCACATATTTATTTTCTTGTAATATTAGTGGATGAATGTGTATTTTTTGTTGAAGGGCTATTTTTATGATAATATGAATGGTGATGGGTTTGGACGTTATTGCTGAAAATGTTGCTAATAATAAAATAGGTGTTTTAATGGTTTTTTTGAAATAAGAATCATTGTTGGGAATTCCCTTCTATCCATTGTGGAATATTTTGAAAATGTGTTTATTTTAATGTAGCTAAAAACTATCCATAACTTATATCTGAACACATTGATCAGTGTAATTATTGGGTGATGATCATAGTCCAAATGCATGCGATGGTGGTGGTTTCTCATTCACATTTAATGGAGATATTTTTCCCACCCATATTTTCTAGTTAGTATTAATTTCAAGGAAAAGTGATGAGTTATATGTTTTTTGAAATGAATACCTCTTATAGCAGTGTATTTTTATTTCAAATTATTGAAAATTCCATGCAATATTCCTAAAGATATTTCAGGATTCAATTTGTGATTTGATAATTATATATCTTCCATAAGTTGAATGAAAAATGTTTTTGTCATTGTCATTCATTCCATCATATATGAAGACATGAAAATTGTGTTCTTCCTCTGTTTGATGGCAGAATATTGTAAAAATATTCATCAAACATTCCATGTTTGAATTAATAGTCGCACTAGTATCTTTTAGAATTGAGTATATTTCTTTTCTAATTTTCGTTCTTTGTGAGGATGGGAAGACCCTATTTCTGATGATTTTTTAGATTCTCCTAGTTGTGGATATTTCTGGGTTGTAGTCGATAGATCCATCCCTTAGGCACACATTCAAGTGAAAATGGTAATTCCATCCACATTACGAACTCCTCAGCTACTGATCCTCGATAAAAAAATGAACAGATAGATAAAATTATTATATATTTCAATTGGGGTCTTCACCTACCTGGCCATGTAATTTAGGTTTCACAATAATCATGTTGACACATGATTCAAAACCATTTTTTGCAGTCATGGTTAACCTATTTTTTGGTAAAGAAATTTTGGGGCCTAAAGGTCCCAAATTTTTTATTATATATTTATTTCCATGTTTAGTGGTTTATAATTAAAACTTGACTATTAACATGAATCTTTTATTTTAACCTATTAAAAATTGATTTCATGATTAAGGCTCCTAATACTATTTAATAGAGTCATTTGTATCTCAAGGTAAAAAATTAATAGTTCCCAAATGGAGGTACTAATAGGGAAAATCTCTACAGTCACATTAAAACTTATTACCTATTAATGGTAGAAGTTTTGATGCACACTCGTCATGGGGTGTGTAAAATGAAATTTATTTTCCCCTAAGAAATGTATTATTGGTAGGAACCCAAAATTTTAATCTAAAGAGTAGGAACTTAATATATTTTAACTATGGAAAAAGAAAATATTATAATTATATTTTTAGGAACTGGACACAAGGATACATTGTATTTGTAAAATTTTTATGAGATATATGTGATTGGACATAGTTTAGGTTTTCCCATTTTCTTACACTATCGTGTTTTTTTAATAAAACTGATTCATTTTTGTTGTGATAAAATATAATTAATTTCATGGAGTAAAAATAGTTTTTCATTTTTTACCTTTTTATATATTTCTCAATGTGTTGAAGTAATTATGGGAATTACATATATTATTTATGAAATTCCAATTCATTAATTAACATTCCCCAAATATTTAAATTAGTATAACATTATTTTCACACAAGTAATGTAATAACTAAATTACTCTTTTAAATGGTTTTTTTCTGAAAAATAAAATAGAACAATCCAAAAAATCATATAGAGGGAGAATAAATTCATTAATAAAGAAATTTAAATTCTTTGAATTAAATAAAAAATTATATAATTTAAATTTTATTCAATGATTATTAAATTAGAATCCAATAAATAAAAAAGGAAAAGAATATTTTATTAGATTTCATTAAAAACTCATACATCATAAAGGGGTACCCTCCCATTCAGCCAACCATAAGGGATTATTACCCACCCCATGTAAGGGGGGTCATTGAAGAGGATAATGATGTGACATAATAAAGATAAATATATTGTGGAATGATGAAATTGAGGGGATTGGATGTGGGCTCAACTTCTCTTGCAACTTGTGGCTCTTCATGTGTGTGATGTATTTTATGATGGGGTCCTCCACCTTGTAGATGGTTTCCTCCACTTCTCATTGCGGTTGTAGTTTTGACCCCCCCCCCCAAAGTTGAAAGGGTGCCCCTCATTTTATATATAGGGTTGTGCATGTTTATACTCCTCTAATAAGATCTCCTTTGTGACCTAGATATATGAAAATATTGCTAATAATTTGAATTCCACCTATAGACAATGTTATGTAATATGAATCAACTACAGATCCCTACTATTTCATGATATGGTGTTAAATTAAACCACACAGGGAATCCGTCTGCATTCTTGAGTTGAATAGATCATTATCCGAGGGTGTGGAAGTTGGAGTTGTTCAACATAGATGGGGAAGTAGAGATTGGTGAAATGTAGTGGGATTTGTGTCTCCTCCTCCTCCCTATCTAAGCACTAAAATAACTTGAGGGATATAAAAATGATGTTCATTGGGATTGTACGAGGGTTACAAGGGTTCCATGGTGATTTTTAGTGGATTAATTAGAGTGCATATAGGACTTGAGCACTCCATTGGGATATAATGGGGATCTTCAAAATGTCGTAGTGGTTCTTAGCGATGTTAGGTGGTGAAGCTGTGACATCACATGTAGTTATTAATAGAATAATATGCATGGAATGGCTGAAGAAAGGTGGTAGTGGGATCTTGAATTGTTTTTGTAAAGCTCCATCAAGCTGCTGCTTCATTATTCCTTTATAGTGGGAAAATGAAGCTAGATTTGATACATGGATGTCCTCCCAAGGCTTCAGAGATATCCTAAGGTGGAATAAGGCATTAATGGGGGACATTCAATAATGACTAAGATTCAATAGGTGAGACAATGTAGGTTCCAAGTTATCTATAGTGGTGGTAGATTAAGATTAACGTGAATCATGGTGGAGCACAACAGAGTTGGCATTGGATGAATGGTGCTGAAAAAATTGATTTCCCACATCGAAATTGTTGATGTTTGGACGAGACTTTATAAGGATGTATGTGGTTTAATCGATCAATATAGCTAATTTGGAGTTGGTCATATAGTTTCACCTTCATACATAGACATGGGAGCACACATAGATGCTACCCGCATAAGCCCTTGGTCACACTATACATCAAGTGGACTTAACCACCCATGGGACACCATGGATGGGGCTCCATCACTCATACAACAAGAATTTAAGTGGGAACTCCAGGGAAGGCCTTCCCATATACCACTTGTGGGCTTGGGTAAATGTAGTGATGGTCTGTTGGATGGGATTACTTTTGATCTGTAATTTTTTTTACCAAAAGACATCAAAAATATAGAAAAAAATCAGGAGATTTAAATAAATTTCAAACACCCAAAAATAAAATTTCTAATTGACAATTCACCATCCTTTTATCCTATTAAATAGACTTTTATTACTAAATTAAAATTACCCACAATCAATTAAATAATTGTTAACCATTGATTAATTCATTTAAAGACACATAACAAATAATTGATAATTGGATAAAAAATATTCTCTAAATTTTTGTTTGTCACTATTTCCCATGACACTAAAAAACATCATAGTTTTTTTTGATATAGAGCCTAATTTCCATTTCCTTGTTCCAATCGTTATCCACCATAATAACTAAGAAATTAAATGAAAAGAATAAATAATTATTGGACATTAATAATGTCTAAAAAATAAATAAATCTATAAATTTTATAATGATATGTTTTTGAAAAATAGACAGGATTCACATGGAGTGACAAGAATATTTTGTTATTGTGAAGGGTGAAAGGATGAATTTTCTCCCATTCGCTTCTAACACTCATTCTAGGAATGGGATATATCAGTTTCACAATTTTTGAATGACATACTTGTTGTTGTGGTGTATTCATTAAATATAAAGATTATTTCTTAATGTCATATTTAATTATAAAGCTTATAAAATCACATTAACATTATTTTTTGATATATTATTTAATTGTAGTTGTTTTATGTTTGATTTTCCTTAAATATAATCATCATAAATTTTTCCATCATTGTTTACTTTTTAAATTTATATGTTGTAATGTTATAAAATCTAGTTATCTCCCAAATATGAAAAAGTGAATTTCTATCATATTATGGTAATTATATATTATTTTCCTAATATAATTCTTTGATATTATAGTTCACTTGATATTTTACATGCTTACTATGATCTGAAGTTGTGTTAAAATATTATATTGAAACATAAACCCTATTGAATGATATATGATGATTCCGAATTTTTATGACAATAATAAATATTAGAAAAAATGTTTTATTGTTCAGAGAGAGATATTGTTAATAATTTTGTAATTTATATACCATAAACTTAACTGATGTGAAGAGAATTGGACTACAAAAATACCATCAAATAGAAAAAAAATTAATCATTGATAATTTATAATAGAATTATCCAGAATTATCATCACACATAAGAAACATGATAACCCTTTTGTATTACATAATATAGTAGAGGTTCTAATATCTGTTGAAACACAAAAAAATATCTATTATTCATTTCGATCCACTGAGGGATTAAATATAGAAATCAAATACTCAAAATTGATAGTTTTTTATATAGTTTGAAGGCCATGTTATTTAGGATCGATCGTCAAATATATATTCAATTTGTGAGAAACGTTATTGGATATTTAGGGTACCAAGTATGCGTGTAACATAATATAATGGTTACGTAATTAAGGGACATGTGTTTTTTATAATTTAAAGTAGTGAATTTAGTACAGTGAAATACTGTATAGTTATTACAATTTTGGAAGACAAGAATATATATATTACAAGTATATAAAGATAATTTATGTGAATAAGATATAAATTGGAATCAATAATCAAATACCAATGTTCAATTATATATTATTCAATGTACTAGTTTTCAATTCTTGCTAGTTGATAACTATAGTGAAAATAAAATTGATGAATTAAAATTCATGAAAATAGATTTTAGTGTAGAAGGGTACAAGAATGAACCGTTCATAATGGAATCACATGAAATAAATAAATTTTATGTCTGAAATAAAAAAAATATGAAGTGGTAAATTATCATGTTGTAGAACAAAACAAATATTTGTTCATATGTCATTTTTTATAAGGAATAAACTTTTATTAGTATGTAATTATAATTTAACGATGGTATTATGATTTTTGGGATCATATATGTAGGATAAGACCACAAATATGGAATTTGGATACATGATAGAGATGTCCAATAAAATCAACCTTTAATAAAAAAGGAGAGTTTAATAATAAGGTTGATTTTATTTTATACAAAATATGTTACTTCATATTATTATGTGTTTGCTAATATATTTAAATAACATGAATTAAATTTTTAACTACTTCCGAAGATAATTGTTTTTCCTTATTTGAATTCCCCCAATACCAATGAGCAATGGGTTTCATCCAATATTGATTCTTCTTATCCCATATAATATTAAGAATATCTATATGTTGATGGTACCAATCCTTAGGAAAAATATATTTATATTGACGAAACTAAGGAATCATTAGACGATTAAAAATTTATGTATGAGAAAAAATGTGAATGAAATAGTCCCCCAGTCATAACATAAATTATTATTTGAAGGATAAAAGGAATAAAATTATATGTTGGATCCGATGAACATGACTAGATTGCTGAGAACAATAAGTATATTTTCATTATTTACATTGGGGTCACCACATCAATACACAAGTGAGTTGATACATATTCATAGAATAATGTTTTACAAATGATAAAGGAACTAATATGGGAGGAGACTAAGATTATATTATGATATACATTCTTTGTTTTACTATAAAATAAATTAATGATATATTTATCTACTCTCCATTATCCCTTACTATTTAAAATTATACTAGTTAATAGTAAAATGAAATTTTTATTAATGCTCACTAAAAGGGAACATTGATCCTTGAAAAAAATTATTACCAAGAATTACCTTGTGGATTCGAATGGGAAATTAAACTACACACACAATAGACATATGTGAACATGATAAAACATGAATTATGGAATGATTTTATTTTCATCTAAGATGAGTGAACATTTTAGGATCCTTATAATCAATAATAAATTAAATGAAATTATAGAAATACATACCTCCAAATAAAAATGTTAAATTTTCTAAACAACAAATATGGGATCAAAATATCTGGTGTGCATCAGAACCAATCTAACACTACCATAACAAAGGGACAAGTAATGCTCACTTGAAAAAAATCATATTTATTTTATATCTATATTAATTATTTTTTGTGCACTGAAACAATAACATAATTAATATCTTCTTTTAAAATGAAAATTGATGAATGAAATAAAAAAAATTATATCCCATATTATTTTTAAAATAAGGAAACTTGAGTAAATAAAATTAAAATACATTTAAATGAGAATAGACTAATTGAATGGAAATCAAGTTTTTGTATATCTTAATAATTTTTTGCTTCACGCAATGTATATTATATAAAAATGTGTATTTTTTATAGACTATTTATCCAATTTATATAAGTGGATAATTATAATCATAACTGTACAATGTTTTTTTATGTCTTAATGGTTGGGAGATCTATAACCATTGATGATTTAGATGTTTACATGTTCATAATATTTGTTTGATCTTTCATTAGATGTAAATTTCATATTGAAAATAGATACATCGATAACATGGTATGTCAATATACAGTTTATTTTTTATGAAAAATAATAATTAATTCATGAAAAAATTATGGAACAAAGGTATGTTATTAAAAAATAAGAAAATAAAGTGTAATTATAAGGTTGAATAAAGATTATCTAAAGTAGAAAAAAATAAATCATAAATAAATTTACGGTGATCATTTACCACTGCAGTTCAATTTCTATATTTACTATTACAAATATTTTAAGAAGATATATCATTTAAACAAAATAATACTAAAAAAATTATTCTGAAAAAGAAAATTATTGGGAGGAACTTATAGGCTATCTTTGTATTGATAATTTTGTTCAAATCCTCAAGCATGAAAAATGTAATTCATAGTTTGATATGTATACAAGATAATTTAATTCCTAAATGATTTTCTAATAGATGAAATAATATATTAATTATATTTAAACACTATTCATATTTTATAGTGTATATATTAGTACAATGTTAATATAAACCCTTAAAAACCAATATTTAGACATATTAAACCTCACATTACAAATACAGAAACTAATATGTGTAATAAGATGATCATATAAAAACAATGGAACTAAATTTAAGTTATAATTTATTTTATTGTATTAATGAATTTTTTTTCTAGGTAGGTGTTGAAATATCATTAATGTCATCGTATGAGGATGGTCAATATGAAAAGTAGGTCGGTAAATTTAAACAACTGAATATAGATTTGGGAATACATAATAATATTTCATTACAAACACATATATGAAAAATAACTTATTTTTCTTATTTTTTCTATAGTTTTATATACAATCTAATGGAAATGATTTTGGTTATTTCATTTACAAATATATGAATGAAAATTTATTCTATAAAAAAAATAGCATCCTTAAAGAGGAATTTATGACGATAATAAAAATTTCATTTGAAATATTTAGTAGTTTTTTTTGTTAATAATATTTTATTACTACATGGATTGTTGATAGTTTATATATTATAAATATGAAATATATATTTTTGGAAACATGTGGGAAAAATACATGGTGTTTGAATGAATTTTGATGATATGGAGATGCTTCATCAAATAACATAATTTTTTAAATTCTATCATTGTTTTATTTATTTATTTTATATTAAATTTTGAAAAAAAATAATATACAATGTATTTCATTGATTTTCACAATGATCACGAGGATGTGGATTTATAGAGAATTGGCTTTCCATTATCCATTTTGTTAACAATCATGGGAAAATTTTTTTTGAAAAAATTAAAATAGATATTTTATGTTTATTATGAAATCATATACTGTAAAGTATATTGATAATGATATTTATTATTTATTTAATATATTTATATTTACTTGTGTGTGTTTTTTATTTTACAAATTACACATTGTGTGTGTTTTCAGTTTGAAAAGGAAAATTAGATGAAAACATGAATCAAACACAAAAAAAATAAGAAATAATTATGGGATTACATTATTTCATTTTGGAAAATGTTTCAAACATAATTGGTGTTGTATAAAAATTAATTATACTTCAATAAATCAAAAAATCTACCCATTAGATTTAATAGTGATCTATTTTTCTTTTAAATGATCATTTTAGATCAAAATATGTTTCACTAAATGGAATATATGAAAACAAACTCATATTATCTTCATAAAAAAGTAAAATGATCCACAATTAATTATCTATGTGTTAGAATCATCCAAATGTCAATATAAAACACATTTTGTGAAGCATTATTGAATGAGTTTTCTATTTAAATAGAATATTGAGAGTAAAAAAATTTCTCACTAAAAAAGGTTGAAAAATAAAATATTTATTAGATACATTAGTAAAAGGATCCTTTAATAATTTTTGACATATAGTAATCTAATCCATGTCAATCTTCTAGATGGTTATACTTATAATAAATCATGTTCTTGTTTTCGATTTTAATGTTCTAATATAGTTCAAATTATTAGTAACTAAATAAAATCTATGGAAACACACAGAAATTATATAGAAACATTAAATAAATATTGTTTTATATTTCTTCATGTAGGAGCTAACTGAACATCAATCGGAAACATATTGTGATGTGTGTGAATCGATGTGCATACCCCCTATTTAAATATTTAATTTTAATTAAAAAATATTATTACTAACAAAAGAAAATAAAACACTATATTATTTTATTTAAATTATATGAAAATAGTTCATACAATATTTTTGACATGTAGTAGTCATCTACACATTAATTTCACACACAATGTTTCTAGCACGATTTAAATATGTGTTTCTAGTTAAACATAAATTTTTTAAAAATACAACAGGAAAAAAATTCAAACACACTATGATTTTTTAATAATTTAGTGAAACAATCTATAGATTATTTGTACCTAGTTGGTATTCTGTACACATTAATCAGACCCATGTTATTCCTGGTGTAACTCAAAGTAAATAATTATAGAATATAATTGATCAATTAGTTAAAAACATGATCTTAAAACATACCACTAAGAATATAAAAATATATTGTCATGAAATATTATGAAAATTGTAAATAAGTGATATTTTTTGTAGAAATCAACTTCACAATAATCCCACACACAATGGACACAATATTAGAAAATTTTTGTTTTTTAGTTTAAATGTAATGTTTTATTTCAATCTTATTCAAATAGATAAAAATAAAAAATATATTATTATTACCATAATGATATAGTAAAATTATACACAATACCTTTTGGATGCATAGGAATCATCCACACATTTATCGGAAAAACATTCTGATTCATATGACTGAAACATCATATCTTATTTAAAATAGTCATTTTTGTACATGCACATTCTACACATAAAAATAAAATTTAAAAAAGATCATTAATTTCATTAATACATTAGGGAAAAGATAAATTATTTATTTATGTCTAGAATAAATTAGTAGCTCTTCATACAAAAAAACGGTGTGCCCGCTATTAGTCAATGTATAAGTTTTTTGATTAAATACATTCATTTTAGTTAAAAACATGTGTGAATAACTGAAAATAGAGTAAAAACACATGAATTTTGTTTAAAAAACATGAAAAAATATTTGTTAGTAATTTTCGTTAATAATAATTTGTGAAACATAAATCTAACACATGTTGTTCTTGTTATCACTCAATGTGTGTGTTATTAGTTTGAACTATATATTTTAGTTAAAAAAACTACATATTCCATTGAAAAATAACAAAAGTGACATAAATTTTCATGATAATTTTGTGAAAATATTAATAATTTAATTTTTATGTACATGAATTAGATGAAAATGAATCTAACACATAGTATAGACAATATTACTAAATGAGTGTCATTTTATTATGAATTAAATATTTAGTACAAAACACACTTTATAAACTAATAACATATGAAATACATACATATTGTATTGATACATTATAAAATTGGTCTATTAATAATTATTTACATGTAGTAATTAGGCGCACATAATTCTGACAGACAATGTTCCCAATATGAATCTCAGTGTGTGTTTTTAGTATGAAAGAAAACATTTAGCTCACAATAAACATCATTGAACAATAATAGAAAAAATGAAAATGTATAATATTAATAATTTTTTAAAACCATATATAATTCATTAATTTCATATTGGAATCATCCACACATCACTCTAACACATGGGGAGGATGACATGACTAAATATACTTGTTTTCATTTGAAATCATCATTTCAGTACAAAATCTATTTATAAACTCAAAATAAATATATCAATATTTCATTAAAAAGTTACATTATGAAATTTATCCATTTTTAAATTTTGATGGTTAGAAAATAATTTTATGAAAAACCGAATAACATTGTATACTATATGTCTCAATATGCATGTATTATGTTTAAAAGTTTCAATTTAGTTTTAAATGTGACACTCCCAAAAACATTATAAAATAATGTATTTTCATATTGATACAATTATAAAATGGTCCATATTCCATTTTTGACATGTATGAATTATCAAAATGTTAATTCGACACATAATGATCCTAGTATGAGTAAAAGCACATTTTTTCCATTTTAAAATAATAAATTTAGTTTTAAAACATACCTCTTCCAAAAATCCAATAAAAACACATAGATTGTTTTAATAAATTTCTAAATGTAAAAAAAATTAATTTATGAGATATAGGGTTCACCTAAAATCAATTTGAATAATATTATCACTACTATGAATAAATTTTTATTTATTTAAAACTAACATTTTAGAAAAAACAAACATCACATTCTAAAAAATGAATAAACCCACATGGATTATCTTGAAAATTTTGGATGATGATCAATATATCATTATAATGTGTATTAATTAGTGTCACATCAATCTCGGATAAATTATTCCCATTATGAATCATTGTGTTTGTTTTATATTCAAACGTAACATTTTAGTTAAAAAATCATTGTAAAAAACTAATAAAACACACTATGATTTACATGATAATTTAAAAAACCAACCTATATGTCATTTGGGAAGTCTTCTAATAATCAAAAAATGAGTTTGAGATGTGTTGTGGAATATATGATGAGAAATTTGTTTTTTTATTTAAAATTAAATTTATTGTACAAAATAGATATCCCAAACATGGAACTATGAAAAAATACATTGATTTTATTGTCGTATTAGTACGATGATCTATAAGTCATTTTGTCATATGGTAATTAAGTACACATAAATTTTTCATACGTTGGGCGATGAATAACCCATAATTCATGTTTTCATTTTAAAAGAGACATTTTATTACAAAAGACCTGACATTCATTGAAAACTATGAAATATAGTCACATTGTATTAATTAATAAGTAAAAATAAATCCATATATCATCCTTGATTGGTATGAATTATCCATATTTTTATCTGACTTGTTGTGTCGACGGTAAAACTCAAAATGCATGTTTTCAATTTAAAAGAATCTTTTTACATCATAAACAACATTACTCATTAAAAATTTATAAAATACACTAAAATTACCTTAATAATTTATGAAAACGATCCAAAATTCATTTGTGTCATATAATAATTTCCACTCAAAAATATGACACATAATATAAAAAATATAACATAAGGTGGGTGTTTTAATTTATAATTTACATTTTAGTAAAGAAGGCATTTCACATACTAAAAACTATTAAAAAGATCTTGGATTCACTTGATACATTTCGAAAAAGATACAAAATCCATTTTGGCCCCATATGAATTAGTTAATCATTAATTAGATAAATAATGTTCCTATTAGTAAAACATTTTCATTTTTTTCAATTTAAAATTAACATTCTAATCAAACATGCATATCACATATTCAAAATTGGGAAATATTACTTGGATTCACTTGATATTTTTTGGAAAAAATAAATAAATCATTTTTCACCTATCTGAATGAACCCCAAGGGAATTTTACATAGGGTGTTCTTGATATGACTTGGTGTGTGTGTTTTATATTTATAAGTGAAATATTATTAATGTGTTATATTATATTTATTAATAATTTATTTCATTTTAGTATTAATATTATAATAATGTTTTTTACAATTACAACCCTCTATTGTTCTTGATATGGGGTGGAATGTTAAAAAACATATAGTGGTATGGGGCTCATTTTAAAGGGTATCCCAAAAAAATGCAACCCATTGTGTTTTTTAATTCACCGAAAAAAATTATTATTTCAATCTAATTATATAGACCATTGTTATTATAGAGTTTTGAAATTATTATAATATGTAGTTTTATCATTTTAACTAATTTTCAATTTTTAATTAATTTGAAATTTTATTTTGATAGGGTTTGTAAAATTTATTATAAATGTTGTAGTATAATGCTATAATGAATGTATTTTATTAATATTATTATTAGAATTGATAAAATTATATTTTATTGGTTTTAGAAATTGTGAAAATATAAGGATTGTTGATGAGGGTTAAAAATATCACTCATAAATTCACCCTTTTTAATAATATATAAGTGATGGAAAAGGATATTCTTGGTTAGTCATTTATTTAAAGTTTCGTGATGGGTTTTTATATAAATAATCTTTTTAGCACTATGAAATGTTCCTTTATTAAAGGGAATCCCAGAAAATCTTTTTTTCATTGATAATGGAATTTTTTTCCAAACTGATAATGATTGTTTCTATGATAGAGTTGATATAAAAATCACCTCATATTTGTTATTTATTTACTATTTAATGTTTAGATTTATCATGTCCATCAAAAAAATTTATTTTAATCTAAACATTAATGAGTCGGTCTATATCATTACTCATTCATTTTGATACCAGTACTTTTGGATTAAACAATGTATGTTTGACTATGGTTTGATTCTAGGAATATTATGAATAGATTAGATAATTAATCAACTATTAAAATTTAATAAAATAGTTTAAAACATTATATAACAAAAAAATATTATCATGATATTTCAATTTATTATAGACTACGTCAATAAAGGCTCTATTATTACTGATTTTATTCCACATGAATATCATGTTGAAGATTGTTTTACTATGGTTTGGGATTTTTAAAGTTTTTTTCAAAAATACTGTATGAGAAGCATATGATTTATATTTATTTTATTTTTTACTTTTCCTTATAGAACTTACAGAATATGAATTTATTCAAGGGTTTTTTTTCTAGTGTTCATCATATATTTTGTAATGTTTTTTACGTTAGTTGTTATCTTATTGAAAAACATCTAAATTGGGAAGAATTTTGGAAAACATTATTTGGTTGTTTTAATTTTCAATATTAGAGATTTCTATTTTTGAGAATAATTTCAGAATAATGTTTTTCTTTATATTATATTTTTTTTGGAAATTACTAATTCAAAAAAATTTAACAAAAAAATGTAATTTTATTTTTATAATAATATATTGTATTAAAAAATTTATTTCATTTTATAATTTCGCATTGAAAACTTTTTGCATTTAAATTTTTAACTATTTATACTATAATAACTATTTAATTATTCATCATTTATGATAATTAATATTATTTCATATATATATTTTTCCATTAATTATTATTTATATTTTATATGATTTATTTAGGTTTTAATTTGAATTTATATTTTAGCCTTGTGTAAACCTCAATTATAATTTTCATACTTTTCAATTTTCTTATTTGATTAACAAATGGTTTTTTCTAGAATTATTTTTTTCAATTTGGTTACTTTTAAAATATTCATATATACATGAATTATTAATTTAGTATATTTGGTTATGTGTTGGAATTGTTTTCTCATATTTATATATTATAACAATATATATTGACCTTGGAAAAAAATATTTTTCTAGAGATGGATTGGTAGGAAATTTATCTTCAATTCCATTAACCGTTATTATGTTTGAATAAATATTTTTTTGTGTCTCAAATGTGGTCTGAAATGTCATCATGTTATTATTATGATAGAGTTTTTAGATAAATGTTCTTTATTTTTCCAATTATATATTGAGCTATATATTTTATACTAAGTATATCATTAATTTGTTCAAATGAAAGATGAATTTCCAAAATATAAGTAAACATTATTATAATATTAATATTGTTTTGACAGGGAAAAATGGTTGACTAAGAATAATATATGTTTATTTGAAATATTTATTAACCATTATTGTAACACCCCGAGATTTTATGAATTTTTTTTTAATTTCATTAATGTCTTGTGTTGTACGCCACACCAAAAAGAGCTTGCACAACACGCATCCCTGACTTGGTTTTCATTACACGCAAAAAAGACCTTCCTCGATAGTGGGTGTTGTACACAATACAGAGTTTCAGTAAACGAGATATTATTATAATATTATTATGAACTAGCCGTTATGAATAGTAATACCCACTTTTTAAAATTTTATAAATTTTATCTTTAAAAATGGACTTCATTTTTCAATTTGAAATATTGAAATTAGTTTAGGGTAAAATTTTGGTACTTTTCAGATAACTTTCATATTCTGATGAATAGTGAAAATTACTAAATTTTAATTAAAAAAACTTTTTTTATAGAAATAATTAATAGTGACAAATTATTAATTTGAGTGGTTTTAAAGTATATTTAGAATATATTTTTACCATTTAATACAATTTTGGTCATTGGATGTAATTTCACATTTAAACCAGACATAAACAAGTGTCAATCTTTTGATAGTTATTGTCTCATAAAACACACTATTTGTTTTGACGATGAGAATTAATTTTTAAATTAATTAATTCAACTGACATGTTTTGAATTTGGTCAAATATACATCATTTTTGAATTCATAATATCAAATATATCTTAGGCCTAATATTTGTTATTTTTCTGGAAACTTTCATTTTTGATGAATTGTGAAACCACTAAGTGGTAGTTAAAAAACTGAATTTATCATAAATTTTTTTTTACCGCTTCTGTGAGTGGAATTTCGACAATCCGAGAGACATGGTTAATATGAAGGACTAAAATGTGGTTCAA
The DNA here is from genome assembly GCA_963277665.1 of Viscum album. Taxonomy (NCBI): domain Eukaryota; kingdom Viridiplantae; phylum Streptophyta; class Magnoliopsida; order Santalales; family Viscaceae; genus Viscum; species Viscum album. The sequence goes on from OY728128.1 coordinate 62,887,745, forward strand.
TGAGATGAAAATATTTTTTGGTGAATAGTAAATTTTTACTTTTATTTACCACGGTTAAAAGTAAATAGGATAATTAAGGGTAAAAATGATATTATTATTACCCTAACACATGTCATAATTCTATGTGATAAGTGTAATTTTACCAAAAACAACCTTAGGAATAAAATATGACCATTTAGGCCCACTTGGATTAGATGAGGACATTTAATATTAATTTTTTTAAAGAAGGGTTCAAATAGTTAAAATCAATGTTTAATAAGTAAATCATTTTTAATATAGGGTTATACATAAGATAAATTGTACTATAAATATTAATTAGAAATATGAATCTATTTCCTACATAATGGAAATTTATATATAATTTTTAGACATTAAATAAGTTAATTTATTTATGACACAAAGATGATGCAATAATTATCTTATTACTGAAATATTGACATAATTGATGTTATAAATAACCAAATAAATGTAATTTGAGACTTTTTATGAATTAAACAAGTTTTATAGGTTAATATGACATGTTAGCATTGATTTAGTTAATGTTTTTCGAACTAATAATTCTTCTATTATTTTCAAAAAAATCAATTAACAAATAGTGTCAAAATTGACATAAAATAGTTTTTAAAACAAATATTATATTATTAATTTTTATTTTATTCCTAAAAATCTATGGTTCGTCAAAATTACTTAGATAATGTTATATATATTAATAATAAACTACTTGGGGTTCTTTTGGATTATTATAGTATGTTTATAAACCTTATAGTGTAAGAAAACAAGAAGACAGGGTAAAAGTAAAATTATTTTACTTAAGGTTAAATCTAAATGATAGGGATAAAATAGAAACCTAAAATTGTCTAAATTCTATTGGATGAGAGTATTTCGACCCATACGCATCTTATCTTCGAAATTACTCAATTTTGAGCTATTAAAAACTGAATATGACTTTATAATAAAATATTATTTTTAGTTTTTCCAAAGGGGATCCTCTCCTCCCTTATAAAAGGGAACCTCCTCCCTCTCTTCCTCTCACCACTTTGGGCCTTCAGGCTTGGCCAACCCCGACCAAATTCTCTTCACCACTTCTATAATAACATCCTAGAGGTTCTGGTCTTTTTCAAAGACCAATTTTAGTGCCCTAAGAGGAGGTCTCAAATAGGCGCTTCAAAGAAGAGGTAATGTCCGTTACCGATTCTTTCAACTTTATTTCTTCTTCCACTTAATCTTATTTAGTTGTTTCATTATGAAGTAATAACATCACTATCACTCATATAATGATATGTTATTATAATTATGAAACAACCATATTTCATAATCTATCCATCCTAAGGAAAACGAAATCACCGCGTGTGCGTACGTACAGAATATCGTCTCTACGCCGTGGTGTAATCTATTTTCCACCACCACCTTACTTGGATAGGTATAATGGTGTAAATAATTAATATATATGATTATTTTAAATTGATATTGATTCTGAAATAGTATACATACACTCCAATAAAATTCCATGATCATGGGAATGATATCATCGCTCGTGCGTACGTACGGTCTACCATCTCCACGAACGCGATGAGATTCATTTTCCATGACTAACCTTTCATGAATGATTATAAATTATACATAATTAATAATAACGAAATATATTACATAATTATTCTACTGTATTTATGTATATATATATATATTTATTTCATCTATTAAATTTCATTCAATTCAACAAGGAAACAAAAACAACGTTCATGCGTACGTACGACCTACTGTCTCAATGCATGGTGTATTTCATTCCTTTTATCGATCTATAATATAAATGTATATGATGCATATATATTATATATAAATCATGATTTACATTCTTGAATTATGTATATCAGGATATAAGTGATAATATCAAGAACGACAAGTAGAAACGCATACGATAAATGAAATGATTTTACCCAAAACGCTGCTTTTACATTGAATTTACAAAATAACGGGTAATATAAAGTAATAAGTGAAACATATATGATATCATAACAATGAATATGATTATTTAATAAGTCAATGACATTATTTAAATCATTATACAAGAGGTTCGGATCCATACGAAGCATATCGGACCTAAGGTAAGGGATAATTTGGAAAATCTCATTTTTATGCGAGATTGCTTATTCGTAAGTATTTACTGGGGTTATTGATATCATCTATGTCCATGTTTTATAAAAGTGTATTCATGTATTTTTACATTATTTTTTACACATTTTAATTTTACCCCATGGTATAGAAGGAATCTTTCTTTTATTTACCATACAAGGTACTTTTTTACTTTTATGAAAAAAGTACGAGAAGAATGTTTTTTTCACGTATACGGCATGAAAGGATTTTACGGTTTTATAAAACATTATTTTCATGAATCATCCTCCAAAATATTTCATGAATATTTTCAACAAAAACATTTTCTTTTAATATTTCATGACATTTTGTGAAAAGAAAATGATTTTGAAGAAAAAAAGATATTTTCCTCAAGAATTCATTTCAAGTGTTTTATCAAAACCATTTTCATCTAAGATGACGTTATTTCACATGTGTATGTTTCAAGTATCATGTCTCTATGATTTACATGGTTTCACTTTTCTAATGATGAAATGATATCCAATTTTTTTGTATGGATTACGTTATAATGGAATGATGTTTATGAAACCCATTTTATTCTTGGGTCATGGTGAATGATTTAGGATTATATTGTGGCACATGAAAGAACGATTTCAATATGAGATGGGTGGGACCTATATCTCCCACCGATGCATTGGGTAAAGATTTATATCTCATTAGATAGACATGGATGGAACGGTAAGTTAATCCAGTTCAGTGTTACAGGACTGGAATGAGGAGTGAACTCGATTCAGAAAGAGACTTTGTCCACTAATATGGTCTTGGAAGCAATGCCTTGGCTACTATGGAAATCATATCATGTGCTTAATGGTTGACACAATTACATGTTTTATTCCCATGCTATTTTATCATGATTGATGTTCCTTTATGATCTATGCCTTATGTACTTCCATGTTTTATGTCATTGCTCAAGCTTTTGATGTTTAAACATTATGTTCATGTTTTTAATTTCAAATGTATATAATTTGTTTTATTTTATCCATGCATACCATTACTGATCATTTGAGCTCACCCTTTTTATGTTTTCTTGTCCCCAGGATATAAGGAAAGGTTTTTGGTAAGAAAAAATGGAAGATCTTTATGGGAGATGTTGAGGATCTTTCACCAATATTAGAAGATTATGTTCCATGTTTCCGAAGGCACTAAACTATTATGATCATTTGGTGTCTGTTTTTGTTATGTAATAAGTATTCCGCAAAAGTAATGTAATGTCCATGTACATCAAGCTTCGGGTCTCTACAGTTGGTATTAGAGGAATGGTTTAGTCAACCTTTGGAAACTAGGATGTGAAAACGTTTGTGAGATCCCTAGAGATATTTCTATGGTATGTCTAGGGATGTCCCTAAGGATAAGTATACGTATATGATATTGTCCTAGAACTACGGTAAAGATATTAGAATTTAACCTAAGATGTTAGATATTGAGGGTACTCCCCCTTTACTATGTTGTTTTCCCTAGCATGATTTTTTCCTCTCACACTATTCTTTTTAGGTTTTAGAAAATGGATGGAAACAGTAAGATTCACAATAATGGAGGATATGATGGATAATGGAATGATATTCTTCATGAGCAACCAAATGAAATGAGATTTGGAAGTCCAAACATCATTATTATGCCAAATCGGCAATCTCATAATATGATCAATAATCTCAAATTTGGTATGTTTCTTGATTGGGCTAATAAGAGAAAGATGGAGTTTCATGATGATCATAGAAGAAAGAATGTTCAATTTCCCCTTTGTAAATCATGTGAAAAGAGGCATAAAGGAGAATGTTCCAAAGGAACTGGAAGATGCTTTGTGTGTGGAAAAGAAGGACACAAAGCCAGTAAGTGAAAAGGAAATGTTTCGGTTAACACCATGGATAAGGGTAATGGTATTGCTATGACATCAACAATGGTTAAATTCATTAAATGTTGAATGTACGGGCATTATGAAAACCAATTCCCTAAGGGAAAGTATCATGAAGATAATCAGTATGGTTGTATGGGAAATATTTATGTTGATGATTATGAAGAGACTACAAATGATATGTGAGATGAAAGAATTGATGAAGCACAATCAATGGTTTAAGAAGGTAGTGGAATGATTACATGTTTATCAAGTGTAATGTTGTATAATTAATCTCATGGAACTATGGAATAAAGAGACATCTAAGGACTGTTACACTGTTCTATTTCCTTAAGTTTTGAAAGTGTGTGATGAATGGTACCAGTATTTTTGGAAAGTAGATGATATGCGCATATTGAAGGGATAAAGAGAATATTAAATGTTTGATAGTATTCATGAGATCATGAATGATATAAGGAGAAGGTTATATCATGGTTTGAATATATAGAATTTTTGGATTTTGGTATGTGGAAAGAGTTAACTTTTGACATCATTCATTTTTTCACTAAGGTTTAATGGGTATTCATTTTTCAAGAGAATACATGATTAAGGTATTCACATGATTGGAATGTGACCAACAAGAAATGGGTAATAAATGATCATTGGTTGATGACATTTCAAGTAATTGTTTTCTTTATACTACAAGCTTAGACCGAAGTATTTTAGATAAAGATTGGAATGGATTATATTGGAAATAATATAGTATTATTTAAGGATAGAACTATTTTCTATATTATTTATGGGATGTTATAGTAATGTAGTTTTAGAAAAAGGACAACATGCAGGACGGGCGACATCCCATCGCGTCGGACAAGGTTGTGGGAATCGAACCCACAACTGAAGTGCAACTGGCCTTTATCTGTAGGATCGAAATAGTGATGTAGATGCTCAATATACAAGAGGGGGGGGGGGGGGTGAATTGTATACTTTAAAAATTACTTTGGAACCTTTAATGTTAGTTAAGAATAACTATGTTTTCCTTAAGCAATGGCAAAGGCTAAATTTAACAAAGTTAAACTAAGTAAATTCACAACACCTCTAACACCGAATACAAAAATTGAAATAAGTTTCCGAAAGTGGGTTCCGGAAATATGGTTCCGGAAAGTGAAATTTAACAAAAGTTACAATATGAGATTCTACCTTAAAGCGTATAGAATCTAAATGAATCAGAGTAAGTAAGGAAGTATAAGAAAGTTATACTTTCCTTAAGATACAAATTTCAGCAGAAATAAAACAAGTAGTTAAACTACAAGTAACATGATAATAGTCTTTTAACCCAAAGAGAAGGGTATCCAACAACCTTGGATAAAGGTCCCTTGATTTATACTTTCAAGAAAGTCTGTCTTACCCACCCCAGGGTAAGCCCTCGATACGAAGATCAGAGTCTCTGTCTTGCTATCCCCGCAAGCCCTCAACTTCAAGGTAGTTGGCAACCTCTGTCTCCCTCAGCAAGGAAGCCCTCAAACTTCAAGGTAGTCGGCACCTCTGTCTTCCTATCCTCGGAAGCCCTCAAATGTAATCACCAACATTCAGAGTCGCACGAAGCTTTGAGAGTTAATAAGAGCCTCTCTCTCTAGAAATCACATCAAGAAAATTAGTCCGCCTTTCAGCAATTTCATCAGCTATCAGCAGCCACGAGCTCTTTCAAATGAGCTCCTATTTATAGGTAAGGTCGGCTCCTTCTCCAACGGTCATATTTTCCTTAAAGATCGGAGGGACCTGTACACGTGTCACATAGACAACGGTTAGTTTATAACAAAACAGACGACATCGTTTTATAACAAAACAAATGTAACAGAATTACGACATCGTTTTAAACTCTAACATAAAAGTTCGGAATGAAAACATCGGAGTGAAGGTTCAGAGTGTAAGGAACAATAATAAAGAATTGACAAATTTTAGAAGTGTAAGAAATATAAAAGTTCAGAGTCTAACAAAGATATTTTTCGGAGTCTGAATTAATTCAGAGTGTGTAAAACAAAGATACTCAAATTCTGTTTAATAGGTGAATTCGGAATGAGAATCCGAATTGGAATTCATCATCAGAAATCGTAATGAGAATTCATCGTCAGGATTCGTAATGAGAATTCGTCAACAGAATTCGTAATGAGAACTCTTCATCAGAATTCAGAATGAGAATTCGGAATGAGATTTCTTCATTAGAATTCTTAATGAGAATTCGTCAACATAATTCGTAATGAGAACACTTCATCAGAATTCGTAATGAGAATTCGGAATGAGATTTCTTCATTAGAATTCGTAATGAGAATTCATCATCAGAATTCGTAATGAGAATTCATCATTAGAATTCGTATCCTAAATCTAGAATAGAACTTATTCAGAGATCATATCCGGAATTTGGAATGAAACTTCCTTATAGTTCTTATCCAGAATCCGAATCCTAAAACAGAATTCTTTATATCAATGTTTCAACGATTCTGAGAAAATTAATCCGAATCTCATACTTAAGAAATATATGGATGAAAATATGATAAGGATAATTTTTCTTATAAAAGCGATTTTCCTTAAGAAAGAAATTTTCCTTAAGAAAGCAATTTTCCTTAAGAAAGCGATTTCCCTTAAGATAAGGTGTTTGTGATTTTCAAGACAAGAAGGAATGCAAAAGTCATAAGGATAAACCTTATTGACTCAACAATCTCCCCCTTTTTGGAAAGCACAAACATCCTTTCGAAAAAGAAATTCTAAGAAGAAAGAAAAACATTAAGTCTTATCTCCCATTGTTTTAAGGATATTGATGAATACGACTAACTCCCCCTTAGGCTTTGAAACTCTAAGGATCGTATTCAGATTTCCAGAGTGATAGATAATAATGTATTCTTTATTGAAAAATCTCCCCCTTAAACAAACCCTTATTAGAGTTTTTCTTTTTCTTAAGGATCTATTTCTTCTCCCTTTTGATAAACTCTTATTAGATTTCTTCTTTTTCTTAAGGATCTTTTACTTCTCCCCCTTTGTGATTTTCAAAAATAATTTGAGGGAATGGAAAAAAATAACAATGTACCTGAAATATTAGTAATGACATCAAAAGAAACAACAAGAACAACTTTCATTATATTTGAAATCTCTGCAACAATGAAATACAACAAAAAGATCAGATTTGGTTATTTCAGATATTTTTCCTTTGACATGAGCCCCTTTAGAATAGTCTTGATCTTCTTCAGTACTTTATGATCTTCTTCAGCTTGCTTCTCTAAGACAACTATTCTTGCGGATTGATCTTCAATTTTTTCTTCCTGGGCTTTCAGCTTTTCTTCCTGAGCTTTGATTTTCTCTTCCTGAGCCTTCATCCTTTCTTCAAAATCGATCCGATGATCCCTTTCAAACTTCCAGTTTTGAGAAACGGAATTGAGCTTCCCATCCAGATCTCTCACTTCTTGAATCCAGAAGTTCTTTTCTTCGGTCAATTTCTCTTTAAAGGATGTAGTTAACTCATTTATCTTCTTGTCCTCGGTCTCAAAAGCATCTTTAACATTGTCTTGAAACTCATCGAGCAATATCATCTCTTCCACAGTCTTCTTCGACCAGTTTGTCATCCTCTTGCAATATTTTCTATGAGCTTCATAGCCAATGAAAAAAGTTTTGAACTAAGCCTCTATTTCAACACACTTGTCCATAACCATAGATACGGAGTCAGTTTTCTGATTTAAAGCATGTTGGAGCATTTGGCATCTTGAATCAATACTTGAGAAGGTCAGAATGGTTCTCACCAACTTATTTAAGGATTGAACAACAAAGTAATTCCCCACTGAAGATGACTCATAATCTGAAACTTTGCTTGGGGAAATTTCTTCTTCAAAAAGTTCAAGCTTTCTCTTTGAAGAGCTACCAACTTCCTTTCTCTTCCTCACTTATGAACTCGGAGTATCAGCAAGAATTTTCTTTCCCTTGTCTTTTTCCAGAATTGAATCATGTTCTGGAGTTCTCTTCTCACTATCAGAAACTTGAACAACATTATCTTCTTCATCAGCGACATCCTGAACATGAACCCCTACGATTTCTTTCTGAGCAACATCAAGTAAAAGATGTTCTTCTTCTCCATGATAAGAAACTTCTTCTTCTCCTTTCTCTTCTTCCATTTCTAGAGTAACTAGCTTCGAAGATTCAGCTTCTGAAGTTCGGAGTGATAAGTGTTCCTAAGGTGTACCCTTGTAATCGTCTACTTGTTTCAGCACATCTCCGGTTTCACCACTTCCTTCATCACCCTCTTCTACTTGTTCTACTTTTTCAACATGCTCTACTTCCTCAGTATTCTTAGTAACGGCTTCTTCCAGAGCAACTAAATTTCATCCTGGAGTCTCAGGTAGAGATTCCAAGGAGAAAGATCTCAGAACATGAATAGTTGCTAAAACCATTTCATTGAATTTTATCAAAGCCTGAGCTACCTCATCCTCAGACATCTTCTTCTTGAGCTTCTTTTGCTTTTCTTGTTTTTCAAGATCATCATCATTTCTCTCCTTCAAGGCTTTAGCCTCCGCAGGGTCCAATCCGAACTGCGGATCCCCTTATTTCATTTTCTCTTTATCAGCTCTCCACTTTGTAACAACCTCATTAGGATAGGCTTTCTTCTTCTTAGGCTTAGGAGGTGCGGAATGGACTTCCTTGAATTTAGGATTCTCTGCTTGAACTTACACTTCTTTCAGCTTTCTCTTCCTTACTGGCTTAGATGATTCCAGTTCAGCAGCATGCGGAGCCGCTTCTTCTTGATTTGGCAAATTGAAAAACTCACCAGTTAACTTGTTGAAAGCCACATCCATCCTCTTCAGAGTACCGTCGCTGACCAGCATGATCTTGCAAACTCTTGGCTTAGATTTTCATGCCTCCTTGAAAGACTCAAGGCACCGAACAATTAACTTGGAGAGGATTTCTAGATACATAATAATCTGAGCTCTCAGATTTCCTTTCTTCAAATTTTCAATAGTAAGAAGAATGTGCTTCATCAAGTTGAACTTCATTAGATTTATCAGGAAATCTAAGATATAGATCTCACTTTTCTTCAAGCTATCTTTATCACCTTTCCTCGGTACGATAAGTCCTTGCACCCATAACTCCAGAATCCGGAAGTTTGTAGATAGACTTGCAATCTTCAGAGCCTTGTCATCAGTCAGTCTGAGAGTTTCTAAGGCTTTTTCCTTGTTGAAGCTACCCTTAGAGTCTGGAAACACATGTGAAATAAACTCGGTTTCTCCTTCATAAGACAGTCCTACCAAGCTTGCATCCTTGGTGTGAGAAAGCTTGTAAGTCTTTCCATAAGACTTAAAAGAGAACTTCTCCCTATTATCTTCCTTAAAGAAAGAAACTGATTCATAGAACTCGACAAGTAAGTCTGAATATACTTCATCTTGGTTCCCGGTTTTTGACACCGCAACATCTTCCCAGCCATTCAACTTAGTGTTCTTTGAAATAAGGGAATCATAGTTGTTGAAGAAATCCGGATGGACTAACCTTTCTCTGTAAACTAACCATTGCGAAATAGGCTTAGTGGATGACATTTCATGAGATGCTAACTCTGCAGACGTTCGGATCTGAAGTCCTCTAGGAAGTTCAGAACGGAGAAGACTGAAGTTCAGAACGGCCTTAAATCAGAGAGGCAGAGATTCGAGATGCGAGAGCTTGAGATCGATGTGGGACGAGTATTTGGGTCCCCTTTATATAGGAAATGAGATGATGGTTCACATTCCACAGTTGATCTAACGGTTGGAATGAGCTGAGATCAGATCTGACGGTTGAAAACTTGAATCCGATCTTTTTGAGGTTTTTATTAAGACAAAGAATTAAGAAAACTATAATCCGAAATCATAATACAAGAAAATGTCAGCAAGTGAAATATGACTACGAAAACATGAGTAAGGTAATAATACCTTTCGGATTAGCTGAGGAGGATTATTCGTAATGGATAATATATAAAGATGATTAAAAAAAAACTTTATTATGAAAAGACAAAGTTCTCAAAATTTTACTACGGAAAACAAACTCACTACGAAAAACTCAGTACGAAAAAGTCAATACGAAAAACACATTACGGGTAAAAAAAATCGGTACAAAAATCTGGTTATGAAACTGCCAGTATGTAAATTTTCATTCCTGAAATTTTCAATACAAACACTTCTATTCCAGGAGTATTCAGTATGAATATGTCCATTCTGGAAAATTTTAGATCCAGAAGTTCCATTCCGGAAATCTTTGTTCTGAAATGTTTGAAAACAAATTTTGAAAAACTTTGTTAAACAAACAATCAAATGTACTCCCCCTATGAAAAGGAGTTTATTATTGTAAGGAGATTTTTTTCAACAGAAAGTTAATTAAGAAAGATTACCTTACGGTTATCGTTCCTATCTTCTGTTTAATATATTCAAATCTATCAGAAGGCAAAGATTTTGTGAAAATATCAGCAAGTTGATCTTGCGTTCCGATAAACTGAAGAATAATATCTCTTTTATGTGTGTGATCCCTAAGAAAGTGATGCCTAATATCTATGTGTTTTGCACGAGAGTGATGTGCAGGTTTTTTACTTTGGGAAATGGCACTTGTGTTATCACACAAAATTTGAGTTTTAGTAAAACTCAAGCCATAGTCTGTGAGTGTGTGTTGCATCCACAACACTTGAGCACAACAACTTCCAGCTGATACATATTCAGCTTCAGCAGTGGAAAGTGCTACAGAATGTTGCTTCTTGCAGGACCAAGAAATTAGTGAATCTCCTAAGAAATGAAAAGTTCCGGATGTACTTTTTTATCCATTCTACATCCACCAAAGTCAGCATCAGAAAATCTTTTTAGAACAAAATAATTTCCAGAAGTATAAAATAATCCTAGATCCATGGTTCCCTTAAGGTAGAGAAAAATTATTTTTACTGCCTTTAAGTGAGATTCCGTAGGATTGGATTGATATCTTGCACATAAGCATACTAAAAACATTAAGTCTGGTCGACTAGCTGTTAAGTAATGTAGACTTCCTATCATACCTCTAAAAGATGTTTGATCTACTGGTTTTCCAGCTTCATCAAGATATAAAGAGTTTGAGGTACCAATGGGAGTACTTATACTCTTAGTGTTGTCATAACCATAATTTTTCAGAAGATCTTTAATATACTTATGTTGAGATATGTAGGTTCCTTCTGGTTTTTGAGAAATTTGAAAACCAAGGAAAATGTTAACTCACCCATAATACTCATTTCAAACTCAGATTTCATTAGACTAGCAAAAGAGTTAGTCAAATATTGCTGAGTTGAACCAAATATAATGTCATCAACAAAAATTTGAACAATCAAAACATTTTTCTTATCTTTCTTTATAAAAAGGATTGGATCTGCATTTCCCTTAACATAGTTATTTTGAAGCAAAAATCCAGTGAGTCTATCATACCATGCTCGTGGGGCATGTTTAAGACCATACAAAGCTTTCGTAAGTCTAAAAACATGATCAGGATGTTTTATATCTTCAAAGCCAAGAGGTTTTTCAACAAAAACTTCCTCTTGAACATAACCGTTAAGAAAAGCACATTTCACATCCATTTGGAAAATTTTGAAATTAAAGAATGATTCAAAAGCAAGTAGAATACGGATAGATTCAAGTCTAGCTACTGGAGCATAGGTTTCTTCATAGTCTATTCCTTCTCGCTGATTATAGCCTTTAGAAACAAGTATAGCTTTATTTCTAACAATGAATCCATTTTCATCACATTTATTTCTGAAAACCCATTTTACTCCAATAACAGAAGTTTCCTTAGGTCTTTCAACCAAGGTCCAGACTTTATTCCTTTCGAATTCATTTAGTTCATCTTGCATTGCATTGATCCAATCATCATCATTTAAAGCTTCATCAGTGCTTTTAGGTTCTAATTGGGAAAGAAATTCTAGATGTTCTACTTCATTTCTTAAGGAACTTCTAGTCCATATAGGTTGATTTACATCACCAATGATACTATCACTGGGATTATTCTTAAGAAACACCTGATTTTGGTTTTGTAAAACATGTTCATCAACATAGGGTAGAAAATCTTTTGGGGTAAATATTTCAGAAGTATCTTCTAGAACAATTTCCTTATCAGAAGGTTCTTCTATTAAAGGTTGACAATCAGTTTTTGAAAACACATCCGAAGATGTATGATGAGATGGTTTAAAAACAAAAGGATCTGATTCATCAAATTTTACATGTACTGTTTCCTCAACAGTGCATGTATTTTTATTAAAAACACTATATGCCTTAGAAGTTGTGGAATAACCTAAGAAAATTCCTTCATCAGATTTTGGTGAAAATTTATGTATGTTATCTTTAGTATTCAAAATGAATACTTTGCAACCGAAAACCTTGAAGTAGGATAGTCTAGGTTTTCTACCATTCCATAACACATAAGGAGTTTTATTGAGAAAAGGTCTAATCAAAACTCGATTTATAGTATAACAAGCAGTACTTACAGCTTCAGCCCAGAAATGTCTAGCAATAGAATATTCACTCAACATGGTTCTAGTTATTTCTTGAAGAATTATATTTCTTCTATCAACTACACCATTCTGTTGAGGAGTTCTAGGTGCTGAAAAATTGTGAGTAATACATTTCTTACTACAAAAAGTTTCAAAATCAGAATTTTGAAATTCTCCTCCATGATCACTATGAATAGTTTTCAATGGAAGGTTTTTCTCATTTTTAACTTGAGCTATAAAACTTTTTAAATAAGAAAAAGCTTCAGATTTCTTTGCTAGAAAATAGACCCAAGTAAATCTAGTGTAATCATCAACTAGAACAAACACATAGTATTTGCCTCCAATACTTCCAGTTTGTGTTGGACCAAAAAGATCCGTGTGCACTAACTGTAATGCATCAGTTGTTGAGACTTCACCAATTGATTTAAAACTAGATTTATGTTGCTTGCCATATTGAAACGGATCACAAACTTTAGAAGAATCAAATCTAATCTCCGGTAGATCCTTAACTAGTATCTTCTTAGAGAGTTTACATAGGTTTCTCATATTACAGTGTCCTAATCATCTATTCCATAACCAGGAATGATCTTCCATTGCACTTAGGCAAGGTAAATCTTGGCTCCTGAGCTCTTCTCGGTTCAAAGTGTAGACATTCTCTTGCCTATTGGCTGAGAGAATAAATTCTTCCTTGGAATTGTGAACTAAACACTTATCATTCCTAAAATTCACAAGGTAACCTTCATCATATAACTGACTTATGCTAATGAGGTTCTGCTTAAGACCCTTAACAAAAGGAACATTTGAAAACAATGTTTTACCTAAAAGAACAATATTACCAATACCAACAATCTCTCCCTTAGCATTGTCTCATAATGTTACCTTTCCTCCTTTCGTTTTGATAATCTTTTCAAAAAAGCTTTTGTTACCGGTCATGTGTCGGGAACATCCACTATCCATGTACCATGTATTGTTGCTGGTACTTTCTTTATTTTCCTGAAATCAAGAAGAAAATTAGACTTTCGGAATCCAAACTTGTTTGGATCCGAGATTTCCAGACAATAAAATTTTAGGTACCCACATCTTCTTAGAAAAATAATCTTTGTGAAATCCTAGAGATTGAGTTTTGTTTAAGGAACAATTCTTTTCCCAGTGACCACCACATTGACACTTGGTACAAAATGGGGCACATTGAGGAACAAAATAATTGTTACTGAAAATAGGTTTTGCATGGGTATAACCAAATCTGGATTTATTTCTTAAAGGTCATATTTGGGAATACATCTTATCACAATTTTCATTACCATGGGTAAAGATTGATAAACACTTCTTTAAGGAAAATATTTCTGACTTGAGTTTTACAACCAAGTTTTTATCCTCAAAATCATTAGTTTTAGAACTAGAGTTAGGCTCGAAAACATTTTTCTTAGAAATTACTTTTTCTAACTCTTTAGAAAGTTTGTTCTTCTCAGAACTTACTTCCTCAAGATTTTTTGAAATACTTTCAAAATCAGTATTTTTCCTATCAAGATCTTTAGAAAGATCTGATATCTCTTTTGTAAGAATAGAATTACTAGAATTTGCCTTATCAAGTTTCTTACTGAGTTTGGAATTCCCAATCTCAAGAATTTCAGAAAATCTAGAGACTTCTTCATAAGTAGGTAATGTATTTTCCTCATCAGAAGATGATTATTCATCAGAAGAGTTATAATACTTACTATAATTAGAGTTTAAAGAAACATTGGTCAAAGATTCAGCATTTCGTACCGTAGCCATAAGACAATAATTATCAATAGGTAATCTGGCTATAAGACCGAGATTCTTCTGTCCTGAAGATTCATAATCAGAAGATTCATCTGAAGAGTCACCACCACTGGCACTCCAGGTGTCATTAGCTTTCAAAACATTCTTAGCTTTACCTTTATAATACTTCTTTCTGTTCCTATCTAAATGTCTTTCCTTCCTTTCTTTCTTTTTGAGCATAGGGCAATCTGGTCTAATATGTCCAGCTCTTTTACATTCATAACAATTAACTTCTCCATCTTTCTTATCTTTCCTTTCCTTTTTCTTATATATAGATTGAAAATTTCTCTGTCCAGTTATCTTGTTCATCCTTCGAGAATGATTTTCTAAATCATTTTCTGAAACTTCACTCTCACTTGACTCGGATTGGAAAACAACTTTCTTAGACTTGGATCTGGTTTCACTCTCAGGAGTCTTAGCTTTCGTCTGATTTGAAGTTGTAGTAAAAGCAACATTACCATTTCCATTCTTCTTCTTGATGTTGTCAGCATCTCTCATCATTCTGGTTTCGTGTTGTAGAAGAGTTCCAAATAATTCATCAAGAGTAATTTAAGTGACCTTCCTGTTCTCATCTATAGTTGTTCTCTTGGATTCCCACTCATTGGGAATAATGTCAATTATCTTGTCCACAAGAGCTTCATCTTCTAATCCTTTCTCTCCCATAGATTGTAGACTGTTGACAATATTCATAAATCATTGTTGAACATTACAGATAGGTTCTCCATAAGGAAAATTGAAGCCATGATATTCATCTCTAAGCATAGGTCTTCTAGTTTCAATAACTTTGGAAGTCCCAAAGTGTGTAACCTCTAACTTCTTCCATATACAGTTAGCTGCTTCACAAGAAGAAATTTGGCTATATATATTTCTAGTCATTGAACATAGTAAAGTGTTGCGTACCTTATAGTTCAGTTGATATTCTTGCTTTTCCTGGTTAGTAAAGGATCTGACTTCCTTGTCAGAAATTTTATAATCACCAATAAGCATAACAAAGTTGTCTACTCCAGTATTAATAACAAAAGTCTTCATACGATCTCTCCAGTATTCATAATCATTACCATCAAAGATACGTTGTCTTGTAGGATTCATATAATCAATTGATCCAAAATTAATTCCTGCCATACTAGAAATAACTTTGCACACAAACTTGTTAGTAGCAAAGAATCGTAATAACAATGTTCGGAATGAGAAAATTTCGGAATAGAAATTCGGAAACAAGAAGCGAGCAAGAAAAACTTGTATGTGAGTACAAGTATTTCAGAGACCTCCTCTGATACCAAATGTAATATTGGTATAGAGTAAGAGGTTTCCAACCTTTGATACCAATTGTAGGATCGAAATAGTGATGTAGATGCTCAATACACAAGAGGGGGGGGGGGAATTGTATACTTTAAAAATTCCTTTGGAACCTTTAAAGTTAGTTAATAATAACTATGTTTTCCTTAAGCAAAGGCAAAGGCTATGTTTAACAAAGTTAAACTAAGTAAATTCACAATACCTCTAACACCGAATACAAAAATTGAAATAAGTTTCCGAAAGTGGGTTCCAGAAATATGGTTCCGGAAAGTGAAATTTAACAAAAGTTAAAAAATGAGATTATACCTTAAAGCGTATAGAATCTAAATGAATCAGAGTAAGTAAGTAAGTATAAGAAAGTTATAATTTCCTTAAGATACAAATTTCAGCAGAAATAAATCATGTAGTTAAACTACAAGTAACAAGATAATAGTCTTTTAACCCAAAGAGAAGGGTATCCAACAACCTTGGATAAAGGTCCCTTGATTTATACTTTCAAGCAAGTCTATCTTACCCACCCCAGGGTAAGCCCTCGATACGAAGATCGGAGTCTCTGTCTTGCTATCCCCGCAAGCCCTCAACTTCAAGGTAGTTGGCAACCTCTGTCTCCCTCAGCAAGGAAGCCCTCAAACTTCAAGGTAGTCGGCACCTCTGTCTTCCTATCCTCGGAAGCCCTCGAACGTAATCACCAACATTCGGAGTCGCACGAAGCTTTGAGAGTTAATAAGAGCCTATCTCTCTAGAAATCACATCAAGCAAATTAGTCAACCTTTCAGCACTTTCATCAGCTATCAGCAGCCACGAGCTCTTTCAAATGAGCTCCTATTTATAGGTAAGGTCGTCTCCTTCTCCAACGGTCATATTTTCCTTAAAGATCAGAGGGACCTGTACACGTGTCACTTAGACAACGGTTAGATTATAAAAAAACAGACGACATCGTTTTATAACAAAAAAAATGTAACAGAATGTACGACATCCTTTTAAACTCTAACATAAAAGTTCGGAATGAAAACTTCGGAGTGAAGGTTCGGAGTGTAAGGAACAATAATAAAGAATAGACAAATTTTAGAAGTGTAAGCAATATAAAATTTTGGAGTCTAACAAAGATATTTTTCGGAGTCTGAATTAATTCAGAGTGTGTAAAACAAAGATACTCAAATTCTTTTTAATAGGTGAATTCGGAATGTCAATCCGGAATAAGAATTCGTCATCAGAAATCGTAATGAGAATTCATCATCAGGATTCGTAATGAGAATTCGTCAACAGAATTCGTAATGAGAACTCTTCATCAGAATTCGTAATGAGAATTCGAAATGATATTTCTTCATTATAATTCGTAATGAGAATTCGTCAACAGAATTCGTAATGAGAACTCTTCATCAGAATTCGTAATGAGATTTCGGAATGAGATTTCTTCATTAGAATTCGTAATGAGAATTCATCATCAGAATTCGTAATGAGAATTCATCATCAGAATTCGTATCCTGAATCTGGAATAGAACTTAGTCAGAGTTCATATCCGGAATTCGGAATGAAACTTCCTTATAGTACTTATCCAGAATCCGAATCCTAAAACAGAATGCTTTATATCAAAGTTTCAATGATTCCGAGAAAATGAATCTGAATCTCATACATAAGAAAAATATGGATGAAAATATGATAAGGATAATTTTTCTTATAAAAGAGATTTTCCTTAAGAAAGCAATTTTCCTTAAGAAAGCGATTTTCCTTAAGATTAGGTGTTTTTGATTTTCAAAACAAGAAGGAATGGAAAAGCCATAAGGAAAAACCTTATTGACTCAACATTATCGCCTACCACTGGCCTACAGGAAGTCCCTGTTTAGTAGAAACTAGTTTTATTATATTAAGCAGTACGATATGTGAAGTATAAGTCCATTTTAGGAACAATATATGATTAATCTCACTATAGATTGATTTTTGTAAATTTAATAGCTTTTTCTAACCTTTTGTTTGAGACAGATGGAATGACCCGTCATTCTATCACATGATCTGCTAACACTTCACGAATAACAAATTCAACTTCATTTCGTTAAGAGAAGAAGTGTAAATTGTTCAAGGCACGAACAATAATGAGATTGTACCAAAATAATGTAAGTATTTATTCTAATTCAAATTCTTCAGCATTAGGGAAATAATCTTGAAAACAAAAAATGTTGTCCTAGTGCCCTTATATCCAATGAATCAGATGGTACCCTAGATCATCAAAAATTTATGGCTTTTTTATTATTGGCTTTTTCATAGCCATGTTCTCTACCACTCTCCATCAGAACATGATGGTTAGGTTTTTCTTCCATATCCATATTTTCACCTATGTTCTCCTACGTGAAAACCTAGTGATGAGTTAATTTGGGTAACCGTTACATTTCATACATTAGTTTTTAAAGCCATGTTTTCGTATTCCTTTTTACAATGTGGGTTTCTATTAATGAAACATTCGACTAGTAAACCATTTATAACCCCGACGAATTTTGAGGGCGAAATTCATTTTAAGGGGGGTAGAATGTAACACCCCGAAATTTTATGAAAAATATTCTTTTTAATTTCATTAATGTCTTGTGTTTTACGCTAAACCAAAAGGATCTTGCACAACACGTATCCCCGACTCGTCTTTCATTACACACAATAAAGACCTTCCTCAATAGCATGTGTAGTACGCAATACCGAGTTTCACTAAATGAGATATTATTATAATATTATTATGAACTAGCCATTATGAATAGTAATACACACTTTTTGAAATTTTATAAATGTTATCTTTCAAAATGGACTTAATTTTTGGATTCGGAATATTGAAATTAGATTACGGTGAAATTTTGGTACTTTTTCGGATAACTTTCATATTCTGATTAATAGTGAAAATTACTGAATTTTAATTAAAAACATCTTTTTTAATCGAAATAATTAATAGTGATAAATTAATAATTTTAGTGTTTTTAAAGTATATTTGGAATATATTTATACCATTTAACACAATTTTGGTCATTGGATGTAATTTCACACTTAAACCATACATAAACAAGTGTCAATCTTTTGATAGTTATTATCTCTTAAAAACACGCTATTTGTTTTGACGACGAGAATTAATTTTTAAATTAAATAATCCAACTTATATGTTTTGAATTTGGAAAAATAGACATAATTTTTGTATTCATAATATCAAATATAACTTAGGCCTAATTTTTTGTATTTTGCTGGAAACTTTCATTTTTTTGATGAATAGTGAAACCACTAAGTGGTAGTTAAAAAACTGAATTTTTCATAAAACATAATTTTACCACTTCTGTGAGTGGAATTTCAAAAATCCAAGAGACCCGGTTAATATGAAAGACTAAAATGTGGTTCAATGAGATGAAAATATTTTTTGGTGAATAGTGACATATTACTTTTATTTACCAAGGTTAAAAGTAAATAGGACAATTAAGGGTAAAAATGATATTATTATTACCCTAACACATGTCCTAATTCAATTGGATAAGTGTGTAATTCGACAAAAAACAACCTTAGGAATAAAATATGACCATTTAGGCCCACTTGGATTAGATTAGGACATTTAATATTAATTTATTTAAAGAAGGGTTAAAATAGTTAAAATCAAAGTTTAATAAGTAAATCATTTTTAATATAGGGTTATACATAAGATAAATTCGACTATAAATATTCATTAGAAAGATAAAACTATTTCCTACATAATGGTATTTTATTTATAATTTTTATACATTATATAATTTAATTTATTTATGACACAAAGATGATGCAGTAATTATCTTATTAATGAAATATTGATATAATTGATGTTATAAGTACACAAATAAATTTTATTTGAGACTTTTTATGAATTCCACAAATTTTCTAGGTTAAGATGACATGTTATTATTGATTTATCTAACTTTTTTCTAACTAATCATTATTTTATGATTTTTCACAAAAATCAATAACCAAATAGTGTCAAAATTGACATAATATAGTTGTTTTAAAAACAATTATATTATTAATTGTTATTTTATTCATAAAAATCTAATGATTGGAAATATGAATTAGATAATGTTATATATATTAATGATAAACAACTTGGGGTTCTTTTGATTTCTTATAGTACGTTTATTAACCTTATAGTGTAAGAAAACAAGAGGACATGGTAAAAGTAAAATTATTTAACTTATGGTTAAATCTAAATGAAGGTTAAAATAGAAACATAAACTTGTCTAAATTCTATTGGATGAGAGGATTTAGACCCATACGCTCCTTAGCATAGAAATAACTCAATTTGGAGCTGTTAAAAACCAAATATGACTTTATAATAAAATAATATTTTTAGTTTTTCCAAAGGTGCCCCTCTCCTCCCTTATAAAAGGGAACCTCCTCCCACTCTTCCTCACACCACATTGAGCATTCAATCTCGTCCAAACCCTGCCAAATTCACTTATCCACTTCCATAGAAACATCCTATAGGTTCTAGTCTTCTTCAAAGACAGATTTTAGTGCCTTAAGAGGAGGTTTCAAAGAGGCGCTACAAAGAAGAGGAAATGTTTGTTACCAATTCTTTCAACATTATTTATTCTTCCACTTCTTATTCTTTAATTGTTTCATTATGATGTAATAACATCATTATCACTCATATACTGATATGTTATTATAATAATTAAACAACCCTATTTCACCATCTATCCATCCTACGAAAAATAAAATCAACGCGCGTGCGTACGTACGAAATACCGTCTCCACGCCATGGTGTAATCTATTTTCCACCACCACCTTACTTGGATGGGTATAATAGTGTAAATAATGACTATATATGATTATTTTAAAGTGATATTTATTATTAAACAGTATACATACACTTCAATACAATTCCATGATCATGGGAATGATATCATCGCTCGTGCGTACGTACGGACTACCATCTCCACGAACGTGATGAGATTCATTTTCCATGATTAACCATTCAAGAATGATTATAAAGTATATATAATGAATAATAACAAAATATATGAGATAATAATTCTACGGTATTTATGTATATATATATATTTATGTCATCTATTTAATTTCATTCAATTCAACAAGGAAACGAAAACAGCGTGCATGCATACGTACGACCTACCATCTCCATTAACAGTGTATTTCATTCCTTTTATAGATCTATAATATACATGTATATGAAGAATATATATTATATATAAATCAGGTTTTACATTCTGGAATTATGGAAATCAGGATATAAGTAATAATATCATGAAAAACAAGTCGAAACGCATACGATAAATGAAATGATTTTACCAAAAACGCTGGGTTTACATTGAATTTACAAAAGAATGGGTATTATAAAGTCATTAGTAAAACATAAATTATATCATAACAATGAATATTATCATGTAATAAGTCAATGACATTATTTAAATCATTATGAAGGATGTTCGGATCCATACGAAGCATATCAGACCTAAGGTAAGGGAAAATTTTGCAAATCTCATTTTTATCCGAGATTGCATATTCGTATGTACTTAGTGGGGTTATTGCTATCATCCATGTCCATGTTTTATAAAAGTGTATTCATGTATTTTTAATGTCCTATTTACCCATTTTACTTTTACCCCATGGTATAGAATGAATCTTTCTTTTATTTACCCTACAAGGTATTTTTTGACTTTTCCGACAAAAGTACGAGAAGAATGTTTTTTAACGTATACAGCATGAAATGATTTTTACGGTTTTATAAAGCCTTATTTTCATGAATCTTCCTGCAAAATATTTTATTACTATTTTCAAAAAGATCGTTTTCTTTAAAAATTTCATGACATTTTGTGAAAAGAAATGATTTTGAAGAAAAAAAGATATTTTCCTCAAAAATTCATTTCAAGTGTTTTATCAAAACCATTTTCATCTAAGATGACATTATTTCACATGTGTATGTTTCAAGTATCATGTATCCATGATTTACATGGTTTCACTTTTCTAATGATGAAATGATATCCAATTTTTTTTATGGATTAGGTTATGATGGAATGATGTTTATGAAACCCATTTTATTCTTGGGTTATGATGAATGATTTTTGTTTATATTGTGCAACATGAACGAATGATTTTAATATGAGATGGGTGGGACCAATATCTCCCTCAAATTCATTGGGTAATCATTTATATCTCATGAGATAGACATGGCTATAATAGTAAGTTAATCTAGTTCAGTGTTACAGGACTGGAACGAGGAGTGAACTTGATTCAGAAAGGGACTTTGTCCACTAAGATGGTCTTGGCAGCAATGCCTTGGCATCCATGGAAATCATATCATGTGCTTAATGGTTTCCACAATTACATGTTTTATTCCTATGCTATTTTATCATGATTGATGTTCCTTTATGATCAATTCCTTACATACTTCCATGTTTTATGTCATTGCTGAAGATTTTGATGTTTAAACATTATGTTCATGTTTTTATGTTCAAATGTATATGATTTGTTTTATTTTATCCATGCTTACCCTTACTGAGCATTTGAGATCACCCTTTTTTGTTTTCATTTCCCCAAGATAAAAGGAAAGGTTTTATGTAAGAAAAAAGGGAAGATCTTTATGGGATATGTTGAGGATCTTTCTCCAAGATTAGAAGACTATGTTCCATGTTTCCAAAGGCACTAAACCATTACATTCCTTTGGTGTCTATTTTTGTTATGTAATAAGTATTCCGAAAAAGTAATGTAATGTCCATGTATGTCAAGCTTCGGGTCTCTACAATTATGCATCCATATAAAAATACATAGACATAGAATTATAGAACCTGATTTTTTATGCTTCCAATTAATTATTTTCCTATATTTTTAATTTCTATAAGTAAATACATAATATTTTAATTGTATTAATGATTTCATAAACTTGTATTATTTATCTAAAAACAACAAGGAGACGTTTTGTTATGTTTTAATATATATTATAGAATTTTAAATTTATCGTTTCATTAATAGATAAGAAATATACATGAACATAAAAAATTTCAAATTTATTTATTTTAACTGATCTCATTTTTTATGGATTTTATAACCAGGAGTATGAAATACGAACATATTAAAACATTTTAAAAAAAATTAATCATTAATTTTTGTGTTTTAAATTTCTATATATATCCATATATTTATTCGGTATGTATTTTCTAATTTTTATTTTAAAGGAAAATAGCATGCTAGAAATTTTGGTACCATTGATTGAGGATTATAATGATATTTTAAATATATTAAGATTATAATTAATGTCTCTACGAATAGTAATTTTTTATGGGAAATCGAATCAAAATTGTTACATTTATTGTGTAATGATAATATCAATCTATTTATGTCCATCCATTCTCTAATTCTGTGTTTATTATATTGAATATTTTTTAAAACTACTTGGTTCTATGCTGTTTTTTTATTTAGGGGATTCATTCATGTAGTGATGGATACATGAAACCATCAACACTTGTAGTATTAACTCCATATCTCTTTGACTAGAACATCTGAATTCTTAATTTTTTATAAACATCAATCCAATCCTACAACAAGTATACTATCTAATGGATGATCCTAATTGTGATTTAATTAGTTTTATTCAATCTATAATACATTATTGTGAAGATGAATTCATCCAATAGTTTATAAAACTGATGTTATTCCCCTTTTTATTCTATCTTCCCAGATCGATTTGAGTCAGATCTAATAATATTCTGTTATCTCATTTATTATATCACATTGGTTTATGATTTTATATCCCAAAGTAATTCTCTCTATTTCACTCTATTTATCAGGTTGTAACACCAAGATTATATGTTTTTGAGAGTTCACATTTGGACTCCAGGCATATAATGTAATTTATTAATGGTTGTGACTCCCTACAAAAAAAATCATTATATTTGGTTATACATCATTTGGAAAAAGTAGTGTTGAATTATTTTGAGATTCCAAAATAGAAATCTTACTCAGATTATGAAAAAAAGTCTATTACATACTAGAGAGGTGCATGCATATAGTTGGTCTATTTTAGATTGAACAAATTTAAATAAATCTTTGTTCATTATTAATATTTTGGTAATATTTTATCTACTGATTGTTACCTTAGATAAATAAATAATTAGATTATTCAAAATATTAATATGTTCAACTCCACAAACCTCTATAATATCTTGTATATCTATTTGGGTGCTCACAACTTCAACACTTGATTTATGATTCCGTATTCTTATTCAATAGAAAATGGTTTTATTTTGTGATCTTGATATTACCAATTTAATTTTTTATTCCCTGATCTATTATTATTCTATCAATAATTATGCTTATTTCATATAATTTTGAGATATTATTTCATTAGTAATGGAATTTGTCTTATACTCATGTTGAATAACATGTTTAGGAGTAGTTTAAATTATTATTTGGTTGCATATATTATTTTACCGCATACATAAAATTTGTGATCACCATTTCAATATTTCTAAATTTTTCATCGTAAAAAAATAATATTGTTTTATATTTTATATCTAATAGGATACCAATAATGAATAATCATCTGTAATAATTATACAAATTATCCTGAAATAAGATGCATGTATATATTTTATCTAATAAAACTAAAATTTTAGGGTCTACAATTCAAAATAGTTTTTTAGTTGTAATGTATATTTGCGTAAAATTATGTAATATCGACATATTATACGTTCATGTCATCTAATTAATGATTAGAATAAGAATAATCGTATTAATTTCTTATTGTTTCGTATTTCAAAACCAAAGATATATTTTTTTATTTGACATGGGTGAATTAGGATTAGCTTTAATGACCCATCATGCGACCATGAAAAATATTGAGATATATCTCCCAATTATTATCTTGATTTAGAAAGAAATCGATATGTTCAAATATGATCTACACATGCTTAATTTATATATCATGATTAGTTATGGTAGACTTAGAGGAATCAGTACCTATATCTGGATATTCATGGAGTACATGATTATATTGTTAGATGGAATCATGTTTTGATCTTTGAGGAATCAATAATACTACACTAAGTGAGAGTTGAATGAAATAAAATATACCATAGGTAACTATTTATTTTAAAATTTTATCGTAATATAGGAATATCAATATATTTCCCCAGATCTACATTTCTATAATAGAAAATAAATATAAATTCATCCACACAACATGTAGTCTTACACTATTCAAATAACTTACATAGTAAATCAAACAATAATTTCATTACAGAATTCACCAAAGGTGCATTTGGATATTATTATTAATATGGAAATAATGGATACTTGTAAGGATATTTCAATTTTTTAAATAGATTCAATTCTAGACACATCATCCCCTTTCTACCTCATTCGGTCCTAGTAACTCTATAGATAACCATTTTTAGATGTCCTAGATTGGATATTGATGCCAATATAGTTACAACATATCACATCTTAATTGATAAGATATTGATTCTGCTATATGAACAAGGTTTCATATATCAATGTTACTATGTACACATTATCCTATACTTCTATTATGTCACACTGATATCTCTATGGAAAAAACATTATAACAAGTCCCAATATTTTTATTGATGTCACTCTGAAAAACCTTTCCTATAAATTCCTCATGTGACCATGATTCACCACATTACACAACATGTTAGACTTCCCAATCTATAGTTTTACTCCTTGTATAAAAATTCTGTAATGATGTAACATTGATAGACTTACAGTCAATCTATCTCTACCACAGAATCTCATCAACTTTTTGAATAAAAATCACATGGAAATGGATCTCATTTCTATATAATTATCATACGTATATATTGATATACTTGTTAACCTAAACATTATATTCCATTTTTATTTTACATACTTGTTACATGATTATTATGTCCTCAGTGATCAGTTTTATTTCCTATGAAAATTTTAAATTTTCATGTTTTACTACATGGAAGATGGTTAGTTTATAGGGTTCATTCTAATCATGTGACAACCATAATGAGATAAATATATTTTCATTAATAGAAATCTTTTAAATAGATGGAATATTTTTTTCTAAATCATGTAATTAGAGATACTAGTATACAAATTCCTTCAAAGACGTAACATGGTATGAGAAACTATATGAACAATCCATATAATCATTAATGGTTTTAAAATTTAGGAACTTACTATTCAAATATCCCATGAATTTTGAACCCCAAACTATCCTCCTTCCTCCCATCTCATTATGCTCTCTTATTCTTTTTCAATTATGGTCTTAAAACCCTAGAGTATAGATTATCTAATTTTTAATTGTTTCATTTCTTTTTATAGTATTTATACTTTTGTTTTAATAATTTTTCTTACAAACACATGGTGGTTAGGCACCATACTTAATTAAAATGTCTTGGTTCAAATGATTTTAGGTAATTCGACTTTAAATTAGCCCAATAGATATTGAAATAATTATTCGTCTTTTTTTGGTTTATGTATTTATTTTTAAATGATAATATTATGTTTCTCAAATAGTTATTTTAAATGAAAATTAATTTTAACATTATTTACATTTTGATTATATGGATTTATTAAGTCAGTAATATGGTGGATGTTAGATTCCATGAACATCATACATCAAGTTTCTATTAAAATGAATAAATAGGTGCTCTAAATGTTTTATAAGATAATGGTTGTTTTTGAATTCAATGCAATTTATGTGTGTTTCATAAATTTCATAACATTATTATAGGTTACATTTTAAAATTTGGTGTTAATCATTACTTTTGAAAGATCTACTGAAGGATCGATTGACACAATAAAAGTGAACAATTCAAAAATAAAAACCCAATATCAATGAAATTTCCAATAGTTTTTAAGTATATTTAATATAATTCTTAATGAAATAGAATGGGATACCTCTATAATAGGTGTTTGGAAGTCATTGAGAGAATATTCTTTAATTTTCATCACCTTGTTCCAATAAATTAAATTTTTTGACCTATATTCGGTTATCTTGTGAATATATGGGACATTAGGTGGTACCACATGGAACACACATTACACTAGTTGATGATCACACTATAATGGGAGACCAGATTTTGGATTTGTTCCTATTACCATATTTCACCCTCAACTAGGCATGTGAGGTAAATGTTGAGTTTTAAGGGAGGAAGGTTATTATCTTGAAGTAGTCATATATTACCATTATTGTATAAAATTTCACGAAATTCTATTATTAGGTCCTTTGTATAGGATGATTACATGAATATATTAAAACTATATTGGTTATATTTATTTATTGTTGTAATGGATCACATTTTATTTTCATTTTGCACTATATTACTACTACTGATCATATTATTATTTCACATGGTACTTTATTAATTTTTTATTATCAATTTAAAAGATAAATGGAAATTTTATACTTTGTTTATGATTTCTTATAATCTATATTTGTGTTAAATATTTTTAAAAAAACTATTTAGAATATTTCAACCACAATATTTGTAAAATGAGCTATCAAAATGGAAAAACGGAAACAAATCATGTCTGAATTTTAAATAAATTTGAAGAACCAATGTTTATTAACTATATATTCTACCTAGAATGAATTAAATCATTTATTTAATTTTAATTAAGGGGGTGTGATTTTATTTCATGTCCATTGAGTTTAATTCTCATACTTAATTTAACATTTTAGATTCTAGATATTTTATTGTATCTCATGGAGTGCGTGTGGTTTGAGGTTGCGAAGTTACTTATCTATCCCATAAGATATTATAAATGTTGTTGTATTGTATGTTTTTTTTATTATTATTATTTTATCTACAATCTCAATAATTGTTATTTGGATCATGTTTTTAATTTGAAATTTCTTTTAGAAAAATTTATCATTTATCATTTATTTCATCTTGAGTCCAAATTTATTTATTTGATTTGTATAATGTTCAAACTGGTGTTCTTGTTTTATGATGTAAAAATTACTTTTTTAATATAATTATTCAATCGGATGCCTATGTTAAGGAAGTCTCATACCAAAATATCCATAGATGTTCCACTACATAATTAATTTCTTCTATCATGGATAATTCTTTCATTTTAGATCATAATGGATTCTATGTGACCTTTTCACTGCTCCATTATTCTCGGACACTCCTTGGGTAGGTTATTGGATAGCTTTAGTTTCTGGTCAAGGGGGTGGATAATGATAGATCTTAACACTAATTTCATATAATCTTTGATGTTATATCTTATCAATACTCTTCCCTGGTGAACAAAAATATTAATATTGAGAATATATTTGATTAAATCTCTAATTTTATGGACACATGCGACCTTAGTAAAGTAGATAACCCCTCTAACATGGAATGATCATATGAATAAATAACGTTGAGGAGATCTCATATTGAAAAATTACATACATACCTCTATATTCTATGTATTATGTCTGTTACTAATCAACTAATTATGTCACTAATAGATCCATAAATATCACACAAACTTCATAAACACATTATATAAAATTATATTAATAAATTATATTAATTAAGTAACAATGATTATAAAAAAAGGGATATTCAATTAATATATCAATCCCATAAAAATGTGATGTCATAGAGGCTAAAATGGGATTACACAACCACTATACATATTTATGTTTTATCATCTACCATGACTATTAATTATATCTCATAATAATTAAGACATACAAAACCTGTAAGTTAAGTGTATTCACATACTAGATACCTAAAAAACATATTCTATAAAATTTTATTCTATATATCCCACAAATAATATTTACACATGATACCCTTAAATTAAGGTTATTATAAAACAACATTTTTAATACATAGAGAATGAAAACATAAGAAAAGTATGATCACAGATTCACAGTAAGGGTGAACATAAAAGATAACAATCAATGATCCTAACTAATAATATTATGACCATGTGGTTTTTAGAATATAATCATAGTTCATGGAAATATAAATAGAAAATAATACATAAAAAACATATATCATGATTTATGAGTATTTTTTCATAAGATAATCCATGAATCATAGAAATGTTAGAACATGTGTCCATAATTAGGTTCCATTCAAATATACTATATAATATTCAAAATATTATAAAAAAACATGTTTTTCAAGGATCCTAGCCCAATCCATCATGGAATTGTGGAGAGTGTCCCATTGTGGGTTGTGTTCATTCCCCATTCCCATAAAACATTAGTGAATTGGGTTAAGCCCCTCGTCCATTTATGTTATATTATAAGTTAAAATGATGTTCAAAATGAATTATAGGTATATATAATTACAAGTACACTTATCCCATAGTGAAAAACAATAAAATATATGTTTTTGATAGTAACAAAAAATCTTCACTGACTCTTTAATAGAACTATTAAACCATTTGAATGAACTAGGATTCTGGAGAATTTTTAAATGTCATAACAATAATGTACATAGAGAAATAATGTGGATGTAATTATAATAGAATATTCATAGTGAGTCAAAGGACACATTAAAGGATGTCGACATAGATGAATAATACATTATAACATAATTATAATATTACATTTAAAATGAAATTACTTTTAAATTTTGTTAACTTCATTATGATAAAAAAATTTACATAAAATGGGAATTAAATTACTTTATAAATATATAATATAATAGAGATGAATATACATAAAAAATACAGAATACTAAAATAGGACATTACAACCATATTTATAACATCTAAAAAAATATTCATTTCAGACATTTATATGGGAAGTTAATATAAATATAAAATGTCCATACTCTTTTGGTGTTAATTATTATTGTTTCTACACATTTTTTTGTAGGATTTTTTGGTCCTTATTCCATGTTCATTGTTTTTTAAATTCCAAAATTTTCATGATTTTTTTGTTTTTTATGATATTATTGAAATTTAATGGGTATTAGGGTGAATTTTTTTAAAGAACTCTAAAAATACCCTTTTGACCTTTTATTTAACTAAAGATAATTGATTATATAATGGATTTAAATGTCTATATTTTAATTATATATTTAAAATCATGAAATTTGTTGAATATTAGTTTCAGATTCAATAAAAAAATTTCTAACAATATCGTTGAAATATATATTTCACGAATACATTTTTGGTCACATTGGAACCATACATCAACCATAGTTAGATATATTATTTCAAATTAGTTTAAATGAATGGGAGACCCAAGAAACGTTTACTCTTATAATAAAAATATATTATAATTAAAAGTTTACTTTTACAATTAATTTTCTCAAATAATTATTTAATTGAAATGATTATGAAAATAATTTTTATGAGAAGACATAGTTTTTGATACATTCCATTTGGAGGGATGGTTTACTATAGTTTTATGAAAAATAATCACATAGATTAACAGTGTCTTTCATGCTTAAACCCTGATCTTTGGGTCACCACCTTTCAAATGAGCTTAATGACTTGAATATAATGGGTTTTGATAAAAAATGAAGAATTTGGAAATATAAAATCAATTATAGAAAAGGATTTTAGAAAATATTTGAAATTATTAAGGAATATTTTATGTTGAGAGAAAGGGGTGGACATGGGGTGTTCATATATACAAGTTGGTGGGGTCTATTTGAAAATAATGTATTGATTATTTTATCATTTAGGATAGATGATATGAATATTATTTCTTCCAATTAAACTTATTGGGTCATTATTAAACAAAATAGAGTTATTTTAAATTATAATAAAGAAAAAACGAAATGGTTTATTTGGAAAAATTAATTATTGAGATTGAATAAATAAATATATATTTTTATAATGGATTTAAAAAAAATGGTAATAAAATTTCATATATAGGTGGATAAATTCCAATTATTATTCTGAGTTATAACATTTTACTCAAAAATTCCATTTTATATAATAAGAATTGTCTTATAAATTTTTTGTCATATTTATATCTGCATGATTTCAAAAATGGGATATTAAAGGTAGAATCAATTTTTTAAAATTCACAAAAAAATTACATTCAAAAAAAATTCAATAAAAATTAAATTAAGGTAATTTTACTGTGATTATTCCGAAATTTATATAAATTTATTGAAATATAAATTTTAAATATAATTAATTTTACCATTAAATGGAAATATATCTAATATATTAAGAATGATACTTTTAAATGAATTATTTTTCTTTGAAAATGAATCATTACATTTTTATTCTTTATAATTACTTCATTTTTTTATTATACAATTAATTCATTCATTTTTTTTAAAATATAATTGTTATTTAAAATTCATATTTTAAAAAAAATAATTTTTTCTAAATTACTTGATATTTTAGAGAAATAAATAATTTCATCTAAATATTTTTTGGGTAACATAATATTTAATATTAATAGTAAAGTATATAATTCATCTATTGTTTACATATATACCCAATGATTTCATATTAGAAAACCATTTATCCAATCACCATATTTATAATGGCAATCCTCTGTCCATAAACACTCAAACACATAAAAATATATCCTTAAATGATTCAAAATAATTTAAATATCGTATTATTTTTAATCATTATCAAATGGTTTTTTATATTCTTAATTCTTTCCTTGTTTCCATTGTTATACATGGGGTCATGATCATCATGGTAAATTAAAGTTATAGGGATTTCATGTTCACGTGATTTTTATTTACTTTTTGTTTTATTAATCATCTATTTATCTTAATGGTTTTTATTATTATATTAAAACAATGTATTAAATTTTATCTTTCAATGTATTATTTTATCTTAGTAAATTAGATCGTGAATCATTTTTGTATGATGTTTTGTATTTAAAAGGGTATTGAATATATTTTTGAAAAAAAATAGTCATTGGTTGTTCCAATATTCCCACCTTTAAGGAATAGATCCCTAAAAATTCCATTATTATGATGATAAATAATGATGGAACTTATGCCTTATTACATATATGCTTCCTCAAATAGAAATATCATCTTTTGAACTATAACAAGGTTAGTGGCCTTATTTTTTAATTCATCTTTATAATATATTATTTCTACTTGACCTTTATAATAAGGGATATTATGTTCCTTTTATATTAAATTTTTAATTTGTAAAAGTGATAGATCATATACATACAACCATAGGATTGATAGACTTAATATATCAATCAATTTGGAGAGACTCTGTGGGTGTGATAGAGAATAAAATAACTTAAAACACATAATAAAGGATATTAATAGTAACAATTTACAAATAAAATAACATTCAACATTTTTCATAATTATCATAACCCTTATCCATGTTTATATTTAATGAAAATGCTTGTCTTTGATATCAAACACCATGTGTCATCTATTATTATCTACGCATCTCTCATATTGACTTTGTGACGTTTTATTATGACAATTCATGATTTGAATATATTATTAAAATTAATAATTATTATATAAGTCACATAAATGGATTCTTTTAAAGTTATTTTTTATTTAATTACTATTATTGTTTTTTTTGTGGGTTTTTTCGATGCAGTTTTGGAGGAAAGGGTGCGTTTTCTTGATTTGGGCCAAACCGTGAGCCCATTTAATGTTTTAAAAACAAATTTTTTTTATTATAACTCCATTATTTTTTAATATTTCAAACATATTCCCCTTCCCAATTGGCATCCCCAGGTATATTAAAACCACCATATCAATTTGTAACTCATATGAATTCATAATCATATTAAATTTGAATTTTATATTAAGGCATTAGGATAACCTGTAAGCCAATTTCTTGGTTTTAAATGAAATTAATTACATAATACCGCATTAAATATTAATGGGTTTTTGGATATTCAAACTCTCACCTGAGACCACATACCCAAGGTGCTACCCCAAGATATTTACTCATATTTGGATAACATATTCATCGCAGACTAGGTCAAAAAATATCTTTATTTCTCAAATCATTCAGATTTGAGGAGGTAACTTGTTTCTTTCATAACTCCTTCATTTTTTTCACATTTTCACCCATTTTAGTTATCACATGACATAAAAAATCTGATTAGAACCTAAATAACATTTTTTTCTATTTTTATATTCAGTTACTGGTGTATTTGGAGCACTTTAATCAAGATATCTCAAGTAATTGGGTTTACTTCATTCCTTCTCCCATTTTATTACAGTTTCATCCTTTTTCATAGGGTTTTATCCATATTTTATGTATGTTCTAAAATTTATAGAATCTTGGGCTAGTACCAAGGGTTTATACTTGTGTCTTTTTTGTTAAATCATTGGGGATTAGTTTGGTTTTCACTCCCTTGTGGTGTAGTAGTGGGGGGAGTTATGTTTCACACACTAGTTTGGGATTCTCAGCACAAATGGTAGGTGATTCAATGTTAAATAATTATTTGTTGAGTTTTCTTTTCTAGATTTATATTTTAATCATTATTATCTTCCATTTTGTGTGGTGAAAAAATTATATTTTTGTCTTTTGTTAATAGGTTGGTTTCTATGTGGCGACTTTGTGGAAAAAATGTCTGTTTTTCATATGTATTTCATATTGTATAATGTGGGATTGTTATATGATTCATGAAATGGTTTTAATAAAAGTTTTTAGGGCTTCCAATTATGGTTTTCTATTCTATTGTCATTCCATTGGACTCAAATGATATTTTAAGGGTCTTTATGTGAAAAACATGGTTACACTCATTGAAATTGTTTTGTGGTTTTTAAATATGGTTTCTTGATTTTTGTGAGAGATGAAACTATGTTTCAAATTTGATGTGGATGTTGTGCACTTTTGAAATGGTATATTTTAATGTGAAACGGATCTTATGTGATCTGTACTATCTTATAATGTTTTAATAAAATTGTTTAATGGAGTTATTGAAGTGTGAATGATAGGTGAAACGTGTTATGGGATGTTTTGGTGTGATAATGAATTCAAAATTGAATTTGAATGAAAAGTGGATCATGTGACATTTGTGTGGGTTCTTTTCTGTGTGTATTTCTTGGACGTGTTATTGGAATGTTCAAATTGTATTTCATGGTTTTTGGAACTTTTTTTAGAATAATAGAGAAAACCTAGGTATCTTGTTTGGTGGATGTGTTCTAGTATTTTTGTGATAATGTGGTCTTTGGACCCTGTATCATATAACAAGTTTGAATATGAAAACACTAACTAGAATATTATGATTGGGATGATACTGGGGGACCACTAGTTTATGATTATGATCCGTATTAATGGCACATGTGCATGAGAACGAATATTCCAATGGTTACTTTCACCGAGATATGAGGTACCTCAGACCCACATTGAGCTAGTACTTTGGGGTTAATTCCCGTTATTAGTGCTCAATGGGTATTTTAAACTAACCCACAACGTGTGGTATATTTGGATGAAAAAATAAGTATCTTTTTCATTATAGTTAAAAATATTTATTCATTATTGTAGCACACCTGAAACTATTTTTATTAAAAGTTTCATCTTTTAGAAAATGTTACTTTCATTTCATGTTTACAAAACATGAAATATTATTGTCTTATAATGACTATCTCATTGAATATTTTAATCGTGGCATCCTACTAGGATTTTTTTTAACACCATACTTGCATCATTGGTTGTATGTAGACTTGGTTATTTTTTCATAGGTGAGGGTAAAACTTTTAGTCCTATTAGTATGGGTTTCTAGTGGTCTTTCTTATTGCGGTGTCATAGAGATGGCTTGAGGGCGGTGCCACTTTCCATGAAGAGATTCTTGGGATTTCCTTTTCAACATTGTTCCTCGGTTATAGTCTTTGAGTTTTGTTTTAAATTATGTAATTAAATTATTAATTTTTGTAAAATATGTTTTGGTTTGAAAATTCCTGATTTGATTTATAATATTCATTGGCTATTTTATGCTTATAAACATAGGTAAATCATTCAAAAAAATTTTTTTTGATACCTAGACAATTTTTCCACCCATGGGGATTGGGAACACCATTCGGGTCTTTCCACGGGCCAGGTTTTGTGCCAGTTTTGATGGCGACCAGATTCAATTAGTGACAATACTATCTATTATTCTTATAACCTCCATCATTATCCTAATATGTTGGATTTCAAAACCAAATCCCATATAAATCTATATATTTTTCCTTATAAATTATATAAAGTAATGTAATTTTATATGAGAACTCTACCTAGGGGAGGTTCTTGTAAATGCACTTTTGAAATCCACTGAATACTATCTCTACATATCATTGAGATATTTAAAATTAATTCCATATTAACCATCAGTTTTAGGATTACTAGATATACTAAATCTCATCATTATAACTATTTTTAATAGAATTTTTTCTTTAAATAAAAGGCAATCCTTTCCTCCCGATCATTTAAAATTGATATTGCTAATCTGTAAAGCTAGATCAAGTCATTTATGTATATCATAAAAATTTTATAGAGTGATATATATTTTAAAATAATAATAAAATGTGTTGGTATCATAAATAAATAGTCTACAAATAAAAATTATTTACATCCATTAGAGATCTAAGAAGACATAAAATGAAATCCGTTGAGGTGTTCTCCCATTTCTATATAAGTAAGTGTAATGACTGTGTCATAATCTTCAAAAATTAATATTTAATTTACTAAAACATCAATTATTTTAAAATATCTTATTTAATATTCATCTTCATATTGTACCCACAAAATATTCTTTGAGATATATCAATATTTTCTTCATTGATAAATGGAGAATGATGAAATATGATAATAAACCAAGAGTACCTTTCTCACCATTTCTATTTAAGGGACCCATATTAATTTCTCTAATCATAAAATTACATAATTTTAAATTTTATATTGTTCAATACTACATAACATCATTCCAAGTTCCACATCCTCTATATGTGAATCCTTGATCTTCCATGTGGATATATGGTAGATAAATGACTTTTGAAACATAGGATTTCTCTCATCCCATATTTTTTCTTGGTATATCTTTTGAAAATACCAGAGTATTTCGGAACATAAAATACTAATCACTGATAAGGTAGAATTATATTTCATTATTGAACCAACACCCATATTTTTTTTCCCAGGGAGGTAATATATAAATATATCATAGTCCTTGATCAACTCTAAAAATATCCTTTGGTTCATGATAAACTCATTCAATGTGAATACATGAATTATTTTCTAGTGATTTGTTTAAAAAAATAAAACATTACAAATTGGATATAATTAATCCATATAAGTAATTAAAATATTAAAATACTAGTTCAAATAATGTTGTGGATAATATTCCTTATAACATTTATTGATAGGAAGAATAATCCATCACTATATACATTTCCCAAAAAAAAAACCCCAATACTTAAATTGATGAATCATTATATATCCAAAAACCACCTCTATTATAGGGTTGTCTATGTACTGGTTCCATGATAGAACATCAATTATGCTCAATGAAATTTTCATCAAAGTTGTCATTATATAGTACGGTGAATCCAATTCAAGAAAAATTTGTTATTGGAATTGAAATTCATGGTAAATTTTTCATAAGTCATTGAATGTAAACATCCAATCCAATATGACTAAAAATCTCTATTATAATGGTCAGTTTGGGACATTATTTGATCACATCCTTCAATGAATGATTGATAGATATACCCTCACCTAGGATTACATGACACAAGAAAGATACATTATGTAGAAATAATTCACACTTGATTGTGTTTTCATATAGTTTCTCCACTATAATGAAGGTTTTCATATCCCTAAAATGATCTCCACTCCCTATCATGATCTTGTAATATATGATAATATTATATATAAAATATAAACAAAATTAATTGAGCTAATATTTCACAATGCTATTCATTATACCCGTGAATGTAACATGGTAATTTTTATATTTGAATAGAATCCCTATATATTCATATAGAATATATGTCCAATTGAAAGGTTCCTTAGGTATATCCTCCATTTTAACCCAAAATTGTTGATATCTAGAATGAATTTCATATTTAAGAAGTATTGATATCCATTTAGATTATTAAAAATGTAATTAATATAGGTTATGTGGTACATTTTCTTCATTTTCTTCTTGTTACATTCAAGAAAAAATATTAATAGAGGCATTGAGAAATATTTTTTCATGAAAAATATGACATTTGAACCCCATGGGAAATAAGGTGTGAATATAAAATGGTTATTTATATTATCCTGCTGTTTCTTCTTAAATATAACCAATTTGGTTTGGTCTATACTATAAAGAGCCTTTGATATGGGAACAAAAACTTGTATGAGTTCTATATAGAAAAAACTTATGATTTAGAGGGAATACAAAAAAAATACTATAAAAATAAATGAACATATTCCCATAAAAGATGACATAATAAATATTTAGTTTTCCCTTATAAATTTGAGTAAAATAATTATCATGAAGGTATATTAAGACCCTTATCGTAAAATTAGTTTCAATTTATAGTTCATAGATAGCTTTGAACTGATAGATGATCAGAAGACTATTTTAGATATGAAATGTCACTTACATTTTTGAAGAATAAATTTGGAATTTATGTAGAGAGAGTTAATCCATGACCCAAATCTTCAAAAATTCAACTAAATAGAAAATAGTTAGATTTATATGAGTCAGATTTCTAATAGATTATATATTAGTTTTAATGAGACAATGTTTATCAATAGAAATTTATTTCTTATAAATATGTCGTAGTCACATGAAATCACAACATAATGGACTGTTAAGTGCTATGTGACCTCTAATCATATGTGTTTCAGTTTTGGGATTTGAAATTTGAAAATATGACATACACAGTTGCGATCAGTAAGTCATTTGGAGTCTAATGTGATCAACATAATTTTTGGTGAATAGAACATATAGTTATGAATAGAATTGTTAACCTTATAAATATTTAAGAACCCTAATGATGGGTAACATTTATTATGATAATATAGGAATAATATTTACCTTAATTTATTATGTACTGATATTTTTGAATAAGTGAATAAATGTTTGAAATGTTTTTAGAGAATAAATTATTATTTTTATTAAATATTAAATTAATCATGTTTAGAATATTATATTAGAAAATTGTATTTATTTTGATTCAACTTGTTGAAAATTCATCTTAGTGAAATTTTTGGATTGTAATGAAGTACATGTATTTTTAGTGAATAGTAAAAATACACTAATTTACCGTATAAATACAATATAATTCAAATACAATATTCCTGACATCAAAAGTGATGTAAGAAACCTAATATCAAACTCAAATTCATTTGTTACTATTATAGGTCATGTAATACTCAATATTTCTTTTCTGGTTATGAAATAACAAATTAATGACTCTATTATTATGAAAACCCTGCACCCCTCCACTATAAATACCACCCACTCTTACCTCTTCACTTCCCTCCTCTCAAGCCTTGGGTTGTGCCAGTATTCTACCCAAATCCATTCTCAATCTCCTTCCCCACGTCCAATATACCTTTGTCTCCTAAAAATACTAAATCCTCTCCCCTTAACATTCTCATAAAAAATGTTGATTTAAGAATTAAAATTCAACTTTCCTTTTCATTCATTATTAAGTTCTCTAGTTCTATTTTTTTTCCTAACATCAACTCATTCAATTGTATGCGAAATCCTCTACCATACATGTATATTAATGTTGTTATCATAATGGGAAATTTCCTTATCATATCTCATTTCCCAACATTTTATTTCAAAGAAATGTAAAGACCAGTTTAGATGTGTTAATATAGCACATACAAGGACAACAATTTATCAAATTCTATTATAATTCTTAATTATTGTCATGAAACCATTAATGTTCTGGTTGAACAAGATTATTATACAATTAATATATCATTGTAGAGGTTATTTAATCCTTTATTACAATTGGAATTATGTTATAATGAAAAACATGTCTTGTGTAATCAAAACCCACTAATTAACCAAAATAGTGGTCACTAAGGTTTTATATAATAATTTCTTTCAATTACAATAAAAAAT
Source organism: Viscum album (assembly GCA_963277665.1). NCBI lineage: Eukaryota > Viridiplantae > Streptophyta > Magnoliopsida > Santalales > Viscaceae > Viscum > Viscum album. The sequence continues at coordinate 62,926,304 of OY728128.1, forward strand.
GACATTTATTACCATTTAATCTATAATATGTTAACTAATAACATAAAACAATTATTCTAGACATCCACTTTCATCATACATGTTTCTCTGAACCAGAAGAGATCATTAAAACCAATTATGCAAACAGACCCGAACAAAGAAATTGAACCTTATTACAAATCAAAAAGGTAATGAAAGAACTAAAAAAGGTTATACTATTAAATTTAATATAGTTGGAGTTATGTAATTATTAATTAATAAAACAAATTTGTTTATTCATGTCATTAATAAAAAGTTCAAAACACCACTCGATATAAGGTACGAGATCCTCTTCATTTCACTTTTATTTAGGAATGTCTTATATGCTATGAGATTTTATGTGTAATCCCTAATTATGGGGTATGATTTTTGACCCCCACAATACTACCCTCATGATGTATAAGTGCTGAGAAACTCCTTTCTTTTTTATTAATACCTATTAAGTACACTTGATACCATGTTGATAGTCCGTAAGGAATTCTACCCGAACTGCCTTTATTTAATCGAGTTGGTATATTGTTCCTTTTACCCAAATGATGTTTTATTTTCATTTTATTTTCAAATTATGAATTCTATTCATATGATCTGAACTCAGGTATCATGATCTATCCCTCATTCCCTTTTTTTTATATACATGATTTTATGTGAATCCCTCCTCGATATATCCCAATAACAAAACTCACTTTAAGTGAATTTCCCATATTTTAACCTAATTTCCATTGAACATTATCCTCTGTTATAAGCCACCATTGTGTTTAAAAAATGAAACTTTTTTTTATAATTAACTAATTCTTGGTTCACATTTGGATTTATATAAAATATATCTCCATTTTTTATTTTAAATGCTCATTAGTGTTTTCCTTAAAACCACACTAAAATGTTTTGAGGCAATGAATTTACTAAATACACTACCTACATATTTACAATTCTTTTTTGCAACACTTACAATGTTCTATGCCTATTTTACCTTATTAATTTCCATTTATATTTTATTTCCTTTTTCTCATGGACACTTTTATGATACGCCAATTCATTATGCTTTTTATCTTGATTGTGATACCCAATTCTCTCCATGGGTTCCTGAATGATTATGTATTATTGAAATTGTATGAGTATTTATGTGGAAAGAATATTCTTGAACATGTTAAGAGGGGTGAAACCTAATTTCACTCTGATTCATTGGGTAAAGTTATGTCTCATGATAGGTTATGTGTGATTGTCCTGGCGGTTATCCTTGGCTTGTGCTACATTGGGAAAAAATCTTGGTGGTTAGCCTTGACTGGTACTAAAATCATGTTTTAAGTATCTCTCACATTTATGTGATTCCATATTTATAGGAATATATGTTTATATGTTATGAGCCCTTATTTTACATGCCTTTTTATTTCTTTATGTCATGTTTTCTAACCCATGTGCCAAGTATTTATTCTTATTCTCATTCCCTTATTGGAATTTTCGCTCATCCATTTGTTCGTGTTATACCTAGGTTATCATATGAAGATGTATGGGCACAATGAAAGTTAGGGGATCATTAATAAGACTAAATAATGAAATGTTTTATTTAGTTCAATGTTTTCATATTAATGTACATTGTCTTACAAGAAACTATAATTTACGATCCTTGGCTTGTACTCTGATGTATAATAACACTTAAAATCCTATAATGTTATATGTAAAAGGATAGGGTTGGTATAGTTTATATCAGAGGATGGTCTTGTTATTTTTGGATATTAGTAATAAAAAACATTATTAAGAACATTAATGATGAGACTACATATAAGAAGACATCCCTAAATTGTGGAATGTATAGAGTAAGTGGTTTATCATGAAAATATGTCCTTGTTTGTATACAAAAAGGTATTGTGGGATCCTACTCAAATGTACCTAGGATTGAAAACTCTGACAAAGTGTTTTGGGCTTGACCTAAGGTATCAATGTACAAAACAATGGTTATTAATTCACTCTTTATATTGACAATCCCAACGGATGTGATTTTATAAATTCACGAGATTAGTACAAACCATTATTGAGTGAAAATACCATAAAAACATATGTTAAGAAATATGTCTAGTGTAACCTAGAATTAAACCAAAGGAATCACAAGTTAGGATATACTTCTCCTTAAAAGTTTTATCCTTTTATGTTCAAAATTTGATTTTTTTTATGTTCAATAACTCTGTTTTCAAGACCTTTTATTATACATTATTCTTTTTATTTAATGGTAGGAAATAGAAGAACATGTTCCAACAACCAATGTGATAGAAAATGTGATGTTTTCCCTAATGAAATTCCCGATATGATTGAAAATAGTTCTCAAAACATCATGACAGTACTAGATTAGGAAACTCACGTTATGAATAATAACATGAATCATGTGGATAGACATCCTACTCCAAGGAAAAATAATGGGGACATATTATCCTTCATGCCACAATGCCCTCCCATTTTTAGCAGATCATTTCATCCCCTCCTTACAAAAGAGTGAATTTACTCCATCGAAAACATATCCTCTATCATCTAGTTCTTATATTAAGGTAATATTGTACTAGTGGCCTATTTTTTTGATGGGGACGCTGATCAGTGGTGGACACTAATAAAGAATACAAATCCTCAACAGAAAATTGATTCCCTGGATTGAGAGGATTTCAAGAGGATTCCTTTAAATGAATGTTTTCCATGAACCCTATGTCTAATTATATAAAGATAGTTCCTCAGCCACAAGATAATGTAATATTAGTATATTTTGGTGTATGAAATAGACATTACAAGGCTTTCGAGGTAAGCCTCTAGCTTTTTCATGAAAACCGAAAGAAACATAGATCACTTATTTAGCGGGCTAAAGTCGAGTCTATGGAAGGTTTTGTCAACTTTAGACTTGGATATTTTTGAGGAGATTATATGTTGTTGAACCAAGGTTGAAATTAAGATTGGAGACTCTCAGAGGTCTCATAAACATGGTGACAAGAAGTAGAAAATGGAAAACAACATGGGTGGTTCAACAAACAAACCCCTTCATAGAAAGAATCCCTAATATCCCACATGTAATAGTTGTGGTAAGAAGCATCCTAGGAGCTACCAGAAGGGAAACAAGAATTGCTTCAAATGTGGAAAGTTGGGACATCTGGCCAAGAAATGCTGAAGTGATATGAAAAAGAATGGTAATTTGGAATAAAAAAAGGAAGGTTCAGATCAACACACAACTAGTGGTGCAGTGTTACAACTACAAAGAATATGGTAATTATGGAAACTAGTTCCCTAAACCAAGGGTTATCGTATAAAATCAACAATAACCTATAAGGAATAATGTAAGGGATTATCCTATCAGTTCTACTATTGTGGATATAGAAAAATATGTGGTGATAGATACACTAGTTATTCATTCTCAATTAGAGAATGTACTATATGATTCAGGTTCTACGCATTCATTCATATCTTTATGGTTTAGTAGAACTATTCAAACAATACCTCAAAATTTGGAGGAAACCTTATCTTCATGAATAGAGAATGGGGCAATAGTATCATCCATGGTTTATAACTCCTCCCCGATTATCGGTTTTTTACTAAAAATCCCAACAAATCTAGTCACACTTCTTTTACTGAAGTTCAGTGATATCATTCTCATGGTTTGACTATATTTATACAAAGACAATATCATATTTTGGGAAAGGGGAATCACTCTTCACATCGTAAATCATCCTCCAATTCATTACATGTGTTAGGAGGAAGATAGATCACTTTTATAGTCATCACCTAATGTGTGGATATTACTTCATTATGATAAATATTATTTATCCCAAATTATTGGGATAAAGGAAAAAATCATGCGTGAAGACATGCCCATTTTGAGGTATTACAATGATGTATTCCTTGAATATTTGGCTGGAAATCCTCCCCATTGAGAGTTTGAGTTCTAAATAGATCTTATTCATCGATCACAACCTATATCAATGAATCCTTACATAATTTCCAATGTAGAGTTCGAAGAACTTAAGAAGAAGTATCATGAGAATATAGGGAAGGGTTTTATAAACCTGAGTGCTTCACCATGAGGTGAACTAGTCCTCTTCTTCAAAAATATTGATGGATCAATGTTCATCTACAGTGATTATCATGAGCTCAAAAAACCAAGATAAAGAACAAGTATCCCCTTCCATGAATAGATGTGTTGTTATATCATCTTAGTGGGGCCATTTACCATTAGAAAAGTGATTTATATGGACCATTCCATCAAAAAGGCAATTGAATAGTGGCCTAGACCAACATCTTTAATGGAGATCTGCAGATTTCTAGGTCTATGTGGGAAGTATCGAAAATTTTCAAATAACTTTTCATGATTTTCAAACCCAATGACCAAGAAGACACAAAAGGGAGTAATGTTTTTATGGACTCAGTAATGTGATGATTCCTTCAAGGATTTGAAAATATGGGTATCAATGCGCCGGTACTCACTCCCCCAACAAGTGGAAAAATATTTTTTGAGTATCGTTATGCTTCAAATAAGGGCTTTGGCAACGTGAGAATGGAAAATGATAATGTGATAGCTTAAGCCTCAATTCCAATGAAAATCCACAAGAAAAACTATCCATTGCATTATCTAGAGTTGGTATCCTTGATCATTACGTCAAAAATCTAGCTGCATTATCTCTATAGGGAGATGTTTGAGATATATACTGACCACAAGTGTCTCAAATATACATTCACACAAAAAGATAATAATATGTGAAAGAGAATATGGATAGAGCACATCATGGATTAGGACTGCTTAATGGACTACCATCCCGGTAAGGAAAACAAGGTGGAAGACTCTCTAAGAAGAAAGGATCCTCCATCATTATCAATGAAGAGAAATGAAATGTATTTAAACATCATAGATTTATATAGGAAGATGATGGAATTCCTTATGGGAGTAACATCTTCAATCCTTTCTGAAATGACTTTTCAATAGTCCCTCCTAGATAAAATAATGAATTCTGAAGGAAAATAAATGAAACTTCAGAAAAGGGTAGAAGAAGTAAATATGGTAATTTTTTAGAGGTCATGATTGATGAGAAATGAGTAGTAAAATTTTGGTCACAATTACATCTACCCAATTATCCAGAGATAAAGAAGGACCATCTGAATAACGCACATAGCTCCACATTCTCTATCCACCCAGGGAGAACAAAGACGTATCGAGATCTCTGAGAAAAATTGTTTGCCCGAAAATATGAAAAGCGATATTGCTGAATATACATTAATGTTACTGGTATGTAAAAAAGTGAAGGATGATAGGAAAACGTTTAATGGGATGATTCAGAAACTACCCATACCAAAATGGATGTGGTAAAACATTACTTTGGACTTTGTTATTGGACTACTAAGGACATCCAGAGGAAACAATGCTATATGGGTTATTTTAGATCGTCTTACGAATAAATCTCACATAATTTCAATTAAAGATGACTTATTATTAAATCAATATGAACTGATATATATCAATGTGTAAGTAAAGATACATGTAGTTGCATGATCTATTGTATTCGATCGATATCTGATATTCACCTCAATGTTCTGGAAAATTATCAAACATGATTTAAGAACTAAATGGAACACCAGTAAGACCTATCATCCTCAAATTGATGGCCAATATGAGCAAACTATTTAGAAACTAGAATAAATGTCAATATCATGTTCTATGGAATTCAAAGGAGGATGGTGCCAATATATACTATTGGTTGAATTCTCCTACAACAACTATTTACACTTGAGCTTCTGAATTCCACCATATGAAACCCTTTGTGGGAAAGTGTTCAAAACATCGGTGTGTTGGGATAATTTTTGTGAGATTAAGCTTCTAGGACCTGAAATGTGCAATGAAATGGTAGAGAAGGTGAAAACTATTCAATAACATATCAAGGCATCCCTAATTTGATATAAGTGTTAGGCATATAATCATCAATGATACCTTGAGTTCCAAATTAGAGACATGGTATTTCTAGACATATCTCAAAGGAAGAAGGCCATTAGGTTTGGAAAGAAATGGAATTTAATTCCAATGTATATCGACCCCTTTGAGATATGTGATCCTGTCAGAGTTGTGGCCTATCAACTATAACTTATACCTAATAGGGACAAAGAACATGATGTCTTCCATGTTTTCCTCTCAAGGAATTACATAACATACCCTTCTCATGTAGTATCTTTAGAGGTGGTACAATTAGAGGATGATATTTCTTACGAGAAGCATCCAGTGAAGATCTAGGATCATAGAGATAAAGGTCTATGTAACAAGATGACTCACCCTGTTGAGGAACTATAGAAAAACCATAATAATGTACATGCAACATGGTAAATAAAGGATGCAATGAAGGAAAATTGCCCACACCTGTTTATGGATTAGAATGTAAAACAATATTCTGAGGGAGAAATTTCATAAGGCGGTAAGAATGTAACCACCCAACGTTTATCAATAAAAATTATTTCATATAAATATGTCACAATCACATTAAATCACATCATAATTAACTTCTATGTGGTATGTGACCTCTAAACATATGTTTTTCACTTATGTGATTTGAATTTCAAATATATGACATACACGGTTTTGATAAGTATGTTCATTGGATTCTAATGTGACCAACATAGTTTTTGGTGAATAGTGGAATACCCATATGTATAGTAATGTTACGCTTATGAATAGTGACATTCTATATTTAATAGTAAACTTACCTGTGATTGTATATAAATAATCTTTATGTGAATGTTTTATGCTCCAATATTTTGGAATAAGTGAAAAAATGTTTTAAAACTATTATTTTAGAAGATATTATGATTTTTATTAAATATTCATTTTATCATATTTTAAAAATTATTTATGAAAAATGGATTTAATTTTTGGATTCTACACTTCAAAAAATGTTTTTGGTGATTTTTTGTGGTTTTTATAAAATACATTAATTTTTAGTGAATTGTATAATACATTAATTTACCGTATAAATACATAATAATTAAAATCCACTATTAATAACATAAAAAATTATGTAAGCACCAAAATCAAGAACTCACATGAATTTATTATTCTTCTTGTTCATGATATACTAACAACTTATTGTCTTGTTAGGAAATAATAAATTAATGTTTATAATATTATGAAAACCCTCATCCCCTCCGCTATAAATACCACCCATTCTTACATCTCTTTTTCGCTCCCCTAAATCCTTGTGACATTCCAATATTATCCCAAATAACGTCCCATGATCCATACCCACATCCAAAATCCTCTAGTCTCTTCAAAATACCCAATCCTCTCCCCTTAAGAAGCTCTCAAGGAAGTTTAAATCAAGAGTTTAAATTCATCATTCATTTTCTTCCTTTTTTATTTCACTTATTCTCTTTTCTTTCCTAACATATAATCTTAAAAATTCTATAAAATATCCATTACCATACATGTAATATAGAATTTTTATGCTAGTGGGATATTTCATTATCATATCTACTTTCCCCACATTTTATTTGAAATAAATGAAAACACCGTTTGAGTTTTGTTAATCTAGCACATTCAAGGACAACCATTTATCAATTTAAATTATCATATTTAATTATTGTTGTGAAACCATTTGGGTTATAGTTTTATCAGATTATTATATATTTTATATTTCCTAGCCAAGGTTCTGTAATTGTTTTGTATAAATTCTACTATGTTACAAGGAAAAACATCATTGTTGTAATCAAAACCACTGATTTACCCAAACGGTTGTCACTAATGTTTTATATAATAATTCATTTCACTCATAATAACCAAATGAATTTTTATAACTATTTAGTTTCCTAGATATTCACTAATAACATAAAACATCAATTATAGACAACCACCTTCATCTTACATTTTTATCCAAACATGAATCTATTATTAAAACTATGGAAGGAAAATGAACCTGAACAAAAAAATTCAAAAATATAACCAATAAAAATGTCTTCAATGAATTAAAGATTTTATAAAATATTAATTACATATATAATATGTTCTTAAATTATTATTTATAAATCCTAATGTTTTTATTAAATTCATTAATAACAAGTGGAGTACACCAACAGAGTTAAGGCAAGCGATCATCTTCATTTCATATTTATTCAAGAATGTTTTCAATGATATGCCATTTTATGTGTAATCCCTAATGATGGGGTAAGATTTTGCAACGACCTCATACATTCATAATGATTAATATTTGATTATAAACCCCTTTCTCTCTTAGTAAGCCCCCTTAGGCACACCCGATAGCATGCCAACAGACCTTAAGGAATTCTACCCGAACTCCCTTAATTTATTCGGTTTATCTCTCTTTTCTTTTACGCAAATATATTTTCCTTTTTTTAAATTTAAAACATCAAGATGCAGTTCATAATCTCCAAACTAATCTGTCAAGATCCCTCCCAAAATCTCTTTTTGGGATGTACAAGCTTTTAGGTGAATCCCTCCTCGATACTTCCCAAGATCCAAACTCATTTAAAGGGAACATACCAGATTTTTACCCAATTTCATGTGCACTCATTAAACTATTTTAAGATACCATTATCTTTTTAAAATGGGTATATTTTTCAATAAAAAAATTTTTTGTTCACTTCTGGTTTTATATAAATGATTTTTCCTTTTTCATTTTTAAAATCTCTTTAGTGTTTTCCTTAAAACCGCACTAAAATGTTTTAATGGTAATAATTTCCTAATTATTCTTCTTACATATTGCCACTTATGTTTTACATAACATACTACATTATATTTCTAATTTAACATATTATGTCTTAGGTGTGTTTTAATTGCTTTCTCTCAAAGACACTTTTATGATACCCACATTAATTATTTTTTATATCATTAACATGATATCCATTTCTCTACTTGGGTTCCCTAACATTTATATATGATTTATTATGAATGATTGTTCATGTGGAAGGAATATTCAAGAACATGTTAATATGTGTGTACCATGATAGTGCTCTAATTCATTATGTAATGTTATTTATCTTCATATGTTATGTGTGTTGATCTTGGGGGTTAGCCTTGGAATGTGATACTACGAGAAACTTTCTTTTCAGTTAGCCTTGACACAATATAATGTCATGTTTTATGTTTCTGTAACATTTCTATTATTCCATGTTTATATGATTCTTTGTTTATATATTATGATCCCCAATGTTACATGCCTTTTAATTTCATTATTTCATGTTTTCTAACACATGTGCTATGGATTTATTCTTATTCTTATTTTCTTAATAGGATTTAAGTTCATACTTTTATTAGTGTCATCCCCAGGTTATCTTAAGAAGATGTATGATCACAATGGATGTTGAGGGATCTTTCTAGAAACTCAATAAAGAAAGGATTTATTTAGTTCCATGTTTTCATTTTTATGTACATAGTCTTCTTGAACACTAGACATTATGATCCCTTGCTTGTACTCAATTATATAATTAAGATTAAAATAGTTTATTGTCATATGTAAAAGTATAAGGTCTCTATATTAGATGTTTTATATACCATTAAAGGAATGATTGTACTATGAATAGTTTTCATTAAAAATTCATAATCTAAAAATTAGGGATATCTGATTTGTAATGGAATATATTATATGACCGATACACATGCTCTCTCAATCCCCTTGGAATGATGACCTAACTGAACATTCAAAGCTCAGTGAACTCACATCCATCAGTAGGTGAAGGGAAACCTGCCTCTCCTTATATAACAAAGTGGTGGGTATTATTTTTATCTGATGGTAGAAATTTCCTGGACATCCAACCCCTTCAGTATCCAATATTATCTTCCACCATTAAAATAAATTTCTATTTTTCCTATGGTCCCCTAACATGATGATAAAATCCTAAATCGTCTGATATTACTTTTAGAGTTTACTGAAGGTACATCCCTTTTTTATTATTCATAGGTTTCTCAATTTGGTTTCATTGACCCCTAGTTTATTCATATTTTATATATTCTACTATTATAAGGGATTTATTTGAAGAATCATTAGTATGATTATTTTATAAGCATAATATTGTGATTAATTTTGTAGTTATGGAGGATTCTACTTCAAAATATTCTAGATATCCATTTTTTATTAGTTAGTTAACAATTTATTCTTATTTATTAGTCTTTTGAATTACACATGATGTGGAATCCTCTATTTGGTATGTTTTGCGTTGTCTTTCAAAGCTTATATATTATATTTCAAACTTCATCAATATTCATAATAATTTGGGGTATGGTGGTTTAAATTTTTATTAGATAATTTCAACTAATATCTCTAATATACCATAACCCCTTGAATATATGTTAATGGTTATGTCAAAAAATCCAATGTTGAATGAATTTTCATTGAAATTGAGCAAGAATAGTAATGTAACCAATTTTAATGATTTTATAAAATATCATTTACTAATCCCTTTGAAATTATATGTGATATGATTCAACTATTTTTCGATGAGTATTTAATGTTTTGAAGACTTTTTTCATTGTAGATTGCATTTTCTGATTTGATTCATTCTAAATTCTATAGTGAGAATCAGGTTACAAATATAACCTTTCTAGAGGGTTAATTTGGTTGATTATCAATTAATATTTTTAAAACCGGTTAAAAATATAATAGTAATTACTTTTTGAATATGATTTCTATGTTAGATCCACCTCATTTCTATAATAAATCTTCTATTCAAGATCTAAATTCATTATATTCCAATATCATTGCATTTTTTTAGTCTGATTCATCCATTTTATAAGTATAAACTATTGGTTAGGATGGTAACTAGAAGAGGGATAAGTATAAAAATTGAAGCATTTATCATCATGGTCGATTATGCTGGGGGTGCTGAATAGTATTCATATTCTCTCCCAGCTTCATTAACTATAGGTATGATTTTAGGATTAAGATTTTTCTCTAAGAAAGACTCCCCTCTTGGCATGTTGCCCAAAAATTATTTTAAGGATCTATAATATAGTTGGTTTGACTCAAAAAATGGGATTAAAAGACCTTGTAATATATAAATAAAATGAATGTTTTTGGGTTATATCTATAAGAAAATATCTAGTAAAATAATATTTTTTGATTGAATATATGGATTTTAATACATCTTTCACGGAGAGGCCAGAAGTAATCCACCCACCTAGGTGTATATGAATTATGGTGAAAATTTTTTGGTGGATAACACAACCATCTCAAATGTCTAAATGGAATAAATGAAAGGATTATTGTGGGATGTTACTCGAATGATTTTGGTAGAAAAAAATTGCATCAAAAGTATTAATATCTTATTAAAATAAAGGTGACTATATCTATTAGGAAATTTCCAAGAATTAATTGGCCGATTCATAACCCCAATGAATTACAAGTAATGATATATCTGGGACATTTTATAATAAATTCCCCCATGGAATATTCTTAAGACATAAAACAACAACTTTGTTGAGGGAATGGTATTGGATCTTAAATGATGGGAGTAGAGATTGTTCAAGAAGACTCAACTGTGGGTGTTAATGGAAACGGTTAAGAGAATATTCTTCCGATTGAACTAGATGAACTGAGAGTGCTTAATTCAATAGATAATGAGGTTATATAGTAATCACCATTTATGAATTATGAACACCAATCCCATTTTCATGGCTCTTAAGAAATTACAATTAAAAAATTCTCATTTACCATTGTTTCTATAATTAGAGATACTGAACAATGCAATATTTGGCATTGAAATCAAAGAAGAAGGAAATATTTCTTAGTTTTTCATGATATACTAACAACTTATTGTCTTGTTATGAAATAATAAATTAATGTTTATAATATTATGAAAACCCTCATCCCCTCCGCTATAAATACCACCCATTCTTACATCTCTTCTTCACTCCCCTAAATCCTTGTGACATTCCAATATTATCCCAAATAACGTCCCATGATCCATACCCACATCCAAAATCCTCTAGTCTCTTCAAAATACCCAATCCTCTCCCCTTAATAATCTCTCAAGGAAGTTTGAATCAAGAGTTTAAATTCATCATTCATTTTCTTCCTTTTTTATTTCACTTATTCTCTTTTCTTTCCTAACATATAATCTTAAAAATTCTATAAAATATCCATTACCATACATGTAATATAGAATTTTTATGCTAGTGGGATATTTCATTATCATATCTACTTTCCCCACATTTTATTTGAAATAAATGAAAACACCGTTTGAGTTTTGTTAATCTAGCACATTCAAGGACAACCATTTATCAATTTAAATTATCATCTTTAATTATTGTTTTGAAACCATTTGGGTTATAGTTTTATCAGATTATTATATATTTTATATTTCCTAGCCAAGGTTCTGTAATTGTTTTGTATAAATTCTACTATGTTACAAGAAAAAACATCATTGTTGTAATCAAAACCACTGATTTACCCAAACGGTTGTCACTAATGTTTTATATAATAATTCATTTCACTCATAATAACCAAATGAATTTTTATAACTATTTAATATCCTAGATTTTCACTAATAACATAAAACTTCAATTCTAGACAACCACCTTCATCTTACATTTTTATCCAAACATGAATCTATTATTAAAACTATGAAAGGAAAATGAACCCGAACAACAAAATTCAAAAATATAACCAATAAAAAATGTCTTCAATGAACTAAAGCTTTTATAAAATATTAATTACATATATAATATGTTCTTAAATTATTATTTATAAATCCTAATGTTTTTATTAAATTCATTAATAACAAGTTCAGTACACCAACAAAGTTAAGGTAAGCGATCATCTTCATTTCATATTTATTCAAGAATGTTTTCAATGATATGCCATTTTATGTGTAATCCCTAATAATGGGGTAAGAATTTGCAATGACCTCATACATTCATAATGATTAATATTTGATTATAAACCCCTTTCTCTCTTAGTAAGCCCCCTTATGCACACCCGATAGCATGCCAACAGACCTTAAGGAATTCTACCCGAACTCCCTTAATTTATTCGGTTTATCTCTCTTTGCTTTTACGCAAATATCTTTTCCTTTTTTTTAATTTAAAACATCAAGATGCAGTTCATAAGCTCCAAACTAATCTTTCAAGATCCCTCCCAAAATATCTTTTTTGGATGTACAAGCTTTTAGGTGAATCCCTCCTCGATACTTCCCAAGATCCAAACTCATTTAAAGGGAACATACCAGATTTTTACCCAATTTCATGTTCACTCATTAAACTATTTTAAAATACCATTATCATTTTAAAATGGGTATATTTTTCAATAAAAACATTTTTTGTTCACTTCTGGTTTTATATAAATGATTTTTCCTTTTTCATTTTTAAAATCTCTTTAGTGTTTTCTTTAAAACCGCACTAAAATGTTTTAATGGTAATAATTTCCTAATTATTCTTCTTACATATTGCCACTTATGTTTTACATAACATACTACATTATATTTCTAATTTAACATATTATGTCTTAGGCGTGTTTTAATTGCTTTCTCTCAAGGACACTTTTATGATACCCACATTAATTATTTTTTATGTCATTAACATGATATCCATTTCTCTACTTGGGTTCCCTTACATTTATATATGATTTATTATGAATGATTGTTCATGTGGAAGGAATATTCAAGAACATGTTATTATGTGTGTACTAAGATAGTGCTCTAATTCGTTATGTAATGTTATTTCTCTTCATATGTTATGTGTGTTGATCTTGGGGGTTAGCCTTGGAATGTGCTACTACGAGAAACTTTCTTTTCAGTTAGCCTTGACACAATATAATGTCATGTTTTATGTTTCTGTAACATTTCTATTATTCCACGTTTATATGATTCTTGGTTTATATATTATGATCCCCAATGTTACATGCCTTTTAATTTCATTATTTCATGTTTTCTAACACATGTGCTATGGATTTATTCTTATTCTTATTTTCTTAATAGGATTTAAGTTCATACTTTTATTAGTGTCATCCACAGGTTATCTTAAGAAGATGTATGATCACAATGGATGTTGAGGGATCTTTCTAGAAACTCAATAAAGAAAGGATTTATTTAGTTCCATGTTTTCATTTTTATGTACATAGTCTTCTTGAACACTAGACATTATGATCCCTTGCTTGTACTCAATTATATAATTAAGATTAAAATAGTTTATTGTCATATGTAAAAGTATGAGGTCTCTATATTAGATGTTTTATATACCATTAAAGGAATGATTGTACTATGAATAGTTTTCATTAAAAATTCATAATCTAAAAATTAGGGATATCTGTTTTGTAATGGAATATATTATATGACCGATACACATGCTCTCTCAATCCCCTTGGAATGATGACCTAACTGAACATTCAAAGCTCAGTGAACTCACATCCATCAGTAGGTGAAGGGAAACCTGCCTCTCCTTATATAACAAAGTGGTGGGTATTATTTTTATCTGATGGTAGAAATTTCCTGGACATCCAACCCCTTCAGTATCCAATATTATCTTCCACCATTAAAATAAATTTCTATTTTTCCTATGGTCCCCTAACATGATGATAAAATCCTAAATCGTCCGATATTACTTTTAGAGTTTACTGAAGGTACATCCCTTTTTTATTATTCATTGGTTTATCAATTTGGTTTCATTAACCCCTAGTTTATTCATATTTTATATATTCTACTATTATAAGGGATTTATTTGAAGAATCATTAGTATGATTATTTTATAAGCATAATATTATGATTAATTTTGTAGTTATGGAGGATTCTACTTCAAAATATTCTAGATATCCATTTTTTATTAGTTAGTTAACAATTTATTCTTATTTATTAGTCTTTTGAATTGCACATGATGTGGAATCCTCTATTTGGTATTTTTTGCGTTGTCTTTCAAAGCTTATATATTATATTTCAAACTTCATCAATCTTCATAATAATTTGGGGTATGGTGGTTTAAATTTTTATTAGATAATTTCAACCAATCTCTCTAATATACCATAACCCCTTGAATATATGTTAATGGTTATGTCAAAAAATCCAATGTTGAATGAATTTTCATTGAAATTGAGCAAGAATAGTAATGTAACCAATTTTAATGATTTTATAAAATATCATTTACTAATCCCTTTGAAATTATATGTGATATGATTCAACTATTTTTCGATGAGTATTTAATGTTTTGAAGACTTTTTTCATTTTAGATTGCATTTTCTGATTTGATTCATTCTAAATTCTATAGTGAGAATCAGGTTACAAATATAACCTTTCTAGAGGGTTAATTTGGTTGATTATCAATTAATATTTTTAAAACCGGTTAAAAATATAATAGTAATTACTTTTTGAATATGATTTCTATGTTAGATCCACATCATTTCTATAATAAATCTTATATTCAAGATCTAAATTCATTATATTCCAATATCATTGCATTTTTTTAGTCTGATTCATCCATTTTATAAGTATAAACTATTGGTTAGGATGGTAACTAGAAGAGGGATAAGTATAAAAATTGAAGCATTTATCATCATGGTCGATTATGCTGGGGGTGCTGAATAGTATTCATATTCTCTCCCAGCTTCATAAACTATAGGTATGATTTTAGGATTAAGATTTTTCTCTAAGAAGGACTCCCCTCTTGGCATGTTGCCCAAAAATTATTTTGAGGATCTATAATATAGTTGGTTTGACTCAAAAAATGGGATTAAAAGACCTTGTAATATATAAATAAAATGAATGTTTTTGGGTTATATCTATAAGAAAATATCTAGTAAAATAATATTTTTTGATTGAATATATGGATTTTAATACATCTTTCACGGAGAGGCCAGAAGTTATCCACCCACCTAGGTGTATATGAATTATGGTGAAAATTTTTTGGTGGATAACACAACCATCTCAAATGTCTAAATGGAATAAATGAAAGGATTATTGTGGGATGTTACTCGAATGATTTTGGTAGAAAAAAATTGCATCAAAACTATTAATATCTTCTTAAAATAAAGGTGACTATATCTATTAGGAAATTTCCAAGAATTAATTGGCCGATTCATAACCCCAATGAATTACAAGTAATGATATATCTGGGAAATTTTATAATAAAGTCCCCCATGGAATATTCTGAAGACATAAAACAACAACTCTGTTGAGGGAATGGTTTTGGATCTTAAATGATGGGAGTGGAGATTTTTCAAGAAGACTCAACTGTGGGTGTTAATGGAAACAGTTAAGAGAATATTCATCCGATTAAACTAGATGAACTGAGAGTGCTTAATTCAATAGATAATGAGGTTATATAGTAATAACCATTTATGAATTATGAACACCAATCCCATTTTCATGGCTCTTAAGAAATTACAGTTAAAAAATTCTCATTTACCACTGTTTCTATAATTAGAGATACTGAACAATGCAATATTTGGCATTGAAATCAAGGAATAATGAAATATTTCTTAGAATGACGACTATGATGTTACAATAGAGGATTTATGTAGAATAAACAATATAATATTCCATCTCATCTTCAGTGGTTATATGATCAAATTGTTTTAAGAAAATAAAAATGGAATATTTATGGATTTATACCCCAAATATCTAATTGTCAATGAGTACATGATAGTAAACAACTTTATAAATGTTATATAAAATGACATATTGTGGAATTTATATGATCTAAACACTAAGAAAAATGAATTAAAACACAAGTACATTTCATCAATAAAGAGTGTACCATTTCTCTATCTTTTTCATTCATGATTCATTTTATAATAGACATATCTTTATATTTCCCTTTAGATTCCCACTACTCTAAAAGAATTGGTTTTATTTTCATTATAAATTAAAATAAAATATTATTTGGTATGTAATTATGGGGTGATTTTATTCCAATATCAAATTTTTTATATATAAAGGTGTTGATAGAATAAAAATTACATAGGATATATATAATATTTTATTGAATGATGAGTTTACCATTGAAAAATTTTCCATTTTAAAACAGTTCAGAAGTTCTTATAGAATAATTCATCACATTATAAATTGGTTATGGAGGATTCAAAAACATGTTATCTTCAATAACAGTAGTGTTAGTGTACTAGTGGGCATAATTTCCACACTCTTTCAAATTTAATCAATAGATTATGGGTGGTGAATTATGATGAAATTTTTTTCTAGACATTTTATTTGTTGTATTTTTTATATATCATTTCCATTAAGGTTCTACATGTAATTTTATTCCACACATGAATAATTTATTTTATATTTTTTATGTAATTTCCCAATGATTATTACAACATGTTCGACAAGAAATATGTTTAATATTTTTTACTCTATATGTTTCATCAGTTGTTAATTAATGAATATCCATTTTTAATTGTTATCCCAATATCAATTATAAGTTCTAGTGTCTCCAATTTTAATTTCCACTTTGATAGAATAACTAATAATTTCTCATATCTACAAATGTTCCTTATTTATAACTAGTTTTTGGGAGTCTTTTTATGGACACTAATGAATGTATTTATTTTTATTTTATGATGAATGATAAATTTAAAACAAATACTCTACATTTCTAGATTATTTTTCTCATTTGTACCTTTGGATTCATCTCCTTTATACTTAAAATCATGTAATTGTCTGCATATTTTATTACTAATAGTTTGAGGAAAATATTATTTAAATAATACCTTCTATATTATTCCATTTCATGGATTATAGTCCTTCCACATTCCATGTATACTTAATAAAAGTCCATCGTTGGGAAACTTCATCATAAAAATAATAAATAGCTAAAAATATATACCTGTTAAAAATATAGAATTTAATGTTAATTTCTGCTATGTTGATAAATTTATTAACAATTAGTTGATATGATGAAAAAGGGAATGTGGATTTTTTCACGTTAAATAATCAATATAGCATAGTTACTTACAATTTGTTTGGAGTTTCACAAGATTTATGATATTTTTGATATCATGAGAAAGTTGAATGATAATCACCATATATTTTATAATCCAACCCCCATCCCATTTTTATTATCATCAATCAAATCATTAAATATCTCTTTTCACTCACTATTCACATATATCATTGTTGTTCCACTAATATACTAAAACAAAAAATGAATGTGTGAGTATCCAACAATAATTAAAAGATAGATCAATCTTATGATAAGAAAAATAAATCCAAATATGTTCTAAATGATTACATGTTCATTTTAATCAAATAAATTTTAGGATTATCCAATTTTATAATTTGTTCCTTTTGTGAGAAATTATGCAATTCCCTCATATTCTATGTTACATAATCCCCAAAAAATACAATCATTATCTAATACCTGCTATGATCACCCATCCCAAACATAGATATTACCCCATTTAACATCAATATTAATTTCATCATACAATAAATAAAACACCCCAAAACAATCATATTATTTTTATTATATTATAAATACATAAAAAATTATTTTATAAATTTTCATCAACATTTCGATTAGATAATCATAAAAATGATAATATAAAGAAACACATTCCATGGATATATTCTTGTTTAGATGTAGTCGGAATCCATGTATAGAAAAATTATTTTTTTATTCAATTTTTATGAATCATATTCATTAATTTATACCTCATTACGTTAAATTTTGATTTCATACCACCATTATATTTATCTATAATTGTTAAAATTAATATTGTCATGCAATTTTGTCCACTAATTTTTTGAAATTTAATTTATCT
This sequence comes from Viscum album, assembly GCA_963277665.1. Lineage (NCBI taxonomy): Eukaryota > Viridiplantae > Streptophyta > Magnoliopsida > Santalales > Viscaceae > Viscum > Viscum album. The sequence continues at coordinate 62,945,023 of OY728128.1, forward strand.
ATTTTGATTCTTGTTCACTGGCCATGATTCATCAACTCCAAAAATTTCATTAACATTTAGTACATGTGTTTAATGTGTTCTTGGAGATTCATGTTTGTTTCATGGATGTTATTGTTATGGTTTTAATAGAAGTTATGAACTCGTTTTTTGGAATTTTGGATTTAATTGACAAGAGATGATTTTATAATGGAATTTTCTTATATATATTATCACTCTAGGAAAAAAATTAATTGCATGAGTATTAATGTTATATAAAACAATGTAATAATATTTCAACAAAATATATGTAATAGTTAATTTTATGAAGAAAACGTTTACTTTGTCAATGTAAACACACCATAGTGAGTGATGTTTTATAAGAGGGTTTAAATTAAGGGGAATCCAAATAAATATTTTATTATTATAAGAAATGAATTGAAAATAAAATAATTTTTTTAAATATTAATTTTATTATTGTTAAAAGTTATAAATTAGTTTTAATTAAAAGTCATCATTTTTAAAACATGCATTTGCATATTATAGAAAATTATGAAATAGAGTAATTTGATTTGTTTTGGGTTGTATCTCATAATTTATGGATACAAATGATTTCAATAAAATGATAATGGAATCATGGAAACAATAAAATTGGGGGTTTAAAAGTTTTTTAAGGAAAGGATCAGAAATAAAAAAGTGAAAGCATCTTGGAAACCCATGCCTTGATATTCGACTTGATTCATTTCAATTATGCTGAAATATTTTAAAGGAAGGGATTTTAGTCGCACCAAGGACATTGGATCATGATATGAGAGTTATAGATAGTAGATCCTAGAAAATTATAGGAGGGTTACTTGATAGTAGATCCTATAAAACAATTCATTGATTTTTGGAAAGAATTAATTAAATGTAATAAATAATTGTTTTATTAGAATAAAATATAACTTATGTTCCAAAATTTGAAATATAAATAAATAAATAAATAAAATTTTAACATTAAAATGTATATTTTAGCCCTTAAATCAATTATATCTCTTGAAAAGTTTTATAAAAAAAATTATACTATATTTATATTTTTATAAAATCATAAAATATGAATTTATATTACAATTTGTATTTTTTACATAATAATAAAGAAGAATGTTTTTTGAAGAAAATTAATAGAATTCAAAGTAAGAAAATAAATTAGTGTTTATTTCATGAAAATAAACCAATTTCCTCTAATTAAATATATAAATGTGATAATTTTTTTTTAAAATATATAATATTTAATAAATATGATGTGTTTAAATAAAAGAAATTCATTTTTGATGAATCATTATATTTTTGTTCATCATAATTTTGAAATTAATTTATTGATACCTATTTATTAATTTTACTAACAAATCATTTAATTTTATAAGTGGATTTTTTTAAACATTAAATTTATTTTATAATAAATTAAAATAAATTAAATTAAATTAATTAAATTTTCACAAAATAGTTATTATCTATCAACTATTTTATGTGTAACGTAAAGTATATTTCAAACTGTTTAGTACTCAACATTAACATAATATATATTTATATAAAATGACCACTGATTCAAGGATGAAATATACAAATATTATATCTATAAATATTCTTAATATTATATTCTTATATATATATATATCCTTACATGGTTCTTTAAAATTCAATCATCCTATTTGTGTATGTTTCTAACTAAATAAATGTGAGGTATAGAACTTGATTAATGGAGTTTTAGTATGGTTTCAAAATATTTAATCTGTGGTTCACTATATTGTTTTCAGATAGATACTCCCAATATATTCCACATCCATAATAGGTTATGATCCAACGTTCCAAGGGAAGGTAGTCCTTAGTGATATTTTCCGACATTGTTTTGGAAAATTCATTGGTCGAGAGGATTGGAGGTGATGATCCTCAAACAATTTTGGGGAGAATTATTTCCAATATCTATATTGTCTTATAGATTTATTAAATGTTCACTTATATTTACAAAATCTTAATATAGGATAGGTTAACCCTGTTATAAAAATATGATATAAACCATTTGTTGTTGATAATTACTACATGTATCAAAAGATCTCCCTTATTAAATTTTTAATTTATGATTCATTTGTTTATAGTAAATATTGGGGGCTATGGAGTATATCTGCATCTTGGTAGATAGTTGGTGTTTTGGTATTATAATTGAATAGTAATGATTCTTTCTAAATATCTTAAGAGTGACTTAATCAAAACCAATATACTATGATGGAATAGTTTGAATTAATTTGATAGGACAATATCATAATGTTTAACATGACACATTATATAAATTGTGGGGAAATAAGAATATTAGATTTGAAGTCTTAAGCCCCAATGTTGCATCCTTTGAATATTATAAAAAGAGGAATCTTAGTACATCTAGTGTCTATGTTATGCACATCTTCATCGTAAAATTTTTTACTCTAGATTATAGAGTTTGACATATGCAAATAGAGCTTCCTAGAGGTCTTCCATTTAGAATATGTCCCTTTAATGAAAAAAATACTGAATCAGGATTTAAAAATAAGAGGGAGGCTTATTATGGTGTTATTTGTTTATTCCAATGGAATAATTAAAGTAAATATCTTAGTATGCGTGAGTCATTTCACTATTGAAAACAATTGAAGATAGCAGATCAATCGCATTGAATATGTCTATTTTGTTAGGGAAATCACAAAAGGTCATCACTAAAATAATAATTTGATTCCACATGTAAATTTAATAGTAGTAAATGATGACATTTCATGGTAATTTCTTAGATTTTCCCTTGTGTTTAAAAACAATAATACATAATATATGTATAAAAAGTGGTATACTAGATATAGGGATCATGAATTAGAATGGTTTCCCACTTATCCTATCATATCATCAATCAGAGTCCTCATAATTTATATATAATGTAGTTTTTCATCAAGAGAGAAGGAATTAACCATTTAGTTCAACATCATATAGTGAGTTTGTTAATTTTCACAAATTATATAGAATGGTGGAATATTTATGATATGTGAGGGATATTTTGTAATTGTTTTAGATATTATAAACATTAAATTTTTACCTATATCTATGATTACAATAAAAATCAGAGTCCTTATAATTCATTTCATTCAAAACATGACAATGGTTATAAAAATGTAATTAACACTCATAGGGATTATTTCCATAGAATTTATAATGTAATGGAATATTAATGTAATGGAATGGACATAAATGTTAAATATTCTAGTGTTTTAAACTAGAATTTACATTCTATGGTCTTTTTAGCATATATTGTTAATGAATTATACTCAGTAACCATTTTTTCACCAAATGAAATAATTTCAAAATAAAATGTGATTTCTTTTCACAACATATCGTGAATAATTCTATTATAATATATTAATTGTCTGTAACAATAATGATACCTATGAAAAACATATTAAAACTTGGGATTAGAACCAAAAATATCATTAATGGATACACAAAGAAGGAAAAATGTTAGTGTGGATAAAACATTAAAACCCAAGGATAATTTAACATTAAATAATACATTACATCATTAAGATGTAAAAAATACATATCCTTGAAAATTTGATCATTTCATACCCTTTTTGAAATCTAAATAATACAATAAACCCATTTAAATTACATATATCATATAAATGTAACATGGTCCAAAATCATACTCAAATTGGATAAACAAGCGTTCAACATCTATACATGTCACTCTTACAAATGGAATAGTCATACATTTGATTCCATACCCAATGGATTGGAGGTTATAAAATAACAACATGTCCTTAATTTATCACAAAACTAATCAACTATGATTTATCAAATAACCACCAATCAAATGTCCAAGTACTACAATATATTCATAACACAAAGAAGATGTAAATTTTCAGTATTTCACTAATAAAATTTCATTTTCAATCAGATGAAAAACATTAAAGATATTCAAATAATATATCCATTTTCAAAAAAAAACCAAAATACCAATATCTGGAATTATGGATTTACTTCATTTAAAAAAATGTTATCGTTTGTAGTGTAGGTAAAATATAAAAAAAATGTTTATGGTCATGAAGATTTCATTATCATCATATATTTTTAATCAAAACATTACCATTATCATTTGTAAAGAAATGGAAATATCTATATAGAATTACTATTTTTGAAATCCTTTTAATAAAATTATAAATATACATACAATTTTAGGTATATTCTTTTTATATACATATAAATCAATATGAAAATTCATATTTTGGAGAAAAATATTTGATTATTAAATCATAAAAAAATTCATGGTGTCTCATAAAACATCAAACATTTTAATCATAATTTACATGAATGAATAAATTTTCTAAAACATTAAAGAAAATTTCTATAGATACACTAGTATAGATAAAATATTGATATGAAATGTTTTAGTGTTTCTTTATATAGATTATGAAATAATAATTGTTCATATTATTATGAAATGACTCAATAAAAGGAGGTAGAGGAGAAGTCCCTTACCTCGAATCTGATTCATTATGTTTGTTCTTTATATTATTGAAAAATAAAACTGAGTAGATAATTTACTTACTTGGAAACCACTATCAATTTTATTATTCCTATTATTTCATTTATCCCCATATTATAACAATTACTTATTTATTTAAGTTCATTTTGGATTTTTTCATGTTATTCGGTACATGTGTTAAAATTTCATTGTATGATGTATATACCCAAAAATGTTAATTATTTCATCATATCTATAAGTGTATTAATGGAATAATAATCACATATAAAAAATAATCATAATTATAAATCAAACCTTTTTTGTATGTATTTGAAAAATGAATAACTTTATAATCGTAGAGATGACCGGCAATATGTATCCATGTGCAGCATTACCATTTTTCATTGATGAATATGGAAAGAGAGTAATTATTATTTAATATTTCAGAATGATAATAACATCATAAATTTAATCCTAATAATTTAGATTTACTTATATATATCATACTTTACATTTGGTAAAAGAACGAATCACATCGCATCATGGAGGTGATAGTTCAAATGTACGTATGAATGTCGTTATAGTTTTTATGCGCCTAGAAAGTATGAATTTAATTTATATAATATTATATTATAATGATACACAGGTCATTAATATAAAATATAAATTTGAATTTCATCACTATAACTAGTATTGGGAGATGGTAACCGAAAACAAATTTTATTGGTTCGTGGAGAAGATTGTTCACACGTACGCATGAAAAATTAATTATTTTCTAAGTTAATTTAATCCGAAAAGTATTTTAGTGATTATATTATCATAAAAAGATCCCAGTATATTTAGGATAATGTACATTTTATGTGATCAATATTGGTGGATATTTAAAGTAATTGGAATAATAAATAAAATAGAAACACTTAAAATAAAATAATTACATTTTCCTGGGATGATCACCTATTATTAATAGCTTAACACCTCTAATGGGGGTTCTGTACCTAAAATATGGACCTTAGAATGTGATATTGTATTATATGTATGGATTTTTCCAGAGAATGGCTAAACCAAATGATTTTTGAATTTTATGAAATACATATGAATGGGTTCCCTTGTATTGATGTGCGGAGAAGAACTCATGAAATTAATAAAAGTAATAAATTAATATAAATTCATTTTTGAATGAAATGAAAAAAAAATAAATTAACTAAAATATAGAATGATGATGGGTTGAAATCCATTCAATGGTTTAAATTTTTTTAATGATTTTATTTTTTTTAACCCTCATTAGTTGTTACCTTAACATTTTTTATTTTACAATTTTAGGGTAAACAAAGTCACTATAAAATGAAACAAATACAGGAAATTAGTAATTAATGACATTTTTATACTTACATCAATCATTTTCCCAATTTTTATATATTTTTGAATTTTATTTCATTTATTAATATATAATTTATTTTAAAATCTCATAAATGTCAATTATGGAACTATCCAACAGTTTAGTTTTTGAGAAATGTCATAGAAATTTTATTCCTAAAAAAACTAATTTCACTTATCATTAAAATAATTAATTCATTTATATGATTCATGGATGGAATAAAATATTTAAATTATATATATATATATATTATTAATATCATTTATTTTCTTCCTTTTTAAATAAATCTATTATTGAATCATCACTATGTCACAATTAAATTTAATTATTTAATGTTTTAAAATTATAAATAAATTATCATAATTTAGATATATATTTTATATTTAAAATGACTATTTTTATTCTAATTCTCTTCCATATGTACCTATGTTAGAAAATATTTACTTATTAAAAATATGAGTACAATATTTTTAATTAATATTTAAATATAATATAATAGAGGTCATATTCTAGCCTAAGTGGCTAAAAAGGCTTCAACATTGTCCTAAGGTTGATTTTGGTCTAAACCTACTCATATAGTGAAATTAGAAAAGGGTTTATGGTATTTTAGTAATATTATAACATTATATTTACACCTAATTACTAGTTTACCCTTAGTCATCGTAAATAAAATAATAAGTTACTATTCATGAAAAACTAAGATGATCCAACTAGAAGAAAAGTTTCATACTAATAAAAAATGATTATTTCCATTTTTCAAAATTCAATTCATAGAAGTGACTATGTTAAGTTTATCTCTAACCACGCAGATGTGGTTAGTAAATAGGTAAAAAATATATTCAATGTGTCATTTTGTTTGTATAACTAATTTCAATATAATCATTATATAAATGAACTAAATTGGATTAATACATCTATTATTGTTCTATTTTTAATTTAAAAATAAGTTTACTATGTAATAATTATTTAAATAAAAATCATTTTTTAACAACAACGTAATATATTTTACTATACATCATAAAAAAGAATCATTTTAGAAAAATTCTAAAAAATCAACAAAATTGTAGATTGATTGTCCAACTGAAAATAAAAAGTATAAATTTTAAATTTTAATATATAATTAATTTTCCCCAAATAATTAATTATATATACATGTGTAAACCATATTTTTATAAGGGAGATAAAATTATTCATTTCCATCATTCTAATGGCTTGGTTTTATTGGTAACATTAAAATAATATATTGTTCTTCCCTTATACATGATGTATAAAATCATGTAACCCATTGAGAATAATGCCTCCTTTTAAAAACAATAGATGTTACATTTTTCCCCACATTATTAATTTTTTTCTCCCAATTTATGCTTGCGATCATAAACTAATGTCTGAATTTTTAAAATACATTTATATAAATCCCATATTGGATAAAGGGTCAATAAAATATCCAGTTAAAAATATAGAAAGTGAAGAACGATAGATAAATTAGATCACACATACTAGGATTCCATTTATAAAAATATAGACTTGGATGATAAAACTAACATGCATGTTCTGGAAGAGAGTGATATAAAACATGGTTTTGAGAAATTTAACAATCACAAAACCATAAATTTGTGGTTGATTAAAAGTTCATTGATTCCTTATTAAAAAATTTAAATGAATAACGTTCCTTCTCGAGTTTGTTTTCATATATTGGAGGAATTATTTTATTATCTAAACTAAGAAAATAAGTGAATATTTTTACTTAAAAATATGGTATCATATTTTAATCATTTTTCACATCAAACTCATCTTTTCCTCATAACGATGAGTATTTGTGATGATTTTCTCAAACCTCAAGCACTAGAATCAGCATCTTGAGAATCACATAATCCTAAAAAGATTATCTGTATAATTATCCAATATTTAAACATTAACTAAAACCCAAATGGTTATGTTAAAATAAAACAATTACCGAAAAATAATAAAATATTATATGATGAAAAACAACTTTCATCTCAAAAACTCAACAGTGTTACCCAATGTTCCACATAACCCATTCAATAAATAATGGTTCCAATAATTCCTCAAAATTATTCAAACTATGATTTAAAAAAATTAGGACATATTTGATTACGAATTTTTCCATGAATATTTTTTATAATAATCATTAAATAACATCACTTTCTCTTGAAGGCTCATACCAAAAATTAATTTCCATATAAATCATCAAAATATTCTTACAATTTACATGAATAACATAAATCACCATATGTCCAAAATTTAATAATATATTCTTCCAAAATATTATTCATCATTTATTCCTCAATAAAAATAACATGGTATTATATTTTCCATGATAATATAGGACTCCAAAAATGTGAATTTCTTCCTATGTAACCTTAATCACTTAAACAACAAATCATTTTCCAATACCATCTTTATTAACTAGAAAAAAGTTATCATCCATAAAACAACTTAATATTCACCCATAAAATCTTTTCACTGATAAATAAAATACAAAAAAATCAATATTTCTTGTAGGCAAATTGTAAGGGATGCACTGTTGTTTCCCATCGGCTGTGGGATCACTTCCTATAGCCAATCTTGTCGCAAAAGGTTTTTCACCCATCCTAAATTTTTTAATTTCTATAAAAATACATATTTATATTCCTAATAAAATTATTTAAATCGTATAAAATTTCTCAAAATAAGATTATTATGTAATATCATCAATGGTTATCTAATTCCTTTTATTTTTCATGTAATGGAATTTTAAATCATAATAACATAAAAATTAATTATATCTAAAAAAATAAAATTAGTCAGTAGAAAATTTCACTCAAAATGGTTTCAATGACATTATACTTTTGATTGACCTGAAAAGTATAAACTAGTGATAATATCCCCAACTCTTCATAAATATCATAATATTGAAAGTTGTCAAAACCATTATCGAATACCAACTACGAGCACCCTACCAAGAATGTAACATATTAAACTATTATGAACTGAAATTTAAATTCTAGAATCTTTTCAATTTAGAGTTTTCGACAATTAGAAAAAACTCCTAAAATGTGAACACATACATTTCAAGAGGACAATTATACTTAGTGTCCATCTTTTCACCAAATGAATCCCATTTAAAATAAAATATGAACTCTTTTCACAACATATAATCAATTAATTCATCATAAAATCTTCTGTTTATTTAATAATTATAATACATGTAAAAAAATTTAAAACATATGATGAACCCAAAAATATAGTAAGGGATAACCAAATAATGAAAACATATATCCTTGTGAATACCTAAAAACACATAGATACTTTATTATAAGGCATTAATTTCCACTCTTAAGAATTAGAAAATAATTTCCTTTGAAAATAACCACATTTATGGACATTTTTTAAATCGAATGATTACCATATAACCCTAGAGATCACATTTATCATATGAAAGTAAATTCGGAGATAATCATGCTTAAATGGATTAATCATACTGTCGACTTCTATACATGTCACTCTTACAAATGGAATATCCATTTGGACAACATCTATTCCCAATGCATTAGAGGTTAAAACAAAACCACCCATCATTATCTTATCATAGAACCACTTGTACAAAGTTGACTATGTTACCACCGAGGAAATTTCCATGTACAATTCTATAATCAAAACACATAACATATATCTATTTTCATTATCTCACTCATTAAATTTCATTTTCAATCACAAAAAACATTTTAAGATATTTAAATAATCAATCCATTTTCAAAACCAATTTCAATAAAAAATACCCAAAAAGTGAATAAGCGATTTCTTCTTCATTAAAAAATTTAAATATTATAGTGGAATCCAAATATCAAAAAATGGTTATGTCAGTATAGAAGTCCTTATTTTCATATACATTAAAACAAAACATGTCTTTTATCATTTGTGAAGAAAGTAAAATCTCTATATATAAAGAATAATTTTGAAAAAAAAATTACTGAAATTACATATAAATTTAAATTTTCATGTATAATCCTTTTTTATCCATATAAATAAATATATAAATTAATATAGTGGAGAAAAAGATTTGTAAATTGAATTATTAAACATTTGAGGTGTCTCATACCACATTGAACATTTAAAAACTAATTTACATGAATTAATAAATATTATAAAATATTAATTAAGATTATTATAGATATTATTATAAATAAAATAGGTATATTTAATGGTGTTTTGGATATATATATATATATATATATATGAATATAAACCATATAAATTAATGAACGTGTATATTATTAGGAAATGCCCCAATGATTATAGATTGAGATGATGTCATGTACCTCATGTTGGATTCATCGAGTATGTATTTTCTCATCCATAATAATAAAAAAAGTTTATTAAAATACATCATTGAGAAACATTTTAAAATTTATTCCTACCATTATAGTAATTATCACCATATTAAAACAATTAAATAACTATTTATTATCACATTAGATGTCTTGATGATATTCCTTAAAAGAGTGAAAAACGACTAGGTATAATATCTAATGAAAAAACATTTCTTTATTACATATCGAATATAATAATATTCATGAAATAATATATACATTAAATTTTTTTTGTACATTTAAATCAATAAATTTTTCAATGGTTATGAAAAATGAACATTGATATAATCATTGATATGGTAGGACGTACTTACGTTTCAATAACAGTAACATTTTTTAGAGATCATTATGGAAATAAGTTAATAAAAATATAATATTTCTATAATGATCATAATTTCAAAAATATAATGTTAATAATTTATATATACATATATTTATCATTATTGTGGTGTGGTGAAAAAATATAATAACATAGCTTCATGGAGTTGAATGTTCACACGTATGCACGAAGGGTATTATCATTTTTATGTACCTAGAAAATAAGAATGTAATTGAAATATTATTATTTTATAATGATATCAATGTATTGAATATATAATATACAAATTAATTACATTTATATATCCATTCTTGAGAGATGGTTGTGGGAAATGAATTATATTGGTTCTTGGAGGTGATTATTTATGTCTACAAAATAACTGTTAATTATATTCACATTTAATGGAACCAGAGATCAATTTTAGTGAAGATATTGACATAGAGAATATAATTATATTGAAGATACATGAGTTATTATCTCATCATGGATGGATAATATTTATAATAAGTATAAGAATAAAAAATAGTAACACTTTACTAAAAAGGTTACATTTCCTTTAGAATATCACCTTTCATTGACACGTTAACACCTCTAAGGATGGTGTTATTCTTTTACTAACTCCTATATAATGTGGGGAGGTATAGTATTATGGTTTTTGGGGATATCTTGTTTGAACAAACTAGTTTTTCATGTGTATGTAAAAAGATTATTATGTAACCTATTATATGAGTGGGGAGGGGCACCCATTGAATTATTAAAATTAATAATTTAATATAAATTCATTTTCCATTAAAAATGAATTGAAAAACAAATTTTGTTTTATAGAATTATTTTGGGTCTAAATAACATCATATAATTAAATTATACATGTTTTGAGAATTTTTTAATCATTTTATTTTTGTTTTAATAAATTTTAATTCTGATGGGGACATTGTATAATTTACACATTGAGAGTAAATATAATTACAATAAAAATAAAAATGAACAATAATGAGTAATTATTGATACATATTAACTTATCTAAATCATTTGGCCAATTATTATAATTATTTGGATTTTATATCATTTAATAAAAGATTATTTAGTTAAAAATATCATAAATGTCAATTTTTTCACTATTTGATAATCCACTTTTTAAAAATATCATAACAACCTGATTCCTTTGAATTTACTACATTAACTATTACATAACATGTCAATGTCATTGATTAAAATCTTTTATGGCATAAAATATTTTAAAAAATATATTTTATTATTACTAATATGATTAATTTTATTCTTCCTTTAATAAATCAATTAATGCATCATAAGTGTGGAAGAATTTAATTTAATTATTTAATGTCTAAAAATTATAAATAAATTATCAATATATAGATAGATATTTTTTCTTTCAAATTAATATTTATAGTAAAAATTTTCTCTTATTCATACCCTTATTAAAAATGATTTATTTATTAAAAATATGAGTATAATAGTTCTAAATTATCATCAAATAAAATATATTAAATGTCACAATCTTAACCTGTGGATTAAAAATGTTAGAAATTCGACCAATCATTTTTTTCATCAAACCCACTAATCCAATTAAATATGGACTAGGGTTTGGGTAATTTTTCAATATTATAATATAATTCTTACCCTTAATTTCATCATTTACCTTTCACCGTGGTAAATAAATTAATAATGATACGATTAACCATAAATTATGTTGATTTTAAGTGAATTATTTTTAATAATAATTAAAAAATTTCATTTCCATGATTCAAATTTTATTTTGTAGAAGTGGATAAATTATATATTACACTAATCTAGTAGATGTGGTGAGAAGGTTCGTAATAGTGAAATTCAAAATTTAAATAATTTTTCATATCTAATTTCAATATAAAAATTATTCTAACAATCTAAATTTGATTAATTAATTTATTATTTACCATTATTGTCTTAAAACATTTGTTCATAGTATAATAATACCTTAAATAAAAAATCAGTTCTTATCTATAATGTATTATTTTTAACTATTCATCAAAAATTGATCTTTTCAAAAGAAATACAAAACAAATTAACGAAATTAGATTTTCATACTTCAATTCTAAAGAATTAGATTGTTTTTTAAATATAGTTAAATTTTTTTTAAAAATGTTTTAAATTGGGTTATTCATCAAAAAACAGTAAAACCGTATTCTTATAAAAATAATCCTTTTATCTATAAAATTGATTTTATTCCTATATAGTGTCTAGAAAACACATCAGATTAAAATTAAATAGTTGAAATAATATATTATATATATATATATATATTTCTATAATATAATCCATAAAGAGATATTTAATAATTTATTGGTATAAAAAACACAAGTTGAACTTCAAATAGTTTATTCATAAAAGATAATTCCTTTTATTTGAAAAAGTGTTTAAAATCATTAAAAACTATTTTTTCATAAAATAATAAATTATATATAGCTATGTCAACCATATTATCAAGATTTACTTAATATTGATCATTCTCACCATTCTAATGTCTAGGATTCTTTGGTAACATATTAATATTTTTTGTTTGTTCACATAACCTCAATGTGGCGTATCATGTATTCTTTTGGACATAGTGTTTTATTTTAAAAAATAATAATGATACAATTATGTACGTGTAGAAATATGGAAATGATAAAAACAATAATTTTTCTTACTGGAGGTATTTGAAGAAACAAACAAGAGTTATAGTTGGGTAGGGTACAAGGATACCATGTTTTGAGATAAATATAATACGATAATCTATGTTCAAACTCATTTTGAATGAAAAAGATGATTGCCAGAATCTAAAAATAAGGTGTTTTCCATGAATAAATGGGTCTTATAACATAGAGAATGCATGTACATGAAAACTTTCCTCATTCTTAAATGGATGATGGATGTTGACCACACATTGGAAAATTTGGTCATATGAGATATACTAATTTGGGGATTATACTGAGTATATGATCATATCTTATATTAATTTTTTAATCCTCTAACTGATGAATAAATAGGTCCATGAAAGTAGACGAACATGTTTCCTAGAAAAGTTTCCACTATAGGGAATAAAACACATTTCCCCCCAAAAGGGTTTTGTGATCCAATTACAAAGTCAGGTCATGCAATTTTCTGACCTCATGTGGTACATGTGTACTTGTATTGGAAAAATATGTAGGGTACATTTCATATATTTTATGGCTAGGGTTCATAACCATCAACATAAATTGGGAGGGATAAATAGATTCACTAGATTATAGGATCATTGGGAAGTATAACTGTTCAACGGTACACAATTGAACAATAAGGGCATTGTTGTGTGATTAGGTATTAAATAAAGAGAACCATGGTTATATTTTATTTTGAGTGTACTCTAATGGAATGGATTATAGCTAAGCCATATTGGACTAAGGGTTCATGGATTATAGTGGAAGACGAATGAAAACATATATGGCCATATGACCTAAGGGTGTATTCCTATGAATTATCTCCATAGGGAGCATGAGGGTATCACATGGGAAATGAATTTTCATCATCTTATGTAAGGTTCACAAGGTCACACTATTCAGTCCCCCATAGTACATGATTATTAGGGTAACATCCTTCAAATTATAAACATTTTCCCTCTTCTATGCTTTCATTTCTACCAATATACAGGTCATTCTCTCTTTTATCACTTTTATCTTTGTTTTTAATTATACTCAATGGGTTTATTTAAAAAATCGGTATCTTCTATTTATTTTAATTTTCATGAATAGTTTTCCTTGTCTTATATATTTATTTAATTGAATGATATTGAAAACAATGTTTTCACACGTAACTCAATATAGTTTCATGTTTTGGCAGTGTCATGAGATCTCGTGACATAAGGGTCTTTCATAAAAAATAACAATTTTGATAAAACTCCTTAAATTAGACCTTTTATCACATGATCAATTTTAGGATTGGTGATTAAATATATTTTCCCATAATGTGAGGAAATATAACCAAGATACCCCATCTTATTATAATTTCTATTCTAAAATCATCGCATGTTGTGATCAATGTCTCATCATCCTGCATCTCTAAGGGGATCATGTCATTCACATGTCCCTATATAAATCAACATGATCTATTGAAATATTGATAAATTCAATGAAAATAATTCATACATGGGTTTTTTATGATGAATTTATTCAAGTTTCATGTACAATGATGATGGTTGGGATGATGAATCTTGTGTTCTAAAGTTGAGCTCCACTACAAACCCTTATCTCTAGGATAAATATGGTGATCAAATAGTTTAGCTACGATATATCAAACAATTCATTTTATATTAATAAATAAACCATATCTTATTCCCACATAGTTATTAGTATCTGGGACCACTATCGACATCCCCTTCAACTGACATTGTTGAATCAATTCCTTAACTCTACTGCACCACAATGCAGATCTTCTCCCTCTAAGTCTAAAATTTTAATGAAAATATCCATACGAGCATTAATTTATTGAAATGATAGATCCCTATAATAGTGAAGGAAAATCATAAAATTTATTGGTTGAGATGGTTGTCATGCCCTCCAATTCTATCCATTTTTATTAAATTAATAATTCCTTGAGTAAAATATATGTAACATTGTGATGATGGTATCACAATGAAAAGTGTGTTGACTCTAGGATTTTGGGAATCACTAAGAGGAGAATCTTAGCCTTAGGTGATTTGGTTTCAGAGATGAACAATATTTTCTTAGAATATATGAGAAAAATTTATAATTATATTAAAAATATCATGTAAATGGATTAATATATAATGGGATTTCTAGCTGCTCCCAAGAGAATATTTCTAGATGTCGCTAAATATCCCAATGTATAGAGAATCATGTGAAACATAGTTCTAATGAATAACACATATGAAAATCAATCTCATTATTTATAGAATAAATTTTTTAACACATATTAATAGATGAAGTAATCCAGGATGAAATCTCCAACATAGATCATTGTAATAAAAATGAGTTCTGATATCATCAATTTAATATGGAATCATGGGTATAGAACAAGTTTTATTTGAAAATTTTCATTTAACTGGGACTCCTACAGATTGTTTAGAAAACATAACATTAAAACCCTATTATGTAAAAGGTTATGAATGATATAAAATGAAATGACTAGGTATTATCTATATGGTCCTGTTTAATAAATATGTGTGGTAATTTTATAAGATATGAATGATTTTCATAGTAATATTTTACACAATCCATCTATTGAGATGATTAGTGGGTAGGGACTCATCATTTACTCAAGTCGCTATCTAAGGATTTCAAGGAGAAATGATTTTGGCCTTTTTAGTATTTGATTTCTTAAAGTTTTCTAAATCACAAAAGGATTATGCCTAAAAATTAGTGTATTAACATTTTCACTAGTTTCTCATTATGAGTCTTCATCCTGGCATGTGTTATGTCTCTTTTATTGGGATGCCTAAGTAATTACAAGCTAGGATATTTTATCCAATGTATTAGTTTGAATAAAATTGACCTAATAATGAAATGATTTCTTCTATTATTTCTTGGGACAATTTTTGTATAGTTTACAGTCATATATATTGGTCCCATGTTTCAATTTTTTATGGTCGCACATCTTCAACCCAATGTTTTTTATTTTATGGATATATATCATTGAAAATGATATTTTAGTTTATGATTATATATCATAGAACTGGTATTGAAATAAAGACATTGTGTCTTGAATGCTATAAATATGAAAAAATATTTTGTCTCAAACAACATGGATATCATGGATGATACAGTCTTGCTAGGAATACACCAAAATCACTCTATAGTGATTATTTCCTCTATATATCAACTAGGGTCATAAGAATCAATGGAAAATTTTACATGGAAAAGACACAAATAGTTGATAGGTATGGGGAACTTATGTAAAAGACAATATGTGTTTAAATGTATTGTAAATAAAATGATCCCCATGAAACTATTTGATTTTCCAGCCATGGTTAAAGGAAATTTTTATGGGGAATCAGATTCTCCTTACTAGTAATGCACGATTAAGGAGGAATAATCATCATGGGATTTGGAACCGTGTATCCATGGTTTTTTTTATGGAAGATGAGTTTTTAAGAAGGGTTATGGAATGCTACATCCATGCATAGGTAATGGAGGTGTTCAATCATCCTACACCCTTAAATCATGAATGAGTACGTAATATAGTGAAATTGCATCAAGTATATCGATTATTAGATGAATAATTGGCTCATTGAATTTTTAAACAATGCTCGAGAAGATTTATTTGAGGATGGTGAAATGGGGACCCTATATTGGCGTACTCCAAATCACATTGAGGTGACAAGATCCTTGTAAATGATTTCAAGGCTCAAAGGGATTATTGAAAATTTTAACAATGAAATAAAAACATTGGTTAATGTTTTATGGGACCTTATACAGATCTTATGCATTTACAGCTTTTTGGGTATCTGATACATTCTATGGGCCATGGAATATTTTCAAATATTTAAATAGCTAAAAAATATAATAAGTTATTTAGAGAAGACTGACTCAAGAGGGTTTTACAAACCTATAGATAGTTTGTAAGGAAATGTACAAGTGAATGTTTACATTATTTAAGGGTTTATTTATAGTATAGAATACCTTACAAAATGTGGAATTAAATTTATGTCTATTAAACTCAATCTATGAATAAGGTTCTATATCCTTTGAATGGAAACATGTATGGAACATGGTGACTTAACATCATGGATTTTCCATCCACATGAACAGTTGGATTATAGGCTGTGTAAATCATGAAACACAGTGTTTTAACAATCGATGATGAGATTGGGTTATACATTCCTATGATTACTTAGAATCAAACTAGTTTGAGAGGTTCATCTATGATGTTTCCATGTAACATAATTTTTAGAGGGCACTTTTCATAAGACAAAAATGAATCTAGTTGAGAAGATAAGGTCTCATATGTTAGTGCTAGTGGTATATATTAATTATTAAATATATGTTATTATAAATATTGATATAGTCATTTACTATGTCTATTAATGATTTTAAAATATTAAAATACATTACCAATGATTTATGTTATGGAGAAGGGGATACAAAATGAGTGTTTCAGAACAATGGATATAGTTTGTATTATAGGGATCGCGTAAAATTTATTTGAATAGGGGATATTCTTTTTGTATAAATATTAAATTATTTCTTTCTATGTTCTGAACATGTTATCAACTGAATATTACTACATAATCCATTTATCTATCATTTTCACAGCCCAAGAGTTCCCAACAAGCATGGTCTGGTTTTCAAGGTATATATAGTTGAAACATTAACAATTATTCCATTTTTAATTTTTTCTCTATAATTTTTCTAATCTAAAATGTTTAATATCATATAAAGTTAAGACATTAATATTTATTTGACATCCCATTATGTGTTTTTAATATGACATTTTTTATTCAACTTTCACCCAATGTTTTTGGTCTTGTGGTTTGGAACAACATGGTCTAATTTTCAATGTTACAAATCTTTATCCAGTGCTCTAATTGATTATTTTTATGATTAATAGAACCCATATTAGTGGGATGTGTGAAACAATATCATAATAAAGCTTTTGGAGGGGAATAATCTTCTCATACCCTTTGGAATCAGATATGAATATATTGGAAATTGTTGATCATGGTTTTCAGATAATTAGTAATTTTTTGCGATTAACATGTATGTTATTGAGAATAATATTGTAAAAACATGAGATTTAAAAATATATAAAATTTAATTTATATCTTGTGGTTCGTGCAACACCATGTTTTAATGTACTCTGAAATTCTATTTAATATTATTATTTTGATAGGACGGTTTAAACAAGCCATTAATTTGGTGGGTGTGGATAAGCGTAACTATATAATGAACTATATTTTACATTAATTTTCATTTTATCTATATATAGAAATTAAAAATATATTATTAAAGCCATCTTATTAAACAATTAATCGTTTTTATGAAAAATAAAATTTTATTCCCTTCTATAAGAAAATAAATATTGTTAATATCTAATATTTGTAAAATATTTATTTGATAAAATCAATGAAATTTTTAAAAACAGATTTACAGTATTTTCTAGGGTTATATTTTGAAATTTTTTCTAAAAGGAATGATTTTCTAGTGAATATTGAAAAATAATGATATTTTTTAAACTATGAATTTTATAAAATTTAAAAGTCTATGAATGGATTAAATTTTTTCTCAATGTACCATATTTTTTTATTAATATATAATTTAATAGATTACATTTTAATAATATTTATAATTATTTTGTTTTTAAGTATATATTTGGTTATATAATTTATTTTCCAAAAAAAATATTTTCTATTGCATTTTTCATGATTGATTGGTAAATAAAATCTTTAATTTCTATTTTTTTAATTTTCAAAAAAAATATACTTGAATTTAGTGGTTCCAAATTTAATAAATATAAACCTTTTATTTTTTTCACAATAAATAGTAATCAAATCTAGTGTTATTACAATGGTAAAGGGTAAACTGAATAATTAAGGATAAAAATAAAAAAACACATACTGTATAATTACCCTATCTCTTTCCAAAATTTTATTTTATGACTCAAACATTCCCAAAATATTTTCACTTTTTATAAGTCAGATTCATGTTTTTATAACTATAATGTTTTAAATATTAGCTTATCTATATGATATGTTAAACTAAATATAATATTTTGTCATCAAAATTTTATATCCAGTTCATGGTAATTTCTTTTTAATTTTTAGGGAAAAATAATTACCAGAAAATATTACACAACGATGATTTAAAAATAATACATGTAATAGAAAAATAAAATAAATGATATGTAATTTAATATGAGTAACATATTTTGAATTAATTATAGTTATAATATAATTAAACATATGAATATGAAATATTTGGGATTTATTAATATATTTACATCAAATTTATCTTATTGTATATATTTTATTAATTTTAATATACTGAATAGCCTTAAAATTGTAAATAATGGTATTATATGAATATAAAAAATTATTAAATTATTTTAAAATTATAAAAATATTAAATGAGGAAAACAATATAAGATATGGTATACAAGTTCATACCATATGAATTTATAAGCCACATGTATGTATTTAATTGATGTATATTCTTGTTATATTTTAATATTTTGTTAAATTATAGTAGTACCCCTAACTCAATTATAAAAGGGTACTTCCACTCTCAATTAATCACAAAAAGTTAATTCAATAAGTTTCAAAAACACATGACCATTCCTCTTATAAATATAATAATCAATGTTATTGATGTTCCATTCCTACCAAAATTTAGACCCTATAACCAATATGAATATATCATAAATAATTACACTATAGAAGAGATAATCATTTTTAAAAATATATTCAGGTTTATTTATATATCTATATCCCATTGATATTTTATTTCAATTAAAAATTATTAAATATAATAAAATATCGGTAATTATATGTTATTATGGTTATGATAAATCCATATTCCTCCTTTTATTCATCCCCTGAAAAATGAGACACCCCATGTGCTTACATACGACTTACCATCTCCACGTAGTGGTGTAATACATTTTTCGTCACCACAACACATGGAAGGATATAATGATGTAAAAATGGATGAATATGATAATTATAAAATTTAATTATTTCTAGAAAATTAATATACCATACATTTTACTACCCATTCACTATTTATAGAGTCATATTATCGCTCGTGCGTACGAACGACCTACAATTCCCATGACGCGACACAATTATTTTTCTTTTCTCATCATTAAAAAATGGTTCTAACAATTTATTAAATATATAAATATTTCATTTATTATTTTAGTATCATTTTGGATATGTTTCATCTATATCATATGATAGATAACAGGGATTCCCATTAAAACATGCATGTGGAAACCATGTAATTTAAACTTGAAATAGTGAAAATAATGTAATATTATTAATGAATGGGTGGTAAGATGTTATAAAAGGATCATGTAATTTGTTATAAATATAGATATGGTTATGAAATAAATTAATAATATTTTTTAAAAACATTACATAAATATTTTGGACATGTTTAATTGATTCCAAAACATAGGTAATGGAATTCGTCTCAATTTTTATTTGTTAAGGAATAATTTGATGTTATGAACATATAATATTTTATGAGGATTATATAATGACCCATGGAAATTTAATATTATGACATTATTTATTATTAGGATTCTTAATGTTTTTTACATTTTATTATTTCATGGGGTCTATGATTTATCTAATTATAACATGGTAATGGTTACACGTCTCCCTTTTACACACATGAGATATATACCACATTCTCCACTAATTTATTTAGTGTGGTGTATATTAATACTCTTTAATTTTAAATATCATGAATATATTTACGTTCAGTTCTAGTGAATTTTATTTTTATTTAATTTCTTTTATAGTGAGTACAAATCAAAAATAAATCAAGGTGGGAAATATTTATTTCACAATTTCTTCATTTTTCGTATTTTTTTATAATTAAGTCCCCACAGGTGTATATTTCACTCCCATATACATGTTTTATTAAATTAGAGTAATTTTTTAATTATAATTGAATAAAAATTAAATTCATTTTAATCCATGTTCTAATTTTTACAATTCATTTTAAATGGATTCTTCACATCCTTTTCCAAATGAGGCACTCTGTGGATTTTCTAAAAAATGTGAATGGAAAATTTTGTAAATTAAACCACCTAAGTGAATTTTACCTCCATCATGAAGCATTAATGATTTTAATATTGTTTATAATATTATGTTTTATTTTAAAATAAAAGATTTTGCTTCATATTTTCACATTTTATTTTTAGAAATGAATTTCTAAGTGAAAATGATATTTCCCCCAAAAATGTTTTTAATAATATTTTTGTGCAACTTTTATTAATTTAAGAACAAAACCTTTATTTTCAACATTCACAACTAGGTGTATGTTTTATAGATAATATCATTTGTAGTATTAACTTACATGTGAGTAATAAACATTTAATTTATAATAAAAATTCATATTCTCAAATTATGGATAAAATTACATTCTAATATATATTACATTTCTACATATGATGTCACATTATGAAGATATATAATTTAATGGGAAAGTATACTTAATTACATATCCATTAATCAATATAGATATTTATTGAAAATGCATATTTATTCATTCATTATATTGATAATTTTGATATATCTAGAATTTTTTTGGAATATAGTGACAAGTGGGGACCATAATTATATATCCCCTCCATTCATCATTAGGTCTAATGAGAAAATCATGATATTCTAGAATTAAAGGTTTTTTACCTAGTTCTTAATCCTTCATGTGAACTGTATTTATGGTAGAGGTAAAATTTTAATCAGAACATGACGTCTAATAATTAGTCATTTTCATCATTAAGATTTTCTTTATTACTTCCTATGATATTTTATCAATGGTATTATCAATATATGAATTTCATTGTCAATTTTTTCATCAAATTCTATTTTTTTAGTAATTTACCATTTCATACTGAGTATAGATTATATTATCGATATTGGTATGTTATTAAAATCACATCTGTGTTTAATTATTTACCTTTATATATTGAAAATTCATTATCTTATCAACATTCTCATGGTGATTAAATTTTTTTTTTTAGTTAATTTCCATTATATTTTGATTATTATTATTGATTACTGATATATTTATTCTTAAATATGACCCTTACAGAGCATTTTAGATCAGGAAATTTTTTTTTCTTTTTTTTGGATACAAAGATTAACATTTTAATGCGTTCAGGTAAGTTGTTTACATTTCATTGTTATGTTTTGTGTTTATTACCAATGTAATACGGAAATAATGTGTGCATATAGTTCATCAATAATACTAAAATGATCAGTCATTGAGGATTTCATATCTTAACTCTGGGATATTGGATTTGGGTCCAGATATTTCATATTAATGGAGGTTTAGTAGATTCCATTGGAATTAGATTTAGGAAATCATATATTTGGGAATTTAATAGAATGCCATACTTCGATGATAAGTCTAAATATAAGATAAAAAAATAGATTTGGTAATGATTATGGGAGCCTATGATAATCACGAGGACTCATAAATTGAGAATATTGTTTAATGATTTAGACTTACATGGAATAATATTTCAGGATTATTTGATAGTTTACTTTTATTATTATTGTTTGATTCAATCTCTTTGAATTTTAGTTTTAGTAAATAGAGGGAACCAAACGAAATTGGTTTAAAATCAAATTTTATGGAAAATATGTTGATAAAGTATTTGACTAGTGGTATTATGGTTAATGGAATCATGAAACCTCTTCATAATTATTTAGATTATGGATGAATAAATGATTTCTTTAAATTAAAAGCTATAGACACTATCATTGTTCTAGTTCCATGTTGATCAAATGTTATAATTCTTAATCACAATTTTGATGTTATTTATTAAGGTAGTTAATAAAGATTAATGATAATTTTTGAGACATTTAGGTCAATATAACCTATTGTTTTGGTATATGTTTTAGAGAAAATTTTAATTAACGAATAGTACCTTTACATTTTGTAGATAGAAGCGTAAATGTAAGGATAACCATTTTGGTTTATATGACCTCGAATTTTATAGTAATAATGGGTTATTATATTATTGTTAATGAAAATAAAAACTTATAATATGTAATTTTATGTTAAAATAATATTTAATGTTGAATATATGAATGTTTTTCGATTTTTTTGGTATTATATATATAAAATTTTAGAAAACGGATATCACATAGTTTGAGAGATAGCTTGTCACTTCTGGAAAGATCATAAGGATTGAACCCACCACTAATAAGAAATAAGGGTGAATAATAAAAATCTATCCTATGTGATGTCCCGGTCAGTGTGACATGGTTTTAAATTATTTACAGAAGATGAAAGATAAAGTGGATATTTACATGGGAACATATATATTATTTTGTAAATAGAAATAGTATTTAAAAATGATTTGATATTAAGTGTTTATGTAATTTAGAAGGATTCTCACTATTCTGTGAATCGTATATTATTATGGTAAATAGTGTATTACGAAATTTTAATTGATGAATAAATGTTGACATTTTATTTTCGAGGAATATATGATTTCATTGTGGATTTATAGTGATTTATTTTATTTATAAAAATATTTAGCATAGCATAGAGATTACATATTTAGGGAATGAACATTTTTTGAGATAAATATTAAATTTATCAATGATGTAAATGATCATATTAATCATTGTTTTTTGATTCAATATTAGTCTGGAATAGTTTTGAGGAATGTCAAGGATACTCATTTATGAAATGATCTATGTTGAATTTTTGGTGTTATTATTGAATTTTGGGAGATTTAAATTGTTTATATTATATGAAGTTTTAATGTTTTTGAGAAATATCATATCACAATATATGAATTTTCATTTTCGATAACTAATAAATATATGAAGAATATATAGTTTTTACATTTGTATTTAATGATCCATTGAATCTGGTTCAATTACATCATATGGGAAAAAATCACGCTCAACATCTTGAGAAAAAACGACATTGTGATGGAAATTGATTAAATGATGAAATTATAAATGTCAAGTATGATTATTTCTTTATGTTCTTCCTCTAGGATGTAAAAAAATTATTCAACTCTAGGAAAATAATATTATGGAAAAAATTATCTTTTCATATTTTTTAACAAGAAAAGAATCGCCTTTGAACCAATCAATAATTTATAGTTGTATGGAAGTTATCATTCAAATGACCATTTTTTATCACAATACATAAGTCATTGGGAGTGATATTTTTAAATCATTTACCTATTTTCACTTCCTACATTCATTCTCCTATGCAGAAACCTATTATGTGATGACTATCATTCTACCCTTTTTCTTTTTTCATGTTGAGTTTTTATTAACCCTTTATACAATGCGAGATTCCCACAAAAGAATTTTCATATAAAAACCCAAAATTTTGTAAGTTCATTTTCAAAAAAATAGGATGAAATTTATTGAATATGGATAAATACAGAAATCCTGATTTTTTATGATATATACAATTTACTTGATAGCTTCTATTTCTTTCCACATCGAGATTGAATAAACCATAATATATCGTTAGATATTATTATTTTACAATGATAATTAAAATATGTCATTAAATATATGGGATTAAATATTATTATCTATATTATTAAATATATTTAAATTTCATATTCAATAAATTTGACCATAAAAAATAAAAAAAAATAATTTTTATTTATGTCATTTTAGTCTTCGAATATATCATTTCATGAAAAAGTTATTTCTATTTCTTTATTTGATTGAATGAGTATAAAGTCATTGTGAAAATTTAAAAAATTAATATCATTAAATGGACCTTATTTTTGAAATCACCATAATAAAATTATCATAGGTATGTTTTTATGGAAATGATTCTAAAATATTTTTCTCAAGGGAATAGTGAAATTTTTTATTTTTATAAAATTATAAATTTCGTTATCATAAAAAGAACATTAATGACTAAATTTTGATATAAAAATATTTTAAAAAATAATTATTAATATGTAATATAATAAATTATATTTTATTAATACTTTTTTCTTTTTTTATATGAACGTATTTTTGACTGAAAAACTCATATTTAATAAATATATTTTTTATTTCATTTTTTCACGTAAATTTAAAATTAAATTATGAAATATATGAGTTATTAATTTTTAAAAATAGAATCCATATTTTAAATTAATGTATCCAAATTTATTTAATAGTTCTTCTAGCATCCCAAGTAAGTAATTAACAATATATATTTTTATCTATGTCTATTTATGAATTAGATAGTGTTTTAGATGCTTAAAATTAGAATACATCCAATCTTAAGCATGGAATACTCTAATATTTTTGAAAGTTTGTTTTACCGGCTTTTGATGGTGAACCATTTTTTAATCTAACTTTGGACAATTTTATATGCTATGTTTGTCAAAATAACTTATTCTTTATGATTCAGACATTGAAATTTACTTTGGATAAATTTCTGGTATTTTTCTGAAAATGTTCATTTTTTAATGAATAGTTAAAAGTGTTGTATTTTAATTCAAAACCTATTTTTAATATAATTTATTTATATAGTTAGGTTATATTTTTAATTGGTTTTAAATTGAAATTAGAATATTTTTTACCATTTAATCGAATGGTGGTCATTGGAATTAATATCACTTTGAGATTGGGCATAAACGAGTGTCAATCTTTTGATAGATATTGTTTCTTAAAACACGCTCTTTGATTTGACAGTGACATTTTGTTATAAAAATAATTAATGAAACATATATGTTATTAATTTGGTAAAATATACATAAATTTTTAATTCGTAATATCAAATATAGCTTAGGGTGAATTTTTGGTATTTTTCTGAAAAACCTTAATTTTTGATGAATAGTGAAACCACAAAGTGGTAGTTTCAAAAACTGATTTTTCGTTTAAATGGAACATTAACTCTTCTATGATTAGAATTTAAAAAATCCAATATAAATTATTTTAATTATTAAGTAAAATGTGGTTCAATGGGATGAACATACTTTTTTTTAAAGGAAACTTTTAAGATTTATTAATCGCGGTTAAAGGTAATTACTGTGATTAAAGGTAAAAATGATA
This sequence comes from Viscum album, assembly GCA_963277665.1. Taxonomy (NCBI): domain Eukaryota; kingdom Viridiplantae; phylum Streptophyta; class Magnoliopsida; order Santalales; family Viscaceae; genus Viscum; species Viscum album. The sequence goes on from OY728128.1 coordinate 62,971,315, forward strand.
TTATAATAAAATGAAAATATCTTGACACTTGTCCTAACCCTATTAGATGAGTCATGGCCAACCAAGACAACCCATGGGTTGATTTTTGGGACCCCATGGAGCTACTTGGTTAGTATAAAGACATTAATGCCTTTTATTTAAAGTAAAAGTAAAAATGACACAAACATGTATTGTTTTACTAAATCAATTTTTACATGGGGTTATACAAGTCATATTTTTAACTATAAAAAATAATTGGAAATATAAAACTTTTTCCTACAAAATAGTATATTTTTTATAATTTTTACACATTATGTAAATTAAATTATGTATTACATCATGATGATGCAGCGATCACCACATTATTTAATGATTTAAATAAAATGAAAAGATAATTTAAAATATAAGACCTACACATGTAAAAACCCTATTGGATGGGTGGATTTAGAACTCTTGTCCCCTTTTCCTTAAAATACATCAATTTAAGACCTTTAAAATCCTAAACTCATTTGAAAATAATGTAACATTTTATACCTTTCCAAGAGTTCCCCTCCTCTCCTCTTATAAAAGGCCCCCACCTCTACCTCCTTAACCACACCTCTCAAGCGTTTGGCTCGGCCAATATCTTCTCATTTTGTCTCTACACATCCCTATCCTCATCCTAGAAGCCTTTCCTTGGGCTGGAAGCTCTTCAAGAAACCCTTTTATTTCAAACCAAAGGGAGTTACCCGATTCAATGGTAAAGTCTTCTCTAATGCTCTTTTGTTTTATTTTGCTTCTCCAACCCCCTAAACTCTTATTATTCATTTCTTTTGTTACAATACCAGTATCTAACATATAATAGGATGTTGTTATAAGAATTATTAGAGCTACACTTACACACACCTACATCTAATGGTTAATGAGAATACTGTTTCCGTGGATGGCGAATTTCTGCCTCACGAAATGATGATTGTTCAATATTCTTATAACACCATAAAAGATGGACATTAAGATGTAAATATATTTATATATGATATATAATATTTTTCTGGTTTCCTTAATATTTTTTATTTTTCATTTATGGCATACCTTTATGGTTTTCATTATGGGTTAACATGATATCTTTATTTTAGGAAGTGCGGACTACCACCCCCTCAAAGTGATTTGATTCGTTAATACCATATATGGTATGTATAAATGATAGATTTATTGATATTATATATGATATCATACTGGAATTATAATACTATTATGTATCATTATGTTTTAATTCCATTAAATATGAAATAGAAATGGAAGTATCATTCATGCGTACGTACGACTTACTATCTCCATGAATGGTGCATTTCATTTCTTACCTCTAAATGCTATGTAATATTATAAATGCATTAATATACTATATATAAATATTATATATATGATATCTACATCATGAATATAATTCTGGATATAATGTATATTTTACCACATGAAGAACTTGTAATTATAAAGAGTTTATTTTTGACTCATGTACCAATGATCAAAAAAACGACCATTATTAACATAAATAATGACATACTATTCATGACATGGTAATAAGTGATATAAAAGGAATAATGAACTTGAAAAAGGTTCTCAAGAAAGTAGAAATTAACTCAAGTTTATTATTCAGTAGGTTAAAGAACGATCGAGTCAATTCGGACTGAAGGTAAGGGAACTTCTTAACCGAATTTCCGTTCTTTGGGTTAATCTCTTATTTTAAAATAATTTCATGATATTATTGAGTCCTATCTTGTATTTTCAATGTCTTAATGTGTACTTATATTTAATACACATAATAGATCTGTTTTATTTAAAAAATGATCTTTGTATGGGACTTCGTCTCAATCTCCTTTCACAGAGGCATATTTTTTTTATACACCACTTTATTTTATACGGTGTATAAACCCCTTTGACATTTAAATTTATTCAAAAGGAATATTTTTTATACGAAGCATTTACTAAACTAAAAAAGGGAATGTTTTTTTGTCGTACGTATGCGGCGACAACGACTTCTCCGCCGCCATGACCATTATTGAGTTTCAGCTTCCTCTACATGCCATAACTTTTTTTAAATTAAAAATAAATACCATGTTTCACTTTTGATTTATTTTGGTATTAAAAATGGTTTTGATAATGTTTTTATTATATAAATGTGTTATTGATATCTTGTGATTGAAATGTGGAAATTTTATGTTTTTTTTATGCATGTTTTATGTGATACGATTATGTTATGGTTATTGGGCATGGTTAATAATGACGGGTGGTTCCGTCATAATCTAAGGGTGGGTGAGCCCGATATAGATCTCCAATGCATTGGGTAACATGAAGGAGTTAAAAGTTATGGTTTCTCGGAAGAGATTTAGGGAATATACTGTTATGGGTATTCCAAACGTAACAAAGAGGGTTACTCCCTACGTAAGAATGATATGAATGCCTCAAGATACCTTTATGTCTTATGATTTCTATGATTTATTCATGATTTGATGATGTATGTTAATGTGCTTATGTTTTATGAGTAAATTATGATTTCATTGATTCTTATGTATACATGTAGTCATGTTTTCTTTCCATATTTTTATATCCCTTACTGAGATTTTTATCCGCATCCCATGTTTTTGAAATGTTTTTCACAGGTCAAGGGAAAGGTACATGATATGATGGTAGTGTCAAGGAAGTGTCAAGAAAGAATCCATGATTTATTTTAAATCAGTTTCTGTTGATGGGAAAAATGAATACTATCTTTTATTGTAACCACATTGTTTAAATGTGGGATGTAATGCATGTTTTGTGATCTAATTTTCTAAAACTCTAAACCTAAAAATATCCTCAACGTGTATTCTTGATATAACTCAAGATTAAGTAAGGTTTAAGGCTGGGGCCTTATAGTTGGTATCAATGGTCTGTTTAGATAACTTTAAGAGTTAGAATTGTATTAAATGATTATCTAAAAATATTTTTTTACGGTCAAATTGAAATGATATAGAATTTAAAGATTACCATGTTGCTTCTCCTAAGATACTTTTTTGTTAAGAATGGTTTTTTGTAGAGGAAACAGAATAGATTTTCTAGGAAGCAATACAGAGGAAACAACCTTTCAAAACAGTATCCTGAGATGGTCAGAATCAGAATTAAACAGATTGTTACAGTGATGGCTTAGTTGACTCCGGTGATAAATCGTGGTTGTGTTTACTGACGATATTTTGGTGTTTTCTAAAAGTAAAGAGGATCATGAAAGACATTTAAGGGTTATCTTACAAAACTTAAAAGAAAAGAAACTGTATGGAAAATTTAGAAAGTGTGAGTTTTTGTTGCAACAAATTTCTTTCCTTTGTCATATTGTTTCTAAAGATGGAATAACTGTGGATCCTGCAAAAACAAAAGTTGTTAAAGAATGGAAAAGACCCAAAAATGTAACCAAGATCCGTAGTTTTCTTGGTTTGGCAGGTTACTACATAAGGTTTCTTGAAAAAATTTCACGGTTATCTAGTACAATTACTTAGCTAACTCGGAAGGGTGTTAAGTTTTTTTAGACAAAAGAATGTGATGATTGTTTTCATGAGTTGAAAAGAAGATTGTTGAATGCTCCAGTTTTGGAACTTCTTTCCAGGAATGGTGGGTTTGTTATATACAGTGATGTTTCGTTGAATGGACTTGGTTGTGTCCTTATGCAGAATGATCAGGTAATTGCATATGCTTTACATCAGTTGAAAACTCATGAGGTAAATTACCCTACACATGATTTGAAATTAGCTGATGTTGTTTTCGCTTTAAAAATTTAGAGGCATCATTTGTATGGAGTAAAGTGTGAAATATATACCTATTGCAAAATTTTAAAGTATATATTCACTCAGAATGAATTGAACATTAGATAGAAAAGATGGCTATAATTAATCAAGGATTATGATTGTACAATTCATTACCATCCGAGAAAAGAAAATAAAGTGGTTGATGCTTTGAGTCGAAAAAGTAATGCTTAATTAACAATGTTGTGTTTGGAATTTGATCCTCTGGTTAAGGATTTGATAAAATTTGGCATAGAATTTGTTGGTGCAGGATGTCCTTCTGTTTTGATTTAGGTATTAATGAAATCTTCTCTATCAGACAGAATTAAGAAAGCACAGAATCAAGACAGTGAGTTTCAGAAAAAGGTAGAGCTAGTTCAGAAAGGTAAGTTGCCTGAATTCAACATTGATAATGATTGTGTTTTGAGATTTGGGAAGATATTGGGTGTGCCTTGTGATTCACAGTTGAAGAGTGAGTTGTTATGTGAAGCTCATAGTTCTCCGTTTTCAGTTCATCCAGGATGTACTAAGATGTATAGTGATCTTCGGGAGTATTACTGGTGGTACAGAATGAAAAGAGATATTGTTGATTTTACTGTGAAGGGTTTGACTTGTCAACAGGTTAAAGTAGAGTGGCAGTTATCGAAAGGGATGCTTCAGCCTTTACCAGTGCCAGAGTGGAAATGAGAGAATATATCCATGGACTTTGTTGTGGGATTGTCGAAGACACCTCGAGGTAATAATGAAATCTGGGTTATTGTTGATCGCTTAACTAAATCTGCTCATTTCCTTGCTATACGAGAAATCTTTTTCCCTAGATCAAAATTCTCATTTGAATCTTAATGAGATATTCAGGTTACATGGAGTTCCCCTCTCCATTATATCTGATTGTGATCCCTGGTTTACTTTTAACTTTTATAAAGGGCTTCAAAAGTCGTTGGGTACTGAATTAAACTTTAGTACAACTTTTCATCCTCAATTAGATGGGAAGTCAGAACGAACAATCCAGACATTGGAGGATGTGCTATGTGATTGTTCGATGGATTACCAGGGATGTTGGGACCAACATCTTTATATGGATGTGTTTTCTTATAATAACAGTTTTCATTCTAGTAGACATGTGGCACCATTTGAGGCATTATATAGGAAGTAGTGTCGAACACCAGCTTTCTGAGATGAAGTGGGTGAAAGGAAGTTGATGGGACCAGAATTAGTAGAAGAGTTGGAAGAAAAAGTTCAGATGATACAGAGACACATGAGAACAGCTCAGAGTAGGCAGAAGAGTTATGCGGACAACAAGAGGAAGGATCTCTCTTTTGAGGTAGGTGATCATGTTTTTCTAAAAGTATGACCATGGAAAAGTTTGATGAAATTTGGTAAGAATGGAAAGCTGAGTCCATGGTTCATTGGACCATAAGAAATTCTTGAGAGAGTTGGATCAGTTTCATACTGAGTGGCTTTACCTCCGATTTTATCTCAGGTACACAATGTTTTTCATGTTTCATTGTTATGGAAGTACATGCCAGATCTATCTCATGTTTTGAGTCCAGAGGTAGTTCAGTTGGAAGAAAATCTATCTTATGAGGAACAACCGGTTCAGATTCTTGATCATAGGGATCAAGTGTTGCGGAATAAGGTTACTCATCATGTAAAGGTTTTTTGGAAGAACCACATGACTGAAGAGGCAACATGGGAATCTGAAAATTCAATGAGGGATAAATACCCCCACTTATTTGATAAGTAAATAAATTGTGGGAACATAATTTTCTAAAGGGGGGAGGGATGTAACATCCCAAGTAAGTAATGAATAATATATATTCTTATATATGTCTATTTATTAAATAGATATTGTTTTAGAGGCTTAAAATTAGAATAAATCAAATCTTAAGCATAAAATACTCTAATATTTTTAAAAGATTGTTTTACCGCCTTTTGATGGAGAAACAATTTTAAATCTACCTTTTGACAATTTTATAAGCTATATTTGTCAAAAATAAACTTATTCTTTATTATTGGGACATTGAAATTTATTTGGATAAATTTCTGTTATTTTTCTGAAAATGTTCATTTTTTTATGAATAGTGAAAACCGTTGTATTTTAATTCAAAACCTTTTTTTAATCTAATTTACTTATATAGTTATATTAACTTTTTAATTGGTTTTAATGTAAAATTATAATATATTTTAACCATTTAATCCAATGGTGGTCATTTTAATTAATATCACTTTGATATTGGACATAAACGAGTGTCAATCTTTTGATAGATATTGTTTCTTAAAAACACGCCTTTTGATTTGACAGTGGTATTTAATTATAAAATTAATTAATGCAACATAAATGTTATTAATTTTTTAAAATAGAAATCATTTTTGAATTTGGAATATCAAATATATCTTAGGGTTAATTTTTGGTATTTTTCTGAAAACCCATGATTTTTGATGAATAGTGAAACCACAAAGTGGTAGTTACAAAAAATGATTTCTCGTTTAAATGGAACTTTACCCCTTCAATTATTTGAATTTAAAAAATAAAATATAAATGATTTTAATTATTAAGTAAAATTTGGTTCAATGGGATGAAAATAAATATTTATGAAAAGTAACATTTATGTTTTATTAATCGCGATTAAAGGTAATTTGTGTGATTTTAGGTAAAAATTTTATTATAATAAAATGAAAATATCATGAAACTTTTTCTAACCCTATTTTATGAGTCATGTCCGATCAAGACAACCCATGGGTAGATTTTTGGTACCCCATGGAGCCACATGGGTACGATAATGACTTTAATTCCTTTTATTTAATGTAAAAGTAAAAATGACACAAACATATATTGTTTTACAAAAACAATTTTTACATGGGGTTATACAAGTTATATTTTTTACAATAAATATTAATGGGAAAGATAAAAATATTTCCTACATTATAGAATTTTTTTATAATTTTTAGACATTAATTAAATTAAATTATTTAGGACATCATGATAATGAAGCGATTACCTCATTATTTAACGATGTAAATAAAATGAAAATATAATGTAAAATATAAGACATACACAAGTCAAAAACCTATTGTATGGGTGGATTTAGAACTCTTTTAACATTATACTAGAAATACTTCAATGTGGGACCTTTAAAATCCGAAACTCATTGAAAATAAAGTAACATTTTATACCTTTCCAAGAGTGCCCCTCCTCTCCTCTTATAAAAGGTCCCAACCTCTACCTCTTTACCCACACCTCTCAAGCCTTTGGCTCGGCCAAGATCTGCTCATTTTTCTCTACACGTATATATCCTCATCCTAGAAGCCATACCTTAGGTAGGAAGCTCTTCAAGAAACCCTTTTGGTTCAAACCAAAGGGTGTTACCCGATTCAAAGGTAGAGTCTTCTCTAATGCTATTTTGTTTTATTTTGCTTCTCCAACCCCCTAAACTCTTTTTATTCATTTATTTTGTAACAAAACCAATGAATTCCATATACTAGTATGTTTTTATAATAAGTATTCGAGCTACACTTACACACAACTACATCTAATGGTTAATGAGCATACTGTTTCCTTGGATGGAGAATTTCTGCCTCACGAAATTATGATTGTTCAATATTCTTATAACACATTCAAAGGTGGAAATTAAGATGTCACTATATTTATATATGATATATAATATGTTTATGTTTTCCTTGAGATTATCTATTTTACATTTATGGCATACCTTTATGGTTTCCATTACGGGTAAACGCGATATAATCATTTTAAGAAGTGCGGACTACTGCCCCCTAAAAGTGATTTGATTCGTTAAAACCATATGTGGTACGTATAAATGATAGATTTAATGATATTATATATGATACCATACTGGAATTATAATAATATTATGTATCATTATGTTTTAATTCCATTAAATATGAAATAGAAATGGAAGTAGCGTTCATGCGTACGTACGGCTTACCGTCTCCCTGAACGGTGCATTTCATTTCTTACCTCTAAATGTTATTAATATTATAAAAGCATGAATATACCTTATATATATGGTATATATGATATCTATAGCATGAATATAATTCTGGATATAATGGATATTTTACCACATGAACAACCTGTAATTATAAAGAGTTTATTTTTGACTCTGGTACCAATGATGAACAAAACGACCATTATTAACTTAAATATTTACATAGTGTTCATGAAATGGTAATAAGTGATATAAAAGGAATATTGATCTTGAAAAATGTTCTCAAGAAATTAGGCATTAACTCAAGTTTATTATTCATGAGGTTAAAGAATGATCGAGTCAAGTCAGACCCGAGGTAAGGGAACTTCTTAACCCAATTTCCGTTCTTTGTGTTAATCTCCTATTTTCAAATAATGTCGTGATATTATTAAGTCCTATCTTGTATTTGTAATTTCTTTATGTGTATTTATAGTGAATAAACATACGAGATCTATTTTAATTAAAAAATGATCATTGTATGGGACTTCGTCTCAATCTCCTTTCATTGAGGGATATTTTGCTTTATACACAACATTCTTTTATACGGTGTATAAACCCCTTTGAATTTTAAATTTATTCAAAAGGAATATTTTTTATACGAAGCATTTACTAAATGACAAAAGGGAATGTTTTTTTGGTCATACGTATGTGGAGACAACGATTTCTCCGCGGCCATGACCATTATTGAGTTTCAGCTTCCTCTACAAGCCATAACTTTTTTTTAAATGAAAAATAAATACCATGTTTTACTTTTCATTTATTTTGGTATTGAAAATGGTATTGATAATGTTTTTATTATATCAATGTGTTATTGATATCTTCTGATTGAAATGTTGAAATGTTATGTTTCCTTTATGCATGTTTTATGTGATACGATTATGTTATGGTTCTTGGGAATTTTTTACGAAGACGGGTGGTTTCGTGATATACTAAGGGCGGGTGAGCTCGGTATAGCTCTCCAATGCATTGGGTAATGCAAAGGAGTTAAACGTTAAGTTTTCTCTGATGAGATTTAAGGAATATTCTGTGATGGGTATTCCAAACGTAACCAAGAGGGTGACTCCGTACGTAAGAATGTTATGAATGCCTCAAGTTATCTTTATGTCTTATTATTTATATGATTTATTCATGATTTGATGACGTATGTTAACGTGCTTATGTTTTATGAGTAAAGTATGATTTCATTGATTCTTATGTATACATGTACTCATGTTTCCTTTCCATATTTTTATATCCCTTACTCTGATTTTTATGCTCATCCCAAGTTTTTGAAATGTTTTTCACAGGCCAAGGGAAAGGTACATGATATGATGATAGTGTCAACGAAGTGTCAAGAAAGAATGCATGAATTATTTTAAATATGTTTCCATTGATGGGAAAAATGAATACTATCATTTATTATAACCAAAATTTTTAAATGTGGGATGTAATTCATGTTTTATTATCTAATTCTCTAAAACTCTAAACCTGAAAAGATCCTCAACGTGTATTCTTGAAGTAACTCAGGATTAAGTAAGGTTTAAGGGTGGGACCTTATAGTTCTATGTAATTTTGGTCAAAATGATTTATGACCATAAATTTATTGATTAGCATGATAAAGGCCAAATTGCTGAATTAATGGTAAAAATAGAATGATAAGGAAAATATGATGACCCTTTCAATTTCCCAAATTTTATTTTCGGAGTTACCATAATCCATCAAAATTTATTATTCGTTTTTATGAAATTTATGGAAATTTGGATGAGATTGTGACGTTAATTAAATTTTATTTAAAGAAATGTCAACAATATCACATTCATGCATTAATTAACTATAATTATTTTAATATTTGTTCAAATATAGGAAATACTCATCTATAAATATTTGTTATAAATATAGAATATTTATCTATAAGATGTAAATTATTTTCAAATTTTTGATGATGATATAATTACCTTAACTAATTACACAATGTTGGTGTATTAAATATTTTATTAGAAGAAAATCATATAAACGATATTTAAAATAATAAGTGTAATGAAATTTGAAATAATGAATATAATCATTGAATTTTGTAATTAATATTTCATATTAGGGCTTTTAAAAAAAATTAATTTTGTTATTTTTGTCTTGATATCCTTAAAGTCATTGAATTAAAATTTTCAAAATTTAAAATAATTATATTCTAGGAGTATAAAAATATATTAAATTATTTAAAAATCATAAATTAATAAATGATGACAAGTGGTTTTGATATGGTTGGAAATACCATTCCATGTTCATGTATACTCTATTTAGAACCTTGTTTCTCAAGAATAGTCTTATTATATTGTAATATTATGAAAAATTCAAAAAGTGTGTGTCGCCATAATTACAAAACGGAATCTCATCCCACACATATTCACCCACTTTTAGGCTTATATCTCAACTGATGTATAACCATTTCACTGATTCATGAAAATCCTTATCCAATTTCTAGATGTTCTTGTTATATAAAAACATGAAGCCTTGAACCCTTGAGAATATATCAAAAGAGAAGAAGTAATCATATTTACAAACTATATCAGATGTATTTCTTCATATACATAATCGTTATGTTTTATTAATTTATAAATTAATAAATATATTATAATATATGTATTATGATTTTATTGCTATTATTATTACGATAAGACAATATTCTTCCATTTAACTATCTAATAAAAAACTAAAGCACTGCATGTGCATACATATAACTTACCATCCCCATGAAGTGATTTTATTTATTTTTTCTATACATTTTACATATATGGTTATAATGATTTAAATAAAGGATATATAATAAAAACTAATATAACATCTATTTCCCTACCCATTAACCATTAAGGGAATGATACCAACACTCGTGCATACATACATTCTACCATCTTTATGATGCGGTGTGATTAATTTTCATTATCAAACATTCCAAAATTGTTTTAAAAATCTATTTAATAAATAAATATGTTTTTAATATCATTAATGACATTCTATATTTTATGGATCAGTATTCTATACATTATAACTAATACTTTCATGAAAAAATATACATATAAAAACAAGTCAATTAACACTTGATTTGGTGAAAATAATGAAATATTATTAATGAATAGTTTGTGATATTTTATAAAAGGATCATGTAATAAGTTATAAATATGAATATGTTCATATTATAAATGAATTTTATATTTAATCCCTTTAAAAATGAGGTATGAACATGTATGAATAAATTCAGACACGAGGTGATAGGATTCATCTCATTTTTGATTCATTGAAGAATATTTTGATGTTATACCCCTATATTCTTTAATTAGATTGATGAGATGTCTATTTTATATTTTACAACATTAATTTACTTATTTTCATTCTATATAATTATTTTCTAAATTTTATTAATTCAATTTTCATTCAATTGGGCTGATTAAAAAATTTTAATGTCCTTTCATCTCACTTTAAGTTCCTTAAGACATATTATATATTCATCTCTTATTTTCTTGTGGTGGAAATATTTATCATTGAATATTTAATATAATTATTCTATTTATCATTTGGAATTTGTTGTTTAGTTAGAAATATTCTCGTTCCAAGGTCTTAAGAATCAAAATAAATATAAGTCTTATGGTCAATTTCCCTATATCTTCATTATTAGTTTTTTATAATTAATTACCCTCATGGGAATATTTCTCTACCTTGTAAAGGTTTTCTTATTATTTTTTACCAAAAAATTTACTATCCTCCTATAATTTTTAAAATTCATTTTACCCCTATTTTACATTTTAAAAACTCTTTTTAATGGAACATTCCTGTTGTTTTCCAAATAAGGCACTTTGGATTTTCCAACAAAAGTATGTAGGGTATGTTTTTAAACTTATAAATCGTGAAGGTGTTTTACTTCCATAATGAATCCGTAAAGAATTGACTACTCATTTAAATGTTTAAATGGTTATTTTCAAATAATATTTTCTAATTAATATTTTCACAATTTATTTTTAAAGGTTAAAATTAATGTGAAATTGATATTTTTCATAATAAATGTTTTTAATTAAATTTTTGTAGAAAATATAACATTAAATTAAAAGAACCCATTATTTTATTTATTCACCACTGGGTATATATTTAAATGATATAATTATTTAAATCATTATCTTTCATAAAACCAATAAATATTTCATTTCTCATAAATATACAATTTATTGTATATAGGATATGATTATTTCTAAATCCATATACCATTTGTATGTATAATGTTCAATTCTGAAGGTATTTGATTAATTTGGGAATTATTGATAAATCATTATCCTTTATACTAAATGAATAATTGGTGATAATGTATATTATTTCATTATTTGAACCATACATTTTAATATATGTAAAATAAGTTGGGCATGAAATGATGGGTGGGACTTAGAATTATATAGCCTCTTGATGCATTGGTATTTCTCCTGAGAAAATCATATTACGTGAAAAATAAATGAGATTTTATTAGTATTTTAAAAAATCTTGGGAATAGTCTTGATGGTATAGGTAACATGTTTCTTATAAAATAAGATCTAATATTTATACATTTACTTTCATTAATATTTCATTTTTCAATTTCCATGAGATTTTCACAATGTAATAATCTCTAGATACATTTCATGGTTAATTATATTAATTAAATTGAATTTTTTTCTACTATTTACCTTACCATATTTAAAATTCCTTATCGTATCAACAATTTCATGTTATTTATATGGAATTTGTGTTCTATTATTTACATTTACATATTGATTATTCCTTATGTTATCTATATGTTCATGTAATTCAAATGGAATGTGTGTTTAGTAAAATACCATGAATAGTTTTTTAATTATTATTGATTTATGATAGCCTCTATTGTATATAATCTATAGTGAGCATTTATGCACAAACTTATTATTCATTCATTCTAAGTATATGATGATGAATTATTGAATGGTTCCATGGATATTTCCTATATTCCTTTAATATTGTATAGGATTATTACAAATTTAAATAGGGATCTATTTAATTATCTAGTTTATCAAGAATAAAAAAAACTGACAAGTCCTTTGGGATTTGATATCTTTTATCAGGTACAATGTAATAATGTGACCACTGACACTATGATATTAGAGTTGGGGTTGTTACAAATCACATTGGGGTGATGAATACTATTTTGATGTTTCAAGGACACATAGGGATTATAAGTTATTTTTCAAGGTAAATATAAATATCATTGATAGGCTATTGGTTCATATACATGAGTTATGGGTAGAAATGCATAATAAAATAGATATTCCCTTGATATAGGTTATTCTCCTTTTCAAGGTCCATGGATGGATAGTGGCAACCCAATACAATCAGACCATTAAGATGAATTTTAGTTTTGAAGTTCATAGAATGATGATAAAATCACCTCAATCCTTAGCTAGTCATGTTTAAGATACTATGGTATTACAACAATGTTTTATAATGGATAATGGACTGTCTAGTATAACATCATGAAACACATATGTGACTCTCTTGTAGTTTATCTTCATTTGAGGAGAAAATAAATGTTTTATACATTCAAGGCATTAAATACAGACCTATTTGACATATAATTTAGGTTCATGCATCAAACCCCTAATTCTATATAGATAAATATTGTATATCTAGGATGATGGTTGTACAATTAAATTCCAGGTAACAAGGACATTGTGAATGGACATGAAATCTAAAAAAATTATATTTAGATACACATTTCCTTGGTTGAGATTATTTAGAATATTGAAGAAATTTCCATTTTTGCAAATCATTACTATTTAAAAACCATATAGTGGGTGGGGGGCTAAGGATATATTTTACTCATATTCAAGAAAAACTAAAGTAGATATAAGTCAAGTGTATGTATTGAAATTATTCTGGGATTGACCATTGATTCGTAGTTTATGTCTTCTAAATTGAGACATCTTCTAATTATATTTATCCATGGTTCCCTCATCAATACCTAATGGGTTTCCCAAATCTTATAAGTTCCCATGATTCATGCACAATTTAAAAAAATAGGTGGATTGGTAATTACCAATACTATGGTGGTGAAGGGTTCACTATAATGAGGGTACAATAGTATATTATGAAATCATTTTACAGTATTGTTCTACCAATGAGGGGATTCATGATTATGAATCTGATGAATATTATTTCATACATGAGAGATATTCCATTTATGCTTTTTTATTTTTCATTAATTTAGTTTTTATGGTGTTTTTTCAACATTATCAGTGGAAAAAATACATGAGGCCACTATTGGTTGATGGGTGAACATAATGGGAAACATGATGAGTTGGGTAATTTATTATTTCTGTTGTTGTTCCAACCTCAATTTCACAATGTATCAATTAAATAAAGAAAATTAAGAGGCAACTTTTCCAAATGAAATTATCAACGTAGTTTTATAACATCCACAAATGAGAAATTGGAAATGGTAAATTTTTTGTAATGTTATGTAGCTACTCTTCTTGAAGATGATCTAGATAGCACTACATATCCTATGATAATATGAATTAGGTGACATGTATACCTTATATCACTTCCCACATACATTTAATGCATATGTGGTGTGTTGGGAATTTTTATGAAACTATAAACAATATTTGTGAATATTCTTCTATATAAATATTGATGATGTGCATGGAATGTATATCATGTCCCACCTAAATATAGGGCCATTAAGTAAGTGAGGAATCACTATAATGTTTCAAATAGTAAGACTTGAGGATATAATATTTTATATTGGGGATTGGGCCTCAGATAGGATTTCTGGATGGAGTTAGTTCCCTAGAACCAACTTCATTGTTATTTATGATTACTTATATTCATATTTTTGAATATTAATAAATTTTTTATCACATCATTATTATTTGTCTATGTGAAATTGTTTTTTATAATGTCTTAAGAGTAACCTTGTGGAATAAATGTTTATAGTGGATCCTTGAAATTATGATAACCTAGAAGTTCTATGTCACTATTATTGAATATATTTTTTATTATCGGATGACATAATTTTATGGACAAAATTAATATAGGCTCTCTAGGGTGGAGACTCATAAGCCTCTGAGGTACCTTCTTATAGTGTACACCATTGTTATTGTCCAGTAGGAAATTATGGTAATGAGACCCATTAGTAGGAAATCCACATTTCTATGTGTCATTGGATGTTAAAATATTCTGTTGTGTGTATTGGTCCTTAAATATTAGTATTATATTTAATGTATATTATGAGTTGCACTCTTAGATTTATTAACGAAAATCATGATGATAGATGTTCACAGTGAGGTAGAATATTTTGGGTACGACACAATTAATAATGAATTAATGAATAGTATGAGAAAGGATTTATCTCTTTTTTTCTTTAAATGGATATTAATATCTTAGTCCCTTTGATGAAAAAGATACAACCTAAATAAATCCATTTCCATTTTATTATATATGCAATATCAATTTCATGAATTCCAAGAGAAATAAATTGAGGATATCAGTTTTTGTAACTAGACTACAACCTGCTTGATTAGGGATATCTAGAAAAAAAGATTATATTACATGGTAAGCATTCGTATCAGTTTACGTGTCATTACAAAATTAAATTATTTCTCTTTTGGAGACTTGTAGGGTTTCTAGATGTAATCCTTGGATAGTAGGATGCTCCACCAGATGCCACTATGAAATGGGCATGTTGGGTCGTACACTACGTGTATCCATTATCTCTGTTAAATAATATATAATTTATTACATTACAATTTTTATAAATATTAATCTCATTTTTTGAATAATAATTATTCATGGATTCATGATCTCATTTCTTCCAACAATTGTTATTCGAGGGAATATATTATGGGAGGAATATATATTAAATATCAATTTTTTATTTAGTGACTAAAATATTTATATATTTATGGGAGAATAATGCACTAATTTTTATTTAATTAATAAATAGACATTATTCAATGTCCAATAAATATGGAAGAGGATTGGAATAAAGAGTTCAATAGTCCTGTGAGAAATAGTAATGTTTAATTATACTAAGCAAGATAGTGGAATTTCAAGAAATAATAATAATAAAAGAATTATTATTTGACATGGGGCATCACTAGGTTTAATAAAACAAATAAGGGCACATAGGAAATTATATTATTTTAACCCTAGTGATATAAATACCTTATTATGATAATTTTTTCAAAAACATAGCCAAGAAAATCGTTGAATGCAACGGATTTGAGAAAGGATCTCAAATCCTAGAGAGTTTATCCCTCTCCTAGAATTATCTCAATATCAACAGATATTGTCCTCCACTAGATCAAGGAGAATTCTTTAGGCATGTTTCTTAAGGTGATCAAAGGAAGACATCACACGAAATATGATCTTCCGCACTATCACACTGAGTGTCCTTCGGCGTTTTCCGGATATTTGAGGTGATGGTATGGATCAGAACAAGATGAATCATATTCTTGTATTATACAATGAAAAAGTGGATCCCTGCAGATCTGTGTTCAGACTCATCAATAAAGATATAATATCCTTGGAGTAAATTTTTAATTAATTAAATTAATTATATACAACTTGTGTTAATTTCCTCTCTCTTAGTTCTGATTTAATAACCATTTAATGTTCGTTTATTTAAATATGTTGATCAGATAATTCATCATCTCATGATGTCAGATTAATCATTCCTAATAGAAAAAGTAATGTTGGGAACCACTCCTTCTACACTTCCACTGCGACTGAAAGCTACAAAGGGTATTACAGTGGGTCACAAGATTATTTATAATTTTTTTTATTTGGTGAATTAAAAATTCATAATTCAATTTCTCAATTAATTTTTAATCATTCATTAAATTTGAATTACTAGATATATTTCCTCCGCTATTATTTACCACTACTATAATAGAAATGAATAATTATTTGATTAAAATAAAATAGTGGATCTTATTCGAAGGTGCCAAGGTTCTTAGTCATACATCACATGACTATATACCTTGTAATCATAATTACATGTTGTGCAGTGAAAATGAACACATCAAGATTGACTTGGATATCAATTCATGATTTTTCATTTATTAGGAAATTAATTACCCCATTATTTTAACACATGTTGAATAGAATTAACTAGTGCATGGTCATCCAGACTACACACTTTGTAGCCCACTAGACATGGCATGAGGGCCCTTTGGGTCAGGTTCGGGCCCTGTATTCCATAAATGACCTACCCGACTGGTGACCTTGTAACACAGATTCAACACGGTGTGTGTCCTACTAGACATGCATTTTACTCAATGATTTATTATGCACACCTCACATGTTAAATGCCAAGGATAAACTTCAGATAGGTGGTTAAGGGTGCACACACTATGTAGATTGGATCCACATGCCGTGTAAATTTAACAAATTACATAGATTAAAAAAATATTTGTTTTACTATATAATCCATGGGGAAAGAACATGCATGTGGTAATAAATATAGGAAACACCATGTGATAGGTTTTAATATAGATAAATATTTAAATGTTTGATCAATGTAACTATATTGTATATATTTTGATATCGTGTTTGAGTCATATTACAAGTTGTAACTCTATTTTAATTGAAGCATAACATGTGGCTGAACAATTAGTTATTTTTTTGTATTCATCTCAGATGTAAATATCATGAAAGTAAGTAATATGTGGTGTATGATATATATCACAAAAGTAAAAAAGTAAATGAATATAATTTTTTTTGATAAGAATCATATAGGTATTCACTGTGTTTCTTATAAGTTATAGATTCTATGTAGAGTTAATTTTACATGAATTGGTTTAATTTTTTTAAAATTATAATGGATGATAATCTAAAGGAAATTCAGATAAGGATTAATATAATGGGATTGATTAATTATAGATTATAATGACTAAATTTTACTGAGAGTTATACTAAATAAGAAATATTATATGTTGACTGATAGTATTATTAAATGTGTAATCCCATGCATGCTAGTGGGTGATCATGTGATTGATGATACATTTTTATTTGTTTGGTTTCATTTAAATTTAATATTAAGTTAAATTGTTAGTCTATATTCCTTCTCTCCATAATATGGACGATTGGAATGACCATGATTTTTTTTGTAAAACCCCTTTACCACTCACTTGCATATGAATAAAATCACATGTAATCGATGGAGATCTAAATCAAGTGGTGGTAGTACCATTTATAATCCTAGTAAAACCCAATCTAAGCAATATAAAATTTTTGGCAGGTGGAATCTTGTTAATTTAAATCTCCGATTAGTTAAACATGTTTCTCACATATGTCAGAAGGTAGTTTATCACCTGCTAGATAAAATAAACTTTAGAACAAGCTATGATAATACCCTTTATTTTGTTTTTTTAGTAATGGTTATTCATAATTTATGTTTTATCATGATTAATTAATTAATGACCTCACATGTAAGAAATATGGAACTAAAATAAACTGGCTTATTCATAAATATCTTCTAAAACATGTTTAATCACTTAATTAACCTGACTTAATATTATTATGAATGAGATAATAATAGAAATTGGAAATGAATTCATAATTTATTAAATCCCTCAAAAAATATTTATTCACTATAACTTTACATTACATCGGTTAGAACCGAACAATAGTTCAATGTGATTAAAAATCCAAAGTTGGGTTTGTAAAATTTTTGGGGAATTAAAACATGTGGCTTAGAGTTCACCTGACTTGGTTCACATCACTCGTTGACTACGAATGCAAGACAATTTTTAACTGATAGGAAAATTTTGGGGAAATCCAAATAATTAATTTTAGTATTGGGGATTCCACTGAATGAATCAAGGTATTGTGCATTAATTATTTGGAATTTGGAATGGCATACTAAAACCATTTATGTTTTTTGAATTACCAAAGTGTGGGTAATGAGGAGGGTGATATGGATCCTTTCCATTTGAATTTTCAACAAATATGATATTTGAAATCCAAATGTGATAGTTATTGGGGTTTGATAAAATATGTGGGGACCAATAAATATAATATTTATTTATTTGTATAATTTTTATTAGATAAAGTAATAAAATTATTCTTATCATATCTAATACAAATAACAATAATTTAAATCATCCATATCATTTTGATCCTCACATGAGATGGAAAAAATTATCATCAACATGAATTTATAGTAGAGGAAGATACATTTATGCATCCTCCATCACAATGAAAGTAAATTAAATGTGTTGGAAGAACCATTTCCAGTTGTTCCTAAAAATTAGGCAAGAGATAATTAGATATCTCTCTATGAGAAACATTTGAATGATCCTACATATTTTATGTTCTTCATTCAATCATTCTTATCCAATGAGCTCTTGAAGAAACATTAGGATATGGATGATTATAACATGATGTCTCAACATAGGGTTCTATATCAAGAGAAGAAGAGCCAATAGAGGTATGAGATATCAAATTCTTTCTTCACAAATAAGCGTGGTGAGTCTACACTGGTTGGGCGTCATGTTGTTATACATATAAGATACATTGAATTTATGAGCATATTTGAGATTAAATTCATAGATGAGATGCGTACAGATCATAATCGTTCAACTCATCCAAAAAAATTCTCATGTTTAGTTTTGAATTATAATACGATAAATAATGAATGAGTCTACTTGAACATATGAACAAGATTCATATTGAAGATAAGAACGTGGGGCCTGATAAACCCATAGTACTTATGGTGAATATGAAGAGGAAGGGAAAAGAAAAGGGTCCCAAGACTTATAAATAGTCTAATGCTTATTATCACCATCCTTCTATGAAGAAGAAGAACAAAATGTAGGGAAATGAAAAAAGAGGTAATGTGTTTTCAATGTGGAATGCCAAGCCACTGGAAGAGGACCTACAACCAAAAGTGTGGGTAAGATAAATTAATGTTCTTTATCGATAGAAATCATTCCATATATACACACTGTGTATTATATATTGCATGTGGTGATCACATCTGTATCCAAATGTTGGAACTAAGTCAATTCAGGATGCTTTTTTGAGGAGAAGTGAATACGTGAGTTTCTATTGGTTCAAGGTTTGATACGATGTCCATTGGTGACTACCACATTTCATTGCAAATGGGACTGCTTTTGGATTTTCATTACTGTTATTATGTACCTATTGTAATAAATAATAATAATATTTTTACCTTGTTAATATATATATATGTGTTTATTTTCATGTGCTTAAATAAAATTTGTTTCATTTATAAGGACAACATATGTTATGGTAAGGAAAATATAAATAATTTTCTATATGTATTATATTTTTAAAACTATATTTTGGATATTTATAATATATCATGTTCACATGACTTATATAACACCCAACCTTTTCATCTCCATTTTGGTCATGTAATTGGGAAGCATTTGAAAAAGCTCTATTAGGATGGATATTTAGAATCTTATGAGCCAAAACGACTAGGAATGTGTCATTTTTATTTAATTGAAAAAATGAAAAAACCCCCTTTTAATGGACATAGTGAAAGGTCCACAAATGTAAAGTCCCAACCCCATTTTTCCAGAGAAGAATCCTTGTTACATTATATTTTCATGATTAGAAGAAATTCATATCCCAACGGGATGAATATTTTAGTAGATTTTGAATTACATATACATACATATGTTCTACAATGATACATTAAATTAAATACAACATTTATGTTTTATTGGGAACATCCACAGCTCTGTGTTTATCCCTACATAGAACTCATTATAAACTTCTTCATGTTTTTAGATAAAAAAACATAATAATTATGTGATCTCAAATTCTAATTAAGGGTATTAAATACATTAGAATATGTTAAAAACACAATCATTACGCATGGTGAATAACTAAAATACATCCTTTTAAAAATCAACTGAACATGAATATAATATGTCAGGAATAATGGATTAATAAATAATGCCATGGTAAAACATAATCATGGGTATTCAACTAGTGGAATAACCACATTGACAATCAATACTAGTTTCATAATTATGGAAATTCATGTGTTGTACATTCTAAAAGATACCATAAAGGCCTCATCAGATACATATAAAAACTATTAAGCCCTCGGCCAAAACTATATCTAAAAATGGAAAAGTCCTCGACCAAGTCTATATCTATTTGTCTCCTGAGACCTACTGATTCCTAGAGGGGTTATAGTAGGCCACACCCATTACATAATAATTAAAATTCATTTATAATATGAATGGTGATAATCATAAACAACATATACATTCATATTGAAACTAATATATGAAATGTATTTAGCATTCCTTGAAAATTAAGAATAAACACTGACAATTTTGAGTGAATTGGTGAATGGTTTTAAGATAGCACATCCACAGTTAAACTAATAAGAAAACATTCAATTAAATATGGTAGATTATATCATAAAATTTTAATCCCAATAATAAATAATAATCCAAATGTGTGTTTAAATACACAGATATACTCTTATAAAATTATTGAGTAATTGTTGAGAAAAAATATCTTTTACTTTTAAAAGAATAGTTATTTTGGAAAAAATATTTATATAAAACCATAATTGAAGTAAGATAGTATTTAAATAATAAAAATAATTTTTTTAAATGATATTGGTTTCCAAAAAGAGATTATATTGTGCCCTTGAAAACAGGTAAGAATTTGAGAAATTCCCGTCAATCAGGCTTGTATTTCAGAAAGAATTTTTTAATGATCTTTTTAAAACATATATCTCCCCATAAATTAAATTATGTATATAGTTGGTAAAAATAGATAGTACATTCATCTATAATATTTTAGAAATATATAACACTAAATAATAATTTATGTGAGGTCTTTAGTGAATAATAGTAACCCGAATGAAAATAGAGGTTCAGGTAGAAAATGTTTACCTTATGTCTGAAGGTGTTCCTAACTTAATCTTAATTACCTGGATAATGAAACATAGGCTCATAAATTAATGATTATAGAAACTCCTTTACATGTAATTGATTTATTATAAACTTAATAGGTTTATTCTAGGCCTTTTGTTGGGTTAAGTGATTTAATTTCATTGATTGTGAGTATTTTCTTCCGTGGTTTTCCTAATCGGTTTACTAATATTCATTTATGGATAAACATGTAGAGTGAGAATGGTCTTGAATAATATAAGTTTATTTTTATTAGTGAAAAAATGTATTATGAAATGGTTTTAAAATTTCTTTTCTTATTTGGAGTAATGGAATATCATAATATAAAACATTAATGACAATTGATTGGGTTAATTGGAGGTTTTTATCACAATGAACTCACTTTTATTTAAAAATTTATATCATGTATACAAAACGATTTATGAACTATGAATAAGTTAAAATAAATAAATTATATTCTTTTTCACCCATTAAAATTATTTAATGATCTGAATATAAGACGGTAATTGAAATTGAAAACTAGTCATCCATGTATGTGAAAAATTAACACATCTCAGATGGTTTTTTCATTTGTAGTATAAATGAAGTGGAAAGGAGAAATGATGAAGAATTATTCATTTATAATAACACATGTCTAGTAAAAATAAGGTACTATAATAATCACAAGATTTAGATGAATGTAGTTCAGGAAAGAAAAAGAAAACAAAAGAATTTGAAATAAAAGAAATGAAAAGAGAAATTTACATCGTGAAGTAATATTCCTTGAGAGCCTCATTAGGGGAGTGGTTTTGGTATTTTTATGAGACCAAGGGATTCTAGGCGTGGGGTAGGATCTTGGGAGTATATTTGAGAATACTTTAGTCAAGGAAAAAGGTTTTAGAGGAATAAATAGAAGATGGAGTGGGGCGGGGGAGTTATAGAGGAACAGAGGTGGGTATTTCCATTATATTACTCATTATTTTATTATTTTTCCAATGACAACCAATAATACTGTATTTTGTGACTAGTAATAGTAATATGTTCATGTGAGTTTGAACCAAGTGGACATAAATTAGCCTTAAATCACCTGTGACTCATTAAATCTTGTATTTAATATTTATAGTGAATTATCTTATTTTACTATTCACTATAAATTGATGAATTTTAGAAAAATCCCAAAAAATCACCCCAAACATTTATCAATGTGTAGAAATGAAAAATCAAATCATTTTTATGAAAATAATTCTCAATATTTTTTATGTTAATTTATAAAAAAATCGTACTTTGTCGGGAAAAACAACATTTAAACTATATCAAATTTTATAACACCTTGAAAATTTAATTACGGTTCCATAAAATTATCTTATGACTATAAATAAATAAAATAAAAATTTATGATTAGATTTTTTGAAAATAAATTTCTATTTTAAATTATATAAATAATCAAAAAATTCATATTAAAATATTTATAACATAAAAAAATAACAATTCTTATACTATGATAATTTCGTAACTAATAAGATGTCAAAATTGTAGTTATACATTCATTGATTAAGTTTCTATTTTTTCCTCATTATCTTTTTATTAAAATTCATTTCTATTCATAAGGTTATGTTACTATTTATATGGGTATGTTACTATTCACTCAAACTTATGTTCATCATATTAGACACAAAATATCTTACTAACCACAGTAGTGTATGTCAGTTTTTCGAAATATAAATCATAGAGGTGGACAAGTTATGATTACAAGGTAGGTTATAAAAAGTTTTATTTTTTAGAGAATTAGTGTTTCAGGTATTAAATAATAAATATATTTGAAAAATATTGTGGTGTTACATTATCACCTCCTTTGAGAATTTTCATCCACGAAATTACCCAAATGTTACCTAAAAATCGATTTGTGTAGTTGTTTCTCAAAAGATCCTCATGCTCCCATGTTAACTCTTTGATTTTATGATATTTATATTTTATCATTTCCATTTGAGTCATCATATTCTCCCATAATTGTTTTTTAGTTTCAAGAATCTGGATAGGCTCTACACGGTAAGATAGTTTGGGATCCAATTCTATACCTTTGGAAGTGAGGACATGTGTTGGGTTTGTCATGTACATCCTTTGTAATAATAATAGGAACACATTGTGTACTTTATTCATTCTAGGGGAATATAAAAATGATATATGATATCTCCAATTCTCTCCATAATTTCAATCAGGCCTACGTACCTAGGGCTCATTTTTTTCTTTCTTCCCAAATCTGTATCATCCATCCACGTAGATAATTTTATGAAAACATGATCTCCCACTTGAAATTAAAAATACATCCTTTGATTATCAACATTTATTTTTTTCTACTATGAACTCCTTTGATATAGACTTTAGTAGTCTTTACCTTCACTATTGTTTCGTTCACAATACCTAGGCCCACAAGCTTCTTTTCTCCGACTTCATCCCAAGAATTTGGTGTACGAAATCTCATTCTATACAATGATTCATATGGTGACATTGAAATACATGAATGGAAACTATTATTATATAAAAACTCCACCATAGTATTATATTTATCCCACATACCATTAAATTCACGTGAAAATGTTTGCAACATGTCCTATAAGATTGAGTCGTACTTTCAGATTTCTCGTTAGATTGTGGGTGGTATGAAGTACTAAAAATATTATCAATATACAAATATTTCAGAAGTATTTTCTAGAAATTTTATTTAAATCGATGATTAGGATTAAAAACTATTTAAATAGGTGCTCTAAGAAGTCATAAAACATCATTAATATAGAGTTGTGTATGCTTATCTAGTGGGAAATCCTCCTCTATAGTGAAAAATGTTCATATTTCATAAGTCTATCAACCATTACAAATATCGCGAGTAACTTAATATATGGTTATGTCTTCTAATTTTTAGGTATGAATACTTATATATTGCATTACTCCCCGAGGATGTTGTTGTTCAGCTATTACTTGTGGACTAACTTGAAATATTGATTCATAATCACCAATTTCCAACATAATGTTGTCCCACAAGAAATATTCCTTCAATTATATATACATTTTAGTGCTAGCTAGATGTATAGTGAAATTTGAGCAATGAGCTTCATCTAGTAGCTTTATTTTTATCTCATGTATAGAGGGAACACATTGCCTCTTCACAAAATTTAGAATTCCATCTTCTCACACGAAGTGAGCCAACCTCACTTTTTTCGTATATTTTTTTTTAAAGACTCATATCATTAATCTCTAAATAATTATTTATTTCCAATAAATATGGTTTTAGAACCATTGAATAAGTAGCCATGTTTCACCTTCTTTGATAATTACCATATCCATCCTTACTAGATCTGTGTACGATGGTTCTTTGTCAATCTTCATTTTATTCAAAACTCCATGACCCTTCTTGCTCAATTCATCAACTACCATATTTTCCTTTCCAGGGGTGATATTGTATGAAACAATTTCAAACCATTGGTAGTTAGTGCCCTCTCATTTTCCTCATGTTGAGTTCTTTCTATGATAAAATATATTTTATACTCCTTTGATCCATATATAACTCACATTTTTCTCTAAAAAGATAATGTCTCCATATGTTTAGGGGAAATATTACGATAGGTAACTAGAGATCATGATTAGGATAGATTTATTTAGTAATTTTTAACTTCCATGAAGAATATTCAATAACTATATCATTCTTCATAAGGACACAACCATGTCCTTTCATTGATTCTTCAATATAGATCACAAACTCATCATTCCCTAGTTGTATAGTAAGGAATGGTGCATTCACTAATCATCTCTCCAATTTATTGAAATAGACCTCACATTATTCTGTTCAAATGATCATAACCTCATTACCTGTATGCTTGGTCATTAGGTTGGATCAATGGGTGACGTTCTGAATGAAATTCCAATAATATCCTGTTATACCAATAAAACATTGTACGTATGTTATGTTGTTTGTAGTGGGCCATTCTTTCATATCATTTTTCTTCACTGGATCAGTAGAAATTATATACATAGACACAATGTGGCCAAAAATTGGAATCGATTGAAGCTACAATTCCCACATTATAAAATTCCCATATAATTCATTTTCTACAATAGTCTACAGAATAATACAAAATTGATTTTCATAAACATCATAACTTCGGGAGAATATCAAGGTTTCATCAATAAAGACCACCAAAAATTCATCAATACATTACTTGAAAAATATTTTTATTTGATCCATGAAAATACGGGTGGATTAGTTAGTCAAAAATTCATTACAATAAACTTAGAATGCCCATATCTGGTTCTAAATTTTGTCTTTGTTATATCTTCCTTCTTCACATGCAACATATGATATCTAGATCGAAGATCAATCTTTGAAAAATTTTGGGCTTCTTGAAGTAGATCAAATAAATCATCCATGTGAAGTCAGAGATATTTTTTCATTGTTATTATTACAATGATCTCTCTATAGTCAATGCACAAACTCATAGATGCATATTTCAACTTAATGAAAAGAACATGGGATCACCATGGAGAAACACTAGGGATAGTAATTAATTTATCAATCAATTCACCTAGTTGTTTCATCGGTTCCCCAAATTCCACAGTGGAAATTTTAAAGGGTTTATTGATATGGGCATGGAATGATGAACTTAGTTGATGGAAAACACAATTTCTCACTTTTGATGTTGTCCTGGTAAATCCTATGGAAACACATACTGGTATTCTTGAACAATAGGTACATCCTCTATTTGAACATTTCATTCCTCAACCAGAGTTTTTGCAGTCCATTCCTTCCCAATAATTGAATTTAGAAGAGCTATGGGGGGTGGATCTATATGAGAATCATATGGTGATGTCTCTTCCCTAAAGATAGTTGATTCCACATAGTCCTAAAAAATAGCAACCTCATTCTTCATCCAATAACTTTAAACATCATGGTTCAACAACAAATCTATTAGTAGTATTATATCAATGTCATTTATTGAAATGATAATAAAATTAGTAGATAAAGCCCCTTTAAATGCTATTATTGGGACTTCCAAACACAATATTATTGTGATGATACTTTCAATATGGGTTTAGACAAACAACTTATAAGGACCCAACCTTATAAGATTACATAATCTTGAATTAAATGAATAATTCACATTGCGGAAATTTTTAGGTTTGGATATTTAGAGAATTTGGCCATAACTATTACATATCAACTTGACAATTACATATTGATACTACAACTAAGTATCTATTTTTTTAAATTAAAAACTCTCAAAAAGAAACATGTCTACTACCATGTTTTAGAAAACATGGATTCTTCCATGTTCCCATCCTTGACCCAATTCATCATTATGTCTTCTGGAAAACATTTCAAAAACATGGGATGAGCATAAAAATCTCAATAAGGGTAATAAAATAATTAAATGAAACATTAGACCTTCAATAAATTCAAATCAATGAATCCATACCTTTCAAAGATAATATACGTCATGAAATCATAATATTTATGAATAACACATAGAAATCAAAAATCATAAAGGAAACTTATGGCATCCATATCAAACATTAATTTTAGCTATCACAACTGCATAGGGAGTTATGTTGGAAAACTCATCACAGTATATTCCCTAAATCTCATCGTAGAAACATTGACATTTACCTCAACTATGTTACCCAATGCATTGGAGAGCTATCTTGGTCTCACCCGCCCTAGGTTTATCAAGGAACCTCCCATATACGTAAAAAATGCACAAAAATAATAACATATACATAACACA
Organism: Viscum album; assembly: GCA_963277665.1. Taxonomy (NCBI): domain Eukaryota; kingdom Viridiplantae; phylum Streptophyta; class Magnoliopsida; order Santalales; family Viscaceae; genus Viscum; species Viscum album. The sequence goes on from OY728128.1 coordinate 62,998,758, forward strand.
TAAAAAACAATAAAGGAATGTTAACATTTCCACATTGCAATAACATGATATAATTTTATGATATTGACATAATCAATTCTTTATCAAACCATTTCCAAAACTTTTCAAAACATTTAATAAAGTTATTTTTGAATCAAAGTTTCCCATACCACATTGATTATTATAAAGGAATTAACATTTTAAAACATTAATGTCCATATCAATAAATAATTAAAACCCTTTTTAAACCATGGACATTAATGAGAATGATTTAGAATAATAAATATTTGAAACAATATTTTTGTTAAGGAGTTCATAACCAAATAAGAGATGCTTGAATACAAATACTTGAGAAATAACATGTAATAAAAATATTATATTATCATGAGAATAAATTTATTCATGATATAATATTCCAATGGACAATATAGACACCATATAAAACTTAATTGGTGCATAACAACAATGATGTCTCAATGGAATGTAAATGGAGACAAAATCCCTTATAAAGATGGTATCCATAGATTAAGGATAAATCAATGACATAATTATGTGTGATTAATATATATTATCCAAATATAAGTGGGTATTAATTGAAAAACAATCATAAGTTATTCACAAATATTCATAGCACGATATAATAAAAAATTAGAAGTTTAACACAGTGAATTTGAATTGGGCTAAGAAGTTCTCTTATAGAAATTTGACTGCCTAAAAAATATCTCTTTAAAACTCAAAAAATGAATTGATGGGAGAGAAAATGGTATCTCATCACATGAAAATTAAATTTACAGCAATTAGGATATATACGATCATATCCTAAAATAAGAAGATGAAAATTAAAATACATATCAAAATTAATTCTTCAAAAAATCGGAGGGTGAAAGGATCTCTTACCTATTTGGTAACATACGAAACATAAAATCCAAGAAAGAAAGATTACAAAATGGAGATTTAAATACACATAAATTAAAATATATTATACAAATAATACAATCCTGGGAAGTACATACACCACACGAAAGGAAATAGTGGAAAACATAACATAAATCTCACTTGAATAAGAAGTAAGATGAAAACCTCGTACCACGTTGTAATCAATCAAGTCATATGAAAAAATGATAATAACCACAAAATAAATCACATAATACCGTGAATATGAATATAATCATGATAATATATTTACAATTTTATTACACAATACACCGCATGAAATAAATAAGTTTTCAACAATGGAAATCTCTCAGAATTAAAATTGAGAAAAGAAACCCCTTACCATGTGTCCGACTTGACCAGTTCAATCATTAATATCCTAAATAATAAAATAAAGATAATATATACTTTCTTATGAAAAAATTTCAGTTTTATTATTCCTTTTATATCACATATTACCATGTTATAAACATTATGCAATCATTTAAGTTATTAATGGTCATTTTTTCGAGGTTTGGTACATTAGTCAAATGTAAACTTTTTATAATTACATGTTTTTCGTGTGGTCAAAATTCCATTATCTCAAGAATTATATTCATGATTTATATATCCTATATATCATAAATATCAAGTATATGTATTTATTTATAATATCAAATAACATTTTGTGATAAGAAATGAAATGCACCGTTCATGGAGACGGTAAGTCGTATGTATGCATTAACGCTACATTTGATTCTATTTCATATTTACTAGGATGAAAACATAATGATACATAGGTATATTATAAGTTTATTATAATATAATATGATATGTATGTTAAATAATTTCATTAATTCCATCCTTTATACATTCCAGGTATGTCAAGAATGAGTCATATCACCTTGAGGGGGTGGTAGTCCGAACTTCCTCAAATTAAATTATTGTATTACACATATTGGAAAGCATAATGGTATGTTTGTAAATAAACATTACAGAAGTGCAGTGAAAACATAAACATGATATTTATCATATATAAATATAGACCCATCATAATGGCCACTATGAGAAGTGGTAGAAGAAGATTGAACAATCATCATTTTGTGAGGCAGTAGTTCGTCGTCCACAGAAATAGTACATTCTTTACCCATTAGATGGAGAGGTGTGTAAGTTTAGATTAAATCCTTCTCATTAAAATAACCTAATATATTTATTATAATGGTATTTTTACAAAATTAAGTTATAAAAACAGTTTATGGGGTTGGAGATGTAAAATGAAACAAATGAACTTAAGAGAAGATGTTACATTTAAATCGGGTATCATCTTTTGGTTTGACCCCAATGGTTTACTTGAATTTCATTATTCCGAGGTGAATTCTTCTAGGAGGAGGATTGTAATTTAGGGAGATTAATTGGGAATAAGATGGACATGAAAAGGGTCTTGAGAAGTGTGAGGAATGGGTTAGAATTGATTGCATTTTATAAGGGGGGAGGGGCTCTTTAGGATAGCTTGAATACATTATTTTATTATATGATGATTTTTTATAAAGGTCTAAAACTCAATAAAGTATAAGATTATATGAATCGTGTTCTAAATAAAATCATCCAATAAGAATTGGATATGTACTGGATATTGTTTTAATCTTTATAATCTTATTTATTTAAATAATTCATTAATGAGTTAAACACTGCATCATTATTGTGTCATAAATATTTTAATTTATTTTATCTCTAAAAATATTAAAAAATATCATTATGTAGGAAATATTTTTATATTTAAAATTAATATTTATAGATGAAGAGATAACATATATAATCAAATGTAAGAATTTATTTACTAAAAGATATTTGTTTAAGTGATTTTTGTCATTTATTTAAATTAATAAATATAAAGTGTCATTATCACTCCCAAGTGGAACCATGGTGTCCCAAAAATATACCAAAGGATGGCCATGGATGTAAATGTATCAAAAAATATGACTATTTCACTTGTTAGGGTAATATAATATAATAATAATAACAAATTCTTTACCCATATTTACAATATTTACCTTCTAACCATGGTAAATAAAATATTTACTGAATTAAATATTAATAACTTGTAAAAATAAATGATACGTGTTTATAAAATTTGTACCATCTGATTCCAAATATGCAATTCATTTTTACGAATTCAAAACACATATGTGAGAGAAATTAATTTAAAATTAATTTCCTCTATCAAAATATATAGCGTGTTTTTAAGAAATAATAACTATAAAAATATTTAAAGTTATTTATGTTCAATTTCAATTTGAAATTACTTACAATGACCAAAATTAGATTAAATAGTAAAAAAATAAATTAATTAAATATTTAAACCAATTAAAATGATAATCTAACCTTATGAATAAATTAGATTAAAAGGAAATTTGGAATTAAAATATAGTCTTATCATTGTTAATTAAAAATTAATTTTATCACAAAAATACCAAAAATTTACCAAAGTAAATATTGATTTCCCAATTCTAAATAAGAATTTTATTTTGTCAAATAGAACATATAAAAGTTACCAAAACTATATTTAAGTAGGGTTCACCATAAAAAGTTAGTAAATTGTCCTTTTAAAGAATATTAGAGTATTTATGCTTAAAATCAGATTCTTTCTTATTTTAAGCCCGTGAAATTTATTATACAAAAGTAAAAACATTTTATAAACATATTTAATCCTAATATGGTTATTTTTTGTCATTCCCGCCAATACAATGGCTAGGAGTTAACTACTATTTAATATAATTATATTATATTAATATTTTTTAGTATAACTCAACGTTGTGTGCGACGTATGTTTTCGAGGAAACTTGATGTTGCATATGAGGTATGACATCGAACATAGAATCCCCTTGAATGTAAAATTAATATTTAATTCACATATATTAGTAAATATAAAAAATTTATATTCATTATTTACTTGTTATGTTACATCCTTCCTCCAATTTGGGAATTGTGTCCTCACAATTTTCAAATTGGGGTTGGAAACATCATTAAATGTTCCACATCAGAAAAAAATGTTAGTAAAATATTCACTTTAATAGAAATAAAGAAAAATAAAATGGTCACCTGAGATAGCCCATACTAGTATTCCATGTAGGAAAACATGGATATGTAAGAGAAAATAACAATCATGTTCAGGTGGATAGTGATAGAAAACATGATTAGTAGATAGTTAATCACCATAAAATCACTATCCTATGATGGGTTAAATAGTCTTTGATTCCCCTATAGAAAAATTTAATAGACATTATTTTGGTTTTAATTTAATTTTCATAGTGTTGAGGAATTTATTTTTGAACTTAACTAAAAAAATAATGAAACATACATACATGTCATGTAGACCTTCATCCATTATTAAATTTTTACAACAAGCACATCTTTTCTTCCAATGATGAGTATTCAAACTGACATTGTCACATTAAATTTTCGAGAATCATCTTCTATCTTATCATATAATCCAAAAAATATGAACATTATATTTCCCCTATATTTAGACATCAACCAAAACCAAAACATTTAGTACAAGACCCAATAATCCTCAAAAAAGGATAATACTTTATAAAAAAAATACTACTCTTAATCCTAAAAAATTAACAAACAAAACCCAAATTTTGGAAAAGACCCTTAAATAAACAAATGTCCTTAAAATTCTTCAATGTAACCAAAACTAATATTTTAACCCAAAACTCAGCAGTATTTAATCACATAGTCTTCGAAAATAAATCTTAACATTTATCTCAACACAAAATCGACTACTCTTAAAGTCACATACTAATATGTAATTAACAAAATCACATATTCACTATGATCAGTTAATGATTTACATAAATAACCCAAATCACCATACATCCATATTAAAAACATAGATTAATCGAAAATAAAATTCCACCATTACTCATCAAAAGAAAAGATTATTATTCCTTGAAAAAATTTCTTATATCAAACATCAGGGTTACACAAACTATAAAAAGTAATCTAATATAATCCCATCCTCAAAAGAGACTTAATAATTTTAAACCTTTCACAATCATAAGATCTACCATAACTCTTGAATCCCTTATATTTTGACTTCTTAATCATTCAAAATTATTCAAGATCCACTAACCATTCCATACCAACTTATTCTGGAATACCTCTTTCCAAAAAACAATATCATGTATCATATCCTATGATTCAATAATATCAAAACATATGTTATAAAAATATCCATACCTTTCATTGTTCATTGTCAGTTACTTTATCCTTAATCAGAATGGTGTTAGGTATTTGTAAACATATATTTTTACAGTATGGGTGATACCATTCCTAATACTTCTTTGTAGGAAATATATTTTTATAATTACCTTGAACACCACATTTAAAACATTAAATTGATCCGTTAGAAAGAACTTCTTTCCCATTCCTAGTGTCAACTGGATGATACATTTTTCCCTGGAAGGTTCTTGGTTTTTAAACTTATTCCCCACATTTATGGAATTTTATCATCCCTTTGAATCATTTTCCTAAGTGTTTCTTTCCACATCCTTGGCAGATATGTTTTTGACCATACATACCTTTATAATTATTACATGAAAACCAGTAGTGATTTGTTTCTCTCATATACAATGCCTCATAAAAATTACCATGGATCATGTGGTAAATCATGACTTCAGATAGTTTGTTGAGAATAATCACAAGATTTCTCATTACAGTTCCAATTTCATTCAGTTGCTCATTCAGAAAACCATCACAGTTTTCATCACATCCACTATTACATTAGTACCTATTTGATCTAACCATTTACTAAAACCAAAATGGAAAGTGTCTGTATATCTGTAAACTTATCATATAATATCTTGTGAGGAAGGTAAATACTATGATAGACTTGTTCATTTTATCTTAAACTCATTAAATTTTTCAATAATAACAATGGATCCTTATAATATTCCTACCTTGAGGGTTAGGTCACTTATACTTAAATAACACCCTAACCTCTAATGTTATCAAAACTGAACTCTGATACCAACTATAAAGAACCATCCTTAAAACATTACATAATCATGAATTAAATAAATAATTAACATTGATGATCTTTTCAAGTTTATAGTTTTAGGGAATTAGGCCACAACTATTACATAAATCATGAAAATTTCATGTGAACACTACTACTCAGTATCCTTTTTAAAAAAAATAAAAACTCTTAAAATGAAACATATCAAGTTCAATGTTTTAGATAGTATGTCTTTTCCATGATCCCATCTATTACCCTATTCATCTTTAAATATTTTAAAGAACATTTCCAAAATGTGGTGTGAGAATAAAATGTCTTTAAGGGTTATAAAATAATGAATGGAAACATTAATCCGTCAATAAATACAAATAAATGAAACCTTACCTTTAAATCAAAACATACCTCATGAAATCATAAGATTAATAAATAACACATAGACATCATAAATCCAAAAGGTTACTTATGAATTCCATATCAAATATACATTGTAGTTATCACAGCTACGTTTGGAGTTACAATGGAATACCCATCACAATATATTACCTAAATCACTTAGTAGGAACATTAACATTTACCTCTATCATGTTACCCAATGTAATGGAGAGCTATATCAGGCTCACCCAACCTAGGTTTTTCTTGGATCCCCCCATATACGTAAAAAATTCCCAATAATCATAACATATTCATAACAAATAAAATAAGAATAAAGGAAAGATAACATTTCCACATTGTAATCAGAACATATCATTTCAAGATATAGACATAATCAAGGCTTTATCAAACCATTTTCAAAACCATTTAACACTTCTTATAAAGGGATTTTTTAATAAAAGTGACCCAAAACACATTGATGATTTTAAATGAATTATGATTTTAAAATGTTAATGTCCATATAAATATATACATAATAAAACTTTTAAAAAAATTACAGTAATTATACTTATTTATAAGAAAAAATATTTAAAACAATATTTTAGTTAAATATTTATTAACCAAATGACAGATGCGTGAATACACATAAATGATGAATAAAATTTAATAAAAAAGATATAACATCATGAGAATAAAGGTATTCATGATATAATATGGTAAAGGAAAAAATATACACCATATAAAATTGAATTTATGGATAACAATAATGAAGTCTCAGTGGAATGTAAATTGAGATAAAATCCCTTATAATGACGGTATCCTTAGATTAAGGATAAATCAATGTCATAATTTTGTTTGAAAAGTATAAATACACAAAATATATGTGAATATTAATATTAAATCAATCATATTTCATTCACCCATATTTATATCACGACATAATCAAAAGGATTAATTTTACTCCAAATAATTGAAATTGCATTATGAAGATCTCTTATAGAAATTTGATTTCCTAACAGCGTCACATTAAAATTCATAAAATAAGTTTCTGGGAGATAAAATAGTATCACATATCATGGATATAAAATTTACAGAAATTAGGATATATAATATCATATTACAACATCGGAATATGTATTCTAAATGACATAACAAACATAAGTCTTTTAAAAAGAGGAGGGTGAAAGGTTCCCATACCAATTTGGTATCATATGAAACATAAACTCCATGAAAGAAGGATCACACAATGGAGATGTAAATACCAATAAATTAATGTATATTATACAATGAATAAAATCATGGGATGTACATACACAACATAAAAGTAAATAGAGGAAATCAAAGTCAGAATCTCATGGTAATAAAAAGTGAAATGAAAACCCCTTACCACATTGTAATCAATCAAGTCGTATACCAAAAGTTAATAACCACCTAATGAATCATATAATACAATGAATATAAAAGCTAATAATGGTAATATATATCAAATTTCAGTACATAGTACACCACATGCTATAAATAAGTGGCGAATAATGGAAATCTCATGGAATTGAAAGTGGGATAAGAAACCCATCATCGCATGTCCGACTAGACCTGTTCGTTCTTTAATCTCATGAATAATACGATAAATTTAATTTATAGTTGATTAATAACATTTTCCAAGTTTATTTTTCCTTTTATATTTCTCATTACCATGTTATAATCATTATTCAATCTTTTAATTTAATAATGGTCGTTTTTTCGATATTTGGTACTTGAGTATAAAATGAACTTCTTACAACTACATGTTGTTCATGCTGTAAAAATTTGATAATATCCATAATTATATACATGATTTAGATATCATATATATCTTATATATCCAGTATATATATGTATTTATAATATTACATAACATTTGGAGATATGAAATGAAATTCACAGTTTATATATAAGGTAAGTCGTACGTACAGATGAATGCTACTTCCATTTCTATTTCACATTTAGTGGAATGAAAATATAATGATACATTGTTATATTATAATTATAGTATAATATCATATGATATATATTTTACATAATTTCTTTTATACCATCCTTTATATGTTCCCATTATGTCATGGATGAATCATATCATCTTGCAGTGGTGGTAGTAGGAACTTCCACAAATGAAATTATCGTATTCCACATATTGGAAGGAAAAAATTACTTCTTATAAATAAAACTTATATAATCATAGAGAAAATATAAACCTAAAATATATCATATATAAATACGGTTCCATCATTATGGCAACCATTAGAGGTGGTAGGAGAAGATTGAACAATCATTGTTTCGTGAGGCAGTAGTTTACCATCCACAGAAACAGTATGATCTTTACCCATTAGATAGAGGTGTGTGTGAGTTTAGTTTTAATCATTCCCATAATAAAAAACTAGTATGTTATGGACACTTTATTTGTTTTAAAATAAAGTAATAAAAATAGTTTATGGGTTTGGATAAGTAAAATAAAACAAAGAGCATAAGAGAAGATGTTACCTTTAAATCGGTTATCTCTTTTTGGTTTGAACCAAAATGATTACATGAAATGCTTTATACCTTGGGGAATGATTCTAGAAGTAGGATAGAGATATAGGGAGATTAATTGGGAAGATTTTGGATGAGCTAAGGGGCTTGAGAAGTGTGAGAAATGGGTTAGAAGTGATGGCTTTTTATAAGGGGTAGGAGGGGATCTTTAGGAATGATTGAATAAATTATTTTATTATTAAATGATTTTTTGTTTATAAAGTTCCAAAACTCATAAAATTAGAATATAATAAGACTAAATATTTAAATAAAATCATCCAATACGAATTGGACATGTTTTTGATGTTTCTTAGGCATTATTATCATATTTTTTTAAATCATTCATTAATGTTGTAAACAATACATCATATTGTGTCATAAATATTTTTATTTATATAATGTCAAAAAATTAAAAAACTATCATGATATAGGAAAAGTATTTATCTTTCCAATGAATATTTATAGTCTAAGAGACATTTTATATAACCCCATGTAAGAATTCATTTACAAAAAGATATATGTTTAAGGAATTTTTGTCTTTAATTTAAATTAATTAATATAAAGTATCATTATCACTCTCAAGTAGCTCTGTTGGGTCCCAAAAAAGTCCCAAGCATACCCATGGTCGTAAATGTATCATCCAATGGGATTAGGACACATATTAGTGTATGTTAATATTATTATAATTTTATTTTATTACCCTTATTTACTAGATTTACTCTTTAACCATGGTAAATAAAATATTTACTGGAGTAAATATTCATAATGTCTAAAAAAGTTTCATATTTACACAATTAGAACCTCCTGATTCCAAATATGGAACCAATTTTATAAAATTCCAAAAATATAAGTGGAAAAAAATAATTTAATATTAATTCCCTCTATCAAAACAAAAATCCCTGTTTAATAAAAAATAACTATCAAAAGATTGAAACTTATATATGACCAATATCAAAGTTAAATTACATCCAATGAACAAAATTGGATAAAATAGTAAAAATAATAATATAATTATAAATTAAAACCAATTAAAAATATAATATATCCTTATAAATAAATTAGATAAAAAGACAATTTTGAAATAAAATACAGTATTTTCACTATTCAATAAAAATAAATTTTGTCTGAAAATTACCAAAAATTTACCCAATGTAAATTTTTATGTCTTGATTCTGAAGAAGAATTTTATATAGTCAAATAGAATATATAAATGTGAACAAAACTATATTTAAAGATAGTTCTCCATCAAAAGGTAGTAAATCAACCTTTTAATGAATATTATAGTATTTATGCTTAAAATCAAATTATTTCTTATTTTAATCCTCTAAAAGTTATTGGATAAAAGTAAAAACATTTAAGAAACATATTTAATCATAATATGGTATGTTTTTTAATTACCTCTTATAAAATGACTATACATTAACTACCATTTCAAATAATAATATTATATTAATATTTTTCAGTATAACTCAACGTTTTGGGCAATGTAAGTTTTCAATGAAAAATATTGTTGTGTATCAGGTTTTCCATCGAACACAGAATCAACTTTATGGTAAAATTAATATTTAATTCACTAATGTTAATAAATATAAATGTTTATTTTCTTTATTTACCTGGGATGTTTCAAAATTTCCTTATCAAATAAAATTGGAAATATTTGATTTTAGTGGAAAACAGGGAAGATAAAAAATAATTATATGATCTAGAAAAAAAAAATTGGCTATGTTTGATGAAATTATTAAATTACTTGAAAAAAATCATTAGAAACATTACTATCAGAAGATGTGATTTCATAATCATGTCCCTGCTCCCTTAACCATTCTGAGGCATGTTTCCTAGACGCTTGGGACAATCATTAGTATAGTGTCCCATCCACAAAAATTTATAGCATTTACCAATAATAGATTCTTTATTCCCCTTGAATACACCAGAATGATGGCCATTCTATACACAATTGTAGCACACCTATTTTCCTTTTAAGAATGTACTAGGGTGTTTCCATCCACAATTATCACGGGGTGGAAAGTCAACTCTTCCCATCTTCTATGTATCCTAATTTCCTTTTCAGGAGTTTTTTGCAACCCTCTTCTTTTCTATTTTTCTATTAAATTCATAATACATAGAGAATTATTTTTTTCTCTTGATCGAACATGAGACTATATCATTGTAAGATGGGAAATTTTGGCTATCCAACACCCACCAAGGAATGTATTTAGGCTATAAAATAATCTATCAATATATCTCCATGAATTAAATATATAGACCATAGAATTCCTTGATAACCTTGTCATGTTTGATTCATACATTGAAATATTATCATTTTCATTTTCCCTCAAATTCAGAAATTTCCTTTCCATATCTGCTCACAATTCATGGCGAATGTATTTCTCTATGAAAATTTCTTTAAATTCACTCCCTTCCATAATCTATACCTATTCCACCTCATTTTTGTTTTGAAATTGTGACCACCATTGTTCATATTCTTCTGATATATGATGAACAGCCATGAAAAACATATTCCTATCATTACATCCCATGGTGAGAAATATCTTCTCCAAGGAACTTATTGAGTGTTATGCTATGAATGTGTTTATCGACCCATTAAATGATGGAGGTTGTTGTCGCATAAAACATTATAACATAGCTCCTTCACATTGTGGATCTGGATACTCAATACGTGTAATGTTATTGTTCAAAACCTTGTCCTTGTATTGTTTTATGTTTCTCCACATCAATTGTCGATACAAAGCCAACATCATTATCAGGCATAAGAGGGTTAACCCTACATGGGATATGCAAATTCATGAGGTTTACATTCCTTCAAGAGTATTCTATTTCTAAATAATGGAATACATTAGATTAGGAATTGAGTCATAATATATAATATAAATATACAAGGATACATAAAATAAATTGAAATATTATTGAGGTCTAATACCATAATCATATATATGGTTTAATTGAGGAAAAAATTACATTTAAATTCATCATAACAGATTATAATGTAAATGAGAATTATCCTAAGAATATTCACAGGCAGTGTCAAAAATGGTGTGCAGTAGTACCCATTATCTTGTACCAGGATACCCTTGGTTAAGACTGAAACACATTATCATTGTTTCCACTCTTAGGTACATTTATTCTAGAACCACATCCACAGGTAGTGTCTATACCGGGTTGTATTTGATAGAAATATCCACATAATATATTCCATAACAAAATAATAGGATTTTATTGTATGTTTATCCTCAATGAATATATTATTGGGTTGTTCTCTAATCTATGTTTTCTAAACCTAGTTTCTGTTTTTTCTACTAAACTTCATTTGACAACGACTATAATGACCAGAACCAAGTTTCCCTGAGCCGATGCATTTTTAAATTATATTAGCATGATTAAAAGAATATTTTAACATAAAGGAATAGATAGTTTAGTTGATTTGGAAAACGAGATACATACATAGGTTGAACTATAAAACATGAAATTAAATACAACAAATAATTTTTAATGGGGACATCTACAACCCTATGTTTATCCCTTCAAGACATTTATAATAAACATCTTCAAGACCAGAGAAAAAGAAACATAATAAGTGGGAGAGATCAAATGATAAGTAATGGTAAGAAATATAGTAGAAGATATCATAAACATAAATATTTGGCATGGTGAATAATACATTACATTACTTTAAAAAATAATTAACACATGAACAGAATAGGGTAGTAATATGGGATGAATAAATAATGCCATAATAAAACATAATCATGGGAATTCTACTAGTTGAATAACCACGACAACTATTAATACATTTTACATAATGAGGTGAATTCATGTTCTAAAAATTGTAAAATATACCTTCAATTCCTCATCCAATACATCTATGAATGATTCAACCCTCGGCCCAAACCATATCCAAATGTGGGAAAGGCCTCGACCTAGTACATATATATTTGTATCATGACACCTACCAATGCATCTAGGGGTTATAGAGGTCCCCACACATCACATAATAAGTCCAATGAATTCATCATATGAATGGGGATAAATTTAAACAACATATACATTCATATTGAAACTAATATATGAAAAGTTATTATATTTCCCAATCATTAAGAATAAACAGTAACCATTCAGAGTTATTGGTGAAAGGTTTTATGATAGAATGTACATATTAAAAATCATCATAAACCAATATGTTAAATATGATAGATGATATCATAAAATATAAATTCAAATAATACATAATAATCTACATGTGTTTTGAAATAGATGAATATTCTCTTATAAAATCAGCGAGTAATTACCGAGAATAATACAGTTATAATTTGAAAAGAAGTGATATTTTGGATAAAATATTTGTATAAAACCATAAGTAATGTAATAAAGTATTTCAATAATAAAATGAGTTATTTTATAAATAAATTATTTTAAAAAAATAGATTATAGAGTGCCCTTGAAAATTTGTAAAACATTTGAGAAATTCTCCTCAACTGGGATTGTATTTCGAGAAGAATTTATGAAAGATCCTTTTAAAACATATAAAAACTCAAAATTGAAAGAAGTAATCATGTTGTAAAAATAAACAGAAAATTATAAAAAAATATATTAGCAGTACAAATGTGTAAATAATATAGTTAATTTAGGTATGTAATGAATAAGAGTAACCCGAATAAAAATGGAGGTTATGGTATAAAACCCTAATATTAAGTCTGAAGGTGTTCCTCACATGATATTAATGCCCTGATTAATAAAATTTTGGTTCATAAATCAACGATAACATATCCTCCTCTACATGTATTTTATTTTTTTTAACATTATTATGTTTATTCATGGACTTCCCATAGGTTAAGAGATTCAATTTCATAGTCTGGGAGTGTTTTCTTCCATGGGTTTCATTATCTGTTTACTAAAATTCTGATATGGAAAACCATTTTGTATTATAATGGTTGTCCAGAATAGAATATATATGTAATTAGTAATACATGTGAAGATTACATGGTTGTTAAATTTGTTTTTGTTACTTAGAGTGAAGATGAATCATTATATAAAACTTTGAGGACAATTGTTGGAGTTAATTGGATTTTTTTATCACAATGAAATCATTTTGATTTACAAATTTACGTATTGTGTAAAAAGGATTCCATAACATTAAATAGGTTGTAATATATATATTATAGTATTGTTAAACTAGAAAAATTATTCCATGACCAGAATAGAATATGGTAATCGAAATTGAAAACAAGTCATCCTTGAATGTGATAAATTAACACATCTCGGATGGTGATTTTATTTCTAGTGTAATAAAAGGAGAAATGGAAAATTATGAAGAATTAATAATTTATAATATAAATAATAAAGAACATTTAAGGTACTGGATTCATCACAATATTGGGATGAATAGACGTGGGGATGGAAAAAAGAAAAGTGGAACCGGAAATAAAAAAAAAGAAAAGAGGAATTTACATCTTCAACTAATGGTCCTTGAGGGCCTCTTTATGGGAGAGGTTTTTTCATTTATAGAAGAAAATTGATGTTGAATGTGGGGTAGGATCTTGGGGGATATTTGAGAAGAATTTCGAAATGGAACAAGGCATTAGAGGAGTTAAGAAAAGAGGGATTGAGGGGGATTTTAGAGTGTAGGAGAGGAGGGTTTTCCCATTATTTTAAACATTACTTTATTACTTTTTCAAAGAAAACCAATAGTATTGATTCGTGAAAACAAAAAGATTAATATGTGAATGTGAGTTCGAACTGAGTATTCTTACATCAGGCTTACGTAACCTATGACTCAATAAATATTATATTTAGTATTTATCATAAATTATTGTATTTTATTATTCACCTAAAATGGTTGAATTTTAGAAAAATTCCAAAAAAATCACACCAACCATTTTTCAACGTGTAAATTTAAAATTTGAAGTCCATTTGTTTGATAATTATTCTCTAAGTTTTTTTTATTTAATTTATTATTAAAATAATATTTTATGAAAAAAATAGTATTTAAACTATATCATGATTTATAACACCTTAAAAAATTAATCAAGGTCCTGTAAAATTATCTTATAACCATAATAAAATGAAATTAAAATTTATTATTACATTTTATGAATTTAGTTTTCCATTTAAATTATTTAATTTATTATAATATTGCAATTAAAATATTTATGACATAAAAAAATACAAATCCCTAAATTACAACAATTTCTTAAATTATAACATGTCTATATTGTATTTATACAATCATGGGTTATGTTTCTATTTTTTTATTCAATTTAATATTAATTAATGTTTATTTATATTAATAAGGGTATGTTACAATCCAAAAGGGTATTCTACTATTCATTAAAAATGAAGTTTGTCTTATTAGACTCTAAATATGTTACCGAACACAACTGTGTATGTCGGTTTTTTGAAATTAAAATCATAGAGGTGTAAAATTTATTACTACTATATAGGTTATAAAAAATTGGTGTTTTGTAGAGACTAAATGTTTCATGAATTCAATAATTGTTTTTTGAAATTTCTTGGGGTTTTACAAAAAAATCATCTACGGTTGGTATACACTGATGTATGTGAAACAGTTCTAGTTGAAGTTAGATGTTTATATTCATACTTCATAAATCTATTGATTATTTGAGTATATATGAATATATTTACATAATAATGTTTAATTCTGAGTCCGTTGAAAATTTCAAGGAATTGAATAATGCTGGACGAAATTATCTTATTATGAAGATAAATAAAATTTGATCAGATCAAGGTGGATAATATTTTTACCAAGTGCTTATCGGCTTTCTACAGGTGTTTAGGATTATATCTCAACTCAATCAACCTTATAAACCACAGTGGAATGCTTTTTCTAAAAGAAGGAATCATACCTTGTTGGAAAATGTATTGTCGATGATGAGTCCTAGTGATAATCCATTATCTATTGGGGATATATTTTTCAAAAAGTGACATACCCATTAAACTGATTAACAATTAAAGAGGCAAATAGAATTCCCTTAAAGATATGAACTGGAAATAATCCTTTTTGGTCATATACAAGTGTATAGGGTTGAGAGATGTTTTTAGGGCCTTTTTTGGGAATAGACTAGCACCTCGGGGTACGAACTATTCTTCATAGGGTATCATATGTAAACAATGGGATACTATTATACAACCCCTCATATAAGAATGTTATTATCACCATAAAATTCAACTTTTTGGAGATGGATCATATTCTCAAAAAGGGTAGTGGGATGAATATTGAATTTTATGAAGTATATGATCAACATAAATATTAGTGGGTATAAGAACTAGTTCCACATATCCTCAGGGAAGAAGTTGTTCTTGAAACATAGGTACTATGTGAGAGTATTAGAGAGGGAAGGGAACCAGAAGGATATGGTTTTCTTGTCATTGAGAATGGTGAGTCATTGTTGTTGGATAATAATGATCCTCTCCCATAACGACAGGCAGTATAGAGATCAATAGCTGCAAGATGTCTGGATGCTATTAATTCTGAGATGAATTCCTTGTATCAGAACCATATTTGGCTTCTGGTCGAGGTGATATTTCATGTAATACCTATTGGGTGTAAATGGGTATTCTAGAGATAACTAGACATGGAAGGTAATGTAAGTACCTATAAAGAAAGGATAATGTATAAATATTTTAAACATTATCATGTAATTGACTACAATGAAACCATTTCACGATTTTCATTGATTAAATCCATAAGAATTGTACTTTCCATAGAATTGTACCATGACAATGAGATTCAAAGATGAATTTCAAAACTTCATTCCATAACATAAACCATCAAGAAGATGTATGTATGACACATCCCAAAAGGTTTGTGACATCAAGTGATTCCAAACGTGTTCGAAAGTTGTATATATCCATCTATATATTGATGAAATCAACAAGGTTAGGGAACATTTGATTCAATCAAGCAACAAATAATTTGGTTTCATTAATAATTAATGTGAGTTATGTGTTTACCAAAGGTTTAATGAAATTTTGGTCATTATCCTTATTGTATAAAATGATGAAATATAACATATTGGAAATGGGATACCCATTTTACAGTTAGTTAATGATTGATTAAACAAGTGCTTCTTCATGACAGACATGTGTGAAGAATCCAAAATTATAGGGATCAATATTATTCATTATATATCCATGAGGATAGATAAACTATGAAAAAGTAAATATATTTACATGACACTAAATTTATTTAGTATAGAACAATACAATAGGGGATTAGATCAAATGTCACATGGTTTACATCATTATAAAAAAATGTTTCTCCCAACTCAGAAAGAGAATGATATAATGAGTAAGATCTCATACGATTCAATGATAAGATCAATCATGCATTCCACATTATGTCCTGAACATGTTGTTTCCTATGTATTGAGTATAGTAGGAAGATATCATGAAGATCCAGGAGAACAACATTTTACTACTATTAATACTATCATTAAGTGTCTGAGAATAATTAAGGATATGTTCCTAGTGTATGTAGGTGACAAAGATCTTGTCATCACGGGGTATGTTGATGCTAGATTTCATATATAAAATAATGATAGGATGTTGCAATTAGGATATGTTTTCTATCTCAATCAAGGAACTGTGAGTCGGAAGAGTTTAGAGGAGCCAGTTTCAACTAATTATATATTGGAGTCTGAGTACATTGCGGCTTTAGATTCATTCATGTAATCCATTTGGATTTATAACATTGTCCAGCAACATGATGGTATACCTAGAAGAAAAGAACCTATCATATTATATTTTGGTAATACTATTGTGTTGGATCTTGAAATGGAACTAAGGTCACATAAACAAAAAAATCACATAGTCCATAAGTATCACCTCTTGTGGGATTTTTTTAAAGGGGTTAAGTTGGAATGTGAAAGTTAGCCATGGAAGAGAATGTGGAGGACCCATTGTCTAAAGACCCAAATCACCAAAACCACGAGTATCATGGGAGAGCTAGTGGACTGAAGGTCGTTATCTGTTGGCTCAAGTGAAAGTCGGATTCTGTTGGATTTGGTTCCCTAGAACCTAATTAATTAAACGTAATGATATATTATATTATTGGTTTCTAATATTAATAAATTATTTATCACATAATGATTTTTTATTGTGAAATTGAATGTGATAATGTTAAAAGAGTAATTATTTCACTAAAAGGTCATAGAAGATCCCTATTATAATGAGAATCTTGAAGCCATGTGACACTATTATTGAATATATGTTCTATTGTAGGATGATATCAATTGGGGGAATGAAATGACGTAGGCTATCAATGGTGGAGACTCATAAGACATTGAGGCACCTTTTAAAGATTTACACCCTTGGTAATTTCCAAGAGGATATTATAAGAACGATACATGCTTATAAGAAATCAAAATTTATATGTGTCATGGGATGCTTCTATCTACAGACATGTATATTGGTCATTGGACCTTAAGATTATTATTAATGAGTATTAGGAGTCACACACTTATGTGTATTTATTAAAATGGTGATGACATAAGTTTGTGGAAATGTAGGATATTTTGGTTGTGCCACGAGCAATAGTACATTAATGGAAAATATCAGAAAGGATTCTCCCTTATTTAATTTAAACATAAGTTAATATCTCAGGACCTTTTATGGAAATAATATAGCCTAAAAAATCCATGCCATGTTGTCCTGTAGTAATGTTCAATTTCTGGGTAGTCAAAGAAAAAGAAATCAAGCACATGGGTAGATGGTAATAGCCTGAAACCTAATTGATTAGATATATCTAGATAATGGTATTATATTACACA
Organism: Viscum album; assembly: GCA_963277665.1. Classification (NCBI taxonomy): domain Eukaryota; kingdom Viridiplantae; phylum Streptophyta; class Magnoliopsida; order Santalales; family Viscaceae; genus Viscum; species Viscum album. The sequence goes on from OY728128.1 coordinate 63,017,391, forward strand.
ATATGAATCTGTATGAGGTGACATGTAATTGAAGCATTATCTTCATTCTCTATATTTGCCTTGGCTTTTTATTGGATATTATCCTTGGAACTTATGCTGCTCAACCTAATGCCACTGAGAAATAGGACAAGAAGGTCACACACTATGTGTACCATGTATTTTAGTGAAATAATATATTATTTTTTATTTAATACATTGAACAAATATTATTCGTTGTTGTGGTTTAATAATTATTCATGTATTCCTAATTTCATTTATTTTAACAATAGTTATTTGGGAGTATATATTATGGGTATAATATTTAATAAATATTTATTTTTTATTTAGTGTATATAATATATATATATATATATATTGGTGAATACTGATGTGATGTTTATATAATAAATAAATACACATTAGTCAAGGTCGACAAATTAGGGTGGAGGATTGGTGGACTAAGTTCAAGGGTTTGTTGAGAAATAATAATCTTTATTTATAATTCTCATGTTAGGATCATGTCAAGAAATAATAATAATAATATTATTAATATTTGATATTGTGTTTTTCTCGGATTAATAAAATAAATAAGGGAACTTTTAGAATTATGTTATTTTAACCCTAGCAATGTAAATACCCAATTATGATTATATTCACATAAACCAAGTTGATTAAATCAATGGTCGCAAATGGATGGGTAAAATCACTAAAGCCTAGAGAGTTCAACCCTATCCAAGAATGATCTCAATAATTAGATAGATTCTCCTCTACAGGATCGAAGATACTTTTTTGCAAGTAGTTCTCAAGGTGATCAAAGGCAGTCATCACAAGTGATAGGATTGTCTGTGCTGAAACCCAAAAACTCCTTTAGTGATGTTTAGAGAATCATGGAGCATGTGTGGATCACCAATATTGGAATCCTATGAATAGATTCTACAGAAAAAAATTCTTCACTACATTTTTTTTTCCAAATGTGTCTACAATGAAAGAATAACCTTGGAGGTAATTCTTATTTAATTAAATTAAATGCATACTTCATGTGTTGATCTCTATGTCTTGGTTTTGAGTTAATATGACCTACCTGTTCTTTGATTCATATCCATTTATTATGGAATTAATCATCTCTTGATCTAATATTAATAATTGATAATGGAAAAATAAATTTTTTGGCAAAACCCCTCCAACGCTTCCTCTTCACTAGGAATCTATAGTTTCGAGTGAAAATAAATATCCTTTCTTATTGGAATGAATCTAAAAAAAAATTTTGGAAGGTAATGCATCCCCTATATTATCCTAATTCACCTTCAATTGAAAGGAAATATAATTTCATAATTTCTCATGTTCTTTTAATATTTAATTGGAGTAAAACACCACATGGTGGGGGTATCACTATATCTTAATTTTTTAGGGTGAATCATAAATTTAATGGAATAAAGTCATGATCCCCTCTACGGATCTTGATCGAATGGAGGGAAGATATAGAGGTGGATTATTGTTTTATTGAATATGGATAGGTCCATGATTGAGAAACTTGGTGTCATTAAATATTTAAATTTTATAGAAATTAAGAAAAATTTATTTCTATGAATGAAAGGACCCAAACAAAAATATGAATCATGTAAAGGGGGATTAAAATGTTCTTCCTCAAAATTGGAGTGACCAAATATATTATAGGTGTATGGACAATAATAATTATGAATAAAGAATGATATCATATATAGATTCACATTCACATGTAGAATAATTTTCATAATTTTACCACTAGACAGTAGTGAATTATTTTAATATTAATCAAGAACTAGTTTCAGTTCTGATAGTGAACATTCCATTGATGGGAACATGAAAATGTACTACGGTTACACTATATTTTCTAAATATTCAAGGATCATTCTACATATTTTTCTTATAGAAATGTTTATTAAAATTACCCATAATATATTTGAAACTCATACAGGGGGAATGACTGATTTTCTTAATAGCACTATGGTTAGTCTATTGAAATAAATTTTGTGTTCCACTATGTGTCCTAAAAATATTGGATATATTCTATAATTTTTTATAAATGATGTTCCCCACACAGATCAAGATTTTGTATGTTGAAGGGGATTTCATTCACATTATGGATGATACTAGAATGTGTGATCCATAAATCACATTTTATCCTATAAGGTATGTTATGAAGAGGCATAGTGTAAAATAAGAGAAAATTCATAAAAAATGATCAGGTAAATATGAAATGGACAAACCCAAAGTTGATTTTTTGGAATATTTTTTGTTGTACATAGGATCGAGGGATCTATGTTACACTACATATACATTATTAACAGAAATAGATCTTCACTTATTTCATGAAGTGAATTTTACTCCACACAAATATGACTCACATATATTGAAAGGTAAACTTATTTCAAGAACAGCTTCATAAATAATATGATTTAGGTAAAAATATTCTATAAATAACTTGATTATATATAGAAGGGATTCATGATCATATCTTAATTATTATAATTTTGTATGGGTCTATTTCAAATAACATTGATATTACTATATAAACCGTAGTATTATAAATTGAGATAGTACATTGTGTATTAAGTGATTGGATCCTTCAGTATATCAATTTTGTTTATAAGGAATATTTGATTTAATTTTATAGGTCATGGGATGTCCATTCATTAATGACTTGGACACATATCGAGAACTCATTTATGGAAGAATGATTCCATTATGGATGATATAATTTATATAATTTAAATTCATACATTTTGAATTTCATACTTATAGATTAATGGGATGTGGTTCCTACCAATTCATTTTTTATGAATTTTCTTAAAACTACTTTATGGGTTAGGGGGAACTGCACATATCAAAACCCAAATACAACCTGACTGTATCATCCAACCCCAACCAAAAACAATCAACGAGATTCAAAAATCAAAATTTAAACAGACAGTACCCAATGAACCAAGATATGTGAATTCAATATTAAAAATTGGACCTCGATCCAAGCACCAAAAACCACCACCGGACATACGTCCTTACCATATTCAACGTTTTTTGTGTAAATTAAACATCCACCACACTGTAATTCCCATAAATAAATGTCATTATCAGCATATCATCCCTGAAAACACACGCCAACGACCTCATCAAATCACATGACGAGGATGTGAGTGTTATATATTTTAATTTTATCCTTTTATGTATTATGATTGAAATTTCATGTCTCTAATAATCAATTGATATTTTATAACCCTTTATCCATATTGAATAAATACCATAAAATTGATTAAAGGGACATGCTCATAAATAATGTTGGTTAAATTAAATTTTTGGTGTGAAAATACGTAAACGATTAATACACCTTTTTCAGAATTCAATGAATGATCCATGTTATTAGAAATAGACATAACTACATTTCACATAAATACAGGAGTAAATATATACATTGTTATTTTGAAATGACATGATCTTTATATTGTATAGTTTCAAATATAGTAAACATTATTTTTTAATAAAATGTTTTTCATGACCCTGTTTAAGGATCATAGAGTAACTATATATCCAATAAGTTTGGGAACAAGCCACATGTATTTAGTCGAAGTAACAGTCCATGTACATGTAATAGAACACATATAAGGAGATGATGTTTTCTTTTCCATGTATTTTGGTCTCATGTGGATCATTAGTCCCATATGTTTCTACAACTTAAGAACTTTAAGTTCATATTGCATGGAATGAAATGTCATGAAATTTAACATCATGGGATATGGATACATATTCTATACATTTTATTGTATTTATTCTAGGATTAGGTTTCCGTATTTTTTATTTGATAACCCATATCTTTTATAAACATCATTACATTATTAATTATATAAATGTACACGTTATAATTTTTCAAAAAATCGAAATGCCTTGTTTATTTGGTTACTAATTTACATATTAAAATAAATTGGAAACAATGATATAACATTGTTATTTAGAAAATCCAAAAGACAACCTTGAATTCCAATGTTCTTCTACAATGACACGAGATATCCTAATGAGGTACATAAGAAAGGGATGAACTCTAAATCCTAATAAGGGAATACTAAAGTCACAACATGATAAAAGTAAAATATAAATGTCAAGAGGTGTATCAAGGTGACATTAATGGCTGATAATAATAAACAATATCATTATAAAATGAATGATTGTTATAAAATTAGTTCATAATATGAATGTGGAAATAATATAAAACAAGAAAAATAAGAATAGTACATGGATAACTATTAATCCTTAATAACATTTGTTATTTTAATATATTCCTATGTACCAAACATGGTATCCAGTTAGATAAATATGTTATCCAATGCATTGAATGTCAATATATTTCTAGTACCACCTTCAACATTCATATCATATACATGAATTTTTGTGGCACAAATATCAAACAAAATTTGAACATATTTCCAAATAATTAATCCCCCAATTATGGTGTACATGTTACATTTATATAATTACCCAATCAATGATGGATATTTATATATAGGTGAGTATCGTTGATTCAAAATGGAAATTGTTATTCCCAATGGAAAATATAAGTAGCGATGATCCTGAGATATTTTTTTCTGTATAATGGGTGAATATAATTGTTCTTGAAATGTTTTAAGGATAGTGAAATGTTTTCTCCCAAAACGTGGGAATCATTAAAAATTTATAAGTAAGTGTTAAAAAATAAATCATTAACAATTAGAATTAAAAATTACATAATATGAAGAATGTACGATAAAATGAGAATTTTAGAATCCCTTAACATTAGATAATGCTTCAAAATCATTGGATGATATTTTTAAGAGATTTGGAACACATTGATGAGGATATTTACTGGTACATAGAGAGTAAATTTTCTCTCAATGGATTTTCAGTTAATGGGAATGGGAGTTTTGGTTGGTATTTATTAATAAAGATATTGTAATTCATCATTTATTTATAATCATAGGTTTTCCACTTGATGTGATAATATAATCAAAACCAAAAATCATATGGTAGTGTTTTCCCATATTCTACCTGAGAGGAGTGGTTTTAAATTTTTCATTTGGATAAATACTTAACTACATAAAATAACACCATTGATCATGTAAAAGTGGGTCATGACAAAAAATAATAGATTTTAAAACATTAAAATATATTATAGAATTAATTGGATTTTATAATGGTTGGTAAAATTAATCACATTACTTTAATGCAATAATATTTGAATGGGGAAATATATTTCATTGATATCTATATAGTTTATTTTATTTATTAAGTATATTTTTTCTGTTATTATTGTATAATAAATATTAGATATTTATATAATTTATAAAATAATTACATACTAACCATTGGATAAAATTTGTGTGTGGATTTAAAAATTAAAATCATTTTTATGAAAATAATTTCTGAATATGATAATTTACATGTTTTAATATGAATCCTTATTTAATGGAAAATAATAGTTTTTATTATGAAATCTAATTCATGGCCCTTATAGAAATTACTTTTTACTTCATTAAATTATATTATCATTTATATTTATATAAAAATTATTTAATTAGAATATTTCCTAAAAATAACATTTTTATAAAACAGAACTGAATTTATTATAATGTTTTTTAATTACATGTCTATATTTTCTAAATATAAAATTTTTGTCATTATTATATCCAAATATAAATATTATCAAACAAATTTTATATAACCATGTGCACATAAAAAAAGGGGTAAACATGTAAATTATTATATAAAAAATAAAATATGAAAATTTATTCTAACAGGGTCTATATAAATAATAAATTATTTCACAAATGTAGAACCTAAGTATAAGGTGTGCATTTTTCATAAATGTTTTGGATAATTTCAATAATATTGTTTGGGTTGTGATGTTGATAATTTTGATCTTCTCCAATAAATAGTTTCTCCCATTTTTAGTTGTTGAACATCTTCTAGGGCTTGGTCGAGGGTAAATCTAGTGATTCCATCTCTCTTGGAAGCTATGATAAATCGGTTCTTTTGGGTATGATACTACTAGTCAATGCCATTTTTTATTACTACTGTTTTATTCAATATTATTATACCACTTAATATAAAATAGAAATTATGGTCACTTTATATTGAATATATTTCCAATGATTATTATTCTTAATAGTATATATATGCTGATTGATTGTATTTTATAATCATATATAATAACTAATTTAGTGAATGTATTTTCTATAACTATATTACTTAATAATGAATTTACTTCTTTAATAATGAGTTTTATATATATATGTTTGGGTTTTTTTCATTCTTCCCCATTTAAATCAGAATAATAATTTCCTTTTGTGTATTAAAATAGAAGATGTTACTTTATTTTTATGTATTCATATGGTTCTCATGTTGCTTCCTAAATCCTACGATTCCCTAATAGTAATTTAACTAGTTGAATTGTATTTAATTCTATAGAAAATTCACTATATGGTCTAATATCATCACTATATACTCCACATATAATTGATTATTCTCTAATGGTACCACATTTTGATTCATTGTATATGAGTTTCTTATTATGTACTTCTTAAATAGTGATACAAGGAACACATCATGCACATGAGATAGGTTAGGTGGGGGTTCTATGTGATCAGACAAATCTCTGACCTAATCTATGTAACACCCCTAGATAGTTGAATATATTTATAGATTAATAAAAGGTATGTGTTTGATATCTTTTAGTACATGAAATACTGAGTCTATATGTACCATGCTATAGTAATCTATTATAATCTCTTTATTCAATAGGCATGTATGAACAGTAAAAAGATAATTGTTGAAATATATTTACAATTTTATTAAATAATGAAACTTTATTGATTAATTCAAAATAAATATGTACCCAATTTTTTATAAAATCATTTTATGCTTCATATTTTTTTTCAAAACAATTAATTTTAATTTTATGATCATAGAAATTACAACATATCATTACCATCTATTAGGTGCTTTTATCCCATTATTTTATTCATATTTGGGTGGATATTTTTTTCGTTCTCTTTTAGTATGAGGATTGTGGGATTTTAATTTTTATATGACTAAGGATTGTTGTAGCACCATTAATGAAAACTAGGTATCCTTTCCTAAGAAGTAGTCCATCATCCTTTGGAGATACAACGAAGGCTCTATGGTTGGTGATTGTTTTTTCAAACCATGTGGCCCATCCTCACAACCTATTCTAGTATTTGGGGTAGGGTGTATGATTGGAACCCAACTTTTCAATCCATGGAGCCATACCATGAATCTCTTCCAATGGATCTATTTGGGGTGTTGGTTCGGCCATATAGTTAATTTTAACCATATAACCAATCCCATGAAACAACGATATGGGGTTTTTAAAACCCCAAAACATGTAATTAAAATCAAAATAGTGCCATATTTAACTAAAAAACTCAAATTCGAGCAAAAGTTGACCATTTAGGTTGGGATCCCTCTAGAACTATTTTGGTTCTCCAAACCCCTTGTTTTCGAGAGTCTTAATATTCATTGATTCCGTAGTATTCTTCCTATTTTTTCTTCTCCAATGGACCATCGATCAATTTTATTTTCATAATCTATTATCCCTAGATGTAATGGAAGCATTATGTCTTGTTGAATCAAGGATTTTTGATGTGGAATTTTGGATCTAGGATCATCGATCACTTCTCCTGAGGTTATTATTCCTATATTTAGTGATCATCATTGGAGACTAGAAATTTAAAATCCATTCTATTTAGATTTGGGATTTTCCATGTTTGTGTTTCACTGATTTTATTTATTTTTTTAATTCATTATTCATTGAAAATTTATAGAAACATTCCTTCTTCTTTCCCATGTTCTGTAATAATTTATATTAAATTACATTGTTAAAACGACATTGATACCCTTTAAAATAAGAATATCATGGAATGTGTTTCTTTTGGAAGTTCCATAAATTGATGAATGATATATTTAATTTAATTCCAATTAAATCTCTTTTCAGGGTTTCCTCATGGAATGTGAGGGCTTAGGTCTAGTTTTTATTTCCAACAGAAATTATTTTACCGTTATGTTATGGGATGAAATACGGTATTCATTCCCTAGAATTTCAATTTCATGAATATATCAATGAACAAAAACCCCCCTTCGAATTATTGAACCCCAGTTTTGAAAATGGAATTCTAGGGTATTTGAAATGAGTGATTTATTCAAATTAAATGATGGTGTAGAATGTTTTTGGAAATGAATCTAGGTCATGATCAATTTTGAATAATTCTTAAATGATTATGAGATTGTTTTGAAATAAATTCATATTTTAAAGGAATGTTTGGATTTATGATGAGGGTTGTGGTGCAAAGAGGGTATGTGTACCCTTTTTGATGGATAAATTTATGAAATGTTTTTCTATATGCATTGATGATGTCTGATGTCATAGTTATCACAATATGATAACATTATCTTGTAATAACCCTATATTTTGACATTCTTGATTCTTTTAATACCCATTAACTGGTGTTGAAAATTTTATTATTTATATTAAGGCAGCTAAGAGGTTAGTGTGTAGTGAGATTTGAGGTCATGTTCCCATTTGTGATATGTTAATAGAACGATACATTAATTTATATTTTTAGAGATCCCCATTAAGACTCTCATAACATTATTTTATTACCATCTTCTTATGAGTGGTCATGGGAACCATTTTACTTATATTAGATGGTCTGGATAAATTATTTTATAGTGGAATCACACCAGGCCTATTGTATCCATAGAGAACATGAAAGGTTAATCCTAATGGCATGTGGCTAGGTAGGATAGTTTGCATGGAACTATTCTTCTTGAGACATGGGAGACTAGATGTATTTTCATTTATTAGTAATGAGGTATATCAATTATATTTGATTTGGTGGACTCATCATTGTATTTATATTATACCCCTAAAATTAATATTTTTTATATTTGATACTTTAGAGTTTCAATTATCACTACATGTAATGGGAGTTTCCAATAATGATTGATAAATACTATTAATTGATCAATCCACTTTTGTGATACATCGTGGCACTAATGTTTTACCTCTTTTATATCTTCTGATATAAGGTGCATGTTTTTGTATTTCATGACTAATTTGAATCAACATTTTAATACGGATCTCTATGTTTTTAAAGAAATAGTTTAGTTTTGAAAGGGTAAAATGGATTATTATTTCATATTTTGTTTCCTACGATATCATCAAATTGTGAAACATCAAATTTAAACCCCAATAAATTTTAAAATTATTTTTATGGATTTATTTTATATTCTGAAATTGAAATATCTTACACTCACATTGTTTCACTCCTCTTTTAGAATATTTTAATAAACATATGATGTAACTACCTATAATATTTCATGAAATACTACTAGCTTATGTATCTCACACATTTCATGTACTTTTTGGGCATTGAAGTCATTATGTTCTTATAAAAACAAACCATAATATCATCTTCCATAATGTGTTTGATCATGGGTGACTGAGGGTAGGTGTTTTGGGACAAGGTGGGTGTTTTTGGACTAATAGAATATTGGATTATGGTTATTAAATTCATTTTTAGGTTTTATAGCATCAGATTGTACTTTAAGATGTGTGTATCAATTTACATATGTGACATTGTTTCAAATGTGTAAATTAATTATTCTTCTCTCATATAGGACAAATCATTCCCAAATTGTAATTGTGGATTCCCAGGATATTTTCACATAACCATGGAGATCTATAATTCTTAACAAATTAGTGTAGAATATAATAAGAATTCTTCTTATATTGAATTGATGATTGGTTAATCAAAAATGTTATATTGGAGGTATTTTATAGAAATGAAGTATATCTCCTTGAAATATGTTTTGTTCTTTTGGGTGAGTCGTGGTGGGAAATAGATTAAGGATGTGTCCAGAATCTGGAACTTGTTATAGAATGGGTAATTGATCAACACATCCTCATGATGAAAAATCAGTTAAATGGATATGGTGGGTTTATTATTTGTTTTGATTTATTTTTTTCATAATGAAAAATTATATTTATATTCTTTTTGAGATTATTATTTATTATGGGGAATATCTAATGAATATAGAATTTTAACATAAATACAACTAGAGATGAACTATGATTTCATCGTATAGTAATTGTTGAGGAATAAATTATACTATTATAAAAGTCATTTTTGGAGATATTGTGCGGTTTTTTTGTGGTTTACCAAAACATAAAAAAATTCAATTCATTTTTCTAACCTAACAATAAACTTGGCACCATGTCCATTGTTTCCAAAACAAATTAACAAATGTGAGGTTATTTAGGAGGGTTATTATTTTTAATGGAGAGATATGGTGTTTCTTATATCATGACCCTATGTTGTAGTTTCATATTTTATATCATTTTTCGGATTTGAAATACATAATAAAAACAACAATTCCATCATAAATTTTTTTTATTTTTTTATTTTAAAATTGCTTTCAATTACCAAAATTTGTGTCCTCAATAACTGTTTCCATAGAAAAACATATTTTCCAAGAAACTTTTTTGAGGTTATAATGAATTATTAAATACGATATTTTGGTTTGTAATGGATATCAAATAACAATGGTTTTTAAAATTTTAAAATGGGATTAATGTTTTCGAAACAAAGGAAGGATTTCCAGGTCCTATTAATAAAATTTCCAAAACTGTAATGTATTTATATAAAGATTTATCATTCTAAAAGGAAGGGATAAAATTTTATAAATGGAGAAATCAGTGGTGGTTTCAAATAGTTTATTCTTTAATAAAGTAGTTTATAGCTTGATTGAAATGTTCCATCTTTCTTGTATTTTCTATCTGGTTTTTTTCTACTTTTTTTACTAATATATGTTTTAGGATTACTATAAATATATCCCCTGTAATATTATTTAATTAATAGGGAGTTCAATCATCATTTATTGAAAAGTCCTTGAAATTATGTAACATCCTAACCCAGGATCCACATAATATTGGCACGATCGAGTTAGTCCCAGGACCGCAGGCATGCCTCTCCAAATGCCAGAGGCTAACAACTTGCAGTGTGAGTCTAGTAATTCAGTCATGGGGAGACTATACCCAATTTTGTCAAATTAAAACACCATTATAAGTACAAATTAAAAATAATAAGTATATGTAATCATAAACAGTACTAATTTTATATGATAAGAAAAACATCAAATAAAATATTCAACTGAATGGGAAAACAAACTATGCCAATATAAGTGTACAAGCGAAAAAAATTACATCTGAAAATATATAAACTAATTATTACATTGTGGGTCCTAAAATATGTCATGTTCCCTCGTATAATCTGTATCTTTAATCATCAATCTAATACATAGACCTTTTCTTTAACCTTCACTCTAATAGTAAAGTATATTCGGGTACCGCTGAGGAAATCAGAGTTCGGTGTGAGTAAAACATAGTAGGCCACCACCAATGGCGTGTAAAACAATTCTTTTAAAATTATAGAGTAATCAGTTTAATAAAGAATGGAATATAATTCATAAACAAATAGTTATAACATTATTATTTATTCTTTATTTAAACAAATTTGCTCTAGGGTTCCCAGGGATACCCATACCCTTATACTATCTTCAACTCATGATGGATCCTGAAGTGTTCCCTATGTTATATCATATCATAATAAATTATTTGACTCATGCCAGATCATGATGTGTTAAAAGATGATATGATATCATAGTACATGAATGGACTCATACAGGAGATTGAAGTATTATCATGTGATGCCATATCTTGGAGTACCTTTTCTACCTTTCTTTAAATTCACACATAAATACAAAAGTTACTAATAACAAATTCATAATAAATATAACCATGTTCCAATTATTACATACTAATAGAATGAAAATGTTCATATTCCATTACCCATATGTACAATGACCATGTTTCGGTGCATACATCTCATTTGAATGACCATGTTACAAATCCTTTACTCATAAGTACAGTGACCATGTTACCTTTTATACTTCCTAATTTATAATGACCATGTACCCATTCGTAAACATATTAATAATTCATAATTAATTATTCACCTCAATTCCATTACTAATTTAACAATTAGTTAAATACATCAACATCCTTAATTAATTCCCCAATTAATAATGGATGAAAATAAATTAATTATTTCATAATTTAAATAATTTATAACATAATTCATATCCCATAATTAAATTTTCTAGAATTAATTATCTCATTGTATATCTAAACTCCTCTTAATTAATTCCCCGATTAATTATCTAGATCATAATACCAAGGTGTATAATTAATTCATGTTTACTTATCTCAATCTATCCAATTAAATATATCATAATTAATCCAAGGATTAATCATCTATATTTCTACCAAAAATTCCAAAAACCAATTTCCTCTATATTAATTATCTACAGGACAACCCTTTAGTCTAATGATTAATTCATCAATTAATTATCTATTCAACAACACTATCATAAATAAATTGTTGAACCTAATTAACCCAATTTTGAAATTTTGTTTTAACGAATTTGGGAAATTTTAAAAAATTTCATACATGCATCAAATCCATGACTATTTGACTTATATTATTGACCACCTAACTCAAATCAATGACTAACCTTCATTTTATTAAAATACCAAATATCTGAGTCGTACAAAGAGGTAGATATGAGTTCCATATTTGAATCTGAAAATCAAGATCTAGGATATCAAGATATTATAAATAAATATCTAGATCTATAATAATAGCTCTATATCTCACCAGTATGATTTAAATGTAAATAAAAGAGTATAAATACCATGAAAAGATCATGGAATGAGAGAATAAATAAATAGATAGAAATTGGGATGAGATTCACTTCCCGAGGGAATAGTGGATCTTCGATTCGAGCTTTAAATATTGAATAACTATGGTTGGATGACCGTTGAACTCCCCTGAAACCATTAAAAAGTTTTCAAAACATATAGTCCCGAGACAAGGATGAATATGAGGTGTTTTGGGTGTTCGAAGGATTTTAAATATAATTTTCTAGTGAAACGATACCACACACATTGTTTTTTCAGCCATGGGTGTAGGGATTGGTAAACCATGCGCCATCCATGTCACGACCCATCCCCCAGGGCTAATGTCATGACTACCCTATCCTCGCCTTCCATAGGCCAGGGGCTGGATACTAGCACCGAAGGTGTATATCCCTATAACTAGGAAGGAATTGCCTTTATGAAATGTAAACACACACACAACCAGAGTACAAGCGGAAGCAAACACTAATTAAAGCAATAAAACAAGTGTACTGAAAGTAAAAAGGGGATGGAAATACTATCCCAATAGTAAAGTACATGGAAAAGTCAAAATATCAGGAAGGTGTCAAGCTGCTGCTGGATCGTCCTCCGAAGCTCCTACCTAAAGGGTAGGTACAGATGACCACCTCTGCTCTCCACGTCCGTCTGTCACCTCCAGGTACCGTCTTGTTGTGAAGTCCACCTCCGGGTACCATCTCATTGGGAATTCCACCTCCGGGTACTGTCTTGTCATGAATTCCACCTCCGGGTACCGTCCGACTCTACAAGCCTCAACCATGATCAATGTTGTCTGTCGTCTGCATCCAATACAATGAGGTGCAGGCATAGCCCATGCATGGGTGAGTATAACGATACTCAGTAGGGACCCCGATACCCTCAAGGTCTCAGTAAAACCAACAAGGATAAACCACAAGGAAAGATCTCAATAGATAACATTTACTTATGTATATGACCATACATATATCGAAGTTATCAAGTAACCCATCTCAATCATGAGTTAAACACAAAGGTCACTGACTTATATCAAACCAGGATTTTCATTATCGAAACCACAACTGCTGGAGAAACTCCTCCTCTGTAGAGTACAGTAGACCTGTCATGACTCTGAGGTGCTACTCACTAATCATATACTGCTGAGGTACTCATCCGGTCGTGTACCGCGCGTCTGCTGCCAACTATCGGGCCCTCCGTCCACTGAGGGTCTGCCGCCAAATACCGTGCGCTCTCCCTAATATCCAACAGAGGTACTCTTCCTGTCAAGTACCATGGGTCTACTGCCAAATACCAGGCCCTCCTTTGGCCGTGGGTCTGCTACCAAATATTTGGCGCACCGTCCACTGGGCTAACCGAATCACTACGAGTCGAATCGGTCAAGTAGTCGTCAGGTCTATAGCTACTCGGCCTCCCCACTCCGTACGCTTGTCTCCGGGAGGGTCTACTCCATGATCTACAAGTCATTACATCCAATTTTCATTAAGTCCTACTAAGAAATATTTAAAAGGACCGCATCATCATAGGGGACTCATCGCAATAGACGGCACTTCAATCGGACGCCCGGTCTGTGAGTTATTAGAATTGATGTTCTTGGGGCCCGGTTGGATTCGTGTATGAACCAACCCAACCGTATCTCAAAAGTACCCTGAACTATCTTGGGTATACTCAAATTAACTGTATCTTAACTAGATTACCAACGTCATTGACGGTTCGTCAAACAGACGTCCGGTATGAATGTTATTGGCTTTTCTGTTTAGGGGCCCGGTTGGTTTATAAGATAAACCAACCCGACCGCAGTCCACATGCATCCAAACCTTATGTGGAGTATGCAAAAAGAACCATCTCATCAAGAGGAATCCAACAAAGTTGAAGGCATGTCAATCGGACGTCCGGAGCTCATGTTATAAGTGTTTCCGCTCCAAAGGCCTGGTTGGTTTCGAGTTCGAACCAAGCCACCCATTCCCAAACATCGCCAAAACCTTGATTGTAACATAAAAAACTGACCGTCTCGATCCAATGAATCCTATGCAACAGACGGTGCATCGATTGGAGGTCCACAACTCATGTTATGTCTGTTGAAGAGAAAATGGTCTGAAAATAGGGGGTCTGGGCCCCGTCCAACCTGGCCCAACACCACTTGGGTCCGGGTCCGGCCCGGTTGGGCACGGCCCAGCCCGGCTGGCATAGCCCGGGCCAGCCCACGCCGCCCGGCCCATGTGGCCCACCTCGGCCCGGCCTTGGGAGCTGTCTTGGCCAGTTGGCCGAGCACGTTGCACCGAGGGGGGGGGGGGGGGGACGCGGCCCCCCCGTTTGTAATCGGCGGCACCAGCTGGCATCGCCCCGCCTCCCGAATACTGCACAGCTGCAGGGTCCGGCGCTTTGCCACCGTGGCTGTGCCGCAGCGGATTTCTTCCGGCAACACACTGGGTCACCGCCGCCTCCAGGCGGCCGGATGGCTCCGGCCACTACCTCCGGTCACCGGCGCACCTGCAATGCCTTCCGCGGACCACCGGACGCACTCCGGTGGTCTGATTTTCCAGATGTCTGCGACAGTGGCTCTCCAAGGACCATCCCTTCACTACAATGATTTCCACATGCCGTTACGGTCCCATTTCATCGTCACATGTCCACACGTACACAAACAAACAAACTACGGAGGGTCGTTGGGCCGTGTTTGTTTGGCTCGAACCCTCCGCGTTAGCCGATAACAATTTTCCAAAGATAAATGAGGTTTCACATTGTATGAAGAAAAATTTTACCTGAAAAACATTGAAACAAACCATCCAGTAGTTTTCGTGCAAAAAACTATTCGCAACACGCAAAAGAAATCATTCGCAGATCAACTTGATTATGAGTTAACCCGCGTTCTTTGTTTTAGAAGATATGAATCATGGGAATATAACATACCCGAAAATAAATCCCTACCACATAAAACGACATTCAATGAGGGCTATCCATGGAAGATGGGCGTCGTGGAGGACAGGAATCGTTCTGTCAACGTCGGGAAGGAAGGAGACGAGGGTGGCACCAGCGTTCTTCATTCTTTGTTCTTCATTGGAGGAAGAGGAAAAATCTACAAGTGTTGGGTTCCATGCTTCGCTACTAGCATTCTGCCGCTTGAAGAAGTCGTCCAAAACTCCTTCCCCTAGCCAACTTTATATAGGAGTTTGAGGGTTCGTCATTGGCACACAAGTCATAAATGGTGGATTTATGACAGAGGGCTCCACCCAAGTAATCAGCTGCAGTGGCGCATTAAAAAGGGGAGGAAGTCAAAAAGGGGTTTATTGGCCCGGGTGGTCCCACATAAGAATATCCTCCAAAGGGAGGATATTTCTAGGTATGCCCCACCATTAATTAACCACAAATTGAAGGGGGTGGTTAATGCTTGAGTGGTCCCCTCATTAAAAATGGAGGTTTCATCCTCCTCAATTAAGTGGGGGATTTAAACCTAGAGGCTATCCCTCATAAATGACGGGGAGTCAAAGAGTTATGATTCCCCAAACATTAATGGGAGGCCTCGTTGGTTTCCACCACAATCAACCTCATATGGGAGGTTGGATCTCGGTGGGCCCCACCACCATAACCTCTCAACGAGGTTAGGGTGTGGCGATTCCACCACCAACTCCCAAGTGGATCTTCTAACCACTTTATCCGCATGGCATGGGTTTATCAAAATAAAATAAATTATTCACTTATTTTATTTTGTTAACCCACACAAAACCCCAAAAATTAACTTTCATTCCAGATCATCTACAGTCGAGGTGAATGTCTTCTTAAGTGAAAACCCTCATTGTGAGTTCAATGGTGCCCTCAGATTTCAATTCTGAGCACCAGTTCAAAATATAGGGAAACCCGATTGTTGGTTTACTAAACGTACCTGATCAAAACTTCATAAATTGATTCCAGGCACACCAGGCCACGAAATTAGGTGATGTTAAAAACTGCACACTCATAAAAATTCCAAATAAATGAAGAAAAAAAATTACCTTGAAAATTATGGGTCTTTACATTACTCCAACCTCAGGGCTTTACTTCCCTGTAATGCTACAACACAAACTAGGGAAACTAAAGGAGGTTCCAAGCACGCATCATATCCTCCCGCTCCCATGTGCTCTCCTGGAGGATCCCATGCTGCAAAAAAACAAACAAGAGGAATCGACCGTCCTCGTAGGACCCGCTCCTGTCTATCCTCAACCTCTACTAGAACCCCGTGATGTTCGCCCTGTCATAGATGTCCATCTCCCCTTGGTCGATGGCGAAGGATAGGTCGTGCCCACATCTCCTCAGTTGAGATACATAGATGACGTCGTGAACTCGGTGCATCTAAGGAGGAAAGGTCAGCTGCTGTATTGCCACTCCACGACGTTACCCTTCCCAGGAGTATAAAACATCACGAAACCAAAGTCCTAGAGGAAATCAAGCCTTCACTACTGTCTCTGGTTCATGTCCTTCTGGGAGAAAATACTCCTAAGACTATTGAGTTGGAGAGAACTGTAAACCATCCACTCAATGCAC
Organism: Viscum album; assembly: GCA_963277665.1. Lineage (NCBI taxonomy): Eukaryota > Viridiplantae > Streptophyta > Magnoliopsida > Santalales > Viscaceae > Viscum > Viscum album. The sequence continues at coordinate 63,034,717 of OY728128.1, forward strand.
AATGGGTGAGGCTAGCTGAAAGTAAGAGCTCATCTCCACCCTTCTTCGTTTACATTCTACCGAAGATCTATTGAGATTTCTTCTCTTCCAAAAAGATAAATCTGGTCTCATCCCCATGATGAACTATGTTATTTGCCTAATAAAGTCAATCCTAACATTAATAGTAAGATTCATGTCATGAATGTCGTCGTAAGGCTTCGACGCTACTACCAGGAGATCCAACCGTTACTCTCACCTCCAAGGGTTAAGTCACACTGCCAGTATCAGTGTCTGGTTACTGGGTATCCTGTAGTATGAATCTCACAATTGAGGTTCAAGTCCACATTCTTAACCGAAACCTCTTAGTATCATCCATACAAAAGGACTGGATAGTAAACGTCACAATGAAATGTGTCTTTTATTACTGCAGATCAAAGTACAAAGACACATGACAACCACAAACAACAACATCATGGAAACTAGAAGCACCAAGAACAAAGGCCTCCATGCCTGGAACTATCCTCTCTTTAGTCCACCTACTTCCAAATCTCCATTATTGTATGTTTTAGCTTCCTGAAGTTGTGCTCTCCCTTGTCCACCCGCTCTTTGCAGTCGAGGTGGTCCTCCGGGTGGTGGTGGTGGAAACACCTCGAAGCGTCGTCTACCTCCATTTGCATGACCATCTCCTATGACTCTGACTCTTGGTCCTTGTGGTTTGCCTCGATTTAACCACAACCTCTTCCTGAGAGGTTCTTCATCTATCTTATGATCATCTGCATGGCTGGTCGGACAGTCACGTGCCAGGTGACCAAGCCCATCCCAGGAGTAACATTTCCTACTCTTGGTATGACTGGCTCTGATTCCACTCTGATTTCCCTACACCACTTAACATGAGTCATACAGTCGGCCACCGGTGGGTCTGGTCCTCTTGGACCCCTGTGTCATCTATCTACTGCTAGCAACAGAATACCCCACTTCATGTTGACTAGTGGTGGGTGCTGCTACTGGATACTGCTCATCAAGGAAACTCTCCACTAGGTGGGCTCTCTTCAACACCCCTTCCTGCATCGGGATGCTATGAGAAACGACTGAAGCTCTAATATCTATCCTGAGCCCCTGATCCAAGGTCTGTTCCTTGAAGAACATGTCCCATACCATGTATGTAGTGTAGAACAAGAGATCTGTGATCCTTCCCGAGTACTATGCTACACTCATGTTGCTCTACTGCAGATGAAGTATCTCCTGTATCTGCACCGCTTGAAGGGTGGCTAGTACAAACTCCACCCGGAAAAGGCTCTCGATGTCTGCCCATAGGAGTGAAAGATTTCCATGCTTCTGAGCATCAGGATCCACCATCTTCCTGCTGATGCCTGAAGGAGGCTGGCCGCAAGGATCACCATGAAGTCTGCTGGTGTACCTACTAGGCTGAAGACTCTCACCACAACCTCCATCCAATCCTTAGACACTTGGGGATCCGACTCTCCCGGGAAACTAGGTGGCCTATAATGATGAAACTCATGTTGCGTGCTCAAGTGGCGTGCTTTACCTACTGCTAGGGCTGGTGGCATCAGTGGAAAAATGGGTGGTAGTACCGCTGGTGACTCAACTGAAAGAGGGCCCTGTACCGAGGCCTCATTGCTCAGCGGGCTGTCAGTATGTACAACTCTCGGGGATCTATCTGGTTGTATGCGGGGAGGCATCTAGAAAGAAACATATGTGACACTGTCAAAAGACAATACCTAGTGAACTGACCTGGTTAGAGCTGAATTAAAAGAAACCTTTTATAACACACATTCAATTATTGTTTTCATGTACTAAGTCATAATTCAGAAGTTAGGTTCCTGGTGTATGGATACATCGACCGCCCGCACCAACAACGGACTCCCTGAACTGAATACCACACTTAGTACCCTTAACAATATTGCTTCACAAAAAATTAATATCAGAGTCCTAAGTTATGCGGTAGAACTGACTCCTTTGATACCAATTTGTCCTGACCCATCCCCCAGGGCCCGTGTCGTAACAACCCAAAGACCATCTTCTATAGTCCAGGGGATGGAGACTAGCACCAAAGGCGCAAATCCCTATAACTGGGAAGGAATTTTCTTTATGAAACGTAGACAAACACACAACCAGAGTATAAGTAGAAGAAAAAACTAAGAAAATAAATAAAATAAGTGTGATGAAAGTAAAAAGGGGAAGGAAATACAATCCCAACAATAAAGTACAAGGAAAAGAAAAAACAGCAGGAAGGTGTCAAGCAGCTCCTGGATCATCCTTCGGAGTTCCTACCTGAAGGGTAGGTACAGATGGCCACCTCAGCTATCCATGTCCTTCTATCACCTCTAGGTACCGTCTCGTCGTGAAGTACACCTCTGTGTACCGTCTCGTTGGGAAGTACACCTCTGGGTATTTTCTCATCCTGGAGTCCAACTCCGGGTACCTTCCAGCTCTACAAGCCTCAACCATGATCAGTGTTGTTCATCGTCTGCATCCAACAAAATTATGTTCGGGCATAGCCCTTGAAGGTGTGAGTATAACGATACTCAGTAGGGACCCTGAGACCCTCAAGGTCTCACTAAAACCAACAAGGATAAACCACAAGGAAAGATCTCAATAGATAACCATTACGTAGGTATATGCACATACACATTTCTAAGTTATCAAGTAACCCATCTCAATCATGAGGTAAACACAAAGGTCATTGACTCAGCTCAGACCAGGATTTTCATTATCGAAACCAAAACTGCTGGAGAAACTCCTCCTCTATTGAGTACAGTGGCCCAGTCACGACTCTGAGGCACTACTCACTAACCTTACACTGCTGAGGTACTCCTCCTATCCAGTACCGTGGGATTGATTCCAACTACCGGGCACTCCATCCGCTGAGGGTCTGCCGCTAAATAACGAGCGCTCTCCCTAATTGTAACACCTCGGGATTTTATGAAAAATATTCTTTTAATTTCATTAATGTCTTGCGTTGTATTCTACACCAAGATTACCTTGCGCTATACGCAACACCGTATTAGCTTGTAGTATACGCAACACTATTCTTGGACTGTGTTACACACAATTTTGATAATAGTTATTCTACGCAACATTGAGTATATATATATATATATATTAAATGTATAAATGAAATATGGTTGGATTCTGTTATACGAAACAACGAAGGATTCTTTCACAACACGCAACCCTGACTTGGCTTGCATTACACGCAATCACGACCTTCCTCGATAGCGTGTGTTGTACGCAATACCGGGTTTTAATAAACAATGTTATATTATTATAATATTGTCATGAACTAGCCGTTATGAATAGTATTAACGAAATTTTGAATTTTATACCATTATTATTCATCTTACACATTTCTAGAACATGGTATAAGAACAAAATAAATTTTTCGGGTAAAATAAGTATTTTTCAAAAAATGCAGTTTTACCGCCTTTTGATGGCGCACCCACTTTAAATATAGTTTTTGACATGTTTATATGTTCAATTTGACAAAATAATATTCTTCTTTTGAATCAGGATGTAAAAATTGACATTAGATAAATTTTTGATATTTTTCCGATAACTTTCATATTTTAATGAATAGTAAAAACACGCTATATTTTAATTAAAAACAACTTTTTTCATCGTAATATATTATGTGGTTAAATTATAATATTTAATGGTTTTAAAGTATATTTAGAATATATTTTTACCACTTAATATAATGTTGGTCATTGGACACAATTTTACAATTAAACCGAACATAAACAAGTGTCAATCTTTTGATAGTTATTATCTCTTAAAAACACGCTTTTTGTTTTGATAGTGGGAATTAATTTTAAATTAATTTCATCCACTTCTGTGTTTTGAATTTAGAAAAATGGATTCCATATTTGGAATCAGGATGTTCAAATTGTGTAAATAGGTAACTTTTATTTTTAGACATTTTGAATAATTACTACGGTAAATATTTTATTTACCATGGTTAAGGGTAAATCCGGTAAATAAGGGTTAAAAAATAATATTATAATAATATTAAATTACCCTAAAACGTGTCTTAACCCCATTGGTTGATACATGGTCGACCATGGGCATCTTTGGGTCGATTTTGGGACCCCATTGATCCACTTGTAAGTGATAATGACACTTTATTTTAATTAAGTTAAAATGAATACAAAATTGACACAAGCATATATCTTTTAGCAAAACAATTGTTACATAGGGTTATATATGTTGGATATTAGATTATAAATATTCATTAGAAAGATAAAACTATTTCCTACATGATGGTATTTTATTTGTAATTTTTAGACATCAAATAATTTATGACACAAAGATGATGCAGTAATTATCTTATTAATGAAATATTGACATAATTGATGTTATAAACACCAAAATAAATGTAATTTGAGACTTTTTATGAATACCACTAATTTTCTAGGTTACTATGATATATTAATGTTGATTTAATAAACTTGGTTTGAACATTTAATTCTGTTATGACTTTCACAAAAATCATATATAAAATATTGTCAAAATTGACACAAAATAGTTTTTAAATCAAATATTATATTATTAGTTGTTATTGTATTCCTAAAAATCTAAGGTTCGGCCAAATGACTTAGATAAGGATATATATTTTAATAATAAACAATTTGGGGTTCATTTGGCATGTTATAGTAAGTGTATTAACCATATAGTGAAAGAAAACAAAAAGACACGGTAAAAGTTAAATTATTTAACTTAGAGTTAAATCTAATTGATAAGGTTAAAATAATATCCTAAACTTGTCTAAATTCTATTGGTTGAAAGGATTTCGACCCATCCCCACTTTAGCTTCGAAATAAGACCCTTTGGAACCATTATAAACCGATTTTGACTTTAATATAAAATAATATTTTGAGATATTCCTATGGTGCCCCTCACCTCCCCTATAAAAGGACACCTCCTCCCCCTCCTCCTCAGACCAATTTGAGCACTCAAGCTCGGCCAAACCCTGCCAAAATCTCTTCTACACTTCCCTAGAAACATCTTAGAGGTTCTGGTCTTCCTCAAAGACCAATTCTAGTGCCCTAAGAGGAGGTCTCAAAGAGGCACTTCAAAGAAGAGGTAATTACCGTTACCAATTCTTTCATCTTTATTTCTTCTTCCACTTCTTCTTCTTAGGTTGTTTCATTATGAAGTAATAACATCAGTATAACTAATATACTGATATGTTATTATAAGTATGAAACAACCCTATTTCACCATCTATCAATCCTACGGAAAAAGAAATCACCGCGCGTGCGTACATACGGAATACCGTCTCCACGCCGTGGTGTAATCTATTTTCCACCACCACCTTACATGGATGGGTATAATGGTGTAAAGAACAACTATACATAGTTATTAAAACATCATATTGATTCTGATATATTGTATAATCCACTCCAATTCAATTCAATATTTATAGAAATGATATCATCGCTCGTGCGTACGTACGGACTACCGTCTCCACGACGCGATGAGATTCATTCTCCATGTTAACCATTTAAGAATGATTATAAAGTATATATAAGAAATAATAATGAAATATATGACATTATAAAGCTACTGGATTTATGTATATATATACATATGTATATCATCTACTTACTTCCATTTCAAGACAATAAGGAAAGGAAAACAGCGTTCATGCGTACGTACGGACTACCGTCTCCATGAACGGTGTTTTTCATTTTATTTATCTACCTATTATATATATATATATACTGAATATATATGATATATAAATCATATTTTATATTCTTGAAGTAAGTAAATCATGATATAAGTAATAATAATGTCAAGAACAACAAGTCAAAACACCTACGATAAATGAAACGATTTTACCCAAAACGCTTCTTTAACATGGAATTTACAAAAGAACGGGTAATATACTGTTATAAGTGAACCATATATGATATCATAACAATGAATATGATTCTTTAATAAGTCAATAACATGATTTAAATCATTATACAGGAGGTTCGGACACTTACAAAGCAAGTCGGACCTAAGGTAAGGGAAATATCTCAATCTCATTTTTATCCGAGATTGTTTATTCGTAAGTATTTACTGGGGTGTATTTTATCATCCACATCCATGTTTCATCAATATGTAATATTATTTCCATCCACCTAAAATTGTTTAAATCAAATTTTACCCTTCGGTGAGTTTTTAGTAAAAGATATGAAAGGAATCTTTTGTCGTTTTTCGTACGAGGTACTTTTTGACTTTTCCGACAAAAGTACGAGAAGAATGTTTTTTTAAACTTATACGGCATGAATGGATTTCTAAAAAATTATTTCCAAGAATCTTACTTTACAAGTTTTCATGTTTATTTTTAATCAACTTCTTTTATTTTAAAGTTGTATGACATGTTATGAAAGGAAAAATGTTTTTGAAGAAGAAAGGATATTTTCCTCAAGAATGGAGTTCAAGTGTTTTATCAAAATTATTTTCCATCTAAGATAATAAAGGGTTCTGTTTTTATCCCTATTATTACATTGATTTGATCATGTTTTGATGGAATTATTTTTTTTATGAATTCCTTTATCTTATATGAATTGTTTTATGATGTCATGTTGTTTAAGAATCCCATTTTTATTACATGGGTTACGTTATGATGTATGGTTTATGATTATGTGGCACACATAAGAAAGGATTCATTATAAGATGGGTGGGACCTATATCTCCCTCCAATGCATTGGGTAAAGATTTTATATCTCATGAGATAGACATGGCTGGAATGGTAGGTTATACCGGTTCAGTGAAACAGGACTGAAACGAGGGTTACTCGATTCAGAAAGGGACTTTGTCCACTAAGATAGTCTTGGCAATGAGTCATGACTAACAAGAAATGATTTTCCATGATTATGTGTGCATGAAACAAAGTTTCAAGTTTCATGTTATGATTATGGTGATCTCATTTTCACTTCTATGATTTGTTACATGTTAAGATATTATGATCTCTTTTGCAGGTTATGATTTTCAAAAAGATATGATATGATTTTTATTTCTTTTGTATGCCCTTACTGAGCATTTGAGCTCACCCTTTTATGTTTTCTTTTCCCCAGGATATAAAGAAAGGTTTTAGGTAAAAAAAATGGAAGATCTTTATGGGAGATATTGAAGATCTTTCACCAGGATTAGAAGATTATGTTCCGAGTTTCCAAAGACACTAAACTATTACGATCCTTGTGTGTGTGTTTTGGTTATGTACTATGTATTCCACAAATGTAATGTAATGTCCATGTACGTCAGGATACGGGTCTCTACAGTTGGTATCAGAGGAAAGGTTTAGTCAACCTTTGGAAACTAGGATGCGAGAACTTTAGTGAGATCCCTAGAGATATTTCTAAGGTATGTCTAGGGATGTCTCTAAGGTTAAGTATGCGTATAGGTTATTGTACTAGAATTACGCTAACGATCATAGAATTAAACCTAAGATGTTAGATATTGAAGTTACTCCCCCTTTATTATGATTTTTTCCTCTCACACTATTCTTTTGGGTTTTAGAAAATGGCTGGAAACAAGATGATTCACGATAATGGAGGATATGATGGACAATGGAATGATATTCTTCATAATGAAATGGGATTTGGAAGTCCAAACATCATTATTATGACGAATCAGCAATCTCATAATATGATCAATAAAGTAAAATTTGGTAAGTTTCCTGACTCGGCTAATAAGAGAAAGATGGAGTTTCATGATGATCATAGAGGAAAGAATGTTCAATTTCCCCTATGTAAATCATGTGGGAAGAGGCATCAAGGAGAATGTTTCAAAGGAACTGGAAGATGCTTTGGGTGTGGAAAAGAAGGACACAAAGCAAGTAAGTGCAAAGGAAAAGGTTCAGTTAACACCATGGATGAGGATAATGGTATTGCTACGACATCAACAATGGTTAAATGTTTTAAATGTGGAATGTACGGGCATTATGCAAACCAATTCCCTAAGGGAAAGACTCATGAAGAGAATCAGTATGGTCATATGGGTAGTATTTATGTGGATGATGATGAAGAGACTACAAATGATATGTGAGATGAAAGAATTTTTGAAGCTCGGTCAATGGTTTGAGAATGTAGTGGAATGATTACATGTTTATCATGTGTAATTTTGGAATAAAGAGACATCTATGGATTGTTACAATGTTGTCTTTCCTTGTGTTTTGAAAGTGTATGATTAATGTTACCAGTATCCATGAAAGGTTATTTAGATATTTTTGGAATGTATATGATATGCGCATAATGAAGGGATAAGGAGAAAATTAAATGTTTGATAGTATTCATGAGCTCATGATTGATATAAGGACTAAGTGATATCATGGTTTGAGTATAAATAATTTTGAGGATTTTGGTATGTGTAAAGTGTTAACTTTTAACTGCATTCAAGTTTTCACTAAGGTTCAATGGGTATTAAAGAGTATACATGATTAAGGACTTTGAATGTTTGGAATATGACCAACAAAACATATCTTATGATGTATGGGGATCGACGATGGTGTTAAGTCTCTGTTAATCGTTTTCACTATATTATGAGAGTCGACTGCAGTATTATGGATAAGCCTAAAGATTGGAATGGATTATGTTGGACATAAGTTAGTGTTGTTTGTTTTTTTCGATATTATTGATAGGATGTTATAGTAATATAGTTTTGGAAAAAGGACAACCTGCAGGACGGGCGACAGCCCATCGCTTCGGACAAGGCTGTGGGAATCGAACCCACAACCGAAGTGCGACTGGCCTTTATCACCTACCACTGGCCTACAGGAAGTCCCTGTTTAGTGGAAACTAGTTATATTATATTAAGCAGTATGATATATGAAGTATAAGTCTATTTTAGGAACCATATATGATTAATCTCACTATAGATCGACTTATGTATATAAGTTTTGCTAACCTTTTGTTTGAGACAGATGGAATGACCCATCATTCTATCACATGATCTGCTAACACATCATGAATAACAAATTCAACTTCATTTCTATAAGGGATGAAGTGGAAATTGTTCAATTCACGAACAACAGTGAGATTGTACCAAAATCAAGTAAGTATTTCTTCTAATTCAAATTTTTCAACTTTAGGGAAATGATATTGAAAACCAAAAATGTTGTCCTAGTGATCTTATATCTGATGAATCGGATGGTACCTTAGATCGTCACAAATTTATGGATTTGTGATTGTTGGCTTTTCCAAAGCCATGTTCTCTACCACTCTCCATCAGAACATGATGGTTAGATTTCTCTTCCATATCCATATTTCACCTATGTGGAAACCCAATGATTAGTTTATTTGGGTAACCGTTATGTTTTATACTTTTGTTTTTAAAGATAAGTTTTGGTATTCCTTTTTACGATGTGGGTTTCTATCAAAGAAACTTTCAAATAGTAAACCATTTATAACCCCGACGAATTTCGAGGGCGAAATTCATTTTAAGGGGGGTAGAATGTAACACCTCGAGATTTTATGAAAAATATTCTTTTAATTTCATTAATGTCATGAGTTGTATTCTACACCAAGATTACCTTGCTCTATACGCAACACCGTATTAGCTTATAGTATACGCAACACTATTCTTGGACTGTGTTACACACAATTTTGATAATAGTTATTCTACGCAACATTGAGTATATATATATATATATATATTAAATGTATAAATGAAATATGGTTGGATTCTGTTATACGAAACAACGAAGGATTCTTTCACAACACGCAACCCTGACTTGGCTTGCATTACACGCAATCACGACCTTCCTCGATAGCGTGTGTTGTACGCAATACCGGGTTTTAATAAACAATGTTATATTATTATAATATTGTCATGAACTAGCCGTTATGAATAGTATTAACTAAATTTTGAATTTTATAACATTATTATTCATCTTACACATTTCTAGAACATGGTATAAGAACAAAATAAATTTTTCGGGTAAAATAAGTATTTTTCAAAAAATGCAGTTTTACCGCCTTTTGATGGCGCACCCACTTTAAATATAGTTTTTGACATGTTTATATGTTCAATTTGACTTAATAATATTATTCTTTTGAATCAGGATGTAAAAATTGACATTAGATAAATTTTTGATATTTTTCCAATAACTTTCATATTTTAATGAATAGTAAAAACACGCTATATTTTAATTAAAAACAACTTTTTCCATCGTAATATCTTATGTGGTTAAATTATAATATTAAATGGTTTTAAAGTATATTTAGAATATATTTTTACCACTTAATATAATGTTGGTCATTGGACACAATTTTACAATTAAACCGAACATAAACAAGTGTCAATCTTTTGATAGTTATTATCTCTTAAAAACACGCTTTTTGTTTTGACAGCGGGAATTAATTTTAAATTAATTTCTGCCACTTCTGTGTTTTGAATTTAGAAAAATGGATTCCATATTTGGAATCAGGATGTTCAAATTGTGTAAATAGGTAACTTTTATTTTTAGACATTTTGAATAATTACTGCGGTAAATATTTTATTTACCATGGTTAAGGGTAAATCCGGTAAATAAGGGTTAAAAAATAATATTATAATAATATTAAATTACCCTAAAACGTGTCTTAACCCCATTGGTTGATACATGGTCGACCATGGGCATCATTGGGTCGATTTTGGGACCCCATTGATCCACTTGTAAGTGATAATGACACTTTATTTTAATTAAGTTAAAATGAATACAAAATTGACACAAGCATATATCTTTTAGAAAAACAATTGTTAAATAGGGTTATATATGTTGGATTTTAGATTATAAATATTCATTATAAAGATAAAAAGATTTCCTACATGATGGTATTTTATTTGTAATTTTTAGACATCAAATAATTTATGACACAAAGATGATGCAGTAATTATCTTATTAATGAAATATTGACATAATTGATGTTATAAACACCAAAATAAATGTAATTTGAGACTTTTTATGAATACCAATAATTTTCTAGGTTACTATGATATATTAATGTTGATATAATCAACTTGTTTCGAACATTTAATTCTGTTATGACTTTCACAAAAATCATATATCAAATAGTGTCAAAATTGACACAAAATTGTTTTTAAATCAAATATTATATTATTAATTGTTATTGTATTCCTAAAAATCTAAGGTTTGGCCAAATGACTTAGATAAGGATATATATTTTAATAATAAACAATTTGGGGTTCGTTTGGCATGTTATAGTAAGTGTATTAACCATATAGTGAAAGAAAACAAAAACACACGGTAAAAGTTAAATTATTTAACTTAGAGTTAAATCTAATTGATAAGATTAAAATAATATACTAAACTTGTCTAAATTCTATTGGTTGATATGATTTCGACCCATCCCCACTTTAGCTTCGAAATAAGACCCTTTTGAACCATTATAAACCGATTTTGACTTTAATATAAAATAATATTTTGAGATATTCCTATGGTGCCCCTCTCCTCCCCTATAAAAGGACACCTCCTCCCCCTCCTCCTCACACCAATTTGAGCACTCAAGCTCGGCCAACCCCTGCCAAAATATCTTCTAAACATCCCTAGCAACATCCTAGAGGTTCTGGTCTTCCTCAAAGACCAATTCTAGTGCCCTAAGAGGAGGTCTCAAAGAGGCACTTCAAAGAAGAGGTAATTACCGTTACCAATTCATTCATCTTTATTTCTTCTTCCACTTCTTTTTCAAAGGTTGTTTCATTATGAAGTAATAACATCAGTATCACTAATATACTGATATGTTATTATAAGTATGAAACAACCCTATTTCACCATCTATCCATCCTACGGAAAAAGAAATCACCGCGCGTGCGTACGTACAGAATACCGTCTCCACGTCGTGGTGTAATCTATTTTCCACCACCACCTTACATGGATGGGTATAATGGTGTAAAGAATAACTATACATAGTTATTACAACATCATATTGATTCTGATATATTGTATAATCCACTCCAATTCAATTCAATATTTATAGAAATGATATCATCGCTCGTGCGTACGTACGGATTACCGTCTCCACGACGCGATGAGATTCATTCTCCATGTTAACCATTTAAGAATGATTATAAAGTATATATAAGAAATAATATTGAAATATATGACATTATAAAGCTACTGGATTTATGTATATATATACATATGTATGTCATCTACTTACATCCATTTCAAGACAATAAGGAAAGGAAAACAGTGTTCATGCGTACGTACGGACTACCGTCTCCATGAACGGTGTTTTTCATTTTATTTATCTACCTATTATATATATATATACTGAATATATATGATATATAAATCATATTTTATATTCTGGAAGTAAGTAAATCATGATATAAGTAATAATAATGTCAATAACAACAAGTCAAAACACCTACGATAAATGAAACGATTTTACCCAAAACGCTTCTTTAACATGGAATTTACAAAAGAACGGGTAATATAATGTCATAAGTGAACCATATATGATATCATAACAATGAATATGATTCTGTAATAAGTCAATAACATGATTTAAATCATTATACAGGAGGTTCGGACACTTACAAAGCAAGTCGGACCTAAGGTAAGGGAAATATCTCAATCTCATTTTTATCCGAGATTGTTTATTCGTAAGTATTTACTGGGGTGTATTTTATCATCCACATCCATGTTTCATCAATATGTAATATTATTTCCATCCACCTACAATTGTTTAAATCAAATTTTACCCTTCGGTGAGTTTTTAGTAAAAGATATGAAAGGAATCTTTTGTCGTTTTTCGTACGAGGTACTTTTTGACTTTTCCCACAAAAGTACGAGAAGAATGTTTTTTTTAACTTATACGGCATGAATGGATTTCTAAAAAATTATTTCCAAGAAGCTTCCTTTACAAGTTTTCAAGTTTATTTTTAATCAACTTCTTTTATTTTAAAGTTGTATGACATGTTATGAAAGGAAAAATGTTTTTGAAGAAGAAAGGATATTTTCCTCAAGAATGGAGTTCAAGTGTTTTATCAAAATTATTTTCCATCTAAGATAATAAAGGGTTTTGTTTTTATCCCTATTATTACATTGATTTGATCATGTTTTGATGGAATTATTTTTTTATGAATTCCTTTATCTTATATGAATTGTTTTATGATGTCATGTTGTTTAAGAATCCCATTTTTATTACATGGGTTACGTTATGATGTATGGTTTATGATTATGTGGCCCAAATAAGAAAGGATTAATTATAAGATGGGTGGGACCTATATCTCCCTCCAATGCATTGGGTAAAGATTTTATATCTCATGAGATAGACATGGCTGGAATGGTAGGTTATACCGGTTCAGTGAAACAGGACTGAAACGAGGGTTACTCGATTCAGAAAGGGACTTTGTCCACTAAGATAGTCTTGGCAATGAGTCATGACTAACAAGAAATGATTTTCCATGATTATGTGTGCATGCCACAAAGTTTCAAGTTTCATGTTATGATTATGGTGATCTCATTTTCACTTCTATGATTTGTTACATGTTAAGATATTATGATCTCTTTTGCAGGTTATGATTTTCAAAAAGATATGATATGATTTTTATTTCTTTTGTATGCCCTTACTGAGAATTTGAGCTCACCCTTTTATGTTTTCTTTTCCCCAGGATATAAAGAAAGGTTTTAGGTAAAAAAATGGAAGATCTTTATGGGAGATATTGAAGATCTTTCACCAGGATTAGAAGATTATGTTCCGAGTTTCCAAAGACACTAAACTATTACGATCCTTGTGTGTGTGTTTTGGTTATGTACTAAGTATTCCGCAAATGTAATGTAATGTCCATGTACGTCAGGATACGGGTCTCTACAGTTGGTATCAGAGGAAAGGTTTAGTCAACCTTTGGAAACTAGGATGCGAGAACTTTAGTGAGATCCCTAGAGATATTTCTAAGGTATGTCTAGGGATGTCTCTAAGGTTAAGTATTCGTATAGGTTATAGTACTAGAATTACGCTAACGATCATAGAATTAAACCTAAGATGTTAGATATTGAAGTTACTCCCCCTTTATTATGATTTTTGCCTCTCACACTATTCTTTTGGGTTTTAGAAAATGGCTGGAAACAATATGATTCACGATAATGGAGGATATGATGGACAATGGAATGATATTCTTCATAATGAAATGGGATTTGGAAGTCCAAACATCATTATTATGACGAATCAGCAATCTCATAATATGATCAATAAAGTAAAATTTGGTAAGTTTCCTGACTCGGCTAATAAGAGAAAGATGGAGTTTCATGATGATCATAGAGGAAAGAATGTTCAATTTCCCCTATGTAAATCAGGTGGGAAGAGGCATCAAGGAGAATGTTTCAAAGGAACTGGAAGATGCTATGGGTGTGGAAAAGAAGGACACAAAGCAAGTAAGTGCAAAGGAAAAGGTTCAGTTAACACCATGGATGAGGATAATGGTATTTCTACAACATCAACAATGGTTAAATGTTTTAAATGTGGAATGTACGGGAATTATGCAAACCAATTCCCTAAGGGAAAGACTCATGAAGAGAATCAGTATGGTCATATGGGTAGTATTTATGTGGATGATGATGAAGAGACTACAAATGATATGTGAGATGAAAGAATTTTTGAAGCTCGGTCAATGGTTTGAGAATGTAGTGGAATGATTACATGTTTATCTTGTGTAATTTTGGAATAAAGAGACATCTATGGATTGTTACACTGTTGTCTTTCCTTGTGTTTTGAAAGTGTATGATTAATGTTACCAGTATCCATGAAAGGTTATTTAGATATTTTTGTAATGTAGATGATATGCGCATAATGAAGGGATAAGGAGAAAATTAAATGTTTGATAGTATTCATGAGCTCATGATTGATATAAGGACTAAGTGATATCATGGTTTGAGTATAAATAATTTTGAGGATTTTGGTATGTGTAAAGTGTTAACTTTTAACTGCATTCATGTTTTCACTAAGGTTCAATGGGTATTCAAGAGTATACATGATTAAGGACTTTGAATGTTTGGAATATGACCAACAAAACATATCTTATGATGAATGGGGATCGACGATGGTGTTAAGTCTCTGTTAATCGTTTTCACTATATTATGAGAGTCGACTGCAGTATTATGGATAAGCCTAAAGATTGGAATGGATTATGTTGGACATAAGTTAGTGTTGTTTGTTTTTTTCGATATTATTGATAGGATGTTATAGTAATATAGTTTTGGAAAAAGGACAACCTGCAGGACGGGCGACAGCCCATCGCTTCGGACAAGGCTGTGGGAATCGAACCCACAACAGAAGTGCGACTGGCCTTTATCGCCTACCACTGGCCTACAGGAAGTCCATGTTTAGTGGAAACTAGTTTTATTATATTAAGCAGTTTGATATATGAAGTATATGTCTATTTTAGGAACCATATATGATTATTCTCACTATAGATCGACTTATGTATATAATTTTTGCTAACCTTTTGTTTGAGACAGATGGAATGACCCATCATTCTATCACATGATCTGGTAACACATCACGAATAACAAATTCAACTTCATTTCTTTAAGGGATGAAGTGGAAATTGTTCAATTCACGAACAACAGTGAGATTGTACCAAAATCAAGTAAGTATTTCTTCTAATTCAAATTTTTCAACTTTAGGGAAATGATATTGAAAACCAAAAATGTTGTCCTAGTGATCTTATATCTGATGAATCGGATGGTACCTTAGATCGTCACAAATTTATGGAATTGTGATTGTTGGCTTTTCCATAGCCATGTTCTCTACCACTCTCCATCAGAACATGATGGTTAGATTTCTCTTCCATATCCATATTTTCACCTATGTGGAAACCCAATGATTAGTTTATTTGGGTAACCGTTATGTTTCATACTTTTGTTTTTAAAGATAAGTTTTGGAATTCCTTTTTACGATGTGGGTTTCTATCAAAGAAAATTTAAAATAGTAAACCATTTATAACCCCGACGAATTTCGAGGGTGAAATTCATTTTAAGGGGGGTAGAATGTAACACCTCGAGATTTTATGAAAAATATTCTTTTAATTTCATTAATGTCTTGCGTTGTATTCTACACCAAGATTACCTTGCGCTATACGCAACACCGTATTAGCTTGTAGTATACGCAACACTATTCTTGGACTGTGTTACACACAATTTTGATAATAGTTATTCTATGCAACATTGAGTATATATATATATATATATTAAATGTATAAATGAAATATGGTTGGATTCTGTTATACGAAAAAATGAAGGATTCTTTCACAACACGCAACCCTGACTTGGCTTGCATTACACGCAATCACGACCTTCCTCGATAGCGTGTGTTGTACGCAATACCGGGTTTTAATAAACAATGTTATATTATTGTAATATTGTCATGAACTAGCCGTTATGAATAGTATTAACTAAATTTTGAATTTTATAACATTATTATTCATCTTACACATTTCTAGAACATGGTATGAGAACAAAATAAATTTTTCGGGTAAAATAAGTATTTTTCAAAAAATGCAGTTTTACCGCCTTTTGATGGCACACCCACTTTATATATAGTTTTTGACATGTTTATATGTTCAATTTGACAAAATAATATTCTTCTTTTGAATCAGGATGTAAAAATTGACATTAGATAAATTTTTGATATTTTTCCGATAACTTTCATATTTTAATGAATAGTAAAAACACGGTATATTTTAATTAAAAACAACTTTTTTCATCATAATATCTTATGTGGTTAAATTATAATATTGAATGGTTTTAAAGTATATTTAGAATATATTTTTTCCACTTATTATAATGTTGGTCATTGGACACAATTTTACAATTAAACCGAACATAAACAAGTGTCAATCTTTTGATAGTTATTATCTCTTAAAAACACGCTTTTTGTTTTGACAGCGGGAATTAATTTTAAATTAATTTCTGCCACTTCTGTGTTTTGAATTTAGAAAAATGGATTAAATATTTGGAATCATGATGTTCAAATTGTGTAAATAGGTAACTTTTATTTTTAGACATTTTGAATAATTATTGCGGTAAATATTTTATTTACCATGGTTAAGGGTAAATCCGGTAAATAAGGGTTAAAAAATAATATTATAATAATATTAAATTACCCTAAAACGTGTCTTAACCCCATTGTTTGATACATGGTCGACCATGGGCATCTTTGGGTCGATTTTGGGACCCCATTGATCCACTTGTAAGTGATAATGACACTTTAATTTAATTAAGTTAAAATGAATACAAAATTGACACAAGCATATATCTTTTAGCAAAACAATTGTTACATAGGGTTATATATGTTGGATTTTAGATTATAAATATTCATTAGAAAGATAAAAAGATTTCCTACATGATGGTATTTTATTTGTAATTTTTAGACATCAAATAATTTATGACACAAAGATGATGCAGTAATTATCTTATTAATGAAATATTGACATAATTGATGTTATAAACACCAAAATAAATGTAATTTGAGACTTTTTATGAATACCACTAATTTTCTAGGTTACTATGATATATTAATGTTTATTTAATCAACTTGGTTCGAACATTTAATTCTGTTATGACTTTCACAAAAATCATATAACAAATAGTGTCAAAATTGACACAAAATAGTTTTTAAATAAAATATTATATTATTAATTGTTATTGTATTCCTAAAAATCTAGGGTTCGGCCAAATGACATAGATAAGGATATATATTTTAATAATAAACAATTTGGGGTTCTTTTGGCATGTTATAGTAAGTTTATTAACCATATAGTGAAAGAAAACAAAAAGACACGGTAAAAGTTAAATTATTTAACTTAGAGTTAAATCTAATTGATAAGGTTAAAATAATATCCTAAACTTGTCTAAATTCTATTGGTTGATAGGATTTCGACCCATCCCCACTTTAGCTTCGAAATAAGACCCTTTGGAACCATTATAAACCGATTTTGACATTAATATAACATAATATTTTGAGATATTCCTATGGTGCCCCTCTCCTCCCCTATAAAAGGACACCTCCTCCCCCTCCTCCTCACACCAATTTGAGCACTCAAGCTCGGCCAACCCCTGCCAAAATCTCTTCTACACTTCCCTAGCAACATCCTAGAGGTTCTGGTCTTCCTCAAAGACCAATTCTAGTGCCCTAAGAGGAGGTCTCAAAGAGGCACTTCAAAGAAGAGGTAATTACTGTTACCAATTCTTTCATCTTTATTTCTTCTTCCACTTCTTCTTCTTAGGTTGTTTCATTATGAAGTAATAACATCAGTATCACTCATATACGGATATGTTATTATAATTATGAAACAACCCTATTTCACCATCTATCCATACTACGGAAAAAGAAATCACCGCGCGTGCGTACGTACGGAATACCGTCTCCACGCCGTGGTGTAATCTATTTTCCACCACCGCCTTACATGGATGGGTATAATGGTGTAAATAATAACTATACATAGTTATTAAAACATCATATTGATTCTGATATATTGTATAATCCACTCCAATTCAATTCAATATTTATAGAAATGATATCATCGCTCGTGCGTACGTACGGACTACCGTCTCCACGATGCGATGAGATTCATTCTCCATGTTAACCATTTAAGAATGATTATAAAGTATATATAAGAAATAATAATGAAATATATGACATTATAAAGCTACTGGATTTATGTATATATATACATATGTATGTCATCTACTTACTTCCATTTGAAGACAATAAGGAAAGGAAAACAGCGTTCATGCGTACGTACGGACTACCGTCTCCATGAACGGTGTTTTTCATTTTATTTATCTACCTATTATATATATATATACTGAATATATATGATATATAAATCATATTTTGTATTCTGGAAGTAAGTATATCATGATATAAGTAATAATAATGTCAAGAACAACAAGTCAAAACACCTACGATAAATGAAACGATTTTACCCAAAACGCTTCTTTAACATGGAATTTACAAAAGAACGGGTAATATAATGTCATAAGTGAACCATATATGATATCATAACAATGAATATGATTCTGTAATAAGTCAATAACCTGATTTAAATCATTATACAGGAGGTTCGGACACTTACAAAGCAAGTCGGACCTAAGGTAAGGGAAATATCTCAATCTCATTTTTATCCGAGATTGTTTATTCGTAAGTATTTACTGGGGTGTATTTTATCATCCACATCCATGTTTCATCAATATGTAATATTATTTCCATCCACCTACAATTGTTTAAATCAAATTTTACCCTTCGGTGAGTTTTTAGTAAAAGATATGAAAGGAATCTTTTGTCGTTTTTCGTACGAGGTACTTTTTGACTTTTCCGACAAAAGTACGAGAAGAATGTTTTTTTAAACTTATACGGCATGAATGGATTTCTAAAAAATTATTTCCAAGAAGCTTCCATTACAAGTTTTCAAGTTTATTTTTAATCAACTTCTTTTATTTTAAAGTTGTATGACATGTTATGAAAGGAAAAATGTTTTTGAAGAAGAAAGGATATTTTCCTCAAGAATGGAGTTCAAGTGTTTTATCAAAATTATTTTCCATCTAAGATAATAAAGGGTTCTGTTTTTATCCCTATTATTACATTGATTTTATCATGTTTTGATGGAATTATTTTTTTTATGAATTCCTTTATCTTATATGAATTGTTTTATGATGTCATGTTGTTTAAGAATCCCATTTTTATTACATGGGTTACGTTATGATGTATGGTTTATGATTATGTGGCACACATAAGAAAGGATTCATTATAAGATGGGTGGGACCTATATCTCCCTCCAATGCATTGGGTAAAGATTTTATATCTCATGAGATAGACATGGCTGGAATGGTAGGTTATACCGGTTCAGTGAAACAGGACTGAAACGAGGGTTACTCGATTCAGAAAGGGACTTTGTCCACTAAGATAGTCTTGGCAATGAGTCATGACTAACAAGAAATTATTTTCCATGATTATGTGTGCATGCCACAAAGTTTCAAGTTTCATGTTATGATTATGGTGATCTCATTTTCACTTCTATGATTTGTTACATGTTAAGATATTATGATCTCTTTTGCAGGTTATGATTTTCAAAAAGATATGATATGATTTTTATTTCTTTTGTATGCCCTTACTGAGCATTTGAGCTCACCCTTTTATGTTTTCTTTTCCCCAGGATATAAAGAAAGGTTTTAGGTAAAAAAAATGAAGATCTTTATGGGAGATATTTAAGATCTTTCACCAGGATTAGAAGATTATGTTCCGAGTTTCCAAAGACACTAAACTATTACGATCCTTGTGTGTGTGTTTTGGTTATGTACTAAGTATTCCGCAAATGTAATGTAATGTCCATGTACGTCAGGATACGGGTCTCTACACTAATAGCCTAAAGAGGTACTCCTCCTGTCGAGTACCGCAGGTCTGCTACCAACTACTAGGCACTCTCTGCGCCATGGGTCTGCCGTCAAATACCAGGCACTCCGTCCACTGGGCTAACCGAATCACTATGAGTCAAATCTGTCAAGCAGTCGCCATGTCTACAGCTACTCCGTCTCTGCAATCCGTACACTCATCTCCAGGAGGTTCCTCTCCATGAGCTATAGGTCATTTCCTCCAAGTGTCACGAAGTCCCATGAATAAGTATCTAAAAGGACCGCATTGTCATAGGGGTCTCATCTCAATAGACGGCGAGTCAATCGGACGCCCGGTCTATGATTTATTAGCATTTCCGTTCCAGGGGCCCGGTTGGATTCATGTATGAACTATCCAGACAGTATCTCAACAGTACCTCGAACTCTCAAGGGTATAATCTAACACCCCAAGCTTCTACAGTACGCTTCTCATGAATAATGCAATAGCGTGTGTTGTACGCAACATTGAGTTCTAACACACACCACAACTGATCAAACCGGCCATTATGAATAGTAATACCTATTTTTTTAAATTTTATCTCTCAAAATGGACTTCATTTTTGGAATCGAATTATCAAATTTAGCCGAAGGTGAAATTTTGGTACTTTTCGGATAACTTTAATATTTTGATGAATAGTGAAAATTACTAAATTTTAATTAAAACCAACTTTTTAATCAAAATAATTAATTGCGATAAATAATGAATTTCAGTGGTTTTAAATTATATTAAGAATATATTTTTACCATTTAATTAAATTTTGGTCATTGGACATAATTTCGCAATTAAATCAAACATAAACTAGTATCAATCTTTTGATAGTTATTATATCTTAAAAACACGCTTTTTGTTTTGACAGCGAGAATTAATTTTAAATTAATTTATTCCACTTATGTGTTTTGAATTTGAAAAAATGGATTCCATATTTGGAATCAGGATGTTAAAATTGTGTAAATAGGTAACTTTTATTTTTAGACATTTTGAATAATTACTTCAGTTAATATTTTATTTACCATGGTTAAAGGGTAAATCCGGTAAATAAGGGTTCAAAAATAATATTATAATAATAAACAATTTCCCTAAAACGTATCCTAACCTTATTGGTTGATACATGTTCGACGATGGGAATCTTTGGGTCGATTTTGGGACCCCATGGTTCCCCTTGTAAGTGATAGGGACACTTTATTTTAATTAAGTTAAAATGAATACAAAAATGAGACAAGCATATATCTTTTAGAAAAACAATTTTTACACGGGGTTATATATGTTTTATTTTCGACTATAAATATTCATTAGAAATATAGAATTATTTCCTATATAATGGTATTTTATTTATAATTTTTAGACATTATATAATTTAATTTATATATGACACCATGGTGACGTAGTAATTACCATAATAGTAAAAAATTAAATTGATTGATATTATAGATACCCAAATAAATATAATTTGAGACTTTTTATGAATTACACTAATTTCGTAGGTTAATATGAAATGTTAGGAATGATTTAATTAACTTTTTTCGAAGTAATCATTCTGTTATGAGTTTTTACAAAAACCAATTATTGAATAGTGTCAAAATTGACATAAAAGAGTTTTTAAAACAAATATTATATTATTAATTGATATTAAATTCCTAAAAATCTAAGGTTCGGCCAAGATACATATATCATGATATGTGTATCATTAATGGACCCCTTACAGGTCTCTTGGATGTATATAGTATGTTTATTAACCGTATAATATAAAAATACAAAGAGACATTGTAAAACTGAAACTAATTAACTAAGAGTTAACACTTAAAGATAAGGTTAATATAGTAAACCAAACCTATCTAAATTCCATTGGGTGAGTGGTTTTCGACCTATCCCCACCTTAGTTTTTAAATAATCCACTTTGGAGCCACTAGAATCTGAATATGAATTTATTATAAAATAATATTTCTAGCTTTTCTAAAGGTGCCTCTCACCCCTCATATAGAAGGGCACTCTCCCTTCTCATTTACTCACACCTTCAAAGCTCTTTGGTTTGGCCATCCTATGCCTGAATACTATCTCAAATTCCCTCAATTCATCCTAGAGGCCTTAATTTAGTCATAAATCCATCTTAAGGAGCCCTTTTAATCAAATCAAAAGGAAGGACCCGAAGAAGAGGTAATGATTTCATCACCCTTTTCCAAGTTCTTTTCTTCTTCCACTTATTCTTTCTTTGTTATTACCATTCTAAAATAATAAATCTTGTATCTTATATATACTGTGATGTTTTTATAAATATGGTACCATCATATTCAGTATTCTATCCATCCTTTGAATAACATGTCACCATACGTGCATACGTACGGCTTATCGTCTCCACGTTGTGGTGTAATTGTTATTCAATAATATATTATTTGGATGGGTATAATAATGATGTGTAATTCATGTTAATAATAAATATAACATTATAATGATTCTGTATATATGATATACCATCCAATTATATATTATTTTAAATATCAAAAGAATGATATTGTCGCTCGTGCGTACGTACGGACTACCGTCTCCACGAACGCGATGAGATTCATTCTCCATTGTATCCATTCAAGTATAATTCTCATTTGATGATTAATAATAGTATATAAGGATTTGATATAATTCTGGATATGATTAAGATACAACCCATCCATGACAAACAAGGCTTACGTAACAAAACATATAAAAGAAAATGAGTAAGTTAACACCGAAAACAACGATAATACTAAGATATTATTAACAAATCAATGATAAAAGATCATATATGATATCATATTAATGTATATGATTATTTTATAATTTAATAACAATTAATACACCTTTATAAAGGAGTTTAACCTACCCCCAACCAAGGAAAAGTACAAGGTAAGGGTTTATTTCACAATCTCTTCATTATCCGAGGATGTTTATACGTAATAATCTATTGGGATCTCTTTATCATCCACATCCATGCTTCTTAAGGATGTATTTCAAAACATTTTTACTATTTACAAGAATATGGGTTAAATTCATTTATACCCTGGTTTTACTTTTTATAAAAAGTTTATAAAGGAATCATTCTGTTGTTTTCCCAATAAGGTTCCTTTTAACCTTTTCGACAAAATTAAGGTCAGAATGTTTTTTTTAACTTATATGGAGGGTGCGGATATTTTCCACCGTTATAAAATCGTCGAAGCTTCCCTTAAAAGATTATAAGAATATTTTCAAAGAAAATGTTTTATTTTATAAATATATAACCCTTAAATGATTTCAATATAGAAAGAGATATTTCTCTAAAAAGAGTTTTGATTTCATCTATGTCAACATCCTTTGATGGATTTTATGCTTATTTGAAGTTTATCTATTATGATACAAAAATTCTATATTGTATTGAAGGTTTTGTGATATGTTTCACTATGTATGTGTTATTTTTATACCATTCATGGTTTATGGATGAATTATTTACATTTCGTATGCTAGTTTTAATACGAATGTTTATGTTATGTTTTAACCTTTTCATATGGGAATGCATTGGACTTAATATGTGACGGGAGGAGCCCGCTATAGCTCCTCGGTGCATTAGTAGGTCTCATGAGACAAACTAGTGTCTTGGCATAAGGCCTTGACAAAATCATATTTGTAGTCTTGGAACGATGCCTTGGCTATGTGGTTATTATTGTCTGGCATTATGCATTCCATCATTATAAAAGTGGTTATTGATATTGCATGTGATTATTCGATTAGTAGATTATCCATGTGAATAAGGAAATGGCATTATTTAATTTTATTTTTTCCCATACTATGTTGAAGTTCAATTTTAAAAGGCTTTTTATTCAGTTATTCATTTCCTTAAATGTTTATTCTTATTTATGAAAGTTTCCCCTATATTGTTATCTTTACTGAGCATTTGAGCTCACCCCTTTTCTATGTTTTTTTTCCCCAGGATGTGAGGAAGTATATTATGAATGACCTCCGGGGATATTATGTGGGGATAATAGTGTGTACTATGGAGAAATTATGTTGTTGTAGTAGTTTTCACTTTATGATGTAATGTAGAACTTTATGAATATATATAGTGTTTCCAAGGCTACTAAACCAATCGGTCTTTCGAGATTTTATCTTTCTTGTGATCATGCCAATGCCATGTAATAATGCACCGACTCTAGGTAACTGGGGTCGGGGAGTTATAGTTGGTATCAGAGAAGTTTAGTACAAACCATGAAAGGTAGATTTAGATAAACACTGATTAGAGCACGTAGACCTAAGATGAACATTGAGGATTAGTATAGAAGAACTTCCTAGAGTTTTGGTATTGTAGATATTTTGTGAGTATGTCGAGCAATAAATCCCTGTCTGGATACGAGTAAGTAGAGGCGGCTCTGGCACAGATGTACCTAGGGGTAAAACCCGAAAACACTACTTTGAGATAGACTCGAACAGGAACTGGTGCATGACAACGGGCCTTGCTGAAGTCTTGGTTATGACACTCCCGGGGTATATGCTTAGGATAACTCTCATTTTCTTTACAAATCATTATGAAAGGTTTATGAGTATATACTTCCTCAAAGAAATTTTTTTTATGATTATGGATTATATCCATAAATAGTTCAATTTATGTTAAGTGTTTTATAATTATGGAATTATGTATATTAATTCATAAACTGATCTAGTTTTTTCCATTATTTAGAAATGGCGTCTAGTGGAAGAAATGGAAACCGTATCAATGAACGCACTCCATGTAGGGATTGACCTCCTGCTCAAGATAATTATAGTGGAGCCAGTGATGCAACTGGTTCTGATCAGCTAATCACCATACTGGGACAACACACTCAGGTTATGAATAATAACCTTACCCGTATGGAGCACCCTGATCCGCAGCGTGGAGGATCAATGTTAGATAGATTCATGAGGTAATAACCACCAACCTTCAATGGGAGTAAAAATCCCTTATTAGCTGAGCAATGGATAAATTCCCTAGTGAAAATATTTCAGGCTTTGGGGAGTAGTGAAAGGGAAAAAGTTATCATGGCAGTTTACCACCTCACTAGAGATGCTGATCAATGGTGGTAATTAATTCAAAACATGAAGGAAGATGATGAAGTATCAAATATGGAATGGAGGGAGTTCAAAGATCTGTTTTTAGAAAAAATACATTCCTCATGACCATCGAGTAGATATAGAAAGGCGATTTCTGAGTCTGAGACAAAAGGAGGATGAGAATGTCGCAAAGTATGAGGATAATTTTACAAGGATAGAAAGGTATGCTGGAGATTATATACGTAACCCAAGAAGTAAGATTGATTGTTTCTTTGATGGGTTAAAACCATTTCTCCGTCCATCATTAGTCTCACAATCCTTATCGTCGTACGAAGACATTGTCTCATGTGCTTTCAAGACAGAAAAGGAATTCTCTATGTCTTATGACTTTAAAGAAAAGCAAGAGAAGAAGAGATCAGCTGATCAATCTTGGAATGGAAATAAGGGTAATAAGGGAAAGGTTGAATATCCATCCTGTGGTAAATATGGGAAGAAACACCCCAGTACTTGCTTGAAGGTAATCGGCATCTGTTACAAATGTGGTGAAAAAGGCCACCAAGCTCGTGATTGCAAAGGGGAGAAGGAAGCTACCAATGTTCAGTGCTACAATTGCACGGAGATGGGACATTATGAAAATTAATGTCCTAATCGTCAGGGGAACTTACCTCAGAAAAGGCCAAGGGTTCAAGTCCAAGCTTTTTCTATCACTACTGCTGAGGTAGGAGCTCCAAAAGACATGGTGGCAGGTAATTTAATGGTTTCCTCAAGTTTAGCAAATGCATTATTTGATTCTGTATCATCGCATTGTTTCATATATTCCCAATATGCTATGAAAATTAGATATTTCCAAATTTTATTTAACAAGGGAGTTGTCAGTTAAAACACCTAAGGGAAGTATCATTACAACAAAGTTTTGGGAATCAGTCCCCATTAAAGCACATAAATGTTCTTTATCCGCTGATCTCATCATCATACATATTATTGAATTTGATATAATCCTCGGTATGGATTGGATTTAGTATTATGATGAGAATATTTATTGTAAGAAGAAGGAGGTTACGATTTTTGATGATGATGATAAGGAACACCTTATCTTTAGAGCAGAATCGTCACCACCTAATTATTATCTAGATCGACCCCCAGTAGCTCAACTAAATTCAATTATTCGGGAGGAAGAGAATTAAATGACTGTGTGTGAGGAAAGGAATGTTCAAATAGAGGATGTAACTGTTGTGAAAGAATATGTAGATGTATTTTCGGAAGATTTACCTGGACATCCTCTAGAACGAGAAGTTAAGTTTTCCATTGATTTAATTCCTAGATCAAGGCCTATATCGAAGACCCCTTATAGAATGTCCATTGTAGAATTAGTTGAACTAATGAAACAACTAGAGGAATTGAGTAATAAGGGGTTTATTCACCCTAGGGTTTCTCCATGGGGAGCCCCTGTTCTTTTTGTTAAAAAGAAATATGGATATATGAGGTTATGTATCGACTATAGGGAGATCAATGCTATAACAATAAAGAACAAGTATCCCATACCTCGCATTGATGATTTATTTGACCAACTGCATGGAGCTCAATTATTCTCAAAGATTGACCTTCGATCAGGATACCATCAGTTGTATGTAAAGAAGGAGGACATTCCGAAGACAGCATTTCGAACCAGGTACGGGCATTACGAGTTTATTGTAATTCCTTTTGGATTGACTAATCCACCCTATGTATTCATGGATCTAATGAATAGAGTTTTCAAGGAGTATCTCGATGAATTTGTGGTTGTATTTATAGATGATATCTTGGTATAATACAAAAGCTACGAAGATCATGAAAATCACTTGTGCATTATCCTGAAGACTCTGAGAAGACATGAATTATATGGGAAGTTTAGCAAGTGTGAATTCTGGATTCAAGAGATCTCTTTTCTTGGTCATATTTTCTCTAATGATGGAATCTTTATTGACCCTTATAAGACCAAGGCAATCCAATAATGGCCAGCACCTACGAGTATAACTGAGGTACGTAGATTTATTTGTTTAGCGGGTTATTATCGACCTTTTGTCCAGAATTTTTCCCGATTGGCTAACCCATTAACTAAGCTCACATGCAAAGGGGTTAAATTTGTTTGGAAAAAAGTTTGTAAAGAATGTTCGAAGAACTGAAGTGAATATTAGTCAATGCTCCTATATTGAATCAACCATCGGGGAATGATGGGTTCGATATTTATAGTGATTCATAGAAAAAAAGACTTGGTTGTGTCTTTATGCATACTGATAGGGTTATTGCCTGTGCATCACGACAGTTGAAAATTAATGAGCAAAACTATCCTACACATGATCTTGAGTTAGCAGCTGTGATATTTGCTTTGAAGATATGGAGGCACTACCTCTATGGTGAAAAATGTGAGATTTATACTGATCATAAGAGTTTGAAGTATATTTTCACACAAAAATAACTCAACATGAGGCAAAGGAGATGGCTTGAATTACTCATGGATTATGATTGCACGATACACTACCACCCGGGGAAGGAAAACATGGTGGCAGATGCTTTGAGTAGAAAAGGCCATGGAGTTTTGAACAATATGAGAATTGAAATGGATCCAATTTTCATGGATCTGGTGAAGATGGACATGGGAATAACCAAGGAAGGTGAAATATCAATGCTTTTTCAAATGGTTGGCAAACCATCTCTACTAAAAAGGATTTAAAGTTCTCAGACCAATGATGAAGAATTTCAAAAGAATATTACAGCTGTGAATGATGGGAGATTGAGATACATTGTGTATGAAGATGGAATTTTGAAATTGGGGAAGAGAATTTGTGTTCCCGATATACCTGAACTAAAAAGGGAATTGCTGGATGATGCTCATAGTTCCAATTTCTCTATACACCATGGGAGCTCCAAAATATATAGAGATTTTAAGGAACATTTTTGGTGGGACAACATGCAGAGGGAGATTGCTGAATTTGTGTCAAGATTCATGGTTTGTCAACAAGTGAAAGCTGGAAGGCAACAGCCTGGAGGAGTCATGCAACCTCTTCCCATACCGGAGTGGAAATGGGACAATATTTCGATGGATGTTGTCATGGGGCTACCAAAGACTCCTAAAAGGAACGGTGCAATATGGGTCATTGTTGATCGTCTTTCCAAGTCAGCACATTTTCTTGCTATAAGAGAAGATCTACCACTGGAACGTCTAGAAATACTATATATTGATGAAGTTGTGAGACTTCATCGAGTACCCCTATCGATTGATTCTGATCGTGATCCCCATTTTACTTCAAGATTCTGGAAAAGTCTTCAGAAATCCCTGGATACTGAACTTCATTTCAGCACTGCCTACCACCCTCAGACAGATGAACAATCAGAACGAACGATTCAAACCATAGAAGACATGTTGAGTTCTTGGTCACTTGACTTTCAGGGTATGTGGGATCAATATTTACCTCTGGTAGAATTTTCCATAACAATAGCTTCCATTCGAGTATTCATATTTCACCATATGAAGCGTTATACGGAAAGAGATGTCGTACACCAACCTGTTGGGATGACGTTGGTGAAAGGAAACTTGTAGGCCCAGAACTGGTGGAGGAAATGATGGAAAAGGTGAAGGTAATCCAAAATCACATCAAAGAAGCTCAAAGTAGGCAGAAGAGCTATCCCGATAATCGAAGGATGGATTTGGAATTTCAAGTCGGTGATCATGTTTTCCTGAAGGTATCTCAGTGGAAGGGAGTCATATGTTTTGGTAAGAAATGTAAATTGAGTCCCAGGTACATCGGACCTTTCGAAATTCTAGAACGAATTGGGGCTGTAGCTTACCGATTGGCAATGCTGCCAAGTCTCTCCAAAGTTCACGATGTGTTCCACGTATCTCTATTGAGGAAATACATACCTGACCCAACGCATGTACTCACCTATGAGAAATTATAACTGGAACCCAATCTATCTTATTGTAAAGAGCCCGTCAGGATTCTTGATACGAGAGAACAAGTACTGAGAAACCAGACGATGCGTCTGGTAAAAGTTTTGTGGAGAAACCATAAGATGGAAGAGGCAACGTGGGAACTCGAGGAACTTATGATGAATAACCACCTGATTATTTTCATGTGGTAGTATTCTAGCAATTTCGAGGATGAAATTATTTGAAAGAGGGGAGAATGTAACACCCCAAGCTTCTACGGTATGCTTCTCTTGAATAATGAAATAGCGTGTGTTATACGCAACATCGAGTTCTAACACAAACCACAACCGATCAAACAAACCGTTATGAATAGTAATACCTACTTTTTGAAAATTTATCTCTCAAAATAGACTTCATTTTAGGATTCAGAGTATCGAATTTATCCTAAGGTGAAATTTTGGTACTTTTCGGATAACTTTAATATTTTGATGAATAGTGAAAATTACAAAATTTTAATTAAAAACAACTATTTTAATCAAAATAATTAATAGCAATAAATTAGGAATTTGAGTGGTTTTAAAGTATATTTATAATATATTTTTACCATTTAATACAATTTTGGTCATTGGACATAATTTCACAATTAAACCGAACATAAACAACTATCGTCTTTTGATAGTTAGTATATCTTAAAAACACGCTTTTTGTTTTGACAGCTGGAATTAATTTTAAATTAATTTATGCGACTTCTGTATTTTGAATTTGGAAAAATGGATTCAATATTTGGAATTAGGATGTTCAAATTGTGTAAATGGGTAACTTTTAGTTTTAGACATTTTGAATAATTACTTCGGTAAATATTTTATTTACCATGGTTAAAGGGTAAATCCGGTAAACACGAGTTAAAAACTAATATTATAATAATAACATATTACCCTAAAACATGTACTAACATTATTGGTTGATACATGTTCTTCCATGGGAATATTTGGGTCGATTTTGGGACCCCATGGTGCCACTTGTAAGTGATAGGGACACTTTATTTTAATTAAGTTAAAACGAATATAAAAATGACACAAGCATATATCTTTTAGAAAAACAATTTTTTACATATGGTTATATATGTTGGATTTTCAACTATAAATATTCCTTATAAAGATAAAAATATTTCCTACATAATGGTATTTTATTTATAATTTTTAGACATTAAATAAATTAATTTATATATGACACAATGGTGATGCAGTAATTACCATAATAGTGAAAAATTAAAATGATTGATATTGTAGATACTCAAATAAATATAATTTAGACTTTTTACGAATTAAACTAATTTACAAGGTTAATATGACATGTTAGTAAGGATTTAATTAACTTTTTTCGAAGTAATAATTCTGTTATGATTTTTTTACAAAAATCAATTATTGAATAGTGTCAAAATTGACGTAAAAGAGTTTTTAAAACAAATATTATATTATTAATTGATATTAAATTTATAAAAATCAATGGTTCGGCCAAGAGACTTATATCATGATAGGTGTATCATTAATGGACCACTTGGTGGTATCTTGGATGTATATAGTATGTTTATTAACCATATAATATAAAAATACAAAGAGACATTGTAAAAGTGAAACTAATTAACTAATAGTTAATACTTAAAGATAAGGTTAATATAGTAAACCAAAACTGTATATATTTCATTGGTTGAGTGGTTTTCGACCTATACCCACATTAAAATTTAAATAATCCACTTTGGAGCCATTATAAACCGAATATAAATTTATTATAAAATAATATTTCTAGCTTTTCCAAAGGTGCCCCTCACCCCTCTTATAAAACGGCACTCTCTTTTCTCATTAAATCACATCGTAAAAGCCTTTTGGATCGGCCGACATTTGGCCAAATACTCTCTAAACATCCCTCACTTCATCCTAGAGGCCTTACTTTAGTCCGAAATCCAACTTAAAGAGCCCTTTTGATCAAATCCAAAGAAAGAACACGAAGAAGAGGTAATGATTTCACCACCCTTTTCCAAGTTCCTTTCTTCTTCCACTTCTTCTTTCTTTGTTATTAACATTATAAAATAATAACTCCAGTAAATAATATATTCTGTTATGTTATTATAAATATGGTACCATAATATTCAGTATTCTATCCATCCTTTGAATAACATGTCACCATATGTGCATACGTATGGCTTACCGTCTCCACGTCGTGGTGTAATTGTTATTCAAAAAAATATTATTTGGATGGGTATAATAATGATGCGTAATTCATGTAAATAATAAATATAACATGATAATGATTCTGTATATATGATATACCATCCAATTATATATTATTTTAATATCAAAAGAATGATATTGTCGCTCGTGCGTACGTACGGACTACCGTCTCCACAAATGCGATGAGATTCATTCTCCATCATATACATTCAAGTATAATTCTCATTTGATGATTAATAATAGTATCTAAGGACTTGATATAATTCTGGATATGATTAAGATACAACCTATCCCTGACAAACACGGCTTACGTAACAAAACATATAAAAGAAAATTAGTAAGTTAACACCCAAAACAACGATAATACTAAGATATTATTCACAAATCAATATTAAAAGATCATATATGATATCATATTAATGAATATGATTCTTTTATAATTTAATAACAATTATTTCCCCATTATACAGGAGGTTAAACTACCCCCAACCAAGGAAATGTACAAGTTAAGTGTTTATTTCACAATCTCTTCATTATCTGAGGTTGTTTATACGTAATAATCTTCTGGAATCTCTTTATCATCCGCATCCATGTTTTTTAAAAACGTATTTCAAAACATTTTTACTATTTAAAAGAATATGGGTTAAATTCTTTTATACCCTTGTTTGAATTTTTATTGTAATTTTATAAAGGAATCTTTCTGTCGTTTTCCAAATAAGGTTTTTTTCAAACATTTCGACAAAATTAAGGTAAGAATGTTTATTTAACTTATACGACGGGTGCGGCTGTTTTCCGCCATTATAAAATCGTCGAAGCTTCCCTTACAAGCTTATAAGAATATTTTCAAAGAAAATGTTTTATTTTATAAATATATAATGCTTAAATGATTTCAAAATAGAAAGAGATATTTCTCTAAAAAGATTTTTGATTTCATCTATGTCAATATCCTTTGATGGATTTTATGCTTATTTGAAGTTGATTTATTATGATACAAAACTTCTATATTGTATTGAAGGTTTTGTGATATGTTTGAATATGGATGTGTTATTTTTATACCATTCATGGTTTATGGATGAATTATTTACATTTCGTATGCTAGTTTTAATACGAATGTTTATGTTATGTTTAAACCTTTTCATATGGGAATGCATTGGAATTAATATGTGAAGGGTGGAGCCGCTATAGATTCTCGATGTATCGGTAGGTCTCATGAGACAAACTAGTGTCTTGGCACAAGGCCTTAACAAAATCTTATTTGTAGTCTTGGCATAAGGCCTCGTCTATGTGGTTATGATAGTCTGGCATTATGCCTTCCATCATTTTGAAATTGGTTATTGATATTGCATGTGATAATTCGATTAGTAGAATATCCATGTGAACAAGTAAATGATATTATTTCATTTTATTTTTGCCATACTATGTTGAAGTTCATGTTTAAAAAGCTTTTTTTAGTTATACATTGCCTTAAATGTTTATTCTTATTTATGAAAGTTTCCTCTATATTGTCATCCTTACTGAGCATTTGAGCTCACCCCTTTTCTATGTTTTATTTTTCCTAGGATGTGAAGAAGTAAATTATGAATGAACTGCAAGGATACTATGATGGGATAATAGTGTGGACAATGGAGACAATATGTTGTTGTAGTAGTTTTTCACATTATTATATAATGCAAAACTTTATGAATATATCTAGTGTTTCCATGGAAACTAAACCAATCGGTCTTTCGAGATTTGATCTTTCTTGTGATCAAGCCAATGTTATGTAATAATGCATCGACTCTAGGTAAATGGGTTTAGGGCGTTACATATAGTCAAAGGAACTGTTTCTCAACGAGATTACCAACGCCGCTGACGGTTCGTCAAATGGACGTCTGGTCTGAAAGTTATTGGCTTTTCCGTTCTAAGGGCCCGGTTGGTTTATAATCTAAACCAACCTGACCTTACTCCATGTGTATCCAAACCACATGTGGATTATTCCAAAAAAACTGTCTCATCATGAGTAATCCAACAATGTCAATGGCACATCAATCAGACATCCAGAGCTCAAGTTATAAGTGTTTCCACTCCGAGGGCCTGATTGGATTCAAGTTCAACCCAACAGCCATTCCTAAACTTTTCCGAATCCTTGAGTGCAATATACCGAAATGAATATCTCGGTCCAAGGAATTATATGAAAATGAAGGTACGTCGATCGGAGGTCCACAACTCAAGTTATGTCCGTTTAACCGAAAATGGTCCGAAAATAGGGGGTCTGGGCCCGATCCGACCCGGCCCAACACACCCTGGGTCGGCCAGAACTGGGTCGACCCGAACCAGGTTAGTGTCCTGCCCGGCTGGCGCGGCCCGACCCGGCTGGCGCAACTCGGTCCAATTGGCGCAGTCCGGCCCAAAGGGTTAGGCCCAACCATCGTGGCCCATCTCGGCCCGGCCGTGGGAGCTAGCTCGGCCAATTGGCCAACCGTGTTGCATCGAGGGGGGGGGGGGACATGACCACCCCATTTGGAACCGGCGGCGCCAGCTGGCGCCGCCCCGTCTCCCGGATCCTGCACAGCTACAGGGTCCGGCGCTTCGTCGTCGCGGCTGTACCGCTGCAAATTTCTTCCGGCAGTGCTCTGGGGCGCTACCGCCTCCAGGGGGCCGGACGACTCCTGCCACCGCCTCTGGTCGCTGGCACCGCCCTGCCGGCGCGACGCACTGGCAGTGCCTTCCATGGACTCCCGGACGCGCTCCACACACCATTTCGGTCCCGTTTCATCATCACCCATCCACACGTGCACAAACAAACAAACTGTGGAGGGTTTTCGGGCCGTGTTTTTTCTGCCCGCGCCCTCCGTGTTAGCCGATAAAAATTTCCCAAAGATAAATGGGGTTTCATGTTGTACAAAGAACAATTTTACCCAAAAAACATTGAAACAAACCATCCTGCATTTTTCCCGCAAACAACTATTCCCAACCCGCAAATGAAATCATTTGCAGATCAACTTGATTTTGAGTAGACTCACTTTATTTGTTTTTGAATAGATGAATCATGGGAATATAACATATTCAAAAATAAATCCATGCCTCGTAAAATTGCATTAGACAATGGCGAGTTGCGGAAGACGGGCGTCGCGGAAGACATGCATCGTTCCGTCAACATCGGGAAGGATGGAGCCGAGGGTGGCATCAGCGTTATTCATTCTTCTTTCTTCATTAGAGGAAGAGGAAAAATTTCCATGTGTTGGGCGTCGTGCTTTGCTGCTAGCATTCCACTACATGATGAAGTAGTCCAGAACTATTTCCCTTAGCCTCCTTTATATAGGAGTGGGAGGGTTCGTCGTTGGCACACAAGTCATAAATGGATGATTTATGACAGAGGGATGCACCCAATTAATCCACTACGATGGCGCATTAAAAATGGGAGGATGTCAAAAAGGGGGTTATTGTCCTGGGTGGTCCCACAGAAGAATATCCTCCAAAGGGAGGATACTTCATGGTGGGACCCACCATTAATTAACCTCAAATTGAAAAGGGGGGTGGTAAATGATTGGTTGGTCCCCTCATTAAAAAAGGAGGTTTCATCTTCCTCAATTAAATGGGGGATTTTAACCTAGAGGCTCTCCCTCACAAATGAGGGGGAGTTAATGAGTTATGATTACCCTCCAATAAATGGGAGGCCTCGTGTGGTTTCCACCACAATCAACCTCACATGGGAGGTTGGATCTCGGTGGGCCCCACCACCATAACCTCTCATGGGGGATAGGGTGTGGCGATTCCACCACCAACTCCCAAGTGGAGCTTCTAACAACATTATCCACAAGACATGTGTTTAACAAAAAAAATTATTAAATTATTTTATTTTATTAACCCACGTAAAACCCAAAAAACTAATGTTCATACCCAATAATCTGCCATCGAGGAGAATGTCTTCTAAAGAGAAAACATGTGCTGTGAGTTCAACGGTGCCATCAGATTTCAATTCTGAGCACCGATTCAAATGATAGGGAAACTCGTTCGTTCGTTCACAGAACATACCCGAGCTAAACCTCAGAAATTGATTTCGGGCACACTGGGCCTCAGAATCAGGTGCCGTCAGAAACTGTGCACTCATAAAAAATCCAAAAAAATATGAAAAAAAATTCCCTTAAAATTTCCTAGTCTTTACAATCCATGTGCCCCTGGCTATCCAGGGTCTCTTGGTTAACTGTGTTTGGGTTCAGCATTTTCCATAATCATGATCCAACGGTGAATAGCCCATTTTTCATAATATGTTTCTTAAAACTTCCCCAAAATTCACCCCTAGAAATAACTCCAATAAAATTTAATTAAAACAAAAAAAAGTACCTAATATTCAACTTATATAACTCTATATAATTTGGGTATCTTACAAATTATAATTTTTGTTTGTTTCTCACAATGTTTTGTATGTAGTTAATTAAAAATGATTACCAATTTTAGAAAATATCATCACCTAATCCCTATATCTTCCATGACTATGGTATTGATGACCTCTTATCCATATATTATTGGAAGGGATTTTTCAAATCATTTTGAGAATTAAAATCATAAGAATAAAAAATACATCATTCATGGATTTTGAAGCATAGTATTTTTAGGGAATGAAGTTGGAATCCATGTACTTCCAATGTGAATAACCTGGTCATTCTAATAATTTTTGTTGTAAAGGTATTAGTGTTTAAAAATGGTATGGTCATTTGGTTCCTCTTAATTAGTTCTGTAATTTTGTAGATATAAAGGGATGTTTCAATTAGGGATCATCAGCTCCTACATATGGGGTATATAATGCTCCCAGATTATATGTATCTATCAAAAGGTCCGAGAGTGAATCTTCTCATTTAGTGGGGGGAGATATCAGTATTTAATGATTTTGAAACATTTTATTGTTTTGTACATTGTGGTGGAAAATGATTGAGTTTTTCCTTGTTTTGGTTTTTATGTTTTTACAACCCTTTTTTTTAGAAATCATGGTGGATTGTTTCGATTGCCTTGGAGTTTTTGATGATGTGGGCCTTTGGGTGAGTAACTCTTATGAAATGTGGATTATTCACCTTATAATATTATTGATAGAGTTCTTATTTTTTCATCCTATAATATCAGTGGAGTAAAATGTTTATAAAGAAAAATATTATATAGAAGGGAGGTTGTAAAATCCATTTACCTCCACTCATGTAATTATTAGGTTTTTTTCCACATTGTGTGGATATTTTAGGGGTTTTTGTTTGAGGATGTTAGATAATTTTGAATGTTTCTGGGCTTGATCACACATATTATATATATTTTTTAAAAAATACACTGTTATGGAAAATGAGTGAACCCTTTAAGTCGAACCATAACATTAAACCCTATAGAAATAGTAGAAATATTAAAAAATAGATTAAACCTATTAAACACAATCCCCTTATATAATTTCTTGGACATTGTTAATGAATTTGTGTCTGGGTCATCGATGTTAATAGATTTGAATTGAGAGGTCATCTTTTCCCACTCATGAAAAAACTCCTTCACTAATACATACTTATTGTTGAACCCACAAGTCAATATTAACTATTTCTTATCAATTCAAAAACTCATCTCCTTGGTCGTGTCCTGTTGAATTATCTCACATTCATTCTTTCATCATTCTATTTAAATGCATTAATGATCAAACAACCTTCATCATCTCTTCCTTTGTTTTTTTGAGCAATTCCCTTGAAGATTCCATGACGTTAGCCTCTCCATTATTCTAAGAGACGGTTGTTATATCCAAATATGCCGTACTATCACCATCCATCCCTTCTATATCTTACCTCAGATGTTTAATTCACTACCCCTGACCTTAAGAAACAGCCCTTCCTCCCGGCATGTTTCAATCTTCTGCACATTAATGCGAGCTGTAGAATTTTCACTTATCTCAGAGGCACAACTTTCACACAATGATGGAAACAATTTCCACAT
Source organism: Viscum album (assembly GCA_963277665.1). Taxonomy (NCBI): domain Eukaryota; kingdom Viridiplantae; phylum Streptophyta; class Magnoliopsida; order Santalales; family Viscaceae; genus Viscum; species Viscum album. Next base: position 63,072,198 of record OY728128.1, read on the forward strand.
AATTAGTCAAGGAAGACTCCAAGAGTCTGAAATTTTTGTTACCCAATGGGAAATTAGATAACATTTCTTATTTTTCATTGTTTTTTATTTAACTGTGGGTTTTTTTATTGTTTTGTGAAATTTGGATTATTCTTTACAATTCTATGATTTTATCCCTTCATCTGGGAAATTTACATATACAATAAATCCTCTATTTTCATTCCTTGGTCCTGACCTTCCAATCACAATCCCTTGTTGTGAGTTCAAATCTTGGTCACTCAATTCAAAATACACACGAGTCCTTTAATTGTTCTTCTTATTAGTTTGGAAAAAATATATTCCATCCATCATGATAAATGTTCTCCTTATCATCCCAAATCAGAGAATTGAATTTAATATTACGTTATATAAAAGATAGTGTATCATTATTTCTAGTTGAAATTCGAAGCGGAGATTCCAGGATCTGATCAGACAGATCCTGTGATGGAGAATGATGGCTGGAATCAATCCTTGAACTCTAACCCCAACCTTTACCACATAAAAAAAGGGGTGAGTTTTCTTTGAAAGGGTATTTCCAAGAGATCCCTGGATCTTTGAAGGAAAAATAGTGATTTTTTAATCTAAATTCAATCTTGAAAAGACGACAAACTCTTTGGTGATTTTGACACAAAAATAATACACTACTATGGGGAGATTCATGCACTCCATCCTAGACTATTTATGGCTGTCAAACATCAAATCCACCATTCTTCCACTGGAGTAGTGGGGGATGACCGCAGAGATGGATACAAATGTCCTACCTCAAATTGAGGAATTTCAAACTTGATACTTTGTACCAGTTGATCTGCAGAATAGCTCACATACAAGATCGAGTGGCAAGACATGGGGAAGTCCATATGTAGATGTCCACGATGATGAAAAGACACACATAAGTAAAACTAGTTCCCAAATCAAAAAATTTAAGGTAAAAAACTCATCACTTTCCTCAATCCAGACATCTTCAACTGAAGGTCTAATGTAACACCCCAAGATTTTATGAGAAATATTATTTTTAATCACTTTGATGTCTTGTGTTGTAATCTACACCAAGATTATATTGCACTATACGCAACACTGTATTAGCTTACAGTATAAACAAACACTATTCTAGGCTTCTGTTGCATGCTAGAGCAACCTTCCTAGATAAGGTGTGTTGTACGCAATATCGAGTATCACTAAACGAGATATTATTATAATATTATTATTAACTAGCCGTTATAAATAGTAATACCCACTTTTTGAAATTTTATAAATCTTATCATTCAAAATGTACTTCATTTTTGTATTCATAATATCAAAATTATCCTAGGGTGAATTTTTGGTATTTTTATGAAAACATTCAATATTTGATGAATAATGAAAACACTGGGTTTCTATTTAAAAAAACATTTTATTTAAATAATTATTTATTTTATTTAAATTTATTTTAGGTAAAAATTGATACATAATACCTATATATGTTCAATTTAATTCATTGGATTCATTTTATAATAATTTTTGATATATAAAATCTTTTTTGACCTTTTCACCGTCTTTTACCCACCTCCTAGGAGAATTTGAAAATTTAGATAAAACATAATATTACCACTTCTGTGAGTGGAATTTCTAAAATCCAAGAGACACGGTTAATATCAAGTAGTAAAATTTGGTTTAATAAGATAAAAATAATTTTTGGTGAATAGTAACTTTTACATTTATTTACCATGGTTAAAAGTAAATAGGGTAATTAAGGGTATAAATGATATTATTATTACCCTAACACATGTAATAGTTCTATTGGATAAGTGTAATTCGACCAAAAACAATCTTAGAAATAATGTATTACCCTTTAGGTCCACTTGGATTAGATTAGGACAATTATTATACTTTTATTTAAAAAGGACTAAAAATAGTAAAAATCAATGTTTAATAACTAATTTTTTTGTAATATTGTGTTATATATATGATAAATTCGACATTAAATATTCATTAGAAAGATAAAAAAATACATACCTATTTCTATTATATTTATATTTTTAAAATATTATATAATGTAATTTATTTATGACACAATGGTGATGCAGTAATTACATAAATAATGAAATATTAAAATAATTGATACATTAAATACCCAAATAAATGTAATTTCAGACTTTTTGTGAATTAAACTAATTTTATAGGATAATATTTCTTGTTATTAATTATTTAATTAACTTTTTTAGAACTAATCATGATTTTATGATTTTCAAAAAAATAAATTACCAAATAGTGTCAAAATTGACATAAAGTTGTTTTTAAAAAAATATAATATTATTAACTGTTATTATATTCATAAAAATATAAGGATATGCCAAATGAATTAGATAAGGTTATGTATATTAATAATGAACCACATGGGGTTTGTTTGGCTTGCTATAGTACGTTTATTAACCATATAGTGTAGCAAAACAAGAAGACACGTCAAAAGTTAAATTATTTAACTTAGAGTTAAATATAAATGATAAGGTTAAAATAGTAACCTAAGCTCGTATAAAACTTATTGGTTGAGAATATTTCGACCCATAACCACTTTATATTTTAAATAAATCAAATTTGAGATACTATAAACCGAAAATGACTTTATTATAAAATAATATATTAAGTTTTTCCTAAGGTGCCCCTCTCCTCCCTTATAAAAGGGAACCTCCTCCCTCTTCTCTTTACAAAATTTTGAGTTTTCAAGATCGGCCAAACCCTAACCATTTCCCTTATCAACATCCTAATAAACATTATAGAGGTTCTAGTCTCCCAAAAATACCAAATCTAGTCCTTTATGAGAAAGCTTAATAGAGGTGTGTTGAAAAAGTGGTAATCTCTTCTACCGATTCTGTCAAGTTTCTTTCTTCTTCATCTTCTCATTATTTAGTTGTTTCATTATAAAGAAATAATATCATTATCAATAATATACTGATATTTTATTATAAATATGAAACAAAACAATTTCACCTTCTATCCATCCAATGGAAAATGAAATCACCGCGCGTGCGTACGAACGGAATACCGTCTCCACGTCGTGGTGTAATCTGTTTTTTCACCACCACCACCATACTTGGATTGGTATAATGGTGTAAAGAATAACTATATATAGATATTATAAAATCATACTGATTCTGAGATATAATATCATCCAATCCAATTCAATTCAATAATTATGGGAATGATATCATCGCTCGTGCGTACGTACAGATTACTGTCTCCACGAAGCGATGGGATTCATTCTCCATGTTAACCATTCAAGAATGATTATAAAGTATATTCAATGAATATTAATGAAATATATAACATTATAAAGATATTTTATTTATGTTTATATATATATATTTCATCTAATTACTTCAATTCAAGTCAATATGGGAAGGAAAATAGCGTTCATGCATACGTACGGACTATCATCTCCATGAATGGTGTAATTCATTTCATTTATCTTTCTATTATATATATACACTGAATATATATGATGTATAAATCCTGATTTGAATTCTTAATTAATTAGAACATTATATAAGTAATAATAATATCAAGAACAACAAGTCCAAACACGTACGATATATAAAATACTTTTACCCAAAATGCTGCTTTAACATGGAATTTACAAAAGAACGAGTAATATAAAGTCACAAGTGAACAATACATGATATCATACAAATGAATTTGATTTTTTAATAAGTCAATGATATTATTTAAATCATTATAAAAGTGGTTCGAATATATATGAAGCATATCGGACCTATGGTAAGGGACTATTTTTCAATTTCATTTTTATTCGATATTTCTTATATGTAAGTATTTACTGGGGTTATATTTTTCATCCATTTCATTAAAAATGTTTTTCATAAAGTGTATAATATTATTCCATGTATTTATAAATCCATGTTAACCGCTCTTTTTCTTTTACATTGTGTTGTGGAAGGAATCTTTCATTTGTTCACCATATGAGGATCTTTTTGACTTTTCCATCAAAAGTACGAGGAGAATGTTTTTTTAATTATATGGCATGAATAGATTTTTACGATTTTATAACACCTTAATTTCATTAATCTTACTATACAAGATTTCATGAATATTTTCAACAAAATCCTTCTCTTTTAAAATTTCATGGCATTTTGTGAAAAGAAAATTATTCTGAAGAAGAAAGGATATTTTCCTCATGAATTCATTTCAAGTGTTTTGTCAAAACCATTTTCCATATAAGACGACATTATTTCATGTGTGTATGTTTCATGTATAATTTCACTACGATTTACATGGTTTCTATTTTCTTATGATGAAATTATATCCATTTTTTATATGGATTATGTTATGATTGGATGATGTTTATGAAACCCATTTTATTCTTTTGGTTGTGATGAATGATTTATGTTTATTTTGTGGCACACGTAAGAATGATTTAAAAAAGAGATGGGTGGGACCTATATCTACCTCCAATGCATTGGGTAATGATTTATGTCTCATGATATAGACATGTCTGGAATGGTAAGTTAATCTGGTTTAGTGATATAGGACTCGAATGAAGAGTGAACTCGATTCAGAAAGGGACTTTGTCCACAAAGATGGTCTTGGAAGCAATGCCTTGTATACTATGGAAATAATATCATGTGATTAATGGTTTTAAACAATTACATGTTTTATTCCCCTGCTATTTTATCATGATTAATGTTCCTATATGATCTATTCGTTATGTACTTCCAAGATTTATTTCTCAACATTTTGATGTTTAAACTTTATGTCCTTGTTTTGAAGTTCAAATTTATAAGGTTTGTTTTATTTTCTCCATAATTACCCTTAAAAAGAATTTGAGAACACCCATTTTATGTTTTCGTTCCCCCAGGATATAAATAAAGGTTCTAGGTAAGAAAAAAAGGGATGATCTTTATGGGAGATGTTGAAGATCATTCACCATGATTTGAAAAATATTTTTCCAAGTTTCCAAAGACACTAAACTATTATGGTCCTTGTGTTTTTGTTTTTGTTATGTGTTAAGTATTCAGAAAAAGTAATGTAATGTCTCTGTATGTTAGGCTTTGGGTATCTATAGTTTGTATTAGAGGAATGGTTTAGTTAACATTTGGATACTAGGATCCGAAATATTTTAGTTAGATCCCTAGAGATATTTCTATGGTATGTATAGGGATTTCACTAAGGGTGAGTATAATTATAAGTTATAGTCCTATAATTATGGTAACGATCATAGAATTCAACCTATGATGTCAGATATTGAAGGTACTACCCCTTGATTATGATTTTTTCCTCTCACACTATTCTTTTTGGGTTTTAGAAAATGGCTCGAAAGAAGAAGATTCACGATAATGGAGGATATGATGGACAATGGAATGATATTTTTCATGAGAAAACAAATGAAATTGGATCTGGAAGTCCACATATCATTATTATTCCTAATCAAAAATCTCATAATATGAATAATAATCTCAACATTTGAATGTTTCCCAACTCAGTTAATAAGAGAAAGATGGTGTTTCATGATGATCATAGAGGAAAGAAAGTTCAATTTCCTTCATGTAAATCTTGTGGGATGAGGCATCAGAGAGAATGTTTCAAAGGAACTGGAAGATGCTTTGGGTGTGGAAAAGGATACAAAGACAGTAATTGTAAAGGAAATGGTTCAGTTAACCCCATGTACAAGGCTAATGGTATTTCTAAGATATCAACAATAGTTAAATGTTTTACATGTGGAATGTACGTACATTATGAAAACCAATTCCCTAAGGTAAATTCTCATGAAGAGAATTAGCATGGTAATATGGGTAGTAATTATGTGGATGATGATAAAGAGACTACAAATGATATATGAGATAAAAGAAATGATAAAGCTCAGTTAGTGGTTTAAGAAGGTAGTGGAATGATTGTATGTTTATCAAGAATAATGTGTGGTACTATGGAATAAAAAAAATCTAAGGATTGTTACACTTTTTTCATTCCTTGATTTTCTGAAAGTATAAGATGTATGGTACTTGTAACCATGAAAGGTTATTCAAATATTTTTGGAAGGTAGATTATATATTCATAATTAATGTATAAGGAGATAATGAGATGATTGATAGTATTAATGAGATCATGACTGGTATAAAGACAAAGTGATATCATGGATTGTGTATATAGAAATTTTGGGATTTTGGTATGTGGAAAGGGATAATTTTTGACAGCACTCATGTTTTCACTAAGGTTCTATGGTAATTCATGTTTCAAAAGAATACATGATTAAGGTATTCACATGTTTTTAATTGACCAACAAAAATATATCTTATGATATATGGGGGATAAATGATGGTATTAACATGATTGTTATGTGACCTTTCATGTAATCTTTTTCTTTATAATATGAGATTGGACAGATGTATTTTGGATATGCCTAAATATTAAAATGGATGATGTTGGATATCAGATAGTATTATTTAAAGATATAACTTGTTTTTTGATATTATTTCTGGAATGTTATAATAGTATAGTTTTTTTAAAAGGACAACCTACAGGAAGGGAAAAAACTCGTTGCGTCGGACAAGGATGCGGGAATCGAACCCACAAATGAAGTGCGCAAAGACTTTATCGCCTACAAATGGCCTACAGGAAGTCCCTGGTCAGTAGAAACTAGTTTTATTTTATTATTCACTATGATAGATAAATTATAAGTTCATTTTAGCTACCATATACAATTAATCTCAGCATATATGGACTTCTGTATATTTAATAAATTTTGCTAAACGTTTTGCGATAGAAACCAATGAAATGACCTATCATTCTAACTCATGATCTGCTAACACTTCATGAATGACAAATTCAAATTCATTTATTTATGATATGAAGTGGAAATTGTTCAAGGCACAAACAACGGTGAGATTGTACCGATATCAAGTAAGTATTTATTTTAATTCAAAAATTTTTCAACATTAGTGAAATGATCTTCAGAACAAAAAACGTTTACCTAGTACCCACATACCCGACGAATTAGATGGGAACTTAAATCATCCAAAATTTATTGCTTTGTAATTGAGGGATTTTTTATAGCCATGTTCTATACCACTATCCATCAAAAATTGATGGTTATATTTCTCTTCCATATCGATATTTTCAGCTATGTTGTATTTTATGGAAACCCAATACTGAGTTACATTGGGTGACCGTTATGATTATAACTTTCCTTTTTAAAATAAAGTTTTAGTATTCATTTTTACGATGTGGGTTTCTATGAAATAATCTTTCAAGTAGTAAAAAATTTATAACCCCAACTAATTTCGAGGACGAAATTCCTTTTAAGGGGGGAAGAATGTAACACCCCGAGATTTTATGAGAAATATAATTTTTAATTACTTTGATGTCTTGTGTTGTAAGATACACCAAGATTAGCTTGTGCTATACACAACACCTCATTAACTTACAGATGACGCAAACACTATTCTAGGCTTGTGTTGCACGCCAGAGCAACCTTCCTTGATAGCGTGTGTTGTACGCAATACCGAGATTCACTAAATGAGATATTGTTATAATATTATTATAAACATTTGGTCATGAATAGTAACACCCAATTTTTGAAATTTTATAAATTTTATCTTTCAAAATGGACTTCATTTTTGTATTCAGAATATCAAAATTATCCTAGGGTGTATTTTTGGTACTTTTCTAAAAACATAAAAATTTTAATGAATAGTGAAAACACTGGGTTACTATTTAAAAACAGACTTTTTATTTAAATAATTATTTATTTTATTTAAATTTATTTTAGGTCAAAATTGATACATAATACCTATATAAGTTCAATGTAATTCATTGGAGTCTTTTTATAATAATTTTAGATATATAGAAGTTTTATTGAACTTTTTACACCGTCTTTTACCCACCTCCTAGGAGAATTTGAAACTTTACACAGAACATAATTTTACCACTTCTGTGAGTGGAATTTCGAAAATCCGAGAGACGCGGTTAATATCAAAGATTAAAATGTGGTTCAATAAGAAATGAATAGTTTTTTGGTGAAATGTACCTTTTTTACTTTTATTTACCACGGTTAAAAGTATATAGGATAATTAAGGGGAAAATGATAATATTATTACCCTAACAGATGTCCTAATTCTAATGGATAAGTGTAATTTGACCAAAAAAATCTTAGGAATAAATTATTAACCTATAGGTCCACTTGGATTAGATTTGGACATTTATTATTATTTTATTTAAAAAAGAGTTAAAATAATTAAAATCAATGTTTAATAACAATAACATTTTTAATATATGGTTATACATAATATAACCTCGACTATAAATATTAATTATAAATATAAATATATTTCCTACCTAATGGTATTTAATTTATAATTTTTTAACATTAAATTATTTAATTTATTTATGAAACATTGGTGATTCATTAATTACCTAAATAATGAAATATTAAAATAATTGATATTATAAATACCAAATAAATTTAATTTGAGACTTTTTATGAATTAAACTAATTTTATAAGATAATATGGCTAGTTATTATTTATCTAATTTACTTTTTTCGAACTAATCATGCTGTTATGATTTTTACAAAAATAAATTACCAAATAGTGTCAAGATTGACATAAAATATATTTCAAAACAAATATTAAATTATTTATTGTTATTATATTTCTAAAAATCTCAGGTTCAGAAAAATGACATATGTAAGGTTATTTATATTAATAATGAACCACTTGGGGTTCGTTTGTCTTGTTGTAGTATGTTTATTAACCATATATTGTAAGAAAACAAGAAAACACGGTAAAAGTTAAATTATTTAACATAGAATTAAATCTAAATTATATGTTTAAAATAGAGACCTAAACTTGTATAAAACCTATTTTTTGGGATTATATAGACCCATACCCACTTTAACATTGAAAAAAATCAATTTTTAGCTACTATAAACCGAATATGACTTTATTATAAAATAATATTTTATGTTTTTTCTAAGGTGCCCCTCTCCTCTCTTATAAAAGGGCACCTCATCCCTCTAATCTTTACAAAATTTTGAGTTTTCAATATTGGCTCAAACCCTGGCCATTTCCCTTCTAAACTTCCCTAGAAACATTATAGAAGTTCTGGTCTACTCAAAAGGCCAACTATAGAGCCTTAAGAGGAAGCTTAAAAGAGGTGCGTCGAAGAAGAGGTAATATCTTCTTCCGATTTTGTCCGGTTTCTTTCATCTTCATCTTATTATTTGTTAGTTGTTTCATTATAAATTAATAACATGAGTATCAATAATATACTGATATGTTATTATGAATGTGAAACGATACCATTTCACCTTTTATCCATCCTACGGAAAATGAAATCACTACGCGTGTGTATGTATGGAATACTGTCTCCACGCCATTATGTAATCTATTTTCCACCACCACCTTACTTGGATGGGTATAATGGTGTAAAGAATAACTATATATAGTTAATATAACATCATATTTAGTCTGAGATATTATATCATCCTATCCATTTCAATTCAATAATTATGGGAATGATATCATCACTCGTGCGTACGTAAAGATTACCTTCTCCACGATGCGATGAGATTCATTCTCCATGTTATCCATTCAAGAATGATTATAAATTATATATAATGAATAACAATGAAATATATGACATGATAAAGGTACAAGATTTATGTATTTATATATATATATATATTTCATCTACTTACTTCAATTCATGTCAATAACGAAAGGAAAATAGCATTCACGCGTATGTACGGCCTACTGTCTCCATGAACGGAGTATTTCATTTCATTTATCTATCTATTATATATATATATATGCTGAATATATATGATATATAAATAATAATTTAAATTCTGGAAGTAAGTAAAACATTTTATAAGTAATAATAGTATCAAAAATAACAAGTCCAAACACATACGATAAATAAAATGATTTTACCCAAAACGCTGCTTTAACATGGAATTTAAAAAAGAACGGGTAATATAAAGTCATAAGTGAACCATATATGATATCGTAACAATTAATATGATTCTATAATAAGTCAATGACATTATTTAAATAATTATACTTGAGGTTCGAATACGTACGAAGCATATCAGACCTAAGTTAAGGGATAATTTTTCAATCTCATTTTTATTCGAGATTGCTTATAGGTAAATATTTACTGGGTTTATATTTTTCATCCATGTCCATAAAAATGTTTTTCAAAAAGTATTTAATATTCTTACATGTATGTTTAAATTTATGTTTACCCCTATTTGACTTTTTAATTGTGTTATGGAAGAAATATATCTTTTGTTTACCATATGAGAAACTTTTTGACTTTTCAGGCAAAAGTAAGAGGAGAATGTTTTTTTCAACTTATACGGCATGAATAGATTTTTATGGTTTTATAACACCTTATTTTCCTGAAGCATAATCTACAATATTTCAAGAATGTTTTCAACAAAATACTTCTCTTTTATAATTTCATGGCATGTTGTGAAAGGAAAATTATTTTGAAGAAGAATGGATATTTTCCGCAAGAATTCATTTCAAGTGTTTTATCAATACAATTATCCATCTAAGATGAAATTATTTTATATGTGTATGTTTCAAGTATAATGCCTCTTTGATTTAAATGGTTTCACTTTTCTTATGATGAAATGATATCCATTTGTTTTATAAGGATTACGTTATGATGGGATGATGTTTATGAAACCCATTTTATTATATGGGTTATGATGAATGATTTTTGTTTATTTTTTGGCAGAGGTAATAATGATTTCAATATGAGATGGGTGGTATATATATCTCCATCCAATTAATTGGGTTAAGATTTATATCTTATGATATAGACATGGATGGAATGTTTTGTTAATCTGGTTCAGTGATACAGGGCTAGAACGAGGAGTGAACTCAATTCAGAAAGGGACTTTGTCCACTAACATGGTCTTAGAAGCAATTCCTTGGCTAATATGGAAATCATATAATGTGATTAATGGTTTTCCACAATTACATGTTTTATTACCATGCTATTTTATCGTGATTAATGTTCATTTATGATCTATTCTTTATGTACTTCCAATATTTATTTCTCAAGATTTTTATGTTTAAACATTATGCCCTTGTTTTGAAGTTCCAATGTATATGGTTTCTTTTATTTTCTCCATACATACACTTACTGAGAATTTGAGCTCACCATTTTTATTTTTTCATTTCCCCAAGATATAAATAAAAGTTTTAGGTAAGAAAAAAAATGGGAATAACTTTATGGGATATGTTGAAGATCTTTCACCATGATTCAAAGATTATTTTTCCGAGTTTCCAAAGACACTAAACTATAACGGTCCTTGACTATTTGTTTTTTTATGTATTAAGTATTCCAAAAAAGTAATGTAATGTTTATTTACGTCATGCTTTGGGTCTCTACAGTAGGTATCCGAGGAAATTTTTAGTTAACCTTTGGAAACTAGGATCCAAAAAACTTTTGTGAGATCCCTAGAGATATTTCTAAGGTATGTCTAGGGATGTCGCTAAGGTTACGTATATGTATAGGTTATAGTCCTAGAATTATGGTAATGATCTTATAATTTAACCTATAATGTTATATATTGAAGGTACACCCCCTTGATTATGAATTTTTCTTCTCACACTATTCTTTTTGGGAATATAAAATGGCTCGAAACAGGAAGATTCACGATAATAGAGGATATGATGGACAATGGAATGATATTCTTCATGATCAACCAAATGATATTGGATCAAGAAGTCCACATATCGTTATTATGCCTAATCAGAAATCTCATAATATGATCAATAATCTCAACTTTGGTAAGTTTCCAGACTCACCTAATAAGAGAAAGGTGGAGTTTCGTGATGGTCATAGAGGAAAGAAAGTTCAATTTCTCTCATGTAAATCATGTGTGGAGAGGCATCATGGAGAATGTTTCAAAGGAATTGGAAGATGTTATTTGTGTGGAAAAGAAGTCAACAAATCCAGTAATTGTAAAGGAAAAGGTTTAGTTAACGCCATGGAAATGGATAATGGTATTTTTAAAACATCAACAATAGTTAAATGTTTTAAATGTGGAATGTACGAGCATTATAAAAATCAATGCCCAAACGGAAAATCTCATGAAGGGAATGAGCATGGTCATATGGGCGGTATTTATATGGATGATGGTGAAGAGACTACAAATTATATATGATATAAAAGAAACGATGAATCTCAGTCAGTGTTTTAAGAAGGTAGTGGAATGATTGTATGTTTATCAAGAATAATGTATGATACTTTGGAATAAAAAAATCTAAGGATTGTTACACTCTTGTCTTTCCTTGACTTTTTGAAAGTATTCGATGAATGGTACCAGTAACAATGAACGTTTATTCAAATATTTTTAGAAGGTAGATGATATATGCATAATGAATGGATAAGGAGATAATGAGATGTTTGATAGATTTAATGAGCTCATGACTGGTATAAGGACAAAGTGATATCATGGTTTGAGTATATAGAAATTTTGGGATTTTGGAATGTGGAATGAGTTAACTTTTGAATGCACTCATGTTTTCACTAAGGTTCTATGGTAATTCATGTTTCTAAAGAATACATGATTAAGGTATTCACATGTTTGGAATGTGACCAGAAAAATATATCTTATGATATATGGGGGATAAATGATGGTTTTCAGATGCTTGTAATGTGACCTTTCAAGTAATCGTTTTCTTTATACTATGAGATTGGACAGATATATTTTGGATAAGCATAAAGACTGAAATGGATTATGTTGGACATCAGATAGTATTATTAAAGCATAAAAAATGTTTTTTGATATTATTTCTGGAATGTTTTAATAGTATAGTTTTAGAAAAAAGACAACCTGTAGGAAGGGTGAAAACCCGTCGCGTCGGACAAGGATGTGGGAATCGATCCCACAACCGTAGTGCGACAAGACTTTATCTCCTACCACTAGCCTACAGGATGTCCCTGGTTAGTAAAAACTAATTTTATTTTATTAATCACCATGATAGATGGAGTGTAAGTCCATTTTAGAAACCATATATGATTAATATCAGTAAAGATGGACTTATGTATATTTGATAAATTTTGCTAAAATGTTTGCAATATAAATAGATGGAATGACCTATCTTTCATTTGGATGATTTGCTAAAACTTCACGAATGACAAATTCAACTTCATTTCTTTAAGAGATGAAGTGTAAATTGTTCAAGGAACAAACAACGGTGAGATTCTACCAAAATCCAGAAAGTATATCTTTTAATTCAACAATTTTTTCAACATTAGGGAAATGATCTTGAGAACTAAAAACGTTGACCTAGTACCCTCACACACAATGAATTAGATAGTACCTTAAATCATCACAAATTTATGTCTTTTTTATTGATGGCTTTTTCAAAGCCATGTTCTCTACCACTCTCCATCAAAATATGATGGTAAGATTTCACTTCAAAATCCATATTTTCACCTATGTTGTCTTATGTGGAAACCCAGTATTGAGTTACATTGGGTGACCATTATGATTCAAACGTTCCTTTTTAAAATGAATTTTTAGAATTCCTTTTTATGATGTGTCTTTATAAGAAAGAAACTTTCATGTAATAAACCATTTATAACCCCAGTGAATTTCGAGGGCGAAATTCATTTTAAGGGGGGTAGAATGTAACACCCCGAGATTTTATGAGATATAATATTTTTAATTACTTTGATGTATTGTGTTGTAAGACACACAAGATTATCTTGCGATATATGCAACACCATATTAGATTACAGTATACACAAACAATATTTTAGGCTTGTGTTGCACGCCAGAGAATCCTTCCTCGATAGCGTGTGTTGTACGCAATACCGAGTTTCACTAAACAAGATATTATTATAAACTATTAATTAAGAATAGTAATACCCACTTTGTGAAATTTTATAAATTTTTATTTCAAAATGGACTTCATTATTGGATTCAGAATATCAAAATTATCCTTGGGTGAATTTTTGGTATTTTTCTGAAAACATTAAATTTTTGATGAATAGTGAAAACACTAGGTTACTATTTAAAAATATGCTTTTTATTTAAATAATTATTTATTTTATTTAAAATTATTTTAGGTCAAAATTGATACATAATACCTGTATAATTTCAATGTAATTCATCAGAGTCGTTATATAATAATTTTAGATATATAAAAATTTTGTTGAACTTTTCACCGTCTTTTACCCACCTCCTAGGAGAATTTGAAAATTTACAGAAAACATAATTTTACCGCTTCTGTGAGTGGATTTTAGAAAATCCAACAAACACCTTTAATATCAAGGAGTAAAATTTGGTTCAATAAGATAAAATAATTTTTGTTGAATAGTAACTTTTTACTTTTATTTACCATTGTTAAAAGTAAATAGGGTAATTAAGGGTAAAAATGATATTATTATTCCCCTAAAACATGTCCTAATTCTATTTGATAAGTGTAATTCGACCAAAAACAATCTTAGGAATAATGTATTTCCCTTTAGGTCCACATGGATTAGATTAGCACATTAATTATTATTTTATTTAAAAAAGAGTTAAAATAGTTAAAATCAAAGTTTAATAACTAAATCATTTTTAATATAGGGTTATACATAAGATAAATTCGACTATAAATATTAATTAGAAAGATAAATATATTTCATACCTAATGGTATTTTATTTATAATTTTTATACGTTAAATAATTTAATTTATTTATGACACAATGGTGATGCAGTAATTACCTAAATAATGCAATATTAAAATAATTGATATTATAAATAACCAAATAAATGTAATTTTAGACTTTTGATGAATTAAACTAATTTTATAGGTTAATATGACTTTTTATTATTAATTTAATTTACTTCGTTCTAACTAATCACACTGTTATGATTTTCACAAAAATAAATTACCAAATAGTGTCAAAAATTGACATAAAATGGTTTTTAAAACAAATATAATATTATTAATTGTAATTATATTCCTAAAAGTCTAACGTTCGGAAAAATGACTTTGATAAGGTTATGTATATTAATAATGAACCACTTTGTATTTTTTTGGCTTGTTATAGTTAGTTAATTAACCATATAGTGTAAGAAAACAAGAAGACACGGTAAAAGTTAAATTATTTAACTTAGAGTTAAATGTAAATTATAAGGTTAAAATAGTAACATAAACTTATCTAAAACCTATTGGTTGAGAGGTTTTATACACATCCCCACTTTATCTTCAAAATAAATCAATTTGGACCTCCTATAAACCGAATATGTCTTCATTATAAAATAATATTTTATGTTTTTCCTAAGGTTCTCCTCTCCTCCCTTATAAAAGGGCACCTCCTCCCTCTTCTCTTTACACAATTTTGAGCTTTCATGCTCAGAAAAACCCTGAAAATTTCCCTTATCAACTTCCCTAGAAACATTATATAGGTTCATGGTCTCCTCAAAAGACCAAATCTAGTGCCGTAAGAGGAAGCTTAAAAGAGGTGCGTCGAAGAAGAGGTAATCTATTCTACCGATTCTATCAAGTTTCTTTCTTCTTAAACTTCTTCTTATTTAGTTGTTTAATTATAAATTAATAACATAAGTATAAATAATATAGAGATATGTTATTATAAATATGAAACAAAACCATTCCACCTTCTATCCATCCTACGGAAAACAAAATCACCGCGCGTGCGTACGTACAGAATACCGTCTCCACGCTGTGGTGTAATCTGTTTTTCCACCATCAACATACTTGGATGGGTATAAAGGTGTAAAGAATAACTATATATAGTTATTATAACATATTAATGATTATTAGATATTATATCATCCATTCCAATTCAATTAAATAATTATGGCAACGATATCATCGCTCGTGCGTAACTACGGATTACCGTCTCCACGACGTGATTAGATTCATTCTCCATGCTAACCATTCAAGAATGATTATAAAGTATATATAATGAATAATAATGAAATATATGACATGATAAAGCTACTGGATTTATTTATATATATATATGTCATCTAATTACTTCAATTCATGTCAATGAGGAAAGGAAAACAGCATTCATGCGTACGTACGGCCTACCGTCTTCATGAACTGTGTATTTCATTTAATTTATATATATATAATGAATACATATGATATATAAATCATTATATATATTCTAGATATTATTAAAACATGATATATTTAATAATAATATCAATAACAACAATTCCATACACGTACGATAAATAAAACGATTTTACCCGAAATGCTGCTTTAACATGGAATTTACAAAAGAACGGGTAATATAAAGTCATAAGTGAACCAAATATGATATAATAACAATGAATATGATTCTTTAATAAGTAAATGACAAAATTTAAATCATTATACAAATGCTTGGAATACGTATGAAGCATATCGGACCTAAGGTAAGGGATAATTTTTCGATCTCATTTTTATTCGAGATTTCTTATACGTAAGTATTTACTGGGGTTATATTTTTCATCAAAGTACATAAAAATGTTTTTCATAAAGTGTTTAATATTCTTCCATATAGGTTTAAAGTCATGTTTACCCCTCTTTGTCTTTTACATTGTGTTATGGAAGGAATCATTCTTTCGTTCACCATACAAGGAACTTTTTGACTTTTCCGAAAAAAGTACGAGGAGAATGTTTTTTTATCTTATACGGAATGAACAGATTTTTACAGTTTTATGACACCTTATTTTCATGAATCTTACTCTACAATAATTCATTAATATTTTCAACAAAATATTTCCCTTTTAAAATTTCTTGGCATTTTGTGAAAAGAAAATTATTTTGATGAAGAAAGGATATTTTCCTCAAGAATTCATTTCAAGTGTTTTATCAAAACCATTTTCCAACGAAGATGAAATTATTTCATATGTGTATGTTTCAAGTATAATGTATTTATGATTTACATGGTTTGACTTTTCTTATGGTGAAATGATATCAATTTGTTTTATATGGATTATGTTTTAATGGGATGATGTTTATGAAACCCATTTTATTCTTTGGGTTATGATGAATGATTTATGTTTATTTTGTGGCACACATAAGAATGATTTCAATATGAGATTGGTGGGACCAATATATCCCTCCAATTCATTGGTTAATGATTTATATCTCATTAGATAGACATGGCCGGAATGGTATGTTAATCCGGTTCAGTGATACAGGACTGGAACGAGGAGTGAACTCGATTCAGAAAGAGACATTGTCCACTAAGATGGTTTTGGAAGAAATGATTTGGCTACTATGGAAATAATATCATGTGATTTATTGTTTTCCAAAATTACATGTTTTTTTCAATTCTATTTTATCATGATTAATGTTCCTTTATGATCTATGCCATATGTACTGCCAAGATTTATTTCTCAATATTTTGATGTTTAAATTTTATGTCCATGTTTTCAAGTTCAAATGTATATGGTTTGTTTTATTTTCTCCACACTAACCCTTACTGAGAATTTAAGATCACCTTTTTTATCTTTTATTTTCCCCAGTATATAAATAAAGGTTTTAGGTAGAAAACAAAATGGGATGATATTTATGGGATATGATGAAGATCATTCACCATGATTTGAAGATTATTTTTCTGATTTTCTAAAGACACTAAACTATTACGGTCCTTGTGTGTTTGTTTTTGTTATGTATTAAGTATTCCAAAAAATAAATGTATTGTATATTTACATCAAGCTTTGTGTCTCTACATTTGGTATAAGTGGAAAGGTTTAGTTAACCTTTCAAAACTAAGATCCGAAAAACGTTAGTGAGATCCCTAGAGATATTTCTATGGTATGTCTAGGGATGTCCCCATGGTTACATATAAGTATAGGTTATAGTCCTAGAATTACGGTAATGATATCATAATTTTACCTAAGATATAAGATATTTAAGGTACTCCCCCTTAATTATGATTTTTTCCTCTCACACTATTCTTTTTGTGTTTTAGAAAATGGCTTGAAACAGAATGATTCATGATAATGGAGGATATGATGGACAATGGACTGATATTATTCATGAGAAACCAAATGAAATTGGATCTGGAAGTCCACATATAATTATTATGCCTAATCATAAATCTCATAATATGATCAATAATCTCAACTTTGGTAAGTTTCCCGACTCAGAAAATAAGAGAAATATGGAGTTTTTTAATGATCATGGAGGAAAGAAAGTTCAATTTCCCTCATGTAATTCATGTGGGAAGAGGAATCAGGGAGAATGTTTCAAAGGAACATGAAGATGTTTTGGGTGTGGAAAAGAAGGACATAAAGCCAGTAATTGTAATGGAAAAGGTTCAGTTAAAACCATGGAAAAAGATAATGGTATTTTTAAGACATCAAAAACAGTTAAATGTTTTAAATTTGGAATGTAGAGAAATTATGCAAACCAATGCCCTAAGGGAAAATCTCATGAAGAGAATCAGCATGGTTATATGGGTAGTATTTTTATGGACGATGATGAAGAGTCTATAAATTTTATATGAGATGAAAGAAATGATGAAGCTCAGTCAGTGGTTTAAGAAGGTAGTGGAATGGTTTTATATTTATCAAGAATAATGTATGGTACTATGGAATAAAGAAAAATATAAGGATTGTTACACTGTTTTCTTTCATTGGGTTTTTGAAATTATATGATGAATTGTACCTATAACCATGAAAGTTTATTCAATTATTTTTGGAATTTAGATGATATGTGCATAATGAAATGATAAGGAGATAATGAGTTGTTTGATAGTATTTATGAGCTCATGACTGGAATAAGGACAAAGTGATATAATGGTTTGAGTATATAAAAATTTTGGGATTTTGGTATGTGGAAATAGATAACTTTTGACAGCACTCATGTTATCACTAAGGTTCTATGGTAAATCATGTTTCAAAAGAAAACATGATTAAGGTATTCACATGTTTGGAATGTGACCAACAAAAATATATCTTATGATATATAGGGGATAAATGATGGTATTCAGGTGCTTGTTATGTGACATTTCAAGTAATCATTTTCTTTATACTATGAGATTGGAAAGATGTATTTTGGATAAGGCTAAAGATTGAAATTGATTATGTTGGACATCAGATATTATTATATAAGTATAGTAATTGTTTTTCGATATTATTTCTGGAATGTTATAATAGTATAGTTTTAGAAAAAGGACAACCTGTAGGAAGGGCGAAAACCCGACGTGTCAGACAAGGATGTGGGGATCGAACCCACAACGGAAGTGCGGCAAGCCTTTATCGCCTACCACTGGCCTACAGGAAGTCTATGGTTAGTATAAACTAGTTTTATTTTATAAAGAACTATGATAGATGAAGTATAAGTCCATTTCAGAAACCATATATGATTAATCTCAGCATAGATAGACTTATGTATATTTAATATATTGTGTCAAGATTTTTTGCGATAGAAACAGATGGAATGACCTATCATTCTATCGCATTATTTTCTTACACTTCACCAATGACAAATTCATCTTCATTTCATTAATAGATGAAGTGTAAATTGTTCAAGGCACCAATAATGGTGAGATTTTACCAAAATAAATTAATTATTTCTTTTAATTCAACAATTTTTCAAATTAGGGAAATGATCTTGTGAACTAAAAATGTTGACCTACTACCCACATACCCACTGAATTAGAAGGTAAGCTAAATCATCACAAATTTATGGCTTTGTGATTGATGGCTTTTTCATAACCATGTTCTCTACCACTCTCCATCAAAACTTGATGGTTAGATTTCTTTTCCATAACCATATTTTCACTTATGCTGTCTTCTGTGGAATCCCTGTACTGAGTTACTTAGGGTGACCGTTATGATTATAACCTTCCTTTTTAAAATGATGTTTTAGTATTCCTTTTTACGATGTGGGTTTCTATGAAAGAAACTTTCAAGTAGTAAACCATTTATAACCCTGATGAATTTTGAGAGAGAAATTTATTTTAAGGGGGGTTGAATGTAACACAACGAGATTTTATGAGAAATTTTATTTTTAATTACATTGATTTCTTGTGTTGTAAGCTACACCAATATTATCATGCGCTATACGCAACACTGTATTAGCTTACACTATATGAAAACACGATTCTAGGCTTGTGTTGCATGCCAGAGAAACCTTCCTCGATAGCGTGTCTTGTACGCAATACTGAGTTTCACTAAATGAGATACTATTATAATATTATTATAAACTAGTAGTTATGAATAGTTATACACACTTTTTAAAATTATATAAATTTTATCATTCAAAATGGTCTTCATTTTTTGATTTGGAATATCGAAATTATCCTACGGTGAATTTTTGGTATTTTT
Organism: Viscum album; assembly: GCA_963277665.1. NCBI lineage: Eukaryota > Viridiplantae > Streptophyta > Magnoliopsida > Santalales > Viscaceae > Viscum > Viscum album. Next base: position 63,092,516 of record OY728128.1, read on the forward strand.
CTGAAAACATTCAATTTGTGATGAATAGTGAAAACACTAGGTTACTATTTAAAAACAGACTTTTTATTTAAATAATTATTTATTTTATTTAAATTTATTTTAGGTAAAAAATGATAAATAATACCAATATATGTTCAATGTAATTCCTTGGAGTCATTTTATAATAATTTTAGATATATAAAAATTTTATTGGTCTTTTCACCGTCTTTTACCCAATTCCTAGGTGAATTTGAAAATTTACATAAAACATAACTTTGCCGCTTCTGTGAGTGGAATTTCAAAAATCTAAGAGACACGGTTAATATCAAGGAGTAAAATGTGGTTTAATAAGATAAAAATAATTTTTGGTGAATAGTAACTTTTTACTTTTATTTACCACGGTTAAAAGTTAATATGATAATTAAGGGGGAAAATGATATTCTTATTACACTAACACATGTACTAATTCTATTAGATAAGTTTAATTCGACAAAAAACAAACTTAGAAATAAATTATTACCCATTAGGTCCACTTGGATTAGATTAGGACATTTATAATTATTTTATTTAAAAAGAGTTAAATGAGTTAAAATCAATGTTTAATAAATAACACATTTTTAATATAGGGTTATACATAAGATAAATTTGACTATAAATATTAATTAGAAATTTAAATATATTTTATACCTAACAATATTTTATTTATAATTTTTTGACATTAAATTATTTAATTTATTTATAACCCAATGGTGATGTAGTAATTACCTAAATAATGAAATTTTAACATAATTGATATTATAAATACCCAAATAAATGCAATTTGAGACTTTTTATGAATTAAAATAATTTAATAGGCTAATATGACTTGTTATTATTTATTTAATTAACTTTTTTAGAACTAATCATGCTGTTATAATTTTCAAAAAAAATAAATTACCAAATAGTGTCAAAATTGATAGAGAATAATTTTTAAAACAAATATTATATTATTAATTGTTATTATATATCTAAAAATATATTGTTCGGCCAAATGACGTAGATAAGGTTATGTATATTAATAATGAACCACTTTGGGTTCGTTTGGCTTGTTATAGTAAGTTTATTAACCATATACTGTACGAAAACAAGAAGACACGATAAAAGTTCAATTACTTGGATGGGTATAAATGTGTAATGAATAACTATATGTAGTTATTATAACATCATACTTATTCTGAGATATTAAATCATCCAATACAATTCAATTCAAAAATTATGGGAACGATATCATTGCTCATGCGTATGTACGGATTACCTTCTCCACAAAGCGATGAAATTTATTCTCCATGTTAATCATTCAAGAACAATTATAATGTATATATAATGAATAGTAATGAAATATATGACATGATAATGCTACTGGATTTATATATATATATATCATCTACTAACTTCAATTCAAGTCAATAAGGAAACAAAAACAACGTTCATGCGTACGTACAGCCTACCATCTCCGTGAATGGTGTATTTCATTTCATTTATCTATCGACTATATATATACTGAATATATATGATATATAAATCATGATTTACATTATGGAATTATTTAAAACATGATATAACTAATAATAATATCAAGAACAACAAGTCCAAATAGGTATGATAAATAAAACAATTTTACCCAAAACACTGCTTTAACATGGAATTTACAAAAGAACGGGTAATATAAAGTCATAAGTGAACTATATATGATATCATAACAATGAATATGATTCTTTAATAAGTCAATGACATTATTTAAATCATTATACAGAAGTTTCGGATACATACGAAGCATATCAGACCTACGGTAAGGGATTATTTTTCAATCCCATTTTTATTCGAGATTGCTTATAGGTAAGTATTTACTAGGGTTATATTTTTCATCCATGTCCATAAAAATGTTTTTCATAAAGTGTTTAATATTCTACCATGTATTTTTAAAGTCATGTTTACCTATCTTTTACTTTTGCATTGTGTTATGGAAGGAATATTTCTTTTTTTACCATATGAGGAACTTTTTGACTTTTCTAGAAAAAGTAGGTGGAGAATGTTTATTTAAATTATACAGTATGAACAGATTTTTACGGTTTTATAATGGCTTGTTTTCATGAAGATTACTCTTAAATATTTCATTATTATTTTCATCAAAATCCTTCTCTTTTAAAATTTCATGGCATGTTGTGAAAAGAAAATTATTTTGAAGGAGAAAGGATATTTTCCTCAGGAATTCATTTCAAGTGTTTTATCAAAACCATTTTCCATATAAGATTACATTATTTCATATGAGCATGTTTCAAGTATAATTTCTATATAATTTACATGGTTTCAGATTTCTTATGATGAAATGATATCTATTTGTTTTATATGGATTATGTTATGATGGGATGATGTTTATGAAACCCATTTTATTATTTGGGTTATGATGAATGATTTATGTTTATTTTGTGGCACACGTAAGAATGACTACAATATGAGATGGGTGGGACCTATATCTCCCACCAATGAATTGGGTAATGAATTATATCTCATGAGATAGACATGGCTGGAATGGTATGTTAATCTGGTTCCGTGATACAGGACTGGAATGAGGAGTGAACTCGATTCAGAAAGGGAATTTGTCCACTAAGATGGTCTTGGCAGCAATTCCTTGGATACTATGGAAATCATATCATGTGCTTAATGGTTTCCCACAATTAAATGTTGTATTCCCATGCTATTTTATGATGATTAATGTTCCTTTATGATCTATGCCTATGTACTTCCAATATTTATTTCTCATGATTTTGATGTTTAAACATTATGTCCATGTTTTGAAGTTCAAATGTATATGGTTTGTTTTATTTTCTCCATACATACCCTTACTGAGAATTTGAGCTCACCCTTTTAATGTTTTCTTTTCCCCATGATATAAAGAAAGGTTTAATGTAAGAAAAAAGGGAAGATCTTTATGGGATATGTTGAAGATCTTTCACCATGATTTGATGATTAAATTTCTGAGTTTCCTAAGACACTAAACTATTACAGTCCTTGTGTGTTTTTTTGTTATGTATTAAGTATTATGAAAAAGTAATGTAATATATATGTATGTCATGCTTTGGGTCACTACAGTTGGTATCAGAGAAATGGCTTAGTTAACCTTTGGAAACTAGGATCCAAAAAACATTAGTGAGATCCCTAGAGATATTTCTAAGGTATGTCTAGGGATATCCCTAAGATTACGTATAGGTATAGGTTATAGTCATAGAATTATGGTAATGATCTATGAATTTAACCTAAGATGTTAGATATTGAAGTTACTCCCCCCTTGATTATGATTTTTTCTTCTCACACTATTCTTTTTGGATTTTAGAAAATGGCTCGAAACAGAAAGATTCAAGATAATGGAGGATATGATGGACAATGTAATGATATTCTTCATGAGAAACCAAATGAAATTATATCCGGAAGTTCACATACCGTTATTATTCCTAATCGACAATCTCATAATATGATCAATAATCTCATCTTTGATAAGTTTCCTGACTCATCTAATAAGAGAAATATGGAGTTTCATGATGATCATAGAGGAAAGAATGTTCAATTTACCTCATGTACTTCATGTGGGAAGAGGCATCAGGGAGAATGTTTCAATGGAACTGGAAGATGTTTTGGGTGTGGAAAAGAAGGAAACAAAACTAGTAATTTTAAAGAAAAGGGTATAGTTAACATAATGGACATGGATAATGGTATTGCTATGACATCAACAAGAGTTAAATTTTTTAAATGTGGAATGTACGGGAATTATGCAAATCAATGCCCAAAGTGAAAATCTCATGAAGGGAATGAGCATGGTCATATGGGTAGTATTTATATGGATGATGATGTAGAGACTACCAATGATATATGAGATAAAATAAATGATGAAGCTCAGTTAGTTGTTTAAGAAGCTAGTGGAATGATTGTATGTTAATCAAGAATAATGTATGGTACTTTGGAATAAAGAAAAATCTCAGGATTGTTACATTGTTGTCTTTCCATGAGTTTTTGAATGTATTTGATGAATGGTACCGGTAACCATGAAAGTTATTCAAATATTTTTGGAAGGTAGATGATATGTGAATAATGAAAGGATAAGGAGATAATGATATGTTTGATAGTATTAATGAGCTCATGACTCGTATAAGGACAAAGTGATATCATGGTTTGTGAATATAGAAATTTTGGGATTTTGGTATGTTGAAGGAGTTAACATTTTACGTCACTCATGTTTTCACTAAGGTTCTATGGTAATTCATGTTTCAAAAGAATACATGATTAAGGTATTCGCATGTTTGGAATGTGACCAACAAAAATATATCATATGATATATGGGGGATAAATGATGGTATTCACATGCTTGTAATGTGACCTTTCAAGTAATCGTTTTCTTTATACTATGAGATTGGACATATGTATTTTGGATAAGCCTAAAGATTGAAATGGATTATATTGGACATCAGATATTATTATTTAAGGATATAACTTTTTTTTGAAAATATTTCTATAATGTTATAATAGTATAGTTTTAGAAAAAGGACAACCTGTAGGAAGGGTGAAAACCCGTCGCGTCAGACAAGGATGCAGGAATCGAACCCACAACCAAATTGCCACAAGCCTTTATCACCTACAACGGGCTTAAAGGAAGTCCCTGGTTAGAAGAAAACAATTTTATTTTTTAAGCCCTATGATAGATAATGTATAAGTCCATTTTAGAAACCATATACAATTAATCTCAGCAAAGATGGACTTATGTATATCTGATAAATTGTGCTAAAATTTTTGCGATAGAAGCATATGGAATGAACTATCATTCTATCGCATGATCTGCTAACGCTTCACGAATGACAAATTCAACTTCATTTTTTTAAGAGATGAAGTGGAAACTGTTCAAGGTACAAACAACAGTGATATTCTATCAAAATCAAGAAAGTATATCTTTATATTAAACAATTTTTTTAACATTAGGGAAATGATCTTGAGAACTAAAAACGTTGACCTAGTACCCTCATACCTGATGAATTAGATGGTACATTAAATCATCACAAATTTATGGCTTTGTGATTGATGGTTTTTTCATATACTTGTTATCCACCACTCTCCATCAAAACAAGATTGTTAGATTTCTCTTCCATATCCATATTTTCACTTATGTTGTCCTATGTGGAAACCCAGTACTTAGTTACTTTGGGGGACCATTATGATTCTAACATTCCTTTTTAAAATGATATTCTAGCATTCCTTTTTACGATGTGGATTTCTATGAAAGAAACATTCAAGTAGTAAACCATTTATAACCCCGGTGAATTTCGAGGGAGAAATTCATTTTAAGGGGGGTAGAATGTAACACCCTGAGATTTTATGAGAAATATTATTTTATTTACTTTGATGTCTTGTGTTGTAAGCTACACCAAGATTAGCATGAGATATACACAACATCATATTAGAATACAGTATACGCAAACACTATTCTAGGATTCTGTTGCACGCAAGAGCATCCTTCCTCGATAGCATGTGTTGTACGCAATACCGAGTTTCACTAAACAAGATATTATTTTAATATTATTATAAACTAGCCGTTATGAATACTAATAACAGCTTTTTGAAATATTAAAAATTTTATCTTTCAAAATGGACTTCATATTTGGATTCGGAATATCGAAATTAGCCTATGGTGAGTTTTTGGTATTTTTCTGAAAACATTTAATTTTTGATGAATAGTGAAAACACTATGTTACTATTTAAAAATAGACTTTTTATTTAATAAATTATTTATTAATTTGAATTTATTTTAGGTCAAGATCATTACATAATACCTATATAAGTTCAATTTTATTCATTGGAGAAATTTTATAATAATTTTAGATATATAAAAATTTTATTAAACTTTTCACCATCTTTTACCCACCTCCTAGGAAAATTTGAAAATTTATATAAAACGTAATTTTATCTTTTCTGTGAGTGGATGTTTGAAAATCCGATAGACACGGTTAATATCAAGGAGTAAAATTTGATTCAATAAGATAAAAATAATTGTTGGTGAATAGTAGCTTTTGACTTTTATTTACCACAGTTATAAGTAAATAGGGTAATTAATGGTAAAATGAAATTATTATTACCCTAACACATGTCCTAATTCAATTGTATAAGTTTAATTCGATGAAAAAAAAATCTTAGGAATAATGTATTACCCTTTAGGTCCACGTGGATTTGATTAGGACATTTTTTATTATTTTATTTAAAAAAGAGTTAAAATAAGTAAAATCAAAGTTTAATAACTAAAACATTTTTAATATAGTGTTATACATTAGATAAATTCTACTATAAATATTAATTAGAAATATAAAAATATTTCCTACCTAACTGTATTTTATTTATAATTTTTAGACATTAAATACTTTAATTTATTTATGACACAATGGTGATGCAATAATTACCTAAATAATGAAATATTAAAATAATGGATATTATAAATACCCAAATAAATGTAATTTTTGACTTTTTATGAAATAAAATACTTATATAGGTTAATATGACTTATTATTATTTATTTAAATAACTTTTTTCGAACTAATAATTCTGTTATGATATTCACAGAAATCAATTACCCAATAGTGTCAAAATTGACATAAAATAGTTTTTAAAACAAATATTATTTTATTAATTGTTATTATATTCCTAAAAATCTATGGTTCAGAAAAATGACTTAGATAAGGTTGTGTATATTAATAATGAACCACTTTTGGTTATTTTGGCTACTTATAGTATGTTTATTATCCATATAGTGTAATAAAACAAGAAGACATGGTAAAAGTTAAATTATTTAACTTAGAGTTAAATCTAAATGATAAGGTTAAAATAGTATCCTAAACTTGTCTAAAACCTATTGGTGGAGAGTATTTTGACCCATCCCCACATTAGCTTCGAAATAAATTAATTTGGAGCTACTATAAACCTAATATGAATTTATTATAAAATAATACATTAAGTTTTTTCTAAGGTGACCCTCTCCTCCCTTATAAAAGGCCACCTCCTCCCTCTTCTCATTACACAATTTTGAGATTTCAAGCTGGGCCAAACCCTGACCATTTCCCTTATAAACATCCCTAGAAACATTATAGAGGTTTTGTTCTCCTAAAAAGGCAAAATCTAGTCTATTAAGAGGAAGCTTAAAAGAGGTGCGTCGAAGAATAGGTAATCTCTTCTACCGATTCTATAAAGTTTCTTTCTTCTTCAACTTCTTATTCTTTAGTTTTTTCATTTTAAAGTAATAACATCAGTATCAATAATACACAGATATGTTATTATAAATATAAAACAAAACCATTTCACCTTCTATCCAACCTATGGAAAACGAAATCCTCACGCGTGCGTACGTACGGAATACCGTCTCCACACCGTGGTGTAATCTTCTTTTCCACCACCACCTTACTTGGATGGGTATAATAGTGTCAATAATAACAATATATATTTAATATAAAATCATACTTATTATGAGATATTATATCATCCAATCCAATTCAATTCAATAATTATGGGAACGATATCATCGCTCGTGCGTACGTACGGATTACCCTCTCCACGACGCGATAAGATTCATTCTCCATGTTAACCATTCAAGAATTATTATAAAGTATATATAAGGAATGATAATGAAATATATTACATGATAAATCTACTGGATATATATATATATATAAATATTTTTCATCTACTTACTTCAATTCATGTCAATAAGGAAAGGAAAACAACGTTCATTCGTACATACGGCCTACCGTCTCCATGAATGGTGTATTTAATTACATTTATCTATATTATATAAATATACTGAATATATATGATATATAAATCATGATTTACATTCTGGAATTATGTAAAACATGATATATGTAATAATAATATCAAGAACAAAACGTCCAAACACGTATGATAAATAAAACGATTTTACCCAAAACACTGCCTTAACATGGAATTTACAAAAGAACGGGTAATATAAAGTCATAAGTGAACCATATATGATATCATAAAAATGAATATGAATCATTAATAAGTTAATGACCTTATTTAAATCATTATACAAGAGGTTTGGATACGTACAAAGCATATCGGACCTAAGGTAAGTGATAATTTTTCAATCTCATTTTTATTCAAGATTGCTTATACGGAAGTATTTACTGGGGTTATATTTTTCATCAATGTCCATAAATTTTTTTCATAAAGTGTTTAATATTCTTCCATGTATTTTTAAATTCATTTTTACCCCTCTTTGACTTTTTCATTGTGTTATTTATGTAATCATTCTTTTGTTTACCATACGAGGAACTTTTTGACTTTTCCGGCAAAAGTACGAGGAGAATGTTTTTTAACTTATATGCAATGAACAGATTTTTATGGTTTTATAATGCCTTATTTTCATGAAGCTTACTCTACAAGATTTCATGAATATTTTCAACAAAATACTTCTCTTTTAAAATTGTATGGAATTTTTTGAAATGAATTATTTTGAAGAAGAAAGGATATGTTCCTCAAGAATTCATTTTAAGTGTTTTATCATAACCATTTTCCATCTAAGGTGACATTATTTTATATGTGCATGTTTCAAGTATAATGTCTCTATGGATTACATGGTTTCACTTTTCTTATGACGATATTATATCCATTTTTTATAAGGATTATGTTATGATGGTATGATATTTATGAAACCCATATTATTATTTGGGTTATTATGAATGATTTGTGTTTATTTTGTGGCACACATAAGAATGAATTCAAAATTAGATGAGTGGGACCAATATCTCCCTCCAATGCATTGGGTACAGATTTATATCTCATGATATAGACATGGTTGGAATGGTAATTTAATCTGGTTCAGTGATACAGGACTGGAACGAGCAGTGAACTCAATTTAGAATGGGACTTTGTTTACTAAGATGGTCTTGGTAGCAATGCCTTTGAAATTATGGAAATCATATCATGTGCATAAGGGTTTTACACAATTAAATGTTTTATTCCCATATTATTTTATCATGATTAATATTCCTTTATGATCTATGAATTATGTACTACCATGATTTATTTCACATGATTTTGATGTTAAAACATTATATCCATGTTTTGAAGTTGAAATGTATATGGTTTGTATCATTTTCTCCATACTTACCCATACTGAGCATTTGAGCTCACCCTTTTTATGTTTTCTTTTCCCTAGGATATAAAGAAAGGTTTTAGGTAAGAAAACTAAATGGGATGATCTTTATGGGATATGTTGAAGATTTTTCACCATGTTATGAAAATTATTTTTGGGAGTTTCCAAAGACACTAAAATATTACGGTCCTTGTGTGTTTGTTTTTGTTATGTATTAAGTATTCCATAAAAGTAACGTAATGTGTTTGTATGTCAATCTTTGGGTCTCTATATTTCATGATGTCCAATTACACACATACTATTGGAGCAATTGGATAGAATTGGGATCTCAAAATATCATCAAAGGCTCGGAATCTATCAAGAAGATTACCAAACATTATGAGGATAATAATGATTTAGAAGGGAAGTGGAAGGCCTTGGAAACATACCCAAAACATATCCAATGGATGATGATGCTTTCCGTGAGACTCATTAATCTATCATAGAGGGATAAAATTGAAACTATTGCTTCATCCACAACTGTTCGACCAATTTTTAGTAAGATATTCATCATTAGAAAAGTTCAAGAGAAAATGATGTGAATCCAGAGGACCAACTATGACCCATTCATGTAAGTCCCATATGGGCTTAAGATATGAATCAATGTTGTCATGTGATGTCCTTCGAAGACTGAAACAAGCAACCATGGATAACATGTGCATAGATGATTTCGAAGAGGGTACATGGTTGGAACACTAATTTTCAGACTGTGTTTTCAAACCATGAAACCTCTTCTAGTATTCTAGTTCATGGTTCATGATTTTTACATGGTTCTTCAATCCATGTATCGAAACCATACAACACTTATAGTGGATGTGTATGAGAATATTGGTTATGAAAACCATTAGTACAAATCATTAAACCAAAACTATGAAACCTTAAGAATGGGTTCTTAATTACTCAAAAAATTTAATTCAAATCCAAATACCCATATTTGCCCAAATAAACCTCCCATTTGACCAAAAATAGACCCTTTATGTTTTGGGATCCATCAAGAGGTGTGATGGATCTTCTAACCACATCTCAAGGTGGATTATAATACTAGTCGAAGCATTGATATTCTTTTGGAATTCTCATCCACTCTTTCCCTTTGATCTCCTCTATTCTCTTGATTAATTGTTCAAGAGGCTATTATATCCTATTTATTACTTGAATCCCTGATGATTTCTATGAAATTGTATATCTAGAAACTTTTTTAACTTCATATATTATTTATATTACATGACTCAGCGATCTCCATTGGATGTAAGACACCACAGATCGATTGGAGTCAGGTTCTAAATTTCCCATGTAGGCATTTAAAAAAATTTCCTTCATTATAATTCCTTTTTTCACAAGGATTTAATAATATGTGACTACTTCAAATAGAAGTTCAACAATTTCAAATATATAACTACCTTGTGAAATCCCCTATGATCTTCTTTTTAATAAATTGGACATAGAATGGGTTAATTCTCATGGACTAATAAATTGAATAATGACATGTTGATTTTAATTCTATCTGGAAGTGTATTCCTAGTTACCTTATGGAATGTGAGGGATTAGGCGCAATTTTAATTTTTAAAGTGAAATGTGTTGACTTGAATAAAATGGGTTGAAATATGTGAATCAAAGTTTATATTTCATATTAATTAAATTTATAAAATGAACAAGATACCAATTACAAATATTTTACCATTATTTTGAAATTGTTATAGTTTGTTAATATAAAATTATTGAATTATCAAAAGGGAATTATTGTGAAAAAACATATTTGGAATGACCTAAATCATTTATCAATAGTGCAACTTCATTAAATTATAATGTAAAAATTTGAATGAAATTATTGTTTAATCTTCCTATTGGAATTACTTTGAGGGTTGGGAAGTGATGTGGGAATGTTTACCCTATTAATTTTTTAATTTATTAAAAGGTTCTAAATTGAATAATGATGTGTGGTGGCATATTTTATACATTATTATGATCCTTTATTTTAAAAATTACTTAAGGTTAAAAAATAAATTATTCACCATCAGATTGAAGGTTGTTAAAAAAATTATTATTGACAAAAAGGGAGCTCAAGGGTGAGAGTGAGATGTGATATGAGTACTTGTTCACATTATTGAAATATTGATGGTATAATCCCATGATTGATATTTATATTTATCCCTGTTTTGATCCTTATAACACTGTTATCTCACTATTCTATTTTGAATAAGCATGAGATCCATGGTAGTAATATGTGATTACATAGATATATTACTTTATAGAAGAATAACACACCATCTAGTGGATCCATAGATATCAAAAATGGATTATTCTATGGGCATGTGGCATGGAGTGTGGGTGTGCATGAAACTAGTTTTATTGAGACCCATGAGACAAGATGTGAAGACCTGATATTTTTCATGATTTATTATTATTATATACCCTATGGTACACTCAATATTGAATCATGGTCATACACATGACATCAATATATATGATATTCAATTCGTGACAACGTCCATTTTCAGCACATGGAAATAAATTTTCCTTGCTTGATTAATTATTGTTCTTTGTTGATATATTTGATAAAATGATGCACATTGAATCAATGTTGTTGACCTTTTTATATATCATGATATCAGTTTCCTGTTCATAATTTTCTTTACTAATATTAATAGAGCTTATTAAATGGTTTTAAAATTATTTCATGAAAATATTTGGTTTTCATATGATGAAAATAATGTTTTTTCAACACTGGTTTGGTAATTGAATTTGAAAAGTTATAATTTTTTGTAATCTTGTCTCTAGTGTAAAAATATTTATGTGGAATTACTTTTGTAACACCCCAGGTAAATAATGAATATGAAATTTTCATATTTATCCATATTTGTTAATAAAATATTAATATGACTTTAAAGGGGATGCTATGCTCGATGGCGTACCCAACACGCAACAACGAGTTTCTTGGGAATCTTACGTTGCACTATAATAATAAAATAATATTATTTCAAATGGTAGTTAACATGTAGCCGTTGTATTGGAGGGAATGGATATAAATAACTAAAATATGATTATATATGTTTTTTAAATGTTTTTACATTTATCCAATAAAAGCTAAAAGGCTTAAAATACGGAAAGAATTCAATTTTAGGCGTATATGCCCTAGTTTTCACTAAAGGTTCACTTATCGCCTTTTAATGGAGAACTGTCATTAAATATAGTTTTGTTCACTCTTAAACATTCTTTTGGACCAAATAAAACTCTTATTAAGAATCGGGACATCAAATTTTACTTTGTGTAATTTTTTGGTATCTTTCCGATAAAGTTCATTTTTTTAATGAATAGTGTAAAATGTTGTATTTTAATTCAAAATCACTTTTTAATCTAATTTATTTATATGATTAGATTATATTTTGAATTGGTTTTAAAGTGAAATTAGAAAATATTTTTACCATTAAATCCAATAGTGGTCGTTGGAATCAATTTTACTTTGAAATCAGACTTAAACTAATGTCAATCTTTTGATACTTATTGTTTTATAAAAACACGCTATTTGCTCTGACAGCGGGAATTAATTATTAAATTAATTAATGTGACTAATATGTTTTGAATTTTGTAATACGGACTTCATTTTTGAATTCGGAATATCAAATATAGCTTAGGGTGAATTTTTGGGATTTTTCTGAAAAACTTCAATTTTTGATGAATAGTGAAACCACCAAGTGGTACTTATAAAAGCTGATTTTTCGTTTAAATGAAATTTTACCACTTATGTGTTTTGAATTTCAAAAATCCGACATACATGGTTGTCCATAAGAAGTAAAATGTGGTTCAATGGGATAAAAATTTTTTTTTGGTGAATAGTAACTTATTAAGTTTTTAATCGCGATTAGTGGTAATTAGTGTAGTTTAAGGTATAAATAATGCTTTAATAATATGAAATGAACTAGACACATGTCCCAACCTTATTGGTTGTGTCATGGCCGACCAAGAAAAGCCATGGGTCAACTTGGGGACCCCATGGATCCACTTTGGTTGGGAAATGACATAAATAACATTTTATTTAATGTAAAAGTAAAATTGACACAAACATGATATGTTTTACTAAAACAATTTTTAAGTGTTGTTATACAAGTCATATTTTTTATTATAAATATTCATTGGAAATCTAAAAAGATTTACTACATCATAGTAGTTTTTTTATAATTTTTAGACATTATATAAATTAAATTATTTATGACATAATAATGATGCAGCGATGACATCATTATTTGACGATTTAAATAAAATTTAAATATAATGTAAAATCTATGAACTAAACATGTCAAACATTTATTGGATGAGTGTATTTCGAAGCCTTATCACCATATCCACGAATTATATCAATGTGTGACCTTTTGAAACCGAAAAACATTTTCAAATAAAGTAATATTTCTTTACATTCCAAAAGTGCCCCTCCTCTCCTCTTATAAAAGGCCCCCACCTCTACCTCATTTAACACACTTCTCAAGACTTTGTCTCGGCCAACCCTTACCCATTTACTCTCTCCAAATCCCTCTCCTCATCCTAGAGGATTCCCTTTGGGAAGAATCCTTTCAAAGGAAGCCTTTAGGCTCAAATCAAATGGAGTTACACTTTTAAACGTAATTCATTCTCTCATGTTCATTTGTTTTATTTTACCTCTCCAACCCCCTAAACTCTTTTTATTTACTTCTTTTGTAACAACAACAGTATCTTCAATATACTAGGATGTTGTTATAATATTTATTCGAGCTACACTCTCACACAACTACATCAAATGGTTAAAGAACATACGGTTTCCGTGGATGGTGAAATTCTGCCTCCCGAAACGATGATTGTTCAATACTCATTTAACACCTTCAATGGTGGCCATTATGATGTCACTATTTTTATATATGATATATAATATGTTTATGTTTAATTTATTCTTCTGTATTTTTCATTTTTGTCTTACCTTAATGGCTTCCATTATGGGTATACGCGATATCTTCATTTAAGGAAGTGCGGACTACCGCCCCCTCAAAGTGATTTGATTCGTTAAATACCATATGTGGGATGTATAAGGGATGTAAATATGATATTATATATTATATTATACTGGAATTATAATATACCTTTATATCATTATTATTCCATTCTATAAAATACGAAATAGAAATGAAAGTAGCGTTCATGCGTACGTACGGCTTACCGTCTCCATGAACGGTGCATTTCATTTCTTACCTCTAAATGATTATGTAATTTTATAAATTCATGAATGTAATGGATAGATATTACATATATGATATATAAATAATGAATAAAATTCTTGATATAATAAACATTTGGCCACACGAACAACATGTAATTGTAAGAAGTCCACTTTCGACTTATGAACCAAATATCGGCAAAACAAATATTATTAACTTAAATGATTACATAATGTTTATGACATGGTAATAAGTGGTATAAAAGTAATAATGAACTTGAAAAAGGTTCTTAAGGAATTAGAAATTAACTCAAGTTTATTATTCAGGAGATTAAAGAACGATCGAGTCAAGTCGGACCCGAGGTAAGGGATCCTACAACTCTCTTTCTTTTTAAGTAAACTCTTTTATGTCATTTATTTTAAGCTCATCTTTATTATGATTGGGACGTTCTTTTATATTAAATTTACTATAATTTTTATGTTCATGTGATGAGAGACCCTATTCTCTCTAATCAATCCATTTTGGATGTTTTGAGTGGCGCCGTTAGGCTGCCGAACTTTCGTAAGAGATCTAACCTCTCTCTTTCTTTTTAAGTACCCTCCTTTATGTCACTTCTTTTAAACTCCTCCTTTCAATGTTGGGGGATTTTCTTTTATATTTCACTTGATGTAAATTCTATTGTAATATGATGGGATACTCTATTTGATCTCATCAATCCATATTCGGATGTTTTATGTGGCGCCATTATGCTGCCGAGTTTTTGTAAGGGATTTTTCATCTCACTTTTATTCCCGTGAGATTTATGCTACATTTGCCACAAATTACATTTAGTGGTGTATGTACTGCCCATTATTCTACTCTTTTTGTAATATACTTTCGTTTATGAGTATTTACATCAATGACCTATTGTCTTTCTTTCATGGGGTGTATGTTTTGAAAGATACCCAAGTCGGTAAGGGAACCTTTCACCCTCCGCTTTTTTAAAAGACTTCTTTTATTGGGTCTTTTAATTTACATATTTTTATGTTGGGATATGTTCTCATTCATCCTTATTGATTTAAATTTTATGTCCAAGTGATGAGATACACTTTTTATCTCTCATCAACTCATTTTGATGTGATGTCGTTAGGCTGTCAAGGGAACTTTTTAACCCAATTTCGATTTCTTTGGGTTCAACTTGTAGTAATTGAATATGTCATACATTGAATATGTGTGAATGACCTTTTATTGTTTTACACTTAATATCCACTTATATTGGGTGTATATATATTTTTTCACACATATTTTTGAGATTTATTTGTCCTTAATTTAAGGATACCTTCTTTATAAGGGATTTCATCACATTTGACATTTCTATTGAGGGTTCATTGTTGTTATGCACCAATTCACTCTTATATGGTGTATATACTGTAATTTGGAGTATTATATCATGAATCCTTTTATTCTCATGATATTATAAAGTTCTGAATAAATGTTATTCCTTGATTATTGTATTCAAGTGTCTCTAATTTTGGTAAAACCCGTTTAACCAGAATATCGTTTTAAATGTTTTTATTATTTGTTCTTATTTATATCCATGTTTTCAAAATGGTTTTAAGGATTTATTTATATGGATATTAATGGTTTAAAATTTTAAAAGATTCAATGTGGTATGGGACTTCGTCTCAATCTCCTTTCATTGAGGCATATTTTATTTCATACACAACTTTCTTTTATACGGTGTACAAACCCCTTTGACTTTTACGTTTATTCAAAAGGAATCTTTTTTATACGAAGCATTTACTGAACGACAAAAGGGAATGTTTTTGTCGTACGTATGCAGTGACAATGACTTCTCCGCCGCCGTGACCATTATTTGTGTTTCGAATTCCTTTACAAGCCATACCTTCTTTTTAAAATAAATATAAATACCATGTTTTACTTTTCTTTTATTTTGGTATTGAAAATGGTTTTCACAATGTTTTTTCTGTTGTATTGATATCATGTGATTGAAATGTGGAAATTTTATGTTTACTTTATGCTTGTTTTATGTGATACGATTATGTTATGGTTCTTGGGAATTATTATGAAGACGGGTGGTTCCATGATAAACTAAGGGCGGGTGAGCCCGATATAGCTCTCCAATGCATTGGGTAACGCGAAGGAGTGAAACGTTAAGGTTTCTCCGAAGAGATTTAGGGAATATACTTTGATGGGTATTCCAAACGTAACCAAGAGGGTTACACCCTACGTAAGAATGTTATGAATGCCTCAAGTTACCTTTATGTCTTATGTTTTCTATGATTTATTCATGATTTGATATGCCTATGTTTTATGGGTAAAGTATGATTTCATTCTTATGTATATATGAACTCATGTTTCCTTTACATATTTTTATAACCCTTACTGAGCTTTTTATGCTCATCCCAAGTTTTTGAAATGCTTTTCACAGGTCAAGGGAAAGGTACATGATGTGACGATAGTGTCAAGGATGTGTCAAGAAAGAATCCGTGTTTTATATTAAATAGGTTTCCCTTGATGGGAAGAATGAATATTGTCTTTTATGTAAACACTTTGTTTAAATGTGGAATGTAATGCAAGTTTCATGATCTAATTCTCTAAAACTCTAAACCTGAAAAGATCCTCAATGTGTAATCTTGTAATAACTCAAGTTTAAGTAAGGTTTAAGGCTGGGGCCTTATAGTTGGTATCAAAGGTCAGTTTAGACAACTTTAGAGGTTTGGGTATTCTTTAAGCATAAGTGACATTACAATAATGGTTAGGATTTCAGAAAGAGTCCTAGTTTTAGATAAAGTGAATGAGTAAGTGTATCTTAGTGTTTAACTTCCACATTAGTACATGATGGTTTTGTCGATATACTCACACTGACATTTCTATTTTTAGTGAATGGATGGATCTAGCAGGCACCAAAGAGACAACAGGTTTGAAGGAAACTGTGGTGGTTCTCTGATTAAGATACTATATAAAATGGAGGATTCAATGAGGAAACTCGTGGTTGTTCTAAACCAAATATCAAGGAGTCATGATCAACCACTTCAACCTTGGTGAGTTATCTAATGCATCATGTACGAGATGACCAACTCGATGTGGAAATTCAGGTAATAATTATTAGGGTAACCATTAGGGTTTATATGATACTTAATTTTTAGGTAATTATGGGTTACTCTATGATATGATGGAAAATGAAAGGAATGAGGTAAACTTGAAATGAAAATATGTTATGATTATTCTTGAAGGTTTTATCTCATTTTGGGGAATGTTTTAAGAATTATATAGTTTTGGAAAAAGGACAACACGTAGACCGTGTGACATCCCGTCGCGTCGGTCAAAGCTGCGGGAATCGAACCCACAACCAATGTGCGACTGGTATTTATCGCCTACCACTGGACTACATGAAGTCCCTGGTTAGTTTGAATGATTCATTCTAGTTATATGATTTTATGAATTAAGAGTAAGTTGATTTTGGGTTATTTATGAAAATGATTAACCTAACCTGGAGGATATGTGATTAGGTTAATTACTTTTCAAAACGAGACTTTAGAAGCAACTGATATTGTTTGGAGATAAATGTTATGATTTATCTTGGAAGACTATGCGACTAAATCCTTCAAATATTTGGGTTTCAATCTTATATTGGTTTACTTTGAGGAATTTTTATGGACAAATTTGTTTATAGAATGGTCCTCGTTGAACTTTGGGTTTTATTTGACAAATCTTGGAGGTTAAGAATAGATTTTCTTTTATAAAGGGTTATCCTTTTCTGGATTATCTGATCTTGTACTAACCTTTGGTTTTGGTTTTGGTTTTGGTTAAAGTCTAATTACATGGGAAGTATGTAGTTCTCTTTTGTGGATTAGGTGATTTTCTAAAAGTTGATTATAGTACTCTTAATGTGAACAAGTCTTCCTAAATACTCGCCTTCTGGAGAAAATATGAGTTTGATTAAGGAATCTAATAAAAGTTGAAAGTCAACATGATAAGTGAATATGTTTCCTTATGAATAAATTCCTCAATAAAAAGTAACTTAAAACAAAAATGTTGTCTATTAACTTTTCCTACTGGGGAATCGAATACCGTTTAACCCATCACAAGTTTGTGATTTTCTCATGGTTAACTTTCTCCTAAACATGTTTTCTATCACTCTCCATGAGAACATGAACCTATGTTTTCTCCTCCGTGTCCATATTTTCATACTTGGAATCCTAGTATGGGTTAACTCGGGTGACCTTTGTACTTATCTTTCTTTATTTTAAAGTGTTTATTTTACCGACTTTTCTTCCGATGTGGGACTTTCAAGGATGTTTCCAAGCGCAATTTTAAAATTGCGAGGACGCAATTCCAAAAGGGGGGAAGGATATAACACCCCAGGTAAATAATGAATATGAAATTTTCATATTTATCCATATTTGTGAATAAAATATTAATATGACTTTAAAGAGGACGCTATGCTCGATGGCGTACCCAACACGCAACAACGAGTTTCTTGGGAATCTTACATTGCACTCTAATAATAAAATAATATTTTTTCAAATGGTAGTTAACATGTAGCCGTTGTATTGGAGGGAATGGATATAAATAACTAAAATATGATTATATATGTTTTTTAAATGTTTTTACATTTATCCAATAAAAGTTAAAGGCTTAAAATACGGAAAGAATTCAATTTTAGGCGTATATGCCCTAGTTTTCACTAAAGGTTCACTTATCGCATTTTAATGGAAAACTGTCATTAAATATAGTTTTGTTCACTCTTAAACATTCTTTTGGACCAAATAAAACTCTTATTAATAATTGGGACATCAAATTTTACTTTGTGTAATTTTTTGGTATCTTTCCGATAAAGTTCATTTTTTTAATGAATAGTGTAAAATGTTGTATTTAAATTCAAAACCACTTTTTAATCTAATTTATTTATATGATTAGATTATATTTTGAATTGGTTTTAAAGTTAAATTAGAAAATATTTTTACCATTAAATCCAATAGTGGTCGTTGGAATCAATTTTACTTTGAAATCAGACTTAAACTAGTGTCAATCTTTTGATACTTATTGTTTTATAAAAACACGCTATTTGCTCTGACAGCGGGAAATAATTATTAAATTAATTAATGTGACTAATATGTTTTGAATTTTGTAAAACGGACTTCATTTTTGAATTCAGAATATCAAATATAGCTTAGGGTGAATTTTTGGGATTTTTCTGAAAAACTTCAAATTTTGATGAATAGTGAAACCACTAAGTGGTACTTATAAAAGCTGATTTTTCGTTTAAATGAAATTTTACCACTTATGTGTTTTGAATTTCAAAAATCTGACATACATGGTTGTCCTTAAGAAGTAAAATGTGGTTCAATGGGATAAAAATAATTTTTTGGTGAATAGTAACTTATTAAGTTTTTAATCGCGATTAGTGGTAATTAGTGTAGTTTAAGGTATAAATAATTCTTTAATAATATGAAATGACCTAGAAACATGTCCCAACCTTATTGGTTGTGTCATGGACGACCAAGACAATCCATGGGTCAACTTGGGGACCCCATGGATCCACTTTGGTTGGGAAATGACATAAATAACATTTTATTTAATGTAAAAGTAAAATTGACACAAACCTGATATGTTTTACTAAAACAATTTTTAAGTGGGGTTATACAAGTCATATTTTTGATTATAAATATTAATTGGAAATCTAAAACGATTTCCTACATCATAGTAGTTTTTTTATAATTTTTAGAAATCATATAAATTAAATTATTTATGACATAATAATGATGCAGCGATGACATCATTATTTGACGATTTAAATAAAATGGAAAGATAATGTAAAATCTATGAACTACACATGTCCAAAATTTATTGGATGAGTGTATTTAGAATCCTTATCACTATATACACTAATTATATCAATGTGGGACCTTTTGAAACCGAAAAACATTTTCAAATAAAGTAATATTTCTTTACTTTCCAAAAGTGCCCCTCCTCTCCTCTTATAAAAGGCACCCACCTCTACCTCATTTAACACACTCCTCAAGACTTTGGTTCGGCCAACCCCTGCCCATTTACTCTCTCCAAATCCCTCTCCTCATCCTAGAGGATTCCCTTTGTGAATAATCCTTTCAAAGGAAGCCTTTAGGCTCAAATCAAAAGGAGTTACACTTTTAAAGGTAATTCATTCTCTCATGTTCATTTGTTTTATTTTGCCTCTCCAACCCCCTAAACTCTTTTTATTTACATCTTTTGTAACAAAACCAGTATATTAAATATACTAGTATGTTGTTATAATATTTATTCGAGCTACACTCTCACACAACTACATAAAATGGTTAAAGAACATACGGTTTCCGTGGATGGTGAAATTCTGCCTCCCGAAACGATGATTGTTCAATACTCATTTAACACCTTCAAAGGTGGCCATTATGATGTCACTATTTTTATATATGATATATATTATGTTTATGTTTTATTTATTCTTCTGTATTTTTCATTTTTGTCTTACCTTTATGGCTTCCATTATGGGTATACGCGATATCTTCATTTAAGGAAGTGCGGACTACCGCCCCCTCAAAGTGATTTGATTCGTTAAATACCATATGTGGGATGTATAAGGGATGTAAATATGATATTATATATGATATTATACTGGAATTATAATATACCTTTATATCATTATTATTCCATTCTATAAAATACGAAATAGAAATGAAAGTAGCGTTCATGCGTACGTACGGCTTACCGTCTCCATGAACGGTGCATTTAATTTCTTACCTCTAAATGATTATGTAATTTTATAAATGCATGAATGTAATGGATATATATTAAATATATGATATCTACATAATGAATACAATTCTGGATATAATAAACATTTGGCCACACGAACAACATTTAATTGTAAGAAGTCCACTTTCGACTTAAGAACCAAATATCGGCAAAACAAATATTATTAACTTAAATGATTACATAATGTTTATGACATGGTAATAAGTGGTATAAAAGTAATAATGAACTTGAAAAAGGTTCTTAAAGAATTAGAAATTAACTCAAGTTTATTATTCAGGAGATTAAAGAACGATCGAGTCAAGTCGGACCCTAGGTAAGGGATCCTACAACTCTCTTTCTTTTTAAGTACACTCTTTTATGTCATTTATTTTAAGCTCAACTTTCTTATGATTGGGAAGTTATTTTATATTACATTTACTGTAATTTTTATGTTCATGTGATGAGAGACCCTATTCTCTCTCATCAATCCATTTTGGATGTTTTGAGTGGCGCCGTTAGGCTGCCGAACATTCGTAAGAGATCTAACCTCTCTCTTTCTTTTTAAGTACTCTCCTTTATGTCACTTCTTTTAAACTCCTCCTTGCAATGTTGGGGGATTTTATTTTATATTCCACTTGCTGTAAATTCTATTGTAATATGATGGGATACTCTATTTGATCTCATCAATCCATATTTGGAAGTTTTATGTGGCGCCATTAGGCTGCCGAGTTTTTGTAAGGGATTTTTCATCTCACTTTTATTCCCGTGAGATTTATGCTACATTTGCCACAGATTCCATTTAGTGGTGTATGTACTACCCATTATTCTACTATTTGTGTAATATACATTCGTTTATGAGTATTTACATCAATTACCTATTGTCTTTCTTTCATGGGGTGTATGTTTTGAAAGATACCCAAGTCGGTAAGGGAACCTTTCACCCTCCTCTTTTTTAAAAGACTTCTTTTATTGGGTCTTTTAATTTACATATTTTTATGTTGGGATATGTTCTCATACATCCTTATTGATGTAAATTGTATGTCCAAGTGCTGAGATACACTTTTTATCTCTCATCAACTCATTTTGATGTGATGCCGTTAGGCTGTCAAGGGAACTTTTTAACCCAATTTCGATTTCTTTGGGTTCAACTTGTAGTCATGGAATATGTCATCCATTGAATATGTGTGAATGACCTTTTATTGTTTTACACTTAATATCCACTTATATTGGGTGTATATATATTTGTCACACATATTTTTGAGATTTATTTGTCCTTAATTTAAGGATACCTTCTTTATAAGGGATTTCATCACATTTGACATTTCTATTGAGGGTTCATTGTTGTTATGAACCAATTCACTCTTATATGGTGTATATACTGTCCTTTGGAGTATTATATCATGAATCCTTTTATTCTCATGATATTATAATGTTCTGACTAAATGTTATTCCTTGATTATTGTATTCAAGTGTCTCTAATTTTGGTAAAACCCCTTTAACCAAAATATCGTTTTAAATGTTTTTATTATTTGTTCTTATTAATATCCATGTTTTCAAAATGGTTTTAAGGATTTATTTATATGGATATTAATGGTTTGAAATGTTAAAAGCTTCAAGGTGGTATGGGACTTCGTCTCAATCTCCTTTCATTAAGGCATATTTTATTTTATACACAACTTTCTTTTATACGGTGTATAAACCCCTTTGACTTTTACGTTTAATCAAAAGGAATCTTCTTTATATGAAGCATTTACTAAACGACAAAAGGGAATGTTTTTGTCGTATGTATGCGGAGACACCGACTTCTCCGCCGCCGTGACCATTATTTGAGTTTCGACTTCCTTTACAAGCCATACCTTCTTTTTAAAATAAATATAAATACCATGTTTTACTTTTCTTTTATTTTGGTATTGAAAATGGTTTTCACAATGTTTTTTGTGTTGTATTGATATCTTGTGATTGAAATGTGGAAATTTTATGTTTCCTTTATACATGTTTTATGTGATACGATTATGTTATGGTTCTTGGGCATTATTATGAAGACGGGTGGTTCCATGATAAACTAAGGTCGGGTGAGCCCGTTATAGCTCTTCAATGCATTGGGTAACGCGAAGGAGTGAAACGTTAAGGTTTCTCCGAAGAGATTTAGGGAATATACTGTGATGGGTATTCCAAACGTAACCAAGAGGGTTACTCCCTACGTAAGAATGTTATGAATGCCTCAAGTTACCTTTATGTCTTATGTTTTCTATGATTTATTCATAATTTGATATGCCTATGTGTTATGGGTAAAGTATGATTTCAATATTATGTATATATGAACTCATGTTTCCTTTCCATATATTTATAACCCTTACTGAGCTTTTTATTCTCATCCCAAGTTTTTGAAATGCTTTTCACAGGTCAAGGGAAAGGTACATGATGTGACGATAGTGTCAAGGATGTGTCAAGAAAGAAACTGTGTTTTATTTTAAATCGGTTTCCATTGATGGGAAGAATGAATATTGTCTTTTATGTAACCACTTTGTTTAAATGTGGAATGTAATGCAAGTTTCATGATCTAATTCTCTAAAACTCTAAACCTGAAAAGATCCTCAATGTGTAATCTTGTAATAACTCAAGTTTAAGTAAGGTTTAAGGCTGGGGCCTTATAACTTTACCTTTTGAGATGTAATTTCTTGCACACACATTGTTGAAATCATCCTTTAGCATATTTGAATTTACTTATGTGGTAACTGTATAGAATCTTTGGTGTAATCCAAATGTTCTCTATATCTCACACCCAAATTGTAACATTTAGTTTTTCCGAACATTGTATTCTTATTTTATGTTATTGTGATCTCAAATATGTATGTGGGTTTTGTAATGGGTGATCGATTATAGGTAACTTGGGACGTTTTTGGTGGTCATCAGCCACCAAGACACAATTTATTGTAGTCATGTTCCACTTTGAGTTTTTTTAGCTTGTTAGTACAAAATGAGAGATAAGTACTAATTTATTATTTTGAAAATGTATTTATAGTGTAAATAAATTATTATTTTATATTAATTGTGAAATGTTTCCCAATGGATTATTTTGAATTCCCATGTTTTATACAACATATGGAAGTCAGTAAGACTCCTAGTCTTTGGGGATAATTGACTTGGATATCATTTTAGATGGAATTCAATTTGCGATCATCAAATATATCATAAATAAATTTAGATATTTTTAGAAATGTTATTTATGTAAATTAGAATATTTTTTTATAAATCAGCATGTAATACTATCATCAATTTGTTTTACTATTTTTAATGAGAATTCTTTTATAGTGAATATTAATAATTCTGAATTTTGAAAATAATGTAATTTCAATTCAAATAAATGTCCCATCCTGATTTTACTTTGATCACAAAGTAATATAATACAAATTTATTTTTAAGCAATATAATTTTTTCTATTAAAATTTAAAATATACATTATTTTTTAATAATTTTATTTTTTGGAAATAAACATATAGTTTAATATAATAATTTTTTATGTGCATAATGGCATTTTATCTTATCAAATTAGTTTAATCAGTATTTATTAATGGTATTAATTAAATTACAACATTATATATCCTATAATATATTTTAACATTCTTATGATGGTTTTAAATGTAATGGAATGTTTGTAAATAATGTTTTATGCACAAAAAATTATTTTTCATAAAAATAAATTCTTTGTGGGTTGCATGGTTAATTACAATTAAATTATATCACTTATAAAAATTGAATATGGTAAAATATATTATATAATTTCAATAAAAATAATTAATAAAAAATAATGTGTCAACATAGTTTTTTTAAATGTGAATTATGTAAATAGAAAACATTATTACCATAGTATGGTTAAAATGCATACACAAGGGGACCAAACTAAGAGAAGTTGGAGAATTTCATCCCTTAACTATATTAATATTTTTCATAGAAGATATACAAACTTTTTTTCTCATACCTAGGAATCACTATCAATTGTAATTATTTCCCCCATGAATTGTAGCTTATGTAAATGAAATGTTTAAGAACATCCTTATTTGTTCCTTCCCTCATTTATAAACGAGCACATCTCTAGATTCTCTTTTGAAAACATTTTATCACTATAAAAAAATCCAATTTAATGACAATGATTTTTTTGATTTTATTTTTAGAAATTATCTGATAAAATTACGATACTCGGTGCTCACAATATGTATGATTCTGAGGCACTATGTAACAGGAACAAGTCATTGAAAAATGTTATTTTTTTAATAGAATGAGTTTGAAATTTCCTTGTAAAATTAGAATATATTTTAAATTGGTGCAGGTTTCAAAAATTTGAACGCACCATTGTGCCTAGAATTTCGGATTTACACAAGGCGTAACATAAATTTTGTAAGCACGGGTCATTTGAAAAAAAAGTCAATAAGGAAGTAACCATGAATAAATTTATTAACAAATTTTTTTTTTATTTTAATATAATAATAAACATGAATGGTAACTCTAATAGGAAATATGAGACCACCATTGAGTTCATAATTGTATGTTTTCCCTAGCCATGACCTAACATCAGTCTGCATAGGTAGGCTATGAAAAATAGTTTTTGGACATTTTAATGTATAAAACAAATTGTGAGTTTAAATATTTAAAGTTATGTTGATGCAGTGAAAGTATTTAGTTTTGATGAATTGCTAGAAGGAGACCCATGGTTAGGATAATAACCCTGGAAACTCCTTGGAGGCTTTGTAGACAATACCTAAAGAAATATATCAACATCGATGAAAAACACCAGGATTTGATATCATTCTTAATGGATATCAAATAGAAATAACCCCTCAATAGTGAACAATCTATATCCCAGTTCGGGAGTGTAATTTTTTTATTTATTTTACCTATTTCTTATTTTTAGGATGAATGTGGGTCAATCCAAAAATAGATTGATCTGAGGTTCGATCATTGCTATGGTATGGGTTATTGTTTCTGCATTATTGGGAGATTAGATTATCCTTTTTGTTGATCATTTTACTAAGAATGAATCGTGGTCAACACAAACAAAGTCCAATGTTCATTATTTGTTAATTCTTTTGATTTTTCTCCCATTTTATTACTATTCTTCACCATTATATCCTCATGATTGTGGATCTATATGACGAGAGGCTTGAAACATGATCCCCCCCCCCCCGATTGGAGGAAAGGAAAAACAGTGGTTGAATCAGTGTATCTCGAGACCCCATGATCAGAAAGGTGTTTTCATTTTAGAGATCAAAGCACTAAATAAGGAATGGTACAACGTATAAGGAAGGTCGTTGATGGTGTGGCATGTCCGTCATTGTGTGGTATACGGTGGCCATTTGACATGTGGGTAGGCAGCATAGACCGATAACAGTTGTAACACCACGACCCCAGTTACCCGGAGTTGGTGCATTACTACATAACATTGGCATTATCATAAAAGACCTTGTCTCGAAAGACAAATTATTTTAGTATCCCTAGAAATACCATATACAATCATAGGTTTAACATTTCATTATAAAATGTAAAACAACAAAAAAATAGTCTCCATAGGCCACACTAATATCCCTTATACTATCCCTACACAATATACTTTTTCGCATCCTGGGAAAAATTAAACATAGAAAGGGGTGAGCTCGGATGCTCGGTAAGGATAACAATATAGCAGAAACATTCATAAATAATCATAAATATTTAAGGAAATGTAATACTAAAACAAAATCCTTTTAAAAATGAAAATCAATATAGTATTGAAAAGATAAAATCAAATAATTCCATTTACTTATTCACAAGGATATTCTATTAGTCGAATAATCACAGGAAATATCAGCATCCACTTTAATAATGATGAAATGCATAATTCCAAACATCATAACCACATAGGCAAGGCCTTATTCCAAGACTACAAATAATACTTTGTCAAGGCCTTGTTCCAAGACACTAGTTTTTCTCATGAGACCTACCAATGCATCAAGGAGCTATAGTGGGCTCCACTCATCACTTACTACATCCAATGCATTCCTAATATGAAAAAGGTTTAAACATAACATAAACATTCATATTTAAACTAGAATATGAAATGTCAATACATTATCCATAACCCATTAATGGTTAAAAAATAAAACGTACACAGTAAAATATATCAAAAAAACTTAAATACAATTTTCAATATTTTGTAATATAATAAATCAACTTCAAACAAGTTTAAAATCCATCACAGATAGTTGACATAAATGAAATCAAAAAACAATTTGATAGAAATATCTCTTTCTATTTTGAAATCATTTAGATGTAAAGTAATTATAAAAAAACATTTATTTTAAAAATACTCTTATAAGCTAGTAAAGGAAGATTCAAAGGGGTAATAACGGTGGAGAATAACTGCACCCACCGTATAAGTTAAAAAAAGTCATTGTTACCTTAATTTTGACGAAAATGTCATAAATTATCTTGTTTGGAAAACGATGGGATGATTTATTTAAAAATATATATGATAAAATAGGATTATAAATTACATTAAACCATAGTTTAGTAAATGGTAAAAAAAATTAATTACATTTTAAAGAAAACACAGACGTGGATGATAAAGAGGTCCCAGTAGATACTTACGTATTAACAACCTTAGATAAGTAAAGAGATTGTATAGTTCACACTTACCATGTACTTTTACATAGTAGATAGTATTTTATCATCCAATATAACAGTTAAAAAATTGTTACTAAATTATAAAATACCTAAATACATAAATATGATATCATATATCATCCACTGATATTGCATTGTTAATAATGTTTCAGTAGTATCATCATTTTGGGAGTTAACAGATTCGTTTTCCTTTATATTATTGGTTACATAAGCCATTTTTTTTATTGTTAGGATGTATTTTATTCATATATAGAATGATATTATGTTCATAGAAGTTATTTTTAATCCTAAAATGAAAATTATTCTGGAATGATTATAATGGGGAAAGAATCTCATCGCATCCGTGGGGACAGTAATCTAGATGTACGCACGAGCGACAATATCATTCTTATGAAATTAAAATATTATATTATTGGATGGTATATCATATATAAAGAATAATTATCATTTTTTATTTATTATTTTCATCATTTATACTCATTATTATACCCATCCAAATGATGAAGTGTTTGAATAACAAACTACACCACAACGTGGAAATGATAATCTGTACGTACGCACATATGGTAACTTTTTCATTTATAGGATGGATAGAATAATGAATATGGTTGTACCATTTTTTATTAACATCACAGTATAAATAAGATACTATATCTATTATTTTATAATGGAAACAACAATGATAGAGGATGTGGAAGAAGGAAAAAACGTGAAAGAGGTGGTGAAATATTTACCTCTTCTTCGAGATCTTCGTTTTGATTTGACCAAAAGGTCTCCTTTGGTTGGTTTTCTGACTAGAGGAATGACTCTAGGATAAAGGGAGGACTGTTGATAGGATATTTGGGTAGGTTTTGGTAGAGCCAAATGTCTTTAAAGGTATGAATTTGATAGAAGGGAAGGTTCCCTTTTATAAGAGAGGTGGGGGTCACTTTATGAAAAGCAAGAAATACTATTTTATAATAAAATCATTATCAGTTTATAATGGCTCTAATGTAAATTATTTAAATTCTAAAGTGGTAATGGGTTGATAAATTCTCAACCAATAGGTTTTAGAAAAGTTTAGGTCATCATATTAACCTTATCTTTTAGATTTTACTCTGAGTTAAATAGCTTGACATTTACCATGACTCTTTGTATGTTTATATTATATGGTTAATAAACTTATTATAAACATTCATGAGAACCTCAAGTGATTCATTGATGGCATATATAATATTATTTAAGCCCTTATTCAAAACCTTGGATTTTTCTAAATAGAATTCCAATTAATAATATAATATTTTTTTTAAAAACTCTTTTATGTCAATTTTGACACTATTTGGTATTTTTTTTTGTTAAATTCATAAGAGCATTATTACCTCAAAAAAATTCATCTAATCAACCCTAATAAGTCATATTAATCTTGAAAATTAATGTAATTTATTAAAAGACTAAAATTAGATTTATTTTTATATTTATATTACCAATAATTTTAATCATTCATCAATATGGTAATTACTGCATCATCATTGTGTCATAAATAAACCTATTTATTTAATGTCTAAATATTATAAATAAAATAATGTTATGTTTTAAATCTTTTTATCATTATAATGATTATTTATAGTCAAATTTTTATTTTGTGTATCCCTATATTGAAAATGGTTTGGTTATAAATCATTGAATTTAACTCTTTAAACTCTTCTTTAAATAAAATAATAATAAATTTCCTAATCTAATCATTGTGGATATGAAGGATCATATTTTATTCGTAAGGAAATTTTTGGTTGAATTACAAAAATCCAATATAATTTGGACATGTTTTAGGGTAATTATTATATCATTTTGACCCTTAATTACACTATTTACATTTTACTGTGGTAAATAAAAGTAACAAGTTACTATTCACAAAAACTTATTTTCATCTTCTGGATCCACATTTTACTTCTTGATATTAAACGTTTCTCTTGTTTTTTTGATATTCAACTCACAGAAGCCGTAAAATTATGTTTTATACAAATTTGCATATGCTCCTATGGGGTGGGTAAAAGATGGTAAATAGTTCGAGAAAATTGTATATATCTAAACATATTATAAAATGACTCTAATGAATTCAGTTGAACACATATATGTATTATGTATCTAGTTTTACCTGAGATAAATTAAAATAAAATAACTAATTATTTATATAAAAAGCCGGTTTTAACAAATAACGTAGTGTTTTTTCACTATTCAAAAAAATTGAATGTTTTCAGAAAAATAAAAAATATTCACACTAAGATAATTTCGATATTTTGAATCCTAAAACAAAGTCCATTATGAATGATAAAATTAATAAAATTTCAAAAATTTGGTATTAATATTCATAATGGCTTTTTTTAGTTGTGTTGTGTTAGAATCTCGAAGTTGCGTATAATGAAAGCTATTGCATTATTCAAAGGGAAACATAACGTGGAATCTTGGGGTGTTACATTCATTCCTCCTTCAAATAATTTCGTCTTCAAAATTTCTATAATACTACCATGCAAAAATATTTTGGTGGTTCTTCATCATATGTTTTTCTGTTTCCCACATTGCCTCTTCGATCTTATGGTTTCTCCGTAGAACATTTACCAGAAGAGTCGTCCGGTTTCTCAGAACTTGTTCTCCTGTATCACAAATTTTTATAGGCTCTTCACAACAAGAAAAATCATGTTCCAGTTCAATTTCCTCATAGATGAGTACATGGAATGGGTCAGTCATGTATTTTCTCAATAGTTATATGTGGAACACATCATGAACATTGGAGAGACTTGGATTCATTTCCAAACAATAAGCTACAATATGCTACGGGACTATGAGTTCTATGTCACCAAAATCCTCCCAACAAGTTGGTGTGCGACATCACGTTCCATATAACGCTTCATATGGTACCATCTGATACATGAATGGAAGATATTGTTATAGTAAAATTCTACCAATGGTAAATATTTATCCCACATACCTTGAAAGTCAAGTAAGAAAGATATCAACATGTCTTCTAAGGTTTGAATAGTCTGTTCTGATTGTCCATCAGTTTGAGGGTTGTAGGATGTGCTCAAATTATGATCAGTATCCAGGGAATTCTGAATTCTATTCCAAAATCTTGATGTAAAATAGGGATCATGATCAGAAACAATCGGTAAGGGCACTCCATGAAGTCTTACAACTTCATTAATATATAGTCTTCCTAGACAGTCAAGTGGTAAATCTCCCCTTATAACATGAAAATGTGATGACATGGAAACACCATAAACAATGACCCATATTCCATCATTCCTTCTAGGAGTCTTTGGTAGACCCATGAAAAATCCCATCGTAATATTATACCATTTCTACTTAGGTATGGGAAGATGTTTCATGACTCCTCTACGCTATTGCCTTCCATATTTCACATGTTGACAAACCATACACGTTGACTCAAAATCAGCAATCTCTCTCTTCATGATGTCCTACCAAAAATTTTAGATCAAATCTCTATACATCTTCGTGCAACCATGGGGTATAGAGAAATTGGTGCAATGAGAATCATCTATGAATTCCCATTTTAGATCTAGTATATCGAGAACACATAGACTCTTACCAAATTTCAAAATCCCATCTTCATATATAAATTCACTCAATCTCCCATCATTCACAGCTTTAATCTTCCTTTGAAACTCCTCATCATCAGCCTGAGAACATTTTATCCTTTCTAGTAAATATGGTTTGGAAACAATTTGAAAAATTATTGATGTCTCCCTATCCATGATTATTCCCATATCCATTTTTCCTAGATCCATGAAAATAGTATCCATTTCAACTCTCATCTTATTAAAAACTCAATGTTCATTTCTTATTAAAGCATCTGCCACATTATTTTCCTTCCCCAGGTGGTAGTGTATTGTGAAATCATAATCTTTGAGTAGTTTCGGGCATTGACTTTGCCTATTGTTGAGTTTTTTTGTGATAATATATACTTCAACCTCTTTTGATCAATATAAATATTATATTTTTCACCATATAGATAGTGTCTCCATATTTTCAGAGCCAATATTATGGATGGAAACTCAGGATCCGGAGTAGGATAGTACTTATTTTGAATTTTTAGTTGTCATGATGCATAGTCAATAACTCTATCATTCTGCATAAGGACACAACCATGACCATTCTTTTAAGCATCGCTATCTATAACAAACCCATAATTCCCTGATGGTAGAGTCAAGTTAGGAGCATTTATTAATCTTCTCTTCTGTTCTTCCAAAAAATCTTCACACTCTTTTGTACAAAACAATTTATCCCCTTTACATGTGATCTTGGTTTATAGGATAGCTGATCGGGAAACATTCTAGACAAAACACCAATAATAACCTGCTAAACCAACAAAACTACATACCTCAGTTATACTCATATATTCTGGAAATTATTGGATTACCTTGGTCTTTGAAGGATCAATAAACATTATATCCTTAGAGACAATATGGATATGAAAAGAAATATCATGAGGCCAGAATTCACACTTGATAAATTTACCATATAATTCATTTCTATTAAGAGTCCTTAGAATAATTCACAAGGGATTTTCATGATCTTCATAGCATTTGAATTATACCAGGATATCATCAATAAATATCACTAAAAAGTCATCAACATATTAATTGAAAATTTTGTTCATTAGATCCATGAAATAATTGGATGCATTTTTCATC
The DNA here is from genome assembly GCA_963277665.1 of Viscum album. Taxonomy (NCBI): domain Eukaryota; kingdom Viridiplantae; phylum Streptophyta; class Magnoliopsida; order Santalales; family Viscaceae; genus Viscum; species Viscum album. The sequence goes on from OY728128.1 coordinate 63,124,990, forward strand.
CCAAAAGGCATTACTGTAAAATCATAATGCATGTACCTGAGTGGAAATGCAGTTTTCGGAACGTGTTCCTTCTTTACGCACAACTGATGATATCCTGATTGAAGTTCAATATTTGAAAAATAATTATCTCCATGAAGTTGGTCAAATAAATAATTAATGTGAGGTAGGGGATACTTGTTTTTTATATTTATAGCATTGATCTCCTTGAAGTTAATGCAAAACCTCATAGATCCATCGTTCTTCTTAACAAAAAGGATAATGGCTCCCAATTAAGAAATATTAGGGTGAATTAATCCCTTATTTCTCAATTCCTCTAGTTTTTTCATTGTTTCCACTAATTCCAATTTGGAAATTCTATAAGGGGTCTTTGATATGGGCCTTTATCTAGGAATTAAATCAATGGAAAACTCAGTTTCTCATTCTGGAGGATATCTAGGTAAATCCTCTTGAAAACACATCAACATATTTTTGCGCAATAGGTATGTCCTCTCTTCGAACATTCTTTTCCTCTCCCATAATTATTATTTTTTCTCATCATCCCCAATAATTTAATTTAGTGATGTTACTAAGGGTGGATCTAGATAAGAATCAGGTTGTGACATTTCTACTCTAATGATAAAGTACTTCTTATCATCATCGAAAATTGTAACCTCCTTCTTCTTACAATAAATTTTCGCATCATGGTCCGAAATATAATACATACAGAGGATTATATCAAATTCAATATTAGGTATGATGATAATATCAACAGATATAGAACATTTATATGACCTAATGGGAACTGATTCACAAAACATTGTTGTGATGATACTTCCTTTAGGCGTTTTGACTCACAACACACTTGTTATGTTAAATTGAAAAAAATATAATTTTCTTTTCAAAATGGGATGATATGAAACAATGAGATGATATAGAATCAAAAAAATCATTGGATAAACTTGAGAAACCCATTAAATTACCCACCACCTTGTCTTTTGGAGATTCAACCTCATTAGTAGTGATCACATAAGCATGCCCTAACTCCCATGTCATTTTCTGAGGTATGTTCCCTTGGCACTTAGGACATTCATTTGTATAATCCCCCTTTTCTCTATAATTGTATAATTCATCATTTATAGCCTCTTTCATCCCCTTGAAATCACATGTTTTGTGGTTTTTTTTCACTACAATTTTAATAGACTCCCATTCCCTTCAGGAATGTACCGGGGTGTTTCTTCTCACACTTATAATAGGATGGATATTCATTCTTTCCATTCATCCCCTTATTTCCATTTCTAGAGTGCTCAATAGATCTTTTCTTATCCTTCATTTTTTTAATGTTGTAAAACATAGAAAATTATTTTTTTCGTGATAGAATATGAGATAATATCTTCGTACGATGAGAAGGATTATGAGACTAGTGATTGATAAATAAATGGTTTTAACCCATCAAAGAATAGATCAATATTACACCTCGGGTTATGTATATAATCAATTACATGCAATTATAAACCTGAAATGTTAGTATTATATTTGGGGACATTCTGATCCACTTTTTGCCTCAGACCCTGAAATTGTCTTTCTATATCTGGTCGATGGTCACGTGGAAAGTATTTTTCTAAAAAAAGATCTTTAAAATCCCTCCATTACATATTTTATACTTAATCATCTTCCTTTGTGTTTTGAATCAATGATTACTATTGATCTACATCTCTCGTGAGGTGATAAACTGCCATGAAAACTTTTTCCCTTTTGCTACTCCCCAAATCATGATATATTTTCTCTATGGAATTTAACCATTGCTTATCTACTAATGGATTTGTACTCTCTTTGAATGTTATTTTTTGTTTCCATATGAAGAAGTATAACATTGATCCTCCACATTGTGGATCTTGGTTCTCTTTATGGGTGAGGTTACTATTCATAACATGAGTGAGTTGTCTTAGTATAGTGATAATATGATCATCAACAGTTGACTCACTAGCGCCATTATATTTATCTTGACTTGGAGGGAAATCCCTACATGATTTACGTGCATTGATATGGTTTAAATTCCTTCCACTAGGTGGCATTTCTAACAAATGTCGTATATTAGATTAGTTAATGAATCCAAATACATACTCCAATCTTGTAAAACACTAAACATAAATTGAACAGTTTATGGATATATTCTTAATACAAATATAGAATTCTTTAAGGATGTGTATACTCAAACCCCATAATATTGGATCATAAAAAATGAGAATTATCATAAGCATATCCTATAGGGGTTTCATAACAATGAGTACAACAAGGACCATTGTCGTACATCAGTTCCCGTTAGAGTCTAGCTCAAAGCGTTGTTTTTAGGTTTTACCCATAGGTACATCTCTACCAGAGTCACATGTAACTGCTCGTATCTATACATGAATGTATATTCTTGGAAAGCTCACACAATCTCTACATTACCAAAATTCAAGAATTTATTCTATAATAATCCCCAAAGTCTATCTTAGTGTAATGTTCTATTATCATAGTTTTTTCAAAATCTATCTTCTAAGGATTGTACTAAACTTCCTCTGATATCAATTATAATTCCCCAACCTTAGTTACCTAGAGTCGGGGCATTATTACAAAAAAATTATCATGATAAACAAACATCATGTCTTGAAATACCGATTAGTTTAGTAGCCTAGGAAATACTAGATACATTAATATGTTTTACATTACATTACAAATTGAAAAACTAAAAAAATATAGTCTCTATAGGCCACACTCAAATCCCTTATACTATCCCTACATGTCAGTCATAATATACTTATTCACATCCGGGAAAAAATAAAACATAGAAAGGGGTGAGCTCAGATTCTTAGTAAGGATAACAATTTAGCAAAAACATTCATAAATAAGTATAATCATTTAAAGAAATTTAAGACTAAAACAAAATCCTTTCAAACATGAACATAAGTATAATATGGAAAAGATAAATTCAAATAATCCCACTCACATATTCACAGGGATATTCTACTACTCTAATAGTCACATGCAATATCATTAGCCACTTTCATAATGATGGAATGCATAGTGCCAGACATCCTAACTACATAGTCATGTCCTTGTGCCAAAACTAAAAATACAATTTTTTCATGGCCATGTTCTAAGACACTAGTTTTTCTCCTTAGACCTAATGACTCCTCAAGGAGCTATAGTGGGATCCACCCATCACTTAATAAGTCCAATGCATTCCTCGTATGAAAAAGGTTTAAACATATCATAATCATTCATATTAAAAATAGCATACTAAATTTCAATACATTATCCATAACCCATGAATGGTTTAAAAAAACACATCCAAAGTCAAATATATCACAACACCTTCAATAAGATATGGAATATTTGTATCATAATAAAACAACATCAAACAAGTTTAAAATCTCTCAAAGGATGTTGACATAGATGAAATCAAAACTTTTTGAGAGAAATAACTCTTTCTATTTTGAAATCATATTTATGTAATGTAATTATAAAAAAAATTTATTTTTAAAATATTCTTATAATCCTATAATGGAGGAATAAATGGTGTAATAACGGCAGAAAAAAACCACACCCGCTGTATAAGTTAAAAAAAGACATATTATCTTATGTTTGTCGAAAATATCATAAAGTACCTTTTTTGGAAAATGACGGAATGATTCCTTTCCATACATATAAGGTTATATTAGTGTATAAATTACATTAACCCATAGTCTATTAAATGTTTAAAATTTTTTGAAGTACATTTTTAAGAAAACATAGATATGGATGATAAAGAGGTCCCATTGGATACTTATGTATTAACAATCATAGATAAGTAAAGAGATTGTAGAATTAACCCTTACCATCTACTTCCCTATAGTCGATAGTATGTTAAACCTCTATATAATAGTTAAAAATTTGTTACTAAATTATACAAGAACTATATACATAAATATGCTATCATATATGATCCTGTAGGATTGCATTGTTAATAATATTTTAGTAGTATCATCATTTCAGTTATTAAATTATTCGTTTTCATTTATATTATTGGTTACGTAATCCATTTTGTTATGGTTAGGATTTATTTTATTCACATACATAATGATATTATGTTCATAAAAATTATTTTTTGCCACAAAATGAAAATTATTCTGAAATTATTACGATGGAGAATTAATCTCATCACGTTCGTGGTGACGGTAATCCGGACATACGCATGAATGAAAATATCATTCATTTGATTTTACAATATTATATAATTTGATTTTATATCATATATAAAGAATCAATATCATGTTATATTTATTATTTACATCATTTATTCTAATTATTATACCCATCCAAATGATGAAGGGTTTGAATAACAAACTACACCACGACATGGAGATAATAATCCATACACACGCACGTATGGTGATATTTTCATTTATTGGATGAATAGAATAGTGAATATGGTTGTACCATTTTTTAATAACATCATTGTATATAGAAGATACTTGATTTATTATTTTATAATTGAAACAACAATGAAATAGGAAGTGGAAGAATAGAAGAAATTGAAAGAGCTGATGAAATATTTACCACTTCTTCAGGTTCTTGATTCTGATTTGATCAAAAGGGATCCATTGGATAGATTTATGACTAAATTAAGGACTCTATTATGAAGGGATGATAGTTTAGATGATATTTGGGTAGGGTTTTTCTGAGAGAAATGGCTATGATGGTGTGAATTTGAAATAATGGGAGGTTCCCTTTTATATGATAGCTGAGGGTAACTTTATGAAAAGTTTGAAATATTATTATATAACAAAATAATATTCTCTTTATAATGTCTCATATATTAATTATTTAAATTATAAGGTGGGGATGGGTCGAAAACCTCTCAACCAGTAGGTTTTAGATATGTTTATGTCCTCCTATTAACCTTATCTTTTAGATTTAAATGTAAATTAAATCGTTTGACATTTTCCATGCCTTTTTTTATTTTTATATTATATGGCTAATAAAATAACAATAAACATCCAAGAAAACCTAAATTGGTTCATTAATTACACATATAACATTATTTAAGCCATTTTTTCAAACCTAATATTTTTATGAATAGAATACCAATTAATAATATAATATTTGTTTTAAAAACACTTTTATGTAAATTTTGACACTATTTGGTATTTTGTTTCTGAAAAATTCATAACATCATTATTACATCAAAACAAATTAATTTAAGAAATTATAACATTTCATATCTATCCTTTAAAATTAATGGAATTAATTAAGATTCTCAACTTAGATTTATTTGGATATTTATAATATCAATTATTTCAATGTTCCATTAATAAGGTAATTACTACCTCATCATTGTGTCATAAATAAAATTAATTATGGAATATATAAAAATTAAATATAATATACCATTATGTAGAAAATAATTTTATCTTTCTAATTAATATTTATAGTCGAATTTATATTCTGTGTAAGCCTATATTAGAAATGGTTCAGTTATATGACATTGAATTTAACCCTTTTAACTCTTCATTAAATAAAATAAATATAAATGTCCTACTGTAATCCAAGTGGACCTAAAGGATCATATTTTATTTATAAGGTTGTTTTTGGTAGAATTAAATTTATCCAATAGAATTAGGACACGTGTTACGGTTATTATGATATCATTTTTACCCTTAATTACCCAATTTACTTTTAACTGTGGCAAATAAAAGTAGAAAGTAACTATTCAGCAAAAATTATTCGTCATCTTATTGAACCCCATTTTAATTGTTGTTATTTACTATGTCTTTTTAATTTTTTAAATACATCTCATGATGGTGTTAAAATTATGTTTTATAAAAATTTGCAATTGCTCTTTGAAGGTGGCTTAAAGACGGTAAATTGTTAGATAAACATTTATATATCTAAACATATTATAAAATGACTCGAATGAATTATATTGAACATATATATGTATTATTTATCTATATTGACCTAAAATAAATTAAACTAGAATAACTAATTATTTGAACAGAAGGTCAGTTTTATCCAATAACGTAGTGTGTTTTCACTATTCAACAAAAAATGATGTTTTTTTAAATACAAAAAATTCACCTTAAGATAATTTCAATATTCCAAATAAAAAAATGAAGTCCATTTTTAATCATAGAATATATAAAAATTTAAAAAGTGGGTATTACTATTCATAACGTCTAGTTTAATTGGTCTTTGTGTGTTAGTATCTCGAAGTTTCATAAAATGAAATATATTTCATTATTCAAAGGGAAGTGCACCATGGAGGCATGGGGTGTTACAATAGTCACCATTGGTGGCTGCATGAGTTGGACTAACTCGACAGGAGAAATGGGTCGGGTCAACTGATTATGGTGAAGCCCCTGGGTGCGTCCCTCTGTTACTAGAGCTGCCAGTACAAAAGGTATGCCGCTTTCCAGGAACATCATATGCATCTGCAAGTGGATGTGCTCCTGTTGGTAGGGATGCCGGGGGATCGGTAAATTAAATCCTTCACTAGACTTGTCGACAATGTTTCATGGAAACAAAACCTCGAACAATATTATATCTTACACCTGGAAAATCATTCACCCTTCCTCCCCTTACTAAAACTACACAATGTTCTTGTAGATTATAGTGAAAGGTATATAAGCAGTTATTTCATATCTAGAGGTGAATAGTTCTCTAACAACTGAATGCAGGGTACAACCAGGAGGCGAAGTCAAAAGTCCTTTATGATACGAGATTTCGGTTGGTAATGATGTACATTGTAGTGGTGGGTCCCCGGATGTAGGCAGGATCAGCTAAAGTGGCTAACTTGGGTTTGCATGACAGTCCATGTTGGTTGGGTTGGTCGGGTCGACCCAGCAGGCCGATTAAGACACTGCTGGTTAGGGTGGACCATGGGTGGACAGAATGGTCGAAAGTCAACCATGGTGGTCTACAGGCCTGGTGTGCACCTGAAACAACCATAAGGGTGGATTTATACCATGGAAGGTGGAGCTTCTACAACACATTCAATCATGATACTGATTAGACATAGTAGTCGTCCTCGGTAGTCGGCCACCACAGTCAGTGGAGGAAAGGCTTGGCTAGTCCACAACAGAGTGAACTCCCTTCCGAAATTATCCAATTACCATAACATTCAAACAAATCATCCTTTTGATGAACAATTAATGGAATTCAGACCCTTATAATGATACATTCATTTCAATTTATCCAAAGTGGGTTTTTGTGGGAATTTCTTATGAAATAATATCATGAAGAGTGAGGCCTTCTAGATCTAGTGCACAAATAGCTTTCATGTCTCTGGATAGTTGTGATGTAGAGGCTTTGTGTATTACATAGACTATGTGTTTTCTAGAGACTATGTCCCTTTTGGAGACTGTATGTCTTATGGAGACTGTGCACATTACAGAGACTATGTGTATTATTGAGACTGTGTGTATTATATTATTTATTATATCTTCATGTTCAATATGTATTTTTTATAGACATATATATGTGTTGATCTGGCTATGAATTCCTTGGTAGAAATAATTTTTGGTATTCCTTTATTGTATTCCATCATGTTATTTCCTTCTTCGTATTTATTCATAATATTTCCATTGTAGTATTCTATTTTGGTATTCTATCATGGTATTCAATTTGTCGTATTCCTATTGTGGTATTCCATTTTCATTTCGGGGTGTCCCACTGAGTATTGTCATATTCACACCTGAATGGGATTTCCCACCACTAGTCTTTTCTTATGTAGATAATTAAATATTCAACAGAGTTCAATGTAGACAAGGACCAGGTGAAGCCTCGTGAGACCAGAAATGTTGAGGTGTGTTGAAGAAATCTTTTTTAAATGATATTCCCAATACCTTTTACTTTATAGTTTCGAGTGTGGATACAGACTCTATTTTTTTGGGCTTTTTTTGGCCCTTGATACTTCCTAGTAATTTTACAATTTTACTCTGGTAGTAAGGTATTGTGGTTTGAATTCATTTTGTAAGCAATGATTTTACATTTCATAATATTTTATTGGATATGTGTCTGTATTTACATGTACTTTAGGAAAATTCCTCCCATTTATGGCATATGTTAATTTGGTTATAGTCACTAGGACCTGGATTATTTTAGGTGGTCTTGGGGTAGTCATATCATGGGAACCTCAGGGAAGGGTCTTCAACGAGTGATATGAATGTGGGTCAGCTCAAAATTAGGACCCAGTGTCTATGGGGAAGGTTTGGGGAATTAGTGTTATGTGTTTGGAGTCTGAATTTTATGCCAAGGAATCTAATGTCGGTGTGGCGGCTGATGTATACGTACACTAGTACTCTATGAATGTGTTATTCTTGGTACATGAAAACACTAGTTTCATGAAAAATAACGGTAAATGTATTATTAATTAATGGGTTGTGTATCGCATGTCCTTCTTGAGTTAGGTCTCTAGATACACTCTATAGACCATGGTATATCTTGTTTTATTTTGGGATGACTCCACCTAAACATCTAGTCTAGATTCCACTATATGATCATGAGGATGATCCGCCTAGTGATGATTCATAGATATAGGGCCTTGTAGAGATGATAGAACCTCTGGGTGGATTACCAGGTATACCTCCACCCGTCAAGAAGTAGCTACTAACAGTATAACTAGAAAAGGATGCTTGCAGAATAAGAATGTTACAGAAGTTTTAGAGGCAGAAAGGACTCATTTTTTTGGGTGATCCAGACCCCAGGTCACTAAGGATTGGATGGTGGTGGATACTCATGTATTCTTCCTTGTGATGATTCATTACTACCTTATGGTAGTGTTCCCCACAAGCCTTCATTAGGGATCCATGGGGTGATGGTATATTTTAGATATTTAGTCTCATTATGTGACATCTATCACCTAGATAGACTTCGGGCATATCTTCATAGGGGAGTTTGATCAGAATATGTTTCTATTGATTCGCATATAAGATATTGTGTATCTACAGTAGGATAGTATGACTATAGAGGAGTAGTCAATAGTGTTTACAGGTCTTTTAGTGATAAATCATGGATATGATACACGAACAATTATTCTAGGCACAGTCCTTCAACTAGGGATTGCACTAGGAAATCATTGCTTTAATGGTATACTTTAGCATTCATACATATGCTGAGGTACATGATAGATCCCGACTTTTGGGGAGTTTTCTAGTGGATAAAAAACTAGATGTGGGATCTAGTAGTGGGTAATAGGTATCTGAGGCCTCTGTAGTAGGTAGTTGTTGATGGTAATAGGGGCCCATGTGGGTCAGGATATTCAAGGGAAGATCCCAAGATGAAGGGTATGTGGTTCAGGGATCCATGTACGGCTCGATCCAACCCAGAGATAGATTATGTTACATATACAACAGTTAAGGACATACGACATGAGATTTACATACCAATCATACAACTGACTGGGATATAGTTGAGGGGCCACTGATGTAGAGGAAGAGACGGGATCATGGTTGTCTGAATTGATAAAGATGTGGTGGTGGAGTAGGCAGGGAAGGAAGAGGTGGTTAGAGGATTGACATATTGCCACCGCCACCATGAGGTGTTCTACGCTGAGCTAAGGGAGATAATGGACAGGGACAAGGACAAATGCAGGGAATGGAGGCTTTTGACTCTAGTTCTTCGGGGATGATTTGAGGTAGAATCTATATATTTGTGACATTATATTTAGTTTTGATTGACCCATGTTCTACTCGATCATTTCATTCCATGAACCCTATTCAGGACTCGAAGATTCCGGTGGTAACATTGACTTGATCATTACTCTTAGAGACACATATTAGAAAATATTTGAGGATCACACACTATTTCGAGCAATTCAACCTTACTCATGGAGGTACGAGTATTAGTTGGGATCTCATGGTAGTGTTTTGAAGGCCTTATGACATCAATCTTTTTATAGACTGGTTATCCAAAGTTCATGCAATGATTTACTAATTTAGGAATAGAGTGAGGTGTGTCCACATCGATGAGACCATTTGTTCCTTTATTGGTGAAAAGGAAACACATTAAGTGTTGGATGAACACAAATATAGGAGGTTACAACTGATTAATCATTAGATAGCTATACTTACCCTTAATATAGTGGATGATATGAGTCCTCAATTTCCTACAATGGTGGCGATGTATGAGGAAATATTTCTTGGGGATTTTTTTAGGTTTACCTCCCCACAGAGAGGTGCACTTATGCATTAATCAGTACCCCAGGATGGAAAAATTATCTTCACATACATACCGAATGGATCCCGATGAACATTGTGCACTGAGGGTATTATTGGATGACTTAACGAGGAAGGGATTTATGATACATAGTGCTTCAGTATAGGCATCCCTAGTTTTGTTTTCCGAGAAGGTGAACTATTTCTTAATGTTATGTGTAGACATAGGTTGCCTGAAGCATGTTATTTTTATGAATAAGTGTCTACTGCTGAGGATCGATGACCACATTGATTAGTTGAATGGGTCATAGTGGTTCATTATGATTGATCTCAAGATTGGTTATCAACATTAGAGATTACGAGATGAGGATATACTAAAGATGGATTTTAGAGGTAATTACGGTCACAATGAGTACTTGGTGATTCCATTTTCCATGAAAAATTCTCTATTACTGTAAATGGGGCCCATGAACATTATATTTAAGCCATACATGGACTAGTTCATAGTGGTATTTGTTAAATACATCCTAGTGTACATGGTGTCTTAGGAGAAGCATGAAAAACACTTTACAGTAGTACTAGTTTTACCCAAAGAACACCAACATTACGGGAAGATCTCAAAGTTTCATTTTTGGATACTAGAGATCCATTTTTTGGGACCCATCATATCAGATGATGGTGTTGCAATGGATCCAGTGAAGATTGAGGTGGTGTGTTCTGGGTAGACAACCTAGAGTTTTACCGAGGTACATAGTTTCCATTGTTTGGATGTGTACTATCAGAGTTTTGTACCCTAATTTTCCAGAGTGGGAGAATCCTTGATTGCTATGACACAAAAGGGAAAATCATTTCCAATGTCTGTGATGTTCCTAGAGGGTCTTCGATGGATGAGTTAGAGATTGACGAGCGATCCCATCTCGAGATTTCCCGAGGATGGTACCGAGTACATAGTGTTCTGTGATGCATTTGGAACAGTTCTTGGATGTTTCCTAATGCAAGGGAATGTGGTGGATTCCAATGGTTCACACGATTTGAGATCACATAATTAGAACTGCAAGACACATGATCTTGATTTATCATCAGAAATCATGGCATTGAAGATGTGGTGACATTACCTGATAGGGGAGTGGTTTATTTGCTACTCTAAACACAACAATGTTAAAGTATATCTTCTATCGGAAGGATATAAACTTGATACAGAGGTGATTTATAATGTTATTTTAGGACTATGACTTTTAGATTGTCAATAATCATATGAAGGGGAACTTAGGGGTAGATTCTCTTGATAGGAGATAAATTTTACATTTGATAAAAGAGGAATCAGAGTGGTTTCCCTCATTTCAAATATCATTTCCAGATCATGAAGGAGTAGCATACCTCAAATAGATGGTTGTTACCCCTCCAATCTTATTGTGAGTTATGGAGACACAATTTGGGTTTTCATACCATGAGGCTTTTGAATATTTGATGTCCTCATGGAATGACTGAGAAGGATATTTGAAATGTGGGTAGCACATCATTCCAGTGGAACTACATGTGTTGGTATTGAGGGAGTTCATTATATACCCTTTAGTGGTACAACCAGGTGTGGTGAAGATGTACCCGAACCTCTGACATTAGTTTTGGTGGCCATGAGTGAAGACGTTAGTTTTAAAGTTTGTTTCTTGATGCCTCACTTATGAGTAGGTAAGGGTCACGAAAAAAGTTCTAATAGGACATAATCAACCGCTTGAGGTGACATTATGGATGTGGGATGGGATATAGATTGACTTCATGATAGGATTACCACATACGTTTAGGGGACATGATACCAAATGGGTTATCATTAAACAACCCACTAAGTCATCCAACTTCTTATGTATTTGGGAGAGGAGTTTAGTAGAGAGCGTGATACACCTCTATATGGAATGGTTATTTTTTTAATCCATCGAGTTCCATTTATGATATTATCAAATCATGATGTTAGATTTACATCCATGTTGTGGAAGGGATTATAGGAGGTTCTTGGGACTCAATTACACTTGAGAAGAGCCTTTCATTGCCAGACAAAAATCTAGACTAAGTAGACCATTACAGTTCTATAGGGCATACAACTAGTGTACATGTTGTATTTTGGACATTTTATGGGAGGATCGCCTACATGGGGTGTATTTTTCATTAAAAATAGTAATAACTACACCATTGGTATGTCACCATTAGAGGCCTTGTATAAGACACCCTACATGTCCCCATTTTGATGGAATGACACAGGAGAGTCTACCCTCATGGGCCTGCAGTTAGTGAAGGATACCACGAAGAAGTTGGAGATCATCTAGGAGGAGATGTAGATTACACAAATATGACATAAGTCTTATTATAACAAGAAGTGGAGGTATTTGGAGTTCAATTATGGACACCAAATGTCCCTTTAGGTATCTCCTTGATGGGGATTATAGAGATTTGGATGAGGAAGGAATCAAACTCTAAGGGTCCAGAAACCATTTCTGATATTGAATAGAGTTCTTGAGGTTGTGTACCACCTTTCTCTACCTCTATAGCTATGTTGGTTAACAGAAATATTCCATGTGTCTCAACTGAGGAGGTATGCATATGACCCATTTCACATCATTGACTGGGGAATGGTGGAAATCGTTGAAGGGGTTACTTTTTTGGAGTACTGAGTGGAGATCTAGGATCGGTAGGAGAGGAACCTTGGTGGTGGTTTCTTCCTTCTATGAATGTCTGGTGAAACCCAAGGAATATCTAGGTGAGAATAATGGGTAAGGGGGATCAGATTTGTGTTATGTTCTCGCATTTTTTTTTGAGTAGCCCTTGTTTTCTCTTTTAAGTGATGTAATCCCTTAGGTGGGGAATATATAATGAGTATAATTTTTCGCAATATTATTTTCATAATTTATTTTGAAATATTATGATACCATGCACTAAGATGTAGTGCAATTTTGTGGCCCGTTGTGCCTAGAAAAATTCATTTAAAATTGTTGTGTTTTTAAAATCATGCATGATCAAATTTACTAAAAATGTGGGATATCATTTAAATTCTTGCCCATATTATAATTATGAGGGCACTGATTATCTCAGAATGGTGTATATACCCTAGGTGTGGCCTAAAATTGGTCATCGTGGGTCAACTGTAAATAAAAGCCACCATGTATGTACCCATATATAAAGTTATTTATGTTGAAATACTAATAACTCATGAATGATGACTCTTATTAGAAATATGATACCATAATTGAGTTATTAATGTGGGGAATTTCCTATGTGAGGCCTAACACCATCAGTCACTAACAAGGTTTGAAAAGTAGTTTTTGGTCCTTTTAATGAATTAAATAGACTGTGAGATTATTTAATTTTTACATTACGTCAATGTAGTGATAGTGAATCTTTTAAATGATGATCTAAGAAGTTTCCCATGGATAGGCTCATAACCCTAGAAATACTCTAGGGGATCTTGAGTGAATCCTTATAGAATACTCTAAATATTGATGAAAAACACCATGATTAGAGATTATTCTTGAAGGATCACCAACAAAAATCAATCATGGCCGATGTATATCCATATACCATGTAGAGAAATTGATTTCTGATTTAGTTTCCCCTTTATTTGTTTCCATGATGAACACTGGTCAATCCAAAAACAAATTGGTCAGCAATTCAATTGTTGTTGTTGGATAGGTTACTATTTTGGGATTGTTGGGGGATTAGTTTACCAGCTTCATTTATCCTTATAACAAGTAAAGATCATGGTCAACATAGAAAATGCCAGGTTTTCTTATTCGGGTTTTCCTGTTCAACCTCTCCCATGTTCTTGGTTTTCTTCATCATGAGTTACTTCTAATCATGGATCAACTTTCAGAGAGTCTCCAAACATGGCCGAATCCCCGTATTGGGTGAATGATGAATCAATGGTCAAGACAGTGTAGCTTGGGACCACTGTATCATAGAGGTGGATCATTTTTAGAGATTAGATCACCATAGGAAAAGTGGAGGACCTCAAAAGGAAGGGAACCATCGAAAGAAGCGGGGGAAAACAATGCATGAAGTTGTCTTCGGAACCATGTGGGATGTAGTGGGTGGCTACATGGATTGGAAAAGGTCACCGCGAGTGAATATGTGAGCTTGAACCACCTGGAAAGAAGACCAAATTGGGAAAGCGAGTTGGGCCAGCATAGTTTCAATGGCCAGCAAGGTGGGTCATTCCCAACCAGAGTGGGCTGAGTCCAGTGGTTCCAGTTGACTAGGAGGCCCAAGGTGGTCCCCAATTGGTCAGGACAGACCATGGTCAGACATAGGTTGGTTGGATTGGGCCACAGTTGACCAAGAATCAATGTGGTATAGGAAGATTGCAGTGCGGTCGACTATAGTGGTATCACAAGTTGTTATGACACAGTCAACCATTGGTGCGGGCAGACCGGGTGGTCGACCGTGGTGGCCGACCATGGTGGTCAGTCCATATTCTATTGAACCCCCGTTTGAAATTTTCCAATGGCCATAACTTTCAAACCAAACATATATTGGACAAATATTCTGTGTCGCTGGAAGCATTTGATGAGGCGGTCATTTTTAGATATCCTATGTTTGTGTTGTGGGAATTTTAATACAACCTAATGTCATGAAGAGTGATCTCTCCTAGAATGAGAATGCATCGAGAAAACAATTATGGGGCATGATGTGTCCTAGAGATTACATGTGTTATAGGGACTGTGTGTCTTTTGGAGACTGCATGTATTAAAGAGACTATGTGTCTTATAGAGACCATGATTTTTATAGAGACTATGTGTCTTGTTCATGGTAGTTGTTTTATTATATTGAGTATATATAGATGTTCATGGAATATTTTCTATATAAATATATCTATTTGGAGTTGACTATGAATTCCTTTTTATGATTACCTTTTTGTATTCATTTGTGGGGTTCCTTCATGGTATATACATTGTGATATTACTTCTTAGTATTTCCTTTTTGCTATCCCTGTATTTTATTACTTCATTTTATTTACTTATATGTATTTTATTTTCTGATATTCCATTGTGTCTTTGGGATTTCCTACCGATTATTGTTTTCTCACCCCTACATAGGTTTTTCCCACACATGTCATATTTTGATCAGATGATCGACTATTCGACGGAGTTACAGGAAGACCAGCACGAAGTGGGGCCTTATCAGAATGGACAGACTGAGTTATGTACTATCATCTTTTTATATGAATGTCCCATCCCCACTTAGATTACAAGTTGTACTTGTAGCTAAAAACTCGTTTATTTTTGTGGTATTTTTTCCCTATTTACATTCTAGTAATTTCACTATTATACTCAGGTTGTGTGATATAGTTGTTTCGATGAATTTTTAACATAATATTATTATATTTCATAATTTTTTTAATGGAGATGAGTTTCTGTGTTAATGTTACTTAGGATAATTCCTCACAAATTTTGGATATTCCTACTAGATTCTATTCACCATCCACATGCCTATTAGTGGCCGACTAGGGGTAGTCATGGCACGGGCCCCTCTTGGATGGTTCGTTGCATCCAATCCCCAATAAAATACATACATTAATATTTAACTTCATCATAGATCTTCTGATTTTTTCTAGTGATTAATCCTTTAGGGACTAAGTTCAAGGCTAATGGGGGTTTCTCAAAGAAAAGATATGATGCTTAACAAAGATCTCTCATTTTGAATTATTCACCTACCTTTTAAATACTTTTTTAATCCATGAAAACATGACTAATCTAGTTTCATTAAATTATTTATATGGTATTTTTATGATTTAATATAGATATTTAACCTCATCTCCATCAAATTGATAATAATTGGATCACCGAAAAATATGTGTGGACTACAGACTCCAAATAGATATATGATTTATTTTCTGTAACATTAATTTATGGGTGATTATAGTGATGGATTTAATATTTTATAATACTTTCAACATAATTATTCTTTTCAAAATGTACGATATTATCTACATATTACCTTTGAATTATTTAGTCAAAAATAATTTTGCTTGTGCAATCTTGTGGGATTCCACCTCCATGAAGCATTGGGTTTTTTATTATTTCATCTTTATAGTGATGGTAAAAAGGATATATATAATGAAAAAATATATTATTTATCATATAATAAATATTATAAAATAATGAATTATAATTTAAGATCCTCTCTTTCCAATAGTCATAAAATGGAATCCCCACAATTGTCTGTGTATGGATTAGTGCCTCTATAAAGTGATGTAATTAATTTTCAATCCAATATTTAAAAAAATGGTTATAAATGTTTAAATAATAATTTAATATGTCATTCATATCATTATTATCATTTTGAATATATATTAACCATGATCAAATTGAAAATACCATAATAGAACAACTAAAGCATACATGAAAAACAAGGAATTGAACACCATAAATGATAGATTTAATAGATTAGTTCATAAAAATATTTTTTGACATGTTATTTGTGGAATATTTATGGTATTATATGTATTGAAATAATTCTTGTATAGAATTTTAATACAATTAATTATTTTTTATGAAGTTATAGATCATAATAATCAAGTAAAATATCAGGTAAGGGTTTCGTCTATATTTTTCCTTATTGTGCCATACTGTATTATAGTGAGCCACGTTATTATTTATACGGTGTATATAATTCCACAGAATTTTTTTTAAATAGTAAATAATTTCATTAAATGTATTTACAAAACTAGATTATTTTCAATAATCTAATGAATTTTATTTCAAAAATTTCTATGTCTATAATGGTCCTTTGTCTCAATTTTGGTTCATTGAAATATATTTTATGCTAGACATCTATATAATTTTATTTTCAATATATACAACCTATGCATATTTTTCCCATAGATATCCCTATATTCATGCAATAAAATGTTTCATTTGAATTATTTTCTTTTATGGGGGTTATAATTAAAAAGCTAACACAATGGTATGTGTATTCTATTACAATCCCAATTTGACCACGATTGTTTATAAATAAATTTCATTATTATAAAATTTAGTGATCTATCCCTCCAAAATCATGTTTATTTCTATATCTCTTGTATATCTTTTGAGATTCTATTTTTTTATTTAATAATAAAATATTAATTTAATTATGAGATACAATAAAAATTTTAATGACAAACCACCCCTTTTTTTCACTACACTGGGGAATCAATTATATCATTTACATATTTTCTTAAAATTGTTTTCTTATTTTTGATATTATACACCAAAATATTTGAAGTCATTTTTTACTATACATAACATTCCTCACCAATTATTTAAAATAAAATTCTTTTCATTTTCAAACATGTTACTATTTAATTTTACAAAAAATATGAAAGGAATTTTTATTTTAACATACAATCAACGAATGTCTTTCCCAAAAATTATTAAAAGGACTACATTTGATTTGTTACTCACAAGACTATTTTATAATAAATTTTTTATTTCAAAATTATTTTGAGTTATAGATTCTAAATAAATTATTTCTAATACAATTTTTATTCTCTTCATGAAATTTTCTATTGATAATTCGAAGGTATTTTAACATATAAAAACATTTATTGATGTTTCTTTTGATTTAATGAGGATATGATCTTGTGTTACAATCACTATTATGTCTTAATGTGTCTTAGGTTTACAATGATAGATTTTTTATGAAATTTGTATCATTTCGATGTTTTTTGATTTGATGATATAATGAATGGTTCATTATCTTAGGGTATATATATTTATTGTTTAAATTATGTGATAGTTTGTAACATAATTATTTATCTGTAAAATTCACATCGTAAAAAAATATAACTTATTAGATAAAAATTACTATAACAGGGAGTGAAGTTCGTTCAGTAATAAATATAATCCAAAAAATACTATTTCTGAGTAAAACTTGATTAATAAATGAGGTATTGTGGATTAAACCCAATTCAATATTATTATCTGGGCAGTGAT
Organism: Viscum album; assembly: GCA_963277665.1. Classification (NCBI taxonomy): domain Eukaryota; kingdom Viridiplantae; phylum Streptophyta; class Magnoliopsida; order Santalales; family Viscaceae; genus Viscum; species Viscum album. The sequence goes on from OY728128.1 coordinate 63,143,102, forward strand.
ACTTGACTAAGGATATGATTTACTATGATTATGTGGATGAAAATGTCTTATTATCTATACATATGATATTATATTTGGTAAAATGACTGATTATTGAGGATTCCACACTCTTATATATTATGTCCTTTAATTAATATATCAATTTTTTCATTTTTCTTGATTATTTTATTTGAATCTGTGAACAAGATTTTATATTGTTATGGTCATTTCCTCACACCCTTATGAATATCTATTTTAATTAATTGATATTTCTTATGTTTACCCTTACTAATAATATATTCTCCTATTTTATAATGTTTTTCTTCCACATCTAATTTTTAATGATTTATGTATGATATTTATTTTAGGTTCTTGTTATAATGAAGGTAATTTGAAAATAAGTGTATATTTTATGTAATAGTTATTTATGTATAAAATTTTCTAAATATGATAATCATTTACTATTATTTGACGCATTATAATTATATGTAAAAAATATTTACACTAATAAGTTATTTAATATATGTATCAAAAGTTCAAGATTCTATTTTTGTAATTTGAAAAATGATTAATAACATTTTGATGGGTATAAATTAGTGAAAACCATTAGGATAGTAATATATAATTGAAATTTTCTAATTTCTTATTATGGTTTTGATGATAATTTTCCTCTCAATACTTCCATTTCTAGATACAACAAGATGATGTGGTTTTAGCATAGATGTTTATATGGATAATAACCCTGAATGGATTTGTTTGAGTATATCCAGGCAATAATTATGGTGAAAAATTAATGATCCCTTACTAAAAACCTTTTTTGAAATGCACATGGTATATTTTTAGGTTAACATCTATTTCCATTACGAACCATTATGAAGGATTTGGATAAATAATGAATATGGATTATGTTTGTTAAATTAATTGGGTCATAGTTTTAAAAGGATTCATTTTTTAGTCATCATATGATTTATGTTTAATGATTATGTGATTACTCAATATTTTTCATCACACAATTATTTAGTTTTTGTTACTAGATATATTTAAGTGGAATAATGTTAATGATTAATGTGACATAATATGCATTGATTTTACTCATATGAAACTAAAGTAGATGAGAGATGGACTGAGAAAACATGTGATTATGCATAATTATCTTTTTTTATATTATTAATAACATCAACATTGGTGGGATTCTAAATGAAACAACAAATAGAAAAGTTTTTTTTCTAGAATATCATAGATGAAATAAATTAAACTCCCAAAAAGTCAAGCTTTTGTAATGAATAACCTCAAAAAATGTATCAATGCAACATGAACATGTTTTATGTGTTGAAAATAAGGTCAAAATTAAAGAAATTATAGGTTAAAAAATACAGAGTTCAATGGACGGAAATAAATAATATTCCGAAGAATGATTTGTAGTTAAATGCAATATCTATGTGGAACATGCATATTATTTTTGGTGATGCTATAGTCCATAGTCTATCTTGGAGGTCATTGAAGAGAATATGCTATTCAAATAATTAAAGTGGAATAATTTTTTGTTTTTGTTACCTGTATTTTTTATTTATATTGTCTTAGTGTTTTAATAATGATATTTTGGTTATAATAATCCTAGAAACTTTATAGATTGTTCCTTGGTAGATTTTATAATATTATTTCAATCAAACGATTAATGATATCAATAATCTAGAAAAGTGGTATACATTGAAATTGATATTTTATGGAAAAATGATTGATGGGTACAAAATATTTAGTATAATTATTTGTTTTAGATAATGATTAATTTTTGGATAAAAAGATCAATGATTTTGATAATTTAAATCAGAAAGTTCAATTTAACATAAAATTGATTATTTATTTCTTAGAAAAGTGATTTATATAACTTTCTATGAAGTTTATTTAATTTTTAGATTTCGGTAATATATATGATAGACGTTGATTTTTTAGGAATAAATATTGGTTATTTTTTTAGAAACATTAATTTTTTCATCATGGATTTATGGTGTTCGAGGTTTTCGTAATGTTTTGGAAGAAAATATATTCAAGGTATTTTTTGGTTTGGTATCTGACATTAAGAGATGAAATATATTGTTTTTAGATTAATGTTGACTTGGTTTTTAAATTTCAGTGAATATTTTCAAATATTTTTGGGTTTTATATTTTTTCAAACATATTTTAGAGGACTCTTAAGGTAAAATATTTATGTAATGATTTATATTTAATTTTTAGAGTTATTGTTGTGATATTATTTATTAATCGAGTATTTAATAATATTAATATTTATAAATATTGGATAAATAGCGCTAAATTTTTTATTGAATTTCTAGAGTCATAGAAATTAGCTTAAATTATTTTATAAATATTGGGGAACATAAATTGGAAATTCTAGTGCGCCATTCATGAAAAATTCATAATGTTCAAATGTGGATTAAAAGAGATGTAATATAATTAAACCCATGACCCAAGGATTACATTATGATTATTGATTTTAAAAAACCAATTATGTATATTTTATTATATTCCTTTGAAAATAATCCTCAAATCTAGGAAAAATGATATTGAGTAGCATAATATTTCCCTTTATACAACTTTTTATGAGGAGTTGAATGTCATGTTAAAACCTTAATCATTTATGGTATTATGGTAATTAAATTTCTCATTACCATGATATCTATAAACCTGTTTTAAAAATTTTAAACTATCATTCCCCTCCAATTCATATTTTTACATTCTAATAATGTTCAAATGTTCTTGGAACCCCTAGGTGTGTTAACATATGATACCTTTTTGATTAAAACATCCTCTTTTCAATGTGAATATTGTTATCATATTATATAATATTAGTTTCCAATAATGTAATTTTAATTTATTGAAACAGTTTTTATTAAAAAAAAATTAGTATAGTGCAATTTATTTATGTACATAAAACATAACATATCAATATTTCTTATTTTAGTTTTCTTTAACTAAAATATATGTGTTTTATAGATTTTATTATATGAAACCTCAGGTCTATATCAATAATTATATACTAATCCATTACCAACCAGATATTAAAATATAATGTAAGAAATAGAATAATAAAATTATAAGAATATATATTTAAACTACTTAAAAAATATACATTTATAGATTAATGAATAAAAAATAGCTACATAATTTGCAGTAAAATCATTTTATGATTAAAAAATGTGGTTTCTCGTTAATTTTACATGTATAGGAAGTCCAAATAATTTCTAACATTTTTGGAAATTAATATCATATTTTATATGGTCATTTTAATCATTTTATAGGTTTTTTTGAATTTTTATTTGAATATTCATTTTTCTATGAATAGGGGAAATTAATAATTTCTTTAAAAAAACTGTCATACATTATCATGTAAAATAAAAAATTATATTATAAATTTTATCATAAAATAACACAATACTTATTTAATTAGACACTATATAATTAAATGCATAATAATAAGCATTAAACATGATTTTTATATAAGTTAATTTTTTGTCTAAAATTCATTTTTCAAAAAATATATTTTTTCACCAAAATGTTTTTTATCTTACTTAATTAAATTAATAAATTCATAATAAAATTTTAAATTACAATTTTATATTATTAATTCAATCATATATTATTTCATACATTGTTAATTTTTTACAAAGAAAATAGTATATGTATATTATGTTTTATGCATGAACATTTGTTTTTTCTATAATGGAATTTTATTATGGGTTGCATGCATAATGGAAATGAAAATATACCACATACTATTGTTTTTTTTATTAAAATGGAATAAATATTTTTATTTATAATAATTAATATTATCTAAAAGGTTCAAATTATTTTTTTTTTAAGTGAATGGTAAATACTTTAATTGTTTGTGACCACTATTAAGGATAAAATAGGATTACATAGGGTTAAGCATAGTGGTAAATATAGATTTTCCATCCTCTCCACAATAATTGTTAATTTTGGAAGATAATTAAGCTTTATGTTTTCATACCATTGAATTTATATTTATTTTGAGAAAAGTTACCAAAAATTTGACCATATTAAATTCAAATCTTCTGAGAAATTATATTTATGTCCCTCCTCTCACAATTGGTCACCTATCTAACTCACTTAATTAAACAATTTCATGTTTATATCTCAAATAATATCTACTCAACATATACAATCCATAAATTCATTATTTATCTTGTGGTTTTCTCACAATACCAATACTCTATGTTTTGATGTGTAGTCAAAATGTGGCGTCTTAATGATAAGGTATAAATCATAAATGTGTTCATGCAATTTTATTTCTTATTATAATATCTATATATATTTCTTATAAAAAACCTGATTAATGGTGTATAATAAACATATTTATATGTTATTATGATTATTTAACAACCATTTCCCCCCATTCTATATGAAATGGTAAATAAAATTTTCACTCGTGTGTGTATGTGGACTACAACATCAATTTAATGTTTAAATTAATTTATGATCATCATATTTAATGGATATTTATAATGATTCATGTAATTTATATTTATTATAAGTATATAATAATAATAATTAATTAATTATATGATATTATTTACCTTATTACATTCTGATCCATTATTAAATGATAATATCACTTGTGTGTTCATGTGGAATAACACCTCCATGATGGGATGTGATTTTTTACCAATTACACTTTAAATGGATGGTAAAAAGAGTCTAAATAATGATTTTTTTAATATTTATTATTTAATAATTTCTATATAATTTTGAATTTTCATTTACCATTATTTAAATAAATTTATCAAAAAATGGAAACAACACGCATGTGTATATACAGATTACTATCACCACAAAGTGATGTAATTAAATTTCCATCACCACTAATTATAAATTAATAATAATTCCTTATATATTATATTTATATCATAATTGAAATTATAAATATGTAGGATCCATGATGAATGTTTAAGGACCAAAATATCCAATCTAAAACATACATAACAGACAATGTAGCCGACTCTAAAAATGACAACTTTAATAGGGAATTGTTAATAAACACATGTTAGAATGATATAATTTGATGCAATATAAAATAATATGTATTAATATTATTATTTTATATAGTTAAAATTGATATCAATTTATTATATTTGATATTAGAGTTTTTATGAATAATGTATGATTAAAGGATTTTGTTTCATCTTAATTTCTCATCATTAAGATATGGTTTAATTTTTTTCCACAACATAATATTTAAAAGTTATAAATATCACCCATGAATATATTTGGGAATTAAAATTAATTTATTCAAGGTATTTACTGAAAAATATTATTTTCTAGTGTCTAATGACTTTTTATTCAAAATAAACTAATGTCATAAATAATCTTCATCATAATTTTGTTTGATTAGTAAATGTCTAATGTTATGGACATCTATTATTTAAGATTTGTATCTACCAACCCATTGATAATATATTTCATGAATATTCACTGGTTCACGTTATCTAGAATTTAATTTGTGTCTACATACTTATTGGGTGTTATAATTCAAATTTTAACCAAGTGGTGGGGGTTTTATGATATGATCTCATTTTTCCTAGGATAGATTATGATTAAAAAAATTGACGCTAAAATTGGTTGATCGATATCTATAAAAGAAATTTTATCTTATTCTTGCTATGATATTATTATATATTTTTTATTTTCCACTCATTTTCATCTGTTTATGTATATAATATACTGAAAGACTGTTTTAGGAAAAAATGACCATATTTTTCCCTAGGGTTGTGATTCCCTTCTTCCCTGTCCAAATTATTTATGAAATGTTTTGATTAATGGTTTTAATATTATCCAAATTTTATTTATGTTAATTTTTTATTTAATTCACTCTACATACAAATGTTTTTAAATAAATATTATCATCATTTTTCAAATGAGGTACTTTATTCTTTTACATAAAATTCGAAAGTAATTTATTTTTAATATACACTACGTGGAAGTCATTCCATTCCTTCAGGAATACTATTTTGATAAATAAAATCATTATATTTTTGACTTTTTATTTTTGAAAAAAATATTTCAATAAATATTTTGGTTTTTTTATTCTAAATTAGCCATTTCAAAAAATATATTTATTTTCCACAAGATATTCTCTATGGATCTTGGATGTTATTTTTATATATAAGAAACTCCTTTGACATTTACTATAATTTACTAAGGATATGTGATAATGTGACTATATTTATTATTTCTCTAAATGTTTTAGGATTAGGATGATGAAATATTTACTAATCTTCTACCAATCCAGAAATTATGATTTTATGTTTTGATGATTGTTTTGACATTATGAGGAACACATATTTAAGGTTTTCATTATGTAAATGGTGTTCTCAAAATTTTGAGTCCCCTAATGCATTGGGTAAATAACTATCTCACATCATATAATATATACTAGAATGGAGAGTTAAATTAGTTTATTAATTGACTTTTTCCTTGAATGTAGTATTGAGTGTGAACCCATACTAATGGAACGATGGAATGGGGAATTAACCCTGTAACACCTGAGAGTTTTATGAGAAATATTTTGTTTTTATAAATCATGAAAGGAATATTTCACTACACACAACACAAGATTGGCTTTCTTTACACGCAATCATGACCTTCCTCGATAGTTTGCGTCGTACGCAATACCGAGTTTCACTAAACAATGATATGCTATTAAAATATTATTAAAACTAGCCCTTATGAATAGTAAAAATCATTTTTTGAATTTTTTAAAATTTTATTTTTCAAAATCAACTTCATTTTTGGATTCAGAATATTGAAATTAGTCTAGCATGAAATTTTGGTATTTTTATGAAAACATTCAATTTTTGATGAAAATTTAAATCCCTAGATTACTATTTAAGAATTTTTATTTAAATAAATATTTATTTTATTTAAATTTATATTAGGTCAAAATTTATACATAATACCTATATAAGTTCAATGCAATTCATTTGAGTCATTTTATAATAATTTTAGATATATAAAAAGTTTATTAAACTTTTCCCCATCTTTTATCCAACTCCTAGGAGAATTTGAAAATTTACATAAAATATAATTTTACCGCTTCTGTGAGTGAAATTTCGAAAATCCGAGAGAAACAGTTAATATCAAGGACTAAAATGTGGTTAAATGAGATGAAAATAATTTTTGGTGAATAGTAACTTTTACATTTTTTTCCCACTGTGAAAAATAAATATGATGATTAAGGGTAAAAATGTTATTATTATTACCCTAAAACATGTATTAATTCTATTGGATAAGTGTAATTCTACCAAAACAACCCTAGGAATAAGTTATGACCATTTAGGCCCACATGGATTAGATTAGGACATTTATTATTAATTTATTTAAAGAAGGGTTAAAATAGTTAAAATCAATGTTTAATAACTAAATAATTTTTAATATAGGGTTGTACATAAGATAAATTCGACTATAAATTTTCATTAAAAATATAAAAAGATTTCATACATAATGGTATTTTATTTGTAATTTTTAGACAATAAATAATTAAATTTATTTATGTCACAATGATGATGCAGTAATTATCTTATTAATAAAATATTAACATGATTGATGTTATAAATACCCAAATAAATGTAATTTGAGTCTTTTTTTGAATTGAAATAATTTTATAGGATAATATAACATGTTAGTATTAATTTAATTCACGTTTTTCGAACTAATCATTCTCTTATGATTATCACAAAAATCAATTACAAAATAGTTTCAAAATGAACATAAAATATTTTTTAAAACAAATATTATATTATTAATTGTAATTTTATTTCTAAAAATCTAAGGATCGGCCAAATGACTTAGATAAAGTTATATATATTAATAATAAACATCTTGGGGTTCTTTTGGCTTGTTATAGTATGTTTATTAACCTTATAATGTAAGAAAACAAGAAGACACGGTAAAAGTTAAATTATCTAACATAAAGTTAAATCTAAATGATAAGGTTAAAATAAAAACCAAAACTTGTCTAAATATTATTGGATTAGATTATTTCGACCCATCCCCACCTTAGATTCTAAATAAATCAATTTGGAGCTATTAAAAACTGAATATGACTTTATAATGAAATAATATTTTTAGTTTTTCCTAAGGTGCCCCTCTCCTCCCTTTCAAAAGGGTAGCTACACCCACTCTTCCTCACACCACATTGAGCCTTAATTCCCAGAAAAACCCTTCAAAATTATCTTCTCCACTTCCCTAGAAACATCCCTGAGATTCTGGTCTTCTTTAAAGACCCGGTTTAGTGCCCTAAGAGGAGGTCTCAAAGAGGCGATTCAAAGAAGAGGTAATGTCCGTTACCGATTCTTTCAACTTTATTTCATATTCCACTTCTTCTTCTTTAGTTTTTTCATTATGAAGTAATAACATCAGTATAAATCATATAATAATATGTTATTATATGTATGAAACAACCCTATTTCACAATCTATCCATCATACGGAAAATGAAATCACCGCGCGTCCGTACGTACGGAATACCATCTCCACGTCGTGGTGTAATCTATTTTCCACCACCACCTTACTTGTATGGGTATAATGTGAAAATAAATAACTATATATGATTATTGTAAAGTAGAATTAATTCTTAAATAGTATACATTCACTTCGATACAATTCCATGATCATGGGAATGATATAATCGCTCGTGCGTACGTACGGAATACCGTCTCCACGATGTGATGCGACTCGTTCTACATGATCTTCATTGAATAATGATTATATAAATGAATTGACTGAATAAATATGATATATAGTACACTAATACCATTCTGGAAATGATATATCTATATCCTAAAGAGAATAATAATAATTTATTCGACAAACCACAGATAAGAACAAAAAGTAATAAACACCCGAATAACAAGTAGCAATGAAATATTACTAATAAGAAGCTAAGAATATGACCATATATGATATCATAACAACGAGTATGATTATGGAATAAGTCAATGACATTATTTAAATCATTATACAGGTGGTTCTGACACTTACAAAGAAAATCAGACCTAAGGTAAGGGAAAATCTCGCAATCTCATTTTTATCCGAGATTGTTTATACTTCAGAATTTACTGGGTAATATTTATCATACACATCCATGTTTCCTCAATATGTAATATTTATATCCTTCTACAATTGATTATATCCAATTTGACCCTTTGGTGAGTTTTTAGTATAAGATATGAAAGGAATCATTTTTCGTTTTTCGTAGGAGGTACTTTTTGACTTTTCTAAGAAAAGTACGAGAAGAATGTATTTTTTTACCTTATATGAAATGAATGAATTTTTAGAACATTATTTTAAAGAATATTCCTTTACAAGTTTTCAAGTTTATTTGTAATCAACTTTTTCTAGTTCAAAATTATATGACATGTTAAGAAACGAAAACGTTTTTGAAGTAGAAAAGATATTTTCTTCATGAATGGAATTCAAGTGTTTTATCAAAATTATTTTCTATCTAAGATAATATATGGTCCTGTTTCTATTCCTATTATTACATTGATTTGATTATGTTGTGATGGAATTATTTCTATGAATTACTTTATCTTATATGAATTTGTATATGATGTCACGATGTTTAAGAGTCCCATTTTTATTACATGGGTTATGCTATGATGTATGGTTTATGATTTTGTGGCACACATAAGAATGGTATCATTATGAGATTGGTGGGACCTATATCTCCCTCCAATGCATTTGGTAGATATTTATATCTCATGAGATAGACATGGCTTGAATGACAAGTTATACTGGTTCAGTGAAACAGGACTGAAACGAGGAGTGAACTCGGTTCAGAAATGGACTTTGTCCGCTAAGATAGTCTTGGCTATGAGTCTTGACTACTGAGAAATGATTCTCTATGATTATGTGTGTATTCCACAAAGTTTCATGTTTTATGTTATGATTATTAGGAGTACATTTCAATACTACTATTTATCCCATGTTATGAAATTATGATCTCTTTTTCAGGTTAAGATTTCCAAAATGTTATGTTCTTATGAATACGATGTGATTGAAATTTCTTTTGTTTACCCTTACTGAGCATTTGAGCTCACCCTTTTGTATGTTTTCTTTCCCCAGGTCAGGAAGAAGGTTATTAAGTAGTATATTCCAAAAGGAAATCTAGATATGATGAAATAAATGGGAGACAATGTAGATGTTTTATGAACCAGTTGTTTATGTTTCCAAGTTTCTAAAGACACTATACCTATACGGTCCTTTCCTGGTTTTTTATATGTTTTAATAAGTGTGCTTCAATTTTTAAGTATTAACAATGTATGTAAAGTATGGGTCATTATAAACCCAATCTAATATGATAGTATTAAATGTTATTATTGACATTGTAAATCAATTTGTCTGCTTATTTGGATTCCATAACAACATATATTATCCTTTTTTATATGTTTTCAAGGCCCAATATTGATTATTGATGATTCTTCACCATTCTGTTTTGTGTATTTTGAATTATAGTAGTTTTTTTCATGGTTCATGGTTATGATATATGAACATATGTAAATTATTTTCTATTTTAGAGATAATTTTCTCATAACCATATGTTTATATAATGATCATTGAATTATATGTCTTATGTTTACTCTTACAAAGTATCTATGATTATCCTTTCTTATGTTTCACTTATTCATGTTATGATGAAAGTTTTTAATTTTTATTTGTCTCTGATAGGTTCTTATTTTTAAAAACTAAATTTGAAATGATATATATCTTTTAAGAAATAGTTCTTTCTTTATTCGTTTTATAAATACACTAATACTTTATGATTTCTTATTTATTATATTGATATTTAATGGATATCACCTATAATTATATGTTCCATTTATGACTAATATTTATTGGTCTATATAATCAATTATCTCAAAGGATATAGTATATGTAGTACTAATCCTTCACTTATTCCCAAAAACTTAGGACTACTTCCTTTGTGAAATAGGAAGGAAGACCATATATATAACCTCAAATCCTATGTATCATATATTATATTCTATATATAATTTTTTTTAATTTTACGCATATTTAATTAAATGTTTTGTGTTTTAATGATTTCATGTCATCTCTTGGATATTAACAAGTCCCATTAACCACTACTCCCCAACTTAATCACAACATGATGGATTATGAACCCTCTTGTTGTATAAGTATTCATTAGGATCCATTTGAATTATTGAATTGAATTTGATGTTATATGAGAACTCCATTAGTGGAAGGTTTTGATCCCGAAACTTGTTAAATTCATTTAAAAAGAACATAGAATGCATTTTAGAGTGCGAATGTTTCTCTCATGGTGACCATAAATCTGTGGGTGACACATAATGTTGAAATTCATATATGCATCCAATAATTTCGTAAGGATGCTACAAAGCCTCAAAATAAACCTCAAATATCAATAAGATTCAATAGAGTGTTTCATTTAATGTATTGTTACAAATTCTATTATGTTTGTAATTTTGAGTTGGAAGAGATATAAATATACTATAATATCAAGAAGTTCAATGGATTTTTATTGAAACTATGTACCACCCAGAGCGAATTATTACAATTACTTATTGATTGGAGTCCTATATGAAATTAATAGTTATTTTTTCAAATTTATATACTATTATAAGTAATGGTCACATCATACACACATAAATTTTCATTCATACATCACTTAACATCATATTATGAATAATGATAAAAATTCTACAATATCTACCTTCCTGATATCCCACTAGAAATTATTCATCTCATATCTATATACAATAGTAATTCTGAAATTATTAGCTATGGATAATAAGTGCACATCATCCAGTGTTTTAATGGTCCTATGTTGAATCAAGACCACTTTGGGGCGGTGAATTAGTGGTTCCTTTTAATTTTATAAGAATTTTTCATAACTTTATCAACTTATAATCATGTTAGAGTTATGATCCACTCAAATATACAAAACAATATAACATTTCTTATGTAAAATATAAAATGAGAAGGAAACACACGATATTTACAGGGTTCTGTACAACTACCTACTCTTTTCCATATTAAATAGTCTGACCAACAAGGATTATTTTACTATATTATTTTGAAAATTCAAACAAATAATCAAAAAGAATTTATAAAATCCCTAAATTTTTTTTTCTGACGACCCATCCCCTAGGGCCCATGTCGTGACAACCCCAAACCCACCTTCCATATGCTAGGGGCCGGAGACTAGAATGATAGGCATATTCCCTAAAAGTGGGAATGCATTGCCTTTATAACCTGTAAATAAACACAACTATGCACACAGAAAGATACGAATTCAAGTAAACTAAACAGTTAAAAGAGTGAATGAGATATGTAATAGGGTCTAGAATTTATGCCCAACTAGAAAGTACTATTACAACTGAAATACTATACATCTGAAGAATGAGAAAGATAGATACATAGTCATCCTCTGAGGTTTCTACAAGAGGGGTTGGTACATATCACCTCCTCATCACTCCACGTCCACCCGTCTCATCTGTGTACCGACACATCGTATGGTCCACCTCCTAGCACCATCCAGTCCTGGTACTCTCAAACTCGGTCATCATTTTCCATCATATGCACCAAACACAACAAGGTATGAGCATAGACCATACATGGGTTAGTATAACAATATCCAGTAGGGACCCTGAGACCCTCAAAGTCTCACAAATCCACAAAGGATTAACTTCTAAGTATGAAGTCAACAGTCAACCCTACATAGGAATATTCCAATACATATACCTAAGTTATCAAGTATTCCCATTTAAATCATGAGGAAATAGAGGGTCCAACAAAAAATCCAAAAGCATAACTGTTCCACAAAAGATGGAAAACCACAAAGTCATGTACGATAAATATATTCTACATAGGAGAATACCACCAAGGTATTACCACAATGGAAAGTACCGCATAGGTACAAACTTATCTCACACCAGGTATAACATTGTTACAGTAGTAGATATGATTATATGTAACTATGGAATCATCTTATCATGTTAAGAGGTAGACCCACATAGGACCACTCTGTGCTGATCCACACAGTATTGCTCGGTGATGTCCCACACATGATCGATAGGTGTTGACCCACACAGGATCGCTCAATGAGGACCCACACAAGATCGTTGGGTGCTGACCCATATAGGATCGCTCAGTGCTGACACACACAAGATCACTCTTCCTTCTTCACATTAAAACTAGTTATAGGGTTCCCGCAATATGCTCGCTTGTCTCCAGGAGGGTCTGCTCCACAATCCATCGGCCGATACTACAACTTCCAGGAAGTCTCACGAAGAAGTATCTCAAATGACCACCACATCATAGGGGTCTCAAAGAAAACAGACGGTGCGAAAATCGGATGCCCGATCTGTGAGTTATTAGACTTTTAGTCCCGAGGGCATAGTAGAATTCATGCTCGATCCAACTCGACTGTTCCCCAACAATATCCAAAATCTCCAGTGGGGTATACAAAATTGTCAGTCTCACTCCAAGGTTCTCGTAGCCACAGACAGTTCGTCAAACGGATGCACTATGCCAAAGATATGGTCAAAGATGTGTAAAGATCATAGATGGTCTGATTGGGTCTGACTGACCCGGTCTCGGTTGACCTATCCCCACCCCTTGGGCCCGGCCTGGACCACTGGCTGGTCTGACACGTTGGGTTTGGCTCAGCCCGTTGGGTGTTCTGGCAGGCCTAGTGGGCCGCGAGGGGTCGCAGAGGGTGGTGCGAGGTTGCGGGGTCCACAGAGAGGCAACATGGAGGCTATGGGGAAGCGAGGGAATCACATTACTTTTGGGGTCGTGAGGCCCTATGGTGGTTCGACCATGGACAACGCGAGGTATCGAGGTGGCGCTGCTAAAACATGGGGCGACGCAGTAGGCTGTAGGTGGCTGAGGACTGCGGGCGGTGGTGGCCGGGGTGGTAGGGGATACAAGGCGGCACCTTTGCCTTTGTTGTCATCATCAAGGTTGATATCCAACCTCCTTTATCGCAAAGAACTCACAAAAGAAGAATGACAGAGGGGTCGGTCTATTTTTCTTTGGCCTGCACCCTCTACGTTAGATCAGTAGCAAGTGGGTCATAAAATTGAATCAAGAAGTGTATTGAATATATTTGAAAACATCAATCCCCCCAATCTTCGTCAATCACTATTCCTGATCCCAAAAAAAAAAAATTTCGGATCAACTAGTTTATGAGAGTTGATCCACATTCTTAGTTTATAAGGAAATAACATGGGAAGTGATAATCACTCATAAATAAACCCCTAATTTGATGGTTCATTGACTTTTTTCACGAGGATAGAGATGATGTCGTTGGGGATAGACGGACATCAGTGACATTGGAATTTCCTCGATCGTCGGTTCATTCATCATTTTAGATGTTCCTCGTTGGCATTCTTTGTTGGAGAGCTTTCTCCCAATAGTTCTTCTCTCCAAAATTCCTCCAAAATGAATGGTAGCCCACATATTAGAACAAGAGATCTATTATGTTTGTTGGCATATTTTCAAAATAGATTAATTAATTGATTGATGTTTTGAATTAATTAATTAAAGGGGAGAGTTGGCATAATTATGAGGAAGAGCTCAAAAGGATTCTCCCCATTAAGAGGGAGTTCAAAATGGTTAATGGGGTTTTAAGTCTTGGGTGGTCCCCACCACCATATCCCACATGGGAGGTTAGGATCAGGTGGTCCCCACCACCATATCCTATGTTGAGTGGTTTTAGTACTGGTCTTCCCCACCATTAAAACATCCATGTGGAATGTTTCATCAATAGAAACTACAAATGTAACACATTTTTATTTTAATATTATTCTTTAATGAAAAACACAAAAAATATCTTTCACTCTAGACCCACTACAGTCGAGGTGAAGGTCTCCTTAAGTGAATACTGGGACTGCAAGTTCAATAGTTCCATCAGATTTCAATTCTAAGAGTCAATTCACAAATTAAAAAACATGCTCGTACATTTACTGAATATACTTGAAAAAAGTTCAGCAATCCCTTCAGGGCACACCGGGCCTCGGAATCAAGCGCTGTAAATTTTTAGGGACTTGAAAAATTCCCATTTAATTAAAATAAATTACAAAGAAATTTAGGGTCTTTACAATCTCCCCACCATAGGTCTTTACGTCCCCGTAAACCACAACTCAAAACTAGGAAAACAAGTGGGGGCACTGAGCACGAATCTGAGCCTCTTGCTCCCATGAGCTGTCATGGAGGTTCTCATGCTGTCAGTGAATGCGCAGAAGAGGTATCGATCACCCATGATGGACCTGCTCCTTTCAATCCTCAATCTCTACTTGAACCATAGTAAAAGTCTCCCCATCATCGATGTCTATCTCTCCCTGGTCAATAATGTGAGAGGGGTCGTGCTCGTATCTCCTCAGCAGTGATACGTGGAAGACGTCGTGCACCCGGTGCAACTGAGGTGGAAGTGCTAATCAGTATGCCACCTCGCCAACTCTACTGAGGACCTGAAAAGGTATGATGCGCCTCAGAGATAACTTGGACCTCATCCAAATCTCTGCTAACCTCACCGAGGTGAGACCCATAGAAAGGTGTGGTCTCCATCATCGATCTATTGAGGTCTCTATCTCATGTTGGCATAAGACTTAGGCCTACTCTGTACAGTCTTCATCTACTCTATGATGTTCTGAACTTTCACTGTGGTAGCTCATACCATCTCTGGTCCCACTAGTTCTGACTCCCCTAGGTCGGTCTAGCACAAAGGTGATCTCCAAGGTCGCTTGTACAACGCCTCACAAGGTACCATCCCAATGGTGGAGTGATAGCTGATTTTGTATGAAAACTCCACCAATGGTAAGTGATCCTCACAAATTTGACCGTAGTCGGGGACACAAGGACATTACATTTCCTTGACGGTCGGAATGGTCTGCTATGTCTGGCCATCCATCTGAGGATGGAAGTTAGTGCTCAAACGATGTTGCATCCAAAAATCCTCATGTAGCCCCTTCCATAGCCGGGAAATAAAACATGTGTCACGTTCAGAGACAATCATCGGGGGTAATCCATGTTGCCACATAATATCATGCACATAGATGTGTCCCAAGATCTCTACTGAACCTAGCACTCTGATCAGTGTGACGAGGGCTGACATCGTGAGTCATTCGACGATCACCCAAATCGAGTCATGAGCCCAGATGTACGTGGAAGTCCTATCATGACTTACGTGGATTTCCCATCCCACATCCACTCTAGGAAATCTTAAGGATGAACCAAGCCTGCTAGTACCAGATGCTTTTCCTTCACTTGTATAAAAGTGAGGCACTCAGAGATAAATTCTGCTACTACTTTCTTCATACCCAGCCAGCAGTGCTATCGTCGGAGTTCTTATAACATCTTTGCTACTCCTGTATGTACCACAAGAGGGGATGTGTGGAACTCCCTCATCACTTCCTCCCGAAGCGACACTATTACCATGTTACATCCTCTGAAGAGGACAATGTGATCTACACCTTCATAAAATCTATCAGGTTCTTGACCCGTTGATATCGGATCACGTTGAGCCAAGCATTCAGCGTCTCCACGTAGTGCCTTCCTGACTCTATGAAAAAGCGGGGGAGTGACTATAAGAGACTGAAGAAACGTGGATCCATCCCAATCCACAAAGGATATCTAAAATGTGGTCAGCTGCTCCGACGCCTAACCTAGCAGCTGTATACCTGACCTCCTGCTGATTGCATTAGCTACAACATTCCCCTTCAAGGAGTATAGACTATCTCGAAGTCATAGTCCTCGAGGAACTCAAGAGAACATCGTTGTCTCATGTACAGGTCCTTCTGAGAGAATATATACCTAAGACTGTTGTGTTCATTGTATACTGTAAAATGCTTGCCAATCAAGTAATGTCGTCACATCTTCAAGTTGAAGACCACTACTACTGACTCGAGGTCATGGGTAGTGTAGTTATGCTCATGTTGTATCAGCTGTCGAGAACCATAAGTTATTACTGCTCACTCATGTATCAGGAAACTTCCGTGTCTGGTCGCTGATGCTTCACAGAAGAATACGTACCCTACGACCTCCTCTAGAAGCCTCAAGATGTGGGCAATAGTCCGCCTCTACGTCAGCTCCGAAAAACACTGCTGGAATCTCTTCGACCACATGAAGGGTTTCCCCTCCTTCGTCTACGATGATAGAGGTGCTACAAATATGGTGAAATATGTCATAAACGTCTAGTAGTATCCATCCAATCCCAGGATACTCTGTATCACTGTTACACTCCTGGGTGGATCCCAATCATGTACCACCTCAATCTTCACTGGATCCACTGCAACTCCAGCCTCCAATATGAAATTTCCCTGAATGTGAACCTCTTAGATCCCGATCTGGAACATCAAGTGCTTACCCTAAAACTGGTGCTCTCGGAGTGTGTCCAGTACTACCTGCAAATGATAGAATTTCTCCTTCTCAGTCGCCAGGTAGATCAAAATGTCATCGATGAAGACTACTACAAAGTGATAAAGGTATGGATGAATGATCATGTTCATGAGTCCCATGAACACTGCTGAGGCATTGTTAAAACCGAATGCCATATCCAAGAACTCGTATTGGTCGTACCGACATCTTAAAGTCATCTTCTGGACATCCCCATCTCATACTCTGAGCTAGTGATAGCCTGATCTGAGGCCTTTCTTCTAGAACCACTGTGCTCTAATCAGCTGATCATAGAGTTCATCAATCCTCGAGAGTGGGTATGTTTTCTTCATGGTCACCTGGTTTAGGTGTTGATAGTCGACACAATTTCTAAACTCCCATCCTCCTTCTTGAAAAAAAATCGAGGATTCCCAAGGAGAAACACTGGGCAAAATGTACCCTTTATCCTGTAAGTCCTCAAGTTGGACACACAGCTCATGAAGCTCCGCAGGAGACATCCGATTTGATGGTGTAGATATCAGGGCCATTCCAGTGTATATATCAACATAAAATTACACTTATCTATGAGGAGGTAGACCTGGAAAATCATCTGGTAAGACATCTGTATACCGTTCCACCACTAGAGGATAGCTCAGACTCTTCAAATCAACCGCTCTGATGGAAAGGCTATCCAACTGATGATTGATCGGCTACACCCTCCTCTAATTAAGTCCATCCTGTGGTGAAAAGTATCCCTTATCACCAGTGAATGTAAACCCGGTCTCATCCATGAGGACACACTGCACATTGCACCTAATACTGTCAATCTGATCATTGACTGTAGATAACCAGTCCATACACAAGATGATGCTGTAAGGCCTCGACGCTGCTACTAGGAGAACCTAGCTGTTTCTCTCTCCATCAAGAGTAAGATCACACTTCCAGAACCAATATGTAATCATCAAATCTGCTCCCGTAGTAGAATATATCTGTAATGATAGAGCCAATGACTCTGTCGGAATCTCGGAGCTCCGAACGAGGGCACAGAAAATAAAAGGATGACTGACACCTGTGTCTATAAGTACCGAAACTAAGGTGGAGTAGACCAAGACTGTACCTCATATTATCTCCAGAGCTTCATGGTCATAGGCCTCAACAACCTGGAGCTAATCCCGACCATATCCTCCAGCTCCCTGTGGTTTGGGTGGACCACATGGTGGTGGTGGCGACAACATATTGAATAGTCTCCCCCCCCCCCCGCCAGCAGCTCGACAAGATCCTCTATCACATCTTCCTGCTCCCTAAAAACCTCCTTAGGCAAACCTCTATCTCTACCTGGGCAGTCCATCGACAATATACTGATCAACCATATAGTGGGACAGACAGTCACGATCCATTTGACCCAATCTGCCGCATGCGTAACAATCCCTGCTCCTGCCATGACTGGATCTACCTCATGTGTCCAGAACAGTAGACCCTGAATCCTGTGGTCATCCACTTGAAGGTCTAGTAATTTTGGACCTCTATGACATCTGTCTTCTCCCAACTATAGAAGACTCCTCTACGTGATGACTGGTAGTGGGTCTCGCTGCATGTGATTTCTCAGCAAGGAAACTCTCCACTAGGAGGGCTCACTCTAACACCCACGCCCATGTCAGGATGCTGAGTGAGATCATTGATGCCCTGATCTCCCGCCCGAGCCCCTAATCGAAGGTTCGGTCCCTAATGAATGGGTCTCGCACCATATCAGTGGAGTAGAGTTAGAGGTCAGTGAACCTCGCTGAGTACTATGCCACAGTCATGCTTCCCTACTGCAAATAATGAATCTCCTAAATGTGAACTGCATGTAGAGTCTCTAGGACAAACTCTTACCGAAATAGGCTCTTTAAGTCTACCTAGAGAAGTGTCGCCTCGTTGGGAGCCTGGAGAATCATGCTCCACCATCTGCCTACAGCTTCATGTAGATGTTTGGAAGTAAGGATCACCATGAGATCAGGTTGTGTCCCTACCAGTCGGAACACTCTCAACACGGACTCCATCCAGTCCTCAGCCACATGTGGGTCATTCTCTCCATTGAACCTAGGTGGCCTCTAGCGCTGGAACTCGTGAAACACACTTATGTGGTGTGCACCCTCCTCGGTTGGGGCTACTGGCTTCGGTGGACCAATGGGTAATATTTCTGTTGGTGCTTCAAATGGTGCCTCTACTAGAAGAGGGCCCTGCACCGAGGCCTCGTCACTAGGTGGGTTATCAGTGCGTACTATATCCAAAACCCTATATGGCTATCTTCATGGAGGCATCCAGAAAATAAATAGGAGTGGAATAGTTAATAAGTTATACCTAGTGAGATGACTCAAGAGATCACAACGAAAACTCTTGAAAACACCCACACAATCAGTGTTTTTGTGCACTGCGTCCGAAATGAGAAGTCAGGGTCCTGGTGTTTGGATACGTCAGCTGCCACACCAATACAGGATTCATTAAACTGATAAGCACACTCACTACACATTACACTATTGCATTTAAAAAAATTTCAGAGTCCTATGTTCTACGGTATAACCGACTCCTCTAATACCAATTAGTCATGAGCCATACCCTGGGACCCATGTCGTGAATACCAAATCCCTCCTTCCATAGTCTAGGGTCTGGCGACTACCACCAAAGGTGTAATCCAAAAAACTTGGAAGGCATTGCCTTTATAACCTGTAATCACACGCAACCAAGAAGAAATCAAGATATGAACTCCAAGTAAACAAAATAATAAACAGAGTTAGTCTGAAAAGTAAAAGGGGGAAGAATACAATACCAACTGGAAAGTACAAGTACAACTGAAATACAATACATTTAAAGAAAGATAAAGATAAATACTCGGTCATCCTATGTGGTTCCTACCTAAAGGGTAGATACACATCTCCTCCTCAGCACTCCATGTCCACCCGTCTCGTCTGAGTAATGACACGTTGTACGGTCCACCTCCTAGAAATTTCCAGTACGGGTACTATTATCCATAGTCAGCGTTGTCAGTAATCTACATCAAACACCACAAGGTGTGGGAATAACCCATGCATTGGTGAGAATAACAATACTTAGTAGGCACCCTGAGACCCTCAAGGTCTCACAAACCCACAAAAGATAATCCTTATAGCATGAAGTCATCTATCAACCCTACTTTGGTATGAGCCCATTCATATAACTAAGATATCAGGTATACCCATCTCATTCATGAGGAAACAAAAGGTCCAACCCAAAATCCCAAAGCTCAATTGTTCCAAAAAAGAAGGAAAACCACAATGGAAAGTACAACACAGGTAAGACACATTGGAGAATACCACAAAGGTATTACCTCAAAGGAAAGTACCACACAGATACGAAATCAAATCACACCTGGTTTAACTTAGGTACAGTAGTAGAGGTTATTATATGTAACTACTGAATCACTTTACTCTATTAAGAGGAAAACCCACATATGACTGCTTGGTGTTGACCCACATAGGATCGCTTGGTGCTGACCCACACATGATCGCTATTTGCTGACCCACATAGTATCCCTCGGTGCTAACCCACACAGGATTGCTAGGTGGTGACCCACAAAGGATTGCTCGGTGCTAACCCACACATGATCGGTCTTCATTCATCACATCAGAGCTAGCTACAGGGTTCCGGCACTATGATCGCTTCTCTCCGAGAGGGTTCTCTCTACAAGCCACCAGTTTATACTCTAACTACCACAAAGTATCATGAATAATTATCTCAAAGGACCACCACGTCATAAGGGTTTCAATATAATATATGGTATGACAATCATACGCCCGAATTACGAGTTATTAGCCTTTTAGTCCTGAGGTCTGGTTGAATGCATGCTCGAACCAACCCAATCATTCCCCAACATTATCCAAATCACCAGTTGGGTATTACAATGTGACCGTCTTGCTCCAAGGATATTGTATCCTTAGATAGTTCATCAAATGGACACCAAGTGCCAAATATATGGCTGAAGATGCATAAAGCTCATAGCTGGTTATGGTCGGGTCCCACAAGGACTGGCCCGACCCGGTCTGGGACGACCCGGCCTGACCCGTTGGGTCTGGCAGGCCGTGAGGGCCACAAGGGGACATGAAGAGTAGTGAAGGGTAGTGCGATGCCTTGGGAGTCGCATAGAGGTGGCACGGAGGTCGTGGGGCCACGAGGGAGGTGCATTGCCACGGGGGCTGTCGGGACATGGGGAGGTTCGGAAACGGATGGTACAAGGCCACGGGGCGGCGCGACAGGCCGTTAGCGGCTGAGTGCCATGGGAGGTAGTCTACACAAGGCGGATATGTTGCCATTATCTCTATCATCACGGTTGATAGCTGACCTCCTCCCTCGCGAAGAACACACAAAAGAAGAATGACAGAGGGGTTGGGCCATGTTTGTTTTGTCCACACCCTCTGCGTTAGAGTGGTAGAAAGTGGTTCTCTAATTCAAATCCAGAACGTGTACAGAAGATATTTAAAAACACCAATCTCCACAACCATCCTCAATCACTATTCCCAATCCCACAAAAGAAAACATCTGCGGATCAACTAGTTTATAAGAGTTGATCCGTGTTCATAGTTTATAAGGGATGCAAATTTGAAGTGATAATCACACATAATTAAACCCCTACCTCATGGGTTCATTGATGGAGGCCAAGAGGAAGGAGACTATGTCATTAGGGAAAGACTGGTTTTGATGATGTTGGTGTTTCCTCGATCATCGGTTCGTTCTATTGAGATGTTCCTCGTTGGTGTTCTTCATTAGAGTGATTTCTCCCAATAGTTCTTCTCTACCAATTCCACCCAAATGAAAGGTAGACCACATAATAGAAGAATTTACTTATTATTTTTATTTTCATAATTTCAAAATAGCTTAATTTATCAATTGATGGGTTGGATTAATTAATTAAAGGGAAGAGTTGGTATAATTATGTGGGGGAGCTCAAGAGGGTTCTCCTCATTAAGAGGGATATCAAAGGGGTTTAAGGGGTTTTTAGTCTCTGGTGATCCCTACCACCATAACCTATATAAAAGGTTAGGCTCAAGTGGTCCCCACCACCATATCCTATGTTGAGAGGTTTTAGTACATGTGGTCCCCAACATTAAAACATCGACATGGAAGGTTTCAACAAAAGAAAATAAAAATGTTACATGTTATTATTTTATTTTTATTCTATCATGAAAAACACAAAAACTATCCTTCACTCTCAACCCACTATGTTCGAGGTGAAGGTCTCCTTAATTTAATACCGGTGCTGCGATTTCAACGGTTCCCTTGTATTTCAATTCTGAGCACTGGTTCAATAGTTAGAAAAAACTTCTCATACGTTTACTGAACGTACCTAAAAAAGTTCAGAAATTCTTTCCGAACACACCGAGCCTTGGAATCACGTGCCGTAAATTTTCATGGTCTCGTAAAATTTCAATTTATTTAAAATAAATTATATTGAAATTCTGGATCTTTCCATTTATTTGAATAGTTAATTATACCCCTAACTAAACATTCCAGTATTCAGTTCCCAAAAACAATCCATTCCATCAACCGGTATATATCCATAATCTGGACCTTCACATTTCTTCATAATTTTCTAATCCACTTCAGAATGTATTTTCTTCCTCCATAAGTAAGCTAAATAAAATTTACTAGCTTACCACCATCATGAACTTCAACAAGTATATAATGAACTAGTTTTTCTTGAAACATATTCCAAAACCCCATTTTAAAAATCTTCTTTAGTAGTGTCAGTCCAATCTTACCAGTCTAGAGACCACATTATAATGGTCTATATCTGATGGTCGCTCTAGTCTAATTATCCTTCTTTTCATTCTTCATAAATTATGTAGGTACTCAATATTTATCTCACTATTTTATTTTGGACGTAACATTGTTCAATGATCATGGTCTCAAGGAATATCGATTTGATGGCCTCACATTGATGGAATTGATCTGATGGATATTTGTCGGATGGATCTTAGTCAAATGATTGTATAAAAATTCAATCCAATGATCTTCCTTACCATCAAACTACAACACAGTGTTTGCTTCCATACTCAATACTTGTTATATAAATTCTAGATCTCAGGCACATGAATTGTTCAATGATATTTTTTCAAATAATCTCAAATATCTTTTTATAGAGACCTCAAAAGTGGTTTACATAGGGTTTTTAAAAACTTTATTTCTTATCCGAATTCACCTAATCATTGAATTATCCTCATTTATAAGATCTCTTTCTTACTCATTCAATTCCATTTTAATATGAAAATATATTTTTGATTTGGATCTCTTATTGACTAATTAAATTCATTTTATAATCTTCCCATCTTTATTTTTGGATCTCCCAATAACTCATTAAATTATTCAATCTGTATTCTGATTCTAATTACGATCATCCTCATAATAATGAGGACTATTGTGAAATAATATATTGCTAATTATGATGCTCTGTATCAAATGAAAGACAAAGCATCTGATTCTGTTATCATTATTATGATTCTCCAAAATGACTTTCTACAATATAGTTCCTAAGTTGAATTTTCTCAATATAATAATATAAAAATGTTAGAATACAATTGAGATATTCTAAGATAATTTTATTCTATGTTTGGAAATTCCAATATGATTCCTAGGTGAATATTATTTCCAATAGAATAAAATTCCTAGAAAAATTTAATTTCCAGCAGAATATGATTCTTAGTGGAGTACTATTCGCAGCAGAATAAAATTACTTGTGGAATATGATTGGTATCTTCTTTTATCCCAATATGATGGTAATAAGATTATTAGAACTTATTCTTCCCCGTTCATTCTTCAAAAGTAAATCACAATTTTCTCAGAAAACTCTTTACTCTTTTTAAATACAAAATTGTAAATCATCATTATATTTTATAGACTTATTCTTAATCTGATTTTAATCAGTACCTCATTATGGTCATCTTCAATTCCATAATTATTATTATTTATAAAATCATTCATCAGAAATCCCAATACGATAAATAATATTCATTGTAACATGCCGATGGGATGAGTATGATTCCTCAATATGAATTATTTTGTCTGAAAAATAGAAACTTCTACTATTGATAACATAAAAAAATATCAAATATTGAAAATAAATACAACTAAAACAATACTTGGGTCTAACAATCTCCCCATTTATCATTCTTGTCAATTACCACTATATCAATATTCAGTTCATAACTATAACTATTATTTTTTTCTGTCTTTTTATTATTCAGGTATTATTTTATAGATACCCATATTCCATATTTCACCCTGGAATCATTTTCCCCCCTTAATACATTCTATAAAACCTATTGACACTAAAATTTAAAGGGTTCTTCATAAAAATTATCCTTCCATATTGAAAATCATCTCCTTTCAAATTGTATGAAACATTTCTCCACAGGATCTCAAAACAATTTTAAGTATAAAATGTGTTTCCTAAAAAATAGATATTTACTTAAAAACTAATAGTCTAAATGGATGAACCTGGGGTAGAAAACAAGAGTGTATAATAAGGGTTATCAATGTTTTTTGTTAAAAAACATTCTTTAATTACATATAATAATTCCTACAACAATCTCATTTTTCAGGAAATCATGAAGATAATTTTTTAATATAAAATTTACATACACCAATCACAAAAAAAACACATTGGAATGTTTAAAAGTATGAATAAAAAATTAAAAACAATATTTTCATAACATCATTATATTATTCTAGAATAATATTAAGAGGCTAATCATCAGCTTCCATACATCAACTCCTTCAAATCCCATGCGACTTAGTAAAAATACACAAATATTTTAATAATTATGCTGAACCTCGTAGAATCTAAAAAATTGTTTAGACTAAGAGAAATATCATTTTATTGAAAATTTATTATTCATCTTTCATTTTTCATTGAATGATTTTCCGTTCTCCTATTCATTCATATCAGATTTAGTAACATGTTTCTATTCTTATAGGAATCAATTAAAAAGGATGTAAATTTCCCTTACACTTTTCAACCATTTTTGTAGTGATTTTATAACACTTTATTTAATTCATATAATTTTGGAAGTACAATCAAACAACTTTTAGATGAATACCCTTATGGCTCACATCTCTGGAATCTTTTCTTATTTTTCATACCTCAATCTATTGGTATATTTTTATCAACACTTACCCCATGTTTAGTATCCATTTTCTTTCCTATTAATAATGATGGTTTTTATAATTTTCAATCTTCCTATCAGTGTATAATTTTTCTTTGGCCAATGAACAAAGCACACCTTCTTTTTATACTCAATAATATTAATTTTCTCAACTTCCTCAAAATAGTCATCTTTATTCAACTTTTGAATAGAATTTTTTAGTTCCACAACATTTTTAGGAACATTTAATTTTCATTGATCATCATAGATTCCACTGGATTCATACATGTTATTAATGGGGGAATTTTATAACAGCATGAAAAAGCTCTATTTCCGAAAACCTTACAACACAAATAGTGACCTCAAAATCATAGTTTTTCATAATGATAACAAAATTGTTCATAAAATTGTTTTTTTTCATCCAAAATAATGGACCACATTGATCAAGATGATACATTAAAATGGAACTCTAATCATTGTTGAAGAAAGGTGATTTCTCACAAACACACTATTTTAAACTATTCTCTTCACATTCTTTGGAAGATTCACCTTTAACATCAACAAACATTGTGATGTTTTATACAATATTTATTATCATAAATTGTGTTGTAATAAGAAATGATTGTATATCAAACAACTCTTCTTTTTTTTTAATCAACTTAATTTAAAATTAATCTAGGATTATTAATGATTTAACTACCTTAAACTTGGTTTTTTCTATTGTCAACAAGACTAGATTCCATCTTGTTTAGCTTCTCATTTCAGATGGAATTTTCTTCATAACTCTTTATTTTTCGTTAAAGAGCTCAATTATCAAAATTTATGCCTTCAACATCCTTCTTTAATTTTTAGGATTAGTATTTTTTAATGTCCATTCTCAATATTACTTTAATGAATCTATTCAACATAGCTCATCTCTTAATTGTTATCATCATTTCCAGGGAAATCACATCCATTTCATACATGATAAATAAATTTGTGTTGATAATGAGATTAATCCTTATAAGATAAATCATTCTTCATTCATCGTCTCATGTAACGTTTCTTTTTTTAAAGGATCTCATTCCTTATTTTTCGTCCAATTTTTTTCTTAGGAATCTCATCCTCATTATCAGACTCATATTCAAAAAAATTTGCATTTGAAATTCTATGAAAAATATCATTTCCCTTCACAATTACTTCATTTGAGAGTTTTACATTTCCATTTTCCCTTATTGTATCTCTTTTAAGCGAGGGAAGTAGTTTTATTTAAACCCTTATCATCTTCCCATGCTTATATATCATTTGATTTTCTTTAATTTATTATTTTTTTCCTTCTTGTCAATGATTTGATGGACATTTCTTGATATACCTTTTACATTTTTTCCAGAATATTCTCTCTTCCCATTTCATATGTAATGAGAATACTATGTAGATTATACAAGTAAAAGGATTCAGGATCTATATCTTCCAAAGTTGAAACATTTGAATCAATCTTATTAGGGATAATTCAGAATAGATTTTCAACAATAGTCAAGTCTTCTAATTTCTCACCATGACTTATTATGTTTTTAACAATATAATTTTCCGTTGTAAATAATTCACTAAAATATTCATGCTCATACATTTTCATATCATCATACTTCATCCTCCAAAGTCGTAACATTTCCATCTTCACCTTTAGGATGCCTTCATATATTTTTTTTCAAATTATCCCAAAAACCATTAGTAGATCCAATTCTATTTAGTCTAAAAAACTAAATTTTAATATGTGGTGATAGTAAATAATATTTTATCTTCTATCATTCTCATGACTTCTATTGTTAGCATCAGTTAAAGCAGTATTCTCAATATGATGAGGAAATAATTCTGTATTAATTGCCAAAACATCATACCCAAGTTACATAAGATATGTAAGAATTATATATTTCCAGATATGATAGTTAATTCTATTGAAAATTGGAATCCCATTATAGTACACTAAATTCAAATTATTCATTCTCGAAATGGATCTTTTTTAGGGAACCATACTCAGATACCGATTTTCATATCTAAGTCAGATGAAGACTATTCAGAGGGGTGGGTAAATATGTGGATTCTTTTTCATTTATCAAATTGTTTCTTAACTCCTTAAAAAACAAATTCCAAACCTCTGAAACATTATAATGTCATGATCCACTCAAAAATAACCCAAAAACATACCTTTCATATGTAAAAATATAAATTAATAGTAAAACATGATAATTACATGGTTTGGTACTATGAAAAACTATGTACCATGTTGGATAGTTCCACCAAAATGGATTCATTTACTATCTTCATTCTCAAATATAGAGACCTAAGAAATGAAAAAATCTAAAATTATAGCAATAACTTTCTTACAATAGTTGGTTATCACCCATACCTGAAAATCCTTTCCTGTATCCACTTCCCACAAAGTTTTTTTTCAGAAACTGGCAGGTATCCACAATCACAAGCATCAAATTTATTATTCTTTTATAATAAAATTAATTAAATAATCACATTCCCTAAAAGTACAATGAATAAAACACTAACTACGTATAGTCTTTAATATCATCAATAATTATATAAAGATCATCTTAGTATTGAAACAGCATTGATATCCTCGGTCTATAAATCTTCCTCAGTATTGTTAGTATAATATTCCATATCCAGAAACCTCATCATGATCGCATATTTTTCATGGTCAGTCTAGAATGACTCTCCTTATTCTCTTCATTCTTCAATTGAGTATGGGAAAAATGTATAGCTCAAAATTCTACTTCTGATGGAAGCTGGTTCAAAAAACCTTGATATGAGGAACGTTTTTATGATAGCCTCACTCCAATGGACTTGAACAAATAAATATTTTTGAGATGTATCCTACATAGATGATCGCATTGAAGGACAATATGATGATATTTTCTATCTTAAACCTGTAAAATAATTGGTTGGCTACCCAATACATGTTACACAAATTCCAGATATTGAGTAATTGAATAGTTCAGACATAGTTTTACAAATGAACTCAACACTCCTTTTTTATAGACCTAAAATGTTGTTCAGGCAGGGTTCATAAAACCAGTAATTCTTATACAAACATCCCCAACAATTTAATTATACATAAATATAGGATCTATTTTATAATATTTCAATTCCTTTTCAAATATTCAAATCTTATTTTTCTTAGTATCACTCTTTGACTCATTAAATTTTATTTTTAATCGTCAAATATCATTAATTTTTTAATCTATATTTGAATCAATTAATTCAAAAAAATTATATCTAATCTTTATTATGATCATCCTCATTACAATGATGTATTTTTTGAATCAATATATTCATCATTACACTATTCGTAATCAATTTAAAGAATAATCTTCCCATTCAGATTTTTTAATTATAATTCTTGAGTGATATTTTCTATAGTATAGTTTCTAATTGTAATTTTCTAAATATGATAATATAGATCTGTTAGAATATGATTGAAAAAAAATCTGAACTATATATATTCTATGTTTGTAAATCCCAATATTGTTCCCTTATGAATATGATTCTTATAAGAATATGATTTCTTTTTTAATATGATTCCCACCAAAAAACAATTCCGAGTCCAATATGATTCATATCAAAATATGATTCCATGTAGAATATAATAAGAAGATCATTTCTCCCAATTATATTCTCAATAAGATTGTATGTACTTTTTTCCTATTTTATTTCTTCAATCATCCATCACAAGTTTCTAAAAAAAATTTATGACTTTTGAATTTCAAAATATAAATGAGTGATCCTATTTTTATCAAATCTTTGATGAACTTGATTATAATCAGTACCTCATTATGATATTATACAATTATAGAATCAATATGTTTTTTGTAATATATCTATATAAATCCTAGTATGACATATCATATTCAACGACTCATACTGATGGGATGAGACTGATTCGTTAATACGATTCCCTAGGCCTAGGAACCAAAAACTTTTCATGTTCATAACTTCAAACAAACATCATCATAAAAAAAAAACAAACCATGAGTATAAAATATTTTTCCCATAAATTATGGTTTTAATTATTTAGGTTAGAATACTTATAACAATGTATTTTGAAACTTTGATCCGCAAAGTATTCTCTACCTTTTCTATATGTCCTACCCATCTCTTTTATCCTCCTAGTTCCTATCAAGAATGAATGGTTTAGTATTTATTTGACAATGTTTTTATGATGTCCATATTATTATTCACATGGTCATATATTTTATGACCAATAATATTGGATTCCATTCAATCTTCATCATGTTTAGGGTTTCTCTACCCATTATACATATATCACCTGCTAGTTTGTTTGAATTCATAAGAAGATAATTTATGGAAAACTAATAATTTATGATCATATATAAAAACCTTTATTGGTGCTTATCGATCACATTTTGAATTTATACTTGAGTACTGTATGATCTATATGTATGTCACACTTTCCAAAGAAGAGATAATGATTCTAAATATTCAATGTGAAGATCACTAAAGCCAATTCACAATAATTAATTGGGTAGGATTAATGTGGTATCATTAATTGGTTTGTGGAGTAGGCTAGAAAATATTTGTTTTTAATTATTACCCAACACAATCCCATTGTTGATTCATAATAATAGATCAAATATAATTCCAAAAAAATTTGTAATGTAAGAATATGTGATGTGATTGGCCTATTATTTATCTCCTTAAAAATTTTCTCATAATCATAAATCCTATAAAAAATCACTTTTTCATATGTTATCTTGGTTATTCTTCATGAAAATTTTAATAAGTCTCATGAAAATTAATTTTTATATCTATTTAATCCAACTGAAAAACAAATATCCCTCCCAGACGATCGTATGTTATATCATTAAATATCCTTTTTCTGTGAAATTTCTAAAAATATCACTTTTATTTGAAAATTGATTCCAAAATGATGCTTTGTCCCTTAAAAAATCATTTAATGAAGTTTTTATAGAAGGATTTCATTTTTTCATCTTCATTATAACATTGATGTGCTGCACAAGTTAGAATGTTATTTTGGAGTATATAATAATGTATTATATAAATACTACAACATATTTTTTATTTTAATACATAAAAACTATATTCATTATGTTCATATATATAACGAGATAATTAATGGGTCCAAATGGAATCACAATGAACTCATAGTGCAGGTAAAATACCCAAAAGGTAGCCATTAGGATATCCCACCCTATCACATTCACATAATAATGTCCCAAATGAAAATCCAACTCACTAAAATGATGGGAATTATATAAATGATAGAAAATTTAATCAATCTTGGGTATAAAATTTTTCATTTCCATGATATTGTTAAGATCACAATATTTATTGAATTGGGCAATTCAACAATACATATTCTAAATTAAAATGATTATCTCACCTCATATGAAAGAACCTGGAAATTTAAACCATATATATATATTCTCTTTCATTTTCTTCTTTATCTATTAATTTTCAATAATATAAATTCAATGCTTAGTTCCGCATATAAGAAAATATTTATATATAAGTCCAATTAAGAACAATGCCTATTGTTTAGGAAAAAGTCCATCAAATTCACCAGGGAATAACTCAGTATATTCCCTTACAATGGGAATTTCATCAAAATGATCTTCTTCATAGTATAAATCACTTATTCAATATACCTTAGCTCATTTAAAAATAATATCCATGATTTAGATGATGATTTCATGGGATATCTATCATCCTTCTAATGTATGTATATAATACATTGGTGATTCATAATATTGAAGGTGATTTCATTCTCCCAAAAAAAATTGTCGTATGTATATAATGAAATCCAATACACACCTATAATATCATCAAACTATAATAAAAAATGTATCATATGGTTTTGGGAAATGTATCCAAAAAATGTTGACAGAGGATCTGTAATATTGTTCGGATGAATTAATTACCCAATATTCAATTTTAATTTATAGTTCAACAACATGTTTTGATGTGTTATTTATGTTGTTATACTAATATTTTGTGATATTAAACAATTAGTAACAGAAGAATAAAATAGTACATTTTATTATCCTTGAATAAATAACTAGAATATATGTCACCACCTAGTTTTTAGGATCCATCATATTAGTTATTATTGAATATTATTGACCTTTATCTCCTTGACTTAGATATTATTTTTTGTGTATTATTTTCTAGCAGCCTTGGAATTATCTATTGGTCTTCATAGTGTATGAAATTAATATAGTTTAAACCTTTGAATATAGTTATAGGAATGTGTAGAACAGTCTTTTCATTAATAAAACTTTTCAGTTTATCCTATTGGCATTTTATTGCAATGTTACTTTACAAGACACACCTGAATCATTCACTTATATTCTTTTGGAAATTTCCAGAATGATTCAACCCATAATTTTTTACCTATGGGATGTTGGATATTCATAGCAACATGATATTTCTACACTACACTTCCAAATATTAACACAATTCTACACTTACTATTTATAATTCCACGAAACACATGACATAAAACTATGTCAACTATGAAATTGTTGTCACCTAAAATAATTTATTTATATCTATCAATGCCTTGATTATATATTTAATTTCATATATTTTTCATTAGCCCACAATATAAGTGGTTAATTATATTTTCATGTTTTTTTAATATTCCAGAGGCATATCACTACCTTCCTGTGATCTTCTCCACATACACCCCGATGTACTTGTTACCCTTATTCTAGAGGACAATGAAAACCCACTAAATTCTATGTTGGAGATTCCATGTAAAATATTTAATGAATAATTTTTTTTTAAAATTATTTATACTCCATCACATCAATCTCTTCCCTCATATTTTTATTCATTATGAATGGTCACCAATGATCAATATATACATAAATGTGAGAAACTAATAATATGAATATCTTTTTCTCAGATCATTGAATTACTAATAAGATCATTTAAATGGAGATGATACATTATTCATTGATAAATGGATCAAGAGATCCATTAAAAGCCATACGCCATTGTCACCTAATTGTATTAACATCAATATTCCCTTAATGGTATTTCATTTCCCCTTAGAAAAAATGTTTCATTTCCAAACATGAGTTAATTGTGTAAATATTTTCAAGAGGATCTTTACTCTAACTCCCACCAAGTTCGGAATTTCATTTTCTTGTAATCAAATTTCCAATCAGAGTTACTTTTCACTCTGCACATCTAATTTACTAAATTCATGAAAATTAAAGGAATTTTAGGGATTATAATATTAAAAATTTTAAAAACATAAATGATAATCTATGATAATTGTAGATATAAAAAATAAATTACACATATACACTAATAAATGAAATTATAGGATTCAATATAAGCTATCAGTAGTCTATTTCCAAATATAAAATTTCATAGGAATTTTTTTCACATCATATTGGTTTGTCAATATCTTGTGAATTTACAAATTCATATTCCTAGAGGGTGTTAAAAAAGTAGTGTATCATGTTCTATTTGTCATGCATTTGGTGATGATCAATTTAATACCCAATTCACACTATTCATGGTTATTAGCCTCATGTAAAACTATTCTATTACCATAACCACTTGTAGTATACAAACATGTATTTTATTTTACTTCAAAACTATTCAATATATAACATATAAATATTTTGGGGTTCTTTAATATGTTTAAAATATACATAAGACCTTCAATAATGTTTTTTTATCCTAATCCCCTAAAATATATATACCTTTTGTGGATAAAAACTACGAGAAACCAAGTATTTTATTCACTAAATATCATGATTTATTATATAATGGTATACATAAGAGATTATCAAATGATATAATGGATTAGTATCTTTGGGTAATTAGAGAAATTTCAAATAAAAATGAATGTAGGGATCCAACAACACTATTTGAAAACTCGACAACATGACCTTCAATTCTATTGATCTGGTAAAACTACAAAAGATAGCATGGGGAGCTACATAAGAAAGTGGTTAGCTATAATTCCTAGTTAGTCAATTATAAAAGAATAAATTGATGAAAGTAATACATATGAGTCACAAGGTTTTTCAAGGTGACATAAAATGGTGATAATAAAAAAAATTAATGAAAATTCTTGATATAATATGACAAGATCAATTGGTTATATGAATGTGGAGACAACATAGAATATGGAATCTTACACATAAATCATGGATGAAATATATGAAATCATTACATAATGTGAATATGTAATCTTCCCATGGACAATTCATGGTATCTTATGATAAAATAAACCATACTAAATTTATTAGAGGATTATATAATTTTTATATCCCATCAGATTTATATCATGAACACTAATTTTGGTGCCACATAGATCATACTACGTAAGAAAATATTTCATCATTTTAAAAATCATGATTAAGGCGTATTTTTTATATACATATATATATTAAATCAATTAATGATAAGAACATCTTTATGAATAAACATGAGAGGAAATGGTAATGGGTATTCACAATAACAAAATGTTTCATTAAAAATAATTAGATAATTTCAGCATTATAATTGGTGTACATGATGGTTAACAGAAGAGTTTAATGAGAGCGAATGATGGTCTATAATTACTCATGATTCATAATTGTCTTAATTGGATGTGTAATAAAACATTAATAATTATTGATTGAATATAAAAATGAATAATGAAAATAAATTACATGAATATGCATGGGATGGAGAACATCTGTTATCTTGAGAGGGTTGTTCTAAAAGATTTGGAATTAATTTTTATGTTCATGGGAACACCTTGGGAGGGATTTAGAGTTGGAGTTGGAATGGAACATAATGATAAATGGTTCTCTGGTTAATATTAATTTTATATTTGGTTGATATTTATAGAAAATATAATGGAATTATTTATTTATTTCAAATCATTGATTTTGTACTCTATATAGTAATCCAATTGAAACCAAAAACATTAAAATGGGATTTTAATTATTGTTCACAAAATAATAGTGGAATTAAATATAATACTTTGTTAAGATATAAGGTCATTATAATTATTCAATTTGTTTAGTTTAAGTTAATCATATTCATAATTAATCGATATTAATACCTAAAATATAATTTTATTTTCGGCGGATTAAAAAATTGTCTATATAATAATTCAAATAACATCAGAATTTTTTTTAAATGTGAAATATATTTTCAATTGTGTATTAATATTATCTTATTTATTAGAGTACTTTTGGTATATAATCATTCCATAATACAAATAATATATAATGGTTAACAAAAGATTCACCAATTCTAAAAAATTATTAAAACAACTCTATTGTATAATTTCAATGTAAAAATTTATTGAAATTTTTTATTTTATGAAAATGATTTTATAAATATGTGAATTTACTCATTTAAATATAAATAAATCCTTTTTAGAAAATAATTATTATTATAAGAAAGTGGAATTGATGACCCTAATAAAATTAATATTGGACATAACAAAAATGTATTATCATTTATGTTTATATTAATAATATTTAATTTCAATATTTTTTTAAAATTATATTTACGTCAAAAATTATAGAATTTTTCTGAATGAGTGCTATAGTTCATATTAAATACATCACAAAAAAAAATTTGATTTTGTTTTTTTACCAAATATAGGTTTTAAAAAACTCAATATATAATCATGCTCTAGTTATTAGTAAAAAAGATAAATATAATAATTATTTTATAATATTGAGAATAAAAAAACAAACTATTCAAGTTTATATACATAATAACAAATTAAACTACCATATCCCCCAAGGTTAAGGTGTTTAATGATGGAAAATTTTTAAGGTGGTTCATAAAATATTCCTTGGTCTATGATATCGAAAAAAGCCTCTATAAAAAATGAGTTCATTTATGTTTTTGTTATTAAAAATAGTAATGGGCTTTGTGCATAACAAAGACTATTGATTTAATGTCCCTTGAATGATTTGATAAATGGGATTTATAGGGTTCGATCCCCAGGATCATGGTTGTCAACTATTCCTTAAGTGCCAATGAGATTATATTATAATATTAATACATAAAAATATTAATGTTTAATACATAACGATTTCTTTATCAATGGTTAGGATTGATATATGTCTTTAAAATCTAACATGCTAGATTTTATAATGATCCAAAATAACCATTAGAGATCATTTTTTTCTATAACATTGTTAATTTATAAGGAGTAATTTATTTTGTGGGAATTTATTTATAATAGTTTTGATCATTAAATTCTATTCCATAACATAAATCATTCCTTCACAATTTCCTTTTTATATTAAAAATGATTAGGGTAATTCTATTTTATCACTTCTTCATTTTCCAAAGTTTTCCCATAAACATGTGGTTCCCCTAGACTACTCTGAACTAACGATTTGTCTTATTTTTTAGAACTGTGTCACTACATTCAAATATATACACCGTCTTATACACATATGGTGGATTACACATCAAATATACCACATATGGATTTAATATGTTTGATGGGTTCGGTATATTTTTTTAGGAGGGGTATATGGTACACATTATGAAATTGATATATGTTAGGTTGGAGTGCATCTGATAGGCCACCCCTCCCATCAGATCGTGCATATAAAAAAGCAATGATGTATATAGAATAATCATCAAATTCTTCCAAAACCTAAGGAATATATTCCATGAATAAATATGAAGGGTAACCTTATATTTCAACATAAAATATAGGTACCACTAATGAGTTTCTACTGAGATTTTATGTCTACTTTTTATTAATTTCATATGAAATGAAATGGTTTGATCTTATTATAGAATATCAATGATAAAGGAAACACCCATAATCATTATCTCCCCATTATTATATCAATATGTTGGTGTTTTAAAACTCAAACCATATAGATCCCCATGATGTTCAATTTGAATTCAATAATGAGTTTTTTTTATATAAGAAATCTACCATGGGATGTCTTTGATCCCATCAGTAATGAAAATCTATTGATAATGATCTAAAATAATATTTAGTATGAATGATTCACTCAAACCTAATATCCATCAATGCATGATATGTATTACTACAACCCATAACTATATCAAATTATTTTAATAAGGATTTAATATAATCTTGTAGTAAACAGTACATCTTGATCATATATAATAGAGAGTAGAACTCCCATTAGTTTTACTAATTCTTTTATGTTTATCATTGAATGATTGTTAAGTGATAATATACATTGATATTAATGAAACAAATTGACATTTTCTTGGTATTTAACATTACCAATATATATTTATTGATTATATATTCTATTGGGAGTATTATCATGAAATCCATGGGTATGTTTTCCAATTTACATACTAGTATTGGAAATGGTTTCATAATACCCATAAACATCTACTATTTAGCTTTATCATGTCAGAATAACAAGAAATATGATATAAATTCTACAATTTCCCACTTCATGTTATCCAAATAGAATCTTGGATCCAGGAATCAATATATCATTGTGATTAGTTAATAAGTATTGCAGGATGGGCTTTTTGTTTTATCTAGGATTTCCCTCTTTGGTATTTGTTTTTATTTGACATATTTGTGGGTTCCAAACCTTATAGCTACATATTAATTAAATTTAAATTTTTTAATATTCACTACATTTATTTTTATATCCTTATAATATTTTTTTACATACTTGATTCTCTCATGAATGGATAGTTACGAAGTTATTTGAGAAAGAAAGGGAAAATATCCATTTAGTATTTAAATATATTTTATTTTTTACATCTATTAAATTGGATCCCTTTCAATTATCATCCTACATAGGGTTGAATGATATTTATTATTATATCATATACATTGATTTTACTTCCATGGATGGTAGTATATTGAACAAAAAACCCTTTAATGAACTCTAACCACTTTTGATGGAACATATTGACATATAGTTTTGTTAATGTTAACCTAAGGCTTTTATAATCCCAATATATGGAAAACATTTCCCTAGGGAAATAATGGAAAAAATCAAAAAAGATAATATCACTATATCTAATTCTATATCTTGAACTGGGTAGTTCTTCTCGGGGATATTTAATTGGGTGGAGGTATATCTTATCAACATCTTATTTTTCATGAGTACACATACCAAGAACATTATGGACACATCACTGTAGATCAAAAATAATTCCCCACATTAGGGTAATGTGATTTCTAATGAAGTTATTGGCTTCTTTTTTGTAACATTAAATATTTTATCAAATTCATTTATCAAAGAAAAAATTCAGTCCGATCTGAGTTATATTGGTTTTTAGAATGAAAATCATGATATGTTTCTCACAAATCAATGAAAGTACCAAAAAATCCAAATAAACTATGTATATACATCATAAATATTGGTCATGGAAATACATTAATTTCCTTTTTCTTGTAAATATTGATAGACATCACATCCCTAGTGATAACATTCACCATGAATGTTACATTATATATAAAAAATAACATTTCCTATAATTTTGATTTTACGTTTCATTTCCCAAAGACACTAATACAACATTTAAATTATCCTTATGTTACTCAAATCTTTTATATTAGATAAGAATGTACTCTATGAATACAAAAACAATATTTTTGAGGTAATATTTAAAGAATATATTCGTTATTTCCATAATGGAATCTATAGTAATTGTGAGTCTGAACGGAATCACTATGAACATGTAGTGTTTTTAAATTGTATGAAAATCATTCTATGGGATATAATCCTTCTTCTACATTACTTGATAATATCCTAACAAAAGACCCACCAAATAGGTACTCTAGGATCCATGCACATAATCAAATTTTCCATCAATCCAAGATATATGACACTTGTTCTCCATTGTGATCATTACATGCCCAAAATTATCAATATATAGGTGCATTGACAAATCCTTCATCATGATGGAAATGACCACCGAAACCCATATTCAAACACATGGGTGTGTAACCCATTAATCCTGATTATTTTCATGATTCTTATTTATTAATTATTGTTTATGTATTTATATTCTATATAGAACATGGTGATTATAAAAGATCTAGGTATATATTTAATTATGAACTCCACTACTCTGTTATGTGGAAAACATGATAATTCATTATGGGGAACCATCATAATATTCCAAAATAGTGGGATTGTAATAAAGGATGTTATTTTCCATTGTACCAATCCATTGATATAGGAACTCTTTCACATTGTAAAACAGTTTCCATACCTATATACAATCATACGGTGATCCATGATACATAGGTTGATTTCCTTAATATGAAAATTTATATAAGATATATTAGTGGAACTCCTATCCTTATCCAAGATAACATCAAATTCATTAAAATGAAGCATCAATTGGATTTCTTTGTATTTCAGCCCTAAAATATTGACATGGTTTAATTTATGTTATTTGGATGTAATAATTTCTCATTTTTAACTTTCATCAGTAGTTTTCAATCAATGTTCTGAGGTGGTGACTGAATAATTATAGTAATCATGCAATATATAAAAGAATTAATAAAACAAGTTTCAAATAGTATTTTACCTATCCTTTAATTAATAACTTATATACCTATCACCAAATCGTTATAAGGATACATGCCATCAGTATTGATGGAATATTCATGACCACTTCACCAATAAAATATACTTTATCATCATTCATTATTTTTGAAAACACTTATCTTAGTGATTTTTTTCATAGTCTCCCTATTCTATGAAGATGAAATATTAAACATCTGGTTGAGGGTTTAATGGAGAAATGTTTTCTTCCATCAAATTGGTTGGTATATCCCACTAAGATTCACTATCCAGTTTCCTTTGCATTCTATAGCATTTCATTTCCCCTTCAGAGAATGTCCAAGATACGTCTTCCAATAATTATGACATCAGGAATGTTGTACATTAGTATCACCATTAGAGTTCACCACTATTCCAAAAGAATTAAAATTCATTCACCACATCCAATCTCTAGAACCTTGATACCCTTGGGATTAACAAATATAAATTTCAAATATGGGGGAACATTGGAAAATTTTATCTTATATTTCAAGGCCTTGAATCACCAAATCATTTTATATATTTGTCTTTATCTGAATAATGATGTAGTACACATAATATTTATGGTTAATGAAATTGTTGGAGTTGTATCACCAAGGAATGTGATTTTTTTCTCAAATGTCTTGGGATGTTTTTCATACATTAACTTGAGGCCAAATAACCCCTCTCTAATTTTTTTTATAGAGTGTGAGATATATATTTATTGAAAAAAATTATTAATTATTTCTACATCATCACTCTGACTCCTTTCTCATGATTAAAATAAAATAAAATTTCATCCATTTATCAATTTAATCTTTTTTGAGACAATAAAACAATATGGACTTCTCTTGAAACAAATATCAAAGGATGGATAGAAAAATTTCAATGGAGTCAATCTATTCATCAAAGATTATGGATCACATGATCCTATGAAATTGTAAGGCATTTTGTGTATACTACTGTCATTTTCATCATTATATTTCAAAGGGGGATGTGGGATTCAGAAATAATCATGTTTCTATTAAAATATTATGTAAATTGATTATTATATCCATGAAGTTCCTTACTACATTTCTCATCAGGATGCACATCATATTTAGACACCCATCACAACATCTTATCACACTTTTTGTTGAAATAGTTTATCCTAATTATAGTCATTTACTAAAATAGTTAAAATTATGGTTGAGAATTTTCAAAATATTGAACACATATAATGGAATATATAAAAAGAGAATGGTTAAATCATAATGAAATATATTCATTTATATGTGAATTTATTTTTTTATTAATGTTATCATTGGTATTTTTCTAACATAAATTATCATAGGAATGTTTTGTTCCTATTATAATACTATATAAAATTCAGCCAATTTTATCAAATAATATCCACCCGCGTGTGTCAAATGAGGTTCTCAATACAATAATCATAGTCATAAATCAAGGGAGAATCTAGTTAATTCCAAATCATCATTTTTATGTTACTACTGATATCAAAAAAATATTTTATTATCAAAATCCACTTCATTTATCTAGAAAAGAATCATTTTTGTTTCAAAGCAATCACTCCATACTTTACCATAATTTCAGAATTATTTACTCTGTAGAGTATTATACACAATTCATTTCCAATGGTTTTCTAATCCAAATTCCAAAGATAACTATAGAATTATATGATACCAACCATGACAACACATTACATGTTTACACCATATTTCATGATTTATTAAAAAAATTATAGATACGAAAATTTAAAAATATTGAAAGGCCTAGTGTCATTTGGTAATTAGAAACGTATCATAGTGCTAGAAAATAACTATACAAAAACATTATTTTTAAAATCTATAAAATTCCAAAAAATTCAATTGATCTTCTAAAACTGCAAGGAGTAGCCTGGTGATGTTTATAAGAAATGGGTTATATAAAAAATCCATTTGAGGGAATAATAAATTCACAAAATGATAAATTTAATACATGTTAGTTAAGAGGGATATAAAGGTGACCTAAATTTTTTATAATCTTTCTCAAGAACATCAATTAGGAATATAATCTGAAAACCTCAATGCATCATTGAAAAGAGGAAATAAAACAAAACATTCCAATAAATGAATATGTCAAGGATGACAATTATTACATAATTTTAAAATGATAACTTCATTTGAATCATAATTTTATGTCTTAATATACAAAACATTACAAAATACATTTAAGGGATATATAATTAAGTTCCCACAAATCAAATTTTTATAATGTACATGCATTTCTACTCCATAGATCATTAAAAATTTCAAGGATTGTATTGAATTTTAATCACATGATCACACATCCGGGTAAAACACCTATTTTTCCCCAATTGAAGAATTATAGGTACATCTAAGTGATTTCCCATGACTGGAAGTGAGAATATTTATTCAAACAAAAATGATATTATCATGGAAAATAATGGAATAATTCCACCCGTATAAATAGTGTACATACAGGTCCATGAAATGGTTTAAATATATTTAATAATGGTTGATAATTATTTTTGATTAATAAGGACTACAAATAGATATTTTATTGAACATTTTAAAGTGAATAAGTTTTAATAAATTTGACACAATACAATGAAGGTAATTGAAAATAGAATAGGAGATAATCAAATAGCATTAGAGGGGGAATATAAAATCATTAGATGATCATATTATGAATTAGGGAATGGAAATTAATGACATTATTATGAAAACTATTTTTAAATAAATTTAATTTATTTGTTTTCTAGTGTTAAAATCAATACTAAGTTTTAATAAACAATGATATATTATTAATATTATTTTTTAAGCATGTTTATTACAACCTAGTAATTAAAAAAGAATGTATAAATAGTAATTAAAACATTTTTAAAATTACTAATTCAAGATTTATTTAAGGAAAATATAATTATAAATAATAATTTTGTTTTTATTATTGTCCTTAAATTCTTCAAAAATTACTTTTTCGCTTAAAAATGTTTTATTTTTTTGTAGAAAAATTATAATATTAATTTTCTTAAATTGTTATCAAATTTATTTTGAAAAATATACCTGGATTTTGAATCAAAAATGTAAAAATTATATTTGAGTGAATATTTTATAATTTTCTTAAAATATTATTACCTTATAAAAAGTGAAAAATATGGATTTTTATTAAAGAAAACATTTTCATTTAAAGAATTTTATTGTTCAAAATGTTTCCATATATAATTAAAAGTAAAATTAGCTCAAAAATTATATTAATAATCCAAATTATTTTAGTATAATATATTTCATGATTCCTTTTGTTGTAAAAACATTTTATTTTTATTATAAATGTTTCATTAGAATGCTTATTTTTTGTTGTGTATACATGTTTGATATTAAATTAAATTATTCTTATTATATGAATTTAATTTTATAATGTTTATTTAATTTTTGGAATAAGATTAATTAATCTTATATAATAATTTAAATTTAATTCTCATCAAAATAAATAGTAAAAATAATAAAACTTATTTATAGTAGTTAATGGTAAAACTGGTTTACCGGGTTTTAAAATAAAATGACTAGTGTCAAAATAACCTAAAACAAGTCTAAATTATATTTTTAGATCAATTTTTTCCTAATATTATATGTTGTTATATAATGGTAATTTTTTCATCCATTTTTAATTTATAAAAAATTATTATAATTTATTATTTTCAAAAAATACTATATTGTTCCTTACCCCACATAATCAAGTAATCCACAAATCATATCTTATTAACACATATAAAGAATTTTGGATTGGAAAATACCTTCCAAATCCAATCCTTAATTATATACACATGACTGAGAGTCCTTATCTTTATTGTTAAACTCACCAATGATTGGTTTTTGTGAAAACATGAAGAAGTAGTTTAGATAATATATGTATTTAATAACGAATAGTTTTTCTATTATTTATTATTACAAATCTATAAAATAATTAATAAATATGGTGATATATATAAATAATTACATTTTATATACTTATATGTTTTTTATATTGATTTTACAACCTATATCGATCTCTTATTTCAAAAAATGGGAAATATATCATTCGACCGTGTGTATGGAAGACTTCGATGTCTCAATGTGATGCAATTCATTTTCCATCATAGTGTATTACTAATGGACAAAATAAATTTAATTAATATATATCAAATATTATTTATAAATAAATTATACATCATAAATTATAATACCAAATATAACATTTTACGTTCCAATCCAAATAAAAATGATAACATCACTCATGTGTAATTGTGTACTACTTCCTCCACGAAGAGATGTGGTGGCGTTTTCATTTTTTAAAATCATAAGTAAACAAGATATATTTGATGAATATATATGATACCTATGATATAATGAATATTTTTTCATGAATAATTTTTATATTCCACTATTTATTTGAATCCATAAAAAATAGAAATTACATTCATGCGTACGTATGGGGTACTGTCTCTATGAATTCTTCCACTAATTTGTCAATGTATACATTTATTGAGGTATATAAATATATATACATGAAATATATGTTATATATATGTCATGATAAAAATTATATAGGTTAAGAAACAATGATTCTTGTATAAGGAAAAAAACTTTTGAACTAAAACAAAATTTAAAAACAATGTTTTTTACATGAAAGAGTAATTTTAACAATGAATTGATAATAAATAGGTTTCAAGAGGATATAAGTAATCTTATATGGTATTATATATGTTAATAATGATCTATAATATATTTGAAATATTACTATGTTTATCTTAATGTTGATCCAAATGTATAGAAATAATATCAAGACACGTGGTATGATATTTTTTCACACTTTTATTTCCATGGGATATATGCCCTATTCACCACCTGTTTCATTTTTTAGGTGTATATAAAATCCATGAAAAAAATTATGATTAATAATATTTAAATTATGGGATATACATTAACTTATAAATTTATTATTACCATGGTTCATTCGATT
Source organism: Viscum album (assembly GCA_963277665.1). NCBI lineage: Eukaryota > Viridiplantae > Streptophyta > Magnoliopsida > Santalales > Viscaceae > Viscum > Viscum album. The sequence continues at coordinate 63,187,226 of OY728128.1, forward strand.
CAAATGTTACCTATGCAGTAAGTATTTTATGACACAATCTTATTGTTAAATTGGATTGTTTATGATTATTTTTATAATAACAATATATTGTGATAAAACTCAAAAAAACCAAGTTGAATTCTATTCTTATATGGTAATTTATAGTAATTACATTTATTCTATCCTTTTTCTTCTCATTATGTACTCAATGTTCAAAACAATGTTTAAAAGACAAATCAACAATATTTCTCTCCTAAGTTAATATTCCATTCTATTCCATATTCATGGTATTAAAAAATGTTTTCAAGTACGTTTTTACTATTCTATTAAGATTTTCTAATTTCTTTTTACCTATGTTTGAATTATTAATATTTTCAAATTAATATTTTTTCTTTTTTCTGAACAGGTTACTTTTGGATTCTTACTGAAAATATAGGTGGAAACTATTTTAAATGTTAATGGAATGAAACCAATTTTCCAAATCATTAATACAAACTATTTATTCATTCGTTTTCATGTTTTAGTCATTATTCACAATGAATCATTTTCATTTAAAAATTTGGACATTTTATAAAATGAAATAATTAATTTCATATTGAAAACATTATTTCCCTCATGAAATAATCCATGTTATATTTTTAAATAATTTTTAATATATGATGATATACATTGATGTTACATAATATTCACTAGGGATATGATCATAGGATACCAACCTAATTCATTATTTTGATTGATTATGATTATGATTACAAGATTTTATGAATCCAATTTCCTTTCTATATGATATAGTATGATAAAATGTTGATAAAACCCATTTCTTATTCAAATGTTATATTACGAGGAATTGTTTAGGATATTTTACAACACATATGTTTATATTTTGATATTTTATGGGTTGAACAAGAAATATATACACCTATAACTATTATTTTAATGATTGATAGCTCATGAGGTAAACTTGGCTAGAATTGTGAGTAAACCCAATATAATAATGGACATTGACCTCTATGATAGTATTGGGAGTGAACCATTATTAAGAAGATGGTTTAGGGAAATAACCCATTCCAATATGATAGAATTTTCAATGGTCTTTGACAACTGAGGAGATTATATTATATTATTATGTTTAGGCCAAAAATCCCTGGCTAGTTACAATGTTCTGATCTAATGGATTGTGTTCTATGATTCCACTTTGATTATTGTATTATGAGAATCCAATATTTACCCCATGGAAATTTTTTTATCTATCCTATAAAGGTAATAGTTTCTGATTTTTCTAGATTTTATTATACCCTTATGCTCATGATATGTTTATATCTCTCTTTTTTACCAATACTGGTCATCTACGATTATATTTTCTTATATATCATTTCCCCAAGTTGTGAAGAATGTTATTATGTATGATATATCTAACATGGGATATAGTTATACATAACATTTTGGGATATGTTATAACTGACTTTTTAACCAATTTTTTATTGCTCAATGTTTCCAAATATACTTTATGTATACAATTCTGTCAAGGATTATTATGTTATTTTCTGAATATTCATCTAATTTGATGCAGTATCTATATATAAGAAGTTTGAGACAAAATATATTTTCTCTAAGAAAGGATTATTAATCCCTTGGAAACTAGGATAAGAAAAAGTTCTCATGAATTCTAGAGATAATTCAAAATGATTGAAAATGATCTGGAATTTTGATAAATGTTAGATAGAGTGGTTTTAATGAACTTATGTCCATATATGGACAGTAAATGATTATTTTCCTCATAAAAAATTGTTGCTAATAAAAATAACTCCAAAAGTGGTCAATATCTTATGACATGATAGTCACATGATGAAAAATAACCAACTTTGATACACACCTGATTTGTCACTCTAAGGTGATATTTTTTGGAAACTCCCAAAAATTTTAACAAAATGTCATAATAGATTTTAGTAGATGATGATAATAAATTACCCTAGATAAACATAAGGTTTTGTTTATTGATAATAAAGTGTTACAATTATTTGTTCAATGACTTTTTTACATGATTAATAACTCTGGTCAAATATCGCTGATCATCATTCTTACCATTTGGGTTTCACTAAGGGATCGAAGATAAAATGATAGATTTGATGTGGTAATTGTTATACTAAAATACCGAGGTACCCAAATTTAACTTATTCATACCAATTCCTTTTTATCAATAACATTATTTAGAAATGTTAAGTCTGATCCTTAATAAATATACATAGAGTGAGTAGTAAAACCTCATTATATTAGGATGGTTACATCACAAATCTATGTTACATTTCAAGTTAATATTTTCGAATATTTTTTATTATAATTCTTATTATTCTCCCTCTTTTTAAATTATATGTAATTTTAGTCAGTGGTTTGATTTAGTCATATAGATATCATATCAATTTATGGTGGAAGAAATTCACTTTTTTTATTCCAAATTAATCCATTATCATTTATTGTATTGAAGATGAATTTGAATTTCCAAATTAATTTGAATACATTATATGGGTATTGATTCCTATTAACAATGGGTTTTTATATTTTTTGGTTGGGGAGAATCTCAAATAAAATGATACACCTATTTCATGGGTGTGTGTCTTTGTCTGTCTAGAAGTGTTCCAGAGTCATTCTCCAAGTCATGATGCTGAGTTCACAAGAGAACTCATATGTGGTGCTACAACTATTTCGAATAGAGCCTATTAAATATTCATGGCCATGTTAAGTGAATTAAAAATGAAATTACAAGAGAATCCTGAAAACTTATTCATTCATCCTTGTGTGCCACCTTGTGCTGCATAAATTCTTCATGTTAATTTAAAACATGGATTCATGGGACTTCTCATTGATTATAAATAATTGAACAAGATAAAAATCAAGAACAATTCCCATATACACTATATTGATGAGGGATTTGGTCAAAAACAGAGAGATAAATAATTTTCCATGATTGACCATTGAATTAGATATAGTTAATTGAGGGTAATGCATAGTATATAGAAGACAACATTCTATAGAATGTTTTGACAATATGAATATATTGTTATTCAAATTTTTCATAAAATTTACCCCCATTGAATTAATGGATATAATGAATATATACTTTAGTGATTACTATGATTTGTTTTTTTGTGTTTATAGATGATATATTTACATATTTAATGGAAATTATGTTTCATGTATATCACTTGAGAATTGCAATGAAGACCCCAAAAAATGATTTTTTCTATGAAAAACATTAACATTGTCATTTTTTTCAATATAATGTGTTAGTTTTTGTCAAATAATATATTGAGTGAGTATATCTTTAGTTGCCTAAAATACTTATATTATAGAATGATAGACTAGATCGGCCATTAAGACTGATATATGGTAGTTTCTTGGTTTTATTGCATATTATCTTTATTTTTTAGAAAATTTAATAGGAATATATAATCCAATCACCATATTAAATCTGAAGGGACCCTTGTAACTTTGAATAAATGAATGTAATGATATTTTTAATAAATTAAAGAGAAGGATAGTCATCACAATTGTAATTATAAAACCTTATATTGTAGATGTTTTTTTAATCAACAACAATTCAATATAAATGTATGGTGATGCATTCCCATGAAAAATTATTTGGTTATACCTTATGCATCAAGACCATTTAATATTTATGGAAAATTTCTATAAGTATTTCTATTAAATAAATCTCCACCAAATGAAACAAAATAAGGTGAATGATTAATTCAGTTGAATTGATCATGGTAGCTTCTCTATGAAGAGAATAAAAAAATAGCCAATATTTTGTGAATTTCAATGTGTGTTCCTAGTCGTCTTGATATAAGGTGATAAATATTATATTCGTAAAATTGGAGGCCAACAATCAACATAATAGACAATTCAATAGAAAAAAAAGATGTATAGCTACAGAAGATGGTGAGAACTGTTTTAGCATTTATCCTTGATTTTGATAGAAGTATGTGTTTCTGAAACAATGTATGTGTTCCGTCCAATACAAATTTGAAGATGCAATTATTATATGAAGCTCATAGTTCGTCATTCACTTTTCATCATGGAATTATGAGGATTTATTGATATTGGAAATACTATTTCTTGGGGTATGGCATGAAAATAGATATTACACTATATATATATCTCATTTCATAGTTTGTAAGTAACTTATATCATGATATTAAAAATTATATGGGGATGTTACAACCACTACATATACAATAATGGAAATAGGATAACATCACTATGGTTTTTTCATCAAAATCCCCAAAACCTCTAAAGGTAAAAATTATATATGTGCCTGGAACTAGTTCAGGATACCATCTAACCAAACTCTCAAACAATCCAGTGGAATGCACTAATGATTTTCCTTGATTTCAATTGGCTAGAAAATATTTTTTGGGAATCATGTAACACCTTTTTGAATAGTTTATCCCATTAAGAACATCTAAAATTAATAAAAAAAATATCCACATATGATATCAAACATCGTTAATATAAGAGATCAATGGAAAATAGTAAAATCATGAGTTAAAGAATATAATATTTGTAGCCAACAAAAAAATGATCCAAAATTGTGTGGAGAATATGTAGAAAAAAACTATTTATGGAACATGAGGTTTGAAATTGTAAAACCACCACAACCTATTGAAAAGAATTTTTTTCACATAGAACCACTATCACCACCATAGAATGACTTTCCTTTACCCGAATGAAACAAATAATGATTTAAATACACTCGATGGTTTATGTAGGGTGTAAGAAAAATTTCTCATTAGTATATCACCATAAGAATCAATGGAATGATATTAAATAAAACATTATCAAGCCATTTTTCAATAGACTTTGTTTGAACAATTTTGAAATGAACACATATTTTTTTATATAAAAGGTAATATAATGGAAATGAAATTTATAATAGTTTAAACCAAATAAAAAGCACCATGGGATACTCCCTATGTATCAATGTTTTTAGGGTTCTATGATCCACCTAACTGAATGAACAAACCATATAGAACATTTTCATGCATGAGTCACTTCATAGGTCATAACCAAAGATGTAGTGGTCACCAAGCCCCCATCATTTGTAATGTTACTGTTGTACTGTCAAGATGATAGAAATCCTAAGTCATTACCATACAAAACCAATTGGTTTAATAGTCCATGGAAACGTTTATAGATACTATATAATCCCAAATTCTCTATTATAATTTTTATTGGATGTGAAATCCCATTCATAGAATCAAAATTTGAATAATTAAATCCATACTCAACAAACAGACAATTATAATGGGAAATTATCCACTCAAACATGAAAATATTCCACAAACTATTGAATCATCTTTATCACCACCCAATAAAATTATTAAACCCATTTGGAAACTATAGTGTGTAGAATAAAATATAACTTTAATTTCAATACATGAAACCACTAACCACTTACTTAAAAACACATAAAATTTATTGAAAATTGCAATTTTCAAAAAGAGGAGGCCCTAAGGATGAATGAACACAACAAGATAACAAATATTACACCCAAAGATGTTATATTAATACCTTCAAAGGTAAACATAACCCTTGGATATATAGTAACCCAATGGATAATAATGGCGAGACCAATAAGACGGAGGATGAGAAAAGTGGAGGTGCTTACATGGAGGATTGTTGTAGATTCAAACCCAAATCCACCGAATATAATGATGCCACATGAGGGTAGGGGAGACGGAGGGACACCTGGGTATAGGGGGTGTAATGGGATGTGAAATGGTAGATTGGGTCTTAAAATTAGATAGGGTAATAGTAAGAAATCCATAAAATTACTTATCTCAATGGCTACACTGTTTGAACACATGGTTTCCCAAAACACACACAAACCATGTGGCACCTCAATCCAAGAGAAAACGTCATATTCTTGTATTACAAGAAGAGGATCACATTTTTCAAAGGCCTAGAACACAATTTTTACTGACCATGAACATATATTTCACCTTCTTCTCTCTTTCCCAAAAATAAACATTTTTTCTTTAAAAATAGCTGAGAAAGACCTAGAATATTGTTATGAAAAAATTGAAAAAAAACTACAACATAACACTATAGATTTTAATATCATCCCCTCTATGAAAAACAACATCCCTTGTTAAGTCAAACTGAAATATGCTTATAAAATAAATAAGGAAACTAGTTCTCCACCCATGATTTTCATCACCATGTCTCATTCTCAGGATTTATGTGCTTACAATAAACCCAAAACCAAGGAGTAAAATTTCTATGAATAACTATCTAATGGAGATCCAAAATATACACCAGTGTATTGAACATAGAAAATTTTGAATCCACATCATGCTCTTATCGATTTAGCAAGTGATAATAGTCTATCTTATACTCCTTTCACTGTGAAACATTATAGAAGTCCCAGATCAATGTTTAATAGGATTTTAATTTTTACTAGTATTCCACCATTATAAATAATTCAGTTATCACACCCACTACTATCTAAAAAATAGGTGAATGAGATGGCCAACCATAGAGAACTTCAAATTGAACCATTTTTATTAGGCTATGGTTACAATTATTAAATGAAAATTCCACAAATCCCATAAGATTATACCATGACACTCGGATATAAATCATGAAATCACATATCAATCATCTAAAAATATTCCCAACCATTCTGACCATCCTATTAAGGATGACATGTTGATCTAAGTTTCACTTGAGATTACATATCCTTATGAAGGCCTTGTGAAAACCAATAGGCAATATGTGGTTCCTAATCTAATATGATAGACGATGTCACACCATGAATCATTAATATTTATTGAACACTCAACTAGCGCAACTCATCCACCTTGGAATAAACCATGATCTAAATGAAATGGCTAGTTTTGGTGAGAGGGTGATAAAACACCCTAATGTTGTTACTTCTCTACGGTGTGTGAGGAATCTCAATGATAAAGTACATAGAGACTCTGGAATACATATTTGTTGGAATGGGGAGTGGATGAATAAAACATGATGTAATATAATTCCCGGGTTTTATCTAATAATAAGGACACCATCTAGATAAAATGTCAGTTATATCACACCTCATACTTGGACACTATAAATGTTTCGTACATTTTAGAACACTATGGTGGTATCTAGATGAATGAACCACGGAAAGTGGTGGGTATTGCATATAATAACAATATATAATGATAAAAAACCCTAATAAAATCTTTAAAACAAAATGATTCCAATAGAGTATAATGACCACTCAATGGGAACCTCCCATTAATTCCGATACTGCGTTGAATACTGGTAATGTTCAGAAACGGACATTCCATAAAAATAAGTTTCAAAAGGGTTGGATTTAAATGAATGCTAGCCAATAACATGCCATCAATATTCTTCTTGTCTTGCAGGGGAATCCAAGAAAAAATTACCCATCAGGAATCATTTCCTACATGAATATTGTATAGCTTTATCTTGAATCATCCAGATTTTGGTGTTAAAGACCAGAATAATTTTTCTTGGGGAATAGATGATATCAAATGAAACCCGATGAAGTTACACAACACATCAAAAAATTTCCCATATTATTGTCATTCAAAGAAATTTTTTTGTTGAACTGTTATTATCAGATCAAACAACAATATTTCCCTAAAGGGATTTTGGAAAAACATTTGCGTTGAATGAATTATCACATCATGGTATACTTCATGACTAGGATAATTAGTTTCATGTTTTCAGATTTGGAGTGATCCATATGTGACCTCATTGTTATCCGACATCAACACACATGGATGGCTGGAAATGAAGCATTATATTTGACCGTGAATAACTATTCATATTCTAGAATGATCAAGATAGGGGTTTTGGTCAATAACCACTTGAGCTCCTTAAACGATCCATGATATTCTCGTCTTCATTCAACCCATATACCTTTTTAGGTATGTGAGGTAATTTTTGAAAAATGATAAAATGCATACATAATAAAATCATATGTACACCCTACTAGACCCAGTAATACCGTGATATCAAAACAATTCCTCAATTTATCCCTTGATATATGCACTCCAATTTTTATGGTCCACTAAACCCCACATTATGCGATCACATGGGTAAGAAATATAACATCAATGATCAAGAACGTGGACATGGAGAGCATATAATAGAGGCGGTGGTCTCAAAGTGTTCCTATAATTATCCTCATGTGCTCCCGTTTCTTTTCATCTCTCCAAATGTATCCGAATATGTCTTCTACAAACACCATGACAAAGGCATTTAAGTACTGATGGAGAACCCAATTAATAAGATCCATGAAAACCACCATTTCTTTTTCTAACTCAAAAGGGCAGAAGAAATACATAAAGTTGACATAAGAACATTAGAAGGATGACTTAGGAATATATTACTCTCTAAAACTCACATGATGATACTCAGCATGATTGTAAATCTTGTAATTCCTCCTTTACCAATGATCTAATCAAAGAGGCCATCAATGCAAGAAAATGTATATATATTTTTTATTGAGACCATATTCTAATTCTATTAATAAATGAAACTCCAGAGTAATCTATTAGCTGATTTATAAAATAGATCTTTTGGGTGGGGGCATAGGTGAGCCATTCTGGTGAATGAATCCTTTGGATTCCAATTTTCCCAGATATGTCTTTAATTTTCTAATCTCTTTGGGTCCATATTATATGATAGAGGATATATCAATTATGTTGTCAGAGCTAATGATATATTGAATTCGACGTCCGTCTCTATAGTAAACCCAATGATATCAACTAATAACACTTATATTAAGTATTATACAATATGAGGAAACCCATTCTTAGAACCTCTAATTGTATTCCCTATCATAATAGAAGAAACATCGAAAAAGTATCATTGGAAAACAAGTGGCAGTCCAACACTCCCTAACCAGAGATCACATTTACCTTTGAATAACTATGTATTCCCAATGGGTTCTACAAAAATTACTTACCCATGTTAAAAATCAAGGTGCGTTATGAAATGAACGATCTAATCAATGCCCATAATCACTTCAAGAAACCCATTTCCACAACCAATAATTCCCATTCATATAAAAAAAGAAAATATTTGATGGAATAATAAGGACATATGAAACCATTTTCCCTATTTCTTCCTTGTGGATTAACCAATTTAATTGTATAAGGAAACATGATGATCAAAAATTTCATATTCACCGCAAGACAGGTAAAAATAAATCAATCATAAGAACCCATTAAAAATAAAAGTATGTATATGAATGATGAAATAAATTTTTTAACCTGAATAGTTTTAGGTTCTACATCTATGAAATCATTAACATGATCCATGTCATGGATGTTACTCATCTATATCGAGGACTGGAAATGATCATTAACATGAATTTATGTCTTAGGATGAATATTACCTATAGTTTATCCATCTCATGTACCATGATCACCAAACCAAGAATCAATGGTTTAGAATGGTTGTGACAGAGATATCATCTCCCTATAGTCTAAAGAACCTACATCACCTTTAGAATGGAGATGATTTTTATAAAATAGCTATTTTTTCCCTATAATTCCTCAGTGGTGGTATTTCTTAAGTGGGGTTGAACATGAGGTATAAAGGTGTCAGGGGGGTTCCACACTGAAGGAACATGAGTTATTCAACACTACTAGTTATAGAAAATGTTGGATGGGATGTTTAATAAGGGAGACCACCTCCCTTTTCTCTTAATTTATTCTCTTCATTTTCTACTGAGATATTCCATATCCACCTTGGAGTACTGCTAATATAGACAAAAACTAGATCTACCAACATGATCTATCTAAATTTATTGGGCATGATCAACCACGTCAGCATGCATCTTCAACAATAATAACAATACATAAGAACAAATATCTAGATGAAACCCAATTTTAAATAATTGTGCCATTAGCTACTCATTATAATTAACCTCGGTTAAATTGTTGACCAAATCTTTAAAACAATTAGAACACTCTAACATGGTGTATTCCGCATAAAAGTGATCTAAAAACTCATAGTTTATTTAAGGAGACAATGTATTAGGGAAATACATCTCTTGGAAGATATCCTTTATGTCCATTAAATCCATATGTTTATTAATTTTTATCTAGACCATTATCATCCACCACCTTTGACGAGCCTTCTAATATGAACAATGTTATTCTAACCATGACTACTTCATGTGTCTTGAGAAACCCAAAAAACCCCTATATCTTCTCCACCCGATCATCTCATTCCCGGGGTTCTGTGTAACCCCATAATAAAGGGGTTTTATTAATGATGATCTCCTAGGATTTTTACATTCAGTGAAATGTTTTTGTTTCCATGTCCTATGCAAAAAAAGTTCTCGCTCCTTAATCCAGAGCTTGAAAATTTCAAATGAATTCTTCCACTAATCTCATCAACTACTAGTGATGGACGATTCTCTCTATATTCTTCTGATATTTTCCTAGGAGGTATCCAAAGAGGCATGATTCTTCATAAATTTTAATTTCATGAAAATTAAAATACATCACCCATAGGGGGTTTCAAAAAAAACATTATTTAAAAATCCACAAAAAGTGAAAACAAACAGAAAAAAATATTGAAACACCTTGCCCATATTAGTTTTGTGCATAGTCTATATCCTTTTCCTCAAAAAATTATGATTCATACCAAACCTAAATATCTCATGAAGACCTAAGGAAAACCATAATGTGTCTTTTCAGTGAACCCACTCATGACTAGAACCTCAAGCTCAAATAGTCCTATCTCTTTTCTATCATGACTCACCAAAATAACATGTCACAAATAAAGGGGAAAAGATTTATTCCATTTTTCATGAAAAATTATAGGATTCAGTCTATCAAAACACATGAAATAACCAATTGAATACCCTGAATAGACTTCCTAATTCACATGGGATGGAATATTGTTCTTAGTAATTGAGTAGCACCTTTTTGAGTGGTTTATCCCGTGAAAAAAACTATCATCCACATAAATATTATCCTCACATACTAACCAAAAATCAGTAATATGATAAATCAATGGAAAATAGTACTAGAATGAGTTAAGAATTTACCATTTTAACCAAAATCGAAAAGATAAAATAATATAATGGGACTGACTGGAAAATAAAACCTCCCTGAAATGTGGTGGTCTACGTTCTCATACCAGTGCCATAAAAACTAGTGAAAAATGAACCAAAATAAAAATGGGTTTCCATTTCAATCTCATACGTAATTTACATTATCTATGTCATAGAAAAAATATCAATATATATATGATTTTGTATGTTGGGATCGATCTAAATTTCTTAGTAGGATACCACCAAAAAATTCCTTATAATGGCATTAAACAAAAAATTTACATGTTTTTTTTTTGAAAGAATCTGTTTATTCCTTTTAGAAATGAAAAAAATAATATATATATATATATATGTGTGTGTGTGTGTGTGTGTGTATAATGTAAAATAATGGATATATAAGTTCAAATGGTTCAAAAAAACCCATTGAGCCATTGAAGATTCTATTGTAGCTTGTTTTTTATGGCCCCGGGATCACAGTACCATAGTGATCAAACCATATAGAATTTTCACATACACGATCCACTAGATTGGTCACACCCATCATTTTAGAAGTCCCCATGTAATTATAATTTGATTAGTTTTATTTTTAATAGGAACCTATAGAATATATTGTTTAATTTACCAACTGAACAAAATGGTACTCTAGACCACAACAACGCACCTTGATACAATGGGTTCCCATGTTCTCTATTCCTGTTCAATATCATGTAAAACACATTTTATAAAATTAAAAGTTAAATAAATTAAACTACACTAAAAAAACACAATTTAAAAGGTAAATTAAATATTAAGTGATGAAAACACACTAAAACCCATGGAATGCATCTTTTTCACCACCAATATAATTCAGAAATACATTAGATACTAAAGAAGGAATAATAAAATCATCAATTAATGTCACGGTATATAACTATAAAAAACTATAATGATTAAATTTATTGAAGAGATATTGAGCCCAAAATAGTCAACATTACCACATGAGAAATATTGACACAATGGGGAATGGAGAACAGAACAACAAGAGGGATCAATAGAATATAAGAGGAGATTATATTGAGGTTTCTTGAAGATTCGAAACCAAATCTACCAAAAAAAAATTCCAAAAGAAGAAAAGGAGGATATGGAGGAGAATGTAGCATTGTAGGGGTCATATTGGGTGTGAAATTGGATGTTGTGGCCTAAAAATTGGGTAAGAAAAATGTTGAAAATTCCAAAATATAATGTGTTGATAAGAATGAAATATCAGATGAAAAGATTTCAAAACTGGGATCCAGCAATGAAATACCTCTATTAAAGTGTAAAAGGGGTCCCAATTATTTCCTTGGGAGGCCACACATTTGTACACTATGTTGTGTGGCCTGGACGAAAACAAATTCCTATTTAAATTGTTTCTACAAGGGTGTCACAATCATTAAAAAAAAACTTTTTCAAATGTTATGCCTCATTTTTATATCCCAAAAATCCAATTTTTTTAGAAAACCACCACGGAAATCGATTGAATGATGCTATGTCCAAAAAAATATTGAAAATACTTCAAAATAACACCACATATGTAACAATATGGGTTTCAGTTGATCACCATACTATGTCTTTACACTTCATCTCTATCAAAGAAGATTTGTATCCTTATGAGATTTATAGATAACAAATTATGATAGAGTAATTTTTAATAATTTATCACATTATATTTTTTATAATCATGATATAAATATTACTTATAATTTAAAAAGAAGTTTTCATTATCTTCTTGATATATATTTGTGTTTCAAAAAAAAGTTATCATCCTTCGTATGATGGTAAATATTTGAGAATTATTGAAACCCTATAGGAAATTATGTGATTTTATTTTATGTATTTAAAATGTGGATAGGATCAATAGCTTCTAGTAGTTATCTTTTCATACAACATTATCATTCAATCAAGTATTCAGATAGATTGTTAATAATCCCTCTATGGGTTGTTTTTTAGAACTCCAACATGATGGGATGGTGTTAGAGAAATAATTATACTGGAACCTGAGATAGATGAGGAAATGGAAAATAATTTCATTTCTTTTTAATATTATATCATGTTTGATATGAGTAGAAAAAATGTTTTGATGAAAATCATCATAATGATCTAATGCTTGATGTTCGTGAGAATGTTTTCCTATAAATTTTCTCCTAGAATATGGTTATATAATTTGTGAATAAAGGAATTCAAATCGTTAATATTATTTTTCCTTTTGATATTATTGATCAAATATGGACATAATCATATACTTTTTCATTTTCACTAAATGTCCCTCAACAACATGTTGTGTTCCATGTATCATTCAATGGAATTACATAGCAGATCCTTCGCATATACTAAACTCATAGGTAGTGTTATTGGATCATTATATATTCTATGAAGAACAACCAGTGGAGATTCTAGATCATGGAGAGAATTTTCTATGAAACATGTCCAGTCTGGAGGTAAAGGTTTTATAGAGAAACCGTGAACTTTAAGAAGCTATATTGAACCAGATTATATTATGAGGTATAAGTATTCTTACTGTTTTTATTAGATTAATGGTATTTTGTTGTTGAATTTTCTAGTGGGTGGTAGAATGTAATACACAAAGGTTTTTATGAAACATATATATTTAAAGTAAATTTAATATTATCAGTATCTAGTGTTACATGAAATTATTAGTTTTAAATAACATTTATTTATGAATAGAGAATATGTTTTTTAAAAAATATGAAAGAATTTTATAGAAAAAGAAAATATTTTGAAAAATATGTTCTTAATTTATAGAAATTCTGTTATGCACAAAGAAAATACATGAACCTAAACAATGATTTTAATTCCTTTTTTGTTATGAAATAATAATATTAATTTTATCACATTAAGAAAAATAATTTTAAAAACTAGACCTCAATTTTTATGTAATTTTGTAAAATCATTTTAGATTGAATTCATTATAATTTTCATAAATATCATTATTTCAATTAATAGATAAAAATATTATTATTTAAAAAAAATTCCTTTTTCATTTAATGATTTTACACATTCCATTATTTTATGAATATTTTGACAGTAAAATTAGTAATATTATATTATTATTAATCCAGTTTAGGTACACTTAATAAATTTATTATTGAATTTTCATAAAAATGATTTTATATTTATATGTGTTCTTTTTCTATGGAAAACCACTTTTTCTTCATGTGTGGAGGTTTAATTTTCAATAAACTTTTACCACATATATTAGATGAATTGGGTAAAATTGAAGTCATATTTTTAATAATATTTACTAATATTATATTATATGAATAAATTTAAGGTTGTAATGAATAGTTAAAAAATTTAAAATTGATTACAGCGGTTAAGGTAAGAATGAGTTAACTAGGGGTTTAATTTAAAATTATATGGGGTAAAAGGACTAATAATTTTATAGTTTCTATTTTATTAACATATTTAGTCTTTATATCATATAAATTTCCAGAATGGATAATTTTGGGGCTATTTTTCATTTGTAAAATATTGGTATATTTTATTCTTTTCAAGATTTCTATCCATATCATCTTGATTACATATAAAATAAAAGCATATGTCATATCCTCTCACATATAAAATGTATTTTTTGGATTATACATACCAAAATACAATCCATAGTTAACTCTTTATTTCATAGAGTCATTTTTTGATTTGGTAAACCCTACTAATAATGATTTTTCTGGAAAAACTAATGTGGATATCTAATGAAGAGGTATCATTTCTAGTTGAGTCTTACTCACAACTTTATAAAATCCAATTAAAATTATATAATAAACAAGTTATATTCCATATACCAAGATTCCATTGTGTTTGTGTAATAACCTATATCCATCTCCTTTTCTATTAAATGGGTAATGGAATTTTCAATAATGTGTGTGACGGTCTTCCACCTAACAAATCGATGCAATTCATTTTCCATCACCACCTTACACTAATGGATATAATGAAATATTTAATTTATATAGATTATTTTTATAAAAAAAATAATTATTTAATTATAATATCACATAATTCATCTTACCATCAAATGAACTAAAAAATTATAACATCACTTTTCTGTACATGTGGACTACCTCCTCTACAAAGTGATTTGATACATTTTAAATTTTTTTGACATGGATGGTAATAAGTATATTTATAAAAAAATATATATTATATATAAAAATTAAATATTATTTTAATTATGATAATTTTTATTCCTTCCCATTATTCTATTCGGCAAAAAAAAAAGAAATAGCTTTCATACGTAGGTATGGCCTACCGTATCCAAGAATGTTGTAATTCATTTGTCTATGTATAATTTTATGGATTCATAACGAAATATATGTACTGAATACATAATATATTTGTACCATAATTATTTTTATTGGGATAATTTATACATGATCAATTTCTTAGGACCATTACTACGGAAACAAAACATATATGAAATTTGAAGCAGTTATTAACTAAAATAGTAATTTTCATAATGAATTGTCAATGAATAGGGGATAAAAGGATACATTTAAATAATATAGGGTATGATATATATTAATATGGTTATATAATATTTCTAAAATAAATATATATTTATTATATATGATATTCGAATTTTCATGGTGAAATTCGAGACTTTAGGTATGGGATTTTATTCATACTTATGTTTCTTGGGGACACAATCCATATTCCCCACTTATTTCTTTTGTGTGCTACCTATAATTCCAAATAATTCCGTTTAAAAAATCTATTATGATGTTTTTGGGATATACATATCTATGTTTTCATTATTTCATGGGTTTTATGATTCAAAAGACACCAATGTTGTAAGGGTCTTATGATAGAATCTCATTGTTTAATGGAATTGATTATTTTTACGATTATGATGATTAAATACAGTTATATATCTATTAAGAATCTCATATTTTGTCTTACTGAAATTTTATTTATAAAAATTACATGTTTTTATTTCATTTTCACTTTTCATGTACTCAATAGTCAAAAATAATGTTTTTAGGAAAAAGAACCTCTATTTTTCTTTTTAGTTGAAAATATATTATATTGTATGAATATATTCTCTATAAATATTTTATGGAATTTTGAAAATATTCATTAAATATTTTAAAACCATTTCTTCCCATGTATTAATTTTTAAAAAATGATTTAAAAGGAATATTTGTGTTGTTCTTTGAATAATTTTCTTTTTACATTCAACAAAAAATGTGAAAGAAATATTTTTTTCACATGTATGGCATGAAATCCCTTTCCCAACACCAAGACCACCTAAATATTTAAAAATACCTTGTAATTATTAAAAATTTATTGTTAAATAAAATGACTTATTTAATTTTTTAATTTTTTTATATTTTATATAACAAATTTTTATGTTAGAGGGATATTTTCCTCAATAAATATCTTATGTGATTGATTAATATCATTTTCCATATATGATGACATCCTCTGATGTTAAATAATATTACCTAGGGATATGATCCTAGGATTCCATAATTATTCATTATATATACATTTTATTATTATGAAGACTACTTGTTTATGAAACCATTTTCTTTTCCACAGTTAATTCTTTAATGAAATTTTTATGAAACACATTTTCTTCTCATGAGTTATAATATTACAATTTCATTTAATGATTATGAACTTATTTCATTTTCCATGGGTTATGCTATGATGAAATATTTATGAATGTAGTTTCATTTTAATTTTTTATGATTCAATGGTTGATATATGATATTTTAGAACACTTATGTAAGACAATCATTATGTGATTTTTGGGCCCACAATTATATATCTCTTCAATAAATTTGGTATTGTTTGATATCTTAGGAGATAAAAAGGACATGAATATGAATTAGACATTTTTTTGTATGATTTTTTTGTTATAATAGTATTGGGATTGATTATTTATTACAATGATGGTTTTAGGAGCGAAAAAATTATACTATGATAGTATGATAAATGTTCCATGACTGATGATGACATGATTTTCAATTCTTTTGTTTGTGACCCAAATTTAGGTTTTAAACAATTTCTATGTTTTCATGGATTATAGTATATGATTATATTTTGATTCATGACTCATCAACTTCCCCAATTTATTGCATGACTCATTTTAATGATATATTATATCAATTTTATGGTTTTAAAATGTTATTAACTTATTCTCAGACCCCTGTGATCATGTTTTGTTGATTTCTACCATGTTTACCCATATATAGAATCTGAGATAACCCTGTCTTATAGTTCCTGTTGGTCGGAGTGGTTTACTCAAGAGGGGGGTGAATTGAGTACCAATTAAAATTTCGGTATTTAAAAACACTCTCTTAAAGACCCCCAAATAAAATAATAAATTAAACTGTAGTGAATTTATATTAAAGTAGAGGTTCTGTTAGATTCTCAAGGGATTGATTAATTCCCAGTTAATCAATACAGGAGTGTATGATTATCTTTTGAAACTAACTTACTAATCTACACTTAACATAAACACTTTCTAATTTAATTATCAAAGTAACTTTAAAAGCAGTATTAGTTTTAAAGTGATTAGCAACGGAATAAAACTTTGAAAGAGATGGAACAAGAAATGTAACCAAGAGGTTCAGTCTCAAGCCGAGACTTAGTCCTCTCAAAAGTTTTTATAAAAATGATCCACACCCTGGATCGGGGTTCAAAAGTTTACAACTGTCCAGGTCCAAGACCTCTACCACTGTTATTCATGGGAAATAGTACAACAGCAACCAGCTGTCCAGGTCACACACGACCTCT
Organism: Viscum album; assembly: GCA_963277665.1. Lineage (NCBI taxonomy): Eukaryota > Viridiplantae > Streptophyta > Magnoliopsida > Santalales > Viscaceae > Viscum > Viscum album. The sequence continues at coordinate 63,205,074 of OY728128.1, forward strand.
ACCACTGTTATTCGTGGGAAATAATAGAATGCAAGAATTTGGTAAGGATTTACAAATCCTTCAGTTTAAGTACAGGAGACAGTGTATGTGTTAAATACAGCAGACAACACACACTGCTCGAAAAGAATAATAATAAATCACATAACAAGAGATGTAGAGATTAGAGATGGTTCTGGTGATTTCAGTGTAGCTCTAGACTCCTTTGGATTCGATCAGAAGTGATTCTGAGTCCTCTTCTCGTTTCTGTTTGAGAAACAGAGTGTCCTATGCTCCAGGTTCACAGACAGTGAAAATGTAGTGGTTGAAGTTCTTCAGTGTTCTTCTTGTATGCACAGAACACTTCTCGAGTATGCTTGATTGTCTATGAGATTCTCTGCGTTCTTGATTCTTCTCATTCTTGTGTTTCTGGTATATTTCATCCACCACACACTTCTCTTATTGGGCAGCGTAGTCTTCTCGTATTTATCTCACGGGAACAGGGTATAGAAAAGATTTCATTTCTGCAGGTACGAGGTATGGGTTCCTGACATCCGACAACTTTATCAGATATTTGACAAATCATTAAAATGTACATGATATGACCGTTAGATAGATTAAATATAGGAAATAAAGAAATTCAAACAGTGAGTCGAGCGATCGGTAGATAATCAGCATCGGTAGCTTGGACATCGGTAGCTCAATTTCTTCAGTTGCCTTGACTCTATCGGTGGCTCTATGCGTCGGTTGGTATATGCTTGTAACAGTGACTTTGTTTATCGGTAGCTCCATGCATCGGTAGCTTCATGCGTCGGTAGCTTCATGCATCGGTATCTTCATGCGTCGGTAGCTTCATGCGTCGGTAGCTTCATGCGTCGGTAGCTCCATGCGTCGGTAGCTTCATGCCTCGGTAGCTTCATCCATCGGTGACTCTTATTCCATCGGTAGCTATTTATACTTACACCGGTAGCTCTATGTTTGTATCGGTAACTGTCTGTAAGTCAGTAGCTTACATTTATAAGTACATCGGTAGCTCTGTGTTAAGTATATCGGTGACTCTGTCTGTCGGTAGACTAAGTCTATCGGTAGACTGGGTACCGATAGCTCTTTATCAGTAGCTATAGGAAGATTACTTATCTGTTTTATGCAGAACACATCCGATTGTGTTAGAATTAATTTATAACTTGTATGAACATGGATAAATGAGGATTAACATATTCGAAAGACTATTTTAAAAATTGTTATTGGTTTGATCACAGATTTGAAAGAATTAAAGTATAGATCAATGATACTTAAAAATATCATAGAGAATGAAAACATAATTCGGATTTTCAACACATATGAATACATGATTGAGATTATCAAAACAGGCGAGGTCAACAATCTCCCCCTTTTTGATAATCACAATTTATGATATGGGCATTTAACATTTGTAAAGAGTATAATATTGAATTCAATTTTCTCAGAGAAAAAAGCATCAGAGATAATAGAAATAGTATGATATAGACATAAGTTATCAGAGTTAACAATCATAAGGTACCGAAGGAAAAAAAATACAATAATATCAGAGATAAAATTGAAAAGAAGGTTATTTCTCTCCATTGAAAATATTTCTCATTTTCTCATTTTGTTCTCCCCCTTATCCCCTTTGTTCTCCCCCTTATCCCCCTTATTGTTCTCCCCCTTTGTGATAATCAAAAAGTGGGAAATCATAGATAGGAGACAAATAAAACATGAGAAGTAAAAAGAGTTCCTTTGTATTAGAGCAGTCAGAAAGTACAAAAACGGAATACAAATGAATTCCTATCAAAAATCCTGGCCACTGGATCAATCCACATCTTCCACGTGAGATTTTCCTTTGGGATCAGAAGAAGGTTCGGGTGGTGAGGATGCAGGTGAAGGTTTTGGAATGCCAGAAAAGATCAAAGGAGGCTGAGATACTGACACAGAGTCAGGCCTGTAGGTTGAAGATCATTGGGTGATCATTGGTGTGAGGCTTCGAATAGCTTGAGCAGGAGTCAGCTCGACTGTGGAAGCAGCTGAGGCAGAAGCAGGCAAAGCAGGAGGTATGATGACTGGTCTGGCATCAACATGCAAGAAGGGCAGCAACAAATTTCTAAAATCCATAATAATTCCTCCTCCTCTTTCCATAGCAGAGATGAAATCATCTTTGTTCTCCATGACTTTCTCCAAGTCAGGAGTCAATTGTATTAGTTTGCTCACTTGATCTCTAAAAGCTTGAGTTACTGGTGGTAGCTTCATGTTTACCAACATTAGCTTGAAGTGGTGATCGAGTTGATTCTTGGTGAAAATTCTGGTGAAGTAGTAGTCCACTTTTCTCTTTATGTCATCCTGAGAGACAGAGGATTCTCTCATATAATCTTGAACAATCTTCATTATTTCTCTAGCATAATCTCTTGTAGAAAGCACCACTCGGCTCAACTCTGATGAGTCCACAGAGCCACTGGTTGAAATAGAACCAATCTCCTCCTTCAACATTGCTCGAACTAGATTCAGCTCAACTAATAGTTTGGATGTGAGAGGGCCAAGAGAGAAGGAAATAGTTTCTTTGAAACTCTTAGACAAACCACTGATTAGGCTTTGAACTTGAGAGTCCTGTAATTAAACATTATCCTTCACTGAGGTTTTGAAACTTTCAAACACCGAGACAAACTGGCTTACTACACTCTTCACATAGGCTATGTCCTTGTCAGTTTGAGACTTGGAGCTCATATAAGAATCCAAAGCAGCAACTGATGTCTTGAGAGCTTCAAGATCTGCTTCGATTCTAGAAGACTGAGTCTGGCACTCTTTCACTTCTTCTATAAGCTCAGACACAAAAGAAGATAAATTACAAGCCAGAGATAGCTCGAAGGATCTCTCTAACATTGTCATTTCTTCATTAAATCTTTGCTTCATCTCTGCAACTGATACAATGATTGATTCTTTCAGCTCATTCTTCATGGATTCAAGATCAGATTTAGAGACAAAATCATTAGGGACAACTGCAGCAGATCCCCTTGTTGAGGCCAAACTGACTACAGAGTCAGTCATTATTGAATTAATTGAGGATGCAAGGGAGGTTTCCATTAACTTCACTTCTTCAACAAAACTGGTTTTGAGGTCCTCTTTCAGCTTATTCAGATCATGAAATCTGACCACATTATCTGGCAACAATTCAGAAGCAAGATCATAATTGGTCTTCGGTCTATTCACAGACATCTCATTATCTGAATCCGGATAATCCAATCCACAGACTATAAACCCTGGGTCTTCTACCCAGTCTCCAAGCTCAACAGCTATGGTAACATTTCCAAGAACAGATTGATGCTCCCCCTCAATGGGTTCATTCTCATGTATCACAACAGCATTCAGTGCTGTATTCTCTTCATCAGAATCTTCTACTACAATTTCCATCGGTGCAGCATCTAGAAGATCTTCTGATACATGTACAACTTCTTCTGTATCTCTTTCTACTTCAGCAGTCGGCATAGCTGAGTTTCCAATCAAAGGACTCATGCATAAACTACCAGAAGCAGACGATTCAGATACATTCTCCTTTTCCTCTTCTTCTTGGTGAGGTACAGACTGGTCTTCCTCATAAGTAGACAAAATTTCCTCTACCTTTCCTTTCCTAGAATAAAACAATTCTGCAACAGGACTTGGGGGAAAGTCTGGATCTCCTCCAACATCCATGGGAGTTTCTTCTTCTTCTTCTTCTGTTTCATCACTATAAACAGGTTCCTCTTCATCAGGTCTCAGACTTGGATCTCTCATATCCTTTGGTCTTTAGGGATGATCCACAGGATTAAACATATCATATATCTTCTGATCATCACTGACCCATTCTCCCTTCCATGGGTTCCAGTTAATTTTCATGTACTTACAAACAGTCGAGGTGATGCAAGAATTATTCCTGACTACAACTGTCTCATCCTGAGACTCAGCTATTACTTTCACTTTTATCATTACTGAAATCAGCTTGGCAAAGAATAAAGCATTAGTCTTTGACTTTGTTCTAATCATGTCTTCCATTTGAAACATTAACAATCTGCACAGATTGATTTTCACACCATGTCTTAGAAGATGAAGAAGATAGATATCTTGATATCTCAGATTTGCAAAATCTCCTCGCCTCAGTATCAACACATGCTGAACAAACATGAAGAGCAGTCGATTATCTCCATCCATTTCAGCAGCAACCACTTGCCTTTGATTCCCATTAGCGATCAGCTCTTCTAAGGCGGTTTCATAATCAAAGATGTCAGTGCTAGGTGGTATTTCTCGTGATACATACCCAGAGACACCTTCATGTGGTACTTTCAAACACTCAGCCCACTCTACTGAAGAAAAAGACATCTCTTTTCCATTTAAAAAAGAGCTTACCCGATTCTCATTTTCAGACTTCTCGAAGGTTACAAACTCGTAGAACTGTTTTACCAACTTCGGGTAGTATGGGCCATTGTTATTCGAGAAACAATCCACCCATTTCTGGTCTTCCAGAATCTCGAGTACTAATGATTTGCTAGGAAGTAGCCATTCCACGCACAGTTCCTTCTCGATTACTATGTCTCTATTCTGCAAGTGAGGATTCACTGGTCGCCTTCCCGATCTAGTTCTGACTTCACTAACACTGGATTTATGCTGTGTCTTCTGTTTCATAGCTTTTGGCTCTACACTTTCATCTCTAACGGTAGGAAGCTTAGTTTTTTCCATCACGGGTTTTGGGTTCGTGGTCGATTTGGGAACTAAGGTTCGAAGGTGAGATATTTTGAGCTCGGTGAGGTAAGAAGTGTCTTAGGCTTAGTTTTTATCATTTAGGAATTCCAAATAAACGACTAAAATAGAGTAAGATAAAATAAAATAAAGCGATTCGTATTCTTGGCGGCGGACAGAAGTTTTAAAATATAGCATCGGTGTGAGTTAATCATCGATGAGAAAACAAAATCGGTGAGAATTGTACATCGGTGCGAATTTCACATCGGTGAGAATTTCACATCAGTGAGAATTTCACATCAGTGAGAATTTCACATCGGTGAGAATTTTCACATCGGTGAGAATTTCACATCGGTGAGAATTTTACATCGGTGAGAATTTTCACATCGGTGAGGATTTCACATCAGTGAGAATTTTACATCGGTGAGATTTTTCACATCGGTGAGGATTTCACATCAGTGAGAATTTTACATCGGTGAGAATTTTCACATCGGTGAGGATTTCACATCAGTGAGAATTTTCACATCGGTTATGATTTAAGATTCCCAATTCGTGTCTTATGTAACTTAGCCTATCCAAACATAAAGGTTTAGTGAAAATATCAGCCAACTGATGTTCAGTGCCAATAAATTCAAGAGAAATATCACCTTTTTGATAGTGATCTCTTAGGAAGTGGTGTATTACATCTATGTGTTTGGTTCTAGAGTGAGATACAGGATTCTTAGAGATGTTTATTGCACTGGTGTTATCACAGTTGATTGAAACATGTTTAAAAACATATCCATAGTCCAAAAGACTGTGCTTCATCCACAGAATTTGTGCACAGCAACTACCAGCAGCTATATATTCTGCTTCGGCAGTAGATAATGCAACTGAGTTCTGTTTCTTACTACACCAAGAAACTAAGGATTTTCCAAGCAAATGACATGTTCCTGATGTGCTTTTTCTATCTAACTTACAACCAGCAAAGTCAGCATATGAATAACTCATTAACTCAAAGGATTGTCCTTTTGGGTAAAACAAACCTAAGTTAACCGTGTGTTTGAGATATTTAAAAATTATTTTAACAGCAAGCAAATGAGATTCTTTTGTATTAGCTTGAAATCTAGCACACATACACACACTAAACATAATATCAGGTCGACTAGTAGTAAGATAAAGTAAACTACCAATCATACCTCTGTAATTTGTATAATCAACCGGTTTCCCAGTTTCATCTGCGTCCAATTTACAGGTAGTACTCATAGGAGTTTAACTTTCCTTGATACTATCCAGAACAAAACGTTTTAAAAGATCCTTTGTATATTTACATTGATTCAAAATAATACCATTTTCATTTTGAAATACTTGAAATCCAAGAAAGTACTTAAGCTCTCCCATTAATCTCATTTCAAATTCATTTTGCATACTTTTTGAAAAATCAGTACATAAAGAGTGTTTAGAAGATCCAAAAATATTATCATCAACATATATTTGTACAACTAAAACATCTTTAGAAATTATTTTAATGAAAAGAGTTGGATCAGCAATCCCTTTAGTAAAACCTTTTGAAATAAGGAAATTTCTAAGTCTATCATACCAAGCTCTTGGAGCTTGTTTTAAACCATACAAAGCTTTAGAAATTTTAAAAACATGATTTGGAAAATGGGGGTTAGTAAATCCAGGTGGTTGTTCTACAAAAACATCTTCAATTATTAAACCATTTAGAAATTCACTTTTTACATCCATTTGATATAACTTGAAATCCAGATGTGCAGCATATGCAAGTAAGATCCTAATGGCTTCTAGTCGAGCTATAGGTGCAAAAGTTTCCTCATAGTCTATACCTTCTTCTTAACTATATCCTTGTGCAACTAGTCTAGCTTTGTTTCTAACTATATTTCCAGATTCATCTACTTTATTTCTAAAAACCCATTTTGTGCCTATTTTCAAAGTGTCCTTAGGTCTGTCTACTAATTCCCAGACTTTGTTTCTTTCAAACTGATTTAATTCTTCCTGCATAGCTATTACCCAGAATTCATCATTGATAGCATCATTGATATTTTTGGGTTCTAGCTGTGAAAGAAAATCTTGATGTTCAACCTGGTTTCTTAGAGAAGCTCTAGTTTGTGTTCCTCTATCAAGATTACCAACAACAGCTTCTAAAGGATGATTCTTTAGAGTCCTCGTTGATCTGGTAAAGGTCGGACTAGAAATTTCAGGTTCATCTATAGGTTCGGGTTCAACAGAAGCAGATTTTGGAGAAAGTCCAGAACTGGATGCTTTTATAACAGGTTCTTTAGATTTATCATTAAGGTCCAGAATAGACAAATCTTCTTCAAGATTCTCAAGAGAGGTTTTAGACTCATGTGGATCAGTTTCATCAAACTTGATGTGAACAGATTCTTCCACACATTTGGTTCTCTTATTGAATACTCTATAGGATTTACTTGAAATAGAGTAACCCATAAAAATTCCTTCATCACTTTTGGAAGCAAACTTATCTAGATTATCTTTAGTATTCAGAATAAATACTTTGCAACCAAAAACTTTAAAGTAATTAACCTTAGGCTTTCTATTGTTCCACAATTCATAAGGGGTTTTCTTAAGAACAGGTCTAATTAAGACTCTATTAATCACATAACAAGCTGTATTTACAGCATCAGCCCAAAAATAAATAGGCAGGTCATATTCATTGAGCATAGTTCTAGCAATTTCATGAAGGGTTCGGTTTCTTCTTTCTACTACACTGTTCTATTGGGGTGTTCTAGGGGCATAAAAGTTATGAGTATAGCCATTGTGTGAGAAATAAGATTCAAAATCTTGATTTTCAAACTCACGACCATGATCACTTCTCAAAGTTTTAATCTTAAGTCCACTAAGGTTCTCTACAGATTTAGAGTATTTAACAAACGAAGAACAAGCTTCACTTTTGTGAGCTAGAAAATATACCCAAGTATATCTAGAAAAATCATCTATAAGAACATAAACATAGTGCTTCCCATTTAAACTAGAAACTCTTGATGGTCCAAAAAAAATCCATGTGAACCAATTCAAGTGGTTGAGAAGTCGAATATTCTTTCTTTGATTTAAAAGAAACTTTGTGTTGTTTTCCCTATTGACAGGGGTTACACACTCTATCATTTGGGAATTATAATTTAGGTAGGTCTCTAACTAGGTTTTTTCTAGAGAGTTTTCTAAGTGAGTGAATGTTGCAATGTCCCAATATTCTGTGCAATAGCCAAGATTCTTTATGAAAAGCATTCAAACAAGTAATATTCTTCTTAGCTAAAGAATTCAGATTAACAGCATAAACATTTTCATTTCTTAAGGCAGAAAATACCAAAACATTCTTAGAATTAAAAACTTTGCAGGAATCATTTTCAAATTTAACATGAAAACCATCATCACATAACTGAGAAATACTTAATAAATTGTATTTAAGGCCATCAACAAATAAAACTTTAGAAATCAAAATTGAATCAGTGTTACCAATCTGGCCTAGGCCGATGATTTTTCCTTTAGTGTTGTCACCAATGGTGACAAAGCCTCCATCAACTTTTATTAAACTCTTGAAAAAAGAGAAGTCTCCTGACATATGTCTTGAACATCCACTGTCCAAATAACAGGTCTCTTTACAGGAGCTCTTTAAGCAAGTTCCCTACAAAACAGATTCAGATGGGAGATGATTTTGGTACCCAGATTTTCTTGGGTCCAGACAGGTTAGCCAATAACACTTTAGGTACCAATATTTGCCTAATGGGTCTCATATAATTTGTAGAATTGACATGCTTTGAAAGATAAACTTTATTAGATCCATAGATATGTATATAACAGGTTGAAGCATATGAAGTTCTAGAATTACCTTCATTCTGTCCAGATTTAGAAATGAATCTAGTTTTGGCAATTTTCCTTTGTCCAGGTTGGTATCCTATACCAGTAGTATATTTAGATGCTATTTGATTTCCTAGAATCTGTGTTAGAGTATTTTTTCCATTGGTTAACTTCTCTAAGTCTTTCTTGAGTTGCTCATTAGATAATTTCAGTTCAGTGTTTTCTTTTAACAGTTGATCATTTTTCTCTTTTTCAATAGTGAGTTAGGTTTTAACTGTATTGGTGAGAGCATGATGTTTCTTTAATGACTTGTATTTATCCTTAAGTTCATTACATGTCTCTTCCAGAATATCACAGTACTCAAACAATTCATTTTTAGACATTGTTCCAGAATCAGAGTCAGATTCTTCATTATCTCCAGAGTAATAATTTAAAGCAGGAGTTTCAGCAGTTACCTGAGAAGTGTTTGTCATAAAGCACATATTTGCCCTATTTTTGTGTTCAGTTTCAGATCTTTCAGATTCAATAGAGCTATCCTCAGAAGCACTCCAAGTAGCCTTCATGTCTTTCTTAAACTTATTGTCCTTATATTCATATTTCTTTTTATACTTCAGCTTTGGACAGTCGGCTTTAATGTGTCCTTTTCACTTGCACTCATAGCAGACAACATCATCTGATTTTTCATTCTTCTTCCAGTCCTTTTTCCATTTACTTTGGTGATCATACTTACCCTTATAACTTTTTTTCTGAAGAACTTCTTTTTCCTATAAAATTTCTTAAATCTTTTAGCAATGTGAGCCATCTCAGCATCACTGTCAGAATCACTTTCACAGTCTTCACAGCTTGAACTTTCAACTACAGCTTGAAGCTTTTCTTTGTCCTTATTCTTTGAAGTTGAATATTTGAAAGAGACAGACTTTCTTGGAGGTTCATTTTCTTCCTCATTATTCACTTTAAGCTCTTCTTCATACATCATCAGATTGCCAATTAGTTCCTTGACAGGTAGAGCAGCAATGTCACATTATTCTCTGATTGAGACAGATGTGCCTCTCCATCTATCAGGTAGACATCTCAAAATTCTCATAATTTGTTCCTTCGATGAGACATCCTTTCCCAGCGAGATCATTATATTGACAATTTCATTGAACCTGAGATACATGTCAGAAATGGGTTCGTCAGGATTCATTTCAAAATTATCATACTTGGTAGTATAAGTGTTCAATCTCATTTCTTTAACATTCATTGTTCCTTCATGAGAAATAGCTAAGGTATCCCAAATTTCATATGCAGTTTTACAAGAAGAAATTCTATTAAACTCTTCATCTCCTAGAGCACAGTACAAGGCATTCATAGCTCTACAGTTGTTATTATAAGCATTCTTTATAGGTTCATCCCAAGTAGATCTAGCAGTAGTGGGAATATTGTATTCTGATTCAATAGCAGTCCAAATATCAAAACCTATGCTTTCTAGATGAATTTTCATTTTTAGTTTCCACTGAGCATAATTAGTTCCATTGAAGAAAGGTGGCTGGTTAGTAGAAGCACCCTCAAGTCTATTGTCCATGATGAGAATATTTTAAAGAGATAAAAATTTAGATATATCAGAAATTTTAAGAACTTTAAAATACAACTAAAATCACAGTTCAAAATAAGAGTACTTTTAGAACGTATTTTCAACCCTCTGATACCAAGTGTTGGTCGGAGAGGTTTACTCAAGAGGGGGGTGAATTGAGTACCAATTAAAATTTCTGTATTTAAAAACACTCTGTTAAAGACCCCCAAATAAAATAATAAATTAAACTGTAGTGAATTTATATTAAAGTAGAGGTTCTGTTAGATTCTCAAGGGATTGATTAATTCCCAGTTAATCAATACATAAGTGTATGATTATCTTTTGAAACTAACTTACTAATCTACACTTAACATAAACACTTGCTAATTTAATTATCAAAGTAACTTTAAAAGCAGTATTAGTTTTAAAGTGACTAGCAGCGGAATAAAACATTGAAAGAGATGGCACAAAAAATGTAACCAAGAGGTTCAGTCTCAAGCCGAGAATTAGTCCTCTCAAAAGTTTCTATAATAATGATCCACACCCTGGATCGGGGTTCAACAGTTTACAACTGTCCAGGTCCAAGACCTCTACCACTGTTATTCGTGGGAAACAGTACAACAGCAACCAGCTGTCCAGGTCACACACGACCTCTACCACTGTTATTCGTGGGAAAGAATAGAATACAAGAATTTGGTAAGGATTTACCAATCCTTCAGTTTAAGTACAGGAGACAGTGTATGTGTTAAATACAGCAGATAACACACACTGCTCGAAAAGAATAATAATAAATCACAGAACAAGAGATGTAGAGTTTAGAGATGGTTCTGGTGATTTCAGTGTAGCTCTGGACTCCTTTGGATTCGATCATAAGTGAGTATGAGTCCTCTTCTTGTTTCTGTTTGAGAAACAGAGTGTCGTATGCTCCAGGTTCACAGACAGTGAAAATGTAGTGGTTGAAGTTCTTCAGTGTTCTTCTTGTATGCACAGAACACTTCTCGAGTATTCTTGATTGTCTATGAGCTTCTCTGTGTTCTTGATTCTTCTCGTTCTTGTGTTTCTGGTATATTTCATCCAACACACACTTCTCTTATTTGGTAGCGTAGTCTTCTCGTATTTATCTCACGGGAACAGGGGACAGAAAAGATTTCCTTTCTGCAGGTACGAGGTACGGGTTCCTGACATCCGACAACTTTATCAGATATTTGAAAAATCATTAAAATGTACATGATATGACCATTAGATAGATTGAATATAGGAAATAATGAAATTCAAAAAGTGAGTCGATCGATCGGTAGATAATCAGCATCGGTAGCTTGGACATCGGTAGCTCAATTTCTTCAGTTGCCTTGACTCTATCGGTGGCTCTATGTGTCGGTTGGTATATGCTTGTATCGGTGACTTTGTTTATCGGTAGCTCCATGCGTCGGTATCTTCATGCATCTGTAGCTTCATGCATCGGTAGCTTCATGCGTCGGTAGCTTCATGCGTCGGTAGCTTCATGCGTCGGTAGCTCCATTCGTCGGTAGCTTCATGCATCGGTAGCTTCATCCATCGGTGACTCTTATTCCCTCAGTAGCTATTTATACTTACACCGGTAGCTCTATGTTTGTATCGGTAGCTGTCTGTAAGTCAGTAGCTTACATTTATAAGTACATCGGTAGCTCTGTGTTAAGTATATCGGTGACTCTGTCTGTCGGTAGACTAAGTCTATCGGTAAACTGGGTACCGGTAGCTCTTTATCAGTAGCTATAGGCAGATTACTTATCTGTTTTATGCAGAACACATCTGATTGTGTTAGAATTAATTTATAACTTGTATGAACATGGATAAATGAGGATTAACATATTCCAAACACTATTTTAAAAATTATTATTGGTTTGATCACAGATTTGAAAGAATTAAAATATTGATCAATGATACTTAAAAATATCATAGAGAATGAAAACATAATTGGGATTTTCAACACATATGAATACATGATTGAGATTATCAAAACAGGTGAGGTAAACAGTTCCTTTCTCTTGTATATAATGAAAGGTATTCTTTATTATATTTATAAAAACAGAATTCGTTTTTAATAACTAAGTGGGAGATGTTGTATTTTATTAATGTATAAGTTTTTTTATGATTCCACATTTATAATGATACCAAAACAACATGATTCTTACATTGGTAATTATTTAATGTATTGAATATTCTTTTAGTAATATGTAATATCTATGTATATAATGTTTAGAAAACTAAAGGGAAAAGTATTTGATGTATTTATAGTGGAAGAGAGAGTGCAAATTCATGATTAGTATGTTGTGAGTGCAGAGTAATGAGATGATTGTTAGGTATTTATCATAATTATGAGGTGAATTGATTTTGAATTTCTAGACACAGTTTTTGGTCTCTAAGTGATCAAATATTTAACACCAAAAACATTACATATTTATTATCCATGATTTCTTCCAAATAGGTGTGGATTTAAATATTTAATCCAATGATAACAAAATTATTTAAAATAATATATTTGATGATGTTGAAGTGATCCATGTTCTTAATGAAATTATTTTCAAACAATAAAATGTTATGGTTATTTTGGATGTTTCATAAATGGTATGTTAAATGAGATAAATATTATCTAATAATATTATTAAATAAGGGAAATCAATTTTTCTTCATGGATCTCCTTTTTAGTTTTCATGAAATCTTTTATAGGAAGATATAATGACATTATACATAAAGTATTGTTATATTATATTTAATTTTTCTCTAAAATTTTTCCTTGTCAGAGAATTTGGAAAATTTTACCATTGTCTAATTCATATGTTCAAATATGTAAAATAATTTTATAAATATTATAATTTAATGTTTTAAATAAAAATACTTATTTATAGGAAAATAATTGCTTTTAGAAAACATGAAACAATCAAACAAGTATAAAATTTTTATTTTACTTTATTAAATTATATTAACATTTATATTTATTAAAATATTATTTAATAAGAATATTTTTGGAAACAAAAATTTATTTTAAAATTAAATAATTTACCATTTTTTTTAATTGAAACAATATATTTCCGAAAAATAAATTTTTTATTTTCAACTTACCAAGATCTACCTTATATCGAAATCCTTATACAATCACCTATAAATTAAAAATCAAAGTGGATAAATAAAATCATTATTTTTTCTAAAAGAAATATACCAATTCGTACAACTAGGAAATATATACATATCCAAATACTAAACCAACAAACGCCGTAAGGGTATGGTGGTATATATTTTTACTTTCTTTAGGCATTTTTGAAAAAAAGTATTGGACCATGATTTAAAATTATTCAAATTATCACATTAAATATTTTCCCATGATTATACTATTGAATATTGGATTAGTCTTGGTCATGTAAAGAGCCAAATGTTTCCATCTACCTAAACATATTCTATAAATGGGCTTCATTGAGTAGGATCCATCTGGTAGAGGAATTCGATATTTCCTTCTGTGTCACTTTGATATTACTATAATGTTTAATATATAAAATTATTAATGGCCAATATAATGTCACTATATTATATATATTTATTATGATTAATTTTTTTAATTATTATTGAATATATTTTATAATCATCCAAAATAATAATTGTAGGTCATGTGTTTTATATTATATTATTTATGAATATGATATTTATTCATTCAAAATGGAATTTTATATATTTTATTTTCACTCGTTATTTTTTCATGTATTGTTTCCAAATATACGGTGTAATATTGTTTAAATTCATAATGATAGGAATCATGTTTTTCAGTTTAAATTCATATATATTTGACTGACACTAGGTAGTTTATTATTGTTCAACATAGTCTTAGAGAAGTCAGAGTTAGACCTAAGATCAATATTTTTGGATGTCAGAAAATATATTTATTTTTATGAATTAATCCACATATAATTCTTAAAATTATTTCTCAAAGTCATTGAAACAATTCAATTATTGGGTTATTACTTATTTATATACGGTAAAATAGAGCCTAGGATAATGTTCTAGGTTTCACTGTATATCCAATAAAATTTGAAACCATGGAACAATGACATCCTATATAGATACCATGTATATACGTATTTGAAATATAATGAGTTGTAATTTTGGTCATTTTTTGAGGGTTACACTTGACATCAAATATGAGTAAGGGTCCCTTATATAGCTGAAGATCATAAATAAGATACGGAAATTTCCATATTCTATTCTGGTATGGTGATTGAACACTCAAACATGTATTATATTTTCAAATGTCATATAATTTTCCATATATCCTTTCATGGGTCTAGTACTCATTTAGTTAATGCATCCCATCGAAAGGGATTAGTCATAGAGATTTTAGGTCTTACAGGATAGATCATATATCATGTTTTTTATCTTCACGTGACAAGGACTATGGAAGGCTGATGTTTATGGTCATGGATATATCAATGCATGGGAATATATAGAGGGATAACCATCTCTATTAATTTTTTGTCTTCACAAGGGTTAAATACAATGAAAAAATTGTGTATAAACAATTATTTTATAAATATTAATTGATAATATGTTTGATGCATAAGTGTGTAACATTAAGATTTTTTTATTCATCCTTAATAGTTGGTTTATCCTATATTTATTTCATTAATAAGTATTACATGAATTAATATAAAGTGAAAATTGGTGTGGGTAGGTCCACCATTTTTAATCGTGGAAACTATTTTCTCACATAGTTATAGTAATAGCTTTTGAATATTTAAGGTCCTATAAAATAAGACCAAAACAACCCATATGAATATGATCAGTTTAAATTGTGTTATTAGACAATGTAACATAGTCATGTCCCTTTAAATTAGATATTCCATTATATAACAATTTTTAGGAGAGAAAAAAGAGTAATGAATCAGGGAAATCAGTTTCCAATAGAATTTCACTCACTAAATGAATTACTGGGTATAAAATCAAATATCATAGACAATATTTTTGTTCATAGAAAATGGAATAATCATTAAATGTTCAAGATACTCAAATTATACATATATATATGTGGTACAATTTTATTGGGTTATGGTAAAAAATAAGAAATTCATGAGTAAAAAATAATTAGAATGGATCATATGATCAACATGAAAGCCTAGTATCATGTTGTTTAACCTTATGTATCATGGAAATATTTCCCTACCTTTGAAAAATATGTATCTTTATCATCCCATTTGGAGTGAAATTCTAGGTCATCCAGGATAACATGATCTTTGATATCTGTGAAAAAAATGATGGCTAGAGAAATTGGTTAAATTAAATGACAATCCAAAAAAAGTAACAAGTTGGGATTTCAATTTTCAAAATTAGTATGATTGCATATATATATATATATATATATATATATTATTTTCATTTAGGGACTTGGCTAAGAGTGAGGAAAAATTATGGTTGTGCCTAAAATAGAAGATATAAGTATCAGTAAGTATCTGATGGAATTGGAATCAGAAAACACATAATTTTTTTATGGGGATACAATACATATCTATATCAAACATAGAGACAAGAAAATTTATTTTTACAAACATATCTAGAAAATTTATGGTTAACATTTAATGAATATGTATCGTGGTTTGAGAAGGATGAAAACACAATGTTTTTGAGGTGTCAGTTCTCAAATGAGGTGTGATAATTTTTTTACAAATATGTGATTTTTGATAAAACATATCATAATATGGTAAAACAACATGAATTGATACTTCTATGTCGATCTATCACATACATAAAAGGTGAGGTAGCTACCAAAATGTTCCCATGCCTTATAGATTATTTCATCATACGATTATAATAGAGGTAATATGAAGTTTACGATCTTACAACCAAGACCCTAGCCATATAGTTTAATAGCTTGTAGTAATAACTTTGATGCAGTAAATTTAATATTAATGGCAATAGTATTTAAATCATGAAGTTTAAAAAAATTCAATATGGGTGAATGTTAACAAAACAAGCCAAACAGGAGGACTATTTTATTAGGATTTGAAGAAGTTTTTGCAGATTGTGAGAGTCCTACATTTGAAAAACCCTATCAAGACGTTTTTATTCATTATTATCTATCAAATCCCATATATAATCCACCCTTCAGTAATATTTCAAAATAAGTGATTATATGTCTAATAGTTGATATGGTAATTCAAGAAATCCACTTTAATCTTTTTGGACCTTAGGAGCCAATGAAGGTTGTGCTCTGTTGAACATTTGAAATATGAATCTGTATTCTTCATTATAGTTTAATATACCTCTTCTCAGATATTACATGGAGATGTTCATAAATCTCTAAGTAGTGGGTGGCCTAGACTAATATTCCAATCTTGTGCCTTCTCTTTTGAATGAACATATGAATGGAGTTCATATTAATTTTCTACAAGACCCAATATTCCAACATTTATATTCTTTTGAAGAAATAAATTAATGGAAATGAAATTACTGATTGTATAACTAATATGTCAACTGTAGGGGAATTATTTTTCATGGAATTTTAGGTTTTCATCAGTTAGTTTCCCAATTCAAGGTTGTTTGATAAATTCTTTCTCAACGTAATAGGAAAATTTCCATGAGACATGTTATAACTTGATAGAATACACCTTTCTTATTATCTCATAAAAAGATAAATGAAAACTACCCTTCTCATTTTCTGGGGGAAATTATTAGAGACCCAAGATGCAGATCATATCTCCTTTCAGTGTTAGTAAGACAACTATATTGGATATTATGTGGAATTTACTAAGGTAAAACTATTTCTAAAGTGCTCCTAATGATTGGTGGAGGGACTGAGGTATTAAAGAATATAAATATTTCCCCATCCCTATGACATGGAGAACAGTACTATAGATGGGTTCTTTGATTTATGGTATTGTCATTTCACCTCAGGGAAAAGAACACCGAGGAATTATAACTATTATTTATTGGAGGCACTGTTTCTCATACTAGAGGGAACACATATTTTATTCTATAATTTTTATTTTCATCCTTAAGGGGTTGAGTGGTAGAATACATAATGACTCTGATTCCCATTTCAATAGTTATGGTGGATTATTTTAAGAATATAAACATATACCTTATAGAATGGATCATATATTTTTATTGGGCTTATAATTCATTAACAGTTCCCTGGGAATCATAAAAATTTTCAATAATATCTTCTATTTAGAAAAAATGGTGTCACTCTGCCCTTATTTACAAACATTGGTGGATGAATAAGGATCAAACTAATGGTTCTTGAATGATCCTATGAATGGAAAATTATTCTAACATAAATTAAACCCATAAAAATTAGGTTCACATTATTTAGACACGACAGATTCCATTTTAATGGAGATGTGGGTGAACCGGTGATCCTCATCAATAGAGTGTTCAATTTGGATTTCTGGTGCCCGATAGATTCCCTAATGGCACATTTCCTGTATAAACAATGAATCCATGTTTAAAAGTTTAAAAAATTCCACCATCGTTATGGGTTGGGGTTCTCCATAGTTTTTCAAATTATCAAGGATATCTATGTTTTTGTACGAAGCTTTTGGATAGTTATGATATATAGTTCGTTTAGGATCATTGTTGGGATGTGTAGATGGACCTGAAGGGGGTATAAAATGTTGCGATTTAATTCCATTATAATGGTTAATTATATGGATTCACTTTATGGTCTTCCCATATATGTTCTATAGATTGAATGATTAGGGAAATCACTATTTCTTATACTCCTTGTATTACTAGGGTCACATATCGATGATGTTGAACATGGTAAATATGATCATTCCTATAAAGTTTCTATGTGGTTGAGTTTCCATGGTCATTATTTTTATCCACCTCCCTATGATAGGGTAAGTATATGTTGTTTCACCATATAGAAAATGTCATAAAGTTGTTGGATATGGAAATAGGGACCAATTTATTATCTTTTACCAGTCATGGAAAATGAGAATCGTGGGGATTTATCCTCAAAAGGATTTAACAGGATTCCTAAAAACTGTGGATAGAGCTATTCAATTTGTACTTCTGAAACATAATGTCCCCAAACTATAGCTGGAGTTTTTGGGTTCGTGGGGATTCATGTTAGGGACTTGAGGCCAAGGATTTAGTGAACTATTAAGAGAATGATTAGTGTTCCAGCTAGTTGTGTTCAAGTAATTGATGAGTTCCATAGGATCCAACTTTTATAATATTCTTTAAAATCAATGGTGCATTATAAATATCCATTTGAAATATGGAGTCTAAAAATCCTAGGAATGAAACATTAGTAGTTCACATATTAGTGTGTCATCGTATATATGAGTTCATGTTCGATTGATAAACTTCAACGTTATTGGATAAAAATGTTTCCATAATATTTATATATTAGATGCATGACACTATTAAGGGATTCACATCATGTTCACCATTTTTTATCATAATTATATCAATTAAAAGTTCTTGATTGTTGGTGGTTTAGTATAGTGGCACAATATTTCACATATAGTTTTCTTATTTTTCTTCAATGGAAGATATTACACCCCTATATTCTAAAATAAGAACATTATATTTGATATCTTATACAAAATTTAACACTAGGCCTAAACAACCTATAAAATATATTATTTAAATATGACCATTATAACCCATCCATCAAATTTGAGGATACAGATATTATTAAATAAATTATTAAATATATATAATGATTATAAATTATACAAAATTATTAATAATAATCAATATTTTTTTATTAACATCAATTTATTCATAAAAAAATACATTTTCATCAATGAATAACATTATGTTCGATAGTGAATAGAGATATAGATAATTATTTTCAATAAATTAAGTTATTTAAAATTACAATTTTTTATTGAATTTGATTCAAAATTAACATAATAATAATTTATTTATATTTAATACAATTAATTAAATATGAATCACATTTATACCTCATTGTGGTACAAAATTATCTTTATGAATAAAACACATTTTTCTAAAAATTATATTTAAATGCATAATAACCCTCAATATTTATTAATTAAAATTCACATTATTAACAAAATATTTAAATAAAATTTATAAATTATTTCTTTATGTATATTAAATTAAAATAATTTAATTATTATTACAATTCATATAGTTAATGTAGGATCATCCTATGATTGAAAAATGAATTAAAAAAAATTGTGACAATTTCCAAGATTCTTTTTTGAATTATATTATACAAAATATATGAATAAGGTTTTGTAAAATGGATTTAGTATTTGGGATAAGAATAATTAATATTATATAATAATTTGAAATAAATTTTGGATCTTAATAATTAGGTAAGATTGTAAAATTTAATTATCACAATTAAGGATAAAATAGGGTTTACCGCATTACATGCAATAGTTTTCACAATAATTTTTTACACACATGGAATTTTTATTCTAGGGAATGGATTTATTATATAAAATAATATGTTTTAAAATATATAATAATTTTCATTTTATATTAGGCTTAATTTTTAAATTTCTAGAGAAAAATGAACTAATTAACATGGTGAAAACTAAAATCAGAAATGCAATAAAACCTATTTGATTGGGGAATAAAATTTTGGAATAATTTTGTTGTTTATCATGCATGAATATACCATAAAATACCTATAATTCATTACTTATAAATTTTTGAATAACTTGGGGTGATATTTTACATCCCATAGTTGAATAGTTTTCGGTACTTTTAAAAATACTCTCTATAACTAAAATAGGTAAGCCAGTCCCATCAGATAATAAAACCACTCAAGACATTTAAACTGAATAATACATGAAAAAATAACTATCTAATATCATTATAAAATTTATATATCATCTGGTATTTCCAAAAGTGTAACCTAAAAGACATTAATAAGATACCTATGGGAGGTTTCTCATTGATAAGGTAATAGTTTGGAAAAAGATATTGATTTTTTTATTTCATCATTTGAAAAATCAAATAAGGGCTTCAAAATTACAATGTTATAAGACTAGTATATAAAAATTTATAATATTATAATATTTTTATAGAATTATATATGTCCATATACTCTTACTTCAAATGGTGAACTCTATCATCACTGATGTGTATGATGGACTACCACCTTAAAACCCGAGGAAACATTCATTCCATCACTGAATCACATGGATAGTAATAAATATTAATTTATATGATACCAATTAAATTTTATTAATTGTATATAATTAATATATAATTAAATTACCAACCCATTCCCCCTTAAGAAAATAATATCGTCAATCATCAGTCCTTATAACCTATCATCTCCAAGACGCAATGCGATTCATTTTCCCTATCCAAATATTATGAATGTCTCTAAAGATGTATTTAATGATAAAATATTATATTTATAAAATTAATATAGTTATGAAGAATATGTAACTACGTCCTATAAATAAGAATAAAGGCATTATTGATAAAACATACATGGGAAAACAAGAAAACTAATAATTGAAGCAATAGTAAAAATAAAATATTATCAAGGAACAATATGTATGATTTTACAAGAGGAAAATATTTGATATTATGAATATGAAATGGTTGTGATGTAAATAAATAGGATGAATAAAACCATTATACATGATGTTAAATAATTTTTATCTAAAGGGAAGTGTGAGGTAAGGGATTCAGTCTCAATTTATTTTCATTTAGGAATATTTTAATGTTATGCACAAATTTGTTTTATATGGTGAATATACTGCCCATTTTACATTTTAATTCAAGAATAGTAAACAAATCATGGAATTTTAAAATTCAAATCAAATTATTTCATCAAATTGGATTTTACATGTTTGTTAACAATTGGTAAGTTGTAACATAACTCATTATTTTTCATTGAGATATATTACTTCTTCAACGTCTTTTAAATTTTATGATTATGAGTTTAATGAGTTTTGATTTTTTTAGCTCCACTTGTATAATATTAATTTACATTCGACATAAATAATCAATCTATTGATTAATTATTACATAAATAGTATGATCTTCATAATAGATTTTGTTTCAAATTCATTTGCATTGGAAATATATGTTGTTATAATTCTATTTATTTTTATTGTTAGCATAAAATATCCCTTGATATTTTATATCATAAATATTTTAATATTAATGTTATCTAATTCTTTATATGATGTTATTTCTTTTGTGGGGTTTATAATTCAAAATTTACCTTATTGCTAGGGGATTATGTTTCAATCTCATTATAATCAGAATTTTAAAATTATTTTTTAATAAAAGAATCAATTTTTTCTAATTTAGTTATTCATAATTTTTTTTATATTTATACTTTCCTAAATTTCTTACTAAAATTTGGTGATAAAATATTTTCATGAATTTAATATATAATTTCTATGTTCAGATAAATTTTCATTTCCTAAACACATGTTTTCATATAATGTTCTAAAAATTGTTTTTATTATTAACATATGATGGTTCAAGTCATTTTCCTCATAATTTTATTTTCAAAATATAAATTAACTAGAACTTTTAGATCAATTTCAAAATATTTTTTTTAAGTTTTCATAAATAATTATGAAAGAATATTTATTTAAAATTAAAAGGTATAAAAGTAAATTTACCTCCATCATGACCACTCAGTGTTTTGATGCATCATTAACATGTTTAAATGATTTAATTCAATGAAATTTGCTCCCAATATTCTGGTAATGTATAGTTTTTAAAATGAATTTAAATTTTAAAAAGATATTTTAATCAACAAAGTTTTAATGTTATATTAATTGTATCAATATTAGTCAATAAAAAAATATTTCACTTATACAACAGAGTGGATATTTTGTAACTTTTTCATACTTATTTTTTATTTGGATAGATTATGGTCAGTTTTTCAGAGAAATTTATTGGGATTCAATCATTGATTAGATTTTTAATTCATTAACTTTAACACAAATCATTCACTTTCATCTAATAATTGTGCATTACACCCACCTTAAATATCCATATTCGATTTATTGGAAATAAATATTTCTTAAAACTTATATCCTTTATATATAATATGTTATAATTTTAAAGATATTTTATGATTTTGGGAAAATCATTATAAATTGGTATTATTTACCCAGAATAGATATTTTTTGAGATAGCGTATTATTAAAGGATTAAATCAAAAATTCGAGATATGGGGAATGAATTGGGCATGAAATGAATGGTGGGGAATACTTATTGATGGAACCTCCTTGAATAAATAGATTCATTTGATGAATCTATTAGCAAGGATTATTTAAATGGTTTGGGGCATACATACCCATTGATTAATCAAACATGGAACATGGTCATGGTGGTATAGATATCACAATTTTATAAACATGAAATCAAATTTTAATCAATTATTTCATTGATAATTAACTTATTATTGTCAATAATATATTTCAATAATATTATCTATGGATGAAATTGTTGATCATGTTATTTATTATATGGTAAATTTTTAGTTATTTATCATTTCATTTTAATTTTTCCTTAACTATAAAATATAATCATCTTTTTTATTAAATTTAATGTGTATATAGTTATTTACCATTATATATTTTTAAATTCTTGTTATTTCGTTATATCTTGTGAGATACCTAATCCTTACTATGAATTTAAGCTCACGATTATTTAATTTTTCCTTCCTTGGATATAAAGAAGGAAACATCAAATGTGTTCTAGGATGCATAATATTTACAGCCACTATGTTGTTTACTATTTTTGAAAATATATTGAAATACTCAAGTATATATCTTGTTAACTAATAATACTAAACTTTTCAGCCATTTTTAATTCATTCACATTGTCTCGTACAAATTTCACCATGTAACCACTTACTATAGTATACTGTGTTCATGGTCTTTAAAATTAGATTAATATAAGGTTTAGAATTAACCTGGGGAACTAGAATTAGTAAAGCAATGAATTTTTTAACATATCCCTATAGTATAATATGAGAAAAAGTATATAATAAAATGCTAATTTTTTTGGTAAGGATGATATTTTGTGGACTCTTTTAATAATACTTCTCTGAGCGGATACAAAAATTGGATGTAGTTCTAGAATACATGTACGTAGGGTAATAACACTAAAAATGGATCATTTGGTTCTGAGTCAATCATCACCAAGAGCTTGAAAATTGGACTTACTACACACATAGTTTCGCACTCTTAAGAGATATACATAAGAAAATTATCATTTTATTTATCAAACATAATTAAAGATTTTAATTGTGTAGGAAAATAAATAACTAGGTTTAAAACAATGATGTATTAGATAGAAATTAGTTGTCCATATTTTTACATCCTATTAATGATTATATGGTTTTCAAAGTATGATTATTAATTTTCACACTATGATTTTTAAATTTTTATAATGGATGAAACGTAAATGAATCTTGTAAACATTGAATATTATGTGGAATGTGGTTCTTATGAGAATCAAAATTATATGATTTTTAAGGGAATATATATAGAGAGAAATTTTATTATTAATTAGTTACCACAATATTTTTTTATAATCCTACACCTTAACCAAATCATAAACTTGTTAATGAAAATATATATAGAGTCCCCAAAGATATTGTGTTTCTGAGACCATGGTGAAAGAAGAATTTATTATTGTCACGTTGAAAATGTTGAAAGAGACACCCTTAAGAATATATCAATGGAACAAGAAAATTTTTTATGTGTTGAAAGAAATGTAATAGATTAACGAATTACCCAAAAAAGTGAGGAGTTTAGTACAGAGAAATATAATTCATCTGAGAGGTCTATATATAATTTTTTTCCAGGATGTGGGGAACCATGGAATTTTACATGAAAATTACATATTTTATAAGATAACTCTTGGATCCTGGAATGTCATATTCTATAACATTCATTCTAGAAATAGTGATGAAATATTTAGGCATTAGGATTCCTGAAAAAGTTTGTTCAAGTATATTTACCTATGTGATTATGGTTACATGAAACATGTAACATTTAAGGATATTTTTAATTTTGGAAACACATAGGTTGTTATCTTAATTTAACTCTTTAATTATGGGATTATTAATTTATGGTTGATAAAAATCTCAACCAATAATGTGACGTATTTATTGGAATAAAACACATTGGTTTAGTAAATGTTTTACAAAAAAAATTTTTTAATGAATAATGGAATTAAATTTTGAGGAAATAATATTAAAGGTATTGGTAACTATTAAGGATTATATTATATTTCATGTTGTGGTTTTTATAGGTCATTGATATTTTATTACATTATAGGTATTATAATAATATAGTTTTGGAAAAGGGAAACCCACATGGATGGTGAAAGCTCATTTCATCCAGAAAGTCCATGAGGCTTGGACCCTTAACCAGAGTGTGATAATCATGTAGAACAGACCAATGAAATACATAAAATTATTATCATTATGACATTATTTTTATTTAAATGAAAATGTTTAACATCAACTGTTATTAGGGTGTTTTAGAGATTAATATATTGTAATTGATAACTTACGATTTGTTTTTGTTTTGGAAAATATTATGATATATACAAAAGGACTTTCAAAACATTTAGTAAACAAATGATATATTAAAAGTTAATTATAGTGATACATTCAAATAAAATTAAAATTGGATATTCATTTATATGTGTAGAAAATGATATTGAAACTAATTGAATCTCAACTAGATGATGTAATTGGTCTTATGAAAATAAAAATATTTCATGTTAATATATTTCATTAAATTCACTATCCTAATATTAAAATAATATCTAAACTAAATGAAAATGTTTTTGAACTATAAATGTTATACTATTTTGTACAAATTTTATAAATAAATGGTATTATAAATCATCATTGATTTTTGTTTTTTGGTCTTTATCATTTTCATTATAATTATAATTCTTTTGATCATAGATCTATATAACTCTGCTTTATTATATAATATTTACAACCATTTACATATTTTAAAATACCACCAATGATTACTTAATTTTAATTTTTTTCTAGCTTACATTATTATTTACCTTTCCCTCTTTTAATATGTTGTGTTTTTCATCCTTATTAGTGATATGGGGTTCTCACAATGGAATGTTTTTACAAAAAACCATTAATTTCAAAATGAATGTTCATAATAAAATGATAGTTTTTTTTATTTTTGGGATAATGTGACACCGTATTATTTTAGTGGTATAATAGTATATTCGATTTGTTATATGACATACAATATCAGGACAAAATGATTGGTGAAATATATTATAAATGTATGACCATTATAATATAGCTATTCTGTTGGAGGGTATTAATTGGATTAAAAATATAATTTAATTTATATAATCATACACATTAATAAAAATTTATTTATAATAATAAATCTCTTTTGGGTAATAAAAATGTATTCTTCCAAAAATACATTTTCATTAAGAATTGCCTTTAGTGATCTTGGGGGGAAAATAAAATAATTAATTTATAATAATTTTATAAAATATATTTGATAAAATCCAAATAATTTTTTAAATCATCATATTTAAATTATTTTGGGTTTAAATTTATGGATTGTTTTAAATAGATTTATTTTTCAGTAAATTGAGAAAAACATAGACTCTTGTAAAACCATCATTTATTTTCAAAAAAATATTTAATTGAAAACTCCCACATTTGTATTAATTTTAATTTTAATAAATAACTATTATTTAATAAAATTTAACATAATTAATAATATTTTAAACTTATTTAAACCATGTTTTTGTACATGTTTATATTTATTCTTAAAAACACATTCTTTGGAA
The DNA here is from genome assembly GCA_963277665.1 of Viscum album. Lineage (NCBI taxonomy): Eukaryota > Viridiplantae > Streptophyta > Magnoliopsida > Santalales > Viscaceae > Viscum > Viscum album. Next base: position 63,230,926 of record OY728128.1, read on the forward strand.
AAGATTTTTTAAATGTATGATTTTACGCAATATTAGTTAATTATGATAACCACTAATAGAGAAAAATAAAATGATATTTATAGATTATATATATAAATATATTAATTTTTTTACATGTAACAACTAATAGTAGTAATATAGATATTATATGTTCATTATTCGATTGGAAAATGCATTTCATGAAAAACCGATTTTGAACATGTTTGGAAGTATTATTCTTCAACTATGTTATCAAATATATTTGAATTTAATTTAATCAAATAAATTCCTTGTTTTTAATAAAATTAATTAACATAAAAAATTTAACAATTAATTTTGTTTCATAACAAATTTTAATGTAAGGAACACTAATTTACAGTAATTATTTTTAACCATGATTTTTTCATGTTAAAATTGATTTTGTAAAAAAACATTCCCACATAAATTATGTTTATATTTTTTATTTTTATTTTATTATAAGGATTATTAGGAACAAATTATCTAATAATGACCATTTAATTTTTTTAATAAATGATTTTTTTATTAGTTAAATAAACTAATTATCAGGGTGAATAATAAAATGTTAAAAAGTAAGTAAACATAGAGGAAAAATGAATAACATATTTCAAAGTCGTTTATTTTGTTGGTTGTTTATCCAAGAAATACAATTAATGAACTCAATTATTTATCAATTTTTCAGGCACATGGAGTGAATGTGACTTCTCATTACTAAATATTTTTCTATTATAACAAATTTACATTCCACAACTATAAAATGGAACTCTGTCCCCAAACTTCTTCACATATCTCAGGAAATTTGGATATAATAAACCTAGAATAAATCTCTCCTGAATATCCTTAAAAACATTTTAGAGGATTTTTTCATCCAAAAAATCATAACACGGGGTCTATAGTATGTGATCCAAATGAGGTTACTCTACTAAAAATTAATCATCTTAACAAAGATCATTATTTATTATTCTTCTTTTATACAAACAAAGTATGACAGTTATAAATGGAAATTACAGGTCATTGAAATAATGTCAGTCAATAATTATTAATCCCCAAATATTATTCTCTAAAAATATTAATAGAACCATTAATTAGTAACCTAGTTCTAAAATAGATAATAAGAGTATGACAACCCTGCTTTTATTACAAACATAAACATGATTCATTACATAAAAATTTACTTGATACAACAAATTAGATCGAGAGCTTTAGTGTCATTGGGTCTTAGGATCATTACATAAAAACTAAAATCATGAAATACAACTTCTTTGTTGAAAACATCCTTTACATGACCACTACATTCCCTCATACTTTGCATACCATGGGACAACATGAAGACATGCATAAGAAAAGGGTGAGTTATAAAGCCCAGTAAGGGAGTACTCATATAATATCACAAGGAGTACAATAAATGGTAGGAAATAGGCATATCAATAGAGCATTAGAGAAACATGAACATTAAGGCCTGATAAATCATGATAATCATAACATGGAAATGTGACAACAATACTTAACATGGAATTAGCATGAGCCAAGGCTCATTGCACATGGAGCATGAGTAAATCCTCGTTGCACATCAATCATTAGTAAACCCACATTGAACATAGATTAGAATGAGTCAACACTCATTGCACATGACTTACCATGATACTATACATTACCCAATGCATTGGAGCGCTATAAGGGCACACACTTCTTAAAAATTTCATTTCATGCAAAAGTGTGCCACATGGATCATAAAACATGGATTCATAAAACATAATCATTTATTCCATGATAAATGAATGTGGAATTCATCCATGAATCATTATAATCAATTAGTAAATGTTCATAAAGGTGAATACCCTTGATGGGGAAATGGGCATGGTATTCACTACACAATGGCATTGGCTTAGAAAACGGTTGTGATTTCGGTAGCGTAACAACGTGACGTAAGAATTTATAGAAATGTTTGATGAGAGAGATAGGGGTTCATCATCATATTTATATGTAATGTATAGTAAGGAGGTCATATTGATACATGTCCCAACAATTTCAATGTAATTTCGATTCATGATACAAAAGTATTTCATTAATGTAAATGAGGAGAGAGAAGTTCCTTTCGGAATTTCGGCATAGTAACGGGTGTACATGGGAGGAATTTAATGAGAGAAAAAGGGGTCTTCCATCATTCAAATAGAAATAGGGCAGTATGAAGGTGGTTTGAAACCATTCCCCAACATTCATAATTGAAATTAAAATGGAGAAACAACATAATGAAAATTGGACAAAAATGAGAAAGGAAGAAAAAAACCTTACATAGAAGTGTGCTTCCAAAGGCTAGAGAGAGGCTTGTGAGAGGCTTCATGGGAGCTTGTGTCACCTTGGTAGGATTCTAGAGGGAGTAGGGAATAGGTTGGACGAAATACAAAGGCTTTTAGTGGGGAGGAAGTGGGAGATTGGGTGGGTTTATATTGGAATGGTGAGGGAATTCTTTATTATTTAGGATTGGGTCCCCTTACAATAAATTAATCCAAACAACAAACCATATCATGGTTTTTTCCAATGGTTTTTGGAAAAGGGAAGATGAAAAAAATAATTGTTAAGGAAAATGTTCTATATTCTTAAAATAATAGGTTTTCTTATCTGGAGGTGATTCACACTCCCATTGAAATTAATTTCAAAAGACAAGGTGTTTAATAAGTCTTGAGGGGTCCATTAATGCTTTGAAAAGTAAGACAAACAAACCCAAAATCCCATTATTTTAATGGTAAAACATATATCGGCCGAACATAAAGATTATATTATTTTATTACATCACTATTGGGTCATTATGATGTCATCAAACACATTATATATTTAAATGGTATTTAATTTTTACTCAAAAATTTGACTGTCTCATAAAATTATGAAAAATTCACCGTTGGATAATTTCGATGTCCTGATTCCAAAAATAACATTTATTTTATCTAAATAATTTTCTAAAAATTTTAATTTTTTACTTTTCAAATAAAAACTGATATTTATCAAAAATTCAAGTGTTTTGACAAAAATGGCTTTCAAACCTTAATAAAAATAATAATTGCATTCATACAACTATATGATCATTTATATATAATAAAATTAATCGAATAATAATAATAATAATAATTTATTGGAAAATTATTTATCTCAAAAATCCCTTAATTTAATAAAATAGATTTCTTAATTAAATAATAACTAAAAAACACCATTTGTACTTTAAAAGCTATTTACAATGTATCAATAATGACAAGAAATTATATTCATAATTATATACAAAAATAAGGTACATGAACATATTACTATCGATTAGTTACATAACCCCTTTAAAACAATTGCCAAAGACCTAAGGGTAAGGTGTGTGATGGTGACATACTCTTGGGGTGGCTCAGATAACATCACTCGAGTGGTAATTTCTATCAACTTCCACTTATCTCGTAGACGGTCCTGTGCGACCTTGACATGGTGAAGCTTAGCATGGGCTTGTTCAATATTGAAGCCCATGGATGCCACCTCTTTTCCAAGATCCGATAAATGGGCTTCTAATGGGGCAATTCTACTGGATGATGCAATCGCTTCCTTTGTCTGAGTAAATTTGGAATTGTTAAAGCCCTATATTTATACTAATCATGTGATCACTATTCAATGGCTATATTAGGAATGGTCAAAATTCATAACATAAAACCAAAGAAGTTGAACTTTTATATAAACATAAAGAGACAATTAATTAGATGAAGAGAGATTTCCATTAATGAAACTTTGGTTTGTTACAGTATTCCCCCCTTAAGAAATTTCGCCCCTGAAATTTTTCCTTTTCCCACACTAAAACAGATGTGGGTAACTCAGCTTCATCATTTCCTCCGATTCCCAAGTCAGTTCTTCAAACTTTTGGTTTCTCCACAACTCCTTGATGAGGCGCATTGTCTTATTTTTTAGAAATTTTTCTCTATGATATAAGATCCTCACTGGTTTCTCCTCATAAGAATGATCATCCTACAACTGTACCACCTCAGAAGAGAGTACATGTGAAGGGTCCGGTATGTTCTTCCTTAAGAGAGATACATGAAAGAAATCATGTACTTTGGCCATGGTAGGTGGAAGTGCTAGTCGATAGGTTACATCCCCGACACGATCAATAATTTCGAAGGGGGTGATGTATTGTGTACATAACTTCCCCTTCTTTCCAAACCTCCTAACCTTCTTCCACTGAGATATCCATTGAAAAATCATGTCTCCAACTTTAAACTCATGGTCTTGTCGACGATTATCTGCATAACTATTCTGTTGAATCTGGGCTGCCTTAATATGCTGATGAATGGTTTTCACCTTCTCCACCATTTCCTAGACCATTTCTGGTCCAAGCAGCTTACATTCAACGACCACATCCCAACATCCTGGTGTTCTTCACCTTTTCCCATACAGGGCTTCATATGGCGCCATTTGGATGCTCGAGTGGAAACTTCTATTATAAGAGAACTCAACCAAATGATGATGTTTATCTCATCCTCCTTTAAAGTCCATTGAGAACAGTCTCAACATATCCACAAGTGTTTGGATAGTCCGCTCGGATTGGCCATCAGTTTGAGGTTGATAGGCCGTACTGAAGTTCAGTTCAGTATTCAGAGCATGTTGATGACACTTCCAAAACTTATAGGTGAATCTTGGATCTTGGTCAGACACAATAGATAGTGGTACTACATGAAACCTTACCACTTCCCTGATATATATCCCCTCTAGTTGATCCAATTAGAAATCCTCCCGAATAGCAATGAAGTGTGCAGTCTTTGTAAGATGATCCACAACAACCCAGATTGCATTATTTCCTTTGGATATCCTCGAAAGTCCGGTGAAAGAGTCCATGGTGAGGTTCTACCATTTCCATTCTGTTATGGGAAATGGTTGTATCATCCCCATAGACTTCTGCCTCTCTGTCCTCACATGCTAGCCCACCAGGAACTTTGATGTATATTTAGTGATCTCCTTCTTCATATTATCCCACCAAATGTTTTCTCGGTGATCTTGATACATCTTTGTACTCCCTGGGTGAATAGGGAAATTTGAACTATGTGTATCATCCAAAAGTTCTTTCTTCATATCCGAAATTGAAGGAACACGTAGTCTTTTCCCGAACCGAACAATTCCTTCTTCATTAACATTAAACTCCAAGAATTTCCCTTTTTCGACAGCTTCCACTTTTTCTTGAATTCCCACATCATCATTTTCAGCATCCTTTAACCTTTCCAAATGAGATAGTTGAGCAATAATTTGTGAAAGGATGTGCGATTCTTCCTTTTCTACGATTCCCATGTCAATATTCATCAAGTGTATGAATATTGGATCCTTCTCAATTCTCATCATTGATCGAATCGCTGGATCCTTTCTACTTAGGGAATCTACGAACTTGTTCTCTTTCCCAGGGTGGTAATGGATTGAACAGTCATAATCCTTGATGAGATCTATCCATCTTCCCTGGTTCATATTATGTTATATCTATGTGAATATATATTTAAGACTCTTGTGGTCAGAATATATCTCACATTTCACTCCATAGAGGTAATGCCTCCAGATTTTCAAGGCAAATATCACCACCTCCAACTCCAGATCATGCGTTGGATAGTTTCTCTCATGGATTTTCAACTACCTTGAGGCATAGGTTATAACATTATCATTCTGCGTCAGCAAACATCCTAAGCCCTTATTTAAAGCATCATTGAAAACAATAAAAAGTTCCCACTTGTGGGTAAAGTGATCACGGGTATAGTGATATGCCTCCTTTTCAACTCCTTGAATCTTTATTCGCAATCATCACTCCAATAAAACTTTACTCCCTCTCATGTTAGCCTGGTATGAGGGTTGGACAATCGTGATAAATTTCCCACAAATCGTCGATAATATCCAGCTAACCCCAACAAGCTATGGATATTTGTTACTGATGTTGGCCTCGACCATCCCTCAATTGCATCTATTTTGAACGGATCCACAGATATCCCATTGCTTGTGATGATATGGCCCAAGAATGAGACTTCATTCAAACAAAACACACACTTGTTGTATTTTTCATATAGCTTCTCCTTGCACAAAGTCTCTAGTACAGTTCTTAAATGCTCCTAATGATCCTCCTTGGTTATGGAGTATATTCTAATATCATCTGTAAATACTACCAGAAATTTTTCTATGTAATCTCTAAAGACTCTACTCATTAAGTACATAAAGATTTCTGGAGAATTAGTGAGTCCTAAAGGAATATCTATGCATTCATAGTGCCTGTATATTTTGTAAAAACAGTCTTGGGGATATCTTCCTTCTTCACCCTTACTTGATAACATCCTGACCTCAAGTCCACCTTGTTGAAGTATTGTGCTCCACGCAGCTGATCGAAAAAGTCATCAATTCTTGGTAGAGGATACTTGTTCATTATCATGATTTTTTAAGTTCACGATAATCTATGAAAACCTGTATTGACCCATCATTCTTCTTGATGAAAAGGACTGTTGCACCCCATGGTGAAGCACTTGGGCGTATAAAGCGTTTATCTAGATTCTCCTGTAGAAGTTTCTTCATCTCGTCAAGAACTACAACATCTATTCTATAAGGAGTCTAGGATATTGGTAAAGCCCCGGGTATATGTTCAATTGAGAATTCAACATCACTTCTAGGAGGAAGACCCAACAGTTCCTAAGGAAACACTTCAGCGAATTCCCTTCCAATAGACATTTCTTCAAGGATGGTTTCTTCCTTGGACTCAATCATCTGAGCCAGATACGCATGCTCATAATGTAGTAATATCCATGCTTGAGATGATGGATCTAAAGGAGATTAATCTTCCTCCTTACACTTGTAAAGAATCAGGGGTCGATTCTCTATATGGAGTGTGATTTCCCTCTGTTGACAATTTATGTGGGATCTATATAAGGAAAACCAATACATGCTAAGAATTTCATAAAATTCCACCAGAAGGAGTGTGACGAGGTTCGCTGGGAAATTCAATCCATGGATTATAAAAGGGGAGGACTTATATTCATGGGATGCAATGATTTCCCCATTTGTCGTACTCACCGACATATTCACTTCCATGATTTGTGGTGGTGCTGGGATTGTTCTACTAAACATTCGAGATATAAAAGAATGCGTAGAACCTGAATAAAAAATTATGTTCACTATTCATGAATGAATTACTAGCATACATGTCACCACTTCGTTGTCGGGGTTCACTTCGGCAGAAGTGATTGAAAAAGCTCTTCCTTGCTACCTTGGAGGTTGTTGGTTACCTCCGAAAACCCTTGGATTAGGGCACTGATTTGCAAAATGACCCAGTTTGTTGCATTTGTAGAATTGAACAACGCATTGAGGCTAGAACGGAGCCTTCCTCTCCTCTATCGTAGTTGTGGGTCTTTCTTTCCAACAGTTAACAGCTAGGTTCCCTTCTCTTCTACAGCTTAAGCATTTCCTCGTCCCCTTAAGGCAATTTTCAGGGTGCTTCTTTCTGCACTTTTGGAAAGTGGGGTGCTAGATCTTCTTATCACCATTGGATTTATCCATCGGACCACCAAAATTTAAGTCCACCTTACGTTTCTTATACCCATGATACCCATGTGATTCTCCGATCTTCATTTTGACCTTGAGGTCACATCGGACAATTTCCTCATAGCTGTCGATGTCACGGATTGCCAATGATTTCTACAGGCTAGGCTTCATCCCACCAAAGAAGCGGTCAACATTGCATTCAGGGGTAACAACAATGTCAGAAGTGTATCGTGCAAGCCTTGTAAATTTTTTCTCATATGCTCCAACAGATTCTTCATCTTTTTTCTTGAGGGAAAGTAATTCCCTTTCCATCTCAAGTTGGAGGGTTCACGAAAAATTTAATCGAAAAACATCTTCCGGAAATCCTTCCATTCCAACACCTCGATCTTCTCCTCAGCCTACGTATTTCTAATCAATGTCCCCCACTGATCAGTTTCACCCTCCATACAAAAATCCTCCCGGAGAACCTTCTCTTGTTCAGAACATTGAAGGATGGGGAAGATCTTTTCAATGGAGTTGATCCATTGTTCATCGATCGTGGGATCAGATGATCCACTAAAAGTAGGAGGCCTTTGTTTCATGAAGCTCTCGATAGTTACTTGTTATTTTGGTGGGGGGGGGGGGGTTGAACGTTCCGCTTGAACCATGTTTCTTTTCAAAACACGAGTTATCAGAGAGAGAAGCGTGGTAAAGTTCTCGATTCCCGCTCACATTGGATTGGGCATCTCATTTGTATAATCATCACACTGATCTTCACAACGGTTGTTAGCTCGAGTCCTCATATTACCGGCCATTGGCTGGAATAAAAGGAAATTTAGGGGTAAGACATAGAGGGTAATCCAAAAACAAAATTTGATGTCTTATAAATAAACTTTTATTTCCTTAACTGACGAGTCTATAGGCTTCAATCTAGTCTTTTCATGACCCACCTTCTAACATATATTCTTATGGGCATTTTTCTAATTCCCTTAATAAGGGTTCATACTAAGTGTGTTAATTTATCAAAATAAATCTCCCGGGAGTGTCGTAACCAAGAGTGCAGCAAGGCCCATTGTCGTGCACCAGTTCCTGTTCGAGTCTATCTCAAAGCGGTGTTTTCAGGTTTTATCCCTAGGATACATCTGTGACAGAGCCGCATCTACCTGCTCGTATGAAGACAGGGATTTATTTTCTTGATAACTCACTTACTCAATACTCACCAAAACATTGGGATGTTTTTATTATACTTAGTCTTGTCTCTAAGGCTTTACTATGTTTTTCTTATCCTAATCCCAAAAATAACTAAACCTATCCTTTGATACCAGCTATGATAACCCCACTTTTATTACAAACTTAATCATGATTCATTATATAAAACTTCACTTGATACAATAAAGAAGATAGAGAGGTTTAGTTTCTTTGGGTCTTAGGATCATTACATAAAAACTTATAACATGAAATACAACATCTTTATTGAAAACATCCTTTACATGACCACTACATTCCCTCATACATAGCATTACATGGAATAACCTGAGGACATGCATAAGAAAAGGGCGAGCTATAAAGCCCAGTAAGGCGGTACACATGGAATATCAATATTGAGTTCAACACATGTTAGGAAATAGGCATATCAATAGAGAAAAAGATAATCATGAACATAAAGGCATGACAAAGCATGATAATCATAACATGGAAATGTGGCAACTCCACTTAACATGGAATTAGCATGATCCAAGGCTCATTACACATGGAGCATGTGTAAATCCTCATTGCACATAAAGCATGAGTAAACCTTCCTTTCACATGAATTAGCATGATTCAACACTCACTGAACATGAAGTATCATGGTACTATACTTTACCCAATGCTTTGGAGCGCTATAGGGGCGCACCCTTCTTAAACTTTTCATTTCATGAATAAGTGTGCCACATGGATCATAAAACATGGAATCATAAAACATAATCATTTATTCCACGATAACGGAATGCGGAATTCATACATGAAACATTATAATCAATATGTAAATGTGAATAATGTTGAATACCCTTGATGGAGAAATGGGCATGGTATTCACTACACAATGGCATTGGCTTAGAAAATCGGTGTGATTTCAGCAACGTAACGGTGTGACGTAAGAATTCATAGAAATGGTTGATGAGAGATAAAGGGGTTTCTCAGAATATTTACTTGTAATGGACAGTAAGGAGGTCATATGGATACATGTCCCAACAATTGTAATGGAATTTTGATTCATGATACAAAAGTATTGCTTGAATGTAAATGAGGAAAGAGAAGTTCCTTTCAGAATTTCGGCATAGTAAAGGGTGTACATGGGAGGAATTTATTGAGAGAGAAAGGGGTATCCCATAATTCAAACCTAAATAGGTATGTATGATGGAGGTTCAAAACCATTACCCAACATTCATAATTGAAACTAAAAGTGAAAAACAACATGATGAAAATTTGACAAAAATGAGAACGAAAGAAAAAACCCTTACTTGGAAGTGTGCTTCACAAGGCTAGAGAGAGGCTTGTGAGAGGATTCTTGGGAGCTTGGGGCACCTTGGGAGGATTCTAGAGAGGCTAGGGCAGAGGTTGGACTAACTCCAAATGCTTTGAGTGAGGAGAATGTGGGATCTTGTGTGGGTTTATATAGGAACGGTGAGGGAATTTTTTATTATTTAGGTTTGGGTCCCCTTACAGTAAATTAATCCAAACCACAAACCATCCCATGGTTTTTGACCATGGTTTTTGGAAAAGGGAATAGAAAAAAAATATTTTATAAGGCCAAAGTCCGAACTTCTTAAAATAATAGGGTTGCTTATGTGGAGGTGAGTCATACTCCCATGGAAATTAAGATAAAAAGACAAGGTGTTTAATAGGTCTTGATGGGTCCATTAATGCTTTTAAAAGTAAGCCAAACAAACCCAAAATCACATTATATTAATGATAAAATATATATTGGCCGAACATAATGATAATAGTATTTTATTACATCACTATTGGGTCATTATGATGACATAAAACACATTATATATTTAAACGGTATTTAATTTTTACTCAAAAATTTGACTATCTCTGAAAATTATGAAAAATTCAACGTTGGATAATTTCAACATCCTGATTCCAAAAATAACAATTATTTTATCTAAATAATTTTCTAAATATGTTAATTTTCACTTTTGAAATAAAAACCGTCATTTATTGAAAATTCACGGGTTTTCACAAAAATGGCTTTCAAACCATAATAAAAATTATAATTGAATTCATAAAATTATATGATGATTTATATATAATAAAATTAATCTAATAATAATAATAAAAATAATTGATTTCCAAAACCCCTTAATTTAATAAAATATATTTCTTAATTAAATAATAACTAAAAATACTATTTGTACTTTAAAAGCTATTTACAATGTATCAATAATGACAAGAAATTATATTCATTATTATATACAAAAATAATGTACATGAACATAGTACTATAGATTAGTTACATAACCTCTTAAAACAACTGCATATGACCTAAGGGTAAGGTGTTCGATTGTGACAGACTCTTGGGGTGGCTCAGATAATATCACTCGAGTGGTAATTTCTATAAACTTCCACTTCTACCATAGACAGTCCCTTTTGAGATTGACATGGTGAAGCTCAGCTTGGGCTTGGTCAAGAGAGAATTCGAAGGATGCCACCTCTTTTCCAAGCTCTGATAAATTGGCTTCGTATGGGGCAATTCTACTGGACGAGGCCATCACTTCCTTTGTCTGAGTAAATTTGGATTTGTTAAAGCCCTATATTTATACTAATCATGTGATCACTGTTCAACGACAATTTTAGCAATGGTCAAAATTATTAACATAAAACCAAAGAATTTCACATTTTATAAAAACATAAAGAGAAATTTAATTAGATCAAGAGGAATTTACATTAATGAAACTTTGGGTCATTACAAAGAGTGTCCCCCTGTGTTCCTTGAGAAGCCAAAACATTTTCATGTCAGTTTCCCACACACCATGCAAGCTTCATTCTGAATTTACAACTATAAATTATACATAAAAAATTACAATATAATTAAAAAAATTAATATATAATTATATTTTAATATTCTTATATTATATTTTTTTATATATATCATCCTTAAAATATGGGAATAAAATCCTTCACTCCTGTGCATGATGAACTACTTCTTTGCGAGATGATATAATTGTATTCTATCTCCGACTCAACTAAAAAGTTATCATGATGTTAATAAATATATATATGATAGATATGAAATAATATTGATTGTTTAAAAGAAATATATCATCAAATTCCTTACCCTTTCCCCAATTACAAGAATTATATCATCACTCATGAGTTAGAAAATCCTACCACCTCCACTAAGTGAGGTAATTAATTTTCCATGTGAATAATTACTAAATTATTATAAAAATGTATTTAATGAAAAAATATAATATTAATAATATTGGTATAAATTTTAATATGATGTAACCAATTCCTAAACCTCAGAACAATAACTTTTATGACAAAACATGCCTGAAAAAACTAGGTAATTGACACACCAATATAACAATAATAAAAAATTATAATTAATGGAAGGGTTATAAGATGTCATATAATGATAAAATAAGATATAATTAATGTTAAAATGGTATTAATATGATTTAATATCATGTTTCAATCCATTATACGTGAGGTTAAAGCATGTTCAACTAAAGGTAAGGGTTAGGTAAGATAATCACTCCCAATTACCTTTCATTGAAAAATATTTTAATCATTTAAACAATTTAATTTATATGGTGTGATTACTAAAACGTGTAGAAATTATATCATATATCCTTAAATATTAATTATAGTTTATGATACCATTCATATTAGTTAATCCATGAGGATTTTACCTTATTGTTACTATGTGATAAGTTGTCTCGTAACTCATTTTATATTCATTGTGTTATACTACGAATTAATTGAATATGGGTGTATATGATTTATTGTTTTTTAATTTTTAATTAGTATTTACTATTTGAATATTTTATATGATTATAAATTTAACATACATAATAGATTTGATGATTAATTATTTCCTCAATGGTATGATCTTTGTAAAATATTTTTTCTTTATATCAAATCTATTGACATATAATTGTTATTATACACTTATTTATTTTTTCAAAATGTATATAATTCCCCTTGATATTTTATATAATTAACCTTTTAATTTTAATGGTATTTAATTTTTTATATTTGATCTCATTTCTTTCATGGGGTTTATGTTTCAAAATCTTTTAAATCAAAAATGTTTTTAGGCTCTAGTATTCTTTTAATCGTGATTATTTATGATTTGATATAATTTGAATGAAATTATTTGATAATTATATAATAAAACCATTTAATTTTAATATTCTATAGTTTCTCATTATATTTTAATGTAATGGTACCATTTTACTATCAATGGTACTTAAAATTATTGAGAAAATGTTTTCATGAAAATACAACATTATTTTACTCTTCAGTCGAAAATCTATTTTCTTCCAAATCGTTGTTTTAAAAAAATGATGTAAATATTTTTTCCTGTAATTTTAATTTATATTCATTCCGATTATCTAATTTTTGAATTATTTTTAAAAGTAATATTCTTATCATTTTCCAAATAAATTACTTTTTAATTTTCATTTCATCATGTGAATGGAACCATTGATTTTTCATAATTGGTACAAACAACACATATCACAGTTATGAACAATAATTGTTATAGTTATTACATCATAATTTTCATTTTTTTAATAAAATGTTTTCACTTATATTATATAAATTATTAGTTTTAAAATTTGAATTTCAATGGAAAACATTTTTTTGATGAATAATGATATTAATGATATTTATATGTTATTTATTTTGGTCAATGACTAATATAAATTTTCTTACATAAAATTTACTTTGTATATGTTGTAATGATACAATACATATTATTTCTTGTAATTATTTTTTTTCATCTAGACTAGGGAAAATATTCACATTCACATCATTGATTACTTTATGTATTCATTAACTATACCATGAAACATTCAATTTCATATAATCTTTGGACATTATATCTCTCTTAAATAACCATATTATTTATCAAGTATAAGATTTCATGTTAAATTTATTATCATTTCAATATACATTGTTTTTCATTGAATTTTATTTTATTGACTTTTAATAATGTTGTTAAATCCTTATTCTTTATTTAAAATAAATAATTTTTGAAAAGGAATACAATTCATGAATGTAATAAACCATTAAATATATGATAAATTCATTTTACCTATATTAATGGGTGAGAACCAATTATACAAATCCCATGGATGAATCAGTAGTCTCATTTGTTGAATCAATTTTTTATTTATTTTACTAAGATAGTGTATAACAATATATCGACTAAACGCTATTAGTGTCATATACAAATGGTATAGATATAATGATGTCTTAGATCATGACATACAATGTTAATAACTTCCATAATTTAGAATTTATTTATTATTATCCAGGATATTATTTCATTGATATTATCCATAGATTCCTTTTGACCTTAAGATATTTATTAAAATGAATATATTTTTAATTATTTATTATGAAATGTTGATTATGATATATATAATCATGATTGTAATTTTATTGTTTAAATTTTTTGTGTTTTAATTTATTTAAAATTTCATATTAATTAATCCTTATTCCATAATGATAAATTCAACTATACATAAACCTTATTAAGAATTTTATCTGACCCTTATTTTTTCCATTCCCTCTAATATGAAGAAGGAATCTTTGAAAGAGATCATTGAAAAAAGATATGTAATTTAAATTTTTTTAATTAATTATTTCAAATGTAATGATTTACTGGAGAATTTATCTTTTTAACATATACTACCAAACTATTCGATCTATTTCAATTTGATAACATGTGTATAGGACGAAAATGAAAATCTAACCACTGACTATGGGCTATGGGGGTTGAGGTCTTTGTATAAAATCCAAGAAAAATCGACATAAGAAATGTGATATGTTCGTTCCATTCAAATGTCGGGGGACATTAGCATTCCATAATAATTACACAAATAAATTCACATTGGTGAAGAGGATGGGATGTTGGGGTCATCATATCCTATTGGGGTGGAATTATCTCTTACTATGGGACACTATTTTAGAGTTATGATATGTTCATAAATAATTCCAAAATCTCAGTATGGTACTGGTTACCCTTATTCTGATAATATGATTAAAATAAAGGGTTAGTGATAATAGAGGAATATATCACATGACCTCTATTAATATCAAAATTATATGTAATTCATTGGTTTATAGTCATAATTGCATATTTTTTAAATTGACCTCCCTCTTGGGAGGTGGTTGGTCTTTTGGAATTGGTTTTTCTTATATACCAGTATTTTTGGAGCCTTTTCAAGATCTAATTCTGGTAATTTTTTTATTTAAGTATCTTTGATTGCTGTTATGACATGGGGTGCGTTTTAGTGGAGTTTTATGAAAATATTGGGAAATATGGGGTTGTTCACGATTGGTGCATTGTTAGAGTAAGCCATGCACCCAACCCAACTAAGCGTATGGACCCTAGTAGAAAGGATATATATATATATATATATGGAAAATGGTTTGAAAAAATATGCACCTAAACATGGGTAAACACGTGACCTTGGATAATGATGTTCTCATGGTAGGTGCACAGTTTAACAAACTATACGCCCCATCCTAGGAAATTTTGCATCCTGTTTTTAGTTACCCAATTTTTTTTAAATCCCCCAAACACCTGAAATATAAATTATTCGACATTTGGGTTTGTGAATTTTCAAAGATTTCTGGAGGGGATACAAGGCCTTCAGACTACATTTCCTCAATATTCAAGGCACAAATCAATGATCTTCTCTTCTCCAAGTACGTGGATCTTATTCGGATGTGTTTCCTTATCATTCATCTATCATTAATTGATCTTTTGGTGTAATTTTTCCTATTTTACTATAGATTGAATCCTAATTGGCATGATATAGATCATGGATTTTATATCTATATCTATATTCATTATATATTTAAATCATTGATCTTGATTTGTTGAGTTATATATAGAACTCATATTTATGTAATTGTGATTTGGTAATTTTGGGGATTTCTTTTTAATGAATTTCCATCAATTAATTGAGGTATCTTGGCTAAGACATAATTCAAAAAGTAATGAATGTGATGTGTGTATTCATTATTATAGAATTGTTATCATTGATTTGTTATTAAATTCCTAAATTTGGTTATTTATGTGAACCAACTGATATATTGAATCTATATTGATTTAAATGATTGATTGTGGAATTAATCATGAGACAAAGGACTGACCTATTGGATAATTAATTTGGTGAAATTTAATTATGAGTGTTGGGGTTGTGATCCAGAAAATTTATTAGGGGATTAATCATGAGATAATGAATTGGCTAGACTAATATAATTAATTGTGATTTAATTATGTTCCTTGATACTATGATCATGATAATTAATTTTGGGATTTATTATTAATAGTTTAGAATTATAATGAGATAATTAATTCTGGAAAAATTAATATTGGGATATGAATAGTGATATTAACTACTTAATTGATGATTTAATTAATGGAATAAGAATTCATAATTCAAAGGGGATTCAATTAAGGTTATTGATGTATTTAGGTAATTTTTTAATTATTAATGGAATTGATGTGGATAATAAATTATTAATTAATTTTTTTTGTAATGGAATGGGAACATGGTCATTCAATTAAGAAGTATTAATGGTAACATGGTCATTATAAATACGTCTAAATGAATGGGCACATGGAAATTCAATTGAGAAGTATAAATGGTAACATGGTCATTGTACTTATTAGTAAAATAATTGGAACATGTTCAGTATATTGAGAAGTAGATATGGTAACATGGTTATCTTACTTATTAATTTAGTTTTGTTAACATTGAGTTTATGTGTGAATTTATAGAATGGTAATAAGGAAATCTGAGATTTGGCCTCACAAGATAAATCTTCGAACTCCAACAAGAGTCGAGTCAGGTATGGAGATATCATATCACCTTTGAATACCTCGAGCTTAGGTATGAGTCAAATTAGGTATTAAGATATGATGTAACATAGGGAATGCTTCAAGATCTAGTATGAGATGATGTTGGTATTGACGTAATGGTACCCCCAATAATCATTTAGTTAATATAACTAAATAAATAATAAATAATAATGTGATAACTATTTATTTATGCATTGTATTCTTTAATTTATAGAACTACACACACTACCTTTTGAATGAAATGTTTTTAAACATTTTTGGTGGTTGTATACTGAGTTGTAATCACACCCTACTAAGGTGGCATGATCAGTACCAGAATTGAAATTATTATTAAAGGAATGGTTAAAGGATAGGGCCCAAGATTTGAAAGATAGTTGTGGATAAAGCGTGGATAAATGAACAAGATATGGTTTGGGACCCTATTGAGGGTCATTAGTTTCATTATTTTTGTTTTTTTATACACATTGACACTTATATTGGAATAAGATGTTTTCTACTTCAGTTGAATATTGTACTTACTGTTTGGGTTATCATATGAAATCTTTATTATTTATGCCTACATATCCTTCTTCTGTTTCTTATGTACTTACAACGGTGTTTAATTATCATAAAATAGGGAATATCCTCACCATTACTAATTTACAAGACCCTCACTACTATTCGATAGCCTTAAGTGTATTGGGAGGTGCACCTTAGGTCATGTGACCAAGTGACTCGGGGAACTATTGTATTGCACCGAGGTTGGAATATTATAAATTGTTATCAGAATGGATAGTTTTACCTTATTCTTATTTTGTATAACTATTTTCGGAATGGCATATTTTATACTAGGATGATTTGGGGGTTGGTATTGAGCTCGTTCATTGGAGATGCAGACCCTTGTATTAGGGAAAACCTGAGTACTCAGAGTGGGATTATTGTTATTGTTAATTATAGTTACAGTTGAATATTAATTCACCTTGGGTGACACATTTTTGGTGAAATGTTATTATTTTTTTGGATTACATTTTAGTATCAACTCATGTCTCAAAATGAAAGGAGATTTGAGTCTGTATCCATCATTCTATATATGCATGGTTATTGCGGCATGCATCATTATTGGAACACACAGGAAAATGGGTTAAGGGTATACAATTAGCATGAACTATTATCCATGTTTTTTATATTAAAAAGGAAAAATGGTTCCTAACATTAATTGATAATGTTTTTAAAATCATGATAAATGATAATAATTGGATGTCTATATGAG
This sequence comes from Viscum album, assembly GCA_963277665.1. Classification (NCBI taxonomy): domain Eukaryota; kingdom Viridiplantae; phylum Streptophyta; class Magnoliopsida; order Santalales; family Viscaceae; genus Viscum; species Viscum album. Next base: position 63,248,766 of record OY728128.1, read on the forward strand.
AAACATATTTATGATATTATTTTTACGCTTGATATCCAAAACCATGGAGTAGGATGGTTAAGCGTAGTGATAACACCTATGTACTAACCATGTGGAAAGATGTTGGGAAAAGACATTTTGTGACCTATTTTTATAATTTCAGTAATGTAAATGTCATAAGATTGTCTTATGAGACCTAAGTTGTGTTTTTGGAATTAAAGAGAGTATGCCTTCACAATGCTAATTGAGGGGATGATTGAGGTGCATGGCTTGGAATATTCTTCCCGTTAGGGAACATAAATCACTGATGGATCCAGCTAAAGATGAAGTGGAGTAGTTCTAGGATAAATTTTCTCATTTCATGAAATACATGTAGAGATACTGATGGAAGGTTTTGAAAATATTCTCTGATATCATGAGAGAGTATCAGTTGAATCACGCTCTGACTTTTACTAGAGAGGGAGGGCCTGAGGGCACATAATTCTGGGATGAGTCCAATGAGACCATACCTGACTATTGGGGGACTCTGATTAAGTGGAGGGTTAATCTAGATTCTTACATGGTATGAGGATCAGTGAAGCACTGGTTGGACATTCTGGAGTTAATTGGGAAACAAACGGAATGTTAGGGAATGACTTCTAGGAGTGGTTATTGGAAAAACATTTAACTAGATACACAGAGACAAGATAAATCATCAAAATTCTTGCATTTGATCTAGGATATAATGTACATAATGTATTATGTTAGACTCTATACATATCTTAAATGCTTTTCTCCAATATTGGTGGGATATGAGGCTTCTTAGAGAAATGATTTTAAGACAAACTTAATTGTGAAATTATGTCCATAGTAAATATTTTCCAATTAAATATGTATTATAAATTTGTTTATCCATATTTCATAGTTGATGGGATGTCAAGGGAGGCTTCAAATGATGGAGAGTGATTTTTACTAGACAATTAGGAAGTGTTACTTCAAAGAGAAGGAAGCACTCTTATGAAAACATTCTCTAGGGTAGTGGGATGCAGAGTACTCAGATAGAAAGGTTGGTTGGAAAGGATATTATTAGGGTGATCTACCCTCCATGTGGTAGGATGAAACACTATCATCAAAACCACTCCCAAAAACATGAAGATTGTCAGTCTTGCAGCTAGTTGTGACACATACAGTTGTTATATTGGTCATACAGACATACTGGTGTTGAGGGGGAATCATGGTTGTGTCAGTGTGTGGGAAGGGAGTATTCTACACCATATTAGTCTCGTAGATAGAGTTATTCTATATTATGTGGAAGTGGTAGTGGACGTGGATATATAAGGATAAAGAACCCTTATTAGCAGAGTGGTGAATCTAAGGGGATTCAGAAAACATCATAGTGTAGAGAGGCAATATAGTTAAATGTATTGAAGCTTATACATGTAGAGATCATGGTTGGGCCATCATAAGTGAGAGGTAATATTCTAGTAGATTTTACATTATCTAGTTCTATATTTGATACTGGTGCATCCCATTCCTTTATATCTTCAAATATTGCCAATGGTTTCAGCCTAGTGGTTGATTTTGTGAGCATTACAATAACAATAAATACACCAGTGGGAGACTGATCTTGAGACATCTATTTGTGCAGAGGATGTTCACTCGAGATTGGAGAGTAATGTTTTCTCTGAGACCTATATATTATTGATATGCCAGACTTCAAATGAATTATGGGTATGGAATGGATACTAAAATACCAATCCAACAGCAAATGTTACAATAGCATAGTTACTTTTAAATATCTGAAGGGTGACCTTTACATTCACTGTGGAGAGCGGGATATCCAAGAAGGCCAATCATGGCTAATTACTAAGTAATTGAAAGAGCTCATAACCCATGTTGCTAGTATACTGTTTTATGATGTGGGTGTTTGGAATGATGTCATTTAACAAATGTTAGGACTATTTCAGGATCCCATTCCTATAGAAATCTTAGGGATACCACCTTATAAAGATGTGGGATTCACTATTGGGCTCTGGTCAGGGGGGTCAATCATGTCATTATTCCACCGAACATAATGGAACTAAATGAGATTCAAGTGATCAATACTCAGTTAGTGGAGTTATAGGATAAAAGATTTATCTATCCAAATATATCTCCTTGGGGATCACCTATTTTGTTTGAAAACAATACTAGCGGTAGTTTGCATTTATTTGTTTGATTATCATATCTTGAATAAGATATCGCCCAGAAATGATATCCTCTTCCACATATCGAAAACCATTTTTAACATTTGAATGGATATTTCAAGTTCTCGTAGATAGATTTGAGATCATGGTATCATCAGTTGAGAGTAAAAAATTATGATATATAGAGGATTTCTTTTAGGAGCACATATGTCATTTATTTGGTTATAGTAATGCCTTTTTTGTTAAAACATGCTATAATAGGATTTATGGATTTGATGAACAAGATCATTCAATAATACCTAGATTAGATTATTTAGTATTCATTAATGATATATCTTTGTATTCCAAGACTCATGAAGATCACACCCAACATATTGAAATTATCCTGAGTACCATGAGAGAGTATCAGCTATATACCATGCTATCTACGTGTCATTTTTAGATTGATCAAGTACAATTTTTGGGGCATATCATCTTGGACAAAGTTGTAAATGTGGACACAGATAAGGATCAGGAGGATGTTTCTTATTAATTTCCTAATATTTTATTTTTTGATATATGAATCTTCTTGGAATTATCTTGAAATTATAAGAGATTTATCCAAGAATTTTCTTGTTTTCTAGAAACACATTCGAGCTTGACCAATAAATGGATAATTATTTATTGGAAAACATCATGTGACAATGTTTTACATAAGTTTATGTTCTTATGTTTTGGAGGTACTACCTTTAATAATATAAGTATAAAGTTTATATAGATCATGGGAAATTTAAGTATATTTTCTAATAGTGTGATTTGAATCATCATTAGATGACATGGGTAGAGTATAATCATTAATTTAATTTTGAAAATAATCGTATATTCTAGGGAAAGGAAATGGTGTGGATGATTCAATATGCATGAAATATCCCACTCAGATGGTTTTGGAGTCGAGTGCAGCATGGAAGATGATGAATATATAGGAAAAAATGCAAGTGGTGGTCCAGGAGAGTCATAAGCAGATGAATCTAGTCTCAGTTGTAGTGGAGTCGATATTATTGGGAGGGATCATGAATATAAATAATGGGGATTTGGAGTGATTATCCATGAGGTAATTCATTGAGGGTATAAAGACACCCTAGGACTACATGATAGATGAGTAAATGATTATCTACGTGAAGAATCACGTTGTTGTACCTATGAGTGTATGAGAGGAGGTCATGAGAGAATTTCAGGCCTTGAAGTGGGTAGTGTATATATTTTTGACAATAATGTACTATAATCGACGATGGTATTTTGAGTGGCCAATCATGGAAAAAGATATAGATGGGTTTTTGACAAGATGTGTCACCTATAAACAGATAAAGGTAGAGCATCAACAACATGGATGATTACTACAGTCATTTTTTATTTCAAAATGGAAGTGGGATGATGTGAAAATGGACTTTTTAGTAAGACATCCAAATACTCTTAGGAAGAATGATTATATTTGGGTCATTTAGGATATACTGAAAAAGGTAGTGCATTTCGTTCCAATAAGGGAATCCTTTACTATAGAGATGATGGGAGAGATGTATGTTTGGGATATAGTCTATTTTTAATGGGTTCCATAGACTATAGTTTCATATCATGATTCATGATTTATTTCACATTTTTTGGTAGGTATTGTAGAAAACTCTTGGTACATAGGTATTATTTAGTACATCCTTCCACCCAATGATATATAGGATGTCACAATGTACTATACATGTACTTCTGGATATGTTGAGGTCATGTGTGCTTGACAAAGGTGGGTCTTTGGAGAAACTATTTTACATAGATTGTTTTTTCTATAACAATAGTAATCAAGAAGATATACATATGGAACCATAGGAGGATCATTATGGTAGGTTGTCTGTACCACCACTATGCCAGATAGAAGCATGTGAGTTTGAGTTTTTGGGACCAAGTCTCAGGCAGGACACATCCGAGTATTTGTAGTTCATTCAAAAACATATTTCTATGAAGGATCTGATGTAGAAGTCATATATAGATACATGAATATTACCCATAAAGTTTACATAAAGTAATCATATATTCCTTCACGTTACACCCATGATGGGTCACTGTAGGATATTGAGGCTGGAGAAGATGACGTCTAGGTTTGTTGGACTATTTAAGGCAGTGGAGAGAATTGGGATAGCGGTATACTGGTTGGCTCTTACTCAAAAATACAGTTCCATGCTTGATGTCATCAATGTCTCACAACCATGGAATTACAGCCCCAACCCTTATCCTGTGATCTTGTGGATGAGTTTGACCATGAGATAGTTGTTTCCATTAAAGAGCATCAAAAATGTGTACTAGATCACAATGGCTATGTTTTTCAATTAAAGGCCATCCCAATATTTTTTGTTCTATCCCATCATGGATGTGTTCAAGAGAAAACATGGGAAAGTTAAACAGACACGAGGGCTAAATGGACCGATAATTTTTTCTTGAAATCATATAAAAAATGGAATTTCCTCTAGAGGATGAGTTGTTAAAAGGTTTGGAGATAGTGATATCCTGAGCATTTCTAGAGTTATCATAGGATCTAATTCATGTACCTTTTATTTTCATTAAGCACCCTTGATAGAAGTTATAAATTGGGGTTCTTTTGGGAAATGTTTTAAGAATCTTTTGAGGAAAGGGGGGTCGTGCATGGTTGGCGCATGATTAGAGTAAACTATTCACCTAGACCAGCTAACCGTGCGGACCTAGGAAGAGGGGATCTACACGGCTGGTTCATGGTTTGACAAACTCTACAGCCTCATATATTCATGTTTTCCTTATTGGTGAAAAATTTTCATCACTGTGTGCCCCCTCCTAGGAAACCATGCATGTGGTATTTAATTTTCTGAAAAATTATTTAAAAATCCACCAAACCCACTAAATGATATTATTTAACTTTTCAAAGGAATCAATGTATTATAAATATTTTAGATATTTTTTGAGGGGTTATAAGGATTTATAACCTACATTCTTCAATATTAAATGTTGGAATAAAAGATATGCTCTTCTCCCAATAATTGATTCTCATCCTAATGGCTATCTAAATTTTTTTCTCATATTCCTTGAGATTTTGATGTAATTTATAGTTTATTTTTTTTATGATGAAAACATTATTGGTGAGATACAAATAAAGTTTTTTATATCTAGATATAGATTAATTATATTATTAATTATTTAATCTAGATTTAGGGATTTAGATCTAGAACTCATATATACCTCGATGTGCTACTTATATTTTGGGGATTTACATTGAACAAATGTCCATCAATGAATTGACGAAGGTGGTCCCAGACCTAATTCCCATAGTCATGGATTGGATGTGTGTGTGTATGATTATATAATTTCTAGCATTATTTTTAAATTGTATCCCTAAATTGGGTTAATCAGGTTGACCAATTCCTCAAATGATGCTTTGTTGAATTAAATGATTGATTGAGGAATTAGTCCTCGAACTAAGGGGGACGACATATTGGATATTTAATTTAGTGAAATTTAATTAAGAGATTTGGGGGTTGGTATCTACATTATTAATCATGGGAATAATTATGAGATATTAAATTGTTTATACTGAGTTATTAATTGTGAATTAATTATTTTCTTTGATACTATGATGTTGATAATTAATTGTGTGATTAATTATGAAGAGTTTAGATTTAGAATGAGATAATAAATTCTTGAAAAATGGATTATGAGATAAGATTTATGATACAAAATAATTAATATCATGTGAATGATTAATTAATTAGAGAGTTAATTACAGATTTTTATTTATTTAGCTAATTTTTGAATTAGTAATGGATTTTGTGTGGATAATTAATTATGAGTTATATATGTTAGTACAAGAATGGGAACATGGAAATTCAATTGATAGTTATTAATGGTTACATGTTCATTGTAATTATGAGTAAAATAATGGAAACATTGTCAATCTATTGAAATGAAAGAATGGTAAAATGGAAATATTACATAGGAATTTGAAATTGAAAAAATTGGAAAGTATGTTTGAATTTAATAATGGTAATAAGGGAACTGAGATATTTGGCCTCAATTTAAAATACATCGATCTTCGGAACCAACCGAGTAAGGAAATGAGATATCATATCATCTTTGAATATATAGAGCTCCAACATCAGTCAAATCAGGTATTAAGAAATTATATTACCTTGGGAATTATTTAGGCTCCGGGATGAGATGAAGTCAGTATTAAGGCATGGGTATCTCCAAGAACCCTAGAGTTAATTAGAATTAATAAATTATATAAAATAATGTGTTACTATTTATTTATGAATTATCCTCTTTATTATTATAAAACTTCATAAAATAACTTTTGACTATAATTTATTTAGACACCATTGGTGGTGGATAATTGATTTTTACTCACACCCTTCCTAGGCTGCCTGATCGATAAATAAATATACTTCACTATTGCAAGACTTGTTAATGAATGGGGCCCAAGATTAGAATGCTGAACAGGGATAGACCATAGAAGAGGGAACTAGATGTGGTTCGGGACCCACATACGTTTCATCACTTTTAGGTCCACTAATTTAGATACCAGGATGGGCGAGTGAATCATGGTATGATACATTAAAACAACTAACCCTATTGATCATGTTTCACTATTAAAAAAACTATCCTCACTCTCTATTTCATGTAGAAATGTATAAACAGAAATCAAATCATGCATAGGACACAACAATTTTTACTTGGTTCAGCCACATTGGGCCATGTACAAGGAGAATACACATATGATGTGCCGATGTACGAGCTTAACTAAAGGAACATTGCTATTTACATGTTTTGAAGCAGACTCACCATCCATTCTGGATTACAACCATTCAAAAATTGACAACACACTGTTCTCTCAAATAAAGGGAGCACACTGCTTCTTTATAAGATCCACTCATAATTTATAGAATTGTAGGTATCTTCATTGTCTCTAATGATATCTACATCTTTAACGGTTGATGGATGCTCTTTTGATGTCCAACATTCACACACAGATGAATCTCTCTTTTCACCTGCTGTATCGGGAAACCTCAAATATTTTGTGAAACCCTTTCTGCGTCTTGTGCACAACTTTAATGCCTTGTCTAGAAGATTACCCTTTTGTCATGAAACACCCGTTTCACGCAACTTCAATATTTTGGGAAACTCAAGTATTATGGAAAACATTAATATCTTTCTCGCAACACAAAATATTTTAGGAAAATCCCTTTGGGTGAAATTCTTATCTGATTCGGGGCACATGTTTTCTCTAAATGTCTTTCTCCTTCGAATGAGGGGGATCACGTCGTATTTATAATCATTCAAGATGCATTCATAGAAGATTCAACTTTTGTTTCACAAGTTCCCCTTTGAGCGCACAAAACCCCATTTGATGTCACATTGGGAGAACAAGTTTAATTCGCGCAACCATATCCTTCATTCCCATTTACAAATCATTCACGCAACTCATGCATCTTACATTTTTCCAGGTTCTTCTCTCAAAACCTGCCTTGCATGAAAATTTCCCAAACACACTAGATCATTCAAGCAACTTTCTTTTCGAATAACATGTTTCCCCATTTTTTTAATTTTAAGACCCAAAAATTTGGAAAACACTTGATGTAACACCCTAACCCCAAAATCCCAGAGTTGGTGCATTATTTTTATACATTGGCATTATTACGGGAAATCAATTCCTAAAAGACTGATCAGTTTAGCAGTCTTGGAAAATAGATCAAATACATGAACATTAAATTACACATTATAAAATAAAACACAACATAAATGATCCTTTTATAATGAAATTAATCTCATAGAATTACCCTTCTTATCAACCATAATACACCTCATGGAATCATGAGAAAAGTAAAACATAGAAATGTTTGAGCTCAGATTCTCAGTAAGGATAACGATATAGAGGAAGCATTCAAAAATAAACATAAACATTTAATGTAATGTATAAGACTAATACAAAATCCTTTTAATCATAAACTTAACCTTAATATGGAAAAGAAAAATCAAATAATTCCATTTAAATAATCACATGGATATTCTACTAGTAGAATAATTACTTGTAATATCAATATCCAATTTCATAATGTTGGAATTCATAATGCCAGACTTAATAACGACATAGTAATGCCCTATTCCAAGACTAAAAATAAGATTTTGTCAAGGCCTTAGTCCAGGACACTTGTTTATCTCATGACACATACAGATGCATCGAAGGGATATAGCAGGCTCCACCCATCACATACTAATTCTAATTCATTCCCCATATGAGAAGGTGGAATCATAACATAAAAATTAGTATTTAAACGATCATACAAAATGTCAATACATTATCTATAAACCATGAATGGTATAAAAATAACACATCCATAGTCCAAAATATCTCAAAACCTTCAATAAAATATGGAATATTTATATCATAATAAAACAACTATGATCATGAATAATATCCAATAAAGGATGTTGACATCGTTGAAAATGATCAGTATTAATGATTGAGATAAATGTCCATTTTCCATGGAATCATTTAAAGGCCACATATTTTTTAAAGGAATAATTTTAAAAGATATTTTTTAATAAATGATTCCCATAACACTTTGTTACATTTGAATGGAATTTACATTTTAATAAATCACGTAAATATAACAAAATCATTAAAACCATTTTGAAAACATGGACATAATGGGAATGATTTAGATGAATAAATATTTAAAACATTTAAAATTATTTTTTAGTTAAAGAGTATTTTAAAAGAATAATTTTGACATTTATTTTTTGAAACATGGACATGGATACTAAATATGTCCCAAAACATTCTTAGACTTAAACAGTCTCGAATAATATAGAGATTGATGAAGTAATCCTTACCTTGAACTTTCCATTGGCCGAGGGTACGTTTAACCTCCTATATAATGACCATAGTAGCTTATTAAATTATAATAGATCCATATTCATATTTCTTATATCATACATGATTAATTTATGAGTTTATACTACCCATTTTATAATTATTTCCATTTTAAATTTACATTTCGGGTAATAGTCGCTTTCTTTATCATACATGTTTTAACTTGTTATTCTTGATCGTATCATTTAGAAAATGATTTAAATAAATCATGAATATAATGTTTGATTTATATATCATATATATTTTGAATATAAATAATTATAATATATATATATATATATATATATGAAATGGGAGGCATCATTTATGGAGGCGGTAGGTCGTACGTACGCATAAATGCAGTTTCCGTTTTCAAATTGTATTAAACAGAAGTATGTGAATAAGATATATGTAATTATATATATATATATCTATATATATATCCTGTATCATTATTATTTCATATATTTCATACTTATTAATAATATATATATTTTTAATCATTGTTTAATGGTTTACGTGGAAATGAATCGTATCTTGTCGTGGAGACAATTATCCATACGTATGCAGGAGCGACAATATCATTATATTCATGGTTAAATAATATGTAATTGGAAGGTATATCATATAAAAATAATAATTAACATGTTATATTTATTATTTAAATCAGTTATACTCATTATTATACCCATCCAAATAATGTAGTGTCTGAATAACAAACTACACCACGACGTGGAGACGGTAAGCCGTACGTATGCACGTATGGTCAATTTTTCATTATAGGATGGATAGAATAATGAATATGGTTGTACAATATTTATAATAACATAATAGTATATATAAGGTAATGAAATCATTATTTTATTCTGGAAACAACTAAGAAAGAGAAAGTGGAAGAAGAAATGTACATAAAAGAGGGTGGTGAAATTATTACCTCTTCTTCGGGTGTTTCTTTTTGAGTTGATCAAAAGGTCTCTTAGGTTTGCTATATAATCAAATAAAGGAAACTAGGTTGAAGGTATTTTAGTTTAGAAGGTATTTAGGTAGATTTTATCCATGTTTAATGTCTTTGGAGGTGTGAAATTAGGAGAAGGGAAAGTGCCCTTTTATAAGGGGTTGAGGGCCACTATAGGAAAAGATTAAAATATTAATTTATTATACCATTATATTACAATTATAACGGCTCCAAATAATTTTATTTAGAGCCTTAGGTGGTTATGGGTCTAAATCCCCCCAAATAATCAGATTTATACAAGTTTAGGTTAGCATGGTAACCTTATCCTTTAGATTTAACTCTAAGTTAAATAGTTTAACTTTTATTGTGACTTCTTGTATTCTGAAATTATATAGTTAATAAACATACTCTAAACTTCCAATAGAACCGCATGTGGTTCATTAATTACATATATAGTATTATTTAAGGCATTTTTCCAAATGTTATATTTTTTTGGAATATTATATCAACTAATAATATAGTATTTTGTTTTAAAAACTCATTTATGTCAATGTCGACACTATTTAGTATTTGGTTTTAGTGGAAGTCATCAAAAAATGAATACTTCAAACCAAATAAATTGAATAAATAATTTAATTTAATTTTCACCTATAAAATTAGTTTATGGGATCAATAATTTCATAATATATTTGTTTTAATATTTACAATATTATTTATTTGATTCTTTTATTAATAAGGAAAATACTGCATCATTATTGTGTCAAAAATAAATATATTCATTTTATGTCTAAAAATTATAAATAAAATATAATAATGTAGGAAATATTTTTAGATTTGAAATAAATATTTATAGTCGAATAGATCAATTATATAACTCCATATAAATTTTTTTTACTAAAAGATACATTCTTTTGTTATTTTTGTCATTACTTTAGACTAATTAATATAAAAATTCATTATCACTCTCATGTGGCTCTATTGGGCCCCAAAATCGACCCACGTATGAAAATGGTCGTAAATGTATCAAAAAATAGGGTTAGGACACATGTTAGGTTAATTTAATTTTATTTTAATATTATTTTTTACCAATATTTAACAGATTTACCCTTTAACCATGGTAAATGAAATATTACCAAAATAATTATTCATAATGTCTCAAAATAAAAGTTACCAATTTACACAATTTGGACCTCTTGATTTCAAATATGGAGTCCATCTTTTAAAATTCCAAATACAGAAGTGGCATATATTAATTTAAAATTAACCACCATCGTCAAAATAAAAAGTGGGTTCTTATGAAATAAGAACTCTCAAAAGATAGACCATTGATTATGTCCAATATAAATGTAAAATTACATGTCTTAATTTATATTAGATGATAAAAATATAACCTAATTATACTTAAAACAATTCAAATGTATAATTTAACACTATAATTATTTCTACTAATAAATATTTTAATTAATGTTTGGTATTACTTCACTATTCATCAAATTATGAATGTTATCTGAAAGGTACCAAAAATTTATTCACAATAAATTTATATGACCTTATTCAAAATTGGAATTTATTTTCACTATATTGAATATATAAAAGTTTCAAATATTGGTTTTAAAATGGTCTTTCCATTAAAAGGTGTTAAATTTTCATTTTATCAAAATTGCTTCTTTTATCAGAAAAAATGAACACGATCTTATATTATGTCTGAGAAACATAAAATATGGATGTTAAAATTATATATAGTATATAAGATTACAAATTCAGTTAATAATATTCATAACCTCTTTTTGAACGGCTAGTATGGTAATTTGTGGTGAACGGGAACTTGGTGTTGCGTGTAGCACAAGCTATTGAATTACATTAATGGGATAACGTCCTATGAAATCATGGGATGTTACATTCTACCCTCCTTTAATAAATTTCATACTATCAATTTGAAATTTTTATTCAAAAATAAATGGTTAAAAATAGAAAAATACATCTCCGGAAAACCCACATCAAAAATTGGGTTAATAAAACTTAGTCTTAATTAAAGGGAAAGAGAATGAACAAGTCACCACTACATTATGATCTCAATTAAGAGAAAATTGGTTGAAATTGGAGACAGATAATTGGGGGGAAAACATAAATATTTATAGGGAGTGATTGAGGTAATAAATCACAAACTAGAGTGAAATTTATGGCTTCAAATCCATCAATCAATGATGATTTAAAATATAATTATTTAAACAAAACATAAGTTATTAGGATAAAAAAAATTGGTTTTAAGATCAATTCTCTAATGTGTAATTATTAATTTATACATAGAATAAGAGTAAAAAAATATAATTTACAATTATAGATTCATAATTCAACTAATTTAGACCACAAACTCATCTTTCACTCTAAATGATAATAGAATTAAAAAGTATTATATTTATCCAAATCGCATTGGGTTAAAAAAATAAGGAATTTATCATTCATTTGTCAGAATTTTTTTTTAAAAAAATACATTATACAAATCAGGACCTCATGCATGTAATACCCTAATATTTTATTGGAAATAATTTTTTTCAAATGTTATACACAACACCAAATGAATCTTTCACTACACACAAAACTGGCTTAGCTTGCGTTACACGATAGAGCATCCTTCCTCGATAGCTTGTGTTGTACGCAATACTTAGTTTCACAAAAACAGTGATATATTATTATAATATTATGAACTTTCCGTTATGAATAGTATTAACTGAATTTTTAATTTTATAACATTATAATTCTTCTTGAACATTTTCTATAATTTGATATGAAAACAAAATCAATTTTTCAGATAAAAGAAGTATTTTTAAAAAAAATGCAGTTTTACCGACTTTTGATGGCGCACCAAATTTAAATATAATTTTTGAAAAGTTTATAAGTTAAAAATTTCAAAATAAAAGTATTCTACTGAATCAGGATATAAAACGTTACTTTGGATAAATTTTTTATATATTTCTGTTAACTTTCATATTTTGATGTTTAGTAAAAATACGCTAAATTTTAATTATAAACAACCATTTTCATCAAGATAATTTATGTTGTTAAATTATAATATTGAATAGTTTTAAAATATAAATATAATATATTTTTAAAATTATATATAATTGAAGTCATCATAATTAATTTTACATTGAATTCCTAGGTAAAAACATTTCAATATTTTGCAATGTTTTAACTATTAAAACCTGTTTTCTCAACACCGATATTAATTTTAAATTAATTACTGAAAATCCTATGTTTTGAATTTTGAAAAATGGATTACATATTTGGATTCAGTGGGTCCAAAATATGTTAATAGGTTACTTTTCTTTTTTTGACATTATGAATAGTAACTACATAAATTTTTATTTACTACAATTAAAGGTAAATCTGGTAATTAAGGGAAATATAAGATTATAAAATTACTCTACCTCCTACAAATATTATATTGGATGAATAAATCTCTACCCATATCACCTAAGGTTCATAACAGATTCGTTTCATGGACTATTTACCATAAAAATGTCATAATTATAATTAGAACCAAATAAAGTGAAAACATGTCACTCTCTTATATCTTATTAGTGTAATAATTTTAATTTAGTGATAGACTTTATAAAACATAGAAAATTAATAGTATCTTGAAATATAATAAGATTATCTACATCATGTAAATTTACTTATAATTTGTAGGGATTAAAAAATTATCATTAATGATGAGACAATAGTGATGGGTATATTATTTTATTGATTAAACGATCAAATAAATGGTTTTATATATATTAAAATAAATATTATATGAGATATTTAATGTTATCCACGAATTTTAATGATGAATATGAAATGTTAGAAATCTATTAAATATTTTTGTTCGAATATTTTCTCTGTATTGATTTTATTTAAATGCAAATAAATGAATAGTTTAAAAATTGACACTATTGTTATTTTATAAAAAATAACTTATTATAAAATTTTTTAAAAATCACAATAATATTTAAATTTTATAAATTGAAATTTATATGGTCTAAAATTTCATAAATGATCATATTATGGACAATTCAAAAAACATAAGTAATTATTTATAACAATTATAAATTAACAATATTTTTACAACAATATAATTAAATATATTAAATAAGGATAAAACAATTTGATAAGGATTAAAATAAATTCTCAACATGTATAAAGTTTATTAATTGATGATATTAAAACTATATCTCATCCCATAGTCAAATTGAGTCAATTTTGGAGGTTTTTAGTGGGGTTAAAATTTATTATAAATTAATATATCTTATGTTTCCAATGTTGCCCCTCTCCTCCCTTATAAAAGGGAACCTCCGCCCTCTCCTCCTAACAAAACTTTGATCCTTAAACCTTGGACAAAACCTTCCAATTTACCTTCTAAACTTCCCTAGAAACATATTTTAGGTATTGGTCTTCTTCAAAGACCAACTTTAGTTCCCTAAGAAGAGGTTTATAAGAGGCGCATTGAAGAAGAGGTATTATCCTTTACCGATCCTTTCAACTTTATTTCATCTTATACTTCTTCTTCTTTAAATGTTTAATCATAAATTAATAACATCATTATAACTCATATACTTATATGTTATTATAAATATGAAACAACCTTATTTCTTATAAGGCCCCAGCCTTAAACCTTACTTAATCTTGAGTTATTACAAGATTACACATTGAGGATCTTTTCGGGTTTAGAGTTTTAGAGAATTAGATCATAAAACTTGCATTACATTCCACATATAAACAAAGTGGTTACATAAAGATAGTATTATTCATTACCATCAATGAAAACACATTTAAAATAAAACATGGATTATTTCTTGACACATCCTTGACTCTATCATCTTATCATGTACCTTTCCCTTGACCTGTGAAAAACATTTCAAAAACTTGGGATGAGCATAAAAACTCAGTATGGGTTATAAAAAAACATGGAAAGGAAACATGAGTTCATATATACATAAGAATGAAATCATACTTTACCCATAAAACATAGGCACTTTAACATACCTCATAAAATCATGAATAAATCATAGAAATCATAAGACATAAAGGTAACTTAAGGCATTCATAACATTCTTACGTAGGGAGTAACCCTCTTGGTTACGTTTGGAATACCCATCACAGTATATTCCCTAATATCTCTTAGGAGAAACCTTAACGCTTCACTCCTTCGCGTTACCCAATGCATTGGAGAGCTATATCGGGCTCACCCACCGTTAGTTTATCACGGAACCACCCGTTTTCATAATCATGCCCAAGAACCTCAACATAATCATATCACATAAAACATGCATAAAGGAAACATAACATTCCCACCTTTCAATCACAAGATATCAATACAACACATTGATATAAAAACATTATGAAAACCATTTTCGATACCAAAATAAAAGAAAATTAAAACATGGTATTTATTTTTCATTTAAAAAGAATGTATGGCTTGTAGAGGAAGCCGACACTCAAATAACGGTCACGACGGCGAAGAAGTCGTTGTCGCCGCATACGTACGACAAAAACATTCCCTTTTGTCGTTTAGTAAACGCTTCGTATAAAAAATATTCCTTTTGAATAAACATAAAAGTCAATGGGGTTTATACACCGTATAATAGAAAGTTGTGTATAAAATAAAATATGCCTCAATGAAAGGAGATTGAGACGAAGTCCCATTCCTCGTATCCGACTTGACCAGACCGTTCTTTAATCTCCTGAATAATAAACTTGAGTTAATCTCTACTTGCTTATGAATCTTTTTCAAGTTCATTATTCCTTTTATACCATGTTATGAACATCATGTAATCAGTTAAGTTCATAATGTTCATTTTGTCGGTATTTGGTTCTTAAGTCAAAAAATAGACTTCTTTCACTTACATGTTGTTAATTTGGTTAAAGGTTTGTTATATCCAGAATGATATTAATGATTTGGATAACATATATATCATATATATTCATCATATACATGTATTTATAATGTTACATCACATTTTGAGGTAAGAAATGAAATTCACCGTTCATGGAGACGGTAAGCCGTACGTACGCATGAACGCTACTTCCATTTATATTTCATATTTTCTGGAATGGAATAATAATGATATAAGAGTATATTATAATTCCAGTTCAATAACATATATAATATCATTAACTTTATCCTTTACACATCCCACATATGGTATTAACGAATCAAATCACTTTCAGGGGGCGGTAGTCCGCACTTCCTAAAATGAAGATATCGTGTTTACCCATAATGGAAACCATAAAGGTATGCCCAAAATGAAAAAAAACAGAAGCTTAAGGAAAACATAAACATATCATATATCATATATAAAAATAGTGACATCATAATGGCAACCTTTGAAGGTGTTAAATGAGTATTGAACAATCATCGTTTCAGGAGGCAGAATTTCGCCATCCACGGAAATCATATGTTCTTTAACCATTTGATGTAGTTGTGTGAGAGTGTAGATCAAATAAATCTTATAACAACATCGTAGTATATTGAAGATACTGGTGTTGTTACAGAAGAAGTAAATAAAATGAGTTTAGGGGGTTGGAGAAGCAAAATGAAACAAATGAACATGAGAGAATGAATTACCTTTAAAAGTGTAACTCCTTTTGATTTGAGCCTAAAGGCTTCCTTTGAAAGGATTCTGCCCAAAGGGAATCCTCTAGGATGAGGAGAGCGATGTGGAGAGAGTAAATGGGTAGGGGTTGGCCGAGCCAAAGGTTGGAGGAGTGTGTGAAATGAGGTAGAGGTGGGGGCCTTTTATAAGAGGAGAGGAGGGGCACTTTTGGAAAGTAAAGAAATATTACTTTATTTGAAAATGTGTTTCGGTTTTAAAAGGTCCCACATTGATATAAGTCGTGGATAAGGTGATAAGGGTTCTAATTCCACTCATCCAATTGGTTTTGGCCATGTTTAGTTCATAGATTTTACATTGTCTTTCCATTTTATTTAAATCCTCAAATAATGATGTCATCGCTGCATCATTATTATGTCATAAATAATTTAATTTATTTAATGTCTAAAAATCATAAAAAAATACTATGATGTAGGAAATCTTTTTATATTTCCAATTACTATTTATAATCAAATATATGATCTTTATAACCCCATGTAAAAATTGTTTTCGTGAAACATATTATGTTTGTGTCATTTTTACTTTTACATTAAATAAAAAGTTATTTATGTCATTTCCCAACCAAAATGTCTCCATGGGGTCCCCAAGTTGACCCATGGCTTTTCCTGGTCGGCCATGACACAACCAATAAGGTTGGGACATGTGTCTAGGTCATTTCATATTATTAAAGCATTATTTATACCTTAAACTACACTAATTACCACTAATCGCGATTAAAAACATAATAAGTTACTATTCACCAAAAAATTATTTTAATCTCATTGAACCACATTTTACTTCTTAATGAAAACCATGTATGTCAGATTTTCAAAATTCAATACACATTAGTGGTAAACTTTCATTTAACTGAAAAATCAGTTTGCTTGATTACCACTTAGTGGTTTCACTATTCATCAAAAATTGATGTTTTTCAGAAAATTACCAAAAATTCACCCTAAGCTATATTTGATATTCCGAATTCAAAAATGAAGTATATTTTACAAAATTCAAATCATATAAGTCACATTAATTAATTTAATAATTAATTCCCACTTCCAGACCAAATAGCTTGTTTTTACAAAACAATAAGTATCAAAAGATTGACACCAGTTTAAGTCTAATTTCAAAGTGAAATTGATCCCAATGACCACCATTGGATAAAATGGTAAAAATATGTTCTAATTTCAATTCAAAACCAATTCAAAACATAATCTAATCATATAAATAAATTAGAATAAAAAGCAGTTTTGATGTAAAATGAAGTATTTTCACTATTCATTAAAAAATGAACATTGTCAGAAAAATACCAAAAATTCACACATGGTAAATTTTGATGTCCCAATAATAAAGGATAAGTTTATTTTGACAAACATAGTTTATAAAATTGCCAAAATATAGATTCAAAAATGGTTTTCCATCAAAAGTCAGTAAAACAATCTTTTAAGAATATTAGTGTATTCCATGCATAAGATTGTATTTATTTTCATTTTAAGCCTCTATAACACTATATTAATCATTAATAGGCATAGATAAAAATATATATTATTCATTACTTAATTGGGATGTTACATCCTTCCCCCTTTATAAAATTGCTTCCCCGCAATTTATTTACTTATCGAATAAATGGGGGTACTTATCTCTCATTGCATTTTCAGATTCCCATGTTGCCTCTTCAATCATGTGGTTTTTCCACAAAACCTTTACCTCCTTAATCACCTTATTCCGTAACACTGTCTCCTTGTGGTCAAGAATCTGGACCGGTTGTTCCTCATAAGATAGGTTCTCTTCCAGCTGAACTACCTCTGGACTCAAAACATGAGATGGATCTGGCATATACTTTCTCAACATCGAAACGTGAAAAACATTGTGTACCTGAGATAAACTCGGAGGTAAAGCCACTCGGTATGCAACTGATCCAACTCTCTCCAGAATTTCGTATGGTCCAATAAACCTTGGACTCAGCTTTCCTTTCTTAACAAATCTCATCACACTTTTCCAAGGAGAAACCTTGAGAAAAACATGATCACCTACCTCAAAAGATAGATCCTTTCTCCGGTTATCCGCATAACTCTTCTGCCTGCTCTGAGCTGTTCTCATGTGTTTCTGAATCAGCTGAACTTTTTCTTCCATCTCTTCTACCAATTATGGTCCCATCAACTTCCTTTCACCCACTTCATCCCAGAAAGATGGAGTTCGACACCGCTTCCCATATAATGCCTGAAATGGTGCCATCTGTATAATGGAATGAAAACTGTTATTATATGAAAACTCAACCAAAGAAAGATGTTGGTCCCAAATTCCCTGATAATCCATAGAACAAGCTCATAGCATATCCTCCAATGTCTAAATTGTTCGTTCTGACTGCCCCTCTGATTGAGGATGAAAAGTTGTACTAAAATTTAATTCAGTACCCAACGACTTCTGAAGGCCTTTCCAAAAGTTAGAAGTAATCTTGGGATCACGATCCGATACAATGGAGAGTGTAACTCCATGTAACCTGACTATTTCTTTATGATACAAACGGGAAAGTTGATCAAGAGAGAAAGTATCTCGTATAGGAAGCAAATGAGCAAATTTGGTCAAGCGATCAACAATAACCCAGATTGCATTATTACCTCGAGATGTCTTCGGTAATCCAATAAAAAAGTCCATGGATATATTCTCCCATTTCCACTCTGGCACTGGTAAAGGCTGAATCATCCCTTTCGGTAACTACCGCTCTGCTTTAACCTGCTGACAAGTCAAACACTTCACAGTAAAATCAGCAATATCTCTTTTCATTCCATCCCACCAGTAATACTCCCGCAGATCTCTATACATCTTAGTACTGCCTGGATGAACTGAAAACGGAGAACTATGAGCTTCGCATAACAACTCTCTCTTCAACTGTGAATCACAAGGCACACACAATCTCTTCCCAAATCTCAAAACGCAAACATTATCAATGTTGAATTCAGGCAACTTACCTTTCTGAACCAGCTCTACCTTTTTCTGCAACTCACTATCTTGCTTATGTGCTTGCTTGATTCTATCTGATAGAGATGATCTCACTGATACCTGAAACAAACCAGAAGGACTTCCTGCACTAACAAATTCTTTGCCAAAGTTCATCAAATTGTTAACCAAAGGATCACGTTCCAGCCAAAACATTGTTAATGAAGCATTAATTTTTCGACTCAAAACATCAGCCACTTTATTTGATTTTCCCGGATGGTAATGAATTGTACAATCGCAATCCTTGATTAATTCTAGCCATCTACTTTGTCTCATGTTTAACTCTTTCTGAGTGAATATATACTTTAAACTTTTGTGATCGGTATATATTTCACACTTTACTCCATACAAATGATGCCTCCAAATTTTTAAAGCAAAAACAACAGCAGCTAGTTCCAAATCATGTGTAGGGTAATTTACCTCATGAGTTTTCAACTGTCGTGAAGCATAAGCAATTACCTGATCATTCTGCATTAGGACGCAACCATGTCCTTTCAATGAAGCATCACTGTATATAACAAACTCACCATTCCTGGAAGGTATTTCCAAAACTTGAGCATTCACCAATCTTCTTTTCAATTCCTGAAAACAATCATCACATTCTTTTGTCCAGATAAACTTAACACCCTTCCGAGTTAGCTTAGTCATTTGACTAGATAACCGTGAAAAATTTCTAACAAACCTTCGGTAATAGCCCGCCAATCCAAGGAAGCTACAAATCTCGGTTACATTTGTGTGTCTTGGCCATTCTTCCACAACTTTTGTTTTTGCAGGATCAACAGTTATTCCATCTTTAGAAACAATGTGACCAAGGAAAGAAATTTGTTGCAACCAAAACTCACACTTGCTTAATTTCCCATACAGTTTCTTTTCATTTAATGTTTGAAAGATAACCCTTAAATGTTTTTCATGCTCCTCTTTACTTTTAGAAAACACCAAAATATCATCAATGAAAACCACCACAAACTTATCCAAGAACTCATTGAAAATTCTATTCATTATGTCCATGAATACAGCAGGTGCATTGGTTATCCCAAAAGGCATTACTACAAATTCATAGTGGCCATATCTCGTACGGAACGCGGTCTTCGGAATATCTTCCTCTTTTACCTTCAGCTGATGGTACCTCGATCTCAATTCAATCTTTGAAAAAAACTGAGCTCCCTGGAGCTGATACCACTTCATTTGATGGCCCGACATCTGCTGAAGTAGATGCAAAGGATTTCACCACCCCTTTCTTCTTGTAGTCTAACTGCTTCCCATCACTCAAGCTCCTTTTCGGACACTCGTATGCATAGTGACCCATCTTATTGCACTTATAACATTTCACTAACTGTAAATCAAATTTGTTCTTACCTTCACCTTGACCCTTTTCAGTGCAATCACGAGCCTTATGTCTCATCTTACCACATCGGTAGCACTTCCCAGAATTCAGAAGACATTCCCCAGCATGCCTTTTTCCACATTTATCACAAACTGGAAACTTAGTTCTCTTACCATCAGACATTATTGAAGAATTATTACCTTTCTCCTGCCACCTCGGTCTCTTCTTCTGCTGGTTGTTATAGAAAACATGGTCATCGGAAAACTCCATTTCCACCTTCTCAGCACATCGAACAAGCTTTTCATAACTTTTAAACTCACGAGAAGCTAATTCCTTTCGATATTTTGGCTTTAATCCTGAGTAAAAACGATTGATTTTACTATCAAGGTCCCAGATAAAATTTGGAGCATACCTTGCCAACCGAGTGAACCTTTCTTCATATGCAGCCACTGAGTCTTCCTCTTGCCTCAATTCCAAGAATTGCTTTTCCATCCTAAGTCGAACAGCCTTAGGAAAATACGTCTCAAGAAACATACCTTTGAATTCATCCCAGTCAAGAGCATCAATCTCATCGGCGTCCCTGATATTTTTAACCATAGACCACAACTCATCTGCTTCACCCTCCAAACGGTAAATAGCAAGACTAACCTTTTGATTGTCTGAACACCCCATGACATAAAAAATATTCTCCAGTGCTTTAATCCACCCTTCAGCTAACACAAGGTCAGATGATCCTCTGAATAATGGTGGATGTTGCCTCATGAAATGTTCCACCACTGACATGTTCCTCTGCGGTTGATCTGGCTGATCTCTTGCATGGATACCACCGCCATTTATCGCTTGAGTCAACTGTTCCATTACTGCAACAAAATGTTCAGTTCCAATTCTGACCATTTCTGGATGCTGATTCGGAAGGTTATTTCCTTCTGTATGCCTTCCTAGCACTGCTTCCCAGTTTCCTCTGCGGAAAACCATTCTGAACAAACATGTCTTAGATGAAGCAACATGGTAATCTTTAAATGCTATATCATTTCGAGAAAAAAAAATATTTTTGGATAATCATTTAATAGAATTCTAACTCATAAAGTTATCTAAACCGACCTTTGATACCAACTATAAGGCCCCAGCCTTAAACCTTACTTAATCTTGAGTTATTACAAGATTACACATTGAGGATCTTTTCGGGTTTAGAGTTTTAGAGAATTAGATCATAAAACTTGCATTACATTCCACATATAAACAAAGTGGTTACATAATGATAGTATTCTTCATTCCCATCAATGGAAACACATTTAAAATAAAACATGGATTATTTCTTGACACATCCTTGACTCTATCATCTTATCATGTACCTTTCCCTTGACCAGTGAAAAACATTTCAAAAACTTGGGATGAGCATAAAAACTCAGTATGGGTTATAAAAAAACATGGAAAGGAAACATGAGTTCATATATACATAAGAATGAAAACATACTTTACCCATAAAACATAGGCACTTTAACATACCTCATAAAATCATGAATAAATCATAGAAATCATAAGACATAAAGGTAACTTGATTCATTCATAACAATCTTACGTAGGGAGTAACCCTCTTGGTTACGTTTGGAATACCCATCACAGTATATTACCTAAAATCTCTTCGGAGAAACCTTAACGTTTCACTCCTTCACGTTACCCAATGCATTGGAGAGCTATATCGGGCTCACCCGCCCTTAGTTTATCACGGAACCACCCATTTTCATAATCATGCCCAAGAACCTCAACATAATCATATCACATAAAACATGCATAAAGGAAAAATAACATTCCCACCTTTCAATCACAAGATATCAATACAACACATTGATATAAAAACATTATGAAAACCATTTTCGATACCAAAAGAAATGAAAAGTAAAACATGGTATTTATTTTTCTTTTAAAAAGAAGGTGTGGCTTGTAGAGGAAGCTGAAACTCAAATAACGGTCCCGACGGCGGAGAAGTCGTTGTCGCCGCATACGTACGACAAAAACATTCCCTTTTGTCGTTTAGTAAACGCTTCGTATAAAAAACATTCCTTTTGAATAAACGTAAAAGTCAAAGGGGTTTATACACCATATAAAAGAAAGTTGTGTATAAAATAAAATATGCTTCAATGAAAGGAGATTGAGACGAAGTCCCATACCTCGTATCCGACTTGACACGACCGTTCTTTAATCTCCTGAATAATAAACTTGAGTTAATATCTACTTGATTATGAATATTTTTCAAGTTCATTATTCCTTTTATACCATGTTATGAACATCATGTAATCAGTTTAGTTAATAATGTTCATTTTGTCAGTATTTGGTTCTTAATTCAAAAATAGACTTCTTACACTTACATGTTGTTAATTTGGTTAAAGGTTCGTTATATCTAGAATGATATTAATGATTTGGATAACATATATATCATATATATTCATCATATACAAGTATTTATAATGTTACATCACATTTTGAGGTAAGAAATGAAATTCACCGTTCATGGAGACGGTAAGCCGTACGTACGCATGAACGCTACTTCCATTTATATTTCGTATTTTCTGGAATGGAATCATAATTATATAAGAGTATATTATAATTCCAGTACAATAAAATATATAATATCATTAACTTTATCCTTTACACATCCCACATATGGTATTAACAAATCAAATCACTTTCAGGGGGCGGTAGTCCGCACTTCCTAAAATGAAGATATCGTGTTTACCCGTAATGGAAACCATAAAGGTATGCCCAAAATGAAAAATAAACAGAATCTTAAGGAAAACATAAACATATCATATATCATATATAAAAATAGTGACATCATAATGGCCACCTTTGAAGGTGTTAAATGAGTATTGAACAATCATCGTTTCGGGAGGCAGAATTTCGCCATCCACGGAAACCGTATGTTCTTTAACCATTTGATGTAGTTTTGTGAGAGTGTAGATAGAATAAATCTTATAAAAACATCCTAGTATATTGAAGATACTGGTGTTGTTACAAAAGAATTAAATAAAAATAGTTTAGGGGGTTGGAGAAGCAAAATGAAACAAATGAACATGAGAGAATGAATTACCTTTAAAAGTGTAACTCCTTTTGATTTGAGCCTAAAGGCTTCCTTTGAAAGGATTATGCCCAAAGGGAATCCTCTAGGATGAGGAGAGGGATGTGGAGAGAGTAAATGGGCCGGGGTTGGTAGAGGAAAAGGTTTGAGGAGTGTGTGAAATGAGGTAGAGGTGGGGGCCTTTTATAAGAGGAGAGGAGGGGCACTTTTGGAAAGTAAAGAAATATTACTTTATTTGAAAATGTGTTTTGGTTTTAAAAGGTCCCACATTGATATAAGTAGTGGATATGGTGATAAGGGTTCTAATTCCACTCATACAATTGGTTTTGGCCATGTGTAGTTTATAGATTTTACATTGTCTTTCCATTTTATTTAAATCATCAAATAATGATGTCATCACTGCATCATTATTATGTCATAAATATTTTAATTTATTTAATGTCTAAAAATCATAGAAAAAAATACTATGATGTAGGAAATCTTTTTAGCTTTCCAATGACTATTTATAATCAAATATCTGATCTTTATAACCCCATGTAAAAATTGTTTTCGTGAAACATATTATGATTGTGTCATTTTTACTTTTACATTAAATAAAAAGTTATTTATGTCATTTCCCAACCTAAATGTCTCCATGGGGTCCCCTAGTTGACCCATGGCTTGTCTTGGTCGGCCATGACCCAACCAATAATGTTGGGACATGTTTCTAGGTCATTTCATATTATTAAAGCATTATTTATACCTTAAACGACACTAATTACCACTAATCGCGATTAAAAACATAATAAGTTACTATTCACCAAAAAATTATTTTAATCTCATTGAACCACATTTTAATTCTTAATGACAACCATGTATGCCGGATTTTCAAAATTCAATACACATTAGTGGTAAACTTTCATTTAACTGAAAAATCAGTTTGCTTGATTACCACATAGTGGTTTCACTATTCATCAAAAATTGAAGTTTTTCAGAATATTACCAAAAATTCACTCTATGCTATTTTTGATATTCCGAATTCAAAAATGAAGTCTATTTTACAAAATTCAAATCATATAAGTCACATTAATTAATTTAATAATTAATTCCCGCTGCCAGAGCAAATAGCGTGTTTTTACAAAACAATAAGTATCAAAAGA
Organism: Viscum album; assembly: GCA_963277665.1. NCBI lineage: Eukaryota > Viridiplantae > Streptophyta > Magnoliopsida > Santalales > Viscaceae > Viscum > Viscum album. The sequence continues at coordinate 63,273,928 of OY728128.1, forward strand.
TTGACACCAGTTTAAGTCTAATTTCAAAGTGAAATTGATTCCAATGACCACAATTGGATAAAATGGTAAACATATATTATAATTTCACTTCAAAACCAATTCAAAACATAATCTAATCATATAAATAAATTAGATTAAAAAGCAGTTTTGATGTAAAATGCAGTATTTTTCACTATTCATTAAAAAATGAACATTGTCAGAAAAATACCAAAAATTCACACAAGGTAAATTTTGATGTCCCAATCATAAAGGATAAGTTTATTTTGAGAACCATAGTTTATAAAATTGCCAAAATATAGATTCAAAAATAGATTGCCATCAAAAGGCAGTAAAACAATCTTTTAAGAATATTAGTGTATTCCATGCATAAGATTGTATTTATTTTCATTTTAAGCCTCTATAACACTATCTTAATCATTAATAGACATAGAAAAAAATATCTATTATTCATTACTTACTTAGGATGTTACATTTCTCCTTCTATCCATCCTACGAAAAATGAAATCATCGCGCATGTGTACGTACGAAATACCGTATCCACGTCGTGGTGTAATCTGTTTTCCCCCACCACCTTACATGGATGTGTATATTTGTGTAACTAATAACTATATATGATTATTATAACATGATATTAATTCTGAGATATTATATCATCTTGTAAAGACCCATAAAATTCAAGGGAAATTTTTTTCTTAATTTTCTTTGGAATTTTACAAGAGCGCTGTTTCTGACGGCACCTGATTCTGAGGCCCGGAGTGCCCGGAATCATTTTCCGAAGTTTGGCTCGGGTACGTTCAGTGAACGAACGAGCGGGTTTTCCTAAATTTTGATCCGGTGCTCGGAATTGAAATCCGAGGGCACCGATGAACTCGCAGCGCCGATATTCGCTTAAGGAGACCTTTCCCGAAGTTGCGTTTACACGAGGGGAGTTGTAAAAAAAATAAAATTGTGAATGTTAAAATAAAAATTTAACTTCAATTTTTATTTTTATCTTCCTTAAGTGTTTTTATCTTTTGGGTGGAAGTTGGGTGACAACCCAACTTCCCTTGGGAGGTTAAGTGGGTGGTGGGGCCCACACGAACCCCACCCCTTCATATTCTCTAACCCTCCTCAACTCACAATTAATGATGTAAACTTAGGTTATAACTTATGTCATTAATAAGTGAGTTTAATTAAAGTTTTGAAATTCAAACTCTTGAATTTCAAAGGTTGGTGTTGTGTTAATAAATTAAGTATGAGCTTAATTTATTATTTTTGGGTTAGTCCCTTTGTTCCTTGAGAGGTGGAGAGTATTTTCTTCTTCTTCTTCATCTCTGACGAAGATCACGAAGAACGCTCAACATCACAAAGAACACTCAACTTCACGAAGAACGCGACGTCCTTCTTCCACGACGTCGGACTGCAACGCATTGGTTTTCCTCCACGACGCCGCACCGCATCCTCTCCGCGACGTGCTTTCCGCGGCGAACCTACGTCTGATGCCGCAACGCACTTTCCGCGACGTGCCTCTCGCGGCGAACCCGCGTCCGTCTACCGCGATGCCGACGACGTCTTCTTCCGTGACGACCGACCTCCGTGATGTCCGATCTCCGCGACGCTCGTCCTTCGCGGATCGTTGACGAGCTCCGCGAACTTCCTTCGAGGTAGGGGTTGTACCTTTATTCTTAATTTAATTTACGCCATTCTAAATTAATTATTGGACCACTTGTTAGCTTTCACATGGGAGGGGATCGGACCGTACCAACACGGTCGATCCTCCTCCCAAACCTTGTTGTTGGATTACTCGTGGATCGAAGAGGAGGCGGTGCGGTGCAGTGACACCGCGCAAGGACGTAGAGGGCTTCATGGGAGTGCGCAAGTTTGACGCGCCACTCCGGACGACGAGGGCCGTGGTGGTCTCCCACAGCCGGACTGAACAAGCCGTCGGAGCAATGAGGCGCGGCCCGTTGGCCGCGGCAGAGTAAAGGAAGTGCGACGGTTGGATGCAACGCCGCCGCGCCGCATCGGAGGAGAAAACAAAGGCGTCGCGGCCGGAGCGGGGTCGCGGCGAAGGCGCGCGGTGTCGTCGCACCGCGCCGGACGACGAAGGCCGCGGCCGGTTCCGGGCCGCGGCGGATCGAGAAGACCGGCGGCCAACCGGGCCGCCGGTGTCGGAAGACGAAAGGGAACCGGCCGGCCAGGTCGGGCCGGCCGGAAGGAAGTCAAACCGGGGGAATTAATTTCCCCCGGTTAACCTTTAATGGCCCCCAATTAAATTGGGGGCCGGTTTTCATTAGAAGGGGGGGCAGCGCCACCCCCCGGATCCGCTCAAAAGCAGGCCCCCTCATGTGAGGGGGCGGTTTTTCTTAAAACCGGCGCGGCACGTGCCGCGCCGCCAGGGGAAAAACGGGGAGGCGGGGGTCTCACCCGCGCACCGCCTGCGCGCCCAGCGCGCCGCCGCGCCGCCCCAGCGCGCCACCGTGCCGCCTCCGCGCGCCGCCGTGCCGCCTCCGCGCGCCGCCGCGCCGCCGCCGGCCGCTGCCGCCGGCCGCCGCCGCCGTCCCAGGGGGGGGGGGGGTCGGGCCGGGTCGGCCCGGACCCGGACCCCCCCGTTTCGAACCAGAATCGGTTTTTGGGCCATATCTTGAGCCTCGGACCTCCGAATGACGATCCGTCTGCGGCAACGCGATCCTTTGATCGAGAAGTTCGTTTCGGTATATCGCACTCAGGGTTTCGGATTACTTTGAGTTCGGCCAGGTTGGTTCGTTCACGAAACCAACCGGGCCTTCGGAGCGGAAACGCTCATATCTTAAGCCACGAACGTCCGATTGACGCGCCGTCAGTCGCGTTGTGTTCCTCTTAGTGAGACGGATCTTTTGGCATACTCTGCCCGAGGTTTGGACGCAGGTGGAGTACGGTCGGGTTGGTTTTGCCTTAAAAACCAACCGGGCCTCGGAGACGAAAATGCCAATAACTCTCAGACCGGGCGTCCGATCGACGCGCCGTCTGTTGCGTTGAGTTCCGGTTGACGATACGGAACTTTTGGATACATCAACTCCGGTCATTGTGACAGTTGATGTATCAGCCTCTCGGCTCGTGGAGCGGACCCTCCGAACGAACTTGCTGTGTGCGGGAACCCTAGTGCTGGCTGCGACTGTTACTGTGACGACTACTACTACTGCTACTGTGACTGCGACGACGACAGTACAGAGATCCTATGTGGATTCGACGATGACGACTACAGCACTCAGCGATCCTACGTGGAACAGTGCTACCGAACCTGTGTGAGCTGAATCTTCTGTTGACCTTGGGCGGTGGAGCGCTTGGGTGTAGCGGCGGACCCGTGGTACTTGACAGTGGTGGTGCGCTTGGATGTAGCAGCAGACCCTTGGCGGTGGAGCGCTTGGTTGTAGCGGCAGACCCGCGATACTCTACGGAATGTGTGCGCTTGGTTGTAGCGACAGACCCGCGACGGTGGAGACGTGCGTGCGGAGTACGGAGACCGTGTAGATGACTGAGACCTGACGAATGCTTGACCGACTCGACTTGGAGTGAGTCGACTAGCCCAGTGGACGGAGCGCCCAGTGGTTGGCAGCAGACCCACGGCGGACGGAGCGCCTGGTAGTTGGCAGCAAACCCACGGTACTCGACAGGAGGAGTACCTCAGTAGGCTATCTGGGTGAGCGCCCGGTATTTGGCAGCAGACCCTCAGCGGACGGAGCGCCCGGTAGTTGGCAGCAGACCCGCGGTACTCGACAGGAGGAGTACTTCAGCAGTCTTAGGTTAGTGAGCAGTACCTCGGAGTCGTGATAGGACCACTGTACACTTCAGAGTTGGGGCTCTTCAGCAGCTACGGTTTCGATAATAAAAATCATAGTTTGAGCTGAGTCATTGATCTTTGTGTTTCCTCATGATTGAGATGGGTCGCTTGATAACTTAGGTATATGTATGGGCATATACTTGGGTAATAGTTATCCGTTGATTTCATAAACTTGTTATAAACCGTGTGGACTTGTACTGTTATCCTATGTGGATTTTACTGTTTACTCTTCTTTGTGGATTGGATTGTTCTTGGGCTCGTGTTGGAGCCGAACGGAAATTGGTGACATAGGTATATGTATGGGCATATACCTAATCAATACTGGATGTTACTTCGTGATTGTTACTTTTCTTCGTGGTTTATCCTTTGTGGATTTGAGAGACCTTCAGGGGTCTCGGGGTCCCTACTGAGTAGCTTATACTCACCCCTGCACGGGCTTTGCCCGCACTTCGTTGTGTTGGTTGCAGACGACGGACAGCGCTGACTGTGGATGAGGCTTTCGGAGTAGGTCGGTACCCGGAGGAGGACCACTGAGCGGGACGTGCTCGGAGCGGACAGTTGGACCCGAGGAGTTGTGAGCTATCTGTACCTACCCTTCAGGTAGGATCCGTGGTGGACGATCCAGGAGCTGAGCCATCTGTACCTACCCTTCAGGTAGGAATCGAGGAGGACGTCCCAGGAGCCGCTTGTACTTTCAGTTGCTGTTTTCCCTTTCGAGTTGTACTTTACTTTCAGTTGGGCTTGTATTCCGGCCCCCTTTACATTTCTGCACTTGTAGTTACTTTCCGCTTGCTGACTCTGTGGTGGTTGTTACTTATAAAGGCAATGCCTTCCCTGTTTACCGGGATTATACGCCTTGGTGCTAGTCGCCAGCCCCTGGCCTAGGGAAGGCGGGCTTGGGGTAGTCACGGCACGGGCCCCGAGGTCGGGTCGTGACAAATTGGTATCAGAGGCGGTCGGTTCTACCGCAGACTCTGATCTGTTTTTTTCTATGTGAAGCAATAGTGTTTAGTGTATTGAGTGTGGTTATCAGTCCAGGGAGTCCAGTGTTGGTGCGGCGGTCGACGTATCCGTACACCAGGACCCTGACTTCTGATTTCCGACTTAATGCATGAAAACATTGATTGCGTGTGTGTTTCCAAAAAGGCTTAAAGTCAGCTCAAACCAGGTCAGCTCACCAGGTATAAATCGTTGACCGTGACACAACTGTTCAGGATGTCACCATGCAGATAGTTAGCTGGAGTTCCGAGAGAGTTCTCGAAGATGGCCCACCGAGCAGCGAGACTCCGGTGCAGGGCTCTTTTTCAGTGTTGGCACCATCGGGTGGTGTACCAGCAGCACCACCACCCGTTAGGCAGAGGATGCCACTAGCTGACGATGCACGCTAGCAGAGCGCGATGCACGAGTTCCAGTAGTAGAGGCCTCTGAGGATACGAGGCAAGACAGATTTCCCAGGCAGCAGTGGACTGGATGGAGGCGGTTGCTAGAGTTCTACACCTAGCTTGGATACTAGTAGAGCGGATGATGATCTTAGCTCCTGTTGTTTCCAGTGAGTGACCATGAGGTTGGTCCTTATAGCAATGAGGCTTCGTTACGCGAACCGATACCTGGGATAGTACCTACGGGTAGTGCGCCAACTATGTCACTACCTGTTGGTCAGCATACACTACCGGCGGTACCGGTAGCAGAGACTCACATGCTTAGTGCCTTACATATGTTTTAGCACCAGATATCCCTCAAGTTTCGAGGTGAGCCTGACTCGTAGGCGGCTGAGGACTGGCTTGAGGAGGTGGTTGTGAGTTTTCTGGAGCTAATACAGCTTCGACAGTATGACATGTCGGAAGCAGAGCACTCAACGTGGCTTACCAATTAATCATGGTACTCGTTGGTTACGTTGTGACCAGTTCTTTAGAATCGAACTTCTGAGCAAAGTGTGTCTAAAGGACATCTGAACCATTACTTTTCCTCTATGCATTTCTACCTATGCTAGGATGCTAGAGAGAACCTTTGTGGTTGTGAACATTAGCAGTGAAAGGCAGGAAACTAGCGCCAGTCTCAGAGACTCGGGCGTGTAAAATGTTCTAGGAGTAGGAAGTGCTAAGGACATATGAATCTGCAGGGTAGTAGACATGGAAGCGGAGCTTGGAGAGCAGCATGTGGTGGTGTACATTTCGACATGTTACGACCACCCGACTTAGTAGTCCCCGCCAGGCTCAGGGAGCAGGAGGGCTGGGGAGGAGAGTAGCAGCATTGCGGTCAAGGAGTGTGACCCAGGATCTCTAAGAATGATTCGGGGTACGAATTATGTCTACTACGAGCTGCCATATCTATAGACATAGGAACCAATCATTCTACCCTTCCACGAATCATGTCCCAGACCTTGAGGTTTCAGGTAAGCCGTAGACTTGACCCTCACGTCTGGAGATACCTTTGGGAGGAGACTCGATGATCACACTTACGCCGACGGTGTGATTTGACCTCGAGGCGAGAGTTTCGGTTGGAATCTCTTGGTGGCAGCGTAGAGGCCTTACGACGTTGATCTGGGTATGGTTTTGATTCACAAATCATACCCCGGTTGACTGTTTTAGGCAAACGTCGGAATGGGTTTTCCTTGGTCGGCGAAAAGGAAACCCTGGGCAGCACATGTTAAACTCAGGCATAAGAGGGTGTGGCCGATCACTCTTGAGTTGGTCAACCCTACCCTTGTGGCAGCAGGAGTTTTGAGTTTCAGTTCTAACCTAAAAAGGGAAACCTCTTGAATTCGAGGGTGACGAACATGTTCTTATACGGTCTCAACCCGATGAGGTTTCGGAGATGTGGCCGAGGCGGCATGTTATCTCCGAAGTTCGATGGACCCTTTTGATCTTCAGCAGGGTAGGCGAGGAGGTTTACCGCTTGACCCTACCACCTCAGTCGCACCGGGTGCATAATGTCCACCACGTGTCTCAGCTGTGGAGATACGTGTATGTTTCTTCACACGTCATCGACCCCGGGGAGTTGGACGTCGATGACAGGGCGACAAGCACAGAGGTTCTAGTAGAGATCGAGGATCGACAGGAGCAGGATCTACGTGAACGGTTGCTTCCTCTGGGGTGCTTCTCGGGTAGCACGAGATCTTCAGGTGAGCATATGGGAGCGTAAAGCTCAGTTGCGTGCTCAGTACTACCTTGTTTCCCTTAAGTGTGAGTTGAAGCTTTACGGGGACGTAAAGCCCTGAGGTGGGAGTAATGTAAAGACCCGTAAAATTCAAGGGAAATTTTTTTCTTAATTTTCTTTGGAATTTTACAAGAGCGCTGTTTCAGACGGCACCTGATTCCGAGGCCCGGAGTGCCCAGAATCATTTTCCGAAGTTTGGCTTGGGTACGTTCAGTGAACGAACGAGCGGGTTTTCCTAACTTTTGATCCGGTGCTCGGAATTGAAATCCGAGGGCACCGATGAACTCGCAGCGCCGATATTCGCTTAAGGAGACCTTTCCCGAAGTTGCGTTTACATGAGGGGAGTTGTAAAAAAAAATTGTGAATGTTAAAATAAAAATTTAACTTCAATTTTTATTTTTATCTTCCTTAAGTGTTTTTATACTTTGGGTGGAAGTTGGGTGACAACCCAACTTCCCTTGGGAGGTTAAGTGGGTGGTGGGGCCCACACGAACCCCACCCCTTCATATTCTCTAACCCTCCCCAACTCACAATTAATGATGTAAACTTAGGTTATAACTTATGTCATTAATAAGTGAGTTTAATTAAAGTTTTGAAATTCAAACTCTTGAATTTCAAAGGTTGGTGTTGTGTTAATAAATTAAGTATGAGCTTAATTTATTATTTTTGGGTTAGTCCCTTTGTTCCTTGAGAGGTGGAGAGCATTTTCTTCTTCTTCTTCATCTCTGACGAAGATCACGAAGAACGCTCAACATCACGAAGAACACTCAACTTCACGAAGAACGCGGTGTCCTTCTTCCACGACGTCGGACTGCAACGCGTTGGTTTTCCTCCACGACGCCGCAACGCATCCTCTCCGCGACGTGCTTTCCACGGCGAACCTACGTCCGATGCCGCAACGCACTTTCCGCGACGTGCCTCTCGCGGCGAACCCGCGTCCGTCTACCGCGATGCCGACGACGTCTTCTTCCGTGACGACCGACCTCCGTGATGTCCGATCTCCGCGACGCTCGTCCTTCGCGGATCGTTGACGAGCTCCGCGATCTTCCTTCGAGGTAGGGGTTGTACCTTTATTCTTAATTTAATTTACGCCTTCGTAAATAAATTATTGGACCACTTGTTATCTTTCACATGGGAGGGGATCGGACCGTACCAACACGGTCGATCCTCCTCCCAAACCTTGTTGTTGGATTACTCGTGGATCGAAGAGGAGGCGGTGCGGTGCCGTGACACCGCGTAAGGACGCAGAGGGCTTCATGGGAGTGCGCAAGTTTGACGTGCCACTCCGGACGACGAGGGCCGTGGTGGTCTCCCACAGCCGGACTGAACAAGCCGCCGGAGCAATGAGGCGCGGCCCGTTGGCCGCGGCGGAGTAAAGGAAGTGCGACCGTTGGATGCAACGCCGCCGCGCCGCATCGGAGGAGAAAACAAAGGCGCCGCGGCCGGAGCGGGGCCGCGGCGAAGGCGCGCGGTGTCGTCGCACCGCGCCGGACAACGAAGGCCGCGGCCGGTTCCGGGCCGCGGCGGATCGAGAAGACCGGCGGCCAACCGGGCCGCCGGTGTCGGAAGACGAAAGGGAACCGGCCGGCCAGGTCGGGCCGGCCGGAAGGAAGTCAAACCGGGGGAATTAATTTCCCCCGGTTAACCTTTAATGGCCCCCAATTAAATTGGGGGCCGGTTTTCATTAGAAGGGGGGGTAGCGCCACCCCCGGATCTGCTCAAAAGCAGGCCGCCTCATGTGAGGGGGCGGTTTTTCTTAAAACCGGCGCGGCACGTGCCGCGCCGCCAGGGGAAAAACGAGGAGGCGGGGGTCTCACCCGCGCACCGCCTGCGCGCCCAGTGCGCCGCCGCGCCGCCCCAGCGCGCCGCCGTGCCACCTCCGCGGGCCGCCGTGCCGCCTCCGCGGGCCACCGTGCCGCCTCCGCGCGCCGCCGTGCCGCCTCCGCGTGCCGCCGCGCCGCCGCCGTCCCAGGGGGGGGGGGTCGGGCCGGGCCGGCCCGGACCCGGACCCCCCCGTTTCGAACCAGAATCGGTTTTTGGGCCATATCTTGAGCCTCGTACCTCCAAATGACGAACCGTCTGCGGCAACGCGATCCTTGGATCGAGACGGTCGTTTCGGTATATCGCACTCATAGTTTCGGATTACTTTGAGTTCGGCCGGGTTGGTTCGTTCACGAAACCAACCGGGCCTTCGGAGCGGAAACGCTCATATCTTGAGCCACGAACGTCCAATTGAAGCGCCGTCAGCCGCGTTGTGTTCCTCTTAGTGAGACGGATCTTTTGGAATACTCCGCCCGAGGTTTGGACGCAGGTGGAGTACGGTCGGGTTGGTTTTGCCTTAAAAACTAACCGGGCCTCGGAGACGAAAATGCCAATAACTCTCAGACCGGGCGTCCGATTGACGCGCCGTCTGTTGCGTTGAGTTCCGGTTGACGATACGGAACTTTTGGATACATCAACTCCAGTCATTGTGACAGTTGATGTATCAGCCTCTCGGCTCGTGGAGCGGACCCTCCGAACGAACCCGCTGTGTGCGGGAACCCTAGTGCTGGCTGCGACTGTTACTGTGACGACTACTACTACTGCTACTGTGACTGCGACGACGACAGTACAGAGATCCTATGTGGATTCGACGACGACGACTACATCACTCAGCGATCCTACGTGGAACAGTGCTACCGAACCTGTGTGAGCTGAATCTTCTGTTGACCTTGGGCGGTGGAGCGCTTGGGTGTAGCGGTGGACCCGTGGTACTTGACAGTGGTGGTGCGCTTCGATGCAGCAGCAGACCCATGGCGGTGGAGCGCTTGGTTGTAGCGGCGGACCCGCGATACTCTACGGAGTGTGTGCGCTTGGTTGTAGCGACAGACCCGCGACGGTGGAGACGTGCGTGCGGAGTACAGAGACCGTGTAGATGACTGAGACCTGACGACTGCTTGACCGACTCGACTTGGAGTGAGTCGACTAGCCCAGTGGACGGAGCGCCCAGTGGTTGGCAGCAGACCCACGGCGGACGGAGCGCCTGGTAGTTGGCAGCAAACCCGCGGTACTCGACAGGAGGAGTACCTCAGTAGGCTATCTGGGTGAGCGCCCGGTATTTGGCAGCAGACCCTCAGCGGACGGAGCGCCCGGTAGTTGGCAGCAGACCCGCGGTACTCGACAGGAGGAGTACATCAGCAGTCTTAGGTTAGTGAGCAGTACCTCGGAGTCGTGACAGGACCACTGTACACTTCAGAGTTGGGGCTCTTCAGCAGCTACGGTTTCAATAATAAAAATCCTGGTTTGAGCTGAGTCATTGATCTTTGTGTTTCCTCATGATTGAGATGGGTCACTTGATAACTTAGGTATATGTATGGGCATATACCTGGGTAATAGTTATCCGTTGATTTCATAAACTTTTTATAAACCGTGTGGACTTGTACTGTTATCCTATGTGGATTTTACTGTTTACTCTTCTTTGTGGATTGGATTGTTCTTGGGCTCGTGTTGGAGCCAAACGGAAATTGGTGACATAGGTATATGTATGGGCATATACCTAATCAATACTGGATATTACTTCGTGATTGTTACTTTTCTTCGTGGTTTATCCTTTGTGGATTTGAGAGACCATCAGGGGTCTCGGGGTCCCTACTGAGTAGCTTATACTCACCCCTGCACGGGCTTTGCCCGCACTTCGTTGTGTTGGTTGCAGATGACGGACAGCGCTGACTGTGGATGAGGCTTTCGGAGTAGGTCGGTACCCGGAGGAGGACCACTGAGCGGGACGTGCTCGGAGCGGACAGTTGGACCCGAGGAGTTGTGAGCTATCTGTACCTACCCTTCAGGTAGGATCCGTGGTGGACGATCCAAGAGCTGAGCCATCTGTACCGACCCTTCAGGTAGGAATCGAGGAGGACGTCCCAGGAGCCGCTTGTACTTTCAATTGCTGTTTTCCCTTTCGAGTTGTACTTTACTTTCAGTTGGGCTTGTATTCCGGCCCCCTTTACTTTTCTGCACTTGTAGTTACTTTCCGCTTGCTGACTCTGTGGTGGTTGTTACTTATAAAGGCAATGCCTTCCCTGTTTACCGGGATTATACACCTTGGTGCTAGTCGCCAGCCCCTGGCCTATGGAAGGCGGGCTTGGGGTAGTCACGGCACGGGCCCCGAGGTCGGGTCGTGACACATCCACTCCAACACCATTGAATAATTATGGGAATGATATCGTCGCTCGTCCGTAAGTACAACTTACCATCTCCACGGTGTGATGCTATTCATTCTACGTGATCTTAAATAAACCATGATTATATAAACAAATTTAATGAATAAATTTGATATATATTATACAAATAAAATTCTATAAATGATTTATATATAACCTGAAAAGGGGAATAAGAGTTTGTTCGACCAAACACGCATAAGATCAAAAAGCATTGGACACTCGAACAATAAGTATCAATTAAATATTACTAATAAAAAGATAATAATATGACCATATATTATATCATAACAATTAATATGATTCTTGAATCAGTAAATAACATTATTTAAATAATTATATAGGAGGTTTAGAAATGTATAGAGCATATCGAACCAAAGGTAAGGGATAATTTTTCAATTCTCATTTTTATCCGAGATTCCTTATACATAAGTATTTACTGGAGTTATGTTTATCATCCATGTCCATGTTTTATAAAAAAGTTTTATAAAAAAGTTTACTATTATTCTATGTATGTTTAAAGTCATTTCTACCCTTTTTTGAATTTTTACCACATTCTATGGAAGGAATCGTTCCTATGGTTACCATATAAGGTACTTTTTTACTTTTCCGGCAAAAGTACTAGGAGAATGTTTTTTTAAATTATACGGAATGAATAGATTTTTATGGTTTCATAATGCCTAATTGTCATGAAGATTCCTCTACAATATTTCATTATTATTTTCAACAAAATCCCTTTCTTTTAAAATTCTAAGGCATTTTGTGAAAAGAAAATTATTTTTAAGAAGAATGGATATTTTCCGCCAGAATTAATTTCATGTGTTTTATGAAAACTATATTCCATATAAGATTAAATTGTTTAATATGGTCATGTTTCAATTATAATGTCCATATTAGTTAAATGGATTGATTTTGTTTATGATGAAATAAAATCAATTTTTTTCGTATTGATTATGATAGGATGGGATGATGTTTATGAAACCTATTTTATTGTTTGGGTTATGATGAATTATTTATGTTTAATTTGTGGCATATGAAAAATTGAATTCATTATGTGATGGTTGGGACCTATATCTCCCTACAATGCTTTGGGTAAAGATTTATATCTCATGACATAGACATGGATGGAACAACATGTTAATCCAGTTCAGGGATACAGGACTGAAATGTGGAGTGAACTCGTTTCAATAATGGACATTGTATGTTATGATGTTCTTGGCAATGAGTATTGACTAATATGAATTGATTTTCTATGATTATATGTGTATGCCAAAATGTTTCATGTCTTATGTTATGAATATTGATATTTCATTTCACTACTATGATTTACACCATGTCATGGTATTATGATCACTTTTTTAGTATAAGATTTTTAAAATGTGATGTTCTTGTGAATATGATCTGATTGATATTTCCTTTGTTTGCCCTTACTGAGCATTAATCTCACCATTTGTATGTTTTTTCCCAGGTTAGGAAGAACAATATTAAGTTGGATATTTTAAAAAGGGACTCTAGATATGATGAAATAAACGAGAGACAATGAAGTTTATCTATGAACCATTTGTTTTTTCCTCCCAGTTTCTAAAGACACTATACATATACAGTAATATCATGGATTTTTTATATGCTGTAATAAGTATGCTTCCATTCAGAAGTAATAACAATGTATGTAAACTATGGGTCCTTATAGTTGGTATCAGATGAATGGTATAGTCAACCTTTGGAAACTAGAATGTAAAAGCCTCAGTAAGAACCCTAAGGATTTGTCTAAGCATATAACACAATATCAGTGTTTTAGAAATGGCCATGAATATTCTACAATAAGACCTAATGTGTGAAATTTTATTCTTGACTATGTGTTTTTCCTGTTATGATTAGTGTTTCTCACACGATGCTTCTTGGTTTTAGTTAATGGATGGAACCCGAAGGAACCATGTTAATGCGGAACGCAACAGGAAATGAAATGATTATACCCCTGAGCAACCAAACTTTATGGGAGATGGAATGTAAAATCTTGTATCCATGCTCACAAAACATTCTCAAGCTATGAATCATTTAGGATATCCCAACGGGAAATATAGGGAGCAACATTCTATTGAATCCTTCATGAGGCAGCGTCCACCATCATTCAATAGTTATTCTGATCCATTGGTGGCATAATAATGGATAAGTACAACTAAAAATATATTTTCAGTCCTTCAAAGTTATGAAAATCATAATGTCATCATAGCAGTATATCGTTTGAAAGGTGAAGTTGATCAATGGTGAAATCTTGTCAAGAATACAAGGAAAAGGGATGAAATTGATTCCATGGAATGGGATGAGTTCAAGAACATATTTTTCAATAAGTACATCCCTTTTATTCTTAGAACAAATATCGATGAAGAGTTTCATGAATTTAAGAAAAAGGATGATGAATCTATTGGTACCTACGAAGAAAATTTTACAAGACATGCAAGGTATGATTCTTCTTTTATTATCCAACCTGAGAGTAATATCGAATGATTATTTAGTGGCTTAAAACCAAGTCTTCGATGGGAAATAGCTATAAGGGACTTCAATAGCTATGAGGAAATTTTTCGATGTGCTCTCGAGGTTGAGATGGAGATTGGAGTAACCCATAAGTCATATGGGTTTGATAAGATGAGGAAAATAAAATTCAATGGAAAATCTGAAGATCACACTAAAAAGAATGTGATTTTTTTCTTATGATCAATTTGTGGAAAGAAACATAGAGGTAATTTTCTTAAAGTGGCTAGTAAATGATTTAAGTGTGGAAAAGACAGTCATCGGGGAATTGAATGCCACAGTTAAGGGAAGAAGATGTCTAGTGATGCGAACAAAGAAAAGGCTACACAGAATTCACCTCCTACACATTAATGTTAGAAGTGCAAGTAAATGGGGAATTATACCAATAAATACCATAATCTAAGGGTTTTTGTTGATGATCAACGTCAACAAACTCTTAAGTCCAAAGTCAAAGGAAGGTCTCATGCAATTTCTATCGGAGATGTGGAGTATGATAACGAAGTGGTGAAGGGTACAATTACTATCTAGTCTAAAGGAGAAAATGTTTTATTTGATTCTGGATCCACCCAATCTTTTACTTCTGATGAATTTTATATGGGTATCTCCATACTATCCCAAAAATTAGTTGTTGAGTTAGCTGTGACAACTCCTAATGGCACAACAGTCACGTCAAATGATTACAATTCTTCTCAGATTGAAGTTTGTAGGAAAGTGCTTCCTACAAATCTTTTGATCCTTCCTATAGTGAAATTTGATGTTGTTCTTGGCATGTATTGGTGTTCTTTATATGGATCTCCATATCTATTTCGAAAGAAGGGAATTAATATTTCATATTCCTGATCAATCTATAGTCATATATTGATACAATGATGAACATAACCTTCCAATGGAAATTTCTTCCATCTTATGGGTCTTGATTCCAATAAATGAAGGTTATTTATGTCAAATGTTTTCAGAGAAACTCATGATTAATAATATGCCCATTGTACGAGATTTTGATGATGTATTTCTAGAGGAATATATTGGTCTTCCACTAAATGGTGAAGTTGATCATTCAATAGAACACATACCGGGTGCTATTCCCATTTCAAAGACACCTTATAGAGTGGCCCCAATTGAGTTGTAGGAATTGAAGAAGCAACACCAAGACAATCTTGATAAAGGATTCAAACGCCCTTGTGAATAACATTGTGGAGCACCTATTTAGTTTGTTAAGAAGAAATATGGATCAATGAGACTCTGCATTGGTTATTGAGAACATAACAAGATCACTATCAAGAACAAATATCCTCTCACATGCATTGATGAATTATTTGACCAACTACGTGGAGCTCAATAATTTTCCAAAATTGGTCTTCGTTCAGGGTGTCATCAATTAAGAGTCAAAAGGGAGGATATACCAAATATGGATTTCCGTATAGGGTATGGACACTACAAATTATTGTGATGCCATTTGGCCTTACTAATTCCCATGTTATCTTCATGGATCTAATGAATATACTATTTAGAGACTATCTTGATCAGTTTGTGGTAGTCATTATAGACGATGCTCTTTCCTATTCAATGAGAAATGAAGAACATGAAGACCACTTATGAATCGTATTGAATACCCTAAGAAAGGAGAATCTTTATGCCAAAATTTCCAAGTGTGAATTTTGGTTTCAAAATGATTCATTTTTGGATCACGTAATCTCAAAAGAGGGGATATCTGTGGATCCAGCAAAATAAAATGTTATCGAAAGATGGTTGAGACCAACAAAAGTAACTGAGATCCAAATTTTACTTGGTTTGGCTGGATATTATCGACCTTTTGTGAATGATTTTTCACAGTTATCTTGTCCACTCACCAGGTTGACTTGAAAAGGAGTAATGTTCATTTGGATGAAGGAGAGTGAAGAGAAATTCAAGTAGTTAAAAAGAAAGTTATCCAGTGGATATGTTCTCACACTGCCTTGTAGTGGAGAAATATTTTTGATCAACATTGATACATCCAATAAGGGATTGTGGTGTGTTCTCATGCAAAATGATATGGTGATAGATTATGCCTCATGACAGTTTAAAATACATGAAGAAAATTACCCAACTCTTGATTTGGATTTAGCTATGGTAATCTTTGCATTAATGATTTGGATGTATTATCTTTATAGTGAAAGTTGTGATATTTGTATTGTTCATAAAAGTTTAAAGTATATTTTCACACAAAAGGAGATGAATATGCGCAGAAGAAGATGGTTGGAGTTGATTAAGGATTACGACTGCACAATTCATTATCACCCTAGGAAAGCAAACCAGGTGGCAGACGTATTAAGTCAACAAGTAAATGCTAGCATATCCATGATGACGATACAAAAAATATACAGTATTTATGGATTTTCAATGGATGAATCTTGGAATTATAATGGAACGGGGGAAATCTTATCTTTATCAAATGAATGTTCAACCATCTATACAAGTGAATATTAAAGAGGCACAAAAAGAAGATGTAGAGTTACAAAAGAAGGAGATAAATGTTCCTGAATTCCATATTGATTGTGATGAAATGATAAGGTTCAATAATCGGGTTTTTGTTCCTCCCATCCCAGAATTAAAGAAGGAAATATTGGATGAGGCTCATCTCTCTTCATTCTCTATTCACCCTAGAAGCACGAAGATGTATAGGGACCTGAATGAGTACTTCTGGTGGGATGACATGAAAAGAGATTTTTCTGAATATGTCTCTCGATGCTTGGTTTGTCAGTGAGTTAAAGGTGGGAGATAGAAGTCTATGGGGATGTTACAACCATTACCCATACCAGAATAGAAATGGGAAAAAATCACTATGGAATTTTTCACTAAACTTCCTAAAACCTCCAAAGGAAATAATGTTATCTGGGTTATAGTTCATTTTCATATGAAGTCATCACACTTCATTAATATTAGAGATGATTTCTCTATTGATCATCTTTCCATGATATATGTAAAGGACGTTGTACGATTGCATGGAGTACCACTTTCCATTATATCTGATCGGGATTTGAGGATTACCTTGATGTTTTGGCGAAGTCTTCAGCATACTCTAGATACAAAGTTAAATTTCAGCACTTCTTATCATCCTCAGACTGATGGTCAGTCTGAGAGGACAATTCAAACTCTAGAAGACATGTTGAGAGCTTTATCTATGGATTTCAAAGGTAGTTGGGACAAACAACGACCTTTGGTGGAATTTTCTTATAACAATATCTTTCAATCCAGTATTCATATGGCTCCTTATGAGGCTCTCTATGGAAATAAATCTAGAACTCCAACTTATTGGGATGAAGTTGGAGAAAGAAGGCCATTAGGAAATGATCTTGGTGATGATATGGAAAAAACTTCATATATATTCAATGACACATATGATCAACATAGAGTCGACAAAAATGTTATTACGACAATAGAAGAAAATACCTAGAGTTTGAAGTGCGTGTAAAGTGTTCTTACGAATATCTCCTTGGAAGAGAGTAATGAGATTTTGAAAGAAGGGCAAGCTCAGCCCTAGGTTTATCGGTATTTTTGAAATACTGGATCGTGTTGGGAAGGTAGCTTACAGATTGGATCTTCCACCAAATCAATCTCATGTTCATGATGTATTCCATGTATACTTCCTGAGAAATTACATACCTGATCCTTCACATGTACTAAGCTCAGAAGTTGTACCGCTGGAGCAAGATCTTTCTTATGAAGAATAGTCGATAGAGATTTTGGATCGTAGTGAAACATTTCTACGAACAAGACCACTTTCTTGGTTAAAGTTTTATATAGAAACGACCAATTATAAGAATTTACATGGGAACTTGAGGATATTATGAGGGAGAGATATCCTCATTTGTTTATTACTAACTGACGTATTTCGAGGGTGAAATTCATTTTAAGGGGGGTAGAATGTGACACCCTAGGATTTTATGAGAAATATATATCTTTTATTATGTTATTCTAAAATACAAATGAATGTTTCACTACACACAACATAGGCTTGGCCAGCATTACACGCAAGAGCAACCTTCCTCGATTGCTTGCGGTGTACGCAATACTGAGTTTTCCTAAACAATGATATATTATTATAATATTATGAACTACACGTTATGAATATTATTAACTTAATATTGAATTTTATAACATTATAAATCATCTTACACATTTTCTATAATGATATATGAAAATTAAATCAATTTTTTGGATAAAATAAGTATTTTTCAAAAAATGCGGTTTTACAACCTTTTGATGGCGTACCCATTTTAAATATAATTTTTACAAGTTTATAAGTTAAATTTTACAATATAAACATATTCTATTGAATCAAGATATAAAACATTACTTTTTATAAATTTTTTATATTTTTCTATTAACTTTCATATTTGATGAATTGTAAAAATACGCTAAATTTTAATTGAAAACAACATTTTTCATCAATATATTTATATGGTTAAATAATAATATTGAATGGTTTTAAAGTATAAATAAAATATATTTTTAACATTTATTATAATTCAAGTAATTATCATTAACTTTACATTGAATTCATATGTTAAAACATTTCAATATTTTATAATGTTTTATCTTTTAAAACTCATTTTCTCAGCAACGAGATTAATTTTAAATTAATTAATGAGACATCGGTGTTTTTAATTTTGAAAAGTGGATTCATATTTGGATTCAGTGGGTCCAAGTTACGTTAATAGGTTACTTTTATTTTTTTGACATTTTGAATAGTAACCATGGTAATTTTTATTTACTACAGTTAAAGGTAAATCGGGTTATTAAAGGTAAAAATATGATTATAAAATTACCCTACCACCTGCCAAAATTCCATTGGATAAATAAAAGTTGAACCATATCACCAAAGGTCCAGAATAAATTCGTTTAATTGACTATTGACCTTGAAAATGATATAATTGTAATTAAATCCAAAGAATGTGACAACATGTCACTTTCTTATATCTTATAATTGTAATAATTTTAATTTGTTGATAAACATTATAAAACATTGAAAATGAATAGTCTATAGAAATATAATAATATTATCTAAATCATTTGAATTTATTTAGAATTTTTAGGGATTAAATAATTATCATTAATGATGAGACAATATTGATGTTGAAATTATTTTATTGACTGTAATATCAAATAAATGGTTTTAAAAATATTAAAATAAATAATCAATGAACTATTTAATGTGATCCATGAATTTTCTAGATGAATACCACTTGTTAGGAATCAATTAAATATATTTTTTCAAATATTTTATCAGTGTGGATTTTATATAAATTCAAATAAATGAATAGTGTCAAAAATGACACTATTGTTATTTTATAAAAAAATATATTATAAATTTGATTAAATTACACAAAAATATTAACAATTTATAAATCGAAATTTATATAGTCTAAAATGTCATTAAATATCCAATTTTTAAAAAATCAAAACACATAATTATTTATTTATAACAATTTTAAATGTATAATATTATTACCACAAATAAAATTAAATAGATTAAATACGTATAAATAAATTTGATAAGGATTAAAATAAATTTCCAACATGTATGAATTTTATTGGTTGATTAGATCACAATCCTATCTCATATTATCTTTGAATTGAGTCAATTTTGGATGTTTTTAAGTGGGGTTTATATATATTATAAATTAATATTTCTTATGTTTCCAATGGTGCCATGTCCTTCATTATAAAAGGGCACCACCCTCCCCCGCTATCCTCCTTACAACATTTTGAGCCTTCCTGCTCAGCCAACCCCTGAAAATTTATCTTCTCCACATACCTATAAATATAATATAGCTCCCGGTCTTCTTCCAAGAGCATTTTAGTGCACTAAGAGGAGGTTTAGAAGAGGCGCGTCGAAGAAGATGTAATACCCTTTACTGATCATTTCAAATTTCTTTCTTCTTCTACTTCTTCTTCTTTAAATGTTTCATCATAAATTAATAACATAAGAATAAATAACATACTAATATGTTATTATAAATATGAAACAACCCTATTTCACCTTCTAACCATCCAATGTAAAATTAAATCACTACGCGTGCGTACGTACAGAATACCATCTCCATTCTATGGTATAATCTATTTTCCACCACAAACTTACATGGATAGGTATAATGGTGTAAAGAATACATATATATTACCATTATAACATGATACTAATTATTATATATTCTATCATACACTTGAAAACCATTCAATAATTATGGGAATGATATCACCGCTCGGGCGTACGTACGGCTTACTATCTCCACGGTGCGATGTGATTTTTTCTACATGATCTTCATTAAATCATGATTATATAAAAAAATTGAATGTATAAATCTGATATATATTATACTAATACCATTCTGTAAATGATGTAGCTTTATCCTAAAATTGGGAACAAGAATTTATTCGACAAAACACACATAAGAACATAAAGCAATGAACACCCGAATAACAAATAGCAATGAAGTATTACTACTTAAAATATAAGAATATGACCATATATGATATCATAACAGGAATATAATTCTAGAATAAGTCTAAAAAATCATTTAAATCAGTATACAAGAGGTTCGGAAATATACAGATCATATCAGACCTAAGGTAACAGATAATTTTTCAAATCTCATTTTTATACGAGATTACTTATACGTATGTATTTTATGGGGTTATGTTTGTCATTCATGTCCATGTTTTCTAAAAATGTTTTCATAAAATGTTTAATATTCACCAATTTATGTTTAAAGTACTTTTTACCTTTTTTAAAATTTTACCACATTTTATGGTAGAAATCTTTCCTTTGGTTACCATATAAGGTACTTTTTGACTTTTTCGGCAAAAGTACAAGGAGAATGTTTTTTAACTTATATGAAATGAAGGTAATTTTATGGTTTCATAATGCCTCATTTTCATGAAGATTCCTCTAAAATATTTCATTATTATTTTGAATAAAATCATTTTCTTTTAAAATTGCAACAAGTTTTTTTAAAAGAAAATTATTTTGAAAAAGAAAGGATATTTTCTTCAAAAATTCATTTCAAAGGTTCTATCAAGACTATTTTCCTTATAAGATTACATTCTTTAATGTGGTCATGATTCAAGTATCATTTCCATGTTATTTAGATGGTTTGATTTTTTTTATGATGAAATGATATCCATTTTTTAATATGGATTATATTATGATGGGTTGATATTTATGAAACCAATTTTATTCTCTGGGTTTTAATGAATGATTTATGTTTATTTTCTGAAAAAAAAATTATTTAATTATGAGATGTGTGGGACCTATATCTCCATCCAATTAATTGGGTAATGATTTATATCTAATGATATATACATTTCTAGAATGACAAGTTAATCCAGTTCAGTGATATTGGACTGAAACGAAGAGTGAACTTGGTTCAGTAATGGACATTCTACGCTATGATGGTCTTGGAAATTAGTATTGACTAATATAAAATTATTTTCTATGATTATTTGTGTATTACATAATGTTTCATGTCTTATGTTATGAATATTGGGATTTCATTTCAGTACTACGATTTACACCATGTCATGATATTATGATCACTTTTGCGGGATAAAATTTTCAAAATGTTATGTTCTTATGAATATGATTTTATTGGTATGTTCTTTGTTTTACCTTACTGATCATTGAGCTCACCATTTTTATGTTTTCTTTTACCCAGGTCAGGAAGAAGGGTATTAAGTAGGATATTCCAAAAAGGGACACTATATATGATGAAATAAATGGGAGACAATGAAGTTGATTTATGAACAAGTTGTTTATACTTCCCAGTTTCTAAAGAAAATATACCTATATGGTCATATCATGGTATTGTTTTATATTGTAATAAGTATGATTCAATTTTTATGTAATAATAATTTATGTAACGTATGGTTCATTATAACCCATTCTAGTTGTAGGTGATCCACCCTTGTCACCCTTTGGTTGTGGGTTCATGTCTCGCAGCCTTTCCTAATGTGACAAGTCATTTCCGGACCCCTAAGTTGTCCAAAAATAATCTTAAAAAGTCATTTAACCTTAATAATAGTATACAATGTCAAAAAATCCACTCCAACCTTTATACTTATCCAAAATACTTCTATCCAAATTCACAGTCCAAAATATATATGGAAATTAAATACAATGAATATTCTTTTATCCACAAAATAAGATGTGAATACCTTCATCATGTATTCTTTTAAAACATGGTAACACCCGAAATTACCATAAAAACATATTGATTACATTCATTATTTTTTATTCCTTGTTGAATACTGGTTATACTCTGTATATCAAAAAATGTTGTAAACTCCAACAATGATGGAATATAAAAATCATTAACTAGTTTCTAGGTAGTCAAGAAATTCCAATATAATTTATCCAATTTAATGATATATTATTCCGAAATCACTACCTCAGTATCACAACAATATTATGGTTTATCTTTCTGTCAAGCATATATTTTCCAATAAACATTAACCTGCTATTGAGTTATTTTATTGGTACCACACAATCTTAAGTCCTTAATGAAATAGTACTGCAGCATAATCCGTATATACACTATAATTCTTATAAAATGTACATCATTAATAAAATAATAAAATGACACAATACATTAATAACAACATAAGAACTCTAGTCATTCCTATTCATCTTCATTGGTATCATAACTTTATTATTATCCTATACCAGCATTTGGGGTATACTCAGATGATTTGGACATTGATTCGTGTAGTGTCCCAACTCTTTGTAGATGAAGCATTGTCAATTTGAAATCTTTTTCTTACCCTTGAAATCACGTATTGGTGTTCCTTTTATCCACACTTATAACAAACTCCCATTCCATTCAAGCATTTACCAAGGTGGTTTTTTCACTGTTATCACATATGGGAAAATCCGCCTATCCCCTCTTACATGTATCTATCTTTCCCTGTTCAATCATTTTCATAATTTTCTTCCCTTCAAATACATAGGACTTAGATAATTCATTAATTGACTTATTAACACATGATACTATTTATTTATTTTTTTAGAATATATGGGAAACTATTTCCCTTCTAAATGTTGGCTTAATACCATGAAATATATGATCCTTCTTAATCTTTGAATCACGCGTATTGGTGGATTTATAATTCCTCCTACTAGGTTTCATTTCTAAACAATTGCATACACCAGGTTAGTTTATTAATTGAATGAATAATTATAAACATGTAAAATACATAATGTAAATTGAAAATATTATGCATATAATCTATAATCATAGAATGTATTATTTGAGAAAGTATTTATTCATAAATAATTTATAATGTCTTAAAATGAAAATGTGAATTAACCAAAGAATATCCCTCAAGAGTGTCATAACCAAGACTGCATCAAGGCCTGTTTTCATTTACCAGGATACCCTGGGTTAAGCCCGAAACTCCTTTTCAGTGTTTTCAGTCCTAGGTAATTCTGTTCCAGAGCAACCTCTACTAACTCGTATCCAGATAGGGATGTATTTCATTGAAAATAAAAAAAAAATATATATTATGAAAATTATATGAAGTTCTTCTCTACTAATCCTCGAAGTCTATCTTTTGGTAATGTTATTTAATCATAGTT
Source organism: Viscum album (assembly GCA_963277665.1). Lineage (NCBI taxonomy): Eukaryota > Viridiplantae > Streptophyta > Magnoliopsida > Santalales > Viscaceae > Viscum > Viscum album. The sequence continues at coordinate 63,297,218 of OY728128.1, forward strand.
TATCTAAATCTATTTCCATGGTTTTTGCTAAACTTCATCTGATCCCAAATGTAATGCCCCAACCCCAGAAGCCCAGAGTCAGTGCATTGTTTTAATAAATTGGCATGATTAAATAATATCATGACCCAAAAGACCGGTCTATTTAGCAGTTTTTTAAAATAGATTACATACATGAATGCAACATTACACATTATAAAATAAAACACAACATAAATGATCATTTGAGAATCCATTAATCCCATAGCTTAAACCTTCTTATCAATCATAATACACTTCATGGAATCCAGGGAAATATAAATCATAGAAAGGTGTGAACTCATATGCTCATAAAGGATAACAATATTGCAGAAACATTCATAAATAATCATAAAAAAATATTGCAATGTATAAGACTAAAAAAATCCATTTAAACGTATAATTTAGAAAAATATGTCAATGATAAATCATATAATTCCATTTACTTAAATCACATGGATATTCTACTAATAGAATAATCATATGTAAAATCAATATCCAATTTCGTAATTTTGGAATGCATAATGCAAGACTTCATAACCACATAGTCAAGGCCTTGTGCCAAGACACTAGTTTGTCTTATTAGACCTACCAATTAATTGAGGATCTATAGCGAGCTCCACCCATCACTTAAAAATCCCAATTCATTGTTTATATGAAAAGGTGGATGCATAACTTAAACATTCGTATTAAAACTAGCATATGAAATTTCAATACATTATTCAAAAACCATGATTGGTATAAAAATAACACATCCATAGTCAATCATATCGCAAAACATTCACTACAATATGGATTATTTGTATTATAATAAATCAACCTCGATCAAGAATAATATCTCTTAAAGGATGTTGACATTGTTGAAAATGATCAGTAAAAATCATTGAATGAAATATCCCATTTTTCATGGAATCATTTAAAAGTCTCATAATTTATAAAGGAAGATATTTAAAAGATATTTTTGAATCAATGTGTCCCATACGACATTGAACCTTTTTAAGGGAATTAACATTTTAAAACAATCATGTCCATATAAATAAATCCTTACAAACATTTTGAAAACATGGACATTAATGAGAATGATTTGGCAGAATAAATATCTAAAAAAATTTAATTCACGTTTTATTTAAATAGGACCTTAATAGAATCATTTTAAAATTTATTTTTTAAAACATGGACATATATAATATATATGTCCCAAAAAAATACATACTCCTAAATATTCTCAGATATTACTAAGATTGAGGAATTGACCATTACCTTTCACGTTCCATTGGTGGAGGGTATGTTTAACTTCATGTATAAAGAACATAGTATGTTATTAATTTATAATAGAACCATTTTCATATTTATTATATATAACATGATTCATTTATGACTTTATACTAACCATTTAATAAATATTACCATGTTAAATTAACATTTCATGTAATAATCGCTTTTATTATCATACATGTTTTAATTTGTTATTCATGATCGTATCATTTACTTCCTGATTAAAATACATAAAAAATATTAACTTTTACTTATATATAATATATATTTAGAATTTAAAAATTTATAATAGATTGATATATGAAATGGGAGGAACCATTTATGGAGGCGGTAGGTTGTGCATATGCATAAACGCTGTTTCAGTTTTCATATCGTATTGAACGGAAGTATGTGAATAAGATATATGTAAGAATATATATATATATCCAGTATAATTATTATGTCTTATATTAAATACTTATTAATAATATATATTTTTATAATCATCGTTGAATGGTGAATGTGGAAATTAATCTAATCGCGTCGTGGAGACGGTAATTCGTACGTACGCACAGGCGACAATATCAATATATTGATGGTGAAATCATATGTAATTGGAAGGTATATCATATATAAAGAATAATTAAATTTTTATATTTATTATTTACATCAGTTATAATCATTATTGTACCCATCCAAATAATTTAGTGTTTGAATAACAAACTACACCACGACGCGGAGACGGTAAGCTGTACGTACGCACATATGGTGACTTTGTCATTATAGGATGGATAGAATAACAAATATGGTTGTAAAATATTTATAATAACATCATAGTATAAAAAAAGGTTCTAGAGTTTTTATTTAAGTATGGAAACAACAAAGGAATAGAATGTGGAAGAAGAAAAGAACATGAAAGAGGGTGGTGAAATTATTACCTCTTTTTCGGGTGTTTCCTTTTGAGTTGATAAAAAGGGATCCTTGGGATGGATTTATGATCAAATAAAGGACTCTAGGTTAAAGGTAGGATAGTTGAGAACGTATTGTGGTAGGTTTTGGCCGATCCAAATGGATTTAGAGGTGGGAAATTATGAGAAGGGGAAGTGACCTTCTATAAATGGGGTGAGGGTCACTTTAGGAAAAGATTAAATTATTAATTTATTATACAATAATATTCAGTTAATAATGGATCAAAAAGAATTTATTCCAAGCCTTATGTGATTATGGGTCTAAATAGTTTCATCCAATAGGTTTTAGAAAAGTTTAGGTTTCCATTTTATCCTTATATTTTAGATTTAATTCTTAGTTAAATAGTCTAACTTTTACCGTGTCTTCTTTTATTCTTACACTCTATTGTCAATAATATTACTATAAACATCCACGAGAACCTCAAGTGGTTATTTAATGAAATATATAATATTATTTAATCCCATTTTAAGAACCATATATTTTTTGGAATAATAAATCAACCAATAATATTTTATTCGTTTTAAATACTAGTTTTTGTCAATTTTGACAGTATTTAGTATTTGGTTTTTCTGAATTTCATCAAAACATTATTACATCAAAACAAATACATTTAATCATTAATAAAATTTCATATATAACTATATAATTGTTTAATGGTATCAAAACAATAAAATTATTTTTATTTTAATATTTACAATACCATTTATTTGATTCTTTTATTCCTAATGAAAATACTGCGTACTTATTGTTTCATAAATAAATATATATATTTTATGTGTAAAAATTATAAATAAAATATAATAATGTAGGAAATATATTTATATTTTATATTAATATTTATAGTCTAAGAGATCAATTATATAACCCCATATAAAAATGATTTACTAAAAGATACAAGCTTTCGTTATTTTTGCCTTTACTTTAGATTAATTAATATAAATTGTCATTAACCCTCCCATGTGGATCCATGGGGTCCTAAAATAGACCCAAGGATTAGAATTTTCGGTCATGTATCAGCAAATATGGTTAGGACACATGTTTTGGTAATTTAATAATATTTTAAAATTACTTCTTTACCTATATTTACCGGATTTACCCTTCAACCATGGTAAATAAAATATTTACTGAAATAATTATTCATAATGTCTAAAAATAAAAGTTATCTATTGAAAAATTTGGAACTCATAATTAAAAATATGGAATCCATTTTTCAAATTCAAAACACATAAGTGGAAGAAATTCATTTAATATTAATTCCCATTGTCAAAACAAAAAGTGAGTTTTTATGAAATTGTAACTATCAAAAGATTGACACTTGTTATGTCCAATTTAAATGAGAAATTTAATCCAATTATATAAAATATATTAAATGGAAGAAATATAATCTAATGAAACTTAAAAACCATTCTTATTTATAATTTAAATATATAAATTATTTCGATTAAAAAAGTTCTTTTATATTAAAATTTAGTATTTTTTCACAATTCATCAAAATATGAAAGTTATCAAAAAAGTATGAAAAAATTATCTAAACTATATTTTAATTTTATAATTATAAAGAAGAATTTAATTTCATTAAATGAAATATATAAAAGTGTCAAATATTGGTTTTAAAAAGGATTTTCCATTAAAAGGTGGTAAAAATGCAATTTTTTAAAAATACTTCTTTTATCTGAAAAAATGAATTTGTTCTTATATTATGTCTAAGAAACACATAATATGGATTTTAATATTATATAGAGTGTATAAGATTCAAAATTCAGTTATTATTTTTCATAACTGCCTTTTTAACGGCTAGTTTGGTAAGTTGTGGTGCAGTCGTACTCGGTGTTACTTGTAGCGTAAGCTGTTGAATTACATTAATGAGATAACATACTATGAAATATTGGGGTGCTATACTGGAAAACTATTCCACCATAGATCTATTCTTTTTGTTCCTCCTCCAGAACCTACATTCCCTTTTCATAGTTCTTTGTGAATACATGATGTCAAAAATATCTATGTAACATAAAAAATCACCATGTAAACCCCCGTTGTCAAAAAAACATTGTGGTATGATTTGTCAACAAACACAACATGGTGTCTGGATTTTTTATCAAAAAAAATCACCTTAGAAAGGCTTCAATAATACATTGAGGGATTTTTCCCAACAATTAGTGTCTTTAGTTTTAGTCTCATTTTTAGTAACTTGGACAATTATATTGGCATAACATGTTTTCCCTTTCAGTTGAATATTGTACTTTCTATTTTGGTTACATTATGAAATTTTTATTTTTTATGATTACATATTTTTCTTATATTACTTATGTACATCTGATGGTGTTTTACTCAGATAAATTTCGGTACAGTCTCCTGATGAATGACTTACTTGACCCTCACTAATAGTCGGAAGCCTCTGGCATATGGGAAGGAATTCCCCAGGTCTTGTATCATAACTGGCTTGGGGCACTATTGTGTTGCACACTGTTTGGGAAGTTATAGGTTTGATCCTCAAAGACGCATCCTACGTATCATTTTGAGAATAGGGATCAAAACACTTATAGTTAGAATAATATATTTTACGGTCACATGAGGGGACTATACCAAGATGTTTAATATCACAAGTTAAGGTTGTTATAGAGACTTTTTAATAGTTTATCGGATGGACCGAGACATGGAATCCTACGTATCTTGTAAGAACATGATTCATTCTCCACATTGTTCAGAAATTAATGGAATTTTATGTGTAAAAGTTTTAAAAATAGGGTCTTGGGAAGGACCTATGAATATATAGCATCGAGAAGATGTTTTTTACATGGAATACACCCCTTTCAATAAAAAGAATCAATAATTGAGACATACTCCCAAAGAGGAATCCCATTACGGGGGTATGTTTTAGGATATTGAAAATATCATTACAAATCTACATGCCCATGTGATTCATGCTCAATGTGATAAATTAGGGATACAAGAAGATACATTACATTATATATTGATATTTTGATCGGGTTTACGCACTAAGACTACCCTGAAATAATTATAGGATTCCATATAAGAATTTTAGAATTATTGATGAATGATTTTGCTTATAATTTCATACAACTATCATTGAATTTAAGGGGAATATTTCCATATATTCGTACAAATGGGATTATATAGGATATGGATATAGAGACTTAAAATGATTTTCAATATATACTAATTGTAATAGGAATAAGATTCCTCACAATTCATTTATTGTGTAGTTTTTCATCATGTGACAATAATGTTAACCATGCTATTTAATGTCATTCACCGATGAAATTAATTTCTATTAGGGATATATCAATGTGTAAATTGAATTATATGTCACGAACCACCTTCAAAAAAAGGAGGGAAGGGTCGGAAGTTTTCCAAGCCCTTACTTATTTAAGTTGAAGAAGAGATAATGACCCCCAAAACCCGCCTTCAATAAGTCCCGAAGTGCCGACCAGCACCAAGGGTATAGAATCTCACACAAAATGAAAGACATTACCCTTTTTATTTTTATGTAAACGAGAGATAAGATAAAACCCCAACAATACCAAAACTAAATGTGAAAGTACGGCTGAAAATAAACCATTATCATATGCATGTTCAATGGTAAAAGATACAAGTCACAAAAATCCAAAGGTAAAAAGATACTAAGAAAAGGAAAACAACAAAAACAGCTACCCCAAAGTTCTAAGATAGTATGGTCACGCATGATCCATGAAGTCACCATGGAAACATGAAAGTAGTTTTATATACGTAGGGGGAGCATACAATTACACTCTGTAGGGAAAACCAAAGACTCTCATGCACAAGTGAGGAGACATTCTAATGCCCCGTGGAAAAATAAATAACCAACCAACCAACAAGGAAAATCTATCCACCAAACCTCACCAAGGGACGCTCCCCAAATAATACAAGTCAAGTAACATGTAGTAATAGAAAATCGATATTTGGGTACCCCGCACCGCTTTCCCACTCGTTATTCAAGAAATCCTATGCATCGAACCAATCCTGCCAATCTCACTGCAGTCCCACTACCACACCCACCCTCTCACACCTAGGCCATGACCTCACCGTAGTTTCATGGCCAAACCCCGCCCGTAGACACCTGGGCCACAACTGCTATCCCGCACGCAGACACCTGGGCCACACCAACTCCATGTAACTATTCCCGAAAACACCTAGGCCAGATCAACCACTGCCATGCCTAAAGACACCTGGGCCAGAAAGCTACCGTCACATCCTGAAGACACCTGGGCCTCATCCCGAAGATACTTGGGAAACAACGTGCCCGTAAACACCAGGGCCAACCACCACAACTACCCCACCCAAAGATTCTTGGGCTAATAATGGTCGTCAGGACATCACAGCCTACCCAAAGAGTCCTGGGCTATTCGGGAAAGGGAGAAGAAAAGGATCTAATAACTATCCACTCATAGGAGGGTTGGAAAAAACACCATCCCCATGAAATGGGGTGTTCGGCACTAAGTGCTCAACGTGGGTGGGGCGTGAATAAGAAACATAAGAACTACAAATATATGTATATGTAACAAACACTCAACCCATCCTAGGGTTTCCAAATCCAATCCATGCACAAGCACACTCGTCCCTATTCATAGGAAGCACACTGCTCACAGCTGAGTCACAACTCATCCCCATAACCAATTCCCATTTAAGCTATTCTTGATTCCATGTTCAAGTAATCTATTTCAAATAAAGTTCTACACTACTGGGAAAATAACAGCATAACAAATACTCAATAGAAATTTAAGCATTCACACACGGTTTTCTTGAAAAGTCACAACAACAAAGGATAATTGAGATCCCTAGAAGTACTGGAACCAAAGAAAACCCCGAGACACAGCCCCATGTCCCCAAAATCTAGGAGCCAACGGTTTCCCAACAATAGAGGATTCCACCCCAATTCGTGATATAGCTGAGTAATCACACAACCTAAAATTCACATTCAGAAAAAGTACAACAAGAGGGGATCCCATCCCCACCCGTATGACCCCAGAAATTGGCCCATGAATGAATCATCCAAACTGCTACCACCAACACAAGGTAGGACCAAGCATGTATTTTCAGAATTACAAGATTTAACACACTCCATGGTTTAAATTCCACTGTTCTTTAACCAGGGTTATCACAGAAAAGGGTTGATCCTGGTGCCTTCAATTAATTTAACTGAGTATACATAATTAACCAATTCCATGTTATGGTTATTTAAAAATCCAGGGGCACCAAGGTTCATTAGTAAAAAAATAAAGACCACCAATGGCCATGATTTTCAGTGAGCATAGGGCCGTAAAATTCACAACACATAACAACATAAAGAGTATAAAAAACATTGATCACACCCCCCCTTCATTATTTAAATGTCCGTTCATTATATTTGTTATGTTCGGTTTCATCAATTTATATAGAGGCAAAAACATTCCCACCGCACATGATACACAGAAAGGAGGGACGGAGGATAAAATCCCAACATGATTTGTCAAAGATCTACATTTTTCTCCACACACTAGGAACATATGATACGCGGCTTGCAGGGGAGGAAATACGTGGACTCCAAGACATGGACAAGGTTCCAGGAGAGGCGCACCATGAGTCACGGGAAGAAGGACTACAAGGTTGTCAGGAAGAAGAAAGACATTCAACCGATAAGGAAAGGAGAAATCTAGTGGGAGATATAATGAGAATATCGGGATATGGAATTTTGAACGCCTGTAAAAACGGATCACGGTTTCCTATGTGGTTTGGGAAGTTACGCATGACGATACTAAGTTGTTATTTGAGATCCCCCATAGGGGATGTTTCTTGGGATTTATAGGTGTAAATTCTGGGCTATAAATGAATTTAAAAAGGGTATTAAGATTAATTTATGTCAAAAGATATGTTATGAGAGCAGAAAAGTCTGGTACAGGAAAAAGAATGAATGGCTCGGTGAGGGGACACAGTGCCACTGTCACGGTGCAATCATGACCAGTGCGACCATCACTGTGCCACTATGACAAGTGCCACCTTCATGGGGCCACCGTCATGGTGGAGCCTTGTTTTTGGTAATGTAATGGATAGGGGTTCCGGGCCATTACATCAGATACCTCTCAAATGATTCTCTCCCTTGATAATTTAAACCAGACCCAAAGAAAAGAGAGGGGTCTGAACAACCACCTCGAAAGATACCTCTCAGGAGTAGACATCCTTGTTACCAAGGGACGACCCCCTTCCTCATCTATCTCCTGAGAAAACACAAACATACCACTCCTCTCCCCTACACAACCATGTAAAACAAAAGATTAAACCGACCAGTCATGTGGGTGAGGATTTTTTCTTCCTCCATACTAAGATACTATCCTCTTTGGGTGGAATTGACTCGCCCGCACAGGTTCAAGCACATCCACTTTAATGTGTATTAACTAGGGAGCATATCCTCCCCTCCCCACATTTTAGGACACTTCACACACATCCAAAAATAGGAAACCGCACATTCCATAGTTAACAAGTAAGTGTTCCATCAACCAAGTATAAATAGAACAGAACAAAACTCAAAACAACTCTGGGTACTGGGTGCACATTTGCACCTCCCGTTCCTAGGTACTCTCCCCAAGCCCACTATGTATCCATAACACCCGAACCAACGAGATGGATCATCCATGAAGCTCTGTCTCCGCATGACCCATGAGCATCACTGGTCGCTCCACGAAGGTGGCATTGTCTTCGATATCTTTCTCTCCCTAGTCGAGGACGTGTGAAACGTCGTGCAGATATTGGCGAAGCTGCGACACATGGAAGACATCGTGCACCCTTTGTAGATGTGGTGGCAATGCCAGCTGATAATCCACCTAACCAACCTGCTGCAACACCTATAAGGGTCCGACGATCCTTAGGGAGAGCTTACTTCCCCAGCCGAACATCCTTTTCCCACGCCGAGGGGAGACCTTCAAGAACATGTGGTCCCCAGCCTCAAACTCCAAGTGCCTCCTCCTATTGTCCTCATATGACTTTTTCCAGTCCTGAGCCACCTTCATCCTGTCTCATATAAGCTGCACCATATCCGTTGTGCACTGCACCACCTTCGGGCCAAGGAGAGCTGCCTCCCGGACTTTTGTCCAGTACACGGGTGAGCGACACGGCCTCCCGTACAAGGCTACAAACGGAGCCATGTCAATGGTAGAGTGGTAGCTATTGTTGTAGGAAAATTCTACCATAGGCAAGTGTATCACCCATGATCCTATAAAGTCCATGATGCATGCTCGTAGCATATCCTCCAAGGTCTGCATGGTGTGCTATGTCTGCCCATCTGTCTGGGGGTGGAAAGCAGTACTAAGGTGTAGTTAGGTGCCAAAAGCATGCTAGAAACCCCTCTAGACTCGTGAGGTAAATCATTCATCCCTATCCGAGACTATGGACCTCAAGAATCCATGCAACTGCACCACCTCGTCCACAGACCTCCATGCTATAGTGTCCACCGCACTTGACTCCCTGATCGCCAGAAAGTGAGCTGACTTTGTCAACCGATATACTACTACCCAGAAGGCGTCATAGCCTCCTTGAACCTTGGTTATCCCCATGATGAAATCCATCGAGATGTCATCCCACTTCCACTCAGGGACATCTAAGGATTGAAACAATCCACCTGGAACACGTTGTTCTGCCTTCACCTACTGACACACTAGGCACTTGGCCACAAACTCTGCCACCACCCTCTTTACCCCATACCACCAAAATTTCCCCTCAGGCCCTGATACAACTTGGAAACTCCAGGTGCACTTCCAGGGGTGTGTTGTGGAACTCACCAAGAACTCTCTCGTTCATCCATTCTGGAACGAACCCTTCCCTTTGAAAAGCATTTGATTCTGACCATCCTCCACCCATACGTCCGGAGCATCGCATTGGCTAACCGGGTCACGCACCACATCACTCTCTGGGTTTCCCCACTGAGACTCCTCCCCCTAACGTAATAGAGAAGACTGTACTATCATCTGATACATGCAACTTCTACCACTATTCATCCTCGCATCCAGGTGCAAGGCAGCCAACTCCTCCATCCCCTTCCAAGAATCTACTAACTCTGGGATCGTATCCATCTGCGACCTCCTACTAGAAGCACCTGCCACTACATTCCCTTTTCCTGAACTGTAGTAAATATCGAAGTCGTAATCCTATAGGATCTCCATCCACTATAGCTATCGTAAGTTTAGGTCCCGCTGGGAAAATATATACCTCATGATTTTGTGATCCGTGAAGACCACAAATCATTTTCCGATGAGGTAATGCTGCCACAACTTTAGTGCGAAAACGACTGATGCATGATCCAGATCGTGGGTGGAATAATTATTCTCATGAGGGCGTAGCTGCCTAGACCCATAAGAGATCACCCCTTGTCACTGAATCAACACACATATGAGGCCTTGCCTTGAAGCATCACAAAATACCACATACGCCTCCCCTTCTTCTGGAAATCTCAACACTTGGCCACTAACCAACTTCTCCATCAGATAACTGAAGGCCGCCCCACACTGCTCGTCCCACACGAAAGCCTGGTCCTTCTTTGTCAAAGCTGTCAAAGGTTTTGCAACTCGAGAGAAGTTGGGCACGAATCTCCGGAAGTAACCTCCCAGCCCAAGGAATCTACAAACTTCTACCACGTTCCTGGGTGCGGCCCAAGAAACAACCTCCTCAACCATCGATGGGTCTACCGCCACTCCTTGCTCGGACACTACATTCCCAAGGAAGTGCACTTCTAACATCCAAAACTTGCACTTCGACAACTTCCCAAAGAGTTGGTGCTGTTGGAGGACCCCCAAAACTGTCCTCGGGTGCTCAGCGTGATCCTCCTATGATCTTGAATAGATCATGATTTCATCGATGATCACTACTATGAACTGATCCATATACTCCCAGAATTCAGAGTTCATAAGCCCCATGAATATAGCTGGAGAATTTTTAATGCCGAACGACATGACCACAAACTCAAAGGGCCTGTATCTGCACCTGAAGGCCATCTTTAGCATGTCACCCTCTTTCACCATCAACGGGTGATATCCAGACCACAAGTCGATCTTAGAGAAACATCTTTCCCCCTTTAGCTGGTCAAAAATATTTCCTATCCTTGGATGAGGGTAGCGATTTATGATCGTCACCTGATTCAGTCTCATGTAGTCTATTCACAGCCTTAGACCACCATCTTCCTTCTATGCAAACAAGACTAGATATCCCCATGGTGACACACTTGGTCGAACATAACCCATCTTCATCAGATCATCAATCTAAACCCGCAACTCCCGTAGCTCCGAAGGTGCCATCTGGTAAGGAGCCATCGAAATTGGACAAGCACTAGGTTGCAAGTCTATCCCAAACTCGATATCACGTCGATGGGGTAGAGTTGTTACCTCCTCAGGAAAGACGTCAATAAAATCGCTGATGATCCCTGGAACCTCCACTATCTCTGCATCCACCAACTCCACTGATATCTCAACTAACTAGGAGAGTAGGGGTTCCTCTCCCCTACGACCCTTCTGGCCACCCCGCTCACTGGTGAGAGTAACAAGTCAGCCGCCTAAGTCTGAGAACGTGTCCCTTCCTTGGATGGAGTCAATGATGGAACATACAGAAAATATCCAGTTAATGCCTAGGATGACATTGTATGGATGTATCAGCAATAGTATGAGATCACTTACTGACTGATGTGGCCCTATCATCAGTCTGCATCTTCGACAGTTATATAACTAGTCGGCCTGACCGCCGACTGGTGTGATCAACACCAGGGGAACTGGAAGTCTCTCGACATCTAGACCCAAGGCACGGGCTAAAATAGGTGCAAAAACGGAGTGTGAAGCTCCAGTATCAAACAATGCATAAGAAAGGGTAATCAACAAACTGATCATACATCAAACAACCTCTGGTCCTACTGGAACTATTGCCTTCGCGACGTGAAACTGTCCATGCCCAGCTCCTCTGGCCCTCGGAAGTCGGCCGCCTCCTCGACCATGCCATGGTTGAGGTCCCTGAGGAGCGCCCTGAGGTCAGCTACCCCCTACAACGTCTTCCCTCAGAGTAGAGGGATCTTGTTTCCCATGGTGCTGCTACTGAAAGGGCCTAGCTGGAAGATTCTACTGAGGCGGGTGCTAGGCCAACCCACCACCGCCATATTGTACTTGATCTAGGCACTGATTCTAGAGATGTACATGGCTCCCACAGACGAAGCACCTCGGTCCTGGGCCCGAAGAGAAAGGGCAAGGGCTAGGGGATAAGAACTGGAACTGCGGAGGCCAGCTCCCTGCTGGTCAGAACCTAGAGGGTCCTGATGCTGGAGGTCTGGTGCTGAAAAACGTTTTATTTGACAAGCCTAGCTGAATCCCCAATCGTGATACACCTCCCAGCATGTGCATCCTCTCCACCACTGCATCCGTCTTCTGCACCTCTGGGTATGTCGGTAGAGTGAAGGGAGTAACAACGTACAGGAGGGAAGATCGGAGCACCTCCTCCAAATGTCTCACATGAGACTCCTCATCCGGAAAGAGGTCCGGAGCAAAGCGGTGGAGATCCTTAAACTTTATCCCCAAATCTCTTACTAACATACCCCCTTCTAGAGGGAGAGTAGCTCCTGCCTCTTCTTTGCCTTCATCGTAGAAGAGAGGAATTCCTCCTAGAACTCCTTCTTGAAATTATCCCATGCCACCTCAGCCTCTCTCCTCTCCCCCAGGTAGAGCGTCCACCACTGGCACGCCGATCCCCGCATCTGGTTGACGGCCAGAGGAACCTAGTACTTGGTCAGAGCCCAGATCAAGCCGAAAGCTATCACCAGGTCCTCATTCCAGCCCTCCGTCTTCATGTCTGAGGTGTTTCCCTCATACTTCTCAGGGGTCTGCTGTTGGAAGGCTTGATGTTTCTTCTGAAAATAGTCATCCTCCTCCTCTCGATCAGCCCTCTACTGATCAGCCAAGTCAACCTCCTGGGAATCGCACTACTGGAAATCAAGGTTTTCCCAATAGTTGTATACCAAGGGTTCTTTTGATCAGTTGTTATAGGTGATCTTTACCAACGGTTTGCATTAACCATTGGTAATGATCTATAAAAATTGATTTTTCCCAACGGTTTGATGAAACCATTGGGATATATTGGAGGAAAATTAGTTTTCCCAATGGTTTCATCAAACCGTTTGGAAAGATTGGAAAAAATCAGTTTTCCCAATGGTTTAATGAAACATCTAGGAAAACACTATATTTCCCAATGATTTTTAAAAACTGTTGGGAATGATTTCCCCTAAATACAGACCACTTGAACCCCCACTCAGCCTGATTGCAGATAGACCCTAATCAAGCTGTTGAATTCTTCTCGGCTACGAGACTCCTTCCAGCCAAGATCCATCTTCAATAAAAAAAAATCTTATTTCACACTTCAAATTAGTATGTTTTACTTTATTTTTAGCGTTATTCCTCTATTTTTTCTGTGTTTGATGTTTTGATTTAGGCTAAATTAGGGTTACTGTCTACGGAACCCTTGAATTTGTTTACTATTTTTTTTTTCTAAACTCCAATCATGGAAAAGTGTTTGTTTAGTGGGGTGATATGGTACTTTTGGTGGAATTTATTTTAGTTAAAAATTGGATTTTGATTTGGATGAATTTATGTTTCAATTTGAGGTGGGCGAGGATGTGCATATGGGGTGGGGGAGGATGTCGTCGGCTATCTATGTGGGGTGGGGGAGGGGCTATCTAGGTAGGGTGGGGAGGGGGTTGGGTTGTCCAAATGCGGTGGGGGTAGGGCTTTTTGGGGTGTGGGAGGGTGTCCAGGTAGGGTTGTCCAGGTGGGGTGGGGAGGGTGTGCAGGTGGGGTGGGGGAGGGGTTGTCTAGGTAGGGTGGGGTGGGGGAGGGTGTCGAGGTAGGGTTGTCCAAGTTGGGTTGGGAGGGTGTGCAGGTGGGGTGGTGGAGGGGCTGTTTATGTATGGTGGGGGAGGGGTTGGGTTGTCCAAATGGGGTGGTGTTAGGGATGTTTGGGGTGGGGGAGGGTGTGCAGGTGGGGTGGGGGAGGGTGTCTAGGAAGGTTTGTCCAAGTGGGGTGGGGAGGGTGTGCAGGTGGGGTGGGGGAGGGGTTTTCAATGTAGTGCGGGGTGGGGGAGGGTGTCCGGGTAGGGTTGTCCAAGTGGGGTGGGGATGGTGTGAAGGTGGGGTGGGAGAGGGGATGTCTATGTAGGGTGGGGGAGGGGGCTGGGTTGTCCAAATGGGGTGCAGGTAGGGCTGTTTGGGGTGGGGGAGGGTGTGAAGGTGGGGTGGGGGATGGGAAATCTAGGTAGGGTGGGGGATGGGGTTGTCCAAGTGGGGTGACGGTGGGGCTGTCCAGGTGGGGTGGGGGGTGGCGGGGTTTTCCAAGTGGGTTGTAGGGGGTAGGGGTGTCCAAGTATGGTGGGAGGACTGGATTTTCCATGTGGGGTGGGGGTAGGGATGTCCAGGTTGGGAGGGGGGTACTTGGTTGTCCAAGTGGGGTGGGGGTAGGGCAATCTAGGTGGGGTGGGTGGGGTGGGGGTAGGGTTGTCCAAGTGGGGTGGAAACCCAAAATTTAATGTTTTAATTGGAGATTTGGTTTGTTTATTAGGTATTAGGTGTATGAGGCATTCCCATTCCTATTATGGGTGGTTTAAATCAAAAGTTATGATGTTGGAACCATTTATGATGTTGTTGTCTCTATTTATTCTCATTTCCCCTAACTTAACATTATATTCTACATCACATTTGGTTTCTGTTTTTTTAATTTCCATTTAAGTTATTTGTGGTCGATGATTATATCATGTTAATTGTTTTCAATGGTTTGGCGTGGAAATTGGGCATTTAATGTGAATTTTCCAAATGGGGGTGCCTTGAGAGTACTGCAAATATTTGTTACAAATTATCAAAGGGGTTTTATTATTTAAAATAGATTTCGAAATATATTTCAAAAATGATTTAATCTTGATGAAAGTGTATTATTAAAATGAGAATTTTTTAATAAGTATTTTGTAATGTATTTTGTTATAGTACACTTGTTATGTGACTATGTTTGGTATTAAGTAACACATGAGATAAATGGTGTGCGAGAATGTGTTGTGAAAGAGATTCCATGGTTGGTTCAAGATTAGATTTACGTTTTAAGCCTATTAATGAGTTATTTTAAAGATATTTTGGGAAATTTACTTATTTAATCATTCTGTTTACATAGCTTATGGAACCTCTACCCTCATTTAATCAGTGAACTCAAGTCATTACTTCAAGCCTTCGTTCTCACTAGCATTTATGAAATTGAATGATGTAAACCCATCCTCACATGATTTTGTACCTTAGATAGTGTCCAACATATGAAATACGAGATTTTGAATTCATCAGTTAACCGGGATCATATATTCAATTTCCCACAAGATGACTGTACTAATATAAATTTAGGGTCAATTAAATATGGTTCCCATTGTACGATGTATATTATATGTCCTTCTTGGCCGATAATCACTGTTATGAGGGTGGGGTGCTTTTCACTACCCATTTTGGCATGTGTAGACATCGATAAAAATGTTAGATAAGTCAAAAGTTTAATTCAGTAATGTTGTTATCATTGACATACATTATTATTAATCTCAAATATAAAAATAAATTTTTATGTCTATACCTAATGAAATTAAATATTTTTACAATCCATGAACAACCTATTAGTGTAGAAGCCTAAAATTTATTCACCCATGGGGTGCGCTTGACTTGGGGAAGTAATTGGGTAAAGAAAGGTACGGCCACAGAGGTGCCAATAATGAGTAATTGAACATGAGTGAATGATTTGGGATTCCTAGAACACAAGATGGTACCTGAGGAATGTTCCTCTTATAGACCTAATGAAAATGAATATAAATAAATTTTAATTTAATTTATGAGTACATGTTCTTTACATTATTTTAATAGTTCACTACATCGACTAGAAACTTCTTCCTTTATTATTTAGATAAATGTATTTTCTATTAATGTTCAATCCTAATGAATTTTTTATGACAAAATGACTTATATAAATTCTTTTTATAGAACGGAAAAAAGTTTTATGTATGAAACCGATCGGATCTCAAGCGATTTTCCAAACAATTTGGAGATATTTATATATTTTTCATTTCACAATTCTTCTGATAGTGGTCGCATACACTACCCATGTTCCAATTGTGTTGGTGGGCATTCGTTGATCCATGAAGAAGTCAGCTACCACATAACCAAAAATGTTTTTCAAGCAAACTACATTGTGTGGTATCACAATGGGGAGAAAAATGAAATCTCAAACTCATGATGATCGAAATGAAAGGACTGGAATTGAGAATTTGTTAGATGATCAGTTTCCGTTTATTCTTCGTCATGAAAAAGAAAGGATTTCGACTAATGAAGACTATGATATAAGGACATCTGATGCATCTAGTGAATGTGATGATATTTATAGGGTGAAAAAATTGAATGATGCTGCCACGACTCCAGTATATCGACAATGCGATAAAATGGAAATGCTGGAATTTTTAATCCGATTGTTTTATGGGAAAACTATGTATGGGATTTCTAATACAGCAGTCGAATACATTATTACCCTCATGAAGTATTTACTTACAAATGACGCAGATATTCCCTCAAACCACTACATGGAATGGATGTTAGTTAAGTAACATGGATTTTCAATAAAAAAATTTCATGTTTTCCCAAAATATTGCAGTTTATTCTATGAGGAAATCACTGAACGAAATGATTGTATAAAATGGGGCACATCCTGCTGGAAGACAAAATCTGATGGAACACCATCCCGTTTTCCAAATAAAGTAATGTGGCACTTTATATTGATCCCCAGACACCCGAATCATTTTATGTCTGATGAAATATCAATAAAAATGAGATGGCATGATACCCGGAGAATGAAGACTAATGATGAGTTGGTTCATCCTGTAGATGGATTTTCATTGCATAGATGTGATGCTCGACATCCTGATTTTGCAGCTAACATGCATAATGTGAGGCTGGATATTTCATGCACCAGTTTTAATCCGTTTGTCAAGATGCTTACATCGCACAACACATGGCCAGTTTTTATACACATTTATAATCTTCCTCCATGGTTTTGTATGAAAAAACCTTTCACATTCATGAGTATACTCATATCTGGTCATTCTGATCCCTGCATTGATATTGATGTCTACATGCAAACTTTAATAAAAGAGTTGAAACTTCTTTGGGATGTGGTTGTGCGCACATACGATGCATGTTCAAAAGATATATTTCTGATGCATGTTGCGCTTATGTGGACGATCAATGATTTTCCAGCTTATGCAATGATGTCTGGATGCAGTACGAAGGGAAAACTATCATGTCCAGATTGTATGAAGAATACATGATCCAGAAGACTAAAACATTGATGTAGTTTCAGTTTTATGGGACATCGACGATTCTTGCCAAAGGATCATCCATATTGGATGAATCGTCGAAGATTTGATAATACCATAGAGACCGATGATCCACCTCAACATATGTCTGGAACTGATGTGATTAATGAATTGAAAGATTTCAGTTTTTCATTCTAGAAGTGTCAAATGAAATATAGAAAGAGAAAGAATGTTTCCACTAAAACCTATTACAATTGGAGGAAGAGGAATATCTATTTTGATTTTCTTTATTGGTCAACCAATTTGTTATGTCATTTCTTAGACGTAATTCATATTGAAAATAATATATACAAAATGTTGATTTCAGTTCATCTAAAGGTAAAGGGGAAGACACAAGATGATTTACGATCTCGGTGTGACTTGGTGGATTGGGGCATCAGATAAGAATTTCATCCTGTGTGTATCAATGAAAATAAATGGAAACTTCCATGTGCTTCTTATGTGATGACACCTACGAAAAAAACGATTTCTGGAATTATTAGAGACTATTAGAGTTCCCGATGTCTATTCAGGAAACATATCTAAACTGGTCAACAGAAGAGAGTTGAAGATAAAATCATTGAAGACTCATGATTATAACATTCTACTGCATGAGTTTCTTCCAATAGAAATCCATCATCTTTTGTCCAATAATGTAAAGGTGGCTGTTATTTGGTTGTGTCATTTGTTTAGAGTTATTTGTGCTAAGAAGTTTTCCAAGTCTTTAATGCAAAAAATGTTGATAGATGCCCCATTAATTTTGTGTCAGTTGGAGAAAATATTTCCTCCATCATTTTTCACATGCATGCTGCATCTGACAATCCATATTCCCACTGAAATACTTCTCGGAAGACCTATTTATTTTCATTTGATGTATCCATATGAAAGAATTATGTTCACATTAAAGACTTATGTCTGAATCAAAAATCGTCTCGAATATTCTATCGTGAACAGTTACTTGGCTCAAGAATGTATGGATTTATGCTCGATGTATTTGTCTGATCTTACTACAAGTTTGAACAGAACAATGAGAAATGAAGAAGAATAGTATGAGAAAATTGAACACATTTTTCCATCACTTCCTCATACAAGAGGAACTCCTGGATCATATACATTGAAGAAATTAAGCCCTGATGAGTAGGAGATGGCACATCACACATTTTTTTTTCAACTGTGATTTGTTCGATGACTATATCAGGTAACTAAATTGATTATGTATATCATACATATATATCTATTAAACTATTCATATTTATTATCTATAGGGAACATAAAACATTGATAAATAGGAAGCATCATTCATTATCTTTGATTATGAGAGAGACTTTGCATAGAAAAGTGTTTTATGTTTGGTTAAAATTGAAGGTAAAAATATTACTATTTGAAATAATCATATCAATATTTAATTAAGTTTAATAGTCTTTTATATTGCGGGTATTGAGTTTTTCTGCTGACTCTATATCTGAGGAAATATGATCTTTGAATTTTGGTCTTAATACCACGGTTCAGGACTGTAAATCAATTGTTATCAATGGGTACAAATTTATTGTCATTGAACGAGAAAAGAACATGAAAACACAACATGATGGTGTTATGGTTACTACCACAATATATTGTTATTCCAGTGCATCAGATAGATGACCGTGATTTGAAAATGTGGGTTATTAGGGAGTTGTTGTGAAAATAATAATAATGGATTATTACTCTCATGGATGAGTAAAAATGATGAAATGATATTGGTTTGATTCAAGGATGAGATAGGGAACATTTATTAATGATTGTGGATTTTGAGTAATTAATATGAATCACAATTTTTCTACCGAAGATCCATATGTGTTAACATCAATGGAAAAACAAGTTTTTTATGTCAAAGACAAAATTTGACCTGGATATGGTGTCATAGTTGAAGTAACTCCAAGAAATATTTTTTATGATGGTGATGATGGAATTGACACTGTCCCTAGTGCCATTGGAACCAATCCATTTATTTCTTTTGATGACTCCAATAGCTCAATTTTCAGAGTTGATTGTGAACCTGAAGTTGCAGTTGAAAATATATAGAATCAGTCATCCATGTTCTCAATTCTTTTGGTTTAGCTCGAGTTGGGTTGTTAAGGTTGGTAATATTCAAATTGATTTAGTATTGATCACAAATATGTTTTAGCTTACTTGACCGTTATGTGAATTTTCAATGTATATTGGTTTCATTTTTATTGGAATTGCATTTTCTAATTTGGAATTGAACTGTATTCAACCATTGTCAAACAATATTTCTAACATGGTGAACATTACAAATTATATGATTTATAAAATCTATTCAAGCTCTTTTAAAAAAATTGATAGATAAATTACCAATGAATCCCCCTATTCCCCAATATATTTAGTTTTTTGGGTTACACATGAGTTTATTTTTTATAATTAGATACATATTTGTTTTCAAATTCAGGAAATGCATCCAATTGAAGAGAGACGAAAGAAAAAAAATGATGGAGAACAATCATCGAATTGCGGAGTAGGGAAATCCATCATTAGTGCCTGAAGTGAGTACATTATTTCAAATAGATATATTTAAAGAATATATAATTTCATGTGATTAATTTTATTGTATACCTTTTTGTAGGATTCACCTATACGTCGACAGTTATTCGACGTGGAGCCTAATACTGGTCCTAGTACTCAAGCTGGTGGTACGAGGAGGGTTTGTACCAGAGGTGGGAGAGAAGCTACGCGTACCCGACTAGACCCTTCCCCTACCACTGGTATGTCATCCTTGCCACATTATGATCCTGATGTGTCGTTAGGGGAAGACGTGATATTTAGGCCTCCCATGTTTTCTCTACCTTCTGCATCTTCTGGCCCATCATTTTCACATCCCATGACGATTTCCACTCCCCAGTCAGAATTCGATCAGAAATCTATCCCATATTCATTTCCATATACTTTTTTCTCTCTGAGCTACTATATTCCATCGTCTTTGACTCCTGTTCCACCACATGGTGTTCCATCAGTTTCTATGGATCCATTGTTGCTCAACGATCAGACTGGCTGAGGTATATTTATATAACCCTAATAAATTTTTATATCAATATTTATTTTCATTATAACATGTTTTGATAAAATATTTGTTTTTTATGACAGATACATCTACTAATAAGAGGCATGGGCGGGGGTGTACACGCATGCATTCGGTGTGGAACCTCCACACACAAATTGTGGTGGATTATAATGAAGACAATCAAATGGTTGAGAAAATAGGGCTGCAATGTCAGCGTTTTCTGGTGACACTTGCCAAATACTCCGACATCATTCCCGTCAGCCTGCTATCGTGGAGACATTTGCCACATGAGATCAAGGATAGATCTTGGGAAGATATATGGGTAAAAAAGTATTTTCAACTTAATGCAATTAATTATTTTAGTATTTATATGAATTAATATTTTGATGTCATCTTTGATTTAATTTTCCCAATGGTGAGGGTGAATGACCGGAATTTATAAAGGATTTATGCGAGCTTTGGAGAGCCTACAAGCATGAGTTGTATATTGGTTGGGTTTATAGAGTTGGCACTGAGTTAGAGGTGGTACCAGTGGTGGATTATTGTCATATAGAGTAGTATTGTCAAATTATTACTCATTAGAAGAGTACACAGTTAAAGGTATTAATTACATTTGAGGTATTTAAATTATAACTTTCATGTTTTTCATTAATACTATCTGCTGAATTTTCAAATTTTATTTAGGAATCATCTAGAAAAAATAAAAAGAACATTGATGCAAAAAAATACCTCCACACACTAGGATGCACTACGATGCCTTATCATGAGAGGAAGAAGGTGTGAAAATTTTTTATACGTTTTCTTTATGACATACACTTTATTTTGTTTCCTCAATTATTTAATAGTTTTTTAAGTTTCATATAACAGTAGTTTTCAATTTCATTGTAGAGGAAAAAACAAAATATTGAAGGATGTGTGCCTCGAGAAAAACTTTTTTTCTCGAGTAGATGGAAAAAGTATGGAAGTGTCGTCAACGAAGCGACTCAGCAGTAGATTGTATGATTTAATCTGTTTGTTTTATATTTTAATTTCTATTTTTTAACATAATAATATATTTTTATTTGTAACAGGCTGCTTTAGAGGCCCTCAATGCCCAACAACTAGATAATTTTGGGCCAACTAATCACTTACATCAGGTTTTGGGAGTGGAGCATCCTGAGAGAGTACGCTGCCGACCTAGGATAGCCCTGACGAGGTATTGGCCCTCCTCAGGTACGAGTTGTAGTGCCACCGACCTGCAGAAAGTTAGGGCACATTAAGAACAGGCTGAAAAAAGGGCTACCGAGACGGAAGAAGAGTCTGCTAGGGAAAACAATGCATTTATGAAATTTATTGAAGTTCTACGTTCGACACTTCCACCAGAGGCCAGCCCAGCTTTTTATGAATATATGTCATCGATACGTGCTATATATAGAGCACCAGGTCACAGTTCTAGTGGTGGTCAAGATGATTTCCAGGCTCACGATGATGATGGCAAGGAGTCTGATGTGGAAGAGGAGGGAGAGGAGGTGGGTGAGGTGGAGGTATAGGGCGAGGAGGAGGGCGAGGAGGGCGAGGAGGGCGAGGATGATGATGGGGATGAGGATGAGGGTGATGATGATGGTGATGATGGTGATGGTGATGTGGGAAAAGTTGATATGTTACATTTTTTACTAATATTATTGAGATTTGATGTTTAATCTATTCTAGTTGTTTGTTTTATCCAGACCTGTAGTATAGTATTTGTAGTTGAGTTATTTTTATATATTGCTTGTTTTCATGGATGTTGATTTCTTTTAGTGGTTTTGTGTTTGGGAACTCCCTGGACAACCCCCCTCCTTCTTGGACCCTGGAAAACCCCCAACCATCCTCCATGGACCCCGGACAACCCCCTTAACAGCCCCTCGGACAACCCCCACCATCCTCCTTAGACCCCGTACCGCCCCCACTCTTCTCTCTGGACTCTAGATAGCCCCGCAGACAGCCCCCTGGATAGCCCCCCGGACAACCCCCCCACCCTCCTCCGTAGACCCCAGACAACCCACCGAACAGCCCCCTGGACATCCCCCACCCTCCTCCTTGGACCCCAGACACCCCCCCCCCCCCCCGAACACCCCCTGCATAGCCCCCCGCACAGCCCCCCACCCTCATCCTTAGTCCCCGGATAGCCCCCCAGGCACCAACTGGACAGCCCCCTTGACAGCCCCCCCTGGTCAACCCCCACCCTCTTTGATTTTATTTACTACTAGAAAATATATAATATATATTTTATTTATTTTCATCATTATAATCAACGTAAATCACATTTACACATCTAATCAATTTCATAGATTCTTTGTATGTTATAAAAGGGATGTATTCAATGGGCATAGCATTGTTATCTCTAAAATGTTTTATAGCATGATAAACTAAAATATAATCTATACTAGGAATGGTATAAAAATATTCTATATGAATTTCCACATGATTTTAACTAAATACCATTCTATTAATAGACACATGAGGATTCTGATAAATCATGTTTACCTTAATATTTCCAAAAGGATATTTACTAAACGTTTTATCTTCTATTAATTTTATGATATTCTCATTTTAAATGTAAATCATTCATAAATAAATTTATTTCAATACCAGTAGTCAAATAGTGTATTTGAATAATGTGAAAAAACAACTAACATACCACTCTAATTGTGTCTCTTTTTTTAAAAAAATAGATAGGATTATATGTGAAAAGAACAACCTTCATACGGAAAACTGACCAAACGCATTCAGATTTTGTTGATAATTTATCACAATTATTCATGGGTCATATGTGACGTGTACGAGCCAAACTGAGCTCAGTCCGAGTTGCGATGTGGATGGGATCAGTCTAAGTGTCTCTCTTTTGTTTAAAATGGACGACATTTTAAGTACATACGAAATACCGACCAAACACAATTGAAATGTGTTGATGATTTAGGACAACGATCCATTGGGAATATCTGATGTGTACGAGCCATCCCTGCCTCAATCCGAGGCACGGTGTGGCCGACACCATTTATAGTGTCTCTCTTTTGTTTTAAATGGACAGGATTATAAGTGAAATGAACTATTGGCATACGGAAAAACAACCAAATGCAATCCGAATCTATTGATAATTTATCACAATGATCCATGGGTCATATGTGACGGGTATGAGCCAACTCGGGATCAATCTGTATCGTGGTGTGGTCGGGATCAGTCTAAGTGGCTCTCTTTTGTTTAAAATGGACATCATTTTAGGTACATACTGAAAACTGACCAAACAGATTATGATTGTGTTGATACTTTATCACAACGATCCATGGGTCATATGTGATATGTACGAATCAACCCCGTCTTAATCGGAGTCATAGTGTGGCCGGAACCACTCAAAGTGATTGTCTTTTATTTCAAAAGGACATCATTTTAAGTGAAAAACATCAAATGGCATACGGAAAACTGACCAAATGCAGTCGTATTATTTCGATACATTAGCACAATCATCCATGGGTCATATGTGACGTGTACGAGTCAACATCGCCTCTATCCAAGATGCGGTGTGGCTGACACCATTCATAGTGTCTGTCTATTGATTAAAATGGACAGGATTATAATTGAAAAGAACAACCGACATACGGAAAATCGAACAAACACAATTGGATTATGTTGATAATTTATCATAATGATCCATGGGACATATGTGACATGTAAGAGCAAACTCGGTCCCAATCCAAGTCGCAATGTGTCCGGGATCAGTCTAAGTGTATCTCTTTTGTTTAAAATGGACAACATTTTAAGTACATACAGAAAACCAACCAAACTCTTTTTAAATGTGTTGATTCTATAGGAAAATGGTCCATGGGTTATATGTGACATGTAAGAGTCAACCCCACCTCAATCCGAGGCACGGTGTGGCCGACCCCATTCATAGTGTCTTCTTTTGTTTAAAATGGATAGGATTATAAGTGAAAAGAACAAATTGCATACGGAAATCTGACCAAACACATTCGTAATCTGTTGATAATTTATCACAATGATCCATGGGTCATATGTGACGTCTAAGAGCCAACCCGGGCTCAATCCGAGCCACGGTGTGGCCGGGATCAGTCTAAGTGGCTCTGTTTTGTTTAAAATGGGCAACATTTTAAGTACATACAAAAAACTGACCAAACAGATTCTGATTGTAATGATACTTTAGCACAACGATCCATGGGTCCTATGTGATGTGTACGAATCAACCCCGTATCAATCAGAGATGCGGTGTGGCTGGCACCACTCAAAGTGCCTATCTTTTGTTTCAAAAGGGCATCATATTAAGTAAAAAACATAAACTGGAATACGGAAAACCAACAAAACGTATTCATATTGTGTCGATAATTTAGCACAACGATCCATGGGTCATATGTGACGTGTACGAATCATCCCTGCATCTATCCGAGGCACGGTGTGGCCGACACCATTCATGGTGTCTCTATTTTGTTTAAAATGGACAAGATTATAAGTGAAAAGAACAACTGACATACAAAAAACTTACCAAATGCATTCGAAATGTGATAATTATTTAGTACAAAGATCCATGGGTCATATGTGACGTGTACAAGTTAACCCCACCTTAATCCGAGGCATGGTGTGACCGAGATCACTCTAAGTGCATCTTTTAAGTTTAAAATGGACATCATTTTATGTACATACATAAAACTAAACAAACCGATTCTGATTGTGTTGATACTTTATAACAACAATCCATGGGTCATATGTGACGTGTACGAATCAACCCCACCTCAATCTAAGACACGGTGTTGCCGACACATCTCAAAGTGTCTGCCTTTTGTTTCAAAGGGACATCATTTTAAGTGAAAAACATCAACTGGCATACGGAAAAGGGACCAAATGTATTCAGATTGTGTCGATACATTAGAAAAACGATCCATGGGTCATATGTGATGTGTAATAGTCCCGCCTCAATACGAGGCACGGTGTGGCCGACACCATTCATTGTGTCTCTATTTTGTTTAAAATGGATATCATTTTAAGTGAAAACAACAACTGATGTACAAAAAATTAACCAAACATATTCGAAATGTGCTGATGCTTTTAGAAAATGATCCAAGGGTCATATGTGATGTGTACGAGTCAACCCCGCCTCAGTCCAAGGCATGGTGTGGTCGGGATAACTCTAAGTGTCTCTCTTTTGTATAAAATGGACAACATTTTAAGTACAAACGGAAAACTGACCAAACAGATTATGATTGTGTTGATACTTTAGAAAAACGATCCATGGGTCATATTTGACGTGTAAGAATCAACCCCTTCTCAATCTGAGATGCAATGTAGCCGACACCACTCAATGTTTCTGTCTTTTGTTTCAAAAGGACATCATCTTAAGTGAAAAACAACAACTGGCATACATAAAACAGAACAAAGGAATTCGGATTTTGTCGATACTTTAGCACAACGATCCAGGGGTCATATGTGACATATAAGAGTAAACACCAACACAATACGAGGAACGGTGTGGCCGAAACCACTGTAACTGTGTATCTTTTGATTAAAAAGGACAAAATAATAAGTGAAAAGAAAAATGGCATATGGAAAACCAACCAAACGCATTCAAAATCTATTGATAATTTATCACAATAATCGATGGGCCATATGTGATGCGTACAAGCAAACCCGGGATCAATCCGAGTCATGGTGATACCGGGATCAGTCAAAGTGTCTCTCTTTTGTTTAAAATGGACAACATTTTAAGTACATACGGAAAACCAACCAAACACATTTGGTTTCTAATAAAACATTAGGAGAACGATCCATGGGTCATATGTGATGTGTACGAATCAACCCCACCTCAATCTAAGATGCGGTGTGGCCGGCACCAGTCAAAGTTTCTGTCTTTTGTTTCAAAAGGATATCATTTTAAGTGAAAAACATCAACTGGCATATGGAAAACTGACCAAACTCATTCGGATTGTGTTAATTCTTTAGGAAAATGATACATGGGTCATTTGAGACGTGTACGAGTCAACCCCGTCTAAATCCGAGAAGTGGTGTGGCCGACACCACTCTAACTGTGTCTCTTTAGATTAAAATGGATAGGATTATAAGTGAAAAGAACAGCTGGCATACGGAAAACCGAAGAAACGCATTCGGAAACTGTTGATAATTTATCACAACGATCCATTGGTCATATGTGACATGTACGAGCCAACCCGGGCTCAATCAGAGTATCGGTGTGGTTGGGATCAGCCTAACTATATATATTTTGTTTAAAATGGACATCATATTAAGTACATACAGAAAAATGACCAAACACATTCAGTTTCCATTGATACTTTAGGAGAACGATCCATGGGTCATATGTGACATGTAAAAATCAACCCCGCCACAATATGAGATGCAGTGTGTCCGGAACCAGTCAATGTGTATGTCTTTTGTTTCAAAAGGACATCATTTTAAATGAAAAGCATCAACTGGCATATGGAAGACCGACCAAACACATTCGGATTGTGTTGAAAATTTAGGACAATGATCCATGGGTCATTTGAGACGTGTACGAGTCAACCCTGTCTATATCGGAGACGCGGTGTGGCCGACACCACTCTAACTATTTCTCTTTTGATTAAAATGGACATGATTATAAGTGAAAAGAACAACTGGTATACAGAAAACCAACCAAACACATTCAGAATCTAAAGATAACTTACGAAAACGATACATGGGTCATATGTGATGTGTACAAGCAAACTTGGGATCAATCGGAGTCATGGTGTGGCCGAGATCAGTCTAAGTGTCTCTCTTTTGTTTAAAATGGATAACATATTAAGTACATATAGAAAACTGACCAAACACATTCGGTTTCTATTGAAACATTAGCCCAACGATCCTTGGGTCATTTTTGAAGTGCACTAGTCAACCCCGCCTCAATATGAGACGTGATGTGGCCAAAACCACTCAATGTGTCTGTCTTTTGTTTCAAAAGGACATCATTTTAAGTGAAAAACATCAACTGGCATATAGAAAACCAACCAAATGCATTCAGATTGTGTCTATACATTATAAAAATTATCCATGGGTCATATGTGATGTGTAAGAGTCAATCCCGCCTCAATACAAGGTGCATTTTGTCCAACACAATTCATAGGATCTCTATTTTGTTTAAAATGAACATTATTTTAAGTGAAAACAACAACTGACATATGAAAAACTGACCAACCGCATTCGAAATGTGTTGATGATTTAGGAAAACAATCCAAGGGCCTTATGTAACATGTACAGGTAAATCCCACCTCAATTCGAGGCACGGTGTGTCCGGGATCACTCTAAGTGGGTCTCTCTTGTTTAAAATGGACAACATTTTAAATACATACGGAAAACCAACCAAACAGATTATGATTGTGTTGATACTTTATCACAACAATCCATGGGTGATATGTGATGTGTACGAATCAACCAAGTCTCAATCTGAGATGCGGTGTGGCCGGCACCACTCAAAGTGTCTGTCTTTTGTTTCGAAAGGACATCATTTTACGTGAAAAACATTAAATAGTATATGGAAAACCCACCAAACACATTCAGATTGTGTTGATATTTTAGGATAATGATCCATGGGTCATTTGAGACGTGTACGAGTCAACCCCGTCTAAATCTGAGACGGGTTGTGTCCGGAACCACTCTAATTGCGTCTCTTTTTTTAAAATGGACAGGATTATAAGTGAAAAGAAAAATTGGCAAATATAAAACCAACCAAATGCATTTGGAATATGTAGATAATTTATCACAGCAATCCATGGGTCATATGTGATGTGTATGAGCCAACCCGGGCTCAATCCGAGTCGCAGTGTGGCCGGGATCAGTCTAAGTGTCTCACTTTTGTTTAAAATGGACAACATTTTAAGTACATATGGAAAACAGACCAAATGCATTCGGTTTCCATTGAAACATTAGGAGAACGATACATGGGTCATATGTGACGTGTACAAATCAAACCCGACTCAATATGAGACATAGTGTGGCCGACACCACTCAAAGTGTATGTCTTTTGTTTTAAAAGTACATCATTTTAAGTGAAAAACATTAACTGGCATATGGAAAACTGACCAAACACATTTGGATTGTGTCGATACTTTAGAAAAACGATCCATGGGTCATATGTGACGTGTATGAGTCAAACCCACCTCAATACGTGTCCCGTTGTGGCTGAAACCATTCATAGTATCTCTCTTTTGTTTAAAATGGACATCATTTTAAGTGAAAACAACAATTGACATACAAAAAACTGACCAAATGCAGTCGAAATGTGTTGATGATTTAGGAAAACGATCCAAGGGTCATATTTGATGTATACGATTCAACCCCGCCTCAATCTAAGGCACAGTGTGTCCAGGATCACTCTATGTGGCTCTCTTATGATTAAAATGGACAACATTTTATGTATATAAGGAAAATGGACCAAATGGATTCTAATTGTGTTGATAATTTAGAAAAATGATCCATGGGTCATATTTGATGTGTAAGAATAAACCCCGCCTCAATCTGAGATGTGGTGTGGCTGACACCACTCCATGTGTCTGTCTTTTGTTTCAAAAGGACATCATTTTAAGTGAAAAACATCAACTGTCATATGGAAAAACAACCAAATGCATTTAGATTGTGTTGATTCTTTTGTAAAATGATCCATGGGACATTTGAGACATGTACGAGTCATCCTTGTCTAAATCCGAGACGCGGTGTGGCCGGTACCACTCTAACTGTGTCTATTTTGTTTAAAATGGACACGATTATAAGTTGAAGAAACAATTGGCATACAGAAAACCAACTAAACGCATTCACAATCTGTTGAAATTCTAGGACAACGATCCATGGGTCATATGTAACGCGTACGAGTCAACTGTTCCTCAATACAAGTCACAGTGTGGCCGGTACCACCCAAAATGTCTCTCTTATGTTTAAAATGGTCAGCATTTTAAGTACATACGGAAAACTGACCAAACAGATTCTCATTGTTTTGATATTTTAGAACAATGATCCATTGGTCATTTTTGATGTGTAAGAGTCAACCCCACCTCAATCCAAGGTGTGGTGTGGCCGGAACGATTCAATGTGTCTCTGTTTTATTTAAAAAGCACTTCATTTTAATTGCAAACGACAAATGACATAAGGAAAACCGACCAAACGCCTTATGAAATTTTGATACTTATGGACAATGATCGATGGGTCATTTGTGACATGTACGAGTTAACCTTGCCTCAATCTGAGGCAAGGTGTGACCGGTATCACTCCTGGTGTATGTATTTTGTTTGAAATGGACATCATTTCAGGTAAAAATATATGGTATTCAAAAAACAGATCAAATTATGAATTGAATTCCAGATTCCACATATAATTTTCATCTAAATTTTAAATTGAATACTAAATGAATTATGTATGTTTATAATTACGTTATGATTTCTAATTTAATTATGGATGTGTATAGTTCCAAGATACATTATATGTTAAATGTGAATGAATTTGTTCTCTATATGAATGTGTTAGTTGGTTATTGGAGGTAAAACAATTGTATATGCATGTGTTAGTTTATTTTAGGTATAATATTTGGATTTAAAATGAGAGGGATTTCACAAAATGAGACCTGCTGTGCAAATTGCACAAAATGAGAGATGCTATGAAAATTTCAAGCTGCAGTGAAATTTTCATAGCATACGCTATGCCAACGGTTTCAAACCGTTGGCATAGCCTCTCTGAGTTTTTTACCAATGGTTCATAGATACGTTGGTAAAAATCCATTCCAAATGGTTTAGAAACCGTTGGGAAAGAATTGAGTTATTTGTTTTCCCAACGCATCCAAACCGTTGGGATATGTTAATTTTTTTCTGAACCTATCCCAATGGTTCACTGTAAACCGTTTGGAAAAGATTTCCCAACGGATTACTTCCCTATGGTTTGCAGAACCATTTGTATAACAGATACCAACGGTTCTGCAGCCTTTCCCAACAGTTCAGAACTGTTGAAAAAACAAGTATTTCCAGAAGTGTTTTTCGCCCGTACAACTTGTGGTTGTCTCTCAGGATCCATAGCAGCAAGGTAAACAAGGAATGCATAAGCCCATGTAGTGCAGAATATTGTTCTTAAAATTTCTAAAACTTAATATTTAATTCCACTTCCCAAAACACCCCAAAAACACGAGAACACAAGTCATTATGATGCATGTACGTTTCCTAGGGTCTCTACCGAGCAATCAGCGTGGCATCACTGGGACGTTCGGTAGGTCCAGAGTCCTTGCATCAGATCACGGGGGGCCCTAAAATCTCATGTCCTAGCTGGTCTTCCCTGGACAAATTCACATTCCAAGGTCACCCAACACCTTTTCCATACCATCCCATGCAATCCTCACTATTCCTAACCCTATACTCCATCCTACCTCTCAAACCCTTCCACTACTACAATTATGTCATGACCCACCTTCACCAAATGGAGGGAAGGGTCAGCACTTCGCTAAGACCTTCCTTCTTTAATTTGATGGATAGATAATCTCCCCCAAAACCCGCCTTCAATAGGTCCTGGAGTGGCGACCAGTGGCAAGGGTATAGAATCTCACACAAAATGGAAGGAATTACCCTTTTTATTTTTATGGAAATGAGAGATAAGATAGCAACCCCAACAATACCAAAATTGAAAGTGCAAGTATGGATGAAAATAAACCATTCTCATATGCATGTTCAAAGGTAAAAGACACAATTCACAAAACTCCAAAGGTAAAAAGATACCAAGAAAAGGAAAACAACAACAGCAGATGCCCCACTGGTCCAAGCAAGTATGGTCCTGCACGATCCCTGAAGTCCCCCTAGAAACCTGAAAGTTGTTTTATATACGTAGGGTGACCATACAGGTACACTTGGCAGGGATAATGAAAGAATCTCGTGCACAACTGAGGAGACATTATAATGCCTCAGGGAAAAAGAAATAATCAAACACACAACAAGGAAAATCTATCCACCCAACCTCACTAAAGCACACTCCCTAAATAATGCAATTCAAGTAACATATAGTAATATCACATCGATATTTGGGTACCCTGCGCTACTTTCCCACTGGTTATTGAAGACATCCTACGTATCAAACCAATCCCGCCATTATCACAGCAGTCCCACTACCACACCCGCCCGCACACACCTAGGCTATAACCTCACCACAATCCCACTCCCAAAACCCGCCCGTAGACACCTGGGCCACAACTTCTATTCCTCCCGCACACACCTGGGACACAACAACCCCATGTAACCATGCCCGCAAACACCTAGTCCAGAACAACCACTACCACGCCCGAAGACACCTGGACTATATAGCTACCGTCACACCCGAAGACACCTAGGCCTCATCCCGAAGATATATGGGAAACAACTTGCCCGTAAACACCTTGTCCAACCACCACAACTACCCCGCCCGAAGATTCTTGGGTTCATAATGGACTTCATGCCATCACAACCTTCCCGAAGAGTCTTGGGGTATTCAGGAAAGGTATAAAAAAGGATCAAATAACCCGCCACTCATAGGAGTGTTGGAAAAAACACCCTCCCCGTGAAATGGGGTGTTCGACACATTAAGTGCTCAACGTGGGTGGGGCGTGAATAAGAAACATAAGAACTAAAAATATATGTATAAGTAACAAACACTCAACCCAACATAGGGTTTCCAAATCCAATCCAAGAACAAGCACACTCGTCACTATTCATAGGCAGCACACTGCTCACTACTGAGTCAGAACACATCCCCAGAACCAATTCCCATTTATGCTATTCTTGCTTCCATGATCAAGTAATCTCATTTAAAAAAAGTTCTGCAGTACTGGGAGACTAACATCATAACAAACACTCAAAAACAATATAAGAATTCACACCCGATTTTATTGCAAAGTAACAAGAAAATGGATAAGTGAGATCCCTCAAAGTAATGGAACCAAAGAAACACCCGAGACATAGCCCCATGCCCCCAAAATCCAGGAGCCAATTTATTCCCAACAATAGAGGATTCCACCCCAATTCGTGATATAGATGAGTAATCACATAGCCTAAAATTCACATTCAACAAAAGTACAACAACATGGGATACCATCCCCACCCGTATCACCCCATAAATCAGCCCATGGATGAAACAACCAAACCGCTACAACCAACACAAGGCATGCCCAAGAAGGTATTCTCATATTTAAAAGATTTAACACATTCTATGGATTCAATTCCACTGTTCTTTAACTGGGGTTATCGCAGAAAAGGGTTGATCTTGGTGCCTTCAATTTATTTAACCGAGTATACGTAATTAACCAATTCCATGTTAAGGTTATTTAAACATCTAGGGGCACCGAGTTTCATTAGTGCGCAGAGAATGACCACCAACGACCATGATTTTCATAGAGCATAGGCCCGTATAATTCACAACACATAACAACATAAAGAGTACATCAGAACATCGATCACAACCCCCTTCATTCTTTAAAAGTCCGATCATTATCTTCGTCATGTTTGGTTTCACCAATTTCTACATAGGCAAAAATAAACCCACCCCGCATGATACATATAAATTAGAGACTAAGTATAAAATACCTACTTAAATTATCAATGATCGACATTTTTCTCCAGGTGCCAGGAACAGAGGATGTGCGGCTTGCAGGGGAGGAAATCTGAGGACTCCAAGACGTGAAGAAGGTTCCAGCCGAGGTGCACAACAAGCCACGGGAAGAAGGACTCCAGGTGTGCCGAGAAGAAGAAAAAAATTCAACTGAGAATAATAGGATAACTTTAGTGGGAGATATAATGAGAAGATCGGGATATGTAATTTTGAACGCCTGGAAAAACGGATCATGGTTTCCTCTGTGGTTTGGGCGGTTACGCATGACGATACTAAGTTGTTATTTAATATCCCCCATTGGGGATGTTTCTAGGTATTTTTATGACTCAATTATTGGATTTAAATGACTATAAAAAGGGTATTATGATTAATTTACGTCAAAAGATACGTTACGGGAGTGGAAATGTCAGGTACTGGGAAAAGAACGAAAGGATCGTTGAGGGGACACGGTGCCACCTTCACAGTGGAGCCGTGTTTTTGGTAATGTAATGGCCATGGGGGTCTGGGCCATTACATGATATGTGATTGAATTTAGGTATTTTATATAAGATCTTGAACCTTGTAACTGAATCTTATATATATTTATTAAATTAGTTATCAATGTTCTTAATGTTTGTTTAATTCCTAACTCAGTGATGGGTTAGGAAAGGTTATTAAAACTGATGTGTATTTTTCCCTAGCTTATTAGAAAATAGTATAATATTTGGTATTTACACAATGGTGGATTCCAATATATCCAAGATAAGTTTATCATCTCAATGTTTTTTAAGAAATAAGCATGTATTACACCTGGGGGTTCCTATATTTGGGATTAATCGAATAAGAGTACATAAGATCATACTAATTATTAATGAAAATGAAAAATTAAGGAATATACCTATATAGAGTTTTGATAGCTAGTTTAGTGATTATTCATAGGAGGATTCCTTCTTATTAACCCATTTCTTATATTCTAATTGTTGAGGAAGGATGTACACACTCATATAGTAATTTTATCCAATGAGATAAAATAATTAGGAGTTGTATCCAAGTCTCTTTTTTATCACATATTAATTATTTGTCATTTTAATGATCAATAGAGGGGAAAATGCAAGGATATTGACATTCATTCTTGAAAAGTAGGCCTTTAGAGTGTGTATAGCCCCATTCCATCAAATTTTTTTTGGTGATTATGGGACCAAGTCGGGATAGGATATTAATTGACATCTATGGGGATATATAATCATGAGTGGTTTTCTGATTTTGGGTGCTTGAAATAGAGTTCATGTCTAAGGGGAATGAACCATTGCATTTATAGTGTCCATGAAATAGTTTTAGGTAATCAAGGGAACAGGGAAAAGGATTCATCATTATGGACACATAATGATACCTCTATAGCACTGTTGGCGTCACTAGTGTTGCAAGATAGAGCCACACGTGCCCACCTTGTGTTCAGAGGGTGCATGTCCTAGGGAAAAAAATTATGACCAATGAACTACATGTGAATGTCTAATAGTGAATGTCTAATGATCAAGTTCATGACTACATGGCATTGGAGAACATGAATTCAAGTTGTTGTCTTGGGTTACCGGAGGGAAATAAATAATAATTAAATATATAGTCGGTCATGTAAGGAGTTGGGTATTTTGTTATGGATTCTCACATGGTGCACAATTACATATATAACATCTCCAAATATAGTATCCCTTTCCCTCATCCATAAATACCCCAATCCATATGTATATACTCCTCTCTATATATCTCTCTTTATGTATACTATTATTAGTGATTTAGGGGGTTTATATGGGTAATGTGTTGTGAGATTACCACTTATTTTCATTATGAGTTATCTATATTTATTTACATGAGGTTATTGAGGAATGGTTAAAAATTTGGTCTATTACATGTCCCGTAATAGAGTTTCGGGTTTAATCATATCCATATATCACATCTAGTGTTGTTATACCCCAACCCTTGAAATCCAATGTTTGTGTAATATTTTATTATATTAGCATTATTATAGAGAATAAAATACCAAAGGACAGATCAGTTTAGTAGTTTTGAATGATTGATTTTATACATGATACCATAATAAATTGGTAAATAGAAAATAAAAACAAGATTAATAACAAAATGAAGTAATCTTCATCCTTAAATTCATATTCAATGGTTTCTTCTTCATAACCTAAGGAATTGAAACATTATAATATTGATATCAAATTCGTAGTAAGCATAAATAATGAATTTTAAATAATGAATAACTGAGAATAAATTAACATGGAATGGAAAATAACATATACCACATTCCATTCAAATAACTAAATATGGAAAAATCAAAAAGGAATTGTAAAAAATTGGAAGACATTATTTTTAATCAATGAAGTGAAATGAATTATATTCATACATATGTCGACACAAAATAAATGGATGAATAGTAATTGAAAAAAAATGATGGAAACGATTTATTAATGGATGTAATGTATGAGGGACATGAAAAACTATACCATTAAGACATTTCACATGATATTTTAATCTATGTATAGTAACCCATTTCATTTGGTCAACATATTTGTCTCATGATAACGTTTCAATGCATTGAGGATCTATATAATGTATGGGCTTCACCCATCATTACCAATACAATTAATTAATAACATAGAATATTAAAAATAAATAATATTCCCTGTCAAATATCCTTATATAATAATGAATATGGAATTATCAATAATTCCGCAAATAATCAAATTACTATCAAAGTATACACCATATGTAAAATTACATGTGATTTATATAATACTAATATCCATTGAATGATAATATGGATATTCATGAAAACATAAAATAAAAAATGATTAAGAAAATTTTTTTTTTAAGATAATTTTTACAATCAAAAAATGATATGAGATCAAAAGGATAATAATTTAAAAAACTCAATAATTGAATATTTTTTAAACATTACAAAGTGTCCAGTACCTCTTTGAAACATTTGAATCATAATCTACATAATGGTATGATATTAAAATAAAATTATAAAAAAGGGATAATTATTGGATTCCTGATATAACTTGAACAATGAAGTATATACACCCATTAATTTAATCTTGGTTTATAACAACATATAAGCCTCCATGGAATGTAAGTTGAATCAAAATCTCTTAATTTATCCATAATTTTGTTGTGTGGTCTTTATACTACTATAAATTGGTTTAAAATATGTTAATAAATTATATAATAATCATAATCATGTGTATAATATCACATATTAATTACTTTAAATATATTATTATCCATTTTCTAAAACTATTTCAATATTTTAACTATTTTGATTATTAGTTTCCTTGTTTTCTCAAGTAGGTTTTGACTTCTCATTTGTTGCTCCTAATAACCAGATAATGATTTCACAATCTCTAGAATTGTATCCAGAATGTAATTATCAAGTATATTTTGTAAATATTTATTTATAGTAGGATTTCTTATTTGGAATCAAAAAATGAATTGCACCATTCATGGGGATGGTAGGTCGTACAAACACATAAATGCCACATTCCTTTCTTTGTTGTTTTAAAATAATAATAAAATGATAAAATTTAATATTATAACTAAAATATATTATATATTATATATATAATGAATATATTTATAAAAAAATCAATAATATGTTCCATTTATAGAGTGAATTAATTGCATCACATTGTGGTGTTCGTTGTCCAAATTTCCTCAAACGGTATCAAAAAATTAATGAAAAATTTGATGTATTTAATTGTATATGTCATAAAAGTATTATAGAAGAATAAAGATAGAATATATATCGTATATATGATATATAAACTAATTCTCCATCATAATTTCTAATATGATAGGTGTTAAAGAAAAAATGAACAAACCTTTTTTCGGGAGGCTGCAGTTCGCAATGCAGAGAAACAATATGTTTGTTAGAAATAAGATGGAGGTGTGGGTCAATATAAGTTAAAACCATTAATTAAAAATAATAATAGTATATTTATGATACTCTTACATTTATATATGAATGGAATAAAGGTATTCTAGGTGGAGCACAATGGAAATTAATGTAGAGGGATTGAGAGAAGGCATTACCTCTTAATAATGTAACATCCTTTTGATTATACAAAAAGGCCTCATTGGAATGATTTCTTCCAAATGTTAGGATTCATGTTTGAGTGGAGGTATTTTGGAAATCTACATGGGTAGATCATGGCTGAACATATGTGGTTTTATAGGTGTGTGGAATAGAAATAGGTGGTGGCATTGTATAAATGAGGAAATGGACTCACACGGTATTTTTTAAATAAAAACAGGTGTACCCACGTTTTAACTTAAAACCATAAAAAAACAAGATAGTTAAAGACTAATAGACAATTTCTGAACATCCAATGTTTGTTGGATTAGTGGATATGTTTTTTTGGAACATATGTTAAAAGTTTAGTATTTTATTTGCATTAATTTGACCTCAATAAGTGTATTTAATTGTAATTACTTTCTATAATATTTTTAGACAAAAATAGTTCGTATTATTAGAAATTAGAAAATATTATTATTAAAAATATTTTATCCATTTTACAAAATTCTTATCACATAATTTGAACTAATTAATTTAAATTTAATCACATAGATAGGATGACAAATATAGGTTTTAATGTAAAAAAACCTAAAATATTGTTATTTGTTATAGTCAATTTCCAATTGAAATTCATTCCAATGATAGAAATTGTATTAATTTATAGAAATATTATATAATAAAACTTTCAAAACAAATTAAAATATTAGTTCTCAATACAATTAACTTTGATGAAAAAGTTATTTTAAACTAGAACTCAGTATCTTTGACAATTTATTAAAAATGATATGTTTTTTTTAAATATCAGAAATTCAAACTAACCTAATATTTATCATTTTATTTAGGATATTAAGTTAATTTTGAAATATTAAAATAATTAAATTTTCAAAATTCATATTTAAAATTGGTCCTTTATTAAAAGTTTATAAAATTTCATTTTTAATAATATAATATTTTATGTTAAATAGAAGGTTTATTCTTATAAATATGAATATCATATATATTGGATGAAAATAAAAAATATTATATTTAATATATTAAATATATATTAAATTTATATCACCCACTAATTATTATGAATTAAATAAAATATGGTTAAAATTATTTGTGAAAATAAAAATATTTTCTTTTATATCCAATATTTTTTCATATTTATTTCTAATTAGTTTTTAACAAATGAAATCATTTAATTTTTTTACAACATATATTTTCATATATTATTTACCCCTTTTCATAACATCTAATTTAATGGCTAGGAAATATCTAATTATATTTAATAATATATTGTTATTAGGTAAAACATGGACTTTCATGTAGTCAATGCATTTGAGGAAAGTTACTCCTGCATGTAACACAAAGAAAACTCAGGGTTGAGTGTGCTAAAAAATATTGAATATATCAACTATGTTAAAAAAAATAAATATATTTTATTGAATCAAGGTATTATTTTCCATTATGCGGTTTGTGTCAGGTGTCATGAACAATATTGAATATAAGGTTCTTACGTTATAATTTCAGGGTGTTACATTCTCCCCACCATAAATAAATTTAATCCTCGCAATTTAAAATTGATATTAGATATATATGGATTGAAAATAACCTATTTTTTTAAAGAACCACATTACAAAATGAGTTAATATCACATATTCAAAATAAAAGTGAATGTAAATTAAAATGTTCATGTAAATAGGTCCCTTAGTTGGAGAGTATAAGAGGGAAATAAAAACATGGATTCAAAGGAAAAATCTAACTATCATGTCTTTTTGGAGATTACTAGAGAACATGGATAGGATAAATTTAACCATTAGTAACCCCTAATTTCGTGATGAACTAAGGGCCATTTGATTCACTATAAATGAAGGTACTAGGACAACATTTTTTTTTTCAAGATCATTTTTCAGGGAGTTGAGGAATTAATTAACTCTCATAAAATATAATAAAATATATGTTTCTATAAACATAATCTTTTCCTTTGATTATTTTTTGATCTATTTCAACTTTATCTCTCATCACAAGATGTGTAAAATGGTAATGTAATACATTACCCAAAAAATATCCTCCAACAATAAACTTTAGCCATTTTCTAAATGATTAAATTTTACAAACTATTATGATCTCACATATTATAAATAAGGTTTCTCAATTTAAAATATGAACACATCACTAGACATTGATCAACATGAAGCATCTTTAAATTTTCACATTCCAAACAAGTGAATAACTTCATCATGTATCCAATTGATATATGGTTATAACTCAAATCACCATAATAATATATAAGAATCATGAATTAATCTATTTTCATTATTTAAGACATTTGTCTTTGAATATATACCTTAAATCAAAAAATTAGGGTATAAAACACATGTCAAATATTCATTAATTAGTTCCAAGGTAGTTTGAACTTGTCCAAATGAGTCATTTCTTCCATATTATCTCCATATTAGGAACATATTCATGGTTTTCCCTCAATTAT
Organism: Viscum album; assembly: GCA_963277665.1. NCBI lineage: Eukaryota > Viridiplantae > Streptophyta > Magnoliopsida > Santalales > Viscaceae > Viscum > Viscum album. The sequence goes on from OY728128.1 coordinate 63,337,035, forward strand.
TTTTTGTCTAAAACATTTTACATTCTACTAGATAATAGTCATGCTAAAATTCATTATATAATCTCAAATCCTTAATGATAAAGTACTATAGTAAAATCATTATATATTCCATAATCATTAGAAACATTATGTTGTTTATATAATAATAAAATAAAATAATTCATTAATAGTAATATTAATCATTTCTCTTCAACTATAGTAGTAGAATAACATGATCATTATCCAAAAGAATCATTTGGGGTATATTTTTTCAACGCTTGAGAAATTTATTGTCATGTTGTCTAATGTCATTTATGTTTAAGCTTTTTAAATTGGACACTATTTTCATACCATTTCAATAAAAATTATTGGGGCCATTCATTACAGACATGTAAAAAAGCTCTTTTTCCATTAAATCATTTACTAGTGTGATTCTTTCCATAGTCATCGCATGTGGGAAAATCCTTCATTCCCATCTTCAATTTATACATCCTTTTCTCTGCCATTCTCATATTCTCATTCTTCCCTTATAAGCTATATGAATTGGAGAGTTATTTAAAAATATCTTTATGACATGATACCAATTCCTCATAGGAAAAAAATACATAGGAAACTACTTCACCTAATTATTTTTTGATATGGCCATAAAATATATGATCATTATTACTATTTGGATAACGTGAATCAGTGGGGTTATCATTCATTCTACTAGGTTACATTTCAAAATAATGGAACATACTAGATTATATCATTAAATCATTACATATAATTTCAATAATTTTATAGCATATAACCCAAATTTATGCATCTTGTATCTTTGAATCATAAAATTCGGTTACTTTGGGGGAATCGTTACTTTCAAATCCTTTATAATGGTAGGTATGGAGAATGGAATTAATCCAAAAATATCCCATAGGAGTGTCAAACCAGGTGCATAGTAAGTCTCATTTTCCTGTACCAGGTTAACGCGTGTAACATCCTAGTTCTGGGAGCCGCCTAGAGATGCCCCATACCCGATTGGTCACATTACCCGAGGTGCATTTCCCCAATCTCCAGAGGTTGCCGACTACGAATGAGGGCCTTCAGTGTGATAGTGGGGAAACTATACCCTCATTGGTAGAGTAACACAATGTAAATAATAGATAACAATAGTTGAAGCAATAATAATACCATACAATAGTAGAGAGAGGAAGACTAAAAGAAAGAAATAACTTGTGCACCTATATAAATGATGCATGATACATATGTCAATGAAAGCAGCCAAGAAAGTCACAAATCTAGAATATAGTACAAAAACATAGTAAAAGAAAAATGATAAAACAACTCCTCATCATCACAAGCCTCAGCTTGGTCCCATGCTCTCTAGCTCCACATCAACCAAGTACATAATGTAGAAGTGTTCATTACCTTTTCTATAACTACATAAATATATTCTATTTCGGCCCAAAAGCATGGCCCAAATAAGGTGTGAGATGAATCCCATTCGGAAACCACATATTGATATGTTCCTAATATTCAGTGAATATATATGGATGGGAATATGCCAAATAAGTAATAAAAACGAAAGTAATAAAAATCAAATGGTCCAACCCTTTCAATTACAATCAGTTACCATTTACAATTTATCCAACCTGCTACAAATACAGGCTACCCTCTGGTAATGTCTTCACAACCTATTTCATCTGGATTAGCTATAAACTCAAGTAACCCTCTGGGTAGTTCTTGTCATGATCCGTCCCTCGTGGCCCATGGTGTGAATATCCCAAGCCCGTATTCCATAGACCTGGGGATGGATACCTATACCAATAGCATAATTACCTAAAACTAGGAAGGAATTTCCATTATAACCTATAAACACACACACAAGAAAGCACACAGCTGGATGAAACACCAAGTAAATTGTATAACAATGGAGTGCTGAAAGTAAAAGGGGCCAGAATACAAGCCCAATAGTAAAGGTACAAGTAAAACTGAAATTCAATACAACTGATGAATAATAAAAGACATCAGTTGGATCATCTGCCAAGGTTCCTACATGAAGGGTAGGTAGAGATCATATCATCAGCCCTCCAGGTCCATCCGTTTCCTCAGCGTACCGACTCTTCGTAAGATCCACCTCTGGGTACCGTCCAGTCCTGGTGCTCTCACCCTCGATCAGCACTACCCGTCGTTTCCTTCCAACACAACAAGGTGTGGGAATAGCCCGTGCCTAGGTTAGTATAACGATACTCATTAGGGACCCCGATACCCTCAAGGTCTCACAAAATCCAACAAGGATAAACCAAAAAGTATAAAATCAACAGATAACCCTACTTAGTTATATGCTCATTCATTTACCAATGTTATTAAGTTATCTATCTCAATCACGAGGAAAAAAAAAAGTTCTGACTCAGCTCAACTGTGATTTTATTTTAGGGGTAGTATCATGTAACAACCCCAGTCACATTATCGAAACCTCAACTTCTGGAAAAATCATGCTCAATCGAGTATACTGGGCCTTTCGTGACACCAAGAGCACTTCCCACTATCCAAGGAATGTTGAGGTAATCCTCTTGTCTAGTATTGTGGGTCTACCATAACACCAAGAGCGCTCCCCCTCATATCATTCTGAGGTAATCCTTCTATCGAGTACAGTGGGTCTCCCCCGTTACCAGGTGCTCTCCTCTACCATGGGTCTACCGCGACACAAAGGCGCTCCCCACTTGGCATGTAGAGTCACTCAGAGTCAAACAGTCCACAATCGTCAGGTCTCAGCCAGCTACTAGTTCTCCACAATACGCTTGCTCGTCTCAGGGAGGATCCTCTCCATGAGCTACTGGTCAATACTACACCTGTCACGATGTCCCAAAAAGAAGTATCTCAAAGGTTCTCCATGTCATAGAGGTCTCAACACAATAGACGGAGTGTTAATTGGATGCACGGTCTGTGAGATATTAGCCTTTAGGTCCCGGGAGGCTGGTTGGATTTTGCACGATCCAGCCTTATCATATCTCAACAATTACCCAATCTCTAGTGGGGTATACTCAAAAAGACCACCATGCTCCAAGATTACCAGCGCCACTGATGGTTAATCAAACTGACGTCCGATGACAATTATATGACCAAAATATTGTAAAGGGTCGTTGGGGGCTGTGGTCTGGTCCGACCCGGCCCGACCAAGTCTGGTATGAACAGGTTCGGGTCGACACGACCAAACCTGTTGGGTCTGGCCCAGCCCATTGGGAGGGCCCGCCCGATAGGTTTGGCCCGGCCCGCTAGGCGCCACCCAATGGCCCAAAGGGGCCACAGAGGGCCAAGAGTGCGTGGACCGGCTCCGAGGGAGAGGACCAGCCATGGGTCGGCACATGGGCGGTTCGGCCTAGAGGGCTCAACGTCGGTGGATCGAACCAGAGGGCACCGCGAGGGTGGATCGACCCTGGGCGTGGGGCCAGTTCGGATCTACGGTTCGTGTGGGCGGGGCTCAGGGAGGCTCGACCCAGGGACTGGGGAGGCACAGACATGGTATGTTCGGCCATCAGGTGGCGCAACTAGGGCCGGTTCGGTTGGGAGGTCAGAGAGGCCGGGGCGGTGTGGCCAACAGATGGCACGGCTGGCGGGTGTCTCGACCGGTGGGCAGCGCGTCCTGGGGGGCTCGGCTGAGAGGCCGGGGTGGCTGGGGCACGGCCAGTGCGCAGCGCGGCCCATGGCCAGTGCAGTAGAAGGCGGAGCTTGGCTGGTTCGGCCAGGAGGTAGGGGTTCCACAGGGGCGGTGCAGGTTGCGGAGGCCACGGTGGGCGGCGTCATTTCCTTTTTCACCTTCATCACCTTCTTCAATTTTTAAGGGAACCACAAATCAACACAATGGTTACGTAGAGGATGTGCCATGTTAGTTTGGCCGACACTCTCCATGTTAGAGCAGTAGCAAGAGGTTCACAAGAATAAAACAAATCAATCCCTCCCACAAGGATTTTTCCCAACCCCCAAAAGAAAAGAAGGGGTGCACATGTGAAGTGATAAACAAATAACAATAAACCCTTAAATTTGATCGCTATATATAGTTGGTGCAAGAAGGAATGAGGTGTAGTTTTCGAGGATCCTCTCACCCACCACACACATCCAATTCTGGGCTTGTGCGTCTGTTCTTTGTAGTTGATGATGTGGATGTCCCACGTCGGAATATGTCCTGAGGAAGAAGGTTGAAGGAGGTCGACATTCATCTTCGGTGGATCACTTTTCATTGGAGAGCATAATCCTCCAAGTGTTGGGTGTCACGACACTTTACCCGCACTTCATCACTTTGTGAAGCCATTCCAAATCCCCCTCCCATGATACATATATATAGTACATATGAAGAGGTAAGTAACAATCGTGGAATTTAGGATGGTTCATTTATTAAGGACCTTGCTAAATTCCAACGATGCTATTACTTAATGTTTTTAAAGGGTAGATAATTAATTTATTGTGGAATAACAAAGTGGTGTGTTGGCACAATTTCTTTTTGAGTACATTAAGAGGCTCCTCCAGATTAATGTGGAGAGTTGAGAGTTTCTCTCAATTAAAACGGATGTTTAATCCTAGGTGGTCCCCACCACCACAACCTATCATGAGAGGTTAGGATTGGGTGGTCCCCTCCACCATAACCTCACATGGGAGGATAAGGTTTGGTGGTACCCACTTCTCAACTTTCACATGTAGGATAAAACTCCTATGGTCCCACCTCCACAATATTCAAATGGGTGCTCCAAATAAAAATAAAATGTTTGCACAATTTTTTTTCCTTCACGAAAAACCCAAAACTAACATTCACCCTCAACCAACTACCGTCGAGGAGAAATTCTCCTTAAGAGAATACCAGTGCTATGAGTTCAACGATTCCCTCAAAATTAATTTCCGAGCAACGGGTTAAAAGTTATAAAAAACCACTCGAATGTTTACTGAACGTACTTGAAAAAACTTTAGAAATTTTTTACCAGACACCCTTCACCTGTGCCGGTAAAGGTTATGATCTTCCCAAGTGAAACACACCCCAACGAACCCAATAGTACTCTCTAATTTCCATTCGGATTTAATGTTTAAACGTTATGGATTTTACAATTAAATAGTTGTCACTTAATTATATTATTTGCTGCCAAAAAATAACCTTTACTAGTGGCCTACGTCGGCCAAAGTTAGTATCTTCTTAAATAATGCATGCCCTCATGATTTTAGCAGTGGTCACATATTTTTAATCTGATCTACCATTTGTGAGTTATATGAATTTGAAAAATAAAATAAATTATTTTATTATTTTATTTACAATTATGCCATTTTTTGGTTTTCTCACAGGAGACCCGCGCCGAATAAATAAATTGGTACCTATGTCTATTGATACATAATGTAGTAGTAGACACAAAACTTACCTCAAATCATTTTTAGAACCCTTGGGTCGCACTCCTTGATCGCGTGAAGCTACTCTCTTCCCCCCGTCCTCCACCTCCCTGAGTCTTGAGGGGACCACAAATGGGGGTGGTAGTAACATGTCGAAATGCACACCACATCATGCTGCTCCCCTAGCTATGCTTCCACATCTACAGCCCTGCAGATTCATCTGTCCCTAACACTTCTTCTTCCCAAAACATTATTACATGGCCATATCTCTAACACATGGCCCTATTTCCTACTTTCACACTACTAACATTCACTGGCTACATCCGCTCAGCCAAGGATTATTCAACCACAAAGGTTAAATCTAGCACCATAACATAAGTAGGAATGCATAGATTAATAGTTGTAACTCAGATGTACCTAAATACACATCACTCAGAGGTCCAAGCTCTGAAGCACTGATTATATTTTAATCATCGATTACCAGGAATGATCGGTACGCCTTGATAAATACTCAGTTACCGACATGTTGTCCTGCCAAATCTCTAGAAGATCTAGAGAACTCTCATCCACCTCTTCAAGATAATCAACAGCCATCTGTGAGTCGGCTCACCTCACAACCTGATGGGTATCTAATGTTGAATCATACGTAGGTAACTAAGCCTTTATGTGTCCATTAATAGTACCATTGCTTGTAAGTGCTGACAAACAGGTAGTGATAAAGCTGACAGACTACCCAAAGGTACTACCTCAGTTAATGGTCCACGTAATGAATCTTCATCACAATGTGGACCATCCTCATGATCTATCACTAAGAGATTCATGTAGCTAATATCAACATCTGCACTACTGGTGTATCAACGATTTGGAAAAAGCTATAAACCGCCTCCATCCAGCCCTTAACTGCATGGGAAATTGTCTCACTTCAAAACCTCAGAGGCCACTACTGATGGAACTGATGCAATATGCTTAGTCGGTGTGCACCGTCCACCAGTGCAGCTGGTGGTATCGTCTATCCAATGGGTGGTGGTGCTACTGGTACACCACCTGATGTTCCAACATAGTAAGAGGGCCCTACACCGGAGCCACGTTGCTCGGGGGGGGGGGGGGGGGCTAGTAGTGCGTAAAACTATCAGAACTTTAACCGATTGTCTATATGGAGGAATTCTGAAAAGAAAAAATTGTGCTACGATTAAATGTTATACGTACTGATATGACCTGGTGAGCGGAATTAAAGAAATATTTTGAAACCACACACACACTTAGTGTTTTAGTGTACTGAGATGGAAATTAGATGTCATGCTCCTGGTGTATGGATACGTCGGCCGCCACACAAACACTGGACTTCTTGAACTGAAAACCACACTCACTACACTATACACTATTACTTCACAAAAAAGATCAGTGTCCAATGTTCCGCGGTAGAACCGGCTCTTTAGATACCAATTTGTCATGACCCATCCCTAGGGGCCCGTGTCATGACTACCCTAAGCCCGCCATCCATTGGCCAAGGGTTGGAGACTAGCACCAAATGCGTAATTCCCTAAAACCTGGAAGACATGGCCTTTATAACCTATAAACACACACACAAGAAATCACACAGGTGGACTAAACAACAAGTAAACTATATATCAAAAGAGTGCTGAAAGTAAAAGGGGCCAAAATACAATCCCAACAGTAAAGTATCAAGTACAACTAAAATTTAATACAACAAAAGAAATATAAAATGCAGTTTCTGGATCATCCTTTGAGGTTCCTACCTGAAGGGTAGGTACAGATCGTCTTCTGATCACTCCACGTCTATTTATCACCTCCATGTACTGACTCGTCTTAAGGTCCACCTCGGGGTACCACCCAGTCATGGTTCTCTCACCCTAGATCATCACTACCCGTCCTCTATATCCAACACAACAAGGTGCACCTTCCTTTTTGGGAAACAACTTAACTAGAACTCCATAGTTATGAATTCTTATCCTAGATTAGTGATCAGGATGGGTGACCTTCTGGGAAGATTCCATGTGTGTGTGTTAGTGAGTACAAATAACACTATAAAGGGACATGTGTTGGCCTGTGGGGACTGTCATTAGTTAGATGACCAGTTCAGGAACATGGGTGGGCCCTTGGATGGGGACCTCGTGTCTGCATGGCAACTAGTCGTACCTGGAAGGCCAGGACCCGACAACCATGTTTAAGGTGGGGTGTCTGTGCTTTCACTGGGACCCAGTTGTTATAGTTCCCACAGCCTAACCCCTCTTATTTAAAATACAAGAGATGATATAATGAAGACTCTCCGAGGAAGCACTCATCATCAATTCCCCTTATAGTCATGTGTTATCGAAGACTCTATGAGGAATCACTCACCGTCAATTCCCCCTATAGTCTTGTGTGATCAAAGACTCTCTGGGGAATCTCTCACAATCAATTACCCCTATAGTCACTTAATCATAATATATAGACACACTAAGGAAGAATTCAATGTCAAATCCTATTGTGGCCGCGTAACGTAACTATAGACACTCTGAGGGAGCAGTCAACATCAATCACACCATATGGTCTCACAGCATGATAATTATAAGAGACACTCTAGGAAAGCACTAAACGTCAATTTCCCTTATGGTCTCACTACACCATATTCCCATAGCCTCATGTAACTATCATACACAAACAATAATCAGAAGTCAAAGTAATGATCAATAACGAAATGGCTAAACAGTCTACATCATATCATAGAATGTCAGATAATAATTACTCCACGCAGACAATACTGGGAATGGAAAGAAATGCAACAACCTAACAGTCAAGGCTAGACCAAATGGTAAAAAACAAGAAAGCATTGGGGGAACATCCATAGCTTGGTAGAGATATCCCTATTCTCAACAATTAACCTCAAACCAATCAGACAAGGCATAAAAGGAAAATAAAAGGTCTAATACAATAAACACACAATACCCCAAACAAAGTTATTAGGAACTTATTCACAAATCTCTCAATGAAAAACTACGAAAAGGCACAAAATACATACCTCGGCATAGTGAGATTGATATACATGAACCTCAGGCTTTGAATCACCCTAGAACACCATAGATCTACAAAAATTCATAAAACGTTTTACTGTGGATAACTCTTGAGAGATAAGAAATCTGGAGATGTTGTTCTAGAATAAGGAAGAAATCACCTTGGTGATTCCAATGTAATCAACGACAGTGGATTCTGAGAACGGAAGGTGATTCGGGGTCTCTGAGAAGATTTTTGGCTGTAAGGATGCTCCTGGATGTGACCGATGAAGAAGAATAGTTTTATGTCCATCATACGCGACCCTGGTCTATTTAATGAAAAAAATAAAATACAAAGATTGTTCTTTAAAAGTACATGGTGTGTTCTTGCCTTTTTGGCCTCATTTATAGGTGGTCTCTAGGTCACCACCCACGGCCATGCACCTAGCCCTTAGACTGTCCACACAAAGTCACCTGCAAGAACCGAGTACACGACGTGTACATAAAGTACACGACGTGTACATAAAGTACACGACGTGTTCTATTGAAATTTCAAGATACACATATATTTCTCAAAAACAAATAGAAAAGAAAAAAGTAACAAAAATTAATATTCAAGTTCATAAAAACATCCCCCCTTAAATAAATTCATCCCCAAATTTCCCAAGAAAGGTGGCGTAGAAGAAGAAACCTCGAACAGCTGTAGCCACTGTGATCGTACATCAGCATCCCACTCCCATGACTTTTCCTATACTCACCTGTTTGGCCATAGAACATGTACCAGAGGAAAAGACCAGTAATGGATAGCCTTCACCCTCAGATCAATAATACGGATAAGATGCTCCTCAAAGGATGCGTACACCTCAAATGAAACCTCCTCGGGTTGGAAAACATGATACGAGTCTGAGAACTAAAGTCGAAGATGAGAAACATGGAAGACATCCTGTATATCCTGGTACCTCTAGGGTATCTGCAACTGATAGGAAACTAACCAAACTATGTCCCATTCCTCAAACATACTGAAATATCTCAGTGAATGCATACCGTGTCTCCAAATCCTTTGGTGTCCTGTCCTCAGTGTGACATATAGGAAAACCAGATCTCCGACCTCGTACTCTAGAGGTCATCTCTATCGATCAACAAAAGGCTTCTATCATGACTATGCAGTATCCATCATCTTCCCAATCAGCTCTATCTACTTTATGGTCTCCTGGACAACTCTTGGTCCCAACATAGTTGTCTCTCCTTCATCCAGCAAACATAAGGGTGATCAGCATGGCCTACTTTACAAGGCCTCATAAGGATCCATCTGAATAGTAGCGTGAATTTTTTTTTTGGAAAACTCCACAAGAGGCATGTGTTTCTCCCAAGAACCTCCATAATACAAGATTCATACTCAAAGCATGTCCTCTGGCACTTGAATCATACACTCAGACTGGCCATCTGTCTGAGGATGATATGTTATACCCAGAAGTACTTGTGTAACCAAAGCCAATTTTAAGCCCTGCCAGACTCGAGATGTAAAACGTGCATCTCTGTCTGAAAAAATGTAGTGTGGAATGCCATGTAAACATACACACTCCCAGATGTACAGCCTCCCCGACTCATAAAAAATGATGGTCTCCTTAATCATCAAGAATTGTTAAACCTTAATGAGTCTATTAATGACAACACAAAATGCATCATTCCCTTGAGGAGACCTCATAAAACAGGCCATAATATCTATTGTTCCATCATTCCACTTCCACTCAAGAATGGGTAACTGTGGAAAAATCCCTACAGGATGCAGATGCTCCGCCTTCACTTGCTTATGGGTGGAACACCTCATTACAAACCCATCAACATCTCTCTTCATATCTGGCCACTAATTCTGATGGGGAAGATCTCGATACATCTTGGTGACACCAGGATTAACTACCCTAATAGAGGAATGAATGTCTTGCATTAGCTCCTCTTGTACATCTGCTGGCACCCAGAAGAGCCCATGAAAACCCAAGATCTCATCATCTCCTAATGTATGTCTAGGTAAAGGGACCTCTTTGGACACACTCTAACATAGGACTAGGCCTTCTGAATCTGGTAGATACCTCATTCTCACATGATCAAGTAGAGTATAGGAAACAACCAGAGATGAAATAATTTTCTTACCCTGACTATCGTGCACCTCCAAATGCATATAAGAGAATAGATCCAAAAGTGGCCACTAAATGTTGGCCTCTTGAACATCTTGTATCTGAGTACTCCTGCTCAACACATCAGCCACACCATTGCCTTTTGTTAGAGTGTAGGCAAGCTCAATGTAAAAATATTGAAGGTACTCAAACCACCTTCACTGTCTCAAATTTAGGTCATGCTGAGTGATGTTAGACTTGAGACACTTGTGGTCAGGGAAAACCACAAAATTCACTCCTAGAAGATATTATCTCTAACAATGTAAATCCTGAAAAAATACAGCCAGCTCGAGATCATGCATTAGCTAGTTCCTCTCAAGTGGCCTCAACTGTAGAGACCCTTATGCAATAACTCCTTATCCATGCATAAGTGCTACTCCCCTCTGGATATCTAATGCATCGTAGTAAAAATTATATCTCTTTCCCATCTATGGATAAAATAGTATAGTGGAAGAACTCAACATCCCTTTTATCTTCTAAAAGGATAAATCACAAGATTCTGACCACAAGTAATTTGCACCCTACATAGGAATGCCTTTCAGTGGTGTTTATAAGCATGAAAATTTATGTATGAAATGCCTATAGGAACCAGCCATCCCTAGAAATATTCTTACCAAAAAGATGATCTTTGGATGCTCCCAGAAAACTACTGATCTCACATTCTATGGATCTACTGATAATCTAGTGTTTGAGATAACGTGGTGTAAGCTGTGAATCTGGTCCATCCAAAAAAGACATTTTGAGATAATAAAATATAAATAATTCTATCTTAGTGTACTCAAAATGATATCATGATGCTTATCAAGGTTGTGTAGAGTGTGAGAGTACACCATGATATCATCCATGAAGATAACAATTAAAGAATCCAAGTATGGATGGAACAATAGGTTCATCAGTGCCACATAAACTGTAGGTTCATTCGTGAGACTGAACTGCAAAGCCACACATTCTTATAGACCATATTTGATCTGAAAGGTTTTAAGAAGTACATCTGATGGTCCAACACAAAACTGTCGGTTTCCAGCCATCAAGTGAATCTTCATGAACACCCACGAACCACGATGTTGAACGACAAGACCATCAATTCTCGTCAAGGGATATCATTTCTTGAAACTAAAAAGGTTCAACTTCTATTAATCCACAAAATGTATGAGGGTACAGTCTACCTACTTCAAAAATAGGATAGGCGAACCCCAAGGAGAAGTATTGGGTTAGATGAAACCAATTTCCATAAACTCCTCCAACAGCTTCTTGAGACCCTGCAACTCGGGTGTAGCCACCCTTTATGGAGTAATGGACTCTGGTGCCTTTCTTGGAAGAAGTTCAATATAAATGTCCACCTCTCACTCTGGAGGAAAACCAGAAAATTCCTCTGAAAAGACATACCTAAAAATATTTACCACCAGGGCTAAATTTATCTTTGAAGCCCCCATGTCATCCAGATATAGACTAGAAAACTAGGCTGTAACTACTGCCAACCCAGGATGCTCGGGTCCTGCTCTGCTAGCCTAAACATCCCATTATACATTATGTTGAAACAAGCTACACTCTGGGGACATGATACTCACCATACAATGACTCAAATCAACAATATCCTGTAATGGAACCATCTAGTTCATTCTGATAATGACATCATATCCCATCATCTCCAAGACATATAGGTCCCAGAAGAAGTGACACCCACCCTCCTCAAGAGGGAACTCCTTTTACGGACGTATAGTAGTTGTTCTAGTTCTTAATGAAGTGTCTAGTGTCGAGATATTTGTAGAAGATAATGTATCAAGCATTAGGCACTCCACAATATAAACAAATATAATGATATGGGAAGCCCCTATATCGGAATGTGTAGATGCTAAAACAGGGGCAACTATGATAGTACCTCAAACTGTAGATTGTTTGGTATCCTACTCCTACTGGATCTGCTCCAATGAAAAATTATGACATGAAATGCGGCCCTCCAAACCTACCTGACCACCCAAATATACTCTACCCTACTATCACTGAATTCCTGGTGACTAACTACTACAACCACGATGTCCATGTCATCCTGAACAGCCATAAGAACACCAGTTCCCCAACTGATGAGATACTAGCATTGTTGCTTCTGAATGAGGAGTTGTAGATGAACCCTTGTCACTGGTTTTTGGAGAGAAGATATGATAGAAGTGATAAATATGGACCATCTTACTACTAGATAGGCACTCCTCTAGGTCTCTTGTGTAATGAGGGCTTTTATGATCGACCCTTCAACACTTGTAGCATACCACCCAGCTACCTAGAGGTCCATCCTGCCAACTCGAATCTTTATGTGTAGACTCCCTACGGTAGTTCCTTCTATCAGCTAGAGAATCACAAACCCTGGATGTGGAACGGCCTTGGCTTACAACCCAAAAATCTATCTGGTTACGCTCCAAGATCAGTGTGTGGTTGAATGTGGATGATATAGAAGTGAACCTGAAGATGTTAACCTAATCCCGAATGTCCAACCAAGGACCTTCCTAAAACTTTCTTTCTTGGAATAACTCATCTCTCCCAAGAAAGGGTGTAAATCATTGTACCTCTACGAAGTGAGAAGAATACTCCATCACTGAAAGAGGACCCTACTCCAAACTCATGAACACTCAAGCACGATCGGCCCTCAAATTATTCGGGTAGAAAAATTCATATATGTTACACCGAAACTCATTCTAATCCATGCCCTATTGGCATCCCTCCTATGAGATAAAATACTACCATCTCTTGGAGGAATCCCGAATCATATACATAGGGAGCTTGAACGTCCTCTCCAGTGGAGTCTCCAGATGATCGAGGATCGACAACATGTCACCTATCCATGACTCTGCAGCCTGGGGTCCTCCACCACCTAAAAATGTTAGAGGATGCTACTACCAAAAGACCTGAATTAAATACTCCATCAACGGATGATCTGGAACTCCCTCGAATGCCTGTATAATCCACTAAAATCCCTCTTAAAACAATGCCTCAGTACCTGTATCCAGAGTGACGGTCGGTGCCATGACTGGCACAATTGGTGGATCTACAGGTAGGTCCTGATCATCCATATGCAGTCTCTGATCATTGCTATGTAACAGGCAGAAAACCAGAGGACGTATCGGGGGCATGACTATACAAGGTCAAGAAGACCACTTATATCAAGATTAACATGGATTGAAACATAGATGTATGTGAAGGGAACAAGAGAAAGAAAGAATTTTTGTTTCTTTAAATATGGATAAACGACATGTATAATTCTCACACAACGTGTTCCCTTAATCCTTCACATCCGCATGTACTTCTATTAACCCTGGTAGTGTAACACACCATACATAAAGCGTGTTTTCTTAACACACTGCATGTACTTGAATCTTCTTCCTCAAACTGAGTTATTCTATACGTCTAAGCCACACAGGTTTCCTAGAACTATATAACATGGCATGTTAGTGCCAGACACGACGTGTATTAGAAAAACATCACTGACCCATGATGTTAGTCAAATATTCGGATACACATCTCACTCTACACAGCATAATCTAGATGGAAACAACGTGTATTGATTTGGTTTCAACTGCTTGTATTGTTTGCAAAAAAAGTGAGCACATAACTGACCATACACGGCATGTTTATACTAGTCACAAAGTGTACAAGATGGTTTCCATCATCCCGTGTTGTTTGTTACATGGTCGGATACATGGGTTACAATACACAACATCTAGAAAATTGACACGGTGTATATAACATATGTTTTATGTATCTGTGTCGTTAGTCACAAGGGTGGAAACATGGCCTTGAAAACATGGCAGGTACAACGGGTACATGACGTGTTCCCCTAAAGATTTCACAACCCTATGTATCTCCCTCTGATTGGTCTCGTGTCCTCAAGCGCATTTCTCCAAACACCAGAGGCTTATGACTAGAAGCATGGTCCCTCTGTGTGATAGTGAAAAAACTATGCCCTCATTGGAAGAGTAATGCATCAGAAATAACAGATAACAAAATCCGAAGTAATAATAACAACATACAACCAGAATCAATTGAATACTGAAAGAAATAAAGAACCAGAGAACCTATTTAAATGATGCATGATATATATGTCATGGAATGAATCTAATCAAGCTAAAATGCAGGAATTCAGTACTAAACCATTGTACAGGAAAAAAGAGAAAACAACTCCTCGGAATTGTAAGCCTCAGCTTGGTCCCATGCTCTCTAGCTCCAGAGAAATCATGTACCTAAAGTAGAAGAGAACATTCTCGTATATATACTTGGAGCGATATAATATGTTTGGGCTCAAAAGCATAGCCCAAATAGGGTGTGAGACGAATGCTAGTAGGAAACCACCAAATGATTAATGCATAATAGACAGTTAATATATTAGGTAAGAAGTATGAAAAAGGAGTAATAAATAAATAAATACTCAAAAATAAACTGCTCTACCATTTCAATTACAATCATTTACCATAAACAATTTACCCAAACAACAACAAATAGAAGCAACCCTCTTCAAATGTTCTCAAAACCTTTCCCATCTAGTTTAGCTACAAATTCATCTAACTGTCTGGGTAGTTCTCACAGCCTCACCCCTCTGGTAGAAAATAAATGAGAAGATATAATAAATACTCTCTAGGGAAGCACTCACTGTCTATTCCACCTATAGATATGTGTGTTTGAAGAATATATGAGAATGCACTCACCATAAATTCCCCCTATTGTATTCTGATAGTAATCTATAGACACTCTAAAAAATCACTAAATTTTAATTCATTTTGTGGCCTCATAATGTAACTATACGCATTTTGAGGGACTAGTCAACATTAATCCGACATATGGTCTCGTAGTGTTCTAATTGTAATAGGAATTCAAGGAATTTCCTCAACAAAAATTTACACTATGGTCTCACTACACTAGGTTCCCGCAACCCCCACTAAGAAATCGTGCTCAAATTATAATTAGCTACCAAAGTAAACATAAAGAACTATATGGCTAAATAACGAAAAATATGTCATATCACATCAGATAATCATTACTCCAACCTAACAATACTTTCCATGGAAATCAATACAACAACCTAACATGGATGGCTAGAATAAACGGTCAAAAACAAGAAAACATGGGAAAAAATTCCATAGATTGGTAGAGATAACCCTATTCTACAAAATTAACCTCAATACAATCAAACAAGGAATAACATGAAAAATAAAAGGGCTACAACCCTAAACACACAATACCCCGAATGAGGGTATTGGGAACATTTGAACATATATCTCAAAGACTGACTACAAAAAAGAAAAAACCACCTACCTTAGTGTTATGAGATTAATATGCATGAACCTCAGTCCTTGAATTTCACTAGAACACTGTAGATCTACAGAAAGGATTAAAATGTTCAACTGTGGTAAACTCATGAGAGATGTGATATCAGGAGATGTAGTTCTAGAAGAAGGAAGAAATCACCGTGGCGATTCCAATGTAATAGACAGTGGTCGATTCTAATTATGGACAGCGTGTCGGGGGCTTTGAGAAGATCTATGACCATATAGATGCTCCTGGACAAGCCAGATGAAGAAGAAATGTGTTCTGTCCGTCAGATTCAACCGCTATCAGTTTAATGAAAAAAATGAAAGTGCACGACCTGTTATTTAAAAGTAAACGACATGTACATTCCTTTTCTAGCCTCTGATTTAGGTAGTCTACAGGTCACCACACATGGCCATGTGCCTGGCCGTTACACAGCCCGCACATGATCACCTATGGAAACTGGGTACACTACGTGTACATAATGTAAACGGCGTGTATTCTTCAAATTTATGGAAACTCCTCATTTTCTCAAAAACATCCTGAAAAATAACTTACATGAAAAGAAGATCCGGGTTCTTACACCCAGTGTCTTTCCTAAAACACCATGTCAGAGTTGTTTGCCAAAGGTACATCTATTCCATGACCACATCCACTTGTTGTATCCAATAAGAAATGTATTTCTAGGAATGCCCACTTAATAACTACCATACCAACATTTTTGTATTTACTTATATTCTTATCATCATTTTATATATTATTGTTGTGATAACTAAAAACTCATTTCTAAATCTTTTTCCCAAGATTACCGCAAAAAATATATTGAAAACTACCGTAAAGCCCCAATAATAGAATTATATAGTATGTGCATTATTTTATTACATTAGCAAGATTACAAGGAATTAAATCATGAAGGACATTTTAGTTTACCAATATTAGAAATCTATATTACATACATGATACCCATAATAAATTGTGAAATATAAAATAGAAACATGATATATAATAAAATGTAATAAACTAAATTCTTGAACACAAATTTAATGATATTTTTTCTTAATAACCTCTGAAAAGGAAACTTTATTTGGATGATATCAAATTCATAGTAATGGTAAATAAAGTGAAATAAATAAATAATTAATTAAAATAAATTCTGAATAAAATTTAAATAATTAATAACACATGCCATTAAAATAACTAGATAAGGAAAAAACCAATATTTAGAGGTATGAATCTGAAACACATTCCATTTAATCAATCAAATACAATGAAATATATCCAAAGATATGTCGATGAAAAATATCACAGAGGAATAATAACTGAAAAAAAATTATGGAAATAAATTTTTTGTAGATTTTTTATCTATTTCACATACTAACCTATACCATATAGGCCTTTAACTGGATAGTTTCTAAAATACAGAGTGAAACCCATTTAATTTGGTCACCTTTTTCCTCAAGAGAACATATTGATGCATCGACATTATATATAATGTTTAAGATCCACCCATAATTACTAGTAAAAATAATTACTCATATCAGATAATAAAAATAGGATGTATTCCTAATCAAATAACCTTATCGAATAAAGAATATTAAATTATCAATATTTCACAAAATAATCCAATAAAATTTAATGTATCACCATATGTAATATGATATACGATTTCAGAAATACTAATATCCATTGTTTAAGAATATGGGTTTTCATGTATAATTAAGATAAAAATTATTATTACAACTGGATTGTTTTATGTGTAATTTGACAATCATAAAAAAAAGTGATATCGCAAAGATAATAATTAAGAAAATTCATTAAGGGAAAATTCATTTAACATTTTTATGTTTCCTATACCACTTCAAAAATAATGAATTATAATATCTTTAATGGAATGAAATTAAATGAAACTTATAATATAATAAGAATAAGGGTACTCATGATATAACATGAAAAAAGAATTATATACACCATATAAAAAATCTTGTTTTATAACAACAATTAAGTCTTAAGGGAATGCCAATTGAGAAAAAATACTCTATCTTAACCTTTTTTTTGTTGTTGGGTCTTCACCCAACTGTATAGTGGTTTAAATTTTTTTTAATAACATATAATATAATCGTACTAATTTTTTTAATATTATATATTAATTCCGTTTATTATTTTATTACCCCTTTTTTAAAACTCATTCATTAATTTAACTATTTTTTGTGTTAATTAGCTAGTTTTATCAAGTAGATTTTTACTTTTCATTTTTTTTCTTATTAATTATATGAAGATTTAATAATTTTATGAATTTAAACCATGAATTAATTATCATATTTATTCTGTATATATGTATTTATAGTAGTGCATTATATTTTTATTTTAGAAATATAGTGCACTATTCATGGAGACAGTAGGCTGTGCATACGAATGAACACTACTTTCATTTCGTTATTTTAATAAAATAGTAAGTATGAAATCATAAAACAGTTAATTATAATTAAAGAATCGTATACATGTTTTATATATTCCATAGTTTTATTAAAATCATCCTTAATTCGTTCCATGTATATCATGAGTGAATCACATTGCTTAGAGGAGGTGGTAGTCTATACTTCCTCAAACGGTGTTATCTTATTAACACAAAATGGTATGTATTAAAGGTATGTGTCATAAATCTATTAATGTAGTATAAATACAGAATTAATATCATAATTATCATATATAAATAAATTTTTATTCATAATGGCCACAATGGTTGGTGGTAATGTAAAAATGAAAAATCACCATTTCAAGTGGCAGTAATTCACCATACAAAGAAATTGTATGTTTGTTACCCATTAAATTGAGGTGTGTATAAATATAGTTTAAAAAATTACATAAAAAACCTATTAAATTTTTATATATTTTTTTCCATATTTTAATGAATTAATTATATTTGAGTGGGTGCAGAATTAAAATGAAACTAGATAACTAGAGTGGAGACGATTCCTCTGAATTGGGGAACTTCTTTTTGTTTGTACAAAAAGGATTCGTTGGAAGTATTTATATGAAAAGGTAAGCATCAAGATAGATTAAGGGGATTTTTTGAAGATATATATGGATATCATGGAACATAATATGTTATTTTAGAGGTGTGAGGAATGGGGTGAGGTGGTGCCCATTTATAAGGGTGGAAATGGAATCACATGTTATTTCTTAAAAGAAGAAAGGTGTACCCACGTTTTTACCTAACATAATTCATCAAAAAAACAATAGAAAACATGAATATGAGGTTAATGGACGAATAATTAAAAAATAATTAGTTTTTTACATGTGTATTGGTCGTTTGGGCCCTTCAATTTAAGGTTTAATCCTTTATTAAGACTATTTTGACCTTAATAAATGTAGTTAATCAAAATTACATTCACTGATATTTTAGGAGAAAACATATTTTTATTTATTAGAAATCATATTTTATTATTATTAAAAATGTGGAATAAATTTTACCAAATTAAAATCATAAAAGTGGTAGAAATAAATTTAATGTTAATCCCTCAAACGAGATGACAATGCGAGTTGTTACGATAAAAATGTCCAAAAGTTTGCAATGTTTTTATGGTCACTTTCAGTTTGTAATTAATTATAATGACATTAATTGTATTAATTGATAATAATATAAAATAATTAAACATTATAATTAAATAATAATATAATTTACCCTTATAAAAAATTAGATGAAAAATCAGTTTTCCACTAAAATTTAGTTCTTTTAACTATTCCTTAAAAAATGATATGTTTCTAAAAAATATCCAAAATTGATCCTAACCAAAAAAATTTATTTATATTTCAAATATGATGTTTATATTTACATATTAAATCAATTATTCTATCAATACGAATATTTAAAATGGGTTCTTCATTAAAAGGTGGTAAAATTGATACCATTAAAAATATATGTTTTTCATTGAAATATTTTGTTTGTTCATATCTTTTTTTTCAAATATAATGGATTAAAATAAAAAAAAATATATTTAATATATTTCACATATATAAAATTAATATCAAACATTAAAAAAAGAGCTCAAACCCCATATATAATTGAATAATTTTATTGAATGATCAATTTGTGGTCAGGTGTTAATAAATATTCGGAAATTTCATTATTAATGACCACCACATGACCCATATTTCTGGGAAAACTACCTCTAAACCCATCACTGGTTTATTTACAGGTCTCAGGATTTCATATTACCAAAATGGATTATGTTATTCAAATTCCCTTCTTAGTACCAGATCATTTATTTGAAATAATCTCCCATACAAGATGCTAATTTCATGTATTGGTTTTCATTGATGGATTTATTCAGGTTGAATGTCCCACGTAAATCAATGGAATATTGATTTTCGGGTGATAAAGAATCTTTATATAAAACCAATCATCGAGAGGTTTAAAATGAAGATAAAATATGCATCATTTCTTGATTGATAAATTCATGTTATATGCGTAACATTCTAACATAACAAAATTTCCACATGAATCAAAAAACCATATTAGAAATTCATATGGGAATAATTCTCTTAAAAAACAATACCACCCCTTCAGCAATGTAATTACTAGTATTTAAGAGCATTCTAGTCTTTCATTAACGCTATCCTCTGTCTGGACATCCTCTAAGATTCCAGCCCATAACAAAAAATTTCTTTCCAAATTGATATGATTTTCTATGCACAGTATTATAATTCAATGGATTTATCTTTTTTCTAGCTCCCTAGTGGGGTTGAGGTTGCTACAACAAGATCACATTCTAATGAAATGGTTAACCAGCCATTTCTAGAAAATTTTATTATTGAGAAATAAATATTCAAAATAAAATATAAGTAAATGAGTAATTAAAATATCACACAAAATTATCCATTAATCTACAAATTTTACGTAGAAATCACAAAATTAAATAGAATTAAATTCCATCTTGAAAATGAATTTTTTTTTCTGAGACATAATAGCCATTTCAATTTCCCATGACAGTGTGGATAGAACACATTTATGGTGGTAATAGTGTACTTCTATGTCAAACATTATTTCTTATTCCATATTTTATCAATATTATCATTGTTACAATTGGATATATGATATATAATGAAAATCACATAGATTAATATTTCATGTTCATAGTATTTTTATTTACTTTTGTACTTATTCCACATTTATTTTTCTTAGTGACTAATCATATTTCAATCTCCTAGATTTTCATTTTTTACCATAAATTCATAAATCTTATTAAAATAGTAAATATAATGGTTTTTTTTGTATTTGTGTGTATAATAATGTCAAGAATATATCATATATTTCCAAAAAGCACAAACAATAACTATAAGGTTTTAAATAAACTAAAAATATATAATATTGGTCTCATGATGACACACAACTACCATACCTCATGAATGTGTATATGAGTCTTCTATATGACCCATTAGATTATTAACACTATTATTAATACCATAATACACATATGAAAATACATGGAATATTACTCCATGTATTCAATTTATTATTCAACACATTATAATTAATATAACTTTTCAAAAAAATAATAAATGGGAAAACTTCTTATATTAGGATGTTGGAAAATATAATTATTTCATCTGATCAACTGAAAAAACAAAAATATAAGAATACATAAAAATAAAATCTAATTATAAAAAACATGCTCATAAAAAATACCAAGAACCATAAAAATTATATAACATAGTCCACTAATAACAAATAAAACTAAAATGGTATTTTCTTCATTCAAAAATAATAACCTCATAGTCCAACATAATTTATGTTACAAAACAACCTCCCTAGTCATATTATCCTATATGTATTTCCTTATAATATATAATAAGATCTAATTACCCTCATATATTATTTAAATAATATTAAATTTTCCCCAATTGGTAGTCATATTCTCATACAACATGATGAAAATTCAGCCCATATTAGAAAATATATATTAATATATGACATATAATGATTTATTTCATGGTTTTATGAATTATATATTGCGATTTGACTAGTTTGTAATTCATTGATAATTATTTAATATATTTTTTAGTTTTCAAATTTCTCATTCATGATTATTTTTCCAAACATATACCTATTATATATATATATATATATATAATATTATAAAACTAGAATTACATTAATCTAGCATCAAAGTATATATTTCCATAAACTCAAATCATAAGGATTATTTAATAATTTATTGGATGTTACTGGCCAAATAAAGATTATTTTTTATCATTCACCATTGGTAACATGTTTTAATACAATTTAATTACCTTGAAAATTTGTTATGTCTTCAATGGGTTACTATATTGGTTTTATTCTATCTCATAGTATATTTTTTATATATATAAGAGGCATAATTTTATAACAAAACTTCTATCCAATAGAAGCCTTTCAATATAAAAATCTATTTTACCATTATCAATCATAAATAGACACACACATAATGTGATAATAAAAAAATGGTCAGATTAACCTTCCTTCTATATCCCATGGTAACTCATATGATGAACCCAATTGATTGAATCCACCCCATTGGGCGTAAAATAATGGTTCTAGAAAAACTAAAATATTATACTTTTAGATACCCATAGTGAAATGGACAGGGGAACCAAATGAATCTAGAGGCCCTACCATTATCTCACTTATATGGACAAATTGTTTGATATATTTCGATTATTATTATTATTATGAATTTGAGAGAAGAAAAAAATAGTGATGGAAAAGGGAAATAAAGGATTACCACAATCCTATGTGTCATGAACCCTTCCCCTACATCTTCCCACTTTCCCATTTTATTTATTTTTCCTTGATTAATTTCACTTATTTGATAAAAATATCAATTCTATAATAAAATAAAAAATTAAAATGTTACAAAAAGAACACCTCAACAACAAAATCAACTATTATTTTAAATATATTTACAATTATTAATAAATTTATCAAATATAAATATATTAAGGTATATTTATATAATTACCCACATTTATTACAAGAAATAATATTAAATTTATGATTGACAATAATAAAAATATTATTAATAAATATATTAAATAAATTAAGGATTAAAAGATACTGCAGAATTCTAGGAACTATGTGATTTGCCATTAGGTTCCTGATGAAAGTGGCATAATTCATGCCCCACCATTCCCTCACTAATCTATTACTCAATGGAATCCTATGAGTTACCCTATATAACTCCACTTTCAATAAACTAGTGTAGCCAAAATTCCACCACATTAAGAACATGATTCATATCATTGTTTCTTCTCCACCTATCTCTAAAATGTGAATATATTCCTAAAAAATTCCTGAAGAACCTATTACTATATTCAAATAAAACATGATATTTCCTGATCATGTGTTAGTTTGTATTTCATATTGATGAATATATTGATTGGTGTGAAACCACAAGTTTTTATTTAAATTAATTTTTATTAGTGGGTATTATATATTGAATTAGTCTACACGTGGCCGTATTATTGAGGTTACATTAGAGTCTAAAACGATCAAGTTACCAGCATCATTTGTTGAAATTCAAACTAAGGTATATATGGATATTGGGGTGGTAACAACCCATTCATATATTTTATAAGTTATAGGGGTTTTTAAAAAAAAATTCTTATTCAATATTGAGAAAATATTTAAATACATTAAATTTATTTATTATATTGTTATATAATATATAATTTTATTTCATAGAAATTTTCAAGCTAGTTACTTTTTTTAAAAAAAAGTGTGTTTATTTACATTAAATACAAAGAAATATGAATATAGAGTCATGATGGGAAATATTTTTAATATATTATCCTTTAATAGAAAATTTATATAATTCCTATATTGGGATGAAATTTTTATATACCAAAAAACACATTAAATATTTGTGATTATTATCTTCATCTTTTCAATTGTTTTCAATTTCTATAACCAAAAGGAAACATTGTACAAAAATATTTACCCTATAAAGAAATATTTTATATTTAGATATAACCATTATTTCATATGAAATGGAAGGAAATATATAATTATAGATGGGATAACATTTTAATGTTATGGGGAATTTTATCAACTATATACTTGATGCTAAACTCAATCTGGTCAAACAAGTAATGGATAAAGACCATCATACTAATGGATTCAAATTCCCAAAAACTCTTCATCGTTGAATGTAATTTTGAATAGTATTATAAATCAATATAAATTGTTTCTAAAAATAAACATTAATAAGTCTAATATTGAGAATAAGATGTTATGGGTGAAAAAAATTATTAATAATTTATAAAAAAGAAATGGGGAAATTAAATATATATATATATATAATTAGATGTATCATTATAGTTATTATATAATGGGACCATACAATCTATCTAGATTTGGGAAACGTTGCCATGGGGTACATTAGTTAGTGGATGGAAGAGAGTGATGCCTAAAGTGAAATGATTTAATTTTAATGAGATGAAGAGAAATGTTATTCGGTTCCCTTATAACCAATAAAATTAAACCTTACTTAATCAAATGGAACATTTTTTTGCCTTTACGATCATGAATGAAAATATTAATGTTCCTAGTGATGTGGTGGTGGGTAATTTTTTCATATATAAAAAATTATAAAAAATCCTATTCTATTCTAGATAGAGAAACTCGAAAATTGATTAATGTATTAAAAACAATTTTAATGTAAATAATATTGGTTTTAAATTAGAGTGATCAAAAATGAATTTTTTGGTTCTTCGAATGAAGTAGAAACATATATCTGAATTATTTTATTACCAATTATATATTAACATTAGTTGAAAATATAATCATTATACCAACTCCAAAATATGATTTCATATAGTATATGGATATAATTAATACATATACATCCATAATTAAATATATATATATATATATATATATTCCATTTTCCAATGATTTAAAATAATTTCAAACCATATAACACCAATATATCCCCCTGAATTAATGCTTACAACAATCCCTTTTAATGATTTTGTTTAAAATTTTAGTGAAAAATTTGGTGTTTCCAAAGTAAATAAGGTATATGATAATATAAGGGAATACAAATTTCGTTTACTGTGAAATTATATGGTTACCATTTCTAATGAATTACAAAGTCCAAAAATGTTTCTGTTGTTTTATGATATTGTATTTAGTAATGTGAATCCAATATCAATGTCACACTATAAATGAATACAATTGAGTTTTTATAATTTTTAAAGTAGTTAAAATATATTCATAATAATAGATTTGTCCATTTATATTCCCCAAATTATGGTGAATTATTTTATGAAGAATTGTTTGAAAATAATGTTATGTATTATCAAAAAATAGATTAAGAATGTCATAATTCTTAATAGGTACTCATTTTCTATAATAAAAGATGCATTTTATCAACATTTTTGGACTATATATTTTTAAATATAAATATCTTGCAATTATAACATTGAATTAAAGTAAATGTTGAATATATGATAATAAATTTTTTAAATATAACGATTTCCCATTGAAATTATATTAATGTATTTTTTCTTATAAATTAATTATACATATTAATAGAACTAATAAATATAGAATTAATCATTATAGATTACTTGAAACTCAGTTAATAATGATATCTAAAACCATGAGGGAAAATTGTTTATATATAAAATAAAACACATTATCATTTTATCAATAACTATATCTTTTTCTTGGTTATCTAGTTAATAATGATGAAATATCTATTTACTATTCAATGAATGAAGTTGTAAAAATTCCCAGTTCTTCCAATTATATTAAAAATATGTTTTTCCAATTTTAAATTGTTAATACTACTATTTTTTAATAAATTTTAAAATATATATAAATTTTTAAAATAATTATAACACATAAAATAATCAAATTCAATTTGATAAAATAATGCATTTAAAGCTACCAATAACTGAAGATGTGGAAACTCAACATATCTTTGCTAACCTATTTAATGAGGAGTTATGATTCTTTTCATTTATAGTCACGATTCACGAAATTAACTTTGATGTGAAATAATGCATTATATGATTTTGTTGTATTATATTTGAAGGTAATTAATGCACCATGAAAATTAATATCCCTTTAATGAATTTGAATTATTTTTGGAAATATTTTTTAAATTTATTAAATTACATATTTTAGGTAAATAAGGTTAATAAATTCACATTAATTTAAACTATAGAGAATAATTCAAAAAAAGAGATATATATGGGGAAAATTGGATACATTTAGGTGATTAATGATTAATATTGACAAACATTCTATCATATTTTTTAGAAAAACTTGGTTATTGATTAATTTATATTGGATTATTATGGTATTCTACCCTGGTTGTGGATTAAGAGGGAACCTAAAATTAATTATCTAGAAACGAAATTTATATTAGGTGGGAATGATTTAATTTATAACATTACATATAATATAAAAACCATATTTCATTTTGATAGTAAATAAATCATTACAAGAAGTTAGAGGACTATAAAAAAGTTATTATAGAGTGTAATATGTATATTATTGCGTAAAAAATTAATGAGAATTTACATTTTAGTTTTGGAATGTAATTATAAATTCCATTATTTCTAATATTGATAAAGGAGGTTAAAATAATCCCATTGAAATAAATTCCCAATACATTTTGAAATTATTTTAATATGTTTGGATATATGAGTACACTTTTATTGGGAGAATACTAATTGTGATATTAATGAAAAAATATTTTTTAGTATACTAATAATTAAAGTCAAATATATAACCATAAGAAATATCTATGTATTATATTATAATTTCAATTTAATAGTATGAATGAATCTTGATGGAAATTTTAATTAGACTCTAGGAATAGTTAATTTAAATAATTAATATGATATATCATTGTATAGTATATCAAGTACACCAATTTTATTTATTAGTGGACTTATCCCTTAGAAATAATCATAAATCATTTATTAATGAATTATTTAGGATTTATGGCACACCAAAATAATAATAATATAATTTTTTTAAGAGTTCATAGAAAATTATTTGGATGGTCATTAAAGATAAAAAAATTAGAAAAGAAAAAAAATAAAATATTATTTTACCCTTAATAAAATATTAAATCATGATGTAATTTATAAAAATTAAAAGATATATTGATGATGTTATTAAATACCTACAATAAAAAATAAGAAAAAATATATGATTAGATGAATTTTCATACAATAACAAGTTATAGTCAATCAAATTGATAAATTTTAATGTATATTTCTATCGAAATTGATTCAAACCTGTGACATATTTGGATGATACAATAAAATCTAATTTTTATTGTGATATATAGAAGAAATTATGGATAATGTTCTATAAAACCATATAAATATTAATGAAGTAATGTAGAAAATTTATTTTCCATAAATAAATTACAATATATATAATTTGAATTTGGGGTATTATCTTTATAACTATTTCTCTGAAGAAGAGACTCGTGAGATTTTGGAATAATTTTGGGTTAATTAATAGACTAAAAATATTTGGGTATTGTGATCTATATCCAGGTAATAAAACCTTTCTAGTGTACCATATTACTTCTTGGTAGAACATTTGAAATTATAATCATCAGAACCAACATAACTCTTCTTAGGATGATCATCCTATAAATATTAGTTATTATAGAGAGCATGCACAAAAACTTAAATTACATAAACAGTGATGGTTTTATGGAGAGAAAAAAGTAATATAGGTGACATGGGAGCATGAATTGGAAGTAAAGGGGAAGAAAAAATCCATTTTTATTTAATATATATATTCAATTTTATTATGTAGGGAATAATATTTTATGAGGATCTATTTTATTATTAGGTACTTCCTTAAATAAAATACATATATAAATATTAAATATGGACAACGATGTGGATATAATAAAAAATAATAATTTTTAATAATAATTTTTAATCAAAATTTTAAATTAATCAATATTACAAAAAATAATAGAGTAATATAATTAAAAATATCCTCCACAACTATGTATTGAATTTATCTTAGATCTTACTGTCATAACATTATAATAAACGTATGACATATTACACCAATGATGAAAATTATTATCATTATAATGATATTTTCCATATTGAAATAGTTTTTAGAATGATAAATGTAATTTTGGGATACAAAATAAGTGAAAATGTGTGTAGGTATATTCACTAAGTAATAATTAAAATTTCTATTAATATATTATAAATTAGTTATTGAGGTAGTCATTATATGACTGTTAGACGTAATTTTATATTTAATATATAAAACAATTTTTATAAATATATAAACTATAATAATATTTTATATGTAATTATTAGAAATATAAATAATACATTTAAATATAATAATTAATTTTTTATGAAAATAGATACACTATTTAGAAATTAATATCTTATTTTTAGATCTATATTTTTATAAAATGGAAAAAAAATTTCTAAATGATATGTTAAAATCATGTAAGGTTTAGTATTTTAATATTTTAAAAAACTAGGAATTAGTGAGATAAAAATTTAATATGGTAAGATATATTATATTGTATAACATTTTATTTATGAAAATTAATTAAAATTTCAAAATATTCTATATTCTATATTTAGAATCACATGATTTATATATTGTCAATAATGAATGGAATTATTTATATTCAAAAATATATGGAAAATTAATTTTTTAACATTCATTATTTAAAATTTCTCCACATCCTCAACATATAATTACCAACCGATCACCCAAATATTCCCGATAACTATTTATAAGACACAATTGAATTTTATTTTGAAATTTATATGCTATAATTTTCTCTTTTTTAGAAGCCTCATTGGGTCTTCTCCAAAATTAGGAATAAAATCCACGTTGAAGGAGGTATATTCATTCTTTCATTGAATTAAATTATCATGTACATTTATTTTCATGATATATATAGTTTTTCTAGTTATAATATTAAGAATATATATTTTTATAATAATTATATATATATCGATATACACATGGTATTATCATCATCATCTTTAATATTCACTTTTTATTTAAAGTTTCAAATACTGAAATAATTTTTATAATAGATGGAACTAATTATTATTTAGAGTATCAACATGTAAATATCATTTAAAAATAAATCAATTAGAATCAACATCCTTAAATTTTCATTATATCTCTTGAGATATTCTAGTAAATGATAAGCAATTAAAAATGTGTTAGTCTTACAAGAATGTGTAAAGGATATTCGCATTGTTTGGATTGAGGATGAACTGTTGGATGATAATTTAGATCATTGAATTTGGGGAATAATATTAAATTACACGGATTTTGAGAACAATTAATAATTCATGGTCCAATAGGGGTATTTATTCCTTTTAAGACTCACATGGAGATATCGATGTGGTCTTAAAAGGCCTCCATTATAAGTGGAGTTCCTTATCCAAAGAGGCAAGAAAATTCCCTAAATATTTTACCAAAATATTCATGGAAAATAAATGCCCCTTCCATAATAATATAACTACATGATTAATCATTATTGAGATTGAATCCATTTATATGGAGTTATATTTGATCATGAAACATATGTTTGTCAGAATTCTCACTAAAAATAACCCAATAAATATATGGATTATGATGGTTGGTAGTGGTTGGTAGACTACAAACCTAAATGTATGACTATTATATATATATATATTTTAAAATTAATAGATTTAGAATAACACAATGGACCCCATATTCTGAAATAGCTTTTTTTCACATAATCTGAGAAAGTTTCAGGAACGTGAAGATTTTGAGTTAATGGTGAATATATTGGAGTTTTAAAAATTAATGTCACTTGATTCTCATTGACCTAATCCAAAATCATAAATGGGACATTTTCAAAAAACATTAGATTATATAAAATCAATATTTCAATGTAAAACACATAATTTGATCTTGAATAACTATTTCTTCATTGATTTATTTTTTTTGGATCTTCCCAATGTAAAACATAATTTTTTAATGTATAATCACATTCTATATCATGTTTCTTTATCAAACATGGGGTTATGGTGTGAAAAATATTTTCTGGTAGGAGACATAGGTGTAGGATATGATGGAATTATTAGTTAAGAAAGGTATATCTACTTCATTATAATAAAATATATCATTGGAAACCACTTTTATAGTGTAAATTATCATCACTCTCAATAGTGGTTCATAGTTCCATCAACTATATGGATTAAGATCAAGAAGTTTATAAAAGATGAAGAAAATGGTAATTCAAGAACAATTATCCTCCTTTATCTTTTCACGAACCACTCCAATATACAACTTGGAGTAATCAAGGATATGAGGAAAATATTGAACCACCTATAATAATTAAACTATTAAAGAGAAGAGTATTTATACATTATGATTTAAATTTTGTATTCACGTTTCCTTTTTATGAAATTAGGTTTTTGATATTTCCCTTCAGCTAACTTCCATAAAATCAAACCATGGAATAATTTCTTTGCATTTTTATGATTACTAATATTGAGTCCTCATTATTCATTGGTTCCATATTTATTTTTACAGAATAACGTAGTAGGTACATAAATCTTTTCATTCATCTAATTTATTATCCATTATATGTGTTTCATTGGATTTGAGGAAGAGTTTTGGAACCTACATAGTGTATAAGATGTTAATAAAATGGGTTTCGATGGTACATTTTATATAACTTTGCTTTATATTGAATATAGAGAATCACGTATCTCAATTATATATGTGAAATATAATTTTACTAACTAGTGAGTTAAAAGGGTGAATATAGTCATCGATATATATTATTTGAGGTGCCCAAAAACACCAAAGATAAATCTTATTTAGTAATAATTTCTACAGATTAAGAAACAATATATCGAATGATGATTCATATAAAGAAAAATTGAGGTTTTTTAAAGATATATTCATTGATTTTATACTCCATGAATCATAATATAATAGTAAATTCATTAATTACTCCATTTAGGTAACGAACAATGTCATTACGTGTTGTTTTTTTTCTGATGATTTTTGAATTTTTTATTCCGGATAAATGATAATGTCTCCCTTCTTCTATCATATAATGGTGGAGCTAATCCCACCATTTCTAAGGGTGTTTCTGGTTGGCATGTGTTATGTAATAAATTTCATATAGGAATTTAGTGTGTTATTCCATGAAATATGGGGACCACGACACATATCCTTGACATAAAATTCAATTTCTATTGTCTAGGATTTATCACCTCAAAGAGTAAAGGGTTGTATTGGGTTTATTTCCAACTACTGAACCAATATAGTGATGTTCAAGAGTTATACCATGATAGGTGTTTACAGGATAGAGATATCTTTTAAATTTTATAGGAGGCTTGCAATTTTGATTATAGGGATTTGTAGCAGTGGATTGTTGTGGGATGTTTCTTCACCACCTACCAATGATTCACACTATAGACAAAACTCATTTAATGGGGGTTGTTTCAAAACCCATATGATATATCACATAATAGAAAATTCCATGGTGTTTAGAAAATAATCTATAATCTATCTCTTCTAGGTTATATCCTCTCATATTTTATAAGGGAATGTGGAATTTGGTATGGATATTCAGTTGAAACTCTCTTCATTATTATTCCCTTGGATCCCCATTATTGAGGGGAATTTTGGGTGGCTTTCCCATGATGGGATGAGGTATGGTAATAATATTATTTATATACTATTATTCTATATATTTCACATTTACATTTTAAGGATCATTGGTTAGGGTATTCATAAAATTTCCACCATAGCAATGTATAGTCATCTCTAAAGATGAAGATTAGTATTCATTGGAAAGTTGATTTCCAGAAATGTTGACAACATTCCTTCATTCACAATTTTACATGAGATATGTTATATAGTGATTTTTTTAATTTTACTTTAATTGGATTAATATCATGTTTAATGTTTTTTAGGTGATTTTAATTTTATTCATTTTGATTTTTGTCTGTTTTATATAATACTTATACTTATAATTAGTCATAGATTTGTCAAGTAGATTTTTATCACTGAGTTTTTTCCTTCATTAATCTCCAAATAAATTTTTATAGTTAATTTTAAAATTTAATTCCTATTTATTTATATTTAAATCCAACATGGTTTGACCACACCCATCACATGATCAAACACACCATATTTCCCAATGCTCATTACTGATCCCCATGGGACGGTGACAAGGATTATGAATTTATGAATATTGTATTGGGAATGGTTTCTACTATGATAAACCAAACTAACCGATCCATAAATATGTATTCAAACACTATGACGATGAAATAAATAAACAACGTAGGGAAACTATAATGACTAATATTTGATTCCATAAAAAACCTTTCATAATCAAATACAAAATATCATAAATTAAATATCTATAGTGTAAAAAAAATTCAAATCTAAAAATACACCAAATTGGTATTGAGACCCAAGAAGAGAAAAACATATAACAAAATGATACAAAAGAACAAAAAACCCCCCTCATAGGTAACCCTATATTACCATACCACTTTTATTAAAATACATTAGAGGATTTTGATCAAGAAGAGAAACATAAATAAATATTTCACTTTCGTTTAGCTATGTCCTAAAAAAATCAACATATACCCTAAATATTATGAAGGTTGTGAGGAATAAACACCAATACGATTCCACCATTAACATTTTATAGTATTTCATTATCTGTAGGAAATATAATGTATTTTTTAGAACTCATTTTCCAAAACAATTCCACCATGAAAACATTTCACTTGAAATCATTCATTATAAATCCCTTTAGTTACCTCTAATATAACATGTTTTTATGAACATTAATGAACAAAACTCTAGTTGTGGAATTAATCCACCAAACATAAATAAAATTAAAATAATATAATAGGGAGTATATGAGGGGGTGATTATGAGTAAAAATATATAAAAAAATAAAAATAAATGTCCCATGATACCTTAATAAAAAATGGAACTAACAAAATGCAGAAAAGAACATAAATCAATCTAGGATAACCATAACACAACATGGACTCTAACTAAAGGGTCTAGTTTTTTTTGGAATATAATATTTTTTTAAATATTTTAATGAATATATAATAATATTGGACTCTATCACAGTCTTACCAGGCCCCATATCAATGTTATATCTCAGTCTCTTGGGCAATGTGTTGGAATCTATCTCTGTATTCCTCCCAAAGGCTCCCGACGTCCCATAGAAAAGATCCCAAAAGCTCCCAAGGTATTACTCATAATGTTATCTTAATACATTGGACATCAAAACCTTACACACTAGCTATAAAATGTAATAATAAAATTAAAAATACCAAAATTATATGTTTGACTAATAAAATCTATATCAAATACACATCCAATAAACTAGCATTACAGCCTCAATTCATCGACCCCACAATGTGACACCGCTCTGAATTCCCATTCAAACACCAATTGAAATGAATAAACCTAGTTAATATATTTAATCAATCACATGGGGTATGAAATAACTAACCCTAACTGGATACCCATTTTAGACATCATATTTCCAACACAAACCATTTATCTCATCAATGATGGAGTCAGGATCAATGAAAAATAAATTTAAATTAAATATTAAAAAACTGTTTTGGTAAGGATCCAAATTATAACCATGTAAATCTATCTTAAATATATATTCCCACCTCATAATCTTGTTCCACTTTTTTACCATCTCAGACTACTATATTTTGTATAGGGAATCCCCCAATAAGAGAAAACATAATAAAAAACCTATAAGACCAATTAATAATACTATATTTTAACATGGGTAATTTTAGGGTTTCATACTTTCAAGAAAAAGAATAAAAAATGATTTAATTGTTGGATGAATGATAACACCTAAAGAATATGAGCCCACCTCACGACTAATCACTATGAAATCATGTACAATACACCAAATGGGAGAGAGGAGACTCTACAATGATAAAATAGAGGACTGAACATGCAAAGAAAAATAAATGATTTCTAAGGGTGTTAGATACATTAAGCGAACATCAGTTATTTCTCAAAATTTTAATTCCAAAGACAACCCTTATGAGTTGTTTTCAAGGTTAGACAAACCATGAAAAATCAGTGTAAGAAAAACTACAATCTATAAAAATATTGTGGCACAATTTTTAAAAAACCTTTCATAGTTCAAAAAACCATGATCAAACAGTGAAAAGGTGCACTTTCCACAAGTCACTACCCACAGACAGTGCACCACACAATTAGACAAACCACAAATTAACAATGAACCCGTGATTTTCATATAAAAACAATATTTTATAATGAAAAATGTAGGATTTCCATTAACTAATTGGGGGATAAATAGTATCGAAAATAAAATTTACTACATACCTAAGGTGTTTCACAAACCCCACATCCCTTTATCTTTATACCCCTGAAATTCCTAAAATTTCATTTAATGAAAATAAATTGGGAAACTACTCCCTCACAGAGGCTTCCCAAACAAAAAGATCATGTGTATCACCACCATGATTCAAATATAAATGATCTAATTGGACAAATTTATAGTTGAGAAACTAATTATTATTATAATGATACAAAAATGATGTAGAACAATGGAAACATCACGTTTAAATTCTAAATCAATCAACTATTTCACATAAAATGGGTATGGATGGTATATTTTTATATGGGAAACATGAAAAACATCACAAATAAAGGTAATTTAGGTTGAAAACAATAAATTATACGATAAAATCCAGATTGTTTGCGTAATATAAAACGGATTGACAATACACAACACCAACTTCACATATATTCCAATGTGAATGTGTCCTTACTAAATAGATACCTAAAAAACATAAACAGAGACCAAATAATTATATGGGAGATGACATTAATCAGTATATGATTTCTTGTGACTATGATATTCGGATAAAAATTTAATAATAAAACTCTACATTTACATTATCAACTAGTTGAGACTCTATCCCAGTAATGGATATTCACCAACCTCTTCTAAACGATGTTTTAATTGGCCAGACCACCCTTACAACACCTAAAATGGGGCCATCCCAATCAAGTCGTGATTTTTGTAATTTCAGTAAAACTGATGTAATAATATATAAATCTCCCATGAAACATTAATTTAATGCAACATTAATAAATCATATCGTATAGTGTCTTTACGTTCTAATCAAATATGTAATCTATCTTTGTATGATACACAATTCTCAACCACATCTTAGTTATGATGGATTCTAGTGGTACCTTTCAAAACAGATAAGTAGAATTAGAATATCAACCAGAAAATATCACTAGGGGAATGTTGTGAAACCTAAAAATCTATTGGTTATATGTTTTCCAGGGATCTGAAACCATTATAAAAAATTTGAGAATAATGGTCTAATTTCATCAGATGGTATAAAATAAACCATATAGATTTGTTCTCAAATGGGGTTCGAAGTTGATCAGTCAAAGAATCCATAAATATTTCCACACACTTCCAATCTATGATATGAGGAGGCTATAATACCATGTTTTCTCTCTAATTATAATCTTTTATCCTTTCAGAGGTCAAACATAGGGAACCAAAATCATTAACTAATCACCACATCCTAGGCCACAAACACATATTCATCAAGGTTTAGGAAAACTATTATCCTTGGGGTCCATGGACCGAATAAGATGATTTCACTCATGAAACACATCCGACCTGAAGAAAAAATGGAAAAAATACTTCCTGTGGAGGATATAACAATATAGAGACCATGAAAAATCACATGGAGTGTCAACACTAGTTAAATCATTACTAGTCTATTTGAAGTCAGGGTTGGACACATACTCACTCCAAACATGAACATAACATGAGTTTGGGAAGTACAAACATGTCATTACAAATTGATATATATCCTAACACACCTATATAAAAATTTCAACAAAAAAAGACATTGAAAATAACTCATCCAATTATTATTGGAAAACCAGGAAGGAAGTATTTTCTCAAGTCACCATCAACAACATTCCACATTTGGGGTGCATAATCAACGATAGAAAATAATTTTTCCTAGATATTCCACTCTACATATTTAGATATGATTGAATTAACTTTAAATAATTATATACTTAAATATCTCAAGATCATAATATACTCTAAAATACTCCCGTGTGTTTGTGATACTAAGGATTGAGATTCATGCATCACAACATTCAATTCATTAGCCCGGGTGAGATAATTTCGATTATATTAGCGTTGGTGCTATGAGATATCAGCCACGACATAATTATCTTATTCATTCCACCCACTCACAAAAGGTATCACGTTATACTACATAATCATTCTATTTTTTGGTTGAATCAAGACATCCAAAGACTCTATGAAATCTTGAAACACATTAAATGAATCACATCACTTCTCATCCCACTCAAACATCAAAACTATTCTAGTCAAATACAAATAGAGAGAAGCTAGTATCGATAATTATAGGACAAAGCATCCATAATACCCACTGATTCCTTAAATTAACATTATCTCAAACACCTTCTTAGGATGATCCCATGAAATAACTTCATGAACCATATCTGGATACATTGCGAATCATCTCATTAAAATAAGATTACCCAAAAATATCACCATTATAATCCAAAAAATACATTTTGGTATCATTAATATAAATGATACTTTGTCGTGATTCTCCAAAAAATAGCAAAATGGTTGGTGTGATCCTCCTCTAACAAGGATTACATTTTTATCTCATCAAAAAACTCAACCTTGAAGGTGTCAATATCGGGATAGAAGATCTATCTCATTAAGGATATAAATATGGAAATAACATCAGAATATTTACAAAACATAACCAGACACAAACAAATGGATGACCTAGATATGAAAATATGTATTAGGAAAATCCTTCACTTAGAAACTCAATTGGTGGAAGCCAGATACTATGTTGATATTTTAAAATGAGCTATATCATTAATATAATTAAAAATATCATAAATTCTAGTAAATTTGTATATATTCGTTATTACCACATGATTATGATTCTGGTAATTTATGAAAATCCAAAAAATTCAAACAAATTGTTTCGAAATATATTTTTTGAAGCCCATAGTGACCAGATTAGATGAATAAATATCATTCCCTAAATGTCATCTAGCAATGATTTTTGATCTGTCAGTGAAACCGATTAAGATGTTTAATAAATAGGGATCATCCTAAGAAGTATATAGTTAATGAACCTAACCTCCCAATAGTAATTAAATTAAAAAATAACACCGAAAAATACATCATTGAATTGACACATGAATATTGGTAGACCACAAACTGAACTCTTATATAAGGAATTGGAGAGAAAAATGGAATAGTAGAAAAACCAATCACATAACTTAAAGAACAATTCTTACCCGTTAAATTTATCCCATTCAAGATGTAAGATGTGAGATCTCCCACATCTAAGTAAAAACCATACCCATCAGTTATAAAAATCAATATGATCATTAAATCTAATGAATTTATCCCTGATGATGGTGTAGTTAAAAATATATTGCCTCAAAATGATGAAATCCCAAAAAATATCAATATTAGTAATTAAAATATGATAATTAAGGAATATATATCATTTCACATTTTTCTATCCTAGTAGCCTAATAAAATAGAAAAATAAAGTTATAACATCCACTCACATTTCCAATCTATTAAGAAAATATATTGGTATTAATGGATGAGAAGGTCCCAAATCAAATAAATAAGATTATTTGAAAAAATCAACGAACACAATACATAATTTGGTAGTAAAAAATGATTTGGATTCCTATTTTATAACAACTTCATTATCAAGATTTCATTACACAAAACTTCCCTAATCCTTCTTCTCATAGTGACAATCACCTTTAACCTAAGCGGTGTAATTAAAAACAATTTAATGTAACACATCTCATCTGAGAATCCATAGAGAAAAAGATACCAATTCAAATCCCTTTTATGAATGACTAAAATAAGAAAGGAAGATGACTCTGATTCCCACATAGTTGGATTATCCTCAAAGTATATGTGAAACTAAACAAGGAATGAGTAGTATTACCCCATTTATAAGAGACCACATACTTCATCCTTAAATAATGACATGGATCTAAACCAGATGACTACATATGACTATTTAAAATTCCCTAAAGAGATTATACCCTCTTATTTTTTTTCTATATCTGAATCTATTCATATCACTCAATGAGGGATTCCGAAAAATATTTTTCTTCCCAAAAATGTTTTCCTCCACCACAAATTCCTTATCATAACCTCCACATATGTTTTTAAGAAAAAATGAATCATCATGGATCTAATTTGTACCTTCATTCCCATCTCCCAACATTGTACCAAATGGTAATCAGTAATGATTTGTTTACGAAGAACATTAACCTATAGGGTAAACTGGGAAGAATATATAATCCTTGAACAATATAGTTGTGACATTATAATGAACTCACTACTATTCAATACCCTTATCATCTTGGTGAATAACTATAGATTAAAGGTATCATTAAGGGTATTCCATGAGATATCTTCATTCACATTTATTGGATACATATATTCCCACCATTATAAATCTTATAAATTCATCATATAGGTATTAATGATATATTTAAAATTCTCATGGGATTTTCAGAACAGAAATATTTACTCGATCCATTTTAGTCACTCCACAAGCATATGATCTTCCCTTTATTTATGAAAGGCCGATGTATTTTTTATTTTGAACGATTGAGAAAGGTCCACCATCTATAATAAATATTGACTACCCATTGGATCACAAACTAGATTTTTTAGATCTCAAAGACCATCAATGATGTATCAAATAGTGGGTTCTCTCATGGGAAGAGTACTATTTCACCCTCTCTATTCCATGATGAGGCCCCTGTCATATGAGCTGTATAAAAAAAAATTCTCATAAATTAATCAATTTTATCTCATAAATCATCATTTAAAATAACTAAATCTATTATAATAGGTCTCAGTGAAAATAATTTCCATAAAAATAGATAATAATCTATGATGGTGGTGAATTGTTCAAAAAATATATTCATTTTCCCATTAGGTATGGTTTGGCTGCAACATTTTCAAAACCATTTTCTAATAGTTCATATTCTAATATAAAATAATAGGAAAGGACACATTGTTTTAACATAGGTATTACTAACCATGAATTGAATTGGGTTTTTCCTATTTTCCTCCCAGTTTTACCCTGAAACTTAATATGAATCACAAGATCACCTCATAATCAATATTGAATATAAAGATGCATCAAAATACCAAAAAAATACAATAATTGGAATCAAATCAAAAAAAATATCATACCACCCATAGTAACAATAGGTTCAACCTTATGTAGAGATGGCCAATAACTCATTTTATCATACCTATCAAGGCATGACTCACCTTACTCTAGTGAAGAACAAAACCTCATCATAACCTCCACTAATTCAATATTTAGGGAAATATAATAGGTTGACTAGAAAATTTACAGGATTTGACAAACCAAAATCCCTTAATCATATTACCAATCCCCAAATGTTGGAAAAAGCATTTGGGCATCACCAATAACCGCTACTTAGAATTTTTTACCTTGGTAAACCAGTATGGCCTAAAAAAATATTTAGATTTCCACACCATCATAATCAAAATAAGTAGAAATGTTTATAAAATAGAATAAAATGATAATTACTAAATTCCGATATCATAATGAACATCATATCCTCAAATACCCCATGTCATAAATGAGAAATAAATAGGGTGTCCAATGTCAAAACATCAAAATCCAAAAATTTGGATCACGAACCAATACATCAAATAAATACATAAAAAGATATAAAACCACCAAACTAATTATCATAAGATTAAAATGTGACACCATGTCTCCTTCATCAAAAGACCATGGATTGTGGTAATAAATAATAGTTATTTAATATCATGGTTCCAGTTCCATTACACCGGTCCTTTAAAAAAATCTGAAATATACATAATAGATTATGTAAGATATGATTCAAAAATACTAATAGGATTCCACCGTGAATTAATTTTATGAATTAATATAATTCAATGAAAGAAATATAATTTTGAAAACTCCACTGCAAAAAACATTCGACATAAAAATCCTTTCATTTGAAAAAAATTCATTGAAATCTAATTGGTTTTCTCTAAAAAAATATATTTAGAGAAAACATAAATCAAAAAGTCTCTATTTGAGAAATAATTCCACCAATCCTAAACATGAAAAACATAGTGAAATAAAGCATAATTGAGGGAATAATATTGAGTACCATAATTTATCCAAATATATAGAAGTATAACATCAAAAGATATGTAAACTAAAAAAGTCATTGAGATAATTCAAAATAGAATTTAAAAAACTCGGCCCATGTTTATAATAATATGGGCTCCAACTATAATGGTATAGATTGAAGTTGATTAATAAAAAGATGTCTAGTAGGATAATATTGAATAATAATATTTGAAGATCCCATGGTTTGTTTGGTCCCATTACCAAGAGATTTCATGGTCTCTTGGCCTTTATGTTATAATCTATATCAATATTTTTCAAAATGACTCCCTCAATCCCATGGAAAAAAAATATTAGATGATCTCACTATCTTCTCCCCAATGTTTTTCTCATTCCCATGGACATCACATCCATACAACATAGGTATACCTTGTTCTATTCAATTTAAAATAATATTTTGATTAAAAGGCAGACTCCAAAAATTCATTTCAAAAACCATTTCAATAAACCAAAATTACAATTTGAATTCACGCATCAATAACATTCATGACCTTTTGAAAACACTTTAAGAAAATATTTAAAATTATTAAACTACATTAATCTATTTTATGAAACATTAGGTTTCCATTACAACCATCGTTATTTAAATATCAAATTGGAAACAAAAACCATAAATTACATAAATCATCTATTAAACATTAATGTTAAATTCATTAAATTATAATTAGATAAAAAAAGGAAATAAATATTAGATCGTTAACCATTTAAAATTACATTAAATAGGTAAACCTAACCGAGTATTGGTTCTAACATTGTTTCCTTGGATGGTAACCACAAGATTGAAGAAGTTGGAGTCCTAAAACACATTAAAAATGAAAACTATGAAAACCCCATATTATAAACATAAAATTTGACCATTTATGACAAAATGAAACAATATTTCAATAAGAACAGAACAAAAATGGTATAAATGGGGGAAGGAAAAAAATTAACAATGTAGAAGGGATTAATTGAATAAAAATATATAAAATATAGAGGATTCCACTATGTAGGAGAATAAAATAAACCAAATTTCTAATGTGGAGGGATTTATATTCCTTAAATTTGAAATGATGTAAAGGGGTGTTAAATTAATTAAAGAAAATTCATTCATATATTGAATTTTTAATGACATATATGAACCATATGGTTTAGTCACACTACTATCCAAACCATGTTTCAATATTGTGGGGGTCACTACCTACCCAAAACAATGATTCATGGTTTCTAATTAACCTCACATGGCCAGAAAAACAATTCTCAATCCATGAAATGGACCATTTCCCCCAAATAAATACCATTAAAATTTGAGCCACACTAATCAAAAAATCATTCTACAACTGTGATCCATGCTCAATTTTTCCCCAAAAATATATATTTGACCCATAACCACTAGGAAATGTATGAAGGAATAAAATGAAACCTAAAAACATGAATAAAATCTACTATGGTCCCAATGGGTATCGTAATTTGGATGTTGTGGCATTATATAAGGTAAAATTTTATTAGATCAACTTTGTATGGTCCTGAATATGGAATGAACAGACTTATCAATGGATCGAAGAACTGTTATTACATAGTATATCCCTCTTATTTAATAATTTACATTTGTTTATGCATTATTATCCATGATTTCATGGATATTTGTGTTCAGATAAAACGGATACAAACCATGATCACCATGTGTAATGAATAATAGTTTATTTGTTATTCATAGAGTTAGATCAAGGGTCCCATTCAACGTTTAGTATTGTTTGATATCATGGTATTTACTTTTTCAGGGGTTGATGGTGTTAGTTAATTTTACATGGGGATAGTGTAACAATCGAGTCCATTATGAGTATTGGGATGCCAATATTGGACCTCTTTTTTCTATTATCATAATTATGTGGGTCATTGGTACATATATGAGTGTTGTGGAAAATATAAAGCCCATGTGTGTTTGATAACACCAAATTTTGGGTTTATTAGATACTTGGAAAGCATTTTGATTTGGATTATACATTCAAAAATAGATGTAGTGTGTTTTTGAGCTATTAATATACTATATTGTCAT
This sequence comes from Viscum album, assembly GCA_963277665.1. NCBI lineage: Eukaryota > Viridiplantae > Streptophyta > Magnoliopsida > Santalales > Viscaceae > Viscum > Viscum album. The sequence continues at coordinate 63,379,205 of OY728128.1, forward strand.
GATGTCTCTCCTATAATATACATGATATGACACCTAGGTATAGGTCATTTGAATTGACATTACATTTGGGAATTTATTTTTAAATTGGTCTTCAAAGAATGATAATGGCATCATTCATGGAGATCAAAACCAAAATGTTGATGTGAGAATAATCTAAGGAATGGACAAGGCTCATGAGGCTACGTTTAGGTAGGGACTATAGGTAATGATATCAGCATAAATAGATAAATACTAGTTCTTATCAGTGATTGGAGTCCGAGAAGTGTTTAAAGAACTAGTTGAATAACTTGACGAGTGAGATGGGGGAACTAATTGGTTCTGAGTATCATACCTATTGTGTTGGAACATGGTATATTTGATGATACGTGCTTCATAGTGTGGGATTAGTCATGTCCATATAGAGTCAAGGGAATAATCCATGTAAAGAAAGAGACAGCTATGTGGGACTCTAGATAAGAGATATGTTTTGGGATGTTATATATATATATATATATATATATTTAAATATAATTTTAGAGAGTAGAAACATGGTTCTCTAGGAAGAAAGTGGTTGATATACTATTCTATACTTATCTTCTCTCTAGAGGAACAATTATTTCCACCAAAGGCTGGACTGATAGTGGTCCCATGATGTGGTATGTAATTTAACATATATGGTATGATAGATAAAGAGTATATGATGATATATGACATTTTAATCATATATCTCAATTCACATAGTGTCTAAGACACCATATAAAATGTTGACATCAATGATTACGTCCAAAGAGAGTATAAAATACCATATAATGTTTTTTATGATTTAATCTAGAGATATCCATGTAGTGCATATGAAATATAATTTATACGGTTAGAATGGTACAGTTCGTGGTATTGAATATAAAATTCCACATAAATTTTTAGAATTAAATAGTGTCTAAAATTGAATTAAAAAAATAAAACTCATGGGTATATTGATTCTGACCAAGGATAAAATATAGAACTAGATACAATAGACTATTAGATTAATAATGGATTTTAAAAAAACACAACACATCATACACTTGAGACTACAATATACATTAGTTACATGATGTTATTATACTAGGTATGGTTTTGTGCATTAGTGGTATGATTAGCACATAATGAGCCAAAGTTTGATCTTATAGGATATTGTGTTTATTTTATTTATATTCATCATGTATAAATATGTATATCATTATGTATGTTATGAATTTTGGTGACACCTTATTGAGAGGTTCTTCTTACATCCTTTATAAGAACAATATTGTACATTTTGGCGTTATTTCTAAAAATAAGTCCAATAGATTCATAGAAGATCTGGCTAGAATAACTCAATGTGGGTTGTAGAATTGGTTTGGGGGAGGCTCGGGTTTGTAGTGGATTACCATATTAGTTTTTTTATATTTAATTTTTTATGTGTGATAATTCCATTCAGTGTTCTATTGGGTTGTATCTCATATGACTATATGTTCATTTTTTATATCATCCTATTGATTTTTATCATGTATACTATAACTATTTACAATGGGTGGTGTTTGGTAAAATATTTTCTTTTATTTAATGAATATAATGATATATCCAACATTGATTGTAAGTAAAATGATTTTATATTTACATTATACCTTCATTTCATCCCTTCCCTAATGTTTTTTAGTTATTATATCTTTGGTTGAAGTGTTAGGTAACTTATAGAAGTTTTCATAGGATTCATGGAATCTTATAACAGGTTCATTGTTTGAGCATGTTCTTAAAAAGTATTGCGATTGTTCCTAAGAAACCTATAATAATATTGGAGAGAGTTTGTAGAGGGTGCCAGATTTGTGAAAAAATTAGAGCTACCCATTTGATGTTGCAAATTAATCCCTGAATATCTGAACACTAGAACAAAATGGATGGTTCATAACTTACCACACCATGTGTCCAAACCATGGGGGGTTTCCTAATGAGAAAGTGATCCTAACAAAGTTGGGGCATTGTTTGGTAAACCATGGGAATAGATAATGTGTGTAAAATTTAATTAATCCTAAAAATGGTATTTTTACCCAAATCCCCCTTGGATCACTTCATTATTCCACCTATAACTTGTGATATATTGCCTGGGGACAACAATGGATAACCATAAACATTATTCTTAATTGTAACTCAAATTTTGTTTGATTTAAATTCTCTCACAAAAGAGAATTCATTGTAAGATGTCATTATTTCTCTAATAATCATTTTTATTATAGATAACATGTCAACTTCAAAGAAGGAATCTATGATATAGGATATCATTGCTAAATCAATGAAATATATTGTGATACAGTATAGAAATATCGATTTGATATTATATTGGAGTCCATATATTGAGAAGTATGATATTATATTGATTGATTATAGATTTGTTCATGGTGTTGGTCTTCATTTATTCAACCTAATCTAGTTCAACCCAATATCATATTTTTCTCAAGAAATATTGATTCTATAATCCTAGTTAAGAAAAATTATGGCTCGTTCGTGGGATCATTGTGTGTAGGAATTATTCATTGAAGACACTTGGAATTTTAATCTAGAACTCATGGGTTGGGAATCCATCTTATATAGGTACATTGTATAAATATGATTTTAAAGATAGGAATCTATATGGGTGAGCAGCTATGAATAAAATTCTATTATATGTCATGTTTTTTTTTCATATATTGTGAATGAGTGTAATTTGAGATATATTTATTGTGTTATATGTTGTGACTTTTTTATGCCTTATTATATGTAAATACTTGTCATGTTGATGATTTCTTCCAGCCTCACAATAGTGGGTGTAATCATCATGGTTTGGTTGTCCCCTATAGGGGGAGCATTTAAATATGTGATTTGTGGGGATGATAATTATGGTACCTAAAGGCATGGTATGTGTGTGGTATAATTTTTTCCAGAACCAATATAGTGGATAGGGTACAATGACCGTGTGGAATGACCTGGTAGAGGTAGGGGAATGACGAACTTATATCTATACAGGAGACCTTTCCAATGGTGTAAAGGCACTGTGTCATGACCCATTAGAGGTAAAGGCATGTGGCCATATGGCCTAACTAGTTGTTGAGCTAGTGGTGAAATGAACTTGTGTCCTGACCTGAGGCATGATTGGCTTGTGAAATTTAACAGATACATGTGTTGGACATATGTACTAATCCTATATGTGATGATGTGTGAGGCTTTAACTATGGAATAGAGTCTATATAGGCATGTTTGAGGTCTGTAGATACTATGTGAGAACATCACGACCATGAATATGATTGTTTAGTTTTTGTAAACATACCTCAATCATGATAAAATGATGATATACATGTGAAAATTATTTTAAGGAGACACTGGTCATATCCAACAAGAATTATAATCAAAACCAATATGAGTGTATTTATGAATGTATAGATTTCATGATCAGGGATCCTATTAATGGTAAGGGACACGTGATAGAGAGATGGGAAGGTGAATTTTCATGGGTATAAGAACTATTTATATAGATTTATGACAATAACTGTAGGGTTTAGTTTTTTGGTTATCATACACTAGTTGACTGACCACATTATGTTTATTTGGTTTATATTTCATTGTTTCTTTATCATACATTAATTTACCTAACCCATTGTTGTCATTAGGTTTATATTGTATAAATTTAGTCCCATTTGATACAACAAGAAGTTTTTTCTATTGTATTATATATATATAGTGAATTTTGATTTATTATTAATGTAGTTTTTGGTTATTGTTACCAATGGTATGGTTTCCCAAAAACAAAGTTTGGACCCTCATTATTATTCTGTAGCCTTTCATTATGGGGTTATGTGAATTAGTTCATGTGATACACTACTTAGACCAAGTGATAATGTCATAGTGTTTTGTTGATCATAGTCATTAGCCACATATCACCATCAACTAACATAAGTGGAACCGCATATGGGGATTTGTGGTACTCCTAATAAGATAATACTAATAGATTTTATATGCGGTATTTAAAAATAGTAACACAATTTTTTTTTTAAATTTAGGGTTTGATAGTGAATGGTATGAATGTTTTGGATTTTGTGATGGATCTAAAACAAGTGAATAATGAAAACCATTCTAGCGGTAGTTCATGGTTACCAGAGCTATCCAGTCCTATTCAAAGTAATTTCTATTACTATAGAGATATATATTCAACTATAATGTATTGAGGTGAGATCATTAATTTTTTTTATCTTGGTACATATTGGAATGATGTGTTTTTCCATTAATAATATTTCGAATAATGTGTCACAATGCACTTCCCCACATAGATACATCAATGAAGGGAGAGATATATTTAACCATGCATTCTACCTCAAATTGGCTCGATGTGGGAGACTAGAAATAGATGTATGGATATATCATAATGGGAGGAATAAATTTCTATAAAAAAAAGATTTGGGATACACATTATATCGACGGAAAAAAATTGTGAAATAATATTAAAGGGAATTTAATACCATCCCACAATGTATATATAAATAAAGAGGATAGAGATTTAATTAAACAATGTAAATAACTGAAGGAAAAATGTTAAATGATTAATGAAAACTATTCAAAAGTATGGTCTAATAATTTATTGTATAGTCTATATAATCCTCTTTAAATCAAGAAAATTTCATTATATATATAGGGAGAGCATATAGGTATAATTATAAGGTAACCAATGTCTTCTATTTATTGGTCTAAAAAAATGCACCTATGAGAGTAAAATAGAACAAAAAACTCCAATGATTTTTCAACAAACTAATACCTATATACATTGAGGCATTCTCAACAAACAACACATGAAATGTATTTTATCATAATAGGAATCGAATCTAAGTATGCTACCATACACCATATTACGACTAATTTTAAAGTCTCATATCCCAATGTCGTACGTCCTGTATCTTTTATATCATCTATATATCAAAAACCACAACGTGCATCACTATCACATCACATCATTCACGAAGAATAAGGGTTATCACATCACAACCATAGAAAATGTAGCTGGGTATCATGAACATCCATGAAATAAATCCCATGACCTCCTACAACTATATATCAACCTCATCATAAGTCGCCATCCATATCATGGTCACATATCATCTCACCCAAAGATACTTGGGCCGACAACCCAAAGCATGATCAATTCACATATCATCTAAAGAAACGAGTGCAGCCAACCCACAACAAAGTATCATGTCATTATGCCTAAAGTAAGATATTCCATATCCTAGTGCACTATAAGACCATCATCCATCTGGACATGTTCATATCTACTCGCCTTGATGAGAGAGAAAGAAACAAAGTGTATCCTTTAATCCATGCACATTTCCATGATATTGGGAAAACACGCCAATATAAATTTACCAGTGTACGAATGTAGTTCTTGACAAATGAGGGAGGAGTACAAAAATCTCAAAGACTATATATGGTATATATTTATCAAAAAATAATCATAAATTTGAATTAATAAGAAAAACAAACAATCACACAACACAACAACTTTAATAACCACCACCAATATCACAACACTACAAAAGACAGATTCCACACATTACACTTTTCAATTAAATCTAATAAATTATATTATAACAAAACTTTTTTTTAATTTTTTTATCAAAACCCTAATTTCACAACTTTTTTCTTTTTAATTAATTTAATTTCAATTTCCAAACCATTGACTAAAACAAACCATTTTATTTGAATATCAATAATGAGATTTATTTCCAATACAACTCAGCTAACATGGACATCACAGACATCCACATCTCATTCTCAGCATAATGAAAACACAAATCAATAACCCACATCATGTCCTAGTACAACCCACATGATCATCCACATCACAAAATCGTGTCTCCACCCAAATAAACGTCTCTCACAACCCATATAACCACCCCACATAATGTCCTCACAATCCCATATCCTCACCACCCCAAAATACAACCCACCAAACCCATTATCCCAACATATCGACACCCCATAGCATTAACACACATCACATTAAATTTTATAGAATTATAAAGGGAAGCTTATGTTACATTGCAATTATTTATATAGGGTATTATCACCCAAGACATAAATATTAAGAAACAATATTATTTTCCAAATAAAATAGGTTAACAAATTAACATTATATGGTAATACCAAAAAATTTACACAATAAGGGATATATAAAACATATCATTACATCATTATAAATTACCCTAATGACCATAGTTATTATTGGGAGATCAAGCCCATAAAAACAATAAATAATGATAATATTAAAGCATTAATAACAATTGAATCAAACACCATTCCCATAAAATTTCAATTAACTGATTAATTATTCATTATTTGGTTAGTGTAACTCATCAATAGTATATAAATATGAGTAATACAATCCAACGTGATATACAAATTTTAGGAATGGGGTATTGGAAACAAAAATAATTATTTACAACGTGTATTAAATTATAAGGAGAAGATAAACTACCCACAAACATCAACATCACACCAGATATCATGTATCAACATACACCACACCCAATGTTCATCAAAACAAGACTTGTACACCACCAAATACAAAACTGAACCACTGTTGTCAGTTTATAAGGAATAACTAAATAGAAACCATGGGAAAGATAGCATTAATAATTACAAATCCCCAAAGGGATTCCAAAATATCCCTATGATCAATGCACAAAAAGGAGGTCTAATTGTCCCCCCCAAAAATATCTAAGGGTTCACCCATAAATGATAGAGAGTGGTATGAATGAATGAATAAAGATTGCTTATGAAACATATTTATAAAATATATCAGGAGGGATTAGAATCATTTATTCCTTCCATGATGTGAATTCCAACACCCCCTGATTTTGGTATTTTTTTCAAATTAATTTATACATATTAATATTTATAATTTCATGCTACACTAAATATATATTTTTTAATATGAAAACACTATGTTGGGATTGAGTTACCAGAAACACCAAGTTAATCTTTCACTACACGAAACAATTATATTATCCTATGGTACATAAAAACCAATGTGTGGATTCTGTGACACACAATTAGAACTCCCTTGGATAGCTTGTGTCACATGTAATACATAGTGATAATGAACTAAAATATACTAGTAACATTATTATTAATATATTTTTACAGTTTTCAGTGAGCTGTTAAGATGGAATATATGAATTATATATACTAAATTTTTAATCTCTTGTTTTCACATGTTTATAAAATTTTTTGTTTGTTTAAAAATTAGTTATATATGAAAGTAATAACAATTTGATAATAAATAAATTCATTTTCTTGGATAAATTCTCTCAACATAAAAACATTATTTAACCCTATTTGAATAAAAAAACAACTCCTGATGAATTTTTTCAATATTTCTTTTTATATTAAATGAATATTTTTTGATACATCCATTAGGTTTTAAAGGAATGAGATAAGAATAAGTCCCATTATATGAATAAAAAAAGGTTTTTTACTAAAAGGTAATTTTTACACCTTTTAATGATGAAACAATTTTAAATATAATGTATGAAAATTTTATAATTTTTAATTGAAAAAATAAACACAATTTTTTAAATAAATATATAATAATTTACTTTGGGTTAATTTTCTGTATTTGTCTCAGAAGTTTCATTTTTTATTAATAGTGGGAAACTCAAAATTTTAATTAAGAGTCACTTTTTGTATAATTTATTTATATACAAAATTTATATTTTAATTTTGTTTTATATTATAATTAAACAAATAATTCATATATTAATCCATTTATGATAATTGTAACAGATTTTACAATGAAATTGGATAAAAACATTTCAAAATGATGGACATTTTAATAATAAAAACCCTCTTAGCCATCCTATTAATGATATTAAATTGAAATTAATTTATGGAACATATATGATTGGAATTCAGAAAATTATATTCCATATTTATAAACATAATAATTTATAGTGTATAATATAATAAGAATAGTTATTTAAAATATTAGTAAATGTGATTATAATTAATTACAGTGATTAAAATATAAACAAGATTTACAATTGAGTAAACCATAAACATAAGGCCCAAAATATCATATAAACATCGTTAAAATCGTTTTTAAATTCATATTTTTACCCTATAATACATTTTATTATATTTTGAGCATTATTTTCACCACATGACCTTGGAAAACGTCGGTGGAATTCCTAATTAATTTTTGTACGAAAATGCCACCCTTTCTACACTATAAACATTTACTTATCCCTAACAATTATTCACACCTATCAAGCTCTATAAAAGTTCAAAAATATGGAAAACAAAATACACTGAACATAGATAAATTCTTTATAGAATACTCCCATTTTTAAAAAATCCATCAACACACATCCTTTAGGGAAATCCAAAATGAGTTACCCAAAGAAGAGGTATCATCCTTTACCAATCTATTTTCGTTTATTTTCATTATCCATCGCTTAACTATTCTTATATATTGATTATTTAATAACCTCAGTATCCTAGATATATTTATATGTCTTTATTTTATTTTTGTACCTACAATTACACCCACTTCTATCTAATGGTTAATGAAATTACCATTCTTGTGTACGATGAACTATGGCCTCATAAAAAGATGTAGTTCGTTTTTTTACTCTACCACATATCGTGGTTGAAAATTATGTTAGAAACTATGTGTTTATATGATATATATGATATATATGATATATATCTTGTATTTATTCTTATGTAATTATTATATAAAAGATACATTAATAATTTACATTTATTGTAAATAAGATAACTTTTTTTGTGGATATATGGACTATCGCCTTCTCAAAGTGATGTGATTTTTCTAAACTTTAAATATATTATATTAAGGATGAGATTATAAAATTAATATGACATATATTATATATTAATTCTAATGGGATTATAATATATATATATATATATTATGTCTTTAGATTTCATTCATTCAATAGGACAAGAAAACATAATCAATTTTCCTGCGTATGTATGACCTACATTCTCCATGAATGGTGTCTTGAATTTGAAATATCTATCTATTATAGTTTATAATAAATATCTATATAATTATTATATATTACATATAAATAATTTTTAATATTATTTAAATATGTTAAAAAATTATCAAAGTAAAAGGATCAAGAATAACATGTTGAAATATGTATGATAATTAAAGTCGTTATTACCTGAAACATTGTTTAATCTTATACTTGTTAATGAATGGTTAGTATAATGTAATAAATGAATCATATATGGTATTATATATAGAAATATGGTTTTTGGTAGCTGTATAATAAATAAAATTAATTATTATATAGGAGGTTTAAATGGGTATTAATGAAGTCAAGACTTATGGGAAGATTTCATCTCACTTTTTATGTGTGTGAGATACATGTCATATTCATCAAAAACATGTTTTGGGTGGTAAATATACTACCCAATGACATGTTATATCATTAGTTTGATTTATTTAATGAAATTAATTTTTTAAATTTTTGTCACTAATTCATGGGGATCACAATTGTAAAGTTACTCATGTAGTAAGGGTTTTCTCATCTCACATTTATTTCTGTGAGACTTATGCATTCATTATTCACCACTGATTTATTTTTTGTGGTGTATATAATTCCTAGTAATGTATTATATGATACTCATACTTATATATATGGATTTTAAATAAATTTTTTTGGATATGACATTCTTGTTTATTATGGATGCAATGTTACTAAACTGTAAATTTAGTTGTTGTCTCTATATTCCTTCTCTGAGATACATGCCATATCATGCACCTATATTTTTCAATGGGTTGAATATATAGGAATTTGACAAGATATATCATGAATAATATTATATTAATGATATTATAATCCTCAATTAATGTTATTATTTCAAGGTGTTATGATTTAAAGTTACCAATGGGGTAATAGTTTATTCCTACAATCTCATCATTTATCAATATTTTTTACAATTTGGATTTAATTCATTAAATAACATTATAAATATCTTAATAAATAACATTAATTTTATTCCACTTGGTAATTAATGTTATATAAATGTAATGCTACTATTTTTCAATATTAATTTACTTAATATAATTAAGAATGGTTTTAAAATAAAATCCATCATTATATTTCTATTATGTCAGAAATATGTGTTATTTAAAAAATATGTTTTCAAAAATATATTATGTTTAAAAATTGTTTTAATTTTTTTAATGATTATTCAATTAATTTTATAATTTTTTTTTCAAACATATACAATTATACCTTTTATGATTCTTATGTAATTTCAATGAAAAATGTTTCAGAAATATTTTTGAGCATCCATTATATGTTTTCGAAAATATTTTAAAAGAAAATGGTTTTAGAAATGAATTAGTTATCAAAATGAATTTTTGTACTAGAAAAAATATATTCCTTAATAAATGTTGTAAATGAAATTATAAATCCTTCTTTATAAGAAATAGATTTTTGAAATAGTCTTACAAAAATGATGTTAAACGAAAATATATTTTACATAAGAAATCATCCCTTTGATCCTTGAAAATACATATCCATATAAAGTAAGAGATTCTGTTAATTTTTTATTGTGTAATATGTATATGATCAAATAATACAATTCATATTATATCTTGAAAACTTTATTTTTTATTTAAATAATATTTATTTCAGGTGTTTAACTTCTTATGGTTATATTCATTTGACACCCACTTCTTTTTAGGTGCTAAGATTTCAAGAAATGATTATGAGACCTATCTATTTTCCATAGGTCATTGTATAATGAAATGTTTAAAATACCCATTACATTTCATATTTTATGATATGGTGATTATTTATAATCTTGTATAACATGTATGAGTGATTTTATTTGGTGATTGATGGGTCCAATATCTCCCTCTAGTGCATTGGGTAATGATAGATAACATATGTGTATAAATTTTATCTGTGAACATATGAACATTTTCACAATGTTATGTGTGAAACTAATTACATTTTGACAATGTTATGTGTCAACCTGTTTAAATGTTCACATTTTTATTCTTAGATTTAGTTTCATGTCCATAAGTATATGCATGAACCTGATTACAAGTTGAAAATCATGGGAGTGAAGCATATTATGTTTTCACCATGTTATGTGTGAACATGATTACATGATCCCAATTTTATGTATTGATATGGCTGTATTTTTGTAAGTTTATTTGTGAATCTTATTATGTGTTATCATTCTTATGTTTGAACCAAATTATATGGTTTCAATATTATAATGGACTTTATTACAGGTCCATAAGATTATCCAAGTGTCTAATTTCATGTCATTAACATAATGAGTGAACCTATTTCTACTGAAACATGTTCCAACTATAATAATTTGTTTTGTATGCCAAAATTCCATGTCTTATTCTTATGTTATACTTTAATGGATTATTCTCATGATTATATTATCACTCATTTCTTATGAAATTCCAATATTTATTCCATTACACTTTATTATGATATTTGTTATCTGGGTTATGATCTTCTATTGACACAATCATGTTCTCATGCCATTGTGATCATGATTATGTTCACATATAACCTTCTTTACCAATATTGAGAATCTGTGATCCACCATTTCATACATTACCTTTGACCAGGTTCTGAAGAAATATTTTAAAGTAGGAGTACTATAGTTGTAACTCATAATAGATATGCCAAAGATATTCCAAAAAATTAGATGAATGTGTTCTAGGATTCCAAACACAACAAATAGATTTATTACTCAGACATGTACTTTTTAAATGGTAATAACATTCTTGTAAAATGATGTAATATCCATTTAAGTTAATCCTAGGTAACTATTTTAATTCCATAGGTTTTCTATATATTATGTTTCCTATGAAACACAAGTCACCTAACTATGACTTTATTATACATTTTCAATTAATATCATGACATGAATATGGTTAAAATCATGAACCAAAATCTATATCACTCCTAAAAAACCATCCTCCACTTACCGTCTTTTGATTCCCCAATACACCTCAAACACTTTATCGCCACCAAAACTGGATAATTAATGGGATAATATGGAATGATCCATTACAATAGATAACTCTCAAATGTCAGTCATCATTGAGAGTTAAAACGGAACACAAAAAAGTAAGTTGTATAGACAACCACCATGTGGAATACCTATTATGATATTAGCATATTGAAAATGCTACCACCATCCATAATTTCGTAACAAAACCGATAAAAAGAAAAAAACACATCACCACTCAACCAAATAACCACCTATCAATAGTAACTACACCACATCATCTGGTGATGTCCAAAATGATCCCCATACCCCATTGGGATCATCACATCCATTTCAACATCCACACAACCCAAACCAACAAAATGTAGAATGTACAAAATTAGACTACCCCGATCATATGAATTATATAATTGCATCCCCCATGTCAAGATACTAACTCATCCAGGAAGAATATACATGCTCACATGTGTTTAATTACTATGTAGAATAAAAAGTCTCAATTCAGAATCTGATTCTTTCCTATTAATATAATTTTTTTCGATTCCGAATATGATTCACCCCTATTAATAGGGGGGAAATTTATCACACACTATGCATCAATAGAAAATCACATTAATGAAAAATCTTCTTATAAAGGATCATGATAAAAAAATATTATCACCTGATAAAATGAATGAATATAAAAAAATACAAAATAAATATAGGTATTTTTCATTCATTTACTTCTCACACTCCCATACACTCACCTCCAAACCAACATTCCAAAACAACACACAAACCACGGGATTTTTCCAAAGACATAGAACATTCATTCCATGATCCCTGATTACCACTAGAAGATCCATAAATGTCACATCATCTATGATATCTAATGCTCCCTTTTCAATGATATGGTATTCATTGCAAAGATACTTGTGGGGATGAGAGATATGAAATATGTTGTGGATAATATAATTTTTTCGGAAATGAGAACTGATATTTCACCCCAATAACTCACCCAAATACCTCAAAGGACCCAAAAAAATCACGATGGAAATATTTCCACCAAAATAAAATTCAATTCCCACATCAAGTGTAGAATATGAAGAACACATGGCCTCTATCATGTAACTCCAAGGGAATCATCCTATGATCAACATAATTATTATACCATTCTTGTTCTATGATTACCCTCTCATGAAAAACATGTATCTTTTCTTTCATGATCTACACCACATCTGAACTTGAACTACTATTCACCCAATATCCATATAGCATAATAGATAATGACAGCCTCTGCAATAAAAAGCTTCTAAGGGGACCATGTGAATGTTAGAGTGATAGTTGTGTTTATAAAAAACTAAAAAAGGTATTTTTTTCACAAAATATTCAATATTACATGATACACACTTAAAATATATCATCTAGAATATGGATAGTTCAGACTATATGATCATATATATTAGTGTGGAAAGTAGTGATGAGGTGTAATTGAAGGCCAAAATAATGTTGAAATCAACCCCAGAATAATGAGTTAAAATATGCATAAAAATATGAGGGAATAGACCTCTGAACCCTGTGAAATAGAACCGCCTCATCCCTAAACACTACAATGACCCTTTTTATCTTGGTCCACCAAAACATCATCCTTATTATTCAGTATACAATGGATATCCACGTTTTTACCACCTTTGGAAAACAATGAAACACATGGAGTACTCCATCACACACCACTAAGAATACCATTATCTTTCCTTAAGACAAAATTTAGTTCTTACCACCCTCCAATCATCCCACTAGATCATCATAATGGCAAAAATTTTCACACATCACCTCTACCCTAGAATCTCATAACTGGTATGCCTCCACCAACCATAAGAAAGAACACTCCGTGAATATCTGATAAAAATAACCAAAGACAAAATGTTTTTCTCATTATATATGCCTCACAAAAATCACTTCCATCCCTTTTGGGATATCCAAGGACTCGCAAACCACATTCAACTATGTAATCATTCTTAAACCATCATCCAAAACATTCCACATTCAATTGGGATATAATAATTCAATTTCATAATCCTAAAAAGAATAGATCCACCACAATTTTCATAGATTTATATCACTCATATAAAATATATACCTCAATATCTTATGATCTACGAATACCATAAATCGTTCCCCAGTGATGTAATTCCGCCACAACATCAACATGAACATAATATATACTATATATAGATCATTGGTGAAATTGTTAAGATATAAAGATGTATATTCCTAGACCCAAAATATATCACCACCAGCTATTAATTTTTTTACATATAGTAAGATAATCTTTTAAGTACCACAAAACAACTCAAATATCACCACCTCCTCTGAAAATTGTCACATTGGATAATTTAAAAACATCCCATTTATGTAATCAAACACTTCCTAACATTAACTAGTCCACAAATAATCTTATTAACTACATGTAAACTCTTTTAGTGGGGATATGACATAACATAAATCTATTATGGACCTCGGATCCTATGTTATGAGACTATTAATACAACAATCCTCCACCACATTATTTAGTTATTTCCTAAAAAAACAATTCATCACCCTTCGACGAGTCTACTACCACTTCATGGTAAGAGTACATATTTTATGAAAATTAAATTATCGTGTCCAGAACATACTTTTGGATAACATCCAATATAGCTTTTCGTATCCCAAATCATACAATACAATCATGAAATGGTCAACATGATCTTCCATTAACAATGAGTATATCAGTTTGTTATCAATGAAAATATCTATCAAAGGGATAAGAAATACACAAAAAAATGGGGTTCATGAGCCCCATGATCATATCTAGTGTGTTCCTGAACACAAATGGCATGTGTAAAAATACGAAGATCCCATACCAATATCCAAGGTATTTCTTCCAGTTATCTTCCTCCTTCAGTATTAACTTGTGATATCCAGACCATATATTGATCATAAAAAATAGTTTATCATCTTCCCTAGTCAAAATGATTATATATCCTCATTAAATGGTAATGATTTGTGATACATACCTAATTTAACCTCTAGTTGTATATGAAATACTTCATAATACCATATTAATTTTTGGAAAAAAATAGTGGATTGCCCTAAAATTTACGGCTGGGAAGGAATAAACCCTTTTATCACATATCTTAAATTTAAACTAAATTCTCCAATAACTCAAAATGTACCACCCAATAAGGAGCTATTAAATTTGGAGATGCACTTTTATGAAAATCTTTGTTGAACTCAATATCATGTCGATGGGGTAGTGTTATGACTTAATTTAGAAAAATAATCCAAATGCATGCCCATAGACCACAGGATACCCCACTATCCTAATGTCCTCCATTTATATATCAAATTGAACGATCCACGAAATAACGGGATCTACATTCTTACCAACCACTAGAAAACTCCACTCACATAAAAAAATAAACACATAAGAAATCCACATCTAAGAACATGACTCATCCCTAGATAAAAAAGACAGAGGAAACCATTTAATAGAATAATTAAATTATCATGATGATATTGTGTGGATATATCGGAAGTAGGAATGGATCCCCACATGACTATTGTTTCCCTCTCATTATTCTACACCATGACTCAAATCCAACACGTTGATATTTCCTTTGACTAGTATATTCTAGACTATGGGAATGGGAAGCCTCTATATTTATAGTACCATTACATGAATTAATGATTGGGAAACAAATATTATGAAGCTCTCGAATCGAAAAATTCAATGACTAGGTTATCCAAGAATACATTGAGTAATTTGAATAATCTCTACCTCCTCTAGCACTACTATCTCCATTGTATGGAACTGACCGTGTTCATACCCATTTCCTATCTACTGATATCAACCTTAAAGAACATTCATAGTTCAGTTTCCCTAAATGTGAATAAAATTTTGAGGTCGTCCTCCACATGATATATCATTATTTAGTGGAACATAATCTTCCTAACCCAAATGCTGAAATGATCCCTGTAGAAATTCCCGCAAAGGCTGGAATTGCATTTAACCACCCTCAACAATCATAGCCCAGTGATCGAGTAGAGACTATATATGGTGGTGGACACAAAACCTAAATACATATAGCATTGTCCTATTGTCCCAAGTAAAAGAACATTAATTTCCAACTTAGGATGTTCAAAATGGATGTTGTTGAGTTCGACTCATGACTGGTCAAAACATCTACAGATCAGACATCAAAGATCTAATGCTGAGAACCCTATTTGATCTCCTTTCATATAAAATATATTTATTTGTGCATATGATAATTCCACTCAACATTATTTTGGACATCTAGAAAAATTCTCATTGTAAATAGAGTAACTACAAAATGTATCATAGTATATATTTCCTCCTGACGATTTCTCACAAAAGGCTCCTCATCTGGAAAATGATATAGCGAAATAATATATAGTCATTTATCCGAATTCCATGTTCCTAAACTAACAAACTCTATTTGTAATAACAATGAGGATCTTTCCTTTTCAATTATTTAATTTTCAATAAAATGGAACCTCTTTAAAATATTTTTGGAAGGATTACCCCTGAAATATATTTGTTATTCTTATCATGTAGATAAAAAATACACCACTAATGCACATTTCCTAACAACTAAATAACTTCCAAAGGGACATAGTATTCCACTAGGGCCTAAATAAATTTAAAGGTGATACCAATATCGACTATCCATCTCCATTTATATAAAAGTGATACAATACCATTTTACATCCCTAGATAAATCAAATAAAAACATCACAACACCCAATTAAAAGACTACGTCTCCTTCCTCATATAAAACGTCAGGGTTCCACTATATCCATCTACGGATCCACCATAGCCTAATCCATATGGTGATAATAAAAAAGATTCATACATTAAAAGAATATAGTATTTCCTACTAAATGTAATATGTATTTGTTTGTTATGATTTATTTAATTCATTTTAACTAATTTAAAATTCCATATAAACGAAACTACCAAATTCAAGAGAAATAATAATTCTTCATGATGAATGTACCTATCATAAGGATCTATCCTTAAAATAGGTCTACTTTAAAAATCCATTCAATAAACCCAGATTCTGTGAACTATATGAAGAGGGTCACAAAATACCATTTATTGGCCAGTCAACTAAGATTATGTCAAATACCATAGTTAAAGTGAATTTTTTATATTCCAACCCATAAAAACCCACATATTACCTGACTCTAAAATCTATCATATATATAAACCATCAGCTCAGATAGCACTAAGTCCTAACCCCCACCCCCAGAGATACCATATTGAAGAGGGAGAGATAATAACCCTCCGAGTGCCACCTCCACTAGGCCTCAGGTTGGATACTAGTTGAGAGGGTATGAAAACATCATAATCAGAGGAATTACCCTCTACAATAAAATAGGATAGAGATATAATACATGTCAACTACAAAAAAAATCAGTGAATAATATCAAAATAAATCCAAAATAATTTCACGATTTATGTCTAAATAAATATAATATAGATAAAAGTATCCAAATATAAATACCTAAAATAAAAAATACAATCCAATGAAACATAAGCTTTCCAAATTCCCAAACTAGTAATTTCATCGCAGTCCATGTAATTATCATAGAAACCTCAAAAAACGAGCTTATATAAATATGATGAGATAACAGTAATACTTAGTAGCCTAAAAAATGTCTCTTGTGCCCATGTGGATAATGTTTATGAATTACACAGTGGAAAAAACTAAATTTAACCTATATAGGTCAACTAATCAATACACATCCTAACAATGGAAGTCTCCCTAAATAAAGCAAGTTATATATAATAATACAATGCAAATCATATTGATAAAGGGTACCCCACATTGCTTTCCCTCTAATTTTTCACTCTCACACCCCACTTGTTAATTTACATGAACTCACATCTATTCCATATAACATACATAATTTCCGAAAACATAGTCACGTCACATGTACCCCAAGGAAACAATACCAATCACAGAAAAAATATATCTAGTATGGTTGGGTATCATGAATATGAATGATACTAACCACTTGTACTCATCATAACATAAATTACCCCCACTATAATCCACCCAACAACATGGTCACATCTCACCTCACCACAAAGAGACCGATCCACCACCGTATAGTATGATCACATCTCATATCTCATGAAAATACATAGGCCATAACCCCACTGGATGGTCACATTTGATTTTTCTTGAAGAAACTTGAGATGCCACCTCATATCATGATCTCGTCTAATATTTCCCAATGTAACCATTTCCTTCTCCTAGATCACTATTAGACCTTCATCCTTTACAACTTATTCAAACTTACATTCCTAGGAGAAAGAGTATGAAATATTTGGTGACCATCCATCCATCACCATCCCTAGGATTCTAGGAAATACACCCCCATATAAATTAATATGTGTACCAAAATAGTTCTAGATCCAAAATGGGGTGATTATAAAATTGAAAAGAATATACAAGGTATATATATATTTCAAAAAATACAATCTCATTCTATGGATTTACAAGAAATAACATTCCAAAACAAAAAAGCCACATTAGATACCGATACTAAATGCACTAGACCACACAAGCCACATGTACCACTTGTAAATGTTCAATAAAAGATAAGAAACCATCATTTAAACATACCATTATATTAATTAGTTATTAATTACCATGATTACCCACCCGTCCCAATTTTATTTGTTCATTATCCATTTACATCCCATTAAAAAACCCTACATATTTCATTTATATTTCATAAGTAATTATTAATTATAATTTTACTAAGTAAACTATCACAACAGAACCGTTATCATATCATATTCTATAGTAGAAAAACACACATCAACACCTCACATTATGACTATATACAATCCACATCTTCACCCATATCATAGCTACATATTTCTACCACACAACATGACCTCCACTATCCAGATCACAGCCCCAGGTCATGACCTCTAAAACCAGTCTCCTCACCTACAATAAAAAATTGAGTATTTATTGAATCATATATATAAGTATAGTTGAAATAAATAGGTATATATAATTTTATGTGTAATATATAAAATAAATAATTTATTATAAGGTAATTTATTTAATGTATTAAATATTAAATTATATAATATTGATTTGATAAAAATAATTTCATTTTTGAATTATACATTTTTAAATTATCTTATTATGATTTTTTGATAATTTTATGAAATATTATATATTTTGGTTAGTAGTATAAACTACATTTTTATGAAATATTTTATTTTCGTATGAAATCATGAAGACATAATTATGATATGAAATTTATTAAATTTATTGAATACATAAATTATGATTTTTTAAGAGTAATATTGTATATTAATAATTTAAATTATATATGTTATAATTTATTTAATGATATGTAAAAATATTATTGTCAGTTCTGACATAGTGTATGCACATCAATGGTAATGTCAAATTTGGATCCTTATAAATAATAATTGGATACTTAAAATTAATTTGACGACTTCTTTATTTATTAGTATATATAATTGATTTTCTTGGGTGTTAATTTATAATAATAGAGTTACATAACATGAATCTTATTAAAATTAATGTCCAAAGATTCCGCATGTATGAAAGTAAAATTAATAAATTAAAGAAGTTTTTTGTACATAGATATGAGAACTATTTAGAATTAATGTATCTAAATCATAGTTTTTAACCAACATAATTCATTTTTTAATATTAGTTTATTTTTAATTTTTATAAATGAAATAATTATCTTTAATACTATTGGGATGATAATGTATTTCTTATGCCAACGTAATAAAAATAAATATAATGCATTCAATAAAAAATATAAGAATTATTAATGATCTATATTTTAGATAAATCATTTTCTAAATTAAATTATCGAACCTTATTTCTTTTTTAATCGAATTTGTGTAATTATTGACCCACATGAATCACTTTAATTCCTTTTTAATAATTTATTTCAAAATGAAGTCATGTTGTCACACTATAGATTTTAATTTGTATAATATTTTAATATATCTTGTTCCAGTGGTTTTATTTGAAAATAAATGATCATTTGAAATATTTTATGTTTATTATCTTCATGTAACTTTATTTTAATTTTTTAGACTACAAATAAATACAATAATACCCTTCCAATAGATGGTGCAATATTAATTTTATAAATGAATAAATAAAATTTATGGTATTATAAATCAAAAATTAAATATTATTATATATTTTTAATATATTTCACGAATTCAATATATTAATATTATATCTAAAATATATAATAACAAATAGATTCAAAATTGAATATTTTTTATGTTTTTAATGTCAAATGTTATGAAAAGTGTATAATTCGAAAAAAAAAATTTCATGAGTATAATATTTTATTTAAATATTAATAAATCAAAAAAAATATATAATAATACCAAAATATAGAGTATTTAGTCAAAATTTTGATATCATATTCTTTTTATCCATTTAAAATACTTTACCCCTATATTACACATAATATAATTTAATATTTTATATAATTCATAAATTAACCCTCATATAAATTATAAAAGGAGGCTCAATTCATCCAAAATATTCATCCCCATGAGCATTCTTGATTGAGTATATTATAGAAAACTATCTAATCCACATTTATCTCCTCATTATATAAGAATTATTTTAGAAGGAACCACATATTTTTTGGTGTTATGGGGATATGCAATGCGATTTTATAAATAAGATGAAGATAAAGAAACATATGTGATGATTCGAAATCCATGAAAGGGGATTGTTTTTGAATTATATTTTTATTGTTATTTATTATTATGTTTTTAAGTAAAATATTACATTTTAATTCACAATTTTAGATATTATCATCATCTAAAAATTTTAGTGAAGAGTCATGAACATTTATGCAATCATAGGTTCTAATGTTTATGTCTTCATATATGTTTGTAATTAATATTTAATGGAGGATTTCTCTAGAATATCTTGAGTTTTAAGAAAATTGATATTTATTCCAGATGAGATGTATTAAAGTTATTATCTTCAACTGAAATAATGTGTTATTATGAAATGTTTTAACGGGTTATGAATGAGAAAAGAAACTATTGTAATTTTTTTTCTTAAAATTTAGCATTATGTTACATTATGAGATGATACTGTATGGGGAGTGACCCCATGATATTATGGGGAAGATTACCTACAAGGGATCTTCTTATTGGACACAAGGATTTGGTAATACATGTCATGTATCATTTTATTCCTAAAAATTGATATTATTTTCAAATCAGTTTCAATGATTAATCTATGTTTTTTTTTCAAGGATGATTTTAATAATAGGTCTTAAAAATGATAATTATTATAATGGTTTTTAAATGTTTTTTATTACATGTTTTTATGAAAAAGGAATTAAATAAATTATATAAAGGGTTTTTTAATATGATATAAAAGGTTTTTCTAAATTTTTTTATGAATTAAAAAACATTTTATTAGAATTTTTTAAAAACCCCTTACTGGGAAAAATACGTTCTCACCAAATGTTTCAAAATTTATTTTCCAATGGTTTAATCTAAATTTTCCAAAGGGGTTCCCTACACTTATTTAGTCAGTGAAAATATTGTTTATTTGTAGTTTTATTATATTTTTATTGTAGTTTTGAAAATTTGTAATTTAATTTTCTATTCTCCCAAACCTAGATTAGAAAAATGTCCTCAATTTTATAATGTACTACATACTTTTTTATTATCATATATAAAATAAACATCATGTTTTATAAATGAATCTGAAATTTTGAGTTCAGGTATTTACATATGGTATCAAAGGGAGGTTATAGAAAAATTTGGAGATTATACATAGTCATTTATAAAAATAGCGATAGATTTTATATTAGAAGATCTAGTAAATTAATTATCCATAAGAAACTAGTTTTCACTAATTCTGAATATGTAAATTCAGAATTATAGGTTTGATGAATGAATAAATAGGGTGATTTTAATTTGATGGGGGGATGTAACATCCCATGTATTTATTGAGTCATATTTATTAGTATTCTTGAATTAAATAGTCATATATATTATGTAATGTAATTGTTAAAACAAATAATATATTATATGATCATTTATTTAAAACATTTTTTTTTAAATAAAGATTTTGGATTTGATAAAAGAAATTTCAATTTTGATTTCATCATTTTAAAATTATTTTATTATTAATTTTTGAGAATTTTATGAAAATGATTCATTTTTGTTGATTAGTGAAAAATAAATTTTTTATGAAATATGGTATATGTTAATGATATCATGAAGATATAATTATGATTTTGTTTTTTTAATTTATTGAATAACTAAATTATAATTTCATTAGAATAATATTCTACAAAATCTAATTTAGAATATGTATGTTATAATTTATTTCATTATAAGTATAAATATTAATGTCAGTGCCAACGAATTTCCTGCAAAAAATTAGCAATGTCAAATTTTTCTCTTTATTAATAATAATTTTGTCATTAAATTATTTTCATGACTTATTTCCTGATTATAATGTATAATTGATTTTTTGGTTGTTAATTTAAATTTTAATAGTTACATAATGTGAATTTTATCCCAATATATGTGAAATAATTCCACATGGTAGGAAAAGGAAAATTAACTAATTAAAGAAGTGTTTTGGACATATATATGGAAAAATATTCATACTGAACGAATATAAATTATTTTTTTAAACCTATGTAATTTATTTTTTATGATATTATTCAAATTTTAATTTTAATAAATGAAATAATTATTATTAGTGCATATGCAATGCTGTTGTTGTGATTTTTCAAGAAAAATAAAATTAAATAAAATGTTTAAAATTAAAATTATAAATAATGTAAAATGATCTATATTTATGAAAAATATTTTTTTATTTGAAACTTGTGACCATAATCAACTTTTTAACTTAATATGGTACATTTTGTCCAAACATCTATCAATTTAACTCCTTTATAATATTTTATATCAAAAGGAAGTCAAGTTGTCACAATTTAGTTTTTAATTTATATAATATTTTAATATATAATTTTCTAAAACATTTCTTAAAAAATAAATGATTATTTGAAATCTAATATTTTTTCACCTTTATTAAAAATTATTTTAAATTTTGAGTAAAAAATTAAATATGACGATGGTTTTCATAAAGATGATGCAATATTTATTTAATTAATGAATACTTAAAATTAATGGTTTTAAATATAAAAAAATAAATATAATTTGATAATTATATTTTAATTCACTAATTCCCAAGATTAATATGATTTTAATATTCTATAATAATAAATTGTAATATAATTTGAAAATGTTTTTGATGTTTTTAAATTCATAAGTTATGAATAATGTTTAATTTGAAAAAATCATTTTTCATGAAAATAATATTTCATTAAAATATATAAAACTCACAAAATTATTGAAAAATTGAAATATTAAAATGATTTGGTATAAAATATGATATACTATGATTTTTTCCTTTTTAAATTCTTTGACCCAGTCTTAGAATTAATATAATTTATTATGTTGAGAAATTACTAAATTACCCCTCACCACAATTATAAAATGATGTTCATCCAATCACACATTTTCATCTCCAAGAGCCTTATATCTTGAGTATATTATACCAAAATATTTTATCCACTTTAATATCACTATATTTAGGTCTTAGTTTAGGAACAATTACATATTTTGTGTTCTTATGGTGTAATGGAGACTGTTTTTCTGAAGAAGAGGTAGATAAAGTAATGTATGTGATGAGTCAAAATCATGGTAAAGGGGTTATTTTGAAAGAATTTTTTTATTATAATTTTTATTATTTTCTTGAAAAATATTATATTTTCATTCTTGATTGTAGATATGACCATCATATATAATTTTTAGTGAAATATCATGAATTATTATCCAATAATATATTCTAATGTTTATGTCTTCTTAAATATCTTATTTCATAGTGAATGTTATATTTCTCTCTAATCACCTGAGTTTAATGAAAATTTAGATTTATTCATGATGATAAGAATTAATTTTTTTTTTCTATAATAAAAATTTATGCATGATTATTGAATTTATTTTAATGGGTTGTGAATGTGTAATGTAGGTCTTCTAAAATGTTTTCATAAAATTTAGTATTACGGTATCATATGAGATTATATAGTATGGTGAGTGAATGCATGACCTTAAGGGAACAATATACTACAAGTGATTATCATATTTCCCACATGATTTTTATAATACCTATCATGTACTATCTTAATCCAAAAATGTGTCATTATTTTCAAATGATATTTATGGAGAAATCCACGCATTTTTTTAATGACGATTTTAAAATGGACTTTCAAAATGATAAGTATTATAAAGGATTTTAAAAATTATTTATTAAAATATTTTATTAAAAAATATTACAAATAATAAAAAAATTTATGATATAAAATATTTTTCTAATGTATTTTTTAAATATTTTTAAATATATTTTGTTATGAGTTTTAAACAACACTTTGGGAAAATTATTTCTCACAATTTGTTTCAATGATTTTCATCCAATGGATAAATAGAAATTATCCCTTTTTGTTTGCTTCACATATAGTGTTAGCACACCTAATGTTGTTTAGTTTTTCTAGTATATTTTTATATGGTTATTATAATTTGTAATGTAATTTTCTATCCTATAAAACATACACTAGAAAAGGTCCACGATTGTATAATGTACTATGTATTATTTAGTTATATTGAAAATAATACACAACATGTTTTATTACTAATCTTAGAAGAGCAGGTTGGGGCCTTTACACCTAGCTAATGAATATCCATACATTCCAATCTACCACCCATGTGAAAAAAAATCATCACCACCCCAAATCATTTCCAAAAATCACAAAAAAACATAAAACATTTTAAAACATTACTAATGGGAATTTATATTTCTTTCCACTTATATATTTATGGTATTATAACATAATCAACCAATCCAAGGGAATCCTTTTTATTTTCCCAATATAAGTGGTAAACAAATATTAATTTTAGTGTGATATCACAAAGACCAAAAAAGCATGGGATCTATTACATATATTAAACCAGTATGAACTATTCCACCAATGAAAAAAAATTAGTGGGGAATCTAGCCCATATAATCACAACATTAGGATAATGTAAAACCTATAAATAAAGGTGAATCATACCCCCACCCCTTAAATTCCATTAACTAATTAATTTACCTTTGTAATTCCACTGAAAATCGTCATCCATAGATAATAAATAGTAATCCCCTCTCAAATGATAGATAAATTTCATTAATGGTGGATTCCCAACTTCAAAGAAGATTTTAAAATTGTATGTACACAAAATGTTGATGAAGAAATTATGGAAAAACTCAACATCACATGGGAAAAAATATATCAAACTATACTACACCCAAGGATTGTGAATACAAATCCTTATATACACAACAACAAAAATAGCACCACCATAGTGGATCTCTAAAGAATAATGGAAGAAAAAGACATGGTAATAGAGGATATCTCACCGTAGATATCCAAAAGGAATCCACATAAACCCATATATCGAATAACAAGAAAGTGGTATGAGACATAACCAAAATCAGCTAGTGTTCACCAGAAAAAAATTGAGAGAGATTGGGGAGTGAGGATTAATGAAAAAATGGTTGAACAATCGATCCTTTTAAAAACTCGAATCTCCCCGCCTTTATGTCATATATTCCATTTGCTATATGATTTCCATTGGTTTTCCATATTATAATTTTATACTAAAAAAATATTCACCTTGACATGATTTAATTATAAATCATGAAATCATTTAATGAAATTAATCTGATTAAGGTTGTAAATAACCGCTTACAACACTCATATAGCCCTAACCCCCACCAATCCCTTTGGGGCTTCCTCTAAAGTACCCCCAATAGTCTTCAACCCCCAAAACTAGAAATATATTAGTCTAATAAATAATATTCCATTACATTTATGAGGAAAATAAACTACATTTACAAATGTGTGGTTTATTTTTGTTGTTATTGATGTTTCACCTATTTAATTTTTTAATATCAACATATATTGTGTTATCATTTTAGAATTATTGTTGATATTCAACTAAATTTTACTATAGTGTTTTATAATGAAACGAAATTTTATTGTTATAGATGGATTTTCTCTATCAATGACTATATAGTCACATGATTCAATAGATTTATACTAATATTGATTAGTTTAGTTTAGATATTTGATGTCATTATTATGTTTTGATGGAGGCAGTGCTTGTGTGGGAGATGATCAATACTAGGTAATGATTCCATGATGATGGGGATACCCTTGAAGAGATTGGGAAATTAAAGTTGAATTCCATGGGTCTTTTGAGTTAATAAAAATGGATTTATTTTGGGTTTTTTATTTTTTTCAATGCTGATAAATTATTTGGAGGCCTAGCCATATAT
Organism: Viscum album; assembly: GCA_963277665.1. NCBI lineage: Eukaryota > Viridiplantae > Streptophyta > Magnoliopsida > Santalales > Viscaceae > Viscum > Viscum album. Next base: position 63,405,748 of record OY728128.1, read on the forward strand.
ATTTCATGCATAAAATTTGATTGGATAAAGATTTGTGATCCTCGATGGATTGGCCCTAGATTGAAAAGGCATTATTTTATTATTATTTTTTATAGTTACTCCTAGGTAGATGGAAATCTTATTTTTGGATTTAGAATGAGTTGGACGCCTCATTTTTTAGAAAGGAAGCATCGATGGTTCTTTTAAAAATGTGATATTAACATTAATGTGAATAAGGATAATGTTTTAATACATGGGTAATTATATATCGATGATATGCCACCGATGAGTAAATGGGTCTAGATAAATGATCGAATAATATGGAAGTTAATACCAACATTTGGTTTTTTAGATTGAGATATATAGTTGAATAATAATAAAATATTGGGTTCTTAGGGGTATCACTTTCTTGGATGGGGAGAGTGATTTTTGGTGTAAATTTTCCATGAAATACATTTTCGGTGAAGGAAAGATCTTGTACATATCATGAATTGATTTTTTCATATGATGTGTTATAGTGCGACACGAATGGTAATTCTAGTGATTTATTATGATCTATGAATACTCAAGAAGTGTTGTAATGATTTTGAGTACTGATAGTTATCATATTTTTGGAGAATATACTTATGATATTTATGGGGTATTATATGTGACAAATATTGAGGTTAGTTTTGGGATTATAATGGCACAAGAGGTGAGGCACACATGGTATGTATGGACCCACAATGATCACTTTGCATTAATAATGTTATGGTATGCCAAGTGGAGGGATAAATCTCATCATTTTTTGATGTAAAACCCTTACAACACCATGATATTATAGTATAAGAACATTTTTATAGATAACTTATATGACATGAAATAAAACTCATATACATCCCTGATATATTTTTTTAATATGATATTCAAATCAATTCCATTGAATTGATAGGTATTATTATTAATAACCACTTTATAAAATAAATATAAATTTCTAACACTATACCATTATATTAACTAATTATTAGGAAATAAAATTCAATATTTAGTAAACTAATATTATGCTTAAAAAATATTTTCCTTAAAAAATGAAGTTTATTTATTTTTGTGATTTAAAATTAAATTTTTAATTTTAGAATTTTTGAAAATGTGATTGAGAAAATAATATAATTTTTGGAAATCATCACTTGAAATTTTTCATATAGTGATCTTCTAGGAATTTTCTAAAATGAAAATTTTGTTTCGAATCACAAATAAATGATATTTATTAGAAACTATATTTTTTGTTTAAATAATTATAAATGATATATTTTTTTTAAAAAAAAATTCTAAAAACTTTTATTTGTTTTTTTATTTTATGATACCTTCAATGAAGTAAAATTATGTAAATTTGAAGGTGGAATTTAGTATTTTTTGATTTTTTTTCGTAAAATGTTATTTCACATAAAAATGTTTTGGGATGTGATTTATTATTATTTATTTAATTTATTTCACCAGCTTATAGTAATTAAAATACATAAAATTTATAACATTTTTGGAATCTAAATATAAATTTTTTGTAAATTGGTCTATTTTATTATCATGAATTGTGAATTGTAATCATGAAAAAATTTCCACTTTGCAGGGAGAGTAAATCTAGTTAATCTTGGATAAAAATCAGATTTAAGGTCAAAATTTTTCATCATTATATATATATTATGCATTTAATTATACATTTTTTAAATTATAAAATATTTTTTTATAAGGGAAACATGTCAATTAAAATGATAAATATAATATTTAATTCTGGGGAAAACACAAATTGTCAGTCACTTACTTTGAAATATATATTATGTTTTCACGTAGGGATAAAATAATGTTTTAAAGGAATATTAAAATTCATTTTTTTTAATTAACATATTTTAATGAATATAAATTATTTATAATTTTTGTCATAAAATAATTACATTATATTCTTACACAACATTGACAGATTATTTCTTCAATTAATAAAAAAATAAAATATATGATTAAGAAATATTAAATTTAATATGATTTGAGGGAGTTATAATGTTCCAAAAAAAAAATATATCTAAATATAACACATTAGTGACTCATTATTTTATTATATTCAATTATATATTTTTCATGTTCTCATAAATTTCGAATGAAATAAATACTATCACGAATATCAGTAATAATATTTCATGAAAATAATTTATATTAACATATCTAAAAATTAGGAAAATGATAAAATTTGAAAATAGAGATATGATATTGTCTAAAATTTCATCTTTTAGATTTTAATGGGTCAATTTTTATCCAATAAGTAAAATTTTTACCGTTCATGTTTGAGATTGTTGTTACTGCGTTTAACGACAAAATATGTTAACTAAGTGATTAAACCTAAACTTATGGTCTATAATTGAAGATAATCTAATCTTTATTTTATTATTTTAAGATATTTAAACAATATACTTCTGTTTGTTCAAATATATATATTTTCATTCGTTTCGATTTATAAATACATTGTTAAATTTTACTTTTAATGAATTCCAAGAGAGCTCTTCCCCTCACATATAAAAGGGCAACCATCAATATCTTCCATAAAACATTTGGGAATAATATATTGACTAATACATACCCATTTACCTTCCAAACAAAATTATTTCAGATATAGTGGTTTTGGAATTCCCAAAATTCCAAGCCTAGGTTCTATAGGTAAGGATCAAATGTAGGTCTCCCATATGTGAGGTTATTTGTTTAGCCAACATATTTAAATTTAGTTTTTCATAAAAATCATCTAAATATATTTTATTTATCAAAAATCAATAACATAATTATCCTAAATATAATAAAATTTCTGTATGATTATGAAAAAACAATTATACATGTAACAACCTGAGATTTGAAAAGAAGAAAATAAGGTTTGTGCTAGTAAAAGACACACAACACTGAGAATAGAAAATATGGAAAATCTATAATAAATATGTATATATTTCATTAGATATAAATTAAATCTATTGAGTAGCTTACGATACACATAACCAAAATATTTTTCCTTTTCGATGGTGTATTCAACTTAAAAAATTGTAATTTAATAACACATGATATATTTAACCATTAAAACATAGATGTTAAATTATTGTTTATAAACAATATTTACTAATTTATGGTATATATTTATATAAAGTTTCTTATCATAAAAAATTAATTATAAATCATTATTAAATAAACAAAAAATTCTTAATGAAGTGACTTAAATTTTAAAAAATATTGATTATTTAACAATGATTTTATAGTAATTTTCCAGAAAAAAAATTTATAATAAAATTTTTTAAACATTAAAAATATGTTTCTAATAATTTAAAAATAATTTTTCAATAATACTATGATGATTTTATTTTTTAATAAATTTTGATTTTTTTCTGAAAATACTGATTATTATGTAAATTGTTTAAAATTCATATTTTTTTAAAATGTCTTTAATATTCAATAAACTATCTAATTGAAATGTAAAATGTTGTGAAAAATGTTGTTTCAAAAAAAAAATAGATAATATTTATTTATATTTAAAAATAATAATTAAATTTTATTCAAAATTATAGTAGATTTAAGTATAAGTTTATATTTGTGTTTTAAAAGGGTTATTTTTAAAACTATTTCATGAGCATAATGACTCTCCATTTTAATTAATTAAAAAAATTACTAAATTGAGTAATTTTTAAAAGGAAATATTTATATTACATATCAATACATTTTGTTAGATTAAAATACTGATTATTATAAAACATAATGTGAATAGAAAATCATACCATGTTTAGAGAATACTATTTTTGAAATCCATTTTTTAATAGCCTTGCGTATTTTTTTTAAAAATTTTAGAAACTAATTTAGAAAATAAACAACTATTTAAATCAAGATTTAAAAACTATTAGGTGTTAAATTTTTTTAAATTTTTGATAAGTGTAATGTTTTTGAAGGAATAATGAAAAATACTGAATTTGAAATGAAAACTATATTTTCAATTAAATTATTAAAAATGGAAAATTATATTATAATTTTTTTTAAATTATATTTTATTCAATTAAATATATATTAATCCAATTTATTTCATCCGAATAATTTTCATACTGAATTTTGATATTAAAATTGGATAATATTTTGATCTTTCTCCTTTTGAAAATGACTTTTCTCATCACATCCACGAGATTCATTTTAATTTAAAATTTTACCATTATGTGATTTTTTTAATTTTATTTCAATTTATTTCATATTTTCAATATGAATAATTTATAATATCTAATAAGGTCTAAATAATATTTAACCAAAATAAATCATGAAAATAGTAAAAAAATAATTATTGGGGTTAATGTAAAAAAGTAGATTTACTAGGGGTTTAACATAGATAATAAGGATATAAATGAACTAAAAACGTTCCTGACACCTTTTTATGGGCATATTTTGACCATAAATCCTTTTTAATTGAAAATATTCAATCTTTAATCTTAATCAATGAAAAAATTTTGGGTATAACTCAATAATATCAAAAGATACAGGAGTTCACACCCCGCTCTTATAAAAGGCCACCCCTATCATAACATATCCATATATTCAAACCAATTTTTTTCGGAAGATACCAAAAAAATAACTTCAAAACATCCCCAAAATAATTATTTAAACTTTATTTTTAGATAAAAACCAACATTGGATGGATCTTGGTGATAACATGAAGAAGATAACCTATGTATAAGTAATGTTCTTCAATGGGCATTTATTTCTTTCTTTCTCCAATGATATCAAATATTATTAATCCAAGATCATATAATAACCTATTTATGTTTATTATAAATTGATTTTTTATAATAATTTCCAGATCTTTAAACATAACCTCTTTAATAAAATGGGCTACAAATTCATCATTCAAGTGTACGACAGAATACCACCTCACTAAAAAATGTCATTCATTCTTTGATCAAAACCAACAATTGTATGAAATTATGGTGGATATAATGTATATATATTATATTTATAACATAATTATACATATAGAGTTATTATAAAATTTACTACTTTTAAATATTCATTTTTATGTGGATATGGCAATGTCAATGTGTGTACAGAGGACCACCGCCTTGAAAAGCGATGGGATTCATCATTCAATAAATCTTTAAAAGGATTGAAATAAGCATATATTAACTTAATATATGTTATATATATGAAATAATTATTATAATCATGAAATATTTACTAATATTAAACGATAAAATATTTTTTTGTGGAAATGATGATAACATCGTTTGTGTACATGTGGACAATCGCCTTCACAATGTGATCTCACATTATTTTCATCTCCATAGAAAATTGATGATATATATATTTATATTTATATTTAAATAAATAAAATTATATATATGATATTATTTTCAATATTTAAAAATTCAATATTACATTTCTTCTTTCAAATTTTTTTTGATAAATTAAAATTCTATACATGTGTACGTATGTCATACTTTCTCCATGATAGTAAGATAATTCATTTATCAATACAATCATTCATTATTGGTATTATGTATTTCAATGATTTATAAGGATTATATTAATTTAATTATTATTAATATGGATATTATGGGACAATATATTGTTCATTAGAACATTTCAGACAAAACGAAAATGAAAAAATATGGAAATTAATAACTTAAACAATGAAAATAATGAAATTTTTTTAATTTATGGGTGATAATATATAATAAAATGAAAATATATCAAATTATAAATATTAATATGGTCCATTAATAGGTTAATAAAAATTTTAAAACCATACAACATCCGGTTAATGAATAATCAACCAAAATAAGCTTGAGGTGGAGGATTTTTAATTCTTCTGCTATTTTTGTGAGACATATTCAAATTCACCAATCGTTTCATTTTTGGGGTGTATATACATAACCTTTGATATGTTATATCATGGATAAATTTATTCTCGTGATATTTAATGTTTAATATAATGGGATTCATTAATGGGGATTATAATCCAATATATTTCTAAAGAGGTAAGGTATTGTTTCTGTCACTTTTCCTTCAACAAGACTTAGGTCATGTAATGAACCTATATTATTATATGTGGTGAATATACATCCCGATTTACACATGATATTATGGATATATTCATTCTAATGATATTTTATGTTTTTTTTAATTTTTTCCTTTCATCAGGATTATGATTTAACCTTACCAAGGTGGCGGGAATTTTATTTACAATATCATCATCTATCATGATTTTTTTTGATTAATTATTTAATATTTAAATAATATAGTATAACTTGCAATAATTATCATTAATTTTATTATTCATTGGTTATTCATTATTATTTATGTTAATATTCCATTTTTCCACATGATATACATAATTTTTCTGAAAAATTTGCTTTAAATAAAATATGACAATATTTTTAGATTCAGTGGGAATTTATTTTTCATTGAAACCCATGTTTCACAAAATTTTTTCTAACTTTTTTAGAAAATAAAATATTATTTATTAAGGATATTTTTACAACTGTTTTATTTCATACATAGTTTTTTAATATGAATATTCTTTTTATTTTCTGAACATGGAACTTTGATTTGCTTTATTCTGTGCCAAATGATTGTTCTTTTTAACTTGTACGACATGTAAAAAATCACCCACCTTCATGGCCTCCATTTATTGGCAGATTCATTTTTATATTTACATATATATTTTTTTAATGAAAATGTTTTTTGGAGTAATTTTTAAATTATTTTCTTCAGATGTTTCGAAGAAATGCATTTTAAATTTTTTTAGGTTTCAAAAATGTTATTCTCAAAATGAAAATAATACTTTACTCATGAATTCATTATATAATATATTAATTATATAAATGAATAGTTAAAAATATTTCATATACTTTAGATGGTATTTTTTTTATTAATACCATTCCCATTTTTTAGTGATGAATTAAAATTATTTCAAAGTAATTTATTTGTAACTAGTTTCTTTCACCAAGGAAATTCATGTATTAAATATATTTTTGTCGAACAGATTTATTATTTAGGGGTTATTCAAGTTTCAAGGATATTTTCATTGACCCTTTTCTTTTTCTTGAGTTAATCAATTAATAAATGATATTATTTTTGTTTTTAGGTGAATTATGAAGATGTCAAACTTTTTTTACATTAATTTTATTCTTGGGAATTATACATGACGGGGTGGAATAGATAGATCTAGGTCAGGTTGTTATAACCTAAATTATGGGGCATCACAGATAGGGATTTGTGATCCTGTTACAACTTATTTTATGGGGTGGCCCAGATTGCATTGAGTGAGCATGTTATAAAATATACATTGGGTTCTCCTAGATATCACTCAAATGAATTGTGTAATGATTATATTCTCTTATGAATTAAATTGGATGTCACCCATATGGTTATTCCAATTACAAGTATTATTTAAAGGATCTATAATTGAATATTTTTCAAGACATAATAAAGTTATATCTATGATTTCCATGGGTTATAATGTTTCATTTGATCAGGATTGATATAACATGGCTCATGATAATGGATTTTTATGATTTTATTTTTTAATGCCTTCTTACACAATTCATGATTGATGATTTCAATATTATTCTAAATGAGTTATTTTATAATTCTCCTATGAACATTGATTATGTTATCTTACCCATATACTCTTCATATGATGTGGACAATCAAATGATAATTCATCTGTTTTCCCTTATTGAGCATTTGTGCTAACCCTGATGATGTATCCTCATCCCATAATTATAAATAAATGGGTTGAATAATTTATTTCTAGGAGGGATTTAATATGGATGATAATTATGAATTAATGTGAAATAATAAAATATTATTTAAGTGGGATAAATTTTCATTTGAAAACAATGGTATATTTTATGATAGATTTTGTACAAATTATAGAGAACTCTAAAAATTAAAATCTCGTTGTTAATATAAGTGATCCTATTTATCCTGCTGGTGGTGGAAGTTTTTGTTGGAATAAATTGGGTCTCTTGTATGAGTAACAATGAAAATAATTTAATGTTTATGATTGCAACACTTGAACCAAGAGTGTTGGTTCAAGGTTTTTATAGTTGGTATTAGAGGCATGTTAAGATATCTTTGTAGAATTAGGTTTTTTCATGTGAGGTTTCATTAAGAGTTATTTTATCAAACATATGATTAAGATCATAATAATTATCATAAGATAAATGTCTTAGGCACCACATTGAGGTTTTAAATAATGAAACTTTAAGAGATAAATGAGATTTTAGTATTTTTTTATTAGGTTGAAATAGTTGTAAATCCTAGGTTTAAGATAAATAATGAATATCAATTGTGTGGAAATAAGATTTATGATATTTATAACCCTTAGGGATTATATGATCTTGGATATTTTGAATACATGTTTTATCATATAGATAACCATTGGATTGAAAAGTGATTAAGTGACTAAGTGACTAATGTAACATCCAAAGAAGATCTCTATTTTTTGTTTTTTAATTTAACATGTATGAGATATACTTTGAGGTTAAAAAACTCTTTAATAATCTAGTAATTGAGGTTATTTTGGATATGGTCTTATAGAATTATTTATTTTCAACTTTGGTTTGTTCTGTTGAATTTTGAAGATTAATGTATTAGATGAAATTTTATTCCGTCTAGGAATTATCAAACCACATTAGAACCACATAGGTTTTGGTTAATGTCAATGATGAAAATAATATATTCTTATCCCTTTTATTTTTATATGGCCTTTAAAAGTTTATTACAATTATTCTATCTGGAATAATTGATCATGAATAATCATCATTTGAAGAATAATTTTAGATTGATGTGGATATTGAAAAGGTATGAAATTATAGAAATAAACTAGGTAAAATAACTTATGATATTAATCTTTATAGAATAATAATTCATATTGTTTTGGAAATTTTTTTTTGAAGAAAAATTATATCATATTACATTAATAACAATTAAATATTATTAGCACTTTTATGGCCATACATATAAGGTTTTATGCCCCCTAATAATCCATTAATAATTCACATTATTGTGATCAACATCCTCAATCACGGAATATAAATATTTATTATTTTATTCCATTCCAATATATATTCACATATTTGGAAGCTAAGTTTTTTTATTCCATATTATCCATGAACATCTCTTACTCTCTTATTAACAGGATTATTTATTAATCATTTATTTGATATGGGTTTACAAATAATTTTTTTCAAATTTCCATCCATTATTTTCCATGATAATGCTCAAATTTCAAGGGATGAATTTATTAATGTGATATTATTTAATACCCATATATTTTAAAATAAAAAAATTATATTTGATATAATAAATGACATCCTACAATTATCTTTTTAAAGAATGTAACTCCCAGAAAACGTATCCTATATTTATTAATTAAAAAATTTATCACATCATTATAATCTAGTACATGAATCCCAAGTATTTTTTATACACCATATCATATTCTAAATGTTACCCAAATATTAATAGAAAAATCATATATATAATTGTTATAACTGATTTGTTAAATTAGGGGGAATGAGTATTATTAACTAAATTATGAAATATATATATACTTTCAAATAGATTTTTGAGTAAATTTGAGGTTTTAAAATTATAATGATATGATGATATCCATATTTATAACTGATTATATTATACAAATCCTACTAATGATGATCACAGTGGTGGAAACTGTCATTGTAAAAATTTGGAGTGAAATAAATTTCCTTGAAATTGAAAATTATTTTCCATCGTTGAATATGGGAATCACTACCATTTATTTGGAGGTCGTGGATTGACTAATGCCCAAATTGGTTCCATGAAAAATGATGTATTTGAAATAGTAATTATGAAAAAATTTGATGTTACTAAAAGGCTCCAGAAGTCATTGGTGGTAAATTCCACTAGATGGATTCAATGATCAACATATAGTTAAAATTGAATTTGGATGGGGTGTAATTAGGTGTAATAGGGACCCTAATTTATGGCGGTGTCATTCACACCTACTGTGGCTTAATTTAAGTATTGTTCTATCTTTTCATTAGTAATGGATCTACTTTTGATGTGGAAATGTGAGTGATGGTTATAGCTATTCAGTATTCATTCCAATAGGATAAGATATTTTTGGGGTGTAATCTGACTACACTACTACTATTTATATTTGGATAACATGATCCATTAATGTTCTAAGGAAAATTCTTATGTCCTAGATAGAATTCCTTCAATTTATTGACAATTTTTTCTTAGTGTATCATAGGTTTTTTGGGAAGCAAACAAAGTGGCATATTATTTCTCAGAAATAAAAACCATGGACGAATGTCAGTGATGATCTTATATTATTCTCAATTTTTACCCACATCTAGTTTATTTAGATATGTATGGAATTCTTCTTTCTTATTTATGTAAACCACCTCACGATTTCCCTTTCAAATTTTTTTTAAAATAGTTTTCATCGAAAATTATTACTATACTAATAATTTATTTATTTATATATATATATACATATATATTTAATACTAAATAATATTTATTGATAATTATTTAATAAATAAGGAATCAATTTTTAGTAATGTGAATTTATTTCCCCAAAATATGTTTTATGAAAAAATTATTTTTTATTTATTTTCATGGAAAAGATATTACAATCAATTTTGGGAACATTTATAAAATATATCTGATAAAATTAAATTGATTTTGTACTTGGAATGTCATCATATTATTTCGGTGAAATTTTTGTGTTTTTTGAAAATATTGATTTTAAAGTGAATAGTAAAAATTATAGTTTCTGTAAAATTGGTATTTATATTCTGAAAATTTACAATTTTATAGTCCCATTATAATTTATATATGATCGAAAGAAATATAATTATCATTTAAATACATTTTACAAAAATATGATTCTTTTTAAAAATTATGTTTGATTTTATTATAAGAATATATTAAGAACAAATAAAATATGTATTTCTTTAAAACTATATTTAAATCGCATAATTATTCTCTATTCTAATAAATTTACATAGTCCATATGTATATATTTAATAAAAGAAATTATATAATATATATCACTAAATTTCAATTTATATTCCTAAAATGATTATTATAAGACATATACTTGATCGAAAATCATATAGTTCATGGGAAATAAACTTCTCTAGAACATTATTTTTCATCACGTCCATAGAATCTCTTTTAAATATAAAAAATTCCAATTATTAAAAATTTATTTTAAAAAATAAAATTATTTTTTAAAAAAACAATAATATCTGTAATATTTTAGTTTAAATTGTTGTGAGTATTCTAAAATTATTATATTTGTGATGAATATTGAAAATAAAAAATTTTAATTAAAAAATAATTTTCATTTAAAATATTTTTGAGGTTAAATTATATTTTAAATTTATTTAATGTAAAATTATTTAAATTTTGAATAAATTATTCCCATTTATTTCATTCTAAAAATTTTCTTATTTTATTTTTTTATTAAAATATTGTAATCACTGAGCTTTTTATTTCTTTGAAAACATGATTTTTCATCATGTAAACGAGATTAAAATTAAATTCAAATTTTCCTATGTTATGAATTGAATTTGTAGAAATGGATTCCATATTTTAAATAATTATATTCAATAATATGTAATAAGGAAAAAATAATTTTTTGTGACAATGAATAATGAAAAAAGCGAAAAAATCATTATCGTCATAATCTTAATAATTGATTTACCATGGTGTTAAACATAGATAATAAGGGTAACACTGATCTAAAAAATTTTACAACACACATTTTCTAGAAATAAATCATCCTTATATATTCATGATTCAATTATATACCATTTTGGATGATTTTTAATTGTTAATAACATGGTAATAATTTTATCATTTAAAAACAATTAGTGACACTTACCTCATTTATAAAGGTACACCCCATATCCCCTCTTCCTCAAACCCTAGAAAAAACTTTTTATAGAAACTAAACACCTAAATTGCTTCCAAAATTCTATTCACTCATCATATAATCCATTTTTTTGGTATAAAAAACCACAAATTTTATTTGATGAAATCCAAAGAAAGATACGTAAAGAAGTGGAAGTGTTCTTCAATGAGTGTTTTTATTATATTACCCTCTCCACCACCATAGATTAATATAAAACTAAGATGATATAATACCCTCAGTATTATAAATATAATTATATTTTTTTATAATAATTTAGTGGCCTAAATCCATCTCCACCTCCATCAAATGGTTTACAAAATCATCCTTCATTTCTATAGAGGGCTAAATCCACACGAACCAAGTTCATTTTTTTTTCAATTAAATCCTATAAAGGTTTTATATTATGATGGATATAAATAAGTAAATAATTTTATAACATCATTATACGAATTATTCATTATATAATCTATTTATTTTTTGACATCTATTCCATATGGTAAACGTTGACATCACTTGTGTGTGTGTTGACCTACCACTGAGTGAATTGATTTGATTGATCATTCATTAATACTTCACATGGAATTTAACTAGGATTATGTAAATGAATATAAGTAATTTAAATTATTTAATTAATATATTAATGATATATTTATCATAATTAGAATATAATATACCATTTTTTTCTTTAACAAAAATAATGATAACATCGATCCTGTATGAGTGGATTACTACCTCCACGATGCGATGTAAATCTCCTTAAATCACCAAACAGTATAAAAGATATATAATAATAATAATTAAATAGATAATATGCTATATATGACATTATTATAATTGATGAATGATAAAATATTACTATTATCATTTCAAAACTTATCATTGAAAAATTGAAACATTACTCATGCTTATATATAAAATAACTTTTAAATAAATGTAACACACTTAATTTATAAAAAATACCATTAATTATTTGTATTAAAAGTATAATTTATTTATAAATATGATAATTATGTTATTATTATTATTATGGAATTTTTTGGCCTATATTGTATTAATCTGTACTGGAACATTTAAAACAAAACACGAATGATAAAACAAGGTAATTAATACTTGTAACTATGAAAATAATGAATGATTATTAAAAAAATAGTTTTAATATGATATAAAAGGATAATATTCGAAATTATTATTATTAATAAGGTAATTTAATAATTTAATAACATATTTATAAGAACTATATAGGATTTAAAATCACGATAAACTAAAATGAAGCGTAAGGTAAGGGATTTCAAGTCTATCTTTTATTTCTGGGAGACATAAGAAAATTAACCAGTTGTTTATTTTGTTTGGAGTATATAAATTCCATTTCACATGTTATATAAGGAATACCACAAATTTATTTTTATGTAATGTTTCATTTTATCTTATTAATTTTTTGGGATTACAATTCATAATATTTCTAAGGTGATATGGAATTTGATTGTTATTATTCCTTCATTGTGACATATAATATTTTATGCACCTATAATCCTTTATGAGCAGTATATAAATTCCAATTTACATGTAATGTCATAAATATAATTACAATAATTATATTTTAGGTGTCATTTATTGTTATAATTTCATATGGAAAATGATTCAAATTTCACATAGTGGTGGGAATTTTATTTTTTATCCAATCATCAATGAGGAATGTTTAAAATTAAGTATCAATTATGGGAATAATATGATATAAATCCCAATCTCTATTTAAAAATTACTTTCCCTCTTGTTATTCATGATAATTATTATTAATAGTATCATTTTCCCACATATTAGTAATTAAAATTGTTGAGTTAATGTTTTAATTATATCTGACATGATGTATCTATGGTTAGAAAACCAATTTTATAAAAACACATGTATTATTAAAAAAATAAAAACATTTTTCTAACATTAAAAATTATTTATTAATGGATATTTTACCCACATTTAACATTCTGTGTAATGTATTGAAAGGAATCACCTTGTTGTTTTCCAAACAAGGCACTTTTCTATCCTTTTACTGATTAAATGGAATGTTTATTTTAACATTAATGAAATGTATGAAATAATATACATTCATGTACACAATTTTGTTTTTTATAACTTTTTTATTTTTAAGTGTATATTTTTTAAATAATGTGTTCCCTAATATTATATTTTTTTTAATGTTTTTTCAATGTATAGGTGTAACGACCCAATAATTTATTAATGAAAATTCTTTTTGATCTAATTAAATGTCATATTTGGTAAAATGGTTATATAAAACATATGAAATTATATGGATTTATGTTATTTGGTTTTATAAAACCATTAAAAATTGTTACTGTTGGTAACATTGACGTTGAACAGTGATCAAATGATTATAATAAATATAGGGATTTAAAAATACAATTTAATTAGATATAGGAATAGATGGACTCATCCAGTAGAATATCTCCATAAAAACCCCATTTGTCAGATCTTGGGAATATGTAGCATTAGAGGGATTCTCTCTAGACCCTACCCAACTAAGATTCAACACCTTATGCTTGAACAAAATCACCTATGAGAGTAGTGGTAGTTAATATAGATTTCTAGCTGAGTGATGTTATATGAGTCACCCCAATAGTATATCACCATATCACACAATAACCTTAGTTTTTTTTAGAGTGATATAAGGATTTATGTAATAAGACCCTAGAACTATGATTATTTTCAAAATGTTTGTATAGATTAATGAATTTACATTCATGTTATTATTATATCTTTGTAAATGGTTTTTAAAGCACAAAAAGAATATTATCTTAATATTAAATTATGAAATATATTTTTATGAATTAATTCATTTTTTAATTAAATATTATTCTAATAAAATATTTTAACTAAATTAAATTTTATTAAATATAAATTATCATATATTTTTTATACAATTGACATTTTTATTAATGTTTGAATCAGTATTTGTCAAAACCCATTAAATTTCAAAAATGTCAGTTTTTATTTTGGAAGTGAAAATTCACATATTTAGAAAATTATTTATATAAAATGAATATTATTTTTGGAGTTATGATGTTAAAATTATGTAATGGTGAATTTATCAAAATTTTCTTAGACATTTGAATTTTTGGGTAAAAATTAAATAACGTTTAAATATATAATGTGTCTTATGAAATCATAATGACCAAATAGTGATGTAATAAAATAATATAAAATTTATATTCAGAAAATATATGTTTTAAAATTAATATAATATGATTTTATATTTCTTTGATTAATTTTACAATGACCAAATGGACCCTCCAAAACATATAAAATATTTTATCATTATAAAATGATTTTCTTAAGAGTTTGAATCATTTACAAATAATGAAGACTAATATTTTAACATGTTTGGATATTGGCCATATTAAATAATTTTTTCAACTCCCATTGACTATAAATCATGGTCAAAAACAATGTGATGGTATGTTTTTTTTAATATGTAATTTTATTGATTCCAAAACCATTGTTTATGAAATATTAAATAATTCCCCACACATTTTCTATATAAACACACCCATGCACCAACATCACTTCATTATTAAACCTTTTAGAACATCCCTACTATTTCATCCTCTATCAAAAATCTTCCCAAGGATCCACAAGATCACATGAAGCCCCTCTTCAAGCTCTTAAAGTCACACTCTCAAGTATGGGATCCTCAATTTCCTTTCTTCCTTATTTATGTCCATGTTTCATTATATTATTATTCCATTTTATATTTAATTAAAAATTATATTTTATGATTTCACACCTCCCCTTTACATCCCTACATATGTTTTAATGATGATATACCCCGTTATCTATCATTAATTATTCTCATGTACACATGTTCCCATGCCGAAATACCCTAAGGGATTTCTCTCTCCACATTGACATTCAAGAAACTATTTTATATTATGAATCTAAATTACATTACATATATTGGTATTTTATGTTCAATGACCCCCTTGCTATTTATTTCCTATATAAATGATTAGATTATCATTTATCTCTCTTAAACCCATTTTAGGATTTATATTTGACATCGTTATGCTGCTGATGTTACACCAATGTTTCAAATGCCAAAATCTCTGTGCAAGTAAATACCATACCAATTTCACTATCAAGGGTATTTAACATTAAGAACATTTACTTATTGAGTTAGGGAATAAATTTATGTATTTTAATTCTCTTATTCATGGAATAAATTATGATTTTTAATGAATCCATGTAGTATGATATATGTGGCACACTTATGAAAAAATGATATTATTAGAAAGGGTTCACCTAGATAATTCTCCAATGCATTGGGTAAAGACTAGTATCACAATAAATTATGTAAATTGAGTTTTAACTCATGACAATTAATTTTTCAATGAGGGGTTACACATTCTAATTCATATATAATGACGGTTTACTCAAGATATAATTGCCATATGCTTTGGTTCTTACTAATATCATGTTTAATGTTGTTGAGACATCTCCATGTTATGTTAACCATGCTATGTCATGCCTTTGTTTTCATGTTTCTCTAATGATGAATTTATATTATTTTTGTCTTACATGTAATTTATTCTTCATTTTATGCCTTGTTTACTCCCTTTAAAATCGTTATGGCTCACCCTATTCTTGTGTAGGTCCTCATGTTATCCCATGAAATGCTATGTATGACAGACTTTAGTGGAAATTTTAATGATGTTTTCAATAAATATGTTGTATTTTATGTCTTATGTTGTCATGAAATGTTCATAATTTCCCAAGACAGAGGACCTCTCAATCCTAATATTTCTGTTAAGTGCATGTTCATGTAATAAATCTTTTTAAAGTGTGTAATAAAGAGACGTGTAGTTATAAATGGATTTTCAAAAAGTATTATATGTTATAAATTATTTATCAAACTAAAAATGAAATTTTCCTCAAGATTGTTTTTAATTATAATTTAATGGTATTCATAACCATTAAAAAACATTTATTTACATATCGTTCCATGGAGATATATTTAATGATATCATCCCCATTATTTCTTTGGATGGATTAAGATTAATTCAATGATATTTTTATGAAACTCATTTCTATTATATGGGTTGATCATTTTTCATTGAGGTTTTAGTCCAAACCACTAATTTTTCATGGGTTAAAATATTTATGAATTAGAAAATCTTTTTATAGTTTTTATGATGATATGTAAAATTGGTGTACTTTATCTCTAGTTCACGGATAATATATAATATGGGGTGGCCTTAATAACAAATGGTGGTCCCATTACATTATATACAATGGGGAAACCCATATTGTGTCAGGTGAGACCATTATGTCATATATAATGGGGTGTCCTAGATTTATCTAGGTGAGCACATTATATCATAAATAATGGGTGTCCATATATAGGGGTCCAATGAATTGGGTAAAGATGACGTTCACTGGGGAATTGTATTATAATTCTTCCATATAGTTATTCCACTTATAAGGGTTCTATAAGGATTATATGAAGATTATGTACAATGATAATAAAAAAATTAAATCTATGAATCCCATGGGTTCTGAATGTGTAATGATATCATGATTAGTGTCACATGAATCACGATTCTTTATTTAAATGGATCATTCTTTTTTCTAAAATACTTATCCCATTCCTAATGATTGATGATTCAGATATTAATGGGAATGATTTATTTAATGATTCACTAATTCATTATAAAGCTAATGGTTATTCTTACTATTTTTTGACCATTTGTTCTCACCCTAGATGTGTTACATCAACCCCATTTTGAAATGAATTAGGATGAATAAATTATGTTCTGTATGGATTTCATATGGAAGATGATGAAAACATAATGTGATATAAGAAAAAATGGGTTATATTGAATAAATATTAATTTAAATACATTTTTCTTTTTTATGTATGATTATTCCATAATTCTCTAAAATTATAAACTTAAAAAATCTTTTAAAATACAAGATATCTAGTTTTTTCTTATTATGATATATAGATTTTATGGGAAAAAATTGGCAGCGTTTATATATATTAGATATAAAAAATGTAATGTCTATGATTTTTTAAATGTATATTGGAGTTTGGAATTAGGGTGTTTATAATAAACACTAATTTATATTCACAGGGTTGTGAATGTATCACTTATTCATACGTACGACTTACTATCTCCATGTGGTGATATGATTCATTTTTCATCACTATATTTTGAATGGATTTGAATTTTGTTATTTATAATGTTTTATATGTGTCATTTATGAAATAATTATGCTATTTTAATTTTAAAGATTTATCTACCTTCTTACCATCCTATCTATTAGAAAATGATAACATCACTCATTTGTGTGTTTAGACTTCCAACTCCATGAAGCAATGTTATTTTTTATTCATTTATAATTTAATTGAATTAAAATATGAATATAATTTATTTATATTTGGAAAATACATTTGATATAAAAATTATCCTTTAAGTATGAATTATTATTAATCTGAATTTATTCCATCCATTGGAAAGTGATAAAATTGTTATTGTACGTATACGACTTTCTGTCACAACGAAAAGTGTTATATATTTTTATATCACTATTAGTTATGTAATATTATATATATATATTTTAATTCCCTAACCCTAGTTACCTAGATTCGGTGAATTATTATATAAAATTGGCATGATACAATGAATTATGTCCCGAAAGACCGATCATTTTAGTAGCCTTGGAAGTACTAGATACATTCATAAGTATTACATTACATCATGAAATAAAAACATCAATAACATTTCCCCCCTTTTTAACTCACTTATATCCTTATCCTATACCAATAGGTCAACCATAAAATACATCTTGACTTCCTGGGAAATGTAAAACATAGAAATGGGTGAGTTAAGATGCTCAGTATGGATATCAATATAGCGAAAACTTTCATAAATAAGCATAAACATTTAAGGAAATTTATAAGACAAAAATGAAAGCCTTTTAAACATAAACATTATCCTAATATTGAAAAGATAAAATCAAATAATTCCATTTACTAATTCACATGGATATTTCAACTAGTCTAATAGTCACAAGGAATATCAATAGCCACTTTTATAATGATGGAATGCATAATGTCTGACATCATAACCACATAGTAAAGGCATTGTTCCATGACTACAAATAATATTTTTTTTCAAGGACATGTTCCAAGACACTATTTTGTTTCATGAGACCTACCAATTCATCAAAGAGCTATATTGGGGACCACCCATCACTTACTAAATCTAATGCATTCCCCATATGAAAAGCTATAAACATAACATAAACATTCCAACTAAAACTAGCATACGAAATGTCAATACATTATATATAAACCATGTATGGAGGAAAAATAACTCATCCACAATCAAACATATAAAAAACCCTTCAATACAATATGGATGTTTTTTATCATAATAAATCAATATCAATCAAGCTGAAAATCCATCAATGGATGTTGACATAGATGAAATCAAAACATTTTGAGACAAATATCTCATTCTATTTTGAAATCATTTATAAGTAATTCCATTATAAAAGAAGACATTTATTTTGAAACTATTATTATAATCATTTAAGGGATGATTCTGAATTGTTATAATAGCAGAAAATAGCAGCACCCGCCGTATAAGTTAGAAAAGAATTCTTACCATAATTTTGTCAAAAAGGTTATAAAGTACCTTGTATGGAAAATGACATAATGTTTCCTTTGAAAATTTATATGGTCAAATAATGGTATAAATGAATTTAACCCATAGACTATTAAATTATAAAAATGTTTTGAAATTCCGTTTATGAAAACACGGTTGTAGATGATAAAGAGGTCCCAGTAGATACTTTCGTAAAAACAACCTCTAATAATAAAGAGATTGTGAAATTAAACATAAACATGTATTTATTCGTAGTCTATTGTATTTTAACCTCCTATATAATATTAAAAGCATTTTTATCAAATTATAAAATAACTATATACATTAATATGTTGTCATATAGGATCTTATAATATTTCATTCTTAGAAATATTTTAGTAGTATCATCATTTCGGGTGTTAACTGATTCATTTTCCTTTATATGATTGGTTATGTAAGCCATGTTAATTATGGATAGGATTTATTTGATTCATATACATAATTATATTATGTTCGTAATCATAATTTTTAATCATAAAATTAAAATTATTCTGGAATGATAACGATGGGGAATAAATCTCATTGCGTTTGTGGAGACGGTAATCTGTACATATGCACGAGGGAGAATATGATTATATTGATGGAGAAATCTTATTTAATAGTATGTTATATCATAAATAAATAATATTTAACATGTTATATTTATTATTTACATCTTTTTTACTCATTATTATACCCATCCAAATAATGAATTGTTTGAATAACAAACTACACCACAACGTGGAGACGGTAATCTGTACATACGCGCGTATGTTGAATTTGACATTTATAGGATGGATAGAATAATTAATATGGATGAAACATTTTTATAATAACATCAAAGTATGTAGAAGGTACTTGAGATTTTATTTTATATTGCAAACAACAAATAAATAGGAAGTGGAAGAGAAAAAGAACATGAAATAGGTGATGAAATATTTACCACTTCTATAGGTTCTTACTTTTAAATTGATCAAAAGGGCTCTTAAGGTTGACTTTCTGACCAAATGATGGCCTATACGATGACGGGAGGAATGATGGGAGGATATTTGGGCAGGGGTTGGCTGAACCAAAAGGCTTTGGATGTATGAAATTACGAGAAGGTGATGTGACCTTTTATATGATATGTGGCTGTCACTTTAGGAAAATCATGAAATATTATATTATAATAAAATTATTTTCGATATAAAATGTCTCAAAAATGAATTATTTATAGGATAAGATGGGTATGGGTCGACAAATTCTCAACCAATAGGTTTTAGACCGGTTTAGGTCAACATATTAACATTATATTTTAGATTTAAATCATAGTTAAATAGTTTGACATTTACCAAGTCTCTTGGTATTTTTATATTATATGGTTAATGAACATACTATAACAAGAAAAGATAACCCCATGTGGTTAATTATTAATATAGTTAATGAACATATTATTTCAATTAATAATATTTTTTTGTTTTAAAAACTCAATTTTGTCAATTTTGACACTATTTATTCTTTAATTTATTTTTGAAAGCCATAAATCCTTTATCACTTAAAATAAAATTTATTTAACCAAACCTAACATGTCATACTAACCTTAAATATTAGTTTAAGTCATCAAAAGTTTCAATTTAACTTTATTTGGATATTTATAATATCAATAATTTTAATATTTCATTAATAAGGTAATTACGGTATCATCATTGTGTCACAAATAAATTAAATTATATAATGTCTAAAAATTATAAATAAAACAAAATTATGTATGAAATCTTTTAATCATTCTAATGAATATTTACAGTCTAATTTAAACAGTGTGTAACCCTATATTAAAAATCGATTAGTTGTTAAACTTTGAACTTAACTCTTTTAACTCTTCTTTAAATAAAATAATAATAAATGTCCTCATCTAATCCAAGTGGAACAAAGGGGGTCATATTATATTCCTAAGGTTTTTTGTCGAATTATTCTTATCCAATAGAATTAGGACATGTCGTAGAGTAATTAAGATATCATTTTTACCTTTAATTACCCTATTTACTTTTAACCGTGGTAAATAAAAGTCAAAAGTTCATATTCACCAAAATTTATTTTCATCTTATTGAAAAAAAATTTACTTACTGATATTAACTATGTCTCTCGGATTTTTGAAATTCAACTCACAAAAGCAGTAAAATTATGTATTATACATATTTGTAAATTCTCTTAGGAGGTGGATAAAAGACGATAAAAAGTTCGATAAAATTTTATATATCGATACTAATTAGAAAATGAATCTAATGAATTATGTTGAACATATATAGGTATTATGAATAAATTTTGAAATAATATAAATTAAAATAATGTTACAAGTTATATTAATAAAAATTAATTTTTAACCAATACCGTAGTGTTTTTCACTATTCATCAAAAATTGAATGTTTTTAGAAAAATATAAAAGATTCTCCCTAAGATTATTTCTGTATTATAAACTCAAAAATGAAGTCCATTTTAAAAGATAAAAATTATAAAATTTAAAAATGTGGGTATTACTATTAATAATGTCTAGTTTGACTGGTAGTGGTGTGTTTGAACTCTGAGTTGAATACAACACAAGCTATGGTATTATTCAAAGGGAAACGTACCATGGAATCATATGGTGTTACATTATACACTCTTTAAAATAATTTAGTCCTCTACATTTCTAGAATATTACTAAATAAAAATATTCAGGTGTTTCTTCATCATAAGTTCCTTGGGTTCCCACGTTTCCTCTTCCATCTTATGGTTTCTCCATAGATCCTTTACCAAATGAGTCGTCTGGTTTCCCAGCACTTGTTTTGTTGTATAAATAATCATGATAGGATCATCACAATAAAACAGATCAAGTTCCAGTTCAATTTACTCATAGGTGACTACATGTGTTGGGTCAGGCATGTATATTCTCAATAGTGATACGTGGAACACATCGTGATCTTTGGAGATACTTCATAGAATTGCCAAACGGTAAGACACATCCACAATTCGTTCTAGAATTTCGAAAGTTTTGATGTACATGGGACATAATTATCCCTTTTTAATGAATCATATAAATCTCTTCCATAGATATACCTTCAATAAAACATGATCTCCTACCTAAAATTCCAAATCCTTCATTTATCAGCATAGCTCTTCTGCCTACTTTGAGATGCTTTGAAGTTAGTTTGGATAACCTTCACCTTTTCCATGGTTTCCTCAAAAACTTTTGGGCCTACGATTTTTCTTTCACCAACATCATCCCAACAAGTTGGTGCGTGACATCTCTTTTTATATAATTTTTAATATGGTTCCATCTGAATACTTGAATGGAAGCTATTGTTATAAGAAAATTCATTTAGAGGTAAATATTGATCCCACATACATTGAAAGACAAGTGATCATGATCTCAACATGTCTTCTACGTTTTGAATAGTCTTCTCTGACTATCCATCGATTCGATGGTGGTAGGTAATGTTCAAACGAAGTTCAGTATTTAGGGATTTCTAAATACTTTTATATAATCTTGATGTAAAATGGGGTTAACGATCAGGAAAAATCAATAGTGGTACTCATTGAAGTCTTACAACATCATTAATATACAGTCCTACTAAACAATCAAGTGGTAAATCTTCTCTTATAGCATGAAAATGCAAGGAATACGTAAGCCTATCAATAAGGTCCCATATTTCATTATTCATTTTAAGAATATTTTCTAGTCCCATGTCAATTTCCATCGTAATATCATCCCATTTCAACACAGTTATTGGAAGAGTTTTCATGAGTCCTCCAGGATGATTCTTTCTAGATTTTACTTGTTGACAAACCATACATCTTGACGCAAAATCAGCTATATACCTCTTCATGTTGACCCACCAAAAAATTTCATTCAAATATCTATACATATCATTGCTGCGAGGGTGTATTGTGAAATTGGATCTATGATCATCATACAACAATTCCCTTTTTATACCTTGTATATTCGGAACACAAAGTCTCTTCCCAAATTTCAAAATCCCATATTCATATACGAAGTCGATCAATCTCCTATCATTCACAGGTTTAATTATCTTTTGATATTCTGCATAATCAGTCTAAGATCTTTTTTTCTTTTCTAGTGATGATGGTTTGGAAACAATTCGAAAACATATTGATGTTTCACCTTATTTGATTATTCCCATATCGATTTTTACTAAATCAATGAAAATAGGATCCCTTTCAACTCTCAACTTGTTCAAAACTCCATGATCCTTTCTACTCAGAGAATATTCCACCTTATTTTCCTTACCCAGGTGGTAGTGTATTGTGAAATCCTAATCCTTGAGTAGTTCAATCCATATCCTTTGAATAATGTTGAGTTATTTTAGTGAGAAAATACACATCAATATATTATGATCATTATAAATTTCACATTTTTCACCATAGAGATAGTGTCTCTATATCTTCTAAGCAAATATTACATCTACAAACTCAGGATCATGAGTGGGAATTTTTTCCTCATAAATGTTTTAGCTATCGTGATACATAGGCAATAACTCTATCATTCTACATAAGGACACAACCAATTATTTTCTTTGAATCATCACTATAAATAACAAAACCAACGTTTTGTGATTGTAGAGTCAAGATAGGAGTGTTGACTAATCTTATCTCATGTTATTCAAAACCATCTTAACACTATTTTGTCCCAAATAATTTAAACCCTTTTTGTGTGAGATCAGCTTATGGGTTTTCCAATCAGGAAAAATTATGGACAAAATGCCGTTAATAACCTGATAATCAAATAAAACTATGTACCTGAGTAATAATCATTATTGATATCCATTCATGCATTTCCTTGGTCATTGAAGGATCAACTTAGATTCCATCATTAGAGACAATATGCCCTAGAGAAAAATCTCTTGAGTGCTAAATTCACACTAGATAAATTTCCTATATATTTCATTTCATCTAAGAGTCCATATGATATTGCGCAAGTGATTTTCATAATCTTTATATCATTTGGATTATACCATGATATCATCAATAAATACCACTATAGAGTTATCAAGATATTCCTTGAAAACTCTATTCATTTTATCCATAAAGACAGAGGGTGCATTAGTCCATACAAAAGAAATTACTATAAACTCGTAATGCCAGTACCTGGTTCGAAATACTGATTTCAAAATGTCTTCCTTCTTCACACACAACTGATGATACCCATATTTCTGTTCAATCTTTGAAAAATATTGATCTCTATGAAGTTGGTCGAAAAAATCATCAAAGAGAGTTAGGGGATACTTGTTCTTTGTTAGTATATAATTGATCTCACTATAGTAAATGCACAACCTCATAGATCCGTCTTTTTATTTTTAAAAAGGATAGGGGATCCCCATGGAGATACACTAGGGAGAATAAATCATTTATTACTCAATTTGTCTAGTTTTTTCATTAGTTCCTATAATTCCACATTGGTCATTCTATAAGGGGTCTTTAATATGGACCTTGAACTAGGAATTATGTCAATGGAGATCTCGATTTCATGTTCTGGTGGATGTCTATGTAAATCCTCTAGAAACACATCATCATGTTATTTAACAATATGTATGTCCTCTATTCGAACATTCTTTTCCTCACCCATAGTTATTTCTTTCTCTTCTTCCCCAATAATAGAATTTAGTAGAGCTACTGGGGGTGGATATAGATAGGAATAAGGTGGTGATGTTTCGGATCTAAGGATATTGTACTCTTTATCATCATCAAAAATTGTAACCTTATTCTTATTAAAATAAATATTCGCATCAACGTCCGAAATCCAATCCATTCTGAGGATTATATCAAATTCCATCATGGGTATGATGGTTTTATTAGCAGATAATTTACATTTATATGCCCTAATGGGAACTAATTCACAAAACATTGTTTCAATGATACTTACCTTAGGGGTTTTGATTGAAAAATCCCTTGTTAAGTCAAATTGAAAATATCTAATTTTCTTTTCAATATGGGAATATATGAAATAATGCGATGATCCAGAGTCAAAAAAAATATTGGCTAAAACTGAGGAAACCATTAAATTACCTACCATCATGTCATTTGGAGATTCAACCTCAGAAATAGTGATCACATAAGATTGGGCTTTCTCCACTGTCCTTTTCTGAGGTATGTTCCTATGGTGCTTAGGACATTCATTTTCATAATTCCCCTTTTCTCTACAATTGAAGCATTCATCATCCTATTTCTTCCCCTTGAAATCCTGAGCATGGTGGCCTTTTTCACCACACTTGTAATAGACTCACCTTACCTTCAGCCATGTACCAGGGTGTTTCTTCCCATATTTATAGAAGTATGTATATTCAACTATTCCCTTATTCCCCTTATTTCCATTTCCATAGTTTTCAGTAGATATCTTCTTCTCATGCTTTTCTTTTAAGTTGTAAGACTTAGAGAATTAGTTTTCTATCTTGATAGTACATAATACAATATCTTTGTATGATGAGAATGATTTTGACACAAATTCATGATGAAGAAATGGTTTTAACCTATCAAAGAATTGATCAATCTTACTCTGTGGTTTACATATATAATTTGTATTTTGCCTTCTTATCCTTGTAAATTTAGCCTCTTATTTTTGCGACATTATCATCCTCCTTTTTCCTCAGACTCAGATATTTCTATTCCATATTCTCTTGATGTCCATGTAGAAAGTGTTTTTCTAATAAAATCTCTCTAAACACCCTCCATTCCATATTTTATATCTCATCATCATCCATTGTGTTTTGAATCAATTTCAACCATTGATCTGCATCTCCCTTGAGGCTATAAACTACCACAACAACTTTTTTTCCTTTTTCTACTACCCAATGTGTGAAATATTATCTCTATGGAATTTCTCCGTTGACTATATACTACTGGATTTGTACTCCCATTGAATGTTGATGGTTTTTTCCTCATGAAGCAGTCTAACATTGATCCCTCACATTGTGCATCAGGGTTCTCCATACGGTTAAGGTTATTATTAATAACCTATGTGAGTTGTCCAAGTATGGTGATAAGCTAATCCACACCACATGCATCACTACCTCAACTATAGTTATCTTGAGTAGCAGAAAAATATTTACATGGATTACGTGCATTGATACAGTTTCTATTCCTTCCACTTGGTGCCATTTCCAAATTTTGGCATACACCAGATTAGTTTATGAATCAAAATACATAATTCCAAACTTATAAGAGACTTGGCATAAATTCAATAGTTAATTGATATAATCCATAATCATAAAAATGTATTCTTTTATGAAGTTTATACTCATAAACCCTTTATAATGGTTTGTAAGGAAAATGATAATTATTCTAACCATATCCCTCAGGAGTGTCGTAACCAATAGTGCAGCAAGCCTTGTTGTCATGAACCAGTTCCCATTCGAGTCTAGCTAAAATAATTGTTTTCTAGTTTTTCCCCTAGGAACATTTATTCCAGATCCACCTCTACCTGCCCGTATCTAGAGAGGGATGTGTCGCATCGAAAACTCACAAAACCTCTAGAGTACCAAAATTCGAGGAAGTTCTTCTATACTATTACTCAATGTCTATCTTAGGTTAGGGTTATATAATCAGTGTTTTTCTAAATATAGATTCTTTGGTTTGTAATAAACATCCTCTATTACCAAATTTAATTCCTCGACCCTATTTATCTAGAGTAAGTGCATTATTACATAAAATTTTCATGATACAAGGAATCATGTCCCGAAATACAGACCAATTAAGTAACCTTGGAAGTACTAAATACATTTATAAGTTCTACATTACATCATGAAATAAAAACATCATCAACATTTTTCCCCTTTTGAACACACTTATATCCTTAGCATATCCCAACAGGCCATCCATAAAATAATTCTTCACATTATAGGAAAAATAAAACATAGAAAGTGGTGATCTTAGATGCTCAGTAAGTTTAAACATTTTTGGCAATGTATAAGACTAAAACAAAAGCCTTTTAAATGTAAACATTATAATAATATGGGAAATAAAAAATTAAATAATTCCATTTACTAATTCACATGGATATCACACTATTTGTATAATAAAATGGAATTCCAGTATCCACTTTCATAATGATTGATTGCATAATGCCAGACTTTATAACCACATACTCAAGGCTTTGTGCCAGGACTACAAATATCATTTTGTCAAGGCATTGTTACAAGACACTAGTCTGTCTAATGAGACATACCGCCGCATCGAGGAGATATAGTGGGCTCCAGCTGTCACATACTATATCCAATGCATTCCTCATATGAAAAGGTTTAAATATAACATAAACATTCGTATTAAAACTAGAACACTAAATGTCAATACTTTTTCCATAAATAATTAATTGTGTAAAAATAACACATCCATAGTCAAACATATCACAAAACCATCAAAAAAATATAGATGTTTTGTATCATAACAAATCAACATCAAATAATCATTAAATATATCAAAGGATGTTGATATAGATTAAATCAAAAAAAATTGAGAGAAATATCTCATTAAATTTTGAAATAAATTAGAAGTCATATAATTATAAAAGACAAAATTTATTTTGAATATATATATATAATTTTTTATGGTAACCATTGATGATTCTATAATGGAGGAAAATTAGTTCACCCACCGTATAAGTAAAAAACCCTTCTTACCTTAATTTTTTCGAAAAGGTCATAAATTACCTTGTTTGGAAAATAACTGAAAGATTACTATAAAAATATATATGGTCAAATAAGGGTATAAATGACTTTAAATCATAGTATAGTAATTGATAAACATGTTTTGAAATAAAATTTTAAGAAAACACAAATGTGTTTGATAAAGAGGTCCTAGTAGATAGTAACGTAAAAACAACATCAAATAATTAAGAGATTGTGAAATTAACCTTTACCATGTACTTTTCCTTAGTCGATGATATGTTAACCTCTTTTATAATAGTTAAAAAAATTATTTAATTATATAAGAACTATATACATAAATATGATATCATATTTGATCATATAATATTTCGTTGCTAATAATATTTTAGTAGTATCATCATTTTGGGGGTTAACAGATTCGTTTTCCTTTATATACTTGGTAACGTAATCCATGTTTGTTATGGATAGGATGTATTTGATTCACATACAGAATGATATTATTTTCATAAAAATTATTTTTAATCATAAAATATAAATTATTCTTGAATTATTATGATGTGGAATGAATTTTATCGTGTTCGTGGAGATGGTAATCGGTACATACACAAGAGCAACAATATCGTTATTATGGATAGAGAAATATTATGTAATTGGATGTTATATCACATATATATAATAATTAACATGTTATATTTATTATTTACATCATTTATACTCATTATTATACCCATCCAAATAATAAAGTGATTGAATAACAAACTACACCATGACGTGGAGATGGTAATACGTACGTACGCACGTATGGTGATTGTTTCATTGATGGGATGGATAGAATAATGAATATGATTATACCGTTTTTATAATAACATCAATGTATGTAGAAGATACTAGTGTTATTATTTTATAATAGAAACAAAAAATAAATATGAGGTGAAAGAAAAAAATAACTTGAAAGAGGTGATGAAATATTTACCTCTTATTTGAGTTCTTCATTTTGATTTGATCAAAAGGGCTCCATAGGACGAATTTATGACAAAAGGAAGGCCTATAGTATGAGGGGAGGAAGGTTGGGAAGATATTTGGATAGTTTTTGTCCATGCCAAAAGGCTTTGGATGTGTGAAATTTAGATAAGGGGATGTTCCATTTTATAAGAGAGGTGAGGGTCACTTTAGGAAATGTTTGAAGTATTATTTTATAATAAAATAATTTTGGGTTTATAATGGCTCCAACATAAATTATTTAATGGAAAATTTGGGTATGGGTCTAAAAAATATCAACCAATAGGTTTTAGACAGGTTTAGTTCATCATATTAACCATATCATTTAGATTTAACTCTTAGTTAAATAGTTTGACATTTAACATAACTCTTTGTGTTTTTATATTATATGTTTAATAAACATAACATAACAAGCCATTATAACCCCATGTAGTTAATTATTAATATATATATCCTTATCAATGTCCACTGGCCAATCCGTAGATTTTTATTAATATTATATCAATTAATAATATAATATTTGTTTTAAAAACTCTATTATGTCAATTTTGACACTATTTAGTATTTGATTTCTTGAAAGCTATAATAACATTATCACTTAGAATAAAATTTATTTAACAATACATTCAATTTCATATTAACCTACAAAATTAGTGGAATTTATCATAAGATTCAATTTAAATTTATTTGGATATTAATAATGTCAACAATTTTAATATTTCAATAATAAGGTAATTACTGCAACATAATTGGGTCATAAATTAATTAAAATATATAATGTATAAAAATTATAAATAAAATACCATTATGTTGGAAATATTTCATATTTTTAATAAATATTTATTGATGAATTTATATTTTGTCTTTCCCTATATTAAAATTGGTTTAGTTATTAAACTATGAATTTAACTCTTTTAACTCTACTTTAAATAAAATAATAATAAATGTCCTAATCTAATCCAAGTGGACTAAAAGGGGGAATATGTTATTCCTAATGATTTTTCGGTTCTAATTAGACTTATCAAATATAATTAGTCAATGTTTTAAGATAATTACGATATCATTTCTACACATAATTATCTTATTTACTTTTAGTCATGGTAAATAAAAGGCAGAAGATACAAGTATCCAAAAATGAGTTGAATCTTATTGAACCAAATTTTATTTACGGATATTAACTATGTTTCTTGGATTTTTGAAATTCAACTCACAGAAGTGTTAAAATTATGATTTATTCGAATTTTCGAATACTCATAGGAGGTGGGTAAAAACGGTAAAAAGGTTGATAAAATATTATATATCTAAAATTATTATAAAATGACTCCAATGAATTAAATTGAACATATACATGTATTATATTTTTATTTTGATCTAAAAAAATTAAAATAAAATATCTAATTATTTAAAAAATGTTGGTTTAAACCAATAACACAATGTTTTTTCACTATTTATCAAAAATTGAATGCTTTCAGAAAAATACCTAAAATTCACCAAAAGATAATTTCGATATTCAGATTCCAAAAATTATTTCCATTTAGAATGTTAAAATCTATAAAATTTCATAAAGTGGATATTACTCTTCATAACGTCTAGTTTGATTGGTTGTGGTGTGTTTGAACTCCATGTTTCATACAACAAAAGCTATTGTATTATTCAAAAGGAAATATACCATAGAATCTTGGGGTGTTACATATATTTATATGTATGTATATATAATTAATATATATAATATTGGTTTCATTATTTATATTATGGTTATGATGTAATAACGAACAATGTAAAAGGACCACAACTACCTAAACATATGTGAAAATGAAGTAGTTATCACATGAACAAGTGATTTATGGGAATATTTATTAATAAAGAACTAATAAAATATTATAAATAAATCATATGTGGTATTATATAGATTATTATGGTTTTTAGAAGATTTATTATACATTTATATTTTGATTATAGGTGGCCCAAACACATACTATGCAGGACAGAGATGTAGTAAGAGATTTTTAGTCTCACTTTTATTCTGTGAATGCATATTCTATATTCCACAATAAATTAATTAGTGTGGAATTTATAATGAACCCATTAAATGATATATCAGGACTATAATACTGTTCATGATATTTAATGATACATTTTATTTAAATATTTTATGGATTTCAGAATATAAAATATACCAATGTTGTATGGGTTTTGTCTAACAATATAATTTTTTATGATGATGGATCATAAATCAGTTTTTTTATACTTTAATATTATGATATAACTCTAAAAAAATCTTTAATTTTCTTATAATATATTTATTTAATGTGAATAATTATTTTCCTTTCATTTTTCACCAACTTAGGTAGTTATGGGATTGAAAATATTTTTTAGGGAAAATTGAATTTATTTTTATTTTAGGTTAAAAAATATTTTTATTCCACTTCTTTGTTTTCTAAAAATGCTTTCATGATTCATTTTAATATGGAATAAAAATTTCTTAAATTAATATTTTACATTGACTTAATCTTAATTTTTTAAAAAATTTGATCTTATTTTCCTTATCGAAATTATTTACATTATGACTTCTTATTGAAGTGTCAAGGGAATTTATTCATTTAACATATAAAACATAAATGGGATTTACTTCCATGATGAATGATCAATGATTTGAATCTTCCTTGGAATGTATGAAATTTTCATATCAATGATTTGTTTTAATTAATATTTTTTTTAATTTTAAATAACTTATATTTTTGTGAAAAGTGTATTGTCCATAAGACATGATTCAAGTGATCTATTAATGAAAATTTTCATCTTGATGACATCATTTGATTTTACATAAATAAATAGTGAAGTTATAATCCAAATATTGAATTATTAGTGTTTATCTATATGATTTACGATTATGATGAAAATATGTTAGTCAACTTATTTCTTTTTCATGGGTAATTCTATTATGAAATAACGAAATATTATGAAGGCTATTTATCTTCAACATATAATGAAATGATGAAATAATTTTGAAAAACAATTTAATTTTCTTTTTTTATGATACAATTAATATTTTATGATCTTATAGAACATAAATATATTATTTTCATCATGTTAATTGTGGTACCAAAATTATGTAACCCTCTAATATGTTGGGTAAATATGAATATATCAAGAGAAGAACAATTATGAAATGGGGGTAAAACATAATCCATATGGTAATATGTCCACTGTGATTATCTTAGTAATGAAAAATGACTACTACGGACGAATAGGTAGTATACCCAATCTATTATGATTGTCTTGGATGTGATCCTGGACTAATAAGGATGTTATTTCTTATGAATATATGTATTCCACAAACATATGTCTTATGTTAATGTTATGCCCAATCTGATCATGTTCTTTGATCCCTCTATGATTTATTTCTTATGAAATACAATTATTTAATCCAAGATTCAATATTATACTCTAAATGTCCCTAAATCATTCATTTTTTTTTGATTTTTGATAACCAACCTTTCAAGTGATGAGGTGGAACCCATAAAAGGCCCATGGGCTCAGAGATTACAAGGCGTGTTGGCTTATAAGATTACATGACCCGAAGGTCTTAGAGAACTCAATCAGACTATTTACAATGAACTGCCCCTCCCCAGAATCTGCGACATGATAGTTTCACCCCACCATTGCATGTTCGTTTGGCTCTGCTCTGATGAGTACACCTACTCTGAATCCTCTTCTGGGTCTTGTCCTTTTTTGTAGAGTGTCTAGGGTAGTTGCATGTCTCCTGATGGCCTTGAGGTGGCTTGAGGGCCTTAATGGTGTCCTGAAAGCCCTACTGTCCCGAAGGCATGGGTGGCCCGAAATCCTTAATGACTCCAAGCCCAAACTGGTGGCCCAAGGTTAATATTTCCATCTTCTATAGTACTGAATAGTACCTGCTACATTACCGCATAGTGTACAGTTCTGCTATAGTACCTTTACAGTGTACAGTTCTGTTATAGTACCTGCACAATGTACAATACTTCTACAGTACTTCTACAGTACTGCTATAGTACCCTCGAAAATATTCCTTTACCTGGTTTTGAACTTGGGTCTTCTGAATGCAATTAAGGATACCTCACTAACTAGGCTAAGGCTCATGTGCCCAAGATTCAATAGTATGATTATTGATATGGATGGTATGGTTTTTAAATGTCAAATTCATGTCTTCATATCATTATTCTCATGTAATGATTATTTGATCATTTCTATCTAATTTGTTACCCATACTAAGCATCTGAGATCTCCTATTCTTATGTTTCCAATCCCATGGATATGAAGAATTTTTTTGTATGATGTGACTAATGAGGATGCATGTAATATGTAACAAACTGGGAGACTATATATATCTTTTATAAACAATTATTTATGTATCCATGATTACAAATAAACTAAACATTTTTAGATCATTCATGGGTTGTAATGTGATATATTAAATTTTAATATATTAATATTTAATATCTATGTATAAAATATATGGTTCAAGAAAGTTTGTAACAAAGTGTTCTTTAATGAATCATTGGATTTTATTATTGTAGAACATTAATAAAAACCCTTGGGACTTATCTATGTATATGCTAAGATCTTAATGATTAAATTAGGAATAATTTTTTTTGCGTAATATTTCTATGTTTGGATACTAAACATGGTAATGGGTTTGGAATAAATTTAATAATGTGTAATAACCATGATAATATTTGGTTGATTATATCTCAACTGTCAATCTGGTTCATGGTTAGTGTAACCTTACTATACACCTAGTTCTACATTCTTGTGAAATATAATTTAATTAATTGTCCTATTCATTATAATAATTATGAATTTCTTCAATATATGATTACCATTAATGAAATATGTCAAAACAATGATTTTATTTCTTGAAAATATGGTTTCCTGATTTAGATATCATATAAATTATTTTCCATGATTACTGAATATGAATCTAGTAGCTCACACTATACTATTTGGATTTAAAAAATTATTTGAATGTGAGGCATTCATGTTACAACTAAATGTTAGGAACATGGATTAATTATACTTAAGGGAAAATAAATTACATTAGAGTTAGAAGGTGAATCTTTATGATTATGAATAATCATCAATCTCATTATATGATTAAATATCTCTATAAGGGTATGTTTCCTAACACACGGAAGAAGTGAAAATGATTTTTAATGATTAATATTGAAGAAGGAAGATTAATTTTCCTAAATATAAAGAATGCATGAATAATAACTAAATATAATGTCTCATAGAATGTGGAAAAATATTTTCTAAGTGGAAACAAAGTACAAAGAGAAAGTAATTGCTCAGGAAAAATTAGGATTTTTTAGAGGGTAATGAAGTTCATCCTTTTATTCTATTTATCATTCAGTGTGTTATATATGGAAAATATATTCAGAATTTAACCACTTCACTAATTTAAGTGCTATATCATTGAAGAAAGAATAACTAATTAAATAACAATCATTTAAGAGAATGAATTGAAGTGTTTATGTATTGGGATTAAAGAAAAATGTTTTATAAGTTTTATATTAATGATGTTATAGATAAAAAATTCATGAAATTACTATGTATTTTTTCTACAATAGGTTTTCATCATGGATATGGAAACCTATGTGAATTTCATTGATAAGAAAGTAGAATTATTAAGGGGTAAGGTGATATTGTTTTGTTGGAATAAATAGATGATGTAAATTGATGAAGTAAATGTGTTCATTAGTTATTTTATGATTAAATTATTTGGTCATATTTCATTATGTATATATAATTATTGAATTTATATAATATATTCAATAGGATTTGATTTTATTTGTGGAATTTGTATAATGTTAATTTTAGTAATCTTGAATGATTTCATGGGATACTATATTTTGTGTTATAGATTAAATACTGGGTTTAATTTTTTATGATTGATCATAAGATAAAATGAATATATAACACATTTATTGTTTTTATTTATAGGATTTTGTGGTGATTTGACTATTTTAATAGGATTTATGAATAATAATATATTAAAGATTACCATTTGAATTTGTATATGATTGTATGTTGTGTTAATTATTATATGTTGGATAGATGGATATAGATAATATTGATTGTTAAAAATTTATTCATTTATAAAGAGAAAATTTCTCAAATATTTAGGGTCTTGATAAATTCTACTAATAAAAATTTTATATAAATTTGATTCATTAAATTATGGGTATTTTCCCAACATTATAAAATTATATAATGATTTATCACAATCAATAATGAATTGTTAGGAAATGATTTATTTGGTTGAGTTGTATTTTACATTTATGTTTAATATATGAGTTGAAAAAAATGATTATTTTGGTAAAATGAAATTAAAATTTTGGAATGTAAGACGAATGGTTTGAGATCTATTATTCGGTTAAATAAATAGTTAGTGTTGATTTTATTGTGGAAAATATATATTGGGAATCATTTTTTTATTGAGGAAGTTTTCGTGTTGAATTTATTATTTATTTATATGAATGTTTACTAAATTATAGAATTATGTCACACTATAATAAACATTGTTGGTTATTTTCTAAAGATAGTAATAATATTATAATATCATTTTTTTAATTGCTTAAAAGATTATTTTAGTACTTTTGGAAAGAAACATTCATCTTTAATAGTCATTGTTTGGAAAAAGAAATTAGATTATGTTGAATTATTTTTAAAGGATGAAACTATACTTTTTAACTATGTATATTTCCTTATTTTATCAGTTAATATATATAAACGTTTTTATAACTCTATAAAATGAGTATTTGAAATTTTTTTTTCTAAATATGATCATTTATAATGAAAAAATGATCTTCTCACCAATCATATATATATGGTTTTTATCATTATCTTTCTCCTAATCATCTTCTCTATTACTCTCTATTAGACCATGGGAATTATGTTTCTAATAAATATCCTTATTTTCATCTCTAAATAATGTTATACTATTTGGAAACCTATTTTTTGTGTTATTCCAAATGATCTTCAAATTTTCCTTTTCACCTTTTTAAGAGGAAATTTTGTTATCCATTTTTATAATGTATGTCTTCAACAAAAGAATATTCAAATATCCAACCAATGATTTATGAGAACTATCACTAAACTGAAGGATAAAACTTATTAATAGGGGAGGAATGTAACACCCTAATATTCTAAAATAATAACATTATGTTTGATATAATATATTACATTAAACAACATGCCTAAAAAACCATGTAATAATATTATTCAATGATTACCATTGAAGCATAATAATTCAATTGACGGGTTGGAATAAGGATAAAAAATAAAAAAAAATTAACTTTCATTATGTAAACCCAAGTTTTGATTAATTGTTAGAAAATGAACATTAAATTTTTATTAAATTCAAAATATGCTTCAAAATTGTTTGTCCTTTAAAAATGATTTAATTTATTTTTATCATGAAATATTATCTTTAATTTTTATCAATCTTAGATGTTTTTGTGGTAAAATTAATAATTATTTTTTAAATCATCATTCATTTAATATATTAAATACATTAGTTTAAAATTTTATGAAAAACTTAATTCTCAATAAACACTGAAAAATACTAATCTATATCAAAAAACATTTTTCTTATTCCATGAATTTATAATGATTTATAATATTTTAAAATGATTTAAAAATATCATTAGATTTATCAAACTATTACTAATCATATTACGTAAGTTGATTTCATTGTTATGGTAAAATATTATAGAAAATAATTCTTATAAATAAAATGTAATTTTCAAAAAAACAATATTTGATTTCATTTTTCATTTTTCACATAAATTAAAATCTTACAATTTTAGGAAATTAAT
Source organism: Viscum album (assembly GCA_963277665.1). Taxonomy (NCBI): domain Eukaryota; kingdom Viridiplantae; phylum Streptophyta; class Magnoliopsida; order Santalales; family Viscaceae; genus Viscum; species Viscum album. The sequence goes on from OY728128.1 coordinate 63,442,871, forward strand.
ATTGTAAAATTTATTCCGTATATGGATTATGATGATTCAAATTTTTTTCTGTAAAGATTCAATTAGGTTAACCTATTGAACAGAAAGTGTTGTGATCACTATTTTTCATCAAAATTATTTTTCTCTGATTAAAATTTTAACCTTATTACCAAATTATATAAATTAAAATTTTTAAGGGTCATTTTTCAATGTTATTGACCTAATTTATATTTAATGAAACAAAATAAGAAAAAATTAAGGTACCTTACTTTTGAATATATCTTATGTGATTATATAGTTATACATAAACGTTATGAAGAAATAATAATGGTTTTTTTTATATCAAAAATAAATTATTTTAATGATTTTCATTCATTAATTTTTTGTTTTGATTATATAATTACCTAAATATTCAAGTTAACCTTGCCATAGTATTTCGTCAATTAATAGAGAAATAAAATAAATATTTTTAAAAATGAAAAATGAAATTTATTTTTATTAAGCTATAGTGATCTAAGAATTTTATTGAATAAAATAAAATTTATAGATTTATTAAAGGATTATATTTTTATTATATATTTTTCATGATATTTTTAAATTCATAATTAAATTAATATGGTCAAAAAACAAATTATTGATATTTTATATGAATAGTATTTTATCAAATTATTAAAAACTCATGAAATTAATAAAATATGAAAATAAGGATAAAATATGGTGTAAAATTTCATCCTTGTCCACTTATGAGACAATTGTTACCTTTTCTATAAAATCATAATAGTTTAATTGTGAAAAAATACTTACAATATTTAGGTTTAAAATTGGGAACTAATGGGTTAAATCAAAAGAAAATGATTAAAATGTTACTTGAACTTGTAATTTTCTAAATTTTTATGATATTTATAACATATCATATATTATCTTAAAAAATATTTCCATTTTGTATCATTTTTCATTATAATTATTTTATAATACTTTAAACGTTTAATGAATTCCATGATTTCCCATTCCCTCACATATAAAAATGGAACCCCTTCACCCAAATTATTAGAACACTTTCACAAACCCATATTGAAAAATTAAAAACAAATTATCATAAAAAAACCCATTCACAATTTTTTTAGATTTGTTTCCTCTGAAAATACCATCCCAAGGTTCCTTGAAAAATGTCCAAATGAGGTCTCTCAGAAAAGCGGTAATCATACTAACCAACCACAATAAAATCTTTTCTTTATTAACCAAATAGATATTTGTTTTATTTAACATAAAATAATTAATTTTTATCAAAAAAATATTTAAATTTTATTTTTATTATAAAAAACATATTATCCAATCACTTTTTAGATAAATTCTAAGTTAATGTGTCACGTTTGCATACATACAGCTTACAATATCAATGTATCATTATGATATATTTTTCAACAGTATATTTTATGGATAATTATTATGATGGGGTTAAATGTTTTTAAATCAAATTTATAACATAATAATTATTTATTATTTATAATATTATATCTACCTTCTAAACTTCTAGTCCATTCAATATCGATAATGTCGCTCGGTCATACATGTGGACTACAACCAACATGAAATGATATGACCTTATATTTTAAAAAAAAATTAAATGGATGGTAATAATTTTATATTTCTTAAATAACTATATATATATAATTAATTAATAATATATTTATAAAATTATTAAAAAAATTTAAATTATGCAACCATGATCATGGTAAAAAATCCAAAACTATCAAACTGGAACACGAAAATTGAATAAGTTATCCCCATAAATAGGGATTTTAGAATTGGAATTATAATAAACGGGAGATAAAACGTCATAAGTAAATATAAATTGGTAATATATATTACAATGGTTATTTAAAAAAAATAAAATAAATTTATATTTTTATACATGAGGTTTAAATATATATTATGAAATTCAGTCTTGTGGTAAGCGATTTTTAGTCTCATATATATTTTTGGTAGACATGTTATATTTACCACTCTTTTCAATGGTTTGGTGTTTATACTAACTGTATGAAATTTTATATAAGTACATGACTTACTTTTCAAGAAAATAAAATGGTTTTTCTTAATTTATTCTTTAATGGGGATTATAAATTAAATGATTCAAAAAGTGTTAAGGATTTTCTGTTAAATAACATTGTTTTTTAGGATTATTTATGATTGTGTTTTCATGAATATTATTATCTAACTCTCAATAAACTCTTGAATTTTATTCTCCTAGAGTTATTTCATGTGAATAGAAGTTTTCAGTTAATTTTTTCCAAATTTAAGTACTGATGTAACTGAATGAATTAAATTTATGTAAAATTGTAATTATTTCTCTCTTCCGTCAAAAAACAATTTTCTTCTATATACCCATTTTCAATAAATGTTTTCAGGTTTATAATCAGTATTCTATAATAAATTTTTAAACTCAATTTTCCTCATCACTGAATTGTTACAATGAAATTTAAAAATTAATATTTTTTCCTTTTCCTAATAGGGATCATTGGACTTTTTTATTAAAAAATTAAGAGAAAGTTTTATTTTTACCAATATATAATGAAGGAAATTTCCGAGCATCATGAGTAATCAATGCATTAATTATTTTGTTATTATATTCAAAGAAAATATTATAGATAATTTTCCATTAATATTTTGAAAATTTATATATTTTCAATATGTTATCAAAATGTGATATGTTTATTTTCCTTAGGAAAATCTTCATGTTAACATTTAAAGGCATATTTCCACAATAATGTCTTCCTTTGATATTAAATAAATTTATTATAGGGATATGATCCAATGATACCATAATTATTATTTATTTGGATGGTTTATTATTGTTATTTGAATATGTTAATGAAATCCATTTCTTTCCCACCTTTTATGTTATGATGAAATAATAATATGATTATGAAATCTATTTTTTTTACTTAGGTTGTTATTTAGTGACATATTTGTGAAACCCATTTCCCTTTCATAATTTACGATAGGATGAATAGTTTATAATCCTCGAGAGTACAAATGTTTTATTTTCAATATGTTTCTGGTGATCCAAAAATTATATAGTAATGTATTGGGTAAATATGGATATATAATTAGATAAAAAATAATAGAATGGGGAGTGTACCCCCATCTAATAAGATACTTTTTACACTATGATAGAATTGGGGTTAACCATTACCATTATCATAGAATCGGGAGTAAACCCAATCCACTCTGATAGTCTTGGTTGTGGGACTTGAATTTTTTTGAAATGAAATTCTATTCTTATGTTCATAACTCAAACATTTTTTCTTATATAAATATTATGCTCCTACGTACGATGTTATTTGACTGAATTATTATTCATGTCTTATAAACTACCCTGGTTTATTCCATGAGTTAATTTATGATCTTTTATATACAGGTTATAATTTTTAAATTTTCATTTCATGTTCTCATATGTATTTTGTTGTTATTTTGATGTGTATTTTAATATCTCCCATGTTTACCCTACTGATATAATGATTTTATCACTTCTCGTGTTTCCTTTACCCATGTTATTAATTGAGGTTTTAGGCATGTTTGTTAAGAGGGTTTCTCATCGTGGGGAACTTAAAGGGGGACCAAGTAGATCTTCTATGTACTAGTTTTTTATGCATCCATGTTTCTAGAGACATTAAGCCATTATGGTTCTATCTTTGATTGTAATGTTATGTATTCATCATTCATATAATAAGATATAATATCTATGTTTGAAATATATGGGTCACTATAATCCCCTTGTTATAGGTGTTGTGAGTAGAGTGATATTGGTTTTTTGATGGTCATGACAAGACTATTATGTCATTGTATATGTAGATAAGATTTTATTATGATCATTGGTAACCACGAAATTCCTGATTAATATATAGTGTTAGATGGTGTATTTGTATCAGTATTATATCTATAAAGAATAAAATTTGACTCGATATTTATTCATATCAGATATTTGTTAGCTTTCTTGGTTGGATCATAATAATAATATTAGTTGGATGAGGATTCATCAATAGAATTATGACTACTTTATTTCCCATGAATCATTGTGGATGTGGGGATAATTTATTGATACATTTAAGGATTAAGGTATAATGATCTAGTGATGTTATGGTATGTTGGTGATGAAGTCCATGAATTTTTGGAATAATTCCACAAGAAGATATTTTATTTGTATTTCCACATGTAACTAGATGTAGGGAATGAAATTTATATATGGTGGATCATATAATGTATGATATATGCATTTTTAGGTTAAAAATTTCCCTATTTTGAAAAATATTCTATATATGTATATCATTACTTAATTTTGGAAATGTATCCACTTTAGAACTAAATTCTAAATGAGGATCTTTATTGGATTCAGATCAATGAATTGTGAGATTAGATAATTTTTTGGATACATATTAGGAATGAAAATAATAATAGAAAAATGGTATTAATGACCCAAATTGTTAAAGTTTTTTTATTTATAAATAATTTTGTATTTTTAGTTTTGGATAAGGATAAGGGTGTACCTACTAATGAAATATATTATGTAATGGAAACTCTTACATGAGAATATTTTTTGAAGAATGGGATAGGGTTTCTAAATCTAGGATGGGGACTCCACTAAAAAGGTTATTCATAAGATTTTAATTTCGTATTCTATAATGGATTTCTCCATATTATTTGGAGGGACACATTGAGGGTTTCCTAGGGGTGAATCAATATGAATCGGTTGAAGGGATGCACCATGATGTGTGTTCAGGTAGCAGAAGTACTATCCTAATTTATTAGGTGACTTGTCCCATGATTCATGGGATTAAACTAGGGTTGATGATCAAGGGTGGTCATTGTATCATGACCCAATGGTAAATTATAATACTAAACCCATGATAAACAGAATTTCACTATGGAATAAATCATTAATTACTTAATAGATCTATTTTATCAATTTTTAAAAATGGAATTTGATCAGTCTTTTCTCATTCAATTACTTTTTTATTTTAGGGGAAATAGGACTTTGGATGGATTTTATTCCATCATATACATATATTTATATTCCCATTTTTCTCCCTAATTGATGTTTTTTTTTGGGTACATTAATTTTTATTTTTTGAGGAATTGTATTCTCATTATTTTATCATTATACATCCCCTTAGGTTTCATAAATTTTTTATTCATTTTTTGAATGGTTATTGAAAAAAGTTCAATAAGAGAATGGATGAATCATCTCAAATATTGGGGATATTTTATATACTGTATTGATATTCTATCATTATGTTTAATGAATATAGTATTTTTCTCTTCCGTTGAGAGATTATGATGAAGTAATATATTTTAAAAAAAATTAATTATATTAACTTGTGGTTCAATGTGTCTCAGGTGATAATAATATTTCATGTAGTGATTTCGAGGAGAATCATTGTCCATACACATATAATTGGTTATAATTACTAAGATGAGATTACACAATTTGTGTTGTTCAATTTTAAAACTATTAAATATAATTTTTTTAATTAGTTATAAACCCTAAAAATTATGTATTTTTATTTTGGAACATATGATAGAGTCTCGTGTTACTAGGATGGTCAGGTATGATCCCAAAAGAGGCATCGATGGGTATGGATAAAGATGATTTTTTTGTAATGAGGTATGTGGTATGTATTACACTTATCCTAAATCTTTTTGATCCTTGATTGTTAATCCTTTTAGGTCATTAAGAATTGGATTAAACTCCTAGTATTCAAGATTAACTCATGTAATAAAATAGAGTTTCATCAAGATTTATATATATAGAGAAAGGGAACAACTTAATGATGAATATTTTTTTATTTCCCAATTAATAAATATGAAATTGATAATGTATTATATTTCATATTATGACGTCATGTTTGTAATTCTGGGAGTTGCGATGAGTTATAGGTTGCATTAGTTGGACCACTGAGGGTTGGTATAACATTGATATTCGAGATTAATCCTACGTATGATGAGTGAGAAAATTAGGCATCTCAAGGGTGGAGGGGTATACTCATTTGATATTTTATTAGAGACATTGAGAGTGATATGAGTGGGATCTGTCATCCAATAATCAATATGTTGTGTTGGGGATAGTTTTCTCTAGTTGATGGGATTGCGGGATCTTTGAGTGGTGATGAGATATTAGATAATGGTTTTTATCATTCAAATTTCCTTGAATGTTGGAAATGGGTATATAAAAGGCCATATATTCACAGGAATGGTATGGTTTATAGGGATTTTTGTTGTGATATTAATATGAGAATTGATTGTTGATATTGGAAAACACCTATTCATTATAGTCTAGTAGAACCAATGGTATATGAGATCACCATAGTGTGTGGGTTTGAGTTGGTTCAAGTTATTAGAAACTGAAAAGTGTCTTATGAATGTATTGATTAAATTCTTGAGTGTGATGGAAATAAATACGGTTTTAGTGGAACTTACCTTATGTGGGGGTTTTGTACGTGAATATATAACTATGAACGTAGATTTTTTTATGATATGTGCAATGACGTACAGTCTAAGTCACTGAAAACAACTTTTGAGGTTGTGATTCCTGATACAAAATAGACTAGATGAGTTATATTCTAGCTAAGATATATATTTTTATAAAATATTTAAATGGTGTTATATTAATTTAAATATTTTAATTATGGGGTTTATGCAGTTGTGTCATGGTTTCCTTAGAATTACGGTGTTGAGATACTTAGACTTAGTTCTCATTTCACCAAATATCATACAATTTCCACGTATTGTCATATTTACGATGGGAATGAGATATTATATAGAACTTGTAATATATTATATAGTCTAAAAATATTCCAATATACCATATAAAATTTTCGTTGTATAGTTACTTTTGGAAAAATTATAAAATTTGTTTCATTTAGAATCTTTGGTCAGACTGATTCGGTGTGTGATACCTTGTACAAATTTTTTTTCTATAGTAATGTTGGTAGATAGATTGAGATTCCATATAGTAGTTTCCACCTATGGATAGACCGATTGAGTAACATAGTTACAATATGATATTTAATAATAATTGTAATATAGAAAAAATTTCAAGGAAACCATATGGCAATTAACATCAATTGATAGTCATGTGTTGTGTTTGAGATTTGAAAAGAAATATGATGCTCATGTTTAAACCAACTAAGACACTAGATGACACCCGAAACATATTATTAACATTGTTCATAGTGAAATTGATTATAGATCCTAAATAAAAACCACTTATACATGATTCTATGATAGTAATGGGTTATTAGAGGTCATTATAGTGGGTATGGTTAGGTGTCATGGTGGACTAGTTATCACATGTTGACTCAACAAACACTATTTTATGTTTTTTTTATTTTGATTTATGTTATTTATGATAAAGCATGAATACTATGGAATATATTTTTGGAAAAAAGAAATTCAATTAATATGGATTACCAACCATGGAGATGTACAATTATGTGTATGTACAAATTATGTTTTAGTTTTATGTAACATGTATCCTCATGGATTAGGATATAATATCTTGATAATGATTATAAACTTTTTTTGAGGTAAGGATCCAGGTTTTAATGGATCTCCATTGTGCATTTTCACTTATTCACATTCAGTCGTGGGTTCAAAAAGGTGGGTGATAGGTTTTATTAATAATGTATGACATCTTAATATTTTTTATAGAATATTATATTTTTTATCATTCATTTTCATATAATCTATCATGGGTGATTTTTGGTTATTTCTTCTTATTTATAGTAAATATATAAGTGGTATAGCTGAAAAATTAATGATCATAAACTCCCACCACATGCTGATAGACCATGGCCACGAGGAACTTATAACAAAGGACTTGTGGCACTCCGATAATGATACTAATTAGTAATCATAGCCATAAAATTACAATATATCAATGATTAATGTTATATAAGAGATAAAATTCATCGAATAAATGTATATTGAAGATGTTAGAAACCCATAATTGTTTTTAAAGAAATTGATTGATCTACCAATCATCAACATCATTTACTTCAAATAAATGCATTTTAGAGGAGTATGAACAAAATGAGTTAAATCAGATCCCCCTGATAATGATATTTGAATAATTTAAAGAAACAAAAATAATTATAAAAAATGTTACATATATGAATTCATATTACATAAACATATAAAATAAATGATATGTTTTCTATTAAATCACATGTCTCCTAAATATATTTTTTAAAAACAAACATTACTTTTTTTTCAAATGATTTTTCCATGTCAATATTTATTATCAGATTAACCCCATGTGTGTTGGTGTTTATTTATAATAACATTATCTATTTTAATACAAAAATTCGTATATGATCTATCATAGAATGAATCCATGAATTTTATATGAAATATACTTTATGAAAAGGGGAGAATTATTCCATTTAATTCTCCCGTAATAGTTTTATATTTGAATGTTCATTAATTAATGGGGTGAAAATGGTAAAAATATCACTTTATTGATCATACAGAAAATAAAAATAGTGTTCACTCCCATAGATCTTGGTATGTGATATAGAAAGAAGATTTCATGAATTTCCTTAATAGTTCCTTATTTGATCATACTTATTTTTGGTTAAATAATGATATTAAGAAGCTATATTTCCTAGGGGTACTTATATATTTATGTTATCCACTCATATATAGACCTAATCTACATTTAGAAAAATTATAAAATTTTTATTAAAATAAAATATTTTTAATACTTTGAAGAAACCTTGTTAGAATATTCTAGACTATAATTAAAATTTATAATATATTAACCTTCAATTTTTTAATAGATGGTCCATGATTATATCCATCTATATTTTATATTTAACATGATATAATTAGACATGATAGAACATATAGATTTTATTCAAGGGATTATATTTTAATTTACATCTAAAATATAATTTACATTATCATTTGTAAATTAGAAACATATATGGTATACTTTCACTATGTATCATATATTATAAATAGTATTCTTAATTTTATTCCATAGTATTCCACTAATCATTTGGAGAACCCGATTTTATATTTCATTAAAAGAATATCTTAAATATTTATTACTTTTTTTCATTATATAAATAATTATCCCTATTAAGAATTTTATTAAATTAATATGAGTAATATTGATTATCATTAATTGATGAATACTACACTATTTATTCATGATAAATTTTCAGGATGTGATAACATATTAATGGAATGAGTATTTTATAGGTGGGGTCTAAAATTATAGTCTCATAGTTAAATTTATAAAAAATGATATTATTATGATCAGATATTGTTTTTGATGGTAGCCTATAATTATGTAGTATTTCCAAATTTTAGGAAAAAAATCTACAATTTTATATAAGTTTCACCATAATAATATTATATTTCAATTGAATTATTATTTTTTATTTTCCTGGATTATTATTAGTTTCATGATTAAAATTTAGTGTCTCTGTAGTTTCATTTATAGACATATCCTAACACTCACCTAATTAATGATATTTTTCCCATTGATGAATATGTAGAATTTATATATGATAACATATTATAAAGAAATCACGGAAGAATAAATTATTGTTATACCATTTATATTTCATTAATAATAAAAAATCCATTTCATAAGAATTTTTTAAAATTATTTATGGTCACTAATATTTAAATTAGTGTAATAAATAATATGAAATATTTTAATCAATAATAATTTACATGTCTCTATATGAAAATAATTAATGAAATTACATTTTATATGAACGTCAAAAATAAAAAAATTAATTTCATAGAATCAGTTGTTTCTTATGATTATTTTTATTATAGAGACACAATATATAATGTCATAATAGTCCCCAGTTAATCTAAAATAATTATAGATGTAAAACTAATGGAAACTTATATCCACTCTTTTAGTCACATTCTAGGATAAATATAATGAATAATGAATGGTAATAAAGGATGTGTTTGAAAATAATTTCTTGTTTTAATATATTCTAATTTTATTTTATTTTTATAAACTTGTATTTATATGAAATAAAAACCATTTTAAATTTTAAATTAATAAAATTTGTTAATTGAATAATATTTTCTGGATTTAAATTTTGTAATAAAATGGGAAACCTAATAAATAATTTGTAAATGAAATCCCCATTTATTAAGGGTTTAATTCAATTCTATATCTACAAAATATGAGTCACATTAAAACATTTTTTTATTGTTCTTGATTATTTAAAATAGATAATACCATATTCATCAAAATAATACATTCTTTATTTTGTTAAATATCCATATATATATATATATATATATTTCTCTTTGTGTGTGTGTGTCTTTAATGTGTATAAATTAAAAATAAAAAAATATAAATGATATATCGAATATATATTGAATGAACTCCTATAGCCAAAACTGAAAAAAACATTAATGTTAATTGTAGATTTCATGAGAATGTATAATTATTTTGGGTTATTTTCACTTTTATTGACATTTCTATGATTTATTATAATTTTTAGCTATCATTTTTATATGATTATTGTTTAAATAAAAGAAAAATGTTAGACTAGTAAAAACAATTTCATTATAAAATTTATATCTACTATTATGTATCACTCTAAAATTCACAAAATAACATTTATTTCACTAATCTAACTGTAAATTTAAAGATTATTGATTGGTTTTCATCAATTTAGTAATTTAAATTTTAATAATCCAAAATATTTTTAAAATATCATAATTTTATTCCTAAATATTTCAGACTTTCTAATGAATTCAAATGATTTATTCTATTATAATGTTGTTTATTTGGTATAGAAAATCGATAGTTGGCATAACAATTAATATATTTTATAAATTTTATCAACTGATTATTACATAATAAAATGAATAATACAGTCCCCTATTTTTGATACACCTAATGTCTTTATAAAATTATATACATAACTTAATAACCTGAAATAGGGATAGAATAATAATATTTATAAATCCAAAACCCGATCTTAAATTTCTATCACTCTTCTAAAACTATAGTGTACAATCTTGAGAGGTAGATTCTAAAAGAATGTGAGGAACTTATTAAGAGCTTTGTAACACCTTGGGATTAATTTTGATAAGACAGGGAAATAAAATTCATGCTCAATGGGGACTAACAAAAGAATAGTGGGTGGTTGTGTTTGTATTTCATTAAAATGATAGAGGGATTATTTATTAATTTCAAAATAGATGTTTTTGGACTCCAAATGATGAAATAATCAAAATGATAAACCAACCCATTGTTTTCTACCGTGGTTCATAAAAAATATGAGTTGGTTTGAATATTTAATAAGTCTATGAACATGAAATATTCAAATAATACAATTTCTTTTGTGGAAGCGATTCATGATCACAAAGAATTTATTTTCAAAATTTAATATATAATATATGTTTTGGCTGATTCATTAAATGTTTATAAAATTAATCAAATCATCTCAAAAGGCCATTTCATTAAAATTAAAAGTTATATATAGATCTGGATTCATTTTAAAGAATTTATTATTTCACTATGGGATATTGTGATGTCAAAATAGAGATTCCATATGTATAACAGATTAAATTTTTACCTAAAATTATAATTTTGAGAAAAATTATGATAAAATCAGTATTGGATAATTTCTAAATGATAATTAAAAAATAATATCTCTTGTACATGTATATATTTCTTTCTATAAGAATTTAACTTTTAATTAATAATACTTATTTACTGATAATTACTAGTTTTCATTTATCAATAAATTTATTATCCAATTAATAAATTCTTTAGTAATCATTAAAATTATATTTTCATTTATATTTATATAATTAATAAATAATAATATTTTATTTTATTATCATGTTTTTAATATTTATTTTTTTTCAAAATAGTTTCTCAATTGAAGCAATCTTCTTCCCAAAATAATTTTTCTGATTTTTCAAATAAAAATATGGTTTTTAATAAACTGATTATAAAATCAATATTAAGGTAACAATAAAATAATGTAAATATACATAATTATTCATTAAATAATAAAATATTTATTTTTATTTTACTCGGATCGATATAAATAACCTATTGTTACACTCATGAGAGTCAGAAGTGTAAGGTGTGTGATGATGGTACATCATTAGGGCGGTTCAGGGATCATTGTTTGTACCATGATCATGATAAGTTTTAACTGCCCCCCAAAAACTATATCACTCAAATTTCTTATTGGTTAATCTTTGATTTTTATTTCTGAAGGGAAAATCCTAGTGATTCTATTTCCATCAAATTCACTAAGAATAGTGATTTATAGAGCATGATCTTACTTGTCGAAGCTATATCATCGTACATTTCAGTATATTGGACTTCAAAATAACCCTTTATTATAATATTAACAATCATTATACAGTGAATATATCATGAATGGTTAATATTTATAATATTTCATTAAATATAATAGGTTATAGCTATCCAAAATACCCAATTTTTTGTTTTAGATAACTATAACTATAATGAATTTACTATATTTAAAATTTAAACTAATTTATAAACGTTTTTAGTTTTACTATTCCCTCCTTTAATAATTTCTCCCTCGTCATTTCATTTGATACCCTAAAATATATGGGTGTACTTCTTATTTAACATCTCTTTTGGTTTACATGTTTCTTCCTAAGTCTTGTGGTTCAACCAAAACACTTTGATCATGTGAGTTTTATTAGTTTTTATAATATTTCCCCTACAATATAAGATCATCACCAGCTAGTCATCATATTAAAAAATGATCTCCATGGGTAGCAGATGAATATTTTGTTTTTGTTTTTTTTCGGTCTGTACTTCTTTATGGGGGATTGATGAAACAAATCATATACTTGGGATTTTTTATGTGGGTTTTCTAATTAAAATACCACCTCTTAGATGTGATCAAAGATCTAAAAGTTGCTATTGTGTATTGGTATATGATTTCCCTTAATCATGCATATCATGATTTCCATAAATGGAAATATATTATGAAACACATTATATTAAACCTCAAACTCAATGACTCAATGTTAATTTTATTCATATATCTTCAATAAACATGTTGTGTATTTCAAAATTCAATTTAAATATTTTTTTTAAATATCTATTATATCTTATAAGTGATCATTTTTTATAAACTACTATTATCCATCACTACCCTATCATGTTGGATTCCAACACCTCATCCAAGACATACACTCATATGTTTCCTTTTGAACTCATGAATAGAATATGTAATTACATTTAAGATCTAATAGGAGAATATTATAATCAAAATATCCATGAAAATACATTTCTCATGATCATAACATATTCTTTAGAGTTTGAATGGATCTCCTAGACGAACCATAAATCTATGTGTGGTAAGATAAAATGATTCTCAATTTTGTATTCAGTTCTTATTGATGGTATTTCATAATCGTTAAAGTAAACCAATGATATCTTTTAGATAAAATATTGAGTTTTAATCCTAGAATACATACCACAAATATATATATATATATATATATATATATTAGTGAGTTTTTCAAGTGATAAATCATCATTGATATAAATGGAATTTTATGATTCTGTAAGGTGATCAACTACCACCAAAATCTAGTTATTTTCATTAAAAATAATTATGATTCCTATGGTTAAATCCATGGATATGTTGCTCTATTTAAAAATTGGGATGGGAAATTGTTTCATCATTCCATTAGACTTATTTCATTCTATATTTACATGTAGTCATACAAATCATTGAGATTCCAATTTTATAATCTCCCAATTCATGGTATCCCCTGTAAGTTTTTCATTACATGTCAATACATATTAGTTCTTCTAGGATGAATAATGAAAGATAAAAAATGCACATTATCTAGGTGTTACCAATGAATTTTTGGTTTCTATGGGTTATATATTTAGCTTCCAAACCATATAACTCAATTTTGAAGAAAATATTAACTTTGAAATAGTATTTTACTTTTTCCGTATCACCTCATCCATTTGATGGGCCCCATTGTTCATATAAATAATATATGGTTGAATTTTTATTTTATTAATGTGGTATTATTATCTATTTATCATTCCCATTTCCATCCTTAACATGTTCATGAATATTGGACCGCTTTAAATTCTAATCTTGTATAAGGTTGTACTATCTTTTCGACAATGAGAATATACCACTTCTTCTTGATTCTCAGCATGGAAATGGATTGAATAATCATGATCTGTGTTCAATTCTATGAAACATAATTGGAAAAAATTAAGATCTTATTATGTTAAAATTTACCTAAGCCTTTTATTACAGGTATATATGTTACACTTCTCCCTATATATATAATGTGTCCAAATTGTCAATATGGTGATCACTACAACCATTTAATTGTCATGATATTTTTAGTTTTACTAATTCGTTTCTCAATTTCATGGAGGCACAATATATCATATTATCATCTTGTACGAGTAGAAAACCCAATCTATTGATTGAGGTATCATTTTAGATCAAATTTCATTCCCTAGTGGTTGGTAATGTGAGTAATATATGCACTGGGTAAAATTTTTTTAATTCCCAAATATCACTTGGAATTAATCATTAGAGAAAATAATCCCCCAATTTGGAGTATCCTTGGTTATTGGGATTGAAAATAATTAGAGAAATCTCACATATCGATGGTAGTACACATATAGTTGATTGAAACTATAGATATCCATCATTGATATGTGTTTGCGAAAATATTTAACAGAATTTTTCAAAGGATCCACATATATCAATTTTCTAATGACCAAATTACCTAAGATTGTTTATTTCTCTATAATAAAAATTCATTTACTATAATTCACATATGTCATTTCCATTCACATGGTGTTTAGAATGGTACTTAAATTCATATCATGTTCCATTATGATTTTATTGTAGATTATAAAATCATTTATAAATACAACCAGAATTATTTGTGGCAATCCATATACATTATATTAATTATGTCCAGGATTATAGTTGGAGAATTAGTGATCCAAATGCAATTACAATGAAATCATGGTGCACATACCTTTTATGAAATAAATATGGGGGTTGAGCTCCTTCTTCAATGTTACATTATTATATCACCATTGAAAGACCCACCATAGTGAAGTAATAGGCTCCACATGTTTGAAAAAAAATAATAAATATATGGTAGATAATACTTTATCATTATCATTATCTTCCTAAGAGATTTATAATCAATTCAGAGGAACATTGACACATATTTCATAGTGATAAAGAGGACCAACACACCCCATTATGAAAAAATTGGTAACATTAACCATTTATCCAAATTCAATTGTTATATATTATTCAACCCATTAAGACCTATAGTTTATATCAAATATATACATGCTATTATTTTAAAATTTAATAACTTCGATTTTCATTGTAAAATTCATGAAAATAATTTGCGAATATTTTGAGACAAGGCATTGAGATGGCACGTTATTCTGAGGCATGGGTTCCAGTAATAAATGTCTGAACTATTTTGTTGTTTATTGAAAATAGATCATGTGTGTAGTTTTAGTAACTTCTTAATGGATCCCATGATCTGAAATCCAAGGGAAAAGTTTTGTTCAATATGGAAGGATTACCCTTGGCATGACTTAACTTTGGTCGGTGCGGGTATCTAGTGAGAAAACCTGAAAAAGACGTAAAAATAAATAAATTTTTTAAATAGAATTATATTATTTTGATATCATTATAAATCATAAATAGTAACTCATATTGGATGTCTGATACCACCATTGATATCAAAATGTGGTGTTTCCATAGGTGGAGCCTAGCCTCAACCGTTGCAGGGGGATGGTTGAAGTTAATTTGGGGACGGGAACTCCATTAAAATATTTAATAAAAAACATTTTAGTTGATGTAACATGGTAACATATCATTTTTTTTCATTGAGCCTTCTTAGTAAATCCATGTTTATCATTGTAACATTGTATTTTTCATAAGGCATAGAGGAGGAACCCACCCATTGGAAAACAATGACACATGACGAATCGAGATCACTCATGAAAGGATCACCATACCTAAAGAATCCTCTTCTCAGACTAATCCAATCTCCAAGTAGGGGGTTTATTTTAGATCGTGATTATTTTCGAAATTATTTTTTCCAATGATTAACACGGACCAACCCACAAACATTTTGATATGTCGCATGATCATTTCAGCAGGATGTTTAAGAATGTTGGATTAATGGGGGTGAATCTTATTAAATATTATTTTTTAATCTATTTCAATCCTTATATCATGAACTGACTAAAGATTTCGAGAAAAATGCCATGGTCCATTTTATGTTTGTTATTGTGCATATATATCTCCCCCTTGGTTTTTTTCTTCACTGATGTCCCCCTATGGACACATAGTGATTTTTCAGGAGGTTCTGAACATGACTGTACCCTCAAACTGATGAAAAGATAATTTGTATCCCACTGATGTGAAGAAAACGACCCAAGGGTCACAACTATGCTTTTGATTTGAAAAACAGAGCACTGGAGTGAGATTGGAGAACTATTGAAGGAGGGCTGCTGGAGGCGTGCAGTGATGCCGATAATGGTGTGAGATGACATGACTACCCAGTAGGCGGAACCAGTGACACGGTCGGTGGGGGCAACAGACAAGGGTTTCCAGAAGTCGATTGGCAGTGGGATTCAGCGAACATGGTAGGAGGCCGCAGTCCAATTGGACCACGAAGGTGGGACCCCACAGTAATGGACGAGACATGGTCACATGGCAGACCACCACATCAAACATGGTGGTTGCCCCACGTTGAAGTGGAGCAGATGTGGCCACCACCGCGATTGAGCGGCCTAGGTGGGTAGTAGGACATGCCCATTTATCTCGGGTCGGTAGCAGGTTATGTGCATTCGGAGAGGGCTTGTAGCCGGTCTGGTCTAGTCGGGCTGGACGAGACCCAACAGGCTAGGTCAGACCCAATGGGTCGGGTCGGGTCAGGTCGGGCCTCACTCTTTACCCACTATTCCATTTTTACATAAAATCCCATAATTGTCAAAAAAATATGTTTGCTTGATGAGCTGAATGAGGTGTTTGGACCCTTGCGACATGGATGTCCTTTTGAGATAACATAATGAGTTTTAATAGAAGTTTCAATATTTAGTATTTTTTCAAGGAGTAGGTTCTCCCAGAATGAGTGTGATAAGTATATAATCATTTGGTTGTCTACGACATAGAATAAATGTGATTACCTAGACAGCATGTCTTACCTAGACTATGGGTCTTATTTAGACTTTTTGTCTAAGATTTTGTCATTACTCTTCTATCCCACAGGGGTGTGGGTCCTCTAGTCTTTCATGACACTTTATGTGTTATATAAACACTATATGTAACTACAATTTTTTTGTTTCATACACATCAGGTGTTACCGACCCTCCGTATGTTATCTACACTTTCTGTGTTACCAAATATCCATGTGTTACTACTTGGGGGTACTGTGTATTCTTACATCAATATTTTTTACATAAATTAGACCTAAAATTTGTCTGGTCTAACTCAAGTGACTTTATTGATTATACATATTAGAGGATACACTATGGGTACATACATAGTTGTATGCCATGTGTGTAAATTTGTGGTTTACCTATGTGGTTGGGTGTCCCTACTGAGTATTTTTCAATCACCCATGCAAATGATTCACCCTCACATGTTTTTTCTTGTGTAGACGATTGATAGATTTGATGGAGCTCTTGGGGGACCAGAGCGGGTGGTGCTTCAGGGTGAACCGACTGATTTGGTGTGCTTTAGAGACATTCAGAATGCTTACTGTACCAACCCATCTTTTATTGTTTTATGCTGATTCAATCTAGGAGCTTGTAATTTTCTACTTCAGTTGGGCTTGTATTTTTTCCCCTTTTCCTTTCATATTTGTACCTTACTCATAGTTGGATTCTAAATTGGTATAAATACAAGATTAATCAGTATTTATAGTTTCTATATAGTTTTAATTGATGGTTTCTTGTGTGTAGGTTTATAGAAAAATTCATCCCCTTTGTGGGAAACACCTACTCTGTGCTAGTCGCCCGCCCCTGTTATATGGGAGACGTGCTTTGGGTAGTCATGGCATGGGCCCAAGGGGAATGGTCGTAGAAGAGTGGTTTCAAAGGGCACTTGATTTTCTCTTGTTTTGGGGAAATGATGTTATGTGTTTCAAGTTCATATTTCTAGACAATGAACCCATTATTGGTGTCGAAGCGGATGTATCCATATACTAGGACCCTGAATTTGGATATCTGAAATGGTATATGAAGACACAAGTTCCATTGGAAATTAATGTATCATTCATCTTATTGAATTTAGTGTGTTCTTATAACCTTATTAAGTTGGAGTCATATAGTTAGGTATACTATATTGATTTTAGTTCATAATTAGTTGTTTCATGAGTCCTCCATACAGACAGCCATCCGGGATTCCATTACAGGACCTTGAGGATGCTCTTCCGAGTGATGGGGCATCAGTGTATCGATCAATCCCTGAGATAGAACCTCCAAGTAGTTCCCCTGTTATACCACCACCCAGAGAGAAATAGTTCCAACCAGCATTATCCGTAGAGGTTGCATGCAGGCATTGTTCAATGCAAGAATTCTAGAGGAAGTGACCTCTCAGCTTCCAAGGGAATACAGATTCTTAGATCGATGAGGATTGTATGGAGGCCATTACGCGAGTCTTATTTTTAGTGAGGGAGCTTCCATAATAGATGTATGTTCTATTCGCGAGCAATATTCAGGGCTCAACAAGGAGGCGGTGGAGCATGATGACTCAGATGCATGATGAGGCAATGCTATCCTATACAGGATTTGAGTGCAACATCAAGGAGGACTTCTTCTCGGAGACATTATGCTCTATGAATATACAAGAGCTACTTCACCTATAGTAGGGAAGCTGGTCAATAGTAGAGTACTTAGTGATATTCTAGGATCCTTCTCGCAACTCTACAAACATGGTGTTGGACCCATTCTTTACAGATCATACCATCAAGGAGGGACTAATATTGGTGGCAAGGAAATCATTGTTGTCCCATATCATCCCTATGTATACAGTGGTGCTAGAGCAAGCACTAATGGTAGAGAGCTTTCATGTGGAGCTGAAAAAGGTGGTAGGAGATACTATCGATCGACATGTAGTGGATTATTCAGCAGAAGGTGGCCAACAGATGATGTAGGGACCAAAGTAGGTCATGCACTCTAGGGGATGAACCAACGATATCAGATCAGCATGGTGGGCCACCTAGGGAAGAGAAAGTAAACTGAAGGATATATTGTTCTACTCATGAGGAAATCACTATCATCTTGCAATATATTTCCAAACGTATCATACAATAGGTCAATAGATAGTTGGGGGGACCATTGCGTCAATGGAAGTGGTTCGATCATGGAGGTTCGTAGGGTGACAGACTTGGAAGGGGAGCAGGTTGAGCAACATATGGTGGGCATTGGTTTGAGGTTCTTCCAGCACTACCCCCATGCAGTCCACCACGGGCTATTGGAGCTTGTGGAATTAGGGGATCCCAGCTTCATGTGATAGAGGTTTACATTCCTGATGCTTCAGTGATTATTAGAGGTAAGATATATGTCTTCTCCACCATATGTACAGTTCTTATAGTCACAGGTTCTAGTCACCCTATTCATTCCATGGACCTTGTTTGGAGTTCAGTGTTTCTGGTGGAGTCCTTGGATTGATATTTATATTTACAGACTCATATGGGAGGGTATTCAATGATCCAACACTTGTGTTAGTAGTGTGAGAATACTCTTGGGGGTGAGAGCATCGACTAGGATCATTTGGTAGTGGCGTCGAGGCCTTACGATGTCATTCTAAGTATGGACGGGTTATCCATAGTCCATTATCTGGTTGACTATTTTAGGCATAGAGTGCTATATATCCATGGATATGGGACTATAATTTCATTTACAAATGAACTGGAAATGCATGTAGTGTAGGATTGACTCCAAAATAGTAGGGTTTTACTGATCTCACACATGTTGGACGGAATGACCCTTGGTACAATGGGGGAGAAGAGTCCATAATTTCCTTCGACGATGGATGAGTATGATGATTTATTCCCTTATGATGTACTATAATTACCTCCTCCTAGTTAGATAGATTTCTTCATTTATCTATACCATGTGATGTCACTAATATCTACACCTGCATATCATATATCTCTCGTGGAGCATCGAGAGTAGAGGGTATTGTAGGAGTAATTTCAGAGAAAGGGATTCATGAGGCCTAGTGTTTCACCATGGGCATCCCCAATTTTGTTGGGCAAGAAGGTTGACCAAAAAATGAGGTTAGGTGACGAATTTTGGTGCATAAAATAGGTCACCATAATGAACAAGTATCCTCTACCAAGGATCTATTATCTTATTGAAAAGCTTAAGGGAGGGAGATGGTACATGAAGATAATCCTCATACTAGGCTATCACCAGATTCGTGTATGGGATGAGGATATTTCGAAGAAAACATTTAGATTTGGATAGAACCACAATGAGTACATAGTGATGCCTTTTGGCATAAAAATGCCACAATGGTATTCATGGGAATCATGAACAGTATATTCTAGTTATACATGGATCAGATTGTAGTTGTCTTCATTGATGACATTCAAGTGTATTCAGCATCCGAGGAGGAGCATCTGATACACATTAGGATGGTCATGGACTTACTCCATTAGATCCCACTTTATGAGAAGCTCTCTATGTTCCAATTCTTATTTCTAGAGGTCAACAATCTAGGAAATGTCATCTCAGATGATAGATTGTAATGGATTCAGTGAATATTGATGCAGTTCTTTCATTGGAACAACCCAAGTGTGTTATTGAGGTTTATTGTTTACTTAGATTGGTAGGGTACTCTCAGAGGTTCATACATGACTTATCCAAAGTTGAACAACCCATGAAAAATTGGACGAAGAAAGGGAAACCCTTATGATGGATAGAAGGGTGCTAGAAGAGTACTTAAAAATTGAGGTATATCTTTAAAGTCACACCTATACTGAGGTATCAAGAAGAGGGTTCTGAGTACATGGTTTTATGTGATGCCTCCGGAATAGAAGGTGGTTGTGTCTGGATTTTGGGGAGAGCAGTGATTATCTATGGTTCTCTATAGTTGACACCACATGAGAAAAACTATGTGACACATGGCCTTGAGATTGTAGTGGTATTATTCACATTGAATATGTTGCAATATTACATTATGGTAAAATAGTTTATCATAGACTTGGACCACAAGAGTCTCTACAATGAGATCATTTATAAATATTTTAACATGAGGCAGAGACGATGATTGGAGTTCCTCTAGGACTATTACATCATAATTGTCTATACTAATATGAAGGGGATTGTGGTGAAGAATGCATTAAATAGGAAATTCAGTTAATAACTATAAAAATATGATTCTAAGAAGTTTTCCTCATTTTAACTATCTTTTTTGGATAGAGTTCAAACAGGTTATCTACAATCTATGGTGGTTACCCCTACATTAATAAAGTGTGTGAGATAAGTAAAAATCAATGAAGACATCATTGTGATTACATGGTCTTGGATGTCAATAGGTCTTGCCCCTAATGGGTATACGAAAAGTGGGGAGCATGTCATTTTTTCTAGGGAACACCCAGTTGTACCTAGGGAATTATGGGAGGAGGTGTTGAGGGAGTTCCATAAATCCCAATTGGTGGTACATCCAGGTGTGGAAAAGATGTACCAGGACATCAAAAGTTAGTTTTGGTGGCTAGGGATGGAGAAAGAAATGGAAGAGTTTGTCTCTAGATGCCTCAATTGTCAATAGGTGAAGGTCAAGCACCAGGTACAAGTGGGATTGAATCTACCCCTTGATGTGCCAGAGTGGAGGTTGGATGGAATATTGAAGGTCTTCATAATGGTTATACCACCTACATCAATGGGTAATGATACCATCTAGGTGATCATCGACATACACACCATTTTAACCCACATCCTAGTGATTCCGAAATATGGATCATTATAGAACTTGGGACACCTCTAATTATAAGAGATACATCGACACCATAGAGTCCCATAGATGATAATATCTAATCAAGACAAACATTTTATATACCTATTGTGGAAGGGACTACAAGAGGTGTTTTGGGCTCTGTTGGGATTGATCACTCCTTTCACCTGTAGATATACTGCCATATGGAGCATCTCATTCAGGTCCTAGAGTACATGTTACATGCTGGCATCCTAAATTTTGGCCATATTTGGAAGGATTACCTACCCCAAGTGGACTTTGTGTACAAACATATACCACTCCACCATTGGTATGGAACCATTCGAGGATTTATTTGAGAGTACCTGTAGGTCACCACTTTGCTGAACTAACCCTGTAGAGTCAACACTCATGGGCTCAATGTTGTACAGGACACTACGGAGAAGGATCAAGACATCTAGGATCAGATGAAGACTGCACTAAGCCATCATAAATCATATTTTGATAGGCGATAGAGGCCCGGTTGTTCATGGACATAGACCATGTGTTCCTTCAGGTCTCTCCTTGACGTGGGATAATGATATTTGGCCAGGGTGGTAAGTAATCCATGAGGTTCCACATAACATTTTGGTACTATATAGAGTGGGAGAGGTGGAGTACCACATGGCTCTACCTACATAGTTAGATCAGCGGCTTGGAATATTTCATTTATTCTATATGTGGAAATACATACCTAACCCTTCACACATCATTGACTATGGAGAGCTGGACATTGATGAAAGGGAAACTATTGAAGAGTAATTGGTGTAGATTTTAGATTGATAGGAGAAGATCCTTCATGGATAGTTGATTCCTCTTGTTTTTGTCCCATTATGGCATGGGAATCTACAAGATAGAACATGGTAGAGGGAGTCTAATTTTCATACCCAGTATCACCATTTGTTTGATTAACCCCTATTTTGGATTTCAGGAACGTAAATCCCTAAGGTGTGGAGAAAATAATATCTTGGATTTTCCAAGTAAAATGACTCAAAAATTATATCAGATTATTTCGAGACTAAGTATCGAGATGACACGTGATTCTGAGACCCGGGGTTCTTGGAATAAATTATTGAACTATTTTTACAATATTTAAAAATAACATGTGTGTGTGGTTTTAGAAACATCTAAATGGGTTCCGCGATTAGAAATCATATGGCACTGTTCTGTTCAAGTTGGATGGTTTACCATTGGAAGGACATGGCATAGATCGGTGTGGGTCACTAGTGTGAAACACCCAAAAGGACATATTCATAAATAAAATTATTAAATAAAATTATTTTAATTTCAAATCCTATTAAATCATCAAGAGTAACTCATATTGGAAATCTGAGACCACAATTGAATTTTTAATGGGAAATTCTCCTTAGGCACAACCCAACCTTGACTGGCATGGGATAAGGGTGAATGTTAGTTTCCAGATTTGAACATTATTTAAATATTCATTAAAAATATTTTAGTTGACTTAATGTAGTAACAAGACATTGGTTTTATTTTTAATTGAGCCATGTTCATAAATAAAGGATTATCATGATAAACTTGGATAATTCTTAGGGAAAGGGGGAGGAACCCTCCTGTTGGCGAACGATGACAAATGGCGGATTGAGATTTCTTATGGTCGGATCAACATCAACGAAAAATACACTTCTATGACTGATCCAAACTCCACATTGGGGGTACATTTTTCTTCGTGAATTTTTTCTACATTATTGTTTCGAAAAGAAATTTAGACCTACCCATGAATAGGTTGATCCGTATTTCGATAATTCTTACTAGATGGTTAAAATTAAAAATTAAAGGAGGTGGATCTTATAAAATATTCTTTTTCTACTCCTTCATAATCCTGCGGAAATGAAGTGACCAATTCTAACGCAAACCATTCCAAGGTCTACTCTATGTGTGTTCTGCTTCTTATCTTTCTCCCATGTTCTTTCGTAATTCGCTGATGGACCCCTATGGCCACATTAGGATTTGACCAGTTGTTTCGAACATGACTGGACCCCCAGAGCGATACCAAGAGGATTTGGAGTCCACGACCAGGATGAATGAAATCTGAGGGTCGTATTTGTCATTATATATAAAAAACATCCCCATTGTGTGAACGAAGACTAGTAGTCCCCCCTATAGAGATATCCTACAGTATGACATCCATAGGGTTGTGAATATGGGATATCGGCTAGAAGTTGGTTGTGGACCTCAGCAGATGCAGGAGGAGGTCACGGTCCCATTGGACTGAAAAAACAACCATAAAGTGGTCACGTGGAAGACCCCCACATCAAACACTGTGGCTTCCCCATGTTTGTGGGGAGAGGATTCGGTAGCCACCATGTACAAGCGGAGGAACCATCTACTTGATCGGGCTTTGCTCGAGCTGGAGGGTCATGCCAGCAATGTGTTGGGTTGACATAGTGGTTCGGTTCGGACATAGAGTGTCGGGTCTGGTGGGACCGAGGTCAGGCTAAGTCGGTATGAACGGGTCGAATCAGACATGGACCCAACTGGCCCCTTTTTACTTAAAATCCAATAAATCTTACACTATGCGTCCATTTGATGATCCATTTGCGGCATTGGGTACCTTGAGACAACAAAATTCTTTTGAGATACACTAGATGAGTTTCTAGGGAAATTGTCATACGACCTACTGGGTCATGGAAGAGGTACTCTCGAAATGAGTGTGCTATGGAAGGAATCTTCTGGCTGGCTACAACCTAGAAGCTATGTGATTACCTAGACGCTATGTCTTACTCAGACTCTGTTTCATTTCTATACATTTTTTCTTACCATGATTGAGTCAATACTCCCATGCACCAGAAAAGTCATGACCTATCCCCAAGGGCCGGTGTCATGACTACCCCAAGCCTACCTTTCATAGGACTAGGGTTGGTGACTAGCACCAGCAAGGCATGTCCCTAAAATGAGAAGACATTTCCTTTAAAAACCCATAGTACAAGATGAAAAAAACATGTAACCAAGTAGTTAAACATTAGTACTAAAAATTTCTACTATTAGTAAAGGGGCTAAAATACAATCCCACATGAAGAGATACAATGCCAACTGAAATTAGAAACTAGCTCCTGATATCATCCTCCAGTGATCCAACATGAAGGGAAGGTATATATTGTTTCTATAGCACTCCATGTTAACCAGTCACCTATATGTACCACCTGGTCATGGCTCTTATAGTCTTAGAAAAGCTTCTCATCGTCTGCACCAGATACCATAATGTGTAGACAAAGCTCATGCACGGGTGAGTTTAACAATACACCGTAGGGACCCTAAGACCCCCGAAGGACTCTCATAATTCTTGAAAGGAAAAAAAATAAATATCTCAATCAAAATGTACAAAAGAATATACACTACTCAAATCATGTATAAAATATCTGCATAAATACGAACGATTGGTCATAAGGCTAGATCATTTTATTCTACTAAGTGGGACTACTACTCACCCTCACATGATCGATGGGTACTAACCCGCTGACTTAAAAAAGTTCTGACTCGCCCAGGATCGATTAGTACTAAACCTAGAAGACCCACGTAGGATCTAACCCGCATAGGATCGATAGGTATTAACCCCCACAGACCCAAAAATGATCAATATGTGCTGACCCTCATAAGATCATTGAGTGCTGATCCACATAGGATCTGACCCACACATGTTCAGTGCAGACCCAAATAGGATCTCTAGGTGTTGATCCATAGAGGATCTCTAGTAGTTTGTCCACATAGGATCGCTAGGTGGTGATCGACACATGATTGATAGGTTTTGATCCACACATGATCTCTAGGGGATGATCCACACATGAGCGCTAGGTGCTGATCCACACATGACCGCTAGGTGCTGTTCCACAGAGGATCGCATGGTGTTGTTCCACATAGGATCTCTCTGTTCTAATCCACACAGGGTCAATTATTGTTTAACCACACATGATCTCAATTCATTATTCAAATTTCATCCATCCACAGGATTCCCACACATTGTATGCTTGATTCTAGGAGGATCTTCTCCTAAATCCATCAGTTATACTTCAACTATCCCAAAGCCTCACGATGAAGTAATGCAATTATCATTCATGACATTAGGGTTCCAACATAACAAATTTCGCATCAATCAGACGTCTGATCAGAGAGTTATAGACATTTCAGTGCTGAGGGCCTAGGTGGATTCGGGTACGATCCAACCTATGTAGACTCCAACATTCTGCAAAACATAGGTGAATTATCTCAAATGTACCATCACATAATAATTATTCTAGCACCATAGACAGTTCATCAAACAAATGTTTGTTTGGAAAGATAAGGTCTTTCAAGTGTATATAAGACAAAATGGGTTCGGTTCCGGTCTGAACCAACCTCGCTCGGCCTGAACTGGCTAGGCCCTGGTGGGATCGTCCCGCTATGATGTAGACTAGCCCGGCCTGCTGGATGGAATGACCTAGGCGAGGGGTCACACCACCCCTCATTCCCGACTGAGTCAAATTTTTGTCGGACACTTTGATGAGCAGCATCGCATGGCGCCGCCTTGGCTAGCTGCATGACCTGTGGGGCATGGGTCTCCTTCAAGAAGGATTCGAAGTTGTGGCCTCCTCCTATGGTGCACTATGGAGCACCACTCTCCAGAAAAGTGGAAAATCGAGGGTCGGATGCCCATCTATTCTAACATAGCTCTGAGCGGGCATGCCTCCTTCTACGGCTGGCGAACACCTCCCGACGTCTTTTCCCACTAGAGCTTCTTCCACTAGGCTTTAGGGACACTCCAGAGCTATGTTTTCACTCCCATGTGGGCCTACGGGCCTCACAAGATTCCACAACAACTATTTAACACTATGATTCATGCGGCTATCAAATTTAGAATTTTCCCGTGAAGATTGCAATGATAAAACAAGTAGTGGAGGGTCTGGGCCTTATTCGTTGAGCCCATTCCATTGGCATTATCATCATATAAATAAGGTATCAAATAAAAACATCACATAGATATATATTAATAATTTATCCAATCTCTCACAAAAAACACCCCAAAATTCAAGAACGTTGAAAAGAAATGAGAGTTTATATAGTTTAATAACAACCCCTACATCAAATTCAAAAGAGATGTTGTAGTGGAGGAAGGAGTGCACATGCTTGAAGGTGTTCGTTGGAACATGCCATCGCCCAATGATTCCCCCAATGTCTATCACTTGATCACATTCTTCTTTAGAGTGGAATTTCATGAGAACTTCACTAGATCTTCCTCTCATAGCCCTCAAAAAACCCAAGCCCGAGCTCTAATTAAATAGAGTGGACGATAGGATCAACACACCATAAAATTAATGTGGTTCTTTATTGAGTTAAATTGATGAATCTATTAATTATTCCCAACAGTGTGGTTACACAACCTATTAAAAACTCTTAACTATGTGGTTACATAAATTCTGGGTCGGGCCATTAATGTTCAGACTTTGCAATGCGGTTCCACCACCGTTTGTCCAACAATTGAAAAAATAAAAACAAAATAACCATTATTTATTTTATTAATTTTTTAATGTCCAAAAATTAACATTTTATACTGTCCCTTTCCAATCTATGTTAGGCTTCCCATAAAAATATCTTGGAACTATGTATTCAATGGCGTCCTCAGATATTTAATCCGAGCTCTGGTTGAAATGATAGAAATCGCCACCCACAAATTTACTAAACGTACCTTAGAAAAAGATCAAACATTATTAACAGTCACCTTCTACCTACATCAGTCGAGATTATGCTCTGCCTAAGGGAAATCGGCCTTCACGAGCTCAACGGTACTCTTAGATTTCCAATCTGAGTTAGCATTTTAGCGTTATTGAGTTTTACACTAAAATGATTGTTATTTCATTATTTTATTTCATGCCACAATCTAACTTCCACTGCATGACCGCGCTGTCCAATGTTAACATCAACCTATGGAAAGCATACACTTATGAGTTTAGTGGTGGACTTCGATTTTTAATTCAAGTCACCATCAGTGACTTATATGCATTTCAAAAATAAAATTATCTTATTTAATTATTTTATATACGGGTATGAAATTTTCCTATTTTCTCACTGGAGACCTGCGCTGACTAAACATAGGTCGCTCTTAGGTTAAACCCACCATCCTGAATGAAATGGTGCCCTCAAATTTATGATATAGGAATACATTGAAGAGTAATTCCACATTTTCATGAAAAATACTCATTCCAGATATTTTAGGCTTAAACCTTTTTGACATGTTCATTTTGGCTAATCCAGGCCTTAGAATCACATGCCATAACTTTCACAGTTTAGTAAAAAATCTATTTAATAAATAAAATTATAAAAAATTTATTGGTGTTTAAATTCTCCCCACCTTATGGATTTACATTCCGAAAATCCAAAACAAAGGAAAATTAAACAAGTGGGGGGGGGGTACTGAGCATGTATCTGAGCCTCCCTCTCCAATTCGCTCTGCTGGAGATTCTCGTGCTGCCAGTGAACTCGCACTAGAGGAATTGACTACCCACTAAGGAAATAATCATGTTGTTATTCTATCTCCATCGAGAACTCCAAAATATTTACCTCATAGTCGATGTCCATCTCACCCTAGTCGATAATGTGTGATAGATCATGCACATACCTCCTCAACTACGACACTAGAATAAAATTATTCTCCTAGTGCATCTGTGGGGGTAGATCTTGATAGTATGCCATCTCGACTACTCTTATGAGGATCTAGAAAGGTCTTACTAACCCCGGTGATAGCTTGTCAATGCAACTGATCCTCTATATTGCACATCGGGGTGAGACCTGAATGAATCCATGTTATCCCTACCCAAACAACATGGGTCTCCATATCCTATTGTAATAAGACATCTGCACACTTCGTGCAGTCTTCATCCATTATGGGACGATCCTTACCTTCCCCGTGGTAGCCTATACAAACTCTAGACCCATAATTTCTAAATCCCCTAGGTCTGTCTGGCATAGAGTTGATCTGTATAGTCGCCAATATAGGGCCTAAAATTGAGTCATTTCAATGGTTTAGTGATAACTACTATTGTATGTGAACTCCACTAGTGGAAGGTTGTCCTCCCAAATGTGGCCAAATTTGAGGACATAATAACAAAGAATGTACTCGAGTGGTTATATGGTCTTTTCAGTCTGGCCATCTCTCTGATGGTGAATGATGGTTCTCAAGAATAGATGGCAACCAAACGTGTCCTGCAATCCCTTCCACAACCAAGATGTTAAATGGGAATCACAGTCTAAGACAATCATCTACGACACCCTTTGAAGTCGTAAAATCGTCTATGCGTAGAGACGACCCAATACCTCTATTAATCCCTGCTCTCCAATGGGTAGGATGTGGGACGACATGGTGAGTAATTCAACGATCACCTAGATGGAGTTTTTCCCCCTACATGCATGTGGTAGCCTCATCATGATGTCCAGGTAGACACCATCCCACATGCATTCTGGTACCACGACTGGCTAAGCTAATTATGATGGTACATCATGCTCGGCCTTCTCATGATAGCAAGTGAGGCATCCTGATACGAAATATGCAATGGATTTCTTCATCCCTGGCCAATAGTACTGAAGTCAGAGGTCCTCGTATATCATCCCCACACCCAGATGTACTTCCAAAGGGAATGTGTGAAACTCACTCAACACCTCCTATCACAGTGTCACTGGTACCGTGGTGTTTCTTCTAAAGGGGACGTTGTGCTCCCCTCCATCAGAAACTCCTTCAGGAGACCACATTAAGGGTATCTGTGCACATAAATCCTTGTAGTCAATGCCCCCAAATCTATGTCCCCTGCACTCGCTAAAGGATTGGGGGATTGATAATCATTGAATATAGTTATAATGATCCATCACAATCCATGGAGGATAACTGCTACATGATTAGCTGATATGTTTCCTCACTCATCAACTATATCCCAGAAATCATAATGAGTGAATATTACACTACAATCCCCCTCTTTATTGTAGACTATCTCAATGTCATAGACCTGGAGGAAATCTATCATCCTTTTCCATCTCAGGTTCAGGTCATTCTATGAGAATATATACCTATGTCACTTGTGACCAGGGTGAACAGTAAACCATTTTCGGAACAATACCCACAACTCCCAAAGCTCTGGGGAAACCATATGATGTGAATTTTTTGATATTGGTGTCATCCTTGTTTACAATTCAATGAAGAAGTCACTCTTTCTGTGAGGTGGTAATCTTGGAAAAATATTTTTCATGGATCTTCCCGCACTCTACCTCTATTGTAAAGAATTGAAAACTCAAAACACATGCTGCCAAGAGGGTAAGGTTGGACGACTCATGAGTGATTAGTTGCACCCTCCTATGCCTTATTTTATCTTGTGATGTGTGGGATTCCTTTCTTATTTACCAAGGAAACCCACATTCCCACGTTGTAGATATACCACAACCTTTTTTCCTAAAACAGTCAATCTGAGCATGAACTGTGGATGACCAGTCCTTACCAATACATACGTCGTAAGGACTCCATGCTTCCACCAAGAGATTCCAACTGAAATTATTTCATCAAGGGAATGATCGCACCATTGGCATAACTGGGATTGTTGAGTCTCCTCTCATACGAATATCTAGATATAAGAGTAAAATTTACGGTTTGACCAGAAACTCTAGGTCTTGAACAAGATTTGTGACAAGATGGAATAATTAGTACCTATGTCTATTAACAAAAAAACTGGTACTACCCACACACCATACCTAAATTCATTCATAGATCCCATTGGTCACACCCCATGACCTTATAAAGCCACATGCATCACCAATCCTCCTGCTCCGTTAATCCTGGTAAATACTATATTTTGGTGGGGCTTGTAACATGTAGAAAAGAATACCACCTCATGATTATCTCCAACTTCATATACCACGTCTTCTACCCTACATATTCACCTATCCATATATCTTCTTCTTTACAAAACATTTTACACATCGAATCCTTTAAAACTTATTTCGGTTTCCTAATTTCCCACTACTAACATTCACTGGCTGCATATACTCAGCCAAATAATTTTCAATAACTAAGGTTATCTCTAGAACCCTGACATAATTATAAATGAACAGAAGAATAATTATGTCTAGGATGTCCATAAATACGTCCAACTCAGAGGTTTGATCCTAGAAGCAATGATTATATAATATTCATTGAGTACTGGGAATGGTTGGTATACCTCGACAAATACTCAATTAATGAGATTTCATACTTTCAAAACTCTAGATGTTCATGGGAACACAATCCCCTTAGGTTTTCATGTAATCAGATCCTTCTTCTCTGAGTAATATTCTCAAGCTCTGTTCATAGAAAAAGAAACCTCTTCGTAAGATAAGGATTCTCTAAACTTTTCCATAGCCTTGCTAAGCAACATAAAATGATCACTTCTAGGGCCACCAACTGGTTAAATGGTGCAATGGATATAAAAAAACATAGCCACCACTTCATTATAGTCCTTAGCAGCTTGAGAGTTGGTCTCACCTCGAAAACTGAGGGGTATCTATCATTGAAACTCATGTATGGAATAGATCCAACATGTGTCCTCTACTAGTAGTGCCAGTAGTAACTGTTGTACAACAGGAAATGGTATCGGTGAGAGACTACTCAAAGGTACCATATCTGGAAACGTTCATGTACTGAAGTCTCATCACTCTGTGGACCATCCTCATGGTCATGAATTTGAATCATGGATGGCTGGATGCGTGGAGGCATCTTTAAAGTGAATCAAGATAAACCACTACCAGTAAGTACACCTTCTGTGCTGACTCAAAATGGGTGAAAAGTAAAACATTTCCAAAACATAGTCAATCGGTGTTTTCATGCACTGAGTCAAAAATCAGAATTTAGGATCCTGGTGTATGGAAACGTCGGCCGCCGCAACAACACTAGACGTACCTAACTAAAACCCGCAATCAAGACACATATCATTGTTGTTACATTATATAGATCAGTGTCCCAGTTCTTTGTTTGAACTAACTAATCTGATACCACTTTGTCACAACCCCGCCCCCTGGGGCCTGTGTTGTGACTACCCCATTCTTGTCTTCCATAGGTTAGGGGTTGGCTACTAGAACCCGGAAGGAGTATCCATAAAATGGGAAGGCATTGAATTTAAAACTATACAAAAACACAATCCAAGAACACAACAAGATGTAACCAATAAGTAAAACTACAATAGTAAAAGTGTGTACAGAAATAAATATTTCATAATACATTCCTAATAGAAAAGATACAACTAAAACTAAAAACTGATAACAACTCATGTGATCGTACAACTAGGATCCAACATGAAGGGTAGGTACAACTCGTCTTCACTAATCTCCAGGTCAACCAGTCTCCTCATTATACTGCCTGATCATAGCTCCTATAGTATCATCCAAGCTTCTTATCATCTTCTCAAGACACAACAAGGTATGGGAGAATCCCATGCAGGGGTGAGTATAAAAATACCCTATAGGGATCCCGATACCCGTGAAGGTCTCTCAAAATTTCACAAAGGAAAAAAACGCATGATATTAATCACCAAGAACTAAATAGAAGACCCATCTCAAACTAGGTATGACTTAAGTACAAATGTACATATGATTAGTCATAAGTCTAGACCATATTATAACATTTAGTGGAATTGTTTCCGACCCACATGAGATCGAAAGGGAAGAACCCCCACTGAACCAGACATGACCAGACTCACCCATGATCGATATGTACTAACCCCCGCTCACCCACATTGGATCTGACCTACTTCGGATCGATAGGTATTAACCAATGCCGACCCACACATGATATGACCCACGCATGATTTCTATGCGCTGAACCACACATTATCCCTGAGCGCTGACCCACATAGGATCTGACTCACATAAGTTCGGTATTTACTAACACCAAATCACGAGGTGCTATCCACACAGTATCTCTAGGTGGGGATCCACAAAGAAACTCTAGGTGATGATCCACACTGGATTGCTAGGTGCTAATAAACACAAGTTCACTAGGTGTCGATCCAAAAAAGAATTCCAGGTGCTGGTCCACACATGATCTCTTGGTTTTGATCAACACATGATCTCTAGTCGATGATCAACATAGGATCAATACATACTAATCCACACAGGATTGAAATTCATTCTTCACGTCTCTGCCAGTCTTAAGAGTCCCATAAATAGTATGATTTATTCTGGGAGGATCCTCTACTAAATAAATCATATATAAATCATCAATAACCAAGTCTTAGAAATAATGAACCCAATTATACTTCATTCCATAAGGCTTCAAATGCAACAGATAGTGCGTCAATCAGACGTCATGTCTGAGAGTTATATGCATTTTAGTGTCCATGGCTCACCTGGAATTGGGTACAATCCATCTTAGCCATACTCCAACATTCTCCCAAACATAGTCGTAGAATCGTAAAAGCACCATCTCATTATAAGTATTCCATCTCCAAACAGTTCATCATATAGATATCTGGTTTTCAAGATATGTCCTTTTAAGCATATCAGGGCCGAAATGGGTCCATGTCTGGTCCAACTTAGGTGGACCAACCCAGAATGACCCCACCCGGTCTGATTACGACCCAGACTAGCCCATCCCCAACCGGCTGGGTCTTGGCGGGCTTGTCCTACTAGTCCATTGACTAGCTATGCCTGCTAGGCAGCATACTGGCCCAACCCGTCAGCTAGCGCGACCCGCACGAGGGGTCGCATAGCCCTTCATTCTCGAGCGGCTCGAAGTGCAGTTCAGATCATTGACCAGAGATGCCACATGGCACTGCCTCGGCTAGCAGCGAGACCTATGGGGCATGGGTCTCATTCGCTAGAGCTTCGAAGCTGTAGCCCCCTACCGTGACATGCGACGGTGTGCTGCTCTCGGCCGACGTGGATGGTCGAGGATAGGCTGCTCGTCTCGTGTGTCGCGGCTCCGAGCAGGGACCCCTAATTCTAAGGGTGGTGATCATTGGCCTCCACCTTCACCCACCTATGCCACTGTGCCATCACATATTCCATGATTCTTCGACAATGCTCTGGAACTCTGTTGAAAACTCCCTTCTGCGCCTACAAGCCTCCTGAGATACCTTCGTCATTGCGTGACCCTATAATTCACATTGTCATCAGATTCATAATTCACCCTTAAAAAACACAATGATAGAATATGATGCGAAGGGTTTAGGGCCCATTTGTTTGGCCTGCACCCACTTTGGTAGAATCATAACACGATGATATCAAATAAAAACATCACATAGATACTTATTAAGCCTCATTCCAATCTCCCACATCAAACACCCTCAAATTGAAGAACGAGGAAAATAAATGTGAGTATATTGAATTTAATAAAAAATCCTACCTTGGATTCATAGGAGACGTCATAGAGGAGGATGGAGTGCACACGTTCGAAAGTGTTTTTGGCACCTATCGTCGCTCATCGATTCCCCCAACATCTATCGCTCGATCACATTCTTCTTTGGAGTGGAATGTTGTCGTCACATCACTAGAGATTTCTCTCATGGCTCTCCCAAAACCCAAGACATAGCTTAAAATAAATATAGGGGAGGATTATATTAACGCACCACAAAATTTATGAGCTAAATTAATGAGTTTAATTAATGAAACAATTAATTTTTCCAAACGGCGTGGTTACACACCCTATTAAAAATTATAATCTATATGGTTACAGAATATAAGGGTCAAGCCATTAATGGAATGACATTTCACTGTAGTCCCACCACCATTTTTCAAATGATTTCCAACAGAAAAATAAAATAACTAATGTCCAAAAATTATCTGTTTCTTCTGATCCTAGACAATTGAAGTTAAGCTTCCCTTATGAAAATCATGGTTATGCGAATTCAATGGGTCCCCTATATTTTTAATCAAAGTACTGGTTCAAATGATAGATATCGCCACCTACATGTTTACTGAACCTACCTTAAAAGAGTTCAAAAAACCTTTAATAGTCACCCTCGACCCATACTGGTCAAGGATAGGCTGTACCAAAGGGAAACACGACCTCAAAAGATCAACAGAACTCTTGGATTTCTAATCCGAGTTACCGTTTAGGAGATACAGAAATTAACAATAAAATAATTATTACATAATTATTTTATTTGAGGCCCAAATATAACTTCCAATGCGGTCCTATGACAACCAATGCTATGATCTACCTATGGAAAGCATACCAACATGTGTTTAATGGTGGTCTCAAATTTTTAATCCGAGTCACCATTAATGAGTTATAAGCATATGAAAAATAAAATAAAATAAAATAATTTTTTTATTTATTTGTACTAAATTTATAGGTTTTCTCAATAGAGTCATGCATAAACTAAAATTAAGTCGCGCCTTTGGTAAAACCAAAATACGGAACGCAACGCGGTCCCCAGATTTCTGATTCGGGAATTTGTTTGGTAGTTATTCCACTTTTTCAAGAATATTACTCAAACGTGCTATTTTATGCTTAAAACTTTTTTGACTAATCATTCTGGGCACTCTGGGCATCGAAATCACGTGTCGTTAGATTTTGTGGTCTCGTAAAAATTATATATAATTAAAACAAATTATACAAAATTTTGGGGTCTTTACAAGCAAGGTGTGGGTACTCTAGTATTTGATAACTCTCTATATGTTAGCTACACCTCATGTGTTACCTTCACTTCATGTGTTACATATACTGAGTGTGTTACCAACACTTCATGTGTTACCGATACTCTGTGTGTTATTTATAATAAATGTGTTACCAACACTCCGCATGTAACTACCTGAGGGTACTGTGGACTCTTTCAGTAATCATGTTTTCGTTCCATATACCTATACATGGTGTGATATGACTCTAGTGCATTTCTAGATTGTAATTCTAAGAGGCAACACTATGTGTTCATCTTTGGTTGAACGCCTTTTGTCATACTTTTTGGTTTACCTTTGTGGTTTGGGGTTCTGACTGAGTATTGTTTTACTCACCCCTACATAGGGTTTGACCGCATGTGTCGTGACTTTTATAGAGAATTGATAGGTTAGATGTTGTCCTTAGTGTTCTGGAGATAGTTGGTGGTTCAGGGTAACCCAATGGACATGGTACACTTTTGCAACATTCAGACAAATTATTGTACCTACCCATTAGGTAGGGTTTTCTGCTGATGAGATCCATGAGCTTGTACTTTTCTATTTCAGTTGGGATTATATTCTAGACCCTTTTCAATTATATGTTTTACCTTACTCTAGGTTTATTTTCTATGTGTTTTCATCCATGTTTTCTCATTGTTTTTAGTTTCAGTACTTTTCATAGGGATGGGTCCATGTTAGCATGTTTGTAGGAAAATTCATTAAATTTTTTGGAAACACCTACTTGGTGCTTGTCCCCAACCCCTAGCCTATGGGAGGCGGTCCTAGGTAGTAACATAACAGGCCCCAGGGGATGGTTTGAGATTGAAATCATATGGATATAAGCACAATTGAGAACTCAACATCACGGATTTGATGAAGGAAAGGATGTTCTTTGGGAAACACATTATTATTTTCCCTTACAATGTACATGACATTATGGATTATCTTTTACTTATTACCAATAAATTGTTATTTATATTCTTTCTTATATGGTATTAATATCAATTATTTTGATAATGATACTAATGAATATTCATCTTCTTAATTTTACATGAATTGAATTAGAGGGATATTCAGGGTGCATCAGTTAGTTTTTTCTCCCAAAAATATCTACTTAATCTATATAAGGAAGTAAAATTCATACCAAAAATGTAATTGATTTTTTTAAATTGTTTATTGAATGGTTCACTGGGAAATTAATTCAGAAAATATAGATAGATGTGAAGTTATATACTTTGGATATAGTTATTTCCCTATAATTAAATTTTCTAGATGGACCCAAGTCCACGTTTTATGTTGGTGTTTGAATTGTTTTTCTAATCTAGGAACAAATGAAGGAATGCGTAGAACAAAAATCCAAGAGTAAGTTCACTATTATATTATGAATAACTATTGTACTTATCACCATAATGATTTCAGGATCCACCTATATAGGTTTGACGACATATGATTTCTTATTCCCTATTTTCCTTGGAGACCTCATCAATTGGTTATCTACAAAAACACTTGAAATAGTTCATTAATTTACATTGTGTCCTTGTTATATGTATTTGAAACAGTAGAAAACATGATTCTTGTTTATTATTCTCTTAAATCATAATGGTGGGCTTATAGTTTTGGATTTCATTTTCATTCTTCCCTTGTGTCCCATAATTAAATAATTTCATTGTCCCCTTTAGGAAATTTTGGGGATATATCTTCCACACGATTCACATATTATAGGTTGGAATTCATTTCAACCTTGATAATTCTTCATCACTATTCTATATTTCAAATCAATTATTCTCTTCCTATCCCATGACCCAAGATATTCAACAACATCCATTTTGAAATTGAGGTAATATCAAGGAATTTCCTCATAGCTTCCAATGTATTGAATCACCATATCATTTCATATATTTTTATTTATCATACTAAACATTTAATAAACAATAAATTTTAGGAAAATAAAAAATAAA
The DNA here is from genome assembly GCA_963277665.1 of Viscum album. Lineage (NCBI taxonomy): Eukaryota > Viridiplantae > Streptophyta > Magnoliopsida > Santalales > Viscaceae > Viscum > Viscum album. The sequence goes on from OY728128.1 coordinate 63,480,465, forward strand.
AAATATATCATGAATGTCAGGTAATATTCTCCTTAAATTCCATGTTGGATTAATTTTCCTTCTATATGTGGCCAAAGAACTCTCTCTCTATTTTTAGTTGGTGGTGAGAGGAAAATATTTGTCTATAGCAGAATTCATTCCTCCCCACAACTATTATCTCCTTGTGAGGAATAATATTTTTCATTAACATAAACAATTTATCATATTTTACAACCATATGATAAAAATAAACAATAAACCTCAATTTTTTACAGCATCTAAGTACATATATGATATTTAAAAAATATTCAATCCATATTTTTGTGACAAATGGATTAGAATTCCCACTGAATTTTAGATGCATTTTTCATATAAAGATCAAAATTGGAACATTATATTTCATAGGGGTTGTAGGTTTTCTTATTGAATGATCATTATATTGAGGACATGATTTTATTTAGTAATTATTATCATAATTTTACTGACACCTTCTATTTTGGGAATTTCCCAACACATTGTTTATTAACTCGGGTCCTCTTATTAATAACTATTAGAAAAAATAAAGGTAAAATTGTGGATGAGAATAATTAAAATATAAATCAAATATTAATGAAAAATATTTGTTAACCTCTGAATTTATATGATTTAATGTAATTTATCCATAATATATTTCATGACATAAATGTTTTTGAGAATTTTTAATCTAATAATAATTTTTCATAAGGGGATTATAAATATATAAAATATAATCCCCAAGGAGTGCTGCACTAGGGGTGAAATGAGGAATATTATTTTATCATGAAGGTGATGATGAATTTAATTACCAATATACCCTTTTGGGTTATTATCCCTTGGAACAATTGTGTCTGATCGAAATCCAATTGTGGTATATAGAAAAAGATATTGTTGACTAGAAAAAGCTTACTCAATACATTAACATTATTTATGGGTGACTTCATCTTTTTAGAATTATCCTCATGTCTTTTCCTAAATATTTATAATCCTAAGACTCTAAAATACAAGACTTTCCTCTAATACCTACGATGAAAACCCATATACTTTATATACAATATTTCATGATATTTTAATTAAGGACACACATAATAAAATATTAGAAGATCATTTGGATTAATATTTTTTAATTAGATATATAACATAACAACATGGTATAGTGATATGATGACATGTTTCAAAACTACTCTATTATTATAAAATTCCATCGCTCCTCTAAAATGGAATGTGATAACCTAGAGATAGTGCTTCTAAAACCATGGTTAGAGGATCATTCTTGACTGGGAACAACTTGGTAGTGATATATAGAGGCGTATAGAGGGGAATTTCAAACTAAATGTTAATGGATTGAAGATGAGGTCCATATAGGGTGAATATTTACATGGAAATAATGGGTTTTTTATTAATTTCTATACCTCGGTTTTTGACTCAATAAGATATGAAAATAAAAACGAGAATCCTTCCGAAGGTGTATTTTATTGGATTCTTGAAAGTAGTGATGTTTTAAAATGTTTTATAGGTTTATAAACCAAACATATATAATAATACCATTGTATATGTTGAAGTGAGTCATGTTCATAGTCAATTTATTTTTAAACCATAAAATATAAAATATGTTTTGGAGGATTCATTAAAAGATTATAAAATTAATCAAATAATTTTTAGAACTCATAATATTAATGAGTAAATATATTTTTTATCTAAGATTACATTAATTTAATATTTTTACATTAGTTTTGGGATATTATGGTGTTATAATAAAGACAGCGTATTTATTACATATTTATTTCGCTACCCAAAGAAGTGACTTTGTTTAATAATTTTGAAAAAATAAATGTTCCCAAATTCTGTAATGATGTTCAAAAATAGTAATAATTTTTTTTAAAATATATTCCTATATATTGGAATATTTATATTCAAATAAATATTATTATATAATGATAAATAATATTTTAGTAGTACTAAATTTTTTCATTAATTATAAAAACAAAATTATGCAATATTAACATTTATTATCAATTATATTTAAATAATATTTCTGTAATAATATTAATATTTTAAAAATATCACATTTTCAAAAAATATTTATATTATTAAAATTGTTTTTTAATTGAAACTACATATCCCAAAAATTTATTTTTGATTTATATGTCTCAAATTTTTTTATCTAACTAAATATTGAATCATTAATGAAGAAAAAATAAAAATAGGAAACAATTGTAATTATTTAATTAAAAAATAAAATATAAAAATTCATATTTCATCGGTTTAAATAAATAATTCTCTATTAAATAAAAAAATTATATTGGTAAGGTGTGTGTTTGTTGTGTTATACATGTGGTGGTTTGGAAAACATTTTATGGGCTGTGACCATGATAACCATGATCTTTTGTCATTGAAAATTCCTCTCCATCATTCGATGTTGAGTATCAACATGGACATGGTCAGGGTAAAATGTCTAATGATTCCATATACCTTAGATGATCTGATAAATTTCCATCAAATATTATGATATTATTAATAGTAAATTAAATTAAATAGGATATATTAGTTTAAAATAACCAATGTAGTGCATGTGTTTTTAAAAATATAATGAATTTTTTAAACAAAATTAAAAATTTATTTTATACATGTATGGTTTATTATAAACAGGGGAGGAAATGTAACATGGAAGGAAAAAATTGTTATTAAATGAAGGGTGTGTGGAAAAAAAGTCTAATAAAATGATTTGAAATTATATTAGACTAATACTAACTCTTTAAATATCTTAATATTTTCGACATCTTCATACGTCATTGAATACAATAGTTTTAATTCTACCAATCTAAAAACATTATTTCAATACAATTCTACCGTAACAAAATATAGTTATTATATGGACTTTTATAGTATATAGCTAATCCTCATGGTCAATACATTTATTAAATATATAAAAATTTCTTACCATTATATTATTATATTCATCCAATAAGAAAATACATAAACAATGATACATGAATTGAAATAATTATAAGAACATTTTCAAATATGTTAAAAACTATTTCTACAAAAATCAATATAATCATGTTCTATAACATTTTAAAAAATGCATCTAAATGTAAAAAAAAGGATATTATAATAGTTTGAAACAATTGGTATAACACCTCAAAAGAGTTGGTATAGATTATTACAATTATTTGATTGGTCGTCAGGTGATTTTATATTGGTATAGAACTTTTCTAGTAATTTCAGGAATCCCATTAGTGTATATGGTATGTTCCATCTATTTCCAATCCATTTGTATATGTCTAGAATTTGGTACACCTATACTATGTTTTTTTAAAATATTTGTATACGAAATGTAATGTTTATTTTTTTGACTTTTGATCGTAGAACCTCCCACTTATAATTCCACACCTTATCCACATACCTATAATTTATTTTTTGAAAATAATTAGAAATATATATTTTTTTTTATAAAAAAATTATAATTTTTTTGTATTTAATATAATATAACAATTACATTTAGAAAAATATCATCTACCTATACCCCCTACTCTCAAAAAGTTATTGTTATAGGTACAATAAATTATTTTACCAATAACAATAGTTTCAGTGAACATTTGGTATAGGGTTACTATAAAAAATGATTATAAAAAATCTAAAAAAACATTTCTATAGGTGAGAACAAGACCAACAATTAATAAAAAAAATCCATGACTAGGTCCCCTATTCCCATGTTTCCCCATAATATTGTTATTGGTTAATTGGTATAGGTCTAATTTTACATAGTTATTGTATTAAAGGTAGTGAATTTTTATAGAAACTAGATATAGGATACCAAATCATGAGTCACATATCTGGATTTAAAATGGCTTTATGAAAAGTTCTAAATAATTGTAAGCTACCAACAAATGTTTCCTTTTAAAAAAAATTATTGAATGATTTTACGTTATATACTAAACATCTCCAATGAACGCTGATGAAAAATATATTTTAATAGAACATAAATTTAAATAATAATGTACAATGTCAAAAAAATTATTTTATTAAAAAACTAAGTATAGTTCATAATGAAATTTTTTAATGGAATTCTAATACTAATAATCAAATTATAAACCACTCGCTATCATACCCTCCACTATAACCCCTAGGCAAAACAAACTCACCATTTTGATGAATGATTCCCACCCATTACTTTCTTCATGACCATTCAATGCCACAAGACGACCAATTTGAACATTTTTAGGTGAGTATAAACTCAGTGAAATTTCAAAGATACTATAATAAAAATCCAAAACATACAATTTCCAAAGACAGTGTTAATTTGTTTTGGTAAAATAGAGTTAGTATAAAAAATAAATGTTTTGATTTATCATTTTTAGGAAAAACATTCATTGAAAGGGAGTCCAAATTTTTGTTATCTAATTTCTCCAAAGAAATATCCATAATATATTCTATCAATTTCTTTTTCAACAAAAAAACTCATTATATAGTTAAATACAACTTCCCTAAAAAATTCATGAAGTCCTTCATTTTCATGAACCAAAGGGAAATGCCCAAATTTTATGAAATCTATATGAAAATCCATATTCACTAATTTTTATGAATATTTATCATATTAATTTTAATATAAACCATGATATTTATTTTTATTATCATTAAGAGGAAATCTCCACTTTATATGTTCTAGTGATAGTTATCATTCTATCGAATGAGTCTGTATTCATATGTAAAAAATAAAAACATAGATAGTTTTTACTTTTAGAATTTGTTATCCCATATTCTTCTCATCCTTAATGAAGAATACTAAAGCCACATACACCATTTTATGAATCATATTAGTCTCAATATATGGTGTCAATATTCCTTTTTATTAGAAACAGACCTAAATTTATTGTCTTCCAAAAATTCAATTTTGAATCAACCTAACACAATTAAATCAAGTCAATTTCAAAAGTTTTATAAATATTTTGAAATCAGTTTCACAATATTTATAAAATAAAATGTTTTTGAAAGCACATTTTTCTAGTGAAAACATCATTTTCCATTCTAAAAATTTTCATTGACTTCATTTTTAAAAGAATATATCAATATTCAATATAAAATTAATTAAAATATTTTAAAATAACAAATTTCAATTTACAATATCATCATTAAAATATTTGTTAATAGAATCCCAAAAGTTTTCTTTCCAAATTAAAAATGGATAAAAGTCATTATTTTTTGATATATCCAAAATATATGAGGAATTAATTCAATATAACTTTTAACATATCATAAAAATTAACTCATTTGAATGATCACAATTAATTTGAGATTTCTAATGAACATAAATAATCTCATAGTTATTTGGAATCCCAAATATGAATCATTGTAAAACACAGAAATTATATTGAATCCTTTATCCCCTAATATGATGAACACCATACCATAAACTTAATTACAATTAATTTTAAAATAATATATCGCAATTCTAAAACTAATAATTAAAAACTGGGAAAGAAATAATCAAGAAACAAATAAAATGTAAAAACCTATCATTTAATTCTTCAATGATATGATAAATCCTTGAATGAAAATAATTACATGTATATGGTGAAAGACCAAAATAAATATTATGTATCATTAACTACATTGATTATTAGAGAAGCAGAAATAATGGATTCTATATAGTAATTAGTGTCACACATAGTCAAATTTTATGGTTAGTCTATTCATGAATTTTACATTACTCCCAACTCCACAGATAAATATAATTCACCATGGTTAGTTTTTATGTTTTACCTATCTATGTATCATTCCATTTATATTACAGGGGTTTATTTTTATGCCTTTGTAGATAGATATTATTGTTGGTCTCACAATTTTTTAATCCATGATTAATAATACACTATCCCAAATTTCCCTACTTTTTAAATTTGATTTCCATAACTCAAAATAAAACATACATTCCAAATGATTCCAAGTAATTTTGATTTTAGACGTTTTATTTTTCTTAATTAGTAAGTCCATATGTGATACATTAAATATAAATTTAATGTTTATTAATAAGTAAAACCTAATAAATATTGAGATAAAAGATCCCAATAATTAAAAAATTATTTCATGGAAATAGTATTAATGAAGAGATATTGTTAATATATTGATAATATGTTAATAGTTTAGTTGAAATGAAAATTTTTTTGGAGTTAAAATTATGGAATAGAGAAATGTATTTATTTTATAATTTTATATAGGGCGATATTGTGATTATGTATAATTACATAATATGAAGTAATAGAATGAAGTACTAACAGTTTTATGTGTTATTATTAATATTTTTTTAAAGGTGATTTTTTGTTGTCATTTTGTTGGAATCAGTGTAATGTGTTAGTGTTTGATCATGTAATAATTTAATATACATGTGGATGAGTTTGAGGAGATAGTTTTTGTTGAATAATATTTATTTTATAAGGATAGAGTATGTAAGAATCCATACCAAAATATTGGATACAATAATTTATGGTTAATTCATATGGAGGATGAAGATATTTTATATTATGATTTAAGAAATAAGAAGTGAGATAATTGGAGTTAGAGAGGATAAATTTAGAAGATATACGTAAGGATGATTAAATAGAAATATTTATCCAAAATAATCATTTTATGAAGGGGAGAGTCTGAGAATGATCTATCTTTATAGAGACGATATCCTTTTACACATATTGTTACATCATTTTAAGAACAATTAAACATCAAATTATAAGCCAAGGATCATAAAGTCTAGAGTAATTGAAGATTAAGTACATAATTAAACAACCTGAAACCAAAATAAAAATATATTTTATTTATCATTAAAAATTATCTCCTAACTCCATTGTATCCCTTATATCTATATAGTATAACCTGGGGTATCTTGTAGAAAAGGGATGGGCTAAAAATCATTGTAAGGGAATAATCATTGGATTAAAACATAGCACAGGTGTTAGAATGCCTAATTTGATGACATAAAGGAATTGGAAATGAATAGAAACAAGGAATAATAACATTTATAACATGGAAAAATATAACCATGACATTATAGGAATGTTTAAATTAAATATAACATTACATAAACATCAGTCATGTTTAGCTTCCAAGATATAGTGGACAATGTCCCATAAAAGAATATGGTATACTCTTTACCCAAAATGACATCTTTTGAAACTAATCATTACCCAATTAATTAGAGAAATTTCTTTGGTGTCCATCATAACATGTTTATGAATATTTATTCCACATGATGTTTGATTCATAATAAATCAATCATAACATAAGGGTTAGCCATCGAATGAAATAAATATCGTAATCATGTCAAAAGGCATTACAAATTGGTGTATCATAAAAGTGTAAATGAAAAAATGGATTTAGAAAATACATCTAAATTATTAAATGAAAATATAAATAGATAATGATTAATGGTTTCCAACTGAAGTGATTTTTTTAACGAGTGTTAAGGAAACATTATAAATTATCCACTTTAGTGTGTTTTTAAGAAAAAATATTAATGAGTCTTTAAAATGGAAAAGGAAAAATTGTTTTCACAAAACCATAAGTGAAACATTGAAGTGTTTTATGTTAAAATTATTTTATTAATAAAAATAATTGTGTCTTAAAATATATTATGTATATACCATGATGATTGGTAAGAAATTTGGAAATTCGATTTATTCTGACATGCTTGTTAAGAATATTAGAGTAGAGAACATTTTTAAAACATGCATTTCCCTATCAATGAAGGATGATATGATCTAGATACATGAGTTTTGAACACATAAATATATTTATAAGATTTAAATAATCCAAATAGGAATAATTTTTGGTTAAATATGGGGAAAGAATAAACCAATGGTAAAATGGAGGTTCATAAAAATGTCAAACCTTTGCCCTGAAAAGATTCTGAACATGATCATAATGTCAGGGATAACTAGATTAAATAAATTAATTAAATAATTGATACAAATTTATAATTTTTTTATATTGAATAATTATATTATGTTATTTTTTGTCCTTTTTTATGGGTTATTAGATTCAATTTCTACAATTGGGAGCAATGGTTTCCTTGGTTTTCATAACCGATTTACTTGTATCCATGTACAAAAAATCATGTAAACAAAGATTGTATTCCAAGAAAATACGTTATATGTAATTGATGAACATCCCAAAGATTTAATTTTTATATAATTAATTTTTTCTGGGTGATTATGAATTATTAGATATGTTTATAGTGATAATTATTTAAATTATTTTTCTGTTTTATTTAATCATCAAAAACTAGTTTTGTTTTATTAATTAATATTATGTATATATCATTGTTTAAAACATTATATAAGATCTAATAAATATATTTTAATCTTTTTTTACCATAATAATTGTTTTATGACCATCTTTGAAAGAATTAATGATAAATGTAAACTCTTCGTCCTTGAATTAGATAAATTTACACATCATGGGCGATGTTTTATTTTTTAGGAAAAAATGGAGGGGAATATAATGATAATGTATTATTCCATTTGAATAATAAAATTATATTATATAGTGTTACTGGAGTTATCTTAACATACTTTTTAGTGGATGTGAGGAGATAATACTAGAAGAAAATAAATTGGAATTAAATTAGAGAAAAAGAAAGAGGGTTTTACCTCTTCATTTTATCTTCATAAGAACCTTCATTGGGTTTTTTTTTGTTATTTTGTTGAGAAAAAAGGATCCTAAACTTGGGGTAGGGTCTTCTTTATAGATTTAATTATAATTTTATAAATCCCAAACACTGATAGGTTTTAGAAAATTATGTGGTGAGGGGCGGAATTTATAGGGTAAGGGAGTTGTGTTTTCTAGTTTTTTATTCATTAGTTTATTATTTTGCCTCTAGTATATTAATAGTTTTATAATTATCACAAAAATAATAATAATAATGAATTATAATTCTATATTTTGGACATACATCATCCATACATCAACTCTGACTCCATAAATCAAGTATTTATCTTTTTTTGTAAATTATCATATTTTACTATACACCAAAAATTCACTAATTTTAGAAAAACCCCAATAATTTACAGTAAAATTTTTTAGACATCTAGAGTTCGAAAATGAAAAACATTTATGAAAATAATTTTCTAAATATTAGAAATTTAATTTTTAATTACAATTATTATTTACATGGAAAATATTTACATAACTATGAAATAATTATATCATATTTTCCTTTATAAGATTGTTGAATATTATTTATATCATCATAGGTGAGGTTAATATTCTATTGTAATTCTTACTTTTCACAAGGTTTCAAATATAATTATAAGTCTCATGTTACTATTTCATCAGAATTGGTTTCTTATCTTCTTGAAATACATATTATTTCATTCATTAATCATTCATAACGTTTTTTTGGGTTATTTTGCGATTTTATGTGATTTATACTATATTACATAATTATAATAATGAAATTTATATTCATAATTTTTTGATAGATACATTCTCACCCCCTTATGATCTTTTTCAAACAAAAATACATTTTACATTCTATGATGAAATCTATTGAGGTTACTTCCCTTTCATCACTTCCTATAGTTCCCATGTTTCCTATTTGTACATACTATTTTTTCATAGTACATTCACCTGGTTTGTTATCATGTTAGGTATATTTTTATCTTTATGAAACAATATATTCACATGATACTCCATGTAGAAGATATCATTTTCAAACTTCACTAACTCATAATTTAGTACATGTGAAGGATCCAGTATGTAATTCTTCGAGAGGGATATGTGGAATACTTAATGTACTTATGATAGAGTAGGTGGAAGTTATTTTTTATAAGCCGCATCTCCAACATGATCATGAATCTCAAAGGGTCCAATTTATCAATGACATAGATTATATTTCTTCCCTCATCTCAGGATCATATCCAACAGAGATATGAATAAGAGTACCATGTATCCAACCTTTAACACAGGGTCTCATTGAAAGATTTCTCCATTTCCCTTTTTTCAACTATAGGATGTCTTGATATATTGTGGAATGGTTTTCACCTTCTCCATTTCATCTACCATTTCTTGTCATATTATCTTACATTCACTAACTTCTCCCTTTCATGAAAGTGTTCTAAACCTTTTCCCATAATGGGATTCATAACAGTCCATTTGGATGATCGAGTGGAGACTATTGTTGAAGGAGAATTCGACCAGAGGTACGCCTTGGAGCCATACTCCTTTGAAGTCTATCTAATATTATCTAAAAATATACTATAAAATATAATTATTATGATCATATATTCCATTAGTTTGACGAGGATAGGTCATATTAAATCCCAGCTCATTGTTTAGGGCATGTTGGATACTTTTCATGATCATATAGGTGAATATTGGAACTTGATCATGTACAATAAATATTGTTACTCCAAAAACCTTACCACTTCATTTTTTAATATCTATTCTAGGTCATCTAGTGAGAATTCCATTTCAATTACAATTATTTGATCTATCACTGTGTGATGATCCTCAAAAACGCATATAGAATTGTTTCATCTGGATGACCTCAGATGTCTATGGACAATATCATTGGTGATGTTTTCCCCTTTTATGTTACTATAGTTAATCGTTGAATCATCCCCTTATATTTCTACATGTTGGCTTTCATATTTTGAAAAATTTGTAACCTTGACATATATTCAGCAATCTACTTCATCATATTCTCCTACCAATAGTTATCTCCGAGATCTCAATACATCTTGTCACTCCCTATGTCAATTCAGAACATTGAGCCATGTGACTCATTGAGAATATCATTAATTATATCTAAATAGGATGTTTAAAATATTCATAATGGAAGTATTAATACTCGATCCTCCTTGATCTTGAACTCGTTGGATTTCCAATTTCTGATAGCTTCAAACTTTTTTGCATTTAAACATCATTTATTTTCATCATCCTTTATTTTTTCCATTCAAGATGGTTGATAAATCATTTGAGAATGGATTGATGATTTTCATTACCCAATTATTCACATGACCACCCCTTTGTAGGTATTATAATATTGGATACTTTTCATTTCTAAACAATGATAATGATTGATGATCCTCTCTAATTAGAGCATCCTCCACCTAATTTTCATTCCAAAGATGGTGGTGGATTGAGCAATCATATTTTTTATTAGGTCTAAAAATTTTCATTGGCACATATTATTCTACTTCCCTATTAATATATATTTGAGGATTTTATGATTATTATATATCACACACTTATACATATATAGATAATCCCTCTAGTTTTTTTGCACTAAGATCACAACTGCTAACTCTAGATCATCCATGGGATAGTTGTTTATCATGAATGTTCAACATCCTCAAGGAATAGAATATAACATTATTATTATTCCCTAGTATACCACCTAACCCCTTTTTTGAAGTGTCATTGTACACCATAAATAGTTCCACACTTGTTGGTAGTGTGATCATTGGTGCATTGATAAGACTCTTTTTAACTATATAAAGGTGTATTCATATTCATTGGTCATGAAACAAATTTCTTCCATTTGAGTCATCTATGTTAGTGGGTATGATAATCATGATAATTTCTCATGAAATAATCATTAATACCCATATATACTAAGGAAACTATGAATCTCGGTTACAGATGTATGCTGGGGACACTCCTTGATTGCCTTTATATTGGAAAGGACCACATATATCCATTTTCTACTGATTACATGCCTCGGGAAGGATAACTCCTCCATAAAGAGCTCAGATTTGTTGTACTTTAAATATAGTTTCTACCTTTGCAATATATTTAGTATAGTATTGAAATTCTCCACTTGTAACTCCTTGATCATAGATTATTTTAGAATATAATCAATAATGACAACCAATATACATTCAATGTAATATTAAAATTATCTAATCATTAGGTTCATGAATATTTATAGAGAATTAGTGAGTCCAAATGGAATAACAATCATATCATAGTATCAATATATAGTTTTAAAAGAAGTCATGTGAATATATTCTATCTTCACTATTAAATGGTGATATCCCAACCCATGTTCCACCTCTAATAAATAACTGGACCCACATAACTGATCAAACAAGTCATATATCCATAAAAGGGGAATGATTTATATAAATAACATTTTTTTGGGATCATGATAATATATCCATATGCACATTGATCCATATTTCTTATTGATGAAGTGGATAGGATTACCCCACAGTGAAGCACTCAGACATATAAAACACTATTCATTATTATTTTTAACTAATTTTCCACTTCTTCTAACTCAATGATGTCAATACTATAAGGATTATTTTATATAGGTAGATATCCAATAATATGTTAAATTTATAACTCAACCTATCCATATAGAGGAAATCAATTGAATTCTTCAAGGAATACGTCAATGTAATCCCCCAGATGGGAAAGTATTCGAGCATGATTATCTCCTTTCTCTCAAGCATTTGAACAAGATATGAATGCTCATAAGGAACTAAAATAAATAATTGACACAATTATTCTTAATTACATTTATCTTACTCCTTATACTTTTACAATATTTGGGGATGGTTCGGGATGTGATGAGTGATATCCATTCCCTAATAGATGATTTTGGATTTACATAATGATATCCAATCCACACCAAATATAGAATAAAATCTATTAAAGTGTGTATGAAATGATTTGATGGGAGGTTATATTAGAAAACATTATCTAGAGGGGACTTGTTAACCTTGGATGCAATAATTTCCCGATTTACGGTTCTCACATATAACTCAACATCAAAAATTTATTGTTGGTGATTAAATAGTTCTACAAAATTTGCAACATATTAAATAATTCAATGAACCAGAATAAAAGAGTATGTAATCTATTATTGATTATGTAACATGTGTTATTATAAACACATCATTTTTAGGCTCCACCTCATCATTTGTGATTTTATATGACCTTCCCTGTTGCCTTGGAGTTTATTATTATAGATTTTTTCCAACATCCCATGTATTATTGGAATTTTTTACATAATTCATGTGTTAGTTACTGTTGAAAAACAGCGCTATAGGTTGTGTGTTGATATGAACCTTCCATTATTAATCCACATCAGTGTGATTCTTTATATACCTTCATTAATTATTATCTATATTTTCTTTTCTTCTATATTTGATTCATCTCTTAGTTCCATTTATGTACATTCTTGGATACTTCTTCCCACAAGTTTTATATATTGGATGTTAGGTATCTTGTCAATAATGGGATATATTTTTTGATCCACCCATATTAAACACCATTTTCATCTATCATTAACTGGTCCAACAAAATCACTAAGAGTCTCTGATATCCATTTCGTCCTTAAGGGCACAAAAGTAAATCCAATCCTAACAATCAAAGTATCAAATCACCAATACATTCTTTTTACTCAAGTTTAGTCCACCAAAAAAGTGATCCAAAATATTATTAGTGTTATTGAAAATGATAGAGGCATAAATTTCAATCCTTTTGACGTTTTTTTGGTATTCCTTGATATACTCAACTTTTTTCTTCTTCAGTATGAGGAATTCCATTTCAATCTTGAGATGGATGGTTCAAGAAAAAAGTGTATCGAAAAAAATTCCTTGAATTCCCCCAATCCATGGATTAAATTTATTTATTGGAATTTTTTTTCATGATCAGTTTCCACCAATAATCACTTTACTTATCAAAATGATAAACCTCCAACCCAAATATCTCCACTTCATGAGAACTATAGGATAGATAATATCCTCTCATTGGAGTTATCCATTTTTTCGGATGAGGTGATTAGAACATCCACTAAACCTATGATTGGATTTCTACATGAAGGATTCGAGGGAAAAATTCTATTTATTAAGAGAAGTACATATTTCCACATGATTCATGTTATTATTTATAACATGATCCATATTTAGAAGTACAATAATAATGTTTTGGGCACATTTTCACATCATATTTGTTATATAATTTGTAAAATCAACGCATTTCCTTTCACATTGACTGTTTGTAGAGGTTCTCCTATTTGAATCCATTAACTAATAAAAATAAATTGAAATTTGGGGGCCTTAATACGTTAAAAATAATCATATAAAATGAAAACATTTAATATATAAGGATAAATTTTTAAATGAAATGTATATATTAAGTGGTGATTTTTTATGCTTCAACATAGGTTATGACTGGTGATAGAATAACCATTGGGTTATTAAAAAAGTTCTATATTCCCAATTTCCAAAAAATATTAAACTATTTTTTTAATACCAATAATAGACATCCTATCCATTTACGCGTACTATTACATGATTTTAAACATAATTAAACATCAAATTACAAAACATAGATTGTAATGTCTAGTGTCTTGAAATATTATATATATAATTAAAATTCATGGTACCAAAATAAAATCATATTTTATTTAATATTCTTAACGATCTTCAAACTCTATTTCAGTCCATATATCTGCAGAGGATAACCATGGGAAAACATGTATGAAATGGATGATCTAAAAACCCCATTATGGAAATAAACATAGGAATAAAACATTGAAAATAGGTTAGGAGGAATAACATGATGAAATAAAGGCATGAAACTTGAATTGAAATAAGGAATACCATTATTTTTATAATGTGAACCTATAACCATAAAATAATAGGAATTTTGAATCAATATATAACATGGCATAAACATGAGTCAAGTCTAGCTTCCAAGACATGGCGAAAAAATTCACATAATGAATCAGGTTAAATCCATCTATCAATACAAAGTTTCATGACAATAAACATTACCCAATTAATTCATGCACTATATAGGTGAAAACATCATAACATTTTCATGAATATGTTTTCTTTGTGAATAATCATACATAACTAATCAAACATAATAGAAGAGTCACCCAGGGAATAAAATAACTATCATAGTAAAGACATAAGGCATTAAAAATGTGTGTATCATTAAAGTTTCAATGAAAATATGGATTTAAAATAGAAATGGACATTAATAATAAAAAACTAGGCATATATAATGATAATTTGATTCCAATCTAAGTAGGAACATTTTAAAATAGTGTTTTGGAATATTTAGAAATTAACCACATTAGTGCTTTTTAAGGGAAAGTATTAACGGGTATTTAAATGGAAAATGAATACAATTTTGCACAAAAATAAAAAGGTATCACGATATTATTATGATATAACGAGTTATTTTATAAAAATAGTGCTTTCTAAAAAAATTATGGAATGTTGAAGAGAATGTTTATGAAATTTGGAAATTCCCATTAATTGGACATGTTTATCGGGAAGATTTGAGATGAGAACCTTTTAAAAAATTATATTTACCCATTAAATAAAGAAGATATGATCTAGATATATAATTTTTTAACACATAAAAAGATTTTATAATAGGTAAATATAATTAAATAATAATAACATTAGGATAAAGAGAGATAAATTTTACACCAAATGTAAAATGGTGGTTCGGAAGGAATCATTTACCATATGATTGAAACTACTAGGTACGTGATATTGATGTCATAGATAATAAGACTAAATCCATTAAATAATTATTTAAGAACCTATTATACATTTATTTTTTTATCATGATTTTAATGAGTTCATTTATAAACATTTTGATTGTTTATGAGATTTAATTTCATTATTTGAGAGCATTGGTTTCCTTGGTTTTCATGATCAGTTTACTAGTATTTGTGTACTAAAAATAATGTAAAATTATATTGGTTGTAAAAAACTCAATTTCTAAATTATTAATGAAACAATAGATGATTAATGGGATAAATATTACATTTGGTTATTTGGGGTGAGGATGAATCATTAGATAAGACGTTAGTGATAATTGTTTAATTTATTCTGGTTGGTTTTTTCGATCATCTCAAACTAGTTTTATTTTAATATTTAATATTACATATATATAAATGTTCAATAACATTAAATAGGTTGTTATACATTTATCATAATTTTTATTGACCATAAAAATGGTTTTATCACTATTCATGAATTATGTATTAGAAATTGAAAACATGTCATCCTTGAATGCGATAAACTAACACATCACGACCAAGGTTTTCATTTCTAGAACAATAAAGTCGGTGGATGAAATGATTATGGATGATTCCATTATCATAATAAAACTAAATTATATGATCTTTATTGGATTTTTTATAAAATTAGGATGACGGGTGGTGTGGACAGAATAATAAATGAAATGAAATTGGAATGAAATTAAAAGAAATGAAAGATAATTTTATCTCTTTAGTCATTATTCTTGAGAAAATCCATAGGGGATTGGCTATGTAATTTTGTTGAGATCATAGTCTACTAGACATAGGGAACGGGATTGGGAAACTATATGTGAAGAATTTGTACAAGGATCAATGCATGGGACGTATGAAGAGAAGTGGTGTTGAGAGATTGTATTTGTATGGGAGGAGATGCACTTTTTCTCATTATTTTTTTCATTATATTATTCGTTTTCCTCCAGATATTTAGTATTTTTAGAATTATGATAATAAAAATAAAGGATAGTTTAATTTTTTACACTTAATTAAAGAACATATTATATATGACTGCAAAATTCATGTATTTAACTTTTAACATAAATTATCATATTTTACTATTTAGAAAATATTCATTTATTTATGAAAAATACCCCAAATTCACCCCAACCATTTTTTGATGTTTATAATTAAAAAACTACTCCATTTTAGTAAATAATAATCTGAATATGAGAAATTTAATTTTTCATTAAAAGCCACATGTACATGGAAAATACCATTTTTAAATTTGTAACAGATTTTGAAATACATTAAAAAATTAATTAAGGTCGCATAAAATTATATTCTAACAATTAGAGGATAACATATAAATTTAATAATTCATGTTATGATAATTAATTTAATTTTAAAATATTATATTATTTATAAAATTAAAAATAAAGGCATATTTTTTTATAAAAATATAAAAACCTAATTAATAATTTCTAAAATATTTATTTACTTATACTATGATATAATATTATCATATTTTAATTTATAAAATTGAAAAATATTATTAAAACCTTCATAGGTGAGGTAACTGTTCTAATGTCCAGTTTACTATTCATAAGGGTAGCATTAATATTCAAAAGTAAAGTTATTGTTTCATCTATATATGTTACTTAACATTGTGAAGTACCTCTTAATTCATTCATTATATAAAAATAATGTTTTTATTTTATTGTTTGATTGCTTTTATATAATTTATACTATACGAAATAATTATACAAATGGAATTTTTGTTAATAAAATTATGGGTAACTATATTTGTATTTGTGAATGTGATGAAGATCCTAAAGAAAATATTTTGAAAGAAAACCTTTTGATATAATATAAGAATAAAATATAAGGATAAAAGAAAATATAAATAAAAAGATTAAGTATCGAGTATCTGAATATTTTTTTTAAGTAATAAACATAATTAATAAATTATTATAATGGTGTAATAAAAAATTTACATTATTATGTAATATTACAATGGTTCTATATCATAATTAATTTGAGAATGATTGTTGTAAAATAACACTAAAAATGTTTAGAAGTGGAAAAGTTAAATAAGAAAGAATAATATTTTTGTAGGAGAGTGAATAGAATAGAATCAACATGTGTTCATGGTACACCAGAGGGATCATGATCTGTAAGGATGATTTTGATGAATAGAATTTCAGAAATAGATAATGATATAGATAAATGATAATTCCAAAATGATTCAATATTAGGAAATATTTATCTCAACATATAATAATACTTATTTTAGAATTTAACATTCCTACTTACATATTATTGGAAGATGAGGACAATGTAATTTGAGGAGATCAAAATCTAAATTGTACCATGAGATGAAATATGTGATGATAGGAATATATATTTCCAATTGATATTTAATTAGATAGAGATCATATGATTTTATAATGATATATACTGATATCTCATAAATCATAAACGTTATGTATGATCAAATTATATGTTATAAAGGATATATTAGAGTAACTTTAGGTATTTAGAATGTCAACCTAGACATGTGAATGAATATTTTATTATTCAAATGAAATAATATAAAAAGTTCCATGTTATTGTTGGTGAAGAAAATATAAATTTTTTTAATATTTTATTCTAGAATAAATTTAATGTATAAATGAATGTGATTCATTAAGAGTTTCTTGATAAATATTTATGTTCTAGTTGAATTTTTTAGAAGAGATAATCGGGGAGTGTAAAGAATTAGGTGATAAAAATAATTTTAATGGTAAGATTGTGCTACCTAATTATGAATAAGATTAAAAACTCAAAAAATGGATATTAATGTATGAGTTTTGATTTTAATAGGATATTGAACATCATGATATAATTATTATATTGAGAGGTACCAACATTGATCTACTAAAAATATATACAGTTATATAAAAATTATGTATGGCCAATATATATCAAATTTTATTTTCATTCTATGATATAAAAAGATTGACATGCATGTTATGGATTATTATTTGAGTTATGGTATAATTGAGGGTTCAAAGAGAATATTATAGAAGATCATATTAGATGAATATAGAAGTGATATAATTAAAATATATCATCTTTATATAATTTGAATTAGAATAAAGGTGAAATTGGAATTTATGATTATATTAATAAGTTGAGAAGATTTTAAATAGCAGGCAGTATAGTAAATGGAGAAATAAACTAAAATAATTTAAGTATTCATACAGTTGATAAATAAAACAACTCAAATATAAATTTTTTATGTTAATCATTCAATGGAATGAGATATTAATACAAAATTTTATAGAAGTGTTGTTTTCCATTCAAATATAGTTATATTTGGATTACTATGGAAACAAATTTTTCATGTTTATGATTTTAAATTTCAGTGAAGATATATTTTTTCAATAATAGGATGTTTGTTGAAACATGGAAACGATTATGGATCCATAATAATTTTTAACATGAGACTACATTCATTATATAGTTTTTATTATTATGGATGATACCATCCTTATATGTATTCTATAGATGATAATAAGGATACCATCACTAATTGTCTGTTAATGATTATTCCTTTAAAAAATTTATTTAGTTATAGATATAACTGAACATCTTTTTTCTAAAGCTCACCCCAAACTCATTATGGAAAAATTATTTGGTTATGGTGTTCCACAAGAAACTATATGTAAAGAGAACTAAATGTATATTAAAAAATATGATTATTTATTTAACAACATACTAACTAATAATCATTTTACTAAAAAATTCAGTTAAACAATTTCTTATAATATCAATTTTAGTGAATTTTAAATATTAGTTCCCCACATTGATGAGAGAATTGAAATTCCAAGATGATATTATTATACATTGTTCCATTGTTAGATAAAATTCTATGATGTTGAATATATCATGTCAATTAACATGTGAGTGTAATCCTAACCATATGGGACATCACCAAATTATGATTTATCTTATTAATACCAAAGAATATAGATTATGAGAATACACCTTCCATTTGGAATCCTACATGTTTCGATAAAATCAAATATTATTTTTCTCAACTGTTTGTATATGACCTTAGGTATTTAAATTATTACTACATTATGAATTGACTTGAAATCTGAATTCTGTTGATAATAACTATGATTCAATATGTTTACGAGAGGTATGGTACCTTGTGTAAATCATGAACGAAAAATTATTAATGAATAATAAGTGGAAGGGTTTTTACCTTTTCTATTTTTGGAAGTTTATATTTCATCCCGTTGATTGAAATAAAATTACCCACATTATATTCCGTGGACATGGAATGAAAATCAATTTATTTAATATAGTTAAGGAATGAAATATCACATATATATGATGATGATTGTTGTGTGTAACCGACATGATAATATAATTCGATAATGGTATTATTTTAGACAAAAATGGATCATAGTTAATATTTATTGATGTATTTATTGAAATATTTGAAATATGATAATAAGAAATGATGGACCAAGATTGTGTCTAGTGATAAATAGAAATCATTATATGAGTAAAATTATATTTATCATAGTTCCCAGAATCACAAGACATTGAATAACAGTTATTTTATTATTTCAAAAAGTTACATGGGGTTAAACATAGTTTTAACATTTTAATAAGTGATATTTTCAAATTACAAAAATTTCGAAAAATTATAGTAAGTACATAAAAAGTATAATAATACATTAAAAGAGAATTCAATTGAGAATAATTGCACCTAATAGATTTCCCTCTATAATCATCATCTTCCTGATCACATCCTCTTATTAGTGAAAAGATCAAGATAATTTCATCCAGATTAAATCAATCTGAATACATCAAGATGTGTAACGCAAACAATTAGTTAAAAATGCTAGCACTTGATAATTCATCGATGTATTTCAAAGATCATAGGTACATATGTGGATCACCAGTAGAGTAATTCTACACATGTATCCTATAAGTGAATCTATGTATTTCAAAAAATGAATTTGAACTATCAACATATATTGTGAAGAACAATCCCGGGAACAAGAAAATATTAATTAAAATATAATTAAATAAATTTTAATATTAAATAGATATAATATCCTCTAAATTTTAGAATATAAAATTTCAATACTCATTCTTATATTTTATTGTTGTCTTTAATATTCATTCCTCATACAATATTCTGTTATTGAATGAATATGTCGGTTACTATGTCTATAACATCCCCAAAAAGAGATTTCTATATTCCTAGAACTAGGAAGTGATATTTGTGTAGTGATGTTCACATTTATAATTATATATTATATATTTAATTTTTACCATTTAAAAATTTCAAATTAATTTCATGTTATAATTTTTCTAGATCAGTTATCAAAATCACTTTTTACATATATACATTTCTTTCTCATAATACAAATTTTGGTTAATAATTAAACAATGATCACATATGACGGACCCATAAAGAGGTTCCATGAATTATGTGTCAATAATATAACACAACACTATGCACACACTTTTTTTACAGGCAGGGAAACATTTTTCATTTCCCATCGATGATAGTGTGTATTCTGTGTTCTGGTGTAATTAGTACATGTCGCTGAAATAAATGCACCACATTTTGACAATTTTTGTATGTACATGTTTTTCATGGAGTACCCAATATATATATTGACCACACATAATGTATTCACTATGTTTTCATTGATAAAAACCTGAAGTTAAAAAAGGTTTTTCAAATAATACACTTCATGTATTAAATACAAGATTTTTGTAGACTATGAGATTTGTGACGTGGAGTATGGAATATTTATCCTTTATAAATGTCATTTAACTATAATAATTCACCATGAAGAACACCATGTTTCCCTAGGCTTGTACTATGTATATCTAGCTATGATAAGTACACACCACATGAATGGCATGCACATGATGTGTAATTTCATTTTTTACTAGGAAATAATAAATTTAATTAATTGTTTCATTAAATAAAAATGAAATAATTCCCATGAATCATTAAGTTGAGAGTACACACCCATATTAAGATATTTCATTATTTAAAATTCATAAATAATTCATTATAATTTTTGAAACTATGGATCTTTTGTGGTCACTATACACTAAAAACACAATAATTTTTTTTGAGGCTAAGTAATTTTCGAGCATTATTTGAGGCATTAAGTTAAATTTATAATATATGATATTATGAAACATTCCATATGTAAAATAATTCGAATAAGTTAATTGATTGCAACTG
Organism: Viscum album; assembly: GCA_963277665.1. NCBI lineage: Eukaryota > Viridiplantae > Streptophyta > Magnoliopsida > Santalales > Viscaceae > Viscum > Viscum album. Next base: position 63,502,238 of record OY728128.1, read on the forward strand.
AAGTCCTAATAAGTTTCTCATACATGTGATCATAAAGTGGTATCTATGTATATTATTGTGTACTATTTCATTGAGTGTTATGAAAATATAAATCTATTTATTTAATTTAAAAGCATAGTGGATTAGAATTATATGATGATTTAATGAATTTAGAGGAAATTAGTTAATTGATTAATTAGATAATTAATCATATTAATTCATGTCTGTTTTTTCTTATAAAATAATGAATTGTAATGGATTCTTTCTAGTTGTTTTAAATGTGTAAAAATTTATTATGAATGACTAATAATGAGCTTGACAGTACCAATGTATGTGTTTCTTTTTTAAAATAAAATTATTTCATTATTTCTACATTATTAAATTTCAATTTAAATATGATATTATGTGAGTCATCTGAGTATATTTTATTATGTTGGACATGCATGTCCCATGTTGTTTTATATAATTTTCTTTAATATATAATTCACTTTCATTAACATTTCAATGGGTTATGGAGCCTATCAATGAAAATGATTATCTAAAGTAAAATGGTGGTAGTTCAAAGGGGATACTGGAGGATGGAGGAACAATATGTAACCATGTAAAAAACATACATGGGAGATACATTTTTGGTAATGTGAGATGATGTAAATAGTACCAAAACTTATATATGGTGTTTTTTCCTTGAGTCGTACATTGAGATATTGTCTTTTCAATAAATCCCATAATCAAATTTACTAATATTAAAAGTTGGAATTAAAATAAATGGGTTATGTATAAATGTTTTAAAGGAACTTGGTTAAACAAATAACTATAGTCCATTGTATGTTTAAAATATAGTTAAAGATAAAATATGAAAATGGTACACATATTTAAAAAATATTTAAACATTATATTATGGTATTCTGATCCTTCCATTACATTATTATAAATGAAACTAATAGAACAATTTGTTTTTTAAAATCAATTTAAGGAACTGACTTTTATTAGGAGGGATATTCTCTATATTTTTGGTTGACGTACTCATTTTATATTTAGATGAATATAACATTTAAGACATGGTGTATAATATGGAGCTATGGGGATGAAATACCATTTTGGAATTTATGATTGGATAATCCACTCAATATATCAAGGTGTTATAATCATGTGGTCGGAAAACTCAATCCTATTTAAAACCCATCAAGAAATTTACCAATTACTTTATTTGGTTATGAAAAGGGGAATATGGATCATTGGATTTAGCATATATTAACTAGTAGCCATTCTGAGCCCACAGGTGAGGGATATTTTGCCTTTATAAAGTAGTGGGAGACATAACAAAAATAAATTCGTCATTAAAAATAGAAATTGTAATCATGTTAAGTACTAATATTATATTCACATAATATTTTAGATTAATTAAATGTACCTCAACCATATTATCCATATGATAAATTTAGGAGGAAGATAATATTATTATTAGGAGTAACATTCCGGGATGGTTTAGAAGACTATAGGTAGTTTATATCCTTAAATAGAAATATTATCCACTAGAATCTAAAAGTTTTTATCAACCTGCTGAAGAGGTGATTAATGATGAATCTACTATCTATGATAAAAAGCTGAGTGACATGCTTGATCATTAGTGTTTAATGATTTCATCCATGTGTAATGATCTCATGAAGTGATATGAGAACATGGATTCTTTTGGATGCAGCAAAATAACTATTGTATATAATGGGAGATAGGTAGAGTGGAAACATTTGAGATATCAAAGTGGAACCCTTTTAGATAATTCTTGTAGATACTACACCACAAAGACTATATTTATTCAAACTAATTGGCTATACCAACCACATAATTTTCAAGGGTCTAATATGCACAATGAAATGTTAAACTACCTCATTCTTTTAGTACTCTTCCATCTATTCTCTTTTTTTATTTATTTAATTATAGAAAAATAGATCTATCTTTCCTAAATCATATGAATATATAATTCCATGTTGACTAGGACATGAAGTGTAAAATCATTTCATCCTTATGGCCAATAAAATGAAAGGTTTGGTAATGATCTATAAGTGAAATGTTTCTTCATAATGACCTTACAAGAATATGAATATTAATTGGATGCCATGATAACATGAATTTTTTTATTTTACATGTAGAAAAATGGGCATTGGATGATAATATACAACCAACAAATAGAAAATATGAATAATTAGGTGAATTTTTTTTATCAAATTAAATATATCATTTTTTTAATCTGTTATCAAAAAAATATTTGTTTCTAAAAAATGAACTCAAATACAAGTAAAAATTATTTTCTTGGAAATATTATCCGGGGAGCCATATCAATGAAAATAAAATAGATCTAGAATAGTTGTTGTGGCTATAGGGGATTACAACCTCATTCTTCAAATCTGAATGATATTGTTCTAACATGATTTTTATTATGTTCCATCAGATACCCAAAAGCATTATATATATATTTGATAATGATGTATTTATTTTCAAATTAAATAATAATTTTTTTCTTTATTAAAGAAAACATAAGTTACCATTAGGAATATTTAAATAAAATTACTTATGTGTTGGATTACACAAACCATGAAAGGGAAATAGAAAAAAAAACTAGTTCATGTGATTTATATAAAAAAACTATGTAATCATCAAATAGGTTATATAAATGATAATTACTTATTAAAAATAATACAATACAGATATTTAGTTACTTTTTAAATAATCCAATTGGTATATGTCCCAAAATTTTACAAAGGAAATTTACTAAATCGCTTTTTATGGATAATTTGAAAGTAGGTAAAAGATTTTGGAATTAGTTGTTACCAATGTGTGTGGACCACTACAAAATTATTAATGTATAAGATGGAATCATTCGTAATATTTAAGGAATATATATTTGAATTTTAGAACTAAATCTAGATTAATATTATGAAGAAAATGAATAACCAATGATGTATAATAACTTAATCATGACATTATTTGTGATTTTTAGGTGTTTTGAAATCATTCTAACAAACCATTCTATATAATCCACTATAAAATATTGTAAGGTGAAGGAAAAACTATCCCCAGTTAAACAGGGTGATATCACAGAGGATTCTTAAAATTTTTCTATTTTACTTTTTTGGATATGTAATACCAGAAAACATCTTATACAAAAGAATGTTCCATATAAATTATAAATGGTATTCGATAAGAAATTTTTTTGGGAGAAAATCCATGTTGTTCAATTTAAATATACAGGAGGTGAGGAGTTTTTAAAGGATTCTTCTGGTAAAAAACATACTTATCAATGTTCAAATCGAACCTTCATAGGATACCCAAATAAAACAAGGGGGTATTTCATATAAGAATATTAATATAAAAGGTAATTAAATAATGAAAATCTATATTAATTGAGATTTAGATCAGCGTTAAATGAGACCATGATAGATATATTTACTATGATGAAGTTTATGATCATGTTATAGAATTGTTGGAATATGAATACATTACACAAGGCCCCATGGAAAATATGTTCCATAGAAAATTGTATAATGATGGACAAAAAGTGAGGTTAAATGGCCTAAAATAACTTTTCTATAGATATCTTGTATGGTGAATCATTATTGATTGATGATAATGATTATATAACTAATAATGATGTAGTAAGTGTCAAAAAATATCCCATGGTGGATTATGATTTAAATTTATAAATGAGATGTTTAATTTGATTTTGGTTCTATTTATCACTTTATATCCTATAGGTTTTCTAGAATAGTTGAATAAAAACGATGATACATTTAAATCTCTAAATCATGCCTTTGTGCCTCCTTGATCTTATATAGGATTGAGGGTTATGAAATCATTTGGGAAAGTAATATTTTTTAGATATCACTACTTAAAAATATCAAGGTTTTCATTTAAGAATCCTATAAAACATATAGGATTTAAAGGAATTCATTTAACCATAATCAAATAAATCCTTTCTCTACACTATGTTTTTTAATTTTTTAGTGAATAATATGTGTGCATTTAACATATTTATTTTTATTTTACTCTATATAATATCAAAACTATGTCAGTATTTTTCTAGAGAATCCATTGGATGTAAAACCCATTTGTTGCAAATGGGTATTCTAGAGGAAACTAGACATAATTGGAATACTCATTACATGTAATGCAAGGATAGTTTCAAAATGGCTACAACAAAATTAATAAATATACTAAAAATAAATATTTTCACTACTTTAAATCATGAATTCCAAGATAATAATACTTATCATAGTATCTTACCATGATATGGATATTTGGAAAATGGAGGACAAAAAATCATTCCTTAATGAAATCCTTCACAATGAGGTATATATGATACAACCCAGAGGGTTGGTGACTCCATAGGATTCCAACTAGGTAAAAAATTCTAATGATCTATTTATTGATTGAATTAAGAATCCACGTCACAGAACATTCATTTTACTAAATAAAAAGAAGAATTTTATTTCACTGATAATGAATATGATTCTTGTGTCTGTGTGAAGTTTTTTGGGAGTGTAGTCATTTTTTGATAGTATATATGGATGACATACTATGTTTTAGAAATTATATACAAGACTTATAATAAATTAAATCCTAGTAAATACATGATTCATGATGAATGACGTAGGTTAGGAATTATATATTATTCAAATCAAGATCCATTAGGTTAGATCCAAGAGATGAAATATTCTATGTCAATGTACCTATATAGACAATGTATTGTGTAGAATTATTAAGGAACAATCCTATATTGGATTATTTCTAGTCCCACAAGGAATTCATCATTCCATGAAAATGTATCACATAGTAACTATGGAAATAAAAAGTTTGAAAATGATTCCTTTTTTATTAGTGTTTGGTAAATTCATGTATGTAATGATATATACTAGAGCTGATATAGACTAAATATTTTTTTGGTATAAAGATATCAATCTATACCTGAATATCAACATTAGATAGAAGTCAAAATTATCTTTTTGTAGATGATACTATAAAAGTAAATGTTCACAGATGATGGTATATATCATGAACATATCATACTAGGATACATAGATTCTAGCTTCAAAATATATCAATTTGAGATGAAATCATTGCTAAGATACAAATTTGACTTTAGTGGGTGTTTTTTGAGACATTATATATCAAAGAAACTTGTGGTTTCCTTTTCTACAATTTCACATGAGTATATTATAGCCTATAATGAGTCTAGATAAGTAGTTTGGATATGAAAATTCATTTAACAACATTATGTTTACCTATTTTAAAATAACCAATACTACATTATTATGAAAATACTATTGTGTTTGCTCCTACAATGGAGATAAGGTCAGCATTATAGATGATTAACATACTTCAAAATTATCATCTCGTTTTTTATTTTTCATAGAAATGAAAATCAGTATTGAGATGATTCTCTATATAATATAATATGTTATACCCCTTGTATAAATCCATAACAATGTTATTAAATGATCTCAGGTATAGTGGACATAAATTCATTTTTATATGATTCGTGTCCAAGGGAGAGTTTATAGTTGTTAGTCTACTAGAAGCATATTTTTTGAATTTGGGTAAGTTTTATTATAAATGATGTTAATATGAATTAAACATCTCATACTAATTATTTTTCTACTTTAAATTGTTATAATAATTTCCAATATTATATTTTATACTGAATAGGGCATAACAATTCCCTAGAATGATATGAAACATAAAATACAATGAATGCTTTATTAAACATTATCATATTGTTGTATATAATTAAAATATGAGGAATATATTATATTAACTATTTAGTGACAGTACTCGTCAGTGTACGATAAATCATCTCATTATGTTCCCACAAGACTATACCCGTGATGGGAGATCCTAAGAAGAGATCATCAAGTATGAATTCCTCATGTTTATATGTCATATGATTTTCCAATATGCAAGTGTATGTAATGTTCCTTACAAATTATTTTAATTATTAATGCATGACTTGACACATTCAAAAAGATTTACATCCCAAAACAATGGTTTCAAATTTTTATTAGTTGTACGGTATGTTTTTTGTGACATTAATGATAGGTTATTAATTATTATGTTAAGGAATTATTTGTACCTTCTATATTTGTAGATGTTAATATCTCGTCCCATTGTTTGAAATATATATTTGAAATTAAAATCCATGGATACAAGGTAATAATGACATTATTTCATAATTTAAATGAAATATATATTTTGAACATGGGTAGGGGAAATGCGTTTACAAACATCATGATTAGATACTTTTGAAAATTTAGTATATGTCAAAGTGAGTACTCTTATATGGTTGTTTTTTCGTGGCATTAATTTCATTCTATTGAATTCATTGACTAATTATAATAATGTAATATTATAATTTTAGAATGTGTGGATAATACTAACCTAAAAAATATTAGAGGGTCCAAAATTCGAGGTTTCAATTTATCTCAATTATATTCTATTTGAATTTAATTATTTGAATAAATAGTATACCCATGGACAATAAATAATTTTATTCAGAATTAATTATCAAATAAATAAAATAAATAGTTATTTAAACAATATTTGTTAAATATCATAGACAAATAATATGTATTTATTTAGTAAATATTAAATAAATATTTATTCTCTAGACCGTGAGTAGTGTATATTATTTATGAATTAATATATAATAAAATATTTATTTGGGTAATAGTAAAATTTCAGGGAAGATCAGAAGATCATGATTTTTTCCTATGATAAATATTATTTTTCAAGTTGTTAAAATAATAGTTATCATTTCCAGAATTTTCCAAAACAGTATAATAAAAATAAATTTTTTTATTACATGTCTTGGGGAAGGACATGGGTTAAACATTTTATTAATGGAACTTGTAAAGATAGTTAAATTAAATATGCTAATAATAAGTCTATAAATATACTATTAATATATTAATAAATAAGTGAATCTAGATTGATTGAAAACAACATATAGCTCTCTAGAATCCTTTTTTTCTATCTCACATCTTCTTATGAATGAGATGATCAAGGGAATTTTTACAAGACTAATGAAACATGTTTTAATAATGATGAATAACATTGGAGGGTCAACCAACCACATTAGAACATAGTGGTCTACTAGTTTGATTCTAATATCAGAGGAACATATGTGGATCAATAATAGAAGTATTATAGACATATATCCGATAATCAAACCAACATACTACCAAAAATGGTTTCAAATGATCACCATCTACTATGATGAATGATCTCAAATATTATGTAATCATTCATTTGATTTAATTAATTTAATTATAAATTAGTGGTTAAAATTGACCCTCCTAATTTGAACATAATTCTTTTCAATATTTTTTTGAAATATTTTTTTTGTTATGAAATTCACATTATGTATAATATGTGAATGATCTATTCTAATAGACTTTTGAGTCATAATTATCCCGTATAATAACATAGACTTGGCTAGAAACTATCATTAGTGACTCACATCTGGATGAAATGTTGTAAAACTATCTTATTTCATAATATCAATATATTATATAATGAATATGATGTGGTTCTGTTTCAGTATTCTCCTAATATCAATTCAACTTATTTTGTTTACATGTTTTATTTTTTGTATTTAGAATTATTCTATAAATCATAGTCCATGCTATTTGTCTTCCTAATTAGTGTGACGAAATGATTCTACTAGAATCACTTCTAGTATCAAAGAACAAGGTTAAATTTTTTATTAGGTTAATATTTTTTAATTTTTATTTTATTTTATGTTTTTTTACATGTTTTACTATATTTGTGAGTTATATATCAATGTGATCATGATTAATATATTTGGAATGATTGTTAAGATCATGGAGAAATGGTATGATAAGAAAAAGAAAAAACTCTTATTTGAGGGGAAATAGTAACATGAATCCCCACATTCTAAAGGTAAATAATTTACATACATTTTTTAAGATGATTTGATATTACCTTCTAGAACACTATTTGTCTCTGAATAATATTCAACGATTAAATGAATTGTTTTCCAATAATATAATTGAGGATTAAATTTAAATGAACTATTTTAATGATGAAACATATTGAGTTATAAAAAATAACCTCAAATTAATTTGTATTTATGAAGTGTTAAAAATTAGAAATTTAGATGTAGCATTGGTTGAATGATACATGTTACTGAAAGAATATATTCTATAAAAAAATTGGTAGGCGCCTTCCTCGAGGAAAGGATTCATTCATGTTAGAATGAGAGATTGAAATCATATATAGAAAAATATACTGTTAATGTTACCCAAAATAGTTATTTTTGATTTTTTATTTTGTTTAATCATGTAATGAAATGAATTTCCACAATATGTTAAACATAGAATGAATTTGAATTTATTATTTTATTTATAGTACTATATTGTAAACCAGGATTCAGGTCTAAATTCAATGTGTAATAAAATATAAATGATATTTTTTTGGATATATAATGATTATGGTGTGGTGATTTGGATTCATAGGTATATAGTGAGTAAGAAATGGATTTGGTGTATTTCTAGGATTTCACTTCTTAGATATCTCTTTGGAAATAGGCACTAAATATTCCTAGTTTGATATTTCAGTGTTCATTTTGCCTATGGGGTTCACATATATGAATCTATGATGGGATAAATTCCCATAGTGGTTGGTTCATATGGTTTTTTATCAATGATGTTTTGGTTGGGTGTGATGGGGGGAAATCACTTGGGAATTAAATGTGTGGGGTTACAATTTTGGTTCTTAAGGATTTTCCCTATTTGAAAAAACTAGTGAAATATGTTGTTTGTTTTAAAATATCTCTCACATGTAACACATTATTTGGGGGTGTATACGTAACAAATACCTATTTTTTGGGGTGCTTATGGGTCTCCAGAATTTGACAGTTCTCAAGATATTTTTTGTGGGTGTAGCTCCATTGGATCTTTGTGTGATAAATTGGTAGAGAGAAATTCCCTGTATAGGAATTCAATTGAGCGTGTTGGATGAAAGGTTTCCCATGAGGGAAATAATGATATAAAAAATGAATACTATATAATGGGGGGAACCACTATTTTTTAAAAATTATATGTAATTTAGGCATTTCCTTTAAAATTTTATATTCCTCTATGTCCACTCTTCCCCTCAAAATTCAACATAAATCTTTGGATCTCTATATGATCCATTTATTTCATGTATCCCCTTCTAGTAGGTTTGGATTTTTATGGTTTAATGGTGGAATTTAGTTGTCATATATCATAATCTTCGCCATCATTTATTATTTCCCATTCATAGCCTCTTATTTAGTAAATTTAGTTTTTTAGTGATGATTCCTTGAAAAAAATATGGAATTTTTCGAGCAATATTTGCCAGTCTTTTTCATTAAATTGATGATTTCATACTTATATTATCACTCACAAATTAAGGTTATTTCATTGGTGGTAAATTTTTTATGTCGATTGTTTTATAATATTTAAATTTTTTACTAAATATTATATTGATTGAGTTTGAAAAATAATTTATTTTCTCTGAGACAACACCAGTTGTATTTCTTAGACCATATTTATAATTTTTCAATGATTTAAAAGTATAGAGTATATCTATGAGTGTTCTTAAAATATTTAGATGCATTATAAATTGAAATAAATAAAAAATTATTACATTTAAGTGTAATAATTAACTATAATTTATTTTTAATAATTTCTCTAATATATTTTCATGATTAATATGATGGAAAACTGATATGAGAATCATGTTAGCTTGGATGATACATATTGGTATCTAATAAAAGTATATAAATGAATTTCTGAGGAAGGTGTTACATTTAATCATTCACGTAGGGAAAATTTATATTATTTCTTTTTATATGATATGTTTTCATCCACTTATTTCATTATGCATTTTAAATATTAAAAATATAATAATTTTAAATGAGTGTTTATGAATAGATCTAAAAAATTCATGATCTATAGAGAAAAATATTGAACTAGTTTCATACCTTGGACACTAATGGATTAGCATTTTTTTATTATTGTGTATATTGTGATACAAACACACTAAGGCGTGAGAAAATATTATTTTTTTGAGATGATATATGACCTAAATAGGTTTTCTTAGATCCCATAAGTATAGAAATGTAATCAATTTGAATGGTATACCATAGTATGATGTGATGGAATCATGGGATTTTTTATATATACTGGGATTTCTGAGATGATCGGGGGTCCACAAACCTCCCATTGTGATATTAATGCATTAGACTGTATACAGTAGATATATTATTTCTAGGACTGGATTATAACAATTAACATTGGTGACAATGGGATGGAAGATTGAAATGATGAAATCTCATGAATACAATACTCACAAGGAATTTCATATGAGGCCAGTGAGTTCATAGTGTGCAAAACATTTTGTTTAGTGAGGATAACCCCTTTGAGTAACATGTTAAGAACATTGATCAGAGATTGAAATCAAGGAACTCATATTGGGTGTCCTTGGTATGATGAAACCTACGGAACCCTTTTGGGATCCCTTGTTATATATATATACCCCAAAGATGGTTAGTTTAATAAACCTGATATAGATTATTATAATTAAAAAATTGATCCCAAATTGATGATGGGACCCTGATATGGATATAGTGATGAGGTTATGTCATGAACATTAGGGTCAAACCCTTATTTTGTGGAATGGGCCTAGGTGGATTTCCAACTCGTAGGAGATTTCATAATACATTTGGACAATCCATGAGAATTTAAATGGAATTCCTATATGGTCACCGAAGATTAATTCATTTGGAATAAGTAGAATTACATGGGTTGGTTTCCATGTATTATGCTATTTATGTTGATAATATTTAATTCCTATGACATGTTCCTAATGCCATGCTATTGAGACATAGATTGTTTTACTGCTTCCTAAAATCACATATAATTTTAAATTTAGGTCTATATAAAATTCCCAGGATGATAAGATAATTCATTCGGGTCTATATGGTTTTTATAGGGCTGCTGACCTGGGATTTGATTACATTCAAAATTCTAATACATAATTACCTATGTTCATCCCCTGGTAATTTATCACATGATTTTCATTACATGAATTTGAATACTCAATTCCTTCGTATTCAACTATTTTTTCCTTATATTCTCCAAATTGGTAGGGAAAACATATTCGAATTAGTGATTTACACCTACAATTTTCACATTGGGATGATTTTAGTTTTAATGGTTATGTGTTGTCCTAAGAGACAATGTATCTCTAATCAAGGTACGTATAGTCAAAATCGTGTCTCATGTAAAAAATAAATCATAAAAAAAAATTATTTATGATTTCATGTTTTGTTTTATTTTATCCCAAAATGTAATGTATAAATATACTATTATTACTGGTTTTGTGTGGGACTAAATTAGAAGTGACCAACTATGTGGCACTCACACATTGAATATATGTCCATTGAACTTTTCAATCATAAAATCAATTCATTGATTATAGCTTTATGTTGGGAAGAGGACTTATACAACATCATTGTGTTATATATCTTTTATTGTATTTGGAGACAAGATGAGGTGTGTCTTAGTAATTTTAATATAGGCTCATATGTTCAATTAATTTATTTATTTTTTATATTCAGTCACCCTAGTTGTTTTTGAGTTTTTTAATTATGTAATGATTATGAGTCTATGTGATTTCTTTATTCAATATTTAAATTTGATATAATATGTTTTTATACACCCTATTCTCTATTGAATATTGATTAGTTATTTCAGACTATGTTTATATATTTTACGATGCTTCTAATTTAGATATGAGGTCACAATCTCTGCATGGTAACACCCTCGACCATTTCAACTACATGCCATCATCTATAATATGATAAGGCATGATTGAATCCCCATTGACATCTAAATTGAGGGAACTATTGAGAAGATGAATCCCAGTGGATTTTATAGACTATTCGTAGATGTTTTTTGTCACGACCTGTCCTCGGGGCCCGTGCTGTGGCTACCCCAATCCCGCCTTCCATAGGCCAGGGGCTGGCGACTAGCACCAAGGCGGAAATCCTGGTAAAAAGGGAAGGCATTGCCTTTGTAAAGTAAACAAACACCACAGATCAAGAAATCAGTAGAGGTAAACACTAAGGAAAAACAGAGTACAACTGTAAGTGCAGAAAGTAAGTGGGGCAGTATACAAACCCAAGCTGAAAGTAAAGTACAGCTAAAAAGGGAAAAACATCAACTGAAAGGTAAATCCGCAACGACGAGCTGTCCACTGGGAATCCCACCTGAAGGGTGGGTACAAAAAATCCTCCACTGCTCCTCTATTCCAGCCTACTGCTCCGAGTACGTTCCGCCTAGTGGTCAACCTCCAGGTACCGTTCTGCTCTGCAAGCCTCCACCATGATCAGCGTTGTCCGTCGTCTGCAACCAACACAATGTAGAGCGGGCATAGACCGTGCATGGGTGAGTATAAGCTACTCAGTAGGGACCCAGAGACCCCCGAAGGTCTCCCAAAATCCACAATGGATAAACCACAAAGGAAAGATATAATCCCGAAGTAAAAACCGACACTTCTTAGGTATATACCCATACATATACCTTACTCATCAATTCCATCACACTCCATCCTCCGAGCCCAAGTACGACTCAGTCCACATAGGAAAGCGTATATATTCCACATAGGAAAGAAAAATGTAATCCACACAGGATAGCACAACACAATCCACATAGGAAAGAAAACAGGATTCAGCTCACACAGGTATACTTCTTCGAAAGATGATAGAGATTATCACTGATCCATCTAAGTCATCGGACCCACAAAGGATCGATAGGTACTAACCCCCGCAATGACCCACACAGGATCGGACCCACACAGGATCTCTAGGCGCTGGCTCACGCAGAACCACTGAGCACTGACCCACACAGGATCGGACCCACACAGGATCGGTAGCATTGATCCACACATGATCGCTGAGTGTTGTAGTCGTCGTCGTCGAATCCACTAAGGATCTCTGCACAGTCGTCGTCGTAGTCACAGTAGCAGTCGCAGCCAGCTCTAGGGTTCCCACACACAGCAAGCTCGTTCGGGAGGGTCCGCTCCATGAGCCGAGAGTCTGATACATCAACTGACACATAGTCCAGAGTTGATGTATCCAAATGTTCCGTATCATCAACATGAACTCAACGTCGCAGACGACGCGTCTATCGGACGCCCGGTCTGAGAGTTATTGGCTTTTTCCCCCTAGGGTCCCGGTTGGTTTTTAAGGAAAAACCAACCCGACCGTACTCCACATGTGTCCAAACCTCAGGCGGAGTAAGCCAAAAGATCTATCTCACTAAGAGGAAACCAACAATGTTGACGGAACTTCAATTGGACGTCTGGAGCTTAAGATATGAGCATTTCCGCTTTGAGGGCCTGGTTGGTTTCGTGTACGAACCAACCCGGCTGAACACAAAGTAATCTGAAACCTTGAGTGTGATAAACCAAAACGACCCGTCTTGATTCAAGGATCGCATCGCAATTGAAGGTTCATCGATCAGAGGTTTGTAGCCCATGTTACGGGAAAAAGACCAAAGACGGTCTGAAAACGGTGGTTTCGTGCCCGGACCGACCGGGCCTGAGACCCCCCCCCCCGGTTGGCCCGAATCGGGTCGACCCGCCCCGGGTCCGTGTCGGCCCGGCCCGGCCTGGGCGCGGCCCGGCCTGGGCACAACGCGCTGGCCAGCTCGGCCAACGGCCGAGCCATTTTGGAAAGGGGTGGCGCCTGCCCCCCTGGTGTAATCGTGGCCCCCCATTGATGGGGGCCATTTGATCTAGCCAGTCGGGGGAATTAATTCCCCCGGCTCTCCTTTGTCCGGTTGCCCGGAACTGGCGACATCTTGATTCGTCCGGCGTAGTGCGATGGCACTGCGCCCCTCCGCCGCGGCCCCGCTCCGGCCGCGGCTTCTTCAATTTTCTTCGACGCAGCTCGACGACGTTGCATCCTTGTTCAACTTCATTGCACGGCGCGACAGTGCCACGAATTACTTGTCGTGCGATTCCCGCGTGGTGCGACGGCACCACGCCATTCCTTCCAAACCACAAAGTATCAAACAAGGATAAAGAGGAGGGTTGTCCATGTTTGTGCGGTCCGGCCCCCTCTTTTTAAACGATAACATTTAGACGTTTATTCATGAAGAACGAAAAACTAGAATCATGAACAGAAAATAATTAAATAAAAATGAATCCCCTACCTTGATTAAAGAGATGACGGACATCGGCGTCGCGAAGCGAGGATTCGAAGACGTTGGCGGAGATTTCGTCATGAGAAATCGTCGTGAAAAGAGATGTCATGGGAGAAAGACATTGTGGAAGAAGACGTCGCGTCACGGGTCGTTGTCACGGAAGATGGTCTCCGAGGGCTCGGCTCTCCATGTCGGAGTTTGTTCATTCTTCGCATTCTTTGTCAAATAAGAAGATGATATTCCCAAAATATCTCAACGACAAAACTCTAACAACAAAATAAAATAATCTCTTTTCTTATTTTATTAACACAACAAGCCTTTTGAAATTCAAGGGTTTGAATTTCAGAAACTCACATTAAACCAACTACATTAATTCCATTAGTTTAATAAACTTAAGTTAACCACATTAATGAGAGTTGAAGGTGTTAGAGGATATGAAGGGGTGGGGTTCATGTGGGCCCCACCACCCTCATAACTTCCCAAGGGAGGTTGGGTAGTTACCCAACTTCCATTCCAAGGATTAATCACTTAGAGTAAATACAAATTGTAGAATAATTATAAATTAAACTTCCACAATTTTTATAATCAACTCTCATGAAAACGCAACTCCGGAACAGGTGTTCCTAAGCAATTACCGGTTCTACGGTTCCCATGGTTCCCTCGGAATTCGATTCCAAGCACCAGTTCAAAAGTTAGAAAAACCCAAACGTTCGTTCATTGAACGTACCCGAGCTAAACTTTGGATTTATGTTCCGTCACACCGGGCCTCGGAACCAAGTGCCTTCTGAAACTGTGTTCTTGTAAAATCCCAAAGAAAATTAAGAAAAAAATTTCCCTTGAATTTTACAGGTCTTTAAATTACTCCCACCTTAGGGATTTACGTCCCCGTAATGATACATCGAAAACTAGGGAAACAAATGAGGGTACTGAGCACGCATCTGAGCCTCTCGCTCCCAAGTGCTCTCCTGGAGGTTCCCGTGCTGCCATCTGATGTGCACAAGAGTAATCGACCGTCCACGTTGGACCCGCTCCTGTCGATCATCGATATCCACTGGGACCTCTGAAAAAGTCTCCCCATCATCAACGTCAATCTCCCCATGGTCAATGATATAGATCGGGTCATGCACGTATCTCCTCAGTTGAGATACGTGGAAGATTTCGTGCACCTAGTGCAACTGAAGTGGTAGAGCCAGACGATAAGACACCTCGCCAATCCTGCTAAGGACCTGGAATGGTGCGATGAAGCGTGGAGACAACTTTCCACCTCGGTCAAATATCTGTAATCCACGTTTTGGTGAGACACGCAAGAAGACGTGGTCGCCATCCTCGAACTCTAGTGGACTCTACCTCCTGTCAGCATAAGACTTCTGCCGGCTCTGAGATTTCCTCATCCGCACCTGGATGACCTGGACCTTCTCTGTTGTGGCCCTGACCATCTCTGGTCCCACAAGTTCTGACTCCCCAGGGTCTGTCCAGCACAAAGCAGATCTGCAGGGTCTGCCGTACAACGCCTCGTATGGTGCCATCTCGATGGTGGAGTGGTAGTTGTTGATATACACGAACTCCGCCAAGGGTAGGTGGTCCTCTCAGCTACAACCAAAGATGAGGACACATGCGTGGAGCATGTCCTCGAGAGTCTGAATGGTCCTCTCCGTCTGACCATCTGTCTGAGGGTGAAAGGCTGTGCTCAGACGTAGCTGCATCCCGAACGCCTCCTGTAACCCCTTCCAAGGCCGGGATGTAAAGCGAGCATCGCGATCAGAGATTATAGATGATGGCACACCGTGAATCGGTACAATCTCCTGAACATAGAGATGTGCCATGCTCTCCACTAAGCCCTGCTCTCTGATGGGTAAGAAGTGAGCCGACTTGGTGAGTCAGTCGACAATCACCGACATGGAGTCGTGACCTCTGGAAGTGCGTGGAAGTACAGTCACGAAGTCCATAGATATCTCGTCCCACTTCCACTCCGGGACCTCCAAGGGCTGTACCAAGCCTGCTGGTACCTGATGCTCTGCCTTCACCTGCTGGAAGGTGAGGCATCGTGAAACGATCTCTGCCACAGCCTTCTTCATGCCCGGCCACCAGTACTGTCGTCTGAGGTCCTGGTACATCTTCGCCACTCCAGGATGTACCGCCAAAGGAGAAGTGTGAAACTCTCTCATCACCTCCTCTCGAAAAGCGACTGGTACCAAGGTACATCATCTGAAAAGGATTTCATTCTCCTCTCCACAGGAGAAACCATCAGGTGCCTATCCTGGGGATATTTGTGCACGTCGCGTCTCACAGTCAGTGTCCCCACGATGTGCCTCTCTGACCCGCTGCAGTAGTGGAGGAGTGACTGTGAGAGACTGAAGGAAGGATGCTCCATCACTATCCATGAAGGATATCTACAAAGAGGCTAGCTACTCTGTCGCCTCCCCAAGTAGTTGAATGCCCGTCCTCATACTGAGAGCATCGACTACCACGTTCCCCTTCCCAGGAGTATAGACTATCTGAAAGTCATAGTCCTGGAGGAACTCGAGACATCACCGCTGTCTCGGATTCAGATCCTTCTGAGAGAAGATGTATCTAAGACTCTGATGGTCAGAAAAGACTGTAAAGCACTCTCCCATCAGATAGTGTCGCCATTTCTTCAGAGCGAAGACCACTGCTGCTAACTCCAGATCATGAGTAGCGTAATTCTGCTCATGCGGCCTCAACTGACGTGATCCATAGTTGATCACTGCCCGCTCCTACATCAGGAAACATCTGAGTCTGGTCCCGGATGCATCGCAGTAAATACGTACCCTACTCCCTATGGTCGGGGTGGACCTCCTGGTGGTGGTGGTGGTAAAGCCTCAAAGCGTCACCCACCACCTGCTGCTCAGCCAGCTCCCCTGCCCCATCTGCCTGCTCCCTGCGGACCGCCACAGTTGACCCTCTTCCTTTTCCTCGGTAGTCCCTCAATCGTCGGCTGCTCCTTGGCACAACGGGTCGGGAAATCACGAGCCATGTGGCCCCGCCCACCGCATGAGTAGCACTGCCTGCCTCTCGAAAGACTGGCTCCGCGCTGTTTTCCCCGCACTGCTGAGCCATTGTCCTGAGGTCATCTGCCTATGGGTCTGGTCTGCCTAGACCCCTGAGTCATCCGTCAGCTACCTGCTGTTGAAGACTCTGCTACCTGCCACCCAGCGGTAGGTCTCGCTGCTGATGAAGGCTCAGCAAGGAAGCTCTCGATCAAAAGAGCTCGCTCCAGTACTCCTGCCTGAGTCGGAATGCTGAGGGAGATCAGTGATGCCCTGATCTCGTGTCTCAATCCCTGCTCAATGGTCCAGGACCTGATGAATGGGTCCCATACCATGTCGGTCAGGTAGCGCGAGAGATCAGAAAATCTCCCCGAGTAGTGGGCGACCGTCAACCTGCCATGCCGCAGCTGAAGAAGCTCCTGGATGCGCACCACACGAAGGGTGGCCGGGATGAACTCTGAGCGGAAGAGGCCCTAAAAGTCTATCCAGAGGAGTGATGTCTCATCGTGCACCTGGAGCATCAAGCTCCACCATCGGCCCGCTGCTGCGTGCAGTAGGCTGGATGCGAGGATCACCATGAGGTCTGCTGGTGTCCTCACTAGCCTGAAAACTCGTACCACTGCCTCCTGCCAGTCCTCGGTTGCCTTGGGGTCCATCTCCCCGCGGAACCTGGGCAGTCACTGGCACTGGAACTCAAGTAGTGCACTGAGGTGACGTGCATCGTCAGCGGCTGGTGCTGGAAGCATCGGTGGCTCGACGGGTAGAGCTACTGCCGATGCCACTACTGACAAAGTTCCCTGCACCGAGGCCTAATCGCTCGGTGGGCTGTCGTCATGCTCGACTCTCGGAACCCTAGCTGGATGCCGTCGTAGGGACATCCTGAAAAGGAAACCAGTGTGCCACGGTCAGAACAGTATACTTGGTGAGCTGATACAAAGTAATCACAGAGAAAAATTGAAACACACATGCAATCAATCTTTTCGTGAATTAAGTCGGAAATCAGAAGTCAGGGTCCTGGTGTACGGATACGTCGGCCACCGCACCAACACTGGACTCTCTGGACTGATAACCACACTCAATACGCTAAACACGATTGCTTCACATAGAAAAATATCAGAGTCCAATGTTCTGCGGTAGAACCGAACTCCTCTGATACCAACTTGTCACGACCCGTCCTCGGGGCCCGTGCCGTGACTACCCCAATCCAGCCTTCCATAGGCGAGGGGCTAGAGACTAGCACCATGGCGTAAATCCTGGTAAAAAGGGAAGGCATTGCCTTTGTAAAGTAAACAAACACCATAGAGCAAGCAAGGAGTAGAGGTAAACACTAAGTTAAAATAGAGTAAAACTGTAAGTCTGGAATGTAATTGGGCCAGTATACAAACCCAAGCTGAACGTAAAGTACAACTAAAAAGGGAAAAACAGCAACTGAAAGGTAAATCCGCAACGACAACCTGTCCACTGGGAATCCCACCTGAATGGTGGGTACAGAAAAGACTCCACTTCTCCTCGGGTCCAGCCTACCGCTTCAAGTACGTTGTGCCCAGTGGTCCACCTCCAGGTACCATTCGGCTCCGCAAGCCTCCACCATGATCCGCGATGTCCGTCGTCTGCAACCAACACAACGTAGTGCGGGCATAGCCCATGCAGGGGTGAGTTTAAGCTACTCAGTAGGGACCCCGAGACCCCCGAAGGTCTCCAAAAATCCACAAACGATAAACCAAAAAGGAATGATACAATCACAATTCAACAACCGACACTGCTTAGGTATATTCCCATACATATAACTAAGTCATCAATTCCAACATGCTCCAACCTCCGAGCCCACGTACAACTCAGTCCACACAGGAAAGCATACGTATTCCAAACAGGAAAGCAAAACATAATCCACACAGGATAGCACAACACAATCCACACAGGAAAGAAAACAGGATTCAGCTCACACAGGTATTGTTCTTCGGAAGATGATATAGATGATCACTGATCCATCTAAGTCGTCGGACCCACAAAGGATCGATAGGTACTAACCCCGGCAATGACCCACACAGGATCGGACTCACACAGGATCTGTAGGCGCTGGCTCACACAGAACCGCTGAGTGTTGACCAACACAGGATCAGACCCACACAGGATCGGTAGCACTGATCCACACAGGATTGCTGAGTGTTGTAGTCGTCGTCGTTGAATCTACTGAGGATCTCTGCACAGTCGTCATCGTAGTCACAGTATCAGTCGCAGCCAGCTCTAGGGTTCCCGCACACAGCAAGCTCGTTCGGGAGGGTCCGCTCCACGAGCTGAGAGGCTGATACATCAACTGACACATAGTCCAGAGTTTATGTATCCAGACGTTCCGTATCGTCAACAGGATCCCCACGTCGGAGACGGCGCGTCTATCGGACGCCCGGTCTGAGAGTTATTGGCTTTTTCGTCCCAGGGGCCCGGTTGGTTTTTAAGGAAAAACCAACTCGACCATACTCCACCTGCGTCCAAACCTCAGGTGGAGAGCCAAAAGATCAGTCTCACTAAGAGGAAACCAACAATGTCAACAAAACGTCAATCGGACGTCCGGAGATTATGATATGAGTGTTTCCGCTCCGAGGGCCCGATTGGTTTCGTGTACGAACCAACCCGGCCAAACTCAATGTAATTCGAAACCTTGAGTGCGATATACTGAAACAAATTCCTCAATTCAAGGATCGCATCTCAACTGACGGTGTGTCGATCGGAGGTCCGTAGCCCATGTTATGGAAAAAATACCAAAGACGGTCCGAAAACGCGGGTTTCGGGCCCGGACCGAACCGTCCTGAGACCCCCCGGATGGCCCGAACCGGGTCGACCCGGCCCGGCGCGGCCCGGCCCGGCCTATGCAGCCTGGCCTGGGCACGACCCGGCCTGGCGGACCGGCCAGGAGGCCGGCCCAGCCTGGGCACAGCGCGCCCAGCGCAATGGCCAGCTCGGCCAACGACCGAGCCGTTTTGGCAACGGGTGGCACCTGCCCCCCTGGTGTAACCGCGACCCCCCATTGATGGGGGGTCGTTTGATCTGGCCGGCCAGGGTAATTAATTGCCCTGGATCTCCTTTGTCCGGCCGGCCCGCACCGGTCGGCCGGTGCTGCCGACAAGGACCGACGACGACCGGTCCTTCCTCCATCGCCGACACCGGCGGCCCGGTACCAGCCGTCGGTCACCCTGCTCCGCCGTGGCCCGGAACCGGCCACGACTTGATTCGTCAGGCGCGGTGCGATGGCACCGCGCCCCTCCGTCGCGGCCCCTCTCCGGCCATGACGTCTTCGGTTTTCTTCGACGCGGCGCGACGACGTTGCATCCTTGTTCAACTTCACGGCAAGGCGCGACGGCGCCGCAAATTACTTGTCGTGTGATTCCCACGTTGTGCGACGGCACCACGCTATTCCGTCCAAACCACAAAGTTTCAAACAAGGATAAAGAGGAGGGTCAGCCGTGTATGTGTGGTCTGGCCCCCTCTCATTAAACGATAACATTTAGTCGTATATCCATGAAGAACGAAACACTAGAATCATGAACGGAAAATAATTAAATAAAAATAAATCCCCTACCTTGATTAAAGAGATGACGAACGTCGGCGTCGCGAAGCGAGGATTCGACGACGTTGAAGGAGATTTCGTAATGAGAAATCATCGCGAAAAGAGATGTCACGAGAGAAAGTCATCGTTGAAGAAGACGTCACGTCACGGGTCGGTGTCGCGGAAGACGGTCTCTGAGGGCTCGGCTCTCCACGTCGGAGTTCGTTCGTTCTTCGCGTTCTTCATCAAAGAAGAAGATGTTCTTCCCAAAATCTCTCAACGACAAAACTCTAACAACAAAATAAAATAAGCTCCTTTCTTATTTTATTAACACAACAAGCCTTTCGAAATACAACGGATTGAATTTCAAAAACTCACATTAAACCTTCTACATTAATGCCATACGTTTAATAAACTTAAGTTAACAAAATTAATGAGAGTTTATGGGGTTAGAGGATATGAAGGGGTGGGGTTCATGTGGGCCCCACCACCCTCATAACCTCCCAAGGGAGGTTGGGTAGTTACCCAGCTTCCATTCCAAAGATTAATCACTTAGAGTGAAAAAAATTGTAGAATAATTATAAATTAAACTTCCACAATTTTTATCATCAACTGTCATGAAAACACAACTCTGGAACAGGTGTTCCTATGAAATTACTGGCGCAACTGTTCCATTGGTGCCCTCGGAAATCGATTCCGAGCTCTTGTTAAAAAGTTATAAAAACCCACTCATTCGTTCACTAAGCGTACCCGAGCTAAACTTCGGATTGAAGTTTCGGCACACTGGGCCCCAGAACCAAGTGTTGTCTGAAACTGCATTCTTGTAAAATCCCAAAGAAAATTAAGAAAAAAATTTCCCTTGAATTTTACGGGTCTTTACTTTTTTATTTTCTGAAACAATTCATCATGTTGGCTTGTAGGGAATATGAAATCGTTGAATCAAATGATGTACCTCACTTTATTGTGTCATGCATATTGTTTCCTATTTAATTAATGGGTAATAATGGATGTGGGACTAGTTTTATTGTTTTCAATTTTTAACATTTCCCATGTTCACATAGTTTGATTTAATTAATTTTTAGGATTTATGGATTCAAGGTTTTGGCTATTGGAACATTGGTAAGAAAATATTGTATATGGATCATATTTAACATGTAGAATTCCCAGGGAAAATTGAATACCATATGTGATTTATATCATTAATGATGGGAGATCAACTATTTAATGTTTCAAAGTCATCCTATTTGTTATTTTCCCATATTAATTCTTGATTGAGGTTTTTTGAGATTAATCATAGTATATATATTTCTTTTGATGGTAAGTTAGGTGGATTCAATGTAGGGATGTTTCTTGATGAATAAAACTATATTGACCTGATATTATAGGATGTGTAGTGTCCTATAATATGTACATACTATCGTTATATGAATTCACGATGAACCCCATGTTAGTAATTACGGAACTGGTTTGGTGAGATATGAGTTTAGTTATTATAGTGTCAAAAACAACATATATGTTGGGTTTTCATTTATCATCACAAATAGATTATACATAAAAAAAATAGTTTGACTATAGTATAGTCATCATATATCATTACGGAATTATTTCATTCAGTGTATATATATATATATATATATTTGTGTTTGTATATATATTAATATGTGTGACTTTATAAAATCATAGTCTTTTTATGGTAGTCTAATATGATCATGATCAACGAAAAATTGGTCCCCCGGTTAGTTGAGGAAATGGCATGTGATTCGGAATATGTGTACTTGTTTGAACCATAGAGTGAGTGTTTTCCAACATAGGTTTTCATAATTTACTATGACAAAAAAATAGGTGTTACCCATGAGCTTTTACCTATATGAGTTATAATTCATAAATATTGGGGGGGATCCTATTATTAAGAGATTCAAATATGGATATGGGTGGTCCATGTATCATAAATGAGTTGGGATAAGATATATGTCAGGGTAACATTCATGGGATGTGATCTCATGCTCTCAAATACCATTGATATGGATGAATGTCTCTATTTTTTGGGTTATGTGATCGATAAAAGTGTGGTGAGACCAGGTTTGGGATGTATGTGTAAAGAATCCTTAAACTTTTTTTATTGAAATAACTTCAGGGGATTTTATATTCATTATATTTTATGGAGAAGGATATGTATTATTCTTGACCAAAATAATTTTTTCAATATTCCTCCATTTGATAGATTATTTTTATCATATATTGTTGAATCATTGATTGATAAATCATTGGTATTTAACTATGTTTTTTTTAAAGGAAGTGGGTTGTCATGTAGAGGACAATAACATAGCCTAAATGGATTATTTTAAAAATGATATTTTGTAGTGGTTCCATCATGATGATATTGACAAGTTTTGATATGTATAGATTGTGATTTGGGAATGTGTACCTTTTTTATATATGAATCACTGTTACTAGAGTTCACTTATGTGTTTTGGTTGTAGTGATGTGAATCCCCATTGTATTATGGTGAGCCAGAGGTTGTTCTGGATCATGACTCAAGGTAATTTTATGCTATTGATTGGTGAAAATTCATGAGTGAGATGAGGATTAATGTTTTTGATAAAAATATTACTGGCTTGGATTCATGAGATATTTTTTTAATATATTCTATTAGGTGGTGAAAAGTGGTGTTAGAGGTGGAAAAACGGTTTGTGCAATGGTTTACTAGAGTTTGTGTCTCAAAATGTATTTTCAGTGATGTTTTACGGTGCAAACTAATGATTTTGTTCTCTAGAAACTATATTGGTGTAGCTATATGGTCCAATTTGCATCATAGGTGAGTGGAATGTGACACCATTATTAAGGATGGTTTTTTTCCATGGTTTGTGTTCCCGTGATTTAGGAATGAGATGATATTTATGGTTGGTGTTTGTCATCAATTATGGTAAGGATGACCACATTATGTCATTTGATGTGGTAATGAATAGAGTGTGGGATACAAATGTAAAAGACCATGTTAGTATGGTACTTGATGTGATACTAATTTTAATTAGTTAGTAAATATGAAATTTGGGTTCTAGTTAGTACATTAATTATGTTTTATCTGGTTCTAGGGTAAAAACTAGAATAGATATTTAGATGAGGTATTGGATGGAGTCTGTGTATTGACATTAGACTGAAGTTGATTTATTGGGATCCATCAGTTAGTTGGACGTATGTTTCACCAGTGGATTAGGAAAGGGAATGATGTTGTGTTTTTTGTTTTAAGATATAATCAAGAAATTTCCATGATTTTAATTTTGAGATTTCAATATGAGAATTGAAAAATATCTGGGTTCCTTTTGTAGTAATATACTTGAGATCATGTGATTTAATGGTTCATTGGAAGGTGTGACTGATTTTTTTTGAATTTTCATTGAGAAAATTATCATATACATTTTTTTATAATTTTTTGTGGTGAAGAAGAAATGTTACTATCCAGGTTAATAAACTTTTTGAAAAGTGTTGCAGTAGGTATCACTCAAGTTGGGAATAACCATGACCCCCAAGCAACCATTATCTAATGAGTATTTTAAAGTGTATCATGGTAATAAATGTAATAAATAGATTTATTATACCATTATGACTGAATTTATTTGTGATAAGTTGTGTTTGATCCTAGAATTTGGTGATAATGATGAGCATATGTTTTCATTTTGATTAACAATACACTTCATGTTCAGAGTTCCACAACCAAATATCATTTGGTGATTCATTTTAAAATGTTTTGATTTATTTATGAATTTTTGTATGTGGTAGGGTGAGGTTAATTATTAAATATAATTTTTTATTATTTAGTATTATTTTTGATACAGTGGGGGACTATAAATACATGAATCCATATGAGCTATAAGATTCAAAAAAATCAGTTTATGATTTTTGTTATGGTTTAGATCTAAGAACTATGGATAATATAAGGAATTTGGGAGATTTAAAAAAATTAGGATATGTTTTTAGAAGTGAAATGAGGGATATGAGGTGAATTGGGTTCCCAGTAATATAATAAGAAGTCATCAGTTAAGTCTATCAATTTTTTATTTTTGTTATGAAGTTTCCCTATGGGGAACATACTATGTGTAGTACATAGGGTGTCAAATTTAATGTCTATTTTTCTAAAGGGGTATGTCCAATTGTAAATTATTATATAATAAATATTAATATTTTTAATTTTATAGCGTGTATGTTTAGATTTCATAAGGTATGTCGTTCAAAATCCCAAATACTTCATCTTCCGAAATTTAGGTGATCGTAGTGGTCTATGGGGGTTGTCCCTTTTATAAATTGGTAGTAAAACATCCATGGTTTTGGTAGTTTTGGTTTTCCATGAGTGAGGGATATTAGGAGGAAATTGAAATTATTGGATGTGGTCTAAGGGTTACTCCACCACATTTTAGTTCCATGGAGACGTGAATTTTAGTGGGATAGAAAATGTGGATCATCACTAAGTGAAATAATAAGAGTGAATGGCTTATGTTGGGCATTTTACCATTCAGGATTGTAGGGAGGTATCAAATATTGGATGAAACTAAAATATAATATTTTAGTTTATGATTTTATGGGCCAATATTTTTTAAAATGGTTTAATTTCCAATCACCCCCATTGATTATTAATCACTCTTTATCCTCACTATTTCATCATGTGAAGATAATTTTATGGGAGTTACATTATCTCTCTTGACTCCATTCTTCCCATTATAATTACTGAATGTTTTGATGTTGTTTATATTGAATTTATAAGTGATTTCACCCTCCAATATAACTAGTTTGTTGTTTCCCATTCATATATTTTTATTTTTGTGATTTTATTTAAGGTTTTATATATGATTCCACTGGATAATGGAGAAATCATCATGACATGCTGAAGGTTTATTTTATCTCAGATGGAGGGTGTCTTGAAAGGATGATCACATATCCTCGGTAAAAATTTCATTGATAATACAATTCTAGGTGGGTTTATTCTGTGTTTATGTATAAATTATAAAAAAATTACCATTTACCTAGTTTTTATTTTTAATAATTTTTCATAGGATGGTTTGAAGAGAGTAATATAGAGAGTATACACATGGTTCATCACATTTCCATGCAAGATGGTCAAATAATGAGATTTATTAAATTATACCTATGTGTTTAAAATTGAATTATTTTATAATTTTTTTAATTAAATAAAATTATATATTATTATGTGTTTATATTCATTATTTTATGTTTTTTGTATTTATATTGGGCATCGATATATGATTTGAGTGATGAATGATCTTAGGAGAGAATTATCTGGATGTGATCAAAGGTTACAACTTCATCGCTTTTGTAGGTAGTCCCATGATCTCTCCCTGATAGTAAATTCATTTTATTTATATAAATAAGAAATGTAGTCCTTCCCATATAGGTGTTAGATATCATAAATTTAAATAAATATTTTAATTAAAAATGACTTCTTATAATTCAATTGATTAATGCTCTTTTGGCTATGAGGGAATATTTTGCACTATATTGATGCCTCAACCAATTATGGAAGAGTCCGTTATTATAATTACATGCCTTAGGATACATATTACAGGAAGTGTTATATATAAATGTTTTCTATGATCATAGAGTTTGTAAATTTTTCCCCTATGTTCCCATGAACAATGACATGAAATGAAACTAAATGAGAGTTCCAAGTCATCTGAGTTAAAACCTCATGATTACATAAGGACTACTGGATAACAGATATGAGATTGTGGTTATTCATCATACACAATGAGATGTGAGAACATGGGAGGATATATCATTGATAGATTATATATATATATATATATATTATTTAATAGATGATCTAGGATTAAATTGTGAAGTGATAAAACAATTATTTCATCCCAGAAATGCGGCTTTTGAAAGTATTTTCATATTAGGCTTGAGATGTCATGACATGAATACAATCATGGTAAGGGATGTGATTACCTCTGATTGATGGGTTTTAAATAGATAGATGAGATTTATATATAAGAACACATGTTAGTTTCCCCTGATATAATGTGATATAAGGGATCTGGTGGTTTCCATATTTATGAATTTATCCCCAAGGATGGTTTGCCTAGTGAAGTCGGTATAGAAGATTGATGTTGTGAACTCCAAACCAAAATATAGAATGTGAGTCTTAGACTGGTATATTGATACATTTTTTCCATACACATTATTTTCCAATCGTATTATGTTAAAATGTTCGTGGTAGATACCTAGCCATTATGTGGTATTTGGGTAGGGGCATACAAACCTTGAGAATTATAGTCTAATTCTTAAGGGGTTTACATAGATTTAACAATTATTTCTTAATCTAGTTCTTATTGCAGGTTTAATGGTATTTGACCAATTTATAAAATATTATGTTATGCCTGGTTTGTGCTCTTAGGATCTAGCTAGTGATCTTGAAACAAAAGGAGTTTCTTGGGAAATTCATATTGAATCAGACATAGGATTCATAAGGAATTTCCATTATGCTAAGATTTGGCCTTTAAGACTATATGTATTTCATAGGACAGTACCTGTATGAATAATATATTGTTTTTATTCTACTTCTAGATATTCCAGGATCATAAACCTTTGATTCAATTATTTTCCTAAAACCTGATGAATTTTTAGGATTTAAACCTATGAATTCATCAATTTGTTTCTGATACAGTTGTATTCACAAATGTAATCCCTTACTGAATATTTTCATAAACCTACTAATATTTTTTACCTAGGAAATTTTGGTTGGGGATGATAATATTTTGTGAATAAAGACTCTAAAATATTTCCAAATTTGGCATAGCTGATCCCTGGTATCATGTTGAAGATTATTGATCGTCGATCAATAACATTTACTCTTCCATGAAAAATTTTATCAATCATGAGAATGTAACCTACACCCACTCTACATTTAATGGCTATGTGTGGGACAACATTAGTGTCTCCCTAATCACAGTAACTCACATATTTCATGAGTGGACATGAGAAATGGCTTCTTGATTATATCAACACTGATGACATGTTCAAGTAGAGTAAAGTCCTATAATTACATGATGGAGTGGGATAACTCAAGAAAGACATAGTGACTAGATGAGGTTATGTTTGGGGATGGTAGTAGTGGAACATTGTTTTTATTATATTATTTAATTTATATATTTGATCCAGTCATGGTGTGATAAACTATTGTATTATCACAAAAGAATGTGTTTCTATCATTTTTTTATCTGTATTGACATTTGATATAACATGTGTTGTTTTATTTCTTCTACACACAAAATTAGATATTTAAATTTCTAGTGGATATTTATATTACTCTATCTCTTACTTTGATATGAGTGTATAGTATCTGAAGACTAATTCATTTTACCCACATTAATATTATATAACCTATAGAATATGGGGAGGTATAACTATGTTCTTAGTTACTTCATCTACCAAATAAATATTCCATGGACATAGTCTAAGAGACGTTACATAATATTAGATACATATTTACATTTATTTACTTATATTTTTATAGTTCCATTTTCTATGTACTTTTATCACTGAGTGGAAATTTTTTTCATATGTAATAGTGAACTGTAATCATCAGAAACATTAAAAAATAACATGATATTCCATGAATGTAATATTGGGTGTGAGTTTAATAATTTTTTACCAGGTGATAGAGGCACCATTTAACCATTTATTTTACAATTGGAGAGTTATTATGAAAACAAATATACATTTACAATTGTTTATTTGAATAATAGTTGCTGGTACTTCTTCAGTCATCATCTATTAACTACCTTAGTGAATGAGAGATTCTACTTGTATATAGCTTTTAGTCTTCACATAGTTCTTAAATTTTTATTATAATTAATTATAACATATCATTTCTTTACTTGTATAATTATTATCTTCAAATAATGTTTGTTCAAATAGATCATGGGAATATGAATTTAATTTTTTGAATTTTTAGTTTGAAAATTTAAAGGGGTATGAACATTTTATTAATTTCCCTAGGAATTTATAGAAAGGTATAAAGCTTTATAGAATAAAAATATAAAAATTCAATCCGAGGATAAGACAATGCTTTTATCCTTTTAGATCATATATTTTGTTATGCATCATAACATGGTTCCATTAAATTGGCCATTAAGATTACATATTATTTATATTAATAGGAATGGTATATATTGATAATATTAGCTATATTTTTAGATTAATTACATTTTTCCATTATGTATTACTGTATTTTTTACATTATTTATCTCATTATGTATTAACGTCAATATTATTTCCTTTTAGTCATTCATGATTTTTTTTATATTATTTAAAAAACATTCATCATATATTATAGAAAAATCAAAATATTTCTGAGGATTTGGAAAAATTATCATTTTGTTTAGACAATCCCTTCCCCACCCCCAAATGAATCTTCCATCATTGGGAGGTAAATAACCACTATAATCTAATTGAATAGTGTAATTCCAACTCAAATTTTATTACATTGGATAAAAATTATTAAAAGACAATATTATATTATAATCATTGTTTTTATGTGTATGGGTTTTGAAAAATTGTGATAAACCCTATAGTAATTCATTGTTGGTGCGAATAATAATAATTTTTGTTGTTCCCAATAAGGATCTAAGAATGGAATATTTATTAAATATTGACAAGGTATTCATGTGGTCTATATTGTTACCCTATAGAATAATTCTATTTTTAATGGATATTGTAATTTATATAAATGGTTTAGACACAATGACATTATTTTATGAAATAAAATATATATAATTGAACGAAAAATAATATCATAGTTAAGGGGGAAAATAAATAGTCAAGTGAAATTTTTCTTATGATCAATAAATACTTATCGATGAAGGTGAATCGTTATAATAAAATTGATTAAAATATTATTAGAATGTGTATAGACTTTTCGATAAAAGTATCCATTGTTAAATTGAGTGATTTCCACACCTACCATATATTATTTATATACTGTTGAATAATGATGGAACCTTAAGATGAATAAAAATAAATAGATGAAGGATTGTGTGATCACCATGGTATGATAGATTAAATGGTATTAAACAAAACATACCCAAGAATAATAATCTAAAGGATTATATACAATTGAAAATATTCTTATATTATATAATAACTGATATATCTTGGAGGATTACTAGAATTATAGTAATATTACTATTAATGAATATAATATGTATGAGTAATGAAAAAAATAGGAAACGAAAAAACTGATTATTTTTGATGAAGATATGTATGATGGAGAAGTTGAAATTTTGAAGAGGTTGCCCAAAAATGGCACAATAAATATTCTTGAGAAGTTATGTTTATTATCTAATAAAGTGGTGTTTGTTCTAAACATAAGAATGATTATATGGCAAGATAGTTGGAATTAATAGGGAAGGTAGATTAAAAACAAGAGAATGCATGTGCCGTTATAGGTGATATTAATAAGTATACTGTATAAATCATAGTAGTCGAAGAATCTAAGACAATAATGGTACACATGGAAATTCATGTGTGGTATATTAAGAAATTATTAGGCTGGATGATTCATCATAAACGTGGAGATGGATTGAATATAATTTCTAGAATGAAAATAAACTCTCATCCTTTGTATATCATTAATATAAAAAAGAAACCCCATTATATTCTTATATATGTTTTTATTAATGATCACTAGTGGTTCCTAATCCCAAACCATGACTATCCAATCAAACTTTAACCTATGAAAAATTACCTCCCATGACTCTCCACTGTATAACCCAACATAATTTATATATTTTACCTTTCCATCAAGGAATTATTACACCTCCCTTACAATTTGAACACATTTCCTTGGATAAAATATCCAACTACAAATAGTAACGAGTACCAATGGAAAAATTGATTAGTGGAATTAATAATTCTTCCTCGTTTAATGTTTTACTTGATTTAAATTTTTTGAAATACTAGGGAGACAAAATAACTCATTGAAAGAACAATGGAAAATAACATCCACATCCTGGCCCATGAAATGGATATTTTTTAAGCACCATATTACATAGTTCATAATCTAGTTGAATGGTAATATAATGGCCTAATCATACTTTGAGGAAAATATCACAAAATACTTCTTTTAATGTAGTGATACTCATTAGACTGTCACCCCTAATTGCGACTATAAAATCAATCTATAACCAATGGTAATTGGTAGCTAATGACTCACCACCACACAAACCAACCAGAAAATTCATATTATTTCATTCCATTTGGATATAATATACCTCCCATACCATTAAAACCTGTAATTTCAGGAATAAAAACCAATCAAGAGGAATTATGGGTTCCATTAATCCTTTTTATGTAACAATCCTCGATTATCATTAAACCAATACTATGGAAAAAAATTGAAATATAACCTAAGGAATATTGTCGCCCAATAATCTACAATTAGTTTCCTAACACATGAAAAGATATATCATCTTCGAGCATGGATTTAATGTGACTCAACCGACAATTAGAACCCATATCCTTATAGATAATAGCATAAAAAGAAACATTATGAGTTAAACTAAGTTAATGACATAATGTTTGACGTAATTATTCTAGATTGGTTGTTAGGGATGTGGTCAAAATTTTGAATTTTGGGGAGTTTTATCAAATGCCACATGAAATGAGACAAAACATGCCATATACTAGATTGTGAAATATATAGGCTTGGGATGTTATTTTCTATAGTTTTTACTCACTACAAAAAACATGGTTTAACGGCGGTTTTGTGGCGGCGGTCCACAAAACCGCCGCGAAACCTTTTTCGGTGAAGGTTTCGCGGCGGTTTTTAATAAACCTCCATGAATCCCGAATTATTTTACACAGCCACCGACCCTTTCCCCCTTCCCCTTCAATATCTTTAACCCTCGCCACTCCTCACCCCCGCACTGTCGGCGACTCCCCACCCCCCGCGCTGCCGGCAACTCCCCACCCCCTGCGCTGCCAGAGACTCCTCATCCCCGCACTCTCTAGCGAAACCCGCACCCCCCGGCGCCCCCCTCGACCACCGGAGACCCCCTCGACCACCGGCGACCCTCCTGCCCCCCGCGCCCTCCGGCGACCCTGGCACCCCCAACGCCCCCCACGGCCTTTGGTGACCCCCCGCACCTGATTTGGTATAGGGAGTGGTACAATATTGTGCCTTTTCTTTATTAATGCATGATTCCCATTCCATGTGATTTGAAAATGCATTATATTCATTTTTTCATGAATTATTTAGTGTACTATTGAATCTAATATTGAGATTATATACATCAAATAGTTTTTTACAATTCATTCCTTGTGCGCAAAGATTAATTAGTTGGGTTTTGAATAATTTTTTATATATATATTTAATTACACATATATTTTTGAACATCACAATGATATATTTATGTGGTCATAAACTAATAGTGTTTCTTGTTAATGAATCATAGTTTGTTTTAGTCTTTAAAATTAATTATTCTATATGTTATTTGAAATTTAGTTTCATTGTAAATATATAGTCACTACATTATATTAATTGATGATAAATCATAGGTTATTAACTTATCTTTTTCATGTTAATTGAGTACATGTTTTTATTTGTGAATTAATGTTGTAAGAAATGGAATTCTTATCATTGTTTTCCATACGATGTATTGTTGCATGCAACCCTCCAGGACCTGTACATAGAAAACCAGTTTGGGTTAGAAAATTTCTCATTAAAAGGTTGAATATTCGACGTCCTTTATTTGAAAATGAAAAAAAATGTGTCTAGAGATCATGAACACTTGGTCAATAATGGATTCAGTTGATGGAACACTATTTTTCTTTAATAAAAATCTCAACATATTCATACTACATTATTTTGATAACAAGAAAACATTATTAATAATTAGTTACTGTATAGTGGTATGTTACGACTTTAATATACTCTCTTAAATAATTTATTCCTTTATTAACTGATATCAGTATGGATCAAACATATTAATTTCTTATCATAATGCTCTGTTGGGTTTTGATATGAAATTATTGTTGTCATTGAACTTTTTCCAGCATGACATTCTTTTGGCACTATGTCCTAAGTTGCAGTTTCTTTGATGGCGGTTCTTGCGCATCTCTTATTTTTCATCCAAGATCAAGTACTTGCATTATCTGTTATCTATTAATGTTATTTCAGTTGTGTTTTAGGCCAATGATGTCATCTATTTCATTTAGGCATTCTTTTTGGTTCCAACATTTTGAGTTGTGAATGAATTGCAGATTTGTTTGTAGGTTCACTGAAATTTTCATTTACTACTTTTTAGGCCCATCTGGAGTGGTTTTTTTTAAAATTTTAACTATTATATTCTTCTAGAATGAGAGAACTTATTTGTATTTGAGGAATGAATGTCAAGCTTCAGACTGGTTGCAGGTTCCACATTATTGGTTTGTTGTCGTAGTGCTGTGAATGCTTTGTGTTTTGGTTTTCTTTTTGTTATTTTGTTTCTTTTCATTTATTGCCTTTGGTTTATTGGTTCCAATGTAATCCCCATGGTGTTTCATGGACAGTCATGCAATGTTTTCTTGTCTGGGTTTGTGTTGTTTTTTTTTGATTTGAGTGTAATTCTTCTCTATTTATATAATATGACTTGAAGTACCATTCTATCACTTCCACAAAACTGGGCAAGCCCTCCACCCTGCCTCCGCCCAGCCTCTGCGCTGCCGCCAGTGCCTCCTCCTCCACCGCGGCCTCCTCCTCCTCCACCGCGGCCTCCTCCTCCTCCTCTGCTGCCTCCGCTGCCTCCTCCTCCTCCGCCGTGGCCGCCGCCTCCTCCTCTAATCTGGCTCCTCCTCCCCTCCATCGGCCT
Organism: Viscum album; assembly: GCA_963277665.1. Taxonomy (NCBI): domain Eukaryota; kingdom Viridiplantae; phylum Streptophyta; class Magnoliopsida; order Santalales; family Viscaceae; genus Viscum; species Viscum album. The sequence continues at coordinate 63,535,875 of OY728128.1, forward strand.
CATCCTCTTCCTCCACTGCCTTCGCTGCCTCCGCCCTGCCTCTGCCCTGCCTCCGCGCTGTCGTCGGTGCCTCCGGTGCCTCCTCCTCCGCCGCGGCCTCCTCCTCCTCCGCTGATGCCTCCTCCTCCTCCGCCGGCGCCGCCAGGGCCTCCACGTCTCCTCCTCCTCCGCGGTCATGCCGCGGTCACGCTGCGGTCACGCCGCCGGCACGCCGGTGCCTCTAGGGCCGCAACCTCCTCCTCCGCGGCCGCGGCCGCCTCCTCCTCCTCTGCTCCTGCTCCTCCTACTCCTCCTCCACCGGCCTCATCCTCCTCCTCCTCCGCTGCCTCCGCTGCCTCCGCCCTGCCTCTATGCTATCGCTGGTGCCTCCTCCTCCACCGAGGCCTCCTCCTCCTCCACCGATGCCTCCTCCTCCTCCGTCGGTGCCGTCGGTGCCTCCGCGGCCGCCTCCTCCTCCGCGGTCACGCCGCGGTCACGCTGGTGCCTCCGCGGCCGCCGCCTCCTCCTCTGTCGGTGCCGCCAGAGCCTCCACATCTCCTCCTCCTCCGCGGTCACGCCGCGGTCACGCCGCGGTCACGCCGGTGCCTCTGCAGCCGCCGCCTCCTCCTCCACCACCGCGGATGCCGCCGCCTCCTCTGCTCCTGCTCCTCCTCCTCCACCGGCCTCATCCTCCTCCTCCGCTGCCTTCACTGCCTCCGCCCTGCCTCTGCCCTGCCTATGACCTGCCTCTGCGCTGCCGCCAGTGCCTCTGGTGCCTCCTCCTCCACCACGGCCTCCTCCTCCTCCACTGATGCCTCCTCCTCCTCCGCCGGTGCCACCAGTTCCTCCACGTCTCCTCCTCCTCCGCGGTCACGCTGCGGTCACGCCACGGTCACGCCGCGGTCATGCCGCGTTCACGCCGCGGTCACGCCGGCGCCTCTGCGGCCGCCGCGTCCTCCTCCGCCCCCGCAGCCGCCTCCTCCTCCTCTACTCCTTCTCCTCCTCCTCCTCTCCACCGGCCTCATCCTCATCCTCCTCCATTGCCTCTGCTGCCTCCGCCCTGCCTCTGCGCTACCGTCGGTGCCTCCTCCTCCACCGCGGCCTCCTCCTCCTGCACCGATGCCTCATCCTCCTCCGCCGGTGACGCCGGTGCCTCCGCGGCCGCCACCTCCTCCGCGGTCACGCCGCGGTCACGCCGCGGTCACGCCGGCACCTCCGCGGCCACTGCCTCCTCCTCCGCCGGTGCCGCCTGTGCCTCCATGTCTCCTCCTCCTCCGCAGTCACGCTGCGGTCACGCTGCGGTCTCGCTGCGGTCACGCCGTGGTCATGCCTCCGTCACACCGCGGTCACGCCGCGGTCACGCCGCGGTCACGCCGCGGTCACGCCGCGATCACGCCGGTGCCTCTGTGGCCGCTGCCTCCTCCTCCACCGCCGCGGCCACCACCTCCTCCACTGCTCCTGCTCCCCCTCATCCTCCTCCACCGGCCTCATCCTCCTCCTCCGCTGCCTTCGCTGCCTCCGCCCTGCCTCCGCCCTGCCTCCGCCCTACCTCGGCGCTGCCGCCGGTGCCTCCAGTGCCTCCACGTCTCCTCCTCCTCCGCGGTCACGCTGCGGTCACGCCGCGGTCACGCCGCGGTCATGCCGAGGTCACGCCGCGGTCACTCCGCAGTCACGTCGCGCTCACTCCAGTGCCTCTACGGCCGCCACCTCCTCCTCCGCCGCCGTAACCGCCACATCCTCCTCTTCTCCTGATCCTCCTCCTCCTCCTCCACCGGACTCATCCTCCTCCTCCTCTGCTGCCTTCGCTGCCTCCGCTGCCTCCTCCCTGCCTCTGCCATACCTCTGCGCTGCCGCCAGTGCCTCCTCCTCCACCGCGGACTCCTCCTCCTCCACCGATGCCTCCTCCTCCTCTTCTGGTGCCGTCGGTACCTCTGCGGCCACCTCCTCCTCCGCGGTCACGCCGCGGTCACGTTGCGGTCACGCCGCTGTCACGCCGGTCCCTCCGCGGCCGCCGCCTCCTCCTCCTCCAGTGCCGCCAGTGCCTCCACGTCTCCTCCTCCTCCGTGGTCACGCCGCGGTCACGCCGCGGTCACACCGGTACCGCCGCTGCCGCCGCCGCCTCCTCCTCCGTCGCGGCCGCCTCCTCCTCCTCTACTCCTTCTCCTCCTCCTCCTCCACCACCGGCCTCATCCTCCTCCTCCTCTGCTACCTCTGCTGCCTCCGATGCCTCCATCGCCTCCGCCCTGCCTCCACCCTGCCTCTGCGCTGCCGCCGGTGCCTCCTCCTCCACCGCAGCGTCCTCCTCCTCCACCGCGGCCTCCGCCTCCGCCTCCGCTACCTCCGCTTCCTCCTCCTCCTCCGCCGCGGCCGCCACCTCCTCCTCTTCTCCTTCTCCTCCTCCTTCTCCTCCACCGGCCTCATCCGCCTCCTCCTCTAAGACAAACCTTGTATAAAAAACTGGTTCTTTATATGTCGATGGTTGAAGACATGACTATAAATATATGACTTGTAATACTGAAACCTAGAGAGGTGACACTTTGATGAATAAAGTGAACATAGTGGCCCTCTTTATAGTTGGTTGTGTATGAAACCATTGAGAAACATCATTCCTCTTGGAGGGCATCTAAGGTCAAGCCTAAACAATCACATAATGTCTCAGGTTTAAAATGCATTATGATCAGTTTCGATCACACATCAATGGGGTGTTGTTTGAGGCAACATAAATGTGTGATCGATAGTGTTATGATAAGTGTGTAGCCCGATATTCTTATTGCTCCTCAATGAGGTGTTGACGTTGTCTCCTATGGACCAGACTTGTTCTGTTGGTCTGAAGTGGTAAATGTGATCAATGAATCATCTTTATTATATTATGCATACTTTATGATCAATGGTTCATCTTTATTATATTATGTTTCTGTATTCTTACACTATCGTATATTTTTGTGTAGGCACATTGTGATTTACATGGATAAAAGATGGATCACATTACCAAGGAACACACCTCAATTTGTTAAGGGTTTGAATGAGTTTTTAGATTTTGCAATTTCTAATCGATCCGTTGAAGGGAGAATAAGATGTCCATGTCCTAAATGTAAATTTAGAACATGGTTGAAGAGGGATGAAGTTTATGAACATTTAATACTGAAGCAATTCCCTGATCAATATTTGTGTTGGATTTGGCATGGAGAATCAAACAATACAGAAAGATTGAGGACTGATGTTAATCCACAGAATGAGGTCTCAAGTTTGTCGCCAATGGAAAAAGAAATGAAAAACCTCATAAATGATGCATTCGGTACTGCAAGACACCACTATGAGCATCAAAACATATCATAACAACCAGAAGATGATGCTACAAATTGCAACGTGACAAGTGATGTTTTTGAGACTGTAACACAAGAAGATCAATATTGTATCATATCATTGGATCCTCCTCTTGATTCTGTGGATCCAATTGTAAGGGAAAACTTCAGTGAGAAAAATGTGTTTCATGATTTAGTTGATGATGGAAATCACGAGTTGTATAGTGGGTGTTAGAAATATTCAAGGCTTTCATTTCTGCTAATGTTGTACCATATCAAATGTCTTTGTGGAATTACAAATAAGGCAATGTCTATGTTATTGGAATTGATTCATGATGCATTTCCTGAAACAAAAATCCCAGAATCGTTTTAAGAGATGAAACAAGTTGTAAACAAGATTGGTCTGAATTATACAAAAATACATGCGTGTCCCAATTATTGTATGCTTTACTGGGGAGAGGATTCAAGTAGACAGAATTGTAAGAAATGTTCTTCTTCTAGATGGAATTCAAAGGGTAATGTTGGAAGTATGACTGAACATAATTTCAAGGAGAAGAAGAAAAGGAACACACCTGCAAAAGTTTTGCGTTACTTTCCTTTGAAGCCTCGATTGCAAAGATTATTCATGTCATCAAAAACCGCCGAACACATGAAGTGGCATGCTGTAGATAATAACAATGATGGGTTAATGAGACATCCACAAGTTTCCCAATCGTGGAATACATTTGATTCATTACATCCAGATTTCTCAGCTGATCTTAGGAATGTTCGATTGGGATTGGCTACCGATGGATTCAACCCATTTGGGACTTTGAGTATGAGTTATAGAATTTGGCCAGTTGTTTTGATCCCTTATAATCTGCCACCATGGATGTGTATGCAACAATCATCTTTTATCATTTCGATGATTATTCCTGAAAAAAAAATGCCTGGAAATGATATTGATGTATACCTGCAGCCTTTGATTGAAGAATTTCAGGAGTTATGGAGCAACGGTGTTGAGACATTTGATGTTTCTTCTAAAACAATGTTCAAAATGCATGATGCTTTAATGTGGACCATTAGTGACTTCCCAGGGCTTGGGAATTTATCTGGTTGGAACACTAATACGGGTTTGGCTTGTCCCGTTTGTAACTTTGATTTCGAGCCCAAATAGCTACCTCACAGTAGAAAATGGTGCTTCTTGTGGCATCGAAGATTTCATGATGCATCTTATAGATTTCGGCTGAACAAATCCAAATTTAATGGTTCCATTGATCGTAGACCACCTCCAAAGTTGTTAACCAGTTTTGAAATATTGACACAGCTTGAAAATGTTAAAACAGAATTTGGGTAGGTTTAGAAATTGAATGATAGTGGAAAACGAGTGCGAAGTTCATCGTCAAGTGAAATCAGAACGCAACAATGGATGAAAAAAAGTATATTCTTCAAACTTCCGTATTGGAAATTTAATTATTTGCTCCACAATCTTGAGGTGATGCATATTGAGAAGAATGTATGTTATAATTTGATTTTCACATTACATAATTATCATGGAAAGTCAAAGGATCGTCTCAATGCTCGCAAAGACTTACAAGTAATGAACATAAAACGTGATCTCTGGCCAGATGAGAATGAAATGTATGCTCTGGCCATTTTTTCAAAGAAAAATAGGGATAAAGATATGTTCCTTCAAATTTTAAAGAATGTTAAGGTATCTGATGGGTATTTGTGTAACATCTCGAGGTGTGTTGACTTGAATAATCGTAAGTTATATGGATTGAAAAGTCACGATTCACATATTTTGTTACAACAGTTACTACCATTGGAATTGCGTACATTATTACCTGAAAAAGTTACTACTGTTGAACTCCAATTCTTCACATTTTTCAGGCAATTATATGAGAAATATCTACATCCATTTCAGCTTGACAACCTACAGGAGAGGTTTGTATTGACCCTTTGTGAAATGGAGATGATCTTTCCTCCATCGTTTTTTACTGTCATGATGCATTTAACTGTGCATTTGGTTGATGAAGCTAAATTAGGAGGCCCCGTTCATTATCGATGGATGTATCCAATTGAGAGGTATTTTATTTATATGTTTCCAGTTAATTAAACAATTTTTGGCATTTAAATAAATGCATAATATAATTTTTTTTTCACAGATATCATGGGCATTTGAAAGCACACGTTAGAAATAAATCTCAACCAGAAGGCTCTATTGCTGAAGGCTATTTGGCTGAGGAGTGTCTCTCCTTTTGTTCCAGATATTTGTATGATATTGAGACAAGATTTAATCGAGTTGGACTTGTTGACGACAAATCAACTCATTCTCAAATGCATCAGAAATAAAAAATATTTCTTGCTATTGGCCGATCAGTTGGGAGGACCACATACGCGACACTAAGAGAATTGGAATTATTACAGGCACATAGATATGTGCTACTGAATAGTGAAATTGCAGATCCATTTATTGAAGAGTTGAGGATACAAACAAAGAGACGAATGAGAGGCCGAACACGAAATGAAAAAGATATAACGAAATATGTGAATAAAGAGCTGGTAGAATGGTTTGCACGACATGTAAGTTTATAAATATTTAAATAAATACGAATATTAGTTTGACACATACAATTTGGAAATCTATTAATTTTTTTTTCAGATCATGAATACTGATACTCGAGCATACTTGTCAGAAGATTTGAAGTTTCTTGCTAGAGGTCCTATAAAACAAGTTAGAAAGTTCGGCACTTATATTGTGAATGGTTTTAGATTTCTTACAGTCGATCGAGAAGTGGGTTTGAAAACACAGAATAGTGGCATATTTACATTTTCTGAAGTGGAATACTATAGAAAGCTGCATGATATTATTGAATTAAACTACCACGGGAATTTTTCTATTGTTTTATTCAAATGAAAATGGGTCGATATTATCAGAGGTGTTAAAAGAGATTCCTTGCAATTTACTGCTGTAAACTTCTCTCGCTTGATGTATGTTGGTGATCGTGAACTTCTTGATCCATATATCTTAGCATCGTAGGAAAAAATGGTATATTATATGAATGATGTTGTGGATGAAGGGTGGAGTGTAGTTACTCACATAATACAAAGATATTTGTATGATATGGGTGATGAAGTGGAAGATTTGACCTCTACAATTGAATTTGATCAACAACAGGAAGCAAAATTATTTGTCCATCATGATATTGAAAATATTAGTCTAGCAAGGATGAATGAAGTGGATGAAGCAATAGAGCAGGAAACCGACATGATTGAAGGGGAAAATGATAGTATGTACAATTATTTATTCATTCAGAAACCACTTGTTTCATTTCTGTAGTCATTCATTATCATTGTTATATATATTTTGTTTGTTAGTACTGGGCATCTATTATCATTTTTAATGTTTTTTCTGCATAAATTTTTCGAAATATATATTCTGAACATAATTTTATTTGATTAAATGACAGGAATGCCAAGGAAGAAGCGGTACACCATTCCTTCTACTTCTGCGACAGATCACGATACGTCTGTCCTCACGACATCTGAGGCAGCAGCTGCCTACATCCCTACATCATCTCCCCCTGCACCATCTCTGACACCATCAGTGGATGCCTCATTAGAGGATGAGTCATCGCCTCCCCCTACAGGAGCATCAGCAGTGGGGCAGCGACACGCCCCTTCCAGTTCATCATGGACATTCTGGAGGGTCACAGTCGTAGGTGGAAATTTTAATTAAATAAATTTATTGCATTTTGTTTATAGTAATTGTTTGCTCATTGTAGATGAAAACAATGCAACCGTGGAAAAACACATAAAATGTTCTGATGTTTGGAACATGCATGGCGAGAAGATAGTGGTGCCATTTGATTCTTATGGTGTCCCGACGGATGACGCCGCAGGTTCACTTGGTCAGATTATAGGTCAAATGGCAGCAGAGCCCATTTCCCTGCCTATTTCATATAATGATTGGAGGCATATTCCTCCAAACTGGAAAAATGAAGTTTATGATTCTCAGATAAAGGTAATTTTATTACTTTATGGTTTAATTGAATGTCATGTTACTAATATATTCAAAATGAATTTCTGTATACAGATGTTCTTCCACTTTACCGTTGCTGATGTGATAGCACGGAAGTGGACATTGAAAAATCTTGGAAAAAAATGGAAATATTTCAAATGGAGGTTGTGGTGTGATGTCAACGATACTTCGTTGACCTTGCAGCAGATGTCTGAGAAGCTACCCAGTGGGGTACTGAAAGAACAGTGGAAGGTTTTTGTCGATAGACATCGTGAAGAGAATCAGATGGTATTGAAATATATATTATTATATTATCCTCATTTTACATTTATACAAGTACATGAAGAGGAGAAAGACATTGAATACAATAATGTTAAATTGAATTTTATTTATTTCAGGATCTCTCAACACAGAATGCTTCAAACCGGGCAAAGCAGGTCATCCCGCACACTGCGGGTTCAAAAAGCTTTTCAAGAAGTCGAATGTCATTGGTAATATTTTAATTAGTTTAAATATTTATAAGATAATATTATCTATTTAACATATTTAATTGTTGATTTATCTTTGTTTAATGCAGTCACAGAGTTTAGGGCATGACACATCCCGAACAGAACTGTGGCTGGATGTTCATAAAAAAACAGATGGAAGTTTTGTTAATAAACCTGCCAGAGAAGTTGGGGTATGAAGTCAATTATTTATTATAATAACTTATTATCAGTTTTTACTGTGTTAATATATATTGATATTTGATTTATAGGTAAAAATTAAAGAAATATGGGATGCCAATCCTGGGAAATCCTACTCAGTCTCCCAGGATGACCTGGTTGGTATCGTCCTTGGGAAGGAGCATCCTGGTAGAGTGCGCGGGATGGGTTTGGGACCTGTACCATCTGAGGTCTTTCGCATGCCATCAGGGATTTCAGCTACATATACTCCTACTTATAGTCATTTCATACCTGAAGATGCTCAGAGGAAGATGTCTTCTCTACGAAACGCAGTTCACCAGCAGGGGGATCAGATATCTGGTTTGTAGAAAGTGTTGCTTGAAATACATCAGTATATGAGCAGATATGCCCCCGGTGGTAGTGCATCGGGTAGTGGTGAGCAGGTAAATCACAAAAATTCAAAATCATTTAGTTTGCAAACTTTTATTGGTTTTAGGTTTTATTATAAATATGCAACAATATTTAATTTTCAATATAATGTTCTTACTGGTGGCAGTAGGTGGTGGAGATGAAGTTGGAGGGGGTGATGATGCAGTATCAGATGATGAGTAGTAGTATTGTTGATGTGTTAATCAAGTATGATGACGGTTTGTTTGTATATGTAACATTTATGGCACATAGTTGATGATCTTATTTTATCCCAAACTTATTGGTGGACTCAAAGGTGATGTTTAAAGGGTAATGATTATAGTGGGATGGATCTAGGTTCCACCCTTGTTGATGCTGGGGAACAATGTATTAAATGGTTAGGTGATGGAATGACTAATAAATTTCATTGAAAGTCAGGTATGGTCTTATGTGAATGTGCTTGTGGTAAACACGTGATTTCATAGAGGAAGGAATTGTGGTTCAGGTTGTGATATGTGAGTCATCTAAGCTGAGTATCTTGGGAATGGTTAGCTGAAAGTGGATTGAATTATTATACTTCTTCTTAGATGTATATAGGTGAAAGTATCCGTTTAAATAATGTCACAAGGCTAATGTGGGTGTCATGAAAGGGTCGAAAATGTCTTCTAAGAAAGATTGCATGACTAGTTTCAGTTAGGCTGATTGGCATCTGACTGTTTCTTTATAGTAAGGTCCCTACTATGGCCTCAGAAGTATTTAGGATTTCCCAATTAGGGGAAAAATTCCAATATTATCATTGGAAATCTTTGGATATTATTTATCGGAAATTACAATGGTGGATAATACTATGGTTCATAATTTTCTGTTAATGTTAAAACCTATGGTGGGGAGCACGATCGGTTGGATGCTTAAAGGGATGACGATGTGATCATTTATCTATATTCTGGTTTGATTTATTTTTCAGGGCAGTGGTGTAGTAGAACCAAAATTATTTTTTTTCCAGTTCAGCATTTAGCGGTGGTTTTAACCGCCGCTAATGCCATACGTGGTACCATGTAGCGGCGGTTTTAACCGCCGCTAAATGCCTTGCTGGGCAGCATTTAGTGGCGGTTTTTACCGCCGCAAAATAGGTGCATCAAACGGAATAATTTTGTGGTGATTAAAACCACCGCGAATAAAAAGGTGTGGCATACCGATAAAACCGCCGCTAAATGGAGAGAAATCGCTAGGAAATGAGGCATCTACGACACATTTTTTAAACCACCGTGAAATAGAAAAAATCGCCGCTAAAAGATTGTCAACCCCAAGTTTAGCGGCGGTTTTTGTAAACCGCCGCTAAATGGGAAAAAAACTGCCGCTAAGGGCTTCTTTTGTTGTAGTGACTCCTATTGGTTGATCATATATTGGGATAATATTGTTCATGTGGTGATTATAAAATAAATTTAAATGCATGATCCCTATAATAATATCCAATTACATAGAATTTTGATTTCCAATGGGAATATGAAAAGAAATTAATTCTTATAATGAATTAGGAAAATCACTTATTTGATGACCAATGAAGAATTATGATAGACAACAAAAACCTAATACTTTATTTAGGAAAAAACTGATGAAATGCTATGTCAGTATCCTCCGTCCAACCTAATTTCTCATTAAAAAATATCCCTAATATATTTTATAGATACCATACAGTAACACATAGAATTTCCTAGAGAAAATATCATCATCATCATCCTCCACCCTAAACTAATTTATTATCAATCAGGAAGAAAATAATCAGAAACATACATAAAAGACACAAACATTGATCCTTATTTGTAATTGAATAAATGTTATTAAAACAAATCCCAGGGAACAAATTATTAAATTTTCAATTAACCCCGTCAATTTTTTACATAATTCCCATTTTTTACCCATTTAAAATATAGTAACTAATAAATATGATGCATGATCATTTCATATATTTCTACCACAAATGTAGTACAATTCTCTTTAAAATTTCATTAATAATGATGTTTTATATGTTTTATCTCCATAGACTAGAAAATATTATTTCTCAGTCATGTTCCTTAGTTTACAATATAATCTATGATTATCAACTAACACTTAACTACAACCCCCTGTATTATCTAAAAGTGTATATCTATATACTCTATCACATCTCTCAATCATCAATATTGATTCCTTAGTTTCATGTACCCCAATTATGTAAGGATCCTATGATATGATGGAAATGTATAGGGATAGATAATGGCCCATGAACCCTTTTTTAATAGTTTATTTATAGTGAACCATACTAGAAATTAATTAAAAACAGATTAGTGAAATGATTTAATTAATTAAATATATTAATTTTATCACAACCAAATGACCATAAAAAATTTCCTATTTAGATACTAGTTATAAAAACAACTTTTTTACGAATATTATTTCTACATTTCTCATTATTAATTCTCCCACAGACTCTATTATAGACCTCTCATATGGTATAATCATTATCATAATATGGTAAATAGAATCATAAGTGTATTGTAATATTTAATTCATCAGAATGGAATCTTACTAACTAGTTGTAAATGTTAGATCTTATAAATGAAAGAAATAATCATTATAGGGAGAATTTTATATAATTATTTCATGTGATTGTATTTGAATTCATAAAAATTGTTTTCCTCTTATGGATCATGCAATAAAAATATAATACCAAATAAATGTCAAAAAAATGGATTAGAAACACATAAATGAAATCATAAAAAATATGAAACAAAAAAATAGAAGTTATAAACATATATAAAACATGAAATATCAAAAAAAAAAACATTGAATAAATATATTTAATAGGAAAAACAAGTGTCACAAAATGAGGATAGATATTTATAACATTGTGGGGAAGGATTCAGCACCATATTCTAGTAGTGGAGCGAACAAGAGTTCCATATTCCCTTATTGAACCACCCATGACAACATGATTTCCATATTATAGTTGGAATAACCACTTAATTCATGTATTTTAGAAGAAATTACTACTATATTACCATAGTAAAACATATATTAGTACCAAACACACATATAAAAGTATTCATAACTATATGATTCACATAGTGGAATGAGTATTGTTTAATCAGTTACCATAGTTATAAAATGAGATATAAATAATTACACAAAGCATTAGGGGTGATATATGATTACACATATCATCATACAAACAAATTAGATGCATTTAAAAATGAATTAATTCATCTGATCATAAAAACAAATGGAAATAATAATTGCTTTTATAATCATTCCAAATGGATTTTAAAAAATATAAGAAAATTTTACATAGAAATATTGACCTCTCAAAAAAAGAATTTAGAAAGAGAACATGTATATTTATTTATAATCCAATAAATTATTTATAATAATCAATTAAAATTGGAAATTAAATTATTTAATTATTTTTCATTAAAATTAACTCTTAATATCCTCTTAGAAAATGTGATATTGAAGTGACATTCAAATTTTTTTGATGATGAATGAAAAAATACATAAGACATGACATCAAAAAATTCCATCTATGGTACCGTAATTAAGAAGAATGCATATAATAGAAAATGATTTATAATGGAGGAACATTTTATCTTGGTAAAGAAACCCATCTTAAGTATTTTAAAACCATTTTATAAAAATAGTCGTTATTAAATTGTTAAAGACTCCATTATACTAAAATGAATAAAGTGGAATATAAGAATCATATTAAATAAAAAATAAACTAGTGAATGTATATAATTTTTCAGATATAAAAACCTTAATATGAAGATAAAAAAATTAAAATGCACAAAAACTAATATTAAAAAATATCATTTTTATGAAATAATAGATTCATCATTGAAAAAAAATTGTCATGAAAAATTACTTCCTCATAAAATTTGATGGAAATAAATCATAAAACTATAATATTTTAGGATTATTCAATATTTAATGATTATAATTTTAGTGGGATGAGTATGAAAAAAAATAGTCAATAAAACCCCTTAAAACATGAGGAGAACATAAATAAAACCCTATTGAAATGGAGACATTTACAATGGACATAAATTAATAAAACGAAATCATATTTTGTGATATAATATTTCACATAGAATGTATATATACAAAAATTTCTCTAGATTCATGATATAAATATGTGTCTCAAAGAGAGGAATTCCAAAACCCAAAAACACTTACATAGGTTCTAATTAAATATGTAATTTCAGTAAACACCACTAAATAATTAAAACAATTTTATTAAATTGATTCCCAAGAAACTTATTCATAAATATTACAATTTATAATCCTCAATGAAAATAACACCATATATATATATGTATGATATTTATTTTGGTGTTCTTTCCACACACCTGTTGTTTTTAAACATTATTAGTTAATAATAGGTTTTAAAAGAAGTTTCAGTGTTCATTCAACTACTAAGTACATATTTCCCATATCATCTTATTTTACTAAATGGATGATTTATTATGAAAAATGATGTTTGTATTTCTTTTCATTGTTTATTCATTCTTTACCCTAGATTATGAAATTGAAAATAATCATATTTCACTAATTATTTTCCGATGAAGGTTCTTTTCATAATTGTTGAGTAAAATATTTATGGATCTATAACATTGCAAAATAAAATTATTTATTAATTTATATAATATTAAATATAATTTTGAATTTATTTTAATTCATGATATAATTCCATTTCATTTTTCAAGTATTTGTTTAAACTAGCCCAAACGAGAATATAACATTATCGGTAAATGATTGTGAAGTGATTTACTAGCAAAATCTGTTCATCGATAAAACGATGATTTCATTTAAATTATATTATATATATATATATTATAAAATAATTATTTTTAGATGTAATGGATATAAAAATATTACATAATTTGTGTAAATGGTTTCCTCTTAGTACACATGAATTAAAAAAGTGAGTAAATAATGATTATTTATTGATCATGTTATTAATAGGTTCTGAAATTTTTCATACTATAAAAAATAGCTTTTATATACATAGTTATTTTGCTTTAAACCCATTATCAATAATAGATGTTCAGTGTACTGATAGAAGGAATACATATATGAATCGTTCAACAGAGGAAGTATCCTAGAAGTATGTGTGGCAGACGAGGTCAATCTCAATTGAATAAAATAAATTTGTAATATTTTTATAATTTATGAATATAAAAAATGATATAAATAAGATTCTTATTTACTAAAATAAAATTTTCTACAATCTGTTGATGGTGGTCAAGGAAATTGAAACATTATGCTTTGTGGAGGTGGTAGTCCACACACAGAAACATGAAAAAAATTGTATTTATTTTCATAATGGTAAAGGTTGTTATTGATTTTTTCAATGAAATTTATCATTAATTATAGAAAAAATATTTATTTAAATTTTTTTTTTAAAACTATAATTGGGAACAAAAAATATATTATTGAAATATGTTCACTAAAAATTATTAATGTAGTTGAGTACTTGGTCAATTTTTCCGAGGGTCCCTTGAAAATGGTTCGAATGGGCAAATCTCCTATGAATAAACGGTAAATAGAGTGAATGTTTAGTTTAATAGAATGAAAAAATTCTGGGTTTAATAGGAAAATATAATTTTTAGTGGTATTTATGGTGTGGTGATGTTCCCCTTTTAAAACTGATGAGAATGTATTTTTTCATAAATATTTCACCGTAAAATGATGGTAACACTGGTTAAATTCATAATGTGGATCAAATTATTTATAATAATTCATATTAGGGTTAGATAAGTTCTCTTATATCTAAAAAAATCAATTATAATATTATTTTTAACCTTATCTATCCCTTTGTCCCTTGAATTAGTCTTTTTTCCATTTTTTCTTTTACTGTAGAAACCGGATTTTACCTATGATATCTTATCATTGTGTTAAAATAGAATAATATATTCATAGATAATTTAAAAATAATTAAAATAATATAAATCTATTTTTTGGTTCTATTCCAAAATGTTTTAAAAATTAATTTTAGTATAATAAATTTATAATTTGTGCATATAAATTTTTATCAAAATAATACATGAGTTCTGAAATATCATTCAATGGATTGTAAACTATAATATTTATTTTAAAATTATTTTTATCAATTATAAAATAAATTTTAATTAAAATGGATTTATAAATTTATTAAACATTTTTATATGTAAATAATAGAATAATAAGGCATTTTATTGTTTAAAATGATATACTCATCTATTCATCTAATAATATATTGTTTGAAAAATACAAACTTTTAATTATAATAAAAATTTCAAAATTATAAATTAAAAAATTATGTTTTTAACTAATTATAATTCTAAAGGATATATATTTATCTTAAAAATAAAAATATAAAATATATGGACAAAATTATTTTATTAAAGAATTGATTTATAAACATTATGTGTTAATATTTTTGTTTAATTTTTATTTTCTATGTAAATTATGTAAATATATTAGTTAAAATATAATATAATTTTAAAAGTGATCAATTTAATATACTAGGATATAATATATGATACTCAAAAATGGGTATTTGAAACTACGAAGTACTCTAAAACTAATTACTCCTTAATAATTACTATTATATTATTTATATATATTATAAATTTTATTTTTACAACTCCATAGATTTTAAAATATTTTTTGAATTTAAAATATACTTCATAAAATATTTTATTAATATAAAAATTAATATTTATACACAATGAATATGTATTATAATATATTAAAAACATATTTTAATTTTGTTGTGAGTTACAATATTTGAAATTTACTATACAATAGACAACATCAAAATATGTATTAGATATATTAAATAACAACCATATCTACAATGATAATATTTTCAACAAACATATTCACAATGTACATATTTATAATGAACACATTTAATTCCAATATATGTAATCATAGAAAACCTTTTTCATTAACCAATATATTTTAATAATTTTCATTTTATTTCTCAAATTATTTTTTCTCCTTTTGTGGTATTATTTCTAATTGTCAGTTTTTTTATATTAACAGTTATTTTTAATGGAGGTTGTGGTCTAAGTGAGTTTCTAATTCAGATGACATTATTCTTTTCACTTTATTATTCCAATTAAATTTTGTCAGTTTTAATGGATATAATAATCCATGATGTATTATAATCCATGGTATGTTATATATAAATTTATGTTCCTTCATTGTAAGGTTCAATTATAATTTAATAATTTCTTGTTATCCAATTTCATATCTAATATAAAAAAATCTTTAAATTTGTATGAATTATTTTTAAATAATAGTTAAAAATTATATATAATTATTTTCAAAAAGATAATGGCTTCTAAATCTAGGTTAATTACATTTCCCACCCCATATATAAAATGCTCCATAGATTTTTTATTATCCCACAAAAATTAAAATTGATAATGGAGTATTAAATAATTTCACAACCCAATGTTTAATTTTTAGATAAATGAGAACCTTGTAAACATAGAGAAAATATTTTCATCCTCTGAATATTATTATCCAAAATATTATTATTTTCTCTAAATATTTGATCAATGAGATTATTTTTAATAATCCTTCCATTAAAAAAATCATAATTTGATGTGAAAAGTTATTTCATTATCTAAAAATAATAATTTTATATCTATGTAGAATGAAGAAAAATAAAAAACAACATTTAATGTTTTCAATGGAAGGATAGTAAGCATTACATGAGTCATAGTCTCCAAATCCATTAATAAGATTCATATAAATTAGATTAAATAATGGTACCATGTAGTTCATTAATTTCAATTACTAATAGTTTTTTCTAAAAATATACAACATAATAAAACATAAAATAGATATTGATTAATATGTATACATAGAACTACTTAATTATAAATATCCACATTAACTATAATCATTTATTGGTATTATATTTGATTCCATTTTCTATGAGCTTTTTGGTGCTAATATTCATCCAAATACATTAGATTAGTGCACTAGCTTGAATAATGATGAAATTGATCACATACAGAACATAAAGTTTCAAGTGGATCCTTACGAAAAAACACTACTTTCTATTTTTTGATAACTGAAATCTTATTTCACTTATAATTTTGTTTCTTGATTTCCACCTTCACAATAAATAAAACATCTTCTAGTTCATCTGATACAATTCTCTCGGTGTTTATTATCATATTTTTACATGATGATAATCTAATCATGTCTCCATAAACATAATTATCACTTTATCTTCCATTAAAATACGTCCTAATTTTCCTTAATGAGTTCATTTTTATAGAAGTGATCTGGTTTTTCACCATAACTCAAGATAGTTGTGTGATCATAAAACCATGATTTTTGACACGATCTTGTATCAAAATTGTTTTTCCATTAGGAAAATTACTAATTTTTCCATCATGTCTATTAATTACATAGTTCCTCTCGTCCATTTCTGAATAAAATTTGTTAATAAATGTGATGAGCATATTAAATCATAGGGTACTATCATATTCAATATCTTAAATGGGATGTACACTTGAATCCTTTTACGCTTTTATTTAATCACATTATATCTTAATTTATTTAATTCAACAAATATTAGTGAAAGTTTTATATATTTTCCTTTAAACTCCATAATAATACAACTATTAACAATATAATTCAATATATCATGGAAATAAATAATTTACAATAGTTCATAAATAGAAATTAATCAACCTATAAATATCCGCAATAATTGGCTAGCATACTCTTAATTATTAGTTCATCACATCATGCGTCAAGGTGATGGTTGACTCAGTAACCAACATACCATTTAATGATATTCACTCTATCTAAATCAGTTTTATAGATGTATCAACATTCTAGTATCCATATACATAGCTGTTGTATGTAAAACCACCTTCTTGAAAGATTAACAATATTTTAGGATATTATCCAATACATAAAACCTTATTGATGAGTTTCAGTAAGGTTATATAACCTTATCAAAAAAGGTGACTAAACTATTCTCCTGTAACAATGAAACCATTCTTTAATACCAACTATAGGGAACTGTAAAAATAATATATAAATATTAAGTTCATACCATCATTTAAGAAATACAAATACCATATTATTCCACAACCCATGGACCTAATAGTTTTGTGTGTTTGATAATACCCATATAAACATCTTATTTTACAAAAAAAATTACATTTTTCCACAATCTCACCCAAACCATGATCATTCATGCATATTATTTTCAAAAATCAACCTCATTTATCTTGTCATAAAACCAATTATAAGAGAACCAGTATCATAATAATACAAAATAGTGTCCAAATCGTTTTCAAACGAAATAAATAAAAACCCAAAAGGATAATTTAAAAAGATCACAAATAGGGTAATTTATGTAATTACATCATTGGAGAACAATATATTAAAATTGAGGGTAAATAATAATAAAAATTATAAATTTTATTCTTATTATAACATTAAAAGGATTTTCATTTCATGTCACTACCAATAAACCATTTTATTAATGAAAAACAAAAATCTTCTTGAAATATTACACTATATCTAAATTCTACATATAATATCTTAAAAAGAAATAAAACATCTAAAAAAATGTTATGTATAATTTAAAATTATTAGATAATTAGTGGAAAAACATATAAAATATTATAAATGGACATTATATAAAACCCACTAATTTGAATTCTAATAAATTTTATTAAAAAATGATAAATTTGAATATAAGTATTATTAGATATAAAAATAAATTTATTTTATACTATATAATCGAAACATTATAGGGAACTAAAATAATAAATGTGGGATAAATAATAAAATGATATGTGAATTATTCTTAACAAAATTAAATTATTTACTCAACAATAGATTTTTAAAGTCGATTTTATTCATTATATGACTATATTTTAATATAAAATAAGATTTAAATAAAAAATAACATAATCAACTTGTATGTAAATTCAATCATGAAAGTTAGTAAATGATGTTTAGTGAGATTAACCCATGAAAAACATATGATTCAAAAAATGATTATAACTTGAAGGGAATTTAATTAAAAAACTAAAAGACAGGAATTTAAATTTGATATAAATGACCATAAATTTAATTTATTTCATTATATAATATCCCATATATTTAGTATATACCACACATAAACAAAATTCAGTTTATAGTAAAAAAATGTCTCCAATATAAGAATTTTTTAGTGAAAACCCACACACCAGTCTTCATTCATTTTCCACTTGCACCTACAATTCTAAATAATTAAATTAAGTTTTTTAATTAAATAACAATTTTTTTTCCAAATTTATCATTTAAATATACTCAAAATTTATTCCCAATAAGTTGGTATTGTAAGGGAATATGTATGTCAATAATTTTATGGAGGTGGTCATCCATAACAACGCATGAATAACGATATCTCATTCTATATAATTATAAAAACTCTTAAAATGTCTTCTAATTTTAGAATATAAAATTTTATATAAATATAATAGATATTTAAAAAATTATATAATAAGTCCATCCATTTATTTTGGTCATAGAAAATGATATGTGATTCTATGTAGAGGTGGTAGTTTTCAAACAGACACATGTATTTCAAATTGAATTTTCTTCAAGAAGAAAAGAAATATGTTATTAATGAAGATAACCTTTGAATAAAAATAAAAATAACCTAGAAAATTAATATTTCATCGAATTTATACTGGAAATAATAATTGTAAAATTTGAATATGAAGGAATGAATTAAAGTGAAAATTATTAATCACATTTAGCACTTTTGATATTTCCATGGATGATCCCTCAAAAAAATATAGAATAAGACAATATGTTTTCAAATAATTAAAACTTTTGTTGAGGCTGAATATAGTTAATTTAAAATTATATAGGTTTTAGGTGGAAAACTAAATTTTATAGTTTAATTGAAGGGGTTGTAAGAGGATCATTTTATAAGTGGTGAGAATGTAATCTTTGTAAATAATTCAACTTAATGTAATTGGAGAAAATTTTAATATTTTCACGTGGTTCTATATATATTATATAATGGAATAGAGGATGAGATATGTTCAATAAAATCATAACTATTTAATTATTTACATTTTTTTTAAAATATTTCAATCCCTTATCCCATGATTATTACTTTTTTAATGTCATGTTTTGCTTATGTAAAAGGGGTTTACCTAAAGCAACATGACCATTATTCATAAAAATATATTGCAAATTTTTAGATAATATAGACATTATAAATTTAAAATTTGAACTTTATTTTTTCTAATTAAATTTCTAAATGTGGTTAAAATTAATTTTATTTTAGTAAATTCGTATATTACAGAAGTAATTATTGAGAAAAATAGTACATTAGTTCTAAATATCAATAATAGGATTGTAAAATACAATGAATTTTAAAAAACATATAATTTTATTCATAAAATTTATAATTTTTCATGAAAATATGTTCATAATTTCATATTTCATATTTACATGATAAATATGTGGTAAAGAAGTTATTATATTCGTAAAAATTGTGAGTTTCACATTCACATAAAATTCAATTTTTTTTTGAAAAATATCAATATTTCATTCTAAGATAATTTATACATAGTATTTTTAAAAATAATTTTTATTTTACCAAATTCATTTAATTAATCTTATATATTTATCATAAGAATAAAAATATAAATTTTATTGTGAAATAGGACTAATTAAATAATGTCATTTATAAACACTGTTAATTTGTTTACTAATTTATTATTTAAATTATGTTTACATATATAGGTTCTTATATAATAATATTTTACATATTAAATTTAATATATTAGGATAAATATACAATACATAACTATATGGGATGTTTTGAAGAATATTACATTTCTACAAAATTTCCATTAACAAATACCACTAAAATTAACTATTAATATTATAATATTTAATTTTACTACATCAATATTATTAAAATATTTATTTTAATTATTTATATACAATATATTATATTATAATAATGATTATAATATTTATACATAATTCAAAACATATATAATATTTTATCCCATTAAGAGTTAAATAATTTTACATTTGATACGTAACAATACACGACATCATTATACTTATTATATATGGGAAAAATGAATATTTTGTAATAAAATGTTTTATAATGAATGTGTTTCCTTAATATATATAAAAATTCATAAAAAATTTCATTCAAACAGCCACATTCAAAAGTTTTAATTTTCTTTCTCACAAATCGATTTCTCATTATGTTGCATTCTTTCTAATTGATAACTTTGTTATAATAATAATGATTCTTTGAGGAAATAGTTGTCCATAAGAGTATCTTGTTACAAAAATAATATTCATTATACATTTTTTATGCATTTAATTATTACCATTTTAATGGATGTAATCATACATGAACTATAATAATATATTTTATGTGACAGATGTTTTCATGTTCCTTCATTGTAGTGTTCTATTATAATTTAATAATGAATTTTGGGATTAATTTACATCTTATATATTCCAATTTAGAATAAATTAATAATTATTTTTAAGGAATAGAAAATAATTTCTTGTTATTATGGAAAAAAAGATAATGTATCATAAAATCATTGGGCATTACACCAATTTCATGTTTCCTAAACCATGGGAATACAAAACACAATTATGGGAGGAATTACAATGAATATTGATTTTATATATTATAAATAATACGATACAAACATGAACCATAACAAATAAATATATGAATAATAAATCTATGTCCTTGAATGAAATGTCTTACATGACCGAAATAATATAAATTTTCAAAATAAATCCTTAACAATGACCAAAAATATCCAAATGCTCCAAAAAAATCATCAAGCATGTAATAATCTAGTCAATAACCAACCAATATACAATGTCCATGAAACAATATATATATATAGGGTGATAATAAAAAGTATACTCTGAAGGATCCACTATAAAAAAATATCTTTAAAAATGGGATGAAATCAAAAAACTAAATGAATAAAAAAAGAGAACCAATTTAACACATATAAAAGTAGTAATGTTTTCCAATTAATATCATAGCTAAATCACGGTTTAATTATATTTATGTCTAGTAAATGAGGCTTGAAAATTATAGGATTGGCGAAATACTTGAATTATAGGTATAGTTTTCACTAAAAAGGGAAGGGAGGGCCAACATGGATATATGAAGATGATGTTGTTGCATCATGTGAATCAAATAATACCTCAAGGAAACATTATATTATAATGCACACAACATAATGTGACTAGATCATGTGTTCTATTATAATTCCCTTTGGCGAGTCCTTCTGATCCTAAATATCTAGGTCAAAATCACCCATACTCTTTAAAATGATTCTAGAAACATGATGATGGTCATGAGATGGATTCCAGAAAAGGTCCCCTTATAATGAATCATGTTAACCAGAAGAATCATAAAAATCACCAAAATACCAGTATAAAATAGGTAATGATAATTAGAAATCCTTATGTGATTTTATTTAAATTTATCTTCACATGATGTGCTCATATGACTAACATGATATATTGAATGATCAGGTGAGGCCTCCTGAAGCCTTTTGACCCTGACACATGGTATTATTTTGGTATGAATCATTAATCATGAGAAGACCCTTGTGAAAATTAATTCGATCAAGTATCACCCCTTTGGATCCACAGAGAATTGAAACTACTATCCAATGCAATTCTCCCATGTCACCACCAAATCTTTCTTTTATCAAGTGATTCCATGATAAGACAATTGATTGGTGAGATTCATAGGCATTAAAACATAAAAAATATGTAAATGTTAAAAACCATCTATGTTGTAGATTTATTATTCTTTTATGGGAAGGAATTTTAATTAACCATATTGATTTTGGGAAGGGACCCAAATAATTTTCCTTTGATCATGCAAATACCCCATCAATAGGTGCCCTAATATCATGATGATTCCCTAAAAAGTAATCCTTATCTTGTGAATCCACTATGAAATGTGAATTTGAATATTTGAAATCACATTGAAAGGAATTTTTCGAATAAATATTCTAATAATGGGGTTATCTTGTAGTCATTGTTTATGAGGTGACCTGAAATTTAACCAAGGATCACCCATAGATGGTTTATGTTAGTCGGGTGATGCGATTTCTCATCCATCAACCCAAAAAATATATGTGATATATATTCCCTACAAGGAGGCATAGATCCATATGATCGAGGTCTAAAAATTATACATTCATATAAATAATAAGTGCATGTGAGACACACAATGGAGGAAAAATAAGAGATCAAACAACTCAATGGAGAAATCCACCCAATCATTGGTGTCTTTAACCATGTAAAACCTAAGGAATAACCTATGAGATTTTGTAAAATGTGTATAATATTTTTGTATCTTGAAATGATAATTAAAATGAATTCTAGAGAACTATACATATCATGTTACATGGTTTTCATGTGTGGACATGGTCTGGTGATGCCTCAATAAGAAAATCCATAATAATTATTCTGTTATTAACACATTAAAATCTAAAAATGAAAAAAACATATGTAGAGATTGATATTAATATTTTCACATCATGGAATCATGTGATTCACATAATGTACCCAGATCATGTGGCAACACCCAAACATCTAATTTAGATCAAGATAATGCACCCAGATACATCATCTGAGTCATGAGATTTCCTCTAGACATGTTAGTCAAGACACAAGAGTCCCACCAAACATGCTATCAATACTAATTGGAAGCCTTTTGTTATGTCAGACATGATCGAGTAAAATCCATATATGTGTTTGTGTTGATGGAATAAACCATCCCCTAATAAATCTGTTGAATCATTATGTATCACTCTGGTATGACTTATTCCTTCTTAAGAACCAAATTTCACATGTCAACATTGTCGTGTGGTGGGCCCTAGTAAATGTAGCTAGATCAGGTGATTGAAACCTCAAATATATCCACCATACATTCTCATACATTTTCGGAATAATATCGTGACATTTCCAAATACATATATCAGATTCCAAATGTGTTATTTATTGAACCACGACATGTCCAGAGTGACATGAAAATCCCCATGAAACTATACCATTTTTTAGTATACACACATGGATTTACACAACAATGATCCAAAATGACTATAATCCCAATCCAAACATGTTATATTAGAAGCCTTCATATGGTTTGATATCCAATTATGCCTCCCTAATGGTTTAATTCAATCCATATTTTGGTCACTCTAACCCATAGGACCAAAACACACTTTTGGGTTTCTTAGTATTCCTCACACATCAATTAATTGAAAAATTAATTGACCTACAAGAACTATAATTCCACCTATATTCATGATACCTATGACTCCTTTAGAAGTCTCCATCTCTATATCAAAGTCTCTTTTACGGACTCCCCAATGAATAATTCACATATTCGTATGTTGTGTTTCTGATAAATTATTACCCCTCGTTTCTCACATTGAACATGGATCGTATAGGCTGAAGTATTTAAAATGATCATGTCATTAGAATCATGAATTTACACCAGACAGGTCAACCATATTTTGTATTCCCTCTTCAGTTTCATTAACTGACTTCCCCCATATAATGGAATCCACTTCGAGGTAAATACCAAATGAATTTCTATATTGGTATAACGTTGAGAAATCACCCACGGTAATTAATTACCTCTCATTACCAAACATAAAATTGAGATCACTTTGAACTATGAGGAATATCAATATTTCTTAAAACTATGATATAGAGTATTCCATCCCAATTCTCTATCTTCATACATGATTCCTTTGTTCCCTCATATTGGTCGATTCAGTATGATGTTAAATTGTATGGACTTGGATTAAATGAACTACATAGGTTTTATTTCTTGCTATATATAGGATACATTAGATTCGTAATGAAGGATCAATACCATTCTTGAAACGCAAATCGCCTTCTTGGGAGGCTTTAATATCTTGATTTCTTGGTTATATGTAATAAACATATAAATTCCATACCATTTCTATGAAGTTCAATGAAACAGATTGAGGATCTCAAATACATAGAGATCGTCTCATTAATAGAACCCCATATAAATATAAAATGATTCAAATCCCGGTCTTTTTATTACGGTAACCGATCTCATTTTAGGATATGGAGGTGATTCACAAATTTATATGAAATCTACAATAGGGTCATATAATAGATAGTAATTCACTTGAAAATGGGGTGATGAGCCCGAACTCCCATCATATGGACCAATGTGTTTTCCTAACATCCTTTTGTACATGAATGCTAAAATGAACGTCTTCCTTTAGATTGTAAGTCCCAACATTGATATGGATGTTGTATCGATTGGGAGTTTCTGTGAAACATGAAAATGTTATACATGATGCGGTAAATTTTTAACCCACACTTAACCCCCCAATCAATCATTAGAGATCAAATATGATCAATGAAATAAATTATGAACCCGATTTTAAATCATGTAATAATTATGTGTAATGGGAAACATGTATTCAATTCTCATAGATTCCCAGAATCATCTTTTAAAGGAACCAATAATGGTAGACCTAATGTGAACATATAAAATAATGAAAACAATTATTTCACCGTGCACCAAGAATTTTTTTTCTCTCATTAAAAATGAAAACGGTACTCCTAACTTGATATATTTTAATAATTTAATGTAACTGGGGTTTCCATTAAATGTTTAAATTATCATCGGGAACATTCTATGTGATAAAAATGGTCATACCTCGAATAAGAATGGAAAATAATGTTACCTATGTATAGATGATTATGAACGATTCACACAAGTGATGATTCACCGGACAATATAATGTTCAATGTTGTCTTTTATCAATAAAAACTACTCTCATAGAAATATTGTTCTAAGATCATATCTTCATCAAGAACTTCTTTTGTAACCATAACTATACTAGTAAACTATGTAGGTCATAAAGAAACCTCAACCACATGATCCATTCTACTTCAACTGGAAAATGTAATGGTTTGGGAAGAACACCAACATGAAAAAATCACAACCATCGAGCCTTCACATGGATGTTTTTAGACACAAAATCCAAGAATTCAGTCACTTTTAGGGAATGTTGGGTGGAATTAGTGGCACCAATCACCACCACCATTCACATTAGGATATTATCCTTAGTCATTGGAAATCATCAACTTCCATATAATTGTACGGTGGATCAAGGAAGAGATTACATATCTATCCAAATTCATGAGCTACCTAATAGGGATCATGTAATCTATTATCACCAACGTCATCTCGTCGATGCCCCTTTTCCACCTTCTATGGGAACAAACTAAAAATTTCAAAAATAGAAACTCATGAATGGGGACGAAGTATTTATCATCATGAATGGAATGATATGTATCAAAATGAGTGGAATTTAATTCCTAGCCCCATTGATGAATCCAGAAGACATATTCTTGTGATAGCAAGTAGACACACACAAATCCATGATTACATAGAACAAAAAAAATGAGAATTCCTATAGAAATCCTTAGGGAGGAACATATCCATTTCCCTATAAATGAAACCAATTGACATATTCCTAAAATTCATCTAGTATATGGTTCAGATTATATCTTCTAACCAATAGAATATATCTTCATTTATATTTTTGATAATGAGAATGTCCATTCATACATTCTTGCACAATATTTGGTAAAGTGTCACTATATTCTATAAATAGTAGTTGGGATCCACCAGAATATTTTGGAACCATTATAGAAACAAGGATAGTAATATATTAATATGCTAATGACCATAGTATCATATCACCATGATCATTAGGATTATGATAATACTATGTAGAAATCACACATTCATTCTTCCATCATGGAGGATTAGAAATATATTTCAGAAAAGGGTGTGGAAAAGGAGCGAACACAAATCTACATTATGAACAGAGCTCACTGATATTGTTTGGAACATACCTCGGGGTATGAACTCAATTCTATCAAAAATGTTTTGTGAACTTCTACAAAAGTCGAAGCCCGATATCATATCCCCATTCCTACCGGGGATCAACATGGTTGTTTTCCCCATTCCTTGGGATAAGAACAAATTCCAATCTAAAAAGACAATGTAGATAATCCAAATACATATTACTATGATTATATCCAAACACATACCTTGGTTTTTTTACGATAAAATGTAAATAACTTCTTGTTTAGCAGAAATCGCTTCCAATGAAACAACCTTGAATATTATAATAGGTTATGAAAGAGAAGTTCATACCTCTATATATATCGATGAACGACTACAACATCATCATTCCAAGGATATAATAGAGAAATATCATTTACTTTCTCCAATTTCAAAGTTATGTTGGAATATTCAGATGCGGAATGAATATTTTAATTTATATCATAACACAAATTTTGCATGGATTGACTGGAATGTTCTTCCAATATCCCACATGCATTCTCATATTCATGTCAATAATGCATAAGCTCCTTAGTATACTCCCATGACTACTCAAATATAAGAACATGTCCCCAAATCACTGTCTGGTTATCAAAATAATCTTGAAATCTTTAGGATTAATTATCACACCCATGATCAATAATAAAATCCTGGTCAGCATATTATGACCATGATGTAAAATGAGGCCCATATCCCAGATCTACACAATTACAATGTTCAAGAGGTTGTTTAAGGAATATATATAATACATTCAAGGTTTGTATTCTCTTAAAATAATGTTGAATGAAATAACTACTTAAATAGTCCTCATTGTAATATAAATGAAATATCACATGTAATGTTCACCTAACATCCGCTGTGGGTAATGTCCCCATTATGATATCTCCATCTAAAAAGGAAATCCTAGTTTTCCTTGAATCCTTTTTTTAAATATGATCTCAAAACTCAAACACCTTCATATAGTTAGGTGATCCAAACACTAGGTTTATCTATATATAGTGCCTTCTAAACTATCATCAATACATCACTAGGACCAACATAAACACTAGAGAAGAAACCAATATCATCTAACTAGGAGGTGGAATATAATTATGATATATAATAAGCCAATATAGATATATTGATATTTTTATCTAGAAAAAATCTCAAACACTCATTCTAAAACAACATACATATCTACTATGAGATCCAAGATTACCAAGAGAAGTAGTTCATGTCATACCTATTCAAAAATATGTGGACAAATCGTCATGGATTAAAGTCTAGAAACCTCCCATATTCCTGATATGAGTTTCAAATTCATACCATACACATGAAATATTGTCTAAATGGACTTAGTTTTTATCTCAATATACTATAACACTATACCAAAAAAGAAAAACATAAATATGTAATACACCTACTACCATTTCACCACAACTCTTATACAACTTATCAATGGGGTGTTATAAGATATTCATATATGAGGATAGGGAATGTATGGAGAATTTCACTTCACTATGTATCTAGAATAAAAAACATCAATGATATAGTGTCCCGTAATTTCAGATCCACATGAAAAATCTGTGGACTAACTAACGCATGATACAGAAGTCTAATTCACTTAAATTCCCCATATTTGATTATGCAAATACATCACAAACAGAGGGATTCTGGTGGGAAAACATTTCCAATATGGGCCATTAATAATGGGAAATAATTTTAAAAAAGTAAGAAAAAGTTGTGGAAAACCTGATAGATTCTTATAAATGATCAAACCTACTATAAGATCTTATTCTACCTACTTCGTAAAGGACCATCATTGAAAAAAATAAAATATATCACAAATGTTGTTGCGATAATATCTATCTCATAGAATACCCATCCCATAAGGATGAATAAATATTTACCACCTCTTACACCACTATGGTCATCGATTCCTGAGAGGACCTCATAAATAATAGTGACAACTAAATCCAACACCATAACTTAGGGATTGTGTAATTTTTATCTCTTTTTACACCAACAAGTTTACCTCAACCTGAGAAATTAAAAGGTCTCCAGACCAATAGCAGCCTACTAAGATGGTTGAATTTATATCATAATTTATATATAATGAGTAGCAAAATCATCAACTAGAATCACAAAACCCTCAAATATAGGATCATAAATATACAATAGGGGCCCCAAATTGTCTCCATACACATGGATTGTATAATTTAAATAATTATAGACACATCCAAAGGAATCAGTCATCTCTATGTTTCGAGTTAATTATTGGGTGTTGGCATCTCATCGGTTCCAACATTCATGAGACATTCAATTTCTATTTGGGTCATATTTCGAAATAATTAAAAAAATACCATAAGTTCAATATTCATTGGATACGACTAGGGAAACGCAATGGAAATTTAGTCATACCCTATAAGGGATATAATCCAAAATGGCTCAATTTAGATAGTGGTCAGAGAAATGATAAATGAAACCCTCTAATGGAGGATTAAGGAATCACAAAATCGTGTTGAGAGTAATGAGATAAATACCATTTACTAATAAAATTCAATTATTTTAAACACCATCATATCAAAATATGATGTGGACCATCCTGTAAAATTATATGGATGTACTTCAGAAACGATATGTCACGAGGATGGTGATCTGGATGCACAAACTGAGGCAAAAGGTACACAGAATAAAGGAAGGAATATAAAACTAGAACCTATGAATAATTATTTTAAACCACTACATTTTACAACATACAAATGTAATGGGAAATGTGTGGCTACCTACCACTCACCACCTAGAGTAGTGGAAATTCCCTCTATAGAGAAAGAAATTCACAATGTGAGAATGAGATACAAAATATCAGGCAGCTTAGTGTGGAAATGCACAGGGGAAAATTCAAGTTTATTATCATATTAAATAAGAGTAAAATATCCTTTAACTTATATATTAGCTGATATATAACACATTTACAAGAGTGGCATCTATTAATCTTCCCGACTCTTCATCTAAGACTAACTCATTCAGTGTAAATAAGATAAATCGGGTACCATATCATCCGTATTAAGAAAAAAGGATTATTAGGGAGGATACTTCTACTATTACCCTAAAACAAATTGATGTTCCTATTCAATTACATTAGGAGGCCCCAAAATTTACTAAAGCCTATTGTCTAGTTATAGAAAAAACTAAATTGGCATCAATAAGAAGAAAAGGTTACATGGTCTGCCCATAAATTGATGAACATATGAACAAAGCATATTACTTATGGAAAGTGATGGCCATTTATTATTTCATTAAATCCATGGAAAATAACATAATAATGTTACTAAACACTAAGAAACCAAATGAGTTCAGTCTCAGTAATCATCATAAATACTACCCTTCCATTAGGTTGTTAGATCACACCATCCTTGATTTATTTGTCTTAAAATACATTCTATGATGTGTGGATGATTTTGGAAAAGTGGTGTTTGGATAATTCCATAATTTATTTAAATTATGTATCAATTGGACATCTATAAGAAGATAGAGAATGGAAGGACGTTTTTCCCAAGCATGGAAAATTGTTCAATAATTGGATGACTCGAAAGGAAGTCATCTGATATTATTACACCTCAAGAGGACAGCTTCACAAACCAAAAAAATATCATAAGGAATAATCATTAGAAATATGAAATGAAATGATATTAATAGAAATATCAAGCTACCACATAATCACCAACTTCTAAAAACTTCTTCTCATCAATATTTGGAGAATGGAAACTAGCCCACCAAATGTAACATTCATCCGATGAAGAGATCATTAGTATTTGTTCTAAAATATTTCAAATGATATATACCTTATCTAATGATGAATACACATCCAATTACATGTTCCCCATAAATATCCTAAAATATAAAGGCTGACGAAAAAAGTTGAGGATAAAGGTGATGGTGTTGGCCTGGTGGAATGGAAAATTTCGTTCAAAACCCCATAGAAAACATATATGCTGCTAAGACTCATGGGGAATCACTATATTAAGTCCCTAAAAATAGATAGTTTTCATATATCCATCTTTCGGTCATCCAATCCCAATCATTTTATAGTACTGATTAGATGGGGTGAAATTTTTTGATCTACCTCATCAATGGGGGAGGTTAGTAAAACCTACATTACTTTTATCAGATTCTCCTTGAACCATTCCTCAAACACCATGAACATACAAATAACACATGGAAACTCATGAGCCAAATAATTGGGAGGAACACCACATTGTGAAGTACAACACTCTATTTGAAAAAAATGACATTCTAAGACCATTAGAGATCATCCCAGCCATAATCACAATCCTAAATACTCTCCCCCAATCAGAAGAACTCATAGAGGCATTAATTTAGGACCCCTTTTTATTGTAGGTGTCCAAGTAACAATTCAGTGAGGCTAATTTATAAATAGTGGAATCCATTCTATTAGAATATCATATCACCATTTCATTCATGGAATGGTATCATGTAGAAATTATCAAGGCATATATTAGAACACACAATGTACTATAAAAACTCAACCATTTCATTAATTAATGTGATCTATTTGAAAAAATTTATATGATAAAACTCATCCCATCTCCCACCCTATGATGTATGTGATATAGAAAGAGTTCATTTATTTGAAAATTATATCCATTAAACCTTATGATAAGATTGAGAAAAGTTCTCTTGGGAAGATCCTTCTCAAGGCCCATTTTTGGTATATCACATCTAACATTGAGTTCATGGTTATCCAACATGTCACATTATATAATTTACATTTCAGAAGACCATAGATCTATATCTAAATATTTGTACCATAAAAATAATATAATTTTAGAAATACCACATCGACCTGACGCTTATCATACTATTTGGGGATCTTTCCCCATTTGTGTATTGTGAAGCCATGTACACTGAGGAATGTTTCTACAAAAAAGAAGGATACAACTAATGGTGCAAGAAAATATACTGGTTTCATCACCCAATGACTTGGGGAATTCCCTTTTATATCCTTGGTGTATTATTAGAAATGATTATATGATCCCCATCAACATGATTGACATAGTAGATTTAATAATAATACATATCACGAACAAAAGACATCATTAGATCATGTCATTGTGATGGTGGACACGTCAGCTGATATGATATTTCCAAATGGTTATCATGATAATTCTCTATTTAGATATGATAATTCACTCATATCATTAAAAATAGATTATTCCCCAAAGTCATTCTATATAATTTAGGATGTACATGATCCTCATGCCCCCACTATTAACATAAAGTAAGAATATGTTCCCAAGAATCTATCTACAATGGATCGAGGTTTTTATAATGAAAATATCTCTTCTCATGTCCTCCCTTACATAGAATTTTATATAGGCTCCCTCAGAATGAAAGACAAATATTAAAATTCATCCACGGACTTAACGATGGATGAAGAAGAGGAAGACCTCCTTATTTTCCATCACGTTTCTAGGAAGGGTTTCTCCAACACCATCGATGGATTCTGGTAGGTGAATATAGTAATAGAAGATTTATCATATTCAACATTGAATAGGTTGTCCATTCCCCTCAAGGATATGGTGATTTATATTTAATTTATTTAAACTCATAAATATTTTTTTTTCATGTAATTATAAATAAATTCTCAGTTTGATCGACGAAATTATTATATAGTACCTAGGATTACCCAATTACCATTAAGGGTTCAAGAAGGAAACTAGAGGATTAACCCATATCAAGATTATAATATATAATTAGATATTGACAAATTGATCATGTACAAAATTATACTAGAAGTGTTGTAACCAATGTGGCTCTCCAACACTATCCCCATCACCAAAAATATTGGGAAGATCATGGACTGCATCAATTTTAGAGAACATTATAAACAATATGTGAAGAAGAATTTACCATTTTCAATTGTAGAAATATTTATCACTGCAACTACTACATTGTATAAAGTTTCATTCATGAATATGTATTTAGGATATAATCTGATAAAAATTCCCCCTATAAATGAAAGTGACACTACCTTTAGTGCACCTCATGATATATTTTTCAACGAGTTCATTCCCTTTAGATTAAAAATAGCATCACTACTTAACAATGTTACACAAACCAGATATTTAATACCTTCATTGGATTAATAGTGGAATATTATTTTTAAAACCTAGTAGTCAAATCTCAATAGTGATGTTATCACCTCACGGATCATCAAACAATATTCAAAATGTTTTAGCTGTATAATTCGAATTTTATTTCCCTATAGTTCTATATTGGTGTGAAATTAAGGAATTTACATAACATTGTGGTATGAAACCACTATGTAATGGTAAATATTGAAAAGAAATGTGAAATCCTATTAGATTCATCCCCTTGTATTCTTTTTGAACTAAGGAGGTTCCAAGAGAAACTCTCTTACATTTATTATTTCATAGAAAACCAAAATGTAAAATTTAACACATTTTCCATATTAATGAATAAGGAAATAATCTATTGATTGGATGATAACTATCAAGAATCATTTGAGACACTCAAGAATTACATTCTGAACACACTAATCTTTATTATACTAGTGGATGGAAACTATACATATTTGATAATTTTCTTCTTTGGGATGATTTATCGGTGCATACATCACATAAAAAATGAAGCAGTGAATGAATACATCCCCTACTAGAATTTTTGAATGATTTTTGGAACTGAGATATGTTATTATGATATTGAGAAGAAAAACGTCACACTCTTCGTGGTAATAATAAAACTGAGACATTACATACATCATCATGAGATACACTTGGTCTCTCATATATATCCTCTCAATTAAAACATTGGACACCATATTTTGATTGTGTATTTGGAAAAATGATATATTTTTCTGTAAAAATGTGAAATCCATCTTGTTTTGTAGAAGGTAGTAAAAGGAAAACCATGGATAATTTTTTAGGGAATATCCCTCAATGAAATTCAAAGTTGAAACCAATCATCCTTATAAAGACGTTTTCTATTCCCATGACACTACCAGAACATGAGAGATGTATTTGGATAGATCCTCCTGAATTCAAAGCAGAAAGTGGTTAAAACCCGAAATCATTACCAGGTCAATATAGGGATCATATATGATTCATTGGAAAATGATATTTTCTCTACTCTCGAACATTGTCAGAATGATGAACAAACAATGTGGATGAATTTTGAGCCCTCGTTATTGTCTTACAACTAGCCTGATAGCTACAGATCGACTACTAGAACATCAACATGGATTTAAAAAAAGTCACCAAAATATAATTAGATACATAAAAAGGGAATAATTTTACCCTATTAGTGGAAACATCATAGGAATAATGTAAAAATACCTTTTTGAACCAACATTACATCAAGTACCATGATCAAAATATTCTCATGCAGACACAGTGGCTAATATTCCCACTATAATAGCTGACCCTAATCATAATTAAGTGGTTTTCTACATAATGAAGTAATGGAAGGTCTCAATAAGTATACATTTCTGACATTGTGGAAATAAACTAGTTCAGAACATCCATAGATCTATAAAAAATAATATCCACAACTAGATGGATGGAGCCCATTACTGATTACCTCTAAAATGAGAACCATCCACCATATTGAATTGAATGTGAATGTAATCAAGAACACGAAGTAAAATATATCACTAAATATGGTCAAAATGGTGTAAATTCATAAAAACATATGCTTTAATGGAATCATCCTTAGATGAAAATTAGAATGGTAGATTCCCAATGTTATGGAAGAAGTCCTTAATGGATCCAACAAAGCTTAACAACCTTGGAAAATACTATTCCACAAAAATATGAATCCATGTTAATACTATAAACCAATGATAAAATAATATGATGAATTCCACATGAAATTTAATTCAATAACATTTCATGAAAACATCATCTATGAACACCCAACTTTTCTATATATAGTTATATATACATGGTTATTTTTTGTATGGTGAGTCGAAGTTGTAGGGCCATATCCCACCGCCATTACTAAATATGTATAAGTATATCTACACTTATGCTGACTTTTTTTCCTAATAGATTGATGAAATACACCTAAAGGAATTTAGGATGAAGAATATCATTAAATTTTTATTGTCTAATATCATCACAAGATTTACTATCCCTAACAAGATGTTGACAGAAAAAAATAGAAAATTATGTTGTACAAAAATGAAGATATTGTACCAAACGTACAAAATTGAATCCAAAAATTCATCATACCTTTATTCATCATAAAGTAGAAAAATAGATTCCTTTAATAATTCCCTGACAAGTAAACTACAAAAACTAGTGTACCTGGACAAGTGAACCTTGTTGGACAAGCTCTTTCATTTTCTATCTGCTGACAGTACCATCACATGCACAACCACACAAGAAACCCTATATTTATTAGTGTCCATAATTGAATAATAATTTCAAATTGATATCTAGATTCAGTTTCTCCAAGTAGTTATCATAGGAAAACTCTCATATAATGACAAATTAAAAAATATATATGGATGAGTTTGAACAGATCAATTAGAAAATGTTGTGTTCCCTACACAACATCAATGTTACTCAAAATCATATCAAAAAATAATTCAATAAAATGGTTAATATATGCTCATTCCATCCATGAGATTGGTTATTTTCACTTATAACCCCAATGATAATAGTAAAGAAACAATCAATGATGGAACCCAAATGGGAAAGGGTTGTACATGATACATAAGCCCAATTCAAATAGAGAATACTAATTTTCCACAATGGATGGTAAATGTATTATTCCCTTAAAAAAGAATGTTTTCTCAAGAAGAACATTTTATTGATGAAGACAATAATATTTCATCCTTACCACATGACATTAATCAGCATAGAATACATCCCATAAGAAATATGTGGAATTGAATCCTGCCTTATGTCTTGGTAGGAAGACATTAAACTGAAAGGTATCCCTTGTCCTAGATGCAAGTCATTAAAATTTAAAAAATATTTCACCCATACAACATGATATTTAAATGTATGGATGACATACTCACTAAATGTTGTTAAATGAAATG
Source organism: Viscum album (assembly GCA_963277665.1). NCBI lineage: Eukaryota > Viridiplantae > Streptophyta > Magnoliopsida > Santalales > Viscaceae > Viscum > Viscum album. Next base: position 63,571,294 of record OY728128.1, read on the forward strand.
GAATATATCCTTAACACAATTCATTAAACTACACGAAGAATGATACATAGTAGACAATTCACTACAAAATAGGGAGATCAATATAAGAGAAAAATAATGTACCTCAATATTATGTGTGACATAGATCCACATTGGGAATCATTCCATTCAAGAATTACATATTTCATGATTAGTACCATTATATGATACATAGTGATGACTGGGTTTCATATATTGGGATTATTCGCAATATAAACAAAAACATTTCCCTGATATATATGGTTCTGGCATGCGTATAGTGTTTTCCAATAAAAATTTTATGTGGTGTTACTTCTACCATTATATTCCATATACTGATACATAGACGTCAAATACTACGTGCAGTTGCAATATAGACGGAACCCCCCACCCCCCCACACACACACACAAAAGGGTTATAAATGCATGGAGTGTTTTACATCAAAGAACTACATGTGGATTGATTCAGGACAACACTATATATATAGTGATTCACACTTCTCCAATAACTTGTCCATCTACAATATAATTATAAAAAATAACCCCAATGTGTATGGTTCTTACCTATGTTTATATTTTTCAATTTATGAACTAAGTGTAGATTTATTTCTGCCAGTACATGACATGTATTGATTTAAATATCTTAATCCATATTCCCTAATGAAATAAAAATGGAATGAATTCAGAGATATATGTATGGGCTAGACCAATATGGTGCTTTTTCAGGATCAAGACTACATGTGAATTGACTCTTGAAATAAAAATATTGATAGCGATTCCTAGATATCATTTCATGTGTACATCTACAATATAAATAGAAAAATAACACTATATGTGTTTCAGTATGTCCTTTGTGAAGTGTTTTATCATATAGAACTACATGCGACTTGATCCCTTCCATTATAGGATACATAGTGATTACCATGTCTGAAATACTTCATCCTTGCCAAATATAAATATAAATACTACCACTCTATATATTGGTCAAACCTAAATGGATAGTTTTTCAATAAAGAAATACTTTTGGCTTCAATACTATTATTAAAGGATGCATAGTGATACCATGAACTCAAAGCCTAGGACCATCCACAACATCAACAATACATTTCACCCCATCTTCATATGAGTCATACCTATGTAGAATTTTTTTCCATTCCAGAACTATGTGTAACTTCATTTCTATCACTATATGACACAATTTTCCACATAGACCGTCAATCATGTGTCCATCAACAATATAAAAATTTAACATCATTGTAAATGTGTTATACATTCATAGGGAACATTAATTAAAGAAGTATAGGTGGAACAATTATAATTATTATGGGATATGTACAGATTCATATATCTCCAAAACTGGTTTTGAACACCAAATATATAAAAATTAAAAATTCACCCAACCATGTCTGTGGGTTGTACCTATGTATGTAGCAACCTTAAAACAAATCTTCCATGACATAATGAACTTCCAAATTATCCATTTTTTATCACAATGGTCCTTGATCTTCTGAAATAATGGATCTAGGAAATATTATCTTAACATTAAAACTGAGAATTTTAATGGATTATAAACCAAAAACTGGTCACATGACATTAAACTACATGACCACATACAAGATTCAAGAAATTTAACTCTATAAAAACTACAAAATTTAAAAAAAAATAAACTGCATGTAATAGAATCCAACCTAAAAGGACCATAATTTATCAGCACATTCATTTGCATCCTATAATATATACTAGGGGTTGATTTTTCACCGCTATGAAAAAATTAAATGTTGAAGTGACTTATTCCTGCATACGACCCTGAGCTATATAGTGGACTGCTTAGCCCACCGAATGTCCAGAATCACTAAATTATGAATGCAAAATTTACTTATCTCATACATAAAAGTTATATATAAATAGAGGGATATATTTTAAGAGATAAAATTTTCATGATTACTACCCATAAAACATGAATAAGGAACCCTGGGGAGTCATATCCACAAAAATTATCAAATTCCTTTGTTAAAAGAGGGTCATTTCATCTAGACTCGATTTATCTATATATGATTCAGATATAAGTATAGAGTTTTTATGCCTGAGATAAATACATAAAAAAGGCCTCCAAAATTTGCAACCCATCCATACTCATGTTCATGGATAAATGGTGTTTCATATATCTAAATAAACCTAAATAGTGTATTGTTTCCCCAAGGATACCATTCTCAATTACACAGAGATGGAAACATTCCTTCTGCATGAAGTTAATCTAAAAGTAAAACATCATTGTCACTTGAAATTAAATTGAAAAAAATAAATACTCCCTACATGACATAAAAATATGATTTCCATCAGCCATATTAATTATCTATCAAAATACTACAAGAGCCTTTACCTAGTTGAACATAGTATAGGGTGCTTCTATTTTTCTTTACACACCTCAGCCCATATGTCTCACAACGTATCTTGAGCATCCCAAGTTGTTGTAAACATTACATGACCCATATAAAAGAGAAAATAAATTTATATTTGACTATTAATGAGGTGTATATTAAAAAGGAAATTTGAATAATAAAATAGATGCATATTGGCCTTGTAGGAATTTCATCCTGATCCTTGGGAGGCTTGGAATCATATTCACTTAATTATACCAAATAATTCCACCTGAATGAAAAATATTGATCCAAGATATACATTAGTCAAATATTATACTCAATTTTTTTTACAATGGTATTGACCTTAGGAATCCTTATTAGGATATTATGTAACACTCCACTCATACAAGGTCTATGTGGATATTGAGATAAAATTACATGTAATTTGGTCATATCTATACAACCCTAAAAATTCCCCTTTTAGGGTCCAAATAAAAAGACCCTAAATATATAGTTAAAGTTTCTTATAGCTAGACATGCTGAAAAATCATTAATGGAGTCCTGATAAAAAATAAAATTCAATATTTACTAAAATATTCATTCATATTGTTTAGGAATGTTTTATTGCATAAATAATATATGAACGAAGATCAGGGGGAAAATTTTTCACTATTAAAAGATGTGAAATGCCCACTGGACCCCTAAACAAAGAAAAAAATAGGGCATTTAATTTTCACATCTCCTCACCATGATCACATGTTTACTAGTGGGTAGCATAACATTTAATGTGCTCAAAACAATGTGGAATATTAATTTTTCCATAAACCACCTTCCTGAAATTGATGTATGAGATAACACAACAAATTATCCAAGCGAGTATAATTCTCTTGGATCCTCATAGACCATCATTTTCATTGATAATTGTTCTTCCCTACAGAAAACTGGTAGCCTAGATGTGTTAATCCCAAAAAAAGCCCACTATAATTGTCTATAGAATTAACACCTTTTCAATATACATTCCCTAGAGGATGATTAGTCTCATTGGTGAGGCACCCTTAAATCATGGAGTTATTTTCAGGTTCATATTGAATATGGGCATCTTCTTTTATCGATGGATGACTTGTACCCACCTTTTAGGCCACCGTTTTAATCATATATTTATTGAAATTTGTTTATAATCCCCATAACAAGACTATACAATAATATTCAATATGCTCGATGTTGTATAATCATGTGTTGAACCCATTAGAAATAAAAGAATGCAATATTATTTTTTTAAACATTTCATGGCCCACATCATAGACAAATAACCACTTGGTGTAGGACATGCCCTTCCCAACAAGAAAATAAACATCAAAAGGGTGCCAGATCACCTTGTAGATAGACTTCATCAAACTTCCAAAATCAACATCCATACATTTTAATCATCAAAAATATTTAATGGGCCTTGATATATAGTGGGAACACCTCTACCTAACCTTTGACATAATCCCAATGGGATCATGTATATGGGCCTCTTACCCACAAACTAGAGATGTATCCTCTACCATTGAATTAACCATTAGACATTTTGAACCCCAAAAACACCATGATATAACTCATTACCTTATGGTATTTTATAGAAATCTTTGACATATATTCCCCATTACATATTCATCTGTTCAAACCTTTGAGTTATGAATTACACAACATATATTAAAACTATACAAGTAGACTAGAAATTCCTATTATTATATCACACAATCAAAATAAATATATTGTAAGGATGAAGGGTGTCACAAAATTTCATTTATATTCATCCTCAAGTTTTTCTGGAAGAATTTCATGTTCCATAAAACGTCATTAACATTAAATCATCAAAAATTAAATTAATAATGAAGGGTTTCATATCACTTTATGGACACTAATTGTTTATAATCATATCAAATATTCACGATCCTCAAACCATTAAAGAAAACCCACAATTCACAACTAACAATAGATGGTCTAATCTAGAAGAACTTATACTGTAGAAATATAACATCTAAGGTTAAATTCCATAAACTACACCAGTAGATAGTCTGAGAAAGAGGACATTAAAATATAGTATAAGATGGTCTATGGTAGAAGTCCATTAACAAGATCATAGAAATATTATAGACTCTAGCAAAGTAAAATAACATATTAAAGAGAAGTAATTATCTCTTGGTTGAAAACATGAAAAGGGATCACTAGAAAAAAGAAGAAACTCTTCTCACTGGACATGCACTTTTTTTATATAGAAAATGTTGGGAATATAAAAAATAAAAAGGCATAAAACATGTTATGTTAATAACCTATAAAATAGATGCATGAGAAAAATCTTTATACATGTCTACTAATTAGTCCTCATAAGAAACATAGTATTTTGATATGGATGCAATAAAAACATACAATGATTGTTGGGATCATTTTTTTCTCATAGAAAAATAAATGTACACTCACTAAGTCCACTGATGTAGGTTAAATTTATAGAACTCTCCCTCTAAGACATATATCTCACCCAAGTTACCCTTTTAAATCTATGTGATCATAGTAAAACTGGAGTTGATACATCAATGAAGAATGTCATGTTAGTTTGTATTGATGATCATTTCTAATGAGAAACCTATTTTTATTTATGAATTCAAATTCATGAGTATGGGTTTACATTTAATAATACAAATACTAGAAACCTGTACTGATTAATATGATTTTAATTACATGAATTACTACACGTAGTATGAATGAATTAAATTAGGAAAGGACATATACTATTTTAAATGTGTTTTCATTGATAATGTACAAAAAGAGGGGTGGATATCCCCATTTCGAATACTCTCCCATGGCTTCAAATAATGGAAACACACAATTGTGCATTTATTTATCTATATCATAATAAATTCTTGTTGGATTATTTTTCATATTTAGAAAAATTCATTTTGAGTGGTTTTAATTGATAATTGAATTATTATCTTCTCCATTTCTTCATCAACTTCCCAAGGATTAATAATGTAGATTAGATAAGAAAAACTCTTGACATACAGTCTAATTGAACACTACAAAGGATGATGACATAAAAAGTTATGACCATATACAATCTATGAAATCCTTATGATCATCTCCCTCTATTGTCAAAACATCCACCTAAACATTAAATTGATAGAATTATTGTTGTATTCAATCTAGAATCTCAAAGGTTTATATTATGAACTGAACTAGAGAACTTCTTTCATCATAGCTACACAGATCATTCTCATTATTGGATATTAATTTTTTCTACATTAAAATTCCTAACATAATGTCATATATTTTCTCATCATTAATGTTTCCAACTAAACTATCATGATTAATTAGAAAATCTATTCCTCTAGGATAGGGATCTCCTTTATTGGTGTCTTGAAAAGCAATGGATGGATCTACTGCTAAATCACCCATCGTGATATGATATCCTCAACAACCATTAGAACAAGCGTACTGGAAGTATTTAATCATTGATTTATTATGATATTTTTTCTATTGGAACATATCTACACATTCATCAACATTAAAAATAAAATAGATTAGAAAATGTTTTCAGAAATCATGAATACCTATATTCAACATGAATGTTACATCATCAGTAAAATTTTATTATTACTTATTATTTTCTCCAATATTCATAAAACCATGTGAATATATATTTTTTAATTATAACGATTCTTATTAATTTCAAAACATTATTTAAAAATACATAAATAAATAAATACTCCACCTATTTAACTAAAAACAATCCATAAATTTATCATGACATGGAATAATTTACTTGGTTTTAGATTCCTATTTCATTAATTGATGTTATAAAAAAGTATTATTCTTTTTAGTCTTATATAATATAGAATAATAATGATACATTTTTAAATGATATTTATTTCACTAATGATCACAATTATCTTCATCACAAGGTCCATTCTATATAAATCAATATGTTTTTCTATAATTTGAAACATATGAAATTAGTTGGACCATTAAACGGACTAGGGACAACTACAAGTTTATAGTTTTTCACCCTTAAGATGATCTTTTTTAATTACATGTGGAAATTTCTTCAGTATTTGATTTGGTTTTTCAAACTATATGAAGAACATCACAATACTAATGATAACACTATTCTTTCATTATCAATTTCAAATAACAAATTCATGATCTCACATAGATTTCTTATAATAATCTAGATCTAACAAAATAATTGTTTTTTACATATGATTTCAACTATCCACTCAATCGCATAATATTGATTGTTGAATGATATCTATAAAACTATTTTTTCCCTTGATAAATAAAAATGAATACAGGAAATCATTTAAAACTGATACACCATGAATTTTTCAGGATGAAAAATACATCCAATCAATGATCCCCCCATTGGAGTATTGTTGGTTATTCAACATCCTCTTATATTCAAGCACTTTATATACCTATTATAAAATCCCTTATGGATTTATTGGACAAAAATATCAAGCATAACACCCTGTATCTTTCTTATGAAACTCTTTCTCATTTTTATCCCACTTAAGGGATCCAAATCATCCTTGTTGGTCGAGGATGGATTTCATGTTCATGATGATTTTGGTTTACTAGTAATTTCCTCACTTCGTAGGTGGTTGTGCCAACTTAGAGTTGGCCACATTTTAACTTTTTCTCCTTTAGAGAATCCTTTTCTAAATAAAAGTAATTTCAAAAACACATGAAACATTTCATTAATTATCATTATATTATTATTTAACATCATTTCATCCTAGTTTGAATACACATATAATTTATTAATTCATTGATTAAACTACAAATATGAAACTTATTTAAATTTATTTTCAATAAATACATAATAATACTAATTATATATTCTCTAGGAATACTAAAATCTCAAAACATTCATTACCTTAATTATAAAATGATCTATCAAAACATATACTATAAGTAAATATTTATATTTTAATTTAATTAATGAAATTAACTTAAAAACACAATTTATAATGACGAGACTTCAGATATTTACATTCTTAATATATTTTAAACAAATATTGTGATCTCTTCATATTCAATGAGCATCTAGGGTTTACCATACAACTTCCTTGAAAATATTATTTACATAAATTATCCGTTCCATTTTCCATATTTACATAAAACGATAATAATACTCCAACATAATTCTATTATAATGAATAAAGTAAAATACATACAATGTGGGATCAACATTCACATCCTAAGTCACTTTCCTGTACTTATTTTCTTTTTTTTAGAATTTTATATTATGGAACATTCATGGGTAGATCCCATGGGTTTTTTAAACATTATACATGTCATGAAATTTGTATAGTTTTTATGTAGTTAGGAAAAATTGTGTGGTATTTGTAGGAAATCATGAACCATGTGATATTTTTAGTGAGGTCTTTAATATGAAAAGTACACTATTAGATAAAACATGTTTCCTAATAGTGAAACATATCCTAATGGGATGAAATGAGTGAATGGTTTTTTATATGTGTGACCAAAAAATGATATGTGAATTATGAAAACATGGATATTAATTCTTGAACATCATTAAGAATATTTTTCACTCAATAATCCTCCCATATTGTTTTCCCTTGAATATTTTCATTCTATGTGTAGTAATTTGTGATCACAATTTTTTAGGTAGTTTTTTTGAAAGATGATGGGTGGTTAGACCAATCCAACTCATAGTTATATTCCATTGAACATTATTTTTTTTAATTTTTAATGATCTTCACATTTCTATTTAAATAATCTAATAATTAGGTTTTTAATACCCAAATATATGGGTATTGTCATGATCTGTATTGGTCATTATAAAAATCATTTTCAGTTTTCATTAAAATTTATTTTTATTATTCTATGTTGATCTAGAGTTCATATTATACTTCATTCTAGATATGTTTTTAAATTATTAATTATATTTTTTTATTTTTTAGAAACATTATTTATCTTATGAAGTGGATTTTTATCACTGGATGAATATACTTAGTGTTTGAGATGGTTTTTATGATAATATTTTTTCTATTAAATTATTATTTATTTCTCATCAAATATTTGTTTAATAAAATGATTTTTTTCATGATTTGAGTTTATTAAAATGTTATAAATTTATGTTAAACATAAAATGGTTCTCCTATATTTTATATTTAAATGGATTTCAATATATATTTGGTTGTCAATTTTAGAATTGTTTTTTCATATTATATTATAAAATATTAGTCCTTAAAAGTGTTACTTTTTAATGTGTAGTCCATTTTGGAAATTCAAATCCTCCATGTGTGGTATATGACACATGAAATCCTAGTGTACATAAGTGGATGATAGATTTTAAAAAAAACATAACGATGATTTATGGATACTAATAATGTGAAGTTTATACAACTCCATCAATTTCATTAGGATTTGGGGTTCATTTTTCAAGATGTATTATTATCCCTTTGACCATGTCCTAGTGATACTTGTGTACATAGTTAATTGATCATTGAGGACTGTATATTCAAGATAACCATGACCTTACCTACCCAATTTCATGTTTCAATGTTTCCTCATATGAAAATTGTATAGTTTTTAAATTCATTTTTGTGTGGTATTTTTTTATTTCCTTGAGGGTTGTTATTGAATACATATTTTATAAACATTCAAAAAATATGATTTTTTACATAATTTATCTATAAAAAATGTAAATATTTCCTGCAATTTTTTCTATAAAATATGACCTCTATATTTTGGTTTGGAACTTACATTTTCTTTCTACTCATTATCTTAAATTTTATATCTTCATATTCATTTATTGAAGTTATTTTATATATTCCATCTACATTTTTATGGATTATTATTGTATAAATAATTATGAAAATTAGTTCTTTATTTTCACTATAGGACATTAATCAATGGGGGATGAGAAATCCCATAACAAATTATTATGTTATATCTCATGCGGTCGACTTATGGATGTCCTAGGTTGGGTCATGAAAAATTTGTATTAGAAAATATGTTACCCCTTATATCTCAATAATCCAATATGATGTCAACCAAAACACCCCACGACATTTGGATGTCCTAGGTTGGGTCATGACAAATTTGTATTAGAAAATATGTTTTTATTCGGACCAAATATCGTGGGGTGTTTTGGTTGACATCATATTGGATTATTGATATATAAGGGGTAGGTTACGAGTGAGTTCATAGAGAGATCTCATCATAATGAACCATAAGTTATCATGGTATAAAGGGAAGTGGGTATATTGTGTTGATTTTTGATCAAATATAATTCCTTTTTTTACAAAGTATTCTATCAAACATAGATTTATCACATTTTGGGGGGTATCTCTTTTTTCATTGAGGTATTAGATTCCACAATATGTATAATTAATGTTTATCATGGGGTGATAAATATGATTTTCAATGGGGAAACACCATAGATGATAATAATGTTTCTAAACTAGATGTGTGTGTCATCCATGATATAGAATTTAGGTTTAATTATTCTTTGGATGATATTGGGTGGTTCAATAAGGGTTTGTAGGGGAAAAAATGAGGCGGAGATTTTGTTATCCTGAAAACACTGCCCATATATGGTGTGAATGATCCATGGTATTTGGAGATAATGTCTTGAAATACAATGAAGATATTAATCCTTTTTGAAACACTATATTTTCTTCCATGACCTGGAAATTTCAAGGAAACTTTTTTTTCTTAAAATTCTTTTGAATTTTATGAGTACTTAGTTTCTGACGGCACCTGATTTCATGGCCCGGTGTGCCCGGAATAATTTTCTGAAGTTTAGCTCAGGTACATTCAGTGAACGAACGAGCGGGTTTTTCTATCTTTCGAACTGCTGCTCGGAATTGAAATCTATGGTCACTGATGAACTCACAGTGCGGATATTTTCTTAAGGGGGCCTTTACCGTAGTTGCATTTTATGCAGGATGAAAGATAAAATTGGGGTTAAATTAAGAAGTTCAATAAAATTTTTAGAAAAATTTTATTTATATCTATGGAAGTAAATTCCTCCCATGGGAATTTATTGGTGGGGACAACACCCACCCAACATCCCATGTGTGCATATTTGATATGTGGTGCCCACACGATCCCCAAAGCTTCATCTCCCGAAAACCTCCATTTAACCCCATTTAAACTCCCTTGTTTAATTCATCAACCCCCCCCTAATTATGAGGACTCTTCCTCTCCCTCTCTACCTCTTTATTGTTTTCCAACACATGTTAATCAATGAATTCTAAATCTTTAATTAATTAAATAAAGTGGTTGGAATTTTGAATTGCATGGGTTAATAAAATAATAGTATTAGCCTATTATTTTATTTTTGGGGGTTTCGTTGTGGTAAGGGAGAGCGCTCTTGAGAAATAGAGGATAGTTTTATTCTTCGATGAAGAACACCAACCTTCAACGAAGAACGACTAGGAATAGAACATTCAACGATTCTTTAATCATCTTCTTCCTCCGCGTAAGGGAGGAGACTCTGTCATGGGAAACTTGCCAACGATGACGGTTCTTCCTCCGATGTTGATGGAGAAACATCGTTTTCCATTTCTATGATGAACAAACCTTATTCAAGGTTGGGGTTTGTTCATTTTGAAGTGTTTATCCCATACCCTGTTCCTTGTTGAAAATCTTTGTTTATTTTCGACCAAATGCTACCACCTAACATGGAGGGCGTCGGCCGAACGCACACGGCCTGAAAACCCTCCATAGTCTATTATGATAGCGATGGAAATCATGACAAGAAGGCAGTGATGAACGAGAGTGGTAGCCATGCACCCCCCGCATGTGGAAGAACGGCGGCCCGCAACCGCGGGCCTCTCTACCGATGAAGAACCGGTTGACCATAACTGACCGGGCGGAGGAGAGCTGCGGCGCCAGGAGGGTGCTGCACCGGATGAACCTCGCCCCGCCCGAGCGAGCCGCTTGGCCTAGAATTTCGACCGGCTTCGGCCGACCGGTTAGAGAAGGTGGCCCTTCTTGGAGCTGCCGGTTCGGGCTTCCGGGTTGCCGCGCCCCCAGCTTCGAACTGCACAGCCAGCCATCCGAGCCACGGCCGCGCCGTGCTAGGCCGCGTCGCAAAATTTCTTCGGGTCGGTCTGACACCACTGCCGAGTCGGACCCGCCAAAACTGGGTTAACCCGACTCGTCGGCCCACTAGGCTTAACGAGCTGGGCATGTTTTCACTTAAAGGTGAATAACTCGAAGACGACGCATCTGATCGACACGCCGTCTGTGGAACTGGGACCCTTGAGTTGCGGCGGTCCATTCATGATACTCTAAGTGAGTTTTTGTACGACTATTGGGAATGACTAGGTTAGGAACGGGCATATTTTTAACTGGGCCCCTAAACGGAAAATCCAATATCTCTCAGACCGGGCGTCTGATTGCTGCACAGTCTATCGCGTTGAGTTCCTATTGACGAGACGAATCTTTGGGGTACATCAACTACGGAAATTGTGATAGTTTATTTATATACCCCCATTGGCTCGAGGAGTGGACCCTCCTGGAATCTATCGTGTTGTGTGCGGGAACCCTAGAACTGGTTGTGACTACGACCGCTACCGTACTGGGATCCTCCATGGGTTCGACGACGAAGAATACTGTACTTCGATCCTCAGTGGTGACTACTGTACCTGGATCCTCCATGAGTTCGGCAGCGACGACTACTGTACTTGGATCCTCCGTGGGTTGGGTAGCGGTGATGATTGTACTTGGATCCTTCGTGGGTTCAACAGTGACGACTTTTGTACTAGTATCCTACATGGGTTCGGTAGAGGAGATGATTCAGAGGCTACATCTAATCATCCCCACCCCTCTTCATGAGTAGTATACCTGTGTGAGATGAGTCTTGACTTTCAATCATTGTCATTGATGTGATTGACTTCTTTCTTGTGTGGACTGGGTTTTGATTGGGCTAGAGAGTTGTAGACGATCTGGAATTGATGACTTAGGTATATGTATGGGCATATACCTAAGTAGAGTCGATTGATACTTTATGGATGTATCTTTCCTTTGTGGTTTATCGTTCATTGATTCTTGGAGACCATTGGGGGTCTTGAGGTCCCTACTGAGTATCGTATACTCACCCCTACACAGGCTATGCCCGTACTATGTTGTGTTGGATGTAGATGACAGACAACATTGATCGAGGTGGAGGTATGTGGAGCTGGACGGTACCCAGAGGTGGACCTCTTGGAAGGACGTACACGGGGCGGACGACTAGACCCAAGGATCTATGGATACCATCTGTACCCACACATCAGGTGGGATATCCTGAGTACAACTCAGTGGTTTCCACTTTTCTTTACTGCTATTGTAAATTCCTTTGAGTTTTCATGTACTTTCAGTTGGGTTTGAATATTGGCCCATTTACATTTTAGCACTTACTTTTGTAATCAGTTTTACTTAGTGCGTACATCATTTGCATACTCTGTTGTGTTTGTTTACTTTTATAAAGACAATGCCTACCCTTTTTCTGGGATTTATGCCTTTGGTGCTAGTCTCCAGCCCCTGGTGTATGGAAGGCAGGTTTGGGGTAGGCATGACATGGGCCCCAAGGACAGGTCGTGAAAAATTGGTATCAGAGGAGTCAGTTTTATCGCGGAACTCAGGACTCTGATAATTTCTTCTCTGTGATGCAATAGTTTTAAGAATATTGAGTGTGGTTATCAGTAGAGGGAGTCCAGTGTTGGTGTGGTGGCCGACGTAACCATACATCAGGACCCTGACTTCTGATTTCCCTCTTAGTGCATGAAACAATTTATTGCATTTGTGTTTCAAAAGTATTGTTTGTGATTACATTGTGTCAGCTCACCGGGTATACTGTTTCACCATGGCACACCTGTTTCTTTTTAGGATGGCCCCACAAGGGTATCCAGTTAGGGTTTCGAGTCGCGTACGAGATGAAAGCCCACCAAGCGATGAGGCCTCGGTGTTGGGCCCCATCACAGCGGAGGCATCAGCGGTAAGACTACCCTCAGACCCACCGATACTACTAGCACCAGCAGCAGAGAGTTCACACCACATAAGTGCGTTGAATGAGTTTCAGCGGTAGAGGATGCACTGGTTCTGGGGAGAGACGAACCCTCAGGCGGACAAGGATTAGCTGGAGGCTATGGTTAGAGTCTTAAGATTGGTTGGGACATCAGCTTACGTTATGGTGATCCTTTCCGCGAGTCTACTACATACGGCAGCATGTAGATGGTGAAGATTAATTCTCTAGGTGCATGAAGAGGCATCTCTACTTCATACATATTTTGAGAGTCTCTTCCTCTTGGAGTGTGTTCCAACCACCCTTCAGGCGGTGCGCATCCGGAAGTTACTTCATCTGCAACAGGGCAACATTACAGTAGCCCAGTACTCAGTGTGGTTTACCAACCTTTCACACAAATCCACAGACATGGTACGAGACCCATTCATCAGGGCTTAGACCTTTGAGTAGTGGTTGAGACATGAGATTCGGGCTTTGATGATCTCCCTAAGAATTCCAACACAGGAGGGAGTACTGGGGAGTACCCTTTTTGTGGAGATCTTCCTTGCCGAGCTGACACCAGTAGTGAGACCTACCTCTAGGCAACACGAAGCGGAGTCTTCTGCAGCCGATAGTAGACAAATGTCGTAGAGGTCTAAGCGGACCAGGCCATCTGGAGGGTGACCTCAAGATACTGGTTCGGAGGTGTGGGGCACACAAAACAGAGCCAACAATTCATGTGGCGGTCAGTGCTATGCATGCGGCGGGCAGGGTCACATGGCTCGGGACTGCCTGACCTGCCATGCAGACGAGCATTAGAAAGTAGAAGGACCACCCATGTACAGGTAGAGGTTCGACCATGGAGGTCCTCAAGGAGCAGGAGGAAGAGGCAGAGGAGCAGGCCGAGCAGCGGGTGATGGAAAATGTTTTGAGGTTCTACCACCACCACCACTAAGAGAACCACCCCGACCATAGGGAGCTGGTAGACAGTGGCAGGCTCAGCTCCAGGAAGTCGAGGCCTACGACCACGGTGCACCTGAGATGATTTGTGGTACAATCTGTGTCTACTCAACCCATGATACAATACTTATATACACAAGTGCGAGTCGTTCTTTCATTTTCACTTCCCTTGTTAGGAGCTCAAAGATTCCAACAGAGTTGCTGGCTCGATCATTACTATTAGAGACTCCTATGGGAGCAGACTCGATGATTACACACTTGTGTCGGCAGTGTGAGATTACTCTAGGAGGTGAGATCATTGTATGGGATCTTCTTATAGTGTCATAGAGACCTTACGACGTCATATTAGGTATGGAGTGGTTGCCTACAGTTCAATATATGATCAACTGCATTAGGTACAAAGTGTGGTGTGTCCGCTTGGATGGGACCAGGTTCACCTTCTCAGGTGAGAAGGGAGCCTTTGCAGTGTAGGATGGACTTACACAGAGAATATGGTTGCAGATCACACATTAGTTGTCTAGTATCATCCTAGGAGCGGTTGATGTGCAGAGTCCAGGTTTTCCTGTTGTGGTGGATCTGTATGCGGAAGTTTTTCTTGACGACGTTCCAGGACTACCTCCTCGCAGAGAGGTAGACTTCTACATTGACCTATACCTCTGGACAACACTGATATCTACTCCAGAATATCGGATGGCTCCCACTGAGCTTTGTGAGCTGCGGGTAAAGCTGGAGGACTTATAGGGAAAGTTATTCATCCAACCCAGTGTTTCACCCTGGGCTTCTCTGATTTTGTTCGCCAAGAAAGAGGATGAGAGATTATGACTATGTGTTGACTACCATCGCCTGAATTAGGTGACCGTAAAGAACAAGTACCCACTCCCGATAATTGAAGACCTCTTTGAATATCTCAAGGGAGCACGATGGTTCTCAAAGATAGACCTGAGGTCAGGCTATCACTAGCTCAGAGTTTGAGACAAGGATGTGCAGAAGACGACCTTCGGGTGTCGGTATGGCCACTACAATTTCTTGGTTATGGCCTTCGGTGTAACCAACGCACCGGAAGAGTTCATGTGTCTCATTAATAGGATCTTACAGCCTTACCTCGATCATTTTGTCATAGTCTTCATCGACAACATACTGATTTACTCGACTACTGAGGAGGAGCACGCCTACCACATGCGGGTTGTACTAGACACACTCTGAGAGCACCAGCTTTATGGTATGCTCTCGAAGATCCAGTTCTAGATTCGAGAGGTTCATTTCGTAGGACACATCATCTCAGAGGCTCGGGTTGTAGTGGACCCATTGAATATTGTGGTGGTACTTTCTTTTGATCCACCTAGGAGTGTGAAGGAGGTGCGGAGTTTTCTAGGTCTCACTAGGTACTATCAGAGATTTGTGCCATACTTTTCCAGAGATGCAACACCACTTTTAGCTTTGAAGAATAAGGGGAAATCCTTCATGTGTTCACATAGATGTCATCAGGGTCTTTAGAAGCTGAGACAGAGATTGAAAAAGTGCGCCCATCTTGAGGCTACCGGAGGAGGGTATAGAGTTCGTAGTTTATTGTGATGCATCAGGGACCGTAATGGGGTGTGTCCTGATGTAGGAGCGAGCATTGATCACCTATGGTTCATGAAAGTTGAGACCACATGAGAATAACTACAATACCCATGACCTGGAGTTAGCATTAGTGGTCTTCATCTTGAAGATGTGGCGACTCTATCTTATGGACGAGCACATTACAATCTACTTTGACCACCAGAGTCTCAGGTACATCTTCTCGCAGAAGGACATGAACCTGAGATAGCGGCGATGGCATGAGTTCCTCTAGGACTATGAATTTGAGATAGTATATACTCCTAGGAAGGGAAATGATGTGGATGATGCTCTCAGTAGGATATTGGGAATTCAGCTAATAGGAGAGGCAAAAGAGCAACTAGTTGTGTTGTAGATATCCTTCGTGGATAGAGATGGAGAAGCCTTTCTATAGTCTCTCAAAGTCACTCCTCCACTCCTTCAGTGAGTCATAGAGGCACATCATGGGGACGTTGACTGTGGGACGTAACGTGCTCAGATATCAACAGGGCATGCACCTGATGGGTTTTTTGAAGGAGTGGATCACTTCATCCTCTTCAGGGGATGTATTATGGTAGCAGTTGCATTACAGGAGGAATTATTGATGGAGTTTCACACATCCCCTCTAGTGGTACATCCAAGAGTGGTGAAGTTGTACCAGGATCTCAGAAGTCAGCACTGGTGTCCGGGCATGATGAAGGCTATAGCAGAGTTTGATTCATGATGCCTCAGTTTTCAGCAAGTGAAGGCGGAGCACCATATACCAGCAAGATTGGTACAACCCATAGAGGTACCGGAGTGTAAGTGGGATGAGATATCCATGGATTTCATGATGGGGCTTCCACGTACATCCAGAGGACATGACTCTATCTCGGTGATCATCGATCGACTCACCAAGTCGGCCCACTTCCTACCGTTCTGAGAGCATGGCTCAGTAGAGAGCTTGGAACGCCTCTACGTCCCAGAGATCGTACGGCTTCATGGTGTTCCATCATATATCGTCTCCGATCGAGACACTAACTTTACATACCTGCATCAGAAGGGATTTTAGGAGGCATTTGGGACGCAGTTATGACTGAGCACCGCCTTTCATCCTTAGACAGATGGAAAGACTGAGTGGACCATTCAATCTCATGAGGACATGCTCTGTGCATGTGTCCTTGACTTTTTTCATAGTTGGGCGGATCATTTACCCTTTTTGGATTTTGTATAAAACAACAGCTACCACTCCACCATCGAGATGACACCATAGAAGGAATTGTACGAGCAACCTTGTAGATCCCCTCTGTACTAGACTGACCCTAGGGAGTCTGCACTTGTAGGACCAGAGACGGTTCAGGCTACGATAGAGAAGGTACAGATCTTCCCTGAGTGGATGAGGACTCCACAGAGAAGATAGAAGTATTATTCATATAGGAGACGGATACCACTGGAGTTCGAGGATGGCAACCACGTTTTCTTACAGGTCTCACCTCGACGTGGATTATAGAGATTTGTCAGGGGCGGAAAGTTATCTCCGCACTTCATCGGACCATTGCAGGTCCTCAACAGGGTAGGAGAAGTGGCTTGCCACCTGGCCCTTCCACCTCAGTTGCACCGAGTGCACGACATCTTCCATGTATCTCAAATGAGGAGATACGTGCATGACCCGTCACACATCATCGACCACAGGGAGCTGGATATCGATGATGGGGTGACTTTTACGGAGGTCCCGGTGGAGATCGAGGATAGACAAGAGTGGATCCTACGTGGACGGTTGATTCCTCTGATGTGCATTTTCTGGCAGAAAAGGAACCTCAAGGAGAGAAAATGGGAGCGGGAGGCTCAGATGCGTGCTCAGTACCCTCATTTTTTCCTAGTTCAGGTTGTAGCTTTACAGGGGCATAAATCCCTGAGGTGGGGGTAATGTAATGACCAGAAAATTTCAAGGAAATTTTATTTCTTAAAATATTTTGGAATTTTATAAGTACGCAGTTTTTGACAGAACCTGATTCCGAGGCCCAGTGTGCCCGAAATAATTTTCTGAATTTTAGATCGGCTACGTTTAGTGAACGGACGAGAAAGTTTTCATATCTTTTGAACTGGTGCTCGGAATTGAAATCCAAGGTCACCGATGAAGTCACAATGCCGATATTTGATTAAGGGGACCTTTATCACAGTTGCGTTTTATGCGGGTTGAAAGTTAAAAATCGGGTTAAATTAAGAAGTAAAATAAAATTGTTAGAACATTTTTATTTATATCTATGGATGTAAATTCCTACCATGGGAAGTTATTGGTGTGGTCCACACCCACCCAACTTCCCATATGTGTATATTTGAGAGGTAGGGCCCACACGAGCCCCAACCATTCATCTCCCCATAACCTTTAACACCCAAAGCTTCATCGGTATTCTTTCTTGGAATAATGCAGTAGTGTGTGTTGTACGCAACTTCAAGATTCTAACACGCTGCAACCAATCTAAGTAGCCGTTATGAATAGTAATACCCACTTTTTGAATTTTTATTCATTTTATCTTTAAAAATTGAATTCATTTTTGGATTAGGAATATCCAAATTATCATAGGATGTAATTTTTGTACTTTCGGATAACTTTTATATTTTGATGAATAGTGAAAATTAATAAATTTTTATAAAAAACAACTTTTTAAATAGAAATAATTAATAGTGATAAATTATGAATTTCAGTGGTTTTAAAGTATATATAAAATATATTTTTTACCATTTAATATAGTGTTGGTAATTGGACAAAATTTCACAATTAAACTGGACATAGACAAGTATCAATCTTTTGATAGTTATTATTTCTTAAAAAGAAGCTTTTTTATTTTGATAGTCGGAATTAATTTTAAATTAATTTCTGCCACTACTGTGTTTTGAGTTTGGAAGATGGATTCAATATTTAGAATCAGGATGTAAAAATTGTGCAAATAGGTACTTTAATTTTTATACATTTTGAATAATTATTTCGCTAAATATTTTATTTACCATGGTTAAAGGGTAAACAATAATATTATAATAATAATAAATTACCCTAAAACATGCCCTAACCTTATTGGTGGACACATGTCAGACCATGGGCATATTTGGTTCGATTTTGGGACCCCATGGATCCACTTGGAGGTGATAGGGATACATTATATTAATTAAGTTAAAGTAAATACAAAAATAACATAAGCATATATCTTTTAGAAAAAAAGTTATTACATAGGATTATATATGTTATATTTTTTACTACAAATATTTATTAGAAATATAAAAATATTTCCTACATAATGGTATTTAATTTATAATTTTTAGACCTTAAATAATTTAATTTTTTATGACACAATGATGATGCAGTAATTACTGTATTAATGAACGATTAAGTTAATTGATATTATAAATATCCAAATAATTGTAATTTGAGACTTTTTATAAATTCCAATAATATTCTAGGTTACTATGACATATTATGATTGTTTATATTTTTTTTGAAGTAATAATGCTGTTATAAATTTATCAAGAACAAAATACCAAATAGTGTCAAAATTGACATAAAAGTGTTTTTTAAAACAAATATTATATTATTAATTTATATTCAATTATGAAAAATATAAGGTTCGTTCAAGAGACATATATCATAATATTTGTAACATTAATGGACCACTTTGGGGTCTCTAGGATATTTATAGTAAGTTTATTAAGAATATAATATAAAAATACAAAGTGACATGGTAAGTGTGAAACTAATAACTAAGAGTTAAAACTAAAAGATAAGGATAATATAATGACCCAAAACTGTCTAAATTCTATTAGATGAGTGGTTTTAAACCAAAAAAAACCTTAACCTTTAAATAATCCACTTTGGAGCCAATATAAACCGAAAATGAATTTATTATAAAATAAAATATCTAGATTTTCATAAGATGCCCCTCCTCCCCCTTATAAAAGCACACCACTTATAAACAATTCTTCACACATTCATAGCCTTTTGGTTCGGGAAACCTCTGCCCAAATACTCTATCAACCTTCCTAAATTAAACCTAGAGGCCTCAGTTTGATCATAATTCCTATCTAAGGATCCCTTCTGATCAAATCAAAAGGAAGAACTCGAAGAAGAGGTAATGTTTCCACCACCCTCTTTCAAGTTCTTTTCTTCTTCAACTTATTCTTTCATTGTTATTCCCATTATAAAATAATAACTCCAGTATCTCCTACATAATTTTATATTATTATAAATATGGTACAACCATATTCAGTGTTCTATCCATCCTTTGAATGACATGTCACCATACGTGCGTACGTACGACTTACTATCTCCACGTCATGGTGTAATTGTTATTCAATATATTATTATTTGGATGGGTATAATAATGATGTGTAATTCATGTTAATAATAAATATAACATGATAATTATTCTGTATATATTATATAAAATCCAACTATATATTATTTTAGTATCAAAAGAGTGATATTGTCGCTAATGCGTACGTACGGACTACCGTCTCCACGAACGTGATGAGATTCATTCCCCATCGTATCCATTCAAGAATAATTCTCATTTTATGATTAAAAGTAATGTTTATGAACTTTATATCATTATGGATATGAATAATATACAACCTATCCATAACAAATGCGACTTATGTAACAAAACATATAAAAGAAAACGAGCAAGTTAACACCCGAAACAACAATAAGACTAAAGTATTATTAACAAAGAATTATTAGAAGATCATATATGATATCATAATTATTTATATGGTTATTGTATAATTTGATAAAAATGTTTTGACTATTATAAAGTAGTTTAGAATACCATCAACTAAGTAAAAATACATGTAAGGGTTATTTTACAATCTCTTCATTATCTGAGGTTGTTTATACGTAATTATCTACTAGGACCCCTTTATCATCCACATCCATGTTTCTTAAATATTTATTTCAAAACATTCTTTCTATTTTAATGAATATGGGATAAATTCATTTATACCCTTTTTTGACTTTTTATAAGAGTTTGATAAAGGAATCTTTCCATCGTTTTCCAAAAAAGGTCCTTTTTAACCATTGCGATAGAATTAAGGTAAGAATGTCTTTTTTACATTATACAGTGGGTGCGGCTATTTTTCACCATTGTAAAATATTTGAAGCTTCCCTTACATTTTATTTTATAATTATTTTACTTTTAACTGATTTCAAAAAAATAGATATTTCTCTCAAATAGTTTGGATTTCATCTATGTCAATAACCTTTGATGGATTTTAAGATTATTTGAAGTTGATTTATTGTGATACAAATCTTCCATATTGTATTGAACATTTTGTGATATGTTTGACTGTGGATGTGTTATTTTTATACCATTCATGGTTTATGGTGAATGTATTGACATTTCGTATGCTAGTTTTAATATGAATTTTTATGTTATGTTGAAACCTGCTCATATGAGGAATGAATTGGACTTAATAAGTGATGGGTGGAGCCCCCTATAGCTCCTCGATGAATCGGTAGGTCTCATGAGACAAACTATTGTCTTGGTACGAGGCCTTGAAAAAAATATTATTTACAGTTTTGGCACGAGGCCTTGCCGACGTGGTTATGATAGTCTGGCATTATGCATTCCATCATTATAAAAGGGGTTATTGATATTTCATGTGATTATTCGACTATTAGAATATCCATGTGAATAAGTAAATGGGATTATTTCATTTTATATTTTCCATATTATGCTGAAGTTCAAGTTTAAAAGGCTTTTGTTTTAGCTATACATTTCTTTAAATGTTTATGCTTATTTATGATTGTTTCTACTATATTGTTATCCTTTCTAAGAATCTGAGCGCACCCCTTTCAATGTTTTATTTTTCCTAGGATGTGAAGGAGTAATTTACGAATGACCTGCATGGATAATATGATGGGACATTATGACAATATGTTGTTGTAGTAGTTTTTCACTTTATGATGTAATGTAAACTTTATGAATGTATCTAGTTATTCCAAGGATACTAAACTAATCGTTATTTTGAGACATGATATTTATTTTGATCAGGCCAATGTTATGTAATAATGCACCGACTCTGGGCAACTGGGGTCGGGTCATTATAGTTGGTATCATAGGAATTTTAGTACCATCCTTGGAATCCAGATTTTGGTAAACTCTGATTAGAGCACATAGACCTAAGATATAATTTGAGGATTAGTATATAAGAACATCCTCGAATTTTGGTATTGTATAAATTTGGAGAGATTTATGAGAAATATATCCCTGTCTGGATATAAGCAGTTAGAGGCGGCTCTAACACAGATGTACCTAGGGGTAAAACATGAAAACACCGCTTTGAGCTAGGCTCGAACGGGAACTGGTGCATGACAATGTGCATTGCTGCACTCTTGGTTACGACACTCACGGGGGATATGCTTAGGATAATTCTCATTTTTATTACGAACAATTATGAAGGGTTTATGAGTATATACTTTCTCAAAGAAAATATTTTTATGATTATGGATTAAATCCATAAACTGTTCAATTTATGTTAAGTGTTTTACAAGTATGAAATTATGTATTTTGATTCATAAACTGATCTAGTTTATGCCATTTTTTAGAAATGGTGACTAGTGGAAGAAATGGAAACTGTATCAATGCATGCACTCCATGTAGGGATTTCCCTCCTGCTCATGATAATTATAGTGGAGCTGGTGATGTAACTGGTGCTGATCATCTTATCACCATACTGGGACAACACACTCAAGTTATGAATAATAACCTTACCCATATTGAGGACCCTAATCCATATCATGGACGATCAATGTTAGATCGCTTCATGAGGAAACAACCTCCAACATTCAATGGGAGTACACATCCATTGGTAGCTCAGCAATGGATAAGTTCCCTAGCGAAAATAATTTAGGCTTTGGGAGTAGTGAAAGGGAAAAAGTTATCATGGCAGTTTACTGCCTAACTAGAGATGCTGATAATTGGTGATCATTGATTCAAAACTTGAAGTAAGATGATGAAGTATCAAATATGGAATGGATGGAGTTCAAAGATCTACTTTTATAAAAATACTTTCCTCGTGATCATTGAGCAGATATGGAAAGGCAATTTCTGAGTCTTAGGTAAAAGGAGGATGAGAATGTCGCAATGTATGAGGCTAAATTTACAAGGATAGAAAGGTATTCTAGAGATTATATACGTAACCCAAGAAGTATGATTCATCATTTTTTTGATAGGTTAAAACCATTTCTTCATCGAGAATTATTCTCACAATCCTTCTCATCATACGAAGACATTATCTCTTGTGCTGTCAAAATAGAAAAGGAATTCTCTAAGTCTTATGAAATTAAAGAAAATAATGAGATGAAGAGATCTGCTCATCAATATGGAAATGGAAATTAGGGTAAGAAGGGAAAAGTTGAAAATCCAACCTGCAGTAAATGTTAGAAGAAAAACCCCATTACTTGCTTAAAAGGAATGAGAGTCTGTTACAAGTGTGGTGAAAAAGGCCACCAAGATCATGATTGCAATGGAGAGAGAGTTCCTCTCAACACGGAATGATATAATTGTAGAGAGATGGGACATTATGAAAATGAATGTCCTAAGCGTCAAGGGAACTTTCCTCCGAAAAGGCCAAGGGATCAAGGCCAGGCTTATGCTATCACTACTGCTGAGGTAGAAGCTCCGAAAGACGTGGTGGCAAGTAATTTATTGGTTTCTTCAAGTTTAGAAAATGCTTTATTTGATTCCGGATCATCGCATTATTTCATATCTTCCCAGTTTTCTATGAAAATTAGATATTTCCAATTTTATTTAACAAAGGAGTTGTCAGTTAAAACTCTAAACAGAAGTACGATTGTAATAAACTATTATGAATCAGTCCACATTAGAGCACATTCATGTTCTTTATCCTCTGATCTCATTGTCATACCTATGATTGAGTTTGATATAATCCTCAGTATGGATTGGATTTTGGACCATGATGTAGAGATTTATTGTAATAAGAAGGAGGTTATGAATTTTGATGATGATAAAGAACACCTTATTTTTAGAGCAGAATCGTCACCACATAATTCTTATCTAGATCCACCCCCTATAGCTCAACTAAATTCAACTATCCGGGAGGAAGAGAATGAAATAACTGTTGGTGAGGAAATTAATGTTCAAATAGAGGATGTACCTATTGTGGGAGAATCTGTAGATGTGTTTCCGGATGATTTACCTAGACAACCTCCAGAATGAGAAGTTGAATTTTCCATTGATTTAATTCCTAGATAAAGGTCTATATCGGAGACCCCATATAGAATGGCCACTTTAGAATTTGTGTAACTAAAGAAACAACTAGAGGAATTGAGTAAAAAGGGATTTATTCGCCCTAGTGTTTCTCCATGGGGAGCCCATGTTCTTTTTGATAGAAAGAAAGATGGATCTATGAGGTTATGTATCGATTACAGTGAGATCAATACTATAACAATAAAGAGCAAGTATCCCCTACCTCACATTGATGATTTATTTGACCAACTGCATTGAGCACAATACTTTTCAAAGATTGACCATCGATCTGGATACCATCAGTTGTGTGTGACGAAGGAAAACATTCTGAAGATATCATTTCGAACCAGGTACGGGCATTGCGAGTTTACAGTAATACCTTTTCGGATGACTAATGCACCCTATGTATTCATGGATATAATGAATAGAGTTTTAAAAGAATATCTCAATGATTTTGTGGTGGTATTTATTGATGATATTTTGGTATACTCCGAAATCTACGAAGATCATGAAGATCACTTGTGCATTATCCTGAAGACTCCGAGAAGACACGAATTTTATGGGAAGTTTAGAAAGTGTAAATTCTGGCTTCAGGAGATTTCATTTCTTGGCCATATTTTCTCTAATGATGAAATCTCTGTTGATCCATATAAGACCAAGGAAATCCAAGAATGGCCAAAACCTACGAGTATAATTGAGGTACGCAGTTTTATTGGTTTAGCAGTTTATTTTCGATGTTTCGTCCAGAATTTTGCCCGATTGGCTAACCCATTAATAAAGATCTCACGTAAAGGGGTTAAATTTGATTAGACAAATGAGTGTGAAAAATGTTCTGAATAACTGAAGAGAAGATTATCCAATGCTCCTATATTGACTCTACCATCGGGGAATGATGGGTTTGTTATTTATAATGATGCATCGATGAAAGGACATGGTTGTTTCCTTATGCATAATGATAGGGTTATTTCCAATGCAATATGATAGTTGAAAATTCATGAGAAAAACTATCCTACTCATGATCTCGAGTTAATAGCTATGATCTTTTCTTTGAAGATATGGAGACACTGCCTCTATGGTAAAAAATGTGAGATTTATATTGATCACAAGAGTTTGAAGTATATTTTATCACAAAAAGAACTCAATGTGAGGAAAAGGAGATGGCTTAAATTACTCAAGCATTATGATTTTACGGTACACTACCACCCGGGGAAGGAAAATAAGGTGGTAGATGCTTTGAGAAGAAGATATCATGGAGTATTGAACAACATGAGAATTGAAAGGGATCCAATTTTCATTGATCTAGTGAAGATGGACATGGGAATAACCATGGAAGGTGAAACATCAGTTCTTATTCAAACGGTTGCCAAACCATCATTACTAGAAAGGATTAGGATTTCTCAGACCGATGATTAAGAATTTCAAAAGAAAATCAAGGCTGTAAATGATGGGATATTGAGAGACTTTGTGTATGAAGAAGGAATTTTGAAATTCGGGAAGAGAATTTGTGCTCCCGATATACCAGATTTAAAAAGTGAATTGTTAGATGATGCTCATAGTTCCAATTTTCTATACACCATGGGAGCACCAAAATATATATAGATTTAAAGGAACATTTTTGGTGGGACAACATGAAGAGGGGGATTCGCTGATTTTGTGTCAAGATGTATGGTTTGTCAACAAGTGAAAGCTATAAGGCAACAGCCTGGAGGAGTCATGAAACCTCTTCCCATTCCTGAATGTAAATGGGATAATATCACTATGGACTTTGTCATGGGACTACCAAAGACTCCTAGAAGGAACGATGCAATATGGGTTGTTTTTTATCATCTTACCAAGTCATCACATTTACATGATATAAGGGAATATTTACCACTTGAACGTCTAGCAAGACTATATATTAATGAAGTTGTGATACTTCATGGAGTACCCATACCGATTGTTTCGGATTGAGATCGATGTTTTATTTCGAGATTCTGGAAGAGTATTTAGAAGGCCTTTGATACTGAACTTCATTTAAGCGCTGCTTAACACACTCAAATAGATGGACAATCGGAACGGACTATTCAAACCTACGAATACATGTTGAGATCTTGCTCACATGACTTTCAGGGTATGTGGGATCAATATTTACCTCTGGTAGAATTTTCCTGTAACAATATCTTCCATTAAATTATTCGGATGTCACCATATGAAGTGTTATACAGAAAGAGATGTCTCACACCAAACTGTTGGGATGAAGTTGGCGAAAGAAAACTTGTAGGCCCAGAACTAGTGGAGGAAACAATGGAAAAGTTGAAGGTAATCCAAAACCACATCAAATCAGCTCAAAGTAGGCAGAAGAGCTATGCTGACAACCGAAGAAAGGATTTGGAATTTCAAGTGGGAGATCATGTTTTCTTGAAGGTATCTCCATGGAAGGGAGTTATACATTTTGGCAAGAAAGGTAAATTGAGTCCCTGGTACATCGGTCCTTTTGAAATTCTATAACAAATTGGGGTTGTAGCTTATTGTTTGGGAATGCCGCCAAATCTCTATAAAGTTCACGATGTGTTCAATGTATCACTGTTGAGAAAATACATGCCTGACCCAATGCATTTACTCACCTATGAGGAATTAGAACTGGAACCTGATCTCTCTAATTGCGAAGAGCCCATCCGGATTCTTGATACGAGAGAACAAGTGCTGAGAAACCGGGCGACTCGTCTGGTAAAAGTTCTATGGAGAAACCATAAAATTGAAGAGGCAACGTGGGAACCCGAGGAACTTTTGATGAAGAACCACCCAAGTATTTTTATGCAGTAATATTCTAGATATTTGAAGGACTAAATTATTTGAAGGAGGGTAGAATGTAACACCCCAAACTTCCATGGTATGCTTCTCTTTGAATAATACAATAGCGTGTGTTGTACGCAACTTCTCGATTCTAACACGCCACAACCAATCAAAGTAGCCATTATGAATAGTAATACCCAATTTTTGAAATTTAATACATTTTATCATTCAAAATGGACTTCATTTTTGGATTCATAATATCAAAATTATCCTAGGATGACATTTTGGTACTTTTCAGATAACTTTTATATTTTGATGAATAGTGATAATTACTAAATTTTTATTAAAAACAACTTTTTAAACTGAAAGATTTAATAGTGATAAATTATGAATTTGAGTTGTTTTAAAGTATATTTAGAATATATTTTTACCATTTAAAACAATTTTGTTCATTGGACATAATTTCACAATTAAACTAGACATAACTATGTATCAATCTTTTGATAGTTAATATTTCTTAAAAACACGCTTTTTGTTTTGACAGTGGGAATTAATTTTAAATTAATTTCTGCCAATTATGTGTTTTTAATTGGTAAAATGGATTCCATATTTATAATCAGGATGTCCAAATATTTTAAATAGGTAACATTCATTTTTATACATTTTGAATAATTACATTGGCAAATATTTTATTTAACCTGGTTAAACGGTAAATCCGGTAAATAAGGGTAAACAATAATGTTATAATAATTATAAATTACCCTAAAACGTATCCTAAACTTATTGGTGGATACATGACCGACCATGGGCATCTATGGGTTGATTTTGGGACCCCATGGAGCCACTTGTAGGAGATAGGGACACTTTATATTAATTAAGTTAAAGTAAACACAAAAATGACATAATCATATATCTTTTATAAAAACAATTTTTATATAGTGTTATATATGTTATATTTTCGACTATAAATACTCATTAGAAAGATAAAAATATTTCCTAAATAATGATATTTTATTTATAATTTTTTTACATTAAATAATTTAATTTTTTTATTACACAATGATGATGTAGTAATTACCGTATTAATGAAATATTAAGATAATTGATATTATAAATACCCAAATAAATGTAATTTCAATCTTTATATAAATTCCAATAATTTTCTAGGTTAATATGACATATTAGGATTTTTTATATAAATTTTGTTCGAAGTAATAATTTTTTAATAAATTTATCAAGAACAAAATACCCAATAGTGTCAAAATTGACATAAAATAGTTTATTAAAACACATATTATATTATTAATTTATATTCAATTCCCAAAAATATATTGTTCAGCCAAGAGACTTATATCATGATAGTTGAATCATTAATGTACCACTTGGGGGTATCTTGGAGGTATATAGTAATTTAATTAACTATATAATATAAAAATACAAAGTTACATGGTAAGTGTCAAACTAATTAACTAAGAGTTAAAACTAAATGATAAGGTTAATAGAATGACCCAAACCTATATAAATTCTTTTGGTTGACTTTTTTTCGACCCATACCCTCCTTAACCTTTAAATAATCCACTTTGGAACCATTAGAAACCTAATATGAATTTATTATAAAATAATATTTCTAGATTTTCCTAAGGTGCCCCTCCTCCCCCTTATAAAAGGACACCACTTATACCCAATTCGTCACACTTTCAAAGCATTTTGGATCGTCCAAACCCTTCCCGAATACTCTCTCAGATTCCCTCATTTCAACATAGAGGCCTTATTTTGATCATAATGCCAACTTACAGAGCCCTTTTGATCAAATCAAAAGGAAGAACCTAAAGAAGAGGCAATGTTTTCACCACCCTCTTTCAAGTTCCTTTCTTCTTCAACTTATTATTTCATTTTTATTCCCATTATAAAATAATAACTCATGTATCTCCTATATACTATGATATTATTATAAATATATTACAAACATATTCAGTATTCTATCAATCCATTGAATGACATGTCACAATACGTGCGTGCGTACGGCTTACAGTCTCCTCGTCGTGGTGTAATTGTTATTCAATATATTATTATTTGGATGGGTATAATAATGATGTGTAATTCATATAAATAATAAAAATAACATTATAATGATTCTGTATATATTATATACCATCCGATTATATATTATTTTAATATCAAAAGAGTGATATTGTCGCTCGTGCGTACGTATGGAATACCGTATCCACAAACGCGATGAGATTCATTCCCCATCGTATCCATTCAAGTATAATTATAATTTTATGATTAAAACTAATGTTTAAGAAATTTATATCATTCTGGATATGATTAAGATACTAGCTATCCATAACAAACACGACTTATGTAACAAAACATACAAAAGAAACCGAGTAAGTTAACACACGAAACGACGATAATACTAAAGTATTATTAACAAAGAATTATTAGAATATCATATATGATATCATAATTATGTATATGGTTCTTGTATAATTTGATAACAATGTTTTGACTGTTATCCAAGAGGTTCACATACCACCGACTATGGAAAAATACAAGGTAAGGGTTATTTCACAATCTATTCATTATCTGAGTTTGTTTATACATAATTATCTACTGAGACATCTTTATCATCCACATCCATGTTTCATAAAAAAAAAATTCAAAACATTCTTGAAATTTTATTGAATATGGGTTAAATCCATTTATACCCTTTTTTGACTTTTTATAAGAGTTTTATGAAGGAATCTTTCCGTCGTTTTCCAAACAAGGTCCATTTTAACCTTTTCAACAGAATTAAGGTAAGAATGTATTTTTTAACTTATACAACGGGTGCCGCTATTTTCCGCCATTATAAAATCAAAAGAGATTAAATTAGAAGATTATAAGGATATTTTCAAAGTAAATGTTTTATTTTATAATTATGTGACTTTTAAATGATTTCAAAAATATATATATTTCTCTCAAATAGTTTTGATTTCATCCATGTCAACATCCTTTGATGGATTTTAAGCTTATTTGAAGTTGATTTATTATGATACCAAGCATCTATATTATATTGGAGGTTTTTTGATATGTTTGACTATGGATGTGTTATTTTTATACCATTCATTGTTTATGGTGAAAGTAGTGACATTTCGTATGCTAGTTTTAATATGAATGTTTATGTTATGTTGAATCATGTTCATATGAGGAATGCATTGGACATAATAAGTGTCTGGTGGAGCCCGCTATAGCTCCTCGATGTATCGTTAGGTCTCATGAGACAAATTAGTGTCTTGGCATGCGTCCTTGACAAAATCTTATTTGTAGTCTTGGCACGAGGCCTTGAATACGTGGTTATGTTAGATTGGCATTATGAATTCCATCGTTATGAAAGTGGTTATTGATATTGCATCTGATTTTTTGATGAGTAGAATATCCTTGTGATTAAGTAAATGGTATTATTTCATTTTATCTTTTCCATATTATTTTTAAGTTCAAGTTTAAAATTCTTTTGTTTTAGCTATACATTTCTTTAAATGTTTATGCTTATTTATGAATGTTTCCTCTATATCGTTATCCTTACTGATCATCTGAGCTCACCCCTTTCAATGTTTTATTTTTCCCAGGATGTGAAGAAGTAATTTATGAATAACCTCCAGGGATAATATGAGGGGATATGAAGACAATATTTTTTTGTAGTATTTTTTGTCTTTATGATGTAATGTAAACTTTATGAATGTATCTAGTTATTCTAAAGGCTACTAAACTAATCAGCCTTTTCAGACTTGATATTTCCTGTGATTATGCCATTGTTATGTAATAATGCACTGAATCTGGGCAACTGGGGTCGGGGCGTTACATAACCTCCCTTTAACCCCATTTAAAGTCCCTTGTTTAATTCATTACAACCCCCCTTAATTATGAGGTATCTTCCTCTCCCTCTCTCCATCTTTATTATTGTCCAACACATGTTAATCAATGAATTCGTACTCTTCAATTAATTAAATTAGTGGTTTGAATTTTGAATTGCATGTGTCAATAAAATAATAACCTTATACTATTATTTTATTTTTGGGTGATTTGGTTGTGTTAAGGGAGAGAGCTCTTGAGAAAGAGAGGATTGTGTTCTTCTCTGACGAAAAACAAAAACCTTCAACGAAGAATGACTCTGGGAAGAACGTTCCATGATTCTCCAAACCTCTTCTTCCTCCGCATCAAGGGAGGAGACTCCGCCAAGGGAAACACGCTAACGACGATGGTTATTCCACCGACATTGAAGGAGAAACATCGATTTATTTGTCTACGATGAATAAACCTTATTCGAGGTAGGGGTTTGTTCATTTTGAAGTGTTTTTGTCATACCCCATTCCTTGTTCAAAATCAATGTTTATTTTTGACAAACTTCTACCACCTAACATGAAGGGTACGGGCCGAACATACACAGCCTGACGACCCTCCATAGTCTCTTTGGATTGTGATGGAAATCATGATAAGAATGTGGCGATGAACGGGAGTGGCGGTCGTGCGCTGGACGTGTGCGGAAGAACCGCGACCCGCAACCGTGGGCCGCTCGACCGATGAAGAATCGGAAGGCCATAGCTGACTGAGCAGAGGATACCAGCGATGCCTAGAGGGTGCCGCACTGGACGAACTGCGGCCCGTCTGAGCAGGCCGCCTGTGCCAAGAAGGTCGGCAGGCTCTGGCCGACCTGTTAGGGAGGACGACACCGCTTGGCGCTACCGGTTCGGGCAGCCAGGGGGCCACGCCCCCCACCCCATACCACTCGGCCAGCCGGCCGTGCCGCGGCTGGGCCTGGCCCCCTGAGGCCAGGCCGCGCCCCTTTTGTCGAGCTGTGCAATTTCATCGGGTTAGTCTGACACCCACTAGGCTTAACGAGTCGAGCATGTGTTCACTTAAAGGTTAATTACTCGAAGACTGTGCATCCAATCGACGCTTCTTCTGCGTCAGTAGGACCCTTGCGATGAGGTGGTCCCTTCACGATACTCTAAGTGAGTTTTGGATGACATTGGGGAAAGACTGTGTTAGAAACGATCATATTTTTAACCGGGCCCCTAGAACAAAAAGCCAATATCTCTCAGAGTGGGTGTCCAATTGACGCACCGTCTATCGTGTTAGTTCCTATTGATGAGACAGAACTCTGGGATACATCAACTAAGGACTTTGTGATAGTTGATGTATCTACACCCCTTGAATCGAGAAGCGGACCCTCCTGGAATCAAGCATGCTATGTGTAGGACCCCTAGAGCTGGCTGCGACTACAACGTCTACCATGATGGGATCCTCTGTGGGTTCGATGACGAAGACTAATGTACTTGGATCCACCATTGGTTTGGCAGTGGTGACGACTATACTTGCATCCTCCGGGGGTTCTGCATCGACGACTACTGTAATTGGATCCTCTGTGGGTTCGGCAGTGTTGATGGCTGTACTGGGATCCTCTGTGGGATTGGTAGTGACAACTTCTGTATAGGAATCCTACGTGGGTTTGGTAGAGGAGATGATTCAGAGGCTACATCTAATCATCCCCACCACACTTCGTGAGTAGTATACCTGTGTGAGCTAAGTCTTGACTTTCAATAATTATAATTGATGTGATTGACTTATTTCCTCAGTGGACTGGGTTGTGCTTGGGCTCGAGAGTTGGAGACAAACTGGAAATGATGACTTAGGTATATGTATGGTAATATAACTATGTATGGTCGGTAGATACTTCGTGATTGTATCTTTCCTTTGTGTTTTATGATTCGTGGAGTTTTGGGAGACCCTCGGGGGTCTCGAGGTCCCTACTGAGTATCGTATACTCAGACCTGCATGGGATATGCTAGCACTACATTGTGTTGGATGCAGACGACGGACAACACTGATCTTGGTGGAGGTTTGTGGAGCTGGACGGTACCCGGAGGTGGACCACTTGGAATGACGTACAAGGGGCAGACGCTGGGACCCGAGGAGCTGAGGAGACCATATGTACCCACCCTTCAGGTGGGATATCAAGAGGACGACTTAGTGGTTTCTGATTTACTTTACTACTGTAGTACTTTCTTTTCAGTTGTATTGTTCTTTCAAATAGGTTTGTATACTGGCCCATTTACTTTTCAGCACTTACTTTTGTACTCAGTTTTACGTAGTTCTTACTTCACTTGCGTAATTTGTTGTGTTTGTTTACTTTTATAAAGTATATGCCTTCCCTTTTACTGGGATTTATGCCTTTCGTGCTAGTCACCAGCCCCTGGCCTATGGATGGCGGGCTTGGGGTAGTCACGACACGGGCCCTGAGGATGGGTCGTGACATTTTCTCAGTATAAAATGTTCCAAATTTAAACTCTATATACCTAAAACATATTTTTATATATAATAGTCCATGGAAAACATGAATATTGGGAGTGGATAGATTTCAAGACCATTTTTTCAAACATATTTTTTATAATTAAATGACATTTCTTAAATAGATGGTGTTCCTCAGAAATAATTTAGGTGGTCTTACTATTATGTAATATTACATATTCATTATATAATTGGTTTGTTTTTGACCTAAGATAATATCAAATGATATGTTAATGGTATAGTGATATTATGTGGGATTAATATCAGTTATTTGATCCCCCATTTTTATGCGGAGACTTATCACATTTCCTGAGGTTGTGGAATGAGATATTTTAGAAAAAATTTACATGGAATAATGTCTATGATATGTTCGGATTTATTTATAATATACAGGTCATTTCATAGGATCCTCGAGAAATGGGATTATGGGTAACTTGATATGAAATGTTGTTGATAGTGTCTCTAGTGTTGAACATATAATACACAAATATATATCTAATAACAGTGTACATGTTAATTTCAACTAGTATAGTAAGACCAGACAGACGACACATTCCTACCTCGAACATCCTTAAATCATTCACTCAATTGAATTACAATGTCAATTACATAATATTTTTTTAATAATTATATACTTTAAATTTTATTTCATGTCAATTGGAACTAATATTTTATGTGGTGTTATATATTTATTTTATAATTTTAGTATTTGGCCACATTGTTAGATAATGATGTGTTTACATTTTTCCATAGAAACTCAGGTGTATGTCAATGTGGATACTTTTTCTATGACTGGTAAAACATTATTTCATAATATTTACAGATTTCATTATTTGATACTCATTCCATTAATTTTTTTATATGACCTATTTGAAAATCATTTATCAAATTTATTAGAACTCATTCCCTTATTAGGAATATTGTTATGCCTGTCTGAAAGTAAAATGAACTCGGCTTTAGATTTCCATCATGTTTTCTCTCAATATATTATATTTAAATCATTTTTGATTTTTTTGGATCATTCCATGCATCAATGTTATATTATCCTTGGGATATATTTTTTAGTTAATATAAAATAACAGATTGATTTCCATTATCCATGAGCAGTCATTACATACTCTGATGGGGTCTATAAAGTAATCAATGAGAGTGGGTTATAATGTCTAAAAAATTTTAAACTCTATTATAGGTTGTGGGAAGATGATATACTCTTTATTAGATGAACATTGGGATGAAACTTTTATTTTTTATCTTCCTTTAGTTATTAAATAATATCCATATGTGGTTCCATCTAAATTATCTTTTCATCCTATTTAGAAGAAAGATGTATTTTCAATACATTTGATCTAAAGAAATAAATAGATATAAATTCTTTAATACTTTATGGATAAAAAATAATTAATTGAAATTAAATAAACTTTTTATGATATAAAAGCGAAACAATTTAATTTTATCAGTGTATCTCCTTCAAAATTCCATATTCATTTTTTAAAATAGGTTTTTGAGACTATATTTTCATTTCGATTATTAGGATATTAATGTCCATATGGTAAAGAATAAATAATCTTTACCCTATATCGAATAAATGATTGATTAGTTAAATAGATATTGTTGTTAATGGATAATTACCATTTCATTAGATATCATTCTCTGAGCATTAAGTAGTTTTATATTCTAGAAGATACAATCCTGATTAGGTATTCCCATATTGAGTATATTATGATATTGATTGGTATGAGTAACAATATCCCTATTTCCATGGCCCCTATGTATTTAATTTTCCACCTATAACATTTTTATTTTTTCATGGTATTTGTGGTAGTCATTAAGGATTGTTTGATAACTAAATATGGTCATGAATTTATCAATGAATTCATTATAGGAATCATGAGGGATCATCACCATTATACTAATATATCAAAATATAATTTAAGTATTCGAGAATATAATTTCATCAGAAATTTGATCCAATATAATGGAATCCTAGTTAATCATGATAAGTTGGATGAGATATTTACATGGTTGAGACAACAAAAATTCATTGACATTCGATGGT
The DNA here is from genome assembly GCA_963277665.1 of Viscum album. Classification (NCBI taxonomy): domain Eukaryota; kingdom Viridiplantae; phylum Streptophyta; class Magnoliopsida; order Santalales; family Viscaceae; genus Viscum; species Viscum album. Next base: position 63,606,589 of record OY728128.1, read on the forward strand.
TCTTTGACATAGAATGATATTATCATAGATTCATGAAATAATTATTCAATATTTAATTTCTATTGAATTATTTAACTTGGGAAGGGGTAAATTTAATATGATATTCTAATTTATATACTTCCATTGATGAATTAATGTGACATTTGACGCAAATTCGTATTTTAATTTTTACAGAAGTTACAAAGTTATATGTGATTATTATTAATGCATAAAGTTCTACTCTAGGTTATTTTATTATCTTAGAATATCATGTGGTAATGTATGAACCTCGTTATCATTGACTGTATGGGAATAATTATTCCACCCATAGTTTAGAACATGCAATAATTACACATTCTCTCAAAACATGTAGAAATTACCACTTTTGGGGTGCACCGCAGAAGCTAGTGGTCTGGGAATTTAACCTATTCCAATAATCCAAGAAACAACGGGGTTTCCCCTTGATGATACATCCCTGGTACCACTTGAGGATCCCGTACAAGTTAATCAGAGAACAATAAATAAATTTAATGGATTCCTCATTCTGATTTGATTTTCACACATCCATCACATGTTTCCTTTGACTGTTTCTGGAAGGATTCAATGTTAAATACCTCTAAATAATTCACAAATGATTCTCTAATATGTGCACACAATATTTTTCAGATTTTTAGTTCCATCAGGTAGCTTTGAAAATCACTTCACCACAATGATGATCACTAGGATCCGCTACCTTTGATATGAGAAGACAAACATGGATCATACTTTTGGAAAAAAAATTTCTCACTAGGAATCATGAGGAATGATAAGATATAACATTCAAATAAGTTAATAGAACATTGGGATGGGATTCTCAACAATTATATAGTGGATATTCATAAAAAATGATTAGGGTTAACCAACACCCATTCATTAATAATCATCTAAATAAGTGATATATATAATTAATTATGATGAACTAAACTTCTTCATAAATATTATTTATATTTGTCACATACAATTAATATATATTAAATATATTATGTGATAATTATGAGTCATAAACTCGACTTTTAACAAATGATAATTTTAAATGAACTTGGAATATTATAACAATGTTGGTTTGTATAATATTAATCCTTGTATTTATGTAATAACTTGTAAAAAATATAAAAATAAATTTAACACAACTATTCTTTACAAGAATAATAATGACTTTATTTATTTATTGGTGATCGATAGAACTTGGAAAATAGTGTGACCCAATGGTCAGGACCACCATGTCCTATATTCCTCTTAAATATAAGAGGGATGATTCTCCAATGGGAAATTGTGTGTAACCCTCCTGGCCCTTATAGAAATAGAAATAAATAATATTTAAAGACCATTAGCTATGTCTTAAAACCCACAAATAACCCAAAATTGATAAATAAATATCATAACAATTACTAATAACTATTGATCACATACTGTGTAATATAATCTAATTGTTATATTATATCTCATAAAGTAGAATGCACACATGTGTCTTCATCCATTACGGATTGATTATTTGTCGATCTAATTGGACGCTCAAAGCATTTTCTATAGTGGACATGGATTTCAAAAGGTACTACCATCCAAATCAACCATCCTAATATATTTTTTCCTCAACTCAGATGAAAAATATACTATCTTAATCATTAAACAAATTTCATACCACCTAAGATGTTATGAACACAAAAAACCTTAACATGAATCATTATAATGGATTTCACCATGAATAAATGAATGTGATGATGTGGTACACATTGATAATGATATCATTTCAAGAGACCAATACAAATTTCTATATATAGGAACAACCAAGGACACCATAAACGTGTAGTGTTCCAATTGAAGTGTCATTTTTCCAGATCCTAACTACTATAGTTCACATAGTGAAAAATTCATGAAAATTAGTCTCAAAACTTATTATCCCCAGTGCATGATAGTCACACATCATTTGTGTCATTCCAGTATGATATAACTGGACCATAACACATTAATTTATGTTTAATGTGATAGTATCTCTAGGTTCACATTACTTCCTAGGATCGTCTATAACCAATTGAAACGAAAAATAATATAGGACATTAACATAATCATAATGGACATTGTAGTATCTACAATATCATGGTATGATAAACATATGTAGGTATATATAGATATATATATATCAAACTAAATAAATGTATTGGTAATCAAAGTATATCACATGTTGGGTCTAGGGTACCCACTAATAACACTCACACATGCACTAGATGTAAAAATTAAAAAGTCCAAATCTATTGGCCCCCACTTGAGAATCCTTATTCTTCTATGATTTGGCTTTTTTCTAGGGTTCATACACAATTTCCTCTTATGATACTATACTCGTTGAACCATTATATCACTGAGTAAAATTTCTCAAGAGATAATACATCTAAATTATATTTCATTTCATCTAATGTAACACAGTGTCCTCGGAATGTACCTCTATACTAGTGTTATCCTAAAAAAGAACCTGGTATAAACTACTTGGAAATACACCAACGTATGCCACCACATAGTTTATCTAGACTTTATCCATTACTACATCATAATACTTTATATAATTGGATTATAATTTCAAATAGGCAACCACATATTGATTTAATCTTCTCCAGTTCACTACACCACTATTCAAGAAAGATATTTCACCTAATTATGATTTTAGATTATTAAAATATACCTAGAAACTAGCATTAATATATCATCTCACTAATAGTTCCACTATTTCTCCATAAACTGAGATCATATCCTTTGTACATCTCAAGTAATTCTTGATAGTTCTAACATCTTCCCAGTATATCCCCCCTATATTTGATTGATATATTCCATAAATTCTTAAAAAAAACATGCATCATATTAAATAAGATGGAATACATGATTGATCCCACTATCGACTCATAATGGATTCTAGTCTTTCTATAAATTTCTTCCTTTTTGTGGGCACATTTTCCTAGACTGACTGATACCATGTGACATGGGAACAACCATATCATGGACTGTTTATTATTATTCCTCATGTTTACCTTGTTAATATATGTATATTAACATATACAATGTATCATATGAGTATTATATCAATAGAATTTGATCCTGAGAATTTATGTTGCTTCAGAAAAGTGTATCATAGGGAAGAATTAATTTTAACAAGACTTAACTAACTATTTTACATGCACTCTATTCCCCATAATTAATATGGCAACAACAAATATTACTAGGAAAATTATGGAACTCCCTTTATCTTTCTTATATAAACAAGTATCGCTATCAAATTTAGTGAAACCATATTCTCTTATGGACTCATAAAAATTATAATTCCATAATAATGATGCATTTTCAATAGATAAATGGATCTATATAGCATACAGACCTCATTGTAATTCTATGACAAAAAAAACCCATTGGGTTGACTCATATAAACCACTTCAAAATAATCCATTTATGAATAGTAGTTTTGACATACATTTTCCAAATCTCATAATCATGCAAGGAGTATATTGTAAACTAAATTTTGATGGATTTCAACCTCTCTACTAGTGAGAAGGTTTCTTTATAGTATATGAATTGAAGTAGAATGAATACTTTCACTGCTAGTATTTACTTATAGGTATTGACCATACCATCCACATCTATATTTTTCATGAATTCCCATTTGCACAAAATTCTTTTTATCAATTTGAGGGTCTAAAAAATCTAAAAATGTTTTTTGTACATGGGATCCATCTCAGAATGAATGGAATTATTCCATATATTAGAATCTTTTTTATTTCTATTTATTTGTAGGTTATAGGTTTATCATCCATGAAGATTAACATGTCACCTAACCTAGTGATAAGAAAACCAGAACGATCTCGTTTTCAAACATCTCATGTGTACCTACACAATGCTTTTATCTCAAAAACATCATTATCACAAATTGTATCTTATTGGTATTTCTCTCGTACAAACTCTTGTGTATCCATTGCATTAACATTATCAAAGACAATATTGATCACACTATTTCCATTGGAAATTTGTTACCATTCTAGAAATATTGCTTGTATTCCCAAAATAACATTTCTATCTAACGAGTTATATAGGTAATATACTTTGGTTTCTTTATAATGACATTTAAAGATTCACTTCGTGCATCAGGATGCCAATTTTTTCCTAGTTATAGTCCTGAAAATGTGTCGCATCCCCATACACATATGTGTGATAGACTAATTTTCTTTAAACACCACAAATCATGTGGAATCACATCTATAGCTTTAGTTTGTACTTCGTTATGGGTATATGCCATTGTAAGTGAGGCATGTACCCAAATGAATAATCGAAGAGTGTACTGACTCATCATTGATCTGAACATGTCATGAAAGGTCATATTACTTCTTTTACTAACACTATGCTAATGTGGCGTATGCAGATGAGTGGGATGAGATAATATCTAACAGTCCTTCCATGTTATCAATGAAAAAACCATTAGGAAAATCTCCACTGCAGCCTGAGTAATGCTTGTAAATCTTCTTAACAATATGGTTTTCAACATCATGTTGATAATCCATAAAATTATTAAAGGAATTATATTTATACTAATTTATGTAGATATATTAACACTAACTATAGTCATTGGTAACAGTAATGAATTATGAAAACCCACCACTTTCCTTATATATAAATAAACCTCATACATCATTATGAAATAATTCTTTCAAATTTTTCACTTTATCCCTTCCAAGAGAAGGGTGATTTAGTAGTTTTCATTCGTAAGAAATTTGGACTTACATCCAATGGGTTTTAAAGAACTAAGATTAAATAACCATCATGAGATAATTTATTAATAGGTTCTCATTTACATGACCAAGGCATAAAGTTCCATAAGATGGTGTTATATGAGTCTTTCTCCATAGTTTATTCCTTGATTATTAATAACAAGTTTTGTAGTTCATTTATATGTAATCCGTTGTTAAGATATCCCATAAAATCACACATTATATACTTAAAAATAGTAAAAATTTATTTTCAAGAATGAAATAAAATCCAATTATGTTCATACATGAAACAATCATTTTGTTTTTGGTTATAGAAGGTACATAATAACAATAATTTTATAGAAAACCGACCCACTATGAAATGTAATAAAATAGTTTACCATTTGCTAGGTCTGGTAGACTGTCACCATTTGCTGCATAGAGATCAACTTCACCTTTTTCAATCTTCTTGAATTGGCATAGTTAATATATATGAATACATATGTGTAATCTGCCTTCTATATCTAACACCCCTCTCCTAGATAATTAAATATATCATTCAACGAAAACAACTACCAATGTATAAGCATTATATTTCTTCATCCTCAATGCTCGTCAGTTTTTCATCCAATTTTGTTTTTTATCACATAAAATGATGACATCATTCTACTCAAAATAGTACCTATTTACCCTTCATTTCATGAAAAGATAATAAACATGTTTTTTCATCCATGACATGCCCAAAAAACACTTAGAAATGACCTTCCTTATCTTGTTCCCCCAAAAGACTAATGAATTGGTATATTTTATATCCTTATATTCTTGGAGAACTAAAGTTAAATGATTTGATAGTGACTTTTTCAGGATATTTATGTCATAATTGAAAAAGAATGGAAAAAATATTGAAAAAAAAGGAATGAATGAGATCAATCACTAGTTCTTGATTCAGTTTGAACCCAAGGGATTCACAAATTCTAACGTACCCTATCAAATTGATTACATGAGGTCCTTCTAGATTTCCATATTACAGAATGCACCTGTTTAACTCCCCAAGATTTTATGAGATATATTATTTTTAATTTCTTTCATGTCTTCTATTTTACACTACACCAATATTAGCTTGTACTATACGCAAAACTATATTAGCTTGCAGTATACGCAACACTATTCTTGGCTCGTGTTACACACAATTTCAAGTTCATTTTGTAGAAATTATTCTACGCAACATTGTGTATATATTTTGATTAATGTATAAATTTAATATGTTTTTATTATGTTATAAGAAACACCAAAGGGATCTTTCACTGCACACAGCTCTGACTTGCATTGCATTACACGCAATCTCAACCTTCATTGATAGTGTGTGTAGTACACAATACCGAGTCTAACTATACAATGATATATTGTTATAATATTATTATAAACTAGCCGTTATGAATAGTATTAACTACATTTTTAATTTTATTACATTATTATTCAACTTACACATTTTCTAGAACATTATATGAGAAGAAAATAAATTTTTTGTGTAAAATAAGTATTTTTCAAAAAATGCAGTTTTGTCTCCTTTTGATGGCGCACCCACATTAAATCTAGTTTTTGACATGTATATTAGCTCAATATGAAAAAATAAAATTCTTTCATTGGAATCATGATACAAAAAATTTACTTTGGATAAATTTTTCATATTATTCTGATAACTTTCATATTTTAATGAATAGTAAAAACACGCTATATTTTAATTAAAAACAACTATTTTCACCGTAATAATTTATATGGTTAAATTATATTATTAAATGGTTTTAAAATATAAATATAATATATTTTTACAATTTAATATAATTTAGGTCATTATCATTGATTTTACATTGAATTCATCGGTAAAATCAATTCAATTTTATACAACGTTTTAACTTTTAAAACATGTTTTCTTAACAATGGGATTAATTATAAATAAATTGTTGCCACTTCTGTGATTTGAATTTGGAAAAATAGATTCCATATTTGGAATAATTAGGTCCAAATTATGTTAATAGGCTATTTTTTATTTTTGGGCACTATGAATAGTAACTAGGGTATATTTTATTTACCATAAATAAATGTAAATATGGTAATTAAGGGTTAATATAATATTATAAAATTACCGTACCACTTTTCATAATATAATTGGATGATTATATTTCGTAATAAGGAATATTTTGGTCGAAATAGAATCCATTGGAACCCACTTGGATGTGATTAAGACCTTAAATTTATTTTATTTTAAAGAAAGTGAAATATGTCTCACTCAAACATTAATAAATAATGTATTTTTAATATTAGGTTATACAAAATATAAATTCAATTATTAATTCTCATTGGAAATATAAATTTTTTTCTTTGTTATGGTAATTTATTTGTAATTTTAAGTGATATTTAATTACCTTAATTAATGATGTAGAAATTATTTATATAGTGAAAATTCTGTAATATAAATTTTATTAAAATAATAATACACATTAAGAGGCCCAGAAACCTGCCCAAATCTTATTGGTCGTATATATGTAAACCATAAGCATCCTATGGTAAACTTTTGGTCCATTTGGAGCTTTATAAAAATGATTATGACACTTATATTATTTTATTTTAAATGATCCCAAAGTTGTCACCTTCATAACTTAATAAATATAAAAATTTTCATGTTGTTATTTTAGGATGATATATTTCAATACCAGAATTATTTTGAACGATATTAGATTTATAATCATCATAGTATTTTATTTTCAATTTTTATGCAACTAATAAGTATATTAAAATATTATACAAAAATGATGTATTAATTATTTTATTAAGAGAAATATCAAATAAATTGTTTTATAAATATTAAAATTAATATTATATGAACTTATTAATGTTCCACACAAATTTTCTAGAGGAATATGAAATGTTAGAAATATATTAAACATTTTTTTTCGAATTTATCCTCTGTGTGGATTTTATTTAAATTCAAATAAAAGAATAGTGTCAAAATTAACACAATTGTTATTTTATAAAAATAACATATTATTAAATTGTTTAAAAATCAAAAAAATATTTAATAATTATAAATTGGTATTTATATGGTCTAAAATGTCATTAAGTACCCAATTATGGATTATTCACAACACATAAGTAATAATTTATAATAATTCAAATTTTTGAATATTATTACCACAAATAAAAATTAATAGATTAAATAAGGATAAATCATGTTGATATGGTTATAAATAGATTTCAAACATGTCTACATTTTTTTGGATGATGATATTACAACCCTATATTACCTCATATCCGAATTTGAGTCACTTTGGATGTTTTTATGTGGGGTTTCAGTTTATTATAAATTAATATTTTATGGGTTTCCAAAAGTGCCCGTCTCCTCTCTTACCAAAGGGCACCTCCTGCCTCTCCTTATCACACCCTATTAAGCCTTCATTCTCGGCAAACCCCTTCCCATTTATCTTCTCCACTTCCCAAGAAACATACTAGTGTTACTATTCTTCTACAACAACCAACTTTAGTGCCCTAAGAGGTGGTTTCGAAGAGGCGCGTTGAAGAAGAGGTATTATCCTTTACTAATTCTTTCAAATTCATTTCTTCTTCTACATCCTCTTATTTTTTTGTTTCATTATAAAGTAATAACATACATATCAATCATATAATGATATGTTATTATAAATATTAACCAAACCTATTTCAACTTTTATCCATCCTATGGAAAATGAAATCACCGCGCATGTGTACGTACAAAATACCATCTCCATGTCGTTATGTAATATGTTTTCCACAACCACTTTATTTTGATGAGTATAATGGTGTTAAAAATAAATATATATGATTATTATAACATTATTATAATTTTAATATATTTTATCATCCACTCTAATTCCATTTAATAATTATGTGAACGATATCACTGGTCGTGCGTGTGTACGGATTACCATCTCCACGACGTGATGAGATTCATTCGCCATGTTAACCATTAAAAAATGATTATAAAGTATATATAATAAATTATCATGAAATATATGACATATTAATGATACTGGAATTATTTATATGTTATTTAATTACTTCCATCTAATTTAATAATGAAATGAAAACAACGTTCATGCGTACGTAGAGCCTACCGTCTCCATTAACGGCGAATTTCATTCCATTTGTCAATCTATTATATATATGTATATTCTGAATATATATTATATATAAATCCTGTTATACATTCTGGAAGTAAGTAATCATGATCTATGTAATCATATGAATAATTACAAGTCAAAACACATATGATAAATGAAACTATTTTACCGAAAATGCTACTTTATCATGGAATTGACAAATGAACGGGTAATATAATGTCATAAGTGAAACATATACGATAACATAAATAAATTATGGTTTTGTTACAAGTTAATAATATGTTTAATCCCGCAATACAAGAGTCTCGGACACATACAGAATAAATTGGACATAAGGTAGGGTATTATTATACCAATCACGTTCTAATCCATGATTGTTTATTCGTAAGTATTTACTAGTGTTTTATCTTTCATCTTTGTCCATAAAAATGATTTTAATAAATTTTTTAATATTATTCCATGTATGTTTGAATTCATTTTTACCCCCCTTTGACTTTGTCTTTTTTTTATATAATGAATGATGCTTTTTTACAGTACGAGGTACTTTTTTGTCTTTTTTCGAAAAAATTACGAGTAGAATGTCTATTTAACTTATACGGCATGAAAATATTTTTATGGTTTCATAATGCCTTTCTTTAATTAAACTTACTCTACAATATTTTATGATTATTTTCAATAAAATCCTTTTCTTTTAATATTGCATGGTATTTTGTGAAAAGAATATGATTTTTAAGAAGAAAAGATATTTTCCTCAAGAATTCACCTCAAGTGTTTTATCCAAACTAATTTCCATCTATGATGACATTATTTAGAATTTTTATGTTTCAAGTATAATGTATCTATTATTTTCATGGTTTTATTTTTATTATGATGTAATGATATCCATTTTTTTATACAGATTATGTCATGATGGGATGATGTTTATGTAACCCATTTTATTCCTTGGGTTTTGATGAATGATTTATTAATGTTTTGTGGAACACATAATAATTATTTCAATATAAGATAGGTGGGACCTATATCTACCCCCAATGAATTGGGTAAAGATTTATATCTCATGAGATAGACAAGGCTGGAATGGAAAGTAAAATATTGTTTAGTAATACAGGGGTGGAACGACATGTAAACCCGGTTCAGTAGTGGACTTTGTTCACTATGATGGTCATGGAAGCAATTCCTTGGATACTATGGAAATCATATCATGTGGATAATAGTCTTCCACAATTGCATGTTTTATTTTATCATGATTAATGTTCCTTTATGATCTATGCCTTATGTACTGCCAAGATTTATGTCATTGCTCAAGATTTTGATGTTTAATGTTCATGTTTTTTCATTCAAATGTTTATGGATTGTTTTTATGTTCTCCATGTTTACCCTTACTGATCATTTGAGCCCACCCATTTTATGTTTTCTTTTTCCTAGGATATAAAAAAATGTTTTAGGTAAGTAAAAAAGGGGAAGATCTTTATGGGAGATGTTGAAGATCTTCCACCACGATTACAAGATTATGTTCCATGTTTCCATAGACACTAAACTAATAAGATCATTGGGCATCTATTTTTTTCATGTATTAAGTTTTCCGAAAATGTAATGTAATTTCCATGTAGGTCAAGATTTGGGTCTCTATATTTGGTATTAGAGAAATGGTTTAGTTAACCTTTGGAAACTAAGAAACGAAAACTTTAGTAAAATCTCTAGACATATTTCTAAGGTATGTCTAGGGATGTCTCTAAAGATAAGTATAATTATAGGTTATAGTCCTAGAATTATGGTAACAATATTAGAATTAAACATATGATGATATATATTGTTGGTACACCCCCATTTATTATGTTTTTTATCAAACATGATTTTCTCCTCTCACACTATTCATTTTGGGTTTTAGATGATGGATAGAACCTAATAGAACCATGTTGATCAATGTATTGGAAAATGCAATGATTTCCCTCCTTAAAAAACCAATAATATGGGATATGGTGTGAAAAATCTTATTTCTATACAAACACAAGGAATGAATCATTATGTACTTTCAAATTAGCAGAAAAGAGAATAATAGTCTATTGAGTCCTTCATGAGGCAACGTCCACCTTCTTTTAGTGGGTCTTTTTATCTACTTGTTGCTGAACAATGGATAAGTAACATTGAAAATATATTTTCCATACTTCGCTTTTCAGAACATGAAAAATTCATTCTGGCTATTTACCATTTAGAAGGTGAAGCAGACCAATGGTGGACTCTAACTAAGAATATGAGGCCCCAAGATGAAATTAAATCCATATAATGGGATGAGTTCAAGAACTCATTTTTCAATAAGTACTTCCCTCATATTCTTCGAACAAACATTGAAATGGAGTTCCTTGATCTTTCGTAAAAGGATGATGAATCTATTGGTATATATGAGGTGAATTTTACAAGGATTTCAAGGTATGCATCTATCTTTATCATCCAACCTGAAAGTAATGATGATAGATTTTTCAGTGGCTCAAAACCAAGTGTTCGAAGGGGATTAGATATAAAATACATCAGTATCTATGAAGAAATTCCATGTTGTGCTATCAAGGTAGAGATGGAAGTTGGTGTTACATATCCATCTCATGGTTTTTCCAAAAAAACAAAAGATGGAGTTCAAGGAAAAATCTTAGAACAATGGTGAAAACAATGTGAATGTTTATTTATGATAAATGTGTTGAAAGAAGTATGGTAGAGATTGTCTAAAAGGTTCTAGAAAATGATTCAAGTGTGGAAATGAAGGTCATAGAGTAGCTGAGTTCCAATGTAATGGGAAAGATGTTTCTAATGACGTGAATAGAGAAAAGACTACAGAGAATGCTCCACCAACACTTCAATTGTAACGCCCCGACCCCAGCTACCCAGAGTCGGTGCATTACTTCGTAACATTTGCATGATCACAAAAGATCAAGTCTCGAAAGACCGATTAGTTTAGTAGCCTTGGAAACACTAGATACATTCATAAGTCTTTCATTACATCAAAAAGTAAAAAAACTACAATAACATGGTCTTCATAGTCCACACTCATATCCTCACTGACTATTCTTGCAAGTCAGTCATAATACACTTCTTCACATCCTGGAAAACATTAAAACATTGAAAGGGGTGAGCACAGATGCTCAGTAAGGATAACAATATTGCGGAAGCTTTTATAAGAAAACATAAGCATTTAAGGCAATGTATAACTAAAACAAAAGACTTATTGAACTTGAACTTCGGCATAATATGGCAAAAGTAAAATAAAATAATGCCATCACTTGCTCACATGGATATTCTACTAGAGGAATAATCACATGAAATATCAATAACAACTTTCATAATGAGGGAATGTATAATGCCAGACATTCTGAAACACTTTGTCAAGGCCTCGACCAAGACGTCTAAAATGATTAAGGCCTCGGCCAAAACCATATATCATATTGGGAAAGGGCCTCGGCCAATTCCACGTCTAGTTGTCTCATGAGACCTACCGATGCATCGATGAGCTATAGTGGGCTCCACCCGTCACTTATTAAGTCCAATACATTCCTCTTATGAATAGGTTTAAACATATCATAAACCATAACATAATCGTATCACATAAAACATGCATAAAGGAAACATAAAATTTCCAAATTTCAATCACAAGATATCAATACAACACATTGATATAATAAAAACGCTTTCAAAACCATTTTCAATACCAAAATAAAAGAAAGTTAAAACGTTGTATTTATTTTTCATTAAAAAAAATGATGGCTTGTAGAGGAAGCCAAAACTCAAATAGTGGTCACGGCGGCGGAAAAGTTGTTGTCGCCGCATATGTATGACGAAAACATTCCCTTTTGTCGTTTAGTAAACGCTTCATATAAAAAAGATTTCTTTTGAATATACGTAAAAGTCATAGGGGTTTATACACTGTAAAAAAGAAATTTGTGTATAAAACCAAATATGCCTCAATGAAAGGTGATTGAGACGAAGACCCTTACAAAGATCATTTTTTTAAAATAAAGTAGATATATTATGCGTATTCAATCTAAGTACACATAAATAAAGTACACATACAAGATATTACATAATAATAACATGACATAATTTGAAAGTAGGAGATTAACCCAAAGAATAGAAATTGGGTTTAGAAGTTCCCTTACCTCGTGTCTGACTTGACTCAACCGTTCTTTAACCTCCTGAATAATAGAATAGAGTTAATATATACCTTATTAAGAACCATTTTTAATTTCATTATCCTTTTTATATCACTTATAAAAATGTTATGAACATTATGTAATTATTTAAGTTAATAACTGTCGTTTTGTCGATCTTTGGTACTTGAGTCAACAATAAACTTCTTATAATTACAAGTTTTTTATGTGGTAGAATATCCATTATCTACAGTATTATATTCATGATTTAGATGTCATATATATCATATATATCCAGTATATACATTCATTTATAATATTACGTAACATTTAGAGGTAAGAAATGAAATGCACCGTTCATGGAGACGGTAAGCTGTACGTACGCATGAACGCTACTTTCATTTCAATTTCATATTTAATGGAACGAAATCATAATGATATAAATTTATAATATAATTCCAGTATAATATAGTGTATAATACCATTTAATCCATCCTTTATACATCCCACATATGGCATTAACGATTCAAATCACTTTGAGGGGACGGTAGTCCGCACTTCCTAAAATGAAATTATCGCATTTTACCCATAATGGAAATCATAAAGTATGCCATAAATGATAAATACAGAAGCATAAGTAAAAAATAAAAATATTATATATCATATATAAAAATAGTGACATCTTAATGGCCACCTTTGAAGGTGTTATATGAGTGTTGAACAATCATCGTTTCGTGAGGCAGAAATTCGCCATCCACAGAAACCGTATGTTCTTTAACCATTAGATGTAGGTGTGTGTAAGTGTAGATCGAATCCTTATTATAAAAACATCCTAGTATATTGAGGATACTGGATTTGTTACAAAAGAAATGAATAAAAAGAGTTTAGGGGGTTGGAGAAGAAAAATAAAACAAAACAACATTAGAGAAGACATTACCTCAAAATCAGGTAACTCTTTTTGATTTGATCCAAAGGATTCCTTGGGAAGAGTTCTTCCCAAAGTGAGGATTCTAGGAGTAATAGGGGGATGTTGGGAGAGTATTTGGGCAGAGGTTGGCCGAGCCAAATGGCTTGAAAGTGTAAATGAGGTGGGAGAGGTGGGGGCCTTTTATAAGTGGAGAGGAGGGGCTCTTTTGGAAAGATTGAAGTGTAACATTATTATACAATTAGTTTCGGATTCTAAAGGTCCCACACATATATAATTCGTGGATAAGGTGATAAGGGTTCGAAATCTCTTCATCCAATAGGCTTTGGACAAGTGTAAGCCTTGGATTTTGCATTATCTTATCATTTTATTTAAATCGTCAAATAATGAGGTCATCGCTGAATCATAATGATGTCATAAATAATTTAATTTATTTAATGTATAAAATTTATAAAAAAAACTACTATGATGTAGGAAATATTTTTAGCTTTATAATGAATATTTATAGTCAAAATTTGGACTTGCGTAACCCCACTTAAAAACTGTTTTAGTAAAACAACTCATGTTTGTGTCAATTTAATTTTAACATTAAATAAATATATATTAATGTCATTTTCCAACCATAGTGGCTCCATGGGGTCCCCAAGTTGACCCAAGGGTTGTCTTGGTCGGCCATGACTCATCCAATAGGAGTATGACAAGTGTCAAGCTCATCTTATATTATTAAAACATTATTTTTACCTTAAACTACACTAATTACCTCTAATCGCGATTAAGAACTTAAAAGTTACTATTCACCAAAAAATTATTTTAATCTCATTGAACCACATTTTACTTCTTAATTACAACCATTTATGTCAGATTTTTGAAAATCAAATCACAGAAGTGGTAATATTTTATTTTAACGAAAAATCAGTTTTTAACAACCACTTAGTGGTTTCACTATTCATCAAAAACTGAAGTTTTTCAGAATAAGGCCAAAATTTCACCCTAAGCTATAATTGATATTCCGATTTCAAAAATGATGTCTATTTTACAAAATTCCAAACATATAAGTTTCATTAATTAATTTTATAATTAATTCCCGCTGTCACAACAAATAGCGTGTTTTTAAGAAACAATTTATATCAAAATATTGGCAATTGTTTATGTCCAATTTCAAAGTGAAATTAATTCTAAGGACCACAATTGGATAAAATGGTAAAAATATATTATAATTATACATTAAAACCACTCAATAGTATAACTTATCACTATAAATTATTTTGATTAAAAAAGTTGTTTTAAGTATTTTTCACTATTCATAAAAATTTTGAAGTTCTTAGAAAATTACAAGAAATTCAACATAGGCTAATTTCAATATTAGGAATACAAAAATGAAGTCCATTTTGAAATATAAAATTTCTACAAATTTAAAAAGTGGTTATTACTATTCATAACGGCTAGTTTGATTAGTCGCGGTGTTTTAGAACTCGAAGTTGCATACAATGCAAGCTATTGCATTATTGAATGAGAAGCGTATCGTGGAAGCTCGGGGTGTTACATTCTCCCCTCCTTCAATAAATTGTGTCCTCGCAATTTGAAATTTTTCATTGAAAATAAAAGGTTGAAAAGAGAAAATACCTTTGAGGAAAACCCACATCGAAAATAAGGTTAATAAATATATAACATTAAAAGAAAGCAAGATAAGTACAAAGGTCACCCGATATAGCCCATTCTAGGATTCTATGAAAATATGGATATGGAGGAGAAACAAACCATCAAGGTATGATGGATAGTTATAGAAAACAGGATTAGGAGAAAGTTTAACTACAAGAAAATCACAAACTTGTGATTGGTTAAACGATCATTGAATCCGCAGTTGGAAACTTTAACCGACAACATTTTTATTTTAAGTTACCTTTTATAATGTTGAGGAATTTATTTAGGAGATTTACTAAGAACATAAGGGAATATACATACTTGTTATGTATACTTTCATTTGTTAATAAATTTTTACCACAACCCAACTTTTACTCCAAATGGTAACGGAACTCAAAAATATTCTATTTATCCTAATTGTATAAGGTTCCAAATGTTAACACATACCATTTAGATTAGTAAAATTATTTTGTAATAACCAGGGACTTCCTGTATTCTAGTGGTAGGAAATAAATGCTTGTCGCACTATGGTTGTGGGTTCGATTCCTGCAGCTTTGTCCGACGCGACGGGTTATTCCCCACCCAGCTGGTTGTCCTTTTCCTAAAACTATAGTATTATATTATTCCAAAAATAATCTTCAGAAATGCTTTAACCTTAAACAATACTATCCAAAGATCAACTTAATCCACTCCAACCATTATAGTTATCCAAAATACCTCCGTCCAGACTTTCTCTAAAAGGTCTCTAAATTCCAAAATCAATTGTAACATCAGATTCCCAAAACAAAGAAAAGTTTCTCTTATTGTCACAAACTAAAAATATAATTACCTTCATCATATTAAAACCTTACTGAAATCAACAAGTACTGCAGTACAATCCTAATATATATCACATTATTCTTATAACCAGAATATAATCCTTGAGTCTAAAAGCACCAATACATTAATTATTCCGCTTCAACTGTAGTCACAGCATATGATTGGCCTTGATCCCTTGGCCTTTTCTGAGGTAAGTTTCCTTGACGCTTAGGACATTCATTTGCATAATGCCCCATTTCCCTACAATTTTAGCATTCAACTTTGACAGCCTCATTCTTTCCCTTGCAATCACGAGCCTGGTGACCCTTTTCTCCACATTTATAACAAACTCCCATTCCTTTTAGGCACGTACCAGGGTGATTCTTCCCACAATTATCACATAATGGAAAATCCTTCTTTCCCTTTTTACCTTTATCTGTCTCTTGTTCCCCCGTTCTCTTCTTCTCTTTCTTTACTTTGTTGTCATATGACTTATAGAATTCCTTTTCCGTCTTGATAGAACAGGAGACAATATCTTCGTATGATGAGAAGGATTGTGATACTAAAGCTCGACGGAGAAATGGTTTTAACCCATCAAAGAAACGATCTATCTTACTCCTTAGGTTACATATATAATCGGCAGCATGCCTTGCTAACCTTGTAAAGTTGGCCTCATACTTTGCGACATTCTCATCCTCCTTCTTCCTCAGACTCAGAAATTGCCTTTCCATATCTGCTCGATGGTCATGAGGAAAGTATTTTTATAAGAAAATCTCTTTGAACTCCCTCCATTCCATATTCGATATGTCATCATCTTCCTTTTTGTTTTGAATTAGTGACCACCATTGATCTGCTTCTCCAGTGAGGCGGTAAACTGCCATGACAACTTTATCCCTTTCACTACTCCCCAAGGCATGGAATATTTTCTATAAGGAATTTATCCATTGCTCAGCTACTATAGGATTTGTACTCCCATTGAAGGTTGGTGGTTGTTGCCTCATGAAGCGGTCTAACATTGATCCTCCACGTTGCGGATCAGGGTGCTCCATACGAGTAAGGTTATTATTCATAACCTGCGTGAGTTGTCCAAGTATGGTAATAAGTTGATCAGCACTAGTTGTATCTCCAGATCCACAATAATTATCTTGAGCAGGAGGGCAATCCCTACACGGAGTTCGTGCATTGATACGGTTTCCATTCCATCCACTAGGCGCCAATTCTAAACAATGGCATAAACTAGGTTAGTTTATGAATTACAATGAATAATTTCAAACATTTAATATACTTAATGTAAATTGAATGGTTTATAGATATAATCCATAATCATAAGAATTTTTTCTTTGAGGAAGTATATACTCATAAACCCTACATAATGGTTTGTAAAGAAAATGAGAATTATCCTAAGCAAATCCCCCGGGAGTGTGGTAACCAAGAGTGCAGAAAGGCCCATTGTCGTGCACCAGTTCCCGTTCGAGTCTAGCTCAAAGCGGTGTTTTCGGGTTTTACCCCTAGGTACATGTGTGCCAGAGCCGCCTCTACCTGTTCGTATCCAGACAGGGATGTATTGCTCGGAAAACTCACAAAATCTCTACAATAGCAAAATTTTTAGGATGTTCTTCTATACCAATCCTCAAAGTTCATCTTAGGTCTACGTTCTCTAATCAGAGTTTGTCTAAATCTAGCTTCCAAGGTTAGTACTAAACTGCCTATGATACCAACTGTAACGCCCCGACCCCGGCTACCCAGAGTCGGTGCATTACTTCGTAACATTGGCATGATCACAAAAGATCAGGTCTCGAAAGACCGATTAGTTTAGTAGCCTTGGAAACACTAGATACATTCATAAGTCTTTCATTACATCAAAAAGTAAACAAACTACAATAACATGGTCTTCATAGTCCACACTCATATCCTCACTGACTATTCTTGCAAGTCAGTCATAATACACTTCTTCACATCCTGGAAAACATTAAAACATTGAAAGGGGTGAGCTCAGATGCTTAGTAAGGATAACAATATTGCATAAGCTTTTATAAGAAAACATAAGCATTTAAGGCAATGCATAACTAAAACAAAAGCCTTATTGAACTTGAACTTCGGAATAATATGGAAAAAGTAAAATAAAATAATGCCATCACTTGCTCACATGGATATTCTACTAGACGAATAATCACATGAAATATCAATAACCACTTTCATAATGAGGGAATGTATAATGCCAGACATTCTGAAACACTTTTTCAAGGCCTCGGCCAAGACGTCTAAAATGATTAAGGCCTCGGGCAAAACCATAAATCAAATTGGGAAAGGGACTCGGCCAATTCCACGTCTAGTTGTCTCATGATACCTACCGATGCATCGAGGAGCTATAGCGGGCTCCACCCGTCACTTATTAAGTCCAATACATTCCTCATATGAATAGGTTTAAACATATCATAAACCATAACATAATCGTATCACATAAAACATGCATAAAGGAAACATAACATTTCCACATTTCAATCACAGGATATCAATACAACACATTGATATAATAAAAATGCTTTCAAAACCATTTTCAATACCAAAATAAAAGAAAGTTAAAACGTTGTATTTATTTTTCATTAAAAAAATGATGGCTTGTAGAGGAAGCCAAAAATCAAATAGTGGTCACGGCGGTGGAGAAGTTGTTGTTCCCGCAAACGTACGACAAAAACATTCCCTTTTTTCGTTTAGTAAACGCTTCATATAAAAAAGAATCCTTTTGAATATACGTAAAAGTCAAAGGGGTTTATACACTGTAAAAAAGAAATTTGTGTATAAAACCAAATATGCCTCAATGAAAGGTGATTGAGACGAAGACCCTTACAAAGATCATTTTTTTAAAATAAAGTAGATATATTATGTGTATTAAATATAAGTACACATAAATAAAGTACCCATACAATATAGTACATAATAATAACATGACATAATTTGAATGTAGGAGATTAACCCAAAGAATAGAAATTGGGTTAAGAAGTTCCCTTACCCCGTGTCTGACTTGACTCAACCGTTCTTTAACCTCCTGAATAATAAACTAGAGTTAATATATAACTTATTAAGAACCATTTTTAATTTCATTATCCTTTTTATATCACTTATTACAATGTTATGAACATTATGTAATTATTTAAGTTAATAACTGTCGTTTTGTCGATCTTTGATACTTGAGTCAACAATAAACTTCTTATAATTACAAGTTGTTTATGTGGTAGAATATCCATTATCTACAGTATTATATTCATTATTTAGATTTCATATATATCATATATATCCAGTATATAAATTTATTTATAATATTAGGTAACATTTAGAGGTAAGAAATGAAATGCACCGTTCATGGAGACGGTAAGCCGTACGTACGCATGAACGCTACTTTCATTTCAATTTCATATTTAATGGAACGAAATCATAATGATATAAATGTTTAATATAATTCCAGTATAATATAGTGTATAATACCATTTACTCCATCCTTTATACATCCCACATATGGCATTAACGATTCAAATCACTTTGAGGGGGCGGTAGTCCACACTTCCTAAAATGAAATTATCGCGTTTTACCCATAATGGAAATCATAAAGTATGCCATAAATGAGAAATACAGAAGCATAAGTAAAACATAAACATATTATATATCATATATAAAAATAGTGACATCTTAATGGCCACCTTTGAAGGTGTTATATGAGTGTTGAACAATCATCGTTTCGTGAGGCAGAAATTCGCCATCCACAGAAACCGTATGTTCTTTAACCATTAGATGTAGGTGTGTGTAAGTGTAGCTCGAATCCTTCTTATAACAACATCCTAGAATATTTAGGATACTGGTGTTGTTACAAAAGAAATGAATAAAAAGAGTTTAGGGGGTTGGAGAAGAAAAATAAAACAAAACAACATTAGAGAAGACATTACCTCAAAATCGGGTAACTCTTTTTGATTTGAGCCAAAGGCTTCCTTGGGAAGAGTTCTTCCCAATGTGAGGCTTCTAGGAGTAAGAGGGGGAAGTTGGGAGAGTATTTGGGAATAGGTTGGCCGAGGCAAATGGCTTGAAAGTGTAAATGAGGTGGGAGAGGTGGGGGCCTTTTATAAGTGGAGAGGAGGGGCTCTTTTGGAAAGATTGAAGTGTTACATTATTATACAATGATTTTCGGATTCTAAAGGTCCCACACTTATATAATTCGTGTATATGGTGATAAGGGTTCGAAATCCCTTCATCAAATAGGCTTTGGAAAAGTGTAAGCCTTGGATTTTGCATTATCTTATCATTTTATTTAAATCGTCAAATAATGAGGTCATCGCTGCATCATAATGATGTCATAAATAATTTAATTTATTTAATGTCTAAAAGTTATAAAAAAATACTATGATGTAGTAAATCTTTTTATCTTTCTAATGAATATTTATAGTCAAAATTTGGACTTGCGTAACCCCACTTAAAAACTGTTTTAGTAAAACAACTCATGTTTGTGTCAATTTAATTTTAACATTAAATAAATATATATTAATGTCATTTTCCAACCAAAGTGGCTCCATGGGGTCCCCAAGTTGACCAATGGGTTTTCATGGTCGGCCATGACTCATCCAATAGGAGTAGGACAAGTGTCAAGCTCATCTTATATTATTAAAACATTATTTTTACCTTAAACTACACTAATTACCTCTAATCGCGATTAAGAACTTAAAAGTTACTATTCACCAAAAAATTATTTTAATCTAATTGAACCACATTTTAATTCTTAATGACAACCATGTATGTCGGATTTTTGAAAATCAAATCACAGAAGTGGTAATATTTTATTTTAACGAAAAATCAGTTTTTAACAACCACTTAGTGGTTTCACTATTCATCAAAAATTGAAGTTTTTCAGAATAAGGCCAAAATTTCACCCTAAGCTATAATTGATATTCCGATTTCAAAAATGATGTCTATTTTACAAAATTACAAACATATAAGTTTCATTAATTAATTTTATAATTAATTCCCGTTGTCACAACAAATAGCGTGTTTTTAAGAAACAATTTATATCAAAAGATTGGCAATTGTTTATGTCCAATTTCAAAGTGAAATTAATTCTAATGACCACAATTGGATAAAATGGTAAAAATATATTCTAATTATAATTTAAAACCACTCAATAGTATAACTTATCACTATAAATTATTTTTATTAAAAAAGTTGTTTTATGTATTTTTCACTATTCATAAAAATTTTGAAGTTCTCAGAAAATTACAAGAAATTCAACATAGGCTAATTTCAATATTAGGAATACAAAAATGAAGTCCATTTTGAAATATAAAATTTCTACAAATTTAAAAAGTGGTTATTACTATTCATAAAGGCTACTTTGATTAGTCATGGTGTTTTAGAACTCGAAGTTGCATACAATGCAAGCTATTGCATTATTGAATGAGAAGCGTATCATGGAAGCTCGGGGTGTTACATCAATGCTTCAAGTGCAAGGAAATGGGGAATTATGTTAATCAATACCCTAACCCAAGGGTTAATTTTGATCGACATGAGAAACCACTTAAGGAAAATTACAAAGGGAAGTCACATGCAATCACTATTTGTGATATTGAGTATGACAATGATGTGGTGGAATGATAATGTTTTTATGTAAATGGATTCGAAAATAATTTTGTCGAATCTAATTTATAGTATCGTGGAATATTGGAATATCTATGTATTGGTTTATTGTGGTTTTCAATTATAATATGGTACTTGAAACCCGGAAAAGTGATTAAAATATTTTTTGAAAGAAGATGATATGCACAGAATTAATGGATAAAGAGAATTAAATGTTTGATAGTATTAATGAGCTCATATATGGACAAAGTGATATCATGGTTTGAGTATATTGAAATTTTGGGACTTTGGTATGTTGAAAGAGTTTACTTTTGATAGCATTCATGTTTTCACGAAGATTATAAGGTAATTGATGATTCAATAGAATACAAAAAAAAGATATTCACATGTTTGGAATGTGACCAACAAGATATATATTTTGATATACAAGGGATAAATGATGGTATTCACATGATTGGGTGTAACATTTCTAGTAATATTTGTATTTATACTACGAGCATGGATAGAAGTATTTTGGATAATCTTAAATATTTGAAGAGGATTATGTTTTACATAAGATAATATTGTTTAAGGATAAAACCTTTTTCTCGATATTATTTATGGAATGTTATAATAGTGTCGTTTTAGAAAAAGGAAAAACTGTAGGACGAGGGACAACCCGTTGTGTCGGACAAGTATGTGGGGATCGAACCCAAAATAGATGTGTGACATGCCTTTATCGCCTATCACTAGCTAACAAGAATTCCCTGGTTAGTAGAAAGAAGTTTTATTTTATTAAGCGATAATATAGATAAAGTATAAGTCCATTTTGGGAACCATATTCTATTAATCTAACCATCAGATGGACTTATGTATATAACTTTTTCTAACCTCATGTTTGAGAGAAATGGAATGACTTATCATTATATCACATGATTTGGTAACACTTCACAGATGAAAAATTATACTTCATTTCTTTAAGAGATGAAGTGGAAATTGTTCAAGGCACAAACAATAGTGAGATTGTTCCAAAATCAAGTAAGTATTTATTTTAATTCAAAAATTCTACAAAATTAGGGAAATGATATTGAAAACCAAAATTTTTTTCCTAGTTACCTCATATATTATGAATCATATGTTACCTTAGATCATCAAAAATTTATGGCTTTGTGATTTTTGGCTTTTTCATAGCCATGTTCTCTACCACTCTTCATCAAAACATGATTGTCATATTTCTCTTCCATATGAAAAATTTTCACCTACATTATCTTATGTGGAAACCCTATGATAAGTTAGGTTGGGTATACATTATGTTTCTAATGTCCTTTTTTAAAATGATGTTTTACTATTCCATTTTACGATTTGGGTTTCTATAAAAGAAACATTCAAGTAGAAAAAAATTTATAACCCACAATAATTCTGAGGGAGAAATTCATTTTAAGAGGGGGTGGAATGTAACATCCCGATATTTTATGAGATATGTTATTTTTAATTTCTTTGATGTCATCTATCGTACACTACACCATGATTATCTTGTACTATATGAAACACCGTATTAGTTTTCGGTATATTAAACACTATTCATGGCTCGTGTTACACACAATTTCAAGTTCGTTTTGTAGAAATTATTCTACGCAACATTAAGTATAGATTTTGTTTAATGTATAAATGAAATAAGTTTTTATTATGTTATACACAATAGAAATGGGAGATTTCACTACATGTAGCCCAGACTTGTCTTGCATTACACGCTATCACAACCTTCCTCGATAGTGTGTGTAGTACGCAGTACCAGGTTTCACTTAATAATGATATATTGTTATAATATTATTATGTACTAGTCGTTATGAATAGTATTAACTACATTTTTAATTTTATAACATTATTATTCATCTTACACATTTTATAAAACATGGTATGAGAACAAAATAATTTTTTGGGTAAAATAAGTATTTTTAAAAAAAAGCAGTTTTCCACCTTTTGATGGCGCACCAACATTAAATCTAGTTTTTGACATGTTTATTAGTTCAATTTGACAAAATAAAATTATTCTTTGGAATCAGGATATAAAAATTTATTTTGGATACTTTTTTCATATTATTCTGATAACTTTCATATTTTAATGAATAGTAAAAACACATTATATTTTAGTTAGAAAAAAATTTTTTCATCATAATAATTTATATAGATAAATTATAATATTTAATGGTTTTAAAGTATAAATATTATATATTTTTACCATTTTATATTATTTATGTCATTATCATTGATTTTACATTGAATTCAGAGGTAAAATTATTTCTATCTTTTGCAATGTTTTAACTTTTAAAACTCGTTTTCATAACGATGATATTAATTTTAAATTAATTTTTGAAACTTCTGTGATTTGAAATTGAAAAAATTGATTCAATATTTTGAATAATTAGGTCCAAATTTTTTTAATAGTCTACTTTTTTTTGGCACTATGAATAGTAACTACGGTTAATTATATTTACCATAATTAAAGGTAAATTGAGTAATTAAGGGTAAATATAATATTATAAAATCACCATAACACTTGTATTAATATAACTGGATGTTTATATTTCGTCCTAAGAAATATTTGGGTCGAAATGGAATCCATTGGAACCCACATGGATGTAATTAAGACCTTTAATTTATTTTATTTTAATGAAAGTGAAATATATCTCACTCAAACTTTAATAATTAAATTATTTATAATATAAGGTTATACAGAATATAAAATCGATTATAAATACTCATTTTAATGATAAAATGTTTTTCTTTGTTATGGTAATTTATTTGTAATTTTTAAGAGTTATTTAATTACCTTAATTAATGATGCGAAAATTATTTATTTAGTGAAAAATCAGTAATATTGTTTTTATTAAAATAATAATACCCTTTTAAAGGCCCACAAAACTTACCAAAACATATGGTCGTATATATATAAACCATAAACATCCAATGATCAAATTTTTAACCATTTGGAGCGTTATAAAAATGAATATGACACTTATATTATTTTAATTTAAATGATGTCATAGTTGTCACCGTCATAATTTAATAAATATAACAATTTAAGTGTAGTTATTTTAAGATGATATATTAGAGTAAAAGTATTCTATTGACATATATTAGATTTATCATCATCATTGTATTTTATTTTTAATTTTTATGCATCTAATTAGTATATTAAATGATTATACAAAAATGATGTAGTAATTGATTTATTAAGAGAAATATCAAATAAATGGTTTATAAAAATAAAAACACATAATATATGAACTAATTAATGTTCTCCACAAAATTTATAGATGAATATGACATGTTATAAATCTATTAAACATTTTGTTTGGAATATATCCTTTTTTTGGATTTTATTTAAATTCAAATTAATGAATAGTGTCAAAATTAACAGTATTGTTATTTTATAAAAATAACATATTATTAAATTGTTTAAAAATCACAAAAATATTTAAAAATTATAAATTGAAATCTATATGATATTAAATTTCATAAAATACCCAATTATGGATAATTAAAAACACATAAGTAATTCTTTATGACAATTTAAAATTTAGATTATTATTACCACAAATAAAATTAAATAGATCAAAAAAGGATAAATCATGTTGATAAGGATTAAAATAAATTTCCAATATGTATAAATTTGACTATTTTCGGTTATTAAAACCCTATCTTACATTTCATCTGAATCTTAGTCACTTTGGAAGTTTTTAAGTGGTGTTTGAGTTCATTATAAATTAATATTTTATAGGTTTCCAAAAGTGCCCCACTCCTCTTTTATAAAACGACACCTCTTCCCTCTCCACCTCACCCTACATTGAGCCTTCAAGATTGGCCAACCCCTGACCATTTCTCTTCTCCAATTCCCTAGAAACATACTATAGGTCATAGTCTTCTTCAACGAACAACTTTAGTCACCTAGGAGGAGGTTTAGAAGAGGCAGGTTGAATAAGAGGTAATATCCTTTTCCGATTCTTTCAAAATCATTTCTTCTTCTACGTACTCTTATATTGATTTTTCATAAGAAATTAATAACATAAATATAACTCATATACTGATATGTTATTATAATTATTAAACAACCCAATTTCACCTTTTATACATCCTACGGAAAATGATATCACCGCGCGTGCATACGTACGGGATACCGTCTCCACGCTGTGGTGTCATCTGTTTTTCACCACCAGCTTACATGGATGCGTATAACGCTGTGAAAAATAACTATATATGATTATAATAAAATGATACTAACTCTTAGATATTATATCATCCACTCTAATTCCATTCAATAATTATTGGAATGATATCATCGCTTGTGGGTACGTACGGATTACCGTCTCCACGACGCGATGAGATTCATTCTACATGTTAACCATTAAAGAATGATTATAAAGTATATATAATAAATAATCATGAAATATATCACATATTAATGATATTTTATTTTTTTATATTTTATTTACTTAACTCAATTCAATTTAATAAGGAAACAAAAACAACGTTTCTGCTTACGTACGACCTACCGTCTCCATTAACGGTGTATTTCTTTCAATTTATTGATCTAATATATATATATGTATATTATAAATATATATTATATATAAATAATTTTTTACATTCTGGATGTAATTAATCATGATCAAAGTAATCATATGAATAATTACAAGACAAAACATGGACAATAAATGAAATGATTTTACCCAAAACACTACTTTAACATGGAATTGACAAATGAACGGTTAATATAAAGTCGTAAGTGAATAATATACGATAAAATAAATATTATTATGGTTCTATTAAAAGTTAATAATATGTTTAAACCCTCTATACTAGAGTCTCAGACACATACATAAGAACTTGGATATATGGTAAGGGAAAATTATTCAAATCTCGTTTTTATTTGAGATTTTTTATTCGTAAGTATTTAATAGGGTTTTATTTTTCATCAATATCTTTAAAAATGTTTTTTCATAATTTTTTTAATATTCTTCCATATATTTTTAAAGTCATGTTTACCCCACTTTAACTTTTACTTTGTTTTATGGAAGGAACCATTCTTTTGTTTACCATACGAGGTACTTTTTTAATTTTTTCGGTAAATGTACAAGGATAATGTTTTTTAACTTATATGGAATGAATGGATTTTTATGGTTTCATAACACCATTTATTAATGAATCATAATCTATAATATTTCCTGATTATTTTCAATAAAATACTTTTCTTTTAAAATTGAGTGGCATTTTGTGAAAAGAAAATTATTTTTGAAAAAGAAAGGATATTTTCCTCAAAAATTCATCTCAAGTGTTTTATCAAAACTATTTTCCATCTAAGATGATATTATTTAGCATGTTTATGTTTCAAGTATAATGTCTCTATTATTTACATGGTTTTTTTATTTAGATGAAATGATATCCATTTGTTTTATACAGATTATGTCATGATGGGATGATGTTTATGAAACCCATTTTTTTGGGTAGTGATGAATTATTAATGATTGTTTTCTGGAACACGTAAGAATGATTTCAACGTGATATGGGTGGGACCTATATCTACCTCCAATTCATTGGGTAAATATTTATATCTCATTAGATATACATGGCTAGAATGACATGTAAAATTCAGTTCAGTAATACAGGGCTGGAAAGCAAGTAAACCCAGTTCAGTAATGGACTTTGTCCACTATGATGGTCTTGGCTGTAATGCCTTGGATACTATGGAAATCATATCATGTGCATAATGGTTGGCCACAATTACAAGTTTTATTTTATCTTGATTAATGATACTTTATGATCTATGCCTTATGTACTGCCATGATTTATGTCATTTATCAATATTTTGATGTTTTATGTTCATGTTTTTACAATCAAATTTTTATGGATTATTTTTATGTTCTCTATGTTTACCCTTACTAAGAATTTGAGCTCACCGTTTTTATGTTTTATTTTTCCTAAGATATAAATAAAGGTTTTAGGTAAGAAAACAAAAGGGGAAGATCATTATGAGAGATGTTGAAGATCATTCATAATGATTAGAAGATAATTTTCCGAATTTCCAAAGACACTAAACTAATATGGAATTTGGGCGTCTATATTTTTAATTTATTATGTTTTCCGCAAAAGTAATGTAGTCAATATTTGGGTCTATACAACCTATACATGGAACTATAAATCTAATACTATTAATTCTTATCTAAATCTAGATATAATTAATAGGGATGAATCAACATCTTGTAGGCATCCTCATCCTTTTTAATTTTCTACAATTGACTGAAAATATAATACAACATAATGCATTAAATATATAATGTATCATCTTTATGTTTTTTCATTTTATTATCCTCGATTCATTCTCCCTAAGGATGCTCAATAAGGACCGTGGAATACAAAAAATAAATCCACTTTTCTTGGCATAGAACTATGTGAAAGTTAATTTACTATTTCAAGAGGTTAGGGTCATTTTGGATAATTTCTTTATCAAAAATTAATCATAGTGATAATGTTCCGATGGTGTTGGTGATTGTAATTTTTTAATATAAAACAAATAAAATTTATCAGTTAGTAAAATATCTTGATTAACATTAAATATTTTGATTAATTGATTATTAACCCATTTCTTTTCTCCCACTATTTTATCGATACATAATATCCTTTACTAATAAATTCCAAATACTCTCTCATCAAAGTATTACAGTGGAAAGGATCCTTGAAAACTCCCCTCATCTCTACAAGATATGTCTATTCCACTACGTGGAGAGTTTCAGCGTAGGATCAATGTAGGCCAACCAGTTTAACTAGAGGTTACTTGATAAATTGAGTAATGTATCCATTTATTAGAACCATGTTTTTGATTCCCCTAAATATTTTCCTCTAATGGGATATAATGTTATCTATGGCAAATAATTGAAATCCAAAATTATTCAATTCAACCTAATACCCTCATGGGAACTCCCTAGTAGTAAGAAACACTCTAAATCATGGATTGTTAGAAACCAAAACACCTAGTTTTGTTTAAATGAGAGATATGGATGACATCTCGACATAATACATGTTTGAGGGATTTTTTTATTTACTGAAGAATGTAATCCATTTCAATTAAATATGTTCAGTATATGTTGTTTCACCCACAACTGAACATGTAATAGTATACATCATGTCAAATCATCATTCATTTTAGGTGGTTTGTTATTTTATGTGACCATGAAATAATCATGAACTTGTATAAAATAATAATAAATTTCTTTAATGAAATTAATCTACCAAACATTTTTTTAGCATATAAGTAGGATTGATCCCCAACAGATTAATAATGGCCTAGGATGTTTCATATATGAGTTGGCTCTTTACTTATGATTTTGTTTTCCCCTAGTACAATGAATTTTCATCTCGTCTTGATTTTCTTATCAACATGGAATGTTTCACATCTTAATGAACCATCTCTTATATAGAAATATACTCGTGATTATGAGAGGGTTCTATGGGTACAATGTACAACAAGTGCATTGGACCCAAATGATCCTTTACATATTTGATGAAAAAAAGAGGATGTGAAGAACATTACATAATAACATACATATTACAATAATTGTATGGAATAATTAATTAAATATCCTAGAAAAACTAGAGTTGGTTACTAGTTCTAGGTTAGTCAGTATAATAGATATAATCATGATAAAAGTTTAATTCAAAAAATATTTAAATGTCTGAGGGTATTAAGAGAATTTAAATATATTAAAGTAATTTATTGTATATTATTCTAGATTTAATTTAATTTTAAATCTGAATAACTAAATTAAATAACAAATTTAATTTAAATATGCAATAAAAATAATTTTTTTTATTTTCTGATTATGAATGTTTTAAATCAAATGAAATTTTTGTTAATATAATTTAAAACTAAAATTGAAATATATAAATTAATTAATTTTGATTATTAAAATATCACCCAAGTTCTTAAAAAATCCACCCTAACTCAATTGAGGCCAGTTCATAGCCACCCAATCTCGTATCAGGCCACACAGTCCTTGTACAGGGCTGTTCTAGGCCAGAAAGGTCTACTTTGACCTCTTAGAGGTCTCGAGGACACACCCCGACCTATTTGGGAGTGAATCAATTCCATATAGACCTAAAAATTCAACCAGTGAAGCACCTAATGGTTACCTAATAGCATGTAATGGCCATGAAATAAGGGGAAGGTGGTGTTTTTCTCAAATCAGAATGTAAGGATGAGGATGGACATTGGAAAGCGATGATCCCATAGGATGAGAAGGTATAGGTGGTCCTGACACTAGATAGGTTGGTAACTGACTAAAAGATCCAGTGACCAATAGTAGAGATCACGAAAAAATAGGATCTAGTAGGTGATGGTGTGTAGAATAGTGGTGATACATTATTGTTGAGTGAATAAGGTTTTCATTATGACTTTTCCATTCCTTTATACATGTGGGAGATGTTAAGTAATTATTGTTTCCTTATGACTTTAACATTCCTCTTGTTTTGAAATTACAAACACCTTATCTCATGGAAAATTACTTTTTAACCTTATTTTACTTTTTTAAGGAAAATTTCCTTCCCCAAGGAAATTTATCATTACCATGTTTTCATTATTTATTCAAATTTTCCTAAGTGTAAAATTCGGTTTGAAACCAAATTCTTGGAATCCTATAAATACTTAGATATGAATCATGCTATTTTAGAATCTGAATTCTCAGAATTCTGATTCTGAATTCTGGTTATGAACACTTATGATGTTATGACTCCGAATTCTAATTACGAAATCTGGTTACGAACATTCTATATTCTGACTCTGAATTATATTTAGAAATTATGGTTACGAAATTTATGAGTTTTGACTCCAAATTCTGATTATGAATTTTGGATACAAACTTTCTGAGTTCTGACATCGTATTATGATTACGAATTCTGATTACGAATTCTGATTACAAAACCTGATTACGATATTTTCTATGTTCTGACTCTACGTTTTCTGAATACAGACTCTGAACTCTTTTGAGTTCTGACTCCGAATCTCATGAACTCTGACTCTGGATATTGTATGTTCTGGTTCCAAATTATTTTGAATCCAGCCTCTGAATTTCCCAGAAATTAAAACTCTCAAATTCTATAGAATTCATGTACCGAATTCCTATAAAAAACAATCTAAATATACTTGTATTATAGACTCTAGATTCAATTTTGGTTAGACTCCAAACATTCATTTTCATACATTCCGAATATTGGATTTTAGTTATATAACCGTATTTTTTTACACTTGTTTTATTATAAAATAATGGAATAAATTCAATTATTGACTAACCATTGTTTTAGTGACACATGTACATGTCCCTCGGAAATTCATGGAAAAATAATACCATTGGAGGAGGGAGCCGACCATTGAAGCTATGCCTATAAATAGGTGCTCATTTGAAAAATATCACAACAAGAGGACCAATATAGAGATTAAATGATGCTGAAGTGATTTCTAGAGAGAGGATTTTAATGCTTTGCGCATGTTGAACTTCTTCTTCAGATTTACTTTGTGCGAATCTGAATGTTGCTGAGTACATTCGAGGGATTCCGGGGATACAAATACATAGGTTCCAACTACCTTGATGTTGAGGGCTTCCTTGCCGAGGAAGACAGAGGTACCAACTACCTTGATGTTGAAGGCTTGAGAAGATAGCAAGACAGAAACCGATTTTCATATCGAGGGCTTACCCTGGTGTGGGAAAGACATACTTTCTTGAAAGTATATATCAAGGGACCATTATACAAGTTTGTTGGATACCCTTCTGTTTGGGATAAATGATTTACTACTTATTACTTTTTTTTTAAAGTTTTCTTGCTTCAATTGTATTATTAATGAAACTATAACTATCTTATAATTCCTTATATTTGTACTCTGATTTAGTTATATTCTATATGATTTAAGGTAGAATCATCATCTTTGTAAACATTCATTATGTTTCATTTCCGGAATCACTTTTCCAGAATTGCTTTCTCGGAATCATATTTCCCGATTCATGAAAGTTTATAGATCCAAAGGTTTTGTGAATCTCCTTTTTTAACCCTGTTAAACATAACCATCTTTAAAGATCCAAAGCAATTTTTAAAGTATACAATTCACCCCCCCCCCCTCTTGTATTTTAGAATATCATCTTTACATATTCGATCCTACATTTGATATAATAGAGTATATCATACTCAGACATACCATCTCAGCAATTGGTATCAGAGAAGGTGACCTTTAATCCTGAACAAATTTAACAATTGACTTTATAATTTTGGTTCAATATGAATTAATCTCGCGATTAGATTTAGAGGATAATTCATCTTCTTATTAATTTTGGAATTCAATTATCCAGATTAATATTTTTTGGAATCTGATTTTCAGACTTGTATAGTTCAGAATCATTTTTACTTATAGATACTCTTGTTCTATATTTTTCCTATCTTAAGAATATCTTGCTTAGGTACATTTTCTATTAAAAAGTTTTGTGTGGAAATAATTTGTCATTATGATGGCAAGAATCAATGTTGGTTCCAAAGAAAATCTAAATCCAACTAGACCACCTATAATTGATGGAAATGACAATGAGAATTTGAGATATCGAATGAAGACTTTCATTAACAATAATAGAGTTGATAATTTTGTTATTCTTACTAGAGGATACAAAATTCCAGACAAAGAAATGAGTACCTTTACCAATCAAGAAAATCATGATTATCAACTAGAATAATAAGGTACAAAATACATTTCCTTGATCTATGACTAGAAATATATATAGCCAAATTTCATCTTGTGAAGCAACAAACAGTATTTGGAAGAAACTTGAAGTCACACATTTTGGTACATCAAAATTAATTGAGACTAGAAGAGATATGCTTAGAGCTGAATACCATGAATTTAACATTCCTTATTGAGAACCCATATGTAAGGTGCAACAAAGATTCATGAATTTTGGGAATTGCAATGACCCGAATATTTGGCGAAGGTACGAATCATTAGTTTTTCTTTCAAATCTTTCCATTAAGCTTTTTTAATGTGTGTAACATTTTAAAGGAGGTCCGGGGAGTGTCTGAGGCTTGTTCGGAGCTCGAGAATTTCGGAAATAGAATTGCAGACAGTGGCACATGGGCTGCCAATGGTCTGCGCATGGTTTGGCATAAACTATATGGCTGAAGACAGGGGAACCTACAAGGGTGCACGGTTTGCACATGACATGAATAGTAAAGTCGCACGGTTTGGATAAACCATGTAGCCCTGCATTCTGGAGGCAGTGAGGTGTGCACGGTTTGCACATGATTTGGGGAAACCATGCGCCTAAACCGTGCAAACCTTTATATAGTGAAATTACACTTTTGCCTTAAGTATATTTAAGATATTCTATCTTTTAATTTTGGTTCCAGTAGCCAGAACAAAGGAAGAAACCTCTTTTGAGCTCCCACACCCCCTTCTCTCTCAATTCCTTGTGGTTTCTTCGTCCGGTGTCTGTTCCTTGATCTGACTGAAGCGTTGGAAGGACAAAGGTAAGGCTAACCTCATGCGCCTCTTTCTCCTTGGAAAATCATGCATTCTGTTGTGCTATTTTGATACAGGCTCATATGCCCTATTTTCAGGGTATTGGACTAGAACTCAGATCTCATCCAATCTACTTCGAATCTGAGGTTGATATCGAGTGAGCCTACTTCTACAGACCTAAGGTAGGTGGTCATGTGTTCTCCTTTTGGGCTTTCATCTTTCTTCAGTTTTTTTATCGTGCTGTGGTTTGTCTTTTTTCCAAACCCCTTATTTATATTGACTACTTACTTTATAAATGACCCTTGTGATAGGAGGGTATGGGTACTACCCTAATTTGGGTGTTTGGGTACCGTATGACACCGGTATGGAAACATGTAGGTGTTATAACTTTATTTTTATCCCTTTTTCACCTCTGGAGCTTTTGGGTATGTCTTGAAAGCCATCATCCATGTGAGGCAAATGGGATGGTTTGGTTAGGGCATGGCTGGAATGAGTTAGCTGAAACCCCTTTTATTATTTTAAATGCATGTTTTATTCAAATGTGATTATGTGATATAGTGAGATGGAAATGCCATGATTTATTATTATGAATGT
Organism: Viscum album; assembly: GCA_963277665.1. Classification (NCBI taxonomy): domain Eukaryota; kingdom Viridiplantae; phylum Streptophyta; class Magnoliopsida; order Santalales; family Viscaceae; genus Viscum; species Viscum album. The sequence goes on from OY728128.1 coordinate 63,640,710, forward strand.
TATAAGAATTATATTCCTTATAACCTATTCTAATTAAATGATTATGTTTTAGGCCAGGGGTAGACTGTGAGAGCTCCCCTATGATACGGCTTCAGGCTAGGGGAAGATCGTGAGAGCTCCCCTAATTTAATGATACTACTTCGAGCCATGGGTAGACCGTGAGAGCTCCCCTATGTTACGGCTTCGGGATAAGGGTAGACTGTGAGAGCTCCCTTGAATGATTATTAATGTTGGGCCATGGGTATGATCGATAGTGCTGCACCTGGGTTAAGGACGTCTGTGAAATCTGTCCCCATCCTACCCAACGTATTATATATATAGGTATATATATATACATATTTATCTCTAAATAAGTAGGTGATTCATACAGACATACCAGCAGTGAGCTGAAGCAGGTTGACCTGCAATGTGTCCTTCTGGAACCTGAGCAGGATGGTTGTTTATTGCTTGTTTTACTTACTTGCACTATATTACTCACTATTACTATGAACACCTATTTGTATTACACGTAGATATCATTGGTGGTGGCCTATTGAGACTTGTATCACACCCTACCCGGGTGACCTCCTGGGCACCTGTGTAGACTTTACTACCGTAGGTACTAGTTGGGGCAAGGCCCCTGCTGCTGGTGGTTGATACTTGTATATTCTAGCTGGAGTACCAGAGCAGCGGACCGAGCATGGATATGGATTCTTGTGGACTACCATTTGTTCCTTTTTTACTGCTTTTAGCATGCCAGATTTTTTTTACTTTTTTATCTGCATGCCATGAATCTATATTGTATCAGACATTTCCTATAAGTCTTTGGTATGTTATACAAGGTTACTTTACTTCTATTGTTTGGTTTTTATGTTTCCCCATTTCACCTTATTATCCATTGTTTGTGCTTATTCTATATATTACTTTGATGCTATTCTACTATGTAATCTGACATGGGGTTACAGTCTCCACACTGACTTACCATTACACCCTCGCTGCTAGTCGACAGCCCATGGCCTACGGGGAGACGAGCCAAGGGTTATGTGGAAAACCGGGCTCGGGGATCAGGTTGATGGGAAGCTGGGTCTGGGATGTCACAAAGTGGTATTAGAGGATTTTCTTTCTTCTTTCTTTACAATTTTGCGATGATAGACTTGGAGAATGGGATCGCATAGGGACACGGTTATAAGCCGTGTATGGCCATCGCAAACCCATGTACGAGGGAAATACCAGGTTTCCTATTTTATGTTGTTATTGATTCTGATATTTAATGTTGATATAATTTCAACGTTGGGTGCTTCACATGTTTTTTGATGTTATTGAGATTTGCAATGTTGTAATTAGGATTCAGGGTACGACATGATGAAATGAGGGTTCTATATTAGAACATGCATCACAATAGGAACAATATGATTAGGCCATGCATCTTTCCATGACACGTTTAATTTTTCTGTGAGCATTGCCTGTTGTTTATTTCTATTCCTGGTTAATATGTGTGCAACTGTGCTAATGATTCTTGCATGGTGTGAATTGAGGAATGATGTGGCTTTAGCGAGTGTCACTCTTTGGTCCATAAGGTGTATGGTACCTTATGGATCGGAAAATTACATCCCAACTAAACCAATAATTTTCTTTAAAGGAAATTCAAACCCTTAATTATCACAAGTAAATGAGAAGTGAAATCCAATTGTGTGTCATCTTTCAGGTCATGAGGAGTATGGGCCCTTATTGGCTGGGAAAGGCCATATCACTGGATTAAGTTAAATTTGAACAGTTTTGGGTTTTTATAAGGATTCTTATGGGTATGGATAGGTGATCTTAGGGGTAGGAAGTCTTAGTACATGTCCTAGATTCTAGGGTTTAGCCTTTAACTTGTTGGTTTCTTCTTTTGAGATGTTCATTTGGCATTGTAGGACTATGCCTCCGAGACGTCCACCAGTCGCGCTCACTGAAGGCAGTGACGATCACGTTCCTGAGGTGGCGGGCCCTGACCCACCAGCTGATCTTCCTGTCGAGCCACCAGTGGCACTTCTTGTTATTCCTGAGATGGGCGCTGATGCCTAGTTCTGTGATAGATTTTTGTGTTTGATGCAGATTGTACAAGGTGGAGTGCGACCTACCCCGATTATGGCAGAGTTGACCCGCGAGTTTCAGGTACCACATCCTCCAACTTTTCGGCAGATTACAGAGCTCTTGCTACTGAGTCTTGGCTGGAGGCGATCTGGGCCATATGTGAACATCACGAGATGCCTCCCGAGTAGAGAGTCAAATTATCCATTTATATGATATGAGATTCATCTAGAAAGTGGTGGGACACAATCACCCAGTCGAGACAGTAGGGAGAATGGTATGGGAAGATTTACAGGTAGTCTTTTATGAATTTTTATTTCCCCGGACCTTGAGAGCTGACAGAGATAGCGATTTTATGAACCCGCAGCAGGGAACCATGACAGTCATGGAGTACTCGTCTTGATACATTGAGCTGCAGTGTTTCACCCCATCGCTAGCTGCCAATGATCTGATGGTCGCTAGGCGTTTTGAGTATGGGTTGAGTTACTCCATCTGGTGTCAGGTAAACGTGTTCTGGTTGACATCTATTCCTGAGATTTTTAACCAATCTTTGATTGCTGAGCGAATTCTGAGGGAAGCAGATAGTGCAAAGTAGGGCGGTTCAGCACCAAAAGCTTCCAGTGGGTCTTCTTTTGGGCGGAAGAGATGTTTTGAGTTTTCCCATGGGGGAGGAAGCAGTTAGGCTCCCAGCACAGATAGTTCTTATATTTTACATCAGTGCGGGAGGAAGGGACACTTCAGGGCGTAGTGTCCGTGGGACCCAGTGGAATGCAGAGGATATGGTAGGATGGGTCACCTTCAATGTTTCTATAGGACTTTTTATTCAGTTCCTAGTGAGTAGGGATCTGCACCTACTCCACGATCTGTTGCTGGATCAACAGGATCACGTCAGTCAGGCAGCTGGAATACTGGCAGCCGATCAAGCCGTGGCAGTAGTGGAGGCATTGGTAACCAGGCGTATGACTCTCAGCACCCGTAGGGAGTGTCTGCTCAGGGTAGTCAGGTTGTGACTCAGGGTCGGGGCACCGACTAGTTATATGCAGTCGATCCTACACCGCTAGAGCAGCACGTCAGGTCATCTACTATACGAGATACAATCTTAGTTTCCTCTACATTGGTATCAACATTGAGTGATACAGGCGCTTCACACTCTTTTATATCATAGGCTATCACAGAGTGTTTGGGCCTCGACATTGAGTAATATCATGGTATGATCACGTTAGATACCCCATTCAGTAACCGTTCAGAGGGGGTTCATCATTGTCAAAGTTGTCCCCTCTAGGTGGGTGGTTACCTTTTGTGTGGAACCTGTATGTTCGAGATATGACAGGTTTTGATGTAATAATCGAGATGGACATGTCAATTACCTATAGAGCCCGAATTGACTTCTATCATCAGAGGGTGACGTTTACGTCACCAGAGGTTGACACACATGTGCAAAAGGGATAATGGGATCTTAGTACGACACGAGCAGGACCAGAACACCAGATTTTTGGTGGTATCATGACACATGTTTCCAGTCATTATCTCAATGACCAAGGGTTACAATCCTCTATTTATCTTCCTGTGGTGGAGCACATCAGTTATGTCTTTCCTGATGATTTCTCTGGCCTACCTCTAGTGTGAGAGGTGGATTTTACTATTGTATCTATACGAGGAGCAGCACCAGTGACCATTCCTCCTAATAGGTTGGCACATAAGCAACTCATGGAGATCAAGATTCAGTTGGAGGACCTAGAAGTAAAAGGATTTATACATCCTAGTACCTCTCCTTGGGGATCATCGATCTTATTTTCCAAGAAGGAAGATGGTGCCCTTCATCTTTGCATGGATTACCATAAGTTAAATCAGGTGATAATTAAGAATCGATATCCTTTACCTCAAATTGACGACCTCTTATATCAGCTTCGAGGAGAAATAGTGTTTTAAAAGATAGATTTGAGGTCGGGATATCACAAGGTGAGGGTTAGGACTTCCGACATACCTCGCACAGTGTTCAGGAGTAGGTATGGTCACTATGAGTACCTAGTCATGCCGTTTGGGCTTACAATTGCACCTGTAGTGTTTATGGCTCTTATGAATCGTAATTTTCACCCTTACCTTGATTCTTTTGTGGTTGTATTTATGGATGACATCTTAGTCTATTCATGCTCATGACATGACCATGCAACCCATCTTGAGATCGCGTTGAATAAACTAAATGATCATCATATTTATACTAAGCTCAGTAAATTCCACATTTGGATAAATAAGGCTCACTTCCTGGGTCACATTATTTCTGAGTCTAGAGTTTCAGTTGACCCTGAGAAGGTGACTGCAGTAGTCTCTTGGGAGCAGCCCAAGATCATCTCTAACATTAGGAGTTTCTTGGGGATTGTTGGATATTATACGCATTTTATTCAGGACTTATCATGCCTAGAAGCACCGCTTACTGGTTTAACCAAAAGAGGGTGAGATTCGAGTGGTCGAAACCTTGTGAAACAGATTTTCAAGAACTGAAGTGAAGACTTACTTCGGCACTGATACTGATCTTACCGGAGTCGGGCAGGGCTTATACGGTCTATTGTGACATGTCATGTATTGGGCATAGACTTGTCTTGATGCAAGATGAGTGAGTCATTGTGTATGGTTCTCGTCAGTTAAAGGATCGCGAACAGAATTATCCAACGTACGACCTCGAGCTCATAGCAGTTGTACATGCCTTATGCTCTTGGAGACACTATTTGTTTGTATATAGTTTTTCAGTATTCACTGACAACAAATGCCTCAAATAAATCTTCACTCCGCGGGATCTAAATCTTAGGCAACGCAGGTGGGTCGAGTACCTGCAATCCTTTGATTTTGAATTGGCCTACACTCCTAGGAAAGGGAATTCAGTAGCTGACGCGCTGAGTCGGAAAACTCAATAACAGGTTGTTCGTGAATCTGATGAGGAGTGGAAGCTGATGGCCCTATTATAGGATATGCACGTTGAGGTTTTGGAGGGTCAGGGTCAGACTGTTCTCTCATCCTTAGCGGTAACATCTACTCTTTTGGAATAGGTTAGGGCAAGACAGTTATCGGATCTAGAAGGCCTTGTTTTATGAGAAAGTGTCACTGATGATGCCTCTATAGATTGGACCATGGATTAATGTGATAATTTATTGTTCCGTAGGTGTGTATGGGTCCTAGTAGACATCAGATAGGAGCTAGTGATGGATTTCCACACCTCAGGATGGGCAGTTCATCCAGGCATCACGAAAATGTATCGTGATTTTCAACGACAGTACTAGTGGCCTAGCATGAAGCGGGAAATAGCCGGTTTAATCACTTGGTGTACCACCTATCAGCAGGTGAATGTGGAGCATCAACATACAGCTAGGCTTTTGCAACCATTGTCCATTCCAGTGTGGAAATGGGATGATATTTTTATGGAATTTGTAACCACATTACTGAGGTCACCTCGTGGAAATGATGTGGTATGGGTTATCATCAACCGTTTGACGAAGGTCGCGCATTTCTTACCAGTGCGGGAGAAATTTGCGGTTGATGATTTGGGAAGGCTGTAGTTCCAAGAAATAGTGCTCCTTCATGGAGAACCTCAATCTGTTGTCTTGGAATGTGATACTCATTTTACACCTCGGTTCTGGTAGGGTTTACAGAAGGCCTAGGGTATGCAGGTACTCTTGATTACGGCCTATCACCCGCAGATTGACGGACAGACCAGGCGGACTATCTAGGTATTAGAGGATATGTTACATGCATGTGTTCTCGATTTTGGATGTTCATGGGAGAAACACATTCTTGTGATTGAGTTCTGTTATAACAATAGGTTCCAGGCTACCATTGAGATGGATCCCAATGAAGCCTTATATGTTTGGCCTTATCGCTCGCCTTTGTGTTTGCTTGAAGCAGGGGAGGAAGCTATTCTAGGACCACATCTTGTGCATGAGACTATCGAACAGATACAGCTTATCAGTAAGCGTATGCAGATAGCTCAGTCTAGACAGCAGTCTTATGCTAACAAGAACTGATGAACTCTTGAGTTTGAGGTCAGGAACCGAGTTTTCTTGAAGGTCTTGCCCATGTTAGGGAAGAGAAGTATTCAAAAGCAGGGTAAGCTTTCACTAAGGTTCATAGGACCCTTTGAGGTGTTGAAGCAGATCGAACTAGTAGCTTACCAGCTTGCACTTCCACAGAGATATATGGCCATGCACAATGTCTTTAATGTATATCAGCTTCAAAAAAACTTTTCAGATCTGACTCATGTGTTTCAGGAAGATGAGGTTCAACTGGATATGGATGCTTCCTTCAAGGAGTATCTGATTCGAATTGTCGGCCAGAGGGTGAAGACACTCTGAGGCAGGTCCATTCCTCTTATACAGGTGCTATGGCAGCACGACCGGTTACCTGACAAGACCTGGCAGCGAGAGGATGATATACAATCTCAATGGCTGGAGATTTTCACTAATGACACCTCTTTACCATCGGAAGACCAATTCGAGGACGAGTTGCTTTAAGGAGGGGAGGTTGTAATGACCCGAATCTTTGGAAAAGGTAAGGATCATTAGTTTTTCTTTAAAATCATTCCTTTAAGCTTGATTAATGTGTGTATCATCCAATGGATGGTCCAGGGAGTGTCCGAGGCTTGTTCAGAGACCAGGAGTTTGGGAAATGGACTTGCAGACTGTGGTGCATGGCCTGCGCGTGGTTTGCACATGGTTTGGCATAAACAGTGCGGCTGAAGATAGGGGCACCTGCAAGGGGGCACGGTTTGCGCAAGATATGAATAGTAAAGTCGCATGGTTTGGATAAACCATGCAGCCCTGCATTCTGGAGGCAGTGAGGTGCGCACGGTTTGGGTAAACAATGTCCCTAATCCATGCGACCTTGTATATGATGAAATTACACTTTTTACCTTAAGTCTATTTAATATATTTACTCTTCTCTTTTTGGTTCCAGTGGCCATAATAGAGGAATAAACCTCTTTTGAGCTCCCAAACCCCCTTCTATCTCAATTCCTTGTGGTTTCTTCATCTATTGTCCGTTCCTTGATCCGACGGAAGTGTTGGAAGGGCCACGGTAAGGCCAACCTCAGGCACCAAATTCCCCTCGGCAAATATTGCCTTCTGTCGTGCTATTTTGATGTAGGCTCATATGCCCTATTTTCCGAGCATTAGACTCGAACTCAGATCTCTTCCAATATACTTCGAATATGAGGTCGATATCGAGCGATCCTACATATACACCCCAAAGGTAGATGGTTATGTGTTCTCCTTCTGGGTTTTCGGCGTTCTTGAGTTTATTTTGTCATGCCATGGTTTTCCCTTTTCCAAACCCGTTATTTATATTGACTGATTACTGTCTAAATGACCCATGTGATAGGAGGGTATGGGAACTACCCTTATTTGGGTGTTTGGGTACAGTATGACCCCGGTATGGACACCCATAGGTGTTATACCTTGATTTTTAGCCCTTTTTAACCTTTGTACCTTTTGGGTATTTCTTCAAATCCATTTTGCATTTGAGGAAAATGGGATGGTTTTGTTAGGGCTTGGTTGGGATGAGTCATCCAAAACCCCTTTTATTATTTTAATGCATGTTTTCTTGAAATTGGATTATGTGATATTGTGAGATGGAAATTCCATGCTTTATTATTATCAATTTTATAAGAAGTGTATGCCTTATAACATATGCTAATTAAATGATTATGCTTCGGGCTAGGGGTAGACTATGAGAGCTCCCCTATGATATGGCATCGGGCTAGGGGAAGACCGTGAGAGCTCCCCTAATTAAATGATAGAGCTTCGGGCCAACGGTAGACCATGAGAGATCCCCTATATTATGGCTTCAGGATAAGGGTAGACTGTGAGAGCTCCCTTGAATGATTATTAATGTTGGGCCAGGGGTAGGATCGAGAGCACTGCCCCTGGGTTAAGGACGTCCATGAGTTCCGTTCTAGTCCTACCTGGTGTATTATATATATAGGTATATATATAAACACATATTTATCTCTAAATAAGCAGGTGATTCATACATACATACAAGTCGTGAGTTGAAGCAGGTAGACCTGCCAGGGGTCCTTTTGGAACCTGAGCAAGATGGTTGTTTATTGCTTGTTTTACATTATTGCACTCAATTTCTCACTATTAATACGAACACCTATTTGGATTACACATAGACATCGTCAGTGGTGGCCTATTGAGACTTGTCTCACAGCTTACCCGGGTGGCCTCCTGGGCACCCGTGTAGACTTTACTACCGAAGGTACTAATCGGGGCAAGGCCGGAGCTGCAGGTGGTTGATACATGTACTTTCTATCTAGAGTTCCAGAGAAGAGGATCGAGCTTGGATAGGGATTCTTTTGGACTACCTTTTGTTCCTTCTGTACTTCTTTTAGCATGACAATAATTTTTTTACTTTTGTATCAGCATGCCATGCATCCATATTGTATCGGACACTTCCTATGAGGCTTTTTTATGTTATACAGGGTTACTTTATTTCTATTGTTTGGTTTGTATGTTTCCCCTTTTCTCCTTATTATCCACTGTTTGTGCTACTACTATCTACTACTTTGATGTTATTCTGCTGTGTACTCTGACATGGGGGTATTGTCTCCCCACTAACTTACCATTACACCCCCGCTGCTAGTCGGCAGCCCCTGGCCTACAGGGAGACGAGTCAGGGGTTATGTGGCCAACCGGGCATGGGGCTCGGGTTGATGGGCAGCCGGGTCTGGGATGCCACAGAATAGTTTACAATATATGGGTGAAAAAGGATTAGATGAGGAAGTTCATGTTTATAAGATCATATATATCATTCCCAATGAGTGGGAATCCAAGAGTACTGCTATTGATGTGAACAGAAATGTTATTCATATTACCCTTGATGTACTCTTCTGAACTCGTCTTCAACATGAAACTAGATAGAAGAGAGATACTGATAATGTAAAGAAGAATAATGGAAATATAAGTGTTTCTTTTACTACAACTTCTAATCATACGAAACCCAAGACTCCTAAGAGAGTTACCAAATATAATTCTAAGAAAGTTTTCATCCAATCTGAATTTAGTGGAAGTGAATCATCAGAGTAGGAATTAGAAAATCTTGCTTGGAGGACGAACAAGATAGCTGGATAGAGGAATATTCCATCCAGATATATGAAAAAGGAAAGGAAAGACAAGAATGATTCAGAATTCACATGTTATGAATGCAAGAGAGTGGGACACATAAGGCCTGATTTCCCCATGATTAAGAGAAAAGAAATAACGGAAAATCATTCTAAGAGAAACAGAAAGAAGTATTACAAGGCTAAAGCTAAGAAAGGCTTGAAAGATAATGACACCTAGAGTGTCAGTGGTGGATACTCTTCAGATGAATCTTCAGATTATGAATCTTCTGGACAGAAGAATCTTGCACTAATAGCCGGACTACCTATTGAGAATCATTGTTTAATGGATTCAATACACAATATTGACTCTATGACCAATATATCATTAAATGCTAATGATAGTAAATATTATAACTCTTTGGATGAAGAATATTCTTCTGATAAAGATAACACTTTACCTACCTATGAAGAAGTTTCTAGGTCTTCCAAACTTCTTGTGATTGAGAATACAAAACTCATGAAAAAACATGATAAGGAAAATTCTAGGAATACTATTCTTACTAAGGACATATCACATCTTTCTAAAGATCTTGATAAGAAAAATGCTGATTTTGAAATTATTTCAAAAAATATTGAGGAAGTAAATTTTGAGAAGAATAAGCATTATAATGATCTAGAAAACGTAATTTATAAGAAAAATGTTTGTGTGCCTATCTCTAGTTCAAAATAAAATGTTTTTTAAAGATAAGAACATGGTTATTAAACACAAATCTGAAATTTTTTCCTTGAGGATGTGTTTGTCAAAATTTACCTTTGGTAAAGAATATTTTGATAAAATATATTCTCAAATCCGACCTCTATAGAATAGTTTTGGTTTTGGTTATACTAGTTCTAGTCCTGTTTTATATAATAGTTATTTTGTTCCACAAAGTGCTTCTTTTTGAACAATGTGTCATTATGGTGGAATGGGAAAATAATTTATCTCTAAAAAAACCCAATCTTTAGGATTTCATAAAGCCTATTTTTCTAAGAAGATGTGGGTGCCTAAAATTTAGTTTTCTATGAATTTTGGATCCGACAAAGATTTGAATCCAAAAAACTAACTTTTTCTTTTTTTTCAGAAAAATACAGAAGGTACGAATAGAAATAAGTGGTACATTGAGATTGGATTTTTCCAGCCTATGACTGGTAACAAAAACTATTTCGAAAGGATTATCAAGACGAAAAGAGGAAAAGTAAATTTCAGAGAGAATGCTCTGGGAGAAATTATTGGTATAGGTTACATTGTTCTTCTTGGAAAAACCTTGATTTCAAATGTTTTATTTGTTAAGGGTCTTAAGAGAAACCTTATTAGCTTAATCCAATTATGTGATGAAGGTTACCTTGTGAATTTTAGGAATGAAAAGTGCTTAGTACACAATTCCAATGAAGATTTTGTTCTTTCTTCCCATATGTAAGAGAATGAATACACACTAAACTTAGAAGACGTTAGGATCCAAGATCTTCCTTTCCTTAGTGCAATGGAAGATTATTCATGGTTATGGAATAAAAGGTTAGGACACCATAATCATAGGAAATTATGAAAATTTTCTAATAAAAGATTAGTTAAGGATCTACCATATCTTAGATTTGATTTTTCAAATTTTTGTGACCTGTGTCAATATGGAAAGCAGCATAAATAATGTTTTAAATCATTCGGTGAATTCAAAACTATTAATGCATTATAGTTAGTTCATATGGATCTTTTTGGACCTACAAAAACTATATGTATTGGGGGAAAGTATTATGTATTTGTCTTGGTTGATGATTACTGTAGATTTATATGGCTATATTTTCTAGTAATGAATTCTGAAGATTTTTCTTATTTCAAAAGATTTAGAACCGTAGTTAAAAATGATAAAAACCATCCATTAAAAACAATTCATAGTGATCATAGAGGAGAATTTCAAAAGTATGATTTTGAAAATTTTTCTCATAGAAAATCCATTACTCATAACTAATCTTCACCTTGAACACCTCAATAGAATGGTGTTGTTGAAAGAAGTTATATAATTATTCAAGAGACAACTAGAACCACGTTGAGTGAGTATTCTATAGACAATCATTTTTGTCTGAATATGTAGGTACTTCTTGTTATACTATAAATCAAGTTTTGATTAGACCTCTTCTTAATAATACTCCTTATGAGTTATGGAATGGTAGAAAACCTTCACTTTCCTACTTTATGTTTTTTTGGATGAAATGTATTCATTATGAATACTAAAGATAATATACATAAATTTGCATGAAAATATGATAAATGTATTTTTTAAGGCTTATCCATAACTTCTAGGGCTTATAGAGTTTTTAATAAAAACACTTGTACTGTTGAAGAGATAGTACATGTAAAATTTGATGAAACTGATCCTTTGGTTTTTAAACAACCCTAACCTATAACCTCAGACGAGTTTTTAAAAATTGATTATCAACCTATGTTAGATGATCCTTCTGAAAAGGAAAATGTTCAAGAAGATACTTCTGAATCATTTACTCCAGAATATTTCCTACCCTAGGTTGATGAACAAGTTTTACAAAACCCAAATAAGTCGTTTCCAATGAATCATCCCAGTGATAGAATCATTGGATATTTGAATCAACCTGTAAGGACTAGAAGTTCCTTATGAAATGAAGAAAAACATCTATCATTACTTTCCAAATTTGAATAAAAAATCACCAATGATGCTTTAGGTGATGATGATTGAATTAAATCCATGCAAGACGAACGAAATTAATTCAAAAGGAATAAAATCTGGACCATTTTTGAAAGACCTAAGGAAAATTCTGTTATTAGAGTAAAATGGTCCATCAAAAATAAGTGTGATGAAAATGGAATAATTGTTTGAAATAATGCTAGATTAGCTTCTAAAGGATATAATTAAAAGGAAGGAATAGACTATGAAGAAACCTATGCTCCTGTAGCTATACTTGAATCTATTTGTATATTACTTGCCTTTCTAGCATTCTTCAATTTCAAACTTTTTCAAATGGATGTGAAATGTGTTTTCCTTAATGGTTTTTTTCAAGAGGAAGTTTTTGTTGAACAACCTCCTAGTTTTGAAGATACATAACATCCTGATCATGTTTTTAGGCTTACAAAATCTTTGTATGGCCTTAATGAAGCCCCTCGGGATTGGTATGATAGACTTATAAGATTTTTCCTTCAAAATAACTATGTTAAGGGAAATGAAGATCCAACCCTTTTTAAAAGAAATATAAGAAAAATGTTTTGATTGTTCAAACATATGATGATGACATTATATTTGGTTCAACTCAGCAATCATTAACTGATTTCTTTTTGGATCTAATGAAATCAGAGTTTGAAATGAGTATGATGGATGAGTTAACATTTTTCCTTGGTTTTCAAATTTCTCAAAAACCAGAATAAATCTATATATCTCAACATAATTATATTAATGAACTACTTAAAAATTATGGATATGACAACACTAAAAGCATAATTACTCCCACTTGTACCTCAAACACACTTGATCGTGATGAAGCTAGGAAACTAGTAGATCAAATAATTTTAGAGGTACGATAGGAAGTTTACTTTACTTGACAGCTAGTCATCCAAACATAATATTTTCAGTATGATTATGTGCGAGATATCAATCCAATCATAACGAATCTCGTTTAAAGGCAGTGAAAAGAATTTTTCTCTACTTAAAGGGAACCATGGATTGAAGACTATTATATTCTTATGGAAATTATTTTCTTTTGAAATGTTTTTCAGATACTGACATTGGTGGATTTAGAATGGATATAAAGTGTACATCTAGAACATGTTATTTCATTGGAGTTTCATTAGTTTCATGGACATTCAAGAAGCAAAACTCAGTAGCACTTTCCACTTCTTATGCTGAAAATGAAGCAGTTGGAAGTTGTTGTGCTCAAGTGTTGTTGATGCAACACACACTCACAAACTATGGTATGAGTTTTACCAAAACACAAATTTTGTGTGATAATACAAGTGTCATTTACATTATTAAAAATCCTTCCAATCACTCTCATGAAAAACACATAGATATTAGGCATCACATTCTTATAGATCACACAATAAAAGGATATATCATTCTTCAATTTATCGGAATGCAATATCTGCTAGATAATATTTTCACTGAATATTTACCCTCTGATAGATTTGAATACATTAAACAAAAGTTAGGAATGATAACCATAAGGTAGTCCTCCTCAATAACTTCCTATTGAACCAATATTCTTATAGTGATAATATTTTATTCATAGGGGGATTACATTTCATTGTAAATTTTTTCATATTTTTCGTAATGATTTTTTTTTTCATTTTTGCCGTAATGATATTTTTTTCATATTTTTTGTAATGATTTTTTTTATTTTATGTAATTAATTTTCTTCATATTTTTTTAATAATTATTTTTATTTTTCGGAATGATTTTTTTCATATTTTTCATAATAATGTCTTTCATATTTTTCATAATCCAAATTTAAAGACCTGATATTTTCATAATGGAAATTTTCGAACTTGAAATGTTCATACATAAGTTTTTCGTATTGAAAATTTCCGTAATGAAGATTTTCGTAATGATAATTTTGGTAATGAAGAACTGTGTACTCAATTTCATTTTCATACTCACGTTTTTTTGAATCTAAAGTCATTAAAGAAGAATTTTACTCAAAACGAATAATTCTCCTGAAAATCTGAAAGGAATGATTCTTTCTTGAGTTTTCATAATAACCTTTTACTTTCTGTTAGGTTATTTTGTTTTTTTTTAATTTATCAGATTCAAGTTTCCTTAAATCTTAATGTTTTCTTTAAAAACCTCAAAAGATCAGATTCTACTAAATATTCCTTGCAGCTATCATCTCAACTGTCAGATCAGATATGATGAATTCTCAACCATTAGATTGAAATAGTATGATGAACTGTCACTTCAACACCTATAAAAGGGGACCCCCGATAATTTTCCCACATCGGTTTTCAATACTTTTGTGTGACAAAGAACTTCCCATCATCAAAAGACCATTCTGAATTTTTCGAAATTGCACAATTACGATTGACTGCCGAAGTTCTTTCTCAAGATATGTCTTATGTCAAGCCAACTGCGGAGTGGAAAATATACAGGGAGAGGTTGGTGCACCCAAACATCATCAACAAGTATGATTCTATTATCTCCAAGAACATCAATCTCAGTGGATGGGAATGTGTAGCCATATCAAATACATGAGCTCAGGATGCTGTGTATCTGGATTTGCTCATATTATTTTACGAATCAGTTTGTTTTTTCATGGATGATTGTAGAGAATAAAATTCCTTCAAGAGTTATGGAAACACATATACACTTTCTTACACCTAGGCTGCTAGCTTGGTATGATTATATTATGAAGGAGAGGCAGAATTTTGTTCCCACAAATTGCCAGATGTTTATGAATGTTTTGTAAAAGTGAAGGCTATGAAATTTTTTGGACATACTGATTTCAAGACTGCAAATATTACTCACTTTTCTACCAACAATCAGATCCTACAGCTATGGGTTAAAAGATTTTTCATACTGGGAAAGGGTAACAAGGAAACTCTTAAAAAAATTGATATTTATATCCTATAATTTTTGGTAAATATAAGAAAAATCAATCTGATGAAGCACATTCTCATCACAATTGAGAATATCAAGAATGGGAATATGAGAGCATAGATAATCATGTATCATACCCTACATTCCAAACTGATTGTTCGGTGCCTTGAATCTTTCAAGATATCTTGCATTTTCAAGCCGTGGAATTGAAATGTATTTCTAATCAGTGATGATACACTCAAGAGAATTAATGTTGGATTTTCTATGGAATCATGAGAGTTTTATGATCTACTAGTGGATGAGACAGAATCCATTCTGAAAAATTCTGAAGAGGCTGAAGCTTCAAAGAAAGCTGCAAAGAAGAGGAGGCTAAAGGAAGTGAAAGGAACAGAGAAAACCCCTATGGCCAAAGAAACCGAATCCGCACCAACAAAGACCAAGAAACAGAAAGCGTATCTGGATGAGGTAGTTTAAAAATTGAGGGAGGATAAGAAGAATCAGAAGGAAGGGGAGCCACAGTTTGGGATAGACCCCGCTGAGGCCAAGGCATTGAAAGAGAAAGCTCCTGAAGAGATTGAAAAAAAGGAAAAGAGAATAAGCTTAATATGAGGATGTCTGAGGCAGAGATTGTGCAATATCTTTTGAAGTCTACTGAAGATGCATCCGAAAAAATTCTAGTACTAAAAACATTCCTAGTAGAACCATTACCTGAGACTCCGGGAAAGAAGTTCATGTCCCCATAAAATGTTCAAGAGAAGGTTGCTAAATAGATAGAAGTTGTGGAAGATGTACAAGAAAAGGATGAATGTAGTAGTCGTACTGATGATATGATTAATAATGTTGAATATTATCATGAGAAATAATTTTCTTCCAAAAAAATTTCAATCCAGACTTCTCTAGCCGGATCCTCAAGACTTGCTACTCATGGGGTTGATGAGAAGGCTGAAGAGGAGGTGAACAAGTTTTATAAAGAAGAGAGTCATAATCATGACTTTATTCATCTGAGGATATTGAGGCTGGATTAGAGAAAGAAAAATTTGATGAATATTATATTGTTCCATTATCTGAATGTGAGCACAAATCTCTAGATGAAGAAGCTATTCCGAAAACCAAAAAGGGAAAAAAGTGGTTATTTATACCCCTATTAAAAAAAATTTAAGGAACAAGGAAGCTGGAGGAGCCTCTAGGAAGAAGCTTGTTGAGTTAGAGGAAGAACCACAATCTAGGAAAATGTCAGCTTCGGAGTCATCAACACTAGGACATGATTTTTTCATTCAGTTGCTGAATAAGTTAGTGGATACCATTCCGATCTTTCCAACAATTGACTCTTGATGCCAAATGCTCTAGCATATCATGTATCATAAATCAGACTCTGTATCCTTGGTGATGGATATATGTGTAATGATTGAGGCCGAAAACAAGAATTTCCTTATCAACTATGAAGCCCACAAAAAATCTTGCAATAAAATGGTGAGTTGGTCAATGAATGTTTTCGAAGATCATAGAGAGCTTAATGAATTTGAAGATGATGTTAAGAAAGCCATTGATTCTTCAGAAGGTAAGATTGAGGATCTTACAAATATCATTGGGGAAAAGCTAAATCTTGGGAAGAATACTCAGATTCAAGATGTCAAAGATCTGAATGGAATGATGAATTTTGTAGTACAATGTTGGGAAACAGAAATGGATCTCTGGATTAAGATCCAAGAAAATCTAGTAATGTAAGACGAATTGCTGAAGGCTTAGGAAGAGGCCATGAAGGCTCAAGAAGACATGATCAATGTATTATAAAATCAAGAAGAGGATGATCATAAAGAGTTAAATAAGATGAAAACCATTGTGTAGAACTGATACCCAAGGAAAAAGAACCAAAATATATCCATATCCGATCTTTTGTTGTATCTGTGTTTCCTTGTAAAAATTCATTCAATCGTATTGAAATTGTGGTTTCATGTTTTGACTAGTTGTTTGTATTAATATTTCAGGTACCATATTTCTTTTCCATTCCATAAATTTTATTTTTAAAATCACAAAGGGGGATAAAGGATAATGAACTTCAAGTAAAGAAGAAATATCCCTATGTAAGTGAGTTTATCTAAAGGGGAGTTCTCATTATGAATATTTCCATACTCAAGATAATGAAATTTTTCATTCCAGTAGTCTAGAATACAATACATAGTGTTTCAAAGCCTAAGGGGGAGTTACTCTTATTCACCATTGTTCATATGTAAAGGGAGATAAGCTTTATTTCAACATCTATAAATTTTTTCTATGTCCTTATATTCTTTTTCATAAGGATATGTGCGCCTTCCAAAAAGGGGGATATTGTTGAGTCAATAAGGTTTTTTTCATGAATTTTCCATTCCTTAATACATGGCGGAGATTGTTAAGCCATTAAGGTTTCCTTATGACCTTACCATTCCTCTTGTTTTTAAAATCACAAACACCTTATCTCAAGGAAAATATTTTCTTACCCTGGTTTTACTTCTTTAAGGAAAATTTTATTCCCCAAGGAAATTTATCCTTACCATGTTTTCATTATTCAATAAAATTTTTCTAAGTGTAAAATTCAGTTTGAAACCAAAACCTTGGAATCATATAAATACTTAGATATGAAGGATTCTATTTTAGAATCCGAATTTGTAGAATTCTGATTACGAATTCTGATTATGAACTCTTATGATGTTCTGACTCCGAAATATAATTAATAATCGCGTTTATGAACATTCTGATTTCTGACTCCAAATTCTAATTACGAATTATGGTTATGAACATTTTGAGTTCTGACTACGAATTCTGATTACGAATTCTGGTTATGAACATTATGTGTTCTGACTCTGAATTCTGATTATGA
Organism: Viscum album; assembly: GCA_963277665.1. Classification (NCBI taxonomy): domain Eukaryota; kingdom Viridiplantae; phylum Streptophyta; class Magnoliopsida; order Santalales; family Viscaceae; genus Viscum; species Viscum album. Next base: position 63,658,291 of record OY728128.1, read on the forward strand.
ATTCTAATTACGAATTCTGATTACAAAATTTTCTATGTTTTGACTCTGCATTTTCTAAATACAGACTTCGAACTCTTATGAGTGATAACTCTGAATCGTCATGAACTCTGACTCCAAACTTCGTATGTTCTGGTTCTGAATTCTGTTGAATCCAGACATCAAATTTCACTGAAATTCAAACTCTATAATTCTATAGAATTATGGTTCTGAATTCCAATAAAACAGAATCTGAATATCCTTGTATTATAGAATATGGATTCAATTTTGGTTGGACTCCGAACTTTCATTTTCTTACATTACAAATAATGGATTTTAGTTATGTAACCATATTATTCTTACACTTGTTTTGTTATAAAACAATTTCATGCATTCAATTATTGAATAACCATTGTTTGAGTGACACGTATACAGGTCCCTACGAAATTCGAGGAAAAATATAACTGTTGGAGGAGGTAGCTGATCGTTGAAGCCGTTCCTATAAATAAGATCTCATTTGAAAAAGCTCACAACATGTTGATCAATCTATAGATTACATGCTACTGATGCGATTTTTAGAGAGAGATACTTTCACTGCTTTGTGCGTACTGAACTTCTTCTTCAGATTTTCTTTTTGAAACTCCAAATGTTGCTAAGTACATTTGAGGGCTTCCGGGGATAGGAAGACAGAGGTGTCGACTACCTTGAATTTAGGGCTTCCATGCTGAGGAAGACAGAGGTACCCACTACCTTGATGTTGAGAGCTTGCGGGGATAGCAAGACAGAATCTGATCATCATATCGAGGGCTTACCCTGGTGTGGGTAAGACAAACATTCTTGAAAGTATAAATCAAGTGGCCTATATCCAAGTTTTTTGGATACTATTCTCTTTGGGTTTAATGATTTAATAGTTGTTACTTGTTTTTTTACACGTTTTCTGCTGCATTTTTATTGTTGAGGAAAGTATAAATATCTTATAGTTCTTTATATTTGTAATCTGATTTAGTTAGATTCTGTACGCTTTACGTTATAATCATTATCTTTGTAAACATTCATTATGTTTCATTTCCAGAATCACTTTTCTAGAATTTCATTCTCGGAATCATATTTCCTGATTCATGAATATTTATAGATCCATAGGTTTTGTGAATTAAATTATTTAACCCTGTTAAACATAACCTTATTTAAAGTACCAAAGGAAATTTTCAAGTATACAACTCACCCCCCTCTTGTATTTGCGCATATCATATTTACATATTCGATCATACATTTGGTGTTATAGAGTATATCATACTCAGACCTACCATCTCAACAATTATCTCGAAAACATCTCCTTGAGTTGCGGAAGAGGGATATGGGACAAGTGGGCAATGATTTCAATGCAACGGGGGAAACCATGATCTGGCCGCGGGCCTTCGAAGCTCGAAGGAACCACAAGAGGGGTGTGGCTCCAATGGGATCTGGAAGGTATTAGCTAGTCAGTAGTGTTCTTAGGTGAGGGATGTTACTAATAAGGGAAGGGTATGGAGTGTTGGCTAAGCATATTTTCACTTGGGAGAAGATAGGAACTCGCAATAAGATGAAGTTGCATATTGGGTGCTCCATTGAATAAAAAGGAGTGTCCATCAACCAGGAGGATAGAGAGGAGACCCTATAAGGTATGTTTTGGTATTTTTTCTTACTTTATCCATTCTTCCACATAACACAGTATATACTATTAGAAAAATAAAATAAATACCCACCCCTAATGTCTTTCCACCAAAGGAAAACCGAATAGAAGTTTAGTTCTTTTATTATGTAAAATCAGAATGAATCACCCATATTAAAATAATATTTTTATTTTAATTCATTCACCAATGTAAATTAGATCAGTAGCTGGAAGATCATCGGTTGACATATTTCTTAATTTTAAATTACACAATAAAAATAAATGTAGTTGTAAAATGTGTTATTCAAAAATATATTAACATATTGAAATAATAAATTAGAAAAACACCTTTTTTAAACCATACAAATTGTTTCAGATAGAAATTAATAATCCATACTAAAAATGATAAATGGGCGTTCAAATTTGTTTTAACCACTTTAACACCATCTACATTGATTTACTGATAAATAATTTTTCTCATCCCTGCAAAATAACAAAATACCTCTTAAGACAATTAAAGGTATAAGGGCACACAATAGAAGTTGTTGATTTTAAAATTTAAATTTTTCAATCATAAATTAATTAATATTAATTGCCTCTAGCTATATAACCCTTTTATAGTCTATTAATCCTACTTTAGTTAGTTAGATAATAATAAATAAAATGAATTAATAAATCGTTTTGATTAGATGTCTACACATCCATCACATGTTCTTGAATCCATTATTCAATGGATCGGATTCCAAATCCATCTATTACATGATAGACATATGTCATTAACTCAAAATATTACTCATAATAATATTAAAAGAACATAGAATATTATTACAATATCCATTTGTATAATATAAATCACATTATATAATTAATCACTTGAATATTATTGTATTAAATAATTTTATCCCAAATATTCCCTACATGAATAATGATGAATTTTTTTATCTATTGGTGATTGATAGAACACTGAGAACACCTAGATCCCATGGTGGAGCTGACCATGTCCTATATAGTCATTCAATATAATATGTCAGATTCTCAAATGTGCAATAATGTGTGACCCTCCTGTACCTTATCACAATAAAAGTGAATAATAATCACAAACCAAGAGTGGAGTTTAGAAACCCATCAAGGCCCCTAAAGAGATAAGGAAATGTAATTTCAATGAATCCCATCATAAAAAAAGTTATTGTGTAACAAAATCTCTTTTCCATATGATATCACATAAAAAATAATTCACACTTCCGTCGTCACCTTTTTTTGATTTATTCATTATTGATATAACTAGATGGACATTCCTTCAACAATAGGGTCCTTGGATTTATGATGGTTCTTCCATCATTATCTACCATACATGAGATGTAACACCCTATGATTTTTATGAGATATTTTTTTGAATTTTCATTGATGTCTTGTCTTGTACGATGCACCAATGTTAGCTTGTGCAATACGCAACACTGGATTTACTTAGGGTATATGCAATGCTATGCTTGGATTGTGTTACACACATTTTCAGGTTTTTAAAAATTATTAATTTCATTCAAGAACGATTATAAGTGTACAACAAAACATTATTATGTTACCTTATAACCAATTCATTATAATGGCGTGTTTCAACAGTATCGACTTTCTTCTAATATACAATTTAAATCCAAATAATTTAGTTTATAGAATAATAAAATCACACTTTATAATTTTATTAATTAAATACTTGTTTAATATATTCAATATATATTTTAAAATCATATTATACGTTTTCTAGACATGATATTTGAACAAAATCAATTTTTCAGATAAAATACCCAATTTTCAGAAAAAATGAACATTTACAGCATTTTAATGGAACACAAATTTTAAATCTATATTCCGAAACTTTTATATATTATATATTACAACATTAATAATTTTTTGAAATCATGATATAAAAATTTAATTTGGATTAATTTCTTATATTTTACTAAAAATTTCAATTTTTTACGGAATAGAAAAAATACATTAAATTTTAAATGAATGATAGTTTTTCATCAAAATAATAAAAAAATTAAATTATATTATTGAATAGATTTAAATTATAAATAGAATATATTTTTATATATAAATATAGTTTAAATCAATTTAATTAATTTTTCATTTAAATTGGATGTAATCACATTTAATTTTTTTGAAATGTTTTTTTTAACCACATTTTTCATTCCAAAAAGGGGATTAATATTAAATTAATTGCTGAAAATTATATGTTTTGAATTTTTAAAAATTGATTCCATATATTGAATCAGTATGACAAAATTATTTTTTATATAATCCTTTTAATTTTAGGCATTTTGAATAATAATATCAGTATTTTTTATTATTATAGTAAAAAGGTATGTCTAGAGATTAAGGGTAAATATAATGTTATATAAACACTTATCATACTATTATTGGATGATTTATTATAGAACTAAGCCATCCTTTGATTGAAATTATACACTTTTTACTCTATTTAATGAGATTTGGACATTTAATATATTATATTTACAGAAAAAATAAATATGTCTTACTCATATTTTAATATATAATAGTTTTTAAAATTAGTTTATACAAAAATAAAAACTATATTATGAATACAAATTGGGAGATAAAATTATTTTATTTATCATTGTAATTTATTTGTTATTTTTTGGAAAAAATTAATTATCATAATGGTGTATATATTGATGGAGTAAAAATTATTTAATTAAAGAATAATCAAAAAATTAATTTTTATTTATATGATAACATCCATTAAAAGACAAGAAAACATGACCAAAACCTATTGGTAGAGTATATATTGACCGAAATAATAAGAGTGTCAATTTATTGACCATTTTGAGTCTTATATATGAGATTATGACTACTATATTATTTTATTAAAAGTGATGTTAAACATGTCACATTCATAATTTAATAATAATAAATTTTTTAATGATCGATTTTCTAGAAGATATATTAAACTAAAAATATTCGTCATAAATACCTTAAATTTATATTCATCGTATTATTTTATTTTAATTTTCTGTTCATCAAATATGTGTATTAAATAATAACCCAAAACTGTTGTTGAAATTTTTTTATAAATGGAAATATAATATTAATGATTTAAAAAATATTAAAATAAATATAATTTGGGGTATTTAATATATCCAATGATTATTAAAGACTTACATGAACCCATATGGATATAATAATAATATAAGGATAACATCTAGTCTTGATATTTTAAAATATACAGGAATTCAATATTGTCAAAATTGACATTATTTTTGTTTTGTCAAAATAATGTTTCATTAAATTATTTTAAGCAATTTATAAAAAAATTAAATTTTCATAATAATTATGATATGTTATAAAATGATATATATTATTTATTTATGATTTAATTGACATAAAATAAGTAAATATTTCCCCATTGTAATATTGAAATACTTGTTACCCTAGTTAAAATGAAAGATAATAACTAAGTGATAAATTAAAATGAGAAGGTATAAATATATTGAAATACCTGTAAAAAATTTATTGACTGATGAGATTACATCCTTCTCTCATTTCTTCTTTAGATTATTAAATATTGGAGGTTTTTGGATGTGTTTTTATTTTATTATAAATTTACATTTTTTGGAGATTCCAAAAGTACCACACGCCTCAATTATAAAAGGTAACCTCCTCCCTCACCCATTGAATTCACATTGATCATTCAAGATCATCCATTACCTACCCATTTACTTTATCAACATCCATAGTCACATTCTTGATGTTCTGGTCTTCTCAAATGTACAACTCTAGTCTATTTAATTAGTTATTTAGAGGTAGCATATCGAAGATTATGTGATTCAAATACATATTAAGAATGTCTGACCAAAGGATATGAAGAAGGGTATTAAATAAGATGTGTCATAAATGAGTTCCTCTTATGAATAAAAATTTAAGAGATGATATAGATGTTTTATGATTGTTTTTTTATGTTTCTCAATATCTAAAGACAAAAAACTAATATGGTCTTTGGGCCTTTATTTATTTCATGTGTTTATTATTCCGTAAAAGTAATGCAATGTACGTAAATATTAGGGCCCCTATCATTGGTATCATAGTAATAGTTTAGTTAAAATTTGGAAACTATATAGGTTAATCTATAGTGAGATCCATTGAGATAATTAAAAGGATATGACTAGTTATGTACTAAATATATTTCTAATTATAGGTTCAAATCCCTGTGTATTCCTGATAATCATGAATAACCTAGGATTAAACCTACGATATCATACATTGAAATATTTTACGTAATTTCCCAAAACTATGTGTTTTTAATCTCTAATATGTATTTCTCACACAATATGTTATAGTCATAGTCAATAACTACATGTGGAATTCATGGGCATTATATTTCTTATGTGGAAATATCATGAAGAGAATCTGGAAGGTGGTACATGTACTAGTTATAAAAAGATGGATAAAGATACTAAAAATGGCATGTGAAAGGTATGAGATGATCTAACACTTCCATTTAATTTAAAACATAGAATCTTGTATAGATTAAGGCGGAGTAACCTTAATACATGGTTCATATGCTTGGAAATACTACGATGAGGGATCCTTACTAAAGTAATAAGGATAAAGGTGGATGATATATGTGTATATGTTTCAGAATTCAAAGAAGATGGTATATAAATCATTAAATTGACATGTTTTTTTCAATATATATTTTTCATTATATATTGGAACAGATATGTGGACTATTTATAAGGAAAAGTAAAGTTAGTTTAAGGGTAAGGTGATATAATTTGATAACACATGATTAAGGGAAATATACCCTTTAATTTGTCCCTTGTGTTATGATAATGATGTTTGGATAATGATATATTGTATTTGAATAAGTAAATAAGACAATGCTAGTTTCATGGGAACAATGTATATATTTTTTGACATGTGGTTTATGCTATCATGTATATGTATAAAATTTTTTGGACATAAGGAATATCTCCAATATGTTTTGGAATAAAGAAACATGCATGTTTTTCCTAAGCATATATCATAATTTAGGTTATTACCATGACTCATGAGAATACATGATGAAAGTGATCACATGTTTGAATAGAGATCCACATGAGATACCTTATAATATATGGGGGATAAATGTCAAGGTTAGTTAGTGAAACTCTTTTTGTAGTTTTGGATTTTTCATCTTTCAGAAGGATTGTAAGGTTATTAATTTATGTAATGTATATGTTAAACAATTGATGATGTTTATTTTATTAAATTATTTTCTCACTCTAGATGGAATTATTATAATTTCATAACTTTTTATAACCATTTTATTATGATAAATATATATGGAATGACATGTCTTTCTATTTATGAATCTTGTTATATTATAATGTTAATTGAATGAGAAGTTTACAATTATTTATTAAAATAAGAGATGAAGTGTATGTTGGTCAAGAAACGATGAAAGGATTAGGTTTTACATTATCATGTAAGTATTTATTTTCATTATCCAAGTCCAGGGAAGAGATATTGGAATTAAAAATTTCACCCTAGTACCATCTTTACTTTTGATCCATTTATTCCCTTATATCATCATGGATTTATGGATTTCTATTTCTAACTCTATCCTAACGATGTTCTCTATCAATCTACATCAGAAAATGATAGTTTGATTTTTCTTCCATATTCATGTTTTCACATTCCACCTATCTTCTCCTAGAAATAATCCTAATTATGAGTGAATTAGGGAATCAATTATGTTTCTAACAATACTTTTTTAAGACGATGTTTTATTATTAATTTTTAGGACATGAGTTTAAATGAAACAAATATTCCAATGTTAAACCGTTTATAAACATGATGAATATTGATGGGTAAATTAATTTTAAGCGGTGTAAAATGTTACACCCCCATATTTTTCTGAGATATATATTTTTAATTTATTTTATATCTTCTGTTGTACACTACACCAAGTTAGGCTTGCAGAATAATCAACATCGGCTTATCATGTGGTATACGCAACCCTATTATTGCCTTATGTTACACAAAATTTAGTTTTCTTTTGAAATATTTAATTTAACATAAGAATAATTATATGTGGAAAAATAAATATTTTTATGTTAGCTTATAACATAGACATTATAATGGCGGGCGTGAACAATATTAACATTCTTCTGAAAACCTATTTACATGAATAAAATGGAGTTTATTGAATAATTAAATCACTAATTATGGATTTTATTAATTAAATATATTATTAATATAAACAATATAATATTTAAAGATCATATTATATGTTTTCTAGACATGTTATAAGAACAAATTCAATTTTTTATATAAAAAAATAATTTTCAAAAAATGTTGTTTTGCCACCTTTTGATGGCGCACCCATTTTAAATCTATTTTGGACTATTTTATATATATTTTTAACATTATAAAAATGATATTTGGAAGAAGGATGTAAAAATTTTCTTTGGATGATTTTTTTATTTTTTTTATAACTTTCATTTATTTATTATTATTAGGAATACACTATATATTAATTGAAAAAATTCATCAAAAATAATTTATATAGTAAAATTATATTATGAAATGGTTTTAATGGATAAATATAATATATTATTATCATTTTATATAATTTATTTCAGTGGATTTAATTTTTCATTGATTTTTGAAGTAAATATATTTCAATCTTTTATAATGTTTTATCTTTTAAAACCCATTTTCATTCCTATAGTGGGATTAATTTTAAATTAATTACTATAACATCGGTTTTTTTATTTTTAAAAATAGATTCCAAATTAGGAATTAGTAGTTCCTAATTTTCTAAATATCATTATTTTATTGTTAGGTAGTATGAATTGTATCATCAGAAATGTTTATTAATATGGTCAAAAGGTAAATCGGGTAATTAAGGGTAAATATAATATGATAAAATTACCAAAAATCTAGTCTTATTTTGATTTTATGAGTTTTTTTACCTAAACCATCCTTGGGTAGAAATGATACCCTATGGAATCCACTTTGATGAGATTGAGACATTCGATATTTTTTATTTAAAAAATAGTTAAATATTCCGTACTCAAATTTTAGAAACTAAATCATCTTTAATTAAATGTTAAAAGAATATCTATTCAAATATGAATACAAGGGTCAATTTATTTCCCATTTTGAACCATATACAAGAGATTATTACACATATAATATTTTATTTAATGTGATGTTAATCCTGTCACATTAATGTTTTAATAAGTATGACATTTTTAATGATAGATTATCTAGAATCTATATTCAACATAAATAATATTAATGAATTTTAGTATATTTATATTAATAATGGTATTTTTTTAATTTTTATTTCAAAAACACTCTTACATTATTACACAAAATTTCTATAGGAATTATTTTATTAATGGAAATATCAAATAAATGTTTTTAAAAATATTAAAATAAATATAATTTTAGATAATTAATATATTCAATGAATTTTCTATATCGCATTGAACCCATTTGGATATAATAATATATATATTTTTGAGTATAACATCTTATGTTGATATTTTTAAAAATCCAGAAATTGAATATTGTCAAAATTGACATTATTATTGTTTAATAAAAAATAATGGTTTAATAAATAATTTAAAAAAGATCATAATATCTTAAAAAAATAATTATAAGTATGATATGGTTTAAATTGTAATCAAAAATTTATTTCTGATTTAATTTACATCATATAAAAAAAATATTTCACCCATTTAATTTTGAAATAGTTGTTAACCTAATTAAAATGATATAGAATAACTATGTTATAAACTAAAATTATAATATTTAAATGGATATAAAAACGTGTCTAAAATTTATTATTTGATGATAATACATCCTTATTACATATCAACATTGAAATTTTTACATTTTAGAGATTTTTGGATGTGGCTAAATTTTATTATAAATTAATACTTTTGGAGATCCCAAAAGTATCCCTCCCCACAATTATAAAAGGTCACATAACCCATCACCTCTTGGATTCATTTTGAGCCTTAAATCATGGTAATAACCTTCCCATATACCTTCTAAATTTCCCCAATTACATTATCAAGTCTCTAGTATTCTCAAAAGACCATATCTACTTCCATTAAAAAGATATTTAGAGGGAGATGTTCAAAAAATGGGAGGATCAGATAAAAACAATGGATTTCGGACCTGAGGATCTGAAGAAGGGTATTATTTTAGGTGCGTCCAAATGTTTTTCTAATTATTAAGGTAAATAGAGGATATGATTTAGATGTTTTATGAAGAAGTATTTTATGTTTCCCACTTTGCAAAGACACTAAACTAATATGATCTATGGGTATCTCTTTGTGCAATGTAATAAGTATTCCAAAAATTTAATATAATATTGGTCATGCTTAAAGTCACTATGCAATATATCTCATCCTCTACATAGAATTTACAGATCATATCTTGAATGTTCAACTAATTCCATACCACTAGTGACATACCAAACAAAAACTCACTCATCATGACTTCATTGTCATGGTTTTCTCCATACATCAATGTAATCGATCAAATTGTACACATTGATAATAATATCAAGTTTTTAGACCTATACACATTTCTATATATAGGAATAACCAATGATAACTAAATTATGTGGTGTTCTTATTTGTAATAAAATCATCAAGATTTAAATTACACGAAATCACTAAGTGTAATCATAATGAGAAGAATTATCATTTCTTATGAGCCCCCAACACCTTGTAGTCAAACATCATCAATATCGTATCTGTGTGGTACATTTTTTCCATTGGAAATTACTTTAGGATTACTATCATTATATCTCTAGCTTCTCATTATATCCTAGGATCTTTAATAACCCTTTTATATGAAACATAATCTAATTACATTACCAAAATCATAATGGATGTCGAATTATCAACATAATCATGGAAAGATAAACACAGGTATATATATATAATTACACATGTTGTGGTAATCAAAGTACATCACAATTTGGGTATATGGAACCCACTTACAACAATATTTTGAGTTACATATTCTCATAGAAGTATAGGAACCATTGAAAGTGGTGATGGTATAGTGTCATTAGTCTTTTTCTGTTGTTTTCTCTTATACCTTAGGAAATAGAAGTATTCTTGGGAATTATAAAAGAAACGATTTTATTTTTTTAGAATTAATGTAATCAAAATATAAATATCTTCTCAGGGATCTCGAATCTCGAATTCACCTTGATGTGATGGATAATGATAACAATATAGTTTTGGCTAGTTATTAATGGATTTCATTTCTTATCATGTTGAAATTCTAGAAAATTATATAGGATGAATAGTTTGGGATTATAAATAAATCCATATATAGGTGGGATAAAATTAATGAGTATTCTATATTGATGAATGATATTATCTTTAATAGATTTAATTATTTAATTCCTTATCCTATGATGGGAGAAGTAATGGAATGTAATCATAGTTCCCAAGGGGGTTTTCATATTTGAAAAACAAAGAAGTACTACAATTAGAAGAATCAGTTTTCTTAGACATGACTGAAATACAAAATAACTTATTTTGTAACTCATTATAATAATTTTTCGTAAATTAATATCAAACATAGAAATCCATCTAGATTTCTTCATCCTCTCTCAATTCCCATATAGAAATGGGAAATGAATCAAATGGAGTTCAATATTGTATTACCTAAAAAATCATAAAAGAAACTGTGTTATAAATGTTGTGACAGATCTACTATCCATGTTGGTTCTCTTTATTCTTATATAAGACAACACCAATATTGATTATTTGGGAAGGTATTATTATTGGGAGACCATGAGGTTTCATACGGTATATTATATTATAATTTTTGATAGAGACCCATAGTATAACTCTCTGTTTATGAAGGGACTCTAGTTGTTGATGGGTTCATAGTTTTAATTGAGCATAGATTACCATCCTCATATAGATATAGAGAGATAGAGATATTTCTATTTATATTTATGGGTATTTTATATATTCTTATTTCATGGATATTACAGGATAATGTGATATATTTTGTTATAGATTAAATTTATTATATATAAATAAATACTTTTCATCCATTATAGTGGATCCCTCTGAGGCTTTGTCTAGAAAAACGCTCAATTCACCTCTTGATAGGATAGTGGACAAAAAAATTTGTATATTGAGACCATGTATTTTTCAGGAAGAAACATTTAATAATTAGATTATTTTCAAGTGTTTATTTGTGTGTTTGTGTTAGATCAAATCATATGTAGATCACGTAGACATCATTTTTTAAATTTTTATTAGTAATTTTTTGTTCATGATTTTTTCTATTTGTTTGGGCCACTGTTATCTTGTTGAAAAAGTAAATTTTCTCTATGATAAGCCAATCCTTTTGATATAATTGAGAGGAATGGAAAAGTCTCTAATCAGATGTATTTTCTATCTCAGTTGATAGAAATCTATCATTTTATCTTTACGTCTCAATATAACAATTTACAGATGGACCCTTCTCAAGTTGTGATATAGGAATATCTTTTTTTTGAACTGAAAATTTATTTATCTAAATAACCAATTCATTTTTTTATTCTCAAAAGTATATTTTATTTGAAAAATAAAATCATTTGGTCTGAGAAATATGAAAATAGTGAACATATTTTCATGAATGCTAGGAATTAGAAAAGATTATGATGGGGAGTTCCTTCATCATTTTTATCCAATGATTATTTGATTAAATTTATAGGGAATGAATGATATATAATGAATAAAATTATCATATTAAGATGTAATTTTAATTTATTAATTTACCATTATTTGGGAAATATCGTTTTCTGTGACATTCTTAGTTTATTCTGATTTATTCCTTTTAAAATTTGGTGTTTTTTAAGAATGTACATAGTTAGCCTATGGATAATCCAAAATATATATCATTATAATAATGATATGAATATTGTAATGTTTCATGTAGTGGGTTTTCATATATCTATAATGTGGTTATCCAAACCATTAAGATCATCCCAATGGATTGAAACCGGTCAACAATTGGTGAATAGTTTGTTAAATTGTGTGACCAGACATAGTAACATGAATTAAATAAGATAAAAAGTATTTTGGTTATCCTTATATAAAACCAATTTCTTTAATTATTCCTCATAAAAAATATCCATCAACTCATGGAGTTATATTTGGATATTTTTGTGATCATAACTCTTCTAATGATATATTTAATTAAATAATTTGTCATTAAATCTTTGAAACTCAGGTAAATTGTCAGTTTTTTAGTATTACTTCTCATTTTCCTCGATCTTATCACATTGAAATAAATTGAACCATAGACCGGGGATGATATGGTTAGATATATTTGTTTTGTAATGATGTGTTTATAATTTTATTATATCTATTTAGAGGAAATAATAAATTTAATTCATCAATGTTATTAACTGTGTATTTTTTCAAGACCTATCTTATTAGGATGGTCTACATGTTCTTCAGTGATATAGTGTTTTTTTTCAATCATGTGTCCTTGATATGTGTTTCGTGGTAAGAGGGTATCTTATTATTTGTAGGATCATTCTTTTCACTTATCATTTAGATTCCATTTATTTGGATGAAAAAAACAAAGTGTTCTTGGAGGTTGGAATGATGAAATTCCATTTTTTATTAGACTCTAAATTCTTTCTCATTTAAAATTGGTATTATATTTCATATGGGATAATTTTTTATTCATGAAATGTTTTAATATTACCTTAATTTTATAATAGTTTTTATATTTTCATTGAAAAATAGAATATATTTTTTAAAAAATCTAAATGAATTTTGGAATAAAGATTGATATGGTTTTGAAAAGATTTAAAATGTAAAAGTGAAGGCCACTATGTCTGGGATGTTTTTGAAACTGAAAGAAAAAATGTTTTTGAAATTGGAAATAATAACCTATGGTATATAGTAGGAGTGTGTATTCAGACCATCATATTAGTATAGGGTTAAACTATATTGTATATTTAGAAACTTATTGGAGAGTTCACTCCTTCCCTGGAATGTGTCCCTTGTATTTGTAAATACCTAGTAATTTAACATTCTAGGTATGATTATCCTTAGTAATCCAAACCTAAATAACCTGGGGAATATGTTCTATGTTCCAATATTTTCTAATTGGTTGTTTATAGATTCTTTAATATGTGGTTTGTTGTTGAAATCTTTTAAACAGACTTGTGTATACATTTTAATAATTTTTAAATAAGGGGAAATTTTTCTCTCTATTAAAAATATTTAATTCTATAATTAATTATATTATTTTCTTTAAATGATTAAAACATTATTTTTTATAATGAATACTTATAGAACACTTGGTGGGAACTTAATAGGATTGTTTTTTCTCATACCCTATACATAGTTCTAGGTGTATGTAGAACATTATTTATCTGATGTAGGTAGTGGAATGAAATCATGAAGTGGAGCTAGGTATCCATTTTAGAGAGGTGTGGTGGTGTTTTAGTGACATAGTGAGATTCCTACCCTTATATTGCAATATTATGATTTTCCTTTGGTATATGTATTTTGGTTTATCAATTATCAATTATAAATAATATATTACCAATACTCTTTTTATTCTTTAATATTGTTTTCTGATTCCATATTATATTTATTTTTTATATATAAATTTTTATTTATTTATTTTTGCCTAAATAATTCCAAAATTATGTTTCTGGTGCCTGGGATATTGTCTCTGACCCATGGGGACTGGGAATTCATTTGGAGAATTATCATCGGGGAGCTTATATATCTTGTTTAGGGATATACTATATAGGTTTGTAACAAAAATAATCCAGCTACTGTGTATTTGTTTAATAATACTCACTAAAATTATATGTAAATATATGATCCATTGCCACCATCCATAAATAATTATTTCTATCAAATCTATCCATTTCTCAAAAAGTGATTTCTTTTTTACTTATGTCTTTTAATGGATTAGAAGGAACAACTTAGTGAGAGCGTGGTGTAAATTCATTATAAATAATTGTTCCTTAATCCAATCAACTATGTGTCTGTGACATCCATGCACGGTGTATAAAGCCAATGGTTTTTTCATTGAAAAAATACTATTTATTATGAATTTATTTGGTACTATATGAAATGAGATACTCAATACCTCTCTCATGAGTTATACAACAAATTTAGGCTATGATATTTGATAATTACTATTATGATAAAAATTAACATGTAATATATCATAAAAAACGTCATTCACTGATGTTAATATATGGGTTCTAAAATTTAAATTAATTATAGAGATTTTAAAACTAAAAAAATTATTTATTTCTCCTTAACATTTAAAATTTATGTCATTAATTAAAATTAATTCCTCACTATTTTATGTGAATGTATGATTCATTCATGAAGGATACATTATTAATAAAACATTACTTGTCATTCAATATTTACTGTGAACCGTATGAAAAATATCTCATGTTTTGTGGGTTCATAATTATGGATGATTCTTCGCAACTTCCTCAACTGTATTTCCCTAAAAGATAATCTAAAATATCTTCATCAAGGTGGAAGTATTTTATTTATAGATATTGATCCTTTCGTGATGATATTGAATATATAACTTTTAATGTTTTTGTTTATATGTGATAGAATTCATGAATATCATCAGATAAGATCATTTATTGGACCTGTCTATATAATTCCACTTTATAGATCAATATATGTTTTTAAATTCCACATATAACAATCCAATATTGAATAAAATACAGCTATACTTATTTTATCACCTAAATAATATAGTTCTACATTAATTCCATTAGTTTTTATACAAATATAAAAATATTAATGTAAATGAATAAGGTGGAAAATATTTTTATAAAATTTTAATTAGATAGTTTATTTGATTATATAAACCACGTTTTTTCATTTTTCTAGCCATAATTATATCAAATTTATATTTATTTTTTGGATTAGATTTTGGTAGCATAAATCACATATTAACAATCTTTGTTTATGTTTTATTCTGATACATTCAAAATCCTTCATTCCTTGTGATATCTTAATCCTCATTAATGATTCATCTATTATTTATAGTGAGGTTAATAAGACCAATGAAAATTGGTCAACAATTTCTTTCATCTCCCTTTATTGTTGTTTTAAGCATCTGGGTTTTTTATTTGTTAACAACCTATCATGAAATTTAACATCCTCATATGGTGTTTTTTCATTTAAATTTGTCATAGATTTCACATGTACTTCTTTTATCATTCCATCATTTTCAAATTCAGTCATCCAATTTATCAAAAAATATTTTGGTAGAAACTTTTCATATGTCCACGTTTTTTCCTTTTAGTTTATTTAATGAAGTATATCCCTGTATAAATTTTACACCTCATTAGATTCTTGGGTTTCTTTCCTAAGTATCTCTAACATATCTTATTCTATATCTTAATTAAATTGTTTTTATTTAAAAATTTATTTCATTTCATTACAAAGGATGTATTTTCATTATTATTTTACATCTGAGGGATACATTTTTATATTTTTTATATTCGGATATGATATTGAACTCTTCATGTTACCATTAAAAATAAAATCATTGCATATTTTATCAGGAATTTAAATAATTTTGTAGTATAAAATTTTTCAATATAATCTATGGAATTTAAAAATTATTACACTTTCTTCCCATCAAAATGAGATTCCTTTTTTTATTAAGAATTTGATAGATTGTCCCTAAAATCTTGGGGCCAATTCTAAAACTTTTTAAAACACCTACGGTTCTCAAAAGAAACCTTATTATTTTTCCCCAAACATCTTTCTTTCTAGAATTTCCTGATTTTTAGGCAAGGTGATTTAAAATATTATCATAAACATGTTACCCTATTATTTGGGAACAATTAACAAGATATTTATATCCTCATTTTTCATTATTTTCATTCTCTCATCAATTATCCTCTTCCATTTAAATTTATTTAATATTTAAAAATTCATTAAATATATAAATATATTAAAAAAATAGATTCTGGTATTGATGGTAACATTTACATTAATGCTCCTTGAGAGTGATAACTATATTATATCAGGATGTTTTATACACTAATTAAATTTCTTTTAGTAGATGAAACACCCATATAAACATGAGGGATATGATCCTCTTTTCCAAAAACATTTTCTGCTGACATTACATGAATAGTTTTTAGATTTTACAATTTAATTCAAATCATATAGTACATCACCTATAGAATGTATTTATACATTTCCCCCATTATCAAAATTCCATTATAATCATAAATGTTTATTTTAACATCATCAAAATTAATTTTTTAGATTTCATTTTAGAAATTAATAAATAAATTTTATTTTATAGATTTATTAACTAAATTTCGATTCATGACATCATTGTTTATTTTCCATTTTTTCCTATTCATTGATATTTTTATATCCTATTTTGTAGCCTCATAATTACCATGGATTGGGTTGAAACACAAATCCTAATATTAAGATAGATTTTTATCATCTTGTTAATTTATATGTTATTCTTATGTTACGTGTTTTGATATATTTACCAAAGATGAAACATTTTCATCTAATGGATTACCAAATATTTCTAGCTCATCCTCAATAAGGATGATGTAACCCTCTATACCTTAATAGAACAAAAATATCATTATAAATTATTCATTGGGAAAGAGATGAAGCATATACCTTAACATATAAAAAATATCATTAATATTCAACTTACCCCAATATTGTTTCATTCTATTTAAGGAACATTTTGAAAATACATTTTATATACATCTTGAACAATTTAATTCCTTACATCTTCTGAGGATGAATTTTTTTTGGTTATCTTTGTGGTAGGTTGATAAACCAATCATCTTTTTTTTATTACATGTAAATATTCTTCACAAAAATTTTATTTATAAAATATATATATTTTCAATTAGAAAACTTGATTAATTTCAAAAACTTATTTCCCACTTTATTCTAACTATTCATCATAGTGTTTGGAGATAAGTAATTCAATTAGAATGTAATTTTATATTTATAGTAACTTATCATCATTATAAATTATCAAATGAGGCTCATATTATGAATAAAAATAACTTTAAAAAATTAACTTTAATCGTATTTGATGTATGATCCAATAACAATTCATTGGATAGGTTTGAGAATGGTCCTCTACTCAGAATGGGTTGGGGGAATAATCATAAATGATTTTTTTTCAATTAATAATTTTTTTTCATTCCCTTTCACTAATGAATTTATTTTTATAGGATAATATATTTCTATTTCTACCCACCATCATCAATGTAGAAAACACATCAATACAAAGAACCAGAAATGGTGAAATTTTTTTAAAGGTTTTTTATTAAAAACATATTCTAATAAAGTGAGATAAATGAGTCATTAATATTATTGACTCATGTTATATTTCACATGACTCTGTATAGCTTCACATAATGTGTTTATAATTTGATCATGACAGATTTCAATAATGTTGTATAATAATAATTTTTCATAAAATCAATTGAGATCTATGAAATATAAAACCCAGCCATTTAGACGAGGAACATATATAATATATTATTCTCAAACCCTTAATTTTTCCCCTTGATGAAATGTATATGGTTCTCCTTGATGTCCCATGTGTATCTGGGAGGGTTAATGGTATGGAGATTCAATGTTTTTAGATATTGGATTTATGAATATTGTTCAATAATTTTACACCATGAACAAATATTTTTGTTGTGAAATATAGAGGTTATGGGTAGTAAAACATCATAATGGTTTTTATGAAGCTATATAAAATAAAAAAATATTTTAGAGAAATACAAAATGTTTTCACATTATATTTTATCAGTGTCTGTAACCCTTTGAACGGTGTTATATTAACATGTGGGGGCACATGGTCAGAACAGGGTATGACCAACCTTTTAGAACAAATCTAGTCCTAGTAGAAGGTGGTGGTTATACCATTTTAAAATTATGAACTATTATTGATTGTACACTATTTTTACTTTATTTTTCAATACATTAACTTCTCGCATACCTGTTTGTATTCTCTTCAACATTTGTGAAGATATCTTGATATAGTGTTGTTTTGGTTTCTATTTAGTGAAATTTAATCGTTATAGTGTTTTAATGTCTAAATTCATTCATTTTCATTGTTTTCTACACTGAAAACTAGGTTTCAATGGTATCACCTTATATTTTATGGGTTTTTAGTGTTTTCTATTAACTACATTGACAACTTTTATTCTATGTTTAATCAATGGTCAATATAATGTTTTTTCACTTTTATATACCTATAGTTAGGGATACCATCGTATTTACCTTATGCATAAGTATTTTCCTTGAGTATTTTTTTTTGTGTCACAAGGGGGATCTATATTCCTGGATTGAAATTTTAATATACACCAAAAAATATTTAATTGTATTGTTATATCACCCCTTCAAATAGAATCTTTTTTTTCAAATTTTTTATTCAATAAAAAAATGGATATGTTATTTAAATTAAATTTATTTTCCCTGACAATGTAACTTGGAAATTGAATTAAATGTTTTAAAAATAAATGATATATTTAAAGGGACCATTGAGAATTGGTTGTTTCCCTTATTTCACTCTTATATTATGTAATGACTATATTTATAATCATTATTTTTAATTATGAAATGGAATGTAATTTTAAATGATTATGTTAATTCATAAGTTTCTATTTTTAATTGTATTAGTGTTATGTGGTTTTTTAATGAATAAATCAAGATTTAATGATTCCTTAAGTTGCGTGTGGTTTATTAAGGTTAAAACTAAAGTGAATTATACCCCTTTTAAGATGGTGATTATTATGTTTAAACTCAATGATGAAAATTCCAGCACATAGTAAGATATTAGAGAGATGGTGATTGGTATATCTTCATTGTATATCATATATTATTAGAGATGAATTTATTTCTCATTGTTGATGCTGGTTTTTTGGCGTGGTCTCCAAGACATACTTCGATTCATTTTTCATAGGTCGAAGCAGGTGGATTTGACCTCATGTGTCACCATGAATCTAGGTATAATATTTATATATATTTATTATATAATATAGTTAAATTGTTTTAAATATAAAATCGCAAACATATTTTCCTTAAGAATATATTATTTATGGATTGCATTGTTGATGTCCATCGACGTATTACTCAAACCCTTATCAGACTACCAAAAGTTATATGTGCATATATCATTGATGTAGATGGGGAAAAGGGAATTAAAATTAAGATATTTTCATGATTATATAAAATAGTAGTTTAGGATTGGTTTTAGGGTAGTGTTTGGGTTGTTTTTGATTCATTTTACTTTGATTCGTTTGGCCTTTTACATTGGACATTTTTTACTAGTGATATATAGTCTGGTATATATTTTAAAATCATGTTTTGTTTGTACTTGGGAAATGTCCTAATTTATTATTATATGATTAGATTCTTATGATATTGTGTGTGGTATGTTACATTCATTATATACTAATATATTACTCTCTAACCATGAGGGTAATGTCTTTTGAGAATATTTCATCTGGATGTTGATTCTATTCTATAGCCTTTGCAATACTGGTATGCAAGATTATGGTATTGTGGAACACCCTTGGATTAGTGCTTTTCCATTTTCCATATGTTTAAGAAATCATAAATTAATATAAGATCCCTTTTTATATTTTTTTACATTTTTTGCAGGTGGACAAGAGACTATAACGTTAGCAAGGATTTGTGATGATATCCTTATTTGGAATAGATAACCCACATATAGAATAAAAAGAATTTCACCTAAGATGTTATATTATATTTTATTAATGGATTAATATTTATCCTATTTTCTACATTGGTTAGTGAAATTTATTTTGATGCTATTGATTCTTGGGTTATCTCTCATTGTTTAGTGTGGTAATATTGTGGATGTGTGTCCATGCGTTTTATTTTCCATACATGGTTTTTAAATTTTTGAACTTCAATGACTACCTAATATGAATGTATGTATATGCATCTCACTATTGATAAAGGGGGATTGACCATATAATGTTTTCCAGAGTCGTATATTTTTTTCCCATTTTTGGTTTAGATAGAATTTTACTTGACCAATTCCCTAGTCAAAACAAGGACAATGAATCTTGTGAAAATCAATTGATAAATTATTATTTTTTTGATAAATATATCATCATTAAGAATCCTATAAAGGCTTTTCATATATATATATATATATTGTTAATGGGACTTTATTTTTGAAAACTATGTGAAAATGGAAATCATATAATTGAAATCTGATATGACATGGAAAATGGTTTAAAGGAAATATGTGGTATAACATGAACTAAAATGGGTTTTTGTATCTAACTCCTTTAATCCTTAACTTGTAATTACCTTTAATGTTTGTAGTAATGGGATCTTTTATTTTATGAATTTATGTATGAAATAGTGTAGTTTTAGGATCCCAAACAAGAGGGAGTGGATTAGAACATTTCTCTAGTAGTTGGAATGGATGCTTTAGCTCTTTAGGGTACCTTTATAGATGGTCTACAATATGAGATCCTTATACAGGTATCACAAGACATAAAGAGTGACCTCTTTAGGAGACATAGTCTATGTCAGATATTAATCAAGAGTTTTATCATTGACACCCTCCACTCTTTACCCGTGAGGGTGGTACAAAATCATCCAGGATTTGGATAGAGTTTATGTAGATCAAACTTAGCCACTTAGGGACATTGGAAAATAGAAGGGTGAAGA
This sequence comes from Viscum album, assembly GCA_963277665.1. Taxonomy (NCBI): domain Eukaryota; kingdom Viridiplantae; phylum Streptophyta; class Magnoliopsida; order Santalales; family Viscaceae; genus Viscum; species Viscum album. The sequence continues at coordinate 63,679,687 of OY728128.1, forward strand.
AATATATATATAATATTCATGGAAAAACACATAAATTATGGAAAATCTTTATCATGGGCCAGAAGTGAATTATTCTGACATTTAAATATTTCCATACTCGATTCTTTAGCCTAATCATCTAACATACTCTAAATTCAGACATCAAACTTTTGTTAAGGGGGTTGTATTAGGGGGCATGAAAATTATAGAACATTCTACAGGTTATATAAGGATTCAATGGTTTTCTAAAACCTGGTACGAGATCATCCAACTAATTATTGATATTTATAGGAGGTTATATGATATTACATCATGGTCAATGATAACATAATCCATTTTTCATCCATCGTATATATTATGCACCAGAACATGATCTCGGAATGTTATATTAGGGATAGGTATCGATATACATGAATATTTTTCATAGGCCTGAGTATTAGTATTGGTAGGACTTTTTGAAGGTAGATGTATCAATTGAATACCTATCTAAATGGATTTGGAGATCATATATGTTAATCTAGTGACTCCTATTATCCTTCCCAATTTAATGGTCTGGTGTGATGTTAGAATGTTAGTCACATGGGACACTTGCCTTATATGTTATCTCTACCACCAATGGAGTATCATTTAGGCCGGATGATGGGTCATGTATTCCATTTTGGTAGATTTAGTTTGGATGGTGGTGGTGTTAGGGCAACATGACCAGTCTAGTTTTTAGTACCTGGGGTAATTTTTGTACCACATTAGTTAGATAGTTGGGATTTGAAAATCCTAATAGGTTTTGGTGGTGGATATAGGGCTCTAGGTAGAAGAAATATGGTATGTATGGATGATTGAAATAATCTTTTCAGCTTATAGTGATGGTATTTGGTTTGGTAATGTTTCATGCTATGCATACTATATAGATAGATAATGACAATGGCCCAATGAACATTACATGTAGGATGTATGTTACTAGTAATCATTCTTATGGCCATTTTTACATTAGATCCCCGCACTCATTGTTCTCACCTTATATTTTTGGAGGCTTGCGTCTAGTTGTAATATAAATCTAGGTAATACTTTGGGTAAAAACACACTTGTTCATGAATTCAATGGGGATTATTTGTTATTTTTATTGTGATATAGTCATCTTGGACTTCTGCTTCATTTGGGTCTTCATTAGGTGGGATATGTATATCTTTGATGTTATTTTAGGGATTGATGAGATTGATCATCCCCAAAGCCTATTTAAAAATTATTTTCTATAATTTACCCTATTCATGTCCTCAGGGTGGAATATTGAGTATGTTAGAGAGTGTGATGTCCTCATTGGTCATAGTAGAGAATACCTTCATCTAATATGTGGCATTACTTGCCATGTGGCATGTTTATTTATGGATGACGATCATACTCATGAACAATTTTTTTCTATTATATTATATAATCATTTAGTTCAACATTATTCCGTATAATTGAGTTTACATTAGATATTTTCCCATTTATATGACCTATATCAATTCCTCACAAAAATGCATCAACTGAGAAGTGGGAATTGAAATCATTATTGTTGGATTTGGAAAAAAAGGTCAATCCACCCAGGTCCTATCCCTTGGGGTTCTCTATAATTATCACCAAGAAGGTGGAGGACACCTTCATACTATTCATGGACTAAAATATCCCTAATAGGGTCATAATTATAAACCGATATAAACTCCCATAAATCAATGAATTATTTTCCCAGCTCTATGACACGAAGGATTTCTCAAAGATAATCCTACATATAGTTTATCACCATACCAATGTATTACAATATAATGAACCTCATAAAACCAGTTGGATTTGGTATAATATTATTAAGTACCTCATTATGTTGTTATTAATAATTAATTTTCTTACGATCTTTTTTCATTGTAGGAATAGAGTCTTCCTCCCATATCTAGACTCTTTTCCAGTTGTATTTGTTATAGAAATCACGATGTAATATAATACCAAATAGGATTATTACAAAAACATAGATATATTTTTTAGAGGATATCAATGTTTATATATTTATCTAAATCTCGCTAAATTTCAGTCTTGGTTTATCAAGCACAATTACTGGGAAACATCATATCTGAGAATGGTGTTTTAGTGGATCCTAGGAAGATTGATTCTATGGTTTCATGGGAGAGACATAATTTTTTTAGATACGTACCATCATGAATCAAGATCAATACAAACATTAGTTTATGTTGGACTTATCCCACTCCGGGGAACCAATAAAGATCATTCCCAAATCATTTTTTATGTTCAGATGGTCTATTTCTTGTGGGATTGCCTTTCAAGAGATTATTTAGATAAGGAAGTATGCATAGATCCTAAAAATTATTGATACTGGGACAAAGTGTAACATATTTTTGATGTTTTTGGTATTATCATGGGGCTATAAACATAAATGATATTTTAGTGGTGGCTTATGGATCCAGAAAATTGAAACCACAAAATAAAAACTACCAAAACAATATTTGGAAAAAATTGTGGTGGTTCACACACTAAGATATAGGATGCACTTCATATAATGGGATAAGGTATGGGTTAAAAAAATTATTAACATTAAAATACCAATTCTCCCAATGAGACCTTAATATTTGTTATAAGAGGTGGATTATTACATGTAATTGTTCAATGGTGAGTAGTCTTTCACTTCATGGAATGGAAATTTAGTAGAATTTTATTTGAGAAAGAATAATCATACATAGGTTTTAAAGAAATTAATTTTGAGAGAAAAAACAAGGCCTTATTTATATCGAATCACCTATATATCACTGATTATTAGGGTAGGTAAACCCGAGTTCACTATCTATTACCTCCTCCCATTATGATTTTTTAAAGGAAAGCTAGTTTTATAATTCCTACTGTCTCGTGGAAAGGGAAAAATCAATCATCGAGGTCCCCTTATTGATTAGTGCTTGGACAATAATGATATATTTAATGTTTTATCAAATCCATAGTCCCCATGTGAATGTAATTAGACATGATGTGGGGATTCAACTTTTTTATATTGTTCATACATCTAGAACCAACAAATATTTACTATGTTTTTGAAAATTAATATTGGTTATCCCTAATAAAGATTGACATAACCTATTTTGATTCTTGATGCTCCAAATTACAGTAGTGTAAAAAACTGCATTATCATTATGATGGACTTTTCCCTGTATTTACCATATCAATTTTAGAATGAGATATTTTCATTAGTGATTATATGATGGGTATACCATAGTGTAATTCTAGTGATGATATAGTTTTTGATTTCAATGACCACTTTATTTTTTTATCCCACTTTCAACATATCTTGGATTAATAAACAATTGATGATATTTGAAGAATTTATATGTGGAAGATAATATTTCAATATGATTTTCAATGAAGCATTTAGTAAAATATATTTCCATTTTTCACCTCATGGTTATAGAATGTAAATCACATTTCATTGGCACACAGGTCGGTCTTAGTGCTTTCTACCACCATTAGATAGAATGGAAATTTGATCATACCATACAGGTACTCATCGCAATCCTCCTACACTGTGTGCTTAATTTTTCTGGATCTTATGTCAACCATAATAACATAGATGAATTCCGTTATAAAAATAGAAACCATGAATCAATTCTTGTGGGTTTATTCAAGGTATTGAATTGAAGGTTTTGTTGACCACCATTATACTGGTTAGACGATAGAGAATAAATGATTCCTGGTATGAGCTCATGTAATAACCCTCTATGTAAATTCATGTAATATTGAAATGGTTGACAAATGAATAATGTTGGTATCCGTCTTACTGTTATTTTTGATTATTCCACCTAGAGTATTAGGTTGGTGACCTTTAATTTTTATGTACTTCAGTAAGGTTGGTAATGTGTACAAATCTACTGCATGTGACCTCAATTCCTTTATTTTTCAAGATCTTAGTGACTATAGAGAGGATTGACACTATGCCTTACTAGATCATCCATAATGGTTCAAAAAAATTTATGATGCATTTTATGTCTCTCAATATCAAATATATCATTCAGACCCATCCCATGTAAACATTGATGATGAGGTTGAGCAATATGGTAATGCTTCTTTTAAGTAGATTACTATGTAAATTGTTTATAATAGTGAAAAGACCCTTTTACTGGTGTTTTTACTATAGTATATGTTCTATGGATCCTTGTGATGATCAAATGCGAAATAAGGTTGTGTGAGGTGAATATTTTCACCATATGAATGGAAATATTTAGAGGGGAGTCCCAAGATGCTTATGATCCTTTCTCAGGGATGAGAAGATATATGGAGTGTAGGTTATAAACCCCTAATACTCTAATGAGGTCATAATCCAATATTTAATGCTAAAATATATTAGTTCTATACTTAAAAAATGTTATAATAGGGTTTAATTGGTCTTATGATTGGTTAGGAGGGGTTGGGGATAGAAGATTCATGCCTTTGGTAAGATATACAAGGAACATGGTTTGGTCATGGATTTTAGTAATCATACCCACAAATCATGTAGATGAAAAATAGAGGATCAAAATTCCTAATGTAGTGACTGGGTGGGTGTTTGGAATCCATGTGGTGGTATAAAATTTATTATAGTGGAATTCAAGCAGTTTGAGTACAATATCTCTATCCATGAAAAGGGCGGTTTTCTAGATAGTGGGTTTGACATTATTAGTGCATTGTTTTTATAACTATGTGGCCAAAGTAGTCGAAAAAGAAAAAAATGGAAATTTATATTTTCACATTTATTCAATTTTACAAATTTTAACCCAATTTTAACCTCTTTTTTTCCATGAACTCAAATATGACATTACCCTTTCCATCATATTACTTAAAGGTGTATATCCCATTATCTAGATATGTTTTTCATCAGTTTGGTACACTTGAAATCTTGTGAAAAATCTATGTTTCCTTTAATCAATCTCATTGGTTTCATTTACTAATATTTTTTTATGATGCTATTGCAATGTTTCTCTATTTTCATTGTTATATATCTTCAACATCAATATCATATATTCTATGTTGAATGATGGTACCATATCAGGTGTTTGACCAATAATTGACCTAATGTATGTGGTCACTATGAATATTTCATACTATTCTAAATTTTAATTATTTTGTAGGGGATGTCTATAAAGACGAGTCACTAAATTTTATTTAAATTTTAATTCTATGTTTTATGACATGTATTTATCTTTCTATATAACTACATCGAATATAATTTTTTAAATTGTTTCTTTGTAAAAAATAGAATTTATAATATAAATTATATTTTTTTCATATAAAAAATTACCTTTAAATTGTATTTGGTTTATAGAAGATGTATATAATTTTGAAAGGGGGATTTGTAAATTAGTTTTATCCCTTGTAACCGTCCTTTTTGATCCATGGTTCATGATTTTGTTTAATATTGGAAAATAAGGATTTCAGTTATATTTCAAATTCTAGTGTTAGTTGATCATGTTATATTTTTTATTTTATTTTGTATATGTATATTATTATGTATGAAGTCGAGGTGAACACGTCCCCATGGAGGATATGGTTTATTTTCATAAAACCCTTGGTGAAAACTTCCCTGAGCCAGATGTGGGTTATTATTATTAATCCTAGGGTTAATGCATCACCCTAGTGGACATTGGGTGTTACGATTAATGGTGGAAGCTGAACACAACTCCTCAAGTGGAATCTTGAGCCCTGAGGATCGATATTTTTTCCTTAGGTTACAGATATGAAAGAGGAAAATAATAATTCCCCTAGATAGATGTGGGTTGGATTGGAGTGGTCTCAGTGATAGTCTTAGAGTCATTTGGACTATATGAATAATGTGGGTCTGACATTAGATGTCACAATGGATCCTAGGATCAATTTATTTATTCTATATGATATTTAAATTGTTTTTTTATTTACCATCACAAGAACTTTCATTTTTACACTAGTTTATTTGCAATCATTGCTGTTAGTGTCATATTGATTCTTAATCACATCCTACTCAAGATTCGATTTTCTATATGAGCTAGTTTTAAAAATTGATGCAGGTATAAGAGAAATAGGTCGATGAATAATGCTTTTAGTATAAATGGATGGAACAAGGATTGATTCTGAGCTAGAGAATGGACCATTTATGAGTCATTCTACTTTACATGATTTTTTTTTCATTTACACCTTTTATATGTGAATGATGAAAATTTATATTTATTTCGTTATGTCATCAATTAAATATATCAGTTGGGATATTTCATAATCGGTTATTTTATAATTATAAAATTATGATATGGTGTGTTCAATAATATTTTTGTTATTTACCATAATGTTTCATTGTTTCCTTGATGGTATAATATCACTTGGATATTTCATCAAAACATCACCACTAGTTGTCTACCTTTGACTTATGGGGAGTTTTTCTATAGGTGATCTAGAACTACATATTCCCGGAACATGTCAGTGGTCCTAGTGGGAAGACATCCCCACTAGTTTGTCGATGTTCGGTCTTATTTCATTCTATTCCTCAATTATTCTGTTACATTGACAGTAGTATGAAACTAAATGTTCTACACATTAACATTTCGGTAATATGGTTGACATTTTTATTCCATAAATTACAGAAATCCCATCTATTGGTGAAACCCAAAAATCACAACCTCTTCCTTTTCATCCCACTTTCTCTCTTTCTCTACAAGAAGTGAATAGGACAAACTTCCTTCTTCTTACCTCTTCTAATTATACTTAAGTCAAATATATGTGCATTAGATCTATTTTCTCATATTATTTTGAAACAAATATCATTTATTAAATAATATTTCAATTTCCCTCAATATACTACTTAAAACCCATGTATTTAAAAATTAGAAACCATCATTATTTCTCATGATTACTTTTGTTTGACCTAGAATGTATTATTAAATTGTTGAATACATCAATAAATTTTCATTATTCCTTCATATTCCTATATATATTTATAGTAACATGTTAATATATATGTGTAAATAAACATGAATCTTGGTAATTAAATACTTTTCATATTTAGGAATAACAAAGTAACCCCCTCTATTATTATTTAATTTGAAAATCATCAACAATGAAATCTATTCATATATTTACTATCATTGATAAAAAAATTATTTTGAAATAAATCACAGCATATATTATTATTCCTACTCTATATTATGTTATATCCATGAAAAATAGTATCATGATATTTATTACCATAAATATTGGATTTCAACGCACCAATTGACTGAATTTTTAAAAACCATGATATTCATAAAATTGTTGAAATATATATGAGTTTTAAGAAACATCGGTGGACTGTCACCAACCATTCGAAGATAGACTCTTAGCCATATGATGACAAGTACATAACTATTGAGGAGAATTCTCAAAATTATAGAATAATAATCCAATCCCTATAATGAATATATTAATCATTATAATCTGTTTATTCAATGATTGTAAACATATAATGATATTATAATGATCTGACATGGGATTCATTTCATGACACGTCCCAATGGGGCCCATATCGTGACTACCCCAAGCCCTCCTCAAATAGGCTAGGGGTTGGAAGCTATCACTGAGAAGGCATGTCCCACAAATGGGGGGCATTTTCCAATGTACTTGTACATACACACACATCTTCAATCACAAAAATGATAAAATATAAAAAATTATAACTAATACATGCAAGAAAACTACTAGATATAAACCAAAACTACAAATTAATGTAAATTTAAAGTAAAAGGAGGTGAACTGGGATAGAATACATGACCAAAAAAATAAATAATGAATACATGTTAAATCAAAAAAATTGGAAACTTGTCAGTAGAAACCCATATCTGAAGGGTATGTGAAGGGTAACTGCATGATCTTATCGGAGTAGGCCACGTCTATTTGGTCTAACTGGGAACCACCTGGATTTAGTCCACCCTAGAACTCCATCAAATCACTGATCGTCTGCACAAGACATGCCGCATGTGGTCAAATGCCATTCTGGGGTGAGTAAAACAATACTCAGTATGATACTCCCAAACCACAATGGAAAACCCAAAAAGGAATGAATTGTCATCTCCACCCTTGTATATTCCTATTGCACAAATACCCATAATATCTAGATATACACATTACCAACCATAAGGTAATTAAGGTAAATTACAACCAATCATCAGCCACTGGATTCTACTCGACGCATGCTCATTCTTGGAGAACTCACTCATCGAGCCTCAATTTTATATGGGACTCTTATAAGAGGTCTTGCTAATTTGGGCCCTAACCAAAGAGAATACACTTGTAATGGAAATTCTATAGAAAGAGAAGATTCTTCTTAGAGTATAATCAAAACCCAATCTACAATAATCCACAACATGATGGATTCATTTCTGAAAATACTGACAACCCTACCGATGTGGCTTGTAACGTAGGGGATTCTCCACCAAGATCACTGAGAACCCTACTATTGCATCCCACTAGATAGTTGATTAACACACTATTCTTTTAGGTTACATAAATTCCCAAAAACTCCATTAGGGGTGATAGAGGATCACTATAGTCCCATGGAGGCATGCCACAACTCTATCTAGGACATGGCCTTAAGAGGTGTTTTTTGTCTAGTGAGGTTGACCCAATGCCGCATTAAACCCCTGAGGAAATAACCAAGGGAAACTCTACACCTAAATTGGTCCATATTAAAAAACCACCAAGCTATCTCAAAAGGGACATCCTATTGAAAGGATCCCAACACCAATGTTGGATCATCAATCATACCATTTGAAATCTATGACCCTTTTGTAAAAAGGGATTGTTTGGGTCTGGGTCTGACCTGGCCCAGCCCAATTCAGTTGACTTGACCTGGTTCAATCTGGTCCTGTCCAAACCATATTGTTGGAGTGGCCCAGTTACTCCATCCAAGCCTGAGTGTTTGGGCTTGATTCATCATGTAGGGCATATGCAACCCTAGCCATGTCCTCGTCCCTCTGACGCGGTCATCAACTGTGTTTCCACTTGGTCACCCAAGGTCATGCATTATCGGTCCATGTCAACACGACCAGTCCACCCCCTTAAAAATGGTATCAATAAACTAGAATTTGGAAAGTCGAAGTGTAACCCATCTCTTCACTGGATCGTTACTGTCGCGATTCACCTAGCCGCGACTCCGGATTTTCACATGTGGTTGTTGCGGTCATGGGCTCCAATCGTTGGTCGTCAAGCTGGTGGACATGAAATTACCACCTATGTCCTTCCCTATTATGGGCCATCCTAACCTATCATGGGATGTCCTACCAGGGTGGTAGTTCCACCCGGACAACATGAAGCTATTGTCAACAGCCGTCGAGCTGGTGGCTATTCTTCCTGGTCGGCCAGCCCCCACCACCTTCTCTGGCTAGTGCCGCCTTTGCATCTGTCCTGCCTACCGATGTCCTTGCATGGCTACACCCTACCTTAATGGTTGGAGCCTACTCCTATGATCTACAACTCACACTACCTCCACCTTGAAACACTTTGACCTTGGATCCCATTTTGGATAGATGTATCTAATGAATAACGAAAAGAAAATTGGATGAAGGAGGAAAACCACATGAACCGCCTAGATGAATGGATATTGGACTTGTTTGGATCATCCCTAATATGTCTATTTTATAATTTAATAATGAGGGAAATATTAATCAATTTGAGCATGACTCATCCTAATAAAAATACCCTTTATAGAAAACAACCTCAACCTATAAAACACATGATCTGTGGATTTTCCTATTCATTGGATAATCCACATTCATCACGGGAACAAAGAATGGGGAAGAAAGATCAATAAAAACTCAAAACCAACATTGGATTAGATTGATTTTTAAATAACATTCATTGTTGTCTGAAATTTATCTAGGGGAGATCATGATCCATCATCTCATCATCGTTGGTCCTTTTTCCTACAAGAGGTTTTTCCAACACTTTTCTTCTCAACAACATCTTGTCATGTCCCGTGCCCTGAGGCTCCTACCATTATAACCTCATGACCACCACTAATAGGTTAGGGGATGGAGACTAGTGTTGAATAGGTTTATTCCAAAAATCATAGGAATTTGATTAAAATTCTATACAAATGAACCCAACTCTAAGACACATGGTCTAGAGAGTAAAAACATTGTGTAAGGAAAATGCATGCATACCACTACCACCCAATAATAGAGTGAGACAAAATGTAAAGCAATAAAGTGAAAACATACCAGAAATAATCTCTCTAAATGAAATAAACTCCAATGTTTTACCTGCAAACAAGGAAACTAAATAGTTGTATTAATATACCAAATATTTCTCGGATAATCTGATTTCACAAGGCACCATAAGGTAATGGTCATGGTCCTTCTCCACCGGGGACTCCTCCAAACCATTAGTCGTCTTTAGAGGACACAACACATGTGGAAAAATCCTGTGAAGGGGAGATTAAAACAATACTCAGTTTGGGACCTTGAAACCCATGGTAAAATTCCACAAAAGAAACACTACCAAGAAGATACATTCATCTAAACATAGGTATATGTCAACAACACATATAACAAGAACATCTGTTATATTTATTAATAGATTCCAAGAAACAATGTATCATCCACACTGGCCATATGGTTCCACTTTTAGCATGCTTGATTCTGAGTGAACCGACTCCTCGAGTTATCTAAGAGCATTAATGTAGAAAAAGTCTACCAAAATTATCTGATTGAACACCTAGTCGTGATATTTCGTGATATTTCATTTTTAGGTCCATGTTGAAAATGTAGTGTATCTTTTTCAGGTATTGTATTTTTTTTTCAAAGAAGTTTGAGAAGAAAAAAAATATCTTCACATTTTATAAGTGGATGAGGGATGACAAGGAATTTACAATACAGTCACTGATAAATATGAAGATGCATTGTTGGTATGTATTTATCAAAGATCATAAGTATATTTGATAACTTGTGATGCAAGCCTTATGAAATAAAGAGAGAGAAAAGGTGATGATAATCATATTAATTTTTTATTGGAATGAATGATGTTGTTGGAAGATAGGGAAGATATTGTAATTTCAATTAAAAATATGATGATTCCAAAGATGTTCAATGAAGGTCTATATATTACGAATGGTATGGTTCGTGATTAAAGAATTTTTTTTGTGGAATAATACAGATGATAGAGAAGTAACATTAGTGTTCTTTCTGAACCTGATTTTTGAAAAGGATTTTTCCTGCATGTTTAACGGTGGCTTGTTATGTTGGACGAAAGTGGAGTTTGATTATCCAATCATCGAAATCTAGAAAATTAAATACTTGTGTGAATGATTGGTTTTTCCACGCATGACTGAAAGGAGTTTGGAATGCTTCGAATAAGGCCCGATTATAGGATAAAAAACAGAAAAATGGAAAAGTAATGAAGTGTGTGATAGATTCAAGAAGTGTGATAAAGAATAGGTTTTCCAAAAAGAGACTTACGCACAAAATCTACATAAAATGGGTTTTTTCGTGATATGTCAGGATCATTCATGATGCATTAGGGATTTTTTGTGTAGGGGTCAGTGATGCCTATAAATAAGAGGTGACCCACAATCATTCAGGTAGGTCGAAACATAGAGAAATATATAGCACTGAAACTATAACGAACATTATGTAAAGGAAGGTGTGATAATTATATATTGTTGTGCGTTAGAAGGGGAAATTTCATGCTAGAATAGTATTGTGTGCATGATTTAAGTTGCGGGAATGAGGTGTTTCAACAAAAAGTTAAATCATGTGCACGAGGACAAACATTTGCATGCAAGACACCTAAAAGGGTATGCTGAAACCTGTGTTCAGCACATGTAGTATGTCGTGTGCATGGTAGTTCTTACCATCTTTTAGGTAAGAATGAGAAGAATTGTTTTGAAAGATAAAATTCTGAAATATGATTATGAAGAATGGAAACTTTTTCCCTAATTGTTCCTAGAGTATGTACATGTGCTTATGGATTGTTTTACAAGTGCTCTATGAATTTAAGGTTATATACTACTAATTGTCTTCCACATCAAATGATTTTTTGAAGTCGATTTTGTCTTACTGGATTATTTTTGTAACATTCCAAGGATGTAACTACTCTTGTTGAGTAGTAAACCTTGAAAATAATATGTTCTAGTGGATATGTGTTTGGATAGTGTTCACTAGGGAAATAAATCATTAATAGGAGGTGGAATTTTTTTTCATAAAGAAGGAAACAAAATAAAATATCACTAATTAACCCCTCCCCCTCTCAGGGATACATGGATCCTGACTATGAAATATCATCCTTGAGATGTCCAATCTCACAGAGATAAGGATTCTTGATATCTCTTCCAAATAATTGGTCATAGGGGTTTTCTCATGGTTTACTTGTTTCAGGAGACCTCGCGCCTTATGCTATGAAGTCGTCAGAGACCCTCGCAATGGGGACCCACTTCTTTGGGGCCTTACAAATAAGACACACCCAGAACTACCTTATGTAAACTTATCAGGTCATGTAATTAATAATATAATGATATTGATAATCAGATAAGGTGTCCTGCACCTAGGGATCACCAGTGGACATCCTGGCCCTACTGGAAATTTCATCCTAGAAAGAGGATAGTTTCTCATGTAAATATTGATCACACCCATTCCACAAACCCTATATATGGTATAAATGAATAGAAGTGAGGTTTAATGGGACCCTTAGTGCGGTACACACTCCACATAGACCTATTTGGGAATTGATACCCACAGATTCATTTTGGCCTGCAGGGTCACATAGACCCACTCACCGCATAGGCCAACTGGGTCATCAAGATCCGCTCTAGGCCAACTAAATTTGGAAAACATGACCTTATCTATGACAAATATTGGATCATACATCATAAATTCATATAGAAGCCCAAGTTTATCGTCTCAATATCTAATATCACCCCCATATGGCTGGATCATTATCCTATTTCAATATCTCAAATGAGATAAAAATAGAATTCCACCATCCTTTCATAACCAACTAACGCCCCACTAATCGATCTCAAATGGACTTCCTCATCAAAAGTGTCAAAACGCTGTAGATAGATCATCAATTGGGCTTACAGTTTGAATGATATGGGTATTTTACTGATAGGGGGTCCAGTTGGGTCTAGGTCCGGTCCGACTCGGCCTACTACATCGGCTCTCTGGACCATCCTGGCCACCTAGAGTGGGTCAGTCATCTCCACACTAGATGGGGCGCACACTGCGGTTCACCACCATGGTCCAAGTGGAACATGACCTCAAGTAGCATCCGTCGAACCACCTCAAATGCGGAAACCCATCGCATCTCTCCATGTCTCGTGGTGAGTACAACGAACCACTGTTTCCACATGCTCCCTACTGTTGAGGCATGCATCTAGCTCCTCAAAATTTTACATGAATCCATGGATCCTCTATCGGGGTGGCTACCACCACCTCCACCAATGAGACCTTCTGATTGTCCACCAAATGATTTTTGGTTCTCCGTTCTTCAATCTAGAAGTGGTTTTGAGATCCCAAGGCCACATTCTTCTTCTCTTGGGGTTAGAATCCTTGTTGCAACCCACCACGGTGTAATGTCGTTCGAGAATTGATATCTCTTGCACCACCACAATCAATTCTCCACTGTCGTCGCACCTCCGCCTTGCCATGTCCATTCTTGAACCAAGACATTATATCAGTGCACCGATAAAAAGGTGTGAAATGATCAATCATTCGTCAACCAGTGAAGTACTCAATGAACATAGGGGAAAAAGTACAATAAACCACACAAGGATCAATCTTTGGACATTTGTTCATTATCAACCCGATCTGATCCAATAGAAGGATCAATAAATTTATGAAAAACTTAAAATCAATCAAATGATAATCAATCCCTAATAAACCCCACAAGGTCAAACCCATCCCGCAACAATATGCATGATCGATGAATCTATTCACGTTCTTTTTTGAAATTCAATGATGTAGAATGGATGGAATTTGAATAAAAACCCCTTACTGGAAAACAGGATCGATCGGCATTAGGGTTCAATAATCATTTGTGATCCATCATTCATCTCTTACCAACAAGAGTTTTCTAGATGCTAAGAGAAAACTCTTGAGTCATCCCTTGATTTTATAACTCTGATTATCCATTAATGTTGAAAACACAATTCATCATTTCTATTTCTCTTTGGAATAGTTTCTCTACACTGCTTCATTTATGAAAGGAGAATGGTTTGCTCCATCATTGTGTCAAAATCTCTCCAGACTATGAAACACTAAAATGATTTAAAATAAACTTATATATGTTTATTTTATTATCCATAGAAAATTATGAAAACAAACTTTTACCCTCAACCCAAGATGGTTAATGTTGGGGTTCGACTATGAAAATCACTCCCTCAAAACATAAGGGGTACTCTCAGATTTCCAATATGAGTTACTGTTTATAAGTAATCATATTTGAAAAATAAAATTATTTTATTATTTTATTTTATTTACAGTTAATCCATTTTTTGGTTTTCCCTATTGAGACCTACACCGACCAAATTAAATCAACCCTATGATAAACCCAAAATCACAAACTCAATGATTCCCATGTATTTCTGATTTGGGCTCCAATTTAATTTTTATTCCACTTTTTAAGGAAAAATGCTCACATGCTCTATTTAATAACATAACATTTTTCAACAGATCATTTCATGCATTATGTGACTTAGAATCACACACCATCTTAGTGTCTAGTATCATAAGTTTTCAAATAATTTTACAATAATAGAATATGGAAAATATTATTCTTTATATTATCCCACCATACAGATTTAAATCCAAGAAAATCCAAACAGAGTTTACTCGAACAAAAGGTGAGAGTACCAAGCATGAATATGAGCATCTCGCTTCCATGTGCTCCTCTTGAGATCCCCAATATACCTTATGTCAAAGTCCAAAATAATTTATCATCAATGAAGGATCCCTGATCTTCTTTGGGAATTTAACACAAAACAATCCAATGTTGATGTCAAGCTCACCCCAAATTACGTTGGGGAAATGTTTTATGCACCAATCTCATCAACTGAGACATGTGGTAGAAATTGTGTATCTGGTCCAACTCTGTGGTTGAGAAAAGTATTATTATTCCATGCCAACTCTAATCAGAACCTGAAAGTCGGAATATTATCCTTAGGGATATCTTTCCACCTAAAAAAATCCCCAAAACCCTTATTGAGGAGATACCTAATAGTAAGAATGGCCCCCTTCCTTGAACTCCAATGGTCTCTTCCATATACTAGCCCAAAACATCAAACAACCCTACACATACATAATTTTCTCCAAGATTACCTGAACATCCTCTAAAATCATCTTCTACAATCCCTTCCACCACAAGGATGTAAAGAGATCATCGCGATCAGAAACCATCATCGATGAAACTCCATGGAGTCAAAATATCTCTTACATGTAGAGGCATCACAATCCCTCTTCTAAACTCTATTACCAGGTATTTAGGATGTGGTCCAACATAGTGGGTTGGAAAATTATCACCCAGATGGTATCATGCCTAATGGACAAATGTCATAAACCCATCACAAATTCCACTGACATCCCTTCACACATCATTCAAAGTACCCCATGAAAAAGAAGGAACAATCCATGAAACTGATTTAAACAAGAGTTCATACTTTTATCTCTATAGTTAATCCCAACATCCACCCATTCTATCATCCCCACTGTCCTCCTTGAAAAACAAATTCAAACCATGATGCATATGGCCGCAATTGTTAACCACTGCTACTATTGCACATCCTCTAAAAAGAGAAATGTGATCTCCACCATTAGAATGTAAATTAGGAGTATTCCCTATGGAAAACTGAGCACATAAAAAATCACAATAATTTTCACTGATTCGTGCATACCTAACTTATTTATGAGTGTAAGGGTAAAAATAAATGACTGGATATAATCATCTCTATCCCCATCCACGAAATATTACTACAAACAGGACAAGCACTCTGATGATTTTCTCAATAACTACTAACTGGATTCCTACTGAGAACATATTATTATATGTTTCTCACCACTGATTTCACTGCAACAACAACCTCTAAGATTCCCAATCCATGAAAAATGGACCTTCCAAATCCATGACAGTCACATCAAGAGCTTCATGTGTAGCTGGTGCGCCCAAAGTGGGTCCATGACCATCCATAAGTGTCTTGAATGATCCCCTTTGGATATTGAGTACACTAAGATTCCCGAAAAAAAAATATCACATGGGGTTGTCTAGTGTAATGCACTGGGTCTTACAAAGACATTCCTCTTTAATTCCCCCATCTTCACCCCAATAACATGGAGGTCTTCGGGAGCCATCTTATATACTGACATAAATATCAGGTCAGCCTGGGTATAGACTAATATAGGAATCTTTCTCTCAATGGAGAGGTAAACCTAGAATATCTTCTGGGAAGACTTATTTATTCACTAAAACCACCATTAATCCTTTGGACTCATAACCTTCACTGTACTGATGGTCAAACTATCTAACAAAAGAGAATTCGAATGCACCCTCCTCTAGTTGAGTCCATTAAGAGCTACAAGGATTTCAACTTTTCAAAAAAAAAATTATATCCATTTCCAACACCATGGACAAACCACATCTTTTGCCTAAAACAATCAATAAGAGAATTAATGGATGATTTCTTCCAAACTAATAGTTTTATTGTAATGCCTTAATGCCACAACCAAGAGATCCCAACCGAAACTCTCACCTCCAATAGTTTGGTTACAATGTTGTCACTAGTTTTTGGTTATTGGGTCTCCTCCATTAGGAGGGTTTAATTGTGAAGATAAAGTCAATAGTTTAACTGGAACCTCTAGGTATCAAACAAGAAAATTGAATGGAAAGTAAATCACTCTTAAAAGTGTATATCAATAGTGCAGCTGAAGTAAAACAGATGCAAATCAAACAGTGAATCATCCAAAGAGTCAAGGGTCTTAATACTCATCATCATACAACTATCTCCTCCAATGTCATTTTCTTATAGATGCCTGGTATGGAAAACCTAGAGGTGGTGGTGGTTACACATCTAAATTTGGGTGACCTCATACTGCTTCCCCATCTCTCCGACCATGTACACTACCTGATGGATCTATCTCCTGTCATTGCAGCATCTTCCTTAGTGGTTTGTCAACAACCACTCTGATAGCATCATGACCAGTGGACAGTCTCACGCTAAATTTCCCTTTTTACGGCATGCATAACATTGCCTTTTTTGGGAAATAGTGCATCCCCAGAACATTAGAAGAGACGTCTAGTTTTGTGGATTATGTTGTGCACTAGCCATTGATAGGAACATCTGACCCTTATTATCATGTTATCGCTACCTCAAATCCCTATGAAACACGTTCAAACCATATGCATCATCATATAACAATAAAATATCCACCAATGACTCTGTCTGGAAAGCTACATCCTCCTGAACCACTGGAGGTGGGTCTTCTAACTGATCAACAAGATAAACCATCACCTTCTACCATCTTAAAAAAATTTCTTTGTGATTTGTTCCCATTAGGGAGGCCTCTTAGAACATCCTGCCTCACTCATAATCCTGATGCAGAAACCTTACAGGCTGGGGTTGTGATCACATAGTGAGGAGAACAATATGTATCATGGTTAAAAGAGTATGCCTTTTTATATGACTCGTGAAGGACATGGAAATCACAAACAATTCCTATAAAATTCATGAACCTATATTTCCCTACAACAAGTGTTTATAGGTATTGATTCAGAAAATTGGTGCCCAGAGTCCTGCTCTATGGATATATTGGCCACTGCACGAACACTAGTGTACTTGGATTAGAAGTTGAACTCGAAACACTTAACACTATTTCCACAAACCAATCTCACAGACTATCGGTCCTAAGGTTGAATCATAATCCTCTAATACCACTATATCATGACTTGTCCCCCAGGGCCCAATCCATGACAACCCCATACCCACCTCCGAAAGACCAGGGGCTAGAGACTAGCACAAAATATGCATATCCAACAAATGGTAGGTATTTTATTATGAACATGTTCACAAACACCTATCTCCAAGCCCCAGGGGCTCGAGAATAATCTCACTATTGAAAATTCATGCACACTAATACAACCCAACTAATTCGAAAGATAGAAGGTATATTAGTAATGTGCAATCAGGCCCAAAAATGATCCCACTAAGTGAAACACAACTATAATGTCTAACCAGAAATCAAGGGAACTAAAGCTACTGTAGGAAGCTTTCAGAATCACCTCAACTCATCTCATCTTACAAGGCACCATGTGGTCTTGGTTATGGTACTACTCCACCTATGACTCCTCAAAAACATGATTTGTCTACACAAGACACAAAATATGCAGGCAAATCCCATGCAGGGGTTAGTAAAACAATACTAAGTAGGGGACCCCGAAACACATGGTAAAATAACACAAAGGATACATCAGCAAGAAGATATAGTCATCTAAAAATAGGTACATGTTAAAAACACATATAACAAGAACATTTAGGTATTCTCATAAAGGATTACATGATTAAAAATCTCATTCACTACATTCCATATGGTTATGCTCGTAGCACACTTGATTTCGGGAGGTCCAACTCTATCAACTATCTGAATGAAAGAGCATAGAACAAGCCTACCAAAATTATCAAAGAGAATATTTGTTCTCAATGCATCATGGAGTTTCTCTAAGAAGTTTAGTCTCACTGAGACAAGGATTCTCATTATTTCAATCCATTCCTTGGTCACATGATTCATCTCAGGACATGCTCATCCTAGGAGAACTCACTATTTGAGCTATGAAGTCATTAGAGACCCTCGCAAAGGGGTCCTTCTTTATTGGGTCCCATAAAAATAAAACACACTGTGAAATACCTGAAGTAAACTAATCATGTCAATCCATGAATGAAGAAAATATATCGATACACATCTATGGGGTTCTGTTTGTAGGGATCACTTGTGATATCCTGACCCTACTAGAATTATCTTCCAAGATAGGAGATGGGTGCTCGTGTAAATATTTTTGACACCCATGCCGAAAACCTATCTAAGTTACCATGCAGAGAAATGAGGAATGAATGAATCTCTCAGTATGGCACATTCTCAATATAGACCCATTGGGGAACTAAGACCCTCTTAGCCATTTCGGCCCTCTAGGCCACTTAGATCCACTTGTCATAAAGGCCTAATAGGTCACTATTGACCTCACCTGTTTTGATAATCTCAATCATGTATTCATATGTGTTGAAAATCCCAATTATGTTTTCCTTCTCTATGATATTTTTAAGTATCATTGATCTATACTTTAATTATTTCAAATCTGTGATCAAACCAATAATAATTTTAAAATAGTCTTTGTAATATGTTAATCCTCATTTATCCATGTTCATACAAGTTATAAATTGATTCTAACACAATCGGATATGTTCTGCATAAAACAGATAAGTAATCTTCCTATAGCTACTGATAAAGAGCTACCGGTACCCAGTCTACCGATAGACTTAGTCTACCGACAGACAGAGTCACTGATATACTTAACACAGAGCTACCGATGTGCTTATAAATTTAAGCTACTGACTTACAGACAGCTACCGATACAAACATAGAGCTACCGGTGTAAGTATAAATAGCTACCGATGGAATAGGAGTCACCGATGGACGAAGCTACTGACTTACATACAGCTACCGATGTAATAAGAGTCACTGATGGATGAAGCTACTGACAGACTCACAGCTACCGATACTGACGCATGGAGCTACCGACGCATGGAGCTACCGACGCATGGAGCTACTGACGCATGGAGCTACCGACGCATGGATCTACTGACGCATGGAGCTACCGACGCATAGAGCTACCAACGCATGGAGCTACCGATGCATGGAGCTACCGATAAACAAATTCACTGATACAAGCATATACCAACCGACGCATAGAGCCACCGATAGAGTCAAAGAAACTAATGAAATTGAGCTACCGATGTCCAAGCTACCGATGCTGATTACCTACCGATCACTCGACTCACTGTTTGAATTTCTTTTTTTCCTATCTTTATTTAATCTATCCAACGGTCATATCATGTACATTTTAATGATTTTTCAAATATCTGATAAAGGTTGTCGGATGTCAGGAACTCGTACCTCATACCTGCAGAAAGGAAATCTTTTCTGTCTCCTATTGCCTGTGAGATAAAAACGAGAAGACTATGCTGCCCAACTAGCAGAGTGTGGTATATACCAGTAACACAAGAACGAGAAGAATCAAGAAGAGAAAAATCAGTTCCATCAAGAACACAGAGAAGCTCATAGACAATCAAGCATACTCGAGAAGTGTTCTGTGCATATAAGAAAAACACTGAAGAACTTCAACCACTACATTTGCACTATCTATGAACCTGGAGCATACGACACTCTGTTTCTCAAACAGAAACAAGAAGAGGACTCAGACTCACTTCTGATCGAATCCAAAGGAGTCCAGAGCCACACTGAAATCACCAGAACCATTTCTAAACTCTACATCTCTTGTTCTATGAATTATTATTATACTTTTCGAGATGTGTGTATTATCTGCTGTATCTAACACATACACTGTCTCCTGTACTTAAACTGGAGGACTTGTAAATCCTTACAAAATTATTGCATTCTTTCTTTCCCACGAATAACAGTGGTAGAGGTCGTGTGTGACCTGGACAGCTGGTTGCTGTTGTACTGTTTCCCACGAATATACGTGGTAGAGGTCTTGGACCTGGACAGTTGTAAACTGTTGAACCCCCGATCCAGGGTGTGGATCATTTTTATATAAAATTTTGAGAGGATTAAGTCTCAGCTTGAGACTGAACCACTTGGTTACATTTGTTGTGCCATCTCTTTCAAAGCTTTATTCCGCTACTAATCACTTTAAAACTAGTTCTGTTTTTAAATTCACTTTGATAATTAAATTAGAAAGTGTTTTTGTTAAGTGTAGATTAGTAAGTTAGTTTCAAAAGATAATCACACACTCCTGTATTGATTAACTGGGAATTAATCAATCCCTTGAGAATCTAACAGAACCTCTACTTTAATATAAATTCACTACAGTTTAATTTATTATTTTATTTGGGGGTCTTTAAGACAGTTTGTTTAAATACAGAAATTTTAATTGGTACTCAATTCACCCCCCTCTTGAGTAAACCACTCCGACCAACACTTGGTATCAGAGGATTGAAAATACTCTCTAAAAGTACTCTGCTTTTGAACTGTGATTTTAGTTGTATTTTAAAGTTATTAAAATTTCTGTTATATCTAAATTTTTATCTCTTTAAAATTTTCTCATCATGGACAATAGAATTGAGGGTGCTGCTACTAACCGGCCACCTTTCTTCAATGTAACTAATTATGCTCAGTGGAAATTGAAAATGAAAATCCATCTAGAAAGCATAGGTTTTGATATTTGGACTGCTATTGAATCAGAATACAAAATTCTCACTTCAGCTAGATCTACTTGGGATGAACCTATAAAGACTGCTTACAATAACAACTGTAAAGCTATGAATGCATTGTACTATGCTCTAGGAGATGAAGAGTTTAATAGAATTTCTTCCTGTAAAACTGCATATGAAATTTGGGATACCTTAGCTGTTACTCATGAAGGAACAACGAATGTTAAATAAATGAGATTGAACACTTATACTATCAAGTAAGATAATTTTAAAATGAAGCCTGACGAACTCATTTCTGACATGTATCTCAGGTTCAATGCAATTGTCAATACAATGATCTCGCTGGGAAAGGATGTCTCATCGAAGGAAAAAATTATGAGAATTTTGAGATGTCTACATGATAGATGGAGAGGCACATCTATCTCAATCAGAGAATCATGTGACATTGCTGCTCTACCTGTCAAGGAAAAAATTGGCAAGCTGATGATGTATGAAGAAGAGCTTAAAGTGAATAAAGAGGAAGAAAATGAACCTCCAAGAACGTCTGTCACTTTCAAATCTTCATCTTCAAAGAATAAGGACAAAGAAAGGCTTCAAGCTGTAGTTGAAAGTTCAAGTTGTGAAGACAGTGAAAGTGATTCTGACAGTGATGCTGAGATGGCTCACATTGCTAGAAGATTTAAGAAATTTTATAGGAAAAAGAAGTTCTTCAGAAAAACAAATTATAAGGGTAAGTATGATCACCATGGTAAATGGAAAAAGTATTGGAAGAAGATTGACAAATCAGATGATGTTGTCTGCTATGAGTGCAAGAGAAAAGGACACATTAAAGCCGACTGTCCAAAGCTGAAGTATAAAAAGAAATACGAATATAAGGACAATAAGTTTAAGAAAGCCATGAAGGCAACTTGGAGTGCTTATGAGGATAGCTCTACTGAATATGAAAGCTCTGAAACTGAACACAAACATAAGGAAAACATGTGCTTTATGACCAACACTTCTCAGGTAACTGCTGAAACTCCTGCTTTAAATTATTATTACTCTGGAGATAATGCAGAATCTGACTCTGATTCTGGAACAATGTCTAAAAATGAATTGTTTGAGTACTGTGATATGATGGAAGAGACATGTAATGAACTTAAGGATAAATACAAGTCATTAAAGAAACAACATGCTCTCACCACTACAGTTAAAACCGAACTCACTATTGAAAAAGATAAAAATGCTCAACTGTTAAAAGAAAACACTGAACTGAAACTATCTAATGAGCAACTCAAGAAAGACTTATAGAAGTTCACCAATGGAAAAAATACACTAACACAGATTCTAGGAAAGAAAATAGCACCTAAATATACTACTGGTATAGGATACAAACCTGGACAGAGGAAAATTGCCAAAACTAGATTCATTTCTAAATCTGGACAGAATGAAGGTAATTCTGGAACTTCATATGCTTCAACCAGTTATATACATAGCTATGGATCTAATAAAGTTTATCTTTCAAAGCATGTCAATTCTACAAATTATATGAGACCCATTAGACAAATATGGGTACCTAAAGTGTTATTGGCTAACCTGTCTGGACCCATGAAAATCTGGGTACCAAAATCATTTCCCATCTGAATCTGTTTTGTAGGGAACTTGCATAAAGAGCTCCTGTAAAGAGACCTTGTATTTGGACAGTGGATGTTCAAGACATATGTCAGGAGACTTCTCTTGTTTCAAGAGTTTAATAAGAGTTGATGGAGGCTTTGTCACCTTTGGTGACAACACTAAAGGAAAAATCATCGGCCTAGGCCAGATTGGTAACACTGATTCAATTATGATTTCTAAAGTATTATTTTTTGATGGCCTTAAATACAATTTATTAAGTATTTCTAAGTTATGTGATGATGGTTTTCATGTTAAATTTGAAAATTATGCCTGCAAAGTTTTTAATTCTAAGAATGTTTTGGTATTTTCTGCCTTAAGAAATGAAAATGTTTATGCTGTTAATCTGAATTCTTTAGCTAAGCAGAATATTACTTGTTTAAATGCTTTTCATAAAGAGTATTGGCTATGGCACAGAAGATTGGGACATTTAAACATTCACTCACTTAGAAAACTCTCTAGAAAAAACCTATTTAAAGACCTACCTAAATTAGAATTCCCAAATGATAGAGTGTGTAACCCCTGTCAAAAGGGAGAACAACACAATGTTTCTTTTAAATCCAAGAAAGAAGTTTCGACTTCTCAACCACTTGAATTGGTTCACATGGATTTGTTTGGACCATCAAGAGTTTCTAGTTTAAATGGGAAGCACTATGTTTATGTTCTTGTAGATGATTTTTCTAGATATACTTGGGTATATTTTCTAGCTCAAAAAAGTGAAGCCTGTTCTTCTTTTGTTAAATAATCTAAATCTGTAGAGAACTTTAGTGGACTTAAGATTAAAACATTGAGAAGTGATCATGGTTGTGAGTTTGAAAATCAAGATTTTGAATCTTATTGCTCACACAATGGCTATACTCATAACTTTTCTGCCCCTAGAACTCCCCAACAGAATGGTGTAGTAGAAAGGAGAAACCGAACCCTTCATGAAATAGCTAGAACTATGCTCAATGAATATGAACTGCCTATTTACTTTTGGGATGAAGCTGTTAATACATCTTGCTATGTTATCAATAAAGTCTTGATCAGACCTATTCTTAAGAAAACCCCATATGAATTGTGGAACAATAGAAAGCCTATGGTTAATTATTTCAGAGTATTTGGTTGCAAAGTCTTTGTACTTAATACTAAAGATAATATGGATAAGTTTTCTCCCAAAAGCGATGAAGGAATTTTTCTGGGCTATTCTATTTCAAGTAAAGATTATAGAGTTTTCAATAAGAGAACCAAATGTGTGGAAGAATCTGTTCACATCAAATTCGATGAAACTGATCCACATGTTCCTAAAACCTCTCTTGAGAATCTTGAAGAAGATTTGTCTATTCTGGACCTTAATGATAAATCTAAAGAACCTGTTATAAAAACATCCAGATTCTGGACTTTCTCCAGAATCTGCTTCTGTTGAACCCGAACCTATAGATGAACCTGAAATTTGTAGTCCAACCTTTACCAGATCAACGAGGATTCTAAAGAATCATCCTTTAGAAGCTGTTGTTGGTAATCTTGATAGAGGAACACAAAATAGAGCTTCTCTAAGGAACCAGGTTGAACATCAAGCTTTTCTGTCACAACTAGAACCCAAAAATATCAATGATGCTATCAATGATGAATTCTGGGTAATAGCCATGCAGGAAGAATTAAATCAGTTTGAAGGAAAAAAAGTCTGGGAATTAGTTGACAGACCTAAGGAAACTTTGAAAATAGGCACAAAATGGGTTTATAGAAATAAAGTAGATGAATCTGGAAATATAGTTAGAAACAAAGCTAGACTAGTTGCACAAGGATATAGTCAAGAAGAAGGTATAGACTATGAGGAAACTTTTGCACCTGTAGCTAGACTAGAAGCCATTAGGATCTTACTTGCATATGTAGCACATCTGGATTTCAAGTTATATCAAATGGATGTGAAAAGTGCATTTCTAAATGGTTTTATAATTGAAGATGTTTTTGTAGAACAACCACCTGGATTTACTAACCCTCACTTTCCAAATCAAGTTTTTAAACATTCTAAAGCTTTATATGGTTTAAAACAAGCTCCAAGAGCTTGGTATGATAGACTTAGCAATTTCCTTATCTCAAATGGTTTTACTAAAGGGATTGCTGATCCAACTCTTTTCATTAAATGAATTTCTAAAGATGTTTTAGTTGTACAAGTATATGTTGATGATATTATTTTTGGATCTTCTAAACACTCTTTATGTACTGATTTTTCAAAAAGTATGCAAAATGAATTTGAAATGAGCTTAATAGGAGAACTTATGTACTTTCTTGGATTTCAAGTATTTAAAAATAAAAATGGTATTATTTTGAATCAAAGTAAATATAAAAAGGATCTTTTAAAACGTTTTGGTCTGGATAGTATCAAGGAAAGTGAAACCCCTATGAGTACTACCTGTAAATTGGACGCAGATGAAACTGGGAAACCGGTTGATCAAACAAATTACAGAGGTATGATTGGTAGTTTACTTTATCTTACTTCTAGTCGACCTGATATTAGGTTTAGTGTGTGTATGTGTGCTAGATTTCAAGCTAATCCAAAAGAATCTCATTTGCTTGCTGTTAAAAGAATTTTTAAATATCTCAAACACACGGTTAACTTAGGTTTGTTTTACCCAAAAAGAAAATCCTTTGATTTAATGAGTTATTCAGATGCTGACTTTGCTGGTTGTAAGTTAGATAGAAAAAGCACATCAGGAACATGTCATTTGCTTGGAAAATCTTTAGTTTCTTGGTGTAGTAAGAAACAGAACTCATTTGCATTATCTACTGCCGAAGCAGAATATATAGGTGCTGGTAGTTGCTGTGCACAAATTCTGTGGATGAAACACACTCTTTTGGACTATGGATATGTTTTCAAACATGTTTCAATCAGCTGTGATAACACCAGTGCAATAAACATCTCTAAGAATCCTGTATCTCACTCTAGAACCAAACACATAGATGTAAGACACCATTTCCTAAGAGATCACTATCAAAAAGGTGATATTTATCTTAAATTTATTGGCACTGAACATCAATTGGCTGATATTTTCACTAAACCTTTAAGTTTGTATAGGCTAAGTTACATAAGACACGAATTGGGAATGTTTAATCACAACCGATGTGAAATCCTCACAGATGTGAAATACTCACCGATGTTAAATCCTCACCGATGTGAAATCCTCACCGATGTGAAAATCCTCACCGATGTGAAATTCTCACCGATGTACAATTCTCACCGATTTTTTTCTCACCGATGATTAACTCACACCGATGCATTTTTTAAAAAAAAAAATCTGTCTGCCTCCAAGAATACGAATCACTTTATTTTATTTTATCTTACTCTATTTTAGTCATTTAATTGGAATTCCTAAATGATAAAACTAAGCCTATGACACTTCATACCTCACCGAGCTCAAAATCTCTCACCTTCGAACCTTAGCTCCCAAATCGGCCAAGAACCCTAAACCCGCGATGGCAATAACTAAGCCTCCTACCGTCAGAGATGAAAGTGTAGAACCAAAAGCTAAGAAGCAGAAGACACAGCATAAAGCCAGTGTTAATGAAGTCAGAACTAGATCGGGAAAGCGATCAGTGAATCCTCACTTGCAGAATAGAGACATAGTAATCGAGAAGGAACTGTGCGTGGAATAGCTACTGCCTAACAAATCGTTGGTACTCGAGATTCTGGAGGACCAGAAATGGGTGGATTGTTTCTCTAATAACAATGGCCCATACTACCCGAAGTTGGTAAAACAGTTCTACGAGTTTGTAAGCTTCGAGAAGTCTGAAAATGAGAATCGGGTAAGCTCTTTTTTAAATGGAAAAGAGATGTCTTTTTCTTCAGTAGAGTGGGATGAGTGTTTAAAAGTACCACATGAAGGTGTCTCTGGGTACATATCAAGAGCAATTCCACCTAGCAGTGACATCTTTGATTATGAAACCGCCTTAAAAAGCTGACCGGTAATGGGAATCAAAGGCAAGTGGTTGCTACTGAAATGGATGGAGAGAATCGACTGCTCTTCAAGTTTGTTCAGCATGTGTTGATACCGAGGCGAGGAGATTTTGCAAATATGAGATATCAAGATATCTATCTTCTTCATCTGCTAAGACATGGTGTGAAAATCAATCTGTGCAGATTATTAATGTTTCAAATGGAAGACATGATTAGACCAAAGTCAAAGACTAATGCTTTATTCTTTGCCAAGCTGATTTTAGTAACGATAAAAGTGAAAAGAATAGCTGAGTCTCAGGATGAGACAGTTGTAGTCAGGAATAATTTCTGCATCACCTCGACTGTTTGTAAGTACATGAAAATTAACTGGAACCCATGGAAGGGAGAATGGGTCAGTGATGATCAGAAGATATATGATAGGTTTAATCCTGTGGATCATCCCTCAAGACCAAAGGATAAGAGAGATCCGAGTCTGAGAACTGATGAAGAGGAACCTGTTTATAGTGATGAAACAGAAGAAGAAGAAGAAACTCCCATGGATGTTGGAGGAGATCCAGACTTTCCCCCAAGTCCTGTTGCAGAATTGGTTTATTCTAGGAAAGGAAAGGTAGAGGAAATTTTTTCTACTTATGAGGAAGACCAGTCTGTGCCTCACCAAGAAGAAGAGGAAAAGGAGAATGTATCTGAATCGCCTGTTTCTGGTAGTTTAAGTATGAGTCCTTTGATTGGAAGCTCAGCTATGC
This sequence comes from Viscum album, assembly GCA_963277665.1. Classification (NCBI taxonomy): domain Eukaryota; kingdom Viridiplantae; phylum Streptophyta; class Magnoliopsida; order Santalales; family Viscaceae; genus Viscum; species Viscum album. The sequence continues at coordinate 63,707,417 of OY728128.1, forward strand.
CGACTGCTGAAGTAGAAAGAGATACAGAAGAAGCTGTACGTGTATCAGAAAATCTTCTAGATGCTGCACCGATGGAACTTGTAGTAAAAGATTCTGATGAAGAGAATTCAGCACTGAATGATGTTGTGATACATGAGAATGCACCCATTGAGGGGTAGCATCGATCTGTTCTTGGAAATGTTACAGTATCTGTTGAGTTTGGAGACTGGTAGAAGACCTAGGGTTTATAGTCTGTGGATTGGATTATCCGGATTCTGATAATGGGATGTCTGTGTATAGACCGAAGACCAATTATGATCTTGCTTCTGAGTTGTTGCCCAATAATGTGGTTAGATTTCATGATCTGAATAAGCTGAAAGAGGTCCTCAAATCCAGTTTTGTTGAAGATGTGAAGTTAATGGAAACCTCCCTTTCATTCTCAATTCAATCAGTAATGACTGATTCTGTAGATAGTTTGGCCTCAGTAAAGGGATCTGCTGCAGTTGTCCCTAATGATTTTGTCTCTAAATCTGATCTTGAATCCATGAAGAATGAGCTGAAAGAATCATTTAGTGTATCAGTTGCTGAGATGAAGCAATGCTTTGATGAAGAAATGAAAATGTTAGGGAAATCCTTCGAGCTCTCTCTGGCTTGTAATTTATCTTCTTTTGTGTCTGAGATTATGGAAGAAGTGAAAGAGTGCCACACTCAGTCTTCTAGAATCGAAGCAGATCTTGAATCTCTCAAGAAATCAGTTGCTGCTTTGGATTCTTATATGAGCTCCAAGTCTCAAGCTGACAAGGACCTAGATTATGTGAAGAGTGTAGTAATCCAGTTTGTCTCGGTGTTTGAAAGTTTCAAAACCTCAGTGAAGGACCACGTTCAATTACAGGACTCTCAAGTTGAAAGCCTAATCAGTGGTTTGTCTAAGAGTTTCAACGAAACTGTTTCCTTCTCTCTTGGCCCTCTCACATCCAAACTATTAGTTGACTTGAATCTAGTTCGAGCAATGATGAAGGAGGAGATTGGTTCTATTTCAACCAGTGGCTCTGTGGACTCATCATAGTTGAGCCGAGTGGTGCTTTCTACAAGAGATTATGCTAGAGAAATAATGAAGATTGTTCAAGATTATATGAGAGAAGCCTCTGCCTCTCAGGAATCCATAAAGAGAAAAGTGGACTACTACTTCACCAGAATTTTCACCAAGCATCAACTCGATCACCACTTCAAGCTGATGTTGGAAAACATGAAGCTACCTCCAGTAACTCAAGCTTTTAGAGAACAAGTGAGCCAACTAAGACAATTGACTCCTCCCTTGGAGAAATTCATGGAGAACAAAGTTGATTTCATCTCTGTTATGGAAAGAGGAGGAGGAATTATTATGGATTTTAGAAATCTGTTGTTGCCCTTCTTGCATGTTGATGCCAGACCAGTCATCGTACCTCCTACTTTGCCTGCTTCTGCCTCAGCTGTTTCCACAGTCCAGCTGACTCCTGCTCAAGCTATTCGAAGCCTCACACCAATGATCACCCAAAGATATTCAACCTACAGGCCTGACTCTCTGTCAGTGGCTCATCATCCTTTGATCATTTCTGGCATTCCAAAACCTTCACCTGCATCCACACCACCCGAGCCTTCTTCTGATTCCAAAGGAAAATCTCACGTTGAAGATGTGGATTGATCCAGTGGCCAGGATTTTTGATAGGAATTCCTTTTTATTCTGTTTCTGTACTTTCTGAATGCTCTAATACAGAAGAAATCATTTTACTTCTCATGTTTTATTTGTCTCCTATATGCTTTCCCACATTTTGATTATCACAAAGGGGGAGAACAAGGAAAATGACAGAATGAGAAATATTATCAATGGAGAAAAAAAAGGAATAAGGGGAGACACATTACCTTCTTTTCAATTTTATCTCTGATATTATTGTGTATCCTTTTACCTTCAGTACCTTATGATTGTTACCTCTGATATCTTATGTCTATATGATACTATTTCTATTATCTCTGATGGTGTTTTCTCTGAGAAAATTGAATTCAATATTATACTCTTTACTATTATATTTTCACTATGTTAAATGCCCATATCATAAATTGTGATTATCAAAAAGGGGGAGATTGTTGACCTCACCTATTTTGATAATCTCAATCATGTATTCATATGTGTTGAAAATCACAATTATGTTTTCCTTCTCTATGATATTTTTAAGTATCATTGATCTATACTTTAATTCTTTCAAATCTGTGATGAAACCAATAATAATTTTAAAATAGTCTTTGAAATATGTTAATCCTCAGTTATCCATGTTCATACAAGTTATAAATTGATTCTAACACAATCGGATGTGTTCTGCATAAAACAGATAAGTAATCTGCCTATAGCTACTGATAAAGAGCTATCGGTACCCAGTCTACCGATAGACTTAGTCTACCGACAGACAGAGTCACCGATATACTTAACACAGAGCTATCGATGTGCTTATAAATTTAAGCTACTGACTTACAGACAGCTACCGATACAAACATAGAGCTACCGGTGTAAGTATAAATATCTACCGATGGAATAAGAGTCACTGATGGACGAAGCTACTGACTTACATACAGCTACCGATGGAATAAGAGTCACTGATGGACGAAGCTACTGACAGACTCACAGCTACCGATACCGACGCATGGAGCTACCGACACATGGAGCTACCGACACATGGAGCTACCGACGCATGGAGCTACCGACGCATGGAGATACCGACGCATGGAGCTACCGATAAAAAAAGTCACCGATACAAGCATATACCAACCGACACATAGAGCCACTGATAGAGTCAAAGCAACTAATGAAATTGAGCTAACGATGTCCAAGCTACCGATGCTGATTACCTACCGATCACTCGACTCACTGTTTGAATTTATTTATTTCCTATCTTTATTTAATCTATCCAACGGTCATATCATGTACATTTTAATGGTTTGTCAAATATCTGATAAAGGTTGTCGGATGTCAGGAACCCGTACCTCGTACCTGCAGAAAGGAAATATTTTCTGTCTCATGTTGCCTATGAGATAAAAACGAGAAGACTATGCTGCCCAACTAGCAGAGTGTGGTATATACCAGAAACAAAAGAACGAGAAGAATCAAGAAGAGAAAAACCAGTTCCATCAAGAACACAGAGAAGCTCATAGACAATCAAGCATACTCGAGAAGTGTTCTGTTCATATAAGAAAAACACTGAAGAAATTCAACCACTACATTTTCACTGTCTATGAACCTGGAGCATACGACACTCTGTTTCTCAAACAGAAAAAAGAAGAGGACTCAGACTCACTTCTGATCGAATCCAAAGGAGTCCAGAGCCACACTGAAATCACCAGAACCATTTCTAAACTCTACATCTCTTGTTCTGTGATTTATTATTATACATTTCGAGCTGTGTGTGTTATCTGCTGTATCTAACACATACACTGTCTCCTGTACTAAAACTGGAGGACTTGTAAATCCTTACAAAATTCTTGCATTCTTTCTTTCCCACGAATAACAGTGGTAGAGGTCATGTGTGACCTGGACAGCTGGTTGCTGTTGTACTGTTTCCCACGAATAACAGTGGTAGAGGTCTTGGACCTGGACAGTTGTAAACTGTTGAACCCCCGATCCAGGGTGTGGATCATTTTTATATAAACTTTTGAGAGGACTAAGTCTCATCTTGAGACTGAACCTCTTGGTTAAATTTTTTGTGCCATCTCTTTCAAAGCTTTATTCCACTGCTAATCACTTTAAAACTAGTATTGTTTTTAAAGTAACTTTGATAATTAAATTAGCAAGTGTTTATGTTAAGTGTAGATTAGTAAGTTAGTTTCAAAAGATAATCACACACTCCTGTATTGATTAACTGGGAATTAATCAATCCCTTGAGAATCTAACAGAACCTCTACTTTAATATAAATTCACTACAGTTTAATTTATTATTTTATTTGGGGGTCTTTAAGACAGTGTGTTTAAATACAAAAATTTTAATTGGTTCTCAATTCACCCCCCTCTTGAGTAAACCATCCGACCAATAGTCACTATGGTCCGGTATGAGATAACTCACATTGGAAAAATGAACATTCTCTATGACAGTAATGGAATCCTTCATAGTGAATCCAAAATGTATCATCTCAATCTCTACTATCACCCCCAGGACAGGATCTAGATCTTGTATTGATCCCTCATAGGAGAGAGAAATGTAATTCCACTAGATTCGTATGGTTCAACTAACGCCCCACCATGTAATATCAAAATGACCACCTCATTTGAAGGGTCACAACGCCTTAGACAACTCAAAAATCATAGATAAAATTTGAATTAAATGGGAGATTTAGATAAATGGGATCTGGTAGGCTTCTGGTCCAGGTCTGGGTCTGAGTCCAGCTCGACTCAGAAGGACTGACCCAACCCAACCTGGTAAATACATTGCATGTCTGACCAACCCGGAACACTAGAGTGGACTAGTCTTCTCCACCTTGGACAAAATGGGTTCCACATCCCACTAGCAGTTGTTTTCATGGCTCACCTGCCATGTCCAGCGAACAACCGAGGATGACGCGACCCGCTTCGTCCCTCCATGTCAGGAAACAGGCTCGGTCAACCTCTATTTCCACATGCATCACACGGCTTGAGAAACATTTCTAACTCCTACCATCACATAATGAGGTCTCATATCCTCAGATGGGGCAGTTACCGCCACCGGAATAAGTGCCTGTTGGACCTTCCATAGGGCACCAAACACGCTCCAGCGGTCCGTTCTTCAATCTGGAAGAGGATTTGGGATCCCTGATCCTCATACACCATCACCCAGGGTATGAATCCTCATTTAGATCAGCATCGTTTCATTTTTAATGTGACTATATCTCCCACACCACCTATATCTGTTCTCCACCATCGTTGTCACACCTCTGTTGTGATGTTTTCATTTTATATCCAAGACATCTGATTATTTCAACAAGAAATTGTTGTGTAATGATAATAAATTTGGAAACCCATGAAAAAATGAAAAAATGTGTGGGAGAAAATCACAATAAGAGTCCCAAAGATCGAACCTCTACCATTTTTCTTTTCGACCACAAGATGAACTGGTATAAGGATCAAGAATATGATGAAAAAAATATAAATCAATCAAAAAATCATCAATACCCAAGAAACCCTTCAAGGTGAAACCTATCTCACAACAATGCACAAGATTCGTGAATCGATTCGTTCGTCAATAGATTCACATTCATCATAGGAATTCTATGGTGGGGAAATGTTGAAATATAAATAAGGAACCCTATATGGAAAACACGATTGGTTGGCATCGGGGGTCGATCATCATTGGTGAACCATTGAGAGATTCCATGATCGTTAATTAATTGTTCTTAGTAGCTCTTCAATGGACATTACCTAGATGTTTAGAAGAAACCCACAGTTTCCCCCCTGATTTTGGAAACTCTGATTATCCATTAAGGGAAGAAATGTGTTTCAATGTTTATGTTTCACATTGAAATAGCGTCACCATGCTGCATCATTTATGGATGGAGAACATGTGGCTTTGTCGCGACATCATATCATCTAAAAACTACGAAATGTTAAATGGGAATAAAATAAATTTATATTTGATTATTTTATTCTCCTTAAAAAAGACCAAAAATTTACCTTTACCCTTGACTTGTGTCGATCAATGTTAGGTTCCCCCTAATGAAAGCACATCCTCACGAGGTCAATGTTAGGGTCCCCCTAATAGTACCCTATGTTTTTATATAGGAACCCATTAAGATGATATTCCATCTTTTTAGGAAAACCTCTTATGAGTGCTATTAAAAACATAACAGTTTTCACCGAACAGTTCTAAAACACCGAGATTCTAAATCATCTGCCGTCTCAGTGGCTAGTCTCAGAAATTTCCCAGTTAATTTATAAAAATAAACTATAGAAAATCACGAGTCATTAAATTCTCCCCATCTTAAGGAAATATGTCACCGAGTGCCAAAAAATTATACTCATCAAAAAGATGGGGGCACTGAACACGAATTTGAGTCTCTAACTCCCATCTGATCTCTACGAGATTCTCGTAGTACCACCAAATGCGCAATAGAGGAATCAACCACCCACAAAGGATCCTCTCATGTCGATCCTCTATCTATAGTGGGTACTTCACAAAATTCTCCTTTTTGTCAATGTGTTTCTCCCGATAGTCAATAACTTGCGATAGATCATGCACGTACCTCTTCAGTTCCAACACATGAAAAGACATCATGCACCTGATGCTTCTGTGGGGCTAGAGTTAGGCAGTACGCCACCTCACTAACTAGATTCAGAATCGGGAAAGGGTCAATGTATCACAAAGATATATTGAAGCCATGAACAAATCAATGCATCCCCATTGAGGTGATACTCGATAGAAAACTTGGTCTCCCTTATCGTACTCTGTGGGCCTCCATATACTTTCCACATACTATTTTTGTCTACTCTATGCAGTACTCATCCGCTCCTAGATGTTCTACACCTTCTGAGTGGTAGCCCAACCCTACTATAAGACCATGATTGCTAACACCCCTAGGCCCCTCTGGCTAAGCAGTGGCCTACATAGTCTCCCATACAGGGCGTCGAATGGTGCCAAACCAATGGTGGAGTTGTAGCTATTGTTGTACGCAAACTCCCCCAGAGGTAGATGATCCTCTAAACTGCTGCCAAAGTCCCGGATACAAGCATGTTGCATGTCCTCTAGAACCCAGATAGTCCTCTCTTTTTGGAAATCTTTATGGTGATGAAATGTCGTACTCCCACTATTAGAAAAATAGACATTTGCGATAATGTATGTGTTACAGGTCATGGGCCCGCCGCTGATACCCAGTCGAAATGGGTTATTTGTGATTGATATATTTGCCTGTAGTAAGTCACTATAATTGTTAATGGGGGGTAAGGACTTTTCATAAACATTTTTGTGAAAAATGCATGCCAAAATGGAGGCAAGGGTATTTGCAACGGGTTCCCATTCTCGTCTCCGATACCCGACATCAGTTTTTACTATTTTTCACGTGATACTTTTCCCGTCGCAAATACTTTGTCGGAAGGCACCCATTCGGGATGAGCCCCGACACAAATAACTTTTGAACGACACACTATAATTAATGCAGGTAGAGGGAATTTGCGACGGGCCCCGTCGCAAATAAAGTTGTCGCAAATAATATAACCTATATATACCCCCATCAGTTTTCCTATCATTTACTTCTTTCTCATCTTCTCTCTATATCACTTTAGGAAAAAAAATTCCAAATTTTATCATAGTTTAAAATTTTAAATCAATGCAAATTCTGCGACATTGATACTTCAATAACTTCAGTTCCAATATATTTATCTATTTTTTATTATTGAGTTAATATATTTTATTTTAAATTATTTATATGTTTTGTTAATTAGGTGTAATTTAGTTAAATTAGAATTAGTTATTTTTTTCAGTATTTAATCTTATGAATATTTATATCCATGTGATAGTAATAAATTTAAATAATTAGTATTAAATTGAAATAATTTGTAATAAATTGAAATAATTAGTAATAAATTGAAATAATTAGTAATAAATTGCAATAAATAGAAATAATTATAAATAATTTGAAAAATTAGAAATAATTTGGTATAATTAGAAAAAAATTAGGAATAATGGAAAAAATTGGTAAAAATTATGAATAATTAGGAATAATCAGTAATAATTAGGAATAATTAGTAATATTTGGGAATAATTAGTACTAATTGTTAATAATTATGATTAACTAGTTATAATTAAGATTAATTAGTAATAATTAGGATTAATTAGTAACCATTTTGATCTATTAGTAAAAATTAGTATTAATTAGTACATAATATGATTAATTAGTAATAATTAGAAGTAATTATTAATAGTTAGTCATAATTAGTAAAAATTAGTAGTAACAATAAATAATTTGTTGTAACTAGAAATAATTATAAAAAATTAGTAGTAATTAGTATTAATTAGTATTACATTGTAATAATTAATAGAAATTAGTATTAATTAGTAATAATTCATATTAATTAGTAATAAATTTAAATAAATTTTATTTATAAGTAATAATAATATTTTTTAATAATTAGTTATAATTAGGATTAATTTGAAATAATTTGTAATAAATAGGATTAATTAGCATAAATTAGTAACAATTGGTAATAATTAGTAATAATTAGTAATAATTAGTAATAATTTTTAATAATTTGTAACAATTAGAAATAAATGGTAATAAATTGTAATAACTAGTAATAATTATTTATAATTAGTAATAATTAGGATTAATTAGTAATAATTATGATTAATTTGCAACAATTATAATTACATAGTAGTAATTATGATTATATAGTAGTAATTATCATTAATTCGAAATAATTAGGATTAATTAGTATTAATTAAGATTAATTAGTAACAAATAAGTTTAATTAATAATAATTATAATTAGTAAAAATTGGGATTAATTATAAGTAATAAGGATTAATTAGTAATAATTAGTATTAATTAGTAATAATTAGGATAAATTAGTAATTATTTGGATAAATTAATAATAATAAGGATTAATTAGTAATAAATAGGATTAATTTGTTATATTTTGGATTAATTAGTATTAATTAGGATTAATTAGGATTAATTTGTAATAATTAGGATTAATTAGTAATAAAGTGTATTAATTTGTAATAATTAGGATTAATTAGTATTAACTAGGTTTAGTTGTTAATAATTCGGATTAATTATGATTAGTTAGTAATAATTATGATAAATTTGTTATAATTATGTTTAATTAGTAATCTTTTGGATTAATTGGTAATAATTACGACTAATGGGTAATAATTAGGATTAATTATTAATAAATAATAGTAATTCGTATTAATTAGTATTTATTAACAATAATTAGGATTAATTGGTAATAAGTATGATTAATTAGTAATAATTAGGATTACTTGATATTATTTAGGATTAATTTGTTATAATTAGGTTGAATTATTAATAATAAGTAATAATTAGTAATAATTAGTAATAATTAGTAATAATTACGATTAATTAGAAATAATTTGCAATAATTATGATTAACTAGTAAAAATTATAATTAATAAGTAATAAAAATTATTTAATAGGGATAATTTGTAATAATTTGTAACAATTTTATTTATTTAGAAATAAATAGTTATAATTATAATTAATTAGTAAAATTTTGAAAAATTAGTAATAATTTGGGAAATTATAAAAAATTAGAAAAAAATGTAAATAATTAGTAACAATTATTAATATTTAGTAATAAGTAGTTATATTTAGTAATAATCAGTATTAATTAGTAATAAATCATAATAAATATGAATACATTGATTAAAAGACATAATTTTCGATGGATTCGCAACATTCTTTTTGGATCGATGCCTCAGCCCCTTCTAACTTTCTCCCACTAAAATAAGTATGAATGATCTACTAAAACATACATCGAAGAAGATTATTCATTGAGATTTAATTTAGAGAAATTTTTAAGGATGTGAGCTGTCTGACAAACGAGAATATTTTTTCCGACGACTCGTCTCTTTGTTACTTTTAAATATTGGAATCACTATGAATTTTTTTTTCCGACGTATGAATTTCGATTTTCATATGCACGAGAAATGAGTGTTGTTCCGCAAGACCACACTCATATCTATCCTCGTGCATATAAAAATGGATATTTATGTGTCATAGAAAACTTTACATTGTTATTTTAGTGAAAGAAAATTTCAAGGGGATGAGTCATTGGGAAAAAGTGGTACCACCAATCCATTGGGAATTATGCAGCTAATTATTAAAAATAATTAAAACAAAATAACTGAAATTAATAATAATTTGTGGTATTTTGTATAATTTTTTATTAATGATTGTCGATTATTATAATTGATTAGAAAATATTATAAATAACTATACAATAATTAAAAATAATATCAATTTCTAGAAAAGAAAATTTAATTGTCTTCTCTTTTTTGGATTGTGTTTATCTTATATCTATGTATAAAAAATAAAAAATTATTTCATATTTTCTAGAAAAATATGGAATAAAAATATGATAATTGTCAATAGTAAGTGATCATGCATAGATTAATCATCATAGTAATCCAATCTATTCTGGTTCAAATATTATATATATTGAGTGTGTTCAAGATTTTATATCAATGGAATCATCGAAACCAAAATTTGTTTCAGATTGTACAATTATATTTCCTTTTAAAAAAATTTCTCCAAGGGTGTATGACACATTTGAAAATGTTGTAGGTCATTTAATGCATTTTGGTTTTCATCTAGATTAGGATTTTTTGTATTAACCTGGGGAACATATTTCTGGAGATGATTCTAATAATTTAGTTCCAGATCCAGCATAGTTTCAAAATTTAGTACATGATGTGGTAGGTCTGTGTTTTCAACAAACTAAATATTAGGAATATATTGATATAACTCATATATAGGAACTATCTAATTTATATGATTTATTGGGGTCCATTAAGGATACCTTATATCTTGGTTGTTTTATAAGAATGTTTGCAGCAGTTTCTAAACTTATGGCTATTAAATCTTATAATGGAATGCCTAATAGTTGTTTTGATCAAATATTCTCTTTGTTAAAAACATATCTACCTAAAGGAAATGTGTTACTTGTAAATTTATTTAAGAGGAAGAGGCTTCTTCATAATCAGGTTCTTGGTTATTAGGAGATTCATATATGATTAAATGACTACATCTTATATTATGGTAATAACGAGCCGTTGGATAGTGGTGAAACATGTGGACAATCAAGAAATAAAGAAGCTCAACCAGGGAAGTCTATATTTATTCGTGTAAATAAATTGAGATATTTCCCACTCACACCTAGATTATAATGTTTACATTTGTCTCAGAACACAACACCATTGAATTCATGGGACCAAACCAACATTTCAACTTATAAAAGCTTAAATCATCCCTTTGATTGTGATTATGGAAACATTTTGACCAAGTGCTTCAATATTTTTCTTTAAAATATAGAAATATTTGATTATCTCTTTACACTGATGGAATCTATCCATTTCTTTCTTACGATTGTTAGTATTTATATTTTCCTATTTTTATAACTCATTACAATTTACCTCCATGGATGATGATAAAGTAGTCATATATCATTTGGACCTTGTTAATTCCATGTCATCTAAAAAATTGATATTTATTTGAAACCATTTATTGATTAGTTAAATTCACTATGGAGTAATGGTTTTATTACATATGATGTTGCTGTGAAATAAAACGTCCTACTAAATGATGCATTGATATAGACAATTAGTGACTTCCGATCATATGGTATGTTATCTAGTTGTAGTACACATTATCCAAAAACATGTCCATACTGTAGAAGGGACGACTATGTGGTTATGTCTATCAATGGAAAAACCTAGTTTTTTTCAAATATCATCTCTAGTTTCTTCCAACCAATCAACCTTTCTGAAGAAACAAATATAATTTTAGAAAAGGAATAGATGAAAAGTATGGGCCTCCAAGAATTATATCAAGTACAAATTTAAAATCTATTTTCTCTTCATTACCTACCATCACATTTGGACATACAAAAAACCAATTGAAAATTTATGTTTTTAGAAAAGAGCCCAATAAGATGAATAGAGATTTTTTTTATTTTCTATATTGGCCAGATTTGTTGATCCATCACATGTTTGATGTGATTAATTTTGAGAAGAAATATTTTGATAATTTATTTCATACTGCTCAGGATAGACTAGGTAATTCCAAAGATAATGTAAAGGCATGATTAGATCATGACCAAATCTGAAAGAGATAAGAACTTGAAATATTTTAAAATGTATGAACACATAAGTTATTTAATCCAAAAAATCTTATAAATTGTACAAAGAGAGTTGATTATTCTTTTGTTAGTGGATTTCAGATTTGATACATCCAGATGTTTATGATTCCAAGTTGGAAAAATTTCTTATAAATAGTCATATTAGAAGATTGTAAAGTAATGATAGGATTGTTTTAATGGAATGATTTCTGCTGATTGGATTAATAGGTTTGTCTGATAATATGATTTTGGATGTACTACCAGTTATGTTATATTTTATCAGGTCATTTTTGGTTCAACAAATGACTATGTAGCAATCAAAAAAATGAAGGAAGATATGGTTTTAATTATATGTGAAGATAAAAAACTCATCCCATCATGTTTGTTAGACTCAATGGACCATTTGATAATAAATTTATCACACAAAACAAAAGGTGGAGGACAAGTACAATTTGGATGGATGTACCCATTCGAGAGATGCATGCAGAAATAGAAAAAATGTTTGTGATAAAGATTCAGTTGATGCCTCAATTATAGATTCTTATTTGCAAGAGGAAGTCTCTTTTTTCTTCTATCATTAATTTCAATCTGAATAGCCCTCCAAATGCAACCACTTGTTCTATAATGAGGGAAATCTTTACGATGATAGGAATAATCAATTATCAGTTTTAAATCATCCCGAACAAAGCTTCGGTGAGTTCATGAATGATGGTTTTCAGATAATGGAAACCACAGAGCCCATACATTTATTAGTCTCAACCTTAATGAAATGACACTATTTGTATGGTGAGATCTCCTATCACTTATTATATAATTTTTTATAGTACAATAACCATATTTTATGTGTAGGTTATATAATAATCATATCATGAAATAGTTTTAATAAATTATATTAGCTACTCTAGAATATATTATCAAACAAAATTTCCTACTAGTTTCAAAAACTGGTAACATAAATTAATTTTTTATTTCAAATAAAATATCAATTTAATACATGATATAGTGATAATTTTTTTTACAAGTATTCTAGTATATCAACATTCAGATAAAATTGATAATCTATCATTGGTATTGAGTAACCCACCATCCATATTGGTTAAATTCTATAATTCATATATGGATAATGGTTTTATATTTCATACACTTGAATATAGGTAATAAAAAACAATGAATAATAGTGTTTTCTTGAGAGGATATCATTATAGAGAAACTAAATTCGACTTTTATGGCATGATAGAAGAAAATGTTGAACTGTGTTATCTAGGAAATCATTAAAAAATAATTTTTAAATGTCAGTGGTTAGATCCTGAGATAGGATTACCAGTTCATCTGATCCATAGAGTCGTTGATATTTAATATAAAAGTATTATTGTGGGAAAATGACCAATTTTTATTGGATCATCAGGCATATAAATTTTTCTATACAAATTTATATGATACTAAAAGGGAGTTCTGTGATTGGTAAAGCATAATAAAAATTAAATATTTAAAGATTCAGTGTACTGAAAGTGAATGTTGTTCTGCTGAAATTCACAGAATTTAAAAAAATAAAGGAGTCTTCTTTGAATCCATCATTTTCATGAAGAGGAACTAATATTGTTGATGAAACCCCAGTGTTAAGGGCCGATAGTGACGATGATGTTAATGATGTTACAACTGAATTTGAAATGATCATTGATGGTGAAACTAAAACTAATAGGGAAATTGATGCTGTTAAGGAGGAAGATGAAGACATTGACATCGAAAGCTATTAAAATGATGATGAAGATGAAAATTTCCACTGTTAAATGACATTTTTAATCATATAAAATATATATCAATATATTATATTTTTTCAAATGTTTTCTTATAATATTAATTTCGTGGTTTTGATGGATGAGGATCATTTTCATCTGTTGCGTGAGGTTGATCTACCATTGGATGAGTAGTATGTTTAATCATCGAAGACAAAAACTGCTATCAGTTCAAGGGGCACTCATTGGGGGCATGGTCTTTCCAAATTGATGATTCCTGATCATATCCCCGAGCGAAGTCCATATCTTAGGTCTGATCCACCCACACAGAGGCATGATTACCTGGGTATTGTAGCAAGTTTTCCTTAAATTATTTCTTTTCTAATTTTTGGTTAAATTGTTATTTTTTTCACATATTTATGCTTATAGCTATTGGACAAGGGAGCAATAGATTGGGAAATTGTTTTTCTGATGCATGGGGGTCAAGGTATAAAATTCCTTTTGATGTAAAACACTGCATGATTAATTATTATCTGGTACATAACTATATAATATTTATTTTCAATTTAATTTCATTAATAAAATAATATAACATATTATTTTTAGGTTTTATGGTATCTCATTGAAGAGAGCATGCATGAGGCTATATAGAAGGCATTACATGGAACTATGAATACGGGATGCACTCACTTATTGCCCAATTTGAAAAGGAATGCAATGGAGAAATCAGGAGTCACTGAGTTTGATGAGAAATCTCATGTCCTCCGACCTAATTGTATTTTATCTCAGTTTTGGGATTGATTCTATACACACTAGTTGAGAAGGCAATTTCAGTGTAAATCATTCTTAGGTAATAAAATTGGGGGATACAGGAGGTGACACATCGATCTGGTATTCATATATTCAATACACATAGGGAGAATTTGGGAAGAACATTTTTTAAATATTGTATATAACATTGAATGTAGAAGGTTTATTTTATATTCATATAGTCAGTAAGACAACCCGATATTATTGATTATGACATTTATTAGAGGATGTATAGTGATCCAGCCATTTGAGAGATTAGAGGTGCACAGTAGAGTCATATTTCTGTGTGTATTACATATTTTTTTGTTTTAAATTTAACTAAAAATAATTGTTTAAATATTTGAATTTTATATTACATTTGAAGGAGTCATATGAGACCGTGATGCCTGGGACACATGGTGAGAGTCTGGCTGAGACTGATGGTCAGACCAGTGCCCCCCAATTTGATGACGGAGCATGGACGCAGGTGACCTAGTGGCCTATGGGAAAGGCTGAGTTATTGTTATCTCCTCTCAATTGACCCTTGGGGGTTTTTATAGAACCTCTGTGATGTTAGGGTCCAAGTTGAGAGGATCTTGAACTGATTCATCATCATCTCATGCACAGTACGATGACCAGCTGTGACATCAGAGTGTGATTATAGAGACAATGCATAGGGAGCAGGATGAGAAGCCATAGTGGTAGCGGCAACAATAACAAAAGTTCCTATGATAGTAGCAGCAGAGGAGAAGGAGATGTTGGATGAGGCGAATCGACTATGGAATCAGTAGCAGCTATAGTAGATAGAGTACATGTGATGTCAGACTCTTAGTTTAGGGATGGAGTTCCCTCCACCATCTCCTCCACCACCTCTAGACAACCCTCCCCCTCAAGGATTAATTTTTTATTTTATTATAAAACATTTGAATTTAATTTTTTGGTAATATTAAATATTTGAAGTTTTAAATAGTGCATTTTTTTATATTGTCTCGAATATTATAGTTTTAATTATTTGTTTTATTTTTTATTATATTTATTATTTAACTAATATTAATAATAATATAATTATTTTATTTAATTATTTTATAATTAAGTTTATTTGGGAAAATTGATATTAATATTTCATTTATATTAATATTATATTAATATTATTTTGTATATAATTTTATAGTACTAATATTATATTAAGATTTCATTTATATTAATATTATATTATTATTAATATTATTTTATTTATTTTATTTTTTCTATTTTTTGCAACAATTCTTGATAGGCCAGTTGGAAAATTCTATTTTCATTGGTATATCGAAAAACGGTATATTTTTCTATTTTTAGAGTATCTATGATGGTCTATCGCAAATACTAATATTGAAGGTCCATTGAAAAATGTTTTTATAATTGTCGGTAATACTATTTGCTACTGGGGGTGGGCCCATCTCAAATAGTTTTTAAAAAACTCATGGGACCTATTTTTCGACGGAGTCACTGACCATTAAAAATAATAAAATTTTATGATTGTTCATCACAAAAGGTAATATTTGTGATGCCCTTTTCCGCAACATGCCATTTGCGATGGGGCCCCATTAAAAAAGGGCATTTGCGATGGGATCCCATAACAAATGGCCCATGTAGAAAAACCCTTTGTCCAGTGGTGTTTTATGCCACAGAGCCCCGAACACCTCTTATAGTACCTTCCGCATTTGGGATGTGAAACAAGCATCATGGTAGGAAATGATTTTCATGGATATCTTGTGATGCTAAACTTTCTCGTGATTGTAGATGCATCCCAAGACCTCAACTGAGCAATAATCATGGATAGGTAATAAGTGATCTAAATTATTTTGTCTATGCAAGATCACCCAGATGGTATTGTGTACCCTTTCCATGTGTTGTAAAACCATCATGAAGTCCATCAATATTTCATCCTAGTTACACTCTGAATCCTAGAGTGAAAAAGTCAATCCTCCTGGAACACGGTGCTCTGCTTTCACTTGCGGACAAGTGAGGAATCGAGAAACAAACTATACAACCAAATTCTTCATCCCAACCACCAAAACTAATATCAGAGATCTTGATACATTATATCCATACCCAGATGTATCAAAAAAGAGGCTATGTGAAACACCCTCAGGATCTCGTCTTCTAACAACATTGGGACAACTATGTTCCCTCTAAAGATAACAACTTTATCCCCATCTATTAAATATCCATCACAGGCCTACCCTATGGACAACTGAGTTCATTGGGTCTCTTAGTCGATGTCACCATGTTGTGCCTCATTAACACCATGCAAGAGTATAGGAGTTACAACCATTGATTAATGGCATGCTTCTCTATCACCATCCATAAAGGATATCTATAGTGAGACGAACTGATACGTCGCCTCACTTAGAAACTTTATGCGGGATCTCTTGTGGATTGTGTCCACCACCAGATTCCCCTTCCTAGGAGTATAATCAATTTCGAAGTCATATTCCGGGAGGAACTATAGCCACCACCACTATCTCATTTTTATATCCTGATGATAAATGTTATACTTGAGGATGTTATGGTATAGTAGATGATAAACTGATCTGCCATATTGTAATGTTTACACATCTTCAATGTAAAATCCACTACTGCTCACTCAATATGATGGGTCATGTAGTTCTACTAATTGTTTTCTCAATTGTCATGAACCATAGGAAATCACCGAATGACCATGCATCAAGAAACAATCAAGTCTTATCCATATTTCATCATAGAACAATACATATTCAACACCCTCCTCTAGTAGTTTCAAGATGCGGGTTCTCATCAGCCTATATATCAACTCCTAAAACAACTAATGGGACTTCTATATCCACACAATGGATTTCCCATTATGTTTCAAATCCTACAATGTTTCTTCTACCCTCAAAATGTCAAGTACAACCTTCCGATAGTACCCGTCCAATCACAAGAAACTTATCTCCTCGGTCATACTCTTGGTTGGATCCCAAGAAAGAACCGCCTCTATCTTCTCCAAATCCACATAAAATCCACCCTCTGAAATGAAATTCCCCAAAAACTAAACCTTTTGAATCCAGAATTGATACTTAGAGAGCATCGTATAATGTTGGTTCTCTCAATGTGTATCTTGGATCGTCATCAAGTGTATATCAGGCTCCCCCTCAGATGCCGAGTACACCATGATTTCATTAATGAGGACCACGATGAATCTATCTAGATAAGGATGAAAGATTATATTCTTGATTCCCATGAAAGCTATTGGAGTATTGGTCATGAAAAACCACATAACCAAGTACTCTTAGTGTCCATAATGATATCGGAAGACGGTCTTCATTACATTAACATCCCATAAAAGGATATGATAATAGCTATACAAGATGTCTATCTCCAAGAACCACCTCACTCACTTCATCTGATCGATGAGGTTTTCAATTCTTGATAGTGGATATATATTCTTCCTAGTCTCTTGATTCATGAGCTGAATTTCCACACATAGCTTCAAGTATCCATCTACCCTCATGGAAAAAAAACTCGGGTTGTCCAAGGTGAAACATTGGGCCTCACGAATCCCTTCTTCTACAAATCCTCTCGTTGTATCCTATACTCATGATTCTTTGTGGGAGCCATTCTATATGTAGGTGTTGATATTTGTTTCATACATGGATATAGATCAATTCATATGTCTACCTCTCTATAGGGTGGTAATATGGGTACATCATCACGAAAGACGTCCGCATACTCCTCCACCACTACAGGAAACTGAGGACTCTCATCATCTACTACATTGAGGGTGAGGCTATCCAACTAGAGAGTAATAGGATACGCCATCCTATGAGAAAATCCATCCTATTCTACCTTCATTTTCATTTCATTGACAACGGAAAACATGGTCCTATCTATGTGGGCCCAACACACTTTATGCCTAAAACTATTAATACGAGCGTGGACAATGGATAACCAGTCCATACCCAGAATGACATTGTATTTACATGACCCTGCAACACGTAGATATGAACTGAATCTCTTACCTCCAATATTATTCTCACACTATCTTCACCAATGTGGGATAATTGAATCCCCTTTCATTGGAGTCTCTATACATATGGGTCGAGCCAACGACTCCCTAATAATCTTTAAGCTTTGAACAAGGTTAATGACAAGAAAGGGTTGACGGGAACCTATGTCTATTATAACTATAGATAAGGTTGAAAAGACATAGATCAAGCCTATAATCATGTCCGGATTACCCGGGTCATAAGCCTCCATTTCCTAAAGTTGGCCCTATCCCTTTCCACTAACTTTATAATCTCTTGGTGGACCCCCTTTGGTGTGTTGGTGGATGAACCTTGATCCTCCACCCACCACAAGCTACTCTAACTGCACCCAGTCACATTTGCAACCATACAGACCACCCTACACAAACCTCTACCTCTGTATCGATTGTCCCTCGACCATCCCACAATCTACTAAACATCGGGTCGGGAAATCCCACGACAGATGCCACTGGCCATCACATGTGTTTCACTATTTATCTCTGTGATGACTTGTGCCCCCTAAGAGCCCAACACCACTGACCTGGTATCCTGGGGTTCTCTCCTAATGCTCCTGGCCTACTTGGGCCACTGATACTATTGTCATTTACCCACTACCGTGGACATTGCTAGCTTGTGACTACTGGTAGCTCCCATTGTTGGTGCCTGATCTACCAGAAAGATCTCAACGAGAAGATCTCGCTCCAATACCCCAGCATAATTTGGAATGATAAGGGTTTTTATCATTTCCAAAATCACCCATAATATCCCTTGTTCAATTTAATGAGCCCTTAATAATGGTTCTTGAATCATATCTATGGCATAACAAGATAGGTCGCGGAACCTCACAGAGTGCTCCACTACAATATAACTACAATGTTGTGGATGTAGGAGCTCCTGGATATGACCCGAGCTTAACATTGCTGGAAATAACTCCTCCCTGAAGTGTTGCTCAAAATATTCCCTAGAGAAAATTTCATCATAGTGAGTCTAGGTCACTAAGATCCCCCATATCATCACTGATCCATAAAGAAGGCTCATAGCTATGACTGACATCTGGCCAGTTGGCATCCTCGCTAGACGGATGACACGAGTGACTACCTCCAGCCAATAATTTTCCACCTAGGGGTTTGTCTTTCTCCTTAACCCAGGAGATCCCTTCGTCTATAACTATTGATATTTACTCAGCGAATATGAAACCTCTACTGGTAGAACTGGACGAAATTCGAGATCGATGGGTGGTGACATCACTTGTGCACCACTCGGAGGCGCTATTTCATGTTTAGGTAATATCTATGGAACATGTACATATATTGACACATCATTACAAGTCTTACCATCCTTATGGTTATGAAATGTTACACTAGATTGCAATCTATAAGGAGGAATCCTGAAACAAATCATTTTGAACCATGTTAAATAGAGTACATCTCGAGAGAAAACTCAAGAAGGATTTGAAAAAGATAACCCATTAGTATATTATTAATGTTACATTCAATACACTCTAATAAGTGTTGACATGTATTGAGAGAGGAAATAGGTTCCCACAGTCCTAGTGTATGGATACATCTGTTGTCGCACCAACACTAGAGTCCATGTCAAAAAAAGCGGAATTCAAAACACATAACATTATTTCCTCAAACCATTGTCACAAACTCCTGGTCCTAATATTGAAATGTTATCCATTGATACCACTTTGTCACAACCCATTGCATTAAGACCTACACCATGACTACACCATGCCAACCTCCGATAGGATAGGTGTAGGGGACTAGCACCGAATAGGAATATCCAACAAATGGGATGAATTTTCATAAGTACCTGTACAAACACAAACATATCCATGTCCACAAATGATGAAATGTAAAAATGCTAAGTAAATTATGCATGAAAAATACTAGATATAAATCACAACCGGTGTTCAGTATGAATTTAATGTATAAGGAGGTGAACAGGGATGGAATACAAGACCACCAAAAGAATAACTGAAAACAAGTGAAAGCACAAGATCTTGAAATTCATCTGAAAAAAACACAACATAATGGGTAGGTGAAATAATGTTTTATGAATTCCTAGGAGTACGCACGTCTGTTGGATATCACTAGGAACCACCTAGCCCTGGTCCTCCCTAGACTACATCAATGCAATGATCACCTAAAAAAGACATGACACGTGCATTCAAAGCTCGTGTAGGGGTGAGTTAAAAAATACTCAATAGGATACCCCAAAACCACAAAGTAAAAACCACAAAGGAATGCATTGTCAGCTCTACAAAGGTATATGAATATAACTCATATACCATGAATATCCAAATATAATCATTACTAGACACAAGGTAGTGAATGTAAATTACAACCATTCATCAGCCACATGATTCTATTCGAGGCACTCTCGTTCTGGGAGAACTCAATCCTCGATCCTTAATGACATCTGGGACTCTTAAAAGTGGTCTTGATAATTTGGTCCCTGCACAAAGAGAAAACACCAGTCAAGGTTGTGGTATAAAGAGAGGATATTCATCCCAAAGAATAGTAAAACCCAATCTGTATTAATCCAAAATATAGGGGATTCTTCTCATAGAATACAGACAACCCTACTGATGGGACTCATAACATAGGGGACTCTCCTCCATGAATACCGAGAACCCTACTAAGGCAACCCACTAGATAAAGGAATAGAACACTACACTTATAGGTCACATAAATTCAAACAACACAATATTATAGGTGATAGAGGATTGATCCTTCCCCAATGAGGGATTCCACAATTATATCAGGGACACAACCTCGAGAGGGGATTGTTTTCCAATTATGTGGATCTAATGATTCACTGAACCCTCGAGGAATGAACCAAGTGGAACTCCGCGCCTATAATGGCACATAATAAAAACACACCCTGCTATCTCAAAAGGATATTCTTGTTTCAATGGTTATAATTCCCGAGATAGCTAGTCAAATGAACCATTCATGTGAATGTTATGAAATTTTTCGTAAAAAGGCCCTGGTCATGTCTAGGTCCGACACGACACGGCGCGGTCTGGCTGACTCGACTAGGATTAGTTTGGGCTGGTTTGAATTAGTCTGTTAGAGTGGCCTAGTTCTTCCAGTCTGGCCCATCCGGGGGGAGTTGGTTATGATAGCCCGAATGACACATGCATGATAGATTCATAATGTTGGGAACAACCTGCCCCGGTCACTCCCCATTTGGCTGGTGTGGTTGCTAACTGCATCACCAACTGCATCACCACCCCATCACATGGAGTCATGTTGTGATAGTCTGGTTTGACATTACTGGTCTATCCCCCTTTCACACAGTCCCAGACCATGTCCCACCAGCTGGTCTACATGGCACCCATCGCATTATTTGCTCGTCACGACTCCTGCTCGCCTACCCATTGTTCCTAATCACGTCCCACAACCATTGTCACTATGGGATCCCATTGTTGGTTGTCGATAAAACATAATTTCCTTCTGAAATAGTGGAATCTCCTTCTTCAGGTAATCTTACCAATACATTTTCGCTTATACCATTTTATGATACTGCTGCAATCCATCAAGCTGACGACTGTTCTTCCAGGTCTGCTTGGCCCGGACGCCTCGCCAAGCCGGTGATGCCTCAGCTACCAGCATCCCTACTGGTGGCCTTTCCTCATTGTGCCCCACCTAAATTGTTGGATCCTCAACCTCTAATCACCACTTCACACTTCCACCACCTTTCACCACTGCGATCTTAGATCCCATTCTAGATTGATGCATCCAATGCTGAATGAGAATAAATTTTGGGAATAGATTAAAACGACATGAACGCCAAAGAGGAACGCTTCATGGTCTGGTGTTGATGATCCATGATCACTTCATTTAAGAATAAAAAATAGGGGAAATATTAAACAATTGTAGAATGATTCAACTAGAAAAAAAACCCAACAATGGAAAATAAACTCCACCTGCAAAACACATGATTAGTGGATTAGCTTATTCAATAGCTGATCCACATTCATCAGGGGAATATAGAATGGGAAAGAATATCAAACAAAATACACACCCTACTACAGATTGGAAAAATTTATGAAGAACATTCCTCATCATTTTCAATCCCTCCATGAGATATCTCGATCTTTTTTCTCGCCGTTGTTCTTAATTCTACAATGCTAGGATTCTCCAAATCTTTTCTTCTCAAGGTCTTCTAGGGAATTTCTACGGGATTTTGAATCTTATCATGTATCCATATCAAGCTTTTATATGATAAAAATGTGTTTTTTCCTTACTGAATCATTGTGTTGTATCATTGGCACAATATTTTATTTTTGAATGAAAATGAGATTCCTCATCTAGGAGATGCATCATCATTGCTAAATTTTAAAAAGAAATAAAATAACCATTTAAATTTTATTTTATTATTCTTTAAAACTTCTAAAAATAATCATTCACAACCGTCCTATGCTGATCAATGTGAGGTCCTTCATAAATTATATTCCACATAACAAAATCAATGATGGTCTCATATTTCCCACTCGAGTCACGATTCTTTATTTTTATTATTTAAAAATAAAATAATTTTATTTAATAATTCTATTTATGATTATATACTTTTTGGGTTTTCTCCCTCATGACCTATGCCGACTAAATTTATTTCTCACCTAGGGTAATCCAACCATTCTGAATGAAAAAATGCCCTCATATTTTTAATATGGGAAAATCATTATGAGTTATTTAATTTTTCAGGAAAACCACTTACACGCACTATTAAAAACACAACAATTTTTATCGAACTATTTTGGTAAAATTAGACCTCAGAATCGGACACCATCTAAGTGCCTAGTCTCGGAATATTCTTAATTAATTTATAAAAATAAACTTGAGAAGAATTAAAGTAATTACACATCAGTTGATCCTTAATAACACCCATTTACAAAATTGTATCAAAAATCAATTTCTTTTATACATTAAATGGTGGAAGACATCTTCATAATTAATTGTTGGCCATATGATCAATCACACATGGAACACAAACAATTAGATGGGTTTATAAAATTGTAATTTATAATCTGTTTTAAATGATGAATAGTGTCACATATTGGTGACCCTCGCATCAATGTATTAATGGTGATGTCACTTCATTACATATCTGAGCACTCCACAATGCCACAATATAATCACATAGGTCCCACACTGGCATGATGTATCCTCTATAACACCACATATGGTATCATTAAAATTCCATATCATGTTCCACCTCATATATGAATTCCAAAACATGTTGATAGCATCCATTAGATATTTTTTTTATGATACCCTAATATCATAGGTGGATATTCTTTATTTAATTTGAATATATTCATTCCTTAATATTTTATTGATAATCCATTTATGAATACAGAAATACCAAATTGAATAACTAACATCCATATTTAAATTTCTTCTACTCCATCGATTTTTAACCCCACTCCTTATATGACTCTTTACATAGAGAATTTATTCATTCCTATAACGAGCCATGAATATTTATCTTCAAAAAATCACATAATCATATAGATAATAGAATACTAATAATAAATTATTTAAGAAATATTAAATATTTACATATACTTTTTATTTAACGTAATATGATCCCATAAATATTCAATAGGAATGTAAAAAATAGTTTTTCAAATAAATAAAAATATGTGACATCAATTACCAACATCCAAGATGTTCCATCCAATAATTGAACACTTAATATAGTGTAAATAACACCTACGTTACCTTATTCTTCAAATGAAATCATTGGTTCACCAATGATTTTTTTTCTATTCTTCATTACGTCAATTCTATGTTATTTATTCCATAGGGAAATCAATCATTATTGATAATGAAATGTCATTAAAAATGATGATAAAAATTAAAAGGGAAATTTTTTTCGAAAATAATTTTAATTTGTAATTTTTCGTCAATGTAATTACGAATAGAAAAATATAAGATCAATTGTTTATTAAAGTCTTATTGAAGGATTCGTTGAAAAAATCTTGTTATTCTCAATTATAGATCAAATAATATGGAATATCATACCCTATGAAGCATAAATACTTTCTTTATTAATATTATGGTAATTATATTAGGTGGTAAATCATTTTATATATCATTTAAATGAACCTATTACATATGGAAATAAAAACAAATAATTCGAATTGTGGACATGAATGGAATTGTGATGTTATACAATTAAATACTTAGTGAGGATGTCTCGTTTGTTTATAGGTATGGGTAATGGTCACAACCCATTGGATGTCTATCATTCCTCCTAAATATTATTCCATAAAGAGCTTCCAAATATATACACATCAATATATCTTTTCATAATATCCCACCAGAAGTATTGCCTATGATATATACCCATAAATTTCATACTTAAGTGAATATATAAAAATATTCAATTTGAATCATAAAAAACATCATTCCACAATTTTATTATGAATATTCTATATATTTAGTTTTGAAATAATATAATTGGATTTTTATTTTTGTTGAGATCCATAATATTTATTACAATCACATAAATCATACTATACTCCTTCTACGATTATTTGATATTTATATGGATGGATTATTGAGTAGTAATTTGGGAAATACATGATTTTCTCATTAAATTATATTTATAAGGTCAATATAATGGAAATCATTGAGTATTATTCCACAATTTATCTTTATCCTGATTAAGGTATCATTTTCTTTCCTACTTTTTGAATAGTCCATCTTCTTCACTTTACTAGGGTTGTAATTTATGGGGATATCAGAGTATGTGATCTGCCAAAACAAAACCTTCGGTGTATTTTGAAATCCTCCCATTTGAATATATAATATAATCTTTTTTAATCCATATATATCTATATATAATAAAAATATATATATCACACTTTTATCTATAGTGATAATTCCTTTATATATGTAATGAAAATGATACCAATGCTAGCTCCAAATCATGTGGTAGGAATTTTTTTACTATGGTCTTATTAGTTGATGGATGCATAATCAACCATCTTATCATGTATCACTATGAACCACCATATAATCTTCTTTGAGGTGTCACTATAAATTAAAATATGATCTAATTTATTGGGAATTTTTCATATATGTTCAATTAAAAATATTCTATTATGGTCCTTCAAATATTAATCGCATTCAACAATCAAGAGGAACATTACTCCCATCTAATTAAACCATGTTAATGGATTTGGATAACATGAGAGTTTTTTTTTAAAAATCATTAATTTTATGTTGCCAATTGTTTTTAAAATAAAGACATATGTTATGGTGATTGGGAATGAACATTTATCAACTACCTCAATCATTGAAGTATATAAAGATATAACTTCCCTTGTTATTACATGAATGTTGAATGATTCATATTTTATGAGAATTAACTCTTAAAATATTTTGCATAAATTTTCTTCTTTATGAATTTATTTAGTAAAATACAACAATTTTTTATAATTTAATTAAATTCTTATAGATAAAAAAATAAAAAAATATATAAATCTACAATAAATTGTTCATGATCATATCTGATGACATTATTCATTTTATCCATGAATATAGAATGGGGATTACTATTATGAAGAGAAACACTATGAATTCATAATTCCTATGTATTTTAAGGAAGGATTTATTGGACATATACCTACATTTCACCATTAATTGGTGATATACAATTCTAATATCAATCATTGAGAATTATTGACTCCCCTCAATGCTAATCAAATAAGTCATGAATAGACGGTATAACATACTTGTTCTTCATATTGTTCATGTTATCTTCAATATAACCAATATAGATATTCATTTGTTTATATTTATTCCTAAAAAGTTATAGTTATATCCTATTGTGATGCTAATGGGTATATAAAACCCTAATTTCAATTTTCGTTGAGTTTATACATCAACTCCCCTATTCCAATTGAATCCATTTTATACAGAAACATTGATATTGGAAACATATATTGTGATTTACATTGAAATATCAATATTATAATCGTGGGGATATATAGGAAACTCTAGTGGAAGTAAATCAATATATTCCCTCTTAGTATAAATATATTAAATATCATGTTTTACCCAGCCATTTGTGCTAAATATCTCTTATTAAAATATAACAATCCTTAGATAAATGATATAATATCCATGTAAGGATCATTGTAACCATATAAAAATATAAAATTACCAGATCATTTATGATATATAATTGGAATTTCATATCCATAAAATTTATTTTGAATCCATGTAGAGAGAGAAATTTCTAGACCAAAAAGACATGAAATTATACTAATTGTATAATAAAAAATTTATTTTAAACTAATTCCAGGAAAACTACATTAAAGTTATGTTCTGTACCTAGAGTGAATTTATCAGAAAATAAGTATTGTTTATTGAAAAGTAAATATATGACTATATTCGAAATTAATTAATTATAATTGTGAATTTTCTAGATATGATGTAATACAAAGAAATATGTTCAAATAAGATGTTTTATGTAATGGGAGAACACATCTCCACCGAGAATTCATTATTATATCATCAATAACCATATAATATAAATATATTTTTTGTTATTATCAATTAATAATAATTAGATTATTTAATAAAATGATAAATGAATTTAATCCTAAGAATCCATAAATTATGACAACATCAATTCAACCAAATTTTTTTTGGGTACATCCAAGATCACGGTTTGTTTAATATAGTTTTTTTCTTGTTTAATACTCTTAATCATCTGATTTTAATCAATACCCTTAACTAAATTTTTCTCTAATAATATTTTAGATGTCCTAGACATATCATACATACATAATACATCAATTTCGTTCAATATTTATTATATCTTAGAATAAATCAAAAACCAAATATTAGAGGATTAATTTTTTGGATATTGGTTACATAAATGTTTTATTATAAAACATCTTCATAATCTCCCAAAAATGGACTTTTCATATCCTACAATTTTAGATATATCATATGTACTATTATTTTTTAACATAGGGGAGACAAACATGAGAATGGTTGAGCTCAGATGGTCAGTAATTATATATATTAGGGACTTGAATCAACTATATTATGTGGGTATAAGTCAACCATGTCGGTATGACAACATAATCATGGTTCTCTATTATCACATAATGGAATGAAAAATATCAATATAGATCATAAATCGTTTGTGTTGGAAGAAAAATAGTTTTAATTACATAATACATGACTAATATTAATGTTGAAATATGACTTAGTAATCATGATCCTAGATAGAAAACATAAGAATATGTATGGGATTTATACAAAAGTGTGAAAAAACTATTACTTATTTCTAATCTCACTACCAAAACCACTATCACATATAGGATAAAATCACATTATATCTTGGGTTTACCCCCAATTTATAAAATTCTAACCTAGGGAAAATGGAATTTACCAAATAATCATGGGGGATACAGTGGAACCACCCATAATTTAGTGGAAAAATATACAAAGTGTTTTTACTACCCATCCCATATCATCTCATCAGATACTTATTTAACAAATGAATTGTATAGATATATTTAACCCATAGGTTGCATATTAATTACCCTATATTTTATGTTCAATATGATCCTAAAAAAATTAATAATTTCTTTTTTAGGATAATTAACCAATGTGAAATAAATGGGGTTTTTAGAACATTTATATGTCATGATGGTAAGACATAGATGAAGACAATATGGATTGTATCCTTAGAGTATATCTATATTTGAAAATAAGAAACATTAAATGATATTTGCATTGATGATATTTTTTTAACATAATTTTTAATTAAATTTATTTTTATGAATAAATACACAATATATTTTTGGAAGCATCTATTTAGAAAAAATAATATATAAAAATGATTAAAAAAATCTACAAAAAACAAGAAAACTTGATATGGTAATATTCCAAAAAAATGAAATATGGTTGTTAGAAAATGAAATAATATTGGATATGTTTAAAAAAATATCTCTAAACCCCTTATTGAATTGAATAAAAACTTTATAAAATTAATCATGTGTAAAATGGTAAAATTATATTACATTAATTCTTCTATAGGGAAATTTGAGAAAAATATAAAATTTCTATAAGTTATCACAGATGTAGAAATAATACATCCATAAATCAACATAATGAAGTTAGATATAAGGGATAACGATTCCCTATCGAATGATGAGATGTGATTATTTATACATATAAGAATCATTGTAGTTTAATTTTAATCCAATGTGATTTGAAATGGTAAGATGAAATTTAGTCCACATAAATAATCAAGGGGACGAAATATTTGTTTTTTAGAGGGAATGAATTTATCTTTTAACTATATATATATTTAGATCTATATTTTTTATATCAAAATAATATTTGAAAAAATTCCATTGACCATTGGTATTATTTTAATAAAATCTTTTTGAAAAATATAACACTAAATCGGTTTATAGATAAATTGAATTAAATGAAAATTATAATAAAAAAATTAATTTATAAAATAAATAACTCATAAAAAACTATTTATTATAGAGTTTAAGAACCCAGATCATCATTTCAGGTATGGATATTAATTTCATGTTTTTTTAGGAAATATTATGGAATAAAAATTTTCTAAGTACACACCATGTATTTTTTACTGCACACAATGTACCTCGGTACTGCGTACAATAGTGTATTGGCCATGTAAGGGATTAGTACATGGAAGTGTAGCTGACATGGAAGAACATTTAATGTGGGGTCCAGTTGAGGATAGCACATGACATGTACATTAAATGAACACGCTATATAATTTTATAATTAATTGATAAATTAGTGTTGGGTTGCATCTCCAATCCAGTACACCCTTCTTCTCACCTCACTTCATATATGAGAGTAACGAATAGTCGAATAAATTCAAGATCCTCTTAGTTATTCAACTAATCTATGATTAAGATGTTGTCAGGTGCATTGGATACCCACTGGTGAGTTATCTCTTTCCCTGTATCCTCTCTTTTTTATTCCTCCTCTTTTCGTAGTATGTCATGAATGATTATTTTTTAAATTTTTTAGATCTAGATCATTATAGGATGATTCAAGGGCCTACATTCGAGATTGTTGATCTTAAGAAATCATGGTAGGTGCATTTTTCATTTAATTTATTATATTTGGATTATATATTCTTATTGTTCTGAATACCCATGTTAGGTGTATTGCGTGTTTTGGAATTTAACCCTGTTTAATACCTGCTATGTTTTATTTGATTGGGAATGGGTTATTTCTTATGCCTAAGTTGGTATAATTTTATTTTGGGTATTTTTTCTCTTTTTTGAAGGATTATGGTTTTTGGGTCTATAATTTCTATTAGGCTTGATTTATTTTCCATTCATCATTTTTTTCAGATGGAGTTACTGATTCTATGATATGCATGCGATTCACATTGTAAAAGTATAACCAAGGGGAGTTGACTATGATATATTCTTGAGGTATGATCATTTATGTATAAGTTTTTGTTATGTAGACAAATATGTATTGACTATTTGATCATCTATGTGGTCATAGACTAGAGGGTCTAGACTGTGAAATCTACCTAGAGGGTCGTTATTAATTGACTGTTGGACCATTGGTCATAGACTTTGAGATCATCTACATGGTCATAATAATTTATGGTTGCTTTGCAGACCAAGGGTTATTGACCATGGATCTAATAAGATTTTTATTATTTTTATAAATACACATTCATAGAGTGGATCCACATAAAACATAACTAATTTAAATTAAAAGAAATTATAAATTCAAAAAGAATATCAAATTTTTTCAGTATCTCACAATTCTCACTCGCCGCATGAACCACCCTGCAATATGATGAGTCAACTGTGCCATCCAGGTAATAAACACCACCATCACATCCCTGTCGTCATCTTCTAGTCATCATTGTTCATTCCCAAAATATCCATCACGGCCATTTCCGGCGTCCACTTGAAACCACATCCACAACATCCCTGAGAATCCACACATATCATTACCACAGAACAGCCAAGAACTTCTCTATTGTCACTGTGAAACCGAACCGGAAGACATCCCAAAATCTCAAAAAAAAACCCAAAATATGGAATGGATACCCTCATCCTGGAATAATAACCTGATCCAAATAGATGAACTAGTTGAATGCAGGAGAAACAATTTCCACAAGAACCCTAAAAGAAGGATCGGAGCCTACTCCAGTCGCGCCTCCTGCTACACCATCGAGAGATGAACTGGAACATCCCAAAACCTTAGAGTAAACTACCACAAAATAATTACTAGGTAGAGTTTATGTACATGAGTCAAGAGAAGATATAGATGCAAGAAAAGGTATCAAAATTTATCCAAAACATTCACTTGTAATTAAGTCATTCCTTCGAATCGGGCACCAAGAGAAATTGGAACCACTGAGCTCTAGCCATTCCATTCCGATGAACCATTAAACAACCCAATCTATCATAATAACCCTCATGTTGGAACATATATTGAGTCTATCATGATGGGAAGGATGATAAGAGAAGAGGATGTTCGCTGAGGCAGAACCATACAGTGAGAGAGGAAAAGGCGAGATACATCACAGAGGAGGGGTATTAACCATGAGAGTTTCCAAGGTGGCCATTTTTGAATGATTAGTGCTATGTTGAAACACTGGTGTTAGACTGTGTGATCATTCCAAGTGGTTTTTTTAGATTCATTCCATAATTGTGATTAGTCTGTCAAGCCAAAGCTTAGGATTGGACTCGGTCATACTAGATTGTTTAGATGGTCTTCTAAGATATATGTTTTGTATTACATAGGGGATTCAGAGCATAGTATAGATCTTGGGATATCATTATTCAATGGTTTTAATAATTAATAAAGTTTAATGAATATAATGTAGAATAGTAGGATTTTTTTATTTTGAGTTAATTCTAGTTTAGTACATCATTTCTGAATATTACCTACTATATATATTCATTGACAGTTTTGCATTGATATTTTGGTGGTTTCCAATTGGGATTCGTCTCACACCCTATTTGGGTCTTGCCTATGGACCGAAACATATTATATGGTTGCAGGTATTGATAATGGATATCACCTATTTTAATCAGGTACTCAATTGATATTGGATCTAGGAAGCATGGGACCAAGATGAGGCTTGCGATTATATTCATGTTTACTTCATTTCTATACATTGATTTCATTAAGGTATTTACAGAATTGTGATGTGTTTGGATTATTTCCTAGACACATATTACTTGCATCATTTATAAATTATCATATCATTATATTACTATCAGTCTTCCACTATTAACTTTTGTTCTATGGTATTACTTCTTTCACAATTGTTTATTGTTTGTTATTACACCATGTATACTATACCAATGTTGGAATACTTTCCCCATGATTAGACCATATACCTAATTGCTGATCGACAGCCTCTGGAATTTGGGGAAATGCGATTGAGGTTGTCTGACTATCTGAGTTCAGGGAAACTTTGGGTGGCAACTGGAACTGGGACGTTACAAAGAGGTATCAGAGGAGTTCCTTTTTTGCATTATATTCCTATTTGGGGCCTATAGTGTAACACCCCAGGTAAATAAATAATATGACATTTTCATATTTATCCATACTTGTGAATAAAAAATTAATATTACTTTAAAGGGGACTCTATGCTCTATGGCGTACCCAACACGCAACAACGAGTTTCTTGGAAATCTTACGTTGCACTCTAATAATAAAATAATATTATTTTAAATGGTAGTTAACATGTAGTCGTTGTATTGGCGGGAATAGATAGAAATAACTAAAATATGATTATATATGTTTTTAAATGTTTTTAAATTTATCCAATAAAGGATAAAGGCTTAAAATACGGAAAGAATTCAATTTTAGGCGTATATGCCCTAGTTTTCACTAAAGGTTCATTTATCGCCTTTTGATGGAGAACCATCATTAAATATAGTTTTGTTCACTCGTATACATTATATTAGACCAAATAAAACTCTTCTTAAGAATTGGGACATCAAAATTTACTTTTTGTAAATTTTTGGTATCTTTCCGATAAAGTTCATTTTTAATGAATAGTGTAAAATGTTGTATTTCAATTCAAAACCTCTTTTTAATCTTATTTATTTATATGATTAGATTATCTTTTGAATTTGTTTTAAAGTGAAATTATAATATAATTTTACCATTAAATCCAATAGTGGTCGTTGGAATTAATTTCACATTGAAATCAGACTTAAACTAGTGTCAATCTTTTGATACTTATTGTTTCATAAAAACACGCTAATTGCTCTGACAGCGGGAATTAATTATTAAATTACTTAATGTGACTTATATATTTTGAATTTTGTAAAATAGACTTCATTTTTGAATTCAGAATATCAAATATAGATTAGGGTTAATTTTTGGTATTTTTCAGAAAAACATCAATTTTTGATGAATAGTGAAACCACTAAGTGGTACATATAAAAACTGATTTTTCCGTTTAAATGAAATTTTTCCATCTTTGTGTTTTGAATTTAAAAAATCCGGCATACATGGTTGTCATTAAGAAGTAAAATGTGGTTCAATGGGGTAAAAATTATTTTTTTGTGAATAGTAACTTATTATGTTTTTAATCGCGATTAGAGGTAATTAGTGTAGTTTATGGAAATAATAATGTTTTAATAAAATTAAATGACCAAGACACATGTCCTACCCTCATTGGATGTGTCATAGCCGACCAAGAAAATCCATGTGTCAACTTGGGGACCCCATGGAGAAACTTTATTTGGGAAATGACATAAATATATTTTTATTTAAAGTTAATGAAAAAAATGACACAAACATGAAATGTTTTACTAAAACAATTTTTACATGGGGTTATAGAAATCATATTTTTGACTATAAATAGTAATTGAAAAGATAAAAATATTTCATACATCATTGTATTGTTTTTATAATTTTTAGACATTAAATAAATTAAATTATTTATGACATCATGATGATGCAGCGATGACCTCATTATTTAACGATTTAAATAAAATGGGAAGATAATGTAATATATAATACCTACACAAGTCCAAAACCTATTGGATGAGTGGATTTAGAACCCTTATCACGTTATCCTCGAAATAAATCAATGTGGGACCTTTAAAATCCGAAACTCTTTTGAAAGTAAAGTAACATTTTGTATCTTTACAAGGGTGCCCCTCCTCTCCTCTTATAAAAGGCCCCCACCTCTACCTCCTTACCCACACTCCCAAAGCCTTTGTCTCGGCAGTCCACTGCCCATTTTGTCTCTCCAAATTCCTCTCTGACTCCCTGAAGCCTCACTTTGGGCAGAAGTCTTCCCAAGGAAGCCTTTGAGCTCAAACCAAAGGGAGTTACCCGATTTTAATGTAATGTCTTCACTTGTGTCCTTTTGTTTTATTTTTCTTCTCCAACCCCCTAAACTCTTTTTATTCATTTATTTTGTAACAAATCCAGTATCTTCAATATACTAGTATGTTTTTATAAGAAGAATTCGAACTACAATTACACACACCTACATATAATGGTTAAAGAACATATTGTTTCCCTGGATGGCGAATTTCTCCCTCCCGAAATGATGATTGTTCAACATTCTTCTAACACCTTCATAGGTGGACATTAAGATGACACAATATTTATATATGATATCTAATATGTTTATGTTTTACTTAAGCTTTTGTATTTTTCATTTATGGCGTACCTTTATGGTTTCCATTATGGTTAAACACGATATCTTCATTTAAGGAAGTGCGGACTACCGCCCCCACAAAGTGATTTGATTCGTTAATACAATATGTGGTACGTATAAAGGATATATTTAATGATATTATATATGATACCATACTGGAATTAAAATAATATTATGTATCATTATGTTTTAATTCCATTAAATATGAAATAAAAATGAAAGTAGCGTTCATGCGTACGTACGGCCTACCATCTCCATGATCGGTGCTTTTCGTTTTTTTTATCTCCAAATGATATGGAATTGTATAAAATGAATATTTACTGGATATATATGATATTTTAATCATTAATACTATTCTGTAAATTATTTACTTATAAATACATGGGAAATCGTTTTTCAAACAAGTTCATTCTTGACTCATGTACCAAACATCGGCAAAAATGTCTGATATGAACTAACATTATTAAACAATTATTATAACATTATAATATGTGATATAAACTGAATAATAATCTCTAAAGGAAGTACTTAGGAAATTATTAATTGACCAAAGTTTATTATTCAGGAATATAAAGAAACGAACAAGACAAGTTGGACTTGAGGTAAGGGATCCTACTCCTCTCTTTCTTTTTAAGTACACTATTTTATGTCAGTCCTTCTAAGCTCATCTTTCTTGTGATTGGGATGTTATTTTATATTACTCTTACTTTAATTTTTATTTTGATATGATGAGAGACCCTATTCTCTCTCATAAATCCATTTTGGATGTTTTGAGTGGCGCTGTTAGGCTGCCGAATTTTCGTAAGAGATCTAACCTCTCTCTTTCTCTTTAAGTACTCTCCTTTATGTCACTTATTTTAAGCTCCTGTTTTTTATGATGGGGGATGTTATTTTATATTCATATTCATGTAAATTTTATTTTAATGTGATGAGATACCCTATTTGATCTCATCAATCCATTTTTGGAAGTTTTATGTGGCGCCGTTAGGCTGCCGAGTTTTCGTAAGGGATTTTTCATCTCACTTTTATTCCTGTGAGATTTATGCTACATTTACCACAATTTCCTTTGAGTGGTGTATGTACTGACCATTATTTTAATCATTGTGTAATATTATTTCATTTATGAGTATTTACATCAATGTTGTATTGTCCTTCTTTCACGGGGCATATGTTTCGATACATACCCATGTCGGTATGGGAACCTTTCACCCTCCTCTTTTTAAATGACTTCTTTTGTTGGGTCTTTTAATTTACATATTTTTATGTTGGGATATGTTCTAATATATCCTTATTAATTTAAATTTTATGTCCAAGTGATGAGATACCCTTTTTTTGATGTGATCCCGTTAGGCTGTCAAGGGAACTTCTTAACCCAATTTCGATTTCTTTGGGTTCGACCTTTTATTGTTTTACACTTAATATGCAATTATATTGGGTGTATTTATATTTTTCACACATAATTTTGAGAATCATTTATCCTTAATTTAAGGATACCTTCTTTATAAGGGATTTCATCACATTTGACATTTCTATTGAGACTTCATTGTTGTTATGCACCAATTCACACTTATATGGTGTATATACTGTCCTTTGGAATATTATATCATGAATCCATTTATTCTCATGATATTATAAAGTTCTGACTAAATGTTATTCCTCAATTATTGTAATCAAGTGTCTCTAATATTGGTCAAACCCCTTTAACCAAAATATCGCTTCAAATGTTTTAATTATTTGTTCTTATTAATATCCATGTTTTCAAAATGGGTTTAAGGATTTATTTATATGGATATTAATGGTTTCGAATTTTAAAAGCTTCAAGATGGTATGAGACACTTTGATTCAAAAATCTCTTTATTAGATGTTTTAAATGGTTTTGGAAATGGTTTCTTTTTGAAAGGATTCATTATTTCAATATAATAAAATGTTATATTGTGATTGAAATGTGGAAATGTTATGATTCCTTTATGCATGTTTTATGTGATACATTTATGTTATGGTTCTTGGGAATTGTTATGAAAACGGGTGGTTCCGTGATAAACTAAGGGCGGGTGAGCCCGACATAGCTCTCCAATGCATTGGGTAACGCGAAGGAGTGAAACATTAAAGTTTTTCTGAAGAGATTTAGGGAATATACTATGGTGGGTATTCCAAACGTAACCATGAGGGTTACTCCCTACGTAAGAATGTTATGAATGCCTCAAGTTACCTTTTATGTCTTATGATTTCTTTGATTTATTCATGATTTGATGAGGTATGTTAAAGTGCCTATGTTTTATGGGTAAAGTATGATTTCATTCTTATGTATATATGAACTCATGTTTCCTTTCCATTTTTTTATAACCCTATCTGAGCTTTTTATGCGCATCCCATGTTTTTAGAAATGTTTCTCATAGGTCAAGGGAAAGGTACATGATATGATGATAGTGTCAAGGAAGTGTCAAGAAAGAATACATGTTTTATTTTAAATATGTTTCTGTTGATGGAAAAAAATGAATATTATCTTTATATAACCACTTTCTTTGAATGTGGAATGTAATGAACGTTTTATGATCTAATTCTCTAAAACTCTAAACCTGAAAGGATCCTCAATGTCTAATCTTGTAATAACTCAAGATTAAGTAAGATTTAAGGTTGGGGCCTTATAGTTGGTATCAGAGGTCGGTTTAGATAACTTTAGAGGATAGGGTATTCTTTAAGCATAAGTGACATTACCATAATGGTTAGGATTTCAGAAAGAGTCATAGTTTTTAGATAAAGTGAATGAGTAAGTATATCATCCTCATTAGTACATGATGGTTCTGTTGATATAATCAGAGTGACATTTCTGTTTTTAGTGAATGGATGGATCTAGCAGGCACCAAAGAGAAAACAGGTTTGAAGGAAACTGTGGTGGTTCTCTGATTAAGATACTAGATAAAATGGAGGATTCAATGAGGAAACCCATGGTTGTTCTAAATCAACTATCAAGGAGTCATGATCAACCACTTGAACCTTGGTACGTTCGGTAATGCATCATGTACGATATGACCAATCGATGTGGATGTTCAGGTAATAATTATAAAGGTAACTATTAGAGTTTATATGATCCTTACTTTTGAGGTAATTATGGGTTACTCTATGACATGATGGAAAATGAAAGGCATGAGATAAACTTTTGGATAAAATATGTTATGATTTTTTGAAGATTCTATCTCATTTTGGGGAATGTTTTAAGAGTTATATAGTTTTGGAAAAAGGACAACACGCAGACTGTGTGACAACCCATCACGTCGAACAAAGCTGCAGGAATCGAACCCACAACCAAAGTGTGACTGTATTTATCGCCTGCCACTAGACTACGTGAAGTCCCTGGTTAGTTTGACTGATTCTTTTTAGTTATATGATTTTATGAATAAAATGTAAGTTGATTTTGGGATATTTATGAAAATGATTAACCTATCATGGAGGATATGTGATTAGGTTAA
The DNA here is from genome assembly GCA_963277665.1 of Viscum album. Lineage (NCBI taxonomy): Eukaryota > Viridiplantae > Streptophyta > Magnoliopsida > Santalales > Viscaceae > Viscum > Viscum album. The sequence goes on from OY728128.1 coordinate 63,744,959, forward strand.
TTACATTTCAATACGAGACTTTAGGATCAACTGATGTTGTTTGGAGATAAATGTTACGATTTAACTTGGAAGACTATGTGACTAAATCCTTTAAATATTTGGGTTTCAATCTTAGTTTGGTTTACATTGAATAATTTTATGGACAAATTGTTTATCGAATGGTCCTCGTTGAACTTTGGGTTTTGTTGGACAAATTTTGGAGATTAAGAATAGATTTTCTTTTTATAAACGGTTATCATTTTCTGGATTATCTGATCTTGTACTAACCTTTTTGGTTTTGGTTTTGGTTAAGGTAAAAAGACATGGGAAGTATATAGTTCTATTTTATGGATTAGGTGACTCTCTAGAAGTTGATTATAGTACTCTTAATGCGAACAAGTCTCCCTAAATACTCGTCTTTTGGAAAAAATATGAGTTTGATTAAGGAATCTAGTAAAAGTTGAAAGTCAACATGATAAGAGATTATGTTTCCTTATGAATAAATTCCTCAATAAAAATTAACTTAAAACAAAAATGTTTTCTATTAACTTTTCCTACTGGGGAATCGAATACCGTTTAACCCATCACAAGTTTGTGATTTTCTAATGGTTAACTTTCTCCTAGACATGTTTACTATCACTCTCCCTCAAGAACATGAACCTTTTCTTTTTCTTCCATGTCCATGTTTTTCTACATGGAATCCTAGTATGGGTTAACTCAGGTGACCTATGTACTTATCATTCTTTATTTTAAAGTGATTGTTTTACCGACTGTTGTTCCGATGTGGGACTTTAAAGGATGTTTCCAAGCTCAATTTTTAAAATTGTGAGGACGCAATTCCCAAAAGGGGGGAAGGATGTAACACCCCAGGTAAAAAAATAATATGACATTTTCATATTTATCCATATTTTTGAATAAAATATTAATATGACTTTAAAGGGGACGCTATGCTCGATGGCGTACCCAACACGCAACAACGAGTTTCTTGGGAATCCTACGTTGCACTCTAATAGTAAAATAATATTATTTTAAATGGTAGTTAACATGTAGCCGTTGTATTGGCGGGAATGGATAGAAATAACTAAAATATGATTATCTATGTTTTTAAATGTTTTTAAATTTATCCAATAAAAAATAAAGGCTTAAAATACGGAAAGAATTCAATTTTAGGCGTATATGCCCTAGTTTTCACTAAATGTTCACTTATCACCTTTTGATGGAGAACCGTCATTAAAAATAGTTTTTTTCACTATTATAAATTATATTGGACCAAATAAAACTCTTCTTAAGAATTGGGACATCAAAATTTACTTTGTGTAAATTTTTGGTATCTTTCCGATAAAGTTCATTTTTTAATGAATAGTGTAAAATGTTGTATTTCAATTCAAAACCTCTTTTTACTCTAATTTATTTATATGATTATATTATATTTTGAATTGGTTTTAAAGTGAAATTAGAATATATTTTTACCATTAAATACAATAGTGGTCGTTGGAATTAATTTCACTTTGAAATCAGACTTAAACTAGTGTCAATCTTTTGATACTTATTGTTTCATAAAAACACGCTATTTTCTCTGACAACGGGAATTAATTATTAAACTAATTAATGTGAATTATATGTTTTTAATTTTTTAAAATATACTTCATATTTGAATTCGGAATATAAAATATAGCTTAGGGTGAATTTTTGGGATTTTTCTGAAAAACTTCAATTTTTGATGAATAGTGAAACCACTAAGTGGTTCTTATAAAAACAGATTTTTCCGTTTAAATGAAATTTTGCTATCTTTGTCTTTTAAATTTCAAAAATCCAACATACATGGTTGTCATTAAGAAGTAAAATGTGGTTCAATGGGGTAAAAATAATTTTTTTGGTGAATAGTAACGTATTAAGTTTTTAATCGCGATTTGAGGTAATTAGTGTAGTTTATGATAAGAATAATGTTTTAGTAAATTGAAATGACCTAGAAACCTGTCCTAACCTCATTGGATGTGTCATGGCCGACCTAGAAAATTCATGGGTCAACTTGGGGACCCCATGGAGCCACTTTGGTTTGGAAATGACATAAATATCTTTTTATTTAATGTTAAAGTAAAAAATGACACAAACATGAGATGTTTTACTAAAACAATTTTTACATGGGGTTATACATGTCATAATTTTGACTATAAATAATCATTGGAAAGCTAAAAATATTTCCTACATCATAGTATTTTTTTTATAATTTTTGGACATTAAATAAATTAAATTATTTATGACATCATGATGATGCAGCGATGACCTCATTATTTAACGATTTAAATAAAATGGAATGATAATGTAATATCTAAGACCTGAACATGTCCAAAACCTATTGGAAGAGTGGATTTCGAACCATTATCACCTTATACTCTAAATACATCAATGTAGGACCTTTAAAATCCGAAACTCTTTTGAAAATAACGTAACATTTTGTAACTTTACAATGGTGCCCCTCCTCTCCTCCAATAAAAGGCCCCCGCCTCTACCTCCTTACCCACACTCCCAAAGCCTTTGGATCGACCAAACCCTGCCCATTTTGTCTCTCCAATTACCTCTATTAATTCTTGAAACCTCACTTTGGGCAGAAGTCTTCCCAAGGAAGCCTTTGAGCTCAAACCAAAGGGAGTTACCCGATTTTAAGGTAATGTCTTCACTTCTGTCCTTTTGTTTTATTTTTATTCTCCAACACCCTAAACTCTTTTTATTCCTTTATTTTGTAACAAATACAGTATCTTCAATATACTAGGATGTTTTTATAAGAATTATTTGAGCTACACTTACACACACCTACATCTAATGGTTAACGAACATACTGTTTCCGTGGATGGCGAATTTCTGCCTCCCGAAACGATGATTGTTCAAAATTCTTCTAACACCTTCAAAGGTGGCCATTAAGATGACACTATATTTATATATGATATATAATATTTTTTTGTTTCACTTAAGATTCTGTATTTTTTATTTATGGCTTACCTTTATGGTTTCCATTATGGGTAAACGCGATATCTTCATTTAAGGAAGTGCGGACTACCGCCCCCTCAAAGTGATTTGATTCATTAATACCATATGTGGTATGTATAAATGATATATTTAATGACATTATATATGATAAAATACTGGAATTAAAATAATATTTTGTATCATTATGTTTTAATTCCATTAAATATGAAATAAAAATGAAAGTAGCGTTAATGCGTACGTACGGCCTACCCTCTCCATGAACGGTGCATTTCATTTTTTTTATCTCCAAATGATATGGAATAGTATAGAATGAATATTTACTGGATATATATGAAATTTTAATCATTAATTATATTCTTTAAATTATTTACTTATAACTACATGGAAAATATTTTTTCAAACAAGTTCATTCTTGACTCATGTACCAAACATCGGCAAAAATGTCTGATATGAACTAACATTATTAAAAAATTATTATAACATTATAATATGTGATATGAACTGAATAATAATCTCTAAAGGAGTTACTTAGGGAATTATTAATTGAACAAAGTTTATTATTCAGGAATATATAGAAACGAACAAGATAAGTTGGACTTGATATAAGGGATCCTACTCCTCTCTTTCTTTTTAAGTACACTCTTTTATGTCATTCCTTCTAATCTCATCTTTCTTGTGATTGGGATGTTCTTTTATATTACTCTAACTGTAATTTTTATTTTCATATGATGATAGACCCTATTCTCTCTCATCAATCCATTTTGGAAGTTTTGAGTGGCGCCGTTAGGCTGCCAAATTTTCGTTAGAGATCTAACATCTCTCTTTCTCTTTAAGTACACTCCTTTATGTCACTTCTTTTAAGATCCTCTTTTTTATGATGGGGGATGTTATTTTATATTCCTCTTTCTGTAAATTTTATTGAAATTTGATGAGATACCCTATTTGATCTCATCAATCCATTTTTGGATGTTTTAAGTGGCGTCGTTAGGCTACCGTGTTTTCGTAAGGAATTTTTCATCTCACTTTTATTCCTGTGAGATTTATGCTACATTTTCCACAATTTCCTTTGATTGGTGTATGTACTGACCATTATTTTACTCATTGTGTAATATTATATCATTTATGAGTATTTACATCAATGTTGTATTGTCCTTCTTTCACGGGGCGTATGTTTCGAAAGATACCCATGTCGGTAAGGGAACCGTTCACCCTCCTCTTTTTAAAAGACTTCTTTTGTTGGGTCATTTAATTTACATATTTTTATGTTGGGATATGTTCTCATAAATCCTTATTGATGTAAATTTTATGTCCAAGTGATGAGATACCCTTTGTTTTTATGTGACGTCGTTAGGCTGTCAATGGAACTTCTTAACCCAATTTCGATTTCTTTGGGTTCAACATGTAGTTATTGAATATGTCATCTTTTGAATATGTGTGAAAGAACTTTTATTTTTTACACTTAATATCCACTTATATTGGGTGTATTTATATTTGTCACACAAAATTTTGAGATTGATTTATCCTTAATTTAAGGATACCTTCTTTATAAGGGATTTTTTCACATTTGACATTTCTATTGAGACTTCATTGTTGTTATGCACCAATTCACTCTTATATGGTGTATATACTGTACTTTGGAATATTATATCATGAATCCATTTATTCTCATGATATTATAATGTTTGGACTAAATGTTATTCCTCAATTATTGTATTCAAGTGTCTCTAATTTTGGTAAAACCCCTTTAACCAAAATATCGCTTTAAATGATTTAATTATTTATTCTTATTAATATCAATGTTTTCAAAATGGTTTTAAGGATTTATTTATATGGATATTAATGGTTTAGAATTTTAAAAGCTACAAGGTGGTAGGAGACACTTTGATTCAAAAATCTCTTTATTAAATGTTTTAAATGATTTTTGAAATGGTTTCTTTTTGAATGGATTCATTATTTCAATATACTAAAATGTTATATTGTGATTGAAATGTGTAAATGTTATGTTTTCTTTATGCATGTTTTATGTGATACGTTTATGTTATGGTTCTTGGGCATTGTTATGAAAACGGGTGGTTCCGTGATAAACTATGGGCGGGTGAGCCCGATATAGCTCTCCAATGCATTGGGTAATGTGAAGGAGTGAAACATTAAAGTTTCTCCGAAGAGATTTAGGGAATATACTATGGGGGGTATTCCAAACATAACCAAGAGGGTTACTCCCTACGTAAGAATGTAATGAATGCCTCAAGTTACCTTTTATGTCTTATTATTTCTATGATTTATTCATGATTTGATGATGTATGTTAAAGTGCCTATGTTTTATGGGTAAAGTATGATTTCATTCTTATGTATATATAAACTCATGTTTCCTTTCCATTTTTTTTATAACCCTTACTGAGCTTTTTATGCTCGTCCCATGTTTTTTGAAATGTTTTTCACCGGTCAAGGGAAAGGTACATGATATGATGATAGTGTCAAGGAAGTGTCAAGAAAGAATACATGTTTTATTTTAAATATGTTTCCGTTGATGGAAAAAACTGAATACTCTCTTTATGTAATCACTTTATTTGAATGTGGAATGTAATGCAAGTTTTATGATCTAATTCTCTATAACTCTAAACCAGAAAAGATCCTCAATGTGTAATCTTGTAATAACTCAAGATTAAGTAAGATTTAAGGCTGGGGCCTTATATATAGATAGGGATATGAAGGAATAGGTATTTAGTAATACATTCTTCCTCGGATTAGCTAACCTGGGTACAAGGATAATCCCAATTGACCTCGAATATTTCAATATTTCTGTTATTTCAACTATTACAGTTGATTTAATTTCACTATTGGGTGATTCTTTTGTTTTGTGTTGTTATGATTTATATCAGTATGGATCTATTTCAATTTAATCCTAATGAGATAATGGTCTTCCATCTCATTAATCATATTGGCACTTTCTAGAGATCACATTTCATGCATTCCTATCATGTCGTTTAAGGAGAATTACTGATTGCATGTTGTTGTGATAGATGATGTGATATATATGCATGTTGTTGGGATTGATTCCAGGATAAAATAATTTCAATTTTTGATAGGTTATTGACACATGTATCATTTTATTTAGATGGATTCGAAAATTTGGCCCTTGAGGAGTTATGGTCCCTCTTGGATTGGAATTTGGTGGAACATGTTTGAACTTGAATTTAATTATATTATGATATGACTTAAAAAAAGAGGACAAAATTTGATTCGTATGAAGTATGGGATCCCAGAGATAAAAATTTTACATGCCTTGATTACTTTTTAATGGTTATAGAAAAGATTTAGAGGCTTACTATTCAGAAACCCAGACAACACGACATGTGATGTTATGACCACATGCCTTGTGTTCTTCTATTCTTGATGAAACAACTTTTCATGGGTACACACCATGTACCGTATATGCATGAATTGTAGTCTTCAACCATGTGATTGACTGTGTGAGCAGAGACATGGGGTAGATAAATGTTTGGCAGAACACGTCAGGGATGGGGAGTACAAGTCGTGACGTATAGACGATGTATCCATTCGTGTGACAAATGACACTGGTGGATGGAAATTTGGTTGTACATGCTTGTGTCTTGATTATGAATGCCTTGTAGTTATCAACTGTGTATTCGATTGTGTGAACAATAACACGAGTGGATGGAATGTAAGTATTACCAACCATTTCTAGGGTGTACACACCTTTTAGTGTTACCCAAGAGAGAACTTTGTAGTTCTAGTCATTGAGAAGGTCCTGGGAAGGATGGAAAATTCAAGTACACATTGTATCCCAGGATGAACTTGTTGTGTCTATGGGGTGTTACACGATCAGGTTGGTAGAGGTACATGACCATGTTAATGCTTAAAGGAAACATGTTGTGTGGTAGTTATACACATCGTGTAACCCTGTTTTTTAAAACATGAATATATTATTTAACTTGATTCGTTCGTCCAATTCTAAGTCAATGTCCTAGAAAATATTTTACTAAGGTGTGCGATTGAGCATGCTGAGTTGTGGAACCAAAACATCATCTGGTTGTATGCCAGATGCAGGGCGATGACAATACACTATAAATTGTAGACTAGGGACTACCATCAAATCCTCTATTCATTCCCATCAAGGAACCAACTGTTATACCAAACATAGGCAATGATGAAATGTTTTATGAAAGATTTTTGAAGATGTTACAGAATTTTCAGGGAGCACTCGATCGTGCCCCATCTATGGAAGAGCTGACAGGAGTATTCCAGCTACAGAATCATCCCACTTTTTTTATGGATGGAGGACCATTGGCTATGGATTCATGGTTATAGTTCATGCATGCTATCATTGAGAATCTAGAGAATCCTCTGGAGAGAAGGGTGAATCTAGCGACATACGTGCTATATGATAATGCCATGAGATGGTGGGATGATTTCATGAAGGTCATATGTCATTGGAATATAACATTGGAAGAGTTTTAGAGGATCATATATGATTACTTCTATCTTGAGAAGTTGAGGTCTAATAGAGACCTAGAATTCAGGAATTTGGAGCAGTGTTCTCGTTCAGTGATGGATGTCTCTTCTTGTTTTACAATGACTTAGCACATCTCAATTGTTCTCAGAGTTGATGAGTTACTGTTGGCTATGTAGTTTGTGGATTGTATCAGGTATGACAACTGATCATGGGTGAATGTTTTTAGGATACGTTCGGTGATGGCTATAGTGAACTGACAGTTGATTACCGATCATAATCTGTAGGAGTATCGAGCTTCGAGTCAGGATAGTTCAACATCCTGGGCTAGTACTCTTTCATCATATAGAAGGAAGCATCGTTGGGAAAATTCATGCGATGTTCCTTTAGGTAGTAAGGTAATTTGATACTTGTGTGGGATGAATGGGAATATATGATCACATTTCCTGAAGGACCCATTCGAGTGCTGATATTGCAGCACGGTGGGCCATATTATGAATTTTTGTCAGTTCTTCTCCATAGCATCGTGTGATGTGGGTCCAGTTATGACTACACATTTGTTATTAGTTCCACCATTTTCTCATCATTATGGGAACTAATGTCCATCAAGACGTTTAGGATGAGGTGGTAGTCATGGTAATGGCAGTCAGACAACATGTTTTCAACGACATAAGGGTGGATCACCTAAGGGTAGTGAGGCAGGTCTAGGGCCATGGTACATGTTTGGCATTTGCAGTGGAGAAGAACCAACTAGAGAAGGATCCCATACCCTCTACAATTATAGGTATGATTCTATTTGTCTCAGTTTTAGCCTCATCTCTTCTTGATACAAGGCCATCCTATAGTTTTATATATGTTTTTGTGGTAGAGATCCATGGGCTCTATATCATTAGCTCTGAGTATGTTAGGTCTCTAGACACTTTATTAGGGATTAGGAATGATATAGTACATCAGTTAAAGGAGATACCTCTAGAGGTTGGTAGGTGTCACATATTATAGGACCTCTAAGTATTATAGATGATAGGCTTCAATTTCATTCTCTGAATGGATGGGTTTGTCTCCTTTCATTCCATTTGACAACTATCGCCACAGGATGAGTTTCACATCACTAGAGGGAGACTTCATTCTACATAAGGGAGAATGGGATGTCCAAGCGAGCTAGGCTAGACCCATGAATAATGGGTTGTGTGGAATTATAGCCCATATTGATAGTTTATATACGGATGACCTGTGGTCTTCTCCAATGGAACATTCTCCAATACTGGATCATTTCATATATGTCTTTATAGATGACTTTTTAGGGTTTCCTCTGGAGAGAGAGGTATATTTCTCTATTGATCATATTCCAGAAGTAGCACTATTGTCCATTCCTCCTTATTGGATGGTTACACCTGATTTATAGGATCTCAAGAAGCCGTTAAAGGAGTTTCAAGAAAAGGGTTTATTTAGAACTAGTACATCACTATGGGGTTCACCAATCTTTTTAGTGAATAAGGTGGACGACCCCCACAGACTGGGTGTGGTTTACCATAATCCGAACTACATGACTGTTGATAACTAATATACTTTTTCAAGGATTGATGATAACTTTGATCAGATTTGAGGAGCCCAGGTTTTCTAAAATATTGACTTGATATCAGATTACCATCAGTTGCACATTAGTCCATCAGATAAACCTCTTACAGCCTTTCAAAGCAGGTATTCTCTATATGAGTATTTGGTTATGATGTTCGGTCACATGAAAACATCAATAGTTTTCATGGAACTGATGAATCGAGTGTCCCATCCATGGATTCTTTTGTGGTAGTCATTGTCGATTATATCTTGTGGTACACTCACACTAGACATGACAATGTCACCCATTTTGAGATCATTTTGAGTACCCTAATATAGCATCATTTATTTTCTCATCTCTCAAGATTATGCTTTTGGATTGACTAGATTCACTTCATGGTTCATGTTATCTTATATACCAATGTATCAATATAACCATAGAATGTGAGAGAAGTAGTTTCCTAGGAGAATGTGAAGAACGTATTTGAGGTATAGAGTTTTATGGGACTGTATGGTTACAAAAAGAACATTATACTATACTTTTCATGCTTACTAGTGCCTATGAAGGGCCTTACTATGATGGGTGAGAAGTACTTGTGGAAAAATTCCTATGATTCATCCTTTCAGGGCCTTAAAGAGATGTTCAATATAGCACCATTACATGTTTTTCCAAAGACATGCAAGAGTTACAATAACTGTTGTTATGTACTAGGTATCATTCTAGGAGGTATTCTTATACCGGGGGAAGGTGTAATTGGGTACTAGTCTCAGTAGTTGAGGCCACATGAGAGGAATTACCTGACACATGATCTCAAGTTAGGTGCAGTTGTCCATTATTTTTGATTTTTGAAAAATTATCATTTGGGATAGAATTTTTTGGTATACACTAAACTCAAATGTCTGAATTATATCATTTTTTAGTGAGATCAAAATTTTAGACAGTGAAGGTTGGTTGAGCACCATCAGTATTATGACATTGATCTTGCCATCACATGTCGAAAATGTAAGACAGTGGCTATGGAATTGAGTAGGAGGAATCATATACAAGAAATTTTGGATTCCAGAAGTGACTGGAAGATTATGTCTATATTCACTACGATGCATTTGGAGGTGAATGACAGACAAGAGTAGAAATTTATTTCTTATATAGCAGTTACCTCTACTATAACGGATCGAGTTGAATTGAGGCATCTATCATATTTTGAATGCCAAGTCCTATGAGAATGTGTGTTATGAGAGGAACCTACTCCTGGGTCAAACATAGGTGAGGATTTCTTTTGATTTATCATGGACATGTGTGGTGGTTAAGAAACATTCATGAGGATAATGTATGAGATTTTTAGTCCTTAGTATGGGCAGTTCATCCTATTGTCACAAATATGTATCATGATCTAAACTGTTAGTATTGGTGGCCAGGTATGAATAGGGATGCATCTCGTTATTTCTTGATATGTTCCACCTTTGAATAGGTGGTGGTGAAGCATTAGATATTAGTATGAATTTTATAGTAGTTAATCATTCCTGATTGAAAATGGAATGATGTCGTGATGGATTTCATAAGGGGTTTATCGAGGTAACCTTGAGGGAATGATGTAGTTTACATTGTTTTTGATAGACCTGCAAAGGTGGCACATTTCATTCCAACCAAGGAATCCTTCACTGTTGATGTGTATGGGAGGTTGTACATCTGAGAGATTATATGTTTTCTTGTCGCTCCACAATCTATAATTTTATATAGGGATGATCGGTTTACATTTAGTCTCTAGAAGTGACTATATAGATATTTCAGTACACATGTACTTGTGAGTAAATCTTAGCAGCCCCATAAAGATGTCTAGTCCTAGTGCACAATTTAGGTTTTTGGGGTCAATCTTCGTTCTTGTATATTGGACTTTTGGGGTCCATAGGAGAGAAATATAGCCCTATTGAATTTTTTATATAATAACCATTTTCATGTGATCATACATATGACACCTTATGGGACTTTATATGGTAGGCCATGTCGATCACCCCTATACTAGTTAGAGACATGAGAGGTAGCTATGCTAGGACCTCATCCGGCTAAGTAGACCACTGATCAGGTAGAGTTGATTTGGAAGAGGACGGGTACTGCATAGCCATGAAAAAAATTTATGCTGATCGATGAAAATGACCTCTTAAGTCCAAGGTTTGAGAGTATTTTTTTCTTACATGTCACATAGATTTTGGGACACTGAAGGATTAGGAGTCAGGGGAAGATTTCACCAAGATATGTTAGGCCTTTTGAGGTTTTGGATAGAGTTTGTCCAGTTTCCAATCAATTGTAGTTACCAAAGAGGTATTGGGCTATGCAAGACGTCTTCCATGTATCTCAACTACTAAATTACTTCTTGGAACCATCTAATGTTTCCAACCTCAGAAGGTCGATTTGGAGGTGAATTCAACCTTCGAGTAACACACTATTGAGATTGTCGATCATAGAAAGAAGTTTCTCCGTGGCCATTCTATTCCTCTTGTATTGGTGCTATGGCAGAAAAGGTGAGTACATGATGAGACTTGGGAGATTGATGTCGACGCACGATCACATTTTCTAGAGTTGTTTGATATTTCTTCTTCACCATCCTTGGAAGGAAAATATGGGGATGAGTTTCATGAAGGGGGGAGTTTGTATGAACTCAGATATTCATTTCAGGTATGGAATTTTATTTTGAATTTTTTGAGGAAAAAGGAAGAAATGGAAATTTTCTATGTTCACGATTTGAAATTTTGGGTACACGTCGTGTACCTGGGTATAATTTAAAACCATGTATTGGCCATGTAATGAATCATTAAGGGTCATATAAGTGACCCGGTAGACCCCCTACGGTGGGGGCTAGTTGTGGATAGTATATGGTGTGTACATTAAATAAACACATTGTGTAATTTTCTTTTTAATTGATAAATTGTTGTGGGATCGCATCTCACTTAAAAACACCCTTATTCTCCCCTCTGTTCTTACAGGAGGGAGACAAATGTCCGAATAACTTCAAGATCCTTCTTATTCATCATCCGATCTCTGATTAGGACATCATTAGGTGCATTGGATTCCCATTGGTGTGTTCTCTCTTTCCCTAGAGTTTCAATTCCTGATTACTCTTCTCTTAGGATTATTTCAAGGATGATAAATTTTCATCTTTTTATATATCTACATCATTCTGGGCGGATCCAAGGGTCGAGATTTAGGAGTGTTGATCATACGACAGCAAGGTAGGTGGTTTGTTCATATCGTTGATTGACTTTGGATAAAATATTCTTAATAATCTGAATAACCATGATTGAGATAGTAGGTGTTTTTTAATTTATCCTTTTTAATACAATCTATGGTTTTTTTTGATTGAGAAAGGTTTATTTCTTAGGAATAATGTTTTATACAAATTTTTTGTGTGTGTTTTCTCTAATTTGATTGATTCTATAGGTTTGGTCTAAAATTCCTTTTAGTATTGCTTTGTTTTCCATGCCTCCTATTTTTAGTATAGAGTTACTGATTCTATTCGATGCATGTGATTCATGTTGAGAAAGCAAAGCCAACAAGAATTGACTGTGAGAGCATCCCAAGGTAGGGTGATTTATTTAAATGTTGTTGTTAGGTTGACATAGAGGTATTAACTATGAAAGATAACTTTTGGTCATTGAACATAGGGGTTAGACAATGATAGATACCCAGTGGGTCATTATTAATTGAATGTTGGACCCTAGGTCATTGACTATGAGAGTGACCAAGTGATCATTATTGTTTATTGCTTCTTTGTAGCCAATGGGTGTATTGACCATGAGAGCAACCCATATGGGAATTTTTAAATGACTATTTCTATGTTGAACTATAGCGGTTAGTCTTTGAGAGCATTCCCATAAGGGTTTTTTATTCTACGATTGGGACATGTTTTTCAAGCCAAATCATCATCTTTTTTTCAGTCTTACCAGATTGTTTAGATGGTCTTCTGATACATTTATTTTCTATTATCCAAGGGGATACACATATTAGGCAATATCGGGGGATTTCATTATTCAATAGTTTGAATAATTAATAAATTAAAATGAATGTGATTGAGAATGGTAGGATTGTTTAATTTGGAGTAATTTATTGTTTATTACATCATTTCTGCATATTTTCTGCTACATATATTCACTGACAGTTAGGAATGGATATTTTGCTGGTTGCCTACTGGGATTAATCTCACAACCAATTTTGGTCATGATTTTGGAACCAAAAAAGTTATATGGTTGTAGGTATAGAAAATCGAAAGAACCCATCTTAATAAGGTACGTGAATTCTGTTTGAGCTGGATAGCGTGGGACAAAGCTGAGGCTAACGAGGATTTTGGAATTTACTAAATTTCTATAATTTGGTTTCAGTATTGTGCTTCCTACATTGTGACATGTTTGGATTATTTCTTAGACACTTGTGTCAAGCCTCATTTTTATATTTTGTAGTAGTTTTATAATTATTAGTCTTCTGATATTTACTTTTTTTGTATGGTAGTACTACTTTCAATATTTATACTATTTGTTATTATGCTATGTATACTATACATATTAGGGCTTAGTTTCCTAATAATCAGACCATATTTTTCACCGCTAGTCGAAAGAATCATGAATTTGTGGAAATGCACTTCAGGCTATGTGACTAACCGGGTTAGGGGAACCATTGGGCAGCACCTGGAACCCGGACATTAGATGGAGAATATCTCAGTGAATGAAAATTTAGATGAGAAACCATTAATTTTACTCTCAAAAAGGAAATATTTTTAAACTCATTGATGAATTATATCCTTCTCAAAATCAGCTACATTAGAAGTATTTTGGATCCCTTATTTTTATTAAAAGATACCGAATGTATAATTATTCCCCACGAGAGTTAAAATTTGTAGGGATTTCATAGGTAACCCATGGAAGAGAGTGGTTTGGGAGGTGTAAGGAAGGGATTCATTAATATGTTACCTTTTAGTAAAATTTCCATAAAATATCAATTCCTTAATATCTTAAATTATAATTTTAAAATGTATTTTGATAAAAAAATTACCAATATTTTAGTTTGGATAATTATTTCATCATCGGAACAGTTTATAGGTAATGTTTATTGAAAATATAAACCAATATATGTCACACCCCGAAAATTTTAAATTATTTATCTTATTATCTTTGGTCTTTGGTTAGCCTATCCAAGGTGTGGTTTGAGTGATGGTTGAAATGTTTTTACGTTTAATAATTTCGATGGGTTTCGGTTTGGTGCACAAGCACTGCATAGTTGGCGGTTACCGTGTGGTCGGTCTAGGTTATCATGTAGGTACCTAATGACTAAAATAAATAAATTTTTTTAAAAATAATTTTTTTAAACATTTGTTCCATAATAATAATAATATTTTGTAGATAATATCACCAATACTTTTATTAGAAGTGTCATTATTGTCATTAATATTTTTCTACTAAATGGTAGTTAAAAATGTTATAAATACTTTAATTAGTAATTTAATGTTGTTGTTTTGATTATTTAAAATGATTTATTATGATTATTTTTAGTGTAGGGCTTCATTTTTTGTTACATCATTTTAATTCATTTTAATTTTAATTTATTTAATTGATTTTTTTACTAAATCCATAGGGAGTGGAGCCCTCCATCTCTCATCCCGATCGCAACTAGGATGCACCCCATGGGGATATCCATGTGCAGCAGCCAAACATTCTTCCCATATGTGCATGATGTGTGAACTACGCTTATCTATTGATCGTTTTGTGAAACAACCACCATCACGATCTGGGAGAGTTCCAACCTCCCATTCGCGGTGACAACTGCTCTAACCTGCTAGGCGTCCCCCTCCACCAGGCACACTACCCTGCTTTTCCCCCATATTCTATCACCTTCCATATTATTAGTGACACCCCCTTTCAGGTGACCATTAAAGCTGTGTGACCCCCCACTATCGATGACACTCCATCCTCCTTCTGTGACACCCTGTTCCAGGCGCAAACCCCTACTCATGACCTAAACTATCCAGAAACCTGAAACGTATCCCAGAATAATCTGTGTAGTATCCCAATTCTACTCCAACAATATTTCATTTAACCTTGATGAAAACCATATTCTTTACCATTATATTTCATTTCCTTTTGGTGTTGTCATCAATTTAACCAAACCTTGAAATCTTTTTTTGTGTTTTGCACGTTTTTTCATAGCGTATAGGATATGTGATTGATTTGTCAGGTCCCATCTATCCATATTCCATCATCCTCCACCAAGGGTGAGGTGGATGGATTAATTTTTCCTAGCCGATGTAATTTTAGGTAGGAGCCTAAACTAAATGTTTGGTTTTCCACCGTCTATTTTTTGGACTATTTTGATAAGTGGGTCCCTGGTATTTAATTGGATGTGTGTTGGTCTTCATCTCTCTAAATTTGGGTGCCGATAATTTTTATAGGGTGTGGAGATTGATTCCAAGTGAACACATGAATTTTCCAATGTTTGGATAAATATCTATATATATATACCTTTTAAGTGCATGTTCCCTCATGGAATTGGGAACACATGAATCAATTTAAAGGAGTATATATATGGATATGAGTGCCTGTCAGTGGGCTGTGGCTTGAGTTAGAATTTTTTTCTTGTCTATTCCTTGAGGTAGGTGTCTCCATGAACCTTTCATTAATTTTATTCATGTGATAACTGTGTTTTAGTATTTAATTCCAAAAACATGTTTCACACCGATATTACATAGTCAATTTGTTTTGGGTCCTTCTTTTTGGTTAGATCCATTATGGTTAAGTTTTGGGATACTTTTCTATTTATACACATGTTAATACCTTCCCATTTGGGTTTTAGTAATTGTTTGGTTATTCCAAATTGTGTTGTTGGATATTTTTTTGTGTTGATTGTTGATAGAATCATTTCTTCATTGAACTATTTGTTTTGTGTTGGGTTCCTTTATGAGATATATGATTTGTTGAAACATTTTAATGGGTTAGTGGATGATATGTGTATGTGTAGTTTTATCAAAATTAATGGTAAAGGGTCTCTTGTTATGCCATTGGATGTCCCACAATCATGGATGGACAGAATGCACCCATTGATGGACTTTCGAATGATAATGATATTCAGAGATCTCCTTTCCTCGATCCATGGTTTTTTAAAATAATTTCTTCCTCACCCTTTCATTGATTATTTAAATAAGGAGCCCCATGGTTTTTCAAATTACATATGGTGGTTCAAAAAGAGTGTAGGTATATGAAATGGTTTTAATTGATTAAAAAGACTATTATTTCTTAAAATTGTTGACCAATCATTTAGCGCAATTAAAATAATTTCTTTTCAATTTCAAAAATGATTTAATAAAAAGTGGTTTTGAGATAAGGGCATGTTTGGTCATAGTGTCATGTTTCAGTGTGAGTTTGAAATTGAACAATTTTTTGGTAAAGGCTTCATGAAAATGGGTTATCTAGTTTTTTTGGAAATTTTTCTCTTAAAATGTTTCGGTAAATTTACCATGAATAGTTAAATCTAATGGCCAGGTTGGCACATTTTGTATTATTACATAGAACGTGTTTGATGTTTGAAAAAATTATTATGCCCATTTGGAATATCAAAAATGGTTTTTGGAAAACCCATACTGGGTTAGTTCATTTTCCACATTGGTTGATCAGGATATAAAAGGGTCCTCTGTATGAGACTTCTTTGAGTGGTAATTATTTTGAGGTAATAGACAAACCATTGAGTTGGTCGTTACAAAGCTGGATTGTGTGGTGTGTTTTTATTATATATTGTGGAATGTTGTTTGAATTTCATGGAACACCATCTTATGAAATATACATGGTTACCTAGAAAATCAAATTGGATTACCAAAAATGATTGTTGCATTACTTATATTGTGCACTACTAATGGGCCATAGCTGGTGGATACATGGGTTTATTGATATGGGATTTAGCCCCTCGGCCTTTCCTGGGTTTGGGTGGTTGAGTGTTTGGGTGTTATGATGTCATGGGATTTGGAATTCCATTGGGATGAGTCACATGTACTAGTATGTTATTTCCTTCCTCTATATTCCTAGTATTTCTCATGTTTCCCCAATATATGTATTACTAGTTTCATTTCCCGCATCATGTAGAGTCATATTCCTAGTACTTGGTTTGTTTTATTTGGGAAAAAATTCATGGTTGGTTGGTTTAAAATTAATATTTCTTAGTTGATGTTTGAAAAAGAATTCACAATTCCACAATTCCCTTATTCTACATTGTTTTAAAATGTGCGGGTAACATATCCTATTGGTTGATTGTTTTAATAATTCAACTTATGAATTGAAATCTATATTTATAAATTTGTTTAAAACTAATATTAATGGATTGTTTTTAGGAAAATAATGACATGGACTGTGTTATGATTTCCTACTAATAAATTTGGTACTCAATCCTACTATATCATTACAGTTTCTGGCTACACTAGTACATGATCTCTATTGTGGAAAACTTTGTATTGAGTATGGTGGTGACCTTTAAGGTCCCCTGGAGGTATGTACAGTTTCAATTTATTTTCAATTCTAGTTTTCTTTTTTACTATTAGTCTTTATTTATTTAATTGTGTTTTATTTATTTGAAAAATCATTCCCACTTGTTTAGTTTTGATTACCGACACTAGTTTCCATCTAAAGGGTGTCTAGAACGACCCATGGTATATACTATAGACCAGCTCAGGTGACTGGTAAAAGGTCAACCCAGGCTGGTTCGTGACACTATATTTTTGAATAACCTCTTTGATATCTTTTAATCGGTACCACAGAAACTCAATTTGTACCATGATATAGTATTTTTATCTTAAAAAAAGATTTTAAAAATATTTTCCAATTTGAAATCAGTAATTAAAATATTTGTATCCATTTAGTCCAATTAATTTTGTAAATATTTAAAATTTATCTTTTTAAAGAAATAATAAAATATAATTGGAATTTTTTTAGATAAAAATGAAATTTTAAACATTTTATGATCATATTACTATTTAATATCTATTCTTAATTAATTAGTTAAAAATATATTTCATTTCATATTTAATAGTTTTATAATAAAATTCCGTTTAAATTTTACAATTTATTTTATTAATAAAATTACATAAAACACAGAAAAAAATTATTATAAAAATATTCGAATTAAATATTATATTAATTTAATCACACCCCATAAGAATAAAAAAAATTATTCTATCTATAAAATATTCAAAATCCATTGTAATTAAAATCATTATTTTTATTTTATTAACAAAGAAAATCACATTAAAATAAAAAAATATAACAACAATATATAATGAATAAGGAAAAATAAATTTATGTAATATTTTTTATAAATTTATCATTTTTGTTTCATTAAATAATTCTTTATTGTATTCTATAATATTATTTTAAATTTATTATGAAAAAATTGAGCTTCCACATTTGATAGAACAATACCTAACCAACTCATATCAAATGACCTTATGTGAACAACCATATTTCCAACTACAATATTTTCAATAGTAATATTTCATTCTTTTATATATTCTAACACATTAAATTTAAAGCATTCATCATTTTCAGTTACCTATCTCTCGTAATGTATATTATATTTGAATTGATTTTCTTTATCTATAGTTTAATTTATGGTAATAATTTCCATAAAAATTGCAATGAAATGAATTTCATATTCGTGGATTTAAATTTAATTTTAAATTTAATATTTTTGTTGCTGTTATAATGGAGATTCACATTAAATTATCAAAATATATTAATTCTAATATCACATTAAAATATATATTTTTTCAATAAAATTTATCATTGTTCATTTTTGTTTGATTTTTTATGTGGAACAATTAACTCATCAACTAATGTTATAGAAAATACTTAGTAAAATTAGTATTTGTAACATCAATTTCAATACAAGCATCCCTGATGAATCAGACTCATGGTCTACACCATTTCTCACCATCATGAAAATCTAAGATTATATTCAACATAAGACAACACAATGTTCTACAGGAAAACCAAATTCAAGTAACTATATTAAAAACCATTCCAAGGTAGACCTCCCATGTCATATGGACCTCTATGCCTTTAGGTATGTAAGTAATTATTAATCCCTATACTCCGAAAACTAGAACCCCATCCACATGGACACACCCTTAGTAATTGTTTTTCCAAATAAATTATAATAACATTGTATGTGAACTTTCCATAATCCAGAATGGGACTTTAAAACATTTAACTAAGGTGTATATAAAATAAATAAAATAAAATAAATAATCAATCCATATGTTACATAAGAAAATATACACATCTTATGAGATATAGTTAAAATATGATATTACACTTATCCAAGGATATACATAAAAAATATAACATTAATTATCATATAGAAAATAATAAAATAAATATAAAATGAGGTTTATTAGTAATAAATACACATGAATGAATTGGTTATTAAAAATAGTTACGATAAATAAATAAACAACCCATGTTTTAGCTCAAACTTTTCTTATTGACCCATTGTCACTCAACACAACTCATAAAATCAATTAGATAACTAAATAGAAAATCAGAATCTATATAAAAAATTAACATTATCATCTTTATACAATCATTAATGTTTCGTACATAAAGTTAAGAGTCTATATGATAATAGCGAGTTAAACAGACCTCGTAAGAATTTACTAAATAGTATTTAAATTTCATATTTATAAAAAATATTATTCATTCTAGTATAAACACCCTTATAAAATAATATTTTCTAAAAGAAATTTATATTAAAACCAGTATCACACTTTTGTCTCCTCCGAATATAAATGTAAAGCCTTTATAAATTATAAACATCTATACAGAAAACCGTGTTTTAAACCCCAAATAATTAACCCCAAAATTCATTGAAAATTGATATATTTAATGACTCTTTATATCCAAGGGGTGAAATAAACCATCTAAATGTTATAACACTGTAACTAAACAATTTATTGACCTTCCATGTTTTCAAATCATAACCAAAATAATTTCATTTATTCAAATAAATTAAAAAATAGCTTATTTCAAAATCAAAAGAAAAAAATACTAAGGAAAAAATTATTATAATATTATTGAGCTATAATATTAAAAAACTAAATACATCGCCCTGAATAGTTACACTTAATAAAACAAACACATATGGAAATCAAATAAATCCTATAGTAGGAAACTATTTTTCAATAAAATAATTAAAATAATTACTAGGATGGGATGCTCAGTTGGTTATAATGACATACAGTTTCATACATTATCAAATTGAATTCCTTTTATATACTCTCATAGATGTACATGATACACATACTAATAGATTCTATAGCATAATCAGACAGTCATACTAGGATTGGAGATCACTAATAGTGGGATGGACTTCCAAAATACAGAAATAACGATAATATACCATGTTATTAAACTCTCACATAGTTACCCTAGGTTTTAGTGAAATATATAATATTTAGGTGATAAATAATGTAATAATATTATCATCATGTAAGAAAATGTACATTAAACAAACATTATATCAAAACAAAGATCATCCTATGAAATTACATTTTTTATGCCCATGCATAAACATCTAAATAAAAATCAAATTCACATCCCTTTAAGTGGGGTAAAATTATATGCAATAAATACAAATGTTGATATCTAAAAATGGGATTCTAATCTTCAATAAATAATTTTAATAATTCCTACTAGGCCTATAAAATGACATGGAATGGTCAATCCATGAAAATAACCATGGACGGTTGACTACCATGGAATCCATTTTTAATTTGGTTTCAAATAAGTATTTAAATTAATCATGTAAAACAATGTCAAAATAATTTTTGTAATACTAATCAGTAATAAATAATTTTATTGTAATATATTCCCCAATTAACTATCTCCTAAAACCCCAAATCCCTCTTTGAAAAACGAAATTCTGGTTCAGTTATTTTTTTCATTAACTTAAACGTCATTATTTACACTTTCTAAATATACTGATAAAAATGGTATTATATTTTAGAGGTTCTCAAAATTAGAGTCATTTTGAGAACTAATAATTTACATTTTTGAATCTAATAATCCTTTAATTAGTAGTAGTATTGGCTTAAAATGCCAACATGGTTGTTTTATTTTATTAGAAATGTTTTTCTTTCTTCATATCGAGGAAACAAATAATATTTCATTATATATAGTTGAGAGTGAATATATGAAGATAGATTTATGTTTTCCTCAATTGTTATGGATTATAAGACCATTTTCAATATATATTTATCTTTGTGAAAAAACATAAACTTTTTTTTTGAAAATTCATCACAAATTTCAATTTCAAATTAACTATTACAACATTCATGGAAAAAGAATACTAACATGAAATTTCATTTTATTTAATTTTATATAAATAAAGGAGTTATTATTCAAGAATTTCATCCACCTAAAAATAAAAATCATGAGATTTTTACCACTCCATTTAATTTGTAAGTTTTTCAAAACATAATGTTTACTATTGGAATGTTGTATATTTAATATTATTTTTTACTCGTTTTAAATGAACTGAAAAATTTTACAATAATTATGTGTGGTTTTTTCTAGTGTTTAAATTAATTTTTTTAGCATGCATGTATTTCAATTAAATGAATTTTTAATATTTCCAAAATTTTGAATATTTTTAGAATATTTTTCTTTTGTTTTGTAATTTATAGGAAGGTAATATTGTTATTTTTTGGATTTATTATATATTAATTTTTTTTAAATATTTTATGTCTCATATATTATAAATAACTCACAATTTTAATGATTATTAATATAATTGAATTTTTTTAATTATATGGTTCAATAGAACATATCTTTCATAATTATAATTTTAAACAACAATTTATATAAAATAATTTTTTTATTAGGGGATTATGTTTTCAATATTTAATTGTATAACATAATTTTAAAATAATATAATTTTATAATTTTTAATTATTTTTGATCAATTATTTTTTAATTTTTTATTTCTTTTTTATTTGAAGACAAATTTAGTTGAATATAGGATTTATCTAACCCATCATTGTAATTTTATATCATTTTCAATTTTATTATGTGATTGAAATATTTTCTTAATTGGATGAAGTTTTGAAATATGGAATCTTTTGGAATTTTCAAACATGAATGAATTTTTTATTATTTTAATCTTATTATGGGGTTTTATTTGTTATCATATTTTTTTATCATATCATTTTAATTATACTATATAATTGAACCATATTCCTTGAGATGTACTGGTAGGATTTTTTCATAATTTTGCTAACTACATTAATGCCAAAATAGATCGTTTGTGTGTTTGAAATATTGAATATAATCTTATCACGTTATTTTGGTTATATAATCTTTTATAAAATTTTATTCTAGTTTTTAATGATATAATGAGCTAAAGTTGTCAGACTAAGGATATTTTTATGTGTTGGATTTAAAATTTAATTTACTAAAAATAAGTCCCAAAGATCATAAGTAAAAAATTGAATATATAGGGCCTCATACTGGAAAAATATTCTGTTATGTAACATTTATTTTTTATACATTTACATAGCCTTCAAAATATACATAACACATGAAATTCAAAAACATTCCTAATGATGCATTGTTTTAATTATATTATTTTATCATTGACTAATGTAATATATATTAGATGTTTCAATAGTTATAAGGATTTAATAGACTTCTAATAGTTATTTAATAACTATGAAATATTTTTCTACAATGTTTTGAACAAATTTAATATAATATTAAATTTCTATTTCCATTATTGGTAAAAAATACTTATTGTAAATTTAAAAAATCAAATTTATTTATTTTTAGTGATCTCTTTGTTTTTAATGTTTCTTAAATTTTGTTTGAGAATTACAGTATTATTTTTATTTTTTCACTTTCTAAGGAATCATTAATGAGTTTCCAATTTATACATATCTATATTTATTGTGTTTATATATTTTTGAATTTTTATATATAAAGGAAGTATTTATGATTTGTATTTGAATGTCGATGATGGAGATCTAAACATTATTTTCAAATCTTTTAACCATGAACTCAAATCTATTTGAATTTTCATTTGGAATTTTAAAATATTATTGGTATAGATATTATTAAATTTTAATATTTATCTTCAATATGTGGTAATACAGCATCACTACTATATAATTGAACTTTAGTTACCCCCAAAAGTGGTCGGTAAAGGCATATTTAGAAAGTCACACAACTGATATTGGAGACCTCATTATTCCCTTCATTGATGGGAAATATCGACTGCCAAAAGTGGTCACTATTGGTTTCCCCCATCCAGCTATGATAGCGGTCACTAGGGTATGAGATAGTGACCCCCATAAGTGGTTGCATATACTCCCTGGGGAAAACCATATCAGCAACCGCCTATGGAAGTTGCTGGACTACTACTTTTTAAAAAAAAAATCTCTATTCATATACATAACCAAACAAGAATATATCCCAAAAAAGAGTGAAATACCAATGACATCCACCATATTTATTTCTTACTGTACATATATTTTCACCACAAATAATACTATGAATATTTTTCTTTTTATACCAACAATAAAACCACTATCAACATCTATTCATAAATATAACCAAACAAATTACCTCATCACAGGCCTCTAAGTCGCCATAAATTCGATATATCAATCAATCATGAATCCTTGGTATCTAAAAACAACATAAGGTTAACGCTTCATGTAGAAAAACAGGAATATTCACAAATGAAAAGATGAAGCCAGTATACATATAAGAATATAATGATAAGAAAAACATATTTATTCAATGACCATAAGAAACATTATTATATATAATTTCATAAGATTCTTATCCCTATAAAAATATCCATGATATCCCCATATAACCTCCAAAAACCTACTACAAAATACGTTTTAGTAAATATATGATTCTAAGAATCCGATAAATGATTTCAACAATATATTCACCTGAAATATAGCACAATACCTTGACTTTTAATAACATTATCTTTTCAATGTGCATTCCTCCTTATTCTCCAAATCAAAAATCTCATTTGATAGGAACACAATAATCCCATAATAGATATCCCCACATACATATGGCATTGAAATAATTTTGATATTTTGAAATGTATTAGATTAAAAAAATACCATTATCACTTGGTATATAATCTAACTTATCTTTATAAAAATATACACAAATATCCTTGGCCTAATATCTTTTATCTCTATCAATCACTGCATATAGAAAATTCATGCACCAAATAAGCATCAAATGTTGCAAGAAAATAAATTTCATCACCGGTGGTGAAAAATAATGGATACTTATATAAAATCACATTAAATGAGTTATAAAAAACTTAATTAAGACCAAGGTGATGTGAATAATTCTTATCATTTCCCCACAAATAGAGTTTAAATTCATAATGTGTCAAATTGGGATGTCATTTCAAACACACCATCCCCCAATTGTCAGCATACGACATGCGTCATATTTGTTCAAAGAAATTCTAACTAATATAATACATAATCTAATACATAAACCATTATATTTGGGAATTAATATTTTTAAATTGTTTTTGGAAAAACTATATAAAAAAGTAATGTTTTTTATTATTGAGCGTGGATATTTTATTAAGGGGGAAATAATTGTTTTTATATGGTGTAAAACATTGAAATTATTACAGACCATTCACAAAACTATGATTGGGGAAAGGGACCTAGAAAAGTTAGAAGGTAGTGTAGGAAATAATAGTAGGGTGATGGAAGAACCTATATAGGGCTAAGGGACTTAAAAAACAATTAGGGTACATCTTGATTTATGAAGTAGTGGTTGTTTGAAATTGGTTCTGATATAGGATAAGTGAACTAAGTGGTAAAATAAATTCCCAAAAATTTACTTTATATTAGGACCAATCATGAATATTATGCCTTGAAAAAATTCATTATTCCATTATCGTCCATCCAATGTTATGATTCACCCATTGATGATGACGAGGGTAGTTGATCTGAGGCCTTACGATGTTAGAAACAACCATTTGAAACTCTATAGAAGTATATAGATCGTGATTACGAGCATTTTGAAGACATGAAGAATTAGGGAAGGCTATGTATTTACTATTTAAATCTTTGTATCATCACTAGGATGTTTGAAACACAATGGATTCCACCGTAAGCATTGGGAGAGTTTCTAAGAGGCCTCAACGAGGTCATATGAATCTTGGAAGCCTCTATCTAGGGTTTTGATGAATGAATGTACCAGGAATATATGCACGTAGGGTATAGAGTGAAGGAGAGTCTACACAATTTTCCTCAGTTTTGCATTATAGGATGGGCTACATAGAGGTGACGAGGTGTGTGAACTTGTGATAGTTACAATGAATGAAGTTCAACTATTCAATGTAGAGCTTTGATATTATAGGGTAAAGGGTTCAATGTCCTTTTAAGTGATGTGAAATGGGTATGGTGATCTGGATTCACTATGGATAATAGATAAGAAATGGTATGGAGGTTCTAGATTTTCATGTAGCCCACATTTTTTTATGTGAAGTTTCCATACATTGTAGTGTCAAGACTATGGTGCTATGTGGGTTGATGATGAGGATGCACTATAGAGCTCCTATCCATTCCTCATAACATATATGTTCTTAGATACAATTTTTTTTCAGGAAACTCACAACATGCATAACATTGAAGATATATTTCGAGGGATACATGTATGTAATCTTCAAAAATAATCAAGGAGTTTAAATTTAATACTAGATGAGGATTGGTGAAATAAAATTTAAGTGACAATATTTATACAGATAAATAGAAGAGAAAGATACAATAATTAGGATGAGACTTCATCATGTATAATGGGTAATGAAATCAAATGGAAGAAAAATGGAGGATCACCAGTAGTGTTTGATGCCGATTCAAAATGGAGTTAGTTGAAGAGATCATTTAGGATAGATATTCAAAAATATACAAGTACTTAATTTTGCCAAAAAAATGAAGGACTAACTATTATACACATGGACTTTATTTCTAGGGGATCAATGTATAGAAGATTGTTTTTGTTATATGTCATGCTTGAAGAAAACTTCCAAGAATTCATGATGTAGTTGTCATTAGGGAAGGATTTAGAGGGAATGTATTCTCCCACATAAGAATCATATTAATGAAATGATCAAATTAGTTAGGGATGTTTTCTAATATATTAATGACACAACTAAAAATATTTTAATAAAACCTGGGATGATTAAGAAACATGAAATGAAACTCATCAATTTAATGGGAAAAGAAAACATGTGTATTCCAAATATGATGCCAAATAAAGAACAATAATAAAAAATTATTAAATTTGGAATTGAATGTAATATTCTAGGTAATTATATAATGATTCCATGAATAGGGTAGAACTAAAATTATATTATTTTGGAATGTTGGGGCATGCCCTGATTGTGTGTCAAGATTCTCATGGACATTTTATATGAATGATGCCTATAGTCTGAATATCTAAATCAAAAGGGGACCCCATTTGGTATCATTACATTGGTAAATAATTTATATGTTCTAACACAAGAAATTTAAAAGTTACCATGGCTAAAATAGATTTAATAAAGTCTGATGGAAAACATTTATTCCTATGACATAGATTGAAATGGTTTACCCAAGTAATATTATACTAGAAAATAGGTTGACTGTTTTAGATGAAATTATAT
The DNA here is from genome assembly GCA_963277665.1 of Viscum album. Taxonomy (NCBI): domain Eukaryota; kingdom Viridiplantae; phylum Streptophyta; class Magnoliopsida; order Santalales; family Viscaceae; genus Viscum; species Viscum album. Next base: position 63,771,664 of record OY728128.1, read on the forward strand.
GAAGTTATGTAAGGGTGCATCAAGCTCCATGATCTAGAAACTCATAGTATTTTTTAAGTAAGAATGTAAAATTAATTAATGCACTGAGTTATACCTACTATGAGAATGGTAGCTGATCATTTGAAAAATAATACATAGAAGAAAATGAAATCCAATATGGAACATTTTCCTTCATAGAAGAGGTAGGTATATGTGGTGTCATAAGGGGGTGTTAATAGTACCTTAAGGGTAACCTTAAAATTATGTACATGCAATATTTTAATTTAAGGATATTCAAATAAACATCACTAATTTCTATTGATACAGTTCTACTATAAATAAAAAATAACATAAATTTGATATCATTTTTTTGAGTGGGAAAAAACAATTAGATGCTACAATTTTTAAATTACCATTGAATTCATCATGGCTAGATACTCTAGATATTTTACCATTAAAATCGATACCCCTTAGTTGTATGAGAATAAACCAAAAAAGCATGCATTTATATATCATGATAGAAAATCTAAATTAAATGTTAGTTTTAACTGTTCCACATTCATAATGATTAAATTAAATTAAACACAATATTGTGGTAAATAAATAGCATTGAACACAACATATTCCTGTACATTTCAGTGATATAAAACACACAATGTTGGTTATAATGTATGAATATATTCCTAAAAAATTTACATAGGTGGGTTAGATAATTAATCAATGTAGTATTAAAAAATGAAATTATGATTTATTAGCTATCAAATCCGGAAAAATAAATAGAGAATTACCCCCTTGAAATTAATAAATATAAAAAATACTTGGTATTTAAAAAATGATGGTGTATAATATTAGAAAGAACATTAAATGGAAAATGTATAAGCATAGACACAATAGAACGTATTAATTGACAATGTATAATGGTTGAAATTGAAAAAAAAATGATTGAGTAGAAATATAGATATTATATAACATCGTAGTATTTTATTAAATGGTATAAAATATACATTAAAAAAATACAGTGTATAACAGAAGACTGTGACCATAGACATTAAAAAAATGATAGTGCATGAAAGTAGAAAAATATATAATAATAGATAATGCTGAGTGGATAGGTTTTAAAATTATATAAACAACTCATAATCAATGATTAAATCCATGTTAATCTCATCATACATATATCTACCCTAGAAAATAGAGAACGAATAATCAAGATATGCATCCAAGAGATGCGGTGTCAAGAAATGCATCTAAAAAAGCCAATTTTATTCAAAATTAAAAGTTGTAGATAAAATAAAATTAATAAAATGAATAAAATAAAATACATTATTGTATAATATCTGAATTTTGTGAATGATTAACCTCTAAAAAATATCTCAACATGAAATAGAGTCAATTATAAAGTAAAATAATTTATAAAATGGAATAAAATACAGATGATTCTAAAAGAGGGTCAATTTTTTTATAAACGTTCCATTAATTAATTTAAATACGTGAGAGATCATTGAATATTATGGGAAAGATTAAACTAGGTATAAGATGATATGAGAGTTCAGAAACAATGAATAGTGGAATGTAAAGATTGTTGGAAGACTCATAATTAGAAGAAAAATTACCTGTAGATGAGATACTTGGAATAAAAATTATTTATAGATGAAATAATGCTCCCCTAGAAACCTAGGTCACCGAGATATGAATATGGGAGATGTTAGAGGTGGGAAAAAGGGCTGGGGTGTAGGCGAAGGCCATGTGAGGTGTGAGGTAGGGGCTGCAGGGAGGGCATATGGGATGCCGTAGCCGCTCCGGGTGGAGCAGTGTAGGCAAGGGCAGAGACTGAGGTCTAACGAGGCATGAAGGAGGAGTAGGAGTGATGTAGGATGGGTGGTGGGTGGCTCTAGGTGCGATGGGGTGAAAGGTGAGAGGGAGAGTGGTAGAGGCCTTGAGTATCTTCACGAAGGGTAGGAGACGACGAAGGAAGAGCTAAGGCATACATGGAAGATCTTTTTTTATGAGGGAGAGAGGCTACTGTTGGGTGTCGCTGTTAGTACAATTATCCACTAACAATAGTCGTTTCCCATTACCAGAACTTCAAATGCCTAGTTATTTAGTAGTACATCTTAGGTGTGTTGAAGAGAGCCTTACATGATGATCTGAAGAAGTATTATTTAAAATCATCTATCCAGAACCTTCTAGATAAAGGAGGAGACACTGAGAAGAATAATGTCATGGTAGAAGATTATGAAGTTCTAAGTTATCTAGATAAGAGAGAAATACATGACCAGTAGGGTGAGAAATATTTCATGAAAATAATGGGTGGGGGTGGTGGCCATGATCCATTTGTCATTTTTCAGGATTTCATTGGTGGAAGTAACCCATTTTCTTGTGGAGGTAGTAGAAGCATAAGAAAGATGAAGGGAGAGGATGTTATAAACATGCTCAAGTTCTCCTTGGAAGATCATTCAAATAGGGCATCCAATAAAACATCCCCCTACCACAATGTGATTTATTCATTGTGTAGCAGTAAAGTCTCAAAATCATGTGCTTCAATAAAATGATCTAGTATGAAATTTCTATCAGGGGGCATGGCCCAGGAATGACCCAACAAATGCATCATTCTTGCAATCGTTGCATGGGTTTTGGGGAATTCATTAATGACAGAGATCGATGACCACATTGTAAGTGCGAGAGGATTGTACTGTAGAAGAATGTTCTAGAAGGGATTTATAGAAAGTCATGATACATACATATAAAATCACATTACCTGGGGAAGATGATGAATCTCTTAATAGAGTTACGAGGGACATTGTATTTTTCCATTGCAGAAGGAGCACTTGATGTTTGAGAGGAATGGTGAGGATCTGTTGGTTGAGAATACCTTATCCCATATAGAATCACTTTGTGGAATACAATTTATCACTGCCCATTTAGATTCTCAACAACTACTTAATAAGTGTCTCCCAATAGAAGTTATGAAGCCTATCCAATTCAAGTGGATAATTAATGAGGGACTGTCATCGTACTAGATCTCATTTGTGATGGGGAAGTTGTGTATTAACTTTATAGTGGATTTCCCTAACACGTTGACACCAAATAAATTCCAGGATCTAGATTCTATACTCCCTCCAAAGGCAGCCCCTGGGCTGACTGACATGGTAATTTATGAGTATGTGGAGATAACCCTACATGACATTAATATAGAGGAAGAGATGCAACAGAAGAAAGAGAATTCCCAAGAGGCACGAGGATGATGATGATGAGGTACATGAATTAGTGTTCTTATTAGTGAATGAGAATATATCATGATATAATAATCTTGAGAGTTGTATCTTCATTAATAGGGGGCATGTAGTACCCTTTTGTATGTGGATTGTTTATGGATTTTACTATAACTCCCCAAACCCAGAAGCCCGGCGTTTCTACCTTACTTATCGTATGGGCATGTTTTTGAGAAATGAAATCATAAAGGAATGGTTAGATTAGTATTATGGAAGAAAAAAGATACATACATGACGCTCATATTACATTGATAAAGGTAAAAAAAATACATTACATATCAAAACTAATATACTGCATCCATGAGAAGTGCATGGATAGTCTCATATTCGTATCTGATTGAAGGTAATCTAATGAAATGGGTGAGAAAGAATGAATAATAAGGGTTAAAAATATCAGAATCATGAACCAAAAAAAACAAAATTATAAAAAAAATTCAAGGTGAAAAAATGAATTACACATGCCATTAATAAACTAAGAAAGAAAATGAATCCATTGATTTTGTCATAGTGAATACCACATGGATTAGAAAAACTATAAATGAGCATAGAGAATTCATATTAATTGTACCTAATTTATCTATCACATGATACCACAATAACGTTCAAATGATTTATGTTTGTGGGAAGAATCCGGTCTGATTTTTGGAAACAAACTCAAAGGGTTTTTCGCCAACTGATTTGTCTCAAAAAACCTATAAATGCATCGAGGTGTTATAGAAATACCCACCCATCACTGAAGGTACAGAGCATTATATATACATTGATTTAATACAAGAATAATTTTCCTTATCAATGTCTTTATAGAGTAGGGGACACCGAATTTTCAATATCTTTATATTTAAATCAACATTACAAATAAACACCGTATATAGGAGGGTATGCAGTTTAAGATAATAATCATATCCACAAATCTAGAACACAGATATATATTATATTTATAATTTCAAATAAAAAATATCTCAAATGGGAAGTGGATAAACCATATAATAAATATTAGGTGCTCAATAACCAGTATTTCTCAATGAAATGGAAAATGAAACAAAGTCCCTTGCCACATTGTAATCAATCGTGTTGTATAACCAAAAACTAATAACCACTAAATTAATCCTATAATACCATGAATAAAATGATAATCATGATATTATACATAAAATTTCAGGACACATACACCACATTCATGAAATAAGTTGTGAATAATGGAAATCTCATAGAAATAAAAGTGAGATGAGAAACCCCTTACTTTACGCCCGAATGTATTCTCGATTGATCATAATGACCTGAATAATAATATTTTGCTACATTAATTAATATTTATAGAACATCTTCAACATTTAATTTATTTAGTATAATATTATTATTTTATTTCATTCCCTTTTTGATGACTGTAAGAGGTTAAATTTTTTTATTTTGGGAACATTTTCTTCCCGGGTTTTCATTATCAGTTTTCTAGTATTCATGAATGGATGTTTGTTTGAAATTTGGATAAAAGATAGAAGTGATTATATATATTATTATTAACATTATTAATTCTCTTATTATTAATTTTGGGTTATAAACCATGAGGATAACTCATTAGTTTATTGTTAATGATAAATTATTAGATTAACTTGGTTGTTTTGTGCATAATGAACTTGTTTTTTAATATTATTTCATATTAGGAGTGTATACATATTCAAGAACATTGAATAAGACGAAATAAATATTTTATGATATGTTACAGTCAGTTTTCTTTCATGTTCATAGTTGAATATTGTAATAAAAATTGGCAATCATTCGTCCTTGAATGTGATAAATTATGAAATCTCTGACGATGTTATCATTTTTAGTATAAGATGACGAAATAGATTTGATGAAGAAATTTTCCACTATAATAATAAAATTATAGTAAATATATGTTAATTTAATTATCATATAGTTTGGATTAGGGGATATGAGGAATGAAATGTTAAGAAAAAAGCTTGAAATAAAATAAAAATTGCGAAATCCCTCAGGAAAAATCAGCAACCTAACGATGTCACATAAAAATTAATAAAATATGTTGATGAGATAAAGGGTTATATCATCAGTCATACAAAATATGGATATAAATGAAAAAATTTACTGAAATTTCCAAACATTATCCAATTCAAAATAAAAGATAAATAATAAAATGAAATCTTTATGAAAAGAGAAGGGTGGTAGATTCCCTTACCTTGTAGAGTAACTCCCAATACATGAGTTTGGGACCTTAGGGGATTAAAGACACCTTGGAAGTACTCCTAGAAAGGTAAAATAAAATATATTAAAGGGTGATGTGTTTTTAATGAATGATAACTAAGGGGTGAGTGGGTATTTATAGTAAATGAGAGGGAGTTTTTTTTTTGTTAAATGGGACACCTCATTAGTGGTTTTGGAAAAACCAAAGGCTAGACCACGGTATATTCTAAAGTGCATATCCACATAGAACAAATAATTTAATATTTTATAGTACACAGGTCGACCATCATTTATATTAATTATTACATCATTATGATGTCATTAAACTATTTAAAACTCAAAAATGTTTTCTACTATTCATGAAAAATTCAACTATTTTCGAAGAAACCAAATGAAATTAACCATAACAATTTTTTAATATGTAGAATTCTAATATGAACTCAATTTTTAGAAAATACATTTCTATATATTATTAATTTAATTTATAATTAAAATAATAATTTATTCAAAATATCAATTTAAAATCTATAACTAATTTTTTAATACCTTGACTAACTAGTCAACATCTTATTATCTTATAAACTCATGAAAATAAAATAATTATATGAATTACTATTTATAAGGGTCATATCAATATTCATATGACTACTCATATTAATATTTATAAGGGTATGCTAGTATTCATAAAAAAACAAGTTGGTTCTATCAATCCCAAAATAACATACTTATCACAATTGTAAATGACCGATTCTTGAAATACGAAAACCATATGTGGATAATTTATGATTAATGGATAAGTTAAATCTTTCTCCTGTAAATAACCAAGTATTTTTTTATAGAGTCTCAGTGCTTAATTCAATGTATTCTATCTAATGAATTGACAATATTTAAGAGAAACACACCAAAAACAATTTGAGTGCATGGGGGTTATATTATTTCCACGTTCAAAAAATTTGTCCGAATTTTTTTTATGTGTAATTCCCTTAAAAAAATATGAGAATGGTTCTAATTCATAACATCCTCATGTACCCACGCTACTTCCTCAATTTATTGTTTCCTTTAAAAAAATTATTAGGCGTGTTGGGCAATTTATCAAAACATTCACCCTTGTGTCAAGAATCATGATTGGCTCTTCATAGTATGGAAAATTAGATTACAAATATATTTCTTAATAGGTGAGTACATTTGTTTGGTTTGGCATGTATTTCATTAAAAAATTTGTGTGGAACACATTATGAACATTGTAGAGACTTGTTGGCATTGCTAAATGGTATGCTACAACTCCAATCTTTTCTAGAATTCCAAACAGTATGATATTCCTAGGGATTAACTTCCCTTTCTTACTGAACCTTAACACACACTTCTATAGGGATAATTTTTTAAAGACATGACATCTTACTTGAAATTCCTAATCCTTTATTCGTTTTTCAGCATAACTCTTTTTCCGACATTAGGCTGCTTTAAAATGGGCCTGAATTTTATTTACCTTTACAATTGTTCCTTTGATATGTTCTGGTCCTATATGTTTCTTCTCTCCAACTTCATCCCATAAAACTGGAGTTCGAAATCTCTTACCATATAAACATTTATATGGATTAATTTGAATTCTATAATGGAAATTATTATTTTAGGAAAATTCCAACAAAGGTAAGCAGTACACATATGAAGTTCAGTATCCAAATCCTTCTAGAGGCAGTTATAGAATTTTGATGTAAACTAGGGATCTTTAACAAACTGAATCGATATAGGTTGACCATGATTTCTTATAACATCATTAATATAATGTATTTCTATGAGTTCATATTGAAAATCCTCCCTTATAGAAACAAAATGTGCTGATTTTGTGAGATGATCAACATTTACCCATACTGAATCATTTCTACTAGGTGTACATGGTAGTCTTATGACAATATCTATCATTATTTCATCCCACATACACATAGGAATAAGTAGAGGTTGCATCACCCCACTAGGATTTTGTCACTCAGCCATCATTTATTGGGAAATTAGACACCCTAACACGTAGTTATCAATTCCTAACATCATATTATCAGACAAAAATGCATCTTTATATCTCAATACATCTTAATGATACAACATTGTATAGAAAAATTTGACCTATGAGCATTATATAATAGTTACCTTTTTCTTTAGATACTAAAGGAACACATAACCTCTTCCAAAATTTTAGAACTACTTCCTCATATAGGAAGTCTCCCAATTTACCATCATTAACAACAATAAATTTATTTTGTAGATTCTCATCATTAGATTGAGATCCTTATATCATCTCTTATAATGATGGACTAGCAATCATTGTAAAGAGACAAGACATTTCCCCTTATTTAACAATTACCATATCTATCTTTAGTATATCCATGAATATAGGATATCTCTCAATTTACATTTGGGTCAGAAGACTGTGATATTTCCTACTTTATACATCTGCGGCCTTATTTGATTTTCCTGGGAGGTAGTGTAATTGAACAGTCATAATTATTGAGTAACTCGAGCCATATCCTTTTCATCATGTTATGTTCATTCTGTGTAAAAATGTATTACAAACTCTTGTGATCTGTATGTATCTCACATCATTCACTGTAGAGATAATGTATCTATATTTTCAATGAAAATATAATTTCTTATAACTCCTGATATTGAGTTTGGAAAATTTTCTATTGATTCTTCGAGATCCTTGATGCATAATAAATAACCTTATCAATTTTGATAACAATGCTACCCATTCCATTTTTTGATGCATCACTTTATAAAAAAATCCATTTTTTCAAGAGGGAAGAGTCAAAATTGGAGAATTGACCAAAATTATATTAAATTATTCAAAGCCACTTGTACATTCTTTTTTTCTATACCAACATAACTCCTTTACATGTGATCTTGGTTTGCAGGATATTTAGTCGGGTGATACTCTGGACAAAACACTGATAGTAACCTTCTATGTCAACAAAACAACATACCTCAGTTATGTTAGTTTGTGTGGTCCATTCTTGGATTTCCGTTGTCATTGAAGGGTCATGTAAGAATAGATACATAGATACAACATTTAAAATAAAATATATTTATTGAAGCTAGAATCCAAATGTGTTATACTTCCCATATAAATCATTTCTTCTATGAATTTTCAGAATAACCCACAAGTGATTCTAGTGGTCTTCATAGATTTTGCAATATACCATGATATCATCGATAAATTCCACTAAAAGTCATCAATATATTCCTTCAAATCTCTATTCAATAGATCAATGAAATCATAGGGTGCATTAGTCATTCAAAAAGGCATCACTGTATACTCATAATTCCCATACCTAGTTCGAAAGGCTATATTTGTAATATCTTCATTCCTCACACAGAGCTCCATATATCTAGATCGATGGTAAATCATTAAAAATATTTTGTTCCGTGAATTTTATTAAATAAATCCTCAATTCATTGTAGATAGTACTTATTATTTATTGTAATAGAACTAATTTACCTGTAAACTATTCATAGCCTCATGGATCCATATTTATTCAAGACCAAGAGGATAGGGTCTCCCCATGACGAAATAATAGGCCAAATAAATATTTTGTAACTAAATTACTCTAGTTTTTTATTTAGCTCCATTAATTCCATTGTATAAATTCAATATAGAGTATTTGATATATATCAAGATCCATGAATAAATAAATAGAAGACTCAGCTTCCCGCTCTGGAGGATGTCAAGGTAAATCAACTAGAAGTATGTCAATGTATTCTGGAACAATATGCACATCTTCAATTTGATGATTTCTTTCCCCTCCTTGATATATTGGGTTCTCTTCCTCTCCAATAATTGAATTTAGTAGATATTCTAGGGTGGATATAGATAAGAATAAAATGGTGATGTTTCTTCTCTAAAGATAAGGGATTCGACACCATTTTCAAAAATTGAAACTTCATATTCTTGAAATAGTTATTCACATAATAATTTGAAAGCCAATTCATAACCAAATTATATCAAGGTCAGTCATTGGTATCATGATAAGGTTTGATACGAATGTATATTTATTTGTCATGATGGGGAAAAATAGAAAAATCTATATTGCCTTGATACATACCCTTGGAGTTTTGACTAACACCTAATTTATTAAATCAAATTTGACATGTTTAATTTTCATGGAAAACAAGATATAAAAAAATGTGATGTTACAAAATCAAATAATGCATCGGCTATGATTGTGGAAATAATTAATTAACATGCCACCACATCATTATGAACTTCAACCTATGGATTGTAAATCGCATATGCATTTCCATTATCTTGTGGACTTTTCAAAGGAATGTTTTTGTGCCGCTTAGGAAACTCATTTTCATAGTGTCCCATCTCTCTACAATTTTATCAATTAATATCATCGAATTTTTTCATCCCCATGAATTCATTAGATCTATGACCATTTTCTATAAACTTATATAAGACTGTAAATCCATTCAATCATTTCCCCGGATGATTATTTTCACTATTTTCGCATAATGTGAATTTTTACATTGTTTTTTCCTTGTTTTCCACTCCACATTTTCTATAGTTATTAGAGTACCTCTTCTTATCATGGTTTCACTAGAAAAAATTTTATCTATAAAATTACTTCTCATTTTTTATTTCCCTTAATATAATTTCATCATACGATGAAACCGTTTGAGAATCCAGTTCCCATCGATGCCATGGCTTAATACCTTCAAATAAATTATCAATTTTTTCTTCCGTGTCACATATGTAATAAATAGAATATATGCCTATTCTTTTGAAGGTAGCATCATACTCTCAAGGCCATCTTCTTCCCACTTCTTTAATTTAATGAATTTCCTCTTCATTTCAGTTTTTTCTCATGAGGGAAATATTTGTCAATTAACATTTCCTTTAAATTCCTTCATTCCATATCACTTATTTCTTCTTCCTCAATTGTATTATAAATCAATGACCACCATTGATCAGTGTCACCCTTGACACAATACACTACCAACACTACATTTTCATTTTAATTTCACTATAATTCCATTAATATATATTCAAAAATCATGATCCACTACTCAACTACAATTGGATTAGTAGTATCACTAAAATATGGGGATTCTTCAACATGAAACGATCCAACATAAGTGTATCATGATTATTCGTCACAACAAGAATATGATGTCACAATATGGTCATGATTTGATCCACACAAACATTTACTGTGTTTACTTGGTTGGTGGGGAAATCTATACTCTATCCATGAGTGTTGATTCACCTTCTCTCATTAGTCACCGTTTCTAAATAATAGCATACACTAGATTAGGTTATGAATCATAATTTATAATCTCAACAAGAAAATTACATAGCATAAATTAAAAATATATCCACATCTAATATCATAATCATGGTTTCCCTTGAGGAAAAAAATTACATTCTAATTTTTCATAATGGATTGTAATGAAAATTGTAATTATCATAAGAATATCCCTCTGGTGTGTCAGACCAAGATTGCCGCAAGGCCTGTTGTTGTGTACCAAGATACACCGGGGCAAGTCTGAAACTACTTTTTAGAGGTTTCACACCTAGTTACATCTATTCTAGAGCCACCTCTAATTGTTTGTATCTAGACAAAGATGTATTTTGTAGAAATATCCATATAATATATTCCATAACAATATAATAGGATTCTCTTGTATGTTTATCCTCAAAATTTATCTTAGGTATTTGATCCCAAATATATGTTTCTAAATCTAGTTTCTATGTTTTATACTAAACTTCCTCTTATACTAACTATAATTCCCAGACCCTAGAATCCTTGAGTCGGTTCATTACATATCACATTGTCTTGAATAAGTAAATTTACTCATGATTTAGATGGTATTATCTCAGATATCATAGAAATGAAGTTGGATGAAAGAGAACCAAACAATTAATAATTTGTTTAGAACCCTAAAAGATACACTATTGTGTTTTATTTTTTTGTGAGAATGTAAATAACATACAATTATTGAGTTAGAAATCATTAAAAGGGATTATTTTCTCAATGTTAATGCATCATATAATTTATATTAACATCATGTGACATGAATGGAGTTCCATGCATTGGAATAAAATATTTATCAACCATGTGAGTCAATGTGAATATACATGTTCTCTAAGCTCATATGATCCATGATATCTATGATAATTATGAGTCAATAGGTGAAATCAATTATACCACATAAGAGGGAATGATAGGGAATAGGTCTGTGTGGGGGGGATGGGGATTCACATTTCCACGTGTGTCAAAATATATATACTGAATTTATATTTATGGAGTGCATGGTTGGGAGTGTTTAATATACATGGATAAGCCAAAAATAGATAATCCATGTGTAGTACATATCTTGTGATGTTGGAATCAAACCATATGTAGTTATTATATACGATCCCTATGAAAATATGACTCTTACCTAGGGTTTTGGCTAGAATACTTTCTGAAAAAATATTGTTCATGTGAAGTGATTTTCTAATGAACATGTAAATTTGATTAAATATAAATAAAACCTAATGTTCATGTGGTCATGGGGTAAAGATATGGTGAGATAAAATTATTCCATTATGTCGTTATTTTATAAAAAATAACATCTTCTTGTAAACATGTAACAAGAATCATTCATTGTCGATCATGGATCATATGTAAAGGTGGGGAAATAGGAAATAATGTCAACAAATTTAGTAAATATTTACATAATGAGATTATAATAAAGGTGAGATTATTTTAATGGTCTTACAATATAAGCATTGGATATGAAAATTAACATATTTGAGTGAGGAATTGGATATTTTAGAGTTTATCATCTTGTGACCATGGTATGTTTGGTATAGTTGATCATCAAGTGGATATGATGTAAGTTTAATTTTCCTGGAGGTTTTTCAAAGAGATATTATGAATTTAATTATGATAAAAGGATTCTGGAGGTATATCTAACTTTATCATTCCACATTATACAAGCTTATGAAGGAAATCAATTAAATGGTCATAATCAAGTAAATAAGGGAAATATGTACCAACATGATTAGTCTGTATGGAATAAGTTTTTTTACACAATTATAAGAAGATCTTTATATATCCTCAAGAGGTGATAAACATGTATTCTAGTTAAATTATATTTGGTTTAATCTAATGGGATCATATGATTGGAGTGGATATATTGGTGGTAGTTGCAGAAATATCTCCATATCTACATGCATCAAAAGATATTCATTAAAGGAAGAGAAATTATTTACTAAAATACATATATGTTGATATTTATGGAGGTATTAATCATTTACTCTAATCACTTTCTCTTTCAGTTTTTTTCCATTGGATATAAATTAAATCATTATATGTAAAATTAGAAAAATTCTTCGAGAAACGTTTGAACTGGGAAAAATGAACATTTATTTGTCTATCATAAAAATATAGAAGACTATACATATTCTCCTTTCATTTTTTGTCTATAAAAAATAGAGGCCCTAGATAATGATGATAACTCTAATAGAAAAACAAAAAACAAATGTCCTAAATATTATATGGAAACTATTAATATCAATGATTGTTCTCATTGAACCTAATGATATAAGAAATATTTTGAAATTCTTTTGTCTCAATAGGATGGGGTGAGGAGATATTGTGTCTTGATATTAACCATTTTGGGTTTAAGAATATAAAAATTCCCACAACATTATGGGACAGGAAACCTCACTACAAGGAAGAGTTCCTTAGTTGGGTGATGTTATGTCTTCTCAGAGAAAATATCCTTGAATAAATCCCATCCTTATTTCCTTAATAAAATTATTATTATTTTGAATATGAGAATTATTTTATTTATTAAATGTTTCTTAGTCATACTTAGGGGATTGGAAAAAATAATACAAATCTATGGCCATTCATTTTCCAATGTTTCGGAAGGTTTTTGATGATTGGATTCTCCAAATAGTCACCAAAGAATAGATCTTCTGTTTACATCAAGAATATAAACTATAAACATTACCCTAAGAAGAATAAATTTTGTCAAACAATTAATCTATTGATATTCAAAATGTATCAAAAATTACTTCTTCAGTTGTTTTCGGGTATAATATGGGTAAACATCGTAGGTATTATAAGAATTCGAGGGCGTTAAATATTTATAATAAAGTGTGAAGTAATCAAAATCTAGATGAACCCTTCAAATCCCACATATATAATACTGATGGATATATTGATAAACTAGAACCCCTAATAATTGGAGTACCCCATATTGATGTTAGTTTCATGATATACCATTTTGTATGAAATTTATTATATCAAGGACGAATTGAAGGTTAAAAATGATTAAAATTCTTCTTGCCTTGTGGGTTGGGGTTCTCCATGGGATTTCACATCACTGAGGAAAGATTTGATAATGACCAAATCATTTACCTCTTGATGATCAGGTGTTAGTTATGAGCTTCTATTAGGCTTTAATGACGTGCATCATGGGGGTGGTCATTGTAGTGAATTATTTATTAAATTATTCTTATATTTAGGGATGTTTTATTTAGGTTATCATTATAGGTTCCAGTAATTGATTGATCGGGAAATGAAAACCATCATATGAACCTTCTTATATTATTTGGTTCACAAGTATATGATGATGAAAAAGATAAATGAGATACTTCATAGGTAACCCCTTACTGGTTTAGTTAATGCGTTATTTGTTCTCATATACTCCCTTATGATATGAAATAAACATGTTTCTATTCATTAGGTATATTCTCTCAAATATGACAGATGATGAAATAGTGGATTTCATATTCTCTATAGCCTATCATTGTTAAAGAGACATGTGACGCTTATTCATATAAAAGATAACATAAGTTAACTCTATAGTCAGCATAGATACATTGAGATTGTACACACAGAGAGTAGAATGCTTAGACCAACATTCCCCCATAGGTGTTGGGATGGTGAAATATCATCACAATTCCTCAAGGATATGCTTTTCATGGGAGGTGAGTTGTCTGATAGGTGTCTCAGTAGGTTGTGTGGATCATCCTAAGGTGGTCCATATTAGAAATATTATCCAATGGTCTTGTAAATTTTTTATGAATTCAATGATTCCATTTTGATTATGGTGACCTAAAAAGCATTACAATAAAAATAGAAAATATTATAAATCACTATAAAATCATATATTAATGTGCATAGTCCATGAGTTACGTACATGGTTGAACAATGAAAATTTATTTCTTTCTATTAAATGGGAGAGGCTTGACATTATTAAAGGTTCCACGTTGGGTACACCATTTTCTCAAAAACAATCAAATCCTGGTCTACTACTAAATTGAGGGATGCTCAATATGGTTTCACCATTTTTCATATATAGTTCCGTAAAATGTTTTTAAATTGAATATCCATATAGGTTTCTATATCAATAATTATATATGATCTACATTCCAATGGTATGTGCTAATTTTGGTTTATTAATAAGGATATTTAGGAACACACCTTAGTTATAAGTAACAAAGGTTATCCTAACAAAACCTTATTAGGTGGAATATATACCTACTCCAAGACTATCTTATATATATTGGATATGAAACAGAATTATTTTTATGTCCATGTATGGTACTGGTTACTGAATTTTAAATAATAACATTGAAACCACTTTATGATGATAAAAATGGCATGTATAGTAATATCTCATGTTTTATCATGTTAATTGATTATGTGTTTAATTGTATTCAAAATTCATAACATTATATTTTATCAGCATCTAGAATGATGGGTTTTGGTTTCGAATTTAGTTTAATCCTCAAAGAGAAATTCTATATATAATACAAGAATATTAATCAAATCCATTTATTTTGAAACTCAATGTTTGTGGTCGTGTGATGATACAATTTTTTATAGTTTACCAGAACATCCAACTGTTTCTATTATTACATTTGAAAATTTGATACGAGGCCTCATGCCGTAAATTGGTGTTCTATGTATCGTATATAAATAAGAATCATAGTATAGTTCATTTTGAACATGTGGGTTCCTATAATGAAAAAGGTGTGATGATATTGGTTTTGGAATGACCTTTTCATATAAGGACTCACTTATATGTTTTATTGGTAAAATGGACGCTCTATGAAACAAAATATTTAATACGGTCATAAAACTATAGTGGCGGCCCCTGATGGGGGTATTTCTATTATGGAAATTAGTTTTTCATTGAAATTATCAAATCCGACTGGAGTCATGATCTGTATAAGAAACATGGGATTACATAAGATTTGACACATTACATACATGTATATATAAGGTGATAACACAATTGTTCTACCATGAAATAATTATAACCCCCACATGAAACTGTGTGAGGTATATATGGGGGAACTTAGTGGTAAATTTTTAAAAATTTCAGGGTCATTATATGGAATTTGTCCTCTTATAATTATCAATGGATGTATATTTGATACGGATCTCTTTTCTTAGATGGGTTTCCAAAATATCTTGGTTGTTACTAGAATTAGAGTCCACATAAATCATTTGTCGTTTATATTGTCTTCATGCAAAAACATACATAAAAATGAATATTATCCAGATATAGTGAAAATTTAAATTTCGAAAATGAATTTAGAATTAAAATGTTTGGATATTATGTGACAGAAATGAAATATTTGATATAGTGACTCAAAAATTGAAACAATTTCGTAGATACCATAATCATATCATAATTTAGTTTCCCCGTAGTTTATTTCATTCAGGGTACACAAATGGTTAATGGATGTTTATTAACATTCTCGTAGAATTATTCCCCAATGTTTAGTATTTAATAGCATATTAAGGTCTTACACCATGGAAGATTCCAATATAATAAAGAGTATTTGTTTAGTTTGAGGTATATTATGTAGAAAAAAGGCATATATCCACGTTGATTCACATTTTTTGTATAATCCCAAGTGTATTATATGAGTTCAATATCTTTACATAGGATGATTATAAAAGGATAATCCCATTCCACATTAACAGATAGATGTGGAAGGATTACCACACACATTGAATAATTTGGTCCAAAGATATTTAATACATTAAAGAATAAATTTTGTGGATTTTAGTATCATATATCCATTCCATACAATTTACAGGATTATGTGAGAGGATCATGATAGGATATAGACATTTTTTTGTATCATGGAGATCCTTGGACATCATGACACACCTTTCCCTTATATGGATTTGGAGATAACATGTAAATGATATGTTATGTGATTCAATGACCTCATATATATCTTGTACTAAAGAATGTACACAATATAGAGGGTGAATTTCATTGAGTGCATTGATAAGGTGCACAAATATCATCACAAATATTGTCTAGGAAATAGGGTGATAGAACAACTAAAAATGGTTGAGTCCATATGATCATGGGTGTAAAAATAAACTAAAAGGTTAGTATTATCTCTACAAGGGTTTTAAGATAGAGATATATGGATACTTAATATGTGTAGAGGGAACTTGTATGATTTCGGAAGACTAAGACACATTGACCTAAGGGTCATGGATGAGAGCATGTGAAAAAATTTCATAGAGAAGGGAAAATTACATGGGGCACATGCAAAAATATCATGTCAAGGGTTTCCTAAGGGAATCCTATAATGATGTAAATGGAATAAAATAATTTAAGGTATGGGAGATCATATTATGTAGTATTAGATGGGATGTGATTACCTAAAGTACTTCTCCAGAAGGAGTAACCCTTACACTCTACTGTGCTCACCTCTCTAACTATGTGCATCCTCGTCCCTATGTCTCTCTATGAGTAGCCATTTTGAAAAATATTTTGTGGGAATATATATAAGGCCCCAGCCTTAATCCATACTTAATCTTGAGTTATTACAAGATTACTCATTGAGGATCTTTTCAGGTTTAGAGTTTTAGAGAATTAGATCACAAAACATGCATTACATTCCACATATAAACAAAGTGGTTACAGAAAGATAGTATTCTTCATTCCCATCAATGGAAACACATTTAAAATAAAACATGGATTATTTCTTGACACATCCTTGACTCTATCATCTTATCATGTACCTTTCCCTTGACCTGTGAAAAAAATTTCAAAAACATGGGATGAGCATAAAAACTCAGTATGGGTTATAAAAAAAACATGGAAAGGAAACATGAGTTCATATATACATAATAATGAAATCATACTTTACCCATAAAACATTGGCACTTTAACATACCTCATAAAATCACGAATAAATCATAGAAATCATAAGACATAAAGCTAACTTGAGGCATTCATAACATTATTACGTAAGGAGTAACCCTCTTGGTTACGTTTGGAATACCCATCACAGTATATTCCATAAAATCTCTTTGGAGAAACCTTAATGTTTCACTCCTTCGCATTACCCAATGCATTGGAGAGCTATAACGGGCTCACCCACCCTTAGTTTATCACGGAACCACTCGTCTTCATAATAATGCCCAAGAACCATAACATAATCATATCACATAAAACATGCATAAAGGAAACATAAAATTTCCACATTTCAATCATGTGATATCAATACAACACATTGATATAAAATCATTATGAAAACAATTTTCAATACTAAAATAAAAGAAAAGTAAAACATGGTATTTATTTTTCTTTTAAAAAGAAGGTATGGCTTATAGGGGAAGCCGAAACTCAAATAACGGTCACGACGGCGGAGAAGTCGTTGTCGCCGCATACGTACGACAAAAACATTCCATTTTTTCTTTTAGTAAACGCTTCGTATAAAAAATATTCCTTTTGAATAAACGTAAAAGTCAAAGGGGTTTATACACCGTATTAAAGAAAGTTGTGTATAAAATAAAATATGCCTCAACGAAAGGAGATTGAGACGAAGTCCCATACCTCGTATCCGACTTGACTCGACCGTTCTTTAATATCCTGAATAATAAACTTGAGTTAATCTCTACTTGATTATGAATCTTTTTCAAGTTCATTATTCCTTTTATACCATGTTATGAACATCATGTAATCAGTTAAGTTAATAATGTTCATTTTGTCGGTATTTGGTTCTTAAGTCAAAAATAGACTTCTTACACTTACATGTTGTTAATTTGGTCAAAGGTTCATTATATCCAGAATGTTATTCATGATGTAGATATCATATATGTCATATATTTCCAGTACATACATGCATTTATAATATTACATAATTTAGAGGTAAGAAATGAAATGCACCGTTCATGGAGACGGTAAGCCGTACGTACGCATGAACGCTACTTCCATTTCTATTTCATATTTTCTGGAATGGAATCATAATGATATAAGAGTGTATTATAATTCCAGTATAATAACATATATAATATCATTAACTTTATCCTTTACACATCCCACATATGGTATTAACGAATCAAATCACTTTTAGGGGGCGGTAGTCTGCACTTCCTAAAATGAAGATATCGTGATTACCCATAATGGAAACCATAAAGGTATGCCCAAAATGAAAAAAACATAAGCATAAGGAAAACATAAACATATTATATATCATATATAAAAATAGTGACATCATAATGGCCACCTTTGAATGTGTTAAATGAGTGTTGAACAATCATCGTTTCAGGAGGCAGAATTTCGCTATCCACGGAAACCGTATGTTCATTAACCATTTGATGTAGTTGTGTGAGAGTGTAGCTCAAATAAATCATATAACAACATCCTAGTATATTTAAGATACTGGTGTTGTTACAAAAGAAGTAAATAAAAAGAGTTTAGGGGGTTGGAGAAGCAAAATAAGACAAATGAACATGAGAGAACGAATTACCATAAAAAGTGTAACTCCTTTTGATTTGAGCCTAAAGGCTTCCTTTGAAAGGATTCTTCCCAAAGGGAATCCTCTAGGATGAGGAGAGGGATGTGGAGAGAGCAAATGGGCAGGGGTTGGCCGAGCCAAAGGCTTGAAGAGTGTGTGAAATGAGGTAGAGGTGGGGGCCTTTTATAAGAGGAGAGGAGGGGCACTTTTGGAATGTAAAGAAATATTACTTTATTTGAAAATGTGTTTCGGTATCAAAGGTCCCACATTGATATAATTCGTGGATAAGGTGATAAGGGTTATAAATACACTCATTCAATTGGTTTTGGCCATGTCTAGTTCATATATTTTACATTATCTTTCCATTTTATTTAAATCGTCAAATAATGATGTCATCGCTGCATCATTATTATGTCATAAATAATTAAATTTATTTAATGTCTAAAAATTATAAAAAAAAATACTATGATATACGAAATCTTTTTATCTTTCCAATTACTATTTATAATCAAAATTCGGACTTGTATAACCCCACTAAAAAATTGTTTTCATAAAACATATTATGTTTGTGTCATTTTCACTTTAACATTAAATAAAAAGTAATTTGTGTCATTTCCCAAAAAAAGTGGATCCATGGGGTCCCCAAGTTGACCCATGGAATTTCATGGTCGGCCATGACACAACCAATGAGGTTGGGACATGTGTCTACGTCATTTCCTTTTATTAAAGTATTATTTATACCTTAAACTACCCTAATTACCACTAATCGCGATTAAAAACTTAATAAGTTACTATTCACCAAAAAATTATTATAATCTCATTGAACCAAATTTTACATACTAATGACAACCATGTATGTCGGATTTTCAAAATTCAAAACACAATGATGGAAAAATTTCATTTAAACGGAAAAACAGTCTTTATAAGTACCACTTAGTGGTTTCACTATTCATCAAAAATTGAAGTTTTTCAGAAAATTACCAAAAATTCACCCTAAGCTATATTTGATATTACAAATTCAAAAATGAAGTCTATTTTACAAAATTCAAATCATATAAGTCGCATTAATTAATTTAATAATTAATTCCCGCTGCCAGAGCAAATAGCGTGTTTTTACAAAACAATAAGTATCAAAAGATTGACACCAGTTTAAGTCTAATTTCATAGTGAAATTGATTCCAATGACCACCATTGGATTAACTGGTAAAAATATTTTCTAATTTCACTTTAAAAACAATTAAAATAATAATATAATCATATAAATAATTTAGATTAAAAAGAGGTTTTGAATTAAAATACAACATTTTACACTATTCATAAAAAAATGAACTTTATCAGAAAGGTACCAAAAATTTACACAAAGTAAATTTTGATGTCCCGATTCTAAAGAAGAGTTATATTTGGTCCAAAATAAAGTATAAGAGTGATCAGAACTATATTTAATGACGGTTCACCATTAAAAGGTGATATGTGAATCCTTTAGTGAAAATTAGAATATATATGCCCTAAAATTGAACTCTTTCCGTATTTTAAGCCTTTATCTTTTATTGGGTAAATGTATAAACATTTAAAAACATATCTAATCATATTTTAGTTATTTCTATCCATTCCCACCAGTACAACGGCTACTTGTTAACTAACATTTAAAAAAATATTATTTTATTACTAGTGTGCTACGTAAGTTTCAAAGAAACTCATCGTTGCGTATCGGGTACGCTATCGAACATAGTAACCCCTTTAAAATAAAATTAATATTTAATTCGTAAATATTAATAAAAATGAAAATTCTTTATTCTTTATTTACCTGGGATGTTACATCCTTCCCCCCTTTTGGTAATTGCGTCCTCGCAATTTTATTCACTTATCAAAATAAGTGGGGGTATTTATCCCTCACAGCATTTTCAGATTCCCACGTTGCCTCTTAAATCACATGGGTTTTCCACAAAACCTTTACCTGATGAATCACCTTATTCTGTAACACATGCTCCCTGTGGTCAAGAATCTGGACCGGTTGTTCCTCATAAGATAGGTTCTCTTCCAGCTGAACTACCACTGGGCTGAAAACATGAGATGGATCTGGCATATACTTTTTGAACATCGAAACGTGAAAAACATTGTGTACCTGAGATAAACTCAGAGGTAAAGCCACTCGGTATGCAACTGATCCAACTCTTTCCAGAATTTAGTATGGTCCAACGAACCATGGACTCAACATTCCTTTCTTACCAAATATCATCACACTTTTCCAAGGAGAAACCTTGAGAAAAGAATGATCACATACCTCAAAAGATAGATCCTTCCTCCGGTTATCCGCATAACTCTTCTGCCTGCTCTGATCTGTTCTCATGTGTTTTCTGAATCAACTGAACTTTTTCTGCCATCTCTTCTACCAATTTTGGTCCCATCAGCTTCCATTCACCCACTTCATTCCAAAATGCTGGAGTTCGACACCGCGTCCCAAATAATGCCTCAAATAGTGCCATCTGTATACTAGATTGAAAGCTGTTATTATAAGAAAATTCAACCAAAGAATGATGTTGGTCCCAACTTCACTGATAATCCATCAAACAAGCTCGTAGCATATCCTCCAATGTCTGAATTGTTCGTTCTGAATGCCCATCTGATTGAGGATGAAAAGCTGTACTAAAATTTAATTCAGTACCCAATGACTTCTGAAGGCCTTTCCAAAAGTTAGATGTGAACCTGGGATCACGATCAGATACAATGGAGAGAGGAACTCCATGTAACATGACTATCTCTTTAAGATACAAACGGGAAAGTTGATCTAGAGATAAAGTATCACTTATAGAAAGGAAATGAGCAGATTTGGTCAAGCGATCAACAATAAACCAGATTGCATTATTACCTCGAGATGTCCTCGGTAATCCCACAACAAAGTCCATGGATATGTTTTCCCATTTACACTCTGGCACTGGTAAAGGCTGAAGCATCCCTTTCGGTAACTGCTGCTCTGCTTTAACCTGTTGACATGTCAAACACTTCACAGTAAAATCAGCAATATCTCTTTTCATTCCATCCCACCAGTAATACTCCCACAGACCTCTGTACATCTTAGTACTGCCATGATGAATAAACAACTCATTCTTCAACTGTGAATCACAAGGCACACATAACCTCTTCACAAACCTCAAAACACAAACACAAACTAATCCAAGAACTCATGGAAAATTTTATTCATAAGGTCCATGAATACAGCAGGTGCATTGGTTAACCCAAAAGGCATAACTACAAATTCATAATGTCAATATCTAGTATGGAACACAGTCTTCGGAACGTCTGCTTCATTTACTTTCAACTGATGGTACCCCGACCTCAAGTCAATCTTCGAAAAATACTGAGCTCCCTGGAGCTGATACCACTTCATTCGATGGCCCAACATCTGCTGATGTTGTTGCAAAGGATTTTACCACCCCTTTCTGCTTGTATTCAAACTGCTTTCCCCCAGTTGAGTTCTTCGTTGGACACCCATTTGCATAATGACCCATTTCATTACACTTAAAACATCTTACCGTTGGCTTTTCAATGCCTTCTTGATCATCTTCCTTACAGTTACGAGCAATATGACCATACTTACCACACCGAAAGCACATACCAGACTTGGATAAACATTCTCCAGGATGCATTTGACCACACTTCTCACAGGATGGGTATTTGGTTTTCTTACCTCCTTGCTTCTTTGATGAATTCTTCCCCTTTTCCTGCCAACTAGACCTCTTATTCTGTTATTTGTCATAGAACACCTGATCATCGGCAAACTCCATTTCCACCTTCTCCATACATCGAACAAGTTTTTCATAACTTTTGAACTCACGAGAAGCTAAAGCCCTTCGATACTTTGGCTTTAACCCTGAGTAAAAACGGTTTATTTTACTATCAAAATCTCGTATGAAGTTTGGAGCATACCTTGCCAATCGAGTGAACTTTTCTTCATAAGTATCCACTGAATCATCCTCCTGCCTCAATTCTAGGAATTGTTTTTCCATCCTAAGACGAACCACCTTAGGAAAATATTTCTCAAGAAACATACCTTTGAATTCATCCCAGTGAAGATCCTCAATCTCATCACTATCCCTTATATTTTTCACCATCGACCACCACTGATCAGCTTCACCTTCAAAACAGTAAACAGCAAGACTAACCTTTTGATGTTATGAACACCCCATGGCATCAAAAATCTTCTCCAGTGCTTTAATCCACCCTTCAGCTTGCACAGGGTCAGATGATACTCTGAATGATGGGGGATGTTGCCTCTTGAAATGTTCCACCACTGACATGTTCCTCTGCGGTTGATATGGCTGATCTCGGGCATGGATACCACCACCATTTATAACCTGAGTCAACTGTGCCATCACTGCAACAAACTGTTCAGTTCCGATTCCGACCATCTCAAGTTGATGATTTGGAAGGTTATCTTCCTCCTGATGTCGTCCCAACATAGCTACTTTGTTTCCTCTTCGGAAAACCATACTGAACACAGAAATATCTTAGGCGAAGCAACATGGTAATCCGTAAATGCTATATCATTTCAATCATATTATAATTTAACACTTTTCTAACTCCTAAAGTTTTCTAAACCGTCCTCTGATACCAACTATAAGGCCCCAGCCTTAAACCATACTTAATCTTGAGTTATTACAAGATTAATCGTTGAGTATCTTTTCAGGTTTAGAGTTTTAGAGAATTAGATCATAAAACTTGCATTGCATTCCACATATAAACAAAGTGGTTACAGAAAGATAGTATTCTTCATTCCCATCAATGGAAACATGTTTAAAATAAAACATGGATTATTTCATGATACATCCTTGACTCTATCATCTTATCATGTACCTTCCCCTTGACCTGTGAAAAACATTTCAAAAACATGGGATGAGCAAAAAAACTCAGTATGGGTTATAAAAAAAACATTGAAAGGAAACATGAGTTCATATATACATAAAAATGAAATCATACTTTACCCATAAAACATTGGCACTTTAACATACCTCATAAAATCACGAATAAATCATAGAAATCATAAGACATAAAGGTAACTTGAGGCATTCATAACATTCTTACGTAGGGAGTAACCCTCTTGGT
Organism: Viscum album; assembly: GCA_963277665.1. NCBI lineage: Eukaryota > Viridiplantae > Streptophyta > Magnoliopsida > Santalales > Viscaceae > Viscum > Viscum album. The sequence continues at coordinate 63,795,988 of OY728128.1, forward strand.
TATGTTTGGAATACCCATCACAGTATATTCCCTAAAATCACTTCGGAGAAACCTTAACATTTCACTCCTTCGCGTTACCCAATGAATTGGAGAGCTATAACGGGCTCACCCGCCCTTAGTTTATCACGGAACCACCCGTCTTCATAATAATGCCCAAGAACCATAACATAATCCTATCACATAAAACATGCATAAAGGAAACATAAAATTTCCACATTTCAATCATGAGATATCAATACAACACATTGATATAAAAACATTATGAAAACCATTTTCAATACTAAAATAAAAGAAAAGTAAAACATGGTATTTATTTTTCTTTTAAAAAGAAGGTATGGATTATAGAGGAAGCCGAAACTCAAATAACGGTCACGACGGCGGAGAAGTCGTTGTTGCCGCATACGTACGACAAAAACATTCCATTTTTTCATTTAGTAAACGCTTCGTATAAAAAATATTCCTTTTGAATAAACGTAAAAGTCAAAGGGGTTTATACACCGTATAAAAGAAAGTTGTGTATAAAATAAAATATGCCTCAACGAAAGGAGATTGAGACGAAGTCCCATACCTCGTATCCAACTTGACTCGACTGTTCTTTAATATCCTGAATAATAAACTTGAGTTAATCTCTACTTGATTATGAATCTTTTTCAAGTTCATTATTCCTTTTATACCATGTTATGAACATCATGTAATCAGTTAGGTTAATAATGTTCATTTTGTCGGTATTTGGTTCTTAAGTCAAAAATAGACTTCTTACACTTACATGTTGTTAATTTGGTCAAAGGATCATTATATCCAGAATTGTATTCATGATGTAGATATCATATATGTCATATATATCCAGTACATACATGCATTTATAATATTACATAATTTAGAGGTAAGAAATGAAATGCACCGTTCATGGAGACGGTAAGCCGTACGTACGCATGAACGCTACTTCCATTTCTATTTCATATTTTCTGGAATGGAATCATAATGATATAAGAGTGTATTATAATTCCAGTATAATAACATATATAATATAATTAACTTTATCTTTTACACATCCCACATATGGTATTAACGAATCAAATCACTTTTAGGGGGCGGTAGTCCGCACTTCCTAAAATGAAGATATCGTGTTTACCCATAATGGAACCCATAAAGGTATGCCCAAAATGAAGAAAACAGAAGGTTAAGGAAAACATAAACATATTATATATCATATATAAAAATAGTGACATCATAATGGCCACCTTTGAAGGTGTTAAATGAGTGTTGAACAATCATCGTTTCGGGGGGTAGGATTTCTCCATCCACGGAAACCGTATGTTCTTTAACCATTTGATGTAGTTGTGTGAGAGTGTAGCTCAAATAAATCATATAACAACATCCTAGTATATTGAAGATACTGGTGTTGTTACAAAATAATTAAATAAAAAGAGTTTATGGGGTTGGAGAAGCAAAATAAAACAAATGAACATGAGAGAACGAATTACATTAAAAAGTGTAACTCTTTTTGATTTGAGCCTAAAGGCTTCCTTTGAAAGGATTCTGCCCAAAGGGAATCCTCTAGGATGAGGATAGGGATGTGGAGAGAGAAAATGGGCAGGGGTTGGCCGAGCCAAAGGCTTGAAGAGTGTGTGAAATGAGGTAGAGGTGGGGGCCTTTTATAAGAGGAGAGGAGGGGAACTTTTGGAAAGTAAAGAAATATTACTTTATTTGAAAATGTGTTTCGGTTTCAAAAGATCCCACATTGATATAATTCTTGGATAAGGTGATAAGGGTTCGGAATCCACTCATCCAATTGGTTTTGGCCATGTGTAGTTCATATATTTTACATTATCTTTCCATTTTATTTAAATCGTCAAATAATGATGTCATCGATGCATCATTATTATGTCATAAATAATTAAATTTATTTAATGTCTAAAAATTATAAAACAAATACTAAGATATAGGAAATATTTTTATATTTCCAATGAATATTTATAATAAAAATTTGGACTTGTATAACCCCACTTAAAAATTGTTTTCGTAAAACATATTATGTTTGTGTCATTTTCACTTTAACATTAAATAAAAAGTAATTTATGTCATTTCCCAATAAAAGTGGATCCATGGGGTCCCCAAGTTGACCCATGGAATTTCATGGTCGGCCATGACACAACCAATGAGGTTGGGACATGTGTCTAGGTCATTTCATTTTATTAAAGTATTATTTATACCTTAAACTACCCTAATTACCACTAATCGCGATTAAAAACGTAATAAGTTACTATTCACCAAAAAATTATTATAATCTCATTGAACCACATTTTACATACTAATGACAACCATGTATGTCGGATTTTCAAAATTCAAAACACAATGATGGCAAAATTTCATTTAAACGGAAAATCAGTCTTTATATGTACCACTTAGTGGTTTCACTATTCATCAAAAATTGAAGTTTTTCAGAAAATTACCAAAAAATCACCCTAAGCTATATTTGAACTTCCGAATTCAAAAATGAATTCTATTTTACAAAATTCAAATCATATAACTCACATTAATTAATTTAATAATTAATTCCCGCTGCCAGAGCAAATAGCGTGTTTTTACAAAACAATAAGTATCAAATGATTGACACTAGTTTAAGTCTAATTTCAAAGTGAAATTGATTCCAATGACCACCATTGGATTAACTGGTAAAAATATTTTCTAATTTCACTTTAAAACCAATTAAAATAATAATCTAATCATATAAATAATTTCGATAAAAAAGAGCTTTTGAATTAAAATACAACATTTTACACTATTCAAAAAAATGAACTTTATCAGAAAGGTACCAAAAATTTACACAAAGTAAATTTTGATTTCCCGATTCTAAAGAAGAGTTATATTTGGTCCAAAATAAAGTATAAGAGTGATAAAAACTATATTTAATGAGGGTTCACCATTAAGAGGTGATAAGTGAATCCTTTAGTGAAAATTAGAGTATATATGCCCTAAAATTGAACTCTTTCCGTATTTTAAGCCTTTATCTTTTATTGGGTAAATGTATAAACATTTTAAAACATATCTAATCATATTTTAGTTATTTCTATCCATTCCCACCAGTACAACGGCTACTTGTTATCTAACATTTAAAATAATATTATTTTATTACTAGTGTGCTACGTAAGTTTCAAAGAAACTCATCGTTGCGTATCGGGTACGCTATCGAACATAGAAACCCCTTTAAAATAAAATTAATATTTAATTCGTAAATATTAATAAATATGAAAATTATTTATTCTTTATTTACCTGGGATGTTACAATATAGAGGAAATATGGTACCAAAACATTTCAGGATTTGAGGGAGAATAACAAAAAAATTATGATTTATGTCTGTGGAGTGAAAATAAATCATCTTTGGCCATCAAAATTCCCCAGATCATGTTTCCGTTTCATGTATGGGGGGATCCCCATAAACTTGAAGGTGTTTTGATATTGTTTAACCTAGGGGGTATCACACTAACCATATAATGTATAACCCCATTTCATTTTGGATGAATTATATTAAACTATTATTCTGCTGTTACATTATCCTTTTATTAGGCCCTCATAAGATGAACAACAGCTATGTGTCATCTTCATCTCAAATATCCACTTTGAGAGTTTCCACATGTTTATTTGGATGTGTATAAATTATATATCCTTCGGGGGATCACATGGTTTAGTTGTTACTCTTTGTAGTGGAAAATTCAATGGAAATATTTCTACATTAAATATAAAGAATTCATATGTAGGTTTTTGATGATGGATTTTTTTATCATGGAATGTCCACTACTGATGACTAAGACATTGACTATCAAGTATTCGAGTCTATCACTATCAAAAAACCTATTCTTGTTGTTGAAAAAAATGAGTGATCATTGCATATTTTATTAAAAATATGATTCATTTTAAATGTGTACCATTTTAATATATAAACCATAAAATTAATATTAGTCTACCCACATCAGAAACTATAATAGATGGCCTTATATGAATAAAAAAACTCACAACATTTTCAGCTTAGTTGCGAGTATCTTGGTCAACTCGGGAATCTACTAGAACCCACCTATATGAAAACTAATCCATGATAATGACATGTGATACATATTTAGACTCTATGTGGGTGTATATGTGGACTCACCCACACCTACGACCATGTATTTTTAACCATTATGGCTCCCTAACATGTTAATGGAAACACCAATATTGTCGTGGTCAAGTTTGTTGGATGTCAATCCCTGTATAGACTATATTATAATTAAAACCTAAATATATCAAATAAATTATAAGTTAATATGTGACAAAAGTATAAAATAAAAGGAAAAATTAATATCATAATATTAATTTGTAATATCCATTGTAAATAACCTCGATACCAATCATTAATAATTAAAATATTACTTTTCTATAGAGACTTCAAAACCTCCCAATTCTCCCATATAAAAGATAATATCACACATTTATTAGTGTTAACTATGAATCTTACCGTTAAAAATATACAATATTCATGATGTTTCTCCTGAATCATATTGATATAATCAACAATATGATATTAATAAAAAAAATAATGTTTAATATTTAAATATCTTGTTTTTCTTTTACATGTGGTTTTATTCCACTTTAGACAAATAAAGGATGTTTCGTATTACAAACTAATAATGTATAAAAGTATTTCTTGTATTTTAATACTTGATGTAATGAAAATATATCATGATTTGTTTTAGTTTGGTGTTGTGTGTAAAATAGTCCCATCAATTGAGATCTTTTCCAATAAAAACTACCAAAAATATCATTGGGTTATGGACGAACTAATAAATATTATATTGGTCCCTTTATAATACAAAACTACCATACCTCTTGAATATTTTTATCAATCTTCTCTAAACCCATTAGTTTATTCCCATTATCATTTATATCATTATACACATATGAAAAGTCATATCAACCTGAACAATGTAATTTATTTATAGTTCAATGACTAACTAGACAAAGATTATTTTAGAAAATAACATATAGAATAACATCTCGTGTAATATGATTTTATATTAACATATATCATCTTGTCACCTTAAATTGAAATCAATATAATAATGCTAATAAAAATAATATAATTAATAATATGAATTTTTTTTCAAGAACCATAAAAGCACAACATATTATTTTAATTACGGATTACTCTGAAATAGAAAACATACAAATTTTAAAATAATGAGCATATAAATCAATTTAAATATATATTATACCATGATTTATTATATTTTTTTATCTACACTGTAATGATTTCATTGGTTCTATAATTCTATCTTAATAATTTTATTTCATTTATATTACTTATATTGATTTTTTAGTAATAGTTTTTCTTTACACATACTAGTTATAGGTATGGAATTAGACTACCTAAATTATGTTAATGTAAAAATAATATTGTTATTTGAATCACCTCACATCATAAAAATGGTTAATAACTTTTTTACGTCAAATGGAAGGGAAGTATAATTTTTTGTATAATTCCCTCTTGTCTTGTTGTATACATTTTTTTCAGTGTATTTGAAAAATTTGTGGTCCTTACAAGGTGGCGATGTTGTTCCGTAAAAAACACACTAGTTTTTTAAATAATTTATTTTATCTATAATATAGTTATTTTGGAAACCTGGGTTACCAATTCCTGTACCAAATCATTTCCCCCCTTATCGATAAAAAATAGTCAAAAAAATAACGTAAAATGAAAAAAATTGTTAGATTCCACTTCCTTATACATCCCTCATAACATGTATTGTTAATATAGTTAATTGAATCAACTAAATTGGGCCAAATAATGTGAATCTAGGAAATGAAATAACCATTCATAACCCATTTGTTATAAGGGGAGATATACTAATTGAAAATAGAGAGAGTAAATTTATCTAATATCTAGTAATACATTTCCATATATGGATTTCAATTATAATCTTTATCGAGACATTTAAAAAGGAGAAAAATTAAGAGTGAAAAGTGAAATATAGGGTTAACAATCCCCAGAGTCTCATTTCATCCCTCCTCCAACCCCTTTAATTTTTTTAAAATTCAATATTTTCATTCCCTAATTTCATAAAAATATCATCAACATTATAAAAAAAACAAATAAACTACACTAACAGTTACATTAATTCGAACTGCACTATTGGTCTAAATAGAAAACATATGAGGAGGGTGAATTGAGTTTCCAATAAAAAATTCATAAAAAATGTAAAACACAAATCCCCCAATTTAAAAAATAAATCAAATTAACTAAAATAATAGTTTTATATAATTTATATTTTGAGAATATTTTTTAATGGTCAACTAAATCTGAATAAAAATAGTATATATTACAATTTTACATCTGCAATGAATTTATTCAAATCAATCATATTATATAATACACTTATTAAAGATAACTATCATAGTATTATTTTGTTGAAAAATTAGGAAATATAAATTGTGTTGGTTTAATAATAATTAATGAAAATAATACAGAATAATGAACTATAAACCTAGGGTTCATTTATAAGATATGAAATAATACCCTATATATGGAAATCAACCAACTAGAATATTATTTTAATATAAACGAATCCACAAGAATAGATATGGTTTTACAAAACCAGTGTACCAAAAAAGTACATGCCATGCACAAGCCTCTTCCCCAGTTCTATAGGGTAGAATGAGTCCATGTCACAAAATACATCTTCCATTGTAACACCATGAGATTTTCTGAAAAATATTGTTGTTAATTTTATTGATGATATGTTTTGTATGCTACACCAAATGGATCTTTCACTACATGCATCCATGACTTCGCTTGCATTACACGCAATCACGACCTTCCATGATAGCGTGTGTTGTACGCAATACCGAGTTTCACTAAATAAAGATATGTTATATAAACTAGCCATTATGAATAGTAATATCCACTTTTTAAAATTTTATAAATTTTATCTTTCGAAATGGACTTCATTTTTGGATTCAGAAAATCAAAATTATCCTAGGGTGAATTTTTGGTATTTTTCTGAAAACTTGCAATTTTTTATGAATAATGAAAACAGTGGGTTACTATTTAAAAAAACCAACATTTAATTTAAATAAATGTTTAATTTTTTTAAATTTATTTTAGTTTAAAATTGATACATAGTAACTAAATAATTTCAATGTAATTCGTTGGAGTCATTTTATAATAATTTTAGATATATAAAAATTTTATTGAACTTTTCACCGTCTTTTACCCACCTCCTAGGAGAATATGGAAATTCATATAAATCATAATATTCCACTTCTGTGGGTGGAATTTCGAAAATCTGAGAGACACAGTTAATATGAAGGACTAAAATGTGGTTCAATGAGATGAAAATAATGTTTGGTGAATAGTAACTATTCACTTTTATTTACCACGGTTAAAAATAAATAGGGTAATTAAGGGTAAAAAAGATATTATTATTACCGTAAAACATGTCCTAATTCTATTGGATAAGGGTAATTCGACCAAAAACAACCTTAGAAATAAAATATGACCATTTAGGTCCACTTGGATTAGATTAGGACATTTAATATTATTTTATTTAAAGAATAGTTAAAATAGTTAAAATCAATGTTTAATAACTAAAACATTTTTAATATAGGGTTATAAAAAAGATAAATTTGACTATAAATATTAAATATAAATCCAAATATATTTCCTACATAATGGTATTTTATTTATAATTTTTAGACATTAAATAATTTAATTTAATTATGACACAATGATGATGTAATAATTATCTTATTAATGAAATATTTTACATAATTGATGTTATAAATACCCAAATAAATGTAATTTGGGACTTTTAATGAATTAAACTAATTTTATATGTCAATATGACATGTTAGTATTGATTTAATTAACATTATTCTAATTAATAATTCTGTAATGATTTTCACAAAAATCAATTACCAAATAGTGTAAAAATTGAGATAAAATAGTTTTTAAAACAAATATAATATTAATAATTGTTATTTTATTCCTAAAAATCTATGTATCGGAAATATGACTTAGATGAGGTTATATATATGAATAATAAACATATTGGGGTTCTTTTGGCTTGTTATAGTATGTTTATTAACCTTATAGTGTAAGAAAACAATAAAACACGGTAAAAGTAAAATTATTTAACTTAATGTTAAATCTAAATGATAAGGTTAAAATAGAAACCTAAACTTGTCTAAATTCTATTGTATGAGAGTATTTCAACCCAATACACACCTTAGCTTCGAAATAAATCAATTTTGAGCTATTAAAAACGGAATATGACTTTATAATAAAAAAATATTTTTCGTTTTTCCTAAGGTGCCCCTCTCCTCCCTTATAAAAGGGTACCTCCTCCCTCTCTTCCTCACACCACATTGTGGCTTCAAGCTCGTCCAAACCCTTCCAATTTCTATTCTCCACTTCCCTAGAAACATCCTAGAGGTCCTAGTATTTTTCAAAGACCATATTTAGTGACTTAAGAGGAGGTTAAGAAGAGGCGCTACAAAGAAGAGGTAATGTCCATTACCGATTATTTCAACAGTATTTCTTCTTCTACTTTTTCTTCATTAGTTTTTTAATTATGAATTAATAACATCAGTATTACTCATATAATGATATGTTATTATATGTATGAAACAACCCTATTTCACCATTTATCCATCCTAGGGAAAACAAATCACCGCACGTGCGTATGTACGGAATACCGTCTCCACGCCTTGGTGTAATCTATTTTCCACCACCACATTACTTGGATGGGTATAATGGTGTAAATAAATAACTATATATGATTATTTTAAAGTGATATTGATTCTAAAATATTATAGGTATGCTTCAATACAATTCCACGATCATGGGAATGATATCATCGCTCGTGCGTACGTACGGACTACTGTCTCCACGACGCGATGAGATTCATTCTCCATGTTAACCATTAATGAATTATTATAAAGTATATATAATGAGTAATAATTAAATTTATGATATAATAATGATACTGGATTTATTTTTATATATATTTATTTCATATACTTAATTCCATTCAATTCAATAAGGAAACAAAAACAACGTTCATGCGTACATACGGCCTACTGTCTCCATGAACGGTGTATTTCATTCCATTTATCGATCTATCATATATATATATATGTATATTCAGAATATATATTATATATAAATGATTTTTTACATTCTGGAATTATTTAAATCAGTATATTAGTAATAATATCAAGAACAATAAGTAGAAACATGTACAATAAATGAAACGATTTTACCCAAATCGTGGCTTTTACATCGAATTTACAAAAGAAATGGTAATATAAAGTCATAAGTAAACTATATATGATATCATAACAATGAATATGATTCTTTAATAAGTCAATACCATTATTTAAATCATTATACAGGAGGTTCAGATACATACGAAGCATATCAGACATAAGGTAAGGGATAATTTTGCAAATCTCATTTTTATCCGAGATTTCTTATACTTAATAATTTTCTAGGGTTATATTTATCATCCATGCCAATGTTTTATAAAAATGTTTTAATGTATGTTTTAATTCCTTTTTACCCATTTTCGACTTTTACTACATGGTATGTAAAGAATCTTTCTTTTGTTTACCATACAAGGATCATTTTTACTTTTCTGAAAAAAGTACGAGGAGAATCATTTTTTTAACTTATACGGGATGAAAGGATTTTTACGGTTTTATAAAGCCTTATTTTCATGAATCTTCCTTCAAATTATTTCATAACTATTTTAAACATAATCTTTTTCATTTAAAATTGCATGATTTTTTGTGAAAAGAAATTGATTTTGAAGAAGAAAGGATATTTTCCTCAAGAATTCATTTCATGTGTTTTATCAAAACCAATTTCCATCTAAGATGACATTATTTCATATGTGTGTCTTTCAAGTATAATATCTCTATGGTTTACATAGTTTCACTTTTGTTATGATGAAATGGTATCCATTTGTTTTATATGGATTATGTTATGATGAGATGATATTTACGAAACCCATTTTTATTCTTTGGGTTATGATGAATGATTTCTGTTTATGTTGTGGAACAAGTAAGAATGATTTCAATATGATATGGGTGGGACCTATATATCCCTCCAATGCATTGGTTAAAGATTTATATCTCATGATATAGACATGGATGGAATGGTAATTTTATCTGGTTTAGTGTTACAGTACTGGAACGAGGGGTGAACTCAATTAAAAATGGGACATTGTCCACTAAGATGGTCCTGGCAGCAATGCCTTGGATACTATGGAAATAATAACATGTGCTTAATGTATTCCACAATTACATGTTTTATTACCATGCTTGTTTATCATGAAAAATGTTCCTTTATGATCTATACTTTGTTTACTTCCATGATTTATGTTGTTGCTCATGAAATTGATGTTTAGATTTTATGTTCATGTTTTTGCATTCAAATGTTTATAGATTGTTTTATGTTCTCTATGCTTACCCTTACTGAGCATTTGAGCTCACCCTTTATATGTTTTCTTTTACCCAGGATCTAAAGAAAAGTTTTAGGTAAGAAAAAAAGGGGAAGATCTTTATGGGAGATGTTGAAGATCTTTCACCATGATTACAAGATTATTTTCCGAGTTTCCAAAGACACTAAACTATTACGGTCCTTGTGTGTCTGTTTTCATTATGTATTAAGTATTCCGAAAATGTAATGTAATGTCCATATACATCAAACTTTGGGTCTCTATAGTTGGTATTAGAGGAAAGGTTTAGTCAACCTTTGGAAACTAGGATGCGAGAAATTTAGTGAGATCCGTAAAGATATTTCTAAGGTATGTCTTTGGATGTCCCTAAGGATAAGTATAAGTATAGGTTATAGTCCTAGAATTATGGTATCAATATTATAATTAATCCTAGGATATTAGATATTGAAGGTACTCCCCCTTTATTATGTTGTTTTCCCTATCATGATGTTTTCCTCAAGCCATTCTTTTTGGGGTTTAGATGATGGATGGAACCCAAAGGAACCGTGTTGATCAATTTAATGGAAGATGCAATGATTGTCTTCTTAATCAAACCAATGTTATGGGAGATGGAGTGGACAATATTATTTCTATACTTACACATGTTATTAATCATTTTGGAATTTTAAATGAGTAAAGAAAGGAGCCAAATTCTGTTGAATCCTTCATGAGGTAGCATCCACCTTCATTCAGTGGGTCTTCTGATCCATTAGTGGCTGAAAATGGATTAGTACCACTGAAAAGTTATTTTCAGTTCTACAATATTCTGAGCATGATAATGTAATATTAGCAGTATAACTTTTGGAAGGTGATGCTGATCAATGGTGGAATCTTAACAAGAATACAAGGCAAAGAGAAGAAAGTGAGTCTATGGAATGGGACGAGTTCAAGAACATATTTTTCAATATGTACTTACCCTATATTCTTCAAACACAGATGGAAAAGGATTTCATTCAGATTAAGAAAAAGGATGATGAATCTTTTGGTATATACGAAGAAAATATTACAAGTCTTGCAAGGTATGCATCCAGGTATATCATCCAACCTGAAAGTAAAGTTGGTCGATTCTTCAGTGGCTTTAAACAAAGTATTAGAAGGGCATTAGCTATAAGAAACTTCAGTAGATATGAAGAAATTGTGCATTGTGCTATCAAGGTAGAAATGGAAGTTGGTGTTACATATCCATCTCATGGTTTGGACAAGAAACGAAAGATGGAGTTCATGGAAAAATCTCAGAATAATGGTAAAATGAAGATAAATGTTTCTTTATGCTCAATGTGTGGAAAGAAGCATGGTGAAGATTGTCTTAAAGGGATTAGAAAATGTTTTATGTGTGGAAAAGAAGATCCTCGAGCAGCTGAGTGTCGAAGTAATGGAAAATAGGTTTCTAATGATGTGAATAAAGAAAAGAATGTAGAGAACACACCAATAACACTTAAATGCTTTAAGTGCATGGAAATGGGGAATTATACTAATCAATTCCCTAATACAAGGGTTAATGATGATCAACGTGAGCAAACTATTAAGGAAAAGGATAAAGGGAAGTCACATGCGATCACTATTTTTGATGTTGAGTATGACAATGATGTTGTGTAACGATTAAGTGTTTATGTAATGGGATTTCAAAATAGTATCATGGAATCACATTTATAGTATCACGGAATGTTGAAATATATGTGTATAGGTCCATTGTGGTTTTCTATAATAATATGGTATCAGTTGTTGAGTCAATAAGGTTTTCCTTATGAATTTTCCATTCCTTCTTGTTTTGAAAATCACAAACACCTTATCTTTAAGAAAATTGCTTTTATAAGGAAAATTGCTTTTATAAGGAAAATTTCTTTTATAAGGAAAATTGCTTTCTTAAGGAAAAACGCTTTTATAAGAAAAATTATCCTTATCATATTTTCATCCATATTTTTCTTAAGTATGAGATTCAGATTCATTTTCTCGGAATCGTTGAAACTTTGATATAAAGCATTCTGTTTTAGGGTTTGGATTCTGGATAAGAACTATAAGGAAGTTTCATTCCGAATTCCGGATATGAACTCTGACTAAGTTCTATTCCAGATTCAGGATACGAATTCTGAAGAAGAATTCTCATTACGAATTCTAATGAAGAAATCCCATTCCGAATGCCCATTATGAATTCTGATGAAGAATTCTCATTACGAATTCTGATGAAGAATTCTCATTACGAATTCTGATGACGAATTCTCATTACGAATTCTGATGATGAATTCTCATTACGATTTCTGATGACGAATTCCTATTCCGGATTCTCATTCCGAATTCACCTATTAAACAGAATCTGATTATCTTTGTTTTATACACTCTGAATTTATTCACTCCGAACCTTCACTCCGAAGTTTTCATTCCGAACTTTTATGTTAGAGTTTAAAACGATGTCGTACATTCTGTTACACTTGTTTTGTTATAAAACGATGTCGTCTGTTTTGTTATAAACTAACCGTTGTCTAAGTGACACGTGTACAGGTCCCTCCGATCTTTAAGGAAAATATGACCATTGGAGAAGGAGCCGACCTTACCTATAAATAGGAGCTCATTTGAAAGAGCTCTATGCTGTTGCAAAAACGACTATGTTTTATGCTCACATGCTGTTGAAGTGAATTCTAGAGAGAGAGGCTCTTATTAACTCCCAAAGATTCGTGTGATTCCGAATGTTGGTGATTACATTCGAGGGCTTCCGGGGATAGGAAGACAGAGGTGCCGACTACCTTGAAGTTCGAGGGATTCCTTGCTGAGGAAGACAGAGGTTGCCAACTACCTTGAAGTTGAGGGCTTGCGGGGATAGCAAGACAGAGACTCCGATCTTCGTATCGAGGGCTTACCCTGGTGTGGGTAAGACAGACTTGCTTGAAAGTATAAATCAAGGAACCTTTATCCATGGTTGTTGGATACCTTTCTCTTTGGGTTAAAAGACTTATATCTTGTTACTAGTAGTTTTACTACTTGTTTTTATTCTGATGCAATTTGTATCTTAAGGAAAGTATAACTTTCTTATACTTCCTTACTTACTCTGATTCATTTAGATTCTATACTCTTTAAGGTGGAATCTCATATTGTAATTGTTTGTTAAGTTTCAATCTCCGGAACCATATTTCCGGAACCTACTTTTGGAATCACTTTCCAAGTTTAGTTCGGTGTTAGAGGTGTTGTGAATTTACTTAGTTTAACTTTGTTAAACTTATCCCTTTCCTTTGCTTAAGGAAAACATAGTTATTCTTAACTAACATTAAAGGTTCCAACGGAATTTTTAAAGTATACAATTCACCCCCCCTCTTGTATATTGAGCATCTCATACTATATTTCGAATCTACAATTGGTATCAGAGGTTGGAAACCTCTTACTCTATACCAATCTTACATTTGGTATCAGAGGAGGTTACTGAAATACTTGTACTCACATTCATGTTTTTCTTGCTCACTTTATCCTTCCGAACTTTGTCATTCCGAATTTGTCCATTCCGAACTTTTCCCATTCCGAACTTTGTTATTATGAATCTTTTTCTACTAACAAGTTTGTGTACAAATGTATTTTTAGTATGGCAGGAATTAATGTTGGATCAATTGACAATCTAAATCCTACAAGACCACCTATATTTGATGGTAATGACTATGAATACTGGAGAGATCGTATGAAGACTTTTTTTATCAATACTGGAGTAGACAACTTTTTCATGCTTACTGGTGATTATAAAATTCCTGACAAGGAAGTCAGAACCTTTACTAACCAAGAAAAGAAAGAATATCAACTCAACTATAACGTACGCAATACTTTACTATGTTCAATGACTAGAAATATATATAGCCAAATTTCTTCTTGTGAAGCAGCTAATTGTATATGGAAGAAGTTAGAGGTTACACACTTTGGAACTTCTAAAGTGATTGAGACTAGAAGAGCTATGCTTAGAGCTGAATATCATGGCTTCAATTTTCCTTATGGAGAACCTATCTGTAAAGTTCAACAAAGATTTATGACCATTGTCAACAGTCTACAATCTATGGGAGAGAAAGGTTTAGATGATGAAGCTCTTGTGGACAAGATAATTGACATTATGCCCAATGAGTGGGAATCCAAGAGAACAACTATAGATGAGAACAGGAAGGTAACTCAAATTACTCTTGATGAATTATTTGGAACTCTTCTACAACATGAAACTAGAATGAAGAGAGATGCTGACAACATCAAGAAGAATAATGGAAATGGTACTGTTGCTTTTTATACAACTTCAAATCAGATGAAAGCTAAGACTCCTGAGAGAGTAACCAGATCCAAGTCTAAAAAGTCATTTTCCAATCCGAATCTAGTGAGAGTGAAGTCTCAGAAAATGAAATAGCCAATCTTGCTCAAAGGATGAACAAGATAGCTGGACAGAGAAACTTTCAATCTAAGTATAAGAAAAAGGACAGGAAAGATAAGAAAGATGGAGAAATTACGTGTTATGAATGTAAAAGAGCTGGACATATTAGACCAGATTGCCCTATGCTCAAAAAGAAAGAAAGGAAGGAAAGACATTCAGACAGGAACAAGAATAAGTATTATAAAGCTAAATCTAATGACACCTGGAGTGCTAGTGGTGGTGACTCTTCATATTAATCTTCTGATTATGAATCTTCAGGACAGAAGAATCTTAGTCTTATAGCCAGATTACCTATTGATAATCATTGTCTTATGGCTAAGGTACGAAATGCTGAATCTTTGACCAATTTTTCTTTGAACTCTAATGATAGTAATTATTATAACTCTTCTGATGAAGAATCATCTTCTGATGAAGAAAATACTTTACCTACTTATGAAGAAGTCTCTAGGTTTACTGAACTTCTTGAGATTGAGAATTCCAAACTCAACAAGAAACTTGATAAGGAAAATTATAGGAATTCTATTCTTACAAAAGAGATATCAGATCTTTCTAAAGATCTTGATAAGAAAAATGCTGATTTTGAAAATATTTCAAAAAATCTTGAGGAAGTAAGTTCTGAGAAGAACAAACTTTCTAAAGAGTTAGAAAAAGTAATTTCTAATAAAAATGTTTTCGAGCCTAACTCTAGTTCAAAAACTAATGATTTTGAGGATAAAAACTTGGTTATAAAACTGAAGTCCGAAATTTTTTCCTTAAAAAGGTGTTTATCAAACTTTACCAATGGTAAGGAAAATTTTGATAAGATGTATTCGCAAATACTACCTTTAAGAAATAAATCCGGATTTGGTTATACCCATGCAAAACCAGTTTTCAGTAACAATTATTTTGTTCCTCAAAGTGCCCCATTTTGTACTAAATGTCAATGTGGAGGTCACTGGGCAAAAAGTTGTTCCTTAAACAAAACCCAATCTCTAGGTTTTCACAAAGCTTACTTTTCTAAGAAAATACGGATACCTAAAATTTTATTGTGTGGAAATCTCGGATCCAAACAAGTTTGGATTCCAAAAGTCTAATTTTCTTCTTGATTTCAGAAAAATAAAGAATGTACCAGCAAAAGTACATGGTACATGGATAGTGGATGTTCCCGGCACATGACTGGTAACAAAAGTTTTTTTGAAAAGATTATCAAAACGAAAGGAGGAAAGGTAACTTTCGGAGACAATGCTAAGGGAGAGATTGTTGGTATTGGTAATATTGTTCTTTTAGGTAAAAACTTGATTTCAAATGTTCTTTTTGTTAAAGGTCTTCAGCACAACCTCATTAGCATAAGTCAGTTATGTGATGAAGGTTACCTTGTGAATTTTAGGAATGATAAGTGTTTAGTTCACAATTCCAAGAAAGAATTTATTCTCTCAGCCAATAGGCAAGAGAATGTTTACACCTTAAACATAGAAGACCTAAGAAGCCAAGATCTACCTTGCCTAAGTGCAATAGAAGATCATTCTTGGTTATGGAATAGAATATTAGGACACTTTAATATGAGAAACCTATGTAAACTCTCTAAGAAGAAACTAGTTAAGGATCTACCGGAGCTTAGATTTGATTCTTCTAAAGTTTGTGATCCTTGTCAGTATGGAAAGCAACATAAATCTAGTTTTAAGTCAATCGGTGAAGTCTCAACAACTGATGCATTACAGTTAGTGCACATGGATCTTTTTGGTCCAACACAAACTGGAAGTATTGGAGGCAAATACTATGTGTTTGTTCTAGTTGATGATTACACTAGATTTACTTGGGTCTGTTTTCTAGCAAAGAAATCTGAAGCTTTTTCTTATTTCAAAAGTTTTAGAGCTCAAGTTAAAAATGAGAAAAACCTTCCATTGAAAACTATTTATAGTGATCATGGAGGAGAATTTCAAAATTCTGATTTTGAAACTTTTTGTAGTAAGAAAGGTATTACTCACAATTTTTCAGCACCTAGAACTCATCAACAGAATGGTGTAGTTGAAAGAAGAAATAGAATTCTTCAAGATATAACTAGAACCATGTTGAGTGAATATTCTATTGCTAGACATTTCTGGGCTGATGCTGTAAGTACTTCTTGTTATACTATAAATCGAGTTTTGATTAGACCTTTTCTTAATAAAACTCCTTATGAGTTATGGAATGGTAGAAAACCAAGACTTTCCTACTTCAAGGTTTTTGGTTGCAAAGTATTCATTTTGAATACTAAAGATAACTTACATAAATTCGCACCAAAATCAGATGAAGGGATTTTCTTAGGTTATTCCACAACCTCTAAGGCTTATAGAGTTTTTAATAAAAATACTTGTACTGTTGAGGAAACAGTACATGTAAAATTTGATGAGTCTGATCCTTTTGTTTTTAAACCATCTCAACTTACATCTTCGGATGTGTTTTCAAAAACTGATTATCAACCTTTGATTGAAGAACCTTCTGATAAGGAAATTATTCAAGAAGATACTTATGAAACATTTACCCCAGAAGACTTTCTACCCTATGTTGATGAACAGGTTTTACAAAACCCAAATCAGGTGTTTCTTAAGAATCATCCCAGTGATAGTATCATTGGTGATGTAAATCAACCTGTAAGGACTAGAAGTTCCTTAACAAACGAAGTAGAACATCTATCATTTCTTTCCCAATTAGAACCTAAAAGCACAGATGAAGCTTTAGGTGATGATGATTGGATTAAAGGCATGCAAGATGAACTAAATGAATTTGAAAGGAATAAAGTCTGGACCTTGGTTGAAAGACCTAAGGAAACTTCTTTTATTAGAGTAAAATGGGTTTTCAGAAATAAATGTAATGAAAATGGAGTCATTGTTAAAACTAAAGCTAGACTTGTTGCTAAAGGCTATAATCAGCAAGAAGGAATAGACTATGAAGAAACCTATGCTCCAGTAGCTAGACTTGAATCAATCCGTATTCTACTTGCCTTTGCAGCATTCTTTAATTTCAAACTTTTCCAAATGGATGTGAAATGTGCTTTTCTTAACGGTTATGTTCAAGAGGAAGTTTTTGTTGAACAACCTCCTGGCTTTGAAGATAAAAAACATCCTGATCATGTTTTTAGACTTACCAAAGCTTTGTATGGCCTTAAACAAGCCCCACGAGCATGGTATGATAGACTCACTGGATTTTTTCTTCAAAATAACTATGTTAAGGGAAATGCAGATCCAACCCTTTTTATAAAGAAAGATATGAAAAATGTTTTGATTGTTCAAATTTATGTTGATGAAATTATATTTGGTTCAACTCAGCAATCACTGACTAACTCTTTTGCTAGTCTAATGAAATCTGAGTTTGAAATGAGTATGATGGGTGAGTTAACATTTTTCCTTGGTTTTCAAATTTCTCAAAAACCAGAAGGAACCTATATATCTCAACATAAGTATATTAAAGATCTTCTTAAAAAGCATGGTTATGAAAACACTAAGAGTATAAGTACTCCCATTGGTACCTCAAACTCTTTAGATCTTGATGAAGCTAGGAAATCTATAGATCAAACATCATTTAGAGGTATGATAGGAAGTCTACTTTACATAACAGCTAGTCGACCAGACTTAATGTTTTCAGTATGCTTATGTGAAAGATATCAATCCAATCCAAAGGAATCTCACTTAAAGGAAGTAAAAAGAATTTTTCGCTACCTTAAGGGAACCATGGATCTATGATTATTTTATACTTCTGGAAATGATTTTTTTCTAAAAAGATTTTCTAATGCTTATTTGGTGGATGTATAATGGATAGAAAGAGTACATCTGGAACATGTCATTTCTTAGGAGATTCTCTAGTTTCTTGGTCCTGCAAGAAGCAACATTCTGTAGCACTTTCCACTGCTGAAGCTGAATATGTAGCAGCTGGAAGTTGCTGTGCACAAGTGTTGTGGATGCAACACACACTCACAAACTATGGCTTGAGTTTTACTAAAACTCAAATTTTGTGTGATAACACAAGTGCCATTTCCCTAAGTAAAAACCCTGCACATCACTCTCGTGCAAAACACATAGATATTAGGAATCACTTTCTTAGGGATTACACACTCAAAGGAGATATTATTCTTCAGTTTATCGGAATGCAAGATCAACTTGCTGATATTTTCACAAAATCCTTGCCTTCTGATAGATTTGAATATATTAAACAGATGTTAGGAATGATAACCGTAAGGTAATCTTTCTTAATTAACTTTATGTTGAAAAAAAATCTCCTTATAGTAATAAACTCCTTTTCATAGGGGGATTACATTTTATTGTTTGTTTAAAAAAGTTTTTTCAAAATTTGTTTTCAAACTTTTCGGAACGAAGCTTTCCGGAATGGAACTTCCGGAACTACAATTTTCCAGAATGGATATTTTCGTATAGAATATTTCTGGAATGGAAGTATTCATATTGAAAACATCCGGAATGGAAGATTTCGTACTGGTATTTTCATAATCGGATTTACGTACCGAACCTTCATAGTTTATTTTTCGTATTAAGTTTTTCGTACTAAGTTTTTCATACTAAGTTTTTTTTTTCGTAGTGAGTTTTTCGTAATAAAATTTTGTGAACTTTGTCTTTTCTTAATAAAGTTTTTTTAATCATCTTTTTTATATTACCCATTACGAATAACCCTCCTAAGCCAATCCGAATGTTATGATTTCCTTACTCATGTTTTTGTAGTCATATTTTACTTGCTGGCATTTTCTTGTATTATGTTTTCGGATTATAGTTTTCTTAAATCTTTGTTTTAATAAAAACCTCAAAAAGATTGGATTCAAGTTTTCAACCGTCAGATCTGATCTCAGCTTATTCCAACCGTTAGATCAACCGTGGAAGGTGAACCGTCATCTCGTTGCCTATATAAAGGGGACCCAAATACTTGTCCCACATCGATCTAAAAGCTCTCGCGTCCCGAATCTCCGCCTCTCTGATTTAGGCCCGTTCCGAACTACTGTTGTCTCCGTTCTGAACTTCTCAGAGAACTTCAGATCCGAATGTCTGCGGAGTTAGTATCTCAAGAAATGTCATCCACCAAGCCTATTTCTCAGTGGTTAGTTTACAGAGAAAGGTTGGTCCATCCGAATTTCTTCAGCAACTACGATTCTATCATTTCAAAGAATATTAAGTTGAATGGCTGGGAAGATGTTGCGGTGTCAAAAACCGGGAATCAAGATGAAGTATATTCAGAATTACTTGTCGAGTTTTATGAGTCAGTTTCTTTCTTCAAGGAAGATAATAGGGAGAAGTTCTCTTTTAAGTCTTATGGCAAGACTTACAAGATTTCTCACACCAATGCTGCAAGCTTGGTAGGACTATCGTATGAAGTTGAAGACGAGTTTATTTCGCATGTGTTGCCAGACTCTAAGGGTAGCTTCAACAAGGAAAAGGCCTTAGAAACTCTCAGACTGGATGATGACAAGGCTCCGAAGATTGTAAGTCTATCTACAAACTTCCGGATTCTAGAGTTATGGGTACAAGGATTTATCGTACCGAGGAAAGGTGATAAAGATAGCTTGAAGAAGAGTGAGATCTATATATTAGATTTCCTGATATATCTAAGGAAGTTTAACTTGGTGAAGCATATTCTTCTTACTCTTGAAAATTTGAAGAAAGGAAATCTGAGAGCTCAGATTATTATGTATCCAGCAATCATCTCCAAATTAATTGTTCGGTGCCTTGAGTCTTTCAAGGAGGCTTGCAAATCTAAGACAAGAGTTTGAACGATCATGCTGGTTAGCGATGGTACTCTGAAAAGGATGGATGTGGCTTTCAACAAGGAAACGGGTGAGTTCATTGATCTACCTGCTCAAGAAGAAGTGGCTCCGAAATCTGCTGATCCGGAATCCTCTAAGCCGGTAAGGAAGAGAAAGCTGAAAGAAGTGGAAGAACAAGCAGAGAATCCTATGTCTATGGAAGTCCATTCCGCACCTCCAAAGCCTAAGAAGAAGAAAGCCTATCCTGATGAGGTTGTTACAAAGTGGAGAGCTGATAAATAGAAAAGGAAAGAAGGTGATCCGCAGTTCGGATTGGACCCTGCGGAGGCTAAGTCTTTGAAGGAGAAAAATGCTGATGAGCTTGAAAGACAAGAAAAGCAAAAGAAGTTCAAGAAGAAGATGTTCGAGGCTGAGGTAGCTCAGGCCTTGTTAAAGTTCAATGAAATGGTTTCAGCAACCATTCCTGTTCCGAGATCTTTCTCCCTGGAATCTCTACCTGATACTCCAGGAAGAAATTTCGCTGCTCCGGAAGAGGCTGTTGCCAAGAATACAGAGGATGTTGAGCAAGTGGAACAAGTAGAAGAGGGTGCTGAAGGAAGTGGTGAAACCGGAGATGTGCTGAAACAAGTAGATGATTACAAGGGAACACCTTCAGAGAACTTATCGCTCCGAACCTCAGAAGCTGAATCCTCGAAACTAGTTACTCCAACAATAGAAGAATAGAAAGAAGAAGAAGAAGTTGCCTATCATGGAGAAGAAGAACAACTTTTACATGTTATTGCTCAGATGAAAAACGTAGAGGTTGGTGTTCAGGAAGTTTCTGATGAAGAAGATTTTGTTGTTCAAGTTTCTGATAGTGAGAAGAAAACTCCGGAACAGGATTCTATTCCGAAAAAATATAAGGGGAAGCAAATTCTTGCTGATACTCCGAGTTCAGAAGTAAGGAAGAGAAAGGAGGCTGGTAGTTCTTCAAAGAGAAAGCTTCAACTTATTGAGGAAGAAAAATCTCCAAGAAAGATTTCAGATTCGGAGTCATCCTCGTTGGGGCATGACTTCGTTGTTCAGTCCTTAAAGAAGTTGGTGGGAACCATTCCGACCTTCTCAAGTATTGATTCAAGATGCCAAATGCTTCAACATGCCTTAAATCAGAAAACCGACTCCTTATCTATGGTGATGGATAAATACGTTGAGATTGAGGCTCAGTTCAAAACATTCTTTGTTGGTTACGAAGCTCATAAATGATTTTGCAAGAGGATGACAAGCTGGTCGAAGAAGAATGTGGAAGAAATGAGTTTGCTTGATGAGTTTCAAGAAAATGTTAAAGATGCCTTTGAGACAGAGGACAAGAAGATAAACTAGCTGACTTCCTCCTTTGAAGAAATGCTGACTGAAGAAAAGAACTTCCAGATCCACGAAGTCAGGGATCTGAATGGAAAGATGAATTCTGTTTCTCAGAATTGGAAATTTTAAAGGGATCATCGGATCGATTTTGAAGAAAGGTTGAAGGCTCAGGAAGAGAAGATCAAAGCTCAGGAAGAAAAGCTGAAATCCCAGGAAGAAAAAATTGAAGCTCAGTCCGCAAGAATAGTCGTCTTAGAGAAGAAAGCTGAAGAAGATCATAAAGACTTAAAGAAGATCAAGACAATTCTTAAGGGGCTCATGTCGAAGGAGAAAGATCTGAAATAACCTAATACGATCTTTTTGTTGTATTCTTTTGGTTAATGACATTCGAAATCTAATGAAAATTGTGTATCTCGTTTCCATTGTTATCATTACTAATATTTCAGGTACTTTGTTATTTTTTTCCATTCCCTCCAATTCTTTTTTGAAAATCACAAAGGGGGAGAAGGAAAAGATCCTTAAGAAAAAGAGGAACTCTAATAAGAGTTTATCAAAGGGGGAGAAAGAAAAAATACCCAAGGAAAAAAGAACTCTAATAAGAGTTTGTTTAAGGGTGATTTTATCTTAAAGAAGACCTTCTTATGAAATATCACTCCGGAAATATGAATATGATCCTTAGAGTTTCAAAGCCTAAGGGGGAGTTAGTCGTATTCATCTATATCCTTAAAACGAGGGAGATAAGCATTAATATGTTTCATTCTTCTTATAATTTTTTTTCATAATGATGTTTGTGCTTTCCAAAAAGGGGGAGATTGTTGAGTCAATATGGTTTTCCTTATGACTTTTCCATTCCTTCTTGTTTTGAAAATCACAATCACCTTATCTTTAAGAAAATTGCTTTTATAATGAAAATTGATTTTATAAGGAAAATTGCTTTCATAAGGAAAATTGCTTTTATAAGAAAAATTATCCTTATCATATTTTCATCGATATTTTTCTTAAGTATGAGATTCAGATTCATTTTCTCGGAATCGTTGAAACTTTGATATAAAGCATTCTGTTTTAGGGTTTGGATTCTGGATAAGAACTATAAGGAAGTTTCATTCTGAATTCCGGATATGAACTCTGACTAAGTTCTATTCCAGATTCAGGATACGAATTCTGAAGAAGAATTCTCATTACGAATTCTAATGAAGAAATACCATTCCGATTGCCCATTACTAATTCTGATGAAGAATTCTCATTACGAATTCTGATGACGAATTCTCATTACGAATTCTGATGACGAATTCCCATTACGAATTCTGATGATGAATTCTCATTACGATTTCTGATGACGAAATCCTATTCCGGATTCTCATTTCGAATTCACCTATTAAACAGAATCTGATTATCTTTGTTTTATACACTCTGAATTTATTCACTCCGTACCTTCACTCCGAAGTTTTCATTCCGAACTTTTATGTTGGAGTTTAAAACGATGTCGTACATTTTGTTACACTTGTTTTGTTATAAAACGATGTCGTCTGTTTTGTTATAAACTAACCGTTGTCTAAGTGACACGTGTACAGGTCCCTCCGATCTTTAAGGAAAATATGACCGTTGGAGAAGGAGCCGACCTTACCTATAAATTGGATCTCATTTGAAAGAGCTCGATGCTGTTGCAAAAACGACTAAGTTTTGTGCTCACATGCTGTTGAAGTGAATTCTAGAGAGAGAGGCTCTTATCAACTCTCAAAGCTTCGTGCGATTCCGAATGTTGGTGATTACATTCGAGGGCTTCCGGGGATAGGAAGACAGAGGTGCCAACTACCTTGAAGTTCGAGGGATTCCTTGCTGAGGAAGACAGAGTTTGCCAACTACCATGAAGATGAGGGCTTGCGGGGATAGCAAGACAGAGACGCCGATCTTCGTATCGAGGGCTTACCCTGGTGTGGGTAAGACAGACTTTCTCGAAAGTATAAATCAAGGAACCTTTATCCAAGGTTGTTGGATACCTTTCCCTTTGGGTTAAAAGACTTATATCTTGTTACTAGTAGTTTTACTACTTGTTTTTATTCCGCTTCAATTTGTATCTTAAGAAAAGTATAACTTTCTTATACTTCCTTACTTACTCTGATTCATTTAGATTCTATACTCTTTAAGGTAGAATCTCATATTGTAATTGTTTGTTAAGTTTCAATCTCCAGAACCATATTTCCGGAACCTACTTTTGGAATCACTTTCCATGTTTAGTTCGGTGTTAGAGGTGTTGTGAATTTACACAGTTTAACTTTGTTAAACTTAACCCTTTACTTTGCTTAAGGAAAACATAGTTATTCTTAACTAACTTTAAAGGTTCCAGAGGAATTTTTAATGTATACAATTCACCCCCCTCTTGTATATTGAGCATCTCATACTATATTTCGATCCTACACCAGTAAGAATGAAAAGTGATTCAAATATTTTGGAAAGCAGATGATATGCACATAATGAAGGGATAAGGAGAAACAAAATTGTTTGATAGTATTCATGAGCTCAGGATTGATATAAGGACTAAGTGATATCATGGTTTGAGTATATATAATTTTGGGGATTTTGGTATGTGGAAAGTGTTAACTTTTAACTGTATTCATGTTTTCACTAAGGATCAATGGGTATTCATTTTTTAAGAGAATACATGATTAAGGCCTTCAAATGTTTGGAATGTGACCAACAAGATATATCGTATGATATATGGGGGATTAATGATGGTATTCACGTACTTGTTATGTAACCTCTCAAGTAATAATTTTCCTTACACATTCAGATTGGAAAAAAGTATTTTCGATATGTTTAAATGTTGGAATGGATTAATTGGACATCAGATCGAATTGTTTAAGGCTCGAATTTTGTTTCGATGTTATTTATGGAATGTTATAATAATGTAGTTTTAGAAAAAGGACAACCTGTAGGATGGGCGAAAACATGTCACGTCAGATGAGGCTATGGGAATCAAACCCACAACTGAAGTGCGACATGCCTATATCACCGACCACTGGCCTACAAGAAGTCCCTGTTTAGTAAAAACCAGTTTCATTATATTAAGTAGTATGATATATGAAGTATAAGTCCATTTTAGGAACTATATATGATTAGTCTCACTATATATGGACTTATGTATTTTTGATAACTTTTTCTAACCTTTTGTTTGAGACAGATGGAATGACCTGTCATTCTATCACATGATATGATAACACTTCACGAATGAAAAATTCATCATCATTTCTTTAATATATGAAGTGGAAATTGTCCATGGAACGACCAACGGTGAGACTATACCAAAATCAAGAATGTATTTCATCTAATTCCAATTTCTTCAACTATAGTGAAATGATCTTGAAAACCAAAAATGTTGTCATAGTGCCCTTATATCCGATGAATCAGATGGTTCCTTAGATCATCAAAAATATATGGATTTATGATTGTTGGCTTTTTCATATCCATGTTCTCTACCACTCTCCACCAAAACATGATGGTTAGATTTCTTTTCCATATCCATATTTTCACATATGTTATCCTATGTGGAAACCCAGTGATTAGTTAATTTTGGTAACCGTTACATTTCATACTTTAGTTTTTAAATATTGGTTTTGGTATTCCTTTATTACGATGTGGGTTTCTATTAACAAAACTATCGAGTAGAAAACAGTTTAAAACCCTGACAAATTTCGAGGGAGAAATTCATTTTAAGGGGGGTAGAATGTAACACCGTGAGATTTTATGAAAAATATTGGTTTTAATTTTATTGATGTCTTGTGTTTTATGATACACCAAAATGAGCTTGAACAACACGCATCCATGACTTGGCTTGCATTACGCGCAATCACGACCTTCCACGACAACGTGTGTTGTACGCAATACTGAGTTTCACTAAACAACGATATGTTATATAAACTAGCCGTTATAAATAGTAATAACCACTTTTTAAAATTTTATAAATTTTATCTTTCTAAAAGGACGTCATTTTTGGATTCAGAATATCGAAATTAGCCTAGGGTAAATTTTTGGTATTTTTCTGAAAATATTCAATTTTTGATGAATAGTGAAAACAATGGGTTACTATTTAAAAAAACCGACTTTTTATTTAAATAATTGAATATTTTATTTAAATTTATTTTAGGTAAAAATTGATACATAATACCTATATAAGTTCAATTTAATTTATTGCAGTCATTTTATATTAATTTTAGATATATAAATATTTTATTGAACTTTTCACCGTCTTTTACCCACCTCTTAGAAGAATTTGGAAATTCACATAAAACATAATTTCACCGCTTCTATGAGTGGAATGTAGAAAATCTAAGAGAAAAGGTTAATATCAACGACTAAAATTTTGTTCAATGAGAAGAAAATAATTTTTGGTGAATATTGACTTTTAACTTTTGTTTACCATGGTTAAAAGTAATATGGTAATTAAGGGTAAAATTGTTATTATTATTACACTAAAACATGTCCTAATTCTATTGGATAAGTGTAATTCGACAAAAAACAACCTTAGGAATAAAATATGACCATTTAGGTCCACTTGGATTAGATTAGGACATTTAATATTATTTTATTTAAAGAATAGTTAAAATAGTTAAAATCAATGTTTAATAAGTAAAACATTTTTAATATCGGGTTATATGTAAGATAAATTCGACTATAAAAATTCAGTATAACTCTAAAAATATTTCCTACATAATGGTATTTTATTTATAATTTTTAAACATTAAATAATGTAATTTATTTATGACATAATGATGATGCAGTAATTATCTTATTAATGAAATATTGACATAATTGATGTTATAAATACCCAAATAAATATGATTTGAGAGTTTTTATGAATTTAAATAATTTTCTAGGATAATATGATATGTTTTTATTGATTTAATTAACTATTTTCAAACTAATAATTATGTTATTATTTTCACAAAAATCAACTACCAAATAGTGTCAAAATTGACATAAAGTAGTTTTTAAAACAAATATTATATTATTTATTGTTATTTTATTCCTAAAAATATTTGGTTTGGAAAAATGACATAGATAAGGTTATATATATTAATAATAAACAACTTGGGGTATTTTTGGCTTGTTATAGTAAGATTTTCAACCATATAGTGTAAGAAAAAAGAAGACACGGTAAAAGTGAAATTATTTAACTTAATGTTAAATATAAATGATAAGGTTAAAATAGAAACCTAAACTTTTCTAAATTATAATGGATTATAGGATTCCAACTCATACCCTCCTTAGCTTAGAAATAAATCAATTTGGAGCTTTTAAAAACCGAATATGACTTTATAATAAAATAATATTTTTAGTTTTTCCTAAGGAGCCGCTCTCCTCCCTCATAAAAGTGAACCTCCTCCCTCTCTTCCTCACACCTCTTTGAGCCTTCAATCTCGGAAAAACCCTGAAAATTTCTCTTCTACACTTCACTAGAAACATCCTAAAGGTCATGGTCTTCTTCAAAGACCATTTTTAGTGCCCTAGGAGGAGGTTAAGAAGAGGCGCTTCAATGAAGAGGTAATATCCGTTACCGATTCTTTCATTTTTATTTCATCTTCTACTTCTTCTTATTTAATTGATTCATTATGAAGTAATAACATCAGTATCAGTAATATAATGATATGTTATTATAATATGAAACAACCCTATTTCACCATCTATCTATCCTACGAAAAATGAAATCATCGCGCGTGCGTACGTACGGAATACCGTCTCCACACCGTGGTGTATTCTATTCTCCACCACCACCTTACTTGGATAGTTATAATAGTATAAATAAATAAATATATATGATTATTGTAAAGTGACATTGATTCTTAAATATTATACATATTCTCTAATACAATTCCACGTTTATGGGAATGATATCATCGCTCGTGCGTACGTATGGACTACCGTCTCCACGATGCGATGAGATTCATTCTCCATGTTAACCATTCACGAATGATTATAAGGTATATATAATGAATAATAATGAAATAAATGACATAATAATGATAATGGGTTTATGTATATATATATATATTTATTTCATCTACATAAATACATTCAATTCAATAAGGAAAATAAAATAGTGTTCATGCGTATGTACGACCTACCGTCTCTATGAACGGTGTATTTCATTCCATTTATCGATATAATATATATATATATATGTATATTATGAATATATATTATATATAAATCATTTTTTACATTATGGAATTAATTAAATCAGAATATAAGTAATAATATCAAGAACAACAAGTTTAAACATGTACAATAAATTAAACGATTTTACAAAATCACTGCTTTTACATCGAATTTACAAAAGAATGGGTAATATAAAGTCATAAGTAAACTATCTATGATATCATAACAATTAATATGATTCTTTAATAAGTCAATAACATTATTTAAATCATTATACAGGAGTTTTAGATACATACGAAGCATATAGGACATAATTTAAGGGATAATTGTGCAAATCTCATTTTTATCCGAGATTTCTTATACATAAGAATTTACTGGGGTTATATTTATCATCCATGCCCATGTTTTCTAAAAATGTTTTCATGTATGTTTCAAGTCCTTTTTACCCATTTTTGACTTTTACTACATGGTATGTAAAGAATCATTATTTTGTTTACCATACGAGGATCTTTTTGACTTTTCCGAAAAAAGTACGAGGAGACTGTTTTTTTAACTTATACGGAATGAATGTATTTTTACGGTTTTATTAAGGATAATTTTAATGAATATTCCTCAAAAATATTTCTTGACTATTTTAAACAAAATCTTTTTCTTTTAAAATTGAATCACGTTTTGTGAAAATAATTTTATTTTGACGAAGAAAGGATATTTTCCTCAAAAATTCATTTCAAGTGTTTTATCAAAACAATTTTCCATCTAAGATGACATTATTAATAAGTGTATGTTTCATGTATTATGTCTCTATGAATTACATGGTTTCAATTTTCTTATGATGAAATTATATCCATTTGTTTTAAATGGATTATGTTATGATGGGATGATGTTTATGAATCCTATTTTTATTCTATGGGTTATGATGGATGATTTATTTTTATGTTGTGGCACAAGTAAGTATGATTTCAATATGAGATGGGTGGGACTATATCTCCCTCCAATGCATTGGGTAAAGATTTATATCTCATGAGATAGACATGGCTGGAATGGTAAGTTTATCTTGTTCAGTGTTATAGGACTGAAATGAGGAGTGAACTCGATTCCGAATGGGACTTTGTCTACTAAGATGGTCTTGGCAGCAATACCTTGGCTACTATAGAAATAATAACATGTTCTTAATAGATGCCAAAATTAAATGTTTTATTTCCAAGATAGTTTATCATGACTAATCATCCTTTATTATCTATGCTTTGTGTACTTCCAGGATTTATGTCGTTGATCATGATTTTGATGTTTAGATTATATGTTCAAGTTTTTTCATTCAAATGTTTATGGATTGTTTTATGTTCTCTATGCTTACCCTTATTGAGAATTTGATCTCACCCTTTTTATGTTTTCTTTTCCCCAGGATTTAAAGAAAGTTTTAGGTATGAAAACAAAAGGGGAAGATCTTTAAGTGATATTTTGAAGATCTTTCACCACGATTAGAATATTATTTTCTGAGTTTCCAAAGACACTAAACTATTACAGTCCTTGTGTGTCTGTTTTCAATATGTATTATGTATTCTGCAAATGTAATGTAATGTCCATATATGTCAAGATTTGGGTCTCTACATCCATAGTTATTCATGGGTTTCAAAATTAAATGATTTGAAAAGAGTTTATTTGACACTCCAATTTATTATAGGTGAATGGGTTTCTAGATAAATTGGATAGTAAAATCATAACTCCAAAAATATGATAATAAATACAGAGAAATATTTAGTGTATGAATATTCAGTGTAGATCAGGTTGATCATCTTCTTCTATTTATAAATCCTCGAAATAATTATAAAATTTACTCATCCTAGAATATATAATAAATGTAGAATGAATGTGTGTGATGGATATATAAAATATAAATTTTTCTTTTAATGATAACCAGTTAGTGTTTTTCCACAAACATCTGCGTGATTGTATTTTTTGTGTCCAATCTTGTGAGATTCTCTATCTTTTTATTCATTCCTTTCATTGTTTATGGAGTGGATTTTCATAATTTATTTTTTTTACATGTCTAATATTCTATTATAGGAAAAATGATACCAAAATCCTCAATTTGAGATATAGATGTGGAATGCATGAAAAATAATTTAAACCAAACATGGTTTTTTTAATAATACGTATACAAATATCGATGGGGCTCTGACATATATTGAATCTCATAATCTATCTATTTGAAAATCAGTTATTAATTTAGGACTAATAAACTATTCTTGAATAGTTGGAGGTAGTAAGAAATTTCGTTATATGATTTAATTGTGACTTCTTAAAAATATGGTAGAAGACCTTTGAAATAGTTAAGGTTATAGATCTTGGATTATAATGGTGTCTATAATTTGTGGAAGAAGATCATAGTGTGATAAGATCTTACATTAATCAGATCTCTTTGATCGGTTAGTATACAAATGTGATGGTATTAGCTTTTGGAAGTAGAGGCATCTGATTAACTAGTGGTTGAAAAATTTCTTAATGGGGGCATCATGTTGGGGTAGAAACACAAAATATTAGAACACTTACATGATTGAAGATACATGATCTATCGGTTTCTTATGATGGAATCTCATTTCAATTGATTTTATCTTGACAGATATAGTAGTATATTATGATAGTTGGTTCCAAACATAGAAACTTTTGATTAGTTTGGAAAAAAATAATTAACTAACAAAAAACCTAAAACTCATATTTAACATAACCAACATGATATTAGATTATAAAAAATAATTTATTTCTTAGAACCAACTAATAATCTTCCCATTTTTATTTAAAAAAATCATGAAATTAATAAGCACTTAAATATCATTTAGCTGATAAATACGATGAAGTTAGTTATCATAATCGTCAATGATAAAATGTGCATCAAATCCATGATTCCTAGAAAAAATATTACACATCCATTTTGGGATTATAAAAATGATAGGTATAATATTAAAATAAATAAAAAACATGTAAGAATAAAAAGTGATAATTTCTACTAAATAATAAATTCAAAACATAACCTAATAATAAAAAGATCAGATAATAGGTTCCCTAGAAATCAAAATCTATGTCTAAAGAAGTGTCATCACCATGGGTTGTGGAAGTAGAAGCTATATTCATTCCTTTTACATTAATAAGAGGAGTTAAAGTGGATGATGGAGGAGGTTTCTGATAATAAAAGACATCAATTTATGAAACCGACCTAAGTAACCCCATTGCTTTAATATGGGTATGTACAAAAATGAAAACAACAACATAAGTTCTATTCAAAGGTGATGAGAAAGGTGAAGAAAATGAAATCTTCATACGGAATGGATTGAGGGGAAATATGTTCATTGTTTTTTAGGATTAATGTATCTATCTACATAAAAAACAGAGTAATAAATCAACCACCATTCTCTATAGTATTTAAAAAGTATACATTTTCTTTGATATATATTTACACCATATGTTCTAAATCCATCAACTAGGTCACATGCATTATGATAGCTATAATATAAATTTCTTCATAATGAGAAGTAGATAAATCTTAATTGAATAATTGTATAAAAATATTATAAATTTTGTCATGATGAGATTCTATTATATAAATTTCTTCATAATGAGAAGTAGATAAATCACCAAACATAACATTAATCAGTCATTTAAGAATAGATCAGATATATTTAGCATCAAATGAAGTAGTGGTAGATGGAGGTGGGGAGCTTGAAGAGAAATATCTAGTAATAGGTATAGAATCCTTCCTTATAAGAAAATATACATATATATGTTTCATAATGATTCTCATATCCCCCAATGTTGAATGAATGAAATTCATCTATTCTACAAATATATTTTTATACATTTCAATTTTTCCAATCTTGATGAAAATTTTAACTTATGGATTATCCAAAACCAATGGTATAATCAATGTTGGGTAATCATCACTAATATTTTTTTCTGTAGCGGAAAAAGATCTATGAATTTCACTAGTATCAAATAACAAATCATCCATAAAGAATTCCAATATAGTTATGTTAGATGACTAGATTGTGGTGGGCAAGAAGCATGTTGTGATTACTTCTATTGACTATGCACTAATACATCCTTATGACTAGTTTTGGCATTATGACCACTAGAAGGAAATGATTTTAAAAGATCCACCTGATCAATTCATTTAGACCAGGGTACCTAAGGATATCTCTAAGTAATTAAAATTATAGGTGCTCATTCCTCTAAAGGATTTAGATCATCATCATTATTATGATCATCCTCACTACTTCCATCAGATTTAAAATATGTTATTCCTAACACAATATTACCTAGATATTTCTCCCCCTTGGATTTTGTGTCACTCCGACCTTTGAATGAAGAAACTATATTATCAGGGATTTCATATTACTAACAACATGAAGTCTTCTAGGAACATCTCTAACTAAGGTCAGAGATATACTAACCAGAATAAATTATCTAAATAAAATTTCAGCAAATTTTGAATAATAATTTTCAAAATGATCATTATTTTTAAAATCATTGTCTTCTATTTCGTCTTCCACAGAGAAAATTAATTTTTCAAGAAGGAATATTTGGGGATTAAGAGATATTTGATAAACTTATAGGCCCTTATAAACATATGGATCACTAACTTACTCCACTAAAAAAAGGATGATTCGTCTATTTTATCTGCAACATCCACCAGTTTAGTTATAGCATCAAATAATGATTCATCTTCTTTATCAAAAGAATATAACACCACATCATCTAGGTTTAATCTAGGTTTAACCATGTTTCTTGTTATATAATAATTATTTGTAGGATTAAAATTTTAATAGATACTATCATTTTAATCTACCCATATTCCCATTAATTAGTTCTAGTTTACATTCACCCTCTTATGGGTAATTTTTCTATGACAAAACCCTCTAAATTTTAGTAATTTATATATCCTTCATTAATAAGGAATATCTCTTCTAAAAATGTAATAATCATTGTTAGATATGCAATTGTGGTTGATATCATGTTTTTCTTTCATAACTCCACTATGTAAACCATGAAACGCCATAAAATATAATTTTACCTTCACTATATTTTTTTTTAAATGGAATATGTCTTGATACCTCATTGTAAAATAATTCCCCATTCTTTGGATAAAACATATACATGACTAACATAAAAATGAAATGAAAATTTTAAAATATTTAAAAAATAGTATTACTTATTATAGTTTCATTCATATATTTATTAAGAACAGAATATTTAATTATCAAATAAGGACTATTTTATGAAAATAACCTTTATAATTTTCGTAGAAACTTTTACGGAAAACTTTTAGAGCTTTATCACATTATTTCAAAGAAAATAAAATCTATATTAAATTTAAAACAATTTTTTATAATTTTTTATATCTTTATTATGATAGTATGAAAAAAAGATGAAATCATGAATCGACATAGGGTAAAATGGCATATCATTTCATAAAAAACATCATCCTATCCTTAATCCAAGATAAATTTTCAGTTAATGACATTCGTGAAGAAAACCGTGAAACTTATATTTCATTTTCAACTATAACAACATAAGAAACATACTGGGGTTTTCACGGTTTGACCGGCCAAATCAATTCTCCTCTTGTTATTATCATCACAATTCGCCATTGTGTACGGTTAGAACCCTCGTAGTGACAATTATATCATAGGATCTAGGTTCGAAGGTCAAAGATAATGGAACATAGGTCAACATAGTAAGATAAGAAGATTCAATAATGGAAGTGAAGAAATAATTCATCATACTCATATATACTGGGATTTTTATCATCCATGGATTCAATGAATAAAAAATTAACGAAAGTTAATAATTTCTTAAAAAATTTAGTGAAATAATTACATAAAAATAAGTGGTTTCATTTGTAATTATGGAAACCATAAAAAATTTCTTATGATTTCATGATAATGATATAATTTCTATAGTACCACGCCCATTTTTTACTATGTGGAAATATATCATCAAATATAGAACTTCCAGTGGTAATATATGTAATAGTATATCATTATTATAGAAAGGGGTTTTTATCGGCATATAAAAAATAACATTAAACTCTACAATTAAAGATGATGATAAAATATATAATATTATTTTCAAGTCAAAATTAACCCATTCTCATGAAATTCAAATGATATGTGTTTATGTTAGCAAAATTATGTTCAATTACAATGGTTCAAAGTGTAATTTCTCATTTTTTAAATCTTCTCTCAAATGGTGTTTTCTTATATAAATGTGATTTTTTCAATAATGATACATTGGATTCTTGTAAATTTTTATAATAGTTGTATGATCCCAATTCATTGGGACTTGTTGACATTTCTATTCATAGTCTAAAAAAGGTTGTTTCATCTATATAAGCAGTGAACAAAAAATCCCTATAGCTACGTACTCGTCTTCAATTATGGATAAAATACAGGAATTCAGTTTCATTATTTCATATAATACATGATACATTACCAAAAATATATTTTTATAGATGTAATTTTACTATATAAATTAAACCCATCAAAATTTGAATTTAGTTAATTAATTAAATTATTTAAATCTACATTAGAATAATAGTGTCATATTTATTTGTAGTTTTTCGAAAATTAAAAATCATTTTTATAATAATAAAATGTAATTATTTTGGATTTTATTGAAATTTATCCCACATACACATAGTAAACATAATATATATTGCAATTTCTATTGTGAATGGTAAACATTTATTTATACCACTTTGTGTAGTTTGATCAACTTATGTCATAGTTTCATCGACATAAAATTTAAAACCTGTATACATGGGAGTGTCACTTCTATATGTACAATCCAGAATATGATTTTTTAGATGTTCTGTAGTTTATTTCATTGATTTAGTATAATATCTTCATTATTTTGTAAAATATGAAAACCAAGGGTGATTTTTAACTCACCCATAAAACTCAATTCATGGTTATTTTTCATCATTTTTTTAAAATTAAATACCCAGGGAATTTATTGGTTATCCCATGGTAATATCAAATGAATATATTTTTAATAATAAAATAAAAATTGGAAATATTTTATTAAATAATTTGAGTTCAACTATATAATTTAAAAAATCATTAAAAATCAAAAAATTGTTGAGGCTATAATAAAAATATCTAGAAACTCATTTTTAACCATATAATTATTTTTTTCAATTTAAATATATGATTTGAAAGAGGAGGGCTTATAAATATATTTATTTTTTTCAAAAAAAACATCAACAATTATATATCAACTAATGAATTCTCTCTTAACATTAAATTGATATAATTTATAATAAAAATGCTTTTTAAAAGTAAGAATCATTCTTATAGCTTCATGTCTAGAAATATGTAGAAAAGTTTCTTAATAGTAAATACCTTTCTATTAATTATACCTTTAAACAAATAATCTATCATTATTTATAATTACATTTCATTAATCTTCTATCTTGTTTCAAGATAACCCTTTCTTTAAAATGTTTTAGAG
The DNA here is from genome assembly GCA_963277665.1 of Viscum album. NCBI lineage: Eukaryota > Viridiplantae > Streptophyta > Magnoliopsida > Santalales > Viscaceae > Viscum > Viscum album. The sequence continues at coordinate 63,831,627 of OY728128.1, forward strand.
GCATTGTTTATTTCAACTAGTTATTATAGTATATTCCATTTACGTAGACCATATTTTCATTCACATCCATTTCTATGAAATCATAATTTTTTCATATATGACATTCATAGGTTCTATCATTGTTAAGAAGACTTGATTTCCGACAAGATTTTAAGAGAATCTAGTATTAGTGTTCCATTATATAGATATTCAAAAAAACATCTAATGGGGGACTCTATGAGTCCTAATATCTCTTGGGATAATACTATTTTACACTTCATTTTCATCTATATGTTTAGTTTGAAGAAGTTCCTTACAACTGAGAGATTTTTATATAGAATTGTTGATGGAATTACCAAAGGATTCAGAATTGATATCTGTTTTAGAAGGTTTTTCCTCATAATTCCCTTAAGGGGTATTAGTCTCTTATGGATCAGTTTCAATAAATTTGGAAAGTAAATTTTTATCCACAATATTAGTCCATTTAATGAATAACCTACATGATTTACTATATATAGAATATGCTTAGAAAATTTCTTCATCACTTTTGGATGAAAGAATTTATAAAATCAACATTGTATTACATATAAATATATAACAACCTGCAACTCTAAAGTATGTTACTTTTTATTTTCTACCTTTTTGTAACTTATATGAGCAAATTTTTAAGAGTTTCATAATTATAACTCTACTAATAATAGTGTCATCTATAGTTACAATGACTTCACATAAAAATTGGCAAATCATACTCACTGGGTGTGGTCTAGAAATTTTGTAAAGGCAAATATTTCTCCTTTATGGTTCAAAATTATGTTTTGGGGTATTTTGAGGATATTTTTTATGACTATAGTAGTGTTTTATAAATAGGGACTAAATGCCCTAATTTTGAAACTCACCACCATGATCACTTCTTACGGTATTAATTTTATATACTCTACAGTTTTATACAGATTCATCATATGTAGTAAATTAAGAACCATATTCAATTTTGTGAGTTAGAAGTAGTAACAGGGTGTATCTAGAAAATTCATCCACTAGAACATAAGAAGAATTATTCCCATTTTAGTTAGAAACTCTAAAAGTTACAAACATTTCCAAGTGAACTAAATTTTATTTTTGAGAATGTAACACTAATTTCATTGGATTGAAATGGATTTTTTGATTCTCCACCTTTTAATATGGGTTATATATTTTCTCTTTTGGGAAATATCAATTGTGGAGATCTTGTACAATTGCTTTCCTAGATATCTTCCTCCGTGGGTATATATTTTAATGTCATAGTCTTATATGTTAATTCTCGTATTCAATGTTAATTTAACATATAGAAGAAATATTCTGTGAAGATAATGAATCTAAATCAAAAACAATAACATTGTCATTCCAAAAAGGTGGTCATACAAATTCATTTCTAGCATAATTGGTATTGAAGCCATTATATTAAAGCAGAAAATGATTATAGTCATCACGTAATGGTGAAATGATAATTAAGATTAAATTTCAATTCATCATAAAAATAAAACATCAGATATTAAAACATTTCAGAAGTTTCTAATTTGATCGAGTCCAATTATTTTTCTTTTGGATTTATCACAAAAAATTACATGTCCAGAAAATTTATTGTTTAGGTTCATGATGCTCTTGTAGTCCCCCGTCATGTTTCATGAACATGCACTTTCCATGTAACATATATGATTATGGATAAAATTCATGATTTTTTCCTATAACAAAAAGAAAAAAATGATTATCATTAACATGATTTTATTAGGTTTACAAATTTTTGTGATAAATGCATTAGGAATAATTAGTTTCTTAATTGGTTTTCCGTAAATGGATTTTAACTTTCTTAAAAATGAATACATTTTTGGACTGTAGGAATACGATTGTTTTATAGACTATGATAAACTATAATTATGAACTAATTTATTTTAATAAATAATTCATTTTCTGTAACACCCCAAGATTCCATGGTACACTTCTCTTTAAATAATACAGTAGCGTGTGTTGTACGCATCTTCGAGTTCTAACACACCACCACCAATCAGAGTAGCCGTTATGAATAGTAATACCCACTTTTTGAAATTTCATATATTTTATCATTCAAAATGGACTACATTTTTGGATTCAGAATATCGAAATTAGCTTAGGGTGAAGTTTTGGTATTTTTCTGAAAACCTTCATTTTTTGATGAATAGTGAAAAACACTGAGTTATAGTTTAACACCAAATTTTTATTTAAATAATTATTTACCTTATTTAAATTTATTTTAGGTCAAAATAGATACATAGTAACTAAATAAGTTCAATGAAATTGTTTGAAGTCAGTTTATTATAATTTTAGATATATAAAATTTTTATTGAACTTTTCACCGTCTTTTACCCATATCCTAAGAGAATTTTCAAATTAAAATATAACATAATTTCACCCCTTATGTGAGTGGAATTTCAAAAATATGATAGATACAGTTAATATAAATGAGTTAAATGTGGTTCAATAAGATAAAAATATTTTTTGGTGAATAGTATCTTTTTACTTTTACTTACCAAGGTAAAAAGTAAATATGGTAATTAAGGGTAAAAATGATATTAATATTACCCTAAAACAAGTAATAATTCTATTGGACAAGTGTATATTGACCAAAAACAACCATAGTAATGAAATATGAACTTATTTGGTCCACTTTAATTGGATTAGGACATTTATTATTATTTAAATCAAAGAAGAGTTAAAAGAGATAAAATCAAAGTTAAATAACAAAAAAAAATTTAATATAGGGTTATAAATAAGATAAATTCAATTATAAATATTAATTAGAAATATAATAATATTTCCTCAATAATGGTATTTTATTTATAATTTTTAGACATTATATAATTTAATTTATTTATGACACAATGATGATACAGTAATTAACTTATTAGTGAAATATTAAAATAATTGATATTAAAAATACATAAAAAATATAATTTGAGACTTTTAATGAATTACATGAATTTTATAGGTTAATATGACATGTTAGTGCTGATTAAGTGAATTAGGATCGAATTAATAATGCTGTTATGAATTTAGAAAAAACAAATTACCAAATAGTGTCAAAATTGACATAAATGAGTTTTTAAAACAAATATTATATTATTAATTGATTTTCATTTCATAAAAATCAATGTTTCGTACAAAGGACTTATATTATGGTAGGTGTATCATTAATGGACCACTTTGGGGTCTATTGGAAGTATATAGTATATTTATTAACCGTATATTATTAAAATAAAAAGTGACTTGGTAAGTGTCAAACAAATTAACTAAAGGTTAAAACAAAAAGGTAAGGTTAATAATTTGACCAAAACCTATCTAGAACTTATCGGTTGAGTTTTTTTAGACCTATCCCCACCATATAATTTTAATAATCAACTTTTCATCCATTATAACCTGAATATGATTTTATTATAAAATAATACTTTATGTTTTTCATAAAGGGCCCCCCTCCCCCTTATTAAAAGACACAACTTATAACCAATTCCTCAAACCTATCAAACATTGTAGATCGCCCAAAATCTACCCAATTAAGCTCCCTAAATACCTATCCTCCTCCTAGAAGCCTTACCTTAGGTAGAAGGCACATGAAGATTCGTTTTTGGTTCAAACCAAAGGGAGTTACCCAAATTAAAGGCAACGATTTCACTTAGCTTATTTTCTTTTATTTTACTTCTACAACCACTAAAACATTCTTATTCTTTTCTTTTGTAACAACACATGTATACTAAATATACTAGGATATTTTTCTGAGAAGTATTTCAACTACACATTCACACACCGCCATCTAATGGGTGAAGAACATAATGTTTCTATGGATGGGAACCAAACGCTTCACGAAACGATGATTGTTCAATTATCTCGTACCACCTCTCATGGTGGCTATTTTGATGGGACTATAATTAAATATTATATTAATGATATTAGTTTTATATATAATATTCTTTAATTCTATTTTATATCATACCATTATTTGTTTCATGTTGTATATATATATATATATGATAATTTCATTTGAAGAAGTGCGGACTACCGCCCCTCAAAGTGATATGACTCATTCGTACCATACATGGAACATACAAAGGATGGCGTTAATTAACATAAGTATCATATATATGTTATTATATTATTCTAGAATAATAATATATCTTTTTATTATTTGGTTTTGATTCCATTTAAAATGAAAAATGAAATGGAAGTAGCGTTCGTGCATACGTACAGACTACCGTCTCCACGAACGCGGTGAGATTAATTCCCCATCATATCCATTCAAGAATAATTTCATTTTTTGAATAAAAATAATTTTTTAGGACTTCATATCATTCTGGATATGAATAAGATACTAACTATGTATAACAAACACGACTTATGTAACAAAACATATAAAATAAAACGAGTAAGTGAACAACCGTAATGATGATAATACTAAAATATTATTAACAAATCAATAATAAAAGATCTTATATGATATCATATTTATGTATATGATTATTGTATAATTTAATAAAAATCATTTAACTATTATATAGGAGGTTAACCTACCCTCGACCAAGGTAAAGTACAAGTTAAGGGATCATTTCACAATCTCTTCATTGTCCGAGGTTGTTTATACATAATTATCTACTGTGACCTCTTTATAAAACACATATATGTTTCCTAAAAATGTATTCCAAAACATTTTTACTATTTACTATACTATGGTTTAAAGTCATTTATACACCTGCTTGACTTTTTATAAAATGGTTTTAACGGAATCATTCCATCATTTTCCAAACAAGGTCCTTTTTAACCTTTTCGACAAAATTATGGTAAGAATGTATTTTTAACATATACAGTGGGTGCAGGTATTTTACACCATTATAAAATTGCTGAAGATTCCATTACAAGTTTATACGAATATTTTCAATGTAAATGTTTTCTTTTATAATTATGTGACTTTTAAATGATTTCTAAAAAGGTATTTCTATCAAATAGTTTTGATTTCATCCATGTCAACTTCCATTGATGGATTTTAAGTTTATTCAAAGTTGATTTATTATGATAGAAAACATCAATATTGTATTAAAGGTTTTGTCATATGTTTGAATGTGGATGTGTTTTTTATACCATTCATGGTTTATGGATAATGTATTTACATTTCGTATGCTAGTTTTGATATGAATGATTATGTTATGTTTAAATCATTTCATATGGGAAAGAATTGGACTTAGTAAGTGACGGGTGGAGCCCACTATAGTTTATTGATGCATCGGTAGGTCCCATGAGACAAACTAGTGGCTTGGAATAAGGCCATGGAAAAATCATATCTGTAGTCTTGGAACAAGGCCTTGACTATGTGGATATGATTGTCTGACATTATGCATTCTATCATTATAAAATTGGTTATTGATATTTCATGTGATTATTCGACCAGTAGAATATCCATGTAAATAAGTAAATGGAATTATTTCATTTTATTTTTTCCATATTATGCTGAATTTAATGTTAAAAGGGCTTTAGTTTAGTTATACATTTCCTTAAATGTATATGCTTATTTATGAAAGTTTCTGCTGTATTGTTATCCTTACTGAGCATCTGAGCTCACTCATTTCTATGTTTTATTATTCCCAATATGTGAGGAAATATTTTATAACTGACCTGCAGGGACAGTCTAAAGGGGATATGAGTGTGGACTATAGAGACTATGTTATTTTAGTTTTTCACATTATGATGTAATGCAACATTTATGAATGTATCTAGTGTTTCCAATGCTACTAAACTAATCTTTATTTCAAGAATTAATCTTTTGTGATCATCCCAATGTTATGTAATAATTCACCAACTCTGGGTAACTGGGGTCGGGGCGTTTCAGTTGGTATCAGAGGAAGTTTAGTACAGACATTGGAAGATAGATTTCGATAAACTCTTATTACATCACATAGCCCTAAGATAGAATTTGAGGATTAGTATAGAATAATTTCCTAGAATTTTGGTATTTTAGAGATTTTGTGAGTTTTCTGAGCAATACATCCCTTTCTAGATATGAGCATGTAGAGGCAGCTCTGGTACAGATAAACCTAGGGGTAAAGCCTGAAAACACCACTTTGAGCTAGACTCGAACGGGAACTGGTGCACGAAAATGGGCCTTAGTGCACTCTTAGTAACAACACTCCAGGGGGACATGATTAGGATAATTCTCCTTTTCATTACAAACAATTATGAAGGGTTTATGAGTATATACATCCTCAATGAAAACATTTGTATGATTATGAATTATATCCATAAACTGTTCAATTTATGTTAAGTGTTTTACAAGTTTGGAATTATATATTTCGATTCATAGACAAATCTAGTTTTTGACATTGTTTATAAATGGAGCCTAGTGAAAGTAATGGAAACTGTATCACTGCACACACTCCATTTAGGGATTTCCCTCCTGCTCAAGATAATTATAGTGGAGTTGGTGATGCAACTGGTGCGGATCAACTAATCAGCATACTGGGACAACTCACTCAGGTTATGAATAATAACCTTACCTGTATGGAACAACCTGATCCACAAGGTGGAGGAACAATGTTAGATCGCTTCATGAGGCAACAAACACCAACATTCAATGGGGGTACACATCCACTGGTAGCTGAGCAATGGATAAATTCCTTAGAGAAAATATTGCATTACATGGGGATTAGTGAAATGGAAAAAGTTGTCATGGTAGTTTATCGCCTCACTAGAGATGCAGATCAATGGTGGTCAATGATTCAAAACACTAAGGATGATTATGAATTTTCAAATATGCAATATAGGGATTTTAAAGATATTTTCATAGAAAAATACTTTCCTCATGACCATCGAGCAGATATGGAAAGAGAATTTCAAATTCTGTGAAAAAAAGAGGATGTGAATGTCCCAAAGCATGAGGCTAACTTTACAAGGATAGAGAGGCATGAACAGATTATATACGTAACCCAAGGAATAAAATTTATCATTTCTTTGATGGGTTAAAAACATTTCTCCGTCGAGCATTAGTCTCACAATCCTTCTCATCATACGAAGATATTGTCTCCTGTGCTATCAAGACAGAAAAGGAATTCTCTATGTCTTATGACATTAAAGAAAAGAAAGCGAAGAAGATATATGTTGATCACTCTGCGAATGTGAATAAGGGGAAGAAGGGAAATTTTGAATATCAATCATGCATTAAATGTTGGAAGAAACTGCCTTGTACTTTCTTGAAGGTAATGAGTGTCTGTTATAAGTGTGGTAAAAAAGGCCACCGGCATCGTGATTGCAAGGGGAAGAAAGAAGCTATCAATGGTCAATGATACAATTGTAGGGAGATGGAACATTATGAAAATGAATGTTCTATGCATCAGGGTAACATACCTTAGAAAAGTCCAAGGGATCCAGTCCAAGCTTATTCTATCACTACTGCTGAGGTAGAAGCTTCGAATGACGTGGTGGCATGTAATTTAATGGTTTTCTCAAGTTTAGCCAATGCTTTATTTGATTCTGGATCATCTCATTGTTTCATATATTCCCACATTGATAGAAAAATTAGATATTTCCTATTTGATTTAATGAGGGAGTTTTCAGTCAAAAATCAGAAGGCATGTATCATTGCAACAAAGTTTTGTGAATAAGCCCGCAATAGAGCACATAAATGTTCTTTATCTGGTGATCTCATCGCCATACCCTTGATTGAATTTGATATAATCCTCAGTATATATTGGCTTTTGGAACATGATGTGAAGATTTATTGTAAGAAGAATGAGTTTACTATTTTTTATGATGATGATAAGGAACACCTTATCTTTAGAGCAGAATCGTCACCACCTAATTATTATATAGATCCACCCCCATTAGCACAACTAAATTCAATTATTTGGGAGAAATATAATGAAATGATTGTGGTTGAGGAAAGAAATGTTCAAATAGAGGATGTACCCTTTGAAAAAGAATATGTAGATGTGTTTCCATATGATTTATTTGGACATCCTCCAGAATGCGAAATTGTGTTTTCCATTGATTTAATTCCTGGTTCAAGGCCTATATCGAAGACCCTTTATAGAATGGCCACTGTGGAATTAGTTGAACTAAAGAAACAATTAGAGGAATTGAGTAATACGGGATTTATTCTCCCTAGTGTTTCTCCATGGGGAGCCACTGTTCTTTTTGTTGAGAAGAAAGATGGATCTATGAGGTTATTTATCGACTACAAGGAGATAAATGATATAACAATAAAGAAAAAGTATCCCCAACCTCTCATTAATGATTTATTTAACCAACTTCATGGAGGTAAATACGTTTCAAAGATTAACTTCGATCTGAATACCATTAGTTGTGTGTGAAGAAGGAAGACATTCCGAAGACAGCATTTCGAACCAGGAATGTGCATTACGAGTTTACAGTAATTCCTTTTGGATTGACTAATGTTCCCTCTGTGTTCATGGATCTAATGAACCAAGTTTTCAAGGAATATCTTGATGAATTTTTAGTGGTATTTATTGATGATATCTTGGTATACTCCAAAAGCTACGAAGATCACAAAAATCACTTGCACATTATATTAAAGTCTCTGAGAAGACATGAATTAAATGGGAAGTTTAGAAAGTGAGAATTCTGGAATCAAGAGATTTCTTTTCTTGGCCATATTTTCTCTAAGGATGGAATCTCTATTGATCCTTATAAGACCAAGGAAATCCAAGAATGGCCAGAACCGATGAGTATAACCGAGGTACACAGTTTTATTGGTTAAACAGGTTATTATCAACATTTTGTCTAGAATTTTTCCCGATTGCCTAACCCATTAACGTATCTCACAAGAAAATGGGATAAACTTGTTTGGAAAAAATAGTGTGAAGAATGTATTGAAGAACTGAAGAGAATATTTTTCAATGCTCCGATATTGAATCTACCATCAGGGAATGATGGTTTCGTTATTTATAGTGATGCATCAAAGAAAGGATATGGTCGTGTCCTTATGCAATATGATAGGGTTATTGCCTATGCATCACGAAAACTAAAAATTCATGAGCAAAACTATACTACTCATGATCTTGAGTTACCTGCTGTAATCCATGCCTTGAAAATATGGATACATTATCTCTATGGTAAAAAATTTGAGATTTATACTGATCACAAGAGTTTGATGTATATTTTCTCAAAGAAAGAACTCAACATGAGGAAAACGAGATGGCTTGAACTACTCAAGGATTATTATTGCATGATACGCTACCACCCAGGGAAAGCAAAAAAGGTTGCAGCTGATTTGAGTAGAAAAGATCATGGAGTTTTGAACAAGATGAGAGTTGAGAGGGATCCTATTTTCATGGATCGAGTAAAGATGGATATGGGAATCACCATAGATGGTGAAATATCAATAATTTTTCAAATTTCTACCAAAACATCATTACTAGAAAGGATAAAGTGTTCTTACACCGGCGATGATGAGTTTCATAAGATGATTAAAGCTGTGAATGACGGGATATTGGGTGACGTTGTGTATGAAGATGGTATTTTGATATTTGGGAAGAGACTTTGTGTTCCCTATAAACCTGATCTAAAATGGGAATTTTTGGATGATACTTATAGTTCCAATTTCTCCACACACCCTGGTAGCCCTATGATATATAGAGATTTGAAGAGAAATTTTTGGTGAGACAACATGAAGAGGGAGATTTATGATTTTGTGTTAAGATGCATGGTTTGTAAACAATTGAAAGCTGGAAGGAAATATCCTGGAGGAGTCAGGAAACCTCTTCCCATACCTGAGTGGAAATGGGATAATATTACGATGGACTTTGTCATGGGACTACCAAAGACTACTAGAGAAAATGATGCAATATGGGTCATTGTTGATCATATTACCAAGTAATCACATCTTATTTCTATAAGAGAAGATCTACCACTTGAACATTTAGCAAGACTATATATTAATGATGTTGTGAGACTTCAGGGAGTACCCCTATCAATTTTTTCTGATCGTGTTCCCCATTTTAAATCATGATTATAGAAGAGTAATCAGAAGGCCTTGGATACTGAACTTCGTTTGAGCACTGCCTACCACCCTCAAATAGATGGAAAATGAGAACAGACTATTCAATACTTAGATGATATGTTGATATCCTTGTCACTTGACATTAAGGGTATGTGGGATCAATATTTACCTATGGTAGAATTTTTTATAACAATAGCTTACATTTGAGTATTCATATGGAACCATATGAAGTGTTATACTGAAAGAGTGGTTGCACCCCAACCTGTTGGGATGATGTTTGTGAAATAAAACTCATAGGCCCAGAACTAGTGGAGGAATTGATGGAAAAGGTGAAGGTATTCCAAAACCACATCAAAGTAGCTCAAAGTAGGAAAAAGTGCTATGCTCACAATCGAAGGAAGGATTTGGACTTTCATGTAGGAGATCATGTTTTCTTGAAGGTATCTCCGTGGAAGGGAGTTATACATTTCAGTAAGAATGGTAAATTGTGTCCCAAGTATATATGACTTTTCTAAATTTTTGAACGAATTGGGGATGTAGATTATCATTTCGAAATGCTGCCAAATCCTTCAAAAGTGCACGATGTGTTCTATGTATCACTACTGTGAAAATACATACCTGGCCCAATGAATTTACTCACCTATGAGGAAGTATAATTGGAACCTGATATGTCTTATTGCGAAGAACCCGTCAGGATTCTTGATATGAGAGAACAAGTGCTGAGAAACCGTACGACTCGTCTGGTAAAAGTTCTATTGAAAAACCATAAGATGGAAGAGGCAACAGGAGAACCCGAGGAACTTATAATGAAGAAACACCCATGTCTTTTCATGTGGTAGTATTCTTGAAATTTGGAGGACAATATTATTTGAAGGATGAGAGAATGTAACACCCCAAGCTTCCATGGTATGCTTCTCTTTGAATAATATAGTAGCGTGTGTTGTAGGCAACTTCAAGTTCTAACACACCACAACCAATCAAACTGGCTGTTATGAATAGTAATACCCTCTTTTTTAAATTTTATACATTTTATCATTTAAAATGGACTTCATTTTTGGATTCAGAATATTGAAATTAGGTTAGGGTGAAATTTTGGTATTTTTCTGAAAAAAATCAATTTTTGATGAATAGTGAAGAACACTGAGTTATAGTTTAAACCAAATTCTTATTTAAATAATTATTTATATGATTTAAATTTAATTTAGGTCAAAATAGATACATAATACCTATATATTTTCAATTTAATTCATTGGAGTCAGTTTATAATAATTTTAGATATTTAAAAATTTTATTTAACTTTTCACCGTCTATTACAAATCTTCTTGCAGAATTAGAAAATTCACATAATTCAAAATCTTACTGCTTCTGTGAGTGGAATGTCAAAAATCTGAGAGACACAATTAATATCGACGAGTAAAATTTTGTTCAACAAGGTAAATTTTTTTTGTGGTAAGTAGTAACTTTTTACATTTATTTACCACAGTAAAAATAAAATAGGGCAAGTAAGGGTAAAAATGATATTAATATTACCCAAAAACATGTCCAAATTATATTGGACAAGTTTATCTCAACAATAAAAAACATTATGAATAAAATATTAACCACTTTGATCAACTTGAATGAGATTAGGACATTTATTATTATTTAATTCTAAGAAGATTTAAAAGAGATAAAAGAAAACTTAAATAACTAAATGATTTTTAATATATGGTTATACATAAGATAAATTAAATTATAAAAATTCATTATAAATCTAAAAATATTTACTACATAATGGTATTTTATTTATATTTTTTAGACATTATATAATTTGATTTATTTATGACACATTGATAATGCAGTAAAATAGGTTTTTCTAATCCCAGTAGGGATTTAAAAAAAGAATGATATTCCTTAAATATTAATTTAAAAAACCACCAAATTCTATCATACTTTTACTTTATTAATCATTATTATTGATTTTTAATCCATTTATAAGGGTAAATTTGATCCAACAAACTTGGATGATATGACTTATCTGTAATGGTTTCTAAAAGTACCTCCTATGATGACCCTATAGGAATATATTTTTCTTCAAATATTGTAGGATTTCAAATTTTCATTACTAATTTTGTATAATCCCATTTTACACGTTGAGGGGTAATCGTTACAAAGTCTATTTACCAAGAGGCACTAATCTCGAATACATTACAATATTAGGACCGAAGGCCAATGACCAAACTCTAATCCCCACCATAAAGCTACTCAGTAAGAAAAATCAATGAATTACTACATGGTTCTGATACCGATGGAAAATATATATCCTCTCAAATAGAGAAATCTGATGGCCTCGTTGGTGGATTAACCTTTTTTCTCTAACCTCATCTAGAATTACACCATGTATCAGACCTAATATATTATTGAATAAAATTATTCCAACAATTAATCTCCATTGTTCTATTTCTACCCCACAAACATTGTTGGAAAACACACATCTATTGCCAGCCCACCGGAAACCTCCCACCTTCACCCAATATTGGGGGCACACCATTGCCTACCAGGGAGGTCTGACGGTGTCTCACTCCACCGCCCAATGTCTCCCACCCATTAAATATAATAATATATAATGAGGTTAATGTGTATAATATAATGATAATATCCATGAGGTTACAAAATTAAATCAAAATGGTTTATTTGACACAATTAATATTAATTGGTGAGTCTTCGTATTGTAACATGTGGGTATATAACATCATTATTTAAATAAAATATAAATAAATTTATCTTGAACAACTATGTTTGAAGGGGTATTTTTTACTAATCTATAAAATTACGGAACTCATTTTCAATAGTATAAATCCATTCTACTTGTCATATATATATATATCATTCGTGGGGTAAAATTTATAAAAATCTTTTATGGTACGAGGAACAAGAAAAGTATCCAGTGTAATTATAATTGAAGAAAAAACCATCTACCTCATTATAATAAATGATTACACTGGACATCGATTTTCAGGAGTCATTGATCAAATCTCTCAATAATATTGGATAATTCGACCCATTATATTGATCAAGATATGTAATATGATATATTATGAAGAAAATGGTAGACCAATACCTATTATCCTTCAATATGTTCACCCTACCTAATCAAATAATCGACATATAATTGTAAAGGATATGGTGTAAATAAAAACAACCTACTTCCAAATATATGATGTATTAGAAGATGGTCCCTTATATATGATTACAATTGGATGTTAATATTTTCATCATTTAAATTTATTATTTTACTAAACATTGAGTACAAATGGATGATACATACATAGTTATTAGAGATTAGGGTACTACAATACATCAAATGTGAAAAATGAAAACTAAACCTAGACCATTTTTTGAAAAATATAGTTATTCTCATTGATTCATTTATATAAACATTGAGGGATCTCCATTTAATATTCATTTAATATCCAATATATAACATAGTATATATAACTAAATTATTTAATGGTACTATATATATAATATCTAATTACTAAATATCAATAACTTTTATCATTTTTTATATTCCTTGGTTTTTAGGTTTTTTTGTTCATTCTGAAAAATTGATAATGTATTTGGACGTTTTTGGGAATGTTTTAGGTTTCCTAATGTTTTGGAATAATGTTTTGTTTTTTCCTGTAAATAATGTTCCCTTATATGAGGTTTTGGATGGGGTTCATGGTCACTTCCAATGATGTGGCTGCCCCAAAAAAAGGTTCTTATGATATTGGGGATACCAGACATGGAACAATGTCTCCTAATAATTCAACCATGTTGTTATCCAATTTTATAGTAGCCTATGAGTGAGCCCAAATATGTCACATATTAAGTATAATCATGAAACAAATACATGAGACAATCCCTACAATACATGTATGGAATCATGGTTAAGGGAATGCTTATAATTAACCATGTATTCTAACCCTTAAAATTGTGTGACATGGATTTATATCCTTTGATAATTTTAATCAATGTTCTAAACATGAAAATATTAATTATAAAAGATACATAATAAAATTGAACATAACCCTTTTTCTTTTAGAGGGTCTATAGAGAGGGAATTTTTCCTTTTAACCTTTTTCGGATCAATGAGATGGTTGATGTGATTGATATACCTCCATGATCCTTATTTAATTATCATTAAATTCATCTCTTTATTGGTGGGTTTCATTTAAGGTGACTGTTTGATGAAGTGTCTTTATGTAAGTAGATTAATGACTATATTTCTTATACATAGTAAATTAATTTAATATTTTAATTCAAATGTATTTTTAGTTTATTTCCCTTAAATGAGAATATTTTTTGTTTGATATCAAAAAAATTTTATAAAATTAAACAATTATTCAATGTGATTAAAAATATTAGTAAGATTATCCATAAATGTTATCTAAAATGAGAAATTGTGTCATTAGGATTTATGAAAAATTAGGCTTCAAATGACTATTCATTATAATGGAATTAAATTGAAGAAATCCAATGATTATATTTTGAAATATAAAAGGAATCTAGAAATTTGATATTTAAAATTTAATAATCAATGATAATTTGAATTCAAAAGATATATTTAAGGAAGAATTAATCACTGAATGATTGAAATGGCATGTTAGATAAAATTGTTAGTTGGTGGTTAGAAAAATAATGATAGGTATCCAAAACCCTGTAAATTTATTTTTAAGTATAACTATTACTAAATAAATTTGATCTTCTTTTACATGATTGGGTGTTAATGGATTCTATCATGATAGCCTGATGTATTGGGGAAAGTGAACACATTGAGTTATGATGGATTAACTGAGTTGTGTGATGATCCTATATCTCGGAAGTAACAAAACTCTACATATAATAACATGGTTCTTTGTTTTTAATTGATTATTACATTATATATTTTATTAAAATATTTTACTCATCCATTTTTTTTGAAAATTTTCATTTGGGGAAAATAGGTTTGTATTATTTACCTTTTTGTCATGGAATCCCGACTAACATACAATGATTTTGGAGGATTATTTTAATATAAATTAAAGCAGAAATTGTAGATTTTTTATAGAATTTATTCTGAAAAATTTTATGAAATCCTTATAGAATAATACTCTCATGCATAACATTTTTCATCAGGATTTTTTATATAATGTCATTCAATGTTCGGATAAATTAAAATTTACACTTAGTAGTGGAGGATTTTTGTGGACAGTGAGACCTTAGGAGATAATGATGATATGTTTAGTTGTGATCCACTCATTACATGGAGATTTTGGGGTTTGGTATTGATGGATTTTATGACTTTTAATTTTATGATTCCCACCAATAAATTTATCCAATTATGTGTGGTATATTTTTCTATAAAATATATCTATCATGATTTCTATTAATTTTTTATCTATCCATTACAAATTGTCCATTATTAAAGAAAATCTGTTCACTCTAACTTTTTATTAATGACTTTTCATTAGCATTCAAACCAGGGGATGATGAATTCTCTAAGGGCTATGTTTTCATTATATGGGTTAACAGTGTACCTAGGTATTCATTTTGGTTCATGGTTAATATTAATCAAAGTTATATTGATGGTATTTCCATGATGTTAGTATATAGTCTTGGATGTCATAATTGACAAATGTTGGATTTTTGGGACATTATGGTCTATTTATAGGTTTGTTCCTACTTATCCGTCAACATAGTGATCCTTTTGTCAAAATGGGTGATGGGGAAAATCATATTTGAGGATAAAATTGATGACATTGTAGAGTATCCCTAACCAAGATATGAATATTTTGAAATAAAATAATGTTGAATTTTATCTGATCTAAGAGATGTTCTTGAGTCTTCTGATTGATATGATGAATTTAAATTTTTTATTATTTTTCCATGTTTCCTATTTATATTTTATAGTAAAATACCCCAAGAATAAGTTTTAATAGTCCCATAAAGGGAGATACAAATTAACCACAAAAATAGAACCCTTCAAATTATTAGAATATTATGGAGATAATGGTGTGTGTGGCATATGGTTTGGGAAAGGTAGGTACACCCAATCCAATTTAGTCTCTAATAGTTGAACCTTGAATAGATGAATATATAGATCATGCTCCGAATCATCATTTAAAAAAACACTTGATTTCTAAGGGTCAAATGACACAAAGGAGTAAGTGGATGTGATGATAAATATTTATCTTCCATTAGAGTTTATTGAAATTATATATTTAAAAAATTATAAATGTTATAGTTTAATACATGATGGATATAGAAATAGGTTGTAGGATTCACTAGTTATATGTAAGATACATTAATTATTGGAGTGTAAGAGCATTTTAGAACTTTACATGGAGCAATTCTTTACATTTTTTATGGCTTTAGCTTAATATATAAAATTTATCAATCCCCATCAAGTAAAATAAAATTTAACTCAAAATAAAAACAAATTTGTTAATAATTTTTATATTTACCCTGATGTAGTATCAGATGAGTTACTAAAGGCATGAGTTTGGTAGAGAATCTCAAAAATACGAATCATCCTAAAATTTAATGGTGTCATGAAAATTTTCATTGACTTCTATTCAATATTTTATGATCAGGAATTGAATATGGCTTTGAATAATGGAACAAATGAATTTTATTTCATGCAGACACTCTATAAACAAACTAAATTTCATTCATGACTTTTGCATCCGTACATAGTGGAATAGTCCCTAATAAACCTAAAGGTACTACAATGAATATATATACTACATTAAATAATAGTTTATATCCATAGTCATCCATAATAATGTTTCTTGACATAGTGGATGAATCTCTAGATGCTCACGATATAGTACTAGTAATAGCGAGATGTACCGTTATTAATTCTTAATCATTAGTGATTTCTCTATCTGATACTGTTACATTTCATATTTTATATCAACTTGTGTTGTAAATCATCAAATTATTATAATTGATATTATTTATTATATGATTTTTATTTTAATTCCATTCAAAAATAAGTGATATTATGATTTATGATACCCCTTTGGTGGCCCATTTTTATCAATGACATAGATATTATAGGGGTTTACATATTGTAACTTATTACTTATGGATTTCATTTCTAGGATAGATTAATTTATTTCTCATTAAATCAAATTTTATTTTTATCTCTATCAAGATACCATTATATTCTCTCTTGGGATGTTCCATTTTTTTAAGAGATAATGGGACCCATAGTGGAGAAGAGTTGGACCAACTCTTATTAAGTTGGTTATAGTGATATTCTGGTTTTTGTATCAATTGGATAAATAATCATTCATGGTTTATCATTATTAAATTTTCATAGTGTTTCGAAAAGTATTTCCATCTGAAATATATGGTTTATCCTTGGAAGAAGATGAAATGTTCTCTATTGAGTTGGTACAAGGTACCTAACAAATCTATTTTCCTTCGTAATGATTGAACCCTACAGAATTGAGGTATTTAATGACCCAATTGGATTATTTATTGAGTAAAATATTTATTCACAAGACTATGTATCCTTGGGATGTACATAATATTTTTTCAATGAAATAATGTATAAAACTTTTCCTTTGTGTTCATTATTGAAAACATGATCAATTCACAATAATTTAAAAATACTACATTCTTATTATTTTTTATATATTTGATTAGATTGATGTGTAAAATTGGATATTAATAATTTTTATTCTTTCTATTTAACATTAATTAATAATCGATGAGGTTGTTATCTTTAATACCACTTTTTAGATAAGGTATGTCCGTTATAATCCCTTTTTCACATTTTCTCACAAAAATATACGTATAGTTTTTATAGTTATTAAGAAGATCATATTCCATGAGTATCATTATTTTTTCAAGGTGGTCTTTGAATATGATAACATGGTTCACTCTAAAACTAAGGATGGTCCTATGTGTTATTTGATACATGGTCTTCAATATTTAAAAGAACAAATAATTTATTCCTTGATATCAAGAAATTATTTATGGATTAATGATGGAATCTACTAGGGCACTTGGTCTGAAAAAAATGTATTTTAGCTGATCATTAGATCGTTGAGATTGAAATGAAAATGGAACAACTAAACAAGGTTTTGGTGATTCATTTCTTCTTTATTATAATGGTGTATTAGCACTGAATTATTAAACAATTATCAACATTGTATAATTTGATAAGCACACTCACTCAAAATTAAGTAATGTTTTTGTGGGATTAAAAATTGAAAACTTATTTTTTTGTGGTCAATATGATTATTAATTCTACAAATTTTTCGAATCTTCAAGATCCTATACATGTCTATGTGTGGTTTTGTGACACAACATGTTGAATTTTGGTCTGATCTCTCATATAAGATGATAACAAGATGGAATATATTTCCTAATAACATACAAAACAAAATAATAAAATCCAAATATTATTATTGAACTCATATTTATGATTCATTATCTCATGTATTGGTAGGATTTAATTTATATAGATTAGTTTACCAATTATTCCAAAAACAAAATACTAAGCTATAACTTATCCTAGAAATATTTTAATATCTCGTAGAAGTGATAGACGGGGTTCCTAAAATATGCAGAATTAAAAATTTCATAAACCTAAGGAAAGGTCAATTCCATTTGTGGTTCATTGAGTATGAATATCCCATCCCATTCAACGAGTTAATCATCAGATGAGTACAATTTTAGGATACCCATTATCATATGAATTTGGGAGATAGAGGGGATATATATTATATTGTCCTAGAAATCATATAGTAAACCTAATATCATTTTATAATGATTATTTAGGAAAAACACATTAATGATTAGTTTTGTAGAATAAGGGACTCAATTTATTGTGATGATACTATCATGAAGTTATTTTCATTTTATGATTATATCATGTGCCTTTATAGCTAGTATGTTGTACCATCTCCCCTAGGAAAAATATTTTATGTGGTAATTTCCATATATCATAGAGTGAGAAACACCTTAGAACCATGAATATGTTTTATGATATACTCTTCCAATTATTTTTTCCGTATATGAAATAATATATAACTAATTATGGTTCAATTTATTCTACTAATAAGTTAGATATGGGAAATCACCAGAAACCTTTGGTATTTCATTAATAGCTTCGTATTATTACTTGTAAGTGGGATTATATTTCAATGTATTTCATTATTTGGTTAATTAATACCACATAAGGGATGAATATATCTTGGTTAGTGATCAGATGCATGACCGAATCAGCTCACATTATTCACATAAATGATAAAACCATTGTTGGGGACATGGGAAGGCAATATGTATAGGAGATTTTAATATTTCAAATTGTTTAATCTACTATATTACTTAAAGGGATCCCTAATTAACAATAAATGTTTGGTGAGGCCACCATGATTCGATGGGTTCCTTAGTCAGATTGTGCATGATTTTTCATCCATAGATTGACATCTTAACAATATGAGAAATTCAAATCCATGAATTCATGTTCCATTATTATGTTTTTAACATTCATGTATTCATGAATTTCAAATTTGAATTGGGTGATTCCTACTATCAAAATATTTAATATTCATCTTTCTAAATGAAATCATTTGAGTAATTTAATGGAAGAATATGTAAATAATCAATGTGTTGGTTAGAGATTAGAGAATTTTCCATTTATGGATATATTTTTATCTAAAAATTGATGCTAAATATCAATTTGGTATATTATATAATATTGATGGTTCAAAACTAGTAGAAATACTATTCTTTTCATCATTGACTACCATTATCATTTTCATATGGTGTTCATGGTTTATTATATTTACACCTCAGTTGAGTCACCAACATATTGGAATGTAGTTAAATTTGGAAGAAAGATTCAATTGACCATTTTAGTTTTTTGGTTAGATTGTCAAGGAAACATAAAATTTTTATTATCCACCATATTTTATATCAATTGAAAATTTGTATCAAATTTCACATCACAAAAATTATCTCCCTGACCTAGTTCATGATTTAATCTAGGAGGACATTGATGTGGAATATAATTTATTTAGAATTGTAAAACCATGTTTTATTTTTGATTCTATGATGAATGATTTTCTTGGAATGTATATACCTCTGTTTTAAGTGATTAATGTTTAAAATGTATATTCTTAAAAGACATGGGACTATCAGGAAGTAAAAAAGAGAGTTTTGTACCTATGTCAATATCAAATACTATTCTTGACAATCTTTATGGGAACAAATGTTCTTATTGTGGGTATATTATAACAACCCATTTCATATTTTTTATAATTTTATCCCCTATTTTTTCATCATTTTTTTGAACTTCTTTTTGTATATTTATAGTGATATTTTTAATTTATTTAATCTTAATATTGGTTAGAACATTGTATAGGTAAGTCTGTGTGGTTTTCATAAGGGAATTTTGTTTTTAGTTTGATGTTCTATAGGGGGACATAATGTTAGTAAATATTCGGTGAACTCCCCGAAAACCTAGGTAGAATGGTATTTTATAGAGTACACTATTATAAATTGGTCTCCAAACATGCTTCCTAAATATGAACCTTAATTCTTGTATCCTATGTGGGAGCTCGCTATTAAACCATGGTTTGACTAATCATGTGGCCAAACAATGTGACACTCTCCTAAATCCGGGAAAGGGGAAATGGTTGGGTGCACTATTATATCTAAACATGTCATCTATCTAATGAAACCATGTGATTGTATTTTTAATCCACCAAAAAATATAGTTATTTATTCAAACCCCACACTATAATTTAATAATGCCTCCTAATCTAACATGATTACTCCGTTTTCCTTTTAGAGGTTTCTTAGAGAGGCTTTTGGCCCCTTGAACTATTTTATTTTCATATCAAAGTGAAAGTAGATGAAATTTAGCCCTGTCAAAGTTTCCAAATAGTTCTTACTTTTTTATGGAACCCATTTAGTGGTTCCCATTCGAGTTTATTTTATAATTATTTAAATAAATATAAGTGGTTTCATAAGGACATTCCCTATAAAAGAAACCTTCAATGCATTATTGGTTAGAAATTTATTTTCAATGGATTTCCATGAATCGAATATATATGAAACATTCATCAAAAGTGGCCCAAATTTGTGAAATCAAACAACTTTTTAATGGAATTGTTTTTAGTGGAATTGGAGAGAATGATGATTTAAATGAAAAAGGATTTTATAAATATATTTTAAAAAAATTATTCAAACGAATATTGATTTTAAAGGCCTAATCATTATAGAAACACTACTATTTGGTACTGAGATTGAAATTTCATGCCGGAACATGAAATTTCCCATTTAAACTGAGAATTCTTATTTAAATTGTTAATACTTAATTTCCAATTATTTATTGATCAATCAATTGAATTAAAATGTGAGATAGTGTAGCTATTATGTGATTATGAACGGAACACATAGATTATGAACCTACAGAAATCAATATAAAATTACAAATCTATGTAAATAAAATTCAGTATGACATTCCATAATGGGGCATTGATTGTTTTTATCATAATGAATGGAGCCTTCTGTGCATGAACCCACATTTTAGACCATGTTGATTATCATAGTTGTTTGATGATCCTAAATCTAGGAAATAAAGATCCTCATATAATATGACCATGGTTATTTTTTTGTTTGATTATTCAATTTAAATGGTTATTTAATAATTTCTATAATTAATTTCTATTTTTAAAAATTTTAATTTAATCATTTCTTGATATAAATTTCATTTTTGTGTTCTAGGATGTTTGATTTATGGAAAAATATTTCACCTAATATTTTCATTTAAATGTATGAAAAAATGGTTTATTTTTTATATATTTTCTTTGGGAATATATACATAAATAAAATTTATATAATTTTATCTAAAAGTAAATTTAATTTTGTTTTTTGTTGATTATGTTATGCTATTTCCAGATACAGGGAAATAACCACATGATTTTGGAGGGTGTTCTTAACAGGTGGGACCTTCGGTGATAGTGGTGAATGGTCGACAATTTATCCACTTCTTACATAGAAATTTTGGGTTTTGTTCATGAAGTATTATATGTAATTTTTTGAATGATATACAATTAAATATTTATCAATCTTATATTTTTACTATTATCCATTAGTATTGTAGTGAATATCATATGATCATTTTTTAATTTTTAACAAACATTTACTAGTTGAATTTTTAATAGGAGATATAATTTCCTTGGTCCATTTGTTGATTCCTATGTGTTAGTACCTAGTTCATGGGGATCAGGAATTCCTTTAGAGACATGGTAGTTCCAAATTTTTTAATGTTGTACAAGAGTATTCAGGTAGGTTCATTAAAATTTATATAATGAACCATGCCATTATGGGTTTGGGATTTTTTGATGATTTTTGTATATTCAGTTCATAATAATTGGTAAAAATGGACCTACTATAGAAATATTCTATATTATACAAATATCTCCATTGCCAAAGAGAGTTTCCATATAGCGTGTGTTATGTAAGATTTAATTTTAGAGTATGTTAGTGTGTTTCTCCATGAATAATGGGGATCACACTGCAAAACCATTTCATCAGGTATACATTCTATAATATTAGAGAAATCACATTGAATCCTAGAGGGATATGCTATGAAGGGTTCTCAGGGGTGAACCATTATGTCTAAGATAATGTTTTTTTCCATGATGTGAGTTATTAGGGGTAGACGTATCGGGCTAATTTTTGAGGAGGCATGCACTATAGAGCCTCAAGATGTGCTATAGTTGATATGTAGTGGTTGGTCCTACCCCACACCCAAATAGGCCACACTATAGTACACCCTCATATGATGGATGTTTTTCCGTAACCCCTATGGGACATGTAGATATATGGCTTTCATCAATGAATTAAAAATTAGGGAAAACCAAAATTTTCTAGGTCATGTACACTAAACATTTATTGGGAAAGGGGGCTATGTGAGGGACATTCAACTAGATCCTCTCCTCATTATTCTTACCATACCAAACTCATGGTTATATGAATTTCTAGTAGATTTAAATGAGGATTTGATTTATTGTATTTATATTATTCATCTTTTCTTATTAGATATAATTTACCTCTATTTTTTTGAGTTTTTGGGGTATATTTTTTCGTAAAATTCAAGTTTAGCTTATTTGATTTATCTAAAATGATTGTGTTGTTATGTTATGTAACAATGATATCCTATAATGATGAACACATTAAATATTTTTTTCTTTTTAGCGGATATATGTAATAAAATTGACTTATTTACAAAATTTATTATTATTAGAAAGAAAATTATTTAAATTCACATCTCGTGATATTTATTTGGTTTTTTTTCTATATTGGGTTTGTTATTGACATTGATAAAGATGATCATAGTTACATCATGTAGATTCTTATCAATTTGTTTGGGGACATTATGCCTCTTCAATTAATTATTTTCAATTATTTATAATTTTTCCAATTAATTATTTATGTAGAGAAGAAACCAAGGTCAACCCGACCTATCACCTATGATGATAGATTACAAGGTCCAAAAAAAGTTCTCAATCTCCATGGTCCAACAACCAAAACCAGATCATCACAAATAAGATTTTTTAAAGAGATTCTACATTGAAAATGTTTAATGTAAAACCCAAAAAATTTAATTTCCCCACCAACATAAAAAAAGAATAATAATAAAATACAGGAGAACAATAATTACTAATTATTTATATGATAATAAAATTATTTCAACATAAATATCATGTCATAATTGAGACATAAATATTTTATCCAAATTTTTATCCTAAAAACCCTAAAATAGATATCAAAATCCAAAATAGCCAATGTTAGCATTCCAATGATATAAAAACTAAAAAAAAACTCTACATAAGAAAACCAGCTATATCAATTTATCCTCTATCAAAAGCATTCATGGGAAGGTAATTAATAAGTCCTACTTATATTTATGGACACCTCACATTACCTTTTTTTTAGAAACAATGTCTATATATTCCTATATCTTCATATATTTAGTGATCCATAATGGCCAGCAGCATACCCCAATAAATCTATTTATGGATTTTAAACCAAGAATATTGAAGAATTTTTTTTTAAAACTCCATTTCCAAGAAAAATATAATTGGAATATAATTAATTTGAAATATAACCTTTAAATACTTTTATGTTTTCTCATAAAAATTAGGTCAAAAAATTGAAATATGGGTCATGTAGTGGAATAAAGACACACAATATAAAAAGGTTCAACAAACTTAAACAACAAATAAATGACTGAATAATAATAAGTACAATCATCTAACAATAAAAAAGTAAATGTAATATCATTGGACAATTAAACTAACTAGGCTATATAAAAATCATAAAATCACATAAATAAATAAGGAATAAGTAAAATGCAACACATGTTCTATCCAAAAGGGACTATCGTGAATTAGAATAATAAATGGTTTTCTAGATGACTAGAAATGTATAATAAGATTAGAATCTATGAAATTATTCCCATTAACAAAATCCAAGAGAAATATTGGGGTCTTGGACAACATAATGGTTGGTTTCCCATTATTCTTCCTAATGGATCCCCTTTTATTTAAGAATCCCTCCTACAAGAACCCTCAGTCTTCCACCTAAAGGCACCCCTAGTCCTTCAAAAATCCCAACCATACACCACAGGTTTTCTGTATTCTAGTCAATTCTAAACATATCAACATCTCTAGTGAAATTCAAATAGTGACTGAGGATTTTCTTACATACATATTAAATATTTTTGTCATTAATATTCAATAAATTGCATGTACATATTCCTTAGGACCATAATATTTTAGTAAATTTGTGGACTAGTCGCACAATCATCTAATTTCGTGAAAATATATTAAATATCTCCCATATTTATCTTTCACATTATAATTCTTCAGAATAAACCCCTAAATAATAAATTTCCTCAAAACTGAGGGAATAGAAACAAAATAAAGGGTCATCTCAGAAGACCAGTATGAGTAATCACGTGTGATTCATAAGTATTACATGTATAGAAGTGTATGAGAACATGTGTATAATATGTGAAAACCATACCCTCCAAATCAAATATCATAATAACGAGTCATCAAATAACGATTGGTTGTTCATAAGACATTAATCATTGGTGGATCAAGGAACTTGAGATAGGATATCATAAAATATTTATAACATGAATATTTTTTCATAAACATAGTCAAGGAATATCTTATTTTATGCCTATCCACAAATACATTCATAACTTATTTTTATAGGGCTAACCGCCTATGTACCTACTTCAGGCATGGGAAATTTATCATGTACCATCTTTTAGGATTTAATTTATCTCCAATGTACCAACTATTGGGCTAGGTATAACTTTCCATGTACCGTATCTCTAGATTCAAATAACCTCCACTTTACCATTTGATTTCATATAGCATTTTTAATTACCCAGTGCTATTGTGGGAGATATAGCTCCCACCTTCCCATGGAAAGATTCAAACACATGTGTTTCCCAACATCCCAAAATATTCATCGTATAAAAATATGTGAAGATAAATGGGATTCATTAACCTTTCCTCAATGAATACTGCATATTAAAGAAACATGGTCATAATTATTTCACCATTTAATAATACCATACCCCCTAGAAAAAATAACTATGTTTTATAAGAATTATTTCATGGTATAATACATGAAAAAATGGAAATTTAAATAAAAATATATCATTGTATACTAATGAAAGAATAAGTAGGTTTCTTTTGAAATATATCTTATGTTAACTCATGGAAAGATAACTGGGATTCATTAGAAATAAAAAATGGAATAAACCATATAAAACAAAGTAGTTTTCATAATAATTCTACCATTGTACATCACATGGAAGGGAAATAGGTTTCAAAAAAATAATTTCACAATTGACACACACCATTTAGAGAAATAATAAGAATGATATTCTTGGATCATATCCCCGATAAATAATGAGTAACCTCAAATTATGTCATCATATATGGGCAATGATTTTGAAGGAAATATATCTTTTAACATTTCATTAAGAATTTAGACTTTCAACAATAAAAACAATATTTAAAATAAGAAACATTTTCAAATTGCTTTAATTTATAGTAAACATGTAGACATATAATTGATGATTTACATAAAATTTAAAACATTTCTTCAATAAAATTTCATTTTGACATCATAAAATAATTTTTTTAATCTTATGAAAATTTAAAAATATTTATTATTGAAAATAAAATTTTAAACATATAATGTAATCCTCAAAAAATGTAATTGTCATGAAAATAATAAATTCTTTTCGTATAATACATGGTTGAATATAGATTCATTTCAAATTTTTTAAAAATGTAAATGGAACTTATTTGGAAAAAGATGAATACTTTTTTCTATTTTTTTTTAAAATGTCAAAAATGGGAAAAATATATTTAATAAATCATTTGAAATATGTTTAATTTTTTTTGAAAATAATTTTATAAAATAGTGTTTTTAAATAAAATAATTTTCCAAAAATGGTGATTAATAAAGAATATATTCCATAAAACAACAGTTTGATCTGTTTAGTACATTAATAGAGGAAAATGATGATAAAAAATGAAATCTCATGAAATAAATATAGAATAATAAAACTAATTATTTATAGTGATATGGATAAAAATATTTCATCACGAGAAGAAATATCATAAATAATATCAATAACAGATGATATTGTATCATAATATAACTATAATATTGGTAATATTTAGTATTTTGAACCATTAAAAATAAAATAAAATGAAACATTAAATGTATCATCAAAGGTATTTATAGAATAATAATTTTTAATTTCTATTAATACTTATGAAATAGATATTAATTTGAAGTTAAATTGGATAATTTTTATTATAGCGTACTCGACACATAACAACTGGCTTCTTCAAAATCATACATTGTAGAAAACATTATGTTATATTGAAAAATAATACTATAACAATATTATCATTTTAAATAGTAGTTGAAACCTACATGTTGGAATGGTAGGATAGAATTGTCTCAAATGACTTTTGAAATATGGTTTAAACTTGTGTAATGGATGATTAACTTATTACCAAAATTTATTATAAATGGAAAAAATTCAAATTGAATATAAAGGATGTGTTTTTATGAAAACCAATTTAAATGATAATAATTGTCTTTTCATATAAATCCTTATGGATTTTTATTTAATGAAAAATATATGATATATATTCAATTTAATGTTTTATGTTTCTCTTATATGTTTTCTATATATGATATAAGAATGTATTCTTTTTTCGGATAAAATAAGTATTTTTATAAAAATGTATTTTTATATTGTTTTAATGGAAAAATATTTTTCAATTTATTTTTTGACACATTTATATCTTCTATTTGAAAAAATAATACTCTTATTTAGATGAATATAATAAAAATTTAATTTGGTTGATATTTTGGTATTTTTCTACTAATTTTTTTAATTAATAGTAAAAAATAAAGCATTTTAATTCAAAAAATCCTTTTAATATAATTTATTTATATAGAAATATAGTAGTTTTAATTAGTTTTAAAGTGTATTTGGAATATATATTTATCATTTAATATAATTCTGATCATTTAGGGTAATTTCACTTTGAAATTTGACATAAAATCATGTTAATCATTTGGAAGGTTTTACTTCTTAAGAACACACTTTTTGGTTATGACAACAGGAATAAATTTTAAATTAATTTATTCCAATTATTAGTTTTGAATTTAGAGAAATGGATTCCAAATTTTTAATAAATAGGTTCAAATGTTTTAAATACGTACCTTTTATTTTATAATTATATCGATAATAACTTCAATAAATATTTTATTTACCATGATTAAAGGTACAATCTTGTAAATAAGGGTAAATAAATATTAAAATAATATTAAATTACCCTAAAACATGTCCTAACCATATTTTATAAGATCCGTATGACCATGGACATCCTTGGGTTGATTTTAAGTACCCATGGAGCCACTTGTGTGTGAAAATGACATTTAGTTAATTTTAGATTTATGTTAAGGAAAATATAACCAAGACATGAATCTTTTAGTTAAAAAATTATATGGGGTTATATAATTTATATTTTCAACTATATATAGTAATTATAAATCTAAAAATATTTCCTACATCATGTTTTTTTTATTTAGAATTTTTAGACATCAAATAAATAAATATATTAATGAAACAATGATGATGTAGTGATTATATTGTTAATGAATGATTTAAATAAATGAGAATATTAATATTAATCAAAATTTATTTTGAATATTTTTATTATATACATTAATTTTAGGGATGTGTATGACATGTTATTGTTTAATTTATGATGTCTTTTCAAAATAACCAAGTTGTTATGTATAATTTAAAATGTCCTGATATGAAAGTTATTAAAATCAACATAAATGAGTTTTTTTTAAAAAGTTCTATTTTAGTAAATGATATAATAATCCTAAATATATATGATTAATAATAATGACTTATATAATGTTTTAAATTTCAATTATGATGAACATGAAGTTTATTGGCATTTTATGGTAACTACATTAACCATATAGTATGAATATACAAGAAGACGTGTATAAAATTTAATTAGTTAACTAAGGGTTAACGCTAAATGATAAGTTTAAATTTGATTCCAAAACATATATAAAACCCATTGGTTGAGTTTATTTTGAAAAAAATCATCTTATTTTCTAATTAAGTTTGTTTTGTACTATTAAAAATCAAAATTCAATTTATAATAAAATAATCTTTCAAGACTTTCCCAAAGTACCCCTCTTATAAAATTCCTCCGCGTATAACACCATACTCTCACCTATAAATCCATATGGATTTTCAAAAATCTTCCCTAATAATCTCCCAACATATCTATCTTCCCTTTATAAGCCTTACCTTAGGCAGAATACAATTCATGAAATCCATTTGGCTCAAATCAAAGCGAGTTACCCGTTTTAAGAGGTAGTCTCTTGTCTAAAGATCCCTTCCAATATTCTAATTCTTCAATACCTAGTATTTTCTTATAATTTAATTAAATTAACACCCTCATATCCATAATATATTAGGATATTTTTATGATATTTATTCGAACTACTCTTAAACACACCTCCATTTAATGGACTTATAACATAATGTTTATGCGGACGCCGAACTACTCTCTCACACAATGATGATTGTTCAAATATCTCCTTCTGCCTCTCATGGTGGCCATTATGATTGCACAATATTTATAAAATATATATTATGTTTAATTTGTATTTATGCTTTGGTAATTTTTATTTACAATATACCATTTTTCTTTTCATGATTTGTAAATAAGATAATTTCATTTGAGGAAGCGTGGACTACATCCCTTCAATGTGACATGACTCATTCATGAAATACATGGAGAGTATAAAGGAAGTAATTAAATAACATATGTAACATATAAAACATATATATTATACTGGAATTAAATTATACCAATGTATCATTTATTTTTCATTTCTTTAAATATTAAAAAGAAATGAAAGTATCGTTCATTAGTACATACGGCATACCGTCTCCATGAATGGTGCATTTGATTTCTTATATTCAAATTATATGGAATATTATAAATACACATATAAGGGGTTTATTTAACCTATATTATATCTACATCATTAATATCATTCTCTATATAATGTATTTTTCTCCACATGGACAATTTTTAATTATAACTAGTTCAATTTTTATTTGAAGTTCCAAACATCGAAAAAACAACCGATATGAAAATGAATAATTATATAATTGTTATAGCATGGTAATATGTGATATAAAATGAATAATAAACTTGAAAAATGGTAATTAATCAGGTATAAATTAACTTATGACTATTATTCCTGAAGAATGAGGAACGTACATGACGATTCAAACACAAGGTAAGGGACTTGTGTTAATCTCCTTTCATTGAGGCATATTTTGATTTATACACAAATTTTTTTATACGGTGTATAAACACATTTTAATTTTAATATCATTCAAATGGAATCTTTTTTCTATGAAGCATCTTACGAAATCGAAAAAGAAATATTTTTAACATATACGGCGACAAAGACCTTTCCGCCGCCGCAAGCTTTATTTGATATATTATTCCTTAAAAAGCCGTAAAGTTTTTAAAAGGAAAATAAATACCATATACCCTTTTTGTGTAAATTGATATTGAAAATGATTTTTGAAATGGATTTATTATTTCTATATCTTGAAATTTTTTCTTGTAATTGAAAATGTAATGTTATTAGTGAAATATTGATATTTTCAGTAATTTTATGTGTCATGATTATATAATGATATTTGAAAATTTGGTGGGGTTTAATATAATAAACCATTAATGGGTGGTTACATGAAAAAATAAATGATGGGTGGTTCTGTGATAAACCATGGATTACTAGTTACATTATAACCTCAAATTCATTGGGTATAGAAATCAGCAGGATGGATATTCCATTTAGGTATATGTGTGGAAGTCAACAGTATGGTCATTCCATTTAAGAATGTTTATGTCACAAGTTAAATGTATATGAAATAGGTTGGGTTCTATGGGAGTTATTGTAATATTATAATTTAAAAAATGATGATCAATGAGCTTATATTCAGTGAAGTGTTTTTTTCTTCTTAAAGTTGAATGTTTTTACTTTATGATAAATTATTCGAGGTTTAATTATTGTTTTGAAAAAATAGTAGTTTTACTTATTTATGAATCCCTTACTGAGCATTTTATGCTCATCCCATATTTTTAAATTTATTTCACATGCCATAAAGATGAATATGGTCAAGGATGGGATCATCGACTAGTCAAGTTGTTTAAACTATAGAACTAAACATGTATCTTTTTTTAATGTTTTTTTGTATTGTGAAAATAACTGATAGTTAGTAGATGTTTCTACATGTAATATTCAATTAGTTACATATAATTTATGACCTAATTACCTAATTATCTAAACCTGAAATGATCCTAAATGTGAATTTTTAACTTAATTCAAGTTTACATAATGTTTAAGGTAGTCTCCTTATAGTTTGTATCATAGGTTGGTTTAGATAACTTTAGAGGTTAGGGAGTTTTTTGTAATAATAAGTGACATAAAAATAATGGTTAGCATATTATAAAGAGTCTTAGTTATTTTAGATAAATTTTATGAGTTTAATATTACATTAATAAGTATATCTTAGAGTTCACACACCTTATAAGTTATTATAGGATGATTTTACTGATATACTAACACAGACCATTTTTGTTTTAGTAAATGGACTGATATTGCAGGGACCAAATCTAAAAATGGATGTGAAGGAATTTGTGTTGGTTTTATGAATGAGAAGCATAATGAAATGGGAGTTGCACTAAGAACTCTGGTGTTTATTTTTAACACACTATCCGGAGTCATGATTGACCACTTGAAACATAGTGATTTTTCTAAGGAATCATATATGAGTGAAATGAATTCCAATGGAAGTGCATGTAATAATAATAAAAGTATGTATTTTAAAAACATTGTGTGTCATGGATGTGGAATGAAACACCTAGTAAAATGCAGTAAAGGGACATGAAGATGATTCAAATTTGGTAATTAAGGTTATAATGTAATAACCTCCCATAGAAAAACAAGGTGTTCAATTGACTATAGGAAATGGATTGAAGTTATTTCAGTTGGATAAATTGATTTTTTTAAATTTAGTTTGAATTTACATTATATATATAGATTCTATACAAAGAAGGTTCGAGAATGGGACCATCAGAATCATACAAATATATATTTACCAATTTTTAATGTCATTCAAATAGAAGATATGTAAACTGAAAATGACATATTTGTAGGATCAATATATGATGTAAATGATCAACATACAAGAGTCGGGTGGGTGAATTGTATCCTTTATAAATTATGTTGGATCCATTCAAGTTGGTATAAAACATTCTTTTTTATCCTTAATGAAAACTATGTTTAACAAGGTTAAATAAGGTAGATTCACATAACCTCCTAGTTCTACAAACATTCTAGGTTCTAGAAAAAAATGGTTCTGGAAATGATACTTCAAAATTTTTACAAGAAAAAAGATTCTACCTTAAAGTGTATAGAATCTTCCTAATCAGATTTTTCAAATACAGGAAGGTATAAGACATATATACTTTCCTCATTAATCAAAATTCAGTAGAAAATAAACATTATACAATAATAGTAACAAGTATGTCATATTTAAACCCAAAGAGTAGGTTATCCAACAAACTAGGATAAATTTTCCCTTGATTTATACTTTCAAGAATTTTTTTCATACCCAGACTTGGGTAATCCTCGATAGGAATATCAGAAACTGTCTTGCTATCTTCACAAGCACCCGAACTTCAAGGTAGTCAGCACCTCTATCTTCCAAGCTCGAGAAGCCCTCAATTGTGCATAATAACAATCAGAGTTGCATGAAGAAATATGAACGGCATGTTTAGTATGCACAAACAATGATATTATCCCTCTCTAGAAACCACTTCAACAACATTTGATCTCTAAAATGATCAACGTTAGTTCATTGTGAGATCATTCAAAAGCGATCCTATTTGTAGGAATTTTTCCAACAATGGACTGCCTCCTCCAACAGTTATATTTTTTCATGAATGTCAGAGGCACATGTACAAGTTTCACTAAAAAATGATTAATTTGAAACAAAATTATGGAAAAGTTTCCCTAATTAAAACATGGGTAAGAAAAATATGTCTTCTTAATCAAATCCATTTTTTTGGAGCCTCGGAAAAATAATGTTCGGAGTATAAGAATATAAATATTCATAGTCTATATTACATAGATACTTAGATTATGTTTTTCAAGGAATTCAAAATCTAAATTATATAGACATCAGAGTCTCAATTCTACAGAATTTGGAGTTTGAATTCTGAAGAATTCGGAACATGAATTGTGGGAAATTTAGAACCTGAATTATAAGGAATTCAGAACCTGAATTCTGAGGAATTAGGAACATAAAATATGTGGAATTTAGAACCTTAATTCTAAGGAATTCAGAACTATAATTCTGAATAATTATGATACTGAATTATGAGAAATTCATAACCTAAATTTAGAGGAATTCGGGAACTGAATTCGAAGGAATTCAGAACCTGAATTCTAAGGAATGTGGAAACTTCATTTCAGATAATTTGGATTCTGAATTCATAGAATTCATAATTTTAATTCAAATCCTGAAAACATTATACTCTATATCAAGGTATTTAATGGATTCCACTGCTTTATATATGAAACTATATTTTACACTTACAAATAAAAAGTTTAATATTTTTAGAAACTACAGCATGAAAAATGAAAACGAAGGTAAACAGAAATTTTCCTTGGGGAAAAATCCTTATTAAGATAATTATTTGGTGAAATAAAATTTCCTTGAGATAGAGTGTTTGTGATTTTGATGGCATAATGAAATGGAAATATAAAAAGGAACCCATATTGACTCAACAATCTCCGCTTTTTTGGAAATCACAGACAACCTTACTAAAAAGAATCATATGACGTAGAAATTTTATGGACTTGAAAAAAAACTTATCTTCATTTACATATGGTTTATAGTGAATACGACTAACTCCCCATTAGGCATGAAAATTACTAAAGATAATATTATTTATTTCCTGAATGAGATTGTACATTATCTAGCATACAAAAATCTTTTTTGATAAGAACAATCTTCTAGATGAACTCCCCCTTATATAGGGAAATAACTTCTTTTCATGGAATTATTTTTATCATTCCTTTCTCTGCCATTGTGATTTTCAAAAATAAATAGAGGATATGGAAGGAAAAAAAATTGGTACATGAAATATTTGAACTAAACCACCCCAAACAAAATATATAAAGAATAACCATCATTTTATTAATGTTGAATGAATTTTTACTAGTAAAAGTATACCAAAATATCAGAATGGAAATAAGTTGTCCTTCTATATCCTTCGACATCTGCTTCTTCACAATGGTTTTTTTCTTCTTGATATCCTTGTGATCCTCTTCTGCATGCTAAATCAACTAATCATGTTCTTCAACTTTTTTCTCTAAGTATTTAATTTTTTCTTCCTGATACATAAGACATTCTGCTTGAGATTTCAATAATTTATCTTTCTTAACAAGATTTTATACAATATCAATTATGATATTCCTTCTGTCTTCCAATTTATTGCTACAAAATTAATCTTTCCATTCATATCCTTAATTTCTTGCTTTTGAGTAGTCTGTTCTATGATAAAATTTTCCTCAAAACTATTTTAAAGATCCATGATCTTCCCATCTTCAGTGTCAAAGGCATCCATGACATTATCAATAAATTTATAGAAGATTCCAATCTCTTATATTTCCTTCTATAACTAGTTATTTATCTTCTTGTGTAATCTATTATGACCCTCATAACCAATGATAAAGGTTTTGAAATCTTCCTTGATTCCGTCACATTTGTCCACAACCATGGAAAATGAATCTAATTTCAGATAAATTGTATGCAGAATCATCTGGAATCATGATTCCATGATTAGGAATAAGGGAATAGTACCAACCAACTTTTTCAATTATTGAACAACAAAATCATGTCCATGGGAAGATGATTCTGAATCAGAGTGTTTGGTTGATGGGGATTATTTTTATATGTCTTCATCTTTTCTATTTGATGAAGTACCAAAATCATTCTTCTTCACCCCATATTTATTAGGTGTGTCAAATGCCACCAACTTTCCCATAACATTTCTCAGAATTATTCCCTATGATTTGGTAGATTTTTGTTCACTATTTGATATCTGAACAATCTTATATTCATATACTTCTTCTTTCTCAGATCATGCCTCATCATCCTCTGGGTGGATAAAATCATGATTGCTACTTTCTTCTTCAGAAAATTTTTTCACTTCTTCCTCTCCCATCTCATCTTTTCCTGGAGTATCATGTCTTGAAGACATTGCTTTAGAAGTTCAGATTGATAATTTCATAGAAAGAAATTCCTTCTCATGATAATCCATTGCATAACTTATCACATACTCAATGTCACCACTACCTTATTAATCTTCTTCCACTATTTCTTATTCCTGGTCTTGTTTCAGAACCAACAACTTCTTTCCCAAAGACTCTGTTAGTGATTCTTATATAAAGGATTCTGGTACCAGAATTTTCACATAGGATTTTTGAGAATCCTTAAGAAGAGATTGTACTATTTCAGCCTCAGACATCTTCTTCTTTTTCTTCATCTCTTTTAATTACTTCTCAATCTATTCAGTACCCTTTTTTAACACCTTTTACTCAGTATGATCCAAGAAAAACATAGACTCCCGTTCCTTCATATTTTTCTTATCCTCACTCCACTTGTCCACTAACTAATCTAGATAAGATTTTCTCTTCTTCTTCTATGATGGTACTGATTGTGTTTCCTTAGATATAGGGGTTTTTCTTTTATCTTCTGGTTCTTTAGCCGATCTCTTCTTCCCTCCTTTATTAGAGGTTTTAGAAACTTCTGGCTACTTTGAAAATGTTGCACCTTCTTCTTCAGATAAATCATAAAATTCTCTATATCCATTATAGAAACCAGCCTTCATCATCATTAAGGTATAATCACTTAACAACTTTACCTTGTAATTTATCTGCGTGGAAATACATGGAATTTTGAAAGTTTCTAAACAAAGATCTGTAATAATTGAGATAATATCCGGATACATAATGATAGGAAATTTATGATTTTCATTGTTGTGGTTCTCAATCCTAATCAAGATACACTTGATCATGTTTATCTTCTTAAGGTTCACCAAGATATCCAATATATAGATATCTCTATTCTTCAGAGTATCCTTATCCTCTTTTCTCAGAATTACGAAGCCTTGAAACCAAAATTCAAGAATCCATATGTTCATAGAAAGATGAACAGTCTTATGAGTCTTCAACCATTTTATGCCAAGTAACATTAAATACTTTTACTTATCAAAAGATTCGTATACATAACGTAATTTCTGAGTATAGAATTATTCTTCACCTTCATAAAGAATTATAATTAGTCTTGATGCCTTGTTGAATGAAAGATAGTCAGTCTTTCCATAACACTTGAAAAATAACATGCCTTTGCCTTCTTCTATGAAGAAACATGCTATCTCCTAGAACTTAATAAACAAGTGAGGATATCCCAGATCTTGTTCCTTCAGCTTTAAAACATAATGACTCTCCCAGCTAATCATCTTAACATTATTTGATATGATTGAATCATATATGGAAAAAACATTTGGATCGACCAACCTTTCTCTATATATCTTCCACTCAGAAATTTCATAAACATTCGATATATAATTCATAAGAGATTCTTCAGAAGACATTCAGAACAAGGAAATCATTGGAGATTTAGAACACCCTTATGTACAGAGAAATAGCTTTAGTACATGAAATCTTCAAAATCCAATGTGGGACACCAATCAGAGAATATTTATATAAGAAATTGAGGCGACGATTCAACATTCTTACTTGATCCAAAGGATAAAAAACATAATATCAAATCCAATGGTAGAGAAGATAACTAAATAAGGATTTTGATAAATTCTGATCCTTGGAGGTTCATTTAAGATACACATTCTGATTTATGTAAAATAAAGAATCCGAATAAATTTAATACATATTGAAAATATCATCATGTAATTAGAAAATTACGAAAACATAGAAAAGGAAACATTACTTCTGGATTACTAGGAAGAATATTCATAATGAGGGAAATTCTTTTTGAAGAACATTATATTCCAGAAAAATAAACTAATACAAATTTAATGGAAATTTTGATTATGAAAAAATTTTGATTCTGAAAAATTTGGAGTAAAAAATTTTGACAATGAAAAATTAAGATTACAAAAAAAATATAATATGAAAATTTAAGATTACAAAAAATTTAGGAAACAAAAAATTATATATTAAGGAAAATTTTAGATTACGAAAAATTTTAAATACAAAAAATTGTATATTGTGAAAAAATTTAAATTATGAAAAAACTTTGACTACAAAAATTTGATTAGTCAAGTAAATGTACTCCCCTAGGAAATGGTGTTTCTTAATATAAATCTATAGGTTTCAAAAAGATGTTAATATAGAAAAATTATATTGCGGTTATCATTCCTAACATCTGTTTAATATATTAAAATATATTAGAGGGTAATTTTTCAATGAAAATATCAGTAACTTGATCTTTTGTTCCGATAAATTGAAGAATGATATCCCTTTTGTGTGTGTGATCCCTAAGAAAGTGATGGATAATATCTATGTGTTCTTCATGAGATTGATGTGTAGTGTTTTTACTTAAGGAAATGACACTATTATTATCACACAATAGTTGTTTTTTGGGAAAACTCATACCATAGTATGTGAGTGTGTGTTTCATCGACAATACTTGAGCATAACAAAATTCAGCTCCTACATATTCTACTTGAATAGTGGAATGTTCTAGGAGTGTTTCATTTTTCATGACAAAGAATCTAATGAATATTTTATGTCAGGATATGATCCAGATGTACTTTTCGTATCCATTCAACATCCCTGAAATTCATCATCTTAAAATATTTTTTGGAAAAAATCATTTCCAGTAGTATAAAAGAGTCAAAAATAAATGGTTCCCCTTTAGTAGTGAAAAATGTTTTTCACTACCTTTAAAAGTGATTCATTAAGATTGTATTGATATCTTGTATATAATCATAATAAAATAATTGATTTAGGATGACTTGCTGTCACGTATAGTAAACATCACATCATACGTCTAATCTGAGTTTGATCCACTGGTTTTCCAGCTTCATCAAGATCAAGTGAATTTGAGGTACCAATGGGAGTACTAATTCTTTTAGTATGGTCATATCTATACTTTTTACGAATATTATTAATATAATTCACTTGGTATATATAGATTCCTTCTAGTTTTGAGAATGTTTAAAACCTATGAAAAATGTTAACTCAACCATCATACTCATTTCAAACTCAAATTTAATTAGATTCGCAAACAAATCAGTTAAATATTGTTGAGTTGAACCAAATATAATGATAGCAACATAAAACTGAACAAAAAAAACAGTTTTCTTCTCATCAATTATAAAAATTGTTGGATCATCATTTACCTTAACATAATTTTTATGAAACAAAAATCATGTAAGTCCATCGTACTAGGATCTAAGGGCATGTTTATGTCCATATAATGATTTGGAAAGTTTGAAAACAAGTTCAGGTTGTTTTGTATCTTCAAAACCTGGAGGTGGTTCAAAAAAAAACAACTTCTTGAGAATAAAAATTAAAGAAAGAACATTTAACATCCATTTGAAAAGGATTGAAATTAAACAATGCTAAAAACGAATTTAAAATATGAATTGATTCATGTCTAGCTACTAGACCATAGGTTTCTTCAGAGTCTATTCCTTCTTGTTGATTATTGACTTTAGCAACTAATCTAGACTTATTTCTAACAATGATTCCATTTTCATCAAACTTATTTTTAAAAGACCCATTTTACAACAGTAACATAAGATTCCTTTTGTCTTTTAACTAATGTCAAGACAATTATTCCTCCTAATTTCATTTAGCTCATTTATCATGGGTTTTATCCAATCATCATCACCTAAAGCATCATCAGTGCTTTTTTGTTCTAATTGAGAAACAAATTCTAGATTTTCTACTATATTTATTATGTTAATTCTAGTCCTTATAAGTTGATTTACATTAGTACTGATGAAATCACTAGGAATATTCTTATGAAATAGAAGATTTAGGTTTGGTAACACATGTTCATCAACATATGGTAGGAAATCTTCAAGCGTAAATGCTTCAGAAATATTCTTTTGAACATATTCATTGTTAGATGGATCTTCTATAAAGGGTTGATAATCAATTATAAAATCACATCTATAGATGTTGGTTTAGGGTGTTTGAAAACCAAAGGATTGGTTCCATAAATTTAACATGTACTATTTCTTCAATAGTACAAGTATTTTTTTAAACACAATAAGTCTTAGAAGTTGTTGAGTAACCTAGAAAAATTCCATCATCAGATTTGGGTGCAAACTTATGTACATTATCATTAGTATTAAAAATAAATACTTTTCATCCAAGTACCATGAAGTAGAAAATACTAGTTTCTCTACCATTCCATAACCCATAATGAGTTTTATCAAGAAAAGCTCCAATCAAAACATAGTTTATTTTATAACAAGCTATACATGCAGCTTCAGCCTAAAAGTGTTTAGCTATTGAATATTCACTAAACATGGTTCTCATTATTTCTTGATGAATTCGTTTTCTTCATTCACCAACACCATTTTGTTGAGGAGTTCTTGGTGCTGGGATCTTATGAATAATTCCTTTCTTACTACAAAAAGTTTAAAAACATAATTTTGAAATTCTCATCCATGATTTATATGAATCATTATCAATGGATGTGTTTTTCTCACTTTTAACTTGCACTCTAAAAATTTTGAAATAAGAAAAACTTTTAGATTTCATTGCCAGAAAATAGACCCATATAATTCTTGGGTAGTCATCAACAAGGAGAAATACAAAATATTAGACTCCAATGAATCCAATTTGTGTTGGACAAAAAATATTCATTTGCACTAACTATAAAGCATATGTATTTGAGACTTAAACTAATAATTTAACACTTGATTTATATTCCATTCCATATTAACAAGGATAACAAACTTTTAAGAATAAAACCTAATCTCTGGTTGATCCTTAAAAAGCCTTTCATAAAAATTTTACATTGTCTCCTAAGGTTACAATTTCGTAACCTTTTATTCCATAACCATAAATGAACATCGATTTCACTATGGCATGGTAGATCATGGCTCCTATGGTCTTCTATGTTTAGTGTGTATACATTCTCTTGACTATGGTTAGAAAGAATAAAATCTTCCTTGGAATTGTGTACTAAACACATATCATCCCTAAAATTCACATGGTAATATTCAACACATAATTGGCTTATGCTAATATGGTTGTTCTTATGACCCTTAACAAATAAAACATTTGAAATCAATGTTCATCCCTAAAGAATAATGATACTTTTACCAATATCATTTCCCTGACCATTATCTGTGAACGTTAATTTTCCTCCTTTCATATTGATAACATTTTAGAAGATGTTTTTGTTACCAGTCATGTGTCGGGAACATTCACTATCCATGTACAATGTATTTCTGTTGGTACTATCTTTATTTTCCTGAAAAAATAGTTTTATACTTTCGAAACCCAAATATTCATGGATTTGAAAACTCTATAATTTTTTTTAGGAATCCGCATTTTATAAGAAAAATAAGCTTTATGAAAACCTAAAGACCGAGTATGGTTTAAAGAACATTTTTTCCTAATTCCCACCACACTGACACTTAGTTAAGAATGGTGCACTTTGAGGAACCAAACAATTATTACTAAAAAACGTTTTTTAATTAGTATAACCAAAACCTTAATTATTCCATAAAGGTCAAACTTGAGAATACATCTTATCAGTGTTTTCCATACCTATGGTAATTTTTTATCAACACTTACTCAAGGGAAATATTTCTAAATTCATTTTAATAATAATGTTTTTATCCCCAAAACATCAGTTTTAGCACTATAGTTAGTCTCTAATACATTTTTCATTGAAATTAGCTTTTCTAGATCCTTAGAATGTTTATCCTTATAATAATTAACTTCCAAATGGTTTTTTGAAAGGCATTCAAAATCATAATTTTTCTTATCAGGATCATTAGAATGATTTGATTCTTCTTTAGTAAGAATATAAATTCAAGAATTTTCCTTATCTAGATTTTTCTTCACATTAGAATTTTCATTCTAATGGAGCTTATCAAACCTATAACCATTATCCCAAGAAGGTAAAGTATTATATTTATTAGAAGAAGATTCATTATCCAAGAGCTCATAGGACATATTATCACTATAACAAGAAATAAAGGATACATTGGTTATAGATTCAGAATTCTGTACCATAGCCATCAGACAATGATTTTTATGGTTTATATGGCTAGTAAACCAAGATTATTATGATTTGTAGATTAATATTATAAGGATTCCTCAGAAGAGACTCCACCACTGGCAGTCCAGGTGTCATTAGCTTTAAAAAAATTCATAGATTCTGCTTTTTAGTACTTTTTTCTATTGTTCTCAGAATTCTTTTCCTTTATGTCCATTCTATTAACCATAAGATAATCTGGCTATATATGCCATGTTCTTTTGCATTCATAACAAGTAACTTCAGTGTATTTATTCACTTTTAATTATATATTATTATATGTATATTAAAATTCTTTCTTCCTAACTATCTTGTTCATCCATCGATCAAGATTAGGAACGTCATTCTCAGAATGTTCACGGTCACTTGGTTTAGATAAAATAGTGGCTTTCTATGAATTGGATCTTATTACACATTCAAGAGTATTTTAATTAGTAGTAGCAAAGGTGACACTTAAAATACCATTCTTCTTCTTATTCAAATTAGCATGTCTTTTCATTCTTGTCCCATGTTTAAGAAGAGTTCAAAAATATTATCAAGAGTATTCTAAGATACTTTTCTATTATTATTAGTATCTGTTCTATTAGATTCCCACACATTAGGAATGATATCTATAATCTTGTCCACAAGTTCCTTATCATCTAAACATTTCTCAACCATGGGTTTTAAACTGTTAACAATAGTCATAAACCTTTTTCTGTACCTCGCACACTGCTTCTCTAAAAGGTAATAGATATCCATGATATTCTACTCAAAGCACAACTCTTCATGTTTCTAAAAACATAGATGTACAAAAATGAGTAACCTTCAATTTCATCCAAATACAATTTGCAACTCAACAAGAAGAAATCTGACTATATATATTACTGGTCATGGAACACCACAAAGTATTGAATACATTATAGTTTAGTTGATATTATGACTTTTCTTGATTAGTAAAAGTTCTGACATCCTTATCAAGAATCTTATAATCTCCAGTAATCATAATGATGTTGTCCAATCCAATATTTATAAAAAAAGTCATCATATGATCTCTCTAATATACATAATCATTATAAAAAAATATAGGTGGTCTAGTTGGATTAAGATTGTCAATCTAACCAACGTTCATTCCTGTAATCTAAAATAAAATATTGTTCCATGGAAACTTGTTATTTTTAAAAAAATTTAAAGAAGGATATGAAACCTATGAAAGGAAAACATTTAGAATAATGAAAGCATGTAAATCAAAACTTATATGTGAATATATGTTTTCCAGAGACCTCCTATAATACCAATTGTCAGATCAAAATATGACGTAGATTATCAATATACAAGAGTGGGGGTGAATTTTATCCATTAAAAATTCCATTGGAACCTTTTAAGTTGGTATAAAACATTCATATTAACCTTAAGAAAATATATGTTTTTTAAGGTTAAAGAGGGTAACTTCGTAAGACCAATTAGTTTTATAAACATTATAGGTTCCAAAAATAATGGTTCTGAAAATGCATATAAATAAATTTTACATGGAAAACGATTCATCCTTAAAGAATATATAATCTTTCTAATTAGAGTATAAAAATACAAAAAAATATAAGACAATTGTACTTTTATTATTAATCAAAATTATGTGTAAAATAAACATGAAACAATACAAGTAATAAGTATGAAATATTTCAACACAAAGAGTAGGGTATCCAACAAACTTAGATAAATGTACCTTGATTTACTGTCAAGGAATTTTGTCATACCCAAAACTGGGTAATCCCTCGATAGAAATATAAAAATATTTCTTGCTATCCTTGCAAACCCTTGAACTTCGATGTGTTTAGAACCACTGTCTTCGTATCCTCAGAAACCCTCAATTGAACACATCAACAATTAGAGGATTTCAGAAACTGAATTCTGAGGAATTCGAAACTGAAATTCATAGGAATTCGGAACCAGAATTCTAATGAATTTGAAACCTCAATTTTAGAGAATACAGAGTAGAAATTCCAAGAATTTTGAATGTAAATTCAGAATGTGAAAACAGAATACTCTATATCTAGGTATTTATAGGATTCCGTGGTTTTAGATATGAAAATAGATTTTACACTTAGATATTAAAAGAGTTTGATTAACAGAAAATATAGCCTGAACAATGAAATTAATGGTAAGGAGAAAATTTCCTTCAGAATGGAATTTTTTTTTATTTAGATGAATCCATGGGGAAATAAAATTTTCCTTGAGATAAAGAGTTTGGGATTTTGAAAACATAAAGAAATTGAAATGTCATGAGGAAACCTTATTGACTCAACACTATGAAATGTATATATTATTTCTTAGATCATGTGCTGACATTACTAAAATCTAATGAAATTATGCATCATTTTGTTTTAATGAAATAACTATAAAATATTAAGATGAAAAACACGGATAAAGGATTGTAAAAAATATTATATGATCAAGATTTCTATGAATTGAAGATTAATGTGGGATATATGGATGATGATATGTTTAAATGTACTAATTATGAAGTTAATGTGGAATACATTTTATAGTATGTGTAACCCTGATGTTTGATATGTGATAATTTTTTTCAAGGAAGAATTCTCTTTCAATGTGTTGAAAAAATGGATAACCATAGGGGTTTATGGGATATTTTTTTGAGGAAATCATGGGGTATTAGTTTATGGGTTGAAAAATGTGAGGTATGAAATAACCATTGAGGTTAAAACACATTATCTATATTTTTAAGGATTTTACCACATTTTATGAATGTTATTAAAATTATCTGGTTTTTTAAAAAGAACAACATGTATAATGTGTGACAACTAGTTTCGTCTGAAAGTGTCATGGGAATCGAACCCAAAATGGAAGTGCCACTACGGTTTATCACATATAACTAGACTACATGAGGTTCTTGGTTAGTATGACTAATTCATTTTAGATAAATGATTTTATTGGACAATAATATGTTTATTTTGGAAGAATATGTTATATAAAATGGATATCCTTAGTATAGAAATATTATTTGGTGATTAAGAGATAATGTGTCTTTTGGAAGACGTTATCTCTTTTAAGAACACTATATTCCCAAAGAAAATAGAATACTATGAGATTTCATTTTTTGAGTACTGGTTGGAAATATATTTTTGAAAATTTAATTTCTTTATTGTGTACATATAGTTATTTGTGTTATTCATGGAAATTATTAACCTACCATAGTGAATATGTGATTAGGTTTGATACTTTTTATAATGAGACTTGAAGAGTAGACGATGTTATTTGAAGATAAATGTAAATATTTATGAAGAATTATAGGTGATCAAATCCTTCTGAATTTTGTGTTTCAAACATATTTTGGATTATTTTGAATATTATTATGGACAAATGTGTATTTAATGGTCTTTGTTGAGATTTGGGTATTGTTTGTACAATTTTGGAGATTAAGAGTAGTATTAATTTTTATAAAAGATTATCCTTTTTGGTGATTATTTGATAATTTACTAAAGTTTTTTGTTTTGGATAATATATAATTAAAAGGGAAATATGGTTCATCTTTTTTGGGTCATGTTATTCTCTAGAAGATGATTATAGTGCTTCAGGCATGACCAACTGATCTTGAATACTCATCGTTTGGAGAAAAGTTTAGTTTTTGGTAGAAACTTATTAAAAGATGAAACTCTATATGAAAATTAAGTATATTATATTATTTTAACCATCAATATGATAAATAAATTATCCACCATTATTAAAGGGAACGTAAAACTAAAAAATGTTGTATTTTTACATTTCCTACTAGGGAATCAAAAACTGTTTATCCTATCACGAGTTTGCGGTTTTTTAGTGGGTAAGTTTCTCCTAATCAAGTTTTCTATCATACTCCATCAAAACATGATAGTTATTTTTCTCTTTCATATAAATGTATTAATGGAATCCTTGTTTTGTTTATATTACGTTATTATTGTACTTCCCTTTATTTCTTTTAATGGGATAGTTTAATTTACTCTA
This sequence comes from Viscum album, assembly GCA_963277665.1. NCBI lineage: Eukaryota > Viridiplantae > Streptophyta > Magnoliopsida > Santalales > Viscaceae > Viscum > Viscum album. Next base: position 63,876,614 of record OY728128.1, read on the forward strand.
TTTCCAATGGGGTGCTTTAAATAATGTTTCATAGCCCAATTTTAAAATTAGCAAGACACAATTTCCCAAAGGAGGGAATGATGTGACAACACAGGTATTTAAAGAATAATAATTTTTGATCTCTATGAGCACTTATGCAAAAGATATTAATTTTAAATTAAATGTGATGCATTTTTGGATAGCGTACTCGATCCACAATAGCAGGCTTCTTCAAAATATTACATTTCACACAACATTGAGTGTTAGTGAAAAATACTACGATATTATTATTATTATTGTTTATGGTAGTTAACGCCAAGTCATTGGAATGGAATGAATGAATAGTATCAAAAAAATTATTAAATATTGTTTATTCATGTTTAAATGATTATTCATTCATTACTAAATTTATTAAAAGTGGAAATAAAAACCAATTGAATATAATAGATGTGTTTTTTTGAAAACCTATTTAATATAGAATAATAGTTTTTTCATATCACTATTTATGTATTTTTATTTAATTATAAATATATGATATATATTCAATTTAAGGAGTTATGTTCATATTATATGTTTTCTGGATATGATATATGAATAAATTTATTATTTCATATAAAAGATGTATTTTTTCAAAAACGTTAGTTTAACCGTTTTTTGAGGAAAACACCATTTTAATTTGTTTTGACACCATTATATTTTTTATTTAACAAAATAATATCTTTACATATGAGAGGAACATCAAAATTTATTTTGGATGAATTTTTTGTATTTTTCTGCTAATATTTATTTTTTAATGAATAGTGAAAATACAACATTTTAATTCCAAACAACCTTTTATATAAGTTATTTATGTTGATATATTGTAGTTTTAATTTGTTTTAAAGTTTAATAGGATTATAGTTTTATCATTTCATCAACTTTTGGTCATTGGATGTAATTTTACTTTGAAATTGGACAAAAATGTGTGTTAATCTTTTGGAAGTTTTTACTTCTTAAAAGCTAGCTTTTTGGTTTTGACATTGGGAATTAATTTTAAATTAATTTCAGCTAATTATGAGATCATAATTTAAAAAATTGATTCCATATTTGGAATCATGATGTTAAAATTGAGTATATAGGCACATTTTTTTGAAATTATTAATAGTAACTTTAGAAAATATTTTATTTATATGAGTTAAACGGTAAATTAGGTAAATAAGGGTAAAAATCATTATAATAATATTAAATTACCCTAACACATGTCCTAACCCATTTCTATGAGATATTTCCGACCATGGGAATCCTTGGGAGTATTTTAGGACCCCATGGAGCCACTTGTGTGTGAAAATGACATTTAATAACTTTTAATTTAATGTTAATGAAAATTTCACCGAAAAATGTATCGTTTACTAAACCAATTTTTATATGGGTATATTTAAGATATATTTTTTTACTAAAAATATTAATTATAAATATAAAAATATTTCATACATCATGGTATTTTTTTATTATTTTTGGACATCACATAAATAAATATATTTATGACACAATGATGATGTAGTGATTACCTTATCAATGAATGATTTAAATAAATGAGATTATAAATATTAAAATAAATTTATTTTGAACCTTTTTATGCTATCTAGAAATTTTAGTGATTATTATGTCTTTTTATATTTTAATTTATGATGTTTTTATAATGAATCATGTTGTAATGCATTTGTTAAATAGTCACGATAATAATATTTTATAAATTCAAAAAATTTATTTCTAATATAAAAAATATTTTATTAAAAAATATAACAGTACTTAAAAAATAATATTCAGAAAACATACATATATAATGTTTGAATGGTCATTAATGAACTTATTTAGGTTCTATTGTCATTTTATGGTAACTATATTAACCATATAGTTTGAATATACTAGATGACATGGTAATAGTTAGAGTAGATAAAAAATGGTTAAAGCTAAATGAGAAGGATAAATTTGAAACCAATACTTGTATGAAACATATGGGATGGACATATTTAAAAACATATTCATATTATATTTGAATTAATTTATTTTTGGAGATTTTGATAATATAAATTCAGTTTATAATAAAATAATCTTTCAAGGCATTCTTAATGTATCCCTCCACCCTCTTATTAAAGCCTAGCACCAGTAATCCCATACTCACACCTCCCATGCCTCTTGGAGAATCTGACCTCTACTATAATAACCTCCCAAAATCCCTGTATTACTCATTGAATCCATACCTTATACAGAAGGGAATTCATGAAAGCCTTTGGCTCATTTCAAAGGTAGTTACCGGTTTTAACAAGTAACATTTTCTCCAAAGATCTTTTACAATATTCTAATTATTCACTCAATGTTTTATTCGTCTTGTTTGATTACATAACAACACAAGTATCCCAAATACACTAGTATGTTGCTATGAAAATGATTCTAACTACCCATAACCACACCTCCATCTGCTGGATTAAAAACATTACGTTTCTGTGGATGGAGAACTACTATCTCACAAAACGATGATTGTTCAACTATCTCCTACCACATCTCATGATGTCCAATATGATGGAAATATATTTTTAAAATATAAAATATATTTATATTTTCTTTATGATTCTGTAATTCTTATTTACAACTTAGTTTTATACTTTTGCTGGTGTCTAAACATGATAATTTCATTTTATGAAGCACATACTACCGCACCCAGAAAGTGATATGACTCATTCATGCTTTACATTAAACATATAGAGGATGTAATTAATGAAATTATGTAACATATATAACATATATATTATATTTTAATTATAATATACCTATGTATCCTTTAGTTTTTGTTCCTTGAAATATGAAAATGAAATGAAAGTAGTGTTCATGCATTCTTACAGATTACCATCTCCATGAATTGTGAAATTCATTAATTATATCCAAGTTCTATGGAATATTATAAATATATATATATAGTATATATATGAAATATATGATATCAAAATCAGGAATATCATTTTGGAGATAATTTACTTTTTAACACACTAACAATTTGTATATATAACAAGTTCATTTTTGAATCAATTATCAAAAATCGATAAAACGACTGATATGAACATGAAAAATTATATTATCGATATAGCAAGGTAATAAGTTCTATAAAAAGAATAATAAACCTGAAAAATGTTATGAAGAAAGTAGATATTATCTTAAGTTTATTATTCATGATGATCAAGGAACATATGTGATGATTTAAACTCATGCTAAGGGACATCATCTCAATCTATATTCATTGAGTCATATTCTTATTTATAAAAGACGCTACTTTATACAGTGTATAAACCCCATTTAATTTTAATTGCATTCAAAATGAGTCTTTTTTTAATGAAGCATTTTACTAACCAAAAAGAGAATGTTTTTAATTTATGCGGCGACAATCACCTTTTTTCATCCGCATTCATTATTTGATATATGGTTCCTTAACAAGCATTGATGTTTTTTAAAAGGAAAATAAAAACCATAAACCCTTTTATGTTATTTGGTTTTTAAAATTGTTTTCGAAATAGAATATTTATTTCAATATCTTGAAATGATTCCATGTGATTAAAAATGAAATATTTTTAATGAAATGTTGATATTTTCAATTTTTTTATGTGTAATGAATATATAATCATACATATACATTTGAACGGACGTTACATGTTGAACAAGTCATGGGTGGTTATGTGATAATCCAAAATATGGGTGGTTCCAGGATAAACCACAAACAAGTGGTTATGTTATATCCTCCAATTAATTATGTATGTAAGTCATCCAAAAGGTTATTCCATTTAGTGATATGTGTGGTATTTGACCATATGGTTATTCAATTTGAGTACGTTTATGTCCCAAGATACCATTATAGTTTATATGTTTTCTTTCTATGGGATTTATCACTATAATTTGGTTACAAAAATGGAAAATAATGAGCTTATACTTAATGAAGTGGTTTTTCTACTTCTTAAAGGTGAAATATGTTACTCTATATTAAAGTATTTATGGATTACTTGTTGTAATGAAAAAATAATAGTTTTAATTTTTATCTATCCATTACTGATATTTTTATGCTTGTACAATGTTTTTAAATTATTTTATAGGAATTAAAGAAGAATACGGCTGAGGATGGGATCAAGGAAATGTCATGTTGTTTCATTCATGGAACAAAAAATGTTTCTTTTCATAAAGAGTTTTATTTATATTGAAAATAAAGGATAGTGATTATATGTGTATACTTATAATATTAAAGGTGTTTTGTATAAGTTAATACCTAATTTTCAAAATCCATATACCTGAAAAGTTCCTCATCATGAATTATTAACTTAATTTAAGATTATTTAAAGTTTAAAATAGGGTCCTTATATTAAATATAATAAAAATATATATTTTCAATATATGACATGTAATATGGGATCTATGTAAACATAAAAAATACGATATGTTTATAACATAATATATGTCTCAAAGAAGAAATGTTGATATAAAAAACCATACAGCTTAGGTAACATTTGAACCAAAAACCCCTTGAATGGGAGATAAAATGGTATATGTATGTAAAAATATTTTTTATGTGATGAATTTTAAAAATTATTCATAGTAACTATATACCCCACAAAATATAATTAGGTGGGGAATCTTCTATGTGTCTCATAGAAGTTAAAAAAGACAGATGGAAATCCCTAACCTTACCTCTTGAATTCCATCATACACATTGTAAAATCCTATGTAATAAATATATTCTTATTATAAATAAATTTTATATATATCAAAAAATATATGATATACTTTTTACATTATATTACTTGTCTATTAGAAATCCAGTGGTAATGTCAGAATTTGGGAAATTAGTTTTTTTTCATTCATGAATATTGTCATTTTTTATTTCTCGTTCTCATATTTTGACCATGCTTCCATTAAAAAATATTATACATGGTATATGTTTCAAATATATTATTTAAAAATTTATTTTGAGTGATCAATAAATGTTTTGTATAAAATAAAGAAATACATGGCTCATTGAAATGGTACGGCGATGGGCGCCTGATCATTGTTCCTGTTTTCCAAAAGAAAAGAATGAAAGAAAGGTGAATGATTTATTACCAACGTAGAATATTTTTTATTTCATATATGTCACATTTTTCATTAAATAATTCATTATAATCATTCGTTTAAATCAATAATTAATCAAATCTCTTAGCGAGTTGGTAGTCCACCATACATAAAAACAACATTATCACATTTCCATGGATTTGAAAGTAAGAGAAAATTTTGATATAATGATTCCATAAGAATAAAAATATGACATATATAATATATTGAAAATTAATTCATCATTATATATATCCATGAGAGGTGATAATGAAAAAATTAATGACATCAATTTCTATGATGGAAGTCCACCATGCACACAAATGATGATTTCATATCCCATTTGATGGAATAGAAGAAGATTATATGTTACAAATATAACATAAACATATGTAATTTTAGGTAATATAACTACGTTTTCATATCATGGAATTTTATCAAAAATTAATTTAGTTTTATGATGAAATAAAATAAAACATCTAATTAGGGATTTCACATTTTCTTCAAAAAATATTTTTGTTTTCACCAACATGCACCATATGTTTTCATTATAACAAAATCATGGATTAAGGGATGTTAATAGGTAATTAAGGAGCTGGTTTGGATATATATTTTATAAAGAAAATTATTTTGGAGGTATGAATATGATAAAATCGGGATTGGCCTTTGATAAGTGTAGTTAGTTGCACACATGTAATTATTTAAAAGAAAAATGTGCACCACAATTTTAGCAAGGGAAAAAGGAAAATGTGGACTATTATAGACCTATGAATATTTATGGTATTAATATGTCAATACAATTCGTGTTTCATATATTTTAGTTCATTTTTAACCCTTAAATGTTTATTTTAGAAACCAATAATCCAATACTCACTTAAACACGTAAAAAATGTTTTTATTTTTTTTACTATTTATAATGATAAAAAATTAATTTGACCTCATTAGATAATATATATTGTGGTGATTCCAAATATGAAAAGATTTTTTAAAATTAAATTCATATTTGTGTAAAAATATAATTAAATGCTAATTGTTTAGAGGCGTTGAAAAAGTGTCTTTTCAAAGAGAAAATGTTCAAAAGATTAAAACAATATAATATATTCATTAAATATGAAAATGAATATAATGAATAAAAATGGATTAAATTATATATATAATTTAACTACTTTTTATTTATAAACAATTTATTAATTTTTATTATTTGAATAAAAATTCAAAAGAAATTAAAATTCTTAATACAAACCAGTATTTAAACTATTTACCATGAAAATAAATTTTCCCATAAAATACCAAAAATTTATCCTATGATAATTTTGATATGATAATTTTCAATATGAATTTTATTTTTTAAGATTAGTTTTATAAAACTTTCAATAGAAAATTTTAATACTAATTGTGTTACATAAGAAAAAAGTGATTTTTCGAAAAATTTGATTTTTATTGTATAACAGTTTTATTCTCATATATATTATAAAAAACAAAGCAGGTGAGATTTAGATATTTTATTGAAAAACTAATATATTGGTTTGATTATGATAATTCAATGTAAGTGATTTTTTTTGTAAAACACATTGGTGGGAATATAAATAATGATTCAAAAAAATTTCCTTAATTTTCATATAGTTTTGGTTTTTTTAAAAATTTAATAGTTACCAAATAATTCATTATATTTATGTTTTAAACCATATATCTTAATAATTAATTTTATCCAATTTATAATCTCGAAACCAAAAGCTTGGTGAAAACTATTATAAAAAATAATAATATTTCAATAGTATGATACCGTTCATTTAAACAGAATTTTTCCTATAATGAAAGCTACACCTAGTGTTTCATGTTATAGAATATAAACTCATTGTCGACGAAAATTAAAAAATTGGAAAACATTTAAATTTATGTTAAAAATATTCCATCAAATATCAGGGTGTTTCATTCGGCACACCTTAAAATGATTTCTTCCATCAAAATTTATCACTTTGGTATCAAAAATTGAGGATTCTTCTACCTCATTAAATCCTTAGGATTATATATAGCCTCATTAAGATGGTGTTTTTTAAGAACACGTTGACCGGGTAAGTGTAATGGTTTTATAGAGATTTATATATAACATCTACAATCTCTAATAGTTGATCCTCGTAATTAATTTCAAGACGCAGTGATAGAAACATTGACATTAGAACTTGTTAGGTTTAATTTATGTAAATACCTATGATAGATACATATAACACATCTTGAACCAAATATAGTTTTAGTGGAAGATATAATTCCTAGGATACCATCCTGATAAGATCAAAAACTTCAATGGGGCCAACATACTAAGGGATTGAATTTCCTTTATATAATATGAACAATTTCTTCATTTGTTTGTTCTTCAATCAATATCGATTTGATATTTTACTCCCTGAAATAATTATGAATTTTAACAATCTTGAAGAACTAATGGATCATAAGACCCTTAAATATAATGATAATTCATTCCTTTTATCTCATGTTACATCAGAATTGTTTTCACCGGTTATAAAATATGGATAAATCTTCTTATGTTGAATTATTACGTCAATATTTATAGTCTCATCAAAAGATCATAATAAACTATTTCACAAATGTATAAATTTTGTAACCATCCAAAAATATATAATCCAAAACACTTGAAATAAGTTAAAAAAATTTCCAAAATGAACTTATCTGAAATCCCTGAAACAACATGATGTGTCTCTTAATTGTAATATAAGTGACATGTGAATACCTTCAACATATATTCTACAAAAACATTGTGACAACCTAAATTAAAATAAAAAATTATTTAAAACATACATTTATTCTCATTCCTTATATAAAACATAGATTATTGGATACATTTCTGATGTTAAAAAATGTTGTAAATGTTGTCAAAGAAATAATTTTTCAATAAATCAGTTTTTAGTTAGAAGGTAATTAGTACTATCAAATATAAATTATTCATATCCAAAAACACTTTATTCTAACTAAGATAAAATTTATCATCATCCAGAACATTTTAAGGGATAACAACCTATAGTCATGTGTTTTCTATAAAATATAATCATTCAATTAAATAAATACTCTCGGTCCTTAGTAACATACCAAATTTTCTTCAGAATAATTAAAAAAATAGAATTGAGAATTTTTATATATTTAGTGATTCAAGATCCTATAATTCCAACACATTAACACTCCAATAAATACGATTCATTCATTAGACACTAATAAGGGTCCATTGTTTAATTTCAGAACATTTCATTCCATTCATATGACATTTGTAGTCTCTTCCTCATTAGAAATATAACAATTACTCATAAAAAATTATAGATTCTCTAGATAATCTTCCCTAATAGAAAATTATTTTAATAATTCCCACAATATAAAAATTTTATTCATTCAAAATTAAATTATAATTTATGGAGGACATTATTCTCAACCATTGTACTAACTGAACAATTAATTTTTCCATTACAATTACATTTTTTACCCATATTTTCCACACAAAATGCATATTTTTATCCCGCTAAGTGATTCACTTGAGAAATTTTTCCAAAATTATTGAACTATCAAAAAATGAATCATATTTTCTCTATTGTATCCATTACAAAAACCTCTCAATGAAATCTTTCATTTTCTTCTTTGGTGAGAAAAAGGGTCATTTAAGTGGCACATTGTGAATCATTATCCATGGTAACTGATTACTAATAATAAAAAATATACATTACTCCAATGATAATCCTATTTTGTTTATCAACATCACATTATCCACCACATTAAATATTAACAGATTTCCTTCCGGTTTCATCCATTGAATAAATCCAAAAATCATAGTGTCAGTAACAATATTTATAATTGAAAACTACATTATGATGAAAAATAACAAATAGGATTTGTTAATAGTGGGATTTTGTTTTTAATATATGAAAAATTAGTTTTATCCTACATCATTAATTATAATATTCCATTTAAATCCCTCATGATTTTATATAAACATTTTGTGAATTTCCAATGAATATAACCTATGAGTGTCAAAATTAGTGTGCAAAATGAACAGTTTTCGGGCACTAAGTGACAACTGACTCCAGCTCAATATACCCATTTAGAAGTATTACACCTAGATAATTTTGTGATAGAGTAAAATCATCTTGTAGTAACAATAAAGTGGTTTAACTTCATGGACACCACCCACTCTACCCTTTATAAATATTCCATTAAATTTATTATTCTTTGAACCCTGGTATGATGTATTAATAGGGACATTTCCTAACACATCCATTGAAATTTAGTAAGGGATATCATAAAATATGTCACATCCATTCGATTAATGGTTCTATAAATGAATCCATTGATACCATATATATGTACGGAGGATCTTGACATATAGATATTATGTATTATTTTAATATTCAAAATTTTACACAAAAACATTCATGAATATTATAAGAGTTTACTATCCTTTGATACTGTGTATAGAATATTATAATTTTTGACTGATCTTACAAACCCCCCACAAAAATTTTATACATTAGTACAAATCACAAATATATCATACATAATGCCTTTATTTATAACCATGTGAAATTAAACAAAGTAAAGGGTGATCTTAGATGATCAGTTTGTATTAACAACATGGATATATAAGCATAAAATGAGCATAATGTTATAGAAACATGAGCATAAAATTTTAAAACCATAACCTTCATATCACAGATCCCAATCCTGATTCTTGACATAAGTATTGGATGTTTATAAGAGATGAGTCATAAGCGAATCATAGAACACAACATATGAGTGAATTACATTGGTATGAGACATATATTTTTGGTATATAAATATTAATTGAATCTTTTGTCAATGATATCCATAAAAAAATTCAAAAGATAATGAGATTGGGGTAACCACCAGTGTACCTACTTTTGGATTGGTATAACCTCCAATACCTATTATTTATGACCCATGTTAACCTCATATATACCATCTTTTGTGATTTTCATAACCACTTTTGTACCATCTATCATGCTTTGAATAATATTTTGTGTAACATTTGATATCATATAACATTAATCACTACCTAAAGCATTAATGGGATGCATTTTCCCCACCTATCACATTTTGAAATACAAATTCAAGTGTAATTGCAATTGACTTATGGATATTTTTTTCTTTTGAATTAATTTAATCTGTTTGGTATATTATCATTTCGCAAAACAATGAATATATTTTTTGTTATGAGAAATGCCAAATTTTTTCTTGCATTTCATGAATCACCATGTTAAGATTAACTACTTGTGATAGTTAGATTAGATTATGCTACACAAAACTATATGTTTCTCTTGCGTTACACACAATTTCTATGTACCTTTGATATCTTGCATGACATTCAAGGATTAGTTTTACCAAACTCTATTATTCTATTAATATTAATATTAAAAAATTATTACAAATACCACCAAGCCATTGGAATATAGGTTACTAATAATAGACAATAAAATTTTAATATATTATTTATAAATTTTTATAAAATGAATCCTTTCATTATCAATTAGTATAATTGAATAAAATAATTATTTGAGAAAAAAGAAATTGATTATGTAAAAAAATAATTATCTAAATGGTAATTTTTAAATATTTTAATTGAGAACAAATATTAATGCTAAATTTTGACACGTTAATAAATTTTATTGGAAGAAACAAACTTAAATTTTGAAAAAATATTATCAAAATATAAATTCAGAAAATTCATGGAATTTTTTGGAGAAGTTTTATTTTTTAATGAATAGTTAAAAACATTGAATTTTAATTCAAAACTACTTTTTCATCTAAATAATTTATAGGGTTATATTATTTTTTGAATATTTTTTAAAGTTTAATTATATATATTATACATCCATTAATAAAATTGAGTTTATTTTAATCTATTCCACATTGATATTGGATATAAAAAACTTCAAAAATTTGAACAATTTTCATTAAAACCCCACTTTGTCATCTCTAATATAGGATTAAATTTAAATTAATTTCATCCACATAGGAGATTAGAGTTCAGAATAATGGATTCCATATTTTTTATTAGAAACATATATAATTTCTAATATGTTCAACTTATTTAATAATTGAAAATATTAGTGAATGTGATTAAATTTAATTACAATGATTACGAGAAAAATTAGCTTAACCACCGAGTAAACCTTAATCTTATAGAAAAAATGTACTTGACCCATGTCCAAAAACCATGGTATGTTCATATATCAATAATATACTACATTTTATTAGATTTTTACAAATATTTGAGATGTAATACATGAGAAACATTTGGGTGCAATTCGCTTTTAATAATATTACAAGAATATTGTTCCTCTTCACCTAAAGAAGTCAACCCTCCCATATATTCACACATCATAATCACTTTGGATCTACCAAAAAAATCCTATGTATCCTAAATACATTTCTCCCTTAATCTTTGTATCCCCCCTATGGGAATAAATCCATCCATGGAATCCCGTTGGTGAAGACCATTATTTGGTACACACGGAAGAGGTAACATCCTTCCATATGCTCTTCTATTCTATTTTCATTATCCAACACATCATCTCTTCTCATTAAATTATTATATTATAAACGTAAAAAAATTAGATATTCCTATATTTTGTTATTATAAGTCTTCTAACAAAACATAAAAACACATCCATCTAATGGGTAATAGACATACCATTTTTGGCTATGATGAACTACTACCTCACGAAACGATGCAATTTGTTTTTACTTCAACAACTAAAAAGGTTGTTAGTTATGTTGAATATTTATTTTAATTTGATATATATTATGTTAATGATTTAATTATTCTTATTTAATTATTATATAAATCAAAAATTCATTTTTTATCCTTTTTGGAAATATAATCACATCGTTTGGGATGTGTGGACTATCAACACCCCAAAGCATTGTGATTCGGTCACACATTACATGTAATGTATTATTGATGAGTTTAGAAAAAATATAATGTATATGAAAAAATAATTATAATATAATTATAATATATATATATATATATATTTATATAATATATTTCAATCAATTACATCCTTTAAAAATTACAATAAAACCAAAATAACATTCATTCATATATACAACCAACCTTCTCTAGGTATGGTGTATTTATTTTTTTATTCCAATATTCTATAGATTATTATAAATTAATATATAACGAATATATATATGTATATGATATTTAATGTTTTTAAATTATTTATATAATTAAATAATAATCTAATTAAATTTACCATGAAAATGAAGTAAAATCATTTATGAAAAACAATGTAGTTATTACCTAAAACATTACCTAAACTTTGAATTCTTAATAAACAGGTAATATAAGACCATGATAAAATAATATACGCTATGATGTATTACAATATGGTTATTTGGAATATTTATAATGAAATTATACTTATTATATAATATTATTGAATCTGTATAAAGAAAGTCCAGACTTATGGTAAGATAATTTCATTTAACTTTTTATTTCTATGAGAAACCTTCCATATTCACCACTCACTCTAATTGTGTGGTGTATATAGTGACCTATGAAATGTTATATAATTTAATAAAATTATTTAATTATATTAATATTTTATGTTTATGTTATTATTTCATAGGGATCATAATTGTAATGTTACTCAAGTAGTAGTGGTTTTCTCAACTCACTTTTTATATCTATGACATACAAGCCTTATTCACCAATAATTTCATTCGTGTGGAATTTATACATACCATGAATTTAATGTTTCAATATTATAAATAAATATATTGGTATTTTTGTATCCATTACATCATCTTTATGTCATTGGGTTTATGGGTCAAAATCTACAAAATCAGAAATGTCATTTTTTTCTCAAGTCACCATATGGGGTGTATATAATTCCCTTATACATTTTATATAATCAATATCCAAAGTTAATGATATTGTATGCTTCATATAATTTTCTTATATCATGTATGATTCAATTTTACCAGTTTGAAGATAGTTTATTTCTACAATATCATCAATTATCATGATTGTTTATGATTAGCCATCAATTGATGAAATATTATGACACATATCTCAAAAAAACACTTTTTTGTTATTATAATATAGTTATAAATGATATATTAATATATTAGTGTAATTTGTTAACTCTTTAATACTTAGGATAATTATGAAATTATTTTTAAGAAAATAAAACTTTATATATCCTTCCGATTCAAAATCTAAATTATTTTAAGGCAATTTTTTATAAAAATGTTCACAAAAATATTTACTATTTATATTCTATTATAAATAGTTTTCAAGGATTTATTTCTATGTTATCAAAAGTTTATTTTCAAAGATAATTCTTTCAATTATATATTTTTTTATGTATTTTCATAACTTGTATATAAAAAAGGGTTTCCAAAATGATTTCAATATTTCTTAATAAGTTTTCAAGGTATTTTAAAGAAAATAGGTTTTCAAAATATTTTCATGAACTCTTTATATGTTTTCAACTCTATTTCAAAATAAAAACGTTTGGAAAAGTCATCATGTTTTTAAACAATAATTTTTTAACTCAGAATAGATATTTTCATCATGAAATGTTTTTAATGTAATTGAGAAGACTTCATTACAAGGAAAATAATTTTTAAATGGTCATAAAATAGGATTTTATAATATTAAGAATTTTCCTTATGAAATGTTCTAGGAAATATTTAAGACCACTCATCAATATAACCTTACATTCAATGGTATAGTTTATGATTTTTAACAGATATAATACGAGAATACCATTGATATTATTGAATGAATTTTTTCTGTTTGGATGAAATGATGTTTATGGCACCAATTTATCTTCCATTGGTTATTTTCTTTTGGATCATTCTTCTTTTTCATCTGTTAATATTTGATGAAATGATTATGAGACCTATCTATTTTCAATAGGTAATGATATGATGAAATATATAATAATGTGATACTAAATATATTATATAGAAAGAAACATTATTCAGTGAGATCAAAACATAATTATAAGCTCATGATCTATTACATTCAAAAAGAATCTCAATGACCATTCTCTTATTGTATTAATATTTTTTCAATAAACTTAATGACCAACAAAGAAATAATAATCATTGATATGAATAAATTAAGAAAAAATTATATAGAATTAATACTAGGATAGAACGTATGTTATCTACAGAAAATCTAGATTGAAATTATAATAGAACCCATCAAATTTCCTTGCATGTGAGGCATCCTTCACTTACCTCACATATATTTTTCTCTTACATGCATTACTGTTGTGAAACTATGTACTACAAAAATAGGATTTATTACTATAATACACTACATGAATAGAGATCATAATCATATATATCTCTAACCAAGAAAATTACAAAATGATTGTAACATATTTCCATGTAACTATCTATGTTCTTGTGAGCTACCAATCCTACTAAAATAAGTATGAAATATTAAAAATAATGAATTAAAATGTCACATATAACAAAATATAATGAATCATACTATTATAGAACAAATATACATTATTAAAAAGAACCATAATCTATCATGAACCAATATAGAGATATATATCTATTTTTAAGGAAAACCATCCTAAGGGATAATATTTGGTTGAATAAAATTAACTGAGTTAAAACCAACTACTAAATAATATAAAATAATAAATAATAATAAAAAAAATAAAGTTATTAGGGAATAAAATATATATAGTCTCTATTAATGGAACATAAATGTTATATTATTAATATATTATTCATGAAAATGGAATTTTGACACTGAATTTTACCCAGATTTTAATACTATTCAGTTTATAAGGCCTATGATTTTTGTGAATCATAAATTTTTTTGTTCTTGGTTATTAAGTTATTTCAATAATTATATATATGAGTTCAATATGTTTGTCTAAGATATAACCCTCTAGAATTACATGTTTTTTAGGTTGATGTTGTGTCACCATGTGAAGTATTATGTTTCTCAATCAATGGTATGATGAATGCTTATTACAAGGAACATTGAAAACTAATATAAACAATACAAGGGTGATGGGAGATAGAGTTGTTCCTTTTATGGGGAGGAAATATTTGTGTTGACATTGCTAGTTGGTTCTTGACTTGGTGTATCTTTGAAATGATTTGTTTATTACCTTGAAATTTTATTACTATTAAATAAGTCAAGAGATTTGATAACATTTCTTTCCCAGAACACATAGATTAATTAAGATTAAACATATTGGGGTAAAATTATTATCAATCCTAATATGGAAAACAAATAATATTAATACCTTTATAATGTAAATTGATAATATGTGTTATTGTTGAAACGATGTGTTTTCAATGTTATTTGTTATCTTTTTATTCTTCATTTATCATTAAAAGATAAATTTGAAAATTTTAGTTTTTTATTTAGATAATTTTACATCATTTATTAATTCACGATATAAAAATATATTAGAGTATATTATTTGTAAATTTCTAAATCTGATAATTTTTATTAAGAAAAAAAATGTCAGATATACAAAAAATATAATTTTTTTGATTTTATCACCATGTTAAAATATCCTATAAAGGTTCCTACAAAATAATTTATCTAATTATAAAATAAATAAATGACATTGTGCATTTTTATATAGACTTTTTATTTAAAACCTATTACAAGTATTTTTAAAAATAATGTAAATGTTTACATTGATATAAATAAAGATTTGGGTCTTCACATTATATAATGTATTTTCAATATAGGGATCTCTGTTTGATTTCCATTGAAGATAAATTACATTTATTAAAATCATAATAAATTAATATATGTATTTTAAAATATTTATCATTTTAATTTTATAATATATTTAAATTTAAAATATTTATAAATTTATTTTTTTAATCATCTATTTTGAGGTTTAAGTGTATTTATTTTAAAATTAAAAACTACAATCTTTAGAAATATTTTTTCCATGTTATCTATGTATATTTTTACCATCCAATTTATTTTTGTATATGGATTTTTAATGTGTTGTCACTTTTATTAACTTGGAGAAATGTTTTGACCGTCCTTGTCGTTATTGAATTCTAACACATGATGGTCGTGTATTGATACTATATATTCATCCATATACTTATAAGATATATTGTTTTTGTATGAGTATCCCATGGGAATTATATAGAAGGTATTTATGACATTAATTGTGACATCAATGGGCCTAGTCTTTTGATTGGTGGGGAATGGTATTATATACACTATTGATGAATCGATATGTCTCATGAGATAAAATAGGCATAGGTTTTCTTATCTGAAAAAATCTACAAGATGGTTTTACTATAATTTGTACCACATGTAATGTTTCATGGAACATGTATTTAACAATTTAGTTTTTAAGTATTTATTATGATAACCCAATCCATGTGTAAGAGTCTAGAGCATCACATTTAGTATAATTTATTTTTCAAAACCAAAGTGTACAGGATATTAGTTTTTGACAATTTCGTGGTTTATAAGTTAAGATTTAACATAATAAATAATATATTGGTATTATTATTAAATTTAATATTAGGGAAATATTTCATAGACTTTTTGTGTATCAATATAATAATACGTTAGTAAAAACCCTAGATATTTGTTTTTTTATTGGATAACATCCTCATATTTTGGTTATGTATATATTATATTGATTTTACTTATAATGCATCTATTACTCAATACATTAAGTGGATGATTTTGTGTAAAAAAATTACCTTGGTGTAATCACCTAGAAATTTACAAGTTGATAATCGAGTCGATAAAAATTTTGATGCTTAATGTTTGGGTATTATACTAAAAACCTTATGAGACATTGTTTAGAGACATACATAGGTAAATCACATTCTCTATACAAAAAATAATGATGTATTTATGAAGGGTGTTAGGTAATATGGATGGAGATCGTAATGTGGAAAATTAACATTGTTAAAGTAGGATTGAAAAAAGAAGTCATATGTGGTCCTATAAGAATTATACATTAACATGAATGGTCTTATAAGTGATGAAATAACAAGATTGTTGTTTTCATTTTCATATTTTTAATACTGTCATGAACATTTTGGTATTATTATTTTCATGGAATATGATCACATATATAAATATTAGAGAAGGGTATATAAATAATAAGATATATCATTAAAATGAATATGGTAGAATAATAAAATGTTTGGGAATTTTTTTATATTCCTGTTTAGGATGGATAATGAGAATTCCTAATCTCAGAAATGGATGAGATTTTGATATTTTCTTTATAAAATTAGTTATCTTCATTAGTGGCTGACATTTATCCTAAGAATTTTGGTATATTTTAAGCCTATTTTGGATTCTTTGACACATATAAGGATTATTCATTAGTAGTTTTATGTTTAAGGTATTTTAATGTATATAAAATGGTATTAATAATTTTGAAATGAGATTCTATGAAATGATTTCATTTTTGAGAAACTATTGGAGATCATAAGATTGAGGTATTCATAACTATTATGTATAATATAAAGATGATAATTAGATAAAAAGGGTGGTATTACATTTTTAATATAAGTAAGATAATATTCATAAACATGGGATTAATAATTGATTAATGAAATTTTTAGAGAATGTTTTATTATTTTCAGAATTATGAAATATAGTGTCTCATATATAAACTAGGGTTTGATATTATAGTGTTAAATATTGAGTTACATTATACAGGAAAATATTATCTCAATATCATTAAATGTCATAGAGATTCAAATTGATTTTGGAAATGATTTTTTGTTGAGATTATATGATTAATGTATCTTTATAAATGGTTATTGATTTTTGAAATGGCAAATATTTATTAAATATAAAAAACATGTATTTTTAGATAATATATTTTAATTATTATTGGGTTTAGAATATGAAAAGATGATTTATGGTAATTTTATATCTCTATTTTATGGAATAGGTTTATATGTATGAGGGAATAAACCAAAAATAATGTAAAATTTACCAAGAATGATATATTTCAGATTGAATGTATCCTAGGTTGAACCTAGTCTGGTATATATTTAGAAGAAAGAACTATATGATAACATGATTATTCTATAAAGGGAGAAATATTTTGTTTAAATTTTATTATATTTATTTATGATAATTAACATAAAATTATCATCACTCATGATAATGTTTTTTTTAATTATGATAGTTACTAAATGGATCTATTGGTGTGGGTGACAATAATGATATTTCTTTAATGAAAAAAATCAGAATGATAGCTGGAGTGTGTAACCATGTGATAATTCCAAAAAATATATCATAAAATATGATTATGAACATGAATTTATTTTAACTCATAAACACACTAGAGAAGAGAATGGTGGTACGTGCATAAATATCGGGTTACTTGGATGATAAATAAAATAAAATGCCCTTACCTATATGTTAAAGATATGGTTTGAAGAATAGTGGAAATTGACTTAAATTGATAGGTAAATTTCATAGGATGAGAGATGAATGTCTTAAATCTCACATCTCTAATGGAATGTTATAATCTATAAATATCCATTGCATCTACTAAAAGAGAGTTGGTAATTATGTAATTGAATGTTCCGACCCAATGGAAAATTGCAGTAATATTCACCAAATAACCATAGGAAAAAGGGATAGCCTATGAGACTATTAAAAATTAATTAAATAGTGAGTTTTTACTCATTATTTCATAACGTCTTATATCATGAATGTTTTAACCGACTACTATATATTGAGTTATAAATAGAAACCCCCAATGGTAGAATTTTCATATATATAATTTTCATATTTCTTGGTATGTTATTCATTATAGAAGAAGATCTAAATCCCATAGTATAAATAAAAGAATAATTAATAATATTATATATTTATTTATATAGTGAAAACTACTCTTTTTCCTATTAATGAATACCATTCATCATAATGATTTAAACCACTATAAACTAGAAATCTATAGTAAATTTTGAGTTCACCATTGAAATTTCTCTAATCGTATGAGTAAAATTTCAAGCACACAATTCATTTAATGGGGGATAATGTGACACTATAAATTTTCAATTACCAGTAAGAAGTCAATGTGTTCGATAAATTTTCTTTCAGACAAATCCCATCGTAAAAAATCAAAAACATGTTAGAATAATATTATTAATTAACCTAACATTATAGTGTTTTTAAAAGAACTATCATTCAAATATTAATAGCTAATATGAGATATTTTTGAAAAGCGTGTTTTAATGAATGATTTTTTCCTTATATTGTAAATTTCCATATAAAATATAAATTTTCAAAATTTAGAATTTTTATGAGATACAATAATTCATATTTTACAATTCAGATAAAAAATTACTTATAATGAGTTTCATATACTACTCTAAAAATGTTGATTTTTATATGAAAATGTTGTATTTAAAAAATTATAATTTATAATTATTTTACTTCTTTATGAGAATACAACAGATAATTTAAAAAAATAGTCTAATGAAATATGTAATTAAGGAATTAAATTATTAATTCTAAATAATTATATTTACATATAGAACATATGGAACACGTTTTTATTACTAATGTAAAATGGCACTTCAAAATAAATAATTTTTAGTCTTCAATTTGAATAATGTTTTTAAAGGATGGTTTTGGTTTTTTATTTCCTTATAAACATCATTAATATCATCAAATTAAGATAAAATTACTTTATTTACATATAATAAGTACACATGATAATTTTATAATATGAAAAAATTCAAAAGATTAATAAATTTGTATAATTTATTTCAATAAGTTCATTTATTTAAAAATAAAATATTCAAATAATCATATATTTTATTTGAGAAAATTATTTAGAAAATATTTGATAGAAGTATCATATTATGTAGTGTTTTGAATATTAATATTTTTCATTATGAATAAATAATAATGTTAAAAATAATGTTCTACGGTAAAAGTTTGTTTGACTAAAAGGTCAAATGTAAAACAAATGACATAAAACATTCAACATTTTATAAAAAGGGAATTTTTCAGGTGATTTTCAACCAAATATCATTAAATATACATTTTTTCAATCTATTATACATTTACACATAAATACTATCATTATATTATTAAAAATGATAGGGTTGAAACCATGAAATACCCTTCACTTATAACAGGGTGACATCTTTACCAATTCAAGAATGATACATCATCAGAATTACTGCTCGGAACACTTCCATTTTTTTCATGATAGACCTCTTCCACACATTCTAATTCTTCTAGTAAACATTATTTATCATAGGGACTTCATTCCCAGGGATACATCAAATGAAAATTCAAATCCCATATATGAATATTATCAAATACATTGTTTTTCATTATCACTAGCATCATTCAAATTTACTATATCCAAAACACTGAAATTATATTAAAATAATTTATATAAAATAAATTTATTTTCATTTTTTTATTTTCATTTTTTTATTTTTATATCACATCCACCATGAATCAGAAGACCATCTTTCATGTTTTGTGTAGACTACTACCTCTATGATGTACCATGTTTCATTTCCATTCACCACCTTAAAAAATTTGTTACAGTGATGGTATTAACTATTAAATATTATATTTATTATACCATTAAGGATTTTATAAAATATTATATAACCATTAATGATATGATCAACAAATTAACCTTATATATTTAATCTTTTAATATAACAGTATTTTGAGGATAATTTTTAGTCATGATTACTAACTTCTTCTCATCCATTAATTCAACAACTAATTCATTTCAATTCTGATATATACCACTAATATATGCTAAATAAGATCAACGTGATTATCAAATATTTATATTACAATAATCCCAAAAATTCAATAAATTATGATGTGTTCATGTTTTGATTGATTTAACAACCTAATTTAAAACATAATTTTATTTAATAATATGATTGACAATCAGAAAAAAAATTATTATAACATGATATAAATGTTTTAATGATGTTTTATAATTTTTATGATATATTAATATTTACTTCATTAAATAAGAATGTACTTTTCAATTACTATGATGCATAGAAATATTCTATTTATCAATTTCGTTTTCAAGGATGATGACTAAAATTTTCATGAATGGAATTTAAAAAATTGTAAATATTTATAAATCAAAAATAATAATATCATTAATGAATTATTAATAATTAAATATGAAACAGTAATAAGCTTGCATTACACTATTATGAATCTTGTACAAATTTTCAAACCTATAACAGAAAATGTCGATATCAAATGGAGTCATGTATATAATAAATATGTATGAATTATATAAATGAAAATGTTTTTGTGTATCATTATAAATTAATTTACAATTTTATATATATTTTTGATATGGTTGAAAAATTTATATTCACTAATGTTAGGAAAATATTTATGAAATTTCATATTAATGTTCTTTCATTGTGAAAGGATCGATATTTCACACTTAATTTCAACAATTTTGTGTATATACTATCTATGTGAGATATCATATCATGAATACTCTTTTAATTCATGTATATTATGTTTCATTAAAATCCATTACATTTATTGTATTTTGATTAATATTTTAATTTTTTAAAAAAATTTTATTGGCCATAAATATGATGCTTTCAGAAATATTACTTGTTAAACACCATGTATATTTTGAATGGTGCACTACCTTCCCTTTAATTTTCCATTATCATAATATTTTTTTAGATTTACTAGGAATAATATTATACCTTATTCATGTGTCAATTGATACCGTTTATTCTCTAATATTAAGGATTTTTTTAGCTCCTCTCCACTTATTTGAGTTATAATGTTTTGTCCTAAAAATTTATTATTCATGATTGGGTTTTCCCACACTAATATGTTATGGAATTTAATAATAATTTTTGTAATATGGTGTTTTATTAGAAATAAGGATGTATAATTATTTTTATATATGGGTTCTCAATAATGGTAATTACATGTATTAAAAAATTTCATTTAATAACAAAATATTAGTTATCCACATTTCCTATATAAAACATTAATTTATTTATAATAATCCATGATTTAATAGTAATTAAATGTTTTAAATTAGATTCACTTCACCATTTTAAATATAATATTTTAATGGTCCCATAACATCCACATTTATTGAAATTTTAAAAATGTATTCTAAATGATCTTTGGATATTTTACATCCATTAGAATTTCTATTTTCAAATGGATTCTCCCATATATGGAATATTTTAATGTATTATCCGCAAATATGTATATTATATCATTGGGGAAATTAAGATCCTTATATCAAAAAATTCAACTAACGATTCCTTATTTCGTGGTATCAAATAATTACACCCTATGAAAGATGTTTTCCATCTATATTGAAATATTTATTAGATTATTTTGATACAATAATGATAATTTATTTTGAAACCATTCATCTCATTCCTAAAGATGGATCATGATCATTTTTAGAGCTATTGAATTTTCCATATATAACTACTCTATATAGAGTGAATATAATAATTTATATAATAATAATTGAATGGATCTAACATAGACATAATTTTATTTTAATTTCATGATGGAAATTAATATTATTATTTATATTGTGATTCAAATATAGAATATTCTTGGAATGTTTAATATGTAATGGTTGACCATAAAACACGATTTTCTTGATGGATTATGGTCATGTTATTCATTTTATTTACAATGGAAAGGTTTTGAAAAATTATTATTATTTATTTCCAATATATGTGTATCAAGTAATGATATTTAATATTTATCATTATTTGTATAGGCAAGGTCTATTTAGTAAGATATCTTTCATTGATTGGCATGTAATGACTTGATCACACTTATGGTTAATTCATTGGATATAATGAAGTTATAGGTGGAGATTTTTATTAAAAATCCCCTATATTAAACAATTTGTCTCACAAAAATATATATATTGGAATTTTTGTTATGCATACCCAATTTATAGAGATATAGTGAAAAAAATGTTGACAACACATAATGTGTCTCGACAAAATATTTAATAATTTGTTTTTATGCTCGCAAATATACATTCAATATTTATGAGATCAATCTTATTAACATCCATGTTTTCAATTTTTTTCAACGATTTAAAATGGTGTCTTCTTTTTATTAATTATTCATACATATTTTTTAACTATTCCATTCCTAATATATATTCCATTATTATGCCATTAGATTTTCAATTGTATGTTTTCCCATACTAAGTTCTTGTTATCAGCATTTCTTATGTTTATATATCATTTTGTTAAAAAATAAATTATTATTTCAGAAATGATTAAATAAAATCTTATATGGGATAATATATATGAGATATTGATGAAATTTTGGGATAATGTAGCTTTATATATAATGAAAAATGTCTTCATGATATAAGTATCATGGGATTTATTAGTTAATAACTTGTGACAATAAAAAAATAATCATACCTAAAAAATTGATTTTAACGTATGTCATTGTATAATCGTTATTTATTATTTAATTATTGATTTTTATCCACCAGATTTTACAACTGGAATCAAAAATAATATGTAAATTATGATTCATTTGGAAATAGATGTAAGATTGATGGTCTAAGGAATTACATCATGGAAGAGTATAAGAACATTTATTTTTTTTAATATATTCTTGTAAAGGGTTCATTATGATCATAAAAATTTACATTTTATATTTTACATTCACAACAACAATGGTGTGGTCACAATTTGATGTTCTTAGGAAAAACTTTAATTTGTTATACAATTGGGGGGGGTCATCACATTAGACAACATGAGTAATGTCAAGGTGGTTGTTTGTGGTCAAGTGGATTGAGTAGGAATGTTAGGATATGTTCTATATTTATCATGGATTTTAAGTCCATAGTTTTGTATGGTCATATAATGTCTTTCTATAATGGTAGGATTAGTTTGGGATATGGTCAACATAGAGATTGTAGGGTGATCAGAGTTAATGAATTTTTATCCAATTAAAATATTCTTCCACAAGCCATTTTCTTATTTACTCATTAATGTAGGGGTTATCTTTTTTCTATATTATATACTCCATGTTTTCAATTAAGTACATTCAAATAGACACACACAAGGGAGTCAATATATTTAAAAGGTTGACCATTCTAAATGAAAGGCTAATCCTTTTTGTGAAATAGTTCTATTTGAAGGAACCTAACATGTAGTATTAACATGTGAGTACAGTGAGAGTGGAGTAACAGGAACTCATTTAATATGTTTTTATATTTTTTATAATATACGTGTGGGTATCTCTACATCAATTTGGAATTTTTACAATAGTACAGGATAACAAAAATAGTGTTTTCCACCAATTGAGAACTTAATAATGTTGTGGATGTACTGTGTTATTTTTCATCTTCTTCAAATATTATTTTACATGCATAAAATTAAAAAAATAAAACTTATTTAATGAGTAATTAATGAATGATGTTAATTCTATATTATAAATAGGATCAATACATATATCCAATCTTTTCAATGACCAATTTCCATATCCATCCTCATTTTTTCCACTTTCTCTTCTTCTATATGTGAAATTAACAATACAGACTCCCCACTTCTTCCCTCTTCTTTATATAAATCTATAAAATATTACCCCACTGTGTTTCAATTTTCATAGATTTTAGTTTTTGAATATAATACCAATAACTTTTTACACTTTCTTATATATATATATATATATATTAGAAACAAGTATCATGTCTCGTGAATAACATTATTCCACCCATAAGTCAGAGCATTGGAACATTCAATTACACCTTCAAATTAATCATTTCATTCAATATAGTGCATGAATAAATAATTATGAATTAACACAATTTTCAGAAATATTTTTTTTGGATAACATAAAACCTAAAATCATTCATAATTCCTCAATTTCATTAAAAACCATAAATAACAGTATGAACAAATGGAATAAGTATCAAAAAATATACATCAGGTTATAGAATGAAAAATAATCCAAAAATACTACCTCATATTCTTAATCTATCAATTTTTATAAAATTACAGATAATGTCAAAATATTTACATTAATAAATATCTATAAACCCCTCATCGACAGTTTATTTTTTGTTGAAATCATAATTTTTTTGTAAGTGTTTTACATTACAGACTCAGATGGAACCTAATGTGGAATAGAACCAAATAATAAGTCATAGTGTATAAAAACTAAGTTGAAATTTTCAAATGACATGTCAATATGTCCCAACCGAGTGAACATGATATACCTACCATAATAAGTACTTCTTGATCTTACTATGTTCTATTTTTTCAATTATCAATTTTTTAGAACCTTATGAACTCACATGGGATTATTGTGATCCATGAGTACACCCACATGGATTATGATATTTCAAAATGACTCCCCAAATTCATTTACTGGGGTAACATGGATTGAGGAACGATTTTGAGGAAAAAGAATTCATCATGTGATTAAGAAAATAGAATAACTGACATCACAGATGAGTGATAAACAAAAATTATCAATAATTGTAATTAG
This sequence comes from Viscum album, assembly GCA_963277665.1. Taxonomy (NCBI): domain Eukaryota; kingdom Viridiplantae; phylum Streptophyta; class Magnoliopsida; order Santalales; family Viscaceae; genus Viscum; species Viscum album. The sequence goes on from OY728128.1 coordinate 63,902,265, forward strand.
GGAATATCGAAAGGATCCACATTAATGTATTACTTGGGATTCAGAATTATTCTATATCTGAGTTCACCATATCCCCAGTATAAAAATCCAATAGAGATATCAATAGGAAAATAGGTTTTCCATTCCATATAGTATTCTTTCTAAAATACCCATGATCATCTAATGCTCCATTTACAGGATCTGAGTCCGACATTCTAGCATAGGTTTTTAGGGATATTGATTCTCAGTTTTGTTCCCCTGTGATTCAGTGGTTTCCTATGTGGATGTGATATCTTTGATTGGGACTCAATTATTTCCCTATTATCTATTAAATAATACTTTTCCCAATAACTAGAATACTATGAAAATAAAACACTAAACCGTCTTTTAAATATACTTATTTTTTTACTTCACTTCACTACATCAATTTCCTATACACATAGAATGTATTCATTTCAAATGTATCAAAATTGATAAAATTTCCTCAAATAAATTCTTTATAAAGAAATAATAATACCAATTATTATTTCCATTTTAATCCTAAAATCATAAATATCCATTTATATAAACCATTAAAAGATATATGAAAACTTATAATTATATTAAGAAGTTCCGTTTTAAAAAATATCATGATAATCAACTTGAAAAAAATATTCGATTATGTGAATTTGGACCATTATATGTGTAATAGAGATGAAAAAAAAATCCTCAGATGGATTTTTTTTAAATAATGGGGTTTCTATCTATGTTTTAGGAAAATATTATTTACCTTAATTCATATTTCATTCTTCTATATTTACATTAATATTTTTTGATACATGAATATTAGAAAGGTTTACTAAAAATATTTAATGATTATTGGAACACATGTCACATTTAAATATATATTATAGTTTATTATTTTTATTTTTAAACTATTTCTATCTGGAAACATTATTTGGTAGTTCTGGGTGATTTTTATGAAATTATGGAATTTTTATGAATACTAAACAAAAGTATCATAGTAATGCTAAAAAAATATATTTTCTTTGAAATTATGTAAATGGTGATGTTTTAGAGTAGTTCTGTTTTTGTATAGATTGAATCGGGTTTGTAAAAAAACAACACAAAACCATGAAGCATATCATAATGGACACAATTAGTCACTTAGTTTTCAAAAATATATAGTGAAACATGATAAATAAGTTAAATAATAATAATTCATTAATTAAATTCATACAGATCCTTATTCTAAAACTCATCCTCCTACAGCCTTGGAACATGACTCTCAGTGTTCTAATAAAATATATTTATGATTATACCTCTTTTATAAGGTGGATAAATTAATTAATGAGATATTAATATTAATAAACACTATGTAGGAGACAATTCAACAATGTTATTTAACATTTTTTTTGTGATCATCATATTTACTCATAAAAGGAACCACATATTCATAATGTTATATCATCATATAAATATATCTGTGTGTGTGTGTGATTTTTTTTGTTAGAACATGATCATCATTTAAAACTATACACTTCTACAAGTATTTCCTATTAATGTCTTATTCGAAATTATTTATTAATCTTGAGTTTATAAAATCTTAATTTCTTAATATGGGGTTCATGGTTTAGGGTTCTTTTTGGATTCATTCTAATATTAATTTCTATTTTCCTATAGATCTCATTAATTTGATTAAAATACAAATTTATTGAGGCATATCATTTAGTGAAAGTACTTTTTCATTAAACAATTAATTATTTTACAATGACAATTTGTTTTTTAAATTTTATTACAGAATGATTTATGATTATTAAAATATGATATATTGATCATATTCAAAAAAACATGTTTCAATAATAATATTGAAAATAGGATTTGAATTCAATGTATGTTTTGTTATTAATTTAATAATGATGTGTGACATGATTATAAAAAATTTTGAACCATAAATGTAAATGATTCTATGTGTGGGAGATTTTTTAAATTTAAATCCTCTGACTGTGGGATAGAAAACATTGGAAGCTAGCATACCTAATTGGGGTATATATTTAAACAAGACCACTATGATTGTTTGTGGTTACCTAGCATGGACATTTTCTATAACTCTAATTAATCTTTTTTTCAGAAAAAATGTTTCATTTGTTAGTGTGTTCTCCCATATTTAGGATCGTTTCATGGTGATATGTGCAAATTGAGTCATTGGATCATTAATGAATGATGATCCCGAAAATACCATACCCTACCTACCACTGGACAATGTTATCTAATTATTCATTTTGAAAGCGTATCTTTATAAATTTTTAATGACTAAATTTATTTTTTAATGAATTGAAAAAAATTAGTCATTTTCATGTCATTCTTTCATATAATTAATCACCATTGGATATAGAAGACGTAACTATTATGGTTATACAAGGAATAACCATCACAATATATTACCATAATATTTTAGTATAAGCCTTACTAGCATACTTCTTCCCATTACCCAATGAACTGGAGTGGTGTAATTGTCTCACCACCCTTAGATTATCATGTAAATAGATTTCATCGTTACAATTCCTATTAAACATATCATGATCACAACACATTACGCTTTCATAAAATTAATATTCTTGAGGTTTTTTTCGATTTTCAAATATAATTTAATTTTTATGAAGCCTTGAACATATAAAGTAAAAAAATTAATAGAAAATAAAACATTAATATTGTAATGGAAAAAAATCTTAATAAGGCATCATTAATTCAGGAAAATGTGATATTACCGTAGAATGGAAAATCATTTCATTTAAAAAAGATGGAATATGAAATGAGTATTTTTAAAACGAATGTCCCTTAACTTAGTCCAAAATAATTATTTAATTTCTCTAAATGTCATGGATAATCAAATTAGATCCATTACTTATTTATTAATAAACCCACTATACACATATTTTACTCATTACCAATTTATTTGCAAATTTTGGACATTTAAATGAGTTATAAATATCATAATTTCCGTTCCTGGAGTATTCAATCCATGGTTATATGATCGGTTCCCTTGGGAATATTTATTGGAGTTCATCAAAATGGAAGAATATAACCATATCTATAATGAAATGGTATTAATATGTTTCCAAAATCCTATATAACACCGTACATAATTTTTTTTTCTGATATGATGTTGATTATTTAGGTAGATTATTAATGATAAATATTTTGGTTTTTTGGTGGTTTACCAACGATAATGAACCAGTTTTATCTTATTTTGTATTATGTTTATAAATTAGTTGTACAAAATTATACTAGTTATAACATAAATATTGATATTTTTAATAACTATAATAATTTTTTTAAGACTATCCTTGAAGATGGTAAAAAACTGAAAACTCATCATCCACAAAGGTGGTTAATCGATAAATCATAGATGATGTTTACATTTTTTAGAATAAGAGGAGAAGATAAGAAGATTAATGATTGATATATCATTATCATAATTAAAATAAAATATATTAATATTATTGGAGATATCATTATATATTATATAGGTATGTTTAGGACAACGTAGAAATAAATAATGAATGAAATAATAAAATGATAATGAAATAGGATTTTAAATATTGAATAACATCTCCTTAAGAACCAACTTAAAACATGGTTTTGGTCATCGAGTGAAGCCATATGGTCAAGGACCTGGGGTAGAGGCTTGGGATGGAAATTGGGATGAATTTTGGAAATCCTAAAGGATTATAATGTGATATGATAAGAGGTGGTAGGGCTGTTATTTATAAGAAGAATGATTATTTTTTCTTATTTTGATCAAGTGATTATAATTTTCGCTCAAGACTATCAATAGTGTTAATTCATGTGACTAATTATAGTACCATGTTATTGTGAGTTTCAATAAATGGGTTCCTACCACATTAATTATATAGTAAAATTCCATGCATCAGTATTGACAAAAAAATCAACAATTTTTAAAAAATTGTTAGAATTCACCCGAACTATTTTTTGATGTGTAGAATTAAAAAAATGGACTCCAATTTATAATTTTTTAATATATATAGAAATTTAATTTTTAATTTAAATCACCAGTTATTCAAAAAATACTGATTTTATTATTATAACCTATTTTATGACAGATTGAAAAAGTAATTAGGGCCACATATAATTAAATTAAATTATAATAAAAAATAATATAAATTTATTAATTAATTTTATAAAAATTAATGTTCGTTTAAAACAACATATTAATTAGAAAATTTAAAATATTAATTTACATTTAAAAAACCAACACATTATTTATCATTTTTAAAACGTTTATTTACTTATTAAATTTTATAAATATATCACTTTTTAATTTGTATGATACATAAATTTTACTTGTACTTTCATTAAAAGAGATAATTATTCTATTGGATATATTACTATTAGAAATGGTCACATTACTATTCCAATGGTTATGTTTTAATTCTACTAGTATGGATTCCTTAATTTGTATAAATACAACATTTTTAGTTATACATTTATAATTAATTTATGTATTAAATTACCGGATTTCAACATAAATTTCCATTAAATTCTCCAAAAGGCTCCATCAAGTATCAAAAATGAACATTGTTATTACAAAAAAACTCAACCAAAGAGTTATTTTGATCCCAAATTCCCAACTAATCCATTATATGAGATCATAGAATATCCAAAATTTCTAAATTGTTCACTCAAATTATCCATCATATTTATGATGAAATTAATTGATGAAATTTAATTCTAATCCTAATGACTTCTAAAGGATGTACCTAAAGTTAGAAGTGGACCTGGGATCATGATCAGATTCAATTGAGCATTTAACTCATTGTATATAGAAAATATCAATGAGGTATAGTTGGGAAATATGATATAGGAATAGTGTCTCAAATATGAAGAAAATACGTAGATTTATTAATTCAGTCACTAATAATAAAAATTGTGATGCTACCTTGATTTTTTTTCATTCCCACTTATTAATACATTGATATTTTTTCACATTTACACACTTGTACTTAAAAACAATGATGAATACCCTTAGATAATTGTAGTCCTAATTTTACCTACTGATAAGTCCACCATCCTTTGATAAATTCAGAAAAATATATTCTGATTCAGTGCCATAATAAATACATCAAAAATGTCTTTGTTTGAATTAGTGCTTCTAAGATGAAGACATAAATGAAAACTATGAGCTTAAATTAATTACCCTATATTCAAATATGACTCATTAGGAACCCACAATATATTCAATATCTCAAAAAACATTATTTATCAATTTTAATTTCTAGAGAGATACCCTTTAATCCAACTATTAAATATCATGTAACTCCCTCTCTTCCTTCTTCACATGCATAATTTTGTTCGATAGAAAAGATTATACTAAACCATGAAATAAAATAGAGGAATTTCTAGAACAATTAACTTCCAAGATCAAATTATAAAAATCATTATCCCAGGGGTCGTATTCCAAATTTAACATGTTTAATATAGCATGATATTTTCATCTCAAGGAATACACCACATTTTATTCTCATCATTGATGGTAACTGGTCATGAAATCAAAATCCTTTATCAGTTCTTGAAATATTCTAAACCTCATGGTCAATTACATATGAGTAAATATATACATAAAATTTTATGATCAACATATATTTCACATATATTTCCATTTAAATGATGTCTCTATTTTTTTAATTGAAAACCACAGATACTAATTCCTAATCATGTGGTGAATAATTTAATTCATGATGGTTATATTTCCCAGAAACATATGCAATTTCATAATCATTATTGATTAGAAAAGAGCTAATTTCATTTAATTAATCATCATTATAGATGAAAAAACTCCCCATTTGAGGAAGGAAATCCCAAAACTGGATCTCTCCCCAATATTCTTTTCAATTCATGAAAAAAACAGCACATTAATCAATCTAAATAAATTTAACACCTTTTTATTCTATCTAGTTATTAGGTTTTATAACCATGAAAACTAATTAACAAGCAATCTGATATGGCATTCTAATCCAATAAAACTATATGTCTCATTAACATTTTTTTGTCTTGGCCATTCATCAAAAACATTTTGTTAAAGGATCAATAGTTACACCATCGTTATTTATAATGTTCACAAGAAAATAATGTTTTTGTAAAAAAAATAACAATTTATAAATATAATATATATATAATTTTATTTTAGGGTATAAAGAACATTCCATAGATATTATTCCTAATACTCATTAATTTTCTAAAAAAACATTTATATCATCATTAAAAACAATAAACAACTTATAAAATTTTTTATAGATGATCTTATTCATAAGATCCATAAATATAGTAGGAAATTTTGAAAAACAATAGGTCATAACAACAAATTCATAATATCCATATCTTTTATAGAAGTCCATTTTATGAATTTTATAATCTATCTCATTTATGTGATGGTATCTAGATCTCAAGTAAATCCTATATAAATACAATACTGCATGGAGCTAATGAAACAATCCATAGATATGAGGTGATAGATATTATTCATTACAGTATTGTCGTTGAATTCACTATAATCAATTTAAATACTTATTTTACCATTATCCTTTTTGTAAAACAAAATAGGAGCACCCCATGTTGATTTACTCTAGTGGAGAATACATTTATATTGAAAATCATGTAACTACTTTTTTAATATAATAAGTTCAATATTAGACAATTGATTAGGGGTTTATGAATATGTTTAGTACAAGGTAATAGATAAATAGTATACTCAACCTACAAATCATGAATAATACCATCCAACTCATCATAAAAAATCTAGATACTCATTTACCACTTATAAATCATTAATATGAACATTTTACAATTTCAACAATATGTGAAATATGAGATTCATTTCCATCATATGATCGTTTCACATATTATAGATATGTTATTAATGGAATTGGTTCGGTAATGATTTAAAATTGAGTCTTTTTTCTAAAAAAAACTTCTTTAGACGTACAGTCAATCTTAGCATGATAAATATAGGAAAACCATTCCCATAAAACATCAAATTCTACCAAGGGGAAGCCTATATTACTTCTAGATAAATTATTTCCCCAACCATCGACATAAAGATTCTTATAATTTATCCCTATGTGTTTTTACCATAAGTTCAATATTCATTTATTAAGGTGGAATTTCAAATGTACCAAAAAAATTATCATATATGAAATAATTTTTGTACCCCAAATCAAACAAGTCATTAGAAAAAAAATGTAAAAAATGTACATGAAAGAAAATTACTAGATAGACCATCATCAAGTGAAATAGATTTGGAGTATATTACCATATTTTATGATAATATTATTTATTCTTACAATCATTTTGGTTCCTCTTCATACACTCATTTTCATAGTGAGACATGTTATTACATATAAAATTTTTTACTCTCTATTTATCAGAATTGATCCTACCACTTCCATTATCTTTTTCATTATAATTAAATTATATATTCCCAAACATACCACTATAAAAAAATTTCCTAAAATCTAAAGGAAATTGAAAATATGGTTTTACCACAATTATCTCTAACTAATAACATAATTTTATTAAGTTGAAACTTCTTTTATGCACTCATTATCTTTTTATACTACCTTGACCTATTCATATTATAGTTTTCAAAGAACACATGATGATCAAAAAAAATACATTTCCACTTTATCTTTACATTGATCTAGTTTTTCATAAATTTTAAATTCATAATAGGCTAATAAATATAGATATTTCCCCTTCAACCATGAGGAAAAATGATTTATTTTACTGCCATGATCACTGGTTAAATTTGTAGTGTACCCAGCTAATCGAGTGTATGTTTCTTATTAAGTAGAAACTGAATCTTCATATAATATTAATTCCTTGACTTAATTTTCCTTCCAATGTGGATTCTTCCTTGAAAAAAATTTTCAAGGAAAATATTTTTGAATTCAACCCATTCCAAATAATCAATCCCATCACTATCCCTGATATTATATATTATTGAACAACACTAGTTAGCATCACCTTCAAATTACTAAATTGTAAAAACAATTATTTTCTAAACACACCATGACGTTGAATTTTTTTTCTAGGACATTAATCCACCCTTGATGTACAACTAAGTTAGAAGATACAATAAATGTAGGTGGGTTATTACTCACAAATAGTTCCAACACTAACATAGTTCTGTATGGATGATCTATCAAATCTTATGAATGGAATGTACCTAAATTTATAAATAATTTCAACTAATCCATTACTTTCACAAATTAATTGTTTATAATTCCAACAATAACATGTTGTATATTTGGAAGGATATGATCCTCTCGATGGATTCCGATATAAACTTCCCCATTTCATATGTGGGAAACCATTCTGAATAAACATATCCTAGAGGAATAAAATTGGTAATATTTAAATTATATATCATTTAGAATTATCCATTATGTCAAAAATCATTTATTTTTATGCTATTAGAAATATGTTAACTCCTAAAGTTATCTAAACCTTTCCCTGATACCAACTTTTATGACCTAGATGTAAACATTACATAATCAACATAATTCAAATAAAATTCACATTCATCCATTCCAAAATAATTTTTAGGTTCAGTGTTTTATAGAATTAGTTAATAAACTCTTACATAGGAAATAATATTTTAAGAATTAGACACTTACACTAAATATTTATTTTTAAACAATTTGAAACATTTAAAATAAAACATGCTTTCTTTCAATATCAAAAAATTACAATATTAAAAAATTCATTATTTACCTCAAAAACCGAGAAGCACAATAAAAAATTTACAAACATGTGATGAGAAAAAAATGTAATTTACATATAAATGAAGAAATAAATAGTTAGTCTACGAATGAAACATTTTAGAAAATTTATAACTTTTACAAATAAAGAATAATCTATTAAACATACCTTGTGATGTGATAAGTTTCATATAATACAATATAAGGCATACATACATTATAAAATTTTACTTTTGGGATCATGTTCATATAACTCGTAAATATAATGTAGATCTCCTATATACATAGGGAGTAACCATCATGGATACACATCTAATAACCATCAATGTGTATTACAATAACCTCTTAAGAGAAACATAACCTGCTTATTTTTTCCCCTTACCCAATGCATTAGAGATATAGAAAAGGATCAACCTCCCTGGATTTATATGGACCCACCCATCATCATAACAATTCCCAAGAACCATAACATCATCATAACATATAATGTTTCCATAAAATAAACTTTCATGAAAAAAAAATGAAATTTCCCTCTTGAATTTTTTTTAGAACCTATGCACATATAAATAAAATAAATATATTTGAAAATTTGTCATTAAATATGTAAACGACATATATAATAGGTATAGAATCATAAAAGAAAGAAAATGAGATTATATTATATGAGTGAAAAAATCCCATTTTAATATATTTTAATATAAAAATGAAGATTTTTGAAAATAAATTCTCTGACATTATGTCTGAATATTTTCTTCACTTTCACATAAAAATTTGGAAAATAAAAGTAGATTTGTTAATTTTTTAATATAGTATATTTTTGACATAAATTTTATTCATTCCATTATATTAACTTACATTTTGTACATTTTTATTAGTTATAAACTAAATAATTTTTTTCCTATGAGAGTATGATTCATATATTTATTGTCTATTCCATTGAATATAATTATGGGAGTTATTTCATATAGAAAAATAAATCCACTAGTGGAAATAATTTCAATTAATATGATACTAGTATTAAATGATCCCATATCCCAATTTTTATGATATATGGGTGACTCATTAGATAATAAATTAATGATAAATGTTGATTATGTGGTTTTTCCGACCATCCAAAACTAGTTTCACTTTATTTAATATTAAATCTATAAATTAGTCAATGAATACTAGAAAAGTTAAAATATTCATATTAAAAAGTTTTTTAACAATAATAATAGTTTAATAACGAGCCTCGAATGAGTTAAGGGAATGTGACCACTTATCATAATGAATGAAGTAAATCAACACATTCCAGATGATTTTTTTAAATTTTTAGAATAAGAGGAGAATGGAAGAGAATAGGTTTTTTTATGGTTTCAATATTAAAACAATTAAAGTATATTATATATATGAAACAATAGTTATAATTCATATTTTTTCATGGAGGCAAAGATATTGTAGAAATAGAGAAAGGAAAAATAAATTTAAAAGTGAAAGAATGATATTTTACCACTTGAATATAGTCTTCATGAGAACCTCTTTATAGAAATTTGTTTTGTAATTTCATTGAGACAGAAGGTCATGGACATGGGTAAGAGGATTAGGAATGGAATTGGGAAGATTTCATTTATGTTTCAAGGATTAAAATGTCTGAGGGGAAGAGGTGGTGAGATGTGATATTTTTAGGGTGAGGAGAGGGGTGTTTTTTTATATTAGTCATTTGAATATTATTTTGGATCAATAATATCAATAGTGTTGATTATTGAGACTAAGTAATTTATATTGTTCATGTGATTTTGAACTAGTGGGTTATTACTTCATCAATAAATTATCCAATACTCAATAATTAATTTATTTAATTAAACCATAAATTACCATATGTCATTATTCACTAAAAACAACATTTATTTTCAAATACATATAAATTCACCCAACCAATTTTTTGATGTGTATAACTAAAAAATGGAATCTGTTTATTTTAATTTCTTCAAATATATGAGAAACTACATCTTTAATTAAAATTATCATTTATTTAAAACTACCCATTTTAATATTACAATTGATTTTATGACACACAAATTTATTTACTATCAAGAAATGTCAAATTATAATTAAATTAAAATAAAACATTAACTTAGGAATCTAATTTATGAAAATAAATTTAATTTTAAATCATTATATTAATTATAAAATTATAAATCAACATTTTTGTTTCATAAAAATAACAACACATAATTTTTCATTTTTAAACCAAGTATTAACTTATTTAATGACATTAATATATCATATTCATAAATTTTAATTATACTGTCATAAGTGATAATAATATTCTATTGGATATATTAATACACTTAATGGTCACCTTACAATTATAATGGCCAGGTTACAATTCCATAAGTACAGATTCGTTAATTTCAATAGATAACATTTATTTAATCATAAATTTATAATTAATTTTACTATGTAATTATAGAATTAAAATAATTGTTCTATAAGTTCCATAATTATTAAATAATAGATAGGTTTTGAGTGATTTCATGGTGACATCGCTTTGTAACATGTCTTATGATCCCATAGGATATTTGGATGTCTGTCTTTATTATAGAGAATTGATCTAATGATATTAATTTACATAAGTTAACATGGATAAAACTAATACTTTTCAATTATATGACGGTATATCTTTATTTATTTATTTCTATCATTCCCCATAAAAGGCATCAATGAGATCTAAATGGGGGAGTTACATATGATAATTCCTACGAATTCCCCCTAGTTGATCATAATATTATTATGGGGTCAGTGAGATCTTACAATTCTATAGGACATAATGATTTTTCTTATTTGGATTAAGCTAAGGATGTGAAACCAATGGAAGTATAAGATAATTATTCGTCCCAAGAATTTATTGACCAGAACATGGTGTGAATAGTAATCAAGAAATTGTAGAGTAATTGGGAATGAATGAGTAGATCATAATGTTTTTGGAAGCTATGGATTTTCTTAAGCTCAAATGTTCCAATTTGAAACATGAAGGACATGTTATGAGATGGTGGGGCATGATAATCTAGAAAATCAACTTTACTATTTTATGTGAAAATACCTCATCCTAAACATTTTAATTCTACTTCACCTTTAATCCTTGAACATGACTAAATACATCGACTACCTCAAGATTCATCAAGATTATTAAAATATAATTAAAGACATCAATTGATTTTTTAAATTGGTTTGTCACTCACACTAGATTGCATAAAATGGTATGTCAAAATATTAGGTATTTCATATTGTCTTGGGAAAGGATATTCAATCATTGATTTTAATATAAAATATTTCAACATATGTTGTGGTTGTCAAGAAATATGTGAGTTAATTATTTTACATGGTAGGAAAAATTTAATTTCGTAGGATTCCAATTAGTTTTAGTGGTCATTTTAATAGATCATCTATTAGAAATTGTAATTGGAACTATGATCACAAGGTTGTTTATGATATTTTGTATAAGCATACTAATACAAATCATTTGGCTCCAACAAATAATGTCCCATTGTCAAGATACTAGAGTGGAAGGATTAAAAATAGAAAACATACCAACCCCAAGCCTACAAAAATCAACAAATCATGATAATTTTTAGTTCACATGTTGAAATTTTATCAATAATTTTGAAATATATTTTATGGTCTGGGATCATCAACACTATAAGGTTCTATAATGCATTTGGATTTGTCAAAGGCTAATAGTTTTAAGAAATAACCTACTAGAATAGAGTATTTAAATGTATTTTAAACACCCTATGGGATTGTTGGTGTAGTTCATCCGATTTTGATAGGAACAATATTAATTTATTCAAGATTATTTATTTCATTTCATAATACTAGTGGCCCTCATTATATTATGTCTACCATATTTTTGAATCTAATAAAACATTAAATTTGAATCATTCCCTTTGATTCAATGTTTATTGAAACCTTTTGGAGAAAACTATGAAACTGGTTTATAGATGTCCCATGTATTCTCCCTCGATATTTGTAGTTGACATGCTTTTGGATTTTCATTTTCTAGAACTTTATCTACATGATTTTAACATGGGTGTGAATTTTTTAGTTTTGTATAAGGAATAAATTTATTAATATCATCCATGAGAATTATTTAATATTGTCTATGGGAACTCTTCAGGTTTTATAGATAGTGTGTTCTATTTGTTTAGTCAATCATTACATCCATTATAAATGTATGATAAGTTTATTTCTGACTTTATGGTTGAAAATTGGGTGGCATTAATGGGTGGTGATCTTCTATTTGAGTTAAAGAATATTCTAATGTTTTCCAACAGATTTTTCAATTCTACCTATATAGAAGGAAATTTCATTTTTTATTGACTTTATTCTTAAAACATAGGTTAAATACATTAAATAATATTGTATTCCAATATAAAAATTAATGTAATTGATGATGTACTGGGATGATTGTAAATATAATTCCATTATTCATATTAGTGTATCAAATTTTGAATCACCAGTTCCATTTTTCCAAAAAAAATTGATGAGACTCTATGTTCTTGTGATCATTATTACAATATAAATCGATATATTATAAAGATCAAGTATCCTTATCCTTGTTTTTAACACTAATTTGATTCGTTAACAGGCGAAATGTGGTTCATAGAAATTGATATTGGGTCATGATATCATTATGATAGTAATAATGGGTTCAATATATTGACAACTACCTTCATGATTAATAATTGAGAATTTTAGTATCATATGCTATCATTTTTTTTGATTAACTATAAAAACTATTTTCATGGACCTAATGAGATAATATTTCCACCAGTAACAACAAACTATTGTCATGGTAATTGTGGATGATATTTTGGTTTACCAAAGAAAAAAAAATGTTCATGACCATTACTTCAAATCCTTTCCATGAATCTTAAAGGTCCATCAACATTATGATAATATTTTGATATTTAATTTACATATTTGTAAAGAAATTTTATTTGGACATGTTTTCTTATATCATCGATTATTAGTTCATCCTCAGAAGGTGAATATCCTCTTTTAATTGGAGGAACCACAAAATTTTGTTATCATTAATGGAATCTTGTGTTTGGTATGATAATATAAATGGTTTGTGAAAATAAATTTATTTTTTCGTCTCTTTTTATCTAATTATATAAATGGGGAAAAAATAATTTGGTATTTAGGTTTAATAAATCCATTGAAAATTATATGTTATGTCTAACATCAATAGCTATTTAAATTCGACAATTTTTTTGAAAGGTGTATATTGAGTTACATAATTAATTATGTTCTATTTTGGGTTATATCCCATTGAAGAAACATTTTGTAGTGGTGTATGACTATTGTTACCTTTTAATTCATGATAATAATTACCCCAAAATAGTGTTCGAACATCGAGAAATTATGAATTCTCTCATGATTTTGAAATGGTACCTATTTTGGGAAAGGTTGATTGTCTTTCATAGGCATAATATATTTAGATATATCTTCTATTTAGATGAAATGAACTTATATTTCTGAAATATGTAGAGAATATTTAGTTTTAATGACATTGATATTTGCAATTATAGAGGAAAAGGGAGTTTTTTTAAAATATCTAAATATATTGTATCCCTAACTAGAAGTGAAGTAATTAACACATTTCATAGATTCTGGTAGATGTGACATATGAATAGTGTTGTATTATTCTAGAAATATCTCAAAAGATTTCCTAAGTTCTTGAGTTGATCATTCAAGAGAAACATATGGATAAAGAGTTCACATGTAATAAGAAATCATTAAATATTTAGGACTCAATTGTTTTGTAGTTATTCTCTCTCAAATACTTTCTCTATTTTAGTAAAGATTATTTATTTCCATTATCTCTGATGAGGACTGTGGTGGATGGTTTCCAATTTTATAAATGTTATGTTAATCCTTGTATAAAAAATATGCACAATATATATGAAGCAACAGTGTTTGTGTCCATGGTTTAAATTTGAAATATAAAAATTGATTTTAAATTTTAAATGTTGTTAGTAAATTAATATAAAGTATTTAAATTACTCTCTATTAATTCAAAATAATTCAGTTATAATCGTTAAATGGGGTGAAATATGTATTTTTTAATTATTATATTACAAAAAAAACACCTCGAGGGTAGAATTTCATATTAGATCATCATTCCAAATTGGTACACATCGTCATGATTATTGACTTTAGCAAAGGTTTAGGATTTCTGAAAGATGAATGATCATAATCATACGAGTTAAAATGAGGTGATGATTTCAACTATTTTTGATTTGGATCCCATGTTTACCTCTTAGTTATTGAAATTCCTCATGTATTTCATAGGTTCTCATGAACATCCATAGATACATTGACAAACAGAATATGTGATTTTGATTTTGGTGGAGAGGGTATATGATTTTATCATGGAGTCAAGAGGATCATGTGATAAAAATTAAGGACTAGTTATGTTGGATATTAATAATAGTTACCAACCACCCCTTATAATTGATACCTTTGAGGCTTTCTGTGTCTTAATATGTAAGTCCCATATTTATTTGACATTTTTGGGTGAATTATCTATTGCGAGATCATGCATTTTTTAGGAAACAACATAAATTAATTAAACTATTTAGAAGCATATAGAAATGTAATAGGGCTAGTGAAAATCATGTAAAAATCATCAATTTCACTGCCTTATATTTTTAATTAGGTGACCATTTGTAATTGAATATTTCTCCTTGGTTGGTTCAATGTTTTATTGGGGTTAAAATGTAATTATCTATGAGATGGGGTTGACATTTTGAGGTTATTTAAAAGATTAGAAAGTTTTATTTATATTTAAATTTTCAATATCATTTGACTTCATTCATGATGTCTTCCACATGTATTTTCTATATAATTATTATGTTTATCCTTATCATTTTATAAACAATGGAGGGACTCTCATTGAATCAAATATGTCCATTTTCAACTAAAAGACACATGTCGTTGATTATTATGTAAATATTTGGTTTTATAATTATATTTTATTCTATTTGTTAGAGTAATATGACTACATTTATCATGATTGGATGAAATAATAATCAATGATGAAGGAGTAGTGGCCTTATATTTTCATTGATCAGTATAATTTGGATTTACATTAGTGACAGAAATAGGTATTGTTGGTATAATTTCCATATCATGATGTCATTTTCATGTATTTATTTTATTTTTTATCAATGTCTCATGTTTTAAACCATTCCTTTGTATTATTTTTTGTTTTTTTTGTAAAATTTATATTTTTTTGTAGTACAAGGATAGCACATGGTTTGGCAGAAATGTGTAGAAGTTGCCAAAAAATACATATTTTAATGTTTATGATGAAATATTAAACATGGTTTGCGTGTAATTAGTCATAATAGTAGATTAAATCACATTGCTTCTCCATATAGACCAAACTTTATTCCTATTTGGTTCACATGATGTTAAAAAATGTTATAACCGAAGAAATCTAAATTAATGGATCTGAAATTAATTTTTTATACCTAAAATTCCTCCTGTTATTCTAATTAATTTTTTAAATCCATGTCCTTCCACTATTTGTGTTCCAAGAGGAGATTTTAAGGATCAAATTTATTACAAAGATCCATTTTAAGGGTTATTAGTTTATAGTATATATGAGACCCACGTTTATAGTAATTCATTCATTTTTCTTCATTATTATTCATGATATAATTTATTTTCATTGAATGGATCCATACATTGCAATTGTTAGGATAGATCTAGAGGTTGTTTTATGCTAAATTGATAATTCTATTAGATCTATTTATTTGAAGGATGAATGATGATAAATATATATTTATATTTGTGTGATTATTTTATATTTTATTCATCTATGCTTAAAAATATTCGTTATTGACTATGGGTTTTATTTACTATAGTTTTGTTAATATGGTTTTTAGGGAATATGTATATAATATTCTTCTTAAGAGTGTTCATCTCCCTTGAAGTGTGATTCCATTTATTTTTTTTTAAATTCTATGTCTTTGACTTGGTTTTTTTTATGAACACACATTGTTTATTTGACTAGGTATACAATCTCATTTGAAATTTTTTTTCTATTTTTTACAAAATAAATTATTATTCTAGAAATTTGATCAATTGAGATTATATATAAAATTATTTTCTCATTCTTAATTGATTGTGTAAATGGATTTAAAAAAAAAATTTGTGTATTTTTGAATGATGTGTAATAAAAGTTTGAAATTACTTGACTAATCAACGTAAAAGCCAATGAATTGCGGTTATTTGGGAAATTTAATGCCAATTTGTGTGGGAAATGGAACATATAAACATGAGGTTACTAAGAGGGTGGAATATTGGGAAAAACATTCTATGATAGTTTTCAACTATGTAACATTGTAATATTATTGATTTTGAGTTTTCTCATTCATTAGATTATTTATTATGCGTATTTATATATATAGTCATTTGATTACTAAGGAGTTATAATCCCAGCTAAACTATACCAATGCTACCTTATGAATATATTATTGATACCTTATTTTTTAAATGATGTTTTAATAAATTCTTATAAATATTGTTCAATTTTAAATTTCTTAATGAAAAGTTTTAGACGTGCTTAATAAGTTGTTAAAAATGTGTGAATTTAGATGTTTTTTTGTAAACCATGAAAATAAAATTATTTCCATGTGTTTCATTAAATAAGTAAACTATGCTTATTTTCAAAATAATTCATATGGAAGACAAGGTGGAATCCTACAATGTAATTTTTCTCATACCCGGTCCTTACCTTTGGGTGTGCGTATGTGTTTTTTAGTCTAATATAGTTAATGGTAAATTGTCATTGGTGGTGGTGGGTACCAATGACAGTGGGGTTTTGGAGATTTTTGGATACATGGTCGGGTGTTTTTAATTTAATCCAAAGGAAATGTGTTTCGTACTATCTATGAATTTTGGTTTTTCCATTTTGGTTGGGATATTATATATCCCTTGTACTATTTCTCTACTAAATTTTTGAATTTTATTCATATGTTATCTCTTATTCTATCTATGTTTAATTATTATACTATGGAATTATATTTTCCGTAAATTTTGTTATTGATTCCATGATGCTTGTCTATAACCCATGAGGAATGGGAATTTATTTCGATACCTTCATGGGGATTACATCAGTGTCAAGTTCATGGATACCACAAACTTATTTATCCAATATATAAAATCCCCCATTATATTTTCACATCAATACCCACTAAAATTATATCCCAATATGTTTTCAATTCCCTATATTACTAATAAATAATTTAAAAAAACATGATCAATTTTTCAGATATCATTTCATATTTCATTCTCCCACATTATTAATAAGAATATAATAGTATGTTATAGTATCATTTCAATTCATAACAAAACATTTTACCATAAAACATTCCACTCTATGTATAACATTTTAAAGCCTAATGATTAAAATAGAGGGTTTCCCTTAGACAACAATGCTTCTCCCTATCTGTAGAATATTCAAAAACAAAAATTGGACACTCATTACCTTTCCCTGGTGATATCTAACAGTTATTGGATGTGGAAATTTTTTATAGTAAATATGATAAAAATTTATTAAGAATATATAATCCTTAGTTTTCTTCACTTACATCAATATACTAGGTAAAAACACTTTTTTATAATTATTTTTTAAAAACATTAATTTCATTATTGGTTGAATTTTTCAATTTATTTCATAGAATAAAATTTCATTCACAACCCTTATATTAATATATAGTTATTAACTAATGAAAATAGATTAATAATTCATAACTTTTTAATAAAACTTTTCCAATCAGCTTCAAAAATATAAATATTTCTATGTAATCATAATTCAGGATGCTTTTTCATTCCCTCCTTCACTTATATTTCCATAAATAAGTAACACCACAACATCTTCATCAAGGGGGATCTCTTTTATAGATACATATAAATACATTCATGAAGATAATAAAAAATTCATATTTTTAAACTATTGTATTATTTTTAAAGGATTTTTAACTTTATAAAAGGTGATCATTCATCATATTTGACATTATAATTCCACTCGATAGATCAATATATAATCACATCATTTTCTTATAGTAATCCAATTACTAATAACATACACTTTCCATTTGGTTACCTCCCAAAGAACATGTTCCACCATAAATTACATTAATTTTCATTACATATATATCAAAAATATGTATCTGAATAAGGATGAAGTCCCCTTCCAAAATTTTGAATAATATGGTTGAGTGTATTCTGTTAATCATGTCTGTCCACATTCACATGAAATCACTATTTCAAACATATACTCATATTTACTGTACATTAATGTAGTACGTAACTATTCTCTATATTAATTTTTTTTGTGGAACTCATATATTTTCATAGGCCATCATTCCAAGTGAAATTTTAAACCACATAAAATATTACTCTTAAACTAGATGTATATTGTTTTAAAAAAATTGAAATTTTTATAGCCTTCATTCACTTACTGTAGAATACTTTTTATCCTCTAGTGTTCTCATTTTTTGAAAACCACTCATTAATGTTGACATCATCATGTATATTTTAATCTTATACAGTAGTATATGATTTCAAAATTTCTTCATCCACTATACTTTTCTTTTCCAAATTAGTTATAAAAATAAAAAAATCATTACTTGGGTATATCTACACCATTTTTATTATATATTTATTTATTTTTTAATGATTTTCTAACACATTACCTTTAGATTTTGTAACCCGTCTGAATTTTTAATTAAGAGTTTGTGTGAAAATAGTTCATGGAAATAACTAAGCTAAGATTGTACCAAAATCATGTAAATAATTATTCTCATGCAAATTTCATCCTAATTAGATGAAGGTTCTTAAAAACTAAAAAATTTATCTTATTACCATCTTATCAGATGAATAATATGGTCCATTAAATCAAAGCTGATATATGGCTTTCTGATTTTTAACATTCTCCAAAATTTAATCTCTATCACTCTTTATAATAATTTGACGGTTAGATTTTTCTTCCATATCCATGTTTTCAAATCCGAGCTATGTTCTTCTTTATAGAAACCTAGAGTTGATTTACTTTGGGTTATTATTATGTTTATGACATCCCTTTTTTAAAATGATATTCTAGTTATCCTTTTTTTATGCGGGTTTCTATGAAATAAAATTTCTTCTAGTAAACCTTTTTTATCCTTAATGGATTTTGAGGTAAAAATTCATATTGATGGTGTATAATTTAACACCCATAGATTTTCATAGATAGATTATTTTTAATATTATTGATGAATTCTGTTGTACGCACTACCATGATTAGATTTCGGTATATGAAACACAATTCCTAGCATGTGTTACACACAATTTAATGTTCTATTGATATAATTCATTTAACAAAAATCCTATTATAAGTGATATCGTAGAAATTATAATGGTGAGTATAAATAGTATTAACGTCTTTCAAAAAAACTATTCAAATGATAATAAGTGAGTCTATAAATTAATAAAATACCTCTTTATGGATTTTATTAGTGAAATATATATGTAATATATTCAATGTAATGTTTAAAATTCATATAATATGTATTCCATATATGATATAAGAACAAATTTAATTATTTATTGTATAAAATAAGTATTTTAAAAAATTATTTTCACTAAATTTTGATGGCATGACCATTTTAAATCTAGTTATGAAACATTCATTTTTTAAATATGATAAAATAAAATTATTATTTTAATGAATATTATAAAATTTTACTTTGGTTTAATTTTTGGTATTTTTCTGATAAATTTCATTTTTTTAATAATAATTAAAATATGGATTTTTATGGAAGCATTATATTAATTTAAAGTCATTACATAGTATTATTCTGTTTTGGATGAGTTATAAAATTTAATGATTCAAATTTTATCAAATTATTGTTTTTTAAAATGATATTACACATGATTTTATTATAAAAACATTTTCCATTTAAAAAGGGAAATTTTTCAAGAAAAACTATTTTTTGTGACATTTTTTCAGCTTCATTTTAAATTTAATTTCCTACTTCTATGTTTTCAATTATGTAAATTGGATGTTAAATTTGTTTTCTGAAGGTCCAAATTCGGTATGTAGGTCGATTTTACTTTGCACCAATATGAATAGTAACAATGGTAAATTTTGTTACCACGGTAAAGGGTAAATTTGGTAATTTAGGATACAGATAAAATTATAATGAATATAAAATGAACAAAACAAATGGAAAAATTATTCAATGAATTAAATTAAACCCTTAACATTTTAGTATCAAAATTTTGTCATTTAATGGGGACATGTCCATGAACATAACAAAATTAATATTTAAATAATAAAAAACAAATTGTCATTTTCATTGACTTTAATATATTTTTTGTGTTCACATATAGAAATATAGTTGGTATCCACGAATATAAATGATAAATATTAACTTCATAAACACATTTAAATAATATAAATATACTTTTGATGTTTTGTGGCCATTTGGGAGTTATTATGGTATTTATAATATTTTATATAATGAAAATTGGTAGATGTCACATTCAGGTTTCAAATAATATATCATTTCTAATAATAAGGTTGTACATAAGATAAATTCGAATAAAAATACTAATTTTAAAGAATTGTTTTTTATAATTATCATAGTAATTTATTTCTAATTTATTGGAAATAAAAAATCAACATAATGTTTTATATATAGATTTTGTAGAAATTATTCAACTGAAAAAAATTAATAAACTAATGATAGTAACGATAAAAATACAAAAACACATTACCATATTTTATTTTTTTATTGTATCTCTACCACAAGCATCCAAAGGTCGAGTTATTGACCATTTGGAACCTTAGATAAGATATTGTGACACTTATATTATTTTATTACATGTGGTGTTAATGTTATCACATACATAATCTAATAAATATAACATTTTAAAGGAATATTTTCAAAAGGATAAATTCAAATAAAATTATTAATATTAAATATATTATATTTAATGTCATCATAGTGTTTTATTTTATAATTTTATAAAACTAATATATATATATATATATTAAATAATTAAAAAAAATCAATGAAGTAATAATTTTATTATGGAAAATATCAAATAAATTTAATAGAATATAATGAAATAAATATAATATGGGATAATTAAATTTTCTAATGAATTTTTGGATTAACTAGACCCATTAGTAATATGATAAAATATCTGGTTCGATGATAATAGCTTATCTTGGTTTTTTTAGAAATCCATGAATTCAATAGTGTCAAAATTTAAAATATGGATGATTTTTCAAAAAAATGATTTCATAAATTATATAAACATCATAAAACATATTAAAAATATACATTATTTTTGATATGGTATAAAATTATATAAACTATTAATTTATGTTATAATTTACTTCAAATGAGTAAATAATTCACCTGTTTATTTTTGAAATATTTGTGTCCGTAATTTAAATTTAAGTAAAATAACTAAGTGTTAATTAAAATTATAATGCATTAATTGACCTAAACAGTAGAATAAAATTTATTGGTTGATTATAACACAACACCATTTCATATCATTTATGTAATTGGTACATTTGGTGTTTTTATGTGGGTTCTGATTTTATTATAAATTAATATTTTTGAAGTTTCAAAGAGTTCCCTATATCTAAATTATAAAAGGGCATTTCGTCCCACTACTCTTAACTCCATTTTAAGACTTCTATCTCTACCATACCCTTACAATTTACCTTATCACCTTCCCTATAACCATTCAATACGTTTTTTTGTTCTTAAAAGTCCTCCTCTAGAGCTCTAAGAATAGATTTTGAGGAATAACGTCAAAGAGGAGGTAATCTCTACTAACGATTCTATTAAACGTCATTCCTCTTGAACTTCCTCATCACGAGTTGTTTAATTATTTAATAATAAATAAAATAAAAATTTTATACTTATATATGATTATGAATATGAAAAAACCATTTTTAATCTTCTTTCTATCCTAGGAAAAATGAAAACTCGATGCTTGCGTACGTATGACTTACCGTCTCCCTGTTGTGGTGTAATATGTTTTTCATCACCAAATTACCTGGATTGGTATATATGATGGAAATAAAAGCTATATATGATTATTATAAAATTTAATTTATTATGAAATATTATACACCATCCATTTCACTATCATTAATCAATTATGGGTACGATATCATCACTTGTGCGTACGTATGAACTACCATCTCAAGGATACGATGTGATTCATTCTACATGATCAGAATTAAAGAATTATTATATAAATTAATTTAGTGAATAAATATGATATATATTATTCATATATCAATTTTTAGAAGATATTAATAAACCTAATAATATAGAAAAAAAACTTCTTCTATAAAACAAGAATAAGAACATAAAGTAGTTAAAAACCGAATAATGTGTAACAGATAAATGATCATAGAAAATAGATTAAAATATAATATCATATGATAAAATAAAATATAATATGATTATATAATAATTTAATAAAATTATTTATTTCATTATACAAGATTTTCATATACATAAAAATCATATCAGACCTAAGGTAAGGGATAATTTTTCAATTTCATTCTTATCTGTGGTTGTTTATACGTTTGTATTTTCTGGGTATATTTTTTCCTATTTATTTGAAATTATATATATTACTCTACATTTTTTAATTCGGATTTTACCCATTAGTGAATTTTTTACTAAATTGAATGAGTGGAATCTTTTTTTGTTTTCTGTATGAGGTGGTTTTTGACTTTTCTATAAATATTAGGTGAAAAATGTTTTTTTAATTTGTATGACATGGATAAATTTATATTAGTTCATTGTAAACAATTTCAATAATGATTACACTATAATATTACTAGATTATTTTCAAATAATTTAATTTCTTGTAGTGTTTTATGGCTTATAATTAAGGAAAACAATTTTTTAAAGAGAAAGGATATTTTCCTCTAGAATTAATTTCAAGTGTTTTCCCAGATTTATTATCAATCTGTGATGGAATTATTTTAATGGGATTATATTTCTATTATTGTTATTACTATAATTTTCTTATCTCTATTACAGGTTTTTTTATTAAATCCATTAGTTTTATATCAATTATGATGGAATGAGGTTTATGGAACCCATTTTATTTCCTGAGTTATGATATGGTTACTATTTTTAGGTTTTTCTGGCACACGTAAGAATGGTTTAATTATGAGATCAATGGGACCAATATATTCCTCCAATGCTTTGGGTAATGTATTATATCTCATTATTAATACCTGACTATAATCCCAAGTAAATCCATTTCAGTAAAACATGAATGGAATGGAATGTAAACATGGTTTAGTAATGGACATTTTACAATATGTTTGTTTTGGAAGAAATGCCTTGGCTACTATAAGAATAACATTATGTTCTTATTTTTTTAACATAATTTAATATTTTATTATAATTCTACTTTATCATGATGAATGTTCCATTATTATCTATTACTTATATACTACCATTATTTAATTCAAGACTCGTGATTTTTGAAATTGATCCACACGTTAATGTTTTTACATACATATTTCTATGGTTTGTTTTATGTTCTCCATGTTCACCATTACTAATCATTTGAGCTCACTCTATTTATTTTTTCTTTTCCGCAGGATATAAACAATGGTTTTTGGCAGAAAATGAAAAGTTGATGTTTGTTGAGGCTATTTTTCATGAAATTTCACCATGATAGAAGATTATGTTCCATGTTTCAAAAGGCACTAAATTAATACGGTGTTTGGGGGTCTATTTGTGTCTTGTATTAATTATTCTGTAACAGTAATGTAATTTCTATATACATCAAGCTTGGTTCATTAGAGTATAGATGAATGGTTAATATTCCATTTAAAAATATACTTAATGAAAATCATATAGATGAAACACTGATGAGAACAGTTTCTTAAATCATTTGATAATGTCTTTAAGTAGTGTAAATACCTAAAATTTAATATAGAGGAGGTCACACTATTTTTATAACAGTGTACCTTACTTTGTGAAGGGTGGATTTATAGATTGTGGGTTCACACGATTGGTGCATCGTTTGTCTGACATTGTCACCAAATCATGCTTCCCATTAAATTATATGGTTTAATCGTTTTTACAATAAGAAATAATTCACATGGTAACCTGATTATTCCCCACTATTGGTAAGAAAATCTCCTCCAACGTGACCCTTTCACCATTATTTATTATGTGTGATTCTAACTTTGATATATAGGACTATTGGTTTCTATTTTTTGATATATATTATATTTATTTATATTATTAGTTTCTTCAATTTTAATATATTCTATCATTATATTTTTTGTTCTTATGGTCTTATATAGTATCTAAATTTTTTGGCGCAATATGTTTACTAAATATATATTCCATTCAGTATCAAATCAATGATCTATATTGGGTTTGTGATTACCATAAGACCAATGGTTTTTTGTACATAATTATTTCACGTAGCATTCTTCCTTTTTATCACATGTTATGTCAAAATCATCAACCCTAGCCTCCATAAATTTCCTCTTATTTTATTCAAATCAATAAAACATAATTTTTTTCATATAGTTTAACACTATGATTTTTTTAAAATTTTGTTCTTTATTGGAAATTCAATGTATTACGAATTTATATTTTTCACTACCTAAGAAATTAACATGGAAATGTATTTTTGTTTTTCAAAATTAAAAATTAATTAGGAACGGAACAAGTTAAATTGCCTTTGGAATATGTATCCTTTCACATTGACCATAGTTGGTATTTATGGTTTTCAATTGGAAATGGTAATTAGAATTCAATTAGAAAATCGAGTTTTACTTAATCTAATTATTTTTTGTTTTGTATTATGGAAATATGAGTTATTTTGGTTAAACCTAAGATGAATGACTCCCCTAGGTGGATATGTGTAATTAAGAAAAATCCCACATTTTGTGTTTTCCCTAGGTGGATGTGGTTTAATATGGTTAAATATGGGTTAATGGGGGTCATGTTTGAACTATGGTTATTATATATAAAAACTTGGGACAATAGACCTCATGTCACCATACCTCAGGTGGATACTAGGTATTCTGGTGTGGGTATATTACTATTGTGTGTCAGACAGGACAATGGACGGTTATATATCCCATAGATGCATGTGGTTTGGTACGACATTGTCTCTGAATCATCCTCTATGATATCTAACACATGAAACAATGGGTGGGTTTAACCTTGGGTGTCACTACAGATCACACGTTAAAATTTTTATTTATCTATTTTTTCTTTTAGATAACAATGTTCTCTCTAAATATACAATCAAATGCACTTTATATTCCATTCTACCTTAGTTCGGGATGTTTTTGTTAGTTTCCTATTAGGTTATACACATTGTATTATTCGACCTCTGTTTGGTTTACGTGTATATTTAATGGATGTTGTTTTTTTTAATATAATGAGGATAAAAATTGATACTTGATTATGTGATTGGATAGGGCATGGATTTTTTTTGGGATAGAGTTTGAGAAAAAATTTAGTAATTTTGATTTACATCATTATTCTTTTAATACTATTTTTTCCGATGGGTGATATAAATTCTAGAATATATTCTGAAAATAATTTTTTATACTACTTGGGAAATGTTTTAACTAGTTAATATATGCTTATATGTAGGTTATTGGATTTGTTTTATGTTATATCCCTTACATACATCCACATGTCTCTCTTCCCATAAGGATATAGTATCCCAATGTTATTTCATCAGACCCTCACCACTAATTGGAATCCTTTGGTGTATTGAAAGGAACACATATGTTGATTTTGAACTACACCGATCAATTTTTAGTTTGTAGTCTACATCAACAAAATATTGAAAATTAGTATCCAAAACATTTTTCATTTATAATACCATTTTGATTGGTCAAAAGGAGTCTAGGACTATTCTAATTCTTGGTGTTATACTTATGATTTGGATGGTTTAACCAGTATACAATGTATGAGACATGTCTGCAAGTTTATATTTTATTCTATTGGTGATTTCACAATTATTGTATTTTTTATGTTAGATGGTGCACTTATTGATCAACAATATTGTTTATTTTTTGTCTATCTTGGGACTATATTGTAAGAGAACATGTATATTTTCAGGCATTTTGTTAGGCGTGAAGGTTTTCCCAATTTTTGTACTTCGGTGATTTCATTACACAATTGTATGTATATGAATTTACCTATTGGTAATGTGGGGT
This sequence comes from Viscum album, assembly GCA_963277665.1. Lineage (NCBI taxonomy): Eukaryota > Viridiplantae > Streptophyta > Magnoliopsida > Santalales > Viscaceae > Viscum > Viscum album. The sequence continues at coordinate 63,929,295 of OY728128.1, forward strand.
CCACCTCATAGTGTGTCAGTGGCTTCTTATATAGTGTAATATCATATAGGGATATGATGAAATTTTACATTTCTAATTCCTATAATGATAATGTGACATCAAATATTATAAAAATGGATTGATAAATAATGGATTTGGATGATGTTTTTTAATAAACAGCATATAATGTGATTTCTGTTATTTATTATAAATGGTCACCATTTTCACATACCATGAGAAGAAGTAATGTCACAATGGATAAGTGATAACACATAGAAAATATTTTAAATGAAATTCAGTGTATAACATGAAATGGAATGGGTTCTTGTATATGTATAAATTTATCTTGAACTACTCAATACTATTTAATTATGTCATCTGGAGATCTTATATTGTCCATTGATCATTATGGAACTATATAGAGTTAGGGTCTAAGTCCTATAGGGTTAGAGAGATCATACTTTTATATTGGTTTGGCAAACACCTATGGTTATTCAGGACCCCATTTTGGATGATCTCCCCCATTAGATATTCATAGAGGTTTCAATGAAATTGGATTTGGAATCACCTCAGGCCATTCAATTTTTTTCATAACATTCCCACATTTTTCAACATAAGTACTCCTTGTATACATAGGAGAGTATTTTCCAGGAGATGTAGATATGTGGATGGATTATATGAAAACCAAACATGATTAATTAGGTCCCTAAATTGTAAGGTGGACATGTTATCCTTTTACATGTTGAATGTAATAACATGTTAGTGGTGGGATATCCATGTCAGGGTCCTTAAAAATGCTTTGTTGAATAATAATTATTTTTGGACCATTTTGTTTTGTAACTTCATTATATATTATACACATTCTAATAGTGAACATGAGGTCGTGAGTTTAGAAAATGGGTTTTCGGATGTTGTGGAATGTGTGTCTAAATATATTAATATTTAGTGGTTTTATTAAACCATGAATGTAATAAGGCATTAGGGTCCCACACATTGAATATGGTCTTTATAGTGATGAAAAAATTTAGGTAAAAAAATTTTGTTTCCCCTATGTAACATATATCATTGTTGGAGTTGGTGTCCTAGAACCAAATACTGTGTACCTTATTCATTATTAAATAAATTATTACAACTTGACAGTTTGTCTATGTGGCAATTCATGTGATAATGTCATAAGGATAAATATTGTCGTAAAGGGTCATTGTGGATCCCTTTTATGATTAGAACTCTGATGTTCCATAACACGGTTCTTGAATATTTGTTCTATGGTCGAATGGTTTTAATTTAGGGACACAAATAATACAGGACATTATGGGTGAGGACTCATAAAACATTGTGGCACCATCTCATTGTGTGCGCCCTTGGTAATATATTGGAGGATACTATGAGAGTGAGACTCGTCGGTGGGAAATCAAAATTTCATAGTTTCATTGGATGTTGCTATTTGCGGACATGTGTATTTTTCCATTGAATTGAATTTTATTATTAATAGGTATTAAAACTTGCACACATAGATATGTTGAAAAAATAGCATGTCACACTGTTTGTATTGAGGTAGGATACTTGGGTGCGTCACTAGCGATACTGCATTAATTTATAATGCGAGAAATGATTTTTCCCTTCTATTCCATAAAAGATGTAGATATCTCAGGCTCATTGATGGAATTGATATAGCCTAAATAAATCCATGGAAATGGTGAGGAATTGTAATGTTTAATACTAGAATGTCAAAGAATGAATAATATAGCGCATGGGTTGATGGTACTAGCATGCAACCCGCTTGATTTGAGATATCAAGACCATGGTATTACATTACAATGTAAGTCTTTTTTGGAGGTGATGCGTCATTGCATCATTGTCTTTTTTTCTCAATGGGTTCTTTAGGCTATTGATATATGTTAACAGTGGACTTTAGGCAGGCTCTGCCTAATGCCACTGAGAAAAATTCCAATAGGGTCCCACACTAATTGTGTCCAAGTATCAAAGTAAAATATTTATTTAACTAGTTAAATAATGATTATTCTTGATTTTGGTTTATTAATTATTTAAGGATGTCAAATCACATTTATTTCGACAGTATTTATTCAAGAGAATATATAATGGGGGGAATAATATATTTATTAGTGAGTAATGCATTGATATTTATTTTAGAGATAAATATCCATTATTCACTGTCTAATAAATGTGGTGGAAGAAATAAAGAGAATTGAAAAATGAAATTACACTCCACATATATTAATATACACACAGTGTATTTTTTATGGGAATTTATGAGAACTAATATTATTTATTTAATTAAATAATATTTGGTGTAATATGTTGGGTTTATGCCAAGTAATAATAATAGTAAACTGTTATTATTTGATAAGGAGAATTGCTAAGAATTAAATGAAATGAATAAATGATTTTGGGTAATTGATTATTTTTATTATTCTATGTAAATAGATTCCAAATTATATAATTCTTATTATCCTATCCATTTTTGGTGGCTATGCACAACAGATTTGGAAAATCTATCCTTCCAAGAGTGAATTCATCTTCCACCATGAACGCTATTAAGATACTAGAGAGAGATCCTCCTACACCAGATCAAGGGGATCGAAGGTAGACAACACAAGAAAAGGATCTCCAGCACTAGCACCCGAATATCCCCTTGGTGACATCCATAGATATGTGGAGCACTTGTGGATCACTACAATAGGAATCCTAAACTTGGATTCTACGATGCAACAACGGATCACATCAAACTATGATCGGAAACAACAATAGAGAGAGAATTCCAAGAATGTAATTATTTCTTTTTAATAAATTAATTATATCCAAAACAATTATGACCCTTTATATGGTTCTGGGACTCTCTAATTTTCATTCATTCTTCATTTTATTCCAATGATCCAACATTTTATTATCATGACGGATCCCTGATTAAACGTCGTTAACTACCAAAATTGAAGTTGGGTACACCCACTAACATGCTTCCGCTGTTCCCGGATCCTACAAGCGGTATCAGTGTGGTCATATCATTGATTATAATTATTTAATTTTCTATTGGTAATTTACACATTTAATAATTTAGTTGATTCAATTTAAGTTAATCATTTTCAAAATCTGAATCTTGAGATATATTCATCCTCAAACATTTCACCTTCACATTAATAAAACTACTTTTATTTTAATTTTTTATTAAAATAAAATATAGGATCACATATTGAGGTGTCAAACATTCCTCCCCATACAACATTAAAATATACAGTGCGTATTCTGCGCCTTGTAGTCTAGGTTCAATGCACCAGACTAGTCCTCCAAATAAGGTCGTGTGTTAGAGTATTTTGATATCTTAAATGACACCATGTGTTGTCCAAGAATAGGTGGTAGACAGTTTCCAGATTATACACTGCATGGTCTTTTGAACACGACGTTTAGTTCCTTCAGGTTAGGGTTGGACTATGTACCTTGTACCTGGATTTCCAAGCTGAAAACTATGTAACGCGGATACTACATAGCATGTGTCCCACTGAACACGCCGTGTTCTCTGAAAAATTTCCAATTTACATCTACACGGTATGTCCCCATGCATGTACATCGTATGGATGGTCAAACAAAAGTACATGTTGTAAAGTCAGAACTACACATAGTGTACTCATCCTAATTACCTAGATTTATTAAAATTTATTATTATATTATGAAAAAACCTGATATGTTTACCATAGTGTAGGCGTAAAGCTGAGGCACAACACATGATAGGTGTTATATATATATGTTACTAATTTGACATCTATGTACTGTTCATTTCTACTCATTTGGTTGTTCTAAAAGGGAATTTACAAGGTTTCATCCATGGTAGATGTTATGTACTAGGATAAATTTAAATGCATTTATTTTTTTAAAATTATAATCATTGAGAATATCAAGTAAATTCATATAAGGGTTTAAGACAAAAGAAATGATTAATTAAATATAATTAATTGATTCATTTGTGATTTATCTTAGACAAGAAATATTGAAGAATTAAATGATATTTTTATTTATGTGTAAATATGCTTGCTTGTATGGATGGTCATGATATAGAAAAGGGAATTTATATGTGAAGGTTTTATTTTAATTAATTTATTTAAATTAAATTTGTTGGCATATGAGCCTTATCCTAATTAATATGTATGGCATGTGTTCCAAAGGACTTTTTTATATAAAACCCCATTTTACCTCCCACCTGCGTGTGAGAAAAAAGGATATGTAATGGATGGAGTGATAAAGCTAGTTGTGTCGGCTCATGTAAGAAGACAAAGTGAAACCAATAAAAAGAGATAAAATGGTGGAAAAGTGGACAGCCGTAAACAGAAATAGAAAATGTTCAAGGTGTTTCTCCCCTATGCCTTGGGTTAGTTTATCAACAGCAAGATAAACTAACCAATAGAACACTATATTGATTAGATCATTTATTTTATTTATGTTTTTTGCATGGTATTTTATTGTGTGTGTGTTGTCTTGGTCACAAAATTAATGAAATAAATAGGCATGAAAGATAGAGCTAAAATTAGATTGGATTATACGTAAATATTATCTTAAACATGGATAATCACTTAATATTATCCCACTTAATATTAACAATAATTTAATAAAAGGAAAAAATGAAAATTTACATATATGGATAAAATCTCTCAATGAAATATTAAGTCGGTATAGCCTTCCATAATCTTGGTTAAAATCAAACCATAGTAAAATCTGATTGACCAACTGTAATTGGGGTACAGTAAATTATCGTGGAATTCAAATTCATGGTTTTGTGTTAAATTGACTTGGATCACATCAAGGTTTTACTAAAATAGTATGACTTTGTGGCACCATGGGGAAATGGTTGTGAAAATCCAAAAATAAAAGTATTTTAGGATTGGGGAGTCCACTCAATGGATCAAGGAGATACAAGTTAATGTAGTTGGCATTTGGAATGTCTACCTAAAACCCGTCAATTTTTTTGACCAACCCAATTTGGGATAATTTGAAGTAAAATATGGATTATTTCCCCTAGACTATTCAAGACATAGAATATTTCGAAGTACATGGTGACAACTATTGGATTTTGATAAAATAGTGGGATAATAATAAGTATTAATTTATTTATTTGTCTCAGTTTTATCATGATATATTACTAAACCATTTCCCAGCTTAAATTATATAAATGAAAAGAAAATTGACTTCAAACATATCATTTTGAACCATACTCGAGATGGAATCCTTCTCACTGGCACAAATTTCTAGGAATTCTAGAGGCGTTTACGCGTTGTCCTTATCCATGAGGGGAAATTGTATGTGCTGGAGGTGCCAATTCTAGTTGCACCTAGAAACCATTGATGATGAACTATATCACTACATGAAACATATGGATGATGCCACATATTTCCAATGTATCAAGATAATGACCCTGTCTAATGTTCTCTTGAAGAAACATGAAAACATGGATGCATATTACATGATGTATCACCTTAAGGATATCAATCATGAGAAGGCAAGATAGTAGAGATATGAGTTCTCCAATGTCGTGTCCACAATTAAGATTAGAGATTCTGTGCCAGCTGGGCCTCATGTAGTCATGCTTACTTACTACATTGAACACCTAGAAAACATAATGATTATGTTCCCAGATGATTTGCGTGTAGATATCATCTACCATCACTGCTCAATACCTTCTCAAGATTTATAGTAATATATAACATGAGAAAAAATGAGAGAGTCTATTGGAACTTCTGACCTTAATTCTCCAGGTAGATAAAGACATGCGGTGTGACAAGCCCACAGTACCTATGTTGAATAAGAAAAGGAAGGACAAGGGAAAGGATTCAAGGACTTATAAACGATCTAGATCCCCCGAGCATCATCTATCCATGAAGGGCGGGGACACAAATAGTGCATTCGTTATCGAGTGCAATATTTCCATTTCTATAAATTGGGTATTTGATATAGCTTTTGAGGCTCACATCTGTATTTAAATGCAGGAACCATGTAGATGTATAATGATTTACAGAGGAGTGGTGGACTTCGAGCATCCAATGGCATGAGGCTAGCTAATTTGGCCATTTTTGATGGATTTATTATCATTTTTTGATATGGATTTATTACTGTATCATGTTTTGATATGGATGGATTTATTTTCTTGTTTGGAAATAAGGGTTTCTTATTTTATGAGAACAATTTATGTTATGGTATTGTGGATTTAAATAATGGTTTGTATGTATTAAATTATGAAAAACAAGTGTTGGTAGACGATAACAAAACAAACACACATGACTCATACATCACCAAATTGTGGCATCACTGTCTTAGTCAAGTAAACGAGAAGCACTTGAAAAATATCTTCCTAGATGGTTATTTAAACTCTTGAGCTAAAACCTCTTAATAGATGTCACTATTGTTTATTGGGTAAATGAACAATCCACCTTTCAGTTGACATGGTGAAAGGGCCACAATGCTTCTAGGATTGGAGAACATAGATGTGTGTGGACCATTTCTTGTAGAAGCTAGAGGAGGATATTCTTAAATTATTACATTTAAAAATTATTTGAGTAGATATGGATATATCTACCTAATGAGGTATAAGTCGGAAGCCTTAGTGAAATTTATTAAATTCGAGAATGATGTAGAGAATCAACTTGGTATGAAGATAAAAAAACATCGAATGGATCGAGGTGGATAATATCCGAAAAAAGAGCTCATTGATCATCGATGGGAGTCTTGGATTCAATATCAAATCACTCCTCCTTATACTCCATAGTGGAATGGTGTTAGTAAAAGGAGGAACCACAACTTGTTGGTCATGGCGAGGTCAGTGATGTGTCATGTAGATCTTTTAATATCCTTATGAGGATATGTATTACAAACTGTAGAATACGCATTAAACCGAGTACCAACTATGGCAGAAAATGTTATTACCTCCGAGTAATGGAATGGAATGAAACCCATTTTGTCAAACACATGTGTATGGGGATGTGATTCATTTGTTTAGGGACTATCATGAAACAAAATAACACCCCAGGGTATGAGGATTATCATTATATGATATCCCAAGGAAACAAATGTATATTACCTATATAAACATTCAGACAAGAAAGAGGATTTTCCAGACAAGTCGTATTTCATGAGAGGGAGAACATCCTAAAAAAGGATAGTGGGATCAAGATTGTCTTAGATGAAGTGGATTCTCAAGATACACAAGATTTGGTACATGAAAATGTTCCACAACTCCCCGTGGAAGAGGTTCCTGAAACACAAGTACTATATAGTAGCTCAATAGAGGTTAGGGAACAAGAGAGATTTTATTTCCAAGTCACTGAGGATGGGTAAGAAATATTGTTAAGAAATGATGAACCACTCTCTTACTAGGAAGCAGTAGAAATATACTAAGATCCATGTTGACTAGAAGCTATGAATTCTAAGATTTATTTCATATATCAGATCCATGTTTGGGTTTTGGTCAATAATCCAGTTGATGTAAAGCATGTTGGATGCAACTGGGTATTCAATAGAAAAATTGACATGGAAGGTCAAGTTAGAACCTATAAACCTAGGCTAGTGGCTAATGGATTCAAATAGAATCAAGTTATTGACAATGATGAAACTGTTTCTCTTGATTCCTTGTGTAAATCCATAATAATCATTATTTCCATAGTAGATTACCAGGAATATGATGTTTGGCAAATGGATGTTAAAACTAAATTTCATAATGGGAACCTTCAGGAAGATGTCTATATGACAAAACCATAAGGGTTTGCGACACCAGGTAAAGCCAAACAAGTTTTCAAGTTTCAAAAAATCATTTATGGATTAAAGAATTATTTCTGGTCATAGAACACTTGATTTTAAGAATCCATAAAGGAATTTGGTTTCATTAAGAATGAATGTGAGCCTTGTGTTTATAAGTGGATTAATGGGAAATCATTCATTATTGTAGTAGTATATATTGATGACATATTGCTTATTGTAAATGATGTACCAGTCTTACAGTCAGTTAAAGAGTAGTTGAACAAATGTTTCTCCATGAAGGAATTATGTGAAGAAGCCTATATTCTAGGGATAAAGATCATTCGTGATAGATCCATGAGGTTTATTGGACTATGTTTGGGTATATACATTGAAAAGATACTATGGATATTTGGTATAGAAAAATCCAAGAGGGGATCAGTTCTAGTGTCACATGGCCTACATCTTTCTAAGAAAATGTGTCCTAATAGACTAAAAGAGAAAGATAGAATGAGTAAGATCTCATATGATTTTTCAATTGGATCTATCATGTACATCATGGTATATATCAGACTTGATATTTCCTATGCATATAGCATGGTAGGAAGATATCAATAAGATTTAGGAGAACAGAATAAGACTGCTGTTATGATTATCCTTAAATATCTGATAAGAAAAAAGGATATGAACCTAGTGTATGGAAGAGATGAGGAGCTAGTCATCAGATAGAATGCTGATGCTAATTTTCAGATAGATCAAAACAATATAAAGTCACAATCTGGTTATTTTTTCTGTCTTAATGGAGGATCTGTGAGTTAGAAGTGTTCAAAACTACCAGTTTTTGCAGATTTTACAGCAGAGTTTGAATATGTAGAAGCTTCAGAAGCAGCCAATGAAGTTGTCTGGATTAAGAACGTTGTATAGGATCATGATGTTGAGCCGTGAAGTATGAATCATATCACATTGTATTGTGATAATACTACAATCTGGGATCTTTCAAAACAACAAGGTCACATCAATAGATAAAGACAAAACTCTGAAAGTATCATCTCTTGTGGGGATTCTATAAAGGGATGAATTTGTAGTGAGTAGAGTTTCCATGGAAGAGAATATGGGGGACCCCATGACTAATGGACTTTCATAGTAGAAGAATGAATATCATGTTAGAGCTAGAGGGTTAAAAGTTGTTATAAGTTGGCTCACGTCCATGTGGGAGTCTGTTGGAGTTGGGGGCCTAGAACCAACTACTTTGTTCATTATTCATTAATAAAAAACTTATAAAATCATGATTGTTCTTCTGCATGGAAATGCATGTGATAATGTCCTAAGGATAGTTGTTGCATTAAAGGGTCATATTGGATCCATGCTTTGATGAAAACCCAGAAGTTCCTAACATTGTTCATGAATATATGTTCTATGGCCGGATGAGGAAATTTGAGGGACACAAATAATTCAGCCCATCTGGGGTGAGGACTCATAAAATATTGAGCCACCTTAACATTGTGTGCACCCTTGGTAATATCTAGGAGGATATTATGAGAACGAGACCTGCCTGTAGGAAAACCCCATTTCATAGTGTCATTTGATTTTCTTATATGCGAATGTGTGTATTGGTCCTTAGACATTATGTTTATTATTAATGGGTACTAAAACTCGCACACTTATGTATATTGATGTAAACTATGATGACACACAATTCACAGTGAGGTAGGATACATTGGGTTCATCATGAGTGAATCTTCATTAAAAAATATTGTTAGAATGGATTTGTCCCTTATGATCCATAAAAGAAGTAGATATCTCATTCACTTTGATGAATTGATATAGCCTTCATAAATTGATGGAAATGGTGATGAATGGGCATCTTCAATTATAGAAATCCAAAAAAAAAATAATTGAGCATAAGGGATGATGAAATTGGCATGCAACCCTCTTTGTTTGATATATTGAGACAAAGGGATTATATTACCCAGCAAGTGTTCATAGGATGTGACACGTCATTATTGCATTAAATTTTTTCATTATGGATGCCTTGGCATGTTGCCAGATTCTATCATTGGACTATAGACAGGAATTGCCTATTTCCAATTAGAAAGAGGCCTAGAGGCTAACCCACTAAGTGTGTCTATGTTTCTCCTTTATATATTAATATAACAAGTTGAATAAATATTCTTCCCAATTGTGGTTTAATAATTTTATAAGTATGTCTGGAAACATTTATTTCAACACTATTTATTCGAGAGAATATACTGTGGGAGAAATAATATATTTATTATTGACAAATGGAGTAATATTTATTTTGGAAATTAATATCCTTTATTCAAGTTATAATAAATGTGGTGGTGGAAAAAAAGATAATGGAAAAATAGAAGCACACATAGTGTATATTAATATACTCACCATGTATTTTTACAAGGAATTTATGAGAAATAATATTATTTTTAATTAAATAATATTAGCTGTAATTCATAGGGTTCATGTCATATAAGAATAATAGTCAACTTTTATTATTAAACATTGGGTATTGCTAAGAATTAAATGAAATGAATAAATGATTTCATGTAATTAATTCATTTTATTTTTCTATGTAATTAAACTCCCAATTAAATAATTTTTATTAGCCTATCCATTATTGGTGGTCGGGAATAATGCATTTGGAAAATCTCTCAATCAAAGATAGAATTCGTTTTCCTTCAAGAACGCCCTCAAGCTGTGAGACAGAGTAATCCTCCACCATCAGATCAAGGCGATATAAGGAAAACATTGCAAGTGATGTATCTTCCGTGCTAGCACCCAGAGATCCATTTGGTGATGTCCTGAGATGCGTGGAGTATGTGTGGATCACTGCTAGAGTAATTTGATGCTGGGATTATACAATGCAATGACAGATCACCTCATATTGTGATCGGAAACATCAACAGAGAGATAATTCCAACAATGTAATTCTTTTCTTTTAAATAAATTATTTATAACCAATATATATTAATCCTCTATATGGTTCGGGTACTCACCTATTTTCATATTTTATTCATTATATTCTGATGATCTGAAATATTATTATCATGACAGATGTCATATTAAATGTCATTAACCCCAAAAATTACAGTTTGGTAAACCCACCTATGTGCTTCCGCTGCGCTCGGAACCTACAATAATTAACTACACCATGATCTCAAAAAGGAAAATTAGTGTGGGTTATCAAATTAGGTGAGATTTTTCCTAAAGGATATGAAATTGTGTTTTTGTGTATTTTAGAAGTTGTAAGATTTAATCACATGAATCATTCTTCAGTAGTGACCATCCATCATGGTTGCATAGTTACTCTTCTTATATTTCAAAATGTCGTTTTGGGGTGTGATGTTACAAATGTGAGTGTGAATGAAACTCGATACATAATATCCCATGTACAGTCATGGAGTTAAATTTATATTGGGATATGTGTGATATACTATATTTTTATATATTCTAGTCAGTTGATGGTGGATTTAGTTGTATAGGGGCAGGCCAGAGTTTAGGAACTAGGGAGACTATCATAATGTGATAGTTAGGTAGTTGGGATTATAGTAGCCACTCAGGTTATGGGTTTGTTCATTTGGATTAGGGATGAGGAAAATTGGTTTTGAATTGAATTATTTCCTATAATGGTTTGGTTTCATAATATGGTCGTGGATTGGAAAGCAACGTGGTGTTGATCCTTTCAAGATAGAGAAGGATACTAGATCATTGACAAGTTGAGGTATTATTTTTGTTTCAAAAACATATTATTTTTTAATTTTTGAAATCGTATAATCACACTAATTATTTTTAATGTATATTATGGAAGATATTTTTGGGTATTACAATAAATCTACATTTTTATTTGGATTAACAGACCCTTGGGAGTGTTGTTTTATAGGATTCAGAGGTGTTTCGGCTGTTCTCTGATCATTAGTGACTGATGTTTCCACTTGGAATTATTCAAACAAGTGATATGCACCATTGATGTGATTCTAGTGACTGTATGGTCTCTTCAATACTAATCCCAAGTCAAATATTATCACAACATAATCTATATTAAATATTTTTAGGGTTTCAACATCAAGTATGTGGGAGAGTGGTATGTTTATGTATGATTTTTCAAACCATAGATTTAGTGTTTAAGTTGAGTTACATACAAAAGTATCATGTTTCTCCTTAGAATAGGGGGGATTCAAAATAATATTTTTAGTCATCTATTTTATTTGATATAGTACATTTTCCCTTATAAATTTTTCTATTACACACTTCCATGGATTCATGATTACTGTCAATCTTCTTACTTGAATGAAACTTATTTCCTTTTTTCATTAAAAAATGATTCCAATATAACTTTAGTAATGGAATTAAATATTAATCTATTTAGATGAAAAATAATTTATTTGACCAAGAACATCCCCTTATATTGGTCTAATTTTATTCTATATTAAGGTGGATGACAGTTGGAGAATGTTTTTGGATTTTCAAAATATTACGTAGTTTACAGTTAAGAACCATTATACATTCCTCTGTTTCAGTGATTTTTTTACTATCTCAAAGGTGAAAAAGGTTTAAACAATAAATACATGTTCTAATGGTATCCCCATCTATGAGTATTATTATATTATTTCGTTTTAGAAACATTATTTTTATGATTGATCATTATATGTAAGTATTCATGTGGTCTGTGGTACTGAATGTGGCTGCAATCTTTATGGAAGTGATGAATAGTGTCTTCCACTGGTATATTGAATATTTTATATTTCCTTTTTTATGACACCTTGGAATTATCCTAAAATATAGATGAATAGTGTATTAAAATAATTATTGTTTATATAATTCATAGAGGTCTTCATATTCTGAAAAGTAAACTCTCCATATTTTAGTTTACATTGGATCTTCATCACTTCTCAAAAATATTATATCTATTATTATAGTCTGATTTCATCCTGATAAGGTGTATGTTATAGTCTCTTTAGAGATACCATTGATTGTTTTTTTTTATTTTTGTTGCTTTATAGGGATTGGTGGTTACTACAATTGGTTTTTCCAATAATTCCTACATTTTTTATGCTCTTGATGAGCAAGGAAAAAGGGGGGAAATGTTCAGATTGAGAAAATCTTAATATACTCCCTCTAAAGAGCTGAAAAAGAGCCTAATATCTATATTGACACTATCATTTGAAAATATATTTAATGAGTATAGTTCATTTAGTTATGTGTCTTGTGTTTTTTGGGGTGTTACTTATGCATGAAGGGTGAGTGGCTATGTAAAAATACTTCCAACTAACACCACATGTACACAACTGCCCATCCTATGATTTAGGGCCACTTGTATTTGTGTATTTCCAAGGAATTTGGATGTAATACATTCAAGGGGATATTATTTGGGTTAATAATGAACATGTTAGTTTGGAATAAATATAATCCTTATGCAACCTATGTCTTATATATAAGATGTGGGTTTATTACATAAAATCATTCAACAATGCTTTGGATTAATCTCTTGAGAAGGAGACTATAGTGCCATATAATATTAATATGAACTCCCAAAAATATAATTTTTAGGAATTATGTTCTGAATAAAAGGTCATGGAATTTTTGGTCAGAGATTTACCTTAATATAGAAGGGTAATCTGTAAGTTCATTTTTTTAAACATTACGTCCTCACATATTAAAAGTTCATATGATTTCAATTAATATAATTAAGATTTTGTGGTGATAAGGAAATATATTTATGGTGTGGATACCACTCCCAATTGGCCCATATATAATGTTGAGAACATTTGATTATGATGTGAATTTGTATTTCATATGATAATGTGAGTGAATTTGATGGGGAACATCATATCTTTATGACGGTCCTTGTATATCTGGATTACAATGATGTGTTGTCACGTGTACATGAAACATTGGTGGCCCAAAATAATAAAGGGCTTAGAAATTTGTGTTTGTTGATGCTCTACCTTCCAGCAGGTGAATATTGCAAATCATTATCCCTCTATAATTATCAATTTTCACCCATTACATTTTAGGAAGAAGATGTTGTTAAAAGTGAATTTTGTATGGGTCTATTGATGAATTCTCAGGGGAATGAAAATATTTTAGTTAAAATTTATCACATTGATAAGATTTATATCATCTTATCCATTTAGTAGTCTTTTATAGTTGAAAGTCCTTGAGTGTTTTATTTATCAGTGGAAGTATTCCTATAAATGGTTACATGTCAAATCGTATCATACAGATATCATTGTATCAACTCATAGTTCTAGAAGGGGATTCAGAATAAACAACGCACACCAATCAAACAAAGAAAGGTTGTCCAACCAGAATGATACAGGTGATAAGGACATACCAAGGAGGTATTCATAAACATGATATCTTCTTGTTTTAATGATTTTTGTGCCTCTTTAGAGTTACATTTATACATAGTTTAATTATATCATAATAAATATTTCCATGAATTCATTTTGGATGCTCAATATGAATCCATTAATTATTAGTCACTCTAATTTCCCTTATTATTATTGGATGGTGAATAGTAAATTATTGTTGGGATAAGAATTTTTATTCAAACACATGATCTTATTTAGATAACTTGTATGTATTTAAATACTCTGAAAACAGAATATATGCTTCATTCTTGCTAATAATTACATCCCCTAATGTTTTATGTTGGTGACTAGGTCTTCTAACACATGTTGTTTATGGTTTAGAATAGATTATTTTGGAGGCAGTTTATGTTCTTCCCAGGGTTATTTATGGAGTTTGATAATGTAGATAAGGTCTTATATATGGCATACAAACTAGTTCCTCCACAAATTTATGTAGGGATGTTTTTTGTGTTCCACAAAAAATATATTTTACTATATCATCCAAAACCATATCATTTTATCAATCTTGAGGATGTCATGTGTGATGCTAAAATTTATTTTTAGGAACATTCTGTGCATATTATCAACAATAGGGAAATGAACCATTGAATTAGGGTCATTACATTCGTACATTCCTTATGGAATAATGGGAATAAATATGAGTAAAAATGGTTATGGGAGTAATAAATATGGAACTTATGGTTATAAATGACTACTTGGGAGGCTGAAGGATAATGGGATCCAGGATTGAGGATGAGATTATTTATGATGGGGAGGTCGTAAAACCCCAAAATTCCAAAGAGACCCACCACATCGTGTTTATGAAAAAAACCATAAATTTTGTTATTAAATAATTTTATATTAGTTTCTTTATATTCTTATGAGCTTATATAAGGGTTAAAGGTTTGGAGATTCATGTTATTATCGTGATATGAAGGCTACATGGTAAGCACATAACGTGTTCTCACCATACAACAAAACTGTGCGGTTGAAAAGGGGAGGATCTTCATTTATTAATCCATGAACTTGTAGGATGTTTTCAAATCTTTTAAAAGAAAAAAAAATATTGAGGGATTTAATTTTTTTTTCATGGATTGTATCACTAAGAACGAAACCATGTAATGGGCGGTGTATTGATGAATGTGATCAAATTTTGGCACATCTTTTATACAAAATTGTGGAAAAAATGATCCTTAGTTAAAATTAAATATTTTCTTATTACCTTGTGTAATTTTTAACCATTAACCATATTTATCGTATTTTTTTATATAAACATATATCTTGTTCCCTTCAATAATCCCACATCATTATTGATGAAACTCCCTTCCTTTGGGGATGTTTTAGATTCCATTTTTAAGAACAAATCATTATAGTATTTCTATAACTTATTTCATCTCTTTTAAAAGATTATTTCAGTACAATATATTTTTCAACGCTCAAAAAATGTCTTCCTATATTCCAGGTAATCTATATACAACATCAATGTCATTAATTATATGAAAAATTTAGGGTTATTGTCAGGATTGTGACCTCTTTGTGACATCATGTATGTGTTAAACTATTTGTATCCCATTATCATTCATTTTTAAATGTTTTTTGCAATGTGTATCAATATTAGTCTCCATGATTTAAATTTTTTAATCCTAAAATTAAGAGCATGTAGTGACATATTCCCCTTAAAATGTAAAATGTTTTTGAAATTTATTTTTCTTATGAAATTGACGGTGGTATTGAATTGGAATTTGGTTTTTCCTAAAAATGAACATTGCATTTGGAATTAGGATTTCAAAAAAACAAATTCATTTTGGAAAGGATCTTGGTAAATTAGTTTGTTTACATATCGATTTCCTCTTTTACCCAATGATTGTATTTGTAGCTGTTATTTTAAAATGGTAATGTGAACTTATTATCAAATTTAAGTGTTAATTAATCAAATTATAATTTCTTATTTTATTATGTCTATGTGGGATAGTATTTTTACAACTTTTGTGAACAGTATCTATAGGTGGATATAGATTGTTATGGTTAAAATATGTGTAAAAATAATTCGTATGTGGAAATGGGTTATTATTGTAAAATGGGAGTGAACAATTCCCCAAGGAGGATTTTGGTTATTATTGATATACTATAAGGTTAACTCCACCCAATCACCCTTAGTGGATACATGGGATCCCTATACGGCTATATTTTTCTTATGTGTTGGATATGACTTGTTATGGGTGAATTTACCTAGGTCAGATAAGGGGTGGTTTGGCATGGTCCGGTGACACACTCAGAGACATCTATAACTGGACAAAGATAGAGTGTCTTCACATTGGTGTCACCATAGATCCAAGGTTCCTATTTTTATTTATTTACATATTCTATCATAGAATTAATTTCTTTATATATATACTATCATGTTTAATTATTGTATGAGACTTTATTATTTATGAATTTCAGTGGTTTTGGACCATTGATTAATACTCAGACCATTATCATTAGGTTATTTAGTGTCTAAGAAAATTTTATCCAAGTAGATTAGGATAAGGGAAAGCATAAAAAGAAAAATTCTCAGCACTGTTCTCGGATGATACTGGGATTTGATTCAAGATTGAGATTGGGTTATTTTTTGAACAATTCTTCATTACATCCTTTTGTTTAATATTTATTTTTTTGACATGTGATATATTGTATTGATTAAATTTTCTCATAATTATTTGATATTACCTTGTCTATGTCATTATTTTTTATTTTATGGTAGTTATCTATTATTATGATGTGTTGTTTTCTATTTACCATATTTATCATCATGTTGAACACTGGAGGTGCATGTATAGCCTCCGTATTATATATTATTAGACTCTCATTTGTAGTTTTTTGAAATTTTAAAATATTGAGGCACACTTATGGTTATGCAAAACACTATGGGTCTAGCATCGGTTAGTGGTCGAAGTCAGTAAGATGTCAATGACATGTTTTTATGTCTTCCCTTCTCACATTTTTTTAATCTATAATTTTATTACATTACTAGTTATATTGTACTAACAAATATTTAAATAAATATTATTTAATTATTATCCTTATTTAAACTACATAAATTATAGTCTACCCATATTTATATGCAACTTGGGATGAAAAAATTCTTCCATCATCTCCCATGTGAATCTTCTTCTTTGCATTAGTTGAACTACATATTCTCCCTCCATTTTACTTATTCTTTTTCATATTCAATTCACCAGAACATGATAATATAAATTTTATATTAACATTAGTAAAAAAATATTTAAATATTTTTTCAGTTTACCTCTCCATCTTATTGCATACATAAGAATATTAAATTATAAAATAACATCATCTATCATGATTTATATTCATTGAAGTTCAACAGGTATTTATAGTGGTTGAATCATCAAATCATTTTCATTCATTGTATTATTATTTTATATATTCTTATTAATATTTGTATATATAATTTCTATTTTTTATGTATCTTTATTAAAAAAATGCTCATCATATCCTGAAAAATAAAAATAAATCCCACCTGATCTATATCATTTGAAAACTATCTATTGAAGAATTTAGATTTAAATTAATTATTCCTGTTTTGGTTTCTTATTGTTGGTAAAAATAAATATAATAATAACTGTTATTTTTCATTCATTATATATAATAATGTTGAATAGTTTCATGGAATTTATTTTCCTCTTTATTGACTTGACCCACAGAAATTTATTAATTTTGCACAAATATAATTGTTCTTCTATGTGTTTAATATTACATATTTAGTTTATAACTTATGAGGACATGATAAAACCTTAGAAATATAGTATTTAATCCATATAAAGACATGTCCATTCCTTAATAGGATATGTATCAGTATTGTTACCCAGTTATCTCAGCAATTCAGATAATATCTTAAACCCCATAAAATCCATATTCTATGATTATCAATTTCTGTTGAGCTTATCACAATATCACATGGTCTTCATGTGATCCTCAATAACACCCACATGACATGTGGCTTTGAATCTCACGTTATATTCATCTTTTAGTGGATGAATATTAAACGATGATTAATGGATGGGGATGTGATTGATCTCACAATGATGAAAAACAAATAAATGGGGTAATCTAATCCAAACGTAGAATGAGATTTTAATGATGATTAGTTACCCATATGGGTGATTCCCTCATCAATGTTTTAATATTGATGAAACATCATTAATTATATGACAACTCCATAGACCCACAAAAACAACCCACATGTCCCACACTATCTTGAATGTTCTTCTATATCACACCATATAGTAGTTATGGTACTCATTATCCATTATCACCACATGTTGATGTGATTGTGCCTATATTCCACATTATACTAGATGCCATTTTCAGGCACATCTAGGTGTTAATGTGATTTCCAACAACCTTATGTAGATGTTGTTTCTATGTTGTGGAAACTTTTTCCTTCATCTTTTAAGTGAATCATCTTCCAAAAAATAGCAATGTTATTCCCAATAACGATATTTTGAGCATACTACAATTATCATCAATCTATTTCTTAACATTGTATATTCCATGTTTTTTACACAAATAATTTATCCTTTTATACTTTATAACATGAATATAGAACATCTCAAATATCTTATTCATAGATATAACATAATACTCAGGATTACTCCTCTATGAAACCTCAATTCGTTAAAAATGTTTTGCCGTCAATATAAAATGATTTGTTATAAATAATAAATATATGAACCCATTCCATTACCATATTTGTAATTAAATTAAACATCACATAAAAACATCTTGGGTATTCCATTAGATATTCACAAACTAAATATACAGGATAAAACTCATGGGATCTCTTCTTATTCAACAGAAATATCTTGTTTAACAATCAACATCAAAGAAAACAAACATTTTATATGTTTTCCATAATTTATTCCATATTTACATCAATAATAAATGAATCTCTAAAACCATTATAGTATAATGAAATACAATAAAATACATATAAATATGGTTTAAAAAATATCCTTTTAGATAGTCCACTAGGCTGAGGATTAAAACTATTATAGAACCTTAACTCTTTTTCCAAAGCTTGTTGAATTCTTATCCAAAACATTAAGGGAAACATGAAATGATGATAAGATGTAATGGAATATCATACTCCATAAACCCTAACCAAAATCATTTGGAATATAATAGGAATGTGATCATGTGAAAAATGTCTTCATATAATATTTATATGAAATAACTTCATATGTAAATCAACAAAATCCCATGTATCATTATGAATAGTCAATTTATAGGAATGTTAAATAAACAAGACAATGTTTAGGTTATGTCCATTCTATATAAGTATTTTTAATTTTCCAATCATCCCATAGGTCTTATTTCATTCATACTTAAAATGATGTTATACGAAGAGTCGTGATATAAACTCTTTAATATTTCTCTTAATATTGTCCCACTAATAGTGCAGTTCGAGATCTCAATACATCACTAAGTCCCCTAAGTGGATATGTATAGATGATCTATTTCTATCATTCAATATATTCTTTTACAATATTTCTTTGATTGATGCACATACCTATATTTAAAATCAGTTTACTCCATATCCATCATGGTATTGCACCACTATATTTCATACATTTTAATGTAGCCCATTATCATCCTTTTGAACATCATTAATATTTACATGGCTGTATGGTTGAATATTCATTATGGAAATATTGGATTTAACAATTTAAATTATATGTTAATTTTCCATTATTTTGATATCTAGTTTATTGGATAATATTCTATCATTATCAAGGATAGTGAATCATGATCCATCCTTATTAGAGAATCCTGCACCAAATACAAATTTCTAGGGTGGTAATATATTTTAAAATTTTATTATGTGATCCTCTACAACCATCTCATTTTTTAAAAGTTCAAATCATTCAAAGTGATTATGTAATTTTATATCTTTATATATGTATATATATTACACATTTTACAATAGTGAGATTGTGTCCATATATTTAAAAAAATATTGGAATTTCTAGGTCTGAATCATACGTCAGGTAATTTTTCATTTAGGCCACTAGTTCATGTGAGGTATAATCTACCAACATTTACTATTACGTCAGATAAATATTAATATATTCCTTGATGAATAATTATTTATTATAAAGTATTATTTATTATTTTTTTGTGTGTGTATTGGTGCAATGAGAAATAATCTCTTATGATCCATGATAATTTTATCACATTCAACTTTCCATGTGTACTTTTCCCCCATACAAGTTAACTAGGGTAGTGCATATGACCATCCTAATAATTTTTTTACAAAAAAAACCTTATTATCTATCCAAATTATGAAAACAAGGCATATCACTTTGAGCCGATGACATGCAGAATTACCTAGTGGACACAGTCTTTAAACGAACAATAGATATACCATTACCAATCATTACATGAATTAATAATGATACATATTATATTCCAAATTAAATCAAACTAAATCATTAATACATTATATACATCTTGATGTTCTATAGAAAAATATCCAAAAGATCATCATTTTGTTCATAACTCTTATAATATTAAATAATATCAAAGAACCAGTGGCAGTGGCTGTGGAAGATCCTGTTATGGAAGAAGATAGTTTTAAAGACCCCCCTAGTAATAATAGGGAAGCGCAAGGTTTAGATGATTTCTAGAAAGAAAAAGTGGTTGATGGGAACTCTGAAATTGCTCAAGTTGTTGATAGGCCCCTGGATGTGACTTCCTCTGAACCTAATTCTACAACTGTGCTTAAAGATAAAGTGACTATACAGGCTGATTAGGGGAATTTTAGTAATGACGGGCCTAATATGATGATAATACAAGAAACCAGTGAAACTGCTGGGCTTTTCTCCCATGTGAATTCTCAATGGTTGCAAGGAGGAAGCTCCCTGAGACCTTAACAGAACCAATCAAATCATATAACAGGTTTTTATCATTGATTGGTGATGACATTGCCAGTGCCCATGATGGATGTTCCCCAAATAAGGAAGGAGAGGATAGTATGGAAGAACCAAAGGAAAATTTAATATTTGGTTATTCTATTCCCTTCACTAGACAACGTACTTTTCATCAATGCAAGCCCTATTTTGGAACTGTCAGGGTCTGGGGAATCCCCCTACAGTCAACGCCCTGAAGCATATCATCTTGACCAGTAAACCAATGTTGATTGGAACAGGTGAGCCCAAAATGAAGTTTTCCAATTTGATTTCCCTCAATTGGTCAAATTTAGGATACTCTTTTGTTGCTGAAAATCAATATAATTCTGATACATAAGCTTTATGTGTGTTAAATCATAACAATGTGACTATTAAATCCTCTCTAACTGATCATCAATTTGTTTCCCTAACTTGCCTTTTTCAGTCAGGTTCATTTTTTGTAACTTTTGTTTATTCTTTTAACCTGTATATTAGGAGAAGAAGTATATGGAATAACCTTTTGAGTATTGCTGAGAACATGAATAAAAGATGGATAATTCTTGCTGATTTCAACACAGTTTTGAGGCCAGAGGAGAAAATTGGGAGTAACATCTTCCGTGCTTCATCCAGGGACTTCTCGACATGTATTGATCAATGTAAATTGATTGAAATTCCTATTCCGGGTGCTGATTATACCTAGAATAGATACACTCACAATTTAAGGCAAGCTAGTAAACTAGATAGATGCTTGGTGAAAATTGATGAGCAAGGTGATGAAATGGAAGTATCTGGAATCGCATTGTCTATATTACATTCTGGTCATCATCCGATTTTAATTGATATTTGTGTGAATACTTTAAGGTCATCACCCCTGCCCTTTAAGTTTAACAATGCTTGGATGATGGTTCATGGATGTAGAGAGACTGTTTTGGAGGCATGGAAGGAGTCTTTCCGAGGTAGTGCTTTGTATATTCTAGTTAGAAAATTGAAAATTTTTAAGGATTGAATAAGGGAATGGAGTAAATAATCTTTCTCTACACTTGATCAGGATATCAAGGAGGCTAATTCACACCTATATGATTTTCAACAAGGCAATATGTCCCAAGATACTATATCTTCACAAGAAGTACAAGTAGTCTCAAGGCTTGATAACTTGTTAAATCTTAAGGGAAACCTGGATAGGAATCAGTTCAGTGCAAGATGGTTGAAAGAAGGTGATTGGAATTCTCGGTTTTTTCACTGCATGAATAGGGAGAAAAAAGTAAGAAGGAATCTCAAGGCTTTATGAATTGGTGATATCATGTATACCTATGAAGATGATATTGTTGACTCTGTGAGAATCTATTTTGAAAATATCTATTCTGAATCTGGGGGGCATAATTCAGATAGAGTTTTATGATGTATTGAACCAAGCTTGGATGATGTACAGAATAAAATACTTACTGACATCCCTGCCATAAAAGAAAATTCATGATGCTCTATTTTCTTTGAATCTTGATAGTGTGGCTGGACCTGATGGTTTCTATAATAAAATTTTCATGTTCAATTGGATATCGTACATAAGGAAGTGACAGATGCAGTAATTGGGTTCTTTTATCACTCCTATATGCCTTTTGGAATGAATTCAAATTTTATTGCTCTAATACCCAAGAAGGAAAATTCCCTTGATATAAAATACTTCAGACCATTTTCCATTGGTAATTCTATCCCTAAATTTATCAGCAAAATCATGGCAACAAGACTTGGTGGTATCGCTAGGTCTCTCATTTCCCTTAACCAATTTGGTTTTGTACCTGGCAGAAATATACAGAATTGTCTTTTCACTGCATCATAATGTGTCAATATAATGAGAACTAAAGTCAAGAATGGAAATATGGCAATCAAGGTGGATATATCAAAGGCCTTTGATACTATTAGGTGGGAATTTAGCTTTATTGTTTTGAATATTCATGGTTTATCATGTAAATTTATTGTCTTGGTTAAAGATATTTTGGAAAGTGCTAGATTATCCATCTTGATCAATGGATCACCAAGGGGTTTCTTTGAGTGCTCTAGGGGTGTAAGGCATGGTGATCCTTTATCTGGATTATTGTTTTCCATAGATGAGGATTATTTGAGCATTTTTATTAATGACCTTGTTAATTCTGGGATTTATCATAGAATGATGTATGGGAGGAATTGCTTCACCCCTTCACACCTTTTTTATGCCGATGATATTCTTCTATTCTTTAAAGATGATAGCAAAACTATCACCTCTATTAAGACTATTTTCAATCACTATGAGAAAGTTTCAGGCCAGGTTATATGTTGGAGTAAATCTTTCATAATATTTGGTGAAGGGGTTTGAGCTGTAAAACAAAACAGAGTGGCTAATAGGCTTGGTGTTAAAAGGGGTGCATTACCCATTACATATCTTAGACTGCCCATGTTTTGGGGAAGGGTGAAGAGGGGTCACTTGTAAGGTATCTCTCTTAAAATCTTCAATCAATTGGCATGTTAAAAAGGGAAATCAATGTCCTAGGCTAGTAGGATCTGCCTTGTGAATTCAATCATCACCTCAATGTTTGTGTATTCCTTTTCACTCTACCAGTGGCATAGTGCTTTGATCAAGGAACTAGATGGCATGATAAAAAATTTTATCTGGACTGGATCTACTCAAAAAAGGAAACTGATTACTATGAAATGGATGGACTGTATCAACCCTCCCTCAAGGGGGGGAATGGGAGTTAAGGATGTCAGAGTTTTTAATGATGATTTGCTCAAAAAATTCACATGGAGACTCATTGCAGGTTCTGACTTCTCGCTAGAATTTCGTTCTGAAAGATTTACTGATAGGTTACATAAGAGGAAGAGGATGTATCTGAGATCCTCTATCTGGCCATCTATTGGGAGCACATATAATGATCTCATGGAACATTCTAAATGGGTGGTTTGTCCCAGTTCCCAATTGAATTGCTGGACAACAAAGAGGTTATCCTGTCCTATTGAGAATACAACTAATATACCATTATCTTTTAGAAACATCACTATCTCTTATTTACAAGCAAATGCACTGGCTCAAGGAGTTATTCCTCTGAATCTTCAAATTGAATTCTATTCTTATGAATATATGGATCAAGACACCCTGATTTGGGAACCTGATATTAATGGCTTATTTTCCTGCCGGCTATCATATGTCATGTAGTGTGGGAATGTGTCATCAATTCCTACTTGGGTGGTGGGTGTTAGGAAGGCTTTCATCCTTCCAGTTGATGCCCTTATTATCTGGTGCATCTGGAAAAACAGGATGCCAAACCAATCTGCCCTTCAAAGTAAAGGTTTTAATCTGGACCCAGTATGCTTTTTCTGTCTAAATGCTGATGAATCTATTGATCACATCTTTATCAACTACTCCTTTTCTTCTTGGTTCAAGAGGTATTTGATGGATATTTTTCACTGTCCCTTTGGCATTAATTCTATTGGCTCCTTGCCCAATTCTGTTATGCATGAAGAGAACAGTGAGCAGGTTCACTCCATGAACTTTTTTGCTACTGTTTCTATCATATCATATATTTGGAAAGCCTAGAATAATATTTTTTTCAATGGTGGAAGGCCCTCCTTCAATGAGGGGATGATGGTGATTCACCGAAGCATTAAAATTTCTTCTGTGATACAGTCTGGTTCTATGAACAATAATATGTCTGATTTTATATTTTTTAGTGCTCTTGGTGTGAGTGACAGAGCGAGGAAGCCTAAGGTGATGAAATATATTAGATGGATCCCTCCAATAAATGACTACATAATGTTGATTGATGATGGAGATACTTTTGGCCCACCGGGTCCTGCTGGATGTGGATGCATCTTCAGGAAATCTCGCAGATTTGTAAAGGGATGTTTCTTTCATTACATTGTCAATAGCTACGCTCTTGAGGTGGAGAACTTGGCTATGGTAAAGGAAATTAGGTGTGCTACCTGTTATGGTTGGAGGAATATTTGGATAGAATCAGACTCTTCTGCTGCTATGTAGATCCTCAAAGAGTGGTCCATGAATGTACCATAGAGGATGCTTCATGTTTGGACTGGTTCTTTGAAGATGACTAAACAACTTACCCTTGAAGTATCTAATGTGTTCTGGGAATAAAATCAAGTGGCGGATGCACTCTTAAAAAGGGAAATTCTGGAGGTGAGCTCTAGTCGGTCCTTTGTTCTTCCTGAGTATTGCAATGATCTTGTGTGAAATGATAGAATTGGTACTGTGTATACAAGACTTTGTAAAGATCCCCTTTCCTGAGTGGTTTGTACTGTTTAAACTTTTTCTTATTTAATTTTATGGGAGCAGGTTTCACCTGGTTCTCGGGCTTTTTCGGTATATTGATGAATTTTTATTGACCTATCATGAAACATTTTCAAAACATGTACTAATAAATAATAATTAAATATCTAACTATTGTCAAATTGAATTAGTAGTCATAGTGATGTTTGATTATTTTATAGAAATCATTGAATTTGGATGAAATAAGATGTTTTTAAAAAAAAGTTATCATATCACCGGACTATTGTCCTAATTATAATATAAACCCCTTCCTAAAACCAACATGGTTTTTGTGCTTATAATATTATAATAATTTTAGTGATTAATTATATGAAATGGGGGATTAAATCTCCATAATTCTAAAATTAAGACAAAAAAAATTCCAGTATTATTTTATGTTCTTCCTATATAAAATTTATAACTATTTTTAATTTTTCTTATCCAATCATGCATTTCATAAAATTAGAGTCCCTGAAAAATTAATTTCATCTCTAATTCAATTTTAAATGGCCCACCATTAATATAAATGAATGGTATATTTTTTTGATGGGTATTACTTTCATATTACAATAAATAAATCCCTAAATACTATATATTTAGTGTTCTTGTATTTGAGATATATACAATATTTTATTTACAACATCTTCAACATATAAAAAAAATAGTCTTCTAGAATGATACCATTTTAGAAAAATCATGCATAATTTTATTTTTTAACAAATGTAATTGAAAAAATAGTGCGATTTATCCCATATTTTTTGTCTGTGTAACAACAAGTGAGAAAAAATGAATATTATATAAGAGATTCAGATGATCATGAGGGTATAATAACGTAATGGTAATTCCCAGACATAAAACAAGTTTATCATACAACATAAAAACATAAAACATAAATCATATGTTATGGGAAAAACAATGTTTAAATTACATACAAAATTAATTATATGAGTGTGGAAACATGTCCCAATAATTAGGATCATTAAAAAATATACATATAATATGCGAAAAATAAAAAAGAATAAAATTTAGTCTTAATATGTAGGATTTATAACAAGATCATTATTACATAAAATAAGGATGAATATAGTATACTGTGTTTAAAACTATATCACTAACATTTCAACTCATGAAAAATTGGTCTTTACCTAATGAATTTTAGGAATATAAAAACCCCAACCATCACTTTGTGTCAACATTTTATTAGAGGTTTTTGTGAGATACCAATTATTTATCATATCATGTTAATGTTATTTAACAAATTCATTATAAATATACAAAAAAGAACTTGTAAAATAATAATAAACTACCATTACTTGTTCAAAATATAATATAAGGAGTAATTATTTAATCATAGCTTAATTATCCTTTATAAATATTTGTTTTAGATAAAACAAAGATAATAAATTATTATAATAAATCCATGGAATGAGGATTCATGATGTTTTTATTGGATATATAAATTTTAGAATAGAAAACAATAAAATATATTTTCATTGATGAAATACAACTTTTAGTTGTAGTAATAATTTAATTGATAAGTAAGAAGAAAGACACATTACATTTTTTACAAAAAAAATTAGAAGAAAATATTTTATAAAAAAGTGAATAAATATTTCATTATAAAACGGATATAACATAAATATAAACCTTTTAAATGAAAATAATTAATTAATTTTGTAAAATTCATTCTTGTGGATATTTTTAAAAAAATCTATAACCCTTATAATGTTTTTCCGACATAAAAGAAAAGGACCTATAGAGAAATTGATTAAAATATATTAAATTCGTTATTTTTTAGAGAACTTATAGTCATTTAAAAAATCACATTAATATATTATATATATTGATACAAAGATGTAAATAAATCTAAACAAAGAATATCTAAATGGATGATAATAATTTCCCACTGAAAAAATAGAAAATGTTGGTTCTAATTATAGGAATCCATTTTGATTAATTGAAATAAAATTGGATGATAAAGTGTAGGAAAACATATTAGAACCAAAATTTCCAAAGGATAAGAATATATAGTTTGTTTTGGAGAGAAAGAACATAAAATGTCCCAAAAATATATTTAAATAGAGAAAAACTATAATTAAAATTGGTATTCGAAAAAAAAACCGTTATTAATTCATATACAATTGAATTAAATCTACATAATAAGGATAAACTAAAGGATTTTTTAATCCATTTAATAACATGATAAGACGCAAACTATAGAAAATTTTTGTTAGGGGTAAAAATGGTTCCTTTTATGGTGAATTTTGTGGTCTAATGAATAAGTTTGTAATTTGATATGGATAATGGAGAAACGACATCATAAAATGGATATGATACATGAATTTAATAATACAATTAATTTAGATTTATTTTTTAATGATAATTAATGATTTAATATCTTTTTTTATACCATTATACATTATATTACCTTTACTATGGTAACACATTTGTTACCTATGTATCTTTTTTTTTCCAAACACTGAATTTTAAATTTTTTAGATAGTATAGAATGGAAATAAAAAATTAATAATCTATTTTAATAATATTAAATTTATAAATATGGAAAATCTATCATTTTAATTTTTAAATAAAATATATTGGTATTTTTTATATAAAAATTTAATTATAAAAATTACTCGTTCTTAATAATATTAAGAATAAATTACTAATTAAATGTGAACAAATATATATATTATGTATTGAAACATTTTATTATAATAATATACTGAATGGTATCGATTTATTTTATTAGGATAAATATAGAAATCACAACATAAAAAGCTATATTAAAATAACCATATTTAATATTAATTGATTTGAATAAATCCTTATTAAACTGACATTCAATAATTTTATATTAGTAAATATGTCATTTTTCATTTTAATTTTATGTTTTATGTGATATAAGAAACTCATCATAGTATTTAATGTAAAATACATAGTAAAATAAAGGGGTATAAAATCAATTCTAATACTACCAATTCTATTTAATCATTCACAAGGATCATGACCATTCCCACTATTGTGAGACTCTAAAATTTTATTCTGTTAAATACACTAGATATTACAACACTATTCCAACAATAATTTGAGTTTTTTTAAAACCTAACTGTTGTATGCCTCTTATGCCATGTAGACCTTTTTACGACAAGCATTGAAGGGCATTCAAAGTCCCCTAAACTATTATACTATACACTTGGAATCCTGGACACATCATAGGTAATATTTTTTATGGATAAATTATAATAATATGTTAGTTCAAACTATAAAATATGGACCTTTTCATCATATGTGTCAAGAAAATTTACATGTATTCTTTTTAGTATATATTCTTTTAGTTTTTCAGTGGGGATTTTGTGGATGAAATTTGAGAATTTTGGAAGGAAGAGGGGAAGTTCATGGTTAGTGCATTGTTTTTCCATAATATGTACCCAACCCAAAAAAAATATTGTGAACTTAGACAAATATGATTTTCATCGATGGAACTATGTTTCTATAAGAATGTTCCCTTTGAGTAGTAACTATGTGGGCCGTGGGAAGAGATTCATTTTTAGGTACACTATTTAGTGGAAGACTTGTGCCTCAATCATGATGTTTCACATGTGGATTTTTAATCCCCTAAAACTTATAAAAAAAATCAATAACCCAAGTATTATATCCCTAAACACTATATCGTGACAACAAAACATTTTATATGATTTTTTGAGGATCTTGAATAGATTCTAAGGCCTTCTATCCTACGTTAATGATGATTCAAACCACATATTGAAGATATGAACATCTATTGGAAAGTGATTCTCATCCCGTATGGTTTCCTACCACTCTCTCATATATATCTCATCTTTTGAAAATATGTATTCCGATATTTTTAATTGAATTTTACCTAGGAATTTTTTATATTTATTCATTCGATCATGTATCTAGATTTAATATCCCGATCTCATTCCCCATATTGAACTTAATTGTTCAACTATAGTTGTAGATTTTTATTTAGGAGGTTTGTGATCAATTTTGATGTAGTTGGTCTCAACTAATTTCGCATAGTATTTAATTCCAATTGAATGTATTTATTTGGATATTTGAACTGGTATATTTAATAATTGAATATTGAATTGAATAAATTAATTGGTTAATTAATTTATGGAAACATGGAATTTATTGATTGGATATTGGGATTGAGGAGTTGGATTAATTATTTTTTGAATTAATTAATGGAATATTGGGGTTGTATAAATTATAAAAACTAAATAGTTTTTTAATTAATTTAACATTGTGATTGTGGATTTGATGTTAAAAATTAAAATTGTGTAATTTCTCAATTAATGTGAGTATGAATTAATTAACAAAAATAAATTTGGGATTTTTGTATTAATGATAAATGGTTAATGGTTTTTTTGATTTATATAACATAAATATTTAAGTGTGAATTTTTCATTTTATTCCATGTGATTAAATTGATGAACCATGTATTTTATGACAATTGTAATTATATTTCAAAATGTAAAATGGGATAAGAGAATTAAAATTTATTAACAAAGATTGATGTGATATTTGTGATATATTTATCTTTGTTCTATTGATTGATAAATGTGTGTGTGGTGGAATTTTTCTTCCAAATCCAACATTGTTAAATTGATAAATGTGTCATGGCCATGATCATCATGTACGAACCTAATTTTTCACCCAGGTTTGTACCCTTTAAATTTTAGAATAATTATTTATTTTGGACATAATATTGATGTTGTTTGGGTTAGTTATGGTCCAAATGGTTTCCAAGTACTTTTTGGATCCAAAAATCCATCTTTTTTGGAAAAATGTATCTCTCTCGCTGTTTTTCTGAACAATGGGGTAGATTGGATGTTTATATCTAACTGAACAGATTTTCAACAATAGTTGGTAAAACCATCTCACATGGCTGGTGCATAGTTTAACTAATCATGCAGTAATACAATGTTTTCAACCCCATTCTATAGGTTCCCATGCATGGTTGTTTCATGTGTTGGAAAAATGTATATAGAAACTTTTCACAAGCTTAATTTTCAGTAATTTTACCATTTTACCCTTAATGATCTAATTTAACCACCTCATTCCTCATATAAAATTTTCCATTAATATGAACTCCATTTTCCCTATTTTTCAATATTTTTGAAGGCCTATGGTTGCTATCAAGAGATATCATTCATATGGAATCTGATCGATCTTCCACTCATCACATTGGATGTGCAACGATATGTACTCGAGTATGTTTGTAAAATTATTATTATCTCTTACTCTCGACCGAGTTATCGAGCTCTAAGTATTATTACATTTTATTACATATTCTATATTCCTAGTAAATTTTAGGATGATACTCGAGAAGGTGAGTCATACAAGCCTATGGTGGTTGGTCTATAAATCAACCCTCATGTTTTTTAATTTTAGAATTATCTTGTGGGGCCCGCAAATTTCATATGGTTCTATTTTCTAAATTTATGATCCATGATTATAATCTTTAGAACTATATTGTTATGATATTTCAAAATTTGCGATTATTTTATAGTGGATATTTATATAACTCCTTTCATCCCATATAAGATGTTTTCAAAAAAATTTCATTTTAGTGTTTTGACCTGATCGACCCACCGTTCGGGTGTTCCTTGGTTTGGACCTTCTAAATGTAATATTTTATACATTAAATTTAATAGTTAAAATTTTTAATTACATAATTGAATGATCCATGTATGATTACCACGTATCCCTCATAAGGAAACAAATTCAAGTGGATTACTTAATTTTAATTAGAAATTTTATAGTATACAAAGTATATGACATCGCCCTAATAAATATAATTGACTAATAGTTTTCATGTTTGTAGAACCACATTACATGTAAATGTAGGGCAGTAGATTATACCCTGATTATTAAAAATTTGTTAAATGGAATAAATGGACCGTGTCATGATACTTGTCCATCTCACACTATTAAAAGGAAAGGATTAAACCAAATAAACTTATTGATTAATTAAGACTTGATTAAATGGTTTCATGAAAAATTATATTTGTCACCCAAATTAAATTTAATATATTGATCCACATGAAATATTATATAACAACATTATAAAATTTTAGTTTCATAACTCTTGCTCAGCTTGGATTCCATAGATAGTTCCTTTATCACTAGGAAACCCAATTCCGATTCAAAAATGAATCTTGCTTTGGTTGAGACCCACCTGGAACCTGATTCTTGTCTAAATTTGGATTCCCAATATGACACCATCAGATCCATTCAATATTAATACAGTATACCTTGGATACACCCTTTCATCCATCATTTATAGGTAGTTTCCATGGTTAAATCCCATTAGGCCAAGTCATTGATTAGACGTATTTTACCTTTATGAAATTCCATGGACTAAATAGGCTTGTTTATGTGGAATTCCTTTGAGTAATATCCATGGATTACACTCTCACCCTTAGGTAGGATAAAATAATTACTAAGTTGGAGACCATTAAGGTCTACATTTCCTTGGTTATTACATTAGAACATCATTACTAAATATCGTTACAAGATTACAATTGCATCTAGGATCCTTCAATATTGTTAAAATTTGAGATATTCCTAAACTAGAAAAAATTATAAAATGATGGTTACATTTTCATACACCATCTGATAGTTGAAGCTGGTACTTGGGTATTCAGTTACATTGTACTGGTATAATTTATATATGCATGCTTCCATGCAGTTACATTTCCATTACATGGTTTGGTTGTTATAGAAACTTTTGGTCAGGGCCCACTATCATTTACCTCACACCATCTTTAAGCACCATCTGGTAGAAAAGGAATATTAAATGAATGTAGGTGTTGATAATGGGAATCATGAAACTTTGAACACATGTTTATATACTATTTATTATATAGCTTGATTGGAGATGACCGAGCCAGATCTCGAGATGCTTGGGATAGTTGTTTGATTTATTTAATACTTTTTAGAACTTGTTGTTCCTAAGGTATTGTATCCATATTTCTAGTTTTATATTTAAATGAAATTTAATCATTAGTAGTTTTAGTTGATTCATATATTGTTACGTTTGTCTCTAATTACACCATGACATCTGTTTACTTATATTTCTTCCTCCAATTTCCACTATTTAAATTTATCCTCTATGATAAACTTTGGAAATGAGGGAACAATATTCCAAGGTACACACCCTAGGCCCTTATATCCAGTTGGCACCCTTTTTTCTTTTGGGGAGATGTGATTATGTCTATGTACCCCGCTGGGCTTGGGACACCAATTAATTGACATCTGGATCTAGGATGTCAAAATATGGTTTCAGAGACTGATTCCTTTATTGATTTATGATTTGGAGACAATATAATGGAGATTAGGAATTCTTGGAACATGGTCTAAATTTGTTCTTGGGTTTCACCAACCCATGTTCGGTGAAAGGCCGAGTTACCTAAATTATAAATATTATTAACATTTTTTTATAGTTGATATCATTTCATCACTAGATTATGCACATGTTGTGTTAATAATTTCATTACTACTTTATTGTGGACTATTTAATCCATGGAATGATGATATAAATAAATGGAGAATTGCTACATTCATTATTATAGGAACATAAAATTCACATGTCATGCATATTTCAATTCCATATAGGTTCATTTCACAAATAGAATTCCTTGATATTCCATATACTATTGATTGATTCTATAATTGTTATATTATTGTTGTATTACTCATGGTTTTTAATGAGTGATTTCATATCTCAATAAATGAGTTGTTTGGGTCCTCATGGGTTGGGTTGAGTAATTTTCCAATTTGATCAATTATTCTATAAGTAAATGTGATTAGTTTTCAGTGATTAGTTATATGGGAACTTATTTAATGGAAATTAATTTAAATTATTAAGTATAACATGCCATCTAAAATGAAATGGTTCCAAAAGATTTTGTCACCTTGAAAGCTTAATAAATCGTAATGGAGTGAACTTATTAATTAAATATAAAATGAAATAAAACTAATAGTTGGATACATAACAATACATGGCCATCTAAGAGGGTAGTGTGTGTAGTACACATTAGAAAGTGCGACTATCCTTTTTTATCATTCATTTGTGTTTCTATAATTATCATTACCACTTTTTCTAAGGATTATTCTTGATATTTGTAGACCAACTCTGGCATGACATCCATGTATCGTATGTCAAGAAGGGGGTAATGATAATGATCCAGAACTGGTGGTCACTGAGCCAAAATTCAACCCTCTAGGAGTTTCTCTTGAAGAACCAATTGGGTACCTGATATGGGAAATGATTCCCTTGTTAGTGATAGTTTCCTAGGTTTGATGAATCATATGCATGGTTCCACATGAGTTTCACCAACGATGGCTGATCGGACTTGCATGTTCCAGTATAAGCATCCACCTAATTTCTTTTTGGATGGTGATACACAAGATCTTGTGTCTTTTAATGATGCCACCATGTCAATAATTCAACATATGGATATCCCTATAGGGTGGAGGGTTAGACATGTTACATACATGATACAAGATTCTTCCAAGTGCTAGTGGGATGAGATTACACAAGATGGTTGTCAACATGGAATGTTATGGGTTCATTTCCAAACTACCTTCTAATTTTTTATATTTCCTCATACGTTTTGAGATGATAGAGCATGAGAGTTATTTCATATTGTGTATGGTTTTCTGTCAGTAATGGAGTATTCAATGTGTTACACTAAGTTACAATTCTTTGCACCACTTTTAGTTGATTATGAGATTTCAAGAACAAGATTCTTTGTCGATGGGCTTCAGTACACCATCCATACACAGGTGAATGTCATTTTTCGACCACCTTTTTCAGAAATAGTCAATCAATTTCTTCTCATTGAGTGAAACATGTTGAAATTCAATAGAATTAGGTATAGAAGAGCAGTGTTACGACATGCTGGTAATTCTCCCAGTGGAATGAAATGTTCCATTGAGGGTGATCATTATATCAGTGACAATGAGAGTAACCATATAGATCACTCCATGGTGTGTAATTAGTGTGGACGATGGGGAAACCTAATTCCTTATTTTTATAGTTAACCAATGATTTTCCTATATTTTTTCCATATTGGGAATCATCATAGGATTTGTTGGAACATTATATTTGGTTCGAGTGGAAAAGGTTCTGCAACTTATATTTCATTATGAGCGGGTTATTTTATGCCTTCTAAAGTCGGGAGTTAGAGTATCACCGATGGGTTTGGATGTGTAGGAGGTCATGGTAATTTTATCTGGACCCATAATCTTCATTAGAGCCAACAGAAATGTATGACCATAGTAGTCTAGCTATTAAAAAAGGTTGTGGATTCGTCTTGTTGCATTCACTATAACGTATACATATGGATCAAGCTATAAGACCATCAATAATATGAGGTATTTTTACAGTGACATCTACCGTAGTATATGTGTTATTTTATAAGGATTTGACGAACTATTTTATTTCTATTTCTACCAAAGAATGTATCGTACTGGAGAAACAGTATTACTTTTTTTTATGACCCTAGACACACCGTTATTGGTCTGGTCATAGGACATACTAAAATTTTTGGGATGTCCCCTTGAGTAAGTCATTTACCCTCTCTTATGGAACCTCTTCTTTCTCGAGATGAAAAGATTCTATTTCATTCTTGATATGGATTGGTTGGTTCAGTATCATTAATTATCGACTATTATCATCGTAGGGAATTGTTTACAATAATATATGGAATCTATTATCTACATACTAGTGAGTAGGATGTTGATGATGCTAAAGTAGGACCATTGCATAATGGGCAAGGAGGAGTGACAGCCCAGATTTTAAATCTCTTCATGGAGGATTAGGGTTTACATCCAAATGATTTCCCTACTGTAATGGATCATTTGAACGATGACTTTCCCGATGTTTTTTTCCTTACCATTTTGATAGAGGAAGAGTTTACAATCAACCTTATTATTGGAACATCTCATGTGTCCATTAGTCTATATAGGATAGAACCTATTGAGCATTATGAGCTCAAAAATGAGTTAGGGGATTTAGTAGAAAAATGTTTTATAAGGCCTTGTACATCCTATTCTGGTTCTCCATCACTTTTCACAGAGAAGGCAGATGGAATATTATATCTATACATGGATTAGAAAATAATGAACAATATTTTGATCAAGTACTAATATACACTATCTTTAACATATGATCATTTAAAATAAATCTACAAATATACAGTCTTCTCTAACTCTGAACTAATATTGGGATATCACCTAAAGAGAGTAAGGCCATTAGACATACCTCATACATCTTTTCATCGAAATTTTGGTCAGTATGAGTACCTTGTTATGTTTTTTGGTATTACAAATGTGACTACCATTTTCATGGATATAATTAATAGTGCTTTAAATCCCTATCGTGATTCTTTTTCCATGATCTTTATGGAAGACATCTTGGTGTAATCCCACAACTGTATCGACCATGACAATAATCTTATGATAATTACGAGTACACATATAGAGCATCTGATTTATCATAAGAATTATATGTGACACTATTGAATTGAAAAAGTTAAATTCTTTGGTGATATCATATCTGAATCAGGATTCTTTTTTGCCCAAAAATGTTTAGTGTCGTAGTTTGTTAATTTAGCACAAGAACATGTTTTATATATAGAGTATCATGGGTATGGATGTATATTAATGGTGTTTAAAAAAATTCTTCTCATTTATTTCATCATCTATTAATGAAATGACATCATTGGTTGTTAATTTCATGTTGTAAGCTGATTATTGGGGATACTTTCAGAAGCAGAAATGGAGGCTTGTCTCATCTACTATTTTCATTCTACTAGATCTTGGAAGAGGTAATACCATATTCAATGATGCATCAGGCATCGTCCTAGGATTAGTGTTGCTGTATAAGTATAGACTCATTTCATTCAGATCATGGTAGTAGAGGCCTCATGAGATAAATTACCAAACATGATACTTTTAGAAATTAGCAGTTTTCCCAACCATACATTAATTGAGGAAATATCTATTAGGTGATCACTTTGTGCTGTACATAGACTATATGAGCCTCCAATATATCTTTATATAATTTGAAATTAACCTTATATAGTGACTATCGGACAAAAATATAAAATATTTATCATTTGATATTCTTATAATCTTAGGAAGGGCAATATAGCCGCAGATGCTCTAAGTCCATAACATAGGCACAAGATGTTAGGGAATCTAGTGATGAATGGAAGTTAATGTCCCTATTTTATGATCTGAATATAGAGTTATTTGATAATAATGAGTAGAATTACCTCTCATATTTAACAAAAACATATATCCCCATTGAGAAGGTGATGGATAGTCAATTTTAACATCCTGAGGGCTTGGTTCTTCGTGAGAGTATATCAGGAGATAACCCTCCTCCTGACTGGTTTGTGGATAGAGAATATGTCATACATATGAATGGATTTTTCAAGGTTCCTATATATATATATATATGAAATATTAATTGATGAGTATGTCCTAAATTTCTTAGTCTGTAGTTCATCTAGATATCTCTAATATGTATCGAGATATGTGACACCATAATTGGTGGTCTAGGATTAAATGTCAGATAATATGTTGTATCACTATATGTTCCACCAATCTATAGGTGAAGGTGGAGTACCGGATATCTACATGAAATTTAAAGTAACTCTTAATCCCCAAATTGAAATAGGAAGATATTTCCCTAAAATTTATAGTTGGTCTACCTTGGTTACCTAGTGATAGAGACAATGTATGGATTATTATTGAGAGAGTGGAGAAAGTTTCTCACTTGATTCCTATTCAAGAAACATTCTCATTTGATGATAATGGAAGAATATATGTTCGTGATATCATATGAAAACATTGTGTCCCTCCTAAAATCATTTCAGATAGGGATCATCAGTTCATATCACAATTTTAGTAAGGATCATTGAATTCTATGGGTACTGGGGTTCTTCTAAGCACATCTTTTCACCCTCAAACTGATGGACCATCAGAATGCAAAATATAGGTTTTAGAGGATAGGCATTGATCATGTGTCCATTATTTATACTATTCCTAGGATAATCATATCCCTTTCATCGATTTCACCTATTTCAATAGATTTCATGTGGCAATTCAGATGGATCCTTTTGAGGCATTATATGCTATTCCATTCTGTTCACCCTTCTGTTGACTAGAGGAATGTGATTCATCCCTAAAAGGACCTCATATCATACAGAAGACATCAGATTAGTTGTAGATAGTCAGGTAGAATATGACTACGGCTCAGTCTAGATAGAAATCTTATGTCGATTTCTATCAATCACCTTTAGTGTTCAAGGAATTGGATCATGTTTTTCCCTTGGGTATTTACTTTCCTAGAGAATATACGTTTATAGAAGAAAGGAAAGTTGTCACCCCATTATGTAGGGATTTTTGATATTCTAGAGAAGGTTATGCTAGTAAACTATTAGTTTGTATTACCATATAGGTATCGTTCCATGCCTGACGTCTTCCACATTTCATAGATTTGAGAGTATCATGTAGAACCATCCCATAATTTTGATCCCAAGGAAGCTGAGTTAGATGTTGGTGTTTCCGTTGATGAATATACAGTACACATCATTGACTAGAGCATGAAGGCTATTTGAGGACGTTATATCTTTCAAGTATGGGTGTTGTGGCTGCACAGCTACAAGAAGGATGAGACAAGGGAGCTAGAGGCTGACAAACATTCTTAGTGGTCAGATTGTTCTCAGATAGTGTTTCACCACCCTTAGAAGGTAAACTCAATGATGAGTTCTTCTATGGGAGAACACTATAGGAACCTAGTTTTTCACTCACGAATGGATCCATTAAATTTTGTTCGAATTCATTAATTTTGGCCTAATACAGATTCTGGTTGGGATAGTGAAGTTCCCAAGGGTGACAGTGACTTCTTTAGGGAATGAAACCCATATTTTCGGAAAACATATCCCTATCTCTTGGTTACAGTAAACTGTGAAGATATAGTGCATGGACATATCTAACAATGTGAATGTTATGAAATTTTTAGTAGATTCAACTTTCACGGTTTTTGTATGGTTTCCCTAATAGTTTGGTATAATTTTCAGGTATGAACCATCCTATAGATTCCAATGCATGGTTACTTTACAATTTTGAATGTTTATATTTTACATCCCCATTCCACATATTAGATATCCAATGGGATGAACTCCATTTTCTCTAATATTGGATATTATTTATGACCTATGATACAAATCAAGAGATCTCCTACATCTAGGATCTGTTCGAGCTTCCGTTCATCATGTTAGATGCGTAATGGTAAGTAATAAAGCCTTTTTGAGTCGTTCTTTTTCTGTATTTCCCTCAACATGGTTATTATGGTTTAAGAATTTTTACCAATTTCTCACATAAATTGTGTTCCAATCCAAATATTAGGTCAATACTAGAGGATGGGAGATGTACAATCCAAGGGTGGGTGGCCTATAACCCATTCCACAAGATCGTAGATTTTGGAATTGTCATGTGGGGACCACATATTTCATCGACTATTGTTTTCTGAATTTATATGCCATGCTTATAGTAATTAGATCCATATTGTTATTCTCTTTCATGAAATTTTATTAATTAATAGTGGTTATTACTATAACTCCATCCATACCATGTGGTATTTTTTCCAAAATTTGCATTTTAGTGTTTTGACACCTTTGAGTCACTAGTTGGGTGTTCCTTGGCTTGAATCTTTTAAGTGAAATAATTCCAATATAAAATTAATTTGTTTAAAATTTTAATTGCATAATAAAAATTTTTATGTATTTATACATCTTAACCCACCTACGGTAAGAGCTTAAAATTGATGTATTAATATTAAACTGAGATAGTCAAGTATACTAGTTATATGAATTTCCCTTGTTAAATATTATTTAATAAGAGATTTGCATATATGTATCATCCCTTACCATGTTTTTGGTATATAGTGGATTGAAAATTTATTATTTAAAATGCCTTAAGTGGGTTAAATTAATTGTTTTATGATACTTGGCCATGTCACACTAACGAAATGAATGGCTTAATCCAATTTGACTTATGGGTTAATTATGACATGATTTAATTGTATCATGCTCAATTATACATGTAAAACTAATTAATGTTAATGGTTTGAACTTGTAAAATATTATATTAAATAATTATCAAATAGGAGTTCCCTAACTCGATCTCAACTTTGATTCCATATGGAAGGCCCGAATCACTGATGAACCCCATTCGGATTCATGGATACAACTTACATTAGTTGACACCCAATGGAACCCAATTCTTTTCTATCATTGGATTCAAGGAATGACACTATAAGATCCCTTAAATGTTATTATAGTATTCCTTGGACACACCATTGGATGAAACATTAAAATTTAAGTTCCATGGTTAAATCCCATCATTAGAATTCATTACATTGGCCCTTTTTACCTCGGATGAACTCCTTGGACTCGGTAGGTGTCTTATTCTGCAATGCCATGGACAATGCTTCGTGGATTACACTCTTACCATTAGCCATTATATCATCATTATTGAGTTAGAAACAATTGAGGTCTATGTTTCCTTAGTTATTACCATGGATATCCATTACTAAATATCATTACAAGTTTCCTTGTTACATCATTGAACCTTCATTATTGTTAACATGTGAAAAATTCCAAAT
Organism: Viscum album; assembly: GCA_963277665.1. Taxonomy (NCBI): domain Eukaryota; kingdom Viridiplantae; phylum Streptophyta; class Magnoliopsida; order Santalales; family Viscaceae; genus Viscum; species Viscum album. The sequence goes on from OY728128.1 coordinate 63,969,330, forward strand.
CTAGTATGAATAAAATAATGATGGTTACATGTTGAAACACCATTCAATGGAAAAAGTTGATAAAAGGGTATTTAATTACATAGTATTTCTTTACATTATATATGAATTCTTTCACACTGTTGCATTTCCATTTCACAAGTTTCAAATTATAGGAACATTGATGGTGGCCCGCTGAGATTTACATCCCATTGTATCCAGCAACATTTGTTAACCAAGGAAGACTACATGAATGTTGATGATGATAATGAGAATAATATGACATTCAACACTACATTTCTTGTTATTTAGGATGAATATTAATAGAAAATGATTGATTTAGTGCTCAAGATACTTGGGATAGTGTTTTGTTTTCCTTTATATTTTGGAAGAATATATTGTTCCTGATATCTTTTATCTTTGTTTCTATATTTACAGTGACATGGAATATCATCATAATTTATTCCAATAGATTCAACATTTTTACTGATGTTCCTAATTCTGTTGTTTCTTCTGTGTATTTATATTTCTTCTACTATTTACATCTAATTATATTTATCCATTATTCTACACTATGATAATGAGGGAATAGTCTCCCCACAAACACACAATATGCCATTAATTCTAGTTGATAGCCTCTGACATTTGAGGATATGTAATTGAGTCCTCGTGGCCCACCGGGCTGGCGGAACCTATTAAGTGTAATTTGGGTTCGGGATGTCCCACTTGTACTTCAAAATACTATATTTATAATAAGAGTGGTACATAGACTTATGACTAAAAATACCATTTAATTGATAAATGTGATAATGAGTGTGGGACATTGACTGCTATATAAAAATACAACACATGTGATACATGGGAATTAGACTGTGGGGCACCAACTACTACATCAAACGGCCACTCATGTGATTACTTTGAAAAATGAGTTTTGGGACCTAGACTACAACTTCATATAATAATGGAGTAATAGGTATAGTAATCAAGTTCCAAAATGGTAGAATTGAACTATAGTATCAACTTTATATAATATGATTTTAAATTAAAATATAATTTATAACCATTTTATTATGATATGGGATATATATTATGGATAGTTTAATCTATGATATTGGTTGAATTAGGTGTTGTGGTTCAAGAGTCCATATGAACCTGAGGGTTTATTTGGTTAAACAATGAATAATTAAATATGTTCGAATGATTTATTTTATTTCTAGTATTTCATTATTTATATAACTAATGCACTATTATTAAATTGATATTTTTTTCAATGGTGTTATTTTTAGACCTATTGTGTTGTACTCACAAACATCCCATGATGCATAGTCTTTAACACCCCAAGTAAATAAAGAATATGATATTTTCATATTTATCCATATTTGTGAATAAAATATTAATGTTACATTAAATGGGATGTTATGCTTGATGGTGTACCCAATAGGCAACAACGAGTTCCTTTGAAATCTTACATTGCACTCTAATAATAAAATAATTTTATATTAAATGGTAGTTAACGCCTAGCCGTTGTAAAGGCGGGAATGAACAGAACTAACTAAAAAATTAATATATTTTTTTTTAAATATTTTTACTTTTTATAATAAATGTTAGAGGATTAAAAATGTGAATGAATCCAATTTTAAGCGTAAACATTCTAATATTCTTTAAAAAGTTGATTAACCGCCTTTTGATGGAGAACCGCTTTTAAATACACATTTGAAAATTGTATGTGTTATATTTGACAAAATAAAATTCTTCTTTAGAATCGGGACATCAAAATTTACTTTGTGTAAATTTTTGGTATTTTTTCGATAAAGTTCATTTTTTAATGAATAGTGAAAACTGTTGTATTTTAATTCAAAACCCCTTTTTAATATAATTTATTTATATGATTAAATTATCTTTTGAATAGGTTTTAAAGTGAAATTAGAATATATTTTTACCATTTAATCCAATATTGATCATTGGAATTAATTTCACTTTCAAATTGGACTTAAACTAGTGTCAATCTTTTAATAGATATTTGTTTCTTAAAAACACGCTATTTGTTTTGACAGTGGGAATTAGTTATTAAATTAATTAATGAAACTTATATTTTGTGAATATTGTAAAATAGACATCATTTTTGACTTCGGAATATCAAATATAGCTTAGTGTGAAATTTTGGTATTTTTCTGAAAAACATTAATTTTTGATGAATAGTGAAACGATTAAGTGGTAGTTTAAAAACTGATTTTTGGTTTAAATGAAACATCAACACTTCTGTGATTTTAATTTCAAAAATCCAACATACATGGTTTTCATTAGGATGTAAAATGTGGTTCAATGGGAATAAAATAATTTTTTTGTGAATAGTAACTTTTAATTTTTTAATCGTGATTAGAGGTAATTTGTGTAATTTAAGGTAAAAATAGTGTTTTAATAATATGAAATGACCTAAAAACACGTCCTACACTCATTGGATGTGTCAGGGTCGACCAATACAATCCATGGGTCAACTTGGGGACCCCATGGAGCCAATTTGGTTAGAAAATGACATAAATAACTTTTTATTTAAAGTTAAAATAAAAATGTCACGAGCATGAGTTGATTTACAAAAACAATTTTTAAATAGGGTTATACAAGTAATATTTTTGACTATAAATATTTATTAGAAAGATAAAAAGATTTCCTACATCATGATAGTTTTTTTATAATTTTTATACATTAAATAAATTAAATTATTTATGACATCATGATGATGCAGCGATTACCTCATTAATAAAGGATTTAAATAAAATGAAAATATAATGTTAAAACTATAATTATACTTGTCAAAAACTTATTGGATGAGTATATTTAGAACCCTTACCACCTTATCCTCGAAATATATCAATGTGGGACCTTTAAAATCTGACACTCATTTGAAAATAATGTAACATTTTGTAACCTTCCAAGAGTGCCCCTACTCTCCTCTTATAAAAGACCCCACCTCTATCATCTTACCCACACCTCTCAAGCCTTTGTCTCGGCCAAAAACAGCTCATTTTGTCTCTCCTTATCCCTCTATTACTCCTAGAATCCTCACTTTTGGAATAAGTCTTCCCAAGGAAGCCTTTGAGCTCAAATCAAAGAGAGATACCTGATCTTAAGGTAATGTCTTCACTTGTGTTCTTTTGTATTATTTTGCTTCTCCGACCCCCTAAACTTTTTTTATTCCTTTATTTTGTAAAAACACCAGCATCTTTAATATACTTGGATGTTTTTATATGATTTATTCAATCTAAACTTACACACACATCCTTATAATGGTTAAAGAACATACAGTTTCGGTGGATGGCAAATTACTGTCTCACGAAATGATGATTGTTCAATATTCTTTTAACACCTTCAAAGGTGGCCATTATGATGTCACTGTATTTTATATATCATATATAATGTATTTATCTTTTCTATATGCTTCTGTATTTTATATTTAAAACATACCTTTATTCTTTTCTTGTTATTCAAATGTGATAATTTCATATGAGGAAGTGTGGACTACCGCCCCCTCAAGTCATGTGACTCGTTCATGCAATACATTGAATGTATAAAGACTGAAATTAATGAACATATGTGAAATATATAACATATATATTATAATGTAACTATAATATATATATATATAATTATTTTTAATTAATTCCATTAATATGACAGGAAAAAATGAAAGTAGCGTTCATGCGTACGTACGGCCTACCGTCTCCATGAACGGTGCTTCTCGTTTTTTTATCTCCAAATGATATGGAATAGTATAAAATTAATATTTATTGAATATATATGATATTTTAATCATTAATACTATTCTGTAAATGATTTACTTATAACTACATGGGAAATCATTTTTCAAACAAGTTTATTTTTGACCCATGTACCAAACATCGGCAAAAACGTCTAATATGAACTAACATTATTAAAAAATTATTATAACATTATAATATGTGATATAAACTGAATAATAATATTTAAATTAGGTCCTTAGGAAAATATAAATTGACCAAAGTTTATTATTCAGGAATATAACGAAAGGAAAAAGACAAGTCGGGCTTGAGGTAAGGGATCATACCCCTCTCTTTCTTTTTAAGTACACTCTTTTATGTCATTCCTTTTAAACTCATCTTTCTTATGATTGGGATGTTATTTTATATTCATCTTTTTTTAAACATTATTTTAATATATTGAGAGACCCTATTTGATCTTATCAATCAATTTTTGAATGTTTTAAGTGGCACCGTTGGGCTGCCGAATTTTCGTAAGGGATTTTTCATCTCACTTTTATTCCGGTGAGATTTATGCTACATTTTCCACAATTTCCTTTGAGTGGTGTATGTACTGCCCATTATTTTACTCTTTGTGTAATATACTTTTGTTTATGAGTATTTACATCAATGTTGTATTGTCCTTCTTTGATGGGGTGTATGTTTCAAAAGATACCCAAGTCGGTAAGGGAACCTTTCAACCTCCTCTTTTTAAAAGACTTATTTTGTTGGGTCTTTTAATTTACATATTGTAATATTGGGATATGTTCTTATATATCCATATTGATGTAAATTTTATGTCCATGTGATGAGATACCATTGTTATCTCTCATCAACCCAATTTCTGAATTTTGAAGTGACGCCGTTAGGCTGTCAAATTTTTTGCAACGGAACTTATTAATCCAATTTTGATTCTTTGGGATAGGCTGGTACTCCTTGAATATGTCGTTCTATGAATATGAGTGAATAACCTCTGATTGTTTTACACTTAATATCCACTTATATTTGGTGTATTCTTTTTTCACACATAATTATGTAATTGATTTGTCCTTAATCCAAGGATATCGTCTTTGTATGAGACTTCATCTCTATCTCCTTTCATTGAGGAATATTTTATTTTATACAACCTTCTTTTAAACGTTTTATAAACCCTTTTGACTTTTACATTTATCGAAAAGAAATCTTTTTTTAAAAATAATTTTACTAAACGACAAAACAGAATGTTTTTTACGTACGTATGCGGTGACAACAACTTCTTTGTCGTCGTGACCATTATTTGAGTTTTGGTTTCCTCTACAAGCAATACCTTTGTTTTTAATGAAAAATAAATACCATGTTTTACTTTTCTTTAATTTTTGTATTTAAAATGGTTTTCATAATGTTTTTAGTATATCAATGTGTTGTATAGATATCATGTGATTGAAATGTGGAAATGTTATGTTTCCTTTATGTATGTTTTATGTGATATGATTATGTTATGGTTCTTGGTCATTATTATGAAGATAGGTGGTTCCGTGATAAACTATGGGCGGGTGAGCCCGATATAGCTCTCCAATGCATTGGGTAACACGAAGAAGTAAAACATTAAGGTTTCTCTGAAGAGATTTAGGGAATATACTGTGATGGGTATTCCAAACGTAACCATGAGGGTTACGCCCTACGTAAGAATGTTATAAATGCCTCAATTTACCTTAATGTCTTATTATTTCTATGATTTATTCATGATTTGATGAGGTATGTTAAAGTGCTTATGTTTTATGGGTAAATCATGATTTCATTCTTATGTATATATGTAATCATGTTTCCTTTCCATATTTTTATATCCCTTACTGAGATTTTTATTCTCATCCCTAGTTTTTGATATGTTTTTCATAGGTCATGGGAAAGGTACATGATATGATGATAGTGTCAAGGGAGTGTAAAGAAAGAATCTATGTTTTATTTTAAATATGTTTTTGTTGATGGGAAAAAATGAATACTATCTTTTATGTAACAACTTTGTTTAAATGTGGAATGTAATCCATGTTTTATCATCTACTTTTCTAAAACTCTAAACCTGAAAAGATCCTCAACGTTTATTCTTGAAGTAACTCAAGATTAAGTAATGTTTAAGGCTGGGGCCTTATAGTTGGTATCAGTGGTCGGTTTAGATAACTTTAGAGGTTAGAGTGTTGTTTAAGAAAAAGGGACAAGTTGTGTATAACCACAATGGTTAGTATATTAGAGGGAGTCATCATTTTTTTAAAAGTTAGAATGAGTTTGAGATAACTTGGATAAGTATATATTGGTGTTTAAGTTCCTCTTTTTTATTTGATGATTTTACTGATATACTCACACCGACCTTTTTGGTTTTAGTAAATGGTTGGATCTAGCAGGAACCAAAGTAACCGTGGATTTGAAGAAAATTGTGATGGTTTTATGAAAGAACAACTGAATGATATGGGAGCTACAATGAGAACTCTTATGGTTATCCTCAACCAACTATCTGGAGTCATGATTGTCCACCTGAACCTTATTTTTTTATATGGCATCGTATATGCAAGAAACATATCCCTACGGAAGTTCAGGTAATAATCATAAAGGTAAGTATATTCAAAAACCTCTGTGTCAAATATGTGGAAATAAACACATGGGAAAATGTTTCAAATGGATAGAAAGATTCTATAGATGCTGAAATGAAGGTCATAAAGCAAGAAACTGCCATGGAAAAAAGAAGCATCTAGTTGACTCTAGGAAAGGGAAATATGATCTTTCTGAAGGATCAGTTGAATGTTTTAAATGTGGTGTGCATGGTCATTATGAAAACACAAGTCCTACAAAGATGTTTCGGGAATCAGATTACCAAGATCTTACAAATATTCATTTACCAATACCTAATTCCATTCAGATTGAGGATGAAGAAACTGACAATGAAGAATGAAAGGTATGGATTATTTCTTGACATATGTTTTCCTATTATTGGAATCATAGGATACGATTCATGATTTCTTTGTAGGAAAGAAGTATTTCAGAATAAGTTGAAAAGGAATGGCTAATGGATCATGAATAATGTTCAATGAGTAGGAAGTCATCATATAAGGGATTCAAGAGTTATGGTAGATTTTAGGTTGGTGAAATTGTTAGAGGTATTAATTCTATTTTGATGATGGGGTTACATTATAAGACTTTTTATAGTAACCATGATGTTTGATAGACGAAAATTTTATTCAAGGAATAATTATCATTTATTTTGTGTATATAGTTATAAAGAACCATTTGGGTTTATATGATCCTTGAATATGAGGAAATTACAGGTTAATACATTTGGGTTGCAAAATGGAAGTTATCAGATAACCTTTGTGGTTAAAATATTTTATTGTTAATTTTGATGAATTTATCTCTTTTTGAGGAATGTAATAAAATTATGTAGTTTTTGAAAAGTGACAACATGCAGACCATGTGACAACCCCTCACGTCGGACGAAGCTGCGGGAATCGAACCCACAACCAAAGTGCAACTGGTATTTATCACCTACCACTGGACTCCGTGAAGTCCCTGGTTAGTTTGAATGATTCTTTATAGTTAGAAGATTTTATGAATTAAGAGTAAGTGGATTTTTGGGTTATCTATGGAAATTATTAACCTATCATGGAAGATATGTGATTAGGTTAATTACTTTTCAATACGAGACTTCAAGAGAAACAGATGTTATTTGGGGATAAGTATAAATTTGTACCTTGGAAGTCTATCTGAATAAACCCTTCAAATATTTCAGTTTCAATATTAGTTTGGTTTACATTGTAGAATTTTATGGACAAATTGTTTATCGAATGGTCTTCTTTGAACTTTGGGTTTTGCAGGACAAATTTTGGAGATTATGAATAGATTTTCTTTTTATAAAGCATTATCCTTTTCTGGATTATCCGATCTTGTTCTAATAATTTTGGTTTTGGTAAGGGTCTAAAGACATGGGAAATATATATTCCTCTTTTGTGGATTAGGTGATTCTCTAGAGATTGATTAGAGTACTCTTAGTGTGAACAAGTCTTCATCAATACTCATCATTTGGGGAAAGTATGAGATTGTGTAAGAAATATAGTAAATGTTCAAATCCAACATGGCATGTAAATATGTTTCCATAATATCACAACTAAATTCCGCAATGAAAAGTATCTAAAAAAATGTTGTCTATTAACTTTTCATACTGGGGAATCGAATATCGTTTATCCCACCACAAGTTTGTGATTTTATTGTGGTTAACTTTCTCCTAAACATGTTTTCTGTCACTCTCCCTCAGAACATTACCCTTTGCTTTTTCATCCACATCCAAGTTTTTCTATTTGTAATCCTAGTATGGGTTAACTCGGGTGACCTTTGTACTTCTCTTTCTTTCTTTTAAAGTGATAGTTTTACTGACTCTTCTTCCGATGTGGGATTTTCAATGATGCTTCCAAGCCCAATTTTAAAACTGTGAGAACGCAATTCCCAAAAGGGGTGAAGGATGTAACACCCCAGGTAAATAAAGAATAAGAAATTTTCATATTTATCCATATTTGTGAATAAAATATTAATATTACTTTAAAGGGGATGCTATGCTCGATGGCGTACCCAATACGCAACAAATAGTTCCTTTGAAATCTTACGTTGCACTCTTATAATAAAATAATTTTATTTTAAATGGTAGTTAACGACGAGCCATTGTAATGGTGGGAATGAACAAAACTAACTACAAATGAGTATATATGTCTGTAAAATATTTTTACTTTTTCCAATAAATTTTAGAGGATTAAAAATGTGAATGAATCCAATTTTAAGCGTAAACATTCTAATATTCTTTAAAAGGATGATTAAACGCATTTTGATGGAAAACCACATTTAAATCCACTTTTTGAAAATTTTATGTGTTATATTTGACAAAATAAAATTCATCTTTAGAATCGGGACATCAAAATTTACTTCGTGTAAATTTTTTGTATTTTTCGGATAAAGTTCATTTTTTAATGAACGGAGAAAAATGTTGTATTTTAATTAAAAACCTCTTTTTAATCTAATTTATTTATATGATTAGATTATATTTTTAATTGTTTTTAAATTAAAATTAGAATATATATTTACCATTTAATCAAATAGTGGTCATTACAATTAATTTCACATTGAAATTGGACTTAAACTAGTGTCAATCTTTTAATAGATATTGTTTTTTAAAAACACGTTATTTGTTTTCACAGTGGGAATTAATTATTAAATTAATTAATACAAATTATATGTTTTGAATTTTGTAAAATAGACATCATTTTTGAATTTGGAATATCAAATATATCTTAGGGTGAATTTTTGGTATTTTTCTGAAAAACATCAATTTTTGGATGAATAGTGAAACCACTAAGTGGTAGTTTAAAAACTGATTTTTTGTTTAAATGAAACATCACCACTTCTGTGATTTGAATTTCAAAAATCCGACGTACATGGTTGTCAATAGGATGTAAAATTTGGTTCAATGGGGTTAAAATTATTTTTTGGTGAATAGTAACTTTTAAGTTTTTAATCACGGTTAGAGGTAATTAGTGTAATTTAAGGTAAAAATAATGTTTTAATAAAATGAAATGACCTAGAAACATGTCCTACCCTCATTATATGTGTCATGACCGACCAATAGAATCCATGGGTCAACTTGAGGACCCCATGGAGCCACTTTGGTTGGAAAATGACGTAAATAACTTTTTATTTAAAGTTAAAATAAAAATGTCACAAGCATCAGTTGTTTTAAAAAAACAATATTTAAATAGGGTTATACAAGTCATATTTTTGACTATAAATATTAATTAGAAAGATAAAACGATTTCCTATATCATGATATATGTTTTATAATTTTTAGAGGTTAAATAAATAAAATTATTTATGACATCATGATGATGCGGTGATTACATAATTAATAAAGGATTTAAATAAAATGAAAAGATAATGTTAAAACTATAACTTAAACTTGTCAAAAACCTACTGGATGAGTATATTTATAACCCTTAACACCTTATCCTCGAAATACATCAATGTAGGACCTTTAAAATCTGACACTCATTTGAAAATAAAGTAACATTTTGTAACATTCCAAGAGTTCCCCTCCTCTCCTCTTATAAAAGGCCCCCAGCTCTACCAACTTACCCACACATCTCAAGACATTGGCTCGGCCAAACCCTTATCATTTTGTCTCTACATATCGATATCTTACTCCTATAATACTCACGTTGGCCAGAAGTCTTCCCAAGGAAGCCTTTGAGCTCGAATCAAAGAGAGATACCCGATTTTAAGGTAATGTATCCACTTGTGTTCTTTTGTTTTATTTTCCTTCTCCAACCCCTAAACTTTTTTTATTCCTTTCTTTTGTAACAACACCAGTATCTCTAATATACTTTGATTTTGTTATAATAAGTATTCTAGCTACACATACACACATATCCGTATAATGGTTAAAGAACATATTGTTTCTATGGATGGCGAATTACTCCCCCACGAAACGATGATTGTTCAATATTCTTTTAACACCATCAAAGGTGGCCATTATGATGTCACTGTATTTTATATATCATATATATGGTATTTATTTTTTCTATATGCTTCTATATTTTATATTTAAAACATTCCTTTATTCTTTTCAAGTTGTGAAAATGCGATAATTTCATTTGAGTAAGTGTGGACTACCGCCCCCTCAAGTGATGTGACTCATTCATGCAATACATGGAATTTATAAAGAATGATATTAATGAAAATATGTGACCTATATAACATATATATTATACTGTAATTATAATATATATATATATATATATATATAATTTTTTTAATTAATTCCATTAATATGACAGGAAAAATTGAAAGTAGCGTTCATGCGTACGTACGGCCTACCGTCTCCATGAACAGTGCCTTTCGTTTTTTTATCTCCAAATGATATGGAATAGTATAAAATGAATATTTACTGGATATATATGATATTTAAATCATTAATACTATTCTGGAAATGATTTTCTTATAACTACATTGGAAATCATTTTTCAAACTAGTTCATTTTTGACTCATGTACCAAATATCGGCAAAAAGTCTGATATGAACTAACATTATTAAAAAATTATTATAACATTATAATATGTGATATTCACTAAATAATAATCTTTGAAGTAGTTAATTAGACAATTATAAATTGAACAATGTTTATTATTCAGGAATATAAGGAAACAAACAAGACAAGTCGGACTTGAGGTAAGGAATCCCACCCCTCTCTTTCTTTTAAGTACACTCTTTGATGTGATTACTTTTAAGATCATATTTATTATTATTGGGATGTTATTTTATATTCCTCTTTATTACACTTTTATTTAATATGATGAGAGACCCTATTTGATCTCATCATTCCATTATTGAAAGTTTTAAGTGGCACCATTGGGCTGCCGAGTTTTCGTAAGGGATTTTTCATCTCACTTTTATTCCCATGATATTTATGCTACATTTGCCATAATTTTCATTGAGTGGTGTATGTAATTCCCATTATTTTACTCTTTTTGTAACATAATTTCATATATGAGTATTTACATCAATGTTGTATTGTCCTTCTTTTGTGGGGTGTATGTTTCGAAAGATACCCATGTTGGTAAGGGAACCTTCCACCCTCCTCTTTTTAAAAAACATCTTTTGTTGGGCTTTTTAATTTACATATTGTAATGTTGGGATATGTTCTTCTATATCAGTATTGATGTAAATTTTATGACCAAGTGATGTGATACCCTTGTTATCTCTCATTAACTCATTTTATGAATTTTGATGTGACGCTGTTTGGCTGTCAAATTTTTTTCAAGGGAACTTCTTAACCCAATATTGATTCTTTGAGATAAGCTGGTAGTCCTTGAATATGTCTCGCAATGAATATGTGTGAATAACCTCTGATTGTTTTACACATAATATCCACTTATATTTTGTGTATTCGTTTGTCACACATAATTATGTAATTGATTTGTCCTTAATCCAAGGATACCGTCTTTGTATGGGACTTCGTCTCAATCTCCTTTCATTGAGGCATATTTTGTTTTATACAACCTTCTTTTATATGTTGTATAAACCCCTTTGACTTTTAATTTTATCCAAAAGGAATCTTTTTTATACAAACCGTTTTAATAAACGACAAAACGGAATGTTTTTGTCATACGTATGCGGTGACAACGACTTCTCCGCTACCGTGACCATTATTTGAGTTTCGACTTCCTCTACAAGACATAACATTGTTTTTAGAGAAAAATAAATACCATATTTTACATTTATTTTATTTTGGTATTAAAAATGGTTTTTATAATGTTTTTATTATATCAATGTGTTGTATTGATATCTTGTGATTGAAATGTGGAAATGTTATGTTTCCATTACGTATGTTTTATGTGATACGATTATGTTATGGTTCCTGGTCATTATTATGAAGACGGGTGGTTTTGTGATAATATAAGGGCAGGTGAGCCCGATATAGCTCTCCAATGCATTGGCTAACGTGACGGAGTTAAACATTATGGTTTCTCCGAAGATATTTAGGGAATATACTGTGATGGGTATTCCAAACATAACCATGGGGGTTACTCCCTACGTAAGACTGTTTTGAATGCCTCAAGTTACCTTTACGTCTTATGATTTCTATGATTTATTCATGATTTGATGAGGTATTTTAAAGTTCTTATGTTTTATGGGTAAAGAATTATTTCATTCTTATGTATATATGTAATCATGTTTCCTTTCCATATATTTATATCCCTTAATGAGCTTTTTGTGCTCATCCCATGTTTTTGAAATGTTTTTCATAGGTCAAGGGAATGGTACATGATATGATGATAGTGTCAAGGGACTATCAAGAAATAATCCATGTGTTATTTTAAATATGTTCCGGTTAATGGGAAAAATGAATACTCTCTTTTATATAACCACTTAGTTTAAATGTGGAATGTAATGCATGTTTTATGATCTAATTCTCTAAAACTCTAATCCTGAAAAGAGCATCAACATGTATTCTTGAAGTAACTCAATATTATGTAATTTTTAAGGCTGGGGCCTTACAGTTGGTATCAGAGCTCGGTTTAGATAACTTTATAGGTTACAGTGTTGTTTAAGAAAATGTGACAAGTTGTGTATAACCACAATGGTTAGTATATTAGACGGAGTCATCGTTTTTTTAATGTTATAATGAGTTTGAAATAACATGGATATATATATATCTTGGTTTTTATCTTCATCTTTTTTGTTTGATGATTTTTCTCATATACACACACTGACCTTTTTGGTTTTAGTAAATGGCTGGATCTAGCAGGCACTAAAGTAATAGTGGATTTGAAGAAAACTGTGACGGTTTTATGAAAGAACAACTGAATGATATGGGAGCTACAATGATAACTCTTGTGTTTATCCTCAACCAACTATCTGGAGTCATGATTGACCACCTGAACCTTAGTGATTTTCATATGGCATCATATATTGGAGAAACATATCCCTACGGAAGTTCAGGTAATAATCAAGAAGGTATGTATATTCAAAAACCTATGTGTCAAATATGTGGAATGAAACACATAGGAAAATTTTTCAGAGTGATAGAAAGATGCTATAGATGTGGAAATGAAGGTCATAAAGCAAGAACCTTCCATGGAAAAAGGAAGCATCTAGTTGACTCTAGGAATGGGAAAGAAGTTCTTTCTAAAGGATTAATTGAATGTTTTAAATGTGGTGTGCATGGTCATTATGAAAACACATGTCCTACGAAGAAGTTTCGGGAATGGTGTCACCAAGATTATAAAAATATTCATTTACCAATACCTAATGCCATTCCGATTGAGGATGAAGAAACTGGAAATGAAGAATGAAAGGTATGGATTATTTCTCGACATATGTTTTCCTATTATTGGAATCCTAGGATATGATTCATGATTTTGTTTGTAAGAAAGAATTATTTCAGAATAAGATTAAAAGGAATGGCCAATGGATCATGAATAATGTTTAATGAGTAGGAAGTCATTATATAAGGGATTCAAGAGTTATGGTAGATTTTAGGATGGTGAAATTCTAAGATGTATTAAGTCTCTTTTGATTATGGGGTTACATTAGAAGAATTTTTATAGTAACCCTGATGTTTTATATACGAAAATTTAATTCAACGAATAATTATCCTTTCTGTTTTTGATATAGTTATAAAGAACCATTTGGGGTTATATGATCCTTGAATATGAGGCAATTACTGGTTAAGACATTTTGGGTTGCAAAATGGATGTTATCAGATAACCTTTGTGGTTAAAATATGTTATTGTTATCTTTAATGAATTTATCTCTTTTTGAGGAATGTTATAAAATTATATAGTTTTTGAAAAGTGACAACACACCGACCGTGTGAAAACCCGTCACGTCAGCCGAAGCTACGAGAATCAAACCCACAACCAAAGTGCAAATGGTATTTATCACCTACCACTGGACTACGTGAAGTCCGTGGTTAGTTTGAATGATTCTTTTTAGTTATATGATTTTATGAATTAAGAGTAAGATGATTTTTGGGTTATATATTGAAATTATTAACCTATCATGGAGGATATGTGATTAGGTTAATTACTTTTCAATATGAGACTTTAAGAGCAACTGATGTTATTTGGAGATAAATGTTAATTTGAACCTTGGAAGACTATGTGATTAAATCCTTCAAATATCTTGGTTTCAATATTAGTTTTGTTTACTTTGATGAAATCTATGGACAAATTTTTTATCGAGTGGTCTTCATTGAACTTTGGGTTTTGTTGGACAAATTTTGGAGATTAAGAATAGATTTTCTTTTTATAAGGTGTTGTCCTTTTCTGGATTATCTGATCTTGTTCTAATAATTTTGGTTTTGGTAAGGGTCTAAAGACATGGGAAATATATAGTCCTCTTTTGTGGATTAGGTGATTCTATAGATGTTGATTATAGTACTCTTACTGTGAACAAGTCTTCCTAAATACTCATCATTTGGGGAATGTATGAGTTTGTGTAAGAAATCTTGTAAAAGTTGAAACTCAACATGACAAGTAAATATGTTTCCTTAAGATCAAAAATAAATTCCTCAATGAAAATTATCTTAAAACAAAAATGTTGTCTATTAACTTTTCCTACTTGGGAATTGAATAACGTTTAACCCACCACAAGTTTGTGATTTTCTTGTGGTTAACTTTATCCTAAACATGTTTTCTGTCACTCTCCCATAGAACATGACCCTTATCTTTTTCATCCATATCCATGTTTTCCTACATGGAATCCAAGAATGGGTTAACTCGGGTGACCTTTTTACTTCTCTTTCTTTCCTTTAAAGTGGTAGTTTTACTGAATCTTGTTCCGATGTGAGATTTTCAATGAAGCTTCCAAGCCCAATTTTAAAATTGCGAGGACGCAATTCCCCAAAGGGGGGAAAGATGTAACACCCCAGGTAAATAATGAATATGAAATTTTCATATTTACCCATATTTGTGAATAAAATATTAATATTTCTTTAAAGGGGATGATATGCTCGATGGTGTACCCAATACACAATAACTAGTTCCTTCAAAATCTTATGTTGCACTCTAATAACAAAATAATTTTATTTTAAATGGTAGTTAACGCCTAGCCGTTGTAATAGCGGGAAAGAAAATAGCTAACTAAAAAATGATTATATATGTTTGTCAAATATTTTTACATTTTACAATAAATGTTAGAGGATTAAAAATGCGAATGAATCCAATTTTAAGCGTAAACATTCTAATATTCTTTAAAAGGTCGATTAACCACCTTTAGATGGTGAACCACTTTTAAATCCACATTTTGAAAATTTTATGTGTTATATTTGACAAAGTAAAATTCTTTTTTAGAATCAGGATATCAAAATTTACTTTGTGTAAATATTTTAGTATTTTTCCGATAAAGATCATTTTTTAATGAATAGTGAAATATGTTGTATTTTAATTCAAAACCTCTTTTTAATATAATTTATTTATATTATTAGGTTATCTTTTGAATTGTTTTTAAAGTTAAATTATAATATATTTTTACAATTTTATCCAATAGTGGTCATTGGAAATAATTTCACTTTGAAATTGGACTTAAAGTAGTGTCAATCTTTTAATAGATATTGTTTCTTAAAAACATGCTATTTGTTTTGACAGTGGAAATTAATTATTAAATTAATTAATGAATTTTATATGTTTTGAATTTTTTAAAATAGATATCATTTTTGAATTCGGAATATCAAATATATATTAGGGTGAATTTTTGGTATTTTTCTGAAAAACATCAATTTTTTGATGAATAGTGAAACCACTAAGTGGTAGTTTAAAAACTGATTTTTCGTTTAAATGAAATTTCAACACTTCTGTGATTTGAATTTCAAAAATCCGACATATATGGTTTTCATTAGGATGTAAAATTTGGTTCAATGGGATTAAAATAATTTTTTCTTGATTAGCAACTTTTATGTTTTAATCGCGATTAGAGGTAATTAGTGTAATTTAAGTTAAAAATAATGTTTTAATAATATGAAATGACCTAGACACGTGTCCTACACTCATTGGATGTGTCATTTCCGACCGTGACAATGCATGGGTAAACTGGGGACCCAATGGAACAACTTTGGTTGAAAATTACATAAATAACTTTTTATTTAATGTTAAAATAAAAATGTGACAAGCAAGAGTTGTTTTACTAAAACAATTTTTAAATAGGGTTATACAAGTCATATTTTTGACTATAAATATTCATTAGAAATATAACAATATTTAATACATCGTGAGAGTTTTTTTTATAATTTTTAGACATTAAATAAATTAAATTATTTTTAACATCATGATGATGTAGCGATAACTTCATTTATAAAGGATTTAAATAAAATGAAAAGATAATCTTAAAACTATAACATAAACTTGTCAAAAACCTATTGGATGAGTATATTTCGAACCCATACCACCGTATCCTCTAAATACATAAATTTGGGACCTTTAAAATCCGAAACTCATCGGAAAATAATGTAACATTTTGTAAGGTTCCAAGAGTGTCCCTCCTCTCCTCTTATAAAAGGCCCCCACCTCTACCACCGTACCCACACCTATAAAGCCTTTGTCTCGGCCAACCCCTACTCATTTTGCCTCTCCACATCCCTATATTACTCCTAGAGGCCTCACATTGGGCATAATTCCTCCCAAGTAATCCATTGAGCTCAAATCATATAGAGATACCTGATTTTAAGGTAATGTCTTCACTTGTGTTCTTTTGTTTTATTTTGCTTCTCCAACCCCTAAACTTTTTTTATTCCTTTCTTTTGTAACAAAAACGATATCTTCAATATACTTGGATGTTTTTATATGAATAATTGTAGCTAAAGTTACACACACATCCGTATAATGGTTAAAAAACATACTTTTTCTGTGGATGGCGAATTACTGCCTCACAAAACGATCATTGTTCAATTTTCTTTTAACACCTTCAAAAGTGGCCATTATGATGTCACTGTATTTTATATATCATATATATGGTATTTATTCTTTTTATATGCTTCTTTATTTTATATTTATAGCATACCTTTATTCTTTGCATGTTGTGCAAATGCGATAATTTCATATGAGGAAGTGTGGACTACCGCCCCCTCAAGTGATTAGACTAGTTCATGCAATACATGGAATGTATAAAGAATGAAATTAATGAACATATGTGACCTATATAACATATATATTATACTGGAATTATAATATATATATATATATATAATTTTTTTAATTTATTCCAATAACATGACATGGAAAAATGAAAGTAGCGTTCATGCGTACGTATGACCTACTGTCTCCATGAAATGTGCTTTTCTTTTTTGTATCTCCAAATGATATGGAATAGTATAAAATGAATATTTACTGGATATATATGATATTTAAATCATGAATACTCTTCATTAAATGATTTACTTATATCTACATGGGCAATCATTTTTCAAACAAGTTCATTTTTGTCTCATGTAGCAAATATCGGAAAAAACGTCTGATATGAACTAACATTATTAAAAAATTATTATAACATTATAATATGTGATATGAACTGAATAATAATATTTTAATGAGTTACATAGGCAATTATAAATTTACCAAAGTTTATTATTCAGGAATATAAGGGAACGATCAAGACAAGTCAGACTTGAGGTAAGGAATCATATCCCTCTCTTTCTTTTTAAGTGCACTCTTTGATGTGATTACTTTTAAGCTCATCTTTCTTATTATTGGAATGTTATTTTATATTCCTATTTCTGTACACTTTATGTTAATAATATGAGAGACCCTATTTTATCTCATCAATCCATTTTTTAAAGTTTTATGTGG
This sequence comes from Viscum album, assembly GCA_963277665.1. Classification (NCBI taxonomy): domain Eukaryota; kingdom Viridiplantae; phylum Streptophyta; class Magnoliopsida; order Santalales; family Viscaceae; genus Viscum; species Viscum album. The sequence goes on from OY728128.1 coordinate 63,987,424, forward strand.
CACCTTTGGGCTGTTGAGTTTTCATAAGGGATTTTTAATCTCACTTTTATTCCCGGGAGATTTATGCTACATTTGCCACAATTTCCTCTGAGTGGTGTATGTACTACCCATCATTTTACACTTTTTGTAATATAATTTCGTTTATGAGTATTTACATCAATGTTTTATTGTCCTTCTTTCATGGGGTGTATGTTTCGAAAGATACCCAAGTCGGTAAGGGAACCTTTCACCCTCCTCTTTTTAAAAAACATCTTTTGTTGGGTCTTTTAATTTACATATTTTAATGTTGGGTTATGTTCTTCTATATCCTTATTGATGTAAATTCTATGCCCATGTGATGAGATACCCTTTTTATCTCTCATAAACTCATTTTATGAATTTTGATGTGACGCCGTTAGGCTGTCAAATATTTTTCAAGGGAACTTCTTAACCCAATTTTGATTCTTCGGGATAAGCTGGTACTCCTTGATTCTGTTGTTCTATGAATATGTGTGAATATACTCTGATTGTTTTACACTTAATATCCACTTATATTTGGTGTATTCATTTGACACACATAATTATGTAATTGATTTGTTCTTAATCCAAGGATACCATCTTTGTATGGGACTTCGTCTCAATCTCCTTTCATTGAGGAATATTTTGTTTTATACAACCTTCTATTATACAGTGTATAAACCCCTTTGACTTTTATGTTTATCCAAAAGGAATCTTTTTTATATGAAGCATTTTACTAAATGCCAAAACTGAATGTTTTTGTCGTACGTATGTGTGGTCAATGACTTCTCCGTCGTCGTGACCATTATTTGGGTTTCGACTTCCTCTATAATCCATACCATTGTTTTTAAAGAAAAGTAAATACCATGTTTTACTTTTCTTTAATTTTGGTATTGAAAATGGTTTTAAAATGTTTTCATTATATCAATGTGTTGTATTGATATCTTGTGATTGAAATGTGGAAATGTTATGTTTCCATTATGTATGTTTTATGTGATACGATTATGTTATGGTTCTTGGTCATTATTATGAAGACAGGTGGTTCTGTGATAAACTAAGGGCAGGTGAGCCCGATATATCTCTCCAATGCATTGGGTAACACGACAGAGTTAAACATTAATGTTTCTCTGAAGAGATTTAGGGAATATACTGTGATGGGTATTCCAAACGTAAACATGAGGGTCACTCCCTACATAATAATGTTATGAATGCCTCAAGTTAACATTATGTCTTATGATTTCTATGATTTATTCATGATTTGATGAGGTATGTTAAAGTGCATATGTTTTTTGAGTAAAGTATTATTTCATTCTTATGTATATATGTAATCATGTTTCCTTTCCATATTTTTATAACCCTTAAGGATCTTTTTATGCTCATCCCAAGTTTTTTAATGTTTTTCAACGGTCAAGGGAATGGTACATGATATGATTATAGTGTCAAGGGAGTGTCAAAAAAGAATCCATATTTTATTTTAAATATTTGTCCGTTGATGAGAAAAATTAATACTATATTTTATGTAACCACTTTGTTTAAATGTGGAATGTAATGCATGTTTAATGATCTAATTCTCTAAAACTCTAAACCTGAAAAGATCCTCAACGTGTATTCTTGATGTAAATCAATATTAAGTAATGTTTAAGGCTGGGGCCTTATATTTGGTATCAGAGATCGGTTTAGATAACTTTAGAGGTTAGAGTGTTGTTTAAGAAAAAGTGACAAGTTGTGTATAACCACAATGGTTAGTATATTAGTGGGAGTCATCGTTTTTTTGAAAGATAGAATGAGTTTGAGATAACATGGATAAGTATATCGTGGTGTTTATCTTCCTCTTTTTTATTTTATGATTTTACTGATAAACTCACACTGACCTTTTTTGTTTTAGTAAATGGTTGGATCTAGTAGGCACCAAAGTAACAGTGGATTTGAAGAAAACTGTGACGGTTTTATGAAAGAACAACTGAATCATATGAGAGCTGCAATGAGAACTCTTGTGGTTATCCTCAACCAACTATCTAGAGTCATGATTGACCACCTGAACTTTAGTGATTTTTATAGGGCATCGTATATGCGAGAAACATATCCCTACGGAAGTTCAGGTAATAATCATAAAGGTAAGTATATTCAAAAACCTATGTGTCAAATATGTGGAATGAAACACATAGGAAAATGTTTCAGAGGGATAGAAAGACACTATAGATGTGGAAATGAAGGTCATAAAGCAAGAACCTGCCATGGAAAAAGGAAGCATCTAGTTGACTCTAGGAATGGGAATGAAGTTCTTTCTGAAGGATCAATTGAATGTTTTAAATGTGGTGTGATTGTTCATTATGAAAACACATGTCCTACGAAGATGTTTCGGGAATGGGGTCACCAAGATCATACAAATATTCATCTACCAATACCTAATGCCATTCCGATTGAGGACGAAGAAACTGACAATGAAGAATGAAAGGTATGGATTATTTCTTGACATATGTTTTCCTATTATTGTAATCTTAGGATATGAATCATGATTTTGTTTGTAAGAAAGAATTATTTCAGAATAAGTTGAAATGTAATGGCTAATGGATCATGAGGATTGTTGAATGAGTAGGAAGTCATCATATAAGGGATTTAAGAGGTATGGTAGATTTTCATATGGTGAAATTCTTAGATGTATTAAGTCTCTTTTGATGACGGGGTTACATTAGAAGACTTTTTATAGTAACCCTGATGTTTGATATATGAAATTTTTTTCAAGGAATAATTATCCTTTATTTTGTGAATATAGTTATAAAGAAGCATTTGGGTTTTATGATCCTTGAATATGAGGCAATTACAGGTTAATACATTTTGGGTTGCAAAATGGAAGTTATCAGATAAACCTTGTGGTTAAAATATGTTATTGTTATTTTTGATGAATTTACCTCTTTTTGAGGAATGTTATAAAATTATATAGTTTTTTAAAAGGGACAACACACCGACCGTGTGACAACCCGTCACGTCGGACAAAGCTGTGGGAATCGAACCCACAACAAAAGTGCAAATGGTATTTATCTCCTACCACTGGAATACGTGAAGTACCTGGTTAGTTTTAATGATTATTTTTTGTTAGATGATTTTATTAATTTTGAGTAAGATGATTTTTGGGTTATCTATGGAAATTATTAACCTATCATGGAGGATATGTGATTAAGTTAATTACTTTTCAATATGAGACTTTAAGAGCAACTGATGTTATTTGGAGATAAATGTTAATTTGTACTTTGGAAGACTATGTGATTAAATCCTTCAAATATTTGGGTTTCAATATTAGTTTGGTTTACTTAGAAGAATTCTATGGACAAATTTTTTATCGAATGGTCTTCATTTAACTTTGGGTTTTGTTGGACAAATTTTGGAGATTAAGAATTGATTTTCTTTTTATAAAGTATTATCCTTTTCTGGATTATCTGGTCATGTTCTAATAATTTTGGTTTTGGTAAGGGTCTAAAGGCATGGGAAATATATAGTCCTCTTTTGTGGATTTGGTGATTCTATTGATGTTGATTATAGTACTCTTAGTGTGATCAAGTCTTCCTAAATACTCATCATTTGGGGAATGCATGACTTTGTGAAAGAAATCAAGTAAAAGTTGAAACTCAACATGAAAAGTAAATATGTTTCCTCAAGATCAAAAATAAATTCCTCAATGAAAATTATCTTAAAACAAAAATGTTGTCTATTAACTTTTCCTACTGGGGAATCGAATAACGTTTAACCCACCACAAGTTTGTGATTTTCTTGTGGTTAACTTTATCCTAAACATGTTTTCTGTCACTCTCCCTTAGAACATTACACTAATCTTTTTCGTCCATATACATGATTTCCTACATGGAATCATACTATGGGTTAACTTGGGTGACCTTTTTACTTCTCTTTATTTCCTTTAAAGTGGTAGTTTTACTAAATCCTTTTCCGATGTGATATTTTCAATGAAGCTTCCAAGCCCAATTTTAAAATTGCGGGGACGTAATTCCCAAAATGGGGGAAGGATGTAACACCCCAGGTAAATAAAGAATATGACATTTTCATATTTATCCCTATTTGTGGATAAAATATTAATATTACTTTAAAGGGGATTCTATGCTCGATGGCGTACCCAATACACAACAACTAGTTCCATTGAAATCTTACGTTGCACTCTAATAATAAAATAATTTTATTTTAAATGGTAGTTAATGCCTAGTCGTTGTAATGGCGGGAATGAACAGAACTAACTACAAAATGATTGTATATGTTTTTCAAATATTTTTACATTTTACAATAAATGTTAGAGTATTAAAAATGTGAATGAATCCAATTTTAAGCGTAAACATTCTAATATTCTTTAAATGGTCGATTAACCACCTTTTGATGGTGAACCACTTTTAAATCCACTTTTTGACAATTTTATGTGTTATATTTGACAAAATAAAATTCTTCTCTAGAATCGGGACATCAAAATTTACTTTGTGTAAATTTATTGGTATTTTTCCTACAAAGTTCAATTTTTTAATGAATAGTGAAAAATGTTGTATTTTAATTCAAACCCTATTTTTAATCTAATTTATTTATATAATTGGATTATCTTTTGAATTTTTTTGAAAGTGTAATTAGAATATATTTTTACCATTTAATCCAATAGTGGTCATTGGAATTAATTTCACTTTGAAATTGGACATAAACTACTGTCAATCTTTTAATAGATATTATTTCTTAAAATCACGCTATTTGTTTTGACAGCGGGAATTAATTATTAAATTAATTAATGAATCATATAAGTTTTGAATTTTGTAAAATAGACATCATTTTTGAATTTGGAATATCAAATATAGCTTAGGGTGAATTTTTGGTATTTTTCTGAAAAACTTCAATTTTTGATGAATAGTGAAACCACTAAGTGGTAGTTTAAAAACTGATTTTTCGTTTAAATGGGGCTTCACCACTTATGTGATTTGAATTTCAAAAAACCGACATATATGTTTGTGATTAGGATGTAAAATTTGGTTCAATGGGATTAAAATAATTTTTTGATGAATAGTAACTTTTATGTTTTTAATCGTGATTAGAGGTAATTAGTGTAATTTAATGTAAAAATAATGTTTTAATAATATGAAATGACCTAGACACATGTCCTACCCTCATTGTATGTGTCATGGCCGACCAAGACAATCCATGGGTCAACTTGGGGACCCAAAGGAACCACTTTTGTTGAAAAATGACATAAATAACTTTTTATTTAAGTTAAAATAAAAATGTGACAAGAATGAGTTGTTTTACTAAAACAATTTTTAAATAGGGTTATACAAGTCATATTTTTTACTATAAACATTCATTATAAATATAAAAAGATTTACTACATCATGATAGAATTTTTTTATAATTTTTACACATTAAAAAAATTAAATTATTTATGACATCATGATGATGCAGCGATTACCTCATTTATAAAGGATTTAAATAAAATGAAAAGATAATCTTAAAACTATAACATAAACTTGTCAAAAACATATTGGATGAGTATATTTATAACCCTTACCACCTTATCCTCGAAATAAATCAATGTGGGACCTTTAAAATCCAAAACTCATTTGAAAAAAAGTAACATTTTGTAACTTTCCAAGAGTGCCCCTCCTCTCTTCTTATAAAAGGCCCCCACCTCTACCACCTTACCCACACCTCTAAAGCCTTTTTCTCGGACAAACCCTGCTCATTTTGCCTCTACACATACCTCTATTACTCCTAGATGCCTTACATTGGGAAGAATTCTTCTCAATGAAGCCTTTGAGATCAAATCAAAGAGAGATACCCGATTTTAAGGTAATGTCTTCACTTGTGTTCTTTTGTTTTATTTTGCTTCTCCAACCCCCTAAACTTTTTTTATTACTTTATTTTGTAACAACACCAGTATCTTCAATATACTTGGATGTTGTTATAAGAATTATTCTAGCTACACTTACACACACATCCATGTAATTGTTAAAAAACATAACGTTTTTGTGGATGGAGAATTATTGCCTCACAAAACGATGATTGTTCAATATTCTTTTAACACCTTCAAAAGTGGCCATTTTGATGTCACTGTATTTTATGTATCATATATATGGTATTTATGTTTTTTATATTCTTCTTTATTTTATATTTAAAACATACCTTTATTCTTTTCATGTTGTGAAAATGTGATAATTTCATATGAGGAAGTGTGGACTACCGCCCCCTCAAGTGATGTGACTAGTTCATGCAACACATGGAATGTATAAAGAATTAAATTAATGATCATATGTGACATATATAACATATATATTATAATTTAATTATAATATATATATATATATATCATTTTTTTAATTAATTCCATTAATATGACAGGAAAAAATGACAGTAGTGTTCATGCGTACGTACGGCCTACCGTCTCCATGAATGGTCCTTTTTGTTTTTTATGTCCAAATTATATGGAATACTATAAAATGAATATGTACTGGTTATATATGCTATTTTAAACATTAATACTATTCTGGAAATTATTTACTTATAACTACATGGGCAATCATTTTTCAAACAAGTTCATTTTTGACTCATGTACCAAACATCGACAAAAACGTCTAATATGAACTAACATTATTAAACAATTATTATAACATTAAAATATGTGATATGAAATGAATAATAATCTTTAATGGAGGTCCTTAGGAAATTATAAATTGACCAATGTTTTTTATTCAGGAATATACAGAAACGAACAAGACGAGTCGGACTTGAGGTAAGGGATCTTACCCCTCTCATTCATTTTAAGTACACTATTTTATGTCATTACTTTTAAGCTCATATATATTATGATTGGGATTTTATTTTATATTCCTCTTTCTGTACACTTTATGTTAATAGGATTAGTGACCCTATTTGATCTCATCAATCCATTTTTGGAAGTTTTAAGTGGCACTGTTGGGCTGCCGAGTTTTCGTAAGGGATTTTTCATCTCACTTTTATTCCCATGATATTTTTGCTACATTTGCAAAAATTTCATTTTAGTGGTGTATGTACTACCAATTATTTTACTCTTTGTGTAATATACTTTCTTTTATGAGTATTTACATCAATGCTGTATTTTCCTTCTTTCATGGGGTGTATGTTTCGAAAGATACCGAAGTCTGTAAGGGAAACTTTCACCCTCCTATTTTTAAAAGACTTATTTTGTTGGGTCTTTTAGTTTACATATTGTAATGTTGGGAAATGTTCTTCTATATACTTATTGATTTAAATTTTATGTCCATGTTATGATATACCCATGCTATCTCTCATCAACTCATTTTCTGAATTTTGAAGTGACGCCGTTAGGCTGTCAAATTTTTTGCAAGGGAACTTCTTAACCCAATTTTGATTCTTTGGGATAAGCTGGTACACCGAGAATATGTCATTCTATGAATATGTGTGAATAACCTCTGATTGTTTTACACTTAATATCCATTTATATTTGGTGTATTCGTTTGTCACACATAATTATGTAATTGATTTGTCCTTAATCCAAGGATATCGTCTTTGTATGGGACATCGTCTCAATCTCCTTTCATTGAGGCATATTTTATTTTATACAACCTTGTTTTATACGGTGTATAAACCCCTTTGAATTTTACATTTATCCAAAAGGAATCTTTTTTATATGAAGCATTTTACTAAATGAAAAAACGGAATGTTTTTGTCGTACGTATGTGGTGACAATGACTTCTCTGTCACCATGACCATTATTTGAGTTTCGGCTTCCTCTACAAGCCATACGTTTGTTTTTAAAGATAAATAAATACCATGTTTTACTTTTCTTTTATTTTGGTATTGAAAATGGTTTTCATAATGTTTTTATTATATCAAGGTGTTGATTTGATATCTTGTGATTGAAATGTGGAAATGTTATGTTTCCTTTATGTATGTTTTATGTGATACGATTATGTTATGGTTAATGGGAATTATTATGAAGACGAATGGTTCTGTGATAAACTAAGGGTGGGTGAGCCCGATATATCTCTCCAATGCATTTTTTAACACGATGGAGTTAAACATTAAGATTTCTCCAAAGTGATTTAGGGAATATACTGTGATGGGTATTCCAAACGTAACCATGAGGGTTAATCCCTACGTAAGAATGTTATGAATGCCTCAACTTACCTTTATGTATTATGATTTCTATGATTTATTCATGATTTGATGAGTTATGTTAATGTGCTTATGTTTTATGGGTAAAGTATGATTTCATTCTTATATATATATGTAATCATGTTTCCTTTCCATATTTTTATATCCCTTACTAAGCATTTTATGCTCATCCCAAGTTTTTGAAATTCTTTTCACAGGTCTAGGGAAAGGTACATGATATGATGATAATGTCAAGGGAGTGTCAAGAAAGAATCCAGGTTTTATTTTAAATATGTTTCCATTGATGGGGAAAATTAATACTATCTTTTATGTAACCACTTTGTTTAAATGTGGAATGTAATGCATGTTTTATGATCTAATTCTCTAAAACTCTAAACCTTAAGATATCCTCAACGCGTATTCTTGAAGTAAATCAAGATTAATTAATGTTTATGGCTTGGGTATTATATAGTTAGTACAAAAATATACTTCATATATGTAGTATATGATAGGAGAAATATTCCTATATTTGAGGGATGATTGGGATGCATCATGGATGAGGGAACCATAATTTTTTTATGACCCACTTTAGAGTCTTCACTATATTTCTTTATTTTTTGTTTTTTCATATTAAAACTTGAATCATATTTTTAATGAATCCTATATTTCAATTTTTGGATATTCTATTTCCTATTTTAGTCATTATGAGAAACTAGATTGGTTTGAGTATTAGTTATATCATTTTGCTTTTGATTATTTTTTCGATGTTGTTCTACCATTATAAAGAAGGAATTGTATCCCCATGATTATTATTAGATTATCTCTAATATTTACCATCCATTAGTATAGAGAGACACATATCTAAGGGCATGTGTCTGACTATCATGATTAACCAATGATTGGAACCCCTGGTGGGATCTTACGAAGTGGTATCATTAGAGGTTTTATTTTATTTTATTATTTCATACTATTTTCGAAAAGTAGATATGAGAATATATTGATTCAGGTCTTGGTTATGATGTTGTTCATGGGAGTCTCTAACCCATATTAAAAGGTAAAATCCACGTACCTAGTGTGTAATTGTTTTTATTAATTTGTGTTGTTATTTTTGGATGGTATTACACCTTGAGTGATAAAAGTGTTGTGGTATTTGATTTGTTTTCTCGTATTTTTCGAGATTTTACTAATGGCTTTGAATTAAATGATAGTTGAGTATGCATGATTCTTTCTAGGAACTCAAGATTATTATTTTTAAATTCAACATTTTAGGAATGTTTTGGAAAACAATTTTGGTTATTTTTCTAAATTTAATTGTTTTCCTTATATGGGTATATAGACCTGAAAACAGTGCGTAATATGGAATAATGATTTTTACAATAATAGAAAATATGAATAAATGAGTGTCTAAAAAGAATCATGAAAAACAACAATGATTTTACCCACTATTGACCATGAACAATGTTAATTTTTATTAAGGGTATTGATTATGCCTCAGTTTTGATCATGTGGCCGATAAAAGTGGGGAATGTCTTGTTGTGGCGCAATATGAGTCCATGATACATACATGTTTCATTGTCGTGTTGGAACTACTATGATACGAGATTTAAAAAATAGGGATATGCCTCCATAACGGTTTTTCTTAAGAAGATGATATGAGGTTATAGTAGGAAATGATCACCAAGTAGTGGAACCCTAGAAACCAGTAGTGCTACATGTGGAATTTGCAGAGTAGTTTTGAGATAAATTTTATCATTTGATGTAGTTAATGGAATGTGAGCAAGGTTGTGTTGTGCAAATCAAGTCTAACCTGACACCGGGGTTATGGTTTCAACACCCACCAATGTTAGTTCAATTGGTTGTAATTGAGGAAATTGTATTCTATATTGGGTCTATCTATACACTACATGTCCATTTAGAGATTTTGAAAACATTCAAATTGCATTCTTACATATTGTGTACTCAAGAAATAAATCGAGTGACATCCTATAATGGGATGTATAACTAGATAAAATGAGTGTACTGACTTTCATGAGACATCTATTGAGCACTTTTACCCTGAGACAGTGTTGTATGAAAGAGAAGCTGAGATTATGAGGCTATCTTATGGGAATATGTCCATTATGATCTTTGTTGATAGATTGACATTTTTATCTCATTATTCCTACATTGGATTGGAATGATTTGACCTTAGAAATGTTGTTTATGGATTAGAATAAAGCTTAAATTATATCCAAGGTGAATATCATCATGTTAATGAAGCTTTCAGATGTGGTTAATCTGGATCTCATATCTACGAGATCCCTGATGGATGCTTCCAATAGAGGATATGTGGTTTCATATAGATGACCAGGAGTTAAATCATCCAAATGTAGGAACCACCACTCTAAGAATATTAAAAGGTGTGATTTGAGGATGAGCGACTATGGGGGAAGGGTCAGTTACACCAGACCTTGCTCAGTAAACCAATCACCAGTGCAGATGGTGGGATAAATTTTGTAGACACATTCACAAACCACTTATAGAGTGTTGAGATTGAGTTAGGATGGTAAATATATAGTGGTTATATAGGAACCCATTATATATGAGTAGTGATGTAGAATCTTGGAAGAATTAGAGTGTGTAAAAGAGATATTTTACACCATATCAGTCTGGTAGATGGAGTTCAAATGGCCTTGTTGGTAAAGTATGTGGACGATGTGTTTTTTGGAAGGAGCACCTATATCATCTGAGTGGTTCGTCTCATGGGACATAGACAAAATAATAGGGAATATAGTAAGGATTGTTTCTTCTTAATTTTTATTCACTGGTGGATATTATGGTTAGACACTTGATAGTTAGATGTACTATTCATATATATTCTACACCATCTTGTGTCTTATTATATACTAGTTGTTATCATTATTTTATAGTTTTAAAACATATGAATGGTTTCAGCCTGAAGGTGGGGTATTTGTGTGCGGTTATGATGGTATATGCTGCATTTGGAGTATTGTAGATATACTTATGTCTGTGCAAGGGGCGGTCTCTGAATGTTGGGGAGAAACTTCTCAGTTGGGATCATTACATTGTTGACATGTCAGTATTTTACATAACTATATATATGGATAGGCCAGTATAATATTAACCCCACAATTAATATTACCATTGGAGAGAGATAATAACTTAATATTATTGGGAAAATATAATCACTATGGAGATTGAGATATCTCGGCAGGTCCTGCAGGGAAAATTTATCTGCAACTTGGTGAGCTCACCACCTCGGTTGTTATTCTATTAATGGACGGAAGAGTTATAAAGTAGGAAGTATTTCCACCCATAACATAAAATTTACAAGATGGGTTTAGTAATTATTTTATAGGTATGCCCCTAGATAGAGATGTGTAAATTACAATTGATCTCATATAGGGGCCAAAGCTAGTTTTATTCCAGCATACAAAATGGAACTAACATATCATCAAGAGTTGAAGACTGAACTAAAAAAGTTGATGTATGAAGGGTTTACACATCCATATATATTGGTTTGGGGTTCCCTAGTTTTTTGTTCTATGATAGTTGACAAGACTATAGGTTTATGTGTTTATTACCAAATGCTGAACTAGAGGACAATAAAAATGGCATCCCATTCTAGATATTGTTGATCTATTTGGACCATTGAGGGGAGATTGTGATTTTTTCATGAACAAAATCATATTTGGGTATCATCCATTGAGATTTATTCCTTCTGATATACATTGGACTACTTTTATATGTATATATATCCTTTATTTGTTTTTTATTGTAATATGTGTCCAAGAACACACCATCAGTGTTTATGGCCATGATGAACATATTATTCCATCTATACTTATATTAGTTTGAAGATGTGTTTATGGAAGAAATCATGGTGTACTGAAAGACTCATGAATATCATGACCAAAATATTATCTTAATCTTATGTACACTTAGTGAGAACTAGTTATATGCCATGATATTTAAGTGTTACTGTTGGATTTATCAGGTACACTTCATGGGACAGTTCATCTTCACAGAAAATGTGTTAGTGGACCCCAAGAAATTTTATATAGTGTTTTGTTGGGAGAATCCCTAGAATGTTTTTGATATACATAGTTTCCAGAGTTTAGAGGTATATTAAGAGAGCTTCGTGGAATAATTTTCCAACATGGAATAATATCATAAAGGATTTACAATGTAGGGGATAGAGTTTGACTGGTCATAATCACATTGAAATTCTTCCCAGGAGTTGATGAAGCACTTGAAATTGATAAAAATATTGATCCTACCAGATCTAGGGGATGATAATGTGATGTTTTTACACTTCTAGAACATACAAGGAGTATTCTTGATTTAGGTATATTGGGTGGTGTAATTCGGGTCTTATCAGTTTGGGAGACATGAACGGAACTACCCAATATGCAACCTAGAGGTGGCTACAATGGTTTATTCATTGATGTTTTATTGGTGTTGTCTTTTGGGGGAGAATTTTACGAGGTATATGGATCAAAATATATTAACTTATATATTTTCACCATTACATGTGAATATCTAGAAATATAGGTGGGTTTCGTAAATGGAGTCATCTGATTTTGAGATATAAAATTATCCCAGGAAAGGAAACACATTTTATAACTCATTAAGAAAGAAAAAATAAATTCATGAAGATCAAGAGTCTTATTTTGAGTGGGTGATTACTAAAATAGTATTTGAAATTTATATTGCGGTTTATAATATCTAGAATCATATGACACTAGTATAAATTTTAGTATATTCCATGATTTTGATCTAGTTTTGAGATAGACTGTATGAGGATCTGAAATTCTTGGCCTTGGTGAAGGGCCTTGAATATGGGGTATCACTTTTCGATATGACCATATATGAAGATGATATCATCTATGTATAATGATTTTTCTTTGTGACTACATGTATGTGGGAGGATCTGATGAGATAATTTCATGACTCGAAGTTTCCATTTCTTCTAGGTGTGACTAAAATGTATCATGTCCAGTGACGATTGTTTTGGTGGATGAGAAAGAAAAATATGATTGTAGGTTTTATGAAACAATTCTAAAAATATCAGTGGGTGAAAGATGAGTATCAATTAAATGGTGGTTTACTACAACCATTTCCCATTCCTTAACAGAATTGGGAAGAGTTAACTATGGTTGATTTGGTGTGTCTCCCAAGGATTCCATAGATGAATGATGTTATTTTGGTTTTTGTGTATCATTTGAAAAATATAGAACATTTCAAAAATATACAAAAAACATTATTTTTGGTATAGTCAAGAGATATTTATGATTATTAGATATTATGTCCACATGGGATGCTATAGATATAGTTTAGACTATGACTCAAATTTTACATCTCACTTCTCTCCTTGACTGTAATAGGATCTTGGTACTAGGTTTCTTCTTTGTTTTTCATTTCATCGAATATATGATGGTAATTAAATGGAAAATATATAGGTTTTTGAATATATTCTACAAATATGTGTTTTTGGAATTAGTTGGCCTTGGTAGAGTAACTTAGATCTCATTTAGATTTCCAATAACAATAGTTAGTGGTAGATGATTCAGATGGAACCATATGAGGACGTTTAAGGTATTCCATGTAGATCACCACTCTGTTGGATGGATTTAGATGAGTTAGAGTTTTTGGTACCGAGTATCATGGTAGAGTGGTCGAAACATGTACAATTTATTTAAAATAAATGGTTATGGAATAGAGTAGATATAATTTTTATGTAGGTATATTTTGATGAGACATGCTATTTTATAGGGTGAATGTGTATTCCTTTGTGTGTCTCCAAGATTGGATAACTATATGATTCATCGGTAGGGAATGATAGTTCCACGGTTATTGTAATGTTGGAGGTTGTGGAGACAATTGGTCCAGTGGCATACCAATTGGATCTTATGAAGATGTACAATACACTGAATTATGTTATTATTGTGTATCCCCTTTGGTGGTATCACCTTGACCTTTCTTATATGGACGTTGAGGATTTTTTTTGAGCTTTATATTGACGCATCCATTGAGGAGAAGCCATAATCTGTGTCGGATTACAGTGAGATAGTGTTGTAGGGAATGAACATGATAAAAATTAATGTATTCTGGAGATATGGTCATGTTCCTGAGGAATCATGGGAGAGAGAAGGAGATATTAATGCTCAGTGGATAGATCAATTTTACTTGGAATCGTAGAGATGTTTGGGAGTACAAATCACGTATGAGATGTTATAATTTGGTGATTTTATAAGATCCTAGAATTTTATAGTTATTTCTCACCAACATTTATAAGTAATATTTTACCTTTTTTAGTATATAATATTTAGGGTAATCCTTGGGGAATTTTGGGTAAAATTGGATAATCATATAAAGAAGATAAGAAGCACATGGTTCTAACATGGTTTATCCAATCTTTGTGCCAGGCCCAACCAACTGTAAAAATCCAGTTATATGTGATTTGTAATACTGATGTATTGTTTCTCAATCTTTTCACGTGTATAATAGAAACATTATGACCCCGAAGAGGATGCTTATAGTTAGTCACATGGTTAGTGAATACAATCATCCATGAGTAGGAATCCTTACATATTGATTTTTAATCCCATGAAAATTATTATAAAAGTCCCTGAATCTCTATCCTTTATCCCTAAACTCCCATAGGTTGAACGAAATGAATTTTATCTCCTTTTTAAAGGTTCCCAGAAGGATTTTGATGGCCTATAACCTCCATTCATAATTATTCAATGCCAGTATTGAAAATTTTCACCTCTCATGGTTAGATATTCTCATCCTGTATGGTTTCATCCCACTCTCTAATCTTTCTTTTATCCTTTAAAGGGATTATTTTCTCTATTTTTTATGGTTATAGATCTAGGTTTGTGGATCTTGATTCATTTATCTTGGATCTATATTTCATATCTAAATCTCATTCCACATCATGATCTTCATTATTCTACTTAAGATGGGGATCTCCATTGGAGAGTGTTTGTCATCAAGTTTGAGAATGGTGGTGTGAATTCAATTACCATAGTCTAGAATTACAATTTCATGTATGTGTTTTGAGACTTCAATTGGAACATTTTAAAATTGAATATTAAATTGACTGGATTTATTGATCAATTAATTTATGAAATCATGGAATTGACTGATGGGATATTAGGATTTTGTAATATTATTAATTAATTGGTGAATTAATAAATGGGATATTGGGGATGTGGAAATTTCATTAATTAATTTGTTAAAGAATTAATGTAACATTGGGATTATAGAATTGATGGGAAATTGGAATTTGGTAATTGTTCAATTAATGAGATTAAGGATCAATTCAAAATGAAAATAATGAGATGATTGACATAAACCTAAATGGTTAATGGGTTATTTATTTAATAATTTTATATAATATGATGGTGAATTTTTCATATTATTCCATGTAATTAAATTGGGGAGCCATGATTATAATGATAATGTAAATGGTTTATCTTAATTGTAAATGTGATAAGATGGTTAATGTTGATTAACCATTAATGATGTGATATCTATGATATATGTGTGATTGATTGATAAATCTATGTTAAACATGGATTGATAATTCCAAAAACCATATTAATAAATAGAAAAATGTGTGTGGGACAAGGAATACCTATTCTAAATCACAAAATTATAATACATTTGGATGACATAATTTTACATAAAAATACCACTTCTTTGATATATTTTATAGTGAATGTGATACACATATTCCTGATTCAAAATCATACTTTTGTGATACATTTGATATTGACTGTGTGACACCCATTGTAGAATCAAAATACCACTTGTTTGATTGACTTGATAAATTCATTGTAGGACACGTACTTCTTCACAAAATGCAAATAGGGTCCTTGGCATGGTGATCTTGGACCAAAATGTTGGCATTTGAATATGGTTCCAATTTTATATAATAAGAATTGAAATTAAATGAAAATTTATAACCATTTTATTTTGGTCGGTGATATCCCATTAGAATAGTTCAATCTCCGACATTGGAAAATGATGTTATAGTGGCCTGGGTGTCCTCCATGAATCATGTCTATATAAGGTAAAATATGGAAGAACTGAACATGTGTAAATTTTTTACAATAGTGCTCATAATTTAATATTTTTCCAATTGCAAGAATTATTATTTACTAGATATATTTATAAACTATTGTGACAGTATTACAAAGTTATACTCACCCCCTACTCAGGATTCCTGATCTATACTGAAATTGACATCATGGTTGAAGGATATGATAAAGAAAAGGGTCGAATTTTATATTGATAATTTGGATGGATCATGGATAATGGAACCATAATTGATTCATTTACATCTTTGGAGATTTCAGTGTCTTCATTTATTTTGTGTTTTTTCATATTGAAACATGACATGTATTTAGAATGACAATCCTATTTTGTGTTTTTGATATTTTATTTCCTGTTTTGGAAATCTATTGATACTAGTTTTGTAAGAAAAATTATAATATCATTGGTTATTATTATTTACTTCATTCTATTATTCTACATTGAAAATGAGGTTATAGTCTCCCCTTGGTCGACACTAAACCCTCTATTCTAGTCCGAATACTCTAACTAATGGAAAGGTGTTCCTGAGGACATCTGAGAGATTGGATCGAGGAACTTTTGTGTGTAACTTGGATCGGGACTTTAAATTTTTTTATCAAATTATTATTTTTCATTTATTTTCTTTTATCTTGTTATTTGAGAAAGGAAGATAGTAGAATGGGATAATTCTGTCCTTGGATAAGATCTTGTGCATGTGAGTATCTATCCCATGAATGATGGTAAAAGCCATGTACCTAGAAAATAACTATTATTTTTAATGTGTGTTATTTTAGTTGAATGTAATTTCACCTAGAGTGATTCACTTTCTATGGGATGGTATTATTTTTTTATATTTTCTGATATTTGACTTCTGGATCAGAATTAAATGATGGTTCAGTATGCATGCATAATTTTAGGAAATTGGGATTATTTTACAACAAGAATTATTTTATGTATGCATGGGGAAACATGTTTTGGGTAAGTTGAGGAAATTATAATTTTTTACTTGTGTATTCGAATAGAAAATAGTGAATTATATGGTATATAAGGTTTCTTAAATTATATAAAATACGAATAAATGGGGGTATAATGAGAAAAATGAATAATGAGAATGAGTGTACCCATTGTTAACTATTACCATGCTATAGAATGGTTAATGGAAGTGATTATTCCATAGTTTTGACAATGTGGATGTGGAAAATGGGGAAACACTCATCAAAACTTAATTTGAATCCCTCTCATATAAATTTGATAATGGTATGTTAAAATTCCTAGTATGGTTGTTTATAATTTTAGAGATAAAACACCACGATGGAACTTGTTGACAGGATGATAAGAGGATATAGTAAGAAATTATACTCTAGTAGAGGATCCTAAGGAAGTAGTGGTAACAGGTGAGGAAGTCAAAGAGTAGTTCTGGGAGAAAATTTATCGGTTCATGCATTTCATTTAATGAAACCTTGGTTTCTTTGTGAAAATCATCTTGAGGTGGAATGGTATTCCTTGATACAACACCCTTGAAAATTTACCAAAAAAAGGTGGATATAAGGAATAAAAGTTCTAGATTTATTCTATCCAACTATAAATTACCATTTAAGACAACTGCTGAGGGGATTTTAAATTTGGATTTATACTTGTTTTGTGTTGAAAAATAGATTTTGTGGAACATGTGGTCAGGGGATAAAATTCTTGATAGTATGGAATAAAAGGAATTTCAATATAATATGTTGGAAAACATTTAACCAGAGATTGAAAAGTAGGAGAGAGTGTTTGTGTTTATGAGGGTTACTTAAGGGAAAACATCCAAGATAAACTATGCTGGTCTATTTAAATATTTTAAGAACATCGTTCTAGTGAATGAAATATAAGATATGATCATAATAAAGTGATTTTAGAATGGTATTATATGTGAAATTCTGTCATAGGTGATAATCTTTAGGTTACAGAAGATTTCAAAAGTGGTGAATCATTATCACATTTCTATGGCGAAGCTGAAGGAGGCTTCCATTAGAGGTTATGTGGACTATTCTGGATGATCCCGAGGAATGGATTCTAAATTTAGAATTCATTATAATGAAAATTCTAGCTAGTTTTATAATATAAATATTGGATAAGGGGGAGGTTTAGTTATATGTTACCAGGTTCATGTGACCTCTCACTAGTGAGGATAGTAATGTCACATTTGTAGAGATTGTCCCCAACCACCAGTTGAGTGTCAAACATGAGGTATAATAATGAGATCTGAATACATATAGGAAAAGTGATTAGGTTGGGAGTGAGATAGTCATTCCCACTAATATTTCACTAGAGACTCTATGAAGTTAAATTTATATAACATTTTATTGATTATAGTTAAATCTATATTTTAAAAATGGTTTCTTAAATAATTTGTATCGTAAAATTAATATGAAAAATTTATTGGTTCCAGATCTAAATATGAAACCGTTACAAAATAATATTTCTTTTATACTGAAGATTATAATTTCAAACCAAATAAATTTAATAGCACAATTATATGAATTTCCATTGTCTAAAATAATCATTCCAACCAAGGAGTGGAATCCTCCTTCTAAAAAGGGAATACACTTTAAAAAAATAATGACATGAACATAAATTATTATGATTCATACCAATATCATTTTCATTAATTAGAGGAATCTTAGTATGTTGTTATTTCAATAAAATATTAAATTTAAAAATTATCATAAATAAATATAGATTATTATCTTTGAAAAAAATTATATAAAAGACAATTATAATAATGAAACTTCTTTAGGATTGGTGAAAATCAATTAATCAAACACTTGGGGATGTAACATAAATCAAGAAACAATAATCTATAAGGTAATAACAAAATTACATTAATAATTATTCTAAGATGCTCCCTATGTCCAAATATGTGATTATACCATACATATATAGATGTAAATATTTTTTGATATGATCTAATAGAATTATTTGATACACCTTTTATTATTTACCACAACATAATTGGGCCACCATCCACATAATACAAGAAAAACTACAAGAGGAGTGTGAATAAAAATGAACAAAAAATGTATAATGAAAATTTAGTCATTCACAAAGTTAACATCAATTTAAATGAAATATATAATGTGTAATTGAGAAATAACTGATCTATCTGATTATAACATAAAATAAAATATATGATGAATAATCATCATCTCACCTCCTTCACCCACACATGAAAGAACTCATTTCATACTAAGGATTAACCCTAAAATATTAATCAAATTAACATCCCATTAAGTGGGATAAAAGAATATACAATACTTATAACCCATAGTCTCTCAAAATTGGATCTTAATTATCATTAAATGTTATTTTTTTAAATTAAAACCCAAAAAATAAATTAATATTCAATTTTCAATCCATAAAAAATATAGTTCAGCTATCACCAAAGAATTATTTTTACATTCAGTTCCACACATGCCACAAAATAAAATATTTAAATATATGCGACACTAATTATTTTAGTAAAAAAATATAAACAATTATTATTAAAAACTGAATTCCCTCCATAATAGTAACTAAAAATACCAAAAAACACATTGGTTTTAAAAAACCATAAACATGACTTAAATTATATATAAATGTTAAAAATTATAACACCAATGATTTATCATAAATAATATTTTATTAAAGCCTCATATTAAATCCCATAAACAATTTCCCTAGAAAATAATTAGTGAAAATCAAATATATAAATATCCATTGAAAATATTATTTTAAAATTCTTGAGATTAATTTAAATATTAATATAAAACCGTTACAAAAATTAAATATAGATATAAAATGATATGAAATAAATTTAAAAATCCAATGTATTTCATGATATTTAAAAATTATTTAATTATACAAAAACAATTCCACTTCCATATTTAATTGTATTTTTATTGAATTGTTTTGACTTCATAATTAATAGAGGGTGACTTAATTTCTTAAGAGGAAGTGTCTTTTTAAAATTACTTAATTTTTCAATTTCATGAAATCCATTTTTTTAAAATTTATTTCATATAAAGTTATATCAAAATTTAGTTGTTATAAATGTTTTATATGAATATTATAATGAATCTATATAATTTTATTATAATAGATTCTATTTATATTTAGTTATTTTAAATTAAAAAAATTATTGTATTGAAATTGTTTTTCAAAATTCCTATGAAGCTATACAATAACATTTTTACTGATAAATGATGGGTTTTATAATTATTTCAATATTAAAATAATGTAACCCATGTTAAAGTTTATTTTTAAACACAAGTGGTTTTGGGGGGTTTTAGTGACCAATAATAGAGGAATTCATTATTTTACAAGAGTAGCTAATATTTTTGGATTTAATGAATTATTATAATATATAAATAAATATTGTTTCTAATGGCTTCTATGGAGCCAAATTAAAAAGGATTCCATGGTTATGGGTTCACCAAAGATTTTTCTATAGGTTTAAAATTGAATCATTATTTATTATCCTAGAATGAATTTAAAAATGTGAGTTATTTATTATTAGTAACCCATTTTGAGAGATAGTTGGTTTCTAGTCTTGTATAGACTTTTACCCCATTTTGAGAGATTTTTTACTGGAAGGATTTTATAGACTTTGACCATAGAAAAGGGGAATTTAATGTTATTATTATTTTTATGTTTATTCGTGGGTGTGGAAGGGGTTGATTCATTAAAGGGTGTCAGAGGTGATATAGGGTTTAGTTATTATATATTTTATTGTATATGATGACCATGATGTTCATTTATTACTCAAATATGCATTATATATGTTGTGGGATATGAGGGTAACTATTTGTGAAATTAATTTCATCATATTTTAACATTTTTTTGCATTTTTATTGTCACTCCTATGATAGATTTTTATATTCTTCGGATGGTGGTCTAAATAAGTTGTTGTAAAAAATAAAGTGTGTACTAGGTAAGTATGTTTGATTATTTTGAAAAATATTTCAATTACAGTATGTATGATTCAATCTCATATTATTTCATCTGAAGATTCCCACAATAACTATTCATTGAATTAGGTTATTTCCCTATGGATTCATGATTCCCAATTTATATTCTTTCCCCATGAGTTTGATTAATTAAGTGTCACTAATCCTAATAATCATTATTTTTATTATTATATTTTCTATTCTGGTTCCCAAATATTATATTAAATATTTATTTATGATTATTTTTATATTTTAATGGATTTTTAAATCATTAGATGATAAAATTATATGAATGAAGGAAATGATTTAGTAATGATTCATTGACATGGTTGTTCACATCTGTATTTAAAAAAACAAATTTTGGATGGTGGATTCCACCCATTTGTGGGAATATATATTTTAAAGAATAAGCATTAACTAAAAGTTGTATTCAATTATTTTGGTTTGAAATTATGGTTTTTAGAATAGAGAAAATATTATTTTATAAAGTTGTTACCTTTAGATCATGAAGAGGTGAATTATTCAAATTAATTATAATATAAACATAATTTTAAAAAACTTATTTTATATTAGAGTTTGACCTAAAATTAGTTAAATATTATATAAATTGATTTTTAAATTCTTTGGTGGAATATTATTGGTCTTATTTATCTCACACCTGATATACACACACTTGTCTCGGGATTACATAATATTAAATTTTTTAATTACATGGGAATGCCATAATTATCACAAAAAAATACACATTAATTCAATTGAATGTCATAGGGGATTGTTTAATCAAAGGGATATCCATGCATATACTCCTAATTTAAGAGGTCAGAGGGTTTCGATAAAACTCAAAAAGTATGACTAATAAAATGGACGTAAACAAAAATAAAACAAAAAAAATTAAAAAAATCCTCAACGTCATAAAAATATTTCATGAATATTATGAATCATTATCAATTGAAAAAATAAATGAGATCTATCATAATACAAATTTTTCAACTGACTAAAAAGATGTAATATAAAAAAGTTAGAAATATATAACCACTTTCATAAAAAATAACTAAAATTATACCAATTTCACAAAAATAGATTGAAAAATATTTTAATGTTAATAACATATCCATTTCATACATTATTAATATTATAAATAAGATATAATTTATTCAAAATCATTAAAATAATTTTATAAGAAAATTAAAATAAAAAAACAATGGTTTTATTCAATATAAAGAATTTTCCATCTTCTAGGGATTAAAATAAAATATATATTTATAAAAATAAAATGTTTACTATTATAAAATATAATTCATTCTAAATATCATAATATAAAAATTTTCTCAGTGTGAATTTTTGGGATTTTTCTATTGATATTTTTTTGGTGAATTGTGAAAAAGAAAGTTTATTATAAAAAATATCATTTCATTTAAGGAATTATACAATATTTGTTATATTTTTATTGAAAAAATATTATTACTATTCGATTAAAAAAATAAGTCACATATGAATCTAGATTATTATTTTTTATGGTATACTTTCATTAGTAGTATTAAAAACACATTTATCTAAAAACAATTTTTTATACCATTGTTAATCAATAAATGAATATTCTTTTCATAAATTTTTAAATGTTGAATTTAGAAAATTTTATTTCATATGTGTATATTTTATATTCTAGTTTATTATTGAGTATAATTTCAATGTTCTTTATAATTTTCTATAACAAAGTTAACTTGTTATCACCATGGAAAAGGGTAAAATGTGCTAGTTATGGTTAAAACATTGTCATAATTTTATAAAAAAACAAAATTCTTATTAGAATAGAGAATTTAGAACCATATCCAATTTTATTAGAAATTTTATTTATTTATTACAACATTAATTCGGGTAAAACATATATGATAATTAAATTTTTAGAATAAAGACTTGTTTCTCACTCCAATAATTTAAAAAAGGGAACCACATCTGTTAACTTATTCAAAACCATTGAGTCCCCTATCTCTCACATGGTATACCAAAATATATTAAAAACATCCATACCTACTTCCTATAGTATTTTTTTAAATAAAACATCTGACTATATTCTCTTTAGAAGTACACCAACTATGGTATTTCAAATTAATGGAATAAATATTAACTTAGATATGTCATGTTATTT
This sequence comes from Viscum album, assembly GCA_963277665.1. NCBI lineage: Eukaryota > Viridiplantae > Streptophyta > Magnoliopsida > Santalales > Viscaceae > Viscum > Viscum album. Next base: position 64,010,743 of record OY728128.1, read on the forward strand.
TTTTAAATAAACCTTCTTCAAAACTATCACAAAAAATGTGATGTAATATCAAAATAATATAAAATTTACATAAATTTTATTATGTTTATTGTAAAATATATTTTCATCTCATTTTCAATAAAATTGTAAATGACAACATCACTTAGAGGTATGTAAGAACTACAACCTCTATAATGAAATGTTTTTCATTTTTTCATCACCACATCACAATGATGGTTATTATGTTATAGTTAATGAATATATATGATATTGATGATATAATTATTATTGTATAATGAAACAATATTATATAGACTCTCACATATAAATCCATTGGGAAATGATAATATCACTCATTCATACATGTTGACTACCAAAACCCCAAAAGTGATAAGACTAATTTTTCAATTAATTCATGAATTTTTAGGTACCAAATGTATTCAGTGTATAAAACTGAAAATTATTTCATTATTAATATTTTTCATATTATCAAACAATTACCCCTTTGACCACAGTCAACCAACCTATGTTTAATTGGGATTTTAAATTGTAAATCCTCAAAACATCTAATATATATATTACATGTTTAGTAACTATATATGTTCTTCTAATAAATTATATAAAATTTATTATGATAAGGTAATAAAAATTATTAATTTTATAAAAATAAAAAATCATTATTAACTTATAAAATAAGATTTTAATAATACATGTGTGAGTCATACTAAAGAAAATTAATCATTCTTCAAATCCTTATTTAATTTTTTTAGAATATTCTTCTAAACTCCATATCCATCCATATCCATGTTTCGTAAAATAATTTCCATATTTGTAATAATATTATAAAATTTTTGTTCAATTTGATTTTTTGAACATTCTTTTTCATTCAATTTTCATGATGAATTTTTTTTTTCTATTCAAGTTAATTTTGAAAATTTTGAAACAAAATAGTTTTTTAATATATGTGGCATGAACATAAATTCCCACAAAAATAAATATTATTGACTAAAATTACTATCCTTTTCTAATCATTCATTGAAGATTATACATCATATTCTGCAAGGAATTTTTAATATTTTATATCAATCATAATGGAAATGGATATTTCTTAAAAATTTTACAACAAACTAGAAATTGATTATAAAAATATGGTAAAAAGGATATATTATGAGTAATTATGATAGAAATAATATACTATATGTGTTTTATGTATGTTTTGGACATTTTAAATTGTTTATTCCTATTTATGTAATTGATATAGATCTGTCATTGATTATGTATTGATTTTATTCCCCATGTAGTATATGGTATAATTAACCTAGTTTTGTTTACAATTGATAGATTATTTGTGTGATTTATTGTAATAGTTTTATTAAATTTATTTTCAAGGTAAGCCACTTGATTTCTCGAATGGAGAAAAAAAAATTGTGATTTATTTTTATTTCAAATGGTATGAATATGAGTTTATTTTGAATGGAACATTAATTCCCATTCTATGGGTAACAATAATAATTTTAAAAAATGGTTTCATGAGGTGTCATATTTTATAATAAATCATCATGATTATGAATTTTACTTTAATATTTATTGTGATATGTTTTATAAAATGAATTCAGAATTAGATTTTATTTCATTTCATTGTTAAATAATATTTTGAGATTATATTTTATAATATCAAATATTTATTTTTTATGGGATTTCATGATTCTCAAAAAAGGAATAATAGATATATTTATTTTTAGATCACATAATGAGCATTTTTTATCATTCCATATATTCAAATGTTTTTCATTGGAATTTAAGATGAATAGAAACTATATAATGGTCTATATTTCTATTATGGTGATACGTTTTAAAAGGATAAAAATGTTTTTAATTTAAAAATACATTAATTTTTGGAATCATATTTTCGATTAAATTTATATTGAGAGGATGTTTTGAATTTTTAATAATGTTTTGATATGTATGGCTTATTTTTATATAAATAATAATATAAAACTAATATATCAGTGGAATGTAATAAAATTCAATTCTAACTATTAAAATCATAATTATGGGTTGTTAATAGTAAGGAAAATTACCTTTTATATTTTACAATTGTTTGGATAAAATTAGAAACCAGGTTGTCATTATGCTAATAAATTTAAGGAATACTATTATATATATAATATTATAATTATAAAATACCGAGGATTAATATGTAGATTCATATTATATCGGCCTTTTTTGTAATGGATTTCTGTATAGAAAATAGAGTGAAAGAATTGTACATTCATTAGAATGATAATATCTTTTTAAACCAACAATATTTAATAGTTGGAATATGAAAAAAAAATATTGTAGTTATGTAAGATCAATTTAAAAATCTATTAATGTTGGTAAGAATTATAATGATTGATTTATCTCTCTATAGAGGAACAATAATATAGTGTAAAATATCTTGAAACAATATCCAATAATAATTATGTGAACCTTATATGTTTTCTTAGTTGAAAGAATGATCATTTATCTATAAATGATATTATTCATTTATGGGTTTTCCGAATAGAAAATGGTAATTATTTACTTCTACATTTTTTGGAATTAAATTAGATGAACTATTTCATTATTAATTCCAAGGAAAAATATTATATTGATGTGGTAGAATAAGTGGTATTTAATGATATTTTCCTTCTGATTAATTTTTAAAAGTTTTTTTGACTACGGGTGGAAATGCATTTTTCAGAATTAAAGAAAAAGGAAGAGGGCACAATATCAACCTATGAAGCTAACATTATAAGATTGTTTAGGTATTTAATAGTTTTATTATCGGCCATGATTATATAATTAAAAAATTTTAATACGGATTGAATCCATGATTATATAATGAATTTTTTCCCAGGAAAATAATCACATTGAGAATGTTTTAGAAAGTGATGATAATTTTCAGATGATGTTTTTTGAAATTTATAACCACAAATAAATGAATTGGCCATGTTGTAAGAAATGGGAACACATCCATTTTATAAATCTAAAGGTAATACTTCTAAATTTACCTCTTCTATTACGGGTGGTAAGATGAATCCTAATTAAATCCAAAAATTATTATATATGAGGTATATGGGGACATTTTTTCATGATTTGAAAATTTATTGGTAATGGTTAGACCAAATATGAATTTTTTTTATGATTTGTTATAAATATAAAAATATTGGTTATTTTGTTGATGTTTATCTAAAAAAATGATGATTAGAATCATCGAGACCATGTGTCAAATGGTATTGAAAAGATATCAAATACTACCTAGGGAAATGATACACCATAAAATAAGTTTGTGGGTGGTACATTACTTGTTTACATATATTTTTCTATAGTAATTTTTTATTCAAGGTCTATACATTATATGATCTTAAGAAAAGATTCTAGTAAAATTTAAATATTATCCAAATAAATGGAGAAATATCTTTTAGTAGAAAGTATATTTGGTTGTATTAATTATTTAATGAATTAAAAGAACCTTCTTATGAATATCATAATAATTATCTCTTAAAAATAATATACTCATTCCCATGGTTTTTTTTATGTTATTCTGGGTACAAATTGGATTTCATTTTATCATTCCATGATTTATTTTGGAGATAATGATATTATATTAAATATCCATAGTTATAATTAATTTTAATATTAGAATTATTTCTTACATATGATAACATATCATGAATCTAAACAAATGAATAAATATTGTCATGAAATTAATCACGCTCATATGGAAAAAGAGTGAATTTGTAAAAAAAATTATAATAAATGAAAATGTGGATGTATCCTTTAAATGTTATTCTTAATGTTTTTTAGATCAATTGTTTTAACAGTTTATTAAATTTTATTTTTAGAATAAAATCCAATTCTAAAACTACTATAAATAATTACTCAATTAGAATAATTTTATTTGAAATTAATATTATAAGATTGTATTGATATGGGTATTATTTTTCTTAATAGTTCATCATAGGGTTTTATAATTTTGCTTCAAAAAATTAACGATTGTTATATGAGGACTTTTATTATGTATAGATAATTCAAAAACATCATTATGAATAAAAATTATATGTTTAATTATATAATATATTTTTTATTAGCACCACTGAGAACAATATTTTTTGAGGAATTATATCTGGTCTATATTACATTAAAAATCATTAATGGTGGAATATGTTATGATGAAATCATTTGATATATAGAATATCTATTAATAGTTTCGGGATTTTTCCTTTGATGCTTACAAAAAAGGTTCTTAATTTTGGAATCATAAAAATAGATATTTTTTTTGATTATTTAGATAAAATTATGATGGTATTAATTGACTTAATCATTTTTATTATAAATTTTATGATGAATAAGAGATATAATAAAGTATTTTTCTATTTTTTTTAAATTAGATGAATTTATAAATAAAAATTATAAAATTTTAATATTGGTAGTAATAAATTTCATTCAAAGGGAATATTGTCTCTCATGAAATAATAATTATTGATCCTTCTAATAATATGATAGTTTAAAAATTTCTATTACCTAAAATGTTTAATAAGATTCAATGTATTGTTTTATTAGTTGGTTAATACTAATTTTTTTTTGAAAAAATTAATTATTTATATTTTCAACAAATAATGTTCTCCAAAAATGTAGTTTTCATTGTCTAGATAAATTAATGAGATGAATATTTTTATGAATTGAAAAATGATTATTTAGTGCTCTTGTGTTATCCTTTCTTTTAGGAAATGGGATTTTGTTATATAAAGTAATTATTATTTTTGGGGATGTGATTTTGTTTTTATTCTATATGATCATGTAATTTCTTATTCCTCATGAGAGTTGAAACCTCAAAAAATGAATTATCCTATGCATGATCATGGGTTTCATAATTAATTTTTTATTTTAACATCTATAATAAACTATATGGAAAAAAAATTAAATATATAAAGATGTGAAAAGTTAAAATTAAATATTTACTGAAAAAACAATTTACTATGAGGTATAAAATATAAATATAATTTAAGAAGATTATTATTTCAGAATTTATTAGTAACCAAGAAAAAATAACAAGGTATTCATTACCTTATATCAAAAAAATTATGAATCAGTATTTATGTTATAGCTGAAACATGATACTTTGGATTATTGTTTAGTTAAATGTGGAAATAGGAAATTTTAATTTAGGGACTGGATTTTTATTTATTCAAGCATAATTTACATAATATTTTTAAATATAATTATGGATGTTCAGATAAAATATTTTAGTTCGCATGAAAGGGTAGAGTTTTTTATAAAAAGAATGTTTCATACTTTTAACATTGAAGATTATTGTAATATATGATTTTTAATGTGGGTGCATGTTCCATGTGGCACTAGTTGAGGAAATAATTATTGATTTTGGACAATAGAAATATTTTTTTGTTAGTAGAACGAATGTATACCGAGACCATCAATAATATTAATGGTTTGATGAAATTAATAACAATATTTGTTGTTTTACAATGAAATTTTTTACTTTTCATCACATTAATGATGAGAAAATATATCTTGAGGGAATTCATAACCATTTTATAGTTACTAAATAATAATTTGATAATATATACATGGATTTCATGGTGGGATTACAAAATACATCTGTGTAATAATTTTACTTTGTCTACTGATGATTGATTGAAAAAATATAAAAATGATAATCAATTGGAGATAGTATTTCATGGGCTCATATTTTTATGGTCTATAATATAGAGATAATATATTTATGTGAAGTCCTTATTTCAATTATAACTCTTTTTGATATAATTTTAATCGGTCATGACATACCCCTTGTGGCTCATTCCTTGACTACCCCAAGCCTGCCTTCCATAGGCCATGGGATGGTGACTGGAACCTGAAAGAAATATCCTAAATATGTAAGGAATTTCCATATAACTTATACACACACATACAGGGAAAAACTACACAAAGAAAACCAAAAAGGTAAGATATTAATATAACCCCCACAAGGTACCCCCACTAAGAGTAAAATTTTTATACTGAATGTAAAGGTTCAAGAATACAAGCCCAACTAAAAGAAAAGTACAACTAAAGAAGGACATGATCAAAGGTGATCTACTAAGGATCCTACCTGATGGGTTGGTATAGCTCCAAGTCCGCTGTCACTACAGCACACCATATCTATCGATCCACCTCCAAGTACCATCTAGCACTGGATCCCCAATGTCTCATTCAAATAATTCTTTTGTCTGCAAAATACACAATAGGTGTGGGTGATTCCCATGCATGGGTGAGAATAACAATAATCAGTAGGGACCTCGAGACCAACTTTGGTCTCACAGAAATCCAAAAAGAAAAATTACAATAATGGAATTTCTCAATGTAAAGCACAATTAAAGAGACTCAGTTCACATTAGGTATAACATAAGTACATATGTAAAGATAAATAGTCCTAAATATAGATAATATTATTTTATTGAGAGGCTCTATTTTTGATCCATGAAGGGTCTCTCTATGGGTGATCCACAATGGGTTGTTCTACAGCTGATCAAGGAAGGGTCACTATTATGTTGTAGCACAAATGGTCACTATTAAGCCAATCTAGGAAGGGTCGATAGTATTCTAATCAATAAAGGATCTCTAGTATGTTGATCAGTGAAGGGACGCTAGTATGTTGATCTAGGAAGGGTCACTATTATGCTGATCCATGAATGTTTGTTATTTTGTTGATCCATGAAGGGTCGCTAGTATGCTGATCCACAGAGGGTTTCTATTGTTCTGATCCATGAATGGTTTCTATTATTTTGATCTATGAATGGTCTCTAGTATCTATGAAGCATCGCTAGTATGATGATCCACAAAGGGTCGCCAGTATTCTGATCAATGAGGGGTTGCAGTTAGGATGATCCATGAAGGGTCGGTATTCATTATTCAAATCACATCCAGCCACTAGATTCCTGCACATAAAACAATTAATTCTGGGAGGATCCCCTTATCAAGCATTAAGTCATACCTCAATTTCTGTGAAGTCCCACATAGAGTAACCAAAAGGAGATCCTTTTTTAAGGGTCCCAACTCAACAGATGACACATCAAACGGGCGCCCGGTCTATAAGATATTGAATTTTTGTAGGAAGGGCACTGTTGAATCGAGTTCGATCCAACTATTACATATGCCAACCTCCAAAAAAACTCTCATAGAATATCTTATAAGTTTTTTCTTGTCACTCTCGTCCCAATGCCACTGCCAACACATCAATCTGATTCATGGTTTGAGAGATACATGTGTTTTAGTGAAACAGGGGCCAATGGTGTAAGGGTCTTGTCAGACCCAGTCAGACAGACAGGACCTGACACAGGCATTCTCGACCCCACCTAGTTTGGGTCAACTAACCCCGACCCGGATCTGCTCTGGCCTGGGACCGATCCACTATAGAGGGTCAGCTCCTCCATCTAAATGTGGATAACCAGCATCAGATATTCAGCATATGAGGCCTGGTAAAGTAGCCATGCCCTCCATATCATCAAGGTAATAAGTCCCCATGTTGACTAGGTCAGCACAACCACAGTAGCCACGCCCTCGGTCACTTGCATGGGTGGCCCGGATGCTGGCAGCTAACTCCGGGATGCGCCGGTCAGTGATGCACATCCATGAGGCCATGGCCCTCTTCGTCTAAGGTGCGACAACGGGTGAACCATCTCCCTTCTCCCATGACCACCACTGTTAGCCACCACTACAGGCCACCGTCGGCACGCTGATGGTTTCTTATGCGGGTCACTAGAGTTGCTATGGTGGTCCATTTCGCAATCTGTCATTGCCTATGGGATTGTAAGGCTACCACATTCTCTTTGATGGGCTCGAACTCTCCTTGCCGCCATTTTGAAATTTTATTCATGGAGAAGGAGCATGCGGAGGGGATCATGCCTTGTTCATGTCGGACCACACCCTCCCTATTAGAAGTTAAAAACTATGGGGATATCGTGGTAGTGTAGTTCAACGAATACAAGTAATAATTTAATTCTAGATATAGTAATTCAAAAACAATTCAGCCTACCACCAGAACACATTATTTGTTGATGAACATGTTCATGGGATGATCTACATTAGCTATTTTAAAAAAAGGATAAAGAAATTTTCAATATTTCAAGCCCCTCTTTCATTTGGCGTTCGTTGTCGTAGCATTCCGTCCTCGGGGGTTCATGAGGTCATCATCATTAGTCACTTTCTGGATTTGTTCATAGAGGCACGTCAAAGTCGACAGCATTTCGTTAGCGTTCATCATTCATCGTTGGAGAGGACACATAATGGGGGCTTGTCAGGGAAATTCCCACGATTTAATTTTCAACTCCCCAACACATTAGATAATTAAAAAGGAAAAAAATCATAGTGTTTCTGTTATGCTGTGATGTGGCATCATTATGTTTTTTCATTTATGAAATAGCATATCGATTACGCTTTCAAAAAAATACATTATAGATCCAAATTTAATGTTCCATGTCATCACCTCATCATCATACCGCATCACCACCATCCTCCACCCAACAGGGTGAAAATAAAATAAATTAACTCTTTTAAGAAGATTTAATATTTTCCAAAATGTTTGAAAATAAATTTTTTCGTCTGCCCCTTGCTGGTTGAAGTTAAGTCCATACTAGGAAAATCCTGGTGTTCTGAGTTCAATGGTGCCCTCATATTTTCGATTTGATCCTCAGTTCAAATGTTAGAATGTCCCTCTCCCATGTTTATTGAACATTTCATTAAAAAAAGTTCACAATTTTATTCTTGTCTCATTGGGACTCAAAATTATGTGCCATCAAGGTGTGCAGTCTTGAAATAATACCATATAATTTAAATCCAATATTACAAAAATATTATGGGACATTACATTCTCCCACATTAGGTATTTAAATCCCTAAATTCCAAAAAAAATGTCTAGTCAAACAAATGGGGGTATTGGGAATGAATTTATGCCTCCCTCTCCTATTTTCTCTGCTGGAGGTTCCAGTGCTACCACTGAGCGCACACCAGGGAAATTGACCATCCTCAATGGACCTGCAGTTATAAAGCCTCTATCATTTCTAGGAACTCCATAAACGTCACCCCCATCGTCAATGTCTAGTTCATCCCAGTTTATGACATTATAATGATCATACATGTACCTCCACAACAATGAAACAGGGAAACAATCATGCACCTGGTGTATCTTTGGGGGAAGAACTAGGCGGTAAGCCACCGCCCCACCTATGATGAGGATCTGGAATGGTCCGATGAACTCCATAGATAACTCGCCACCCAAGCCAAATCTCTACAATACTCGACGAGGAGAGACCCAAAAGAAAAAATGGCCTCCCTCCTCAAACTCCAAGTGTTTCTCTATCCTATCGGCATAAGAAATATTTATATTATGTGTTGTCCTCATCCTCTCTTGAATGAAATGCAACTTCTCAGTGGTAGGTTATACCATCTCAGGACCCATGAGTGTTGAATCCCCTGGGTCTGTCGTGCATAGAGGTGATCATCATTGTCTCTCGTATAAGGCCTCAAATAGTTTCATGCCAATAGTGGGGTGATGGATGTGGTTGTACGTGAACTCCACTAGTAGCAGGTGTCCTCCCAAATGCGACCATTATCAAGGACACCATAAGGAAGCATGTCCTCTATTTAATGTATGGTCTACTCCGTCTGACCAACTATATAGGGGTGAAAAGGTGTGCTTAAGAGCAGTTGGGTCCCGAATGCCTCTTGAGGTCCCTTTCAGAACAAGGATATAAAGCACTCATCATGGTAAAATACGATGGTTGAGGTCACCCCATGAAGTATCACTATATTATGGATGTAGAGGTGACCCAATCCCACTACCGATCCCTGATCTTGGATAGGGTAGGATGTGAGCTGAATTTGTGAGTTGGTCAATGATCACCCAAATAGAATCATAGAACCTAGTTATGCATGGAGACCCCATATTGAAGTCTATGGAAATACCATCCCACTACAATAATGGTACCTCAATTGGTTTCCACAATCCTGCTAAAACCATATTCTCATCCTCTTGCTGACTACTAAGGCATCATGAAACAAACTCTACCTTTGCATTCATCATCCAAGGCCAACAGTACTGATAATGGAGGTCATGGTACATCTTCATTGCACAAGGATGTACTTCCATAGTTTATGTATGGAAATCCATTGAAAAATACTCTCTTATCATCACTAGTACTAGGGAGCATCCTCTCAAAAGTATTACATGATCCCTACCTATAGAAAATCCATTAGGATCTTTTCCTAAGAGTATCAGAGCACATCGAGACTCGCCAACAATATCCACATTTTTTCCTCCTTAACTCTCTAATAGAGTTGGAGAGTGACTATCATTGACTGAAGGAAAGCTTCCTCATCGTTATCCACAAAGGATATATGCATTGTCACTAGAAACAATGTCACCTCACTCCACATCTGTATAGAGAACAACCTAGTGAGTGTGTCTTCCCCAATGTTACCTATCCAAATAGTATAAACTACCACAATGGAATAGTCATAGAAGAACTAAATTTATCATTATTATCTCAAGATCGGGTCCTTCTATGAGAATATATACTTGAGGCACTTTTGGTATGAGTATATAGTAAATCATTCCCCAACACATAGTGCCGCCACATCTTCAGGGAAAAGACCTCAACTACTAACTCCTGATCATGGTTCGCGTAGTTCTTATAATGCTACCGCCATTACCATGATCAATAGGTGATCACAGCTCACTCCAACATCAAGGAAAAACTCAATCCGGTCCTTGATACATCATAGTATACCACATAGTCGATTTCTGCCTCCTGAAAACTCAATATGAGAGAACTGATCATGTACCTCCTCAGCTATTGGAAGCTCTACTGCCATTTCTCATTCCACATTAAGGGTTTTACTTTCTTCTTAAAAGCTCTCATAGGTGAATATACTCAGGAGAAGTCGAGCAAGAACCTATGGTAGTATCCGACTAAACCCATGAAACATTATACCTCAGTCAATCTTCTGGGTGGCTCACAAGAAATAACAACCTCTATCATCGCCTGATCCACTGGAACTCTAGCCTCTGAGATGAAATTCCCTAATAAGTGTAGCACCCGAATCCAGAACTAGAACATCTTGAGTTAGCATAAATTTAGTTCTCTCAGAGTCCATCTTGGACTATTCGAAGGTGTGTAGCCTGCCCCTCCTTTGAAGCTGAGTACCCCAAGAATTCATTAATGATGACTACCACAAAACAATCATGGTACGGATGGAAGATCATATTATAGAGTCCCATGAACAATACTACAACATAGTTCATGCCAACAGGAATCACCAAAAACTCATTGTGCAAACACCTTCATCTAAAGGATGTGTTCGTCTAATTCTCATATCGTACCAGATGTTGATGATATCCTAATATGAGGTAGATTTTTTAGAACCACCTCACTCCCTTACGATGATCGAAGAGGTCATCAATTCTCATAAGTGGATACTTGTTCTTCATGGTCACCTGGTTCAGGCATCGAAAGTCCACGCATACCCTCAATCTCCCATATGCCTTCTTGAAAAACTACACGAAGGAATGCCATGGTGAAAAACTTGGCCTTTCAAACACGTTCCACTTCAAAAGTCCTCCAATTATGCATGTTGCTTCTTGATCTCCATGGGAACCATCTGATATGCATGTGTAGATATCAGCGCCGTCCATGGGTATAAATTGATACTAAATTCAATGTCCCTATGAAGAGGTGGTCACAAAACCTCATTAGGAAATTCATACTCATACTCTTCCACCAATATTGGAAATCCTGGACTCCTCTCATCCACCACCTCAAGGGTGAGGCTATCCAACTGGTGAGTGACTAGTTGAGCCCAACTCCATGAAAGTACATATTGTGCTACAATGGTTACCCTCTTATCGGCGAAGGAAAACCTGGTCCCATACTCATAGACAAAGCACACATTACACCTATAACAACTAATCTTAGAATGGAATGTAGACAAACTGTCCATACCCAAGATAATGTCTTATTTCCTTGATGCTGTGACTAGGGGATCCCATCCAAATATCTCATCTCCTAGAGTAATCTCACACTGCCTACACCAATGTGTAATCATCGAAGCCACTCCCATTGGAGTCTCTAATCCTACGGATCGAGCCACCAGATCCACCGGAATCTTCAAACCAAGAAAGAAGTCTGTTGTTAAAAAATTGAGTGTCTAGTACCTTGTCTATAAAAATTGTAGCGAAGAGAGAGCATACATAGATTGTATCTGTAATCATCTCTAGGGAACCATGGTCGTAGGCCTACACTAACTGAATATGAGTTTTCCCCTATTAGCTGGCTCCCTAATCCAGTAGTGGACCACCTGGGGGTCGTGGAGGTTGTACCTTGAACCATCATCCACCCCCAGACACACATTTGGACCCCCTACCACATCTTCTGCCCTAAATAACTCCTCTCTTGAAACACTATTGATACCTTAGTGGTCCCCCAACTTACTTCTATTCATCCGTGCAGGGAGTCCGACAATCACAAGTCATGCATCCCTATAAATCATTGGAATAACAAACTGTGGCCCTTTGATGACCCCCTCTTCCATACGAGCTCCGTAATTATGACCATGCATCCTAGGGTCATCCTTCAGAAGGTTTGGCATGCTTGGGCCTCTACATCATCTTCTTACTGCCTGCTACAGATGAATCATCCACCTGTCATCCGGTGGTGGCTCTCACCATCGGTGCCTACTCTTCTTGGAATATCTACACCAGTAGAGCTTACTATAGCACTCCATCCATCATCTGGATGATGAGAGAAATCATCAATGCCATAAATGACGGTCATAGTCCCTGATCAAATGTCCATTCCTTAAATAAATATTCTCATACTATATCAATGGAGTAGTATGAGAGGTCGGTAATCTTGGCCGAGTAATGGTCCATAGTTAGGAAACCCTGCATTAGGTGAAGTAGCTCATGAATATGCACTGAGTGTACAGTCACTGGTGCAAACTCCGCCCTGATGATAATTTCAAAGTCTGACAGGGAAAGTGTTTCCTCCTCTTGTGTCAGGAATGTCAAGATCCACCATCTTTCTATCATTCCCTAGAAAAGGCTAGTGTCTAGAAGCACCATCTTGTCTATAGGTGTCTCTACAAGATGAAAAACCCTCGTAACTACCTCCAGTCAATCCACAGCTACCTGAAGATCTGTCTTTCCATGAAACCTTGGGCGCCTCTATCTCTAGGACTCATACAACAGGCTTAGTTAGCGTGCATTGACCGCTCATGGGGCTGGTTGAAACAGCTTCTCTATGGGTGGTGGTACTACTTTTTAACAACCTGATGATGATGTTGTTGTAAGTGGTCCCTCAACCGATGCCTCTTCTATTGGTGAAACATCGTCATGATCCCTCACAATAATAATCGATGTATTTATTTTTGAGGAATCCTATAAGAAAATATATGTTTGATGGTCAATACATTATACCTGCTGAAAAGAATAAAAAAAGATCACGTGGAAAACATTTCTAAAATACATGAAACTAGTGTTATCATGTACGTAGTCAGAAAATAAAATTGTGGGTCTTGGTGTATGGATACACTAGTTATCTCACCAACACTAAACTCCCCAAACTGAAATCCAATCTAAATACACTTAACAATATTTCCCCCATCGAAAATACAGACACATAGTTCTTCTAGTAGAACATTCTACGCTCTAATACAACACTGTCTCAACCTGTCCCCCAGGACCCGTACCATGACTACCCCATGACCACCTTCCATATTCCTGGGGATGGTGACTTTCAATAGAAATTAATATCCAATAATGGGAAGGAATTTCCTTTAAACTTGTACACACACAGATAGGTAAAATCTAAACAAAGAAACCCACGATGGAATGAATGTAGTAAAACCACCATGAAGTACCACCACTGAGTATAAAAGATGTAAAAAGAATTTAAATGGGCTATAATACAAGAACAAATGATTGTAAAGTACCACAAAAGTTGTCAAAAATCTAGAGGTCATCCAACAAGGATACTACCTAAGAGGTAGGAACATCTCATGGTTCATTATCACTACATCACACCACGTTTATCGATCCACCTTCATGCACTGTATAGCCTTTGTTCCCCAAGTTATCAGCAAAGGAATATTTGATCGGCAAACGATACAACATGTGTTGTAAAATCCCATGTAGTTGTTATTAGAACAATAATTTTTTGGGACCATAAGACAAACTCAGGTCTCACCGAAATCTACAATGGAAAAATACCAAAAATCATGATGTCGTTGTAATGTAGAATGAAAACAAAATAGCTCAAACAAGGTATATCAGAAGTATGTAATTTAATATGATTATTCATAAATCATTATCACCATATTCTATTTATAGGCTCTTCTACTGATCAATGAAGGGTCTCTCTATGGATAATCTGTGACGGTTTGTGATAGTGTTGATCTACAAAGGGTCTCTCTTATGCAGATCCACAGAGGGTCGCTATTATTATTATCCACAAAGGGTTGCTTGCATATTGATTCATTAATGGTACCTAGAATTCTGATCAGTGGAAGGTATTTAGTATGCTGATCCATGAAAGGGCCTCTATTATGATGAACCATGAAGGGTCGCTAGTATACTGATCTAGGAAGGGTCTCTAGTATGCTAATCCATGAAGGGTTGCTATAATGGAGATCTACGAAGGGTACCTAGTTGGTTGATCCATGAATGGTTGAATTTATGTCGGTCCAATATTGTTCTCTTTTATTTTGATCCATGTAGGTTTTCTAGTATGCGTATCTATAGTGGGTCACAATTATACTGATCCATGTAGGGTCGTCATTCAATATTCACGTCATAGCCAGCCCCTGGATTCCCGCAATTAGCACGCTTGACTATTGGAGGATCCTCTCCTAAATCCATCGTTCATACATCTACTACCACGATGTCCCTCATAGAGTAACATAAAAGAAAATCACTTCATAAGGGTCCCAATTCAACAAACGATTCATCGAAGGGAATCCTGGTCTCTAAGATTCATGCATTTTTTTCAAAAGGGCCAGTTGGACATGTGTCAGATCCAAACATACAATATTCCAACCTCATTCAAAAATCACAATGATTATCTCAACAACACCTCCTCATCTCAAGGGTCCCATCTCCACTTACAGTGCATCAATTGAATTCCTAGTTTGATATATACATGCCACTTAGCGAAATGGGTGTCGGTTGGGTCTATGTCTAGTCTGACCTGGTTGGACCATCCTGACCCAACACATATTGAGTCTGGTCGACCATAGTGGGTTGAATCTTGCATTTGGATGCGACATAGCTGCATATGGTCCTCCAAGTGCATGACTGGTGAAAAAGGTAGTGGCCTGCATATCCCCCGTGGAACGAGTCTGTGGGTTTCCCAGGTCAACTTTGTGCCTGTGTGGTGCCATGGGTCTCTAGTGTCATGACTTTGTAGGCCTTGACAACTGTTTCTCACCCAGGCAGCCCGGATGCGGGCCTCCACATCCTCACATTGTCATTTGGCAATTAACCTCCACACTGTTGTGACCGTATGCCTCTGCGATGTGCCACCTCCCTCCACTTGAGACCGCTTCTAGGGGTCGCCGCTGACAGAGACACACCAACAGTTTCTTATGTGGGACATCAATGTTTCTTTGGTGGTCCATTTATCAATTTTCTACAGCTACATGAAATTAATGCTCCCACCTTTACTATGACTGGATCGATATCCATGTGCTTCCTTTTTGTGAATTCATCCATGAAGAATGCACTAGCGGGGGGCTCAGGCCTTATTCGTGTCGACTCATGCCCTTCGTGTTAGACATTTAAAAACATGGGGAGATCTGGGAATTGTAGTTCAACCAATACAAGTGAGAAATTATTCCTAGATAGGGGAATCATAAAAAAAAGTCACACTTCAGGAAGAAATAATGATCCACATATCAACTGTTTGTGGGTAGAACCATGTTCGTCATTTTCCAAAAAAAATGTATTATTTAAATAGTTCAAATCCCTACCTCATTGAACAATTGTTACTATAGTGTTCCATTATCGAGGGTCCAAGAGTTCAATGTTTTTAGTCTCTTCCCAGCATAGTTCTTCAAGGCATGTTCAATTCGATGATGTTCATCATTATTTGTTGGAGAGGATGATCACTGGAGGTTTTTCAAGGAATTTCCTATGATTTAATTCCCAACTCTCCAATACAATAGCTACTTAAAAAGAGGACACATCACAATGTTTCTATTATGATTCCATGTTGCATGTTACATTGTTTCATTAATAAAATAGAATACTGGTTACTCTTGATGAATGATCCATTATGGTTCCCCATTTAATGTGCCTCATCATCACCTCATCGATGTAACGTAGTGTCGTTATCTCCCTCTCAATGTTGAGAAAATAAAATAAAATAAACTTTTATGTAATGTTATTATTTTCCAACTTTAAAAATTAACTTTTTTGTTAGATCCTATCTAATAATTGTTAATTTCTTTCAAAATGAATCTCGGCATTCCATGTTCAATAGTGCCCTCAAATTTTTGATGCAATATGCAATTAAAATGTTAGAAAATCATGGTCTCACATTTACTAGAGAGACCATAAAAATGTTTAGAACTCCGTTTCAGGCTCTCTAGGCCTAGGAGTCATGTACCATCCAAGCGTGAAGTCTCAAAATAATTCCATATAATTTAAAAAAAATTACACAGAAATTTCGGGATATTACATTATCACTATTTTCTGGAATGTTAATAAAAATAAAAAATTTACTAAAATAAATTTTAAATTAAAATTTAAACATCAATATAAGTGGAAATTATAATTAATTATTAAAATATTGAATGATATGATTTTGAGATCATTATTTTTTCTTTAAAGGATTTTACTTCTAATTATAGTTATCATTCAAATATTGTGATTCCATTATTTCATGAATTATATTTAATATTGTGATGTGTTCATTAAAATTAGGATAAATCTGATGAGATTCTGTTGATGGGACTGGAATGAGTAAAAGAAATGGTAGATAGGGTAATGATGATTCATAACCCTCTTAAGGAATCTTGGATAATGAGTAAGATTTGTGTAGTATATCGGAAGGATGATCCTTTATTTTATGTAGGAAGTCATGTATTTCTTAACATGCCCCCCAAGAAAAGTGAAATGTGATTTTTTATGAAAGGGAATGATAAGACCATTAATTATTAGTATATATTAAATTATATAGAAATAATGATCATTTTATTATATATTATAATTTCCATCGATTTTATCTCATTTAAGATAAATGTTACATTTATCACTATTAGAGAAATATATAGCAGTTTCCCCATGTGTTTGGATCCCTGGGGTGGTATTATTGGAAGAAAAGAAAATTTATATGGAAACTAAAAATGTATTTTTGATTATAGAGATATGTTGATATTCGAAATGGTAACTCACATAGTAAATGTTCTGTAATTGGAGAACATGATTGTGGAAGAAACATTATATCCTAAATAATCTATAAGGTACGAATACATAACTAACAAAGTGATAGATAAAATTAAAACACATAATTTATTTAATGGGATTATAGAATCTACATTATTTTTATAAGTAAATCTATTTTAATACTTACTCGTATTCTTGATTCTATTTTATAGATTCATAATAATTATATTAATTTTATATGAATTTTGAAATCTAAAAAAACTGCTATATTAAAACTATTTTTGTTTCCCAGTATAATATATTAGTATTTAAACATAAAAATTTCTAAATTTAATATATTTAATTCTAATGTAAAGAATTTATTTTTTATATCATCATATCATGTTTACTGTAGTGTTCATTTTTTATATTTTACATAAAATATATATTTTTTGATGAATAATGGGATATACAGATTTATTAGAATCTAAAAATTATATTAATTTTTTTAGAAGTAAAATTCAACTTAACTTTTTTGAAGTAATAGTATTCCCCCATTGGAGAAAAATTCAAATTAATAAAAAATAAATCATTATAATACCTTATTTTGATTAAAATCATTTTTAGGGTTAAAACACATTTAAAAATTATATTTTTTAAATTAAGAACACATAAATTAAAATTAATTTATTAAAAATATATTAAATTAATTTTAAAATTTTTATTTTATACTATAAATTAAGATATTTAAATTTAGTAATTAGATTAATTCCATTATTGTTCTTAATTAATAGTGACTATTGTAGAATTTTTTCACCATGACAAATTATAGAATTGGTTAATTTGGCTAGAAAAAAGCACTATAGGGTCACAATTTATCATCTAAATTCATAAATTAATTTTTGTCATAAATTAACACATTTTATTCAATAATTTGTAGGTTAAGAGGCACTTTACCATCAGTTAGACCTTTATAATTTTGAAATGTAATGAATAATTACAACATATCCACTCCCCTCACTTATAAACGAGAACCACCTCACCTCAACTTTCACAAAAATTGGTGTACTACAGCTTGGGAAAAACATACCTATATCCATCATTGAATCCATTTATAATTTATTAGACTTCAGTGACTTAATATAATGCTTACCTATAAAGGAATAATTTGTAAGACATATGTGGTTTTTGAAAAACTAGGTATATCAAATAACAGAGATCATTCTTATTTTATTAATATTGATCCTTCGATCATATCATACACATGATAATATAATATAAAAATCTCAAATAAATAGATATTTTATTATAAATATGATAATAAAAAAATTTATATCATTTTACATCCTATGGAAAGTGAAAACATCGCTAATGGAAACATGTAGACTACCACATCCACAAAGTAATGTGTTTCATTATTAATAACCACCTAAAATAGATATTTATTATGCTGAATTTGATGAATATATAGGATTTTTATGCATTTATTATGAATCTGAAAAGCTAAAATATTACTTATCTTCTTACCCTTATATTTCAGGTGAAATAATAATGTCACTCATGCATACGTGTGGGAATCCACATAAATTACATGTTGTCATTCATTTTTAATTTAAACATACCATGGATGGGAAAAAATATTTTACATATATATTATATAATTATGTCATTATTAAAATTAAATATATAATTCTTTATTTTTTAACAATCTAATGATTTTTTTGGATTTTGAACTGAACATCCTCAAAACATATCACATGGGCAGAAAGGGTTTTATAACTATACATTTCATTTTAAAAAAAGAATAAATTTATTATCATAAAAGGATAGAAGATTTAAATTTTAATAACATATGTGGACTATAATAGAGTTAATGAACTTATGGGGTGATTTTTTCTCATGTTAAAGGATTTCTCTTTAATATTCTATATATTATGTTGCAACATTTTCTCAAAAACATCCTTTCCCTATTTTACCATGATTATTAAAATAATTCAGTATTTTCACAGTTATAGATAATGGGTTTGTATATCCATTTTTATAACATTTTAGATCTTCATTATAGTTTTCTTAAGTTATATTTTAATATTTTCTAAACATATTATTTTTTTGAATAGGTGTGAATGAATTATTTTTTATCCTATGTTTCATGAATGAAATTTCCCTATATTATCATGATCCATCCCCCAGGGCCCATTCCATGACTACACCAAACCCACCTTCTATAGTCCATGGGATGGAGACTAACACAGAATATGAATATGCATAAAGGGATGGGATTTTCCTTCAGACCTGTACAGACTCCAATATAAAAAATGATGGAAAGTAATGATGAAATAAACCACAAAAGTAACTAATAAAACTATAGAGAGAACTGTAAAAACTAAAAGTACATGTGACTATAATACAAGAACAAAACCACAATAGAATATAAAACTTCCACGGTGCGTCCACTCAAGTCCCCACTTAATGGTGAAGGTGCGGGGTAGATGCCTACAACTATTGAGGTACTCTCATCGGTCCCTTCTCACTATGCCCAACCTGGTCATGGACAACCATGGTCTTCATCAAAGCATCTGAGCATCCAGTATCACTGGGCACCACTTGGTCCCAAACAACCATGGAATCAGTCGAAGCATCATACACCTTCATGGGACATGACATGTGTGGGAGAAGCCCGTGTAGGGGTGAGTAACAAATTACTTAGTATTGACCCCAAACCACTATGTAAAGACATCAAAACAATCCACAATGAAAACAATGAATCATTATCATGAATCTAGACATATCACACCAGGTATAATATAATGTATATAAATAAAGACCATCACAAATATCACTAAAAACCTTTGGCTGCTAGGGTACTCCTCCCAGATTAGTACCTTGGGTAGGCTAGGTCACGCAGAGTCGTTCCCCACGGTGGTCTAGCCGAGTCACATAATGATACATTCCACTATCCTTGGACTGGTGTGGTACTCATCCCTGTTGGGTCCCCTAGGTATGTGGAGTCACATAGAGTCCCTCCCCACTGTGGGCCTTCCATGTGACACATAGCCACATACCACAATGGTCCTCATATTGAGGTACTACTTCAAAATGAGTATCATTGTTCTGTCGAGTAAAACAAAGCTACTGACCATCAGGGGCCTGCCGAGTCACACAGAACCACTTCCCACTAGCGTATCATCACTAATCCCCACATGGTCACTTGTCAGCCGTTTTCGTGTCCCAGTCTGTCATATGGTGTCTGTATGTAGTTCTCTTGATTCCGGGAGAAACCACACCTCAATCCATTTTCCATATTCCAAAATCCATAAAAGCTTCCTTGCTAAATGAGAAAAGTACCATCTCTTCATGAGGGTTCCAACTGCACAAATGGATCATCAATCATATTCCATATGTGAAATATACTAGTGATTTAGTAAAAAGGGGTAGGTTGCATCTGGGCCCAGTCGAACCCAACCAAATTGGCATGGCCCGGATATTCCACGGTTTGGTTTAGCTGACCCGACTCAACCTCGTTCGGGCTGGGCGAACTAGTACCGATTCGGTTAGGGGTCCATATAACTAGATCGCTCAGTGACCCGATGTCCTTCAACCTAGCGCAAAACAGGTGGGCTAGTCTTTTCCCCACCCAAGACACCCCGCAACCCAGTATTATGTCATCGATGCAGCCTAAGCTGTGTAGCATCCACGCATGAACTCCCATATCCGACATACTGTCGCTGGACCACGTGCCGGGGAGGGAATGTGGCCCGATGGTGGCGTATATTGCTCCCAGCCATTGGATGCTGCCTGCAGCTCCTCCCACCTCATGGCGGCCCTTGCCAGCCGTGGTTGCTACTTCACGGCGCACAGTCGTGGCACACAACCTTCCACCGACGTCTGCGGCAGCGGACCAATTGGTCTGCACTGTTGGTCCACCCATCCTGTTGTCTGTGCCTCCAGTCTCCATGGGATACCTCCTTACCTTATTAGGCCTTGAAATCACCTGATCGTCAACTTAGATATTTTTCCATGAAGAAGGAAAAAGGTCGAGGTGCTCTGTCCCTATTCCAGTCGTCCCACACCCTCAACATTAGAGTTTAAACATAATGATATTCAGGATTGGAGTTCAGTCAAACTATTACTCAATCCCGATATACAAATAAAAATAAAAGGAACCCACCTACAAGAATAACATATATGTGGATTATCTTTCTCATGGGTATATCCACATTCATTGTTTTAAAATAAACAATGGGAAAAGGAATTCAACAAGAACATAACCCCTGACTGTGGTCGAGTTCATTGATAGAGAGATCTGTCTGCATGAATCCATGATCCTTTCATTGAATCCATTGGATTTATTTGCAAACTAGTCCCATTATTATAGGTGTGCTGATGTCACTAGCGATTTGTTGACATTTTTTGTTGGAGAGAAAAAAAACATAACTTTCTATCATATAAATTCCACCATCTGATTCTCCTACCTATTGTTTCATTAATAGAGAAATGTGTCACAATGTTTCTATTACATTGTGTTTTCACATTGTTATGTTGTTCAATTAATTAAATAGTGCATATGTTCCGATTTAGTTAAATATTATCACAAAAGTGGTTCGTCTCAACATCATCGTTGCACCGCAGTGCTGTCATGCCATCACTCAACTGTTGAGAGAAGAAAATAACATAACATTTATGTTATTTTATATTATTTTTCTCATTAAAAGCTTGAAAACTAACATTTTACCTCAACCTGCACCTATCAAGGTTATGTCCATTCTTATTTAATATCACCATACCAGTCGAAATAGTTCCCTCATATTTTAAATCTATTTGCATCATTAAATGATAACAAAGGAGTTCACACACTCCATTGTAATTTTCTTTAAAAAGATGTTCAAAAACATTCTTTCATTCTCGACCTACACTAGTCATGATTAATATCATCCTATGATAAACACTCCCTCATGAGCTCAATGTTACTCTCGGATTTCTGATTCTAGTTACCATATATGAATTATAATGATTTGAGAAATAAAATAATTATTTTAATTATTTTATTTACAGTTATTCCATTTTCAGGTTTTCAAACTGGAGGCCCATGCCAACAAAACATAAGTTTATCCTATGGAAATACCACCATCATAAACCCAATACTGACCTTATATTTCTGATTCAGGAACCCATTTAAGAATTATTCCCCTTTTTGAGGGAAACAGCTCACACATGCTGTTTATAGATTCACATTTTTTGAGGGATCATTCCAGGAACTCCTGGCCTCAGAATCCTATGTCTTCTTAGATCACGGTACTTAAATAATCCCATAATATATATATATATATATATATTGAATTTTGGAACATCACATTACTCTCCCCTTTTTGGGATTTATGTCCTCATATTCCAAAATAATGGATAATCGAACTAAATGTGGTAATGATCATGAATCTAAGCCCTACACTCCAATCTGCTCTTTTGGATATTCCTGTGATACTAAGGAATGTACACTAGAGGAATAGACCATCCATGAATGTCCCACTCCTTTGGATCTGCTATCTCCACTGGTAAGTTTAGAAACGTTGCCTCATTATCAGCATCCAGCACACTCTAGTTGATGACATGAGATGGATCATGCACTTTCCACCCCATTTGCGACGGGTGAAATAAGTCATGCACTTAATGAATCATTGGGGTGGGATAGGTGGTATGCCACCTTGGCACTCTACACATATTATGGAAAGGTTAGATGAACCACATAGATAACTTTTCACCCCTTCTAAATCTACTTATCTCTCATCCTGGAGAGAATCGTAAGAATATATGGTTCCCCTCCACAAAATCTAGTGGTATCTATAACCTATAAGTATAGAAATTATGTCTCCTCTTTGTAGTCTTCATCCGCTCTCAGATGACCTGAACCCTCTCAAATGTTTCCTATATCATCTCTAGACCTATGAGTGCTGACTCCCCTGGGTCTGTCCAGCATAACGGTGACATGAAATTGTTGCATGACAATGCCTAAAATGGTGACATGACAATCGTGGAGTGATACAAGTTGTTGTCTAAAAACTACACCAGTGGTAGGTGCTCCTCATAACTATGACCAAGATAAAAACTCAATCACGGAGAATGTCCTCCAGGATCTGTATGGTCCACTCCGTCTGACCATCAGTCTCTGGGTGAAAGGTTGTACTCAAGCATAGCTGAGTCCCAAATGCCTCATGTAATACCTTACACAACTGAGATGTTAAATGAGCTTTATGATCTGAGATGATTAATGAATTCACCCCATGTTGGTGCACTATCTCTTGGACATAGAGGCATCCCAATCCAACTATTGATCCTTACTCTCAGATGGGTAAGAAGTGAGACGACTTGGTGAGTCGTTCAATGTTCAACCAAATAGTACTGTGTCCCTTGGACGTATGTGGTAATCAAATCATGAGGTCCATCAATATTGTATCCCAATTCTAATTTGGTAATTTGAGGGATTTTTTCAAACCTACTTGAACCTGCTGCTCAGCCTCCACTTGCTGACAATTGAGGAATTTCAAGACAAACACTTCCACCGACTTCATCATCCCCTAGCACCAGTACTGACGTCCGAAGTCCTGGTAAATATTCTCCACACATGGATGTACCGTAATAATAGGATGTATGGAATTACCTCAACACCTCCTTCGACAATGCTATATGTACTATGGTGCACCCTATGAAAAGGATGATGTGCTCCCCACGTATCAGAAATCCATCAGGGGCCTATATCGAGGATAATTGAGCATGTCGGTCCATGCAGTCAACATCCACAAGTTGGTGCCTCCCTAAATCACTGTAATATAGGGGTAATGATAAACATTGTCTGAAGGTAAGCTGATTCATCATCATCCATGAATGATATCTGCATCACAGCAAGCTTCCCTATCGCATAACTCAGTAGCAGAAACCCAAATCTCCTACTGAGCATGTCTTCCACCACGTTCCCCTTTCCATGATTATACAATATAATGAAGTCAATCTCCTCGAAGAACTATAGATATCATACCTACCTCATGTTCGAGTCCATCATGGTGAATATATACATTATAATTTTATGGTTGGAGTAGATGATGAATCTTTTTTCCATTAGGTAGTGTCACCACAACTTCAATGTGAATACTACCACTAACAACCCATGTTCATTATTATACATCATTTCATGCGATCTCATGTTATTTGAGAAATAATAAATCACTACTATCTTCTACACCAGGATAGAACCAAGACTGGTTCTTGATGTGTCACAGTACATCATATAGTTGGTGTCATCATATAGAAAACTCAAGATATGAGAACTCTTCGATGTATGTCTCAGTTGCTGAATGATCAGTTGGAATCATTCTTCCCAAATGAATATTTCTCGCTTCTATTACAATTTTTTCATGGGTGATACCAATCTATAGAAGTTGGGTACAACTCTGATATTACCTTGCCATCCCAAGGATATTTTGCAGCCTCGTAATGCTCTTGGTGGTTCAAAAGCAAGCACCACATTAATCATCATAATATTCACTACAACTCCATCCTCTAAAATGACATGTACTAGGAAATGGAACATTTATATCTAGAAATAACTCTTAATGATATTTCTATAAAGAAGTTTTTCTCGGAGTGTGTCCAGAACCATCTGTATGTGTATTCTGTTCTCCTCCTCGGACACTGAATAAAATATGAATTCATTAATAAAGGTTTTACAAACGGGCCTATGAATGGATGGAAGATCCTATTCATGAGTCCCATGAACACTACCGGGGTGATCATCATGCCCAAAAACAACCCTAAGTAATCTTAAAGGCCATAGGGACATCTGAAATCCATATTCGAGATGTCCTCATCTTGTACTCAAAGGTGCTGATAGACTGATCTAAGTTATATCATCAAGAACCATCTCGCTCCCTTCAGTTGATCAAGGTGGTTATAAATCCATGAAACATGATAATTTTACTTCACATTCACCTGTTTTATTCTTCTAAATTCAACACATAACCTCAAGATTATGTATTCCTTCTTAGAAGGCAACATTGGGGCTACACATGGTGAAATGATGGGCTTTACAAACCCTTTCCCCTAAAAGTCATCCAACTATACCCTAAGCTCCTGGATATCTATGGAGGACATCCAATATTAAGGCTCCGATGTTAGTATTATAATAGGGTATATATTAATGCATAAATCTACCTCCCAGCGTGGAGGTAGCCTTGGAACATTCTATGGAATGAAATCCACATACTCATCCAAGTCTCTATGACTGATGTCAGTTTTCTTTTTTCCCAATTCTATCTTCCAATGGTTGTATCTTCTTTCCCAAAGAACATTGATGTACAATAGTTACCTCTATCACTCGAGAAAAAGTACAAATGTACAATGGAATAGACCTAGATTGGATGTCCCTGAACACATCTCGCTCAAAGGTCTGATGCTTGAGACACTGGTCTCATCATATTAATCGAGTACATAGAAGCATTGATACACCTCAATGAATTATCAATTATTGAAATAATATCCTAAATAAGTTGAAAAAAACTATTGGGAATGCATAACACATAGCTTTAATGGAAGTGCCCCTTCTCGGATCGAGTTTCCCAATCACTCTCTATACATATGTCATCTCATCATAGGATAGGGTAATCTAAACCTCTTCATCCCCTTTCCGAGCCACATAGAATGATCACTTATTGGACTACCATTTGATCCAATGGTGCCTTGACTAGATGGAAAACTCAGGTACCACCTCATGCCAGTCCTTAGTCTCCTAAGAGTTTGGATTGACTTGGAACCTTATGGGTCTCTATCACTTAAATTCTTGTATGTCAATGGTCAAATGTGCGTCCCCCACTTGTACCACTGGTAGCAATTCTTGACCAACATGTTTTGGAATTGCTGAGACACTGCTCAAAGGTTCCATCTCAAGCAGGGGTCCCTTTACAAAAGCATCATCACTCTATGGACCATACTCAAGGTCATTCACTAGAATCCGGGTTGGCTATCAGAATGGAGATATCATGATAGTGAATCATGATGAACCAATTTCAATTTATTATATCTCGTGAGATGAAAATAACTCAAATATATCATGGTAAAACACTCAAAGATGTATGTAACCAGTATTTTCATTTTCCTGGTTGAAAAATGGAATTTAGGGTCCTGTTGTATGGACACATCAGCTTCCACACAAATACTAGAACATTGTCCAGAACGCCAAATTTGAATCACATTACACTATTTCCCCATAAAAAAATATGGACTCTAGATATTTTAGGTAGAACATAAAACATCTGATACCACTTTGTCAGGACCCGTCCCCCAGGGCCCGTATTGTGACTACCCCAGGATTGCCTTCCCAAGCCCATGGGAATGCGAGTAGCACCAAATAGGTGTATCCCAAATAGAGAAGGAATTTTCGTTTATATGTGCACACACACAAAAATCTCATACTGCGGAATGTAAACTACAACTGTCACTGAGGAAACAATAGAGAGTATAGTATAAACTGATAGTACAGGGGGCTAGAATACAAGCCCAAAACCACAATGGAATGTACAAATTCCACAATCCGCCCTCTTGGAACCCCACCTAAAGGGGTAGGTGCAGGGTAGCTACCTGTAGCCTTATAAGTATGCCCATCCATCTTGTCTCACTGGGCACTACCTGGTCCAAGACCACCATGGTCTCCTTTGATGTATCCTTTCATCCCGTCTCACTGAGGACCACCTATCCCGGGGCCGCAAAGTATCCACTGATGTGTCGGAATCCTACACGAGAAACAACACGTACAGGTGAAGCCTGTGTTGGAGTGAGTACCACAACACACACTAGGGTCCCAAAACCACCAAGGAAGGATAAAATATAAATCCATAATGGAAACCATGAATCCTGATCATGAATCCTGATAGCTCACACCTAGTATAATCTAAAATATATAAATCTATACCATCAGTCATATCACCGAACACCTTGGGCTACTGGGGTACTCCTCCTTGATTTGTATTGCGGGTATGTTGGGTCACATAGATTCACTCCACATAGTCACCCAACTGGGTAACACTGAGATGCTTCCAACTATCCTTGGACTACTATGGTACTCATCCATAATTACTACCATAGTTTTTGTAGGTCATGTAGAGTCGCTCACACCATGGTCCTACTAGATCACAAATCGCCGCATTCCACTTTTACCATCATACTATTACACCCATTCCCGATGAGTACCATGGGTCTGTCGGGTCAGATAGATATGCTCCCCACTATAGGCCTATTGGGTCACACATAGCTATTTCCCAGTATTCCATCATAGCCAATCCAAATAGTTTTGCATATCAGTGGTCTTTGGGTCCCATTCATCCAAAGGGTATTCGAAATTTGTGCACTTGATTCTAGGAGAAACTTCTCCTCAAGCCATTAATTATTTTATAACATCCATAAAAGCCTCTTAAGAGCATTACAAAATAATCTTCTCTTAATGAGGGTTACAATGCCTCAAATCGATTGTCAGTCTGATTCAAGTTATTAACAACATTGACTATTATAAAACATGGGTTAGTTATGTCTGGGCCAGGTCCAAATCAGTCGAGCCAACCAGACCGACCTGAACAGTGGTACCACTGCAATGGTTTTGTTTTACTGACCCGACGTGACCCAGTTCAGGTCTGTTCTGGCTCAATCCAGGATTGGCAATGGGCTAGGCCCATTAGACCTTGTCAGACACTGCCTGATTCAGTCGGTGGCCTAACCCGCTGGGTTGCATGGTGACATAGATTCATTCAGCCATGCCCGCAACCAGCGAACTAGACAGTTAGAAACCCGGGCCACCCATGAAGCCAAATATTATGTCAAAGGCCCAGCCTATGATAGAAGGTTGACATTGATTCCAGCCCCGACTGCATAGCAGTCCGACATGGGCACTTGAGTATTGCTAATCTGTAGAACTGGTCTCCTCTACCCATCCTGCGGGAGTGGGAATATTCCCCTCCATCCAGATGCTTGGGCGTCAGGATTACAGCGATCCAAGTCTGGCTATGTCGGTCGTGCTTTGGGTCATGTAAATGGTTGCTGGACCACTTGGCAGTGAGGGACTATAGCCCGCAGGCACGAGACACTTCTGACACCACCATCCATTGATGGAGGCTTCTATAGCCTGGATACGGCCTGAGCCAGCTACTGCTACCATCACTAGGTGTTTCCCCATGGCGTGCTACCATCTGCTTGCTGTAATCGACATAGACCACCGTGTCCACCCTTTTGGTTCATCCTTCATTCCATCTATGATTATGGACTCCATTGGCTGTCAAAATCCCTACTAAGGCCTTGAAATCACCTCACCATGAACATAGAGATTCTGTCACAAATATAACTCAAGGAGGAGGGGATCATGCCATGTTTGTGTCGGCCTGCGCCCTATGCATTATAATATAAACATAGAAAGGTTTAGAATTGGAGTCCTATCAAACAATTGATCAATCCCAACAGATGATTCCAATCAAAAGGAAACCTCCCGCAATATCGAGTGATCCATGGATCAAAAAATTCATTGGTTGATCCGTATATGTCATTTTAGAATGATTAATGGGAAAAAAGAAATTAAAAAAACATGATCCTTACTTATGGTCGAGTTCGTCACCAAAATGATCCATCTGCAGGAATCCATATTTTTTTCTTCGATGATGTTGTTATTCATTGTGAACCGGTCCAATTCTTTGAGGCATGACGATTCTTTTAGTGATTCACTATTATTATTCATTTTTAGGAAAATACTGCTTCGTCCATCCTAGAATTTAAACATTCTAATTCTCCAACCTATTATATCATTAATAGATAAATGTGTCCTAGTATTTCTGTTACAATGCATCACCACATTGTTACACTTTTCATTATTGAAACATCATATCTAATCCCCTTCAGTTGAACAGTATCATTAATGTGGTTCTTCTCCGCCTCATCACCACACCACAGTGATTGCATTCCACAGCTCATCTCTTGGGAGAAATAAAATAAAATACCATTTAAGTTATTTTTTTTCTAAAAGATTAAAAATTAAATTTTTCCCTCGACCCACACCGGTCGAGGATAGGTCTATTCTTAGGTAATTTCTTCTTTCTGTTCGCAATAGTACTCTAAGCTTTTCAATTTTCACTCCAATATAGATATTTCAAAAACCACAAATGTGTTCCATTTTCATTTTCATAATAATATTTCAAAAACTATCATTCACCCTCAACCAGCACTACTTGATATTAAACTCCACCTAAAGGAAAAAAAACCTCACGATCTCAACAGTACTCATGGATTTCTAATCCGACTTACCGTTTATGAGTTATAATGACATGAAATATAAAATAATTTCATTTAATGCAATGGTTGTTCTTAAAAACATGTCGATCATAGTGTAAAATCACCATCTTGAATGCAACAATGCCTTTAAATTTTTCATTCGAGCACCCATTAAAGAGTTATTGCACTTTTTATGGAAAACCACTCATGCACACCATTTAACGCATAAGATTTTTTGATGGATCATTTCGAGCACTTTAAGCCTCAAAATCACATGTCGTCTCAATTCATGGTCATGAAATAATAAGATATAATTTTAAAAAAAATTATATGGAATTATGGGACATTAAATGTATTATGACCATTATTCTTTAGGAATCATTATATGATGTCTTTAATAAATTTTAAAGGAATATTTTCCCGTTCCTCTTATAAATATTAATGGGTTAAAGGGCTATCAATTTGAAATTATATTTATATTAATATTTTTGTGAATCCCAAATTTACTTCTACTATTTTATTAGTATAGATATTTTTTGAGTTTATATTATAAAAAATTAATTTTATTTGTCTTTCATATATTTATGGGTTCATGTATATTGTTAATATTGGTCGGTGATCATTATATAGCTCTCAAATATTTTTGGAAATAAATGTTTTATATATGGAATATATGTTGGAATTTGACGAGTTCAAAATACCATATATAATTTTTTTATAAGAGTGACATTAAAGAATTTGTACAAAGGTACCTACATAAATTTTATATAATTTGAAATTAGTTTTCCAATATTCCATATGATTCAAAATGTATGTTAATGAGAATATTTTTATTGGGACATATATTTCCATTTTATGTATTAAAACTATGTTTTTCAAAAAATAATGTCTTCAGAAGTAGTCATGTTTTATAAGAATATCTCATGGTTATGATTTTTTTTGAATAGTTCTTTTGATATTATTTGTGAAATTATTTAGTAATTGGAGTTGATTTCGTTAGTAAGTAAATGATTACATCATGATCATGGTTTAATATATAATCAAAAAAATTTACCTAAGATTTCATGGATTTTATAATGGAAAAATGGGTTTAATTAATTTTATATACCTTACTATTTTTTTAACCATGTATAAAATGATGTTAATAAGGTTCTTTTGAGTATTTTGAACTATTTTTAGAACTATCAATCCGCAATTCTCTTGTTTTTAAATAAAGAGAAAATAATTTTAGTTTAAATGATGGTAAAATTTACGAATGATATTTTTTTTGTGAAAATGGATATTGAGTGGGTGTTTCCTCTTTATTGTTTTTGGATTTTTTATTAAATTTTATGTTTCACTATGATAAATTTGTATCAATTGTACCATTATAGGTTTTATCTAAATAATTCCACACACTCATAGTTCAGCCAATGATTATTTGTTACTAGAACAAAGAACTTCGGTTAATGGGTCCATCGTGTCCCTATACACTTTATATCATACCATTGGAGTGTAAATGATATAATTCATTTGAAATTAAATTCCAATCTCAAATAAGTTGTGAGTTCACCAATAAGATGGTACATACAAAATTAAATCCATGTCTTCCACCACCGTGTATATTGATCAAACCTCACCCAGTAATCTCGCAATAATAGTGGACCATGAATCTATCAATAATAATCCTAAACTATTAAAAATCACTATTTATATATTTCCACGTAGAACCAATATATATTTTATAATAAAATATAAATAAAAAATTAGTAAATCACATATTAAGTAGTCTCTAATGGGTTATGACTTGAAAAAATTAGTGCTCACGACCACAAACATCCATTTAGTATATGAAAAAAATGATACCATGTTCACATATAAACTAATCCATAAATATCTCCAAACTCAATTACAATTCATATATAAATAAGAAAATACATAATTTAAATAAAAAAATGTAATTAAATATGTGAATCTTTAATAAATTCCTCCTGAAAAATATGAACAGTAAATATAAAGGTTTAATATGATTATGGAATGCTCTAATGGAATGAACATTACTCCCAAATAGAAATAAAAATAAATTAAGGGTATCTTAAGAGGAGTAAGAATTGTGTGAATAGAAGAGAAATAAAAATAATAATTTAATAAGTATTACTATAATATAATTTTATTATAATGATTGAAAATGCTGAAAAGGAAGAGAATTGGGTTTTACCAAACCATTATTCCCTTGTGTAGAAATGATTTTTTGGGGTGTTCACATATTTTATCGCCAAAAAATAATAATACACATATTATTTTATTAAATATTTTTAATATCTCACCCCAACATGAAATTCTTCATCATAATATTTAATAATAATCTTTCGTAAATCCAAAATAAAATGTATTCCATCTATATGGAAAGACACATTGCCATCAAGAATTCCTTCCTTATTCATTGTACTCATAACAATATAGAACATTTCTCACTATAATTAATAAAAATCCATATCCCATACCTTAATGGTGTGTATTCCATCCTTATCGTCTGAACTCATACTATATGATAAAAACTTCCCTTATATAGGCCTTCAAAGTATAACCAATACCAACATGATATGATTTATTCTACAGTACATTTATAATTTATTAAATAACCCAAAAAATGAATATAAGTTTTTTTAAAAAAAAAAATTAATCCTATTAAATTATATATTTTTTATATATGATACAAAATTTACTATAAATTGTATTTTTGGATTTATAATTCCTCTGTAAACTATACAATATGTGGCATTATGAATAGTAAAATTCCACATCAAAAAAAATAGTATAGATGTTATATATATGGAACTGACCCTTATATATCACATGGTACCACTATAGTATTCTAAATGTATCTTTTAAAGGATCCTTACTGATCAAATGGATCATAAATACAATGAAATTACTAATATGAATCATAAAGAAGATTGTAATACATTTCCAAATTATACTACCTAATGGCTCTATTGTATCCAATGAATATCATTTTTTTTCATAAACATTCATGGAAATGATGATTATATGTTATAATTAGTGAGGAATATTATTGTTATATATCACATGGTATCCGAATACATAACCAGATTTTTATCACAAGGATCTCAACATTAACCTTACACGTTACACAAGGTTACAATAATGTGTCAATGGTGGCATAAAACAAACACATTTTTATAAAGAATAAATGATATTTATATATCTCGAATCTACTCATACACATTCCATTTTTCTAAAATTTAATATTTATTATATAGGACAAATTGGATGTTAATTTTACATATTAATATTATTAATTTTCCCACAATAGAAAATTACTATATAGTATTAGATGATTTATCTTACGTCCAAGAATGTTAATCTTACACATTTTTTGTTTACAATTACATATTATAGGAATTTCAACAGTTAAAAATTTTGAAACAAGTGATGTATGAATATGTATAGGCTACCCATATATAATTGTATCGTTCCTACATATTTACAATGACATTCTATGTAAATATCCATTTATTCAAAACACTCCTCATCTTTAGTTTTCAATATGAAGACTCATTACTTAATATAATATATAAACTAATTTATAAAAATATTCACACCCAAATATACTTTCGACCAATAAACCACTTCCAAAAATAAACTGTATGAAAATTAATTAAAATTCCATTCTCTTATTTTTGGAAGAATCCCATGGAACAATACATATCCTATTCTAAATCCCACAAAATAATAACAATAAGCAAAAAAATAAACCATTTCATGACACCCAATACTCATCCATTGTTGTACTACCTAGAGTTTAAAGTCATATCAATTCCACTTAAACCATCTACAACTCTCACCTATACAACTAATACACCTTTTTAACCACTAATCATATCTTAAAATAACATCTGATAATATTTCAACATTATGACTCCTGATTTGAGTCAAATATATAAATCATACACCTATATAAGACTCAAAAGTCAATTTCACTTTGTCTTTTATAACGCATAAAATGTGGGTAATTACAAAAGTGACAACATAATATATATACATGAATTAACCAGAACTCGTATATCATAAGTCATGAAATAAATCTTTTTTAAAAATAGAAGAGGTGGATTTTTTTATCATGATAAATGAGTTTATAATATTGGGACCCAACTATTTTACATAATAAATCGTTAATAAAAAATAAATAATAAAAAATCATAAGAATTGAAATCTTATGTCACGGCCCATCCCTCGGGGCCTGTGTAGTGACTAACCCAAGCCCACCATATATAGTCTACGGGATGGTTACTAGTAGTGGAAATGAATATACTAAAAAGGTTCGGCCTTTAAACCAGTACACACATAGATAGGGAAAAAATTCGCAAAGAAAATCACAAATAAAAGGAAACAATACAACCAACACTAAGTACCACCACAGAGAGAAAAACGTGTAGATTGAAAGGAAATGGGCCAGAATACAAGATCAACTGAAAAGAAAATACATAAAAAGAAATAAAATCTATGGTGGTCTTCTTCCATGGTACCTATGAGTTGGGTAGATACATCTCATTGTTGGATTTTACTCCAGCAGACAACGTCTACCGTTCCTCCTCTGAGAACTTTCTAGCCATTTATCCCCAATGTATCTACCAAAGATTTTCATCGTCTGCACAAGATACAATAGGTGTGGGATAAGACCATGTAAGGGTGAGTATAATAATACATTTTATGTACCCTGAGACCAACTTGGGTTTTAGAGAATTCCACAAAGGAAAAATAACACTAATAAAGATCTCAAATTAAAACACAATTAAAAATCCACAACTCACACAAGGTATAACTAAAGTATATAAGTAAATATGATTAGTCATAAAGCTAGAGAATATTATTCAATTGGGTTGCTCTGATATTGATCAAAGATGGGTCATTCTTTGGCTGATTCGTGACAGGTCGCACTACTACTGATCCCAGAAAGGTCTCTCTTATGCATATCGATGAATAGTCACTATTATGATGATTCATGAAGGGTAAATAGTATGATGAGCCATAAAGGGTCTCTAGTATGATGATGTAATAAGTATCTCTATTATGAATATCCATGAATGGTCTTTAGTGTGTTGTTCTATGAAGGGTTTCTATTTTGTAGGATTATGAATTGTCGCTAGTGTGCTGATCCACGAAGGGTTGCTTCAATGTTGATCCTTGAAGGGTTTCTATTATGTTGATCCATGAAGGGTCTCTAAGATGATGATCCTAAAAGGTTTTAATGTATGATGATCTACTAAGGATCACTTGTATGTTGATCCATGATGGGTCACTCTTATGCAGATCCACAAAAGGTCGATATTCATTCTTCATGTCATAACTAGCCACTAGATTACCTCACATAGCATGATTGATTTTGGGAGGCTCTACTCTATAAGAAATTGGTCATACCTAAACATTCATTATGTCACACATAGAGTGACCTAAATTACCATCTCATCATAAAGGTTGTAATGCAAGATACTGTGCGTCGAACTGACACCCAGTCTGTATGATAAGTGCATTTCTGTAAAAAGGGACCGATTGGATTTGAGTCTGATCCAACCCGACCATATGCCAACCTACACCAATACTCATGACAAGTATGTCAAATGTACATCCTCATCCCAAAGGCCCCAAATCCACTAACTGTGCATCAATCAGATGCCCAGTTTGAGGGACATGGCCATTTTAACAAAATTGTGGCCGGTAGGCTCCGGGTCTAGTCCAACCCGGTCAAAATGACGTAAGCTGACTGATAATAAGTCTGGAATGGCCCTAGCCTTCTGTTGTAGGTCCGGGTCCACCATCCGGATGCAACCGGTGAAACCAGCCACACCCTCCATGTCACTCCCGGACCGAGTCTATGGGTTGACCAGGTCAGCGCGGTACCAGCGTGGCGACGCCGGTCTCCAAAACTACGACCACTATGGTCGTGGCCTCTGATGCTTAGTCAGATATCACATAAATGGGCCACCCCCTCCATAAAGCGACGGTCGGAGCTGTACCCCCATGTCGTCAATTGGCACTGCACCTCTAGTCCACTGGGAAGCACCAGAGGGTGAACCTCCTCCCTCTGGCAGTGACTGTACCCACATGCCACAACATGCGACTGCAAGCCACCCGTTTCTCATGTAGGCCACCAGAGTTTCTCTAGTGGACTGTATCATGATATTTCTTTGCCTACGAGATCGTAAGGCTTCAACCTTCACTATGATGACCTAGAACTCACCTTTAATCCATTTCAAAACATCATCCAAGAAGAACGCATATTCGGGGGCTTAGGCTTTGTTTGTGTCATCCCATGCCATCAGCATTAGATTGGTAAGAACATGGGGAGGTTTGGGGATTGTATTTCAACCAATATAGGTGTCAATTTATTCTTGGATAGATTAATACCAAAAGAAGTCACCCTCCCACATGGACACAAGATCTGTGGATCAAACTGCTCATGGGTTGATCTGCGTTCATCATTTTCAGAAAAAATGGGAAAAATTAAAATGGTCAAACACATACCTCATTCGATGTTAGTTTCCCTAGAATTTCGTTATTGAGGGTTCAAGAGGTCGAGGTCATTAGTATCTTCCCATATTTATTATTCGATACATGTCGAAGTCAATAATGTTCCAAAGTCCTTCATTGTTCTTTGATGGAGAGGAAAATCATCATAGGTTCATCAGGGAATTTCCCATATTTTAATTCCCAACTCACCAACGTGTTAGGAAATTAAAAACGGAAAACATCACAAAGTTTCTATTATGATGTGACATTGCATCCTTACACTATTTTATTTTAGAAAAATCACAGTAGTTACACTTTCACAATGATCCATTAATGATCTTCATTTAACGTGCCACATCATCTCCTTGTTGGGACACCACATCACTTCCGTCTGAATCTCAATTGTGAGAAATTAAAATTAAATAAACTTTTTAAGTTATTTTTTTATTCTTCTAAAATTACAAAAATTAACTTTTCTATCCAACCCTTTCTTGTTAATGTTATGTCATTTCTAGGCGAATCCCGATGTTTCAAGTTTAATGGTGCCCTCAGATTTTTGATCCATGTACCAGTTAAAATGTTATAAAATCCCACACCCATGTTTAATAAATGTACCTTAGATAATGTTTAATATTCCATTACAAGATCACATGATTTCAGAATCACGTACTTTCAAAGCGTACAGTCTCAAAATAATTCCATATAATTTTTTTAAAAAAATTTCAAGGGAATTTCATGACATTATATTCTACCCACAATACGAATTAGATCATTAAAATGAAAAACAAAGGCTAATCAAACTAATGGGGGTACTGAGTACGAATATGAGCCATCCACTCCCATGAGTTATCCAAGAGGATCCCCGGCTGCCACCAAATACACACTAGAAGGAACAACCATCCAAATGGAAACTTCCCCTGTAGATCCTCTATCTACAAGGGGAACTCTACAAATATTTCCCCATCATCACTTTCTTGCATTCCCCAGTTGATTATGTGCGATGGATTATGAAAGTACCTTCTTATCTATGACACATGAAAAACATAGTGCATCAAATGCATCTGTGGGGGTGATATAGGTAGTACACCACCTCGACAACACTACTAAGGATCTAGAAAGTTCCAATGAACTTTAGAGATAACATGAATACTTATCCAAATCTCAACAATCCCCTTTGGGGAGATACATGAAATAAAACAAGGTCACCCTCCTTGAAATACAAGGGACTCCATATCCTATCACCATAAGACTTATGTCAGTTCTGTGCAGTACTCATATATCATTGAATGATCTTCATCTTATCAATGGTACCCCATAACAACATTAGACCCATGAATGTAGACCCCCCTTGGTATGTTTAGCATAGAGGTTATCTACTTGGCCATTTGTACAAGGTCTCAATCAATGTCATTCCAATTATAGAGCGATATCTGTGGTTGTATGCGAACTCCACCAGTGACAGATGGGCCCCCCAAATGTGACTGAAATCATGTACGGAAGCATTAAGCATATCCTCCAGGGTATGTATGTTCTTCTCCGTCTGACCATCTATTAGGGGTTTAATACCTGTGCTCAAGTGTAGTTGAGTCCTGAATGCCTCCTACAGTCCCTTTCACAACCATTATGTAAACCATGAAACACGGTCTGAGATGATCGTCGAAGGCACCCTATGAAGCCACACTATCTTCTAGATGTAGAGGTGTCCCAATCCTTCTACCTATACATGCTCTTGGATGGGTAGGAATTGAGTTGACTTGGTGAGTCAGTCAATGATCACCCAGAGAGAATCCTGGCTCGAAGATGTGTGTGGTAACACCGTTATGAAGTCCTTAGAGATACCATCCCACATCCAATATAGTACCTCATGCGGTTGTGCAAAGCCAGCTGGGACATGATGCTTGTTCTTCACTTGCTGAAAAGTGAAGCATTATGAAATAAACTCTTCCACCGCTATCATCATTCATGGCCAACAGACTGATATCGGTGGTCCTATTATATCATCGCCACACCAGGATGTACCTCCAAAGTGAATTTATGTAACTACCTCATAACCTCCTCATGTAACGTCATAGGTTATATGGTATATCATCTAGAAAGTATGACGTTCTCCTTAACTATTCAAAATCCACCATGAGCCTATATTGAGGTTATCTAAGAATATTGGGCCTCACAGTCAATATCAACTAGTTGTGCCTCACTATCTCGTTGTAAGAGTTGAAGAGTAATAGTCATAAACTGAAGGTGTGATGCTCCATCCCTCCCCACGAAGGATATACTCATTGTGACTAGATGCTCCCTATCCTCACTCAGCTGCTATAAACCTGACATCCTTCATTGTATGTCTACCACCACATTCCCATTCCCAAGAGTATAGGCAATCATAATGTCATAGTCCTAGAGGCACTCCATCCATATCCATAGTCTCATGTTCATATTCATCTATCCGAAGATATACCTAAGGCTCCTTTGGTCGGATTAGACAGTAACATGTTCACCCATCAATTAGTCTCACCAAATATTCAAGGAAAAAACCTCCACATCTAACTCTAATTCATGGTTCTTGTGATTTTGCTCAAGATAACTCATCTACTATGAGCCGTATAAGATCAATGATCTCTCCTACATCAGAACACAACCCAAAACTGTCCCTGATGCATCATAATATACAACGTAGTTGATTCTCCCTCTAGAAACATCATGATTAGGGAACTATTCATGCTCGGCCTCAATAGTTGGATTCTCTTCTAGCATTTCTATGTGGACACAAAGGGTATTTCCTTATTTGTTAAAGCATTCAAAGGTTCTTCTACTCTAGAGAAGTTGGCAACGAACCTC
The DNA here is from genome assembly GCA_963277665.1 of Viscum album. Taxonomy (NCBI): domain Eukaryota; kingdom Viridiplantae; phylum Streptophyta; class Magnoliopsida; order Santalales; family Viscaceae; genus Viscum; species Viscum album. Next base: position 64,049,795 of record OY728128.1, read on the forward strand.
CAGAAGTATATGGAACACCCCGAGAAACTCCACAACACATTCTTGCTTCTGGGTGGCCCCCATGTAAGCAATGCCTCTGTCTATGTGTGATTCAAAACAACAACTACCTATGAGATGCTGTGTCCTAGAATTTGGACCTCTAGAATCAAGAAAATGCACTTAGAGAGCTTACAATTAATATGGTTCTCTCATAGTGAATTTAGAACTATCAATAGGTGTGTATCTTGCTCAACCTTTGATGATGTGTACACCAAGATGTCATCAAGGAAGACTACCATGAAATTATCGAGTTAAGGATTGAAGATCATGTTCATGTGTCCCATTAATAGGGTTGGTTCATTGTTCACACCGAAAGGAATCACCAAAAACTCATATCATTCATAACATCATTTGAGTATGTATTTAGTATGTCCTCATCCCATACCCAAATTTAATGATAGCCTATTCTGAGGACGTAATTAGAGAATCACATATTTTCAATATGATGATTGAATAGGTCATAAATTCTCAGTAGAAGAAAATGGGTCTTCATGGTCTCCTGGATTAAGCACCAGAATTCAATGCATAGCCACAAGCCCTCGTCTGCTTTCTTTGAAAACAGCAGTGGGGATTCCCATGGGGAAACACTGGGCCTTACCAACCCCTACCAATTCAAGTCATCCAACTGTATCCCCATATCCCAGATCTTTGTAGGATACATACAATATGAAAGGGTATATATCAGTGTCTTCCCTGGGTATAGATCAATATTGAAGTCAACATCCCTATGAGGAGGTAGTCTGTGAACATCCTCAGGAATGTCCTCCTCAAACTCATCCACTAGTGCAGGAAAGCATTGAATACTCTTTTCCATCATACTGAGGGTGAGGCTACCAAACATTAGAGTGATCTAGTTTTCCCCCATACTATAATGTCCATCTTATGTTGTAATTTTTTTCTTCACATTGGTGAAGGAAAACCAGGTCCCATCCACATGGAAACACCACACTTTGGGTCAAAATAGTAGATTTGAGCATGGACTGTCGATAACCAATAATTCCAAAGATGATTCCATAAGTTCTTGACACTAATACTAAGTGTTTATACCCTAAGATCTCACCTCCTAGTGTATGCTCACACTCCCAGCACTGGTGTGTAATAGTTGAATCCCCTCTAGTATGAGTCTCTATTTGTAAGGATCAAGCCAACAGCTCCACTGGAATCTCCGAGCCTCGAATGAGGTCTATGGAACTGAAAGACTGATTGGAACCTATTTCTATATGAACTACATCTATTTTGGAGTGGACACAAATCATACCTCATGTCATCTCTTGAGCACCATGGTTATAGGCCTCCACCACCTGAAACTGAGCTCGCCACAGTCTGTTGGCTCTATAAGCATGTGGTGGACTACCATGTGGGGGTGGAGGTAGTACCTTAAACCGTCACCCACCATTTGGCTCTCGGCCTACTCCCCTACCACATATTCTTCCATGATAAACTCCACAAATGATCCTCTATTACTACATTGGAGGTCCCTTTACCTCATGCTGATCATCCGTGCAATGAGTCATAAAGTCATGAGCCATGTAACCCATCCCACCATTGGAGCACCAAATTATACCCCTCAGATGGCCCCCTATTACTCTTGATCATCACACATCCGACCCTGAATCCTAGTGTCTTCATCCCGATGTTCTAGCCCACTTGGGACATGGCATCATTTACCTACGTAATGCTACATATGACTCAGCTACCTGTCGCCTAGGGGTGTCTCCCCCCATCAGTGCCTACATGACTAGAAATCTATCCACTAGTAAAGATTTCTATAACACCCTTGCATGCATCAGGATGATGAGTGAAATCATAGACACCATAATATGCTATAGGAGACATTGTTCAATGGTCCAGGCCCTAAATAAAGGGTCTCATACCATGTTGATGGTGAAACAGGAGAGTTCAGTAAAACTCGCTGAGTACTGGGCTACAATCAAGATGCCATGCTGTAGGTGTAGTAGCTCCTGAATATGCACTGAGCATAAAGTGGATGGTATTAATTCCACCCAAAAGTGGATCTCGAATTCCAACCAAGAAAGGGTTTCCTCCTCGCGTTCCTGGTGCATGATGCTCCACCATCTCACTTCCATTCAAGGGAAAAGGCTAGCATCTAGGACCACAATTTAGTCTGTATGTGTCTATAAAAGGATAATGACCTTCATAAATACCTCCATCCAATCCTCATCTACTTAAGGATCTATATCACCTCAAAATGTCAGAGGAATATATCCCTGGAAGTCATGAAGCATTCTCAGTCAGTCTTCACTTTACGCGGGTGGGGCTAGTAGAAACTACTTCTCTATGGGTGGTGGTGTTTTTGGTACACCACCCAAAGGTGATATCGTTGTATGTGGTCCTTGTACCGACACATCATCGCTCTATGGAACATAGTTATGATCACTCAGATGAATCTTGGATGGATGTCATCGAGGAGGCATCATGTTGTTAAAAATATTCCCAAATGTCAAAAAGTTATACCAGGTGAGATGACTTAGAAGAGATGAAGTGAAAAAACATTTCAAAGACACATTCCACTGGAGTTTTCATATACTGAGCCGAAAAATAGAATTCAGGGTCCTGGCATATGGATATATCGGCCACGACTCCAACACTAGACTCCCCATACAAAAAAAATGATCTCAAGACACTTAAGATTATTTCCCCCATGGAAAATTCATACTCTAGGTTCATCTGGTGTAACCGAACGTGCTATGATTCCACTTTGTCACGATAGATCCCCTAGGGCCGGTGTCATGACTACCCCAAGACCACCATCCATTGGCTAGGGGATGGTTACTAGCAATGGAATGGTATATCTGAATGATGATTGGGATTCCATTTAAACATATACACACATAGGCATGGTAAACTTCATAAAGAGAACCACAAAAGAGAGAAAGTAATACAACCACATATTGTACAAACTGTAAGAGTAAAAGTTGTAAACATAATATAAAGGGTTAGAATAGTTTCCCAACTGAAAGAAAAATTATATAAAAATAATTACAAGATCTGGATTTCATACTCCAAGGATCCTACCTCAAGGGTTGGTACAACTCACAGCCTAATGTCACTATATCACACCACGTCCATCTATCCACCTCCATGCACCGTGTAGCCCTGGATCCCCAACGTCTCTGTCAAATTTTTCCTTCATCTTCTCATGAAATAATAGGTGTGGGTTAATCCCAAGTAGGGTTGAGTATAAAAATATCCAGCAGGGAACCTGAGAATAACACACGTCTCAAAAATCCATAAAGGAAAAATACCACTAAGCTAGATCTCAAAGTAATGCACAATGAAAAGGGAATAGATCACACCAGGTATAAAATAAGTACATAAGTAAATATTAATAGTAATAAATATAGATCATATTATTATATTGAGAGGTTCTTCTACAGATACATGAAGGCTCGCTCTATGGCTGATCCCCGATGGTTTGTGCTACTGCTGATCCACGAAGGGTCTCTCTTTTGCTGATACATGAAGGGTATCTCTAATGATGATCCACTAAGGGTAATTGGTATGTTGATCCATGAAGGGTGTCTTCTATACTAATCCAAAAAGGGATTCTAGTATCTAATCCCAAAAGGGTCACCGTTATTCAGATTCATGAAGGGTCACTATTATAATGATCAATGAAGGGACTCAATTCATTCATCACATCACAGCCAGCCACTAGATTTCCCCACATAACACACTTTATTATGAGATGATACACACATAAAGACATCAATAATAACTCTACCATCATTTAGTTCCACATAGAGTAACCCAAAGGACCGTAACGTCATAATGGTATCAATGCATTAGATGACATGTCGAACGGACACACAATCTGTATTACAAGGGAATTTTTAAAAAAATACTAGGATGGATGCATGTCCAATCCATCCCAGCTATATGAAAACCTTATTAAAAACCCACTTAGAGTATCTTAGAAGGACCACCTCATCAAAAGGGTCCCAATTCCTCTAACCACATGTCAATTAGATGCCCAATTTGAGAGATATGAGAATTTTAGCGAAACATGGCTGGTGGGGTCTGGGTCCAGTTTGTACTATTCTGGGTCGACCCGATCCAACCCATCGTCGGTCCGGCCTATTCCCGGCCCGCCAGAGTGTGTGCGGTCCAACGTTGTGGGTGACTCCTACCGGAGTGGGCTAGCTCAACCATCTATACATGGCACAACCGTGTTCGGTCTTCAGCACATACAGCTGACGAAACAACCCATGCCCTCCATCCTAAACATAGACCAAGTCCATGGGGTTGACTAGGTCAATGTAGTGCCAACATTGCACCGTGGCTCTCAAGCGCAATGACCGCAGTGATCGTATCCTCTGCCGGTCGCCCGAGCGGCTAGGACTCGGGCCACCCCCTCCATTCCCATGCAGCATTTGGAAACGACCCTTTTCCTCCACAGTTTTACAATGGGCACACAACCTCCCTTCGACCATGGCTGATGGGTCATGCACACCAGTACTTTCCTCTACAGGACACCAGAGTTGCTCCGGGGGTCCATTTCATGATCCGTCTACACCAACGAGATATTAAGTCTACCTCATTCACTAAGAAAGTATTGAACTCCCCTTGATTTCATTTCAAAAATTCATCCATGAAGAACGGACATATATAGGGTCTCATACCATATCAGTGTAGGCCCACGCCGTCCTTGTTAGATGTTTAAAAACATGGGGAGGTGTGGGGATTTTAGTTCAACCAATACAAGTGATAATTTAATCCTGTATAGAGGAGTCCGAAATGAACTCACCCTCTTGCAGGAAAGTGTGATATGTGGATCAACCAGTTCTTGGTTTGATCAATGCTCTTCATTTTTAGAAAATAATGGGGAACTATTAAATAGTTAAAACACCTACCTCATTTGACAATCGTTGTTGTAGGGTTATATCCTCGAGGGTTCAAGAGGACAATGTCAATAGTTTCTTCCTATATTCGTTCTTCAAGGCACGTTGATGTAGATGAGATTCATCCAGAGTTATTCATTCTTCATTGCAGAGGAAACGCATCAGAGGTACTTTATGGAATTTCTCATGATTTAAATCCCAAATCTCCAATGAATTATCTAATTAAAAATGGAAAACGATGGATCATTTATGTTATATTGTGACATTATTTCGGTACATTTTCACAATGATCCCTTAAGTATCCTCATTTAATGTTCCCCATCATCGTCTCATCACTGCACCATAGTGCCATCATCTGCGCTCAACGGAGAAAATGTAAAATAAAATAATCTTTTTAGTTTTATTTTATTATATTCCAAAAATTCTAAAAATTAACATTTCCATCTGACCATTTTCGGTCGATGTTAAGTCCTTTCTAGTGGAATCCATGTGATTTGAGTTCAACGGTGCCCTTTGATTTTTGATCCGATCACCATTTCAAAAGCTAAAAAATCGTGCTCGCCCATTTTACAAACATACCTTAAAAACATTCCAAATTCCATTACGGTCTCACCATGCCTCAAAATCACGTGTCATCAAAGCGTACGACCTCAATATAATTTCATACTATTTTTAAAAAAAATCACATGAATTTTGCGACATTACATCATAATATATATCATGGTTGAAAACCAATATTTTCATATCATACTATACTAGTCTATCCACATTCTAATAACATATTGTTATTGGGATAACAACCCATGTAACCGATCATTTTTAGTAATGGGTTAACCCCTAAATCTTTTCGTAATGACTGGAGATTTAAATCATTTTCAAATGAATTGGAAATCATTTTAAGAACCACCAATTAGAAACTAAAAAATCATATACACTTGTTCCACAAGTAAATTAAAAAAACTGTCACTTACACCATAGATTAATTAACCCATATGATTTAAATTCGGTTAATGATGATTTCAAGAAAAAAATATTATAGGACATCCATAGAAAGAATGTGGATGAAATCATTTGAAAATACACCTAGTAAAATATAGTAAATTCTTAATGTAATTAAATTATTTTAATAAAACATTCTACGAATACACGATATTTTTCACATGGTATAATAAAATATATCTTTTATAATTATAGCACTTTTATTTTAAATTTAACAAGTTATTAAAAAATGGGAAAAAATAATACAAAAATCCATGAAAAAATGGAAAGGAATGTATTCTTAAAACATTGATGAAAATTTACTGGAGAAACAATCCAATAGAATTATTTAATAAAATATTCCATTCACACTTTCATGAATATATTAAATGTGTTTAAAAATTTAATCATTTACAATACATTAAAAGCATATAATATTCCCAAATTTACATATATGGTCCATATAATTTTGATCTGAAAATAAATAAATAAAATATAATGTTAAAGGATATAAAAATAAATTATAAAAATATGAACAAGTAGTGAAAAATTAAAAAATTGAGAGAAACTGAAATGATTGGATCTACTTACAGGAATCAATTTGATTCATTTTTGAACAAAAAAATGTGAAATAGAAAAAACAAATAAAAAACATGAAAATTCATAGATTACAATTAGTTTTATGCAGTACTGTAAAATATAAAATAAATTACAAAAAAAAAATAGTTGACACATATAAAAAATATAATTGAAATATATATTGAAAAATATTTCGTTACAATAGACTTCTTTTAGGTTATACAAGCTCTATCTACATATATAATAAAATTTTAATTATTATTTTTATTTATAAAAACATTATTATTATTTATATTTCTTAATAAATTTATTTTATTATTCCAAAATACCCCAATATCAAAATTTTTTATAACATTATTATTCTCTTGTTAACTTTTTTTTTCAAATAATATTCATTTTTGCAGGTTGTTGTATGTGATAATGTATAAATATTACATCATTTAAATAATTTTTATCAAGATTTAGTATTTGTTTTATTTATTTATTAATATATTATGATAGTAATTTCATGGAACAATGGTTGAGAGTTCGAATAGAATGCTTAGAAATCTTATTTTTTGTGACTACTGAATTTACTAAAGGGGTGACTTAATAGGTGAATGTATATTGTAATAAGGGAATTTCAATATTTTTAATCCAATTAAATTAATAAATATAAATTGATATTAATATGAATTTTTCTATCTTATTTATTCATTTTGTATAAAATAGTAAATCATGTATACACATAGTAAAACCAACACAATAAATAACACATTACAAATACTGGATGAGTGAGAACATGACATAGAGTATTAATAAAATAATTTTTATATAAGATGATATATTTTATATTTTTATTTTTAAATTATATTATGCATAATATTATGTGTATATTTATTGTAGATTTTTTTGTAATGTGATGATAATAGATACATTGATGTCATGAATATCCTCTAATAGAGCCATTATGAGATGAGGTATTCAATGATTTTTTTACCAGAGTTTCCCAATTATGTTTGAGGATATTAAATGAGATAATTAATGAAGTAAATCAAGAGAAAACTTAATATACTTTTCATTGTATTTTAGTATAAGTTGGTCTCTTTTATAGGTGAATTGTTATTGATTTATAAAAACATATTTTCTTATATAAAAGGAATGTTATTTACCTAAAATAGAGGCTAAATCATGAAATATATTAGAGGAAATATATGGGTAAGACTGTCATGCCAACTTCATCACATTTAAATATAATATTTTTATTATAGTTTAAGAATTTATCAATTAAAAGTTATGGTTTAACTCATTTAATCATTCATCGTGATAGATATACAAAAATTTCCCTAAATTATTCAGCATTCGATATGTCGTATTATAATTTTACTACCACTAGATCCAAAAAATGGGAGGGTTCAATTATATAATTCCTCAAAATTTATACGTGGAACACATTATTCACATTAGATAGGTTCAGTTGAATTGAATGATGATAAACGAAAATCTACACATGATTGATGATTAGAAAATATATAGTGCATATAAGGATCAAATATCCCTTATTCCTAAATATTATACACTTAATTTAATTTTTTATAGGAATGAATAACCTTTCGTTGAATTTAAATAGAAAATAACTCTAATTATTATTATCATATCAGTTTGATCAATTATTCAATTTCATAATATGGCACTGAATGGATTGAATCATCACCAAATATTGTGGAGGTCAATTAATAAACAATATATTATTCTCTAATAATGTATCCCAAAATGATGTATTTCCCCAAAATTTCATATTCAATTCCAAATATGGCTTCATATTAATACCATAATAGAACAAAATTCATTGAGAACACTAATAGAAGAAGGTGTTGATTCTAATCCATAATAAAATTCATTGAAAAAAAATTAATTTAATTTAATGTGTTTATATTATTTTTTATTCATCATCATTTTAAGGATTATAATAGGTGTTATATCCCAACTCAGTAATTAATTATTGTTAATAATTTTCTAAAATAATGAGGTAATCATTGGATCCCAATCAGATGGAATGAAAAGTTGTACACTATTATTCCTGACCACAAACATAATTTTCATAAATTAATTTTTTTCAAATGGATAATATTTTCATATAACTAATAAATTTTATGACTTCATACAATTACGAAATTAAAATAAAATTACATTACATAATTTATACTTCCATTAATTTCATATAAATAAATCAATGGTTATTTTCCTAGTTGGAGATTAAAGTTTCAGTAATGGTTTCATCATCACCATATTGACCATAAATTTATCCCTAACTAAGAAGAAAAAAATGATATATAACACATAATATTTAATCTAATCCTTGATGATTTGACAAAAAAATGATTCTTGACAACAGTATACATTTTATTTTATATAATCTAGACAGATAATGATTATCTATTTGAATAATCCAACAACATATTATTCAATTTTGGTTTTATAGGAAACATACTAATTTTATAGTTCTTATAATTCCATTTATATGTAGGTTAAAAAAATGAATTTTTATTAACCTTTATTTTAACTCTATATAATCCATAAGTACTGTAATTCCCCATAATTTCATGTATTTTTTTTAAATGGAATGGGATTACATTAAGACAACGCTCTGATACAGAATGTAATTTTTATTTCTGGAGTTTCTGGAACATATTTTTGAAGTAATTTTAATGTACGTTAAATAAAACTACGAGCGGGTGTTTCTAACATTTAAACCAGTGCTTGGATCAAATATTTAAAGGCACTATTGATCTAAGATCATCAGGATACCTATAAAGGGCATAACATTGACCGATGAATGTTGACCGAAAGATTTAGTTTTTGGAATATTTTGTTAAGAAAAAATTATAATAACTTAAATTTTTTTTTATTTTTTTATTCATCATTTGGTAGTGTAATTTCACACCTCTACTGTAAATAAGTGGCGATGTTGAACCTCATTAATGAACCTTATTAATGAGTCAATGTAACAAGACTACAACATGGAGTAACAGAAATAATGATTCACATTATGTCAATTTGTAGCCTGACAAGATATGAAGGATTTTTGGCACAATTGTGGGATTTCATTAAGGATTTAGTGGGTTGCGATGATGAATGACAATTACACTTTCTTCCACCGTTCAAATATTCCTTAGTAATGGTGGGATTCGGAACTAGAAATAAGAATGGTGGTGTGAGATCCCATTATACCTCAATCGAAAATGATATCCCATATTGAGGTTCATAAAATTCTGTGTAAATTGTTTTCCCTTTTTCTTTCATTTAAATTATAATCACATGATTACGGATGAACAAGTTCACCCACATAATGATCATTTGTGCATGATATTCTTACAGAACTAATCCATGTGTAAAATGAATTGTTTTGATTTTCTCTGTTCAATCCTTATAACAGGAGAATTTCTACAATGTGATGAACGATGATTGAGATTCATTCCTAAAATTAATTGTGTGGATTTATTACCACCATTTTACTAAGTGTTCTTCGCGTTTTTCAAAGGGTTATGAATGATGGATCGTTGCATGCCCATTCCTTGGTGAAGATATCCAAAAAACTCGACCCACCATTGTCATGACCAAGTAGAGGAACAACGATAATGGATGCAGATCATGATGACATGCGGAGAGGACCAAAAACAGAAGGCAGAGGTGGTCGCATGCGGAAGTCAGCAGCGACTGCATGTGGGAGGTGGCACATGCCAACAGTACCCTAGAGGAGAGGTGGTTGTGGCTAGCAGGACGTGGTGGTATGGAGGCAGTGCACTCCAGGGTCATGCCGTGGTGGCGGTGGCCGTAGCCAGAAGGGGCCACACAGTGCAGGGTGGATGTAATTGTCGGGCACCACGTCAGGAGGAGGAGGCTGCATGTAGGCAGTCAGGGATGGTGGTTAATCACAACGATCGAAAGATGTCACGTGAGGCTAGGAGGCCTTGACTAGAAATGCACAGGGGTGTGTGTGGATGGGAGGAGGGTGGCCTCTTGTGGCTCAAACTGGATGCCTTTCGGGAGACTAGGCTAGTGAGAATAGGCTCACCATTACAGGTCGTGTGGATAAAGAGAATAAGTCCACTTAGTGGCATGGATGGGAGGATAATTGGCCTGCCAATGTGGGATGGGCCAGATTGAAAATTCGGACAAATGGCGGCCCAGCTGGTCAGAACACATCCGACTAAGTCAGGCCGAATGAATTGGACTGGGTCACTGGGTGACCAGGCGGGTTTCACCAATGGCTGAACTGGGCTGGGTTTAGAGAGGCTCAATGGGCCAAGTCAAACTGGTTCTTCCCAAACCCAACTGGTTCTTGAAGGGTGAAATGAGTTCGAGTCATACGGGACCCCATGGCGGGGTTGGTCGGGTCGGTATGTCCAAGTCAGATAGGCCCCAGACACAACCAAACCATGTTTACTAAAAATAAAATATCATTCAGATTGAGAATATGATTGATGCACCACCTGCAACATTGGGACCCTTGCGATGAGACGGTCCTTTGGGTCCACTCAATGTAAAACTTTTAGAATGTTGAGATATGACCAATTGATTGAGGAGTAGATTCTCCTAGAATCTACTGCAATGAAGAGTGGAAATCATAAGCTTGGATGTGACATGAAGGATATGAAGACCATACCATAGTGGTCCAGTAGATGTGTGGTCCTCAGATGTCCAGCTGACATGCTGATATTAGTGGTCCAACAGACAAGTTAACCTCAATGTTCTATTAGACGAGCTGAACATCGTGCTCCCGTAGGTGACCGAACATGAGTGTTTCGGTAGCCGAGTGGACCTCAGTGGTCTGGTAGCCAAACATGCCTCATTGGTTAGTTGAGCCGATAGCAATGGTCTAGTGACTGAGTGGTCCTTAGTGGTCTAGTATCCAAGTGGATCTCAATAGTCAATTATCCAAGAGAACCTCAGTGGCCTAGTGGCTGAAAAGACCTCAATGGCTCATTATGGATGAGTCCCTCCGCAACACAAGATGATACATCTTTTTAGTCTATAAATCTTAGATTCTATAATTTGAGTTATAATTGGTGTGATATTTCTTGGATTTGTGTTCTTACCATGTGATCATGTTGTGTGGTATTGATTTGTGGTCTTTATATTGGGGTTTGGGGTCCCTACTTGGTATTGTGTAACTCACCACTGCATTGGAATATCTTAGACATGTCATGTATCATAAAGGTGATCGACGCTTCGAAGAAGAACTTGGTGGTCTAGGACCAGGTATTACCCAGTGTTATGGGATGGACGATATGTACTTCTATAGTAATAGACAGGTATCCTCCACCTTCCCTTAATATAGGGTTTAAGAAGACACATCTTGGCAGTTTTACATTCCTTTTTTGTTTTGGGTTGGTATTCTAGACCACTTTTTATAATTCAATTTTTACAGTACTTTTAGTAGTTGTATCGGCGATTGTTTTGGTTTACTTAGGGTTTACCTTTTCACTATTTGATCATTATTCATGCATAATAGTTTAATGGAAAATGCGTTCCCTTTTAGGGATATTTCTATTCAATGATAGTCACTAGCCCCTAGAATATGGAAGGTGGGCTTGGGGTAGTCAGGGTAAGGGCCCTAGGGCGGTGGGTCATGACAAAGTGGTATCAGAGGGGGTCAGTTATACTAGAAGAACTATGATTTTATAAATTATGATGGGTCAACAATGTTATGTGTTTTGAGTTCCGCTTTTAGGCCATGGAGTTCAGTGTTGGTGTGGTGGCTGACATATCCATACACCAATACCATGAATTCTTTTTTTTCTATGTAAATGAATACAATGGTTTCATGTATAGGATTCCACCATGAAAACATTTATCTTGGATTCTAGTGTGTAACATTGGTGATGGTCTATTGAGAATTGTGGCTTTAGTATAGGGACCATTTCTGAAGATGGAATCTGTGGGAGGCTTCACAGTGATTCCACCACTTGTTGCATAGAAATTACTGTTGACACAACCCACAGAGGATACACATGGGATCCATGTCTTAGACGAGTTATAGCATTAGAGACATCCCAGTTTTATGGGAGAGACACATTATCATGTCTCTGAGGATGGTCTAGTGGTGGGGGTGAAAGTATTCCCCTCGGTGATGACACCACATGGAAAACCGGTGATTCTAGCAGCGATTCTTCTACATGGATCTATGGTTAGACGGTGGAGTTCGACCATACAAACTCAAGAGGTGGTGTCCCTCACCTATTCTGACTTCGAGAAACATTTTATGGAGGAGTTCATCCTTGTGAAATTGCTCTTAGTGCATATACAATTATTTTTTCATATATAGTAGGAAATATTAAATATGGTTGAGTTCTTTGTGAGGTTCACATAAATCTCTCATTACTTGACAGACATGGTTTAGTACCCTTTATTTATGTCCTATAACATCACAAAGGGAGATCAATGATATATTGGGGAATCAATGGTTTCCATCATCATCCCTACGTAGTTCAGGGTGTAGGATTGGGTTATACTAGTAGAGAGATTCCTCACTGAGAATGAACAAATGGTGTGAGCTATAGCTAGTTGAATGGTGGTCGAGCCATCTGTGTTGGGTACCCAACAGTTGACATGTAAACCGAAATGTGCCAGACCATTCAAAGGAGGAATGTAAGACTAAGGATCAGAAGTACGAGGCTCTTAGGAAGAGGGAGTAATCTGGGGGTAGAGTATGCTATGCTTGTTGTGGTAAGTGTGACATTGATTTGGATTGCATGAACTGCTACACATAGTTCTGATATATAGTATAGGGGCCACCAAGGTAGCAATATAGGTAGGAATAGGGAAGTTCACTAGGTGGAGGATGAGGCAGAGGAGTGGGATGAGTTGTTGGCGGTGGGCATAGGTACAAGGTAATACCACCACCACCCCAGGTGATCCACCATGAGCTCCAAGAGAAGGTTAATATGGATGGTCTGAGCTTCTGGTAGTTAAGGCATACGATCTAGACAACCCTAAGATGGTACGAGTTTTAATCTATGTCTTCCCAACATTAGTAGTAGTACTTATAAACATAGGTTCCAGTCACTATTTCCTTTCCACTCACCTTTCTCGGGGCTCATAGATTCTGATCGAGTAGTTGGACCAATCCTTAAAATTAGAGACTCCAATGATAAGGGATTCATGATAAAACACGAGTTCCAGTACTGTGGGCACACTCTTGGTGGTGATAGATTTAGCAGTTATTTCATATACACTGCGTTGATGCCTTACAATATCATTATGGGTATGGACTGGCTATCTTCTATCCATTCCAATATCGACTGTTTTAGACGCACAATGCGATATTTCTAAAGAGATGCGACCTGGTTTTCATTTATCAGAAAAATGGAAACCAGAGCATCAAAGGACGGTCTTTCATGTAAGACGATATAGAAGATCACTCATCAATTGAATAGAATGACCCTCAATGTAATGGATGTTAAGAGTCCACAATTTCCTATAGTGGTGGATGAGTACAGGGATGCCTTTAGAGGGGATGTTCTAGGACTACCTCCTTCTAGAGAGGTAGAATTTTTCATTGATTAGTACCATAGGGTGGCACCAATATATACACTTTCATATCAGATGGCTCCCATAGAGATCCTGGAACTAAGGGCACAATTGGAGGACTTATAGTAGAAGGGATTCGTGAGGCCTAGTGTTTCACCATGGGAATCCACAATTTAGTTTTTCATAGAAGGAATACAGAATGATGAGGTTATGTGTGGTCTTTCGATTCCTGATCCAAGAGACCGTGAAGAACATGAATCATCTAATGAGGATTGATGACCTCTTCGATTAGTTGATGGGAGAATACATATATTTAATTTAGACATCAGATCATGCTATCACCATCTTCGGTTATGAGATGAGGACATATCGAAGACAAAATTCAGATGCCCCTATAACCACTATGAATATTGGTGATGCCATTTGGAATGAAGAATGACACAAAAATGTTCATGGGACTCAAAAATAGGATAATCTAGTTGTAATTATACTAGTTTGTAGTGGTCATCATTGATGAAATCTTAGTCAATTCAGCATCTTAAGAGGAGAATGTGCTACACCTATGGATGGTTATGGACACACTCATAGGGCACCAGCTGTATAGAAATTTCTCAAAGTGTGAGTTTGGATTACGAAACGTACACTTCTTTGGACAAGTCATCTTAGAGGCTGAAGTTGTAGAAGATCTAACTATGATCAATGTAGTGATTTCTTGGGATCCACTTAAGAGCATTACCGAGGATCATAGTTTCATTGGGTTGTTCGGGTACTATAAGATGTTTATACCCAAAATCTCCCATGTGGAATCATCCATGACTAGGTTGATGAATAAGGGAAAACCATTGTTTTGGATAAAGAGATTCCAACATCAATTTCAGTAGCTACAGTAGATCTTGATGATTTCTCCTATCTCGTGGCTTCTAGAGGAGGGAACCTACATCATGATGTACTATGAGGTATCAAGAATTGGTATTAGTAATGTCTTGTTGTAGGGAAAAGAAATGATAGATTATGGATCGGGATAGTTTAAATCACATGAGTAAAACTATGTGACTCATGACCATGAGTTGGCATAGGTATTATTCTCACTAAAGATATAGAAAAACTACTTTATGGGAGAACGATTCATCGTCTACTCTAACCACAAGAGTATCAATATTATATTTTCTCAGAAGGATATGAATCTAAGACAACAACTTTGGATAGAGTTTATCCAGGAATATGAGTTTGAGATAGTCTATACCCCTAGGAAGGGGAACATGGTTGTTGATGCTCTCAATATTAGATCGAGTTCACTGCTACAGAACAGGGCCTCAGATTTGTTGACCTCACATCACATATCATTTGAGAATAGAGATGAGGAATATTATCTTCAGTCGATGGTAGTTTCCACTCCACTCTTACAGTATTTCAGGGAGTCACAACCTGGAGATGCCAGCTGTGAGAACACACGCACCGAGATGTCCAGCGGGGATTCCCCTGATGGATATTCTAATGGTAGGGAGCATATCATCATTTTAAGATGATTCCCCATTGAAACAATGTAATTATGGGAGGAAGTGTTGAGGGAGTTCTATACATCCGCTTTGGAGGTGCATCTATGTGTGGTGATGATGTACCGGGACCCACAAATTCAGTACTAGTGGTCGAGGGTGAAGAAGGTTGTGGTAGAGAATTCCTCGAGATGCCTCACATTGTAGTATGTGAAGTCTGAGTACCAGGATCTAGTCGGTTTGAAACAACCCACCATGGTACTAGAGTGGAAGTGGTATGTGGTATATATATACATTTTAATAGGCTTAGAATGTATATACAGGGGGATACGATACCATCTGGGTGATCGTAGACTGACTCACCATGTCGGCCCATTTCCTACCCATTCGAGATTATGGTTTAGTAGAGTGTTTGGGACACCTCTACATGAAAGATATAATTAGAATCCATGGATTTACATATAAAATTGTATCAGATAAAGATGCATGATTTACATTCCGGTTGTGGAAAGGATTACCGGAGGAATTTTGGAATCAACTGTGCTTGACCACAACCATTCACCCACTGACGTATGGTCAGACAAAGCGAACAATAGAGACCTTGTAGGATATGTTTCGTGATTGATTTCTTCATTTTGGTCATAGTTGGGAGGACCACCTACCACTGGTGGAGTTTTCATACAACCAAAACTACCACTCCAGTAATGATATGGCACTGTTCAAGGTACTGTACGGATGACTTTGAAGGTCACCGTTATGCTGGATAGACATAAGGGAGTCATCACTCTTAGGAATAGAGATGGTACAAACTACCATTGAGAAGGAGAAGGACATATGAGAGTGGATGAAGACTTCATATAACTGACATAATTCCTACACTTATTTCTAATAGACACCATTTTAGATTGAAGAAGGGGACCATGTATTCATATGAGTATCTCTTTGGTGAGGGATACATAGATTTGTCCAGGGCATCATGTTATCTCCATGGTTCTTCAGACCTTTTCTGATACTATATAAACTGGGAGGGGTGGCATTCATCTTGGCTCTACTTCCACATATTTTGAGGGTGCACGCCGTCTTCCATGTATCCTAGATGAGGAGATAAATGCATGAAACTTCTCACATCCTTTACCATGATGATATGTATATTGATGACTAAATGACATTTGTGGAGTACCCATTGAAGATAGAGTATCGATAGGAGAGGATGATTCATGGATTTTCGATTCCACTAGTGTGTGTTTGTTGGAAGCACATGAATCTCCATGAGATATTGTGGGATAAGGAATCAAAAATTCATACTTTTTACCCCCCCCCCCCATTGGTTTTATTATCCCTTGTTTTCGATTATGATGACTAGATTCCCTAATGGGTGGAGTAATGTAATACCCTGTAATTCCATGTAATTTTTCTAAAATTTAATGATATTATTTCAATACTAGGATTATGGATGGCGTGTAATTTTAAGTCATGGAGTGGTAGAAATGTATTTTTGAAATAATTGTATAGTTCAATAAAAAAACATATGAGTAGGTTTTTCTATCTTTTTTAACCAGTGTTCAGATCAAAAATCACAGGACACTGTTGTAATCAGTGTGTCAGGATTTTCATATAATGTTTCTAACATCGATCGGCATGGGATGACTAAACAAGTTAGTTTTAATAATTTTTTGAGAAGAAAAAAATAAAATATGTTAAAATTTTATTTTGAATGTTTTTTTAATCCTAATGTAGTTGTACTTCAGCACTGCGGTGTAGCGACGAGGAAATATTGAACCTCAATAGTGAACCTCATTAATGAGTCTAAGTAACGATGCTCGAATTTAGCATACCAAAAATTTTGATTCACATTTCATCATATAATAGATTAATAAGCAACGAAGGATTGTTGGAACAGTACTAGGATTGATATGAGGAATTAGTGGGTGGTAATGATGAACAATGAATACAATTTCTTCCACCCTTCAATGAATTTCATGAAACAGTGGGATAAAAATCAAGAAAGAAGAATGGTGGCGTGAGATCCTGTTCTTCCTCAGCCAACAATCATACCACTGGTAGGGGTTGATATGTTTCTATGTGAATTCCTCCCTCTTATTCCATTTAAATGATGAATGCATGTTAACTCATGAACTTTTTGACTTGTGGATCGATCATTCATGCATGATATTCTTGTAGAACAAATCCTTTTTTAAATGGAATTAATTTGATTTTCTCCATTTAATCCTTATAACAGTAGTAAATCGATACCATGAATAAGGAAGACATAGTTTCCTTCTTTAAATTAGTTTTGTAGATTTATTCCCCCTTTTTACCCCATGTTCTTCAGGTTTTTCATGGGGTTATGAATAATGAATCATTGAGTGAATATTCTTTAGTGTATAGATCCCAAAACATTGAACCACCATCGTATTGACCTAGAAGAGGAATGATGATGATGGAAATGGATCATGGTGGAATGCAGTGGGGGCCACATGTGGTAGGTGGTCCAACACGGCAGTAGAGGTTGTAGCCAGTAGGGGGTGGGACTATTTATGGTGGTGGCACCGGTCGGTCCCCATGTCAGGATAGGATGCCACGACCAGTAGGTCGCAACGGTGGGTGACAGTGGTGCCAGTGCAGCGGAGTGTTGGTTTGGGATACCCATGACTGGGCGGTAGGTTGATGCAGCCACATGATATGTGGTACCATGTGAACCTGGTAGGATGCCAACCTCAGTTGGCCACGTGTGGCACAATCTAAATGTTGTTCATACATCCAGGCTGGAGAAAACTTGCGCACCATTATGGGCTAGTTTGGTTAAAAAACTGGGTGACGGTGTGGGTGGAGAAATCTCTTTCCATTACAGGCTAGGTCAAACAAAAAAAAAAGAAAATGGGTTTCTTGGTTGGTTAGAATCAGTTCAACTGAGAAGGACTAGGCATGTGGAATTAGACTGGGTTGCTCGGCGACCCGAGGAGTTGGACCCACGATAAAACCTGGTCAGGTCAAGCAAGGCCTGATGGGACATATCATACCGGGCCAACCCAGATCCAACCAAGTCAGGTCAGATGAAATCAGTTGGGTAATGAGGGACCCTAAGGAAGGGTTTTTCAGGTTGTCCCAGCCATGTCGGACCAGGCTCAGATGCAACCAACCCTTGATTACTAAAATGATAATTTCTTTCAGACAGAATGTTTGATTGATCAACAGCTTACGTCATTGGGACCCTTTTGACAAGATGTTCTTTTGGGTATACTTTAACCAAGACTTCGTAAAAGTCGAGTTATGCCAAATGGACTGAGCAGTAGATTATCTTGGAATTGAGCGCACTAGAGAACGAGAATCCTATAGTAGTTAGTGACACAAAGGATATGAACAGCAGAGAGAAGTGGTCCAGTAGACATCTAGACCATTGTTTTCTATCATACAAGAGGACCATAGTGGTCCACAAGATGATCAGACCATATGGGTCCAGTATACTAAGGGACCTCAGTGGTTCAACAGATTATTAGACCATAGTGGTCGAACATACGAGTGGTCCTTAGTGGTCTAGCTGACAAGAAGATCCCAATAGTATAGGAGAAGAGTGGAATTTAGTTCTCCTAGACACATGCTGACCTCAATGGTCCTACAACTGAGTTCACCTCATTTTTCCAGTAGACTAGCGGATGATAGTGGTCTAGCAGCCGAGAGATTCTCAGTGGTCCAACATCTGAGAGAAACTTTGTGGTCCAACAGCCGAGCCGACCTCAGTGGTCATGTAGTTGGGAATACCTCAACGGATCATCATGGATGAGTCCTTCTATATTATAAGACGATTCATCTTTACGATTGATAATTATTACTTTCTATAATTTGAGTTATTCGTGGTGTGAGATGTCTTTTCTTTGTGCTGGTACCTGTAGCCTATCATTGTGGCTTTTCTATAGTGGTTTCGGGTCCCTGGTGAATATTGTGTTACTCACCCCTGCACAGGCTTCATCCACAGAAGTCTTGTCTTGTGCAGGTGATCGACACATCGATGGAGACATTGGTGGTCTAGGACCAGGTGGTGCCTAATGATACAGGAGAAAAATGATGTAACTCTATGGCTACATACAACTATCTTCCTCTAACACTTTATGTATAGTTTGAGTCGAAAGACCTTGGAATCTGTTCGTTCCATTATGGATTTGGTCTTGTATTCTTGATCATTTTTAATTTTCAGTATTTACTGTACCTTCAGTAGTTTCCTCATCAAATGTTGTGGTTAAATTTTTTTTACCTTTCTAGATATTGACAATTGTGTGTGCATAAAATTTTAAAGAAAAATGAAATCCCTTTTTGAGATATGAATATTCGGTTCTAGTCATCAGCCACTGGCCATAGAAAGGTGGGATTGTGGTAGTCAAGACCTAGGCCAAGGGGGATGGGTTTTGTGATATACATCCTTGATCGTCACATGGATGGGTGGTTGATAAGTCAATTCGGAAAGATATGTTTTCTCCCCTTCCCAAATGATCTCAATGTATATCATCCAACTGTCAATAAGTATTGGGTCACATTAAATCCTCAACAGATATATGGTAACTTAACCTCCCCAATTAGAGAATCATCCATCATGATATCATTGAAATGGTGGTAATGTATTAAGTGGTCATATTCCTTAATCGACTCCATCAATCTATACAGGTTCATAACGAAATCCTTCTTGTGAATATTTATATTAAGATCCTGTAATCAATAAATATTTCACAAAATTCTCCCTAGAGAGAATAACAACATATTTTTAATTATAATATAACCATAATTATCACTAAACCAGAAATTAGTTTTCTTGTTAGGATATTTTATTTGTAAACATGAATAAGCTAACATATTTTATGTTTTCATGAGGACACATCCCAGACACTTATTTAATGAAACATTATTCTCTAAAAAAACTTATACACTATAGGGTATTATCTATATAACTGAGGGTGTCAGGATATAATTATGTTACTTGATACATTCTTCGCATTCATATTTCAAAAGGAACATGTTTCCCAAAATTACTTGGTTATTGTATTTCATAAAAGGTTGAAATTTATGAAGAAGAATTAGTAGTATATAAAAATTTTATAAAAACTAATACTCTATATTACTATGGTATGTCTTTTATATCTTTTAAAATAAAATAGTCAATCAATGATTCATACCCATTCCATCACAAGGGATTATAAAACATGAGAATGGGATATTTTATATAAAGAATTCCCACATTCTAAATTTATCTTATAGTTTATTCATTTTTAAGGCATTCATAAAAATCAAAATATTATGTAAAGTATATTATATTATATTATAATATATTAATATTTCATTAATATTTTTTACAAAATATTTTTCAATTATAATTTCAATATAAATTTTTAATTAGTTTTAAAATGATATAGTGGGAATATTGATGAAAAAATGGGATCAGTATGAATTTATAGAGTCTGTATCTTATCTATATGGAATTAACTTTTAGGTCCTACCATTTTACCATTAGGTTATGATATCAACACTATTTTTTATCATTGAGATTTATTAATGTAATATAATAATATCAGAAAAATTAGCAATAAGGGATTGAGTAATATTTTTTATCATTATCTTTTTTACATTTATGATAATCCATAGTTACATTCATTGATATCATATTCATAAAAACTATTTATGGAACACCATGGATTATTAGTTGGGTTTATAATACCATTTTTCTTGTTATATTTAATTTTATATAGTACATATATCTATTAAATTAGGTCCAATCTATATGAAGTTTTTGTATATAATCATCATAGTATGTATGAGTTTCATTGAAAACTCATCCTAATGAAATAGAGAAGACCTAGAATATCCAAATTGAACACATTAAACTATTTAAAAATAATCTTAATATTTTATATATTTAGTTTTTAAAAAACATTTGAGTTATATATACATTAATGTTTTTGGAAACATGGCCTATAAAAGTCAATAAACTTCTATAAAGAGATCATTATTAGTCTTTTAGTAATATGCAATCTTGGGTTGAATTGTTATATGAAATTTATTTTTCATATTTCATTATTTAGAATTAGAAATATTTAGTGTGAGCTAATGAATTCCAGAAATAAAATAATTTTCAACTAAATAGGGAATAAATTTTTTTGGAAGATCATTACAAAAAACATCAATTATAAAGTATTTTTAGACCTCATATGAAATCATCATACCAAGAAGGGTTCATAGATAATTAAATATATTAAATTTATGTGAAGAGTTTGTTCTATTATTAAACATTCTATATATAAATGACTGTTTATTATTAATATAATAATAAATAAATAAGTACATTAATGGATGATTATTGAACATTTCAAAACCTCGTCTTCATGACCCTATAAATTAATTTTGATTCCATCAACTTTCATTATATTTATTGGATTTTATGGTTTCTTGTATGGTTTGATTTCATTAACCATTGAATTAGAAAACTTAAGTGTCTAATCCATGTAATATTTATAGTTGAATCATTATTTTTTAGTAGGTGTATTACAAAGGTCATCATTTTTATATAGTTCATTAGTTTGCCTCCTGATATCTCATCATTATTTATGTGGCAAATATATATATCGTCCTTTGGGGATGTCATTTTTCATTATAAACAATTTACCACCAATACTTTTTTGATGAATGAATATGAATATTTTCCCCTAAAAATGTTTTATAATTTTAGTTTCCCTGAAATAGTATATCTCACTTCTTATCTAAAAAACCATGAGAATTATGGAGGTTTCTTTTTTCCAATTCATATTTAGTACAACATAAAAATTTCTACATATATTACAAATATTACTAGATTTAATTGGGAAATTATTTTTAATCTACTAAATAATATATTACTTTTTATTAAAGGTTATTGATACAAACAAAATCATAAATCCAATGATATATGATTACATATTTATATGTTTCAATATATTCATCCATTATAATATCCTCTAGAATTCAAAATTCATTTTACATCAAAGTGATCCTGGAAAATACATAATGAAAAATATTTTCATAAAATCATAATATTCAATGTATTGTATTTACTCCTCCTAGACGTTTTTATCAATTAGTTTAAACTATAAAATATCACAACTATCATAATGATAAATAACAAATGAAATAGGTTCTTTCTCAGATTTTTAGATAATGGAATACATAATTTCAATTTTGATGATCCAATACATAGTAAATAGTGTATTAAAAGACATTTTAAGGTATTGTTTTTTTATGTGGAGGACTCTACAAATAGTTTTTCCTTCTATGGGTCCATTTTTTATCTGGAAGCTCATATTAAATTTTATTGCTTTCAAAAGTTAGTTTAACCTCACCATGAAGATTCTAACTTCAACCCCTATAAAATACTAGACAAATAAGAAAAAGATTTTACAAAATGTATTTAACATGTTCAAAATTATTCTTCATGAATGATTACATTATTGATATATCTTATATAATACACCACATCATAAGAACAGGAAAGGGTATATGAGAAATTGAAATATCATACTCTTAATAAGTGGTGAATATTAAAGATATCAATCGACGATGATAACATAGAATTAGGAAAACATGTAGTTCAGAGTAAAAAATTAATTTAATTGATCATTTAATAACGAAATTATAAAAATAAAACATTGATCATAATAATGTATAACAACATATAGATATGGGAATATCACATATTGATATTCGCTGGAGTGTGAAAACTATAGTAAATAATTATGATCCTAGAATAGATAAAATTCGTATTTATTATAATATAATAATGTGGAATAAACATAAATGATTAAATAATAACATATATAAGGGGTAACTAAAAATACATTCATATCAATATGTATTATTCTATCCACCTATGCATAAAAAATTGGGCTTTGGTTAACCACCCATTTCCCTTGAAATTTTAGACGTTGGCTTACCATCCATGTCTTATCCTTGTGCATGATATTTAAAAATTACTCAATGTGTAAGGGTTATATATCTGACCTTCCGATGATGAAATTATAATACATAGTTATATCATCCATATAAATATGAAATAAATCACAATCTAATAATATTATAAATATCAATTAATGAATAAATGTGTTCTGTCCATATTTTACCAAAGAATGATCCTAATACATTGAGATGAAAAATGTGATGCAATCATTTTAGCATATCTACCAGAATGAATATATAATACAAATACATAAGAAAATATATACAATATCAGTATAAGATCTCTAAAATTTTTATTGGTGGAAAACTAATAAATAACCGTAATACTTTTATTAACATTTAATTTAATGGTAATAATTTATAAAACATTTAGAATAAAAATTGCATGTTAACATAGGTAAAAAATTTAAAAAAGGTATTATTGTGAAATATGGATAATATTTCATGAAAATTATGTTATGAAGAATTAATTTTAAAAATAATACGTCGAAAAATATTTAATGAAATTAGAATTCAATATAAATTTATCTATGCATAGAATATTAGTAAGCGATTCACATTAATTTTTTATAAATAACGATTAAAATAAAATCATTATAATTATATAAAACAATATATTCATATAGAATAAATTTAAAATGACAATTCAGTTAATATAAAAATAGGGAACAATTATTCTAGACTAAAATAGATTATATATGGTTAGATCAACATAAATGCATCATTTAGGATGATTTGTGAAACAAATAGAGAAGGAATTGTAAAAAGTAATGTGAAATCAAAAAATAACCATATGTGATTAAAATATATAGTATTTCATAGAGGGAGAATAAAAATTTTCTTCTAAATAATATTTATAGATGGAAAATATTCCCATATATTTTTGTTTAAAATACACTTACCTAGAACATCCTCTAATTCAGATGTTCTCTAACATACTGTATTATAAGTTTCATGTTATTATTCATATGTATGATAACCCTATTCATTTCTAATTTATATAATACCCTATAAATATAATTACTTTTAATGAATATATAAATAATTTATTTTGTAAATTTATTTTCAGGTATAAACTATCTATTTGTTCCCACATTCTTCAGTTTGGGTTTTTAGGTATATGCAAAATCATCATATGTGAATCACAAATAAATTTTGTATGAGATTTTTCAAAAAAAATTGAAATATTTTTCAATACTAATTATGTATTAATGAAACATATGAAGATTATTCTCGTGTAATAATTAATAATATCCTTTTATGTTATTACTGAATTAATAATAAGGTTGAATAAATTATTGAATTTATATTGGTATATTATCATTTCACAATTAAAAGTATATATAACATTTATAATTATTAAATTATAGTTGTAGTAATTATATATACTAATTAATTCATGAAGTAAAAATTTTAAAAACACCCCTATATGGGAAAAACATACCCAAATAAGAACACATTATGACGATTGAATAAGTATAAAATATCATTCCATTGTGATAAAATAACATTTATCAATGCTTATTTTTTAAATAAATTTTATTATTTTAATTATTCCAATTTTATATGATTTCGATGACAAATAAATTCAATGATGCTAAAGTATTGGACATAACTAAAGTTAAGGACTTTAATATATTCTTATAAATCCTCTTGGAAATATTTAATTTTAGACATATTGTTGTGATAATCAGTTAAAAAATCTATGAGAGGTTTTATATGGAATGAATTTAATTAGGGATTCAATAAAAAATCTATAAAATTTTATTTTTTAGGGGGCTAGTACATGGATCATAAAATAAGAGATTATAGGTGATATTTTCATGAAAAAACATTATATTTTATAAAAGGGAATAGAATTTTCTATAAATTTGGATTTAATGTGTAAACAAATCTAGATATCGAAAACATGTGGTCAACAATATCACCATCATAACATTTACTAACATTTTCTCTATATTTTATCACATTATCAATTACATTAACCCTTTTCCTCATTTTATTTCTTTATTTATCTAATAAATTGTATCTTAGAAAATTATTTTAATTCAAATGATTTAAATTAACATTGTTAATTAATTTTTGAAAATTTGATTCCATATATGAAAATAATTCATTATATTCACATCATAAATGTTTTAAAATTTAATTATAATATAAAAATTCAAAACATATGAAAATTAATTTGTTAAATATGTAATTTTAAGAAGTAAAATGAATTTAATATTATACCATATCATTTATTAATAATTATATAATTGGAAAACTAAATGAATATATATATATTTATATTTATTTAACTTCATGAAAACAAATTTTTAGTAGAATTAATCATCATTTGAAATTACATAACATATGGAAAAAAAATATTTAGAATAAATTAAGTCTTTTTATCATTATTTTTTTATAATGATTACTAAGTAAATAATAATTAAATTAATCTTGATCTATTAGTATATGTGTAATTTTGTAAAAACTTTAATACATAATATTTAAAAATATTATATTGTAAATAAAATTACATATTATATAAAAATAACATTGATTTAAAGAAAAAATATTATTTAGAAATAAATAATTGAAATATAAATTTTTTACATAGGTTATAATTATAAGGGAGTTATCGTTATATATTAGTAAAAAATATCTATATTTTACTAATATTTTTACATTTTATAATAAATTTAATGTAACATATTTAACAATAATAATATAATTCATAAAAAAATTCAATACAATAAATGGTGTTTTTCCATATGAATATTAAAATTTTAATTTATGGAAAAATTATTTACTTTTGTATTAATCACATTGGTAGTTTTTCTGAATTTGTTCCATTTAAATTTCATTAAATGAATTTTATTTTTTACAATAATATTCTATAATAATAAATATTTTACACATTAGTTTTGTTTTATGTATATCACAAGATATCAAACAATGAATATTTATTTTAATTTATATACATATACAAATCAAGGGTTCTAACATTGACTCCTTTCACATGTTATATAATTAAGATATTTAGAAGTTGATAAGGGATGAGGTTCTAGGTAATCCAAAAACATATTCATGCCTAAAATATTTATTGTCACATAAGGTTATATCCTTCATGTTAATATTATATTTAATATATATTCCAGGGAAATTAATTATTTATAATAATTATAATAATGTGACTAGTGTTTCATAAATACAAAAATAATATCAATCTTATTAATTAAGTTTATTCAAATGTTCTATTTGTTTATATTTATTTTTTATCCCTTAATTAATATTTAATTGAATGTAATAATTAATTCAATAAATACTTTTGTAAATATTTAAATGTAATGTTACTTTATTATTGAAATATACTTCAAATAGAAATATAATAAGAATTATTTGGTATAATATATATCATTTAATCAGTTTTGTAGGAATATATAATGTTTAAATACTGTAATATTTCAATTTATAAGTATTATAAATAATCATAGAATGAAATAATAAAATACTAATAGAAAATATTTTATGTACCACTACTATATGGAGATCTATATCAATATAGTATATTTGATTTAGATCACATCTATTTTTCTGAATGTCTATTTCCTACACTATTTTTAAACTAACTACTAGAATTCTGAATCATAATAATTAGACCCTAAATAAAAATTGGTGGGTTAGTGACTTCTCCTAAAATCCTATTCTTGAATTAAGAGGGAGAGGTATTTTTTGGCATGATTGGATAAAAACTAAACACTATAAGAGAATAAAATAGACATTATAAAATACCATTGTTCAATGTATGAGGTTTTTTATCGACTTGAAATCATTATTAATAAATATACATTTTCATAACATATTCATGTTAGATTATTATAACTATTAAATATGAAAATTATTATAACATTTATTTATATAATTAAGAAATGAAAATCTTTAAAACATCATTGATGGAAAAAAATTTCCATGATATTGATGTAAACATGTAGAAAATGTCATATATATATTTTGGTGAATCTTATAACATGATAAATGAATCACATGCCCAGAATTAAATTTTAATAGCATCATTTTTTATATGAATCATATTCACCATGATTAATACTTCGCTACATGATTTTTAACAAAATAGTCATATGTTTTAATGAATATTCAATAATCCCTTCTTCATACAAAAATCAAAGATTCACATTAAGACAAAATATAAAAACTCACTTTGAATCTATTCAATATTTATTATAAATGGTATATTATACTATATTAATAATAGGATACTTTTTTACCAAAATTTATCATTATTTTAGGGATTACCTGTGTATCCATATTGACAGTTTAATCATTGAAAACCAAAATTAATACCACTATTTATAGATGTATGAAAATCATGGCCTTTGATATATTTATTGTGCTACTCATGCTATTAAAGGTATATGAATGATCATAATGAAATGAACTAATACATATATATAAATCAATCAATCATAATTTGTAACATATTATCATCTAAAATGACTATATATTACCTTTATAAGTGATATCACATTACTAGAATTATAGGAACACATCAATATGTTATCTCCCAACTCATAAATATTTTTATGATATTAAATTACTGAGAAACATGTTAATAAATCTAGTTCATAACCAAACCACATTTCACTTATGTAGTCAAGTTATGAAAATTCATCAATTAAATTATCATAGGAGTAAATTTTATCACATTTACTAAAAATAACCAACTAAATATCTTTAATGGGCACTAAATAAACTCATTTATTCCTCCCTATACTATTGCCCCCCAATAACTCTTATTTAAATCTATATTATAGTAAAATATAATAAAAATTCTTAATAAAAAAACATATTGTTTATTGGATATATACATTAAAAATGGTATAAGGTGACCTTGTTGGGTTAATAAGGTAATAATATTAAACCTATAACTATCATCATCTACTAACAAGGGAAAAATATAAAAAACATGATAACTATGTGGTCATATCCCACATATTTGTGATCTGTATGAGTAGAAACCCAAAAAATAGGATAATAATTTGAACTTAGAGGAATGAAAAAATAGGAATCATCAATTCAGGTAGATAATTTACAAAATTGACAGGTTTTCTAAAATAAAACATTGGTTATGGTTATGTAATTATAAAAAATGAATATTGCATTTAGCTTTTGTAGAATTTTTAAATAATATTTTTGTAAATATAAATAAAAAATAATTGTTATGCTTTATATATATATATATGTATATTTGCTTCTATCATGATTAATTTATTAATTTTTTTAAAAAAGAGAAAATAAGTTTATTTGAATATAATAAAGTATATTAAGAGGATTTATGATATTAATAGATATTAAACATCTCTATTATTATTTATAATATTTTTGGTTAAAATTATAAATATGTTAAATAGAGAGAAAATATAATAGTTTTTTAATATTTAATTTTAAGTGGATCTTATTGTAAATACTACCTTAGTATCTGATGAAATAATAACAATAATAATTAATGTACATATTATTTTATGGAATATCTATCATTTTTTTTAACATAAATGTTATATTAATAAAAATATTATTTTATAAATTATAATAAGATATTATGTTACAATATAAAATATACACATAAATATATGTACCTATATAAACTTATTTTAAAGCATCCAATCATTTGATCTATATACTTTTTAAAAAATTAAATAACACAATACTATATGGATTTTATAAATTTATTATTATTCATAATAAAATATATTGTATTCTATAATAGATATTATTGTTTGGATAATGATAATAAATAATAATATTGTGTAAAATTATATTATTATTATAAGTAGATGATTTATAAAAGTATTATAAACTAGTATACATATAAACATATATGTATAAAAAATAATGAAAAAAATATAATATCTATAAATGTATACTATAATGATAATAAATTAAAATTTTAATAACTTTGTTATTTCATCCTTATTAAAAACACAAATGGGGGAATCGAGTTCTGGGTGTATAGTAAAATCCAAAACCTTTCCCATACCTTGTACAATATTCTTCCCCAACTACAGTAGAGACATAATAATTAATCTGTAAAAGAAGACAATTATCCACTGTTGATTCATTATACATTCGACACATCCCATTTTAGGATCTTTTTATTCAGGGATGGTCATGTGTAGATGAAGCATACACACACTACTCGTGGTCAGCCAACCTTGAACCAACGTTGGTGACTCGTAATGTACTCATACCCTTTTTTCTAGTGGAATGACTATCTCGTGAATATCATGACAAAAATATTAGTTGGAATTTGTGGATGTGAATGAACTCTATGATAAATTGAGGTATTTTATATTTCATTTCTTTGGATTAGGGATCCCTTGTAAACTAGTGGTGATTTTTTCAGGCGATTATTTTATTGGAAAGTAGAGATTCATTTTAAGTAAAAAATATGAATATTCCATCTATATTTGTTACTCATAAAATTCACGACCAAAATCATATAGATATTCATTTTGGATATGTTTTTCTAAAAAACGGATGCCAAAAGACCACTTTAAAACCAATTTTGCATTAGTTTTAGAGAAAACTAACAGCAATGAGTAATGTGGGATCATAATTTCAATTTTTTTGCAATGCATGTTGTACTTCTTAAAATCCCACCAATATTTTCATACTACACAATCAAAATTTTCTTTGTTTCATATAAGTATATTTATATATATTTTCATTTCTCCATCATTAATCATTTTCAACCTCTTTGATTCAATCATGTTTTCAACACGGCTTCAATAATAAATTAGAACACGGTACCAATTCTATTCATTTATTTTTTTATTATTGATATCCGTCATTTCTAAACAATTTAATTAGAATTGTAATAATTATGATTAGTTATTATTCTAAATATAAGTGATACGATGATAAAAAATATATCATTTAGATGTAATCTCCTAAAACCATTGAAATATGTTTGATATATTATATTTATTTCATTTCATTTGGTGTATATGATTTTAATTCATGTTTGTATTGTTTTCATTGAAATGAGCTATATCAATCGAAACATTGACATGTTCAATAGATGACGACTATAACTTTTGACCTGTAACTCCGTTTTAGATCCACGACCATTCAAATCATAGCTTAGGAAATAATCTAAAATAAAGAAAAAGAAAAATACTTTATATCCGTAGTTAATTAAAAAACCAATGCCAATTTTCTTTCATTTAAAGCATTTATTTTTTCAAAATGATGCCAAATTTTTTAACTTTTTAGTGTCGGTTTATAAGGATACTGATTCCAAAAATGATACGAATGTGTTTTTTTAGCATCATGTTTTAACAATACTGATGGTAAAAAAATTCTAATTTTTTTGGTCGGTTTGCAAAAATTGACATTAAAAGTCATATTTTTTACTTCCGCGACTTCAAAGTTGATTAAAAGCTGACATTAAAAGTAAAAAACGATGTTAAAGACCACTTTTATACTAGTATTTTTTTATTTCCCTTCCCTATTGTTTGGGGATGACTTGAGGCTAGTCTTACCAGTTTCGATAAGAGTAGAATTCCCTGTTGTTTAAATATTAAGGGATTCTATTTCTGTAAAATATATTCTAATGAATAAAATAGTTTGGATGTTTAATTTTTTTATCTCATTTTTAATTAATTAGTAGTATTCTGTTTTATATTTATCAAATATGTTTTTGTTATAAAAGAGATGAAACTTTTTAATTTTTTACATTTAATTATTTTATAAAATATCCTTGGATGTAATATATTTCAAGGTAAATTAGGTGTAAAGAAACTTCTTTGTGAAATGTATGCTCAAATATATCAACTCGTTCTTTTGGTTTAGAGATTATTTGTCAAATTTCCTTTTTTTGAATCAAATTATTCATTTCCATACTATGTTAATAATTTATCAATTGATTTTGAGTGAAATAAATGGATTTTATTTTTTAATATATGTTTAAATAATTCTAATGGTTTATCTATTTCTAATGTTATATTTCAAATTGTCTTAGTCAATTTGTGGTATTAAATTCTTGATTGTCCAAAAAAATTACGTAATTGCATCAGTAGATTTGGATATATAATTTATATTAATAAACATATTTCTTTTTAAAATTTTATGATGAATTTAATTTATTTATATAATAATTATATTTTTGATTATTTATGAATAATATGACCAATTTTTTTTGTATTATTATGAATCAAATTTTATATATAAATTTTATTGAGTCAATTACTAACATTTATTTTTTGGTTGATTATAAATAGTACAACTATATCCTTATGATATTAATGAAAATTTTATAAAAATTAAGCTAAAATAATTAAAACTATTTCAAATATATTTCTATTTTTATATGAAAAATTGTTTTTTCTTACCTGTATTGTTTAAATGTGTTTAAATTAGTTTTATAATGCAAAAGGGTGTAATTTTGATTATATAAAATGGTTCTACCATAATGGTTCATGATGGTGATATGTTTAAAAATTTTATAAAAAAATTTCATTTTTCCATAATATTAATTTTTATCAAAATATATTGAATAATTAAATGAACCAGAATTAAACTGATATAAATTAATATTATTTTAATTGAAAAATTGATGTTTTATAATAATGTTCAATTTGGATTTTTATATATTTACAAAAATATATATACCCACATATGTCATCGCATTCCTAAAACCATGCCTACCAACTGATTTCCCTTTATAAAAATATGTTAAATGTTTAAGGAATTTCAATTGGGCCTCTAAGAGTATAAGAAAGATTATCAAACAATCAAATTAGGGTGTCTACAAAATTTTATGTATATATATATATGTGTATAATTTCAAACGAAACATATTTTAACATTTATAAATATTTGTATCATCATACATATTATTTTAATGAAATGTATTTGTAGTTTGAAGATAGTAAATACATGTATATAATAATATGTATAAATATTTCAATTAAGGTAAAAATATTTTGTTTTTAATTTTTATATATGTGAATATACGTTTGTATAAGTCTATTACACATTATGTAAATGTGTTATTATTTTTAATATCTATATATATAAATGAAATTGAGTATGAAATCATATTTTATTTAAATAAAAATATTTATATAAAAAATGTAAATATATATTACATAAATCTTCTACATACATATATAGGTTTGTGAATGTATTTATATTATTTTTTGCATGCCTATTTGTTTACGAAACATGTATATTCATGCAATTTCTGTTTATTAAATGGACTACAAATATCAATGATTTAAGGAATATTCATATTCCTCATGATGTAAAAATAATCTTATAATGTTTTCAATTACAAATAATTGAACCTAGAAACTATGCGAATAATGTTAGGGGATAGAGAGTGAACTGAATCCCTTATGGGACATTTGTCCATTCATGGGATGGGTGTCCCCAGATAGCAATCCAAAGCATTGGGTACTATTTTAATCTATTTATATATCATGTATGGGGTGCATGAGGTGTATCCTATAAACATTATGAGAATAGTGATTAATCCAAATCAATAATGGGACTATTTCCAGCATGTATCGAGAGTTAACTGAGAATAAATTCATTAATCCACGGTTCCTTTGTGAATTAACTATGAATGCTTATATATTTTCATGTGAATTTGATATTATTTTATGAATGAATGAACTTGATTTTCCAAATATTTAATATTTCAAAATATTTTAGCTAAACTGTATTATTTGAGACCTCTTTTGGTGTTTACCCAATATAAATCATAATAATTGATTTGGTTATTTCATTTATAGTTTGGGTAGTGAGAATTTTTCAATATATCTGGACTCTCTAAAATTCGAAACCTTTTCTATCTTGATATTTGAACTAATAAATTAATTATAATATATATATATATATACATATGAAATATGATTTTAGGTCATCGTAGACTATATCAGAGTTAATGTTTAGACAACTTTAGAGGATGGGATGCGGAGAAACCCATTGAACCTTTAGAGGACTGTCATAGTATTTTATGAATTTTACATTAAATGGTAGTAATTATATATAAATAGAGTCCTTTAATATATCGTGTTTATCATGAATATTGGGATATATTAGAGGAGACACATTATGAAAATTTTAATGATGACTCAGTTAGGATATTGTATGAAAAAAAACATATAGAATGATGTTTTAATTAAATATTTTTGAAAAAATTATTTTCCAAATGTTATTCATTTTAACCCTTAATATGATATATGTCATTCAAACATTTTTTGGACTCTGTTAGTGGAAGGCATTGAAAATGCAATGAGTAATATTTTCTCTATGTGGACCCTCACTATCCGTGTTTAATGTGTCAATGGTAATTACAGAATTGTTAATGGGATGAGGTAAAACCCGTAAAACCATTTTTTAATTTTAGTGTTTTTTTTGATTAAAATGTAATCAAATTATGAGGAAACAATTTTTATGGGGGTAGAATGTAATTCCCCGATTAATAATATTAAAAATTTTCAATTAGTTAAATGAATTAAATAAATCTTAATATACAAAAATGAGTTATTTTTTGAAGTAATTCATTAAAAAGTAGAACAAGAATGTCTTGTTGGAAAAAGAAACTGGTAATATTTAACTTATGACTATCATAAAAAAAGAAATATTATAAAAAATTTATAATTGAAATTTCATAACCCACCTCTTTGGGATCCACTATGAGTAAGAACCTAATAAAGAGGATATGAGAGAGAGACTACAAAGGAATGTAAAAATAAGAATCATATTTTTGTTAAGAGGATCAAAAAAATCGACAAGTTTGGTTAAAGTAAAATTTTGTTTATGATTATGCATTTCTACACAAAATGATTGCTTCATATAGTGATTGTAGTCCTTTTGAATAATATAAAGGTAAATGAATCAAAAAATAACCACTATTCTAACATACATGTATATATGTATATGTGTTTATGTAATGATTAAGTATAATTTATTAGATTAAAAATAAAAAAGTTGTTTTTTTGAATACACATAAGTATATTAATAATATACAAGATATTAATAGACTTTTATGATATATATTTTTAATTATATATATTTTTATTTAATTTTATATGTTAGTGAAATAAATAGAAAATATAATAGTTTTTACATTTTAATTTTTAAGAGGATCTTATTTTAAAATGTACTTTAGTCTCTCATGGAATAGTTATAATAATCATAATATGTGAATATGAATTTTTGGAATATATATGTTTTTTTAAAAACAAATATTATATTATTTTTAATATTATTTTTTAAATTATAATAAATTACATAGGTTACCATAGAAAATAAATAATTAATTATATTTACCTTAAAAGGCTTACTTGTAAACAAGATAACATATGATCTATATATATTGTGAAAATTAAAATGAAAAATTGCTCTATGAAATTTATTATTTATTGATTATACATAATAAAATATATTGTATTATATAATGAATAATATAATGTTAATAATTTGAATAAGTATTAATAATTTGCATATATATATATATTATTACTTTTGGTGGAAAATTTTGATAGTTTTAAGATTTAGTAAAATTGTATATCCCGTTATCAACACCAATTATAAATAAATATAATATAGATAAATATATAACATAAGGATAATATGATAAAATATTAATAACATGGAATTTTAAGAATAGTTACTAGCACTAAAGAGGGAATAATGTAATTATGGGTTTAGTCGAAGTTGAAGCTTCTCCCCTCCCATGTACCATCATTTCCCCAAAAGGAGCATTGACCTGTGAACACAATATAAAAATAAGCTAGGTATCCACATATTATTCATCCTACATTTGAAAATTCCTATTTGGGGAACTTTTCATTTTGGGATGGTCACATGAGGATGAACCTGAAACACCCTATTAGTGGTTAAAAGACCTGCAATCCACACTAAATACTCGTAACAGACTCATTCATATTTTTTCTAATCAGTTGACTCTCCATTAATATGCTTGACATAAAGGTGGGCCTAATTTTTTGGATGCAGACATACCCCATGAGAATAAGAGGAATTTTGAATTGCATTTTTGGGGTTAAGGTTTCCCACATATACTAGTTATTTTCTATTTCAAGTATTATATTATTGGAAAGTATAGATTCCTTGTCAGTATGAAATTTGAATGTTGAAAGTAGATTTTTTTAGATTTTGGTTTTCTGGGCTATCGAGTATCAATATATAGGACCATGTTGTGTTGACCGAGGGAAACAAAGAAGTCTCTGTCTTGAATCATCCGATGACATTTTAGTTTAGTTTTGCATTGGAGGAGTTTTTCATTCTCTTCATCACTATGAAAGGATGGCTTGACACCAGTCTAATTAATTTTGATATGAGCATACTGCCACGTTGTTCAAAAAGCATGGGATTAATTTCATATAAAATATTATCTAGTGAATCAACTGGTTTCCTTATTTCATGTATTTCATGTCAAATTGTTTTCATTCTACAAGTAGTATTCAATTATTGATTGCTCATATATGTTTTATGTGAGGAAAGTGAGGGTACAATTTATTTTTATAAATTACATTATTTTCCAAATATTCCTATATTTTTCAATTTATTTTAGGAATATTTAGGTTTATTGAATGTTTTTAATGAAGAATGTACACAAATGATTCAACTGGTTTTTGCGATTTATAAATTATTTTCCAAATTATATTATTCGATACCAAATTTTTTTTAACATGCTAAAAAAAATTTATATTATATTCATGTGATACCAATGGGTTTTATTAGGTAAAATATTGCTTTATAATTCAAATGGTTTATGTGTTTTAGGTGTTCTATATAAAATTATCATATTTGATTCATAATATTTACTTATAGATTAACCAAAAAGTTTTTAAGATGTATTCTTACTATCACAGAAAAACAAATTACATTTCAGAAATTTATTTATTTTATATTTTTTATAAAAATATAATTTATTTAAATACTATTTATATTTATGTTTCTTTGTGAATAATCTTCTAAAATATTCTAATTGTTTCTTGGTTTTAAATGTTATATTTCAATATGATTAAATCTATTAATAACATTTTTATGATTGTTTAAATAAATGTTGAATTATATCCTTCATATAACTAGGGAAATTTTATTAGAAATGTTCTTAAACATTTGAAATTATTTCATATATATTATGGGTTTTATAAAAAAATAGTTTCAGTTCACCGATGTTGTTTAGTGTTGTTTTAACTATTTTTCTAATGTTACGGGGTATCAATTTGAGTTTACAAAATGGTTCTACTGTAATGGACAATGGTTGTCAAAAATTTTAAAATTAAAAAAACATGCTTTTTCGGTACGATTTATTATCTCAAATTTATATGAATAATTAAAATGAACACAATTGAACTCATATAAGTGAATGTTAATTGAATTTCAAAATTAAAGTTTAATAATAATACTTCATGTGTATCATTATAAATATATATGTTTACATATATATATATATATATATATAAACATGTGAAATTACAATTCAAAAACCATTCATTCCCAAGGAATTATTTCATAAAATTAATTAAAATGTTTACAGAATTTTAATTTGGCCTATATGAGTGCAATCAAGGTTTTCGAAAATTTTGATTAATGTTTATTTTTCTAAACAAGTATATGTATACATATATATATATATATATATATATCATTTCCTATGAAACCTTTTTTCAAAACAATTATATACATATATGTAAGTATCTTTATACGTATTATTTTAATGTCATGGATTTGTAGTATGGAGATTCTAAATACATGTTTATAAACATATGTATTAATATTTCAATTTCTTTATTTTTAATTTTTTATCATTATTTATGTAAATATAAATATGTATGTGTATATTGTATTTTATATAAAAGTTTTAATATTTTCAATAACTATACATATATATATATTAATGTATGTATAAAATCATAATTTATTCAAACATAAATATATATTTAAACAAATATATATTAATATATAAATTATACACAAAACTATTACATACATATATTGGTATGTGAATGAATATAAATAATTTCATGACAAAATTTTGTATCATGAATCATGTATAGCCATGAAATTTCATTTTATGAAAAGGGAATTCAAGCTAAAATATTTAAATATGATTCATAGTTCATACGATATAAAATGAAATTTATAATTTTTCCCATTTCAAAGAATCATAGTAGAGAATTATTTGAATTAATGTATATGATGGTTAGTGAAACCAATCCTTTAATGGTAATTTGTACCATATTGTGATTGGTTCTCTAAGATAGTGCTCCAATGCATTGGGTAATGATTTAATCTAATGGGATGTCTTGTATCGTGCACAAGAGGTGTATCCTAATTACATTACGATATTAGTGATTGAACTTAATCCATTATGGGACTATGTCTACCATGTATTGGTAGTGAACCAGGAATCCCATCTATGATCCAAGGTTCCTTTGTAAATTAATTATTATTTCTTATTTGTTACCAAGCCTATTTTCCCCAATTTTATGAAAGAATGAATTTGATAATACAAATGTTTTATATATTGAAATAATTTTTTCTAAAATATTTATATTGAAATTTACTCATGTTTTATTAATCATGCATTAACAATATTTAAAAAATATTATAATTTGTATACTGAAATGTAAAAATCTATTTTATTTCCATATGTTTTAAAACTCCTTACTGATATTTTTTCCCGACACCCTATATTTTCAAAACATATTTTCATAGGGATTAATGAATAATATACGAGAAACATTGGTCTATGTCCCCATTTCTATGTTTATCCCTTGTAAAGAAAATGAATCGTTTTTGTATTTTCATTTATAGGTTGTGTAATGAGATATCTCATTTGTATAATGACTTTATAAAACACTAAACCTTTGAAATATTATAATTTCAATTAATAAATGAATTATAATATATATATATGGAATGTATTTCTGGTTAGTTATACATATACTCGACGTTTCAAAATAGCACTGAGTGTCTATAACCAAACATGGAAATGATATACTCTTAGTATCATCCCATATAATAACATGTAAACAACTAGTTCAAAAATAACATCAATATAAGAAAATGGGTTTATAATGAATATGAAACTATTAAAAATGAGGGATATAAAAATATTATCATAGAATATACCAACACTCATCCATCAAAAAAACATAGACAAGTATCACATGCTTGGATGATATGGGAAACAAGATACTATAAGTTTGTATATTAGAGTAATAACTAAAAATAAATCGTCTATCCAGGAAAAATTCTCTGAAATATCCATCCAACATCCACAATTAGAACTCATGTATAACAAATAATTTTTTAAATGACAAATTGTTAGAAAAGTTCAGGAGTTCGTATACATGGTTTTGGAAATAAATCTTAATAGTGGCCCAAAAATCAGTTTCATTAGATATACAATGATATGAAAGGTGTGTAAGAATAAAATATAAAATGTTGGTGAAAATAATATATTTTATTTTGAGTTGTTCTTAAGTGACATTTGGAATACTAAGTCCTCCTACTCATGTCAATGTTGTTGGACGAGTTCTTGTCATAATAAAACCATCCCCACGTCCCACTTCTCACCTCTACTAGCATGAACTGATTCTGGACCTCTACCCTCCCACTCTGGGTAAGGTAAATTACAATTTCCCAAAATTGTATCATATTACATATAAAATAATATACCTCTACCCTATTACTTTATGGGATTTCAAATACCAAAACTCAATTAACAATAAATCAAACACTCCCACACCACTAAGGGTGTGTATCAAAATCACATATATAATTAAAACATAGACAACTGTCCTCTGAATAAGGTTGTATCCCATGGACTTATAAAATATCAAATGATCAACCATACTTCACTAATATATGATGAATCTCATAGTCCCATACCGTTACCTATCACATAATAATCCACAAAAATCTACACTCTTACTCAGGGTTTGATCTCTTAGCCGCATAATGAATAAACTCTGTTAACCTTGGGTAACCTCATCCAACCTCCACTCCCTTAGTGTTAATAATCATATAAACAACATGTAATGGTACCCCATCAGTCATGGTAGTCTATTATTGTAAAAATTAATGAAGGGTTAGGACACACATTCAATATCATAGTTTTCTACCATACTATAATCAAGGAATATGCCTATAGAAAAAAACATGAACTAAACCATATAATTGTCCCTCAATCATAAAAAAATGTTCTCTTAGAAAACTACATAAAACTACACCACATCATGGCTCATCCTTATATTCACCTACTCATTACATCATCTTCCCAATTTAGAATAATACACATAGTTAGACAATATAACCTTTGAATTTTCCAATCACATGAACACTAATGATGTAAAAAAGAGATTTCAAAAAACAAATTCAAATGAAAAAATGTAAAACATATATTATATGAACTACCCAGACCATTATATAATAAGAAACACACACCAGAAGCCTCAATTTCCATTCAA
The DNA here is from genome assembly GCA_963277665.1 of Viscum album. Lineage (NCBI taxonomy): Eukaryota > Viridiplantae > Streptophyta > Magnoliopsida > Santalales > Viscaceae > Viscum > Viscum album. The sequence continues at coordinate 64,089,746 of OY728128.1, forward strand.
TTTCCCAAATTCAACCACATCATGTAATTATGTGGATATGATACATTCCATGACTACAAAGCATTAATACTTTTAGGATCTGAGTAAGTTTTATAATCCATTGTTTTTAGACCCAACACTTATAGAGAGATAACTACACCAATAATAACATCCACAATTACTTAGGAACATGGAATTCCAAATATAACATATAATTATCCCATTAATATGTATTTCGAATATCAAAAACCCAAAAAACATGTCTATTGGGTCTAGAAAATTCAATATACAAGAAGAATATAATTCCACAAATATGGAAAAGGGTTGAAATAAATCTAGAACGATAATTTGAAGGAAAAATCATCAAACGGGAAAAATCCATGAAGAATGATCCAGGTCCACTTATTAAAGATAACTATGTGGACTACCACACTAGATTGTCTTCTTCCTCTTCATGATGTTCCCAATGAATGAAATTTTTTATGGATAGAGAATCTATGACTAGTGACCCCAAATGAAACCAATTAATTTATGGGGTCAGACAGTGATTTACATCCTCACAAACAACTTCCCCTCCAAATAAATTAATTATTGTCTTAGTGTCATACCTATGCCCCTAAAAAAGAAGATATTCATACCACTAAAAAATAACTAACATGACGGTATCTAGTCACTCCATCAATATATAAAAGTCCATAGAGGGGAACTAGAAAGTAAAAATAGGCTACTAATGAGAAAGATAACAAAAAAGGATTCTTGAAGATGAATTAGGAGACATCCATCGATTACCCATCAGAAATACCCCATATAACATTTTTGACATAAAAATTATCATTCCTTCTAGAAACATATAATGAAAATAACATAAACAATTCTGCAAGGCATAAACGGATGCAACCCTTATAGACCAGAATGACTAATAAAAAATCACTATATGGGAGAAACCATTATAGGTATAGAAAAATTATATATGAGAGTAACATGAACCCATGAAAGAAATACAACAAATGGTTGAATCATGGACCAACATAGTATCACACTCTGAGTGATGAAACCACTTCCACATCACAAAAAATGTGAAGATGATTTCCTTATCTTGGAGTCAACATGCTATGATGAGTACTCCATCCCATATAAGAAAATGATACATAGTATGTAATAACCTATTTCATTCTACTCACCACCTCACATCACTCCCCTTATCTCCTTATCGAGCCCTACATTTTCCTCTCCACAAACCAGTCAAATAACATTGGTCTAAGGACACTTCGAGAACAACCTGACATATATGATTAGATTATCTGGTATGTAATAATATCCTTTAATGTATTCATACCTTTATAATTGAGATTCTTGTTGGTGGCCTCCATGATAAGTTAGACCATTTTAATGACTCTATGTATATATTATTGTAGGAACAATGGTTCTCACCTTTGAAGTTATACAATGAACCTCCATATTATAGGAATTTATGGGAACCACTATATGTTACCTTAAAGGAGGAATGGAATTGGTAACACCTCTTCTCATTAGGAACATGTAGTGAATCCATCCTATATTACATCCTAAATATTTACTTTTGGAGGAGTAACAATTTCATCTCATTAGTAGAAAAGTTTTCAACGATGTGAGGAGATAATCATTAAAAACATATATATATCTCTCTCTCCCTTTAGGCATTGGCAGTGAAAAATAGAGGATATGGCCATCATATATCATTATTTCACTCTCACATTGGGATTCAATAGTCATCCACCTATTGAAAAAGTAGATAATGGGATCATTAGATATATGTCTTCCTCTTGTTTCACATATTGAGCATCAATCCCATTTACATAGTTGTTTGTGGTGGTCACAACATCTAATTGATACCAAATATCAAATGGTCAGTCTCATATGTGTAATCCCCTACTCAATACCCCCAAAGAGACAATTTATCAATGATGTGATCATAAGGGACTCTTATAGAGTATAATCCCCAATCATGATCAATTGTCATCCTTCTATTTTTAATCCCCATTCAAAATCACCATTCGAGGAACATAGGACTATTATGTGGTATAAAACTCATAACTATGCCTTAATATTAAATGGGTTATATTCTTAATAAAGAAACACCTCAATGAACCTCATCTACAGTATCAGACCTATCCCTTTCTAAACAACATTGTCTTTCATTCCTAACATACTTAGATATATATGAATAGTTCCTGTTGTCTAAAAACAACACCTAATTTCACACTAATTTTCTCCAAGAGACATTCTCAATAGGGTCATGTCCACCATGGTGATAACATCCCTTATGTATCTCTTACGCTCCCTTTGTGTAAGTCCCGCACTGTCCTTGACCATGCACTATTCACCTAGACATCCTTGTAGAATGATGTAAAACCGCATGGTTGTGTCCTTGTAACAAAACAGTAAAAAGAGATGTGTTATGTCAAGATGAAATGAACAATGTGGGTTCTAATTCGAATCATGAGGATATATAAGAATCCCATTTTATGGGTTTCATGCGTACATCAATATATTTTCAACTTAGATAATTGTAAACTCTAGAGAACCTCACTATATGGATTTAAACCATCAACATCCAATTGAAAAAAAAAGATTCAATATTTTATCCATAAAATGTTACCATGTATATAAAACCTCAAATACATTCATATTTCCATATATATAATGTACCTCAGATAAAACAAATGATCTTGAACCCATTCATGTTCATAATTGATCGTCATCTCTGTGTGATATGCACATACATACTTTGTAATGAATGAAAGGTTAGAGAACATATATAAAGTCTATAAGAGAGACTCAAAACAAAAAATAGTTCCCACCAAAAAAGTGTGATGATATAGAATTCCAATACTCTTGAACAATGTGATTTCATTAACATTGTTTCTCAAGTTACCCAACAAACCCATGACATTGTAATGTATGTCCATAAGTCCTCATGGATATATTAGTTGTTGGATGTTTTGGACTATAAAACACATTTGGGATCTATTATAAGGTATTGAACTTGACACATATTATTATAAAAAACTCATCCCCAAAAATCAATCATAGAGTTCATACCCTTCATTGGAAAGAAAACAATGAACCTAATGTGGATCAATAACCAAGGTGGCTAGGTTACCCCGCATCAGGACTCCTTCACATCAATAATGGAAGAGGGAAAAAAGATACCATCAATTATACATTTGGTCATTATATGACACTTTGAAGATGTTTTCTTGCTAATATTTTTAAAATATATTTTAGAAACATTTCACTAGAACCCACATCAATCTAATGGAATCTCACCAGTTTTCACTAACACGTCAATCAACCACTACAACGGTCAGGTCCTCAACTAAATATAAGACAACATCATCCAATAACCATATTTAATGATGGGTTTCATATACATTTTTCTGCGAGTTTCAATAGAGTGGTACTCGCTAATACCTTGAGGTGGCTCGATAGTCCCTCTCGTCCACGAAGACACACCCAACGTAGACCGAGTGATGGTCAACATTCCCTAACAATACAACCCCAATAACCATCTTAATCTATTTTGGGAGCCTATCCACCGAACACGATAATGTGATCCTCCCTTACATCAGTTAAGATGATGATATCGTCAATAGAAACATTATCCCATAAAAAATGTGTCACCACCTCAGGCCCTCGACCGATACTCATCATTTTCAATTTTGTGTGTCCCATTATCAACGCCAGGAAAAGGATACCGACCCATGGGACTTATAAGAAGTCCATTGGACCCTAGATCATAGGTACTCCAATAATGGGAGATGATTAGAGACAATCCAAAACTATCCATCATAAATATTCAATATAAATAATCCTAACAAATAAATATGATGGTAACCTATGAGTATATAAATGTTCTTGGTCACTCTTATCAAGACCTTCGGTCAAATAAAATGTCCCACACTAAAAAATTAAAATTCCTACTCATTTAATGAAACCCCTCCATGAAAATATGGCTGAAATATATGAGATGATTCAAATTACTTCTAATTCATATGAATCCCTTTAGCCAAATATGTTGGAAAACAATGAGATGATGTATATTCTTACTCACTATTATCAAGGCCATCAATAAAATATGATGGAATACCATGAGAAAATACATATACTTCTTAATTCTGAAGAATATCATCAACCATATATGGTGGTAAATTACAGGAGGAAACACATCTATGTTAATGCACATTAATCCTTCCATGCAAATATGGTGATGAACGACTGTGAGAAATTAAAAATTACTATGGACGAACATCAATCAGACCTTGTACATACCACAAAAAATTCATTAAAATTCATTTTACCTTTAATTCACATTAATAATAATAGTCAGTTATTGGGGTAAACTAGAAACAAATTCAAATTCATACTCATTATTATAAAGCCTGCCTTGAAAATAGGAAGGAAACCAACAAGATGATGAAAATTCAATAAGATTTATATCAATACCATCAAAACAATATGAAATAAATTATAGAAAGAGACTATAAAATATGAGTTTTGAATCAAGGGAAATATTATATCTCTACTCTCAAATTTCAGGATTGTCAGAACATACTGGAAGGAAATGGAGGACCAATGCAGGCATATATTCTTATTTTGACTCATGAATGGGTGGATATTCTTGTTATTTCCCCAAATGCCTCTCATCATGTATTATCAATTATGGAGGGCATGATATAAATCCCAAAACATTTCCATCTAATCCAATATGTAATTATTTTCTTTTATATAGCGTGGATTCAGGCCCAGAACCTCATCTCCTCAATTAGGGTGATCGATCCCCAAAATGGGATGATCACATAGAACCAAATCTGAATATGAGATCACATCTAGGAGATCCATTTGGAATATTATTCAATAAATGAACTAAAATATCTAAAACAAAATTCCATTATAGTCGGGGGGACACCAGTTCACTTAGGTTTATACACAAGTGTGGGCATATATCAGTGAAAAAATTTCAAATGCATACCAAAATATCTTGCAATCCCCATGGAGAAAATTGAAAATGAACTTGTATGTGAGGGTAGTTATGTATAATAAATATCCCTAATATCCATCACGAAAGTTCCTAATAGTAATTCACATAAATGAAGACAGTAAAATGAAGATCAGTCTCATAAGCCTCATCTAATAGAAGGTAGAGTTTTGAGGACATCAAACATCTATCAGTGGGGGAATAGGATCTTGTATATCCATTAAAAATTTAATGAAGCTATATAAGTAGTTGTTTATTTACTCAAAAAAAAAGTATTATCAAAAATAACAAGAGGTACCCCCATAGTATCTATAATGATGTCATATTCATGGCCACAAATTGATCGAAAATGAGATAATATCTCCCAATTATCATCATAATAGACCTCAATGGGGCCCAAATATCAAACATCAAAAAATTAATCCCCTAGATATAAAATTCCTTGAGGGTCCTCAGTAGTGTATATGATTAAAAACATCTCTATGTAGTCAGACATTGAACTATGATTCTAGTCATTTCCATGATAATAACCACTATGAAGGTCCTCCCCACATTAAATTTTCTTGTCAACAAGAAGGCATTCCCCATACCAAGTCAAATACAAGAAAGTCCTCATACACTTAGGTCAATGGTAATATAGGTCCATACATGTCAGATACCCTAATATTTAAAATCGACATCATTTATCAACCATAAGATAGGCCAAGGCAAATATCATTATCCAAGCCTCCCACAAATCATTCTAATTCCCACAAAACCTCTTGTATCCCCACTACTTATGATGAAACCATCAAGAAGATATCATTACTGGAGAATTACATTGAGGAATATCTTATATAAGAACACGATTATTTGGTTCTAATGAGTAGATAGTGGTCTAGGGATGAAATTCCAATCAGGAGGTTCCCTCAACCACTTCTCAGTTCGACATTATTGACGTACTATCATAATAATGAGTAAAAAACATCATCCTTAATATCTAGACCATCATCCACCACCTGAAAGAAATTTTTTTCTATAAAATGAATTTATGGATGATGCCAAAATATTGGGAACCAATCATGGTCAAATTGACTTAGAATCCCTTCCATATGTGCTATGATATGAACCAGTGAAACAAAGAAACAATTTCCATCTAACCTACCTCAAAAAATTCCATTGGTTGATTCATATAATTGATTATAAACCAAATGGTGTTCAGATCTAGGGAATGTTGGATCATCGATACTATTTATTTCACCCCTACATTGGACAATATAACCCACTTTAAATTTCATCATGTAATTTTATTATAACAAGATATGTATCAAGAAGGAATCATGTTCGACAAGTATAACGTAGATAATAAGAATTATCCTTGAATAACATTCCAAGGATTCAAGGATGGTGAATGATAGCACTGGAAACAATCCAGATCCCTGCGACATAGAACATTCATCAAGATTCTCCCTTAAGGGAATCTAGTCACCAAACACTTCTAACAACCTTAGAATAAAAAATGTTTCATATATAATAGGCATTGTATAGAAATAATTCTCGAACAGAGATTCATGTTATCCAGAGAGTGGTGATAGTACAAGAACTCATCACAGTATAGGTTCTACCCTAGACAAAAGGGTTATGTAAATTTTTACCAGAAAACACACCTCTAAGACTGAAAAATCCATACATAGGAAAAACAATAAGATAATGAGAGAAACCCCATCCTACAAGTCTAGGGGAATTTTATCATCAACACACCCCTCAACAGAAATAATTCTTATCTTATTCAATGAGGATGAAATGTTATATGGTATCCCTATCCGTCATGTCTCACAACCCATTTCCCCAAAATTGGAACCCTATGATCAGTCTATAAAGTGGTTTCCTCTGAGTCTCCAATCACCATGATTCTCAATGAAGTACTCATACATTAAGTGAGATACACTTAAATGCTATTAAACAACCCTACCAACATTTTCCAAATGAAATGACTCAAAAAATTCATTTTTCATTAGTAAAGGGCATGGTCATGAACATTATGGAAGAAACTGAAAATGATGAAAATGATGAAGTGAATATTGGGGATGTCTCCTTATAGAACATGTTCCACATAGTATTAAATGAAGAAGGTGAACCTACCTGGAATAATAGAATCTCCCTAAATTTGGGTGCTCCATCGATAAATTATGCACTGCCTCCATAATGAATATCTAACAATAATAAATTCATGTCATAATAAAATCTATCCTCTATCAATGAGTACATGCTATTTAATAACAATGAATGATATTCCCCATTTGTGGATGAAATGAAAGATATTACCCAACACAATTTTGAGACTCTCTGAGGTAGAATTCATAACAAAAATGATCCCCAAATCATGACACAATGTACACATAAAAAAGGTGTACCTCGACCAAAAGAATTCATCTCGAAATCTAATGTAGGGACATGAAATATTCCTAGCTCGATTTCTAGACCTTCAGCTCACCAAAACCCAATTAAATATGAATTAAAATGTTTTCCTCCATTACAGAGACATAAATAAAATGTTATTTAAATTTCATAGAAGATGTCCCTGACCGGGTATTAGACTCAAATAATTGTAGATTTGGATCAGAAAATAATTCCAATTACTAAATATATTAAAATAATCATTCATCCAAATAGTCCTCATGTTCTTATCAAAAACATTGTGTCATAGACAACTTAATTCGAATCCTTGTAGTAGTGTAATGCAGTAGTGTAACAAGAAAAAAATCTTTACTCTGATTGGGTTAGAATCACCCCACCACCTACAAACTTTTCGAGTCCTATGTTTTCAATATTAAAAGAGTTATTATATTTGGAACAACATATAATGCACCAATAATCCCATTGTGCTACCATAATGGGATCTCAAATACAAAAACAATCAGAAAAAATCTAATGAACTGTATGAACCTTCCATGGGTCAGCCAATGTGTTGTACACCAACATTCCAGCTCATTCAATAATTTGATGGGAAGACATGCTTTAGTTTTCTTCTTTTTGTTCAACTCTACACTATAAGAGAAAATAATCGAAGACCTATCAAATTGTAAAAAATGTGAAAATGATATAATTTTAGATTTAATTTCTATATGAAAAGGGATGGCCCACTAACAAATCTCACCAATTCGCCTAAATGATCTTCTAGATATTTCCATAGAGATCCATCATGAAGAGATGCAAAAAACACTCGTCCTGGTGAAATATATAGGTTTGTTTTATGATTTATCTACCATTTCCCAAATAATACAAGGTTCTTTAGAGAGGATAAGATTATATCTTGGATAACTCAACCAGTCCCATGAAAAATAACAAGAATGTTGGAGGTGGTATCCTTCCCACAGATTCCATATTATGCACCTACTCCAACTCCGAAATATACAACATATCATACATCACCCCTAGGAATCAACCACAACCCCTCCAAAACAAGTTTAGTAGAGGGGACCTAGGATAAAACAATTCAATTATAGAAGGTACAACATATACTCATTACATTATGATAATGACAATTAATATTTCATAAGATTTATGGAAAATGATTTACTCAGAAAATAAGAACATAAAATTCCCAATTAGGTTAGTCTAAAAAACTAACTAGATTTTTTAGCCGATGAACATATACTAGGACACCCAATTCAATAATTATATTTCATCCAAGAGATCTTGTAAAAAATCGTAGAATCAATCAATAAAGATGGGAAGGCCACTAGAACAGGAATCAAATGTTGCTACTAATACCCCTAAAGAATTAAGAGAATAGAATGAAGTTGTAAATAAAGGGTAACTGATGTTCGATGGTTGTATTACTTAAAACAAAATAAACAGAAAACATAGATTTCTTTATGAATATTTAAAACAACCAACTATTCCCAAACCATTTTTTATGTAACAAAATTGATGTCATTGACTTCAAAACATAAAAATTCCAACCATTTAAATGACATATTGGCCGGTAAGGTATGTAGAAAATGAAGGAGTGTGAATCTATATCATGGAAAATATTTTTTTGACACTCATAGATGTTATTCCCACAGATATAATACAACATTAACCATCCCACAAAATAGATCAACATGAAACAATAAACCAAATAAATTCTTCAAAGGATGAGTAGTTTATATTTGATTCCATTAATTACATTCTCTTAATAGATCCATTATTCAACAAAGAATATTTCTATGGAATTTATCTTCTCACACTTTATCAGGGAACCTATGTAAGAGTCCATAGGATTCAAATATTACAAGGAAGATTCAGTAATTTTAGGAACAAGAATTCTTTCCATGCCACTTATTAAACATTCAATGTCACATAATCTCACATAAAATCCATTCAGAGGGTCCAATAAGCGTATAAAAATCCCCAATAACATTGAAAAAGTCAATTTTACTCTATCACATTAGAATATTAATTTGAGGGTTATTAGGTGTCAAATCACCCTTGGTAGTTAGATAGACATTTCTGTTCCAACCCACTGAGGGAAGGAGTACCTATAGCTCTTATTTTGAGGGTTTATACATCTATATCAAATACCCATTCCCTTAAAATTATTGAGAATGAGAACCCCTGCATAGGGAAGACAAGGATATGAGGCCAATTGTTTGAAATCATGAAGTATTAGCATATGTAATGACAAAACTGTCAATCATGGATTTTATGGTTTTGTTAAAAGCCCTTAGGGAATACCTCATATAAGTTTTTATAATCATTGATGTGTTTGATACTAAGGTTTCCACTAGTGAGGTATATAAGAAAAAATATAATCCTATTGAATTACATGATGTTATCCCCTTCACAGATCAAGATGAATATGCAACTATACAGAAACACATCAGTCCCTTGTATTTATCCAGCATGATAATTGGTGTCGATGTTGAAAATGATTCGTTAACAATGGCTCTAGGAATATCATCATTCCAGATTGAACACTTCACTAGATGTACTATGATGAGGATAACCATTAACCATATTACATATCACTAGAAGTCTATGAATTTTTTCTATATAATCCAATATGAAAAATAAAGATCAAAGCTCATTTTTGAGTCCACATATAAGACTTATAAGTTCTACTGGTTTGGCAGAACATGGCCTTCAATGACTTACTATGAAGGACTTGGTTTCATCACCATGGGACAATCATCTAATCATACCATCAATGAATCAAATACTACATTAATGAAAAAATATTGATGTTTCATGATGGAATTAACCGCTTCATATCATAAGAGTCTCATTATATCGATGTCGAATTCTATATGGGGAATGGGAAACAACCACTTGTTGATGGAGTTACAAGGATCACTACCCTGAATAGTTAGGAAATGAAACCTTTCTACCACTTAAAATAGTTATGTTAAGAGTATGTCCTTTCCATCATTTAGGACGAGTATATGATAAAAAATACATGCTCATTTTCAAAAATATTAATGGTTTTAGTCAGGACCACTAAGTACAACAATTTTAAATGTTTTCAGACTCTCCAGACATTGGTGAATGCTTCGATGAAAATTATGTCATTCTTTCCATAGATAATAATGAAATATATTCATCCTTAATTTTAGAAAAAGTGTTTGTCTCACAACCAAAGGATTACGAAGACAACCTTCTCCATCTCTCATTCTACTATATACATAGTTTCATGGAAACCCCCAATTTTCTGTTGGGTTATGAAACGTTTGATTATGTTTTGAATAAGTATATATTAGATAATACCTCAACTCTAGAGAAAAAATCCATCTACATGATTCAACTATATAAAAAGAGGAAGAAAGTGAGGATGAAGAATAAAAAGTGGATGAACATAAGGATATCTATCATGTATTTGAGTAGGGCATCTCTGACACCATCAAAGAACTCTGAAAATTTAATCTGTGTGCGAAAAAAGAACCAAAACCTAGAATGATGAGTAGATACGTGTATTATAAGGAACACTATCTATATAAATACTTAATAATGAGTAATAGTGATGCTTTTAATTGTAACTACATTGAAAATCCATAGCTTGATACCAAGTTGCGCACTCCCCACATCAGTATACTAGAAGACAACATGGGCTATAAACATGCATCTAGAAGGATTCACCAGACACATATTACTAATATTGAGTATGAATTTGAAAATAAAGTAATATCCAACATCATTTATAAGGTCCAATATCCAAAATCAAAGTGAAATATCATCTCCATAAAGAAGAAGATCAAGAAAATCAGAGTCTAAATCAATTCCAGGGATTTTGACTGAAAATGCCCATAGAATGATTTCCCAGTATTGTTTATAGAAATATTGATCAATGTAACATCTAGATATAAATATTCCTTCCTAATGGATGGATATTAAGGATAAAATAAAATCAGAATTTCCCAATAAGATGAAGAATTCACTGTATGCATGGCCCTCTAAGTAGTATTTTAATATCGATTATTTCACTTTGGCTTGAGGAATACATGAACTACATTCCAACATGCCATGAACCACATTTTCAAACCCTTCTAGGAATGTTTTCTGAATATTTTGTTGATGAATAAGTGGTTAAATCATGAAAAAAATTAAAACCACATATAGGATAATTAAATAATCATAAAACAAACTATGACATAAAATCGATAAATAATCCCCTTGAATTGTGTTTTCGGTATTACCTCAGGGACATTTATTAGCTACATCATACACTATTGGAGCATAGATGTTGACCAAAAGTTGAAAATGGCTATCCATGGAATGTGGCCTCCTAAAAACCACATAATTTTTAGAGAACTCCAAGGATACATTGAATATATTTAACAATTAAAATCTTAGTTAGTATGAAATTTTATTGACTTCAAAATGTTGATGAAAATGTGGATCACATATCTATGGACTTATGATTTTTCAGAAGCATTCAATTTTTTCAATTAATTTATCTTGAGCATACTAATGTTATTGCTACATGTCAAGGGAATTATTCTTATCTTTTGTGATAGCTTTAGAAAACCACTAGGTTCCTTATTCACACAAAATAATGGAACAAATTGTTTAAACAATCATTATATTCATACTCGAACCCCGATCTATGTTAAGAATCCATATTCAGATATCAAGAATGGGTATATGGTGCAAATAATTACAGTCAAGAAGATGAGGCACTACCTATAACATCATGAGGGATGTATGATATACTATATCAAACCAATAAAATACATTATCAATCATCCGAGGTTGAAATGTAATTTATCACATTGGGAGGTCATCTTGCAGTAGTTTTGAAATTCAATTCATTATTTATAAAGTGGTCAATGGCCAATCATTAACTGATTTTCAAGAAGATAATCCCTTAACATATATGACTCTCTTTAATATTGAACTACCAGATGAATAGGTTTTCAATGTTCAAGAGGGAACCCATATATAGTATATGTATTTTTACTATTCATCTAGATGTTTGAAAGGGATGTGGGTGGATGATCCCAAGATCATCAAAGTGGGGGATGATAGGAAAGATTATCTCTCCAGTAAAGGAAGTCCTTCCTTACTCTTTAATAGCATCTAATGGGTTCATTAACAATAAATTTTAATATCAATCTCTCTTTTTGGTATAGATATGTCAATTCAAGTACAAGTCAATCAATGAAAGATACTAGGTGATTTGGAACTGATCATTAAGAAGATCAATGTTGATTATTCAATAAAAAGGGAAGAGATAATACCAATGATAAACCATATATAGGGACTAATGGATGGATTCAGTTTTATAGAACACATTGAGTCATGTCCGAGAGTCAAAAAATGTCTTGGTTGGTGCCCTTGAAATTCATCCATGACTTAGGCACATTGAGATAGGGATGAAATAGTTATCGATCTTGTGCATCGCTAGATTGTGACACCATTAATTCATGGAAACATAGATGAGGATGTTTTTATTATACACATACCAGATCCCCATAGTCCTAACACCATATGGATGAAACCCATTATATAATTCCTTTGAAAAGTATAGATCTCACCCCACTGAGTTGAGAGTTAGAAAATATTATGATGATCTATTAAATATGTTCTATATGATGAAAAAATGTCATAAAGGTTCTCTAAAAGGGGACAATTGATGGTGTCCTTCTTAGGGCGATTGATGGAAAAGGGACCATTTAATTCATAAAGTAATTGCACACTGGGGAATACAACACCCACCAGTCAGGATCTAAACAATCCCATAAAATATGATGGATTGGGTACTACTATCTTAATATAACACAAAACACCACTAAATTCAAAATGAAAATCAATTCCAACCATCTTCATAAAAACATCATTCAGCAAACCTTATAGTTTCTTGACACAACCATATACTCCTAGAAAATTTGTAAATGTTTAGTGTATATCGTATAACCAAATCCACCTAGTACGATGAAGTTGTTCATGTACATTCTCACTACCATAATCTTCTTCTCCAGGTGGGATAAAGACATACCCCTCAAAGTGGTTGTGGAAAGGAATATTGTTATCTGTGAGAGAAAAACCCTTATCTCTAGTTTTGGTGGCCCTCATAGAACACTCTTTTTAAGTGGCACCAATTTATGTTCCACTAAACAAGAAAAACTATTCATGGAGTGTAGTATCATGTTAGACCAACCTTTTCGCTACCATTCAATTGCTAATGAAAATATTGAATCCTTACATAATTCCATATAAAATATACTCAAGTTTATAATGATGAAAATTTATTTCATAAACAAGATCCTTTTATTATTTTGGGATTAATAAACTATGACCATTATTGTTACACTGGTGGCCCCATACACACTAGTATATGGGACAGAGGTGGTCCTACCTATCGAAGTTCAATTTTCCACACTCCGTAATACTTTATATGATAAGATATCCCAAGAAATAAATGAACATAAATTATTAGATGAATTGTATTTACAATATTAATATATATTTCACACCTTGCTTTGTTTACAAGTCTATTAAACTAGGATTGGATGAGTCTTTCATTAAAATGATCTCCACTATTCATTCCTTGAGGGGGAATTTTTGTTGTCCACAGGACAAAGATAAAAATTGAAAAGAAACCCCCAATGTTAGAAAAAAAAAGGTAAGGACCCTATTCCATATAGAAATTATTTACCAATGGATCCTATTTTTCAAGCTCAATGGATGGGTATCATTCCTTGGCCCCACCAATACATGGTTCCCAAAGATTTACACAATTTAATCACAATACCCAATTGATCGGATCATGTGAAATTAAACTGCATGGTATGTAATCTATGTCATATGAAATTAAACATAATGAAAAAAATCATATACAATGAATGATTTCCATATTCATAGTAAAACATCAATGTCACATAACTATAAACTGCTTGAAAAAATCTTCCTTACCACATGACGTTAAACTGTATGGTATATCATCCTTGATAGAAGATAATAAACTGCATGACACTAATCATCTTGATCACATGGTGTTAGACAACCTGGTAAATAATCCACTTCAGAATATAACAATCTACATGAAATCAATCACATAGTTCACATGATGTTAATCTGCATGGTAAATTATCCATGTTGTAAGATGTCAAACTACATGACACCATTGACCTTGTTATATGATATCAATATGCAACAAACCAAAATGTTATCAACCAAGATAATTTATACCTTGGAATATTTCATCTGCTAGATCATATAAATGATCTATGTGTTTCTTTATTAACCTCTTCACATGATATGTAGTAATTACTAGAGCACTTGAATTTGGACCAACCCTTAAATTCCATCATTTCATAATATGATGTTCATACCAGTATCTGGCCTCAAGGAATATTTTTACATATGGATTATGTTAAACTGTAGCCCAAAAAATTATCCTCCCCACCTTTATAAGACACAATCATTCTAGTTTCATGATGTTAAATATAATGGTACATCATCCATGTTGCAAGACAATAACTGCATGATACCAATGACATAGTTCTATGATGTAAAAATATACAACACCAAAATGTTCTCACTAAAAAATAAATTTACTATTTCATCAGTCATCAACAATGTCATATTCAATCGCTATGTGTGTCTTGATAGTTTTCCACATAGGATACGCATCAATTCAAATATTTTTCATCCTATTCTAGCCACTCCAAAAGTGAAAATCCTCATCTAAATGTGTATGTTAGACCAACGTTGGGATCATTCCACTAAGAAATATGTTTATCTTGATTCCATCAATCAATGGATACAAATTTGTTCCTATACATCATGAAAAATAACTTTCTACAAAATAAAAAAATGTTTCCTCCACTATATAAAAAAAATCGATGGAAGGGACTCCAAAGGGGGTCCAATTTAAAGGTCCATTTGAAAAAAAATCCATCTAAAATCATGTGACGTAAATTTATGAAGGGAACTGTGTTTCAAACTATGTGTTTCTAGAAAAATATCCACACGGGATATGTACTGATTCCCAAACCACCAATCCTTGGTCCATCCAGAAAAATCAAACAATCAATGAAAAAAATTTCCCCCTCTATGTATGGATCAGGCTTGTGTAAGGATTTCCAATTTTGAACAATGTTTGGTTAGATTCTAGTCATCACATGATTTGTAGTGACACTGATCTCTCATATACAGGGCCAAGTCATAATAAAGGATAGAAATTACCTTCTCCTTATGTGCATGAATTTTATTCATTTGGATTTTCTTGATAATTATATATGGATTTATTATCTTTTTGGTGAAATATGTAGGGAATATTTGTTTTTTCATCCTACTCCAGCAAAGAAATATGAAAAATTCTTCTATCCTTCATTTTACTGCCTCTTCTGGTGAAATAAACCTTTTCCACCCATTGTTTCTAATACTTAGCATATCTCACTTGGGCTTAAGAGTGTTAGCAGGGGATTATCGGCATTAATAAAGAGAATCAATCCCCATAATGGTATCTAGGGTCTTGGTAGAAAGGACTTAAATGTAAAAACTAATGTCCTTACCAAATGAATTTATACTGGATGGATAATATCATATTTGGATGAAATTAAAGTAATAGGAACCTTAAGAAATATGTTTGGATTTATTCTCATTCTAACCAAATATTTCGTAAAGCATAGACCGGATTTCCACGTTCCATCCATGGAGAATAGAGAACCCAATGTGTCCCCTCCTCTTTCCTAAAATCATTGGATTGTACAGGATTATTTAATAATGGGATTCCCTCATCTATAGATATATTAGAGAAACAAAATCCTCCAATCCTACACATGTTTCAAATATATTAATGGAATTCTCAATCTATGGAAAATCACTCCACATATGTTTCTAATAGAAAACACTAATCCACTAAAGGGAGATTTTTTCCCACGAGAGGCCTCTTTAATCTATAGGGGACCCAATGAAATTTTTTCTCCATATCATTTATCCAAATATGAGAAACCATTGAATCATGGATTACATATTCATTATCCCACACATGTGAAGCATTCAAGATTATTCGGGCCTAATGACGTTATGATTTTTCATTATTTCCATGAAAAATGGGCCTATCTATATGTACTAAACATGAATGACCCCAATTTCATAATTAATGAATGACACTAAACAACCTAGATGATGTGCTCATCCCATGACACAGACACTACATGACTTATAAGAACAACATGTGGCTTGAATTTTTTTGTCAATTTATTTGTAGTAAGGCCCAAGTCCTCATGTTTTGGTCTATAGAAAATATAAATATGATCCACATTTCCTATGTATGTATCAGTCCATCACATGAATATTATAGATTAGGAACTATTTATGCACTTATTCTTTCTTTTATGGGATAAAAATATACACATAGAACATATATCCCAATTTGGCTATAAACACAACAAAATATCCCCTCTATCACATACATGAGATAGATCTTCATTAGTGGTTCCAATAAATTCCTCACCTTACTTGAAATCGTATATTCAAATGCAAATTAACCATTCCCATGAAAGTGTTTTATATATTCATTTGGAAACCTTTTGAGAGATACAAATTTATTGATTTATACCATCACATGATGTATAGTGCTTTTTTATTCTCCAATTCCATTTCCTTCTACAAGAAAGGTTAAAAACGTCCCTTCAATGTGAACAGGTCAGACCTACACTAGAGAAACATCCTAGAACTATGTATGGAATAGTTATTATTTTTACTATATATATAGTAATTAAGTATTTATATATTTAGGGCCCAACATTCAAGAAAACATAAGATAAAAATAAATCCTTTTTTTATATGTATGGGTTGGATATTCATATGTGAATCATATTCTACCCATTCCTGGTAAATTTTGACACAAAATGAACCTTTCTAATTTAGGAACATTCCTTTTTAAAAATACATTTTGTATATGTATGTTTAAATAACCATAAACATCTATGAACATCACAAATGGAGGGTTAATATGACACAGTGAAATTTTATTTTTATACCACTACTCAGATTCAGAATACCCCAAAATAAATCATTAATCCATTACCCTACATCCATGATGATGAATGGATATTATTGGATAGATTACATTGAATAAGGGAAAATAATTTATCCCACATTTCATGTCACGTGTCCTTAAATTATAATACTATAACATCCATTTTTTATGTTGTTTAATTTCATGGTCTCTGTCATAGATTCACAACTTTAAATTGTTTCAATCTCCAATTATTCTTTATAGAATCCAAACTAATGTATCAGTGTTTTCTCATTCATGTATAGTGATAATAAAGTCTCCCCAATCATGTTCATAAATTATTACCGTCACAAGTTACCCATAATGTTCTTTAGAAATGATAACATTCACAAATTTTTTGGCCATCAAAAAAGGAGGGGAATTTTCCTATGGGCACATATATATGACTATGTACAATATTCCCCAATTATCTTTGCATAATTATCCAACGAATCACCTATGATCCAAAGGAAAATGCATCCCGATGAGAGGTTTCACATATCTCTTAATGCCCCGGCAATACAGTAATTGATGATTTTAATATAATTACTTCTCACGTGCATGCTTGATATTATGTCTCAGATTCAAAAATCACAATAGCAGGGTCTCAAAATCCCAAATTAATGTCTGAAGAATTTTAGAAAATTCTCGAATAGTAAGAAATTATGGGGTCCTTAACCCATAATTCATGGACAAATATATTTTACCAAAATATTTAGTGTAATTAGTCTTGTGTACAAGAGTCTAAAATATCATATAAAATATATTAAGGAGTTGCATGACTAAAAACTCACAAATAGAACCATGGGTAAAAGTAATTTCATAGCATGCCTAACTATTTCATTGCATGGTTTTTGAAAAAAATTAGCAATCAATGGGAAAAATATGAAGATTCAAAAAGAACTATTTAGGATTAAAAATCACAAAATATAGCCTAAGAGAATTTTAACTTATGATTTTAAATACCATAAAATAGTATTATTAATATCTAATTAGGTTGGTAAAAAAGTGAGAATACATTTTTAGGGATAGTTACGAGACATTAAAATTATTCAAATATATAATCATTGAGTGCCTTGGTTTGGGAAATAATATTAAAATTAAATGATCATGTCAATTTTTTATCCCACGTTGTGATTTAAATTGATATCTAGTGGATATTATCCTTCAAAAAACAAAAAAAATTGTTGTTGTTGGACATTGTAGAATAACATAAATCATAAGAATTATGGGAATAATGTTCCATTTTATTTTATGGGAATATAAAAATAAACAAATCCAATAGTCTCTCTATAATGAAACAAAAAATAAAAAAATTCATAGAAAAACCAAAATTGCTACAATTATTCTTGGATCACATTATTCGACAACTCAACAATCACCTTAAGAAAGACATAAACTTTCTATTCAATACATGTACTTCCCCATTATTGAGTTTCAGATATTTGGATTATATATTTAATGATGGTAGTGGGATATCAACCCTTTACATTGATGGTATAAAAACTTTCATTTGATGATTATATTTTCTCCATTAACATAGCTCCTCAAGACTCACAGTCTCAAATATCCATAGTTTTTTTGACAATTAATCATAAGATCAAGCTTAATAATCTACTAGGTGATGTAGCTTAGTGGAAGAATCCTTTAATGATTAAACATGACGATTGAAAGCATTAAATTGAATAAGTCCACATTCAAATGTATCTAATTCTTCTAAATAAATGAGCATATTCTTTATAAAAATATGAATATGCTAGGAATCAATCCCACCAAAGCAAAACGATTGAAATGATGGTGAAATGTTTCTACCTTATCAGCCATATCTAAAATTGGGTCTATGTGAGGATTGTTAAAATTTAGTGGTTGGTGAATTTTTGAATATCATGGTGTTAAATTGAATCATTTGTATCCTAAACCAACACACTATATTCAATGGTTTTATAATTTGTAATTGTAGTTATTGTAGTGAATTTCTTGTCAAAAAACAGCACAGTGGGAAAATCAACCTTCCCTACCATCTGTCTATATGTGGGAACACGACTGATAGGTCCAACATGAATTTGGGGACATCTCAAATAAATTACATTAGGGAAAAGTTTATTACGGATGATATATAAAATAGTTTAGAACAACAGATATACACCACTGTTAGTAAGTGGGGAGCTGGAGGATGAGGCTCCCTTGTGGCGCGTTGAGCCTCCGGACATAAGGCGTTCACATATTGAAATTTGGGAGGATGGTGTGTCGGGAACTTATTTGGGTGAGTCCATTAGTATATGAACTATTCATATTTCTTTCCCCAATAACCCCTATATATACTATTCCATGCACATTCTTCAATAATACCATCATAGGATGATGAGAATTTCCCAAAAGTGAAATGAAATTTCAATGCTAGAATCATTGGTCATTGTCATTACCCACTTCCGGTGAAGTATAACATGGTAGAACTACTTAATATCGTGAATATGTAAATTGAAAAACAACTTCATATATAAAATTTTTACAATTAATCATTATGGAGTGTATAATTACAATATGGTTACTCCATCAACCCATGAATCCATCCTTCCATCTCGTAACGAGATGATGTAAGAGCATAACTCCAAATTACATTTAACACTATACATCACTATTCACCAATGTTTGGGGAAAGGGATGAACAAAATTATGGAATGAGAACTTAATATATTGACAAAGTGGTCGAGGCCCATGGGTTTCAAGTGAATTATAGTAATATAGAGTAGTTTAGTGCGATAGAAGTAATGATGGATTTTTGTTGTATGCTGATATTTCTTGCATCAAACGTGTTACAAAACTCAGTCAAATAATAATGAGAGTATTATGAAGAGAAAATATAGAGACCAAAATTAATTTGTAGAGATTAATAATTCTTAAATATGTCTAGGGGTAGGTATGGCTATGTTGATGGGTTATCCCTCCTATAGTTTATTTGCATTCATTAGTGTACAAAATCTAACAATTGTATAGGCATCATGGGATGGAAAGATCCATCGAATAAGGATCAAGGTGAAAAATCCTTCTTGTCCAATGTTCATAGATTTATCTAGCCATTGTATTGACCACCACATGGTTTGTTTGCCTATATAAAGAGTATCCCAATACAAGCGATGAATACTTCATGAAATTTGTGTTGGATGAGTCCTGCTATGTTGAACATTCGACCTTGGACCACTAACATGTAAAATCAGCTTTATGAAATAATTAAATGGAATAAGTTAGTAGGTTATGGGGGTTGAAAAACAAATTCCTCTACTACAGTTATTAAAAATCATGATAATGAAGTGTCCTTTCTGATATCCTCCCTGGTCTTGGCTGTAGGGTGAAATTTTCCATCCATGTTAATGATAATAGGGATTTCCCCAAGAGGGAAGGAAAACCATAATCTGATCCTATCTTCACAATTTGATAAATTAAAAATGTTGGTACTCTAATTCCATTTACTAATCAATCCATGAAATATATCAGTTTTTTATTAGTCCATTGTAACGTCCCTATTTGAGTGACACCCACTAGTTCCCTAAGCATGGTTGCTACATGAACTCACTTTTTCTTCCTCATATTCCATAGGAAACATTTTAGCTATTAGGGTATAATATCAATATTGGGGAGACTATGCCCACTTTTATCAGATGTATGCACTAGAAGAAATAAATAAGAAATAAAAACTGAATTACCTAATGACATCATAACCAGAATAATACTTCTATGAATATATATCCAAAATTGGAAATAAAATATAAAAACTAAATAGTATATATGACCATCCAAAACACATGTCCAATGTCAAAATAGAACTCAATGTAAACACACCAATGACTCCCAAGTAGTTCACAAACCATCTCGGATTCCCTCATCCATGTTCCATCCCAAAATTAGTCAACTAATTTAGGGAATTTCCTTCATCCTATCCCACATCCATGAAATCTATACAGGTACTTGTGAGGTAGGCTGAGTAGGGTGTGGTTATAACTTATTTGAAAACCACCTATAGATTTTAAAACAATATCCATTAAATAATATTTTATGCAGTTTTATAATGAAATAAACATAATGAACGTGTAAATTGCTATGACATTTTCAATTATTCTTCATTTAACCACATAATCCCCAATGTAACTAAGGATGATAGAAACTAAATACATTCTTCGGCCCACACCTATGTATGAACTATCCTCATAGGATATCGTTTCCATGAATTTTATAGTTACCATTCTATATGTCATGTCATATCTCAAAATGACATTATTATCGTTCTAGATTACACTTCATATATCCAGTTACAATGATTACTATTAAAGAATTTAATTCTCATATTAATTAAATTATTCCCATTCATGAATTCATAATTAATTAATCATACCAATCAAATTAATCAATTAAATTATTAATTAATCATCATAATCCCAATAATTACCGTTGAAATTAATTAATCTTCTCAATCTCATTAATTATCTTGATAATTAATCAATATTCTCAATCTTATTAATTAACATAAAAATTAATTAATAATCTAAATATTTTGAATTAAATCAATAATTAATTAAAATTATTATTCAACATAATTAACTCAACAATTAATTAATATTCTAAACATCATTAATTAACTCAATAATTAAATAATATTCTTGATCTCATTATTTAAAATAATTATTTTTTAATCATATCAATCATAATAATTCACTAAAAAATAAATTATTCATATTTATTTCATTAAATCAAAAAAGATATAAATAACCTTCTCAATTTCATTAATTAACTCGACAATTAATTAATATTCTCAATCTTATTACTAATTCAATAACCAGTACATCAACTCACAATCTCGTTTTCCCATAGTTAATTAAAATATTATTTACACAAACAAAAAATATCAACATCCCTTAATTAATTACACAATTAATTACTTATTTATACAATCTTGATATCCCCTAATTAATTCTCTATTAATTAATCATTTTAACAATACATAATTTCCCAATTTTCATTAGTTAGTTAATTCACCCATTTAATTAATTTCACCATGAAATAAATGGATAAAAATCTAATAGATATTCTAAAATTTCATGGAAAATATTTCAATCGTGACTTTGGTATTTGAATTATCGATGACATACCTCAATTTTTTTATGAAGATTGCCTAATGGAAATCTGAATAATTTTGAGTGGTAGAATGATGTAGTAAAAAGATCCCAATCTAAAACCATAAAGAATGATCCAAAAATTCAATATCCTTCATTTGTTAATCTATATCTGCAATCATAGATCTATATATTATAAAAATAAGAAGAATAACCATTTCAAGGGTGAATGAAGAATGAAAGAGGAATGAGAAACCAAGTAGGATATGATTATCTTACTATTCGAGGTATAAAGAATAGATCCAACATTTGAATTGATAAGAATGAATTTCTAATAACATTTCAATCCCTAAAAAATTATCTAGAATATAGATATATTGGTAATGGTGTAACGCCCCGAGCCCAGCTACCCAGAGTCGGTGCATTACTTCGTAACATTGGCATGATCACAAAAGATCAAGTCTCGAAAGACCGATTAGTTTAGTAGCCTTGGAAACACTAGATACATTTGTAAACGTTACATTACATCATAAAGTAAACCAAAACAACAAAAACATATTGTCTTCATATCCCCTCACACTATCCCTGCAGGTCATTCATAATATACTTCTTCAAATCCTGGAAAACATTAAAACATTGAAAGGGGTGAGCTCAGATGCTCATCAAGGATAACAATATTGCGGAAGCTTTCATAAACAAACATTAACATTTAAGGCAATGTATAACTAAAACAAAAGCCTTTTAAACTTGAACTTCAACATAATATGGCAAAAGTAAAATGAGATAATGCCATTCACTTCTTCACATGGATATTCTACTGGCCGAATAATCACATGCAATATCAATAACAACTTTCATAATGAGGGAATGTATAATGCCGGACATTCTGAAACATTTTGTCAAGGCCTCGGCCAAGACATCTAAAATGATTAAGGCCTCGGCCAAAACCATAAATCAAATTGGGAAAGGGCCTCGGCCAATTCCACGTCTAGTTGTCTCATGAGACCTACCGATGCATCGAGGAGCTATAGCGGGCTCCACCCGTCACTTATTAAGTCCAATACATTCCTCATATGAATAGGTTTAAACATATCATAAACCATAACATAATCGTATCACATAAAACATGCATAAAGGAAACATAACATTTCCACATTTCAATCACAAGATATCAATACAACACATTGATATAATAAAAACGCTTTCAAAACCGTTTTCAATACCAAAATAAAAGAAAGTTAAAACTTTGTATTTATTTTTCATTAAAAAAAGATGGCTTGTATAGGAAGCCGAAACTCAAATAATGATCACAGCGGCGGAGAAGTCGTTGTCGCCGCATAAGTACGGAAAGAAAAACATTCCCTTTTTTCGTTTAGAAAAACGTTTCGTATAAAAAATATTCCTTTTGAATAAATGTAAAAGTCAAAGGGGTTTATACACCGTATAAAATAAAGTTGTGTATAAAACCAAATATGCCTCAATGAAAGGGGATTGAGACGATGTCCTTAAAAGATCATTTTTAAAATAAAATAGATCTACTATGTGTATTCACTATAGGTACACATAAAGAAAGTAAAAATACAAAATAGGACATAATAATATCATGACATAATTTGAAAGTAAAAGATTAACCCAAAGAATGGAAGTTGGGTTAAGAAATTCCCTTACCTTGTGTCCGACTTGACTCAACCGTTCTTTAACCTCCTGAATAATAAACTAGAGTTAATATATACCTTATTAAGAACCATTTTCAACTTCATTATCCTTATTATATCACTTATTACAATGATATGAACATTATGTAATTATTTAAGTTAATAACGGTCGTTTTGTCGATCTTTGGTACTTGAGTCAACAATAAGCTTCTTATAATTACAAGTTGTTTATGTGGTGAAATATCCATTATATCCAGAATTATATTCATGATTTAGATGTCATATATATCTTATATGTCCAGTATATACATTCATTTATAATATTACGTAACATTTAGAGGTAAGAAATGAAATGCACCGTTCATGGAGACAGTAAGCCGTACGTACGCATGAACGCTACTTTCATTTCAATTTCATATTTAATGGAACTAAATCATAATGATATAAATGTATAATATAATTCCAGTATAATATAGTGTATAATACCATTTACTCCATCCTTTATACATCCCACATATGGCATTAACGATTCAAATCACTTTGAGGGGGCGGTAGTCCGCACTTCCTAAAATGAAATTATCGCGTTTTACCCATAATGGAAATCATAAAGTAAGCCATAAATGAGAAATACAGAAGCATAAGTAAAACATAAACACATTATATATCATATATAAATATAGTGACATCTTAATGGCCACCTTTGAAGGTGTTATATGAGTGTTGAACAATCATCGTTTCGTGAGGCAGAAATTCTCCATCCACAGAAACCGTCTGTTCTTTAACCATTAGATGTAGGTGTGTGTAAGTGTAGCTCGAATAATTCTTATAACAACATACTAGTATATTGAGGATACTGGTGTTGTTACAAAAGAATTGAATAAAAAGAGTTTAGGGGGTTGGAGAAGAAAAATAAAACAAAACAACATTAGAAAAGACATTACCTCAAAATCGGGTAACTCTTTTTGATTTGAGCCAAAGGCTTCCTTGGGAAGAGTTCTGCCCAAAGTGAGGCTTATATGAGTAAGAGAGGGATGTTGGGAGAGTATTTGGGCAGAGGTTGGCCGAGCCAAATGGCTTGAAGGTATGAATAAGGTGGGAGTGGTGGGGGCCTTTTATAAGTGGAGAGGAGGGGCACTTTTGGAAAGATTGAAATGTTACATTATTTCACAATGATTTTCGGATTCTAAAGGTCCCACACTTATATTATTCGAGGATAAGGTGATAAGGTTTCGAAATCTCCTCATCCAATTGGCTTTGGACAAGTTTAAGCCTTGGATTTTTCATTATCTTCCCATTTTATTTAAATCGTTAAATAATGAGGTCATCACTGCATCATCATGATGTCATAAATAATTTAATTTATTTAATGTCTAAAAATTATAAAAAAAAATACTATGATGTAGTAAATCTTTTTATCTTTCTAATGAATATTTATAATCAAAATTTGGACTTGTGTAACCCCACTTAAAAATTGTTTTAGTAAAACATTTTATGTTTGTGTCATTTTTTACTTTAACATTAAATAAAAGGTGTTTATGTCATTTTCTAACTAAAGTGGCTCCATGGGGTCCCCAAGTTGACCCATGGGTTGTCTTGGTCGGCCATGACTCATACAATAGGAGTAGGACAAGTTTCATGCTCATCTCATATTATTAAAACATTATTTGTACCTTAAACTACAGTAATTACCTCTAATCGCGATTAAGAACTTAAAAGTTACTATTCACCAAAAAATTATTTTAATCTCATTGAACCACATTTTACTTCTTAATGACAACCATGTATGTCGGATTTTTGAAAATCAAATCACAGAAGTGGTAATATTTCATTTAAACGAAAAATCAGTTATTTAACTACCACTTAGTGGTTTCACTATTCATCAAAAATTGAAGTTTTTCAGAACAATGCCAAAATTTCACCCTAAGCTATAATTGATATTCTGAATTCAAAAATGATGTCTATTTTACAAAATTCCAAACATATAAGTTGTATTAATTAATTTTATAATTAATTCCCGCTGTTACAACAAATAGCATGTTTTTAAGAAACAATTTATATCAAAAGATTGGCAATTGTTTATGTCCAATTTCAATGTTAAATTAATTCTAATGACCACCATTGGATAAAATGGTAAAAATATATTTTAATTATACTTTAAAACCACCAAATATTATAATTTATCACTATAAATTATTTTGATTAAAAAAGTTGTTTTAAGTATTTTTTACTATTCATAAAAATTTTGAAGTTATCATAAAATTACAAAAAATTCAACATAGGCTAATTTCAATATTAGGAATACAAAAATGAAGTCCATTTTGAAATATAAAATTTCTATAATTTTAAAAAGTGGTTATTACTATTCATAACGGCTACTTTGATTAGTCGCGGTGTTTTAGAACTCGAACATGCGTACAATGCAAGCTATTGCATTATTGAAAGAGAGGCGTATCGTGGAAGCTCGAGGTGTTACATTCTCCCCTCCTTCAATAAATTGCGTCCTCGCAATTTGAAATTCTTCTTTGAAAATAAAAGTTTGAAAAGAGAAAATACCTTTGAGGAAAACCCACATCGGAAATAAGGCAAATAAAATTTAGCCTTAATAAGAGGGAAATGGAAATCAGAAAGTCACCACCAAATCATGATCTCGATAAGGAGAACATTGGTGTCAATTAGAGACATATAATTGGAGGAAAAACGTAAATATTTGTAGGGATTGATTGAGGTCATCAATCACAATCAACTGTCAAATTGAGGGCCTCAAAGCCTTCAATCTATGTTGATTTAAAATATCATCAGTTCAACAAGACATAAGGTATTAGGATAACACATTTTTTGTTTTAATATCCCTTTACTAAAGTTTAAGAATTAATTTATTCATTTATGCTTGACAATTAGTGTTTCAACCTTCAACTCATCTTTCACTCAAAAAGATAATAGAACTCAAAAATATTATTATTATCCTAATTGTATAAGGTTCCAAATGTTAACACATACCATTTAGATTAGTAAAATTATATTGTAATAACCAGGGAATTCCTGTAGGCTAGTGGTAGGAAATAAAGGCCTGTCGCACTATGATTGTGGGTTCGATTCCTCCAGCTTTGTCCGACGCTACGGGTTATGCCCCACCCTGCAGGTTGTCCCTTTCCTAAAACTATAGTATCATAATATTCAAAAAATAATCTTCATAAATTTTTTAACCTTAAACAATACTATCCAAAGTTCAACTTAATCCATTCCAACCTTAATAGTTATCCAAAATACCTCCGTCCAGACTTTCTCTAAAAGGTCTCTAAATTCCAAAATCAATTTATCAGATTCCCAAAACAAAGAAAATTTTCTCTTATTGTCACATACTAAAAATATGATTACCTTAATCATATTAAAACCTTACTGAAATCAAAAAGTACTGCAGTACAATCCATATATATATATTACATTATTCTTATAACCAGAATATAATCCTTGAGTCCAAAAGCACCAATACATTAGTTATTCTTCTTCAACTGTAGTAACAGCATAAGATTGTCCTTGATCCCTTGGCCTTTTCTGAGGTAAGTTTCCCTGACGCTTAGGACATTCATTTGCATAATGACCCATTTCTCTACAATTGTAGCATTCAACTTTGACAGCCTCTTTCTTTCCCTTGCAATCACGAGCCTGGTGACCCTTTTATCCACATTTATAACAAACTCACATTCCTTTTAGGCAAGTACCAGGGTTATTCTTCCCACAATTATCACATAATGGAAAATCCTTCTTTCCCTTTTTCCCTTTATCTGTCACTTGTTCCATCGTTCACTTCTTCTCTTGCTTTACTTTGTTGTCATAGGACTTAGAGAATTCCTTTTCTGTCTTGATAGCACACGAGACAATATCTTCGTATGATGAAAAGGATTGTGATACCAAAGCTCGACGGAGAAATGGTTTTAACCCATCAAAGAAACGATCAATCTTACTCCTTAGGTTACGTATATAATCGGCAGCATGCCTCGCTAACCTTGTAAAGTTAGCCTCATACTTTGCGACATTCTCATCCTCCTTCTGCCTCAGACTCAGAAATTGCCTTTCCATATCTGCTCGATGGTCACGAGGAAAGTATTTTTCTAAGAAAAGGTCTTTGAACTCCCTCCATTCCATATTCGATATGTCATCATCTTCCTTTGTGTTTTGAATCAGCGACCACCACTGATCGGCATCTCCAGTGAGGCGGTAAACTGCCATGACAACCTTCTCCCTTTCACTACTCCCCAAGGCATGGAATATTTTCTCTAATGAATTTATCCATTGCTCAGCTACTATAGGATTTGTACTCCCATTAAAGGTTGGAGGTTGTTGCCTCATGAAACGATCTAGCATTGATCCTCCACGTTGAGGATCAGGGTGCTCCATACGAGTAAGGTTATTATTCATAACCTGAGTGAGTTGTCCCAGTATGGTAATAAGTTGATCAGCACCAGTTGTATCTCCAGATCCACAATAATTATCTTGATCAGGAGGGCAATCCCTACACGGAGTTCGTGCATTGATACGGTTTCCATTCCTTCCACTAGGTGCCATTTCTAAACAATGGCATAAACTAGATTAGTTTATGAACCAAAATACATAATTCCATACTTATAAAACACTTAACATAAATTGAACTATTTATGGATATAATCCATAATCATAAAAAGAAATGTTTTCTTTGAGAAAGTATATACTCATAACCCTTCATAGTGGTTTGTAAATAAAATGAGAATTATCCTAAGCATATCCCCCGGGAGTGTCGTAACCAGGAGTGCAGCAAGGCCCGTTGTCGTGCACCAGTTCCCGTTCGAGTCTAGCTCAAAGCGGTGTTTTCGGGTTTTACCCCTAGGTACATCTGTGCCAGAGCCGCCTCTACCTGCTCGTATCCAGACAGGGATGTATTGCTCGGAAAAGTCATAACATCTCTATAATACCAAAATTCTAGGAAGTTCTTCTATACTAATCCTCAAAGTCTATCTTTGGGCTATGTGCTCTAATCAGAGTTTATCTAAATCTAGATTCCAAGGTTAGTACTAAACTGCCTCTGATACCAACTGTAACGCCCCGAGCCCAGCTACCTAGAGTCGGTGCATTACTTCGTAACATTGGCATGATAACAAAAGATCAAGTCTCGAGAGGCCGATTAGTTTAGTAGCCTTGGAAACACTAGATACATTTGTAAACGTTACATTACATCATAAAGTAAACCAAAACAACAACAACATATTGTCTTCATATCCCCTCACACTATCCCTGCAGGTCATTCATAATATACTTCTTCAAATCCTGGAAAACATTAAAACATTGAAAGGGGTGAGCTCAGATGCTCAGTAAGGATAACAATATTGCGGAAGCTTTCATAAATAAACATTAACATTTAAGGCAATGTATAACTAAAACAAAAGCCTTTTAAACTTGAACTTCAACATAATATGGCAAAAGTAAAATGAGATAATGCCATTCACTTCTTCACATGGATATTCTACTGGCCGAATAATCACATGCAATATCAATAACCACTTTCATAATGAGGGAATGTATAATGCCGGACATTCTGAAACATTTTGTCAAGGCCTCGGCCAAGACATCTAAAATGATTAAGGCCTCGGCCAAAACCATAAATCAAATTGGGAAAGGGCCTCGGCCAATTCCACGTCTAGTTGTCTCATGAGACCTACCGATGCATCGAGGAGCTATAGCGGGCTCCACCCGTCACTTATTAAGTCCAATACATTCCTCATATGAATAGGTTTAAACATATCATAAACCATAACATAATCGTATCACATAAAACATGCATAAAGGAAACATAACATTTCCACATTTCAATCACAAGATATCAATACAACACATTGATATAATAAAAACGCTTTCAAAACCGTTTTCAATACCAAAATAAAAGAAAGTTAAAACTTTGTATTTATTTTTCATTAAAAAAAGATGGCTTGTATAGGAAGCCGAAACTCAAATAATGGTCACAGCGGCGGAGAAGTCGTTGTCGCCGCATAAGTACGGAAAGAAAAACATTCCCTTTTTTCGTTTTGAAAATCGTTTCGTATAAAAAAGATTCCTTTTGAATAAATGTAAAAGTCAAAGGGGTTTATACACCGTATAAAATAAAGTTGTGTATAAAACAAAATATGCCTCAATGAAAGGGGATTGAGACGATGTCCTTAAAAGATCATTTTTAAAATAAAATAGATCTATTATGTGTATTCACTATAGGTACACATAAAGAAAGTAAAAATACAAAATAGGACATAATAATATCATGACATAATTTGAAAGTAAAAGATTAACCCAAAGAATGGAAGTTGGGTTAAGAAATTCCCTTACCTTGTGTCCGACTTGACTCAACCGTTCTTTAACCTCCTGAATAATAAACTAGAGTTAATATATACCTTATTAAGAACCATTTTCAACTTCATTATCCTTATTATATCACTTATTACAATGATATGAACATTATGTAATTATTTAAGTTAATAACGGTCGTTTTGTCGATCTTTGGTACTTGAGTCAACAATAAGCTTCTTATAATTACAAGTTGTTTATGTGGTGAAATATCCATTATATCCAGAATTATATTCATGATTTAGATGTCATATATATCTTATATGTCCAGTATATACATTCATTTATAATATTACGTAACATTTAGAGGTAAGAAATGAAATGCACCGTTCATGGAGACGGTAAGCCGTACGTACGCATGAACGCTAATTTCATTTCAATTTCATATTTAATGGAACTAAATCATAATGATATAAATATATAATATAATTCCAGTATAATATTGTGTATAATACCATTTACTCCATCCTTTATACATCCCACATATGGCATTAACGATTCAAATCACTTTGAGGGGGCGGTAGTCCGCACTTCCTAAAATGAAATTATCGCGTTTTACCCATAATGGAAATCATAAAGTAAGCCATAAATGAGAAATACAGAAGCATAAGTAAAACATAAACACATTATATATCATATATAAATATAGTGACATCTTAATGGCCACCTTTGAAGGTGTTATATGAGTGTTGAACAATCATCGTTTCGTGAGGCAGAAATTCGCCATCCACAGAAACCGTATGTTCTTTAACCATTAGATGTAGGTGTGTGTAAGTGTAGCTCGAATACTTCTTATAAAAACATACTAGTATATTGAGGATACTGGTTTTGTTACAAAAGAATTTAATAAAAAGAGTTTAGGGGGTTGGAGAAGAAAAATAAAACAAAACAACATTAGAAAAGACATTACCTCAAAATCGGGTAACTCTTTTTGATTTGAGCCAAAGGCTTCCTTGGGAAGAGTTCTGCCCAAAGTGAGGCTTATATGAGTAAGAGAGGGATGTTGGGAGAGTATTTGGGCAGAGGTTGGCCGAGCCAAATGGCTTGAAGTTATGAATAAGGTGGGAGTGGTGGGGGCCTTTTATAAGTGGAGAGGAGGGGCACTTTTGGAAAGATTGAAATGTTACATTATTTCACAATGCTTTTCGGATTCTAAAGGTCCCACACTTATATAATTCGAGGATAAGGTGATAAGGTTTCGAAATCTCCTCATCCAATTGGCTTTGGACAAGTTTAATCCTTGGATGTTGCATTATCTTCCCATTTTATTTAAATCGTTAAATAATGAGGTCATCACTGCATCATCATGATGTCATAAATAATTTAATTTATATAATGTCTAAAAATTATAAAAAAAATACTATGATGTAGTAAATCTTGTTATCTTTCTAATGAATATTTATAATCAAAATTTGGACTTGTGTAACCCCAATTAAAAATTGTTTTAGTAAAACATTTTATGTTTGTGTCATTTTTTACTTTAACATTAAATAAAAGGTGTTTATGTCATTTTCTAACTAAAGTGGCTCCATGGGGTCCCCAAGTTGACCCATGGGTTGTAGTGGTCGGCCATGACTCATCCAATAGGAGTATGACAAGTTTCATGCTCATCTCATATTATTAAAACATTATTTGTACCTTAAACTACACTAATTACCTCTAATCGCGATTAAGAACTTAAAAGTTACTATTCACCAAAAAATTATTTTAATCTCATTGAACCACATTTTACTTCTTAATGACAACCATGTATGTCGGATTTTTGAAAATCAAATCACAGAAGTGGTAATATTTCATTTAAACGAAAAATCAGTTATTTAACTACCACTTAGTGGTTTCACTATTCATCAAAAATTGAAGTTTTTCATAACAATGCCAAAATTTCACCCTAAGCTATAATTGATATTCTGAATTCAAAAATGATGTCTATTTTACAAAATTCCAAACATATAAGTTGTATTAATTAATTTTATAATTAATTCCTGCTGTTACAACAAATAGCGTGTTTTTAAGAAACAATTTATATCAAAAGATTGGCAATTGTTTATGTCCAATTTCAATGTTAAATTAATTCTAATGACCACCATTGGATAAAATGGTAAAAATATATTCTAATTATACTTTAAAACCACCAAATATTATAATTTATCACTATAAATTATTTTTATTAAAAAAGTTGTTTTAAGTATTTTTCACTATTCATAAAAATTTTGAAGTTCTCAGAAAATTACAAAAAATTCAACATAGGCTAATTTCAATATTAGGAATACAAAAATGAAGTCCATTTTGAAATATAAAATTTCTATAATTTTAAAAAGTGGTTATTACTATTCATAACGGCTACTTTGATTAGTCGCGGTGTTTTAGAACTCGAACATGCGTACAATGCAAGCTGTTGCATTATTGAAAGAGAGGCGTATCGTGGAAGCTCGGGGTGTTACAAATGGGTTGGGCTAGGGTGTTCAGGTGTATAAGGATGGGGATCCAGAAATATTTTAATATATTTTTATGGAGTAAAAACCTGTACACACAGTTTTTTTGTTCAGGGAAAATGGTTTCTCCAAATCTTATATAATAACTGTGTTTTAATTCAAAGATTGTTGTATAGCTTCTCTTATTAGGGATAATGATGTGAAAAACCATGTACCAGCTTTGAAAACTCCCTCAGTCTAGGGAAACACTGTTTGGTGGTCTGTGATGCACAGTTAGGGAAAACCATACATCGATTGTGCACTACCCCCTTTACTCAATTTTTCACAAATTTTTAACCAAACACACCCCATGATAAAACCAAAATGAAAATTTCTCAACCAAATAAATAATGAATACCTTAAAATAGGATGAAGATATAACTTCAAATGGCCGGTGATTTACAATCTTCCGAACTAATAATGGATCATCATCGACCTATAATCCCATGTATCTAAAATATTTTGAGTCAGAACTATTGGGACACTATGCCGTTATATATGCTTATATCTCCCATGTTTCATTATAAACACATCCCTACTACCACAGTACAAGAACTATCTACATGGTCTTTCCCAAAATAAATTCTCAGAAAAATCCTACACACATGTCAGATTCTGCTCAATGGATGCATATATCACAAGCTCAACATCATCCACATAGATCACATGATAACGGTCTGGGTGATACTTATAATGTTGTGATGCATGCGAAATGTCATGAATAACTCAATATTTTTATGGATGATAGAAATAGTATGCCACCATCCCATTTCATTCCACATCTCAAACAGTCCAACAATCATAGGTTCCAAATTTCCCTTCCCTCATATCCAATAGTTAAAAAGAATAGGAGACACACAACGGAAAATATAACAACCATATGTAATCTCAAGGGGTTAAAGAAGTCCTTATAATATGAATTCTATATAATTTATCTATAGGAATATTATTATCAACCAACTAAATCTGCTTGGACATCTCTTACAAGACACTTGGTTCAAAAAACATTGACTCACTGACCATCATCCAGTATAATGGTCATCTGCCTGGTATACCCTAAAGAGTCATGTATGGTGCCATCTAAAATGTAATATGATAACTATTGTTATAGAAAAACGTAAAAAAATATTTATTTCTCTCAAATTTTTCACCGATGTCTAGAACACAAGACCACAACATATCCTTAAGCACTTTTATAGTTTGATATGAGTGACTATATTTCTGTGGGTGGAAATTCATACTCAGCAAAACATGTATACCAAGAACCTTTTGTAATCCCTTCATGAAGCATGATGAAATCTGCAAGTCGTGTTCTAAAATAATAGTGGATGCCACCTTTTTCCAAAATAATATCTCCCGAATAGACATGTATCCCTACTTCTCAACTATGAAAGGCTCCCATATAGGAATGAAATTTACTATATTTTTCAATCAATCCAAAATAACCTCAATATCGTCATTCTTATCAGGCATCCTCGGCATAACCACCAAAAATTACATGGTATGATCCTCCCCCATCAAATATGGATTGGGAAATGACTGCAACACACCTACATGTCATTGATCTCTATCTCTTCCAATAGAGAGGTATTGAATTATGTCATGAACCATACTATATCATTTTTTATTCTCATCCACAAAAATTTTATTCATATTTAATGTTACATTTTGGTCACAACTCGTTCTACCTCCTTATTCGAGTCAGGAAATTCCCACATCAACCCTTCCAATATACATGAAAGAAAAACAACCCAAATCATTATGTATATAATCACTTCCTGATCAATCGACTGCTCTGAATGTGTCACCCCACCATCAAGGATTTTACTACAGTATAAACTTTTGGGATCCTTATAATGCATGCCTCTAATATATATCCAAATTGTATACTCTACTAAAAATGAAACTAAATTCTTATGATCTTGATTCATATTACCCACCACATTCATCCAGCTCATTGATTCATTGTCTTCCACTCAACCTAAGACTCTTGAAAATACAAGGTCTATGTTATTATTCTTAAAAAATCAGCAAATCTATTTCCTTTACCAAGAATATATTCTAGTTTAAATTCAAATTAACATATATAATCAACCCATCACCAAAATTAGGAATTCAAATCTAATTACGAAAAGATGTATGTCAAGCCCTTATGATCAGTAAACATAGTATTTTTCTTTCCAAACAGATAATGCTTCCAGCACTTAAAATCATATTCCTCCATAGAAAACATGAGGCCATCACTAGTGCAGAAATCATTTTTTACGTCGGTTATATATAACCGATGTAAAAATGCGGCGAGTAGATTTTTAATGTCGGTTATTTTAATAACCGACGTTACAAATCGCGCCTGTTGGATTTTTACGTCGGTTATCTTATAACCGACGTAAAAAACCAATGCGCGGGGGGTTTTGTATGTCGGTTATTTGGAAACTGAGGTAAAAAACCCAATATCGACGCGTTTTTTACGTCGGTTATTGTAACACCCCGAGCTTCCACGATACGCCTCTCTTTCAATAATGTAATAGCTTGCATTGTACGCAACTTCGAGTTCTAAAACATCGCGACTAATCAAAGTAGCCGTTATGAATAGTAATAACCACTTTTTAAAATTATAGAAATCTTATATTTCAAAATGGACTTCATTTTTGTATTCGTAATATCGAAATTAGCCTAAGTTGAATTTTTGGTATTTTTCTGAGAACTTCTAATTTTTTATGAATAGTGAAAAATACTTAAATTTTTTTTTTTAATCAAAATAATTTATAGTGATAAGTTATACTATTGAGTGGTTTTAAAGTATAATTAGAATATATTTTTACCATTTTATCCAATTGTGGTCATTATAATTAATTTCACTTTGAAATTGGACATAAACAATTGCCAATCTTTTGATATAAATTGTTTCTTAAAAACACGCTATTTGTTGTGACAGCGGGAATTAATTATAAAATTAATTAATGAAACTTATATGTTTGGAATTTTGTAAAATAGACATCATTTTTGAAATCGGAATATCAATTATAGCTTAGGGTGAAATTTTGGCCTTATTCTGAAAAACTTCTATTTTTGATGAATAGTGAAACCACTAAGTGGTTGTTAAAAACTGATTTTTCGTTAAAATAAAATATTACCACTTCTGTGATTTGATTTTCAAAAATCCGACATACATGGTTTTCATTAAGAAGTAAAATGTGGTTCAATGAGATTAAAATAATTTTTTGGTGAATAGTAACTTTTAAGTTCTTAATCGCGATTAGAGGTAATTAGTGTAGTTTAAGGTAAAAATAATGTTTTAATAATATAAGATGAGCTTGACACTTGTCCAAAGCCTATTGGATGAAGAGATTTCGAACCCTTATCACCTTATCCACGAATTATATAAGTGTGGGACCTTTAGAATCCGAAAGGCATTGTATAGTAATGTAACATTTCAATCTTTCCAAAAGAGCCCCTCCTCTCCACTTATAAAAGGCCCCCACCTCTCCCACCTCATTTACACTTTCAAGCCATTTGGCTCGGCCAACCTCTGCCCAAATACTCTCCCAAATTCCCCCTCTTACTCCTAGAAGCCTCACTTTGGGCAGAACTCTTCCCAAGGAAGCCTTTGGCTCAAATCAAAAAGAGTTACCCGATTTTGAGGTAATGTCTTCTCTAATGTTGTTTTGTTTTATTTTTATTCTCCAACCCCCTAAACACTTTTTATTCATTTCTTTTGTAACAACACCAGTATCCTCAATATACTGGGATGTTGTTATAAGAATGATTCGAGCTACACTTACACACACCTACATCTAATGGTTAAAGAACATACGGTTTCTGTGGATGGCGAATTTCTGCGTCACGAAACGATGATTGTTCAACACTCATATAACACCTTCAAAGGTGGCCATTAAGATGTCACTATTTTTATATATGATATATAATATGTTTATTTTTTTACTTATTCTTCTGTATTTCTCATTTATGGCATACTTTATGATTTCCATTATGGGTAAAACGCGATAATTTCATTTTAGGAAGTGCGGACTACCGCCCCCTCAAAGTGATTTGAATCGTTAATGCCATATGTGGGATGTATAAAGGATGGAGTAAATGGTATTATACACTATATTATACTGGAATTATATTATACATTTATATCATTATGATTTCGTTCCATTAAATATGAAATTGAAATGAAAGTAGCGTTCATTCGTACGTACGGCTTACCGTCTCCATGAACGGTGCATTTCATTTCTTACCTGTAAATGTTACGTAATATTATAAATAAATGTATATACTGGATATATATGATATATATGACATCTAAATCATGAATATAATACTGTAGATAATGGATATTCTACCACATAAACAACTTGTAATTATAAGAAGTTTATTGTTGACTCAAGTACCAAAGATCGACAAAACGACAGTTATTAACTTAAATAATTACATAATGTTCATAAAATTATAATAACTGATATAAAAAGGATAATGAAATTAAAAATTGTTCTTAATAAGGTATATATTAACTCTAGTTTATTA
This sequence comes from Viscum album, assembly GCA_963277665.1. NCBI lineage: Eukaryota > Viridiplantae > Streptophyta > Magnoliopsida > Santalales > Viscaceae > Viscum > Viscum album. The sequence continues at coordinate 64,127,338 of OY728128.1, forward strand.
TTCAGGAGGTTAAAGAACGGTTCAGTCAAGTCAGACACGAGGTAAGGGAACTTCTTAACCCAATTTATATTCTTTGGGTTAATCTCCTACTTTCAAATTATGTCATGTTATTATTATGTACTATCTTGTATGTGTACTTTATTTATGTGTACATATATTGAATACAAATAATATATCTACTTTATTTTAAAAAAATGATCTTTGTAAGGGTCTTCGTCTCAATCACCTTTCATTGAGGCATATTTGGTTTTATACACAAATTTCATTTTTACGGTGTATAAACCCCTCTGACTTTTACATATATTCAAAAGGAATCTTTTTTTATATGAAGCGTTTACTAAACGAAAAAAGGGAATGTTTTTGTCGTACGTATGCGGCGACAACAACTTCTCCGCCGCCGTGACCATTATTTGAGTTTTGGCTTCCTCTACAAGCCATCATTTTTTTAATGAAAAATAAATACAACGTTTTAACTTTCTTTAATTTTGGTATTGAAAATGGTTTTGAAAGCGTTTTTATTATATCAATGTTTTGTATTGATATCTTGTGATTGAAATGTGGAAATGTTATGTTTCCTTTATGCATGTTTTATGTGATACGATTATGTTATGGTTTATGATATGTTTAAACCTATTCATATGAGGAATGTATTGGACTTAATAAGTGACGGGTGGAGCCTGCTATAGCTCCTCGATGCATCGTTAGGTCTCATGAGACAACTAGACATGGAATTGGCCGAGGCCCTTTCCCAATTTGATTTATGGTTTTGGCCGAGGCCTTAATCATTTTAGACGTCTTGGTCGAGGCCTTGACAAAATGTTTCAGAATGTACGGCATTATACATTCCCTCATTATGAAAGTGGTTATTGATATTGCATGTGGTTATTCGACCAGTAGAATATCCATGTGAATAAGTAAATGTCATTATCTCATTTTACTTTTTCCATATTGTGTTTAAGTTCATGTTTAAAAGGCTTTTGTTTTAGTTATACATTGCCTTAAATGTTAATGTTTATTTATGAAAGATTCCGCATTATTGTTATCCTTACTGAGCATCTGAGCTCACCTCTTTCAATGTTTTAATATTTTCCAGGATGTGAAGAAGTATTTTATGAATGACCTACAGGGATAGACAGAAGAGGATATGAGTGTGGACTGTGGAGACTTTGTTATTGTAGTTTTTTTATTTATTATGTAATGTAACGTTTACGAATGTATCTAGTGTTTCCAAGGCTACTAAACTAATCGGTCTTTCGAGACTTGATCTTTTGTGATCATGCCAATGTTACGAAGTAATGCACTGACTCTGGGTAGCTGGGGTCGGGGCATTACAGTTGGTATCAGAGGCAGTTTAGTACTAACCTTGGAAGCTAGATTTAGATAAACTCTGATTAGAGCACATAGCCCAAAGATAGACTTTGAGGATTAGTATAGAAGAACTTCCTAGAATTTTGTTATTGTAGAGATTTTGTGAGTTTTATGAGCAATAAATCCCTGTCTGGATACGAGCAAGTAGAGGCGGCTCTGGCATAGATGTACCTAGAGGTAAAACTCGAAAACACCGCTTTGAGCTAGACTCGAACGGGAACTGGTGCACGACAACGGGCCTTGCTGCACTCTTGGTTACGAAACTCCTGGGGGATATGCTTAGGATAACTCTCATTTTCTCTACAAATCATTATGAAGGGTTTATGAGTATATACTTCCTCAAAGAAAACATTTTTATGATTATGGATTATATCCATAAATAGTTCAATTTATGTTAAGTGTTTTATAAGTATGGGATTATGTATTTTGATTCATAAACTGATCTAGTTTATGCCATTGTTTAGAAATGGCGCCTAGTGGAAGAAATGGAAACCGTATCAATGCACGCACTCCATGTAGGGATTTCCCTCCTGCTCAAAATAATTATAGTGGGGCTGGTGATGCAACTGGTGCCGATCAGCTAATCACCATACTGGGACAACTTACTCAGGTTATGAATAATAACCTTACCCGTATGGAGCACCCTGATCCACAGCGTGGAGGATCAATGTTAGATCGATTCATGAGGCAATAACCACCAACCTTCAATGGGAGTTCAAATCCTATAGTAGCTGAGCAATGGATAAATTCCTTAGAGAAAATATTTCATGCCTTGGGGAGTAGTGAAAGGGAGAAGGTTGTCATGGCAGTTTACCGCCTCACTGGAGATGTCGATCAGTGGTGGTCGCTGATTCAAAACAAAAAGTAAGATGATGACGTATCGAATATGGAATGGAGGGAGTTTAAAGAGCTTTTCTTAGAAAAATACTTTCCTCGTGACCATCGAGAAGATATGGAAAGGCAATTTCTGAGTCTGAGGTAGAAGGAGGATGAGAATGTCGCAAAGTATGAGGCTAACTTTACAAGGTTAGCGAGGCATGCTTCCGATTATATACGTAACCCAAGGAGTAAGATTGATCATTTCTTTGATTGGTTAAAACCATTTCTCCGTCAAGCTTTAGTATCACAATCCTTCTCATCATACGAAGATATTGTCTCGTGTTCTATCAAGACAGAAAATGAATTCTCTAAGTCTTATGACAACAAAGTAAAGCAATAGAAGAAGAGAATGGTGGAACAAGTGACAGATAATGGGAAAAAGGGAAAGAAGGATTTTCCATTATGTGATAATTGTGGGAAGAATCACCCTGGTACTTGCCTAAAAGGAATGGGAGTTTGTTATAAATGTGGAGAAAAGGGTCACCAGGCTCGTGATTGCAAGGGAAAGAAAGAGGCTATCAAAGTTGAATGCTATAATTGTAGAGAAATGGGTCATTATGAAAATGAAAGTCCTAAGCGTCAGGGAAACTTACCTCAGAAAAGGCCAAGGGATCAAGGACAATATTATGCTGTTACTACAGTTAAAGCGGAATAATTAATGTATTGGTGCTTTTGGACTAATGGATTATATTCTGGTTATAAGAATAATGCGATATATATAATGATTTTACTACAGTACTTTTTTATTTCAGTAAGGTTTTAATATGATGAAGGTAATTATATTTTTAGTTTGTGACAATAAGAGAAACTTTTCTTTGTTTGAGGAATCTGATGTTACAATTGATTTTGGAATTTAGAGACCTTTTAGAGAATGTCTGGAAGGAGGTATTTTGGATAACTATAATGGTTGGAGTGGATTAAGTTGATCTTTGGATAGTATTGTTTATGGTTAAAGCATTTCTGAAGCTTATTTTTGGAATATTATAATTCTATAGTTTTAGGAAAAGGACAACCAGCAGGGTCGGGAATAACCCGTCGCGTCGGACAAAGCTGCAGGAATCGAACCCACAACCATAGTGCGACAAGCCTTTATTTCCTACCACTAGCCTACAGGAAGTCCCTGGTTATTACAAAATAATTTTACTAATCTAAATGGTATGTGTTAACATTTGGAACCTTATACAATTAGGATAAATAGAATATTTTTGAGTTCCGTTACCATTTGGAGTAAAAGTTGGGTTGTGGTAAAAATTTATTAACGAATGAAAGTATACATAACAAGTATGTATATTCCCTTATGTTCTTAGTAAATCTCCTAAATAAATTCCTCAACATTATAAAAGGTAACTTAAAATACAAATGTTGTCGGTTAACGTTTCTAACTGGGTATTCAATGACCGTTTAACCAATCACAAGTTTGTGATTTTCTTGTAGTTAAACATTCTCCTAATCCTGTTTTCTATAACTCTCCATCATACCATGATGGTTTGTTTCTCCTCCATATCCATATTTTCATAGAATCCTAGAATGGGCTATATCAGGTGACCTTTGTACTTATCCTTCTTTCTTTTAATGTTATATATTTATTAACCTTATTTCCGATGTGGGATTTCCTCAAAGGTATTTTCTCTTTTCAACCTTTTATTTTCAAAGAAAAATATCAAATTGCAAGGACGTGATTTATTGAAGGAGGGGAGAATGTAACACCCCGAGCTTCCACGATACGCCTCTCTTTCAATAATGCAATAGCTTGCATTGTACGCAACTTCGAGTTCTAAAACACCGCGACTAATCAAAGTAGCCGTTATGAATAGTAATAGCCACTTTTTAAAATTATAGAAATCTTATATTTCAAAATGGACTTCATTTTTGTATTCGTAATATCGAAATTAGCCTATGTTGAATTTTTGGTATTTTTCTGAGAACTTCTAATTTTTTATGAATAGTGAAAAATAATTAAAACAACTTTTTTAATCAAAATAATTTATAGTGATAAGTTATACTATTGAGTGGTTTTAAAGTATAATTAGAATATATTTTTACCATTTTATCCAATTGTGGTCATTAGAATTAATTTTACTTTGAAATTGGACATAAACAATTGCCAATCTTTTGATATAAATTGTTTCTTAAAAACACGCTATTTGTTGTGACAACGGGAATTAATTATAAAATTAATGCAACTTATATGTTTGGAATTTTGTAAAATAGGCATCATTTTTGAAATCGGAATATCAATTATAGCTTAGGGTGAAATTTTGGCCTTATTCTGAAAAACTTCAATTTTTGATGAATAGTGAAACCACTAAGTGGTTGTTAAAAACTGATTTTTCTTTAAAATAAAATATTACCACTTCTGTGATTTGATTTTCAAAAATCCAACATACATGGTTGTCATTAAGAAGTAAAATGTGGTTCAATGAGATTAAAATAATTTTTTGGTGAATAGTAACTTTTAAGTTCTTAATCGCGATTAGAGGTAATTATTGTAGTTTAAGGTAAAAATAATGTTTTAATAATATAAGATGAGCTTGACACTTGTCCAAAGCCTATTGGATGAAGATATTTCGAACCCTTATCACCTTATCCCCGAATTATATAAGTGTGGGACCTTTAGAATCCGAAAAGCATTGTATAATAATGTATCATTTCAATCTTTCCAAAAGAGCCCCTCCTCTCCACTTATAAAAGGCCCCCACCTCTCCCACCTCATTTACACTTTCAAGCCATTTGGCTCGGCCAAACTCTTCCCAAATACTCTCCCAAATTTCCCCTATTACTCCTAGAAGCCTCACTTTGGGCAGAACTCTTCCCAAGGAAGCCTTTGGCTCAAATCAAAAAGAGTTACCCGATTTTGAGGTAATGTCTTCTCTAATGTTGTTTTGTATTATTTTTCTTCTCCAACCCCCTAAACTGTTTTTATTAATTTCTTTTGTAACAACACCAGTATCCTCAATATACTAGGATGTTGTTATAATAAGGATTCGAGCTACACTTACACAAACCTACATCTAATGGTTAAAGAACATACGGTTTCTGTGGATGGCGAATTTCTGCCTCACGAAACGATGATTGTTCAACACTCATATAACACCTTCAAAGGTGGCCATTAAGATGTCACTATTTTTATATATGATATATAATATGTTTATTTTTTACTTATGCTTATGTATTTCTCATTTATGGCATACTTTATGATTTCCATTATGGGTAAAACGCGATAATTTCATTTTAGGAAGTGCGGACTACCGCCCCCTAAAAGTGATTTGAATCGTTAATGCCATATGTGGGATGTATAAAGGATGGAGTAAATGGTATTACAAACTATATTATACTGGAATTATATTATACATTTATATCATTATGATTTCGTTCCATTAAATATGAAATTGAAATGAAAGTAGCGTTCATGCGTACGTACGGCTTACCATCTCCATGAACGGTGCATTTCATTTCTTACCTCTAAATGTTACGTAATATTATAAATGAATGTATATACTGGATATATATGATATATATGACATCTAAATCATGAATATAAAACTGTAGATAATGGATATTCTACCACATAAACAACTTGTAATTATAAGAAGTTTATTGTTGACTCAAGTACCAAAGATCGACAAAACGACAGTTATTAACATAAATAATTACATAATGTTCATAACATTGTAATAAGTGATATAAAAAGGATAATTAAATTAAAAATGGTTCTTAATAAGGTATATATTAACTCTAGTTTATTATTCAGGAGGTTAAAGAACGGTTGAGTCAAGTCAGACACGAGGTAAGGGAACTTCTTAACCCAATTTCTATTCTTTGGGTTAATCTCCTACTTTCAAATTATGTCATGTTATTATTATGTACTATCTTGTATGTGTACTTTATTTATGTGTACTTATATTGAATACACATAATATATCTACTTTATTTTTAAAAAATGATCTTTGTAAGGGTCTTCGTCTCAATCAAATTTCATTGAGGCATATTTGGTTTTATACATAAATTTCTTTTTTACGGTGTATAAACCCCTTTGACTTTTACGTATATTCAAAAGGAATCTTTTTTATATGAAGCGTTTACTAAACGTCAAAAGGGAATGTTTTTGTCGTACGTATGCGGCGACAACAACTTCTCCGCCGCCGTGACCACTATTTGAGTTTTGGCTTCTTCTACAAGCCATCATTTTTTTAATGAAAAATAAATACAACGTTTTAACTTTCTTTTATTTTGGTATTGAAAATGGTTTTGAAAGCGTTTTTATTATATCAATGTGTATTATTGATATATTGTGATTGAAATGTGGAAATGTTATGTTTCCTTTATGCATGTTTTATGTGATACGATTATGTTATGGTTTTTGATATGTTTAAACCTATTCATATGAGGAATTTATTGGACTTAATAAGTGACGGGTGGAGCCCGCTATAACTCCTCGATGCATCGGTAGGTCTCATGAGACAACTAGACATGGAATTGGCCGAGGCCCTTTCCCAATTTGATTTATGGTTTTGGCCGAGGCCTTAATCATTTTAGACGTCTTGGACGAGGCCTTGACAAAATGTTTCAGAATGTCCGGTATTATACATTCCCTCATTATGAAAGTGGTTATTGATATTGCATGTGATTATTCGACCAGTAGAATATCCATGTGAATAAGTAAATGGCATTATATCATTTTACTTTTTCCATATTGTGTTTAAGTTCATGTTTAAAAGGCTTTTGTTTTAGTTATACATTGCCTTAAATGTTAATGTTTATTTATGAAAGCTTCCGCATTATTGTTATCCTTACTGAGCATCTGAGCTCACCCATTTCAATGTTTTAATATTTTCCAGGATGTGAAGAAGTATTTTATGAATGACCTGCAGGGATAGACAGAAGAGGATATGAGTGTGGACTGTGGAGACTTTGTTATTGTAGTTTTTTTATTTATGATGTAATGTAACGTTTACGAATGTATCTAGTGTTTCCAAGGATACTAAACTAATCGGTCTTTCGAGACATGATCTTTTGTGATCATGACAATGTTACGAAGTAATGCACCGACTCTGGGTAGCTGGGGTAGGGGCGTTAAAGTTATAAAATAACCAACGTAAAAAACGCGTCCGGGCATTGGTTTTTTACGTCAGTTATTAGATAACCGACGTAAAAAACGCGTTAATATCGGGTTTTTTACGTCAGTTTCCAAATAACCGATGTAAAAAACACGTAGATATCGGGTTTTTTACATCGTTTTCCAAATAACCGACGTAAAAAACCCCCCACACATTGGTTTTTTACGTCGGTTATCTTATAACCGACGTAAAAATCGAGATATCTACGGGTTTTTTACGTCGGTTATTTTATAACCGACGTAAAAAACCAAAGCACGGGGGATTTTTTACGTCGTTTATAAAATAACCGACGTAACAAATGCGTAGATATCTCGTTTTTTACTTCCGTTATAAAATAACCGACGTAAAAAACCAAAGCGCTAGAGCTTTTTTCGTCAGTTTTAAAATAACTGACGTTATAAATTTAAAAAATAGTTTATAACATTGGTTATATAACAACCGACGTTATAAAACATTTAAAAAAATTAAAGCCCGTGGACTATCATTTACAATTTTTCGATTGACAGTCCGCCGGCTCGTCTCTCTCGCGCGGTAAACCCTAATCGGCTCGTCGATCGACCTGTGTTAAACTCAATTTGGCTTCATTGTTTATCTTCTTCACTCCTCTCGGATATATCATATCAACTCGCAACATTCAAGTAAGCCTTCCACGAATTTATTTCGTTCGTTTTTGTTTCGATTCTTGATGTGCTTTTCGTTCGTTTTTGAATCTCGTGGAATTTTTTGTTATTGCAAATGGTTATTTGTATTTTGTTACTGCAAATGGTTATTTGTATTTCAAATGGTTATTTGTATTTTGTTATTACAAATGGTTATTTGAATCTCATGGAATTTTTTGTTGATATAACAGACTATTTTGTTGATATAACAGACTATGTTGAGTGAACATTAAACTAGATGAATAATGAGATAAAAAAGATGTGCTTCGTTAGTTTAAAGGAAAATAAATAATAATTAATTTTTATATCGTATTTTGGATCGGTTTTTTTATAAATTAAAACAATAAATGTGATCCCCATTATATGATATTGGAGGAGTACCATGGTTTAACCCCACAGTTTGGAAAACCTAGAACCAACCCTAAAAAATGCATATGCGTCATGCTGTGTGATTTCATGATAATTAAGTACGATTTGTACAAAATATATTTCCTCCATTATATTTGTAAACAAATGTAAAATGTTTCCTAGGTAGAACCTCATGGTATTCACTAACCATGTTCCAACCATGAATTAGAATATAAAACTATAATATCCTAAAAAGTCAAAAAATAATAATACAAGGATGAATAAAAAAAAGTTAATCAAAATAATTTGATTTAATAACCTATAATAAATATAGAGGTTTCAAAATAACACAAACCATAGTAAATTCTACCCCTAGAAGAATATGTTGAAGATGTTGGACCTAGATTGAGATTAGGCCACTACTCCATTATCAATGGCTATCACACCTATGTCTCATTGGAATCGAAAACATGTTACCAATGATATTAAACCATATGAATTACCATATCATTTAGAACATTCACTTGAGAATATGAAACACATTATTATTGTTAATCATATACATATACATATTTAGTCCTGTAATTTCCAGGCTGTTCACTATTGTGGTTGATATTTGTTAATTCTTGGTGTTTAGAATTTCTGAACATGTTTCCTGTAATTGGAATTCAGTTTTTATCCAAGGTTGTTTTGTTTTCGTTTTTGGATTTTGAAAGCCTAAAATAAATTGAGTTTTTAGTCGATTTTTATTTTGATTGATAACCGTTAAAGCTGAAGGCCATGTACAAAATCAAATACCCACAAGATATGTTACATGGGATTAAAAAGCAGAAATGAAGGATTAAACCGAATCAGTGGGACTATTGTTATTCTGAGAAGACCAATGTTGGATGCGCTGGGCGGCCCTCTCAGCCTGCTAATGCAATTAATGACCATCAGAGACAAGAATGAGTGAATTGCTGATAAAATAATAACATGTTGGTAGACCTCTTTTTCCCAGTCACACTGAAGGGTGTTGAAGACCAATATCAAGGTCTACACGCCATTTAAAATAGGTTGTTTATCTAATATATTAAAACATCAAAACCGCAATAAATATTAATCTATGTAGGCGTCATGGTTTTCTTTGATTCAATGAAATTTAAAACTGTTATATCTAAATATATTTTGTCTTGAAAATAATATTGAAGAATATTTTTTTAAATACCTATAGATTTGTTTTATATTTTAAATTGTTTTATATTCAAATTATGATTTTTTTCATATAATCATGTATTTGTCTTATCTTAAAAATATATATTTTTTGTTGATATTTGTTATAGGTAATAATGAGTCGAAGTTGGATTACGACACATCGAATGAGCAATGAATTTGAGGAAGGTGTTGATGCCTTTTTGGAATTTGCAAAACGAAATGTTCCAAGTAATGTCATTTTTTTCTGTCCATGCCTGAAATGTTTGAATATGAAGAAGTTTAAAAGTATAGAGATAAAAGATCATCTGATATGTCATGGTTTTAATCCGAGTTACAACCCTTGGATTTGGCATGGTGAAACTGGACAGAATGTCACTGATGATGATGATTCGCAAGATGGTAACTCCGATGGAATTGAAGAAATTATTCGTGATATTGTAGCAGAACAAATTGAGATAGAACCGACAGTTGCACGTCTACATGGTGATGCTGAAATACCATTATATCCCGGTTGTACAAATTTTACGGTTTTTTCGGCGGTGTTAAGATTGATTAACCTGAAGGCGAAGCATGGATGGAGTGACAGAAGTTTTACAGAGCTGCTACAATTGATGAAAGACATTCTTCCAAAAGATAACAATCTTCCGGATTCACATTACAAAGCCAAGAAAATATTATGCCTGATGGGTTTCGGATACAAGAAAATACATGCATGTCCGAATGACTGCATTATATATAGGAAGGAATATGAATTTCTATCAGAGTGTCCAAAATGTGGGACATCCCCGTATAAGGTGAAAGAAAAATCACAGGGTGATGTAGAGATTACAAAGCTCCCTTCAAAGGTATTTTGGTATCATCGTATAATTAATCATTTCAAACGTTTATTTTCTAATTCACATGATGAAAAAAGGTTAAGATGGCATGCTGAAGAGCGCGTATCTGATGGAAAAATATGTCATCCAGCTGAATGTCCACAATGGAAGAAAATTGATGCGCAATATTCTACATTTGGAAATGAAATTAGAAATCTCAGACTAGGGTTGTGCACAGATGGAATGAATCCATACCAAACACTCAGTAGCACACATATTTCATGGCCTGTTTTATTGGTAATTTACAACCTCTCTCTTGAAGTTCGTATGAAGCGCAAATATGTCATGTTGAGTACAATGATCTCTGGTCCAAAGCAACCCGGTAATGATATTGTTGTTTACTTGTCACCGTTGATTGATGATTTGAAACTGTTATGGGATGATGGTATTAGGGTGTATGATTCTTATAAAATGGAATATTTTCAACTGCATGCAGTGCTTCTGTTCACAATAAATGACTTCCCAGCGTATGGAAATTTTTCTGGATACAGTGTTAAAGGGCATAAAGCATGTCCAATTTGAGAACAACAGAAGTCCTATTGTCAATTTCATCATGGGAGGAAAACATTGTACATGGGTCATCGAAAGATTTTGCCTATGGAACACCCTTATAGAAGACTAAAAAAGGCATTCAATGGCTCAAAAGAATTTGATACTGCTCCAAAACCTTTATCCCCTGATCTGTATTTTGAGAGGGTGAAAAACCTTGACGTGACATTGGGAAAGACACAGAAATCTGGTAATGATAGACATATTTTGAAGAAAAGGTCAATTTTTTTGAGCTACCATATTGAAGCTATCATGAAGTTAAACATAATATTGATGCCATGCACGTGGAGAAGAATATCTACGATTCTTTGATTGAAACATTTTTAGATATTAAAGGAAAGACTAAAGATGGGTTGAATGCAAGATTAGACTTACTATCAATGAGAATACGTTTGGAGTTAGCTCCCACTCCTAAAGGAAGACGAACATTTCTTCCCCCGACTTGTCATACATTATCGAAGACGGAGAAAATTAGCTTCTGTCAGTGTCTTCATGATTCCAAAGTGCCTCAAGGTTATTCTTCTAATGTAAAAATTTTTGTCTCATTGAAGGACTTTAAGTTGGTAGGTATGAAATCACACGATTGTCAGGTCATGATGCAACAAATTCTACCAGTTGCATTGCGTGGAATATTGCCCATTCATGACAGATTCTACCAGTTGCATTGCATGGAATATTGTTTGTTTTAAGTTTGATTAGTTTACTTTATCATGTTTATAACCATTACATGAATTTTAAAATGCTTATTTTTGTTCACTGACAATTACTTTACCATTTTTACAATGTTTACCAGGTTTACCATTTTTACCATATTTACCATCTTGACCATCTTGACCATCTTTTCCATCTTTACCATTGTTTAACATGCTTACCATATTACCAATGTTTACTATTATGTAACTTAGTACACTTTTCTATTTTCTGATTACTGTAGTAATAAAATATTTGAATTTTTATATTTGTTCACTGATAATTACTTTACCATGTTTACAATGTTTACCAGGTTTACCATTTTTTCATTTTTACCATCTTGACCATCTTGACCATCTTGGCCATCTTTACCATTGTTTAACATGCTTACGATATTACCAATGTTTACTATTATGTAACTTAGTACACTTTTCTATTTTCTGATTGGAGTAGTATTAAAATATTTGAATTTGTATATTTGTGAACTGACATTTGTTTTTTTGATTTGAAGGATAATGACAGATAATTCAGATGATCTACCACATGATTCTGGAGAGGAGCATATTGCTGGTCATACCTCTGGGGATGAACATTCACATGCTCCTATTACGAAAAAGTGTTCAAAGGTTGGTAAACGTGGGTGCACACGTTTACCAAAATTATCACTTGCATGTACGCAGGATCAGAGGATAGTAGTTGAGTTTGATGACGATGATATTCCTAGAGGTCCGAATGCCAAAGATTTTAAGAGTTTTGTTGCAACTCAGGCTAAGACCAAAGTAAGCATTCTGTATGATGATTGGAGAGGTGTGGATAAAGCGATTATCTCTCAGTTGTGGGAGAATATTTTGGTAAGATCTTTTGTCATTGTTTGACCATTATTTTAATGTTTCTAGTATATATAATATGTTTAACCTCTTCTTTATCAGATCAAATTTGATATTCCTGACACTAGAGGAGTCAGGAAGAAATGCTTATCGTTGGCTATCAGGATATGGAGGGATTTCAAATCAACCCTCTCATCTGATTTCATTTATGTTCATAGGAGTCATGACAATCCATGTCATATATATCCTTTTATATATGACGACACATGGAGACAATGTTTTGAAGTAGAAAAAAGAGTCATTTCTGGTAAGGGCAATGTATACTTTTATAAACTTTCTTATATAAATGATTTTATTAATGTTTTGTTAATGATTTCTTATTCTTAAATTACAGCAAACAAGGAAAGCTCATCCGGAGATCCAATCTAAAAATGTATACCCTCATAGTTTATCTCGGGGAGGGTATACATTATTGGAAGAAAAAATGATGGCGGAAAAATTTCAACAACTAAGATCTGAGTCTTCAAGCTCTGGAGAGGTGGCCCCTCCATCCCCTCCATCTAGACATGAAAAATGGTAGAGAGCTCGGAAGGTAAAAAAGGGAAATATCTATTGGATGAATCGAGAATCGTAGCTAAGAGGATTGTAAGATATCTATTTAATATATTTAAGTTAAATTTTTTCTTCATATAAGTTTCAATCATTACAGAAATGTTCAATTAATTAATACAGGACTCTCTTGAGGAGTAGAGTTCGGAGGGGACATTTACAACTACTGGGAGGGAAGATATTTTATTTGCAGCATTGGGAAGGCCCGAACATCCTAGTCGTGTAAGATGATATCCGACAGGTGTATCGGTAAGAAAAGTGTTCCCACGTTCTTCAACTTCTAACAATGAGGGGGTTTATAAAAAAATAGAATCCTTGGAGGCTGAAGTTCAAAATATTAATGCGACGATGGAAGACAAGATTAGAGAGTCGGTGTAGTCTAAGTTTGCAGAAATGCAAAGATAATTTCAGACTGCAGCTCCCACTCCTCCACCTCCCCCTGTAGACCCCATTATTTATCCTCCACCTCTGCCAGTAGCTCCCACTCCCCCACCTCAGCCTGTGGACCCCATTTTTTATCCTACGCCTCCACCGCAGCTTCCTACATATTGCAAGATGTATGTTGATGATTCTCAAAATCATATAGTAGAATACGGGTTGGTATATTTTATAGGAGATACAGTTCATCATCAAAAATTAGAGGTATAGAATCAGAGGGTCACTGTACATGATATTATAGATAGATCAGCTAGGGTACCAATACCTACAGATGAGGTGGCGAAAATTGGACAGAGTATCGACCATTTTTTAGTTTGGCCATCCAGACTTCTTCGCCTCATTACCATAGAGGTATGAATGTTATATCTTTTATTTTATTTTTTTATTAAAGTTGTTTTATCATTTAAAAACTACTATATGTCTCAATTTTTTTTTCACTGGAATACATCAATGGTAAAGAAATACTGTATAGACAAAAATAAAGACAACATGCTATGACATCAGATACAGATTCCAGTGGTCTTAACAGATTGTCAGGATATTCACATTTGTTTTTGGGTTTTTATGTGTTTCCAATGTAATCTCATGTTTTTGGATGTGAAATAATTGTGGGGATTACAAAATCTGATATCATGGAGCTTGTTACTGGAGATAAGTTGGGCATCAACGTGGTGCAAATTTTTTCCATGTAAGTCTTAACACCTTTTCCCGGTGTTATATTTATTAAAAATGTATACTTATATATGTTTTTTATTAGGTGTCTTTATAAAATTTGTGAGAGGAATGAACTGACAGAAGTATATGGATTCATGGACCTACAATTTATTTCCCCTGAAGCATGTGCATTGACTGAGGAACAACGAATGGTTTATATTGCTGAAATATTTGAAAAGAATATAATCAGACAATGTTGGATGATGCATTTTTGTGAGAGGTATGAAACACATTTCTCTCTAAGAGTTAATTATCTTTTAACATAAAAAACCACTAACATTAAATTTCCTTTTATCACTGATCATTGGAAGCTAGGGATTTTTTGCCCAAGGGATAAAGCTCTTTATTGGATATTCTCTGTTCATGGTGATGTGAGAGAAAGTTTTAAGAATATATTGGAAAAGTAAGTTTCAATTTTTCAATAGTTTTATATATTATAATGAATTTTAAATTTACCCCATTCGTATTATTTTCTAACAGTGCATGGGTCTACTTTCGAAAAAACACAAAGAAAAGAAATGCAAAGATCAAATATGTAAATCCAAAGGTAAATATCCATTTATAATTTGTACTTTTTGATTTATTACATAAAAATAATATATTGAATTTACACTCATTCAAAATAGAATTGTCATGAACAACAAGGCCTCATCGAATGCGGATATTATATGTTAAGATTTATGTATGAAATAATAACAACTGGGACAGTTGTGAATTTTTAACTGGTACGATTTCCTTTTAAAAGTTGCCATAATATTTCAATTTGATTTATTCATTATACACGTTAACTATCTGCTTTTTCCTTTGTATCTTTTTGATTACCCTCAACCCTATACTGCTGAAGACATCAAACACGTACAAGTGGAGTGGTCAAATTATTTTACAGGTTTGATTGAATTTAGTTGTTTGAAATGAAAAATGTAATTTTGAAAATTGTAGTTTTAATTCTGTATTTGGTAGTTGTTTAGGATTGATTTAGTTTTTTTGAAGTTGACAGTGTAAGTTTTGAATGTTATATAACTGAATGTTTAATTTTGCTCTACTTCTTATTTTGGTCTACTTTTGATGGTTCTTCTGGTATGGATTTGGGTCTATGGGGGAGGGGTTCCAAGGGTGTGGGGGTGTGTTCAGTGGGGTTGGGGGTGGCCAGCTGTTTGGGAGGGCTGTCCGGTGGGGTGGGGGAACAGTCCTGGGGGGTGGCAGGGATGTCCAGGGGAGTGGGAAGCCAGTCCAGGGGTGTGGGAGTGCTGTCCAGGGGTGGGGCGGGGGGGTTGTCCAGGGGTGTTTGGGGTTGTCGAGGGGTGTGGTGGGGGCTATCAAGTGGGGTGAGGTGGTGAGGAGGTGTTGTTCAGGCGGGTGGGGGTTGTCGAGGGGTGTTTGGGGTGTTCGGGGGTCAGGGGGCAGTCCAGGAGTGTGGTGGGGGCTCCAATGGGGTGGGGGAGGGTTGTCCAAGGGGTATACATGAGGGAGGGAGCTCCAATGGGGTGGGGGAGGGCTGTCCATCGGGTATACATGAGGGTGAGGGCTCCGGTGGGGAGGGCTGTCCATGGGGTATAAATGCGGGTGGATGCTGTCTAGTGGGTAAGTTTTATATGTTATCTATGTACATGCTTAATTTTGATGTACTTCTGTTTTTGTGGTATGATTTCTTGATTTGTTTTTGGTTGATTCTGGTGGAGAGAAGATCACTGCATTCTGTTAAAAAAAATTGGGTTTATCACGTCGGTTATTTTAGAGCCGACGTGATAAAGGGCATGGAGAATGGTTTATCACGTCGGTTATTGAATAACCGACGTGCTAAACGGCCTGGACAATGGTTTATCACGTCAGTTATTCAATAACCGACGTGATAAACCGCCTCCCTCCGGTTTATCACGGCGGTTATATAATAACTGACGTGATAAACCCCCCTCCCCTGGTTTTTCACGTCGGTTTTATATGAACCGACGTGATAAACCACGCTCAGCCCGGTTTATCATGTCGGTTATTATAGAACTGACGTGATAAACCGCCCTCACCCCAGTTTATCACGTCAATTCTATATGAAACGACGTGATAAACCTCCTCACCCTTGTTTATCACATCGGTTGTTTAAGAACCGACGTGATAAACCATTTTCCCGGCCGTTTATCACGTCGGTTATTCAATAACCAATGTGATAAACCATTCTCCAGGCCCATTATCACGTCGGTTCTAAAATAACCGACGTGATAAACCATTATCCAGGCCCTTTATCACGTCGGTTCTAAAATAACCATCGTGATAAACATCGCGATTTTTTGTTTTTGACGTCAGTTTTTAAATAACCGACTTCAAAAACCTTATTTATAAAGTCGCACGTATTAACGTCGGCTAGAAACCGACGTAAAAAATTAAAAATAACCGACGTAAAAAACGTTTTCTGCACTAGTGCATGTGTAGGATATTTCTA
Source organism: Viscum album (assembly GCA_963277665.1). Lineage (NCBI taxonomy): Eukaryota > Viridiplantae > Streptophyta > Magnoliopsida > Santalales > Viscaceae > Viscum > Viscum album. The sequence goes on from OY728128.1 coordinate 64,144,036, forward strand.
TTCATGTGGAATAAACTACTAATATCCATACACCGTATCGCAATCTACCTGCATCAACACTACTCTAATCTATATCCCAAAAGAATCACAAAACACTTTGTACTCATCACCTAGCATGTGTAGGTTTAATATTAGTGCTGATTTCAACTACATCATCAAACACTAGAAAGAATTATTTTATTCTTAGGATCATTAAAAATTTATTCTCTTCTATATCAAAGGAAAAATAGGTGATTCCAATATTGAAATGTACGGGTTAAACCTTCAATAATATATAGCTAATCCAAAAAAGATATAGATATAGAAAAAACACAGCACTGCTCTCAATAAACAACTTCCTAATCCTTTTATGGGTACACTGACACACCATTCTAGGAGATGATGTGACCCATGAAGTGTTCTAGAGTATTCTAATACTAGTACATATATATCTTGGAGTATAAATGATTATCACTCTGTATACTCAAGAGGATGTCAATATATTTGGAATAATTATAATGATTCTTAGAATAGACCATGATTCTATCCACAAATTTAACAATAAACTAATATAGGTACTGATGGAATATATTATTTTCTTCATGGTCAAAAATATTTATAGGGTGTTCATCAACCCAATCAACATTATGATGATCTTATATTTGACATAACGTCTTCTGAAAGCAGATGTCGTTATATCAAAAGTCCGAAAACACAACTGATGATACCCTGATATCATGTCAATCTCAGAAAACACAAATGATTTTATCAATTGGATAAATTTTTCTTTAATACATAAAATAGGGTACCATATCGTTTTAGTCATTTGATTCAACATGTAGTAGTAAACACATTACTGCAAACTCATGTCAGCCTTCACTGAAAACAACAAACATGATCCCCATTGAGATGTACTCAGGTGGTTAAGCCCATTATCCATCAACTCCTCCAGCTGAGTCATGAGATCTTAAAGATCATTAGGAACTACTTGTCATAGTGGTATGGTTATTAGTACAATTCTGAGCCTGAGTACAATATTAAATTCCACATCTCTTACAGGTGGCATCCCAGAGAATTCTACAGGAAAAACATCATAAAAAATTATTCTATAGATGGGAACACATCATAATTTATAACTCAATCATCCACAAATAGACAAGAAAAATAGTATGTGATCTCTCACAGTGTCTGATGAATTTTCCCAACTCGATATTCCAGGATATTCCACTCGCCAAAGTGAATGTACTTGTCACCCTTAATATATGTAAACATCACTCTCCTCTGATAACAATCTATAAGTTCATAGAATGATACTAATAAGTCTACACCTATAATTAAGTCTAGCATAAAATTTCATGAATATAGATATCCATTATAAAATGATACTATCAAACATTGATAGAACATCCCTTGAACAAGAATTTGTCCCAATACCATACCCACAATGACATATCTATCATTAACACCTCACTCCGAATTCCAACCCCATTATTAAACCATTAAAAAATTGTGTTTTTATAAAGGAATGAGAGGCATCAGTATCAAATATGTTACATTCTAATATTGATTCTATAACAATAGTTCCCCTCAATGTCAATGGTCAATGCATGCTATCTACTAGTGTAGGCTGAACTACATGAAACTATCCTACCAATATTCCCAATGTGGTAGTCTAAGTCTCCTATCATGCACCACTATACGGATAATGATTCTCTTTCACAGATGTACCATGTCTACTTCCACTAACATCGTTTCTAGTATAACTCCAACATAGAGTCTAATAAGGTGTAGAATGTCCCCTTCCTACACAGTAACTTTTCTTAGCATCCCATTGTTACCCATTTTTCAATGGTTGCTATTGAACATCAGAACATGTCCCTTTCTTCTAAAATATTGGTACACCAATGGTGGTTGGGTATATTTTATATGATAATGTCATGAATTTTTTTAATGTCAAAACACTTGTGAAATATCTTCTGTAATAAGCAATCCACCTTGTCACATTGTTTCTACCACTCTAGAAAATTCTATCATAATGAATCTCCTTACCATCAGAATGTATACATCTTGGTCATCCAACAAAAACAATTTTTCCAGCATTATAATCCATTTTTAGGTTCCTCGATGAAATATGATCATTATTCCCCACATCTGAAAACTTCATCATCTAATCGTTGACTACTCAGTTTTTCATTACACACATATGTCCTTACTAAAATCATTTTTTTGGAAGTATCCTCATCTCCTACCAACACATGAGAAAGGTGCTGAAAATATGTAAATCATATATCATAGGCCATCACAGACATACACCCCCGAGTCAACCACATGAAATATGATACTCTCTCCTGCATCAGCATCTGTGGATAGAAGTGATCTATGAAAATCTCTAAGAAATCATTCCATAATGTACCATTATCGTATCATGTTATCGTATTAATTCCCCACTCATGCTTCCTTGATCCTCAATGAATATAAGTAGCTGGATTGACCCTCTTCCCAATAGGTGTATCCATGTGTTCATGTATAGTATGGATAGGCTCAATCCTTAACTATCACCCTTAGGTCCATACCTGAAGCCAATGCTATAGGGTGATGGAAATAAAACATCATATTCAAGTCATATATGCTCATTAAATCCCAGCATATATTTTTTTACATGAACTTCATGATCTAAGAAATGTTATCCCAGAACTGCTCTCAACGTTCTTGTTGGGCAAAAATCCCTCAAGGTAACATTGTAATATTTTTGGGATGATTGTGTTTGTTGAGAAAGAAGGTTTCCATATAGAATTTTCGAGTTCCTGAGAAATTGTTGACAATCCACGTTGACAAAGAACGATGAAAAAGAAATGGATGATCTGGAGGCGGTAAAAAAGAGCAGTACAAGGTGACACTGTTTCCCAGTGTTTGCCAAATTTTTGGGTTCCAAAATTTGGAGTTTGTTGAGAATCGAGAAAATAGGATTTCCATAAATATCATAATTTAATATGGAAAAGGCATGAATTTATCAAAGATAGGATGCATGGTTTGGAAATAATGAAGACCAGAAAAATGGAGGTGGTGATTTTTCGCGATTACGACGAGCTTCACAAACGACAGAGGATGAAGCGCATTGTGGCGGTGAATGGAATTACAAGGGAGCATCGCGGCGATGATGGGAATTGATAGGGTACTTCGCAGCGAAGGCGTGAAGGAATTTACGGGATGATCTGTGATTACGATGACCTCCGCGAACGGAAAATTGTCATGGTGCTTCGCGATTTGGATAGAATTCCGGCAGAAACTTCGGAGCTTCGCGATTTGAGATGATGTGGCATTGATTTCGCGTGGAAAGTTCGAGGGTCGGTGGAATCTCCTATAAATAGAGGCCGACCCCCACAAGATAAGTAGAGTTAATTTTCAGAGAAGATCATTTGCTCTCGATTTTCTAAGGTGGTTCGTGGAGCCAGTGTGCTTCGCAAAAGAGGAGATTCATGGAAGCTGTTTGTAGCTCCACGAATCTGGTGAGCTCTGTGTTGGCTCAGTGAGCTTCGTGAGTGATGTTGCTCTGCAATGACTTGAGCTTCACATGAGTTCTTCGGGAGGTTGCTTCGTGAGGGAGCTTCGCGAAAATGCAGGATATTTGCGAAGGCTTGTTTGAGCTTCGCTAAATTGGGAGCCTAGCGAAGTATTGTGCATTGTGAAGGTGTTTCCAATGTGAATTGCCCAGTGGTTAAGAGGTGAAGTTTTATTCATAAGTGGATGAAAGTTGTACTTCAATAGAGAATCTATCAACAGTTGAATATGCATTATTTCATGCAAATGAAGAGACCTACTGGTCTATAAACTGTGAGTGAATCCCTTCCAAGTGCAGTGAGAATAAGAAGAGGCAGAAGGTGATCCTCTCCATCAGCAGTGTGCCAGAGAGAGAGAAATAGGGAGTGACCCTTGGGAAATCAGTGAGCTGACCCTAAAACATGAAAATTCAGTGAGCCTGTGACAGAGTGATTGTTCCCGAACATTGTAATCCACAGCTAGTTAAGTATAGTAGAATTTGGTACGACCGGAAACATGTCGGCGTATGCTCCTTGGACGTAGCCCTTAGCGGTGAACCAAGTAAAATTGCTGTGTCCTGTACTTTCTTTACTTCTTGTTTACATTGTGAAACTGGAGAGAGAGAGAATATTGTTTTGCTTAACAGTGAAACAAGATCAGAACGGACGTTTATTTTAAATTAGCCATACCCGGATTCACCCCCCCCCTCTCAGGGTATTCAACCTTTTGGACCTAACACTTCTTTACTTAGCACTATTAGTGCCGCAGGATTCACTACTAGAGTAACATCTTCATCCATGTACTCCAATTGTTCTCTCAATGGGAATCATCATGAAGGCATAACTCTACATTACAAACACATATCAAATTATTTTTTTATAATATTAACTCATTTAAATGAAACACAATATGTCACAACAAGTCATTTGTTCAAACCCCACAACATGGTCAAAACTGAGGAACTATAACCAAATCTAACTATAATAAACATATATCAATGTTAAAATGTGTAAACCACTTTCTCATTATTCATTTTTCTCATTAATCACCCATTAAATATCATACTACATTATTTAAAAATCATTCACGACTTTATTTTATACTCTATTGTTTCAGTTCAATTTCATGAGAAAAGAAAAATATTTATAGTTCAACAACATAACCAAAACCGCTTTCACTATGAATTCCTAAAACGATGAAAGTAACTAAATAAAAAAGAGTTACTATAATGATGAATGAATACACAACTCACATGCTTTACTTGTGCACAAGTCAAATCATATTAAATCACAACTTCAATATTCATATAACACAACAAGTGAATCACCCATAGAAAAATAATATTCAATTGTACCTACAAATGACAATAACAAATATCCCACATTGGGTTCATGGGTTCTACCCCCATACATTGGTCAGATACTCCCATACAGAAGCTCATATCCAAGTCCCGACTCTTCTTAGTTTCTTGTCTACCTTTCCCAAATATTAAGATAAAATAAAAAAGAAAATAAAAACTGGCTATGATTCACATTATAAAATCTCGACCTATGTTCCATGACTCAGTTCCCCAATTTGGTTCACTACATCACATCAGGTGCACCTCCACATATTATAGAGGCTTCCAACTAATAGTGAGGGTTGAATATCAATCATGGGGTGACTATTCTGACTTTTATCAGAGTAATACACTTTCAATAATAAATAATAAATAAAAACTAAATAACCAAATGATATCATTACTGTAACATTAGTAATATGACAAGATAAAAAAAATGAGAAAACAATATTGAAACTAAAATGCATAAATTATATTCCAAAACATGTGTCCTGTGTAAAATTACAACTCAATGTAAAGAAACTAAATAGGAATAAGAACGTCCAAACCCACATGTGGTTTCCACATCCATGATTAATCCCCAAAATTGCCATCTAACATAAATCCTTTACCCTTAAGCTATTATAAAACCAAGAAATATATTCATACACTAATCAGGAAGCCTTTGTAGGGTGTGGGTAGAACTCAGTAGGCCACCACCAATTCTTTCTCAAACAACACCATGTCAATAATAGAGTATGAATTTGTATAAATAAATAAAATCAATGCATAATTAAACAATTATCATAATATAAACTATTTTTTATTTAAAAATATAATCCCTTGTGTTCTTGAGGACACCTAATCCTCAATCCATTCTTTGTCCCCACCAGAGTCTAAACTATCCCCTTGGTATATCATGACCTAGAATGAAAATAGAAAATTACTTTTTTATTATTATCCAGAAATCATACGACCATACATCCAAAGATAACCATCAATCAGGAGGTTGAAAATAATGCAGACCTAGAACATCACCATTATAAAATGATGGAAATTTTAATTATCTATCCTCCATGTAAATTATTATATTTTCCAGAGGACTCTATTTACATGTAATCACATTAGCCAAAAAATTACCTTCCTTCAATGTCTAGATTACCTGAACCCATTTCATGAAAATTGATCTACATTTACGGACCAAATAATTTTTCTCCCAACGTTTTATAGTATTCCCTTGAAGAAACCCCACATGTAGAGCATTGTGATATTCAATTTTAGTAATTTTAATAATTATATTTTTTCAGAACAAGATTTATTTTACTAGATTTCTATTATTGTATTCAATAGTGGTCTATTTCTCCTAAGAGGTTCTATATCCCATCAATAAGAAACCACTATTATATCCTACCAATATTCCTTATATCAACATCCTTGCATGATATGACCTGTCAACATTTATCATCAGACTATTTTTGTGGTGTTTCTGCTTGATCCATCTTCCATGTGAATGATTACAATCTTACAAGAGTTCATAACATGTTGGAAATCATTGATAGACTCCTAAAGTGGAAAGAAAACTGTGCATGAGAGTATATAATTCATTCACTATCGAAATCACCTGAACATGAAAATACTGATATTAGAATGTATTTCCCTCATAGGATAAATTACAAGCCTCCCATAATGATCATAAAACCATTAAAATATAACAATTATAATCTTTATTTATATGTCATCCATACCCAAATAGTGGAACCAAGTAGCGATGAATTCCACCATTCCACCCCCGGACTTTGAGACCCAATATACACCCAATTAATTTAAAAAGTATAGTTTCGCACTATCCATTAAAACATTGGTGACCATATGATTCATGTTATGGTGGGAGAAAACAACAACACCTAGAAGCTAAATGAACTCCCTTCTTCTACCCATTCTCATCTGTTGGGAAAGCTTCATTTCTCATTATCCATATTAAAAAACTGTCTTCAGTTGGAAAATATATTTACAATAATATTTTGTCCTATATTATCCATTTTGTTTCTAACATGCTTTATTTTCCAAGAGTGTTTACCATGAAATACCATGTTGATAATATGGTAAAAACATTGATGTATGGGAATTCATTCATATATGTGGTCTTATATACCCTCCCTTACACCAAATTTAGGAACACAACAATACGGTTTGAATTCCTACTGGCCTCCTAGAAGGAGAAATTTTTGGGTTGAAATCTAGGAAAAAATAGACCCTCACCCACCCAGTATGTATTCCATAAGTTGATATCCCCTATACCAATAATCCACCTCATTATCTTTACAAAATACTCTATATGTTCCAACATATATCAAGTGATATTGGATTGCCTATCAAGTCACCATGTCGATTACTCACTATTTTCCCCATATATTACTCTAAGGAAGTCTCCCTATAATGACATCCCTTCAATAATTTTTCAGCCTGCTATCGCATTCATACACCAAATTACTTCTTCTAAACTACGTAATCCAATCACTCCCTCATCAACTGGCCAATAGAGATTCTTCCAAGTAGTCCCGTGACATCATAAAATCTGATTAGATTCTCATGAAAATAATTCACTGTATTTCCAATCATGGAAATTTTCCCCTTTAAAGGTTTTGAAATGGATAAAATATTCAGCGTCACTAAATAGAGCCCACTATTAAGAAAGGATAAATGACCTCCAATTGAATGGAATTTATTTTTCCAATTGTAAATCATATTGGGGATATGGTTAATATTCTAATGATATATATATTATTGATTCTAACATTCAATATCAAGGCTCCCAGATACTTCATTAGAAATTTTCATCATTGAATACCATGTATTCGTTCATTAATATCTCTTCTCATTCTTGAAAATTATACTATGATGTAAATATAGCTCTTCCATGTATCCTATATTCCATATTTACAATTATATATTTCGTTTAATATCGTAAAATTTCATTTTACCATACTAGGTTACATTTCATATCGTATAATTCCATTTTACCATTCTAGATTTATTTTATCACATGAATTCCATTATCACCATACATCATTTCAATAATTAATTCCATAATTTATTAAGCTTCCCAAAAACATTAATTAAAATAAATTAAATAATATTTTCAATCCCATTATTTATCTAAACAATCAATTGATATTATACATCTAAATAATTATCTCAATAACTAATTAGTCTTCTCAATCTCATTCATTAACTCAAATATTATCTTATTTTCATAATCCTATTAATTAAATTAACAATTAATTAATATTCTCAGCATCATTATTTATCTTAAATATTAATTAATCTTCTCAATCACATTTATTAAGTAAAAAATTAATTAATCCTCTCATTACTATAACTCTACCCAACAATTAAAAAATCCTCTTAGTCTCTTTAATTTACTCAACAATTAAGTATTTTTCACAATATCATTAAATAATGAAACAATTAATTAATCTTCTCAATCATAATACTAAATAAATAATTAGTACCATAATTCAAAATTCCATATTCACAAATCAATTACAAATTAATTACTCAATTCGAAAATATAAATATCCCTTACTTAATTACACAACTAATTAAAAAATTTAAAAAATCCCATTATCCCCTAATTAATTTCAAACTTAATTACTCAATTCCACAATCCCTAATATATCAATTTCCCATAATTAGTTAATTGAACAATTTGAATAATTTCATCACGAACTCAATATATAATTATCAAATAGAGAATCTATAATTACAGACACATAATTTCAATCAGTACATTACTATTTTAATTATAGACCACCTGCCTCAAATTTTATACAATGGATGAAATAGCACAAATCCTAAAACTTTGAGCGGCATAGTGACATAGAATGAAATCCGGATCAAAACCCCTAAATCAATAACAACCAATTCAAGATACTTCAATTTTTGATATAGATCTAGATTACTAGACATAATTCTAATAAAAATCACATGATCAAACCATTATATAGTAGTAGAAAAAAGGAATATGTATGGGGAACCAGGAGAGATATGATTATCTTACTAGGAGGGGTGTGGATCATTGGTCTGAGTTTTTAATCATGACGAAATGAGGTGGGACATGCTTATAATACATCTAAAAGGCTATGTAATTTAAAAAATCAGTTATGTGTCATGTTAGGTTGTTCTGGGGTATAATATCATTGTTCAATAAATATTTTAATAATTTTCAGGTGAGTAAAAACTTGTACGCACATTTTTCTTCTGGGGTCACACTGTTCTCTTAACAATGTTCCTAATCTATGTTCCTCATTTGGGGGGGGGTGAAAATTTTCTCATTTTAAGGGAAATTATTTTAAAAAAAATGTGCCAGCTATGAGAAAACCCTTCATCTAGGGGTGCATGGTTTTCTGGGATAGGGTACACTATTCGAGAAAACTGTGTTCTAAACTTTGAATCCCCTATTTACTCCATTTTTCTAAAATTTTCACCCATGAAACCCCTAGGTAAATACCAAATGAAAATAACTCAACCAATTAAAAATATAATTCATGAAAACAAGTTCATGAAATATCCATAAAAGGATGGAATTTTACAATAACCAAATGAAGGGCCCATACAACCTGGTAGAAGACGATGGCCACCAATTGTTCTGGGAGTTCAACACAATTCTAGTACACCCAATATGACCAACCCCATTTGTCGAAGAAGATACCTCAACACAATAATTGTCACATAAATCTACATCCTCCATTTCTATTTCCTCATGAAAGTAGACAATTGATGGATAATAATGAATGCTGGATTGAAATTATATGTCCTGGTTGTGTTTATTTCATTGAGTCTCTAGAGATCCATTCAGAACAAAAAAAAACTCTCTTGAGATAACTCATAAATGGTTTTCCCTATAGTACATATGTTCACATGAGAAATATCTTCAGTCATCATTAACTAAGAAGATGGGGTTTTCATATAAACTGGTGGAAGGGGAGGATCATCATGGGTTTTTAGGTTTTTTAGTCATTATAATATTGATATGGTGTATGTAAGAAGCTATAGTGGAAGGAGTTTTTTCAGAATACCATCAAGATTGATGATGTGATTTCCTATATTATTTTTGATATTATTAGCCACATAAGTTAATATTTTAATCATGGTCTTCAATGAGGAAACTAGGTCCATTTTTTCCTATAATGGGTCATAAAAAATATATGATATTAATTGAATATTGATGGAAAGGGATTCAAAGATATATTTAAAAAATATATATGATCCACTTAGCCTATGATCCATCTTCCTACGAAGTGCTATCCCACGAACCATTAGTTCTCAATGAACTAGCCTATGAAGAATTATCCAATGAAGTATTATCCCATAAGGCTTTAGTTATGTGGGATGTTTCATATATGAACAATCAGGAATTCATGTGGGGGATTAAGAATTATCATTTATGGGTGATATGGTTTGGTTCATGAGTAGTTCATCTTAAATGGAGAAATACTACACGGAAGTAGTTTGTGATCAGGATTTCATTGACAGATCACATTATCAATTAAATAGGTAAAATAATTTTGATTATTCCTACTATAAATTGGCATCATACCCTTTTCTAGTTTTACATGGGTTCTGCAAACAAATTGAAAACATGACTGCATTCTATATCGGAATAGACTCCTCTTCATCATAATCAGAACCCATTTTGATGGGAGTGATTTTTGAGGTCCAAAAAATTCATCATACAAGAAGTAGAGAACTCAAAAACATGAAAAAGGGTATAAATAAACCTATTAGAAGAATTTGATTAAAAATGTTCAATGTGGGTGAAGTTGTGAAGTATGGTTCAGGTTTGTATATTAAAAATTGCTACGTGAAACACATCTCTCCATGGAATTCATCTTCACCGTGATGTGTCCCATGAATGAAATCATTCATGGTACGAGACAACATCACTAGCACCCACAAACATCACCATGTCATTTTTGGGGACAAATGGTGTTTTTTGTGTTTCCATTGTCATGAATGAATGCCCCAAACAAACAAAATTGTTCATGGGCTAGTGTCCTCCTTGGGCTCTTGATAAAGATACCCAACCACCCCCCACATACAACCAAACATGATGGTATGTAGTCCCTCAATTATTTTGTAAAAGAACTAGGCATGGAACAAACAATTGGTAAGAGGAGAGAAATAATACGAGGATGAAAAAATTAGACCCTCAGAGATGAATTGGGGGAGATATGTGCATTCCAAGCAAGTAAACCAATAATACATTATTAGTGAAATAAATATCAACCATCCATCCACAAATACTAAAACGCCTTAGAATACACCATTCTATGACAAAATAATAGATTTCCCCCATGCAGAACATCACCCATCATTGAAAAAACCTATGGACGAAAAATCTTACACCTATAGAAAATTTTTATAAATGAGTAACTTGACCCTGCGTCTAAAAATGCTATGCGGGAAGAACATGGACCCATTTAGAAACACACTATGTGGGTAGAACTGTTGTCTTTGGTGCACAATTCTTTCCTTACGGAACGCTCACCAACATATCAACATTCATTGTGGAGGGAATCCCATCCTACATAAGAACATGGAATGCACAATGGGGAATCCTAGGATATTATACTCTCCACTACCCATTACTCCCATTTGGAACATCATTGGGCCCTATTTTGGCCACTCTAAGGACCAGTTCAATGGAATCAGGACATGGCCTCTTCCAAATCCACATTACATGTATGATCATATTACCAGAAACATCATCATGTCCTTTCTTTTCTATATTCCAGTGGTATGCGGAGTCAAGTTGGTTTCCTCCATGATAATGCTGACCCTCAAAAAGTCTACAAGTCTACATTTTAAAGGTAATAAGGGATCCAAGCATTGAGGTGGTCACATGTACATATATGTTCATGGGATTGAGTAGAACCTATGTACTTTCCCTTTGATGTGGAATATTGTTTCTCACTAATCTCTTCCCTAGGGACCAATAGACATCCCTCTATGGTTATTCCCATAGAATGTCTTGTAAAAGGTAGTAGTATTTCTCTACATCACTACCACTGTGTACAATTATGTGGGGATATAGTAATAAAATATCTCTCTCACTTAATTCAATTCAAGGTTGTAAATTCAATAGGAGGGATAGGAATCATATCTCTTTCTTTCTCTCCCCCATTGGGCTTTAGCATCCATCCACCAGCAGATGATGTGGTTCATCTAATCTTTAGATATACTTATTCCTCTTATTTCTCACACTAAGAAAGGGTAATGTGAGATTATAGGTCATTGGTGATCATTACATCCTCACAATCCAAAACATCAAGTGATAATCTCACATGGGTTACTACTACAAAAATATCATTGTCCTGTGCTTTCTAAAAGGGATATTAAATGCCAGCTCTCAATGTGCAAGAAAATTCAATTAAAGGGTGTCCTTAACATTAATAAAAAATAACTCTTAAAGAGCTCCCTTTATTAGCACTTGTAAAAAAACAATAATAAAGGCCCCACTTTATTAGTGAAAATAAAAAGTGATGATATTGGGGGGGGGGGCTTTACTAGTTCTTCTATAAAATCACTGATAAGTGGTATATTTCAGAAAAATATTTTATAAACAACAATATATTATTATATTAATATAAAAAGATATTTATATTTATAAAAATATAATATATATATTTTAAATATGTTTATATAAGGATAAGTAATAATTTAAATTTAATATACAATATATTTAGTGAAAATTTATTTTAACTCTATAAAATCCCTTCATACGCAAAAAAACATGAATAACTGATAATAACTCTAGAAATCATCAAAAATACATTACGAATCCTTAAAACCGTGAAATGGCAAAAAATATTGACTCAAAAGTCCATTTCACCTCCATAACCTATCATGTAATGTTTTATGAAAATATATAAATGAAAATGAGATATCAATAATGTGATAATCAATGGAATAAAATATATTATAGTTTAAAAAGGCATGAAATCAAACACAAACTTCCAACGCCCATAACTTTTGATCTGGGTGTCCATTTAGGATCCACCACATATAAAATCAATTTCTACTAGGATACTTATGCTGTGGAGGGCCTGTTATGATCTCAAATAGCTCAGTTCACAGTTTATACCCGCATAATATCTTTGGAGTCCTCTGAAATTGGTTTTCTAGTCGTTGTACATGGATTCCAAAAACTCAAACGGCAATTAAATCCAATATGGGTTTCTTTATGGCCTATAAAACAAATAAAATTGAGTATTGAGATGAAATCTATAATGAGGAAATATTTAGGAACCCTGATCAAAACTATCTTGGATAAAATTGAGTTTATAGTCGACGTACCCATCTTTTTCACATTTGATTACCTTTACAACTACCATAACATTTTCTACAACAATCTATTTAGTCTATAACACATAAAAATCGAAGATTGAAATGATATATACACTTTGGTGACCCATGAGTTTCCCCAATATCATCTTTTGAGGAAAAAATTCCTTATAAGTCCTCAAAAATTGAGTTTTTAGCCTCTGTATCCTAATTTTTATCATTCGGGGGGATTCTAAGCCTCATTTAAGAGGGTAATTTTTCTCCATTATAATGGGGAATGAATTTATTCCCTATGATTAAATTAAAATTAATATTATGGCTTTGAAATTTTATCATTTTTCATAATGAAAATAATTTTTTTATAAAATATATTATAATATATTTTTTTAATACATTCAAACATAAAATTTAATTATATAAATAAATAATTAAAAAGAAGTGCATAAAAAATATATTTGTCAATATATACACCTTATCTAATGAAAAAATATTATCCATTTTTAACGAATTTTATAAATATATTTTTACATATAAACACACATATATATAAATATATATATATAAACATATATTTAAAAATATATATAAATTTATAGACAAAAAAGATAACACAATATAAAACAATATATTCTTATATCATAATATTTAAAACAAAATAGTATAGGGGACTGGAAAATGCATTGGTGTATATGATGGAGGTCTCATATTTGAAACTCGCTGGGGGTGGTGGTGCACGATGGTGATGGGATTACCTAAAGTGCCGATAGTGGTCAATAGTTTTCTTCACTGTTAAAGGGTTCCTTTATTTGTGCTTTTTTCTATTGAGGGTAAAGATAACCCTTCAACATTTCTTACATTATCAGTTCTTCTATAGATATAACAAATCCCTTTTCCGAGAACTATTAATGGCCCATTTTTCAGTAGTGGGGAAGACCCAACTCTTTACCTACAAAGGGACATATTCCAAGGGATGAAAATACATGGTCCTCTAATACGGTATAAACCCAAATCAGGCTCAATGGGTATCGTTATGAGTGTATAAATTAATCAAAATCACTATTCCTAGAACAAAATCCTCTTATAGAGTATAATCCCAGAAATGATTCCTCAAACTTCAATGGGATTCATTAACAATGTAGAGGAACCATAATGGTTCCATAATGTTGTATAATCCCAAACCCTTAAAAATCTATGGTCTTTGATTTCCATCTGAATGTGTTATCTAGTACTCTTCCCTAAGGTACAAACCAAACACCAAAATTATCCATAATATTCATTCGATAAACATTCCAGGTAGGGTAATATACCCCATGGATATCATATCCATTCATGTTACCTCATGCCACCCCATGGTATGTCCCCCCCACTATCCTTAACTGGGAACCTTTCTCTTGGTTATCCATTCCTCATGACATTAAACAGTTGGGTTTGGTCCTTATCACATGACCATAAAATGTGAGGTTTCGTGTAAACTACAGAGTGCCTGTCTATATGGACTACAGTAAACAACATCATAATGAATGAAAAAATAATCTTTAATCAATCTATAAAATGTTATTGTTGATGGAGATCATTAGAAACATATAGATATCTATATCAATAAATAACCTCATATATAGATATATGATTCCAAACCCATGCGAGTTCATAATTAATCATCATCTTAGGGTGATCCAAGGATTCAAGAACATATCATTAATCAATAAAAGTGTGCCAGAATATAAAATGGTTCAACCAAAAAGGGAGTGATAACATCAATTTCCAATCCTCCTGACCATTGTGTGATCATGAGTGTCATTGGACATATAAATAATATAATTTTTCCACAGGAATGTAATTCCACGTTTTTTAAGACATATTAAATACATTGGGTGTTTCGGCCCCTATGAACAAAACCTATTGGATACAATTTGGAGGTACTAAAAATGACATAAATTATTTTAACAAAATTAATCCCCCTATAATCAATCTTCGAGTGTCTGACCATCATTGGAATCAATTCCTTTACAAACCCATACACAAAAAAACCATTAATCTATATTCCATAAAACATAAAAACCCATATAGATATGTGTATCAAACCCTAATATAAAATATTTTTTCACAACCCTATTCATAATAAATGATTTTTGAGTCTACATAGAACACATAACCCCATTCACATTCAATACCAAAACACCAAACCCATTCAATATAAAGAGAGACCATTCACATTTCCCCCATTCCCCCTTGATCACTCTTAATCCAATAAACCATGCAACTGGCACACCATTATTAGTAAATTTGTCCTACCCCATCATATATCTCTCTTTGGGAGTCACCTAGAAGATTTCCATACTTCATGAACATTGAACGGTATGTACCAATATTCACATCACTAAAACAATTATAGTCAACTATAATGGTACAAACATATTATAATTTTATAGTAGTACAATCATCTAAGATCATGTTTTTTTTCATCAACATTTTCATAAAATCTGAAAATTACAAAATTATGACCGAAAATTGGATTTTCACTATGAGAAATATGAGATATAATGAGAGAAGACAAAGAAAATGAATTCAAAAATAAAAGAGAAACCTTTGATATTATAAGTGTTGTAATTCATTTGAGAGATGTACCACTAGATACATTGTATGTGGTGGGGGTAAAGGGGGGAATATGAGAGATGATTTTTGGGGGGGGTTTGGTTTATAAACCAACTATAGGGTCTATGATTCCCATTTATATATACATATATATTTTCAAAAAATAAATTGAATCCATGAGGTATATTTTTTGGGTTTCACTTAGAATCTTCTTCCACCCACTATTGCATTTGAAAATATATATCCCAACATGGTAGTTGATTATCGAATTCTATTTACATAGTGCTATACTACTACAAATGTGGAAGAACAACTTCCCTCCATCCTATAATAAATGCTCTCAAGAACCATATGAATACCATATATTGTGAAATTCTATCCTTTAGTGATATATAAAATCATGGATTTCTAATATGTGTAATAATTTTAAAACAAACCCATATGTAATGCTAAAAATTTAAATTTCACCGAATAATTGTGAACTATATTTATATTGGTGGTTAAAACCCCAATAATATTTGGATTCTGATCATCAATATATGTCTATGACGATCCATAATTACAATTATCTTCCATCATAATTTCATTCAGCCACTATTATAAGATTCCAAACAATAATTTATTGAAAATTCAACAAACAAAGTTTTAGTATAGTTTAATTTTCATAAAATCCCTAAGTTGTGCCCCAAATATACTTATTTCACATCCAAAATGACACCCCTCTTACATCACCAAATAACATGGAAAATAATTTATCAACTCTTAAATTCCACTAAGATTCACAATATAACCATTTAAAACTAAATTATTTATTAATATTTTCTATATGATGATTTACCCGAAAAAGACCACCACTCTTTCACAAAAGACCCATTAGACCCATTCATCATAACAAAAGTAAGAAAAAAACATAATCATCAATGATTTTAGAGACCATCCTAAAATTACTATTTATTAGAATTAATGTTCATTCTCATTTAGTATATGATTAAAAAATAAAAATAATGACCCTTAATATTGTTTTATAGTAATCTCATATAATCAGTAACATACCCAACACACAGTCTAGAAAAACCCAATCACCTGATTCATATGGAAAATTCCTATAAAAAAATTTCAACATGGCCCTTTTACATCTTCTATGAGACTATATTAGGTAATTTTATCCAAATAGAATTTAGTTTTCTGACTATCCATTGGCCATAATCCCTAAAAATTATCAAGTAGAAGTCACTATTAGTATACCATACAACGTCAATGGATCAATTTCTAAATTCCAATCAATAATCCATATATTTTTATTCAAAACCACAAAATAATCATTATCCCCATAAAAAAATTTACATATGTATATTCTAGTACGCACTACAGAAATCAAAACCCACTCTTTTATTGAATTTCCCTTCCTATATAATCCAATAAGTGCATCACATGAAAATTGCACCATTCCCATTAACTAGACAAAATAATGTATAAGGAACAAATATTATCAAATATGGAACAACATATCCATATTCCAAAGGAATCATGAAATAATCAATGAATATGGTATCATTTGTTTTCATGTATAAGATATTATAATCATTATCTATATAAGAATGATCTCCCTTATAAGAGATACATTGATTTTTTATAAAGCCCCAAAAACGGTTGTTTCATAGTGAACTACCCATCAGGTACACTCCCAAGATAAATATAAAATTTTTAGGAATCATAAAAATATATTTAATGTAGTAAAAGTATACTTTACCAATGCTCATTCCCGGATACCCAATCCAAAATATCGTTGTTCCATATACAATGAAAGAAAAAATATATTGATAAACAAAAATTTATTATCATAGAATTTTACATCATCCCACATTCTTTTATCACCATTCCTAACATTCTATATCCCACTATGATATATGAATACTAGCCTGAATGGCCCAAAGGCCTTATTTTTTTATTTTATTGTAGATAATCCCCCTATTAAGGGATGAAGGGGAACCCGTGCATGACCCATAGGCCCAAGGCACAAGGCCCGACACGACTCGAAATACATAACCTAAAGGCCTAGAGGCATACGATGCCCAATACATGACCCATAAGCCCAACCCATAGGAAAAACCCATCCCCGAGCTTCTTCATCATTGATCACCTAGCTCCCCACGTTGAATTTTTGATTAGCTAGCATTTCCTCATACAAAGCCACACAGTGTCTAGTCCCAATGGAGGGTTACATGCCCTATCATTCTTCCAATTTGACAGCTCTGCATCTGGTGACTACTAGTCTTGTCGCTCTGATTCTTTTCTAGGGCATGCTCTGGGTGAACTAGGATACTACATGGTCTTTGTGGATCGAAGTCCTAGAGGCCCAAACACCTCTGATGACCCGAAGGTCCTGGACACCCGTAGGCCCAAACTGGTGGACCAAAGGTCCAAATATGGTGAATAGTTTTGGCTGCTACAGTACTAAGAAGTACCAGCGACAGGCCTACCACAATACCCAGAAATTCACCTCCACTCAGTTTTGAACCTGGGTCACTTGGATGCCAAGCAGGATCCCTTACCACTCGGGTACGGGCTCATTGGCAATATATGACTACTAGAGCATTTCATTTTATGGATTGAATTGGGTTTCTAATTAGAAACCACGACCCAAAAAATTCACCATAAAATTTCATATAATTCCAATGAATCAATTATTTTTCCCCATACATGCATTAATTATCACATTACTATTAAAAGATGAATAAAAAAGTTGCCTTTGATTAGATATCTCTTCTCAATAGTAAATCTACTATTGAATATTCAAATAATTCACTAAATATATTGTGTACTATTAACTAATTCCAAAACTATATGAAAATCCCTCTTCTACTGAAATAAAAAGAGGAGACATTTCTTGCATTCCACATAGGGATTATGATAGTTTCCATACCAAAAATTTACCTCTCATGAATAGATATATATGACGAATATATACAATGCCTATTTTTTACTAGACCAAATTTCACACCTAGAGTCTGAACTCAAAAATCAAGGGGACAATACATGAATACTAGGGTATCCAATAGATTTCCATTAAAAAAAGAGTCATAATATCCCCTCAAATTGTTATATAATGTCTAACTAAATAGACTACACCTTCAACCATCATTTTAATGTCCAAATCTATAGTAACAATTGAGAGATATACACTATAATCGTATGGTGGTATCACATGCTAATATTAACCAATTGTTGGTACCTCATCAATAAAATAATCTCCTTCCAATTCATGCCAGATATTTTGATTACACAGTGTACACCATTTATATTTTGGAATCACATCATGATTCATCCCACTATTGGGCGATCATCTAATATAAAAACACAATACATATATTGTATTTTCAAATAATAAAACAAGAAACACAACAAACAATTCCATTAACTTATAACTTAAATATAATTTATTTATAAAAACCCATAAATAATTTATTTTTGTAATTTAATTAATTGAATCTTATTTCTCAAACATTTAGATACAATTTTATGAATATTTTCCTTCATAATTATTAATTATCAAATACAATATTAGATTTTTCAAAAAATGACACATACATGTAGTCATAAATTTTTTATGGTATGCATAATTTCATTATTTGGTTCATGAATCCATGTTTTCTTGTTAGCATGGGAAAAGTGTAAAAGAGTAATAATAATTCAATCAAAAACATGTTACATTAATAATAATTTGAATAATAATTTTAATGTGAATAAAATAATTCTACCATGTAATATATGTGTATCCACTAAATCATTTTTCTTGATGAACGGGCCCAGGGTACCATCCCAGTTCAACACTTTCTTGTCTCTAACAACCATTTTTCTAAAATTTATTGAAAAACAAAATCATTTACTACATTAAAATTATTACGAGATGAATAAAATAATATAATTGAACCTCTATTAATTATATCAAAATACTTTATGTAGGAATTCCCATATTATATAGGCATTCAACTAGATGTGAACGTTAATATTGAAACGTGGTACACTATACCCATGCATCATTGGAGAGCCCTTAGAAACATTATATACAATAATATTTTTTATGATTCAAGGAGAAAAATCCATCAACAAAAGATCCCAGAGGTGACACTCAGTCAAACCATATGAATATCAAACATAGGGAATTACATGACGCCTATGACCACTAATAACTTATATAATCATAAAACATACTAGGTATGTACTGTCCCCACTAATGAGTAATCTGCCCCTTAGAAATCTTACCATTCATTCCACGAAATGAACTCAAATGGGTTCGTAATGGCATTGAAAATATATCACCTAATTGGATACACTATTAGGAGATTTATAACTCAATTTTAATAAAAACACAATAATTGGGGAATGGGAATCACTGATTTAAGCATAATATCACCATACCATGGGATGATACTCTAACTAGTACCATCTATCCATGGACAAATCCAAACATACACTAAAACCCCCTTTTTTATAAAGCCATTACACAATTAAAACCTATCCGATTACATATAATATAATCAAAATTGATGTTAATAACATCACTCATTATCATTTAAGGGATTTCATTATCCATTAACACAATATATTAACATATTATTCAATAACTAAAGTACTCCACTTTCTGGAACCTCAATTAATATACCCAATTATAGAAGATACAGAAAAATTACTCTAATGGAATCAATATTCATCTTTTTTCTAAAACTACACAATTCCCACGAACAATAGTATCTATTGAAACTGACTAGTTAATGTTATCAGTTGTAGAATTGTATTTGGACAACTTTAATAGCATAAAAATTATTATTGCTGAATTAGTATAATGATAACCCTATCATACCATTTATCTCAATAATATAGTAACAAGACCATGTTAAAAAACAATGAACCTAAATCTATAGAAATGTCGACAAATGTTAAAAATAGACATATAAAATATGGTGAAATTTAAAATCACTAACCAACCTTACCTTATAGGATCCTATAGATTCAATATTATTTCATAGTTCATCTTTATTCTACTAAAATTAATAAATTATGATAATATGTAATAAATATTGGTTTCCAAAAAATCATTAATGAAATATTGGAGATAGAAAGATTGGACATTTTTATTTCCTTATAATAATTTTGGTAGACCTATTAATTGATATTGATCATTATTATAGAAAAAATTTTCTGCCATGATACATTTGAATATGTTATGGACATGGGGAAAGTAGAAGTTAAGGTTCTGAAGGTTTTTTTTATAGGGGGAAAATCATTAAATGGTATTGAATTAATGAAATATTATAAAATGAAAATTTAGAAATAAAAAATACCCAAAAGATAACAATATTTTATTTATTGAGAACACTAGAGACCAACTTCAATGTAAAGGGTACTACGATTTGACTGACAACATTGATTACATTGGAAAAATGAATCATTTACCTTGTGATTTGCAACTATAATAACTGAAGAACAAAATCCCAATGACATAATCATAATTAACATACTAAAAATAAATATATTTTCAATTTTTAAAAACATTTTATAGTTATATCTATATAATTTTAATTTTTATTCAATTTCTAATTTTGAAAGAGTACGATGATATGGATCATGAAATTAAAATTCTATAATAGTTCCCCAATAATTAATGTTTTAGGTCATTACATATATTTTTTTCATGCAATATAATAGGATTAAATCCACCATCTCTAATAGTATCAATTTAAATGATTAGTATCACACAAAATAAACTATTAATTAGACCATCCACATGGATAGTGTAAGAAATGTATAAAATTATGAGGGTTCATCTGATTAGAATCAGTCCAATGTCGGGTAGTTGGGAATCATAATAATTGTAAAACCAATTTTTTTTAATTATTCCTTAAAATTATATTACATATAAATTAATATGTAAATCCATGTAGTTAGGGAGTCTATGTTTTCAAAATATTGGACTGTTTGAATCATATACAATGTTCTACAAATGAAAATAATAATATATTATCACAAAAAGTTAAGA
Source organism: Viscum album (assembly GCA_963277665.1). NCBI lineage: Eukaryota > Viridiplantae > Streptophyta > Magnoliopsida > Santalales > Viscaceae > Viscum > Viscum album. Next base: position 64,165,845 of record OY728128.1, read on the forward strand.
TATGGTAATCATGATTAGGTAAACACAAATCAATTAAATTAATTATATTTTATCAACACATGATATTAATTTCATATAAAAAACACATCAAAAAAGGATTATATATATATCTATTATTGGTATAATACTATAAAAACACAATTTATATCCATTATTACATCATATATTTCATTTTTCTACTTCCTGAAGACATTACATGACCCTTCTTTATTTATTATGGGAATTAAATTGTCAAATAATCTAAAATATTAAAATATATATGCAATTAATATATATTTACAACAGAATTATCAATTTTCTTTTAAATGAGATGGTATTTATAAAGGATGTGTCTTTTCTTTCATGTGTCAGGGGTTCCATAGAAAAAGAAATAGATCCGTTATTATTGGAGTAAATATTAATTTCACTCCCAATATTTGTATCCATAAAATGTTTACTAATGCACATCATGATCTAAAAAAACATCCTACACTACATCTAATTTAGGGCTAGACATGTCCACTGTTATCAAATCTACTATATTGGATTCTATTAAATTCATACAACTAATAGATCTATCATTTATAAAAATATATTAAAATTAATGTACATATTATATAACCATTTCTAAAAAAAATAATAAAATCATTATCACAACATAAAATATCCAAATAAACCTGATCCATCAATCCATTAGTCTACTAAAATCTCTTATTATTGTGCTTGAACGAAATTGTTGAACTCTACATGTTGGCCAAAAATTTAGGCTTTTAGGAACACCATTTTGAAAATATTTCACCAAAATAAAATAATAATTAATATTTAGGGGAATTCAAATGAAACTAATTCTTGATCCATCAATATGTTCAGTTCTCATTCCAATTAAAATAAATATAATGTACACCATATTACATAAAAAATTATATAAAATTAATGAATTTCCTTCAATTCAACTCTTACTGTACACAAATAAAATGCTATTGAGTCCGTTCCCTAATCTCCAAATATTTAGTGTACATACTATTAAAAATAATAATAAAAAATATTAATGGCATATTTGGCTAGGATAATAAATTTTTGAAAATTATATATTATCGTAGTCATTAATCATGTCATATTTAAAAAAAATAAAAATTAATTATTGCAAATTTGAAATAATACATGAACATCAATATTTTCAATGATGAAGGTACATTTGGAAGATAATTATAATTACTTTAATAGTAATAATCATCATTAGTATCATCAATCATAAAATAAAAATCTTTTCTTTATATTTTATTTTCAAAATAATTATTTAAAATCCTAACTGAGCCATTCTCACATTATTTTTTTGTTTTTCCTATTTCTAAAAATATTGGTGAAAGGCCCCCCTATATTTTACTTATTTCGTATCAATAAATAATATTACTGAGATTTATAAATAATATTTAATATAATTTATTCATTCTATATATTCATATAATATAATAGAGTTATTTTTAAAAAGGATGTACATTTAGAATAAGTATTTATCACCTTCAAATTGATTTTCAATGGTAAATGGTTTGGGATTACTTCTTTAGTAGACATTTATTTCAGTTTTGAAACTAATATTTTCTTCTATTAAGGGTATATATATTAAATTTACTTTTCTTATATATTAGTGATGTTAATTTTTTTTGTTCATGGAATTTATTATTTTTAAATAACGAAGTCTTATTTGATTCATGTGATTTCTAAAAGTTATATGTTTTGTACATGTACATTTCATTATCGGGTGGTTATTGAAATATATAGTGGTGTTTAAATATAAATATATATTTTATTTCACATATTCAATACTAATGTTTCAGTATATACATCAAGATATGAATACATATTGAAATATAAATATTTATATCTATAAATTTAGGCATTTCAAATTTTACAATCATGATTAATTTCATTTTTAAAATAAATCATCAAATGGGGTTATATTATTTATTTTTAATGTTATTTTTAAAATATATTTTTTCTATTTCATGAAGTATTGTTATCATTATATATATGTTGTTTTTATTATTGTTTTTTGTCATCAAAATACTACTTTAGAATTGAAAAGGAAATTTTATGTTATTATTAGAATTTTTAACTAATAATGATTTTTATTTAAAAATGATATTTATAACTATTAGAAATGATTTTATATTCATCACCGTAGTAGTACCAATCAAATATTCATCCCAATTCTTATTCGTAGACATAATTTTTGGTGAAAAATATATGAAGATATTGGGGAATCAATCTCAAGTACTACTTAATTTGGTAGATATAAAGCTTATCAATGAAAATTTACATACTTTTATGTTATCTCATATCCTATTTTAATTTTTATTTTACTATTTTATTTTCAATGGGGAGGTAACATATAGACACTTCAAGATGTTTTTTGTCAAAATTAAATCACCTGTATAATATTATATTATTAAGGTAGAATTATACCTAATCGGTTATTCTAAAATTCCCAATAATGTACTACGACCCAAAGGGATCAAGAATTCCATTTAGCCATTGAAATTGGATATCTAGATAATATGATTGATGGTTGTGTTTTTGGGTTATATAAAAAAAGGAATCAAAATCTGGGCTATTAAGTGGACCAGAGTTATTTAAGTATCCCTTATAATTTTGGATGTCTTATAGATGTAGATCAGATTATATTGTCTTCTGAGGATATTGATGAGTTGGTTACTAATCACCTCCACTCATTATGATACGATAAATAACATTGGATGTTGGGGATCTTATTAATTTTTGGTATTAAATTTTTCTCCTTTTAATTTTTTTTGTTTCAAATTACAGATTTTTGAATCGATTTGTTGTTCTATGGATTGATTAATGAATTTATTGTATTTGGGGATGAAATGAACACTGATTTCATAGAAAATAATTAGCTTATTCAACCTTCTTAACACTATAAAGCCCAATTATTTGGTTCTAGGATAATCTCAGCAATGGTTATGTTGTCGGAACATTGTCCAACAATCCATGAATCCAATTCATTCCTTGTCACTAGAACTATTTATGTCCTTATTTTATTATATTATATAAATTAATTGTAATTTGATAATGGATTGATAGTGATTTTGTGGAGTTTAAAATAATATTCACATGACATTTTTAAATTTTAAAATAGAAGAGGTTGTTTTTAAATTTTTTAAAAAAACCATAGTGTTATTTAATGATATTTAGTTTTTAATTTTGAACAAGAATATTTTTCATAAAGATAGATTAATATATTTTTGAAATTAATTGAAATAAGAATATATGATTTTATATTTATAAAATTTTTCAATAAGGATCATCTAGTGTTTAAATATATGTTTTAAGATGAGAATTCATATTTTAAATTATAAAACTATATTTAGAAAATATTTATAGAATATATTTGGTGGGGTGGGGTTGTATAAGATTTAATGGACTAATTTAATATGAATATTTTTTTTATTTAAATTGGGATGAAATGATTTCAAGGTATTATTTTTTTGAATAATGAGATTAATCCCAAAAATTCAATGTCGAGGATTTGGAAATGGAAAATTGCAGGGGTGTAATTTCATTTCATTTTGGTTAGTTTATTTTTAGATTATTATTATCATGTATATTGGGTAAGATTTATTTGGGATCAAAAATATGAATGGTTATATTCACAATTCACATTACCTATAGGATTCCCATGAATTTATTTTCATACAACTCAATGGTCATCTTTCAGAATTAATAAAAAAAAATTTCATGAATTCATTGGTATTTTGAACTTGTGATGGGTATTGTTTTAAATTTTGGGCGGACTATCTCCATATTAAATTTTCTCAATGTATCTCTTTAATAATTTAGTGGGTTTTATTAACTATTTTATTTATTGTTTTTTTACAAGTTACTTGGATCTTATTGTATAATTTTATTTTTATGGGGATCCTTGGGTGAGTGTTTAGGTTTACCAGGGTGAGTGATATAAACTATTATAAATAGGGTTCATTGAGATTCAATTTTCTAATAAAATGTCCTATGTTATCATTCCTCGAAATAGGGATATGAATCAAATTAATATTTTCAAGGTACATTGTTTCATGGGTTACAATCTATTGTATCTTAATAATTTTTCAAAATTCGGATTCTACAATACTATTCATTTTAAAAGGTAACTCTATCCACATTTGATTCTGGAGATGTTTTTATTTTTTGTTTTGAGGGTTTTTGAATGATATGTCTTAATACTTGAGTGATGGTTTTGTGTGATTTTAGGATTTGATAAATCTATTTAGATCACTTCAATAATTTTTCACCATTATAATCCCATTTTGTCAATACATGGATTCAGTTTTGTTCATCAATACATTTATCCCATGATAGATTTCATATACCATTGTGTCATATTAAAGGAAGTACATATACAGTTTTTGGATTCAGGATGAGTGTTTGGTATTCTATATTCGAAATTATTGGGGGGTGTTGTGTCATGTATTCATATTGGGATACTATTCTTCTTAATACGTGAGTATATGTGGATATCCACACTATATGTAGTATTTGGTTATTTAATTATTCACTTTTTTTGTATTTATTATTGGATATATTCTTAGAGCATTTATCTATGAGTTTTATTGTTTGGTTGTGTGTCATTTTGTTTGATGTATAATTTTATGAAAGATTTATAATAGGTTATCAATTATTTTTTAAACTACATGTCATCAACATGGACATTAATACATTTCAAGTAGAAGAAAATGATATTCATGGGAGATTTTCACACCCGTACCACGTTCTTTATATTTATTTAATTATTTATTCATTTAATTAATTTTTCATAAGGTATTGCAACTTTTTTTACATATTTGAATGTTTTTCATGTTTTAGGATCTTGAATCATTGTCAGAAAAAATATACAATAGCCATACTGCTAGAATGTTCATTTTAGTAGGTCTACTTCATAAGGACAATGTTATATTTTCCATCCCATGTTGATTAACTATGAGGCTACAATTTTTTCATGGTGAATGGGGACATGGTTGGAAAATATTTCGGCTAACCATGAACCAAAATCATGTGACTCACCAAGGGAATTTATATTAATTTTTTCTTATAAATATTTATACTAATATAAAACCTTTTTGGCATATTTCCTCCACCACTTAATTATGGATCTCTATGTAGCCCAGGGAGGACCCCATCCCTCACATTAATCCCTCCTCCACTTCTCCCCACATTAATTTATCCATCTAATCCCTATGATATGAAGGTAAATTTTCCCTAATTGAATCTCCACTCATCCTATTCCTTGTACCGTTATTCATTTATGTTTTTATTTTCTTAAATTCACCACAATGTGATGAATGTTATTAACTAGATTTGTATCAATTATAATTATATTCTTTATTTTTTTCTCTGGTTTGGAAAGTCCCATTTGAACCCTTCATTCATCGATCTCAGTGATTTAAATTTAAATAATCATTATTTGATTATGGTTATTACATGATTATATCCTTTAAAAAAATATAAAATGTTATTAGTATTTTTATATAATATCTTATAGGAATACTATACTAATTATATGCATTAATATTAATTTATTTATTTCTAAAATGGATTTGAAATTAAAATATATATTTATAACCATCACATTATTTTTTAATGTGGTATTGGTTATGGATTTTTTAAAAATGGTATATATTTTTAATATAATTATTAAGATCCATGTTGGATATAAAAAGTTGAATTGGTATTAATAATTTTTTTATTTTATAATTTTTTATATAGTGATCTATGGATTTTATTATTTTATCAATGTAAGGATTTCATATTATCATCTTCAGGATTCATGTTTGTATTCATATTGAAAATTCCATTTTATATGTTGTGTGGTTATAAAAATATATAAAGGTTTATATATAAATAAAGAAAAAAAGATATATATATATATATATGAACATTTTAAAATGATAATATATTAATTTTTCATTAAGAGATATATATACTTTTATATAATGAAATAAAATAATTCATCAATAATAAACAGAATATTTATAAATATAAAATTAATATATATATTGGGTTTTTAAATTATACATATTTTGCGTATTTTTAATGTTGATATATAATGTGAAACATAGAGGATCATTTTTCATTTTGTTAATAAGTCCATGAATTATTTCTAATCATAATTAATATTGTTATTATTATTATTTAATGAAAATTCTATATGTGATTTATAAAAGGAATGTTCATATATGTTATATAATATTTATATTTTTATGAATTGAGTGATGAAAATGATAGGTCTATTAAATAGAGTCTTGTTTATTTTTAGTGCTTTGGTAGTCATAGACAATTATTATATATATAAATTATCTTATTTTTTGTGGCTAGTCCTCTATATAGGTGGATACTATGGGTGAAAAATATGAGGTTGTTTCTATTGATTATGTTTTAGTTGAGGGGATTTATTTTCATTAATTTTGTTTGTAATGTCTTCTATCATATTTGTTTCATACATATTTAATTTGGGAAGAATATCCAAAAAATGGATGTTTTATTCCAAAATTTAATTAGAATTATATTTCTAATTAAATTTTATTTAATTCAGGTGAAGAAAACCTAAATAGTGTTGTTGGAATCCTAGAAAATTTTTCTATAATATGGGGAATAGTAATACCATTTAATTCTTTCCATGTGAAAGATGGCATGCCAAATGGATGGTTGGCTTAGGTTGGTCTATAACATGATATAATATCATACTCTTCTCTAAATTTTCTGAATATTTCCTTAAATATTCTTATGTATATAATGATATTCCTAATATTAATACATTTATAGTCAAATATATTTGACTGGGATATGATTTTGATGATCAATTTATAAGAGACATATAGATTATTATTTGTAACAAAATATATTATGTATTATACTCTTTACTTTTGAGTAACTATATCTATAATTTCAATATATTTTATTGGATCTTGTATCATCTGTATATTCATTACCGTGATAAACATATGAGATATAGTTTTTGTATTTCTCTAATTAAAAATGTTTCACAAACTAGCCTGAAACCCCAGTAAAAAAAATACCAAGGTTCGCCTACACATGGAATAGATAGAATTATTATTCCACAGTGGATAGAAACTATAACATTGAATCAAATAAAAGAATCGTTTTTATAAAAGAGTCTAATAAAATAGACACAATTCGGTATGTCAATTCCATATTAGGAGTAACTACCATAATTGAATAGGTAAATAATTACCCAAAAAAGTCATCATCAAGAGAAAAAATTTTAATTAAGATAAAAGAGTAGACATCCAATTTAATAGGTGGATTATTTCTCCAACAAACACCTCCATCACTCTGGTTCCTAGAGGATCATAGACATCCACTACACTCGTGTGGAACATTAACTTTTCATGGACCAAGAAAAAATATAATATAAAAAAAATAGAAGAAAAAGGTAGGGTGTGAGATAAATTGACCAATAGGGTCTCAAAATGTGTTTCGTATTCAATTATATAATTATAAACCATATATTTATTCAATTAAATAAAACATAGAATGGAATGGAATTTAAATATTTCAAAAATATATTCATTTAGATAAAAGTGGATTGAAAATATATCAAAAGAGAACTGAAAGAATAATTTATATAAATTATTTACATTAATATGTTGAAATGAATATAGAAGATAAATTTTCAAGGGCATGTAGTCATGAAATAAATAAATTTAATAGCACTATGTAATAATAATTTTGATAGATGATTTCCTAGAAATAGAATCCAAACACTACCTAATCAGTGATCTTGGTTTAATGTGTGAAGATCTTCCTCAACTCAGTCTATCAGGTCTAATCTCCCTATTTGAGAAACCATTATACTATAATTTTCAACCATTTTTCATTGTCATTCCATTAATAAAGGGTTATATCGAAGTCTGTTTAGAAAAATTTACCACTAAATGAACATGTCTACATGTTATTAAAGTAATAAATAAATCTATCAACCTAAGGAAAATAAATAATTCCAAATGAACTGAAAAGAAAATTTTCCACATTTTTTTGAAAAGACGCCATTCTCACTTCATAGCTTAATTATAGGTATCATTATTAATTCATTAATTTTCAAAAAAAACATTCAATTTAATCCATTTTCATAGGAATAAATATATTATCATTTCAATTTAAAAAATAATCAATTCAATAAATTTCTAAAATCAATGTAACTTTGATAATTCTATTAGACAATTTTGAAATCATTGTTATTTGAGGTTTATTCATAATTCTCATTTAATTTCAACAAACACCTAAAATATTTTTATCTATAAATTTTTCACTAAATTATAAAATAATTTCAAAAAAATATATTAATTCAAGGTTACAATTATAGTAAAAATGATATAGAAACACCCTCCTTTATTAATGTAATCAAATAAAAAAAAACCAAAATTAGGATCCACCAATAATGAAAGAAGGAATTTGAGATAAATAAATCAATCTAATACTTGATAAATATCAAGATAAAAAATGATTTAATAAAAAATACATGAGATCACAACACTGTAAATTAAGGGTAGAGGGGACAAGGAAAAAATAATTATGAGGAATCTAATCAAATATTAAATGAAAAATTGAGATACCAAGTAAGGATAAAATCTACCAAAAATTTCATGTTATACCAAAAGTGGTTTTGGGGATGAGGAAACACAAAAAATTTAATTACGTATGGAATTTTTTTTAAAATAATTTATCTAAATTCATTTCATGAATCCTCCAATCACCACAGGAATATCCCTAGTATATTGTATAATGGAAAAAAGCGTCATGTTGACTATATAAACCAAATATTGAATAAATCGTGATATTAATTTCATTCACATCATAAACTGTTTAAAAATTTAGAAAAAAATAATAGATTTATTCTTGTTAAATATTCATGGTGTGAATCATATCCACGATGTAAAATCTTCATCCATATCTTGCAAATCGTAGTTCCTGTATTGAATTCCCAAATGCCTCTAATCCCAAAAATAGAACACTTTAAACATTTCATGGGGCTGTACTTAAATTTTGAATGTTATGACCCACCCACAATAAACACACTAATTCAATCGAAATGATGTGATGTAGATCTATATCAATGATGTGATTCAACTAGTATCTCATCCATTCATACCGCACCCACATCACAGATGAAATAGAACCATGATTGCCTAATACATTGAAAAAGGGTATCATCTTACCTCGAAGAAAATTTTTCTCCGAATCAACAATATGAATTGCATGCTTCGTTTGTGTTGAATAAGGTACCACATTAGGATCATACAGGCTCAAGGCAGGAGAAGGTCTAGATAGACCCTTCTTATGGATAGACATGTTATGAATTTTATGGATCAAGTTAATCTTTAATGGATATTAGAAATTTTAAGGCATTGTTACCACAAGCTCAAAAAACACAAAAATTACAACTAATCTATGAGAAAGAATTCCATATTCCATAGGATTTCATTGGACCAAATGTGTTGAATATATCAAGAATTCCTCGTCACAATGTCAACAATACCATGTTATCGATAATGACCAATAAATATTTAATATTGGGTTTATTTTATTTACATTCGTTGAAAAATAATCTAAATCATTACTATCATCTATTGGACCATGATTAGTCTTACCAAGGAAGATAATCCAATATCAAACCATCATATTATATATCTAAATGACTTTTTATTAAAGGCCTCAAAGGAATACAATCTGAATTTTTAATGATAATTTTTATTGTATAAAAACTCAAATAGACCTAATTTGACCTCCCAAGAACCAACATAATCAGGGGTTGATGAATTTATCATCAACTAAAGAATAAATATAGCACAGTTTGTCTTTCCATCCATAAACAACCTTAATGATTAAATGTATATGGGATCTCATTTTCACCAAGAGGCTTATCCAAAAGTGATAATTTAGACATATATTTCTATGAGATGCTATAAAATATCGAACCCCATAAAAATAGAAAGTCACTATAACATATTAATTTTCAAAATACTCAATGTTGGTTGTATATCTAATGGGTATAAAGTCATAAAATATTTTCATCACATCGATCAATGCCAATATAGTAGTATTCCCTTGATGGTTATGGGGAAACCCAAGCACAACATCGATTGAAATCTCATCCCATAATACAAGAATTATGTGGAAGTGGAAAAGTTGAAGCCAAAGGACTCTGGTACTCAACATTGATCTATTAGAATATTTTAAAATGGGAAAAGTTCAGTGATATCTCATCATGTAAATGGGGAGATAAATTTTCACTGAATATAATAAAAAATCATTATGGTATTAGGGTTAACCACTGACTTAGAATTGTAAAAATCCCCCACCATATCATTTTCTAATAGAAAAGGAATAATGAACCTATTCTATAATCATAGGACATCCTCCAATGAGAATATCCAATCATAGATTGTATCCCCCCATAAACAGAGTCACAAATTACCTATAATTCATCATCAAACAAGTTTTCCTATTTAATCCTATCAAGATGAGTGTATAGAAAATTAACACTTTCTAAAAAAATAAAAATCTCATTCTAATGGACGCCTATATGAAACAGAGTAAATAGATCCATCATAGTCCACTCTTATGATATAATTTCATTACATGGGATAGATGTGTCTTGGTCAGAGCACCAATAATGAAATTCCCCACACTATGGGGTGTAGTGAATTTACAATGTAAAAAATAGTAAGTACTCCACCAAAAATATTGAAATATGTTTTAGAGAAGATATCTATTATGATTTTTTGGTTGGAATAATTGGTAAAAATTTTTATAAAATGAAAATTCTACAAAATCATAAGATCATTCATCGTAGTTATGTGATTTAGATCATTGTTTATATACATTTTCCTGTGTGGGAAATGATTATGAGAACTTCTGTCTTCCATATGATCACCCCAAATAATAAAATAGCCAAAAACTGAACATAACATTTCAAAGAAGACTAAATTTCCCATCCCACCTTTTGAAATGTAAAGACCACTGATGAAGTCAAAATATGATTTATCTAAAAAATTTAACAATGACATTTTTCATCCCAATGGGACTTAATACTTTTCTAAGAGTTAGTGGTCAAAAATTAATCCAACTTTGGGAAATCTATATTAAACCAATTGAAATCAATGAGATATCTCATATTTCATAATAGAGTTCACATTTTAATGATTGGATAAAATACCATTTTTCATGTTCACATCACCTAAGAACATTATATTTCAAATTTAAAAATTACACTTTCAATGAATCTCTTAAGGATTGTGATTTCTCCAAAATTCTAGACCTTATCTTAGATAAAGAACATGATCCTCCATGGTTTTAGGGTAAACCACTATTTTATTAACAATGAATACCAAGAATGAGTCAAGTTAATCAAGTAATATCATTTCAATAAGCACCACAATCATTGCAGGAGTATTGGTGATAGAAAAATGAATATCATGGTAATCCAAATTACCATACCTTCTCCAAAATGTTATCTTCTTAGTGGTATATTCATTAATTCTCAACTATTGTTAACCTGATTAAATATTAATTACGAAAAAATAAAACAAATTTTATCTAGTCAAACATATCACCCCTCGATGGTATAATATAGCTGTTCCTCACTGTAAATCGATTCAGTTATTATTAATCATCACAAAGGTGACATGTTGCATCAAAATTCATGAAACATATCATAGAATCCACCCAAGGTGATAAAATCAATCATATAAAACATTTTAAAAAATACTAATGAATATTCAACACATTATGTTCAGGTTGATTAATAAGATATGATGTAATTAAAACTTTCTTAGAACTAGTTACTAAATCAATTTGAAACTAATCCACCATAATTGAAAAAAATAAATACCAGTTCGAAATATTGTGGAACATTCAATGAAATTTGGATGGAGATAATCAGTCGATGATTATCATTCATTTTTAAAGAAAAAACATATATTATAATGGATAACTCTAGAAATGGAGGTCCTAATCTAATCATCCTTGGGTCTTTCTCTCTTTAGAAAACATGTTACCCCTCGTTAGGTATAGTAATAGAGTCCTACCAATGGTGATTATCAATTCTTTCCTTAGGGGTAAAAAATAATTCCATCCAAAATATACCATCAAGGGGATTAATGTTTATAACCATAAAATTAGAGGTTTGATCAATCATTTATTGAGAGAAAAAATAATCATCAACTCAGATATCATACTCTGTCTCTATTTTTAGGGGCATAGTAATATACATCATAAAAGATAAAAAATTCAAATGTAATTTTAGAATCATCAAAATAATAGCCATTGAAATAATATATTATGATACATTATCAAATAATGAAATCAAAAATGAGGAATAAATTGTTATGTAACCACTCACAATTATCAAAACGAGATCAACATCCATTTTAGAGTCTTCCATTATTTGAAGAAGCTTCATTCTAGATGCTTATGGTTAGAACTCCATAGTTATTCAGGAATAAAATTTCATAGTAGTAAAATTTGATGCTTTAGATAATGTGATACTTCCTGAGGATGATATGATATGGATTAATATCAAAATGTGACTTGAGTGTCCAAATGATATATAGATCCTCGGTGCCTCAATAAAATCCTATTTCCAAGGACCAGTCTTTCCACACCGAAATCATTTCAATGAGAATCTGCAAAGAACAATAGAACATCAGGATGATGGATAATTATGTTATCCACCATGAAACACATTAAAAATTATAATTCAATTAAAGTAACTCAAAAATAATATATTCTGATAAAAGGGAGCGTCCATCAACCCAAACTTTCCAGTTGAATCAAGATCAGCTGTCAATGTTCCATCTAAAACTTCTGCAAGACAAGTAACCTTCACAATGAAGACTGGATATCAGATGCCCTAACTATGTTCCAACCCAAATATTTTTATTTTAAATTTCTAATTTTTAGAACCTTATAATAAAATCGGAACAAGATTAGAAATATGGTATGTATACTTTTCCAAAGTCTTGACACACTGTTAGAGGTCAATAAATTCTTGGGATTTTTCCATGAACATAAAATCTAGATATAAATGTTCGATGAAATGGAATATAAAATATTTACACTCTAACATGTTACTATTATTTACTACCACCATCTTATCTTCAAATATCCCACTTGATCGCTTTTGGATGTAGTTATCACACATCACTTTTATAGATTCATTAGATTCCAACAACTCAAAAAAATCCATTTTCATGTTCAATCAATCCTTAAAGCCATAAAGAGATTTTGAGAAATTGAATGATGGAGGGTATAGATGAAGTAAATCATAATAATGTTCTATCAATTCATCACTTCAATATTGTGTTATCAAACATTGGTCTGTAATGTCTGTTGTAACCTATACAAAAACAAGGGTAGCACAATCATCTATCTCAAAAATATTCTAGATTGGTGAAGGATTCAATCAGTATGGTTAAACAATATCATCATGTTGTTTCATATTAAAGCATCTTCTAAGAGGAATGATCTAAAAAATGTATACAAAAAACATTAAAACATCAGCATGGATACATCAATCAAGAGAACATGAATAGAAAATTCTCTCAGACAGATTATGAGATTGGGATTAAAAAAATAAAATCAATGTTTGGGTGAATAATATAATTAAAAATAATTCCACAAATAAACATTTATCAAACACCCATGGTAACTTTATGAACATTATGATGACATATGACCATGAACTATCTTGAAAAAACATAACAACTCATGGAAATACTACTTCTTTTCTATGAAAAAACCAAAATTGTTTATCGATATTATGGAATGATAAAAGAACATGCACCTTTGATAGGAATTTTTTTAGGAACTATCAATGATACCCCAGTAAATTTATAATATTTCCAAAAATTACGTGGACCAAAGGAAGTTTACCATCCCCCCCCCCAATTTTATCTATCACAATGGATTATATAAGAATCAAATGGTAATAGTTTTATAAAAAAATAGAAGATATTTGATAAAAGTGAGTTTGTCCACAAATTGTAATGAGAAAATACTTTATTAAAATTGTTAAATCAATTTCATTAATTATATTTCAAAAAATAAAATAAAAGAAAATATATTAAGAATATAACTCAGATACACCATGTTACTGGTGGATCACATCTCCACTAATTTGTTCCATAACCCTAGGTCTCATGGATCATGAACATCTGTCATTACCATGTAATGTGTTACCCTTTCTTATACATGGAAAAATATAGTATATTAATTCCCAAGACAAAGGGTATGTTTGATATAAAATACCCATAAGGTTATTAAAAATTGTACCATATTCAATTCCACAATAATACACAACATATCATTCAATTTAATTAGAAAAGGTAATGCATGATATTTACAGGTTTCTTGAGAACATGATTTCAAACCCAAAAGAATTGAAAATAAATCAAAATAGTGATAAATTTCCCATTAATATAAAAAATATATATTTACTTTTTCAGTAAAACTACATATTAATAATCAAAAACACGAATTTAGTAAACCAAAACATATCATAACACCATGTTACAAGACACGTGGTATATTAGATTCAGGTAATAGGATACTCACACTACATAATTAGAGATGTGTGATCAATTTTTACATAATTCACTATGATTAGTTTTTTGGTAAATAAATCACTATCTAAGAAATCATGGAATGAATTTTTTTCAATAAAATTTCGTCAAAAATCCACTTCTTGAATTGGAGATCCTAAAATAGTTGTGTTAATTACCCACTATCTACCCAGTATAAAATTATAATCAATCAAAGAATCATTAATTATACATATTTTGTTAAAAAGAATCATTTAAAATTAATTCGAAATATATATTAAATCTTTAAATTTTAAAAATTCATTTCACATTTCAGAACCAAATTGTATGTTTCTTAATCGATTCATTTGTTTCCAATCTCAAATTCAATTTTAGACATTTTATAAAGAATAATCAGTCAATTACTTCTATTTATCACTCTAGCTAATCTACTAAATTTATGAATTTAATACATGATTCCAAAATTCATTCCAAAATTTCAATATCATTAAAATATGATGTTTTTTATCGATCACGATGCCATTTAAATGACACCTAAAATCAACTAAATTTGACATTTTTTTTAAATGAAATGTAATTTAAAAATAATCATGTAGTTTATGGTTTATATTTTATGGATGAATCATATGGACTAACCAAACATTATTAAGACGATCAAATCAGCATAAATATGGTAGTTGGATCTTTTAAAAAAGGTATAGGATATAATGAAATAAAACCTAGAATCCAGAACTATCAATGTAAAACTCATAAAAAATTAGGAAACAATAGATGGCAACACTATTAAAAATGGTTAGTAGAGAGTGGAAAAATTTCAGGTTACTCATCATAGATCAAAATCTAAACCAAGATTCTAAGAAGGGAATTAATCACCTCAAAATTTTTTTTGTAAACCTAGGGATTCGAGGGAAGGGGTTTCATAATGAATGATGTAATTTATGGAATAAGTGATAGAAAACCAATTTGTTTTGTGTAATTCAAATCATAAATGCTCATGAAATGACATTAACACCCTGAGTGCCATATATGCAAAAAAATGAGCTTCCTCAGTTTTAAAATCCTAAAAATGACCAATTCAAAACATTAATTTCATTCCATTAATGAATTGTATTCTCATCATGAATATTTTTTATGGAAAATTATTGGATATGTAATCGTTTAATGAATAATATTCTGGTTGTTAGATCATCTAATAGACAAATACCATCTGACTTAATAAAAAAAATTCCCAAATTCTACCAAACACTAAAAAAAACTCTTCATACAATTATAGGGTTATACCTAAAATGATAATGTAAAAACCTATTTATCACCATAATAATATATGTGTCATAAAAAATTACATTAATTCTTTATCACCTATCCATATTTATCCTAATAATTTTTGTTTCTACTTCATAGATATATTTCATAAAGAAATATGTCTTCAACTATACCATTACTAAATTAAAACTCTCTATATAATATATCATAGGTTATATGTACTCTATATAAAATAATATATACTCCAAAATAATCCAAATAATAAATTTTTATGCAAAATACTCTCCATTATTAATGAAGAAAACAAACTGTTTGACTAAATCATCAAAAAAGTTGATCTAAGTCATATAAACTATATATATTCAATAAAAGTATTGTTATAACTTTTAATCCTTATGACAATCATTTGGATCATACAAATATTTTGGTCATATCACATTCCCAAAATATATTTACTTTAATTGGTATTTTAATCAACCTAATACTAATCATAACCATAATATCATGCCATGAAATACTCTATATATGTTATTTTTTTCATTGAGGCTGATGAAAAAGTTCCTTCATAGTTGATAATATGATTTTTTTTAATAGTATTAATTTATATATTATTTATAGGGATAAAATCTACCATTAAAAAATGTTTTTTTATAAAAATACTTATTGTGACTTATGTGGGTCACCACATTATAAGAATCCATAATTTTCTAAAAATGTCCATTTTAAATGGATTGAATATTATATTTCATTTCATTAAACAATTTCACAGAATCAAAACATTATAATAACTTCTCAGTAGAAAGTAGGATAATAAATAATGAATTTTTTTAATAATCATATAAAATAATAATTATTTTAATTCATGGTTACTGAAGAGTTTTATAATTACTTTTAGATTCATTTTTATCATTATCATATTCAGATTCTTATATTTTTTTGAAACTAATTAAAAATCAATATCTAAAACACATTGTTGTTTTATTAACATATCTATGTTCAATAGTACTCTCAAAAACTGTTGTATACATGTGTTTTATCATGGAAATCAATATATCATTAAAAAAAATATTGTTTTCAGTAGGATTATAGAATTAAATTCCCATTATTTACTTGGAATAATTACCAAATAATATTTTTTATGATTTATTGTCTTTTTTATGAAAATTCAAATGCTATCCACGTTCTTACAAAACGAAAATAATTATAATAAGAACACAAAGACTCCTATAATCCCATATCTCATGTTTTGAAATTATGACATATTTATATTGAACATTATTCATTATGAAATCCTTATTTTTTCATACATTTTCCAAAAATGATATAGGAAAATAACACATATATATTATAATTTTAACGTTTTCTAAATATGAATGATTACTATTCCTTGAAAAATCATTCCCCATATGTGTTCCAGTATTATTTAGTTTTTAAAAAATTCCCAAGCCTCAATAAAATCATTAAGATCATTTATGAGGTATTCCCTAACTCAATCTGATTAGAGAATATTAATAATTTATGTGTGATAATTTTTATTTTGTTCAATCAATACCTTAATTTCACAATGTTTTAATATTATACATCATAAAAGACAAATAACTATATTTTCTAAATTTTTCCATAAATATTAAGGTGTATCTATATGCCCCACATTTAACATTTACTCATTGCATCAAATATGTCAAGATGTGTAAGATATTATAGTCCACTATCTCTCTCACATTTCCCACTAGAAGGTGTATTAGTAATTTTTTCAATAAACAAGATTAACAAGTATAAAATGATTCAAAATTGAATGAGATCATTTATCCATATTTATCAAGTCATAGACTATGTTTCTTATTTATATGATCAAGGTGATAATTCCAAATATATGTTGTATTAAAAGAAAATAAAACATTGTTATTTTTACTTTTATAGATTGTTTTCTCAATCTCCATAATGTATAAACCATTCAATTTATTCTAAATTTCATGAAAATATTCATTCATATTTATAGAAAAAATCATTCTCATAATAATTAATTAAAATACTATCATGTCTATGTTATGTATATACATCCAATTTTATTTTGTGGTGGATTTTTTTTGTAATACTGGAAATAATTAAACAAGTAGACTTATATCATCGTTACAAACACCCAACTAAAAAAATAGTGTTATTCCATAGATAAATATATACATCACCTTTAATCAATTATCACATATAAATATGAATATATGTTCATTTTAAGCAGTCAATTATGAACATCTAATACATTTCAACCATGAGTAATAGTTGGAATATTTTATTTAAATATTCGTAGAATTTTTCTAAAAATTATTGTCATTATGTATATGTATCACCCATATATAAAAGATATAATTATATAATTTTTCAAATATCTATGATATCACAAAATAATAGTCATGATGAAATAAATAATCTACCATAAGGATTAATTTTTGAGTTATTTTCATGTTCCAGGTCTTTCTATCATGAAATGTATATTTAAAGACTCAGACTAAAATAAATACCCAAAAAAATTTCATATAGTTTGAGTCGATTGATTTTTCTCTCTGTTTCATGTCAATATTAGGGTTCAATGAAACATCAATCTATTTATATTGGAAACATCTAAAACATATTGAATATTATTATTATATGTTTTAGTAGGCTATACTTTTCCCAAATATCTCATATTGTTAATATCAAATCTATACCGCTAGTATGATATAATATAATATTATTTTGATGACCTAGTTTTGTACATACTATAAATTCATAGTGTAATTTGATCATTACATTTTGTGAGTGGTGAATTTTGATAATTATGTATAGGTTTTGAGAAATTATGTTTGGATGTTATAAACATGATTTTTGGACATTTCGTAAAGCATGAGGAAGACCTCTTTTGTTTAAGAGGACATCAAATAATGACATGAGTACCTCTGTGGCTCCTATAGCCATTGTCTAGGTGATTTGAAACCCAGTGGACCAAGGACCCTAATGTTATCAATTCTACATGTTAATCCATCAATATAAATATAGTGGGCTTTAAAATTTCATTGTACCCATGTATTGGACACTAATTGGATTTAGGTTTATTATTTCTCTTCGGAGAACTAGTGGTCAACAAGTATTGTCCTGATGCATTAATTTTAAAAAGTAGATTTTTCATATTTATCCATTTTAGTTATCTCATGAGTTACCCTGGTTTTTTGAAATGAAAAGGAGAGTCCATGGATAAATTTTCCCTATCTCACCGTCCTTGAATCCTTTGTGGTCGGTGAAAACCCTATGGGTTTCAATGATGATCCATGGAATGAAAATAAATTATCTATTCTATAGATTCACATCACAACCCTCATAATTATTTCAACATAACATTGGAAATTGTTTCAATTCAGCCACATATTTTTGGAATTTATTTTTTTCATGCTGATTTCATGTGGATTTTAAATATAACATCCTGATACACCATATAATCACTTTTTGAATGTATTTTAGTTGATTCAAACCACTGAACTAAATTTATGTATATATTTTTGTGGAATTTGATGAAATTAACTATTTTCATGATTATTAATGATAGTTATCTTTTTTATGATGGTACCAAGGGTGTTTCATGGATCCATCAGGTATGGTTTATGAGGTTTTGGATTTACAAATGAACTCGATGATCTTTCATGAAATTTTCTCTCATTGGATTAAATTATATAGTTAATTATAATTTATTATAATTAATTATTTATGATTTTTTTTTGTAATTATGGATCATAATGGGAAATAAAATGATGGATAGGGATTCAATATGCAAGTCATAGTCTATGACAAGCTTAGAATGATTGGCAACTTATTTTGAGGTAGGTGAAACCTATCATGTAAAACCATAAATACGATTCTGATAGGATAAAATTGTGTGGTTGAATTTTTAATTTGATTGGTTATAGAGGATGAGAATCGATAAAAACATATCATTGAAAAACAGATGTATCATGGTTCGTCGTACAAGATGAAAATTATAGGAAGAAATTGGGATTCCTTGATTAATAAGAAGGCAATTTCCCCCTAGGGGAGATGGTGACTCATGTGATATAGATATCCCTTATTGTTACCTTATATGTGATAGCTATTTTAGAAATATCTTAGGTGTTATCCATATATCATTTTAGGTAGGAATAATTGGGTTTTTGTTGAGTGGTATAATGTATTCCAAGAGATATTTGAGAAAAAAATAACATATTGGGTACTGGGACTTTGTTATGTTATAATTAGTTAGGGATATGGTTGTTGAATTATACAGGGATATTGGGTAGAACATTGACCCACTTTTGGGGTAACAGTTTGAATTTTTCGTTGGGATATGTTTTTATAATACAGATTAATTATTTTTGGGACCTTCGACTGAGGTTGTCCATCATGTTTAATATGATTGTGTGTGATTCTTTGAGGACCACTGTGATATAAAATATACACATGTGTGTGGTTAACTCTATGATATATTCTTGATGTGTTTATTATTAGGTGTTCTTGCATGTCCAGTGAGATCCATGCCATAGATGCTTTGTAGTTCCCTTTTATGATGTTCGATGTTGTGTGTGAATTCCTAGACTGCATTGGTTTTTCATCTAGTACAAATGTGATAAGTGGATATTTATGGATATTTTAGAACCTATAGTGTATAATTTTATATTTTAATGTTGAATATTGATTATGGTGGGACCAATAGATTGTAAATTGGATTAGTAGTGATGTTTCATAAGAAATATAAGGGAAGTGATTAAATGAACATGCATACTAAAATAGTAGATACTAGGGTATGTGTGACATGTGGTCTAGATTGTAGATATTAATGTGTGATTTCCTATTGTAATTTCATGGGGATTGATTAGATTATTTTTTAGCCTAGTATATCCTAGGATATGAAAACCATGTGTCCATACCTAGGACATTCCTAGCACTGTGGCCTAACACTCTGATGATTTGGGGATGTGAAGGACATTTATCTTAACCCTTCGATTGTCTAGATTTTTCCAGTGATCTCAACTAAATTTTCTTATAGTGGATTGATAAAAAAACTATTCAAATAATCCATGTTTCTTAATTCAATATGTAAGGATCTATCATACATACCATTCAAAATGGTCCTTATGAATGTACCATTTTATGTTATTGGGGTCTCGTCATCACTTGATTACCAATCATGAATGTATTCTACATGAACTATTGTGATGGCCTAGCTGACACAAAATGACTAGGAGAAAATCTTTATTTATTTATTTCATTTTAATAATGACAAAACATAAATGTTATGGAATATATTACTGTTTCATTGTGAGATCCTACATTGATTAGTCTTAGACACATCACATGAATCATTGTGTGGGTATAAACCTTATATTTTCATTTCCTTTTAATGAATGGGAAGTATATTTGGTCAGGCTTTTGAATCATGGTGGCTATTTGAAAAAATTCACTTGGATAATGACTAAGGATTTTACTATGTAATCCATGTATTTTCATTTATTTTTTATCTACATATGTTGATATCCCATTGGGAAACTATATTTATGTTTTTATAAAAACAACAATTTATATATAATAAATTTTTGTGATTTTACTATGTAATTTAATTAGTATTATTTATTCACATTAATTAAATTTTAAATTGACATTTTAGATTCAAATATTATGTAGTAGTGTCCCCACTAATATCATTGGTTTCCTCTAAAATGTTTGAAGCCTCAAGTGTATGGGTAGGCGCACCAAAGGTAATGTGGTAGTCTTTCCTGGATATGGTGATTCATGTATGGTATTAAAAATGTGGTATCAGATGATGGTTTTGTTTAATGATTTTTTTTGTTCATATATAGGCGGTCTTGGACTTTGTTAGAACATGAAATGGACCTCAAAATTTTGATTCAAGAACACCTTCCAGGTGGCAATTATAGGATACCCCGATAATGATATTATTATTCTTAGTTTTCTATGTTGAGAATGTTATTTTTTTGGAATATAAAGTATTAAAAATTATATGTGGTTTTTTGAGATTTTAAAATGTCATTTTGGAATGTGGATATTTATAATGAATCATATATTAAACATATCACTCCTAAGATATGTACCTGACCGAGTATGATGTCACAGATTTTCTCATTTTGTAGGATAACTGGAACCTAGTTTAAGATTATTTTATGTGTTTTAATTTATTAAATTATTAAAGGGATGTGTTTATAACCACACTAGGTTGGTTAAGGAATTAAAACCCTAAGAAATGGTACCTTAATAATTTAAATACGGGAATTGGATTCGATAGTAGTAATCTGATTGATGTTAATGGTTATCCATTAAGATGTGGGAAATTCATACTTGGTTGTGAAATAATAAATTAGTGACTTACTATATGATCCTTTTTTTGAGATAATTTTTCATTATGAAAACGAGGTTAGGACTCCTCGGTAGCCTTATCTAATTCATAGAACATTGGTTTTTAGATGTGTAACTCATTAGGTGGATCGGTTTTAATAGTTTTGGTCAGTCCTAAAAGGAGTAGATTATTGGTGGTCGCTTTCTAGTTTTGAAACAACAACCATGGGGTATGTGGTTCATCATGAATCTTGGAGATAGGGAGATTCTAGTCTTGAAGATGTGTGTCGAGGGTTCACCAGTTCTACTAGACCTTGAATGCTATAATGAGTATCCAGTGAGTTAGTTTTTTATTCCTATATTCAATGAGTCATGGATCATTGTAATATAACTAAATTATGTATTTCAACGTACATCAATTTGTTTCATATGGGACAAATTATTATCTTCAGTGAGGATACAAGAATGGTTTCTTGATTTATTAAAGGGTTCATTATTGGATACTATATCGTGGATATGTGGGAGTGATCATTGTGGTGGAATTTTTGAAATGACATGATGTGTGAGGAATGGTGACCACATAATGTGTGTGGTTATTGAGTGTGTTTACATTTGGTATGAAATCATTGAATGGGTTCATTGTGATTTTTTTCGGAATTTGAATGATCCAAATAAAAAATATGATAATAGTGTTATAGTGGTTTTATTTTATAGTTTCTCTCTGTGTGATGTATTTAATGAATCTATGAGATGTATGACAGAATGATGGCCCAATGATCTTTGAATATAATTAATCATGAATCCACATTAAAATGTTTCAATGGAAGAGGATCAAGTGGTGTGTAATTAGTTATCTAGGTTTAAACATGATGGCGATCATTGGTTTGCATAGTTTGGAGAATGTACCTCTGGTGGAGTGGTATGTGTATTGTGTTTGATTGTCCTGGTATTAGACTTTTAATAAATGTATTGTTTTGTATATGGTAGAGAGGATCTGGGGGAGGGTTGGAGGGTGTGACCCTCATTTTATACTATCTTTGGAGATGTGAGTAATGATATTTCTATTAATCTTCTACTGTGAGATAATCTATGAAAATTTTTCTTATTATGTTCGAGAAAAATGACTAAAGCATGTCACATTGGGATGTGATGGGTTGATTATGGTTTATATATATATATATATATATATATGTCATATTTCAGATTTGAAAAGAGATGATGATTGTACCCCATTAGTGGAGGTCAACATACAATTATGTGTAAAGGAACATCATGTCAAAAAGATCTAGGTGGTAGTGAAGAATCATTCAATGAACAATTGAGGTTACACTATGGTGTCAAGGGGTGGTATATCTGTTGTGATATATTTCCCCACAAAATACATGAACACAATCTAGATTGGTTGTTTTTAGAATTCATTTGGCTGTTGTTGGTCCTGCAGTGGTTCAGTCTGATCAGATATGGAGTTGGATCCAATATGCCTCTGATCTTATAGTTAGAAAAAGAAATGTGTAGTATGTAGTTGGTGATATAATATAGTTTTTTTACAAAAAGATTATATAATATAAAATTTTTCATGGGTTTACTAGTAATTGGATGTCATGTGGAGTTGAAGCATCTTGATTAGGTAGTTGGTCACTCATTTAAAAATGTAACAATGTTTTTTATTGAATGGTAAACTATAATATGATCAACTATGGTTTTTACATGATAATTTGGCGTGATAGAATAGAAAATGATTAAAAATTACCCATTTTATGAGAAAATATTTTCAAGGTATTTCCGTCAAAAATAGTTTTTTTGTTTTAATTTCATCAGAAATATCACAATTTTCTTCCCACTATTGAAAATAATATAGGTAAAAATAATTTGAGTGACAATTTGGGTCCCTCAAAAAGAAATGTTTTTCTACAATATTTGAGATATAAATTTTATTTGATCACAAATAGTAAAAAAAATTGGTAAATAATAAAAATATAAATTAAAAATATCATTATAAAATGAAAACAAAAATATAACATAAAAATATTTTCATATAATATATATATTAAAATTTTAATGTGGGGATTGGAGATCAAGAAAAAATGGTATGGGAAATCAAGTCCATGGGGTGGAGGGGAAATGATCCCTATATCACATCTATGTTATTTCCTATAATCCATTATCTACTCATGTTTATGATCTCACTATTTTCGATGCTCTTCCCACACTCTGGTCACCCACATAATGACCTCTTCTAGATCTCTAAGCCTATTATCTAACTCCACGGAATAAATGATGATTAATGTTATGAATCTATTGATAAATATTATGAAATATCATCTATAATAGAGAAACTGGTTAGGGTTTATCACTAATTGATATCGATCAACCAAACTTTTGTAAGGACACAAACCATCACAAGAATCACAGCTACATAATGAAAATGTGACTCACAGATGCCATCATATTCACCATTTGTAATCAGCTAACTCATGTGTAAGTAAGAAACAAAATTTTTGTATTTCACCTAAAAAAATGAATAGAATTTACGAAGAAAACAAATATTATGTTAAATGAAAAAATTAATGAAAAACAACCACAATACATATTAATCTCTCACAAGTATTCAATAAAGTTCTAAAACTATACAAAATAATCTGCATGTCAAACCTAATAATTTTTTAATCAACTGTAGTTTTCATAATCATATTATATATATTTTTAGTAAATATTCATCTAAATAAAATTAAAATTACATCCTTATATTACTTAATAATTATCAATAATGTGCACATAACGTTTTACTTCAAGCTATATTTAAGAAATCTTACCTCCACTAATTTAAGCAACCAAAACATGATCTCTTATAGAATGTTTATATAATCCATTATTTACAAGATCCCTCCCAATTTTGAGTGGGGATATAATGAGGTATATGTGGCCTGTAAGCCATATGAAATATACTTTCTTATTCTCTATCCATATATCTCATGTGAAGATTGTGTAAAAAAATATTGAAATTATCACACAAGTATACATGACATACAACCAAAATAGATACTCTCATGCATCTATCAATAAATGATCATGCACCCCAGAAATATATAAAAATGTAATTAAATGTAAAATTGGTTAATTTAAATTGAATTTCACAAATTTTTTTACATACCATCCAATGATAAACCATACAATCATATAACTCCATGGGAACCTTATCCCATAAATCCTAAGGAGTTGAAAAATAGTTTACCTTAATATTTTTATCCTAACCAATAGAAATAATTAAATAATAATGATAAAATAATAATGAGTTAAATGAAAAATAACAAAAAATATTTTTAAAAAATAATCATTTTTTTGAAATTACATCCCCCAACAAGGATCAATGTTAAGAGATACACATTTAAAATAGATGGTATCTTGATTCGTAAACTGTGCATGGTCCTCAAAAATCCTATTTATAATCATCACATCACCACCAACAAATTTTGAATCAGAAATATCATCACCAGGAAACAGTTCTTCATCCAATGAAAAAATAATGAAATCATAATTTTTATTCATCTAAAACATATAAATATATTTTATAAACATTTGAAATATAAAAAAATAAGAAATTTAATGATATTAATTTTTCTCAATAGACTAGCTTAAAATATGTTACATATAATAGTTTATGAAAAATTATATCAAATATAAAGAACTAATAAATATATTTATAAATAAATGACACGTCATTTATATTCATTAAATTATTGTTTATAATCAACTACTGTTTCATCTTTTCAATCATTTGTACTTATTCTCTATCATCATAAAATTACAAATAATCCATAACTTCATTTTCAATTTTAATACCAATATCAATGGTTATATCAGTAACATTATAATTTCCATCACACCTTAAATAAGGGATACTGCAACAATGTCTATATATCTTCGATTAAGATATATACTAATATATATTTTTTAAAGAAATTTAAATATTTTACCATAAAGGAACAACATTCATTTTCCATAAATTGATTTCATGATAATTAATTTCTAATGCAATCCAATATAAATTTTAAATATCTCATTAGAGTGGAGTAATATGAATAATAAACATGATGTGCTTGATATTCCAACATAAATTATAAATTTTAAGAAAGAAAACAATGATATATTATAAAAATGACTCTAGGTCATGGATGAACTCAAAATCGTCGATTGCTATCAAACCAATAATATTAAAACATTTTTATTTAATTTTTACACATATAATATAACTCAATAATTTATTCCATCATCAATAAAAGTGAAACTAAATTGTTATATGACAATATTATTTTGATTAAAAATCACTAATCATTGATTTTGAATCTCCGTTAACCTATTTATGATATATAAATCCATTAAACACTAAAGAATTAGAATATTTTAAAAACATTGATAGTGGATTACTCAGTTAAAATAATAATCGTTAAAAATAATTCTATGTGTTTTATACCAAAAAATGACTAATTATATATAAAATAATAATTTTAAATCTTATATTCGATCATATAAATTAAAATTATATGTTGTTGACACTATCAGGATGAATTATTCAGTCGATTATCTTGATGTATTTCCAGGGTAATATTCGTGAATAATTCTTTGATATTATCATCATATAATATATATTCAAATTTATATAATATACTTAAGAATATTATTTTAAAATATATATGAAAAAAATAATATATACTATAAACATATTTCCATTTCTCTATAATTGAGAAGAACAAATGTTTTTTCTCATTGTAATTATTTAATATGATTAAATACTAAAAATAAAGTGTATGTGGAATCATTATAATTTCATTCATTGTGACCAGTTCAATTTTATTTCAAAGGATATTCATATTAAAAATAATAAGATATGAAACAAGTAATTTCCTCCCACAAGTAGGATTCAACAATTGGACCTTCAATATATGGGTTTATATGTACATTCTTCAAAATATTTTGAATTCATTTATATAATGGGTAAATCCACCATAATTAAACTAGCCCTCCCCATGTGTAATCATATAGATAATTAACTATAATATAGCTCCATCGACTGATAGAAGGACTGTGGAAATATTTTTTCTTAAAAACAGAAAATTAAAATAATGTAATTTAATACTATACTTGGTGCGCTGTAATTTTTCTCAAATTTTTTTGAGAGGAGATATGATATTTTGGTCAACACATCCCATATTTAAGAATTAAATATCCCTATCAAAGAAAAAGGAAATAATCCTTACATTATGATATGTATATCAATGATTTTTTCTAATAAATATTCAGTTTATGATTCAATGAGAAAAATAGGCCTCTCATATATTTGGTAAAATCTAATATCTATTAAAAAATATAATAATAAATGGATGTATTTATTAATTTCATAAGTTTATTTTGTATTTATTAAATATAGGTATATTTTACTTTAAAAATTATAGTATTCATGATTCCTACAAATATCAACAACGTCTAACCATGCCATTAGGGTACCTTTGGTATTGTAAAGTGTGAAAAACTAGGTGAGAAATGTTTTATCAATATATTTTTTCTAAAATTTAATTCAACATACATATGGAGAGTCAAAAAATCTTACCATTTCAAAAGCTACAAAAAAATACATGGTTCCTTTCAATTTTGAGCTCTCCCTAAAAAAATATATTTATGTGTTGTTTTATAGTTGGTTGAAATGTAATGGTTGTTAATAAAGAGATAATTTATTTGATATGAATATATGAGGTCATAACTAGGGGATTTTCTATTTAAATATTTAATTTTATAAAAATATTTATATTTAATTAAAATTCATGTTCTTCATTTAATAATCATTGATTGCAGTTGCAAAAACATGGAATTCTTCAATTAAAAATACATAATTCATTAATTTCACCCATGTGGTATAGAAAATATGGTAAGACATATGCACTACTTAAAGAAAAAATACCATATTTTAAATCATAACATGGTGTTGTGTGCAAAAATTACAAAAAATCACCCAAATATAATTTTTTCATGTTTATTTCAAACATGAAGTATATTTTTTAATTTTTTTTAAAAGTGTAAAAAACTAAATTTATTATTGTTTCAAAAAAGAAATAAATAGAATTCATTCATAGAAAATATTTTTCTCAATAAATATAAAGAAATTATTGATTTTTTTTTCATTTTCTATCAATATGATTTCTTCATATAGAGCCACTATGCGTAATATTTAAAAATTATACAAAACTCTTCATATTAAAAAGATCAATGAATATGTTATAACGATAATGTTTAAGAAATTATATTCAAAATATATTATTTATTAAACTCTGTGTTGTGTATAATAAACGACATACTAGTGTTGTGTATAGAATAATATCAATATGATGTTGTGTATAAAATAATAGGTCAAGGAAATTTAATTTATTCAAATAATAATAATTCAATATAACATTGGGTGTAATATTCAAAAACCAGTAAAATGAATATATACGAAAAAAATTACACTAATAAAAATAAATTTGGAGACATCAAACTCTTCATATCCTCAATTTCCAACATTGTTTCCTCACACATATGGATTTTTAACACTTCTTTTTTTATGTTATTGGTCCTATTTTGAAAAATCATTCTTTATATGATCTAAAAAATCCACCGATTATTCCTCATAAGAAAAATCATTCACCAATTTTATGACATATATGTTAAGTACATATGATGGTCCATGTACAAACTTCCTCAAGAGATATACAAGGAATACATCATGGAGATGAGGGTGGTTTGGTGGATTATTTAGCTGATAGGTTACCATATAGATATTATTTATAATTTCAAAGGGATCGATATACATAGAGATTAGTTTTCCTTTCTTCCCAAATGTCATTAACTTCTTATATATAGAAATTATTATAGACACATTTTTACCAATCATAAATTTTAAATCACACAAGATATTATTAGAATAAATTTGATTTCAACTCTTAGATGTCATGATTTGATGCTGAATAGATCTGTACTTCTCAACAATTTCCTCTACTATATCAGGTCCCAATATCCTTATTTCTAAAAATTCATTACCGAATTTTAGATCTCAACATTTATTTCCATAGAGGGATTTATAAGGATTTGTCTAAATGCAACAGTGAACGATGTTGTTTGATCAAAACTCAACTAGAGGATCGTGTTGACCCCAATCGCCTTTGGAATTTAAATTACTATATATCAACATATCTCCAAGTTTTTGAATTTGTCTATTTTACTATCTTTTTATATGATTGTGGTATGTAGTTCTAAAAATCAACTTTATATCATGTGATTTTTGAAGCCTTATCCATAATTCTGAGGTAATCATTGTATCCCAATGAAATAAATGTAATGTGTTACTCTATGCTTACATACCACATCCATAATTTATATCATATAAATATGATCCGAAAATATTTATTATCTAATACTGATGATGTGGTATGATATCATATGTCATTAAACTACAATACATATAGAATTATACACTTTAGATGAGTTGTAGATTATAATGACAAAATCCATAGTGATGTTTTCCTTTTCTCATTATAATATGGTTAATTTTTGAAACATCTCATTAGGCATTTTTAT
Source organism: Viscum album (assembly GCA_963277665.1). NCBI lineage: Eukaryota > Viridiplantae > Streptophyta > Magnoliopsida > Santalales > Viscaceae > Viscum > Viscum album. The sequence continues at coordinate 64,195,673 of OY728128.1, forward strand.
TTTAGCCATTATTTACTGAAATATGTAGCAAAAAAATAAAAAAACTATGATATCTCACTTCATTCCATCCCACTAGAAGATTTTGTTAAAATATATATTCAAATTCATAATTATATGATGAATAGATAAAGAAGTATCATGAGATTCCTCTGAAAATTAACTATTCAAGTCTTGTATGGATGGAACCCATACATGGATCATGAACAATATCAATATATTATGATCTCGGTTAATCTCATGGAAATTTTTAACTTATATTTTTTCTCTATATATTTTTTCCTCCTCATTTAGCATCACATATACTTTTGGTTCAAAAATAAAATAAAAATGAAAAAATTTTTCCCCCAACAATCATGATTTCCAATTCAATCCTATAAAAATATATATATATTTTTCCTTTTTATCCTTTTCATGGATAAATTAACATGATCCTTTCAATTAAAATCATTATACACCTTGTTAGCATTCCCATAGTGGTAATTTATTGAGAATTCATATTTATAAATTAGCTACAACCATGATATCTTGTTATTATTCATCTCCGTCTCTGAATAAATATACATTAGTATTTGTTGATTGGTATATATATATATATAATTCCTCAATATAGATAATTAATATATATATTAAATATAAATAAGACCATATCTAACTCCAAATTATAATAAATTTATTTTCTTTATAAACCATAATTTATCCCGAGTCATAATCTATAACCATTTTATTCATTATATTAACAATTTCTAATCCCTTGGTGGATGAATCGGTTTAGATTAAAATCCTTATTTTCTATATAGTAATGTAAGAATAAGTGAAATGAATTTTCTTCTATTTATATCCATGAAATTTACCAAACATTAAATTATTTAGAGGACCCCACATCCACTAGGATAGTGTAGAGTGGGTGTATTATATTTTCATTCAACATTATCCTAAATATGTTTATAATAATTAGAATAACTATGAAAACAATAGATCTCAAACATGATAGCTATAATGGGAATATATTAACAAGACTCTGTCTTTGATGGTTCTACCAATATACCCTCTCATAATAATATAAAATGAAAATTAAACATTTTACAACCAAAATTCTCACTTTCTAAAATTACCATATATTTTCTCCTTCTGTTGGGGCAGTGGTATAATTAGAAGTGTATCTTCATGCACTATTATTCCATTTGAGTAGATAAGATAATTTTTGATATAAAATAACAAAAACTGCAATAAATAATCACTAAATACTCAATTCAATAATTCCATGGATGTTGTGGGTTCATTTGTAACACTGAATAGAATACCTATATATTCATAGTTTCCATACCTTGTATGGAATTTTTTATTTGGAATATTCTCAATCATGACCCTAAGTTGATGATATCCAAAATGAATTTGAATATTGGAAGGTTATTGAGCTCCATAGGATTGAAAAAACCATAATACAGGGATGATGATACATGTACATAATTTCTATATTATTTAGATTCTGATATTCAATGTAAATTCACATCTATCAATATTTAGTTTTGATAAAAAGAAAAGTTCATCCGTACAGTTTCACACTAGGATTAATGAATACCTTATTATTTTTTTCCTTCAGTTTCCTTCTTCACTCATACAACTAAATCTGGGCCATTCCAGAAGGAGTATTTAATATTAGTATGGCAGAAGGTATGAGTTCAATTGGGAACTCAACATTACATTTTGTAGAATGAATGGGAATATTCTCCTGAAAGGCATCATCTAATTATTGAAAAATAGGAATATCATCGATATCTAATTTATCCCATTAAATTTGAGATAAATAGACCTTATGTGTTGGAATTAAAACCCACATATTAGTTTCAAACTAAATTATTTTATTTTACATATCATTACAATGATAGACAATAATATGTTTTTCTTGACAATCAATCTCGACATCCCTTCCATGACAATTGATGTTGGATCTATGCAGAGAAATATAGTACATGCCTAAGAGGACATAAAATCCCACCGTGGGAAGAATGAAATTAATTGCGGGACACATATTCCTATAAACATTAACTAGAGAGAAATAAAATTCTTTATATGTGATCAACATATAATTGTGGGTTCTTACTACAAATTCTAGGTGTATTATTTTTTGTGAAAAAATGATACCCATAGAGTATTTTTTATATATTAAATAATGTGTAGATCCATATTAAACTAGGATATTATTAGTTCTAGAGTGGATACTAAGTGTATATCTCACAAAATCATTATTAAACCCTGCATTCAGAATAGTGATTCCCTAAGATTTCCCCTTTTTCATTAAATTTAGAGGTTGATAACATTGATAATAAACATTTAACTTTTTATTATTGCACTGGTTAGAATAGTTCCCATAATCATTTCATTAAAAACATATACTATTTCTTATGCATTCAACAAAGAATTCTCTTTATTCTAGTCATTATCTAACTTCATCTGATAACATTGAAAATAAATTTCATGATGACCTTCCCTTCTTCACTGAAAACATTTACCAGTCCCCTTAATATAATATCGTCAATGTTTCTTCCCGCAATTTGAGCATAATAGAAATAGTATCTTATTTTATCCATTGTTTTTATATTGTATGATTAGTTATATATTTCATTTCATTTAAAAACCATGATATTTATTCATCAATACATCTTTTATTTACTACTTGACAGCACAACAAAAAATCTATTCACATCTACATAAGTCTATTATAGATAACACCATTTAGTTTCATTGGTTTAATCATCCAAAGAATCAATAAAACTTACATTCATGTTGGATTACAATACAAGACATGTAACTTCGATCCCCTTTAATATTATCCTCAAAGATACCAATGGATTTTTTGTTATTTTGTGTTATCTCATGGATATATTTTTCCATATTCATATAAATAATACAATAAATGTACTTAATTGAAAAATATGTTATTAATCATATCCCAATAAATATATTAAAATTCTTCATGTTACCACATATTCCTGATATAATTCCACCAGTGAACAAATTTAACTTCCACACTCGAGATATTTAAAATTAACTTTTCTTGTTATGGAAATTGGAGAGTGGAATATATAATTTCATTCGTATTGGTCAATTTATTAGAAAATATATGATCAATGGTTCCCCTGATTGATGTTTGATATTGGAACCTATGCAAAGCAAATAATGTAGTACTATCACTGGTTTGTTTGGATTTCCAACATTATTGATATCTTGAAAAAGTATTGTGAGCATAGAACATTGATTTTTCATTCCATCACCCATAACTTTTGTATTATATAGAGAAAAAAACATTCATTTTCTATCATACACATTATTAAAAAGGCTCCCTCGGGATCCTTACATTAAATAAAACTAAAAATCATAATTTTGGAAACAATAATCCAAATGTAATAACACGTAATCCTGAAAACCCACTTATTTGGTTTCTAAAACATTACACTATATTTAATCTATGTTATTGTAGTTTTATCCTTGTGCATTCATTATAATAATTTGTTTAAATACTTTATTATGGTTCATAAAGTGTTAGTGATTTTAAAAACCATTTCCCTAGTTAATTTTAAACATGATGTGCAGCAAGGTCCATTAATGTACACCATGTGATCATTGAATCCATTTCAATGTTCCTTTTTTGGAGTTAATACCCCTAGGAACAACCATGCCCGAGTAATATACAATTATATGATACAAAATGTATGTAATTTTATAGAAGTCACTAATTATATCATTTACTAAAAATCTAGGAAATTTTCCTATAAATTTACTCATCCTTAGTCTTGCCCTTATACATTTGATTAACGATCTCACTATTGTTTTCCCATCTTAGTATTCAAATGATAAAAAAAATCTCCAATGATTCCAAATATGGAGACCCTATATAATAATAGATTGATATAAATTAATTTGTATGAATGTTCATTAGATTACAAAAAAACCTACCTAAGAACCATAATAGTGTAGTTGCATTGAAAAATGGAAATATAAACACCGGTCAATAGGTTAGCAATGTCGTCTCTGAATATGTTCATCGCAATTAGAAAAATTATTAGCAATTATTCAGCATTTATTGTCTCAACAAGAAACTATATATATTCTGGATATTGTTACTAAAAAATACCATTCATTGTTTATTAATGACATTACATTAAGTATTATTAATTTAATATATATATATATATATATGAATATCAATTTTGTATCTTTTTAAAGAATGGAATTCTTTAGGATATGTTCTAGATACACTATTCATTACATATATTTGAAAGCATAACATAAGAAATGAATCCTACATTGAAAACAACTTTTATGGAAGGAACCCTATGTTCGTATCAACACATAAGGAGTGAACCCATCACTCATAATAATGGGGATGAATCATATACCCTATGTTGATAGAATGTACAGTTAATCAAGCCTATGTTTGGATGGATTATTATGTATTAAAGAAGAAAATGAATGGGTAATGAAATATACCTAAGAAAGTAAACATGCATTTGAGGAAAAGAACTTATGGTAAATCAACTTTAAATTAATGAACAACCCTTCATTTTATAATTTTTTATTTTATAAAGGAACCCATCATTTAACTATTAAATGACGGATATTTTAATTTGGTTATTTTATCTAAGATTTTTATAATGGTATTAATAGAAATAAATATAAATAGAATGATATTTTATGACCAATTCAAAGGATCATTTTGAAAATTTAATGAACGATATTCAATAGAGTAAATCACTCATACTACTAATTAATGAAATTCCCCTCCAAAATGAATTGAATTTTATTATCTACAATATATCGAGGAACCTTTTTGTATCTACTTAATACAATGAAAATAATTTTTGATCTATATATATGATTAGATCATTTTCATGAAAAGTACACAGATATATGACATTAAAGAGTGATAAGTTTTAGATTTACAAAAATCATTCATTATATGATAATCTTCTTATATATCTAATTCAAAGAATGATCAACTATGCTATATTCTAGAAGAATAAAGAAATGGTAGATATAATTTTATCATCATATGTCTACATGTCTACTATAGGATAATTGAAGATCATTGGAAACCAAAATCATTTAAGATATTTTATAACATGAAGAAATTCATCATTGAAGAAGATGATTTGTATTCTATCAGTTGTTGTAGTAGTTATGATTATCTTGAACAATAAAAAATCAAACTCTTTGGATTTATTGGATATTGGAAATCTCAAACTTATTTGTGGGTAAATTGTAAGCTTCGTTATCTTAGATTTTTATAATTTTTTCTCTTTTAATGAATAATAAGGTTGTGTTTTTCATTGCTGTAAAGGATTAAACTACCTGCACATAGTTGTGGATCATAAGTTCTTATGGTAAGAATACCATTCTTGTGAAAATAATCAAGATCACAATGAGATCATTGGTCAAGTAGACTAGGGGATCTTTGGGCCTTAAACGACTATAAAAATTGTTGTGTTCCTATTTACTATTTAAACGTTACACAATTTATTATAATATGGAACATTGTATATCCAAATTAATTACAAATAAATGTAAAAATATAGAATCCTTAAATATTATCAAAAAGACAAAATTCACCCCCACTATTATGTTTTTTTATTATTCCAGCATTACATTTGGCATCAAAGAAGAGCTTTTTTGAAATAATATAATGCTCTAGAAAGCTGAAATGAATATGGAATATACAAAGTAGATTGAAATGGCTAAACAGAAAGAATATAAGTCAATGAATCACTGTAAAAATATTAAGGGTGATGACTATGGATTATGGAAATCATGGGTGATCATCTTTCTAATGAATCATGGATTCAATGTTTATTAGAAGATTGTCTCTCCTTTTGTGAGTTTTAAAAAATCTGAAACATGGTATATCGCAATAAAATATTAATATGATGTCATATAAAAGGAAGTTAATAATATTATAATTGGACATGAACCAAATGAGTTCAATCTAGTATCACAATTTCATAGTACCTATAAATGAGGATAATAATAGGTGTCATATAAGAAGGAACATCTTATATTAAACATATGAGTTATGCTACAACAATACTAAAATTTGACATATTTTGATTGTTCGACGATGAAATCATAAAACAAATGAATGAATGCTTAATTTTGATTTTCAACAATATTAATACCTTGGGATATCCCTTCTGTCAGTTACATCATGCGATGCATGTTTATAGTGTATATCCCTCTAAATGGAATGAAATACAAGCAGCAATTTGAAAATCATCACCTGTCAAAAATATGACTATTAATGAATTAATTAGAATATATTCAATGTAAAAAGTATAAAGGATAGTTGATGTTGAATATCACAAGTAATTTATAAGGGAAAAACATAATGTAAATTAACATATCTAATGAATGAGTGAATGTCAAAATAATACATCAAAACTTACAAAGACGCACATTCCTAGGACTCCAAAATAGAATTAGCATAGCTAGCTCGAATGTTTATAAAATTATAAAAGAAGAAAATTGGATTCATAAAATCCTATCATATGGATAAAAGATAACCTATATAAGTATGATTTTATGAAAGAAAAAAATGTGTCACATTAGAATAGATTTCCCCCAATTGAATTTTGAATGAAGAATAGAAAAAAGAAATACCTGAAGAAATAGGATTATGAACCAAAAGAGAGGTGATCAATGAAAGCTAAATTGAGTTTATATAAAGGATCTAGAATCATTTCATTATACAATTCATTGGATGAGGCACATAATTTCAAATCCAATATAATCATATTGGCTATGGAATAAAAAAGAGGTGCAAACCTATTACTCTTCTACCTCTGATTGTAATTGTTTCTCATATAATAAATTATCCAATTAATGATCAATGATATAATGGAATGAGTATTATTTATTAATGAATGAAGAATCATTACAACAAATTCACAAAACTGTTTTAGGTGAAGTAGATACCATGTAAAAATAACATCAAGGAAAAATTTATAAATTATATTTTTCTACATTAAAAGTTATTGATCATGAAAAAGGACAAAATAATTATAGTATGAAAAAAATATTATAAATTTGGTGATTATTTTTTAATAGAATAGGATAAAACTATCAATGAGATTATTGGAAAAATAATTTTAATAAATCTGAAATTTTTTGAAAAAGGTGCAAGGGTGAAAAATCAAAATTTTTAAAAAATATTTCTAATTAAAAAAATGTTACCTTCTATAACTGTGGAATATAAGGTCATTTCACAATAAAATATTTTTTATGAAATACTAAATAAAGTGTTATTAAAAAAAATTTATATTTCCAAAAATTGTTCTAAATTTAATAATATAAATATTTAAGAAATAAGGAAGATTTGGATACCTAGATCAATGCTCGCATATATAGTCAGACCGAAGAATATATGGGTACCAAAACAAACATATTTTTAAATGAATTTATAGGTAAAAAACAACTGGAAAAAAATTCTATTTATTAAATGGGTAGAAGATGTTTCATATACATGAGTGAAGTCTCAAAAAATTTCCACTCATGGACTCAAATTAATGGAGTTCTAGTAACCTTTGGTGATAACGAAAATGGTATTATTATTGGAGTTAAAAATGATGGAAATCCAAAGATAATATCTATCAAAAATGTGTTGTACGAACAATAAGGAAATATATGACAATAATTTTTCAACTTAACTACATTGTATATTCGGTTGATTTCTATAAACATTTATTATCATTTTTAAGGTTAAAACACATAAATTTAGAGCACCAAGAATTTAAAATGTTTATAGTATTGATCTAAATTATGTGTGTAAAAGAAAGTGAATTGTATAATTTCATGGAAAAATGAGTCATGGACCTGGAATAAATATCTCAGACATTGAAAAAGAAATTATTTATATAAATTGTCTATTAACAATTAATTTATTATTTTATTAATCAAATGTTTGATAATGGTATATTTTATGATTCCTTCCAAATCAATAAACAACCTAAATAGAAATTCGAATATATTTACAATATTTCTAAATCAAAACCATTATAACATATCCATATGGATTTATTCATACCATATACCGTAGAATTATTAGATGGTAAATTATATTTTTATGTTTCATTTGATGATTTTTCAATATTTATATGGGTTTATTTTATAAAAATCAAAAGAAAAGTATTCGATATTTTGGAAAGATGTTTCAAATCATTCAAAATAAAAAATATTTTAAAATAATTTCCTTAGGAAGCGATCATGGCGGAAAATTTTAGAATTAAGAATTTAATTCATTTTCTTCAATTTAAGGCACTAATTACACCTTCTATACCCCAATTACTTCTTAAAAATGTAGAATTTGTGAAAGAATAAATATAGCTATAAATGAAATTGAAAGGACTATGTTGAATGAATATAGTATTCCTACATATTTGTGGGATTAAGCTATAAGAAATACTTTTTAAATAATGAATATATGTTTAGTAAGTTCCCTTTTAAAAAATAAACTCTCCATACTCTGGAATAAGTGAAAACATAATGTAATGTGATAATATGTCGTTCGATTCATAATATATATCTTGAATACTGTGGATAATCCTACTAATCATGATCCAATAGAAGATGAGGAAATATCTCGAGGATTTTCTAGTACTTCTAAATCATGTTGAGTGATTAATAAGAAATATTGGATTGATGAAGAATTAGATCATGCGTTGTTTGATGAAAATGATACGTTCATTAAAAGAATGATCAAATAGATGAAAATAATGACTCTTTTGAATACATGAGACATGATTTACATAAGACAAATTTTTAAAATAAAATTTATCAAATTATGTCTAATTTAGAAGAACATTAAACTAATGAACATGAATGTGTCATGCCTAGAAAATATATAACATTAATGGAAAATAATATGCAAATCATTATAAGAATCGAAGACACAGGAGCTTTAACTATAAGAAATGATGGAAACATAGTTGAATTATATTTTTTTCTATCTCATTGATAACCCAATTCAATTTACAATTCATTAGAAAATGTATTTCAGTTGTTAGCTTGGATAGATGAACTAAACTAATTATGAATAAATGATATTTGGAAATTAGTAGACTAATCATCAAATTATACTATAATAAGAAGTAAATAAATATTTATAAATAAGAATGATGATCAAGGAATAATAATAAAAAACTATAAATTAGTTTCAATCGGATCTAATTATGAAGAAAGAATATATTCGGATGAAACCATTTCATATATAGCTAGTTTAGAATCAATTATATTCCTTTTCTTATTTGCATCTCAATTAAATTTTAGATTGCGTCATATTGATATTAAATATTCATTTTAAACTAATATTTAATGGATGAATATATTGTCTAACAACCCCAGGTTTTGATGACCCTAAAATAATTCTATTTATATAAATGATAATACTCTTTATGGCCATAAAAAAGAACCTAGGGCTGGGTATAAAAGATAAATATAAATATTTATTTGAAAATGAATTTTCATTGGGATTAGTAAAAATAACTCTTCTTTTGAAAACTATTTCTTATGATGTTTTATTAGTATAAATTTTGGATGATAATGATATTTTTTGATAAAAAATTAAACAATATTATCATTATTTATCAATTACAATATAGAATAATTTGAAATGAGTATTATAGGAGAAATTAATTTCATTTCAGTATTTATAATATATAAATTTTTAATTTAAATTTTTTAAATCATTGATAATAAATTATTGAATTATTAAATAGGTTTGTACTAGAAAATTGGTTCACTTATAGAAATACCATGTGTATTAATAAAAAACAACATTGGATGAAGATAGAAAAAAGTGGAAAACAATTATAGAGAGGTATAATAAGAACCTTATTGTATCATACTGTTAGGAAGACATACATGAAGTTTTATGTATGTCAATGTGCCAGATTTATGTCAAATCCAATAGCATCCAATCTTACTGATGTTGAAATAATTTTTAATTATTAAAAAAGATATATTTATTAATCTATATTTTCCACCAAAACTTCAGATTTTAATTTAATTTCATACTCAGATTTTGACTTTGAATGATGTTGGTTAGATACAAAAATAACCTTTGGAAGCTATCATTTTTTATGAAAATAATTATTATCATGGTCTTGTATGAAACAAGATTCTGTTTCCCTATCAATAGCCAAGGCATAATATATATATATATATATATATATATATATATATACTGGCAGATTTTGTTCCCATGTGTCGTGGATGAAACACACTCTACTAGAATATAGACTACTTTTTAATAATATTAATATTTTTTGTGACAATACTAGTGAGATAAATATTTAAAAAACTCATATCAGTCATTCTCAGACAATGCATATTGAGATAAGGAATCATTTTCTTTGTAATATTTTTCATAGAAAAGATATATATTAAGAATTTGTAAATACCAAATAACAATAAGCTGATATTTTCAGTAAACAACATACCAATTACTGTTTTGATTGTATTAAGGGGGCTTGGAATATTTAAATTTAAAATAATGATTATCAATTTATTTATTTTAATTTACTTTATTATTATTATAATACTTTTATATATTTATTTATTATATTTTATTGAAAAAAATATAAAAAAATTATAACTTTTTTTTATAATTTTTTCTTTTAAAAATTAAAATAATGAGTACGTTCTCAAGATCCATGAAAATATGCCACGTTGTCAAACCATTAAACTTATCCATCTATCATTAATATTCTAACACAACCCTTTGGAATTCAGAGCATCTATGAATTTAGTTTTCAGAATCCTTATCCTTCGAAGTCTCAATCCTAAAACCATCAATAATGGAACCTTTAGTAAGAGTTAATGAAGTTGATCTATAGGAGCCTTTCATCCATCTTTTGATGTATGAAAAATTTCATCAAGGTAGAGTAATAGTTTTTGATTGGTGAAATAAAGAAAATATATTGATAAAGAAAACTATTATATTCCATGGTTTGTAATTTATTTTTCAATACGATGATAATCTTATGGTGTTCGAAGTTGAAGTGAATGAATTGTTTCGAAATGATTCATTGAGTTTCAATGAGGATGAAGACATTGTGTTCCCTATGATGTACCACAATGAATTTTTTATTTAATCTTTAGAAATTTCAAGGATGTTGTTTTTCCCTATGAGGGGTCATTTTATTTCCATATAAAAACTATTTGTGATGAAAGTTTTAAGTTCTAGGATAATTTGTTTCACTCTATGTAACTCAAAATGTCATGAAGATGATAAATAAAGGCCTAAATTCTGATCAAATAGTAATGAATAAGTTTATTAAGTCCATATTAATTCCAAGGATGACTGAGCCAGAAAATGATTCGTAATAAGATATATATATTCATTTTTTATAAATTATATGAAACTGAATTTCATTCAGTATATGTTGAGATACTAGGTTCATTACTATCATAAATAAGTATGAATGAATTTTCATCCTTATTGAAGGATTATTTATTTTTTTGTTATTCAAATTTGGAAAATTTTTGGAGATATCTTAAGAACAGAGATGTTATCGTAGTAGTATTTTAAATGACTGAACATTAAGGATGTTGGTATACTTCTTGAGTGAGTCCAGTGGTGGTTTATTACTTTTTTTAGTAGAATAATAGAAGAAAATGACGGCAACATCTCATAGGTTGCATAGAATGGTACAAGCTATTGGTTTTGGGTGGATCGAGCATGAAGAAGAAGAATCATAATCTAGAGTTGATGAGTATGGTCTTTCTTAGAGGATGAAAATAAGAGTTCATATTTGTCGTACTGAAGATGATTATCAATAAAGAGTAGAGAATTTTGGTCAATTAGTTTTGAATATTTAGTGGGTGACTCAAGGGGAAAATCATCTTAGGGAAGTTGTACCCACATCTAGTTGAGCCCCAATTTAATATATATCTTATTATAGAAAATTATGTAGAAACAACAGAGACTACATTATGAGGAAGTACATAAGGAATTGAAACTACAATTTCATTATATGATCCAAGGCTAGATACAGTAGAAGTAATACATCAATCCAGCACAATTTCTGATGATAATTTTTACTCATTGAATATAAATTAAAAATCTCTAATTCACAATTTTAATCAATTTAATGAACATGAATTCTCACTATAAATATAGTGGGAAGATCAAAATAACAAAGCTGACGATTTTAGACGTTCAAATATTCTTGATTCTTGAGTTCAATGATCCTAAGGGTCAATTTATTGATATTCATGAAAAGTTTTTATCAATGGGTGATATAGAATATTTTATAAAAACATTAGTGGGAGAAATAATTAATTTAATGGGGGATGGTATGATGAAATTAGATTTTGATGAGTTGAAGCAGATGTTCTGCATATAATTTTCATCTATCAAAGAAAGTTATCTATAGTCATACTCTACAGAATGAATGTCCACAAATTAGATCAGAATACTTGTGGTCCAAACTCATGTGATATCATATATAAAATACCAAATTCACACTCTTAATTTTGGTAGAAATAAAAAAAATTGGATAATCAAAGAATATTGATCAGTCGGGTGGAATCAAGTTAATCCTAATTGGGTCCAGTTCTTCATCAACTAAAATTTCAGTTATCTAAATTCATTTAAACTGAATAGTTAGATAATGAAATTTTTAATGTAAATTTAATTATGAATATAGTAATAGGATACCATTCAATGATATTTCTATATCAAGGGAAAACAAATTTCTATAAGGATACATCCTTAAAACATTACATAATCTTGAATTAAATGAATAATTACCATTTAAGAACTTTTTAGGTTTATAGTTTTAGAGAATTAGTCCATAACAATTACATTACATCTCCAAAATTACGAAGTAGGAAATTATACCAAGAATCGATTATTTTAATAAAATAAAAACTCTAAAAAGGAGACATTTATAGTTCCATATTTTAATTATAATTACATTCCCTTGATCCCTTCCTTGACCCTATTCATCATTATGTCCTATGAAAAAACATTTAAAAAACATGGGATGGGCCTAAAAAGGTCATTATTGGTTATAAAACAAAGAAAGAAAACATTAGCTCATCCACACATACATCACATAAGTTCGTTAACATACCTCATGAAATCATAAGATTTATGAAATATACATAGAAATAATAAATCATAAAATTATATGGTGGCATACATAACATTCTTTCATTATAGCTTTCATAGCTATTTATGGACTTACATTTGGAATACCCATCATAGTATATTCCCTAAATATCACAGGAGAAACATTCACATTTACCTCCATCACGTTACCGAGTGCATTTGAGAGCTATATCGGGCTCACTCAAATTATGTTTATCATGAAACCACTAGTATACATAATCAATAATCATGAATCATAACATATTCATTACACATAAAACAAACATAAAGGAAATATAACATATTCATATTTCAATCACAATATATAATTTAAATATATTGACATAACAAATCCATTATCAATTCCACATTCAATACCAAAACATGTAAATTAGTTTATTGTATTTATTTTTATTTTAAATGATATTACGGTTTGTTATGTAATCCATAGATCAAATAATACTCGCGGTGGTAGAAAAGGTCATTGTCACCATTTACGTTAAAAAGAAACATTCATGTTTGACATTTAGTAAATTTCTATATATAAAAAGATTTCATTTGAACGATATGAAAATTTTAAGGTATTTATAAACCGTATAAAATAAATTCATCTATAAAACAAAATATTCCTCAATTTAAGGAGATTGAGATGAAGTCCATTACATCGTGTCTAACTTGACTCGATTGTTCATTAAACTCTTTTAAATCGGGTATCTATCTTTGGTTGGAATCAAAATGTTTAATTGAATTTCATTCTGACTAGGGTCAGGCTTCTAGGATGAGCTTAAAGATTTAGGGAGCTTAACTGGGTAGTGGTTGGATGAGCCATGGGGTTTGAGAAGTGTGTGGATTTGATTAGAAGTGAGGGATTTTTTTAAGGTGGAGGAGGGGATCATTAGGAAATTTTAAAAATATTATTCTATTATATATTGATTTTCAGTTTCTAAGGGTCAAAAATTCATTAATTTCAATTATAATATGATTCATGTTATAAATAAACTCATCCAATATGAATTGGACTAGTTTTGAATATTTATTTTAATCCTTATAATATTATTTATTTTAATCATTCATAATGAGGTAAACACTTGATCATTATTGTGTAATAAATAATTTTTTAGTTGATATATAAAATTTGTAAAAGAATGTCATGATGTAGGAAATATATTTATCTTTCAAATGAATATTTATAGTCCAAGAGATAACTTATATAATCCAATATAAGAATATGTTTACTAAAAGATATAGGTTTAAGTTGTTTTTACTTTAATTTAAATTAATTAATATAAAGTGTCATTATCACTCCCAAGTGCCTCCATGGGGTCCCATAATCGACCCAAGGATGATCATGGTTTGAAATGTATCATCCAATAGTATTATAACACTTGTTATGATAATTTAATATTATAGTAATAATATTTGTTTACCCAAATTTACCAGATTTACCCTTTAACAATAGTAAATAAAATTTTTACAAAAGTAAATATTCCTAATGTCAAAAAATAAAAGTTACCAATTCATACATTTTGTACCTCATAATTCCAAATATGGCATCAATTTTTCCAAATTCAAAATACAGAAGTGGCAGAAATGAAATTAAAAATAATTCTCCTATCAAAAAAAGTGTGGTTTTAAGAAATAATAATTAACAAAAGATTGACACTTGTTTATGTCCAATTTCAAACTGAAATTACATCCACTCACAAACACTATATTAAATGGTAAAAACATAATATAATTACACTTTATAACCAATTTAAAAGATAATATATCCCTATAAATAAATTAGATAAAAAGGCAGTTTTAAATTAAAATAGAGTATTTTTCATTATTCATTAAAAATGAATTTTTTTCAGAAAAATTTCAAAATTTTACCAAAAGTAAATTTTCATGTCCCGATTATAAATACAATTTTTTTTCTCAAATAGAACATATAAAAGTAAAGAAAACTAGATTTAAAGAGGTTACTCCATCAAAATGCGGTAAATTGACCATTTAATTAATATTTGAGTATTTATTTTTAAAATAGGAATATTTCACATTTTATGCCTCAAAAATTTATTGGATAAATGTAAAAACATATAAAATACATGTATATTAAAATTTTAGTTAGTTATATCCATTCCTACCAATACAACAGTTAGGTGTTAACTACCGTTTAAAATAATATCATGTCATTATTTTTCAGTAATACACAACGTTGTGTGAAATATAAGATATCAAAGAAAACCATTGTTGCGTATTGGGTATTCTATCAAACATATAATCCCTTTTAAATTAAAAATAATATTTTATTCAAAAAAATTAAAAAATATGAAAATATTATATTCATTATTTACCTTAGATGTTACATCCTTACCCTCTTTGGAGAATTGTGTCCACGCAATTTTATTCACTTATCAAATAAATGGGGGTATTTATCCCTCATAGCATTTTCAGATTCCCACATTTCCTCCTCAATTATATGGATTTTTTCACAAAACCTTTACCTGATGAATTACCTTATTCTGCAACACTTTCTCTCGTCGATCAAGAATCACAACTGGTTGTTCTTTATAATAGAGAATTTATTCCAACTAAACAACCACTAGGCTCAAAACATGAGATACATCTGGCATATACTTTCTCAACATTCAATCATGAAAAACATTGTGTACCTAGGATAAACATGGGGTAAAAGACTCTCTATACGCAATTGATACAATGTTTTCTAGGATTTTATAAGGTCCAATGTACTTTGGACTAAACTTTCCATTATTACAAAAACACATCACACATTTCCATGGAGAAACATTGAGGAAAACAAGATCACCTACATCAGTAGAAAGAATCTTCCTCTGGTTATCTACATAACTTTTCTTCCAGCTCTGAGCAGTTATCTAGTGCTTCTGAATCAACTGAACATTTTCCTCCATCTCTTCTACCAATTATAGACCTATCAACATCCTTTCACCTAATTAATCCAAACAATCTAGAGTTCAACATATCGTCCCATATGATGCATCAAATGGAGCCATCATTTTACTAGAATGAAAACTTTTATTATGAGAAAATTCAACAAAAGAAAGATGTTGGTCCCAACATACCTGTTAATCTATCGAGCAAGAACATAACATATCTTATATGGTTTAAATTGTTCGTTATGACTTTCCATCTGATTAAGGATGAAAAGTTGTACGAAAATTTAATTCAATACCCAACATCTTCTAAAGGCCTTTCCAAAATTTTTAAGTAAACCAGGGATTATGATCATATACAATGGAAATGGGAACATCATGAGACCAGAATATATAATTTATATACATCCGATAATGTTGATCTAGACTAAAAGGTATCTCGAATATGAAGGAAATGAGATCATTTAGTCCATCGATCAACAATAACCCATATTGCATTATTACCTTGACATGTTTTTAGTAATCCCATGAATAAGTCCATGGATATATTTTTCCATTTCCACTCAAGAACTGGTAATGACTAAATCATACCCTTCGGTAATTGTCACTCTTCTTTAACATTTTTAGTAGTCAAACAATTCACAGTAAATTCAGAAATTTTTCTTTTCATTCCATCCCACTAGTAATACTTTCATTGTTCTCTATACATCTTAGTACTTCTAGGATGAACTGAAAAAAGAGAACTACGATTTTCATATAACAACTCATTCTTCATCTATGAATCACAAGACACATATAATCTCTACCCAAACTTCAACACAAAATAATTTTCAATGTTAAAATCTAGAAAATTATCCTTATGAACCAACTCTAACTTTTTCTGTTGCTCACTATCTTCCTTATATGATTTCTTAATTTTGTCTAATAGGGATTATTTCACAGACACCTGAAACAAAAGAGAGTAAATTTCTACACCAACAACTTCAATTCCAATTTTCATCAAATAAAAAACCAAATGATCTCGTTCCAAAACATAGCAAGGTTAATGAAGCATTACTTTTCGACTCATAACATCAGCCACATTATTTGAGTTTCTCAGATGGTAATGTATAATGTAATCATAATACTTGATTAATTCCAACCATCTCCTCAGTCTCATGATTAATTATTTCAATGAGAATCTATACTTCAAACGTTTTTGGTCAGTATATATTTCACATTTTACTCCATACTGATGATGCTTCAAAATTTTAAAAGTAAAAACAATAGCAGCTAATTAAAAATCATGTGTAGGATAATTTTACTCATGAGGTTTCAATTGACGTGACACATAAAAAATTACCTGATCATTCATCATAAAGACCCAACCATGTCCTTTCATTGAAGCATCACTATATATAAAAAATTCACTATTTTAGGAAGGTAATGCCAAAACTAGAGCAACCACCAATATTCTTTTCAATTCCTGAAAACTATGATCACAATATTTTTTTTTCAAATGATCTTAACACCTTTTTGATCTTACATAGTCATTGGGCTAGATAACAGTGAAAAGTTTCAACAATCCTCCAATAATAACCTACCAAATGGTGAAACTGCTAATCTTAGTTATATTTGTGGGACTTGGCCATTCTTCAACATCTATTGTTTTAGTATGATAAACAATTATGACATTTATTGAAACAATGTGACATGGAAAGAAATTTACTATAACCAAAAATTGAAATTTCATAATTTCCCATATGGTGTCTTTTCATTTAATGTTTGCACAAAAACCATTAAATGACATTCATGTTCCTATTTAATTTTAAAATACAACAAAATATCATCAATGAACACAAACACAAACTTATCCAGGAACTCACAGAAAATTATATTCATAAGATCCATGAATACAGCAGGTGTATTGGTTATCCCAAAAGGCATAACTACAAATTCATAATAGCTATATCTAGTACGAAGAAAATTCTTCCGAATTTCTGATTCTGTTACTTTTAATTGATGGTAGACTAACCTCAAGTTAATCATCTAAAAATACCAATCTCCCTGGTGCTGATCAAACAAATCATCGATATGAGGCAATGAATTCTTTTTTTAATAGTGATATTATGCAATTCTCTATAATCAATGTAAAGTCTCAATGAACCGTCGTTATTTTTAACAAACAAGACAAGATCACCCAAAAGAGATATTCTAGGTTGAACGAATCATTTATCTAAAAACTCAAACAATTCCTTATTTAACTCTAAAAGTACAATTTGAGCCATTTGATACAGGGTCTTTGTAATTGGATTAGTATCAGGATCTATTTGAACAGTAAATTCAACTTCCCAATCAGGTATAATACTATGAAACTCATCAAAAAAACATCAATGTACACATTTACCACTGGCCATCATTAATCTAAACATTTCCTTTGTTTTCAATAATATGTGTAAGGTAAAATTCAGTTCTATATTTTACTAGTTTCTCTATATCCTAATATGTTATCAAAATTTTGGGGTAATTTTTGTACACAAACTGAAAAATATTTTAAAAAGAAACCACATTAGATAAACATTCTATATTAGCATGATAAACGAAATGCCAATCGATACCTAAAATAACATCAAACACTACTAGAGGCAAAAGAATAAGGTTTGGAGATTGATTATTTTCGTACACAAGGACATGAAGGTTCTTTTGTTTTCATTTTTTGTCATCATTTCCCCTTGGTGTTTTTACCATAAGTTCAAGATTCATATCTTCAAATGGAATACCCAATTTATGTGAAAAGTTCACAGAAATAAACGAATGTGTAGATCCTGAATCAAAAAAAATTCGCATAATCTGAACAAATAAATAGTGTACCTGATACAACTTTATGTAATGGACCAACATCTTCTAAAGTAGTTGAAAATGATTTCACCACAAATTTTTTCTTGTAGCCTCGTTGCTTTCCCTCAGTTGAGTTCTTCGTTGTACACTCATTTTGATAATATCTCATTTTATTACACTTAACACATTTTCCTTACATTAAATCAGATTTTGTATTTCCATTACCTTGATCTTTTTCAGTGCAATTACGAGCCATATGTCCCATTTTACCACATCGGTAGCACTTACTAGAATTCAAATGAAATTTCCCAACATTATTTTTAACATAATTTTCACAAATAGTAAACCAATATTTCTAACCATCAGACTTTTTTGAAGCAGTCTTCCCTTTTATCGTCCACCTCGCCCTCTATAACTATTTTTTTCAATGAAATCATGAGCATTCTCTAATTCCATTTACACCTTCTCTGCACATCAAAACAGTATTTCATAACTTTTTAAATCATGAGAAGATAAATTCATTCCATACATTGTCTTTAATAATGAGTACAAATTTTCAATTTAACTGTCATGATCTCATATGAAATTTGATGTATACCTTTATAGTCTACTAAATTTTTGTTCACAAATAGCCACAATGTCATCCTCCTGCCTCAACTCTAAGAATTTTTTCCCATTCTAAGATGAACCACCTTAGGAAAATATTTCTCATGAAGCATACCTTTGAATTCATCCCAATGAAGATTATCAATATCCTTACTATCCTATATATTTTTCATCATCAACCACCACTGATCAGCTTCACCTTCAAAATAGTAAATAACGAGTGTAACGTTTTGATGTTTTAAACACCCCATGAGATCAAAAATCATCTTTAGTGCATTAATGTACCCTTCTTCTTGCACATGGTCAGATGATCCACTGAATGATAGGGGTAGCTGCCTCATGAAATGCTCCACTACTGAAATGTTCCTATATGTTTTATTTAGATGATTATGGGAATGGATTCCATAACTATTTATAGCCTACATAAATTGTGTCATCACTGCTACAAACAATTCTGTTCCGATTTAGACCATCCCAGGTTGCAGATTTGGAAGGATGCCTTTCTCCAAAAGTTATCCCATCATAGTTTCCTTGTTTCCTCTAGGGAAAAACATTAAGAACACATAAATATCGTAGGAGAAGAAACATGGTAATATGTATATGATATATCATTTCAATCATAATAGAAACTGAAAATAATTTATGGATATTAATTTAACAATATCCTCTCTCTTAATGTTTTCTAAACCAACCTCTGAGACAAACTATAAGTGCCCAACATAGAAATATTACATAATCATGAAATAAATTAATAATTTACATTGATGATATTTTTAGGTGTTGAGTTTTATAGAATCAGTCCATAACTATATCATTACATCTCAAAATTTACAAAGTAGAAAAATCTACTCAGTTCCTAGTTTTTTATAAAAGAAATACTCTTAAAAAAGCGTCATGTCTAGTTCCATGTTATAGATAGCATGGATTTTCTTTGATCCTATCCTTGACCCTATTTATCATTATGTCATGTTAGAAACTTTTAAAATACTTTGGATGAGAATAAAAAACTCAATAATTTTTTTGAAACAAAGAAAGAAATCATTAGATCATAAATACATACATAACATAAGCTCTTTAACATACCTCATTGAATCATAGGATTTATGAAATATACATTGAAATCATAAATCATCAATGTAACTTGAGGAAAACAGAACATACATTCATTGTAGCATTCATAGCTCTATAGGGAGTAACATTGGAATACTCATCACAGTATATTTCCTAAATATATTAGATGAAACATTCATGTTTACCTCTTTCATGTTACCCAATGCATTGGAGAGATATCTCAGGCTCACTTATACTAAGTTTATTATGGAACCACCCGTATACGTAAACAATTCCCAAGAACCATAACATTTTGAAAACACATAAAACAATCAAAAAGGATAGCTAACATTTTCACATTTCAATCAAAATATATCATTTAAATATATTGACATAAAAATTCGATTATCAAAACCATTTTTAATACCAAAATACGTAAAATAGTATATGGCATTTATTTCCCTTTTAAAAAAATTATCGCTTATTAAGGAATCCATAGATCAAATAATACTCGTGGAGGTAGAAATGGTAATTGCACAACTTAAAATAAAAAAATATTCATTTTTTTTGTTTAGTATAAAGTTACATATACAAAGATTACTTTTGAATGAAATGAAAACTAAAATGTGTATATAAACTGTATAAAAAATGTTTTGTATAAAAAAATATGCCTCATTGTAATAAAATTCAGATGAAGTCCCTTACCTCATGTCTGACTTGACTCGATCGTTCTTTAGTCTCCTTTAAATAGGGTATCTCCCTTGGGATTGAACCAAAGGTTTAATTGAATTACCTTCTTCCTAGGGGAAGGCTTCTAGGAGGATGAGAGGGATTTAGGGAGCTTTATTAGGTTGTGGTTGGACAAGGAAAGGGTTATGAGATGTGTGTGGAATGGGTTAGAAGTGAGGGTATTGTATAAGGGGGAGGAGGGGCTTTTAGGAATGTTTAAAAATATTATTTTATTATATAATGATATTATGTTTCTAAAGAACCAAACCTCATTAAAGTAGAGAATAAGATGACTCATGTTAGAAATAAAATAATCCAATAATAATAGGAGTAGTTTTAGATATTGATTTAATCATCATAATCTTATTTATTTAAATCATTCATTAATGAGGAAAACGATGCATCATTAATGTGTCATAAAAAATTATATTTTTTGTTTTATAAGAATTATAAAAAAAATATCATGATTTTGGAAATATTCTATCTTTATAATTTTTAATTAATGTTGAAGAGAAAACATTTATAAGCCCATGTATAAATTTATTTAATAAAAGGTATATTTTTAAGTCATTTTTGTCTATACTTGAAATTAATTTATATAAAGTGTCTCTATCACATTCATGTGGCTCCATGGGGTCCTAAAATCGAATAAAGGATTCCCATGTTTATGAATGTATAATAAAATAGTGATATAACACATGATAGGGTAATTTAATATTATTATAATAATATTTTGTTACCCTTACTTACCAAATTTACCCTTTAACAATGGTAAATAAAATTTTTACTCAAAAAAATATTCATAATGTCATAAAATACAATTTACCTATTAACAAAACATGGGCCTCATAATTAAAAATATGGATTCTATTTTCCAAATTCAAAACATAAAAGTGGAAGAAAATAATTTAAAATTAATTCCTGCTCTCAAAATAGAAATCGTGTTTTTAGGAAATAATAACTATTAATAGATTGACACATGTTTATGTCCAATTTCAATGTGAAATTATTTCTAATGAACAAAATTGGATTAAATAGTAAAAATGTAATATAATTACACTTTATAACCCTTTACAATGCTAATATACATTTATAAATAAATTAGATTAAAAGACATTATCAAATTAAAATACCGTATTTTTCACTATTCATTAAAAACTGAATTTGATCATAAAAATACCAAAAATTTACCCAAAGTAAATTTTGATGTCCCAATTCTAGAGAAGAATTTTATTTTGACAAATAAAACATATAAAAGTGACCAAAAATATATTTAATGAGGTTTCTCCCTTAAAAGGCAGTTAATCTGCCTTTTAAGGTATATGCGAGTATTTATGCTTAAAATCAAATTATTTTTTATTTTAAGCATCTAAAATTTATTGTATAATTTGAAAAACATTTAAAAACATGTATATTCATATTTTAGTTAGTTATTCACATTCAATCAAATAAAATGGCTAGCTGTTAACTACCGTTTGAAATAATGTTATAATATTATTTTTCTGTGTGACCCAATGTTGTGTGGAATATAAGATTTCAAAGAAAACTGTTGTTGATTATTGGGTATGCTATCAAACATAGAATCCCTTTTTAATTAAAATTAATATTTAATTCACAAATACTAATAAATATTAAAATGTTATATTCTTTATTTACCTAAGATGTTACATTTTCAACAATAATGTTCTAATTTTTTGGTGAAGCTATTTTCTATTCGTGGTGTTCATTAGTAAACTCACCATCCTAATACAACATCTCCATGTGACGATTAAGATCAATCCAAATAGTCTATCCCATTCCTATAATTTTTAATCATTTATTTAGTTGATTATGGAATGTTTTTATATTTATTTAAAATATTTATCTTCAATACAATTTACATTTCATTGCATTATTTCTATATCTATGAGTTTATTTCATTTTATATTTTTATATTTTTATAATTTTATAATTTCATTATTTTTATCAATTTTTTCACTACTACTACACATTTATTATTTTTATTATCATCACACTAAACCATTAATTTAATGTTCTGTGAAAAATTAATTATGTTTTAATGATTTTTATGATACATAATTTATTATATCACTAAAAGTGGTAGAAAATTTGGGTATCATAAATTTTTTCAAATTAATTGTTTTTATTTAATAACATCACAAAATATTGTGAAATAGATATAATATTTTGGAAAATAAATAAATTTCCACAACATCAATTTTTTTTCTATTATTTTTTTTGTGTTGATAATTTTCATATTTTATGAATATTGAGTTATAGGTTTTTGGGATCATCAAAAGTCGGGGGATTGTTAGACATGTATTTTATCAACTATATTATATATATAATCTTTTATTTGATGCTATAAAATACCCAATTTATTTCTAATAATGTTTCTTTAATTACATTATATCATATATATATATATATTGTTTATATATTTTTGATGGAATAAAATACTATGGGATATGTTTTTGATGAAATGTTTATACCATATGTTCCTAAGCGTAGCATAATGAATGAACCTTAAATTTAGAACATCATGTAGTAAATGAACACTATATTTAGAATAGTGAATATACAATGATACATACATTCAGAACAATACATAAGGATTATAAAGCCTATTTTGACAATAAAATAGAGATCATCAACAATACCTTTGGATAGAGCCTTGCGTTTTTAAGAAGGGAAAGATTTGTTAGAGAACCCGACATAAGTAAGAAGCACTAGGTTTTTGGAAAAAAATATGATCATTAACCCTAATTTTATGATTAACAATAAATTTTGAATTTTTTTTATGAAGGAACCATACGTTAAACTATTCAATAATGAAGATTTTAATGTTGTGATTTTACAAGATATTTTTGGAATGATCTTGGTAGAAATAGAGATTGATTAAAATATATCTTATAAAAATTCAAAGGATAATTTTGATCATTCTATGATCTCCATAAAAAGGAGTAAATCATTATTACAATTACTAAAATTCACAACTATCTTAAATGATTTTAATTAGATTATTTTTTATCAATCAAGAACCTTCTATGGATAGGATAAACTAGAATAAAAGTTTTATTTTTCTATATATTTGATCGGATCATTTTTTTTAAAAAAATATACAGATATATGATATTCAAGAGTGAACCTTTTTTTATATAAAGACTATATACATAACATGAATATCTTTATATAGAGCCACTACAAAGAATGATTGAATTTGTTTTTTTGGAAGAGGCTATAGTTTGATGAAATAATTTTTAACCTCATAAAACTACATTTTTGTTTCTTTATAAATGGAGATAATTTTCTACTTGGATCATTTCAAATCCATTCATACCTTAAGACATTTATCATTAAAGAATATGATCCATTTTCTATCAGTTGATACTAAAACACTAAAGTTCATCTCAACCCCCCAAAAAATCAAAATATATTTATTTATCAGTTACTGGACTATTAGGATTCCATTGTGTATTATGTTTCGGGTTCTTACTAAAATATGTGGATAATCAGTTCCCTATTAAAGAACAAAATTTCTTAATTTTCTCTTAATCTAATTGTTTTAACTTCTTGTTCTCAGTTGTGGATTTTATGGTCTTTTGATAAAAGGTAATTTCTAGTGAATATCATGAAGCTCACAAATATAAATTTCGTGGAGTGGGCCATGTGATATTTGTTCCCTGAACCACAACAAAAATTACTATGTTCATCTTTTATTTTTAACATATCTTCAATTACATATATCATATAACATTTCATATCTTCATTATTTACAAAAAAAAGTCAAAATATAAAATATTTAACGATTATTAAAAGGACACAATTCACATCCTCTAGTGCATATTTGTATTGTGCATACCTAATAGAAATATCATAAATAAAACATTTATTTATAAAATGGTGAGTGGTAACATATGAAAGGGTGAGATCATTTTCTTGTTAAGGGTAAATAATAGAGATACATAGGCCTAAAATGTACATATGTTTATGGGAACATGAGCCCGACATTTGAAACAATAACCTATATATAAATGTTGATAAAATTGATTCATGGAAAAAATATTGGCAGTTAATAACAATTAATTCATAAGTAAATAAAATAACATGATCAATTATAGAATAAAAATGTCATAATACATGGAATTTCTAGAACAAACATATTCATAGAAACTCATTTATATATTATCAATGGATAATTTCTACGACTTTCATAGTGGAATTGGATAACTTCAAAAACCATAAAAGTAGTCATGGTTCACTCACAAGACCATAAAAGTTTGACAAGAATCTTACTAAATAAGTTTCACTCCCATTTCTACATTTTCTATCACATTATATATAAATGATTTCCCAACACATTAGAGGGATATATTGGTTCCAACCATCTCATATGGAAACCCATAATTATGTGTGCCCAAAGATTAAAAAATCATCATAAAATATCCCAATAAATGAAATAGTTTTCAAAAACATTTCATCATATAATAAATTTTGAAAAATAGATTGGTTTCATAATCATTTCATCATAATAAAACGCTTGAAATGATTCCTGTTTCATGTGAATTTACTCTTAATTTAACTCATGGAAGAAAAAAGGATTTCAGAGATATAATTTCACCATAATAAAAAATCATTAAATGATTTAATATGAATGGTATCATTGGATTGTTTTCCCTGAATGACTTTTTCTACATCAATGTATTTCTATATAGATATAAAATGATTTTGAAATATCATTCATTGAATTTCCTTTGAAAAATTTCATTTCCACTTTGAAAAAAAATTTTTCTAAATATAAAATATTCTAAAAATTTTATGTCATTGAAAATAAAATTGAAAAAATATAAATTCATATTTATTGTAATGAATATTTTTGATTTTGTAGAATTATGTTATATAGTAAACATGAAAACAATTATTCCGTAAATTTTTTAAATTGAATAAATAAAAGTATTTTTTGGAAATTAAAATGACTATTACCAAAAAAATCATAAAAGAGAAAAGGGGTAAAATATTCATTTAAAATAATATAAGAGTAATAAAAATTTTAAATATTTTTTAGAAGAAATGGGATTAGGTGAATATGGATTTTTGATAGAAGAATAAAATAAAAACATATTTTAATTAATTTTTTTTTTCAATTATGTCATGTACCAAATAGTGGAATAGTGGTGTTATTAATTTAACATATTAGGATTAGCCATTTGAAAATAAAATTATTGATATTTAATTAGATGTATATATTCTTATTTCATCATTCGAGCGTCAATAATAAATAAACCAAACAAACAATGAGATTGTAACATAAAACCCTAACCTCTTTGGTATTATTGAATCGTAACAGACATGAAATGATAACCTAAAATGAAACATTAAAATATTTTAATGATAGTTAAATTAGTTATATTACATGTAAAATGATTTGTATAATCACATAATAAATGATTGTAGGTTTCTAACATAACAAAATTCTCAATGAAGAATATTGAGACAATAATCCCTTACAATGATCATATCCTTGATGTGGGGATTACTCAATGAATATTTTCTGTTTGTAAAATTTAAACATTCATAAAAATATAGAAATACCAAATAATATAATCTTAGGTCATTAAAAACACATTATTAGTATGACAAAATCCATTAACCTAAGGTTTATCCCAATGAATGGAAATTATGTTAAGAAATCCAATAATAGAAGTGTTGAATTTTTTGATACTCATTCAAAACATATTTATAATAAATATAATATTATATAAATATATTACAGAATTATATTCAAATATATCATAAATATGTAATTTTATTATTAACTTTTATTGATAATTTTTTATGAATTTAAATTCATAGTTCAGTTCCATGAAATGACTACATTGTTTTTCATAATTGTATTGATTTATTAATAATTTTGTTCTTATTAAATTAATTATTTTTTCATTATATACATAATTCTAAACATGATTTAAATATCATATATATCAAAAATATATCTATTTGTTGTAATCCATAAAATTTATGGTTACAAAATGAAATTCAATATTTTTGGAGATGGTAAGTTTTATGTATACATGAATTTTTTCCCATTTTCATGTCAGATTAAATGAAATAAAAAGAAAATGATATATATTACCAATAAAGAATAATTTTTATTCCATTAATATCACATATTTTTGTTAATTCCATCCACAATACATTATATTCAACTTACGAACAACTCACTTCACTTCACGAGGTAGTAGTTAGTTATACACACATGCGACATTATTATATTTCAACAAAATGGAGAGTTTGAATATATCTGTGATATCATAATTAAATATTCATAATAAAATAATTAATAAAATATATTATTAAAATATACTTCCTTAATTATATCCTTGAGAGGTGGTAATTGAAACATTTAAATATTTAAATTATAATTAAATTAATTATATTATATTTCAAATGATTTGTATAAACACATCAGAAATGATTATAGGTTTATAAAATAACATAAGTCTCAAAAAAAAATATTGAGACAAAAATCCCTTACAATGATCATACCCTAGATATGGGGATTAATAAATGAATACATTATGTTTGTAAAAATTGAATCCACATATAAAAATTTGGAAATACCAAATAATATAATCATAGGTCATTACACACACATTATTATAATGACATAATCCTTTAATTTGAGGTTTATCCCAATTAATGGAAATTATGTTATGAAATCCTATAAAAAAGTGTGGAATTTGTTGATACTCATTCAAAAAATATATATAATAAATAAAATTATGATATAAAAATATTATAGAATCATACTTAAATATATCATAAATATTTTATTTTATTATGATCTTTTATTACCAAATTATTATCAATTTAAATATGTAGTCGGGTTCCAGGTAATAACTAATTTGTTTTTCATAATTGTTTTGATTTATTATTAATTTTTTTTATATTACATTAATGTTTATTTTCATTATATACAGAATTCTAAAGAAGATATAAATATAATATATATCAAAAATAAATATTTTTAGAGTAATCATTAAAATTTATGGATGAAAGATGAAATGCAATATTTATAGAGACGGTAAGATGTATCTATACATGAATTTTTTTCTATTTTCATGTCAGATAAAATGAAGTAAAATAAACAGATATATATTATCAAAAAAGAATAATTTTTATTCTTTTAATATCACATATTTTTATTAATTCCTTCCATAATAAATTCTATTTAACGCATTAACAAATCAATTCACTTTGTAAGGAATAAGTCCTCTATACACACGTGTGACGTTATTATATTGCCATAAAATGGAGAGTATGAATATACGTGTGAAATCATAATTAAATATTCATAATAAAATAATTAATATCATATATTATGAAAATATACCACTTTATTTATATCCTTGAGAGGTGGTTATTGAAAAATGAATGACATCTGTTTGTGAGGGTGTAGTCCTCCATACAAATGAATAAGGATTTTGAAATCCATTTGATGGAAGTCGAGATGGATGTTGGTTATGATAACTAAATAAAAAAAAATTTATTGATGATATAGAGGTTATTATATTATCAAGTTATAATAACTTATTTAGGATTTGGATGATGCAATGAATCCAAAAATTATCATTAACAAATGTGACCCCTTCATCGGGTATCATCTTTAGAATTGTATCAAAATCCTTTAATGGTGGGTTTTATATTCAAAATAATGAATCAATATTGATATGAGTTTTTTTGGGATGTTTTTTGTGATCTTAGTTTTCGAAACAATGTGTATTTTTTTGTGGTGGGGAGAGGAGAAGGGGTGTCCATTTATAACTGAGGCGAGTGGCATACGTGTGATTTTTTCAAAAATGAAGTTATAATCCCTTGTTTTTCTCCTGTCACAAAGCATGAAAAAGGTTTATTATCAACAAAATAATACATTAGGTTGAAATATTTCTACAAAATATAATTGGGATATGTGTTTGGGTCACTTTTTAATCTAATATTTTTATTTTAAACCCTCAGAAAAAAATAAACTTAACTATTGTAAATAATTTCTACTGATTTACTATTCATTTTTGTTAAAAATTATGATGATTTTTTTGATAATATTTATTGATCTGATTCAAAATCAGGAATATTTAAAAAAAAATACTTAATCCAATGAAGTGAAAATTATTTATTTAAATTAAATCCTTCAGACAAGATAAAAAAGAGAGGTTTTAATGAGAATTTGTTAAAATGTTAATGATGTTTTTATATCAAAAGTCAATATTAAATTTATTTCAATTACATAAACTGGACTAAGGGATGTATAATTGAAATCATTTTACAATAAAAAATATAATATATAACTAATAATTATAGAACTATTAAATTAAATGATGTTTCCAATTAAAATTTTGTATTTTCAATTATACATCTTAAATGTAAATTATTAAAAAAATTCAAAAAAAACACCCAATGAAAAAAAATTGTGATGATTTAAAAAATCGGAATTCTTTTAAAAAATAAATTTTTTAAAACTGTCATAAATTAATTAAATCATTGATTAAAAATATAAATAATAATAATAATTTTTTAGAAAATATTATTTCTGAAACAATTAAATATTATATGGAAAAATTTTGTAGTTTTTTATCAATATATTTTATTAATAGAGAATAGTTATAAATTACCTGGAAAGATTAGTTATCACTATTTATGTCTCTATGATTAAGTTCTAGGATATAATCTTATTGTTAGTATAACTATTTTAATTATATATCACAGTTTTTCTTAAGCTCATTATTTTGTGTAACGTAATATAACATAGTGTATTGTGTATCACAAGATTGACTTGGTGTTGTGTGTAACACATGCTATCAATGAAATTTAATTTATTCAAAAAAATAATTCATAAAAAAAATCATGGTGTTATATGTATTCTTTTTTTCTATAATTATTTATATAATGTAATTATTTCATTAAAACAATGATTAGAAATTCGAAAATCAAAAACAATTGCATGAAATTTTATATTGGATTCAAATTTTCTTTTAACAAATATGGGTTATAAATATTCCTATACATATTTCAACAACTCATTAAATATAGATTATTAGGATTTGGAATTAAAATATTAATTTTGATTTTCAATTTAAATGTTGGGCCAACATTGTTATGCACTAAATGTTAAAACTTTAATGGTTTGATAAAAATGTGTATTTCCTTCTGAATTATTTTCATCATGCCGATAAAAAATATATGTTCACTTTGACAACTACATCATAAAAGATGAACCCCAACATAATCAAATGATTCATATCAAATTTGATAACATTTTCACGTGGGAAATTAATTGTTCGTTTTGGAATAAATTATTAATTTCACATTTTAAATTATATAAATGATTCATAAGTAAGGATATGGATAATATCTATATAAGAACCATTTGGATTTTTTCGTTAACTTTTCCAGTCAAAATCATAAGGTCTAAAATGTATACAATTTCATGATTCCACAAAAATCTAACCCAAAGTATAAATAATTATAGTTTTAATCATGAATAATTAAAAAATTGGCACCAATTTGTTTAAATTTTACATTATATTTAATAAAAAATATTCATATATAATATTGTTTACAAATTTTATTCTATTAGACTACATAAAAATATATTTGCTAGAATTTATAGGAATTTATTAAATTTTTTATTTTTTATGTGTTTTTAGATAAAATTAATATTTATAAGTTTTGAATAATTTATATCAAATTAGTATAAAATATATCAATTTATATTATTTTACTTTTTGGTGATATTTTATACCAGTTGAAGAAGGCTTTATGATAATTTATATTAATTTTTACTATTTAATAATATTTTGTAATAATTATTTTTTATTATACTAATTAGAAAAAATTGTTTTACTTATGTTAAATAATATATTCAGATTTGTAATAATTTAGATGATTTTTTATTATTTAATATCGATTATTATCAATTGATTCTAATTTGTAATAATATTTAGTAAATTATGATATTATATCATATTTTGAACCAATTTTAATTAAATTATACAATATATTATTAATGAAAAATAATTTTATGAAATTTATAATATTTTATTTCAATGTAATTATTTTTCATTAGTATATAAAAAATATTTATATTTATATATAAAAATTATTGAGATTTATACTAGTTTTAAATAATATCAAATATTTCTTATAAATTTATTCTAATATATAATAATCTATCAGTTATTTTATAAATTTAAACAATTATTTATCTAAAATATGCATTTTTTAAAAATATTTTTAGATTTATTAAATTTTACATATTTTTATTGGTTTATAATAATCTATTATATTTATACTATTATTTGATTAATTATAATAATTTATAATGATTTTAATTAACTTATCAAATTTTATTAATAATTAAAATATTCCCAAAATACAGTTATATTATTATTTTGAAATAAATTTATTATATTGAAAATAAATTTTAATAAATTTACATAATTTATAATAATTTTAAATATTCATAATTTATTTATTGAAATTTTTATAAATATTATTGATTTTATTAGATTTAATCTAATTTATACATATTGGTAATACTTTTAATAATTATTTTTAATTTTAAATACTTTACAATATATATTTTACAATTTAAATTACATTATTATTATTTTGTTAAAATAATTAATTTTAATTTTTTTAATTATTACTAATGTTTTTCAGCTTTTTATCTATTCTATTTTATTTTGTTAATTAATTCTATTTTTAATAAATATTTACTAATTTTGTCTAATTTTTTTAATTTATACTATATTATTTAAATTTGGTGTTTTTTAGTAAATGTTATTAGTTTTTTAATATAAACTAATTTTTAATATATATACTTTTTTATGAAATTTTCAAAATTTATACAAATTTAAAATTTTCTATTCAATGATGTTAGTAATAATTGGAAATAATTTTTTTTATATTTATTGTAGCTTTCAAATATATATATATAAAATATTTTACTTTTCATTAATTTATATTTAACATTTTCAATTTTTTATAATTTATAATAAATAAAAAAAATTCATTAATAGTATCAAATTTCTGTTAATATAAATTATTATGATTATATATTTATAAATCCATATATATTAATATTAATTTTATTTCATTATTCGAATATTGATTAATTTACATTAATTTGTAAAAAAAATTGTAATTTATCACATTTCACAATAATTTCATTATTTTTTCTTTTTTAAAATATTTTTTTATTAATTTAATAAATTCATATTAATTCGAAATAATATTTTTTAAATTTAGTATAGTTTAAAAATATTTTTTAATAATTTAAACTAATAGCATTATATTATATTTATCACATTTCACCATTTATACTATTTTTTTAATTATACGAATTCCCAATAGATCTTTATTAATTTTTAATGATTTATACTATTTCTAGTCAATTATATCATTTTTTTTAAAATTGGAATTTTAAATCTGTTATTAATTTATAATATTTTTGAATGAATTAAAATTATAATTAATAATTTATTGTAGTTTATAATATTCTAAATTAATTTATACAAATATTTATAATTCTATTTTAATTTAAATTAATTTCATTTAATATTTACAATTTTCTATAAATATAGAGATATTTGAATAATGTATACAAATAACAATTAATTAATAATAAATTATTGTGATATTTTTTAATTTTGAATATGTTATAATACTTCTACTTTTTTAATTAAAATAAATGAAATTTTATTATTTCACTCATAATTTATAATATTTTTTATTTTTTTTATACAATTTTTAAAACATTTATAATATTTTTTATTTTATATACAAAATTTATTAACCAAATTCAATTATATAAAATATATAGTAATAACTATTAATTTTTACAAATATTTATTAAGTTAAATATTTTATATTGTTTTTTAATAATATTTAACAATTTATATTAATTTATAATAACATTAATATTTTTATACCATTATTACTATAATTGTATAATTTTCATAATTTTTTATAATAAATTATAACAATAATTAATTAATAATATTATTTGGGTGACATATTGAAAATAATTTATATTAATATTTACTTTTTAAAAAAAATCTTTATAATATTATGTTATCTTTCATCGTATAAAATGAATAAAATATTGACATAAACAAATAAAAACATAAATACGACGAAAAAGTAAAAAAAATTGAACTATTAAACAAAAAAACTAATAACAATAAAATAAATTATAAAAATACATAAAAAATATTACCATTAAAATATTATTGCTTGAAGACTCCTCAACAGATTTAGAGAAGAAGAAATTTTGTTAGACAATGTGAGAATAATTGGGCAAGTTTGTATATTAAAATTTATATTTATTATAACATACTTTTGGGATGACTTTTTCATCGACACAATTACATTTTTATTAAAAGTATTTTTGATGAACAATGTATTTTTTATGGGTTTTAAAGAAAATGTAATGTTCTATTGCATAAATCAAATGAAGAAAATTCCCCCCTATCCAAAAAAAAATCATGATGGACAGTTTATCACAAAAAAACATAGAATAAGGTTATTTCTGATAGAATCTGAATATAAAGATTTTTTTTAAATAATTTGTGCCAAATTCAAAAATATGGTGCAAATTATTTTATCTAGCAATAGTATTGGTAACAGATCCCAAAACCTTTGACAACAAAATAGGTGGTATGTACACATTAGCCATCAAAAAACACTTTATGACAAAAAATTCTAATGGATAAAAAACAGTAATTTGATGAGACTATTTTTTTATGTTGTTTAAGTCCGTTACAAATAACATGTCAAATGAAATATTTTCCCTATAATGAAATCATATTAGAGTTATTATTGGGGCATATATAGTGGGTCAATGTTCTATTTGAGTTGTGTTTGTGGTATGTGATTCATATGGTTGGGATCACCATAGAATTGTTTTGAACACCTTTAAGAGAGACTTCGAGTGGATGGCGCCACATCTGACAAGAATGCGTTTTAGAAAACACCAAAATGTGCCGGGAAAGGCATGTACACGGACAGTCATCTTGATATTATTTTTAGTAATGTGGGGGAAGCTCTGCTTCTAGAAAATGGCATTCCCAATTTATGGAGTAATGAAGTAGAATTAAAATTGATTTCGGGGATTGAATATAGAGAGTTCTCAGGGACCATGAGGCAATGGTATATCAGGTGATGTGTTTTGGGTACAACCATAGCTTCTTCAGGAAGAGATGTGTCATGGGGGGCAGATGCAATGACAGAGTTGGTATGCACTTGAAATTATCATGGAAATTTTATAATATCATGTGGAGGATGGTCCTTTAGAGAACATTGTCTTTTTTTGAAAGACTATTGGTTTTGACATCATGACCATGTCTTTTTGGGACATGGATTGAAGCTTGAGAAAGACCCCAAGTGTTCAAAAGGAGGATAAATAATGGCTAGGGGAGAATGTTGGCATCAAAATCCACTGTCTTTACATTGATCCACCATTGACTAAACTGTGGGAATTGACAAGGTCTAGGGACTATTATGGGCTCATTTTTCCTCTAGTGATGTAGAAATTCCTCACATGTAGGATAAGAAGTATCCATAGAGCCTTATTGGGAACACTAACTCACTAATGAGACTCATCGGCTAGACGTTGCGGTCATATAGGTTATTTTTAATCAATATATTCTCCATTATTACACATATATATATATATGATATTTGTATTTATCATAGATGGGGGCTTGGGAAATTCTATTCCTTAACTGAATATCCCCTCTAAAAGTAATCTAAAATACCCTTCTTCCAATGGGTAATTAGGGTGTGTTATGAATATAATCCCCAATTATATTATTATTTTTCTCTTTTCAAGAATTATTTTTCATTTCCATACATATTCCTTCATTTGGTTTGGTTTTTTTTGATGATTCCAGCATAGTATATTGTAATTTTAAAATGGTTGAACATGTTTTTTTTTCATTAACATATAATATCTTGAGGACTCTTCTACACAACTTTAGATACCATTTTTTACGGTAAGACACATCCATAAAATTATATGTGGTTTTTTTAAATTGATGTAATTAAAAATTATCAATATGTTTAATGATATTTTCTTCATGTCGGATGGTGTCAAGGGTATATTTTGGACACTTCAAGTACGTTTGGTCAATGTTCTTATGTGAAGGTGGTTCTCGGTGTGTTTTTTTAAATTTTATACCATGATTTATTAAAAATTATGTTTAATTATTTTTATTATAATTATTTATTAGGATTACTAATGTAATTGAAGGTCTTGAGTTTTCATATAGACTCATATGAGGCTTGGATAGGATCGGTAGAGTCTTGGTGGAGATCTTCAGGGTTGATAACTATTTTTGAGGTGGGTATACACTATCATAAAATACCAAATATAAATTTATGAATTAGTTTCCATGTGGGAAATCATTAAAAATTTTATCTATTAGAGTGACTGAGGGAAAAAATACCCATAAGATAGATGGATGGGGTGGAATTATACCCCAAATTAAGGATATGTTCATTGAATCTCCTGGGATGTTCATATTCAAATTAAGACAATTATTCCGAGGTGTTTTATATCCCAATTTGATAGTGAGAAACATTGAGAGGAAGCATGACGTTTTATGGGTTATATAAATGGCCTATGTTTTTTCTGAATAGCCTTTTTGGTGAGCATGGGACGCTGGTTTCCATGTGCAATGTGGTCTCCTTTGAGAGACATGAGATAAGACCCTATCATAGGTAGTATGAATCATTTAAGTGATAATCCATTATGGATATATAATTTCAATACTAAAGGGATTTTGGGTAGGTGCTAGACCAGAGTATAAGTTCTATGGTTGTCATAGTCCTTCAGGTAGTGTTGTCACCCTAGAATGTCAATACCTTTTGGGGTAACCACCCAAACTCTAGAAACCTAGAGTTGGCAGTCATATTAATTTAATGATATAAAATACAATAGTTCATATATATTCCAATCGATTAATAGTCTTGTATTACTGTATACATAAAAAAATATATTTTAATACATATATAATATATGAACTCATTATGATAACATCATTATCACATCTATCACATCCCTGAAAATTAAACATAATTCCCATATCTGTTTCCTTGGGAAAGGGAAAATGATGAGATATTGTATTTATTATGTAGTATAATACAAAAAATATATCATAACATAAGCATAGAAGAATTGAATTGGTTGGATTATAAAGAAACCAAAAATTCATAATTAGCTGAAATAGATGGCATTCCATAGTCATGAGAATAAATGAAATCATCGATAAAAATAAATATTCATCTCATACTAATTTACTGCATAATTTTGAAAATGTAAACCTATTATCAATGAATTTTGTGAAGTAAATATGATGATATTTTGAGATATATACAAAAAAACCCCATCATTTTTTTCTTATGATAATTTTCGATGCATCCATGGGATTTATAATTTTTCCCCCACTATTGACATAATTAAGTCCAATTCATTCACCAAAAGATTCCATGATACAATTCATTCCATTCCCTATAAAACAGTTATTTGAATAAAAAAATGACTATCTATTGAAAGAAAAAATTTAAATCATTTACATAAACATTCAATTTAATGATATAAATTCAAAGGAGAATATCCCTCAATCAACAATGATATTTTTGGGTATTGTCAAGCTAACATGAAGTTTCCTTATCAAAGAAATATCAGGTAGAGGATACATGAAATGTTTTTGGATAACCCTGGAAGATATCTATTTGGTTTAATATTATTTATTTATTGGATAATAAGGGAATTTTAGGGAAAATCTTTAATCGTGTTTTATAAGGAGTGTTTGAAAATTCCAAATAATACCCTCAGGCATGTCTAGCTAGGTGTGTAGATCAGGTCCCACTAATTCTGAATTAGAGAGATGATTTATTAAATGATAAATAAATAACATTCTGGGTTATTTATTAATTATGAATCTATGATACATATAATAACATATACTATTGTGAAGATATAAAATTTTGTTTCTATGAAACAACTCATATTTATAATTTACTAAAATTTATAATGGTTTCCCCACTGTGGAATAGATTGAGTTTTATAATAGTTTTAGTAACACTTGTATCAAAAGAATGTGAGGGATGGAAAATAATATAGACCTGTTAATATATTGAAATTAATGAGGAATACGGTAAATTTTCACTAATGTATGTTTACACACAAAAAAAATGATATAATTTGTTAATATAATGTGACTTCCAGTGAATGAAATTTTTAATGGAAACCCCCAATTTGGGTTTGGGGTGTAATTAATTAAAAACTATATGAGTATAGGGATTAAATATGTTTTGAAAATTACATTTCTTTATCGATTTTCATGTAAAAAATTACTAATAGCTAGTTAATAGTACACCTAATAGAAATCACCTTCAAAATACAAAAAAACCCTCTCAATGGGATGAATTGTAGATAAAAAACCTATAATATCAATAGTAAATTTTAAAAAAAATAATTAACCTCATGTATCCTATACATAGATATTTTAATAACTGAATTTAATTCAATCCTCAAATCCATATTCATTTTAATTTATATACACCTTCATTATCAATTGTAATTATTCCTATTTTCCACTTAAGGTGTTAAGAGTTTTGATCTTTTCTACCAAATTCCTAGTATTTGTGTTTTTTCATCATTATAAAGATTTTAAATTTTACCATGTCCTTATATTTAATATTCTGGATTATATATAATAATTTATGGTGTTTTGGAATCTTTTCATGAGTGTTTTATTCTTTATCCATGGTGTTGAAATCAATAAAATCTTGTTCTTATTACTATTGAAGATCGATGCATGATTTATTAATTAATGAATTAAATATTTATTTTACATTTTCATGACCAAATATTCAATATATGCTCACTTATATCATATTATACATATAATTATGACCCCATTTAAATTTTTGATATAAATTTTACGTATTATTCTATTATGAGGTTGAATTGGCCTAAATGTGAATATACCCTGATCTAATGAATGAGTATGAGGTGGTTTAGTAGTAATATCATTAGACTAGAATCATAATAATGTTATATTTTATATATTAGGGAAATGTATTTATATTATAAGTATTTATAACAATATAAAATAGATATAAAAATATTACATAATGTGAATAAAAATTTTTTCTTCTAAGAATTTTTTCTTAAGGTAGTTGGTTATAAAATGATTTTGTAATGTTTAAATCATTAATAGGTTATTAAATATGACATAATATAATGTAAATAATTATAAAAACCTAATATTTGTTATTTCAACCAATTCATAGTTATTTCAAAGAATATATTTTAATAAAATTATAGAAAATACTATTATATAGAGGTAGTATTCCATGCAAATGACGAAAGGATGATTTAATTTCCTATGAAATAAAATTATGGTATAATGAGGTTTATCACATCCAAAAAATAGACATGTTATATATATATATGATAATTAGTTATAAATTTCACTTTTACATGGTCCAAGTTATGTGGTAGTGGAAAATGAAACACTTTGGATCATGGAGGTGGTTGTTCACCTAGATAATTCATTTTCATTTTTTTGATTTCATAAAGAAATGGTTAATTATAGTTAATGGTTATTTCATTAAACTAATTTCATTTAAAATATATACTATACTGATGTTATATTAGGTATGAAAAATTTACAATTATATGTGAGTGATAGAAATGAATGATGTTAAGTAAAAAAGGATTACTAATTAGGATCACCGTGATATTTATATTGAGTATACCTTATAAATTGAGGGATTGATATTAAATATTGTAACTATATTCTAAAAAATGAAGTAGAGTATTCAATTATATGGGAAAGGGTATGTTTTTAGTATGAAAATTAAATTTTTGGATTGTTATTGATGGGTTTATGGGGTTTCCCTTTTATAAGTTGAATGGGATGACATTTTAGAAATTACCCATCTCATGTTTCTAATAGGGTGTCACTGTCTAGGACGAAGGCCGAAAAATTGAGAAATATTTAATTTGGGAAGGGTTATGGTTGAAAATAACCTATACTATTCAAAATGAAATATATTTTAATAATATTTATAACTCTTTATAACAATATTTTTTCTTTTACCATTTTATATATTTACTCGGTTAGTTATTTTTATGTTAATAATTTACCATTTATGAAAAAATAAGATAGTTATTTATCTATATTTTGGACAATAGAATTAAAAAAAATTAATTTAATTAAACATAATAAATATATAATTTTGATATAAATTAAATTAACATATAAAAATTATATTTCATCCATTATTTTTACTGTGAATTGTATCTTTATAAAATATTGTTATAAAACATTTTATTAAAAAAATTAAAATTATACATAGAAAATATAAATTCATAAAAAAAGGAGTTTTATTTTTAGTTTATTCTTATATCATAATAGTTCTATAAATTAAATGATTTTAATAAAAACAGTCTTTTCCTAATTTACCTAATCCCTCCTTCACAAAAAATAGAAAATGTCATGTCAAGATAACATGATAGTGATTAAATTTTAATTTTATTGAATTCTTAAAAAACTATATTGTAATATTTTTCAATAATATATTGAAATATACTAATTAATTTAGAATCTTTTTAGAATGCATTTTTTAAATTTTTGGATATGTTTTTCACATGATAGAGTAGTGTATTATGTTTTAAATTCCCCCCTAAAAATGTAATCATAAAAATTTGGTTATTTGTAATCTTTTTAAAAAAAATTGGATATTATAATGTCATAAATTTTTATGCTCTGTTGTTTCCTCTTCGAGATTGTGATTTCTCTAGTAGACACTAACTAATATATTTTTTAAAATTATACAAAACATTATCTATGTTAAAATAAATCATGATATGATTATTTATAATCTCCCAAAATCCCATTATAAATATGAATAAACCCCTTTCAATTTGTTCATTTTTTATTTTAACATCTAACGTGGTAAAACATTGAACAGACAACTGATTTGAACCTTGGAAACCTCAGATGATTTAAATCGTAGTTATTCTCCTTAGTGTAATAAATCCATTGACTAAATTTTTCATTGAAGGGTAAACTGATATTTTATCTTTAGAGAAAATTTTCCAATGAAAAGTAACATCATTCTCCTAAAATTCATAATTATTATACATACCACATATTTTGTTTTTCTAGGGTTATATAAAATTATGTGTAGATAGTTATCCAGATATTGATCAATATTTAGTGTATATTTATAAATAATCAATGAATAACACTAAAAGTTATCAATATATCCCTTGAAAAATATATTATTTATATGAATAAAGAGATATTTAGAATTATTCAATCCAATGGGCATTACTGTAAATTCAAAATGCCAATACCTCTTTTGAAATTTCATATTTGATATATCATCCATCTACAAAATTATTTGTGGATAACTATAGTGGAGACATATCATTCAAAAGTATTTATAACATTATATAAACAAAAAAAAGTAATCAATGTGTTTTAGATGATACTTAAATTTTTTTTTATTTTGGGAATTTACCTTTTTATAATTGATGCACAATCTCATAGGCCCATCCAGATTTTTCGTGAATACAAATGGATCTCCCCACATTGAAGTAAAAGGATATATAGATAACATATCAAAAAACCCATAATATTTCTTTAGAAACCCCAAAAACTCTAATACTACCATTATATATGAATTGTTAGATACATTTATGTTGTTATGATTTTTTTCAGTGGAAAAATTATCTTCTAAAACATTTTGATGACTAGGTAATTAATTTGGAAAAAAATCGATAAATATTTATAAAAATAGTATATCCTTTATTCATGGGATATATTCCTCATCCACATATCTTTCTTGATATGCATCTATTACATTAATTCACTTGTGGAGAGTTATTAGGGTGGATATATTCATTATTTAGATAGTTATTTAACTCCTGTAGAGATAGGTGATTAAATCTTGTCTTTCAGAATTATAATTTCCATGTCATGTAGATAATTTTATTCACTTTATTTTGAAATAAAATTAATACCAAGGATCAATTAGCGTCATACATCTATATAAAAACCTTATTTTTAAATATTGTGTGTTTATGAATCATAAAACAAAATGATTGAAATATCTTGGTTGTAATAATATTTCCAATATGTTTCAGAATTTATAATTTCATAATCTTGTTTCTATGGAATTTTTTCTAACAAAAAATGGTGTAAAGCATTGAAGATCCAAAATCAAATAGAACACTATCACGAATTTAGGATATAATTAATGTAATTTTCACCAGAATACAATGAAATTTTTCTATAGATATGGTAATCTCAAAATATTATACATAACCTATATTACTTTTTAAAAGAGAATTGAATTGATGTTTTGAGGAATTGGGTCACCTAATGTCTGTTCTACTTACAGTTAATTTATTGAACAGAAAAACATAATCATTTCATTTATATATGTGAACTCAATGCCATTTTTTATTTTCAGCTATAAAAAACACATGTTCCCTTCTAAGAAGCACAGAGGTGTTACTTCCCATAGTTATAACTTTCGTTAAATATCCATCATTTCTTCCACTTTTTTATTATTCATCCCATGGTACTCATTTTTCTTGGTATACAACATATTTACTTTAAATACATACATTTCAATGAATTATTATTGTTTCTTAATGGAGATTTGGAAAAAAAAATTGTATGATGGTATCAACTGAGAGACCAATTCTCTTCAAAAGAATAGATTTAACCCTTCATGGAAATAACAAAACATATTTTAAATTATACAAACATACTCCACCACATGTCTAGATCTCCATATAATTTTTTCCTCATACTCAAAAACATGTTCCTCCTCCATTTGTCCAATATTGGTGAACTCACATTCCATTTATACTTGTTTCTCATATGTAATGTATTTTTCATTGAATTACTCTTTAAATGATCAACATTTATTTTATCTTATGAAATGATCCTCTTCAGTGTTTTCAATTATAAAATTGTATTTTTCTATATCTACCGTCTAAATATTGACTTATCTGATCATTTTTTCCTATTCACTTCATCAAAAATATTGATATACTCTCTCTAGATACATGAACCATCATTCAGTTACAAATTTATTTGTACTTTCAATGAATGTGGGTGTTTTTTGTCACATTAATTGGTAAAATAAAGTAAAAACATATTTTTGAGCAGCACGTGACATTATGTGGGAGATAATATTTTTCTTACCATTGTAAACTACCATAAAATGGTTATTATGTGATTAACCTCAAATATAGATTTATTTATTTTTTTCTTATGGTAATATCCCTACATTGGATATAGAAGATGACATGGTGCTCATTCCTCCCATTAGTATTTAACTATATAAGATGTAATAAACATAATTAGATCACGTTTTATAGTTTTAAAATAAAACTCATATTTTTTTCTATAATATCCCTCAATAAATCTTTTGGTGTATTCATAGTACATGTTCTATATAACTAGGATTCTTTAAATCTAATAATAATGGTGCTTAATAATTTTTTAATGATACTAATCATAAAATATATTATCCCTTAACCATGTAAATGTAGCAGTATTACATTATTGGAACATAATAAAAGAATTTTACACCAGATCCAACATCATAGTATTATTGTATGAAAATATATATATATATATACATATTTTAAATTTGATAATAGAATATATAGTAAGAATATATTCCAAGAATAGTATTCTACCTTCTATTAAATACCTTGAAATATAACCTATTTCCCCACTTGGTTACATGGGGAATGGATAAAATAAGGGTGAGATTAGATGAAATTTCAGGTGTATAGGGCAATATAGTTACCATAACATAAAAATGGAACATATTATATGTATAGAATAAAGAAAAAAATTAATCCACAATCAACCAAAGTTAATGAAATGGTATAAATATGATAATAACTGAGATATTGGTTAAAAATAATGATTGGTCTCAAAATGATTGAATGCATAATTTTAGATATTAACATATTATTTTAATGGATTACACCAATACACTATAAAAATTTTGGGAGAGTAATACACAAAAATGGCATGTTTTTTTATCTCATGTGACATGTTAATGCATTGAGGGGATAAAAAATTCTATAAACCAATAATTACTATATTATGTTTAATGGATTCTCTATAATATCCAACATAAATTTTAATTCGTTTTTTTAAGAACCTCTTGCTAAATAAATACATAGTTATCTATATAGTAAAAAATATGAAAAAAATACTTCCCCAATCAATATAATAATTTAGAAATCATGAAAAATATCACTTAATCATTTTAAAATCTATGATGTATTTTCAGTGAAAAAATAAATTTCTTTACAAGTAAATATAGTGGTGAGGGTACATTCAATGTGATGGGTTACCCATGGAATATAATAATTTTTTTTAATATTTTTCCTTGTTTAGAGATAATTGTATTTTTTTAAATTTATCCATTGTCATGCATCATGAAACGTTTTTGGTATTTTTAAATAATATCATATGGGAATATATATCCAATTGTGTAGTATTAGTCCAACCTATCATGCATCAGAGTAAAGATTGAGTAAATTATAAACAAAAAATTTTGGGTAGAGTACTCATAGTGGATTTTTTATGTAAAATATCATCGACATTATAGTATATAGACATGTAATTATTTTATTGAAAACTTTATAAAAATGTACATTACCAAATCATATAATTGTATTTACACTATGAAAATTATTGTTTTTTAAAATGGTTTCGGAGAATGAAGGATAAAAAGAGTGTGAGGGGATGATTGCAATAAAAATATTTAAATATAATTATATTACGGAGGAAAATGGTAACTGTTTTCCCTGTTTATTTATACACCACAAAAATGGAATAAAATATTTATATATGATGACACCAAATGTTGAAAAATTAATATGGAAAACCCCACTTATATCATTTCTATAAATTCAATAAAAACACTGATAAATAAGAGGAAAATAATGATATGTAAATTCCATGATAAATAATAATTTCAGGATATAAAACCTCATGTAGGTAGTATA
Source organism: Viscum album (assembly GCA_963277665.1). Classification (NCBI taxonomy): domain Eukaryota; kingdom Viridiplantae; phylum Streptophyta; class Magnoliopsida; order Santalales; family Viscaceae; genus Viscum; species Viscum album. The sequence continues at coordinate 64,240,044 of OY728128.1, forward strand.
TGGAACACAATAATAAAATTATATTCCTAATAAAAAACATTCCCCAAATGGAGGTATTTTAGGTGGAAAACGCTTACCTCATTTCATGAAATGAAAAAAATCTGCATGTATGAACTGAATTTGTGTCTTAATACATTTATTAGGACCTTACTCGTATCCATTTTCTTTTCTATTCCTAAAAAAATCCATTCACAATGTGAAGTCAATATATTTTCCACATCATATTTTCATTGTTTTAATTGATTGTACTAGTTTCATTATAGTAGTGTCGTTATTCATTCTTCATACATATTTAATCCTTGAAATATAAAAGCTAATAAATATAGAGACTACTTATTATAATATATGAGGTTTAAAATTAATTTAACGTGTATTTTAATCATTTCCATGAATATTAAACTGCTAACAATCATGTTTGTGTGGTTCAAGAAGATTTATGTGTGCTTTTTAATTAATAAAATAAAATTTTATACAAAATCTCAAAAAAAAAAATATCATTATCCATACATAAATATCGTATTATAATAGAAATTATTATTCAATATCATTTCATGTTAAAAATTTATTGTTGTTCATGAATGTAGTTAAAATATTCGAAAAATTAATATATCTGGAATAAATTAATGGGTAAGTGATGGTTTTGTTGAAACACAATTTTTCTTTAGGTATTATTATCATATTTATTTTTTATTAGTGTGAAAAATTATTCTTTTTGAGTAGTTTGGATTATATTTAATGGTTATGATAATATTATATAATATGAATTAAATTATTTGACTCTTAGTATTATTGTATAGGATGATTGATTTTGTAACAATTATTTAATCATAATTATTGTAATAGGTTTTTAAATTTGAAAAATAATAATTAATAGTTAAATAGAAATCATTTGTATCCTTTCAACATATTCTCTATTATATCAATGAATATAGGTTACTAAAAATAGAAATTTCTTTTCAATAGAGGTGGTAGTTTACACATTTTCATATATGATGATTTATTTTTCATTTGAATGAAAATATGATATAAATTTTATATTATATCTATATCATAAACATGTTATAAATTTTATAATTAATTAGTATGTTCACCAATTATAGAGAGTGAATGAAAATTGAACTCATTACTTCATTAATGTGGTAGTCCAGAAATATGATCAATACAAATTTTCATTTTTCATTAGGAAATGTGGAATGGTGGTTAATGATTATTACATTAAAATAATTAAATTAATAATATGAAAATTATTTATTTATTCATATATTGATGTGGAAATTATAATTAAAATGTAAATATAGAGAGGATGAATTATAATTAAAATGTATTACTCGACTATGAATTTTGAGATTTCATTATAGGATATCATCAAAAAGGAAGGAATATTAAAAATATTACAACCGTAACATAATTATTGAAATGGATAATTTAAATGGAAGGATAAAATTGTATTTTATCAAGAATAAAAATATGTTAAAGTGTGTTATTTAAATTGGATTGAGAACTATTGGAGTGGGGATTGGATAAGGTCAACATTTCATTCTAAATTATATTTTACTCATGTTTTAATGTTATATTCAACTATTTACGACTACAGATTACACTTTTAACATGTTATCCTTTACAATGCTATCTGGTTTATCTTATTAACTTATCCTTGATAACATAGAATAAAATAGTCATTTTTATATAATTTGTAAAAACTGACCCCAAATTTAAAATCCATTTAATACGATAATATATATATGTATATGTGTTATATAATATAATTTCAGAATACTAAATAAACAAATTATTTAATAAAATTAGTGAAAATGTTACATATATTTTATTATATGAAATATAGGTTTCATGATATCATTTTAAAATGTTCCCTTTTATAGATAAAATATATATTTGTTAATGAAAATGTTCTTTCTTGTTTTAATGGTGATAAAATCTTGTGATTCTGAATAATTCGTGGTTTTATAAAAAAAATTATTTATACTATTCTCATAATCTTCAACATATTCTAAAGGAAGCCCAAAATATCACCTTAAGATAATAAATTTATGAATAATTAAAAATTGCATTTTATTTTATTGAAATAAAATTATAGCATTATGAGGATCATATTTTAAATATTCATTTAAATATAATATTTTTTCTCACAAATCTTGTAATAGTTTATTATATGGTGCTTACATGATACAGTAGGGAATCTGTTATTATATTGGGCCTTTATATGATATTTAGATGCCTATTGAGAATAAGTGTGTGGGAATAACCAAGTGGAATATTATAATATATAGTGTCATGGTGTTTTCATGGTAGGTTTTTGAGATCTATGCATGATATATTTTTCCTATGATGTTTGTGTGCCATATACGAAAAATTACTAACAATCAATGTTGTTTCCTTCATTGTTATTCCCTGTTTTCTTTAAATGGGTGTCCATTGGAGGTTTTGTGTCATGAACCAACATGATAAGTGGATATTTATGGTTTGGTTATCCTCTACATTGGGATCATGTTCTTGTACAATGTTCGACCATGATAATGATGGGGAATGTGTATAAGGCAAGGAAATGATGACCTTGTGGTGTGAATGAAATAAAGGAGGAAATATGATGAACGTATGGATTGACCATGTACTAATGAGAAAATTAGCCCTATGGACAAAAAGATTCTAGCTATGGACATAGATTCCTCATGTAATAACCCAATGTTTGATTGGTATTTTGGGTCGTTCCAATACTTTTATTGGTACGATGGACTTATTTCATGATTTGAGACCTAATTTTCCATGTTTCTCATCCCAAGACTATGTTATCGGTGTAATGGACTTGTGGAATGCGAAGAGTAAAATTTTCTATGGGTTATGATTTGAAAGATGTTTTGACCATTAATCATTATCTAAAAGGTAAAAATGTATAATTTACGTCCTAATTCGATACTTGATGGTTCATTCTACATTCCTACCGGAATGATGAAGATATAGGTATAGTTTTGTGTTAGGGTTTCCTGGTTATCACTGGATAACCTATAAATAATGTTTTTATAATCATGTATCATAGTGTCTCCATTATCAACAGATAGTTCAATGAGAATATATCATTATTTATTTTCTTTTCATCATGCATAAAAACACATATGGTGGAATATAAACCTGGTTAATGCTGATAAAGTATGTAGTTAATCATTATAAAGAACATATGCATCTCGATGTAATTGAAATCATTTTTTTATTCTCATGTATAACCATGGGATGAATAGTGGATTCAAAAAATGATGATTAATGTTGATGTAGAGGAATAGATAACGATGAGGTTCATTTATTTTCAAAGTGCATAATTGTATATTATTTTTCTATTCATCTGTTTATTTATTCATCTTAGTTGATTATAGTGTATATTTTTATATGAAGAAATCATTTGACATAGTATTTTGATTAGTTCAATGGTTTTGTACAATGATAGCTAATGCCTATTCTCAAATTTTAATATTTTTTACTTCCATATTGTAATTTTATATGTTGTCATAGACACCCAAATATAATTAACAGACTTTTCGGATCGTTAGTATCCAATGAATTAGTGGGAGGCTCAATTGATGAAAGGTGGAATATCATCCATAACGTGATTATTCTAATTGGGGTGTCAAATATAACCAGTTTTATGTCACAAAATACTCATGAATGATTTGGTTACATAATTATTAATGTTATACATTTCCAGGATTCATGAAAAAAAATCTAAAAATCATTAGAATCAAACTATATTATTTAATTATTGATCCCATGACATGTCATCTCTCTAATGTAGTGTCAAATATAGTATTTGATGGGTATTATTTTGACTCCCCACCATATTTAGAAATTTATCATCAATTTTAAATTGACAATTTATTCATAACATGGAATCTACTTCATCTCATATCTTATTAATACACATATTATAATTTATGTTTATTTAATATATTAATAAAAATATCAAACCCAAAATAATAAATTCAAATCATTTTAATTAATGCATCATTTTACTAATCAATTTTTTGTTATTCACCAAAAAATGTTGAAAACAATATTTACACATATCCCAATGTGTTATATTAATGTGTTATATGTAATCGATTCATGAAATGGATTATAATTATAATAATTATAAAATCATTTATTTATTATGAATAGATTGTGTGGCAATAAACCCCCACATTCCCCAATACAGAATTATTCATTATGTTTATGATCCATATGATATTATTTTTCTCAACCATTCGATGCATTTTTCTAAGCTCAAAACATTTTTTCTAATATAATAAAAGCTAGTTTAAGGGTGTCTAGTACCCAACATAAAAATCCAAACAAGTTCAAAATAACTAGAACAACACTGAACACAAAACAACACCGATTTAAACATCATAATAACTATAGTTATCCCCATATCCCATGTAGGATTCTTCTTCTCCCGTAGCCAATTCCCATTCCGTATTTCACCAAAAAAAATACACTTTGATCCTAATTTCTATGCAGGTCCAAATTATTCATAACTCATGCTGCCTTCTAAACCCCACGACCCTTTTTGACTGCAAGGACCACCTGGTTAATCCTTTTTGAAGCAGTCCTTGTCCGCATTGGACTCGAGGATATGTTTAGTCTTTTCTAGGCCTCCTTGTTGAGGTTGTAGATAAAGGTCTTCCACCTATAGAACCTTTATAATTCCCATCATTAAAAATATCTCTAAAGTAATGACCGTTAGGGGTTCTCATGTTCTCCTTCCCTCCCCTAGAGTAGTCCTTTCTCTACCCCGGATTGTTCCTTCAACCCAGTTTCATGATCTCTAGTCGAAAATTCCAGCCTATGTTCAGGAGGGTTGCATTCCACCAAGAGTTGTCACCACTCATGTAGGTGAGAATCCTCCCCAGCCATAACAGACACCACTTTACCCTTACCCTCAAGTAGCAGTACCTCAGGAGTCTTATCCCCCCAACTAAATTCACAGAGCGAGTAATGGCCTCCTCTTACAGATGACCTGCAACCAGTTCCGACCCCAAGTGATCCTCCTTCTTTTCTTTGATCTATAGAGTCCTTAATTACATCACAAATATATCACTATATATATATATATATATTATATTTAACATTTATATAAAAAATTATAATCCTATAAAATGTTCAAATCAAAGTAGATGTTAATTATATCTATTGTTTCCATGCATATCCTTATTTATTGTATAAAATTTAAAGAAGAACGAATTTATCAAATAATTTTAAACATACATAATATTCACATCATAACACCAATTTATATTAATGAATACTTAAAAGGTGTAAATAAATGATTATATTTTTTTCTCGAAACGAGAAAATAATATTGAATTTTACAATTACATATTTATATAAAAATATTACATTTATATTCAATAATAATTCATATTTATACATACAATTTATAATAAAAAAATTAAAATAAGACTATATTTTTCAGATATTTCAGAAATATGATATTTTATAATAGATATTTGGTTTATATATTATAAGAGACAATCATAACACATAAGATGATAAATATTATAATGGGTTGAGATTTTTTTATATGGTCAGACTTATAGTTTGGATAATCAAATGAACAGTACTATAATCAATTATGACATATATATATATATCCATTATTTTTTGAATATGTTATTTGAAAAAAAAATTCATCAATCCATTAATATTATAAATATTATGGATTCTATTGAAATAGTGTAAAATTAAGAGATATGTTTAGTGACATATAATTATTTGACAAATTAAATTCTATGACCACGAAAAATATAAAATAACATATTATGATATCCCATGTACTAATAAACTGGAAAAAATCAAATAAAAACATATAGCCATGAAATTTATTATCATAAAATGTATCCATTAGTGAATAAAATAATTTCATTAAATGTAAATTCTTTAAAAAAATCGTATATTTTTAATGATTATTGTAACTATATAATATGATTCAATGCATTCATACTATATCTCTGAAAGGCAGTGTTTGATATCATTCCATGCACACCCATTAATCCTAACCTTGTTTTTATTAACATGAATTATCACTTTAGTGTCTAAAAAATAAACCAAATCCCCATCAATAATGTGATGAATGTCTATAATTTCATGAACCATAATGAAGAGTAACATTCTTGGGCTGACAATGAATATAGGCAAAACCCTTGAATTTCATATCCCATAGGATATAGGTCAGAATCTACAGTTGTAGTTATATACCCCAAAAAAATTGGAGGTAATACTATTAATATTTTATGAAATGAAATGAATCCACTAATACAGTATATTAAAAAAATAGATCAAAATCCCAAAATCAAATAGAAATACAAAACAATAGAGAATGATATAATGAAGAAACCTGAAAATATTACTAGGAACACTGGAACATCACAAACCTTCTCTACGAACACCTCATAACTGACTAGATCACCATATTAATCCAATATAACATTATATATAATATATATATAATTATATTAGGGTTAGAATATAACTACAATCAGTATGATGACCTAAAAAGCACTCATGAAGTTATGAAATTATAAAATTATTTTCAAATGGAATAAATTAAGAAATAAAAAAACAAATATATTAGTACATATATTTTTCCATTATCATTAATGATCAAAATTATAATAAAAAACGTAATTAAATAGTTAAATATGAACCATATGTATACAATTCATACCTCAGGTAATTATTTTAACTGAACCATTCATACTAAACCCAAATTACAAATATCATGGATCACCCATCCTCTCAATAATACATTCTAGAAAATATTGATAATATATACATAAATTATCATCATTATAAGTCATACATCAAATCCAGAAAATCATAACACAACCTCATCATCACCACATTCCCATAATCGGAGAGTATGATCAAGAGCCTTTATAGTCCATTAAAAGACACATAATATCATAATCCAACAAAGTCCCAATGTATGAAAATATATAATTTCAATAACCCAAGAAATATTTATATAATTATGTTATATAACATTAATACATAATAGCCTATATATGAATTCATGTCATAATAGAGATCCAATACTCCCCATTTGAGAAAATGGGTATAAAAACCCACAATAGCTTGAATGTTTTTATGTTATATCTATACATTTAAGAATAAGTAGGGTAGAGGAGTACTAAGTCATTAAAATACCATAAAACTATTTTTTTGGAGATAATATTGGACCCCTAGCCATATATGACCATCAACATCCCCTACTAACATAGGTTGTGGATCCTAATAAATAACAATAATATAATTAATATGCATAAACAAACAATTTAGGGGAATCAATATCTTTGAATTAATGGATAATATATAATATGTCACATGATAAAAAATAATCCTTTACCATGTAATATAAATATACATCCACTCCTAGAACTAAGGAATTATGTGCATTATAATAATGACTTTTTCTGCTGTTCAATTAAAAACCTTTGTATAAAAACCCATTCTCATTTTATAATTAATAAATGAACCAAGATAATCATTACATCATTAATAGTCAAAATTATCATATTTATATTTATATCATATTGATTTAAAATAGTCATAATTAATTAATATGATCCAATCATGTTAATTAATCTATCATTTATTGCTATATCAAAATCCAATAAAAAATTATTAGATATTATTTAAAAAATGGGTAACCTTGAATGAAATAAACACCATCAAAAACAAATAAAAAATATTATATATCAATGTTTTATAGGAAGTGATGAAGAATGGATATCAACATTATCTAACCATTCTAATACAATCACCCAACCCCCCTCATTATATATTATATCACGTCATCAGTAAGATAAGTGAATTTTTAAGTACATGTGTAATATGATCCAAAATATCATTTATTAATGTCTGTGAGAATATTTTCTAAAAACATAGTAATCCATCTACCATTTATAAATATATAAGTGTTAGTATCTTATAATTATAACAGAAATAATTATAAATATGATGAAATCTTCTTCGTTCAACACCCGAAATATTTTTTAAACAAGGAAAATGATTTTGGACACTTCTAGTTATACCATCGTTAAAAATATTTTATTAAAATATTGACTATCCAATTCAGTATTAAATGGTTTTAGCAATAAGGAACCCAAATATAGTGTAAAATAGTATCTGCAATCATCACTAAATTGTAATTTTTATCATAAAATCATTCGAAATATAAACTTTTATAAAGGAATAACAAATTTTATTTTACCATCATTATATTTACCCATATTTTTTCATCATTATGTTATTCAATCAGTATAGGGATCAATAATTATATGATAAGAATAAAAAACCTCATAATTTTCTATTATACTATGTAGCATAGATATTATATAAGGATCAAAATAATTGTATTGAATAAAAGTATATTTTGAATTAATTAATTCCTTATTGATTTCATCATTATGTGAACATCAATAAATTAATCTCATAAGATAATTTAATCTAATTCAATATTATTTTATAATAAAAAAGTTGTCAAATCTATATATTAATTTAATTGTTTTATGAAAATAGTGTATGAATAATGAAACCAAAGATTAATCACCATCATGATCGATATAGTCCACCACCTGAACTCAAAACAATGACCTACCATAAATTATGCATGAATATTAATGACAAAAATTCATTATTCTTTAACATATATTAATAAATATATTATGATAGGAATAGAAAAAATGGGAGAACAAGGTCACCGTTGATCAATAGAGATTAATCACATCAATAAAAGATGATTAAATTTACCAAGAGGAGACTAAAATAAAATATAAGTAATGGGGTCATCTAAGGACTTATGGAATTCAATAAATTATGATCCAAATGTATAAATCCACATATTTATGTGTAAAATTAAATTTCCCTTCACTCGGGTGATTTTACATCAACCTTTGGATTTGGTGTTTCTGACCAAACCATAATAGTGATTCAATCTATTTGAAATGGCTATCTACTGATTGATCTCATTGGGTTTTTAGCCAATTTTAATATGGAATTATAAAATTTATAGCCTGTTGATAACCAAATTGGATAAAAATACTTCAAACATAAAATCCCTTTTTGATTCACAGTTTTGTGATGAAATTTACCTAACCTTTTTCAGTATTTGAAGTCTCCTACCATGCCATATAGGAACGACCCATTCCATTTCTCATACACAATAAAATATGGGCCATGCCTCATGAAAAAAACAATATAGATACCAAACTAGTAATTTCATCTATCACTATTTCCCTATAAGAAATATACTATATATTATTCATATAAAATTTTGATCAAAATAGTGTCATTTCCTCCTCAAGTTTCAATTGAATACATTTTGATAAAAAAGTACAAAAACCTGTTTTAGGGTCACCCTAAAATTGGGTTGTATTTAATGGTAACTCTAGAGCATTTGTGATTAAACAGTATTAAAAAATGAATTATTCCCTTCACCAATTAAGAAAAATTTACCAATATATTCTGTAAAATATCACCCGTCGAAAAAAATGGGTTTCAAACAATATGTTCACCAATCATAAAAATATCCAAAATTAAAGAATGCAACACCGAAAATGATAAAGAACTATTTCAAGATATGGTGTTTCATCTTCTGTAGATACAAAAGAACCCTCATACAACTATACTTCTGTTAAATAATCTTGAATAACCACTATTCCTAAAAATAAATATGGGTTAATTTTTTTCCATTAAATCTATTACATCTCAAAAAATTCTCTTCCTCAAATGACAAAAATAAAAATATAGAAAAAATGAATAGACTAATATAATAAAAAATATGTGAGATACATATAAGGGATCTAAATAAAATTTGACCACAACTGACTCATGGTATGGTAAGGTTAATGATTCAATAATAAAACATTGTCTAATAAATTTTTACACATTTCATCTCACCAAAATCAATCATCAATCAACTATGTATATTGGGTGATTATATAGGACTCACATTCCATAATTTATTCTTATAAGACACTATTATTACAAAGGACTATAAAAAGTGGATACAATATATAAAATGCCTACTCTAAATATTCAATAGTTTAAAATGTTCTTTTAATGAATTAATCATAATCTTCCACACAAAAACATAACCAAGCTAGTTCATGGGAATTATATTGTATGTACCAATGATACTATGGTACAAGGAAAATTATGGGGACCTTGTTCCACAATTGGGGGAACTAATAACTAATACACATCTCAACTGATATAATATAATAAAAAATCACTTTAACACTCTATTTATTTCCCTAAAAATACTCTATTATAATAACCATGGGCTCAAAAACCAGGATCTTACACAACACATATCTTCATGGTTGTCCATAGAACTCATTGAATGGGGATAAATAGATGTGTGTGTGATAGGTACTAGTAGATGAAAAATATCCTAAAGGTGTTTGTTCACCCATAATCCACTGAAATATATTATTTATATACACAATATTTCATACAAGGATAGACAGGTATACACCATTTGTTTTTATGTCAGTAGATTTAATGATGTCAAGGAATTACTATAGGCCAAAATCATATTGGAATCTCCTCCATACATTCGTGGTGAATAGTTTATCATGATCATATATAATCTTCTTGGAAACCACATAGAGCCTCACAAAATCATCAAAATTGTAAATCTATAATACATCCAATTTTCTCAACTCCATAACTGATTGTAATGGTTATTATTTTAGAAAATTTTCCATGATCATGTAGATAACATCATATTTAATTTATTATTGAAAAAAAGTTATCAAAAATCACATGGAGATGTGCCCCAAAAATATATAATAGACACTAAATATTAGTATAATCCAACATCAAACATGATGTTAATATTTCACCTTCAGGAAAAAGAAGACAATGAAATCAACTATGTTATTAATCACAATTCCCATTCTATATAGATAAGAATACATATGATATGATAGATACTATCAAAACTCTATTCTATTACCAAGAAGAAATAATTGTATCATATAAATAACCAAATATCACAACATTTAGAGAACAATGATCTTCCCTATAAGAATTAGTCAATATTATTCATCAATATACTACTCATCCAGAGCACCACCACTAAGAAAATAATCCAACCAAACTTCCTCCAAGTAATATTCCAATTATTATTCCTTTGATCAATTCAAAATCAATGGATTCACTATAATATATTAGAGAAACCCCTTAACATCGACTTATACTATATCACAAGATACTCACCAATAAATCTCCAAGTATCTCTGGAAGCATTGGTAAAATAATTGTTTGAATTCCTACTCGAAGGATCTAAAAAATTCTCTTCCATGAATTTAATGGAAATAAAGATGTCAAATTCCAATGAATAACCAACCACAATTATTTTTTCATGATCATATCATGTTTTTATTAAATAAAATATAATAACCATGTCATTCGTGAATATCTTTAATGCATCACGAATGAAATATTATCAATATGACTAAATAGATGGACCACCTCCACATTTTTGAGATAATTGATATCATAGATACTATCAGTACATAATAATTGTAAAGAATCATAATATGTAAATGTTATTAGGTGAAAATAACTAAACCAATCCTAATGACTAATTCACTGTAACAAAACTATAATGTAACTCCTTCCACGAGATGATGGAGGAAAATGATACTGATCATCATCTCCTTAAAACAAAAAAGACCTCTGGAACAACTTGACACTCATGAAATAATGTTCCATCTTCTTGAAGACTATAATATCAGTCAAAATATTATATAAATTAGACATTAATATCTAGTAAAAATATTTTTTCCATAAAATATATCAATGTTTTCCATAATTTTTATCGATACCAAAGAATCGACTACCATTATCATTAATGGATACAAAATTAATATGTATTGAGATATAACATATTTATGATATTAACCACTCCAAATAAGAACATTCATTTTGATAGCTTCCCAAATTTTTTATGACAATGATGATCCTTCAAAAAATACATTAAGATTCACTACAATTCCAACTTTTAACTCATAATACATTATAATATAGTAAATGGAAACCAATACAAATCGGTCAATAAACTCACAAAATAATGATTTCAACCTAAACATCCACACAGATTGTCCCTTCATTAATTCTAAACATTGTTAAATTATTTTTAATGAATATAATTATATCTAATCCATTCATTGAATATATTTTTTCACACTTAAGTAATGATATCCCAAATGACAAATGATTTCCAATAATAATTCATACACCATTTTTTGATCAAGTAAATACCCAATCTATGAGAGGAGACATCATTTCATTAATTATCACTTAATTAGAGTAATAATTATCAATACATAATAACATAACAAAACATACTTTATTCATGAAAAATACTATAGAAACTTACTAATATTGTCTAGGATAAGTAAATCCATCGTACATTAGGCTCTGTATATAAAATCATAACATAAAAAACACTTAAGACACCACCATATATGGAGGCCTTAATATTTTTTAATATAATGAAATTCAACTATATTGAAATCATGATTTCACATAAGGGGGATTAAATTGAAACTTGTTCAAGTGTATCATCATTGTACTCCTCTAAAACACTGGGAAAGAATATAGCGTGAAGCTTCACTAATCCAAGAGTTATCATAGAATCCATAAAATATAATAGTTCAACATTCATATGAATCATTTGAATGTTTTCCTCACAAATATACATAATAAATAAAACATATTTATCAATGAATATATCTCAACCCTAAAAATATCAATGACATAATACACTGAACTTGGCTATTCCATGAGGTTTATGATATCAAATGGATGAATCCCCTATTATAGAAAATTTATTAACCACTAATACATCTATTAAATTATCTATAAATTTTTTTACAATCAACCTAAAACTAGTCAGGTCAATAGAAAGGGAACATGAAGCCTCTCCACCACAAGTACTATATAATAAACTAGATAATTAGTAAGGGTGATGTGAGTACCTTATAATGAAATTAAAAAAACTCTTATGTAGAATATAGAATGATGATATCCTACATGGTGTACCATTCACTTAGTGTTGGAATGTATAAGGCAAACACATGACTAGTTATTTCTCTATAACCCCTATGAACCAAATACAGAACATATATTTGGGCTTGATATACTCTATATCTATATGTATTATAGGAATCATGGGTCTTTCCTCAACCTACACCATCATAACTTTGTTAAAAAATTATGTAGTCACCCTTTTCAAACAACCATCATATTGGATACTTGTAAAATGGGGAATCTAGAAGTGGGTAATAAGGAGCATGCTATATGATGGGGACGATTTTATATTCAATAGTCTTATGTTGCAGAAAATCACGTGGAATGAAAAACATCAAATATCCAGTAAATGGAATAAAAGATACTAGATTATGATAGAACAGGGAGAGTCTAGATTTGGTGATGACTCGCTATTTTTTTTAGCCTCTAATGACAAGTCAATTATGAACCTCTAAACATAAATATACTCTTAGTGGAGTCCAGAAGTCATCCCTCATAAGATGATTTGGTCCTTAACACCATTATCTCTCTAAGATCTTCCTTCTCCAACAAACAAAAATATATTCTATAAACATAAATGGTGTAACCATAACCTTTATTAAAAGACCCAAAAAAGTACATAAAATACACCTATCAAGCCTCCTAATATAGTATATGATCTTATTCAGAATAGATGGGATTCATTCAAAACTAATAACACATACATTTTTGATTTCTCATGATGGATACTAATAATCGTTAATTAATACTATGTTTTCACTATGGAAGAAATGGACATAAACCAGAACATATTAAGGAATATACACCATGAAACTATTGAATCCTCATTATAATAATTGAGTAAAACTCCACAGTAACAAGAATATCCACAAAATACATAGATGGTTAATGGTTTCAAGTAGACCCTCTATGATTAGATCAATCTGATGTGTATGTATACATCCTCAGACCAATATATGGTTTCTTAATTTGTAAAAGTTCACTAATATATACGTAGGCCTATACACTAGATCAATATATGTATCTTCGCCTATGCTTTTCCTTTTTCTATTTCAAGATATAATCAATATTTTGGTGGATCCTAGTAAACCATTGGAATAATCCTAATGTGGAAGAAATCCAATATCCATACATATTAATTAAATATTTTTAAGGACCCCCTTACCTAATAATGTAGAACAAATAATAATAATAATAAATTTATATCTAATTCTCAATATATACAAAATTCATTCCACGTAATATACTATCATAGAACTAGATTCATTCCTCGGTCTCAACCCTATAAATAAAATCACATAGTTTAGTACATATAATAAAAATAATTTTATTTATATTTGTTATTTTGAGGCCCATAAATTCAGTTTTTTATTATGTATCACATTCCTATATCACATACTTAAAATAATTAATAATATTTACCTAAGAACCCATGTAATCATCACTAGTACATACCCCCATGATTTATCCAATCTCTAAAAAAATACACTATCCCATTTCCCACACCCCTTCAATAGAACCCCTCATGGGGTAGTTCTAATGATATGAGTGGCCCTTCAATCCCAAACCACATAGGTCGCATGTTTCTGACAATCATCAAGGATATAATTAAACACATATGGGACCCACTTCCACCAATATATATATATATATATATGAAATTTAATGAAACAACTAATTAAATCATTGATAAAAAATAAACTAATCCCAATACTTAAAATATCTTAAAAATGATAAAAAAAATATACCATTTATAAACCTATGAATGTGACTACGTACACTATTAACTCACAAAAAAAACTCTATCGGAGAGGAACATTAAATTAAACCATTACCTACCTCAAAAATTCCTAAAAATTTATATTTAAATATATATGTCTGAGAATACATTTATAATCAACATGATTTTCCCTGAATCATCGCGAATGATGTTGGAGAGGCATAAAAAATTTATTAATTAATAAATATATAAAAAACCTCATCAACAATTTTTGGACTTCTTTATCCCCATAATCATGAAAAACAACTGAATATATATCCCAAAAAAATTTTGTGGACAAATATTAATCAGATATAGAATAATGTTATAATGAAACCACATTCTTTATGAACGAGTATATTTAAAAACAATAAATATACAGTAGGGTCCTTTATTTCACCCCTTATGTAATACAAAAAATCATTGAAAAATAACACAAAATTTTCATCGTCACATGTAAAATAAGACATTAATGAAAACACATCACAAACATTCCATTTTCTGAATCCCGAAA
Source organism: Viscum album (assembly GCA_963277665.1). NCBI lineage: Eukaryota > Viridiplantae > Streptophyta > Magnoliopsida > Santalales > Viscaceae > Viscum > Viscum album. The sequence goes on from OY728128.1 coordinate 64,255,409, forward strand.
TCAAATATTTCATCCACGGTCTATCATAGATAAAGTAAATACACACTATAACATAATACATCACATCCCATGTTTAAAACTACATTTAAAAACCATACTCAACTATATCATGATCCAAGTATATGTTTTATTTTTATATGAAAATCCCACATACATATAGATGTCTTCATAGAGAAATTTTACAGCTTCATTGAGCCAATAATCTAAAACATTAATCCACTAGCGCCCTAGTATTCAAATGTTCAGACCGTGTAAAAATTACTGAATAAATAAATATAACACCTGAAACATTTTATGCTATGTTTCTCTTAAATACATCGAATTCATCATATATCCTCTATTACAAGAAGAATTGAGTCTCTTTGATACAAAACTAGTTTATTATATGTTATATTCATTACCTAGCCATTAATATTTAATTTTCTACTTCTCTATTTTTATTTTCGTAAAATCGACAGACACAGTAGCGATCAGGGAAATATTTGGCTTATGATAGAATCAGGTTAATTTTTATTGAATCATAACATACCCTTATCAATAGTAACATACCCTTATTAATAGTAGTGTACCCTTGTGAATAGTAATATTAGTCTTATCAATGGAAACCTAACTCACAATGGTGTACATTTAATATAAGCACCTTAAAAATAAAGATGAATATTTTAAGTGTTGGTATTTTTTAGATAAAATGATTATTTTAATCAAATAAAATTTGTAATATTTATAAAAAAAATTCAAATATGGAGTTAATTTTTTGATTCAACACATTTAAAAATGGTTTGGGTGAATTGTGATATTTTTTTAAAATTCATGATTTTCTGTGAATAGTAACAAACATTAATTAACTGTATAAATACATTATAGTTTAAATACATTATTCCTTGCATCATGACTTAAGTAATCTAAAAATATCTCAAAATCACATGAAAGTATTACTATTATAGGTTATAGAACCTCACTATTTCATGTTTTTTGAGGAAAGAACAAATTAATAAATATAATATTAAGAAAACCCTCCTCCCCTCCACTATATAAACCACCCTCACCCCCTCTTCCTCCCAGACCACTCAAGATTTAACCCTTATGTAATTTTTCCTAAATACACATACCATGATCATACATTATGTCCTATACCTCCTTTTATCACCAAAATTTGAAAAAACAAAGGCTTTAAAGAGATTCTCAAGGAGGAGTACTGAAGAGGTGAAACTCTCTTCCTTTTACTTTAAACTTCTTTTGCAACATCCATTATTTTGTTGAATTCTACACACATCATCCAATACATATGATAGGATAATTCTAGTACCATAAATGGAATTTATTTTTATTATTCTAATGTAATATTTCATCGTCATCTCCTTTTCACCCACTTTTTACACTGAAAATGAAAATACCATCCAAGATGTGTTAATTAATCACATTCAATGTAGACAGGTTTTCAATTTATATTACTATATTAAATACCTGTTAAGATCCCTTTTTAGTCATTGAGAAACATAATAATATATGTATTTTTTCTTATTCAATGTTATTTAATCCTTACACACTCATAATATAAAATAATAATATAAAACAAGATCATTGTGCCCAAAATCACCAAGTTAATCCATGCGTTTATAATTAACTTTTAACTAATTAGTCATTATAATGGTATATAAAAATTATTATAAGATAATTTATATCTCTGTCACTTCATTAATAATATATATACTAACAATTCAGTATTCATAAACACATTTCAAAAAAACCTCTATTCATGAATACAAGTAAACCAATATTGAAAACCCATGAAGCAAATGCATCCGAAAAAATAAAATTGAACATATTAAACCCATTAAAAAGTAAATTAATGAACCAAATAAGGATATTATATATAATTTAAATGAAGATATGGTTCGTTGTATATTAATTAATGGAGGTAAATTTGACTATTCAGGTCATTATGACCAATTGAGGACATCTTCGGGCATAAGTTAAGTGTTTCAGATCTCTCATTTATTTCCGTGATATTCTCATTGATCTCCACTTATTTATTTTATGTGGTGAATTTATACTTCCATTTTATATATAATATAATGATTCTATTTATATACATGGTATTTAGTGATTCACTTGATGGTTATTAACTTGATTTATTACAATGTTGTGAGGGAATTACATTCGGTTTTCATTTCATTGTGATTTACTTGATATTGTGCACCTCATAATTATTTTATGGTCTACCATTTACCCCATTAAGATAATTTATTATTTGAAATTTTAAATATTATATATATATATATAATGTTTTCATGGATATTATTATGTTCTTAATATGTATCCCCTTTTTCATAGAATGTTTTTTAAAATGTTTTTTTACAGTAGAAATTTTGATAAATTTGTATCCTATACTCTATATGGAAACTGAGAAGGAATGTTTAAGTTTTATTATATATATGTATGAAAATTTATTTGGACATGAGATGATGTTCGGTTATAACTATATCTCGTCGATGCATTGACAGATATCATCAGACAAATCAGTTTGCGGAAAAACTTTGGAGTTTGTTTCAAAAAAAGAGATGGGTTTCTACCAACAAAATAACAATTTTTTGATGATATAGTGGTATCATGTTCTATATACATGACATCCAATTAATAAGCATTATTTTTATTATTTTTTTATTACTATCCACGTGTTTTTTACTATTACAAAATCAATGTATTCAGTTTCTTTCTAAGCTTATTGTTGTCGTGTGTTTTTCATTCATTCCCCATTCTATATTGACTATGCCAATTTGATTATTATTAAATTATTTTTGAATCATGATTCCATTCTATTAAACCATTACTGATTATTTTATCACACTCCTTTAATTTTTTACCTTTCATAGGTTTTTAATAATATTCCATTTATTGAGTTCTAATATATTTAGTTTACTATTTTTTGTTATGTATTTTATTTAGATACCTTTACAAATGTACTTTGGGTATCATTTATGTATCTGAATTCTTAATGAATAAAAAACAAATTGTTCATTCATGATTTAATTTCTTTTAATCATGAAGTTTTAATACGTAATGTTCCATCTCTGGGTTCAAAAGGTTTGGGTGTTTCAGCTGGTATGATAGGAATTTTAGTAGAAAACATAAATACATTATAATAAAATGTATATTATAGATAAATGCCATAAGACTAACTTTGAGGATAAAAATACAATTATATCCTTGAATTATGGTATTTACTAGATGATTTGTATTTTTCTGAAAAATATATCCATATTTAGATACAAAAAAATGTAGATCTGGCTTTGGCATTGATTTATTTTGGGTTAAACCCCGAAAACACTTATTTAAGATAGACATTCATAGGAAATGGTTCCCATAAAATGGGCCTCTATGCAGTCATAGTTTGACACTCCTAGGGGATATGGTTAAGATAATTCACATTTTCTTTACTAGATATTATGAAGGATTTGAATGTAAATTTTTCCTCAAAGAATCCATGTTTAGGATATTATCTATGAATATAATTTCAATATATGCAAAGTACTTATCTTGTTGATATTAGAAATTATGATTCATATCCTAATATAGTCTATGAAATTATTTACAAATGGAACCTAATAGAAGAAGTGGAATCAATAATCATTGGCATTGTATGGATTTCCCCACTGAACAAGTGAACACAATAAATTTTGGATAGGATATGATCATGAATATATTGGGACATCATACTCAGGATGTGAAAAAAATGCTACACCTATGTTTTATCATTTTATTCCACATATTCCCCCATATTTTATTGAAACTACTAATATTGTGGTAGTTGAGTAGTTGATAATGTCCATTGAACATATATTCATTGAATTAAGATGAAATTAAAATGGAAAGGTAGTCCTAGATGTATATTATATCATGGGTGGTGTTGATCAATGGTGGTCATGGATCCCAAATACCAATGAGGAAGAAGAAATAGAAGATATGGAATGCAAGAATTTTAAAGAAATATTCATTGAAAAATATTTCTCTCATGAGAAACGATGTGAAATGAAGTGTAAATTTATTATCCTAAAGTAAAGGGAAGAAAACAGTGTTTCAGAGTATAAGGATACCTTTACAAAACTCTCCAGGTATCCCATAGATTATGTACATGGCTCAGAAGACAAGATTGATCATTTCATTAAAGTTATTAGTCCAAGTCTTCTAAGAGAACTAGATTCTCAATCATTCTCATATTACGATGAAATTGGATTCAGGGCAATCAAAACAGAGAAGTAATTTTCTAGAAAAAATTTGTTCAAGGGAGGGAACGATAATAAGTTGTATTATGATAATCATCGAAAATGTGAAGAACCAATGAAGAATAATGGAATGAAGGAATTTCCATTATGTGAGAACTATGGAAAAATCATCCAGGGAAAATCATAAAATGATTATGTTTTTATATATGTTTGGAGAATGGGGTAATCAATCTACAGAATTAAAGGGGAAGAGAGAAGTCAAAATTGGTATATTCTATAATTTTATAGAGATGGGATACTACGCGAATGATTGTCCTAAACTTCAAGGAAAATTTCTTCACAAAAGGACAAGGGGGAAATGAAAATATTTTACAATCACAACTACTGAGGATGATATTAATAATGATGTATTATCAGGTACTTTAATTATTTTATTTGAACATATCCAATTCATTATTTGAATCAGGGTCATCACATTAATTTTTATTGTCCCAGTTTTCCAATAAAATTAGACTTGTCCAATTTGATTTAATAATATTGTTTTCATATAAAAATCCTAAGGAATGTATTATTGCAACAAAAATGTTTTGATAAGTCCCCCTCATGGAATATTAATGTTCTCTAGTTTCTAACCTTGTTATCAAACTAATGACTTAATTTGATATAATTATCAGTATGAATAGAGGTTTAAATTACGAGTTGAATAAATATTGCAATAAAGAAGAAGTAATTTTTTTATAATGGTGTAGAATCACTTATCATTAGGTTATAAACCATTCCATATGATTCTTATCAAGATCCACCCACAATAGCTATATTTAAAGATATTATTGTAGGGGAATTGAACACAATATCTATTGGTGAAGAAAAAAATATTCAAATTGAATATGTTCATATTGTGAAAGAATACATCTATGAATTTCTAGAGGATTTACTTGGACATACTCTAGATCAGGAAGTTGATATCTCAATTGATTTAATTCATGTTGACTGGCCAATACCAATGGATCCTTATATAATGTCTACTATGGAATTAGTAGATATAATGAAAAAATTAGAGGAATTGAGGGACAAAATAATTATTCGAACTTTCGTTTCTTTATGGGGATCTCCTATCTTTTTTTTCAAGAAGAAAGATTGATCCATTATAGGGAAATAAATGCTGTTATAATAAATAAAAAGTATCATATTCCACACATTGTTGATTTATATGATCAACTTCACTAAACCCAATTTTTTTCAACGATTTCCTTTTGATATGGATATCATTAACTCTGTGTGATGTTGGATGATGTTCCATAGAAAACAGTTTGAACTAGGTATATGAATTAAAATTTATAAGAAATTCATTTTCTATTGACTTATTCACCCTCTATTTTTATTGATCTAATGAATAGAGTTTTCAAGGAATATCTTGATGATTTTTTTGTGGTATTTATCTATGATATCCTGGCATACCCCAAAAGATATGAATACCATTATAATAACATGAAATTTATTTAGAAAACTCATTGAAGAAATTAATTATATGGAATGTTTAGCCTATGTGAATTATGGATTCAATAAGTTTTTTTTCTTGGCCATATTCTCTTTATATAATGAACATTAGTTCATCATCAAATTCAATCCCCTAATAGCCCACACCAATGAACATTTCCATGATACATAGTTTTATTATCGTAGTAGGTTACTATAAGCATTTCATTCAAAATTTATTCTAAATGGATAACCCATTAACCATGATCACATGTAAATAGGTTAAGATTTTACGGATATAAGAATGTACAAAATTCATTGACAAATTGAAAAGAAGATTGGTTAATTATCTAATATTGACTCTTCTATCTGGAAATGATGGATTTTTAATATAAAGTGATTCATCAAAGAATGGACAAGGATATTTCCTTATGAAAAATTATAAATTTATTTCTTTTGCCTCAAGTTAGTAGATGACTCGTGAGAAAAATTATCAAACTCATGATATCGAGTTAGATATCGTAATATTGACTCTAAAAATATTGATCATTATCTATACAGTGAAAGATGTCAAATATATACAGATCATAAGATCTTGAAATAAATTTTTTCACAGAAATAAAAATGCACGAAGCAAAGGATATTGTTCAAGTTACATAATGATTATGATTTTTCAATACACTACCACCCATGAGAGAAAAATAAGGAGGAGGATGCATTCAGCAGGAATGATCATGAACTTTTGAATAAAATAAAGACTGAGAGAGATACTATATTCATGGATCTACCAAGGAAGGATATGGGAATTTTGATTGAAGGGAAAAAATATTTTCTATTTCAAATGATTGCTAAACCATATTTACCAGAGTAGATAAAAATCCCTCAATATGATGATGAAAATACAAAAAAGAAAATTATGGTTGTTATGGATGTAATATTGGAAGACTTCATGTGTGAGGATGGATATGTGAAACTTGGGAAGTGATTATCCATTCCATCAGTACCTGAGCTAAAAACGAACTATTATACGACTATCATAGCTCAAAATTATCTATAAAACGTGGTATAACTAATATATATAGATATCTGAAGGAACATTTATGGTGGGATAACATGAAATGACAAATTACTAACAATTTCTCAAGGTGTCTAGTTTGTCAACAAGTGAAGGGATGGAGACAACATCCTATAGAGGGCATGCAGACTCTACATATTCTTATACAAAAGTGGAATGAAATTTTGCGGGATTTTTTCACAGGACAACCAAGGAAAGGTAGAAGGAATTTTTCGATATGGGTATTTTTTTATCATCTCACTAAATCAACACATTTCTATGTTATAAGAGATGATTCACCACTAGATCACCTGGCAAGAAATTATATTAATGATGTTTTAATACATCATAGTGCACCTATATCAATTGTGAATGATTGTGATCCCAAACATACATAAAAATTCTAGAAAATTATGAATAATGATTTGGACTCTGAGCTTTAGATGATTACTTCTTATCACACACAACCTGATGGACTATTTAAAAGAACTATTCATGAATTGGAAGACATGTTCAGATCATGATCTATTGATATTCAATGTATCTGAGATCAATAAAATCCTTTGGTCGAATTTTCCAACAATAATGGTTACCATTCTAGAATTAAAATGGTTCCCTATGAAGCATTATATTGTAAGTGGTTTCAAACGACCACATGAGGCGATGAATTTGTTGACGGGAAACTAATGGTCCCAGAATATATTGAAGAGAAAACTGCAAAGCTAAATAAAATTTAGGCCCATAATAAAGCATCAAAATATAGGTAAAAGGTTTATGTTGAAAACCATAAAAAATATTTGGATGTTCAAGTAGGATATCAAGTGTTTCTAAAATTATCTCTGTGGAAATGGGTCTTATGGTTAGATAATAAAGGGAAAGTGAGCCCCAGGTACATCAGACCATTTTAAATTATGGGAAGGATCATAGTTTAATCTAACCAATTTCTAATGTCACCTAGTCTCTCTAATGTTCATAATGTGTTCCATGTGTCAATGTTATTGAAATACATTCCAGACCCAATGTATGTACTCACCTATGAAGAAATAGAGCTAAAATTTGATTTCCCTTACTATGAATAGTATGTCTAGATTAATGAATCTGGAGAGCATATATTGAGAAATTAGATGACTAGTCTATTAATGTTTATTTTGTGAAACCATAAAATTGAGTAAGAAACATTAGAACATGAGGATGTTATCAATAAGAACCATGCACATATTTTTAAACGTATTTAATTTTGATGATTAAATTCCCAATGGTGCGAAGAATATAAATCCCCATACATTTTATGGTATATTCTTCTTAAATACTTTTGATTCATTAGATAGCCTATATTTCATGAAGAACTGAGTCTCTGGGATAAAACACTAGGTTATTATTGGAGATAGTCAGTACATAGAAATTATAAAAAAACATTCCACTTCTGTGTTTTGAATTTAAAAAAATGGAGAAACATGGTTTTGATTAGGGTGATATCTGTAGTTTGATAGAATCAATTTAATTTCTAGTGAATAATAACATACCTTATGAATAGTAACAAACCCTTATGAATAGTACTTACCCTTTTGAAAGGTAACATTACTCTTATCAGTGGTGACCTTACCCATGAAGGTGTATATATAATTTAGACACCTTAAACATGAAGATGAATATTTTATGTGTTGGTATTTTTCAATTAAATTATTATTTTAATTGAAAATTAAATTTGTAATTCCCCAAACCCAGTTACCCAGAGTCAGTTCATTATTAAATAACATTGGCATGATTACAAGTGATCAAGTCTCGAATGACTGATTAGTTTAGTAGCCATCAATATAGTAGATACATACATAAGTATTATATAACATTTTAAAATGAAAAACAACATCCTTGTCTCCCATTTGAACAAAATCATATCCCTAAGACAATTTTTGTAGGTCAATCATTATATACTTCTTCACATTCTGGTAAAAATAAAACATAATATAGGGGTGAGATCAGATGCACAATAAGGATAACAATATATAGGAAACTATTGTAAATAATCATATACATTTAAGGAAATGTATAAGATAAAAACACAAGCCTTTTAAACTAAAAATCAGCATAAAATTGCATATATAAATCTTATAAATCCATTTACTTATTTACATGGATAATATACTAGTATAATAATCATATTTAATATTAATATCTAATTTTATAATTATGGAATGCTTAATTTTAGGCATCATAACCACATATTAAATGCCTTGTTCCAAGACTAAAAATAAGATTTTTTCAAAGGCTTGTTCCATGACACCAGTTTGTCACACTAGACCCACCAATTCATCGAGGAGCTATAGTAGGCTATAACCTTCACTCCCTGAGTCCAATACATTCCTCATATGAAAATGTTAAAAAGAATCAATAACATTCGTATTAAAACATGCATAATAAATTTTAATACTTTTACCATAAACCATGAATCGTATAAAAATAACACATACACAGTCAAACATATCACAAAAAATTCAATAAAAAAGTTAAATTGTATCATAATAAATCTACTTCAATCAAGTAAAATATCCATCAAAGGATGTTGAAATAGATGAAAGCAAAACTATTTGAGAGAAATGTCTCTTTCTATTTTGAAATCATCTAAAAGTCATGTAATTATAATAGAAAACATTTATTTTTAATATTTTCATATGATCTTGTAAGGGAATATTTTAATGTGTTATAATGGTGGAAAATTTATGCATCCGCTGTATATGTTAAAAAACATTCCAAACTTAATTTGTCAAAAATGTCATAAAGTAACTTGTTTGGAATACAACAGAAAGATTCCATTCACAAAAATTTATAAAAAATTAAAAAAAAGGTATAAATAACATTAACCAATATTCTATGAAATATTAAAAATGTATTTAAATTCATTTTTAAGAAACACGGGTGTGGAAGATATTGAATTCCCAGTAGATACATATGTATAAACAATCTCTGATAAAAAAAGAGATTGTAAAATTTTCCCTTATCTTGTACTTTTCCTTGGTAGAGGGTACGTTATCCTATTCAATAATAGTTAATTAATTATTATTAAATTATAAAAGAAGGACATATATAAATATGATATCATATATGATCTTCTAATACTACATTGTTATTAATATGTCATTAAAATCATTGTTTTTGGAGTTAACTAATTCGTTTTCCTTTATTTGTTTTGTTATGTAAGCCATTTTCATCATGGACAGTATTTATTTGATTCATATAAATAATGTTTTTATGTTTCTTAGACATTATTTTTAATCATAAAATTATGATTTTTCATTAATGGTTACGATGGGGAATGAATCTCATTGTGTTCATGGAGATGGTAATCCATATATATGCACGGGTGGGAATATTATTCTATTGATGGAAAAATCTTATCTAATTGGATAGTGTATCATATATAAAATATCATTAACATGTTTTATTTATTATTTATATCAATTATACTCATTATTATACAAATCCAAATAATGAAGTGTTGAATAACAAACTACACCATGACTTGGAGACGGTGAGCTATACATACACATATATCGCGAATCTGTCATTTGTAGGAACGATAGAATAATTAATATAGTTGAAAAAAATTTATAATAACATCATAACATGTAAATTGTACTGGAGTTATTATTTTTTTTATGGAAATTCCAAAGAAATTGTAAGTGGATGTTGAAAAGAACTTTGAAATATGTGATGAGATTATGACATCTTTTTTGGGTTCTTCTTTTGGATTTGTTTGAAAGGGATCATTGGGATGTCTTTCTAACAATGTAAGGCATCTAGGATGACGATAATATTGTTTTAAGGATATTTGAGTATTTTTTGGTCGTGACAAATGGCTTTGGAGGTGGGAAATTAAGAGAATGGGAAGTGCCCTTTTATAATATAGGTGAGACGCACATTAGGAAAATTTTGAAATATTATTTTATTATAAAATCATTTTCAGTTTAAAATTGCTCAAAAAATTTATTTAGAGGATAAGGTGGTTCTAGGTTTAAAACCACTCAACCAATAAGTTTTAGACAAGTTTAGGACACCATATTAACCATATATTTTAGATTTCGCTCTAAGTTAAATAAATTATCTTTTACAATGTCTTTATTTCATTTTATATTTCTTGGTTAACAAACTTATTATAAAAATCTAATAAAACCAAAGTGGTTAATTAATGAAATATTTATAATTATATAATTCCCTTGACAAATCCTACATTTTTAGGAATATTATATCACTTAATAATAGAGTATTTGTTTTAAAAACACATTTATGAGAATTTTGACCCTATTTAGTATTTGGTTTTTGTGAAATTAATAAAAACACTATCAGTTTGAAAAAAAAAATATTTAATGAAAACTAACATGTCATATTGACATAAAACACTCGTTGAATGAATCAAAATTATCACTTTAAAATTATTGTTATATTTAAAATATAAATTATTTTAATCTTTTATTAATAAGGTAAGTATTGCATCACTATTTTTCCATATATAAATTTAATTATTTAATATCTAAATATTATAAATAAAATACCATGATGTATGGAATATTTTAATAATTCTAATTGACATTTATAGTCAAATTTATCTTATATATAACCCTATATTAAAAATATTTTAGTTATTAAACATTGAATTTAACACTTTTAACTATTCTTTAAATAATATATTAATAAATGTCCTAATCTAATCCAAGTTGATAACAAGGATAATATTTTATTCCTAAGGATTATTTATTTCAAAATAAATTTATCCAATAGAATTAGGACATTTTTTAGGGAAATTATAATATCACTTTTACCTGTAATTACCCTATTTACTTTTAACCATGGTAAATAAAATTCAAAACATACTATTAACCAAAAATTAATTTCATCCTATTGAACCATATTTGACATACTGAGGTCAAAAGTGTCTCTAATATTTTTTAGATTTAATTCTTAGAAGCGGTAAAATTACATTATATGTAAATTTCAAAATGTGACTAATGGTGGGTAAAAAGGATAAAATGTTCATTAAAATTTTATATATCTAATATTATTATAAAATGACTTCAATTAATAACATTGGATGAATATAGGTATTATTAATCTATTTTGACATGAAATAAATTTAAATAAAAAAAATTATTTAAATAAACGACAGTTTTAAATAATAACATAGTGTTTTTCACTATTCATCAAAAATTGAATGTTTTTAGAAAAATACCAAAAATTCACCATATGATAATTTTGATATTTTGAAGTCAAAATTGAAGTCAATTTTGAAAAATTAAATTAATAAAATTTTAAAAAGTCTGTATTACTATTCATAACTGCTTGTTTGATTGGTCGTGTTGTGTTAGAACATGAAATTACTTACAACTCAATCTATTGCATTATACAAAGAGAAGTGTACCGTGAATGCTTGGGGTGTTAAATTATTCCCCCAATCAAATAATTTCATTATAAAAATTTCTATAATACAACTGTATAAAAATAATTGGGAGGTTCATCGTCATAACTGCTTATTCATTTTTCATCTACAAATTGATTTGTAGTCCCATTAAATTTTGGTGGTTGTTGTCTCATTAATCGGTATAACATTGATCCTCCTCATTATGGATCAGGGTTCACCATATATTTAAGGTTATTATTTATAACCTATGTTAGTAATCCAAGCATGGTTATAAGATGTCAAACATGAGTTTCATCAACAGATCAACTATAATTATCTTCAGTAGATGGGAAATCCCTACATTGATTATGTGCATTGATAAGGTTTCCATTACATCCACTAGGTTCTATTTCTAAACAATGTTATATGCTAGATTAGTTTTTTAATCCTAATACATAATTCTAAACTAGTAAAATACATAACATAAATTGTACAGTTTATGCATATAATCAATAATCATAAAAAAATGTCTTCTTTGAGGACGTATTTACTCATAAATCCTTCCCAATGGATTCTAATGAAAAGATGAATTATGCTACGCATATCCCCTAGGAGTTTCATAACCAAGAGTGTAGCAAGACCTATTTTTGGGTACTAGGATACCCTGGTTCAAGACAAAAACTCCTTATCAGAGTTTTTACACTTATGTACATTTGAGAACGAGCTACCTCTACCTACTCAAATCTAGACCGGGGTTTATTGCTTGGAAAATTCGATAAATCTATACATTACCAAAATTCATAGAAGTCCATCTATAATAATCATAAAGTTATCTCTTATGGTAATGTTCTCTAATTAGAGTTTTTCTAAATCCAGTTTCTATGGTTTTTACAAAACGTCATCTGATACCAACTGCAACACCCCAACCCTAGTTACCAAGAGTCGCTGCATTATTACTTTGCATTGGCATAATCACATGGGATCATGTCTCTAAAGACCGATTAGTTTATTATCATTGGATGTACAAGATAAATATATATGTTTTACATTACATTTTGAAATGAAGAAACAAAAACATTGTGTCCCCTTTGAGCACAATCATATCCTATATCCTATTCATATATGTTAATCAAAATATACTTCTTCACATCCTGGAAAAAATAAAGCAAATGAAAGGGGTGAGCTCGGATTCTTAGTAATCGTAACAATATAGAGGAAAATGTCATTAAAAAAGCATGAACGTATAAGGAAATGTATAAGAAAAAAACAAAAGACTTCTAAACATAAACATCCTCATAATAAGGAAAAGATAAATCAAATAATTCCATTTACTTATTCATATGGATATTCTACTAGTTGAATAATGACATGTAATATCAATAGCTAATTTGATAACGAGGGAATGCACAATTCCAGACATCATAACCACATAGTCAAGGGCTCATGCCAAGACTAAAAATAAGATTTTTTCAAGGCATTGTTCCACTACAGAAATTTGACTTATGAGACATACTGATGCATCAGGGAGCTTTAGAGGGCTCCACCCATCACATACTATGTCCAATGCCTTCCTTGTAAGAAATAGTTGAAATATAACATAATAATTCCTATGAAAACATGCATACTAAATGATAATACATAAACTATAAACCTTGAATGGTTTAAAAATAAAACATCCACAGTCTAACATATCACAAAACATTCAATACAATATGGAAGATTGTATAATAATAAATCAACTTCAAAAAAATGTAAAATCCATCATAGATGATTGACATAGATGAAATCAATACTATTTCAGATAAATATCTCTTTCTATTATGAATTCATGTAATGTTACATAATTATAAAAGTAAAAAATTAATTTTAAAATATTTTAATAATCTTGTAAGGGATTATTTGAAGATGTAATAATTGTATAAAATAGTTGCACCCATCGATTGTGTTAAAAAACATTCATTGATTAATTTCTCGAAGAGGACATAATGTACGTTGTTTGGAAAACATAAGGAAGATTTATTTCAAAACATTTTATAAAAAAGTCAAAAAGGTTGTAAATGATCATTATTCATGGAAATAGTAAAAATGTTTTGAAATATATTTTTACGAAACACCGATGTGGATGATAAATATGTCCCAATAGATATTACATATAAAAAACCTCAAATAAGTGAAGAGACTGTAATATTAACCATTAACTTGTACTTTTCCTTGGTTGAGAGTACGTTAACTTCCTATAAAAAAGTAAAATAACTTTTATTAAATAATAAAATAACCACATATAAAAATATGATATCATATATGATCTTATAATATTGTTTTGATATTAATATTTTAGTAGTATCATGGATTCAGGAGATAACTGATTCATTTTCCTTTGTATGTTTTGTTACTTATGTCAAGTTCGTCAGGGATAGGATGTATTTTATTCAGATCAAGAATGATATTATGTTCATTAAACATTATTTTTAATCAACTAATATGAATTATTCTTGAATGGTTATGATGGGGAATGAATCTCATCGCATTTGTGGAGACTGTATTCTGTACAAACACACGAGCAACAATATCATTTTATTGATGGAAAAAGGCTATGTAATTAGATGGTATATAATATATATGAAGACACTAACATGTTACATTTATTATTTACATCAATTATACTCATTATTATACCCATCCAAATAATGAGGTGTTGAATAACAAACTACACCCCGATGTGGAGACAGTAAGCCATACATATGCTTGTGTGGTGACTTTGACATTCATTGAATGTATATAATAATGAATGTGGTTGTGTAATATTTATAATAACATCACAGTATGTTAAATGTACTGGAATTATTTTTTTGGTATGCTAAAAACAATTAAAGAGAATGTGGATGAAGAAAAGAACTTTGAAAGAGGTGATGAAATTATAACCTCTTCTTCGGGTTCTTTCTATTGATTTAATCAAAAGAAACCCTTAGGTTTTCTTTATGGTCCATTTAAGTCCTCTATATTCAATTGAAGGATTTTGAGAGGATATTTTATAAGGTTTTGGCGGAGCCACATGTATTTTGAGGTGTGCAATTAAGAGAATGGGAAGTTCCCTTTTATTAGAGTGGTGTGAGGAACTTTAGGAAAAGCATGATGTATTATTTTATTTTAAAATAACTTTCGGTTTCTAATGGCTTCAATGGATTTATTTAGAGGATATGGCGGTTTTTCGTAGAAAACTAATCAACCAATAGGTTTTAGTCAAGTTTAGGTCACCATATTAAACTTATGTTTTAAATTTAACTCTTAGTAAAATAGTTTGTCTTTTACAATCACTACCACAAAACCTAGTTTCGTCATAACCTCCCTATATCAGTGCTATAAAAATCACTAAAAAGGTGGGGTACATTATCTGTGCTAAAAAATACTAATAAAAGGCACTCTTAGCAGTGGTAAAAAACACACTTCAAAGTGACACTTTATGATCGCTTTTTTAGCACTGCTAATGGCCCCCCTTTATGAGCGCTTTTTTAGCACAAATAAATAGGCCCCATTTATCAGTACTTTTTTAGTATCACTGATAATGGGAAGGATTTATCAGAGCTTTTTCCTAGAGTTGATAAAAGTGCATATTAAAAAAATCATACAAAATTATAACACATGTAGAGTTAGGGTAGTAAATTAAGGGTACCATAAACTCAAAATTTATTATGCCAATTATTTTTAATTAATCATGTCACGACCCATCACCTGGGGCACATGTTGTGACTACCCCAAGCCCGCCTTCTATAGGCCAGGGGATGGCGACTAGCACCAAATGCGTAAATCCCTAAACTTTCAATGCATTACCTTTAAAACATAAAAATGCACAAAGTAGAGTATGAGATGGAAGAAAACCACTACGTAAAACAGTAAAAAAAGAGTGCTGAAAGTAGAGGGGCCGTAATACAAGCCCAACATGAAAATACAAGTACAACTGAAAACATGTACAACCGAAAAGGACAAGACAGCTGAAAGGTGAAGAGAAGCTCCCAGATCATCCAACACAAATCCTACCTGAAGGATAGGTAAAAATAGCCTCTTTAGCACTCCACATATGATGGTCACATCCTCGTATCGACATGCCGTATGGTCCACCTCTGTATATCGTCCGGTCCTGGTACTCTCAGCCTTAGTTAGTGTTTTTTGTCATCTGCAACCAACACAATGAGGTGCAGGCAAAGCCCATGCAAGGGTGACTATAATAATACTCAGTAGGGACCCTGAGACCCTCAAGGTGTCACTAATTCCCACAAAGATAAACCACAATGTATGAAATCAACAGATATCCCACCTCATGTATATTCCATTACATATACCTATGTTTTCAAGTAATCCATCTCAATCATGAGGTAAAAACAAAATGTTACTGACTCAGATCAACCTTGATTTTATTCTAGAGAGAATATCAGATAACATCCCTATTCATGTTGTTGAAACCACGTCTATTAGAGAACTCATCCTCTATCAAGTAAAGTGGGCCAACCATACAACCAAGGGTCCCGCTCCGGTATTCCTGGAGAAAAGGCCCTGACTAGACACATAGAAAGTGATGAGTCATAAGAAGTCATCAGGTAACCCACTGCCTAGCCCAGCTGGAGTGTAAACCCTAAGAGGTCACCGGGTATCCCACTACCCAGCCTAGCTGGAGGGTAAACCCTGAGGTGAATGGGTAACCCACTCCCTAGCCCAGCTAGAGGGTAAACCCTAGGAGGTTGTCGGGTAACCCAGTACTCATACCAACTGGAGGGTAAACCGTAAAGTTAAATGGGTAACCCACTGCCCTGCCCAGTTAGAGGGTAAACCCTAAGATCAACGGGTAACCCACTGCCCAGCCCTGCTGGAGGGTGAACCCGGAATTGGTCTGATATCTCTGTACTATGCTCGCTCATCTCTGGGAGGATCCGCTCCATGAGCTACTGGTCGATACTCCAACTATCACGAAGTCCCACTTATAAGCATCTAAATGGTTTGACTCTTCATAGGGATCTCAAAGAAATAGACGACATGTCAATCGGACGCTTGGTTTGTGAGTTATTAGACTTTTAGTCCCTGGGGCCCAGTTGGATTCGTGCACAATCCTACCTGATTGTATTTCAACATTACCCCAAACTCCAGTGAGGTGTACTCAAAGTGAACATCACGCTCTAGGAAAACTAGTTCCATGGATGGTTCGTCAAATGGTCGTCTGGTGCCAAATATATGGCCAAAGTAAGTAAAGGGGTCATTAACAGGTCCGGGTCCAGTCCGACCCGGTCGGACTGACCCTGTCTCACCCAGTTTGGGTCGAACAGATCAGACATGAGGAGTCTGGACTGGTCCTTTGGGTGGGAATGTATGTTAGGTTCGGCTCGGCCCACTCGGGCCTGTCCATGTGTCCCGCATGGGCAGTTTGGCACGGGCTTGGGGCCAGTTCTTCCCAGAGCGTTGCGAGGGAGCGTCCCGGGGCGGCTCGGCCCGGAGGGGGAAGCCAGACTGGATCGGCCAGTGCGTCGTGAGGGGGGTCATGGGCCGGCGCGGGAGCACGGCACGACCAGGCCACCGGGTCGGTCAGGGGGCGACCAGGCTGGCCTACCAGCGGCCGGGAGGCAGCCAGGTTGGCTGACAGGTGGCCGGTCAGGCAGGCAGGTGAGCCAGCACACAGCCAGGCAAGTCGGCAGGCCGCCGAGCAGTGTGAGAGGTGGGCGGGCAGGCGGCCAAGTAGGGCATTACAAAGCCGGGAGGCATTCAGCAGGCTAGGAGTTCGGGCTGGCGTGGTTTGGGCTGGTGTAGTTCGGGCCGACGCATCTCAGTGTGGCCCGGGCCAGCGTGGGCCAAGAAGGTTTGGTTGGGTATTGCGGGAGGCCGGTGGCAGTTTGGCCCGCGGAGCTAGCTCGGTGGGGGATCTGGAACGCTGCCGGGGAGGCACGCTTCACGAAGGCCACATGAAGCGCATCATTTGAATTTCCTTTCTTCGCCATCAACGCCGCATCGTCACGATGCTGAGAAACAACACAATCAAGAATGGGGGAGGGGTCGGGCCATGTTTGTTTTTCTACAGCCTCCATGTTTAGTGTGGTAACACTTTCCTCATCAAAGAGTAAGAAAGATGAACAAGAATAATTTTACAATAATCCAATGATTCCTTTCCAATCCGAAGAAGAGAAAATGAAAAGGAATGTTACACAAAATAAACCCACTACCTTTGACTTTCGGTCGTAGACGTTGAAGTTTCTAGAATAAGATGAAGGAGTTCGTCATTCGTCGCGTCCTCCATGAACTTCCAATCTCGAGATGCGTCAACTCATTGGTGATGATGAAGACGTTGGTCATCAAATATGTCTCATGAAAGTTAATGATTATAGGAAGAAGTCAATGATGTATGGCGTTCATTGTACTTCATTTTTTTTGGGAGACTGGGTTCTTCATTGGGAGATTTCTCCCCAATCCTCCTCTCAGAGCTGCGAAAACAATGAATATGCCAACAAAATAATAGATTGTAAAATCCTATTAATTTTTTGGCACAATATTCAAATTGGTCTAATTAATTAGGTAAGATCCGCTTAATTAAATCAAGGGGTTGGAAAAAGGAATTAATTAAGGGAGGTGAAGAGGCTCTCCCTCATTAATGAGGGAGAGTTGAGAGGATTTCCTCTCCTCCCATTAATAGGGTAGATTAGCCCTGTGTGGTCCCCAAATCATAACCCCTTGTAGGATGTTATGTTCTTATTGGACCCACCACCAGAACCTTTCATGGGAGGTTAAGGTGTGGGGGTCCCACCTCCAACTTCCATGAGGAGATTTTAATCATCACATAAAAATAAATCCACACACATTATTTTTATTTAATTCAAAGTCTAAAAACCCCAAAAACAATCTTTTATTCATGACTCACTATCGTCGAATTGAAGGTTTCCTTATGTAAATATCGGTGATGTGAGTTCAACAATTCCCTTAGATTTCAATTCTGAGAACTGGTTCAAAAGTTGCAATATTTCACTCGTGGGTTAAGAGAACATACCCGAAACAAATTCAGAAAATTATTATCAGTCACCCTCCACTCGTGTCGATCGAGGTTAGGATATGCCTAGATGAAACACAGCCCAAAAAATACAACATTACTCTCATATGTTTAATTTGATTTACAATTTAGATGTTATGAATTTTACAATAAAATAATTGTCACTTAATTATTTTATTTCCTACCAAAAACAAACTTTTTCTAGTGGTTTGCACCTGCCAAAGTTAGTATCTGCGTAAATAAAGCATGAACTCATGAGTTTAGTGGTGGTCATGGATTTTTATTTCATATTACCGTTTTTGAGTTATAAGAATTTGAAAGATAAAATAATTTAAATAATTATTTAATTTATGATTATTCCATTTTTGGGTTTTCTCACAGGAGGCCCGCACCGGCTAATCTTAAGTCGCATCTACGATAAACCCACCATCCTAAGTGCAACGGTGCCCTCAGATTTCTAATCCAAGTAAACATTTAATAGTTATTCCACCTTTTTAGGAAAACTGCTTACGCACGTTAACATAATCTTAACAAAACATCGAAAGGTCATTTCGGGCACTTCAGGCCTCAGAATCTCATGCCGTTAAATTTTGTGGACTCATAAAATTCACATATTTTAAAAAAAATTGCCTGGATATTCCAGGTCTTTAAATTATCCCCACCATAGGGCTATACATACTGGTAAGCCACAACTCAAACTAAGTAAACAAATGGGGGTACTGTGCATGCATCTGAGCCTCTCACTCCCATGTGCTCTCCTAGAGGTTCTAATGTTGTCAGAGAACACGCACCAGAGGTATAGACCATCCACGAAGGACCTCCTCCGGTGAATCCTCAATTTGTACTTGAATCTCCATAAAAGTCTCCCCATCATCATTGTCCACCTCTCCGTGGTCAATGATGTGAGAAGGTTCCTGTACATATCTCATCACCTGGGATACGTGGAAGATGTCGTGCACCATGTGCAACTTCGGTGTAATATCTAAGTAGTAAGACACCTTGACAACTCTTCTGAGTACCTGTAAGGGTCTGAAGAAACTGGGAGATAACATGCCTCCTCGGTCAAATCTCTACAGGCCTCGTCCAGGTGAGACCCGTAGAAAGACGTGGTCGCAATCCTCAAACTCCAGAGGTCTCCGTATTCTTTCAGCATATGAATTTTTCCTACACTGTGCAGTATTTATTTTCTCTAGGATGATCTATACTTTCTCTGTGGTGGCCCGTAACATCTTTGGTCCCACAGGTGAGGATTCTCCTAGTACAGTCCAGCACAAAGCTGATCAGCAAGGTCGGTCATACAACACCTCGAAAGGTTCCATCCCGATGGTGGAGTGATAGCTATTGTTGTATGAAAAATTTGACAAGGGTAAGTGATCCTCCCAACTGCGACTGAAGTTGGGGAAACAATCACGCATCATATCCGTGATGGTTTGAATGGTCCGCTCATTTTAAACATCCGTCTGAATATGGAAGACGGTTCTCAAACAAAACGACGTCCCAAAAGCCTCCTCCAACCCCTTCCATAGCTGAGAAATAATACTTGCTTCACGATCAGACACAATCATAGAATGTACACCAAGTAGCCTCAAAATCTTCTGCACATAAAGGAATCCCAAGCCCTCTACTAAACCCCGCCCTCTGATTGGTAGGAAGTGGGCCGAATTGGTGAGTCAGTCGACGATCATCCAAATCGATTCATGTCCTTAGGATGTATGTGGAATTCCTATGACGAAGTCCATGGATATCCCATCCCACTTCTACTCTGGTACCTCTAAATGTTGAACTAAACATATTGGTAGCTGATGTCTAGCCTTTACTTCTTGAAAAGTCAGGCACCGAGAGACAAACTCTACAACAACTTTCATCATTCCTAGCCACCGGTGCTATTTTCAGAGGTCCTGAGACATCTTCCCCACTTCTAGGTGTACCTCTAGAAGGGATGTGTGTAACTCCCCCAACACATCCTCCTAAAGAGACATTGGTACCATAACATGTCCTCTAAATAGGATAACGTGCTCCCCACCTTCAGAGAATCCCATCAGGTGTCTTCCTTGTGGATATTTAAGCACGTCGTGTCTTGTAGTCAGCATCCTCATGTTGTGCCTCTCTTACTCGCTGAAGAAGTGGGGGAGTGACTATAAGACACTGAAGGAAGGATGCTATATCTCTATCCACTAAGGATATTTTTAACGAAGCTTGCAACTATGTCGCCTCACTCAACAGATGCAGGCCAGACCTCTTGTTGAGTGTGTCTACTACCATGTTCCCCTTCCCAAGAGTATAGACTATCTCAATGTCATATTTTGCTACAATGAGGGTGAGGATGGACATCTCATGAGTGATTAGCTACACCATCCTATACATGAGTTTATCCTATGATTCCTAGTATTCCTTTTTCACCGACCAAGGA
Organism: Viscum album; assembly: GCA_963277665.1. Taxonomy (NCBI): domain Eukaryota; kingdom Viridiplantae; phylum Streptophyta; class Magnoliopsida; order Santalales; family Viscaceae; genus Viscum; species Viscum album. Next base: position 64,276,979 of record OY728128.1, read on the forward strand.
AAACCCCATCCCAACATTTTAGATAAACCAAAACCTATATTCCTAATATAGTTAATCTGAGTGTGAACTGTGGATGTCAAGTCCAAACCCAAACTAATGTTTTAAGGCCTCGATGCTTCCACCAAGAGGTTCCAACCGAAACTCTCGCCTCAAGGTTCATATCACACCATCGGCGTAATTGTGATTATCGATTCTCCACCCAAAGGTATCTCCATACATGAGGGTCAAGTTAACGGTTTAACCGCAAACTCTAGGTCCTAGACATTATTCATGGAAGTAATTAATGATTGTTACCTATTTCTATTAAAACAAGAGCTATTGGTAGACATAGACCATACCTTGAATCATTTCTAGAGCCCTTGGGTCGCATTCCTTGACCGCATGCTAAAACTCTCTTCCCCTGTCCTCCAGCTCCCTAAGCATGGAGGGGTCCACAAAAAGGGGCTAGTTATGACATGTCAAAAAGTACACCACTATATGTTGCCTCCTAGCCATGCTTCCATGTCTACTACCCTACAGATTCATTTGTCCCTAACACATTGTACACACCCATGTCTTTAAGTCTGGTCCCGGTTCTCTACTTTCCCACTGCTAACATTCACTGGATGTATCTGTTCATCCAAAGAACATTCAATCACAAAGGATCTCTCTAGCACCCTAGCATAATTAGGAATGTAGAGAGGACTATTGTTAGCACATATGTCCTTTAAACACACCTCTCTTGGATGTTCCATCCTTGAATCATTGATCTTGTCATATTCATTCAGTACCAGGAATGACCAGTACGCCTCGATGAGTACTCATCTACCGACATGTCGTCCTGCCGAAGCTGTAGAAGTTCTAGAGAACTCTCAGCCACCTTCTCGAGCTAGTCCTCAGCCGCCTGTGAGTCGGGCTCATCCTAGAACCTGTGGGGTATATTATTCTGAAACACGTTTAAGGCACTAAGCCTACATGTGTCCTCTTCCGGTACTAGAGGTTGTAACTACTGACCAACGTGTAGTGATATAGCTGGCACACTACCCGAATGTACAATCTCAAGAAACGGTCCTCATAAAAAAGCCTCATCACTATGCAGACTATCCTCATGGTCACACACTGAAAAGGACTAGTATCTAAGATCAGTATCTACTCTACTGGTGTCTCAACTAGATGGGATACTCTAGGAACCGCCTCCGGCCAACCATCAGCTGCGTGGGAATATGTCTCTCATCAAAACCCCAGAGGCCTATGCTGCGGGAACGCATGCAACATGCTCAGACGGCATGAACCATCCGCGAGTGTGGCTGGTGGTATCTGCTTCAAAATGGGTGGTGGTGTTGCTGGTACACCAGAAAAGGATCCAACATAGTAAGAGGGCCCCACATCGGAACCTCCTCACTCGGTGGGCTATCAGTGCGTACAACTCTTGGAACTCTAACTGGTTATCTGCGTCGAGACATCCTAAAAGAATAAAACGTGACATGATCAAAGATTACACCTAATGAGCTTACCTTTTTTAGTTGTCTGAAAGAAAACATATGAAAACTAACACGCAATCAGTGTTTTCGTGCACTTAGTTGAAAATTAGTTGTCCACGTCCTAGTGTATGGATACATCGACCGCCGAACCAACACTAGACTCCCTTAACTAAATACCACACTCAGTACCCTTAACATTACTTCTTCAAAGAAAAGAACATTCATAGTCCTATGTTCTATTTTATAACCGACTACAATGATACCGATTGTTAGGACCCGTCCCCCAGGGCTCGTACCGTGACAACCCTAAGCTCGCAATCCATATGCCCGAGGCTGGCGACTAGAACCAAAGGAGTAAATCCCTAAACTGGGAAGAAATTTCATTTAAAATGTGAAAACGAACACAACAGAGTACGAGCAGGAAGAAAACACTAAGTAAAACTGTATACAAAGAGTTCTGGAAGTGGAGGGGCCAGAATGCAAGCCCAATAAGAAAATACAAGTACAACTAAAGAGAGATGCTACTAAAAAGGACATAATAACTGAAAGGTGAAGACCAGCTCTTGGATTGTCCACCTCAGATCCTACCTAAAGGGTATGTACAGATATCCTCCTCAGCACTCCACGTATTTCGATATCCTCCACGTACTGACATGTCGTATGGTCCACCTCCAGGTACTGTCTTGTCCAGGTACTCTTAGCCCCAATCAATGTTCTTCGTCATCTGAAACCAACAGAATGAGGTTCATGAAAATCTCAAGTATTGGTGAATATAACGATACTTAGTAGGTACCCCGAGACCCTCAAGGTCTCACTAAATCCTACAAGGAATTACCACAAATTATGTAATCAACAGATAACCCCACTCATATATATGCCAATATATATACTGAAGTTATCTAGTAATCCATCTCAATCATGAGGTAAATACAAAAAGTTACAAACTCAGCTCAAGTAGGATTTTATTTTGGGGATAGTATCTGATAACATCCCAATTCACATTATTGAAACCTATACTACTGCAGAAAACCTCTTCTAGCATGTACTGTGGGCCTACCATACAACCAAGGGTCCATCTCTAGTATTCACGGAGAAAAGTCACTGAATAGACCGATAGAAAGGGCTGTGTTTGAAGAAGTAATCGGGCAACCCACTGCCCAGTCCTACTGGAGGCTAAACCCTAAGAGGTCATCGGTTAACCCACTTCCCTGCCTTATTGTAGGGTAAACCCTAAGGTCAATGGGTAACCCACTACCCACCCCAACTGGAGGATAAACCCTAAGAGGTCATCGGGTAACCCACTACCCATCCCAACTGGAGGGTAAACCCTAAATGTCAACGGGTAACACACTACCCAACCATTTTAGAGGGTTAAACCTAAGATCAACAGGTAACCCACTACCCAGCCCTATTGGAGTGCAAACCTGGAACTGGTCTAATATCACCTCACTCTTCCCACTCGTATCTAGGAGGATCCGCTCCGTGAGCTACAATTATATACTCTATCTATCACAAAGTCCCACGTAGAAGTATCTTAAAGGTCCGACTCATCATAGGGTTCTCAATGCAACAGACGATGAGTCAATCAGATGTCAGGTCTGTGAGTTATTAGACTTTTAGTCCTGGGGGCCGGGTTGGATTCGTTCACAATCCAACCTAACCGTATTTCAACATTACCCCAAACTATAGTGGGGAACACTCAAAGGGACTGTCACGCTCTATGAAAACCAGCTCCAATGACTATTCGTCAAATGGTCATTTGGAACCAAAAAAATGGCCAAAGAATGTAAAGGGGTCAGCAATAGGTCTGGGTCTGGTCCGACCTGGCCGGACTGACCCGGTCCAACCTAGTCTGGTCCACGCCGGTCTGGGTCGACCCGGTCAGACCAGATGGGTCTAGTCGGGCCCATTGGGCCGGCTAGCCTCTTTGGTTTTTCCGACCCACTGGACCCAGACCTGGAGGTCGTGTATGTGGTTAGGCCCGGACTAGGGGTCGGTTCTGCCCGAAGAGTTGCGAGGGTGCGACCCAGCGCGGCTCGGCCTGTAGGGAGCTGCCGATCCGATTCGGCCAGGGTGCCATGAGGGGTCCACGAGTTGGTGCGGGTGGCCTGCATGGCCAGGGCACAGGTTCCGTCAGGTGGCGACCAGGCCGGCCGGCAGGCGGCCGGGCAGGCCGGTAGGAGGGCTAGCGGGGGTCGGGCAGGCCAACGTACGGCCAGGCCGGGAACAGCTAGGCTAGCCGGTGGGCGGATGGGGAGGGTGCGGCCTGGTAGGGAGGCTGCCGAGAGGCCGGCTGGTTGGTCCGATGCAGTTCGGGTGGCCGCGGTTTGGTGCGACACAGACCGGTGTTGGCTGGCGGGGTTTGGACGGGGTGCAAGAAAGGTCGGGGGTGGTGCGGCCCACAGAGCCAGCTCGGTCGGGGCACCGGAACATTGTGGGGGCGGTGCAGTTCACAGAGGCTGTGGGAAGGGTGGCCTATGAAATTTCATCGTCGTCTTTAACGCCGCTTCATCGCCATGCCATGAAACAACAAAAACAAGAACTACGAAGGGGTGAGGCCATCGTAGTTTGGCCCGAATCCTACACATTTAGTGTGGTAACATGTGGCTCATCAAAGACTAAGAAATATGAACAACAATTGTTTTACAACCACACAATGATTTCTTTCCAATCCAAAGAAGCGAAAAATTAAATGGAAGTTACATAGAATAAGCCACATACCATTGATTATTGGTCGTCGACATTGAAGTCGCGGGAAGAAGACGATGGTGTTCATCCTTCTTCACGTCCGCCACACACTTCCAATCCTGAGATGCATCGGCTCGTTGACGATGATGCAAAATTCGGTCATTGAAGGCGTCTCATGACAGTTTATGTTTTGTGGAAGAATTCGAAAAATGTCGGAGTTCTTCGTTCTTCGTTGGGAGATGGGGTTCTTCATTGGGAGCTTTCTCCCAAATCCTCCTCTCTATGCAGCCACCAAAATGAATATGCCAAAAAAATAATAGATTGTAAAATCCTATTAATTTCATGGGATTATATTCTAATTGGTCTAATTAATTTGATAGGCACCCCTTAATTAATTTCAAGGGGTTGTCACAAGGATTTAATTAGGGAAGGTTAAGAGGCTCTCCCTCATTAAGGAAGGAGAGTTGAGAGGTTTTCCTCTCCTCCCATTAATAGGTGAGTTTAGCCCCATGTGGTCCCCACATCATAACCCCTTGTGGGAGGATAGGTTATGGTGGGCGCCACCACCATAACCTCTCATGGGAGGTTACGCTGTGGTGGTCTCACCACCAACTTCCATGAGGAGATTTAACCGTCAAATAAAAATAAAGCCACCGATTTTATTTTTATTTAACTAAAACTCTAAAAACCCAAAAATCCATCTTTTATTCTCGACTCACTTTCATCGAAGTGAAGGTATCCTTAAAATTATACGATCACTGCATGTTCAAATGTTCCCTATGATTTCATTTTCGAGTAGTGGTCCAAAAGTAACAAAACACCACTCGTTCATTTACTGAACGTACCCGAAAAAAAAAATCGGAAAATTATTATCAGTCACCTTCATCCCATGATGGTGGTGGTGAGGCTCTTCCTAGGTGGAACACCCCCCAAATAACACAACTTTACTCTAATATTTTTAATCCAAGTTACCATTTAGAATTTATGTATTTTACAAAAAAAATAATTTTCACATAGTTATTTTTATTGCGGCCAAAAACTAACTTTTTCTACTTTCCTACGCCGGCCAATGTTAGTATCTTCTTAAATAATGTATCCCCCCAAGAGTTCAGCAGTTTTCTAAGATTTTTAATTTGAGTTACCATTTGTGAGTTATAAGCATTTGAAAAATAAAATATTTTATTTAATTATTTTATTTACGATTATGCCATTTTTTGGTTTTCTCACAAAAGGCCCGTGTCGATTAATCTTAAGTCGTGCCTAAGGTAAACCCGCCATCCTCAGCACAACAGTGCCCTCAGAATTTTTATCTGAGTGAACATTTAAGATTTATTCCACTTTTTGAGGAAAACTTCTTACGTGTGTTAACATAACCTTAACAAAACATTGAGAGATCATTCTGGACACTCTGGGCCTCAGAATCGTGCACCGTCATATTTCGCGGACTCATAAAATTACCATATATTTAAAAACTAATTTAAATGGAAATTCCAGGTCTTTAAAATCCTTATTTTTTAAAAAAATGTCATTAATTTTTTTAAAAAAATAATTAATTAATTTTGAATTTAGTGAATATTGATTTTTTAAATAAAGATTAAATTTTAATTTGTTGAAATTAATTATTATTAGTCCATTAGAAACATATTTTTAAATGAAGAGAATATTATAATAAATATTTAATTAATTTTTTGACATGGGTATTCTATATTTATAAATAGAATTTAAATATTTGAAATTCTAATTGGAAAATTGAAAGAGTTATGTTTGAGAAATAAGTAGTTAAAAGTAATAGGGTAGAGTAATGGTTGTGAATTTAAAAAATAAATGGATAGAGGTTAGAGATGGTATTTTGAAAAAAATAAACGGGTTAAGGTCTATACATCACAAATTTGGTGGGTTTCCAACTCATCATCATATTTATTTTTTATTCAATCATTTATAAGAGATTATGGCCTAATGATAGTGCTATTGTGGGGTCTTTGTGAGGTCTTGAAATTCTAATATCTCGGGATTCATGCCTATGTGTGTTGTATGTTGATCTGTAGGTTTGTAATTTGAGATATATATTCCTTCCCCTCACACTGAAGATCTAAGAGAATCTCATTAGCCAATTATAAAAAAATTCCGATGATGACATTACCTTCTCATGTCAGCCAAACATTCCCCCATTAACGAACAAGGTTTCAATCATGATTTGATATCAATTCTGAATAAATTATAAAATAAAAATAATGATTGAGGTTTTTTTCTTCCATTTTTTACATTTTAATTTGTAAAATTTATTTCCCTCTTGATTTCAATTTATTCCACATCAATTTATCTTTATAAAAGATGTTTGAAGGGAATTTACTAGTTAAATAAACTCATATTTCTTATATCATTTCTAAAATTTCTGGTGATTAAAATATATGAGTATAAATTCACCGATGTGGTTTAAGATTTTTCAAAATATTTTGTAATTGAAATTTTTTTATAATTTAATCTTTTTATTGATTTAAAATAATATGTTCATTTGTTATTTAATAATTTTAAATACATACATATTTTTTTCTAGGGGATTTGTATTTCATATTTCATTTGATTAAATTTTATGGTGCTTCAGTCGTGGATTGGTTTAATTGAAATTGAGTGCATGATTTTTACATTAATTGTATGATTTATTGTGTTGACATGATTTAATTGTCAATTGCATTTGTTAAATGCTTGATTATGTTTTGTGTGTTGGGCGTTGATGATTCATGTAGCCTATGATGATCATTTCGTGTGAACATATGTATGCTTGTGTGTATGTTGTATATTTGTATTTATTTACTTATAAACACAAATAAAAATAATATTTTATAAATTCATTCAAAACTAATCTTATAAATATATATTAATATACGAATAAATATATTAATATATATAAATAAAATTGTATATATATATATATATTAATATAAAGATATATATATATTAATACAACTAAATATGTATATATTATTATAACTATATATATAGTAATGTAACTAAATATAACTAAATATATGTTAATATAAATGTATATATATATATTAAAATAGAAGTAAATATAACTATATATATAAATAAATATATTTATTAATAAATTTAGAGAGAAACAGTATGGTGGGGTGGTAATGGCTTAGGCGCACATGAAAGAGGTCCCAAGTTCAAATTCTGGGGGAGGCAGGTCACATGCGCAGGTGTAGAATAAGGTCTACTGTTGTAAAAGGGGCTAGAGGCGCTGTTAATGGCATGTGTTGTGGGTGGGGTGTGCAAGCTATTGTGGAGGGTGGGGAGTTGTTGAAGGGGGGCTTCAAGTGCGGTTAAAGCCCCTCCAAAATTATTTTTTAAAATTATTTTTCCTATTTTTACCATTAATCAATGCTTTTCTGAGTGCTGATAAAAGGACCTCCTATCTTCCCCTCGATTAACAGTTCTTTTTTATCATTGTTAATGCCCTTTTCTAACAATGACAAAAGCCATATTTGTTGTACTGAATGTCTTCTTTTATTTTTATAGTACATGGTTAATAAACATAATATAAAATTATAGGAGAACATAAAGTGGTTCATTCATTATATATATATCATTATATAAGTCCATTGGACGAAACTTATATTTTTATGAATATTGTATCATTTTATAATATAGTATTAGTTTAAAAAACTCATTTATGTAAATTTTGACACAATTTAGTATTTGGTTTTTTTATTCATATCAATATTATCACACAAATTTTTTTAATCCACCATAACATATCATATTTACCTATAAAATTCGTGTAATTCCTCAAAAGACTCAATTTACATTTATTTTGATATTTATAATATCAATTATTTAAATATTTTGTTAATAAGTTAATTACGACATCATCACTGTGTTATATAAAAATTTAAAAATTTAATGTCTCAAAATTATAAATAAAATAAAATGATATAGGAAATATTTTTATCTTTATAATTAATATTTATAGTCAAATTCAACTTATGTATATGTCTATATTAAAATAAATAGTTATTAAACATCGAATTTAACACTTTTAACTCTCCTTAAAATAAAATAATAAAAAATGTCCTAATCTAAAACATATGGGTCAAAAGGAAAATATTTTATACCTAATGTTTATTTCGGTCAAAATACACTTATCCAATAAAATTAGGACCTTTTTTAGGGTAATTATAATATCATGTTTACCTTTAATTACCCTATTTACTATTAATCTTGGTAAATAAAATTCAAAAGATACTATTCTCCAGAAATTATTTTCAACATATTGTACTAAATTTTACATATTAATGTTAATCATATCTCTTGGATTTTTGAAATTCAATTCACAGAAGTAGTAAAATTATGTTTAACGCAAATTTGGAAATGTGTCTAGGAGTAGGGTAAAAGAGGATAAAAAGAACAATTGCATTGTATATATGCAATCTTATTATAAAATCACGTTAATGAAATAAATTGGACTAAAATAGGTATTTTGTATCTATTTTGACTTAAAAATAAATTTAAATAAAAAAAGTTGTTTAAATAAAAGTGTATTTTAAATAACAACACAATGTTTTTCACTATTCATAAAAAATTGAATGAATTTAGAAAAAAACCAAAAATTCACCCTAAGCTAATTTTAATATTTTGAATCAAAAAATAAAGACCATTTTGAAAAATAAATTTTAAAAAATTTTAAAAACTGGATATTACTATACATAGCGACTAATATTATTAGTTGTGGTGTGCTAAAACTCGATGTTACATACAATGCAAGATATTTCATTATTCAAAGAGAAGTATACCATGGATGCTTTGGGTGTTATAAATATTTTTTTATTTATAAAATTATTTTTGAAAAATAGATTTCATTATTGGATCTTAATCCTCGGAAAATAGTGAGGGATAATTTTTGATATTTTTCTTGAAATACATGATTTTTTGTGAATAGTAAAATAAATTAATTTTCTATTTAAATGCGTTAAAATTTAAATCCACTATTCCTAGAATCATAATTCATGTAATAACACAAATATAAAACTAAAATTCACTTATTACTTTTCAATGTCATATAATATTCACTATTTATTCTCTTGTGAAGAAATAATAAATTAATGAATATAATATGATGAAAACACTCCTCCCCTCTACTATATAAACCTCCCCTAACCCCCTCTTCCTCCCATAAAACTCAATATTTGATCCATACCTATGTTCATTCAAATACACTTCCCAAGACCTCCCGCCACGTCCAATACCATATGGTCTCAACAAAAGTAAAAAAACAAAGGCCTTAAGGAGATTCTCTACGAGAAGTACAGAAGAGGTGAACCATTGTTCCTTTTCCATTCATCATCTTTTACAAGTTAAATTATTTTTTATCTCTCCTCACCTCCCCAAATCAAAATTCTATGATAAATTTTGTACCATTCATGGAATGAATTTTTATTATATAATAGAATATTTAATCAGCATCTCTCTTTTCACCCTCCTCAAACACATGAAAGGAAAATATTGTATGAGATGTGATAATAAATCACATTCAAGGATGAAATTTTTTCATTTTCTATTAATATCTTCATGACTAGTCCTAAAACCATTTTAATGGTTTAACTAGATCATAATATATATATTTTATCTTATTCAATGTTCATTAATCCTTACACACTCGTAATATAAATTTGATTATTCATGTCTTTAAGATCAATCGATAACACCTCCAGGAATAATGTAATGGGTTTCTAATCTCATATTTATTTCCTTGAGATTTCCAATTTTCAACAATTATTATATTTTTGTGGTTAGTTTTTACTAAAATTAGATAAATAATATAAATATTATATTTATATACCTAGTATTCAGTGGTTCTTTTGATGGTTGTTAACTCGATTCATTACAATGTTGTGGGGGAATTTGTTTCGATAACCATTTCATTGTGATTTACCTAGTATTGTGCAACTAATAATTCTTATGTGGTGTACCTACTGCCCCTTTGAGATCATTTCATATTTAAAATTTTAAATATATTATATATCCATATTCTAGTTTCCAGGATATTATTATTGTCTTAATTCTTATAATCGTTTATATACAAGGTTTATTTTTAATGTGTTTATTGAAAAAATGATTAATATTTATCATCTACTCTATTTGGATATAGAGATGGAATATTGTACTTGTATTAAATGTATGAATAAATAATGATTTGGAAATTAAGTGATAGTAGGAGATTACTATATCCTTTCAATGCATCGATGGGTCTAACGGGAAAAATCAGTTGTCGACAAACCCATCGTGTTTGTTTCAAAAAATTAGACTAGTTTCTACCCATAGACCAAAACCATTTCCACGGTATAGTGGTGTCATGTTCCAGATACCTGACATCGAATTAATAATATTTTTTTTATTCATTTTCATTTATTAATATCAATGTGGTTTTCACTTTAAACAAATCTATAAATGTAGTTTCATTCTCATCTTATTATTGGGAAGTGTTTTTTATTTATTCAGCATTATATATTCAATATGCCAATTTGATTATAATCAAATACTTTTGATTAATGCTTCTGGTATTGGTAACCCTTACTAAGAATTTTAGATCACTCGTTCCATTTTATTACCTTCAACAGGTTATGAAGAGGTGACCAATTATTTATTTGTCATGGTTGTTTTTTATTAGTTTTTGTTATTTATTGGGGTTTGTTACCTTTACCAATGTACTTTTGGGTAAATTGTAGGTATCTAGTTTCATCACGAATACATAATTAATGATTATTTGGGGGTTTCGTTTTTTTAATCAGGCCAATGTAATATGTAATGTATGGTCTTTGGGATTCTTGTCTTTGGGTATTACAAGTATGGGGGTATTCACCAACAAAAATAAAAAATATATATATTTTATAAAAAATCACATCACAATCCCCAATATGGGCCTTTTATTCCCTTATTAAAACGAGTTGTAAATAATTATTTATTAAATATCATAAATAATAAATATTGGAAAATTATTCTAGGAGAAAGTAACCCACCCTAGACTCAAATTATATAAAAAAGCTTACATGTTGACCCAATTTTCATTCATAAACATTAAGTAATAGTTTAATTTCAAGAACACTGACATCAATGATAATTATAATCAATAAAATTGTATAAAAAAATATAATCATTTTTAGGCACTCATATTAAATAATATAGTTTAATAAATAAAATATAAATATACTAGGTTCCCTAATATTCAAATTTTGCAATTTTTTATTAGTAACAGTATGATAACACACTTTCATCGCTAATAAATATAAACCAAACCAATGAATTATTCCATCCTTTTCAAAATTTAAATATATTCAGGCTATATGACTCTATTATAAATCAAAAATTTTATATCCCCAAAAAAATATCAATAAAAATCATGGATGAAAAATACCAACCATGTAGTATGTAGGTTAAATTTGAGAAATTCCATCAAACTAAGAAGACCATTCCTTCATAATAACTCAAATAAAAAGACACAGTCTATAATATCATATTAATTATTTAATCAAGAAACACTTAAAACCATTCCATGAAACCCAATAATTTTTTGTCTAAAAATTAATAGGTTTTTATATAAATCTCTTTGAACATATCTAAAATTATGAATGAATTTTTGAAATAAAATCTTATTTAAAAAATAAATTATTGTCATAGGAATGAAATCATGCTTCATCCAATGAATGAAATATTTCTATAATAAAGACCAAAATAATTGTACGTTTAGTATTAATCCCTAAATTAAACACATTTCAATACCATATTGATTAAAAAATTCATTATGAAATGGTTTTAGAATAATTTTATCAAAAAATATTCTTAAAAAATTTGTATTCACCAAAAAATATTTATTCATTTTACAATGCTCACAATATCCCAATAATTTATAGGAAGAAAAATATTTCTATCTTACTAAATTTATATTACACCAAGCATAATAATTTTTAAATTCCTTAATTAGTATTATAAAAAATTAATTATATTATATTTATAAAAAAAAACAATAATAATTTAATATTAGAGTCCCAAAATGTTAGACTGGGTTGACCATTCTAGAAATAACTATAGGTTTTATCCCATTGAAATTAATTTCTAGAAATAAATTCTCAGGTTATTTAATATCATTGGGGGATTATTTACATTATTATTGAACAAAAAAGTAATATACATATTTCTGGTTGTTAAATAGTGAATATGCATCATAAAAGACCCAAATTTGATAATAGAACATATGAGTAATCTCATCAAGAACATGGTGTAATATTTATTAACAATGTGTAGATAAAACTACAAAATACTCCAAATATTACTCTCATGAGAAGTTTATAACTTACCCACACTCTAGAACATGAATACCAATGATCGAGACTATAAAATCAATCATTAACTCTTAAGGGTTCTCCACTAATGAATTAATAGAACATTCACTTTCATATATCATGATTACAGAAATCTTTATAAACCTAATGTGTATTTGTAGGGGGTTAGTAAAAAACCATGTCGATGATCCACTAGAGACACCCCAAACACATGAATAGGTCAAAGATATTATAAATATTAATAAATACATATCAAATCAGGAGAAACAGAGTAACTAAATATCATGAAAACATGTATAAAAAATTTAAATTATATGTGATTTGAAATAAAACACTCCCATATTGAAAAATCTAGTGCCACCAATTCTTCCCCTATAGAAATATGATTATCATAATACAAAAAACTAAAAATTGAAACCCATGTTACCCTAACATATGAAGACACGTGGTGATTAATAATAAGATGACCCAATTGACATAATTTCAATATCTAAATAAACCAAACCCATTTGAATACTGTATGATTAAAATTAAATCTCCATCCAAGTTTATTTCAAGGACAATATTAGATTTATTTGAAAAAAATAATCAAAAAAAAATATTTTCAAGAGAGTTTTCAATATTTAATCATTCTGAAGATAAATAATTTATCCTAAATACTATAATATATTATGTTCCCCAAATATGTAATAATAGAGAAGAACCACATAACATCGACTATTTGTAGAAAAAACAGAGCTTAAAAATATTATTTAAAGAGTATAATGACATAAAATTTTGAGCCAAGTCTCTGATTCTGTAAGAATATTTTATTTGATAATTAATAAGGGTTTTCTAGAGACATTTGAGCTAAATAATATAATTACGGATCCCAAAATAAAAACCCAGTGGTTTCCATTCGTAGTTCATAACTGATCATATTGTTCAACCATTGAATAATGTATTTAAAAATAGTGGTTGAAACTATGTCTTGGACTCTATTTCATTGTCTCATCCTAATATGTATATAGACCACTATAGATTTATCATATCATACCTCGTACTATCTTCTATTACTATCACTATGGAGTGTTTTCCTTCGAATTTACAATTGAGTTACTGTCATTATAACCAAACCAAATGATATAATGTGTGATAGGACACACCCTCCAACATATATAACAACCTTGTTTAATATAATATTTCAATCGTTATGTCTTCATCCCCAATGTATTGGTCCACATATTAGGGAATTCTCCCAAGCTGCTTCAAACCACGTCATCATGAAAAATATTTTCTTAAACTAGCCTCCCCACTGACAAACATTAGAATTTTTCCACCCATTTTACAATAAGAGGAACTTATAGCCATTAGAAAATGTAAATTATATGAAATATGGGATTGTGTTATCCATGTTAATTAAATATCACTCATGTCTGCAACACCTTGACATCATGGTATATTACGATTACCACAAACGACAATACCATATGGTGAATCTTTTACCTAGATCCTATCTATAATTTAGCACCCCAAATTTAAGGTATTGACAAATTATTTCTATATTTTATTGAATATATGGTCATTATTTTATGTTTTAGGATGTTTGGAGTAGTTTTATAATGTTTTTGGATCTTTTATTGAGGATAACTATTTGACAATGGTTAGTAATAACTATACAACACCTCCTAGAGAACCCTTAAAACTAAAATACTGGGAACTTGGTATGTTCATGGTTAAATGCATTGTTTTTCAAAAATGTGAGGCCTTCCTAGAGTAACAATTTTTATTTAATAGAGGTGTTTTGCATGGTTTTGAAGGGTTTTCCTAACCATGAGTGAAAACCATGTGAGGTGATATTGGTGGTAGTGGCTAGAAAATGGTTAGTGCATGGTTTCATGTCAGTGCACCCTAACTATGAAACATTAAAAACATTTGAAAACCATGTATATCACGTTTTTTACACCATTAAGGTCTTATTTTTGTCTTATTCCTAGCCAAAAAAAAATCTACTCCATCAAATGTTTGGGGAGAACTATCCTCTTGTTCCATGAGATATTATGTTCCAAATCTATATGGATTAGATTCCTAGATTCATTTTTATGAACTATAACCTATTTGTTTTCCTAATATCTCTTATTCTAAGATAATTGGAACCATGGATATAACCAATTTAGGATATATTCATGTTGTGTAATCTTGATCATGATTCTATATTGTTTTTTTTTGTTTAAGGGGAACAATATGGATATTTGGTTTCGATTCATTTAGAAAGTTTTATGGGAATTCATTCAATAAATGTAATTTTTTTTAATTGTATGGAATAATTGGTATGGCATGTTTTTAAGGAATAAAAGTATTGTGTGTGTTTTTCTTCTATTAGGATGGAAAAAGGTATGATGTTTTCCCTATAAAACGTGGGATGTATAAGGTCATGATCTTTGTTCATTGAAATGGATCACCAAGTAAAATATATTAGAAATTATGGCTCACTCTATATGAGTATATGGAGGTCCATTGCCTCATTAATGTATGTACAAGATGATTTATGAAAGTGAATGCATTTTTCTGAATTGAATTGAAAAATAGTTAGGAAGGCTGGTTTGGGTTCTCTCATTTAAATATTCTTTTACAAAGTAATGGTTTGGTTTTGATATAAAATATTTCATAATTTTTTAAAAAAACTACATATATGATTAATCATATTCAATCCTATTTTTCTTAGTTGGGTAGTCATTACTAAAATCCAAATGAGTGAAATACACACTACATGAATTGAAACTTTGTCATGTTTTTATATATTATATAAAGGGACATGGGTTTGGGAACAGTATATAATTTTTTTATTAATTCTTATAGATCCCATGGGAATTTATTGTTGCGTTAGTGAATAGAGTGGGATTTGAGTTGTTGATTTGTTGTATTCAATGTCTTTCAGTCTTGTTAGTCTTTTTTCACATTAATCAATAATTTTTTTGGTTTGGTTTCTATTGAGAACTCTGATATTGTTTTTTTAGATTAGATTCATTTTTGTATTTCGTTAGACTCATGAATCATATAGTAGTTATTTTTCTATGGTTATCTTGTTTTCGTTTGATTTATTTTAAAATGTAATATCATTCCACAATATCTAATTAATCCCTTGTAATTTATTTCTATACATTGGTGTCTTGGGAAATTCACCTAAGGCCTTGAAACATCTATTACTATTTCCAAGACAGTGGGTGAGGGGTGGGATGCAACAAAATGTACCATTACTTTTTGGTCCAATTATATTTTTGGGAAAACATGTATCAAATTTTTTGTTCATAGAGGTGAAAGTCATTTCGGTTTTTCTTGGACATGTTGTTGTAGTATAGAGAACGAGTTTCAAAACATGGAATGGTGATCATAATGAGATGCAATTAAAGAATTTATGTCTAACATCAAATTATCTACGAATTTTAGGTCATGATTTTTTTGAGATAGTTATAGGATTTGAAACCACATCATCATGGATTTAACTAATGGTAATTACATTTCCAGAATTGATAATAATGAATTACCATTTGGAATGCCTAATTAATTTTGAATAATGATTTATGATATTGTGAAAAAGTGTTTATTTTTGGAAACTATTGAAAATGGTTTGTACTCCAAAATCATTATAGAGTTTTAAAATATGATTTAAAACTAGATAATGATGAATTTTGGGAATAATTGTGGTAATATGTGTGATGTATTAAATTTAATATTCATAATCCCTTAAGTTATATAGAGTAAGAATAAATTTCGTACTTTTCATTAAATAAAATGGCATTAGTTAGGAATATAAGAAACCAATTAGAATATGCCACTAAGAATGTGTTTCCTCCAGAACCACAAGTTAAAGAGCTACTGTTTCAATGTATTTTCTAATTTTTTAGGATACTAATAGAGGGAACAAAAGTGACGAAATATGGAAAGGTAAAAATTTCTATTATATCTATATGTTTAATCCCACCATCATTCGTGGAGTTCTAGAATCAAAAGAGGATTAAATGAGGGTAAATAATATGAACAATATATTTAATATCCAATGTATACCAGCCGAGATGAATTTCATATAGGTCACATACATGCTTGAGGACCTTGAATACCAATGGTGGCATCTACTTGTTTATTATAAATCTGAAAAGGGAATAACTTTTTTTGATTATTAATAGTTTTTCCACAAAAATTTCGTCCCACATTTGATATGAATTTGATAAAAATTAGACTTTTTCATTTTGAAATTGGTGAATATATAAACTAAATTGTATTTGAAAAAATTTATGTATTTAGTTCTCTTCTCAATCAACGTTTCTGAAAGTGAGTCCTTGAAATAACTCATTATTCAATAAAGGTTAATGCTATATATTCGCTCAATAATTTTCAAGGCTTGTATAATGGATTATATAGAGGTCGTTAATATAGTAGTGGTGGAAAAAAGAGACATATCATGTAATACAGGAGTCTGAATCATGTATATACCTTTGGAAAATGCTGGGATATCTAATTTTGGTAATTAGCAGAAGAGGGACACTAAAATCTATGGTAGTGTAATGATGGATAATCAGACGGATGGATCAGTAAATCTTAATCAAAAACCTAAATGAAAGTTTATAGTTGTTCAATCTGGTTATTTTGATCACATGATGTGAGATTCTATAGAACGTCCTAGGGAATTCCTAATTTTAACCAGATTTGAATTATTTATCACTTTTGTCAAAATTATCCTAGGTCTAGTACTGGGGATGTGCCCCATGTTTTTCAAATGTCATATTCATTAATATGACACTGTAAAAAAATAAGCATCATCATTAAAACCAAGGAATCCATGATGAAACATGGAATTCCATGACTCATCAACTTGTGAAATCTCATCATATTATTAATGAACAAATTTATATGTGTATGAAATTATATAGATATGTGCATGTTGTTGGGGATGATAAATCTAGATTATAGATGTGGAGAGGTATGATTGTTATTAATGATGCTTCTATAAAATCATTTCGTGATATTGGCACATCCCATTAATTTATTTCATCTTGTTTTGTTTATCTTATTGGATTTCATGATGAGATGATTAATTCTCTTTTGAAACTATAATCATCTCCTGGTAAAATAGAGTTTCAGGCCATTATGTGAAAATAATGATTAAAAAAATAAGTGGGGATGAATTGATTTTTGATTTCTCTATTATTGAGTTGGATTTGTTGGACCTAATCCTAGTTATGTATTGGTTAATATTGTTTAAATACCACATCGATAATTATACCTTAATTGTTGGTTATAAAATTGAGTATTACATCGATAAATTATTTATAGGATGATAAATTGTAATTTTAGATACAACAGGATTTTTAGAACTAGAATATGGAACAATTTCATAATATTTAGAGTCATTGACCATAGAATTAGTTGATGAGACTAGGGATGATTATTTTCAAAAAAAATATTCATTAGATCCTAAATTTTTTTTTGAAATTATTTCTCAGGGTTTACAATGAAAATAGAGGTGGAATTTGTGATAGATCTCTACAAATTCACCCCTCCGATAACACATCCATATTATCACATGGAACAAATATAATTAAAATATATTAATGTCAATTTTTTATAGTTGGAAAGAATTTTTTTGTCCTTATAGTGTGTCTCTATAGGTATGATTGGTACAATTTTTGAAATAGGTAGATGGAATTGTTTTGTTTTTTTAGAGTATCATATTTTTAACCATTTTATAAGTAATAATTAGTACCCACATCCTTGATTTGAATAAATTTTATATAACAAATTGGGAAACCGGTGGTTCTTAAAATTTTAATTTAGTTTGGGATACCACAAATTGATTATTTGGAATGATGATATCTGAGAACATATTTCCATAGTATATATTCCCATTATAAGTATCTGGTTATGCCTTTCAATGTAATGAATTCACTTATAGAATTTATAGTTTCAATTTATCGTATAATTCAAGTGTATCTTGATTATTTGGTAGAGTATTTCATGGATGACATATTTTTGTATTAATGGAAATTGGATAAGAACTAGAATCACATAGTGATAGTTTTATATATCTTGTGGGATTATGTTTTTTATACAAAAAAAATAATTTTTTTACTTTTATGTAAAAGAGGAATGTGTCCTCTGACATGTAATATCTAGAAAATATTTTTATGTGGTTACAAAAAAATAGAGGTTGTGATATCATGGAAGAAAAATAAATTTATTTGAGATGCAATGTTTTTTTGGAAAAAATGTTTATTATCATTGTCTTGTCCTTGAACATTATCTACTAGTTTCACCAATGTTAATTTGGACATAGAAAGGTTTTCTATTTCAATGGAATGTGGAATTTTAGATTCCTTTTCATGATGGTGATGTCTTCCATAAAAAGAATAAAATCATTACAGTTAGAGATTATGGACAGCTCTATGTAGTGTATTGTGATGTTCTGAGATCAGGTTTGAGATGTTTTATCATGCTGGAAGATAATCTTGTTTCTTATAGCTCACGATAGTTACGGTTTCTTGTTAGGAACTAATGAACAAATCACATCCAATTAGTTTCTTTATACAATTATTTTATGATGTTTTGTAATTACCTATTTGGTGAAGAATTTATGTTGTTTATGGATCATGAGAGTTTGAACCAAATTTTCCCACAAATATATTTTAGTCACAGATAAAGAAGATCGATGATGAATATATAAATATTTTACATTGAATTAATTTTTACCTAGTTTAAAGGAAATTTTGTGGTGGTTTCATTAAGAATAAGGTCACATAGTTAGATGGTGAAAAATGATTCATATCAGTGGTAATTGATGTTTGTGATAGTGTACAACCACATTGAATGTGATAATGGATGTAATGTTATAGTATTGTTTACTATTTCTTATATTCCTCATTTACATGATAATGATAAAGAGGGAAAAAATATAATTCTTAATATGATTATATGATTTCAAAACATAATGGCGGGGATACCATTATGTGATTGATAATGGAAGGTAGTTCATCTGTGTCGTTTCAAGATCATATCATCTTTCCATCAGCTTGTGAGGATTAACTTCTTCATCATTACCATAATTCTATATGGGATATTAATCATTGAATAGAAAATATATATATGGATTTAAATTAAAAAATTAGATAGTTTGGATTGAAAATAAAGCAGGATGAGTTTGTTATAAGATTCTATACCAATAATCAAATTAAGGAAGAGCACCAGTGGCCATGGTGTTTGTTCTAGTCATTACAATATAGGTATTAAAATTGGAGTAGATATGAGGTTTTTTTACATGTCTCCCAAGTATGGTTCAGAAGCACGATATCATATGTGTGATAGTTGTTCCACTCACAATATCAAACTATTTCATCCATATTTAATAATCGTATACATTATAGGAAATATCACAAATCTATATATGACAATTGGTAGAGAGGAATTTTATAGACATTTTTATTTTATAAAAATGATATATGTGCTTGACATCCCATATTTTAAAATCGTTACAATATGATCTTAGGAAAAATTTGATAATGTGTACAACATATCATCTTACGAAGGATGGAAAATCATGGAGTATAATAAAAATTATATAATTCATCTTTCACAATTGTGTAATTGCAATTGATGGCTCTTGTGTGGATTACATACTATTACTGGAGTTATCATTTAACAATTGTTATCAAGACTAAATATATATTTATACTTTATAGAATTCTATTTGGGTAATTATCAATTTCCATATTATTGGGTAGATATATATGAGAATTAACTGATTTTACTATGCAGTGTGGAAGAGAAAATTGAGATGATTTAGTTGATAAACAACGGGGAGGATAAAATTTAGAGTCGTCAGAAATTATATATGGATCCCCATAGATGATTGTTTTTATTCTATGTGAGTTATTATTTTTCAACAAAATCACTCCATGTCTTGGGAGTTATCATTTTTGGATGTAGGTAATGTTTTCAGATCGATTTGGATGCCCTTTTGAGATACCTAAATGGGGTCATGGGGTAGAATATCCATTAGAATTTCCCCAAAGGTTCACCTCTAAGCATACATGTTTCATATTTTTAAATTGAATGCGTAAGAACCTAATAAAGACCATGTGATTTCATGGAACAAAATGACCTAGATATGGATGCGATATTAGTACATGTTCTAGTGGAGATTCCTTCTAGGTAGTAGATTGTGTTGTGTGGGAAATACATCAGTCTAGTAAAGGTTTTATAGAATAAATTTGGAATTTATTTTGAATCATGGGAGTGTGAGAAATAAACGGTCGAGGGATTGTCCATAACTTTTTAGTAAAATGGTGATTTTCTTTTTTATGAGGATGAAAAGTCCAATGGTGGGGAGAATATAGCACCCCTACATTCAGGTATTAACACATTTTTTCTGTATTTTATGTATATAATGTTATTGGGTTTTTTTATTAGTGTATTTTATGAGATTGGGAATGATTTTTTGAGATTTTATATAGGTATGTGCTTTGAGAATTGTTAGTTGAAACCATGAAAACACACCCAAAAAAATGTTCAGCTGAACCAATGGGCACTAGGTGTGTGTACGGATATGAAAATGGTTTGGCCAAATGATGCATCCACCCTGGAGAAACAATGTGATGTTTGATAGAGGGGGTTAGAAAAATTGGCATATAGTTTGCCTAAAAATGTGGGCTAACCTTGTGCAGGATTATTGGAGGTAGTGGATAGCACATTTTTAGAGAACAATATTCTATACTATTCATAAAAACAATTTACTAGTAAAAGTAACATCCAAAATTGTGGATATTAGTTATTTTACACTCTTAAGTGAATTATTCTCCCTTAATACTAACCTGACATGAATTAAAATACTTCAACAGGATTTAGGGACCCTTCCTCTTGATCTAGGAGTTACATATTGGTGAATGATTGTCCATAGGAGGCCGATATTATTGGAAGATTTATTATTCTTTGTGTTTTTTAGTAGTACTACATTTCACCATCTATAAGATTCAGGGATGTAATATTTTCAGGATAGAGAAATGTTATTTAATAAAAATATTTATGATAAATAGTTATTTTACTTAAGGGGAATTATATTTAAGGATAATATAGTGATTTTATTTCATGCGTGTGAATAATTGTTGTTGTTGTTATTTTTTACTTATGTAGTATGGTATGTGGATTCACTGTCATGTGATATTAGTTATATTTGAAGTATTTCATTGAAATTGATTAATTTTTTTATATAAATTTTTAAATATATTTTTATTTGGAAACCATCTTTATTGATGTTTTTAAAAATTATTGAAATTGGTTGTTTAGGGAAAACTGAATTTGGATAAATGATTTTATAATGATGATTTCAAAATGTTTATTTGGTTTTGAGTCATTGAAAAATCCAAGTGGAAATGTTTAAAAAAACAAGTTTTTATTGAAATGATTTAGAATCCTTTAGTTGGATTGGTTTTTTTATAAATGATAGGAATGTCCTCATGTTCAATTGGGATGAAATAATGTATTTTTTTCCCCAATAAAGATTGTTGGAAAAGGGAATTAGTTTTCCCTTATTAAATGGTCCCCCTAGGGACAACATGATGAAAGGATAACTAACCATTTTTTATTAATGGGAGTTCCTGTTTTCATTCATGTTTGGATGTGTTTATGTGTGGAATGTGATGTTTTATGCCAAATAAAAATGAGAAATTGTGTTAAAGGCAAGTTTGGTTGCATTCATTGTAAATATTTTTTTCATTGAAATTTTTTTGGATTGGATAAATTTTTTTTAAAATTTTTTTATATTATTTTATATAAATGAAAAAACATTTTATATAATAGTGGTATGATTTTTAATGTCATTGTGGAAATAGTAATGAGTTTTATACTCTTCCAATGCTTGGGAACAATGGTAAGTTAGTATATATTGTATTCCTAAACACTAGAAATTCAATGGTTTGTCATTTCTGTAGAGATTCATAATGATACTACTGTAATGGATTGTGGGGATGGATCATGGAGAAGGTTATGATTCACTGAGTTGGTGTATTTTGAGTAATTTAAACTTCCTACCCTTATTTTTTCATTTTACACTAATTTAGTTTTCTTTGATTTCTTTTTTTTCTCAAATATTTATCTTAATGGTTCTGTTTCATTGAGTTAAATTTTATTTTATTCATGCAACATATTGTGTTTGTTACCTAGTGGTTTTCATTTTTAGTAGATTTATTTTCATATAAAAAAACCACTCCAAATGATTATGAATCCCTTCACATTTATTTTTATCCATTATTATCATAGGGATATTACCTATGGCCTTATAATAGCTCTAACTCTTCTGAAGAAAATGATTGAGTTGTGGGATATTCCAAAGAACCATTAAAATGACTACAAGAAATTGTACAATCCACATAACATGAAATTCCCTAGAAAAAATAACATACTGACCGGTGTTTTATATTGTCTATATAATTTTAAATTCTATCCTTGGAATTATTGATATTAGTGGTGCATAGGAAAATATTAATAAATTTATATTTAACAATATTCTCACATTCTTATGTTCCAAATAGAATAATGTTATGATTTAATTGAATTAATAATAATTATATGATTCATACCAACATGAAATTTTCAATTCTATCATGAATTTGAATTGTGATATAAAATAATGCAGCATTTGAATCATGAGAATCATGATCATTCTAACAAAGTGTATTTTATTTGGCTAGATGATAATATGTTGATATTTGTTGAAATAATTATTGATTGAACTAGGTATTGATAGTAAATAGAGGTAATAATCCAATTTACCATTACAATCATGAATTTCAAATGGTCTATCATATCGATGAAATGGTTTTCCATACATACATTCTTATCAGTTTCCTATCCCTAGTGATACCCACAAAAAAAACCAGTCCCCAAATTTTAATTTAAATGGGTGATTAAAGAAATAGACATTTTATTTTTGATGGTTTAAGGTCATTCCATTCCATTTATTATTCATTTATACCATCTATATCATCTCATGAGGAATACT
Source organism: Viscum album (assembly GCA_963277665.1). NCBI lineage: Eukaryota > Viridiplantae > Streptophyta > Magnoliopsida > Santalales > Viscaceae > Viscum > Viscum album. The sequence goes on from OY728128.1 coordinate 64,300,492, forward strand.
CGATCTTATTAGAGAGGAATCCCCAGATAATACCCAATAATGAGTATATCATCATGTTGAGACAAATAATAAATAATAAATCCACATATAGCAATGGATAATTACTGTTTTTATTTGAAAACTCATTTAATTGAAAATTATATAACCATAAATGACTTAATCACCCACAACCTCAGTATGTAAACTATGGTGAAAATTGAATATATAGAATAACAATTAGTATGATTGTGTAAAGGAATGATAGTGAATGACATCGTACTAATGGAATGATTCAAATACTAAAAAAATAACAAGAAAATCATGGGTCTTATTATGTTATTATTGAAACTAAAACATAATGGCTTATTGACTATACACCTTTTTCTTATCACAAACCATTTTTTATAATTAATTGGAATAAAGTGTTTTGAATAGGTGTGTTAAAAAATAATCATCATAATACCTACATCCTTCTCAAATTAATTTGATAATATTGTGAAAAAATAATAAGATATAGACTATCATATTTATATGAGCACGTGTACCAATTACAACCTAACACCTGACCATTGCAGTTCATCCTCCGCCTGTGGACATGATATAATATATTATTATTATTATCCACAAATTTATTTATTTTTTACCCTATAAAATTCTTTTTTTGGTGTAATATATTTTATGAATACTTATTTTGAAAAAATTGAATGCTGGAAAGAAAAAATTCTTTATTCTTGTAATGAAATAATAACAAAAAATATGTGGTGAAAGTGTAAAAAAAATCATATACTATCCCTTAAATAATGTTCCCCAAACAATAAGGAATGATGAAATGGTAAGGAATTAAATTATCAAGAATTGATATTTCATAACGTCCTCCAGCATGTAGGAATAAGATGACCATAGATAAAATTTGGGAATCATTATATTTTATACACTATAAGTGAATGTTATATATTACCACATTAATTTAAAAACATTATAGTCTTATCTTGAGAACTGGTTATATGATTTATTATTTAATAAATCCACAAATAAATTTACATTTTTGGGTGTATAAACCATGAATTAGCTGATCATCTTTAGATATTCCATGTAGTTTTATAGCATTAAGTTCAAATAATGTTGTGTAAATATGTATTCCATGAATAAATAATCACTGACAAAATGAAATTCTATCTTAGGATATAGTGGTGCTATATTTTTCTCAAGGAAAAATTAAAAAAAAAATGGTAATACATTAGATAATTATTATCAGGTCTCTGTATTTATTATAAACCATAGACTATGGAATGGTCATCCTGAATGAGAACATAATCAAACCTATAACCAGATCCTATATAATATACCACCTAATTGTCACCCTATTAGGAAAAAACTATAATATATATTAATTTAATTCATGACTTAATCCACATAAAATATTTCTTTATTTTTTTCAATTATATAATGGAATCACTTCTTCATTATTGATATCATACACGAAATCTGATGTGAGAAATAATGGAAAATGAATCAATATTATCCTTAAAGGCCTGGGATTATTTGTTTCACGGTGAAGTTCATATGTGGATTATACTAGATTGAAACATAAATTGTTATCTATACAAATTCATATACCAGTTTCATATATGAATTATTCATGAAAGTGAACATATCTTATCTTTAAGTAACCCATAGAGAATATTTCATAGTTATGGATTCCTAAAAATTTAATCATCATTGACTCAAATTTCTTATCATATGCATATATATTATGGGAGTACAAAAAATCCTTCAATAAGAAACACTAAAAACATTTCTAAATACCTATATGTGATATGATTCATCAAATAAATGAATAATTCTATTGAATTTTTAATACCAAAGTGGATGACCATGTACTCATAGTGCCTATAAAAAATTTTCAAATTTGTAAATGGAATATCCTTTATCTTACTCAATATTATTTCCTTCCCAAATATGTGATCAATTATAAAAAAATCCTACATATATTTGTTCTTAAAATAATTAATTTCTGGAATTGGATATCAATTCACTATCTATGTAATATCCTATATATAAATAATTTCAATAGTTCATGAGGTCATTGTTTCTAAATTTTATGGGATTGTTTTTACTAATATCAGTGAAGGCCCTAAAATCCTTGAATATATTTCCTATTATAAATTATGAATATGGTAATTTACATTAGGATATGGGAAATTAATTCACTATGCATCTCAATAGATACAAATTTTGAATAGTACAAACCAGTCAATTCATAAAATAAAAAGAGAAATGTCCATTTCTAAGATATGAGACACCCACTGAAATGATATATTATTTATGGTTACAGTGTATGTTGTTCGAGTAAATAAATTACAATTTCCCATCCTAAATTGAATCATTATCTATTGGATAATAGGAAATATCCCCACATGTAACCCCATTTGTTTCACCAGACATGAAGAAATATATAATTGGTGGTGTCAGGGTCTAACAAGACATTCATTAATATTGAATTTAGGTCAATATTGATAACTATTGAGGGACCTAGTTCCCCCATACAAATATATTATTTAGATACACAACATTATCAATAAATCTCTCATCGTTTTTTCAAACACTTTTATAAATAGTGATATGTTTGAAATACCAAATTATCCATAAAATAACTCTTAGTGGGTCAATATTGTGGATGGTAGAAATTTTAATAAGAGCACCAAGGTGGAGCATTATATAAACATGCTAAATTTTGACAATTTAATCTATATAATTATTTTTTATACCTATTTAAGTCCTTTTTGTTTCCCTTTCAACACTTTTTATGGAACTACTAATGTGGTGTAGCGTATTCCCTCTTGATGTGGTCCAATAAACCACCTTGGATGTAACCCTATTTTTTGTACATCATTGATGGGAGAAACTCGCCACAGTGGTTATTTTTTTGTTTATTTCATACCCAATGACTATTTTCCCACATTTATTTATTTTCACCACTAGATTTTCCACTTCATCCATGATGTAAAAAGGGTTTCACTATACTATGTTCACCAGTAATTTTATTTTCAACTGTGATCACCTTATTTAAAATGTATCAATTATCGTTGATGTATGTCATGAATACTCAAGAATGAATATGATATAATTATCCATTTTCAAACGTTCATGCTATTATAGGAATATATTTTTCATCATTAAATGGAAATTGATATTTGTATGTAAATCACGAAACATGATCGATTATATAATTATGAACATGTGTAATGTCGATGAAATCAGTCATCCAACATACAAATAATGTAAGTGTATATAATTATTTATTAACAAATTCATCAAATCCTTCCAATATGATGTTATGAACAGTGATCTATTTTCCTAAAGAAATCCTACCAATATTGTAATAGTTAATTAATCATGTACACTTCTAGAATTATATTATTTTCATTTAGTGTACCATGGAAATTGATTTTATGGTTCGTCTAACCCAACCAATATTCAATGTGTTTATTTTTTTAGTCTCCATTAATGATTGATGGGTTTAATATTTGTAATTACAATTAGAGATCCATATTACATGTTAAATTAGTATTATGTACTTTTTAAATTATTTATGAGCTTCCTCATTATTTTAAATGAGATATTCATTCATTATTGGATCATTTCGAACTAAATAGTTTGGGGCTTCGAAAAATAGATTTTTTTCACTAGATTGCAGTAATTTCCAATATTAAAATAAAATATATCCAATCAAGTCCCAACCACAATCAACTATAATTTTTTCAATTTTCATAACATAAAAAAATTAATATAAGAGTTTTAAATACTATTTTATAAAATATTATGTGAATGGTGAAGTCTTCTAGGAAGTATCTCTCAACTTCATCACACATAGGTATGAGAATAAAAAACCGATGAATATGTGGTAATGAAAAACCAATATCTTTATATGAAATCATATGTACCTTGTACTCAATATGCATCTGATTATCATATAAAATAGGTTAAAAACACAGTTATATACTCTACATTTTATTTATTGAAATCTATAATATCAATACCTATCAAATCTTATGAAGTGACATATATACATAAAACATTTGATATATCATAGTCCCAACTGATTGCCTTCATCATGATCCATGACCCATTGAACTTATGTGAATACCCTAATATCTATAGGATGGAAATAAATTTCATGGGTAAGGAGTATTATTGTGTGGCCATTTACCCTCCCACACAACCAACATCATAAATATTTCATAATTGTGTAAGAAATTGATGTATGATTAATGACTAACCAAACTCCAGTGGAAAATTACAAAATATTCGTAATATATTTAGTATAACAAGTAAAAAAAATGTTTCTATAAAACAATAATTTATCCAAATATGACTCTCATGAAAAATATGACACTACACCATACCCTAAAACACAACCACTCCATGATCCATCATCCAAAATTAATGAATACTTCATAATGGTTCAATACTAGATAAGTAAGGAAAATTTATCATTCCTTCGACATAATAAATATTATTTACATATAAACAAAATTTCATATGCATGGGTGAGTACACAACATAGTAGATGTGCCATTAAATACATCTCACATGAACCCAAAGGAAAATAACACATTAGATAAAACATAAATATATATATTCAATTCTAATAAACTAACTAAATTTCATGAACCCATATATATTATTAAAATATTGGTAATATTAATATTTAATCAAAATACCACTCATATAGAATAATACACCAGATACAGTGAATCACCAATAAAAAATGATTCATAGAATAAACCAAACTCACATGTAGGACCCATATTCCTCTAATAAAAGTCAATAATTGATTTAATTTGAAAATTTTATGAAACCAATATTAATATGTAGTATTAATACTTCATATAATTGACTATAATATTTATTATTTCATTATAGTTGTGATAAATGGATTAAGGTATTGTTCAGAAGTGTATGGGGCTTGTTTGGATCCCGATTATCCAATTGTTAGGAGAAAATTAAGGAGGTTAATGTTAAGAAAAAGGCGTTTCATAAGTGTTCATATCAAATAGTGTGGCCTAGTGAAGGAACCTCATGATTTTCCTAATCATTTTCAGGTTTTCATGGGATACTCAAAACAAATACAAAGGTTTTTCACTTGCTATGCATGATCTATATAACCATCAACATCAGGCCTTTCATGGTTTCTCTCATGCATAATGAAGTGTGCATGATTGCTGCAACATTTGGCCAACCACAAAACCAATTTATTTGATCATTTAAAACTCTATAAGAGGATATATTTACCACAATTATTTTTTATTTTTCCACCCTTTCCCTCTAATTTAAATTTGTTTTTCTCCTCCTCAAGAGATACATGGTTTTCCAATAATATTGATGATAAGAAATTCAGAATAAAAATTTTAAATCAGAAACCATTCATCATGTTGGATTGCCACTGGTGTGGTCTCTATTTCAATTTCACCGTTATTTTTTTCTATTGTTAATGAAACATTTATTTTATAGAACATTCATTCTCCATATTTTTAGGGAACTTGTCTATATGCTCATTTATTTCCATTATTATGTGGATTGGAGGACGAAAATTAATGAGTAGTGGAATACAAAGATAACAAAGGTGGTCTTGTTGTTTTACCTCAATGAATGGTTATTTTTATATGTCATTTCCAATAGGCCATGTTTTGTGAAAAAAATTCCTATTAAAAGGTATGATTCTTAAATTAAATTGGTAATGTTGACTTATATTACCAATGACAACCATTTATAAGTAATCATATGTTTTAGAAATTGAATTAAGTCACCCCACTAGTGTCTTTATTCATCAAATAAAACCACCCTAGGTGTATTATGAGCATGGTTCATCTTATAGTTGTGTTATTTTCCCTTATCGTTGGGATATTAAATGAATTAATTAAAATTTAATTTGATTTGGTAGAAAAGTGTAAAAATAAACCATGGTCTAATTTTTCCATTACCTATTCCCCCTTAGTATTGAGTTGTTCATAAAAATAAAAATGGGAAATTGTGTTATTTGGGATCATAAATGTTATGGTTATCCTTTGGCCCCATGAACAATAATATTTCATTGAAAAGAGTCATAAATGGGTTTTAATATTGAATTTGATTAATAAACATAATGGGATTAATTTAATAAACTAAATTTAGTGAAATTCTGATTATGTGTCAGGGGATACACATGGGTTGTTGTATCAATACAATAGATAGAATAACTATGAAGCCCTATTATATATGAAATGATTGATACTTGAAATCTCATTGTTGACTTCCACGGATATACTCAAAGTGCATACTATTATAAGTGAAAATAAGATACATGGACTCCGTATGTGGAATTCCGAGGAAAGACTCAGGGAGAGGATTGATATGTGCTATATGAGTGACACTCATGGTCCCATTATGGACCTCAAAATATGAGAAAAGAGGGAACATAACTTATAATATACCTATAGGGATAGTAGTGTTATTATGAGTAATTATATTGACATTATTATAAAGTGATTGGTTCTTATTAGGCCTCAAATAAAACATGGGTTTCATAATTGGAATTCTAAGGATGAGCTCATTTTTTTCAATTAAATAATTAATTTATTATATGGATCCTCAAATTAGGAAAAGGAAAAAAATTATGGATTCATACATAGGAATACATTTATGATGTCTATGTTATACATATATTATTAAATATGTTTTATAGAGGACTATAAGGTCCCAATAAATTATCATAATGTAAATCATGAGTTACTGTTTGCTGAGAGATATTTAAAAATAGGCAAGAGTAGGTGGAAGAGGGTTGGTATTCCATGGAAACATGATCCTATGTATGTTTTTTAATTACTAACCTCCATTAACATATTTTTTTTCAACCTTACAATTATAATTACATATTATTTGATAGTATTGAATTAAAAACCATTGGTGGTGTCCTACATAGTTTATATAACACCATACTCATGCCACCTTTTGATACCAAGAAATACATCACTGATGCATGTAAAGATAGGGTAAATCTCCTAGTTAATGAAATATTTTATTTATTGTAGCATGAGTGTTAGGGGGTATAAGATTGAGTTGCGGTTCATATTAATATATAGAGATAGTATTTTATAATTTTATTTATATTAGTAATCTAATATTTATGTGTACATGTTTTCATTTTATAATCCTTCCCTTTATATTGTATTCCTTGATAATATTCATTGTATGATATTTATGGAAACAATTACATGGAAATTTGTATAATGGATGTCTACTTTTACATTATCCAGTTAATTGTTTTAATTATACTATATATTGATATGATTATACAACTCCATTACAATATAATCAAGATGGTATTATCTCCCCACTACACCAACATGGACCCTCATTGTTATTTGAAAAACATTGGAATATGGTGAGGTTTTTTTGAGGTCATGTGGCCAACCAAATTGGATACTATTAAGTGAACTGAGTCTATGGCATCAGATAGTTGTATAAAAGGTTATTTGATTCTTTGTTTTAATTCACTAATAATTGTGATCATAGAGTGTAGAAATATGATGTGTAAAAATGTTATCATGAGAGAGTGATTTGGAGTAGATAACCCAGAAAAAGTGAAAAGAAATAATACATAGGATGTGACAAGTTGTTCAAGATCATCCTTATTATAGTTTCCTTGATTTCACCATTTGGTTCAGCCCATGGTGTTTTATATTCTATATGACTATATAATTTTACCCATGGATGTGATTTCGATGAGTAATTTCTTCATTAATCATTATAGGAACTATAATATTTTTATTCAATTCGGAATCCATGCCATATTTTCATAATAAATTCATTCCATTTTGCATGTTTGTGTTCCTTGATTTTTATGTCTATGACATTGAGTGACATTTTAGGTGGATACTTGATAAATAATCGGTGATGATTAAATGGGACCCACATTTCAATTCACAAGGAGTATGATACTTTATAAATTTTAATATTTTATCTATATAATTATACTATTTATGATATATATAAATATCCACAAAACCAAAATAAATTTAAATTTGAAATAAATTGACACCAATAAATGAGAATTCAAATTATAATATATATGGGTTTTCTTCTATAAACTTCAATTGAAAACCTTTATACTGGGACCTCTAACTTATAGAAAACTGCATGACCCTGAACTGACCTCAGTAGTAGGAATTAGTCATCTTTCCATTGTTTTTTTTGTGATATATGCATTTCCCATAACATAATTTTGGAGAAGGATAAAGGGTGTAACTCTTATATTGGTAGGCATGTACCTGTAAAAATCCTATATATGTGATTTTAATGGATATTAAATATAATATTGAGGTTCATGTTTAACATTGTTAGAGACAAACCTCAAAAAACTGTCTCGAATGGATCACCATGATGGTGGAATCAACTATTCTGTAGTGGTGGTGGGCCCTCTTCCACCCATATATCCTCTAGCAATGCCTTATGTGGAAGAACTAATTGTAAATTATATGGGCATAGATTCCCATTTTTGAATGGGTTTCAATGATTTATGAAAAAAAATTACATATCAATATATAATTACAAGAATACAGATTGATTTCTGCGTGATTTTCAGTATAAGAATCCACCCACATTTTTAGGGTATGGTGGGCCAGATGCTTTAGAGTAGTGGTTAAATGCCATGTTATCGATTTTGGAACATCTTTAGAAACCTACAAAGAAGGGAGTGAATATCAAAATTTATATTTTTTATGATTCTACCAATATATATGGGGATTTTATAAGATAAATAGATCATCATTGGGATATTTCATGGAGGGATTTTCATATTTCCATTGGTGATATTTTATACATAGATGTTGATGGATGATAGATCTATATTTTTCCTTAACATAGAGAAAGGATCTTTGTTAGTTATGGATTATTCTTCATGTTTCATGTATCTTTAGTGATTCATATCTATTCTTTTATGTTATGAGTTATCTAAGGGTATTTATTTTTATGATTGTCTAGGGAGGAAATATGATCACATATGAATGTATTTCACCATAATTCCATATCTTGTATGTTGAATCAGGCACAAACCACTAAACATATCCTAAGTGGTGACAGGGTTGAGATCTATGTTATCTCGACACCTATATTTAGAAATACATTAACAAATATTTAGAAATTCCAATTAATGCTTCCATGTAGTGATATTAGGTTCATGGATGCACACTCAGGTAACAAGGTGTTGTTTTATAAATGTGGTAGGCTGGTATAAGAGGGACCAAAATTTGCATAATACCCAATTTTGTTCCATTCTAGCTGAAATTTGGGGAGCCATAAATTATTTTGAAGCGATTTTTGTCATGTATATAATTAGATGAGGTCTAAAATAACTCCACATTCCTGATAATGGTCATTATCTTAGAATTAGGTATGGGGCTGTTGTGTGGCTAGCTGATCATGATGAGAAGGCTGCCGTTGTTGGTTTTTTCAGGAACTATGAATAAAACACTAAGAGTGGAGACCTTCTCATGGTATCTAGGATATATCATATGCTAGTTAATTATGTTATATATATGCAGTGAATCAGATACCGAGGTAGAAGAGATTCACAATTTGTAGAGGTACTAATGTTGTATCATTTATGTTTGTTTCTACTTTTTCAATACATATTCTTCCCTTTAATTCACATTTAATCCTATTGTATAGATATTTAGGCTTTGTTTTTAGTTTACCTATGTCATTATAACTCTCAAAAATCAGTTAGTAATTCGATCCGAGACTATATTCCCATGATTGTTGAACCCCCTTGATATAGGTAGGTGTCACATTATAGGATCCACTTTGTTATCAAGATGAAAAGATTTGATATCATTCTCCATATGGAATGGTTTGGTCCCTATCACTTTTATGTTTATTTCGATAGTGTAAGGGATAATTTAATATCACCAAATGGGGTTGGGGGTTACCCAAATTTGTGTATGTGTTGTCAAAGAATGGGGAGCTATATCCAAGCATCAAAGGTCGTTGGGATGATATCCTAGATTACATGTTTATGTCGAGATGATTATGGGAACATGTTAGGTAGATTTCTCTATGGTGTCAGATCATTTCTGCGATGTTTACCAAGATGACAATTCCATAAAACATATCAAAAGAGCGGAATATTTTTTCCTCAATCATATCCAAGGATATTCACTAGTATCTATTACTCTTTATAGGTTGAGTACTACTGAGTCACTAGAGTTCAAGAGCAAGCAAGTGGATATATAAGGTAGGGGATTTGTGTGACTTATTTCATCAATGTAGGGGGAAATTGTCCTTTTATGCAATAAATTTGATGGTACCCTTAGGATTTTTGTAGATTAGAATCAATTAAAATTACTTATGTTCAACAACCAATATCTATTGCCTTTTATAAATGACAACTTCGACTATATCCAGGGATAATTCTTTTTATCTACAATTGATATGAGGTCATGTCATCATTAGGTGTATATTGTAACATCATATATAACATGAAAAAAATATCTTTGTCGATAAGGAATGTATGAGTATTTGTTCGTACTATTAATTATCGGTAACATGATAATATTATTCATGGAATTGATGATATGTGGTATCATCAAAATATGGGGTTGTTTGTGGTGGTATAAATTAATGATAGCGTCTTATATAATTATACTACCCATGATCATGAAAAAATCATGATTTCAGAATTGATACCCTCAGATAGCTTCAATTATTTGATATGATCACAAATTTCCATTTTGGATGGATAATGTTTACTTCATGAGTTAGACTATCTCTAATATATGAGTATCAGTGGAACTATATATGTTGAGATATACAGTTTAATGCAAGTAGATGATGATCTAGTTTGACATAAGGTGTTTTTTATTGCTAGATGGTTATTATAAGAGCTTCATTCAGGACATTTCAAGCCTATAATCTTGAAATATGGGAATGAATAAGAAGGGTGTAATGGATATATTAAAATAAGACTAAGACACATTCCTTCATTAGATGAAATAAAGAATGAATTTATTGTCAATCATGATTCTTCTAGAACTAGAATGAATAAATATAGTGTATTATAATGGATCAGGCATCGGGCTATGATAAATATTGATGTAGGTAGAGTGAGTCATGGAATATTTTTCACATTAATTGAGGAAACGTGAGAGAAACAAACTTAAACCTCATGTTACATAATCCAATATTGGTTCGGAAATGAGATATTGGATGCATTATTTTGTGGGGGGAGCGATTTTTGGTTTATATGTTCCACACAATATTCAATCACTTATTTACATTGCTTCACTTCAATCTCAATAAACAAGGTGGGTTGGATACTTTTAGTCATTTAACATTGATCTTATATACATTGATAGAAAGGGAAATGTATCTATCAATGATATTTTTATGAGGAATCAAACACAGCCCATTTAAAAAGCTATGAGCATGTAGAATCTTAAGGACAAATTTTTTTATATGCACATAGAGGTTAAAGACCTTTATTTACAGCATGTACAAGAATTTTTATTAGGAAATTATTTACTTTTGGAGAGAGTGAAGATGATGAATATTTCAGATTGTGAGGACTATGATTTGGGTTAGTGTATTGTAATCAATGACTCACTACCTGGTTGGGTCCTCAATGGGAATGAGATCTTAGACATCAATGCACATATTTCAGTTCATGATGATGTATGATTGCAATTGATGTCAGAGTAAAATACCTCAATATGGGAACTATATTCTGGTCTTAACAATATGTATCATAACATACACTTTTAATACATGGGTCAAGGTATGAAAGGGACATATTTTTTGACATAGTGTTCTACCTGTTAGAAGGTGTAGAAATAACACTAGCAACTAGTAGGACTTTTAACATATGTTGTATATTCCTGAGAGATAATGGGATGATGTCACTATGGATATTATAACATGATTTCCTAGATCACCTTGAGGCAGTGAAGCCAAATTGGCGATAGAAGAATGATTGAAAAATTTCAATCATTTCTCGAATATCCGGGATGAATTTTTATTAGATGTTATTTGGAGTATTTACATTCACGTGATCATGCTCCTCTCTAAAATTACTTGTTCTATCATACCTTCTATAGATTTTTGAATCATACTGTGGTTCTGGTTGGATTAAAATATGTAATGGGTTTGAATATACTGTAGATTCGATCCATCAAGCCATAGATTGATGACCATTCTGAGATTATAAAACATGTTTCTTAGGACAAGATCTATGATTGTGTCCTTGATTTAAGAGGATATTTGGAGAAAAAATTACCTTTTTGTGGTCTCATACAATAATAGATTCTAGGATACCATACAAATGTCACATTATGAGGCCATATATGGTTGGAGATGTTGTTAACCAATATTATTACATGAGACATGCGAGGTAATGCAGTGGGTCCTCTTCTCATTTAGGAATATTTAGGGCTGGTTAATTATATTAGAAAGAAAATTTCTATAGCTAAATCTAGGAAAATGTCATAATCCAATCATCTTATTCAACAACTAATGTTGAAGTCATGGATTTGGGTATCGAGACATGTTTCAAGTAGACTGAGGCATATAAATATTCAGAATTTTGGTGTAAAATCAACTAATTATGTCATTCCCATTCAGAATCTAGAGTGATTTTTTCTAGTATCCTATCAGTTACAGTTACCTCATTGGTATTGATCCATTTATGATGTGTTCCATGTATCTCACCTACATCAATATCATTATTATCTATGTCATCGTCTTAATACTAATGAGTTTTAATTGGTGTTGTATGATTACCTAGATTAAAATGTTATCAATATCAGTAACTGAGGCAAGGTGGTTCCCTTAATATTTTATATAAATTTTGTATTAATGTTATTGGAACATAATAATCTATTGGATTATACTTAAGTGGGTGAATCTGACTTACATTCATAGTGGAAAAATTGTTCTTAGATGATTCCTTACAAACCATGAAAGTGTGGATGAATTTCCATTTAGGGGATGATTGTAGGAACCCATTAATTATGAATCATGAATCCACTAAATCACTGATTATAAAAGTTAATTTCTCTTTATATATTTTCTCTACGGTGAAGAAATCGTTGAAGATATTTTGATAATTTTTTTAGCCCAGTGATCCAGTTTTGGCAGAATAACCAGAAGTGGACAGTTAGTGAATTCTTAGAGTTAACCGTGATCCTCAAACTGTGTGACCCTATAAGGTTTCTGGATGGTTATTCATAACTGTGTGAGGGAGGAAATGGATTTTTGGGGTAAACATAGAAGGGTTTCTGATGTTGTGAATGTGTTTTATAACTATTCACTATAGGTTGTGTATAGTGTCTTCCCTGGATAGTGGGGTTCACGTGCGTTGTGCCTAGTTTGTCAAACGGTGTGGTCAAACCGTGTGACCATTAAAATATGGGGGAAAGGATATTTTTATGTATATTACATTATATATTTTTACCTCATTTCCCTATCATTTCCATTGCGAAATTCCTCATCCTCCATGAAATTTCCATGTTTCATTAAACCTTGTTTTTGGAGGTTCTTATTTATATGATGTCTGATTCATATATTATTCATGTCATTAGATAGCCACATGTATGCTCTCTTTTCCACTTTCACCATTCTACATTTATCTTTCAATATACCTAATTATTTGGTGTTCTCTCATATGACCTATTTTAAATAATTATTCACTTTTTGATTTATTCCCTTAAAACCAGAAGGGAAGCCAAAAACTAAAAATGATTCGACTATGAAGATGTGTAATGTTCTATCATTATTTTCCTTCAAATTTTTGGGTTTTATATAAATATCTTTGTTTTTTTCACCATATTATCTAAGAATCTATTATTAAATTGGATAATTCTAAAATTAAATTGTTAGTTTTGACCTATATAACCCATGGGATACATTTTTAAATAATTAGAGCTTATGGGCCTCGAATTAAACCCCTCACTTATGGGTGTTTCAAAATAAGATAAAACATTTATATGTGACATATGAATTTCTTTCACCTGGGAGGCATGTTCTTTATACCTCTCATTCAGATGTAAAATAAATTGGTTGAAATTTAATTTGAAATTAATGAAAATGTTAATAAAAGACCATGTAACAATGACTATGGACCTTTATTTCTTTCTTGGTTAGTCACAATATATTATTTAAAATAAAAATTATAAATCAAGATTACTGTGAACATAAATTGTATGGTTAGTATTTTAGACCATCACTATTCATATTATGATGTCAATATTGATACATGGCTTCTGATGCTAAATTCCATGAATAGACTCATCAATATTATATAATGAAGTAAATTTTAATGAAATTATAATTCTTCATAGTGTGGGACACATTTGTTCTTTTATTAATTTTATGAATGGAATCACATGGTAGCTAATTTATACATTACCCGACTGATAGTTTGAATACCTTTGTGGACTTACAAGGTCAAACTTAGTGGGAATCATCATATTATGATACATGTTCAACATAGACTCCCTATGTGGACTAAAAATGACTGAATCGAAGGGATGATCATTTGGTATTCCATCAGTAACCCTTAAGATCCCTTCATTTACCTCGAAATTCAAACTCAGAGAGGGTGATTTTTTAACACACAAAGAGTTATTCCAGGGTTCTAATGTGGAATCTTGAAGATGGTGTAATAAGGTTTTTGGTTCATGTTATTCCAATGTGATACGTGGGTTTCAAATTCAGGATTACAAGGAAGCACTTCAGTTTCAATAGAATTTAATATTAAATTTATTCTAAAATGGGTTTAGTAAGATAAAGAATATGATTTTATTTTATTAGAGCCATACATTTATTATCACCTACTTATATAAATCTTTATTGTTTTATTTTTCAAGGGATTATTGGGTTATAAGATAGGTCTTATGATATTATTATAAATCTTAGCATAACTAACTATTTAATCAAAGATATTCTATCATTGTCTGAAACAAGTGAAAAAGGAATGGGTGTTCCAATGGAAATTAGAACTATATGGGTTATTTATTTACTACACATCATTTAATTATATTAATTTGAAATTAAAACATTTTATTATATATTCATGAATAGGATGATATTAGTTACTATTGGTGATGGCCTACTATGTTTATCTCAAACCCTTTTTATGCTACTAATTTTTACCTAGACATACTTATTAATGCAACTAGGCATAGTGAAATTCACATGGTTGTCCATACCTAATTGATTATAGTAGGGGAATTAGGAGAACATGACTTATATATGGCACTCTATGCTATCTAGATATATGATTTTGGTTTTTTAGTTTATATAGTATAACTATATGAATGAGTAATTATAACATGTCAGTATTTTTTTTGTTTTATATTTTTTCATGATCATCATTTTGTGTATGAAATTGAAATATTTGATCACATGGTTATTTATATGATATACTTTTAATGTTCTAATATGTAGTTTATTAATTACATCTCTATTGGTGGATATGACTATACCATTGGTAAACACGGTAATCCTGAGAGTATATTCTCCTAACATTTCCATCATGATCCCTTGATACTATATGGTGGCATCTAAAATATTGGTTGGCGTGCTTGAGTTCATGTGGCCGTCTATGGTTAATTAATATTGGGTGAACCTGGTCTATGATTTCACACCAATTAACTTTAACTGAATAGATATCTAAGTCTAATTCAACATTTCCCCATCCTATGAAATATGAATTAATGCATGTTTGAAGACCAGGTTTAGTTTTCTCATAGTGAATACTTTCATTCAATGAATGTATCAAAAATCAATATTTCAATGGGGGATTTTTATTATTATCTATTTAATATAAAATATATTAAACTACGATGAAAAAATCCACCATTTTATAAAATAATTAATTCAGTGCACAATCCACATACCATCACCGATTAATCATGAAATAATATATATGATGTTAAATTGGAATGAGGAGAGCCTCCCAAAAGTATGAAAAAAGCCTTCAGTTAATAATACCATGTGATCCAAAATATGAATTCAGTTTCTAATGTATAATCAGTCCAAAGAATAAAATTTATATTCCCCATAAAAATGATTTTTTTTCAATTCATATCATATATCTACAACCAATTTTTTGAGGTTGAATCCTTCTTTATAAAAAAACTGAGACAACGTCCACAACGGTAGGTATCATGGAGTGGTGTCTTATCACAATAATTTTTCAAACCCCGTAATTTAATATTTATATAGACTCAACCTAGAAATGATACCAATCTATAGGGAACATTTGCCCTCCATTTTTCTAGAGGTAGACCCTCTTGGTTTCAAATCCCATAATTCTAAAAATTATTTGATGAAATCCTCCACTACGAATAACCATAATCGTATATAGATGATTCTTTTCCATTTTCAATCCTACTAGTACTATAACCACCACATATGGAATTCCCATAAGTATTTTTGGAAAATATTCATTATAAAAAAACTTGAATTGATATATCCACCAATACCACTTAGATGAGTATTTAGTTCAAGTCATTTCCCAATAGAGGTATTCATAGAAACCAATGCTATCAAAATGTAACTTCCCAGTTCCGGAAGCCACCTAGGGGTGCCCCGTACCTGGTTGGTCATGTGGCCTCAAGTGAATTTCCCCGAACACCAGAGGCTGACCACTAGCAGCGAGGGTCTTGGGTATGATAATGGGAAAACTATACCCTCATTGGCAGAGTACTCAAAGGAAAACAAAAATAATAAACAATAATGGAAGCAGTAATCAAACCATGCACAAGTGAACAACAGAAGACCGAAACAATAAACAACTAGAGCACACATATATATATGCAATATTGTTCAATATATATGTCTAGGAAATCCACAAAACAAGTAATAATGCTGAATAAAGTACTAAACCAATGTATAAAAGAAAAAACAGATAAGAAACTCTTCAGCATCGCAAGCCTTGGCTTGGTCCCATGCTCTCCTGCTCCAATGCATGTCATGTACCTAAATTAAAAGGGAACTTTCCCTTGTCTATACCTGCAACAATATAATCTGTTTGGGCCCAAAAGAATGACCCAAACAGGGTGTGAGACTAAATCCCAGTTAGAAACCACCCTACGACTTGCGCCTAATAGTCAGTGAGTATATGGCAGGTAATGTACAGTAACAATAAACAGTAAGCAATAACCATAAATACACAACAGTAAAAAATCATCAAAATCAACA
Organism: Viscum album; assembly: GCA_963277665.1. Lineage (NCBI taxonomy): Eukaryota > Viridiplantae > Streptophyta > Magnoliopsida > Santalales > Viscaceae > Viscum > Viscum album. The sequence goes on from OY728128.1 coordinate 64,317,709, forward strand.
AGCAATAGTGAAGAAAATAGCTAACCACAAACAGGAAACCCTTGGGGAAGTACTCACAGCCATCGCCTCTGGTCGTATCAAAAAATTACTAACAACCCTATGGGTAGTACACTCATCCTAACCCCCTTAGATTGGTCATAAGCAATTATAAGACTCTCTGAGGAAGCACGCTCAGTCAATTCCCCTTATAGACTAAGGTAGTTAGGGAATCTCTGAGGAAGATCACGTGGTCTAATCCCCTTATAGCCCCAAGGTCTAGAGACTCCCTGAGGAAGCTCACTAGGTCAATTACTCCTATATCCTCAATTCTATCACAGATTCTCTAAGGAAGATCACTGATTCAATTCCTTCTATAGCCTGAAATGGTTTAAGGAATTCAAACAAAACAAAGACTCTCCAAGGAAGCTCACTCGGTCTACCACCGTACAGTCTATAAAGATCAAGACTCTTTGATGAGCTCACTTGGTCTATCATCATATGGTCTAAAATATCCAAGACACTCTGGTAAGCTCACTCGGTCAATCCCCTATAGTCTATAATGTCCATGACTCTCTGAGGAATCTCATTCGATCTATCCCCTTATATTCTATAGCACCCGGTTCTCACGGAGCCATGCAAGTTAGTGAATAATAATGCTATATGGCCAAAGTAAACCTACAGAGCTACTAATCTAACTAGTCTATAGCATAACAATCATGTTAGGAAATAGGGCTCCATCCTACGGTCACAAGGTATGGAAAGTAGCTACAAGAACAAAAGGTTGAAAAAGACCAAGCTTGTAACAAGAACAAGCAGGGTAAAAACATCCATGCACAACAATTATCCTCATAAATAACCAAAATTTACCTCCACACAAGCATACAATCGAGGAAGGAACACAACCGGGGAAAAAAAATAAACCCACAATACCCCGTTCAAGGGTATTGGTGGAAATTACACATAATACTCAAGTAATTTAAACGAAAAGGCACAAACCACCTACCTTGATGATAGAGATTGATATACATGAACCATGATGAATAATTCTCCTTAGAACATTGAAGATATGAGGTAACATCAAAATTACCAACCCATGATATCTTGAGGAACAAGGAAAAATCATATAATGAAACTCATGAAGAAGGAAGAACTCACCATTGTAGTTCCAACACAATCGATGGAAGACGATTCAGAGAACGGACGGAGGTTTGGGGGATCAGTGAATTCTTGACATCATACAACTTCTCTCAGTCGAAAAAGTCCAAGAAGAAGACGTTTAAGTTAACCAGACGCGTCCCTGGTGCATTTAATCAATAAAAAATATATTGCACGGCATGTAATTTTAGAGTACAAGGCATGTACTAGGCTTTTCCATACTCCACTTTAAGTGGCCACCATTTTTCACCGACACACTGTGTGTGTGGGCCGGACATGGCAAGCACACGGCCTCGCGCGAAATCAAAGTACATGTTTTGTATTCTAAAAATTTCTTGATTCTCCTCTTTTTCTCAAAAACTCAAGAAAAGGAAAAACATACCTGATAAGATGGTCCGGGTTCTTACAAACATCCACCCTTAAATAAATTTTTCCCCAAATTTCCCAAGTGCGGCGTGGATGAAAAAACCCAGAACAGCTCTGGCCACTGCGATCGTACATCAACATCCCTCTCCCATGTCTAATCCTATACTCACACATGCTGCCATAGCACCCATACCAGAGGAAGATACCTTACATGGAGAACCTTTGTTCTATGATCGAAAATCCAGATAGGATTCTCATCAAATGATCCATCTGCCTTGAGATCATCCTCCTCAGGTTGAATGACATGAGATGGGTCTAAAAAGCAATGTCAAAAATGAGAAACATGGAAGATGTCATGCATATCCCAGTACCTGTAAAGTAACTGCAACCAATTGGAAACCGGTCCAACTCTCTCTGACACCTCAAACGGTCTGACGTACCATGGTGAAATCTTAACCTATCTCCAAATCATCTTGTGTCTTATCCTAGGTGTGACACATAGGATAACCTGATCCCTGACCTCGAACTCCAGAGGTCATCTCCGCTGATTATCATAAGACTTCTGTCGAGACTGTGCTGTATCCATCCTCCTCTGAATCAACTATGTCTTCTCTGAGGTCTCCTGAACAAGACGAGGTCCCAGTAAAGTTCACTCTCCTGCCTCTAGCCAGTAAAAAGATGTTCGGCATGGCCTACCATACAGGGCCACATAAGGTTCCATCTGAATAGTTTCCTGAAAACTATTTTTGTAGGATAACTCTATAAGAGGTATATGCTTCCCCCAAGAACCTCCAATGTTTAGAATGAAATCTCCGAGCATATCCTCAAGCACTAGAATCATGTTCTCAGACTGGCCATCTGTCTGGGGATGGTATTCTGTACTTAAAAGTACCTGTGTACCCAAATCCTTCTGAAGCCCCTACCAGAACCGAGAAGTAAAATGTGCATACCTTTCTGAAACAATGTAGTGCGGAACTCCATATAGACGTACAATCTCACAGATGTACAATCGTCCTAGATCATCAACACTTAAGGTCTCCTTGATCGGAAATAAGTGAGAAACCTTCGTAAGTCTATCAATGAATACACAAATAGAATTATTCCCTCGAGGTGACCACGGTAGCCTGGTCAAAAAGTCCATCATGAAATCATTTTATTTCCACTCAGAAATGGGTAACTGCTATAAAAGACCTCCCGGTAACAGATGCTCCACATTCACCTGTTGACAAGTAGAACATCTCATAACGAAACCACAAAGATCTCTCTTCATTCCTAGCCACCAATACTGGTGTTGATGATCTCGATACATCTTGGTGACACTAGGATGAATTGCCCAAACAGAGGATTGAAAATCCAAAATCAGCTCCTCATGTATGTTTTATGGAACCCAAACGCATCCCTAGAAATGCAAGACCGCATCCTCACCCACAATCCATCCAGGAGGAGGGTCCTCTCCTGAAATAATCTTCGGCAGGACTAGGCCTTCTGAGTCTGATAGCTTGCTCATCCGTACCCGATCTAGAAGTGTAGTTGTAACAACTATAGAAGACAGTAAAGTTCCTCCCTGTCTTTAGTGATCCTACGAATTCATCTCATAGAAAAAAGAAATAATTTTATACTCACTAATGTCCAATTGAATTGCCTTTATTAGATTCATCTTTCTTAGTGAATTAGTAACTGTGTTGCCCTTCAAAGGCGTATAGGCAAGCTCAATGTTGAAGGACTAAAGATACTCGACCCACTTTCGTTGTCTCAGATTCAGTTCCAACTAAGTGAAGATGTATTTGAGACTTTTCTGGTCAGTGACAACCACAATGTGCTCTCCCAGAAGATAGTTTCTCTAACAGGGTAAGGAATGAACAACAACTGCTAACTCCAGAACGTGTGTCGGGTAGTTCCTCTCATGTGGCCTCAACTGCTGAGACCTGTACGCAACAACTTTGTCTCCCTTCATAATCACATCTCCCAGTCCAATACAAGAAGCATCACATTAAATGATATAGCTCTTTCCGTGCTCTGGAAAGACTAGTATCGGTGCTGACGTCAACCTCCCTTCCAGCTTCTGAAAGGCTGACTCACAAGAACCTAACCATAAGAACTTCTCCCCATTCTTGGTCAGACCTGTCAATGGTGCGGCTAGGCATGAAAATTCTTGATTGAATCAAATTTAGTATCCATCCAGCCCTAGGAAACTCCGCACCTAAAAGACGTTCTTTAGATGCTCCCAGGAAACTACATCTCTCACCTTCTCTGGGTCTATTGATAATCCTGTCTCTGAGATGACATGACCCAAGAAGTGAATCTGATCCATCCAAAAGTGGCACATCAAGAGTTTAGAATAAATCTGATGCTCTCTCAATGTACTCAAAATGAACTCAAGATGGGTAGGATGGTCATGTCGAGTGTGAATGTACACCATGATGTCGTCCACAAAAAACAAAATAAAGGAATCCAAGTATTGATGCAATGATTGGTTCATCAGTGCCATGAAAATTGCTGGAGCGTTCATGAGACCAAATGACATATCCATATACTCATATAGACCATACCTGCTCCTGAAAGCTGTCAGAGGTATATTAGATGGTCTATTTCTCAGCTAATGATATCCCAATCTCATGTTAGTCTTCAAGAAAACTCAGGCTCCTCAAAGATGATCAAAGAGGCCATCGATCCTCAACAAGGGATATTGGTTTTTGACCGTCAACTGGTTCATCTTCTGATAATACACACAAAGACAATGGGTATCATATTCATTCTTCACAAAAAGGACAAGAGAACCCCAAAGAGAATTACTGGTTCGGATGAAACCCTTTTCTTGCAACTCCTTCAACTGCTTCTTGAGTTCCTGCAACTCAGGTGTTTCCATCCTATAATGTGGAATAGACTCTGGTGACACCCCTAGAATGTGCTAAATCGAGAATTATACCTCATGATCCAGAGGTAAACCTGAAATGTCCTCTGGGACGACATCTCTGAAACAGTCCACCACTGGGGGAAAGTCTAACAGCGAAGTCCCCTATTCATCCAGATATAGAAAAGAAATCTAGGATATAACTCCTCCCATCCCATGATGCTCGAGTCCTGCTCGACTTTCTTGGACATCCCACTCACCTATATGAAGAAATGGTTCACACTATGGTGATAAAAAACTCACTCTACGATGATAGCAGTCGAAAACTACTTGAAAAGAAACTAACCAGCCCATCCCAAGAATGACATTAGATCTTGTCATCTCTTGGACATAGAGGTCCCATAATAAGTGACACCCTACAACCTAAAGAGGACACTCTCTGCACTGACGTAAGTCAACCACTCTGGTCCCCAACGGTGTGTCTATAATCAATGTACCGACAGAGGAAAAGATACATGTCCCATGGCTCTCCACAACAACATCCGAGATAAATATATGAGTAGCACCAATATGAAAAAGAGATGAAGATAAAACATTGGCTACTAAGATCGTACCTCAAACTATAGATGGTCAGAGATCCTTCTCTTAATGGGTCTGCTCCAAGGTGAATGTCCGGCCTGTACTGTGGCCCTGCGACCCTAGCTTACTACCCTGAGCTGATCCACTCTACTGTTGCTGGTAACCTGGGGAATGACCACCACGACCAGGACATCCGCCTCAACTAGAACATCTAGAAGAACTCCAGTTCCTAGACTGGTTAGAAACTGGCGATACATCTCCTGAATGCGAGGTTATAGAAGAGCCCCTACCACCAGTCGTAGGTGAGAAGATCTGACAAAAACACTGTAGATGAACCATTGTTCCGCAAGATTGGCACTCCATCAGGTCCCTCTGGCTCTGAGTCAATGTATCCCCACTCCTCCCACAATAGTAGCATACTACCTGGCTACCATAAGATGCACTCCGCCTACTCTTATCTCCTTGAGATAGCTCCCTGTGGCGCTTCCTTCTATCAAAGGAGGAACACTAGCTCTGGAGGTCAAAGCACCCTGGCTCACTGCCCCAGAATCCCTCATATTTCACTCTATTATCAGTTCATGGATGACGATAGATGATATTGAAGTCAACCTAATGATGTTCACCTGTGAGAAGATGTTGTGCCTCAGAACATCCTCAAACATTCACGCACGGAACAACTCCTCACCTCCTGGAATCGACATGAATTGCTACAGCTCAGTAAATCAAGACGAGTACTCCATAACGGAAAGAGTACCCTACTCCAGACTCATATGCTGTCAGGCTCGATCGGCCCTCAAGGTCTTTGGGTAGAAGTAATCATAGAAAATGTGTAGAAACTCGTCCAAAGTCATACCCTGCTGGCATCCTGACTGTGAGATCACCTCCGACCACCTCTTGGCGGAGTCTCAGAGCATATAGGTCGCGAGACTCACCCCCTTCTCTGGAGCTATCTCCAAATGCTTGAAGATAGTCAGTGGGGCATTGAGCCACAACTCTGCAGCCTGAGGTCCCCCATCCACTGAGAATAATGGAGGATTCTGCTATTGAAAACCACCATCAACTCATCCATCGACGGGGTAGGAGACGGCTCTCCCTAAAAGGTCTGCATCATCCTAAGGAAACCCTCCCTAAACTGTGCATCATCACCTATAACTGGTATAACTGCTATTGCCAAGGCTAGCATAGTAGGAGGATCTGCAGGAGGACCTTGATCGGCCATATCCAGTGTCTGATCACCGTCTGGAGGCTGACGTATAACTAGAGGAAATCTCGGTGGAATAACTCTAAAAGGTAAAAAGGACACATTATATCTGGATTATCAAAGACTGAACACACTAGTACAAGAGGGGAACAAGAGAAAGAAAAATTCAAGTTTTACAAAACATGACTACACGGCGTGTATAAAAAATACACAACATGTTATCTTAATCCATTCACATGGGCGTGTACTTCTGTTCCAACTGGTTGTGTTACTCCCCAACTACACATTTTGTTGTCCACACACACATAATGTACATGTATTCTATTCCCTTGCCTGAGTTTCCTTACATGGCTATCCCACACGGTCCTCTTAATCGTAGACCACACGGCGTGTATGACCACCACACGGCATGTACTAGATAAGGATTCAACGTCCTGGGTTGTTAGTTACTTGGATGGATACACGGATCACTCTACACGGCGTGTTCCATGGGAACACGGTGTGTACTTGATGGATTTCCCCGACCCGTGTTGTTCGTGACACGGCTGGGTACTTAGGTTACATGGCATGGTGTGTGAGAAAAGGGCACAGTGTGTAAGGTCATAGTTTTGTCCATCTGTTTCGTTAGTCAGATGGGTAGACACACGGTGTCTACAACACAACGTGTACCTACCATAAACGGTGTGTTCGTAACGATTTTCACAACCTCGTGTTTCTTCCCACATAGTCGGCAAAACGGTTTGAAAACTACAGGGCATGAATTCATAATTACATGCCGTGTATTCTGGGTTTTTCGGGGTAGTAGCTCAGAAACTGCCCTAAAGCCCAAAAAAAACACAAAAAACAAGCATGAAGGTGATAAATTCCCATCTGTGAGGGCCCATACTACCCACAAATCAAATCTTGGCATCTTCTACATATCATATACAAGGGAAACAAGTCAATGATCCACCAAGATCTGATTCATGATGGGCCATAACACCTCAAGATTCAAAATTTGGAATTCCTTCTAGTAAATCTCTATATAAACAAATTGTCTATCAAATAGTAGAGATTCTACCAAAACTTCTATCACAACAGCATGCATAATCTACACAACATCTATCACAAAAACATGCAATCGCTAATGTACCCTAGATGACATGGCAAGAATGCATGACATGTGATTTCTATCAAGTTCCTATATGATGAATGAGATGTATACCCTCATCTCATCGAGTTGGGACATAAATAGAACTGTAATAACAAAAATGGTAACATAACAAAGCTTGTGAATCACTCTATGTGAAATAAAATCAACTGTAACATAGAAAAACCAGAAACTTCAATAAGCAAGGTAGATTGGATTTTCCCTATACATGGGTTAGCTACTCCCGGGCACAGTTTATTACCATGTACCTATTCCGTCCTATCCCGAGATAATGGCTCCAATAGTAATTCAAGAGAAAAGAATCCCTCTAATACTACATTGTGATGTCCTAGTTATGGAATCCACCCAGAGGTGCCCCATACCTGATTGGTCACATGGCCTCAAGCACATTTCCCCGAATTCCAGAGGCTGCCGACTAGCAGCGAGGGTCTTGGGTGTGATAATGGGGAAACTATGACCTCATTGGAAAAGTACACAGTTGGAATGAGAAATAAAAAACAGTAACGGAAGTAGTAAGAAAACCATGATCAAGTGAACAACGGAAGACTAAAACAATAAACAATTGGAGAACATATATATATATATATGAAATAATGTGTGATACATATGTATAGGAAAGTAGAAAAAGAAGTCGCAATGATGAATATAGTACTAAAAAAATGTACCAATGAAAAATAGATAAGCAACTCCTCATCATCGCAAGCCTCGACTTGGTCCCATGCTCTCCTGCTCCAATGCAAGTCAAATACCTGAAGTAGAAGGGAGCTTTCCCTTATCCATACATGCAATAATATAATCTGTCTGGGCCCAAAATCATGACCCTAATAGGGTGTGAAACTAAATCTCAGTAGGAAACCACCTGAAAATATATTCCTAATAGTTAGTGAGTATATGACAAGTAATGTATAGTAACTGTGAAAAGTAAGTAGTTACCAGCAATAAAAAGCAGTAAACAATCCACAAAATCAACAAGCAGCAGTGAAGCAAACATCTAAACACAAAAAAGACACCCTCTGGGAAGTACTCACAGCCATCCCCTCTGGTCCTATAAAAAACGTACCAAAAACCCTCTGGGTAGTACACTCATTCTAACCCCCCTATATTGGTCATATGAAATTACAAGACTCTCGGACAAAGCACACTCAGTCAATTCACCTTATAGTCTAAGGTAGTCAGGGACTCTCTGAGGTTGATCACGTGGTCTAATCCCCTTATAGCCCCAAGGTCTAGGACTCTCTGAGGAAGCTCATTCGGTCAATTCCTCCTATTGCCACAGGTCTATCACAGACTCTCTAAGAAATATCACTTGGTCAATTCCTTCTATAGCCATGAATGGTTTAAGGAATCGAAACAAAACAAAGGCTCTTAGAGGAATCTCACTCATTCTACACTCGTACAGTCTATAAAGCTCAATACTCTCTGAGGAGCTCACTCGGTCTATCCTCCTATGGTCTATACAATCCAAGACTCTCTGGGAATCTCGCTCGGTCTATCCCATATATTCTATAATGTCCATGACTCTCTAAAGAAGCTCAATCTGTCTATCCCCTTATAATCTATAGCACCAGGTTCTCCTGGCCCCGTGCAAGTCATTGAGTAATAATGGCATATGGCCGAAGAAAACCTACAGAGCTACTTTGCTAACCAGTCAATAGAATAACAAGCATGTTAGGAAATAGGGCTACATCCTACAGTAACAAGGTATGGAATGTAAGTACAACAACCAAAGGCAAAATAAGACCGTGGTCGTAACAAGAAAATTAATGGGAAAAACATCCATGAAAATCAATTATCCTCATATATAACCAAAATTTACCCCTACACAAGCATACAAGGAAAGTAGGAACACAATAGGGGAAGAAAGAAAACACCCAAAACCCTATTCAATGGTATTGGTGGAAATTTCACATAATACTAAAGGAAATCATACGGAAAGGAATAAACCACCAACCTTGATTCAAGGAGATTGATATACTTGATCCATGATGATAGATTCTCCTTAGAACGTTGACGATCTGAGAAAATGTCCAAAATACTCAACCCACGTTATCTTGAGGAAGAGGAAAAACTCACCGATGTGGTTCCAACGCAATCGACGAAGGTCGATTTAGAGAACAAATAGAGGTATGGGGGCTTGGAGAAGTCTTGGAGACGTACACCTTCTCTCAATCGAATGAGACCTAGAAGAAGATGTTTATGTTGACCTGATGTGACCCTGGTGTGTTTAATGAAAAAAAGAAAATACATGGCGTGTACTATTGGAGTACACGACATATAATAGGTATTTTCGTACTCCACTTTAAGCGGCCTCCACGTTTCCCCTACACACCGTGTGTGTGGCACGAACACGGCCAGCACATGGCCTCACGCGACATCAAAGTTCATGGCCTGTACTTATAAAGTACATGGCGTGTATTATGAACATTTCTAGATTCTCCCCTTTTCTCAAAAACTCTAGAAATAGAAAAAACATACCTGTTAAGAATGTCTAGGTTCTTACACATAACTATTTTCAAAATCGTATGGTAGAATCCTCACCACATACCATCTCACATTTCTAAAATTCTTTTATTTGAACCAAAAGTGGCCTAAATACCTTGAGGGGCGGTGGTGAATCTGGGTATGGATAATCTATTTCAAAATTCATCCTTCCCCACTGGTTCTTGACCACAATATTATAAGGGTAATATTGTTTTCACTTGTGTGTTATTATTAATCTGATTCATACCTTATTTATCTAATGATGATGGTGATTTAAATGTAATTTATGAATGAAAACAAGCATACATATAGATTTTTACATGGTTCAACATCTATAGGAAATGTCCAAGGAGAATACAATGAAAATGTGAGGATGTAGAAAATCCAAAAAAAGATCACTACAAAAAATGTTAAGTCTAGATCACTTCAATTACTAGGCTCATTACCTATTCAATGTTTAGGGTCTCCTCTTTGCATTCCCATGGGTCACTACCAATTTGTCTCTCGCTAGCTCACTACTAGTAGAAAGGATAACCTTCTACATCTTCCATTACTCAATAAAATTAGTAGGGATCCACTCACAATTTAAAGACCTTTATGAATCATCATTTGCATTAATACATGCATCCTCAACAGTAGATAGATGCTCTATTAATGTCCATCTTTCATCCGAAGATGAATACCATTTTTCCTCTGAAACAATTGGAAATTCCTCTGGAAACTCTATCGCTAAGAACTCTACCTTCACGATACTCCCACATTTTCAAAGACCAAACAATCCATTACAATGATCCAAATATTTTGTGAATATCATAGGTTCCCAGAGCTCAAAATATCATAATGCATATTAGATCGCAGAGCTCTCTTGATCGTATAACTCAGTGCTTCACATAGCTCACACTGGTCATTGCAATTTTCCAAAAGTAAAAAAGAATTTTTGAAGTGTACATCCTCCTGTAACACCAAACCGGCCTTCTTCCTAGAGCTCAAATGAACATATGAATTCCCGTTTCTTTCTCAAAGCTCCATGCCCCTTGAATCCTCTTCACAATTCTAGAACATAAGGTTTTCGTTTTGATTTATCTACATCACTTGAGGGGGTGGAGGTTTATTTATAGATGATTCCACCGACTCGAGAAACTTCAATGGAAAGTTAGTGCCTTGTCAACTCAAATCACAAAGCTCTTTAATTTATGAATAAATTCTCTCAATATCACAAACCACCACAATAATTTTCAGTTTGCAGACCTCATCGTAATCTTGGAGGATTCCATCAATTCATTTATGATTCCACCACAAATCTTCGACGTAGTTCTCCTCAACTGTGACGTTCACGAAGCTCATCGTAGTCACAGATCGCATTGTCACCATTATTCCAGTCTATATGAAATCCACTTCAAGAAGGCCATCTTCACAAAATTCATGCCTTTTCCATATTTTGATGATAGCTTCAAGGAAATAAATTTTTTGTATCGCCTCCATATCTTCTTTTCTATTGTTAGGGTTTTTTGTCAACATGGATTGTCAGCAACATCTTTGGAACTAGACAATTCACTAAGGAAACCTACATTGCCAACAAACACAACCAACCCCAAAATTTAACTATATTATCATGAGGGACGTTTCTGAACAATATATGCCTTTGAGTTTGTAAACAAAACATATCAAAATGATTCTCTACAATTTTATATCACACTGAATCTCCTTCTATCATCAACTATCATTTTCCTCTTACGATTCAGATAGTGAATAAATATTCACTCACCGCAAACTCTTAGCCCACATGAGAAATGCTCGGCGTGAGAAACAGGAGTAGAATGAAAATTTCATCAATGGATAACATCATTTTTGACACCAATTTTTGATACCATACTGATACCAATAACGTTATTTCATCACAAACCTCAGTTGTTGGGATGTATAATCTGTGATCGATAACTTCATGCATCGTCAGATTTAATAGTCATACTCTAACTATCTTGTTTCTATCCCATATTCTTGTTGCTCCTCCAGTTAGTTTCTCTCTATGTCTTTGGCTATGAAATTTTCTCTCTTTATTATCCCCATTTTTTCCCTTAAAGAGTCATTATTTCTCCCCATTTTTCAATGAACCAAATTGTCACACCTTTGTGGTCAGTAATGGGGTAGGGATAACAGATCATCACATTTGGAAAAAACAAAACACACCTCATAGAGAGGGGGATCCACATCGACTCTTTTTCATGTGTAGGGAGTCAACTAAACTCCCAGAGCCAGTCAATACATCTCAATAGAATCCATGGGTATGGCCTTTTTCAGAATGTCTGCACCCAAAAGTTCTGTTGGAACATAATCCTATTTCACAATTCCCTGATCAACAATCCCATTTATGAAAAGAAACATTATCTCAATGTTTTTTTCCTAGAATGATGGATATTATTTTTGTTGAGGCTTATATCACTTGATTTATCGCACTGGATTCCGATCAGAGAATTCACTTTAACTCCCATATCATCAAAATGTAGTATCATCCACAATAATTGTGTGCATGCTTTAGTGGTGGTAATACACTTAGCCTCTATAGTTCTCAATGAAATGAAATCTTGATTCTTTCATAGAAAATAAATACACATGAAAATAAGATAGAAAGAACCCCATGACGTTGATTTCTTGTCATCTGCTGAACCACCCCAATCTACATCTTTATATCCCCACAGCTCTGGAAGAGATTTTTCAATCTAAATCAAACCAAAATACACAGTTCCATTGATATACCGAAGAATCCTTTTTTATTTCAATAATTTTGATTTCATTAGGATTACTCTGATATAGAACTACTTGGAATTTGGATAAAACAATGTCAGGTATTATCATAGATTGGTATAGAAATCTTCCAATTGTATATCTATATTATATGACATTAACTACCTTTCCATCATCATCATTCGATAATTTCCTCTGAGTAGCATCCATAATCTTCATATCATTGGAATATTTTATTCAAAATCATCTCAGAGCCACCATGTCATATTTGAATATAGAAATTCATGTTCCATTCCATCCTTACGAGCTTTGTAAACCAATGAAACCCATCATCTATCCAATTAAAAAAAATTTCGAACTCACATTACATGAATTTGGAAAAATATCGGCACTATTCTTCTTCTGATCAACCAATTATTATATTATAGACATAAGCAAAAAGTATCATCCATTGATAATATTCAGTGTTTAAATAGAGATTGTAATTAACTACACCATGCTGGAAATTGAGCTTCTTCAAATGCTGATTATGGCTCGAGTACAATGATATTGGTGCTTGTTTCATCCCATATAATTCTTTCTTCATCCAAAAAACTCGGTTTTCATCTTCATGAATGAGAAAACCATATGGATGCTCAATATAATATTCTTCCTCTAGATCCCCATTCCAAAATAGAAATTTGATATCTATCTGTAAAACATTGAAATTATATTGCACTAAAATTCTTAGGAATAATCTGATTTTCTCCATCCTTGAAACCAGTGAAAATGTATCATCAACATCCATACCCACTTTCTGGGGGTATCCTATGCACATCAGTTGTTCTGTTTTTCAAACCATAGTGCCATAATAATTCATATTGTTAGGAAAAACCCATTTAGTCCCAATGACATTATTATATGTTGGACATGAAACAACATACCAAGTCTAATTCTTCTCAATTAGGTCATTCTCTTTATTCATACCCAAAACCAAATTCTCATAATCCACTGCTTCACTAAACCAATTAGACTCTACCTATTAAAAGTAATATTCTTGTTTTAGAGTCTTAATTTTCTATGTCTGTACAAGCACGGTCTGATTACCAATCATAACTTTCAAGTCAATTTCATCATGGCTCTTTGACTTTCATGTTGATATAGATTTAACTTCCTTAGGGTCATTATCAGTATCCTCTTATGAATTTTAATTTCTTCGTCTACTACCCTTGAGTCACATACCACTTCATTACATTCAAAATACAATTTTTTACTGTGGCATTTTTCAGTGACATAATTTCTTTCAACTACTTTTCTAAGCTTCTTGTTGAAACACTGTCTATATTCTCTCATAGATAACTATTCCAACTTCTCACCCAATCATCAAACTTGAACATAAACATTCATCTATTATATCCCATTGAGATATTTAATCTAATTAGGAGATAGAGATATCCACTTTTATTGTGAAACTCTTATTCTAGTTGGGACCAGTGTTTTGACCCAAAATTATTATCCTTCTCCTATATCAAGCATCCATATAATATTAAAATCATTCATGGAATTATACCATAATATTTCTTCTACTCTAGTAACTAATTTAAATTAGTGGACATTCTGGATCAGTCACATCACAACATTTCTTCTCTTTATGCCACTCCCCCTTGGATCATATCTCCCCTTAAACTTGAAAGTCATTAAAATTAGTTAATAAGATGTTTACACAGAGGGAGAGGATATATTATATAATACCTATGAAGAGGGTTGTGGTTGATCCTAATGGTTCTACCATTTTATTCTTTCTTTTAATGAATTTCACTCATGTGTTTTCATATCCAATTGCATATCCAACTTCAACTGTCAGGACCATATGACTAGGAATTCATTACCCACATCCTGATTCTTCTTCTGATATTTAGGTTCTATCGGTTTTTCCATCATTAAAACATGGGGTTTATACCCGCTATTAAAAGTTTCATCCTTTGAGGTTCCACCTAAAATCCATTTCACATGATTATTTCTCTGAGTGTGAATATCTCCACCAAACATCTTATCTTTCTTATTTATCCATTGGTGGGATCATTCTATTTCCTTCACTGCCTTTTTTTTTGAATCACATGTGAACATTTCATGAAATCCATTATTAATTATTCTTTAGTCAATTGTTTGATTCATTCCACCCTTTCTGGTTGGGTTTGAATCTTCCACTGATTTCATATTCATCTTACTCATAACTAGAGTTGATCTTCCCTAGTCATTCCAGGTTTGTTCACATTTTCCCCAGAAGATCCGTTGTGACTATAATAGAGGAGGTGATTGATACACTATTCCTTGATATCCTTGTGATATACCTGTGACTATAAAAATATTATTCACATTACAATGTTGTATTCCAGTATAGGATTTTTCATTATACGCAACATATTATGGGGATCTCCTTCTTGGTTTCTTTTCCTTCACCCATTTCTTCATGCAGTATTGACTTCCCAAATGCCCATTATTAAAACAAATAAAACAAGTTTCAATGAAGGAATACACCATTTCATTATTTCATTGTTGTGATGATGATGTAGTTTGAGTTCTTCTTCTGAAATTGAGATCCTGAACTTTTGGGAAAATACTCATGGTGTTCCCAATTATCATACAATAGAAGAACTTCATTGGTAATAAATTCTGAGAAACCCTTATTTTATAATTCATATGATGCTTCTTCTTATTCATAGATTAAGAAAAATTTATATATTCACAATACAAAATATATTCATGAGCCTCGGAACAAAAGATTGATCAATCCCATGAATCCCACAAAAATAGAACATGATACCATTACTTCTAGTAAAATACTTTTTTGGTATGTCTTTATAAACTAAATGAGTTTTTCTATTTCAAGAACTATTCGCATATTTCTTTCTATATTTCATGGGAAGGTATTCATCATATAAAATTTTGTTTTGTCCTAAAATGCTTGATATTTGTGTTGAGAAAATATGTTTCCGTTTCTCTTCAGAAATATCATATTTGTTTATCGTTTTACCATCACTTTCAGAAGGATAATCAAACAGTTGATGCATGGCGTCCATCATTTTATGATTTCCATTGGAATTGGATTTCTTTAGTTCATTATTCACTCGCTCTAGATATTCATCCATATTTTAAATCATTATTTCCCAGGCTTCAATTTGGGAATTTATTTCTATATCAAGATTCTTTATTATACTCATCACATCCTCTAACTCATGTGGGAACATATCCACCATGCCACATTACTCCTTTACATTCAGTTATTATTGAGCAATAGAAGTAGCATATCATTCTCTCTCCAATTTTATTAATTAATTCTTTTTTAGATAGTTGGGTAGCAAGATAATAATTTCTTTCTTTTAGATTCTAAATTTCATCTGAATTCATATTATTTCCCTTGACCTCATCTATGATATTTTCACAATTTATAGACACCTTTTTCAGTTATTTAGATTGAGAATCATTCCTCTCCCTCAACTCAATATCAATTTCAATAATCCATTGATTTAATCCTCTTATATTTTTAACCTAAATTTCCATTGCATGTTTTCAAATATCATTAGATTTGATCTTTTCATCTAACATCTGATCCAATTCCCTTGTTTCATGGTCAAATTCCACTTTTTTACCTTTTGGGAGTTTCTTAATCTTATGTAGTTCCAACATTAATTTGAATATCAGGTTCCGCGTTCATTCCTTCTACATAATTGAATGTGTAATTATTTTCACTCTATGATTTATCCAAATAAATATTTTTTACTACATGACCCATTCAGTTGTATCACACTCTTTCCATAGACACTTCCACTCAATAGTTTCACAAGAAATCATCTTATTCATTACTGGTCTTCCATTTTCCATGTCACACAAAGGAATGTTCAAAATTAAATATAAACTTCTCCAATAAACTAAACCAAGTAAGAGAAAAAAATCCGATAAAATAAACTTTTTCTATTATACTGAATGTTAGGACCAAATGGGGCCTATATAACCTGAGGGGGGGGGGGTGAGTCAGGGTATGGACATTCTATATCAAAATTCTTCTTGCCCCATTAGACCATGAACTTAATATTATAATGTTCTCTTTTATTCACTGATGTTTTACTCTTGATCTTATTCATCCATTATTTATCTAATGATGCTGATGCTTTTAATGCGATGCAGGTATGAAAAAATGTAGACATAGAGATTTTTATATTGTTCACTCTCACTAGGCTATGTCCAAGAAGCATACAACAGTAATGTGATAATGTACCAAATCTACTAAAGCTCAATACCAATACTATTCGGGATAGATCACTTTAATTCCAAAAATCTCTGACATTACAATGCTTAGTGTTATCTCAATGCTTTTCCAAGGTTTACTATCTATTTCACTCTCACTGGATCACTTTTGGTAGAAAGGATAAGCTTATTCCTATTTATATTCTCACTAAAATAGGATGGGATCCACTCACAGTTTATAAATATGTAGGTCTTTTCATTTTCATGAAAACATGCATCCAAAACAATTGATAGATGCTCTGTAAAAGACCCACATTCATCCACAGATGAATATCACTTTTCCTCCAGAACACTGGGAAAATATTTCTTAAAATATTTCTCTAAGAACTCTACCTTCTTGAAGTAGCCGATTTTTCAGTCCTCAAACATGCCTTTGCAATGATCGAACAACATCATGATGATCATAGGTTCGCAGATCTCACAATTTTCCTAAGCTCACAATATCATAGAGTTCTCTATATCACAATTCTTACTGCAACACAAATCCCACATTCATCCTTGCGATTTCTCATTGTTAAATTATACATTGTAATGTGCACATTGTCCGCAACGCCAAACTAGTCTTCACAACAAGTGTTTATTTTGCAAAGCTCAACTTTCTCTGAAAATTCCCTTTTCATTCACAATTATCCCTATTCCATGAATCTCATTATCGATTAGATAACATAAGGATTATTTTTTGATCTCTATACTTCTCTCGAGGGGTCGAAGTCTATTTATAGGTGATTCCACCAACTCGAGAACCATCCTCCGAAAGTCAGCGCCATGTCATCTCCAATCACAAAGCTCTAAAATTTATTCTGAAATTCTCTCAATATCACAAAGAACCATGGAAATTTTTGGATCATGGGTCGCATTGTAATCAAAGAGCATTCAATCAAATACTTTGCATCGCTGCCACAAAGCATCATCTTAATGATCCATACCTTTACTGTTCACGAAGCTCATCAAAATCACATACCTTATTGTCAACATTTATCCAGTATCTAAAAAATCCACTTCATGAAGCACATATTGAAGAAACTCATTCATTTTACATATTTTTTTGAGATCTTAAAGCGAACCACTTTTTGTGATGCTCATCACTGGAAAATATTGCCACCTTGTTTTAGTTCTTTCGTACCGCGTCCTGATCTTCTGTTCCTTTGTCATGGTTTTTTATCATCAAGTATAACCAACAATATCTATGGAATTCAACAATTTACCGTGATACCCTGCATTTTCATCTAACGCAACCACCCCAAAAATTCTGCATTGTATCCTTGAGTGAGTTTTTTCCAACATCCTCCAATTTCTAGGCTATGATATTCAATATGGATGATATTATTACATGGTGAAACCTATAGACTATTACAACTAGATGCTGATCTACTGCTTCTTGAAAAAAATAATCCCATAACATATCTTAAAATACCTAATAAAAATATAATATATAAAAATAGGTGTTCCTTAATTAAAATTTCACACTATCCTGATAATAGTATTTTCAATAACATGGTAATCAAAATAATAAAATCTAGAGAATGTATAATCTAAATTATATAACTCTATATTTTTTACATCATTTGGTTACCCTCATCAATTTAAACTTTCATTAAAAATCTATTCAATCCAATATATTAACATAATAAAAATAAATTTCAAAAATATTTTACAATGATATGAATCATTGAGAAGAACCACAGATGAATAAAATAACCAATGATTGAAAACCAACATAATAAATAGATACAACCAAAAGACCTAACCACAACTAAATATCATCTAATATAATCTAATATAAGAAAGAAACATGAATAAAGTGTTTCTAATCATTTTATATATGATTGAAGAATCATAAAGAAGTTGTGGATTCATATATTATTTGAGGGAAGAAAAAAATGTTGAATGAATTGAATCGCAACCGTTATCTATAAAGAAAATCTCATTGAAAATTACCATTGAATGGTGAATTAATCTATGATATTAGTGACTTTGTTCAGTAAATATATAGAATTCTAAAATATTTCAGACAAATTTATCCCACCAAGATATCAATGGACTTTTTTACCTTAAAAATTCATGCTCTACCGATAATATAGTTTGTTGGGACCAAGAACTGAACCAATAGAATCAACCACTTATTCACATTATAAACTAAAATGGATAAGAAATATTTTCTTTAATTTTTCTATAATAACAACGATTCCATAGATTTGTAGAGAAACCACCTTCTATACATCAAAAAAACATAAAAACACAAAAAATTCCTCAACCGATCACCAGAAAAACTCACAAAAAATATTATTTCAGACATTCCATCATTCAATATATATTTCAATCA
This sequence comes from Viscum album, assembly GCA_963277665.1. Lineage (NCBI taxonomy): Eukaryota > Viridiplantae > Streptophyta > Magnoliopsida > Santalales > Viscaceae > Viscum > Viscum album. Next base: position 64,336,820 of record OY728128.1, read on the forward strand.
TAAAAAAAATTACCATCACCAAGGAATATTTTCCTCATTTAAAAGTAAAAATTGATGTGAAAATGAATAATTTTGTAAACATGCTTATGGGTTACACTAAAATATAGTGTTTTACAATGGTAACTCTATACATCACACAATTTTATTCCATTTAACAATATAAATATACTTATAATCACATTACAGATAGTTTTCATCAAATAATCTATGACACTGCACCCCTAAATAATGGTTTTTTAGATCCTGTGTTTAGATAAAATCAGAAAATTTGTCTAAAATGCTAGGAATTCTAAAATTTATTCTACATTAGCCACCAAATGGGAAATTTTATGACAAAATAGAGAAAAAAATCAACCCCCAACATCCAGAACACCATAAAACCCCATTTTAGTGCCTATAATATTAGGAGAAAATATATTAGATGAAACTATCAAAAAAATTCATGTCTCATAATGAGTTTTCTAGGAGAGGTAACAGTTATCAAAAAAGGCAAATTTTTCGATACATTCCTATTTTACCATCATTACTACTGAGGGTGAATCATTTAATATATAAAAAATGATATTTATCTATAAACATAATTTTTAGAATTTATTTATCATAATTTCAAATTAACATAATCATAACAACATTATCACAAAGTAATGTATAGGGTTCACAATTCTATGAAAATTCATATAGCTAAGAAATGAAGTGCAATTTTCTATTTGTATAGGATTAACTAGAATAAATAAATTTATTATAGTGTGAATTTTTTTTATTTAAATCATGTGGGTGAAAAAATATCAAAAAATATATATTTTTTTCCTGAATACATCATTATAATGATTCAAATTTATTGAAAAAAATTTATTGTCATATCTTAACGCGTTAATGAATTTATTATAAACATGGTTTCTATTTTTATTCTATTTTATCAATAACTAATTACTAAAATTGAATAACATAGAACACACTAAAGACAAATCCCCACATTATTCATTCATTAATTATGATTTTATAATATGAACATGTATCATCAATAATCATGTCACATGAAAAAATTCATAATCTTATCAACAAATAAATAAATTGATTCTAATTTAAATGAAATCAATAAATATTTCTATTTATGGATTCCACAGAAAAGAATTATTAAAATTGGTTGATTAATATATACCTTTTTTAAATGTTCTTATAATTATATACTATATCATTATACAAGACATTCTACACTATTCTCTTTTAAAACAACAACTATTTTATTGTAATACGAATATTTATTCATATTATAATTTCAAATTTATTATCCAATTTAAACATCATCTAAATATTTATAATATAATTCAATCAATTAGATAAATAAACACATTAAATTTCACCACTGGTGTTTTTTAGGGGCCTATTGAATCCTGATTTAGTATCCTTCAAGTCATCCAACACTCACCCCGCTAAATCATATAAAAATAATCAATGAAATGAATCACATCTAGAACATATTTATTATAGGGTAATTATGTTGAACATGGATTGATAAGGTGATGTAACAAGAGGCTGTGAATTTGTGATCTAATATCCTCCCAAATATAATAATCTAAAAAGATCATTATTGTGAAAAACAATATAAAATATTGTGGCCCTCCTCACCATGGAAAATAAAAAATCATACAACCATCCAAATGTTTCATAATAATTGTCTTGGTAAAATAATCATATTTATCAGAGTGAAAATCTATTTAACCCATTATAAAACAAAACATATAAAAACTCATTATTTTATACTAAGGTTAATCTTTTGTAATCAAACAAAAAACATACACATCAGCGAGTAACATAATATCACACATCATATATTATGAATATGAAATTTCATGGCCATCCCATTGTGGTGTGATTTTAATGTCTTAAGATAATTTATCCAGAATCAACATAATTTGGAATCTTATACTGAAGTGAAATAGTACAACAAAATATTACTTCATTAACCTTGTTGAATTTCATAAAAATATATATCTTCAACATTGAACATCTCATAATATATACGGTACAATCAAAAATCAATTTTCTCATCTTCATAATTTAAAAATCATTATTATTCACATATTGATAATTTATTTTCTGTTGATAAAAAATTAAAGAGTAACTTAATAATATATATTTATATAAATTAGACATTTATATACACCTTTATTTAACAATATCTCATTGAGAATGTAGATCTAATCCAATATCATGTACATTCTTGTCTATACATATGTGATGTGTTTTCCATTAAGAAGGTGTGGTTTGGTAATAAAAGATAATAATTATTTATTAGTTTCAGATGGTTTCTAAATGTTACATTATAGTAAGATACCATATTCAATATAGATATACCAAGGGAATTTTTTCCACTATAATTATACTTTTAATCTATTAGGACTCAATTGGTCACCCAATTAAGTTTAAAATTTATTTTTTTATAATGGGGTTATAATTTTAATTTAAATTACTATAATATTTTCAAAAAATTGAGGTACGATCATTTTTAATCTAAAAAATATATATAATTATATTTATATATTAGCATTACATCCACATATCAAATTTCCAAATATTCCATGATTTATGGAGGTTCCATAGAGTTATTGATTTCATATTATATAAGGATCTTCCCCTAAAAATATATTATTCCCAATGTCAAATTCGATTATTATCTGTTACTATTAGAGGATAGGAAGTTTTTTTTATGATTTCATAAATACATCACTCAAATATAACATTTCCTTTGCTCCCCAACTATTCACGAATAGAATCTTAAATAAACTTTTATTCTCCATGTTTTGGTATATTTGATAATCAATGAATGTATTATGTATTATATTAAGGTTCCTATTTTTTTGGTTGGTTGTTTATGATTTATATTTGGTAATACATATTAATATTAATATTTAAAATTTTAAAAATAATTTTGGAGTTCTCTATATTTATTTTATTTGGATTGTTTTTTCATTTATTATGGTGATTTATTAGTTGGATACAATTAGATATAGAATTGTATTTAAATAATTATAGTTTGTATTTTTTATTATAGTATTTTGTGATAACTTATTATACATTATTTAAAATTCTCAAAACAATACACATGATTATTGGGATATTCTTTTGAAATTGTTAAAACATGTCTTTTACTAAATAATAGAAATGATATGAAAAATATTTGGAGCATATAAATTTATAGATTCCAAAAATATATTTTTATAATATGATAATTTTTTTAAAAAAATTCTCATTAAATATGTGAAAGAATATTGTTTAAATTATTTATCATTTTATTTTTAGTTATTTTATGGTATACATTAGTTATGTAATAAAAAATTAATTTTAATAATTATTTATAAATTATTAATATTTAATGGTTTTTAATTGTTCATATAAAATTTTATTAATTTATTTAATCATGTCTTATTTTTCATGTGAATTTTTTTTCATTAAAGTTATTGTAAATTAAATGTTTGAATGTTATAGTTGACAAATATTTGTTTTTCTATAAATAAAATAATTATATTCATCATTTTGTACTAGATTTCATCAATAATCATTTTAAAATATGATTAATGTTTTAGATTCCATTTATATAATGTTGAAATTTGATTAATATTTCATAGTTAGTTACACTTATCAATCTATGAAATTTAATTCTATGAACTATTATATTGTGATAAATGGTTTATGTAATTGAAAATCCATATTCATTTTGTTCATTTAATGATATGAGTAAATTTACTAATATTCCATCAATGTTGAAAGGGAACGTACAAAATCTCATATTTCTTTTGTGGATAAGGTAAATAAAATATAGGTGAATTATGGGGTTTTATGGAACTATATTAGGGGTAATGAAATTCCTATCTCCCTATGGTTAGTTTAATGGGAAGAAATATAGAAGTAATTTCATGATGGGTACAACAAATTTATTTAGTTTCATAAAGGAAGGGAACCTATCTAGAGAGTTTCAAGTGGAAAACCCCAAAAATTTGAGGGAATAAATAATGCTCCAATCAACCCATAGAATTTTTTTAAATGTTTAAACTACAACTTATAGGGACACAATAAGTATAAAATCCCATATGACAATGGTTTTAAAATAAAACCAATGGAATCAACATCTGTGGCCTAAAGAGTAATGTTTAGTGTATGCTATTACAATAATTGAGGTGGATCCTAACAATGAAGTAGGGAAATTTACACTATTGAATCATTCATGGACAACAAAAATACTTTTTTATTTCGGTTCTACAATTCTTCCAAGAAACAATAGTTAATTAGAACTATTTAAAAACTCTCACAGAAAGATAAATGTCAAGTTATAGGTGAAGATGAAAAATAGGAAAATTATTGAATCTGAAAGATATAACTTATCACCTATCCAAATTTTTTGGATGAATTTTCTAGAAACCATTTTGATAATCCCCTTAATAGAGTTTGATTGAATTATGTGAATGGATTTTTTTTATTCTATAGATCCAATTTAAATTAACAAGAAAAGTAAATTTCCCTGTATATATAAAATAGGCCTCCAACATACACATTTTCATGGATAAGGATAAATATTCAATGTTTCTAAAATCTAAATAATGTATATTATTACATTGAGAGAAATATTATCTTTATCTAATTATTGGGATTATATAAAAAATGAATCATTAATGAAATGTCCATCTTCACAGAATTTATTGATTTTTTTCTCAATGAATTACCATGCATTACTCCTTTCTATGAGGTTATGTTTTAAATTGAGATCATACGCCAATCATTACAGAAATATAAGACTATATTTATAATGATTATCTTTTGTCCTGCGTCACTGAAGAAAAAAAATAAATGATAATCTACAAAAAGTTTTTGTATGCCCATGTGCTTCACCTCGGGGTTCACTTATCATCTTCATTATGAAAAAGGAATAGTCAGCGCACATACGAATAGATTATATTCAACACAAAATACCATGATATATAAAACTTTTTATCATTGTTGTATATATGAATTTTTTTTATAAGCTACATAGATCCCAATACATCTCCTTTGTGGATCTTTGGTTGGGATATTATCATTTAATTGTGAAGGGGGATAATATGCCAATGAGTAGTTTTTGTACTAGGTATGGGAATGCAAATTCTATATTGATTAAATTTTGACCCACTAATACTATATAAATCATCATGGAATAAATGAATAGAGTGTTTATAAAGTACCCTAATACAATTTTTCCATTATAGATTATATTATTATCTACTCTTGATGCGATGTGGATCATGGGGATCATTAAAATATTGACCTAATAAACCTCAAAAAGTTATATTTATCTGAAAATTATAGTAAATATATGTTTTTATGAAAACGTAATGTTACCATGAAATGTGATCACTAAAAAGGGATATTTATGGATCTAAAATAATAGAGGTAATTGATATATGTTATATAGTAACAACTATGATTGAAATACATTGTTTTTATAGATAATATAGGTAGTATTAATGATTTTTTAGAGACTTATCATTATTATAAATCCAAATATAAATGGAATCATTGAAGGGATTCAACAATAATCGACTAATGAATTTGAATAATGACTGACATAGCTAAATATGAGGCATATCACTACCCAAGGGATATAATGACTAAATAGTGGGGAATGATTTGTGATAAAAAATTGGGAATACAAAAATAAAATGGGTTGTGAACTCAAGAAATATGAAACTACGATAGACTATTCCTCTTTCCAACTATTGAACCATGAGAAGAACTATGCAATTCCTTATCCTGAAGTGGAATCCATTATCTTTATGTGGATTATTTGGTGAAAATGTACCTATTGAGAAAAGAGTGACATTTTTATAGTTTATAAAACCCTAATGTGTATATTCACACAAAATGATATTAATATGTTCTAATGAAGGATGATAGATTATATAAAGGATAATGAATTTTTTATCCATTACCATATTTAAAGGAAAATAATTCTATGGATTATCCCAGCTTATATGATCCTAAAACTCTATCAATTATAATTATTTAAATGGATATAATTTTTTTATACATGCATAATATGGATATGAAAATAAAAAAGGATATACATCCTACTATTATAAATTAATATATAATGACTGTTTTCTCATAAGGATCAATGAGGAAAAATAAGTTGATGAGTTTCTATATATGAAGGCAATAAATATACCACAGTTGAAATTTTCTGAGGGTGGTGTTATAATGTTTTAATCCCAAATATGTGTTCCATCAAAAATAAAACGAAATAGGGAAATTATGGATGATTTTCGTAGCTCATCCTTCCCTATTTATCCAAGTATCACAACGAAAAATATATAATAAATGAAAAAATTATAGCGTGGTAACATGAAGTGGGAGATTTTTGTATTAGTATATATAGGCTTCATATAACAATAAGTCAAGGAATAATGACTTAATTCTAATTGGATGATGGAAACATTTACCATAATAGTGTGTAATAGGGAATAAAATATCATAGATTCCATCATATTAGTCCCCACGAACCTTATAAGAAATAAATCAATCTAGGTATCTATTGATCACCTTACTTTGTTAGAAAAATTAATTTTCATCAAATTATATATTTATGTTGACTAACTCATGATGATATACATATGTTTTGTGGAAATTCTATATTGAGATACAATCTCAAATGTATCTGATCCATATCTGAGGAATGTCTCATGGTTTTGGAGGATCCTTAACCAAGAGTTGGATACATATTTTAACTGTAACTTTATTTTCACTATTTGATGGATGAACATTATGAAAGGACCTTCCAAAATCTAGATGTTATGCTAATATCATGTTTAATGTATTTCCAACGATGTTTAAGGTAACACCTTCCCCTAGTATAGTTCTCATATAACATTAGTTTCCTGATGATAAATAAAATGGAACCTTTTGAGTATGTATATGGAAAGATTTTTTGGACTCTAAAATGTTAGGTTTACATTAGAGTGTGAGAATTTATGGGACTTTATCATTTCCAATATATTACAAAAGGTGGATAAAACCATTTAGTGAGTTAGAAAATCCCAAAAAAAAATTATCATAAAATATATTAAAAAATTAATCGATAAGAATAAGAGTATGATGTCAATGTTCAATCTTTTATTTTTCTATCCACATGGAAAATTTCATGAGGTTTGTAAAGAATGTAATTATTAGTCCATGTACATCAAACCCTTTGAGATCATTGATCACATTAGAGCTATGACCTACCAAATAACACTCCCACAACAACTATCTCATGTACTTGATGTATTCCCCATATCCCTCATGAAGAAGTACATACCATACTCTTTATATAGACTGAATCTATAGTTTGTACCATTTTAGAATGAAATATTTTACAAGGTGCACTTGATGATGATATTTGATCCTAGTGAAAAAGTTCGAACAAACAAGACAAATCACCAAGAAAAAATGTATTAGTGAAACCAAAAGACTGAGGAATCAACATTGGAACTAAAAGAGGGAAAAAAATAAGTACCCTAATCTATTTTATAGAATGAAATAATGATTTTGAGGGTTATAGTTCTGATGTAGGGAATAATGTAAACCCCCAAATAATTACGGATGAATGGACATATATTAATGAATAAATAATGTATTATGAAATTTTATCATAGAAAACCCATGAAATATTTTTATTATTTTAGAACATTATAAGTTTTATCCTTATAGATTTAAAATACCATTAGGAATATTTAAATTTTTTAATATTGTTTTTGTATAGTGAAAATTATTCTATGTACATTAAGTGGTACAATAATGTCCAATTAACGTAGACAAAGGCAGTAATAGCCACGACTAGTAGGATCATACCATATTAATTTAGTTTATACAAGGTTCCAAGGGGGATATAAAAAGATATATATATTCTATTGAACATTATAATTCAATGATTCATCAACTAATTCATTATTCAATCCATTTATGAGAGAAGATCAGACACAGTGAGATCATGATTAAAACCATGTTTTTCAATCCATCAAATGAAAAAATCATTGTTGCATAGTATACACTTACAGAATTGGATGGTGTAATAAAGAGATATGTATATAGACACAAATAACACTAATTTATATATTTCATTTAAAAATTAATGAATATATATAAACCTGTTAAATATTAGTTTTTATTTTATTAAATAATTATTTGGAAGAAAATAAATTTTGAATTTGTTGAAACACAAAATTTATTTTTGGGAAAGTATTATTTCAATCAGGAAATAATTTTGATGAGTTCATTAATTTTTGAAATAAATAACATTTTAATAAAAGACAATTATGAAATAATATGTATTAGATAAATATTAAAATATTATTTAACTATGTAAAATGAAATTTTAATAAGGAATAAAAAAATGTTATTATAAAAACCCAGTATATTTCATTAAATTTTTATATTGATTTAAAAAGTGAAAATTATCATATTTAAAAAATTATTATTTTTAAATAATTATTTGGTTCGATATAAAGACCACTAAATTATCTAACATTTGTTTTTTCATAATTTTTTGAGGCCATCAATTTTATGGTAAAAATTATATAAGTTATTAATATTTTGTGTTAATTATGATATCATAATTACCAAAATGTGATATAATATATTATATAAATTATATCCAAGAAAAAATAAATATTTTCCATTCATGTTAATTTTTTTAATATCATTTAAATAGTTTCAAAAACACTTAAATTTTTATATTCTCCTCAAAAATATGTATTTTATTTTTGTATTTAAAATTGATTTCATTATTAAAATGAACCACATTAACATCACCAAGGTTATTATTTAATTGATTTTAGTGCAAAACCTCCTTAAATAAATAATGATACAATTCAGTGAATAATAATGGCGAAAAAATGCATTTTTTATTACTAAATTATATATATTCCCAAAATTGTGATTGGAATTTTAGAATGAATTATCATATCATTTTCATTATAAACCCAAATGACCTCTTGTTTCTATTCACTCAAAACAGTAAGTAGGATTAATTACACATTCTTTACCTATCTATATATAACCCAAGGTCACCCCTATCTCTTAAGGATCTCCTCTCAATATCTGGTAAACACCTTCACAAGGTAAGGGGTCCTCTCATAGTCATTTTTTTCGAATAAATCCATTTGTAATATGCCTTTTTCTATCCAATTTTTCAGGTTAGGATATTTTTTTTACACATCCCTCATATATTCCTTATTATTATAATGTAATTATTAATATATTTTGATTTCATTCACCCCTTATATAACCCATTATGATGTTTTGTTTGGATTCTAAAATTAATCCATAGATTTATAATGGAAAACATTTGGGTAGTGAATACCTATATCAATTTCCACTCAATTATAAACATATAGTAGTACACATCTTTATTTTATTGGGGATTTACATATATTTAACCAATAATAAATAATATTGGGGAAATAGTTGATTAAATAAAACATTATTTTCTATGGAATATGTTTCATAGTAATGCATGTAAATTGTATGAAATTGATGGGTTGTCCTAAAATTATATAGCCCTCCAATTAATTTTGTAATAATTTTATCCATAGATATTCCTTGTATGGGGAATATGAATTTATCATTTGAACAATTTTTTATTTTTTAATTGTGGTCATCCTAGAGTTATGTTTAAGATGTCATGATTTATTATGTTTCCACAATCCTACATTTCCTCTATGTTACAATGTTATATCATGACTCATTTTTTTGGTTTCTGGTTATCACCGTTTTTATGTTACCATGATATACCACTTGATTCACATATAATTCCTTAACATATTCTATGATTTTTTTTCTATTATTGGGGTTTATAACTCTCCATTTAATTATGTATGTCCCCTAGTTATCCCATGTTGTTTTAGAAGAACCATGTAATAAGATAGAATTTTTTAGAGAGTTTAAATTAAAATGTTGTACCCATGATTCTTTTTGATGTTTTATATATATAATTTTATAATGAACCTAGTCATCTAGATGTTTTAGGGTTGTATTATGTTTACATTTTTCTAATAAATCCTAATTTAAGTGGTAATAAACTATGGGTCTTCATACAGAAAAAATCTACAAAAAATTTCATTGAGATTTCACTATGTAGTACATTATATTGGAGGCGATGATATACTGGTACATTTTATGATATTCTAGAATAAAAACTATAATTCATTAATTTGTAATTATTCAAATGTCATGTAACATCCGAGGTAAATAAACAATAAAATATTTTTATATTTATTAAAATTTGTGAATTAAATATATATATTTCCTTAATTTAGATTCAATTTTCAATGTCCAACATGATACACAACAACAGGTTTCATTGAATACATATGTTGCACACACCATTGAGTTATAATGAATAATATTATTATAATATTATTATTTTAAATGGTAGTTAATTAATAGTTGTTATATTGGAAGTATTGAAAAAACTAACCATATTATGATTAAATATGTTTTTAAATGTTTTTACTTTTATCTGATAAATTTTAGGGGCTTAAAATAAGAAATATTCTGATTTTAAGCATAAATACTCTAATATTCATTAAATGGTTGATTTACCACATTTTGAGGGAGAAAACTCATTAAATATATTTTTATTTCTATTTTATATGTTCTATTTAAAAAAATAAAATTCTTCTATGAATCATGACATCAAAATTTACTTTGGGTAATTTTTTCGTGTTTTTCTGATTTAATTCATTTTTTAATGAATAGTGAAAATACAATATTTAAATACAAAACTGCCATTTAATCTAATTTATTTATAATAATTTAATATAATTAATTTATTTTAATGTGTAATTTTATTATTTTTTTACAATTTAATCATATTTTGGTCATGCGAAAAAATTTCACATTAAAATTGGACATAAATAAGTGTCAATCATTTGATAATTATTATTTCTAAAAAAAATGCTTTTTATTTTGACAGGGGGAATTAATTTTAAATTAATTTCTACCACTTATATGTTTTAAATTAGGAAAAATATATTCCCTATGTATAATCATGAGTTCCAAATTATTTAAATAGGTAACATTTAATTTTAGATATTATGAATATTTACTTTAGTAAATATTTTATTTACCATGGTTAAAGGTAAATCTAATAAATAAGGGTAAAGAATTAATAATATAATTATATTAAATTACCCTAACATGTGTAATAATATTATTTGTTGATACATCTTCAACCATGGAAATCCTTGGGTTTATTTGGGGACTCCATGGAGCCACTTAGCTGTAATATTGACACTTTATATTAATTAATTTAAAGTAAATTAAAAAATGTCTTAAACATATATGTTTTAGTAAATAAATTATCACATAGAGTTATATAAGATAACTATTCATCTATAATTTTTTATGTGAAAGCTAAAAAGTTTTCCTACATCATGATATTTTTTTGACATTAAAAATATAAAAATATTTATAACACAATAATGATGCAGTGTTTACCTCATTAATAAATGGTATAAATAAGTAAGATTATTATGATTTAAAAAATATTCAAAACCTATCCAATTCTTATTGGATGATTTTATTTCGAACATTTGTCATAATATATTCTACTTTAATGAGATTGGGACCTTTAGAAACTGAAAATCATTATATTATAAAATAAAATATCCAAGCTCTCCTAAGGGACCCTCCCCACCTTATAAAAAGCCCTCACATCTAACCCATTCCTCACACTTATAAAGCCCCATTTATCATCTTAAATCCACACAATTAATCTACTTAGATCCCTCTAGTCCTCCTAGAATCCTTCCCCTAGGCTGAAGGAAATTCTAGTATACCTTTTGGTACAAACCAAAAATGAGATACCCGATTTAAAGGTAACATCTTTTCTTATGTTATTTTTTTATTTTACTTCTACCACCCCATAAAATCTTTTTATTCCACTATTTTATAACAACAACGGTATCCTCAATATTCTAGGTTTTTTTATTAAACGGATTTGAACTACACTGACACACACATCCATCAAATTGTTAAATAACATACTATTTCTAGGGATGACGAACTACTGCCACACGAAATGATGATTTTAAAATCTTATCTGACCACCACTCATGGTGGCCATTATGAAGGAAATGTATTTATATAACATATATATAATTTTTATTTTTACTCTATTTTTATGTATTATTTATTTATAAGAATACATTTATGCTTTCAAATATGTGTAATACGATAATTTCATTTGAGAAAGTCCAGACTACTGCCCCCTCAAGATGATATGATTTGTTCATGACATACGTGGAATGTATAAAAGATTGAATCAAAGAAATTATGTTAAATAAATATAATATGATATTAAAATGGAATTGTAATACACATATGTATCATTTCTTTTTTCATTCCATTAAAGATGAAATAGAAATGAAAGTAGTGTTCATCCGTACATACAACTTACCGTCTCCATGAACGGTGCATTTCATTTATTATCTATAAATGTTATGTAATATTATATATAAATTAATATATTATATATATATGATATATATAAGATATATAAATCAAGAATATCATTCTGGAGATTATGTACTTTTGACCACATGAACAACTTGTAATTGTAAGAAGTTCATTTTTGATTCTAGTACCAAATATCGAAAAAACACCCAGTATTAACGTAATTATTGCATCATGTTTATAAAATTTTATTAAGTGAAATAAATGGAATAATACACTTAAAAAATATTCTTAAGCCCTTAAGAATTAACTTTTTCTTATTATTCACTGGATTAATGAATGAACTGGTCAAGTTGGACACAAGATAAGGGGTTTCATATCTCACTTTAAATTCTATGAGATATCCATTGTTCGCCACTTATTTAATGAATGTGGTGTATTTTGTACTAACATTTGATATATATTATCATAAATATATTAATATTCAGGGTATTTTATAATTCATTTGTTGGTTATTAAATTTTGGTCATACGACTTGATTGATTACTACCCGGTAAGGGGTTTTCATCTCACTTTCTTTTAAAGTGAGATTCATGTGATGTTTTCCACTATTTCCTTTTGCGTAGTGTATATAATTACCATGATTGTATTCATTGTATAATATAATATAATTTATGGGCACTTACATCTTCATTTTAAGATCATTCTTTCAACTAGTTGATGTTTCGTATGTTACAAATTCGGTATGGGAACCTTTCACCCTCCTCATTTTAGAAGAAATATTTTTGTTTTGTCATATAATTTACATATTCTTATGTTGGGATATGATATTATATACTGTAAATTTGAAAATATTTATGTCCAACTGATAAGATAAATTTTTATCTATCATCAACTCATTTTTTTAATTTTCAATTGATGTCGATAGGATGTCGACTATCTATAAGAGAACTTCCTAACCCAATTTCCATTCATTTAGTTAAACATTTACTTTTTGATTATGTTGGGATATCAATATTTGTGAATAAAATTTGATTTTTTTTGAAATTAATATCCACTGATTTTGGGTGTATTTATATTTTTCACAAATAATTATGTCATTGATTTATATTTAATATAAGGAAACCATCTTTATAGGGGACTTTGTCCCAATTTACATTGCAATGAGACTTATTTGTTGTTATGAACAGATTCACTTTTATATGGTGTATATACTATCCTATGGTATATTATATCATGAATACCTTTAATATCAAGATATAATAAAATTTTGAATAAATTTTATTCCTTAATTAATTGTATTTAAACATCTCTCATTTGGTTAAGAACTCCTCAACAATAGAATTGTCTTAAAGATTTATTCTTTTAAATAAATCTCATCATTTTCCATGTTTTAATTATGGTTTTAAGTATTTATTTATATGGACATTAATTTTGTAAAATTTTAATTCCTTTAAAATATTAAAATTGGTATGGGACACTTTGATTCAAAAATAACTTTGTTAAATAATTTAAATGGGTTTAAAAGTGGTTTGATAAAGCCTTGAATAAGTCTATTTCTTGAAATGAAATTTTCTAAATGAAATGTGAAAATTTTATCTATCCTTTATTCTTGTTTTATGTGTTATGATTATGTTATGATTATAGGGAATCAGTTACTAATATGAGTTATTCCGTGATAATTATATGGAAGGTGAGCCTGAGATAACTCATCAAAGCATTTGGCAATATGAAGGAGGAAAACATTAATTTTTATCCTATGAGATTTATGGAATATACTATAATGGGTATTCCAATATAATTACATATATAGCTATGATATCTACAAAGTAAGTATGATATGGATCCCATAAGATACTTTTATGATTTATGATTTCTATATGTTATTCACAAATCTTATGATTTCATGAGGTATGTTTTGTATGAGAGGTATCGTTTCATAGATTTGTATTTATTAATGGGTTAATGATTCCTTTCATTATTTTATAACCCTTACTAAGCTTTTTATTCTAATCCCATGTTTTTTAAATTTTTTATAGATGATATAAAGATTAATATGTCCAAAGATGGGATTAAAGAATAGTCATCATGTCTAAAACATGGTAATAGACATGTTTCTTTTTAAGAGTTTTTTTAATATTAAAAAATGGATACTGAGTAGTATTTTCTACAAGTAATTTTCATGTTGACATGTAATACTTAAGGGATAATTATATAATACTATAAACCAAAAAATAACCTCAATGTGAATTATTCATTTAATTCATGATTATGTAATGTTTTAAGGCTGAGTTATTACAGTTGGTATCAGATGTCTATTTAGATAATGTTAGAGGTTACGGTGTTATTTAAGAAAAAGAGACATAAACATAATGGTTAGAATATTATAAAGACCCATATTTATTTTAGATAAATTGATTGAGTTTAAGATAACCAGAATAAATCATTCATAGTATTTACCCTCCTCATAAGATATTATATAATGATTTTACTTATATACTCACACTTTCCTTTTTGGTTTTAGTAAATAGTTGGATCTAGAAGGCACCAATGTAATAGTGGATGTGATGAAAACTAAGACAGTTTTCGGAATGAGAAACTCAATGAAATAGGATCTGTAATGAGAACTCATGTGGCCATTCTCAAATAACTATTTAGAGTCATGATTGACTACCTAAACCGTGGAGATTTTTAAAAGGTATTGTATATGTGTGAGACAAATCCCTACAGATGTTCATTTAATAATCATAAAAGATAGTATGTTCAAAAACCTATTCTTCAAGGATGTGGAAAGAAACACCATGTAAAATTCTTTAAAGGGATGGTAAGATTCTATAGATTTTGGAATGAAGTTCTTAAAGCATGATCCTATATGGGAAAAAGAAAGAATCCAATTGACTCTATGAAAGGGAAAGAAGTTATTTTTGAGGGATCAAATGAATGTTTCAAATGTGGTGTCCATGGTCCTTATACAAACAGATTTCCTACTAAGATGTTTCCTGAATGGGATCACCTGGATCGTAGAAATATATGTTTACGAATACCTAATTCCATTCCGATTGAGGATGAAGAAACTAAAAATGACCAATGAAAGGTAAGTATTATTTCATAACATATGTTTTGATATTATTGATTCTTAGTATATGATTCATGATTTTGTTGTTGGAAAGATGTATTTCAGAATATGTTGTTATGGAATGGATAACGGATCATGAAGAACTTTGAATGAGTAAGAATTCAATATATAATAGATTCAATAGTTATGGTAGTTTTTAATATGATGAAATGCATAAAAGCATTAAGTCTGTTTTGAGGATGGTATTACATTATAATACATTTTATATTCTGTGTAACACTAAAGTTTGATATATGAAAATATTATTCAAGGAATAATTATATTTTCGTTTGATGATTAAAGGTAGAATTTTATTTTATAAGAATCAATATTTTTATTATGGACATATGTTGATTTGGGATATTTGTGGAAATAATTAACTTATCATAGAGAATATGTGATTTGTTTAATTACACTTCAGTATAAAACTATAATATTAGTCGATTTTATTTGGGGATAAATGTTAAGATTAACAGTAGAAGACAATGTGATTAAATCCATATGCGTTTTAGGTTACAATCTTAGTTTGCGATACATTAATGAAAATTAAAGATATATTTTTATTAAATAGTCTTTTCTGAACATTGATTAATGTTTGTTGAATTTTTGGGATTAAGAGTAGTATTTATTTTTATAAAGTATTATCCTTTTTTTGAGATTATCTAGACTTGTACTAAACATTTTGGTTTTGGTTGACATCTAAAGATAGTGGAAATAT
Organism: Viscum album; assembly: GCA_963277665.1. Taxonomy (NCBI): domain Eukaryota; kingdom Viridiplantae; phylum Streptophyta; class Magnoliopsida; order Santalales; family Viscaceae; genus Viscum; species Viscum album. The sequence goes on from OY728128.1 coordinate 64,353,115, forward strand.
ATAGTTCATCTTTTTGGTGGATTATCTGATAATATAGAAGTTTATTCTAGTGCATTTAATGTGTCCAATCATGTTTGAATACTCATCATTTGGAGAAAATATGAGTTTTTGGTTGAAATTTAGTAAAGGATGAATGTCTACATGACAAGTAAATATATTTCCTTATGCATTTAGTTATGCTCATAAATAAGTTCCTCAACTTTGTCAAAAGTACCATCAAACAAAAACATTGTCTGTTAAATTTTTCTACTGGGGAATCAAAGAACGCTTGACCCGTCACATGTTTATGAATTTCTGGTGGTAAAATTTCTCCAATAATGTTTTATATCACTCTCCATCAGAACATTATGGTTAGTTTTCTTCCATATCCATGTTTTCCTACATGGAATCCTAGTATGGGCTATCACAGGTTACCTTTTTTTACTCTTTAGTTATTTTAGAATGATATTTTTGTTGAATATTTTTCTGATGTGGAACATTCAATGAAGTTTCCAAGATGAATTTTAAAATTGTGAGGATACAAATCCATAATGGTTGGAAGGATGTAACCTCTCATGTAAATAATGAATATAACATTTTTATATTTTTTAAAATTTTCGAGTGAAATATTAATTTTACCTTAAAATTAAATTCTAGGTTCGATGGCATACCTGATAAGCAAAAACATGTTTCATTGAAAATTTACGTTGCACACAACGTTGAGTTATACGGGAAAAAATTAATATAATATTATTCTTTTAAATGGTAGTTAACACATTATTGTTATATTAGCGGTAATAAACAAAACTAACCATTTTATGATTAAATACGTTTCTTAAATATTTTTACTTTTATCCAATAATATTTTGAGTCTTAAATTAAGAATGAATCCGATTTTAAAAATAAATACTCTATTATTCAATAAAAGGTTGATTTACCCTCTTTTGAATGAGAACACTCTTTAAATCTCATTTTGGACACATTTATATGTTCTATTTTAAAAAAATATTCTTCCTTACAACCGGGACATCAAAATATACTTTGGGTAAACTTTTGGGATTTTCATGATAATGTTTATTTTTTAATGAATTGTGAAAATACTGTAATTTAATTCCAAAATCCCAATTATTCTAATTAATTTATAAGGATAGATTATCTTTTAAATGTTTACAATGTTTAATTACGTAAATTTTTTACTATTTAATACAATGGGGGTCATTGGATGTAATTTTAGTTGGAAATTGGACATAAATAAGTGTCAATATTTTGATAGTTATAATTTCTAAAAAACACTTTTGTTTTGACAACATGAATTAATTTTAAAATAATTTCTTCCACTTCTGTGTTTTGAATGTGGAAAAATGGATTCCATATTTTTTATCTGGATGTACAAATTGTGTAAATTTGTAACTTTTTGTTTTATTCATTATGATTATTTACATTAATAAATATTTTATTTTCCATGGTTAAAGGTTAACTCTGTTAAATAAGGGAAAACTAAATTTATATTAATATTCAACTACCCTAACATGTTTCCTAATCATATTGGTTGATACATTTATAGCCATGGGAATCCTTGGGTCGATTTGGAAACCTCATTGATCCACTTGGCAGTGATAATGACACACTATATGAATTAATTTATTGTAAAGACAATACTGACATAAACCAATATATTTTATTATAACAATTCATACAAATTGTTATATAAGTTATCTATTCAACTATAAATATTTTTGTGAAAGATAAATATATATCCTACATCATGATATTTTTTATTAATTCAAATAAACAAAAATATTTATGACACAATAACGATGTAGTGTTTACCTCATTAATGAATGATTTAAATAAATAAGATTATAAAGATTAAAACATTATCCAAAACCTATTAAATTCTTATTGGATGATTTTATTTAAAACATGAGTAATCTTATATTTGACATTAATAACTTTTGGACGTCTAGAAATCGAAAATCATAAAATAATAAATTAATATATTCATTCTCTCCTAAGGAGCCTCTCCTACCCCTTATAAAAATCACTCACTTATAACCCATTCCTCACAATTCTCAAGACCCTTAGCTCATCCAACCTCTGCCAAATTAATCTACCTAAATCCCTCTCCTCCACCAAGATTCCTTCCACTAAGAAGAAAGCAATTCATGTAATCATTTTTATTCAAACCAAAATGTGATACCTGATTTCATTGTAATGACTTCTCTTAAGTTCATTTGTTTTATTTTTCTTCTCCAACGCCATAAACTCTTTTTATTCCTTCATTTTATAAAAAAAATCCTCAATATACTAGGATGTTTTATTTAGAATCATTCTAACTACACTTACACACACCTCAATCTAATGGGTAAAGATCATATTGTTTCTGTGGAAGGTGAACTACTACCTCATGAAATGATTATTGTTCAATGTTCTCCCACAATCACTCATAGTGGCCATTATGGTGGGACTGTATTTAAAAATGATATATATTATGTTTATGTTTTTCTCTATTCTTCTATATTTTTATTTACAAACATACCTTTATGTTATCCAGTATGTGTAATATGATAATTTCATTTGTGGAAGTGCGGACAACCGCCCCCACAAGGTGATATGATTCGTTCATGAAATAAATGGATCATATAAAGGATAGAGTTAATGAAATTATGTAACATATATATCATATGATATTATACTGCAATTATATTATACCTATGTATAATTAATTTTTCAATCTGTTAAATATGATATATAAATGAAAGTAGCTTTCTTGTGTACGTATGACACACCTTCTCCATAAATGGTGAATTTCATTTTGTATCTCCCAATGTTATTTAATAATATAAATATAATGACCTAGATTTAAAACATTACATAATAATGAATTAAATTAATAATTCACATTGAGGATCATTTCAGGTTTATAGTTTTAGAGAATTAGGCCATAACTATTAAATTACATATCAAGAAATACAAAGTAGACACTTCCACTCAGTTTCCATTTTTTCTAAAAAAAACTCTAGAAATAAGGAGACATGTCATGTTTCATGTTTTAGATAGAATGACGTTTCCATGATCCCATCATTGACCCTATTCATCTCTAATTCCTGGGAAAAACATTTCAAAACATGGGATGAGCATAAAAAGATCAGTAAGGGTTATAAAACAAAGGGAGAAAACATTATTTCATCATTACAAACATAACATTAGATCTTTAACATACCTCATGAAATCATAATATTTATGAATCACACATAAAATACAAAAATGATAAAGGTAACTTGTGTAATCCATATCATTCTTAAATTATAGATATCACATCTACGTAGAGAGTTACATTTGTAATACCCATCACAGTATATTCCCTAAATCTTTTCAGAGAAACATTCACGTTTACCTCTGTCAGATTACCTAATGAATTGGAGATATATCTTGGGCTCACCTACCAGAGGTTTATCACTAATCCATTGATATACCGAAATAATTTACAAGGACCATAATATAATCATAACACATAACATAAGAATAAAGGAATGATACTATTCCCAAATTGCAATCACAATATATCTTTTCATGATATTTAACAAGATATTGAAATAATAAATCCAAAAACCATTTTCAATAACAAAATACATAAAAGTGTATATGGTATTTATTTTTATTTTAAAAACACGATGTCTTGTAAAGGAATCCAAAGATCAAATAATACTCGCGGCGGTGGAAAGGTCATTGTCACCGCGTACATTAAAAACAAATATTATTTTTTTCATTTAGTAAAACACCTTGTAGAAAAATATTCCATTTGAATGAAATGAAAAGAAAATGTTGTTTATATACTGTACAAAATATATTTGTTTATTAAAAAAAATTAATCCTCAATGAAAGGAGATTGAGATGTAGTCCCTAACCTCGGGTATGATTTGACCCGTTCGTTCTTTTAACACTTGAATAGTAAATTAATGTTAATTTGTAATTGTTTAAGAAAATTTTTCATGTTTATCATTCCTTTTTTATCACTTATAATATTTTTATAAAAATTATTTAATAATTTATGTTAATAACGGTCATTTTGTTGATATTTGGTACTTCAGTAAAAAATGAACTTCTTATAATTACAAGTTGTTCATGTGGTCAAATATCAATTATCTCCATAATGATATTCCTGATTTAGATATCATATATATCATATATATCCCTTATATAAATATGTTTATAATAGTAGATAACATTTTGAGGTCAGGAATGAAATGCACAGTTCCTGGAGACGGTATGTCGTACGTACGCCTGAACGGTACATCATTTCTATTTCATTTATAATGGAATGAAAACATAATGATACACATGTATATTATAATTCCAGGATAATATCATATATAATTTCATTAACTCCATCCTTTATCCATCCCACACGTGGCATTAATGAGTCATATCACATTGAGGGGTGGTAGTCCACACTTCCTCAAATGAAATTAGCACGTTTACCCATAATAGAAACCATAAAGGAATGCTAGATATAGAAAATATAGAATAATAAACAAAAAAAATCATATATATATGCATTTTCATCATAATGGCCACCATGAGAGGTGGTAGGAGATAATTGAATAATCATCGTTTCATGAGGTGTTAGTTTTCCATCCATTGAAACAATATGTTCATTTCCAATTAGATGGAGGTGTGTGTAAGTATAGTTCGAAAAATCCTAATAACAGTATCCTAGTATGTTGATGATACTGTTTTTTCTATAAAACAAATGAATTAAAAGATTTTAGGGGGTTGGGGAAGTAAAATAATACAAAATAACATCAAAGAAAATGTTACCATTAAATTGTGTAACTCTATTTGGTTTGACCCATAATGGTTTGTTGAAGTGTCGTCTTACTAAGTTGAGGCTTCTTGGTGGAATAGAGCGACGTAGGGAGACTAATTGGGAAGAGGTTGGACAATCCAATGGGCTTGAGAGGATTGAGTAATGGGTTATAGGTGAGGGAATTTTATAATGGGGAGGAGGGGCTCTATATGAATGTGTGAAAAAATCATTTTATTACATAATGATATTTGGTTTCTAAATGTCCAAAAATTATTAAAGTTGAAGATAAGATGACTCATGGTCGAAAAAAATTCATCCAATATGAATTGGATAGGTTGTGGATATTATTTCAATCTTTTTAATCTTATTTATTTAAATCATTTATTAATGAGGTAAACACTACATCATTATTGTGTCATAAATAATTTAATTTATTTATTGTATAATTTTTTTAAAAAAATTACCATGATTTTCATGCCCCATTTCTCGAATACCTAGAGCCACTCCAATACAAGGAATTGATTTGGTTTAGGCTCTAAGAAACAAGCAACTTCTGAAATGTTTCATCTACTAAAAGTTGTCACCTGAAAATTCTTAATAAAAATGTAGGGAGAGCATTAGAATGTCAGGTAAGGTGGTTTCAAAACATACCAAATAACTTTCGAAAACATTCATTGAAACATTTAATAAAACATTTTTCTTATAGAAAAACAATAACACATGTAACATGTCATAAAACTGCTCAATTAAAAATATCCTAACAAAGTTACCAGGATACATGATTCAACAATGGGCATGACCATTTGGAGTAATAAGTAAAATATATTATTATGAGATAACAAATTGAAGAACTAAGAGTAATGAGTAATCATAGATTCGCATAAGGTGTATAACTTCAATTTAATATATCGAATACAAAATCACTACATGTAAAACATAATCCATGCCATACGCCTTACTTTTTTGACACTCATAAATAATTGTTTTTAACCATGGTTATTCTTCTAGTCGAATATCAATTTGATTAATTAATTATCATGCACATAATGAGCGAACATTTAATGACAGACATCAATTTCTATGTCAAGGCCTCGGCCAAGACCAAGGGGCTAACTGTAACCAGACCCCATCCCGAAGTGCCTCTATAACTAGAATCCATCCTGGAGAGCCTCTGTAACCATACTCCATCCCGGAGGGTCTGCTATAACTAGACCCCAACCCAGAGGGATAACTTTTATAGCTCCCCAACCCGGAATATTCTAGTCCAATAAATTCATCATATGATTAATTATGCAATGTATCCAATGTGCCACATACCACATTGAATTCGTAATTACATGTCATTTATTTGGGGTGTCTCATACCACCCTGAAATAATTAAATTCATAATACATTATAATAAGTGATTAATAATAAATAGTTCTATTTTTCACATAAATTAATAACTTCACAACTACTTCTATAAACTTCAATGCATTACATTGCATGTTTAAAATATCATATATGTATAAATCATTCTCAGTTCACGTGTTGATAAATTGAAATGGAATTGGACTAAATCATAATATTTGAGTTGTTATTTAAATAATAATATTCCCAAATACATTAATAATCTAGTAAACCTTATTTGCACTTGTGATGTTAATATAAAACACTCAAGTAATGGGGTTACCACATAATATGATATTTCCTTATTTTTTCCAAATCCTTGATTGATGGAAATAAATATTTAATGTTTAAAATGGCCAATTATATATTAATATAGATGTAAAATATACAAAATCATGCATCATTGAGTAAAAATATAAGAAAAATGGAAAATGAAACGATTTAATTCAAATATACATAGTATAATAGATTACATAGAAAATATGGACGTTTCAGTTTAGCGAAGGTATACATGGTTTGTTAAACATTCTTTTCACATGAGACAGTTATTGAAGCATATCAAATAACAGATACCAAAAAGGTTTGAGCCACAAAATTAAATCAAGCCTAATATCTTTAAAGTTTCTTTAAATGAAATGATTTTGACATAGGACACATATTTTTTAAAAACTAATGGTTACCATAATATTACTAATCCATTTGAAACCAAAGATATATTCTCATCCATGACCTTATTTAATAATTTTAGTTCATATTTATTAGCATAGAACAAGATTGAATTATGTGTATATGTAGTCATTCTCCTAACATGAATGGAGAATTTCCAGACTGTTTGAAACTTCGTAAATTTTCTTTAAATTTTTTCCGAAATTCAAAAAAGGTTGGTACTCCTCTTCATAGGTCCTGAACAATATATTCTATAGTATATCATTAGGGACTGATAGGATGTGAGTATTTCCTTCCATCTGAACAATAATTATGAAAGATCAATTGGTAAACCCCATTCATAAATATATACACATAGAAGATAGTAAAATAATGAAGTGTAAATTTTTTTTGTTCTCATATCACCTCTTGTTCATAAAAAGAGAAAGGCTAATGGTTTCCCCAGTCCCCTAGTACACTAATCCCCAAAAATATCTCAAAACATTTGATCTACCTAAACCATATGCAACCTGAGAAAACAAATTTCATATCATGGGTGAACTTGTGTTGTCTCTTGAGTCTGACATGTGGGGTATACAACTGTGAGACATTCGTATGTACTTGTTGTATGTAGAAGGAATGAGAGGCTTTGTATTAAAGGATGTCGAACTCCATTACCATACCAAAATGGCCATAATACATGACTTGAAACATATATTTCGTGTGAAGGTCTCCCAATGTTGCAGTTTCTTGGATGGCCGTGAGGGATTGGATTCCTTCGACTGTGGTGAAGCATCAAAAAAGTCCTTCGTAGTATATTCCTCATCATATGTAGGATGGAAGTTGGGCTTTCATTATAAATATGTAATCAAGACCCGCCCTTCGGTGGAGATGAGGTAATTGGGGAGAGTTGGATACATCATAGAGTTGATTTAATATCATTCAGATATGGGCATAATTTCTAAAATTTTCATGCATAACTATAGAAATTATAGTCTCCAGGGCCTCATTGGGAAGATATAGAAGATTATTACCCTTGTTTCCCATCTAAAAATTAAGAAAACACATATTTAGTAATTGTTAAGTGATTTTTTCTTTGTTTCAATTATGGATTTCCAGAGTTAACTAAATTGAATCCCTTGATACCAACTGTCATGCCCCTGGTCTCGTATACCCATATCTGTGGCCATATAGAGGATCGATTCGGTTCAATCTCTAAGAAACAAGTTACTTCTGAAATGTTTCATAGACAAAAAGTTTCCACCTGAAAAATTTTAAGAAAAAATGTAGGGTGAGGATACAAATTCCTAATAAGGGATTTTTAAAACAAACCAAATTAATTTTGAAAACATTATTTCATAACTTTCAGAAAAAAATTTCATAAAGAAAAACTATAACACATGTAACATATTATAAAAGTTCTTATATTAAAAACATGCTAAAAAATTTACAATGAGACATGATTAAACTATAGGGATGCTCATTTGGAGAAATAAGTAAATGATAAGTATATGAGAGCACAAATTGAACAACTAAGAGTAATGAGTAATCATAGATGCGTGTAAGGGTAACAACTTCAATTTCATATATCGAATACAAAGTCACTAAGTGTAAAACATAATTCATGCCATACACTTTACTTTTCTGACACTCATAAATACTAGTTTTTTCCACGGGTATTCTTCTAGTCGAATATCCATTTAGTTAATTAATTATCCTGCACATAATGAGAAAACGTTTAATGACCGACATCAATTTCTATGTCAAGGCCTCGGCCATGACCTTGGGGATAACTGTAACCAGACCCCAACCTGGAGAGACTCTGTAACTAGGATCCATCCTGGAGAGCCTCTGTAACCGTAATCCACCCCAGAGGGTCTGCTATAACCAGACCCCAACCTAGAGGGATAACTTTTACTAGTCCCCAACCCATAATATACTACTCCAATAAATACATCATATGATTAATTAGGCAATGTATCCACTGTGTCCCATGCCACTTTGAATTCCAAATTACATGACTTATATTTGGGGTGTCTCATACCACTCCAAAATAATTAAATTCATAATAAATTATTATAAGTTATGAATAAAAAATTGTTCTATTTGTCACATAAATTAATAAAGTCAGAACTACTTCCATAAACATCAATGCATTACATTGCATGTTTAAAACATCGGATATGTATAAATCATGCTCAATTCATGTGTTGATAAATTGAAATGACATTGGTCTAAATCATAATATTGGAGGTGTTATTTAAATAATAATATTCCCAACTACATTAATAAGCTAGTAAACCTTATTTGTGCATGTGATATTAATTTAAAACATGCAAGTAATAGGGTTACCACAGAATATGATATTTCCTTATTTTTTCCAAATCCTTGATTGATGGAAATAAATATTTAATGTTTAAAATGACCAATTTTATATTAATATAGATTTCAAATGTACAAAATCATTCATTATTGAGTAATACTATAAGAAAAATGTAAAATGAAATGATTTAATTCAAATATACATAGTATAACAGATTACATTGAAAATATGGCCGTTTCCGTTTATCGAAGGTACACATTGTTTATTACACTTTCTTTGCACATGAGACAATTTATGAAGCATATCAAATAATGGATAACAAAATGGTTTGAGACATATATTTAAAACAAGGATAATATCTTTAATGGTCATTTAAATGAAATGATTTTGACATAGGACAGATATTTTTTAAAAAACTAATGGTTACCATTATATTAGAAATCCATTTTAACACAAAGATATATTCTCATCCATGCCCTTATTTACTAATTGTAGTTCATCCTTATTAGCATAGAACAAGATTGAATTATGTGTATACGTCCAAATATATATACTAAGTGTTTATCTATTTTTTTATAATTAAAATAATATCTATACAAAACAAACCCAAATATAATTTTCGCCCTTAAAAATATTTATACATACAACATTTAACCTTTGAAAATCCTTGATTCACTTTGATATGATATAGGTAATCATAAACAATATATGTATATATTATTATGTGTATGAACTTTTCATTTCACAACCAAAACAAGTACTGCTTACGTTGGTTAAACATTAATAACCACATTAAAAAGATAGAATATGTTTTGGATGGGAAACAATATGCAAACATATAACCATATTAATTATAATTTAATAAAAATAGTTAAGAATAAATCATAAATGTGGATATGAAGTTGTAACCCTCCAGTATTTACCCTCATGAATTAATCACATCAAAAGAGTTGAATTTGAGATAACTAAAATTAGTGTTTTGTGTAAAGTATTCATTCAACATAGTGGGCATAAGAAGTAGTGTTTGATCAAAGACAAAAGAAAATATTCGAATACATATGTTTTGTACTTTCTTTGAAAAGCTTTGGAAATTTTTATAAGTACAATTGGGGAATGAAATTGGCTTACGTACCCACATACCTGTATGGATCTCATACCATGCTTATTTGACACTAGCATGATTATCAAAATTATGAACTAAAAGTATAACAACGAAATGCTTAAAACTACATGTATATATTATCAATATATATTTAAGAACACACATAATCATGTATAAAATTTTTCTTAAAAATGTCTCCATGGATTTCATAATTCTCCAATAACATTGAAACTCAAACTTAGAAGATCATAATCTTGGATAACGAAGTTTATGAAAACATGATCGAAGTATATATTGTAACTATATATTTTCATATACATACGTATATGTATATAACTGATTATGTATTTAAGGCATAACATAAATTTTCATGGGGTGTCCATTCTTCGGGTTTATTAATACCATATAACTCAAGATCTTGCAACTTTTAATGAATTAATTTCAAACTGTTTGATGATGTATATTTATTTACAAGTGCATTTATATATATATATTCATATGACTTATAACCCAATAATAAATAAAAACACTAATCCCCTACCTTAGCATGAGAAGGAAGAGCGGATTTGAAGACACTGGAAAACATGGAGGACTCGTTGAGGTCCGCTGGACGCTTGTGTGCAAGGAACTAGGAGGTTCTTTGGATGCCTTGGTGTGGTTTTTCATAATGTATTCCTATAATAGTTATTTGAATGCAATATGAATGGGATATGAGGCCAACATAGATTATAAAAATACTATGGTAATTGATCTTTTTGGAAACTGTCTGAGAGGAGGGTCCAACAGCTAAAAGGGGTAATGAAAAATGGTGCAAAAAGGGAGGTATGGTACTGGTGCATGGCATACCGCGGGGAGAAGAAGACATTGCTTCAAGTAGAAAACCGAGAAGAACATGGTTGGCCCGGATCATTTCTCTCTTGGATTCAAGTGTTGGGATGCATTCACAGTTTGTAAATCTAATTATCATCTAGGATTAATCCCATGTCTGATCGGACGGCCCGAGATTGAAGCGGAGTTTTAAAACCATCAAATAGATTCAATTAGATCTCTCCTAATCAGACGACATATAAAAACGTGGATGTTGTACCTTGACTATTGGGGTCGAACGCAGGGTCGAGATCAATGGCCCAGATCATGTGATATGTGATCCAATGGCCCAGATCTTGTTTCTCTTGAAAAAAAGTGTCACACATCAAAACAGGGAGGCGCACACAGCTTCCTTATAAGCCTAATCCTCCGAAGCATCACTCAGAATTCCAAAAGCACACACGCATGGGTCCTTACAAATGGTCTCCCGCTTCCCCCTGCAGGCCTCGGCCTACCCATTCCCACCACATCCTTGTGCCCATATTGCACACTCATGCGCTTTTGCTCCATCCCGGAGGGTCTGCTGTAATTAGACCCCAACCCGATGTGCTTACTTTTACCAGTCCCCAACTACGAATTTATTATTCCAATAAATACGTCATATGTTTAATTGGGAAATGTATCCAAAGTGTCCCATACCACATTGAATAACAAATTCCATGTATTTAATTTGGGTTGTCCTATACCACTCCAAAATAATTAAATTTTTAATTCATTATTATAAGGGTTGAATAATGAATAGTTCTATTTATCATATAAATTAATAACTTTACAACTGCTTACAAAAACATCAATTCATTACATTTCATGTTTAAATCATTGGATTTGTATTATTCATAATCAATTCATGTGCTGATAAATGGAAATGAAATTGGACTAAATCATAATATTTTTGATATTGTTTAAATAATAATCTTCACAAAACATGGAAAAACAAGTAATCCTTTTTTCGCATGTGATGTTAATTTAAAACATGCAAGTAATGGGGTTACCGCATAAAATGATAGTTCCTTATATTTTAAAATTCCATGATTCATGGAAACAGATATTTTTAGTTTAAAATGTCCAATTTTAAATTAATAAAGATGACATCTGTACACAAGCATGCATCACTGAGTACAACTATAAATAAATTTGAAAATTAAACCATTTAATCATCATATAAATAGTATAAAAAATTACATTAAAAATATGGCCATTTCAGTATATCAAAGGTTTACATGGTTTATTACAGTTTCATTACACATGAGAAAATTACTGAAGTATATCAAATAATGGATTAAAAACAGGTTTGACCGATGATATTATAACCAGGATAATATCTTTAAAGGCTTTATAACTAAAATGAGTTTGATGTTGGATATTCATATTTAAAAAACTAATTTTTAGCAATAATATTACAAATCAATTTGAACCCAAATCTATATTATCATCCATGTATTTATTTAATAATTTTATATCATATTTATTATCATATAACTAGATTGAATTATGTTTATATATCCAAATATATATACTATGTGTTTATCTATTTCTTATAATTTCAAGAAAATCCATTCTAAACAAACCCAAATAAAATTTCAAACCATAGAATTATTTACACATACAACATATAACCTTTGAAAATCATATATTCACATAGATATTATATATGTAAATATAAACCATATATATATATAATTAAGTATATGCACTTTTAATTTCACAACCAAAATAAGTACTACATACATTGGTTGAACATTGGTAAAAACATTTAAAAAATATTACACGTTTAGGATGGAAAACCCTATGTATACATATAAACATAACAATTATCATTTAATACAAATAGTGGATAATGACTCATACATGTGAATATAAGTTAAAACCATCCAAAATTTACATTCATGAATTAAACACATCAAAAGAATGGCATTTGAGAAAAATAAACATTGTGTTTTCTGTAAAACATTAATTTAACGGGGTGTGCATTAGAAGTAGTGTGTGATCAAAGCTAAAAAAAATATTTGAAAACACGTGTATTTTACGTTCTTCGGAAAATGTTTTAAATTTCTATAAATACAATTGGGGATTAAAATTGGCATACATAGCCACATACCCGTAAGGATTTCATAGCATGCTTATTTGACACTTGCATGATTATCAAAATTATGAACAAAAAGTATAATGATGAAATGATTAAAACTGAATTTATATTTTATCAGTATATATTTATGAACACACATAATCATGTATAAATGTATTCTTAAAAATTATTCCAAGTATTTCATAATTATCTAATATCATTAAAACTCTAACTTAGATGTTTTAAATCAGGGCTTACGAAGGTTATGCAAATCTGAGGGCTCTATATATTGTACATTTATATTTTCATATAAATACGTATATGTATATAACCGATTATGTATTTATGGCATAAAATAAATTTTCAAAGGGTTTCCATACTTAGGGTTTATTAATACCCTGTAACTCAATATCTTATAACTCTAAAATATTTAGTTTCAAACAATATGATGATGTATATTTGTTTTACAGGTGCATTTAAAGATATATTCATACCACATAAAACCCAACATGAATGACAAATTATAATCCCCTACAGTAGTTTGAGGTGGAAGAGGGGATCTGGAGATGCTGGATAACTTAGAGGACTCTTTGAGGCCCGCTGGAGGGTTGTGAGCAAGGAACGAGGAGGTTATTTGGATGCCTCAGTTTGGTTTTTTATAAAATATATCTATAATGGTTATTTTTATGCACGATGAAAGTTATATGATGCCAAAATAGATTATAAGAATACTAGTAAAAAAGATCTCTATGGAAACCGTGTGAGAGGAGGGTCCGGAAGCTGAAAGTGGCGAAGAAAAATGGGGCAAAAAGGGAGGTAGGGTAATAGTGCATGGAACTCCATAGGGGAAAGAAGATAATGATTCGAGTAGAAAATCGAGAGGAACATGGGTGGCCCGGATCAGTTCTAGCTTGGATTTAACCGTCAGGATGCATTCTTGGTTTATAAAGATAATGATCTTCTTATATTAAATCTAAGTCTGATTAAACGGCCCGATATTGAAGAGGCGTTTTAAAACCCTTGAATGATTGTGATTAGATATCTCCTAATCTGACGACATATAAAAACACAAATGTTTTACAGTCGCTACTGAGGGTTGAACATGAGGTCGATATCAACGACTTGGATTTCACGATATGCGATCCAATGGCCCAAATCTTTTTTTTCCTGAAAACATTTATCCCACTTCAAAATGGGGAGGCTCATGCGGCTTCCTTATAAGCATAAGCCTCTGAAGCATCACTCATAAATCACATAGCAAAAAATCAGGGGGCCATACCCACGAGCTCTTGTTTCCCCCAGTAGGCCTCAGCCTACCCATGCCCACCGCGGCCTTGTGCCCGTGGTGTGCACTCATGTGCTCCTTCTCCCGTGCACCCGTCGGGGAACCTATGCCCAAAATTGAGCCGGCCCTAGAGTGGGATGAGGGCTAGGCTCAGCAACATTGCGTGAGATGCCTCCATTAACCTAGTCATAATGGGATGGCCCTTGGGGGCCTAAATTGTATTCATGAAACCAACCAAAAAAAGTTAAGGAATACTTAATTATACCATGAATGTTACTAAATATATTTTTAGACATTAAATCTATAAAATATTAGGTTATAAAAAAGAAATTTGAAATATCCACATAAAATAATTTATACTAATATTATAGTAGTCAAAAACATAGTTTAATCCAAACAAATTTTGACCACAGGATATTAAACATAGTTTTAGGAAATCAAAAATATTTACATCATATTTATAATAGTTTCATATCGTTTCAAAATCTTTATTGCAAAAAAAAATATTTTACAATAATCAGGAGTTATCTTAAAACCTGCAATTCATAAATATTGGAAAACTATCTTTTAATTTAAAAAATTTAGTTATTTCACCACAAGTCCAATGACTTTAATTATATCCATTGGAATCCAATAGTTATCTAAGGCAATGGTCAGGTTGTTTCCTTATAAAACATTTCGTTAGGGTGTCCTAAATTCAAGGTGATTGAATAAGATGGTGCAGGTCATTCCTTTAGTGCTTAGTGTGGCCAAAATGGCTTTGGCCATTCTTATGTTCTTTTTGTCAGATTCTAAGGGCCCATATTACATTTCTTGGGGCTCTTGTTGTTTTATTTTGTCTCCCTATAATTCTGACAGGATTTTTAAGAGGTATATTTGGTTTTCATGATTACTCTTTTGATTTAGATTTATTAAAAACACTACGGTGTTTTTTTTAAATAAAAAGCCTTCTGTCCATTTTTGTGTTTTTCTCAGTTGAATTCTAATATAAATTATAACCATATTATTACATTCTCATAAGAAACAAGTTTTGTTCAGTTATTAAGAAATTCAAACAAAAATGTAAACATAAACTTATCAATACACGAGGTTTGATTTTTGGGGTGTTGCAATGATATAGGAAATCTTTTTATCATTCCAAATAATATTTATAGTCGAAAAGATACCATATATAACTCAAAGTAAACAATAATTTAATAACTAGTATTTGTTTATGACATTTTAGTCTTTAATTTATCTTAATTAATATAAAGTGACATTATCACTCCCAAGTGTCCCCATGGTGTCCCAAAATCGAACCAAGGATGTATGTGGTCGGATATGTATCAACCAATAGTATTGGGAAACATTTTAAGTAATTTAATATTATTCTCTTAATATTTTTTTACCCTTGTCAACCAAATTTAACCTTTAACCCTGGTAAATAAAATATTTACTAAACTAAATATTCATAATGTATAATTATAAAAGTTACCTATTTACACATTTTGGACCTCTTGATTCTAGATATGGAATCCATTTTCTCAAATTCAAAACACAAAAGTTTTAGAAATAAATTTAATATTATTTCCTACTATCAAAAAAGAAGGCGTGTTTTTAAGCGATAATAACATTAAATAGATTGACACTTGTTTATGTCAAATTTCAAAGGGGAATTAATTCTAATAACCATAATTGAATTAAATGCAAAAAATATCATCTAATTAAAAATTAAACCCAATTACAAATATAATCTAACCATATAAATAAATTAAATAAAAAAGGTAGTTTTAAATTAAAATACAACATGTTTTTCTTTTCCTTAAAAATTGAATTATATCAGAAAAAATACTAAAAATTTAACCAAAGTAAATTTTGATATCCGAGTTCTAAAAAAGAAGGTATATTTTTTCAAATATAACATATAAAACCAACCAAAACTATATATATAGAGGGTTTTCCATCAAAAGGTGGAAAATCATCCTTTTAAATAATATCCGATTATTTATGTTTAAAATTGGATTCATTCACAATGTAAGCCTCTAACTTTTATTTAATAAATGTAAAAACATTTAACAAACAAATATAATCCAATTTTAGTTTGTTCTATTCATTCCATCCAATACAATGACTAGGCATTACGTACCATTTAAAATAATAATATTATATTGTTAGTGTGCAACATAAATTTTAAAGAAACCCATTGTTGCGTATTATGTACAACATCGAATATAGAAACCCCATTTAATTTAAAACTAATATTTAATTCACAAATATTAATAAATATGAACATTTATTATTTCATTATTTACCTATGATGTTATATCCATCCCCTCTTTTGGAAATTGCGCCCTCTCAATTTCATTCACATAGCAAATAAATAGGGGTATTAAACCCTCAAAACATTTTCAGATTTCCATGTTGCATGTTAAACCATATGGTTCTTCCACAAAATCTTTACCTAGTGAATTAGCTTTTTTTGCTATTCTTCCTCTCTTCAGTCAAGAATCAGGATTGGGTGTTCCTCATAAGAGAGATTCTCATCCAACTGAACTACCTCTCGACAATAAACATGAGATGGGCCTTGCACATATTTTCTCAACATTGAAACATGAAACAAATTGTGTACGTTGGACAAACGTGGAGGTAATTACACTCTGTATGAAACTGATCCAACTTTCTCCAGGATTTCATAATGTCCAATGATCCTCAGACTCACATTTCCCTTAATACAAAAACACATCACACTCTTCCCAAATCTAAAAACACAATCATTATCAACGTTAAATTCAGGCAACATACCATTCTGAACCAACACTTCTTTTTTCTGCAACTCACTTTATTCCATCTGCACGTGATATATTCTTTTGGATTGAGATAATTTCACTAACACATGAAATAAAACAAATGAATTTATTCACAAAAAACATACTTTCCAAAGTTCATCAAATAAAAAAACCAAATAATCTCTTTCCAAATGTAGCATTGTCTATGAAGGATTAATTTTTTGACTCAAAGAATTTTCCACATTATTTTCCTTTCACAGATCATAATGAATTGTGAAATCATAATCATTGATTAACTCCCTCCATTATGTCTTTCTATTTTTCAATTCATTTGGAGTAAACATATGCTTTTTACTTGAGTGGTCAGTATATATTTCACATTTTACTTGATAAAAATGATTCCTCCAAATTTTTTTTGAAAAAAAATAGTTTCTAATTCAAAATTATGTGTCTGGTAATTTAAATCATGGGGTTTCAACTAACGTAAATAAAAAGGAATTACCTGATCATTATGCATAAGAACACAACAAAGTCCTTTCAATGAAGCATCACTATAGATAACAAACTCACATTTATTGGAAGTAGTTCCAAAACTGCACCATTCACCAATATACTTTTCAATTCCTGAAACAATCATCAAAATATTTTGTCCAAATGAACTTAACATATTTCTGATTTAACATAGTCATTGGACTAGATAACCATAAAAAAATTCAACAAACCTCTAGTATTAACCTAAAAAACCCTGAAAAATATGAGGAACAATTATATTCATGGGTCTTGTCCTTTCTTCAACATCTTTGGTTTTAGTAGGATCAATAGTTATTCCATGTTTTTAAACAAAGTGGCCAAGGATTGAAATTTTGTTGTATCCAAAATTCACACATGCGGAATTTCCAAAATTGATTCATTTCTTTTAAGGATTGAAAGACAACCCTTAAATGACATTCATGTTACTATATACTTATGGAATAATCCAAAATATCATAAATGGACACAACAACAAAATTATCCATGAACTCATAGAAAATTATATTCATATGATCCATGAATATAGTAGGTTCATTGGTTAAACAAAAAGGCATAACTAAAAATTTATAATGGACAAATCTAGTATGAAAAGTGGTCTTTGTATTTTCTACTTAGTTTACTTTCAACTGATAGTACTTTGACCTCATATCAATCTTCGAAAAAGACTGATCTACCTAGTGCTGATCAAACAAATCATCGATATGAGTCAAAGGATAAATTTTCTTAATAGTGATATTATTCAATGCTCTATAATCAATGAAATGTCTCATTGAAGAATCATTATTTTTAACAAATAAGACAGGATCACCTCGTGGTGATGTGCTTGGTCGAATGAAACCTTTATCTAGTAACTCCTACAATTTCTTCTTTAACTCTAAAAGTTCAATTTCATCCATTCGATAACGGGGTTTTAAAATTGTCTTAGCATCAAGAACTATGTAAATAGTAAATTAAACTTCCCGATCAGGAATAATTCTAGGTAAATCATCCGGAAAAACATCAAGGTACACATTTACCACTGGAAAATCATTAATATGAATAGTTCCTTTGTTTTCTACAATATGTAAAAAGTAACATTCATTTCCATATTTTACTAGTTTCTCATCTTCTGGATATTGTATCAAATTAATGGATCATTCCTGTGCACAAACTAAAAATATTTATGAAAAGAAACCTTTGTAGCTCTTTAGTCAATATTATAATGATAAACGGAAATAGAATACATACCCTAACTAACATAAAACTCTACTAGAGGAAAAAAAATACGGTTTTCAGGTAGATTATTTTTCATAAAAGGATAGGAAGGTTATTATAATTTCTTTATTGTTAAAACATTTCCCCCAGTGTTTTACCATGTGTTCCGAATTCATACCATTATATGGAGTTTCCAATTTACTAGAAAAAATATTGTAAACCAAAGGAGGTTTAGACCCTGAATCAAACAACACATTATCATAATCTGAGTAGACAAACAATGTACCTGATATTACTTCATTTGATGGCCCAACATCTGCTGAAGTAGTTTAAATGGACTTCACTAACCCTTTTTTCGTGTAGTCTGGTTGATTTCCCTTAGTTTAGTTCTTCATTGGACACTCATTTTCACAATTACCCCGTTCATTTCCATTAAAAAATATTACTGATTGTATATCGTATTTTGTCTTACCATTACACTGATATTCTTCAGTGAAATTACTAGACTTATGTCCCATTTCACCACATTAGAAGCATTTACAGGAATTCAAAAGACAATCCACATCATGCTTTTTTCCACAATTTTCATAAATATTAAACTAAATTTTCATACCATCAGACTTTTTTAAGTTTTCTTCCCTTTCACAAGCTACCTTGACCTTTTATTCCTTTATTTTTCAAAGAAGACATGATCATCAGCGTACTCCATTTCCTCCTTCCTCAGACATCTAACAATTTTTTTCATAACTTTTGAACTCACAGGAAGCTAAAGCCCTTCGATACAATGGATTTAATATTTAGTAAAAATGGTTGTTTTTAATATCAAGATCACGTATTAAATTTGGTTCATACCTTTTCAGTCATTTGAATTTTTCTTCATAAGTAGCCACAGAGTCATCCTCCTACCTCAATTCTAGTAATTCATTTTCTATCCTAAGACAGACCACCTTAAGAAATATTTCTCAAAAAATGTACCATTGAATTCATCTCAATCATGAGAATAAATCTCCTCACTATCCATGATATTTTTTTATAATTGACCACCACTGATCGGCTTTACTTTCAAAATGGTAAATAATAATACTAAACCTGTGATGATTTGAACACCCAATGACATCAAAAATATTTTCCACTACTTTAATCCACCCTTCTACTAGAACATGGTCAGATGATCCTCTGAATGATTCGGGATGTTGCCTCATGAAATACTCCACTACTGGCTTGTTCCTCTGTGGTTGATCTGGACGATCTCGTGCGTTGATACCTCCACCATTTATATAATGAGTCAACTATTCCATCACTGCAAAAAAATATTCAGTTCTGATTCTGACCATCTCAGGTTGCTGACTTGGAAGGCTGTCTTCCTTCTGAAGTTGTCCCAACACAGCTTCTTTGTTTCCTCTATGGAAAACCATTGTGACCACATAAATATCTTAGGTTAAGCAACATGGTAATATATAAATGTTATATCACTTCAATCATACCATAAATTAATTTTTTTTATTAATTTAACAATATACTTACTTCAAAATTTTTCTAAACCGACCTCTAATACCAACTGTAAGGACATAACAAGAAAAAATTACATATTCTAGTGTTAAATGAATAATTCACAATGAGGATATTTTTATGTTTATAGTTTTATAGAATATGTTCATAACTATTAAATTACATCTCAATAATTACAAAGTTGACACTTCTAATCAGTTTACATTTTTTCACAAAAATTAAAAAACTCTTGAAAAATGGGGTCATGCCTAGTTCCATGTCTTAGACAGCCTTACTTTTCCTTAATACCATCCTTAACCCTATTCATCTTTTTGTCTGGTGAAAAACATTTCAAAACATTGGATGATCATAAAAATCTCAGTAAGGGTTATAAAACAAAGAAAGAAAACATCAGTTCATCATTACATACATAAAATATGCTCTTTAACAGACCTCATGAAATCATAAGATTTACAAGCCGCACATAGAAAACAGAAATCATATAGGTAACTTGTGGAATCCATATCATTATTATATTATAGCTATCACAGCTACATAGGATGTTACATTTGGAATACCCATCACAGTATATTCCTTAAATCTGGTAGGACAAACATTCACTTTTACCTCAGTTAGGTTACCTAATGCATTGAAGAGCTATCTCGGCCTCACACTCCCTTGGTTTATCATGGAACCACCCTTATACTTAAATAATTTCCAAGTACCATAATATAATCATAACACATCACATAAGCATAAATGAATGATAACATTCCCAAATTGAAATCACAATATAAATTTTCAAGATATTGAACAAGATATTTAAATAATAAATCCAAAAATGATTTTCAATACCAAAATATTAAAAATAGTATATGGTATTTATTTTTCTTTTATAAAAATTACGACTTGTTTATGAATACAAAGATCAAGTAATACTCACAGCGGCGGAAAGGTCACTGTAACCTTGTACGTTGAAAACAATCATTTTTTTGTAGTCTAGTAAAATTACTCATAGAAAAAGAATCCATTTGATTGAAATGAAAATTCAAATATTTTATACAGGGTATAAAATAATGTCATGTATTAAAACAAAATATTTCCAAATGAATGGAGATTGAGACAAAGTCCCTTATCTCAGGTCCGATTTGACCTGTTAGTTCTTTAATCACTTGAATTGTAAACTAATGTTTTTTTGTACTTTCTTAAAAACCTTTTTAAATATTATTTTACCTTTTATATGACTTATTACGATGTTATAAACAATATGTAATAATTTATGTTAATAAAGGTCATTTTGTCAATATTTGGAACTTGAGTCAAAAAGAAACTTCTTATAATTAAACATTTATCTTGGGGTTAAATATCCATTATCTACAGAATGAGATTCATTAATAAGATTAATATATATAATATATATCCACTATATACATGTATTTATAATAGTACATATCATTTCAAGGTACGAAATGAAATGAACAGTTCTTGGAGACTGTAAGTCGTACGTACGCATGAACGCTACATTCATTTCAATTTCATATTTAATGGACTGGAAACATAATGATACATAGTTATATAATAATTCAACTATAATATCATATATAATTTCATTAACTCCATCCTTTTGACATATAGAAATTGAAATTAATGAGTTATATCACTTTGAGGGGGTGGTAGTCCGCATTTCCTCAAATAAAATTTTCATCATTACCCACAACGGAAACCATAAAGTTATGCTATAAATGGAAAATCCTGAAGAATAAAGAAAACATAAACATAATATATATCATAAAAAAATATATTTCCATAATAATGAAAACTAGGAGATGTGGTAGGAGATAATTGAACAATCATTGTTTCGTGAGGCGTTAGTTTATCATCCACATAAATTGTATGTTCTTTACCGAATAAATGGAGGTGTGTGTATGTGTAGTTAGAATCCTTCTCATAACCACATCCTACTATATTTTGGTAACTATTGTCGTTATAAAATAAAGTAATAATAATATTTAATGTGGTTGGAGAAGTAAAATAATACAAAATAACTTAAGAGAAGATATTACCTTTAAATCAGGTTCTCTCTTTGGTTTGAACCAAATGAGTTTGTTGAAGTTCCTTATGCCAAAGTTAATGCTTATAGGAGGAGGATAGGAATGTATAAATCTAAATTTGATAGAGTTTTGACAAGAAAAGGGGCTTTATAGGTGTGAGGAATGGGTTAGAGGTGAGGGATTTTTATTAGGTGGGGAGTGGCTCTTTAGGAATGTGTGAAAATAATATATTATTACATAATGATTTTAGGATTCTAAAATCCCAAAACCTATTAAAATCGAATATAAGATGTATTTTGGTCGAAATAAAATCATCCAATAATAATTGGAAAGGTTTTGGAAATTATTTTAATCTTTATTATCGTATTTTTTTAATTCATTTATTAATGAGGTAAACACTAAATCAACATTGCCTCATAAATAATTTAATTTATTTAACGATTGAAAATTTAAAAAAATACAATGATGTAGGAAATCATTTTATCCTTTGAAATAACATTTATAGTAAAAACGATAACTTATATAACCCTATGTAAAAAATAATTTACTAAAAGATACTTGTTTTTGTCATTTTTTGTCTTATTTTAAGTTAATTATAATAAAGTGTCATTATCACTCCCATGTGGCCCCACAGGGTCTCAAAATAGACACAAGGTTTCCCATGGTTGGATATGTATCCTCCAATATAATTAAAACATATGTTAGGGTAATTTTATTTTATTATAGTAATATTTTTTTACCCTTTTTTCCATATTTAATTTTTAACTATGGTAAATAAAATATTTACTGAAGTAAATATTCTATATGTCTAAAAAAAGTTACCTATTTTCACAATTGGGTCCTTCTGATGCCAAATATGGTATCCATTTTAATAAATTCAAAACAAAAAAGTGTCAGATATTAATTTAAAATTTATTCCCTCTATAAAAACAAAGGGCATGCTTTTAAGAAATAATAACTATCAAAAGATTGACCATTTTTATGTCTAATTTCAATGTGAAATTAATTACACTAAAAAAATTAGATTAAATCGTAAAAATATAATCTAATTACACTTTATAACCAATTAGATGGATAATATAAAAATAAAAATAAATAATATTAAAACGTAATTTGGAATTAGAATAAATCATTTTTAACATTACATTAAAAATTGAATTTTATCAGAATATACGTAAACTTTACTGAAAGAAAATTTTGATGTCCCAATTATAAAAAAGATTTTTTTTAAATAGAATATATAAATGTGTCCAAATGTTGATTTAAAGACTTTTCTACTTCAAA
The DNA here is from genome assembly GCA_963277665.1 of Viscum album. Classification (NCBI taxonomy): domain Eukaryota; kingdom Viridiplantae; phylum Streptophyta; class Magnoliopsida; order Santalales; family Viscaceae; genus Viscum; species Viscum album. Next base: position 64,376,893 of record OY728128.1, read on the forward strand.
ATTCCATAAATTGACCTTTAAAAAATATTAGAGTATTTATGCTTAAAATTGGATTCATTCACATTTCCAGCCTATAACAATTATTGGATAAATGTTAAAACATTTAACAAAGATTTATAATCTTACTGCAGTTATTTCTATTCATTCCCGCCAAAATTATGGCAAGGCATTAACAACTATTTGAAATAACAATATGATATTTTTAGTGTGAAACATAAGATTTCAAATAAACCTATTGTTGTGTATTGTGTATGCTATCGAATATATCAACCCCCTTTAAAGTAAAATTAATATTCAATTCACATACATTAATAAATATGAAAAAGTATTACATCTTTATAAACCATGTATGTTAAAATAAATACATACATATGATAGATATATATGATATATATGATATCTAAATCAATAATATCATTCTGTAGATAATGGACTTTTGACTAACTGAACAACATTTAATTATAAGAAGTTCATTTTTTACTGAAGTACAGAATATCGAAAAAATGACCATTATTAACTTCAATGATTTCATAATGTTTATAAAATGGGAATAAGTGATATAGTAGGAATAATAAACTTCAAAAAGGATCTTAATCAAGGATAAATTAACTTTATCTTATTATTCAAATTATTAAAGAATGCATGGGTCATGTCTGAAACGAGGTAAGTGGGTTTTTTATCACACCTTTATGTCCTTGAAATTTTCATTGTTCGCCACTTCTTTATAGCCTATAGTGTATTTTTTACTGAAATTTGATATATATTATCATAATTCATTTTATATTCCTTATATTTTTTGATTTATTTGGTTGTTATTATCTTTTGGTCATACAAATTGTTTTATTAGAACAGGGTAAAGGGTTTTCATCTCAGTTTTTATTCTCAAGATATTCATGCTATGTTTTCCAATATTTACTTTTCTATGTTGTATGTACTTCAAATTATTGTATTCTTTGTATAATATACTTTAATTTATGGTTCTTTTCATCTTCATTGTATGATCCTTCTTTCATCATGTTTATGTTTCGTTTGTTACCAAATTGTTAAGGGATCCTTTCACACTCAACTTTTTAAAAAACATATTTGTGTTATGTGTTTTAATTAATGTCTTTGAATGTTGGGATATGATCTTATATATCCTAATTATTGTAAATTTTATTTCCCAGTGATGAGATATGTTTTTCCCTTGCATAAAATCATTTTCTAAATTTTATAGCTATGTCGTTAGGAAGTCAAATTTTTATAAGAAAAATTCTAAACCCAATTTCAATTCTTTGGGTTAAACTTATGCATTATGATTATGTCCTACTATAAACTTTTTTGAATAACATCAGATTTTTTTACTCATAATATCAACATATATTGTGTGTATTTATATTTTTCACACATAATTAGGTCCTTGATTTATCCTTAATGTAAGAATACCATTTTTATAAGCGATTTTGTCTCAATTTACATTAAATTGAGAATTCACTATTTTTATGAACCTATTAACTTTAATATGGTATGTATAATATCCTTTGGAATATTATATCATGAATACCTTTATTCTCATTATATTATAAAATTTGATTAAATTTTCTTCCTCAATTATTTGTATTCAATCATCTCTCATTTGGTGAATAAGACCTTAAAAAAATATTGTTTTAAAGATTTATTCTTATTAATATTATTAATTAATGTCCATGTTTTAAAAATGGTTTTAATGATTTATTTATATGGACAATAATGTTTTAAATTGTTATTTTCTTTAAAAACTTCAATTTTTTTTTGGACACATTGATTCAAAAATCACTTTATTAAATGTTTTAAATGGTTTTGAAAATCGTTTGATAAAGAATTGATTATGTCTATATCTTGAAATGATATATTGTGATTAGAATGTGGAAATGATACCGTTCCTTTATTCTTGTTTTATGATTTATGAATATGTTTAGATTATTGTGCATTTTTTACGTAAATAGGTGGTTCCATGATAAACCTAGTGTGGTGAGCCTAAGATAGCTCTCCAATGAATTGGGTAACGTGATGGAGGTAAACATTAATGTTTTTCCAATGATATTTTAGGAATATACTGTGATGGGTATTCCAATGTATCTCCATACATAGATTTGATTACTAATATGTAAGTATGATATGGGTGCCATAAATTACCTTTTGGTTTTTTGATTTCTATGTGTTATTCATAAATATTATGATTTCATGATGTATGTTATGATTGAGAGGAATGGTTTCATTGATTTGTATTTATTAATGGGTTAATGTTTCCTTTCATTATTTTATAGCCTTACTGAGCATTTTATGCTCATCCAAAGTTTTTGAAATGTTTTCAACCAGCCATAATGATGAATATGGTCAGGGATGTGAACAAAGAAAAGTCCTGATGTCTAAAACTTAGAACTAGACAAGTTTCTTTTTAATATTTTTTTATAAAAAATGGATATTGAGTATTACTGTTTATATATAATTTTCAAGTTGATATGTAATAATTATGTCCTAATACTCTAAAAATAAATACATGAAAAAGAACATCAATGTGAATTATTCATTAAATTCTATATTATGTAATGTTTTATGGCTGAGTACATATATGTCACATCAGAAAACCCATGGATATGTTCACATATTTTCCTGTTTCTTTGGTTCATGAATAATTAATCCACTTGAGCAACTTAGATTATAGTATACTATAATGATTTAAAAATCAGTTGTTGGATACATTTTCACTTCTAACTATAAATATTTTTTCAATAAAATATATTTAAATAGTCATGTTATATCTTGGTAATTATTTGGTAGATAAATAATGATACTATATATAAATTATATAATATCTCCTTATTTATCACTCATATTTATAGAAAAATGTTTTTTCTTTCAAAATAAATTATTCTATCTTTTGAGATGTTGATTTTACGATGATTCTATTTTATTTGTTTTTGTCACCTTTTTATGGTGCTAAAAACATTCCATCATCCCACCTCCATTATAATAATTATGGATTTCACTGAAATCACAATTAAAATATTGAAAAATATTCTTCACATTTTTAATTTCTATATATTTAAATTATATATCAATGTTGGTATGATCATTCCCAAACATCATCATTTATTCTGTAGAAGGTTCCTTATTTCACATTGTATCAGCTACCATATTCATATTTTGAGGATGATAATATCTTGATCAAGAATATACCAATATTATCTCCAATGATTTATATCGATTCCTTTTTATCTCGATATATTTTATTACCCACATTAAAACATTTTGATCAGTATATATATCAAACTAGGATTTATGGAGGTAGTTACTAAATGTCATTAATTCCAAAATATTATCTAGTAACTTTTATTTTTTTGGATTTTTAAGTTATTTTCTCATAAATTTTCTGATATAATATTATATAGCATTAAAATAATTTTTTACTGTTGGACCCAACAAAAAATTAATTAATTTTTTTATATCAAAATCCAACTATCCTTGAGTATTGTGTGTAAATATATTTGGTGGAATCCCTTTTCTTGTGATCTAAAATTCCGTCTATATAGTAATATATATATATATACATTATATTATTTTTGTGTTATCAATGTTTTTGTATCAGAAAATCACTAGTTACATCTGATTAAACATCGTTATAATGAATATATATCATGAATGATATAAATATTTGTAGAACTAATAATTTTTCAAAATCCATAATTACTAATTAATTTGAATAAAATGAATATATTAAATAAATCATCATCACTTAAATCTTTATTGTCCCATTTTTCATCAAAAACTCATGAAATAAACTTCTATTTCCATAATTTCATTCACACAACCCATATAATTTCCATTAATTTTTCTTTGATTTTGGTATATAAGATTTAATAAAAAAAATATAATAGAATAGTACTATGGTATTTTCTAATGGTTCCTTTCTCAATGATCATTAATATTTATAATAAATTTGTAATTTCATGTGTCATTAGTTGAAATTCGTAGTGTTAATGTCTCATAAGAAATTTTTTCCTCAAAATAAATTCTCCATTGAAATTGTGTTAATGATATCCCAAATGAATATCCACTACTGAGTGTAATTGAGCTACTTGATGTTGTTATAATAGATCATAATTCTATGTTAGTTGATAATTGGAAACTATAATAATCATATTTAGTAGTAGGTTTTCAATATAAATTAACATTGACATAGCCATTTTCTGGAAAAGTGGTATTCATGCAGCACAATCTGATTTTGAAGGGAACAAATAGCCCTTGGGAATATTTACTTACTACACTACTATTAATTACACTAACCTTATTGGAGACATTCTATATTATCTCTATGATAATGGTGCTGAACTCGGTAAATATTATATTATGGACAATACATAACAGTTCACATGTCATAAAGGTTAAATTTCTCTTTCCCCATAACTATTTTAAAACGAAATTCGACGTAATTAGTGCTCAATATCTATACGATGGAATGAATTAAGGACGAAGTTTTGTAATCCACCATTAATTTTTTATAAGAAAAAATAGTTTTTATCATATTAAATGATATTTTGTTTCTATGAGAACAAATATGATCTTTATTTTTTGAGTTTAAATCTAGGAAAATTATAAAATTAAATTATACCAAGGGAATAATGAAAAATTTTATATAATAAACACCCCATAAAAATATTTGGGATAAAGTCCACATGGATTATAAAAAAACATTTATGGTATTAACAAAAAATCAAAATCAATCTATATGGGGGTGAATCAATATTTTTATAAAACATACATGTCATGGAAGAATGAATCATTTTGGAACAAAATAAGATAATAACTATACATAAATATATATTATATGCACTTTTTATAACATTATTTGGTCACACTCCTTCAGAAATTATTATTACATATTCCCTTCCATTGATACTTATCATAGGATATTTTTAATAAAAACTACTCCCATTTACCTTTGGTTTACTATAATGGATTTCAAGGATCACATGATTTTATAAGTTTATGTTGTTTATGAATATATTTTTTATTGAGTGTAATATTAATTATTTACATTGTATGAAGATTAATTTTCATTTACCATATATGCTACACAGTTTGATGATATCCATTTCAATAAATAGATCATTTATATATTCCAATAATGTGGTTCCTTGTGTGGTTCCTTCCACATAATTAAAATTATGGTAGTTTTATCATTATTCATCATTTTCCTCAAACATTTTATCATATAATATAAAAATAGAACCTTCATTCATTTAATTAATATCCCTATAATCATTCTCTATACATACCTCTTATTTGATAGAATATTTAATTACATCAACATAACTCGTTAACTATCCCTTTGGTATTATTAATTCCAGAGATAGTAAATTCTTTAGAGATTATTTTGTTTTTATAGTAACTCCAACATTGTAAATATAATATATTGATGGTGTATAGTCAATCTCATAGGGATCTTGAACACCATATTCAATAATTATGCTAACTATTAAATCATCAATATCTTTAATAGGGAATCTAACTATACTATAAAAGGATAAATTAATCATTATTAGTTAATAAAATGTTACTGTATAATTTTAAATCATTGGAATGAAAATGTCGGAATTGATCTTAAGGGATTTTTTTCCTTATTAAAAATTCAAACACCAGATAGAGGATTAATCGTATCCTTTTCTATGTGATTACATTAATTAATTAATACATACTGGTCAAAAATATCTAAAATAACTATCGGAATTTTGATTCCTTTGATCAGGGGAACAAAATGATATATTGATGAATTGGGTTCTATGTCAATGTATAAGGAAGAGTTGATGTCTGGCTTCTCTCCCTGACCACACTTTCACACATTGAACACCTTTACATAATAACAACAACTATTTTTTGTGATTAGAGTATATTATTCGGTGAGATTCCTTAAAATATACACCTTGTTATAGTTCTAAATACATAATAAATAATTAATATGAAATCTAATGAAGCAGTCCAAAAATATTATGTTATTAAAATTTTACTAAATAATTCTTATTCACATAAATATTTGAGGAAATATTGGATTATATTTTAAGAGAGTTATTGATATTATGTTCTATTTTTTTATGAAAAATTATTCATCCTAATATACCAATATTCCATAAAAATTTAAAACTTTATTATAATTAATATTTTAATATTTTAATACATTAATGTCAAAATAATTTACCTACTTACTTAGTTTTCAAAAAATATTTATAAAACTACATAATTTTTTGAGTGTAAGCTCCTACCATAAAAAATAGTAATGTTTTGTTATTCTAATACATCATTCATGGTATGTACTAATTGTGAATTTAATTAATAAATATTAAATTTAAAACATTTTATATATTCAAAATGGATAAGGAAATATTAAACACTTTTCTTATTCTATGGAAAATGAAATCATCAAAAATTCATAGGTGTGAACTACCAACTAAATTAAACTACTGATTTATAATTTTATTCTCATTGTCACCATACAAGAATTTTTATGAGAGTGGGTTTAATGTTAAAAATAATGTTATGATATCATTAAGTTTCTATTTGAAAAATTGGAGATCATATTATTAATAAAATCGATAAGTGAACATCATTAATTCAATCGTCTAAAACAATCATATACTGTTGTTTTTTTACTAAATTTATGTAGTATTTCTATATTTATTATTCATTCATATAAATAATGAAAATTTATGATATATTACACTAATTTTGTTAACATTATGAAACATTTATTATTTTATTTCATATAAATCAGCATTGAATCATCAACAATAATTCTTTGTCCTTATTTGTCTTGTTATGACCACTTATTTGAAAAATACTATGAAATTATATAATGAATTATTAGGAATGAATCGTAACTTGAATAGTATGATATAAATATTTATATAGTTATTTGGTTTTTGTTCTATAAATAATTGATCATTGTTTTCCAAAATATCTAATAAAATTCCTTTTTGTAGTAAATAAAATCCTTAATGATTATGATTATATCAATTTAAAATTATATGATATAGAGTAAAAAACTAATAAAAGTTAATAAAAACAATATAAATCCTTATTATTCATCCATTAATGTTACATTAATGAACATGTAATGATAATAGTTGTAATAATAATGAAATTTTGACATCTATATTATGAAACTAGTACAAACCGTCATAACAAGAAACACATGATGTGGGAAGTTAATATATATATATATATATATTTAGATAATTAATTTAAATGAAATTTATATATTGTTAGGTATGAATATGGCTCTCAAATTGAATATTAATATAGTTATTTTTTATTTGTTTTTATAGTACATTCAACTAAAAAGGAACAACGGTATGTGGTTTCCTAAAATCATATTTCTACCTTAGGTCAAAATCAATCCTCTTTGACTAACATCATTATTGATTAAACTATATTAAACGTTGATATTTTTTTACATTATTTTTAAAATGTAAATTCTTCACAGAAATATTATTCTTTGTAAATATATAATTTCGTCGAATTGAATATTTTTTAATAGTAATTTCCATTTCAGTGAAGGGAATTTTCATCTATATCAATTTATCAATTCCCAAAAATGTTATACATATCCAATTTTAAATACATAGTGTTTTTTTCATGGATCCTCTTGTTCCTTTTTATTCAATTTGTTAAAATGGTTTTGTAAATATTTAAAGGCTTTGGGTTTTCAGTAATTGTATTTTAGAATATCTAAAAGGATTTAATTTTCATTTCATGCATTCATATAGTATGCATTAAATATTTTAATTTTTTTTATTTCTTATCAATTAATATTTATTGAAATTTTATGTAATGTTTTATGAAACATTCTCTTTATAGTAATTTTTTTGAGTTGAAAAATATATTCAAAACTATTATAATGATATTAAGAATCATTTTCTAAAAAATCATATTTCAATTAGATTTTTATGTATTAATATCTATTTAATTAATGTTTTTAATATATCGTTATATTCAATCTTCATTAATGTGTTTTTTCTGAGATTATGTTTTTTTGATTAAAATGGTTATTTATTTGACAACATTAGGAAAATTAATGAAACCCATTTCCACATCTTGAATCATTTATGATAAGGTGACTAAAAATATTTATATGGAACTCATATATATGGTTGGTGGACTTTGGTTTAATTATTTCCTACTCATTTAATATTTGTTATTTTATACGTCATAAAATTATGAATATTGTATGGGCATGAAATTTATTAGGAAAAAATGGGTGGAATTATGTTCAATTATTTAGAAAATTAAATGGTGGGAATAAAAGGATTTGTTCAATATTTGTTACTAGTATTATATTTATTACAATTCAATAAAATTTCTCCTATTTCGAAGATATAAATTTTCTTATTATATTCCATTTTCTAAAGAGGCTCATATTTCGAATTTCATAATTTAATGTTTTGTCTCTCTCCGTTATACATTTCATATTAATGATTTAATGAAATTTAACTTCGCTTAAATTTTTATACAATTATACATATTTGTCAGTAATGTTATATGATTGTAACATATGATCCTCTGAACTTTTTTCTTAATATATCTCACATTATCATGTTTTCCAATATCTTTTTGAAGAAATGATAATGACTAGATAAATAGTTTATATTTCTAAAAATTATATCCCACCACATTCTAATGCTTACATTCTATTGGTTATATATATCATTATATAATATGAGATATCTGCGGGAGGGTGTAGAGTACCCTAGTTCTATAAAAAATTATAATGTTTTTCAAAAAAATATGTTGATGTATAATGTATCTTTGAAAAAAGAAATTAAGGTCAGTGGGCTTCGAACCAATATTTAATTAATTAATTAATTAATGATATAAATTTATATTTTAATAATATTTATCTTCATTATTCATATAATTAATGTTATTAGACAATAATATTTATCTTCATTATACATATAATTAATTTTAGTAGACAATACTGATTGAATGAATGATTTAATGATAAGTCATTCCATAATATATTGATCAATAATTATAAATATATCACATTCATGGGAGACGAGTTCTAATTCATTAATTGTAACATCTTATGTTAATAAATAATATAACATTTTCATATTTATTAAAATTAATGAATAAAATATTAATTTTTATTTACAGGGGATGCTATGTTCGATGTCATACTCGATACGAAACAAGAGGTTTCTTTGAAATCTTATGTTGCACACAATGCTATGTCTTGCTGAAAAATAACAGTATAATATTATTTTAAAAGGATGTTAACTCCTAACCATTGTATTGACATGAAAGGACAGAACTGACTTCAACATTAATATACATGTATTTATAATTTTTTTTCATTTACCCAATATAATTTAGAGGCTTAAAATAAGAAAGAATCTAATTTTAAGAAAAAATACTCAAATATTCCTTAAAATATTTATTTACCACCTTTTGATGGAGAAACCTATTTAAATCTAGTTTTGGTAACTTTTATTTTTTCTATTTTACAAAATAAAATTCTTCATTAGAATCAATACATTAGAATTTAATTTAGGTAACTTTTTGGTATTTTTTGGATAAAAATGATTTTTAATGAATAGTGAAAAATATTTTATTTTTATTTGAAACTGCCTTATAATCTAACGTATTTATAATGATATATAATCTTTTTAATTGGTTTTAATGTTTTATTAAATTATTATTTTACCATTTAATCCAATATTGGTCATTGGAAGTAATTTCACTTTGAAATTTGACAAAAATTGTGTAATTCTTTTGATATCTATTATTTATTTAAAACACTCTTTTTTTAACAACGGCAATGATTTTTAAATTAATTTCCTCAAATTCTGTGTTTTGAATTTGGAAAAATGTATTCCATATTTGGAATCTAGATGTCCAAATTTTATAAATAGGTAACTTTTATTTTTAGACATTACGAATATTTACTTTAGTAAAAATTGTATTTACCATTGTTAAAGTGTAAATCAAGTAAATAAGGGCAACAAAATATTATTATAATATTATTAAATAACAATAACATATGTCCTAATCCTATTGGATGATATATATAACCGACCATGGGCATCCATGGGATGATTTTGGGACCCCATATTTTCACATGGGCGTGATAATGACACATAGTATTAATAATTTAATGTAAAGACAAAAATGACACGAACATATATCTTTTATTAAATCTATTGTTACATGGGGTTATATAAGTTATATAATTGAATATAAATATTAATTAGAAAAATAATAATATGTCCTACATCATGATATTTTTTTATAATTTTTAGACATCAAATTAATTAAAATATTTATGACAAAATAATGATGCGGTGTTTACCTCATTATTGAATGATTTAAATAAATAAAATTAAAATGATTAAAAAATTATCCAAAACCATCCCAATTATTTTTTGATGATTTTATTTCAGACATGTTTTTTCTTATCTTAGATTTTATTTAGTTTTGGACCTTTGTAAACTAAAAACCATTATTTAATGAATTAATATTTTTAAGCTTTCTTAAAGATCCCCTCTTCCCCCTGATAAAAAGCCATCACTTCTAACCCATTACTCACATTTATAAAGCCCCATGGATCGTCCATCCTCTTCCCAATAAATCTCCCTAAATCTATATAATCCTCCTAGAATCATTCCCCATGGTATAATGAAATTCAAGTAATCCTTTTGCTTCAAACTAAATGGAGATACCATATTTAAAGGTAACATCTTTTGTTATGTTCTTATGTTTTATTTTATTTCTCCAAACTCATACACTCTTTTTATTCCGTTATTTTATAACAAAAATAGTATCCTCAATAACCAAGGTTGTTTTTATGATATTTATTAGAAGTAAACTAAATCCATATAATTGGAAAAACATACTGTTTTTGTGGACAATGAACTACAGTCTCACGAAATGATGATTGTTCAATCTTCTCCTACCACCTCTCATGTTGTCCATTATGATGTCAATTTATTTCTATATGATATATATTATGTTTATGTCTTCTCTATTCTTCTTTAATTTTTATTTACATATATATCTTTATGCATTTGAATATTTTAAAATATGATAATTTCATTTGAGGAAGTGCTGACTACCACCCCCTCAAGGTGATATTATTCATTCATAACATAAATGGAATGTATAAAAGTAGGAATTAATAAAATTATATAACATATATATAGTATTATATTGAACTTTAATTATAATAAACCTATTTATCATTACATTTTCATTCCATTAAATATGAAAAAAAATGAAAGTAGCGTTCATGTGTATATACGGCTTAACGACTCAATGAACAATGATTTTCATTTCGTGTTGCCAAATGTTATGTAATATTATAAATAAAAATATATACTGGATATATATGTTATATATGATATTGGAATAATGAATTAATTTTTGTAGATAATGATCTTTTGACCACCTGAACAACTTGTAATTATAAGAATTTTATTTTTGACTCAAGGACCAAATATCGACAAAATGACCATTATTAACATAAAAGATTGCATAATGTTTATAACATATAAATAAGTGATATAAAGGGAATAATAAAATTGATAAATGTTCTTATGAAATTATAAATTATCTTTATTTTATTATTCAGGTTATTAATGAACGAACGGGTCATGTCGGACATGAGGTAAGCAGTTTCTTATCTCACTTTTAATTCTGTGATATTTCCATTATTTTCCAATTATTTATTGAATTTGGTGTATTATGTACGAAAAATTATATATATTATCATGATTCCATTTATATTCATTGCATTAGGTTATTTATTTGTTGGTTAATAACTTTTGGTCATACGACTCGATTGATTACAACATGGTAAGGGGTTTTCATCTCAATTTTTATTCCTATAATATTGATCTTATATTTTCCACTCAATAATTCTGTGTGGTGTATGCACTTCAATTGATTATATTAATTTTTTATTATAAATAAATTTATGGGTACTTAAATCTTCATTATATGATCTTTTCTTCGTGGGGTGTATGTTTCGTATGTTACCAAATCGGTCAGGGAACCATTCACCCTCCCCTTTTTAAAATACATCTTTTTGTTATGTATTATAATTTACATCATAAAATGTTAGTATATGGTCTTATATATCCATATTGCATAAAATATTATGTCCAAGTAATGAGATACCCTTTTTTCTCTTGTTAACCCATTTTCTGGATTTTAAAGTGATGTCGTTAGGCTGTCGGATTTTTTGTAGAGGCACTCTTTAACCCCATTTCACTTCATTGGGGTCAAACATATACAAGTTGATTATGTTGTGATATGAATATATTTGAATGACATATGATTGATTTTCACTGAATATCAAATCAGATTTAGTGTATTTATATTTGTTATACATAGTTATATAATTGATTTATCCTTAATCGAAGGATACCTTATTTATAAGGGATTTCGTCTCAATTTACACTCAATTGAGACTTAATTCTTGTTATGCACCAATTCACATTTATATGGTGTATATAATATACTTTGGAATATTATATCTTCAATAACATTATTGTCTGAATATTATAAGTTGTGATTGATGTTATTCCTCAATTGTTTTTATTCAAGTATCTCTCATTTGGTTAAAAAATCGTTAGCTAAATTATCATTTTACATTTTACATTGATTTATTCATCAAAATCATTATCATTATTGAAAATGTTTTAAAAATGGGTTTTATGATTTATTTATATGGAAATTAATGTTTTAAAATGTTAATTTCATTAAAAGTTTCAATGTTCTATGGGATACTTAGATTCATAAAATCTCTTTATTAAATGTTTTAAATTGATATGAAAATTGTTTGATAAAGTGTTGTTTTTTTCAATATCTTGATATGATATATTGTCATTACAATTTGTAAATTTAATATTTACCGTAGGTATGTGTTATGTGTTATGATTATGTTCATACTATTGGGATTTGTTTACGTATATGGTTGGTTTCTTGATAAACCAATTGCAGGTGAGCCCAAGATAACTCTCCATTGCATTGGGTAACGTAATAGATGTAAATTTTAATATTTCTCCAATGAAATTTAGTGAATATAATGTGGTAGGTATTCCAACACACCTCCCTATGTAGAAGTGATAGATACAATGTAATTAAGTTTGGTATGTCAAAATTTACCTTTATGATTTATGATTTCGTTGTGTTATTCATAAATCTTATGATTTCATAATGTATGTTATGGTTGAGAAGTATGGTTTCATTGAATTGTATTTATTGATGGGATAATATTTTCTTTCAGTATTTTATAACCCTTACTGTGCTTTTTATGATCATCCTATGTTTTTGAGATGTTTTCCATGGAACATAAAGAATAAAATTGTAAGCGATGGCATTAATGAAATCTCATGTTGTCTAAAACATGGAAGTAGACATATGCTTTTTAAGAGTTTTTATTTTATGAAAAAAATTGATAGTGAGTAGTAGTGTCTACATGTAATTTACAAGTTGATATGTAATTGTTATGGCATAATTATATAAATTTCTAAAAGTAAAATTCATAAAATTTAATTATTCATTTAATTCTTGATTATGTAATGTTTTAAGGTCGGGTCCTTATAGTTTGTATTAAACGTTGGTTTAGAAAACTTTAGGGATTAAGAGTTTTTCATAAACACATGGTTAATCCCTATGTATATTATATAAGTTAAATATTTTTTCAATAACTTTTTCCGATCATGGAATATTAGTTAAAAATGGATTGAGGAAGATCTAAAATAAAATTCATATCTCTTCCAGATGACATGATTGCTATAATTTTTTCAAAGTCATGTTTATATGATTATGAATCATTTTCAAGCATACCACTCACTTGAAATCCACTATTTGAGTTATAAAACACCTCCCCTATAACTCAATATCATTTTGGATCATGGTTTGTATTTAATAAAATCACATTTTCTCAATATTATCATATTTTCAAGAAAGTTAAATATTGTCAAGTTATTTTATAATATTTACCCTTATCACAAGATTTTTATGAATATTATGATTTTCAAAAAGGTTCTAAAGAAAGTGACCCTTGCGCAAACTATTTATATTATATTTTGAAATATTGTCGCTCAGTACATACATATGGTATTTTAGAAGTACCATTGATTGAAAGTTCCAACTCAAACATGGTCCAAATGTTTTATAAAAATCATGTTTTATTAGTGGTTTTGAAATTTTATGTCATGCATGATTATTGTCTGAAATATTTTTCTACAAACATCCATATAACCATATTTGTTCAAGTTTTATTGGGATGAAGGAAGAAAATGATTTTGAAGGATATCTAAATCATTGTAACTATGCATTGACCTTTACCTACATGAATAAGATGATGATGAAACCAGATAGACACAATGATCAAGGTATGATGTTCTTTCTATTGGGAGTAGTTTTATTTTCTCACATGGAGGTGAAGAAAATGACTATATATAAGATGTTGAGGTATTAATATATTGGTATGAAAATGAAATGGTATAAAAAACCCATTGAAGTTAAAACATGATAGGGTTATTTTTTGGTTTTATAAAAAGGACCACCCATAAGATGGGTGAATACTCATCATGTCCGGCAAGGCCATAGGAATCAATCCCACAACTGAAGGGCGACAAGGGTGTATCACCTACTACTAACCTATGTGATGTCACTAGTTCGTATGAATTATTTTGTTATGTTAAATGGTTTTACAGATCAAGAATAAGTTTATTATGATATTATGTATTACCAAATGGATATCAATAGTAAGGGAAAATGATTTGGTGATTAAGTAAAAAAGGTTATTTTGGAAGACATTCTCACTTTTGGGAACACAATAATATTAAGGAAAACAAAATACTAAGGGATTTAATTTGTGGACTAATGGTTGAAATATTATTTTGGAAGAATCTATGATTTTATTGTGGACATAATGTTAATTGGTTTATTTATGGAAATGATTAACCTATCATGGATAATATGTGATTATTGTAATAACATATCTATTTTAGGCTTTAAGAGTAACTATTGTTATTTGGAGATAAATTTTAAGATCTATCATGGAAGATTATGTGATTAAATCCTTCTGAGATTTGGGTATCAATGTTATTTTGGATTACGTTGATGAATTTTATGGACAATTGTTTATTTAATAGACTTTGTTGAACTTTGGGTATTGTTTGAAAAATTTTGGAGATTAAGAGTATTTTTTCTTTTTGTAAAAGATTATACGTTTTAGAGATTATATAATTTTAAACTAACTAATTTTAGTTTTTGTGGATTTATAATGATAAAGGAGATTTATAGTTTATCTTTTGTAGACTATGTCATAATCTAGAAGTTTATTCTAGTACTTTAGGTGTGAGAATGTCTTCTTGAATTCAAAAATTTTGGAGAAAATATGAGTTTCTGGTAGAATTTTATTAAAGGATGACACCCTACATAACATGTAAGTATATTTCCTTTAGATCTTAGTGTAGTTATTATTACAATTATTCAACTCTATGAGAAGTATCTTGAAGAAAAAATGTTATAATCTCTCTTTTATCATTAG
Source organism: Viscum album (assembly GCA_963277665.1). Lineage (NCBI taxonomy): Eukaryota > Viridiplantae > Streptophyta > Magnoliopsida > Santalales > Viscaceae > Viscum > Viscum album. The sequence continues at coordinate 64,392,476 of OY728128.1, forward strand.
ATTTTACCCAACCACAAATTTATGAAATTGTGGTGGTTAAATTTCTATGAACAAGTTCTCTATCACTCTTTATTTATCAATGAGAGTTATTTTCTCATCCATATCGATGTTTTAAGTGAATCCTAGTATCTTTTGTTTTGGGTGACCTTTGTATTTCTCTTTCCTTCTTTTAAAGTGATATTTTTATGGACTCTTTTTTAGATGTGGGAATGTTAATGAAGTTTCCCAGCATAATTTTAAAATTGAAAGGGTGAAATTCCTAAAAGGTTAGAAGGATGTGACATCCCAGGTAAATAAAGAATATAAAATTTTCATATTTATTGAATTTTTTTAATTAAATATTAATTTTAATTTAAATGTGATTCAATTTTCAATGGTGTACCAACTACACAACAAATGGTCTTTTTGAAATATTTTGTTGTGCACATTGCTGAGTCATACTGAAAAAAATAATATAACATTATTTTAAATGGTTGTTAACGCCTAGTAGTTGTATTAGAAGTAATGGACAGAACTAACTACTATATAAATATACATGTTTTTTTAAAAAAATCACTATCCTAATATGTTTTAGAGGATTAAAATAAGAAAAAATATGGTTTTAATCATAAATACTCTAATATTCATTAAAAGGTTTATTTACCGCCTTTTGATGAATAACCCTATTTAAATCTAGTTTTGGTCATTTTTATATGCTCTATATGTCAAAATATAATTCTTATTTAGAATTAGGACATCCTAATTTACTTTGGCTAAATTTTTGGTATTTTTCTGATAGAAATCATTATTTAATGAATAGTAAAAAATACTGTATTTTAATTCAAAAAATACTTTTAATATAATTTATCTATAAGGATAGATTAATTATTTAATTTTTTTAAAGTGTAATTATATTATGTTTTTACCATTTAATCTAATTTTGTTCATTGGATGAAATTTCACTTTCAAATTGGACATAAACAATTGTCAATCTTTTGTTAGTTATTATTCCTTAAGAACATGCTTTTTGTTTTGACACAGAGAATTAATTTTAAATTAATTTATGCCACTTTTGTGTTTTGAATAGGGAAAAATAGATTCTATATTCCCAATCATGGGATCCAAATTTTTTAAATATGTAACATTTATTTTTTTATATTATGAATATTTACATCAGTAAAAAAATTATTTACAAGGGTTGAAGGGTAAATCTAGTAAATAGGGGTAACAAAATATTATGAATATAATATTATTTTATCGTAACTTGTGTCCAAATCCTATTTTTTGAAACATTTCAGATTATGGGCATCCATGGGTGGATTTGGGGACCCCGTGGAGCCACATGGGAGTGATAAGGACACTTTATATTAATTAATTTAATGTGAAGATAAAAATGGAACAAACGTATATATTTTAGAATATCAATTATTACATGGGGTTATAAAAGTTATATCTTAGACTATAAATATTAATTTGAAATATAAAAAGAATTTATACATCCTCAAATTTTTTTATAATATTTAGACATAAAATAAATAAAAATATATATGAGACAATAACGATGCAGTGTAAACCTTATTAATGAATGATTTAAATAAATAAGATTAAAAAATTAAAAAATTATACAAAACCTCTCCAACAATTTTTGGATGATTTTATTTATAAAATTATTCATATTATATTCTACATTAATGTGTTTTTGAGCTTTATAAACTGAAAATAATTATATAATAAAATTATATTTTCAAACTTTCCTAAATAACCCCTCCCCCACTTATAAAAAGTCCTCACTTATTACCCATTCCTCACACTTCTCAGTCACCTTGACTCATCCAACCTATACCCAATTAATCTCTCTATATCCCTATCTTTCTTTTAAGGCCTTCCCCTAGGCAGAATGTAATTCATATAAACCGTTTGGTTCAAACCAAAGGGAGATACCCGATTTAAAGGTAACATCATCACTTGAGTTCTTTTGTGATATTTAAAATCACCAAACCCATGAACACTTTTTATTACTTTATTTAATAAAAAAAATTATTCTAAATATAATAGGTTTTTTATGTTACAAAGTTTAACTACAGTTACAGAAATCTCTATCTAACGGTTAATAAATATATTGTTTCTGTGGACGGTGAACTAATGCCTCACAGAATGACGATTGTTCAATATTTTCCTACCACCTCTCTTGGATGACATAATGATGGAAATTTTTTATATATGATATATATTATTTTTATTTTTTCTATATTATACTGAAATTTTTATTTAAAAACAAACAATTATGCTTTCCAATATGTTTAAATACGTTAATTTCATTTGAGGAAGTGCGGACTACCACTCTCTCAAGGTGATATGATTCATTCATGACATACCAGGAAAATATAAAGGATGAAATTAATGAAATTATTTAACATATATATCATATTATATTATAGTTGAATTATAATATACATAGGTATCATTAATTTTTCATACCATTGAATATGAAATAGAAATTAATGTAGTGTTCATGTGTACATATAACTTACCGTCTCCATGAAATGGGAATTTCATTTATTATCTCCAAATGTTATGTAATAATATAAATACATACCTATAATGGATATATATGATATTTATGATATTTAAATCATTAATGTCATTATGGAGATAACAAAGTTTTGACCACATGAACAACAAGTAATTTTAAGAAGTTTATTTTTGACTCAAGTACCAAATATTGACAAAAGGACAATAATTAACATAAGTGATTGCATAATGATTATGTCATGGTAATAAGGGATATAAAAGGAAGATAAAATGGGAAAGTTTTTTATTCAAGTAGAAATTAACAATATATTGTTATTCATGAGAATAAATAATGAACTAGTCAAGTCAGACACGAGGTAAGGGGTTTCTTATCTCACTTTTAACTCCATGAGATTTCCATTGTTCACCACTAATTTATTGAATGAGGTGTAAATTGTACTAAAAATTGATATATATTATCCTGATTCAATTTATATTCATGGTATTTTTTTTTCATTTGGTGGTTACTAACTTTTGGTCATATGAATCAAACGATTACGACATGGTAAGGGGATTTCATCTCATTTTTATTCTCGTGAGACACATGGAATATTTGTCACTATTTACTTTTGTATTGTGTATATACTTCCCATTATTGTATTTATTGTGTAATATACTTAAATTTAAAGGTATATACATCTTCATTGTATGATCCTTCTTTCATGGGGTGTATGTTTCGTAAGTTATGAAATCAGTCAACGAACCGTTCACACACCTCATTTTAAAAGACTTCTTCTTGTTATGTCATTTAATTTACATTTTAAAATTTTGGGATATGTTTTTATATATATTTAGTTCTTTAAATGTTACGTACAATTTATTAGATACCCTTTCTCTCTCATAAACTCATTTTTTGAGTTTTATTTTGATGTTGTTTGGCTGTCGAATTTTTTTAAGGGGACTTTTTAACCCAATTACAATTCATTGGGCTTAAACATCTACTAGTTTATTATGTTGTGATATGAATATATGTGAATGGAATCTTGTTGTTTAACACTGAATATCAAATCATATTGAATATATTTATTTTTTTCACACATAATTATATAATTTATTTACTTTAATTTAAGGATACCATCTTTATAAGGGATTTCGTCTCAATTTACACTCTATTGGGACATCATTGTCCTTATGGAAAAATTAACATTTATATGATGTATACACTATCCATTATTATATTATATCTTTAATACCTTTATTCTCATGATATTATATGCTTTTATATATGTAATTCATCAGTTGTTTGTATTCAAGCATCTGTCTTTTTGTTAAAAACTATTTTACAAAAATATTGTTTTAAATGTTTTACTGATTTATTCCTCTAAATCATTCTCATCAATGTACATCTTTTAAAAATGGTTTTTAAGATTTATATATGGACATTATTCTTATAAAATGTTTATTATTTTAATATATTCAATGTGATATGGGACACTTCAATTCCAAAGATCTCTTTATTAAATATTTTAAGTGGTTTTGAAAATGGTTCGATAAAGCATTGTCTATTTCAATTTTTTAAATGATATATTGTGATTTGAATGTGGAAATGGTATCTTTGCTTTATGATTTTTTTACATTATATGACTATTTTTGGGTTATTGAGAATTGAAAACATAGATGGGTGGTTCCATGATAAATCGAAGGTGGGTGAGCCTGAGATATCTCTCCAATGCATTGGGTAACATGATAGAGTTAAACGTTAATGTTTCTCCTAAGAGATTTTGGAAATATACTGTGATGGGTTTACCAATGTAACTCCCTGTATAGATATGATAGCTACAATATTAGTTTTTTTGTATGACACATGTAATCTTTATGATTTATGATTTATGTGTGTCATTCATAAATCTTATTATTTCATAAGGCATGTTATGAATGAAATGTATGGTTTCATTGAATTTTATTTATTGATGGGATAATGTTTTCTTTCCTTATTTTATAACCCTTACTGAGCTTTTTATTCTCATCACATGTTTTTGAAATGTTTTCCACTGGACGTAAAGATGAATAGGGTCCAGGATGGGATCAATGAAAAGTCATGCAGTCTAAAACATGGAATTTGACATGTTTCTTTTCAAGTGTATTTATTTTAAAAAAAATTGTTACTAAGTAGTAGTGTCTACTTGTAATTTTTATGTTGATATGTAATAGTTATGGCCCAATTCTCTGATACTCTATTCCTAAAAAGATCCTCAATGTGAACTCTCCATTTAATTCAAGAATATGAAAATTTTTAATGATGAGTCATTATATTAATTTTAGGTACAATTAATTCTTATATTTAAGGAAAGAAAATAAATTATTTATTATATTGGATCTAGAATATAATAATAAGTGTTGTAGAAACATTAAACTTCATATTATATGATGAAATATCTTTTGAGATATATATCACATAACCAGAAGCTGAGGCCCCTTATAAGAGTTGAAATATGAGGATAATCGTCATTTGATAAAATTCCATATATTAAGAATTTCCATAAAGTTGATGAAATTAAGTGATGATAAGTATATGTGTCAGTGGGATAGAAGAATATCTTAGATATCTAGTTAATTAAATTGAATAATTTCAAATACATTAAAACAAAGGCATTATAATCTAGATATTAGGTCATCTAATGGATTGGATGATCCATAAGTGGTCTAATTAGAAGAATACGATACAATATGAAAATCAAATAGAATGATGGTCCAAATGAAGAATACATGAAGATGGGGAAAATACTATAAGAGGATTTTTATAGTAGTATAATATATAGAATATTGAGTGGATGTAAAGAAATTAATAAGTGAGAAAATAGGGTTATATGGAGGTATCATTTCTATAAGATGATGGGGGACACTACATTCATCTAATTTTAAGTGTAATGTGATAATATTGATCTGGGAGATAAATTTTGAAAATTATAAAATGAATAATGGTGATTCATTACAATGGATTATGAAAATTTATAATCGGAGTTGAGGTCAGATTTTATAGAGATTTTAGTCGAATCTATGGTCATTTTAGATATGTATTGTTCTTCTAAATATATTAGTAAAATTATCTAGATTTTATAGAATTAAAATCAAGGAACCAATCAATAATTATTTCAAATATAGAATAATTCAATAAAATTCCATTAAAGGCACTACACCATTACAAGTGATGATAAGTGGAAAAAAGAAGAAATGGACATTCATACTACATGCTAACTAGAACATAATATTGAATGAGGTTCAGATAATATAAGAACATGTAATTTTTATGAAAAATAGTGTGATATATTGATAAAGAAGATTATTATAAGTATATTGAGTACAATCAAAATGAGTGAACTATATATATATCCAATTCTGATGTGCTACATCGAGAGGTTCAACAAGAATAGTGTGAATATGTAAGTTGACTTAGAGGATATACAAGAGGATTTTTAACATGAATCCATATCAATAGTTTATAATATTTCTAAATAATGGAAGGTAATATAAAATTAATTCCATAATTCAATTATTATTTAGATGGATATTTTCATGAGATTTATCTAATACATGTGTTATTTTATGGTATGGGAGTTCAGGTTGATTACTCCTCCTAGTCAAACAATAATGACAATCTTTTTTGAAAAAACAAATATAGGAATAATAAAAGTATAAAAATAGAAATATTTGTGTGACAAATAATGGAGTTGGTTTATTGTACAAATATTGATAGGTGTAATAATATTTTTGTGTAGTTTCTTTAATTTTAACATTATTTCATGAGTGAGTATGTGTTGTGTGTTTTAATAAAATATCGATAAATTTTAATTTATACTACATCATTGATAGAAATAGATGAAAAACAATTTATATTTTAGTTAATTATTAAATGTCTTTTCACCCAAATTCACACCCTCCCACAGGGTGACTTCATAGTCCAAATGAACATACATGTTATAGAATAGATTAATTAGTTCCCTATATTTGGATGTACGATAATTTATTACTTTTTTAATGACTATCATGTTTTTAGATAATTATATGATATATAGATTCCACTTCTAGAATATATGAAAGTTATTCCACTGATAAAAAATAGGAATTTATTCTTGGTAATCTTAAAATTGATGATCAATAAAAATAAATGTATGTACTGAAAGAATAAAAGATCAAAATAAATTAAAATAATCCTATCAAAATTAGTGGAATGAGGATAAAAAATAATTGAATGAACGGTAGTGTTTATTTTTACTAATAATCCATTATAATTATTTTATGAATAAATAAATGTATTACCTATGATTTTTCTTTAATTTAGAAAAATATATAAGTTAACCCTATACAAAATTATTAATGATTGTTTATTACAATGTTGTAAATTATTTATTTTCATTCATTAAGGGACCATACATTGAAAAAGCATAGCTATAGATGGAATATTGTGGAATGATGAACATTGTAATATAAAAATAATAAAATTGAAACCATTTAAAAGTTCATTAATGATATGAATCAATCATTCATTATAGGTGATTAAAATTATTCTCCTGTATAATAAGATTTATAGATGTTTTTTATTTATAATTTTGTGATAATAGAAGTCTATTTAAAAAATATCCACACACTAGAGGAAACTCAAAAATATATTTTTCATGTCTGTAATTCTCTACTAGAGGTAAAGGAAAAATAGTACATAATCATTTTCATTCCATGAAAGAGGCTGGTATATTTTATGATTTAAAATTTATAACATAGAACATAAATTACATGTTAATGTCTTGTATCTTAGTGAATAGAAGAATACTATATTTTTAATCTTCCTAGATATGGGAATGAAATTGAGAAGAATGAAAATTACACATGTTAATTCTTAAAATAATTCAAATAATGTGGGAATTTTCAACGTTACTATAGGGGTTATAATCTATTTAGAAAATCTTTTCGGTGGAATAAGAATTTTGACATCATTTGATGATGCTTCTTTCAATATAATGAAAATATAGTAAGTCCTTTTTAGTGAATATTAACACAATAATTATGGTACTTTAAAGAGTGTTATATATTTCTCTTGAAAATAACTGATGGAGAGAATTAATGTGAAATAAACCAATTATGTGAAAGTGAATTCAATAAAAAAAATAAGAAATCCCATAGTCTGTATCTGGAAACAAAATATTATTCTACATTAATCAGAATAACCTTTCACTTGTGAATGCACTGAAAATTTAATTCTGGCCACACCGGGGCTCGGAATCGCACACTGTCTGAAGGCGCTGCTTTGTATTAACATCCAGAATATTCCAAAGTCATTTATAGCCAAAAACCAGGTTCTTAATTAATTCCCTCCTTCATTCTTTTCATCCCCGAAAAGCAAAACCAGGGAACAACCCCGGGTAATAAGCCTGCACCTGGCTCTCCCGTACCCAGAAGAACTATTGCATAGTTCTGCGTCACCGCACACAGACCAAAGGATTTGATCTGTTCACACAAGGTCAGCCTTTGCCGATGACGTGCATAGAGGCATGCACACATCTTCTCAGGCAAGTCACGTGGGAGATGTCGTGCAACCACTCCAGACATTGAGGTTAGGGAATGGCGGTAGGGAACCTCGCCATCCCTTCGCACGATCTCAAACAGCCCGAAGGACCTCAGGGGTAGCTCACCTCCCCGGCCGAACTCCTACATCGCACGCCACGTTTGGAATCACCACCTGGACCTAAGACAATGCCCGGAGATTCCCTCCTTCAGAATATCCATATGGTGAAACACCCAAGGATGTCAGGTCACGCAAGGTTTAACCGTCTATGTCCCACAACCAAGACCCTCTTACACGCTCTGAAGTAGAGTCAACAACATAGACTAAAGATAAGGTCATTCGCCTTTTAACCTTACCAATACAGGGCCATATCGACGCCCCGCACCACTCTGGTAACAACCCGTGTAAGGAGAAGGGAGGAAAAGAATTTCACACACAGAGTCTAACAATTATACTTCAAAAAGTATAAGAGTTGGAGAGCGTAACTCTTATCACCTCATGCTCTACAGGATTGTAGACATCCAAAGGTAGCGGCTTTCTGGGGTCCCAACTCTCAGCTCCTGGAGCCTGGAGTGGACCGCGTAGTGGTTATGGGAAGACCTCATAAGGTCTTCCTCCACATCCAGCTCCTCCTGCACCTCTGTTAGCACCACCTCTCTAGGTACTACTCTGATCATGGCGCTGCCTCCATCGTGGTGGTGAACCTGCTTTCTGCACGAAGCTCTCCACATGCCTGGTCGGGAAACCCCGTGCCAGGTGACCTCGCCCATCGCAACCATGGCATTGATGCTCTCTCGACTGCACTGGTGACCTCCGGTGCCACTGTGGTGTACGACCACGCCCGTGAGTCCGGTTGTCCGAAAGCCACATGCGTCGAGGTTCTGCTTGCCGACGACCGCTTGCTACGGCAGACGTCTCCGCTTCAACGTGCCTACTGCCACCACCGACTCTAGAACGTGACAGGAAGATCTCTATCACAAGCTCCTACTCGAGCACCCTAGAATATGTGGAAATTCCAAAGGGTACTATGACAACACGAATCTCTCGGCGGAGACCCTGCTCATACTTCCTCGCTCGGATGTTGTCGTCATAGACGAAGTCTGCGAAAAAACGTGCATGTTCTGCGAAACCAGTCGCGTACTCGGCCACCATTATCCATCCCTACAGAAACAGAATGAGCTCCTAAATCCGAATGGAGTGAAAGGTGGAGGGAAAATGCCTCATGATGAAACAACATAAAGTCGCCCCACGAAAGCAACGACTCGTCAAGAAACATAGTCACCATACTCCACCAACACCAAGATTCTCCAAGAAAAAGGTTGGCTGCCAAATCCACTCTCTTATCATCCATCATATGCACAAGCCTGAAGAGGTGAAACACTATCTATAGCCAAACCTCTACTGCTTGAGGGTCTGGCTCACCACCGAACCTCAGCAGTCTCTACTCCTGGAACTCACGGAGCACGCTCAACCTGCACTCAAGCTCAGCATGCTCTGCTGGAGCTGTCTTCTGCTCAATAGGTGGGGGCGTTTCTACCTACCCACCTAGAGAAAGGGGCTTGCATTGTGGGTCCTGGACTGTGGCCTCGTAGCTCATAGGGTCATCGTCACGAACCAAAGCTGGTATCCTAGCTGGCTGTCTTTGTGGAGACATCCTGAATGTTATCAAGGAGTGTTGTGGTCATATGATCATATATTTATATAACAGTAACAATAAGGGTTATCTGAATGATGAAGTATAGTCATAGACACAATCCTATGTGATGCACGAACACATTTTCCCTGCAAAAAGTGTCTCATCATTCCAAGTCGACAAGCAGGTTGTCAGGGTCCTAGTGAATGGATATGTCGGCCACCGCACCATCACTGGACTCCTTGGCATGAGAGCTGCTCTCGAGACACATTAACATCATTGCCCTATATCCCAAATAATTCCTTTTTAGGGACATCCGCACAACATCCCATGAAACGAACCACCTTTGATACCACTTTGTCACGACCCAACCCTACCCGGATCGAGCTGCAACTACCCCAAGACTGAGTCCATAGGCCAGGGGCTGGCGACAAGGGCCGAAGGCTATACAACTCAGGGAGTCCTTTGCCTAATTACCTGTACGCACACACACAGCCCACTCAATGTAGAAGTGCAGAGTAAAAATAAAAGTAATGTACCAACTACTGTATATAATCCATGGAAGTGCATCGACCTCTGCAGTACAAAGAAAGTGATGAAAGTAACTGAAAAAGAAAATGGGTAAAACACGTGCCCATCCAAAAAAGTGCCACAACCTGGAAAATAGGTAAACAAAGTAAAAAACTGGGAGATTCCCACACATTGAACCCAACTATGACCACTTCACGCGGTCCAAGCCCCTGAACTCCTAAGCTCCGCTGAAGTCACGACCAACATGTCTAGCATCTGCAAGGGCACAACAAGTGCAGGAAAAGCCCATGAAGGGGTGAGTATAAAAATACTCAGTAGGATATCCCCAAGGCTCGAGGGATAAACAATTGAGGTACTGAAGGGTGAGCAGTAGATCGAACATGGAATAGTAAAGGAATAAAACCGAGAGTGTAGTAAAGAGTAAAAGTAGAGAGTCCATCTCAACCCAACAAGGAAAAGGAGATAGACTAGTCCAGACACAAGGAGCTGGAAACGGTGAGAAGATGAACTTCATGTCGAGTCTTCACTGCCTATAGCAGGATAGTAGACTCATCCAACCATGAGATTCTAGACACGGAAAGAACGTGGCAAACCCAGGGCGTCTTCACCTCTCCTGGAAGGATAGTATCCAAAACCCAAGAAGTGGGTACTGGAACAAGGTATATACATATTCATATGCTCAATCAAGAAGACCAAAGGAGATCTTAAGGGGATCTCCATCCCGTAGCTCAGCCCAAGAATGTGAGTAGCCAACAGTCCCAGAAGAAAACATCATCGATGCCCAGCATCCCGCACATTTTCCTTGATCTTCAAGTCAAGGGCTAAAATCACCGCACCTCGAAACTATCCGCTTTGGGTGGCACTGAATCGCCCGCATGGTTTTAGGTCACGTCTCAAGGATGCTTATCGGTGGGGAAAGTGCCCCTCGTACTTGAGATTTCTGGGGGAACGTCAAGCCACACCTCGTCACTTCCCCGAAGTCGAGAGGTCTCCAAAAAGTCGATTGGCGACCCCCTGCCCAGCCCCGCTGGAGGGTAATCCCTGGAAGTCGACGGGTTCCCACTGAAGGGAGACCTGACAAGAGTCGACGGATGCCACATTGCCCAGTCCCGTAAAAGGGTAATCCACTGGAGGGCGACCCGGAAAAAGTCGTCGAATAGTACCAATGACCAGTCCCATAGAAGGGTACTCCACTGGAGGGAGGCATAGAACCATCATCGAGGAGCACTTCCTAGCCCAGCTGTAGGAAAACCCGACATCGGTGACCACTTCCTAGCCCAGCTAGAGGTAAACCCGACAACTGGGACCACTTCCCAGCCTAGCTAGAGGTAAACCCAGAACCACTCTAGCCATCCCTGCTGGATGGTACTACTAGGTGAACATCGTTGTACTGGCCATCCCTGCTAGATGGTAACCCACTGGCCGTCCCTGCTGGATGGTAACCCACTGGAAATCCCTGCGGGATGGTAACCCACTGGAAATCCCTGCTGGATGGGACAAACTCCTAGATAGACCTGCTGGAAACAACGTCCTGGGTAGAGGAACGATGCCCGTGTAATGTGTTGGTCACACCGAATCCACAAGAACTCTACCAGGGAACATGAAGCACCTCTGCCAGCCAAACCATCAAGAAACAAACCAGGGGGAAAACTCAACCCTGCTAGAAAACAAATGAGAACAGAAGAACCCTCTATGTCACGAGAGGTAAAAAGTTCGTAAATTAGAACAGGACACACATATGAGGCCTACACAACGTGTGGCCCCTAGTCAACCCCAACAAACCGCACAAACATTCTCAGGTAAAAACATCCACACGTACCTCCAAGCAATCTCGTATACTCCCAAAGTATACCACATTCCAACCCAAAGGCTATCTTGCACACGACACCCAACGTCAACGCGAAGGCGTAACGTAACAACTCTAACATTCTACCTCATCGGCCTAGGTACGGCCGAACACGTCTCTTCAAACATTCAAATCACTCTCTTAATAGTGAACGAGATCACACGCCAAGGGTTATCTATAAACACCGTAGGAAGAACCACCACCGGTACACCTTTCACATTTCCACATTTAATAAGATCGCATAAGAGGCTCCACTAGCCTGAACAGATTACACTATTGTAATCCTCATGAAAAAACACAAGAGATAGACTACTTACTTGCCCGAAATGGTCAACCGGTGAAAAAGGTATTATTCACCATAACCAACACGTGTGGGGCCTGCACCCCCACTCTGATACTCATCGGCTGAACTACTCCATCACGATGCTCTTGAAAAAACACACGGAAATGACTACTCGAATGCCCCAAACAGACGTCTAGTGAAAAAGGCGCGAAAAAGCTGCACACATCTCAAGAGACAGTCCGTGGGGCCCACGCCTCAACTCCGGCTTCGATGCCAGAAACCACTGTGATCAATTTTTCCGTGATGCCAAGGTCACACCGCCTTTGACGACGCCTAAAACGGATTCCGAATGCAGAAGCTACAACTCCACTTGTTATGCGCAAACGGGACCCCATGGGGCCCACACCTCGGGCCTGATTTGAAATGGACGGATTGCACTATTGAAATCCCATCGGAAAAACACTCAAAAATGAGTACTCAAATACCCTAAACGGATGTCGGGTGAAAAACTGTTGTTTCACCGTAAAACGTGTGAACTAGGCCCCATAGGGCCCACACCTCATCTCCAACCTGAACGCCTCGAAAAGATCTTAAAAAAGTCTAGACGAAGATTGGGATCATGCTGCCACTGATGGCGCGTCAATCGGACATCTGAAGCAGGAGTTAGGTCCGACACAACAACTAACTAACTAATTAATTAGTTAATTAATTACTCACATTCCGCGTTTCATGCCACCGAGCAACGAAACCAACCCGCAAAGGTTCCGAACCAACACAGAAAAAATGTCTCTACTCTGGGGCCACCGCCCCTCTGACGGCACGTCAAACAGACATCCGGCTTGCAAGCAACGTCCGTCACAACATTAATAATAAATTTAATATTATTAATTAAAGCCCCTCAGATCACCTGTCCTCGGGCGCGCAACCAAAAAACCCCTAAACATACATTAATAGGGATGTCACATCGATATGGTCCCCCATCTGCAAACGTCGCATCAAATGGACGCATCGTTTAGGTGTTACGGCCCCCGAACGCAAGGGGGCCCAAATTGGGCCGGTCTAGACGGTCGGCCCGCGGCCCAGCCGTGGTTCCGGTCCAACCTGTCGCGGCCCACTGGCCGCCGCCCGCCTCAAACAGCCAGACCTGAGTGGGTTCGGTCTTCTCAACCGACTGGCCATGCGGCCGGTCTTCTTTGACTCCGCAGCAGGACCAGCGGTATGACATTCCTTTTCCACGCCACAGACCCCGAGGCACGACCTCGAGGTCCTCCTCCGCCGACCGCGACCAGACGGCGCCAGTGCCTCCCCTCCCGCTGCGCAAACGCCGCATCTCACCGCGGCCCTGCCGCCCGACGCTGCTGCCGCCCATGCCAACTGCCGCCCAGGCCGCTGCCGCCCAGGCTCCCCTGTGCTCCGCCTCCGACCTCGGCTAGCCGAGGCCGCCGCCTCCTTCTGCCGAGCACTCCTTCGCACGTCGTCCCGCCGAATGCCACAACCACCTCAGTCTACGCCGCTGTGACCTCCGAGCACCTTATCTCGCACCGCCGCAACCTCCGACCACCGGAAAACACCCAACACACCCAAAATTTCGCCGATGTGCCGCAGATGGATCGATACTCCAAAAGTTAACCTGAAACATGAGTTGCGAAGCTCAGAACAAGGGCTATGAAGGAATGGGATTCTCTTGAATATCAAGCAGCAATTTGACGCAAAAAAATCTTTTCAAAGAGGGTGCAGAAGTTTAGAACGAAGCAAAATGACGCCTACCTGTTGGGGCATAGCCCAGAGCTTCGTCTTTGATCCACACTCCGCCCTTGCCGCTTCCACCTTGGTTGGGAGGGAGGAGGAGGAGGATGATAGGAGGTTAAGGTCGGGGGGGGGGGGGTTCTCCAGGCGGAGGAAGAGGATGGGGGAGGTGATAATGGATTTAAATTAAGAAACACAATTATAATTTTAATTAATTTTAAACCCCCGAAAGACCTGCACCCGAAACTCTTGGCAAGGTCAAGATTAAACCTCCCTTAGGGTAAACACCACCTCCTGAGCACAACGTTGGTCTCAGAATTTTCATCTAAGGCCCTGTTCAAAATTTATTAAACTCAACACCTGAGGCCATCAAATTACGAAAAAACCCCTGGGGCCATTTTTCACAGAAGGATCGTGCCCATGAAACTTATACTGCTCCTATGGTAAATGAAACATTCCAAATTCAACGGCGCCCTCAGTTTTCCAATACGAGCCACCTTTTAAGAGATACTTGAGCTTAACCATAAAAGGAATAAATTAATTGTTTTAATTATACGTTTAATGTTCCGGAAGCGAGCGAGGGGTCCAAACGCACCGCGCCGACATGTTTTATGTCGTTCCAAGGGTAAACATCTCATTCCGGACACATCCGTACACTCAGACTTCCGATCCGGATCACCATTTAGGAGTTATCCCATTTATTTGGTATTTCCAGAGTGAACGCACTAAAAATTTAATTCTTTCCACACTGGGGCTCGGAATCACACGCCATCTGAAGGCGCTGCTCTAGAATAACATCACGAATATTCCAAAGTCTTTTATAGCAAAAAAACGGGGTACTTAAAATTCACATAAAAATGAAATAATTATATAAAAAAATTATCGAATTCATTATGGGAATATAAATATTTTTTGAAATTCCATAAAATTACATGAAATCAATATGTACTTTGCATAGAATGAAATCATTCAAAATGAATTTGTCTATCAATAAAGATAGAGAAATAAATTTTTTACATAATCATTACCTAATACATTCTAATTGATTTATCGTATGTTTTTTCATTTAAATAATATATTAATTTATTTTGGGACATCATAATTTAATAAAGACTCACAGTCCACAATAATAGAGTTCATGTGTAGAAAAAATAAAATAATGGTGTGTGATGATAGGGATATTAAAATAATACTCATAAAATGTTTTACGAAATTTATAAGGAATCAATACAGAGTAAAACAACAAGGGTTTCTACCCAAAACTAAAAAGGATTGATTTTTTTTTAGAATAATTAGCCTATTTAGAAATAAATTATTATAAAATTCATAAAAAAGATGTTATTCATAATACAGATTAAAAATTGGAAATTTTACATTTATACAGTAATAATTAAGGATTATATTAATAATGTACAATAAAATATTAACATCCATATAAATGAAAGAAAATGTGATCAATGTATATATATATATGAATAAATCATATTTATATAGAGAATAGAATTATAACATGAGAATGTGAGAGAGAATGTGAGAGATAACATAAACTTAATATTGAGTTTTGGGTTTTAGTTCCCTTCACTCATGCCAAAACAAGGATTTGTAAGTGTTTGTAACCCCATAGTGAAAAATTTAAATAGTTTAATAATTACCTTATAACATTCTTATAGTATCGTTTATTTTTTATACTTCGTTTCTATTAATTTAAGGTCATACTATGAAAACATTATTTTCATTCCCATTATCAATTAGATTCTTCTTTCATGGTTGAATAGATACAAAAAGAAAAATATATATTAGTTATTTTCATTATTTTCATTTATATATTCAATAACAAATGATTATTAATTATATGGAGTTATTTATATCCAAGAGTTTTAATATTTCTAATTTTCAAAATTAGTTATAATATAAAAGTTATTTTAGTGTAAATTATATCATATTAGGCTATATTAATATAAGTTTTTCTTTAATAATGAGGAAAATAATTTGTTTTATGCAATTTAATTATTAGTTTTCAATTCATGAATATTAATAACAATAGAGTAAGAGTATAATATAATAATTTCACAAAATATTGATTTATTATGACCATATATAAAGTGAGTATTTATTATTTAATGATTGTATACTTATAGGTTCTTATATGGATCAGTTATATATGATTGACATAAACAATTTTTATGTTTATTATTTTAATTAACCAATAATTGTTTTATTTTACTAGAATTATTATTTTTTAGATATGATACTTGATAGAAAACTAGTTTGTAGTACATCATCATTTAATGTGTTTTATTTTAGGAATATAGGTATGGTTGAGTTTATCATATAGTGTGCAGAGGATGAAATGAAACAAATATGACATATAACTGAAAGAAATTATGTATAACATATTAACATTGTGAGTATTATTAAAAAATCTTGAATTGTCTCGAGTAGGTTCTATTATTTAATCTCATCGATATGGATGGTTTTATTGGGTTTATTTAGAATATGATATAAATACATGTTATGAAATTGTGTTCTATTAGAAAATAATTATAGGTGACATAAGTATTAGTGTACGTGGATTCTCAGTGAATTGGATACAATAATTCATAACCTAGACCATGAATTGACTAAGACAACCCAGTCATGATGTTTCCACCGCTTTAATTTTTACATATGGGTTCCACCTCCTAAATATTAATTTTTTGTCTACCTTTTGATATTTATAGTGTAATTATATATATAAACACTAATTTAATTGACGATTTGAAAATTTTATTTTCAAAATAAATGGTTTGGGTTCCATTCTTCCATATTATATTGGATCCTTTTATGTTGGGTTGATCAGATCCATAAATCAGTCTTTGATATATAGATCATTGGGTTTGGACTGGTCTTGATGAGATATAACTTTTTTGATATAGGAATAGAAGGAATATGCTTCATATAAAAAATCATATTTGATGTTTTACATAGAATATTCATTTTGTATGTGGATAATCCCTCAGAATACTTTTCAAAACATTTTGGATATATAGTTTCTAAATTACTTTATGATTTTTTTTAACTAACCAATTAAACTAATTTAGAAAAAGAAATTCTGATGTGATTTGTATTTATTTCGGTTTTAAATTTTTGTATTTTTATTAAGATAAGGATTTCATGGAAATTCATTGTTTACATGTTGGCTTGAGTTCATGTTCATATGGGTCTATTAATGGGAATAAGTATGACCATATACAAAATTATGTTGATAGATTATGAGTAAATGAATCACCATCAAACGGGTTCGACAATTATGAATTTCTGAAAGAATGACTCACCACTATTGAGTATAGGGAGGTCCATGGGTTCTTCACATTTTTTTTGTTGGTGTGGAATTTCTATAATTATTTCATGTGATATGAAATGGATTTAGATTCATTACTTACATATTTTCCGTGGAGAAATATTATGAATACGATATTAACTGTTTAGTTACTTTTCTTTTATTTTATACAAATTCTGTAAATTTAGTGTTATTATTCATCCTAGTATAAGGCCCCAGCCTTAAATCTTACTTAATCTTGAGTTATTACAAAATTACACATTGGGGATCTTTTCAGGATTAGAGTTTTAGAGAATTAGATCATAAAACTTGCATTACATTCCACATTCAAAGAAAGTGGTTACATAAAGATAGTATTCATTTTTTTCAATCAACGGAACCATATTTAAAATAAAATATGTATTCTTTCTTGACACTTCCTTGACACTATCATCATATCATGTACCTTTCCCTTGACCTGTGAAAAACATTTCAAAAAACTTGGGATGAGCATAAAAAGCTCAGTAAGGGTTATAAAGAAAATGGAAAGGAAACATGAGTTCATATATACATAAGAATGAAATCACACTTTACCCATAAAACATATGCACTTTAACATACCTCATGAAATCATGAATAAATCATAGAAATCATAAGACATAAAAGGTAACATGAGGCATTCATAACATTCTTACGTAGGGAGTAACCCTCTTGGTTATGTCTGTAATACCCACCACAGTATATTCACAAACTCTCTTCGTAGAAACTTTAATGTTTCACTCTTTCGCATTACCCAATGCATTGGAGAGTTATATCGAGCTCACCCGCCCTTAGTTTATCATGGAACCACCCGTTTTCATAACAATGCCCAAGATCCATAACATAAATGTATCACATAAAACATTCATAAAGGAAACATAACATTTCCACATTTCAATCACAATATAACATTTTAGTATATTGATATAATGAATCCATTCAAAAAGAAACCATTTCCAAAACCATTTAAAACATTTAATAAAGAGATTTTTGAAACAAACTGTCTTATACCACCTTGAAGATTTTAAAATTCTAAACCATTAATATCCATATAAATAAATCCTTAAAACCATTTTGAAAACATTGATATTAATAAGAACAAATAATAAAAACATTTAAAGCGATATTTTGGTTAAAGGGGTTTTACCAAAATTAGAGACACTTGAATACAATAATTGAGGAATAAAATTTAGTCATAAATTTATAATATCATGAGAATAAATTTATTCATGATATAATATTCCAAAGGACAGTATATACACCATATAAGAGTGAATTGGTGCATAACAACAATGAAGTCTCAATAGAAATGTCAAATGTGATGAAATCCCTTATAAAGAAGGTATCCTTAAATTAAGGATAAATCAATCTAAAAATTATGTGTGAAAAATATAAATACACCCAATATAAGTGGATATTAAGTGTAAAACAATAAAAGGTAATTCACACATATTCAAAAGATGACATATTCAACAACTACATGTTGAACCCAAAGAAATTGAAATTGGGTTAAGAAGTTCCCTTGACAGCCTAACATCATCACATAAAAAATGGGTATCTCCTAACTTGGACATAATATTTACATCAATAAGGATATATGAGAACATATCCCAACATAAAAATATTTAAATTAAAACACCCAACAAAATAAGTCTTTTAAAAAGAGGAGGGTGAAAGGTTCCCTTACCAACATGGGTATCTTTCGAAACATACGCCCCGTGAAAGAAGGACAATACAACATTGATGTAAATACTCATAAATGAAAGAATATTACACAATGAGTAAAATAATGGTCAGTACATACACCACTCAAAGGAAATTGTGGAAAATGTATCATAAATCTCACAAGAATAAAAGTGAGATGAAAAATCCCTTACGAAAACTCGGCAGCCTAACGGCGCCACTTAAAACATCCAAAAATGGATTGATGAGATCAAATAGGGTATCTCATCACATTACAATAAAATGTACAGAAAGATGAATATAAAAGAACATCCCCCATCATAAAAAATAGGATCTTAAAAGAAGTGACATAAAGGAGAGTACTTAAAGAGAAAGAGAGAAGTTAGATCTCTTACAAAAATTCAGCAGCCTAACGACACCACTCAAAACTTCCAAAATGGATTGATGAGAGAGAATAGGGTCTCTCATAATATGAAACTAAAAATTACAGTAATATTAATATAAAATAACATCCCAATCAAAAGAAAGATTAGCTTATAATTAATGACATAAAAGAGTGTACTTAAAAAGTAAGAGAGGAGTAGGATCCCTTACATCAAGTCCAACTTGTCTTGTTCGTTTCTTTATATTCATGAATAATAAACATTGGTCAATTAATAATTGCCTAAGTACCTACTTTAGAGATTATTATTCATTTCATATCACATATTATAATGTTATAATAATTGTTTAATAATGTTAGTTCATATCAGACGTTTTTGCCGATGTTTAGTACAAGATTCCAGAATGAACTTTTTTGAAAAAAGATTTCCCATGTAGTTATAAGTAAATAATTTCCAGAATAGTATTAATGATTAAAATATCATATATATCCAGTAAAAATTCATTTTATACTATTCCATATCATTTGGAGATAAAAAAATGAAAAGCACCGTTCATGGAGACGGTAGGCCGTACGTACGCATGAACGCTACTTTCATTTTTATTTCATATTTAATGGAATTAAAACATAATGATACATAATATTATTTTAATTTCAGTATCGTATCATATATAATATCATTAAATATATCCTTTATACATACCGCATATGGTATTAATGAATCAAATCACTTTGAGGGGGCGGTTGTCCACACTTCCTTAAATGAAGATATCATGTTTACCCATAATGGAAACCATAAAGGTACGGCATAAATGAAAAATACAGAAGATTAACTAAAAAATAAATATATTAGATATCATATATAAATATAGTTTCTTCTTAATGGCCACCTTTGAAGGTGTTAGAAGAATGTTGAACAATCATCGTTTCGGGAGGCAGAAATTCGCCATCCACGAAAACAGTATGTTCTTTAACCATTTGATGTAGGTGTGTGTAAGTGTAGCTAGAATCCTTTTTATAAAAACATCCTAGTATATTGAAGATACTGGATTAGTTACAAAATAAATGAATAAAAAGAGTTTAGGGGGTTGGAGAAGAAAAATAAAACAAAAGGACCCAAGTGAAGACATTACCTTAAAATCGGGTAACTCCCTTTGGTTTGAGATCAAAGGCTTCCTTGGGAAGACTTCTGCCCAAAGTGAGCCTTCAAGGAGTAATAGAGGGAAGTGGAGAGACAAAATGGTCATGGTTTGGCCGATCCAAAGGCTTTGGGAGTGTGGGTAAGGAGGTAGAGGTGGGGGCCTTTTATAAGACGAGAGGAGAGGCACCCTTGTAATGTTACAAAATGTTACTATATTTTCAAAAGAGTTTCGGATTTTAAATGTCCCACATTGATGTATTTATAGGATAAGGTGATAAGGGTTCTAAATACACTCATAAAATAGGTTTTGGACATGTTTAGGTCTTATATATTACATTATCTTTCCATTTTATTTAAATCGTTAAATAATGAGTTCATCGCTGCATCATCATGATGTCATAAATAATTTAATTTATTTAATGTCTAAAAATTATAAAAAAAATAATATGATGTAGGAAATATTTTTATCTTTCCAATGACTATTTATAGTCAAAAATATGACTTTTATAACCCCATGTAAAAATTGTTTTAGTAAAACATCTCATGTTTGTGTCATTTTTTACTTTAACATTAAATAAAAAGATATTTATGTCATTTCCCAAACAAAGTGGCTCCATGGGGTCCCCAAGTTGACCCATGGATTGTATTGGTCGGCCGTTCCACATAAAATGATGGTAGGACATGTTTCTAGGTCATTTCATTTTATTAAAACATTATTCTTACCATAAACTACACTAATTACCTCTAATCGCGATTAAAAACTTAATAAGTTACTATTCACCAAAAAAATATTTTTACCCCATTGAACCACATTTTACTTCTTAATGACAACCATGTATGTTGGATTTTTGAAATTCAAAACACAAAGATGGAAAAATTTCATTTAAACGGAAAAATCAGTTTTTATAAGTACCACTTAGTGGTTTCACTATTCATCAAAAATTGATGTTTTTCAGAAAAATCCCAAAAATTCACCCTAAGCTATATTTGATATTCCGAATTAAAAAATGAAGTCTATTTTACAAAATTCAAAACAAATAAGTCACATTGATTAATTTAAAAATTAATTCCCGCTGTCAGAGAAAATACCGTGTTTTTATGAAACAATAAGTATCAAAAGATTGACACTAGTTTAAGTCTGATTTCAAAGTGAAATTAATTCCAATGACCACTATTGGATTTAATGGTAAAAATATATTCTAATTTCACTTTAAAACCAATTTAGAAGATAATATAATCATATAAATAAATTAGATTAAAAAGAGGTTTTGAATTGAAATACAACATTTTACACTATTCATAAAAAAAGGAACTTTATCGGAAAGATATCAAAAAGTTACACAAAGTAAATTTTGATGTATCAATTCTTAAGAAGAGTTTTATTTGGTCTAATATAATGTATAAGAGTGAACAAAACTATATTTAATGACGGTTTGCCATCAAAAGGCGATAAGTGAACCTTTAGTGAAAACTATGGCATATATGCCTAAAATTGAATTCTTTCCGTATTTTAAGCCTTTATCCTTTATTGGCTAAATGTAAAAACATTTAAAAAAATATATAATCATATTTTAGTTATTTATATCCATTCCTTCAAATACAACGGCTACATGTTAACTACCATTTAAAATAATATTATTTTATTATTAGAGTGCAACGTAAGATTCCCAAGAAACTCGTTGTTGCATGTTGGGTACGCCATCAAGCATAGCGTCCCCTTTAAAGTCATATTAATATTTTATTCACAAATATGGATAAATATGAAAATTTCATATTATTTATTTACCTGGGGTGTTACATCCTTCCCCCCTTTAGGGAATTACGTCCTCGCAATTTTTAAAATTGATCTTGGAAAATCCTTGAAAGTCCCACATCGGAACAGGAGTCGGTAAAACAATCACATTAAAATAAAGAAAGACAAGTACATAGGTCACCCAAGTTAACCCATACTAGGATTCCATGTAGAAAAACATGGAAATTTAAGAAAAAGCAAAGGGTCATGTTCTTGAGGGAGAGTGATAGTAAACATGTCTAGGAGAAAGTTAACCATAAAAAAATCAAAAACTTGTGATGGGTTAAACGGTATTCGATTCCCCAGTAGGAAAAGTTAATAGACATAATTTTTGTCTTATGTTACTTTTTATTGAGGAATTTATTCATAAGGAAACATAATCACTTATCATGTTGACTTTCAACTTTTACTAGATTACTTAATCAAACACATATTTTTTCCAAAATACGAGTATTTAGGGAGACTTGTTCGCATTAAGAGTACTATAATCAACTTCTAGAGAGTCACCTAATCCACAAAAGAGAACTCTATACTTACCATGTCTTTTGAATTTAACCAAAACCAAAACCAAAAAGGTTAGTATAAGATCAGATAATCCAGAAAAGGATAACCCTTTTTAAAAAGAAAATCTATTCTTAATCTCCAAAATTTGTCCAACAAAACCCAAAGTTCAACGAGGACCATTCGATAAACAATTTTTCCATAAAATTATTCAATGTAAACAAAACTAATATTGAAACCCAAATATTTGAAGGATTTAGTCGCATAGTCTTCCATGTTAAATAGTAACATTTATCTCCAAACAAAATCAGTTGCTCCTAAAGTCTCATATTAAAAAGTAATTAACCTAATCACATATACTCCATGATAGGTTAATAATTTTCAAAAATAACCCAAAATCAACTTACTCTTAATTCATAAAATCATATAACTATAAAGAATCTGTCAAACTAACCAGGGACTTCACCTAGTCTAGTGGTAGGCGATTAATACCAGTCGCACTTTGGTTGTGGGTTCGATTCCCGCTGCTTTGTCCGACGCGACGGGTTGTCACACGGTCTGCGTGTTGTCCTTTTTCCAAAACTATATAACTCTTAAAAAATTCCCCAAAAAGAGATAAAATCTTCAAAAAAATCATAACATATTTTAACCTCGAGTTTATCTCATGCCTTTCATTTTCCATAATATCACAGAGTAACCCATATTTACCTCAAATGTAAGGATCATATAAACTCTAATGGTTACCTTTCTAATTATTACCTGAACTTCCACATCGATTGGTCATCTCGTACATGATGCATTACAGAACGTACCAAGGTTCAAGTGGTTTATCATGACTCCTTGATAGTTGGTTTAGAACAACCACGAGTTTCCTCATTGAATCCTCCATTTTATCTAGTATCTTAATCAGAGAACCACCACAATTTCCTTCAAACCTGTTGTCTCTTTGGTGCATTCTAGATCCATCCATTCACTAAAAACAGAAATGTCAGTCTGAGTATCTCAACAGAACCATCATGTAATAATGAGGAAGATATACTTACTCATTCACTTTATCTAAAAAATATGACTCTTTCTGAAATCCTTACCATTATGGTAATGTCACTTATTCTTAAAGAATACCCTAACCTCTAAAGTTATCTAAACCGACCTCTGATACCAGCTATAAGGCACTAGCCTTAAATTTTACTTAATCTTGAGTTATTACAAGATTACAAATTGAGGATATTTTCAGGTTTAGAGTTTTAGAGAATTAGATCATAAAACATTCATTACATTCCACATTCAAAGAAAGTGGTTACATAAAGATAGTATTCATTTTTTTCCAACAATGGAAACATATTTAAAATAAAACATGTATTCTTTATTGACACTTCCTTGATACAATCATCATATCATGTACCTTTCCCTTGACCTGTGAAAAACATTTCAAAAAACATAGGATGAGCATAAAATGCTCAGTAAGGGTTATAAAAAAATGGACAGGAAACATGAGTTCACATATACATAAGAATGAAATCATATTATACCCATAAAACATAGGCACTTTAACATGCCTCATAAATCATGAATAAATCATAGAAATCATAAGACATAAAAGGTAACTTGAGGCATTCATAACATTCTTACATAGGGAGTAACCCTCTTGGTTATGTTTGGAATACCCACCATAGTATATTCCCTAAATCTCTTTGGAGAAACTTTAATGTTTCACTCCTTTGTGTTACCCAATGCATTGGAGAGCTATATCAGGCTCACCGTCCATTAGTTTATCACCAAACCACCCATTTTCATAACAATTCCCAAGAACCTTAACATAAACGTATCACATAAAACATGCATAAAGGAAACATAACATTTCCACATTTCAATCACAATATATCATTTTAGTATATTGAAATAATGAATCCATTCAAAAAGAAACCATTTCGAAAACAATTTAAAACATTTAATAAAGAGATTTTTGAATCAAAGTGTCTCATACCACCTTGAAGCTTTTAAAATTCTAAACCATTAATTCCCATATAAATAAATCTTTAAAACCTTTTTGAAAACATGGATATTAATAAGAACAAATAATTAAAACATTTAAAGCGATATTTTGGTTAAAGGGGTTTTACAAAAATTAGAGACACTTGAATACAATAATTGAGGAATAAAATTTAGTCAGAACTTTATAATATCATGAGAATAAATAGATTCATGATATAATATTCCAAAGGATAGTATATACACCATATAAGAGTGAATTGGTGCATAACAACCATGATGTCTCAATAGAAAAGTCAAATGTGATGAAATCCCTTATAAAGAAGGTATCCTTAAATTAAGGATAAATCAATCTCAAAATTATGTGTGACATATATAATTACACCCAATATAAGTGGATAGTAAGTGTAAAACAATAAAAGGTCATTCACACATATTCAAAAGATGACATATTCAATAACTACATGTTGAACCCAAAGAAATCGAAATTTGGTTAAGAAGTTCCCTTGACAGCCTAACGACGTCACATCCAAAAAAGGGTATCTCATCACTTGGACATAAAATTTACATAAATAAGGATATATTAGAACATATCCCAACATAAAAATATGTAAATTAAAAGTCCCAACAAAAGAAGTCTTTTAAAAAGAGGTGGGTGAAAGGTTCCCTTACCGACATGGGTATCTTTCGAAACATACGCCCAATGAAAGAAGGACAATACAACATTGATGTAAATACTCAAAAATGAAAGAATATTACACAATGAGTAAAATAATGGTCAGTACATACACCACTCAAAGGAAATTGTGGAAAATGTAGCATAAATCACACAGGAATAAAAGTGAGATGAAAAATCCCTTACGAAAAATATGCAGCCTAACGACGCAACTTAAAACATCCAAAAATGGATTGATGAGATCAAATAGGGTATCTCATTACATTACAATAAAATCTCCAGAAAGTGTAATATAATATTACATCCCCCATCATAAAAAAGAGGATCTTAAAATAAGTGACATAAAGGGGAGTACTTAAAGAGAAAGAGAGAGGTTAGATCTTTTACGAAAATTCGGCAGCCTAACAGCGCCACTCAAAACATCCAAAATGGATTGATGAGAGAGAATAGGGTCTCTCATCATATGAAAAAAAAATTCAGTAAGAGTAATATAAAATAACATCCCAATCAAAAGAAATACGAGCTTAGAAGGAATGACATAAAAGAGTGTACTTAAAAAGAAAGAGAGGAGTAGGATCCCTTACCTCAAGTCCAACTTGTCTTGTTCGTTTCTATATATTCCTGAATAATAAACTCTGGTCAATTAATAATTTCATAAGTACCTCCTTTAGATATTATTATTCAGTTGATATCACATATTATAATGTTATAATAATTGTTTAATAATGTTAGTTTATATCAGACGTTTTTGCCGATGTTTGGTACGTGAGTCAAGAATGAACTTGTTTGAAAAAATATTGCCCATGTAGTTATAAGTAAATAATTTCCAGAATATTATTAATTATTAAAATATCATATATATTCAGTAAATATTCATTTTATACTATTCCATATCATTTGGAGATAAAAAAAATGAAAAGCACCGTTCATGGAGACGGTAGGCCGTACGTACGCACTAATGCTACTTTTATTTTTATTTCATATTTAATGGAATTAAAACATAATGATACATAATATTATTTTAATTCCAGTATGGTATCATATATAATATCAGTAAATATATCCTTTATATGTACCACATATGGTAATAACAAATCAAATCACTTTGAGGGGGCGGTAGTCTGCACTTTCTTAAATGAAGATATCACGTTACCCACAATGGAAACCAGAACGGTACGCCATAAATGAAAAATACAGAATATTAAGTAAAAAATAAACATATTAGATATCATATATAAATATAGTTTCTTCTTAATGGCCACCTTTTAAGGTGTTAGAAGAATGTTGAACAATCATCGTTTCAGGATGCAGAAATTCGCAATCCACAGAAAAAGTATGTTCTTTAACCATTAGATGTATGTGTGTGTAAGTGTAGCTCGAATACTTCTTATAAAAACATCCTAATATATTTAAGATACTGGATTTGTTACAAAATAAATGAATAAAAAGAGGTTAGGGGGTTGGAGAAGCAAAATAAAACAAAAGGACACAAGTGAAGACATTACCTTAAAATAGGGTAACTCCCTTTGGTTTGAGATCAAAGGCTTCCATGGGAAGACTTCTGCCCAAAGTGAGGCTTCATGAAGTAAGAGAGGGAAGTGAAGAGACAAAATGGGCTGGGGTTGGCGGAGCCAAAGGCTTTGGGAGTGTGGGTAAGGAGGTATAGGTGGGGGCCTTTTATAAGAGGAGAGGAGGGGGACCCTTGTAAAGTTACAAAATGTTATTTTATTTTCAAAAGAGTTTCGAATTTTAATGGTCCCAAATTGATGTATTTAGAAGATAAGGTGATAAGGGTTCTAAATATACTCCTAAAATAGGTTTTTGACATGTCTAGTTGTTAGATATTGAATTATCTTTCCATTTAATTTAAATCGTTAAATAATGAGGTCATCGCTGCATCATCATGATGTCATAAATAATTTAATTTATTTAATATCTAAAAATTATAAAAAAACAACTATGATTTAGGAAATCGTTTTAGCTTTCCAATGACTATTTATAGTCAAACATATGACTTGTATAACCCCATGTAAAAATTGTTCTAGTAAAACATTTCATGTTTGTGTCATTTTTACTTTAACATTAAATAAAAAGATATTTATGTCATTTCCCAACCAAAGTGGCTCCATGGGGTCCCCAAGTTGACCCATGGATTTTCTTGGTCGGACATAACACATCCAATGAGGGTAGGACATGTTTCTAGGTCATTTCATTTTATTAAAACATTATTCTTACCATAAACTAAACTAATTACCTCTAATCGCGATTAAAAACATAATAAGTTACTATTCACCAAAAAATTTTTTTTACCCCATTGAACCACATTTTACTTTTTAATGACAACCACGTATGTTGGATTTTTAAAATTTATAACACAAAGATGGAAAAATTTCATTTAAATGGAAAAATCAGTTTTTATAAGTACCACTTAGTGGTTTCACTATTCATCAAAAATTGAAGTTTTTCAGAAAAATCCAAAAAATTCACCCTAAGCTATATTTGATATTCTGAATTCAAAAATAAAGTCTATTTTACAAAATTCAAAACATATAATTCACATTAATTAATTTAATAATTAATTCCCGCTGTCAGAGCAAATAACGTGTTTTAATGAAACAATAAGTATCAAAAGATTGACACAAGTTTATGTCTGATTTCAAAGTGAAATTAATTACAACAACCATATTGGATTTAATGGTAAAAATTTATTCTAATTTCACTTTAAAACCAATTCAAAAGATAATATAATCATATAAATAAATTAGATTAAAACGAGTTTTTAATTGAAATACAACATTTTACACTATTCATTAAAATTGAACTTTATCGGAAAGATACCAAAAATTTACACAAAGTAAATTTTGATGTCCCAATTATTAAGAAGAGTTTTATTTGGTCCAATATAATGTATAAGAGTGAACAAAACTATATTTAATGATGGTTCTCCATCAAAAGGTGATAAGTGAACCTTTAGTGAAAACTAGGGCATATACGCCTTAAATTGAATTATTTCCGTATTTTAAGCTTTTATCCTCTATTGGATAAATGTAAAAACATTTAAAAACATATATAATCATATTTTAGTTATTTATATCCATTCCCGCCAATACAACTGCTACATGTTAACTACCATTTAAAATAATATTATTTTATTATTAGAGTGCAACGTAAGATTCCCAAGAAAATCGTTATTCTGTGTTGGGTACGCCATCGAGCATAGTGTCCCCTTTAAAGTCATATTAATATTTTATTCAAAAATATTGATAAATATAAAAATTTCATATTATTTATTTACCTGGGGTTTTACACCTAGTGTTGGGAAATCCTCGGTTAAGGCCAACTAAGTTGTAAAAACTCAATGATTGGGCACCTTGGTGCATTGGAAGATGTCATCTACTAAGACATAGTGAATAGTAATGTTTCCTACATATATAAGTTTGATCCTTGATGATATGGTTATGTTTCTGAATATGAAACTAGGGAGAATCATTATATTAGTCTAGGATAGCGCTACAAGGATTCTAATGTAATTATATTTATAATATATGAATTTATCTTTTATTTCATTTTCCATTTGATGATGATATTGTTCTTGTTTTTTTCTTTCATAATGTCATTTTTTTATTATCAATAATTATTTTGTTTTCCGTGGTTGATTTGAATTTAAATGATAAGATGTATGGGTTTTTTTAGTGAAATCATGCCATAATGTACTCTTCTACCCATGAAAGTTACTTATAGCCTTTTTTGTCTTGAGGATATCACATAATTACAGTAACTCCCCCATCACCCCTCAAGATAATGAAGTGGTGTGGAATGTTACAAATTGTGTCAGACATTTCATTCATTCATTTGGGTTGGTATAGAATATATATTACTTTTAGAGCATGGAATGTATAGAATTCAAATCTGTAGCTGCCCTCTTTATATTGAAAATCTAGTTACAAGGGTTGTTTGTTTACAAATGTATTCTTTGAAACATATAGAGGTGTTTTCATCTCATTATATTTGGTTTATCTACTGATTATTTTTTATCATTTATTGGTACATAGACATCCAACAAGGACTGAATTTTTCATTTCATATTTATTGAGTTCGGAAAAAATGAGTACAATTATAAGACATGACTGGTTTATGAAAATTGAATTACTATAGATTATAATGATGATGTTTCGGAAAGTTTAAATCCTATAATTCTTATATAGAAATGTTATAAATACTGATTATTTGGGATATTGAAATCACACAAGGTAATATCATAGAAATTATTTAGAAGATGGTATAGAATATGTGGCTTCCCCAAAGCCATAGATGAATCTGTAACTTATGAATGGTACTGTGCAAGATTTAATGAAATTGATAGAGGAAATTAAAAAGATAGATCATGTATAATGAATCATTATATCTTTTTTTAGTAATATAATCCACTAGTTTTTTAATGGGATTTAGATCGATAAAAATTGTAAGAGTTTCTCAATTGAAAAAATAATTTTTTTTGAATTCCCTATCACACCAACAGAGCTTAGACTCATGTAATCAACCTATATGTATGAAGAACTAACATTCTAATGGTATGATTTGTTTATCCATGATAAATAAATATAAGGGCTTTTATGTGGGTTGTTGAATAATTGTATAATAAAAAATTTATCCCTCATAATATTTTTATATAATGAACAATATATGTTTTTAGGATACAGAATAATAAAATATCTACCACATAATATGAATCTATGTTCATCTACTCATTATGTTTTTTCACTAAGTAAGATAATAGATAATACATGAAGGAATATTTCTTTTATTAGAAAGAATGACCAGTAATCTAATAAAATATATATTTCCTTTATATTAAAAAATATGTAGATATTTTTAATAATGGATAAATGAATGAAAGAGATCATGGTGTAAACCTCATTGGAGATATCATGTTTCTATCCTTTCAATCATGGGGGAACTACTGTTTTTACAACAATCTATAAAAATGAAAATATTCAGTGTGAGGTGGCTCGAATAATGCTCAATCAACAATATCAGTTCCCATTCATTGAGGATCTGAAAAAAAATTTGATGTTTTAAGTGTGGTTTTAAAGGGAATTAAAAAATAAATTTTATTTAACATTAAGTAATTTAATAAAGTATTTGACGAAAATTCATATACGGATATTTTTTATACCTGATAATAAATTTTTTTCCCAAGCTCCAATCATCCTCAAATATAAAATATTATGAAAGAAAATTCCTATCAAAAAATTTCTCAAATAAAAAATTAATTGAACCATGATTAATTTTGGAATAATTCTGTTTTTTAGACTTTTTAAGGAACCAAGAGATATAATGTGACATATGAGAAAAGTCATTTTAGACTATAGTATGATATCTTGACTGGGTGATTAAATCCATTGATAGTGTGTGGTACCATTCTTATTAACATTATCATTATGAATTTATTATTTACTAATATCACATCACATTATATTATTTCAATTTTTATTGATAAAAAAGTGGGATTATACATTGATATGATACCTCATAGAATGAGTATAAAGACACCCCTAGACATTGGTGGTGTAGTGGATTTATATTCGTAGCATGTTCCTTTACAATTAATAGAGTCCAATTTCACATTGAATATATGATCATATATATGGGTTTTTTCAAAAATATTTATTTATATTGGATGGCAGGATTTACGCTCATTTTGACCGGTACACTGAGCATGTGACATTCACATCCATATATGGATATGTTTATATATTCATATGCTATTGTAAAAATAAACACAAGTATATAAGGACCATTAGTAATAGTGGTCAAAAACATATCAAGATTTCTAGTGATAATTATTGTAGCATCTTTGGATGAAATATGAAGTGGAACTCTACTTGCTATGGTGGAAGAATATCCAAATTCATTTCTTAAGGAAATCTATTTGGTAACCTCCCAATTAGGAATAAAATTTTCTATTGATATACATATTGGTATTAACCATATTTATTTACCACATTATATAATTGATCTTGTGTATCTGTGATAATTGAAGGTCTATCATTTTGATCTAGAAAGTAATTTATTTTTTAGATCATGTATATCACTTAGGGAAGAAATATATTTATTTTTAATGATATAAGATAATTCTCTACTACTATCTTTTCATTTTTATAAGTTTAACAATCCAAATTTTAAAAACATATATCCATTTACCATAATATATTATCTACATATTCTATTAAAGATATCTAATTGGTTCTATAAGATTGATATATATTCCTAGGATATCATCATCTTTGAGTCAGAAGAGAAAAAATTATGAATATAGAATTTCGACATCACAATGTCCATTAGGAATTTCTCCATATCCATTTTGGTCTGAAGAATACACCTACAATATTGATGGACATGATGAACTATTTTATCTAAAGGCTGATAGATTTATTTCATTAAATGGGTGGATGATATTATGGTTTTCTTATGAAGCATGAATGACCATAGAGGGAACTAGAAACATTTACTGATCATGTTTCACGATCATTAGCATTATGATATGTTTTTTAAGTGGAACTATTGGAATCAATATATTCATTACTATAGAACATCATTTCAAATGAAGTAATTTTTTAACCTAGGATGATTTATTTAATAATCTAGTTGAGGATACAAAATAATTTTTTTTGGAATACATGGTTTTCTCATATTCTTTGGTTATTATTGTCACATTTTTTTATATTTATATAGATTTTCATCTCCCATGAATACTTTGAGAAGAAATAATATTCTTTTTTAATTAAATGATAAATTTTAGAAAAAGCATATAATGATCATCTCACAATGTCACCAATCCAATTATTTAAAAAAATAATCATTGGATAGTTTATATTATTGTATGCCTCTAGATCTAGACTTTTTTGTCTTCTCATGAAAAGTGTTCTTGTTGTGGAGTATATATTAAAGATGTTCTGATCACATGATAACAATTATCCAAAGGATGAAATTTAATTATTTATAGTTTTCCATGAATTAGACACATGGAATCATTATCCGTTTTAAGAAAGATAATTGTTTTCACTGACCTTAAGTGTTTGAAAAATATTTTTCTCAATGACAATTCAACAAGACACAATACTGATTGTAGAATTTCCTCTATTTTTTTACATAAACTTGTTCTACAAACCATTATAGGGAATTCAATGGAATAAGAATAGTTTCAAGATTCATATTGCAATTTTTTATAAGAATATCATGACCAACGATATATAATGAGAATGATTACTTATATAAACCATGAATATATGACATGTAGTGGGCCTGATTTTTATCGTCATGTTTTCTTTGTTTCTAGATTCATGGATTAAGTGAAAGAAAATATGATATAAGATCGTTATTGTATCACCACATTAGTTGAGATAAATTTTTAAGAGAATATTTATAGATTAATTACCAATGCATACTTTTTTTGTTATTTCAAATATGAATTTTAGTTCCCCTATATTATTTTAATAAATTCCTTTCAGAATACCATCATTTAAAATAACAACTAATCCTTATATTTATAAAATATAATAACCATGAAACATCATTTTTTTTGGGAAGGTATGGAACAGAGGATTCAAGAATATGTAATAAAATGAATAACATGTAATCATGTAGTGGTCGAACATCAAATACCACATTTTATTCTATTGTCAAGGATTATGACTATAAATGAGTAGTGGAAAATTATGATGGATTTTTTCATAGGACTACAAGGAATTTTTTGAAAATATGATGCAATATGGTTAATATTTTATCTTCTTACTATGTCAAAACACTTTATCCTTATTTGAGATTCCAACATGGTAGAGGTCTTAGTAAAATAGTTTATATCAGATGTGTCCTTGTTATATAGAGTTCTATATTCAATTGAATCTTATAGAGGCCCCTATTTTGCTTCATGATTTTATAGATCATTACAATATGCTAATGTATTTCAATTGAATATGATTATAAATTATCATCCATGTAAATATAGATATTTGGAACACACTATTGTGATATTAGATGTCATGTTGAGAGTGTGTATCATGAATTTTTTCAGTCAAAGGGAAGATCATATACCCTTAGTTTAATTATAATATAACACCAGTCATCAAGTAACAATAAAGATATATCTATTTTAGCATTTGTATAGGAATAATTGCCTTTATCTTTATTTTTTGGTTGATATATTGGTGAAATCATTGAAAATATTGAGTCTTTCCCATGACACTACATATAAAGTTCAAATAGTCCCTAGGATGACGGTTATGAAACAATACAGATAAAATTAATATAAAGATAATCATCATTGAAATTTATGTAATTATGATAATGAACATGATCCCTTGAAAGGATTGACAAAGCATGGTCATAAATGAATGTGTATATAGGGGATGTCAATTCCATTATATGCATGTCCATTAATAGATATTGAATAGATTGGAATTGGCGTGTACAGATTATTGTTACCACCAAAATTAAATGTTTTGAAAAAACTTATCAATGATTCTCAATTGAAGAAGTATTATCTCAATACACATAAGGTGATATGTTTTTAATATGTTACTACTGAGACAAATTTATCTTCTATGCATGAATCTGTTCGGATTATGGATAGATTGTAAAGGAACATGATTGGGAGATATTTTTCCATGAGGCGCGTGTTATGTAATCATAGTCTTCTTCGTGAAAAAACATGGGAACCTGAGTAGTTTGTGTGAGAGAAATGTATAGAGATACTCAAGGGAAACATTGATCCTTAGATTCTTGAGGATGGAAAATCAACGTAGTATAGAGAATATTACACCCCCTAGTTTTTATTATTCCATTATTTTATGTGTTTTCGTTTATGCATGGAATCATGGAAGAGTTTCACTAGATCATTATGGATGATTAAAAGAGAAAACAAATTATGAAATATGGATGGAGGATGCTCTATAGAAAAAATTCACATAATTTATATTTCAGTTGTATCAATAAATAACTAGGGATGGATCCAAGAGTTCATTTGAATATAGTAATGGTTTTGAAAGTTTTTTTAGTTAAATAAATACATTCATGACATCAAATAACGTATTAATAAAAAATAATTAAATGCGAAG
Organism: Viscum album; assembly: GCA_963277665.1. Classification (NCBI taxonomy): domain Eukaryota; kingdom Viridiplantae; phylum Streptophyta; class Magnoliopsida; order Santalales; family Viscaceae; genus Viscum; species Viscum album. The sequence continues at coordinate 64,427,179 of OY728128.1, forward strand.
TGAATATAATTATATTTGGACTCTTACGGAATTCATATCATGAATTCATAATTAATACCCTAAAAATCATTGTATGTTCATGTTTTGAAGTTCCCAAAACTTTTAGTTTCTCGTATATTTTTCCATGTTCCTCATGATTTGAAGGGATACACTAAATTATTTATATATCCATGATTTTAATAATCATATACTGATGAATAATATAGTGTGTGATTGCGGAAATTAATTTTTATGGATCTTTTATTACTTATCATTTTCTATCCATTTTGGTTTTCTTGATTAGGATAATATAGAGTTGTGTGATACATGGATATATGGGTTTGTATATGTGGTGATGTGATAGTCTTTTAGTTTGATCACGTAATGGATGTAATGGGTTCGATATGTGTATTCATCTATTGTATTTAATGAAAAATAATCTTGGGGTGGGTGGATTATCCATTGTTATACTATTCTAAATCATATTGTAAATTAAATTATAGATTTTGGTACACCTTATTAGAAATGCATTTTGAAACTAATTCGTAAAACACGAATTTGATGTCATTTAAAAAGGTTTACATTTGAAATCCATGATTGATTATTTATAAATTTCATTATTGAAAAATTTACATTCATGTGATTAATTTCATTTATGATCGTGTTTTATTATTTATGGGAAGAGGAACCACTATTTATTAATTCAATGGAAGGATTACAGGTAGAATTTCCACCATTAGGTGGTTTCACAAAAATTATTGATTGGGGAAAGGATGACTCACCACTCATAAGTATATTATGGTCCTTTATTGAATCAAATCATGTGTGTATAGGGGTGTTGAATTACAATATTTAATCCAAGTGATATGAAATCATTTAAGAATATGTACATTATTTGTTTAATGAAAACTGTTTATGGATTCGATACGAATTTGTTGTCAACTAATATTTTGTTTTGTGAAAAAAATAAGATAACCCATTCTTATATTCATGGTGTATTTTGGAAAGTCTTTTGGGAATTCATATTGAGTAATAATCATCCCCTACAAGGTATTTATGGTTAATTTATAGATTTCATCTACCCATATACATGGAAGGGTAATGTTTCGTACGTATCTAGTGGTGATCCTTGACTGTATGGATTTAATGAAAAAGACTTCAACAATACAAATTGTGTTGAATTTTCATTGTAATTACTATCTGAAATTTACAAATTAAATTTATATTAACTTTTATACATAATTTACACAAACCTTTACAATTATAACCCATAAATTACAATTCGATACCTATAATAAACATCAATTATTTCTTATAGAACAAAACATTTAAAAAATGATTAATTATCATGATAACTCCCCATAATATTCATATTTACCTCATCCTTGTCCTTTCTCTCCCTTATACCCTATTAAATATATTTTAACACTTAGGATGAGAATAAATACTTCATTTAGGGAAATGAAATAAATAAAACTAATAGTTTAGTGAAAAACAATAAAAACATATTCTTAAAAAATTAAATATCATCCAAAACTAATAATAATATATTCAAAAAATTTAATTCTTTTACAATTTTAAAATCAAATTTTTTTATGTAATACTCATAAGACAGAACATAATAGTGATGTAGGTTACTTGGGACATGATTTTCCACAATAATCCAACATATTAATTAACCGGTATTGTCAACCAGTAACTCCGGAGTACCATGTATATTGGAGGATATAATGTTTCCATATATACTAGGTTTATCATGGAACTAACCATTGTTTTTTAACCACATAACCACCTATTCAAGTATTATACTAGAAAATCTTAACAATAATTTCTAATGGGAACACCTCCCATCTTAAAAAATTCTAGATAATTGTATCATAATCATAAAATAATAATTGTTTCATTAAAAAAATTCTTAAGGAAAATAATCTTTTCATTTTTAATTCACAAATTTTATAAAAAATCTGAACATCCAATGGAATCATTTTAATTATAAATGGAAATTTATAAATGAAGATATTATTTAAAAAATAAATTTATGAACTTTTAAAATGTGTTTTTTAGTCAAAGAGTCTATTACCATAAGCCTTACTCATCATTTAAAATCATTATATTACTAAATAATGAAAATGTGTTAAATTTTTAACATACATGAGAACCATATTCGTTTTTAATAATTCTTTTTAATCACATATTACAATTTAATACCTATTAAATATTTATTTATGTTCACATTAGATGTGTTGAAGATATTCAGTTTATAGTTAAAAATTCCATCAGATGGTTGAATATGGTCTACGTGGTTATTACTAAATCATATATAAAATAATAATCATGGAATAGTTTTCAATTTTATACATTAATTGTAAATTTAAAAGAAAACATTAAATATTATTATGAAAAATGATATATGTTATTGTTAGGGATATTATAGGTCATTCGTAAGCATAAATAATATTTTCATTTTACAATGGACATTTTGGAAGGAAGTTAAGTGTCATTTAATATTTTAATAATGATAATAATATCATATATATATATTTATATATTTATATAATATTATTGATTTCAATATACTTATATATATCATTGTTATGATGTGGTGATGAAACATGATTCATATCACTTCCTAGTGGTGGCAGACTACATGAATGCACAAACACTATTATCATTTTACAATTATTAAAAATTTAATATTTTAAATGACACATAATCAATATATAATGGCAAATATGTGTTTTATTTTATATATAAACAATTATTCACCCATCATAACTATCCTTGAGGTATAGTGAATGAAAATGAATTACATTGTTTCATGAGGTTGTAGTCTTCCATATAAAATAATGATTAATTATTCTCCCATTTTAGGGTAGTGGGGATAGATATAGGTCATGAAACTAGAAAAGACCAATATTTTTAAATATATTAAATGATTTTATTTTGTATAATTATGGATGTTGATTTTACATATGTAAAGAAATACACAAAATAGAATTATCGATTAAAATTGATACATCTTCTTTATGAAACCACATTCGATTAACAACTTAATCTATATTAGGATAGTTTTTTTCTAAAATAATTCCTATAGAATGAGGGGAGTGATTCTTGGATGATTTTTGGGTTGTTTTTTTTTTGAACAAAAGTTGTTTTGATGTGTGAATATTTGAGTTGAAGAGGAGGGTCACTCGTTGAATTTACAAAAAACTAAATATATAATAAAGATGGTCTATATCCCAATACTTCAAAATAGACTATAAATTCATATTTAATGATGTATAAAAATATATATTTCCATTTAGAAGTTATATAGTATTTTTAATATGTTTAATTAATATAATAAAATTTTAATTTCATAAAATAAAATTATAGTCAAATTTGATTCTATTCATTACATTGATTTTAAAAACACTAAGACAAAAGAAAAATAAAAAAATCATTATATTCTATAAATGAGTATATAAAATATAAAATTAGTTTATCAGATTAAATATATTTATTATTTTTATTTTTAAATTTTAAATACCATTTATTTGTTTTTCTTATCAATTGAATTATTATTACTCAATGATTTTGTAATATATTTAAATAATTATTTTTTCATTAAAATCTATAAATATGTTACAATGATGAAGATAGATAAATTATGTTCTGATATATTATTTAAATAATAACATATATATTTTTCCAAATATTAAAAATGATATACTTACTAAAGAATATTGTTTGACATCTTTGGATTTTAATTAAATAAAATACTATAAGGGTTTTAATGTCATGCAAGTGTCTTCGATAGTTCCAAAATTAGACCCATGTATAATTACAGTCAATATATTATCATCTAATAATATTTATTCATGTTTTTTGGTCATTAAATAGTTATTAGAATTTTCATTTTTGTTCAATTAATATTATTTTATCTATTTTTATTCTACTTTCTCAAGAACCATGTAATTGTTTCTAAAGAATTTAATGCAATTATTTCATATAAAAATTAAAAATAAATTGCAGTTAAAAATATATATAAATAATCCTCTATATAATAATTTATATTATTTACATGTGTTTATTAACTCATATCCATGTAAAGAGAAATTATTTAATTTATATAATTTGATTTCTCATTCCCTACTTAAGCATTACACAATGATTTGTATAAGATTATTGTTATATAACAAAACAATTTAAAATATATACATCCAAATCATCATTTCAAACTTATATTCAATAGAAATGTAGGGAAATTACTTTATACATTATAATTATTAGTTACTAGTCACTATATTGTGCCTTTACTAATATTACGCAAGTTATGCACCAACACTGAATATTATTTTCATCGTTATCATAAAATAAATTTATTTTAATTTTTTTGAATTATTTTTTTTAAATTTATATAATTAAATATTAATTTAATAGTTACATATGATTAATTAATTTTTTATATATTAATTTTCTTATGATATCTAAAAATATACTGTAATTTTTTTAATGTTTTTTTAATTTTTTGTCATAAATATTAATTTGTTTACAAAATTTAAAAATATTATCCAATGTTAATTTTAAAAAAATGAATTGAAAAATGAAATTTATTTAATAAAATATATTTTCTAGAGATTTTAGAAATTTATAATAATATTCATTCTAGAAAATAAATAAAAGTCCTTATTTAAAAAAATATATTTTTTAATGGTTAAACAACAATTAATAGAAATTTTTGCAATAATTTTATCGTAATTTAGAAATAAATTGATATGTTAATTTTATAAATAAATTATTCTGATTAATACCCACCAATTCAATGGATATGATATAGTGGTACTATTTTAAATAAAAATGTATTTTTGTTTGTTTTACACTCATTATTTTGTATCTTGTATTTTTTATTACATAGTGTTTCCTTTCAAAAGATAGGGATTTTAAATTCCCCACACCCCATAAAGAAATCGAGATGTTAGATTTTTTAACATTATCAATCAATAAATGCTTCTACATTTCAATGTACTATCTTGGGAGACCCACATATCAAATTAGAAATCAATTAAGCTACATTTTGAAATGATTGAAAGAAACTTATGAAGGTTATTTGACATAAAACATAATATTATTTAATGTATAGATATAACGACATGGATGTAAAAAATATAACTCCATGAACTGGAAGAGAGTTATAAGGAACATTGTCATTGGAATATGGAAACCAAAAAAATATAAATCATTGATGGTTGAAATAACCATTAATTTCTCTATAAGAAAATATTACAGGTAAATTTTTTTCCATATCAATTTTCATGAAAATAGGAATTATTTTACAAACCAAAATATGAGAACTATGAAACATAATTACATGAATGGTGTCGTTTCATTCTTTAATCAGCTTCCAAAACAATCTATTCTCTTTCTCTGAACGAAGTTAAATCAAGATGAATTTGTTTTGAAGCATCTGAATCATCTTATTTAGATCAATGAATCCAAAAAATAATTCAAATCTATTCCACATTTCATTAAATATTAACCAAAAATTTTTATTACAAGATTAGTCACATTTAAAAAAATATCATCATTTATATAATGAAAAATATCTTTAAACTCAAAAATTCAATAGTAATACAAAATTTTAAACGTAGATTCATCATTAAATAACAATCTATTACATCGATAATATAATATAGATTTCTTTCTATAAGAAATTACATTGATTAAAATTAATTAAAAAATTAAATAAAACATTAAATATTTATTTTAATAATGCACTAAGTTCATTTTAAAGTTATAAAACTATAAACAATGATTAATTTTGAATGATCATAATAAGTGCTAGAAACAAAACTATATGTCCTCATATTAACACAATAATTCCAAATTTGTAACATACTTCCTATTAATATTCTATAATTTTATATATAATAAATTGAATAATAGGAATAATATTGACAGAAAGTGGGATTTGGAGGACTAATATGGATTCAAGAAATGATCATCAAATGATTTTGAGGTGTTTATTTAAGTACCAATAGTCATAGGTTTTTATTAGACTTTTATTTTTAACCATTTGAAATAAAATTGTCGTCGGGGTTTTATTAGCCATTAGGTGACCTAAAGAGGAATTTAAAATGCATTTATGATGATAATGTAATATTTAATGCGACTTAATATATTTAAAATGTTTTAGAGTAATTATAATAAGTAAAATATTAAATTATTGAAAATATTTATTTTTGAATTTTAAAATATAATAACTAGTATTTAAAATATACATGGGGTTTTCAATAAATAATCATACTAATAGAATTGTAAAATAACATGCGTGATCATATATAGAGCCCAAATAAATTGTTATAAATTAGTACTAATAAGATAAAAAATACATTGATAATTAATTTCATTAGCTATTCTTTGTATAGATCATTGCACTGTAATATTTATTACTCCACCACAACCAAATGTATATGTGAAGCCACTAATTTTTTTTTGGAAATGGCATAACCATCAATGATGTTGGGTACTCAGTTGTAGAGCGCACTGTGAAATCCTACACGCTTGGGCATAACAAAAACAATGGTCAGGCGAGGGGCATGTGTATAGGGATTGCATAATGGGTCCATACATTGGACCAATTATTTTTAAGAGCCCATTTTAATGATCATTTTCACTTTTTTATATGTTTTCTAGGCATTGTTACAACAATCATTATTATAAATTGTCACTTGAACTCTACATGTTTCAATGTTAGTTGATTTTTAAATCCCTAGGAAGTGACCACAGTCATCCATTCTAGATTGGGCATGTCAGAGTCATTGACCATTTTTTGGGTCATCTAATTCATTAATTTTTATCCCTAAATCTATAAAGTAAAAGACATCAACCCACTATGTTCCATTTCATCCAACAATTTCTATCCAGTATAACTTTTGGCCTAACGGGTGTCAAATCGTCCAAAATATAAAGATTAACCTAAGAAGAACCCTTGATTCAGTGTTGATTATATTTTTATTTATTTTTCCCTCACTCTTTTAATAAGGAAATATATGTATTTATAAATATAAAATTCTTATAATTCCATAAATTCCAAATAATCGAGATATTAAAAGCATAATGAACACTATTGTTCATTAGGATTTTCAAATTTTACTATGTACATTTTCAAATTTCCCAAAACCAATAATTATGGATATATATCTAAGTGTGTGTCACCATTCCAAATGAACCGAACACATTTCCAAATAATCCAAATTCGTAATTTCCATTTCATGTATGAATATAATAATTTTTATTTTAAACAGACTAATTTATAATGAATAATGGCTTATATTTCTACACATATTTAACTATCATGTTTTCAAACACAAAGGGTCTGGTGCAGCCTCCCCAAAACTAATTCATTATCATTTACTAGAAGAAAAACCCATTGTATTCATCTATTTAAGGTAAGTGATATTTTTTATTTACATGTTTATGTATTCGATTATATATAATTTCAAATTCTATAATACATGGATGTCAGTAATGAAAAATTTCAATCAATCCTATGTTTTAGAAATAGACATCTATAATTCATTGAAACATTATTTTAATTAATAACATATTTATAGAATGAATTTAAAATCCATTAATTTATTTATATATATATATATATTATGAAATGAATTAATGTATTAATTAATTATTTCATTATTTTAAATAATCTATCTTAAAATAATAAAAAAACCTTTTTTGTTATTATTATCTCAAATTTTTTACTTTTACTAATTTATTTATATGACATTATAAATTATTTTATATATTCGATATAGAATATCATTTATATATAAAAACATTTTGCAGAATGTTGTAAATGATAATAGTTATCATTTTATGTTTGAATTGACTTTACAGGTATCTGAATGTTTTTTAGAACATTAGATATGAAGTCCATATATTAAACTATTTACATTGTCTTCACATTAAGTCAATCAATCATTTAATTTAATAAGAATTTTTTATTCCCCTTAAATAATAAAAAATCATTATTTGTAAACATTTATCTTAATTATATTTATACAGTTTTTAATATGAGTTTACCCAATGTAATGAAAATCATAATATTATTTTATTCTATGAAACTAATTTATTAATGGTTATGAAATGTTTTTGTGTTACGAGTGAGAAATGTTGTGTCATTAAATGTATTCTTGAAATTGGAACCAATGTATATAACGATATTTTATTTTATGGGGAGTTATCCCATGAACACATCAGTACATTATTCTACATGTGAAAAATATTTGTGTCCTTATTATTTAGTCCCAATGTTATATGTATAATAAATAATACATAAAAGAACTTTTTTTCAAAAATGATAAATCTATTGATGTATTTCAAAAAAAATTATATTGACAATATTAGGGTTTCACAATTATATATAATATCATAAGATATTTAGAAAATGATTCATTGTGTGAAAAATCATTTCCAGGTATTGATTTTATTAAATGTTAAATGTTTCCAAAGTGATTTATTTTTTTTTCAATAAAAATAATTACAAATGATTTTTAAAACCCCTTAAAGGGTAAATTAATGCTCACCCTATGTTTTCATTTTTTTTCATATATTTAGTTTAATTTCAATTGGTATTTTTTAATATAACAAGTATGTACACATGAAGACAATTGAATAAATATTTTGGTAGATCATTGATTAAATGTTATGTATTTGTTAATTTCTTTAGAACCATGACCGAAAAAGGTTGTAGAATGTGAAATTATCTCTCTATTTTTTCTGTTGATTTTTTATAAAAATAAAAAGTAATTTTATGTACTGAATATGGATTCAGGGTCCTGGGTTTTTTATATTTGGTATCATAGAAAGAGTATAGATGAATTTAGAAAATTAGAAAAAATTAATCATTTATGTATTCATCATGTTTAAAATTATTTTTCCTTAATATTTTCATTATTATGGAAGAATTCAATGAATAAAATTTTTGTCTCTTATAGATGAATTACATGAAAATAAACAAAAATCATCCTCAAATGATTTTGAACCTTTTTTAAACCTTGAACACACATATAAATGCCTCTAGAAGATATCCAACACACCTAAAATACTTATCTTCATTCGAGGATTTTGCTTTGTTTGTTCGGTCATTGGGCACAAATAACATCATTCATATTCTTGACATGAAAAATATTTTGATATCCAATTATATTGTTTTATCCTATATGATATTATTGGGTATTTATTAGACTTTTTTATGGATACAAGAGATGTTGACCTCCTTACAACCTCTTAATGTCCTGATTTATAATTTAGTCTATATGGAGGACTCATAGAATATTAAATATTAGTAGATGATTCAGTTGGATTTTTCTATTAAAATCATGTCCACGTCAATTTATACCATCATTTTACCCCTCACGCATCTGTATCAACATATTATCAATGTATACATGAGTCTGACCCAAACTTCTCAAGTTGTACATGGTAAAAACAAGTAGAATAACATGAAACTTGTTTGAGGATCAGTTTTAATTAATAAACCTTCCACATCATGATAATTTGTTACATTCTTTAGTTTGGTTATGGTATGAACTAATTATTATAATATAGTTAATAATAATAATTAAAATTAATAATATTTATTTTGTAGGGTCACCTGGAACGAAATAAGAATACGTGTGGTGTTTGAATAAATGAATTATGAGGGAACAATATAATTATGGGGGATATGACATCACAATCTATGATGTATTTAGTTTTTTAATCAATGCTTCCAATACAATACTATTCAAATATTAAGAGTAAAATAAGGACTATTTTTATTAACAAATCTCTGATTTCATTACATCTTTTCAAAAATAGAAACCATAACTAATTCAATAAGCTTACAATATGCACTGTAATCACAACTAGAACACCTCCCGTTGACACATTAATGCAGAATATGTATCCCACTTCCTTCAAATAATCAATAATTAGATAAGTGATTGAAGGTAGAATAAAAATAATAATTACTACATGAGGGAATTATAAATCCATTATGAAATCATTAAAATATGCTTGAAATATTTTGATTTACTTCATATAACTATAGACTTGGGTATTTATAAGATCATTACTTTTTATCATTGGAAAAAAATTATACCTGGGGTTTTAATAGCTATTATATGACATAAAAATAAGTTTTAAATGAATTTATGATGATAATGTTATATTTGAAATGATATAATTAAATTAACATTTTTATGACTAATATAGTTAGGTCCTGAAAACATTGAAAAGGGAAAGTAAATAGTCTCCTAATTGTAGAAAATGAATGAAAACAAATTTTCTGAGGAGTTTAAAGAATAAAGTTGATGAATCCAAATTCTTCAAAGGAAAGGAGAGGTGTCATTAATTGAAAGGCCTTTTCAAACCGCTAGTTTGCAAGGGGTCGATGTCTACAAAATGCAGTTGTGAACCATGTAGTCCATGGAATATAGGTGACTGTGTTGTCTCTCATGAACCAAGTCATTGGTGCAATAAAGGAAAAAATACACTCTGCATACACACATGTAAAACGAAGTCATTGGCGGTCATAGAGATAGAGAAATTCACCCATGCATACCATCCCAATGAAATAAATAGTTCATGGGTGAGGAGAAGTAAACAGTTTCTCATGAATGAGATGAAGTCATTTTTAGAAATGAATAAGTGATCTTCACTACCACAAATCACAACCCAACATGCCTCTATTAATAGAGTCATCTACAGGTTGGTTTATTTCCAAATGGAATTCTGTAAAAGGTGTTGTGCAACCAAATGATCCACCACGTGCTCCCCATTATAAAAGGATATGAAGAGAGTGCTGAAAATAGGATAAGGAAAGATGAGGAGAATGGATTTTTGAGTTTCGAAGGAATGATAAAAATATAATATGCCAAATAGAAGAATTTTTTTATGATTTAATGTAGGTATAGCTCACCACATCTTATAAAATAAGGAAACATAATATTTATTAGAAATTCGTGAACTAAATTGGAAAACTAAAAACTACATACCAGTGGATGATAAACATTCCTCAAACCAAAGGATCAATGCCCATTCTTCAGTCCAGCATCCCATGTAACACATCGTCAAGCATATGAACCCCTACCCTGCTTAGAATCTCGCTACACAGATGGAATCCAGCACCACATAGTAGAATTATATGAAAACAAAACCTAGGGATTATTACCCCCACAATATATAGATTCTCTATCCACCATAAAATAAACATGTTATGTGAGGGACATCCTATCCCACATGGAAAATTTGTACATAGAATGGGGTATATTTAGATATTCCACCCTCCTACTCCGATCATAATCTTCCAATTACATATCCATTTCTATAGTCCATCTACAAACCATTCCAATGGAATTTGGAAATATCATCTTCCAAATCCACTAGACCTGTATGATAAAACCCACAAGAACATTAGTACACCAATTCGAGTATACAAACCCATGGTAATCAGAGTCATGTGGGTAATCCCCAAAATGCTGTAGACCCTTGAAATTTTCATAAGATTTCATTCCCATGGTATCACGGGGTCCATCCTTGGGATACAAATGTGATCCTCCCATTTATAGGGATCAAGGGTTATCACTGGACTTTCACTTATTTTATGTTCAATGATATCAGAGAGAAATAAAACGTCATATTACCTATGAAAAAACAACATTCCTCCACATTTACAAAACCAATTTGATGGAACTCCTAGTAAGGAAATATCATATATTTTCTTGGAGAAGGCTCTATCATTGCTCCAATTTTCCTCCACCTTGGGTATACCTAGATAAGATAATCATGGTATCATGGGTATGAAAAAAAGTGGGTATTGGAACATTCAAATCCCCCCTCTCTCTCCCCCTTCTGGATCAAGTACAATCTATTAGTAGATGATATTGGACGTGTGATATTCAGATTTGATTCTCCCTCTTGTTTCTATCACCAAGAATTACTTATGTGGTCCTGGAATTTAGAGAAGATCATGACATCCACATAAAACCGATGTGTGGGCCTCATAGAAGGTGTAATCCCCAATCAATCCATGATTACCCTTAATGACCCCCTCTTTTGTGTAATCCCCAAATGCATTGAACTACAAGAACATTGATTCCTTCCACCAAAAGGATATTTAGGATGCTTGTCTAAGGAACTATCTCAAAGGGTATCATTTCCAAAGGATAACAGCAATCATAACCCCCCCCCCCCCAATTTATTATTTTCTCGTTTACAGTGTATGTCCAAAATCTATTTCAAAAAGGGAATTCTCCACCAATGTAACCCCAAAATCATGTCTCTTTTAGGGGATTCCTTGAAGTTGTAAGTCCAAAACCAAAATATACTATGACGGATTTGATTCCCAAGAAACTGTGATATGTAGGAATTCTCTCTGATGTCAAAACTCGACACATGTATCACCCCTATATTCTCTTGTCCATATCCTGACAAGCTCATATCCACCCATGAGATTGTATCCCTTATGAACATATAAGGCCACTTTGGAATAATTCCTATACAAAAACTTGACTAGGAACCTTTCATCTAGACTATCGTACCGCGTGACATTAAATTGTGTTGAGGGGTAATTGTCACATGACCTTAAGACGTGATGTTCCTAGTTAAATAACACTGAACTACATGGGTTTTTATTCTTCTCAGGTGGATATGTATGAAGCCCATCTTATGGGTCTTATCTCAATATAATAACAACTACTATCCCCTTGGAAGATGATAAACTCTCAAGTGCCTCATAAAATAGATTAATCTTGTGTTATCTCATAAATTTGCAACCCATGTATATATAGGATAAATCTTGTGACCCTAGAGTAATCCGAGAACATAGACTTGGGAATGTATCATGGGATCATGACATATGAACATAACTTAAATCTATAATAGAGTCTTATAATATTCAATAATTCCCCTCAAAAGGGTGTTATGAGATCGACCTCCCATCCTATTGAAAAATGGAGTCCTTAATTGTAGTTGTAAAAATAATCCAATTATCATTGTCCTTTGGGAAATAGGTCCATGAATCATGGATAAAATGTTTGTTGGGTGTTTTTTCTCTTCGAATAAACCCATTAGAGACTATCTGATGACATTGCACCAAATGTGGGATGATTACACAAACACATAACCCCCTGAAATCACCAATAAGGACCATTAAAATATTTATCCACCATCACAATATAAAAATGGAAACAATGACCACTCATCGTGGGACCCCCCTCATTCGACGAAATGGGTATGACGTGAATTGTGTCTGAACAAAAATGGTGACAAGGATTTGAATCCTTCACCATGGAGTTGGATTACCCCAACTAAATCAACTTTAGAATTCAAAAGGAAGAGGTTAAATCAAGATCATAAATTATAAATTTTATCATTAGATTCTACTTTGAAATTTTTTTAGTATGTATATGTCATATATATTGAAGGTATATTACAGATCCACCTTCAATTCAATGGCATCCTGACAACATTCTCATACATGTGCATCAACAACCACATAGGTGGTCATGTCCCCAATGATGAAAATTACTCCATAACCTACCAAAAATCATCAAAGAAAGTTTTGAAACACATACATCAATGAGTACCCTAAAAATGGTACACTCCCCATGGTGGAGGCTGCAAGATAGCCCCTCCAATCGGAAAATTATTTCCTTCCACTTCATCAGTTGTGGATGACCTATAGAACTAGCCAACTTCCCTTTCCATCTACAATCATTTTGGGATCCTAACCCTCAAAACATGATAACAAGTACTTCCCCTATCACAAGGAGGTATATTATTTTCTTAATGAAAACATCCTCTAAGATGTACAACGTTCTTACCCATAGAACCCTTCCAGAAGATGCTCCTACCAACACATCACAACATTGTATTCTCATTATAATGAGGATACAACAATGATGACTCCTATGGATGTCCAATGGAAACAAGCCACTAGGGATTCATGTAAGGGAAGGAAAACTTATAATAAGGTGTTGGTCATTACCCTTGTTCTTGAAGAGGACATCTTTCCTAAAAACATACAGCATACCACGAGCTGAAATAAAACTCTGCCTCTTCTTCTAAAGCCATTCATTTAAATACATCTTCTACCTATGAGAAGACTCATATTCCTGGTCATTATTATGAATACCATTATGCGTATATGGTGGAAAAATATGATCCAACACCAATTCCATCCAATGCTCATTGAACCTATGACACCAATAGGTTGTAAAAATATAGGTGGATAAAAATCTTCACAGATGTTTACGAATCCTGTCATCCAAATAATGTCAAAACTAGCTATAAGTAGATAAAAATTCATATTGATTAACACAAATCCCATTATCCAAATAGGGCTAAAAACTATGTAATGTTGTAAAATACTTCCAATGCATATAAATCCCACTTCTCATTTATGCATAAATCAATTGGCAGATGCAAATTTTTTCATACAACAATAAATCCTACGAATCAAATACAGTGGAAATCAAATATTAGTAGAGTCAAATTCATGCATATGCATATCAATCATGTGATAAAATTACAGTGGAAAAAGAGAAGACATAAATTCATGATCACCAATATAATGATCACAAAATAAATATAGGGGAGGACTGATAAATTAGCTGGCGTATCCCAACTATAAGTGAAGAGTGGACACGTTCCTATTCTCTAACACAAGAGAACATCCAGTACCCACTATAAACACATGGGGGACTGGAGCATGCACAAACTCCAACTCCAGCATTAAAAGGGGAATTTATACCCATTCCATATAAATATGTATTTCAATACATATTGGAAATGATGCAAGACCAAACATCAATTCTAGATAATATTCTCTAGACGTATCCAGACATAATTGTCTCTATGGAAAAGTTGAGTAGTCGTTCCCATGTCCTGGTCTTCCTAAGTGGGGTAAATCATCCACAAAAGAAGATAGTCAATCCAAATCATTATTATATCCCCAATGTAGTCTATCAGGGTTTATGTCTATATTCTACAATACAAGAAAACCCAAATTTGTAATGAATACAAATTGCAACTATGGGACACTTGTTCAACGTTGTTGTCACTCTAACAAACACATATATCCCTTTTAGAATTCAAGATGCCCCTCTTCATATCCTGCAGAATTTTTGGGAACCAGCCTAATAGGTTCCATATATGATGGGTGTTTCCAAAACTAGGTGGCCCTAGTTACCCACAATAGTGTGCCCAAAAATGAAATATTACAGTGGAAACAGAAAAATAAAGAGCATACTTAGGATTCCATTCTACTATAATATGATTTTCTTGATACAATTAGAAATCTATCAATAGATGATCAATAAATTTTCAATCAATTAAAAAATTGTGGATTTTCTAGTAGAATTTGTGAATTTCCTCCCCACAGTGATGATATAAGCAACTTTTAATGTCCACCCCAGAGATACCGCTAGGGCATATTCATTGGGTCATTAATGACTGATTGCGATAGCCTATCTCTGATTGAATGTAAGGGTATCCCCCCCTTGACCAGAGTATCGAACAACAAGAAGGTTCTCCCATAATATTGACCTCCTATTTGGTCCTCCCTATTTTTTTATTCCAGATATTTATCTCCCTAAAGTCAGATTTCATGATCTAATGGTGTCTTCACAAAGATGGAAGTCACTATGAAGGTCCTTCTCATAGTGAAATAAAGCATCGATAAGGCCCTACACTCATTGCAGTATATCCTGAACGTCCTCCCATGAATTTTCACTACATATTTTCCCCCTAAAGATAGATATAAATACAAGATGGTAGTCCTCTTCATAATTTCAGTTTCATTGAAGGTCTTCCCAATAATGAATTCATGAAACAAGAAGGACCTCCCCTTATTATGGTCCTCCCTAAAGTTCCTCACCATGGTATAAGCCCTACAGACACAACCCATGGTCATAAAATTAGATTCAATGGTTTCCCTCTCAATTTTAGAACCAACATCTAGTGTCCTCACAACAATCAAAATACACATCGGTAAGAATCTCTTGACCTTGTCGAAAAAAATACGAGGAAGACCTCATATGATAAGGTTCTTCTAATGATAGAGTTAGACATGTTAGACACTATTTATATGATGCGATAAATACTTTATCAAATACGGTATGGTTTGGGGCCAAAATCATCCTCTGAACATCCTCAACTACACACATATCAATTAAGCGCCTAGTGGCCACACTTCTTGGAATGAAATAACTTTGAAGGAGTCAAATATTGAAGATTAATCATTAGAGTCTATAGTGTAAAAATACAAGATATATTGTTTTCGAGAAGGTAACTAAAATGGGATGACATACCTATGGTTTATTTCCCCATGAATGCTTCTCAATTCTGTATACCGAAATTGTTTTCAAAAGAATTCATGCATAACATTTTCTTCAATATCTGGTAAACTCCCCACTAGTTGAGAGGAATTTTGTTTCCCTATGATAGATATTACTAACATGTTAATTTTTTTTTGATATTAGTAGTAATATGGAATTATAAGCTCTTTGGTCAACACGGCATCTGCAATCAGGGAGATGGATGAATGACCTTTAATTGGCCTATCAATATGTACTTCATGACATCTGTTTTCTCATCGGTGACACACCATTTCTTTCTCACATACATGGATAGGGAAAATATGGAGATTAAAAATCACCATAGACCCTATCCAGAAGATCCCATTGGATATGGAATCCTGAAATTTCATTAACCTCAGAAGGAAATCATTTGAAGTACCTGTTCAGGGAAGTCGACATGCTCGAAATTTACCGTCGTTGAGTACGTCTCAAAAGAGACCAGCCTGATGAGAGAAATCCATTGAGAAGCTCCTTAACTAGGCCACTAAGAAAATATTGTAGACTTCTCATCAAATGTAATAAAAAATTGTGCACTTATCAAGTCATTAGATGCAATCAATTCACATATAGTCCCGACATTATATCTAGGTCACACCAAAATGGGAATGACTGAGATCAAGAATAAGGAAATAGTAGAAGAAACTAATATATTATGTGATCATCAATATCCTAGTCAAATAGGTTTAGTTTGAACAATAAATTCCACCATAAGACTGGTGAATTTAGTATCATGTACAATGACAACGTAACAGGAGAAACCGCAGAACGTAGGGAAAAGTGCATTTTTACCTCAACAACAAGAATATAATATATCGGCCATTTATTTGTTAACGAGAAAAATGAATAGATAGGCTACCCATTCATTCCCACATTGTGATTCATATCCAATGGAAGGGATATGCATTAAAAAGTCATGTTAGGTTTCTCTTTGATCCACCCTTCATTTGGAAACCAGATGAGGACCCCTAAATGGAAGGAGAATATCCAACAAAGGATGCAAGATTCTCTACTACCATCCGACATATATTAATGTACCCCCAATGTGATATGAATTAGAAAATATCATGGAATTAAATCCCATAGTCCTCATTGGAAATGATAAAAATAATTTGAAGGATGCAAGAAAATATGTTTCCCTTCTGGATGTGGTCCACAATGAGCCCAAAGGACTGTGTACTCAAAACCAATGGGATGCCTTAAATTGGTGTGCACCCTTAGTCTATCCATCACTACCTCCCTTATGAATCCCCATAAACAAAAATTATAAGAGTAAGGTTTCATACAAACCACCCCTCCAACCAATTTGAATGTGCCCATGATTCTCGAAGATAGGTTTTCATGGAAAGAAGAGGTAATAAAATGGCTAAGGGAAATCAAAAGAGAGCTGTTACAAGAGATACACCCAATAAAATACAGTTCATTGGTAGGGTGTAAGCATATAATTCCAATATCGGTGCCTCAACTAGTAGGGATCATAATGATAGATGAATAAATTACATAATGCTCATTCATGGTAGCATCATAACATTCAGTCTCCCTGAACCTAATCCAGATATGATATCCTGATTTTAATCCATTGGGGAATAAAATAGAATAGATTTAGGTGAATCAATAAAAGATTACCCTAGCTAGGAATCAGACTCATTTTACAGTAGTGCAGACACATCAAATCTTTTTCCCTGATATACATACTCATGGTCGAATTCAACAAGACATACATCAATGGATCACGAATTCCATGAATTCATTGATGAATTGATGGCATATCATGTATGGAAGGATCGTTCTGATACAACTGGAATAGAACTCATAAACTAACTGTGTGGAAATATCTCATTACTAATAATTTTCTAGAACCCTGTATATAGAGTTTCCAATGGCTGAGGGGACCCATAGAAACATGTGATGCACTAAAAAACTTACTATGATCCCATGATGGGAGCTATGTAATAACAAGATGTTGTGAAACTCAGATGGCTTGTGAGAACCCAACAAGGTTCTTCATTTGTATGGTATACCAACATTCCAGTTATTTTTTATAACAAAATTGATGGACCTCTAACATAATATAGGACACCATGAAATCAACAATCACCCCTTCCTTGATAAGATAATCGAAGTGGTGCTATGGTAGTCATTTCACTAAAGGTATGTTATCTGTGTCCCAAATTGTTTTACCCTAATGAGTATAATTACAGTAAGTGATCGATCCACAAGAAAATGAAGTTATTTTTTACTTTCTTGTCTAGTTTTTTTTTGACATTGGGATGTGTACTGAATTTAGAGTTGAATTTTGTAATGTTTTGATGACTATGTTATTAGAATGAAATTTCTTAATAAAATACATTATGGATAAAGAAAAAAACACGGAAATTTATTTTTGATGTAAATATGGGGGGAAATGTGTCATGGTTGTGGATTTTTAAGAGGTTGTTTATTAAATAAAATTTCTTATGAGGTCTTGTTTTTCATGATATCACTACACTCTAGGTTAACATTGTAACACGGATTACTTGGACTAGTAATCTTATGTCTAGAGATGAGGAAACTGACTCCTTGGTCTAGTAGTTAGTGTATCATAATTTTTTATTTTTATTATTTAATTTTTGAGTGAGTGAATACTTATAATGATCATGAATGTATTCATCCTTATTTGTCTTTTGAGTACTTGAAAATTCTTCCCTTGGTCTGTCTCATAATTTTCTGTGATATAATGAAGTGATTAAAGAAGAATAAGAAGAGTTAAACATAACAAACAGAATCATAAAAACTAGTCCAAATTACAACTCTTTAATCACCAATAACCCCAACACACTGGGTTTTTAGTTAAACATAGTAAAAAAGATGAAAACAAGAACCTCGATACATGATGTTGTCATCACAGAAACTTTGAGTGATGAGTTTTGTGTTAGAATGGTGGAATGGACGAATAATGGAATGACGGTAGCCTGACAGCAAGGCAGTGGAATCTCTTTCGTTCGGATCTTTTCTTCACCTCATTAACCAGAGTCCTGGTCCTCTATTTATAAAAAATAAATGTAAATTAAATTTTGAAAAACTACACCCCTTGTAGTCTTGTCAATGTGGATATTTCATCCTTTTCTCTGCTGGTGGGTTGCCTAACATTTCATCTTTAATAAGGAACATGGTGTCACCTAGTATGTGGAGATAAATTGTGTGTAGTTCTACCAGGCACATCGTGCACTCTATTTTATTGAAAACCAACTTCTTCAAGAATGGGAGACAAGATGTATAGATGATGTACATAGCATGTGAATGTCAGTCATCCACAAGGGTGTGCAGACTTCTTCTCGACCACCAACTTCTTCTAGAAGACTATACATGGCATTTATCCTCTATACGCAACGTGTACTTTCTTCTGGTAACTTGGGAATGTACTTGTCCTAGCCAAATGGTGTCTGAGTCTGAATTTACATGTCATGTATATATGTACATGCCATGTAGTTATATATTTTGCTCAGTTTCCCCCTTATTTGTTTGTTTTGCATGAAATAACCTAAAAATGAACTAGATCACCAACATAAATTTCTTTTTCCAATAAGATGTAGATATTTTCGGAAAACATGTTATTATTTTTAATAACATATGTGAAAATGTATACACAAATTGGGAACATCAAACTCCCCCCCACATAGTCATTTTCATGTCCTTATGAAAATCTCAATGTCTAATCAATGGTATCTATATTACAAAAAGGGAAGAATGAAAATTAAATTTTCCTTATAGATAAAATATGCAAAAAAATTTATTTTATAAAGGCACAAAAACAAATTTCAATTTTAATTAATATTCTATTCGTGACTTTTTATAGTTTAATTACAAAACTTACACTCTCTTTTCTTCACATCATTCACATTTCACAATTACACATGCCACTTGATGATTTAACTCACAAGAAAATAACACTATCATCAATCAAGATCATTTTATCAATTTTGTGCTTAATATTAATTATATTTTCTCAGTCCATAGATTTTTATGTTCTCTCATTATCAAATACATAAATTTTAAATCACATAAATCATGAGGGCGTTCATCAAGGTTAAATGGTTTCTGAGGTTAAGGCTTGGTATGTAGTAATGTGAAAAATAATCCTAATGGCTTGAAAAGGGGATTCTAATTAATTAAATAATAATTCATGATATTCAATTATTAGTGAAAAATGTAAAAGCATCTTCAACATGATCTGTCAAATTATCTCATCTCCACCATCTCCCTTAGATCTGTAGGGTTAATAAACCACCAAGAGAGTATAAGGTCCCATTTTCCGTCTCAATTTTTTAACAAGTGGGACCATTTAGAAATTCCAAAAATAGTTGTTTGGAACCCTTTCTACACCAAATTATCAAAAGTATCACCACACACATAATTTCATGAAGATTCACAAAAATTGTTCCATGTACTGCCAATTCCCTCCATTAATCTCAAGTGAATAATCAGAAAAAAAATTCTTAGAGGATTAGGGTAAGAGAGAAAATATCCATGTATTATTTCTCCCTATCAATGTTGTTCATGGTTCATAGAGGATTCATGAAGATCAAATATAGGGTATGCCTCAAGATAAAAGGGGTTGAAACAATCCAATACCTCTATCATTTTAATGTAATTCATAAATTCTTCATGTTTCAAAAAGAAAATATTTCAAATATTGGTAGTCATGTATATTATAAGAATATCAATAGAAAACTGGGTATCTAATAAATGATTTGTCAAAAAGTATTAGAATACCTCTCAGGAATGAGGAAAAATAAAAATGGTCAATCAATTCATTGCATGAATAAAAATAAATATTTGAATAGATGTAGATATCCAAGAATTTTAGTATGAAAATCAACCATATCAGTATCATGAAAAATTTATTTATCAAAATTTTAAAATAATGAAGTGTCATCTTAAATTTTCAACTATGCATTTATTATTTATAATTATAATTAATCAAACAATTTCCACAGTTTAAAATATTTTATCTATTAATGACGTATCCTAGATTAGTTCGAGGGAAAATTAACATTTTAGGTAAGATATGCTCCCCTACACTGAATAGGCTACGTGGTCCCACAAGTGCCACTGAAAGCCGGAGATGGAAATGTGGGGACACAACAGTGAACCAGGATAAAGGGAAGGAATAGAAGAAGTAAAATGTGAAAGAAAAAAACAACGACAAACTTAAAAACAATTCTCCCCACTTTTCTATGTATTGAAATATGGGAAGTGGCAGATAAGTACAACCCAAAGCATTCTAGAGTACCTCTGACAGTCATGGAGAGAGAAAACTAAAATCATGCACTATATAGTACATGCAAAATATATCACAAAAAAATAAATAGATAATTGATGAAATGTGCCCAAAAAACCTGTTAGGGGGTCAACTGAATAGAGGCATAATCCTATACAGATGAAGTTGGCATAGAAGGATCAGAAACCGATGAAGCAGGAGGCCTAGATGCGGCACTAGGAAGAGAAGTTGTAGTAGCCAGAACCACATGAGCTGGTCTCAGAACAGAAGGCTCAAAAGTGATCTGAAAACCAAGAATAAGAGTAGGGGAAGATAGGCCTGTAGTAGAGAGGATGACTGAATCTATGGCATGAGTGGTAAACGGAATTGGAGCCATTTAAGAAGGTGCGGAAGCCAAAGGAGGATCAAGAGATGAAGGTAGTGGGATACCATGATGTTGAAGAAGAATCCCCAACATCTTTTCAAGCCACCGAAGAGTTTGATATACAGTATCAAGGTGGTGATCCAGGGGGCTCGGCAGAGGTTAAAGGACAGATTTACTGAGGGTGCAGAGGGATGTGGGAAACAAAATGAATGGATGAATAAGGGATGAAGGAAGAATATGGAAGGTAAGATGAATGGGGTGTGGTAGAGAAGGAGGGGTAGGTGAAGCCTCGGGGGTAAGATGGTCAGCAGGTGTTGGTGGTGGGTCCTAGGCAAGGATGAATGTTCCTCCTTCTTCAGGACCAACGATATGCGAATAAGCATGAGAAAGTCAAGCTGCTGGGGGAACCTAATCCTCTTTTAGGAATGGAAGGCTCAGAAATATTGAGGTGGTGGGCAAGGTGAGTGGTGTAAAACCCATTGTTCATGATTATCTGATGGTTGGTGAAGATGGCATGGAAATAAGAGGTAGCAAGGTAAGTGGAGTCTGGGTAGTCCTACCAGATGCCTCATGTTAGTAGCTCCATTTTACTGCTAGTCACAACTATCATATCCTCATGCTGGGAAAAAATGATGGTACTATTGCATCGATGGGTGAAGAGGAGGATAAGTTCAGTGATGAGGGTACTCTTCTAGGATGAGGGGGTGTGGCGGTGGTCAGGCCCATCAATATCACGCCATGTGGAAAGTCTCTTGGAATGCTCGTGCTGGGTCATGGTGGAGATAGGGGGTGGGGTGATGGAATGAGGATAGAAACCGCACCCTCGGCCAAACATGGTCATATAAAGGGAAAAAGGTTGACCACCTCGATGAAATCGGACCACTGGGACCACATCGCCTTATGTCTCCTAGTACTCAGGCCCGTCAAACTCAATTGAATCTACAAAATCCAAAATATAAATCTCTGAAAATAGGAGTGATGAACGGAAGATCATGAATAAAGTTGTGGTCATGAGTATATCCTACAACTCTCTCAAGATACCCAGCTGCTGACATACGGTGTTGTTGATATAATGGCTTCTCAATGGGATCGCATGGCAGGAGATGTGCTAGACTCTGTCGTGGGTCAGGTCTATAATCAGGAACACCATGAAAGGAAAGGGAATACCTACAGGGACCGACTCAAGTCGTACAGTATTTGGGGCGGGATCTGGTGGCAGATCGACCACAATAGATGAATACCCACTAGAGGGGGTGGTCGATGATGGATCAGTTGTGACTGAGGAGGGTTCAAGAGGTGTGACACAAGGAACAACCTCTACTGAGGAAGTGAGTGGTGGCATGATGGTAGTTGTGGGGGTTGGTACTCTGGGAAGACTGGATCTAGAGTCACCATGGGCCAAAGTCGTATCCGTCGAAATGTGGGCCTATAGCCCTTAGAAGTGGAGGCAGGATGATTCCCACAAGAAGGGTATCTATCTGTCATATCTTGAAATATAATGGAAAATAAAACAAAAAAAAAATTGAAAGATAAAGAAAAGAAATGTAAGAGAACATCAAGAATGGAAAATAACATGACATGTATGTTAATAGTTGATGACATGTATTTGAAGTAGGTTAGCATCTAGTGTTCTCTGTTTAGACACACCGAGTGAGAAGGGGACACACCAGGAAAGCATGCATGGTGTGTAATGACCCAAAAATTCATTAATGGAAATTACACATGATATAATTAAATTTCATATTATGGTTATATGAAATGTATAATTAATTGGTTTTATGTTTAGAGATTTTCAAATACCATTATGAATTGTGACCGTGGCTAATTTAGTCGTGGAATAGTGATCACATGATTAGTATAAATATAGGGCTTTAACAAATCTAGTTTACTCAGAAAAAGGAAGTGATATCCTCATCTAGTAGACTTTCCCCATATGAATCCTATTTTTCAGAGCTCAGAATGGAGGTGTCATCATTGGGCTTCGCCCTTGACCAATCCCAATATGAGGTTGAACACGTTAAGCTTGACTGGAACTAAATATGAGAGAAATGCAATTTAATTATGATTACCACATGATCAATGTTATCCGAGTCACCCCAAGAGTCTATCACCATTGCACACCTTACTCATTAGTCTTATGCGGGTGTTATAAGGCATTATTTAACAATACCTTGGACTATGACTGTGTACATTCTTTTTTTATAATGAATGTGCATTCATTTATTGTTAGTTAGTAAGTTGTTTTTAATACACAAATAGTAATTTTAGTTAATATTCAACTATGAAATATATTTTGATGAATTATTGGACTTTTTGAATCAAATAATAATTTAATAAAATATTATTATTTGTATTAAATTAATTTTTATTAAATATTAAAAATAGTATAATTTTATGAATGCAATTGTAATTTTTATTAAGTTTTGAAAGCTGTTTTTGTGAAAACCCATTAATTTTCAGGTTAATGTAAGTTATTATATTAAAATTAAAAAATTAACATATTTATATAACTATTTAGATAAAATTAATATTATAATTTGAATCCAAATGTCAAAATTATCCAACGTTGAATTATTCATAATTTTCTATTGTAGTTGAAAATTTGGGTAAAAAGTAAATACCATTTACATATATAATGTGTTTTATGTCATCATAATGACCTAATAGTGATGTAATAAAATAATATAAACATTATTTTCGTCGATTATATGTTTTACTATTAAAATAATGTAATTTCGGGTTTGTATTATTTATTTTACAAAGCATTAGTGGACCCTTCAAGGCTAGTAAAACATTTTGTCTATTTAAATTGTTATCCTTGAGAGTGTGACTCGCCTCCACAAAAGCAACCCTAATATTTTAAGAAGTTAGACCATTGGACATATAAAATAATTCATTCCACAACACCTTGGAAAAAAATGGGAAATAATAGGGGGCTGCTTTGTGGTTTTGATTAGTTTAATGTGAGGTGTCCCAAAACTAAATAATAAAGAATTCGCTCTTCTTTCCTATATAAACCCACCCAATCTACCAATTGCCCTTCTCTAAAATCCTTTGGAGTTCGTCCAACCCCATACATCCTCTCTCTAGAATCCTTACAATGTGCCCCATGATCCCATGAAGCCTCTCTCAAGCCTCTCCCATGATATTGGGATCGCACTTCCAAGTAATTGATTTCTTCATTTCTCATTTTTGTCCAATTTTCTTTAAGTGGTTATGCACTATTGTTTTTCAGTTACAAATGTTGGGATATGATTTCACCCCACACCCATACATCCCTATTTATGATTGGACTATGGGATACCCATTAATATCTTATTAATGTGGCCCTTGTACCCTCGTTATCATGCTGAAATTCGGTGAGTGATTTCTCTCCCCTCTTTTACATCAAAG
The DNA here is from genome assembly GCA_963277665.1 of Viscum album. Classification (NCBI taxonomy): domain Eukaryota; kingdom Viridiplantae; phylum Streptophyta; class Magnoliopsida; order Santalales; family Viscaceae; genus Viscum; species Viscum album. Next base: position 64,452,557 of record OY728128.1, read on the forward strand.
TAATTCTTTTGTATTATGCTTCAAAATTCCATTACGTTTGATGGGACATTATATATATTACACCCTTACTGTCGATTTCATGTATATATTATTATATGCACTTTTCTATCTCATCAATAGTTTTCATGAATCCTTATGCCATGTCGTTATGCTGCTGAAATTGCACCGCATTTTTCCATGACAAGATCATTATGTAGTGAATACCATACCCATGACACTGTCATGTGTATTCACCATTATGCACATATAAATATTTAATTGTAATTTCATGTATTTATTCCAAATTACATAATCATGGCATAACTTATGATGTTGACTGATTCCATGTTATATGACCCATGTGGCACACTTATGCATGAAATGAAATGTTTAAGAAGGGTTTTCCCTGATTGTGCTCCAATACATTGGGTAAATTATTGTATCATGACACATCATGTGCAATGGGTGTTGACTCATGCTAATTCATGTGAAATTAAGTTTTACTCATCCTTCATGTGAAATGAGGGTTCACTCATGCTCCATGTGCAATGAGCCTTGGCTCATGCTAATTCCATGTTAAGTGTTGTTGCCTCATTTCCATGTTTTTATTATCATGCATTATCATGCCTTTCTGTTCATTTTTCTCTTGTGCTCCATTGATATTCCTTTTTTCTAACATTTATTTTATTCCTCATGTTTTTCCATGTTTATTCCCACAATGGGATTTATAGCTCACCACTTTCGTATGAATGTCCTCAGCTAATCCAATGAAATGCTATGTATGAGAGAAAGTAGTGGTCATGTAAATGATTTTTTCAATAAGATGTTTTATTGTATTCTTCATGTTGTTATGTAATCTTCAGAATCAAAAAATAAACTATACCTCTATACCTTCTATGTTAAATCAAGTTAAGAGTTTATATAATAAATCATGTTTATGTAGGTAATAAACTGAAGGGTTGTTATAGTTGGTATCAGAGGAGATGTTTAGTTTTTTTGGGGATTAAGATTAGATTACCCTAGTGAAGACATAGAGTCAAGAATAAGTTTAACAAAAACATCCATCTATATTGGGGAGTATTTATTAAGTGGTTTATCAAGAAAATATATCCCTTTCTGGATACGATTAGGTAGAGGTGTCTCTGGAACAAATGTATCCAATGGGAGAAATACGAAAACACCGCTTAGAGATAGACATGAACATGAACTAGTGCATGACAACGTGCCATGCTACACTCTTGGTCATGACACTCCCAGGAGATATTTTTAGAAAAATTCATAATCTTAGTATGAACCCTTATAAAAGAAATTAAACAAAATGCCCCTAAGAATATACGTTAGAAAGTAGATCATGAATAACATAGATTCAAGACTATGGATTCATAAGTTAAGGAAATAAAAGTTATTTATAAGTCATCAGTTTGGTCCTTAGATTAACTTTAATGTGTTACCCAAACATTCCTTTTATTCAAGCCAATGGCTGGTAATAGGAGGACCCAGGCTAACAAAAGATATGAAGATCAATGTGATGATTTTGTTAATGAGATGCCCATTCCAATGGGAGTGGGAATCCCAAACATCGTCACACATATATTTAAGTTAACTCAAACATAGAATATAAACATGGGTAAAGAGGAATGTTCAACCCCCTATGAAATAACAAGTTGCTATTGAGAGCTTCATGATACAATGGCCTCCTACTTTTAATGGATCATCTAATCCCTCAATCGTCGAATAGTGGATCAACTCCATTGAAAATATCTTCTCTATCCATAAATGTTCTAATCAATAGAAGGTTATCTAGTATTCTTTTCATATGGACAGTGAACCAGATCTATGGTGGGCATTGAACAAAAATATGTATCCCGAAGAGGAGATTGAGGCATTGGAATTGAAGGATTTCCAGAAGATGTATTTCGATAAATATTTTTCGTGCACCCTCCTACTTAAGATTGAAAGGGACTTACTTTCCGTCAAGAAAAAAAGATGACATATCTGTCAGAGTGTATGAGGAAAACATCACAAGGCATTCATGATATGCCTCTAGCTTTGTCGTTACTCTCGAATGCCTGGTTGACCGCTCCTTTTGTGGGCTGAAACCTATTCTATGAAACCCACTGGAAATCCATGAATTCGACAGCTATAAGGAAATTTTATGATGTTCCCTCATGGTCAAAATGGATATCAGAGAATCTCAGGGGTGTCTTGGGGATAAGAAGTATAAGGTGGACTTCAATGCTGGTGGTGCAATGGATAAATCCAATGATGCTAAGAAGATCCAACAACTTGTTTCCAAATGTGGTGGAAATAAGAACACTAGAAATTGCCTAAAGGGGGAATGGAAATGCTTTAGGCGTGGAAGATAATGGCACCTAGCTGTTAACTGTCAACAAGAATAACCTTTGGCTACAACAGAGGAGAGGAACGCTCCATTTGAACCACAATGCATTTTTGATTGCTACATCCACAAAAAACCAGGGCATATGGAAAATTAGTACCCTAATCAAAGGGTTTCTAGAGGAATCCAACAACCTCCAAGGCATCAAGGGGTATCTTTTTTCATCACTAATACCGAAGTCAACCCCAAAAACGAAGTGGTGACAGAAATGCTAGTTATTCATTCAAGAAGAGAGGATTTACTTTTTGATTCAGGTCCTAAAGATTCATTTATATCCCAATTGTTTAGTAGAGCAACCCCAACACCCACACAAATCATGGATGTATAGATGTCGGTGAGTACAATAAATGAGGTAATCATTTAATACCATGAATATAACTCCTCCAGTGTCATAATCTATTGATTGAATTTCCTGTAAAACCTTGTCATACTCCCTCTAGTGGAATTAGATGCAATTCATGGAATGGATTGGATTTCCTTATATAGGTCGAACATAAATTTACGTGAGAGGAAAATCACTCTCCATATGGAGATTCGACCCCTGATTCTATACAAGTGTAAAGAGGAAGATGAATCTTCTTTAGATCCATCATCTCAAGTGTGGATATTACTGTCTCATGGGCATGTGTATCTGGCTTAGATAATTGTGTCTAAGGAGTCAACCATCCTTGAAGACATGCCTATTGTGAGGAAATTTTTTGAAGTGTTTCCCGAGGAATTTATGGGTCTCCTTCTAGAAGAGATTTTGAATTCTCAATTGATCTTATACCTGGGGAATTGTCGATATCCAAGACTCCATATAGAATCTATGTCGTGGAGCATGAAGAGCTAAACAAAAAACTATAGTAGAATCTGGATAAAGGTTTTATATTCCCAAGTGCTTCACCTTGGAGTGCCTACCCCTCTTCATCAATAAGAATGATGGGTCAATGTGCCTTTTCATCGATTATTGTGAGCTTAAAAAAATCACGATAAAGAATAAGTATCTTCTCCCATGAATTGATGATTTATTGATCAGCTGTCTTGGGTACAATTATTCTTCAAGATGGATTTATAGTCAGGATATTATCAAGTTATGGTGAAGAATGAAGATATCCCAAAGACTGCTTTTCATATGAGATACAGGCACTATGAATTCATAGCAATTCCTTTCGGACAATCTAATTCTCCAACAATCTTCATGGACATGATGAATAGAGTCTTTAGGAAATACCTAGAAAATTTTTTTGTTGCCTTTATAGATGATATTCTAACATACTCCAAAACCAAGGAGGATCATGAGGAGTATCTAAGAACTCTACTAGAGACCATGTGGATGGATAAGCTCTATGAAAATTAGAACAAGTGTGAGTTCTGGTTGAAGAAGGTCTCATTCATGGTCCATATCATCACAAGCAATGAGATATCTGGGTATCGCTCCAAAACATATGAAATTGTGGGATTGATAAGGACAACATCGTTAATGGATGTGTGTTGCATCTTGGGGTTAGTTGGATATTATCGATGATTTTGAGAAATTTCCCATGACTGTCCAAACCTCTTACCAAACTAACTTGGAATGGAGTAATATATGCTTGGAGTGATGAATGAAATGTAAGGTTAAAGGAGTTAAAAAGGAGGCTTATCATTATGATCATTCACACTTTACCCACAAGTGAAAAACTTTTTGTGGTTTTCAATGATGCTTAGTGGAGGATCATGGGCTATGTGTTGTTGAAAAATGACAAATTCATTGCATGTTCTTCATGGTAATTGAATATTCATGAGCATAATTATCCAACACATGATTTGTATTTGGCGGCGGAGATCTTTTCATTAAAAATATGGAGACTTTATATCATTGGGGAGAATTTTGAAGTATATACGAACCACAAAATCATCAAATAAATATTCACACTGAATGAGTTGAACATGTGCCAACGAAGATGGATAGAGCTTATCAAAGACTATGACTGCTCAATCCATTACCACCCTGGGAAAGTGACCAAGGTGAAAGATGCACTATGTTGAAGGGACCCAACAATCCTATCATTAATGATAATTGAGAAGGTTCCAATCTTTATATACTTGATGACGATGGACATGGGAATCAGAAAAAAGGGACCATCATTAATCAATTCATAAATGATTGAAAATTCTTCTTTTTTTGAGATTTTAATGTAAGATCCAAATGATGATGTAGGAATTAAAGAGAATGTGAAAGCTATCAGAAAGAGGTAATCCTATGTGTTCAATGTTAATGAAGAAGGAATTGTGAGATTTGGGAAAAGAATATGTGTTCTGTAATGTCCAGAGCTGAAGAAGGAACTTTTGGATAATGCACGTAGTTCAAATTTATCTATTCACCCCGGAAACAAAAAGATGTATTGAGATATCTAAGAGAATTATTGGTGGGATAATATGAAGAAGGAGATCACTGAGTATACATCAATGTGCCTAGTGTGTCAGAAAGTGATGGCAGATAGGCATGAGTCGATGTGGATGATGAAACCATTGTCGATACCAGCATGGAAATGGGATAAAATCTCCATGGACATTGTCACAAGACTTCCTAAGACATCCAAAGGCAACAATGAAATCTAGGTTGTGGTGGATCATCTTAAAAAGTCTATACACTTTATTGCAATTCTAGAGGATTTATCATTGAATCAACTGTCATTGATATATATCAGGGAATAGGAAAGCCTGCATGGAGTACCACTATCTATTATATCAGATCGATATCCAAGATTACCATCTATGTTTTAGAAGTGTCTTCAACGTGCTCTGGATATTGTACTGAACATCAGTTTGGCCTATCATCCTAAACTGAAAACCAATCCGAGCAAGGTATTTAGACACTGGGGGATATGTTAAGATCATGTTCTATGAACTTCAATGTAGGGTGGGACCAACATCTTCCACCAGTTGAATTCTCCTAAAATAATAGTTTCCACTAGAGCATCCAAATGGCACCATATGAATCCATTTAGGGGATAAGGTGTAGAACACCAGTGTGTTAGGATGATGTCTGTGAGTGTAAGCATCTTGGACCAGAAATCATCAATGAAATGGAGGATAAGGTGAAAACTATTCAACAACATATCAAGGCTGTCGAGAGTCGACATAAGAGTTATATAGATAACTGTTGAAGATACCATGATTTTAAAGTTGGAGACATGGTATTTCCAAGCATATCTCCGTGGAAGAAGGTCGTGATGTTTGGAAAGAAATGGATGTTAATTCGAATGTGCATCGACCCCTTCAAGATTCATGATCATGTTGGGGTTGTGGCCTATCGACTAGCACTTCCACCTACCATGGAGAAAGTACATGATTTCATTCATGTATCAATCTTAAGAAAGTACATACCAAACCCTTCACATGTACTATCCTTAGAGGTAGTACAACTAGATTATGATCTTTCTTATGAGGAGAAACCAATGAAGATGTTAGACTGTATAGAAAAAGGTCTACGAAATAAGACAATTCCCCTTGTCAAGGTGTTGTGGAAAAAACCAAAATTTTAGAGAATATATATGGGGATCCATGGAAGTGATGAAGCCTACTTAACAACATTTAAATAGAGTTGAAATTGAAATTTTGAGGGTGAAATTATTTTAGGGGGGAAGATTGTGACAACCCAAACATTCATTAATAGAATTTCCTCTTAATCAAAGTAAATACCTTATAATGGTTATATAAAATTTGAAATTCATTGGTTTTATGTTTCTGGATTTTAAAATACCATTATGAATTGTGACCTTTGATAATATAGTCATTGAACAGCTATCATAAGAATAGTATAAATATAGGGATTTAAAAAAAATTACTCAGACATAGGAAGCAATGAACTCATCTAGTAGACTTGCCCTATATGAATCCCATTTTTTCACAGCTCAGGAAGGATGTGGTATCATTGGGCTTTTCACGTGACCAATCCCAAGCCGATCTTGAACACGTTATGTGTGATCAGAACTAACTATGCGAGAAGTGGAATTTAATAGAGATTTCCACTCGAGCGTTGTTATCTGAGCCACCCCAAGAGTCATTCACCATCGCACACCTTACTATTAAGTAATATGTGGGTGCTATAAGGGTTTATTTAACAATACCCTAGAACTCTAACTATGTAATTTTTTTGTATAAAGAATGTTCATTCATTTATTTTTAAATTGTAAATAATTTTTAAAACACAAATAGTATTTGTAGATAATATTCAACTAAGAAATACATTTTGAATAATTATTTTGTTTTTTGATTTAAATAATATTTTAATAAATTATAATAATAATTATTATTATGTTAATTTTTATTACATATAAATTATCGTATAATTTTATGAATGCAATTGTAATTTTTATTACAGATTGAAAGTTGTTTTTGTCAAAACCCATGAATTTTTGTTAAATATCGTTTTTTATTGTAGAAGTAATAATTAATATGTTTATAAAAAAAATTTATATTAAATGAATATTATTTTTGGAATCAGGACATCGAAATTAACCAATGATAAATTTTTCATTATTTTCTGAGACAACCAAATTTTTGGGTAAAAATTAAGTACCGTTTAAAAATATAATGTGTTTTATGACATAATAATTCCCCAATAATGATTTAATAAAATAATATAAACATTATGTTCTTCCAATATTTTATTTATCATTAAAATAATGTGATTTTGTGTTTTATTTATTTATTTTACAATTCATCAGTGGACCCTTCAAGACTTATAAAACATTTTGACTTTTTAAATTGTTTTCCTTGAGAGTGTGAATCACCTCCACAAAAGAAACCCTATCATTTTAAGAATTTATTACAATGTCCTTATAAAATATTTTTTTCCTCTCACCTTTGGAGAAAAACGTGATAAAAACAATGGTCTGGATTGTGGTTTTGATTAGTTTCATGTGAGATGTCCCAAACTAAAATATTAAATAATTTATTCTCCTTTCCAATAAAACATCCACCCAAGCTCCCGCTTCCTCTTCACTCAAATACTTTGAGGTTTATCCAACCCCATCCGTACTATATCTATAATCTTCCCAAGGTTCCACAACCTCCCATGAAGCAACTGTAAAGCCTCTCCCATGATTTTGGGATCACACTTCCAAATATGGGCTTTCTTCCTTTATCATTTTGTCCACTTTTTTTAAGTTGTTATGCCCTTTTGTTTTCTATTAAAAATGTCAGGGTAAGATTTTAAAGATCCCCTATACACCCCTATTTATGATTGGATTATGTTATGCCCATTTATCTATCAACAATTCCGTTTATGTACACCCTTTACAATGCCAAAATTCCATGAGGGATTTCTCTCTCCTCTTTTACATCCAAGTAATTCTTTTTTATTATTCATCTATATTCCATTAATTTTTTTGGAAAATTTATCTATATGACCTCATTAATGTTAATTTCATTTAAATATGATGAGACACCCTTTTCCATCTCATCAACTGTTTTCATGAATCCATATTTCACGCCATTATTCTGCTGAAATTGCACCACGTTATTCCAAGCCCAGATCATTGTGTAGTGAATACCATACCCATGACACTATCAAAGTTATTAACCATTATTCACATATACGTATTGAATGGTACTTTCATTTTTTTATTCCAAAATCCTTAATAGTGGAATAACTTATGATTTTTGTTGATTCCATGTTATATAATCCATGTGGCACACTTATGCATGAAATTAAATGTTTAAGAAGGGTGCCCCCTGATAGCACTCCAATGCATTGGGTAAAGCATAGTATCAAGATATGTAATGTGCAATGGGGTTTGACTCATTCTAATTCATGTGAATCGAGTTTTTACTCGTGCTTCATGTACAATGAGTGTTTACTTATGCTCCATGAGCAATGTGTCTTGGATAATGCTAATTCTATCTTAAGTGTTGGTGCCACATTTCCATGTTATGATTATCACGCTTTATCATTCCTTTAAGTTAATGTTTCTCTTGTTCTACATTGAGATTCCTCTTTTATAACATGTATTATATTACTCATGTTATTCCATTTTTATTTCTTTATTGGGATTTATATCCCACTGTTTTTTATGCATGTCCTTAGGTTATCCCATGCTATGCTAAGTAAAAGGGAAAGTAGAGGCCATGTAAAGGATGTTTTCAATAAGATGTAGCATTCTATGGTTTATGTTGTGATGTAATGTTCATAAGACCCAAAGATACTAGATCAATTTGACTTCCATGTAGTATCAAGTGAAGATTTTATATAATAAATCATGTTTGGGTATGTAATAAAGAGCGGTGTTGTTATTGGGAATGTACTGAAAATACATGCCATGTACGTGAAATGTTCACCTTATCTTGTGTTTTAAAAGGCACAGACACTATCTGTTTAGATCCAAAAATGTAGTACACGACATGTGATGAAACAAAAAGGAAGGTATAAGAATAGATCCCTTATAGCCCTTTGGAGTGATAGACATGGGCTATCATAGAATAATGGTATACATAGTGTGTACCGAATAGTCACTCCATGTACACAAACATGGTGGGTGTGTGGTCATGTGAATAATTTACTCATACATGATTCATGATGGTACATGGTGTTTACCTAACATACACATTGTGTAGTTTCATATTTCTAATGATCTAATGTGTGGTCGTGAACAAGAGTACACGACGTGTGTTCTTGGCATCGTGCATGTGTACAGAGGAAGCCAAACAGTCGGTTATTCAAAAAATTGTCCTAAAAATTAATGAAATCTTGAGATAAATAATGTCGAATGACATGTCGAGTATGAGGATCATAATGGGGAAGAAATATCGACGTAAATTTTAATAAATACAAGAATTTGAAATCGAGTGGTTGGATGACGTACTGGGGAAGAAAACAAGGAGAGGGGGGTATGCGCAACATGTGCTCATGCTGGGTGGGGTGAAACTTTTATATCCTGAGTACATGAAATGTACACTAGTAGACACACCGTGTAGGTTATATATTTATATATATTTATTATTGAAAACAATATAATAATTATTATTAATAATTAAAATTACAGAAATATATATATACATATATTACCCAAAATGAAACTATACATGTAATATATCCAAAAATACATGTCCTGTGTTTCAAAAATTTTAAAATGATAAGTACAGCCTTTGGTCTGGTGCTTGGGGAGCTATTCTATCCAGTGATAGGAAATTCCAAAGGGATGACCACAACTGCTGGAGAAAATATCGTACTTCTACTCCAATCTATTACATATTTATATTTAATGTAAAAGTCATATACTAAATGTGGGGAAGAGAATGAGAGGCATGTGGTTTTTAATGAGACCAAAAGGAATGAAGCAGGGATATTACCCATGTTCGAACCTGGGCCTTTTGGATCCAGGGCCAAGACAATTCCAATCTACCAGCATCACCCGCATTAATTTCATTGTTTAGAAAATATTTTCAGTTTATTAATGAAAACATGGAACACATGATTTATATTGAAATAAACATTGTTTAGTTTTATTAAAAGGAGAAATGATGTCTGTGGGCTGGTTTTCAGGATTCGAACCCGAGACTTTTGGAACAGAGTTACGACCCTGGCCAACAGATATATCCCCATCATAGGTTTAATTATAAGAATATCTGTATAATATGAAAAATACCACACAAACCATGTAGTAAAACATGAAAATAAATCAGTGGAACCCCGTGCCGATGGTTGGTCAGGAGGGATTCGAACCGGTGACAGATCGGATGAACTCCAGTGACCTTACCATCAACATCGAAATCATCTCTATTTATTAATTTGTTAATATATATATTTATAATTTTTGAGATGATACACAAAAAGGAAAAATTAAAAGTCCTGCATTTAGGTGGTTCATGCTGAGTATCTTCTAGGTTTCCTCCAAGGAAGCACCTTTGTTATCAGTCATTGTCTCAACCGACATACATCATCTTACCAAAGACGTATGGTGGACAACATTCCCACCATGTCTTCCATGTGATGGTAAGACTTCAGCTTCTATCTATTCACATTGAATGGTTGACCATCCTCTAAATAAATTTCCACTGCTCAATGATGGAATACACGTATGAAACAGAATGGTCCAGACAATATTGAATTTAACATCCAAAGGAATAATCGATGTCCAGAGTTAAAAAAGAGTTCCTAGTCACCATCTTGGAAATATTTTCATGAAATCATCCGGTTGTGAATTTCTCTCGTTTCCACCATGTACAGCTTGTCATTCTCATTTTACTCTAATATGATTTCATCGGGTTCCAATATTTGGAAGTTACACTTCTCTTCATCCACCATCAGATCAAAATTGAGGGCCTTGATGTCCTAGTAGGCTTTGTGCTCCAACTATATAGGCATATGGATTGGCATGACTTAAATGAGGTAGAATAGTGACATCCCAAGTGCTGTTTTGAAGGCTATTTGATATGCCAAAAAATAATTGTCAAGATTCTTGGACTAGTCTTTCCTCGAAGTGTTCACCATTTTCTCCAGAATATTCTTGAGCTCATTATTTTAGAGCTCCACTTGTCCACTAGAATCGGGATGATATGACATCCCCATATGTTGCTTCACACCGTACTTTGACCGTACACCTTTCATCAATGTGTTGTCGAAGTGGGTCCCTCTATCATTGATCAGTACATGAGTAATGATAAACCTACTAAAATGGGTTTCATTTAAAAGCTGACAACTAACTTTTGCATGTCATGTGTTGTAGCAGAGTATTCTACCCATTTGGATATGTTGTTAACGCTGACCAGGATGTAAGTGTTCCAGAAAAATGGGGGAAATTGTCCCATGAAATCTATGCCCAAAATGTCATAGATCTTGACCTCCATGAAGGGGTTATGGGGAATCCTAGCTCTATGTCCCTCCTTACCAGTTCATTAGCATCGATCATTATGGGATACAATGGTACGGTCAACTCTATGCATGGTGGGCATAAAAACTCAAACTCCAGGATCTTTATATTAGTACGGTCTAGCCCATGATGTCCCCCAATAGGCGAGGAGTGACAGAATTCATGGACTCCATGAACACTAGTTTCCGGGATGCAATATCGAATCACCCCATCTCCACAAGATCAGAACAGAAGAGGATATTCCTAGAAGTAACTTTTTACATTAGAGAGAAACCTCTTCCTCTGGAAAGGGTGAACGGTACCCGTAACTAGAAAAATAGCAATATCAGCATACCTGGGTAAAGGTGCTTCATTGACTTAAAATAGTTTCACATCAGGGAAATCCTCTATGATATCTCGATCTTCCACCATATCTAAATGAGGTATATCTAGGTTGGAGTGATAATCATCAACCATGTAATCAATCTCTTTCATGTCTCGTATTTCTAGATCAATTTTTTGTAGGAGGAATACCCCTTAGATCAGTTGTGGCTTCTCAAATTTTTTGTTTAGAAGGTACATTAGTAGTGTAAGGTCAGCATAAACAATAACATTAGATAGCACTATGTAACAACAGAACCCGTTGAAATCAAAAACCACTACCAACATATACTTTTCTATATTGGTGTAGTTCAATTATTCCTCTTTGACTGTCCTTCTAGCATAATAAATGGGTTGGAAAATTTAGTCAAGATGATGTCCTAGGACTACTGCCTCTGTATAGTACTCGGCATCACATATCACATCAAATTATTCCTCCCAGTTGGGAGAAATCATCACTATATCTTCTATCAGGAACTGCTTCAAGTTCTCATAAGATGTGCTGTGAGGCTCATCAAACTCATAAATGGAATCATTGATCTGAAGGTTGTTGAGGGGATGAGATATCTTCGACATGTAATGGACAAACCTCATGTAGAAACCTACATACCCGAGGATTCTACTAATCGCTCTGAAGGAAGTCGTAATAGGAAATCATGAAATGATTTATATCTTTTCTGGGTCCACCTCTATCCCATTTTTCGAGATTTTGTGGCCAAGGATGAATCCACTCTACAACATGAAATGAAACATTTCCCAGTAAAAAACCATATTCGTTTTCTCCCATCCTTCCAGAACCATCTTTATGTGACTCAAGCAACTGGTGAATGATTTTCCGTTAACAGAAAAATCATCCATGTATACCTCCAGGATCTATTCCGCCATATCATGGAAGATTTCAATCATGCATTGTTTTATAGTAGATGGAGTGTTTCACATTCCAAAGGACATAATTATATAAGAAAACGTACCGTAGGGGGATTTAAATGTGTTATTCCAATGATCCTATTGAGAAATGGAAATATTATTGTAGCCAGAATAATTGTTGAGGAAGCAGTAAAATTTGTGCTCCGCTAGTCTCTCTAGCATCTGATCCACAAAGTGCAGTGGGAAATTATCTTCCCTCATGATGTCATTTATATTCCTATATTCCACATAGAATCTCCATCCCATGATATTTCCTATGGTTATGATAACATTCTTGACATTTGACATCACAGTAATACACCCTTTTGGGTACCAGTTGTAAGGGACTCAACCACAGTTTATCTGAGATGGTGTAAATAATTCCTACATCTAGAAACTTGATTACCTCTTTCTTCACCACATCCATCATGGGGTGGGGGTCAGGCATCACTAGGGTTGCTGGTATTTATTCACACCTTCCTCGAGCAACACATTGCAGCTGAAAATGGTATGGTTTATGTCATTCAAATATTCCACTATCCACCCAATAGAGTGAGTTGATTGTTTCAAAACATGCATAAGAACATCCTCCTACTGCTGTGACAATGATGCAATATGTGTGAGGGAAAATTTTTGATGGTTTCCCAAATACATACACTTCAGAGAAGATTGAAGATGCATCAGTTTTAGTTCAGGTGCCTTTAGAATAGAAGGTACAAGTGGTTGCACCTCTACTCGCTCTAGAATATCGGGTATCACAACATGTTTCCAGTAGTGGCCGCTATGGACTTCTAGGAATTGTAGGTCCTCTAGTGCTTCATCAGCTAGAATTTATGGAATATCCATGTAATTTGAGGTAAAAGAACATACGATGTCATCATCCTCTCTAATGAAGTGATCATCCATGGTGGTCAATACATAAAACCCCTCATTCACTAAAAATGTTACTTTTTGGATAGCTTTGAGGACATTGTTGGAGACACTTTTGTCTCCTACTCTGAAAATTAGCTCTCCTTGGTGAGTATTGATCAGTAACTTTCTCGTGGCTAGGATTGTCCTTCCCATAATGAGTGGCACCTCATAGTCTTCCTCCATGTCAAGGATGATGAAATCTATAGGGAGGATTAAACTTCCAATTCATAAAAACTACTAGGGTCATAAGGTTGACATTGGCCCCTAAGTCGCAAAGGGCCTTCTTAAACTCACATGGTCCAATAGTGAATGGGAGAGTGAAGCTCCCTGGATCCTAGAGATTTGGAGGAATAGAATTTTTTACGAATACTGATCACTCCTTCATTAGAGAAATGGTGCCTAGATCCTCCATCCTTCAATTGTTGGAGAGAATCTCCTTCATTAATTTCATATACATGGTCATCTACTCTAGTTCCTCCACAAATGGAATGGTGATGTGAAGGTTCAATAACACATCGATGAATTTTCATAACTAGTGGCCCTCCATTCGTTGCTCAATTCTCTTTGGGATGTGTAAGGCAAGTTTCAAGGGTTTGACAACCTCCTTTTTTTACTCTGTGAAGCTTTTTTCAGTGGTCCCTTGGCTGATGAGGGGTCTATAAATGTACCTTATTCAACATTGAGGGGTGTGTGAGCACATGGATGTGTGGGGTCCTACTGTAGTATCTCTATTCCACTCAATAGTGTGATGGAATGGGCCTCCTCCCTTGGGTTCTTCTTAGTGTTACCTAGATTGTACCTAGATTCCTTCCTGAGAGTTGGTTTTCTAGTTGGCCTATTTAGTTATCAAGGCCTCGAATTAAAGCTTCATGATTCTGGAATATCATCTCCAATGTTGATATAAACTTATTCATGATAACCTCTAAACCTGAGGACTTCTCTTGGTGTGGTGGTTGTGGAGTTGGTGGAGGTACTGGCTTCCATGGCTATTGCATCCAAGGGATTTAATACCCTAGATGCTAATAAGATCCCTTTTGGGGATTATGTTGCATCGGGTACTAGTTATGATACTAAGGCTGACCATAGTTGAGTGGCCACTGGGGTAGATGATTCTGCTGCTCTTCGCCGCATCCTCGGGTCTCGTGATCATGTCATTCCAGGTTCTAGTACTACTGGTACTGGTTTGGCCCTCGATTTCAAGCAATATAGCTCACCTTTCTCATCGAAGGGCCTCCTGTATGTCCCGGTCATTCTCCCGTGATGTGGTTATCACCACATTCACTACACGTCAGATGGTTTGCTGCATGTACATAGGATTCAACATTCATATTTAGTGCGTCAATCATTTTGGACACATCGCCCACTGGGAAGCTACCATAGTGGTGGAATAGATATTATGCATACCTCATTTCTGTGTGCCCTTCATGGAATTCCACTTGATACTGTTGGAAAAAATGTCTTCTAGTAGTTTGAAAATCTCTTTGGAGGACTTCCTCAAACCTGAACCCCTAGTAGTAGCATCCACCATGGACATTGTATTTGTCTTTAGTCCTTCATAGAAGGTTTGGAACTACATCCAACATGGGAGTCCATGGTGTGGGTATTTGTGCAACATATCCTTGAAATGCTTCTATGATTCATATATTGACTTCATGTTGTGCTATGGGAAGTTGTGTATTTCATTCTGCAAAGTCATTGTCTTCGAGGGTTGGAATTATTTTGACAAGAACGCATGGGATATCTTCTCCAAAGAGAAGATAAATCTCTACATAAAACCATTAATCTAGTTTTTCACCTTATAACATAGAGAGAAGGGGAAGAGGCAAAGAGAAATGGAATTTGTGGACACTTTTTGGAAGAGGAACGTGTCACAACCCTCTAGAAAATTGGAGATATGGGAATTGGGGTCCCTTCTAGGCAGGCTTCCAAACAGAATTGTGTTTTCGGTCGACTATATAATGTAAGGATTGATATAAAAGTGTTGGGCTTCCACCAGTGGATGGACGATGCCCGTGTCATCTCTGTGAATAGACCGAAGGTCGTACTCCATGAGAGTATGATGTTGAGGTGGCTGCTATGGGAGTGGAGTCGGTGTGTATTTCTTTTCCTTAGGGGTGAATTATGGCTCCTTTCCTAGCTGTAAAAATAAAATTCACTCCTATTGGAAGTGTTGGAGTTTTTGTGGGCCATACCCTAGAGCAAGTGGAGCTTTCTTGTTCCAGTTTTCATCAAAACCAAATGGCTATCTAGCTCCTTAGACAACATTTGGATTTCTTTCTTCATTCTACACCATGGAATTGTTTTGGTTTTACTCATCCATGAGTCCTCATGGTCACCAAAAAAGGGAATATTCGATTTATGTGTCAATTGGGAGAAACCCCAATGACTCAACGTTCTTGGATCTTGTGAGTTAGACACTCATATTTCTATGGAACTCCACAATTCTAAACACACCATGAATAAATTTGGAAGAAGGTAGATAAAAAAGAATGAGATTTGGAAACAGATTTTTGGGAATTTATTATTTTTATTTCCACTAAATTTTGATTCCAACATAATTAAACAAATAATAATTTAACAGTTTATTTCCCCAACAACAGTTCCAAAAATTGATAGTTGTTTCACTGATGGTATGTTATCGGTGTCCCAAATTATTTTACCCTAACAAGTATAGTACCAGTAATGGGTCGATCCATATGGAAAAGAAGTTATTTTTTACCTTCTTATCTATTTTGTATTCGACTTTGTGAAGTGTACTGAATTTAGAGTCAATTATTTATAGTTTTGATGAATTAGTTATTAGAATGTAATTTCATAAAAATTAAGGATAAAGAAAAAAACACAATTTTTTTTTGTAAATATTGGGGAAAATATATTGGGGCTGTGGAATTTTAAGAGTATTTTTATTAAACCAAATTGAAAATGAGGTTGTGTTGTTCATGATAACCCAACATTTTGGGTTTCAATTGTAACAAGGTTATCATGGTCCAATAAACGTATGTCTTGAGTTGAGGAAATAGGTTCCTTGGCCTGGTAGTTAATGTTTCATAGTTGTTTATTTAGATTAGTCAATTTTCATGTTGGTGAATACTTCCAATGATCATGAAATTATTCATCGTTATTCTTCTTTTGAGTCCCTTAAAATTCATCCCTTGGTCTGGCACTTATAATTTAGTGATATAATGAAGAGTTTAAAGAAGAATAATATTATTTAAATAGAACAAACACAATAAGAACAACTACTAAAAATTATAACTCTTTCATCACCCACAACCCCAACACACTAGATGTTTAGTTACACATAAAAGAAATATTGAAATCATGACGATCGATACCTAATGTGGTCATCACAGAATTGTCGAGAAAAGATGAGTTTTGTGGTAGAGTGGTGGAATGGTGGAGAGATTGAATGATAGAAACACATAAGCATGGAAATATGGTAATGGAACCTATTTCCTCCGGATCTTTTCTTCTCTTCTTGAATCAGAGGCCAATTCCATTATTTATAAAAATAAAAGTTCACGGACTGTGGAAAAATCACACACCATATAGTCTTGTCAATGTGTAGATGTCAACATTTTCTTCAATGGTGGGTGACCTAACATGCCGTCTTTGACATGGAACATGGTGACTCTTGGTAGGTGGAGATACACGGTGTGTAGCACCTCCATACATGGCTTTTACTCTCTTTTATCATCCACCAACTATTTCTATTAGGGACAACAAGATGTATAGATTATGTACACATCGTGTGAATGTTAGCTATCCACATGGGCGTGTAGACTTCTTCTCAGCCACCAACCACTTCTAAAAGACTATACACAGCATGTATCCTCTGTAAATGGCATGTAAATGCTTCTAGAAACATAGGAAGGTACTTTTCCTAGCCAAACAGTGTCTGAGTCTCAATGAGCATGGAGTGTACATATGTAAACACCATGTAGATAGATATTTCTCTCAGTTTCCCTCAGTTATTGTGTTCAGCCATAAATCCCCTAAAAATTAAAAATATCACCAAAATAATCTTTTTTCTGCTATGTAGAAGGTATTTATTATAATCATGTTCTTATTTTCGGTAATTTTTGTGGAAATTTATTCAAAAATCAGGTATATCAATATTGAATAAATCAATTTTTGGAGAAAATGAATGAAGTGTTTTTGTTCCAGGATAATGAAGATTATGCCTAATTTGTAGCTACCATGAATATAAACATTCTTTGTCTATCAGAGACAATGAGGGATTGTGTGGTAGGTCTCGATGTCTGGCCAGATTATTGTCCCAACCACCATATATTGGGAAACTCCACTCAATATTTTTTCTTCTTGAATGACCTCCTACAATGGATGATAGACTCCCCACATGTAATACTAGGACCACCTCTTGCACAAGGGGCTTATGTTTTTCTACCACCAACCGTGATGAAGAAGGGGAATGGGAAAAAGTCATCAAAATAATTAGAAGAAGATTGATGGTTGGATGACATAGAAATTAGTCTACTGATTGCATGGTATACACCATGAGTAGTTAAAGTAATTGAATATATCCTCAACATCTCCTAATGTGGAAAACAAATCATTCTTGGCCCCACAGTCATTCATGGGATGATATGATAAAGTTCACTAAGATGAATCAACACCAAGGAAAATGGTTGATTCGACCCTCTCAGATTTAATTATAACTTATCTAAATATATGGGGAATTCCCTATGAAATGTCACAATATTCCCCTCCCTTCCAAATGACACCAGTGGGAGAATTTGAGTTGGAAAATTCATCATTAGATGTTGAATTGATATTCAGCTCCATCAATTCCTTTCACTTTGTGGATCCTTTATCCGAAAAATATTATTGACAAGAACCTAAATTATATTTTTCCTATCCAAGAGATGGTGGAAGAGTATTTTTAATGAATTCATACTTCAGTAGATGTATCCATGGAAGAAACAAAATTCTGGGATTCACTTCTGGTCAATGCATCAATGTTGCAGAAAATCATGGAAGAACCCTTTAGTGTACCTAGTAGAAACATGAAAGTATCTATTTTATCATTGGAAGAAACTCTATCCTGATTATAATGTTTCATGAAATGGAGGAGTAAAATATGTATAACCATCAGTGGTATGTTGGTTAACCTTCATGTCCAAATCCTCAAAGCTTAGAAGAAGCACTGGTTTTTGTCTCCGTTGCCAGTCCCTCTACACCCAATGCTCAGTCCCCTAAAGCCCCTATAAAAGAACATCCCTTAGATGGGAAGAACTGACCATTAAATAAGAAATATGAAAACCTAAAATATTTTTCCTTTGTACAAACCATTTTTTCAGTCATAGATTCACGGAATCTATCATCATACCTCTGTAAAGCACTCATCGAAGCTCTACTAGGCCCCATGCACATTGAAGCCAATTTAGCCTCTTTTGATGTATATCAGATAGATACTAGTCTCAGATAATGAAATATTGTGATATCATTTATGGATCATGAAGACGAAGTCAATATAAAAGGGAACATAGAATCCCTAAAAGTGTATTTTAAGATAATAAGTGATGATATTTGGAAATTATTCATTGAAAATGGCTATAGAGTTAATCTAATTCCACTATAGATACTACATCAGTGAGGTTGCAATGAGTACAATATGAAATACTACACCACAACCTTGTTGAGTTAAGATAAATGTGAGTATAATCCAGTTATCCAAATCATGCTTAAAAATTGTCTTTGTGGCCTTGTAGCGACTCAAAATTTTTGTTGGTCTAAAAAAATAGAAACTTAAATGTCCTAAATGGAAGGCCCTAGCTCCATTAACACACATAAATTCCATTATTGTGTCTTGAGTGCATCAAATATAGAATTAATGGTTGGAATATGACATTTCATACCGATAATTCCCCATTTTAATATTGTGAGTCACACTATATTGATGCAAGATTCTATGATCCGAAAGGGAAGCAACCCTCTGTTGATGTGATTGATTGGGTCACCTCTCTAAAAGTGCTAGTGGTGGTCCTCGCCAAACCTCTAACTTATCTCAGGAAAAAATACATACTTCCCATCAATCAGGTGGAGTGCATGTGTCATAATTCAGATAGTTATTCAGTCGTCTTCATGTTCTATGTCTAGGATGTCGAACCCAATGTTGTAGAAAAATGCATTGGCCCCCAGGATGATGTTGAGTGCTAAACTAAAAATTACCTTAACCCATACCTAAGGATCCATATGGTTCATACCTAACCCACAATAGAATAATTGGATACATCTTCACCAAAATAACATGAGGAAACTCTTCCACATTTCACTGCACCATCACTAGAGAATTCCTCGAAGTCAGTCGGGATAAATGAATCCACCTCAGCATCCAAATTCATTTTTTTTTATTCCTATCCAAATTATGAAGATCCAATCACATTAATAATTTCCCCATTATAAGGGTAATAATGGGATAATTTTTATGGAGAGGAGGATGAGGAACAATATATTAGGGATTCCCCTATAGAATTTTAGGAAGGTGTATATACCACCATTGTGGAACTGAGTGAGTTAATCATGGGTACTAAAGAAGAATGACACGCCATTTAGATTAGTGAGGAAATTTCATCCAAAGAAATAGAGGTATATAAAATTCTTTAATTAATAAAAATTGATACATTTTCAGCTGAAACTATACCGAAATACTAGGATTCGATCCTGAGGTGGCTACTCATCACATGCATCTTCCATAAAACCACTATGGTTATAAGCAAGATTCCTGAGGGACTCACTAAAAACATTACGGCAAAATAGTGGATTAATTACACATGTTCACTAGAACTAAAATCATTAAGGAGTTCCAATATCCCATCTAGTTGGATAAAATAGTTCATATAAAGAAGAAAAATATAAAAATTATTGTCTATATTGATTTAAGGGATCTCAATCAGCACTTCCTGAAAGGTGATTTTAAAATCCCAATCACAGAATTGAATATCGATGCGACTATATGATATGAGGATTTCTCATTCATGGATGAATATTTAGGGAATAAGAAAATCCAAATTTCTCAAGAAGTTGAAGAATCGACCATCCTCAGGGCCACTTGGGGTGTGGTTTGATACAAAGTAATTCTTTTTGGTATGAAAAATGTCATTACAACATATGAACACACCATGAATTGCATCATCAAACCCTTCTTGGGATTTTTGATGAAATTCTGTCTGAATGATTTGGTAGTTAAGTTGTGAAATAGTTCATACAACCTATTAGATCATGAATTATTCATAAAAAACTATGATAAAATAGTCTGAAATTGAACCCCCTGAAACGTTCTTTCGGCATCACCTCATGGAAATTCCATGGCTTCATCACACGCCATTGTGGCATCAATGTCATCCCAGAGAAGACCAATGATATACTTGGAATCTTTCTGTCACAACCTCCCTAAGTTGAGTGGAATCATTGGATATCTAGCACACATTGGGGGCTTCAAATACAATCTTAGAGGAAAATGATTTCACTTCAATAGGATAATGAAAAATTGGGGTCACATATCAATGGACTGATGATTTTTAGAATGCATTTGACAATCTCAAGAGATATCACGTATGACCACCAATGCTAATGTCTCCTGGGAAAGGTAGACCACTCATTCTATACGTTACCTCCTTAGATTTATCCCTACATGCCTTCCTCGAAGAGAATAATGATATCAGTAGAGCAAATAATCGATATTATCTCAATATTACAATGATTTATGTGGTGAATGGTTATTTAGATATTAAGAAGAGCTATTTGGATTTGATATGTTTATCTTCAATCTAATGCATTACTTATAGCTCCACAAGGTCCATTTGATCTCGTGTAGAAACATTCTAAATTATATCACTAGTTTTCCAATGTTGATTAGGAACTCGTCATGGTAGGTGGTCATCCAATAGTAGTACGATTTACATTTCATCATATAGTTATATATTAAAGTCCAAGTTTTATTTGATTTCCTAATGGAGTATACATAAAAAGAGAAGGCTTCACTAGTTGTTGACCAACCAGATGAAGAAGTAATATTAATATAATAGTAACCCTGGATATTGTAAATGCACATCAAAAGTGCATCTAGAATACCAAGATGAAAAAATTGTGGAATACCCCAGACTCAACAAATATAGGGCTAGGAGTCATAATCATATCCCAAAAACGGTAGTGCTACCCTTTTCCATTCTTCTATCATCGGGGTGTACAAACAATGAAGTATAGTATCAAGACCTCATTGTATGCCTGTATATGGCACATCATGTATGAGATGAACACACAACTATAATGGGATATCTAGAACTGGTCATCAGAAAATAAAATATCTACTATGCTCTCAATAAATAGGAGATAATCCCTTTCATGGACAATGTTCAATAACTGAGGATTGAGTTACCATAAGATCAGATAATAACTTATTTCACCTGGTCCTAAAATTATCAACTTTAATCATTAGAAAATGCCTCCATGGTTTTTGATGACATATATCCAAATGAAATTTTTATCATCATTTCCCACCAATTAATGGTTTTACCATATTTCCAAGCCCTGATGGAAGAAATAATTGTGATCAGTCCCATATTCGCTCCACATGGTCCCACCACCATCTCGTGAAATCCCATTTCAGATTAACTTTAATTGGGAGAACTCCCAACAGATATGGATGTATGGGAACAAATTTGGAGACGGGAAACCAATATACTCCAATACGATGGCATATATCAACAAAGGGTTTCCTAAAATTATGGCCTTGATAGAGTCCTCCTCAGGTACATGGTTTGAGAATAGACAACCATAGTCATGAAAACAATACATGTTGGAGCTTGTGGACCGCATCAATCTTCATCCAAGATCTCTTATAAAATTTGAAGGCATGGGTACTAATGGCCCACTATGATCCATTATTGTGCTCATTTCCTAAACAACTGACACTCTTGCTAGGTTCATGTGCATTTAATCCCACATCCATTATAGTTACTCCACACGTTCAATACTCCTAGTCATATTCATATGGGGAATGGATGTCGTGGTGCCATATCTTCTCACAACATCCATACTATTCATGAATATTATAATAGAAACCTAATTCATTTCCAAATGGTCAGAAGTTGTACACCGTAATGAGGTCAGGGGAAGATGCCTTGTTAGCTTTGTGAAAACCATCATCATCACTAGTTTTGATTCACCTTTAAAAATACTCAGGAAAAATGGAACCAATATCTACGATGTTGAATTAGACATGATATATCAGGTTTATGGAATCAAGGCCAACCATTCAACTTGCTACCATGAAGTATCCAATGTCTAGGTGGATGCCTTCAATAAGACCTTATATAATATTCACTCAAAGATGGTTGATAAGGACAATAAATCATCTGTGGATATGATCCTACATGATTTATGGGATTACTGAACCACGAATCACACCACCACTAAAGAATCCACATACTAATTAGTATATACGATTCAGGTAGTTCTACCCATTGATGTTGAATTTCCATTTTTCAGCACTGCCATCTGTGATCGAGTTTCCACAGACAAACCCTTCCAAAAATGATTCGATGAGTGGGACTGACAGGATGATAAAATATTACACACATATCCCCATTTAAAAGTCTTCCAAAACCTGATTTCATGGGCCCTCATCAAAAAGGTTCTCTGAAAGCCTTTCCTAGAAGTAGAAATGGTTTTGGTCCTCAAATATCTAAAGATACACATAAATAATTGTCTAAAATTGGAGAAAAATGGAATGGGACATATTTCATACACAAGGTATACTCCAATGGATATTATGACTTAATTTCAATGGTTTGATGCTCACCAAAACTCCCACCGATGAATATTTATTTAATAAATATGTTGTGTAATTATTCAATATCCTTCTTAGTTGCACTACATTAAACTTCACAGATAAATGTATGTCCATGTAACATGATGTTAAACTGCTCAGAACATTCATCCAAATAGAATAACGTTAAACCACATGATGAAGCGTCCTATTAATATGAAATTAAACTGTTGGGATATGACATGCCATTCCACTCATGTAGGGTCCACTTCATCTACATCACATGACATAAAATGGAATGATCAAATGTCCTAACTACATGAAATTAAACTACATGGAATCTATTATCCCAATAATTAGATATTAAACTACACGGGGTTCGTTATGTTCCATACAATGATTTTCCATCGATGAGTAATATATGCATTGGATAATGGTAAAATGAACCCCAGTTTACTAGTAAGTGTCCCATGTGAGTTCCAGATCCACAAGGTATCCCTTTAATCATAACAATGTGTGGCTTGATTCATGCCCTCATTAGATACTTTGAGATGCCCAGAATATCATCCTAGCCAAGACACCCCCCAAGAAATAAAAAATACCCTTTATACATTCATACATAACATACCTATGTTGTTATTTTCCATAAGAACTACTTTTTTCTTGATTCCTGTATACATATGAAAGAAAGTGATGCCTATATTAGGCTCATCCACCACCCCACAAAGCAAAGATGCCCATCAACCTTGTATATATACCATACTATACAAGGAGTTCTCTTTATAGAAATACATACAGCTTTATTCTTATATGATAATGGGATACGTTGGGATTCCATTTTCTGAGCTCCTAGTCCATCCACAACATGTTACAAAATGCCTCTGTAGTACCTCCAGCTACCTTTATATTATCAGAGGAAATCCTTGTGATTCCATGTTTCTATCCTTGAGCAAATCTCACATAATCATGGGAGTGGTAATAATGAATTACCCTCACACAAAGAAAGGGTGAAGGTACACTATGGGATAATGAGAAAATGGTAATAATGCCCCCTACATGTGCACATGATCGACTGATAGAAGAAGGATTAGAACTATGTATAACTTGATTCCATCACTCTTTTGATGTGTAGTGATGCCTAGGTCATACCTTAGGGTTCAACTACCTCCAAAATAAAAATTCCCATTTCCCCAATATAAGGATCAAACATATGAAGGGAAGTTACTTCTAGAATAATTATTATTTTTTATTCCATCCCTTGTAATATACAGTGTGATAAAAACATCTCATATCCTCTCCCATCCACTACCTAAAACCATATATTCCCACTCTCTATTCATGGGTTAGACGAGTGTAGTGTATA
The DNA here is from genome assembly GCA_963277665.1 of Viscum album. Classification (NCBI taxonomy): domain Eukaryota; kingdom Viridiplantae; phylum Streptophyta; class Magnoliopsida; order Santalales; family Viscaceae; genus Viscum; species Viscum album. The sequence continues at coordinate 64,477,102 of OY728128.1, forward strand.
ACCATTTTAAGACAACATGTGGCTTGATTCCTATCATCACATGATTCATAGTGATGATTGAATTCCACATCATTGGGCCAATATACCACTAGATCAATATTCAATTCCACCGTATATAGGTCCAACATGTACATGGAATCTATAAAACATCATTCATATTGATTACACCCAAAATAGGTTATGTAATCATCACCCGTGTCTTCAAACATGGACTAGGTTTTGTAAAAATATTCAAGGAAAAAATCCCCTTGTCCTTCACTATGCCCCCTGTGTGGTATAATAATCATTTTTTGTCCCATGGTACTCACTAAGTTCCACTCACATGGGATTTTGAGTTTGGGTAGAGGGTTTATCTAAGTCATATCAATTCACTGCAGACCTGAGACATTAGTACAAGATGTAAAACTGCATTTCCCGAGTCCTAACCACATGACTTTAAACTAAAAGATATCCAAAAAACTACATGTGTCTTGATTCTCAATATAATGACTTATGTTGTGATTCCAATATATTAAAACCTAGGTACATCCATGAAAAATTGGAAAAATAATATTTCCCCATCTCCTTCACAAATAATGATAATTCATTCCAGATATTTCATTCCTTGATTCTCACATCAAGGGTTTATCAAAGGATCATGATCCCTTCAAATATATGTTAGAACCAAGTAGGGATTCCATAATTAAATACTAATCATTGTCAAAATATTCATTATATACCCCAAAATTACCTTTTTATAAATAATACTCCATAACTCTGAAAATTTTAGATCCCCAAAATCATCCTCGTGTGTCAGAAATGGAGGGTCAATGTCATGTGGACACCATTTTTACTATGCACAGAATGCCCCGACATCTCTGCATATGTTCCATACAAAAATGACTTTAATCCAAATGAAAAATTATCCATAGGATAGTGTTTTCCAAACTACATACTCCAAATAGAGCATATTCCTCAAATCATTCCTCTTAATACATGGGTCCCTAGGTTCAAGGGTCATACCCCCCCCCCCACACACATTCGGGGCAAGCCAGAATATCCCAGACCAATTAGACAATAGTTATTTATTTCCATTATCTGAAATTTATTCTACACAACACAACATTAAAAAGTGCTTCCAATGTTCTTTCATCAAGACATAAAAAATCATGCGGCCACAACATATATCATTCTTATTTCAATCCACCCAAATCCTCACCACATTTTCTCAAGAATAATGAACCAAAAATGTTATCATCTGAGATGATACTGCATCATGCATTGGTCACCTACAATTACATATCTTATAACTATGTTCAGCTTGATTCCTACACTTGCGGGATATGTTGAGATGATAGGTTTTTCATCTTGGCCCAACCAATAAGAAATAAAAAAATTCCCTCTCCCTAAGAATGAGTTAGACCCACGCAGAGTAAATTCTATAAGGAACTATGTGTTGTGTAATTCATGTAATCCCATGGGATACATAGTGATACCTGGATCCTAAGACCTAGATCAGGCTGTAGAACGCATATAAAAATATACCTTATGAAAGAAGAGTAGTTCAATGTGGAAGGACAACAACTAGGCCTTATTTTCATGGTTGTCTTATGAATAATCACATCCCCCCTTTCATGTTTGTTCACCTATTTCCTTTCCACATGATGTTAAACATTTTGAAAATTATCCAAATAATTTAACATTAAACTGTATGATAAAATTTCCCAACTACATGATGATAAATTTAACAATATGAACTTGAGTATAAATTCTACTCTCCTTGAATTTCCCTACCTAGTGGGAGAATTGAAACCATGTTAGCCCTTTTTTCTCACCATGGTCATGAAATATGTGAAAATAGGGTGTTCAGCATGGGATTCCCCAAAGATCCAAAGAAAAGAAACCCATGATAAGTGGTCCTAGAAGTATGGCCTAAAAAGGAATTTTAGGTTTATTTTGCCCCATGATAGAAATACCAATGACCTAATCATACACCATTAAATTCTAAGGCATCCAAAAATAGAAAAAAATTTCCTCTCGTGGTTACGAAACAGACATATATAGGGAGTATAATTGTCTGACACATTGATCTTTGAACCCATTTCCATCTCCACCTAAGCAGTCGGAATGTCTCACCATACATATGAGTCTGATTTATATAGTGGAATTCCTAACTCCGTGAATTATGAAATCCAGAATGTGTCTATCGTATCTATAAACATATGTTCCATTCACAAAAATTAGTATGTTGACTGTATTTGGGTCATCATAATCATCCATGTCCATTGTATCTAGAAGGTTATTGTCATGTAGAAACCTTTATTTTTCTATGAATAAAGTGCCACAGTGGCACTGAAAAGACTCCAAAAAATTCCCCATTAACTAATGGGAAATTCCTACATATCAGAGGCTTTTCCATCTTATATATCCCAAAAGGCTTCTATGCCTTGTATCATTTCTCCTGATCCAAAATCCCTTGAAAATCGTGGTTTACATTTTCACTCATAGTCATGTCTTGGAAATGTCATAATACATCATCATTAATATCCTCTAGTTACATGGGGCCACTATATCAATGTCCAAATCACATGAAATTGATAGTACATAATACCTGATACTCAATGTCCATTTTTTGGCCTATATATTCCAAAAATAAATTTCCTTTCAATATCCTATACATGAGATGAATCCCTACAGTAATGTCCAAAAAAATAATTAACATATTTGTGAGTTCATATAAAAACAATCACCACATATATGTGTTAATCAGATCCACGGGTGATAAAACATTACAATAACTACATTTGAATTGATTACAATCATCGTCAATATACATAGTTAAAAATTAGTCCGATATTTCTGGCCCCACCATGTGATGAAATCATACCATACATTCCTACATAAGGGTCAGACCTAAATAAATAATCCCCCTCCCCATCACCTCTAAGAAGAGAACATATTTACCTATTACTATGAGATTTCATGTCAAATGCCACCTTTTGTGCTTAGGAACCCCATTTTAAAAACCCAAACACTATGTACAGAAAAGGATAAATCCCCTCAATCCTCTATGGCTATCATAGTTGGAAGGTCTATGTTATGAAAAAACTTTTTTTTGTCTATGAACAAAATGCATCGGTGGCTCTGCATAAGTTTCCCACAAAATTGCCCTTCAACAAAAGAGAAACTCATACTCATGAGATACTTTTCCTACATTCATATTAACTATGATGTTTATATCTCGTATCATTTATCGTTTTAAGAAACTCGTGATGTTCTAGACCACAGGTCATTGGCCAGATAACATAATATTTAATAGTACAAGAAAGCCTCACATTGACCAGCACTACACAAAAATACAAACTCATCATTAAAATATTCAATGTACCACTCATAAATTTAAATTTTTTTGTGGAAATAGGGAACCATGAGAAGTGTTTAGTTCACAGGATGAAATGATTAGTTCATAGGTGATTTCTATCGTAGTGGTCCATGGTTCATGTCATCATGGGGACTAATAGAAAATTGAGAGAATTGAGTTCACTGGAAAAATGGTAAAATGAAAATGATTTGTACCCCCTTATATGGGCACAGTACCCTCCAACAGGTATACCTTTATACCAAAAACCAACTTCTATCATGACACACCTCTACATCAGGATAGCCTCCTATTTATCTCGATAAGAAAAAATTATGAGGGGGGGGGGGATTTTTTGTCCCAAAGACATTGTAAAGGGAATGTAAATTCCCAAATAATTTTTAAAATGGAATGAAAATTAATTGGATGAATAATTTAATGAAGAATGTAGAAGAATAAAAATTCATCCAAGAGAAGGAGGGATGCTATGAACTGAAATTCATTCATATACCATCACACTACGTGGTGGTCGATGGCTTCACAAGGCTTCCATGAACCAAGTGGTTCATATAACATAGATGAAAACACAGGTTCTTGTGAAATGTGTCTTTGGAAGAACGGAGGTGTGAAAATACACATCACATACAAAACCCATGAAGGACGTTTTTGAAAGAATAGAGCTACAAAAATTCTTCCCCACATACCATCCCCATTAACTAAACGGTTTTTATGTGTGGAAAAGCCAGCGATGTCCCATTAACAAGATGATATTGTTAAGGAATTGATGTAGTGATCTTATCTATGACAATCCAAAACACAATGGGCCTCTGTTGACCGAGTTTTCTATGGGTCAGGTGATTTCCCTATGGGGTTCTAAAAAAGGTGTCATGTAACCCATAGAGTTGGTTCCTCCACACCTATATAAATGTTTTTTAAGAGAGAGATAAAACATGTAGGGAGGAGAGACTTGAGGAGAACCAATTTATGAGAATTGAAGGCATAAAACATGAAAGTACTGTAAATACGAACTTTTCCATTGATTTCTAGATGTTATAGATCACCACATACAATAAAACAAGGATTCATAAAATTATTTAAAAGGATGAGAACTTGATTGGAGAACTATGAAACATATGTCGATGGCAGATGAACATCCCATGAACTATTTGATCAATCACCCTTCTTCAATCTGGCATCCTACATAGCACAACACCGTGTGGATAAAACCCTACCTCGAATAGCACCCTTCTAAACAAATGGAATCCAACACCACATAGTACCACACTTTGGATATAGAACCTAGGTTCGCATACCAACACAGTACACATACCAAAATGATGTATGTGTACCACTTTGGTATCTAGACAACCTATCCACCCACATTGCAACACACTATATAAGGGATGCCCCATCCTGCATGAAAAAATGGTATGATGAATGGGGAACCATCAGGGATCCTTTTCAAATATTAACCAAAAACATTATCCACCCAATTAATCAAGTCCTCCTTTACATTGTAAGGTAAATATATGGCTCCAAAAGGGTCTTATCCACCTATGAAATCCTCAAATCATGCCCCTTTTATGGGATTTCTAGACAGTGTAAGTCCCAACTCAAAACAAACACAAGGTATTTGATTCCCTACCAAATCAGATATGTGGGAGGCCTCTTAGAGGTCGAAATTTGACTTCAATAACACCCTAATGTTCATCAGACGTATCCCCAGTAGGGAAAATCCACGTAGTAGACTGTATCTCTTATAGACATCCTAGCCCGCATAGGCCTAAATCTCACACAAAACCTTCACTAGGAACCTTTAACGTAGACGTCCCTATCATATGATGTTAATCTACATGGATGAGTATTTGTAAGATGACCGTAAGAGCTCATGTGCATAGTTAAACAACTTCAAACTACATTTGTGCTGATACCTCTCACGAGGATACCTAGGAATCCCATCCTACGGGTTTGAAATCGATATAGAAAATACTCATTCCCCACATAGATGACGATATAATCAAGATTTCCTCATCACATAGATTAATCTAGTGATATCTCATTAATTTTTGACCTCTGTATATCCATGATTTATCTTGAGAACATGCAGTAATATTTGGACACACTCTTGGGAAAGAACATATGATTCATTAATATATCACCATTGAATAAATCTATAAGAGAGTCATGGAATAATAAATCATTCCCCCCAAAAGGGTGTGATTATCCCAACCTACCATCCTATCAGCCAAGGGATTCCTTAACTATAGTTATCCAAATCATACAAAAAGAACCTTCGATTGGAATTTAGGTCTATAAATAATGAATAAAAGGGTCGTTGGGAATTTCAAGATCTAATAAAAAACATGTGGAGGTCATCCAATGGAATCTTACATAATGTGTCCTGATTGCACAAACAAATAACTCCGTTCAATATCCGTCTAGGACCATTTAATTGGGGCACATAATTCACAAAAATGTACATACTTCCCTATCATAGCATGAGCATCTCAGTCCATTAAAGGTGTATGATGGGAAATATGGTCGAAACAGATACTAAAAAGTAAATCATATAGTTATTTATAATATATATTTGATCAATATAAAAAGGAATAGATAAAATTTTAAATATAAATTGATGTTTGAAATAATTATCATATTTAAGGAAATATAAATTAACATTTAAGATAATATACTTAAAATAATTAAAATGAATAAAAATAATTGATAATTATTTAACCAATTCATTTAAAATTATTATTTTTTAATTTTGATATGTATAGAAAATATTTATTTTGAAAAAAATTCTTTTAATAACACAAAAAAAGGAAGTCATGGAACCACTCCATAGGTGGACACTATTCAAAACATTGGTGAGTAGGGGTACCCATGAGAAGAGTACGTCATGGATGAATATAGTATTATGAATACCTCCCACCATGGTCATGTGGGGGGATATGTATATGGTCCTCATAATGGGTTCATAGTTTTGGAAAATATTCCATAGAATCCCATGTATATGTGTCATTTTTTGTGTTCTTGTGTTTTTAGACATAAAAACCTCACCATATATTATAATTTTCACGTAAATCCACAACGTTTAGATCTGGGATGAGTTTTAAAAATTTGTGATGGGATATCGGTCGTCTGTTTTGGATCGAGATCATCTGAACCGCACACCCTTTTTCCTAATCATATACTCCATTTATCACAGTCCCTATATTTATATACTAGCAGAACTCTTCCCATCATGTTTTATTTCTTCCCACAATTGATTTCCACTTTAACCCTTAGACTAATCAACATTTAATCTTCAAAAATATAATGATTAAAGAAATAATCACCCTTTTATTAGTGTTCATTATATTTTTATTAATTTTTCCTCCATCAGAATCTAAGGGTATCCACACACACACACACACACACACACATATGAATATATATTTCCACTCACCCCATAATATTCAAATAATTTTCTTTTAAGCATAATGAAGATTATTTTCTGTCTTGTATGTCAAATTTTTTATCCTTCCTTTTGAAGTATTGCAAATGAAATAAAGAATAAAAAAAGATATATATATATATATATATATATATATGCGTGTGTATAACGTATCCAATTAAATATAACACTTGCCTAGGTAATGAAAACTCTTAATTTCTATTTTAGGGAGGAAGTTGATATTTTCTTTTCATAACAAACTGGTGTAAATTGTACAATGAATTATATATATAAGTATGTATATATATTTAACCATCATAATTTCCCACCAAAAGACCCAACACCCATCCCCAAAAACATTATTTCTCTATGTCCAAAAGTCATCAACCTTATATTCATTGATCCTAGGTAAGAGATATTATTGATTTTGAAATTTTTGAATATATATAAACACTTCAAAATTCTAAAATATAAGGAATTTAGTAAAAACATATTATGATGAAGCATTTGTTTTAAAAATAAAAGACTCTAGTTTGTTTTAAGCCATTGATTTGAATAATAACCCTTCTAAGGTAAGAGTTATAAATCCAATATCATATTTATATAAATTATATAGAGTGTTAATGTTATAATGAATTAATCCATTACTTAGAATAAGATATTTTAAAAGAAAAATATATTATTTTTTTATAAGATCAAAAAAAATTTTGTAAAAAATAAATATCTAGGAGAATAGTAATTATTTTATGTATTCTATATAGAATATAATTTTATGTGTACCATTTTATGAAATGAATTCAATGATAAATATTATCATTTTATGTGTGAATTGTTTTTACTTGTAATTTAATGTTATTCACAACATTAGATATGTCCTTCATCAAAGTGATTCCTGATATTTCATGTACTTTAATTCATGTATTCATTTATATTTATGTCTCCTAAAGAAGATAAATTATTTATAAGTACATATTTTTTATAGTTATGTTTTTAAAATTATAAAATATAATATTTTTCCCTATAATTAAATTTGTATGTTTATTTTCCCCTATAAATTTTTTTGGTTGGTATTGAATTTTTTTTCAATTGTTAGTGATAAAGGCATTGTTATTAAAAAAATTTCAAGAAATTGGAACTAGATTTTTGAATGATATATTATAGTTTGAGTAGTAATCCCCAGACCTCATGGGGAAACTATTACACATGTGATATGAAGAAGTGGGATTATGTTTTTCAAATGTTCTTCTATGTTTCATAAAAATTGAATAAAAGTGATTATTTTTAAAATGGATCAATCATAAAAAGATTTTGAAAATATTTATTCTATTAAAAATACACGGTTTTCTTATAAATATACACTATATATTACTATTTATAAAATGATTCAGTGTGTGGAAAAACATTTTCATTTATTTATTTTATCAAATTATAATTGCTTCCAATGATTTTTTATTTTTTATGATATTTATTAATAAATGATTTTCAAAACAACATACTGAGAAAATTATTCCTCATAATATATTAAAAAATATTTTTAAAATGATTAGTATATTATCAATTGTTTGTTTTTTAGTATAACAAGGTAGTACATGTTAAATATTTGAGTATATGTTTTTAGGTCCAAGATAAAAAAAGAAATATATTTAAATAATTCTAAAAAACATAGACTAAAAATAGTGAATGCATGTAAAATACACTTTGTATTTTTCAATTGTATTTTTTATGAAAAAATACACAACATTTTTAATTATTGAATCCAAAATCATGAGAACATGTTGTTACAGTATCAATAAAATTCATCATCACAATTCAGAATATGATTTATATCAAAAAAAGATGGATTTGATCACATAGTCATCAATTATTAACTTTAATATTTATCTCAAAATCACATTGATAAATGTTAAATTATAATACCACAATGTATATTACTAAATCATATAATCTCAATGATTTGAGAACCAATTAAATAAATAAAATAAATATCCATTAATCCTCAATAAAATCAAATATTAATAATAAAAAATTACTTACGTATCATTTCTAGTGGAAAGACATTACTTGAAAATAATTCAGTATTGCATCAAGTAATGATTTATGTCATTCTAGGAATGGACTGGATTTAATATTATCTATCCTAAATAGATTTTAGTGAAAAAGAAGTTGTTTTCATAAAGAATTTATGTTTTTGTACAAGAATGAACCCCTACCATTGATAAAATATTATGAATCTATGAAAATTTTAAATTGTGAAAATGAATGTTATCTGTAATACATTGTTGAATACAAGGGAAATATCGATGATTTGTTTGATCATGTCATGGGAGAACATTATATCTTGTGGGTTGGCCTATGTTTGGTGTACCCTCAGTTGAAGTATATAATGTAGACATCCAAAATTCTATGTTCTGTACTAGATATGGTCATTATGAATTTGAAGTTATTTCATTTAAATTAACTAATGCACATGTTGTATTCATGGATTTTATGAATAGAATATTTCATGAGTTCTGTGATAAGGTTGTGGTTGTGTTTATTTATGAAATTATATTAAATTTTAAAAGTTCATAGGAGCATGAAAATCATATAAGGGTTGTTTTTCAAACATTGAATGAGAAGAAACTCTATGAAATGTTCTAAAAAATGTAAATTTTGGCCACAAAAAATGTGTATCCACAATCAATTTTTTTTAAATATGGCATAACTAATGATCCTTCTAAAACAAAATTTGTTGAATAGTGGAAAAGACCAACAAATATAACACGTAATCTTGGTTTTATTGTTTTGGTAGGCTTGAATTATAGTTTTTTTAAATCATGGCATGATTATATATCCCACAAAATACATTTACTAGAAAAGGGGTTAAATTTGTTTAGTGAAAAGAATATGATGATTGTTTTAAGAAATCGAAATGTATATTCATGAATGCTCCATTTTTGACCCTACCACCCCTGATGTAGTGAATTTTTTATCTACAATGATGTTTATTTGTAGATAATTTGTTGTGTTATAATGTAGAATGACCAGGTAATTGAATATTATTCACGTCAATTGAAACCACAAGACTTAAATTAAACAACCCATGTGTTAGAGTTAGTTGTAGTTTTTTTTCATTAAAATTATGGAGGCATCATTTGGATGGAGAAAATTGTGAAATATATAATGACCAGAAAACTTTCAAGTACATATTTATAGAAATGGAATACAATATGAGATAGATAAGATGTTTGGAAATAATTGAGGAATATTATTGCAATATTCATTACCATATTGTTTAATAAAAAAATGTTTCTAATGAATTGAGTAGGAAATGTAATGTTACATAAACAGTTAAATGTTTAGAATGTGGCCTATTGATGAATTATTTGATAAACTATGGATCTGTTGTTTTTGGTGCAAAAAAATCCTATATTTTGTTTCATGTTTTAGTGTAGTCACCTCTATTAGGAAAAATAAAGCAATCACACAAAGAAGATGAAAAGTTATAGAAAAAAGTAGAATGGGAATAATGGGAAATTTGTAAGAATTTAACCTTGATAAGGATTATATTTTTTGGATTTTGGGAAGATATTTTGTGTTCTTTATGATCCTCAGTTGAAGATATAAATGTTATGTAAAGCTAATAGTTATCTTTTTTAGTTCATCCTGGCAACACAAAGATGTACAAGGATTTTCGAGAGTATTACTCATGGAATGGAACGAGAAGAGATATTGCTAGTTATACCGTGAAATGTTTGAAATTAAATTATGTTACAGAAATGAAATAGTTATCTAAGGGGATTCATCTATAATTACCAATTCCATAATTGAAAGTGGAAAATATATACATGGACTTCGTTGTGGGAATACAGAAGACATCTCATGGTAACAATGAAATCTGGTTTATTGTTCACCGACTGACTAAAGTATCACATTTAATTCGTATTATTGATACTATGTATTTGGATCTTATTTTCAGAATGTACCTCGAAGATAATTTTAGGATAAATGGATTTCCTCTTTCAATTATATCTGAACATGATCACTGGTTCCCTTCTATGATTTGTAAAGGCCATCAAAAGTAATTTGGAATAGAAATAATGTTCAACACTACATTTTATCCTCAATATAATGGATATATCGAGAGGAAAATTAATACATTGGAGGATTTTCATTGAGAATGTTCAATGGAATAACAGGGATTTCGGGAACAATATCTTCTTTTAGTTTATTATATTTATAATAACAGATTTCATTCTATTATATAGATGTCACTTTTTTAGGCATTTAATGGAAAGTGGGGTCGAACTACTATTTTTTTAGTGATTGTAAGGTAAGGAAGTTTATGGGAAAAAAATTAGTAAGGGAAGTGGAAGAAAAATTCAGATGATTCATCACAACATGTTGATAGCTCATAGAAGGCAGAAAAGTTTTGAAAATAATAGGTGGAAAGACATTTCATTTGAGGTAGTTGATCATGTTTTCCTTAAAATAACTCCTTATAATAGTGCTATGTGTTTTTGTAAAAAGAGAAATTTAATTCCATGGTTCAATGGACCTTATGAAATCATATAAAATGATTGACCAGTATCCAAACCAGTAGAGTTTCAGTCATTTTTATCTCAGGTAAATATTGTTTTTCATGTTTCAATGTTGAGAAAGTATGTGCCAATTTATCTCATGTTTTGTGCCCAGAAGTAGTTCTGTGTGAAAATAAACATTCTTATAATCAGATAACTATTTAGACTCAAGGTCTTAGAGAGAATGTATTGTGTAATAAGTTTATCCACTAGGTAAATGATTTGTGGAGAAACAACATGGTTAAAGAAGCAACATTGGAATCTAAAAATTCAATGAGAAAAAGTTACCCCCACTTGTTTACTAAGTAAATGAAATTTACGAGGATGTAATTTACAGAAGGCGTCGAGAATATAACACCCCAAGGTTTTAAATATAATTAATTAAAAACTAAGTCTCAATGAAGAAACACGTTTTTAAGAAGATAGTTATAAACTATCCATTAAACATAATATTTCCATTTTTGGTTTTTTAATTTCTAAAATCTTACAAACATAGTTTCAATAAGTATGTTATTTGTTTTCTAATAAGAAAAAAATAATTATTGTTGTATAATAACCTACCCTTTTGAATATTACCCTACCATTACGAATATTTATATTAATGTTTTGAATAGTAAATCATCCAAATGAATGGTGACATCACTAATGAATGTATAATAAGAAGGAATATTATAAGTAAAAATACGACCACATTATAAATTTATGTATTTTTATAATTCATAAATATTTAATTAATTATTTTGACTAATTTTATAATTTATTTAAAAATATTTTTTAATAAAATTTAATCGTAAATTATTGTTATATTTTTTGTGGTTATATGATAATTTTATGAGACCTTGAATAATTTTTCAACATGTTATAAAATCATTTATAGTTTTAAATTATTTATTTTAATTAGAAAATTAATATCTCATATTTAGGTAATTATTTTGATAAAATTTAGTACCTTTTAGAATTCTATAAGTCGAAAAAAGGTTTGGCTAATTTTTGGGATTTTTATTAAACACATTAATTTTTCTTGCCTAGTGAAATTAGATAGTTTAAGAAATGTTTTAAATACATGAATTTATGAATCATGATTTAGTTGTGGGTGACCTAAATGGAAATGGGTTTGAACTAAAATGCACTTATTACTAATTTTTTTCATAGGAATTGTTACTATTTATATTCTTGAGAGAAAATTTTAAACTAATGAATAAAATAATATAAAACCCCTCCTCTCCCCCACTATAATTAACAACCTCCCACACCTCTCAAGATTTAAGCATTGTCTAGATTCATCCAGTCCTCCTCTAAAGGATCTTCCACATGTCTATGTCCTGGTAGTCACACCAAATGAAAAAAACCATAGTCCAAAAGGAGGATCTCAAGGAGAAGAGATCATGACGTAAAAAACCACTTTAATTTCTATTTAATTTCAATTCAATTATTTCATTTTCTTAAATTCTCTTCACTAGCCATTATCCAAGAGGCCTGGAGACTCCATTATCTTATATATACTGGTTTTTATATTGTTTTGGGAAATATTAGTCATTACACTTCTTCTCCTCTACATATTATTTAAAAAAACATCTTCTGTGATGTGTCGATTTACCGACATCATGGACGATGTATTTTAAATTTTCAGAAAATACATTAAAGGTGGTTGTAAAATAATTTTAATAAATGTAATAGATTTTAATGTGTACTATTTTAATTCTATTATGTTCTAGACATAATTTATATTCATAATATTAAAGATATATGACGAAAGAAGTTTTTAATTATGGAAAAACTGCAAAAAAAGATCTAAACAAATATCGTTAATGTTTTAATAAATAAATAAACTTCAATATAGAAAATAAAAATGATCAATGGTATAATAAAAGGTTTTAGAAATGTTTTAATAAAATATAATTTCACTTGTGGAGTTTATCTTCAATTATATGGGTAAATCCTTTATGAACCCACCATGATAACCATGTAAAGAACACACCCAAAATAATTTAAGAAACAAAATATTACTAAAAAATGGGTTTAATGTTGTTATAAAATGATCATATAAGTTCTTATAAAATTGAACATGTTCTCGTAAACCATTATAAAACTATTTTAACCAATATAGAAGAGTTTTAAACCTGTTTGAAGGAATTCGATCCATATGTAAGTGATCCTCTCTTTCCTACTTTTATTCTAGAATATCCTCTATGTTATTGACGTAATTTTGTAATTCCAAATGAAAGGGTATTTTTTCTCACCTCCCCCATACTACCCTAATGATATATAAATAATGGGACACTCATTTATCTCCCATTAATCACTCCCAAGTACCCTAGATTCGATGAATAAATTTCATAAGGGAATTCTTAACCTAGTTTCCATTCATTGGGTTAACCTTCTACTTTATTCATTATGTTGTATTAAGATTATTTTAGTGGTGATTTTTTTATATTAGGTTTTCTTATGTTTATTTATAGTGTAAACAAAATTCCATTACATTTTTGTAATTATCAAGCCCATTGTATTTGTAAGGGACTTTCCATTTTATTTTTTTTAATTCACTTTAATTAAATTCAAAAACATTATTTTTTTCTATATATGACAGGGGTGGTTTATCTTGATGTCATGATAATTTATTACAATGATATGTTCTTAAAAATATTTATGTTTGGGTGAGCCCATTATATCATACTATATGATGGGTTGGGCCCCATTATTGCTCAAGATATGACAGTTGATCCCTCGTACAACTCTCTAATGCATCGGGTACTCCAGATGTGGAAGTTGAATGAATTTATATTTCATGAATAAGGGTGATTGTAATATTCATGTGGTAAATATGTCCCAAGGATACTACATAATATTTATATGCCTTTGAATATGTTTTTATGTGATGGATTTTATTAGTTATTATGACATCACATGACTAATGATTTCTTACTTTATACAAATTACTGAGATCTTTATTCTCATCCAATGTCTATAAATATTTTCAACCTATTATATGGATGTTTAAGAGAGGGAATAAATACAATTTAAATGTTATGGATAATATTCAACGAAATTTAGATTTATTTGAAATGTTATATATTTTGAAAAAGGTGGATACTATTTTGGTAGTATCATCATGTATGATTATGGGATGGTATATATGTTTTGTCTCCTAATTCTCTAAAACAGTAATCCTGAAAAGATCATCAATGTGTAATAATGCTTGTTCTTGTCTAATACTCAATATAATGTAATGTTTTTGAGGTTGGATCCTTCTATGTGTCCAGCCAATAGAAGGGCATCACAGAGCACTGCATCATCCTAGAGAGGTCCAATGCTACTCTTATGGTGGGCAAGGTCACATGGCACGTGACTACTAGGTTAGGAATGCTGAGAATCCAAGGAATATAGTAGGTGGACCACCATGACAGAGACATCACCATGACTAGGGATCCCCCGTGAGGGGACTAGGTGGTCTCTAGGGAGGTGGTTTTGGATGAGGACAATGAGGAGTTGTAGGTGGGGGAGGACGATGTGAGATTCTCCCACCCCTACCACTATCGGGTGGCCCATGTCAGGATCTTGGAGCTGGATGGTGGGTTCATGGATAAATGTAATCTATGTGTGTTTGGGATCCTCCATCACATGAGACGATTCAATGTATGATATGTGTTTATTATAATATTTCTTTAGTATTATTAGGAATATTTTCCAATCTCTCATTTTTATGGTTACTCCTAATATGGAAGTGGAGCTTCTAGTAGAGCCACTTAGACAACAACATTGTCTTGAGGTTCTTATGGGGAGAACTTTTTTTTATGTATTTAATCTTCTGGAACTGTGAGTTTCTAGTTATTAGGGATATGATCATGTGAGACCAAATGGTTATCATAATGGAACCATATAACATCATCTTAGACATGGATTGGATTTCCATGGCTCGATCCCAGTTAATCTATGACAACAGGATTTTCAGATGCATGTACGTTGACGGGATGAATTTCTCTTTTCACAGTGAGTGAGACCTCATAGATGGGTAGGGAGGTGATATATGAAGGAGGATATATCCATTTTCCCATCAGTTATCAAGTTTGACCCTTGGTATAGAAGACTCTTTATGAACCTAGGTCCTTTAGTTGTGGAGGATTATATAGATGTATTCCCTGATGATGTTCTGTGATTACCTTTATGGTGGGAGTTAGAGTGTTTCATTGTCTTGAAACTATGAACTACCCTAATATCTTCTTCATCAAATCATATTGAACCCACTAAGTGTTGGGAGGTATGTTTATTTTTGAAGGACCTTCATGACAAAGGTTTCATCAGACCCAGTGTATCCCCCTGGGTGACTCTAGTTCCATTCGGGAAGAAGGAAGATGAGATGTTATAGCTTTGTGTGGATTATCATCTCCTAAATCAGACCAAAATAATGAAAAATTACTTCTTTACATAAATTTATGATCGCATAGAACAGTTTTATGGTGTGAGATGGATCTCTAAGATTGATCTCAAATCCATCTACCTCCAGTTGTGGGTTCACGAGGCTGATATTCTGATGTTGGCCATCTGATGTTGCCACGTGCATTGTTAGTTCCCAGTGATGCCCTTTAGCATTAGAAATGCTCCCATCATATTCATGGATTTGATGAACAAGGACTTCCAGAAATACATGAACCAATTTTTTTTATCTTCATCGATGATATACTCATTTATATTTCATCCGAGGTAGAGAACGTAGAGAACCTGAGGATGGTTTTTCATTTACTTTGAGATAACCAACATTACAGGAAGCCTTCAATTTAAAAAATTATCCCATAATTTTCATGGATTTGATAATCCATATCTTCCAGCCATACGTGGACTGATTTTTTGTTACTTTATTCCATAACATAAACATTTACATTCCATTAGAGAATGTATAGAACTTAAGGATAGGTTTTGATTTATAGAGATAGGACCGGCATTATAGTAATCTCTTGATGTTCTAGTTTTGGATACATGAGTTACACTTTTTAGGACGTATCATCTTTAAGGTTGTTTTATCCATGTATCCAATAAATATTGAAGTAGTTCTTTCTTATGAATCACCCATGAAAGTGTCAGAGGTGTGAAGCTTTCTTGTATTGGACGGGTAATATAGGGGATTTGTGGAAGTCTTTTCTAGGATTGTTGCCACATTGACCACTATAATGGGTTAGAGAAAACCATTTACATGGTATGAAAAGTTATTGATGTCCTGAAAGGAGATGAGGTAGAGGCTGAAGAGGACTCCAATTTCCAGACTATAAGAGGAGGAAGTTGAGTTCATGGTGTATTGTGATGCATCAGGTGCTGGGATTGATATCATTTTTATGCAATGATAGGTTATCATTGCATAAAGGAAGAGGAATTTGATAACACATGATTAGAACTATGAAAATCATGACACAAAGCTTGTAGAGGTAGTATTCTCCCTACGAATGTGGATACACTATCTTCTGGGAGAGCAGTTGGTGGTTTACATAGAACATCAGGGCCTCACATAAATCTTACCCAGACAGATTTGAATCAATGGTAGTGAAACTGGTTGGTGTTCTTGTAGGACGATGACTTTTAGATAGTCTATACTGATAGGAAGGGAAACATTAATTCTGAAACACTCAACATGGATTTTTAGGCATTCCAAGTCTGGGATGTTTCAGAGAAGCTACCATCCCTATAGTTGTACCTTGTGGATCAGGAGGGTACAAACTTCCTACATTTGATGGTTTTGACTCCATTGTTCCATGAGAACATGAGAGCGTCCCAACTGGGAGATATATTCTGAAATGATTTTGTGTCCATATATCCATATGTGATTCACATTATGGATATTCTAAATGAGGGAATCAGTATATCTTGTTTTTGGGGCGGACATTACTTCGATTTTCAATGTGGGAGGAGGTGATGTGAAAGTTCCACACATCTACCTTAGTAGAATATCCGAATGTGTTGATTGTGTACATGTATATTTAATGGATGTTTTGATGGTCTGAAATGAGATGAAGCTTAAATGAGTTTATCTCATGATTCTTAAACTGCCAGTTTGTGATGTTTGAGCATCAGGTTCTTGTGGTTTTATTATATCAACTTATGGTCCTAGAGTGGAAATGGGATGGCATATCCATAGACATCATCATAGGGCTTCTGTGTACAATGAAGGGTCACAAAACCATTTGGATTATAGTGGACTGGTTAAAGAAGTTGTCACACTTTCTTTATAAAAGTGAGAAGATTTTGGAACATATTTTGGTGTAGTTTTCCAAAAGAGATATCTTCCTTCTTCACTAGGTACCATAAAAAATTGTCTCTGATATTGATGTGCAGTTTACGTCATGATTTTGGAGAGGCAAACCTGAGGCATTCCAGACCTAGATATTGATGTGTGTGGATATTCACCCCTAGATCGATGTGTAGACAAAGACTAGTATCCAAGTATAGGAGGATATGATGAGGGATTACGTGTTGGATTTTGGCCCGAGGATGGATGATCATCATATTTTGGTAGAGTATTCATAAAAAAACATCTACATATCTAAATTTGGAATGAAACCTTCTGAGTCCTTATACGGGAGACTCTAAAGGCCAACATTGTGTTGGATGGAGGTTGGGGAGTCATGCCTCTTGGGAATATAGTTGGCGCAAGCAATAAAATATAATGTGAAGGTCATCCATGAATAGATGAATATGGAATAGAGATGACCAAAATCCTCTATAGACCACCATTGTAGGCCTTTTTAGTTTGATCAGGGATACAATTCCTTAATGAGTGTTTCCCCAC
The DNA here is from genome assembly GCA_963277665.1 of Viscum album. NCBI lineage: Eukaryota > Viridiplantae > Streptophyta > Magnoliopsida > Santalales > Viscaceae > Viscum > Viscum album. The sequence continues at coordinate 64,495,209 of OY728128.1, forward strand.
GATATGAAATGTAGTGGATCGGCCGGGGAGGCATGTTATACTTGAGGATCATCAGGAGGCATGAGATCATGTAAATGGTTGGAAAGGTTGCCAACCATTTTACCGTACCACTAAAACATGAGAGAGTGACGAATATCTTCATCATTTCACAACTGAGGAGATACATGCATGATCCAACTCACATCATCGACAGGAGGGTGTTGGACATTGAAGATAAAGACACATTTATAGAGAACCTAGTGGTGTTCGGGGAGTGACATGAGAAAAAAATATATGGACATACCATCCTGTTGGTTTTCATGTTGTGGTTTCAAAAGAACATGCATGAGATTTTTCGGGAATGAGAGAGTCGGATGCAGGATCAGTCCACTAATTTATTTCTTAGTTTTTCTCTCCAGGGGTGAAAAACATGAAAGAGGAATGATATAGAAACCTGGTTTTCACAATGTATGAATTTTAAATATTTTTATATCAAATTCCAGAGTTGGGAACTTAGATGTTGTTCAATTTCAAGGCCCGGTGTGCCTAGAGTTAATTATAGAAATAATATTTCGTATATTTTATACTATGCACATGAAGGAAACATGATAAATTTTAAATAGTTTCTTAGGTATGAATTCACAGGCCATATTTGTGTCCAGAATGTGGAATTTACCCTAGGCCGGATATATATGTTTTCTGCATGGGACATCAATATAAAATATCACCCAGGGTAAAAATTGAAAATAAAATTTTTATTCATAATTATTTTTTTCTCAGATGTCATTTAAAATAAATTTTTAATGGATACAAGGATTTTAAATCCTTGACTACAATTGAGTTCATAATGAGGTGTTTTGACTATGTACGACATCAATTGAGAGGGATTCGGAGGTCTAGATTCTACAAACGTTTTTTGGGGTCTCAATGTTTTCATATAAATATGAGTTTTTGAAATATGGATTTTGTTTGGCCCCTAATCCTCCACGAACCCATCTCACACTCTCTCTCTCCATCGTTATTTGAATAGTCAAGGAAGAAGCATTCAAGAATCGTCATTGTATTATAATGGGAGTGATTAAAACATTCCCTCATTGATGAAAAAATCATTTTGATGTAGGATTCTTTCCTCTATTTTCCATTTGATTTTTTTACTTGAAATTACATTCTTTTCCGTTTAATTAATCATTTTATTTATCTAACAGTGATGTCCATAGTAAAACTTTAATATATATTCATTCACAGCATTTAAATTCTCTCTGTCATTTTCTTTTCATCAGGGATATTCCTGATCTACTTTTGGAAACAAGAAACCACCAATAGATTGATTAATTTAGGCTAGTTATTTGAACCTCCTAGCGCAATGAACCCTGATATATTATCAGTTATTCAATCCAAAAATAGATAAGGGTATAGTGGAATGTGGATTTAAAAAATATAGAGTGAGTGAAAGCACCACTCTGCAGCAGACTGTGGGGCATCCTGTCAGCTGAGTAGGGTCATACTATATAAACCGAACCAGAGACAACTACAAAAAAAGAATAGGTAGAGACCGACCATGGGACAAGCCCCTATCAGCATGCAGGAAGGGTTTAAAGGGTCTGGCCACGACAGGTCAGCCCCAACCATGTTTTCCAAAGACCAACCCGATGGTTTAATCTTAATTAAAACCAGGAAAACTGGGTCGGACACTAGGGTGGCCAAAGTGGCTAATACTGTGGTCGACCAATGTAGTTGATTACGATGTTTTGGTAGCTAGAGTTGCCACGGGGCATGCAACTGCCTTTGGACCAAACAAACAACAATGCAAGTTGACCATGATGTCTGGTCAGTATGAATAATAGTTCAAATAGGAAGGTCGGTCTATGAGAAACCACATCATGGTTGTTTAACCATAGTGGTTGAACGCCGTGGTCGGTCACCGACATGCCCCGACTATTTTTGTGAGGTGTCTTTAAAGGATCATATATTATAAACCAGGTGTCTGTTTGACATGTTATCTCTGGTGAAATGACCCTCTCTTCAAGACATTCTATTCATATTAAATTTGATTACTCAATGTTTTGGTTTGATATGTGGGCCCCACGATGACCCATCCGAGCATGTAAGGGTGAAAAGTAATTTTTTCTCAATTTTTTCATTTCTAAAAATTTAATATCGTATTCTTATTGTTTCCCACATATAACGTGATTGGGACCTCGGATTCGGCCTTTGGGATATAATTTATCCTTTTACGAACATGATGATCATTCAGGTAGTGCTCAAAGTTAGTAGTTGTTCGAAAATGACTCAGAGCTATTCTCAGTGTAACCCTCCATCCGAGCTCATCATGTGTACTTGACCTATTATTATTGGAACCATCCTTCCATTATATGAATGGGTCATCGATAAAATTTGAGTGGAACATCCCCATCTAGGCTGGGCCTATGTCACGATGACACTAGAGTGGAACCCTCAATCTGGGATGGGAAAGTGTCCTCAACATTAAGGCCTAACCTCCTAACTTTGTGAATCAGTGACGAGACATAATTTGATGTAGTTGTAGAATCATTGATTAAGAGGGTTTCTTTTCCAATGAAGATTCATCCTATATATGTGATCTAAAATCATGTGGGAAAGAGAGATCTTCTTAGAGATGATAGTATCACGGTGTAGTGATTGCACCCCTTTGACATTTGTTTTTGAAAATAAGTATGAGATGTTGGGCATTGATGGTTTTACTTCTTTACTATTTTTCTACTCTTTTCCTTGGATGAGTTGTGAGATGTAGATCCCCTAACACCCTTTTTTAGGGCATCTTTAACTGAGCATATATATATATATATATATATATATATATATTTATATATATATATATATTTACATTATATTTTTAGTAACCACTCCTTGGGTTTGTATAATCTCTTTCTAGGAGAGGTAAATAAGTGTTGGGTATGTCACGTTCTTTTAGTGTATAGCTTCCCAAGGTTGTAAGATTATAATATCCTAGTATAGGTAGTTAATTGTCGACGATGTGTTCTTATTCTGAGAATCTATAGCTTCTTGTATTTGGATGAGCCTGCTATAGTCCTTGTTGGGTTGAGCTGCACTATTTTTTAGTACTTGTTCCATCTATTATATACCATTCCATTTGATCTCTTACTACCCCCTTCTTTTCTGGGAATCCTAATAGGTATTTTCATACTCACACCTACATGGTCTTTTCTCACATGTATCGTGCCTTATGTAGGAAACAGACAGGGTTGATCATGACATCAGGGAGCTTAGGGATGTAGGTTCATGGACCATGTATGATGGTCATAGCATGGACCCTAGGAGTGAGATGAATTTTTTCATCGAGTTTGATATGGGTGTTTGTACATGTACATAGGCAAAGTCCTCCTCATGATTGGTCTATCTTTGGCACTTGTCACCACCACATGGCCTTTTGTGTTGGTCTTGGGGTAGTTAAGGCTCGAGGCCCAGCATGGGTCAGGTCCTGACACATTAAACATTAGTAATCTTAATAAGTACTCACTCAACTATTCATATCATAAAATACAATGGATAATTTAATTTATGAAAAAATAAGCTATTATATATAACTAGAAATTTTGAATATAGATATTATATATACTAAATTTTTTCATTTGTAAAGTTACAATATAGTGGGTGTTTTTTTTAACATAAAAATAAAATAATACTTAATAAAATTTATTAATAATATACAAGTGTGAATTTAATAATACTGAAAATTGCTTTATTGTTTTTCATAATTAAATGGGTTGATTATATAAAGGAAATGATGAGGTCTAGTGAGTTGGAAGTATTTATGCAGATATTGTTCTGATGATAACAATAATTATATAAAACAATTTTAATATATATTAGTATTAATTTTCCGAAGGTAATACGATTTTTTGATTGTAATAAGTGTAAATAATTTATATTATGGGTGGTGGAAAAATATATATGAAATGTTGTGATAAATGTAGGATATAAATAGTATATATAGATCCTCAATTACCAAAGGGGGTGAATTGTAAGTTTAAATAATTTTGTTTTTAACCGTAAGGAAAAAAATGTTTAAAAAATTTAAATAATGAAAATTTAGAGAGCATATTTTAGATATATGAAACAAACATTCTCAGGGTCTAGAAATATGAATCAAAAGATGAAACATAAGAAAAACTATCTTAAAGGAAGATTCTACCTTAAAGTGTGTAGAATTTTATTTATCAAAGTATGTAATGTTCAATAATGTATAACAAAGTTATAATTTCGTCAACATTGAAAATAAAACCAAAATAAAAACATGAAACAAAAATATGTAACTAGGAGAAAATAATCTCACCCATAGAGTACTATATCTAACAACCATGGATAAAGGTCCCATGATATATACATTCACGAATGTCTATTTTACCCACACACTGGTTAGCCCTCGATATAAATATAGGATTTAATCTTGTATCCTTGCAGGACCTTGATTTTTAAGGTATTCGGAACCGCTATCATCCCATCCCAGGAAGCCCTTGATTTCAATCAGCAACAATTGGAGTCTTCTGAAGCAAGCTAATCAAGATGTTCACTACTGAACAAGATTTTTATGAAACCACAAACCAAGAGAGTCTTTCTCTCTCAATATCTAACTTCATTTCATTACATCATGTCATCTCTAGATTTATAAACCAATTATGAGCTCATTTAAATGAGCTCTTATTAATATAAAAAACTATAATGGTCAGATCCCTCCTCCAACGTTCATATTTTTCATTGAATTTTGGAGGGACTTCTACACATTTCACTGATCCAACAGTTAGTTAAAAATAGATTGTATGGAATAATTTTATACATACTAAATCATGTGTAAGAAAAAATTAATTATCTTAAACAATTCAGAATATATGGAGTATATGGAAAACCTAATTTGGAGACTAATCATATAAAAAATAAAATTGTATAAAACATGGATATTCAGATACAGTTTTACATAGAATTATGGATCTCAATTCTATAGATTCTGGAGACCGAATTCTAATGAATCTAGAGTCTGAATTATGAGGGATTTATATTAAGAATATTGAGGAATTTGAATTCTGAATATTGATGATTTTGTAGTATAAATGTTGAGTAATTAAGAGTTTAAATTATAAGGAATTCAATGTTTGAATTTGAAGGAATTTAGTGTCTGAATTTGATGGAATTCAGAGTCTGAATTTGAAGGAATTCAGAGTCTGAATACTAGGAAATTTTGAGTTTGAATTTGGAGAAATTGGGAGATAAAATTCTAAAGAACTCGGATATGGAATTTGAAGGAATTCAAAGTCCAAATTATGAGGAATTAAGGATCTGAATTTCTGATAATTCAGAGCTGGAATTTTAGGGAATTCATAGTATGAATTTCATATAATTATGAGTGTGAATTTTAGTGAATTTATATTTTTAATTTTAGAGTATTCAGAGAATAAATTTAATTGAATTCGTAGTCTGAATTTCGATGAAATTGGTGTATAAAAACAAAAGGCTCTTTGTTCAAAGAACAATAAGATTCTGAGGTTTTAGATAATAATCCGAATTTTTGAAATAGTAATAAAATGAATTTGGTTTTTAGAGATTATCAAATGAGACAATTAAAACCATGATAAGGAAAAAAAATTAATTAGAGAAGGAAATTTTCTTTATGAAAATAATCATAATGGAATGAGAATTTTCTTTAAGTAAAAGTGTTTTGAATTTTCAAAACATATAGGAATGGAAAATTCATACGGAAACATTATTGACTCAACAAATAATCCATTTATAGAAACCAATAGGGAAATAATGGTGGCAAAAAAATTCATTCTTTATTTCATGAATATTAGTATATGACAAGAGAATATCACACTAAATTATTTATAGGTATGGTGAAGTATTTTATTACTAAGAAAATAATTATATAAATTTTATGATCAACCTTAGTAATTTATTTTTGAGGGTAGTTATTACCAACCATTAATAAATATTGGGATAATTATGGAAAATATATTGGAGAAATAACAATTGTTTTCATAAAAAAAGTATTTCATAGTGAAATTTATCACATTGTAACAAAGTGGTTAACTAGGTCATTAAGTGACTAGGTCATATTATTGGGAAATTAATGATGATATAAGTTTAAATTAGTGAGTTCCTTGTAGTAAATAACAAAAAAATTATTTTGATGTTAATATGAATTAGTAATTATTGGCCACATGGTTAAGAATTAGAAACCAATAATTAATTTTGGAATTTCATAAATCTTCTGGAGTGTCCAAATATATAATGAAAATAAATACATTTACATCTATAAATAATTATCAATTGAAAATGATGTTTTGAGTGAGATATCACTTTGTATTCACCATTTATTCCCTCTCATTTAACCCATGATTCATCCAAATGAACCTGTAATTCCTTTTATGGTTTCATCTATGGAGATTTTTAAGAAAATGATTTTTTGGGTATAGTTCTGTTTTTATGTTTAAACATTACCATGTGTTTGGTAGAATTAATTTTTTTATCAAACCCATGAATTTATAGTAATTCATGGAATAAAATTCCAATTCAGTTATTTAATGTCTAATTTGTTGGTTCTTTTTGTAAATTTCAACCATCATTAAATCACTGAAAATTTTTGATCCTTAACTCACTATCATAATGGATCATATTAGAAAGAAATTTTTTTTGATTCCTCTACAATGAAACTTTTAGTTAAAATAAAAATTAATATTCAATTAATATAATTCATTTAAGATAATGATAGGTCCCCTACATATAAACAATTTTACTTATAGAGAATATCATAAAAAATGAAAATAATATACCCGAACATAAAAAATGGTTACTAAACTGAGAAAAAAACATATAGATGTTTAAAAATGATAAAAATGAAATCAATACACTGATGATAATAATAATTTACCTCTACCTAGGTCTGCCAAATCATGGAGTATTCCAGGTTTTATATCACACCCATATAGAGTTCTCTCAACAGTGAGGGTAAATAGCATTCCATCATGTGTGCCATAGGTTACCTAAGTGCCGAAAATCCCAACAGGTAAATTTGGCATCAAAAATAGTTTTTATAAGATATCATTTTTATAGTTTATTAGTAATCATGATTTTATATTTTTATATCGTAAAGACAATAGATTTTGGACCCTATAACATAAAACTATGTTAAATAGCCCATATTATATCTTGAAAAAAACTAATTCCATTTCAAACCACAATGAAATGTGAATTATTAAATATTAAAAAATTATATATTAATTATTAGGTAAAAACATAATAACAATTTTCAATAAATAGTCATTTTTATTTTTCATTAATTTATTTTTTAAAATGATTGAATTTGAAAAAATATTTTAAAAAATGTGATTGTTTTTAAAATTAATAAATAAGATTTATCATATTTAAAATTTTATCATAAAAATTAGTCATTATATGTTTAAAAATAATTACATAATTGAATTATTTAGTTATTTATAAAACATTAAAATAAAGAAAATTGTTTCTTAAAAAGTAATTTTCAAACAAAAATTTATATATTCAATTTCATTGTTTAAGTAAATAAGTATTTTAATTTTGAAATTTTAATTTGATAAAAATTAATATCATATTTTAATTTAAATTTTCCAAATTATTTTTGGGTTAATTTTTGATAATTTTCTAAAAAACAATTTATGTGAATTGATGAAATTAATTTTATTACTAAAATCATAGAATTTCTGAGTCATTCAATAATTATGTATTACATTCAAATGCCTAAAAAATTGTCATGGTGAATTATTTTTTATGGATTTAAAATATATATCTCAAAATAATGTTATGAATTTATAAATCAAAATTTTTTAATAACTTAATTAAAATCTTCTCATAAAAAATATTTTTTGTCATTAAATATAATTAAATAATATTTTCTATATAATTTTATTTTTCAATTATTTAGAAGATAAAATTAACTTATTTTTTATATAATAGGCCAATTTATATGCTTAAAATTAAATAAAGTTACTATTTGTTTCCAAAACAAAACATCAATGCTTTAAATTATAATTTTTCTAAAAATTATTTTTTATGGATTGAATTCCCTATTGATAATATCAATTTTTCATAAACATAGTAATTTTAAAAGATAAAATAGATTAAATATTTGGAATATGTAACTCTTAATTATCTAATAATTTTTATTTTAGTTTTAGTCATTAATCATAAATAATGTAGCTAAAAATTAGTTACTACATTAAAACTAATAATGAAAAAAGTGAAAATTATTTCAGAAAAGGACTTGGAAAATGCCTTAAATGATATTTAAAATGAATGATTACATCATTATCCAAATTATATCATACATAAATCTATTTTTATCAATTTTTATTCTTATTCACATGTATAACAATTTCTCTCTTTATATAAACCAGAGATACAAAAAATCCACTCTTTCAACTTATAAAAGTGGCCTCCCACCACCCCATCAAATTCACATTAATAATTTAGTTTCATGTACAAAATATAACATTTTTATTAATCAATGCTCATATTCCCATTATTTGAGCCACTAGTAAAAATATATTTCATAAAGACTTCCATTTCCAAACTGTATTCCAAGGGGAAGCTGATGTCCACAACCTGGGTACTTTTTCCCCTACAACTATCAGATAGTATGGTACTTGGAAAGCTGATTGAAAAATAGCTTCAGTAATTAAAAGGTTATTCTATTTTAGAGAGCCTCTCCAAAATTGTAAAAAACATTATGCGTGTCCGTGATATGGTTTGACTTTATTCAAAGGAAGCCTCTATAGCCTATGATGAAATTACTAAAACATTTAATTTCTACTTCTAGAGGATATATAAAAAGGACTAAATAAATATTCAGTTTATGTTCCATGTGGAAAATCTCAAAATGCCTCCAGTAACTCATGCTATTAAGGGCCAAGTTTTGAAAATGAAAGTGTTCCAACCTAATTTGGAAACTTATATTGAGAATATAGAAGATTTTTAAAAGGATATGCAATATAGAGGTGAATCCATCACTGAATTTATCAAATTGTTGATTCCTTATCTCCATGTGAAAAGAACTGTAATAATGGATCCTGTAGAAACCCCTTTGAATCCTGGATCAACCCCTTCCTCATCCTCTTCAATTAATTCTTCCTCCATGCATGTATCTCAATCTCTGTGCAAGATCAGACCTACCATTCTTGATCAATCGTTTCCTTGGTAATCATCTAAACAAACTCTAGAAACTCTTATTTTTTATGGAGGACCTCTTCCTTCTCTCACTACTGGCTTAACCCATTCCTCCACTTCTTCTCCTCCTTTGGATCCTCGTAATGTTTATTCAAATGAAAAAAATATGAAGTATGACAATAAAGATATGTGTTTCATTCCTTTTTCATTGGAATGTTTTATATTTTTCCTTATGATTATAATGCACCACATCTTCCTATCTAGTACAGTGTGCACTAATTTTGTTTCTTTTTCCTTCTTACCATCATTATATCTAGATTTTATTTTTATTATCTTATTTATGATACTACCAAAATGGTGAGAATAAGAAATGGCATTTAAATCCCATGATGTGTGATCCTAAAAAGTGAGACATTGTTGGCCACCTCTTCTTTTAATCATTTTTTAATTCTGTCAAACCATGTTAACATTATTTAACCTATCACACATCATGTTTTAAGATTATTTGTTTCCATATTATTAAATCAGTGTTGAACTTTTTAAATTCAGCTTGATCTTGTTCTGTAATGTTTTATTATATTAATTCATAAGTATAATCCTATCTGTGGATATTATTTCATAAAACAATTTATTGATACATGTATATGTCTGCGAAACTGAATTTCAAACACCATATCTGTGACACTGTAACCCTAATAGTGTAACCCTGATACTGTGACTCGGAAAACATATTCAGTTTCATATTAAAAAATGTCTACGACTCTAGTTCCTGGCTACCATCCCCAAGACATCATTCAATGTTTTGAAAAAGGACTAGACACAGTTACCTAAGACACCATTAACCTAACACCACATATGTTCTACCAGTTCCAGATCACAATGCAACTATAGAACTGGGACAATCTCACTACTAAAAGGCAAAGGAGAAGACATTTTTTTCTAGTGACACTGTTTCAGGAAAAATGATGATACCTTTAATTAATCATTTCCATTTCTTCTAAAATTTAATTCAAACGTTATTTCTAATAGTCATATTTGAGAGATTTAATACCATTACCATAATTTATGTTTCTATTTAGACATTTCACCTTATAGTATGTGGTACGATGTGTAGAAATCATGCTTCAAGTTGGATCCAACACATGAAACTCAAATAAAGATAAAATCACGAGCCTTAGAGCCATAGATTGAGAATGTGTGAGTTTGAAAAGTGTGATGACTGCAAGATTGAAGTACATTCATACACTAAATAAGACAGGAAACACTCTCTTTTCCTGAAGGCTGCAATGCTATAGATTGGACCCTTAGACATTCTCGTAGTAGAAAACCTAATAAGAATAAGATCTACAAGTTAGATATCGTTTAACTAGAAACAAAAAGAGAATCATGATACTCTTTTTTCTAAAGAGGACTTGAAAATCACATAGGCTACATCCTACAACTCTAGAGTTGTATAGAACAATACTCAGAGAATTTGTAACATTCTTTAGTCATATTATCTTTATTGTTTACGTTTTTACAGTTTGATTAGTGTGTGTATCTGTATTGAAACACAAAATGTCTCATATATTAATGTAGAGTATCTATGATATCCTCACTTGAATATATTTCTACAATTTGTTTGTTAGATCACATATAACTGTGGAAGAAGTCCAGTGTGACCTGGTTGATTGTTTTCCCATGAAGAATAGTGGAAGAGGTCTTGTGACTAGGATAGCCCTATGTACTATTGTTATCCCCGATCCAGGGTGTGGATCAATTTTATTAATATAAAATACATGGTGGAAGGTGATAACGATGTGGAGTGGATTAGGACTCAGGTTGAGATTGAACCACTTGATTAATTTACTATGTGTTTCTATTTATTCTTTCTCTGATTTTATTTATCTTACAGAAAATTAAATTTTACCTGGATAGTTTGTCTTTGATTGTAGTTATAACTATTTTCATTCATTAAATTAGTATAAATGGTTGTATCAATATCCCATATTGATATTAATGATAATTAATAAATCTTATGAGAATTTTTTTGAATAGGAAAACTATTATAATTTTATTACCTTGATTAACTATCATGTTTTAATTTTAATTTTGTGAATATTTTATGAAAACTTTTTACCATAAATTTTTAGAGGAAATCAATTCATCCCCTATGGAGTGTCCAAATCCATCCAACACATTTTATAATCTCTTATTCATCAAAATAGGTATTTCATGAGATTAAAACATTACTAAAACCATTAGAGGGATATATTATTCATTTCCCACCCATCATATTTACATCAAGTACATAGATATGTGTTCTTCATAGACCTTACCATATATGGATACCAATAATATTGTATATCCATCATCATTATTTTGTATAGAAAGTGGAAATATGAACAAATGGATGTTAAAAAAATATCAATGAAGATGAATAATTGTTTGGGAAGAGAGCATGGAACCCTCCTCATTAACTAAAGAATAACATAATCTTCACATATCTAATATATTTGATTCCAAATGGATATGAATTATGATGAATGTACAGGTTCAACTAAATAATTTCATGAAGGTTTAACTCGTTTTAGAGGGACATTGGATGTTATACATTAGAGGATGAAATTGAGAATTATTAGCCATAATTGACTTTGTCAATATTAAATCCATAATTACTTTTTTTGGTAGTCCATGATTCCATACTTTTGAGGGCTATTGGAAGATATATTATGGAACTACATCTATGTAGACATGTTTTACAAATTCATCCATTTAATGGGTTCAACCAATGAATAAATTCAGTGGATAAAAGTGGAGCCAAATTTACTCAACCCCTCACCCTATAAATATGTATGTCATCTCTAATTTCAAAATATATCAATTTGAAGGGGGATAAGGTGGAGTTGAGTTATTGTAATTTTCTTTATATTTTAAATATATATTATTATATCATTGTTCTTAATTTGTTCTTTTTTTATTCATATCTCATTTAATTTATATTATGTGTATCTCCCACCATGCTTCATTCAACTCCAAGATTGTGGAGATATAACCCTCAATATTGTTATATGGGGGATATGGTGGTATTTGAGATTATTATTATTTCATATTTTATCATGTGTTACTATAATAATACTGAAGTTGTTTAAATGATTATGGTGAAAGGTCTCCCCACTTTCTCTAAAATTATCTTCATAATTCTCTTTCACCAATTTTCTATCTTATTTTTATCTAACTCATTCAAATAGTGTATTTTGGATTGGGTATTCAGGTTAAATATATTACTTCTACATGAAAATGTGTCTATTTAGGGTAAAAAAATTATAACGGTAGTTTGTGGAATGAAAGATCTTGATCTTGACATTGAATAACACATTTATAGATATTTTGGAAAACAATGATTATATGAGCATAATACATAATGAACAATGGTTTTCTTCCTTTTACATTTTGGGTGTCTCGTCTCCCTATTATTTGTGTACGGTATTTGTATAATATCATTATATAATATATTTAAAAAAATTAGATTCAAATTGCCCAAATATATTATCTATGTTATTTTATACTAGATAGATAATCATAGTGACAATATTGAAATTGATGTGTGTTGATGTCCTCCTGGTGATCGACCCTAGGATGTGAAACTATTGTACACTCTTAAGATGATCAGAAATTAATTTATTATTTATTCACAAAAAATTAAGTACCATAAATATGTTTCCATTTATGGGGAGTCCAAGATCATTCTTATAAAATTTTTTTCATAAAAAGCAAAATAATTTAAATATTTAAAAAACATTAAAAAATTTCATTGCATATATTTTATTTAATAAGTGAATATGGTATTTTATGGGGGCAAATATAATTATTTACATGCTGAAATATTTTATGGAGGTTCTATAAGGAACGATATTTTGAAGATTTAGGTGGAACAAAATTCCTTGATTCTTGAAAAATCATGCAACATGTCTGCATTTTTTTCCACCAAATATGAAGAATTTAATGTCTTATGGGTGGAAGGAAAATAGGGGAAAGATAATTATATTTATGTTCTTTCTACACCAAAATTTAATAAAGACATTGTTGAGGTTGAGTAATGACATGAAGATCAACATCCCTCTCCAACAAATGAATTCACTGATTCCCTTTAAGAAGAAAAGTAGTCTAAAACTGAAAATTATAATGGAGATGTAATTACATTTATTTCATTTCATTAAAATATTTTTAATTATTAATAGAATAATAATATAACATTGGTTGATTTTTTAGATTAAATACCATTACTATAGGCTTTGGATAAAGAAGATGAGTGGGATTAATGTCTTGAGGAGAGATTTAAGGAGCCGATCACATTGTTCACTAGTTAAATCTTTGATGATTGCATGAAAGAAAAAAATCCGTAAAAAATTATTTGATGAACATAAATCAAATGAGATATTGAATAATATTATAATACATTCACCACTAGTGGACTACCCTCATCCAAATTAAAAAAAACATGATGTGGCCTCACCTTTCCCCCCACATGATCTTAAATTATTTCCGTCATCTTATCTGGGGGTTGGGGAAATTTTTTTTATTTGGGTTTTACAATCATCTCATATAATTATGTATTTCAGGAGAAATAATATGGGGTAGTTTCTAATAATGAAACCCCATTAACCATTGGATTGGGGTTAAACCAGCAGTGCTGCCTGACTAAGAAAAATAATATCCTAGCACCCACATGAGTGTCAAAACCATGTGCTATCATATTGTCTCTTTATCATTCTTATTCTATTTTTTATTATTAATTTAATTATTTTTTTCATGGAATCCATTGTAGTAGAAATACTATTAACATAAAATCCTCTACTAAAAAAATAAAAGGTTGTATATTTCCTTCTCTTTGGTTTTTCTACCCTCGTTTTTTTGATGTGTTGAATTGATGGGTGCTTAAATTTTAATATGGTGTAGTTTCAACCTGAATGGTTATTCTTGTGTGTGTTTTTCCATTTTTTTAATTTATATGATTTTTCAGCATCAATTAATATTCAAATATATGTTCACACTACAATTTATTTTGATAAAATTGGAATGATTGTGGGGGAAATATAATTTTAAATGACTGTTGATATGAAATCATTTTTCCATGAATGGGATTTTCAAGTATTTTTATGACTTTGACTGATTTCTAAAATCCATTCTCTTGAAAAACTGACTAAAAATATTTTTTTCCATGTGACTTATTATGAAGCATTTTGAAATATTATTTCTAATAACCAAAATTTCTTCAGAGAAACATATATTTTCTATGAGAACCAAACCACAATACTTTTCTCTTCAAAATATTATATTTTATGAAATTTTTTTATTATGACTGATTCACATCATTGTCTAGCCACATTTAATCGTCATACCCACAAAATCATATATCCTTCATTATCCTTTAGATGCCATGAATTTCCTTATATGTTTAAGAGACATTACAAGCCCATTTTCCCTTACCTACACAACCTCTTAGTATCATTGCATAGATGCATCAAGTTTGAGTGTGGAGGTTGGGCCTTTATTGTTTTTTCATGGATATGTGTTTAATTTATGGGTAGATTGAGGATTGTGTAATCATTTTGGGAAGTTGATTACAAAATTACTTTATATTATTCAAAATTTCATTTTTCATTATTTATCTTATCCATGTCTCCTTAAAAAAATCGAATGGAAAAAATGAAAAAATGGAGTTGATATTTAATTCCTAATTTTGAATACATTTATGAATCATATCCCTCTCTAAACATAAGGGCATTAATTTTCATTCATTCATAGTATTCATTTTTCAACTCATCCCCCATCAAAAATAACATTAAAAAATTCAAATGATGTTCTTCCTTTCTAAAGCATTAAATAAAAATAAAAAATTGAATAAACAAGATGATTTCATTATAATAATTTCATAGATAATCACCAATTTCCAAAAAAATTTGAATAATGTTGTGTCTCAAATTTTCAAAGGGAATAGTATGAGTTTCCTCATGTGTTTTCCCTTGATTATTCCTACATTGTACATAAGAGTCAAACATCCCCTTTATAGATTGAAATTTTTAAATCATTTTCCCACTGACTATAATCTATAAAAATAACCATTAATAATTCCTAATTTTTGTATTAATTTTCATGTTTATCACTATGGTTAAATTATAATAATCAAAATTATTTGGGGATACGTACACTTCCCATGAATGGGAATAACCCAAAATTCAATTTCTCTTGAGTGAAGAGAGGCATAATATTCATTATGAGGTAGGTTATGATCGGTCCATTGATATATTTTTGAGGTTTAATGAATTTAAAAATGAGAAATGAAAATTATAGGGAATTTAATTTCATAAATGAGAAATTATGGTATTCTATTTTGGAAATTTTCATTGATGTTTCATTATTTTTTATTATAGTGTGGATTTTGATTTGATTATATGGTAATTGCTTGGGAGTGCAATGGTTAAGTGTAGTTGATTTATGAGGATAATATTTTAACAAATATAATACTATAATTCAATGTTATCCATCCCCCTATTTTGTTAGTTACTGATAAATTGGAACATTTTTTGTTTTTTTTTCTCATTTTGAGCATAAATGAAAAGGTGGATTATTTTATAAATGTTATCATGTTTATAAGACTCAATATTTATGTCCTAAATCATAAAATATATATCCAATTTAATTTTTTATTCTTTTACATCATTACATTATTTATTATCTATAACTTCATTATTTGGAAGAATAATTAATTCGACCATCTTGAGCCCTGAAAAAATAATTGAATTTGGAAAATTAATATAGATGACCGCATGGACCCCACTCAAGAAATGAATCATAAATAACAATAAAATCCACAAATTGAGGTAATTACAACTGTAATTGGAGGAGGATTCAAAATTAAAATTTTAAAATAATAATGGTGGATTTTTTCACTCATTAAGGTGGCTAATGAACAGTCAACTTTGAGGGATTATTCACGAAGAATTTATATTGAATAAATCATTGGAGTAAATTTGGAATAATGTTGGATAAACATGGAGGATGTAGTTGAAATTGTGAGTAGCGATGTTATTGGAATTATGGAACAACATTTATTAAGGGGGGAATGCGTGAATCTGTAGGTAGAACGGTCATTATATCATGGGATGTTGAAAAATTGCAATCATACAATTTTCATGAACAAATAAAAAATATCAGATTAAAATAGAAATTCCACCTTCATCTGGTGGCCAATAAAGTTGAAATTGGTTGGTCAACTTAGGATATATTGAGGAATAACTTTTTAGATAAAACCAGTACAAATTATTCCACCTAATGGTTAATCCAGATGGACACATTCTTTGGAAGGAATTGGAGACATATTTCCTCACCCCTATATATATAAATATATATCTCTTCTTCCATTTCTAAATATAAAAATTTAAATGGGGATAAAGTGGACTGGTGTTTGTGTAATTATTCATCATATATTGATACATATTAGTTTATAATTTTTCTTTTTCAATTATTTTTCACTTCTTCATTTATTACATTTATTTTGATCGGTTTCTTCTACTTTTTTTCTTTCAACTCTACGAAAACAGAGTGCTAAATAACACTATTTTTTATCGGGTAAGTGGTGGTATTTGAGTTTATTGTGCTTTCTTGTTTTATCATGTGGTATTAAAAGAATTTTGTAGTGGTTAAAATGATTATGGTGAGAGACCTCCCCACATTCTCTGCAATTATATTCTTCTACCTCATTTACAAATTATCCTTCTTGTTATTATTTTATTCATTGAAACGATATAATTTGGATTTGATAATAATGTGAAAAATTTTAATTCTATAATAATAGGTCTCAGTGTAGGGTGATACAATTATATAAATATGGTGTGCAATTAAAGTTCTTGATAACCACATTGAATAATAAATTGATAGATATTTCGAATAACAATGATTATATTACAATTAAACCTCAATAGATATAGTTTTCTTCCAATTACATTTTGTGTGCCATTTCTCCCTTTTCATTGTGCTTGGTTTTTTAATTATATATATATATATATTATTTCATATATTTTTAGTTTCAAATCCCACCATATCCTCTCTGGCGGTATATCCTGGTGTATGAAAGATGTACAAGATCCTTTGATGTTAGTTCAAGTAGCCACTGATGAAGAAGATCAAGGAAGAGATTGTTTCTCAATGCCTCACTTTCTAAAATGATAATACTATGCACCATGATCTAGTGGGATTTACCTGATTTCATTAGGTACAATAGTGAAAGTGTTATGTTATATTGATGGACTTCGTGATGGGTTTACCATGGACATACAGCAGACCTGATACCATCTGGGTAATCGTTGACTGACCTACCAAGTCTGCCCACTTCATAATGATCTGGGAGAAGAGTTTAGTTGAGAGCATGTGATGCCTCTACATGAAAGTGATAGTTTGGAATCATGGAGTACCATTTATGATCATTTTAGATCATGAATCATGTTTGACATCTTTGTTGGGGAAGGTATTTCATGAGTTGTAAGGGACACTTCTACGCTTCACCAGGATGACTAATCCCTATAAAAACTTGATGACATTGAGAACAATTATCATTCCAGAGTATATAAAGTGGGCTAGTATATTGGACATCAATTACATCTAGGTCGGACACCTACCACTGGTGGAGTTTGTGTACAATAATATCCACCACTCCACCATTGTATGGCACCGTTTGGGGCCTTCTACATGTGACCATGCAGGTCACCACATTGCTGGATGGACCCAGGTAAGTCAACATTCAAATTCCCTTAGTTTTTGTGAGAAAATATGAAGAAGGTCTAGATTATTATGGAGTGGAAGATGACCATAAAAACCATCATATGACATCTGTTTATAGGATACACAAGACTCTAGAGTTCTAGGAGTGAGGCCATGTGATCCTTTGGTTATCACATCGATAGAGATTGTGGATATTTGACCATGGAGGAAAGCTATCTCAAAGATACATCAAAAGTTTTCAATTTTTGTAGATTTGATGAGGTGGCGTCTCTCCTAGATCTACCCCATAGTTACACCACGTGAGAGATTTCATCCATATGTCACAACTAATGAGGTATGTTCATGATCCATCACACTTCATCAAATAGGGTGAGTTTGACATTTACTGTGGGGAGACATTCTCAGAGTACCCATTCAAGAATGAGTACCGATAGGAAAAGATCATTCATGGGAGGTTGATTCACCTAGTGCACATTTTTTGGAAGCACAAGAATCTTCTGGAGTGTACATCGGAGCAAGAAGTTCATATTTTCACCCAATAACCTCATCTTTGTTTTGGGTAACCCATGTTTTGGATTGCGAGGATGTCAATCCCTTATGTGGGGAGAATTTAATGCCCAGTATTTTCATGGATTTTATACATTTAATCTTTTAATGATACATATGAATTACAAGGAGTATTATACAAGTTGTAAATTCATATTCTATATTTGAATGGTTTTTGGGTATGAAAAAAATGAGTTTTATGAATCTTGTTTCTCTTCTATGGGTTAGACCATGATGGAATGCATATGAGATCGACATCTTTTAATGGGTAATGCTATGAAGAAATAATTATGATTCCAATTTTTTTCCACATTTTATGACACAATGAAAATTCTATGATTCCCATGGGTTATCATATGATGAATTTTTATAATTCAATTTCACAAAAATGTATGGTTTTTATTATGTTACGGGTAGGAGAAATATCCCCCTCTATTAAATGAGTTAAATAAATTAATCACTAATAAAATGGGGTGTGAAATCTTCAAAGTATGGATTTTTTTTTCTACTATGATGTCCTTGAGAGTGATCGTATATAATTATTATGCTATGGGGAGTGAACCAAATCCAATATAACAGATTTTTAAATGAATCTTTATTGATATTGAAATTATTTTCTATTATTATGTATATGCGAAAAGTTCTTGTCTTATAATAATGTTATGCTCTCATGGCCCATGTTCTTCATATATCCACTGATTAATGTGTTATGGAAATACAATCACTATTTTATTACTCATTATTATGACATTATATACATCATTTGTGGTTTTAAATTTTTATTCTCATGATCCCATACACTTATATTAATCTTATAAATATGTATGTCAATTAGTTTTTCTTATTAGGAATCTATGATCACCAATAATTTTTGATTAAATTCCCCATGTTATGACGAAATGTATAATGTATGATACCTACCTCAATTAGAAATTGTGAATTCATTGAATGCGCATCACGCGCCGATTCTCTTCACTACTCTCCCGACTGTTGCTTCGACATCCGTTGGTCCTCCTCTGCAAGATCTGCTCAGCTATTAAGGGAATGATAATGGGAGGAGTTCCCCTACTCGTTCCTCTATATTTCAGGTGGTTGGATCATACGTATTTCCTATATCTGGGGAGAAGTTGGGACATTCTAACAAGAATGCTCTTCTCCATGACCCTTTTTCATTATTTCCAAGTGATTGAGATTTCCTTGTCATATGATGTAATTCATCTTCCTCATTCGAATGTGGAATATTAGAACATTCTATTCTAGTGATGATGTTTTGAGTGGAGGTGTCCCAATTGCAGTGGACTCTAGTGTTGAGAGTTGGGATAGACAAGCCTCTACTTTAAGTTTTCCAGTGGTTCATCATCGTGTGGGGTTTAGTTTCTCTGACCACGATGTCATCACTGAATCACAAGTCATTCTTGGTGGATTTGGCTTCTTGGGGAGACTTCATTATGGACCCATGTAAGTGTCCATGATATGTGGGGCGTTGGTGGTTTAAACATTTCTAATGGTCGATGAATGTTTAAGCAGATAGAGACCCACCCCATATAGTGGTCTGGGTATCCCTCCATACACTTCTGCTCGCCTTCAGGAAGGAGGGTCACCTTTAGGTAATCAGTTATTCGTTCTACTCATTTCTTTATGCTGACAAAAAATCCATCTGTTTGGAGGACGTGACTAAGGCAAAGATGTGTGTCGATATGGATATCTCTCCACTGCTCCCAGTGAGGCATCTACATTAGGTGGAGGGCATAACTGATTGGTCTCTAGTGTTGGTTTACCTGTCACATTTGTGGTTCATTAAAGTAAGTCTACTGTAAGATCACAAATTACCTATTATTCATAGATTTCTTTAGGGATGTATAGACATAGAGTAGATGAATCTTTCCACATTTCTTGTTTATTATAATGTGGAAATAGAGGGATCGTCCTTGTTAGCCTTTCCAACCACCTCATAATTGATATTGGGGGAAGGTATTGCTCTTCAAATTGCATTCTTAGGGGCTCAAGATCTTTCATGCTAGGAATACAGTCACCCAGTTGAGGGGGTCCATCAGTACAATGCTATGATCCATCTAAATCATGGGGCTTAGTCCACATCCAGGAATTTCATGTGAGACTCGGGACCATCTGGTATTTCATTTTCTCTCAAGGGGAGGAAAAATTTGTCATTTCATACTATCATGGCTCCCCCTGCTTGTGGGTTGGGTAATTATCTCCCGAAAAGTGTGCTTTCAAATCCAGAATGATGGTCCAACCTGCTTCGCCTATGATCAATAATCTCTCTCTAGAAGTGTCATGTGGCCTTCTAGTGACTGCCCACAACATATTTCTTGACATTGAGGATGACCAGTATCCTTCAAGTTGTGATCAGAAACTTCATCGATGAATTTACACTATGTCACAATCTAAATAAAAGTAATATCTTTTGTCGTTTCAAGGATCACAATTTCGTGGGTTTAGCACCAAATCCACAGAGATTTGTGTTAGATGATTATCTTCCACATATTGAATTCCTATGGGATCACTTCATTAGACACACATATTTTTTTCTCATGAACATTAAAATAATTTTGTCTCTGTAATTGCTATTCTAAAACCCAAATAACATTTCTATAAAATTCATGAGTGTGCATAATGGTTATGATTTCAAGGATTCGTACATGAGGAATCTATCATGACTTATATATGGATTGTATGGATGTATTTATTTTCTATTTAAATTATTCTATATTTTGAATAGTTTTTGTCCACTAAAAAATGTGTGGGGTCTCAAACATTATTCTTATTAGTGGATTATGCCATGTGCGATGTCCAAGCTCCGGAGGCTTTGTGGTGGGACCATATTAACTTTTACCAGGGTGACACTCCCTAGTTTTTTAAGGTATTTTAATATTATGGAATCCTTAGAAGAAAATAATGGAAGTGGTTCGTTCCCTAGGAAAGAAATTGAAGACTTTGTTTCGTTAATGGCTAGTTGTGGTCTTATGGATGAATGGATCATTGGGGACCCTTTTAGATGGAGAAACAATCAGAATGGTGTTGGACGAACATGGTGGTGCCTTGACCCGTGATTGATGAATGGGGAAAATAGCTCATGGTTTTCATAAATTAATTTAACTCATCTACCAATCTATTTTTCAGATCACTTTCCACTACATATATTGATGACGATTAGGAATTAAAGTTCTTATTGTCTTCACTTTTCTAGTTATTTGGTGGATGAACCTAGGTTTCATGACATTGTTAAGTATTCTTTGAACTCCCCTACTTGTGGTCCGTCATAGACAATGCTCCATAAAAAACATAGGCATCTCTAAGAATCCCTATTGTAATGGTGAATGTCATGACCCATCCCAGTGGGGACTATGCCGCAACTTCCCAATCCCACCTCCAATAGGCCAGGGGCTAGTGACTAGCACCGATTAGGCATGACACTAACATGGGAGGCATTTCTTATAAACCTACACACACACACACACATCTCCAAGACCACAAATCTGAAAAGTAAAAACTAATGAACATGGAAATGCATGCATACACTAAAATCCCAACCAACATAGTACAACAGGAAAGTAAAGTACCGTAATGTAAAAACATTTGGCCAAAAGTATAATCCCAGTAAAAGAAAGTCTGACAAAAGGTCCAAACTGTAAAGAAAGGTAGTGGGACTGCAATCTGTAGCCGTAGGAACACACATCGTCCTTCCTGATCTCACTGAGCACCGTCTGGTCCTAGTCTGCCTAGAATCCTATCAACCGCTTGCTCCTCTGCACAAGACACAACACGTGCGGGAAAATCCTGTGCTGGGATGAGTATAACAATACCCAGTAAGACACCCTGAAAAACAAAAAGGAATACAAAAAAATGTATACCACAATGGAAAGATACAGTCAGCTCTATACAGTATATGTTTACAGAACATATAACAAAATATCCAGATATGCTCATACACGATCAACGATCACGAAACCACCACTAAGATCCAGCTCAAAGATTCCACTAAGCACGTAACAGGGAGAACACACTCCTAGGTCTATAGAGGGAGATACTAAGTACTCGTTTAGGGAGAAATCACTACTCATGTACCTAAGAATATGATGCTCAGATGAGGATCACAACCAATACATATGGGGTGATTCCAACAACTCTGTCTGAACTACTTTGCTAAGAAGAGGATTGGCGCCCGGGTAAAGTAGATCACGCCGATTCCAAGAACTCTACCTAGGGTACCAGGAAGTAATAGAGGATATAGCTCTAAGTCTCACAAAGGGGATTCCAACAACTCTATTCAAATAGTCCTGCTGATGGGATCAAACTCCTATACGTAGTAAATGATACCAGAAACTTTCAGGGGAATGTCTATGGGTATGGACCCTAAGAAATCTATCCAAAGTCAAGGAAGACAAATGAATCAACCCATTTAAAATAGGTTACACGGTCTGTAATAGGATCATGCACCATGTTCCTTGACCCCGGGTACTACCCGTGTAAACGGCCCGTGTCATCCGTCTTGGTTGTGTAAAACTCAACTACACGGTGTGTATATGGATCACACGTCGTGTTCCTTGAATCTGGGTACTGCCCATGTAAACGGCTCGTGTCATTAGTCTTGTCATATAAAAAGTAACTACATGGAATGTATATGTTTTACACGCCATGTCTGAGTGTCCGGGGTTTCCTCCGTGCATGCTAGCCTTGTTCCCGTACATGGCCTCAACCCATGTCACCCTCCCCGTGTACCAGTACACTGGGTATCCCGGGTATCTGGTTGGGTCTGTCCGGGGAAGGGTATATATGATGTGTCCTTGGCCGTGTACCCAACCAGTGTCCGTGTACTCCAGGAGTACACGCCAGGTGGTACTCCGATGAACACATGTCGTGTAGACCATACTACACGTCATGTAGTCTGGATTTCTCCAGAACCATCGTCGTCCTCCTTACGCCTCGACCGTTCTATGGATCTCGTTTCTGCTGTCTGTTTTCCGCGAAACATAAGATCTCAGGTCGCCTCATCGTAGTGATGCCGAATCCATGGGTTTCGGGCCATGTATTAGCTCAAAAATTTGATTCCGGTCACCTATGCGAATATCTTTCGAAGAAAGATATCTTCCGATCTGATTCGATCCATCTATAGCCACTATAGTTGCACCTTCGTGGGGTTATCTCGATGCCAGATCTTCAAATTGTGATCGTCGTGTCTCACAATGGGTGTGCAACAATCCGTCGTTCATATTTTGATGAAGAACGCGTATAACGCACACGAAGAACGCGAGAAATCAGGGAAGAAAGTAATAATAAAACGAGAAGGAAGAACCTCGACCGATTTTCAGGTTGATATTGGTTCATCACCATTAGAAGGATAAACAAAAAAAATAACCATCAAGATTCAAATTCCCAAAATACCCACAAAATCCAATCCCAAAAATATGATTGATCCATGGGCTAATCCGTTCGTGGAATAGTCCATGTTCATCATAGGAATCAATAACGAGGATAACAAACCAAAATCAAAACGTCCTACCTGGATTTGTGACGTTCGTCAGTGAAGATCTGGTCACCACATCGTCATCACTGGTGAAACACGTCCAGAATGTCGTCTCCTCATTGGTGTTTCACCTAGAGCCTCCAGAGACTCCAAGGGTTTCAGGGTTATGACGTCTGTCACCCTGGACCCCTACGCAAATATCTATTTAAGATTATAAAATATTTTGCTGCAGCAAGGATTTAATAAAATATTTTTATTAAATCTTTTATTACGGTTACGTCCAATAACTAGATTTCACTACCGACCAGTGCCAGCCGATGTTAGGCCTCTCCTGAGGTAAAATCGCTGCTCGGAACCCAATGGTTCCCTCGGATTTCCAATCCGAGCACTCCTTCAGGAGTTATTTAACATTTTCATGAAATACACATGCATGTGAAATTTAATTATTTAATTAAATTCAAACATTAGTTATGGTCTCACCAGTCCTCGGAACTGCACCCCGTCTTAATGTCTGGTCTCAAACTAATTCCCATATAATATTAAAATAAAACATGGAAATATCTAGAACATTACATCCTCCCCACCTTACGGCTTTACGTCCCCGAAAATCCAATACAAAGGAAACTCTAAAAGATGTCAGTGTTGTGCACGGATCTGTGCCTCCCGCTCCCACGTGGTCTCCTGGAGATTCTCTTGCTTCCACCGTACATGTTCCAAGTGAATAGCTCGCCAATAAAAGATCTTATCCTGCCGATACTCAATCTCCACTAGGTACTCATCAAGTTTGCTCCCTCATTGATGTCCATCTCTCCCTATTCGATAACATGCGATGGATCATGCACGTACCTGCATAGCTTTGACACATGGAAGACGTTGTGCACCCGGTCCATCTGAGTAGGTAGAGCCCAGTGGTATGACACCTCGCCAACTCTACTCAGAATCTGAAAATGGCCGATGAATCTCAGAGATAGCTTTCCGCATTCGCCAAATATCCTTAATCCCCATCGAGGTGAGACCCGAAAGAACACATGGTCTCCCTCCTCAAACTCCAGGGGCCTCCGTCTTATATTAGAAAAAGACTTTTTCTGACTTTGTGCAGTCTTCATCCGCTCCTGGATGACTTGCACCTTTTCTATAGAAGCTCACACCATCTCTGGGACCATGAGTGTCGACTCTCCTGGGCCATTCCAATAATGTGGTGACCTGCAAGGTCTCCCGAACAAAGCATAGAATGGTTCCATACCAATAGTTGAATGATAATTGTTGTTATAAGAAAATTACACAAGTGGAAGGTGATCCTCCCAGCTATGACCTCAGTCAAGTATGCAAGCTCGTAGCATATCCTACAGAACTTGGATGGTCCGCTCTATCTGTCCATTAGTATGAGGATGAAACACTGTGCTCATGCGTAACTGAGTCTCAAAAGCTTCCGGCAATCCCTTCCACAAATGTGAGTGAAACCAGCATCATGATATGAGGCGATAGTGTATGGAACTCCATGATGTCGAACTATCTCATGCACGTAGAGCCATCCCAATATCTCTACTAAACTCTTATCTTGTATGGATAGGAAGTGGTCCGACATGGTGAGTCGGTCAATGATCACCTAGATGGAATCATGTCCCCTGGTCATACATGGTAAAACCATCACGAAGTCCATGGATATCCCATCCCACTTACACTCTGGCACCTCAAGGGGCTGAATCGAATCTGCTAGAACCTAGTGTGCAGCCTTTAATTGATGACAAGTAAGGCACCGAGAAACAAACTCTACCACACTCTTTATCATTCATGGCCACCAGAACTGACGTCGAAGGTCCTGGTACATCTTTTCCATGCCTAGATTCACTGAAAAAGGAGATGTATGGAACTAATTCATAACCTCCTCCCGCAATGTCACTGGTACTACTATACGTCCTCTGAAAAGAACAACAAGCTCCCCACCTTTTGAATATCCATCGACAGCATCACCTGCATATATCTGAGCACACAGAGTCTCATAGCTAACATCCTGGAGATGTTCTTCCCTGACTCGTTGTAAGAGTGGTGGAGTAACAACCATCGACTGAAGGTAACCTCCCTCATCTCTATCCCTGAAGGATAACCATAAAGAGTCCAACTGCCTTGTCGCCTCATCCAGCAACTGTGAACTGGATTTCTTGCTGGGAGCATCTTCCACAACGTTACCCTACCTAGGAGCATAAATGATTTCAAAGTCGTAATCCTGGAAAGACTCAAGCCACCACCTGTAAGAACCCGAGTTTTCGTATGAGGTATGGATCCTTTTTTCAGTTTATCTATTCTGTTGAGGCCTAATGTGGATGCGTAACTTGGCCAAGGGGGTTACGAAGGTGTCTGGGGATTTTTCGGATGCCAAAACCAAGTTTTTGGTGGGATATGTCCTGGCACACAGTTTGTGCACAACCTGCACACAGCCTGGGTAAACCGTGAGCCTTGGTGCAGGCTTGGCAGAGGCTGCTCACGGCCTGCACACGGTTTTAGGAACCCTTGCTGGGTGGTTGTGCGGTTGTCCCTTTCCTTCTAGTAAGGTTTTCACGGCCATCGCATGATTTTCCAGGCTGTGCGGGTAAACCGTGTGACCTTCTGTGTTTTTATTTTTAATTAATTTTAAATTAAATTAATTAAAAGTTATAAAATCTAACCTATTTCTCTTCTTCTTCAACCGGACAGTTGGGGGAAGCTCTGAAGGAAGCTTTGGAAGATTTTGAAGCCTCTCATCCGTCCAAACTCCGATTCGAGTGATGTTCATCTTGTTAGATCTGCAACAGTAAGTCCTCGATTCCTTTATAATCATATCTATTCTTCTGGTTACAATGATCACAGATTGGATTAGGGCTCATATGCCATAATTCCTCGTTCTTCAACTCTTCTTCAGATTTCTCCCAAACCGGTATGAATTAGAGCATGATACTTGACGATCTATCTAGTACGAGCCTAAGGTAGTTTGTCTCGTTCTTTTTGCTGATATTCAACTTGTTTATATATGTTTGAGTGCCACACACCCACTTTTGGTGTGTCGCTTGAACCTTAAATTTAACCCTGTTGTTACTTAGCGTGTTGTAGGTAATCTAAATAGGATGGTATGTGCATGAGTTAGGTTGTATACCTTGGATTGGAACCACCCCTTGGGTGTGTTGCCTTGAATGACTCTTTTATGAATTTTTGACCCAGGATTCCTTGGAGGCATGTTTTTCCTTTCCCTTATGTTTTGTTAAAAATGTAATTGAATATGAATGTAATTGAAATATAATGAACTTGAAACTCAAATGGTTTCGGGTATGGGATGGAGCTTTGAAAAGTGACCATTTCATGTTAATTCTTGAATTTCTAGCCCAGGTGAGTTAAATTATTTTGAGCTATTTTAAATGTGAAACAAAGTCTTGGGTGAACCATGGAACCAATGAGAGTTTCCATGGATGGACTCATATGAGACTTATTACCGAAATGCTGAGTGAATCATGGATCCAGTGTGATATTCCATGGAAATACTCAACATGGCATGTTATTTCATGGGAGATACCCGGATCTTATTTATAGGATCTCGGGGATGGGCTCAGATGACAGCCTATACCGCACCAAGAGCGAGGCTGGGTACCTAGGAGGTTCACCGGAACGGGCTTGTAGAGCGATGTCAGGGTCCTAGAGTTTCGCCGGAACAGGAATGTAGGGTGTTGGTGGATTTTCACCCTAAACGATGCCTGGTTTCCAAATTGAGTATTACAAGAACGGGTTAATGTAATGGTTTAACTCTTGAATGAGGTTGTTAATGAATGGAATGGATACTTGAAGTGACTACAAGCCAAAGAACAAGCTTTGGTCGTCATTCTCATTTCCCTTGTCTATTATTTTCCATATTACACTACTTGTTTATATATTCACGGACAGATTAGCACAGATCATTGGTGGTTGTGTACTGGGATTTAGTCTGACATCCTATTTGGGTCATGTTTTTGGACCCAATCATATTATATGATTGTAGGTAATGAGAAGGGAAAAGGCCCTTGTACAGGTACATGACAAGCTGCTCGGAGTAGGAGTGCACGGGACCAAGCTAAAGCTTGTGATGCGACATGGGTTACATTTTTTGTTTTCTGGGTGTTTTGTATGCTTGTACAGTAGTTTATTGACTTTCACCATTCCATATATATTAGACCCTTCTATTTTTATTTATTTCTGTTGTATATGTGTTGTCTATTGTTTAACATCTTCTGCTATTTTATGTTTGTAATTCCGTTGTGATACTTTGGTAATGAGGTAATAGTCTCCCAATAGACTCACCTAGGCCCTCACTGCTAGTCGGTAGCTTATGGAGTTTGGGTAGATGTGCTTGAGGCCATGTTGCGACCGGTCTGGCTACCGGGTTGATTTGCTGCTCAGAGTATGAGCGCACGGGATCAAGCTGAGGCTTGTGATGCGATCAGGGATACATTTTGGATTCTTTTGGATGTTTTTTATGCTTGTACTGTATTTTATTGACTTTCACAATTCCATATATATCAGATCCTTCTATTGTTTTCTATTTCTATTATCTATGTGTTGTCTACTGGTTACCTTCTTCCGCTATTGTATGTTTGTAATTCTACTGTGATACTTTGGTAATGAGGGCATAGTCTCCCCACATACTCACCTAGGCCCTCATTGCTAGTCTGCAGCCTCTGGCGTTTGGGGAGATGCGCTTGAGGCTATGTGGCGACCGGTCCGACTACCTGGTTGAATTGTAAGTCGGGTCGGGGCGTTACAAAGTGGTATCAAAGAGATTTCCTTTTCTGATTTGACTTACTATTTTGCGGCTATAGACAGGAGTAGGAAGGGAAGGGACTTTGGTAATAAGTTATGCTCGGGATTTCCAAACCCACATATAGGGGAAATCCTAGTTTCCTCGTATGGAATTGTGTTTCTGGTTTTGAGTATTACAGTTGTTCCGATTTCACTGATTGGTGACCCACATGGTTTTTGTTGATACTATTGATATTATTGTGGGTTCTATTTCCTTGCAACCCAATGAGATCAGGGTTTCCCATCTCATGCATCATATAGGGACCTTGATAGGAAGCACATGTCATGCATTACGTCATGCTTTCTATGATGCATTAGATGTTGCATGCAATTTTTACAGGTGTTGGGATAGCTATTTCATGCCGTTTTGATAGTTGATTGATAGGTGTTCCTACTTTTGTGTTATATTTGGTGCAATGAATGAAGAGTGACGTCATCTTTCAATTCATAAGGAGTATGGGCCCTTATGGATTGGGAAATAATGCACCAATGAGATGAAAATTATAAATGAAATATAATTGCATGGTTATATGGGCATCAAGTTTTGATTCATGAGGTGTTATGGGCCCTTATGGATTGGAACTTGGTGGACCATTGGCTAAATCTTTTGACCAAAGGTTTGTTAAAAGAGAGAATGTGAAAATAGAGCCTAACCTAGTCCTGGATTTTGAGTGTGCAAGAGGTAGTGAATCTTGTGGGGTTTTGGTTGCTGTTCCTTGTGCATTTCATGCCTTAGATGTAGGTTGTGGGTTGATGTGGTTTTTTGGAAGGTCTTGACCCATCCTGTCCTGGTTCTTGTGCTCGTGAGTTTTGAATCACATTAAAAATCTCGAACTGAGGCATGTGTCTGGCATTGCAGAGTCATGGCACCATGTCATCCTCCAGGCGTATGTCGGGAGAGCGGCGATGACCACGTTCCGGAGATGGTAGGCCATCAGATACTAGAGGAAACTCCAATTGTGCCAGCTATGGCCCCAGTGGTTCTACTGGACACAGGTGCTGAGGCACAGTTCCGTGAGATCGTGTTGTGTTTTATGCAGACCGTTCAGGGAGCACTACGACCTGCCCCGACTATGGCAGAGATGACACGTGAGTTCCCGCAGTAGCATTCGCCTATGTTTTTAGGGAATGTCAGACCACATGCTATAGAGTCCTGGTTAGAGGCGATACTCTCTATCTTTGAGCATTTGGAGATGCCTCCAGAGAGGAAGGTCAAGATCGCTACATACATGTTGTGTGATTCCTCCAAGAGGTGGTGGGATGTGATCACCCAGTCAGATCATCATTGGGAGATGGATTGGTTAGAGTTTCATATGGCCTTATACGATTTCTTTTATCCTGAGACTTTGAGGTCTGATCGAGCCAGGGAGTTCTTTCATCCAGAATAGGGGGCGTCAACAGTGATGGAATACTCGGCCCGTTTTACTTAGCTTCAACGCATTGCACCTATCCTGATGGGCGATGAGCTATCAAGGGCTAGGCGTTTTGAGGATGGTCTGTGATATGACATCAGATCTCACATAAATATCTTTAGGTTGACTACCATTTCTATATTTTTGAACCATGCGCTAATCACATAATATAACGTGAGAGAGGATGGTGGTGTGAGCCAGAGCGGTTCGGCATCGAGATCAGGTACTACAGTGACTGTTAGTAGGAAGCGTCGTTTGGAGCTTCCACATGGTGATTCTAGCAGTCATAACCTATCTTCGGTTAGCAATCTGAGGTTCTAATAGTGCAGTAGGCTAGGACACACGAAGAGGATGTCTCCGAGGGACCCAGTCGAGTGCAGATCATGTGGTAAGATGGGTCATCATAAACGTTTTTTAGAACGTTTCTACCAGCATCCATCGATAGAGGGTCCGCACCGACTCCATTTGCAGGAGCAGGGTCGGCAGCCTCTCATCAGACTGGGAGTTAAGGTGCGACTTGCCGATTAGTCTGAGGTAGTGGTCGTGGTAGGGGTATCCAGGAACATGTTACACTGAGACGTTAGAGTGGGCCAGCTCTGTGTAGTGAAGTTGTATCACAGGGTCGTGGTTCATGCCAGATGTATACAGTGTAGCATACTTCTGATGATCAGGGAGCAGGACCATTTATGGTGATATGTACGATCTTAGTAGCATCTATTATTTCATCTTCCATCTTTGATATAGGTACATCACCCAGTTTTATATCTGTTCCTATAGTGAAAATCCTTGGGCTAGTTTTGTTGTCTTTTGATGTCGTCTTGATGTTAGACACACCACTAGATGTTAGGGAAGAGGTTGTACGTATGTGAAGAGGGTTCCCCCTTGAGGTTAGAGGGTGTCACTTCATCTGGGGTCTTTATGTTATCGAGATGAAAAGTTTTGATGTCATCCTCAGTATGGACTGGCTTGTAGCTTACTGAGCCTACATTGACTGTTACTGCTAGAGGGTGATTTTCACATCACCAGAGGGTGCGGTGTTTACTGTTAAGGGCAGGTGGGATCTCTAGGAAAGCCGAGATGGACCAGAACATCGTGGTCCATGCGGGATGACAACCCAAATCACTAATATGTTTCTGGATGATTAGGGAGTGAATCAGATGGACCTTCCTCTGGTAGTTGAGCGCTTCAGGTATGTTTTCCCAGATGACTTTTCAGGTTTACCTCATGAGAGAGATGTTGAATTCTCCATTAAGATAGTTCTAGGAGCTGCACCAGAATCCATTCCTCCAAACAGGTTGGCTATGATGGAGTTGCAGGAGCTCATGAAACAGCTTGAGGATTTGGATGCAAATCTGTTTATTCGACCCATTACTTCTCTGTGGGGTTTTCCGGTCCTTTTTGCAAAATATATGGACAGAAATCTTAGGGTGTGTGTGTTCTATCATAAGATGAACCAACTGACCGTTAAAAACCGATATCCCTTGTCGTGGATAGATGAAATGTTTGATCAGCTTCGAGGAGCTAGGGTGTTCTCAAAAATTGATTTCAGATCAGGGTATCACCAGGTTCTTCTTCGACCTGCAGACATACCTCGTACAACTTTTCATTACAGGTATGGTTTATATGAGTATCTGGTTATGTCGTTCGGTCTCATGGATGCGCCAGCGATTTTCATGGCTTTGATGAATCGTGTGATCCATCCTTACTTGGACATGTTCATCATGGTTTCCTTGGACGATATTTTGGTGTATTCTAGAAATTGAAATGACCATGCCAATCATCATGATATCATCCTGAATACACTAAGAGATCATAAACTATATGTAATCTTACTGAGTGCCACCTTTGGATGGATCAGATTCCCTTCTTGGGCCATGTAATCTATGACACAGGAGTGTCTGTAGACCCAGAGAAGGTTAGAGCTTTGGTTTCATGGGAACAACCCAAGGATTTCTTTTACATATGGAGTTTCTTGGGTCTTGCTAGTTATTATTGTCGTTTCATACAAGATTTCTCATGCTTAATAGCACCGTTGACAGGCCTGACTAAGAAGGATGTGAAATTTGTATGGACAGATGCTTGTAAAGATGCCTTTCAGGAGCTGAAAGGAAGGTTGACATCAGCACCAGTCATGATACTGCCAGAACATGGAAATAGTTAAACGGTCTATTGTGATGCATCATGTATTGGGCTGGATGCAGTGTTGATGTAGGGAGACAGAGTCGTGGCGTAAGGATCTCGGCAGCTGAGGCCACACGAGAGGAATTATCCGATGCACGATCTTGAGCTAGTAGTAGTTGTACATGAAATGCATTTTTTGAGACACTATTTATTGGGAGACCGTTTTGTGGTATACACATACCACAGGAGCCACAAATATATCTTCACTCAGCGTGATCTGAAACATAGGCAGCGAAGGTGGGTGGAGTACCCATAGCCCTTTGATTTCGATCTATCTTATACGCCTGGTAAGGGAAATGTATTGGTCGATGCATTGAGAACGTGGACTCAAATACAGGATGTGCAACAAGCTAGCAATGAATGGAATTTTATATCCTTGTTATCTGAGATGCATCTTGATGTGCAGAATAGCCAAGGGCAGTCTATTCTATCTTCCTTAGATGTGACTTCTACCCTTTTGGACAGAGTATGGATGAGATAGATTTCAAATTCGGAAATAGTATTTCTACGGGAAGAGGTGAGGACCCTCCTCCTGGTTGGACGATAGGCAAGGATGAAGTTCATTGTATCTATGGACATGTATGGGTTATAGTGGATATTAGAGAGGAGCTCATGTGGGAGTTTTATGATTCAGTTTGGGCAGTTCATCCCGGAGTCACTAATATGTATCGTGACTTGCAATGATAGTATTGGTGGCCTAGTATGAAGAGGGAAGTGGCTAGTTTCATCACGCGATGTTCCACCTGTCAGCAGGTGAAGTTGTAACACCAGCGGCTTGCTGGGAATTTACAGTAGTTACCTATCCTGGAGTGGAAATGAGATGATGTTGCGATGGAAATCGTGACTGGTTTTCTAAGGTCACCTCGAGGCAATGTTGTTGTGTGGGTTGTAGTGGATAGGCACATGATGGTTTCTCATTTCATGGAAATCAAGGAGACCTTCAGTGTGGATGAGCTAGGAAGGTTGTATATCTGGGAGATAGTACGACTCCACGAGGTCCCACACATCATTTTTTCAGATAGGTCTGCTCGTTTTATGTCATGTTTATGGCAGAGTCTTCAGAGGGCACTGGGTACACAGGTGCTCTTGAGAACATCATATCACCCTCAGACAGATGGCCAGTGAAAGCGTATGAAACAAGTGCGAGAGGAAATGATGTGAGCATGAGTCCTGGATTTTGGGGGTTCTTAGGAGAATCATATTCCCCTAATTGAGTTTTTCTATAAAAATTGTTATCAGGCGACTATACAGATGGAACCATATGAGGCTCTATATGGTAGGCCATGATGATCACCTCTGTCCTAGTTAGAGGTATGTGAGGAACCTTTATTGGGACCGCGTCTTGTTCAGGAGACTTTTGAGCATGTCCGGTTGATAGAGAAGCAGATGGATACTGCATAGTATCGTCAGAAGTCATATGTTTATCGTCGAAGATGACCCCAAGAGTTTGAGGTCAGGGATTAGGTTTTCTTGAGTGTTTCACTGGGGTTGGGACACAGGTGGATCAGAAGACATGGTAAGATATCACTGAGGTATGTTGGGCCTTTTGAGATTGTGTAGAGGGTTGGGCCGATAGCCTATCGGTTGCAGTTACCTCAGAGGTACCGAGAAATGCATGACGCATTCCATTTTTCTCAGTTACAAAAATACTATTTAGACCCGTCTCATATCATCCAACCTGAGGAGGTCCAGCTATGGGTAGACGAATCCTTTAAGGAGAATCTGATTCGTATCGTTGATAGGAGAATGATGGTTCTCAGAGGCCTGTCATTTCCTCTAGTATGTGTTCTATGGCAGCACAATCATTTACAAGACGAGACATGGAAGCGGGAGGCCGACGTAGGTGCTTAGTGGCTAGAGTTGTTCGCAGATGAATCTTGACCACCCTTCAATGGGAAATTCTAGGATGAATTTCTATAATTGGGGATGATTGTGAAAACCCAGGTTTTCGTACGAGGTACATATCCTTTTTTTCAGTTAAACTGTTCTGTTGAGGCCTAATGTGGATGTGTAACTTGGCCGATGGAGTTACGAAGGTGTCTGGGGATTGTTCGGAGGCAAATACCATGTTTTAGGCAGGAAATGGCCTGGCACATGGTTTGCGCATGGCCTGCGCATGGCCTTGGTAAACCGTGCGCCTTGGGGAAGGTTTGGTAGAGGATGTGCACGACCTGTGCATGGTATAAAGAAAATTATATAGGGTGGTCGTGTGGTTTCCCCTTCCCTTCTAAGAAGGTCTTCATGGTATCTGCATGGTTTTCTAGGCCATGCGGGTAAACTGTGCGACCTGCTGTGTTTTTATTTTTAATTCATTTTTAATTAAATTAATTAAAAGTTATAAAATATAACATATTTCTATTCTTCTTCAACCAGACAGTAGGGGGATGCTATCTAGGAAGATTTGGAAGATTTGGAGGCCGCTCCTCTGTCCGAACTCTGATTTGAGCGTCATTCGTCTTGTTAGATCCACAACGGTATGTCCTCGATTACTTTCTAATCCTTATCGATTTTTCTGGTTAGAAAGAACGCAGATTGGATTAAGGCTCTTATGCCCTAATTCCTCGTTCTTCATCTATTCTTCCGATTTCTCCCAAACTGGGATGATTCTGAGCCTAATACTGGACGAGCTATCTAGTACGAGCCTAGGGTAGGTGGTCTCATGATTTTTGCTATTTTCAAGCTACTTATATATGCCAGAGTGTCGTGCGCCCACTTTTGGGGTGCTTCTTGAACCTTAAATTTAACCATGTTGTTACCTAACATGTTGTAGGTAATCTAAATGGGATGGTATGTGCATGAGTTAGGTTTTATACATTGGACAGGAACCACCCCATGGGTGCGTTGTATTGAATGATTCTTTTATGGATTTTTGACCCAGGATGCCTTTGAGGAATGTTTTTCCTTTCCCTCGTGGGTTGTTAAAAATGGAATTGAATATGAATTTAATTGCAATACAATAAAAATATAATAAAAATGGTTTCGGTTATGGGATGGAGGTTTTCCCCTTGAACATTGCATGCTAATTCATGAATTGCTAGCCCACATGAGTTAAATACTTTTGAGCTGTTTTAAATGTGAGACAAAGTCATCGGTGAACCATGGAACCAATGTGAGTTTGCATGGATGGACTCATATGAGACTTGTTACTGAAATTCTGAGTGAATCATGGATCCAGAATGAGATGTCATGGACGGAATCAAAAGGGCATGTTATGTCATGGCCGATACCCGGATTCTATTTATAGGATCTCGAGGACGGGCTCAAATGAAACACTATACTGCACCTAGAGCGAGGCTAGGTACCTAGGAGGTTCTCCAGAATGTGCTTGTAGAGCGATTTCGGGGTCCTAGAGGTTCACCGGAATGGGATTTTTGGGTGTTGGGGGATTGTTTCCCTGAACGATGCCTGGTTTCATATTTGAGTATTCCAGGAATGAGTTCAAGGAATGGTTGAACTCTTGAATGAGGTGGTTAATGAATGGAATGGATACTTGAAGCGACGCCAAGCCAAAGCACATGCTTGGGTCGGTCATGCTAGTTTCACTTGTCTACTGCTTTCCATATTACAGTACCTGTTTATATATTCACTGACAGATTAGCATGGATCTTTGGTGGTTGCCGACTAGGATTCAGCCTCACACCCTGTTTGGGTCATTTTATTGGACCCAAGAAGATTATATGATTACAGGTAATGAAAAGGGAAAAGTCCCTTGTACATGTACTTGACTAGATGCTCAGAGTAGGAGCACACGGGACCAAGCTGAGGCTTGTGATGCAACATGGGATACATTTTGGTTTCTTTTGGGTGTTTTGTATGCTTTTACTATATTGTATTGACTTGTACCATTCCATATATATCAGATCCTTATATTTTTAACTATTTCTGCTTTCTATGTGTTCTCTACTAGTTACCTTCTTCCACTATTATATGTTTTTAATTCCGCTGTGATACTTTGGTAACAAGGGCATAGTCTCCCCACGGACTCACCTATGCCTTTGTTGCTAGTTGGTAGCCTCTGTATTTTGGGGAGATGCGCTTGAGGCCATGTGGCGACTGATCCAGCTACATGGTTGAATGGTAAGTCGGGTCGGGATGTTACACCGCCTCTGTCTCAAATTCCGATCCTTCTGAGAAAAGATATATCTGAGACTATTGTGATCAGAGTAGATGATAAAACACTCACCCATCAAGTAGTGCCACCACATCTTCAATGCGAAGACTACCACTGCCAACTCAAGATCATGGGTCGCGTAGTTCTCCTCGTGTGGAATCAACTGATGGGAGCCATTTGGAATCACTGCTTGCCACTGCATTAGGACACAACCAAGCCCGGTTCCTAATGCATCACAGAACACTATGTACTCGACACCCTCCTCTAGTAATCTCATGATCAGGGCGCTTGTCAGACTCTGTCTCAACTACTGAAAATCCTGATGGCATCTCTCGGTCCACATGAAAGGCTACCCCTTTCGGGTCAAAGCTATCATGGGTGTAAAAATCCTGGAGAAATCAGGAATGAATCCCTAATAGTATCCTACCAACCCAAAGAAACTTCTCACCTCTGTCACAATCTGTAGTGGCACCCATGATAACACTGCCTCTACCGTGGATGGGTCCACTTCTACACCATCTTCTGAGATAACGCGTCCCAAAAAGTGGACCTACTATATCCAGAATTGACACTTTGATAGTTTCCTGTACAATTGGTTCTCTCGGAGTGTGTCCAAAACCATCCTTAGGTGCCTCGTGTTCACCTCCTCGGACGCAGAGTACACAAGGATATCATCGATGAAGACCACACCGAACCGATCTAGATTGGGATGAAATATCCGGTTCAGGAGTCCCATAAACACTGTCGGGGCGTTCGTCATGCCGAAGGGCTTCACCAAGTACTCATTATGACCATAGCATCATCTGAAATCCGTCTTTGATATATCCTCAGCTCGTACTTCAAACTGGTGATAGCCTGATCATAGATCAACCTTCGAGAACCATCGTGCCCCTCTTAACTAGTCAAGGAGGTCATCTATCCTCGGTAGTGGATACCGGTTCTTCACGGTCACCTGATTAAAGCACCGGTAATCCACAGACAACCTCAAGCTCCCGTCTACCATTTTGGAAAACAACACAGGGGCCACCTAGGGTGAAACATTGGTTCTCACGAAGCCCTTCCCCTACAAGTTTTCTAGCTACACTCTCCGCTCACAAAGCTCTGAAAGAGCTATCCGATATGCTGATGATATTATCTCTATCGTCCCGAGTTGCAACTCAATGTAGAAATCTATCTCCCGACGGGGAGGTAGTCTGGCGACATCCTTCAGAATGATGTCCTCGTACTCAGCTACTACTGCTGGAAACTAGAAACTCGTAACATCTGTTGCGGCAAGGGCTAGGCTAGACAACTATTGTGAAATCGGTTGTACCTTCCTATTCACGAGTTCATCCTGCACTGCCTGGGTCTATTTTTCACCGATGAAGGAGAACCTCATTCCATCACTGCGGAAAAACCGCACTGTTCGCCTAAAACAGTCAATATAGGCATGAACTGTGGATAGCCATTCCATACCAAAAATGACATCGTAAGGCCTCGACGCTACCACCAAGAG
This sequence comes from Viscum album, assembly GCA_963277665.1. NCBI lineage: Eukaryota > Viridiplantae > Streptophyta > Magnoliopsida > Santalales > Viscaceae > Viscum > Viscum album. Next base: position 64,533,167 of record OY728128.1, read on the forward strand.
GTTCAAACCGAAACTCTCACCTCCAAGGGTCAGGTCACACTGTCTGCAAAGGTGTGTGATTTCTGAACCTTCTCCAGTCAGTGTTTCTAAGCTTAAGGGTCGAGTCAACGGCTCTACTGGAATCTCAATGGCTCAAAAAAGATAACCAGCCATAAAAGAAAGACAAGAACCTGTGTCTATCAACACGGAATCCAAAGTTTAGAAGTCACAGATTGTACCTCTAATCATTCCCGGAGTACTTGGGTCATAATCCTCCACTGCCTCCAACAGTACCTGCCTCTGTCTACCAGCTCCCTGAGCCCGGGCTGGACCTCCTGGGGGTGGTGGTGGTAAAGGGTCAAAATAGCGATCACCTCCAACTGCTCTACCATCTCCTCTCCCAGCTCCTCTACCCCACAGATATGTCTTCTACACATGTTGCATCTACCTCAGTGGTCCATCCACTGCTCCCATGTCAGTAATACATCAGGTTGGACAATCTCGAGCGAGATATCCCCTGCCATCACATTAGTAGAATCGCCTCTCTCGAGGATGGCTGGATGGGACCTACAAACCCTATATGAATGATCCTATGTCCTGGGATCTCCTCTGAAAACATATCCCACGTCTAGGTCCTTGACGTTGGCTCCATGATGCCATGGTCTCTGCTCTAGCTCGCTCACAACTAAAAAATGATAGCTTTCCCTACTCTACCAAGAAGTTCTCAATCACCGATGCTCGCTTGAGCACCCCACCAAAAGTAGGAATTCTCATTGGGATGATGCTACCTTGGATGTCTCTACGCAAGCCCCACTAAAAAGTCTGAGCTCCGAAGTGATGATCCCTGGCCATATCCATCGAGTACCATGAAAGGTCGGTAATCCTCGATGAATAGTCACCCACTGTCATGGTCCCCTATTGAAGATGAATATTCTCCTGTATATGTACTACTCTCAGGGTAACCGATGAAAACTCCTCTATGAAGAGATGCTATAAGCCTGACCATGAAAGAGTTGCTTCATCATGAGTCAGGATAACCAAAATCCACCATCGCCCTGCTGATCCCTGTAGAAGGCTCGCTCCAGGATCACCATTTGATCTGCTACTATCCCGACCAAATGGAAGACTATGGCCACAGCCTCAATCCAGTCCTTTGCTGCCTGAGGGTTAGGCTCACCTCGAAACATGAGGGGTCTCTGTCTCTGAAACTCTTGGAGTGCGCTCAGCCTGCGATCCTCCTATACTGGTACAGAAGGCACTAAACACTTCTCCACAGTTGGTGGAATTACTGCCACACCACCTGAGGGTAAAAGTGGGGGATCTAGTACTTGTATCGAAGCTTCATCACTAGGGGGACATCCTCGTGATCGAGCTACTGGATCCTAGTGGGTGCGCGTCGTGGAGGCATCCTGTAAGGAAACAAGATGTATCACCATCAGTGAGTATATCAGGAGAGATGACTCAAGAAATACATAGAATCCACAACCCATTCTTATGTGATGAATATACAATTATTTTTCCATGAAACTAGTGTTCTCATGTTCCGAGTCGAAAATCATGTTATCAAAGTCCTGGTGTATGGATATGTCAGTCGCCCACACCAACACTAGGGTCCCTGGCCTAAAATCCAAACTCAAAACACTAAACGATGTTTCCCCAAAGCAACTCACAGACTCTTGGTCCTAAAGTAGAACCGACCTCCTCTGATACCACTCTGTCATGACCCATCCCAATGGGGCCCGTTCCGCAACTCCCCAAGCCCGCCTCCAATAGGCCAGGGGCTAGTGACTAGCAACGAATAGGCTTTTCACTAAATGGGAACAATTGCCAATAAACATGCACACACACACACACTTGTTGAAGACCACAAATCTGAAAAGTAAAAACTACTAAAAATTGAAATTCATGCATACTGTCAACCAACAGAGTACGATAGTAAACTAAAGTACAGTAATGTAAAAACCTTGGGCCAAATGCACAATCCCACCAAAAGAAAGTCTGTGACAAAGTCCAACCTGTAAATAATGGTACTAGGACTGTAATATGTATCCGTAGGAACACACCTCGGCCTGCCTGATCTCACAGATCACCATCCGGTCCTAGTCCGCCTAGAATCCTATCAAAGGCTCACTCACCTGCACAAGAGATGGCACGTGCAGGAAAAGCCTGTGCGTGGGTGAGTATAACAATACCCATTTGGACAACCCGAAAACCACAAAGGAATAAAAAAAATGGAATAACACAATGTAATGATATAGTCAGCTCGATAAATTATATGTATACATAACATATAACAAAAATATCCAGATTTACCCATACACAATCGACTATCGTGAAATCACCACTAAGATCCAGATCAATGATTCCAGTAAGCATGTAACAGGGGGAACATACTCCTAGGTCTGTAGAGGGACATATGAAGTACTCATTCCATGGGAACTCACTCCTCAAGTACTTAAGAATACGATGCTCAGATGAGGATCACAACCAATAGCTATGGGGTGATTCCAACAACTCAGTCTGAATTATTCCACTAAGAAGAGGATCGGTGCCCATGTAAATTAAGCCACGTCGATACCAAGAATTCTACCTACAGTACCAGGAAGGAATAGTGGATCCTGGTCTAAGTCTCATATAGGGGATTCCAACAACTCTATTCAAATAGTCCTATTGAAGGGATCAAACTACTGTGCGTAGGAAATGATACCCAAAACCATCAGTGGTAAAGACCATGGGAGTGAACCCTAAGAAAGCTAGACCATGTAACAGAAGAAAAATGGCTAAATCCATGTAAAAAAGTGACACAATGTGTAGTAGGATCACACACCGTGTTCCTTGACTCTAGGTACTACCCGTGTAAACGGCCCGTGCCATCCATCTAGGCTGTGTGAAACTCAACTACACGGTGTGTAGAAGGATCACACGTCATGTTCCTTGACTCCGGGTACGGCCCGTGTAAACATACCTTGTCATTAGGCTTGTCGTTTAAAAAGTAACTACACTGTGTGTAGAAGGATTACACGCCGTGTAGGAGTGCTTGGGGTTTGCTCCGTGCATGCTGGCCTTGTGCCCGTACATGGCCTCAAACTGTGTCTCCCTGCCCGTGTACCAGTACACGGGGTATCCCGTGTATCTGGACGGGGAAGGGTATACACGCCGTGTCCTTGGCTGTGTAACCAACCCATGTCTATGTACTCCTGGTGTACACAATATGTGGTCCACCAATGAACACACACCGTGTAGCAAATACTACACGCCGTGTAGTTGGGATTTCTCTCGAACCGTCGTCTACCTCCTCGCTCATCGGTTGTTCTTCCAAATCTCATTTCTATTGTCAGTTTGCCGCAAAAATCAAGAGATCAGATCACCTTGTCACAGTGATGCCGAATCCGTGGGTTTTGGGCCTTCGATTGGCTCCGAAATCAGATTCTGGTCACCTGTGCGGAAATTGTTCGAAGAATGATATCATCTGAACCGCTTTGATCCGCCTATCACCACCATAGTCGCACCTTCATGGGGTTGTCCCAATGCCAGATCTTCAAATTGGGATCATTTTTTCACACAACGGGTGCGCAACGATCCATCATTCATAATTCCATGAAGAATTCATAGAAAACACACGAAGAACGCGAGAAATCGGGGGAGAAAGGCACAAAAAACAAGAGGTAAGAACCTCGATCGATTTTTGATTCGATCTTGGTTCATCACCATTAGAAGGATAAACGAATCTGGAATAACTTTCAAGAATCAAATACCAAATATCCCTGCAAAATCCCATCCCGTATATATGATCGATCTGTAGGCTAATATGTTCTTGGATTAGTCTGTGTTCATCATAGGAATCAAGAACAGGGAAAGGAAACCAAAATCAAAATATACTACTTGGATTCGTGACATTCATTGGTGAAGATCTGGTCCTCGCGTCGTCGTTGCCTACGAAACCCGTCAAGAACGCCGTCTCCACATTGTGGTTTCCTCTAGATCCTCTAGAGACTCCAATGGTATCAGGGTTATGTGGTCTATCACCATGGACACCTGCGAAAATTTCTATTGAAGAAGATAAAAAAATTTTCTGCAGCACAGATTTAATAAAATATTTTTATGAAATATTTCATTACAGTTATGTCCAAAAACTAGATTTCACCATCGACCTGTGTCAGATAATGTTAGGCCTCATCTAAGGTAAAATCATATCTCAGAATGCAACGGTGCCCTTAGATTTCCGATCCGACCACCCATTCATGAGTTATTCCACTTTTTCAATAAAACCATGTGCGTGTGCTATTTAATTATTTAATTAAATTCAAAAACTTGTTCCGGGCTCATTAGGCCTCGGAACTGCACGCCGTCTCAAATCTTGCTCTCAAAATAATTTCCATATAATATTAAAATAATAAATGGTAAAATCTAGTAAAATAAGTTGAAAGTACCGTCCCACTCTCAAATAAGATTTGGTGTGGATTTGCTCAATCATCGATCAGCTCAAAGTAATCCTGGAGAATACATGGGATGAAGTATTACTTGATGAGCTGAGGATTATGTTTTCATTAATAGCTGAAGTGTTGCTGAAATAGGAACATCTAGATCGTGAGCAGGCAAGGGTTATGTAGCTCTACGAGGGAGATATCAACACTGGGAACATTCATGCGTGTATTAAAGGAAAACATAGATTGAGCAAACCCAACATCCAAATGGAGGATGGTGATTACTTGAATGATTGGGATGAGGTGGGGGAAATGGTGGTTGGTTTTTTCAAATCAAATATACTAGATCCAAACCACCGACTTATAGGCACTGATCCCAGAGGCAATGTAGTGATTTATGATGTAATTCCATGCAAGGTGTTAGAGGAGGATAATGAGGAATTGAAGGTCCTCGCAATTGAGGAGGAGGTTCATCAAGCGGTTGGGTCTCTCAACCTAGAACGTGCATCAAGATAGTATTATTTATCTATATCTTTTTATATGATATTCTAAGAGGTGGTAATTGGGGATTTGGTTTGTGAAGTGGAATACTATTTTTGGTGTCGGAATCTCCCATGTGTCGCATGTGAAACAGTGATCATGCATTTGGATAAGGTGAAGGACCCGTAGACTCTATGTTAGTACCACCCTATAATCATGTGTAATTTCCCTTAAAATGTGTTGGATGGAATTATCCCTCACATAATTTATATTGACCTCCCTTATTGGATAGTGGAATAGCAGCATCTGTTCGTGAAAGGCTAGATGATCCAATGGGCATTGGGGTGAGCTCAGAAGATGAATAGTGAGATTAATCAGAAGCTGTTTGGGAGTAATTTTATCATCAAATTAGACATGAATAAGGCCTATGATAGGGTCGAGTGTATTTTATTTATCAAATCCATTCCTGGCATGGGGTTATCCCAATGGGCGATTGATCATTTCTTTCAGTGTTTTAGCTCATCGAGGATGAAAATATCCTTCACAAGTAAGCATCTTTGATTCATCAAGGTTGTCCACGGACTGAGACAAGGGGATCCCCTCTCTCCAGCTATATTAATTTTTCCCAGGTTTTTTTGAGCCATTATATCCATTATTCCTCTAGCTCATAAAATATTCTTCCATACCACACAAGGAACCCATATGGTTTAATTTTACACCTATTGTATTATAGATGATACAATCTTGTTTGTCAATGTATGTGGGTGATAAATTCAAGGTGTCTTCGGTGTTTTGAAATATTATTGCACTTGGAGTGGGAAAGTCATTAATAGGGATATGAGTTCCTTCCTTTCACCTCGTAAATGTTCAGATGAATGGAGAAGATCCATGGAAAGTATTTTTGGGTATCCATAGTAGGAACTTTCAAATGGATAATCAGGGGGCAGTTGTGTCTACAAAAAAACCTTGAATTCATAATTTTGATAAGATTATTTATTATATTATGAGTCAGATCCTAAATTAAAAGAACTTGTTTCTATTTTTTGGTGTGATTATCACCTTGATCAACATTGTAGATGAATATATCCCTTTATATGTTCTTTCAACATTGAATGTACTAGAAATGGTGATTTCACACATTGATAGGATGATGTAACCATCCTATGGGACAATAATTTTGATGGTAAATACAAATGGGTGTCATTAAAGAGGCTGGATAGACCCATCTAAAAGGGGGGAATCAAACATAAAAGTGATTCTAGGACAATGGGGGATCATCATATAATGTTACCATGGGATATGATTGAGGGGAAGTCATTTGGGGGGAATACATACAAGGAATGTATGATCATGACAAGTAGCTTCAGAGAATAAGACCATCAACCCTGAAGAAAATCATTCAGTCACATATATTCTTCTGACATCAGCATACCAGATGAATCATTGGTATAAGTGAAATTAAATATTGGAAATAGAATTGTGCTGGGTCAATTCATGGTTTTTCAGGATTTCCTACCCTATAAATCACGTTTACGAGGACTACAAGACACCATAGCCTCATCCAGGACACTGTGGTTAAGAACTAGAATGGATTTTTTGAAAATATCGTGTTATGTAATTACTACAAAAAATATATCTTAACAATTTCCTCTTCATGGGTGTTCTATTTAGGATAATTTCACAATTTGCTGGATGACCATAACGACATGGATTCTTAGGGAGATATGATTTTTTGAAAGGATGTCCCATAAAAATTCAACTTTCTATCACGGAGGGTCAAGAATAGGGCCATGCTGACTGAGGATAACGTTCAGTGGATGGGAATATCCTTAGCTTCCATGTGAAAATGTTTCAGGTGGTAGGGAATTGAGGCCATCGAACACATCTTTCTTTGGAGAGACTGGGCATCAGTGATCTGGGACGAGTTTGGGAATTTCCTTTGTTGTTTTTGGCAGCATGTTTTTGTTGATACCATTAATCATCCTTGGTTTCTGGGTGCAGGCAGTTTGGGTTCTATGAAGAGGATCATATCCATCCTCCTTTTCATAGGATGTTGTATTTTTGGTCCTCCTAGAATGATGTAAGTCATAATAAATTTTCGTCATCCAACACAAGTATAATCCAAAAAACTGAGAGCATCTTTTTTGACCTGACTTGACTGTGTTAGGGCTAAGAGGATTACCCATCCCTCAATTATTTTTCGGGATTCATCCTTCATCCAGTGTTTTTCCACTAACATTGGACATTAATTATGGGTTCAACGGTTTCCTCTCCATTGAGGTATAAAACATGATATATATGGGTCCAGTCTTATGGGAATCATGTGTGGTAGGGTGAGATCAGGGACCTGTGGGGCTATGTCATTATGGGGTTTCAGCTTATTTTCATGGGGTGACTCTCCCCAAGCTGAATCACTTTTTATTCTCATGGTGAGGTGGCTATGCGATTAAAATAATTCCCCCAATGAGGAAGTTATGATCGACTCAAATATCACTCACAATGCATTTCTGGGTATCAGAACCACACCATTGTCCATTGAGTACAACATCAAATGATGCAAGAGACTAGTGATCAATCACACCATCATTATCCAAACTTGGTGTCATGGTAATATAGTTTTTGATTTTCCAACATCTAATGATACCATTAGTTAGAAGATCTCCATATTATCTAGCATTATATATTTTCCTTCCAATGGGGTTCACATCATACAAGGTGATTCCCTCAATCTCCACTATTATAGACCTATGTGTGTACCCTTCCTCTGGATGTTCTATTTGGTACTTTGTATTCATTTCATTTAAATAAAATATTGATTGGATCTATTTTTTATGATATCTATCATGGTGTTTCTAGTTAAGGATAACATATATGGAGACAAATTAGACATATTATGGACGATTATTTTTGTTTCCAGGTTTCTGAATACCCTAAACTATTCTGTTCCTTAGGATTTTGTTTATGTAATGTAATGAGAATTAAAAAAATGATTTAATATCTATGTATGGTAATAATGCGTTGATATTGTTGTTATCAAATTATATGTTTATTTTCACTTTTCAAACCAGAATAAAATACATTAGTTATATTCATATGGGTATGTCTATTAATATTCTTAATATTGATAAAATGTTTAAGAAAATGACATGGAATTTTGGTAAATGATAGAGAGAGTAGTTTTAGTGAAACTACATCCATTTCTCAATTCTATATGTGGGTGTAGTGCTAGAATAGAAGTAACTAAGACTAATTTGTTTTTAAAAACACCATATTATATCCTCTATTTGTAACTAGTGCAAAATAATAAATGTAATGTCCCGACCCCAATTACCCAGAGTCAGTGAATTATTACATAACATTGGCACAATACAAGGAATCATGTCCCGAAAGACTGATCAGTTTAGTAGCCTTTGATGCTCTTGATACATTCATAAGTTTTACATTACAACATGAAATAAAAACATCAACAAAATCTTTTCCCCATTTGAACAAACTTATATCCTTAACCAATCCTTGCAGGTAAACAGTAAAATAATTCTTCACATCCTAGGAAAAATAAAACATAAAAAGGGGTGATCTTAGACGCTCATTAAGGATTATAATACAGTGGAAACATTCCTAAATAATCATAAAACATTTAAGGAAATGTAAAATACTTAAAAAAACCTTTTAAAAGTAAAATTCAACATAATATGGAAAGGATAAAATCAAATAATGCATTTTACTTAAGGACATTGATATTCGACTAGTCGAATAATCACATGAAATATCAATAGCCACTTTCATAATGATGGAATATATAATTCCAGACTTGATAACCACATATTCAAGGCCTTGTTCCAAGACAACAAATAATATTTTGTCAAGGCCTTGTGCCAAGAAACTAGTTTGTCTCATGAGACCTAGCGATACATCGAGTAGCTATTGAGGGTCCACCCGTCACATACTAATTACAATGCATTCCTTATATGAAAATGTTTAAACATAAGATACACATTCTTATTAAGGCTAGCATTCAAAATGTCAATAATATATCCATAAACCATGAATGGTGTCAAAATAACACATTCAAGGTCAAACATATCACAAACCTTTCAATACAATATGGAAGTTTTGTGTCTTAATAAATAATCACAAAATAAGATTTAATTCTATAAAAGTATGTTGAAATAGATTAAATCAGAACAGTATTAGAGAAATATATCTTTCTATTTTGAAATAAATTAAAAGTCATATAATTATAAAAGAAAAAATTTATTTTGAAAATATTCGGATAAGCTTGTATGGGAAGCTTTTATGATGATATAACATCACAAAATAGATACACCTACTATATAAGATAAAAAATACATTCTTACCTTCATTTTTTCAGAATGGTCATAAAGTAACTTATTTATAAAATGACAGAAATATTCCTCTCAAAACATATATGGTCAAATAAGGGTATAAATTACTTTAGCCCATACTATATTAAACAAAAAAAATGTTTTGAATTATATTTTTATGAAAAACCAGATGTGGATGATAAAGAGGTCCCAGTAGATACTTACGTATTAACAACCTCAGATAAGTAAAGAGATTGTAGAATTAACCCTTACCCTGTACTTTTCCTTAGTCGATGGATTTTTATCCTCCTGCATAATAGTTAAAAAATCGTTATTAAATTACATAATAATTATATACATAAATATGATATCATATATAATCCTCTAATATTGCATTGTAAATAATATTTCAGTACTGTCATTGTTTCAGGTGTTAACTGATATGTTTTCTTTTAAATGATTTGTAACTTAAGCCATGTTTGTTATGGATATGATGTATTTTATTCATATCCAGAATGATATTAAATTCATATACATTATTTTCAATCATAAAATGAAAATTATTCTTGAATAATTATGATGGGGAATGAATGTCATCGCGTTTGTGGAGACGGTAATCCGTACGTATGCACAAGTGACAATATCATTATTTTGAGGGTGAAATCATATGTAATTGGATGTTATATCGTATATACAAAATCATTAACATGTTATATTTTTTCCTTAAATTAGTTATACTCATTATTATATAAATCCAAATAATGCATTGTTTGAATAACAAACTACACCATGACATGGAGATGGTAATCCGTACGTATGCACGTATGGTGACTTTGTCATTCATATGATTGATAAAATAATGAATATGGTTGTAAAATTTTTATAATATCATCACAACATTTAGAAGATAGCAGAGTTATTATTTTAAAATGGAAACAACAAAGAAAGAAGAAGTGGGAGAAGAGAAGAACTTGAAAGTGGGTGGTGAAATTATTATTTATTCTTTAGGTGTTTCCTTTTGAGTTGATTAAAAGGGAACCATAGGTGGGATTTACGATAATACTAAGGCCTCTAGGTTAATTTGTGGGAAATTAGATAGATATTGGTGTAGGGTTTGGCCGATCAAAATGGCTTTGGTGGGGTGATTTTGGGAGAAGGAAAAGTGGCCTTTTATAAGAGAGGTGAGGGGAACCTTACGAAAAGATTTAAATATTGTTTTATAATAAAATAAGATTCCGTTTCTAATGATAAAAAATTGATTTATATCAAGGATAAGGTGGGTATGGGTCAATAACCTCTCAACCAATAAGTTTTACAATGGTTTGGTTCACCATATTAACCTTATCTCTCAGATTTAACTCTTAGTTAAATTGTTCAACTTTTACCATGTATTAATGTATTATCATAACAATTGGTTAACAAACTTACTATAAAATTCCAAGAGAACCTCAAGTTGTTAATTAATGATATACCTATTATTATATATGTTCTTTGGAAGATCCATAAATTTTTATAACTATAATATAATTTAAAAATATAATATTTGTTTTAAAAACTCATTTATGACAATTTAGACACTATTTAGTATTTGGTTTTTTTTAAGTTATCAAAATTTGATTACATTGAAAAAAATACATTAAATGAACCCTAAAATTTCATATTAACCTAGAAAATTCGTGGATGTCATAAAAACATTGAAATTACATTTATGTTAATATTTATAATACCATTTATGTGATACTTTCATTAATAAGGTAATTATTACATCACCATTGTTTCATAAATAAATATATTTATTTAATGTTAAAAATAATAAAAATAATAACATTATGTAGGTAATATTTTTATATTTCTAATGAGAATTTATAGTAGAAATTATAACTTATATAACCCCATTAACAACTGTTTTACTAAAAGTTATATGTTTTTGTCATTTTTTTACATTATATTAATTAATATAAAGTTTCATTATCACATTCAAGTGGCTACGTAGGGTCCCAAAATAGACCCAACGAGGTCCATGGTCAGACAAGTATCAACCAATAGGAATATGACACATGTTAGGAAAATTTAATATTATTATAATATTATTTTTACCCTTTTTAATGGATTTACACTTTAACCATGGTAAATAAAATATTTACCGAAGTAATTAATCATAATGTATAAATATAAAAGTTACCTATTTAAAAAAAATTAGACCATCATATTCCAAATATGGAATAAATTTATCCAAATTCAAAACACAGAAGTGGATGAAATTAATTTGAAATTAGTTCTTGTTGTTAAAACAAAAAAGCGTGTATTTAAGAAATAGTAACTATCTAATGATTGACAGTTGTTTATGTCCAATTTAAATGTGAAATTACATTCAACAAACTGAATTATATTAAATCATAAAACTATAATCTAATTATACTTTGAAACCACTCAAATGTATAATTTAAAACTATAAATTAATTTGATTAAAAAAATTGTTTTTAATTATGATTTAGTATTTTCACTATTCATAAATAATTGAATGTTTTGAGAAAATACACAAAATTCACCCTAAGATAATTTTGTTATTACAAAATAAATTAAGCCCATTTCTAAAAATAAAATATATATAATTTAAAAATGCGGTTATTTCTATTTATAACAGCTATTTTAATTGGTCATGGGGTGTTAAAATTCCATGTTGGGGACAATGCAAGCTACTAAATTATTCAAAAGGAAACGTACCATAGAAGCTTGGGGTGTTACATTCTCCCCTCTTTAAAATAATTTCATCGACATAATTTATAGAATATTACTGCATAAAATGATTCGGGTGGTTCTTCATCATAGGTTCCTTGGGTTCCCCCATTTCCTCATCCATATTATGGTTTCTCCATATAATGTTTACCTAATGAGTCGTCCGGTTTCTCAACACTTGTTCCCTCGTATCAAATTTTTTTACCAGATCCTCACAATAAGATAGATCAGGTTCCGGTTCAATTTTCTCATAGGAGAGTACAAGCGTTTGTTCAAGCATATATTTTCTCAATAGTGATACATGGAACACATCAGGAACTTTGGAGATACATGGAGGCATTTAAAAATGATAAGCTACTACTCCAATATGTTCTAGAATTTTAAAAGTTCTGATGTACATGGGACTCAATTTACCTATATTCCCGAAACGTATAACACCCTTCCATTGGGACACCTTAATAAAAACATGATCTCAAACATGAAATTTCAAATCCTTCCTTTGGTTATCAACGTATCTTTTTTTCCTATATTGAGATGCTTTGATGTTGGTTTGGATAATCATCACCTTTTCTATTTATTTCTCAAAATGTTCTAGGCCTACACATTTTCTTTCACCAACATCATCCCAATAAGATGGAGTGTGACAACTCTTTCCATATAACAATTCATATGGTGCCATCTATATTCTTGAATGGAAGAAATTGTTATAGGAATATTCTAATCAAGGTAAATATTGATCCCACATACCTTGAAATTCATGTGAGCGAGATCTCAACATGTCTTATAAGGATTGAATAGTCTATTCTTACTGTCCATCTGTTTGAGGGTGGTAGGCAGTGCTCCAACGATGTTCGGTATCCATGGATTTCTTAATAATTTTCTTGAATCTTTATGTATAATGGGGATCATGATTAGAAAAAATTGATAGGGGTAATCTAAGAAGTCAAAAAATTTCATTAATATATAGTATTTCCATATGTTTAAGTGATAAACCTTCTCATATAGAATGTAAATGTGCTGAATTTTTAAGATGATCAACAATGATCCATATTGCATCATTATTTCTAGGAGTCTTTGGTATCCTAATGGACAAGTCTATCTTAATATTATAACATTTCCACAAAGGTATGGGAAGAGGTTGCATGACTCTTCCAAGTTGATTCCTTCCAGCTTTCCCTTGTTGAGAAACAATACATCTTGACACAAAATCCGCAATCTCCCTCTTCATGATGTCCCACAAAAAATGTTCATTCAAATATCTATATATCATAGTGCTTATAGGGTATATAGAGAAATTGGATCTATGAGAGTCATCCAGTAATTCCCTTTTTAGATCAGGTATGTTAGGAATACATAGTCTTTTCCAAAATATAAAAATTGAATCTTTATATATGAAGTCACTTAATCTCCCATCAGTCATAGTTGTAGTGATCTTTTAAAACTCCTCATCATCTATTTGAGAACTCTACATTCATTCTAGTAATAATGGTTTCTAAACCATAAGAAAAAGTGTTGAAGTTTCACCTTCCATGGTTATTCCCAAATCCATCTTTTCTATATCCATGAAAATATGATCCCTTTCAACTCTCATCTTGTTCAAATATCCATGATCCTTTCTAATCAAGGAAACATCCACCTTATTTCCCTTCCCTGGGTGGTAGTTCATCGTGAAATCATAATCCTTGAGTAGTTCAAGCAGACATCTTTTCCTCATATTGAGTTCTTTCTATGAGAACATATACTTCAAACTCTTGTGATCAGTATAAATCTCACATTTTTCACAATAGGGATAGTGTCTCCATATCTTCAGAGAAAATATTACAGCTTCTAACTCAAGATCATGGGTAGGATAGTTTTTATCACGAATTTCTAGCAATCTTGATTCAAAGGCAAAAACTCGTTCATTATGCATAAGGACACAACCAAGTACATTCTTTGAAGCATCACTATAAATAACAAACCCATCATTCCTCGATGGTATACTCAAGATAGGATCATTAACAAATATTCTATTCAATTCTTCAAAACATTCATCACACACTTTTTCCCAACAAAAATTACCCCTTTATGAGTGAGCATGGGTAATGGGATAGCTAATAGGGTAAAATTTTGGAAACAAACCTCGATAATAACCCGCTCAACTAATAAAATGATGTACCTCAGTTATAATCATCGGTGTCGGCCGTTCATTGATTGCCTTGCTCATTGAAGAATCAACAACGAGTCCATCCCTAGAGACAATATGTCGAAGAAAATAAATCTCCTGAAGCCAGAATTCACACTTTCTAAATTTACCAAATAATTGATTTCATCTAAGACTCCTTAGAATAATGTGAATGTTATTTTCATGAACTTCATAGCTTTTTGAGAATTCTAAAATATAATCAATAAATACCCCTTCAAAGTCATCAAGATATTCTTTGAAAACCTTATTCATTAGATCTATGAAGACAAAGGGTTTATTAGTAAATCCAGAAGGCATTACTATAAACTCGTAATGCTTGTACTTGGTTTGAAAGGTTGTTTTTGGAATTTCTTCCTTATTCACACACAACTGATGATATCCAGATCGATGGTAAATCATTGAAAAATATTGAGATCCATGATGTTAGTCAAATAAATCAACAATGCGTGGTAATGGATACCTTTTCTTTATTGTTATTGCATTGATCTCCCTATAGTCAATTCACAACCTCATAGATCCATCTTTCTTCTTATCAAAATAGAATAGGGGCTCCCCATGGAGAAACACTTGGGAGAATAAATCACTTATTACTCAATTACTCTAGTCGATTATTTAGTTCCACTAATTCTATAGTGGCCACTCTATAAGGGGTCATCGATATGGGCCTTGAACCAAAAATTAAATAAATGGAAAACTAAATTTTTTTGTTCTTGAGAATGTCCAAGTAAATCTTCTGGAAACACATCAACATATTCATGCACAAAATTTATGTTTTCTATTTTAACATTATTTTCCTCTCCCATAGTTGTTTTATTCTATTCCTACAAAATAATGGAATTTAGTAGGGATACTAGGGGTTGATCTAGGTAAGAATTAGGTGGTGACATTTCTACTCTTATGATAAGGTACTATTTATCATCATCGAAAATTGTAAAATCCTTATTCTTACAATAAATATTTGAATCAGGGTCAGAAATCCAATCCATATCATGGATTATATCTAATTCCATCATGGGTATGACAATGATATTAGTAGATAAAGGACATTTATATGCCCTAATGGTAACTGATTCACAAAACATTTTTGTGATGATTTTTCCCTTAAGTATTTCAATTGACAACTCCCTTGTTAAGTCAAATTGATAATATCTAATTTTCTTAGAAAACAGGGAAGATATGAAACAATGTGATGATCTAGAATCATAAAAGGAATTGTCTAAACCCAAGGAAACCATTAAATTACCTACCACCACATCTTTTAGAGCATCCACCTTAGCAGTAGTGATCATATAAGCTTGGCCTTTCTCTCTTTTCCTTTTATGAGGTAAATTTCCTTGGAACATAGGACATTCATTTTCATAATTCCCATTTTCTCTATAGTTATAGCATTCGACATTGACAACCTCTTTTTTCCCCTTGAAATCACGAGCTTTGTGGCCTTCCCCCCCCACTTGTAATAAACTACTATTCTATTCAAGAAAGTACTGGGGTGTTTCATCACAAATTTATCACAGGATGGATATTCAACTTTTCCCTTCTTCCCCATATTTTTATTTCTAGAGTGTTTAGTAGATAACTTCTTCTCTTGCTTTTCTTTGAAGTCGTAAGACTTAAAGAATTCATTTTCTGTCTTGATAGCACATGAGACAATATCTTCATATGATGAAAAGGATTGTGAGACTATTGCTTAATGGAGAAATGAATTTACCCCCATCGATAATTTGATCAATCATACTCATTGGGTTACGTATATAATATATTTCATGCCTTGGTATCCTTGAAATGTTTTCCTCATACATTGCAACATTATCATCCTCCTTTTTCCTCAGACATAAAAATTGTCTTTCCATAACTTCTCGATGGACACAATGAAAGAATTTTTCTAATAAAATATCTTTAAAATCCGTACATTCCAGGTTTGATACTTCTTTATCTTCCTTTTTGTTTTATATTACTGACCATCATTGATCTCTATCTCCCATCAGTTGATAAACTACCATGAAAACATTTTCCCATTCGCTACTACCCAATGCATGAAATATTTTCTCTAAGGAACTTATACATTTCTCGGATACTAATGGATTTGTACTCCCATTTAATGTTGGTGTTTGTTGCCTCATGAAGTGGTCTAACATTGATTTTCTGTGTTATGGACGAGGGTGCTCCATACGGGTAAGTTTATTATTCATAACATGGGTGAGTTGTCCCATTATGGCAATAGGTTGATCAGTATAGGTTGCATAACCAGCTCCACTATAATTATCTTTAGTATGAGGGAATCCCCTTCAAGGATTGCATGGGTTGATACAGTTTCCATTCCTTCAGCTAGGCTCTATTTCTAAACAATGGCATACACTAGATTAGTTTATGAATCACAATACATAATTCCAAAATTGTAAAACAGTTAACATAAATTGAACAGTTTAAGGATATCATCCATAATCATAAGAAAATTTCCTTTAAGGAATTATATATTCAAAAACCCTTCATAAATATTTTAAAAAAAATGATAATTACCCTAATCATATCCCCTAGGAGTGTGTTCACCAAAAGTGCAGCAAGGCCCGTTGTTGTGCACTAGTTCCCATTCGAGTCAAGCTTAAAGTTGTGTTTTTGGGTTTTACCACTAGGTACATCTGTGCCAGAGCCACCTCTATCTAAATGTATCTAGATAGGGATGTATTTCTTGGAAAAATCACAAAATCATTATATTAACAAAATTATAGGATGTTCATCTATACTAATCCTCAAAGACTATCATAGGGTAATGTTCTCTAATCAGAGTTTTTCGAAATCCAACTTCCAAGGTTTGTACTAAAATTCCTCTGATACCAACTTTAACGCCCCAACCCCAGTTACCCAGAATTTGTGTTTTATTACATAACATTGGCATGATACAAGGAATCATGTCTTGAACGACCAAGCAGTTTAGTATCCTTGGATGTACTAGATAGATTCATAAGTTTTTCATTAAATCATAAAATAAAAACATCAACAAAATGTTGTCTTTTTTAACACCCCTATATCCTTATCATATCCTAGTAGGTTAACCATTGAATATTTATTCACATCCAGGAAAAAATAAAATACAGGAAGGGGTGAGCTCAGATGCTAAATAAGGATAAAAATACAGTAGAAGTTTTCATAATTAAGAATAATTATTTAAGGAAATATATTTGACTAAAAACAGCTTTATAAACATAAACATCATCATAATAAAGAATATATAAAATAAAATAATTCCATTTACATAATCACAGTGATATTCTAAAAGTCCAATAATCACATGAAAAATCAATAGCCACTTTCATAATGATTGAATTCATAATCCCAAACTTCATAACCACGTAGTCAAGGCCTTGTTCCAAGACAACAAATAAGATTTTGTTGAGGCCTAGGGTAAATACACTAGTTTGTCTCCTAAAACCTATCGATGCATTGAGGAGTTATAGTGGGCACCAATCGCCACTTACTATGTCCAATTCATTCCTCATATGAAATTATTTAAACAAAACATAAACATTCGTATTAAAACTAGCCTACGAAATGTGAATACACTATACCTAACCCATAAAATGATGTAAAAATAACACTTCCATAGTCAAACACATCACACAACCTTGAATACATTATGTATGTTTTTTATAATAATAAATTAACTTCAAAACAACTTATACCCCATCAATGAATGTGGACATAAATGAAATAAAAACATTTTTAGAGAAACATATGTTTCTATTTTGAAATCATTTAAATGTCATATAATTAAAAAAGAAAACATTTATTTGGAAAATATTATTATAAGCTATAATGGGAATTATCGACGATGATATAACATCGAAAAACAGCCACACCCGTTGTATTTGTTAAAAAAACATTCTTACCTTAATTTTTCCAAAAAGTTCATAAAGTACATTGTTTGGAAAACGACGGAAAGACTCCTTTCAAAACATATATGGTCAAAGAAGGCTATAAATAAAATTAACCCATAGTATTGTAATAGTAGAAATTTTTTGAATAAGATTTTTAATAAAACAAAGATGTGAATGATAAAGTGGTCCTAGTAGATACTTACGTATCAACAACCTCAGATAAGTAAAGAGATTGTAGAATTAACCATTACATTGTACTATTAATTAGTTGATGGTATGTTAAACTCATGTATAATTGATAATTTTTTTTATTAAATTATACAATAAATATATACATAAATATTATATCATATATGATCCTCTAATATTTCATTGTTAATAATATTTCAGTAGTATCATCGTTTCAGGTGTTAACTGATCCATGTTCCTTTATATGATCGGTTACATAAGCCAAGATTTTTATGGATAACATGTATTTTATTCATATTCAGAATTATCTTATGTTCTTAAAAATTATTTTTAACTGAAAAATAAAATTATTCTTTAAAACTTACGATGGGGAATTAATCTCATCGCATTCGTGGAGATGGTAATTCGTACGTGCGCACATGAAACAATATAATTATATTGAGGGTGAAATCGTATGTAATTTGATGGTACATCATATATACAGAATCATTAAATTGTTATATTTATTATTTACATCATTTATACTCATTGTTATACCCATCCAAATAATGAAGTGTTTGAATAACAAACTACACCACAATGTGGAGATGGTAAGCCGTATGGACGCACGTATGGAGACATTATCATTAATATAATGGATAGAATAATGAATATGGTTGTAACATTTTTATAATAACATAATATTATATAGTGGATACTAGAGTTATTATTTTATAATGGAAACAACAAGGAAAGAGGAAGTGGAAGAAGAAGAGAACTTGAATGAGGGTGGTGATATTATCACATCTTCTTCGGGTGTTTCATTTTGAGTGGATCAAAAGGGCGCCTTAGGATGGATTTATGATAAAAATAAGGCCAATAAGTTGAAATGAGGAAAATCGGGAGGATATTTTGGCAAGGGGTGGCCAAGGCAAATGGATTTGGAGGTGTGATTTTGAGAGAAGGAGAAGTTCCCTTTTATAAGGGAGGTAAGGGGAACCTTAGGAAAAGAATGAAATATTTTTTATAATGAAATCATTTTTAGTTTCTAATGGCTCCAGAATGAATTATTTCAAAGATAAGGTTTGTATGGGTTGAAGAATTCTCAACCAATATGTTTTAGATAGTTTTGGTCACTATATTATCCTTATCTTTTAGATTGAACTCTTAGTTTAATAATTAAACCTTTTCCATGTATTATTGTATTATTATAATAATTTGTTAATAGACAAATATAAAATTCCAAGATAACCTCAAGTGGTTCATTAATTATATACCTATCATTATATAAGTACTTTGGAAGATCCTTATATTTGTAGGACTATTATATAATTTTAAAATATAATATTTTTTTTTAAAATTTCATCTATGTCAATTTTGACACTATTTAGTATTTTCTGTATGTTCATGTCATAAATACATGATTACTATGAAAAAAATTTCATTAAACCAACTCTAACATATCATATTCACCTATAAAATTCATAGATGTCATAATAATTTTGGAAATATTTTTATTTTAATATTTATAATTCCATTTATTTGATTCTTTTGTTAATAAGGTAATTTTGACATCTCCATTGTGTCATAATGAAATTTTATTATTTAATGTCTAAAAATTTTAAATAAAATATCCTTATGTAAGAAATATTTCTATATTTATAATGAGTATTTATTGTCAAAAATATAACGTATATAACCCCACGTAATAATTTTTTTATTAAAAGATATATGTTTATGTCATTTTTGTCTTTACATTGAATTAATTAACATAAAGTGTCATTATCACTCTCAAGTGGAACCGTGGTGTACCAAAATCGACCCATGTATTCCAACGGTCAGACATATATCTACCAAAAAGAATATGACACATGTTAGGGAAATTTTATATTATTATAATATTTTTTTCCCTTATTTACAGGATTTAAACTTTAACCATGGTAAATAAAATATTTACCAATGTAAATATTCAAAATGTATAAAAATAAAATTTACCTATTTACAAAATTTGGACCTCGTGATTCGAAATATGGAATCCATTTTTCCAAATTCAAAATGTGGAAGTAGCCAAAATTAATTTAAAATTAATTCCCATTGTTAAAACTAAAATCATTTCAAAATAATAATAACTATTAAATGATTGACACTTTTTTATGTTCAGTCTAAATGTGAAATTATATATAATTAAATAAATTATATTAAAAACTAAAAATATAATCTAATGATACATTAAAACCACTCAAATGTATAATTTACCACTATATATCATTTTGATTAAAAAAGTTGTATTTAATTAGAATTTAATATTTTTCACAATTCGTCAATAATTTAATGTTTTTATAAATGTACCAAAAACTCACCCAAAGCTAATTTTGATATTCTGAAAAAATTGATGTCTATTTTGAAAAATAGAATTTATAAAATTTGAAAAAGTGGTTATTACTATTTATAACAACAATTTTTATTGGTCTTGGTGTATTAAAACACTATGTTGCGTAAAATGCAAGCTACTGCATTATTCAAAGGGAAACATACCATGGAAGCTTGGGGTGTTACAATAAATCCATAGTACACACCTAGTATATCAATCTCATGTGATATTATTGGAAAGTTCAAACAATATTTTCTACCCATCATAATTTGATTAAATATATAATGAAAATTAGTGACCTAGTATATACCTATTTTTTCATATATTAAATAAGTAGGTGTCATAATTTGTACACCCTATATGTAAATATTCTTGATTATTTGATTCCCCATTGTGAAAATTGTTTTTTATGTTATGATTTTTATTATTATTCAATAGATAGAACTTGAAATAACTTTGTTAATGATGTGTGTGATGGATAATGAAATGGTTTAACTCATGAGAATCCTAAAGTTATAGGAGCCAGAAAAAAAAATCACAGATTCATGCTCACGCAACATTTTTAATCTATAATTCATGATGGAAATCCAAATGAAAAAACTAAATTACAATATGTCATTGATTAAATCATAAGAAAATTTCTACCACAATTTATTGGAACCCTTAATATAGTTGTTACTGGGAAATTGATTTATACAAATTATAATAATTTTTCTATTCTCTAGTGTTTCAAACATGAGAAATTCATTTCTCCTAATAATCATATTGATCTTGAAGTAGATTAGTTGTGAAATATTAACAAGAATATGACAATAAATGATGAAATGTACACCATGGAATGGGGGGAGTTCAGGAACATATATTACAATAAGTACATTCCTTGTATAATTTATACTGTTATAGATAATGAGTTATATGAGTTCATGTAATTGGATGATGAATTTTGAGTAGCATATGTGGAAAATATATCCACAATTTCATGGTAATATGATTGTATTATCATCCAGCCCACAAATATGGCTGAGAAATTCTCAAATGGTTTAAAATCATTTCGTTGAATTTTGTTATACATAAGTGAAATATAAATCTATTATGATATTGTTCGAAGTGATATCAATTTTGAAATGGATGTTATAGTTACATATAAATATTCTGGATTTGATGATAAATGGTAGATAGATTTTAATGGATAATCATAAAAATATATATAGAATAAGATGAGGATAACATTATGGTAAAAGTGTGGGAAGTGGGGTGGAAGAAATATTTTTATGGGGACTAGAGAATTTTTATTCTAGAAGGGAATGATCAGAAAATTGATTTATGGAAATATAAAAAGAATATAGCTAATGATATGAATAGATAGATAGCTATCGTGAATTCTACCCCCACACACAGTTTTTTCATGTACTAGGAGTATGGGGGAATTAATATCCAAATACAAAATATGATGTTTAATGATAATTATTGACATATGCATGTAAAGGGAAAATCTCATTTGATCACGTTATCTAACAAGGGGGTGATAATGATGTGGTGAATTGAACACATACAATACACAATAGACTATTGAATTTCATATTTAACATTGTATATAGATGTTATTTCATATATAAAAAATATTAAATTGGAACATGGATTACAACCAAATGATTTCTGTAGATAAAGGGGGGGGGCCTTTATCAGCACTAAAAACTGACATTAACGGCTCTAAAAAATGACCTTAACATTGCTAAAAACCGATATTAACAGTGCTAAAAACTGACATTAACAGCGCCAAAAACTAACATTAACAGCGGTAGAAAAGCGCTGTTAATTCCGGCGTAGATAAAGGGGGGGGGGGGTCCCCTTTATCAGCGCTAAAAAAATCAATGATAAAGGGTGTCCATTATCAGCAAAAATTTTAGCCCTAATAAAGTTGTCGTTTATCAGAGCTATTCGGAGCGCTGATAAAGTGGACCCCCTAACTACATGGACATTAACATCTCTTCCCAAGTGCTGATATTAGGGCCCTTTATCAGTGCTCTTTTAGCGCTGTTAAAGGAGTCCTTTATCAGTGCTCAAAAAAGCGCTGATAAAGGCACCTTCCCCTGCACCTGCACAACCAGCACCTGCACACCTGCACACCTTCACAAATTATCAAATGCACACGAACCAAGAACTGAATGACGAAAAAACACCCACAATATTTTTACCAACAATTATATATAAATTTACATCACATCATGAATACAAAAAACACACTTCTATATACATTTCAAACAATGTATTACATGGTTACAATTATAATTATCCAACAGCAGTTATAAACATTAATATTTCATTCATTGATATCTGTGATACTCTCTCAAAAATTGTCGTCCACAGTATTTGTTGTCGAACAATGCATCTGAACTCAAGGATGGAAATTAACCTGTATATGAAAACAAATATTATGTTATTAATACAATAATGAAATAAATTAAAAAATTTATTTGAAAGAATACATCAATATGGGAATGTGAAACTAAAATGTGGAAATGATAAACTCAAATGTTTTCATTCTGATAATAGTGAAAGGGAATAATGTAAAATCAAAATGTTTTTTGATGATTTATCTCATTTAACAAATACCGATTCATTATCTAATGAAAAGATTTACCAGTTACATCTTGCATCGGATTGAGGTGTGGTTGATTTGTACACATCACAAATGACTCATGGATTGTTTTCCTGAAGTATGAAAACAATACGAATGTGTTTTCTCAGTTTTTCGTATGTCACTTGTGTTGTTTTCTAAAGTTAATGTCAATTTGAAGCATATATCAGACACTTTTAGCCATACTGGTCACACCATGCGTCATATTAAGGTGTGGTTGATTCTTAAACGTCAAAAATGACTCATTGATCGTTTCCCAATGTATGAAAACATTCCGAACGTGTTTTCATAGTTTGTCATATGTCACTTGTGTTGTTTTCTAAATTTAATGTCATTTTGAAACTGATATCAGACACTTTTAGCCATACCAGCCACACCGTGCATCAAATTTAGGTACGGTTGATTCGTACACATCAGAAATGACTCATGAAGAATTTTCATAAAGTATCAAAACAATCCTAACACACTTTCTCATTTTTATGTTTGTCACTTGTGTTATTTTCTAAAGTAAATGTCAATTTAAAACTAATATGAGACACTTTTAGACATACCGGTCACACTGTGCCTCGGATTTAGGTGTGGTCGATTTGTACATGTCACAAATGACTCATGGATTGTAGTACTAAAGCTTCAAAACAATAAGAACATGTTTTCATGGTTTCCTTATGTGACTAGTGTTTTTTTATAAAGTTAATTTCAATTTCAAAGTAATATCTGACACTTTTTGGAACACCGGTCGCACCGTGTGTTGGACTGAAGTGAGTTTGATTCATACACGTCAAAAATGACTCATGGATTGTTTCCCTAAAGTATAAAAACAACCTGAATGTGTTTTCTCAGTACTCCGTATGTCAGTAATGTTGTTTTCTAATGTTTATGTCAATTTGAAACTAATATCTGACACTTTTAGCCATACCGGTCACACCGTGTATCCGATTGAGGTGGGGTTGATTCGTACACATTGAAAATGAATCATGTATCATTTTACTAATCATAAAAACAATCCAAATGTGTTTTTTAGGTTTTTCATATGTCACTTGTGTTGTTTTCTAATGTTAATGTCAGTTTGAAACTGATATCAAACACTTTTATCCATACCAGTCACACCGTGCGTCAGATTGAGGTGCGATTGATTTTTACACATAAAAATGAATAATTTATATTTTTCCTAATGTATCAAAACAATACGAACATGTTTCATTGTTTTGTCATATGTCACTTGTGTTGTTTTCTAAATTTAATGTCAATTTCAAACTGATATCAGACACTTTAGCCATACTGGTCACACCATGCATTGGGTTGAGGTATGGTTGATTTGTAAACACCACAAATGACTAATGTATCATTTTTCAGAATATATCAAAACAATTAGAATGTGTTTTCATGGTTTTGTGTAAGCCACTTCTGTTGTTTTCTAACGATAATGTCAATTTGAAACAGATATCAGACACTTTTAGCCATACCGATCACACTGTGCGTCAAATTGAGGTGCGGTCAATTCTTACATGTCACAAATGACTCAGGAATCGTTTTCCTAAAGTATCAATACAATCCAAACAATTTTTCCTGGATTTCTGTATGTCACTTGTGTTGTTTTCTAATGTTAATGTCAATTTCAAACTAATATCCGACACTTTTAGCCATACTGGTCACACTGTGCATCAGATTGAAGTGAAGGTGACTCTTACATGTCAAAAATGACTAATGGATTATTGTACTAATGTATCAAAACAATCCTATTGTGTTTTCTCAGTATTCCATATGTCAGTAGTGTTGTTTTCTAAAGTTTATGTCAATTTGAAAATGATATCAGACACTTTTAGCCATACTGGTCACACCGTGCATCGGATTACGGTTTGGTTGATTTATAGATGTCATAAAGGAATCAGGGATCGTTGTCCTGAAGTATCAAAATAATCCGAACGTGTTTGCTCAATTTTCCATATGTCACTTGTGTTGTTTTCTAAAGTTAATGTCAATTTCAAACTAATATCAGATACTTTTAGCCAAACCGGTGACACCGTGCTTTAGATTGAGTTGTGGTCAATTATTACACATCACAAATGACTCATGGAATGTTTTCCTATAGTATAAAAACAATACGAACGTGTTTTCTTAGTTTTCTGTACGTTACTTGTGTTTTTTCCAAAAGTTAATGCCCATTTGAATCAGATACCATAGACTTTTAGCCATACCGGTCACACCGTGCATTGGATTGAAGTGTGGTCGTTTCGTACATGTCAAAAATGGATCATGGATCATTTTTCTAAAGTATCAAAACAATCGGAATGTGTTTTTTTTCACCATATGTCACTTGGGTTTTTTTCTAAAGACAATGTCAATTTCAAACTCATATCAGACACTTTTAGCTATACTGGTCACATCATGTGTCATATTGATGTGAGGGAAATTCATACACGTCGCAAATTACTCATGAATTGTTTTCCAAAAGTATGAAAACAATTCGAACGTGTTTTCTTGGTTTCCCGTATGTCACCAATGTTGTTTTGTAAAGTTAATGTCAATTTGAAACTGATATCAGACACTTTTTGCCATACCGGTCACACCGTGCGTTGGATTGAGGTGTGGTTGATTCATAAACAACAAAAATGACTCATGAATCGTTTTTCAAATTTATTAAAACAATACGAACATGTTTTATCTGTTTGTCATATGTAACTTTTTTTTGTTTTCTAAAGATAATGTCAATTTCAAAATGATATCAATCACTTTTAGCTATACCTATCACACAGTTCGTCGAATTGAGGTGTGGTTGATTATTACATGCCAGAAATGACTAATAGATAATTCTAAAAAATTATCGAAACAATTCTAATGTGTTTTCTTAATATTCTGTATGTTAGTTGTGTTGTTTTCTTACGTTTATGTCAATTTGAAACTGATATCAGACACTTTTAGCCATACCGGTCACACTGTGCATCATTTTGAGGTGCGGTTGATTCCTACATGTCAAAAATGACTCATGGATCATTTTAATTATGTATCAAAACAATCTAGACGTGTTTTCTATATTTTTCGTATGTCACTTTTGTTGTTTTCTAAAGTTAATGTCAATTTCAAACTGATATCAGACACTTTTAGCCATACCAGTCACACCGTGCATCGGATTGATGTGCGGTCAATTCGTACACATAAAAAATGACAAATGGATCATTTTCCTAAAGTATAAAAACAATCCGAATAAGTTTTCTCAGTTTTCTGTTTTTCACTTGTGTTGTTTTCTAAAGTAAATGTCAATTTGAAACTAATATCACACACTATTAGCCATACCGGTCACACCATGCATCAGATTGAGGTGCTGTCAATTATTACATGTCACAAATGAATCAAGGATTTCTTTCCTAAAGTATCAAAACAATCCTAACATGTTTTCTTGGTTTTCCGTATGTCAGTTCTGTTTTTTTCTAAAGTTAATGTCAATTTCAAACTGATATCAGACACTTTTATCCATACCGGTCTCACCGTGAATCAGATTAAGGTATGGTTCATTCGTACACATCAAAAAATGACTCATGGATCGTTGATCTTGATTATCAAAGAAATCCAATATCATTTCGTTGTTTTCTATCTGTTACTTGTGTTGTTTTCAAAAGTTAAAGTCATTTTAAAACAGATATGAAACACTTTTAGCAATACCGGTCACACCATGCATTGGATTGAGGTTCGGTCTATTCGTACATGTCGAAAATGATTCAGGGATCATTTTCCTAAAGTATCAAAATAATCCGAACGCATTTTATTGGTTTGACTTATGTCACTTGTGTTGTTTTCTAAAGTTAATGTCAATTTCAAACTGATATCAGACACTTTTAGCCATACTGGTCCCACCTTGTATCGGATTGTGTTGCGGTTGATTCATACACATCAACAATGACTCATGGATAGTTTTCCTAAAGTATAAAAACAATACCAATGCATTTTCTCAGTATTTCATATGTCAGTAGTGCTGTTTTATAGAGTTTATGTCAATTTGAAACTGATATCATACACTTTTAGCCATACCGGTCACACCATGCATTGGATTGAGGTTCAGTTGATTCTTACACGTCAAAAATGACTCATGGATCATTATAATAATGTAACAAAACAATCCGAATGCATTTGCTCAGTTTTTTGTATCTCACTTTTGTTGATTTCAAATATTAATGTCAATTTCAAACTGATATCTGACACTTTTAGCCATACCGGTCACACCGTGAGTCAGATTTGAGGTGTAGTCGATTCATACAGGTCACAAATGACTCATGGATCTTTTTCCTAATGTATCAAAATAATCCAAATGTGTTTTCTTGGTTTTCTATATGTCAGTAGTTCAAAAGAGTCTCTCATTATGTTATTCATTATTAGAAACTAAAACCATTTCTAAAACAATTATTCAAAATCTAAGGATATGAAACTTAATAAAGGGTGATCATAGATTCTCAATAAGTGTAAACATGGTAGATATCAATGATCATATAATGATAACATAATTCATAAAAATTCACCTTCATTGTCCTATTTTTCTACCTTCTTCCATCAGGTACACTTCCCATTAATTTCTAACAAATCTATATCATCATGTGAATATGAGTTTTTGCGACAATCATAGTAGAATTGAAAAAATATAAATACAAAAATTATTAATTATTATTTTAAATTAACAAGTCATTATTTTAAAAAATACCTCTTCAGGGATTCCAGTTTGTCCATGAAATATGATCTCTTTCAAAAATTTACAAACATAATAACCGCAGTCCTTTCCATTTGTCTCTTTCGTGTTCTGCAGAAACATTGAGAAAAATAAATAATCTGTATGATATGTATTTGGATAATGAAATATAATTATATATTCCATGATACTTCTCAATTTGTAGACCACTCACGGCTTTTCGTCCTTATCCCCTGGATTCATTCCAACCTTTAGATGATATTTATACACCGCCCTACCATAACATAATTTTCATTAAAATATAATATAAATTATATAACTAGATATTTAGTTATAAAATGTTGGATCTAGTGTATTACAAATTGAAAATCACCTTCTTGTGTGGTTGGTTTGTTGGATATCCATTAAGTGAATCCAGAAAATTAATACTTGGAGCATCCAAATTGACTACAATGAGCATCCAATGCTATCTAAAAACACAAAAAGGAATAAGTAATGATAGAAATAAAAATATAATTGACATGATTAAAATTTAGAGTTTTACCCCTACAATGTTGGTATTAAAAAGAGCATGTTAGTCATAATTTAGCATTGAAACGTTCCGACCAGGTTTGACATTAATTCATCCTAAGAATTATAATCTATTTCTATTTGTTGTGTAGACATGTTGTGTGGACTAACATGTCCAAATTTGTATTCACAGGAAAATCCATTCAATTGGTTTTCATATATACTCCTATGAAAAATATGAAATATATTTATCCATAATAAACATAGTATATCGGCTTCTGTAAAATCAAATCATGAATACAAACCTAATGTAAACATTTATAACTAAGGTACCTAGCCAGTCGTATGTGATGATTTCAGCTACAACGTCAGCACTAATGAAATAAAATGTTTCCCCTCCGTACATATCTATTTCACAAACAATTGTGTGATTATTTCCGCCAATAATTTTCGTATCCACGTGAGCTTGCAATGATATTAAATGTGGATATAGAACGGGTGGGGTGAAGGTGCTCTCAGTAGATTGTTTTGAGCAGTTGGTTGATCCTTTTGAGTTGCTCTTTCATTGTAGCTCTATCTATTTGTCCTTCTGTAATAACATTCATCGGTCCAGCGCTTTTCTAATTAAATGTTAATGGTTCTAATTGAAAAATGAATTGGTAAAGAATACCACCTGGTCAACTTGTTTTTTACAAGATTCGACGGCCATGCAATGAATGTTCCAATAACTTTATCCATTGTATGAATGTCGTCATCGTTATTTTGAATGGGTAGCTCGGAGCTCGGCTCATGAGATATGTTAATTGACACTTTGAAATGACTGTTTAGAAGTGTTCTGGAGTGTACTGTGTCATTCTACATATTGAACACCATATCCTTCGCTAGAAGGAAATGGGTGGGAGTTGATAGATATAAATAACAGTCATTTTAACCTTGTATAATATCATTACAAAATAGGTATTTGTGTCTATGTGATTATCATTTCAGAGAATCAAATATTTGAACATTTATTACTTCAGTTTAGTCAGTTTTTTGTGGGGAATGGATCGCCTCAAAGCGGGTGGGGGTGAGGTGGGATCTTCTCGCGTGGGTTGTTCTTGAGTTGTTTCTTCTTTTTTCCTCTCCCCCATCAATGTTTCTAGAAACTCTCCATGACTTTGTAATTTTTCTTCAAGGGTACCTAGTCTATATCTCATCATTTTCTTTTATTTAGTGTGATCATTCTCTTGTTTTTTAATGAATATATGTCCGCAGATTCACCCTAAAACCCACACCTCTGACGCGGCCATACTGTTCAGGCTGTTTCAAGGCCGCTGAAAATATATCCGCATCTGGTGTAGGTGTTGTTGATTCCTGTGACTATGTCAAATAGATAATATGGGAAAATAAGTAATAATCTTATTGTAATAGTGATTTAAATAAAAACAAATTTATATTATGTCATACTTACACAAGTTTCCATCACCTTTTGTGTGTTTTCATCTACCTTTTTCCCCTCTATATTAACATGAGACTCCTTTTATAGCACATGGCGTGGGATAGAAGTGGATCAGGATTTTGATTTATCAATTTGCATATAAATAGATAAACATGGTTACATTTTTTTTATGTCACATAAAAGTATTACTGTACTTTTAAAATACGTACCAATTGTGTTTTAATTAAAGCATACCCCAGCCGTGCTTTACGGTAGGGGTACGCTAGTTTTACTACACGTTCGTTATTTTCATCACTCGGTTACTATTTCATAAATAAAGAATTTTCAATCAATGTGATTAATAGAAGTAACATTAAACAACGTGTTTCCAAACACAATGTACCTGAAAAGTCTACTCCGCACAATGGTTGCAAAATTCAACCCAAGATCATTGGGATATCAAGTGTTCATAAAGAGGAGGTGGGTGCGGATTGATTTTCCCTTCAGCATCTTTCAGATGACATTTTGTTAAAATGATTCAAAATCCTCTATGGACCCTTTCTTCCAGTCTTAATACATATTCATTGTGTGAGACATCTACTATAAATGCACTCTATAATAGATGATGAACAACTAGTAAATATTTCAGTATTTTATTTTATTTCATTTTAATAAAATAAATAAATGATATCATAATGTTACCGTAATATCTTTCCACATTTATGTTTTCATCCCACTGACGACATGGTTCCATGACACTACATCAATCAGCACGCGTTACCGAGTGATGATTCTAATGTAGCTACTAAACATAGCTTTGTTAGGGTTTACATGCTATCCTCGCTTATTCCATCCCACCTCATATTTGATTCCTTTTTCTTTTCACTTAAGGAATTTGGCTAAAACTGTCTAACTACGATGCACCTTTATTTTTTGTGTCACCAGGGATTCATTTCCTACCATTTCCTTGGTTTCTGCATCATCATTATGTTCTTCCAAAGTGCTAGCACCAACACTAGGATGAGTAACAACAGGTTGAGAAACCTATTGTACCTCAGCAGTGGGACCAGCACTAACAGGTTGACGAACCTGTTGTACCTCAGCAGTGGGATCAGCTGCAACAGGTTGAGAGCCCTGTTGTACCTCAACAGTGGGACCAGCTGTAACATGTTGAGAAATATGTTGTGTCTCGGGAGTGGGTGCATCAGCATGTGCAGAAGTCATTATCTGCATAATTGGTTTAACATTTAATTTATATCACATAATGGCAGCAGCGAACAGATAATAACATAATGTAACACAATCTATATTACAATAAAATAATAACTTGATTATTGAACTCTCTTTTTTTAATTCTGAAGGTATTTGACCCCTCTATCTACTATCCATATCCCTTCATTGTGGTCTCATCTGACATTCAAAATTTCATCTATATTGGGACCACTGTGAAATTATTGCAAAATAAAAATTAAATGGTCATCCTCCATTGAAATTTCATCTGACCCTTCAGTTTATTTGGTCAATAACAGAACAATTGACCAGTTTTGGTCTGTGGGATCTCAAACAACAAATACGTGCACTGCCTGTGATGCCGTTATAAACGGTTCGTCTTTCTCCCCTTATATACTAAAATCAAATTTCAGGAATCCCAATTCTTCTATTTTAACAGCACTTTGGTTATCAACCCACTTGCATTGAAAAATTGGAACTTGTAATTCTGTACAATCCAAATCCCATATTTGTTTGATGATGCCTAAGTATGACATATTCACATAAATTGGATTTCTGTCCTTAACACTGGAAACATGCATCGCTTCATCCACAGGTGTAACCCAAATATTCATAATGGTACTTTCTTCATCAGGTTCATTAGTATGAAATGTATAACCATTAACTACATAAGCATTGTAAGATAATAAATACACACTTGCTCCTCCAGATAGACATCAAATTCGTTCTGAAATTGACTCTAGATTTTCATATGACTTCTTAAAAATATGGTCCCAAAACCATACTATAAACTGTCAATTATGTGTATCTGATATCCGTTTTTCAGCACAAGATGGATTCATGTGCCTTTGAATTTCTTTTAGGGTTTTAATATATGGGTCAACATCGAAACTGTTATGGAAAACATAAAGGTGGGCCTGCTCTCGTTCTGTAATATTGATTGTGAAAGCTTTTCTTCCAAAAATTCCTTCACCCCCAATCCGCCCAGTGTGACGAGATTCTGGTAGGCCAATTCTTTCCACGCTAGACAGGTATTCAGTATAGAATTCAAAGGCATCCTCTACAATATATCTCTCCACAATAAAACCCTCTGTCTGACTTCGATTTTTAGCATACCCTTTCAAAATTTTCATATACCGTTCAATGTGGTACATCCATCTGTAATATACATGACCACATAGTTGAATATCTCTCACCAAGTAGACCATCAAATGAACCATCATATCAAAAAATTAAGGTAGGAAGAACATTTCTAATTCACATAATATGATGGAAATTTCTATTTACATAGTTTGAAATTTCACTGGGTCTATAACTTTGCTGCATATAGCTTTGAAAGAGAAACATAGTTTCGTTAATGTATGGCAGAAATTCTTGGGCAAATTGCATCATAATGTAATAGGAATGAGATCATGAATAAAAACATGGCAGTCATGTGAATTCAGACCATTTAACTTCACGTTGTTCATTGAAATGAGGTTCTTGATATTTTAAGAATACCATTATAGAACATTTACGTCAATCAAGAAGTTTCAATGCTGATATCTCTCCTACCTGAAAAGAGTGTAAGCAGCAGGAGGAAGAAATGTTCATTTTTCACCCTTCACTGGTGCTTATTCTTCTCATATTCCCATGTCAACCATGTACAACCTAGCCTTAATTCCATATTTTGTTTTTCCAGGCATCTTTAGGAATGTGTCGATGACACTATCAAATAAATTTTTTTCTACATGAATAACATCAAGAAATTGTCTGGCATACAGACAATTCCAGTATTGTAATTCAAAAAAACTAATCTCTTTTTCCTATTGATTTTCATAAGGTTTTTCAAATCTGGTTTACCAAAAGTAGTGTCCAAATTTTTAACTTTCTCAAACAATTGATCTCCTGTTAGTGGAGATGGTGTTGTACATTCTTCTGAAATTCCATCGAATGATTTCGTCCGAGATAGATACTTATGTCGTCGAGGTGGAATTCTACAATGCCCTAGAAACACGGTTTTCGATGAATGTTTCAAACTAATTGATTGTGTACCTTGTTCGCAGATGAGACACCCTTGAGTTCCATTAATTCAATATCCTGAAAAATTTCCATAAGCAGGGAATTCATTTATCGTTCCGTACAACATGGATCTCAAAGTGAACTCTTCCTTTTTTAAGTATCATACAATGTAACACCTGAATCCAAAAATAATTTTAAATCATCGATCAATGGAGCTAAATAAAAATCTATATCATTACCTGGTTTTTTTTCTCTTTATATAAGCACAAATAACATGATGTATTTTCATTTCATGTATAACCAAGGTGGTAAGTTATAATTTACCAACATACCCGACCACGTACTATGACTGTTTCTTTGAAACCCAAAAGGATTCCCTCCATCTGTAGATAATGCAAGATGATGGTTTCTCGACTCCTTTCCAAATTTAGGATACTCATAATCAATTATCTTCCACTGAGGAGAGTCAGCTGGGTGACATAGTATCCCATCTTTAATTCTTTTATCTGCATGCCATGTCAATTGTCCTACAGTCTCCTCACTACTATATATGCACCTAAACCATGGAATGATTGGAATGTACCATACATCATTAGTAGGATTGGATTCATTTTTCAGTTATCGAGAAGCACCACACGTTGGTAATTCTTTAAGTGATTTGTGGTCCTTGAGAAACAGTATACAGTCATTTGGGCAGGTGTGTATTCTTTCACAGATCATACCCATCGAAAGTAGTATTCGTTTGGTGTTGTATTTTCATCTCGGGAGCTCATTATCTTGTGGTATCATGTCATTCAAGAGAGAAAGTAGTTTTGTAAAAGTGTTGTCACTCCACTAGTTGTCTCCATACAAATTATAATGCTTTAGTATGGCTGACATTGCTGTATATTAAGTGCAACCAGAATACAGTGGCGTCTTTCCACAACATTTTGACTTCTCAAACAGTTTGGGGAAATAACGCAGTCCTTCTTCGACAGTCCTTGATATTTCCTCAATACGATCTTAATCATCATTCACATCTATAATCACATCCTCCATACGGTCATATTCATTTTTCATGCTTGTAATCATATAAGATGATCCATAAAACGCAGTGTTCTCTCAGCCACTACCTACATTCGTTGTTTCCCCGTGTTTATTCCAACATGTATAACTGTGATCTATTCTGTGACAGATCAAGTGTTCTTCCAACTCCTCTGGACTAATTCGTTTTGAATACAAACAGCGTAAACAGGAAAAAAGGATTTGAGAATGGTCATATGTGTGATCTTTTTCAAACATGATAAACACTTTCACGCCTTCTTCATATTCTTTTTTTAACCGATTGGAATTCATCCATTATTTATTTATATTCATCCTATATGAATTCCAAAGGATGGGTATATAGGTTAGGGGAGAAGGAATATTAGTATAATTTAGATAAAAAACAAGATACCTAAAAAATGGTGGTGGCGTCTTCATTAATAGAAAATATTGGGTGGTTATTGGGATTCATCCATTCCTTTCCTCTCTTCAATCCCCCTGATGAGGGGTGGTTCTTGGGAGTTTTTTATAGTGGGTTTGTGAGTTAGTCCCTCATACTTCCTCAATTACTATTATCCTTTATTTCCCTATGATTTGGGAGGATTTTAACTAGGATTTTTGTGATGATTTCACTGTATCATCTTCAAATCTTTTCAGATGATATAGATTTTGTTTGTATTGGCTAGAGGTTATCCTCGTATGATGAACACACCATGTTTTGTGTGGTTTAGGTGGTGTTGTGGTTCCCAGTGATTTTTTAAAAGATCATTCCTAATTATATTAATGTTAACAATTAATTATAATTTTAAATAATTAATTATTTGGGTATTGTACCTTGAGATTGGGTCTCAATTATTGGTACAAGATTAGATAAGGCATGTATAGTCTTGGTTAAGGATGAGTTGATATTGGTGAGGGGGATACTCTAATTTTTTAGGTAGGTGGATACTATAATACAAAATCATGTTCAAAGTTATGCATAATTGTGAATTCATGTGTGAGTATATGTGTTTTAGGGAATGGGATAGAAATCAAGAGCAACCTAGGTAAATAAATAGGGTGTTTTTGATCCACCATGAGATAGAGTGAGGGTTCTATTTAAGGTTTGTGATTTCTTGATCATCCAGATATTATGTTTCCAAAATGGTGGGGTTTTTTGTTGTGTTTATGAGAGGATCAAGTTTGGTATGAAATTTTTATAGCCTAGTTAGGTATTCTAAGTCTATTTGAGTAGGTATTAGAGACTTAGGCCTAAATAAGATAGATAATATAGTTTTATATCTCACATATGATGGGGAACACCCTCTTAAGGATATATAAGACTCATGGTGTGTGTGATGAGTAGGATATTCCATATAGGGATTGGTGAAGTGTGACATAGAGGATTTCATCCTTATAATTTTATTAAGATATCTACAAGGGGAGATATGATATGGTACCTATGTGAGGGTAATGGTAATAGTCTGGATGACTTAGAATAGGGTATCCAAGGCTCTTAGTGTGAGTTTCTTAAGATGGTCACTATAGAGTTTTTATGAGTTTTAATGAGGGAATTAGAAGATGATATAGACTAGACTTTCGAGGTCTAGATCAAGTATAGCATGTGGGTTGCGACATTACTATGTAGAGATGAGTGAGTGTTGGTATCAAAGAGTAGAGATCAGTTAGGTTTTTAGAAACAAGTAGATTCCCTTATAGGCGAAATTATAATTTTGTTAGGTTGGGAATAATATTCATGTATAACCAAGATGATTTTAAGGAGATTATTAAGCAAGGATAAATGAATGGTGACTTTTATCATTTATGGTTAGACCTAATAAGAGATTAGGACTTCATATGACTTTCAACTAGTTGAATTATGATCATCCATGGGGCCCACATATTATCGATGTGGTTTAGCTAGTATGAGAGGTTTTCTATCTAGATACCCTACTTAGATTAATATTTATATGTTTTGTGTCATGGGACAAGATGGATGGAATTTATTTAAGTGATAAGGTGTTGGTATGACCCTTTTTTGAGTGAGAATGCATTAGTCAAATGGGATGGGTGTGTGTCTTCCATGGGATCCCCCTATTGATAGTGAATTTTGATTTATGATAGAGGTTGGATATTGTGATTCCATCCCCAGATCATTTTTTGTATGATAATATTATGTGAGATATATAAATAGGGATCACTTAGTATTGGTTTTGAGTAGTTTTGTGAGAGGTTTTCTATAGATATTCTCACCTCAAATTGTTTTTTATGTGATGTGATGGTGAGACCCATCATAAGTGAGAGGGGAGAAGCTACATTGTTGTGGAATTAGAGGACAATATGAATCACACCCAATGTGAGAGGTTGGTGGCACTGTTATGTTATAAGAAAGAATGTGATATTTAAATTGGTATATGACCCAACCTAGAGAGAGTGGGTAGTGGGAATGAATTGGTAGAAACCCTATTAAGGTAAGTCTTTTTCAAACCCAAGGAGAATAGTGTACAATATAGTGTACAATATAGAAAATACTAAACATATGTATCATCCCATTGACATGCCTCACCCGATGACATGAATTCACGAACACAGATGGTTTAAACCCAACCTGGACTAACTATGAGGTAGTATCCAAAATCAGAAAAAGATCTATACTAAGGGCCACTATATGGGCTAAAATCCTAATCTAGTGTAACGGCCTTTCAAAAAAATACTCCCTCTATTCAAGTTTATATCACAAGGCTATAATGGGGAGATCTAATCATGATAAAAAAAGTAATCAAGCACATATACATGTGTCACACACACAATAATCACACATAAGAATCATGCCAAATCATAATTAATCTCAATATTGAAAATAAATGCATACATAACTAATTTATGAAAATTCAATTTTACTCACCTACTGGAGGAGGACCCGGTGGCAGAGGAGGAGGAGCCATCGATAGCGGAGGTAGCGGAGGCAGTGGAGTCAGCAGAGGCAGCGCGGAGGCAGCACAGAGGCAACACGGAGGCAATAGAGGCAGCGAGGGCAGCTCGGAGGCAGCGGAGGTAGTGTAGGCAGTGGAGTAGGTGGAGGAGGAGGAGGAGGAGGGGGAGGTAGAGGGGGAGGATGGGGAGGCTGCGGTGGAGGAGGAGGAGGAGCCACGTCAGAGGAGGAGGAGGAAGAGGAGTTTTAGAGGAGGATGAGGAGGAGTTGTGGAGGAGGAGGAGGAGAAGGAGGCAGAGGTGGAGGAGGAGGAGAAGTAGGCACCAGAGGAGGAGAATGAGGCGGCATCCGCAGCATAGGAGGAGGAGGAGGAGGCAGCAGCAGAGATGAGGAAGTGACGGAGGCATAGGGTAGGGTTTCCATGATTGACAGGGTGCGTGGAGGAGGAGTCGTGACAAGAGGAGTAGGAGGAGAAGTAGGCATCAGAGGAGGAGAATGGGGCAGCGGCCGTGACAGATGAGGAGGAGAAGGAGGCCGCGACGGAGAGGAGGAAGCGACAGAGGCGTAGGGTAGGGCTTTCAGGAATGCTAGGCAGGGTGCCGGGAGAAGGAGAAGGACCCAGTGGCACTTATAAATTTTTCAGGGACCATTATCAGTGCTAGTAAAAATCACTGATAAAGGGGGGATTTATTAGCGCTAAAATGAACAGTGCTGACAAAGACCCCCTTTATCGGTGCTTTTTTTTCACTGATAAATGTAGGACTTTAACTGTGCTTTTTTATCACTGATAAATGGTGTCTTTATCAGCACAATTCATTTTAGCACTGATAAAGACACAGTTTATCAGCGCTTTTGTAGAGCTGATAAATCTATACTTTATCAGCAGTAACAAAAGCGCTGATAAATGTATAAATTTAGTAATTTGTCTATTTTATTATATATTTATTTTAAATGATATTTATGATAAATAAATATATTTATCAATAATTATATCTATAAATAAATATATCTTTATTTGTATGTATAAAATTATTTTAAAGGTATATTTATATATATATCATTGAAAATATAATAAAATGTATATTTATTTTTTAAATATAATGTACTTTTAATTATAAGTGTACATTTTTAGAACATATATATTATATGGGTAACATAATGAATTATCAATCAATAACACATCAACGTGATATGTAATTATAATCTATAAATGAACATTATTCATGCACGTATATGATCACATAACATATACGCATGATATATTCATTGACCCCAATTCATTGGAAAACACAAAGATATTAAATAATTTTAATTAAACATACATATTAAAAAGTATTATATATCTATAAATAAAACAAATATATTAAATGTGAAAAAATATAATAAATATATATATATAATATAATGAATTAATAAATCATATAACGAATTAATAAATAGAATAAATATTATAAATCTAATATATATATTTATTATTAATCTTATAATTATTTAATTATATATATATAGTTATAGCATGTGTTTTTTATTTAATGTATATAATAAAAATTATAAGTGCTAAGAAAAGAGATGATAAATGTAACCTTTATTAGCGTGACAAAAAGTGCTGATAAAGGGATATTTAAAGCGCTGATAAATGTACCCTTTATCAGCGCAAAAAAAAACCGATAAAGGGTACACCTTTATCAGTGCTTGTTTTAGCGTAGATAAAGGGTACATTTATCAGCACATTTTTTAGTGCGGATAAATTCTTACCCCTTTATCAGCTCTTTTTCATTAGTGCTAATAATGGCAGGCCCCTTCCATGCCTAGTTTTGGGGTATTGATATATATCCCAAATTAATTTTTGATAAATGGATGTCATGTTTTCTATTAAAACCCATTATATGATCATCTATCAATGTGACTATTTCTATGAACATTTGATGGATAAAAAATCCATTATGTGGGTAAAAATTTCCAATAAGATGTTGGTTTCTTTCTCAAAGGATTTGCAATAAAATCGATATTGACAAATTGATAGTTTATTTAGAAAATATTGATGTATTTCTAGGAGAATTTTCTATTCCTTACCCATAATGTAGTGTTGAGTTGTCAATATATCTAATACCCGGTGAAACACAAATTTAAACTAATATCTATAGAATGGCCTAGATTGAATTTCCTAAATTGAAGAAGAAACTCCAATAAAACAACCACAATGTATTCATTTACCCAGGTGTGACACCTAGGGGTCCAGTAGTTCTTTTTCTTGAAAATCGTATACCAATGCGACTCTGTAATTATTATGTACAGTTGATCAAGATCATAATCAAGAAAATATATCCAAACCCATGAGTTGATGACCTATTTGGTTAACTTGATGGAGCTCAATACGTTCCTATGATTAAACTTAATTCTGGATATCATCAATTTAATGTCACGAAGGATGATACATAGGTTACAATATTCGGTAAAAGGATTATACACTATAAATATATAGTGATGCCTTCCGATCTAAATAATTCCCCTTCTAAAACAATTTATTTAATGAATACAACATTTATAGATTGCCTTTATTGGATTTTAGATGACATTATATATATTATATACATCCATTCAAAAATTAATGAACAACATGGTTGTCCCATACTAACCATGGTGAATGAGATCCATATATTTCTTAGTTTAATGATATATTACCGATGATTTTTTTTGGATTTATCATGAATATCTAGTCACTTAATAATGTATAATCTGATAGGATTTAGGTTCCTCTGGACATCTGAATAGAAGGAAAATTTCATGGAACCTTTGAAAATATTAGTCAGTGCACGAGTACATATGATAGCTTCGGGTGGATAAGGTTTTATATTTTATAGTGATGCATCTAATAATGGAGTTTGATGTGTTATTGTGTAGATTGACATTACTTTATATTATTATAGATGAATATTGAAGAATCATGAGAAAATTGACCAAATCATGTTTTGGTATTAGATGCTGTAATTTTTGGATTCAAAATATACAGAAATAATCATTATAGGGAAGAGTGAGGTATATGAACTGATTGAAAAAATATTAATGAATATATCCACACTAATGGATTTGAATATAATTTATAGATTACAGATATAGTTGATTAATTAATATGATATCTCAATATATTTCCACAAAATGAAAGAGAACAAACTGTCTTAATTGAATGTTCCACCATCAAACAAAGTAAATATTATAGTGATATAGAAGGATGATAGGGAGCTGTAAAAATGGTTCTAAATTTTTTGGTGTTTAAACTTGATAATGATGGAATGATATGGTTTAAGAAAAAAAAATCATCCCATTCATATTGTACATGATTAGGTAGTTCATTTAAGGATACACATAATGATTCATTTGTTATTCATCAAAGAGGTGTGATTATGTTTATTGATTTGAATGAATATTTATAATTGGATGTCATGAAGTGATATATCACATGTTTTACATCTCGACCCGTGGTACGTAATAAATTTAAATGTAAAGGAAAAAATTTAACGGGGAGTTTCATCCATTACCAATATAAGAACATAAATGATAAAACATCACATTGAATTTGTTCATTGGACTCCAAAAATGTCTTATGGTTATAATGATATATGGGTTGTAGTCGATCGATATGCTAGGACAACACAATTATTTTCTATCAGAGAAGTCTTATATTTGGATCAACATGTTAGGATATAAATTAATGAACTATTTAGGTTAAATTTATTACCAAATTTCTTTTTTTCTTTACGATTTGAGTTTACCAAAAGGTTAATGTGAATTCCATATGAAGTTCATGATAAAGAGTTGAGATTTAGCATGTTGTATAAAACCCAATATGTTGGTGTTTCTAAATGAAAAAATTAAACACCGGAGGATATATTGAGAAGTAATTTTTTAGATTTAAAATGTTATTGGGATCAACACATTCCTCTAGTTGACTTTCCATACATTAATTCCATTCACACAAGAATTCTAATTGCTCCTTATGAATCCCTCAATGGATTCTAATGTTGAAATCTAACATACTAGAATGAAAATGAAGAAATAATTTTATTGGGAAATAATATAGTTGATGAAATTTAATTGAATGTTAGGTCCTTTCAAGAACATAAAAAGGAATCTTGAATTCAGTAAAAATAAAATGTTGATAATCTACTATGTGGTCTATAATTGTAATTTGGTGAAAAGGTACAACTACTAATTTCACAATGGTAAAATTTTATAAGATTTTGGATAAATTGAAATAGATCTTAAGGTATATTGGTCCCATTATAATTACAGATCACATCAATATGGTATGATATTTTCTGAAAATTCCACTAATCCTCACTTTTTTCAATGAAGTGTTCCATGTATCTATCATGAGAAAGTTCATACCTATCACTTCATATTTATATAAAATAGAATCTATTCTAATATAGGAAGATCTTTATAATAAAGAAAATACAGAGGATATTATGGATCATATATAGAAATTTCTATAAAGTAATACCATTCCCATTTTCAATGTTTTGTGGAGTAACCAAGTGTTTCAACAAGCTACCTGGAAACTAGTGGATATGTTGAGGTAGAATATTCATAATTTTTTTTAAGATTAATTAATTTCAAGATGAAAATTCATTTTGTGGGGGTATAATGTAACAAAAACATTTTAATGAATTTTTTTGAACAAAATAAATTTCACAGATATCTAGTGAAATACATAACACCATATTAAGAATTCAAAATATGAAACATGTTTTTACATTGTGTAACGAATGACAGAAGGTTTTAACATAACCATGAAATATTGTAAATGTTAATCACACATGACTTTTATAACCTAGACATTAAATCCAGTGGTATTTATTGTAATAAATACATTTAAAATAGTAATGATCATTATTTTATATAAACCAATAAATACTATAAAAAAAATTCTAATGTGACTCTATGATTTGAAAATACTATTTCTTAAAAAAATAAATGTTTTATGTAATTATTTTTTGAAAAATAATGAAATGAAATTTTTATATATTTTAAAAATTATGTTGATAACAAATCATATTTTAAAACATAATGTAAAAGTAATCCTAAGTTATGTTTCTTGTATTATTTATTGATGTTCCATTTTTTATGAATAGTTAAAAAATAGAATTTTATTTTAAAACTACCTTTTCATTTTATTTATTTATATAATAAATTTTTATTTAAAATTGTTATTAAAGTTATATTTTTTAATTATATATCATTAAATACAATTTATTTCCTTTCAATAAATTTCAGATTGTATTTTTATATAAAAACATTTTAATCTTTTGAAATTTATTCTTATTAAAAACCTACATTCTCATCGCCTCTGCCATAATTATTTTAAATTATGTTTATGAATATATGTGAAGGGGATTTGTGAAAATGGATTATATATTTGTAATCATAGTTATTTATATTTTATTATAATTTATACATATTATTTTCAAAAAAATATTGTCTGATATAGAAAATAATTGTCATATATATGGTAAAAATGGGTTTACTGTGGGTTAAAATAAAAAGTTAAGGGTAAATATTTCTTATATACTTCTATAACAATATTTTATAGACATATTTATACCTTGAGACCAATAATATTATATAATGGACTATTTTTTTAACATTTTAACATTTGAAAAACATGGGATTAGAAAAAAATTTAAAAATTACTATGTGATTCCTCAGCCCCATTTTAAAAAGGTTACCCAACATTATTCATCACAACTTAAAAACCTATTGTTTTGTTAAATAAAATCTTAGAAAACTTCCAAAACTCTCTCCCCATGTCTTGTAATAATTATTTTTAATTTAAATCAAACATATTAAGAATTTTTCAGAAAACATAATTAAGATACTTGAAAATGTTTTAATATTAATTTGTGAGGGCTTCTATTATATTTCATACTCCCCTACATAATTTATTTTTATATATTATTTTCATTGTAACCATAATTTTATTCTATATAGTGAGTTGTTTTTATTTTAATTTCATTACCTATATCTATCTCTACATCCATGAAATGGGTTACAAAATCATTATTCATGTGTACGTCAGACTACTTCAGGTAAACTGATGTCATTTATTTTTCCATTAGAAACTCTCAAGGTTTGAAATAATGATGGATTTTTTATTTTCATAGTAAATTTTGATATTATTATTATTATTTAATTATTATATCCCAAGTACCTTCATACTCCACATTTTTTTGGATTACAATAATGTCGCTCATGTGTACGGTGGACTACCACCGTGTTAAGTGATATGGTTAATGCACACATTATAAAGAATGTATTATGGATTCGTTTAATAAAAAATGTAATTAATATGACATTGTATGAATCTAAAATTATAATATTTATTATTTAATTTTATTTCAATCAATTTTAAATGAAAATATAAACCACATTAAAGTACATGTTCAGCCTACCATCTCCAAGACAGGTGTATTCTATTTTTTATCACTATATTTTATGGATTAAACTAAATACTTAAATGGTTAATATACATGATATTTATACTATTGATAATATTGTAATAATTTTTAAATAATTTTCCATGTAACATGAAAAGGATAATAAAAAAATACATATAAGAAAAAAATTATTTTAATAACTGATACATAACCTAAACTTGGAATTGTTAAAAAATAGATGAAAAAGACATTGGTAAATCATATATGTTATGGTGTGTATATATATATATGA
The DNA here is from genome assembly GCA_963277665.1 of Viscum album. NCBI lineage: Eukaryota > Viridiplantae > Streptophyta > Magnoliopsida > Santalales > Viscaceae > Viscum > Viscum album. Next base: position 64,576,835 of record OY728128.1, read on the forward strand.
TTATTTAATATAAGTATAATAATGTAATATATATCATAAAGATTTTTTAATGTGTGTGAAATATGTCAAGACATGTGTTAATGGGTTCATTTTTCAATTATCCTTTCTTTGAGACACAATATATTATTCCCCTATATTTTGTGGAAATTATTATATATAGAATTTTTGACATGTTATATAATGAATTTAATTGTTGTAATCATATTTTTGGTTATATTTTGTTATATTCCATCATTGGGCTTGCGATTCAAGGTTACCAAATTGGTAATGTGTCTATGCTTCTATCATATCATTTATCAATACTCATTATGATGAAGTATGATGTATTGATATCTCATGATATACCTGTTAGGAATTATCACTAATTTTTTTATACTATATTTATTTAATATATATTCAATAAATAGAACCACTTTTACTCCCAATAATACAAAATAAAAATGAGAAATTGTTATATAATATCTATCAGTATTTCTATATTCCGTTAGAAACCCATTTTCTCCCAACAAATGATATCCATAAAAAATTTGAATTATTTTTTCTATTTTCCTATTATTTATAAATAATATTAATGATGTATAAATTTTTACTAAGAAATTAAAACATCATTAATGTGGTTTTCCCAACAATTCCAATTTATATTTTACTAAAACTATAGTTGGAATAATTTTTTAACATCCACGACCTGATAATTATATTATGATGTCATGACCCATCATTTCATTCGATACTCCTTGACAAATTTTCAAGGATAATTACATATAATTATAATGTCATAATTTATTAAATTTTAAATTTTGTATTTTAAAATATGGATGTATATTTTCATGAAGAAAGGTTTTAAATTATTTATAAAATCGATTTTCCAACTATTATTTCATCTATTAACATCACTATTCCTTATAGGGAATATAGGCCAATCAAACCATTTTTATTCCCATCTGAATGGCTTATGATTTTTATGGAATAAGATTTATGAAACCTGTTTTTCTTCCCCGAGTCATTACATGGAGAAATTATTCTGAGACACACTTCTTTTTATGGGTTATTGTATTTTGAAATGATTATAAACCTATCTATTATTCAAAGGTTATGATATAATGAAATGTTTATGATACACATGGGTTATCATATGATGAATTCTTATCATTTTTTACTACATAAATATGGTTTTCATTATTTTTTGGGTGGGAACTATATCTCCCACTAATGCATTGGGTAAATACATATATCTCATCATATAAAATGGTCAAAAATGAAGAGTGAACATAGTTTAGTAAAAAAAATGTTTTTCCTATGATAGTATTGTAAGTAAACCATGACTACTCTAATAGTTTGACAAGTAAAACCATTCTAATATGATATCCCTTGTAATGATCATTTTAGTGACCCTGGAAATAAAAGCCTAGATGTTGTTACTTCTACCATTATATGGTAGTATGATAAAAGGAACTGAATCTCAATTGATCAAATAGATTATGTTTCCATGAAAACTAGATATATACTTAAGTCTTAAGTAAAATTTTAATACTAAAAAAACAGAATTTTATTAGAATAAAATCAATCCATATACCATGTTAATTCATATAATTCAAAGTAGTCTTTTAGAAAATATGGGAAAGGGTAAAAAATAAGGGTGATCTCAAATTCCTACTAAGGGTTACGTATAGGGGAAGATATCATGAATTAATAATAATAATAAATATATTAAGCTAAATAACTAATATAACATGAAATTTAAATAGATGGATAAGGGGAATCCAATATGGAATGGTATGTAACTAAGCACATCCTCTATTTAAAATATCGATTAGGCATAATCAATATGGAAAAGTAAATATCATAAAACTCATCCAATATAATCAACAAACTATAAAAAATATTCGTCCATATATAATATCAGAGATAAAATAGAATTAATAATTTTGATATAATTTTGAGTTATGTCAATAATTTGTTTTTGGAAATCATGTTCCCAATGAGCATGAAACCTTTACCATCAAGATATTTTCTCAATAATGAATAAAACTAGTGATTAAAATTCTTTTTAACTCTAATTATAAAACTTTTTCTTCCAATTAGACTACCCAAGAATTTTTCATCTCTCATTAACTTAGACCACGCATGTCTCCAGGTCCAAATAAATCATTGAATGTCAAATAATCGATTTACTTCATAAAAAGTGTGAATTATCATTGAACATCCATTTTGAGAAATGAATATGGATTTTTCAATATTTCACCGGTCATTAAAATATATATTAGTGTAAAAAAACATATGTGGAAGGATGTATTTTTAAGTAGACATTTGTATATGGAAAATAAATGGTAATTGACATTGAAGGTTTCACACCAACCCCTTTGAATAGAAGGCCATGGAGAAACAATACTAGTATACAATGGAATGTGTCCACCAGATCCTCTTCAATGAAGGTTAATGAAGACATCCTCAAGATATTTAATCAAAGTAGCTATCAATCTGGGTGGGAAACAACTGATGATTCTAAATATGAGAATGACATATTTTATTATGATCTTTAATTTTATTATCTGATGGATGAGGGAAACATTCATTGGTTTCACCCCGCCTATCTTTTTCGTGTATTTTTTCTTTAATTTTAATAAAAAGCACAAATATTATCTTTTATACAGAATTTTCTATTAAAACAACATATGAGTAAATGATATATTTTTTACTAAATAAATATTTACATAATAAATAATATGGTTATTTAGGGGAAACTAAATATAAAATGTTCCAAATTAAATGAATATTTCATCAGGTATTTAATCACGATAAAATGAAACATGGAATTTAATTTCAAACAATCCTTCATCAAAATAACCAGAACCCATTCAAATAAATAATAAGGACAAAATCAATAGAACATATACTAATTGGAGTATGAAAAATGGTTTTTTCATAAATTTATATTTGAATAAAATCATTAGTAAAATATATTTTTCATTTAATTTTTTGATATCCTTTTTTTAAATCACAATTAAAAACAATTTCATTAAAAACAATTCATACAATTTTAAATAAATATTAAATGAAATCAATGTCATGATGGAGGTTAATTTTGTATATGTTGTAAAAGATAAATTAAACATTCCATTTTGAATGTAAAAAAATTATTAAAGTGCATTTCCAAAAAATGAAAATAAGATAACATTCACATTTTTTGTAAAAGCCTAATTGGTATTGTTTTGATAGTGGATTAATATTCCTATTAAAAAAAATTAAATTTTTAAATAATTTAAAATTCATTTAAATAAATATTTTCAAACATATAAAACAAAATATATTTAAAAAAACAATTTTTGAAGAAAACTGATTTCCAACTGAAGAGGGAAATGAAGTTATATTTTTATGAATCAGTTTTTCACTTTATTATAGTAAATAAGTTAGGTAAAATTGTAATATTAGAGGAAAATATCATTAATTACTATAGTTTAATAAAATTTATTGGTTTTATTAGGAAGTGGGTATGTAACTCCCTTTAAATAATATGTATGAATAGACAATCTGATTTTGAATGATATTAGAAATAAATCCTTAAATTGATCATATAATTGAAGTATGAATTAATCAACGGAATAATTATGTCAATAAATATTTAATTCTCTTAAAATAGTTGGAATTAAAAAGTAATATTATAAAAAGTAACTACACACCTAATCCTAACATGATGTAATCTATAATGTATAATTATCATCCAATGAGTGGAAATTGTGTTTAAAAATACCTTACGACTGTTTAGCTTACTATTAAAATCCTAATAGAAAAAAAATTGAAATTGAAACCTATAATAAAATAATAATTATTTATTCATTATATTATATGTTTAAGAGTTAGCATATAAAAAATTAAAATGAAATTTGATATATTAAAATTTTGTATCCACTAATAAAATTTAATTTAGACGAAAACCCTTACCTTACAATTCCTTTGGGTTGAAAAATATTTGGCCAAATATATAATGGTTTAAAGGATTTTATTAATCTATTAAATAAATAAATTAATATTTATGATAACATATATGATCCTCATATAACATATTCTCACTCATTCATTAATACCCCTTCATCATTTTCATATTTTTGTGTATTAATTATCTTCTTCCTCATGTGTGTCTCATCATGAATGATCATATTCATTCAAATATAATATAGATATATATTTTAATTAACATTGATAATTAAATTATCATTATATACATTATTTTCTTTATAATTCTATATCATCAATTTTTTGTGGTGATTAAAATAGAGTGTCAAAAATTTTGAAGGTTATAGTCCACAAGTACAGAAATGATGTTATCATAATTTTGTGAGTGAAAAGGAATGAAATAAAATGATATATACACACACACACACACACACATATATATATATATATATTTTAATAATATATATATATAGATATCATTAAAATAATAATTATTTCATTCATATCGCCAATAAGAATTATATTTATCTTTATGACATTCCACATGATATGATTCTTAAAGATGAATAGAATGTCTTCTGGTGGCGGTAGTTTATCATACACACAAGCAAAATTACAATATCACCTATTGAACGGATGGTAATAATATATTTATGATATAATGGATAATGATTTATACAAAATTAATAAATATCAAATATATCTTATATAAATAATACATTCATCATTATTCACAAATGTTAAAGGATTTAATAAAAAATGGACGAGATTGGTTCAAGCGGTGGTAGTCCACGGTACATATGAACAATGATTTCATAACCCATTTTATAGATGTGTGTTATGTTTTATATATTACCCTCAAAATAAGATAATATATGTTTATGGAAGATAGTTAGGTTATTATATAATAATTATATAACAGGAACTAATGGGGGTGGATGATGAAATAATATAAAGTCACATCTTTAATAACATTACAACGTTATCATGTATACTTATAATTTTTTCAATAAAAACATAAATGGGTATATTTAAAAAAAACTAAGGCTATCTATATTATAGTATAAAAACTAGAATGTGATTTTAAGGGTTTATTCAATCCAAATAGCTTGAGATGTGTTACAAAGGGGGAGAGTGAGTTTCCAAGTATAGTTGAAGAGGAGTGTCATTCCAGTAAAAAAATAAAATGTATTCACTCTTAGTATATCTCTCATAACTCTTGTGTCTTCAAAATTGACTTTTAAATTTCATAAGGGTTTACAGGTTGGAGAAAAACATCCCCCCCGAAAAACTATTTTTTATAATTTAATTCATTTTCTTCTCTATTTAAATATTTTTACCGTTTTTGGGATTTCAATACAATGAATCATTTTATAACGAAGTTAAATTACCCATTTTAAAAAAATTATTCACATATTATGATAAATATTAATGTCAATTATTATATATAATATATCTACATTATAAAATAATGATACCTTTTTTGTAGGAAATTAATTTTAACAGAATTATAAGTTTTATAAAAGAAATCATTAACTTAATACAAGATAACATCGATTTTTACTATTTAGGGGAGAATATGTTCATTATAAAAGAATAATAGTTAAATATAATTACCATTTCAAATATTTATTAACATTTAAAAATACACTTGTCATAGATAATGTTTTTAGTAATTTTTAAAAAATTATTAAAATAACTTTTATTTTAAAATAACATTGATGAAAATATTGAAATTATTAATTTATTTTGAATTTAAGAAAGAACATTTTAATATAAATATATTGTGAAAAAATGGGTAGAATGATATAATAATATAAAAATTTAATGTAATCCCACAATTCACATCACTTCTAATATTTTTTATATCATATATTCTTGTTAATTGTTGGCTCTATAATTCTGGTGCTGGTATTTGTTCAGAAATTAAATTAATTATTTAATCTAAAAAAATATATAAAATAACAAAAAAAATTAAATTTAAAATAATATTTGTAACTAACAATATGATGTTATCTCAATATCCCATGTAATTTTAAATTTAAAGGTATGGATGGATCGTTTTTTATGTTTTTAATTATTGAAAATATTATTTTTGTCAATTTCATTGAATAATATCCTAAAAATTAAAAAAATACAATATAATATTTTAAGGTAGAATCTAATTCCATAAAATTAGTGTTTTCCATGTTGGTAGGTCCTTTTACACCTTATATTTAATGTTAATCAACAATGAAAACCCATTTTACCTGAATAGCTGTAATTTTTTTTACTGTTTTCAATAATCATTAGGTGTAAAAATATATGTTCCAACATTATATATTTTAAATTATACAATGTCAAAATATGTAATCCATTTTCTCAAATTAAATCAATTGATTTCAAAATATAATAATTTAAAACAAATCTAAAAAAACTGTTTTGATAATAAGTTTTTAAAATTAAAATGTTAAAAATATTAAATATTTTATATATCTAAATCCAATATGAAAATTATTCCAATAAATTATATTTGATAAATAGATGTATAATTGGTATAATTTTAGTCAAACACCAATTAAAAACTTAATTTAATATTACAAATATTTTAGATGGAAATACAGTTTTCAATTAAAATACAGCATTCTTTATTCTTCATAAAAAAATAAAGCTTTATAGAAAAATAAAAATATCCTCCCTAAGATAATTTTTATATTATTATATAAAAAAATATTTTATTTTTAATTTAAATATTCTAAAATTAAGAAGAAAAAAATTTCAAACTATTTTCATCCAACTAGATTAATCAGTATTTTATAAAAATAATATTTTTTAGAAAAAATTCCATTTCAATTCAAAATATTAATATATTATTTCAAGAAATAAATAACCCAATTTAAACATAATTTAATTAGTAATAATCATACACTCCAATTAATTTTGAGGTTATGAATATTATACTACATAAGAATATTTAAATAATAATTTCTATTTAATTTAAAATTAGTGTTCTGTGTAATGTAAGCTAAACTAAGTGTTATATTAACTGAAGATAAATGTAGTGATACAAGTAACACTATATATATTCATCAATATTTGTAATAAAATAAATTTATGTTATTGAATAACTCTATCATTATGTATCTAGTGTTATCCTTTCATATGTTATTTGTGTACTCTTCCTTAGACACTATTGAATACAATATAAATATTTTCATATTATGGGATGTTAAAATCCTTGAATGATATGGAAATGATTTAATATTCTTATGTGTATTGCAAAAGAAATCCATGCATTTTGACAATGATATGATGTCATGAAATATTTTTTTATTATTTTTATTTTCGTATAAACTTTTAATCACTGTTCCATTACTTGCGATTGAGGTCATTGAGATGAAGGGTATGTTTTCAAATTTTATGCTCATGTTCCCATAAATTTATGTTTATGTTAAGCTAATTTATCCCCCGTTTCACCCTTAATGGTCATATGATATCATCCATTATTATGTTTCCCTTACCCATGTTTTGAATTAATTTATTATTTTTTATATGTCTACAGAGAATTATATTTTTGGGGAATTTATAGAGAGATGATGTAGATCAATTTTTGAATAATGGTTAGGTTTCCATATATCCAAAGGAAGTAAACTATTGTGGTCTTATAGCATGTGTTTTCGTATTTTTATGAATATTAATCAAAATTAGGTAATATCTATTTATAATAACCTTGTCATTATAAATATATATATATACCTTCTCTTTCTAAGATATATACAGGATAAAAAATATATTTTCAAAGGAGTTGATCAATTTTTTTAGGATTAAGGGATTTATATACCCATTAAAATCCAATATAATTTTTAATATAAAGTTATCCATTGAAACATTATATTCCTATTGTTCATGCTGGTCAACCTCATAATTAATTTTTTCAGTCAAAACATTAGTTAATGCGGAATTTATTTAAGTATATTCCTAATTTCTTATCTCATCATGTTAGGCCTCACTTTTTTTTCAACACATTTACCCTCTCATTGTTTTTTAATTTGGATCCACCATTTTCAAGATAGTATCTAAAATAATTTTGAAACTAGTTTTTAAAATATAAAAATTATGTTTCATATAATTGGTAAACTATGAAAATTGATAGGAAACCCTACAAATTACATACATTTCATAACACATGAATTTTTAGGTTTTGATCAATGTTATCAATTGTATATTTTTCTACTATACAATTTTATGGAAATTCTCAATTCTGTTCATAAAGGTTTATAAATATATTTTAAATTGTCTATATTTTATCACACATAAGTTAAAAATATTATTTTATCTTGGAATGTTTAACATAAACCATGTGATGAATGACTCAATGCATAAAAATATCTTTTCCTTATATTTATACAATCTATAACAACTCATACCCTTAATATATAGTACTTCAGGATTACTGTAATAGATATATATAGAATACATTTTTAAAACATTGAGAGAGGCCTATTTTCATTGGGTAATTAGATATAGTAATATAACATGAACCAGGAGTATAAAAATATTATTTAAAAACTCTATAAAATGATACTAAAATCTACTAGTATTATAATACGTCATGGGATAACCTAGGAAGATACATACTAATGGGATTATATATAATTTCCTAAAATATAATAATCAATATATAATACTATGAAATCAATAAATATTATTAAATATGAAGATTTAGGTGGAAATAAAGTGTTGAGAATCATAAACATGGATAAACAAACAAGATATTAAATGATAGCATCAAGGTAGCATAGGAATGTGGATGAAACATAAGAAATGACATCATATGTATAATATGGGGGTAACCACTAAGGAATAATAATAGTGTTTTATGGGTATAACCTTCTATGTACCATATATGGTATGTCATGAGATAAAATATTTACCTAATTTATTGGATGGAAATATAATTTGGTTCCCACCCATTAAATTCATAACATATGGATGCATATGAGTTCTATATAGATGACACAACGTATGGAAGAATTTAATCAAATATAATAACATTATTAAGGATTTTTCCTTATATATGAGAAATTACCAAATAAATTTTTTATAGGTATACATAGGTGAATACCATTGAATGTAAATGGGGATAGATATTCACTAAATATTTTTCCACTTTGAAATCATATGATAATTTGTACATATAATGAGTGTATATAATGATTCACAGATTGGAATAATTATACTGACATTTTTCCTAAAATTTCATGTAAAAAATAATAATTTTAAATTATTATGTGAAATAATATTCCATCATGAACAATTTCAAATCAAATGTCAGTATAAAAAAGATAATTCTTAGATAAAAATAAATGGAGAATCCCATACCCTGAGAGGGAACATCTAGATTCTTGGGAGGAGTATCTGAAGAGCCTACGAACACCATGGGAGTTCATTAGAGAGGTATTTTAGTATGAAATAATAAGCAATGGGGTTTTTTGGAGAGGATTGGGATGATGTGAGGGCATTAATTGAAAAAATATGGGAATTTTTTCATTAATTTAAAAACATTTGTTTTTGTCTCTTTAGGATAATATAATCAAAATAACAACGTAATCAAATGTTTTTCCAATTTTTTCTAGATTTTTTTTCTAGTTTTAGGAATTTTAAAAGACTAACTACTGAACCCCATTATTTAAAACACTTTTTGATGTGTATGTGGGTCTTGTTTATAAAGAATTGATTTTAAAACATAAAAAATAACATAGGATTTGGATTATTTATTAAAGTATTATAAAACTACTCAAATTAAATAAAAATAATATTATTAAAAATAAATACATATTTCTCATTATTAATGATGTATACAGTATTTTTTAAATCCCTATTAAGATATTATGATGTAATAAAAAATAAAGTTTGCCTACCACATATAAAATTTTTACCAATAAATAAGACTTATAATTTCCAGGACATTTCTGGTCCATTACATTTTCGAATTCTAGTTCTTGTTATATCCTTGAGACATGGGTTAGTCAGGCGGGTATCATTGTTTGTGGTAGGGATTAACCATGGTTCCACATATCAGTGGTGCATGCGAATGATTCCAGAGAGTCTTGTCTGGATTTCGTTCCCCGGTATTTCCATAGCATCTCCATTACGTTTCAATATCTCTTTAAATTAGCTTCAGGATATTTGAAACCCATAAATTATATTCAAATCCACCATGATTTTTGAAACATATGACATCCCCAATACTGTTTTCCCTTTGTTTTAATAGTGTTACACCTTTTCCACATTACCGGTTTATCCCATGTTGCGTGTTTTCTCCATTTAATGGATATATAATGACTCAAAATCTTTATCTCCACCATCTTCGAAGAGAATTATTAAATCTCAGTAGATTATAAGGTGTGAAACCACCCATCTTCTTGGATAAACCACGATCATCCATTTACCTGCTTCAATATTGCATATCTGTGACTCTAGGATCAGGCCTTTTATCAAATTGATATCTTATTCTTCCATGGTCAATTTTTGTTTCTTTAAGTACACATGTAGACTTATTTCTTGAAATGAATCGTTACCCATGTTAGAGCCCTCCTAGCCCAGACTTCAAGTCCTCATAGTTTTTTTTCTTCAATTATGAAATACCTAGATCTTGGCTCATGGTGAAAATATTGATCCTTGATGAACCATGTGGGGGGTCTTTCTTAATCACTCATTATTATGCATCCTGGTGAGTGGGTATGATGATATTCCCTCAATCCACAGATAAATCAAAGTGTAATGAAGATTATTAACATTCTCTTAAAGAAATAATGAGGGGAGTGATGATGTTCATGTTGTTTTTTACCATCGTATTATGTTGTGATTTGTATGGGTGTATGTCCACTAAAAATAGTGGTCCTTGGTGGTCCATTCGTGCAGAATAAGGAATCATTGTTTTCTGGAGAATCTAGTGACTAAATAACCATTTCCTAGAAACTGGATAAACACATAAACATTTTTAATTAATTGGATGAACGATGAATAAGAGCCCTTCTGTGATCACCCCACAAAGACAAAAAGGAAAACAATATATAACAAATGGCATGGCCAAATCCAAAACTCCATTCCTATGGCTGTTTAATTATGGTGGGGTGACTCAAAAATGGGGATGGAATGTTTTGGTTGTTCATATGATGGAATTTGAATCTAAAAATGGGTGGATCTGATATGTTGGGCTTGGTTTGGTTCTAATACATTGTGGTATCTCAAATATACCATTTGTTGTTTTGACGTTACAAGAGAACCGGGTTTGAATGCCTAAATTTAAGCTTCTTAGTTTTTCCATCAATTGTTGCTTTGGCTAATGGTTATGCCTGTTAGTTACACGATTGTGAAGTAATATTGAAACAAAATCACTTGAAAATGATAATGAGAACTGGTACAATAGGGGATTTATTTTTCTAGAAAGTGGTTGTGTTGGGGTTGTGGTGGTTGTGTACTTGTGCGTGTAAGGATAGCTACATTATTAGTGTTGTACGGGCTGGTTGTTTTTTTGGATCCCTTAGGAATGGATGATTGATTGTTTATATATGTGTATACAATTTAGTTCCTATGGCTCTTATATTCACCCAACCCATGTTTATCACTTTGTGTTGAACTCCTCTATTTCAAGAGGGAGGGTGTTTTTTCCAAAATTCTCATGACTGGATGGTTTATATCTCCTCTCTTCTCCCTCTACCAGGTAGAAAAAAAATTCGGCCAGACTTTGATGGCCTAAGGTTCACAAATCCGAAGACTCTTCGGGAAAGTTTTGTTGTGGTGGTTTGCCCAGGTACGTGTGGGCGGGTTTGCTTCTTAAGTGTCTTTATGATGAGGCCCAGGTGTCTTTAATCATGGAAATGTGTGTTCTGGACCAGGCGTCTGTGAGCATGGTAGTGGCTGTGGTGGCCCACGTGTCTGTGTCCATGGTTGTGTGTAGTTGTGGTGGCACAAGTGTCTGCGGGCGGGATGCATGGTGGTGGCCCATAAGGTTGTTGTTGGGGCGATATTGGGACTGTAGGGAAAATTCTGTGGGAGGTCTATTGCATAAGATGTCCTAAATAACCATTGGGAGAGCAGTGTGAGTTACCAAAATGACCATGCTTTTATATTATTACATTACATGAATTAATTTATTTGGTCATTTTTCCTTGGATTGGTTGGGTGGATAGATTTCCATACAAGGTGTTTTGGTTACCTCTACATTATCTGGGGTCATTAGAATACCTCCCCACTTGTGTAAAATAGATTATGGATTCCCTACTTAATATACCTTTATACTCACCCTACGTAAATAAAACTACATTCAATATTCTAGGATGACTTTGAGGACCATTCCATATCTTCCATGCTCTGGATTTTTGAGTTTTTTTGATACTTTTATTTATTTTGTTACATTTCATCAAAAATTTCTTATACATTGTATAGGTTTATTTATAACATGCATATGGGTATTGATTTTTTGATTTACCTTTACATTCATTTTTCTGAGTTGTTTGTGATTTTCCGTCTAATATACAAATATAATTGAATTAAAATGGTAATGCCTTAAATTTTATGTCAGTTCCTATAACATTGGTCCTTTTCTACACTCTAGGGCCTAGTGAAGGTGGGACTCAGGGGGTCATTAACACGCATTCATGTTAATGAAGAAATGGTCTGAAAATTTGTAGTTCCTTTCATCATCTTGGTGAAGGCAGGTCATGATAGAATGGTATCTCAGGTTGATGTTTGATAGATAGGATGGAGTTCAGGGATACGCATAGTGATGATTTCATGGGATGGTAGGACAACAGGGTAATGAAATCTTAGTGCATGAAATAGTCTAGGGATTATTGACTATGACACAAGATTTTAGGGCCCCCATGATTCGATGCAAGTACTATATTCAAATAGAATGACCAGGTGAGGCTACACTTATTGAAAGATAGAGACTCTATGAAAGGATAATGCATAATAATGACTTGGTATATTGTGTGTCTTGTGTTTGTTGGGATTTTAAAAAAAAGGATTAAGAAAAATTTAAAAACCTGATTCATATACACTACTCGAGCTTAGGAATTTCTTGTTTACCATGTAGCTATGGATCCATAACATCTTCAACGAGTAGTATGGGTGATTGAGGCCCAAAAAGAATATTTGGATAATCAGTAGAGGACTAATTGGGTGGAGGATGATGGCCAGTGGAATAAAAATCATTGTGCCTTTTAGCAGCAAACCACTATAAAGTACAAGGGCAGCGTCTCAGAAATGGAGAAAGAGATCTAGCTTGAGGATCTACTAATATATTTCCACTTGACATGGGCTTCGGTAGAGTACTAGGATCCCTTGTTTGTATGCCAAATGTGGGGAGTGGCACGTCTGTGGTGGAATCTCTATCTCTGGCAGAAGAAGGAAGCTGATTCTTCATGAATTGACCTCAAGAATGAGTTTCAAGAATAATCCCTTTCAACCCTGTTGAAGGATGAAAAGTGGAAGGTGATACTCGTCTATTATAGAGGGAGTATGATGGTTAGGTTTTTAAGAATCATGTTCATGTATCTCATTCTTTTCACTCTAGACCTCTTTCAGGATGAGAATTCACGATCAAGATGCATAGAGGAGGTGCTCTGATCTTTCCTTCAATATTTTTATAATCCATTCACTCTACTAATCTACTTGGAGGTTTAGAATAATGATGAGGTGGTGGAGACGATGCCCATTCTCGAAGTTGTGCCTTGAGAGGGGATAAATAATGGTTCATCATTGTGGAAATCCGTTAGTAGTAGCCCTTCCATCAACAAGACCTTTTAGTTTTTTTATTGGTGGGGAGGAGATCCCAGTACTTTTAGTTTCTATCTACCGATCCCCACAATTTCTATATGGGTATAGGAAAAAGATAACTTATCTATTGTAGTCATGGGCATCTTCTGAATCAGGGACCAGACCAATTTCAGTACAGTGGAGGTGGGAAGGTTTATAGCCCACCATAGCAGCAGTAGTTTCCATCCATACCTTTTCAGCAGCATTAGTAAGGACAGCGAAATACCACTCATATAATAGAAGATGTTGTGGGAGTAGGCCAACATCCTGGTGGTCCCCAGTGTACTCATCTAGGGCATGGATTTCGGGGCAGTCAATAGCTAAGATGCATAGGATCCTAGTGTGGGTAGTTTCATGCCACAGAGGCAACAATTTTAGTAGGGATGGGGGTTATTCGTGGTATGGTCTGCTTATTTTTTACTCTTGTGTGTGCCTTGTTTGATTCTGGAGATTACCACTCCATTGTTGCACCTGGTCTAGGTCATGCCTTGGGCCTAGACGTGGAGAGACTCTCCACAACACTAGTTCTAAGTATGATAGTTAGTGTTCAGAGAATACTATTTGATATTTTTCAAGGATACATATGGATGTTCGAGCCACATCAATCTAGTGGATATCTATTTCTTCAAAAAATGAAACAGTACGATGTCATCAGGGGAATCAGCTTGATTTTTACATGCTCTCTATTATAGACAACTTTTAAATAAGGTTCATGTTCATAGATATGGGTGGTAAGCATGAATTTTTGGTTTTCCCGTAGGGTTTCATGGAGTGTAGCTGATAGGTGGATCCCCCTTTTTCCTTATTAGTCGAGCAGTCAGTGGAATCAGAAAATGCTGATATGGTGGATGCTCTGTGGATATTCAATGAGTTTTTTTACAACATCCCTGAAGAGGTTGTGACCCCACCCCCTCAACATGATTTTGATTATGGTATATAGATATAACCTTGTGTCTATTCTATTTTAATGGATCCCTATTACATGTATCTTTATAAATTTCAAGAGTTATAGATTCAATTTGATGACTTGATGACGTAGTGTTTTATCTTGACCGAGTCTGTCACCTTGGGGTGATCTATTAATGTTTTCAAAGAAATAAGATGGTGATCCCAGGCTATTCATTTACCACTGAAGGATGAATCTAGTGACATTCATGAACCGTTACCCACACGAGGATTAAAGAAATTTTTTCCAGTTTAAAAGAGCATGTTGTTTCTCTAAGATCGACATGTGGTCATGATATCACTAGTTGATTGTGATAAATGGTGATGTCTCAAAGACACCTTTAAGGAGCATATATGGGAACTATGAGTTGGTGGTTATTTCATTCGGTGGTACCAATTCACCAGTTGTGTTCATGAGGCTCATGAACTCGGTTTTTTTGAGTATCTTGATAGATTTGTGGTTGTGATCATCGACGACTTCTTGATTTACTCAAGATCAGAGGAGGTCCATGCAGAACATCTAAGGATAGTTATGGAAGTCCTCTAACACCACCAGATCTATGAGAAGTTTTCCATGTGCATGTTCTAGACATGAGATGTTCAATTCCATGGACACATGGTTTTTATGTAGTGATAACAGTGGACCAATAAATGATTGAGGAGGTTGTTTCTCGGGTAACACACAAGAATTTGGAAGAGGTTCATAGTTTCCTGGGACTCGTAGGCCACTATCACTGGTTGGTGACCAATTTCTCTCAAGTTGCAACAATAATTGACAAACTTGACCCGAAAGGACCAAGATTTTGTTTGGAGTAAGAAGTGCTACAATGATTTTAGTAATCTGGAGGTGACATTGGTCAGTGCCCTAATGTTGATGTTTTTAGAGGAAGGGTTAAGGTATTATATATTGTTTTATTCATCTAGTTTTGTCATGGGATGTGTGTTGATGCATCATTTTTGAGTGATATCTTATCGATCTAGGAAGTTATTCCCTCCAGAATGTAATTATTCAACCCACGACCCAGTATTTATTGCAGTGGTGTTCGGACTAATGTTGTGGTGGAATTACCTAATTTTGGTATGTTTTGTGGTCTTCACAGACCATAAGAGCTTGAGGTATGTTTTCTCCTAGAGAAACCTTATCTTGAAGCAGTAGAGGAGGATGGAGTTTCTCCATGACTACGACATTGAAATCTCATACACCTTATGAAAGGGGAATGTAGTATCATATTCCTTGAGTATGATGTCAATGGAGGATTCTATTTTGGAGTTTCCATATATTTGGAAGGAGATGGAGGAGTTGGCAGCCTTGCACCAGGATGTATGGGTGGATGGGGGTTGAGGTTGTCTCTTTCAAATGACATTATGTAACTCTCTATTGTGACTAGTGGAAGAGTCTTGGTGGAGATACATAGAGTGTGAAGTGTTGAATTATCGATTTTACCAAGGAAATTTTCTAAAATGGTGGTCGTAGGATGGTCAGAATAGGATGATGTTTCAAACGAAGTAGATGGTCCTAATTGAAATTCTTGAGAGATATCTAAGTGAGTTCAATAACTCATCCATGGTTGTACACCCAAGATTTTCCACGATTTTTGGGGCTTGAGGGGTCAATTTTGGTTTCCCATAGTGAATCATGTAGTGGTGGAGTTTATGGAAAATTTCCTCATGTGTCAATAAGTGAAGGCTGAACACTGGGTTCCCACCAGTTAATTTGAATCCATTAGATGTCCAAGAGTGAAAGTGGGTTAACATCTCGATGGCTCTCATCACTAGACAATGCAAGGATCAAGGAACCTATGATCCTATCTAGTTAGTTTTAGATCAGATGATGAAATTAACTCACATACAGGTGATCAATGAGTCGAGTGCGGTGGATGCCTTGGAATAAAGATATGTGGATGTGGTGGTGTATTAGCATGGAGTTCTGGGGCCCATAGTATAATATTGGGATGCATGGTATACCTCATGATTCTCGAGGGGATTAAAATGTGTTTTTTTCACCAATATATGCCTTAGCACAAATTTCCACCCCCTTTACACATGGGCAGACAGAGGGGACCATAATGACATTGAAGGATATGATACAAGCATGTGTTTTGGACTTTGGGGGATCAATGGTACAATATTCTCCCATGGTATTCTTTTCATAATATATTATATATCAGCCTACTATTGGCATGGAACAATTTGAAGCATTATAAGGGAGATAATGTCGTTCGCCCATGTGTTGGACAATGGTTGGGAAGGTAGGTGTTCTTGGCCTGGATGTGGTGCAAAGTACAAAAATGAAGGATCATCTTCTCCATGAGAGGATGAAGTTTACTCAAGTCCTGAAGAAGTAATATTCTGATCATAGGAGGAGACCCTTGTATTTTGAGGTTGGGGACCATGTGTTCTGAATGTTTTACTCTCAGCATGGGCATCAAAGGTTTGGTAGGGGGTATGATTTCTCCCCAGTTCACCGGACCCTTCGAGGTGTAATGATGAGATGGTGAGGCAGCATATCAGTTGGAGCTACCATCACCTCTAGTGAGGGTCCAAAAAATCATCCATGTATCTCATCTCTATCGGTATCTACATGATGACTCCCATGTCCTCAAATAGGGAGTGTTGTATGTCGAGGAAAATGTGACGTTCATGGAGAAGCCAGTGATGATCGAGGATCATAAGGAGAAGGTGGGTTGTGGGTGGAAGATTCCATTGGTTAATTTGTTTTGGAGGTATGGAGGCATAGAGGAGAGTATATGGGAATGGGAGGCCTAGAAGTATTCATAGTACTTAGAGCTATTTTGAGTTTTTCCCATGTGTTTCTTGTGCTTTGCTATGGAGTAATGTTAGACCATGCTTGCTATGAGATTGTTTGTTTTCCTTATTCACTGAATCTGTGTGAAAAGACATGGCTATAGGGAAGAGAGGACCTGATTTCTAATAAAGAAACATTAAAGTGGATGGGATTAATCCCGTTTGGACGAGTCAATGCCACCTGATGTAGATAATACCTTGGAATGGGAAAAGATACTCCATAATCTCTGGGTCTAGATAATGTGAACTATATATGTTTGAATGGTATATTGGGGGACAAGGGAAGAAGTGTATCCATAGTTTTTCAGGACATGGAGGGGGGAGAGGTGTTCCTAGATGTTGAGGTTTTGTCCCAGCCTTGCGATAACATGGTGTGGTTTGTCCAAGATAGTAATTTTAAAAGGTGGTTGTTCAGGCCCCTCTTATTTCATCAGGTTTAATCATAATTATCGAGGAAGAGAATAGTCTGAGAGGTATCTAATGTAATGGAATGAAACTTTCTAAGTCTATTGACATGTCAGATTTGGTTTCTTGGGGTGTCCTGGATGCCATGGGTGAGTCAGGAGGGCATCGGTGTCAGTGGAAGAGAGCCAATGTGGTGTCACCAATATTTTCCACCGATCGGTGTCACCCCAAAACGGTGCCACATATGTTTGTTAGAATTCCATTCCCCAGTTTTTCTTCCATGTATCTTTTTGGTTTTAATGAAAATTTGAAGAAGAATAAGGTCCTTTTAATAACATAAATGATATTTAAATACCCCAAGAGTGGGGTAAACCTAGAATTACCCAAACCTTCATTCCTTTGTTTTACAATTGTTACCCCTTTTCCATATTTATTGTTTAGCCCATGTTGCGTTTTTCTCCACATAAAGGATATCTATTAACATACATTCATTATCTCCACCATCACCAAAGGGAATTATTAAATCTGAATAAATTATAACATGTGAAATCGCACAGATGAATGGTTAAACCACGATCCATCTTTTAAATTATTCGAGATTAAAAATCCATGAAGAATTATGCACCCATGATAGAGCCCTCCCCACTCAGCATTCAAGTCGTTAGAGTTCTTTCTCTACATTTCACACATCCTCGGTTCTTGGTTCCTAGATAAAAATCGATCATTGTTCATCGATATAGGGGTTATTCCTTTGTATCTATTTATTTTGCATCATGTTGGGTGGGTATGATGATGTTCTTTCTGTAAGTAGATGAACCCATCATTAAAGAATATAATTAAATGACTCTAAAAGAAACATGTAGTATGAGTGATGATGTTGATGTTTCTACATTTTCCTTCTTTTTATGTTGTGATTTGTATGGCCTTATGTCCGCTAAAAATCATTTTCATTGGTGGCCCATTATTGTGAACTATTGAAACTGTCTATTTCTATAGAATCATGTTATTGAATAACTGTATCATGGAAACTAGTTAATCGCATTAACATGGTTAATTAATTGGATTCCCGATGAATTAGAGCCCTTGAGTGATCAACCTGGCTAACAAAACAGAAAAAATATACATAATGAATGGTGTGGATAAAACCGAAACTCCCTTATTCTATTTTGGTAATATGCATAATTTATATTTTTAATGTTTTTGGTGTGACTCAAAAATGGGGATGGAATGTTTTGGATGAGAAGTTACAGTTCTATGAATATAGGGAAGGTGGAATTGGTATGCTGGGGGTTGGTTTGGTTCTATACTTCGAGGGAACTCACAGAATTCTTTTGTTGTTATGACTTAACAAGAGAAATGAGTGTGAATGCACAAATGCCTACTTTTCTCTTTTTTCCTTTAATTACTAGTTTGAATTGTAGATATTTTAATTTTTTCCCTAGTAATGAAAGAGTATTTAAAATAAATCACATGAACTTGATAATTAAAACAATTACAATGGGGGACTTTTTTCCAGAAATTGTTTGTGTTACTATTGTGCATGTTGCGTGTTTGAGCATGTATGAATAGCATTATCAGTGGTGGTGTACCTGTTGGTTGCCTGTTTAGGAACCCTATGGTTGGGTTGATTTCTTTTTTACCTATATTTGTACAATTTAGTTCTTTTGTTTCTTATATGCACCCCACCCAAGTTGAGTACTTTGTACTAAACAGCCCCATTTCATGTGGGGGTGTTTTCGTTGACATTCTAGTGAGTGGATAGTTATTAGATACTCTTTACTCCCTCTCCAATGTAACCCATGATTACTTGGGCAGGCTATGATGACATAAGGTTCTCTATGGCACTGTACTATTTAGGCAGGCAGTGTTGTGATGGTTGAACCAGGTGTGTATGGGTAGGTATGATTCCCAAGTGTCATAGGGATGAGGCCTAGGTGTATTCGTGCGGGGTTTTAGATATTATTACCCATGTGAATGTGAGGGTGGAGGTGGTTTTAGGGGCCCACATGTCTATGGGCGTGGTTACATGTGGTTTTGGTGGCCCAGGTGTTTGCTGATGGGATGCTTGGTGGTGTACCATAAGGTTGTTTTTGGTGTAGTTGTATGCTTGTAGTAAGACATGTGGGGGAGGTATGATAGGTATAATGTACTAAATAAGCAGTGGGAAAGTAGTGTTAGGTACAAAAATTTCATTGTGTTATTCTTTTAACATTAACTGACCTGAATTACAGGGGAGATGGCATTGGTGTGGTTTGGTGTATATTTTTACTTACTAGGTGTTTTGGTTACTTATACTTTCTCACAAGGCATTATATATCCTCCCCACTTGTGCATGAGAGCATTTAGTTTCACTATTGAGTATACATGTATACTCACCCTACATATATAAAACTGCTTTCAGGTTTCCTAGATGACTTTGAAGACCTATTCAGACATTACTAGCTCATGGTTTAGGTGTTTTCGTTGATTCTTTTCTTTATTTGGTACTTTTCACCATAGTTTTATTTTACCTTCTATTAGTTTATTTTTAACACGAATATGGTAATGTATTTGTGTCTTTACTTTTTTCCATCAGTTTTTGGAGTTGCTTGGGCTTTACCATATTATCTCCTGATTTTATTAAATAAAAAGGGTAATGACTTCCATATTACATGATATTCTATAACCTTTGTGAAACTTGCTACTCTGGGGCCTGTTGAAGGCCGAACATGGGGGTCATTATCTCTCTTTCAACTTGATGAAGGAAGGGTCTGGCAGTTTGATGTCCCTTTCCTCATCTTAATAAAGGAGTGTCATGACAGGACTGTTTCAAAAAATTATTAAAATTAATTTTTTCATAATTTTGAAATGATTATTTCCATAATAATAATAATTTAATAATTTTTTTATTTATATGATGATTTTATCTTTTAAAAAAATTAACTATTAACTATAGAATAATATTTCTTAGCATTTTAACCACTTTTTGAACATTATTAAAACATCACTTGACATCATGAAATTATGTTGTCCTTGATAATTAAAAAATTTATTATCCAATAAGAAAACATTATGAAAATATGTATTACTTAAATACATCCTGAATTTATCAAAAAAATTCTTTAATCGATATTATATATTTAAAATTAAAATTTTTATATTTCAAGGTCAAAATAATATTTTTTCCAAACACAATAAATATTAATTATTAATTTAACAAAAAATGGATACATTTAATCATTAAATCAAAGTAATAAAATAAAAAAATTCATAATTATAGGGTATACATACCAAACACAAAATGATACTTCAATTCCCCCTGTGGTAATTTATGTTATTGGAAATACCTTCTTAGGGACAATCGATGAACATTATACGGGTTTAGATAATGATAAGAATCAAAATATATAGGTAATGGTTCTTTCTTCTTTAGTTGATTTATTCTATCATGGTCCATTTTATGGGAAAATCATAGTTCTATCACCTCCCTAAAAACACTACAAATTAGAATACGTATTGTATAATCAAATGGGTCTATGCTATTTCTTGTTCCATCCATATCAATTATACATAATTATATCCCTTAATATGTACTAATGGAGGTTGAATCTGTATAATTAATATAATATTAACGGTATTTTAAATACAACATGTCATGTTCATCCTAAATAACTAGTGTTGTTCAGGTGTTTTCATTAATTATAAGGATTTTTAAAAAATCAAAATAGAATATTATTTCTAAATATTTGGTTCACTATAGGGAATCTCATAATACAATTTCATATGTCGAATAGAAAATTTTCCACCATTTTATTTTTCAAATACATTATTTGTTTACCTATAAAATGTGTTCTTCCATGACATTTTTTGAACATTAATCAAGGAACATGTCAATATGGAATCACCCTTTATTATCTCTTGATTCTCTAGAAATCATTAACCATGATAATGAATACATAAAATCACATTCATTTAACTATTAAATATATAACATGTCACATGTAAATATCTTTTTTTAATACATTATATAAGAATGTACTAAACCTTTCCATGTATTTTATCATTCTAATTTTATCAAGGGATGGATGACTTCCTATGTTCCAACACGTGGAAAAATCACATCATGGTTTCTCATGGGAATATGGCATGATTAGATACATTCATCACCACACTAATATTAGTTATATTCATATATTGACTTGTGTAAGTATGGTATCAATATATAAAAGTTATAATTCTAGGTATCTCACTAACCTCGAGTAAGAAATAATAATATTATTAATACACCGCTTTGTATATATATGATCCTATGAAATTCTAATATATAATATTTCACAAATCTATCCATGTAGTAGGACCACACATATAACCTCATGAATTTATTCATTATAATTATTATAATACCATTTATAATGAGAAAATGAGTTTATTGATGATAATATTATCATTTCATCACAACCCATAATACTTTATGATAACCATTATTTAGGGACAACATATAGAATGTACATTATGGGGATAATTATCATTCAACCATTGATATATTATAAAATAAAGTGAAAATGAATGTAGAATAATTTGGGATTTCCTTTTTATTAATAGATGATTATTTTAGCAGATGAAATTATTTTTCAATATAACAACCATTTGTAATTCCTATCACGTCCCTATGTGACATTGTGATAAAACACTTTCACTGGCCTCTTACTATGTATAATTTATGAACCGTGGTAGTCTGGATAAATGTATGACATAGTAATAATATTCCTTATAATCAAATCATTGAAAATATATTGGAAATTTTATAAATATATAACATTAAATTTAAAAATGTTTTATTATATTTTATATTAGAAATTATATCTATGTACATCATAATTATCCTTGGATCAATTTCAATAAAACATTTTTCATTGAAATATTTCTTAAATAAAGTTACTATTTACATTATCACATTACTAGTACAAATTAAAATTTTTCAGGATAATGTAAAATCTACTTATCTAGGATAAATAATTTAACACTTAAAAGTTCTCTTTCCCTACATGCCATAAATATTATTTATGATACCAATTCATTAAATTTTTATGTATTCTTCTATAAAACATTTGATGATAGTCATTTTTTTAAATAATAAGTAATATATACACTATATTCATTACATAACATAACCTGAAAAAAATTATTATGTTATGTTAATAGTCAAGATAAATATATAATACTGTAAATATTTAGGTAATACTGATACTCATATCCTTAGGGAAACTAAATGAAACATTTTCATTTTTCTTTACTGACACATATCTTACCTATTTAAAATAGAAATTAAATAATTACATAGAATAAATATTTTGAAATTATTTATTCATTACCTTTAAACATTTATATGTTCAGTAATACTCTCACTATCATCATATACATGATAATGTAAATCTAGTATCCTTATTGGAATCAAAAAAATTAATTTTCTGTTTTTTTAATATCATTTATTTCCATTAAATAATAATATCTAACATAAATAACTATTTTATCAATATATTATAATGTATTATATGAAATTAGTGTACTTTCATGATAAAGTGGTTTCTATTCATTAAAATATTCTACTACAGGTATGGAATCACATTCCATAATATTTTAACAAATTGATGGATAAACAATTTTTCATAGATAAAAATTTATCCACACCATCTTCCAAAAATATGTTATTAAATACAATGAATAATGAAGCATATGAATAAAATTAAAAAAATCACTTTATTATTATGAAATTTTTAATATTGCATACTATCATATAAGTGATGTGAGATGAAAATACACATCATTTACAAAAATTCACCCATTCTTGATAAAAATCATTAAATTCATGATTCTGAATGTGTGTAAATTAACATCATCAATTGAATGAAAATTATTAATACATTTAGCAATTAAAATTATTTTGAGTTAATTTATATTTAAAACACTTTTGTATTATAATTTCGATATCACATACTATTCAAAATTCATTAATCAATTTCAATTACAGTAATAATTGATAGGATACTCTATATTGTTACCAATATCCTTGATGTATTATAGATAATCCCATTATATAGAATCATCAAATCATTCTAATAACACCCTAAGAAGTCAAATAACCACAACTAATTTATTGATGAATTATTATTACACAATCCATATTTTTCTCTTTTCTTTTTAAACTTCTACCTCTTTAAATGTTTTACATAGTACTATAGGATTGAAATATTTTTCCATGTTCATTTATTATCCATAATTTGAGAAAATTTTATAATGAATTAGGTTTTTAATTATTCTTTTCAAAATATTTTAAAATATATAAATAAAATTAATTCCTTAACTATTATATTCATTATATGATTTATTTTGTCTTTGTAAACATATTAAATAATATTGACTTTATAATTCAATTTTATATATCAGATAACATTGTGTACCTTTGAATAATTAAAAAAATCATTTCATGGATCCCCTAAAATCTAGATTTACACTTAAAAATATCATCAATCATTTATTTATGAAATAATTTTTCTAAAACATAGACTTTTTATCTCTGATATGAATTTTTCATAACAAAAGAGTCTTAGGAAAATCATACAATAATATTTTCATATAAAAGATTTATATGATTTTTAGTTTTATATTTATGAGGAATATATGTATAATAAATTATAATATTAGATGAATAACATCACTTATATATTTTTACCCTGTAATTTTAATGAATGTCGTCCCACTAAAAATGATAGCCTCAAACAGCGTTTCAATTTAGTGATCCAAGATGAGTATTTCACTATGAAATGAGTATATTGTTAAATTTATCCAACAAATTAGTTATTTATATAGGGAATAATATTAATCAAAATAGTTGTGACTCTTGAATACCTCAGTGGAAAACCCTTTATTGAAATCTATCATATGCATATAATCAATTATATTTTGCATGTAACCAGATCCAATCATTGTCTCCTAGATCATGAAACCCAATGAAGATTCTAAGATTTTGCTACCAATGTATTGAAAAGGGACCACCTAATTAGGAATAAAATACCAAATAAGATAATCTAGAGTTACTAATAACATTATTTCTATTCAGACGAAAATATTGGGAAACCATTTGTGGTCTGACCAAATGAGTTGGATGATCAGGGTGAGTAAATTGCCTCTTTGGAACAATTCTCACAAATTATATTTGAGGGGTTTCATTTAAATAGTCTCAACAAATTATGAAACATAAAATGAATATTTAATGTATTTCAATTAAAAAATATTTTATAATTAAATTCGAATTTTTTACTATAATTATTGTATTCCTTCATTTTAGATTTTTTGTTTTAGAATCCATTTTTCAACAATAAAATTATTATGTTCACCAAATATTAATATTCACTATTTTCAAAAATGCCAATGATTTTTTTATTTTCATAAAAATAGAAATAAAATATATTTAAATATTTTTTAATTAAACAAATTGATTAGGTAAATAAACATTTTTTGTAAGGTCAATGAGTTATATGAAATTGAAAAACACCACATGAGTAATCCTAGAGTGAGAGACAGATAACCAGCATCACAATCCTAGCAATGGAAATGGGGACTGATACTAAATATTATGATATCAAACCTCATCTATTATGTACGGATATATCCTTGAATAAATTTTTCAAATAAAATATCCTAAAAAATATTCATATTTATTAAAAACAAAACTTGAATATCAGATAACTTTATCTTATAAATAACATATTTTTTCATAAAAATCATACATTTATAAGTCATTCATAAATAAATTCCAGTTTTAAAAATTTATAACATAGTATTAATATATATATATATATATATTGAATTTAGTAATAACCCATTAATATTTTATATTAAATGTAGTTGGGGTTTGGCTTAGTGGTAAGCACCCCTTAATCCTACCTAAAGAATGGTGGTTCAAAACCCAACGGGCGCATGGACTGTAGCAGTACTATAGTAGTGGTGGCACTGGAGCAACGACATGCACTGTAGTGGCGGCAGGTCATAGTAGCAGTGGCAGGGTATTGTAGCATTGGCGGGTACTGTAGCAGCGCGGGTACTATAGCAGTAATATTCACAGAATGGGCCTTATGGAAAAATTGGGCCTACTGGACATGTAATGGGATAAATCCCCACCAGGCCTTCGGGCTATGTAATGGGTATCCCTATAACCAATTAAAGAGGTCTTTCTTTGCATTAAAAATAAATGAGGCTTCGCCCCAACCTTTTAAAAAAATATTTTATATTAAATATCATTTATATGAATTACATGATTTTTGAAATTTTAATAATCATAATTCTATTATATAAACAGTTTTCCAAAAGGTATTTCGATGATTGTTGTGTTTTGGTGAGGGTAAAAATTCAGTAAAGATGATATGACTATGAATATTGGTTTTTTATTTAACATACAACTCATATTCTATTTTTAAATTAGATTTTATCACTTGAAATCTCATTAGTGTTTATATTTCATGAATGGAGTTTTTGATTAATGCTAATTTAGGGAAGCCAAATAAAAGGATATACATTGTAGAGCTTCTAACTCTGTTACAGAATACTATACTATTTGATAGAATATATGTTTATAAAATATATTATAATCCATTTGATTTATACATGCTTCAATAATGGACCATGTTATTTGGTAGGTTAAATTGTTTTTTGATGAATAGAAAAATCAATGTACTCCTTCTCATAGTGGAGGAATAAATTTTATAGCACTACAAGATAGAATTCCAAATTTCATGAAATATTGGGACCTTCACATAGTTGTTATAGGACCACATTGAAGTTAATATAATGTATAAATTACCATTAATTAGAAAGTAGAAAAAACATTATAAAGGATTACTATGGATTTATGAGGCTCTAGAGAATTTGTAAGCTTAAACCCACCAAACCTTGACCAAAACACATAGAAATTTTTTCTACTTTTTGGTGGATTTACAAATTTCTTGAACTCTATATTGAAATAACCTATACTTTCTACAACCATTTTTAGATGTTTTGTGAAAACTATAAAAACTAATAGGTTGTTCCATAGTTCCTATGGCTATGATAAATAAAGATCTTCTCGGTACTTTTAGAGTCATAAACTACCATGGATTCATCAAATGATTTTGGAATTTAGTTTATTCTACAATATAAAAAATTCAAAAGGGATTATCAGGCTAATTTGGGATATTGATCAAAAGGATGAGTTTGAAGAAGATGTTGGTCATTTGGATTTGAAATTCAAATTCTATTTTAAACAAGAAAAAAATGAAAACTTTTGTAGATACTTTGAAAACCATTTTATATATGTAAATTGTTTTAAAAATAACAAAATATTAATAAATGTAAACTGATAATAAATTTTCTTGTATATTTTCACATAGAGATGAGTTTTTTTCAATTATATCCCCATGTTGATGAATAATAGTAAAAGTACTACATCAATAATTGATGGTAATGTTTTGAAGCATTTAATCTTGTTGATATAAAATTCTATTTTAATAATTTCAATTTATAATGGATTCTCAAAGTGAAGATATATTTTGTAATGTTATTTTAAGGGTTATACCCACATATTGAAACTAATGGGTTTTATGATCTTTATGGAATCTGTAGTACTCCCTAGACATGCCTAATAGTTTTAAGAGGTGATACTAGTAAATCTATTATTATCATATTTTGATTCATTTATCAAACAATAATGGTGTCCAATTATATGTGATGAGTTTTATTTCACCAATAAAACAATAAAATTTTTAATCACTTACTAACTCCTATTCTTCTTGTAGATTCCCCATATATCAAGGTGGTAACTTTTTCCTAGTTTTATAGCAAAAGTTCCCCACATGATTTATTTTATATTTAATATTCAATAATAATTTTTTAACTATTAATATTTTCTTTTACTATGATTATAATGTATTTCATTTAAATTAACAATGTATATAATAACATGTAGATTCTGAACAATTATGAAAAAATGTATTATATATAAGGATAATATGTTTATTCATCTATATCAATGAGTTTAAATTTTTTTAGGTTGAAACTAATGGGTTTCTACATAATATTAAGAATTATATTATCATAGAAATTTTCAAGAATAATATTTATATTTATTTTAATGATTTTAATGCTTTATAATCATCACTATCCTAGAAGGAATGTCTCCAAGACAGTTATATCAATCTTGAAATATGCATTTGGTATAAAATCATAATTATATAAAGGAAATCAAACGGGTATGTAGAAAATTATAAAAAAATGGATAATGAAATATAAATATCTAAACAATCAAGAAGATTATATTTTTAATGAATTATACATGAGAGATAATGATAATGTGATTAAAAATGATGTTAGGGTGATACTTTTAATATAATAAATTGTTTAATAATATAAATGAAGTCATAATATATATATTTGAAACTAATGTCTCTACTATTGAAGATATGGCACTATAATCACATTATCTAAAATATTTTCATATAAGATTCATTTCCTAAGATATTAATATTTTCATTTTAGTTAGTTATAATCACTAGGCTTAAAAATAAATTTTTTTAGGCCTAAATGAAATTGAATCCTAAAAATATGTTTGAGGAAGAATACATAATTTCCTCGAACCAAGTGTCACTAAACAAGCGCTGTGAGCCGAGTAGTGACATGACCTCAAGCGCACCTCCTCATACTACAAAGATTTCTGACTAGAAGTTAGAGACCAATAAGTAATATTGGAAGACTATACCCTCAATATGAGAGTGATTCACAGTGTGTAATAATAGAAATAGAAGAAACATAAGAGAATAGTCCATCAAATTTAAAATAACCAAATCCCAAAACTAGGTGGAATCATAGCATTAATTAATATGCTTTGTTGTGCTATAGTGTCAAGTGATCCAAACCCAAATGAACGAAAATGGTAGAATCCACAAATTGGTCAAGACTCCATGTCTGGAACCTCACCCAAACATGTCCCATGTCCAACTCATCTCCATAAAATAGGGCCCTTTCCCTTGACCTAGACAGCAAGAATGAAATCTGAACAGGTATTGAATGGCATCCGAAATAGGGTGTGAGTATAACGCAATAGGCCACCACCAATGGTGTCTAAAAAATATCCAGCAAGGCCAATAGTGCATGAAAATTATTAATAAAGGAATGTTAATGTAATCATTTCAATAGGTTAAATATATTATTTTTCCTTTATGTTAACGCACCAATTAACCCATGATTATTTCTGAGACATTTTATCTATCATGTTACTCTTCTCATGTGTTCGATTGTTTAGGCATGATCAGAGTTCTAAACATGTGTGTATCTGACAAGTCCCATATCACTAGGTATAATTTGACAAAAATTACCAATATCAACACCTCAAACCCTTAGTCCTGGTGGAATGAAACAGTTAGGGGTATGGATCTTGGTCCCCTTCCCTAACACCTCCATTTAGGTGAAGATCTTGAACCTCGTTCCAACTCAACAAGTAGGCATTGAACCTCATGTCAATCTAATCTACCAAGCCATGTGAAAATTATTATTGATCATTCACAATAAATATCCATATCACAAAAACAATGAACAAATCATTTACATCATCACAACAATCTCAATAAATGGGAAAATATCATTATTTCTTCAATCCATTAAAACATTCACCATTTTAATTACTTAAACCTCTACCCACATTTTTCATTTCCAATGCTTATCTCATTAAGCATATTCAAATATATTCTATTCAACTAAAATATACCATAATTACATTTACGAATTTAATATATTCATCAAGGGATCTATGTTCTTACACAATGAACATACACTAAATAGGTAATTCTATGTCTAGAAAATATCAACACATGCCACGGGTGGCCATAATTTGGTCGAGTCTTCCACCATGCATACCATGGTGATCAAGAAAGGGTAATTTACAGATTTTTACTCCCATTACCCAATCTTATTTCATAATTAAATTTAACTTATCACAAGAGGTCAAGAATAAAAACCATACATGTACAAATCCACACAAAACCAAAAGGATATAACTTTTAGCCCACCTACCAAGAATTGGTTGGACAACACACTCCAAACCATAGCCTTAGATCCCGATTCAACAGCCCTTTGAAGCCCCAACCTTGACCTTAGTGAAAAAGATAGGTCTTCTAGCTTTATATGGGAATCACCCAAAATACAATACCTAAACTGGAAAAGAGATAGGAAGATAAGATGAGACTCTCCTAGATCATCGATTTTCATCCCATGGCACTCCAAATAGTCATGAATTGAAGGATATTGATCATTGGGAGCTCTTGAATCCCTATGGTTTTTCTTAGGGCTGCAAAGGAGGAGGTCGAGGAAAATCCCAAGTGGGATATAAAATCCCATAGTGGGAAAATTGTTATTTTTTAAAATTTTTTAGGCCACATAGTTTACCTGCATGGTTTTCAAAATTGTGCGCAATCCGTGTAGAAGCGTCTATCTGAAAAGAGGCCCTTCACAAGGTCTACTTGCACATTTTTCCAAACCGTTTGCAAACCCTGCAAGGGCCATTTTCCAAAAACATTCATCTTTCATTGTTTACCTGGGCTGCACAAACGGTTAGCACTAACCATGCGCAGACCATGAAACTAGCACAAAAAACACATTCCCCCCCTTTTCACATCCCGAACCCCTCGAGAACCCCCACACCTCCTCAAGTACATAGGAATGAAGTTAATTAACTCAAATAAATGGACTAAACTGAAAGAAATATAAGAGATACATTACAAAAAAATATGGGATCTTATAATTCCCCACCTTATAATGGATCATCCCTGATCCGCTCTTCCAAGGAATCGTGAGATTCTAAAGGAAATAGATTGTGCCACAAGACCCACATATCCAATTCCCACTCCCTTTTTTCCTCTTGAATGTTTCCATGTTTCCATAGAACGCGAACTATGGTCACAACCATACCCCACAAAACATTCTCACTATGTTCTACAATACGAACTGAGGGCTCCTCAAAAGGCGCATCAGACGAATGTTCCACATCTTCATCATTTATCACACGAGATCGATCTAGGAGATACTATTAGAGTTTTGAAACCTGAAAAACATCATCAGTCACACCATACCACTATAAAAAATCCAATTGGGAATACATCAGTCTGATTCTCTCCACAATCTCAAATGGCCCCATATATCATGGTGGCGTCATTTCCTGATTCTAAATTCGATAGTGTCCCAACCTTCATGAAACCCTAAGAAACACACTATCACACACCATGAACACAAGTGGTCTGCACCACAAATCAACATATGAATTCTTCTTACTCTGAGCTTTTCCATACACATTTGAATCATATGAACCTTCTACAAAGTCTCCAGCGCAAGACTCATCCTTAAAAGATCAGACTCTCCAGCATCTAACCTACACAACAAGGATCTACACGGTTTACCATAAAGTACATAAAAATTTTCCATATAGACTAGTTCCTAAAAAATATTGTTATACAAAATCCCTAAAAGCAACATATTCTTTTCCCAAGAACAATAGAAATCCAGGTCACAAGCTCTCAGCATAACTTCTAAAACCTGAATTGTATGCTCAGAATGACCATCAGTATGTGGGTGGTAAGTCGTATATGAAACACATGTGTATTAAATGCCTTCTATAGTAATTTCCAGATGCGTGAGGTGAAACATGGATCATGATGTGAAACTATAGTTCTTGGAACACCATGAAACCATACTATTTCCTGAACATACAACTCCCACAACTGGTCGACAATATCGGTTTCATGAATTTGAAAGAAATGGATCACTTGAGTCAGTTGATCTACTACCAACCAAATGGAATCATTCATCAAAGAAATACTCAAAATACCCACTATGATGTCCATCATGACATCATTATACATCCACTCTGGAATAGGAAATGACAGAAACAACCCACCCATGTGGTGATGTTTAGCATTAACCTGTGGACAGGTAAGGCATCCTGCCCCAAAACTCGCCACTTCCTACATCCATCACATCCACCAGAACTGCCTGTGTAGACCGAGGTATATCCAAGTCATGCCTAGATGCACTGCCCATTTTGATGTGTGGAACTCTCACCTTAACATTTCTCATACATCTGCTAACATGACAACATGATCATGAACATTAGAAACTTCATCAGTTTTGTATATCCAACTAGAAGGTGACTCCCCACCTTTATCTATTTCTTTCATATCCATGGAATCTGGATCTAAAAGTTAACATTGTTTAACTTGGCTCAAAATTGTAGAGCCAAGTGCTATAGATGCATGGGTCAACTCTTTGTTCCTCTCTTGTACCTCTAAATGCTTCTCCGCAAACAAGGCCATTATCTCTCACTCTGAACTAGATTCCTGGACCACTTTATTCTGAGTCTTCTATCTCAGATCATCAGCGACACTGTTCGTTTTTCCTAGTTTGTAATAAATTTCCAAATCAATGGACTATAAGTACTCAACCCACCATCACCATCGGAGATTCAAATCCAATTCAGAGAATATGTATTTGAAACTTTTTATGGTTTGTAAACACTGTAAAGGGTTCTACTGACTAATAATTCCTCCAACACTTTTAGGCATGAACCACAACAGATATCCCGAGGTCATGAGTAGGATTATTTCATTCATGTGGCCTCAACTACGTCATCCTGTAAGCTATAACCTGATCATCCAGTGTGAACACTACCCCAAGTCCAATGCTGGATGCATCACAGAACAAGGTTTACCTTTTATATATTTCGGGTAAGGTCAAAATTGGTGCAGCTGTCAACCGCATCAATACATCCTAAAAATCATTCTCACAAGCCTCTAACCAATCAAACATAACCAACTTCTTGATTTGGTCAGTGAGATACACTACCAAACGAGAGAAATATATAATAATCCTTCAGTAATAACCAGAAAAACCAAAAAAACATCGAATATCAGTGATGTTTTTGGGTTGTTCCCAAGACACCATTGCATGCACCTTTTCTGGATCAACCGAAATCCCTGTCTTGGATATGATATGTCCCAAAAACTGCATCTCATTAATCCAGAAATGACATTTTGAAATCATATATTAAATTCTATGCTCTCAAATTGTACTCAAGATGATTTCTTGATGTTAGGAAAGATCACCATGATTTTTAGAGTACACCAATATTCGATCAATGAAAACAACTAAAAACTCATCTAGATATTGGTGGAATATCCAGTTCATCAAGGACATAAACACAACTGGTGCATCATAAAAACGAAAAGGCATTACCATGACTTCATAAAAAACGTTCCTAATTCAGAAATCCATTTGGTGTATGTCAGAAGCTCTCACACTCAACTGATGGTATCCTGATATCTAATCAATCATGGAAAACACTAAGGCCCCAATGAGAAGTTCAAAGAGGTCATTAATCCTAGGAATACGGTATCAGTTCTTAACTGTCATCTGGTTCAACATCCTATAATCAACACCAAGCCTCGGTGATCCATTAGCCTTATCAAAAAATATCACATGAATACCCCAAGGTGATGTACTAGGGCATATAAATATCATACAATCTAATTATTCCAACTGATACATTAGATCATGGAGCTTGGATGACACCATTCATTAAGGTGGAATAAAAAATGGCTCTTCTCTATGCAAAAAATCGATCGTAAACTCAACATCTCTCACAGGTGGTAATCTTGAGAATTCCTCATGAAACACATCCTAAGGATGGTCGACACAAAAAGAGAAGAAAGATTGTACTTTGTCCCCATCATCTATCACAATGAATTCCACATGAGTTGTGAGCTCCCCCATCTAAGGGAGTAGTGGCCCTACTTGGCCCTCCCGATTATCCCACTCACCACGAAGGAAATGAGTGATCCCATCAAAAGATGTGAATGTTACCAAACGCCTGTAGCATTCGATATGGGCTTGATATAACACCAAACAATCCATTCCCAAGGTTAGGTTAAACCCTAACATATCTAGGACAAAAACAGCGCATAGAAAACAATACCCACCGACCTCCAGAGCACGACCCTTACACTACCTAATGTCCTTGAATTGCACTCCTAATAGATTATCATGAGGCATTACCCCATATGTAGTCTCTACAATTAAGCCCAACACAATTAAAAACCAATAAAAAACAAGTGAATATGTAGCACCTGAATCAAATAAAGCACTTGAAAATGTGGAATATGAAAGAATCATACCTCAAATAGTAGACTGTCCTACCTCAACACCTTTCAGTGTATCCTGAACTGCACGGTGGTGACTTTCTCATTTACCCTGTGATCCATCTTGAGTACCCTGCACTGCACTACTCTGTTGGTAAGGGTGATCTCGCTCTACTATTCCACATCCACTGCCCCTACCAGTAAAGCATGTGGAGATCCAGCTACCTGTCAGATACAGGGTAATTGAACCCCTTCCTATACTCGGCATCTGCCTCTGACCTCCATCATTCCCTGACTTTTATGGGTTCATACAAATTCTATGCACATGTCTTAGCCCTCCGCATGATCGGCACTCAACTGGTGGGTGGGGACACTGGTCACACTTGTTCCCAGACCTTCCACACTAAAAACAGAAGACCTGGTCAACACAATGAGAATCTTACGCCCTCTTCTGACTACACTTCATGCTTCCACCTTTCTGGAAGGTTCTAATGTTGCGCTTCCTACTATCAGAAGTAGCACCACATGCTCTCCCTAGTAGCTCCACATGTTCTCTAATTGATGCTCCATTGAGGTTTCTTTATGAGTTTAATGATTGATCCACTACTTCTGCAAACCATTTTAGTCGATATATATTCATCTAAGACCTGATCTCGTGTATCAATCTATCGTAGAAGCGTTTCTCCATAGCCACCCCATCTCCCATCAATGTTGGATTGAATTTTCTCAAATCAGTGAAACGACTAGAATTGTTCATCACCGACATTGTCCCTTGAGTCATCCTCATGAAATATTCACCCTTCTCCACTCACAAGGTTTCTAGATAGAAGTGCTCAAGAAAAATCTCCTAAAAATCATTCCACATCATCCCCTCATCCTCCTCTATCTATCAATAATGTACCACAAAAGATTTTTTCCCCCTCAGCTTATAATTCACTAATATGAGTCGATTCTCAAGAGGATTCACTAGATGGTTGAGAATAGTTTTGATGGACTCTATATAGAACTTTAATACTTCTGGCCCACCCTCTACGTTAATGTTCTGAGGGTGTTCTATTCGAAACTCCCTAGTTAGATCTAACATTCTATGGGAAACCCCACCCTAGGTCCCATTCCATCATCTGCATAAGACGAGTAATGTTCTCACGAAACAGTTCTTCCTTATCCCCTTGGATCACCACGTTCACTTTCTCCACTACTGGAGGAGTGTTCTCGCCAACTTTATCATGTCTCCCATCCAGTGCACATCTTCGAGGTGTAATTTCTCTATAACTCGAAACACGATCTTTATAATAAACCCACAATGATTATAGGATAAGGAAGAGGTATAGATAGGCTCATCACTTGTGATAACCAAACAATTTCATTTACACTACTCCAAAGAGCTCCTTATCGACTAGTTCACTACTCTCATCCATCTCCCTATGTTCATGGCCAACACAGTATCTAATTTTTAGTGTTACAAGACTTATCATTAACTCCCATTCGAACCATTTTCATATTCCAATTTACCCCTACCAAAATTATTGCACTTGTACATCTTTATCAAAAACCATTTTCTAATTACTACTAGTCAATTTCACATCCCATTTTAACACATTCGTAGTATTTTTTAGGTATAATTCATCACATTTAAAAGAACATATGAATCCTAACATTTACATCCCACAAAAAAATCCCGTGTGTGTGCATATCATGAGATATGTCACATTCTTACATAGGAGGATTGAATGATGCATGAACGCACATCCTCGTTCCTTTCCGACAATGAGAGAAATATCATGAAACCGTCAAATCACAAAACAAGAGCATAAACCAATGGTGAAATATCATCAAATGTAACAACATACAATAATAACAACAATCCCTTACCAGGGTGACTTGGGTATGCCCTCGTACATCTGTGATCTACTCCCAAGAATGAGCTCAATACGAAGCCCCGAGACATTCCTAATATCAAGTCTACCATCCCCCAAAAGTATGAAATAGAAAAGACCTCCTCTAATACCACTTTATAACATCCCTGACCTGGGAGCCACCAAACATGTGCCCCGGGCCAGGTAGTTATATGAGATCAAGCACGCCTCCCCATATTCCAGATGTTGTCGACAAGAATTGAGGGTCCAATAAGTCATGTGGTGAGACTATTCCCTCAATACCTGAGTGAGTCACATTAGATAATAATTGAAATAGTAGATAAATAATTGAATATATCACAACATGCATAAAAACCAAATCCCAAAACTAGGTATAATCATAACAACAACTAATATTCCATGTTGTGCTACAATGTCATGTGATCAAAACCTAGAAGAAATAAAATGGTAGAAATCCAAAAAATGTCCCGGACACCAAGTATGGAGCGTCACCCAAACATTCCCCATGTCCATCTCATCTTAAAAATAGAGGACCCTTTCCCATTTCCATAGCTTCAAGAATAAAATCTTCTTGGGTACCAAATGATTTCCTGAGACGGGTGTCAGTATAGCTCAGTAGGCCACCACCAACATTGTCTATAAAATATCCTACATGACAGATAGTGGATGAAAAATATTAACAAAAGGAATATTAAGTTGAACTGTTCAATTGGATATCCTTATTTATGTTATTTTATGTTAACTAACCAATTAAACCATATTTATTACTATGGTATTTAATCTATCATGTCATCCTTTTCATGTGTTCAATGGATTAGGCATGATAAACAATCTCAACATGTGGGAATATAACAAGTCCTATCTCACTAGGAATAATTTGACATAAATTCTCAATATCCTCACCTTGATGCCTCAGTCCGAGTGGAATACAACCGTAAGGGGAATATAACTCCATCCCTTTCCCTAACACATGAATTTAGGAGATGAGCCATAACCACGGTTCAACTCAATGTGTGGGCTTAGAACATCAAGTCAATACCCCCTACCTAGCCATGGGAACATTCTTATTTATCATTCACCAAAAAACACCATATCAAAACAACATAGAAATATTCATTTACAACATCACAATAATCTCAATAAATGGGAAAAACATTCTTACTTCAATCCATTAACACATTCAACATTTTAATTACTTAACCCTTTAACCCCATTTTCCATTTCCCATGCCAATCTCACTAAGAATATTAAAATATGCGATGTTCCAAAATCATTTCCCATAAATCCATTTAATCATTAAAACATATTCATAATGGGATCTACGTTCTTTCACAACAAACATAGACTACTTATCTAATTCTATGTCCAGAAAATATATGGACAGCCCAGGGGTGGCCCTAATTTGGTCGAGTCATCCTCCTTGCATCTCACTGGGATCAAGAGGGGTTTATTTAACCATTTATAGACCCATTATCCAACATTATGTCCAAATCAGCAATAAATCATCAAAAACATGGTACGAATGAAAACTCTACGTGCACAAATCTACACGAAATCCATGGAACATAACTTGTAGACCACATAACAAGAATGTGTTTGCGAAAACACTCCCAAAAAATCCTTAGATCTTGATTCAACACCCATTTGAATCTTCAACCTAGATATTTCTGAATAATAGAGGGTTTAGAGAATCAAATGGAGATCTCTCAAAATACAAGACCTAAATCAGAAAAGACACAGGAGGAGAATATGAAACTCACCCGGATCTTCAATTTGCCTCCAACAGCACTCCAAACGGACAATAATATAAATGGATGTATACTTGGGATCTCTTTGTCCCCATGGAACATTATAAGGGCTGAAATGGAGGAGTGGGAGGAAAATTATGAGTGAGATATAAAATACTGTGGTGGAAAAGTTGTAATTTTTTAAATGTTTCTAGGCGGAACAGTTTACTAGCACGGTTTTCCAAACCGTGCGCAAACCCTGATGAAGCTTATATCTAAAAAGATCCCCTTCACATGGTTTAACCACATGTTTTTCCAAACCATGTGCAAACCCTACAGAGGTGACTATCCAAAAACCATCCGCTTTCATGGTTTACATGGCTACAGGCACTATTTTCACTAACTGTGTGAAGACCATGCAACTTTCCCAGAAAACACATTTTCTCCCTTTTTCATGTCTGAAACACCTCAAACACCCCCAAGCCCCCTCAATCAATTTTCAAAGAACATAAATAACTCAAATAAAGGCCATTAACTAATACGTATGTAAAAAATACCTTATGAAGAAATTTGGGATCTTATATTAGATATTGATTGTTCTGATTCTTATTCTAATTTGAGTGATAAGATTGATTATTTTTTATCCCTGATCTATAAATATATTAGAATCAATATGTAATAGAATAAATGTAAAAATCCAATAAATCTATTTCAATGTAGGGAAGTTTGACATTTTTTAATAAAATATGATAGTAAAATGAAGATGGAATCATTGATGAAGAATAAAACGAATATTAGTTGAAATAACTTTTTAAGATATATAAAAATTGAAAATTACTGACAATATTCTAATGGTATGTGGATATATTTTTCAATATTCATAAAATGTATTTTCTAATCAAAATGTGAATGTATTATAGAATGTATATAAAGGGGAAATATAAATTTCTACAGAAGCAAATATAATGATAATGATTTATCCATAATGGATTACATTATAAAAACATAAATAAATTATTTTCTCTCAAATATAAATAAGTTGGAAAAAGTGAGAAATTTGATTAGCGAAAAATAGTCTATAAATTTAAATGAATGTATTTGTTTTGAATATAAGGTCATGTTACAAAAATATTGATGAAGTGAATAATATTATTTATTAAATAATAACATAAAATATTTAATACATAGGGAGTGAATAAAAAATATAAGGATTTTTAGATTTTACAATGAAAATTAGTGAGTATATAAATGAAACATTAAAAAATTATGATGAATTTTTAGGACACTATTAATGATGTTCGGGAAGATAATGTAATGAGAAGTATCTTAAACATCAAAAAAGACAATCCAGAAATGAATAGAAAAGACACTACATGAACACCTGATTGATAAGAAGAGTCAAATCAAAGAGATGAATTATGTATAAAAATATTGTTATTCGATAGATTCCTTACATTCAGATTACATACACTTTAACAAGAAAACCACCATAAAAATTAATTTATAATAGAGATAATGTTAAATTGAATATGGATAAGGAAGAGTTAAAAGTCCACATATTTTTAATATAATGATTTTAATATTTAATGTTGGAAAAAGGTTAGAATAAAGTATAAAAGTTTTGGAAAATCTCGATACATGTAAAAGAGAATATGTTTTTATGGTTATTAAAGGAATTTTGGTTCTTTTAGGTACATGGAAAGAATTTTTTGGTTTAGTTACCAATAATGTGATGAATTTTTAATATTTTAAAGACAGTAATTTAATTTTGAGTTATCTATATCAAAATATAAATAGTCATAGATCGCCGGTGAAATCTGAATTAGAAATTTAATATATATTTCAACCATTATAACATGTTTTTGAATGAATTGATCATGACGGAAAACATGAAAATGGGTGTCTAGTTATTTTTTTGGAATAAATGTTCCCAATAAAAATTGAGGAGATTCCATAAAATATGAATGTTTGTTGATGTAAAAATAATTTTTTTGGGATGTTTCATATAAAGCATTTAATGAAAAATGTAAATGGTTAACATAATTTTTTTTCACACATGACATGATATCAAAATCATCCCAAGGATACTAAAAAATGTAAATATGGTTCGATGAAGTTGTGAAATTATGTATCACTATTGATCAATGTATTTGGATCATTATTATTTGGTGATGAAAAAATGTAATCCAAAAACACATTCTATATTGATGGATGAAAGCGTAGTCAACATAGTGTGTCTCTGTTATGTGATGAGTGAAGTGAATTAATCTTTACGAAACAAGTTATTTTTATGAATAGACATAAATATAGTTATAAATTTACTAGAGGACATTGAAAAAGAATGAATTTTTTTCATATTGGTGATGATGACATTCATGTTATTTTTGAATGAAAGAAAAAAATAAATTCTGATATTTGTAAGAATATGAGTAAGAAATAAATACATAAAGAAAAATATTTTATTTTTTATAGATGAAATTTAAAACATTACAAGTATTATGATTATGTCACAAATATCAAATGTAATAATATGTACAATAAATTTAAGGGGAAGTGTTGAAAAGTAATGGGACCCCACTTTAATGATGATTATAACAAAAAATTGTGCGGCTTATACATGATAGAAAATTGAACAATGTATTGAAAATTATGGAATTAATTTTCAAATTAGTATCACAAACACACCATAAAAATGGTGTGGCAGATTGAACGAATTGAGTTCATGTAGAGAGGTATCTAAATAAGTTATAAGAGCATTTTTCATGTCTTTATTACTGGAAAAAATCTACTAGATCGATAACTCAAATTCAAAAAAATTTATTAATTTTAAAAATTTTGAAGGTCATATTTTGATTCTTATTACAATAAATATAAAATATCAAAAAGTTGAAGAGTTTTTAAAATAAATTTTATTATCAATGTTAATGATTGAGATCATGGAAAATCTAAAAGAATTGTTTTGGATGATATCATAGTTGGTTATCCAACAAATGGAAGATTGTATCATTGTTACAACAAAGTGAAATGAAATATAGTTTATTTTTTTTATGCCATTGATGTGAATGTTATGGAAAATATAAATAAAGTGACATTAACATGAAGTATAATGTTCCAAAAGTGATAATAATGAATCTTTTTTTATAAAATTGCAATTTCATGATTCATATAATAATAATAATATTGATGACATTTAGGTTAGAGATTTTTATTTTTATATATAATTGTATATGACGAAGTGAATACATTTTAACACCATCCAAGATTGATAAATAAATTTAAAGGAAGAAATATAATTAGAGATAGAGAGCATATCCAATCTAGAATAACCATGAGGAAAACTCTCATATATAATTTTTCGTTCAATTAAAAATATAATATGTTTTTGATGTGGAGAAATATCAAGAGTGGATTATATAAATTAATTAATAGATTGATCAAATTTAAAATAAAATGACTTTAGTGTTTGTTCCTAGTTCGAAAGGAAAAAACCATTATTATGACAATGTCAGAGTTCTCAAATGAATTAAAATGTTGAAGTGGTGGGAATTAATGAAACATTAATTTTTAAATGAAACTAATTTGTTGAAGGAGATGTAATTTAAGAAACCATTTCACTAGTTTCATGAATCAAACCCATTAGAATTTTACATGCCACTTTATCTCAAACGAACTAAATGATCATTAAAATTGATTTCACATTATACTTCCACAATAGTGAATTGGATAAAGATCAATATATTGACCATTCCTAAGGGATTATTCTTGGTGAGGATGAGAAATGTGTTTAAGGTTAATTATGGAATTATATGGGCTAATCCAATCCCAATGATCAATGTATTATATGATTTACACGTAGAAAATGATTATAAATTTAGGAAAAGGGTGAGATTTCAAAATTCTCATGAGAATGATTATATGTTTTTGATCATAATGAATGTATACCAATGTGATGTTTTATATGTATGGAATTGGGGATTAAAAGACTATTTCTACACAAATTTTAATAGGATTAACATTAATAAGATAAATAGGTAAATAAGTTAATCTATAATAAATCATTAATATAATTGGTACCTTACAAAAGTAGGTATCATTACAATTGTATAGATTATATTTTGTTACACATTACCCAAGTATTAATGTTCCCCAATATAGTGACATTTTATATCATGGAAATATATTATTTTTATTATTCAATGTATAATATATTTTTTGTTGATATATGTTATTATATAGAAGCTATATCGATATGATTTTTTAGAATTGTATTATGAAGGATGTTTTTATGATAGCATATTAACATATATTGGAGATTTCATTCTATGTCAATGAGGATTTTATTATAACTAATTAATTGAAATTTAGAAACCTTGTTCACTTCTATGAAAAAATATATGTCTTCACATACGTCTCAACACAACTATTATAGATGAATACTCAACTTGATGATCATAAAGTTGAAGTGATGTTTCCATTAATTTTTTGGATGTGATAATAAAAGTTAAATTACTATTTAAAAATTTATAGTTCACCATTCATCGTACAAAAAAATTATATAAGATATTAATTCACCAATGTTCTTGATGAAAATAATATATTGTTGGTGTAATTTTACCTTCAATATATAAAATTATATAATTATTCATTAAAACATATTCAAAAGAACCATTACAAAATCTCGGTTTTTGTTAGGTGGTCAACCTCACTTTTTATAGGGATGTGGTGTTGTTCGATTTGTCCCTTCCCTCATATTTCCTTTAGATATTATAGTAAAAGAGGAAGAATAATTGAAAACATAAATCCATATTTTATATTTATCTTATAGTTTTTTTAATATGGGGAGTATACAATGTAGGGGGAGAAACAATTGATATGAGATAACTTTGGGGGAACTATATAATTTCAGATGCTATTTAATATGGGTATGATGTGATTTTATAGTGTACAAAATATTATAACAATTTATTATAATTTTTTTATAAAGATATAGGATTGAAAAAATCAATTTTTTTATGATGAATATCAATTTTTATATTGTGATGTTTCTGTAATGTGTTGTGAATATAACATCCTATATTTTGGAAAACATGGTATTATTTATTCAATGTTCATGTTTCCTACACCTAATTTACGTACATAGTACTAGAATTATTTTATTTTTTCCCCTTTTTTATTTTTTTTAAAATTTGAAACTAATTTAGGTTATCTAGTTTCCAAAAAAATCCACAAGGGTGTGATTTTTGTTTGTAGGAAGTGCTTTGATGGTTATTGTGTTTTAATGTGGATCATGATTTGATGAGGGGGGTATGATAATTTCTTTTTATCTATTTGTATATAAAAACATCCAATTATATATTTAAATAAAATTATTCCATGTCAAAAATTATATGTTTTTTATATAATAATCGTTGTTCATGATGAAAGATGATTAAGAAAAGAAGGATAATAGATTCCTTGCTTTAGAGTATGCTAATATGTCATAGTATGTCAGAATATATAATATAAGTAGTGTTTAAGACAAAAAGAAGACT
The DNA here is from genome assembly GCA_963277665.1 of Viscum album. Taxonomy (NCBI): domain Eukaryota; kingdom Viridiplantae; phylum Streptophyta; class Magnoliopsida; order Santalales; family Viscaceae; genus Viscum; species Viscum album. The sequence goes on from OY728128.1 coordinate 64,620,067, forward strand.
CTAAGTAAGTTATCCATTCTACTGAAAAAGACCTCATAATAGTGGAACATGGGTTTGTTTATAGTATTACATGAAAACATTAGTAAACCACATAGTAGTGAATGACTACACCGAAGATGAATTCTAAATCAATTTTGAATTTTCTCGAAATTATGGTACATTCATTCCTTAACTCTATGACCACACATTTGCCAATATTATGTATAAAAAAATAACATTATTAATATATCGTGTTTTATATTTCATTATACATGATTTTAGTGGGATAAAATATTTTGTGACCTCCACACCACATCACCATGATCAATATGCATAGATAATATGTATACTTTTTGGGGTTCTTGAGATTTTCTGGCCTCGATGTTACAATTCCTTGACCATGTCACAACCTCTTATTGTATGTTTTTTAAAACCATTAAATAATAATAACCTAATGTTTATTTCATATGAATCTATGGAAGAAGTGGATTCCAGGATGTTTCAAAGAAGTGTGCTGATATATATTGACCATATAAATTTATGATTAATTTTATTCTAAAATTAAAACCGGTATACATTTAAATGATTGGGATATAATTGAGAAAATATCCAATGTAAAAGTACGATGAATAATTTTTTGGTTGTATTTATAATTTTAAATAAATATTTAAACATGGTAAAATTGGTGTTTTTGAAGATGTTAACAGCGAATATTTTATACCAATAAATATAAAAAATTAGGGTTTATGTAAAATTGAAAAAGATAAAAATTAGATTGATCCTATTAGATTAGAATAGAGATATCCTTCACACATTTACATATGTTGAATAAGAATAGGAGAATAACTAAATCAACAATTTAAGCAATATTTTAGAAGACATTTTTTATTGATTTCAAATTCCAATTTTTTTGTTTTAGTGTGGGATTCACTATAATAGTTGGAAAACTAGATTTAGTAAGAGACTGAGGATAAAACCTAAATGTTGTACATATATGTTATAATTAATGAGTCATATGATTTCATAAGAATCTAGATCATTCTAGAGAATATCATTATCATTTTGAATGGTGACCCTTTTAAATCATTTATTCCCGTATTGTGTGTGTGTGTTGAACAATGATCAATATTCACATTAACCAGTGATGTGTTTTGTCGTCATGAAAAAAACATGAAGTCGAATCATTGATTTACCCACCACCCCTACCTTGTATTAATGATTACTCATTGATCATGGATGTTCCTTTTAAAAACAATTATATAATCTAAATATCTTATATCATGTAATTTATAAAAACATTATAAATAACATATTATAATTTATAAACAACCATTTAATTTATAGATCCTGACCCATGGGATTTAATTTATCAAAATACATGTAGAATTAGAATAATTTAGTATATTGGAAAAATAATTTCAAAAAAAAAATTTAATTATACAATTTTTAAAATTATTTTACTTATTTATAAAATTTATATATTTTTAATATTTCAGTAATTCATGTTATCAATATTAATAAAAAATTAAAAACATTTAAAATGATAAAATAATTTAAAAATATTTACTTTACACTTACGATGAAACCCTAATATGGGCAAGTTCTTCATCCAGTTTACCCTTATGTGGATGATCTGTGTTTCGGTAATTGTGGTTTTAGTAAACCAAAATGTAGGTAATATATATATTATGTTTATACATATCCCTCTCATAATAAAACAAACATTAAAAAATTCCATTAAAAATGGGTACATAGATCCTTTCATATGTTGGTGGAAGGTATACATCAAATACCATTATGAAATATATCTAACAACATAATTCATAAGTGTAATGTGCCAATGAACCCTAAATAAAAACATTTGAATAAGGGTACTTCCTTTTCACAAAATTATATAATTACTATGTATGGGAACTACCATTGCACAAATCGTACGAGTGAAGTTAATAATGAGGTCTCATTTGCACCGACCTTCTGATAAGTGTATCATTTAAGGGGGAAAGCATAACAACAAATTTGTAACTAAAACATGTATGGGTATAACAATTATGTAGAAAACCACTGTAATGTTATATCATATTTACCCATACACATACCATTTAATGGAATAAAAGTATTTTTCCGGTATGTGTAGTTTTTTTATCATTTATATTTGTAATTGATTGATTACAATATGTCTATATCAAATATATCCTCATTTGACGCCACATATGGGTTTCATAGGATCATGTACATACCATTTTAAGTAAATGAAAACCGAAAATATGAGAGATATATCATTAATAATTCAAAAAGTAAATATTATTATATAAAATATTACCCATAAAACTAGTGCTACAGTAGCTCCCATCTTTATTCAGTTTTGAGTGTATGTGGGACATCATGAGCATCAGTGAACAAAATATGTTTCCCTTATAGTTGAGGCACTGACCATTGGATTCTAGAATTCATCACGAGGATACTCAAAAGTTGATGTAGTTTTAGAACCTTCTCTAATTTGGAAAACATAGATTTGATAAGATGGTAGATTAGGTGATGTTCATGCACATCACACCACACATCCCAAAAAACATGACAGTTTCTTATCCTTTTAAAAATAGAAGGCCAAATCATCTCTGATTAATAATGCATCATATCCAATTCTGTCAAATAGATTTATTTTTTTAAAATTTTCAATGAATTAATGTAATTAGATTAATCAAGTAATTATTTAGTTTAGATAATGATTATATCATCATATTAATAAAATTTATGCATAGAGACATATATATATATATATATTATTCAAGCATATTATGAATGAATAATAAATTAATTATATTAATATATTAAATATACACTATATATATTATCATATTATTTATATATATCTATATTTCTAGTATGTCATAAACATGTGTACATGCATCTCTAAAATGTAAATTTTTAGTAGATATCTATATATCATTAAAAATGAAACTCATCCTAAAACATATCAACCAATCTAGTTAATGTGGGTTCTAGTTTAGGTATATTTAAACACAAACATGTGATATTAATTAATATATTTTTATATATATCAATATTAATATTAATAAATATATTATTATAATTTTTTATAAAAATAATGATTAATATATGATTATGTAAATAATATAATATCTATATAACACTTTTAAAATGTAAATTTTTTTCTTCTTTTAAATTACCAAAATATTGTGTTATTAGGAAAAATAAGACATAACATAACCCACACACATATGGAATTAAATAATACCATTTTGATTTTATATAATTTATATATTATATGAAAATAAATTATATGAAAATAATTCACTTGGCATCAACTAAGGGGTAATGTTATCAAAATTATTAACCATGTGATATGTTGTTAGGGTTATTAACATTTGATGGTCATAACATGGTATACCTAAGTAATGTACATATGAAAAATTTTATAACAAGGATTAAAAATAATAATTTTATTAGTATGGTTATGATATAGTTTATTAATTTATTTATGTTTTTCTATAAGTGGTTATAGTGTGATCAACTATGGAAGGAAACAAAGAAAGGGTTTCATTTCAAAACATCATTCGTTGAGGGAGATATTGGTTTTATGGGTGTAAATTATTTTAAATTTGTTATATACTAAAAAATGGATTTATATTATTATTTATGTTCCTTAATCATTTAATTTTATCTTCATCTCCTTGATGTCTCTCTTTTAAGTGGTTTTCATTGGAATATTTAATAAGTCGTATGTGTTTTTCTATATTAAATACTCTTCATTATTACTTGTTATAATTTTATGAAACAATTTAAAATTTCTATTGTGTATATGCATAACAAGAATAAATTTTGAAATAGTCAATGATTTAATTTATGGGATTTATTTATCCATATTAATTGGAACCTCCAAATGAAATTTGATTCAAATTTTAGTATGGTCGTAATTGGTTTTTAGGAATAAATTATTTTCAATGGGTCATAGTCAGTAATCATTATATATTATAACTAAAAATTATTTTATTATATTTTAATATGATTTTAGGATATATGTCCAACAACATTACATGAGAAATCTTGTTTCGCACCATTTTCCTCATTCTCGTTTACTTTTATGTTTTGTTGAAATGAAATTTTGTTAATAACAATACCCTTTACATTTAATGTATTTTTCACCCATTTTCATATTATTTAAGTCCCACTAATCATCCCCATTCTATAGTGGGAATAAAAACATTCTTCATGTAAAATAAAATTTTAATTCCCAGCTTTTAATTTTAACAAAATGGTTTCTATATCATTTTAGGGATATTTATTTTCAAATAGATGTTATTTCAAAATGGTAAAATCATTTTCCATTATTGCAATGTAAATTGTAATTATGATAGTGTCTTAATTTTCATTAGATAAAATTTATGAATTTTCAAGGATAAATTATTAGAGGTTATTTTTTAGATAAAATATTTTAAACATATTTCACCATTATATTTCTTGATATATTAGGTGTTTCTCATGTAATCATTGTTAATAATGATTTTAAAAGAAAATGTTATCAAATTACATTCACTTATCTATTTTTATGAAATATATTCCTTTTCATTGATAGTTAATTTGAAATTATTGGTAATAGTTTTTTAGAAATATTCTCTTTCCATTCTCATAGATGGGTTTTCCAGCCGAATTTACACATTGTCCTTTATTACATTATACAAATATTTTGAGAGAGTATTTTTATGTTTCTACTATTTACCCTCTATGGTTTATCTATAAAATTTATTTTTTGATCACCCATTATGGTTTGTTTTAAGAATATTTTATTTAGAAAACAAAGTTTTTAATATTATATAATTCCATAAGTTCATTGTTTTTTAATATTTAAAGAGCCCAATTTATATTTCATGGATTCATTATGAGAAAATGAATTTAAAAATTTCAAGTGGGAATTTTAAATTATAGATTATAAAATAGGGGTACATATATATCCCTCAAATGAAATGGTAATGTCTTACATGTAATATGGTAGAAATATTATATGAAAAAACTAACCAGTAGATTGGTTCACAACGGTCAGGTGTGATTGTGTTTAAAAGTACTATTAATTTTACTAGTTATGTTTATGGTGAGTATACATATTCATAATGATAAGAAATAATATGTTTATGGTTATTCCATAATTTCATATTTTTTATCATGATATTCCCTTTTTTCCAGATTATGCTATTATATTTAAATGTATTCCACCCATTTATGTCCATCTCACCTTTTTTGGTTATGGATATTTATTTTCCTCCTGGTATAAATTGTATGATACAATAATGATTTTTATGATCTTTTATTACTAAATCATATTTTATAATTACCATATATGGTCTTATAGTCTCTTATTGTGATATTTATATCATTATAATGTTCTCCTTCATGATTTAAATCTGAAACCTTATGATATTTTTTACCCTAACTAGCTATTTGAGCTCAGCCCATTCTTATGGTGCCATACCACATGTAATAAAGATGATTATATCATGTTCTATATGTACTATGGTTCATTATGAGATTTGTTGTTAAAATTATTTCTTGGGTGTAGTAAATATTGATATTTATATAACCCATATCTAAGTCGAAAAATAGTTTTATCATTTATTTAATAGTCTTTTGGTGATATATATTATTAAAATCCTATTAGTAATGTATTTTTTAATTCTAGAATGGTCTCCTTGATAATAGCACAAAAAATTATTTAACACAATATTGGATGGATATTCATAAGAGATTTTATGAACTGGGGTAAACATGACGGTTATATTGTATCTCACTGCATCCCCAATGCTAAAGAGCCTCGAGTTGGGTAACAATGTTGTTAAGCCCCATCTACCTCATAGATTGGACTTCAAGAAATTGTATAATGATACAAACTATGTTCCTGAAACATGGTCATCTTATTTGGAAATTATACCCTCTGTATTTATTTCATAAAACCATGTTATGCCACCTGATCTAGAAATATAGGACCTTAATTCAACTATTTACTATGTTTATCCTATTATCATGTAAAAAAATTATTTATACACCCCCATCCCCTAGGGCCATATAAATATGAGAATTTAACCAATAATTCTAGTAATATTATATGAACAGTAACAATATCACATATAACAAATACAACACATGGATGTAGTAAATAATATACAGATGGACATTATTGCATATCTATAGGATTTTTTTTTTCAAAAAATGTACACATGTGATAATCTCAGTCTTGGGTCACATGGGCTATGCATACAGAATGTTGTGGTCAATCGTAATTTTTTTATTGGGAGTAACAATCAAGTACATTAGATCAAACTCAATCATGTAATCATGTATATTGTCACAGAACGTCATATCATGATAATAATCATATACAAATATTATTCCTGGTAACAAACTTCCTACCAAAGACATATTTATTTCAACATAAAGTATTTTCAATAGAGTCATCACCTGAATGATGACTGTAAACTAACTAGAAAACCCTCTCATTGAAGTAATTCCTAGAAACAATTACAATTCAAAATTAAAATTTTCTAACGCATGAAAAATATAATAATAAATACTAATACGTATAAATAATTATTATCTAGAAAAAAATTCAACATATGTCTTCATGTATTTTTTAAGGATATAAACTCTGTCATTATGAAAAAACATATGATAGAATAGATGTAGGGATGTCACAAATTTGGATATACAATAACATCCTCCATAATCCATGGTTTGATATTTACATTTTATCACGTGAGGAGGATCAGTCTGAATAAGGTAACAAAAGGTATATTTACAAAGGTCAATTGGAATAGAAATTATATTTTAATACAGAACTATGAATTTATATGGAAATCATATGTAATAGATTATTGGTTTAGAGGAGGTTAAATATTATATTAATATTTTTTATATATAACTAAAATATCCAGAAATAACCCTCATAATGATTCCCATGTTTTCCCATTCAATAATCAAAATCCATAAATAATGAAATATGTTTTGGCTACATGGATTCTATCATGACCACCACCATAGCCTCTACCACATTCATGGTTTTCTCAAGCTCACAAGTATTTGTAACATAATAGTTCCACCCCTATTATCTATCTCCATTAATAATGCTTTTTAGGCATAAAAGATACATTAACAATGTGTGGTGAGCCCCATCTAGATGTCTTCCTTAGGAATATACAAATCTCTCTTTTCCAATAGATATTACTATACCAAACCATTTAAATTGGTCCATTTTACGCAGAGGTTCAACAAATACAAAATATTCTTGAACCTTATGTGGGGTGTTGGTTATGTTGAACCAGAAAACCTCGAAACCATATATATGATACTGAGTTCTCAAAAGACGTTACAAAATACAATATTAAAATGGATAGACATAAATAATGGATGTATAAAAGAATTTATATATATTAAAATTAAAATTTGAGACATTAATATAATTATCTCTATGAATTCTCATCCCCTATAGTAGTCTTTAGTGAATCTTTTCGAACAAATCCAGTAACAGTACTTGATCTTTCATCTTTAAATAACACATTTCATCCTAGATCATTTCATGTGACCAAAATACTAGAAAATTTATAAATTAACATCACATTACTATATTGACAACCTAATATAAAATCCACAACTAACACTCAACTGAAGATACATTTGGTTACAACTCAACATCCACAGAATTGATCAGATGTGAAGGACCAAGATTATATAAATGAAGATGTGAAACATAGAATGTGGCATGTATGAGTCCATAATGTTGAATAGGGAACAATTACAAATAAACATCTTAGATAAATTTAGTGATCTAAAATAGTACCACATGTCATTTTACATGCATCCCCAGCATCCACAAATATAAATTCTCCATCATAAGTGACACCCATACGAAAACATGGTCCCTTACATTGAACAATAGGGGAATCATCCTCAAATATTTATAAAATCAATGTGTGCTCTGAGAGGTAACTAACCACTTGTTGACCATCTATAATCTCTTTTATGTCTCATATAAAATTATTAAGCATTCAATAACAGTTTCAATTGCCTCATTCCAACACATTGGTGAGAAAAATAGTCAAATATAAAGATCCTAAAAAAGAAAACAATGGGATAAAATCCTAATAACTATTATGGTGTAAATTTTTTAATAAATATACTTTATCATACCATACTTCAATGATGTCTATGAAATATCATTCAATCATACAATCATTTGATTTAATTATTCTATTTGTCCATTCATTGGCATACGGATAATATGTTATGCTCAGATTTAACAAAGTCCCAAAATCTACCTATAACGATTTCAAAAACAATGATGTGAAACATTCTTACCTATAAAATCGGGTAGTATAATCCACTAAATTTAATTATAAACCCATTCTATCATTTTTTTCTCTTAACTAATCTATAGGTTCATTCTCTTATATTTACATGTTTTGAACCAATTTTATCATTTGATCGAATATCACACAAATAGTATCACATCTACAGAAGGTGTTTTGTTACATCATCACGATTTCAATTAAAAAATCATTCATCTTTGACATAGGCACCATAAGTGGATTGAGAAAACCACTATGAAACTAATGATTATAATTTTCCCTTTGGTGGGGAAGGCATTATGTTATAAATCAGCGTAGTCTGACATCATACATGGCCACTAAAACAAATTTTGAATGTAATGGAACACATTAACCGAACATGGATTTATATAACACATTAAATCTGAGAGTGTTCCATTTCTCCCCCTCACCAAAATTATCAAAACAACCCTCTCCTAGAATTATATCACATCATCCTCATCTAAAAAACACCTTTGGATATAATCATCCATCTTTTTGTGTTCCCACATCTCTGGTCATTAGGGGTATGAGTCATGGTATACTATAAAACATTATACCAAATATGACCTAACAACCCAAATAGAACATTTATTTAACCATGACCCCCTATAGAATTTATTATCCACATGGTAATGAAACTCATCATATTCGTCCCCTATTAGGATGGCCCCACTCTCATATCATGTGTCCCTTGCATTGTCCATGTAAAACTGTTTAACATGATATTATTATTCCCTAGAGAATAACCGATATTGATGTTGAAAATAATTGTATAATATAAATTACTCTTCTATATCATATTCATATCCAATTTAGTGAAGATGTATCTCCTACTATTATGATCTGTTTAGAAAATAAATATGTCACAAAATATATAATGTCACAAATAATCTAGAACATCAACCAAAGGTTCTAGATCTGAAACATTTTTTTGGTAGTTCATATGAGGTTTTAAAAGATTCAATGACCCATATATAATCACGTGATTCATATAAACTATCACACTTACAAAACCAAAAAAAATGAGGGTTCATTGTAATCCATATAAAAATAACACGACATGCAATGTCTGGATAAGATCTTTCACTAATATTCTATTTTACTCAATCAAATTCTATATTAAAGGATCTATTCCCATAAAAATCACTCCCTTATATGTAATATCATTCATAGGAAAATATATGTGTTATTACTCTAGTATTAACCATATTTAGTATGCTACTATCCCAAGGAAGAATATCACCATAAAAATTTCCTTTCAATCCATACACATATTTTCTTCATCCTTGACTGTATCAGTTGATATTCTATAACTAGAAATTATAACTATTATAAAATATACATCCTAAATACAAAAGATACACCATGAAATTATTTAATAAATACGATATTCCATATGTATAATCAATAAATCATCAATTTCCCTTGTTGTATTTTTGGGTTCCATGACTATCTGCTAATATTTTCATCAATCTCCATAATCAATGAATCAAGATATATATATTAGATCATATTACAATGTTCCATGAATACAATTCCGAAATTCATAAAAATAGAAGGAATGATGTGATACTCATAAAATTTCTATATACATATGAATTTCATCTTATGGATATAATTATCTCTATCCCATTGCTTCCAGTATACTAAAAATACAAAAATAATGGATATGCATTTGGATCACTATAACTAATCAAATAAATCATATATCATGGGTAAATGATATCTATTATTCACTATAACCTAATTCAGATTATTTTATTCAACACAAAAATTAATACTAAAATCCTCAATCAATAAGAATAAAATGATATCTCCCCAACACATTTGATTAGTCTAATAAATCTATTCGAATGTAAGTCCTATATCTGGAACTTCAATACTATAATATTAGTTTTTTCCATTAGATAATGTGGAACTGTTATTAGTTTCAAAATATATAAAATCCCAATGTCATGATTTATAAATATTTTTTGGGGAAGAATTAATAATTTATATATGATAACCTTTTGATAATGATCTCCCACAATTTGATATATTTAATGGGATACTATTGAAATTACTACATGATTCATTCCTACAAATTTCACTTTGATATCTCTAATCTGACATAGGTTTGTTCACATTCATCATGCTCTAACATATCATTAAGTGGATGATATCGTGAAAAAATAGTTCACACCAATATTCACATCAATACTAATAATATCACTAATATGGAAGTCAACAAGTAATTATTATAGGAAAAAAACTACTAGAAAATATGGGATCAATTTGATATGATAAATTTTCATCCCAAAGGTTGTGTTGAGAAAATAAACTATAATAAAAATTATCATTCATTTAAAAGTTGTAATAATTGATATGATTTAAAAAACATGTATGAACACTACGAGAAAAATCTCTATTTGCGACGGGCTATTTGCAACGGGAATAAATCACGTCACAAATAACAAGTCCAGGAAGCTATTTGAGATGGGGAGAAGTGCCCGTCACAAATAACCAATTATTTGCGGCGGGACTTCGTCTCCCGTCACAAATAGTTTGGGGCGGTTTTTGTGCCAAACCGCGCAGGGTTATTTGCAACGGGTCCCATCGCAAAAAGTCTGTCGGCAGGCACTATTTGGTACAGGTCCCGTCGCAAATAACCTTTTAACTGCCGACTGTAATTAATGTGGGTGAGGGTAATTGCGACGAGACCCATCGAAAATTCCACCATTTACAACGGTCTTCTCATCGAAAATAATCATGTCCAACTAATCTATCCTATATATACCCCCATCCATTTTTTCCAAATAATTCAGATATTTCTCTCTCTCTCGCTCTCTTCGTTTTTCAGTTTCAAAGAGAAATTTTCTTTTAGTTGAAGTTTTTTTATATAAGAGCAATCATAGGGCATCAATATCTTCAGAATATCAATGTTTAAGGTATTTATATATTTTTTATATTTATTTTATTTTTTATGTAAATTTTAATTATTGTTTATGAGTTCTAATTTAATTAGATTTCAATAGATTTCTAATTATATTTAGTTTTACTAAGAAATTGATATTGTTAGTAATAATTATAAATAATTAGTTATAATTAATATTAATTAGAGATAATTTGGTATAAAGAGATTTAATTAGCTATAAATAGTTATAATTAGGAATAATTAGTAATAATTAGATATAATTAGATATAATTAGTAATAATTAGATATAATTAGTAATAATTAGATATAATTAGTAATTATAAGGAATAATTAGTAATAATTTGATAAAATTAGTAATTATTAGGAATAATTAGTAATAATTAGGAATAATTAGTAATAATTAGTAATAATTTGGAATAATTAGTAATAATTAGGAATAATTAGTAATAATTAGTAATAATTAGTAATAATTAGTAATAATTAGGAATAATTTGTAATAATTAGTAATAATTATATATAATTAGGAATAATTAGGAATAAATAGATGTAATTAGGAATATTTAGGAATAAATAGCTATAATTATGAATAATGAGGAATAAATAGCTATAACTAGGATGTGTACTTATTATATAATTTTGTTACGGTATTTAAGCTTATTATATTTGTAGGTTATATGATAATCATATAAAGAAAGTGTTTGGCAAAAATCCCTCAAGGTATCATTGAAGTATTTTTGAGGTGATTGTGTTTGTTGACAAAGTGGACATCTGAGTAGTGATTGTTGACAAAGCAAAACAATGACATACAAACTTGTTATCAAAGAGGATTTAATGGTGGAATGTCGAGTTCAAGAGTTGAGGTCAACGATCCATGTTTGATTCAAGAACGTTGATAAAAGGAATGGATGATCTGGAGGCGGTACAGAAGAATAGATAAAAATATGGCAAAGTAAAGAGGTTCACGCAAGTTGGGGAGTTGGTCGCGCAAGTGTCTAAAATGACAGGGGACTTGCACGCCGAAACTGGGTCGCGCAGGTGACGTGCGCGCCGTCGCGCATGATGGTCAGATTGCCTATAAATACTGGACCACCCCTCCTCATTTTCAATGGAGTTCAACACTTTGAGAAATCAGAGCTCCCTTCGCACAGGTGTGGTGGTCGCGCAAGTGGTGAGTGTGGGTCGCTCAGGTGAATTTACGTGCCAGTAGTTGATGTTGTGCGCCAGTGTTAGAAGTTGCACGTCGGTTGGTAGTTGCGTGCCAATATTGGTTTTGGCGTAAAAGGAAGAGAGTCGTGCAAGTTTGGATTTGAGGAGGCTTGAGTCGCGCAAGTGTTTGAGGCGGACATGCGCGCCCGTTGTGACTTGCGCGCCGATACTTGCGCGTCGAGATTGACTTGCGCGCCAAGTAAGGTTTTGTTCCAACGGTGCTTCTCGGACTGCGTGGAAGCAGGTACATTGCCCGATACCTTCGGTGCAAATAGATATTCATCTATGGGTGAAAGTTGTACTTCAACAGAGCATCTACACACAGAGGAAGATGCATTCATTCATGAAAATGAAGAGACCTACAGGTCTATAAACTCTGAGTGGATTCCTTCCAAGAGCAGTGAGCTTATGAAGAAGAAGAAGGTGATCCTCCCCACCAGAAGTGATCCAGAGAGAGAGAGAAACAGGGAGTGACCCTTGGGAAAGCAGTGAGCTGACCCTAAACTTGTAAAGGAAGTGAGCTTGGGCTTAGAAGTGATCTAGCCCGAACCTTGTAATCCACAGCTAGTGAAGATTAGTGGAATTTGGTACGACCGGCATCTTGTCAGCATATGCTCCTTGGACGTAGCCCTTTGCGGTGAACCAGGTAAAATTGCTCTGTCCTGTGCATACTTCGCTTTCTATTTACTTTGTGCAACAGGAAAAATAGAGAAGAGAGTTTTGCTCAACAGTGAAACAAGATCAGAACAATCATTAATTTTAAATTAGTCATACCCTAATTCACTCCCCCTCTCAGGGTATTCAGCCTTGTGGACCTAACAGAAAAAACATCCACAAATTACAGTAACTGATCTTGAAGAACACACACAAAAAAATTCTCATTTGTTTAAAAAATTAGTAACATAAATTATTGATAGTTTAATATCAATTCTGTTTATTATTTATTATATTGATAATTGTTTTACAAATTATCAGGTGTCTCAATATGGTGATAAAACTGAAAAACGACTATGTATATTGAGTAACCCACCATCAAAAATGGTTAATTCTTATAATTCATATGTGGTGAATGGTTTTTGATTTCATACACATGCATACGGGGAATCAAAAAAAATGAATAGTGGAGTTTTCTTGAGAGAATCATATCACAGAGAAACTGAAGTTGACTTTTATGTCATTTTGGATGAAATTATTGAGATGTGTTATCTAGGACAGAATTACATAACAATGTTTAAATGTCGGTGGTTGGATACTGAAAGAGGTTTGCGTGTTCATCTGACTCATGGAATCGTCGGTATTAAATATAAAAGTCTTCTTGTAGTAAATGAACCATTTTTACTAGCACAATAGGCACATCAAATTTATTATGCAAAGTACTATGCTAATTCAAGATAGTAGAGCGATTGGTGGAGCATAATAAAAATGAAATCTCAGGAAATATATTAACTCAAACTGTATGTGGTTCTTCTAAAGTGCAAGGAATTGAAAATTTTCAAGAGACTACTCAAAATCGAACTGATTCACAAAGATACGTGAATATCGAAGATGACACCCCACAATTAAGGATCGATGATATTGAAGATGTTAATGATGTTATAATTGAATTTGAAATTACAAGAGATGATGAAACTGAAACACATATGGATATTGATATTGCTGAGGAGGAAGACAAAGACATTAACATTGACAGCTATGGAGAAGAGGATGAAGATTCACATTGAAATAATTAAATTAGGGTTATAATCATAACTAATATATATATATATATATATAATAGTTATTTTCATCTATCTAATAACTATAATAATTTTGTATTTCAGATGGAAGAAGATTTATTTCGTGAGTTACAGGAGGCTAAGCTACCTTTGGATGATGAGGATATGGGATCAGCTGACCCTCATCCTACTGGTGGTTCAGGAGGTACACAGAGGGGGCGCGGTCTTGCGCGACTGAGGATTCCAAACCCTATCCTTGAGAGATTTCCACATCTTGGTTTCGATCCACACACACGGAGGTATGGTAACCTGTATATTTTAGTTATATTTCATTAATTTATTTATATATATACTAATTGTTTGATTATTTTTTATTTTTTCACAGTATTCATCATGCAGCTGTTGGACATGGGAGCGCTATATTGGGTAATTATTTTTCTCAGCCATGGATCAAATGGGAACATATTCTTGTCAATATGCGACAGGACATGTTCAATTATTGGATGGTACGTAAATAAATAATATTTAATTTTAAATTTATTTTATTAACAACTTGATATTATAAATTATTTGTAGTGTTTATGGAATCCTATCGATAATAGCATGCACGACGCTTTCCACATAGCATGGAAAGTTTCTATGCGTGACCGTTTCCACTAGTTTTTGCACAATTTGAGAACGACAGCCATTAAGAAAGCAGGGGTGACAGAATTTGATGAGTCGTGTAGAGCCCACCGACCAGAGTACATTTCATCTCATGTTTGGGATGGATTACATTTATAATGGTTGGGTGGTGGATTTAAGAAGAGATCTTCAGTGGGACGACCGAACCAGGGGAGACAGGAGGTGACGCATCAAGCTGGTAGCCATACGTTCAGTTCGCAAAAAGAGAAAATGGTAAGCATATTTTTAAAATATTTTATATAACTATAAATATAAATTGTTTATTTTATATGTCTGTAGGCAGTCGAGCGTCCCGATATTACGGAGTTCGACGTTTATCGGAGGATGTACTGTGATCCAGCCACTAGAGAGATTAGAGGTGATCGCCAGTGTCAGATTGTGGTTAGTATTATTTTTTCAGTTTAACAATTAATTGCATATAATATTTTGACAATTTTAATATTAAATTGTAAATGAAGGAGTCATATGAGGCTACGAAATCTCAGACACAGGCTGAGGGTCAGGATAAGACGGCTGAGCAGACCAGTGCTCACTATTTCAATGAGGCGGTATGGATGGAAGCGACTCAGTATGGCTTTGAGAAGGGAAGAGTAGTCGGCATCAGCTCTCATTTGACTCATGGTACTTATTATGGTACTGCTGTGATGTCGGTGTCCAGCTCAAGAGGAGCTCATGGAGAGGCATCATCATCTGCTTCATAGTATTAGGATCAGTTGCGAGCTCAGGTTAAGCATATAGAGACTTTGCAGAAGCAGGAAGAAGATATGTGTCGGCGGCTGCAGCAGCATGAGCAGCATTATGAGGAGCAGAGCTGTCGATGGTAGCAGCAGCATCAAGAGCAGATGGAGTATATGTGATGTTTGACTCGTAGTTTAGGAATAGAGTTTCCTCCACCAGTTCCTTCATCTCCACCACCACTTCCAGACGACCCCCAGTGATTTTTTATGTTACAAACATTTGAATTAAAATTGTTATATGGAATATTTACATTTTCTGTTTTTATATTGCTGAAAATATTACATAATTACAATTTTAATATTTAAGTATTTTTTAATATTTTTTTGTGAATATTGATAATTTTAAAAAAAAATTATTTTTTTTTGTTATAATAATAATAATATTTTTTTCATCAATCGTAATATTATTTAATGTTAATTTTTTTAAAATTAATTTATTATTTGTGATGGTACCCCATCACAAATAATCTAACTAATTATTTTTAAAAACATATTTGTGATGAGTATGTAATCCAGTCGCAAATAATTTTTTTTGACGGGACCGTCGTAGAAAACGTTAATGTATATATAACACAAATAATCTGCAGTTTATTTGCGACGGGAAATGTTCCCATCGCAAATAATGGTTTTTGCGACAGGCCCGTCGCAAATAATTGTATTTGCGACTGCATTTTATGGAACGGGCTATTTGCGATGGAACCCCAACACTAAAGCCTATTTGCGATGGGATCCCATCACAAATTGTCCTTCACAATTGACAAGAATTCCAATAGTGGAATCATTATCAAATTGGGTTGTATAATAATTAATTGAGATTTAGAACATACCTCGAATAGTCAATGGTCCTTCTATAATGATATAATGAATCTGGTCCAATTCATACAACTAATAGATGTCATCTCATTGGTCATATCCTAGAAATATTGGAATCTCTAGAATCATCATTGTCGAAGGGTTATGATCCTATTGGATAGGACCTTGGTGAGTCCCTTTAATTGATGCCTATATCTGGATCGAACACATATGAGACCTTATTTCTGATTACTTCTAGCATAAATTTAGAAAAGTGCCTATATTTTTATATTGATGGAATATCCAATAGGGATCTATGTAATGTTAGAGGAAATGTACCTACTACCCACATTTTCTATATTTGGAAGAACCACCTCACCTAATGAAAAAATGGTGACCTACAACATTATATCATCTTATATTCATCCTATTATAGCTCATCGTTCAATAAATAATTTTAGTAGAAGAATAAATATTAAAAATATCAGGTAGTATACCCATAATTATTCCAGAAACTATAAGAATTAAATCTATTGATTCCCCCTCTATCATATTCTCTATATTGGTAGCTCATCACTACCCCATTGGGTATATCAAAAAGTTTATATAATCTATCATGAATTTATTATCATGTTGAATACCTATATCAAAAATTATTTACTTATATGATTAATTCCCTTAAAATATATGTGTGAATGAAATATAATATATAAAAGTTTCAAAATAGGGAGACACAAACATCATACCATTAAAAATATCATTATTTCATGCACTTTTTGTAACATCATTGAGTTGGGAAATAACTAATCAATGAATAATTTCTTACATGATGTCTATGTAAGATGATCATAACAAATGGTATAGTTCATGATACTACATCATCTCATGGAGGGCCTATAAACATAATGGAATCCAAAAATTGTCATGGGTTATCAGAATTCTACACATCAGTGAATATTCCCTTTAATTCATTTCTCTCTATCTTGGGGACCTACATTGATCACAAATATAAGGAAAAATGGTGTTGGAAATCCTATGAATAATAATCCATGGTCCTATGTGTTCTATTACCATAAATAGGCATATCATGAAAAACTAAAAACATGATTAGACACTTGTTCAGAATCACTATAGCATGCTATGGATAATTCTCAGCTATATCTTCTAGAACGTGTAGCTATAAGAAGAATGTGTTTTACCTTATAGAAGAATCTTAGACCACTCCTATTACAGGGAAAATATTATTATATCATTGTAGAATTTTCTTAAACTATAATTTAATCTCAAAAACCTAATAATAAATTACATATATAAAATATGATGAAATTCATAAAACAAGATAAGTAATTTCTATATATAAATATTATCCTTCGAGGCAACACACAATAGGAAAGAATAACCCCTTATGATAATCATGTCACAAGACCTGTTATTCATTCATATATGTTGGTGACAAACATATATATATATTTTTAAAAACCTAACTGCATTATGAAGTTCAAATAAATAATTCCATAATTGATTTTCCACAATAGTATGGAA
This sequence comes from Viscum album, assembly GCA_963277665.1. Lineage (NCBI taxonomy): Eukaryota > Viridiplantae > Streptophyta > Magnoliopsida > Santalales > Viscaceae > Viscum > Viscum album. Next base: position 64,638,008 of record OY728128.1, read on the forward strand.
ATAAATAAAATACACTATAAATAGCACATAATAAGGAATTTGATTTTGTATGAACTATTTGATACTATATAGGAATATATATAATATTTGATACTTTGTGTGTACTTAATATATTTGAACATAACAAAATCCCACAAAACGTATAAACACCATTAAATCAGGATGAACATTAAGACATAAATCCACAACTATAAAATTTTTCTCATCAATGGTAACTCTAAGGTCTATTTCCCTTTTGTTGTACAAGAACACATGAAACTCCATTACATGAATTCTATATTGCCCCGATATTTTCTCCTTATCCATAAAACACATAATTTATAAATAATAATGGATAATTCCTTTGATACCTTTTGTTACACCCTACCACACATCATCGGGTCAGAGCTAGAGTGCCTTTTGTACTCATGCATTCCTTCTCATAAGTAAGAGGTTTCTTGCTAGAAATTATGGTCTGAATTACATCAGTGGGGAGAATGTACTTTCAGTAAAGATAAAATAATCTAAAAATAATAAATAATGTAATGTGGAGGAATAAATAATGAATTTTATAAACAAAATTAAACCAAATGTGTCTCATGTCACACATACTAATAAACTAAAGACCCAAAATGTTTCTGGTAAAATATGAGTTTGGGAAACAATGGAATGTAAATAAAACATTTGGTTATCACCCTGAATTACATATAGTTATCAGTTATTTTCTCCATAATCTACCTCCTATATCACTACTGTTATTCCTTTCCATTATTTATTTACACAAGAAAGATTCTTATAGGGGCAACGAGTTAGTCTTGTCAGGTGGGATTATAAACCTAGTAGAACACCACCAATGTATCTATAACATGAATTTAAATTCATAAAAATTTTATTAAATGATAGGGACTATATTTAAACATTATAATATAAAATATAATTTTGTAAATAGTTTTTTTATGTAAACCAAAATGCCTTTAACTATCTTCTATACCTACATCAGCTACATGATTGAAACAAATTTATAAAAAAGATATGAAGTTAGGTTCAAATAAATGGTCCCCATATACCTCAATGAGTACCCGATTATAATCATTTTTTAGCAAACATGGTTATTATTCCTTGTCTTTCATATGGATTAGGTAATTTGTATATAATATTTATACAATGCCTTTGGTGAAACCACATGTAAAACATATCACAATGTAGTTTTTAATGACCACAACCCTAGAATATTATATTCATTTCCTTTCATTATTACACATAAAGAGATACAGGGAATGACATTGTGAAGAAATTAAAATATTAAAAATTTCAAAAAACTATATAAATTTATGATACACATTTTATTTTTGGGAAACTCAACATCCCTCAAACTCATTCATAACATTAATATACATATCATGAGAAAAAAATAAAAAATGATGAGCTCAAATAATGAGTAAGTTTTATGTACATTTGATCTTATCATGAGTCAATAATAATAAAAAATATAGAGAGATAAATCACTTATCACATATTTCATTTAAATATGTTTATAATTGATAATCTATATGGAAAGATAAATAACTGAATACATATGCCATTATATTAATAAACAACAAATTAAATACATATAGAGATTAAATAATAGTGTAAATATCCTAGATAATAATAATTGAAATCATAATTATGGTAATGCTTAATTATTATATTCTCTGATCGTAGGAATCTTGAGACCTCTAACATCAATACCACTCCTATGATGGATTATATAATACATGCTAATACACATTTAATTTAGACAAAATAAATTTCATCACGAGTCCAAAGGATGCATCAAGTGGAAAAAATTTTTTTGGCCCCACCCACTTCTATGGGTCCAAATAATTTTTCATATATCAAATAATTTATTTTATTCACCAACCAATATTCCTTAAAATCTGATATCATTATTGAGTAAATGATAGAGATTTTCCAATATTTTCCTTTTGGATCACAAGGGATTCAATATATACACAATATGTAAAATTGGTATAAGGACTAGGGAATATTGTGATCCATCATAATAGAATATGTATATATATGATAAATATAATTTATGATTATTAATTATCCCAATAAAGTGATTTTTTGAAAAAAAAAATTACAATCATAAATGAAATTGTGATTTCACAATCACATTTACCACTTTTTATTTTTCATGTTAAATCCATTTGGATGATAAAATTCAATTTGGAACATAAAATAATGTGAATTATTAATGATTCATGATATTAGATGTTAATTTGGATGTATATATACAAAATTAAGGTGAATTTGTGAATACTAGTAAATAAGAAATAATGGAACTTAAATTTTGATGAAATCACTTACATCAAGTGTCTATTTGGATGAATGTTATTTAATCTCTTATATATGTGTTGTAAACATGTTATCAAATTATAGTACAATCAAAATAATATTTATGATATCTTATATGATCCTTTTATAACATCTCATATCCCATTCACCAATAATAATTTATTACTTTCATTATTTTGTGTGTTAATTGTTTGGTTTTATTATTTGTGGATTATTTTGACCATACAAGTTATTTTTTATATCATATATATATATACAATATATAGAATAATAATCATGAAATAATATTAATATATTTACATCAAGTATACATTTAAGACCAATCCTGAATGATGGTTGTGAAAATGATGTAAGATACGACCATAGAGACTATAGGTCGTACGTACGCATGTCTAACACTTCTATTATTCAATGATCATTATGTAATGGAGTTAAGTAATTATATAAAATTATTTAATGATAATAATATCACATATAACATATTATATATGTAAAAATGTCATCCATTTGGTGTGGTGATGAAAAGAGCTTCATGTCACTTTGTTAAGGCACTAGTCCGCACATACATGAATGATGTTATCAATGTTAAGTGTTAAAAATTGATATGTAATTTTTAAAAAATGATTATTATTTCACTAATATTATAATTATTTAATTTATATAATTTATAATAATTAAAATTACTCATTATCACCTACCATGTAAAATGTTATTGCAAGATGAATCACATCCCTTCATGAGGCAGTAGTTTGCTGGACACAAAAACAACATTATCATTTCTCCTACAAAATAGAAAGTAATAATTTATATATTATATAATGTTTTAGTATTTATAATTTTTTAAATCATGTATATACATTATATACATCGTAATAACCAACCTGGAGAAGTCATACATGAAAAAAGAGAGACATTGGTTTGTGAAGTGGTAATGCTTTATACATATAAGAAATTATTTCAAATAAAATTTGTTGTAAGTGGAGATGGTTTTAGTCATTAAATTTCCATGAAAATGTTTAATTATATATAATATTCTTCAGTTATTATATAAACATGGTTTAATAAAAAAAAATTATATTGGTTTGGAAAGATGTGAAATACAATTGCTTGTTTAAGAACGTTATCTCTTTTTGGGAATCATCTTTAGGTTTGAACTAACTTTATCAGAAGATGTATTTATGACCATGATAAGGATTATATGATTTTTAGAGATATTTTATATGTTATTTAGGTGGTTCTTGTCCATAAAAATGTGTTTTATGGTTTTAATTAGTAAGGGTTGTTACTTTTATTTTAGGATTGATGAAGAGGTGAATTTTTGTAAATACCCAATTGTATTCACTTTTAAGAGGTATCCCTTAATTCATGTCCCGAAAAATTTTATCAATATTGGAGTATAGTGATTATGTGGTTGAGAATCATCATTCTTAGTCATAAATAAAAACATTTTTCATATTATTTCTTAGCCATTATGTTTATTCAAGTTTTCAATTTTAGTTTTTTCCAAAATAACTTGTATCCCCATACAATCCCGTGTATTTTAAAATTTACTAATAAAATTAAAATTATCATTATTATATAAATTATAAATAATTAATATTAATATAATATCTTAATTTTTAATGATACATAATATTTTTGTGTGAAATTAGTTTTTTTACTAATTCTGGTAATACACAAAACACTATGATAACCTTAAACGCAATAATTAAATTTAACAATTTTCCATTATAATTATGGAAAAAATTGTCCTTATTAAATTATATAAAATATTTAAATTCCAAATATTTAATCCATTTTTTTTAATTCAACTAAAAATATTACAATATATTAATATAAAATTTATTTCACATACATGATAAGAAAATGGGGTTTTAAAGTGAAGATTTTAATATGAGAACAATATTATTATAGCTAAATATAGAATGAAAAGTATTAAAATTATATAAATTGGATTTGCTAATATAATATTTACCTAATGATACTTTAAAATAAATTTTAAATATAATTTTCCAAAATAAATTATTTAAATGTAAAGAAAATTTTCAATTAAAATACATTTTTATACGTTATTCGTCGAACAAGAAAACATTTGATCAAAATTATCAGAAATTCACCCTAAACAATTTGAAATATTATAATTTCAAAAATTATGTTTATTCTATGAAATAATGTATCTAAAATTTTAAATTATTTTATTTAATTATAGTGCATAAAGTGTAACTAAAATGTGTTTTTTAACTCGATATTGTGAGCATCTGATGCTATTGATGAAGTAAAATTTACACTAAATGAAATATATAAAATAAATATGGGGTGTTACATTATGAAATAATTAAGAAAATAACATTATTTATATGTAAACATGATCTTAGTAATCAATGGTTTTACATTTAGTATAGCAACCCAAACTGTTACACATAATATATCCTGATTTTAAACATAATTAACTATCAAATTAGCAACCAGGGAACGTAATGTATAGTGTCATTGACAGACTAGGTACGTAAAATTATAACATTGGAAAAAATATTTATTTATAATCCATTTTTATCTCTAGACTTCCATGGATCCCTAACATCTGTATATGATAAAATAGGGATATCATGAACAAAATGATGAGCTAAAACATGAGTAAGGTAATAAACATAATAATGAAGTTAAGAACATTGGTAATAAGGAAAAAAATATTGATACAACATGTTATGGAGACATATTTATTATAATGAATCATAACATGAGATCTTGAAACAATGGATTCATAATAATGTAAAAGCAACAAAAATCTTGAAAATATCATGAGTGAAGGATCATTTTATATAGAGGATAATTCGATAAGTCTACCTACTAAGACCATTTCACGTGGGGAATGATTCAAGTAAAAACACCAAGATAATTGCACATAACATCTCATGAGACTAAACATGACCCAATGAATTCAATATCGATATATTTTCACCATTCATAACATGTTAATGAATACATTTACCACATAAAGAATCATACATACAAAACCAAATATATACATAAGGGTAACATATGGAATGAATTGGGTATCAAAATCATGACATAAGGTATAATAAGTTGGAATATCACAAAAGATTCCATGAAATAATAAAATTAAATCATACATAGAAATTCATAATTTAAAATTGTTTTACATCATTATTAGTGATTTAAAACATCAGTGATTACATGTAAAATGTGTATTTATGAAACATTAGAATTTAATCATTTTACTGTGGTTTAATGAAAATATTAAAGAGAATTTAAATTAGAAATGGAATAATATTTTATATAATACTATAAGTGAAACAAGATAGGTTCCATAAAAAAATAATTATTTTATAAAAATAATAGTGGCTCAAAATATAATACAGATTTCACAAGAAATTCAGTGATATTTCAAGAAGTTCTTATAAAATGGCCTTGCATTTCAGGAAGAATTGAGTATGGACCCTTTTAAAAACATGTAAATCATCCAAAAAGAATGAATGGATATTGATTCATTTTTTGGAATATATATATAGTTTTTATAATATTTTCATAAAAATAATAATAATAATTTTTATGGTTAAAAAGAGGGAAAAAGTAACCCAAAGGGTTAATGGAGTTTTTGGTAGAATCTTTTAATGTAAGATTGAAGTTGTTCTAAACATATTCTAAATTTCTGGGATAAAAAATTATATTCATTAATTATTATGTACATAAACATTTATACATTAATTTTATTTATGATATATTAATTATGTTCATTTATGGTCTTTTTATGGGTTAATATGTTCAATTTAATCATTTATAATCACAATTATTTCTATGGTTATCATTATAGGATTACATTTATAAATTTACAAAAGGTCATATAGAGTGAATGTACTTATCCAGAATTGAACATATATGATATTCCTGATATTCCATAGTTTCAAATGTTCTTAAATATCATTTATTTTTATATAATTAGGATAAAAAATTACACAAATAGTTAATGATAACCGTTTGAGTTAATTTTGGTAGTTTTCAATCACAAAAAACATATTGTATTTCATTAATTAATATCATAAATAAAAAGGATTCAAGAACAATAAATAATAAATAATAAATATTTTATAATATTGTTAACCCATAAAAATGGGTTCATTTCCAGCATTGAAGATTAAATTGAAAGTTGAAAACATGTCGTCCACGATGGTTGAAAATAGAAACCTCACAGATGATGTTTCATTCATAATGTAAAAGATATAAGGGAATATATTTTATGAATAATTACAATATAAAAATGTTGAAATACCAATATATGTAAAATAATGTTGTTTTTATTCCGCATGTACAAGGGTAATAGGGAGATGATAAGATAAGAAAAGAGCTTGACTTGAAATTGGATGAAAATCGAAGAGGATTTTACAACTTCACTCCTTTATCATGAGAACGTACATAGGGTATTGGTTTCGATATTTTTTAAGGTTAAAATATCTTGTATTAATGGAAGTGTAATGGAATGATAGTTCAGTATAATTTATAAAAGGATCAAGGATTGAGAGCTGTGATGAGTAAAGGTGGTATTTATAGTGGAGGAGAGGAATGTTTTCTCAATAGTTAATTCATTCGATTATTATAACTCTAAAGAAAAGAAATATTGTTTATTCATGACACTAAATATTATAATTAGATTATGTGAGTTATATTAAATGGTGCGTACATCATATATGACTCGAGGAATAGTATATGTAACTTATAATGTATAAATACCACAAATTATAGAATTTCAGTATGCCCAAACAAATCAGGTATTTTAAAAAATATCCAAAAATTTAAACCCAATATTTTTATGATGTATAAATTTCCAAAATTAACTACATTTTATAAACATAAATATATAAATATGATAAATTTAATTTTTAATTAATATCATAATTTACAGGAAAAATATATATTTTTAAATTAAAATTGATTTTATAACACTTTCAAAAATTGATGAAGGTCTCATAAAATTTTCGTATAATCATAATATATCAAAATAGAAATTTATAAAAAAAATATGATTGTATATTTTCTATTAAATTATTAAATTAGTCATAAAATTGAAATTAAATATTTATGTCATAATAAGTACCAACAATTAAATAATAAATTTTTAAATATTTATTTTATCAAACTATGATATAATTAAAAACAATTTTCACTTATAAGATGGGTATATTATATTTAAACTATCTTTGGTGAGTTTTGTATAAAACTAAATGATACAATATTCAGAAGGTCCGCGTTACTATTTTAATGGAATTTTTTCTTAACTTCTAGAAATTCATTCTATTTCAATAATTCATCATTTATAAATCATTTATTATTCTCTCTATATGATTTTATGTGATGAGATCATATTAGATAATAATAATAAGGGAATTCCCGTTGATAAAATTTTGGTTCATTAAATTCTTCCCCCTTTATGAATGTTTTCCATAAAATTTGTTTCTTTCATTCTTATATAAATATAGGTGTGGGTACTTTTCCATTATCACATCCTCGAGTTCCCATGTTTTCTCTTCATACTTATCGTTCCTCCATAGTACTTTTACATGGTGAGTAGACCTGTTGTGTATAAATTTATCACTATGACCCAAAGATATCATGGGATTCTCTTCATAATAATGATCATTCTACAATTTTTCTACTACTGACGTCAGTACATGAGATGGATCTAGTATGTACTTCTTTAAGAGTGGTGAATGGAATACATCGTTTACATTAGACATGGTAAGTGCATGTCCTGGTCAATAGGCCAAAACACTGAGAGGATCAAGTATCTAGAATGTTCTGATGTATATAGTACATAACTTCCCTTTTTTACCAAATCTCATGATCCTCTTCATTGGAATTATGAAAGGGAATACCATGTCCCTATCTTTAAACTCAATGTATCATCAACTATTTTTTTCCTAGAACTTTTTTCAACATTGGCCTTCGTGGATGTAATGATGAATGATTTTATCATTTTCCAGCAATTCTTAAACCATTTTAGGTTCTATATTCTTTCATTCACTAACTTCATCCCAGCATTATTTTTTTCTAAACCTTTTCCCATAAAGGGCTATATATGATGTCATTCAAATTCTCGATAGGAAATAATTTAATTAAGAGAACTCAAAGTCATGTAGTTGTTTGTCCCATAATCCATTGAATCCCATATAACATAATCACAATATGTGTTCTATTTTATAAATAGTTTTCTCAAATTATTACTTAGTATGAGGATGATAGTTTTTACTGATGTTCAGCTCAGTTCTTAGTGAATGTTAACGACTATTCAAGATGATCGAGGTGAGTCTGTGATCTCAATCAAATAAAATTGATACTGGTACTCCATGTATACATACCACTACATTGATATATATCCATGAGAGTTAATCTAGTTATAATTCCTCTCAAATTATGATAGAGTGACATTCCTTTATAATAAAATCCACAAATAACCCATATAGCATTGTTTCCTCTAGATGTTTTTGAAACTCTTGTGACAATTTCCATCGTGATATTTTTCCCACATCTATGTTGGAATGGATAATTGTTGTATCATACATTTAGTTTCTTCCCATTCATAATTAACTTACTATCATACCAACCACTTTGATTTATATTCAGGGATGCCCTTGTTCATATTTTCCAACCAAAAGTTCTCTTAAATATCTTAATACATATTTGTGCTCCCTCGGTAAATAATGATGGTCAATCTATGTGTTTCATTTAGAATCTATTTCTTTATATATGGATTTTATTGTACCCATACTAATGAACCAATTCTTTAGAAACCTTTCTTATAGATCTTCAACAAAACGATTTCAAATTATTTATAGCTTTTACCTTATTTCTAATTTCCAAATCATTTGATTGAGAATCCATTATTTTCACTATAAGGGATTATTGAGATATCATTTAGGAAAGGGATAATGATGTCCTTTCCTTAGTTATTCTCATTTCATACTTTATATGTCTAAGAATATTGGATCTTTATAAATTATCATCGTTGATAAAGATGGAGGATCAATTCTATTTAGATAATATGCCAACTTATTTTCCATATGAGGATGGAAGTGGATTGAGTATTCGTAATCCTTGATGAGCTCTAAATATATTAGCTAATACATAATCTGATTCTTCTAGGAGAATATATATTTGATATTCTTCTAATCAGTATATATCTCACACTTCTCTCCATAGAGATAATGCCTCATTATTTTCATCAGTAATATCACAGCCGGAACTCCAAATCATACATAGGGGAGTTTTTCACATTGATTTTCTACTGATTTGAGGATTTGGCTATCAGTTTATTATTTTCCATCAGTATACAACATAAGTCATTCATTGAATATTTCTTTTACAACACAAAGAGTTCTCTACTTCTCAAGAGTGTGAGTAATGGCCCAATGATAATATTTTTTTGAGCACATAATTCTTTCCTCACATTATTTAGTATTGAAAAACGTCCATCCCATCCACTTCATCCTTGTTATTAGTTTTTAAAATCATTATAAACTCATAAAAAGGTTATGGTTATAGCTTTCATGGACAAGGAAACTACATATCACCATTAACAAAGTTGGCTAGGGACACACTTCGATATCCTTTATCTTGTGAAGGTCCACTAATATCCCTTGACTGTTAATAAATTTCCCCATCAAAGATATATCCTCAATCCAAAACTCACAATTACAAAAAAAATTATATATATTTTCCTTTCATAAAGCCTTTCAATGAAATATTGATATTGTCTTAATGTTTCTCTTTCCTCTTAGAGTATATTAGAGCACCATTCATAGGGAACACCAAAAAAATATTTCATGTAGTCCATTGGGACTCTATTTATTAAATGCATGAAAATTGATTGAGAATTTGTGTATAAAAAGTATATCAATATGAAATCATATTGTCCATTCATTATTCAAGGGTGTATCTTTGGAATATCTTTTTTACTCATCCTTAATTGATGATATCCAAACTTAAGCTCCACCTTAGAGAAATAACTTGCCCCAACCAGCAGGTCAAACCAATAAACTCTACATGGTCATTGATACTTATTCATTTTCATCAATTTTCTGAGCAATGTATAATCAATTAAGAGGAGCATTGATCCATACTTTATCTTAATGAAAATACTGGTGAATCCCATGGTCAAGAACATGAGTGTATAAAACCCATGACCAGATTATCCTATAACTACTTAACCAGATATTTTAGATCAATAGTGTGTATTAAATAATGTTTCAGTGATATTAGTAGAGATACATTAATTTGAAAAACTGATAAATCAACCTCTCAATCAGAAGGATGCCCCAAAAATTCATTAGGGAATACATAACTATAATCCATCAAAATGGCCATATCTTTAATCATGATCATATCCATTATCTCCATCATTTTAGTGGGATGTGATTCCTCATATGGTAGTCGTATCCAAACATTAGATAGTGATTATTAAATAGATTCATCTTTCACCATAAAATATTAATGAATTGAAGGATGATTCTAAATGTGAAAAGTGATTTCCATTTGTCGATAATTGATTCCATTGTTGTAAAAATATAGAAAATCCATTAACAAAATAGAATTAAGATTGACCAAAAGAAATAAGAAAAGATTTCTAGAGGTTCAATCAACAAACATTAATCATGGAGTAGTTTTATACTATGGATGCAATAATTTCACCATTATCTATTCACATAGATAACTTCACCTATACAGTTTGAAGTGGTGATGGAATAGTTCTACTAAACTATAAATATATATAAAAATGTTTAGAACAAGAATAAATTAGTTTGTTTGATATTATTTAATGAATAACAAGCATACCTGTCATGACATCATTTTCTAGATCCAAATCAGTTTTTGTGATAAAATAATCCCTTATATTTTCACATAGAGGATGCTATTGATTGCATCCAACAACCATGGTCTTAGGGAATTAGTTTTAAAAATGCTGATGTTCCTTGAAGTTGAAACAATTATCTAATTAATGCGTGTTTATATGAATTTTCATTCCTCCTCTACATTTGTGGAATTCTTTATATAACAACATTAATTCATAGTTAGAAAAATCATACATACACATTTGAATCATTCTTTAATTACATTTAGATAATTCCTAATATTCTTCTTCCAACAATGTTGACACATTATATCTTAATTCTTCATTCCATCATAGGATTTATTTTCTGCTCCACACATATTATATTCCATTATCTGATTTTTTTCACTAGGCCCACAAGACCATTATGAGTCTTTGATCTCAATATAATCCTTGGGGGTATAACATATAAAATAATCATAACTATAATAGTCTTGGATTACTAATTATTTTTTATACATTCATTTTGACAGTTATATATTATGTTCTCCTTGATTTTGTTGTTCATGATAAATCCAGAGGCATATCATTTTTTCCTTGAAATGTTTTCTTTATACACCACCATAAACTCTTCTATAAACTTATTATGTCCTAGGAACTCACTTTCTATATTGATATAGATGATTTTTGAGAAAATATTTATTGAATAACATTTTTATTAATTATTCCTAATCCATGGAATCAATTTTCTCATAGGACTTCATATTTTTGACCAGTTTCCACCACTAATTAGTTTCCCCCCAAAAAATAGAATTCGAGTAAAAATTTATATTTTCTATGTATTGGAGGACAAATAATATCTTTCTAATGGTGTTAATCAACTGTTTCGCAAGGAGGGGATCAAAATATCTACTTTACAAGGGAGGTCATCACCGCTTGAAGGATTTGAAGACAACATTATCATTACTCGGAGAGGGATGGTTTTCCACATGATTTAGGTAATTATTCCTAACTTGAGATATGTGAGAATGAATTTTAATAATGTTTTGAGCACCCAGTACAATAATATTTTCATATCTTTAGGGAAATCATTACATTTCTTATCATATTGATTATTGGAATGAGTTCCTCCATTTCATTCCTTTAACAATAAAAAGGAATGTTCAGTTCATAGAGTTAAAAATCGTTAAAAATAAAAGGAAAATTTAAACATGAATGGAAAAATAAGAAAATAAAATGAATATCCTAACTTGATATTCCCAATGGTTCAATAATATTATGCATCATTTTTTCCTAAAATATAATATTATTTTAATTTTCATTATTCCCTTAAAAATGGTTTGTGACACTCCTTTAAATTTTTATATCATAACCCTTATGAGTGTCTAACAAGCTACATAGTAAGGCCATCTTTCATGTACTATGTTACCCCAAGTCTAGCATAGACACCTTTTCAGAGTTATTACTCATAGATAAATTCATTCAAGAACAATTCATTTTATAGTATCCTAATAGGTGTGTATATTCATGATAAACTACTTACTCTATACATATGAAAATGTACTGATGTTTTTTTGAATTAGTCTTATGTGTATGTTTTTTTACTAAAGTTATATATATTTAATCTACAAAAATAACTAGACCATGTTTTTATACAAACAAAAGTATCTCAAACCATTTAACATAATATTACACGATATTAAGCTTAATTAACTATCAAATTATAAGAAAATTATTGTAAGTTCTAGTTTATTTAGAATAATATATATATATATATCTAAAAACATGAGGAATATCTTTAGTTATCATTCTTTATGACCACCTAACTTCAATTGAGACCTTACTTCTGCATAGGATAACCTTGGGATTACATGAATAATGGGATGAGATAATATCCCAATAAAAAAATAAACATTATAATAAATCTTAGCCAATGTGTCTAAACAAATAGAATAATTATTTAAAAATGCAATGAAGTTGATTAAATATATTAAATCATTACATAAGATCTTATAAGAATGGATTCATAAAAATGTTCAGGGAATATAAAACACGATTTATTGACTAGTCAAGGCTTGTTACATATACAGGAGAATGAGTCATCGATGCCAACCCTGACCATTGCACATTGAACATGAGTCAAGGCTATCCACCATGACCATTGGGAAAAAATTGTCATGATACGAAACATTAATGAAAGTATTAGAGGGAAACATTGTCCCCACAATCATAAAATAAACATGAATATATTTTCTATGTCACGAATCATTCATAACCAATCAATCTTATTCATAAGGATTACCCAGGGAAATAAATTGGTATCATAATCATGTCAAAAAGAAAAAAAAATTGGTGTATCATAAATGTTTCCCTGACTGAATGATATTAAATCATATGTCAATATTAATAAACAAAAATAGTTTTATATCCTGATTATTTTTGTTAAACTATTGTTATAACATGTAAATAAAGTATTTGAAAAACTATAGAATTTATTCATTTTAATGAGTATTATGGAAAATATTATAGGGAATTTAAATTAGAAACATAAATAATATTTTATATAAAAATTGAATTTAACAAAGAATTATTTGATAAAAAGATTAATGATTTTATGAAAATAATTTTGGATGAAAATAGATTATAGAGTGCACTTAAAATTGGGTATGAATTCAGGATGTTCCATTCAAACCTGCTTTCTTTTCTGGAATAATTGAGTATGGATCCTTATAAAAAATGTATACCATAAAGAAGGAAGGATGAATATATATTGATATATTATATTTATACATATAAACAATATTTATGTAATTTACTTGAAAAAAGTGAATTTAATTTTGTTAAAAAGAGATAATGTGTAACCTTAAGGAATAATGGATGTTTGGGTAGAATCTATTACCATAGGTGTGAATGTGTTCTTCAATTGAACTTAATGTCTAATATAATCAAAATATATTAATTAATTAAAAACTACTGAATACTATAAAGATTAATTTTATTTAATATTTATTTTGAGTCCATTTACTGTCTTTTTGATGGGTTAATAGGTTAAATTTCATCTTTTCAGAGAATTGGTTTCTGTGATTTTCATTATCAGTTTACTTGTATATATGTACAAAAAGACATATAAAATGGTTGTAATTATCCAGAATTAAAATTATATGTTGTTTATTAACATCCATATGTTAAAATTTTCTTATATATCATCTATTTTTATGTAATGATGATGAATCATTATATAAATAGTTAATGATAACTATTTGGGTTTATTTTGGTGGGTTTCCATAAAAAATCATTATATTTTATAAATTAATGTCATGTGTAAAAAATTATTTTTTATCATTACATAAGATATAATAGAAATATTTTAATCACGTAAAACTATAAAAAAAATTCATGACCTATCGTTATGATGAAATTGAATGATGAAAGGATGCCATCAATGAAGTTGGTAAATCGGCACCTCGAAGATGATGTTTTCATTCTAAAAGTTAAAAACAGATGAGAGGGGGTTGGGTGAAGAATTATTTCGGAAACCTGATAAAATTAATTTATATGTATGATATGTTTTTTTCCATTCCAAATGGACAAGGGTGTGTGGGGGGAGATAAGAAAATATAATAACATCTCAAGAAATAGAATTAAAATAAAAGATATTTTTACCTCATGATTCATTCTTCTTGAGAACCTCTTTAGGGGATTGGTTTTTGTTATTCAATTAATAGTAAAATCTCCTAGATGTGGAGGAGGGGATTTGAAGGATTTTTATCATAAATTTTACAATGATCATGGCTTGATAGGTTTGAGGGGAAGAGGTGATGATGGGTTGTATTTAATGTTAAGGACATGGGTGTTTCTTCATTATTTAATTCATTAGCTTATTATTCATATGAGGACCAGAAAAAGTGTTGATTCAAGAGTATAAATCTTGTAATTTTATAATTTGAGTTTTATTCAATGGTTCATAAATTATTATTGAATCAATGAATATGTTATTTCATTTATAACGTATAAATTCCATAAATTACTATATTTCACTATTCATAAAAATTCAAGTATTTTAACAAAAATCTCACAATTTCTCCCTGACCATTTTTATCTTTTATTAATAAAACATGAATTTAATTTTGTGAATGTAATTTTCTATATATGATAAATAAATATTTTGATTAAAACCATAATTTACACAAAAAATTCATATTTTAAAAATATAACTTATTTTATAAACATTGAAATTTTAACTATGGTATCGTAAAATAATCTAGTAATCATAAGACATAAAAATTATAATTCACGAATTAATTTTATGAAAATAAATTTTCTGTTAAATTAATAAATTATTCATAGAGGTGTCGTTAAATATTTTGGACTTCTAAAAAACCATCCCATAATTAATGTCATTTAATTTATTTTTTTACAAAAACTATGATAAAATTATAAAATTATTTCACTTATAATATGGATAAATATTATTTATACTGTCATTTTTGAGGTTATAATTCAATTTTCTAATTTACTATTCATAATATTCAAGTCACTATTCTAAATTTCAAGATATTATTAATATGGTATATGTTCATAATATTATGCGAATGACCACTAATTAATTAATTCATCCTTTATGAAACATGTATTATTTTCTATATTTTATTTTATGTTATTGTACCATATAAAATAATTATAATAAGTGAGTCCTCATTGATATAATCCAAGGTCCTTAAATTTAGCAATACCATTATTGAAAACCCCTCATTATAAAAGGGTGATTCAAACATTTTCTTAATAAGAGTGGAATGTAAGTAACATATTTCATATACAAGAACATTTAACTACAAATACATATAGGAGAACCTTTGTGGGTAGTGAAAACCTGGAAATGGATGAGAATATTTATACCCACGTCTTAATAGAGGGTTAGATATATCATTAATCCCAAGAATGTGTGTGATCCAAAGAAGGTTAACAACCAAAAAATCAAATAAGTTTTAAAAGGGTCATTTATATTATCATAAATGATTTTAATTGGAGAAATTTTTTTCATTACCTTTTTCCTAATGTTGATAAATTTTTATGGGCTCAAGTTCTTTCTTGATGTTTATCCATTTCATAAGAACAATCTCTTTCTATGTTAATTCCTTGATGATTTAATAATTCATCTCTTACTCAATGAAAATAACATATAAAAATGGTTTTTTATAATAGGCGATCTAAAATTCGCATTTAATGGAATTGAATACCCAAAAAATAGTGACATGTAATTCTGCATATCTAAAACAATTTTATAAAACCAATATTTCTTTCCCAACTTATAAAATATACATAAATATTCATATGGTGAAGTAATACATTAATATTTTAAACAACATCCAGTGATTAACATAAATGATATCATGATTTTTTATCCCATTGACCTTTTCCAATAGATCAAGTTCCAAAACATTAGAAATATGGTCATTGAATTTTCAAAATAAACATACCATTAATACATGAAACAACATGAGTTATATGATAATAATCACATTACAATCATGTGAATACAAACATTATATATTATCATGAGACATGGTAAAAAATAGAATTAAAGTAAAATCGTATTAAAAATATTCAGGATTCCTTATAACTTAGGTAAAATATATATTATTAGATATATTTTCTAAATCGCAAGAGGACATAAACTTCATCAATGATAGTAGAAATCGCATTTTTAATAAATAATTAATTAGATCCTAGAAATTAAGTACTATCTAATTTATCCTATCTAAATAAATTATCTCTTTATACCGACATCATATTAGAACATCAAGATCATATTAAGGGTAATCATTCCCTTGATCAAATTTTTCTAAGAAGATCATCCTTCTATTGAAACAATTTTCATTGTATTATTCAGCACATACTTTAATGTCGATTATGACATAGTCCTCTATTGTAACCAAAATGGAATCCATGATTATTATAATGATGTTATCATCAATAAGGTTGATTTATAACATATTATCTAGATCTAAATGCATAGGAACATTAATCATTCACTTTAACTGTATCAATATAGTTTGATTTGACCTTGATACCTTTCACTCTTCTATGGTATATTCTCCCAATTTTATAGGAATTTATTTTTGTATCTTCCCATATCTTAAGAGTGTAAGAATTCAATCTTGGAAATTTCTTTCATTCCCTTTAAATCATCAGAGTTGTGGAATTTCTCTCTATATTTGTCGCCAACTCCCACACCCTTAAATCTTGTAGTAGGGTGTTTCTTTCGAAAATTATTACATTTAGAAAATCATTTTTCCCCTTATTCCTTTAATCCATTTTTTCATCTACAGCCCAATTATTCACCCTCTTCTTTTATAATAAATAAGACACTAATACTTATTCAACTATCTTGATAGAACATACAACAATTTCATCGTATGATTAAAATATCTGAGAGACTTTCTTCATTCATAGAAATGGCTTAATCCCATCAAATAAATGGAAAATAAATCTCTCCATGTTAGTTACGTGAACTATAGTGTACCTTTATACACATTTAAAGGTAGATATATAGATTGTAAAACTTTATCCTTCCTTTTTCATTATATTATGGAACTTTATATTCATCTCAATTCATTTAACATATAGGAAGTATTTGTTAGTGAATGTATCCTTAAAAAGTTTCCATTCCATGAGTTATATTTTATTATCCTCCCTAGTATTATGTTTAAATGACAACATTTTGTCTGCATATCCATAGAGAAAATAAACAGGAAGTTTATCCTTTTCGTTTTCATCAAATCCCAACACCATAGTTGTGTTCTATGAAGACATACTTCATCCCTAAAGATACCACTATATTAGTAGTCACAGAAAATTTTTAGGGGTTATTTAATATATAGCATTTCAATATACGATATTCAAGATTTGGAAAAGGATTCTCTAATAAATCAAGGATATTTATAATAAAATTATATGTATTTCATAATATATCATTAATTTTCCAAATTTTAATACCAACTATTTTGAATTTCTCAAAAAGGAAATCTCAACATTGATTATGATTACTAATACCCTTCTTCATTCTTTGTTACATTTCAAAAAAATGGAATATACTAAATTAGATCATCAATTTTTAATTTTTATTCACAATTTATAATTCCATATAGGATGTAGTGCATAGCATATATTTAAATTTATTCTTTTTCAAAATTAGAATTATAATCATTTTTTCTTTTGGGATTTATTTTTATCATATACCTTATAATTGTTTCTTAAGAAAATGTTAATAATCTTAATAATATCTCTTCTGAGTGTCAAATTAGGTTTCTAGTAGGGCTCATTGTCATATAATATGAAATTATCAAGTAAAGACATGTGTTATTTTTTTGGAGTTATTACACCAATGTACATATGTTCTATAACAATTCCCACTTATAGTAACTAAACTATGATTTATTTATAGAAAATAAATCATAATCTAAACCACATCAAAAAAATTGGGATTTTCTCATATAATTATCCCCAAATTCTGTCCTAGTGTTTTGATTTTTACTCAACTTTTTCATAAATTTAGTTCCCAGTGTTCCTACTGAACACAGATTAATACCAATTATAACAAACTTAACTCCAAAATCCCATATCTGATGCCTTAAATTATTACATTCAAATAGAAATAACAAATCCCATATAGAAGAACAAAAAAAATGTAGTTTTTTGGATATTTAGATATAGACATTATCCAATGTTTACTTGGGGAAAAAACATAAAAAATAAAAAAAAGTAAATACAGTGAATCCTTCAAACTCATTCAAGTAATTTATTCTCAATTCCTATTGAAAGAAAACATAATATAGTTGATCGAAATTTCTCAGTAAGGGTTTAGAACTACAGAAGCTGTAAAAAATAAATAATCATTATAAATAATTCATGGTACATACTGGAGAAGTCATTCCATTTAAATAAATTGATAAGGCGTAATCAATATGGCAAGGAATATAATGGGAAACACAAGTCATTTAATGAATAAAATAAAAATAAAATAAATCTGGAGTTAATATCATAATTAAAAGTTTATGGATTATAATAACTAACTATTAATGAACCTAAAGCATAATTATTTGATTCAATGATCTTAGGCATCCTGATACCACTACCATCATATCTAATAATAAGATAGTTTAAATACCGCAAATATATTCCTATTAAATTTGTCCAAACATATTTTATATCATGTGTCTTATCGATGCATTGAGTAGAGTTATTATACAATGACCCAGACATCACTGGAGTGAAATATAATTCCTCATATATGAAAAAATTGATTTAATTAATAAATAAATATTACTTAAAATTAGATATCTATATTGAGTAATGGATATGGAATTATCAATGTTTCCATTGAGAATTAAAAAACATTAAATTAGAGGCCTTATTAAAAAATATAATATGGTTTATGAATTAATCATATATATAATACAAGACTATGTATATTTATGAAATATATATTTTAATATGAAATAATTTCACAATAATGTAATTGTTTCATCAGAATGTTATTGATAAAAAACTAATGTGAGATTTCACATTATATTTTACAGCTTGGTATATTTCAAGTCAAACACCACTAGATTATATAAATATAATTTGATTATAAAATTATATGTAGTATAAATGAATTTTTATTATACATTCCATATGGGGATTATATAAACCATATAGAAGTTAACTGGTTCATAATAACAAATAATCCCCAATAGAATGAAAATTTAGATGAAACCCCTTACCACATGTGCCATTTCATGTGAACGAGATTTAATGTGATGTAAGAAGTTTTAAATATGTTATTAAATAATAATAAAAAAATATTTTTATTTATAATATCTTATAATACCCTTCTATAACATATCCTCTCCCATTCATGAATAATATATAATTTATTTTCTTGTTTTTGGTGTTAATTCCATTTTTTCTTATTTTTGAACTATTATGACTAGTCGTGATTATGTGAATATTATATTGTAATATATCCTCCATAATAATAACCATAAAAAATATAATATTATTAAATCAATTATATTTTTAAAACCAATCATGAATGTTGGTAATGAAAAATGGTATATGTTTAGATCATGGAGACGATAGTTCACATGTATGTGTGACTAACACATGCATTTTTCAATAAACATTATAGAAAGGATGTAAGTAATATATTAAATTTAAATAATTATAATAATGTCATATATACCATATTATATAATTATATATGTAATCCAAGTGGCATGGTGATGAAATGTGAGTCACATCACTTCGTGAAGGTGGTTTTCCGTACATACACGAACGACTATATCATCTTAACTTATGAAAATAACATAATTTCAATCCAAAATTATGAATATATCATTAATATCATAATTAGTTGATTTATATCACATTAAATCGTGATAATTACTATATATCACCTTCCATGTATAGTGTTATTGAAATAGGAATCACATTGCTTTGTGAGGCGGTTGTCTTTCCACACCCATGGGAGACATTATCGAGTCTCCTATAGAATAGAAATTAATAAGTTATATATGATATAATTACACCATATGGAAAATAGTTTCATAAATACTATATATATATGTTACATCCATCATAAAATCCATTCATGATAGTTGTTAATGGAAAAATGAATGACATCTCTTCAAGAGATAGAAGTCCACTGTACACCAGAAATATGATTTTCAGCACATTTGATAGAAGTGGTGTGGGGTATAGGACATTAAATTTTAATAAAAACATATAATAATATATAATATAATGATATTATTATATACCAATTTGATAATATCAAATGAATCTAGTGGATAATGAAATGAAATAAGAAGACTTGTTGATGATCATTACTTCATCTCTGGGTATCCTCCATAAGGTTGCACTGCATTTCTCTTTAGATGGATTTATTAAGAAGATAATGCATATGGAATGAGGGTATGCATTTTTTGGATGCTATTTGGCTAGGTTGTGGATGATACAAAATGGTATTATGGGTTGAATAAGTTTGGGGAGCGAGTTCCATTTTATAATTGAATTGGATTGACATTCTTGTAAATACCCAAATGTATTCTCTATTGTGGGTAACCCTAAACTCATGTTCCTAAAAAGTATATCCATAACGTATGGTACGACTAATGTAGTGTATCCAATCCTCTAAAACAAAAAAAAAATTGTAAATATATTTTTATCATATTATTTCTTATTAATTTTGTTAACTCAATTTTAACCATTTGGGTTTTACCACTAAAACATTTAACATTATTACTATCAATTTAAATTATCCATTAATAAATAAATTAAAAATTATATTTATTATATATAATATAACAATTGATTATGAATATTAAATAAAATTTATTGAATATAAATATTATGTTTGTGTAATTTTATTTTTAATACAAATGCTTGTAATGTGAAAAATCTTATTTTATCTTAATCACTATAAATAAGTTGAACATTTTATACAAACTATTGGGGTACAAATTTAAATTTAACATATTATATAACATAAATTAGGATGATATAAAATAATGAAATCCATTTCTCCAAATTCAAATAACATAATTTGTTGAATTTAATTTAAAATTAATCCCACAGACAAGATGATAAAGTGGGTATTTAAAATGAAATTTTCTAGCATATTATAATGTTTTTATATAAAAATGTTACATGTAAATTATTAGAATAACCTAAATGGATTTAATGATATATAAATATAATAATATATAAATATAATTTATTATAAAATTTATTTAACATTATAAATTGTATATTTGAATGTTTTTTATCCATTAAAATTCCTTATTTTCACTATTCATAATAAATGAACCACTTCATAAAAAAAATAATTAATTCAGCCTAAAATTAGATTGATATTTGGATTTAAAAAATGAAATAATTTTTTTAAATACATTTTAATATAATTATCAAAAACAAATATTAAATTTCTTACATGGATCCTTACTAATTTTTTTTTTGTAAAACCGATGTTGTGTGCATCACAAGGTAACGATAAAATTAAATTTATTCAAAAAGAAATATATTATAATGAATTGGGGTGTTACAAAATGAAACTAGTTATATCCAAGGGGACCATCATTCCCTACTATCACCTATTTTTTCACATTACATAAGACCAAAATTCTCATATTTCTAGGGATAACAGTGTATCATGCCTCATACCATAACATGGTCATGTTATCAAGAGTAATACAAAATATGAAAACACTCCATATCGTGGGGTACCAAAGAAAATTTTGAACCACTATTGTACATTTTTTGTTAATATAAATATAAATGTATATCATATAACAGATACAACACATGGAAATAGGTAAATACATATATAGTTAAAACAAATCCTTTCATGTAGTACAAATAGAATATAAACACACACACATGAGATTAATATCAGACCTGGTTCTCAAATGCTATGAATGCAAACACATGGGATCAAACATAAAACATGGACCCATGTAGAATAAACACACACATTCAATCAAAATTAATTATCATTTAAACTATTATGGAACACAACATCATGTCATGATTATAATTATATAAAAATACTCTATAAGGTATGGAACTTCCTGACACATTATTATTGAAATCAATGTTATGTTTCATCAAGAGCATTGTATCCCTATCCATTTTCTCATGCCAATTTGAATAATATTTCATGCCATGTGTTCTTAAATCTGATACCAATTCAGCATAAAATTTTATTAACACTTGAATAAATGAAAATTCAAATGAATGGGTAACGTATACACAAAACATAAATAAACTATCATTAATGGTAGTATTTATATGTGTTTGATGGAAATTTAATTTATCAATATTGGAAAAATCACAAATGTAGTGAAAGAAGGATATTATAAATTTATATCAACATTATGTTCCTCTATATTCAATGGTTCAATCATACAATATATGTTGTTGTAGAGGATAAAATACAATGAGTTCCTTAATGAAGCTAAAACAATTCCAACCAAAGCTCATCCTAGATTCTTCTTGTGCACCATAAATTCATCTAAATATCATTTTGATTGATAAAATAATTTATATAATTGGAATTTATTAATTAATAAAGATAGAACAAATATAAACTAACATTAAATACCCCAAATAATGATTAATTAATTTTTCAATTTTAAATGTGTGAGATCTGTAAGTTATGGTATACATTTCAACCCATTTGATTTCATCATGACAGTCAACATGGACTCTAGCATGGCTTTGTTTGTCTAGAACATATCAATCACGGAATCCCAACATGTAAACCACCAATTATTGTTTCCCTGGTTAATTCAATTTTCATCTCAACATGACTATAACACCCAGTTACCCTTTAAAAGTTCTCATGTTTATGATATTTTAACTTCTTTTTTAGAGTGTGTATGTGGGACTCTCTGGGATGGTTTGATTTTTTTATGGTAAATGTCATAATTTTTATAGATGTGAGTTTATTTGAATTCATGGTGTCATTTTATAATTGTATTAATGACTTAGTGGTGTTATACTAAACTTCATAGAATTATCAAACAATGATCTATCAGTTTTTGTACATAAAGATATCTTTTTTTGCATTCTAACTTGGATTTACATGGCATGTAATGAGGTTATGAAACACATATACATCACCCATGAGATATAATAAAGTTATACAGTGCATTATAGATCACCATTTCATGTAATAGGTTCATCTGGTGTAATTGGAAATACATGCTTTTATATAAAATGGTGATGGGTATTTCATCATATACGAGCTGTTTAGATTACCTGTTGTGTAATTTCATTACATGTCATGTAATAGTCATGAGTTGTTCATTAAGGGTTATCAAGAGTGGTTTCTTATTTCTTTCATTGAATAATTTCTTATCTAGACCTAGATTCTCTCCATATAATATTGTGGAGCTAACCGATGTTGACATAGAAAATACCATAATGAAAATTGATCAATCACTTAACAAAGAAACCTATAGGGGAGTACTTCTTAAAATATAGCCAATAGATGGCCTCAAAGATATTAGAATGAATAAGGCAATTATTGAACTATGAAACTACTCTTTTAGCACCAAAAAATCCCATCTCATTACTATTACATGATGTGTAACCCACATACTAATCATGTAATCTACAAGACTCATATATCCAAAAAAAATACACTTATTAATTAAAACCAAGATACAAAACCTTACATGATGGGAATATGTCACACAAAATGTAATTACTTCACTCCAACTACCAGTCCATGGAATTGTTTAGTATATTGATACTTATTGTGTATCCTCTAATCAAGGTTCGTAAATTTCCATTAGACAGAAAAAACATCAAATTTAAGCGGAAGAACGAAGAGACTGTATATCCAAGATTCACTAAACATGGGAAGAACACAAAAATGTCATTAGATCATTTATAACTAAAATCCATTAATTCAAATAAACATATATCCATAAAAATTTGTCCATTTTACCCTGAAAGAGATATCTATATCTAAGAATCCCATAAACACCCCCAAATAAGGATGATAATAAAATAATAAACAAGTGAGTAAAAATAAAGTGAAATTGGTTTTTTAAATAACCCCAACATATACACTTTTTTCACCATGAAAAACATTGAGATCCAAGATCCAAGAAAACAGAATAAAAATTCAACCTAATAAATGACTACTACTCCCACATCTCTGGGAACTACATTCATCACCATCATAGTACCCAGACTAGAGTAATAATTATATAATGAAAAACCTTATCATGGAAATCCATGATCTCAATTGGCTGCTCAACACCTGTTGTATCAAGATCAAGATCAATATTATCCATCTAACCCTATGGTACATATCATGTATATACAAAATTATCTATGAATCATTAAACATGTTGTGGGAAATTATTAATTTAGAATGAAATTCCAAACGATGGGCCACCATCCCATGTTGACCAATAATCTCAAAGGGTCCCAAAAATTTCATTGCTAACATACCTTTCATACCCAAGGGATGATTAACCATGAAATGTGATCCTCGAACAAAGACCCAATAACCAAACTAAAACTCAATTAACTGATGAATATGGTTTACAAAATATGTATACAATACTTATCCAGGATCCATCTCCTCCATGTCAACAACACCATCTCTATCATCTCCTGAATGATACTTGGAACAGCCATGGACACAACTTTCCACTCAGTAATGGAAATGGTAAAACTATATGCCCTCCCATAAAAAGCCTCTAATAAATCCAAATTTATCAATAGTTTATAGTTTTTTTAAAATAAAATTCAACCTAAGGAAAATTCATTACCCATTATCCACCAAAATAACTACCACAGGAAAAGTGTATATCCAATAGAACCTAGCTATCACTCTATGTCATTCCAACTATCTATAGATGATAATATATGCTCAATAATATATTATAAACCATATACTCATTCAAATCTTTCTATAAAAAATATTTTAGGCATCCATCCATTTTCAATACTACCATAGTGGGAACCCTATAATGTCACTTAATCTTTAGTGGATTAAATGTTCTCGTGAATTTACACATTCATCATCTCATGGATAAGAAGAAAGAGAGCTGACTTTATGATTCAATCAATTATCAACCAAACTAAATCACTCACACATGGATTTTTTAGATAAATAATGAAAAAACCTATGTAAATATCATCCAAAATCTATACTGTAATGTGTTTCAGCATCAACTACCCCACATGTCTTTGGTGTTCCACTTTAATTATGTGAAAAGTAATGTACCATTATATTAATTCCACATTCGCCCATGTCATCCCATTCCACTAATGTTGATGTCTCAAATCATGATACATATTGTTTGTTGAAGGTTTTATATTCCACCAATAATGGTTTCAACTATCTAATAACATCAAAATTAGGGAAAATGTAACAACCAAACTTATATAGAAGAAAAAATATCCATTATGAGACTCATACAACTCTTCCATGTTCTCCCAATGATAGAGGAATTCATTAATGTGTTATAACATGGTGTCTATCATATGCTAAACAAAAAACCACTCATCAATAGTTGAGTCCCTATTATCAAAACCATAAACACCTTTCCACCATCCACTTCCACATCCAATATCATATAATCGAAAAACACATCAATGAACACTCCTCAACTAATTCTTTGTTGGGATTTATCATCAATTTTAATCTCAATGAATCAGAAACCATATTCCATTTCCAATGGGAATAATATATATGAAAATTATAATTCTGAAGATACTATACCGAGATTTTGAATCGCATTTTCGATCACTCTGGGTAAAAATACATTTTAGGAACTTAGGATCATAATATGCCATAAACAGCTGATAAAACAGTGATAGTGATACCACATCTTGAGTTCATTCATAATCGATACCAACCCATAATCATGGGTTGGGTAGTTCTTCTATTCAAGGAATGACTGACATTAGCCATAGGCCACCACCTAATTACCCTGCATCACAAAACATCCAGAACCAACATGATAATCATATCATAAAACATCAAAACTTGATCATGGTTCTTAAAAAATAAAAATGGTTATAAATTCAAACTCACCTTCATATCCTAAATTAATATCTGGAACATTTCATTCCATTCAATATTTACACCAATATATGTTATATTTTTCCTAGAATATTTTTTCTTGGAGAAGTCTTTACCAAAATATCTATAGTTGCCACAAAATGCCAAGATTCTCTAGATCTAAAACAGATTTTTAGTCTACACTCAGGACATAATCCCTATTATATTTTTAGGATCTATTGAGATAACCCCTATGAAATATAACATGACAAATGAACAACACTTCTAGGAAGAAAAAATAAAATTTAGAATCATTACCATATATATGATGTTCATTCTTGGCCTAGAGAATTATATCCAGATAGTTCGTATGCTCGTCCATTGACTTGGATTACACCTAGATATCTTCAATGAATACAAAAATAACGATTCCAAGAAGAAAATAATTTTCTGATTCATCAAATACACATCAACCATAGAAAATTATTGGGACAAAATGACATATCCTGAAACTCGAAATTACTATAAAAACTCCTAACCAATATCATAAGTATATCAACTACTTGGAATCTCTATTGCTGATACCCCGACCACTTTTCAATTTTAGTAAACCCTAGATACCCTAAAAGATGATCAAAGAGATCATGAAACATTAGAAATGGATATTTCTTCTTAATAATGCCCCAATTAAACATTAAATTAACACTAAATGTCTAAGGCTATCAAAATCCTTCATAGAAAAGAGGATAGAAGAACCCTTTATTGACATGATAGGACAATTAAATACAGTAGATTATATGTCCACAAATTATTCCTTATGTTTTAATAGCTCTATTAGTTCTATATGATATGATTATATAGATATGCAAATTGTACCATAGAGATGTTCTATAGTAAACTAAACCTCTCTCAATGGTGGTAAAAAATCATCCAAAAATACCTTGGGGTATTCACAAATTATGAGAGAAAGTAGAAACCCCAATAATGGTTAAGCACCCTCATGTAGCACATTTGAATACTAACATGGGATTACCCAATCAAAAAGAACAACATGCCCTTCCCTTCCCGATATAGAGTCCCACTCACCCTGGAAAACACGAGTCACCCCATTGGTAGATAAGAACAGAAGTCGACATAGATAACCATCTATCTGGGCTATATCAATCATCATTTAATAAAACATGATAATCATGTCGATGATTTCCTAAACATAAACTAAAAATTCTCACTCCACCTTAAGTACTTATATCATCACCGGACACACAGGATATCTAAATCATTTTTTGGACCTCTTCCCCTATGTTAGGGAAAGATCCATTAAAAATTTCTAAATTTCTGAACATATAACCTACAAATAAACATATACTGACAGTATAAAATAATTATTATATCCTATATATGAAAAATCTGACACAAAATAAGATATGAAAAAAATACATAAAATGGAAGTTGTCCCTAATTTAGGTTCCCATTCCGTCTACTCCATTCCATACAATTGTCATGTCATTGACACTTGAACATCTCATTTGTCCTAATGATTAAACTGAACACACTTGGAAGAATCTTCATAAACCTGTAAACTCTTGGGGAGTGTGTATAATACCATAATACGTTAAGATATATTTTCCAAAAAAAATGTTGTAGATGGAATTATCAACCATAATGAGGATATTTCCTTGTATCCTCTACATATTTTTTTGGAATGACCTTGTCTTTCACAACAGTACTAGAGGATATAATGTTACCCTATCAATGCCCCAAAAACTGGTCTAAAGAAAAAGTGATGACACATATGATTCCATTTTTTACTATATGATCCTAGATAACAACAGATTAAACTAAATATCCACCCTAACATGTCCTCCAACCTCTTTCTACGTCACTCAATGTTAAACTATCAATTTAGTCCACAAAGGTTGGAAGGAACATGAGTGTCAAGTTATAATAATTATCAGGCCATATTTCTACCTCATACATTAGAGCCTTCATTTAAACATTTGTGAAATGCTCGGTTTATAGATTCACTAACACAAGGGTAGAATACTCAACAATGGTATGCTCCCCCTTCTTTAAGGTTATGAATTCATGATTCCATTTCATAGGAAATGAATTCAGGTAAAACTACTGATTAAATATTTTCCTAAATGAATCCAAAATAATACTCACATGGATCATAGATTACATTGTCAATTCCCAACAGCTAATTCCTAGTCCCTTGAGCACATAAATGAAAAACAAAACATTATACTCTTTAGGATTAATTAAGAAGGTGAAGTTCTGCTCTATCCTCTAAAGCTATTCTTTGGTTCATTGGTTCCATCATAACTATGAAAAAAGGGTGGATGTTTTCTATTATATTTAGATAAAAATATACCACCCATAATGTGTTCCCAACACCCACATTACCCAGAGTCAAAATATTGTGGATAATAGCTTCTAGTATAGTAGTGTCCACTTGAGCTTCTCCTATAGTGCTTGTCACATTGATTCCACTCTCATATTTGGAATCACACTCCTTAGAAATAGTGTCTATCAAATGAAAAAACCAATGAGACATTGATAAAATCATTAATCATAAGACCAACATCACATATTTATAACAAAATATTTAAAACAATGAAAATTTAATGAATCATTGAAGGAGATAACATAACTAGAAATGTGTAAATTTAAATAAAATCCCCATACTGTTCGTTCAAATGACACCCAACTCTATGTCTCACACCAAGAAATACACCATGACGAATGATGTATGATCGAGTTTATCCTCATAAGTTAGATGGAAAAGACCCTTTTTCACATACTATCTAAATTTCATAATTTTCTAAGTATTTTCATCATACGACAATGATCCTGATTTAGATAGTGTTAACAAACATCTGGGAGAGTGACTCTTTGATAACAAATTTTAACAAACCATACCAAGTCCACTAAAGAATAAACTTGAACAATAATGGTGATCAATCATAATGGCAAGCTACTTGAAAGGGATTTAATCCCCAAAAATTTCCTAGGGGGATCCTCTAGGTTGATAAAAGGAACCCTAAAATAAAATATGAATCCAGTCATGAAACATTATAAAATCCCATCTTTTGACTATTAGACACGAATCCCATATATTCTGAAAAACTCAACACCATTTTATTAAAATAATGATGTATATTATTACAAAATAGGGAAATGTTACAAGATGTATGAATCCTTCATACAAACTATCTATTAATAACACATTTCTGGTCATGGATACATTTAGGATATCCTCTTTATATAGCGTGTAAATCCCCAGCATGCTTCAGTAGTTGTAGAATTAAACATAAAAACTCGAGATATTACACATAGTTTTATCTAATCATTTGGAGAACACTATAATGTCATTGAAACCCTTATGCTCAGAATCAATTAATTCAAATAGGTGTAAATCCCATATCATTAAGTGATTTTCCCTAACAAAGGCTCTATATCCATAAGAATCCTATAAATGCACCGAAATAAGGATGTTACAAAATCATAAATATGTGAGTTCCTATAAATCACAAAGGGGTATCTCACAACCATTTGAAACACCATGGAAACATATACCTTTAATTTTTAAATGGTAAAAATACCCATTATCCATGACAATGGACTTCCCTTATCCTAAACATTTCTGAATATCCAATTCAAAAAAGGCCCACCAGATACTAACATGGTATTATCCACGGGCATGGTGTTTTCTAATTGAAATAAAAATCACCAATCCTATATAAAAGATACTAGATGCATATAATACATTACCAAATCATGTTATAACAATGATACACATATGAAATGATTAGAAACAACTTTTATAGTAATAAAAAATTTAATTTTTTCTATATTATCTTCTTACATTAGCTATCGTCGACACTCAAAATAACATAATTATTTTCTAAAAAAGTCACAACATTTTTATTTTTAAATCATAAAACATACACATGAATATCCATATTTTTTAATTTATTCAAAATATATTTTTATCAGATTTTAAATTTTTGTTACAACTATTCAACACTAGATTTGTCTTTTTTAATAGATTAAAGGAATGTTTCATTTTTAAAAAATATGCCATGAATATCCCTCCATCCATCATCCATATTATCTATTTTCATCCTCGAAATGTATCAATAGGTTTTCAAGTAAAATAATTTTACCATTTTTCTATGAGCTTTATATTATTTCATTTTATGAAAATGGTATTATTTTCTTAATGGATTGAAAAGTTATTTTATATTAAATATTTTAATTTCATCATCCACTCTATATTTTAATTTATAAGTATAGTATCTAAAATGTGTTATATTTTTTGGAAGTATATATGTTTAAAGAATCTTTAAAATCGTGATAATACTATTTTTAGAAATGTTTTATGATATGTTTTTAAATGTTTTATATATATGTAAATCTTAAATTAAAAAAATAAATCGTTTGACTTAAAAATATGATTTTTTTTGAATTTATGGTCTCCTATCCTCAATATATATTTTAAATTTTATATCTTATTTTATTGAGAATAAATAATCATATATAATTTATTTGTCAATCATGATCATTCTCAGTTATTATTGTGACATTATATCCATATTCATTTTATAAATGATATATATTTTTATTTCAATGTCATATTAACTAAATAGCAATACTATATTTGGTGTTACTTGACATAATATTATTACGAATTTTAGTTCAATTTCACAGGAAATATTGATTTTATATATTGTACATTCAAGGGAAATAATTATTTTTTTATAAGGGAAATTTATAATGTATTGCATTTTTTACATGACATATGACAAATTCAGTGGACATATTATAGTTTTGGGTGAGGAATGATGATAGACACTCTATCAATTTATCAATATTTCTCAAATGAAAACTAATTATGTCTATTTTATATTGTTTACATACCCATAAAATGGAAACATATTTTCTAAAGTCTTTATTGTTATGTAATTTGTCTTTCTATAGTTCCTTAATAGTATGTTTCATAATTTCATTGTAAAATAAAATTGATTGTATGATCATGATATAAGAAAATATAAATTTACTTTAATAATAATATTTTTATTATTATCCATGTGATTATTATTTATATTTTCAATAGATATATTTTAAAGGTATGTTTTTAATGAAATACCATTTTCATTTATTATCCACTAAAAAATATTTTTTATTCCCTATCATCTCATTTTATTTTTTATTGTACATTACCATTTCTGGGAATGAGATCTTACCCAATTATTTTTATATAATTTCTATATGATATAATAATTATTAATTAATTTATTTTTAGATATCTAATAATGTTTTCAATTTTGTATTTTAAATTGGAAATGTAATATGGAAGTCATATATATATCTAGTATTTCAATACATCAAAACTAATCGATCCTTGGTGATATCTACCCATTTAAAAAGTACTAATATTTGAATTTAAACATGTACATTATGAAATATATTTTTATTTACTATAGTTTCTATCAAAACAAATTTAGTATGACCCTTATGAACTACATTATATAATAATATATCTATTCTAAGATTTATAATAAATCACACTAAATAATTGTTATCATTTAACATCATAGATTATTTTATTCAATGGATAAATATCACTAAAAATTACCTAACTATTTGTTTTAATTTTTTTGGAGAAGTATACACGTAAAATACCATAATATTATCAAAATATCTTCTTAGTGTAAAGATTCTGTACTAAAGAATGTCAATTTGTACAATATTTTAACTAAATAATTTCAAATTTATTATGGTTATTTTATCATTAAATAACCAATAACTAGTTTAATTTGGTGAAACTAGTTTCATATATACACATCTTATTTATATTAAACCATTTCATTTCAATGAAGCCATAATCTTTTAATATAGACAGTATGACATCAGTAGCTAAGAGATCAATAATTTAACATGAAACAATCTATCTGTCATTATCATATAATAAAATGGGAAAAATTATTCTATATTTATGTTATTTAAAAATAGATATTAATCAATTGCATTAATTTAATTTAAATAGTGAGTAAAATTATTTATTAAAAATTAAATGGAGAAAACTTTCAACAAGACACTTTGTGAAATATTTTCCTCAAAAATAATAATCTGATATATAAAATCATATTGGAAATTAATTTTAGATGAATATCAATGTGTTTCCAAGAATATGACTAAATTTAACGTAATATAAAGTCATTTTTGGACGCGATACATAAAATACTATAATTAACTATTTATTTAATGTTCATACATAGAGCCTTTGAAGGTAATTATTTTAATTGGAACTCTCAACATATTTGGGATAGCTTCATATATAATTAAAATATAATAACTAATTCCCCATGTATATTTTAAAAATTAAATGATAGAATAAGAAGAGTATGAATTTTATAATGATAAAATTATTGTAATAAATATTGAGAAGAAAAAAATATATATTCCAAAATGAAATTTTTTTCCAAGAAACATCTCATTAATGTATAATGAGGCTGTGAGTTTTTTGAAAGTATATAGAAAAATGAATAAAGTAACATTAATGTTAAGGAATGAAATATTCTAATGACATCTTCCACTTTAATATAAAGGTTATGGGTAAAAAAAATTTAATGATTCCTAATGTTTCAATGATATAATTCATAATTTATTATAGAATTAAATTATGTTGTCTTGGTATAATGAAAAAGAGACTAACCGAATAGGTGTCACTTTTTATTCAATCACGGTACGGTCGTAACAATCTATTGATATGAAAAACATATGTGTGCATGTTGGAATTGGAAGGTTACATTTCATATAAACATTACCTATATAGTAGAATATGTTTTGATGTTTAAAATACAATGATAACCCTCACTACAATATATTATGTATAGGTTACGTATGTAATTTTATGTATGTGAAATTGGAATAAATAAATTTTAATATTTTAAAATGTATTACTAAATTATAGTCTAGAATAATATAACAACTGTGTAGGTTTATGGGAAGGACTATTGTTAAACATTGGCTGTAATAAGGATATTTTTGAAACTCAAATGATAATTCATTATTTTTTCTTCTAGTTCATTGATAATAGTTCTTTAATTATGAAAACCATTTCTCCTAAATGGATTGAAATGTGAAAAATTATATAATGTTAGGATCCTTATTGAATAGGCAATTTCATTTTTAAATAAGAATTTATTTTCTTTTATTCATGAGATCCTTTTTATGATTTGGGTTTTAGATCAATATTCTATAACTCATACAAAATAAGACCAAAAAATTCAATGTGACCACCTTAAATATGTGAAAATGTTTTCTAATAAAATACTTATGAAATAAAACATATTTTATTTTCATGAGAAATCATCATTATTTTCAAGATGAAAAAATCATCTTTTTTACTCATCCTTAAAAAACGTGTAACAAAACATTGAAACATTGGTTGTGAATGAAAATCTATGTAATGGATATAAACATAAGAAAAATAATGTCTTCACTCTGTTTAAAAATAATGATATTATATAATAGAATTTACATTTAAGATAATAATATTTAATCTCAAATAATAATTTATTTCTTCCACAAATTTGATTTAACATAAAAAATATACTTATAATATAATTTATTAAAATTCATTTTTTCAAAATTAGGATAATGATGTTTACTCAAAAAACATGATGTTCAATGAAAAAAATTTATTTAAAACATCCCTATTTCATTTAATGGGTATTATTATTCATTTTAAGAAAATACATTTAGCTTTGAATATAAAATAAAATTATTTCCATGAAAATTCATTTTAAATAATAGAAAAAATAGGTTGATTCCTTTTTACATTATATTTTATAAACCCTTAGAAAAATTATTACTAATTCAATTACCAACTTATTTTCTTGTAAAACAATTATTTGAAGAGTATAATCATTACATAAGTTATTGGAGAGCTATAATAGGATCACCCAAAAAATATCAATAAAATGATTTAAACACATATAATAATACATTTCCACTATTAATTATCTTTTATTATTTAATTTAACACATAATTCAAAAAAATTTCATCCATCAAATTAAAATAAGATTAAAATTCAATTTTCATTGAAAACCTATTAATAAAATCCCAAATTCATGGGAAATGGTTTACTATTTAGAGAAAATATGAAAAACGTACCTGGATATTCATAAATCATAAATTTCTTAATGATAAAAAATTTATGTCATATTTTAGATAATAATAAACTAATTTTACATTGTAAAAAATGTATAAAATTATATCGTTAGAAAATGATAAAAATATTCCTATTAAATACATCATATAAAGTCCAATATTTTTTAAAATTGAATTAAGAAAAAAAAATTGTATCTTAATAAAATACATAGATCCATTTTTTAAACATGGATAATGTTTTTAAATATAATAAAACGATTTTATCTTTTAAAATTTATGTTTGATGAAAAATATCATAAAACAATATTTTTTATACACCAATGACTATTTTAGTGAAATAAAATTTATTGGATTTATAAAAATAATTATTTTTGGATAATATGAAAATAGAAACCATATGTTTTTTCATATATATGAATAAATAAAACATGTGGTTAAATATATTATCTCATATAAAGGAGGAATTCATACTACAATTCCCTTACATTGAGTTTGACATAACTTGTACATTGATTATCTCACAAAATAAAAAATATGTTAATTAAATAATATTCATTATTAATGGGTTTCTTGTTTATTATTCCTTTTTATAACATATATACCTCTTATACAAAATTAAATAATCAATTAATTTTATATCTAACATTTTGAGAACATTTTCCATGTATGTTAGAAGTGAAGTTAGAATGAGGATAAGGTATAAATGGATTTTTTTTATATCCCTTCCATATTTTTATATGTGTAATAATTTAAATTCTTATACATTAGATATAATTTTAAAACTATCATTGTTTGTGGTTGGGAAAAATTAATTACATTACAATCGTATAGATGATATTTCGTACGTATGAATAAGTTATATTTTTCAACCGACATTAGGGTATAAAAGTAAGTATTATCTCAACATCATAGATTAATAATTGTAAAATAAATAGAGTTTTTTTCAATAAAATCACCTACATATATCATTCATGTGAGTTAGTGATGAATAATAAAATGCATATATTTGTGATGTCAGAGTCTAAATTTACACACATGATTTTTTTATTTTCATTGGATGGGAATGAAATTATAAAAATATATATCTATAATCACAAAATTAAATTAATATCACAAACATATATATAATTTAATTTTTATCATTTATTTTTTCAGTACTTAATATTCATTAATGAATATTGAAATACATTTCACAATGAAGTGATGGTATTCATATATGAACAATTTAATTTTTTTATTTTCCATTACATGTATAAGTTTTAAAAACTATTTATTACATAAAAAAATTTACATTTCCACATATGATATATGATGATGTTATTATATGGAAATTTTAAAGAGTATATCAAAGTTCAAAAAGGAGTAAATAAAATTAAATCACCCAATTAAGAATAATACCCCTTCTTCTGCCATCATCCATAGAGGTATACCTAAGGTATTCTATGTATGGTATTATAATCAAGAAAAGACCTCTATGATGTATTCAAGGATTTTAGGAGAGTAGTTGGGTAGGGATTTCCTAATATAAGTATGTCTTTATGTGTGAATAATAGATAGTATGTTCTATACCTTTACAAGTGAGGGAGAACATGCATGTGGAATTTTTAAATTAATTAAAATATACTTAATTGATACTCAAATAAATGGAAGAAAATTGGAAATTTTATGTAGAATATAATATTTTATTTCACAATATGACTAAAAATGTTTATTTAGACATTTTTTTGGGATATTTTTAGTATTAAAATATGAATTTTGATGATTTCAACTCATTTAATCTCATACCAAGATAAGATACTGTTATACTAATGAAACTATTCGTTGTTGAAAAAATTAACATGGACCCATAAAAATTGAAAAAGTATATCTAAATATGGAGTATATTTTTCTAAATAAAAATCATAAAAATATAATAATTTTGCCCAAAACTAATCCTAGAAACTGAGTATAAAACCAGTTTTACAAAAAAAATGTATTTTTAGGTGTAAAGATGATTTTTTACAAAATTGGGAATATTTTTGATTAAAGTGACATTACATGGATTTTTTTAATGAATTGGAGCAAATGAAATTTAAAATTCTTCCAAAATAATATGAATCTTATAAAATAATTTAAAATAAAATTGTTTTTCTATATATTTCGTATTTTTACTATTCCATGAAAAATAAATATTTTCATAAAAATGAAAATATTTCCCCACAAAGTAATTTCTATATGATTTTTTAAAAAAATATTTTATTTTTATTTAATAATACTTTTAATAATGGGAAAATTATTTATAATATTAAAAAATAATGAAATTATAAAATTTATAGTGAAAAATTATTCATGAAACACATAATGAATTTATAAAAATTACATTAAAAAAATAAAATAATTATAATTAATTAGTTAAAATGAATATATAATCTACATATATAATTAAATAATTCTATAAATTTTAATTAATTTAGGATTTGAAGACAGAAAATCACTGTGAAAAAAATGTTTCTAAAAAATAAGAGTTCTATCATGAGAAGATTTTATTTTCATTTAAAACCAATCAAATGTTAATATAACTTATTTATCTATTTAAATAATTATTCTATTCCCAGCGACAATATATGTAATGTGTATAAGAAATTATTATATATCTCCTTATATGTCACTGAAAAAATTATTTTTTTCTCTCTCATCATGTGTATTATATTAATAATTCATTATATTGATTTTATTTATGCACTTGGGTCACAATATACCTGAAGGAATATAGGTATAATGATTTTATAATTTTTATTTTGTTATATAAAAATTCATTTACTCAACATATACATTTCATCATGTTTCATCATATTAAAACAACATAATTTGATGGTTTTTATCTTTCTTTGTAATATTTTATATCAATAATATGTTATTGTTTCCTTTTAGTTTAATTATTCATTTGTCATAGTATAAAAAATATAACATTCCTTTAATGAAAAATTAAAACTAAAATCTTGGGCTATTAAATTCCAACCACATAAATTATTATCATCATCTGAATTTTATCTATTGATGAATGAAAATGGTTTAAAACATTATCTAAATGAATTCCAGTTGGTGAAATAAAAAATCTGATCATTAAATTATAGTAATTATTAATATTTAAAAATTCTTATTACGAAAATATTTTGTCATAAAAATGATAATAAAACATCATTTTTAAAACAAGAAAAAGGAAATTTTGAATGTCACCTAGAAGAAAAAATAATTTGATTGTCAGAAAAGGATAACATTGGCATGGAGTGAAAATGTGAATATAAATAAAATAATAACATTGATGGAATAATAGATACTGATAAATAATGTGTTCATGATAATGTTAATGAACATAAAAATAGAAATCATTATAGGAAAAATAAAGCCATAAATTCATAAAAAATAAAACAATAATGATATCATTTTTATTTCCGGATATTTTTTATATAGTTGAGGGATTATTTTTTTAACATGATAAAAAATATTAAAAAACAAATATACTTGATTTAATTCCTTTTTATATATATAATTTAATCCATTGGGTTTCCAACATTATTTTTCAATTTCTATATCATCTGTTATGTTATAAAATAAATATTTCATATTAAGTTTTCCATTTTGGACATCTGAAATAAAAATCTATTGTTTCTCGTGATCTAGAAAAGTATAATTATCCTTTCTTCAAGCCCCTAGATAATAACCAAATCCTGTGTAACTAGATAAATCTATGTTGATATACAATATGATTGATCATTCATTTAAAAAAATAATAAATTAATAATAAAATATAAAATAATGACACCTAATGTTATTCTATAACATACCAAAAATAACTGACCATAGTTTTTATCAAAATATGAAAAAACAAATTAATAAATTTAAACATAGAAATAATAGATCGTATATTCTTATAGAAAGCATAATTTTTTCCTATAAGTAACAAAAATCACTCTTAATATTACATCCCACAAATATATATTCCCTTATCAAAGAATCTCTAAAATATTTTAATCATTTCCATACTAAATCACAAAAAATTGAAAATAAAATATTATTTTCCCATGATTCATTTATCTTTATAACAGATTAACATTAATTATATACAACATTAATTATCATATCAACCAAAATGTTTATCAAAACCATTCAACTTATGTCTAAAAATATATATTTATTCTTCCTAAAATATCATTAATTTTGAAAAAATGTTAATCATAAGGGTTTCATCAACCTTAAACATTCATTAAAAAAAATAAATGTCACTGATTGTACACCAATATTATTAAACATCAAAAAAGTAATAATTATTTAGATGTTATGAAATTAATATAAAGACAATTTTGACTCCAAATGGTCCAAAAATTATTTATTTTGATGATTAGATGAATATATATATATATATATTCACACTCATCCAATAATTTTTATAAATGAATTTACTTTCTTTTAAACCTTATCTTTTCAGTTTACATTTAAATATTATATTTTAATTTTTATCATTGTAATAACATTTTAAATATTAAGATTCTATAAATTTTAAATATATAGGGTATATTTCAAAAAAATGGAAAATTATGAACATTTAGAACCTATCAAATCCACTTTTTAAATTTAATATATTTTTAAGATTTTTAAAGACTATATTAATTTTTTTTATAAAATATCATTTATGTCAATTTTGACTCTATTCACATTATTGAATTAAAATAAAATAAAAAAGACTCATAACATTAATTAAAATCATTTAATAGTCTAATAAAATGTCATATTAACCTATTAAATTCATCTATGATATTAATAGTGTTAAATAATACTAACTATACTAATTATAATATAATTTTTTATATTCATTCATTAATATGAAAATCAATGCATTATCATTGTGTCAAAAATTAATAAATTTACTTTCTTTCTAAAAATTATACATAAAATACCATGATATAGGTAATATTTTTATTGTTTCTAATAACTATCTCTATTCAAACTGATCACTTATATTCACCAATATAAAAAAAATTATCATTAAGAGTTAAATTAATGATATTTTTGCCTTTACATTAAATTAAATGTTATAAATGTCATTTTCAAATCAAGGTGGTTATCAAAGAACAAAATTTCATCCCAAGGGTTTTAATGGTTGTATAAAACTCATACAATAATATTAGGACAGGTATTTGGGTTTTTCTATATTATTATAATATTATTTTTAACCTTATTTACCTAATATTCTTTTTAACCCAGATAAATAAAATATTAATGTTACTATTCACAAAAAAATTATTTCTATCTTATTAGAATACACTTTTTATAATTATTTCAACCATATATGATAGTTTTTTATTATAAATTCTTTTGATGTGGACGAAATAAATTTAGTATAATTCATGTGGTCAGAATTAAAAAAGGTATTTCAAAAAATTTAAAAACCATCAAACGATTGACATGTATTTATATCAAATCTCAGTGTTAAAACACATATAATGAACAACATTAGATTAAATTATAAAAACATAATCAAAATATACTTTTAAATAAATAAAAATTATAATATTACAATATAAATAAATTAGATGAGAAGGTAGTTTTGTGTCAAATTGTTGTATTTTCACATTAAATTAAAATATGATTTTTATTAAAAAAACCAAAATTTAAACCATAGTAAATTTTGATGTCCTGCTTCTAAATAGGATGTTTTTTTCCTCAAATAGAACATATAAAAGTTACAAAAACTATATTTAAAAAAAATTCTCCATTAAAGGCAATAAAACTATCTTTTTAAAATATTAGAGTATTTTATATTTAAATTTTGATTTATTCTCATTTTAATACTCTAATATTTACTGATTAATATAAATAAAATTAACAAACATGTTTAAACATATTATAGTTAGTTATATTAATACATTCCATTATAATGCCTCTGTGTTAACTACCATTTAAAATAAAAATATTACTAATGTATTCTTTTCCGATATAACTAAATCATGTGTGAAATATAAGATTTTGGAGAACCTGTTGTGGGGTGTTGGGTGTGTAGTGAGACAAAGCATACCCTTTAACATAAAAATAATATATTATTATAAATATTGATATATATAAAGATTTCCTATTCTTTAATTACCTAGGATGTTACATCGTTCCCCCCTTCTGAAATTTGCCACCCGCAATTTCATTAACTTATCAAATAAATTGGGGTATTTCCCCTTCATTTAATTTTCAGATTCCCATGTTTCTTCATCAACCATATGGATATTCCATAAAACCTTAACCTGAAAAATAACCTTATCTAGTAACACATTCATTCTATGGTTAAGAATATGTTCTTGTAGTTCCTCAAAAGAATGTTTCTCTTCGAAGTGAAGTAAATCTAGACTCTTGAGATGAGATTGATCCGGTATATTATT
The DNA here is from genome assembly GCA_963277665.1 of Viscum album. Classification (NCBI taxonomy): domain Eukaryota; kingdom Viridiplantae; phylum Streptophyta; class Magnoliopsida; order Santalales; family Viscaceae; genus Viscum; species Viscum album. Next base: position 64,679,323 of record OY728128.1, read on the forward strand.
TATTAAAATTTTAACAAAAAATGATTTGTGTGACTAGGATAAAAATGAAGGAAAATTCAATCAGTAGGAAACTAATAAAAAATTATCTAAAATTTAATAGTTTCCAATGAACCTCAAGCTTAGTATCCCATTATTACCAAAACGCATCACACATTTCCATAGTAAAACATTATGAAATACATAATCACCTTCCTTGAAAGAAAAATTTATCCAACAGATATCCATATAACTTTTCAACCTACATTGAGATATCCTAATATGATTCTTAATCATCTATAATTTTTCTACTATCTCTTCTATCAATTTTGGCCGCATAAATTTCCTTTCACATAATTAATCCCAAAAAACTAGAGTTTGACACCAATTTCCATATAATCTTTAAAATGGTCCCATCTTTACACTATAATGAAAACTATTATTTTGATAAAACTTCACCAGAGAATGATGTTGATCCCAACTTTCCTATTATTCCATTGAACAAGAACATATCATATCCACTAACTTAGGAATTTCTCAATCTGTTTTCCCATCTTATTTTGGAAGAAATGATGTACTAAAATTTAATTTAATTACCGATGACTTCGAAAGGCCTTTCAAAAATTTAAATGTGAACATGTGATCTTGATCAGATACAATAGAGAGGGGAACTCCATGTAACCTGATTATATATTTAAGATAAAACCATGAATGTTTATCTAGAGATACAATATTTCTAATAGGAAATAAATGAGTAGATTTAGTCCATTGATCAATAATAAACCAGATCTCATTGATACCATAAGAAGCCTTGGGTAATCCCACTATGAAATACGTGGATATATTTTCCCATTTCTACTTTAGTACCGTTAAAGGATTAAGCATTCCTTTTGGAAATTTTTTTCTACATTCACCCATTGACAATCCAAAAACATCGCATCAAATTAAAAAATATATCTTTTAATTCAATCTCACTAGTAATAATCTTGATGATCCATGTACGTCTCAGTACAGATAGAATTAAATGAAAATGGATAACTATGAGCTTCACCTGACAAGTCTTTATTCAAATTTGAATCACATGAAATGCATATTCTTTTCCCAACCCCGAAAACACAATCATTATCAATTTTAAATTCAGGTAACTTACACTTCTGAACCAATGCTACCTTTTTCTGCAGCTCAATATCTTTCTTTAGTAATTTCGTAATTTTGTCTAATAAAAATTATTTCACTGAAAACTGATAAAATATTGAATTTCATACCCCAACAAAATCCATGGAAAAATTAATTAATTTATTAAACAAATTATCTCTTTCAAAACGCCGCATGGTTAATGTAGCATGAATCTATTTACATAAAGAATCAACCACTTTATTTTTTTCCTACATGGTGATGAATCATGAAATCATATTATGTGATTAATTCCAACCATATACTCTATATCATGTTCAATTATTTATTAGTGAATATATACTTTAATATCTCATGATCAGTATATATTTCACACATTATATAATACAGATGATGCCTCCAAATTTTTACTACAAAAAAAACATTTGGTAATTCCAAATCATATGTAGTGTGATTTATCTCTTGTGGTTTTAACTAACTTGAAGCATATGAAATTACCTATTCCTTCATCATTATGAAAAACCATGTATTTTGAATGAAGCATCATTGTTGATAATAAATTCACCATTCTTGGAAGGTAGAGAAAAATCTAGACCATTTACCTATCTTTTTTTATGTTCTTGAAAATAATCTTCACATTCTATTTTCAATATGAACATTACTCCATTACATGTTTAATTTTTTAGTTAGATAGACCATTGAACAAATTTTTCATCAAAACTGTCAGTAATATCCCACTAATCCAAGAAACATATGAAACTAGGTGATATTGGAAGGTCATTCCCAATCTTTTACAAGTTATATTTTAGAAGGATCTAAAGTTATGCCATATTTAAAAACAATATTACTAGGAATAAAAATTTTTACCCATAATTCACTCTTATTAAAAATTCAATAATGTTTATTCTCATTTTAGGATTTCCAAAAATATATAAGTGAATTTCATGTTCCTCCTGACATTAAAATATACAAAAATATCATCTGTAAACATAACCACAAACTAATCCATAAAATGATAAAGGCCTCCATGCATTATATTATTAAATATAGAAGGGGTATTATATAAACTATTGATCATAACAAAAACCCATAATTCCAATATCTCATTTGGAGCACTATCTTTGGAATGTAATCCTCCTTCACCTTCAACTGATGGAACTTGGAAAACAAATCAACCCTAGAAAAATACTAATATATCTTATGATAATAAAACAAGTAATAGATATGAGTGAAATTATAATTTTTTTCAATAGTGATGTTATTAATGGATCTATAAACAGTTCAATGTATCACAGAACCAACTTTCTCTTTCATAAATAAAACAGGGGAAACCCCTAGTGAAGTACATCATTGAATGAATAATTTATCATGATATTATTCCATTTTTTTAAATTCCTCCAGTTCGACTTAATCGATTCAATATTTTGGTTTAGGGATAGTCATTGCATCAAGCACTAAATCAATGTTGAATTCATGCTCCCAATCAAGAACAATACCCCTAATTTTTTCAGGAAAAACAATTATAAATTCATTCACTAGTAGAAATTCACACACAAAAACTATTTCATTACTATCAAAAACAAGAGCTATATAACATTCTATAAAATATTTAGTAAATGTCTCATATTATTAGTATGTTATCAAAGATACAAAATCATTGAATTGAACATTCTTTAATTTATAATATATTTTATCATGACAAAACAAATCTCAATCTATACACCAAATGATATGAAATTAAACGTTGGGAATTCAACATGATTTACATGAAATATCATACCACTAATGATTATATGAAGATTCCAAAAAATCATGGTATCATTAATACATCCTCCTTGGGATTTCACATAATGTTCTACATAACATTCATGTGCTACTTTATAAAAAAATTTCAAAGCATTTAGATGTTAATGAATATGAGGATCGAGAGCCAAATAGAGTATGGTAATAATTTGAAAAAATATGTAACAAACCTTTCACCACATTATTTTATGGTCCCACATAAATCATAGTAGTAGAAAAATATTTTCCCACACACTTATTCTTTCGATCTTATTGGTTCCCACCATGGGAAATCTACTTTGGACATACATTAGAATACTACTATAACTCATTTTAACTGATACATCTTACCTCTATATTTTCATAGTATTCGTGATAATATTACTTACAGTTATGAGCAATATGACCCATCTAACCATACTGAAATAACATCTCAGACGTTGAGAGTCATTCTCCTTGATTCATTTTACCACACTTCTCACAAGTCGGTTATTTAGTTTTTTGACTACCAAAAAAATTTGATGAATTCTTTCCCATTTCCTACCAACTAGATTTCTTCTTTTTCTTGCTCTCATAGAACACGTGATCTATAAAAAACTCCATTTCTACCTTCTCATCAAAATTTTCAAGTTACACATAGATTTCGATCTCACGAGAAGCTAATGCCCTTTGATATTTTAGCTTCAATACTATGTAAACCCGATTTATCATACTCTCAATATCCCAGATAAAATATAGGAGGTACATTGAAATATAGGTTATATATTCATCATATGAAGCCATAGAATATTCCAAATTTTATCTCAATTTGATTAATTTATTTTCCATTCTAGGTTGAATAGCTTTAGGAAATTATATCTCAAGGAATATGTTTTTAAATTCATCCCATTCTATGGAATGAATCTCTTCACATCCTCTAATATTTTTAACAATTTACCATAATTTATTGGATTCAACTTCAAAAAGATAAATAAAATGTATATCCTTTTGATTCACTAAATACACCATTACATAAAAAATATTTTCTTGTGCTTTATTCCACCCTCCATCCTAAATAGTCATAAATGATCCATCGAATAATTGGGGATATTACCTCATGAAATTCTATAATACCAACATATTCTCCTTTGGATGATCTGATTGTTCTCGTACATGAACAACATCACAATTTATCACCTGATTTAACTAATAAATCACTACAATTTAATTTTGTCTTCCAATTCTGACTATCTCTGGATTCTAATTTAGAAGTGTATTTTCCAATGTATGCCTTACAAACATTGTTTCCCTTTTTCCTCGATAAAAAATAATTCTGAACCAACATGTCATATATAATGAAGGAAGGTAATATTAAAATTCTATATCATTTCAAATTGACCATAATGAAAAAAAAATCTTTTTGAATATTTTGTTTACAATGTCCTAGTCCCTAAATTTATTTAAACTGATATTTGATACCAACTATAAGGCCACAGTCTTAAACATTACCTAGTCTTGAGATAAGTTAATAATTTCACTGTAATTCACATCAAGGATCTCATTATGTTTAAAGATTTTGATAATTAGGTCATAACTCATACATAAAAAATAAAATACTTCAATGTATACACTTATACTCAATATCCATTTTTAATAAAAAAAATTATGATAAAATATGGTTTCATTTCATGGTTAAAGAGCATAATGATTCCTTTATCCCATACATGACTCTATTTTTATTAAAGTCATGTGAAAAACTATACAAAACATGGGATAATCATAAAACTCTCAGAATGGGATACAAAAATAAGAAAAACAATTAGTCTTGAAAAATGGAATGTAACCCCTAAACACTTAATCCTAAATTTATACGTTTTTCCTTTATGAATTAGTAATTACACAACAATGAATGTAATCTCATTTCATACCATTTTTGTAAAAAAAATATTACCTTAAATCCCAAATAATGTAACTTATAAAAAATAAAGGTAACATGAGAAATATTCAAACATAAATATAATAACCATACAATTTACATCTACACAAATCACTAAATAGAATTTCCATACGTCTGACTTCCATATCCAATGAATTTGTGGTTATAACATAACCATCTGTCATTTTTTTAATCATGGAACCACCCATTTATGGTTTATCACATAACCACCAAGCGTTGGTTTATCACAAAACCACCTTCCCAATTTCTAAGTACCATTGTTTAACCATAACACATAAAGGACTGCAATTAATAACATTTCATGTATAAAATTTACTTATCCATCCCAAGAAGTCATATCCAGATATTAAATAAATAAATCAACTTATAAAAACATTTTCAATACCAAAACACATAAAAAAGAAATAATGTATTTCTTTTCCATTTTAATAATATTAATACTTATAAAGGATGCCAAACATCAAATAACAGTTACAACAATAGAGAAGTTATTTCCACTATATATGATAAAACATTCTATTTTATCATTTAGTGAAATTCATCATATTAAAAATATTCCCTTTTGAAAACCTTTTAATGAAATGAAAATTAAAAGGGATTATTATACTCTATATAAGATAAGGAGGTGTATATTATCAAAATATGGCTCAATGAAATGATATTTAGATGAAGTCCCATACCATGAGTTTGATTCTCCATGTGTGTTCCTTTTTTATCCCAATAAATAAAATTTAGTTAATTTCCACCAAATTGGGAACATTGTTTTTGTTTATTATTCAAATTATATATCTTTTTACAATATAATAACAATTATATGATTATTTATGATCATATTGGATGTTTTGTAGATATTTGGTACTTGATTTGAAAATCAACATGGTTTGAGGTCAATAGTCCTTTTAGTCACATATACATATTATCTGGAATAATATTCATGGAATTATGAAAAATTTTACACATAAACTATACCCTTTTGTCAAACCATTAATTATGGTTATGAAAAATTAATAATTTTATAATCAAGGGGATGGTAAGTCGTACATACTCATGTGTAAAAGTTTACATTTTTAATTAATCATTATGGAAAGAAGGTTAGTATTAGTTTACCTTTCTATAAGGATAATAGAATAATTAATATAATATTAATAATTTAAATATAATTATATATATCAAACAGGTGATATAAGAAATAAAAACAATTTACATCGCTTTGTGGAGGTGACTGTGCATATGTACATACGAATGACATTATCGATTTTTTGTTCATAGAAGTATAAAGGTAATTGATGTATTATATCATATAATAATTAATATTTCACAAATGTAACATATGAACATTAATTACCTTATTATAACAAGACATTAGATATGTTTATGGAAAATGAATTAGATCAGTTCGTAGAGGTGGTAGTTCACACGAATGGACGAACGGTGTTATCATTTTTAGGATCATGGAAGGTTGGATGTAATTGATGTAATATGTCTTATAATAAGTAATATGTTAGGAATATAATATGTGAACATTTATTTAATTATTTTAACCAGTCATGAGAGATAGTTATCGAAAACTAATTAGACTGGTTTGGGGAGAGGATAGTTCCAATGTATGCACGAACGATTATTTCCATTCCTATTAAATTGAATTGGATGTGGAATTAGGTGATAATATTAACATAACAAATAAATAATCATATTGAGGATCCTATATTTTTTATCTCATCATGGTTAGAATAATTATAAATGAAGTTTAACAAGATATAGAATTTAAATATTAAAATAACACGATTCTTATTCTACGGCGGGTCGCCTTTGATAAACACATTGACACCTAAGATAATGTTTTGGTTAGATATTATCCAAAACAAAAGGCTTTAGAAGGGTGAATAATAGATTGGAATGTGTTCAAGATTATAGGATAGGGGAGGGCCCCCTTGGAATTATTAGAAGCGTTAAATTAATATAAAATCAATTTAGATTAGAAATGGTCCAAACATAATTTATTTTGATTATAAGTGGGGTATATATTGAAATAAATCATCCAATAATTTTAAGAAATTTATTTATCTTATTTTAACTATTTTTTAGTTTACCAATAGTTATTCTCTTTTAAATATAAATATGGTAAAACATTTTTAATATTAAGAGTCTTTAAATTTTACTTATATTGGGTAAATTTCCAAAAAAGGTTACTTATGAACATTTAGAGATTATCATATCCAATTACTAATTTTAAATTATTTTTAAGATTTTTAACTATATTAATAAAATATTTTTTTTAAAATATCAATTATGTTAGTTTTTAAACTATTGATCCTATTGAATTAAATTAAAATCCATAAGATAGATAACATTGAAACAAAACAAATAATAGTCATATAATATGTCATATTAACCAATAAAATTCTTTTATGACGAAAATTATGTCAAAAATATATATATATTATTATTTTTAAAATCATTTATCGGAATATTTCATTTGTAAGTTAATCACTCCATCATCATTGTGTCAAAATTAAATTTATTTATTTAGTGTCTTGAAATTATAAATAAAATACCATGATTTAGTTAATATTTTTATCTCTCTAATTACTATTTATAGTGGAAAAGATAACTTATGTAACCCCATAATAAAATTGATTAATTAGTACAAGTCATGTTTGATATATTTTTGTCTTTACATTAAATTTAATATTATTAATGTCGTTATCACACTCAAGTGGCTCCAAAATGCTAAACGTTCATCCCATGAGTTTAATTGGTCATCTATAACTAATAAAATAATATTAGTACAAGTTTTATGGTACTTTTATATTATTATAATATTATTTTAACCCTTATTTACTTAATTTACCCTTTAACCGTGGTAAATTAAATATTAATGTTACAATTAAAAAAAAATTGATCTTTTTATACCAAATGTTTCATATTTATTTAAACCATGTATGTAATTTTTTAAAAAATAATTTCACAGAAGATGAAAAATTATATTTAAATTTAATCCCATTTCCAGAATGAGAAAAGGGTTTTTAAAAATTTAAAACCATCAAAATATTGATATGTATTTATATCAATTTTTATTGTCAAAATACATCCAATGACCAAATTTGGATTAAATTATTAAAACATAATATTATTATAAATTAAACCCAATGAAAATTATAATATAATAACACAAATAAATTAGACAAAAAGGCAGTTTTGAATTAAAATGTAGTATTTTTCACTGTTGATTAAAATATTAATTTTATCAAAAAAATATATAATTTAAACCAAATTAAATTTCGATCTCCCAATTCCTAATAAGATGTTTATTTTTTCAAATACAACTTATTAAAGTGATAAAAATTATATTTAAAATTTGTTCACCATTAAAAAGAGGTAAAACTACCTTTCAAAAATAATAAAGTATATTATGCATAAAATTAGATTTATTCTCATTTTAAGACTCTTATATTTATTTGATGAATGTAAAAATATTTAACAAACATGTGTAAGCATAATATAGTTAGTTATGTTTATTACTACAAATACAATGGCTAAGAATTAAGTAACATTTAAATAATAATATTAATAACATATTTTTACGATATAACTCAATCTTGTGTGTAATATAATATTTTGGAGAAACCCATTGTTGCATTTTAGGTATGCTATCAGAAAAATATTCCCCAATAACAAAAAAGTAATATATTATTTATCTATATTAATAAATATGTAAATGTATTTATCTATAATTTACTGGTGTTTTAGAAAAATCATTCATTTTATTCAAAACCAACAATTATTTTGAATTTATGCTCAAATTTTATTTATAAGTAATTTATAGTTTGTTCATCATTTCATTCAAAAATAATAATATTAGTTCCCTAAATGTATGTTCTCTATTAGTCTCTAAATTTTATTTGAAAATATATTAATATTAATTACTAGCATGTATATGTTTCTAATTATAATATTGTATAAAATATATATCATTGTAATATAATGTGTTAGTTGAAGAAATATTTTTGGGAATAATATTTCATTTCATATGGATATATTTGATGTTCTATATTCATAATTCAATACATAAATTTATTTTATGACGAGTCGAATTTATATTCAAATATATTGTTGATTTTGTAAATAAAGAATATATTTGACTTGTGTTGGTGATGGGTGAGTCTAATTTATATATTGAATTAAAATATATCGATTGTTCTCAATAGACACACAACAATGTGTATTTATTAGTATTTAATTGATAATGAGATGGAAATGTCTTGGAATATGGCCCTGATAATATTTATTATATTATGGCACAATTCCTTGATTTAGGGTCCTTGATATCTTTCCATGAGGACTGAAATTTCGTAACATAAAATATGATGATATGAATTTTCTTCATTATAATTTCCTTTATTACTATCCATATTAATATTTTATTGATATTTTACATAGATTTATTTTAAATCTCATCTTATTTACAAAATTAATTATATACATTTTTTAAAATATTATGTATATTTTATACCAAATATAATCATCATAGATGTCATTTTACACAATAGTTATAGAGTATTTGAGCACACCCATTTGGTTTTTGTTCCATTGTATAGGATATGAAGAACTTACATTGATTAATATTCAATTATGTAACAAAATTTTTCATTTCCAATTTTTAATTTCAAATATATTATGTTATTCATATATGTGTATTATTTTTAATTCTACTAATGTATTTGGTTCCCAGTAATGTGACCACTAGTATCTTATACCAATTTTATAAAGTAAACATCGATTCTATGCTACATGAGTCTCAGTTTCAACATCTATCTTGGTCCATGGTGTTACTTTTGGATTCACCTCACATTATATTTCCACAAATAGTGGATATTATAATCTATATGTTCTTTAAATCATTAAATATTCTTTCTATTATCATTTAGTTTAAATCCCCTTCAATAAATTTCTTCTTTAATCTTTTATAGTAGATTATTTCATATTTTCCTCTACATAATAATTTTCTACTCTTTCCCTCGCATTAAAAATTATTATCAATTGTTTAAAACAAAAAAACCATTAATTTTTCTTAGCACTAACCTCAGACTATTCATAATGTCATTTAAAAATATTAATCCCAATAATTAATATATTTAATTCACTTTTCTTATAAAATATAAAACATGAAAGTAATTAAATTTTTGATTTCAAACACAATCACATCAAATGTGTTATAGAATTAATCATCTAAAACACCATATAGAATTGATTTCCTAATTGTTACAACAATATCCTTTTATAAAACATGATAGACTATAACATAAAATTATACTATAATATAATGATTATTGTATTCATGGATCCATTGGTGATCATGAATCCATATATTAAATTAAACAATCTGCTTCGATGATTCACAACAACTGTAATTTAATCCTGCATGACATCAATTATTTAAATATTACTCATAAAACATTTCCATTCATCTGTGGTTTAATTTTATTAATCTCACCCTTATCAAATTGTGTCTTTGTATCCCTATATAATTTTTTTTATAATAATTTCACATAATTTATTTTCATTATATTGTGATCTAATTATAGTAGCATTGATAAAACATAGATCCTAATCTATTTTCTCCCTGACATTTATCAGGAATCATATTTCAATTATCTACCATTACTTTTGGTCTTGTTTCCCTTTAGATTTTATTTTTTTTAATTTCTTATTGCTTCGAAAAATTAGTATAAATTCATGTTTAATAGTTTATTAAATATTTTGAAGGGATCTTATGTTGTTTTGCAGTCAATTATTTACATTAAAAAAATTTCATTAACATTAATAAAACATGAAATAGGTTAATATTATGTACCAAGATTATCCTTTGAAGTCCTTTATATATAATTTTGTATTGATCAGATATTATGCAATTTATTACAGCCCCACCAATTTTTGAAACAATTGTGAGGTATTGGATGGTATCCCAATGTAATTTAATCCAATCATATGTTAGTTCATTGAATACCATAATTTATTAAAATGTGTTTTCGTTTTGATTTTTTTAGGAAATATGGACAAAATAAATATTACACCAGTTACAAGAATATAATTAACTAAAATTTTAAAAAAACAATTCAACTAAAAACCATAAATAAATATTTTATAACCCATAATATTTTTAAATAAATTGAAATATAAAATTTCATAAGTAGAATTTAAAATTATTTATGTTGAATTAAAATAATATATTATTATTCAATTATATTAACATAATAATACATTTTATTATATTTAAAAGTGTCAAAATTATGTAAGAATCATGTTATAATAAAACCAAGATATTAATCAAAAATATTTATCATATAATATGGTTATAATAAATAAATAAATAAAAATAGTATTATGGTGAAAAAATTATTTTTCACTAAAAAATATAGAAACATTTAATTCTGATTGTAAACAACAAAATAAATGTAATTAATACCTCATAATTATATTTGAGAGTGAAATTTACCAAAATATGTAATATAGTATTTTTTGGAATGAATATATAGTAGTTCAATAAAAATATACCAAAAAACTAATCAATTTCATATCTAAAATTATATAGAAAACATTTACAAATAGTTAAAATGTGATGTGACGATTAATTCAATTTAAATTATAATGAATATTGTCAAAAAATTATAAAACCACCATTAATTAAAAATAGTGTGTAAAATTGATTACCACATATGAAATGAATTTAACAATTCTATTTTCCAATTTAATAATATATATATTCCAAACTTATTCCATGGATATGAGTTGAAAATTTTAAAAATCCATCAAAATTGTCAATTAAAAACTCACTTTTCCATTATTAATCATTAATATAATATAGTAATTAACTCAAAAATATACTCACAATATTTATATTTTATTAATGAAATTATTTTACAAACATCGAATAAAATTTACATTATATGATATTTACATTAATAATTATATTTCAATTCTTAATGATATGTTACTAAAAAATAAAAATAGCCACAAAAATATTCTTATCTTTTTTTATATGCCTTCATGTTTCCAATAGTGATATGTGATAAATTTCATAATTTATTAATAACTAGTAAATGTATAAAAACAAAAAATTACAATTTAAATTATATAAAAAATACATTTTATCCCATGATGACCTTAGAGTGTTGATTGAATTTCATAATAATAATCTATTTTTTATTAAAAATTAAGAATGATAATTATTATTATAAAATGTTTTCAAGGATAAATAATGATCACTTCATTAAACGAATAAAAAACAACTAACAGTTTAATCTTCTATATTCTATAATTCTTAAAAACATATTTTTAAATAATTATTTTTTCCAAATACAATATATTCAGTCTATATATTGAGTTATAAAAATAAAAACTAATTCTAGTTGAGAAAATTAAGATAATGAATCCCATAAGGATAATTTTCCTAGTATGCCGCTATTAGGAACCCCTCTTACGTATATAGTGAGGATCATAGTATCCCTTAACATTCACCTTCAATGGTTCATGGGTTGGATATTATCATTGAGGTAAAAATATTAAAATAGGGCTCACGACACAAATATATTTCAAGAAATAAATGAGAAATCCACTGATCAACACCATATTATTATTAAAACATGAAATAAATAATAATCCAACATTCATGATATGTTTTACAAAAATCATTAAAAATTACATTTACCTAAAATTATAGTTATATATCATTGAAAATATTGGTTTAAAATAAATACTTCTTGATAGATTACTTAACACGTAGCATTGAGCATTAAGAAAAATGTGATATACTATAAAAAAGTTATTTAAGTGTAAATATTATAAACTACCTGCTAAATTATAGGTGTGAATATAAATAAAAACATTGATTGAAATAATTATAAGTCTTACATATAATGAAATTTCATTAATTGATTCACAATAAATTAGTACCCATTTTTCAATTAATTTATCATATAATTCAAAAATATTATTTCATTATAATTGGTATTTATTGATTTTTGTGTGTATAAATTATAATAACATTCATTAATTTTTAAAAAGCAAATTTTATAAAATTAATAAATTTTTCGAAACAAATATATCAATAATAGATCAAGGTGAATTTTTTAAATTAATTTAATATTGTTATTTTTCAGTATAGAGTAAAACAATCATATTATTATAAAAAAATCATTTATTATCATTAAATTGAATAATTTACCTTCAAATTATCTTTTTATTTTATATTTATATAACAGAAATCTCATTTAATTTCTTATAGACAAATTAATTAAATTCTAATCAAGGTTATAGTTGATTTTTGAATTAGTTAATTTTTAGACATAAAATTTATTTCTATAAAAATTAAGTTCATGTTGTTTTATCCACACATATTAAAATTAATTTTTTTAACATCTAAAAATATATGATTTAAATATGGATTAAATATATTGAATCATATATTTTATATATTTAAATTATTTCCCTAATGTTTTTTTAATTATGAAAATTATTTGTGGTAAATATTTGTGACCTCAGTAAGGGAAAAGATCATCAAAAAATGATAAAACTATGGGATATAGAACATAAATCTGTAATGATAAATTAAAAATAATTAGTTTTATAGGTTCCTTTTTACAATATTTATCATTTAATGTATTATAAATTTATTTTTACTACTTTTTGATAATAAACATAATAATATTTCAAGTAATGAATAAATAAATACTATCACTCTCTTTATTTTTATGTATTTATTTATTTTTTATTCATATAAAAAGAGGATTTTTTACCAATAGAATTATATTGGAAATAGGGTTTTGATTTTTATATTGGGGATTTATATTTAATTTTTAGTAAAAAATTAATTACCTTAAAATATTATGCAATGCCGACATAAATCCTTTTCAAATATTAGAAAAAGAAAATAAATGCTTTTAAAAATATTTAAGGTTAGATTTTTTTATAATTATAAATTTAGATCATTTTTAAGATAAATATGACACAATTTTTTTTGTAAACATTTATATTATAATTCCATATCCATCTTATTGTCATTGATGGAAAATAGAGTGAATAGTACCAGGAATGACTTTAATGAAACCTTATGTTAAATAATAATTTATTACATAATTTAAATTTCATAAAAGAAATATAATTGGCCAATTAAATGAGAGACAATGTATAATATTATACATTTTACAAATATACATCATTTTTTCTTTTATTCTATTTTTTTACTCATATTGTGTAAAAAATATATATTTCTATGTAATCATCAAAAGTATTAATGAGGGTTATGACTAAGAGATATAAGTTATAACATTACCTAAATGAATGTAAATTTTATTATAAAAGATAATTAGTAATCATCTTCATCCAATATTCAAAAAATATCAAATAGGTTGTACATTAGCATGAAAAATTTAATATATTAAAATATATAAACTAATTCCAGGTGTGTCATTCCATCACTATAAAAATATACCACAACTCTTCTATTTATCACACAACCTGAAAAAATTATCTTGTTAAAACCAAAGAAAATCAACTTCTTAACATCTTTATCAATGATCTAGAAGATGTAGTCTAATCGCTAGACCATCCCTATGTCCTTGTAAATGAATCAAAATAAGGAGTCTCAATGGTTATGCAATAATTTTTACAAACTATTTAATTTTACATTTTATTTTACCCCATTAGATTATATAAAAAACATTAAAATATATAAAAAATAAATCAAACTTATAATAATATTTTGATATTTCTATTTCATAACCTTATTAAAATCCGTTTTCCACCAAATGATAAATGAAAATATCGCTCACACATACATGTGGAGTTACACACCCTCGAAGAAATATACATAATTTTATGTTACCACATCACATAGATATTTGTTAGGATTAATTATATAAATATATATTAAATTTAATATTTTGTTTTTATTTATAAGTTATAAATTACTATTTTTATTTCTTTTATTCAATTCATTTGAAAATGAAGATATTGTTCATCCATACATTTGGTATACTATCTCCATGAATGGTGTAGTTCATTTTCCAAACTATAAATTTTATAGAAGAATATAAATATATTTATATTAAATATATATGATATCTATATCTAATTAAAATAAATTAGTTGATTGAATCAATGTCAAAGTGAAAGGATGAGAAAATTCTAATCAATGAAACATGAAAAAATTAATAGTTAATACACAAGGACCATTATTTTTATAATGAATTATTGATACATGGTTGTTGAAATACTATAAGTGGATAATATAATATATTCTCTGTATGTATAGGGATTTAGTATATCAATAAAAAATAAAAATTATTTATACAAGAGGTTATAATGATAACAAATTATTTCATACTTAAGGTATTGGTTCTTTACCTAAATTTTGATTCATTAGGACGTGTTTGACAATATACACAAATTATTGTTTAAGTGTTATCTATAAAGACCATAGGAATAGTAATATCATGTTTACTTATTATTTAATGGTATTTAATGCCACAACTCAAAATATTTCATACATGATAGTTTCATTCAAAAATTAACAAAGCCGTAATGATTTACCATCTCAAGTTGTCTTCCTTGGTAAAATGTTATATTATAAAACTATCTAATTTTATTATTTTTACACACATCCCATTTTATATTTTTTATCACAAATAAATTTAATTTCTTTTGATATAGTGTCTCTTTTTATGGTATTTCCTTTATGGGTATTATGACTAAAAATTTAGCTAAACAGAAAGGGTCACACATTGTAATCTCATTTTTATGGAGATTGATTATTTGTAAATATTAAATGATGATATTATCTAATCTACCTATCCATATTTATTTTATTATAATTTTTTCATTTCAGGATATTTCATTGTTTCTTTTAATTTTCTACTCTAAAAGTACTTGATGGGAAAAAATAGTGAAATTAATGAAAATCGACCTTGTTTTTTATTTCATATAAAAATATTTTTCTGCCATATCCAATTTATCATTTAAAATTTGTTCATGAATGATATTAAATAATGAATGATTGTTTGAAAATATCTTTACTATTTACAAACATTCTATTAAATCATTTTAAATGAATTTTATTTTTGTTTTAAAATCAAATTAATTTGTACCAAATTTATGAATTACTTCATTATTTTATCACACATCACATGAATGAATTATACTATCATCATGAATAATATATTCATGGACGTATAATATACAATTTTCAATGGATTTTTTCAGTGAATATTTTTATTGGGTAATTTTTTTAAAAAAGTATTTATAAAACTAATATCAAAATGATATAATAATTTATCTCATGAAATGTTATATTGATCAGTAAAATGAATAATCAATTATAATAACATATTATTATGTTTATTTAACTTCAATGTAAAAACGATTCATTGATATCAATCATATTCATTTTATATAGTAATTATGGTCATTATAATTAATTTTCAAAAATCCCACATTTATTCTATGATATCTGTTATGGTGAATGATAATTGATTTTATTATTAATGTGCATAAATATAAATCAATTATGATTATAGGATAGTTGGGTTCGTTTTATCCCTTAAATTAATAGGTTATGATTAATTTTTATTAAATAAAATGGAACTAAGAATGATATCCCAAGTTAAATAATTATTGCATATAAGAGGTTATCCCATACCCAAAGCATGTCTACATACGTGGTTATCCCAGGACATATTTCTGAAGAATGTGATAGTCTATATCTATGAAATTATATTTCATTTAATATGATAATTCCACACATTATAACACTATTTTATGATATGATCGTATTCCATTGTTGTTCACAAATGGATCTCATAATTTTAATTCATTTTGATTTATATCTTATTAACTACAAATATTTTTGTCAGGACTCATGATAATGATCTATGAATTGCAGGGTGTGTCTTTCAAAAGTTAAAATCACAGAGTCATGCACTTATACTCATGTAATCATTAAATTATCAATGACATCTCCATTGTCTACTCTTAGAAATAATCTGATCTCACCCTTTCTTATTTTTAATTTCTCAAGGTTATGAAGGAATGTTTTAAGTACTTTATATAAAATAATGTATCTGGTTGTGAAGAATTTATAGGGATATTATAAAAATATTTTATATAAAAAAAATTTATGAATAAATGTATCTAATGAAAAAAAATACAATTATGGTTATGGAAAGATCATAGTGATATTTAATGAATAATCATATATAATATTGTAATATTTAACAATGAAACGATTTAGTCACCTGATTTGGTATCAGAGTAAGGTATTATTATTATTTTTAACTTGTATGAGAAACATTTGTGAGAAATATTAATATAATCTATATCTATAACTGAATAAAAAATGTTATTATAATATAGATATAGTTTCATTTCAATAGAAAAATCACTTCTATCATGATATATAAAATTGGGTGTGGTGGTATAAAATATGAAAAAATGGAAATGATAATGAACCAGTAAAATTGGATGTTAACTCTATTTCCATTGATGCATGATGATTATGGAAAACATGAATCAAATGGAATGACCCTCCAAGATAGTGTCTACGATTAATTTAGATTTACATCATGACCATTTATAAAATATTTGAATAAATAATGACCATATATGATATAGGATAAACCTAAGGTGTCATATATTAAAGGGACGTTATCAGAATTATGATATGCTATGAATAATTTTTCCTGATTATTTGAGTATATATATTATTATTAATTACCACATTGTGCTTTTTAATTATAGATTATGTATAGAATCGGGAGGAATTTTGATATTATTGAATTTTATATATTATTCTATGATTGTTTTTACACGAAACCGAAGTAAATGGGAGATGTAATATGGATTATTATTATTATTGTTGTTGTTCTTAACCAGCAATATCAAAATATGATTAAGAAATTAAAAATATCACAATTTTTAATTGAACCAATTAAGAGAAAAAATTATACTCATGAATAACATAGAGGAAATAATATCCAATATTATATATGTTTAGAATGTAGAATGATTCTCCTAGGTAAAAATTTCAATGGAACAAAAATATGTGTAACCTATGTAAAACTACGGTATAAAAAATTACAAGGGGAAATGATGGGTTAAGTGGAGGGTAATAAGGTGCATATTAACATTACATTTATTTTTCATTGCATTAAATATAGGGATATTTTACATTATCCAACACAATTACCTAATCTACGGATAACTACTTGACTAATGAATGGATTGTGCAATTCCAATAGATGATGTGAATCAATTGAAGAATTTTCATATTGGACTTTGAGAATTATATTGTAAAAGTGTTTAATCAACGATTTTATGGTAATCAGAATCATGATACATCTAGGTATATTAATATTATAGTCTTATATATAGTATTTAAATTAATAATTTGAATGGTACTAAAAACATAGTAAGATGATTTAGTGGAAATTTAATATTTTTGGAAAACACGACATTGATTGATAAATAGGCATTAATATATGTCTGGTATTAATATTAGAATGTTTTTTGTTGATAATGTGTAGGTATATATTGATAAAGAAAATTTAATAGTATTAGTGACCTTAAAATTGTTTATTGATTCTTTGACAATGTGATTTATGTTATATTCCTTGAAGTTTAATTAATTTCATGATTAATGGATTATATTCTATAGAATGTTTTTAATTAAAGAAAATGGAAATTGTATACTTTTTGGAAGAATATATGTTTTCTATAAGGTTTTATGTTGAGATGTGTTATTAACATGTTTTAGTGGAATATATGATCCTAGAATTCACATTTTTGGTATGTCACATTAAGAAGAAATTTATATAGTTTTGGTTTTAATATTTCGAATTGTTTTTTAAATTATGTCACCTTTTAACTATTTTTTTGTGATTATTCATTAATATTGATTCCAGGTGTTTTGAAAATTTTCAAATTGTAGAATTAATTGAGTAGATATATTTGTATTATTATAAATATATTTGAGAATAATATTTTAAAACTTAATTTAATTATATTCATTATCTTTCAATGAGTAATTTTTTTTGTTTTTATGGTAACTTAGTAGATAAAATAGGAATAGATTTTTTAACCATTTTAGATATTAGTTTTATTCAAATTACATTTTGTGATTCCGTCTTGAAAATTTTATATTATTAAATATTTAATTGAATATGGGAAGGAAAGTGGTAGAAATTAATCAAAAAACATAACCAAATAATGAAACATAAATTTTTTTGGTTTGAATAAATCATGTATGTATATTTTTACATATTACATTGTATAATAATTCCTCAACTGAAGGATAAAAAATCATTTAAGATAAATACATATTCCATTTGTGAGTAATTTCTAATGAAATTATGGTCCTTTTAAACCCTCACTGATTAATTGTTTTTTTAAAAAATTCATTGAAAAGATATATATCACACTTTATTATATCAGTTATATTATTTTTCTCATTTATATCTATATTATTAATTCCTACTAATGTTATACACATATTCGAACCTATTTTTGTATTCTTTCAGATTTCATTTTTTGTTTCAAACATTCCCTTTTTAAAGGAACATTTGTCATTCCCTTAACAATGATGTATTTCAATAAAGTTATTTTAAAACAATGAACCCTTAATTACAGTGAAAAAATTGAAAGGGTGATATATATATATACATTCAAACATATATAAGGGTGATAATTTTACTCCCATATAATTTATTATAAACTCATAATATTGAAAATAGTTTTCATATAATAAAACAAAATGAATTATGAAAACTACGATATTCAATAAGAATATCCAAAAATGATATAGTTTTAAAAAATATTTAATTATTTTAATGAATATAAATAAAATAATTATGAAATTATGTATATTTTTTATATAATTTGATTTTAATTATTGAATAAAAAAAATAACATAACTATATTAAATAAAGTCATCTGTTCTTCAAAATATTAGTTTCTTCATGAATGGTTTATATTTCAATTCATATACATAAATTATAGTTACACTCCACCATTATTGTAAGTATTACTTTAGTAAATTAATATCATATTTTAAATCAAAAGGTAAAAATTATATTAATGATTTTTTGGATTTTTCTTATAATGGATATTTTTAGTTAATAGATAAAAATATTTGTTTTTGTAAAACTACCATTAAATTTCACTAAATTAAGTAATTTTAATTCCCCATTTTTATTTTATGTTAAAATTAAATTCCAACAAGACATTATTAATTATATATAATATAATTAATTATATATTAATCAGCATTGTAATTGAATTTTGTTTAACTTCATTTTTAGGATTAAAAACCATTTCTCAAAAAGATGATTTATGTTGTATCATACACATTTATATTAATTTTAATTTTTTAAACATCTAGAAATTTAATCTTGGAAAATTTATTGAATATAATTTTTAAAAAGTTTCAATTAAATATTTGAATTTTATTTTATTCATTATGAATTGTAACCATAGTAATTATACGTAACCTAGGGAGTAAAAGGTTATACCATTGTTAAAATTATTCGATAAGGTCAATTAATTTCCAAAAAACACACAATTTTTTTATTAGAAGCGTTCTTTTTTTAACACACGAATCAAATCATTATTTTTTTTAATTTATTTATCATTTTATTAGATAATGGAATTAATATTAATTAAATGTTTGAATAAATATAAAATTTCCCTCTATTTATTTTAATATCTCTAATAATTTTCATTTTCATTAAAGGTGTCTATGATTTTTACTAAATGGTTATTTGAAAAATGAATAAGTTTTTTTATTTTCATTAATTTTTCATTATTATTGATGGGATTGTTTCCTTTATTAATTTTGAAATATCCACACTTTTATTGTTAAACTAGTATAAAAATATAATAAATTATTTTAAAAATATTAAACATAAAAAATAAGTTTTCATAATTGCATTAAAAAATATTGATAAAAATATATTAGTGACATTTGAAATGTTTACATACAAATTATGAATCTATTTTTAATTCCTTAAAGTCATATAATGTAGATAGTTCTTAAAATAACATTAATTTAATATTATGTTAAAATATTTTTTAGTAAAAAATAAAAAACACCTAAAAATATTATATTTATAATATTAAATGGTATATGATCTATAATATTGATCTTTTTCCCCAAATGGGTCACTTTTAAATTTTATTATAACTCTCTAGATCCCTAAATAGTTATAAAATTTATTCATGATAATCATAAAAAAGATAAAATAGTGGATAAACAAATAGATAAGGCTCAACACATACAAATAAAATTGAATAAATAGTATTCGATGATGTCATTTTCACTCAAACTCATTGCAATGTCACAACCTAGTTTCCACAAGTCGGTTCGTAGAGCTAGTTGGTTATGTGAACTTTAGTGCACCTTCCCATACCCTAGAGGCTATAAACTACCATCGGGGGACTAATATATATTGCAGGGAGACTATAATCAATTTATCAATTCATAACAATAGAGGTAATAAATAAATAAGAGCAAAATTATAATATACAACAACTATAACAATACATACATAATAAAGAAAAACATCACAATATAATCCAAAAACATGTATAATTGACTATGAACCAATGTAATTGAATTAGATGCCAAATATTTAACAATTTTCAAATGACAACCAACAAGAAAAGGCTTTATGTCAACTCCCAAAAAGGGTCCCGACATCATGTATGATTACATCATCCATTCTACATCTGAACTCAGCCATCCAACATATGTCCCCTACCAATATTTTGTCACATTAACTCGACGTCTCATTGGGTACCAATCAAGTATCCCGAGTAACATGTTAGTAAATATTATTATTGCAATACTAATGAAAATTAAATCAATATCTAATCTATAACAGTATATGAATTTGTATAAGGAATAAACCACAAATGAATATATAATGGTTTTCAAAATAAATTTTTCATTAATTAGATTTCTAAATCATCAGGATCAAGATGACACTGAAATTAATAATATATTATTCGTCATGTTCTATAGTCTAATCCATCCACCTAAGGGATGTCACATTTCATTCATTCATGGGTTTCCATTAATAAATTAATTCTGATATCACATTAATCAAAGAGGATCCTATAGTAGTATTCTCCAACACCGTGGGTATTTGGACTAGAAATATATATCCCACATATCAGTAATCACATGAAATACATATATATATATTAGGGAAATATAGCATTGTTCTACAAACATAATTTTATTTTGAGTAGTTTTCCATGTCCCACAACATAGTCCCAAATATCACATATCATGGTTCCACATTCTCAACCCATTTATAAACTAGTTTCATAACCCATTATTCAACACCTTTCATATATTCATTTATCAACCATGGACTATTTATAAATCGTCATTTCAATCATATCAGCACACCCCATGGGTCCCTATCAATTTCATAATTCCAAATCGATCCAATTTTATAATGACATAAAAAAATAATTCAATTATTTAATTAAATTTAGAATTCAATTATCCAACATGTAAATTTCAATTTCACAACTACATAGACACAAATATAATTAAGACTATAGGATTTAAAAGATAAACACTGTACCTCAAGATCAATGATGAATGCTCAATAACCTATAATCCCACATTCGATGAGGAAATATCAAAATCACAACAACATGGATGATCTTGGACCAAAACCTAGGATAGATATAGAATTGAAAAATATATATTAAAACATGGATCTAAATCATTTCCATTGGAGTAAAATCATCCATCTTCACCCGAAAATAGATTGGAGAGAGAAGGGGTACCAAATATCGACTAAATTACAAACCAAAGAAGAAAATATCATTCAAATGGATCATCAATTGATGAAGAATTGGGTTTGAGGAGACATGGAATCATCTTAAGAGCTTCCAAATTTTTATTAATATGTATACTGTTAAACATGGGTGATTTTGGGATAATAATGGGGGTTTGATATTATTTATAAATTTTTTAGTGGAATGAAAACCCCATACATTTATTTTATGTGGAGGTAAACGATTTTTCAAATCATGAGCCTATACTTATAAGGAACACCATTTATCCTTAGTATTGTATGTCTTGTGTAACCATGTTCCCACAATGAAGATCCCATCTATTTGTGGGTGAAATATATGGGGAAGGAGGTAGTACAGTTTTGAATACCATTCTCCATCCATGAGATGCCTCCTATGCCTCCAAAATGGGGTGTACCATCCCCTAGGGAAAATATATGTTTGTCCCTAGAAATTGACCAACCATTCATAAACCCAAGGGATTCCATTTTTCAAAAATTTCACCCAAAACAACCCTAAAGAAAATAATAACCATTTTATAACCAAAACAATGGAAAAAGTGTTCCTAAAGATGTGGTTAAGTCATCTACAAAAATGACTGGATCTTAAAATCTCCCACTTAATAATAAATCATCCCCAATATGTGATCTCATTTATCTTTAAGATTGTTCAGAAAAAGATTTAGGCCACTGAGGCCATATATCTTATTTATTCAACCATTATACCTCTTAATCTCAACCCAATTTCCACAATACTCGAACTATTGGCCCAATATTTCCCCATATCACATTCTAAATTAAATCCATAACATGAATTTGTTTCTCCTCAAATGAAGAATCATCCTTAGTATCAAAATCATCAATATCAAACACAAGATAAGGGTCTGGATCATATACCAAAGTGGTGACACTAGGAAAATGTCATTCATTTGACTACACCTACGTGGAAGAGCGAATCAGAATGTCATCATATATATTCTATCCAAATTCACAAAATATACAACAAACTTGGGAGACAATATTCCCTTCATACAAATCCTATGGTGACCCATCCTGAGTGATACATAAAGGAAAAAATAATCACCAACTAAAAACTCATGTTTTCAACCCGATTAATCCGCAAATGACATTGGGCTACTTTGAGTCATATCCATAATTTTTCGAGTCCCCTAGACCAAATCAATGGTCTCTTATATGTTATTGAGTCCCAACAACTCAGACTCACCTACCTCCATTTAACATAGAGTCGATTTTAATGTCCTAAAATAAAGTGCCTCACATGGTTCCATCTAAATAGTAACTTGATAACCATTGTTAAAATAAAATTCAATGAGTGCTATGTGAATATCTCTTAACCAACCAAAATAGATAACGTACAATTGTTTTATATCCTATAATTCCAGTAGAGTATATTAGTAATTCCAATAAATCTTTGTGTTGAAATCTATTCATTGAAATATATACACACCAATCACGTTCTATAATCCCTTCCAGAAATATAATGTACAATGTGAGTCACAATCATAAACTATACCTCATTTTATCCCATGAATAAAATGTATCACATAAATGTATAATTCTCCCAACTAATTTACTATGAATGCATCCAAGATATTTATGAAATGATATACATTCATCAATAAATCCACAATTACCCATAATTCTTTATTTATACAATGTTTATTGAATAACCCAATATGATACCCTTAATAACTTCATCACACATAAATTTTGAAATGGGAAATGGGGGATTTAAATCACTATCCCATTGATGCTCTACCTTCACCCCTTCATAGTAGTGGTATCATGTTAGTAACATTGTCCTCTCTTTTTTCATGTTCAGAAATCAATACATTCGATTGAGTTCACTATACATATTTTTTAAACCTAGAAGCACCTCCCACATTAAGGAATGATTCTTAGGCATTAGAACTTCTCTCATACATGTAGGAACTATGAATACTTCCAGACATTGATGATCTAATCATCATGTATAGTTTAATCATAAGGTGAACTCCTACCTTGAAGGCATTCACGAAAATAAAAACACTATAGATCATCATAATACCTCCACCTAATACTTCTCAAAAGTGTTCACTCTACTAATACAGATACAAAGGAATTTTTCTCCTAGCACTCCATGAATTAAATATGAATCTCATCTAGAAAAGTCATCATATTCCACTAAAAATTGAACTCTTTGACTTCTTGATTCTATGTTTTCTTAGATTATAGTGTCCATAACAATGTTTCTCATCCCATGTGTATATTATATCTCAAAATAAAATATCTTGTATATACTCAACCAAAATATTTTTTCATGGATTCAAATCCCACTGAAAAATTATAATCTATAATATTTATTTTGGTATACATAGTAATCATTTATCCTAATAGATAGTGTCACCAAAACCTCAAGATATGAACCATTGCAACTATCTTGAGGTAATGTGTAGGGTAATTAAATTCTTGTGGCCTATACTTCCAAGAATTATACATCAATAATCGATCCCCTTACATCAATACTATGCCAAGATTGATCTTAAAAACATCAATATACAGGGTATAATCCTCACCTGTCATAGGTTTCATAAAATTTTTTGTCATATTCAATCGCTTCAATAACTCCAAGAAGGTATTCTCACATGATTCATACAATGAAAACATAATTCATCTTTTCATTATGCTTTAATGTGGTTCTTTCAAATGGGAATAGTCCTAGATGAACCTCAAATAATTTAATGTTGTGCCTAGAAATATACATACATATAAATAATTATAGGCATGATTAGTATAAATAACATCCTGAACTTTATCCTTCCCCATAACCCATATGTCTAAGTTTTGAAACCTGCCTCTGATTCCACTTTGTAACATCCGGACCTAGCTTACACACAATAGTTCCATGATTTGGATGGTTACATTTCCATAAGAATCCCTCCACAGACTCCTGATGCTACTGATTGTAGTGAGGGACTAATATATATCATAGGTAGAAAATACCCTCTTTAAAAAATAATAAATATATTGGGAATCATTAAATGCTATCCAAGTCATAATAAAAATCTACCAGAATAATATATAACCCAAAAATAATTACTTGACATGATAATCCCAAAACATGGATAAATGACTATGAACCAAAATTATAGAAATTTCATAAAATATATGTCACAGGAGTAAAATTCAAACTAAAATTTAAAGTCACACTAATAACTCCGTAGGTGGGTCACATTTTAACATCTGTTACCCATATCTTGAATCCATTCCAACATTGCCAACTAACCTAGGAATCGTTCCAAAATCCTATATTGCAATCCTTAATTATATTAGGGTAATAATAAGGAAGCCAAATTAGGGTGTGAGTACAACCAAGTAGGACACCACAAATGGAATCTATAACAATATATAGACTATAATAATGTATTAAATTGTATAAAGAATAATTTAAAAATGAATAATTCAATATTATAAATGGAAATTATCCATTAAATAACCACATAAATCCTCAGTTTCATGATGATACCCTACCAAATGTTAAATTCATTTTCACATGCCAGATTATGATCATTCAAACAAAAGGTAATAAAATTTAATTCTATTATGGATTTTCGTTATTCATATAATTTTAATTTACATTCATACAATTGGGGCATAAAGTTGAAATATGGAAGCCCGTATGAATTTTAAACAACGATCTCTATCGCAAAACCTAATGATCACATGATATATATATATATATATATATATATATATATATATATATATATATATTTGTTTTTGTATATATATATTGGGGGCCAATATTGGCATTATGGAACACCATGAGTATTTGGATCTATTGTTCCTATCTAAAAACTCATTCAAAAATATAATATCTCAAGGATCGACATTCTCAACACATTTTTCATGAAAATACATAATTCATTATTCAACACATTTTATTAATTCATTTATAAACCATGAATTTTTAATAAAGTATCATTTCAATCAAAACTATACACCCCATGGGTCATTATTAATTTTATAATACCATGATGAACCAACTTCATAATCATAAGGGAAAATAAATAAATAAATAAATAGAATTTAGAATTTATTTTTCCATTGTGGAAATTTCGATTTCACAACTACATATATGAAATTAAAATCAATTATAAATTATTTGAAATTTAGACCACTAACCTCAATATTTTTAACGAACATTAACCAACCTATAGTTTCTAATTTGAAGGAGAACTATCAAAATCACAATAGAAATAATGATCTTGGATCAAATATTATGATCGAGATCCAAAAAAACATGGTACATTAAAAAATATATCTATAGCATATCAAATGGGGTAATGTCATATATCTTCATTAGAAAAGAGATACGAGAGTGGAAACCAAATGAGGAATAAATTATATACCCACAATGTGATGATCCTTATAATCAATGTTTGTTTTTTTTTCTGATGGGGTTATGAAGATCGTTCAAATCTTCCTTAGAGCATCAATATTTGAAAGAAAAATTTTTGGATTGATTCGTGGAGAATTAGTGTTAAACAAGTAGGATGGTGGCATTCTTTTAAATTTTACTAGAAATTAAAACACCCAATAATGTTTTTCTGGGAGGACAGACATGGTTTCAAAAAGAGAGGTCCTTAACCAGCAACCTCAACATAGGTTGTGCACAATATCTCATAAGTTTAAAAATGATTGAAAACTAGTGCCTCCACTGTGTGTATCCCCTATGAATGAGGGTTCATAAATTGGGTATTTTGGAATCAAGGTTCAACTAAACCATTTTTCCACCATGTTCCACCTCATCTTCCACAAAATGGGGAACATGGATTCTCATGGAAAACTAAACGGTTCTCCCAATCTTAAATCCGACCATGCATATTCCCAAGGGATTCCTAATTTATCTAATATCCCCTTAAACAACCCCAAATAAAAAACTAATAGTTTATAACCAAAACAAGGTTAAAAGTTTACCTTATTATATAAATTTTTCCTATCCATAACATTTTGGGTATTACACCCATCCTATATTTGATCTAAGTAAACTTGATTCCATTTTCACATGAAAAATATTTTCTTATAATTTTTTATTTTATCAATTTATATGTGTTTTATTTCTATAATTATAAAAGGAAACCACCAATTACCACTTTACCACACATGTTTGAGCCAGATATCAAGACCATACACATAAAAATTTCCCCTCATCATCATTTTTCATGTTATGTCGGTTCATGTCTCATTGAAAGATCGTCCCTAACATCCTTAGGCCGAAGTCCAAGGGAGTCCTCTCAATGATTATGAAATTATTTTACACCGAAAATTAAATTTAAAAAACATTTTTAAAATGTTTAATTATATACTAAACCTCACAATAGAATAACCTAAGTTTATAACATAAAAAATAAGTTATTATTTTGATTTCATATACATATTAATCTTTTTTTCATCAAAAGGGGAGTAAAAGCATCACCCATGTGTAAGATTGGACATCAACCTTTAGGAAGAAATCTGATTTATTTTCCATTATAAATAAACATCGACATTTATAGTAATGAAATTATTATATATATATACTTATGATTTATCTATGATTATATAATGGTACGATATTTTTTCCCTTTCCTTATTTTCATTAGAAAATGAAATCACCATTCGTGGATATGTATAAACTACTTTCTCCATGAATGATATAATTAATTTTTATTCCTATAAAATTTCTTATTGGTTATATATATGTATATATGTTATTTTTGTTGTGATTAAAAATATACATATTATTGAACTACAAACAATGTTCAGGACCATAACTACCTAACCATAATATACATGAAATGAATATTTAACACTTAAAATAAAGATTTAAAAATTCATTATTAAAAATAGGGTTCTGAAATAGTATATGTGTATAATTTATGATATTTCTATTACTTATTAATTTAAACTATAAAATTAAAAATAATATTTTTTGTTTATATAGATGGTTACTTCACTTATGAATTAAGTCGATCAAAAGGTAAGGGTTCTTCTTCATGATTTGTTTCGTTTAGACATGATTGATTTTATACACATATAATTTTTTTGTGTTGTATATACTAAAACATAGACATTTCCAATAATGGATTCATATTAATTAATGTTATTTAATTTTATAAATAAAATTATT
The DNA here is from genome assembly GCA_963277665.1 of Viscum album. Taxonomy (NCBI): domain Eukaryota; kingdom Viridiplantae; phylum Streptophyta; class Magnoliopsida; order Santalales; family Viscaceae; genus Viscum; species Viscum album. Next base: position 64,708,184 of record OY728128.1, read on the forward strand.
TCAAATAAGGTGATTTTACTATAATGTCATCATAGCGGTTAGGATTTACCATCTCTAATTTTAATTTTTGGGAAATATGATATGTTGTATTCATATCATACTTCTTTGTGGTGAATCTTCTAACAATTTGATACAATTTAGAATGATATTTCGTTCATTTTATATATTGTTTTATTTTGTTAAATTCCATTTATATAGATTATAACTTAAATGATACAAACAAAAAGAGGGTTTTATGTTATAATATAATTTTTCTAATATTATCCATGCTTGTATTTATGATAGTGATATTATATTATATTAATTTCTAAAATACTATTAATTTTCATATCCACTCTTTTTCCCATGTAATATCGTGTTTTCTATTTTTCCCTCTCCCTATATATTGAATATATGAAAGAAATATTTTATGGAAACCCAACCTTATTTTCCTCATGAGTTGGGAGTATTTTCCATCATTTTCAACATATTTATTTTAAATTAATTAAAATTTATTACTTACTCTATAGTTAAAGATGAATAATAAATAACATATATCTTTATTTTTATATAATATTTAAAGGTAATTGTCTTGTTTTTTTTCAAACAAAACACATTTAAATAATGGTGTGAATCATTTTTTTAACATAGACCTCATAAATTAATATTCAAACCATAAAGTATAATCATTAAATTATATATTCCAGTACATATTTCTATTTTTTTCAAATTATATTATTTCATGAATATTTATTGAAGGTGTTAATTTTTAAATATATAATATCATAATTTAAAGGGAACTTTCCACATGAATGTTCTAGTGAACTATTTAAGGAACATTACATATATGATAACATCATTAAATTTTACTCATGATTTACTATGTATATTATTATATGACATAATTCATATTATATTTATAGAGGTTTTAGGGTTCTGAAAATGAAATATTGATGAATCCAGTGTTATTTTCAAGGGTTATGTTAACATGAATGATAAATGTTTTCTTTTTCTTGTGTAGTACATGTAAATTGATTAAAATTAATCATTAGGTAGTTCTATTAGATATTACAAAAGTATTGGGTAATGATTAAGGATTTTAATGGTCAACCGATAAAAATGTGGTAATCCCATGCCCAAAAGAGGATATTCTAGAGGTTATCCTAATCCTAAATTTGGTACATTGGTTGTAATACCAATCATAACATGTGAAAAATGTCTTGGTGGGTAGCCTTGAAATGTGATTATAATGATTATTTATACACCAATCATTATAAAATTATTTTATAAATTATCATGTGATAATGTTATATTCTCATTAACCATGTTCAATGAATTTTTTATGATTCACGTACTATTAAATACCAATATTTATGCCATGAATCAGGATTATGTTCTATGAATTGTTGGTTGTGGTATTCAAATTTTATGGTCTAATTGTCTTGTCTTTATTATCATGTCATTCATAAATAATCAGGATAACTCCCTTGTTACCCTTACAGAGTATCTAAGATCACACTTTATTTTTTCCCCATTTACTACGTTATAATGGAAGTATTTATATTGTGTTTATATAAGAACATATTATTTTCAATAAACCTAGTTGGACATGATGCATATATTATATGTACTAGTTTTTAATGTATCAATGTTTTCAAAGACCCAAAATATTACAGTTCCTGTATATATCGTAAGGATATATATTTTAATTTTGTCTAATGAGGTGTAATATTTAATTTAAGAATGATTGAATTTACATAAAACGCCTAATAAATTTTATATATAATAACACCACATTTAAATATTATAATTTAATGCTTTTAAACACATCCGACTAGGTATCTTATATAAAAATACATTCACACGGGTCGAATACATATAGAAAGTGTAGGACCCTCTTTCGTTGCCCATTGTGAAAATATGGGTGGATAGTAGTATGACATAAATGACTAAGCTATATAACCAATAGGATCCTACCAAGTAATCAATCACCCATCCTTTCTAGGCATGATAACCCAACAACCCAAATACATCTAATGTCATAATAAAGACTGAATATAATTAAAAATTTCCTCAAAAAACATTCCCATTATTTTATTCCTCTCACTAAATCATAAAATATCTTATTAAAAATATGTGTGGAATAAAAATCAATCGATTATTTTCAAAAGAACAGTATAATGGAAAAAAGTAATCAGAAGAAGAACTATGAATCTAGAATTTAAATTGTTAAAGAAAAATCATGAATTCCATGTAGAGGAATAAAATTTCATTATGCCTAAAGGGAATAAATTAAATGTTATTTCATTGAGTTCCAAAAACTGAAAAACTCACTTTAATTATCTCAAAAGAAGCATAACAAATATTTCCACCGACAAGACTATTCGTACATTATCCTAGAGTGATTGATGGGTGAATGTTTTTTGAGTTTTTGTACTGTTTTATCCAAAAATAAGTTTCTATAGTAAAACATTACATGCCTAAACTATGATAGTTCCCAGATGGTTTTATTAGTATGGTATGCTATATTATGTTCATAGTTACTATATTTCCCTATCTGTTCTAGTTCAAACCCTTAGAATTTTAGGATTTTGTGATGTATAGGCCACATGTTGTGAGACCAAATCCATCCAAAGGATATTCCAAACCCATTAGATTAATTTCACACTTTCATCAAGATCTAAAATGTTGATCATATTTAATTTTGTTTACTTAGAATACTTATACATTCTATGTACCTTTTATTCTTAGCACTATAATGGGGAACTTCAATCAAGAATTAATTTTCATAAGGATGAGTCTTGGAATTCCTGTTTTATTCGCTTCAATTATCCCCCAGTGTACTCCCATCTTCTACCTCTCATAATCCATTCATCAATGTAGACCGATAGAGGTAGAACAATTCCTCGACTTCTCTTTCACTATTGGATTCATCAATATGTTAACTGAATTGTTTGTTCCATTGATGTTCTATAATTTCAAAAAATCGCATATTTTATTATTCCAAGGATAAAATGGTATATAAAATAAATTTTCATTATCATGAAATTAAATACTATATTATTTTCAAGATTTATCGCACGATAAATTTCATAGTCCAATAAATTTTCCTATGATTTTTTAATGTTCCCCTAATATGTTTATTACAAAAAACATAATCATTACCAACTTGTAATATTGAAATGTATTATTCAAATAGGATGGATAAATCCATGAAATTATATAATGTACATATCCATCTTTTTGAGGTTTATAAAAATTTAAAAATACATCACCTTGTACTCCTCCTGATATCTTCTTCACCACTATGTTTACTATCCATATTCCACTATGTTGAATTTCATTTCCCAATGAATATAGATTCTTTATAGATTCATTTTATGTACCTTAGTATTGAATTATTTTTTCCCCAATGTTTCTTTCCGTGTTCTTCCATTTACTTACCCAAAAATCAAACTACACAAAAAATACTAGTTTAGGTCAAAATAATGGAATATGTCATGATTCCATCAACTAATATGTATAGAGTATGTTCGTAGTAGTCAAACTCTTCTAATGACTTCATTATTTTATAATTTCATAGATTGAAATATATGAAAAGGTTAATATAAATAAAACACAATTCTAGAATACTAAATATTATCAAAACCATTCTAATGAAGACATCATGTTATAACTCTAGGGTTATATCTAAGTGATCTATCTTGATTATTATTCCCAAAATAAACAAATCCTCTCAATGATTAATGATCTCAATATCTTGATCTTACTATCATTTTAACATATCAATCATCTTCATACATAAACCTAAAATTTGAATATAATTCACATATATGCTACATATAATGTATTTGTAACACAAAATAAATATAATAAAATAATTAACCCATACCACATACTTTTTATGACTATTTACTCTGGAATATATAAAAATCCATATCCCACTACCTTGGTTTATACCTTATTTTATATAAGTTATTTTTGAGTATTTATATTTTCACAACCTATAAATACCAAAACTTCTAAAAGATAAATATTACATCTTACTAGATGAATAATCACCACAATTAAAAACAATATAGTCTAAAATCATTTATCTATAGTGAATTTAGAAACATGGAAGCATATAAACTAGTCTCTAAGTGAGATACATCATCCCCCACTATCATCTTCATACCTAGAACCCTATAAAGAAATATCTTAACTAATAACTTTTATCAAAACCTAGGGATAATAAACATAAGAAAGATGGATCTCAGAAGTTTATTAAGGGTAAAAAGTGATATATCAATATATCATGATAACATGGGTTTGATAACGTGAGAGTAACATTAGAAAATAAACCCTTCATATCATATACTATAAACAAGATTAATGAAATAAATATTAAATGTTAATAAGAATAGAATCACAATGAAGTCAAATAATATGAACCACGAGAGCATAACATTAACATAATACATAGAATTATTGTATACATATTGGCATAAAAATTATTTCAATTATAGCCAAGGCTTATTTAAAATGTTATAATAGTGGAATGGGTTCACATCATGAATTGTTATCATAGTCATGGTTTACCCCAAATTAAATAATATTGGATAATGTACCTTATATAATTTTTTTCAATCCCCTATTCAGTCCCTTTTTATCTCATGAGATATAAATATTTAACCTATTCAATGGAGGGGGATATAGGTACCCACAGTTACATGATGAAAATCAAAATTATGTATTACACAATATCATAAAACCTTAATCATATGATAGCCCATAAAAATAAATGGGTTTCATTAATATTTATTCAAAACATAACACGTGTAAAAAATAGGTTTCAAAATCATTTCATCATTCTAATATAGCACAACTCATGTAAAAAGATGATGGTTTCAGAATAATTTTATCATGGTATATACCGTGGAATTGAAAGATGTCTAGTAATCCAATTTTCTTCATAAATGTATTCATTCTAGAAGAATTATAATAATTTTATTCCCAATTCATATCCCCATTAAATTTTGTATAATATCAAAGGATATCATCTTCTGTGAGAAATTAATTTTATTAATCACATGGATCATTTATTTATGATAATATGTTTTATTTGAAATTACATTTCAAAATTGAAAACTAATAAAACATATATATATAATTTTTTTGAAAATAAAATTTAAATCATATAATTTAATCCCAAAATAATTTTCTATTAGTAATGGTGGGAAATTATTTACATGTTTCATAGGGTAGAAAATGAATTCGTACACATTTTTCATAAAAATAGAAAATTCCTTATTTTGAAGGAGACATAAATATTAAATTAGGATCATTATTTAAAAACTGAAATATGGAAATTTATTTCTTTAAAAAATCCAATAAAAACATAAAAAAACTTTAAACCAATTTTAAAAAACATGGATATGGAAGAAAAAATTGTTTTCAAACCATTGAGGTAAATAATGTGGGTTTTATATAGAATAATTATTTTTGTAATCATGAAAACATAAATTAGATAAAATGATGTAAAAATATATATTACCATGAAATAACAAGGTAGATAAAATTAAATATTTTTTTGTGTGATTGTTCATAAAATTTCTTCATTGGAATAATAAACATAAACAATCCTGATAACTCATGAGATTGTATAATTAAAACCCTTCTAAAATAGAGACATTGAATCATAAGCCCATTTAAGGAATAAAATTTAACAAAACATAAATTATAATGATATTTATTATATTAATGAAATTATTTCTCAACAGGGATATATATACACCCCATAAAAGTGGATAGGTACATAACATAACAAATATACTAAGGAAGATATATTATGAAGGAATTCACTTTAATATTTTTTGATTATTTAAACATAACACCCCATGAAGGATAAATACTCAAAAACATAATTAAATCAATAAATTCCCTAAAATGAATAATTAAATAAATTCATGGGTATTATATACCACACATAATTTAAACATGTGAGGAATATGGCATGTATATTTTAGAAAATATATATGAGATGGAAATCTTTTACTGTAAGTCTCAACATCCTTGGTAAATAGATAAACCTCTTTTAATTTTTTTATTATAAATATATAAATTTTATATAAATATATATCTATATAATACCATATATTAATTATATATGATCATTTATTATACATTTATTAAAAATTCAATGTCAAATTCATGTTTTTGGTAATAATAACTTTTTTTGTATATATTTACATTCTTTATTTTATGTTTTATTGGTTTTATCATGATTCTATAATATATAAAATCTTTACCCCAACATTAATATCATATATAATTTGAATATATGTATTTATTATTATCCATAAATCTTAGACATATATAATGAAATACACCATCCTTAAAGATGGTATGTCATATATATGAATGAAAAATCATTCCATTTTCTTAGGGAATGAAACAAAATAAATGAAAATATTATATTATAGTGAAAATATAAATTTTCATTTATATATATAACATATATTAATTATGCTTCTCCTAATTACATTACATGAAAATATTTTGTGAAAAATGAATTGCATTGCCCTGTGAGGTGGTAGTCTGCCGTACAGAAGAACCATATTATTGTACCCCCCATAGAAGGGAAGAAGAAGTTATATGTGATATATTATTTCCAGAAATATTTTTATTTTAAAAATATAAAATATATTAAATTAATATATCATTATTACTAAGCATGTAAAAAATAAATTTAAAATAAATCACAACGGTTTGTGAGACAATAATCCTCCATACAAAGAAGAGAAGTTATTGTACTCCAATGGGTTATGAGGTTTGAATGTATATCATTTATTATAAAATAAAATATACAATTATATAAAAAATATCACATTATAAATTAAATAAATCCTTATATCGATCTGTTATAGGTGGTTTTAAAAGTTGTTTAATATCGGATCACGAGGTGGAAGTTTTCCATACATACACTTAATGATTAATTATCCCATTTTATGGATGTGAATATGGATTTAGTATATACTATTATGTTGAAACCATTTATTTTCATTGGATACAATTTTTTAATAATATAATCATAATTAAATAATATTTTATGGAATTTTATGGTTTATTAAAAAACAATACCAAATAAAAAATTTACCTCTTTTTGGACAACCTATTTAGGTTTACCATCAAGACTCCAAGAATCCGTTTTTTATCTTACCACAGAATATTGAAATGAGGGTGGTATTTAGAGAAGTAATTTGGTTAGGTCATTTTCTAAACAAATTTTTATTTGATGTGTGAAGATAATAGAGTATTTGACTTTCCATTAATAAGTTAGGTGAGTGGCGCACATGTAATTATCTAAAAGAAAAAATGTGTACCCGTATTTCTCACAAAAAAATTATCAATAAATTATCCATTTTTCAAATGACATTTGTGATAAGTTTAATATATATCCATCCATTGTTTTTTTACATCTTTATATGTCATTTTACTCCGAATCAATTTAGTTTCACCACACTATAAACCAGTTTACACATTAATTATAGTAAATAATATGTTAATTTTTTCCTATTCATCATGGAAAAAATTTAGTTATAATTTCATTATAATATAATAATTATGATCCTAAATATGGAATCCAATTTTAAAACATTCATTAATTTATGTTTCAAAAATTATATTTATAATTAATCTCATATGCATAGTAAATAAGTGGGATTCTAAAAAGAAATGATTCAAATGATTAAAAATATTTCTTAAATTTTTTAATATGAAAATGATTAAAATTAAATAAATCAAATATATATATATATATATATATTCAATAATTTTACATTCAAATCCACATTAAAATAATATTTATCCTGTAAATTCTTTGATTGAAACGATAATTTTTATGAAAAATAATTATTTTCCCTATTAATTGTAAAATTTATATTTTCAAGAAATTATCAAAAAATAAATACGATGTAAATTTGAAAGAATGACAGAAAAAATATGTTAATTTTTAAAAATAAATATTTTATTAGATAAAAAAATAAATATTTTGTTAGATAAAAAATAAATAAAAAAATAATAGCAAAATATTAAACTATACTACATTATAGAAAAATGCAATTTTTAAGTGTTAAATTATATTTATTCTTCTCTTATACCTAGAAAACTGATAAGATTAATAAAAAAATTAATCTATATATATTACATAAATTCCATTAATATAATTTTCCCAAAGTGTATTTTTTAATTAATTGATGTACAATATTTCTCTATGTATAAAACTTTTTCTTAGAAAAAACATTACAATCATTTCCATATAGATATTATTTTCAAGCTCTATTTAATTGGTCCCTAAATAATTTATTTTATTTTAATTTCTAAAACACATATTATCATAATTATTTATTTCTATTCATACTCTCAATTACTATAGCTATGAAATAAATTAAATGTGAAATATTAATAATGTATTTTTATGTTGTGTTTTATTTAAAATACAATATTGCATTTAATTTAAAAAAAATCATTGTTTCTTATAATGAATGATAAACTAATCTTTTCATGTATTAAAATAAATTAAATAAAAGAACCTTATTTTTAAATATATTATATAAAATTCAATGGGTTTATGTTATACCCCTTACAATAAAATGTGTCCTCGCACATTGAACATGTTCTTACTAATCAGAGTTTAAAATTTTGAAATACCTTTGTTAGAATCCCACGATATAAAAAGTGTTTTGAAAAATTTCTCTTGAAATGAGAGAAATAGTTAGGAGATTATTATATATTTAAACACTTAAATAAGAATCCATATAGTATATTTGTGTTGGGATGTGAAAACATTGACATTGAATAGAAAATTAATAACCAAATACTAACAGAGTGTGATAGAGAACATGGTCAACATAAATATGACGACCACAACTCATTGATATATAACAAGTTAAAATACTATTAATTCATAAATAATGAAATCAATTTTATGAAATATTAATAAATGATCCATTTCATCATATTAATGAATATTTATGATAAGATATAAAAAAATTATTTAATTCCATTTCATATAAAAAATCTAATCTATTGCATGTACATCGGTTAATTACCACATAATATCATACTCTAGGAGATGAATTTTTCTTTCATCAAGAACTAATAATCAATAATATCCATATAAGAATAATAATTCATTCCATAAATCCCTTGTAACTATAAAATATATGTTTAGAACTAGTTATCTATATGCATAAGTAATATTATAGTGAAATAACAAATTAATCCCTAAACAATCTTCTAAAGATCATCAAAAACTCTTACACAAATGTTTGACAATATTGCCCATCCAAAATTAGAAATTTATAAAAAAATATCACTAAATATCACAAAATTAACATAAATTAAATGACCAAATATAAATAAGTAGATTTTTTATTTTCACTTAAAAATATATTAAAATCCTGGCCATATGTTCTCTTGAAGCATTGTACTAATATGAATAACAAATAAATGTCAAAAAAATATTCAATATTATAATATTTGGTATTTCCTCATTACATAAATGAAACTAAATTTAAATAATATATTCCATAAATATAATTTGTTAAAAGTATATTAAATATAACATAAACCACTTCAATATAAAAATATTAATTAGATCTAATAACATCAATAATATTCAATTTACATTTTCCATGTCAATCATCTCTTTATCAAAAACAAATATCTATTTTCACAAGAACAATAAAATATTAACGGTTTCTTACCCAAAGTCTATTATTCATAGTGTAATACCACTAATCCATTAAATCACTTTTCAAATCCATGAGTACCACTCAACATATTCCTTAAAACTATTTAAAAAAAACCTCCGAAGAATCATTCAAAATTTCATAATTCATTAATTACAATACATAGACACTTACATCATTCTAATTCATTCATAGACCATTAAATAGTATTTTTAATATTATTTTTTATACCCATTTCAATTAATAAGAGTTTTTAATAATTTATTCTCATTCATAAACCTCAATTTAATTATTCATTTTATAGTTAACATAATCCATACAACTAGATATGATCATACAATTTATATGTCACTTCGTAGTGTCCTAATTATTAGTATTATTACCAATAGTAATACTACCTTGATTATTATCTTCATAGTAAGTCCCCCCAGGACATTGATTGGTATAATTCCCTTGAATTCAAAATTCACAACATTTATACATTGATAATAACATAGGGATACAAATATTCCCATCAATTGTGTTAACAAACATATTATTTCTCCAATGTGATTTTCTTAATATATTCCCTTGTTATCCAAACATAAAACAATTTATTGATGATTTTGGTAATTATCTTGAGTGACTGTTCACACATTATCAACAAATATGAAACAAATTCTTCCTTCCTCCATGGTCTCCACCACCTAAGATCTCAGTAAACGATTTTCATTATCATCTTTTGTGTGTATTAGAGGTGGTTGTGCTAAAAGGTGTAAATAATATATCATGATAACAAAATATTAATTATCATAATATCCTCCAAAATAATCATTATCTTATTGTTTTCTCCATATCACAATTTTCCTCACATTTAACATCAATCAATATACTTCTTTTTCCCACCATTGAATAAATCCATAATAATTGGTTTCTGAATAAATAATCATTGTGGGAAACCACATAATCAATAAATATCATTTATATTATATAAAAATCAGGATAAACTAATTTAAATCTATGAAAGCATTGGTTTATATTTTTTTGTTAACAGTTTTCATCGGTTTAAATCATTCATGAAAAATCATAATTAGTTTATGAGATTCCAAAGCATATCCCATGAGAGTTTCAATCCTCCTGTATAGTTTGGATTTTTATTATTGCACCGTGTATGGATCGAGCCTATCTCAATGTTCCATTTTTAGATATATCAATGATATCTAAAACTATGATAGATCCATATTAATATGTATTATCGAGATAATGATGTAATTTATTAAATAACACTCTCTCTAACCTTTACTAATATTCTTGGACATTTTCCCATACTTTGAAACATCCTTGGTAATATCTATAAAATTATCCCTATACAAATCCTGATAGATATCCACAAGGATCTCAATTATGTTTTCTCATCCTAGTTTAAAAATTTGATCTAACCTTACTCTAATAAAAACAATAAGGGCCCAAATTTTTCATATGTTACTATTACATCTTAATATATGAATATCTATTACCTAAAATATTTATCCACCCTAGAATTAATTATCTTTAATTCATCTGGAAATAAGGAAATAAAAATAACTTCTCTATAACTGTGTTACATCATCTCATATAGTTATAATTATAAATATAAATCTTCTTTTCATTGTAATATATAATACCTTTCATCATAACATGGGGACATAAATCATAATAATGTGTGACCTAACATGAAAAATAAGGTTTAAAATGGGGCATATCAACATTTCATGAGCACAACGGAATGCTAACCTGATAATAACATTTGAAAACCATACGATGTATATCATTGACCATATAATTGAGACATGGAATGAATATTAATATTTAATAAGATATATAACATTAGAAAATCAAAGCACATGAGTAATGAGAGGATAAAATTGACATAATAAATGAATTTTATAAATATGATAACTATAGGAAAAATAATTTCCCTGGTTATCATGGCTCATTTACAGTATTATCATAGTGGAATAGGATCATTCCCGAATCCATTAATCTTGTCTTGTTTCACTATGAATACTATTATATGGGAAAATTCTATTATGAAACTAGGTTACTTCACAATACATTCATGTATATCTCATTATATATCATTCTATACCACAATAATTGTAGATAGATATATACCCCACCAATAACATAATGAAAATAATTTATATATATCAACAATTTCATATGATATTAATCCTATCATAACCCAAGAAATGAATGGGGTTCATTAACATTTCATCAAAATATACCATTTATAATTAAATTGGTTTCATAAAAATTTCATCATTTCACCAAATCATTCAATGTTGAAAAATGATATGGGAATCATAATCATTTTATCATCGAATAACTCATGGAAACATTATGCATAAACATTTATCATTATAAACCTAAAATATCTTGAGAAATAATAATAATATTTTACCAATAGAATATTCCTATAATGACTACATTATAACAAATAATGTCATCTTAGATGGAACGTTATTTCTAAATATTTCATGGAACATTTTTTGAGGAAAATTTCATTTCATTAAAAATAACTCTTTTTAAATAAAAAATCACAAAATATTTTGGAAACATTTTCCTTGTTAATAAATATGCTAACATATAAATTAAGTTCTGAAACATTTCAGGTTTATGATAATCAAAAATCATATACATCTCATACATGTTTTAATTAATATTACTATTTCATTTTTAATAAAATTGAAATTGGAAAATTTGGGGAAAATAAATTAATATTCCATAAAAATTCATTTAAATGTTCAAAAATGGGTAAAAATGACTTTATATATTCCCAAACGAACATAAATTTTTATTGAAAACATCATTTGAAAAAATTGATATGGATGAAAAATGTGTTTTGACAGAAAAGAGAAATAATATCATATTTGATTATACCAATTACTTGGAAATCATGATTACATAAAGAGAGAAAAGTTATGGGGAAATTTACACTCCATAAATATCTATTTTAGAAGAATATTCTTGAGTTTCATGATAGATATATCTATAATGTTTCATCATCTGAAACATTTGCATAATTAATATTGATAAACACTGAGATTGTATCACAAAACTCTTACCAATTTTGTAATGCCCTGACCCTAGAATCCCAAAGTCGGTGCATTAATACCTAACATTAGCATGATCATAAGGGATCATATCCCAAAAGACCGATCATTTTAGTATCCTTGAATGTACTCGATACATACATAACATTTATATTACATTACAAAATGATTAAAAACAACAACATTTTTTCCATTGACCACATTCATATCCCTTAGACTATACCTGCATGTCTGTCGTTATATACTTCATCATATCTTGAAAAAAATAAAACATAAAAAGGGGTGAGATTAGATGCTCATTAAGTATAACAATATAGAGAAAACATTCATAAATAAAAATAAAAATGTAAGGAAATGTATAAGAATAAAACATATTCATTTTAAACATAAACATCAACATAATATGGAAATGATATATCAAATAATGTCATTTAATTATTTTCATGGATATTCTACTAGTTGAATAATCACATGAAATATCAATAGCCTATTTCATAATGATGGAATGCATAATTCCATACTTCATAACCACATTTTCATTATTTTCGGCCAAGACTATAGATTAGATTTTGTCATGACCTTGTGCCAAAACACTAGTTTGTCTCATGAGACCTTCTGATGCATCAAGGAGCTATAGCGGGCTAATGTCATCACTTACTAAGTCCAATTCATTCCTCATATGAAAAGTTTTAAATCTAACATAAACATTCATATTAAAACAAGATTATCAAATAATAATAAATAAAACATAAACCATAATATGGTATAAAAATATCACATCCATAGTAAAACATATCATAACTCATACAATCCAATATATAATATTTTATTATAACAAATCATCCTCGATCAAGAATAATATCCAATAATGGATGTTGACATAGTTGAAAATAATCTGTAAAAATCATTGAGAGAAATATCCCTTTTTCATGAAATCATTTTAAAAGTCACACAATTTATAAAGGAAGTCATTTAAACGATATTTTTGAAACAATGTGTCCCATAATACTATGAAACTTTTGAATGGAATTAAAATTTTAAAAAATTCATGACCATATAAATAAATCCTTAATATCATTTTTAAAACATGGACATTAATGAAAAATATTTAGAAGAATAAATATTTAATAAATTTAAAATGATGTTTCAGTAAAATAGTCCCTTAAAAACAATCCCTTTTAAAAAGTTTATGAAACATGGATATGGATAATAATTATGTCCCAGTAGATACTTACATAAAAAAAACTCAGAAAAAAAGAGATTGTGAAATTTACCCTTACATTGTACTTTTCTATGGTAGAGGGTAGGTTATCCACCTGTACAATGGTGAAATCATTTTTATTAAATTATTCAAGAACCATATACATTAATATAAAATATTATATAACCTTCTAATATTTATTTATTAAGTATATTTTTGTAGCATCATCATTGCAGGTGTTAACTGATTCGTTTTCTGTTATGTACTATGTAACACAATTCATGTTTTTTATCTAATAGATATATCTTATTCATATCCATAATTTTATCAATTATATAGACATTACAATTAATCATAAAACAAAAAAATTTCATTAATGGTTACAATGGGGAATGACATCTCATCGTGTCGTGGAGACGGTAAGTTGTACGTACGCACCAGCGATAATATCATTCTTTTGATGGTGAAATCATATATAATTGGATGGTATATCATATATACAGAATCAATAACATTTTATATTTATTATTTACATCATTTATACACATTATTATACCCATCCAAACAATAAAGTGTTTTAATAAGAAACTACACCACAACGTGGAGACGGTTAGCCGTACATACACATGTATGGTGACATTGTCATTTGATGGATGGATAGAATAATGAATATGGATGTACCATATTTATAATAACATAATAGTATGTAGAAGGTACTTGACTTATTAATTTTCAATGAAAAAACAAATAAATAGGAAGAGGAAGAAGAAAAGAACTTGAAAGAGGGTGGTAAATTTATTACCTCTTCATTGGGTGTTTCCTTTTATATTGGTCAAAAGGGCTTCATAGCTAGGCATTTCGATAAAAGTAAGTCCTATAGGATTAATGGAGGATAGTTGAGCAGATATTTTGGAAAGGTTTGGACGATCAAAATGGCGGTGGAGGTGTGAAATTAACAGAAGGGGATGTTCCCTTTTATAAGAGGGGTGAGGGTCAATTTAGGAAAAGATTAAAATCATAATTTATTATATAATAATATTTGGGTTATAATGCCTCCAAATGAATTTATTTCGAGACTTATCTGGTTATGGTTCGAAATCCTCTCAAAAAATATGTTTTATAAAATTTTAGGTTACAATTTTAACATTATCCTTTATATTTAACTCTTAGTTAAATAGTTTATCTTTTACAGTGTCTCCTTATATTCTTACTCTATATGGTTATTAAACATACAATAAACATCCAAGAGAACCTCAAGTGGATCATTAATGACACATATAAAATTATTTATATTATTTATCTGAACCATAGATATTTAGTAATATTATTTCAACCAATAATATAGTATTTGTTTTAATAAATAATTTATGTCAATTCTGAAACTATTTGGTATTTTGTTTTTGGGAAGTCAAAAAAACGTTATCACTTCAAAAAAAATTATCTAATCAACCCTAAAATGTCATATTAACCTAAAAAATTAGTGGAATTCATCATAAGTCCCAATTTACATATATTTTGATATTTATAATATCAATTATTTTATTTTTCATTAATAAGGTAATTACTGAATCATCTTTATATCATATATAAAATAAATTATTTAATGACTAATTTTTTTAAAAAAAAATTATGTAGGACATAATTTTATATTTCTAATTAATATTTTATAGTCTAATTTATAATTTGTGTAACCCTATATAATTTATTTTTGTTATTAAACATTGAATTTAACACTTTTAACTCATCATTAAATAAAATAATAATAAATGTACTAATCTATTCCATGTGGACTAATGTGGATAATATTTTATTCCTAAGGATATTTTTGGTCGAGTTACTCTTATCCAATAGAATTAGGAAATGTGTTAGGGTAATTATTATATCATTTTTACCCTTAATTACCCTATTTAATTTTAAATATGGTAAATAAAAGTCAAAAGTTAATATTCACCAAATATAATTTTCATCTTTTTGAACATCATTTTACGTAGTGATGTAAACTATGTTTCTTGTATTTTTTAAATTCAACTATGATAAGTGGTAAAATTTTGTTTTATGAAAATTTGCAAATGCTCCTAGAAGGTAGGTGAAAAACATTAAAAAGTACAATAAAGTATTATACATCTAACTTTATTATAAAATAACTCCAATAAATTTAATTTAACTTATATAGGTATTATATATATATATGTTGACTTAAAATAAATTTAAATTAATTAAATAGTTTGTTTTAAATAATAAAAGTGTTTTTCACTATTCATTAAACATTGATAGTTTTTAGAAAAATACCAAAAATTTAACCAATGATAATTTTGATATTATGAATTCAAAAAGTTAGTCCATTTTACAAAATTCGAAAAATATAATATTTATTTATTAATTTAAAATTAATTCCCGTTGTCAAAACCAAAAAGCTGGTTTTTTTAAAAAATATACAAACTATCAAAATATTGACATGTGTTTATGTCAAATTTAAATGTGAAATTACTTATAATGACCTACATTTTATTGAGTGATAAAAATATAATCTAATTATACTTCAAACACATATGAATGAATAAATTTACTCTATAAATTATTTCGATTAATAAGGTTGTTTTCAATTAAATTGTATTATTTTTCAATACTCATCAAAATATAAAAGATATCAAAAAAAAGTACCAAAATTCTATCCAAACTAAATTTTTATGTCACTATTCTAAAAAATAAGATCATTTTGTCAAATTTAATAAAAAAAATTCTGATATTGCTTTTAAAAATTTCTCCAATAGTAGGCAGTAAAATTTAATTTTTTAGAAATACTTCCTTTATCTAAAAAAATTGAATTTGTTCTTACATTATGTCTAATAAAAACATAATATGTGTCTTAAACTTATATAGAGTATATAAAATTAAAAATTTAGTTAATAATATTCATAACTGCTTTTTAAAAGGTTAGTTTGGTATGTTGTGATGAGTTTGAACTCAGTGTTGCGTATAGCGCAAGCTATTGAATTACATTAACGAGATAATTTACTATAAAATATTGGGGTGTTACATTATCCTCTGCTTAAATAAATTTCATCCTCACAATTTGAAGTTGTTAATCAAAAATAAATGGTTAAAAATAGAAAAATACCTTTATGGGAAACTCACATCGGACATTGGGTAAATAAACCTTAGTCCTTATTAGAGGGAAAGGAAAATGAAAAATTCTGCAACAAATTATGATCTCGATTCAGAGAACATTGTTGATGATTATAAACACATAATTAAGGGGAAATGTAAATATTTAAAGGGAGTTATTGAGGTTATCCATCACAAAAAATGGTAAAATTGAGGGCCTCAAAGCCATCAATCTATGATGATGTAAAATATCATCAGTTCAATACAACATATGGTATTTAGGAAACATATTTTTTGTTTTAATATCCCTTACCTATGGTTTAATAATTAATTTATTCATAGAATAAGAGGGAAAATATATATATACATTGAATATAGAGTTTCATCCTTCAATTAATTCCTACCACAAACTCATTTTGACTCAAAAAGATAATAGAATTCCAAAATATTTTATTAATCCTAATTGTCAAGGTTTCCAAAAAATTAATTTATAATTTATCTGTCATAACATTTAAAAAAACTACATTATACAAACTAGGATATCGAGTAGGCCAGTGGTAGGTGATGCAACCATGTCGCTCTTCGGTTGTGGGTTGAAGTCTCGTGGCCTTGCCGGATGCCACAGGTTGTCGCCCGACATCCGAGTGGTACTTTATATGACAATCCAAAAATAATCTCAAGAAATGATTTAACAGTTACAATAGTAACCAATGTCAAACATAATCGATTTGTACCATTATACTTATCCAAAATAATTCTGTCCAAATTCACATTCCAAAGTTTATAATAAAGGTAAACACAATGGAGATAACTTTTTTCCATCTAATAACATGTGAATAACTTCATCATGTATTCTTTTAAAACACTGTAAAACCCAGAATAACCATAAAACCTTATTGATTACATTCCTGATCCCTTATTCCTTACAAAATACTGGATATACTCCTTCAAGGCAAAAATGTAGTAAACTCCAACAATAATGGAATATACAAATCATTAATCAGTTTCAATTTAATCAAGAATATCCAATATAATTTATCCAAATCAATAATATATTATTCCAAAATCACTGCCTCATTATCAGAATTATGTTATGGTTTATCTTTCTATCAACGATATATTTTCCAAAAAAATTAACCTGTTTTGATCCACTTTACAGGGTTTTAGACAATCTCAAGTCTTTAATGAAAAATTGCTATGGTATAATCCTTATATACTCAATAATTCTAGTAACATGTATGTCATTAATGCAATACTAAAATGACACAATATCTTAATAACAACATAAAAACTATAATCATTCCACTTCATCTCCGGTAGTATCATAACTTTAGTAGTATCCAATAGAATAATTTGGGGTATACTATGATGATTTGGACATTGATTCAAGTAGTTCCAAACTCCTTGTAGATGAAGCATTGAACATTTGGAACCTTTTTCTAACCCTTGAAATCACGTACATGGTGTCCTTTTTTGCCACACATATAACAAACTCCCATTCTCTTCAAGCATTTACCTCGGTGATTATTTCCATAGTTATCACATTTGGGAAAATCCTTCTTTACCCACTTCCCTTTATCCATATTTTTTTCTTCTATCCTTTTCTTCTCATTCATCACTTCAAATCCATAGGAATCAGAAAATTATTTTCATATGTTATTAACACATGATACTATTTCTTCATATGTTGAGAATACATGGGAGACTTTTTCCCTTTTAAATGTTGGCATAATTCCATGAATGATATGATCCTTCTTAATCTTTCGATCATGCGTATTCCTGGAATTATCATTACTTCTACATTGAGTCATTTATATATAATGTCCTACATTAGGTTACTTTATGAATCACAATGCATAATTCCAAACATGTAAAATACCTAATGTAAATTGAAAAGAATATGCATATAATCTATACTCATAAAATGTTATCCTTGAGAAGAATTTACTATAATTTCCTTCATAATGGATCGTAATGATAATATTAATTATCCTAAGCATATACTCTAGGAGTGTCACAACCATGAGTTCATAAATACCCATTTTCATGTACCAGGATACCTCGGGTCAAGCCCTAAACACCTTGTCATAGGTTTTACTCCTTGGTAGATCTGTGCCAGAGCTACCTCTACCTGCTTGTATCTAGACAGGGATGTATTTCATGGAAAATACACATAATATATACATTACCAAAATTATAGGAAGTTCATCAATACAAATCCAAAAATTCTATCTTAGGTTAATGTTATCTAATCTATGTTTCTCAAAATCAAGTTTCCAGGGATTGTACTAAACATTCTCTGATACCAACTGTAATGCCCCGACTCCAGAAGCCAAGAGTAGGTTCATTATTACATAACATTGGCATGATCACAAGGGATCAAGTCCTAAAAGACTGATCAATTTAGTATCCTTAGAAGTACAAGATACATTCATAACTGTTACATTACATTACAAAATGAAAAACAAAAACAAAATTATCTCCATTGACCACATTCATATCTCAATGACTATCCCAATAGGTCAATCATAATATACTTCTTCACATCCTGGGAAAAATAAAACATAGAAAGGGCTGAGCTAAGATTCTTAGTAGGGATAACAATATAGAAAAAACATTTATAAATCTACATAAACATTTAAGGCAATTTATAAGAAGAAAACAAAATACATTTAAACAAAAACATCAACATAATTTAGAAATGATAGATCAAATAAAGAAATTTACATATTCACATTGATATTCTACTATTCAAATAATCACATGAAATATCAATATCTAATTTCATAATGATAGAATGTATAATTCATGACATCGAAACCACATATTCAAGGCTTTGTGAAAAGAAAACCAATAAGATTTTTTCAAGGCCTTGTGCCAAGACACACGTTTGTCTCATGAGACCTAATGATGCATCAAGGAGCTATAACGGGCTCTGCCTGTCACTTACTAAGTCCACCACATTTCTCATATGAAAAGGTTTAAACATAACATAAACATTTGTATTAAAACTAGCATACAAAATGCCAATAATTTAACCATAAATCATGAACGGTATAATAACACCACATCCATAGTAAAACATATCATAACTCATTAAATACAATATGGAAGCTTGCATTATAATAAATCATCCTCGATCAAGAATAATATCCAATAATTAATATTGACATAGTTATAAATGATTAGTAAAAATCATTGAGAGAAATATCCCCTTTTCATGAAATGATTTTAAAAGTCACTCCATTTATGAAAGATGTGATTTGAATGATATTTTTGAATCAATGTGTCACATACCACTTTTAATATTTTAAAGGAAATTTACAATTTACAAAATTCATTCCCATATAAATAAATCCTTAAAACCATGATGAAGACATGGAAATAAATGAGAAATGATTAGAAGAATAAATCATTAAATCATTTAATTTTTTTAGTAAAATATTCCCTTAATAATGATCACTTTGAAAACAATTTTATGAAACATGGATATGGATAATAAATATGTCCCAACAGATACTTACATAAAAACAACCTCGGATAATAAAGAGACTTTAAAATTAACCATTAGCTTGTACTTTTCCTTGGTCATGGGTAGGTTAACCACCTGTATAATGGTGGAATAATTGTTATTAAATTATTCAAGAACTATATACCTTAATATGATATCATATAAGATCTTCTTATATTGTTTTTAATAATATTTCAGTAGTATCAACGTTTTAGGAGTTAATTGATTCGTTTTACTTGTTATGCTTTGTTAAAAAATTAGTGTTTGTAATGGATAGTATGTATCATATTCATATGCTGAATGATATCAAGTCTATAAACATTATTTTTAATCATCAACTAGAAATTAGTCTTGAATGGTTACTATGGAGAATGTCATCTCATCGCGTCGTGAAGACGGTAAGCCGTACGTACACACGAGCGACAATATCATTCTTTTGTCTGTGAAATATTATATAATTGGATGGAATATCATATATACAGAATCATTTACATGTTATATGTATTTTATAAATCAATTATACTCATTATTATACCCATACAAATAATTAATTTTTTGAATAACATGCTACACCATGATGTGGAGAAGGTAAGACGTACGTATGCACGTATGAGGACTTTGTCATTTATAGGATGGATAGAATAATGAATATGTTTGTAACATATTTATAATAACATCATAGTATGTAGAAGGTACTGGATTTATTTTTTGGGTATGTAAACAACAATTAATGAGGAAGTGGAAGATGAAAACAACTTGAAATTGGGTCATGAAATTATTACCTCTTCTTTGGATGATTATTTTAGAGTTGATCTAAAGGGCTACTTATATTGGCATTTTGATAAATGTATGGACTCTAGGTTGAATGAAGATAGTTTAGAGGATATTTGGTTAGGGATGGATGAGACAAATGGCTTTGGAGGAGTGAAATTTAGTGAAGGGGAAGAGACCTTTTATAAGATGGGTGAGGCTCACTTTAGGAAAACATTAGAATATTAATTTATTATACAATAATATTCAAATTATAATGGATAAAAATTAATTTATATCAAGGATTAGGTGGTTATGGGTCAATATAACTTCAACCTATTGGTTTTAGACAAGTTTAGGTTATCATTTTAACATTATCTTATAGATTTAGCTCTTAGTTACATAGTTTAACTTTTACCATGTCTTCTTGTATTGTTACACTATATGGTTAATAAACATACTATAAACTTCCAAGAGAACCTAAAGTGATTCATTAATGACATATAAAATATTATTTAAGACCTTTGGCCTATCCTATTATTTTTAGGAATATTATATCAACAAATAAAATAGTATTTTTTTTTAAAATAATTTATTTCAATTTTTACTGTATTTGGTATTTGGTTTTTATGAAAGTCATAAATACGTTATCAATTTTAACATAATTTTTCTAATAAACCCTAACATGTCATATTAACCATTAAAATTATTTTAATTCATCAAAAGTCTCAATTTACATTTATTTGAATATTTATAAAATCATTTATTTTAATATTTCATTAATTAGGTAATTACTGCATCGTCATTATGTCCGAAATAAATTTAATTATTTAATGTATAAAAGTTATAAATAAATTAAAATTATGCAGGAATTTATTTCATCTTTCTAATGAATATTTATAGTCAAATATATATTGTGTGTAACCCTATATAAAAATGGTTTAGTTATTATTTATTGAATTTAACACTTTTAAATCATCTTTAAATAAAATAATAATAAATGTACTACTCTGATCCAAGTGAACCAGAGAGGATCATATTTTATTCCTAAGGTTGTTTTTCTTTGAATTACACTTATCCAATAGAATTATGACATGTGTTAGGGTAATTAGAATATTATTTTTACCATAACATTCCCAATTAACTTTTAACCGTGCTAAATAAAAGTAAAAAATTACTATTCACCAAGAATTATTTTCATCTTATTGAACGACATTTTATTAATTGAATTCCACCGTGTGTCTCGGATTTTTGAAATTCAACTCACAGAATCATTAAAATTATGTTTTATTCAAATCTGCAAATTCTCCTAGATGGTGGGTTAACAAACGTTAAAAAGTTCAATAAAATTTTATACATGTATTTTTATTATAAAATGACTAAAATTAATTAAATTTTACTTATATAGGTATTATATAACTATTTTGACTTAAAATAAATTTAAATAAAATAAATAATTGTTTAAATAAAAAGTCGGATTAAAATAATAACACAGTGTTTTTCATTATTCATAAAAAATGTAATGTTTTCATAAAAATGCCATAAATATCACCGAAATTAATTTTGATATTATGAATTCAAAAATTAATTCCATTTTACCAAATTCATGTCATTTTTGTTGCATTTATTAATCGAAAATTAATTCCCATTGTCAAAACCAAAAAGTGGGTTTTTAGAAAAATAAAAACTATCAAAATATTGACATGTGATTATGTCAAATTTAAATGTGAAATAAATTATAATGACATAAATTGTATTAAATGATAAAAATATAATCTAATTATATATAAAATACATTCAAATTCATTACATAACACTATAATTTATTTAGATTAGAAATTTGTTTTAAATTAAAACATAGTATTTTTCATTATTCATCAAAATATGAAAGTTATCAGAAAAGTACCAAAAATTTGTTCAAACTAAATTTTTATGTCTCACTTCTTAAAAAGTTGTTAATTTTGTCAAATTTCATATTAAAGTGTGAGATATGTCATTTAAAAAAAATTCCCCATAAGTAGGTAGTAAAATTGAATTTTTGAAAAATATTTCCTTTATCTAAAAAATTGTATTTGTTATTATATTTTGAATAAGAAACACATGATATGGGTCTTAAAATTATATTGGGTATATAAGATTCAAAATTAAGTTAATACTATTTATAACCACTTTTTGAATGGGTAGTTTGGTAAGTAGTGGTGTGTTCTAACTTAGTGATGTGTGTAGCGCTAGCTATTGAATTACTTTAATGCGATAACATACTATAAAATCCTTGGGTGTTACAACTTTTCCATAATTGGATCAGAATCTCAATGATGGAATATAATTAAATGATTCTTAAAATGACATTAAAATAAATAAAATCATTATATTTCATGTCATATTGATTTTATACTGTACTTATAAAAGAAGATAGGTGCATAACATAACATATGCCCCCAAAAGTCAAATTGAGACAAAATTCTATAAACAATTTAATTTAGTTTTATCCATAAACACTATAAATGAAATATTTACAAATGGATATTTAAATAATAAATAATATCAAGATAATATACATAAAATAAATTTTATTTTAGAATATATAGAACATAAAAAACACATGTTGAATATTACATGTGTGTTATAGAAAATAAAAGAGAGACATAAACTCTTTTTCTTAAGTATCGACTTCCTTCAAATATGAACAAATCTCATGTGTAAAAAATATAAGTTTATTGTATATTTTTTTCCGAAAAAATTATATATATAATACCATATATAATTTTCTTATGACCATTTATTGTCTATTTATTAACAATTCCCTGCAAAAATCGTGTTGTGAATAAATAATTCATTGATTTTTTGGCATGTTTTGAATATTATTTTATGTCCAATTAAATTGAAAACTATTATATAATATTTATAATTTTACAAATGATATAAATATAAATATAATATTTTTTATTTAATGTATTACATAATTTTTAGATATTGAAAATTAACTAAATCATTCAAGAAGCTAGTAGTTCGTACATACACAAATTAGTTGTTCCCATTTTCTTGATTGCTAAACTGAAAAAAAAATGTTAATAATATATTAATGACCTAAAGTCATTTTTATTTCGTATATATAACATATATTAATTATATTAACCCTTATTTCATATCCATGTAAGTTAGTGTTTGAAAGTTAATAACATAGCTTCGTGAGGTTGTAGTCGGACATACACATTAATGACGTTATCATATCCCCGCAGAATCAAAATAAAAAGGTATAAGTGATATTAAATTTCTTTTTGTATTAATATGTTTCAAATATCATATTAATTACGTTAATATTTTAATGTTACAATCCATGTAAATAACAAATGAAAAATACCACACATCGGTTCGCATGGTGGAATTCCCCTACACACGAGCGATGTTGTTATATTCCTAAGAATTGGGAGTTCATAAGTATGTCGAAAAAATTATAATTATAGAGTTATAATAATATCATATATATATATATATATATATATCAAAGACATCAATATATCTATCTATGAGTGGTTGTTATGGAAAATTAATAACATATGTCTACGGGGCTCTCGTCTTCTCTTCACACGAATAATGACTTAATATCTGATTTTATGAATGAGGTGATGGATTTATGTTATTATATTATCATAATAACTTATATTTATATTTTATACTATCTTTTTATTATTTCATAATAATTGAATTAAATTTTATGAGTTTTGAGAAGTATTAAAACTAAAATGCATATTCTAAATGATTTTCTATTTTTCAGAAAAAAAACATTAGATGAACCTAAATCCTTAATAGATAGGATTTATGTTATATAAATGGAATATAAGTCTTTAGGATGGGATTATTTAAGAAATATGCTTAGTGATTTTTCAAAACAAATGGATTTGGATGTGTGGAGACGAGGTTAGAGGGAGTTTCCATTTATAAGTTAAGTGAGCGGCACACTTGGAATATTTTGTCAAATGAAATGGTCTGATCATATTTTTAACATCCATAAAATCTCCAAAATGGGACATTCGTAAATCTTAGAGGTGAAAAGGTATATAGTATTCCACAAAATTCAGTGTGGAAAATTTTATATGCCATTTTATCCCTTTTTTAATATAAGTCCCACTAAATGACTTTTTCATTAATTGTGGTTAATAATTTTATCTTTTTCCTCTATTAAATAAGATTAAAAAATAAATAGAACATATTAAATACTAAAAAGTATTACGATTCAATTTATAGAATAAATTTTTACAAATTCCTCCAAAATATGTGTTAAATTTTAATTTTATGTTCTTTTCATAGATGAAAAGAAAAGTCGATTCTCCAATGAGAAAAGTTTAAAATGTTTATAATGATTATATATAAAAATTCAATATAAAAATGAAAAAAATGACCTATATTGGATTTATAAAAACGTTGATAATTTAATTATAATATTTAAACAATTATAATGTAAAATTTATCTTTTAAATGATTTTAAAGAAATTTTTGTTTTTTATAAAATCTATTATTTTTCCGTATTTATATAAATATTATCTGTTCAAAATCAAGAAATATTTTTAACATAATGATTTCAAAAATGACAGTCATTTTTTTAAAATAAATTTTCAATTATTAAAAAAATTAATTGTAAAAATATGTTTTAAAAATATGAAAAATACTTATCTTAAAAAAATATGTTTTTAAGCATGAAATTTGATATATTATTATCTCGTTCCTAGAAGAAAACATGATTTGAATGTTAAAAATTTTGTTGAAAATATTGTGTATGAGGTTCATTAAAATTACTATTAAAATTTATTTTTGATAGAGGTAAAACAAAATTAGTTATGTCACGACCTGTCCCCCAGGGCCCAAATGGTGACTACCAGAATCCAACCTCCCATAGGCCAGGGGCTAGTGACTAGCACCAAAGTCGTAAATCCCTATACTGGGAAGGAATTTACATTATAACAGTCCAAAAACATAACATAATATGCAAAAAGAAGTAAAACACTATGTAAAAATATATACAAAAGAGTGTGCTGAAAGTAAAGGGGTCGAAAATACAAGCCCAACTGTAAAAAACAATACAGCTGAAAAGCTAGTACAATTGATGAAAGGAAGTAAAGCAGCTACTGGGACGTCCTACGGAATTCCAACCTAAAGTTTTGGTACATATGGCCACCTCAAAAGCCTAAGTCCATCCATCCACTCTTTATTCATATTGTTGAGTGGTCCACCTCCGGGAATGCTCTAATTCTACTACTCTCTTCCCCAGTCAGCATCATCCGTCGTCTGCAACAAACCCATTGAGGTGCAGGCGAATCCCATGTAGGGGTGAGTATAATGATACTCATTAGGGACCCATAGGCCCTCAAGGTCTCAAAAAATTCTAACAAGGATAACCACAAAGTACGGAATAAACGTATAACCTTTACATACGTATATGTCCATTCATATACCTAATTTATTTAGTAACACATATCAATCATGAGAAAAAACAAGAATGTAAATGAATCAACTCAAACTAGGATTTTAATAAAGTATAGAATTATAGATGATTAGTCATGAAGCTATATCATCTTATCCTATCAAGAGGCACTGCTTATAACCATACGGAGTCTGAACCACATATGATCGATAGGTACTAACCCCCGTAATGACCCACAGAGGATCTATATGCGCTGACCCACACAGGACAGCTGGCTGTTGAACCAAACAGGATCTAACCCACTTAGGATCATAATGTGATGACCCACACAGGATCGCTAAGCACTAACGTATGTATGATTTGTCTCCAACCACTTCCTCACTATTAGCCACTGGATACCTCGCACCTGGTGCAGTCGTGTTCTGTAGAATCTGGCCTCGAGATATTGGCCATACCTAGACTTCCACTAAACACCACAAAGGAATAACCCAATGTTCCAACTTGTCGTAAGGGTTCCAACACAATAGACGGTGCGTCAATCAGATTCTCGGTCTGTGAGTTATTGGCATTTCCGCCCTAGGGGCCCATTTGGTTTTTAGTTTCAAACAAACCCGACCATAATCCAACTGTTTCCAAACCTCATGTGGGGTATTACAATAGAACCTTCTTGCTCTAATATTTCCTTATCTGTAGGAGGTACTTCAATCGGACACTCGTAGCCCAAGATAGGGTGAAATGGTGTAAACTTCCCAAACGGTTACGGGTCCGGTCTGACAATGTCGGACCGACCCGGCCCACGGGTCCAACCCAGTTTGATGAAGCTGCCAGGCCCAAGGGGCGGCCCGGCCTAAAGTGGCGGCCTGCCTGGCTGGCAGCCCGGTGGCCCGACCGGCAGGCTGCCTGGTGGTTCACGGGTCAACCTCACCGCATCCAGGGGAGACACCTGCCCCATTGGAACACCCGAACGACTTATCCATTCAGGTGGAAATGGTAACCAATTCCAGGTGTTGCCGGTCCAGGTCATGCAAGACCCTTATGTTCCCGTTCCTCCCGGCTGGCCATGTGGCCAACCATTCGGCTCCTCTAGCGCCCAGCCCAGTAGGCCACTTCGGCTCTTCCATTGTGGCGTGACAGTGCCACGATCCTGCTCCACCACGAGGAGTGATGACCCCGCGCCTCCTTCTCCGTGGTCTGGCATGGTCGCGATCTCCAGCTCATCCGCATGGTGCAATAGCACCACGCCCCCTTTACCACGGCCTGGTATGGCTGTGGCCCCATGCTGGCCTCTGCGCGTCACAACGACACCGTGCATCTCCGCCACGGCCCATCGTGGTCGTGGCTCTCCTTCCGTGCAGCACGGAAGTGTCGTTCCCTCATGGAGACCCGACGGCCTTGTCCCAAGGGTTCCTTCGCGGTCAGCCCGATTCTTGCGGCTGTTGCTCTGCCACCTCCATCAACACAATGAGAACAACAACAAGGGGGAGTGTTGGACAGTGTTCGTGCGGTCTGAGCCCTCCTCATTAAGATGATATCAATTAGAAACAAGGAACACAAAAAGCAACGAAGAACAGTGGGTAAATCTCGTACATTAATCAACCCCTACCTCATAATATGATCGTTTACAGAGGAAGGAGAGGAAAAGAAGATATCGATTTGTCGACGTCAGGAAGCATCCGGGGAAGAAGCATCATCAGCATTCTTCATGGTCGACTCCTTCTATTTTATGCTTAGTCAAAGATTGATGAATATGTTCATCATTCTTCAGTGGTGTGTGGCATTTTTCGTTGGAAGGATGAAGATCTCCACTCAAATCTCCCCCAAAATATGTTCCAGCCCAAAAAATAATTGACTATCTATTATTTTAATGGTTGGTAAGAATACAAAATAATTCAAAAGGGTGCCAATTAATTAAAAGAAGTTCAACTATTTATTGGTGACTGTTGGAACAAAAATTAATGGGTGAAGGTGGAGAGTTGACATCCCAAATAAATGGGGAGTTAAAAAGGGAGGGTTTAAATCTCATGTAGTCCCCACCAAAGATATCCTCCAACATGAGGTTATGTGTGGGTGGGCCCCACCACCGTAACCTCCCATAGGAGGTTAGGGTGTCGTGGCACGCACCATCATCCTCCCCTTGGAGGATTAAACATCCAAAAATACAAATAAAGCAACACTTTATTTTTATTTAATTTAATTAAAAACCCCAAATTCTGTCTTCCATTCTCGTCAAAACGCAACTTCGGTGAAGGTCTCACTTACAAATCACTGACAATGTGAGTTCATCGGTGCACTAAAATTTCAATTCCGAGCACCGGTTCAATATATATAAAATCCCTCTCATATGTTTACTGAACATACCCAAACAAAATGTCAAAAAATTATTCCATTCTCATCGAGCCTCGGAATCCAGTGTCGTAAATTTTTTTGGACTCGTAAAAATCCCATGAATTTTTGGAAAAAAAATCCATGGAATTTATGGGACATTACAGTATCCCCCCTCAGGTCTATACACCCTGTAATCTACTACTCACACTAAGGGAAGAAATGGGGGTACTGAGCATGCATCCGATCCTCCCTCTCCCATATATTCTCTTGGAGGTTCCAGTGCTGCCAGCGAATGTGAACCAGAGGTATCGATTATCCACGTGGGACCCACTTCTGTCAATCCTCAATCTCTACTAGAACCTCGATGAATGTCGCCCTATCATCTATGTCAAGATCCCCATGATTGATGGTGTGGGATGGGTCACCCAAGTATCTCCTCAGCTGAGATATGTGGAAGATGTTGTGCACCCGGTGCAACTGAGGTAGAAGAGCCACGAGGCATGTCACCTCACCTACTCTATTGAGGACCTGAAAAGGTCCAATGAATCACAGAGATAACTTGAAACCTTGTCTAAATATTTGTAGACCTCGTCATGGAGAGACCCATAGAAAGATGTAATCTCCATCCTCAAACTCTAGAGGTCTTCGTCACCTGTCAGTATATGACTTTTGCCTGATCTGTGTAGTCTTCATCCGCTCCTGGATGATCTGCACCTTCTCTGTGGTATTTGATTCCATCTATGGTCCCACTAGTGCTGACTCACCTGGGTTTGTTCAGGATAGTGGTGATTTTCAAGGTCGACCACTCAAGGCCTCAAAAGGTGTCATACCGATGGTGGAGTGATGGTTGTTGTTGTAGGAAAACTCTACCAACGTTATGTGATCCTCTCATCTGTGAACGAAGTCGAGGACACATGCACGAAGCATGTCCTCAAGGGTCTGAATGGTCTGCTCAGTCTGACCATCTGTTTGGGGATGGAAGGCAGGGCTCAAGCAAAGATGTGTCCCGTAATCCTCTGGCATCCCCTTCCATACCTGAGAAAAAAACTGCGCATCACAGTGGGAGACAATAGAAAAAGGTACTCCATGTAAACGCACAATCTCGTACACATAGTGGCATCCCATGATTTCTACTGAGCCCCACTCCTTGATCGATAGGAAGTGGGATGACATGGTTACTCGGTCAACGATCAACCATATCAAATCGTGACTCCTGGATGTATGTGGAAGATCCGTCACGATTTCCATGGATATCTCATCACACATCTACTCTAGTACCTATAAGGGTTGTACCAAGCCTGCTGGTACCTGGTGCTCCGCCTTCACTTGCTGAAAAGTGAGGCATCATGAGACAAAACATTGCCACTGCCATCTTCATACCTGACCACCGGTGTTGTGGTCTGAGGTCCTGATACCTCTTCACCACTTCTGGATGTACCGCTAGAGGGGATGTGTGGAACTCACTCAACACTTCCTCGTTAAGTGCTACTGGTACCGTAGAACGTCTTCTAAAGAATATGATGTGCTCCCCAGATTCAGAAAATTCATCAGGTTCCTGCCCTGTGGATATCTGAGCCCGTCACGTCTCGCAGTCAGCGTCCCCATGTTGTGCCTTCCTGACTCACTGAATAAGTGGAGGAGTGACTCTATGAGACTGTAGAAAGGATTATCCTTCTCTATCCACAATGGATATCTGTAAGGTATCCAGCTACTATGTCGGCTCTCATAACAGTTGTATACCAGATCTCTTGCTGAGTGCATCCGAAACAACATTCCCCTTTCCAGGAGTATAGACTATCCTGATGTCATAGACCTGGAGGAACTCAAGCCGATGTCGTTGTCTCAGGTTCAGGTCCTTGTGAGAGAAGATATACCTGGGACTCTTGTCATCAGAGTAGATTATGAAACGCTCGCCCATAAAATAGTGCTGCCACATCTTCAAGACGAAGACCACTACTGGTAACTCCATGGTAGGGGTAGCACAGTTCTGCCCATGTTGTCTCAACTGATGAGAACCATATGCGATCAAAGCTCGCTCCTACATCATGACACACCTTAGTCTAATACCTTATGCATCACAGTAGACTACATACCCTTCGCCCTCCTCTGGATGCTTTAATATGGGGGAACTAGTCAGCCTCTGCCTCAGCTCCTGAAAGATCTATTGGAATCTCCCTGACCACACGAAGGGTTTCCTATTCTTCGTCAAGGAAGATAGTGATTGTCACGACCCATCCTCGGGGCACGTGTCGTGACTACCCCAAGCCCACCTTCTTTAGGCCAAGGGCTAGCGACTAGCACCAAGGCGTAAATCCCGGTAATAAGGAAGGCATTGCCTTTGTAAAGTAAAAAACAAACACCACAGAGAAAGCAAGCAGAAGTAAACACTATGTAAAAACTGGTACAACAGTAAGTGCAGAAAAGTAAAGGGGGATGGAAATACAAGCCCAACTGTAAAGTAAACTACAACTCGAAAGGGAAAACAACAACTGAAAAGTAAAGCTGCAACGTCGAGCCGTCCACTGGAAGTCCCACCTGAAGGGTGGGTATAGATAGCCTCCACTGCTCCTCGGGTCCAGCCGACCGCTCCGAGTAAGTCCCACCCAATGGTCCACCTTCAGGTACCATCCTGCTCCGCAAGCCTCCACCATGATCAGCACTGTCCGTCGTCTACAACCAACACAACGTAGTGCGGTCATAGCCTGTGCAGGGGTGAGTATAAGCTACTCAGTAGGGACCCCGAGACCCCCAAAGGTCTCCCAGAATCCACAAAGGATAAACCACAAAGGAATAATGCAATCACGAAGTAACATCTGACAGTTCTTAGGTATATGCCCATACATATACCTAAGACATAAATTCTCGTACGGCTCCAACATCTAAGACCATGTACAACCTAGTCCACACAGGAATGCAAAACGTAAATCCACACAGGATAGCACAACACAATCCACAAAGGAAAGCAAACGTAAATCCACACAGGATAACAAAACACAATCCACAAAGGAATGAAAAATAGGATTCAGCTCACACAGGTACTTCTTCGTATGACGTTAGAGATGATCAGATGTAGACACTGATTCATCTAAGCCGTCGGATCCACAAAGGATCTGTAGGAACTTACCCTCACAATGACCCACACAGGATCGATCATGAAGTTGATCCCAAAGCTATTGGGAAACTCCTTCTCCATCAAGAATAGTGGTTATGCCGCTACAACCAAGTGCTTCCCTCTCACCTTGGACTGCTGTAGTACTCCACCTATCGAGTATTGTGGGTCTGTTTCTATAGCAAAGCGCTTCCCACCATGGGTCTACCGCTATAACCAAGCGCTCCCCCTCATAGCCTCTAGAGGTACTCCTTCTGTCGTGTACCGCAGGTCAACCGCTACAACAAAGCGCTCCCCCGTCGTGGGTATGCCACTACAACAAAGCACTCCCATTGCTGCTACAACCAAGAGCTCCTCCATCGTGGGACTCCCGCTACAACCAAGCACTCCCCCTCATAGCCTTCAGAGGTACTCCTTCTGTTGAGTACTGCAGGTCTGCCGCTACAACCAAGCGCTCATCCACCGTGGGTCTGCCGCTATAACCAAGCGCTCCCCACTGGGCTATTCGTAACACACCGAGTTGTTCATTCAGCAGTCTTCAAGTCTCAACCGGCTCTAGGGTTTCCGCACACAGCATGCTCATTCCGGGAGGGTCCACTCTACGAGAAAAGTGGTTGATGCATCAACTGACATGTAGTCTGGAGTTGACGTATCCCAAGATGTACCGTAGTGGTCACTGTCGAAAACACGGAGGATTCTCGTACTTTTTTCATCATCGTCGCAGTCGAATCCACTGAGGATCTCTGTACAGTCGTCGTCGACACAGTAGCAGTTGCAGCCAGCTCTAGGGTTTCCGCACACAGAAAACTCATTTGGGAGGGTCCGCTCCACGAGCCGAGAGGCTGATACATCAACTAACACATAGTCCACAGTTAATGTATCCAAACGTTCTGTATCGACAACAGAAACTCAATGTCGCAGACGGCGCGTTAATCGGACGCTCAGTCTGAGAGTTATTGGCTTTTTCGTCCCATGGACCCGGTTGGTTTTTAAGGAATAACCAACCCGACCGTACTCCACATGCGTCCAAACCTCGAGCGGAGTAAGCCAAACGATCTGTCTCACATAGAGGAATTCAACAAAGTCGACGACACGTCAATCGGGCGTCCGTAGCTCAAGATATGAGCGTTTCTGCTCCGAGGGCTTGGTTGGTTTCGTGTACGAACCAACCCGGCCAAACCCAAAGGATTCTGAAACCTTGGGTGTGATACACCGCAACGACTGCCTAGATCCAAGGATCACATCACCGCTGACGGCGCGTCGTTCGGAGGCCCGTAGCTCAAGTTATGAGCAATAGAACGAAAAGGTCCGAAAACGGGGGGTCTGGGCCTGGCCCGACCCCCCATGGGTCGGCCCGAACCGGGGTCGAGCTGACTCGGATCAGGGTCTGAACCAATTGGGCGTGACCCGGCCCGGCCCGGATGGCCCAGCCCGGCCTGGGTGCGACCCGGCCGGCGGGCCCGCTTGGCTCGGCTCGGCCGAGCGGCCGAGCAAGGGAAACCGTGGGGGGCGTTCTGCCCCCGCGGGAAGAGGACCCGCTGCCCCGCGTGGGGCCGCGATTGGTCAATGGACGCAGCAAAGACGCGTCCCGTGTCTCACCAGACCCGCGCTATCGTGGGTCTAGTAGGCTGCCGCCTCCGGCCGCAGGTGGATTCCGCGGGCCACCGGAGTTGCTCCGGTCGTCCGATTCCACTTCCGTCTGCGCCGTAGCTCCTCCAGGGTCCCGTTCTTCACTGTAGAATCAACAATTCGTCTATAGGGCCCATTTTGTCATTGTCCACTGTTTCTCACATCAACTAAGAACTGCAGAGGGTTGTCGGGCCGTGTTTTTTTGGCTCGCACCCTCCGCGTTAGGTGATAACAATCGGGAAAAAAAGATCAACACAGGAAAACATAACAAGGTACAATTTTAATAAATTAAACTTGCACTTTGATCTCGGGCCCTTTGTTTTGGAAGGAAACGACTATGGGAATAAAATATTATTTTCAAATAAAATCCCTACCACGCCGTAGTCGTTGAGCGAGCATTCTACACGGAATTGATCGTCGCGGTAGGAGGTGATCGTCACGTCGTGGAAGGGCGTCGCGTCGTCGCGGAAGGGCGTCACTATCGCGCGGTACTCGGCGTCGCGTAGACAAACTTCGAGGATCAAGAACATACAGATTTAATTATAACAATTAAATCCATGTTCATGCTATAATCCACAAGGAATTAAAAGGACCACAATCCCCTACCTCAAGATGCCGATCGAAGATTGTCGCGAGGATGGAACGTCATGGATGAAGCGTCGGCGTCACGTCGATCTCCGGGGGTCGGGTGTTCTTCGTCGCCCATCGTTGGAGGCCGGCGTTCTTCGCGTTCTTCGTGTTCTTAGCGTTCTTAGCGTTCTTCGCGAAGGGGGAGGAAGATCTTTAGAAATTCTCCGAAGGTTTAACACAACATTCAAGAAGAAGTTGGGTTGGCCTTATTTTATTAACATGTGAACAAATTACAAACATGTTAAGAAACGATCAAAATTAATTCATAGAATTAATTTCAACGAACTTAACCACCCAATTAATAAGAGCGTTTAATAGTTTAAGAAACTCCTCAGTTGACTTTCATTTAAAAGGGTTTTCGCGAGTGCGTTACTTAGCAGAAAAGAAATGGTGGGGCTCATGCGGGCCCCACCTCAAAAATATCCTACCATGAGGGTAGGATATTTTGGGTTCCACTTCATCATAGCTTAAGCAGCTTTAAGTGGCTTTAAGTGGCTTTAAGTGAAATAAAATAAAGTTTGGCATACCACATTATTTTATTTCTTAACTTAAAGCCCAAAAATTTAACAACCACACCTGAGAAAACGCAACTCCGGAAGAGGCGTTTCTAAGCAAATACTGGCGTTGTGATTCCATCGGTGCCCTCGGAATTTGAATCCGAGCACCGTTTCAAAAGTTATAAAACCCCGCTCGTTCGTTCACTAAACGTACCCAGCCAAACTTCCGAAAATGATTCCGGGAACATCAGGCCTCGGAATCAGGTGCCGTTAGAAACAACGTTCTTGTAAAATTCCAAAGAAAATTAAGAAAAAACAATTTCCTTGAATTTTACTGGTCTTTACAGCGATTCTGAAACTCTAGAATATTCTCTAACGAACCTCCGATAGTATCCAGGCATACCCAGGAAACTTCGTACTTTCATCACATTCCAGGGTTGTCTCCCATGCATGTAACACCTCAATTGTCACTGGATCAGCTGCAACTCCAACCTCTGAGATGACATGTCCCATGAATTGAAACTCTCGAATCCAAAACTATCTCTTGGAGAGCTTACCAAAAAGCTGGTGCGATCAGATTGTGTAGAGTACTACCAGAAAATGGTAGGCAGGATCCTCCTCAGAAGTCGAGTAAATCAGAATTTCATCGATGAAGACCATGACAAAGCAACCGAGGTATGGCTGGAAGATCATGTTCATGAGACAAATGATGAAAACAGGAGCGTTATTTACGCCAAATGGAATAACCAAGAACTCAAAGTGGTCGTACTGACACCTGAAGTCCATCTTCTGCACATCATCGTCTCGAACTCTGAGCTGGTGATAGCCTTATCTGAGGTGTATCTTTGAGAATCATCAAGCTCCCTTGAGCTGATAAAAGAGGTCATCAATCCTCGGAAGTTGGTATATGTTCTTCACAGTCACCAGGTTTAGGAAATGGTAGTCAACACATAGTCTCAAGATCCCATCTACCTTCTTGGTGAATAGAATTGAGGCTGCCCAGGGAGAAACACTAGGCCGGACGAATCTCTTTCCCTGCATGTCCTCCAACTATACCCACAGCTCACAAAGCTCAGTAGGATCCATCTGATATGATGGAGTTGATATTGGTGTCATCCTGGTGTATAGGTCAATGTAGAATTCTACCTCTCTATGAGGAGGTAGTCCTAGAACATCGTTAGGGAAAACATCTGCGTACTGATCCACCACTACAGGATAACTCAGACTCTCCATGTCAACTACTTTGAGGGTAAGGTAGGCCAACTGATGAGTGATCGGCTGAACCCTCCTACGAGTAAGTATGTCTGGTGCTGCAAAGGTTCCCTTCTCACCGGTGAAGGTAAACCTAGCCCCAGCCGTGTGGACACACCACACATTGCGCCTAATACGGTCAATATGAGCATGGACTGTTGATTACCAGTCCATACCCAAGATGATGTCATTGGGCCTCGATACTGCTATTAAGAGATCCCAGCCAATTATATCACCTCTTATAGTAAGCTCACACTGCCAGAACCAGTGCGTAATCGTTGAGTTAGCTCCTGTAGGAGTATTTAGCCGTAAGGATCGAGCCAATGTCTCAATCGGAATCTCCGAGATCTGAATGAGGGTAGTGGCAATGAAATAATGACTGGCACCTCCGTCTATAAAAACTGTATCTAAGGTGGAGTAGACACAGATAGTTCCTCGAATTATCTCCGGATGACCATGGTCATATGCCTCAGCTCCCTGATGTTGAGCTCTCCCCTTTCCACCTGCTCCCTGCGGTCGGGGTGGTCCTCCTTGTGCTGGTGTTGGCAACACCTCGAAACATCTTCCTCCACCAGATGCTCGACCAGATCCTCTGCCACATCTGCATGCGCCCTTCAGACCGCCTCAATCGAACCTATGCCTCTTTCTAGGAGGTCCCCCAACTGACTGTTGATCATCTGTATGGAGGGTCGGACAGTAACGTTCCATGTGACCCTGCCCGTCGCATTAGTAGCACTATCTGCTCCTGGGATATAAGTCTCTACTCTATGTGCCCCACAAAACCGATTCTGAGTCATACAGTCGACCATCTAGGGCCTAGTCCTCTTGTAACTCTGTGTCATCTGTCGACTTCAAGCTAAAAAAGACTCTGATGCATGTTGACAAGGTGTGGGACTCGCTGATGGTGACTGCTCAGCAAAAAACTCTCCCCATGGAGGGCTCTCTCTAATACCCCCACATACGTTGGGATGTTGATGGAGATCATTGAAGCTCTAATATCTCTCCTAAGCCCCTAGTCGATGGTCCGGTCACTGAATAATGGGCTATGAACCATCTCTATAGAGTAGCGAGAGATGTCGGTGAACCTCGTTTAGTACTACGCTACTGTCATGTTGCCCCGCTACAGATGAAGTAGCTCATGTATCTACGCCGCTTGAAGAGTGGCTAGAACAAACTCATCAAAGAACAGGCTCTCGATGTCTGTCCAGAGTAATGTGACCTCGTCGTGGACCAAAAGCATCAGGCTCCATCATCTGTCTGCTACTTCCTAAAAGAGACTGGCCGCAAGGATCACCATGAGGTCTGCTGGTGTCCCTACCAGCCTGAAGACTCTCACCACAACCTCCATCCCATCCTCAGCCAACTGTGGGTCCGTCTCTCCCCGAAACCTCAGTGGCCTCTGGCCCTGGAACTCATGTAATGCTCCCAAGAGGTATGCATCATCTTTTTCAGGGGCTGGTGGCATCAGTGGCCTAATGTATAGTGGTATCGTTGGTGCCTCTGCTGGTAAAGGGACCTGCACCGAGGCCTCTTTGCTCAGTGGGCTGTCAGAGCCTACAACTCTTGGGGATCTAACTGTCCGTCCACAGGGAGGCATCCTGAAAGGAATAGATACGACATGATCGAAATTTTATATCATTTGAGCAGTCCTAATTGAGCTGACTTAAGAAAACATTTAATGACACGCACTCAATCAGTGGTTTCATGCACTAAGTTGAAAATCAGTAGTCAGGGTCCTGGTGTATGGATACGTCAGCCGCCACACTAACACTGGACTACCTGAAATGGAAACAACACATATTACCCTTAACACTATTGCTTCAATGAAAATAAATATCAGAGTCTTATGTTCTACGGTAGAACCAACATCTCTGATACCAGTTTGTTAAGACCCGTCCCCCAGGGACCGTATCGTGACTACCCCAATCCCGGTTTCCATAGACCAGGGGATGTTGACAAGCACCAAAGGTTTAAATCCCTATAATGGGAAGGGATTTCCTTTATAAATGTAAAAAAACACAACATATAACACAACTAGAAGTAAAACACTATTTAATACTGTATACAAAACAGTGTGCTGAAGGTAAGAGGGCTAGAAATACAAGCCCAACAGTAAAGAACAATACAACTGAAAATCTAGTACAACTGAAGAGAAGAAGTAAAGTTGTTATTGGGTCATACTCTGGAATTCCCACCTGACGGGTGGGTACAGATGGCCACCTCAGCACCCCATGTCCGTCTGTCCGCTTCGTGTACATCTCGTCGAGTGGTACACCTCTAAGTATCATCCGGTTCTGTAACTCTCTGCCCCGATCAGTGTTGTCCGTCGTCTGCAACTAACAGAACGAGGTGTGTGTATATCCTGTGCATGGGTGAGTACAACGATACTCAGTAGGCACCTCGAGACCCTCAAGGTCAGACAAAATTCCAACAAGGATAACCACAAGGTACTAAATCAATGGATAACCCTTACATAGGTATATACCCATACATATACCGAGATTATTTATTAACCCATCTCAATCATGAGGAAAAAACGAATGTCAATGACTCAGCTCTAACCAGGATTTCAGGGAAGTATAGATTTACAAATGATTAGTCACGAAGCTAGATCATCTTTTTCTGTCAAGAGGAATTTCTTCTGACTATACGATGTCTCACCCACACAGGATCGACAGTTACTAACCCCCGCAATGACCCACATGGGATCGGACACACACATGATCGGTATGCACTAACCCACATAGGATCACTGAGCACTGACCCACACAAGATCTGACCCACATAGGATTGGTATGCACTAACCCACACAGATTCACTGAGCACTAACCTCCGTATGATCTATCTCCAACCTCCTCATCACTATCATCCAATGGATTCCTCCCACGCGGTGCACTCGAGTTCCGTAGAATATACCCTCGAGATATTGGGAATACCTAGAAAACTAGTAAACTCCAGGAAGGAGTAACCCAATGGCCCGCCATGCCTTAAGGGTTCCAACATGACCGACAATGTGTCTATTGGAAGCTCGGTCTGTGAGTTATTGGCATTTTCTTCCTAGGGGCCAGGTTGGTTTTTAGGTTCAAGCCAACCCGAACGTACTCCAAATGTGTCCAAAACTAATGTGGGGTATACCAATAAAACATTATCGCCCTATGATATCTGTCTCCGTTGGCAGTTTGTCAATCGTAGACCCGTAGCCCAAGATAGGGTTGAAATGGTGTAAACTGGCCAAACGTGTCTGGGTCTGGTCCCGCCCAGTTGGACCGAACTGGACCGACCCGGTCCGGATTAGGGTCCGACATGGACTTTGGGTCTGACCTTGTATGATAAATCGGCCAGGGCCGAGGGGTGGCCCGACCCGAGGGCAGCCCGACAGCACGACCAGCCAGCAGCATGGCTGGCTGGCAGCCCGATGGCCTGATGGCTCGTGGGTCTCCCTAGCCGCATCCTGGGGGGTGGACGCACTACCCCATGGAACACCTGAACTGATTAGCCATTCAAGAGGAAACCCTAATTGGAACCATTTGTCACCAGTCTAGGTCACGCAGGACCCTGAGGGTCCCGCTCCTCCCAACTGGCCAAGTGGCCAGCCGTTCGACTCCTCATCTGCAGTCCGAGATGACTACGGCCTCTATTTCCTCTGTGCAGCACGCCAGCCCCACGCCCCCTCTCCTACGGCCCGATATGACCGAGGCCCCCTGCTTGCCTTCGTGCGGCACGACTAGGCCGTGCGCCTCCGTCGTGGCCCATCATGGTTGTGGCTCTCCTTCCGCGTGGCACGACGGTGTTGCGCCCTCTTGGCGACTCGATGACCTTGCGCCGCCAGATCCTTCGCAGTCAGCCTGATTCTAGCCGCAGTTGCTCCACCTCCTCCATCAACACAACAATAACTACAACAAGGGGGAGGGTTGGACCATGTTCGTGCGGTCTGAGCCCTCCTTGTTAAGATGATATCAATCAGCAACAAGTAACACAACAAAACAACGATGAACGACAGGTAAATCTCATACATAAATCAACCCCTACCTTGTATGATGATTGTTGGCGGTGGAAGGGGAGGAAAAGAGGACGTTGATTCATCGACATTGGGAAGCATCCAAGGAAGAAGCATCATCGATGTTCTTCGCGGTCGGCTCCTACTCTTTTTCTTCGGTCGAAGATCGATGAAGAAGTATGTTGTTCTTTGGTCGTGTGTGGCATTCTTCATTAGAAGGATGATGTTCTCCTCTCAATGCTCCTCCAAAAGATTTTCCAACCCACAAAATAATATACTATCTATTATTTTAATGGTTTTCATAAATTCAAAAGAATTCAAAAGGGTTCCAATTAATTAAAAGAAGTTCAATTAATTAATGGTGAGGGTTAGCACACAAATTAATGGGGGAAGATGGAGAGTTGATATCCCACATGAAAGGGGAGTTAAAGGGGGGGGGGGTTTACAACTCTTTTGGGCCCCACCAATGATATCCATGAAAGGGAGGTTATGTGAGAGTGGGCCCCACCACCATAACCTCCCATGGGAGGTTCGGGTGTTGTGGCCCCCACCTCCAACCTCCCCTTGGAGGATTAAACCGCCACAAATAAAAATAATATAACACGTTATTTTTATTTTATTTAATTAAAACCCAAAAAACTAACTTCAATTCTCGTTAGAACGCAACTGTAGTGAAGGTATCACAAAATATTCACTGATGATGTGAGTTCAAAAGTGCCGTCAGATTTCAATTTTGAGCACCGGTTCAAAAGATTCAAAATCCATCTCATACGTTTACTAAACCTACCTGAACAAAATTTCAGAAAATTATTCCGAGCACACCGGGCCTCAGAATCAAGCGCCGTATATTTTCGCGGACTCGTAAAAATCCCATGAATTTAAGATAAATAATTCCATGGAATTTCTAGGTCTTTACATGGTACATAAAAATAAATTTTTAGAAAACTATTGTTTTTTAATTTTAAATGGTTTTTAATTTCCATATCTGATTAACTTGTCTCCATATAATTCATTTTATATAGAGGTTTGAAAAATAAATTACAATGATTTAGATAATATTATTCATATACACCATTCCAATGTATAGGATATAAATATCATTTTAAATAATATTATTTGTATTTTATTTAATTTTCCAGTAAAAATAAATGTAGCGTGTAATGAAAGATGAACACAATGTTTTTTGTAATTCAATATATTCTCATTGTGGCATGTAGACATAAAATATTTAATAAATAGACTATATTTTAAAAATATCCTAAAATATTACAGGGTTTCATTTCCTTTAATGAATCAACATATCCTTTTGGGGGATGCATATAAATTTTTTCATCCTGACCTCCTTAGAGAAAAGTATTTTCTAAATAAATTTGAAACGATCCAACCCCAGTTACCCAGAGTCGTTAAATTGTTACATAACATTGTCATTATCAAAGGGGATCAAAATCCAGAAAGGATAATTAGTTTAGTATCCTTGTAAGTACTAGATACATTCATAAGTTTTACATTATAGTATAAAATGAAAAATAACAACAAAATTGTCTCCATTGACCACATTTATCCCTTAGACAATCCTTGCAGGTCAGTCATAATATATTTTTTCGCATCCTGGGAAAAATAAAACATAGAAATGGGTGAGCTCATATGCTCATTAAGGATAAAAATATGGTGAAATCATTCAATAATAATAATAAATATTTAAGTTAATATATAATACAAAAACCCATGTCTTTTAAATTTAAAGTTCATCATAATGTTTCAAATATAAATCCAATAATTCCATTTAGTTATTCACATAGATATTCTACTAGTCAAATAATCACATGTAATATCAATAACCAAATTCATAATATTGGAATGAATAATTCCAGACATCATAATCACATAGTAAAGACATTTTTTCAAGACTACAAAAATGATTTTTTCAAGGCCTTATGTCAAGACATTAGTTTTTATCACGAGGCCTACCGATGCATCGAGGAGCTATAGCCGGATCCACCCGTCACTTACTAAGCCCAATGAATTCCTCATATCAAAAGGATTAAACATAATATAAACATTCATATTAATACTAGCAAAAGAAATCTTAATAATTCTCCATAAACCATGAATGGTGTAAAAATAATACATCCACAGTCAAACATATCACAAAACCATTAAAAAAATATGGAAGATTTGTATCATAATAAATCAACTTCAAACGTTAT
The DNA here is from genome assembly GCA_963277665.1 of Viscum album. Classification (NCBI taxonomy): domain Eukaryota; kingdom Viridiplantae; phylum Streptophyta; class Magnoliopsida; order Santalales; family Viscaceae; genus Viscum; species Viscum album. The sequence continues at coordinate 64,750,602 of OY728128.1, forward strand.
TAAAATCCATCATAGGATGTTGACATAAATGAAATAAAATCTTCTTGTAGAGAAATATCTATTTCAATTTTGAAATCATTTGAAAATTATTTAATTATAAAAGAAAACATTTACTTAGAAAATGTTCTTATAAGATTGTTTGGGATGCTTCGACGATGTCATAATTGTATAAAATATCTTCACCCACCGTATATGTTTAAAAAATACATTCTTACCTTAATTTTATCGAGAAGGTCATAAAGTACATTGTTTGAAAAAGACGAAAAAATTCCATTGAAAACATATGTGGCCAAATTAGGGTATAAATGACATTAGCCCATAGTCTAGTAATAGTAAAACTGTTTGGATTTAAATTTCTATGAATACATAGATGAGGATGATAAAGAGATCCCAGTAGATACTTTGGTAGTAACAACCCCAGATAAGTAAAGAGATTGTAGAATAAACCCTAGCCTTGTACTTTTCCATTGTCAATGGTATGTTATCCTACTTTATAGTAGTTAAAACATTTTTATTAAATTATACAAGAACTATATACATAGATATGAAATCATATATGATCATATAATAATTCCTTGTTAATAATATTGTAGTAGTATCATCATTTTGGGTGTTAACTAATTCAGTTACCATTATATGCTTGGTAACATAAGCCATGTTCATTATGGATAGGATGTATTTTATTCATACAAATAATGATATTATGTTCATAAAAATTAATTTTTAATCATAAAATGAAAATTATTCTTGAATGATTACGATGGAGAATGAATCTCATCGCATTCATGGAGACTGTAATCCATACGTACGCACAAGCGAAAATATCACTGTATTGATGGTGTAATTGTATGTAATTGGATGGTATATCATACATAAAGAATAATTAAATTTTTTTATTTTTTATTTAAATTAGTTATACTCTTTATTAGACCCATACAAATAATGAAGTGTTTGAATAACAAACTACACCACGACGTGGAGACGGTATGCCGTACATAAGCATGTATGGTGACATTGTAATTTATAGGATGAGTATAATAACGAATATGGTTGTACCATATTTATAATAAAATCAAAGTATGTATAAAGTATTGGAGTTATTATTTTGTTATGTAAACAACAATGAAAGAGGTAGTGGAAGAAGAAAATAACTTGAAAGAGGGTTGTGAAATTATTACCTCTTCTTTGGGTGTTTCCTTTTGAGTTGTCCGTAGGTAGGTTTTATGATCAAATTAAGCCATCTAAGATGAAGGAAAGATAATTGATAGGTTATATGTGTAGGGTTTGACAGATCCAAATTTATTAGGTGGTGTGAAATTAAGAGAATGGGAAGTCCCCTTTTATATGAGTGGTGAGGATAACTTTAGGAACTGTTTGAACAATTATTTTATAAAAAAATAATTTTATGTTTTTAAGGAATCTAAAATGATTTATTTCGATTATATAGTGTGGATGGGTCAATAACATCTCAACCAATAGGTTTCAGATTGGTTTAGGTCATCATATTAACCTTATCTTTTAGATTTAACTCTTAGTTAAATAGTCTAACATTTTCCAAGTCCCTTTATATTTTACTATTATATAGTATTTTAGCTTACTAAAACAATCCAAGAGAACCCCAAGTGGTTCGGTATTAATATTTATAACCTTATCTATGTTATTTGGCAAAATCGTGGATTTTTTAGAATATTATCAATTAATAATATAGTATTTGTATTAAAAACTTAATTATGTCAATATTGACACTATTTAGTATTTTATTTTTTTAAAGCAATAAAAACATTATCAATTGGAATAAAATCTATTTATTCAACCCTAATATGTCATATTAACCTATAAAATTAGTTTAATTCCTCATAATTCTCAATTTACATTTATTTGGATTTTTATAATTCCAATTATTTTAATGTAACAATATTAGGGTAATTATTGTATCCTAATTACATCATAAATAAATTATATTATTTAATGTATAAAAATTATAAATAAAATAAAATTATGTAGATAATATTCTTATCTTTCAAAATAATATTTATAGTCAAATTTATATTACCTGTAACCATGTATATTAAAAATGGTTCAGTTATTAGACATCAAATTTAATTCTTTTAACTCTTGTTTAAATAAAATAATAATAAATGTCCTAATTTAATCCAAGTAGACCAAAAAGGATCATATTTTCTTCTTAAGATTGTTTTTCTTGAATTAAACATATCCAATATATTTAGGACATGTCTTAGGGTAATTATAATATCATTTTTACCCATAATTACCTTATTTACTTTTAATCGTCATAAATATAACTCAAATGTTACTATTCACCAAAAATTATTTTCATCTTATTGAATGAAATTTTACTTACTGATGTCAACTGTGTTTCTTGGATATTTGTAATTCTACTCACATAAGAGATAAAATTATGTTTTATGCAAATTTGTAAATACTCCTAAAATTTTGGTAAAAGATAGTAAAAAGTTCAATAAAATTTTATATATCTAAACATATTATAAAATTACTCTAATGAATTACATTGGAAAAATATAGGTATTATGTATCTATTTATACCTAAAATAATTTAAAATAAAATAACTAATTACTTAAATATAATGTTTTTTTTAAACAATAACGCGATGTTTTTCACTATTCATCAAAATTTTAATGTTTTCAGAAAAATACTAGAAATTCACCCAAAGATAATTTCAATATTTGGAATTCATAAATGAAGTCCATTTTGAAAAATAAAATTTATAAAATTTCAAAAAGAGGGTACTACTATTCATAACGGCTGGTTTTTTTGTCGTTGTGTGTTAAAACTCCATGTTGCGTACAACGCAAGCTACTGCATTATTCAAAGGGAAACGTGTCGTGGAAGCTTGGGGTGTTATATTCTGCCCTCTTTAAATTAATTTCATCCTCAAAATTTCTAGAATAATGCTGCATAAAATTATTCATGTGGTTCTTCATCATATATTCATTCGGTTCCCATGTTGCTTCTTCCACCTTATTGTTTCACCATAAAACTTTTCCCAGACGAGTCACCCAATTTATCAGCACTTATTCTCTAGTATTCACTTATTCTCTAGTATCATAAATCTTTATAGTGACTTCACAATAAGACAGATCATAATCCTATTCAATTTCCTCATTGGTAAGTACATTTGTTGGGTCAGGAATATATTTTCCTAATAGTTACACATGGAACACAACATGAGCATTGGAGTGACGTGGAGGAATTTCCAAATGATAAGCCACAAATAAAATTTGTTCTAGAATTTTGAAAGGTTCAATGTAGCTGAGACTCAATTTACCCTTCTTACCAAAACGTATAACACCCTTTAATGGAGATACCTTCAAGAAAATATGATCTCCTACTTGATATTCAAAATCTTTCCTCTGATTATCGACATACCTCTTTTGCCTACTTTGAGCTTTTTTGATGTGGGTTTCGATAATCATCACCTTTTTCATTGTCTCCTCAACAATTTATGGGGCTACAAGTTTTCATTCACCAACACCATCCCAACAAGCTGATGTGAGACATCTATTTCCATATAATTCTTCATATGGTTCCATCTGAATACATTAATGGAAGCTATTATTGTAGTAAAATTCTACCAGAGGTAAATATGGATCTCACATACCTTGAAATTCAAGTGATCAAGATCTCAACATGTCTTCTATGGTTTGAATATTCTATTCTGATTTTCCATCAGTTTGAGGCTGGTCAGCAGTGCTCAAACGAAGTTTAGAATCCAAGGACTTCTGAGTATTTTTCCATAATCATGATGTAAAACAGGGATCGGAATCCGAAACAATCAATATAGGAACAACATGAAGTCTTTGAAAATCATTAATATACATTATTTCTAGACATTCAAGTGATAAATCATCTCTTATCGAATGAAAATGTTCTGACTTGGTATGATGATCAATAATGACACATATTGCATCATTCCTTCTTGGAGACATTGGTAGCCCCATGAAATTTCCCATCGTAATATTATCCCACTTCCAATTAGGTATCAGAAGAGGTTTCATGACACCTCCAGGTTGTTTCCTTTCATCATTCACTAGCTGAATAACCATATATCTTGACACATATTCAGAAATCTCCCTCTTCATGTTGTCCCATAAAAAATGTTCCTTCAAATCTCTATACATCATGGTGCTCCCATGATGTATAATGAAATTGGAGCGATGAGAATCATACACCAATTCCCTTTTTGGATCATGTATATTGGAAAAATAAAGTATCTTCCCAAATTTCAAAATTTCATCGTTATATACGAACTCACTCAATCTCCCATCATCTACAGCATTAATATTATTTTTAAACTCCTCATTATTTGTCTAAGAACTTTTTATCCTTTCTATTAAAGATGGTTTGGAAACAATTTGAAAATTTATTGATGTTTTACCTTCCATGGTTATTCCCAAATCCATATTTTCTAGATCCATTAAAATAGGATCCCTTTCAACAGTCATCTTTTTCAAATCTTCATGATCCTTTTTACTCAAAGCATCAGGCAGCTAATTTTCCTTCCCTGGGTTGCAGTGTACTGAGAAATCACGATCCTCTAGTAGTTAAATCAATCACCTTTGCCTCATGTTGAGTTCTTTTTTTGAGAAAATATTCTTCAAATTATTGTGATCAGAATAATTCTCAAATTTTTAACCATAGAGATAGTTTCTCCACATATTTAGTGTAAATATTACAGCTACTAACTCAAGATCATGAGTGGGATAGTTTTTCTCATGCTTTTTTAGCATTTGTGACGCATCAGAAATAACTCTATCATTTAACATAAGGACAAAACCAAGTCCTTTATTTGAATCTTCACTATAAATCACAAACCCATCATTCCTTGATGGTAGATTCACGATATGAGTGTTGTCTAATATTCTCTTATGTTCTTCAAAACATTCTTCAGACTCTTTTTTCCGAACAAATTTAACCTCTAAATGTGTGAGCTTTGTTAATGGGTCATACAACTGGAAAAAATTATGGACGAACCGTCTATAATAACCTGATAAACCAATAAAACTACGTACCTCAGTTATACTCATCGTTGATATCCATTCATGGATTGCCTTGGAATTTGAAGGATCAATAGAGAATCATTCCATAGAGAGAATAAGGCCAAGATAGAAATCTCTTGAATCCATAATTAACATTTTCTAAACTTCCCATATAATTCATTTCTTCTGAGGGTTTTCAGAATTATGCTCAAGAGATTTTCAGGATCATTGTATATTTTTGTGTATGCCAAGATATCGTTAAAAAATATAACTACAAAGTGATCAAGATATTCCTAGAAAACTCAATTCATTAAATCTATAACGACAGTGGGTGAATTAGTTAGTCAAAAAGTCATTATTGAAAACTCTTAATGCCAATACCTGGTTTGAAATGCTGTTTTCAGAATGTCTTCATTCATCACACAAAACTGTTGATATTCAGATCGATAGTCAATCATTAAAAATATTGAGCCCCGTGATGTTGTTCAAATAAATCATCATTTCAAGGAAGGGGATACTTTTTCTTTATTGTTATAGCATTGTTCCCATGATTTTCAATGCACAACCTCATAGATATGTCTTTCTTCTTAACAAACATATAGGGGCTCTCCATGGAGAAACACTAGGGAAAATAAATCCCTTATTACTCAATTCCATTAGTTGATTCTTTAGATCCACTAATTCCACAGTGTACATTCTATAAGGGATATTTTATATTGGAAAGAACCCATAATTAAATAAATGGAAAACTCAAATTCCTGTTCTGGTGGATGTCCAAGTAAATCCTCTGGAAACCCATCAAGGTTTTCTGGCACAACAGGAACGTCATCTATTAGAACATTCTTTTCCTCAACCATTATTATTTCATTCTCTTCCTCCCCAATATTTTAATTTTGTAGACCTATAGGGGTGTATCTAGGTAAGAATCATGTGGTTACATTTCTTCTCGAATGATAAAGTACACATTACCATTATCAAAAGTTTTAAACTCATTTTTCTAACAATAAATTTTCACATCAGGTCCATAAATCCAATCCATTCTGGGGATTATATCAAATTGAATCAAGGGTATGATGATGAGATTAGTAGATGAGGTACATTTATATGCCCTAACGGGAACTGATTCACCAAAAAATATTACGATGAAACATCCCTTAAGAGTTTTGACTTACAACTCCCTTGTTATGTCAAATTTAATGTATATAATATTCTTAGAAAACTGGAAAGATATGAAACAATTCGATGATCTAGAATCAAATAAATCATTGTCTATACATAAATAAACCATTAAATTACCTACCAACACAACTTTCAAGGCTTCAACCTCAACAGTAGTTATTGTATAAGCTTACCCTTGCTCCCTTGTCCATTTCAATGGTATGTTCCCCTGTCATTTAGGACATTCATTTGAGTAATGTCCCTTTTCAATACAATTGTAGAATTAAACATTGACAGTCTCTCTCTTTCCCTAGCAATCAGGATCTTGGTGGCATGTTTCAACACACTTTTAATAGAATCACATTCCCTTTAGGCTCGTACTGAGGTGTTTTCCCACATTTACCACAAGATTGATATTCAACTTTTCCCTTCTTCCTCTTATTTCCATTTCTAGAGTAATATATAGATCTCCACTTCTCATGATTTTCTTTTAATCCATAAAACGTATAGAATTTCTTTTCTATCATGATAGAGCATGAGACACTATCATCGTATGATAAGAAGGATGGTGAGACTAATGCTCAACAAGGAAATGGTTTTAACCCATGAACGAATCATTCAATATTTCTCCTTGGGTAATGAATATAATTTGATGCATGCATTGCTAACCTTGTAAAGTTAGCCTTGTACTTTGTGACATTATCATCCTCCATTTTCCTGATACTCAAAAATTGTCTTTCCATATCCAGTCTATGGTCATGAGGAAGGAATTTTTTTAATAAAATTTATTTCAACTCCCTACATTACATGTTCGATTATTATTCATCTTCCTTTGTGTTTTAGATTAATGAACACCATTGATATATATCTCCCGTGACACGATAAACTGCCTTGACAACTTTTTCCCTTTAGCTACTCCCCAAAGAAGATAATATTTTCTCTATAGAACTAATCTATTGCTCAAATACTAATGGATTTGTAATCCCATTGATTCTTGGTGGTTTTTTCCTCCTTATGTGGTCTAAAATTGATCCTTCGCGTTGTGGATCAGGGTGCTCTATATGGGTAAGGTTATTATTCATAACAGGAGTAAGTTTTCCCAATACGGTGATATGATGATCTACACCAGTTACATCACCTGCTCCACTATAATTATCTTGAGTATGAGGGGAAATCCCTACATGGATTATGTGTGTTGATATAGTTTCCAATCCTTCAACTATGTTCCATTTCTAAACAATGTCACACACTAGATTGGTTTATGAATCACAATACATAATTCCAAAATTTTAAAACACATAACATAAAATGAATAAATTATGGATTTCATCCATACACTACCACAAAAACTGTTTTTCCCACTGCTAACCATTATCAACACTAACGAAAAAGTGCTCATAAATGAGGGTTACTTTATCATCTCTAAAAAAGCGCTGATAAATGCCCCCCTTTTTTAGTGCTTTTTTATCACTGATAAAGGTACCCCTTTATCAGCATTTTTTAGCGCTCATAAAGGTTAAAATTCAAAAACAAAATTAATTAAAAAGAATATATTAATATATAAATATATAAATATAGTTATATTGATATAAATATAATATATAATTTTAAAATATATTTTAGATACGTATAAATATACATTTACACTTAATATACTTAATATATAAGATATTTAGTCAAAATGGATTATAAAAAAAATAAAAAAAAATATTTTGAATTAATAATTAGCTAATTATTATGGAGTAATAGTAATTTAATAACAATTTGAAGAATAAAAAAATAAAAAAATAAAAATCCATCCAAAATATGTTGGAAACGAATCTCGAACTTCAAACGGCCTTAACTTTTGATCCGGATGTCTGTTTGAGCTCTAACACATATCAAATCAAGGCCTGCAATGAGCTCTACGTTGCTATGACCCAGGGGGGACCCCGTTCATGGTTTTTTAGAGTCCAAAAGAGGACCAGAAGGCCTCTAAAACTATGTTTTTAGTCGGGGTACCCCAATTTTTTAACATTTTGTGGATTTTCAGCCTCGTTTAAGGGGGTATTATTGGATTTTTTTTGTTGGGGATGTGATTTATTCCAAGGTATTACATTTATAATGATATTATGTCTTTGAAGTTTCATCGTTTTTATAATACACTGCTATTTATAATCAAATATGTAACAATATATACATATTTTTTATATATTCACACCTAAAAATTTATATAAAAATATAAATAATAAAATATATTTACATATAAAATATATTAGCATTATCTAAATAATAAATAATATCCATTTTATTTAAAATACAAATATATGAATATTTATATACCTATATATTAATATAACTATATACATATAAATTAATCTAAGTATATATATATATTTATATAACTATATATATATATATATTAATATTTCTATCAATATATATATTAATATCACTATAAATATATATATTAATATCACTATAAATATTATTGTTAATATAACTATATATATATTAATATAACTATATTTATATTACTATACGAATAAATATAACTATATATATATATATATTAATATAACTATATATATATTAATATAACTATATATATTGATATAACTATATATATATATTCATATATATATATATTACTATACGAATAAATATAACTAAATATAAATATATATATATATTAATATAACTATATATATATATATTAAAATAATTATATATATATTATGTTAAATATATATTACCATACGAATAAATATAACTATATATATATCGAGATATCATGAAATGGAAAAAAAATCAAAATAGAGGAGCGGTAAGGGCTTAGGCGCGCAAGGGGGAGGTCTCGAGTTCAAATCCTGGTGGAGGCAGGTGCACGTGCGCATGGTGGAATATGGGAGCAAGCGCTTATAAACGGTGGAGGTGGGGCTCAAGATCTATAAAAGCCCCACTGATTGGTAGTATTTTTTTAATTTTTTTTTTGTAATTTTTTTAGATTTGTTAATTTTTTTACCTTTTATCATCGCTTTTTTAAAAGCACTCATAAAAGGGGTCCTTTATGAGCGCTAAAATTAAACCACTGAAAAAGGAAGAGCTAATAAAGGGGTCTTTAATCAGCGATAAAATAAAGTTCTGATAATGGGCCCTTTTATTAGTGCTAAAATGAAAGTGCTGATAATGGAAGAGCTAATAAAGGGGTCTTTTATCAGTGCTAAAACAAAGCATTGATAAAGGACCATTTTATCAGAGTTTTTTTATCACTGATAAAAGACCCCTTTTATCAGCGCTTCTTTTAATGCTGATAAAAGGGGTCTTTATCATATATTTTTGGAGCGCTGATAAAGGGGACCCCCCCCCCCCCCCGTTATCTTCTCCAGCTTTAACATCACCTTTCTATTTCTATTAAAGGCCATTTTTAGTGCTGATGAAAGACATGTTTTTTGTAGTGATAATCATAAAAAAATCTTTGAGGAGGTATATACTCATAAATCATTCATAATACTTTGAAAAGAAAATGTTAATTTTACTAGGAATATCCCCCTGGAGGGTCATAACCAATAGTGCAGCAAGGCCCATTGTCATGTAACAGGATACCAATTGTAACACCCCAACCCCAGTTACCCATATTTGGTGTGTTATTACATAACATTGGTATGATCACAAGAGATCAAAATCCTGAATGACCAATCAGTTTTGTAGCCTTGGAAGTACTAGATACATTAATAAGTTTTACATTATATAATAAAATGAATAACAACAACGACATTATATCCATTGACCACATTCATCCCTTACAATATCCCTGTAGGTCTGTCATAATATACTTTTTCGAATCCTGGGAAAAATAATATATAAAAATCGGTGAGCTCAGATGCTCAGAAAGGATAACAATATAGCGGAAACTTTCAAGAATAAGGATAAATATTTAATGCATTGTATAAGACTAAAACACAAGCCTTTTAAACATAAAAATCATAATAATGAGGCAACGATAAATTAAATAATTAAATTTACTTATTCACATGGATATTCTACTAGTCAAATAATAAAATGAAATATCAATAGCCAATTTCATAATTTTGGAATGCATAATGCCAAAAATCATAACCACGTAGTCAAGGCCTTATTCCAAGTCTATAATTAAGATTTTTCATGGCCTTGTTCCAAGTCATAGGTTTGTCTCATGATACCTATCGATGCATCAAGAAGCTATAGCGGGCTCCACCTGTCACTTAATAAGTCTAATGCATTCCTCATATGAAAAGTTTAAACATTACATAAACATTCATATTAAAACTAGCATACAAAATGTCAATAAATTATCCATAAACCATGAATGGTGTAAAAATAACACTTCCTTAGTAAAAAATATCCCAAAACCTTCAATAAAATATGGATTATTTGTATCATAATTAATCAACTACACAAAAGATTACAATCTATCAAAGGATGTTGACATAGATGAATTCAATTTTTTTAGAGAAATATATCTTTTAATTTTGAAATCATTTAAAAGTCATATAATTATAAAAGAAAACATTTATTTTGAAAATATTCTTCTAAGCATGTATGGGATGCATCAACGATTTTATAAAGGCGGAAAATAGCAACAGCCGTCGTATAATTTAAAAAAATACATTCTTACATAAATTTTGTCGAGATGGTCATAAAGTACCTTGTTTGGAAAATAACGAAAAGATTCCTTTCAAAATAAATGTGGAAAAATAAGGGTATAAATGAAATTAATCCATAGTCTTGTAAATAGTAAAAAAAATTAATTACATTTTTAATAAAACATGGATGTGGATGATTAATATATCCCAATAGATACTTACGTATAAACAGCCTCAGATAAGTAAAGAGATTGTAGAGTTAACACTTACCTTGTACTTTTACATAAAATATGGTATGTTAACCTCATGTATAATATAAATAACATTCTTATTAAATTATACAATAACATTAATCATAAATATGATATCATATATGATCATATAATATTTCCTTGTTAGTAATATTTCAGTAGTATCATCATTTCGGGTGATAACTGATTCATTTTCCTTAATATGCTAGGTTAAATAAGGCATTTTTGTTATGAATTTGATGTATTTTATACATATAAATAATGATATTATGTTCATAAACATTATTTTTTAATCGTAGAATGAAAATTATACATTAATGATTACGATGGGAAATGATTCTTATCGCGTTTGTGGTGACGGTAATCTGTACGTACGCACGACCGACAATATCATTATATTGATAGTGAAATATTATGTAATTGGATATTATATCCTATATAAAGAATTATTTAAATGTTTTATTTATTATTTATTTTATTCATACTCATTATTACACCCATAAAACAATGAAGTGTTTGAAAAACAAACTACACCACAACGTGGAGACGGTATGTCGTACATACACACATATTGTGGCATTGTCATTTATAAGATAGGTAGAATAATGAATATGGTTGTAACATATTTTTAATTACATTAAAAAATGTAGAAGGTACTGGATTTTTTATTTTGGTATGGCAACGACAAATAAGGAGGAAGTGTAAGAAGAAAATAACATGAAAGTGGGGGGGTGAAATTATTACATCTTAATCGGGTGTTTCCTTTTTAGATGATCAAAAGGGATCCTTAGGCAGGGTTTCGGATTAAATTAAGGCCTATAGGTTGACTTTATGATAGATTATAGGATATTTGGGCATGATTGGGCTAATAAAAATGTCTTTGAAGGTGTGAAATTAAGCGAAGGGGGAGTACCCTTTTATAAAAGAGGTGAGGATCACTTTAGGAAAAAACATGAAATATTATTTTATAATAAAATCCTTTTTGGTTTATAATGGCTCCAAAATGATTTATATATAGGATAAGGTGGGTTGGGGTCGAAATCCTCTCAACTAAAAGGATTTAGATAGGTTTAGGTCACCATATTAACCTTATCTTTTAGATTTAACTCTTAGTTAAATAGTTTGTCATTTACCATGTCTCTTTATATTTTTTTATTATATTGTTAATAAACATACTATAACAAGCCAAGAGAACCCCATGTGGTTCCTTAAAAATATATATAACCTTATCTAAGTTCTTTGGAGGGCCCTTAGATTTTTTATGAATATTATATCAATTAATAATACAATAATTGTTTTAAAAACTCAATTTTGTCAATTTTGTCACTATTTAGTATTTGACTTTTTTGAAAGCCATAAAAACATTATCACATAGAATAAAATATATTTAATCTACCAAAACATGTCATATTAACCTATAGAATTTGTTTATTTCATCATAAGTCTCAATTTATATTTATTTGGTTATTTATAATATCAATTATTTTAATATTTCATAATTAAGGTAACTACTCCATCATCATTGTTATAAGGCCCCAGCCTTAATCCTCACATGAAATTGAATTAAATGAATAATTCTCATTGGGGATCTTTTAAGGTTTATAGTTTTAGAGAATGAGATCATAACTATTACATCTCAAAAGATTACACAGTAGACACTTCTACAAGGTTTCCTTTTTCCAAAACATGAACTCAAAAAAAATCAATTATAGTTCCTTGTTTAAGAAAGCATGACTTTTCCTTGATCCCATCCTTGACCATATTCCACAATATTTCCTGTGAAAAACATTTCAAAAAAAACTTGGGGTGAGCATAAAAAGCTCAGTAACGGATACACAATGAAGAAAACTGTAAGTATTTCAAAACAACAAGTAAACCATGAATACTTTATCAAAGTAATACTTTTCACCTTTATGAAGTAGTAAAAACTCTTCACTGAATAAATATCATTACATTCCCTTTTTAACCAATATATTACCATAAAACCCATATAAAAAACACATATCATATAAAGGTAAGATGGGACATAAACAGGCATAAATGGAATTACCATACAGTCGGCTTCCACACATATCACTTAATGGAATAGCCATATGGCCGACATCCATACCCAATGAATTGGAGGTTATAATGTGGCCCATCCTGGTATTCACGGCACCACCCGTCATATGGTTTATCACGTAACCACCCATCAAATGTCCAAGTTCCATTATAAAATCATAAGACATAAAACAAAAATAATATAAAGAAAAAATTTCAACATTTCAAACACAATATATCACTTAAATATATTGAATAAAAAATCCACTATAAAAACCATTTTCAAAACCAAAATACAGAAATGAGTATAATGTATTTATTTCATTTTAAAAAGCATCACGTCTTGTTGAGGGAGCCAAAGACCAAATAATACTCGCGGCATTGGAAAAGCTCATTGTCACCGCGTATGTTAAAAGAAACTTTTCTTTTTGTCATTTTGTAAAACACTTCGTAGAAAAATATTCCTTTTGTATTAAAATTCAAAGGGGGTTTATACACCATATACAAGAAATCCTTATATTAGAACAAAATATGCCTCAATGAAAGGAGATTGAGATGAAGTCCCTTACCTCATGTCTGACGTGACTCAATTGATCTTTAATCTCCTGAATAATAAACTAAAGTTAATTTATAATTTCTTAAGAACCCTTTTAATGTTAATTATTCCTTTTATAAAACTTATTTCTATGTTATAAATGTTATGTAATCATTTAATTTCATAAAGTTTGTTTTTTCGGTATTTGGTAGTTAAGTAAAAAATGGACATCTTATAATTACATGTTGTTTCTGTGGTCAAAGGTTCATTATATTCAGAATGATATTCATTATTTGGATATCATATATATCATATATATCCAGCATATACATTTATTTATAATAGTACATAACATTTAGAGGTAAGAAATGAAATGCACCGTTCATGGAGACGGTAAACCGTATGTACGCATGAACGCTACTTTCATTTCTATTTCGTATTTAACGGAGTGAAATCATAATAATATAAGGGTATATTATAATTCCAGTGTAATATAATATTTAATAACATTAACTCCATCCTTTATACGTCCCACATGTGGCATTAACGAATCAAATCACTTTGAGGGGGCGGTAGTCCACACTTCCTAAAATGAAATTATCGTGTTTACCCACAATGGAAACCATAAAGGTATGACACAAATGAAAAATACAGAAGCATAAGAAAAACATAAACATAATATATATAATATATAAATATAGTGACATCTTAATGGCCAGTATGAAAGGTGTTAAAAGAAGATTGAACAGTCATCATTTCGTGAGGTAGAAAATCGCCAACCACAGAAACAGTATGTTCATTAAACATTAGATGAAGGTGTGTGCAGGTGTAGCTATAATCCATCTCATAACAACATCCTAGTATATTGAAGATACTGGTGTTTTTACAAAATAATGGAATAAAAAGATTTTACGGTTTTGGAGAAGCAAAATAAAACATAAGAACACAAGAGAAGGCACTACCATTAAATCGGGTAACTCTTTTTGATTTGTGCTCAAAGGATTCCTTGGAAACACTTCTGCCCAATGTGAGGCTTCTTGGAGTAAGATATGGATGTGTAGAGACAAAATGGGCAGGGTTTTTCCATTCCAATTTCTTGAGAGGAGTGGGTAAGGTGGTAGAGGTGGGGTCCTTTTATAAGAGGAGAGGAGGTGCACTCTTGGAATGTTATAAAAGGTTACTTTATTATAAAATGATTTTCGGATTTTAAAGGTCAAAAAATTATATATTTTTAGGATAAGGTGATAAGTCTTCGGAATCAACCAATTCAATAGGTTTCTGACAAGTTTAGGTCTTAGATTTTACATTATCTTTTCAATTTATTTAAATAGTTAAATAATGAGGTAATCACTGCATCATCATGGTGTTATAAATAATTTAATTTATTTAATGTATAACAATTATAAAAAAACTATCATGATTTAGGAAATATTTTTATATTTATAATTAATATTTATATTAAAAAATATGAATTTTATAACCCTATTTAAAAATTGTTTTAGTAAAACAACACATGTTTGTGACATTTTTATTTTAACAATAAATAAAAGGTTATTAATGTCATTTTCCTAACAAAGTGGATCCATGGGGTCCCAAAGTTGACCCATGGATTGTATTGGTCGGCCATGACTCATCCAATAAAGGTAGGACATGTTTCAATGTCATTTCATATTATTAAAACATTATTTTTAACTTAAATCACACTAATTACTTGTAATCGTGATTAAAAACATAAAAGTTACTATTCAACAAAAAATAATTTTAATCTAATTGAACCACATTTTACATCCTAATGACAACCATGTATGTAGGATTTTTGAAATTTAAAACACAGATGTGGTAAAATTTCATTTAAACGAAAAATCAGTTTTTTAAGCACCACTTAGTGGTTTTACTATTCATAAAAAATTGAAGCTTTTCAGAAAAATACCAAAACTTCACCCTAAGCTATATTTTATATTCCAAATTAAAAAATGATTTCTATTTTAATATATTAAAAAAATATAAGTTACATTAATTAATTAAATTATTAAATCCCGCTGTCAGGACAAATAGCGTGTTTTTATGAAACAATATATATCAAAAGATTGACACTAGTTTAAGTCCAATTTCAAAGTGAAATTAATTCCAACGACCACTATTGTATTTAATGGTAAAAATATATTCTAATTTCACTTTAGAACCCATTAAAAATATTACCTAATCATGTTAATAAATTATATTAAAAAGAAGTTTTGAATTAAAATGCAATAGTTTTCACTATTCATTAAAAAATGAACTTTATCGGAAAAATAACAAAAATTTACACAAAGTAAATTTTAATGTCCAGATTCTAAAAAAGAATTGTATTTGGTCTAATAGAATGTATAAGAGTGACCAAAACTATATTTAATGACGGTTCACCATTAAAAGGTGATAAGTGGACATTTAGTGAAAATTAGAGTATATATGCCTAAAATTGAATTATTTTCATACTTCAAGCCTTTATCCTTTCATGGATAAATGTAAAAAAATTTAACAAACACATATACTCATATTTCAGTTATTTCTATTCATTCCCTCAAATAAAACAGCAACGTGTTAACTACCATTTAAAATAATATTATTTTATTACTAGTCTTCAACGTAAGATTTCAACGAAACTCTTTGTTGCATATCAGGTTCTCTATCGAACAGAGAAACCCCTTTAAAGTAAAATTAATATTTAATTCGTAAATATTAATAAATATTAAAATGTTTTATTCTTTATTTACCTGGGATGTTACATCCTTTCCCTCTTTTTGGAATTGTGTCCCTGCAATTTTATTCACTTATCAAAATAAGTGGGGGTATTTATCCCTCATAGCATTTTCAGATTTCCATGTTGCCTCTTTAACCATATGTTTTTTCCACAAAACCTTTACCTGTTGAATTACCTTATTCCGCAACACTTGATCTCTATGGTCAAGAATCTAGACTGGTTGTTCTTCATAAGAGATATTCTCTTCCAATTGAACTACCTCTGGGCTCAAAACATGAGATGGATCCGGCATATACATTCTCAACATCGAAACATGAAAAACATTGTTTACCTGATATTAACTTGGAGGTAAATCCACTCGGTAAGCAACTAATCCAACTCTCTCCATAATTTCATATGGTCCAATGAACCTTGGACTCAACTTTCTTTTCTTACCAAATCCATCACACTTTTCCACAATGAAACTTTGAGAAAAAAATGATCACCTACCTTGAAAGATAGATCCTTCCTCCTGTTGTCTGCATAACTTTTGTGTCTGCTCTGAGCTGTTCTCATGTGTTTCTGACTCAACTGAACTTTTTCTGCCATCTCTTCTACCAATTTTTGTCCCATCAGCTTCCTTTCACCCACTTCATCCCAAAAAGCTGGAGTTTGACACAACTTCCCATATAATGTCTCAAAAGGAGCAATCTGTATACTAGAATGAAAACTATTATTATATGAAAATTCGACCAAATAAAGATGTTGTTCACACGTTCCCTGATAATCCATCGAACAAGCACATATCATATCCTCCAAAGTATGAATTGTTCGTTCTGACTACCCATCTGATTGAGGATGAAAAGCTGTACTAAAATTTAATTCAGTACCCAACGACTTCTGAAGGCATTTCCAAAAGATAGAAGTGAACCTGAGATCACGATCAGATACAATGGATAGGAGAACTCCATGCAACCTAACTATCTCTTTAAGATACAATCAAGAAAATTGATCTTGAGAGAAGGTATCTCAAATAGGAAGGAAATGAGCAGATTTAGTCAAGCGATCCACAATAACCCAGATTGCATTATTACCTCGAGTTGTCTTCAGTAATCCCACAACAAAGTCCATGGAAATATTTTCCCATTTCCACTCTAGCACTGGTAAAGGCTGAAGCATCCCTTTCGGTAACCACCGCCCTGCTTTAACCTGCTGACAAGTCAAACACATCACAGTAATATCATCAATATCTCTTTTCATTCCATCCCACCAGTAATACTCCCGCAGATCTCTGTACATCTTAGTACTACAAGGATGAACTATAAACGGGGAACTATGAGCCTCACATAACAACTCATTCTTCAACTGTGAATCACCAGGCACACATCATCTCTTCCCAATCCTCAAAACACAATCAGTATAAATATTAAATTCAGGCAACATACCCTTTTGAACCAGTTATACCTTTTTCTGCAACCCACTGTCTTTCTTCTGCGCTTTCTTAATTCTATCTGATAAAGATATTCTTACTGATACCTAAAACAAAATAGAAGAACTTCCTGCACCAATAATTTCTATGCAAAAGTTCATCAAATCAAAAACCACAGGATCTCATGCCAAACATAGAATGGTTAATGAAGCATTACTTTTTCAAATCAAAGCATCAACCACATTATTTTCTTTTCCTGGATGGTAATGAATTGTACAATCATAATTCTTGATTATTTCTAGCCATCCCATCTGCCTCATGTTCAATTCTTTCTGAGTGAATATATAATTTAAAATTTTGTGATCAGTATATATTTCACACTTTACTTCAAACAAATGATGCCTCCAAATTTTTAGAGCAAAAACAACTGTAGCTAATTCCATGTTATGTGTAGGGTAATTTACCTCAAGAGTTTTCAACATTCGTGAAGCATATGAAATTACCTGATCATTATGCATAAGGACACAACCAATTACCTTCAATGAAGCATCACTGTATATAACAAACTCACCATTACTGGAAGGAAGTTCCAAAACTAGAGCATTCACCAATCTTCTTTTCAACTCCTGAAAACATTCATCACATTCTTTTGTCCAGATAAACTTAACACCCTTTCGAGTTAGATTAGTCAATGGACTAGATAACCTTGAAAACATTTCGACAATCCTTCGGTAGTAACCTTCCAAACCAAGAAAACAATGTATCTCGGTTACATTTTTGGGTATTGGCCATTCTTCAACAACTTTTGTTTTAGTAGGATCCACATTTATGCCATTTTTTAAAACAATGTGACCAAGGAAAGAAATTTGTTGTAACCAAAATGCACACTTTCTGAATTTTCCATACAGTTTCTTTTATTTTAAGGTTTTCAATATAACCCATAAATGACATTCATGCTCCTATTTACTTTTAGAAAACACCAAAATATCATCAATAAAAACAACCAACATTTTTCTCCTGAGTCAACTGAGCCATCACTACAACAAACTGTTTAGTTCTGATTCTGACCATCTTAGGATACTAATTTGAAAGGTCATTTCCCTCTATATGCCTTCCTAGAAAATATGTTCTGTTTCCTCTATGAAAAACCATTCTTAACACAGAAATATATTAGGAGAAGCAACATGTTAATCTTCAAATGTTATATCATTTCCATCATACAATTAATTAATATATAATTTAACAATTTTCTAACTCCTAATGTTGTCTAAACCGACCTCTGATACAAACTATGAGGCACCAGACTTAAACCTCACTTAATATTGAAATAAATGAATAATTTACATTGCGGATATTTTCAGGTTTAGAGTTTTAGATAATTATATCATAACTATTACATCACAGAAGATTACACAGTAAACACTTCTACAAAGTTTCCTTTTTCCAAAACATGAACTCAAAAAAAAGTCAATTCAAGTTCCATGTTTAAGAAAGATTGAATTTTCCTTGATCCCATCCTTGACCCTATCCCACATTATGTCCTGTGAAAAAAATTTCAAATAAAACATGGGGTGAGAATAAAAATCATAGTAAGGGATACACAATGAAGGAAAACTGTTAGTTTTTCAAAACAACAAGTAAACCATGAATACTTTATCAAAGTAATACTTTTCACATTTATGAAGTAGTAAAAACTCTTCACTGAATAAAAGATCATTTATTTCCCTTTTGTAACCAAAATATTACCTTAAAACCCATATAAAGAACACATATCATATAAAGGTCACTTGGGATATAAACATACATAAATGGAATAACCATACGGTCGACTTCCACACATATCACTTAATGGAATAGACATTCAACTGACTTCCATACCCAATTCATTGGAGGTTATAACGTAACCACCCGTCCTGGTATTCACGGCACCACCCGTCATATGGTTTATCATGTAACCTCCCATCAAATGTCCATGTTCCATTATAAAATCATAAGATATAAAACAAAAATAATGGAAAGAAAACATTTCCACATTTCAAACACAATATATCACTTAAATATATTGGCCTAAAAAATCCATTATAAAAACCATTTTCAATACCAAAATACATAAAAGTGTATATGGTATTTGTTTCATTTTAAAAAACATCACGTCTTGTTGAGGAAGCCAAAGACCAAAAAATACTCACGACGGTGGAAAAGGTCATTGTCACCGCATACGTTAAAAGAAACATTCCTTTTTGTAATTTTTCAAAACGCTTTGTAGAAAAAGATTCCCTTTGTATTAAAATTAAAGTGGTTTTATACACCGTATAAAAGAAAGCCTTGTATTAGAACAAAATGTGCCTCAATGAAAGGAGATTGAGACGAAGTCCCTTACATCGTGTCCGACGTGACTCGATTGCTCTTTAATCTCCTGAATAATAAACAAAAGTTAATTTCTACTTTCTTAAAAACCTTTTTCAAGTTTATTATTACTTTTATATACCTTATTTCCATGTTATAAACGTTATGTAATCATTTAATTTCATAAAGTTCGTTTTTTTGGTATTTGGTACTTAAGTCAAATATGGACTTCTTACAATTACATGTTCTTTATGTGGTCAAAGGTTAATTATATACATAATGATATTCATGATTTGGATATCATATCTATCATATATATCCATCATATACATGTATTTATAATAGTACATAACATTTTGAGGTAAGAAATAAAATGCACCGTTAATGGAGACGGTAAGCCGTATGTACGCATGAATGCAACTTTCATTTCTATTTCGTATTTAACGGAGTGAAATAATAATTATGTAAGGGTATATTATAAATCCAGTATGATATAATATATAATAACATTAACTACATCCTTTATATGTCCCACATATGGCATTAACGAATCAAATCACATTGAGGGGGCGATAGTCCGCACTTCCAAAAATGAAATTATCGTGTTTAACCACAATGGAAACCATAAAGGTATGACACCAATGAAAAATACAGAAGCATAAGGAAAACAAAAACATAATATATATCATATATAAATAGAGTGACATCTTAATGGCCACCATGAAAGGTGTTAAAATAGGATTGAACAATCATCGTTTCGTGAGGTAGAAAATCTCCAACCACAGAAACAATATGTTCTTTAACCATTATAAGAAGGTGTGTGTAGGTGTATCTCTAATACTTATCATAAAAACATCCTATTATATTGAATATACTGGTGTTGTCACAAAATAAAGGAATAAATATAGTTTAGGGGGTTGGAGAATCAAAATAAAAAATAAGAACACAAGAGAAGACACTACCTTTTAATTGGGTAACTCTTTTTGATTTGAGCTCAAAAGATTCCTTGGAAAGAATTATTCCCAAAGTGAGGCTTCTATGAGTAAGATAGGGATTTTTAGAGACCAAATGGGCAGGTTTTGTCTGAGAAAAAGTCTTGAGATATGTGGGTATGTTGGTAGAGGTGGGGGCCTTTTATAAGAGTAGAGGATGGGCACTCTGGGAAAGTTATAAAAGGTTACTTTATTATAAAATGATTTTCGGATTTTAAAGGTCACAAAATTATATATTTCGATAATAAGGTGATAATTGTTCGAAAACAACCCATCCAATAGGTTTTCTAAAAGTGTAGGTCTTATATTGTACATTATATTTTCAATTTATTTAAATCGTAAAATAATGAGGTAAACACTGCATCATCATGGTGTCAAAAATAATTTAATTTATATAATGTCAAAAAATTATAAAAAAATATCATGAAGTAGGAAATCTTTTTAGCTATCTAATTGATATTTATAGTCAAAAATATTACATTTATAACCCTATTTAAATTTTTTTTAGTAAAACAACACATGTTTGTGACATTTTTTTATTAATATTAAATAAAAAGTTATTAATGTCATTTTCCTACCAAAGTGGAACCATGGGGTCCCCATGTTGACCCATGGATTTTACTGGTCGTTCATGACACATCCAATACGGTTAGGACATGTGTCAATGTCATTTCATATTATTAAAACATTATTTTTAACTTAAATTACACTAATTACCTCTAATCACGATTAAAAACATAAAAGTTACTAATATCCAAAAAATTATTTCAATCCCATTGAACTACATATTAATTCCTAATGACAACCATGTATGTCAGATTTTTGAAATTCAAAACATAGAGGTGGTAAAATTTTATTTAAACGAAAACTTAGTTTTTTAAGTACCACTTAGTGGTTTCACTATTCACCAAAAATTGATGCTTTTTAGAAAAATACCAAAACTTCACCCTAAGCTATATTTTATATTCCAATTTCAAAAATGATGTCTATTTTACAAAATTCAAAAAATATAAGTTACATTAATTAATTTAATTATTAATTCCCATTTTCAGGACAAATAACGTGTTTTTATCAAACAATATATATCAAAAGATTGACACTAGTTTAAGTCCAATTTCAAAGTGAAATTAATTCCAATGACCACTATTGGATTAAATGGTAAAAATATATTCTAATTTCACTTTAGAACGTAATCAAAAGATAACATAATCATATTAAAAAATTAGATTAAAAAGTGGTTTTGAATTAAAATACAATATTTTCACTATTCATTAAAAATTAACTTTATCGGAAAAATACCAAAAATTTACAAAAAGTAAATTTTAATGTCCCATTTCTAAAGAATAATTTTATTTTGTCCAATATAATGTATAAGAGTGACCAAAACTATATTTATTGATGGTTCGCCATCAAAAGGTGATAAGTGGACATTTAGTGAAAATTAGAGTATATATGCCTAAAATTGAATTCTTTTCGTACATGAAGCCTTTATACTTTATTGGATAATTGTAAAACCATTTAACAATCATATATAATCATATTTTAGTTATTTCTATTCATTCCCGCTAATAAAACGACTACGTGTTAACTACCATTTAAAATAATATTATTTTATTACTAGTGTGCAAAATAAGATTTCAAAGAAACTCTTTATTGCGTATCTGGTACGCTATCGAACATAGCAACCCCTTTAAAGTTAAATTAATATTTAATTCGTAAATATTAATTAATATGACAATGTTTTATTCTTTATTTACCAAGAATGTTAAATCATTCCCCCCTTTTGGGAATTTCATCCTCACAATTTTATTTACTAATCAAAATAAGTGGGGGTATTTATCCCTCATCGAAATTTCAGATTCCCATGTTGCCTATACAACCATATGGTTTTTTTCACAAAACCTATACCTGGTGAATTACCTTATTCCGCAACACATTCTCTCTATGGTCAAGAATCTGGACCGGTTGTTCTTCATAAGAGAGATTCTCTTCCAACTGAACAACCTCTGGGCTCAAAACATGAGATGGATCTGGCATATACTTTCTCAACATCGAAACATGAAAAAATTGTGTACCTGAGATTAACTCGGAGGTTAAGCCACTCGGTAAGCAACTAATCCAACTCTCTCTAGAATTTCATATGGTCTAATGAACCTTGGACTCAGCTTTCCTTTCTTACCAAATCACATCCCACTTTTCCACGGTGAAACTTTGAGAAAAACATGATCACCTACCTCGAAAGATAGATGCTTCCTCCTGTTGTCTGCATAACATTTCTGTCTACTCTGAGCTGTTCTCATGTGTTTCTGAATCAACTGAACTTTTTCTGCCATCTGTTCTACCAATTCTGGTCCCATCAGCTTTCTTTCACCCACTTCATCCCAAAAAGCTGGAGTTCGACACCTCTTCCCATATAATTCCTCAAACAGTGCCATCTATATACTGGAAAGAAAACAATTATTATATTAAAATTAAACCAAAGAAAGATGTTGGTCACAACTTCCCTGATAATCCATCGATCAAGCACATAGTATATCCTCCAAAGTCTGAATTGTTCGTTCTGTCTGCCCATCTTATTGAGGATTAAAAGTTGTATTAAAATTTAATTCAGTACCCAACGACTTCTGAAGGCCTTTCAAAAAGATAGAAGTGAACCTGGGATCATGATCTGATACAATGGATAGGGGAACTCCATACAACCTGACTATCTCTTTAAGATACAATCGAAAATATTGATATTGAGAGAAAGTATCTAGAATAGGAAGGAAATGAGAAGATTTAGTCAAGTGATCAACAATAACCCAGATTTCATTATTAACTCAAGTTGTTTTCGGTAATCCCAAAACAAAGTCCATGGATATATTTTACAATTTCCACTCAGGCACTAGTTAAGGATGAAGCATCCCTTTCAGTAACTACAGCTCTGCTTTAACCTAATGACAAGTCAAACACTTCACAGTAAAATCAGCAATATCTCTTTTCATTCCATCCCACCAGTAATACTCCTGCAGATCTCTGTACATCATAGTACTACAAGGATGAACTGAAAACAGGGAACTATGAGCCTCACATAACAACTCATTATTCAACTGTGAATTACAAGGCACACATAATCTCTTCCCAAACCTCAAAACACAATCATTATAAATATTAAATTCAGGTAACTTACCCTTCTGAAATAGCTCGACCTGTTTCCGCAACCCACTATCTTTCTTCTGCGCTTCCTTAATTCTGTATGATAGAGATGATCTCACTAATACCTGAACGAAAATAGAAGAACTTCCTGTAGCAACAACTTCTATGCCAAAGTTAATCAAATCAAAAACCACAGGATCTCGTGCCAAACATATCATGGTTAATGAAGCATTACTTTTTCGACTCAAAGCATCAACAACATTATTTTCTTTTCCCGGATGGTATTAAATTGTACAATCATAATCATTGATTAATTCTAGCCATCTCTTTTGTCTCATGTTCAATTATTTCTGAGCGAATTTATACTTTAACCATTTTTGATCAGTATATAATTCACACTTTACTCGATACAAATTATGTCTCCATATTTTTAGAGAAAAAACAACAACATCTAATTCCAATCCATATGTAGGGTAATTTACCTCATGACTTTTCAACTGTCATGAAGCATATGCAATTACCTTATCATTCTGCATAAGGACACAACCATGTACCTTCAATGAAGCATCACTGTATATAACAAACTCACCATTCCTGGAAGTAAGTGCTAAAACTGGAGCATTCACCAATCTTCTTTTCAACTCCGGAAAACAATCATCACATTCTTTTGTCCAGATAAACTTAACACCCCTCCAAGTTAGCTTACTCACTGGACTAGAGAACCGTGAAAATTTTCAATAATCCTTCAGTAGTAACCTTCCAAACCAATAAAACTATAGATCTAGGTTACATTTTTGGGTCTTGGCTATTCTTCAATGACATTAGTTTTATCAGAATCAATAGGTATGCCATTTTTTGAAACAATGTGACCATGGAAAGAAATTTGTTGTAACCAAAACTGACACTTTTTGAATTTTCCATACATTTTCATTTCTCTTAAGGTTCACATGATAACCCTTAAATGACTTTCATGCTCCTCTTTAATTTTAGAAAACACCAAAATATCATCAATAAAAACAACCAACATTTTTCACCTTAGTCAACTGAGCCATCACTGCAACAAACTGTTTTGTTCTGATTCTGACCATCTCAGGATATGGATTTGAAAGGTCATTTCCCTCTGTATGCCTTCCCAGAAAATCTGTTCTATTTCCTCTATGAAAAACCATTATTAAGATAGAAATATCTTAGGATAAGCAACATGGTAATCTTAAAATTCTATATCATTTCAATCATACCATTAATTAATTTATAATTTAACAATTTTCTAACTCCTAAAGTTTTCTAAACCGACCTTTGATACCAACTATAAGGCCCCGACCTTAAACCTAACTTAAAATTGAATTAAATGAATAATTCACATTGAGGATCTTTTCATGTTTAGAGTTTTAGAGAATTATATCATAACTATTACATCTCAAAAGATTACACAGTATAGACTTCAACAAAGTTTCCTTTTTCCAAAACATGAACTCAAAAAAAAGTCATTTCCAGTTCCATGTTTAAGAAATCCTGACTTTTCCTTGATCCCATTATTGATCCTATTCTACATTATTTTCTGTGAAAAACATATTAAAAAACATGGGGTGAGCATAAAACGCTCCGTAAGGGATACAAAATGAAGGAAAACTGTTAGTTTTTCAAAACAACAAGTAAACCATGAATACTTTATCAAAGTAATACTTTTCAACTTTATGAAGTAGTAAAAAATATTCAATGAATAAAAGATCATTAATTTCCCATTTCTAACCAATATATTACCATAAAACCCATATAAAGAACACATATCATATAAAGGTAACTTGGGGCATAAACATACTTAAATGGAATAACTATACAGTTGACTTCCACACATATCACTTAATGAAATAGCCATATGGCTGACTTCCATACCCAATGCATTGGAGGTTATAACGTAACCACCCATCTTGTTATTCACGGCACCACCCATCATATGGTTCATCACATAACCACCCATCAAATGTCCAAGTACCGTTATAAAATCATAAGAC
This sequence comes from Viscum album, assembly GCA_963277665.1. Classification (NCBI taxonomy): domain Eukaryota; kingdom Viridiplantae; phylum Streptophyta; class Magnoliopsida; order Santalales; family Viscaceae; genus Viscum; species Viscum album. The sequence goes on from OY728128.1 coordinate 64,776,842, forward strand.
ATAAAACAAAAATAATGGAAAGAAAATATTTCCACATTTCAAACACAATATATCACATAAATATATTGACATAACAAAACCATTATAAAAACCATTTTCAATAAACAAAATACATAAAAGAGTACATGGTATTTATTTCATTTTAAAAAACATCACGGCTTGTTGTGGAAGCCATAGACCAAATAATACTCACGGCGGTGGAAAAGGTCGTTGTCACCGCGTACGTTAAAAGAAACATTCCTTTTTGTCATTTTGTAAAATTCTTCATAGAAAAAAGATTCTCTTTTTATTAAAATTCAACGGGGTTTATACACGGTATAAAACAAAGCCCTATATTAGAACAAAATATGCCTCAATGAAAGGAGATTGAGACGAAGTACCTTACCTCGTGTCTAATGTGACTCGATTGCTCTTTAATCTCCTAAATAATAAACTAAAGTTAATTTCTACTTTCTTAAGAACCTTTTTAAAGTTTATTATTCCTTTTATATAACATATTTCCATGTTATAAACGTTATGTAATCATTTAATTTCATAAAGTTCATTATGTCGGTATTTGGTAATTATGTCAAAAATGGGCATCTTACAATTACATGTAGTTTATGTGGTCAAATGTTAATTATATCCAGAATGATATAAATGATTTGGATATCATATATATCATATATATCCAGTATATACATGTATTTATATTAGTATAGAACATTTAGAAGTAAGAAATGAAATGCACCGTTCATGGAGACGGGAAGCCGTACGTACACATGAACGCTACTTTCATTTATATTTCATATTTAACGGAGTGAAATCATAATGATATAATGGTATATTATAATTCCACTATAATATCATATATAATAACATTATATCCATCCTTTATACATCCCACATATGGCATTAACGAATCAAATCACATTGAGGGGTTAGTAGTCCACACTTCCTAAAATGAAATTATCGTGTTTACCCACAATGGAAACCATAAAGGTATGACAAAAAATGAAAATACAGATAAATAAGGAAAACATAAACATAATATATATAATATATAAATATAGTGACATCTTAATGGCCACCATGAAACGTGCTAAAAGAAGATTGAACAATCATCGTTTCGTGAGGAAGAAAATCGCCAACCACAGAAACAGTATGTTCTTTAACCATTAGACAAAGGTGTGTGTAGGTGTAGCTCTAATCCTTCTCATAAAAACATACTATTATATTTATGATACAGTTTTTTAATAAAATAAAGGAATAAAATGAGTTTAGGGGTTGGAGAAACAAAATAAAACATAAGAACACAAGAGAAGACACTACCTTTAAATCAGGTAACTCTTTTTGATTTGAGCTCAAAGGATTCATTGAAAAGAATTCTTCCCAAAGTGAGGCTTCTATGAGTAAGATAGGGATGTGGAGAGACAAAATGGGCAGGGGTTGGCCATTCCAAAGTCTTGATAGTTGTGGGTAAGGTGGCAGAGGTGGGGGCCTTTTATAAGAGGAGAGGAGGGGCACTCTTGGAAAGTTATAAAAGGTTACATTATTATAAAATACTTTTCGGATTTTAAAGGTCAAAAAATTATATATTTCTAGGATAAAGTGATAAGTGTTCTAAAGTCACCCATAAAATAGATTTTTGAAAAGTGTAGGACTTAGATTTTACATTATCTTTTCATTTTATTTAAATCATTAAATAATGAGGTAATCACCGCATCATCATGGTGTCATAAATAATTTATTTTATTTAATGTCTAAAAATTATGAAAAACTATCATGATGTAGGAAATATTTTTATCTTTCTAATGAATATTTATAGTAAAAAATATGACTTCTATAACCCTATTTCAAAATTGTTTAATAAAACAACACATGTTTATGACATTTTTATTTTAACATTAAATAAAAAGTTATTAATGTCATTTTCCAACCAAAGTGGCTCCATGGGGTACCCAAGTTGACCCAAGGATTGTCTTGGTCGGAAATGACACATCCAATAAGGGTATGACATGTGTCAAGGTCATTTCATATTATTAAAATATTATTTTTACCTTAAATTACAGGAATTACCTCTAATCGCGATTATAAACATAAAAGTTACTATTCACCAAAAAATTCTTTTATTCCCATTGAACCACATTATAAATCCTAATGACAACCATGTATGTCGGATTTTTGAAACTGAAAACACAGAGGTGGTAAAATTTCATTTAAACGAAAAATCAGTTTTTTAAGTACCACTTAGTGGTTTAACTATTCATCAAAAATTGAAGCTTTTCAAAAAAATAACAAAACATCACCCTAAGCTATATTTTATATTCCGAAATAAAAAATGATGTCTATTTTTCAAAATTCAAATCATATAAGTTAAATTATTTAATTTAATTATTAATTCCCACTATCAGGACAAATAGCGTGTATTTATGAAACAATATATATTAAAAGATTCACACTAGTTTAAGTCCAATTTCAAAGTGAAATTAATTCCAACGACCACTATTGGATTAAATGGTAAAATATATACTAATTTCTCTTTAGAACCAATTCAAAAGATAATCTAATCATATTAATAAATTATATTAAAAATAGGTTTTGTATTAAAATACATCATTTTCACGATTCATTAAAAACGAACTTTATCAGAACAATACAAAAAAATTACACAAAGTAAATTTTAATGTCCCGATTATAAAGAAGAATTTTATTTGGTCCAATAGAATGTATAAGAGTAACCAAAACTATATTTAATGATGGTTCGCCATTAAAAGGTGATAAGTGGACCTTTATTGAAAATTAGAGTATATATGCCTAAAATTGAATTCTTTTCATACTTTAAGCCTTTATCCATTATTGGATAAATATAAAAACATTTAACAAACATATATAATCATATTTCAGTTATTTTTATTCATTCCTGCCAATAAAACGGCTACGTGTTAACTACTATTTAAAATAATATTATTTTATTACTAGTTCACAACGTAACATTTCCAAGAAACTCTTTGTTGCGCATAGGGTACGCTATCGAACATAGAAACCCCTTTAAAGTAAAATTAATATTTAATTCGTAAATATTAATAAATATGAAAATGTTTTATTCTTTATTTACCTGGGATGTTACAATTGTGCCATAAATATATTAACTTATTTAATGTTTATGAAGTATAAATAAAAGAACAATATGTATTAAATATTTTTATCATTATAATGAATATTTATAGTCAAATTTATATTTTGTGTACGTCTATATTAAAAATGGTTTAGTTATTAAACATTGAATTTAATACCTTTAACTCTTATTTAAATAAAAGAATAATAAATGTCATAATCTAGTCCAAGTGGAATAGATAGGATTATATTTTATTCCTAATTTAATATTTGGTCCATTTACATTTATAAAACAGAATTAGGAAATGTGTTAGGTAATTATAATATCATTTTTCCTTTAATTACCCTATTTACTTTTAACAATGGTAAATAGAATTAAAACATTACTATTCACCAACAATTATTTTCATTTTATTGAATCGCATTGAACTTACTGATTTCATCCATCTGTCTCCGATTTTTGAAATTCAACTCATTGAAGCGGTAAAATTATGTTTTATACAAATTTGCAAATGCTCCTAGAAGGTGGGTAAAAGATGGTAAAACATTCAATAATATTTTATATATCTACACTTGTTATAAAATGACTCCAATTAATTAAATTGAACATATATAGGTATTATATATGATTTTTTACCTAACTTAATAAAAAATAAAATAACTAATTACTTAAATAAAAAATCAGTTTGAAACAATAACGCGGTGTTTTTCACTATTGATAAAAATTTGAATGTTTTTAGAAATATACTAAAAAATTCTCCCTACGCTAATTTAGATATTTTGAATTCAAAAATGATGTTAATTTTGAAAAATTAAATTTATAAAATTTTCAAAAGTGGGTATTACAATTCATAATGGTTAGTTTGATTGGTCATGGTGTGTTAAAACTCCATGTTGTGTACAATGAAATCTATTGCATTATACAGAAGGAAACATACCATGGAAGCTTGTGGTGTTACAAAATCATTTTCTAATTTTAATAATATATTGAAACTCTTGTATAAACCTCCCATATAAGGACTCATTCTTATTTGTCACGTACTCTAGTGATTTTATACTAGATTTTACACTATTTCAATCCCATATATCATTTTAGTTTAGTGTTTTTAGGGATCAAGGATTATCCTTTAAAAAATAAATGCATATATTATAATTGGACATATATACACAGTGTCAATTGTTTTCCTCAAAATTAATTTCATTAAAAAAACATGTTTTCTCTCCATTTAACGTATTTACAATTTTATCATTGTTCTCATCCATGAGAATATTGTCCCTTAAATCCTGTAAATATAATTTTTAAACATGGGATGAACTAAAAATTTCAGAGAGTATCATAATTTAAATGAATATATTATTCTAGTTAAAATATAAAAAATTCCTAAAAAATAGCTTTTTATAATTATAACGGAATAATCCTATCAAAAAGATCAATATCAATCCATCTGAAAATAAATATATTTTCATGAAAATTAATTTTAATGTATTTATAATATATGTAGATAACTAGGTACATAATTTTTCATCTCACATTTACAAATGGTGTATACAAAATGGCCAACCACCTACTATGGAAAACCAAATGCACTGTATTTTATCTCTTAAAAACCCGAATTTGGTTTGTCATGGAACCACCCCTCGTTGGTTTAAGTTGTCACTAAAATTAATTGGTTTATCATGTAACCTCATATCATTAGATTATTATATAACCACCTATCAATATAAATAATTACCATTAATAATAATAAAATAATATATCATGAAATATTTCATCATAAAAACACTAATTGATTAAAATAATTATTTGGTTTTGAAAGTAATTATTTTGGAAACATTGTGCATGTAAAAAAGAAATCATCTTATTTTAATGTATCCATATAAATTTTTTAGGTAATATTAAAAATATTAAAGTGAAAATAAATTTATTTTTTCATTTCATGTATATCAGAAAAATAATTTTTTTAAAAAGGTACAATATAATAGTATTTTTATGGAAAGTCTATTACAAATATCAAATCATTGAATTCATATTTAATAAAATTAATTGATTATATTTATTTTATATAGTACAAAAAAATTGGAAATACAATATAATAAGTTAATAATTAATATTACACATAATCATAGAAAAAAATTACCAAGAAGTATAAGTTATCCTGTTGATTGGAGATTAAGTTAGGAAATCCCCTAACCTCATATTCAACTTCATTATAACATAATACAACAATATTTATTGTGTTTTAATGATTATTTCTATCATAATTTAGATCTATATTTATATTTATAATACCTTATATGATCCTTTTATAAAATCATACCATCTGTTCATAAATAATATTGCCTTATTCTGATATTTTGTGTGTGTTAGATTCATGGTTTCAAGGTCAGTTCATCTGCGTATAATTATGGATTTTATTATCATGTAGATTAAATACACAATAAGTGGAAGGAAATTGTTATAATTCATATAAAGAATTAAAAATGATCACCTATATAATATTTTTTTTCAATTTGGATGATTCATTTTATATAATGCTAATGATACATTTTTATATTATATAGGATGTTTTCACGAATACAAATAACTAGTTAAATATTTTTTCATATTGTGTTTGTATATTAGTTCCATATCATGAAATATGAAATTATATTTCCATTTAAATGTAATAAATCCATAATGATACTTTTATGAACATCTATGATGTTTGTAATGGAAAACAAAAAATCATTATCCCGGGAGATGGTTAGCTGCCAAATTTTGGATAATGGTTTCATTCCATTGAATAAGAGGAGGTAATAAAAAGGATGGATATTCTATATTCCGTTAGAAAAATAAAACTCTGTTATATACATGATTACAGATTTATCATTCCATTATAGATGAAGTAGGTGAGGTTAAGGTATAAGATAAAAAATAAATTAAGAGACGTTCTTTGAGAAAAATACCTTTCCAATATCCCCTCCTTAAAATAACACTTGAACACCCTAGAAATGGTATTTGTATATTGATAAAATAATTCGGAAATGGGTTGAGGGTATAGTATATATTTAGTCAGATATTTAAGGATTTTCAAGGTTTGTGAGTAAAAATGGGGTGGTGATGTGTGATATTTATACTTGAGGACATGTTGTTTTAAGTGACTAAATAAGGATTTTTTTATATTTAAATCCAACCAAATTGATGTTGAATTTAAATAAAAATTTATGATAAAAATTTGTGTTTTAATGGATGTTTATGGAATAAAAACCTTAAAAATACATTAAAATATATAGATTTGAATTATTTTATATTTTTATCCATTTAACATTACCATGTTTTATTATTTTACATCTATTACGGTAAATATTTTTTTACGGCCTATCATTTTTATGAATATCAATAAAAATTACCATGAAATATAATTTCTACCCTCTAATTCCATATATTTTTTCTTATTTAGCCAATTTTATTCAAATAATAGGAAAAATTATTTTTAATTGTAATCTCGTAGATGCAACAGGAATAGGGTTTTAAATTGAAAAAGTTCCAATGTTTACAATGTATTTATGTATAATTTCAATATGAAATTGATTCCAATGTCCTATATTGGATTTATAGATGTATTATTGAAATTATTACAATTTATAATTTTTTTTTGATATAATATAACTTTATACATACATATATATATATATATAATAGGTGAAAATTTAGTTACCAAATAAAATATACTATCTTTTATTTTTCATCAAAAAATTAATATTCAATGAAAAATAAAAAATTCCACAATAAGATATTTTTTATACTCCTCATTTTCTTTTTTTTATTTTGAATAATAATACTTATAAATGTTTCAAAATTATATTTTCAAATGGTTAAACCATTAAAATGAAAAAAAATCATTTTAAAAAAATATAGTTTATTTATTCTAAATATTAGATTTATTCTTATCATAAGCCTATCAAAATTATTATTTTAATTTAGAATCATTCATTTGAAGAAATAATATATAAATCACATATCAATATTTCACTAATAGTGGTTAATTAATGTAATAAAATAAATAAATTTGATGAAAAATATTTTATTGATAATATGATTGTGAAATTCTCCCCAAATTTTGGAAATTAAATCATATCATTATTATTCACTAACTAAAATTTTGGGGATTCATTTATCTCACATAGTTTCCAGATTCCCACATTTCTTCTTCAAACATGGAGATTCTCCTCAAAACAATAAAATTATTGAATTCCATTATTCTATAGTACATGCACTCTACGATCAAGAATTTGAATAGGTTGTTCCTCTTATGAAATTTAAACTTATAACATAATATAATAAGAGATAAAAACCATATATTAATCATACACATACCATCATAGAATTGAATTATAAAATATGTTGTGTAATGTTGATAAACTAAGAGGAAAAGACAATTTATTGGAAACTGATCCAACATTATCCATGATTTCATATTGTACAACGAACCTTGGAATCAACATTCCATTCTCACCAAAACACATAAGGGTGTACCGTGGAGATATTTTTATAAATTCATTATCACCCTCGTCAAATGAAATATCATTAATTTTATTATTCATATATATTTTCTTCTTTATCTGAGATGGAATCATGTGTTGTTGAATTAAATTAAGTGATTCAACATTTTTCACTATGAATTATTGTCCCAATAACTTTCTTTCTCTTAATTCATTAAAATATATAATGTCCAAAACAACTATACATAAAATTGATCTAATGATTTCATATATATAAAGAAATAAATAGTGTTATTGTAAGAAAACCCAAAAAAAAGAATTATATTGATCCCAAATTCTAGGGTAATCCATTTAACAAACAATGATGTGTATCATCAAAATTTTAAATTATTCTTAATGTCTATACAGAATATTATGTATGAAACAAATGGATGAAGTTTAATTCAGAAACCATCAACTTCTAAAGGACATAACAGTAATTAGAAGTGAACATCTGATCACAGTGTATTACCATAAATAGAGGAAATCAGTGTAACATTATAATATCCTTGACATACATTTGATAAAGTTTATCTAAAGATACAATACTATGTATATGAAGGAAAAGTGTAGATTTAGTTTTTTGATAAATAATAAACAAAATTTTATTGCTACCTTGAGATATCTTTGGTAATCCACTACAAAACTGACTGACTTATTTTCATATTTCCACTCTGTTATTTGGAATGATGTATGATTCAAAACTGTCATTCGTATTTAACCTAATAAAATTTTAAACACGTCATTGTAATTTTTGAAAAATAAACTTTCCTTACAAACCACCAGTAATACAACTCATAGTATCTATATTTATTATTACTACCCTAATGAGTGGAAAAAAGATAACTATGAGATTTTGTTATCAATTAATTCTTTAACTATAAATTACAAGGAACATATAATCTCTTTTGAAATTATATAAAATCTTATTCATCCATATTAAAATCAAGAAACATACCCTTCATAACAGATTTGACATTTTCCTACAATTATTGATCCTCCTTCTGATCATTCTTAATTCTTTCTGAAAAATTTCAACTATACTAAAACCTAAAAATAGATTTTTTTATTATATCCACCACATCTATGAAGAAATTTAGGATGTAATTAACCAAAAATTCACATTACAAATGTAATACAGTTATTTTTTAATTTATTTTTTCCCTAAAATAAACATCGAACTTTTATTATATTCCAGGATAATAATGAATCCTTAAATCATAACCATTGATCAGTTCTAACAACATTATATGTCTCATGTTCAATTATTTATATATTAATATAAAATTGAATCATTTTTATTAGTATATATTCACACATTACTCCATACAAATGATACCTAACTTTTTTTAATGAAATAATAACAGTCGAATCTCAATACCAGTTGTGGGTCTTGGACATTAGATGAGTAATTTTGTTTTGTTGGGATCAACTATCATTCATTATTTTCTTATAATGTTCCCAATAAAATAAATCTATTGTAAACAAAGAAATCATTATAAGTTTTTTTATGACATATGTTATTTAAGTGTTTTCAGAAGAATCATTTTATGATTTTCATGAGCCTCATATCTTTTTTAGTAAAAAATAACATCAATAACAAAAAAAAATGTATCCATATATTGAATGATTAACACTATTCATAATATCCATAAATACAATATATAAACTTTTCAAAACATTGGTAATAACTAAAAACTGATAATTCATATATCATGTTTGAAAAGATGTCTACATAATATGATCCCCCATCACATTAAACAGATGGTACCCCAAAATGAGATCAATATTTGAAACTTACAACACACTATGTAGATGAGAAAAAAATTAATTATATTATATAGAGGGTAATTTTTCTTTATAGTTATTTTATTCAAATTTCAATAATAAATACATTGTCTCATAAAACCATCTTTACATTTAATAAAATATCTAGGAGAAAAACATGATGACATAATGGGTTGAAAAAATATTTTGTCTAGAAACTCCTGCAACTTATTTTTGAGTTCCAAAAATCCTACATGTTCCTCTAGATTAAGGGTTTCTGAAATAAGATTATCATTAATAATTAAGTCAATAGTTAAATCAACCTCTCATTCATGAATGATAATTGGTAGATCATGAGGAAAAATGTCCATGTATTCATTCTCAATTGGATCCTCACTAATATATAATGTTACATTTTTTCATCAATATGTGAGAGGTAACTAAAAATTGCCTTTATTATCAATTTATATAACACATAGTCAGTTATAAAAGGTATAAAATCTTTTAATATAACATTATGAGATCTGAAAACTAACATAGAATGAAAATATGAAAGCTAGTCCATAAGAATAAAAAAATCAAAATAAAATATAAGTAGTTCAACACAATTTTCTAGAAATACCATTTCCCTAATAAAATTGAAATATAATTTCAAATATTCGATAGAATAATACTTCCACGTTAAGTTTTTACAAATAATTTTATCGTACATTAATAATTCCATATTCCCAGTATTCTAGAAAATTTCATAGAAATTAATCAATGTGATGATCTAGAATCAAACAATGTATTAGAAAAATTTGAATTCACAAGTAACATAGAAGTAACCAGTACATTTGACATCCCACATTTGACTATAATAGTTGGGAAATATTTTGACATGCCCATGTAACACCCGAGACTTTTATGAGAAATATTTTGTTTTTATAAATCATCAAAGAAATCTTTCACTACACACAACACTAGCTTTGATTTCTTTACACGCAACCGCGACCTTCCTCGATAGCTTGCGTCGTACGCAATACTGAGTTTCACTAAACAATGATATGCTATTAAAATATTATTAAAACTAGCCGTTATGAATACTAATAACCAATTTTTGAAATTTTGAAAATTTTATTTTTCAAAATGGACTTCATTTTTGGATTTGGAATATCGAAATTATCCTATGGTTAAATTTTGGTATTTTTCTGAAACCTTTCAATTTTTGATGAATAGTGAAAACACTAGGTTACTATTTAAAAATTGACTTTTTATTTAAATAATTATTTATTTTATTTAAATTTATTTTAGGTCAAAATTGATACATAATACCTATATAATTTCAATGCAATTCATTGGAGTCATTTAATTATAATTTTATATATATAAAAATTTTATTGAACTTTTCACCGTCTTTTACCCACCTCCTAAGTAAATTTTCAAATTCACATAAAACCTAATTTTACCACTTCTGTGAGTGGAATTTCGAAAATCCGAGAGACACAGTTAATATCAATGACTAAAATGTGGTTCAATGAGATGAAAATAATTTTTGGTGAATAGTAACTTTTTACTTTTTTTACCACAGTTTAAAGTAAATATGGTAATTAATGGTAGAAATGATATTATTATTATCCTAACACATGTACTAATTCTATTGGATAAGTGTAATTTGACCAAAAACAACCTTAGAAATATAATATGACCATTTAGGCCCACATGGAGTAGATTAGGACATGTATTATTAATTTATTTAAAAAAGGGTTAAAATAGTTAAAATCAATGTTTAATAAAAAATGTACTTTTAATATAGGGTTATACATAAGATAAATTAGACTATAAATATTCATTAGAAAGCTAACAAAATTTCCTACATAATGGTGTTTCATTTATCATTTATAGACATTAAATAATTTAATTTATTTATGACAAAATGATGATGCAGTATTTATCTTAATAATGAAATATTAACATTAATTGATGTTATAAATACCCAAATAAATGTAATTTGATACTTTTTACAAATTAAACTAATTTTATATGTTAATATGACATGTTATTATTGATTTAATTAACCTTTTTAGAACTAATATTTATGTTATTATTTTCACAAAAATCAATTACCAAATAGTGTCAAAATTGACATAAAATTGTTTTTAAAACAAATATTATATTATTAATAGTTATTTAATTCCTAAAAATCTAATTATCGGCCAAATGACTTAGATAAGGTTATATATATTAATAATAATAAAGTTGGGGTTCTTTTGGCTTGTTATAGTAAGTTTATTAACCTTATTGTGTTAGAAAACAGGAAGACACGGTAAAAGTTAAATTATCTAACTTAAAGTTAAATCTAAATGATAAGGTTAAAATAGATACCTAAACTTTTCTAAATTCTATTTTATGAGAGTATTGAGACCAATACCCACCTTATATTATAAATCAATCAATTTGGAGCTATTCAAACCGAATATGACTTTATAATAAAATAATATTTTTAGTTTTTTCTAAGGTGCTCCTCTCCTCCATTAAAAAAGGGCACCTCGTCCCTCTCTTCCTCACACCACATTGAGCCTTCATTCTCGGCCAAACCCTGAAAATTTCTCTTCTAAACTTCCCTAGAAACATCATAGAGGTCCTGGTCATAATCAAAGATGAATTTTCGTGCCCTAAGGGGAGGTCTCAAAGAGGCGCTTCAAAGAAGAGGGAATGTCCATTACCGATTCTTTCAACTTTATTTCTTCTTCCACTTCTTCTTATTTAGTTGTTTCATTATGAAGTAATAACATAAGTATCACTAATATACTGGTATGTTACTATATGTATGAAATAACCCTATTTCACCATCTCTCCATCCTACGGAAAACGAAATCACAGCGCGTGCGTACGTACGGAATACCATCTCCACACCGTGGTGTAATCTATTTTCCACCACCACCTTACTTGGATGGGTATAATGGAGTAAATAATAACTATATATGATTATTTTAAAGTGATGTTGATTCTGAAATTTTATACTTATGATCCAATACAATTCCACGATCATGGGAACGATATCATCGCTCATGCGTACGTATGGAATATCGTCTCCACGTTGTGATGCGAGCCGTTATACATGATCTTCATTGCATAATGATTATATAAATGAATTTAGTGAATTAATATGAAATATATTACACTAATAACATTCTTGAAATGAGGTACCTATAACCTAAATAGAAGAATATGAATTTATTCGACAAAACACGCATAAGAACAAAAAGTAATAATCACCCGAATAACAAATAACAATTAATGTTTACTAATACGAAGCTAAGAATATGACAATATATGATATCATAAAAATAAGTTTGATTCTGGAATAAGTCAATGAAATTATTTAAATCATTATATAGGAGTTTCTAACACTTACGAAGAAAATCGGACCTAAGGTAAGTGAAAATATCACAATCTCATTTTTATCTGAGATTGTTTATATTTTGGTATTTACTGGGGTGTATTTTATCATCCACATCCATGTTTCCTCAATATGTAATATTACTTCCATCCACTTACAATTTTTTAAATCCAATTTTACCCTTCGGTGAGTTTTTTGTAAAAGATATGAAAGGAATCTTTTTTCGTTTTTCGTACGAGGTGCTTTTTTACTTTTCCGAAAAAAGTACGAGAAGAATGTTTTTTAACTTATACGACATGAATGGATTTTTAAAACATTATTTCCATGAATATTACTTTACAAGTTTTCAAGTATATTTTTAATCATCTTCTTTTAGTTTAAAATTTTATGAAATGTTAAGAAAGGAAAATGTTTTTCAAGTAGAAAGGATATTTTCCTGAAGAATGGAGTTCAAGTGTTTTATCAAAATTATTTTCCATCTAAGATAATATCGGGTTCTGTTTCAATCCCTATTATTACATTGATTTGATTATGTTGAGATGGAGTTATTTTTATGAATTCCATTATCTTATATGAATTGTTTTGTGATGTCATGATGTTTAAGAATCCCATTTTTATTACATGGGTTATGCAATGATGTATGATTTATGATTTTGTGGCACACATAAGAATGGTATCAATATGAGATGGGTGGGACCTATATCTCCCTCCAATGAATTGGTTAAAGATTTATATCTCATGGGATAGACATGGCTAGAACAGCCGGTTAAACCGATTTAGTGAAACAGGAATAAAACGAGGAGTGAAGTCGGTTCAGAAATGGACTTTGTCTGCTAAGATAGTCTTGGTTATGAGTCTTGACTACTAAGAAATTTTTCTCTATGATTATGTGTGTCTTCCAAAAAGTTTCATGTTTTAATTTATGATTATCAGGATTACATTTCACTACTATGATTTATCCCATGTTATGAAATTATGATCTCTTTTGCAGGTTAATATTTCCAAAGTGTTATGTTCTTATGAATATGATGTGATTGATATTTCTTTTGTTTACCCTTACTGAGAATTTGAGCTCACCCTTTTGTATGTTTTCTTTCCCCAGGCCAGGAAGAAGGTTATTAAGTATTATATTCCAAAAGGGACTCTAGATATGATGAAATAAATGGGAGAAAATGTAGATTCTTTATGGACCAGGTGTTTATGCTTCCCAGTTTCTAAAGACACTATACCTATATGGTCCTTTCCTGGTTTTGTTATGTGTTATAATAAGTGTGTTAAAATTTTGAATTATTAACAATGTATTTAAAGTATGGGTCATTATATCCCATCTATTTAGATCAGTCAAATTTCAAACATGATTGACAATTTTTATAAAAATTATAGCATAATTTTCCAACTTATTGCAATTAAATAATCTGACTAGCAGTTTTTTCATATTTGTATGCTCATTTTCTATAATATCACAAAACATGTAATATATATTTCCACATGAAATAACTTATCAAATTTTGAGAGACATTCCCCATGGTGCTTCTTACCACACTGTGCACAATTTGAGAAATTAATTTTCATACCTTTGAATTTCATTAGTGAATTCTACTAAAATGAAATCCAAACTGACATCTTCGTATTCTTTTCATCATTACAAAAATACATGTTATCCAATTATTTCTCAAATTTTACAGCACAAAAAAAGAATTTCTTATAGATTTTAAACACATATAAATCCAATTCTATTCGTAAAATAGGTTTCAAACAAGGGTAAAATATATTAATTTTAAAATCAACGTCCTAAAAAATCTAGAACATACCTAACATGTCTTGTAAACCTAGATTCATATGAAGCTACAGAACATTCATCCTTAAACTTTAGATCTATGAATTTTTTCCCTATAATGAGTCAAACGGTCATATTAAATACTTTTCTAGGAAAGGAATCCAAAAATGATCCCATTTTATTACATCCATAACATCTTTCCCTCTAGTATTCCTAACCAGAGACCATCATCAGTCACCATTAACTTCAAATTGATAAATGGTTTTGGTTACCATTTGGAATTTAGAGCATCCCACTAATTAGAATGTATTTTAAGAAATGCAGATCCATCCATCGGTTAACCATAAATATTAGTGTTTACTAATCTCTGGAGGATTTTTCATAATAAAATTCTACACTACTGATATATTCCACAATAGATGATTTTCCTTCTCCCTTACATGGATACAAACACCATTTAAATCATTTTCCAACTGATCCATAACTACACAAAACCATTCTATTCATATTAGAACTATCTAAAGATGCCAATTTGGAATGACTTTTTCCTCTCAATTCATTCCCACCACAACTATAATTTTTCCGATGTATAAAACCATTATGAATAGACATATCATAGATAATGTGACATGTTAATCCTATAATTATATATCATTTCAATATAACCATTATGTAAAAATTTATTTCTCGAAAATCTATTAATATTATCATTACACCTAACTAATATAAGTCATCCTTAGTTATCAATAATAATGATCCGACCATAAATGACACATATTATAGTGATATTAAAGAGGAATTTACACTATTGCAATCCACAAGATCATTTTAGATTAAAATTTTAGTGAATCAAGATTAAACCATACAAAATGAACCCTAAAATTACATGTTGACCTGTATACACTCGAATATAAAATTTCATTTTCAAACACACTTAATGGATAAGTGAGAACCCTCATAGTAAGATACATAATGTGAGAAAAATACAAAGTAAAATTTCTCCATTATCCCTTAAATCATGTGAAAATCATTTCACAACATTATTCTAGCATAAAATCTCAAAAAGGGTCATAATGGAAAGGAAACATTTTTTCCAATTACAATACATAGATTAATTTTCATAAAAATATACATTTAATTTCGAAAAAAAGGATACATATTTTCAAATAGATTAATGTATTAAATTTTAAAAAAATTCATGAAAAATCGTTTTCAATAATATAATATATAAGTTTGTAACATGTGATATAATTTTCCACATCACACTTAAACATGTAGTAACAAATATGGACAACCTCTTTCTTTGGAGTACCCAATGCATTGGATTTAGTCACATATCGACATGTCCGAATTTTATCATGTGACCACCCATCATTGGTTTATAATGTAACCACCCATAACTGGTTCATCAGAATAACCACTTGGCATTGGTTTATCATGTCACCATCCTTTATTATAAAATAATTCCCATGAACCATAACCCAAGCATAAATCATGAATTATTTAATTATAAAAACCCTCACAAAATATAATTAACTTATTATTTTGATATCAATTACTTTGAAAACTTTTTGTGCATTATTTAGAAACAAATAGGTTTGAATGTAAAAAATATAAATTTGTAATGTAATCATAAAAATATTAAAGTAAGAGGAAAATGGTAAATTCAATTAAAGAAATATATGAAAAAAATATTATAAAAAAAGAATCTATAATTGGGGATTTTAAAAGAATGTATTATAAAAATGTCATATCATTGTAGAGAGCATTAATCAAATGAATATATTATTTTTATTAATTGGAAATCCATATAAAACAAGTTTAAATAAAATTTTTTATATTCTGATGTTATATCACACATAATAATAAAGAAACATAATCAAGAGGTAGTTGTTTTAAAAAGTTATTTAATTATTAAATAACTATATTTATATGTTTAAAATATTTTATGTTCCTTTAATAACATCTTACTGACCATTAATAAATAAAATATCATTTTTTTTTGTTTTCATTTGTTAATTTCATGGTTTCAGTTTCATTTAATTTGCATATAATTGTAGATTTTATTACCTAATAGAAATAACAACAAATTATTGGAATTTAATTTTATTAAAGAACATAGATAATTTAAAATTTCATCATTTAACATTTTTATTTCTAACATTAGTATGATTTAATAGATAAAATGTTTGTCATAAATGATTTGTTAATTTTGGATGTTTTTCCAAATACCATTAACTTGTTTTTTGTTTATAAATATTTTTTTTGTGTTTATTTTCCTGAGAACATGAAATAGGTTATAATATACTAATTTAGTTATTATTTAACCAATGTGATACTTTTATGAAAATCTATGAAGATATAATGGAACATAAAACATCATTAACCAAAGAGATGGTTGTCCGCCTTAATTTGGACAACTGTTTCAACTCATTGAAAAAGTGGTGGTAATAAAAAGAGAATTATTTAAGATATTAAATTATAAAAATATTACTATATTATATAAATTATTCTAGAGTTATCATTCATTGATTGATGTAGGAGGTGAGGATAATGTTGATGGAAAAATAAATTAAGATAGGTGCTTTTAGAAAATTAACACTTGAATATAACCTCCTTGATGGATTACATAATGACATATGAAGTAGACTTTGGGTAAGACTAGAAAAAATTGGATGTGTGGCGAGTGGGGATGAAATATTTTCTTTACAGATTTGTAGATATTTATTAATTTTTAGAGAAAATTGTGGGGAGGGTTGGTATTTATATTCTAGGAGGGGTGGTTTAGTGTGATTAAATAATTATTATTTTATAATTAAAGACAACCACATTGAGGTGGAATTATTTTCCAAAAATTTGGAAAACAATAAATTTTCAACGGGTGGTTTATTTTCATGAAATACCTCATCCACCAGTTAAAATTTGTAGTTTTTATGTATTTTATGATTTAAATTTTGACTTTAAATAAACTTTTTCATTGATTTACCTATACTATGGTAGATCATTTTTTATCATGGTAACACTTTTATGCCTAAACATGAATT
Source organism: Viscum album (assembly GCA_963277665.1). Taxonomy (NCBI): domain Eukaryota; kingdom Viridiplantae; phylum Streptophyta; class Magnoliopsida; order Santalales; family Viscaceae; genus Viscum; species Viscum album. The sequence goes on from OY728128.1 coordinate 64,794,429, forward strand.
TGACATTCAAACATAATTTGGACCTTCGGATTAGAAGTACAGAATACATTTAATCAATTTTTACTAACATATTTTTAAAAATAATAATTTAAATTATTCTTTTATATGAAGTAGAAAAACAAGTTTTTATAGTGAAAATGTTCAAAATATTATAGTTCGTTTATTTATAATTTCATCACGAAATTGATTAAAATTATGTAAATTGGGTTGAATTATGTATGATTGTGATAATTATACATTAAAACCAATTTAACATTCAATTTAACTATTTAAAAAAAATTGTTGAAATGTCAATTTTCAATTAAAATTCATTATATTTAATTATTCATTAAAAAATTAAATCACCCAAAAAAAATAAAAAAAATATAACAGTAATGTAATTTTGATACACTAAAATAATAAATTATACTTATTTTTCAAAATTAATTTTTTAAAAGTTTCAAAATTGTATTTCCAAAAAAGTTCACCATAAAAATGTGACAAAATTATATTTTAGAAAAATATCACTTTTTTCTTAAAATTATATATATTGTTATATTAAGAATATGAATCATATTAGATAAAGTTAGATACATTCATTTTAATAATTTAACTATAAATTAATTAATGATACATAACTAATAGTAACAAATTAATTGAAAAATACTATTAAATTACAAAAAGATATTATATTGGTACCTACGTTTTTATAAATCAGATGATAATAAGATTCAATAAATGTGATAAGATTCTTGTAATGTCACCCCCATCGATTTATAGAATACCATTCAATAAAATAATTTCCTTGAAGATCTTATTACCATATTATTCTTATATAACTATATATATACATTTTTTATACAATGATTTATTTTATAATAGAAAACGAGTTGTCACACAACTATTACTATCTTGTAATGAATGAATATCTTACTCCATAACAAGCTCCCAAATGTATGAATCTTTAAATAATATTAACTATTCAAAAAAATTCATGTTCTATAATAACAGTCAATAACAGAAAATTTCAGGATGATTAATAACTTATCATATGCCATCTCACCCTTTTTGACTTTCTCAACTCCATATCCGAAGTAGGCTTCGCAAGTTTTAGTATCTTGTCACCAAGTACACAATTTACGATCTACTTTTCCTTGAAACACTGATTCGTTGTTCCCACTATCAATTTAAGAATCATGATTTTCATTATATATGAATCCTTCTATATATATCATGGTCTAGATTCTAATTTCCCTCATTTTTGTATAATCCCCTAAAAGATAACCAAACACCTTAACACCATTTATAATAAAGAAACATGATTTGGAATTACCATAATACTCCTCCCTTAAATCAGTACCTATATAAACATATAAAAACAAACAAATAATTAAAAAAAATTATACATATATCATTTCCATACAATAAATCCACATATAGATATACCCCCATTAGAAAAATGATCTTGTTGGGAAAAAATCCCTCAAGGTATCATTGAAGCATTTCTGAGGTGATTGTGTTTGTTGACAAAGGAGATTTCATGGTTGAATGTTGAGTTCAAGAGTTGGGGTCAACGGTCCATGTTTGATTCATGACTATCGATAAAGGAATGAATGATCTGGAGGCCGCATAAAAACAACAAATACAAGGTGGCATCGTTTTCCAGTGTTTGCCAAATTTTTGGGCCTGAAAATCGAAAAATGAAGAATAGTGTTTTTGGAAACGGGACTTGAGAGCCATACACTTGAATGAAATGAAACTTGTGCACCATATGTTTTTGAAGATCAGAACCTCAAAATATGGCAAAGGGATAGGAGTCGCGCAAGTATTGAGTTGGTCGAACAAGTGACTTGCGTCCATGAAGGGACTTGTGCGATGATTCCTATGAGGCTTTGAAACTTGCGCGCTGGTTGTTTTTCAAGATCGGAAGATCAAAACATGGAAAAGGAAAGATGTTCGCGCAAGTTTGGATGTGAGTCGCGCAAGTGACTTGTAGGGGAAGAGACCTGCTCGCCGAGACTTGCTCGCCAAGGGTTGACTTGCGCGCTGTCGCACAAGGTGGTAAATTTTCCTATAAATACTGGACCTCCCCTCTTCATTTTTTACTGTATTTCAACACCTTAATGATTCAGAGCTCCCGTCATGCAGGTGTGGTGGTTGCGCAAGTGGTGGTGTGTCGCACATGTGGGACTTGCACGCCAGTGTTGGAAGTTGTGCGCCAAGTGAGAGTTGCGTGTATGAGGTGGTTTAGGCGAGGAAGGAAGTGAGTTGCACAAGTTTGGAGTTGGAAAATCTTGTGTCACGCAAGTGTCTGAGGAAGACTTGCACGCCAGTTGTGACTTGTGTGCCGATACTTGCGCACCGAGATTGACTTGCACACCATGTATTGTTTATTTCCAGAAGTGATTTTTGGGCTGTGTGGAAGCTGGAAGTTTTCCCGATACATTTGGTGCAAAGAGATATTCATCTATAGGTAAAAGTTGTACTTCAACAGATCATCTACATACAGAAGAAGATTAATTCTATCATGAAAATTAAGAGACCTACATGTTTATAAACTGTGAGTGGATCCTTTCTGATGAAGTGAGCAAAAGAAGAGGAAGAAGGTGATCCTCTCCACCGACAGTGATCCAGAGAGAGAGAAACGGAGAGTAACCCTTCGGAAAGCAGTGAGCTAACCCTAAATCTTGTAATGGCAGTGAGCCTAGGACAGAGTGACTATACCAGAACCTTGTAATCCACATCTAGTGAAGAATAGTGGAATTTTTTATGACCAGAAACTTGTTGGCATATGATCCTTGGACGTAGCCCTTAGCGATGAACCAAATAAAAATTGTTGTTTCATGTTCATGCTTTACCTTCTATTAATATTATGCAACAGGAAAGTGAGAGAAGAGTGTTTTTCTTAATAGAATAACAAGATCAGAACGCGATTTAATTTTGAATTAGTCATACCCTGATTCACCCCCCTCTCAGGGTACTCAGCCTAGTGGACCTAACAGATCTCTTGTTGAAAAGACATGATTCCTTGATCACTTCCTCTACTAGAAAATCAGGGGTTACCATAAGGGAATATTTATACCATTATACCATTGATTTATATTTGTTTTCAATCTTTTAACTACCCAAATATGTTATATTGTACATGTAATAATATTCTACCGCAACATACATTATGAGAATAGTGTTAAATAAACTTACTTCTATCATACTCTCAACCATTTCCAGAATGAATGAATTTCATCATTGATCAAGACTCATTCTCCACCATTATTTTCTAAATATAAATCGTGTTATTGATAATATATATTATTATTTAAAATTAAACCCATTACTTCCCTATTGATTAATAAATATATATCACATTATATTGTGTCTTTTTAATGGAATTTACAAGTATATGCTTGGAAATATCGGTGCTCACCAAGAATACTTCTGAAACCCTTAGTTTTTTACCTTATTTTTTAATGGACGTTGTTTTTTTTCATTGAAAATATACACTCTTCAAACAATAAAATTTCTACCGACAGAATGTTCAATCGAATTCCTATTATTTATATAAATATCATTCACCTTATGACCCATGTATTTTATCCTATATCACCATAATTATATATCTTGGACAATTTTTTTTCTAAGTGTATGTCCATTCAAGTCACATTGATATTGTATTGGTTTTCATTCCTATATCTATAGGAAATGATGACATCCCCATCTTTAATCTTCTATTAAACACTAACGATCATGGCACTAAAACATATATCATGATGATTTCCATGTGGTGTATTTTTCATCTCAGGGTAAGGATATACCGTACACTATACAATAAAAGTGAAATCTAACCATTATATTGATTTCATGAATGTCCCTTCTCAACAATCTTCCCAGATTAATAATCATCAATATTTACCGTTCAAATATTTACGAAAAACATAATTTTTCATTAAACAATTTTCTAATATATAATTAAAATATTCCCATTTTTTTAAATATAAATAATTTAAATTTATTTATATTCTAATTAGAAACACATCATATATTCCTTCATCAATTTTGTTTTAGGTGTTGGTCTCCATTTCCATTTATTTTTCTCTACACTCCTTCATGACATAACTTATCCAACCAAAAATCCATTCGGATGGACTATGGCCCTTTTTCTTTTCTCGAGTCATTTATTATAATATTCAGAATTATATTATATTATCCTTCTATTAGTAATTTCATTTTACTTCATTAGTAAAACAATAACTAGATAATCTTTCCAATTATCATCACTGAATATCTTTACTACGGATTACTTCTCACATAAAATATATAACCATGTTTGTCTACCTTGAATGAAAGACTATTGAAAATTATAGTATCTTAACAATATTAATGTAATAATGATAGTTATAGCAATTCACATACCTCATTTCCATTAATAATTCCCCGTAATGATAGAAGACATATTATGGTTGTGAACACATTGAATGGATCTGTGACGATCCTCCCTCAATACCTATCAGGAAGGAATAATCCATGAAACCTGTACAATTTTTTTGATTTAAAATAATTTTAGTATATCTTTTTAGGATTATTCCATGAACCATCCTTAAAATTACCATATCATGTGATGAAATCTACATTTTATTCAAATCATGATAAAAAATCCAATAACATATAGATTTATTAACTCCCACTCTATAATCTTTGTCACGTCATTTTTTTACGATGAAGAGATATGTGAATCCTCCTCTAATATTGGTTTACCTTGATCTCATCATCTGGTAACTGAATTTTGTTTCATCATTGTGATCAATTTCTCATTTAAAACTTCTACATCCATTATTAAATTCATAAAAAATGTGAATGATCTTCTAAACTCAATCATTGATATATGTTATTATAAAAAATATAAATGAAATGAGATCATAATGAATATTGTTCAATATTACTATCATGTATAGATCCTATCCACTATTCGATTATGTATTGTGGATGTATTTTCATGGATCTATAATGTCATTGTTTTCAAATATAGTGATTCTATAGTAACCATGTAAATTTCTTCGTTTCTATTGTTCCTTGATAGTGTCACTGGTTAAATATAATATTCTACAGTCAATGTTTCTATAATACCCCCTCAGTGTGTGGGTAAGGCACAATAGTTGTAGTCTGCTACAATGTCTCAACCACTATCTGTCATCCCAACATCATCTAAAGAATCACAACAAACCATTACAACAAGTCTTGGTTCGTTAATCACTTCTATAAAATATAATTATACCAATCATACCACCCATAATTTAAATTAGAGTACATCCCTACATACACTATCTTGTATGTGGTCCATCATTCCTATTAGCAATAGAAACAAGAAACAATAATTCTAACAACATATATATACCATGTATAAATATATTAGTGTTATATCAAAATATCATCACATATCTATCTAAATTGGGTGTAATTAATATGAAACAAATAATCATCTGTCTCTCAACCTACCATTTAGAACTATTACTTTAGATACAATATCATCATCCCAAAAACATATCATCAACCATGTTGTCATCATTTGGTTTTAATAGCCACATCACATTAAATAGATATTGGGGAGTGGGAGTAGTTATAAATCCATTACCACACAATTCTTATTGATGGTAAAAGAACCAAAAAACCCAAATCATTTTAGAAACGAAATAATTACCAAACATGTATGGGGTGTATAATGAAATCAAGAGGAAAAATAAATATGTTGCATCAAAACAAAATATCAACCTAGTAGTTTCATAGAAAAATATCACAATCAAAGACCATAATTATCCCCACACAATCATATCAACACACATTCATTATTTCCATAAATCTTTTCCCAAACCAACAGAACTTCCTATAAATTGGACAAGAGTGAATATCCATATTATTTTCTTTCTAATAATAACATTTTATCATTTTATGACATACCATTTTCATGATGTATTATATTTTGTATGACATTTACTTACATAATTAATAATAATCCAATCACATCTATCTCTACGATTAATGTAATGTATTACCCATTATTTTCATTTATTCATAGATGTAATTTACATATAATGGCTAATTAACTTTTAACCACAAATATTTATGATTTTATCATTACCAAACATATTTTATTACTACATTTATAGAATAAAATTGTTCCCCAAAACAATTACCCAGTCATTCCACAACATTCCTAAATCATGAGCTATTAAACCCTATAATAAACATAAAAAAATTCAGCTTACAAATGGAAAACCATGTAATCTATTAATAAACTCATCTATATTATGAATTTTGTATAAAATATTTCTTCATATCTATTAATAATAATAAAACACACAAAATAAAATTCTATATAGAATCTAAATAACTATTTTATTTTCATTTTATATGTTATTTTAACTTTTATATAGGTTATACAATCATTCAAATCACTAAAATATTGAAATACATACAAAGAAGAAATATATTTTGTATAATATCATTAGCCCAAAAATAGTAACACAATGAAATACTTAGAGGAAGTAAACCCATAAAAACAACCCATCACAATCAATATTCTAGAGTAATATTTATTATATTAGTTATCCCAAATGATGAAATCCATTTTATAATTAATGACCTGTCAACATAAATAATTCACATATAAAAAATAGTGTTCAAGAATCCCCTACCCCAATCAAATCAGTTATAATATTTGTGAAATAAGAAGAAGGAAATACTTTATCAAAGCATCCCAATTGTGGAAGGGGAACCAGAACAACAAATATCACATCAATCCATAATAACCACTGTAAAAAACATCAAGAAAATCAATTCATAATCATTATAATATCAAATAATTGGGATCAAAATTAGAGTAAGGTAGAGGAAAATCACGTTGGATCACATGGAACTGATAACATGATTTCATGATCCAACACCAAAAATTTGGATTTTGATGATCTATAGGGTTTCAAATGAGACACCAAATAATAAAATAATTCCATCAAAAATAGTATAATTATTGTGGAATTTGGAATTTATAATATCACTAGAGAACACTACATCTTGGAATGGCATTCCATCATCACACCACGATGGGGCTATTATGAAAAAACCATCATAAATTAGGGATTGTATCTCCCATATCTCAAAATTCATAAACATAGTCAATATTCCAAATCTAATATAAAGGATGAAAGGTTATGTTGGGTCATCATAAAATAGGCATGATGAATCTAATGTCAGAACAACCGAAAACCTATAGGTGGGTCCTCATATCATGATAGAGATTGTCATGTAGTAACCAAAAAATGAGGAATTGCCTCTAAAAATTCGATACAGTTTCCATGTTATGAAAAACTGTATGTTCCTATATTACCACAGAAATAATTTATCAAAAACCAATCTGGGCCTCCATTCATTTAAAAAAACATTCATTATATGACCATGATCCCTACAGAAACCCCAAATTATATGACTTATGCTTCAGGGAATTGAATCTAACTCCTGAGAGTGACATGATTAGAATAATTATACCCCTCTACTACAGTTATCACTTTTTATAATGAATCAAAAATAAATTAATGAGCCCCTTCATCGAGCTAAATTTAGATCTCCAACAACACCTATTATACTTTAATCTCTATCAGACAACTCACAAAACAAAATCAAATTATACAATATGTCATAGTGATCTAATAAATCCATTGTATAACGATCAAAAAGTCATCATGTAATAATATCAATATCTACACTCGCGTGAATCCAAAATACAATCATCCAAAACACTCATCCATGATATAATTATGAAATAGAAATAACGAAATCAATTGAATTAATATTATCACATGAGAAATATTAAGACTCAATAAATCAGAATGTAAAATATTATAAATTTAAAAAATATTAAATTTTATCATAATACATTGATTTCAAATTCATTTCACATTCCCCTGTAATTTATCCTAGACCACCAAAACTCATTAGATAATGATCCTATTGAATAAACTCTTCGATGAAACACCTTCCCTTTTTGATCCTAAATCTAAAATCTATACTCAACAAGAAAAATGTCATCATCCATCGTCAACTCCCCGTAATCAATGATATGGTATTCATCATGAAGAAATTGACAAAGCTATTACACATGAAAGACAACATCAATTCTTTCTAACAATAAGTTAGGTGGTATATAAGGCCCCAGCCTTAAACCTTACTTAAACATGAGTTATTACAAGATTACACATTGTGGATCTTTTCAGATTTAGAGTTTTAGAGAATTAGATCATGAAACTTGCATTACATTCCACATTTAAACAAGGTGGTTACATAAAAGACAATATTCATTCTTACCATCAATGGAAACCTATTTAAAATAAAACATGGATTCTTTCTTGACACATCTTTGACACTATCGTCACATCATGTACCTTTCCCTTGACCTGTGAAAAACATTTCAAAAACTTGGGATGAGCATAAAAAGCTCAGTAAGGGTTATAAAAATATGGAAAGGAATCATGAGTTCATATATACATAAGAATGAAATCATACTTTACCCATAAAACATAGGCATATCAAATCATGAATAAATCCTAGAAAACATAAGACATAAAGGTAACTTGAGACATTCATAACATTCTTACGTAGGGAGTAACCCTCTTGGTTACGTTTGGAATACCCATCACAGTATATTCCCTAAATCTCTTCGGAGAAACCTTAACGTTTCACTCCTTCGCGTTACCCAATGCATTGGAGAGCTATATCGGGCTCACCCGCCCTTAGATTATCACGGAACCACCCGTTCATCATAACAATGCCCAAGAACCATAATATAATCGTATCACATAAACATGAATAAAGGAAACATAACATTTCCACATTTCAATCACAATATAACATTTTAGGATATTGAAATAATGAATCCATTAAAAAAGAAACCATTTCCAAAACCATTTAAAACATTTAATAAAGTGATTTTTGAATCAAAGTGTCCCATACCACCTTGAAACTTTTAACATTTTAAACCATTAATATCCATATAAATAAATCCTTAAAACCATTTTGAAAACATGGATATTAATAAGAAAAAATAATTAAAACATTTAAAACAATATTTTGGTTAAAGGGGTTTTACCAAAATTAGAGACACTTGAATACAATAATCGAGGAATAACATTTAATCAGAAATTTATAATATCATGAGAATAAAAGGATTCATGATATAATACTCCAAAGGACAGTATATACAACATATAAGAGTGAATTGGTGTATAACAACAATGAATTCCCACTGTCATTTTATTAAAGCATTATTTTTACCTTAAACTACACTAATTACCACTAATCGCGATTAAAAACTTAATAAGTTACTATTCGCCAAAAAATTATTTTAATCTCATTGAACCACATTTTACTTCTTAATGACAACCATATATTTCAGATTTTTGAAAATAAAAACACAATGATGGAAAAATTTCATTTAAACGGAAAATCAGTTTTTATAAGTACCACTTAGTGGTTTCACTATTCATCAAAAATTGAAGTTTTTCAGAAAAATCCCAAAAATTCTCCCTAAGCTATATTTGATATTCTGAATTCAAAAATGAAGTCCGTTTTAAAAAATTAAAAACATATAAGTCACATTAATTAATTTAATAATTAATTCCCACTGTCATGACAAATAGCGTGTTTTATGAAACAATAAGTATCAAAAGATTGACAGTAGTTTAAGTCTGATTTCAAAGTGAAATTGATTCCAACGACCACTATTGGATTTAATGGTAAAAATATTTTCTAATTTAAATTTAAAACAAATTCAAAATATAATCTAATCATATAAATAAATTATATTAAAAAGAGGTTTTGAATTAAAATACAACATTTTACACTATTCATTAAAAATGAACTTTATCGGAAAAATACCAAAAAATTACACAAAGTAAAATTTTATGTCCCGATTCTTAATAAGAGTTTTATTTGGTTCAAAAGAATGTTTAAGAGTGAACAAAACTATATTTAATGACAGTTCACCATTAAAAGGCGATAAGTGAACCTTTAATGAAAACTCGGGCATATACGCCTAAAATTGTATTCTTTCCGTATTTTAAGCCTTTAGCTTTTATTGGATAAATGTAAAAACATTTAAAAAACATATATAATCATATTTTAGTTATTTCTATCCATTCCCACCAATACAACGGCTACATGTTAACTACCATTTGAAATAATATTATTTTATTATTAGAGTGCAACGTAAGATTCCCAAGAAACTCGTTGTTGCGTGTTGGGTACGCCATCGAGTATAGCGTCCCCTTTAAAGTCATATAAATATTTTATTCACAAATATGGATAAATATGAAAATTTCATATTCATTATTTACCTGGGGTGTTACATCCTTCCCCCCTTTTGGGAATTGCGTCCTCACAATTTTAAAATTGCGCTTGGAAACATCCTTGAAAGTCCCACATCGGAGAAGAGTCGGTAAAACAATCACTTTAAAATAAAGAAAGATAAGTACAAAGGTCACCCGAGTTAACCCATACTAGGATTCCAAGTATGAAAATATGGACATGGAGGAAAAAACAAAGGGTCATGTTCTGATGGAGAGTGATAGAAAACATGTTTAGGAGAATGTTAACCACGAGAAAATCACAAACTTGTGATGGGTTATACGGTATTCGATTCCCTAGTAGGAAAAGTTAATAGAAAACATTTTTGTTTTAAGTTACTTTTTATTGAGGAATTTATTCATAAGGAAGCATGATCACTTATCATGTTGACTTTCAACTTTTACTAGATTCCTTAGTCAAACTCATATTTTTTCCAAAAGACGAGTATTTAGGGAGACTTGTTCGCATTAAGAGTACTATAATCAACTTCTAGAGAATCACCTAATCCCCAAAAGAGAACTATATACATCCCATGTTTTTAGGCTTTAACCAAAACCAAAACCAAAAAGGTTAGTACAAGATCAGATAATCCAGAAGAGGATAACCCCTTATAAAAATAAAATCTATTCTTAATCTCCAAAATTTGTCCAACAAAACCCAAATTTAAACGAGGACCATCCGATAAACAATTTTTCCATAAAATTCTTCAAAGTAAACCAATATAATATTGAAACCCAAATATTTGAAGGATTTAGTCACATAGTCTTCCAAGTTAAATCGTAACATTTATCTCCAAACAACATCAGTTGCTCCTAAAGTATCCTTTTGAAAAGTAATTAACCTAATCACATATCTTCCATGATAGGTTAATCATTTTCATAAATAACCCAAAATCAACTTACTCTTAACTCATAAAATCATATAACTAGAATGAATCAGTCAAACTAACCAGGGACTTCACGTAGTCCAGTGGTAGGTGATAAATACCAGTCGCACATTGGTTGTGGGTTCGATTCCCGCAGCTTTGTCCGACGTGACGGGATGTCACACGGTCTACGTGTTGTCCTTTTTCCAAAACTATATAATTCTTAAAACATTCCCCAAAATGAGATAAAATCTTCAAGAATAATCATAACATATTTTAACCTCAAGTTTATCTCATTCCTTTCATTTTCCATCATATCATAGAGTAACCCATAATTACCTAAAAATTAAGTATCATATAAACCCTAATGGTTACCTTAATAATTATTACCTGAATTTACACATCGAGTTGGCCATCTCGAACATGATGCATTAGAGAACTCACCAAGGTTGAAGTGGTTGATCATGACTCCTTGATATTTGGTTTAGAACAACCACGAGTTTTCTCATTGAATCCTCCATTTTATATAGTATCTTAATCAGAGAACCCCCACAGTTTCCTTCAAACCTGTTGTCTCTTTGGTGCCTGCTAGATCCATCCATTCACTAAAAATAGAAATGTCAGTGTGAGTATATCAACAAAACCATCATGTACTAATGAGGAAGGTAAACACTAAGACACACTAACTCATTCACTTTATCTAAAACTAGGAATCTTTCTGAAATCCTAACCATTATGGTAATTGTCAATTATGCTTAAAGAATACCCTAACCTCTAAAGTTATCTAAATAGACCTTTGATACCAACTATAAGGCCCCAGCCTTAAACCTTACTTAAACATGAGTTATTACAAGATTACACATTGAGGATCTTTTCAGATTTAGAGTTTTAGAGAATTAGATCATGAAACTTGCATTACATTCCACATTTAAACAAGGTGGTTACATAAAAGACAATATTCATTCTTCCCATCAATGGAAACCTATTTAAAATAAAACACGGATTCCTTCTTGACACATCCTTGACACTATCGTCACATCATGTACCTTTCCCTTGACCTGTGAAAAACATTTCAAAAACTTGGGATGAGTATAAAAAGCTCAGTAAGGGTTATAAAAATATGGAAAGGAAACATGAGTTCATATATACATAAGAATGAAATCATACTTTACCCATAAAACATAGGCATATCAAATCATGAATAAATCATAGAAAACATAAGAGATAAAGGTAACTTGAGGCATTAATAACATTCTTACATAGGGAGTAACCCTCTTGGTTACGTTTGGAATACCCATCAAAGTATATTCCCTAAATCTCTTCGGAGAAACCTTAACGTTTCACTCCTTTGCGTTACCCAATGCATTAGAGAGCTATATCGGGCTCACCCGCCCTTAGTTTATCACGGAACCACCCGTTCTTCATAACAATGCCCAAGAACCATAACATAATCGTATCACATAAACATGGATAAAGGAAACATAACATTTCCACATTTCAATCACAATATAACATTTTAGGATATTGAAATAATGAATCCATTCAAAAAGAAACCATTTCCAATACCATTTAAAACATTTAATAAAGAGATTTTTTAATCAAAGTGTCCCATACCACCTTGAAGCTTTTAACATTTTAAACCATTAATATCCATATAAATAATTCCTTAAAAACATTTTGAAAACATGGATATTAATAAGAACAAATAATTAAAACATTTAAAACGATATTTTGGTTAATGGGGTTTTACCAAAATTAGAGACACTTGAATACAATAATCGAGGAATAACATTTAGTCAGAACTTTATAATATCATGAGAATAAAATGTTTCATGATATAATACTCCAAAGGACAGTATATACACCATATAAGAGTGAATTGGTGCATAACAACAATGAACCCTCAATAGAAATGTCAAATGTGACGAAATCCCTTATAAAGAAGGTATCCTTAAATTAAGGACAAAAAAATCTCAAAAATATGTGTGACAAATATATATACCCCCAATATAAGTGGATATTAAGTGTAAAACAATAAAAGTTCATTCACACATATTAAATGGATGACATATTCAATGACTACAAGTTGAACCCAAAGAAATCGAAATTGGGTTAAAAAGTTCCCTTGACAGCCTAACGGCCTCACATCAAAATGAGTTGATGAGAGATAAAAAGTGTATCTCATCACTTGGACATAAAATTTACATCAATAATGAGATATGAGAACATATCCCAACATAACAATATGTAAATTAAAAGACACAACAAAAGAAGTCTTTTAAAAAAGAGGACGGTGAAAGGTTCCCTTACCGACTTGGATATCTTTCAAAACATACACCCCATGAGAGAAGGACAATAGATCATTGATGTAAATACTCATAAATGAAATTATATTACACAAATATTAGAATAATGGGCAGTACATACACCACTCAATGGAATTTGTGGAAAATGTGTCATAAATCTCACGGGAATAAAAGTGAGGTGAAAAATCCCTCACGAAAACTCGGCAGCCTAACGGCGCCACATAAAACTTCCGAATATGGATTGATGAGATCAAATAGGTTATCTCATCACATTAAAATAAAATTTACAGCAAGAAGAATATAAAATAACATCCCCCAACATTACAAATAGGAGCCTAAAAGAAGTGACATAAAGGAGAGTACTTAAAAAGAAAGAGAGAGGTTAGATCTCTTACGAAAGTTCGGCAGCCTAACGGCGCCACTCAAAACTTCCAAAATGGATTGATGAGAGAGAATAGGGTCTCTCATCACATGAACATAAAAATTACAGTAGTAGTAATATAAAATAAAATCCAAATCATAAGAAAGATGAGCTTAAAAGAAATGACATAAAAGAGTGTACTTTAAAAGAAAGAGAGTTGTAGGATCCCTTACCTCGGGTCCGACTTGACTCGATCGTTCTTTAATCTCCTGAATAATAAACTTGAGTTAATTTATAATTCCTTAAGAACCTTTTCCATGTTCATTATTCCTTTTATATCAATTATTGACATGTTATAAACATTATGTAATCATTCAAGTTAATAATGATCATTTTGTCGGTATTTGGTTCTTAAGTCGAAAGTGGACTTCTTACAATTACATGTTGTTCGTGTGGCCAAATGTTTATTATATCCAGAATTGTATTCATTATGTAGATATCATATATGTCATATATATCCAGTACATGCATGCATTTATAACATTACATAATCATTTAGAGGTAAGAAATGAAATGCACCGTTCATGGAGACGGTAAGCCGTACGTACGCATGAACGCTACTTTCATTTCTATTTCATATTTTATAGAATGTAATAATAATGATATAAAGTTATATTATAATTCCAGTATAATATCATATATAATATCATATTTCCATCCTTTATACATCCCACATATGGTATTTAACGAATCAAATCACTTTGAGGGGGCGGTAGTCTGCACTTCCTTAAATTAAGATATCGCGTATACCCATAATGGAAGCCATAAAGGTAAGAAAAAAATGAAAAATACAGAAGAATAAATAAAATATAAACATATTATATATCATATATAAAAATAGTGACATCATAATGGCCACCTTTGAAGGTGTTAAATGAGTATTGAACAATCATCAATTCGGGAGGCAGAATTTCACCATCCACAGAAACCGTATGTTCTTTAACCATTTGATGTAGTTGTGTGAGAGTGTAGCTTGAATAAATCTTATAACAACATCCTAGTATATTTAAGATACTGGTGTTGTTACAAAAAAAGTAAATAAAAATAGTTTAGGGGGTTGGAGAAGCATAATAAAACAAATGAACATGAGAGAATGAATTACCTTTAAAAGTGTATCTCCTTTTGATTTGAGCCTAAAGGCTTCCTTTGAAAGGATTATTCCCAAAGGTAATCCTCTAGGATGAGGAGAGGGATGTGGAGAGAGTAAATGGGCAGGGTTTGGCCGAGCCAAAGGCTTGAGGAGTGTGTTAAATGAGGTAGAGGTGGGGGCCTTTTATAAGAGGAGTGGAGGGGCACTTTTGGAATGTAAAGAAATATTACTTTATTTGAAAATGTGTTTCGGTTTCAAAAGGTCCCAAATTGAAATAATTCGTGGATACGGTGATAAGGCTTCGAAATCCACTCATCCAATAAGTTTTGGACATGTTTAGTTCATATATTTTACATTATCTTTCCATTTTATTTAAATCGTCAAATAATGATGTCATCGCTGCATCATTATTATGTCATAAATAATTTAATTTATTTAATGTCTAAAAATTATAAAACAAATACTATGATGTAGGAAATCTTTTTTGATTTCCAATTAATATTTATAATAAAAAAGATGACTTTTATAACCCCACTTAAAAATTGTTTTAGTAAAACATATCATGTTTGTGTCAATTTTACTTTTACATTAAATAAAATGTTATTTATGTCATTTCCCAACCAAAGTGGATCCATGGGGTCCCCAAGTTGACTCATGGCTTTTTTTGGTCGTCCATGATACAACCAATGAGGGTAAGACATGTGTCAAGCTCATCTCATGTTATTAAAACAATATTTTTACCTTAAACTACACTAATTACCACTAATAGCGATTTAAAAGTTAATAAGTTACTATTCACCATAAAATTATTTTAATCTCATTGAACCACATTTTACTTCTTAATGACAAACATGTATGTAGGATTTTTGAAAATCAAAACACAATGATGGCAAAATTTTATTTAGACGGAAAATCAGTTTTTATAAGTACCACTTAGTGGTTTCACTATTCATCAAAAAATGAAGTTTTTCAGAAAAATCCAAAAAAATCACCCTAAGCTATATTTGATATTCTGAATTCAAAAATGAAGTACGTTTTACAAAATTCAAAACATATAAGTCACATTAATTAATTTAATAATTAATTCCCGCTGTCATGACAAATAGCGTGTTTTATGAAACAATAAGTATCAAATGATTGACACTAGTTTAAGTCTGATTTCAAAGTGAAATTGATTCCAACGACCACTATTGGATTTAATGGTAAAAATATTTTCTAATTTCACTTTAAACCCAATTCAAAATATAATCTATTCATATAAATAAATTAGATTAAAAAGAGGTTTTGAATTAAAATACAACATTTTACACTATTCATTAAAAATGAACTTTATCGGAAAAATACCAAAAAATTAAACAAAGTAAAATTTGATGTCCCGATTCTTAATTAGAGTTTTATATGGTCCAAAAGAATGTTTAAGAGTGAACAAAACTATATTTAATGACAGTTCTCAATTAAAAGGCGATAAGTGAACCTTTAGTGAAAACTAGGGCATATACGCCTAAAATTGTATTCTTTCCATATTTTAAGCCTTTAGCTTTTATTGGATAAATGTAAAAACATTTAAAAAACATATATAATCATATTTTAGTTATTTCTATCCATTCCCACCAATACAACGGCTACATGTTAACTACCATTTGAAATAATATTATTTTATTATTAGAGTGCAACGTAAGATTCCCAAGAAACTCGTTGTTGCGTGTTGGGTACGCCATCGAGTATAGCGTCCCCTTTAAAGTCATATTAATATTTTATTCACAAATATGGATAAATATGAAAATTTCATATTCATTATTTACCTGGGGTGTTACATGGTAACTGATAAACTACCTCAACAACAACCCTAACACCAATAATGAAATAAAAAATTTGGATAAATGATAATACTATTACCAAAACATTATCTCCCTTATTAGTGGAAAACATAAAGAATAAATAATCCTTTACAAGTAATAACAAATTTCTCCCTCTCCAATAATTTTAAACCTTTGGATGGTCCTATGAAACATTTATCCACTCCAAAATCATATAAAACATCTCAGTCATTCTCTATATAACATAATGTATAAGGGATACAATCTCCCGAACAATGAACCCTGAAAATATATTTTTTTCATACCAATCCTTAAAATCCTTCAAATAGGGCCACATAAATGGAAGATTTATATCCATATTTAATAGTAAACTCATATGTTAAATTTTGATCCACCCATGATGAACTGAAATCTAAAATATAATACTACTTCATAAATTCTATCATCCTACTATTCATCTCCATATTTATATTTTTTTTTCCTGGAATGCAATGATATGGTAGAGTTGGGATCTATAATCAGACTAAAAACATCCCAAAACCTGATTGGTAATATACATATGTTGATTAGAAATTATGTTCTGTAGGACAATAGAAATCCACAATACATTTGATATATAAATTGTTTCGAGAAAATCCATAGAACACATCTCCCTTGAGGCCATGAAATGTGCTCCCTTAATTAACCAATCCATGAGTACCCAAATTTCATCACATACTAATATGGATTATTTTAAGCATTAGTTGATATCCAACGAAATTTCCCATTATATAAACTCCATAACATACAAATACTATAGGAAACCACTAAGAAAATGATTTATTATCCTTCATAATTATCATATGAAACATCAAAAATTAACTTCATTATTTAATACATCATCTACGGACAAAAAATAACTCCATAAGGCATGATATGTATTGGATATACCATGATTCATTGGTAAATATTATCAATGAAAATCATGGATGACCAACTCAAAAACCACATATAGGACAAAAAATATCCCTTGAAATAATACACTATATCGATCATCCTCTAAACATTCCCTAGGAGAGTCACCATTGATGGTGCAATCCTACAACACCTTCAACTCTTAGTTTGGAAACATTGACTGGTCAAAAAATTGTGTAAAGTAGGACTACACTTCTACTTTTATAGGATTCCTATATTGATTATAACCTCCACATCCATATGATTCTATAAAATCTATCATATTGCTCTATAAAAATAATTTAACTCTTGAATAGTATTATAGAATGACTTCCAACATGGAACATTTGCATCTATATTTCTTCTACCAATAGTATATGATATCTCAATTTAATAGTCATATGAAACGCACCATCAATATCGATTGATTAAGATTCAAATCCCACTGAGAGAAAAAATACATTATCATATTTTGATATATAAAGTTAAAAAATTATCACCTATGAGGTAATATATTTAAAAATTAAAATTGTATTCGACAACTAAATACACAAGTTCATGTCTAGAATAGTTAAAATAACATGGATATAACTTCCTGTAAACAGTTATTATTATACAATTCATCCCAACCGGAGTCAAGAGGCATCACCTTCAATTTTTTTATCATACACTATAAAAATTAAATAAAGGGTAACATATGAATATTTATTTTTTTGTAATAAAATGAATCATAACACTGGTCAGTACATATGATGACAGAGTTAGTTCTAATCATAGATATCAATGGAATTTGGATCTATGAAAACTATAACATTGACCACATGTAGCAGCCTACATAACATAAAAAACTAGAACCCTTGAAACAATCAATGGTGACATATAATGAAATATTCCTTGATTGTAAATGAGTCATCTGCAACACCCTAACAAGATACCATATGTCTATAGATATGATCCTCATGCATAAAAATGAATAATTGAAAAAAATAAACAAATATATAAAGGAAGATTTTGAATATTAAAAACTCCTATGATATTAAATGTTTTCTACTACTTTAACATTGGGTATATTAGAATTTAATGTATAAACTCTACCAAAATAAGATCTTTGAACTGATAGGATTTGGTGTTCATGAGTCCAATGTAAATTAATGAGTCATTTGTGTCCTTGAATTACATAATAAAAAATTCACAGAGCTTATACTGAAAATAGTAGGTAGTAATTGGGATATCATATTCCATCACCATTATATGGATATATCCCCACCACATATCAGTAATTGAGAACATGAAGGAAATAGTAAATTGGTTAAATAGCTGATTAATTCAAAATAGGATTAATAGTTCTGCTCCAACATATGATTCGACTATGAGTAGTCTAAATAAAATTGTAATCTTATATCCACCTACATGTAAAATAACACTAGAATACCATATGGCACTACAAAATCCAAGATAAATTGAACCATCATTAAATCATCAATATATATTCAAATCCCAAAAAAACAATGGTAAATTCTGATAGGGTGTTATAAAGATTAGAGAGTCACAAGTATATAACTCTATATATAACTATTTTTTACATAGAGGGAGGAGGGATACAACTAGTTCATAGAAGATATCTTCAAAAATATTTTGGACCTTGAGAAACTCCACACACTTGTGTCTCTACAGAATTAAAAGATAATGTATCCTAATGAGAAAATAGAGGAACTAATGGCCTCCAAATCGTCATATAATATCACCCATCATCAAATACAACATGTTGTTCCAAATCATTATTCAAATCCACTTAATAGAAAATTAATTACGTAACAAATTTTATAAAAAAATTTGATGCCAAGAATTACATCATATGCTTGTATCTTAATGATAATAAAATACAATGATGAATGATTTTTCCCCCTCCCGATTAAAAATCCTTGGATAACATTAAACATACTCTTTGAAAGAAAAATATATCATAGTCTTGATGGGGGAACTGAAAACTTCTAAAAATGATGTCTATAGACACAAAAATAGTTTTGTTATGCAAATGAGTGTAATGTCTGTTAATCAGCAAAAAATAATAATATATGGTTGAAGATTAACATATATTACCCTGAAAAATATGGGTTGCTTGTGGCCTCAAAATCTATAAATAATAAAACTATTAATACCTAACACTTCTTCCTCACTATTGTATGAATCCTCCATAATTGTTCTCACAACAATTTCCCGAAGGAAGGGAAATTTTACATGGCTAACATCTATATTTCCTTTATCCTCTCAGTGGATGATAATCTTCATTTACCTAATGATGTACTAAAATATTGAGAATATTTAATAAGTTTTTGAAGGGATATTATCCACCTATAACATGATAATCACCTTGAATGACTAGGAACATATTTTATGGACAACCATGGCCTCTTAGAAAAAAACAT
Source organism: Viscum album (assembly GCA_963277665.1). Taxonomy (NCBI): domain Eukaryota; kingdom Viridiplantae; phylum Streptophyta; class Magnoliopsida; order Santalales; family Viscaceae; genus Viscum; species Viscum album. The sequence goes on from OY728128.1 coordinate 64,814,652, forward strand.
AGTGTCATATATTTCATCATATTTATATGAGAACTCCTAGAACATGAGAATCGCGATGAAGAAAAATGATGAGGCTAACTCAATATTGGTCGGAACCTCATCTTCTTAAATATCTATGATCCTCTACCAGTACACATACTCCATGAGGAACACGAATGATAACCATGTTATGAGAATCACAGTTCATCCAATATAATATCAATCACCACATAATTTTTTGATATACAAATATATAGGAATAATTAATAGGGGGACATAATAATTGAAAAAATAGAACAAAACCTGAATAAATTCGATAATATAGACTCATCATCAAGAAATATGTCAGTGGAGAAATAAAAAAGGCCCATACAGCTAATCTCAAACACATGTCATCAAGAGATCCTTTATTTATGTGAGATAATCTATAGCCTCTTCTCTAACAATAAAATCAACGATAAAAACCATTACATAAAACTTCCACTGCAACCCACCCCAAAAATTTTCTTCCTTCAATCACTCCCTCTAATACAAAATCAAACATTATTTCTCAACTATATACATTTGAATCGTTACCAATAGAACCCAATACTCTAAACAATATCAAATAAATTAAAAGAAGTTCTCAAGAACCTTCTTCTAGTAATCCAACTTTAAAATGGTGTCACAATCACCATAATTTATTGACCTCTAACACCATACATCAAATAACACCTTCCCTCATGTCTCATCCTCCCTAGTAGGATCAGTACTCAAATAGTATACCATATTATACTACTAAAGTTCCACAATTTAAACTGCATACAAATGATGACCATCATGCATATATATATATATATAATGAAAACCCATATTATGAGAAAAATATTTTTTCATAATGAATTATTTGATTTTATAGATATAATACCATTAATTTAATTTTCCCATAGATCCCCTAAAATCAATCACAATTGACAAAAATATGATACATGTTCTTCCTTAATGTATATATCATACAATCATAAATACATTTCCAATATATATCAATAAACTCATCGTCTGTGTATCATATAATAGTGGGATATAATATCATAATCTCTTTAAATTCATGACATATACAAAAACTATGTTCATCCAATTTTGTTTATCATCCAATCATATATAGACCTATGGTCCAATAGTGAATACAATGTTTACCAATTTCGAACACACCCAATATTCTATAGGTCAATAACATGAACCAATGGTTTAGAAATGTAAATTAGATTCATGAGTAATATATGTTCAAAGACCATATTGAGAAATCTTCTAAGCGGTATAGGTTACTATAGATGTATTGTAGAAAACTATAAAAATGATGGAATGATTTACCAACAACACTATAGTGGTTGTGGGTACTATAATAGGCACTATAGTAATGAATCAATCTAGTAAGAAATGTGGAAGTATCAGTACTATAGAAGAACTATTTACTAGAGGTACTTTTTTTCAAAATTAGGCCTAATTGGGCCTTGTGAGGGGATTTCATGCCCAATAGGTTTATGGGCCATGTAATGGGATTCATGCGAATTTGGTCTACGTGTTATGTACTGAATAATTTTTTCTTGATGGGTGGGAAATTCCTATATCCCAACACCTAATGAAGGTAGTGACATAAGCATGATGCAACCCTAATTATGAAAGTAGTATAATGTTGGCATTATGCTACACTAGGCCTGGATGCCAATTTTTGGGCTTTTCGCCCACGTAATGGGCTTTAAGCCCATTGATTCTTCAGGGAATGTTGTAAATAAATATGGCATGATGGGTGGACTAATCCTTAGGGGGTATATTGTAGGCCATTCCATCCTGTTTTTTTCCTGTGTGTGTTTAAATTAATTTTACCACCGACCACATAATATATGTATAAATAAAATTGAAACACATAATAAACATCATTGAATTATATGTAATACAGATATAAGTATCATGGTTAATGATCTTGATTTTAACTGAGCAGGTAGATTACAAAAATAAAATAGAATCCCCATTCTAGTAGTTCTATGATCAGTCAGCAAATTCCACCAATAAACTCATTAAATAGATTTATATATATTTCTGTGATAACATATGTTTACTCAATTGTATCCTCCTCTGGACCACTAATGAAAATCTAGATAAATAACTCTAATTATTCAGTTGATAAATAATAATTCTTGAAAGAAAATACTAGGGGAAATATCATGTATCCCCACCAAGGATTACTTACCAAATTCAATCCCACATATACTAAAATAATAATGAATTGATATAGTAAACAATGGTACCCTACACCACAAAAAATACTTGTTTTTTGATATCTTACTCAAATGTAAAATATATTAGCACTCCAGTCACTTAGATAACATATAATAATAATAATAATACCACACTTGACATTGGCTAGACCACATCCCATCCTACCCCATACTATAGACGGTCCAACATATCGGAATGGACCAATAACAACCTACCATAACCATAAGTACATCCATATAGAATTTTCACAAATTATCAATCATATATCTCAGACAAATAATATATCCACCTTTATAGGGTATCATGCACATGAATGATATCAACATTGTTTCCTCATTCTACCAAGCATGATCCCCAATATATAATATACATTGTGAACCCGCCATCATCTCATCAATCACAATGATAACCATGGGGAATAATATCTATAACACATCCAAATATATATAAGGAAAGAGGGGTAGTCAACCACATGTTCAATCATGAGAAAATATGTTATAGAAAAAACCCATCAAACAAAACATTTTTCCATCACTAAGGGTTCTTCATAGATGTGGTGTGTAATGAAATCCTAACAAAATAAAAAAATCATACAACCACATACATCATGAGTATAGTATTTTTACACTAAAAATAACCATAACATCCCACAATCATCAATAATCATTCATCATCACACGTTAAAATTTAAATAAAACATCTCATATTTCCAAAAAAATAATATCAATTACCCTCTATGTTTTTTTTAATTTAACTTTTAATTATTTCAGGAAATATAAGTTAATAGTCATATAAAATTAATTTTAGCATTAATTTTCATTTCTCATGAATATCAATTCTTACACATAACCTACAAATAATATATCCATTAACCATTAATTTCATTAACTAATATATTTCTTTTACAACTAATAATTCATTTAAATATTTTCATAATGATTACAAATTTTTTTATTACCAATCAGATTTTGTTGTTACAAGGAAGCAATAATTCATTTCCACACAATATATCATCCAACCACCACACAACCTCTCTAAATATTTTGATATAAAACCCCATAGTTGTCAGAAATCAATTATTTATTCACTTGGAAAGTCAGTACATCACTAAAAAACTAGGAACTCTTTCTCACCTATTTCAGAAAATTCATTAATACCTATTAATTTCTTCTATATAATCAATATAACATCATTTATAGATAGTAAAAAAACACGTTTATTTACTTTATTTGGGTTATTATTATTTTATGTGAATGGATGACATAATAAATATCTTGAATATAATAATGTAGTTATCATAATAGTAAAATTCAGTCATAAATATCATTAGTAAATTTATAATTATATAACAAAGTCTAAAAAATGTAAATTCATTTGGATCACTACATAAAATTAATTTTAATTATTCATATTTATTTTCATTATTAGTATAATCCATACCATCCACTTAATGAAATATTGAGCATGAAATTTCCACAATTCACAAATAATTAAAAATGAGTTTACAAATCCCAACCTCAATAAAAAATTTAATGACCTCATGAAAACAATATGAAATTAATATTGTATCATATTACCCCAGATACAATTTTGAATCTCTAAAAAACAATATCTCATTATTCCACAATAAATAAGTTAACCCAATATTAGAAAATTCACATCCAAATCTTCTCATGAAGAATAAAAGTGGTAAAACAAAGATGAATTGTGAGTCAATATCAGATTATATCCATCATAAAAATCTCTTCAATCCATGATCCCACACCAATTGATGTGTGTTTAGGGACCTAATGAGTCGAAACAATGTTCACCCATGGTTTTAATAAATCATGAGGAAATTATTTAATTACTATATAATTATATATTTTTATTATCACTAGAATATAATTTATTGATGTGTGGAATGCCATAATAACACTCTGTTGTGGATATCACAATCTTCCATTCAAAAATAATCATATATACCGCATATCAACCACATCATATAATTTTTATATTTACAAAAATGATTTTGAATATTATTTTTTTACCAAATAACTATGGAATGATGAATCATAAGAAAAAACAACCATAAAAAACCATCAAGTCCTCATTCTATAATTTATGTGGTAATTCTAATACCAACAATCTGAAAAACCTCTAAATCTAACCAATTAGGCTCTATAAAAAAATATATAGATGAATAATGACCCACTTTCACTAAACATATCACATACCTCCTAAAAACCTCAATCCATTTACAAAGAATCATTTAACTACTACAACATTAAAAAACCCAGGAAATATTTAGATTCAACAAAACTCATAGGAGTATTACCCAAAAGTTCATAGTGTCATTATTTTCAAATTTACCATAAATTATTTCATCTTTTGAAATATTTTTTATCCCCTTGAACACACTACCAATATGAACACAAAAATTTAGGGATAATGATTTAGGATTATCAAACCACCATCATGCAGTGAAACACTAAATAATGATATAAATCTTACTACTGCAAATTATTAAAAACATGACTATGAAAACACATTATGTCACCCTTCACATAAAAAAATATTTTCTCCAACAACACCTCTCCTTCTCAAAAATCCTCCTAAAACATATAACAACATCATCACTCAGTATAATCGTGTAGAATTTTTTGTTTTAATAAAATAATCTCATTCATCTCAAATAAGTATTTTTATTTTTCCATGAATTGAATCCTTTTATGTAATGTGTTTCATAAATTAATTTTGAAAAAAAATATTAATTAGAAAAAAGATAAAAATTTAAATAATAGTACAAATGATAATGCACATGAAAATTTATATGGATTTTTTTATGTAATATATTCATGAATAAATAAAAGTAGTTAATGATGTACAAACTTGATTGATATTAGTTAGTCCTCTAAAATGGATCTAAAATGGTCTTCAAATAACATTCCATTTAATATAAATTATATTTCTCCTTAAAATTCCATTAATTTATTATTGATATTAAAATAATTATATACAGACAATAAAGAATAGGGAAATTCTATAAAATTTAAATATGGAATTGTTTTAAATTAATTATTTGTTCTGTTTCTTTTTCAATTATTTCATAACTATAATAAATTTTTTAAAAAAATAGTACCAACAAAATTGAATTGTTTTATATGAAATAATAATATATTCTATTAATGTATAGATGGCCATATTGTCAGAAAAATGTATTTTAATAATACACCATATATTTATTTACTGTAAAAAAATTAATAAGTACAAATATTTTAAAAAAATATAAAAGGTTGTTTATTTAAATGACATTTTGTGTGATGGTAGGACATGTTTATGAAATATCATGGAATTATTAAATTTCCTTTTTTGGTGAATCCATATCTAATTTGATGAATAAATGGATTTTGATGTAATAATGTTGAGAAAATGGGTGTATTTAAATATTATAACATTTAATTAATATCATCATTGAATAATCGTCATTCCATAGAAATAATCCAACACTGTATATTTTTTTATTTTTGAGACAAAACATGTTTTAGTGAAGCATTATAGACAATAATCATGCAGAGTTCCATTTTCCTATAGAACTAAATATTAAAGAATATAAAATAGTTTCATATTGTTAACTATAGATTAGTGGGAATTAATTACTACTTAATAGTGTGTAGTAATTTTGGAATGCTCTGAGATTAATAGAAGAAGGACATCATATCCAGACCACCAGATCAATGATTTAGGTTGTTTAATTAATCTATGTCAATGAATTACAACTTTGGAGGGGATATACTGTTATATGATTCGGTGATAAATATATAACTCATAGAATATATATTAAAAATCACCCAAAAATAAATGATGATATTTTCATGGAATTCAGTCATTATAATATAGATTTAAAAGAAGTTATTCTTAGAGTTTGACCTCAAATAAAAAACATTAGACTTGAGGAAAAATTACCCATCATTCCAACAGTATTATATGATCTATGTTTTGTATAGAATATCATCAAATATGTTTTGTTTTATTCATATATATGTATAATAGTACAGATATCATTGAATTAATTGTGTGGATAATGAGTCTGTAGGGTCAAAACAGCTACCCTATTTTGCAATCTCATATAAAGCAATGCCCTTAGTGTCTAAGGCACATTAGTGCATTACCATTTACAAACACTGTAGATTAGGCTGGTTTGGATGATCCAAATAAAAATACATATATAAAGTTTCTATGTTATTTAGTTAATCGATATAGAGAGTAGATAATGAATAAATATACTAAAAGAGTGAACATGATCGAGATCAAGAACCGTGATTTTATTTTTTTGGTACAATAATTCACCCTCCCACCCCCACCCCTGGGGAAAATTCGTTGATTGTGACCACCTAGTTATATAAATGTAGTGGATTCATGTGAATAATTTTCTCTCTCAATAACACAAAAAAACTCTCATTCGCAAAGGAATATGAATTTTGAAGGGAAATATTTCTATGTGTGGAAAATATTATGTAATAAAACTTTTACTTATTTAGAATGGATGTTTTCATAAATCCAATATATTAATTTAGTATAATATGAAATAAAGCTCTTTATTAGAATATGATCTTAAATATATTGATAAAAATGCTGAATAAATAATGGAAGTTCATATTTCTTTGGAAAATCTTATATATACCAAGGTAATGTGTTGAAAAAAATATAATTATATTTGGGAGAGCCACTAAATATTAATGGAAGATATTGTAAATTGAAATTGGTGGTTCTAAAAGTACAATAGTATATGTATAAATTAATTAGAAAGAGAATGGATGATGTGGCTGAGGTGTTCTTTGATTGTACAAATATTTTCATTGATGGAATGATCATTCTTAGATAAAGTTTTAATGATATCCAAATTTTCAAAGGGATACAAATAATAATAACTCATCTTATCATTTTGATGGATTGGGTGGATATAGATAATGACCAAAATGAAAAAACATTATAAATGCTTTATATTAATTATACTTCATGTGACAATAAGGATTAATATTTTCCAAATGATAACTCTCTAGAGGATTTATTCTAATAAATAATGGAACATTTCATTAAAAATAACATTTATGGGGAATATTTTGATGATTCAATGAATTTTTATCCATAAATATTTATATGGAATATGAAAATTAAATTTCATTATTCCAGATTTATTTTTTAAATATAGATAATTAGGGAGTCATACAACATTTTGTTTCTATAAATTTCTAGGTGATAATGTTAAAAACCATTGATATAACCATTTAGTGGTGATATAATTTTTAGAAAAATAGAGAGAAAATTATTTTAAAGGAAGAACTTATTAACTCAACATGGTGAAATGTTTGATAAGAACTTTGTTAAATAGGTTTATGACTATACATACCTCAATGAAGAATACTTCATCACTATTCGGACAAGAAGAAAGTGGAATGAAACCATGGTAAGATCCTATAATAATGTTTATAATTAATCATAGATTATAACATTATGATTGGAATGAAAATATTGACATTTATAGTGTAAAAGAAATTAAGTCTCGTGGGGTTATTTGGGAATTTAATATATACATGTAGAAAAAAATAATAAATAAATCTTTAAAGGTGAATATTTAGTGATTTTAATCTATAAATTCAATTTACATGATTAAAACATTTGATATATTGATCAAAATAGAATAATAGTCTATTATCATTCAAGTCTTACATGAATCTGTGAATGAAAATGTAAATTTTTTTGATGATATCAATGGAGAAGTCATAAAATTGTAACATGATTGTGATAATTAATAATTAAACCCAATTATTAGTAATAAATTTGGTGGTTAATGTTCACCAACCCCTAAATAAGTTCAAGAGGTTCTCATTTTGAATTTTTTTATTCTCTAATGGAATAACTTTGGATAATTATTAATGTAAATAATTATATATGATCACTAGATGAATGTATTGAATGTTAATGGTATACCTCAATAATCAACACACTATAGGATTACCAAATAGCATAACACTAAAAATAATTGTTTTAATTCCATATTGGATAAAAAAGATCTCCAAAATTATGGTTCTTCTACTATGGAAGGATCAAGAATACCCAATATGTGTGTTTAATTAAATTTATATTTTACATAGAGTATGAAAAACAATTTAATGTGAGAATATTTTATTTTAATTGATATTATTTTAGTGTTTATTCATTTTGGTGTGAAATGTATTGTCATAAGGCATCATATTTATCTTCATGGTAATGAAGGTATATAAAAATTGTGACATATAAGAAGATATACATTTATTTAGATTCATATTAATAGAGATAAAAATAATTAATATTTTATCATGTATTCATTAGGAATAATAAGTTGTGTAAATAGACGTATAAAAAGTTTATTTTTCATAAAAATATGTTCAGAAACTAACATAGTCTTTGAAATATAGTGATGAGATGTTACACTTTAATGATTACATTAAAAGAAAAATGGGGGAAGAAAAACATATATATTAGACAATAACTTTAGTTTCTACATCATATTAAATTATACATTTCACATGGAATAAAATATGATGTGGATAGAATTATCAATTTTGGAAATGATTATTGTAAAATGACTTGAGACATCTCCTTTTGACACCAAATCAAACTGACAATTGTGATTCATTTTTAAAACATACATTATTTTAAAATACATTCAAACCAATGGTGGGTAAATTGTTAGGAATACTCAAAAAAGTATTTGAGGATGTAAATGTGATAATCATATTTATGGCCTTATATATAAAAATATATTATGTGAATTTCATTAGTTTCTATAAATATAATTATTCAATAATGTTGATTTCTAAAAAATTTAATGTATTCAAATGAATCACTCAATACAAAAATTATGCTAATAATATATTAGGTTCAAAGAAATAAATCCTTTGGATAGAAAATGTTAATTAATTTAAAAATAAAAATTTTCTGTAATATCATATTGTAAATAGTATTCTGCATTGGGTTTTATTAGTGAGGTCACATCAACAAAATTATTTCATTGATAATATGCCCAGAATTATTAAGGACAATGATTAAAGAATGAAAATCAATAAGACTAAACTATAATAATTTTTTATGGAATTCATTATCAACTTATTTTACATCTATAATATATCAATTTTTATTCTGGATGATGAAAGAAACCATATATAATATGGCATAAAAGGACTCACAATCTCAAATAGTTTGGAGTGTTTAGAAGCTTTTTCTTTATTTCCTATAAAGTGAAAAATTAAACATTTTAATTTCATGGGTATTATGTTATTATTCATTGTTATACTTCCAAAATTATGGGATTATTGATCTATAACAAAATTATATAGAAAAAAATTGAAAGTAAATATTTAGTCAAGTTTGAACGTGACTAGTTTATGAAAAGAGATAATTTATATTTTAATTTTATGGTGCATATTTCACATACAAACAACCCATTTAAAAATTGAAAAAATAGTTTTTGGAATAATATGAATTAAGGGGATATAAATGACATGAATCAAGAAATGGATGATGAAGAAATAGAAATAGAAATAGCAGATACTAACTGACATTTTAATATATAATATAACATAGAAACAAATTTATTAGGGATCGGGAATCCCAATTTTAAAACATAGATAATAGAGGTTTTTTATTTACATCCATTCCATTCCATTGTATATACAAACACATTTGATTAATAATCTATAAAATAATTTATTTTTAAGGAGAGATAATGGGAATTTTACCAAATCATGAAAAATAAGACATAGAAAATTTCACCATGTCTATTGGACAAAACTGTAATAAAAAATAGTTTTCACAAATAAATATAATAATATATAAATACAAAAATTCATAATTAAATATTAGTATTAAAAAGTTATTAAAATTTTTAAGTCATAAATATAGATTAACCTAATTATTCCAATAGAAAAAAAAGGATAGAATAAGACTCTTTCAAGCAATAAAACATTGATAAAAATTTATATTGTTCTAGATGGTTATGAAAATATTTTTATTCAATTTATTCATTGATGAGTATGTCAATATTTATAAAAAATTGTTTTTTTCAGTAATGAAGATGCAAAATATTTATACTAAGAGAAAAAGGATTTATGTATATTAAATCCAGCACTATAGGCCTTGTACACAATGTTAAACTAGTATTTAATGAAGAAATGATATATAATATTAATATTTGATCATAATAAATACCTAATGATAATGGGAGATACGTGAATAGTGGTTCTTATATATAAAGATAAACTAATTTTTGGAGGCTCAGGGGAAAAACAATACTTGATGTCTTCAAATGATATTATGTGAGAATATTAGATTTATCGTGACATTTATTTATCATTATTCCTATGATTTTAGTTCAATATATGAAAGGAAAGGGATATTTATTTTATAAAATAATCACAAGGACATGACCATATTATTTCATATCAATGTCTTAATGATAATGACATCTCTTGACACCACATGGATGATGATTTTAAGTGATGAAGATTTAAAAAAGATGATAGAACAATTTTCCCATATATCATTGATATTTGGATTTTCTTGATATCCATGTGGTCAGGAATTATATTTCATTTATATTAATATATCTGCAATCAATTTTTCCATAATTAATGTCTTACGAAATATCATTGAATAATTATTTGGAATTTAAATAAAAAATTTCACATTATGTTATTTCATTATAGGAAATCATATCTAAAACTACAATGAATTAATCATGAATAATTGGATGGTTTTTTGGATGATTCGAAATCAATATTGACTGGTTCTATTTTTCATCTATTCTATTTAGTAACATTTATATAACTTAAGGAATACATAATCTTTTTTATCACAATGATGTTTCAATATATTATAGCTACTCTAGCCACTATACAATTCATATGGATGAAACAACAGCTTGAGTAAATTGGGATTGATGGGGAATCACATATTCATATACTTTTTGAATCTCATGTACGATAAATCATAGAAAAAATATTATTCATCATTTTATGATTACAAAAATTTATAAAAGATATGATTTTATAATGGTGAAGGTATTGAATTATGTTTTATAGGTGGAACATACATCTATAAAATAATACGGTGTAGAAATTAAGGATAAAGAGAAACACAAAGGTAAATTTTGAATCTTATTTTATTGTCAATGTAGTGATACTACCTCCCTCAAAATAGATTTTTTAGTTGAGGAACCCACACACCAACATGGGAATTTTTAATTATAATATAGAATATTTACACTTTAATATTTAATTCTTGAATTTGTAAATTTACTTTTTTTAACATTCAAGGATGCTCTCATTGGGTTCATTAAAAATGTTTAAGTTGGTATTTTATTTTTAACCATAGAATATTTTCTTGAGTTTGGTTTCAGTATTGAAATTTGGGGGTTTTATTTTGATGATATGGTAAGAATATTTTTGTTTTGTATATTGGGGAATAAGGCTAGAGTTCCAATAATGTGGGAAGATATGTTAGTTCAAATGATTGATGTTTAATGTTGATAATGGTGTTTATTAGTATATTCTTAATAAAAAAATTATCCAACAAATATCATATATGGGATTCTAGTTTGTGACTATAAAATTATTTAAACCTTACATGAAGGCTCTATATAAGTTTTTAGTTCTATAGAAAAATATTTTATTTTATTCAATGAATCAGGTATTTTTTTATAATTGGATGGAGTTTTCATAATTACAAAAAAATTCATAAAATTTATTCAAGAATAAGAGATAATAAAAATTTAAATTATTTTTCTTTATAATTAAAGGACATAAAATTGCAAGAAATTTTTAATGTAATGGTTTACAAGAAAAGAATTATTCTATTTAATTAAGAATTTTCAACAAACACAAATGTTGATTTGGATAAAAGAATATACATGAGTTTTCTTATTGATTGTTTTTATTTATAATTACATGTGAATAATATTATGAAATTAGTGAGAATGATGGAGATCATTGGATGTAGTGGGAGATAAATTATTCTATTTCATAGAAAAAAACAAATGCACCATATCATATACCTTTTGTAGTGTTGGATAGAGTTTCATATCCCTCAAAAATTTAGGGTTCACAGACCATATTACAATTAGTTTCTACAAAAATATAATGAATTATTTATAAGAATTCTTTTTAAACATAGGATGCGACCATTAGAGAATCCAATATCACTTATAATTGCTAAAAAAACTCACAGGATTCTCTATCTAAGGTTTTGGTGAAGTCAAAGATAGTAGGTATAAAGAAAAGAAATTTGGGTTGACTCGTATACTTTTTTTTTGAAATTTTTAATAGTGACCCATTATATAGGTCAAACCAGTGATATTTTAATTGTGGTCATAAAACGACCTAGTAAATACTCAACTAATGTGGATGATAAAAAGACTAATGTGAGATCATGGAAAACAGAGAAAACAAAGTACTATTAGTGTCCACACCATAGAGTGTGAAAGATACAGTTATTGAAAAAATATATCCTACACACCTTATTAAAATATACCACACAAAATTGGTGAGTAGAAAATAATAATTGTCACTGGAGTATCTGGGATACATGCGTCCGGGTGTAGGTGCTACTCTATAATAGTGTTTTCTGAATGACCTAATGTATTATGTATCTGGGCATCTAACCATCGTGACAGTTGTAAGTCAGACACTAAATATCAAGTTATTTTTATGGATATCCAATTTTTTATATGCACATTCCACAAGATCCATCTATAATGTAGTAGTGTCAGTAATATCACATGTCACAGAACAAATAAAATTCCCACAACATAGATAGTTGAGTGAATCGATATATAATCAAGAAATAATTGTAAGAATTTACTTTGAAAAAAATTGATGAAAAATTTATCACCATGTTCACTAAATAATTATCACACTGTATATGTATGACCATTCAAGAAGTTTGTTGATTATGAGAAATACTCTTTTATTGTATATCCTTAAAATTAATGTACATGAATATGTTAATACAATCTATCATACTATATTACTGTATATTAATGATTTTAAGTGGTAAAATCATCTTAAGTGTGATTTAATAAAAATATAAATGTGATTAGTAAACATTGAATGATCTGAGAAGAATAGTTTATTATGATTTAATCCTAACCAATTTATCAAGGATTTTTTCTGTTTGATTTCTCTAATTTGGGGCATTGATGTTTATGAGAGAATACACTATTATTTTATTGAGTGGGAGAAAAATATTTCATGTAATATATAGAAGCATTATTCAATGATCAGTGGACATATTTATAGTGAATTATAGAATGATAATGGCGATGGAGAAGTAATACTTTTATGTAGTTAAATCTCTCTTGAAATGTGTTAGACTTGTAGATAGGTGACACTGAAAACTAACTGAGTTTTATAATTAAATTTTTTAAAATTAATATCCGCATGGATTGAAAAATACATTCCTTTATATATACAACATACGTTATTTTAACTAATGTATTATGTGGACAGCGAAAATGGTGGGTCAGTATGGTTGCACCGTTTTATTAATATCATATAATGAAATTTTCATAATCTCAAAAATGAATTGTTACACTAATGATTTTATGATCCTAATAATATCCTAGATTGGGTAAACAATGTAATTGTTCATATATCCATATACATATTAATTCTTTCTGGATATATAGTAAAATAATGAGAGAACTAGGCCTATAAAATACAGAATAATATCACAATCTATAGAAATTTTTTTTTATATCCAAATCCTACCCCCCCCCCCCAATCTTGTCACATTCCATGATGGGAGTAATATTTATATAAATAGTATATAATCGATACAACCATATTCTAATCCATTTCTCCAGGCATCAAATGTATCATTAATGTTCTGTTGCTGAAGGAATAATTGAACTTTTTTGGAACAGAACATTCAATGTCAAATGTATGTTAAGTGAAGACGATTCCTTAAATAAATAAATTAAGGATATATAATATGAATTTACTTATGCATCACACCCTAAAAGATTTGTTCGAACCAAAAAAATGATTCTAGTGAAAAACTATTTTATGAATGATTATTATGTGGAATGGTTCATATCATGAAGGAGAAAAATTTAATGTTAGATTTTAGGTTATTTGAAGATAGTTGATTATTCACATCATACAAGTTGGTGTCTTGTCATGATACATCTCTGATGTGATTAAACTAGATCAAAAAATTATCAATTTATGAAGACTGAAATGGTTATCATTATATATCTATTTTTTGTACAATGATGAAAAAAGAGTGATTTCACGTGTTCTATACTGTTGATAGGGTTTTTTTCAGGGAAGGAAACATGTTATGTGAGTTCGTTAATAGAGAATCATTTTTCACCATGTAGTGTTTTGTGGTTACAATGATATGATCCATTTTGGTTAAGGGGTTTATAAAATAATCATGGTCCACATAATGTGGTGATGTCCAAATTTTGAGTATCATGGATTTTTTAGGCCTTATGTAAATAAGATAATTTCATCATGAATATAATGATCATTCCATTACTGATTTGATTCCTAAAGTAAGACCATAATTAAAATTTTATATCTTATAGGAATCATTTAGGATCTTTTCATTGTGGAATTTGACACTGATTTGAATCCTTTATTAGATTAATTTTCCCATCACTATTATTTTGAATAAGTGATTAATGAACAATTAATGTTATTGATTAAATAAATATTATATAGCAATATTACACTACAAAAATGTAAAATAGGATAGTTTGGAGGTCGTTTATGATTTCAATTTAATGTTGATTCATGATCATGTCTCCTTTTTTCTTCAACCTTTTCATTACACAATTTTATATCTATTTTCATAGGATATGGAGGGACGATTTCACTAGAGAGTGGAAAATTCATTTCACTATATCCGGAATTCATATGCTTCTCGAAGAGGATATCCTATGATGTCATATATAATAAATCATCCAATATTTTATATATTTTATGCTTATCTATGTATTCAATTAGGTATTATAGTAATTTTAGAATAAATTATCCCTTGATATAATTTTACAATATATATATATTTTCAATTCATTAGGGTTTTCTAGAAGAAATTGTCACCCCATTACTCATGATTTAAAATTTATTTCATTTCACATGGATTTTAGTTCCTTTTATGAAATTTGGTAATCCTTTATTAAAATTATTTAATTTCTTTGATGGATAAATAATTAAAAATGGTTTTGATTATTTCACAATGATTTTTCCTATTGAGATAAGCGCTCATGGACTTGAGAGAAGATGTTACATGCTTATAAGGGTTTATTAGAATTGTAGATGATGTATAGGTACATTGAATTATTTTATTATATTTAAATTTACTATTTATGACCCTTTAGTATAAATTTAAATTTTATTTAAATTTTTATTCTCTTTTCCCATAAGTTTTGTGACTATTTCAGAGTGGAATATCAATCAAACTATAACAAATAGTTTCTAAATGATTTTATTTTTGAACATAGGTGAAATGGGCACTGGTTCCACTACGTACTGATTATTTTAAGATAATTTTTGGTTTTATAAATGTAACAGTGATTTGTTTATAATTTTTTTAAATAGTGTTTTGGATAAATTAAATTTCACTGAAAAACATTTATTTGAAAAATTGGTTTTCAAATGATATTTTAGGATTGAAATTAGTTTTTAAAAGAAATTGGATGGTATTTTTCCCTGATCCATGAAAGGATAAAATGAAATTGTTTTCAAATTCTACTTGTTTTAAAGGGTGTTTATATTGATTTTTCATAGAAATTTGGAATTAATTTTATTGAGATTGTTTTGGTATATTTTACCTCATGAGGGTGATTCATAGATTTACAATAATTTAATAATTAATGTGTTTATTATAAGAAAATTTTTATGTATTTTTTATTTTTATTACGTGATGATGTGTAATGTGACTCTAGCCCCATGATTACTCCTTTTGATGATTTGTTTTTTCTTTTTATCCTATAAAAAATGATCATGGTTTAAATTAAAAGGGTTCATATAAATGGACATGATAGACCTCTAAAATGGTTTTGAGACATATTTGGTATGAATTTGAGTTATGGGACTAATACCATATGGATTGATTCTTTTGTGATTAGTTGGTGAGTTGTGAGATGGTCTATGAGACAAATTTATTATATGATTTGTGTGATGCAATTAACGAACTGACCCAGAGGGTCCCATGTCGTGACTCTCCAAGCTTATCCCCCAATAAGAATGGTTCTTGGGATTATCATTGATAAGGATTATCTCTAACATGGGTGTTCTTTTCTTATGTACATGTACACACATACACATCTATCTGACAATAGGTTGAAAAAAATGTAATATGAAATAAACAACCTTAAATGAAGACATATAAATCCCGCAATATTCTATAATAAGAAGTAAAGTAATTATGGAAAAATAACAAACTTCACAAAATGTTTTAAAAACATGCTAACTATGAATGTAAGTACTAGGGACTACTTTCAGAAAACCACAAGAACACTCATTAGACTATCTAGTCAATCTATGCACCATCTAGTCCTATTATGTTATGGAATCTATCAAATAGTCAATCATCATCACAACACACAACATGTTTTGGAAAATACCATGCTATGGATGATATATAAATTCTGACTAGGATGCCCTAAACAATAAACCATTTAAAAAATGTAATTCATTTATATCTACACAATTTTATACCTATAAAACATATAAAAACTATGCATATATAATCGACAGAGAAACAAAGTCAAATGTTATGCCACAACTGTATTATACTATCCTAGAATAATATTTTGTAGATTCCACAAAACACTAATCTGGTAGAACACACTAATGAGTCTGATATCACTAATGAACTATATCCATGAGGTTGTAATCATTTGGTCTCTCTATTATAAGTATAGGCTTAAGGTCTAAATTGATACAATACACATACGTGGATCACTCCCAATGTAGTGGGGTGATACAAAAAACTCAATATAAGTTAACCAACAAATTATAGGACCAGTTCGTTTATAGTTTTGTTCACAATGATACCAAGAACTCCACCTAAGGATGAATATGAATATAAATTATCACTTCGTGCCTCTAGGTGGGATTCTAATAGATATATCCAAGAATTCATATTTATATGATCGTAGTCCTATGCATTGGTGGTGATTCCATACCAACCACAAGGAAATAGAATATGGGAAAACACCCTAACAAAACATTTAAAATCTATCTTGTAAAAGGTCTCAAAACCAAAAATAGGAAAATAAATAGTTCGTAGAAGGGTTCCACATTGTGTCCCCTGACCCCAGGTCATGCTCGTGTAGATTGCCCATGTCTCCTTCCAGTGTCTGTGTAGTGCTACACAATGTGTAGGATTCATGTGTTGTCTACTTGTGTGTGGGTACATATATCTCTCATGTATATGTTCCCAGGTAAAAATACATGTTTTATCCCATATACATGGTCTAGGTCATGTCTATGAATGGGAGTACACTTCAAGATCCCACCCTTGTACTCACACCCATGTCGTTGTACCCTCATATGTTCACACTAATTCACTAAGGGGAGATCCCATACTGTATGATAGGTTTTAAAAGCCTTTTTATAACAATGTTCTACTTTAAACCATAGCTAATGCACATAGGGGGACACATGGCATGTAGATCAATTTTACACATAGTGTAATATGTAAATATCAAGAAACTCAGATCAACTTCACTTGTCTTTCAAAGATCTATTGGCCAATGATCCAAAGAACGTTATGATCTAGAAATTATGACCCTATTTTATATGATCCTCACCATCATCAATCAATGTGTTATTCAATGAAATCAATTTGGAAAACATATCAATATGAAATTATTTGTTTCATGCTGAAGAATTCCGAAGAATGTGAAATTGGGTGTCAATGTTGTCTTTTCCACTAGTGGTTCCACTGTCATACATGTCCCTTGTTTTGATGATCTCAGATCTATGATATTGAATCACTTTTCTAGGAAACTGATGCACAATGATCTATTAATAGGGATATGTCAATCTATTTGGCAAATGAAGTACTCTTACTATGAATGCATAATTAGGGAAGAAAAGAAAATGAACAATCAAGAGGAACGTACCTCAAACAATGTTCATGTTGATCTCGGGTTTTTTCTATTAGAATGATGATGAATAATAAAAAATTTAAATCCTGATAAAAATATCCTAAATATAGATTGAACTAACCCATCATAAGATAATAATGACACATGGATCAATTTATTAGTTGATTGATCCACCTTCATCATAGATATCAGGAATGGGAATACATCCAAACAAGTAACCACAATACCTCATGATAATTTAGTCATTGAAGACAAATGATATGGAATTATAGTCATTAGTGAGATCAATTGATACCATTTGGTGTCAATCGTCGTTCCAAGATCCTGTCATTATTCTCCTAAGAAAAATCCTCAAAACGTTCGGTCTAGCGGTTCTCCAACAGTTCAAAAATTATTCATATGACCATGGTATTTCTCAATAATAGTCCATTTCAGTTCATGTTGAGTTTTATTCATGAATTATAAATTATGTAATATAATTAATTATATTATTCATTTCTACACCCATGATTAATTTTCTACAAACTACCCATGTTGATTAAGTTTAAGTCAGAACTATGGAAAATCCCACATTTTGAACTCATTGGAGACCTCAAATTTTGGAAATAATCCGATATTTATAATTTATTAAACTTTAATAGTAAATCATATTTGTAATTTGATTTAATATATTTAACATATTCAATAATTATTATGGGCACACCAATCCTCAAAATCACTTACAATATTAATTCATTTCCTCAATAATAATCCACACAAGATCCAAAATTAATACATAGAACATGTGACTCATTAAATTATCCCTACCTTTGGGATTTACATCCATGGAATTCCAAAACATGTGATACAAAATGGTGTGTTGGGACAAAATAATAAACTGAGCCTCACACTCCCATGTGATCCCATGAAGATTCTCGTGCTTCCACCAGAAATGCAATAAATAAATTGATCACCCCTGAAGGATCATATCCTTTTGTTCATCATATCTAATGTGTACTCATCAAATTTTACCCTATCCACAATTTCCAGGTCACCCTAGTCTATAAAAATCAATGGTTCAAGCATGTACCTCCTCAGCAGCAACATGTGTAAGATGTAATATACCTTGTCTAACAACGGAGGTTGAGATAAGAGGTATTAAACCTTTCCAACTCATCATAATATCTATAATGGGATAATGAATCTTAAAGATAGCATGTTTCCCTAGAAAATTATCAGAAATCCATGTCAAGGGGAAACCAATAAAAACATAATGTATCCCACCTAGAACTCTAATGACCTCCATCACATGTCATTATATTAATTCTAATGGATCTATATAGTATACATCCATTATTATATGATCTTATCCATATCGATAGTTTCTCACACCAACTATGGTCCCATGAGTGCAACCACTCCTAGGTTAGTCTATAGAATTGGTGAGCTACAGGGTCTTTCAATAAAATTCTCAAACTATGTCATAATGATGTTTTAGTGGTAGCTTTAATTTTATAAAAACTACACCAATGGTTTCTAATCCTCTGAAAAATTTCCTATGTCTTACATGAAAGATCATTTAATTTTATACAGAACATGGATGGTCTACTCTATCTGGCCATCAGTTTGGGGGTGAAACACTGTGATCACAACTAATTGAGTCCAAAATCCCTCAAAAAATCTCATCAAATAAATAAATTTAGTTGATAATCATAGATAGAAAAATTAATGATTGGAACACCCTGGAGACTTACTATCTCTTAAACATAGAGGCATCTCAATATTTCTGCTGAACTTTTCTCCCGAATAGTTAGGTAGTGGAATGACATGGGGAGTTAGTCTATGACCTTGTATATAGAATCATGTCCGCTAGATGTATGTGATAAATATGTATTAAATTCTATGTATATCACATTCAACATCCATTTTTTCATCTATAGGGGTTGAGATATATGTACTGGAACATGGTGCTCCACCATCACTTTCTGATTAGCAAAGCATCGATTGAAAAACATTACAACTCCTACCTTCATTATTGGACACTAAAACTAATATTAGAGATCCTGATACATATTTTCCACACCTATATGTACTACTAAAGGAGACACATGGAACTACCCTAGAACCTCCTCTCAAAACATCAGATATACCTTCTTACATCTTTTGTAAATAATAGCATGCTCCTAACCTTTATAATATCATTGAGGAGAACATCCATTGGACAACCGAGTATGCGTGGTCACCAATTATACATTCCCTACTTATGCATCCTTAACTAACTACAAGAGTGGAGGGGTGAAAATCATCATCTGGGGGAAATTTTATCCTTCTCCATCCATGAAGGAAAAATGCATGGAGTCCAAAAACTCTACCACCTCACTTAGAAATTAAGAACCGGATCTTATACTATGATAATCTTCTACAATGATCCCCTTCCCAGGAGTATCGAAAATATCAATGTCATAATCCTAGAATAACACTAGACATCTCTTCTATGTTAAGTTAAAATCCTTCTAAGAATAGATATAACTGAGGATCTTGTTATCAGAATAGATGATAAACCATTCACCCATCAGGGTTTGTCGCTACATCTTTAAATCGAAGACTATAACTTCTAACTCAAGTTCTTGGGCCATATAGTTCATCTGATTGGATATCAACTAACATAAACCATTGCAAATCACCACATTATTCTTACATAGAAAAAACCAATAATTATTCCTAATTAATCATATAACACCACATACTCGACACCCTCCTCTTGAAACCTCATGATGAGAGAACTCATAAAACGCTAACTCAACAGCTAAAAATTCTTCTCGAACAACTTTACCCTCATGAAAGTACTCCCCATTCAAGACAAATATTTTCTTGGAAACTAATATCCTAGAGAAATTTGGTTTGAATATATTGTAGAATCCTTCCAACCAAATAAAGAATTATACTTATGTCACATCTAAGGTGGCTCCCAACCAAAAAAAATCATTGACCAAGCGTGGGTCCCCTGCCACTCCATCTGCAGATATAGAATATCCTACAAAGTGGACTTCCAACATCTATAACTGAAACAATGAGATCATTACATAAATTTGGAGATCATGAAGTATTTCTAAAACCATCCATAATTTTCATGTATGATTGTACTCGGTATATGATTACCCTAGGATATGGTTGATGAAGACTAACACAAATAAATATTTGAAAGGTTGAATGATCTAGTTCATGATCCCCATAAACTCTATTGGGGTGTTCTTCATACCAACAAAAATAACCATGTACTCATAGTGAATGTACATACATTTTAATGTCACATTTTTTATATCCTTGTCTCGTAATAGTAGTTGATGAGAGCCTTTCGAGAGATCAACCATTGAGATCCATTGGGCCCCTCTCAACTAATCAAATTGTTCATCGATCCTTATTAGTGGAAACTTGTTCTTCATGGTCACCTAGTTCAAACGCTTTTAATCCACACATAACCTCATGAACCTGTCTTCCGTCATGGAAAAAAATAATTTTACTGGCCATGGGGAAACAATGGTTCAAAAAAACCCTTCTTCTCTCGACCCTCTAATTATACTCGTAACCCATGAAGCACTAGTAGTGCCATTTGATATGCTATAAAAGATATTAGTTAAATACTATGGTCTATATCAATATATAAGTTTATCTCTTTTGTAGGGTGGTAAACCTAGAACATCTATATGGATGGCATCCCCATATTCTGCCACCACAACAAGAAACTAGTAAATTTTAACATCCTCTGTACTGAGGGTTATACAAGACAATTGATTAGCAGTCGGCTACAAAATCTTATAAAGAAGTCCATAAAACATTTCTTCGGATTATATTTCACTAAAAAGGAAGATCATGTTCTCTCACTATTTAGACATTGTAATATTCTTATAAAATATACTATATAGGCATGATCAATAGATAACAAGGACATATCAAGAATTTTTTCATATATCCTTGATGATGCTAACAATATATTCTGAAAGAAACAACACATACGAGACTCATTTCACACTATTTGCAAAAAACATGACCACTAATTGTCCTCCAATTTGAGTCACCATGTGTTTGGGTAGACCCAATTGTTCAACCTAAATCATTACACCAGGAACAAATATATGTGGTATGGTAGGAAATAGTATAACATGTGTCTCTCATTACTTTAACTAAGGTAGGAAATATATAGATCAAACTTTTATTCGTTCATGGAACTTTTGGGTCATATGTTTTGACCACCTATAGTTGTCCCCTGTCCTATCCTCCATCTCACTAAGCCTATAGTTGACTACATAGGGGTGGTGGTGATAACTAGTCAATGTGTTGACAACCTACTACTTCTATCCATGCTCCTCTTCTACATCCTCCACCACACTGACCTACCTTCCCATGATAATTCATGAGTCTTGGAGGCATATCTAAAGTATCTCGGTCATATATATGGCAGGTTGAAAAATCCTAAGTGACATTTCCACTACCATCACATGAGTAGAACTACCTCTCTCTTATCTAACAACACCCATCCTATGAGCCTTGGGCTAAATACCCTATATCATGTCTATTTTTTTGAGACATCTCTAATGTTCATATCGGTAGTACTATCTTCAGATCTATGATACTAAGGTCTCTACTCCAGAATGCCCACTTTTAGCAACCACATGATGTATTTGATCAGCCAAGAAAATATAAACAACCAAATAATGGTCAACAACCCCTATATACGTAGTCATTTATAGAGGTATGACACTAACTTATATTTCTCTATGGATACCGTGGTCGAATGTAAAATCATTGATGAACTGATGTCATCCCATTTTCTTCTAGTGCCTATATTGGATGGTAAATATCGATGAATACACAACTACTAACTTGATTCCTTGCTGGAGATATATAATCTCAATGATTTATATAGACCATAAATTATTAGGTTAGAACACATATTTGAAAAGGCACTAAAAATTGACCTTGATTGGGTTGCTTCATCAAAATACTAGGTTACAAACCCCACCATGTTTTTAATGATCCATGAAGAAGGATTGCTACAAAGACCACTATCTGATCTGGTGGTGTATGACTTGGAGGAAGACTCGAGTCACCACCTCAAGCTAGTCCTCATCCTCCTGTGGTTCAATATCACCTCAGAAAATGAGGGGTATATGTAATACAAAATAGTTAATTGTCCTCTGTATATGCACCTCATATTCTTCTATTGTGGGTACCACACACATCTCTATAGGTGTTTATATATATAAATACCTTAATGGTGGTATGATATTTAGAAATGAACCCTATACAAATGTATCATCACTCAGGGGGTTATCCTTAGGATCTTAATACTAAATCCTATATTAAAAACGCCAGGAATGAGTCCGAAAGTAAACAATATATACCATGGTCAATTAGTATAAATAGAGAGTTGACTCATGAAGGACATGGAAAACCCATCCCATTCAAATATGATCCATATTCCATTGTTTTCCCTACAAAAATGTACTTATTAACTAGTCGAGAAACCTGTAATTCATGTCCGGGGAATTGATATATCGACCACTACACCAACACTGGAGTCACTAGCCAAAAATCCAACATCAAAATTCATAACATTGTTGTTGTAAACCAATCTCACAGAATCTTGTCATTAAGTAGATCTAACCAGAATGGTACTACTCTGACATGACATGTCCAAGAGGTTCCCATTTTTAGACATCCCATGAATACCCTCAATATGAATGGGTATGGAGAGTAGCACTGAGTAGGTATATAATTGAAATTAGAATACATGGCCTATATACCTATCCACACGCACATATATCCAAGCCTATAGATTGTTGAAATATAAAAAAACTGAACATCCATACACACATTCATCTAAATCCAACAACTATAGTACGTAATGAAGTAAATGAAGGAAAACATAGAGAAACACAATCCCACCATAATGATTTTTAATCACACATCCAATATGAAGTTATGTAAGGGGGACCTCCATCAGAATACTATAGGGACACACCTTTATCAATCGGGTCTCACTACGCACTGTCTATTCCTAGTCTATCAAGGACTTTGTGAAAAGGTCAATCATATGCATAATATATTAAATGTGTGGTAAAATATCTTGCAGGGGTTTGTATAAAAATACTCAGTAAGACACCGTAAAACAACAAATCAAAAAATATAAAATACAGTTTTCTCTACAAAGGTATATGTCTACATCACAGATAATAATAATTTAAGGATATAATAAACAAACAATCATTGTCTAAAGGTCAGTAAAAACCATTATATGTCATCCTAGGATTCTAGATCAATGATTCTACAAAGAAATCATCTAGGGGAACACACTTGATAGTCTAATATAACAAATGACATGGATATAATAGTTAGTACTCATTGTGTCTCTTCATTAGATGTTAATGTTGATTGTATGAAGAGATATTGTACACGGATGGGGATAACTCCAATTTCCATAGGGAGATACCAAAAACTCAATCATAATTAAACTGCTAAGTAGTGGATCAATACACATTTATCATTTTTCTTGATGTTTC
Organism: Viscum album; assembly: GCA_963277665.1. NCBI lineage: Eukaryota > Viridiplantae > Streptophyta > Magnoliopsida > Santalales > Viscaceae > Viscum > Viscum album. The sequence continues at coordinate 64,839,570 of OY728128.1, forward strand.
CAAGAATTTCACCTAAGGCATGAATATAAAAAGAGGATCTCACTTCGAGCCTCTCAGAGATTCCAATAACTCTATCTAAGAAGTACTACTGAAGGGATTTTCATCCTAGGAGTAGGAGATAATTCAATTCCAACCCACATGGAAAGGATAATGTGAAAACAACTTAATGAATCTTGTAACATAGAAATAAGTCAAGGGATCTATGCAATGAGTAAAAATGTTAATTATGTGTAGAAGGGTTACATGTAGTGTCCGCTGACCTCAGATCCTTCCCATGTAAACATCCCATAACTCTTGCCCATGTCTGGGTAGAATTACATAGTGTATAGGATACCATATTATTCTACCTATGTTTCAGTAATCATCTATCACCAATCTAAATTTTAATGTGTACCAGTACACTACTTCTCCCATGTACATGGTCCATGATATGTTTGTGTGGGGGATTACACAGTGTGCGCAAACCCATGAACTCAGACACGTGTCTATGTACCCTTTGATGTACACGTTGGGTCTCTAGGGAGATACCACATGCTGTGTGACAAGGGTCACAAAACATGGGATATATAAATTTCTCCAAAAACCCCAACCTTAGCACCAGGGCCCCACATAGTATATAGATCCGGTTTACACACTGTGAAATAATGATGTTTCTAGAAAATAGGATCTATTCTACCTGTATTCATATGCTTAGATGAATATCGATCCTGAAAATATTTCACTAGGGGAATTAAGATCCTATTTCATATGAACCTCACCTCTAGCAATCAATGAGTTCCCCCATCCAATCTGATCAAAAATCTAATCTACATCTTTCATCAATTTGTGTTAATGAAGACTGAATAATGAGAAATTGAGATTCAATTCCATCTGATCCATTACTGATACCACCGTCACACCTCCACTGTTTCATGTAAATCTCATATATAAAATATCATATCCTTTCATTGAGAAATGAGTTTGCAATTATGTATTGATAGAGATATGTCAAACCATGGGTTGACCGATAAATTCCACTGATGAACAAAAAATTAGGAGAAAAATTAACAAGAACAATCAAGATGAACGGTCCTGAATATTTATTTGTGTAGATATCATTTCATTTCTATTTTAACAAATAATCAACGAATCAAAAATTCAAATCATGAATAAATTCTCCAAAATCCTAATCATATTAACCCCTCCTAAAAAATGCATAATCCATGGAAAATTCCATCATTCGATTGATCTAAATTTATTATTGAAATCTTGAATGTGAAATAAATCCAAAAAAACATCCTTACCTCAAGTTGGATCAATAAATAAATAGAATGATATGCGTTTCCAATCATTAGTGACATCCTTTGATTTGATTGTGCATCGAACACAAATCCATCATCCAATCACCATTCTCTTGATAAATATAATCCAAAATTCTCTCCAAAGGATCTCTAATGGTTCAATGGATATGAATCTAACCACAGTATTTCTTCATAATAGTCAATTAAATTTCACATTACTCAATGTATTAATAATAAAGATAATATAATTTATTTTATTATTTTATTCATTTCTACACCTATGATGACTTTTTTTCAGGTGACCCACAACGACTATGGTTAATTCATTCTTTGGGTAAACCACATATTTTGAACTCCACAGTTCCCAGAAATGTTTGATCTAAACATTCGTTTAGAAGTTATTACATTTTTTAGTGAAACAATGCATGGTTTAAATTTTATATGTTAAATTTATTTAAAACATTTTTTTGGGAACACTGGTCCTCACAATCGCACATCGTCTCATCTGCAAATCTTAAAAATAATCCATACAATATTCAAATATTATACATTCAAAATTTGAGTCATTGAATTTCTATATTATTTATTGTGACTGACCATGATTTTATGAAGATGTTTCAAGATTACGTGATTATAATAACCTTTTTTATGTGAATGGGTAGGTATTCCTGTATGAGGCCTTCTTTGAAATTTATTGGATATTTAAGTGTTCTATTTTTTAACCCAGCTTGAGTGTGAGGGTATGTGCTTCCATGGATGATTATGACCACCATTGAGTGTTTAGTGATGGTTTGGTGATCTGTATAGTGAGCTTCCTTGATCATGTAGGTATATTGTCATGACCCCCTCCCCACAAAGTGTACCCCTCCTGGGATGGAAATATGAAAAGGGAGATAATGACCCCCGAGTCCCGCCTCTAGTAGGCCCTAGGTTGGCGACTAGCACAGAGGGTATAATAAACTCACAAATGGGAGGCATTACCCTGTAAGGGAACACATGCATAAGAGAGATATAAGATAGACACCAACCAACTAAAACTAATAACTGAAATATAAAATAAATCCAAGTACATATATAAAATTCCATGAAAAAGTACTACAACTGAAAAGGGAAAACTGCAAGTACGCAAAAGAAAGTAAAAAAAAAATAGCAGTGACCACAAACCCGAACAGCTCCTGCAACCACAAGCAAGTAGTAACCAGCCTGACCTCCAACGTGCTCCAAGTGACCTAAAAAACATTTTATATTTACGTAGGGTGAGTAAAACAGTATACTCAGTAAGATCCTCCCCGAATCCTCTTGTGAAAAGGTAATGAAAGCATGCTAAAGCACAGTGAACAATAGTGAAACTAACTCATCACCAAACATGTATACTATTTTCCCAACCTCACCATGGATACTCTCACCAATTAACACATACATGAGTATAACATATAATAAATAATATCATGGGTACTCCACTACTACTTCCCCACTGGTTTTCCGCTTTGGCCCAACGACATACGTCATGTGCATCTCTCTCCAAAGGCTTGCCCGTATAAACATGGGCTAAGCTCCACAATATGCACCACGTGCATCACAAAGGCTTTCCCACAGATACCTGGGCTAAGCACCACACCATACTCACAACCAAAAGTAACCAGGTAGTTTCTGGGAGCCACCCCAGCTAGCATAATGTGTATCATATGTCGGGTATTATACCTCAAGCCATTACATCCCACACACTGAGTAAGTATCCTCAAGCCATCGCATCCCATACACATTACACCTATAGTATTCCATAGGACACTATATCCAGAATATATGTGTGTGAAATAACCACAAGCCATTACATCCATCTACACACATATATAAGGAAACTAGCTGATGTGCCAATTGACCTAGTATCTAACAAGAGAAGAGAGTGAGGCTAAAGGGGCTAGTCATCCATTCATCCTCCCACCAGAATGTTGGGGAAAACACCCCCCAAGGATCAGAATCCATGGGGTGTCAGTTTCCCTTACTGATGGGGTGGAGTAGCTTATGGAAACAAAAAAAGTACAGAATATACTATAAATCACAACCACAGTATGGGTATAACCTAGTCTTAGACACAACCGCAGATAACGTCTCTCTAACTCTAGGTTGCCACTTCTAAGACTAGGTATTATATAAGCACACAACCAATTAAAGAACTTCATTAGATTACTTCATCCCTTTTTTTCATCAATTACACTTTACGTTAATTAATTCATTACACATTAATTAACCATGAACAATTCCACATTAAGTTCCATTAACAGCACATCCGGAACCCACTGTCCCTTTAAAAGTTCTCAACCTCATCATTAAGTTTCATCAAACTCCAACCCCATGGGTTGGCATCATTTATTCAAACATTAATTACAGAATTACTTTACCATATTCCTTGGCATTCTTGTAAAGAAATTGATGCTACTAAACACAAGTGGGCTCAACACGGTGAGTAGACGTACTACCCGTCGAGTCTTTTCCGCCTATATCAAGAGCGTAGATCCATTCTCCCTTGTGAGGCTAAACATGGCAAGAACGTGGCATACCCCGCGTGTCTTCACCCCTTTCAGAAGAAGGGTAAGTAAAACAAGGTTCCTTGAGCAGTGTGGAAAAGTAAAATAGGTAAACAACCAAACAAAGCACCAAGCATCCAACAACCACATCCATCCAATTCCATCATCCCTGGTGTACTCCCTGACACCCAAATGCATAAACCGGTACATCTTGACACTTTAGGCGTCATCTGGGGCCACAACCACAAGTCCTACCTACCTCCACATATCACAACACCCCTCCAGGGTCACATCACAATACAAGATATCACAACACCCCTCCAGGGTCACAACACAACACAATATATGACAACACCCTTCCAAGGTCACAACACATCAAAATCAGTTGGAAAACAAACATCACATCAAATTGGGCTCTTGGCCCTTCAACAAGGCATCTAGACTTCAAACAACAAGCACCAACCGATTTCATGTTTACCAACCAACTATGTTAATCATGTTCATCAGCATCAATTAGATTAACATCAATTTGGAACAACATCCACAACGATAACTACACGATTTATTTACATGACTCTTTATATTAAGCCAATTAATTATCAATTAATTCCGACTTTACGTTGTTTATCAATTTCATCAAGAGAAACATGATAACAAACAAGGAATATATATCGCACTATCTAGAAAATCAAGAGGCAAACTGTTATCACAGTACAAAGCAACAACAGGCGATCACCAATTCTTTTAATCCAATTCAAGTATATAATTAGGTCAATTCCATTGTGATCCAAAGGAATAAATCATGCTAACTCTACGATTGCACATAAACAATTAGAGAATCCATGGATCCCCTACCTCAATGGTTTTCGAGGGAAACCACAACGGTCGATGAGCGCCCATGAAACTAGGTCGATTCTCCATGAATTCTCCTTAGATCTCCTCTACTAACACAACCATGTCCAAAGTTCATTATAAATGACATCCACACACTTAGATCTACCCATAACGGGTGTAGATCTAAGATCCCGAGAGAAGAGGAGGAGTAGATCTATGTAGATCTATGAAACCAAACAAAATGATCACATACCTCAAGAAACTAGCTTTGATTCGCGAATAGAATCCTCCGGATCGCCTTCAAAACGCTTGGGAGAGGTTCTTCTACCTCCTAGTAATGGTAACTTGTGTTATGTCCGATTATGGGCTTAAACGAGGTGACTAAAGGCAAAACGGGTTAGATCCGCAATTTTAGGATCTAACTTTATGTGCATGCACGGTATGTGCGCATGGTTAAAGAAACTGTGTGCTAAACGTGCGTTAGTTTCTACCTCGACAATCAACCCTTGCAAAGATAGTCCCCACGGTTAGAAAAACCTTGCGCTAACCATTCATTAGCCACTGCCTCCAGGACCAACCTTCCACAGTTTGGCCGCACAGTTTAGGCAAACCATGCGCCTCCCATGCGAAGGCCATAACCCTTTAGATTTACATAAAATTCCACCCTAACACTCCCCGAAGTAACCATGATCTCTCAGAACACCTCTAGCACCACATTTTCACAAAGGAATGAACGGATATGTCCAGGCCATTACATCAGATACCTCTCAAAACATTCAAATCCTCAAGAATCCAAAACCCCAACTAAAGAGAAAACGAAACAGGGTCTGAACAACCACCCACCAAGATATCTCTCAAAAGAGATCAAGCCTCCAAAGCAACAAGGGATTCCATCTCATGAACATGATATTCCAACAACCACATAAGCTACAATGATACGCGAAAAGAGTTAAACATCAAACAACTCTGGGTACTGAGAGCGTATCTGTGAATCACATTCCCAAGTACTCTTTTCCAAGCCGCCATGTCGCCAAAATACCCAAAATAAAGGGATGGATCGCCCGGGTAACACCTTCTCCTTGTGGTCTTGGATCTCCACAGGTCGCTCCTCAAAGGTGGAATCATCATCAACATCGATATCTCCCCAATCGATGGTGTGGGAGTCGTCATGAAGATAACAACATAGTTGCGATACATGAAAAACATCATGTATCTGACTCATCTGTGGTGGAAGTGCTACTCGATACGCCACAGCTCCAACACGAGCTAACACCTCAAAAGGCCCAAAAAAGCGGGGAGAAAGCTTTCTCCCACGAACAAACCTTCGCTGCCCCCTACGGGGAGTCTCCTTCAGAAACACATGATCCCAAACATTATACTCTAAGGGTCTCCTTCTATGATCGTTGTATGATTTCTTACGATCTTGCGCTGCCTTCATCCTCTCACGAATCACCTAAACCATATCGGTTGTATTATGCACTAGTTTCGGTCCAATAATTGCTGACTCTCTGACCCCAGTCCAGCACAATGAAGAACGGCAAGGTCGGCCATACAAGGCTTCAAACGGCGCCATACCGATGGTGGAGTGAAAACTGTTATTGTAAGCGAAATCCACCACGGTTAAGTGCCTCATCCATGAACCTCCAAAATCAAGGACACAAGAACGTAACATTTCTTCATGAGTCTGGATGGTTCGCTCTGTCTGACCATCCATTTGAGGGTGAAAAGTAGTGCTAAGGCATAGATGAGAACCAAAAGCATGTTGGAGACCTCTCCAAACCCTAGAGGTAAAACTATGATCTCGATTAGAAATGATCATCCTTGGGACTCTTTGAAGTCTGAACACCTTCTCCAGATACTGCCTTGACAAAACATCCATAGATCTCAACTCCTTGATTGCTATGAAGTGGGCCAATTTTGTTAAACGATCCACTACCAACCAAATAGAATCATGTCCTCCTAGAGATCAAGGTAAACCTGTAAAAAAGTCCATTGAGATGTCCTCCCACTTCCACTGAGGAATATATAACGGCTGGAGAAGACCACCAGGAACGCGGTGTTCAGACATCACCTTATAGAAGACTAAACATCGAGACACAAACTCCGCAAGAGCACACTTCATCCTAGACCACCAAAAAAGACTCCTCAAGGATCGGTACATCTTTGTCAAACTAGGATGCACCGCTAAAGGAGAACCATGGAACTCTCTAAGGACCATCTCGCGCATCACCAAGGGAACAAAAAGCCTTCCATGATATAACACTCTGTGTTGTTCATCTTTAGACCAACCATCAGGGGCCTCACCACAAACAACTAGGTCTCTCAAGACCTCCACCTCAGGATCCCCCAACTAGGACTCTTCCACCTTTTTCATCGGGGATGACTACACCATCATCTGAAAAAGACAACCTCTACCTCCGACTTCTCCCATATCAAGATGTAATGCCAACAGTTCTTCCATTACCCTCCAGGAATCATCGGATTCATGCACAACGTCACTATTGGACTTTTAGCTCAGCGCATCAGCTACAACATTCCCTTTTCCCGGCGTATATGATATTTCAAAGTCATATTTCTGTAGGAACTCCATCCACCGACGTTGTCGCATGTTCAAGTCACGCTGGGAGAAAACATACCTCAAACTCTTATGATCAGTGAAAAACACAAAGCCTTCACTAATGAGGAAATGTATCCCCAACTTCAGAGAAAACGTCATGGATGACAACTCAAGATCATGGGAGGCATAGTAGCGTTCATGGGGACGCAACTGCCGAGACCCATAAGAAACAACTGACCTCTACTAGATGAGGTCACAGCCTAACCCCAGATGTGAAACATTGTATAGAACATCAAACTGAACTCCCACAGCTGGATGAAAAAGGACTATAGAACTTACTAACTTCCCTTTTAGATACTAGAAAGCTACCTGAGACAGATCAATCCATATGAAAGCCTGATCTTTCCTAGTCAAAGCTGTCATAGGAGTTGCAACTTGGGAGAAATTGGCTATGAACCTCCTGTAGTGGCCTACGAGACCAAGGAAACATCACACCTCTAACACTGTCTTGGGGGATGCACAAGACACAACAGATTATATCTTCGATGGACCCACATCTACTCCTTGTGGAGACACAAAATGCCCCAAGAAATGGACTTCTCGAGCCCAAAACTAACACTTAGACAACTTCCCGAACAACTGATGTCGACGAAGAACTCCCAAAATGTCTCCTAGATGCTCTGAATACTCCTCTTCATATGTGGAGTACACAAGGATGTCATTGATGAAAACTACAATGAACCTTTCCAGGAACTCACAGAACACAACATTCATCAATCCCATGAATACAGTTGGAGCATTCGTTACACCAAATGACATTACAACGAACTCATAATGCCGATGACGACAATGGAAAGAAGTGTTTAGGATATCTTGATTCTTTAGATGCATCTGATGATATCATGACTGCAAGTTGATCTTTGAGAACCAACTTGCACATTTCAGATGATCGAATAAGTCATCGATCCGTAGAAGAGGATAGTAGTTCTTTATTGTCAATTTCTTTAAGAGACGATAATCGACACACAACCAAAAACTATTGTTGGCCTTCATTACGAACAGAACTGGTGAACCCCATGGTGACACACTTGTTTGAACAAAACCGCACTGCAACAGACCATCAATCTATATATCTAGCTCTCATAACTCATAAGGGGCATCCTATATGGAGACATAGATACAGGAGACGCTCCTAGATATAGATCATTCCCAAACTCAATCTCTTGTCAAGGGGGTAAAACTACAACCGCTTCTGGAAAAACATCAGTGTACTCCTATACGACCCTAGGAAACAAAAACTGCCGAACCTCTGAAGAACTCAGCATCATCTCAGCCGCCATGGTTGATAAGTATGGAACTCACCTATGACCCATCTGAGGATCTCACTCACCAAAAACACAACTTTCTCCCCATCTTCATAAAATAAAATGACCTTCTTCTTTTATAAATCCACAATATCCCGCACTGAATACAACAAATCCATGCCGAGGATGACATCATATGGTTGTATTCATAAACATAGGAAATCTCCTCAGGAGTGGTGCTGCCCCAACACTAGCTCACAATCTCTACATACTTCAAACAAGTCTGCTCGACCTCCAACTGACGTAGTCAATGCCAAGGGCACTGGAAGCCTCTCTACCTCAAGACCCATGGCATGGAAAATGGTAGGGGATATGAAGGAGTTCGTCTCTACTGAATCAAATAAGTCAGGCACCAAGGTTGACAACAAGAAAAGGGTCCCTCGAACGACATCTAGCTCATCTGGTGCTGGAAACGCTAGAGAATGAAGCTGACCACGACCTCCTCCATGGCCTCTATGACCCTGATGAAGATCACAACCACGACCGTACTCTTCTCTCTTTTTTCAGGGAGCGTCATGGTGTTATCCTCTGCCCACCCCATCTCCCCTCTAGAGATCAAAAGCTGGTGCAACCTGCTGCTGCTGCCTCGGCTGGAACATCCTCAATGGAGGAACCTGAAGCAGAGCGTCCGGTGCACAATGAACACTCAGAACGGCCTGTCACTCACGCTGCTGATGACCATGACCACCACAAGAACATCAAGCACCCAATCCCTTGGCATAGGCCTTAGAGATGCTGCCTCCGGAGAAACGAGATGTGAAGGGTTGGGACCTACCCCCGACTGAAAGGAAACTCTTCTTCCCTGAAAACTGGGAACCCTGGACTGCATCCTTGCTTCATGAGGAATCGTTCTTATTCCCCCTCGTGATGATCTGGTCCTGGCCAATGTCCCCGCAACAACCTCTTCCCTCACCAACACCTTAAGATATGTGTTTAACATAAATGGGGTGACCTGGCATTGGATCTCTGGTCACAAAGCCTCCTAGAAATTCCTCGCCCTGGCCTCCTCATCTGGTAACAGGTCAAAAGCATATCATAAAAGGTTCCTGATACAGATTCCAAACGCTGGAATAGTAGAGATCCCCTGTCAGAGGGTAAGAAGCTCCTAGAGACTAGACGCCTTCACATTCGAAGAAAGGAACTCGACTATAAACTTATCTGGGAACTCCTCCCATGAGATCACTGACTCCTCATGATCCCCAAGGAACAACAACCACCACTGGCTTGCTGCTCCACATAGAATCATCACAACCAAGGACACCCGGTGCTCCTTCCGAGCACGGATCAAACTGAAGCCTTTCTCGACCTCCTCCATCCAGTCTTTTGTTACTATATCTGAAATGGAGCCCTCATACTTCTACAGACTCTGGCGCTGAAACTCTCGGAGTGTCTTCCTCCAAGTGTCATCGTCGTCAACCTCTACCCTACGAAGGCCTTCTGGAACAGCCTGCTGAACATCTTCTACGAAAACCTGAAAAGGACGTCTATGTGGAGACATACCTACAAAATAACAAACAAGTAGAGCTCCTAATCCGGGAATATGGAAGACTCAACATTAATTAATTAATTTTTTTCCTTCCAATTGATATATTTTAACATATCCCAAGGTCTACCCATTCAATCACAGGCACAAAAAATAATGATGCATGATCCTTTCCTAGGTCTCTACCCTGCAACCAGTATCATCCTGTTTAGTAGCCATTATAAACTTAAAGGTCCGTACAATAGATCATAGGGGGGCCTAAATGCCTATTTCTCAGCCGGTCTCCAGTGTTTTCCTCACTTGTTAAACATGAATGAAACAGTTGCCCTACCAACCAATGCAAACACACCTGGGCCTAACTCCAAACTCCATTCTATCCCTCAACCTCACCTCTGATACAACTCTGTCACGACCCCCTACCCACAAAGTGTACCCCTCCTGGGCCGACAATGTGAAAAGGGAGATAATTACCCCCGAGTCCCGCCTCTAGTAGGCCCCGGGTTGGCAACTAGCACTGAGGGTATAATAAACACACAAATATGAGGCATTACCCTCTATGAGAACACATGTAGAAGACAGAGATAAGATAGACACCAACCAAATCCAACTAAGAACTGAAATATAATATAAACCCAAGTGCATATTTGAAATTCAATGAAAAAGTACTACAACCGAAAAGGGAAAACTTCATGTACCCAAAAGAAAGTAAAAAAAACATCAGTGACCACAAGCCCAAACAGCTCCTGCAACCACAAGCTAGTAGTAACTAGCCTGACCTCCAACCTGCTACAAGTGACCTGAAAAGCAGTTAATATATACATAGGGTGAGTACAACATTATATTAAGTAGGATCCTCCCTGAATCCTCTCATGCCAATGTAAGGAATGCAAGCTAATGAACAGTGAACAACAGTGAAACTAACTAGTCGCCTAACAGGTATACAATGTTCCCAACCTCACCATGGCTACTCTCACTAAGTAATGCATAAAAGAGTATAACATATAATAAAGACTATCCAGGGTACCCTGCTACTACTTCCCCACTAGTTTTCCGCTTTTCCTCAACGACATAAGTCATGTTCATTTCTCTCCAAAGGCTTGCCCGTATAAACTTGGGCTAAGATCCACAATCTGCACCACGTGCATCAGAAAGGATTGCCCGTAGACACATGGGCTAAGCACCACACCATCCTCACAACCAAAAGTAACCAGGTAGTTCCCAGGAGCCACCACAGCTCGCATAACGTGTATCATATGTCGGGTATTATACCTCAAGCCATTACAGCCCATACACAGAGTAAGGATCCTCAAGCACTCACAGCACAAACCCGTTACACCTATAGTAGTCCATATGATACTATATCCAAAATATATGTGTTTGAAATAACCATAAGCCATTAAATCATATTACACACATATATTGTAACACCCCAAGCTTCCACGGTACACTTCTCTTTGAATAATACAGTAGCGTGTATTGTACGCACCTTCGAGTTCTAACACACACCACAACCAATCAAAGTAGCCGTTATGAATAGTAATACCAAATTTTTGAAATTTAATAACTTTTATCTCTCTAAATGGACTTTGTTTTTGTATTCATAATAATAGAGTTATCGTATGTTGAAATTTTTGTAATTTTCTGAGAACATCCAATTTTTTATGAATAGTGAAAAATACTTAAAAACAACTTTTTTAATCAAAATAATTTATAGTGATAAATTATAATATTGAGTGGTTTTAAAGTATAATTAGAATATATTTTTACCATTTTATCCAATGGTGTTCATTATAATTAATTTCACTTTGAAATTAGACGTAAACAATTGTCAATCTTTCGATATAAATAGTTTCTTAAAAACATGCTATTTGTTATAACAACGGGAATTAGTTATAAAATTAATTAATGAAACTTATATGTTTGGAATTTTGTAAAATAGACTTCATTTTTGAATTCGGAATATCAATTATAGCTTAGGATGAAATTTTGGCACTATTCTGAAAAACTTCAATTTTTGATGAATAGTGAAACCACTAAGTGGTAGTTAAATAACTTATTTTTTTCATTTAAATGAAATATTACCACTTTTGTTATTTTATTTTCAAAAATACTACATAAATGGTTGTTAATAGGAAGTAAAATGTGGTTCAATGGGATTAAAATAATTTTTTGGTGAATAGTAACTTTTAAGTTTAATTAATCGCGATTAAAGGTAATTAGTGAAATTTAAGGTAAAATGATATTATAAAAATATTAAATGACCTTGAAACTTGTTCTAAACCTATTGGATATGTCATGGCCGACCAAGAAAATCCACGGGTCAACTTGGGGACCCCATGGAGCCACTTTGGTAGGAAAATGACATAAATAACTTTTATTTAAAGATAAAATAAAAATGTCACAAACATAAGTTGTTTTACTAAAACAATTTTTAAATAGGGTTATTCAAGTATTATTTTTGACTATAAATATTCATTATAAAGATAAAAAGATTTCCTACATCATTATATTTTTTTATAATTTTTAAACATTAAATAAATTAAATTATTTATGACACCATGATGATACAGTGATTACCTAATTATTTAACGATTTTAATAAAATGGAAGGATAATGTAAAATATAAGGCTTAAACTTGTCAAAAACCTTTTAGATGAGTATATTTAAAACGCTTATCACCTTACCCTTGAAATATATCATTGTGTGACCTTTAGAATCCGAAAATCATTTCATAATAAAGTGACATTTCAATCTTTCCAAGAGTGCCCCTCCTCTCCTCTTATAAAAGGCCCCCATCACTACCACCTTATTAAATCTTTCAAGCCATTTGGATCAGCCAACCTCTTCCCAAATACTCTCCCAACTTCCCCATATTACCCCTAGAAGCCTCAATTTGGGCAGAACTGTTCCCAAGAAAGCCTTTGGCTCAAATCAAAAAGATTTACCCGATTTTAAGGTAATGTCTCCTCTAATGTTGTTTTGTTTTATTTTTCTTCTCCAACCCCTAAACACTTTTTATTCATTTATTTTGTAACAAAACCAGTATCATAAATATACTAGGATGTTGTTATAAGAAGGATTTGAGCTACACTTACACACACCTACATCTAATGGTTAAAGAACTTACTGTTTCTGTGGATGGAAAATTTTTTCCTCACAAAACGATGATTGTTCAACACTCATATAACAACTCTAATGGTGGCCATTATGATGAAAATATTTTTATATATTATATATATTATGTTTTTTCTTTCCTTATGATTTTTATTTTTCATTTATGGAATACCTTTATGGTTTCCATTATGGGTAAACGCGATATTTTCATTTTAGGAAGTGCGGACTACCGCCCCCTCAAAGTGATTTGAATCGTTAATACCATATGTGGGATGTATAAAGGATGGATTAAATGGTATTATACGCTATATTATACTGGAATTATATTATACATTTATATCATTATGATTTCATTACATTAAATACGTAATAGAAATGAAAGTAGCGTTCATGCGTACGTACGGCTTACCGTCTCCATGAACGATGCATTTCATTTCTTACCTCTCAATGTTATGTAATATTATAAATGAATGTATATAATGGATATATATATGTATATGATATATAAATCATGAATATAATTATGGATATAATGGATATATTACCACACGAACAAAGTGTAATTATAAGAAGTTTATTTTTGACTCATGTACCTAAGATCGTCAAAACGACCGTTATTAACATAAATAATTACATAATGTTCATAACATAGTAATAAGTGAAATAAAATAAATAATAAACATGAAAAAGGTACTTAGGATATTATAAATTAACTCTAGTTTATTATTCAGGATATCAAAGAATGGTCGAGTGAATTCGGACACGAGGTAAGGGAACTTCTTAACCCAATTTCCATTCTTTGGGTTAATCTCCTACTTTCAAATTACGTCATGATATTATTATGTCATATCTTGTATTTGTACTTTATTTATGTGTAATTATAGTGAATACACATAATAGATCTATTTTATTTAAAAAAATGATATTTGTATGGGACTTCGTCTCAATATCCTTTCATTGAGGCATATTTTGTTTTATATACAACCTTCTTTTATACGGTGTATAAACCTCTATGTCATTTACGTTTATTAAAAAGGAATATTTTTATATGAAGTATTTACTAAACGAAAAAAGGGAATGTTTTTGTCGTACGTAAGAGGGGACAACGACTTCTCCGCCGCCATGACCATTATTTGAGTTTCAGTTTCCTCTACAAGCCATACCTTTTTTTAAAAAGAAAAATAAATATCACGTTTTACTTTTCTTTTATTTTGGTATTGAAAATGGTTTTGAAAGTGTTTTTATTATATCAATGTCTTGTATTGATATCTTGTGATTGAAATGTGGAAATGTTATGTTTCCTTTATGCATGTTTTATGTGATACGATTATGTTATGGTTATGATATGTTTAAACCTGTTCATATGAGGAAAGCATTGGACATAATAAGTGACAGGTGGAGCCCGCTCTAGCTCCTCGATGCATCGGCATATCTTATGAGGCAAACTAGTGTCTTGGCATGAGTCCTTGACAAAATATTATTTGTGGTCTTGGCACGAGGCCTTGGCTACGTGGTTATGATAGTCTGTCATTATGCATTCCATCAATATGAAAATGGTTATTGATATTGCATGTGATTATTCGACCAGTAGAATATCCATGTGAATAAGTAATTGGCATTATCTAATGTTACTTTTTCTATATTATGTTGAAGTTCAAATTTAAAAGGCTTTTGTTTTAGTTATACATTTCTTTAAATTTTTGTGTTTATTGATGAAAGCTTCCGCTATATTTTTATCCTTACTGAGCATCTGAGCTCACCCATTTCAATGTTGTAATATTTTCCAAGATGTGAAGAAGTATTTTATGAATGACATGCAGGGATAGTAAGAAGAGGATATGAGTGTAGACTATGGAGACTTTGTTATTTTATTTTTTACTTTATGATGTAATGTAAGACTTATGAATGTGTCTAGTGTTTCCAAGGATACTAACATAATCGGCCTTTCGAGATTTGATCTTTTGTGATCATGCCAATGTTACGAAGTAATGCACCGACTCTGGGTAGCTGGGGTCGGGGTGTTTCATATATGGGGAAACTAATCGATGTGCCAATGGAACTAGTATCTACCAAGAGAAGAGAGTGGGGATAAAGGTGATAGTCATCCAATCTTCCTCCCACCAGAATGTTGGGGGAAATACCCCCCAAGGCTTAGAATCCCCGGGGTGTCAGTTTCCCCCTACTGACAGGGTGGAGTAGCGTATAGAAACACAAAAAGAACAGAATATACTATAACTCACAACCACACTATGGGAATAACCTAGTATTAGAAACAACTACAGCTAACGTCTCTCAGACTCTGGGCTGCCACTTTTAAGACTACGTATCCTATAAGCACACAACCAATTAAATAACTTCATTAGATTACTTCATAACTTGTTTTCATCAATTCCACATTACATTAATTAATTCTTTACACATTAATTAACCAAGAACAATTCCACATTAAGATCTATTAACAGAACATCCAGAACCCAATGTCCCTTCAAAATTTCTCAACCGCATCATTAAGTTTCATCAAACACCAACCCCATGGGTTAACATCATGTATTCAAACATTCATTACCTAATTACGTTCCCATATTCCCAGGCATTCTAGAAAAGAAACCTATGAAACTAAACACAAGGTGGATCAACATAGTGAGTAGACGTACTACACGTCGAGTCTTTTCCGCCTATAGCAATAGAGTAAACCCATTATCTCTCGAGAGGCTAAACATGGGAAGCACATGGAATACCCTGCATGTTTTCTCCTTTTTGGAAGAAGGGTAAGAAAAACGAGCTGCCTTGAGCAGTGGGGAAAAGTAAAACAGGTAGACAACCAAAGAAAGCACCAAGCATCCTACAACCACATCCATCCAATTCTATCATCCATGGTGTCCTCCCCGACACCCACATGCATAAACCGATGCATCTCTCCACTCTAGGCATCATCTGCTGCCACAACCACAGGGCCTCCCTACCTCCACATATCACAACACCCCTCTAGGTTCATAGTGCTGCCCAAGATATCACAACACCCCTCAAGGGTCACAACACAACACAAGATATCACAACACCCTTCCAGGGCCACAACACAGCACAAGCAGCAGGAAAACAAGCATCACATCAAATTGGGCTCTTGGCCCTTTAACAAGGCATCTAACCTTCAAACCAAAAGCACCAATAGATTTCAGGTTTACCTAACAACTATGTTAATCACACACATCGGCAGAAATTTGATTAACATCAATTTGGAAGAGCATCCACAATTACAACAACCAGATTCATTTACATGCTTCTTTATCTTTAGCCAATTAATTATCAATTATTTATAGCTTTATGTTCTTTATAAATTTCATCAAGAGTAATATAATAACATGAAAGGCATGTATATCACACTATATAGAAAATCAAGAGGAGATCTGTTATCACGGTACAAAGCAACAAAATGCGATCACCAATTCTTTTAATCCAGTTCAAGTGTTTAATTAGGTAAATTATATTGTAATCCAAAGGAATAAATCATGCTAACACTAAGATTGCACATAACCAATTACAGAAGCCACGAATCCCCTACTTCAAATGTCTTCGAGGGAAACCACAATGGTTGATGAGCGCCCAAGAAACTGGGTCGATTCTCCACAAATCCTCCATAGATATCCTCTCCTAACACAACCAAGACAAAGGATTATAATAAACAACATCCACACACTTAGATATACCCATAATGGACGTAGATCTATGATCCTGATATAAGAGGATGAGTAGATCTACGTAGATCTATGAAACCAAATAAAATGATCACAGACCTCCAGAAACCAGCTTTGATTCGCGATGAGAAGCCTCCGAGTCACCTCCAAAATGCTTGGGAGAGATTCTTCTACCTCCAAGTAAAGGTAATCCCGAGTTATGGCCGATTTGGGTCTTAAACGAGGTGATTAAAGGAAAAAAGATTTAGATCCACAATTTTAGGACCTAACTTTAAGTGACCACACGGTTAGACCGCATGGTTTAAAAAACGGCGCACTGACTATGTGTTAGCATCTACCTAGAGAATCACTCCTCGCATGGTTAGTCCGCACAGTTAGACAAACTGGGCACTAACCGTGCGTTAGCCACTGCCTCCAAGACCAGCCTTCCACGGTTTGGCCGCACAGTTTAGGCAAAATGTGCGCCTCTCGTGCGAAGGCCATAACCCTTTAGATTTCCTTAGAAGTCTACCCAAACACACCCCCAAGTCACATTAACCTCTCAGAACATCTCTAGCACCACATTTTCATAGTGGAATGGACCAGAGAGGTCTGGGCCATTACATATATCATTTTTCTTGAGGGCATTTCCTTCATATGCTTTGTTAAGTGTTCTTGTTTCAAATTCCCATCACAGTTATTGTTTAAATACAACCATGGATGTCACATAATGGTATGAAATTACTCATAAAAAATGATCCTCATTCATATGATAGGGTTTAAATTGTGGTTTATGTACATATTATCGTTCTTTATGCCTTTAGGTAGATGGTTACGTTGCCCCACATTGATTATTATGGTATATGTGGGAAATATTTCTAGTTGAACCCTACCCATGGTATTCAAGTAGATATCATGTTATGGAATGATATTAATTATTAATTACAATTTTTAGCTAAATAAAATAGGTTACTTAAATGTGTGTCTCTAGATAGAACAAGATGAATTGGCTAATGTGATTCTATGTGTGCTGTGTGTAAGGATTTCAGGTTGGTATACAGTATAAGAACCATTAATCTTATTTTTATATATTAAATTAACATAAACTATATCACAAGAGTACAAAATATAATTGAGGCTTTGGGGGTTCCTACTAGGTTGATGGACTCATCCCTCAACAATGTACAAAACATGGATTTTAAGGTATATGGGTAGAAATTTCTATTTCTAATCAGGATACATGTATCGCTAAGACTGATACTAGTGGTTCATTATATAGTTCATTATGGTCATGTATTTGGTATGATGTCATATGTGTGGGGTTAGAGGATTTTTATTTACTTTTCAGTTATGGTCTTCCATGTACTATCCACTATGCCTTTTTTTCAAATATGATTCGTTTTATTAAATTCATTTTGATACTACACTATTTTATATTGACGAATAAATTATATAGTTCACTACATTAAATTATATAATTCAAGGACAATGTTTGATCTCAATGTTATGTCTGCATGTTTTTGGGAAGTCTATTATATGAATGAGTCCTGATAGAAGTTTAGTAGAATTTTTTCATCACCAATTGGTTTTTTTTGGAGGTCATATTCTCCTCATTGGTACGATAGGGCCTCAAAACTAGTTGGAATACACAAATAAAAATGGGGTGAAAATCCTTTGGAATTGCATAATATTCTAACTAGAACCATTTTGGAATCCATATATAGGGTTTTATAAACTCTTACTAGAGGTTTTATTTGCATGGGATTGGGTAGTTTGAGATTAAGTTCAGTGTCAGGACACAGATGGTATATCGAGAGAGTTCAAAGATTGTATGATATTTGGTGAAATCCATGTTTCCATAGGATGTATACTTTTGCAATAATGATCTTCTATATAATTGATATTTGTTTCACCAAGAATCACATTTTTAAAATATGGGATTTTCTAGGAGTTATAAATATATGTATGGAGACAATGGTTTGTTTATGAATTATGAGAGTGCATTAATTAAGTAATAATACATTCTCCATGTTGAGGTATTTTTTACATACTGCAACTTTTGAATATATAATAAATGATGAATCTTATAATGTAATCAATTATTTATATATATTTTATAAGGGGCTATTTGAATAGTGTCGATCAGTGGGTTTCCTTGTATGATTATGATTGTTCCTATTAAACCTCCATATAAAAGTGTTTTTTGGATTTTTAGAGTATTGAGGAAATCCTTATATTTAATGGAAAACTACTGAATTTGAATATGTTTTTCATAAGTGGATTTAGTCTATTTGATTTACTAAAAATTAATTTTTGGAGCTAGTGATTTTTAAATGTTTTTTATTTTTCATTTTAGTGGGATATTTTTAAATATTTTATAAAAATTTGGTTACACCATGGTTTTTTAAAACTTAATTAGTTCTGATGAATGAGTCTGATTATAAAACAAAATTTACTCTTATTAGTTTCTGGTGCTAACCATTTGATGTCGAATGATATTTTGAAAAATTATGTGATTTTTTTATGTAAATGTGTTTGAAAATATTATTCCAAAATATTAAATATATATATTTATAATATGGTCTAATTGTAAGGTCATTTTTTTGAGTGTTGACTCTAATTTTATAAATTCTTTTCATTGAAGATGGACCATTCGGACATGGAAACCACCATGTTTTATTGGTGGAAGTATATATATTTTAGTTGTTTAATGAGAAGTGGAATTGTTTCCTTTTTAGTCTGTTTTATCATTATTTTATATTGCTAAAAAATCTAGACATGATTTTATTTGTCATATTATTGGAAATTATGACACTACTTTCCAAATAGACTTACTCATTGAAGGCTATCGACATATATGGCTTGGGTTTCTCATAGAAGCGAGTTGCTAGATTTTTATTTTGGCCTAAAATGTCCACATGTGTGTTTTGATGTTCCTTTTATAGTTATGTTTTCTGTTCCACATGAAGTGTGTTATAATGCAGATATGGTTTTGAAAAGTTAAATATTGTATTTTTTGGGTGATACCTATGGTTGGGAGGACCAACAAGAGGAATCAGTCAATGGTATTTAAGTTTTCTGGGGAGGAAAAACATAATTATTAGTTTTATTTTGTTATTGATGCATTTATATTTTATGGTATATATGTGTGGTCAATTAAATTAATAGTTCTAGGATACATGTGTTTTTTATTTTTTCTTGATTGTGAGTGGAATGGTGATGTACATTCATTACACATCATGATGGTGATATGTGGTATCTAAATATTATATATTTTTTTCAACTAAGTTCTTATAAGGATAGTAATATTATTAGGATAATAAAATTTATCATGTTTTTTTACACTCATATGGTAATGTTAATGTATATTTTGTAACCATCCAGTGGATTATGGAGATGAAGTTAGAATTCATATGATTGATTTTACCATATAGAAAAATATTGATGTGACATGCATAGTTAGGAAGGTTTTGATGGGAGATAACATGATTGTTAGAATGATTTATGGCATGATTCATGTGGTGAACCATGATTATTTTGGTTATTCATGAATTGAAAATAGGTTAAGAATTTCAATCAGGTTGTGAATCATGTGGAATATATTTTCCAGTTATAGTTGGGTTCATTGATATGGAATTAGTATCAAGAGTAATTTGTAATTTTTTGAAATAGTTTAATTTATAAGAAGTTGGGTCATAGGGATAACGAAATCTATTTAGTGGTTACATTAGAATATCCAACCATAAATTTGAAACAATAATTAGGTTATAAATTTGATGTGAATATTTTTTTAATGTTATCATGGTGTGTTTAGGCATATTGTTTGGGGGATGTGGTGAGGCATCAGTGGGTTGGGCTTGGTGATTTTGAGAGGGGATATATAGTGGGGTTCCTACTGAGCCTATTAAAAAAAATTGATGAACTGATGTGTAAAAGACATATGGATCTTCATTTGGGATATATCAGATATAGATCATGTATTTTATTAGATTCCTCCACATAAATTGGTTGTATCTAGGCTTAGAGTTTTTATTTTCACAATGGAAGAATGATGGGAGTTTGGAGATGAATGAAAGAATGTTTATGTATATTTTTGATGTAGGATGGGGTCTATGATGAAATATCATGGATTTTATGCCTTATGGTTTTCAGTTATTAATTACCCACATCATTGTGTATTTTAACATTGACAGGGAAGATGAATTTTTCATTTGGTGAAGCGTTTTTTAGAAGCAGGATAAAAAATCAAATTCATGGTATTTGGATGTCACTAAAAAATTATATGATTTTAGTCTTGGGTATTATCCCTAGTGTTTGAGAGGACATCAGGGTGGGTCTAGAATGGTTGAGCTACTCAATGTAGTTGCTTCGGTCCATTCACAACATGATCATATGTTCTGTGTCATGAAGGTTATGGGGCAGATAAAGGGGTCTCTATCTAGAGTCCTTCATGGGGTGAACATAGGTTCAATCATAAATCATATAGGATTGGCTTTTAAAATAAGTTTCATCTGTGATATAAAATAGAACCACCCAACTTCACACACATTTGTGTTTCATAATGGATGAATGTTTGAAGAGAGGGGTGCATGGTCCACCATTTCCCTTATACCTCTATTGGATATAAATTTATTGGAAAAAAATTTCCCACACCTATTTGAGTTAGGTTTCTCTTCTTGTTTCCAATATACATAAATTATTTATACCATTAAATTTTCATTAATTTTTTATTTATCTAGGTGATTATATAAATGGATAATGGAAAATTAATGAGATGGATGATGCATTCATATCTTGGTCATAAAATTCATTATGAGAGGCTATAAACATTCGTGTTTACATTATTTTATATTATTTATGTTTTCTTATAGTTTTAATTAGTTATTTTGGAAATATTTTGGGAAATTTTCTAACAATTCATATTTTTAATATAGTTATTTTTTTCCATTTTCTTTTTGTAACACCGTGAAAAATTGTAATAATATTTTCGTTATTATCATGTTGGCATTGTTTAACAAGGGTGACTTTAAAATAAGATCAAATGCAGAGAACAAAAAAATATCTATAATACATGTTTTAATCAATATGAATACTGAAAACCACAAATCACCTTAAGGCCAAATAATATTCCTAACCTAGAATACCTACTATGAGTCCAATCAGAATCATCCGGAGACCTTCGAACATCAAAAATAGACAAAGAAAATATCGAGTTTACTTCGGGTCTATAACAATGAAAAATATTTCTGGCCAAAGCTATGGAGACCCAACTAAGATTCAAGAGTATATAGGGAACCATCTTAACCTAGTGGTTTCTAAATTTTGAATACCCTAAGAAAATTTATATGGATTTTTTGACCATAAGTAGTCATTGCGGCTTTTAGGTTACCGTTGGTTTTATAATAGCCAAAAAATCTGATAACTATTGGGTTCTTTCCATATTAGTTTTATTACCTAAGGTGTTTCAAATATTTTAATTATTTTAATTATAAAACCATTTTAAATTTTTTATGTATTTGAGTGATTTAATGTTATATCATTGAATGTATTTTAATTGAATTTATCTTTATAATTTGAAATAATAAGGTTTGAAAACCCTAAAATGAATTTGAAATCATGACTTTGGTGTTTTTAGAAAAATATGAAGTGATGTACACATTTGTACTTCAATGAAATTGAAGAGTGATTTTATTGGAAAATACATATTTAAATATAATGTTATTTTTTAAAATAATCATAAAAATTTAATGTTATACATGATATAATGTGTATATTGGATTGTGTATATTAATGTACCAACGATTAAAATAATGTTGAAATTTTGTTTTAGACAAATAAAGTTAATGAAATTATTGATTTTAATGTTATTAAAATATTTAAAACTTCATTTATATTCTATATGGTTTTAGATATGGTTAATTTTTGAATGTTTGGGTTTATAAATTTGTTTATCACCCATGGGAGAGGCCTCTAGCTAAGCCAAGGGAGGCAGCTCACACAACTCCCTTAGGAGTAGCCGACCGAGCCTGGACCCCTCAGTCACAACACATGCCATCCCGTGAGTGTATTCATGACAACTATATCACACGGAGGAACCAAGAATCCCACCACCATGAGGGGAGGCACAATAGTAGTGGTGGGACTAGAGCACTCTCGTAGGGATGTCAACTGTTACAGGACGGTACTAGGGAGGGGGAGAGAGAATTCTTGTCACTGTCGGGAGATCCAGGCTTATAATTCCGGCTCAAATACCTTCATGTTTTTTATGTGGGATGATCTATTTCCAACAAGGATAGAATCTCAACTATCTGATCTCTCCATGCGGGATCTAGACTGTTTGATCAATCTGGACCTAGAATCACCACTCTCATAGATTAATGCCACATTTTATCTAGACCGTCTGATTGTAGATGTAGTTGATCTAGACACCTCATCTGTTTTTTTAAACTGTGGTTCCTCTAGAGCTGTTTGATCTGATCCGAAGTGTAATCTCTACCATTCAGCCATTTTCAAACTTGCAACTTTTCCCATAGATGTCTGATCAGGCCTCTAGGGATCAAAACTCTCCTACATTTTTCCACGTCTTCTCTATTCATCTTCTTCTTCCTCGTGCGATACATGTGTCTTGCCCATCATTTTTTTCTCCTCGTCTAATTTTTTTTATTCTCCCGTAAGATCCTCCACCTCTCTTTGGACATCCTCGTGACTTCTACCCATAAGCCTATTTTTGTATCATTTTTATTATTTCTTTACTCCTGTTTTAAGATTCTACATCTTTATATATATACATATAATAATAATATAGTCTATGATCAGTATTATATTTTTTTTAATTCGATTTTGACCAATTTTTATTACTTTACATTCATTGGTCTTGGATTATTTTTATAATGTATGAATCATGATATATATAATATTTGAAAAAAGACTATATAAATCCTAAATTGCACTTCTATCCTTGCCTAATTTCCCTTCCTCAATCGATGAACAACCACTGCCTGAACCTCCCTCTATCTTGAAGCCATGTTAGGGATTAATTTGATTCCCCTTTATTATCTTATTTATGCAATTGTGTTTTTATGGATATATATATATATTATTTCTTCTACAAATCCAAAATTATTTTTCTAAATGTGTTTATTAGTGTTTTTGAGAGTCTAAAACTCATGAAAGGGAGTTATTTTTTGCTTCCACTTCAACATGAAAACCCTTTTTTTCTACTATTCCACTTTCATGGATTATATATATGTGTATAAAATTTTATATGGATTCCGATTCAAACTTGTTTTTGGGTTTTTTCCCTAAATATGATTATCATTATTAACTAATATTTGAACGTGTATAACCCTAGTAAGGGTTAATCATAATTTGTTTTTGTGTAAACTATATATATTTATATATGAATACATATACATATATACTTATATACGAATAAAAAACATTTTTTTATGATTTTAATTGATGATCATTTTTTTTAAAATATTGTTCCTAAAACATGTAATACATGAAAGGGTTTATTTCATGTAGTTTCAATACTATACCCCCTTGTTTACATACTATGTATACGTGGTTATATATAAACCTATATATATAAATATATATGTTTTATTATGTAACAAATCCAAATTGGGTTTTCATAAAACCTATTCATGTTGACTAAAGCATGTTTTTGAAGGGTAAATCCATTATAATGATTTATTAAACCTTTTTTTGGTTGTACAAACCCCAAATATTCAAATTTTATATAAAGGGATTTTATGACTTTCAAAATCCACATATATTCTTATATGTATTTAAATTTTGACTTCTCAATTTTTAAAAAATGCTAGCTTTGTTTGTAAATTGAATAACTATTTTCATGCTTAAGCATAACAATATATTCATACATGAATTATTCCATGTGATAAATTACTTCTTATTTCATACATGAAAACTAAACATGAAAAAATGATTTTTCATCCATACATTTTATTCCAATTTTTCATGAGAAATTCATTTAAATATTTATTTTTCTGTTTTAATATATTTTGATATAACAATTAACATTGAATGTATTAAATAAGTATCTCAAACTAAAAAAATGTAAACCATGTCATGAAAGTTTTAATGAAAGAATTATTATTTTTTGTGACAAACCCTTATTTAATGTTACTAGTTCTTTCTATATCTGAAAAAGTATTCCATTTTATTCCATTCATGTCACTGTTAAATCTGATGCATCTATAAGCTAAAATTAACAAATCATGTACTTTTAGCATTTATATCAAAATTCATTATATTTAAGAGTATGTATGAAAAATATTATGGATACCGTATGTTCCATTATAGTATGGGAGACTATGATAATAAGACCATGCAATGACATATAAGGAATGTATTGGAATTATATGATTTGATGGGTGTGCCTGAAATTATACAGTGCTCCAGTGCATTGGGAAATGTGATTAATCAAATGAGTTAATGTGAAATAATATGTGAACATAATGCTTGTTCTTTCACTATTATGTATGGTATTAGACCCCCAATTATGTTGGGTTTTTACCTGTATGGTCTTAGTACGAGGCCTTAACAAAATGATTATCTATGGTCTTAGCGAAAGGGCTTGAAAAAGTCTAGCATTATACATTTCCTCATTATATACTATTATATGGCCAATAAATTTCCTAATCATTTAGAAAAATATCAATTTGATAGGAAACTATTATAATAATGGTGGTGAATGCATATAGAATGAGTGACGCATCTACACGAGAAGTTGTATAAATAAAAGGATGAAACTGAAGTTGATGTTACATTTATCAATCCATGCATTGCATATGATGTGTTATGGGAATCATGGCTTAATTACATATGAAATTTTATGCAAGTGATATATTTTTGTCCTAATGTGTACTTAAAACTTTTCGTGTCACCTTTAAAATTGGATTGATCATTTATGGATTATGAACCATTGCATCCTTTTTTTAATCATGTATGTCTACTTTCATTTATATTTTACCAGAATTTTTTAAACAATAAAAAACTATTCTTTTGTATGTTTTTTAGAATATTATCATGTAACCTTTCAAAAATGAGGATAAAATTCCTCAAGAAGGGTTTTTTTTCATCAGAAACTATTTTGTGATTATTTCAAAGGTTTTTATTTTAAAAATGAATTTATTCAATTTGATTAAAGGACCCTTTTTGGGCATTTTTATAATAACCCTATTTTATCAATTTACTTTGTAGGGTTTAGTAGAATTTTCTAATGATTTGAGTACTCTAATATGACGGGAATAATATGAATCTTATCTTGGACTTGTTTTTGGATGAATTGTGTCAGCAGAATCTGGTTTTCTATAACCTAATCTGAAGCGATTATCTATATTGGAATGATATGTATAAATTTTTAGGCATGTTTATAAGATATTATTTTATACACCATGTTTCAAGCATAGAATCCTAGCTTCTGGGGTCAGGGTCATTATATATTTTATCAGATGATCTGTTTAGAAAAGTCCAAAAAGTAAGTATAGGTCTAAAAATATATTTATTCTTTGCTAGGTTTTTCATTCTTAAAATTATTAGATGGCAGGTGATGGTCCACCAATAGACCTTTCGTCCCTTCCTTCTGAATTTATAGGGACCATAATAACCAAGTCATGTCAGGAAGACTATGAATCATTTTCAAATGATTGTTTGACATGTAAAAACCTCTACCACACATTAATCTCTCCTCATGTTCTTTTTCTCCATCAAGGACATGGTCTGGACAATTTCCACATGATACATGCCTAATTTATATCTTATGAACATTGGGAGGATTAGTATCAGGTCATTTTAAAAAAATTCACTCTACCTGAATTATTTTTATAATTATGGGATTTTCTAGAAGCTATAGATGTGGGTGACATACGCTCAACATATGTGTTGCATTCTGTACTATGTTCATGTTTGACAAGACTTTGATGTTCTTGAGATTTAAATGTTTTGTTCATTTCATAGATGTCATGTTCATGCTAGCATCTCATAGCTTCAGACCCCTAATTCATCACTCCCAAGTAACATTGGTTTTCTACATGAACATGACCCATGTAGCTCATGTTGCGTCTAGATGATAGAAGTTGATAATTTTGAAGCTGTGCTTACCAGAACATGGGAAAATCACCGACACTGTTAGAACTTCTAAAGGGACACCATAGAGGATGTAAAAATGACTATGTATGTGGGTCTGAATGGAATTTTAAGGTTGCAATTATATCATGGGGTGGATAATTTAACTCATCGAACACTTTTAATAATATTTTTTTATTATCACGTTGGATTTCTTTAATAAGGTGGCTTTTTAAAATAATAGTACATGGGGAAACAAATATATAAAAAAGAAATGTTTTACTCGATATGAATACTGAAAATTGTAAATCACCTTAAGGCACAAATAACTTTACTATCCTATAATACCTACTCGGAAACCAATAAAAATCACCGGGAGTCACCATGATCATCATAAATAGGCCAAGAAAATAGTGAGCGTTTTTTGGGTCTATGAAAATAAAGAACATTATGGTCAGTGCTATGGAAAACGAACTGAACATCAAGGGTATATAGAGCACCATCTTCATCAAGTCATTTCAAAAAATAATAATAGTCTAAACATATTATTATTAGTCTTTTGTGACCGTAATTAGTCATTTCAGTCATTAGGGAACTGTTGGTTTTGTAACGGTAAAATGTCTAAAAAATTTTGGGAACTGAAATGAGTTTTTATTATCTTTTTTATTTTAAATATATTATGTATTTTATGTTTAAAATATTTTTAAATTTTCTAATTATTTTAGTGCTTTAAATTTGTATGTTTTAACATATTTTAATTGAACTAATAATTATATTTTGATTGAATAATGATTTATAAAAATGAAATGATTTTGAAATCATGACTTTTGGTTTCTAATTAATATATGAAGAGAAGTACATATGTTGAATTCGATGAATTTGAGGAGTGATTATATTGTAAAAAGAAATATTTAAATATTATGTTATTTATTAAAATACACATGATAATTAAATTTTATACATGATAAAATGAATATATTGTATTGTGTGTATTAATGCAACGATTATTAAAATAAGGTTGAAATGTTTTTAGACAAATAACATTAATGGAATTTTTAGTTTTAGTGTAGTTAAAATATTTAAAGCATTATTTCTATTCTCTATGGTTTAAGATATTTTTTATTTTTGAAAGATTGTGTTTATAAATTTTTTTTATCACCCATGGGCCTTCCCTCTAGCTTAGCCGAGGAATGCATCTCGCATGACTCCTTTACGAGTGGCTGGCCAATCCTGGACCCCTCCGCCACAACACAGGACACCCATGAGTGTATGTGTTTCTACCAAAATGTCTGGAGGAACCTAGTATTGTGCCATGTATTGTGAGGAATGATAGTAGGGGTTGGAATATAGCACTCTTGCATAGAGATGAATAGGTAAAGGGTGGTAAATAGGAGGGTGGTGGGAATTCTTATTAGTGTTGGGAGATACAGGCATAAAAACCCAGCTCAAAATATTTCCCATTTTGATATGGGACGAGATTTTTCAGCAGGGATCCAATATCAATCATCTGATATCACCATGAAGGATCTAGACCAATTGATCAGTCCAAAATTCAAATGTCCACCATTGCAGATTAATGTCGTGTTTTCACTGGACCTCTCGATCAATGATGTGGTTGATATCGACCCATCATCTATTTTTTTAAAACTATGGTTTCACCATATCAATTAGAACGGATCTGCTGTGTAATCTCCACCTTTCATCCATTTTAAAACAAGCATCTTTTCTCTTAGACATTCAAGCAGACCTTTTGTGATCTGAACCATCCTCCCCTTTTCTCTATCTTCACTTCACCTCCTCTTCATCCTAGGGACAAACGAGTGGATTTCCCACAGTTTTCTTCTCCTCATATTCTCCCTTTCTTCTCCATCAGGATTATCCACCTCTCATTGGAAGAGCTAGTTATTTCTAATCATAAGCCTCTTTGGTCTCCTTTTTATTATTTCGCTCCTCCTCTTTTAATTTTCCATATCATTATATAAATGTATACATAACATAATTACCAATTAGCTTAGGATTTTTTGTAATTAGAGAATTAGACTTGTTTTCATTAGTTTACATTATGTGGTATTTGTTTATTTTTTAGTTATGGATTGTGATATATAAAATATATATACACAGTCAAAATAAACTGTAAACTTCACTTGTAACCTTACCCAACTTCACATCCCCAACCGGAGAACAACCACTGCCCGACCCTCCCTCTCTCTGGAATCTATATAAAGGATTAATTTGAATGGATTTTATAATCTCATTTATTCCTTTGTGTATTTATGGATATATAAATATATATATATATATATATTCTTCTCCAAATCCTAACATATTTTTTTAAATGAGTGTATCCGTGTTTTTGAGTTTGTAAAACTCATAAAAGGGAGATTTTTTTCTTTGACCCTGACATGCAAACCCTTTTTTGTTTACTATTTCATATTCATTGATTATATATATATATATATATATAATTTTATATAATTTTATAAGGCTTCCAATCCATACTCATTTTAGGTTTTTTTCTAAATATGATTATTTATATTAACTAATGTTTGAAGGTGTATATCCCTTGTAAGGGTTAATATTAATTTGTGTTTGTGTAAACTATTTATATGTTTATATATATTATCTTATATTTTTTATATGAAACAAACCCATTTTTGTTTTATTATGATTTTAATTGATGATCATTTGTTTTTAAATGATGTTCTTCAAACATGTAATACGTGAAATGAATTATTTCATATAGTTTTTATAAGAAAACACCATGTTTAAAAACTACATATTTGTGGTTATGTATAAACATATATTTATAAATTTTATTATGTAAAAAATCCAAATTGGGTTTTCATAAAACCTATTCTTTTTTATCCAGGTGTGTTTTTGAAGGGTACACAAATTATAAGAATTTATTAAACCTTGTTTTGGTTTTTGTAACCTATTAGTATACACCTTCTCTATATAGGTATTTATATAATTTTTGAAATCCTCATATATAAATATATGCATTGCAATTTTGACTTCTCAATTTTTAAATAATTCTAGCTATGTTATTAAATTTTTTAATTGTTTTCATGCATAAGCACAAAATTATATGGATACATGAATAATAATAAGTGATTAATTACTATTTCATTTTTACATGAATACTCCACTTGATATAATGAATTTTCATCAATACATTGTATTCCAGTTTTTCTTGAGAAATGCGTTAAATTATTTAAGATTATTTTTTAATAAATTTTTATATAACAATTAACATTTCACGGATTGAAAAGTTTCTCAAAGTCAAAATATGTGAACCATGGCATGAAAAGTTTCAAATTAATAAGGTTTTAATGAATGAGTAATTATTTTATGTGAAACCCCATTAATTTGCGTTTACTAGTTCTTACTACATGCACAATAGTATTCACTTTTAGTCCATGCATTTCACTATTAAATCTGATGCAATCATAACCTAAAACTATAAAATCTAGTTCTATTTACATTTATTTCATAATTAATTTATGTAATGAGTATGTATAAAAAAATATAATGGATAATGTAAGTTCCATTTAAGTATGGGACAATATAAAATTAAGACCACACTAAGATACATGAGGAATGTGTTTGACATAAATGATGTGACGTGTGTGCCCAGAATTATACAGTACTCTTATGCATTGGGTAAAGTGATTAATCTCATCACATAAATTGAAATGTTGAGTTAACATAATGCTATATTTTTTCAAATCTATCTCTGGTCATTGACTACAATTATGTTGGGTTTTTACCTGTATGGTCCAATCATGAGGCCATGACCAAATGATTATGTATAGTCTTAGTGAAAGGCACTGACAAAGTCTAGAATTATACATTCTCTAATTATGTAATAATATAAGACGAATAAAGAGATTAATCAATTAGAATAATATCCATTGTATAGGAAAATATTATGATAATGTTGGTGAATTCATATGGAATAATTTAAGTATGCACATGGAATGTTTTATAATGAAAAAGATGAAACTGAAGTTGATGTTACATATATGAATCTATGAATTGCATATGACATTTTATGTGAATCAATACTTTTATACTTACGCAACTTATAATAAGTGATAAATTTATGTACTAATGTGTACTTACCACTTTTTGTCTCACCGTTAAAATTATTTTGATCATTTATGGAATATGCAGCATTCCACATATTTTTCGTACATGTATGTGCACACTGATTTATGTTTTACATGCAGTTTTCAAACAAACACATATGATTCATTATAAGAGGTTTTTCAGAAAATATTCTCAAGTAACCATTGAAATATGATAATGATGTGCCTCAAAAAGGGTTGTTTTCCTCATAAGAAAATGGTTTGTTATTATTTCAAAGGTTGTTGTTTTAAAAAATAAATTTCATTAAATTGTTTTAATTGGTGGATAATATAACCCCTAAAAAACTTTTAATAATATTTTATTTATTATTATTTTATATTTTTTTTAACAAGGGTGATTTTAAAATATGAACCTATCATAAAAATTTTATATAAGATACATGTTTTATTATATATGAATATTGAAAACCTTACACCGCCTTAGGCCAAAATAACTTCACTAGCCAATATTACCTGCAAGGGTACTGATGAAAATCATTAGAAGGCCCTAGAACGTCACAAATAGACCAAAAAAAATATCAACCTTTGACGATATTACAATGAAGAACATTATGACCAGAGCTATGGGGACTGAACTGATCATCAAGGGTATATAGAGAACCATCATCACTCAGTCATTTCTAAATTTTTGAATTCCCTAAACATCTTTTTATATGTATTTTTTGAAAATAAGTATCCATTGTGGTCATTATGCGACAATTGGTTTTGTAATGGTCACAAAATCTTATAACTGTTAGGTACTTTTATGAATTTTTATTATCTATGGTATTTTGATTATTTAAATTATTTTAAGTAAAAAACCATTTTGAATTTCCTATGTATATGAGTGCTTTAATGTTCTATATTTGGACATATTTTAATTGAAAATATCATTATATTTTGTAAGAATAAATTTTTAACAACCTAAAATGAATTTGAAATGATTACATTGGGTTATAATGAAAATTTGAAGAGAAGTACATATATTTACATCAATTTATTTAATGATAGTTCATATTGGAAAAATATGTATTTAAATTTATTGTTAGGTTTTAAAATACTTTTGATAATTAAAATTTATATGTGGTATGACGAATATATTGGATTTTGTATATTAAGGTACCAAGATTTAAAATTATGTTTAAATGGTGTTTTAGAATGAAATTACTAATAAAATTTTTGGATTTAATGAAATTAAAATATTTCCAACATCATTTATATTATATATGGTTTTAGATGTGGTTTATTTTCGAATGCTTGGGTTTATAAACAAATTATCACCAAAGGGGAGGCCCTCTAGCTGAGCCGAGGCTGGAAGCTTACACTACATAATTATGAGTAGGCGGCCGAGTAGAGACCCCTCATCCACAACACAAGCTAGCTTCTGAGTGTATGTTCACCTATAGGCATACATGGAGGAACAAAGTAGTGCCCCACTGTGTGGGGTGACACAACTATAGCCGTGGGAACAGAGAACGCCCGTTGGGAGGTGAACCAATACTGGGTGGTACCAAGGTGGGGGAGGGGGAATTTTGGTCAGTGTTGAGAGCTTCAGGATTATAAACCCAGCTAAAAAACATTCTTGTTTCAATGTGGGAAGAGATTTTTCAGAGAGGATCGAATCTCAACCATCTGATACCATCGTGCATGATTTGGACCATTCGATTAGTATGAATATCGAATCTCTACCATAGCGGTTTAACACCTAATTTTCTAGGGATCATCTGGTCGTGGATGTGGTAGATCTCGACCCCTCATCTATTTTTTAAAAATCAGTATTTCCAAAGTCGTTTGATTAATTCTTCAAAATAATGTCCAATGTTCATCCATTTTAATACTCAAAACTTTTTCCATAGTCGTCCAATCATTCCATGTGTGATCCGAACCATCCGACCTTTTTCTAAATCTATTCCTCACCTCTTCTTCCTTATTCTAAACTGATGGCTAGCCCATAGTTTTCGTATTCTCATCTTCAACATTCTATTCTCCCTTGAGATCATCCACCTCTCTTCAGACCAACTCATGATTTCAACCTCTAATCCTCTTTTGGTCACCTTTTTGTTCTTTTTTTTTCCACAGATTTATATATATATATTATAATCATGGATTATCTTAGGATTTGTTTTAATTAGAGTATTATAAATGTTTTTTTATTTTACTTTCGGGGGTCTTTTTTTTATTATGTATGAATAGTGATATATAAAATACATGTACACAACCTATATAAACCCTAAACTTCACTTGTAAAATTACCCAATTTCACTTCCTCCACCGACGAACAACCACTGCCCGACCCTCCCTCTCTCTTGAAGTGGTGTAAGGGGTTATTTTGATTCATTTTTATCATCTTATTTATTCCATTTTGTTTTTTTGGATATATATATATATATATATATGTAGTTTCTTCTCCAAATCGTAATATATTTTTCTAAATGTGTTTACCTGCATTTTTAGAGAATAAAACTCATGAAAGGGGGTTATTTTCTCTTTGACATTGTTGACGCTCCTTTTTCATCATAGAGTCTAAACAAAATGAAAAGGGAAATTCCTCAATAAGGAAGATTCATCCTTTGAATAAAAATGAAAAAGAGAGAGGAAGGGATGAACAAGGAGAACACTGCCCATAGGTCACGCAAGATTCAACATTTTTACATAAGTAGACTTGCACACCACCCAAATGGTAATGTAGGTGACTTGCGCGCCCTCTTTGAAAATCGACCAGGGTCTTCTCCAGCCTATAAATACCCCGGTGGGCCCCCCATTTTGAGGAGGAATTTTTCCAGAATTCAGATACAGAGCTCTGAATGCCCAAGTCTCTTATTCAAGACTTCTAAACACTTATAAGGTAATTATTTACCGAGAATGGAAGGTCTAAACAAGAGAAATAAGTTCTAAGTGTTAGAATTCTCTTACACTTGTGCGCCTAAGTGTTTTACCCTTAAGGGAAATGTACACACTTGCGCACCTCCTTACCTACTCATTGAAACTTGCACAACAATCTTCTGGAAGTACCTCAGGATAATTTTGAAGTCTTTGGTCAAGGATCGCCCAAGTATTACCCTATTGGTTAACAATGGTGCATGTACCCATGTGCCGCGCAAGTAAACCTGTGCGGCCAGTACTTGCATGCCCACGCAGTACCTGTGCGCCCTTCTATTTTTGGGTGCCCTTCCTACCCATTTTAACCCCACTTATGCCATTCCACCTATCCTATTCAAGATTATTTCTTCAAGACACTCTTCAAATCCATTTATGGCATGTTTTCTTGATTGACTTCCTTATCTAAAAAGAGTTCTGTGAAAATTCTCTCAAAACCTAGTGATTTTCACATATTTATATCACTAAAGATAGAGAGTTCATTCATTCAACCTCATCCTCTAAGATGAGAGAATCATTGATCTGATCCTTCTTCTCAGAAGTATGCCCCAATTCCTTATTTAATTTGGTCATCCTCCTTAGGAGTAAGCCCCATGTCCTCATTAATTTGGGCCTCCTTTTCAGGAGTAAGCCCCAACCATAATTCTCTTATCCTAGGAATCCTTTTCAATAGTAAGCCCTAGTTTCAAATATGGGCATCCTTTTTAAGAGTATTCCCCAAGTCCCTTAATTTTTCAAGTCCCTTAACCTGGGCCTCCTTCTCAAGGGTAAGCCCCAGTCTTAATTTCTCTTTACCAGTCTTAATTTACTTTCGATCTGAGCTTCCTTCTCAGGAATAAAACCCAATCATGAGTCCCCTCCTAATTTGGGCATCATCCTCAGGAGTAAGCCCCAAGTTAGAGTACACAAATCTCCATGAAGTACATATACCTTTATGGACCTTGTTCCAGGATTTCTTCCCTGATGTAAATCTTAATCCTCATTTATTTTGGGCATTCATACATACATAAGCCCCACATCAATGCATCTTTCATGGCACAATTGTCTGGTTTCACCAATACCTCTTGTTTCTCACACAGATCATGACTCACGGGAGCTTAATGTGTAAAAGTAATCATGACATCTTTCTTTGAACAATCAATCATGCATAGACATCATAATCCCTTACTCGAACTATGTGGGTTCTGATTCCTTTTCCAAAATAAAGGATACATAGGTAGCCCATCAGCATGTATGATCCCAACTATAAAATAATTCATGTCCTTCTGAATGACAATAAACATCAAGTGCCCCACTGAGTGGCTTTAAAACCAGTATGGTCATCATAATGACCAAGATACTTTTATATATTGAAGGATACCATGGACTAAGAGTATCTAACAAATACAGATGATTATCTATCAATGAGGAACCTCAAATACATATAAAATATTCTCTAAATTTCTTTCATATTCGACCATTGATTGTCAGATCCAAAGGAAATCTCATTTTTATACATGGTAATGTAATAAGGATTCACGAACATAACTTAAATCCATAAATATTGTCCCTGAGTAGACAATAATTCCCCTCAAAAAGGTGTGATGAGTCCGACCTCCCATCCTCTTGACCAATGCAAATTCCTAAGCCTCATCAGTCCACAACTAATGAGTGCATACCTTTGGAATGTAGGTCCATATGGATATAGAATCATTGGATTTTTCTGGTTCTACGAGAAAACCCGTTAGAAACTGATTGAAATGTTTGAACCTTCAATCAATGAGGTCATCCCCAATTCCATAGGAAAGATAAAACAGTGAACCCGACGTGAATACTTAACCAAGTTAAAATAATTCTTTACTTACATGTTAGGACACTATTTAAACTCAACGAGAGGGCCAACAAAGAAATTAGTAACATATTTCCTTGTCCAAAAGATGTAGTGGCTGAAATTATATTGATTATGTCTGTTATATGAAATAGGCACTCTTTTACAAGATCTTCTGCATTAAAAAAATGGATTCTCTAAAGTTTACACCCGTGAATATGTCTGATGTGAAAACTTATGCTGCAAATTCCACTGCTGCTACATCTACTGGATCATTTTCCACTCTGAAAAAGACATCACCTACTTAGTGTCTTCAATGCTGGGTATCAAATATGCTGGTTAAGGAGTAACATCAAAATGGTACTATTACAACTCTGGAGGCTGCTCGACAAGCCCTCCAAGACAATAATTAAACATGGTCATCCGGAAAGCGACGACCAATGATCAAGAGGCAGGCGGTGCTAACCGCTGCCTCCAATCGTTTCAGGTCATTATCCCCAGAACACAATCACCATTCACTCCCATATTCTGAGGAGGTGAATGAGTTGGTCCCTCAGGGCCTTAATTCAAGGATATAGGAGTCCTTCCCAAGGGATCCCATCAACAATCGCCACTAGACTCGTGCAGTAGTGCGCCCTCAACATGATGAGGGTATCGACTCCAGGCGTTCGGCTCAGGTTTCTTGAACCCGAACATGCACGACGAATTTCCATAGGAAAAATATGGTCAATAGTGAGTAGGTTCTCATCTTTTTTATCTCTAGAGAAGTCCACCAACCTAACTTGGTGGCAAGTAATGAGTGGGCACAAACACCCATCCGTTTTAATTCCGTTGTCCAGCAAACTCATCTGGCAGCATCACGCCAATCCCGCCAGTCAAAAATCCAGCGGAGTACTATAGACATAGACATACACCTATTAATAAATAATCAGCTAGTCAGCAGGCTCGTCTGACTACATATGATGGAGCTCTCCAACCACGTACAACAATGTGCTGTCATAATGCACATACACTTTCTAGTATTGATCAAGACTACCAACAATTTTGTTTGGTAGCATTCGGAGAAGTCAGTCGGAAAGTTCCAATGACAAACAGGAGGTAGACTCAACTCTCTGCCCCCACACTTGAGTACTATCAGGATTCACTGATAGGAAAAGGAGGACAGGAGCAGGAACACACACATACTCCAAGCACGGAATGGACGTATATCCCCGTTTCGGCTACTGAAGTCATCAAACACATTCTATCAATGGTGAATGAGAAGAAGAAAATCCCTGCTAATATTCTGGATGCTTGCCAGTATATTATAATAGCTTCAGCAGCATCTCAGGTAAAGACACATAAATCTATCCCTACCAGTGGAGTGACACATCAACCGTTCACTCAGGAATAGACACACACCTCTATTCCCATACAAGAGGGTTGTGGGGCGTACTCCTTCATATCATACGGACAACCAAGTTAGGAACATACACTTTTTTTGAGTGGAGATAGTCGGCCTAACCAGATCATTTCTACTGATCAGGCACACACACCTACAAAATTGAGTAAGAAGGCGTCTAAGAAAGAGACCCACCCAACATAGTCATGAAATTAAGGGCCAATATGTAACAAGGCCTTACTTGATTCTGGAGTTATTGATGCACTCAGAAAACTATCTGTTTCAACTCAAGATTCTACTCTCTCAGTTCCCAATATTGGGAATATTAATTCCGAAGGTTTGTATCAGATACTTCCTCATGAAGGCGTGCTTCATGAAAATTCAGTCGATCTCAAAGTGTCATCTTTAAATGAGATCCACATGAACCCTCTGTGTGGTCAGAAGATCAAAGAGAAAAATGTTTCATTTTTCTGTAACCCACTATGGTGGTCCTCCCCATGATGATGAATTTCGTTGAGAAAGTCCTCTCCACGGTACTGATGCACATTTCTTGGAAAATTCTCCAATAGACAATGTAGTGACGATAAAGCCCTCTTATCTTATGGAACATGAAAATGTGAATCCAGTCATGTTTGATGCTTTACCATTAGTAGGTGAAATACTTTCTCAACAAGAAGGTAGCCCAGGGTGTAGGACTTTCTCCGAACCACCCCTAGGTCATTAATCTTCTAGTTTGATCAGGGATTTCTCTTCCAATCTTGTTGAATCTGATGAGGTGACATATAAACACCAACTCTGGTCTAATCAGGTAAAATTATCTTCATTGAATGATAAAGAGGAAATGCTGAACAGGAGAAAACAACTGGGAAAAGGTGAAGTTCCAGTCATATTTTGGCCTCTAGCTGACTCTCAGTATGATATTCTAGAGATGTTGACGGAAGATGGAATTCATGATATTCGTCTCAACATATGGAAAACTCTTTTTCAGTTGAAAAGGCAAGTATTATCTTATGATGAATATGAAAATAATTTCAAGATAATAGAAGGGTTACAATGTCAGATTGATTTATCATCTCTATCAGTCTCTCAATATCCGAAGGCTGAAAAGAAGAAGAGATCCCTTCAACATTCATTCCTTGGCGCACTAAGAATATTGTGCCAATTAATTGCCAATGCCCAATCTGGTATTCATGTCAAAGGATGGGCTGTTAATGGAGCACTACATATCACTGTTCTCTCTAGTCAGCAAAGGCCACCGAAAATGGTTTCATGCAGTGTTATTCCCCAAGGCTGGCCAAAGTCAATGGGTTTTGTTTGTAATCAAAATCATGCCCAATGATAGGCTTCAACTAGTTCCTCTCAAAATAATGAATACATAGAACAAGTTGTTTAATTAATACTCCATCAAGAAAATTAGAATATCGAATAGGCCTCTCGTATGGAGCAAGCACATCATCAAGTGACAGAAGTGTCAGAAATCATCCAATGGTCTTTTGAACTGGGTGATAAAAGTGGATGTCGATTGATGCATCCATCTAATTTTCGGACTAAGGTCTGCAAGATCATGAGAGATTTTAAGAAAGTCTCAGACATAGCATGTCAAGAGCCACCACATCTTGCCAAACTGGGGACTCTTTTAACCCAACCTTCAGAATCAACAAATAGGTTTTGAGGAGCTGAGAGGGAACAACAGGAACATCCCCAGTCCACTAAACTGGGAACTTTTTCAAATAATCAAGCCCCTCCTTAGTTAAAGTTAGTCTTCTCTCGATTGAGTAAGAATCCACAAGAGGAATGAAGGGCAAAATTATCAAGAGATTCTCTCCACTTTATGGTTCGCCAAGAAGTTCTTAAGGGATCGAATCAACAAAAGGAAATGTCTAATCAGGGACATAGAAAAAGAAAATATCGTAGAAATGCCGATTGAATAAACGCAATGTGTTATGAATCAATCAATTTCATCAATGCTGTAGTTGCTGATCCACCAGATGAGGCTCACTCGGAGGGATCAGATGAAGAGTTTCATGCTCAAGAAGTTGTATGCACAGACACAAATGAAAAAGGTGTCCGTACATGAAATCAAATGATTACCTAGAATCTAGGTAATCCTTTAAGTAACCCACTTCCCCCTCTCTGAAAGGGAGCTAACAAAGGGAAAGGAAAGAATCAGGTTACAAACACTTCATCTAGAGAAGGCCAATATCTCTCATTAGAGCAAATATTTGCACAACAAGAGGAAGAAATTAAGGAATTGAGGAGGTTGAACGCAGAAATACTTCAAGGTAGTCTTCCTCCTAAGAGTGATGGAGTTTTCCATCCATGGGAATTTGTTGTGGCTACGAAAATGGATCATGAATATCCTCCTCTATCAGTACACCCTCACAGGTCTAATCCTATGGGTCAAGTGCAACAACAATTGACGGTGCTACCATCAGTTGCAGTACCAGCCACCAAATCTGTACCAGCTCTAGTCATTGCACCTGTTCAGGAACAGACTCAACTATATGTTTCATAAAAGATAATAACTATTATTGAGCCATTAACAACTTGATTGGTAGCTGCGGAGGGAAAGTGTGCTCAAATTCAACCAGAAGAGAGAGCTTACCCTGAATGGGTAGATTCAGTCTCTCCCCCATCGAGTTTTGGGAATCATGTATTCCATATTTTCAATGGATCAGGCGATCCTGAACAGAATTTGACGCATTACGTGTCTTTTTGCGATCCTATGATGGGATCTCCAGAACAGCAAGAAGCAGTGAAACTCAGATGCTTAGTGCGAACCTTGCAAGGACCAGATTTTGTCTGGTACACAAGCTTGCAATCCCGGTCAATTATCTGATGGGAGGATCTTCGCCAAAAATTCCTTCTCCAGTTCATCTCAATGTTTCCAAAGACAACAATTTCTGATCTTACAAACTGTAATCAAAGGGAGAATGAAAGTGTCTCAAATTTTTTTTCTCGCTGGAAGGGATTAACATATTCCCTAAGCATAGCACTCCCACGGGAAGAACGGTTGCCAATCTGTGTGGAAAATTTATGTGATGAGTTGTGCACGCCATTGATCCCTGTGAAATACATAAGAGGGTTTTGATACCTTACTTCAATCGCTAAAAAAATTGAAGATTATCTTATAATGACTAAGGATAAGGCTCGTATAATTCCATCAGCTCCAGGAAGGAGAATGGGTAAAGCAAAGACAACTATAGTTATTCTTAAACAAGTACTTGTACCTTCTTCTACATCAAAACCTTCATCTTCTCAAAGGGCTCCACCTAATGAGATCTAACAAAAAGGTCGTTTCGTCAATACGATCAAAGAGATCAAAGACGGAAACAATTTGAGGATCTGAAGAGAAAAACATACTTTTTCTGAAATGAACAAGTTCATGGATACTTAATTTTGGCTCTGGAAAATAATTTGGTTCAATTGCCAAGGCCCAAGAGGCCAAACAAGGAAGGATATGAAAACCGTACCAACTATTTCCCCTTTCATCAAATGTTGGGGCATCCCATCCAGGAGTATTTTGTCTTCAATGACCTCCTACAAATGATGTTCGACTCAGGAAAAGTCAAACTAAAATGCTCTTCAGCCCAGGTATCATGTGTTGCTACTATAGTTCCAGAGGAAGAAGGCAAATGGAATGAAGTAAAAAAGAAAAAATGCAAAAAAATATGATGATTGGATGGTCAGAAAAACGATCAATCGAAGTCATTCTATTTTGAGAACGCAACTGAAAAAACCAATTGTGCCTTCTTCCATGAATGCCACAGCAAAACCCTATTCACCAGAGGGAAAATCCTCAATGAAACCGCATGATTCAAAGAATGAAAAAGAATCAGAAGAAGATGAGTATGTGTCAAAGACTAAGTTGTCTTTGACTCTGGAAGACTGCATGCCATCTACATCAAATTCACAGGCACCTCCCCACCAAACGGAACAGCCTAAGAAGGCTAATCAGGAAGAGTATTCATCGGAGGAAGAGTTGATCTTTGGTTATGTTAATATGATCCAATTAACAGATCCTTATACCAATCGCAGTTTCAATTTTGATGAGCATGAGTTCCCTGTATCGGACAGAGGGATCATAGGAAGTTCTAGAGGCTCATGATACAGAGGAAGACGTTGATCTTTCAGAGTCCACTATTCCAATTATACCCCTTTTAGAATTGTGTATGCGGCAGAAAATCATGGAAGAGCCCTTTAACGAGCACAACAAGAACAAGCAAGTTCTTCCACACAAGGCAGACTCATCCCTAGCACAATTATTCTGTATGATCTGTTGAATGTTCCATATTCTTCCTCTTAGCAAGTAAATAGACCTAATCGGTCTAATCTTCCAAATCCAACAATATTATCAACTCATATCCTGGTACAAGATGCATCAAATTCCAAAGCATCAACTTCCAAGGCACCTACTAAACTACATGTTCATGTTGGGAAACAAATACCTTTGTATCAAAAGTATAACATATTTAAACACTTGGCCCACGTACCGGCCAGGCTATCAATTCTGGATGCCTTGAATTTATCAAAGGATCTTCGGGAGGCACCCATTGAGGTTTTGTAATGTCCTTAGGAGTTTGAGATTGAAATAGCTGCAGCTGAAGTCTACCATATAGAGAATAATCATGTGGAATTCCATGCAGCAATATCTTTTACTGATGAAGAGGAACATGATGTCGTGCATGGACACATTAGACCTTTGTACTTATCTGGAAAGGTCAATGGCATAGACATCCAAAGAGATTTCATTGATAATGGTTCAGGAATCAATATCATGCCCATTCGTACACTTCGTCGATTGGCCCTCACAGAATCTGATTTATCTCCTTCAACTATGACGTTACAAAGATATGATAAAAATGAACAAGAACCACTAGGCGATATTACACTTAGAACTCAGTTTGGAGATCTTGTGTCCAATTTAGATTTCATGGTTGTTGATCATGTCTCAGCCTTCAACATCTTGCTTAGAAGACCCTGGCTACATCGACACACGGCTATCCCTTCATCATACCATCAATGTCACAAGTTTTGTTTCGATGGTCATGTTGGGACATTATATGGTGATAAGGCCCCATTCAAAACATGAGAATCTCAATACATTGAGGTGGAATTCTACCACATAAAGGGAAAGGAGGAATCCACAACAAGGAGATTACCAAAGTTAATGCTCCGTATGGTTTGGAAAAGATTCCAGTAAACCCATTAGCACATGTGAGTATAGATTATGTGTTTCCTATTAGTACAATTGACATGATAGACCAAAATCAAAATACTCTTATGGAATGATCTGTAATGTCAATTACAGAAATCGAGCCAGACAAAATGGAAGAAATTGGTGATCCACCAAGCAATGATGAAAACTCAAATAGAGATGTCTTCATTTAATCTGTTGAAATATAGCAAGTCAATACTTCACCAATCAGGCCAAGGAAAGTTATAGAAATGTTAGAGGTTAATGATGAAGTCAATTATGAATCCATCATCTCCGCTTTATTACCCAAAGAATACCCTTCATCATCAATTGGGTTGGAAATGGAAGCTTCTTCTTCAATATGTACAAATTTTAACGTCTCTTCTGATCATGAAAATTCTACTTCATCATCTACTATTCAAGTAAAAACAGAGGAAACAAAACATGTTGAAGAAGAAGAAGAAGATCTCAGGGATGCTCCTCCAGCATTTGAAGAGGATATCTCTACTACCGTGGATGAACTCATAGAAATAAATCTGGGTACAAAAGAAGATCCACGCCCCACTTTAATCAATGCGGCCATGTCTCTTGAAGAACAAGAGATGTATATTTACTTTTTAAAGAAAAATCGAGACATATTTTCTTGGAACT
Source organism: Viscum album (assembly GCA_963277665.1). NCBI lineage: Eukaryota > Viridiplantae > Streptophyta > Magnoliopsida > Santalales > Viscaceae > Viscum > Viscum album. Next base: position 64,882,533 of record OY728128.1, read on the forward strand.
ATACAGAGATTTCAGGTATTGATCCTGATTTTTCCACTCATCGTTTGGGTTTTCCAAAAGAACATCGATGATTTAAACAGGCCGCTAGAAGAACACACCAAACCTATGCTTCCGCAATTAAAGCTGAGTGGATAAGATCATCAAAGCAAACTTCTTCATAGAAGTTCAATATCCCAAGTTGTTGGCTAATATTGTCCCAGTTAAAAAAGAAGAATGGGAAAATTAGATTTTTCATTGATTTCAGAGATCTTAATCGACATTTCCCTGAGGTTGATTTTTTATTTCCTATTACAGAACTCTTAATTGATGCAACAGCTGGCTATGAAGAACTTTCCTTCGTGGATGGATATTCTGGATATAATAAAATCGGAATGGATCTAGAATATGAGGAATCTACAGAATTCATATCCCCTCAGGGTGTGATTTTCTATCGGGTAAGGCCCTTTGGGTTAAAGAATGCATGAACAACATATCAGCATGCCATGCATCATATCTTCAAACCCTTTCTGGGAAAGTTTGTTGAATGCTATGTGGACGATTTTTTGGTCAAATCAAAATAATGTTCTAATCACTTGTCAGATTTGGAAGCCATATTCCATAAGCTTGGACAACATAATTTGAAGATGAACCCCTTAAAATGTGCTTTTGGGGTAACCTCTGGAAAATTTCTCAGCTTTGTTGTACACCATTATGGTATCGAAGTCGATCCTAAGAAGAAAAATTCAATCCTTGGTATGTCACCTCCTCAAAATTTAAAAAATTTGAGAGAACATCAATGACCCTTAGCCTATATTCGGCGTTTCATCACCAATTTGGCAGGCAAAAATATACCCTTCACCAAATTGATGAAGAAGGGAGTCACTTATAAGTGGACTGAGGAATGTCAAGAAGCCTTCCATATTCTCAATAATTATCTCTTGAGTCCATTGATACTTATGCCACCTGTTGACGAAAGACCACTTATCCTCCATGTGATAGCTCTAGAGCGATCATTGGGTGCCTTTCTTGCTTAGAGGAATGATGTTGGGAATGAAAACAACCCCTACTATCTTAGTCGGACTATGCATGAAGCAGAAACCCGATACTCAAATATTGAGAAGTGCTACCTAAAATTAATCATTACTGTTCAAAAGTTGAGATACTACCTGCAACATCACATGGTCCAATTGTTATCTCGCAATAACCCACTCAAATTCAACCTTAGTCATCCAATGCATACAGGACGTCTGGAAAGGTGGGGAGTTATCTTGAAGCAATTCGACATTCAATATGTGTCTCAAAAGGAAATAAAGGGCCAAGATTTGGCTGATTTCCTTACTGAACACCCTTTAGTGGAAGACACATCATCAGATATCGAAATTCCTTAAGAGGAAGTCTTCTCTATTCAAGATAGTCTTTAGGTATGGGAAATATACTTTGATGGTGCTTCCAAAAGTCCAACCGTGAAGAAAATGGAAAGTCCTAAATTCAAAAAAGTTGGCTTAGGAGTTGTACTCATTTCACTAGAAAAGGCAGTGTGACCTTATTCTTTCTCATTGTTAGGCGGCTGTAAAAATAATAAAGCGGAATACCAAGCTCTCATCGCAGGCTTGGAGTTGGCGCTTCAAGCACAAGTTAATCACTTAAAGGTGAAATGTTATTCAGATCTGGTAATCAAAGAAGTCAATGGGGATTATGCCATCACAAAAGAAGAACTAATCCCTTTGTATGATTATGTCAGAGAGTTAATGGCATAGTTTCCTTCGAAACTGACATTTTCTTATCTCCCAAGATCACAAAATGCCCAAGCTGATGCATTGGCTAATATAGCGACAACTCTGGATGATCCAAATCAGGACGAGACAACCATCAGTATTGCCCACTATCATACAATTTCACCTTATGTTCAAGCCAGAACAGAGGAAATCAATGAAATTAGTCCCATCTCTGAACCATATGGTCATACTATAGGATAGATGACACCTATCAGTGAATACCTATAAAATGGAACACTTCCACCAGATAGAGTCGGAAAAGAACAAATCTGATGACGTGTGGTCAATTTTACTCTTTATGAAAGCCCAGATCACCTAGAGAAAATTCCCTAAAATCATGGTTTTGATGGAGTTCTCTTCAGATGCATTTATGGTGAAGAGACAATGGTTGTCATGAAAGAAGTGCATGCAAGAGTCTGTGGTGCCCACCTGTCTGGACATAGACCCTTTGATCAGATACGAAGGCTTGGATACTTTTGGCCTTCAATGATACAAGATTGTGTTGATTTCACAAAGAAGTGTCATTCATGCCTTGTACATGCCAACATCATTCATCAACCTCCAGATTTTCTTCATACAACTAAATACACATGGCCATTTTCCACATGGGGAATGGATGTGGTGGTACATTACCCTTGAGCTATGACCAAGCAGTTTATGTATATTCTTACTACTACTGACTTCTTTTCCAAATGGGTAGAGGAAATACCTCTCAATTAAGTTAGTTCTATAAGTATTTTTAGCTTCATCAAGTCTAACATCATTACCAGATTTGGTGTCCCTCATACCATATTGACAGACAATGGCACCATCTTCTGTTCATTCGAGGTTAAGAAATTGTATCAAGAAGACAACATAAAATCCAGTCATTAATCTCGGTATCATGCAGTGAAAAATGGCCAGATAGAAGATTTCAAAAAGACTCTGTCAAATATACTGCAAAAGATGGTGGATAAAGATAATAAGTCATGGCCTGATAAACTCTTTCATGATTTATGGGCTTATAGGACCACCACCCACACTGCAACGTGGTAAACTCAATATTCACTAGTATATGGAACAGAAGCAGTCTTGCCCATTGATATTCAATTACCTTCACTCAGTGTAGCCATTTTTGATCAATCATCTAGAGATGAAAAATCTCAAAAGTGATTGAATGAATTGGAACAGTTAGATGAGAAAAGATTGTGCACTCCACACCACTTGGAAGTCTATCAGAGTCGAATAGCATGAGCTTTCAACAAAAAAGTTCGTCTTCGTTCATTCGTCCAAGGATAATTGGTATTAGTTCTCAGAACTCCAATGATACCAAGAAAGAAACCTCCCAAGCTTTAACCAAAATGGGAAGGACCTTATTCAATACATAAGGTATATTCCAATGGAGCTTATTCTTTAATCTCAATGGATGGAGAACTCATCACTACTCCAACCAATGCCAGATTTCGGAAGAAGTATTTTGTATAAACACAAAATAAACCATCCATGGTCCATGAAAATGACCTTAAACTATGTTCATGTCTCTTACGTCCAGCACGACATGAAACTGCACCATCCACAGTCCATGCATATGACCTTAATCTATTGGCACTTACGTCCAACATGATGTTAAACTATGAATCCAGATTACATGACGCTAAACTATACAGAAGTCCCTTACATCTAGAAAGACATTAAACTTCATAACCAACGGTCCATTCATATGACATTAAACTATTCACACTTTCGTCCAATATGATGCTAAATTGTATCATCTTTTTTTCATCTAAAATTATGTTAAACTATGAAAAAGTCCCCAATATGTCCAACATGACGTTAAAATGTGTCCTCTTTTGTCCTTAATGCATGACATTAAAATGCACAGTCCTCTTTTTGTCCAACATGACATTAAACTGTATTGTCCCCATCATCCTAACTACATGACGATAAACTGTATTTTTGTCCTTGCTACATGACACTAAACTGTGCAGTACCAATAATCCTAACTACAAGATATTAAACTGCATAATCCCTTCATATGTCCTACATGACATTAAACTGTGCATCGTTAAGGTTTTTATTACCTCTTGTTTCTCACACCAAGTATGAATGACATGATCTTAGAACAAATTTCAACCATAACACCCTCTTTGGGACGCTAACCACTCGTAAGTCCCAACATCATTTTTTAGCTCATTGTCCCCCAAAACAACATGATCACAAATTCATTATTTAATTGAACTACACGGACTTTGATCTTTACCATCGAAGATGGGTACGTGGGAAACCTCCCAAGGTTCAAGACCAAAACCAATCTCTTCACATCGGTTCAACTTCATCTCATATGATGCTGATAGGAGAAACCAATCCCAGAATCAAGATCTTTACATTGGTTCACTATCGTCCTTGCTATATGAATTTAAATTGTACAACACTTTTTTCATTTACGACAATAAACTACAATATTCTTTGATACCCTCACCTGAGAGGGAATCATTATTTACATTGATTTTCAATCTTGTTATATTCAAAAAAAATTATGTACATACATGTCAATACCTAAACATTTTGTCTTTGGTTAAACCATCATTGCACTAAAGTCCCCTTTCATCCTTCACATGTACAAACCAAATTTGTACAGAAGGTATTTCTATAACTACATTGGCTTGTTTCCCATCCTTATGGGATATGTAGGAATGTTTGTGTGTCCCTCAAATCCATCCCCAAGACTTTTGGGCCTAACCCCAAATTCCAATTTCAGTCCCCTAGCTGAAAAGTCCCAATGAAAACACACACTGTGTATTTCTTATAATGATCTGAGTTCTATGGCCCTAAACTATGATCTCCCACACTTTCATCCCACACGACATTAAAATATGTTTCAAGAACTTCGTATGGCTTGATTCCCATCCTTATTGGATACATAGTGATGTCCATGTATTTCAAATCAGGATCCAGCAACAACATGATTATGGTTAGCATTGATATGTGTATCTCTGCATACATCCGACAATACCCATCTTTTTGTGTCATAATCATAGTATTGAATACTTCCAGATCTTCATACCCCTTTTCTTGACTTCTGGTCACGAAATGTCCAATTTCTGAGAATTCTTTTGCCTGACCATGTAGCACATGTTCTTAGGCGGCCTTGCATAAAAAGTATACATAACAGACGTGCCAGCCAAAAGATGCTATTATTTTACTATGCAACCAATGCCCATAGGTAGGCATTCATAATTCAACCCCCTAATGGGTTTGTCAAATTGTGGTAACTTCATTCTTGGGAGGAAAATCTCTTTTTGCCTTAATTGTATTAATGAAAATATGTAGGGATCCGTAAAAAAATTTCCATACTTAACATATCTGTCCCATACTCTTTTTCATGATCTGAAATTATCCAAGTCTATGGATTATATTTTCTTTCCCTACATTTGGGTCAGACCTTCATAGGAGTAAAATTCATCCAATTCTTAGAGAATCCTGTTTGGAAATATCTTCTCCATATTCAAGTACCTCCCTACATACAAAAAACTCTATGCTTTGGAAAACTTTAATCCTCATAAACTTCCACTGGAATTTTAGCAGTAAAAAAGTAAATTTCTGAGAGTTCTTTTGCCTGACAATGCAGCACGTGCCCTTATGCGGCCTTGCATAAACAGTCTACATAACGGACATGTCAGCCAAAAGATGCTATTATTTGACTATGCTGCCAATGCCCTTAGGTGTCCCTGCATAATTCAACCCCCAAAAGGTTTGTTAAATATTGGTAACATCATTCTTGAGAAATACTTCTTCTAATTCCTTTTAGCTCTTTTTCATATCATTCCTCATATTCAAATTTTCTTAAGTCATAGTTTACATTTTTTCCCTCATACTTGAGTATGGCAGAATATTTTCAGATAATTTGTGAAGGAATTGAGTCTATTTTAATCCATTTCAGTCAAAGCTATTTTGACCTTAAACATTAGCATCTTTATGTCTGATGTGCATGACATTAAACTGCCCACAAAAGACAATGTAACTCAAAATAAAAGTCATGTTCCAGCTCACTAAACACACATTTTGTATGATTTAGGTAATATTGAGAAATTAAAAGTTTCAAAGTTAGTAGGGTTATTTATAATGTTACTAGTAAAAAATCATACTATTCTTACTAGGCCCAATGTCTTAGGTAAAACAAAATTAAGCAGGTATCAGGAAAATATGTGCACAGTTATTGATGATGAAAGCATTCTTTCCATTTAGTGTACAAGATATTAGAAGGACGTCCACAGATTCGAGTCTCTTCGGTTTTCCAGGAAATTACAAGAGGCTGTCAATGTAAGTCTTCACATGATGAAAAGCATCTTGAGCTTCATTAGCAGCTACTTGAAGCTCATGCACCTGACCAACTTCACTCTTTTGAGCCTGATGGAGTGCTTTCTTGGCATCTACAATGGCTTTCATACCATTTGTATGATCTCTCTCCAGCAAATTATTGAGTTGGACAAGTTTCCCAGTAACAGTATATAACTATTGCTGAAGGTACATTTACTGGATGACTTTATCTTTGATCTTATGCTTTAGCTCCTTCATCATTGCAGCATATTCAGCATCATCTCAGGATACCGTAGCTTCAAATTCATTGATGATTACTGACAATATTACCCTTGTCAGATCATCACAGAACTTTTTCTCATGCTCCCTTTTTAAGATGACATGTTTCACTGCGGTACGGATCTCTTGAAATCAAAAACCGCCAAGTCCTAGCATGAAGAACGTGGATGGCAATCAAGGGATCTTCAATGATAGAGCTTCTAAAGGCACCTCATATATGAATTTCCATATGTTGTTCTATGCCTTTCATCGTGAAAATCTAAGCGCCTAAAGAACATCCGGGTCTGATTCAACATCGTCATCAATGGGGGGGCATGTAATCTGGGATTAATGCACTTAAGGAAGTTCCATGTTCTACTCTTTCCCCCCGGAACCTGGTTGCTTCACCTTCTACTACTGTTTGGGCGGAAGATGAGACTTCACCTCCAGATCTGGCCATCGATGATGATATCCCTATTTGATAAATTAAAAGTATGGTTAGTTTCATAGAAAATTGAAATTTGGTTGTCTATCTTGAAAACTCAATACAATCATTACCTAACAGTAGAACAACAGCTTGAGAAGACTCCTCCCCATCTTTCCCAGTTGCAACAGGATCTTCAAGATGGGTCTCGAGAGGGTTTACTGGGTTTAGATCCACTTGAGCTAATGTTTCTGCAATGGTAGGGTTGAAATCAATGTCCACACCCTCTTCAGGAATTTGCAGTTCAGCAGCTTCTTTGGATGGAACTGTATAATATTTTCAGTCATTATTTGAACTATAAATTATATGAAAATTTATCGGACGAAGTATAACACTCACACCCAAGATATTATAAATGTCATGATAACATAGCATGATAAACAAATTCTTCAAAATACATGCCAAGATTCATCATTTCATCCAACGATATTTCAGAATCCTGGTTAGTCTCACCAGTGGTAGCATTTGATTTTTCTTCTTGGTGACCCTCATTCTGTGGCCCCTAACCCTGGATAGCTTCTTCAAGAAGGATATCATATTCAGTTTCCGCGGCCGCCAATGATTCTGGTGCAGGTGTTATACCTGAAATATCACATAATGGAAGTTAGTTGATGTTTTCATTCAAAATTTAATAATGCATTGTATAAGGCATTGTTAACAAACCAGCAGGAGGTTCTTCTCTTCTTTCAACGGTAGTAGGAGGGATACTGGGAATAGATGTTGGCTCTTCTCCAGGAGCAGGCCAGTTGGCCTGAATTTTCAATTGTTCCACAGCACCCTCTGTGGTCCTCAAAGGAGGATCGGTCCTTTCCCTCATAGGGGAAATTGAAGGAGCCCCTACAATCCCTAGAATTACAAGCAATCTTTGCATTGGTATAGATTCATGATTATCTTTAGCACTTACTATTACTAACAAAGTGTTTAGCTATGGACTTCTTCCTCCGATACCTTTTCTTCTTTGCCTTTTTGGGAGTATCGGTAGTCTCCCTTGTAGGCACCTGAATTGGAGAATGGAAGGCCATGTCCAACTCTTCATTAATGGCCTGCTGGCCTGGAGATATCTCGCCCGACTCCCGAGTTGATTCAGTAGAAGCCCCGATGGTAGTACCACCAAGGCATTACTGTGTTGAAGGAACTTCAGTAGTTCCTTTCCTTGAATGTTGTGGGATAAAGAAAGTAGATTCCTTGAGAAACAAATCTTTGACTGAAATCAAGTTGCAAAGTAAAGAAGGAAAGAAAACACACATCTTCATGAGTTTGTCACACCCAATAATCCCACATCCAAGTTGGCTTTACCCCTCCTCCAGAACGGAATTACCATTTCTCTTTCCAGCCTTTAGATTGATCCATCTGAGTATTTCGAATGATTGAGGGATAAAAATGTGGTTGCAGCTCAGGTTTGTGAGGTTTCAGATCCTGTGTACACAATCTATGATGCATTATATAGGCTTTCTTTACTGTTCTAGCATTATAAAATGTTCTTGTGATTGATACATTTTCAGAAGAAAAGATGGTATATGACTAAAACCAGGAATTCGAAAGATAGTTATTTGCTTCTGGAATATTGACATCTTGAAGATGACCATGGCCATACAGAGTCAGATAGATGTTGAGCGGGAAATTAATATGATGATTCTTCAAGTACTTGGCTAATTATGGGAGAGTACTTTCATAGAAGGTATAGTAATCATGGCCAACGATGTCCATCATATCATCAATTCGTTTTCTTGACAGTTCATCAGCCGTTCATATTCTCTTGGGAGCCCTTGGATCTGCAAAAAAGTTGAATAATTACTTCTTAAAGTAAGTTAATTTTTCATAAAATTTGTAAAGGAGTTTGAAAAATAGGCTAAGGAATTTAGGTGCGCAAGTCCCATAGTTAGCGTTCAAGTCTCCTTCGGTCACGCATGTTTTGGGTGTGCAAGTATCACCGTGCATGTCCAAATACCTTAACAGAAGTGCGACACAAGAAACAAGAAGCATGGATGAGCGAAACTGGGAGTCCACCTACACGCTGAGAGAAAACCAGACAAGCGAGAGCCGGGTTCTTTGCGCAAAGTGAGGCCATCTATTTATAGACAAGGTCGTTCCCCTAAGTGCCAAACCCTGCACGCCGGAATCCCATTTGCGTGCCATACCCTGCGCGCCCTAACTTCCTTTTATTTATTGTTTTCCTCATAGTCAAATCCTCATACCTTTTTGGGTCCAACTCTAAGGGGGGACTTTTTTTATGCTCCTTTTTCATCACAGAGTCTTAACGAAATGAAAAGAGAAATACCTTAATAAAGAAGATTCATCCTTGTATTAAACATCAAAAAAAGAGAAAGGGATGAACAAGGAGAACACTGCCCATAGGTCACGCAAGTTCCAACATGGTCACACAAGTAGACGTGCACGCCGCCCAAATGGGCGTGCAGGTGAATTGCACGCCCTCTTTGAAAATCGCCCAGGGTCTTCTCCAGCCATAAATACCCCGACGAGCCCCCCATTTTGAGGAAGAATTTTTCCAGAATTCAGATACAAAGCTCTAAATTCCCAAGTCTCTTCTTCAAGTCTTCTGAACACTCCTAAGGTAATTCTTTACCTATAATTGAAGGTTTAAACAAGAGGAATAAGGTCTAAGTGATAGAATTCACTAACACTTGCGCGTTTAAGTGTTTTACCGTTAAGGGAAATGAACACACTTGCGTGCATCCATACCTACTCATTGAAACTTGTGTGCCAATCTTCTGTAAGTACCTCGGGATAATTATAAAGGTGTTGGTCAAGGATCTCCAAAGTATTACCCTATTGGTTAACAATCACACAAGTACCCATGTTCCACGCAGGTATACCTACGCATCCAGGACTTGCGCTCCCACACAGTACCTGAGCGCCCATCTATTTTTGGGTGCCCTTCCTACCCATTTTAACCCCTCTTATGCCATTCCACCTATCCAATTCAAGATTCAGTCTACAAGACACTCTTCATTGCCATTTATGGCATGTTTTCTTGATTGAATTCCTTATCTGATAGGAGTTTCGGGGAACATCTCTCAAAACATAGTGATTTTCACATCTTTATATCACTAAAGTTAGAGATTTCATACATTCAAAATCATCCTTTAAGATGAGAGAATAATTGATCTAGGCCTTCTTCTCAGGAGTAAGCCCCACATCGTCATTTATTTTGGGCATCCTCCTTAGGAGTAAGCCCCATGTCCTCATTAATTTGGTCCTCTTTTTCAGGAGTAATCCCCAACCATAATTCTCTTAACCTGGGGTTCCTTTTCAAGAGTAAGCCATAGTTTCAAATATGGGCATCCTCATTAGGAGTAAGCCCCACGTCCCTTAATTTTTCAAGTCCCATAACCTGGGCATCATTCTCAAGAGTAAGCCCCAGTCTTAATTTACTTATGATCTAGGATTCCTTATCAGGAATAAAACCCAGTCATGCGTCCCCTCCTAATTTGGGAATCTTCCTCATGAGAAAGCCCTGAGTTAGAGTACCCAAATCTCTATGAAGTACGTATACCTTTATGGACCTTGTTCCTGAATTTTTTCCCGGAAGGAAATCTTAATCCTCATCTATTTTGGGCAGTCTAACATACATAAGCCCCACATCATTGAATCATTCATGGAAAAATTTTCTGTTTTAACCAATACCTCTTGTTTCTCACACCGATCATTACTCACGTGAGCTTAGAGTGTGAAAGTAATCATGAAATATTTCATTGAACCATCAATCATGCATAATCATCATACTCCCTTACTCGAACTATGTGGGTTCTGATTCCTTTTCCAAAATAAAGGATATGTAGGTATCCCATTAGCGGGTATGATCCCTACTCTAAAATACTCTATGTCCTTCGAAACGACAATAAACTTCAAGTGCCCCACTGAGTGGCTTTAAAACCAGTATGGTCATCATAACGACCAATATCCTTTTATATATTGAAGGATACCATTGACTAAGAATCATTAACAAATACATATGATTCTCTATCGATGAAGAACCTCGAATACGTATAAAGGATTCTCTAAATTTCCTACATATTAAATCATTGATTGTCAGATCCAAAGGAATGCTCATTTTTATACTTGTTAATGTAATAAAGATCTACGAACATAACTTAAATCTATAAATATAGTCCTGAAGTAGACAATAATTTCCCTTAAAAAGTTGTGATGAGTCCGACCTCCCATCCTTTCGACCAATGCAAATTCATAAGCCTCATCGGTTCACAACTATTGAACGCCTACCTTTGGAATGTAGGTCCAAATGGATATGGAATCATTGGATGATTCCGGTTCTATGAACAAACCCATTATAAACTGATTACAATGTTTTAACCTTCAATCAATGAGGTCATCCACAATTCTAGAGGAAACATACATCAATAGGAGAACTCATTATTGTCTACTGTTTCATTTTAATGGATTATATATATGTGAATATAATTACTTATGGCTTCCAATACAAACAAATTTTTTATGTTTTCCTTAAATATGATTATTGGTATTAACTAATCATTTAAAGTATTTTTCCCTTATAAGGGTTAGTCATAATTTGTGTTTGTTTAATTTATATATATGTATCGTTGAATATATATACTAATATTCATATATATGAAACCAAACTATTTTTTAGTTTTTAGAATTTTATTTGATGGTCTTTATTTTTTAAATGTTATTCTTAAAACATGTAATACAAGAAAGGGATTATTTTATCTTGTTTAAATATGAAAAATAGTTGTTTATAAACTACATAAATGTGGTTAGGGATAAACATATATATATATATATATATATATTATAAGATAAATATGAATTGGGTTTTCATAAAACCAATTCTTGTTTATCAACACATGTTTTTGAAGGGTATAATAATTATAAGTATTCATTAATCCATGTTTAGGGTTTCAAAAAACCCAAGTATAAACCTTTTGTATATTGGGTTTTATATAATTTTCAAAAACCCACATATATAAATATATGTATTTCAATTTTGACTTCTCATTTTTTAAATAATTATAGCTATATTAGTAAATTGTTTAATTGTTTTCATGATAATGCACAAAAATATGTGAATACATGCATAAAAGCATGTGATTAATTACATATTCATTCATACATGAATACTCAACATAAAATAATGATTTCTCATTCATATATAGTATTCCAATTTTTTAGAAGAAATGACTTCAATTATTTAATCTTATGATTAAATCAATTTTGGTATAAAAATTTTCATTGCATGGATTAAACAAGTATCTAAAAGTCAAAACAGGTAAACCATGGCCTGAATATCTTCAAATTCATATGGTTTTAATAAAAGAGTTATTATTTTGTTTTACAACATTATTTTATGTTTACTAGTTCTTAATACATGTTGAAATGTATGCCATTATCTTCCACGCATGTCACTGTTAAATCTAATTCATCCATAACATCATACAAGAAAATCTAGTCCTTTTTACATTTACTCAAAAATAAATTTTAGTTATAAGAATGTATGAAAAAATATTATGTATAATGTTAGTTCCATTTTAGTTTGGGACACTATGAATATAAGAACATACTTAGACATATGAGGAATGTAATGGGCATAAATTTTGTGACGGGTGCGCCTGGAATTATACAATGCTCCAACGCAATGGGTAATGTGATGAATCTCTTGAGTTAATGTGAAATGATTCAAGAACATGATACTAGATTTTTTCACAACTATTTGTTGAAGTTGACCATAATTATGTTAGGTTTTTACCATTATGGTCTTGGCATGAGGATCTGACAAAATGATTATGTACGGTCATGGAGAAAGGCCTTGACAAAGTCTAGAATTTTATATTCCCTCATTATTTACTTGTATATGACCAATCAAGGGATTAATAAATTAGAATAATATCTCTTGGATAGAATACTATTATAATAATGGTGATGAATGAATATAGAATAAGTGAATCATGCACATGACAAGTTGATCAATTAAAAAGATGAAACTAATGTTGATGTTACATCTATCAATCATTTATTTCATATGAATTGATATGGGAATCATGACTTTTTTACTTATGCAATTTTATAAAAGTGATATATTTATAATCTAATTTGTACATACAACTTTTCATGTCACCTTTAAAATTGGTATGATTAGTTATGGATTATGTAGAATTCCATAATTTTTTTAACATTTATGTTTACTCTGATTTATGTTTTGCCTCCAATTTTTAAACAAACACATATTATTCTTATATAAAATTTTTTATTGAAAATATTATCAAGTAACCTTTGAAAAATGATTATTACGTGCCTCAAGAAGGATTGTTTTATTCTTATGAAATTTATTTGTGATTATTTCCATAGTTGAGGTTTTCAAAATAAATTTCATCAAATTATTTAAAAACCCCATATAGAGAATTCTTATGATCACCCTACATTTCAATTTATTCTAAATGTTTTATTAGATTTTCTATAAGAATTGAACACTCATATATGATAGAATCAATAAGATTCTTTTCATTGTCATGTTTTTTGAAGATGTGTATCAGCATCATATGGTTTTCTATAACATAAAGTGAAATGATCCTCTTTATTGGAATGAGATGTGTAAATTTTTATGCATGTTTGTATGAAAAAAATTTACACACCATGTTTCAGGACCCTACATTATGCGTCTGGGGTCGGATCTATTACAATATTGGTGTTCTTGAGTTGGCCACATGATATATCTTATGATTTGAATGTTTCTCATACCTCGATAATTTTAGTTTCTATTATTTAATTTTTTTAATTGGAGTTAGATATATTAATTACTTATTTGGGGTTATAAAATTCATTGTAAATGGTTATAATTAATTTATGGTGTTCTTGTTTCTTGATATATGAACTTTTGGAGTTGATGGATGTAGATAAAACCTAGATGATTTTATCAATACATCAGTAGATGTACGAGGCCATATATTTATCATTGATTGTGGATTATTTGGTGATTTTATGATTTTCAACATTATTATTTTGAAATTTATAATTAGATAATTTTTATGTGTTTCCCATATTGTTGGGATAAGCTCACATCAGCTTAAAAGTAAACATGGATCGCATAGCAATCTTATTTTTTCAGTGGTAGCACCATGGTTGAATACGTATCAGGGGCCTACCTTATGGATTATTTGGATGAATAAATTGACTTTGTAAAAGTAGTACCTATATTATTTCTGAAATATATATTAGATTGTTTATTTTCCTCCGGGTAATTTCATGGAAAATGGTGGTTCCAAAAATTGGATTTTTAATGGTATTTCAAAATAGAAAATGTTTCTAAATAAAATTTGAACTAATTTTTTATATTGGACTAATGTCGGTAAAAACATGTGGTTTCATTTCAATAAGGTTGAAAATAATATTTATATTGGTTTCTTATTTAGATATGAAAGGGAGTACTATAAGTTTATATTGGACCACTTCACCTCTGGAGGGAGACACCATTTACTAAAATAATTCTTTATTTATTATATATCCTACTAGACACTGTTTATTAATTTTGTGGACTGAAATTTGATTATGGGTGATGTGTGGGTGGCCCGATAGATTCTTTTTTGTGAATAATGATGTGTGTTTTTTGTATAGACTTGTATAAAGTTTTTTATGGTATCAAAGTGGAGTGTTGATATAACGGAACATGAAAGTCCCATTAAAAGGTTGAGAATAGATTTTGGAATGTCTTCAAGATTTCATACTATGTCCTGAGGTAATAATACCTTGGTGAAAAGTTATTGATCATTAAGATTGGTTTTGATCCCTATTTTTTATTTCTAATAAGTGATAATAATATACTTTACTGTGACACACCATGAGTTTATGGGAGTATATACATTATTTTCTCTTGTAATACATGGAAATATTTCTATATATATTTCCAAAGAAATGAACTATGTTGGAGTGTGATACCGAGTCCTGGTGTGGTAGGAAATAATTTCATAAAAATTTTAAATAAAATTTTTATATCATTTTCATGATAAATGAAATAAAAAAGGATAATTCTTAACTAACAAGTCAAATTAAAAATCAGAGACCATGGTTGGGTTAGGATTGTGGTCCGTACACTAGGTGTGACAAAAAATAAGTTGACATGAGATGTTCAGACACCTCTCAAATTGGTGGTGTTATTATGTGAAATAATTAATTATTTAGATCATCTAATTAATTCATTTATCCTAAATTATATGTTTATAAATATATTATTATAGATAATTTTCGTGGCCTAGATCATATTACTAGCAATGCAAGCGGTGAACTCACTTTCTCCTTCAAATGGAGAATCAATATTTATAAACAATGAATCCATGGATCAAATAGAATCATAGAACCACAAACACAATATACCTCCCTTCGACAGTGGTGCATGTTTTCTTCATCATAGAGTGATGGGAAATAAGTTTGTATTAATAAATTGGTTCTTTAACACCACTGAGTAAAGTATTAAGTAGATTGTTTTTTCTATCTTTTATGTTAGATATTGTTGCATCTATTTCCTGAGCCTATGTATTGAAATATTATGTTATTTAAATAATTTTCTAATATTAAAAACTTGTTCTTGATCTATTTTCCAATAATAATTGGCTTCAATCAATTGAACTTGGATCTAGTATATTTTATCCCGTGTTTTATCTCATTCATCACTAGATGGATCTCTGAATTCTGGATTCGATGATTATAGGTTGTCTTGACCTCGATCGAGAACATAGATTCGTGGAGAATTTATAAAATCTGAATGGTTTATCGAAATGATCTTAAATCCGTTTTCATTATAAAGTATTGATGCTTGATTCATTGAATAGCGAATATATTAGAGAAAAAATGTGGTTTGATGTCATGCAGAATGACCGGAAAAACCCTCATTGAATGAAGAAAATTATTAATGACATGAAGAGAAACTCATCATCCTTCTAGGGCTAGATACACAATTTTCAGGCCATTTCATAGCATAATATATTGCATAATGTCTTTATTCAATGTGTAAGTAATGACTCAAATAGTCATTAATGGAAATCCCTCTTGGTCTAATTAAATGTCACATTATGTAAAATGTTTATATAAAATGTCATCTTCATTGGTTTTATGTTTTTGGATTTTAAAATTCTGTTAAGAATTGTGATCATTGATAATATAGCCATTGAATAGTGATCACATGATTATTATAAATATAGGGCTTTAACAAATCCAATTTACTCAGATAAAGGAAGTGATGGCCTCATCCAGTAGAAGTGACGCATACGAAACCCATTTGTCAGAGCTTAGAAGGAGGTTGCATCTTTGGGGTTCACTCTTGACCAAGCCCAAGCCAAGCTTGAATATATTAAGCTCAAGCAGGACCGCCTACAAGAGAAGTTTATGATGACAGAGATTACCACTCGAGAAACGTTATCCGAGCCACCCCAAGAGTCTGTCACCATTGCACACCTTACTCTTCGATCTCATGCATGTGGTTTAAGGGGTTTTGTAACAAGGCCATAACACTATGGTTATGTACATTATATTTGTATATAATAATGAATATACTTTCATTTTATTATTGTTACCTTGTTAATAGTTTTTAAACCACAAATATTATTTTTAGTTAATGTTCAACTAAAAAATATATTTTTATGAATTATAGGATTTTTGTATTAAATAATATTTTAATAAAATATTATTATTTTTATTAAATTATTTTTTATTAAATAAAAATGATCGTATAATTTAACGAAAGAAAATGTAATTATTATTAAGGTTTGAAAGCCATTTTTTTTGCCAAAACTCATGAATTTTTGATAAATTTATGTTTTTATTTTAAAAATTAAAATTACAATATTTAGAAAATTAATTAGATAAAATGAATATTATTTCTGGAATTAAGATGTCGAAATTATCCAATGGTGAATTTTACATAATTTTTTGAGATAGTCAACTTTTTGGGTCAAATTTAAATACCATTTAAATATATAATGTTTTTTATGACATCATAATGACCCAATAGCAATGTAATAAAATACTAAAAACATTATGTTCAGCCAATATATGTTTTTACCTTAAAATAATGTGACTTTGGGTTTGTTTTATATATTTAACCAAGCTTTATTGTACCCTTCATGACTTATTAAACATTTTGTCTTTTTAAATTTTTTTCCTTGGGAGTGTGACTCACCACCACATAAGAAACCCCATTATTTTAATAATTTCGGAAATTGGCCTTATAAAATATTGTTTTCCACTCCACTTTGAAAAAAAAACCATCCTCAAAAACCATGGGCGGGCTTTTGGTTTTCATTAGTTTAATGTGAGGTGTCCCAAACTTAAATAATAAACAATTCCTTCTCTTTACGTATACAAACCCTCCTAAGCTCCCACTTCCGCCTCACTCGAAGCCTTTGGAGTTTATCCAATCTACCCTACTCTCTCTATAATCCCCCAAATGTGCCCAAAGTTCCTATGAAGCCTCTCTCAAGCCTCTCTCAAGCCTTTTGAAGCACACTTCCTAGTAAGTGTTTTTTCGTCCTTTCTCATTTTTGTCCAATATTATTTAAGTTGTTATGCCCTTTTAATTTCATTTATAAATATTGGGGTATTGTTTCTCACCTCTCCCATAATTACCTCTTTATGGTTGAATGATAGGAGACCCCATTATCTCTCATTAAATGTCACCCATGTATACCTGTTACTATGCTGAAATTCCGAAAGGAATTTCTCTCTCCTCATTTACATTGAAGAAATTCTTTTGTATCATGAATCTAAAGTCCATTATATCTGTTGGGAATATATCTATATTACCCCCTTACTATCAATGTCATGTAAATATTAGGAGACTCCACTTTCTCTCACATCAACCATTTTTTTGAGTTCTTATGTCACACTATTATGCTGCCGAAATTCAATCGTGTTTTTCCAAGCCAATGACATTGTGTAGTTAATACCATGACCATTTCTCTATAAATGGTATTCATATTTATATACATTTACACATTGTTTAATGAGATTAATGTATGTATTTTACATTCTTTTATCATGTAATAAATGATTATGTTGAATGATTCAATGTTTTATGATCCGTGTGGAACACTTATTCATGAAGTGAAATGTTAAAGAAGGGTGTGCCCTGTTTCTGCTCCAATGAATAGGGTATTGTGTAGTATCCTGATAAGTAATTTGAAATGGGTGTTTACTCACGCTAATTCAAGATCAATTATGGTTTACTTGTTCTTCATGTGAAATGAGGGTTTACTAATGGTCCATGTGTAATGACCATTGGCTCATGCTAATTCCATGTTAAGTGTTGTTGCCACATTTCCATGTTATGATTATCATGATTTATCATTACTTTATGTTTATTCTTATATTGTGCTCTATTGATATGCCTATTTTCTGACATGTATTGTAATCCTCATTTTATCCAATTATTATTCCCTTACAGGGATTTATTGAACACCCTTTTCTTATGAATGTCCTCAAGTTATCCCATGAAATGATAAGTATGAGGGAATGTAGTGGTCATGTTAAGGATGTTTTCAATAAAGATGTTGTATTTCATGTTTTAGGTTTCTATGTAATGATCATAATCCCCAAAGGCACTATGCCTCTCAAACATCTATGTTTTATCAGGTGATGTTTATGTAATAAATTTTGTTTAATTGTGTAATAAAAATCAGGGTTGTCATAGTTGGTATCAGAGGATAGGTTTAGTTATTATTCAGATTAGGATTAGAAAACCCTATTAAATGGTTAGAAAAAAGACTAAGTATAATAAAAACATACCTAAGTTTCTGTGAGTATTGATTAAGTGATTAATCAAGAAAATACATCCTTGTATGGATACAAGCAGGTATAGGAAGCTCTGGCACAGATGTATCCTAGGGAAAAACCTAAAAACACCAATTTGGGCTAAACTCAAACATGAACAGTTCCTGACAACGGGCCATGCTGAAATCTTTGTTACATCACTCCTGGGGGATATTTTTTGGTAAATTCACAAGCTTAGTGTGAACCATTGTTAAGGGACAAAAAAATTCCATAATAATATATGTTAGAAAGTAGATCATGGATAACATAGACTGAAGCCAATAGATTCATATATTAAGGAAATAAATGTTATTTATAAGCCATAAGCTTTATCCTTGAATAACCATTATGTGTTGCAACTAAATTTCCTATTATTCTAGTGAATGGCCGGTAATAGGAGGACTCGGGAAAATAGCCAATATGAAGATCAATGTGATGACTGTACTAATGAGATGCCCAATCTAGTGGGAGCGGGAATCACAAACTATGTCACACTTCTCACTTAGCTAAGTCATTCATTGAATAGAAACATGGGGAAAGAGTAATGTTTAACCCCCCATAAGAATGAATAAGTCTCTATCGAGAGTTTCATGAGACAATAGGCGTCCTATATTTAATGGATCATTGGATCCCTCAATCGCTGAACAATGGATCAACTCCACTTAAAATATCTTCTACATCCTTGAATGTTTTTAACTAGAGAAGATTCTCATAGCTTCTTATCGTATGGAAGGTGATGTTTATCAATGGTGTAATTTGATCAAAAATACAAATCTTGAGGTAGAGATTGAGGCATTGGAATGGAAGGATTTCCAAAAGATGTTTTTCGATAAATATTTTCCACGCACCCTCTGGCTTAAGTTGGATAAGGGAATCCTCGACCTCCGGAAAAAAGATGATGAATCTATTAGATCATATGAGGAATACTTCACAAATCTTGTATGATATGCATATAACTTTTTGTTACCTACGAATGCATGGTTTACCACTTCATTGATGGGAAGAAACGTAGCCGTTGGAATGCGCTAGCGATCCGTGACATCGAAAGCTATGAAGAAATTGTTTGATGTGCCCTCATGTTCGAAATGGAGATTAGAGAATCTCAGGGGTATCATGGGGATAAAAAGTGTAAGGTGGACTTCAATGCTTGTAGTCCGATGGATAAATCTAACGGTGCTGAGAAAATCCAACACCCCACTTTCCAAAGGTGCATAAAGAAGATCCCTGGAAATTGACGGAAGGGTACGAGAAAATGCTTTAGGTTTAGAAGAGAAGGGTACATGGATATTAAGTGTCAGAAAGAAAGACCCACAGCTATTCCATAAGAGATGAATGATCCATTCTAACCTCAATGCATGGTTCATTTCTACAACTGCAAAGAACCAGGGCATCATGCAAATCAGTTCCCTAAGAAAAGGGCTTTCAGAGCCAACTAACAACCTTTAAGGCAACAAGGGTGAGCTTTTGCAACAACTACTGCCGAAGTGAACCCCAACAACAAAGTGTGGATAGGTAGGATAATAATTCATTCATGACTAGAGAACATACATTTTGATTTAGTTTCTACGCATTCTATTATATCTATATGGTTTAGTAGAACTATCCCAGCACCACCACAAATCAGGGAAGTGAAGATGTTAGTGAGTTTGGAAAATGGTTCAATAATTGCATCCCAAGAATATAACTCCTCCCTGTTCATAATATATGGACTGAGCTTCCCGAATAATCTCTTTATACTCCCTCTAATGTAATTTGAGGCAATTATTGACATGTATTGGCTTTCCTTATATAGATGCCACATATATTACTGTGAGAGGGAAATCACTCTCCAAGTGGAGAATCGACCACCGATTTGTTACAAGTGAAAGGAGGAAGATGAATATTCCTTAGCTCCATCATATCAAGAGTGGATATTACTGCCCTAAGATCACACATATCATGCTCAGATTATTGAGTCTAAGGAGGAAACCATCTTAGAATACATTCCAATTGTGAGGGAATTCGATGAAGTGTTTCCCGGGGAATTTCTTGGTCTTCCTACTAGAAGAGATTTTGAACTCTCAATTGATCGTATACCTAGGGTGTTTCCAAAATCCAGGAATCCATATAGAATGGTTGTTGTGGATCTTGAGGATGTGAAGAAACAACAATAGGAGAATCTGGATAAAGGGTTTATACGCTCAAGTGTGTCACCATGGGGTGCACTAGTCCCTTTCGTCAAGAAGAAGGATGGGTCAATGCTCATTTTCATTGATTATCATGATATTAGAAAAATCATGATAATGAACAAGTTCATATCACATGAATTGATGAATTATTAGATCATCTATATGGAGCACAATACTTCTCCATGCTGGATTTGTGGTCTAGATATTATCATGTAATGTCGAAGAAGGAAGATATCCCCAAAACTACTTTTCATACAAGATACGAGCACTATGAATTCATAGTAATGTATTTTGGAATCATTAATGCTCCATCAATATTCATGGACTTGATGAATAGAGTCTTTATGTATTTCCTTGAAAAATTTGTGGAAGAATTTATATATGATATTTTGATATACTCCAAAACCAAGGAGGATCATGAGGAGCATCTAGGAATTGTACTAGAGACCTTGCGGAAGAAGAAGCTCTACGAAATGCACAAAAAGTGTTAGTTCATATTGAAGGAGGTATCATTCCTGGTCCATATCATCACAACCAATGGAATATCTACGGATCCCTCTAAAATAGAAGCAATTGATGGATGGTTGAGGCCAATATTGGTAACGAATATATATTGCTTATTGGGGTTATCTGGATATTATCGATGATTTGTGAGAAATTTCTCACAATTGTCCAACCGCATTTCCAAGATAACTCAAAAGAGAGTAAAGTTTTCATGGAGTGATTAATGTGAAGAAATATTCATGGAGTTAAAAAGGAGGCTTATCACTACGCCCGCACTCACTTTACCCACAAGTGGAGAACATTTTGTGGTATTTAGGGATGCTTTGAAGAAGGTCATGGGATGTGGGTTAATTAAAAATGAAAAATTCATTGCCTATGCTTCAAGATAATTGAATGTTCATGAATAGAGCTATCCCACACATGACCTCAAGTTTTCTATTGTGATCTTCTCTTTAAATATTTGGTGGCATTATCTCTTTGGAGAGAAGTGCGAAATATATATGGACCACAAAATCCTCAAGTATATATTCACAAAAAAATAGTTGAACATGTTCCAATGAAGATGGTTAGAGCAGATCAAATACTATAACTGGTCAATCCTTTACCACCCTAGGAAATTGAACAAGGTGGTGGATGACCTAAGTAGAAAATACCAAGAGATTCTATCACTGATGATAATTGAAAAGGATACAGTCATCTTATATTTGATGAAGATGTACATGGAAATCATAAAAAAGGGTACATCATCAATCCATTCATAAATGATTTCTCAACTTTCACTTTTGGAAAGGTTAAAGGATGCTCAAAAGGATGATCTGGGAATTCAAGAAAATGTGGAAGCTATCAGAAATAGAAAATCCTTAGAGTTTAATTTTAATGAAGAATGAATTGTCAGATTTGGGAGAAGACTATGTGTTCCATCAAGCCTCGAGCTGAAGAAAGAACTTTTGGATGATGCACATAGTTCAAATATGTCTATTCACCAAGGAAACACAAATATATATCATGATATCTGAGAGAATTATTGGTGGGATAATATGAAGAAGGAGATCGTTGAATATACATCAAAGTGTCTGGTGAGTCAGCAAGTGAAGGAAGAGAGGTAAAAGTATAAGGGGATGATGCAACCGTTGACTATACCAGAATGGAAATGGGAGAACATAACCATGGACATTGTCACTAGACGTCCAAAGACATCCAAAGGCAACAATACAATTAGGGTTGTTGTGATTCATCTTACAAAGGCTGCACAATTAATTTCTATTCAAGAGGATTTCTCATTGGATCAACTAGAATAGATATATATCAGTTAATTGGTAAGGATTCATGGAGTTCCATTATCTATTGTGCCTCATTGAGATCCATGATTCACCTCTATGTTTTGGAAGAGTTTTCAACATGCTCTAAATACTGAAATGAACTTCAGTATGGCCTATCATACTCAAATTGATGGCCAATCTGAGCAGACTATCCAAAAACATGGTGACATGTTGAGAGCGTGGTCAATGGACTTTAAAGGAGGATGGGATCAACATATTTTTCAGGTTGAGTTCTCTTATAATAACTTTTTACACTCGATCATCCAAATGGAACCATATAATGCCCTTTATGGTAAAAGTTGAAGACCACCGGTGTGTTAGAACGTGGTTGGTGAGCATATGCTGCATGGACTAGAAATGGCAGAAGAAATGGTGGAGAAGGTGAAAACCATTCAACAACATATCCAGGCAGCCTAGAGTCGACAAAAGAGTTATGAAGATTACCTTCGACGACAGATTGAGTTTAACATTGGAGACGTGGTATTTCTACACATATATCCGTGGAAGAAGGTCATGATGGTTGGAAATAATGGTATGTTATGACCAAGGTACATCGCCCCTTCGTGATACTTGATCGTGTCAGGGATGTGGCCTATCGACTAGGAAATCCCCCTTACATGGCCAAATTACATTATGTCTTTCATGTAACCCACTTAAGGAAGTACATATTGAACCATTCACATGTTCTATCTTCAAGGGTGGTATAGTTAGATGATGGTTTTCTTATGAGAGGTAACCAGTGAAGATCATAGATCATTGAGAAAATGGTCTACGAAATAAGAAAATTCCCCTCATCAAGGTATTGTAGTGAAACCACAAGTATGACGAAGTGACGTGGGAATTAGCGAAAATGATGAAGCAGAGTTACCCAAATCTATTTTAGTGTGGGAAAATTAATTTTTGAAGGAAAAAATTCTTTCGGGGGAAGATTGTAATGACCCAAACATTCATTAATGGAAATCCCTCTTGATCTAATTAAATGTCACATTATGTAAAATGTTTATATAAAATGTCAACATATTTGTTTTTATGTTTTTGGATATTAAAATACTATTACAATTTGTGACCGTTTCTAATATAGCCATTGAATAGTGATCACATGATTAGTATAAATATAGGGCTTTAACAAATCCAATTTACTCAGAAAAAGGAAGCGATGGCCTCATCCAGTAGGTGTGCCCCATACGTAGCCCATTTGTCAGAGATTGGAATGGAGGTTGTGTCTTTGGGCTTTGATCTTGACCAAGCCCAAGCCGAGCTTGAATATGTTTAGCTCGACCGGGACTGCCTACAATAGATGTTGAAGTTGATAGAGATTACCACCAGAGCAATGTTATCCGAACAACCCCAAGAGTCTGTAACCATAGCACACCTTATTCTTCAGTCTTATGAGTGTGTTATAAGAGGTTATGTAAAAAGACCATAACACTATGGTTATGTACATTATTTTTGTAAATAATAATTAATATACTTTTATTTAATTTTTTTAAATTGTAATTTTTTTTAAGAACAAATAATATTTTTAGTTAATGTTCAACTAAGAAATCTATTTTGATTAATTAATGGATTTTTGAATTAAATAATATTTTAATAAAATATTTTTATTGTTTTTAAATTAGTTTTTATAAAATATAAATGATAATATAATTTTATGAATGCAATTTTATTTTTTAATAAGGTTTGAAAGCCATTTTTGTCAAATTGCATGAATTTTGGATAAATGACGGTTTTTATATTAAATGTAAAAATTAACATATATATAAAACCATTTTGATAAAATTAATATTGTTTCTAGAATCATGAAGTGTAAATTATCCAACAGGGAATTTTTCATAATTATCTGAGACAAACAAATTTTTGTTTAAAAAATATATACTACTTAAATATATAATGTGTTTTATGACATCATAAT
The DNA here is from genome assembly GCA_963277665.1 of Viscum album. Classification (NCBI taxonomy): domain Eukaryota; kingdom Viridiplantae; phylum Streptophyta; class Magnoliopsida; order Santalales; family Viscaceae; genus Viscum; species Viscum album. Next base: position 64,907,021 of record OY728128.1, read on the forward strand.
GATCCAACAGTGATTTAATAAAATACTATAAACAATAATGTTCATCCAATATATGTTTTACAATTAAAATCATGTTATTTTGGGTTTATTTTATTTATTTTACAAAGCTTTAGTGAACCCTTCAAGAATTATTAAACATTTTGTCTTTTTAAATAGTTTTTCTTGGGAGTGTGACTCAACTCCACAAATGTAACCCCATTATTTTAAGAAGTTCAGACATTGGCCTTATAAAATATTTTTTCCACTCCCCTTTGGAAATAAACATTGTCAAAAACCATCATCGGGTTTGTTGTATAGATTAGTTTAATGTGAGGTGTCCAGAACCTAAATAATAATCAATTCCCCATCCTTTCATATATAAACTCACACAAGCTCCCACTTCCTCCTCACTCATAGACTTTGATGTTCGTCCAACCTCTTCCCTCCTTTATCTAGAATCCTCCCAAGGTTCCCCAAGCTCCCAAGAAGCCTCTCTCAAGTCTATCTCAAGCCTCTCTCAAGCCTTTGGAAGCACATTTCAAAGTAAACGGTTTTCTTCCTTTCTCATTTTGGTCAAATATTCATTAACTTTTTATGCCATTTTAATTTCAACTATTAATATTGGGGTATAGTTTCACACCTACCCATACTGACCTATTTATTTATTAATGATTGAAGACCCCTTTCTCTCTCATTAAACACCTCCAATGTACACCTGTTACTATGCCGAAATTCTGAAAGGGATTTCTCTCTCCTCATTTACACTCAACCAATTCTTTTATATCATGGATCTAAATTCCATTACATTTTTTGAGATGTATAAATATATAAGTCCCTTAATTTCCATGTAATGTTAATATTATGTGACAGCCCTTTCTCTCTCATAAACCATTTTTATCTGTTCTTATGTCACTCTGTTATGCTTTCGAAATTGCACCACGTTTTTCCAAGACAAAGTCATTGTGTTGTGAATACCATGCCAATTTCTCTATCAAGGGTATTCACCATTATTCAAATTTACTTATTGTTTAAAGAGTTTCCAGTATATATTCCAAATTCGTTTATCATGGAATAAATGATTGTGTTGAATGGTTCAATGTTTTATGATCCATGTCGCACACTTATGCATGAAGTGAAATGTTTAAGAAGGGTGTTCCCTAATAGCACTTCAATGCATTGGGTAAAGTATAGAATCATTATAAGTCATGTTCAATGGATGTTTACCCATTATAATTCAAGTTAAATGAGGGTTTACTCATTCTTCATGTGAAATTATGGTTTACTCTTGCTTCATTAGAAATGAGTTTGGTTCATGCTAATTCCATGTTTAGTATTGTTTCCATATTTCCATGTTATGATTATCATGCTTTATCCTGCCTTTATTTTTATGCTTCTATTGTGCTCTATTGACATGCCTATTGTATAACATGTATTTAATTAATCATGTTATTAAATGATTATTCCCTTACTGGGAATTATAACTCACCCTTTTCTTATGCATGTCCTCAGTTTAACCAAAGAAATGATTAGTACGAGGGAATGTAGTGGTCATGTAAAAGATGCTTTCAATAAAGATGTGGTATTTCATGTTTTACATTGTTATGCAACGATCTTATGCCCCAAAGACACTATACCTCTTGAACTTCTATTTTTTATCAAGAGAATTTTATGTAATAAATTATGTTTAATTGTGTAATAAAAAGCAGGGTTTTCATAGTGGAACTCATGAAAATGCCATGTTCTGTATGAAAAACACTGTGTGTAGTCTCCTACAGTAGTAGCACTTGGGTTTAATGTAATATATGGATGGAATATCATGTAATATTCCCTCACAATCCATCTACTCTCTTCCAGATTGGCCATACCATGTGGCTGACCACATACAAATGGGGTATGGTATTTGGACACAACCATAGAGAAACAACTCATTCCTATATTACATGGAAACACCATGTTGTCCAGCTGAACATTGTGTACTGACACATATATATGGAGTCACATACTTTCCACTGATATAGGTAAGAGATGAAATAGGGCCACACACCATATAGGTCCCCTCAAATGTCATATACCCAATGCGAACCTTTCATTATATTTTGAGCATCCCTATCTCCTATGGTTGAACTCAAAATTTGGACATTGAGTAACATATCATGTGTTTTCCATGTAGAATGTGAATGTTCCATCAGTTGTGGAATTATAGATAATATATGAAATGTTCTGGGAATTCCAACTTTTTAGGTGACCCTAATGAGGGAATTTATTGTTCCAGATCACCAAAATTTCTTCCAGTTTTTTAATCTAGAAAGGATGGACAATGGACATCCATGACAACTTTTTCTTAGCATTACCCTCTAACAGGGATATGATGTGGATTTCCCCAATGATGTGCTATAGTCCATACCCTCTATTAGGAATTCCGGGTGGAGTTTCATAATGACTTATTCTATATGATTCACACAAAAAATGCTAGACAATGGAGTTCTATGATGACCTTCATCTGGGAATTACCCTCTAGGAGAGATGAGCAGTCGAGTTCCTTGATGACGTTCCTAAGGGTTACCCTCCAGCAGGGCTGTGTAGAAGAGTTGCTCACTGATTTTTGGGATCCATATATTATGCTATGGTATGATATCTTTATGTGGTGTTTGATCCACCATAACCATGAAGTGTTATAACAAGACATGGTTTGACACTGCTTTGGACACATAAGGAATAGGGACACTTTCTCCCTCAAGATTAACAGTTATAATTAATGCTTTATTAAATAAGTCATACTCATACCATAAAACCATTAGATATATGGAACCATTTAAATTTAAAAACATTCATTTTTAACTTTTTATTTCACTTATGTAAAATTATTTATATTTGGAATGAAATTCCAAAATTATACAAAATAAAACCATCCACAAAACAATGAATTTGATCACCACCTGAACGAAAAAATTGATCTTCGAAAGTCATCAAAATGGACATAAAATATAGAAAACAAACACTCTAAATCCCAAGTATCATGTCTTATAAAAATTCCATTGGGATAATATACATGTAAATCACATATGAAAAGGACTAAATAGTTTTGTAGTCTTGGTAAACTCGATACATACATGAGTCTTACATTAAAACTGAATATACTAATTACATCATAATACTAACATAAATAACATAGAAGATAATAAAATTATTCCATTTATTATTTCCTTCCAAATCACTCATTATTCATGGATTCCTAGGGAATGTAAAAAAATAATGGTGAGCTCAAGTTCTCGGTGTGGGAAAAATATAGTGGTTTCAATAATTAATCAATAAGAATAAATAAACATCGAAAGGTAAATAAATGATAAGACGTGGTACTCAAATAAATATATAAATAAAATAAAAATATTTAATATTAGGAAACTAAACCACATTCCATTTATACAGTTAACTGGAAATTAAATATACCCATAAATATTTCGACACAAAATCTCATTGATGAATAGTAACTAAAACTAAATGAGGGAAATGCCTAATTGTTGGACGTCATGTTTGAGGCACACGAAGTCTTATACCATTAATACCTTCCCTATGAAGGTTTAAAACAATGGATAAAACCCCATTTAATTTGTCCAACTCATTTTTATCATTATAACCTTCTAAATCATCTAAGGGATATATAATGATCAGGTCCCACTAATCATTACCATTCCAAATCATTCCTCACATCAATTAAGGAAAATAAATAATATTATTTATCAAATAAAATTATGGAATAGAAAATATAGACATTTCAAAAATTAATAAGTGTAGGATGACTAACAAAAAGGTGTATTGTTGTTGATGAATGGATATGATATTGAAATATCATTAAAACATTCTTGGGGAATAATCCTTAAACATTCCAAATTATCCCATACCACTTTGAAATATTTAAAATCATAATTTCACATTAATGAATAACCTAAATTGAAACATTTAATTTAATTAGAGTAATGAATTCATGATATATCATGTTAATGGTATGTATATACACCATAAAAATGAATTGGGGAAAAATAAAAAATAAGACTCCACAGAATGTAAATAGAGATGAAAGCACTTAACTTTCATTTCTTTTCAGGTGTACCTCTGTTAAATTTCTATATATTGGATTTGGTAGAGTTATTAACATATTAAAAACTAATATTTATGTTTATTATTTTATATATTATCTTCTTATAATATCTTATTACTCATTTGATAACAATATTTAATTATTTTCACTATTTTTGGTATTAATTGACTAGTTTGTCAAGAATGTTTTATCATGTTACTTATTGTTCCAATCCTGGGTTAATAATCTATATAATTTAATTCATGATTTAAATAAAACATATAATCATTATATATTTATTTATAATAATCCAAAATATTTAGTGATATGAAATGAAATTCACCGTGCCATAATAAAAAATAGAGTATTATGTGTGTAATATTGGGGTTTTTCTTATCTTGTTTCAATTAAATATATTTGATAAATATAAGAAAGATTTTATTGAATATATAACATATATATTCAATTAAAATAATCCTCTCATAGTATTTAATTTAATTTATTTAGGTAAAACACCTTTGTAAGAATAAAAATAGGTTTTTATTAAAAAAATCATTATATTAATTTTTTATTTATATTTAATTATAATTAATTTGAAACAACTTAATTAATTTTATATTTTATTTCAACCAAATATTTTTCATAAGTTATTTAATACGATTCATAACTACTAATATAACAGCTATGTTATATCTTATTATATTAAATAATAATATTGTAATAAAATATTGTTGTTTTGTAGAACTCAGTCTTGCCTGTAATGCACACCGTCAAGGAAAGTTGTTGTTGTGTGAAAGGTATGTTATCATAGTGTCATGTGAATTTAAACTTATAAATTATGTTAAATTTATTTAAAATAAAAAATATGTTATAAATTCTTAGTATAGTATATTCCCTTATGCACTTAGTGATACATTTCATACACACTAAAGAATACAATGTTCCTATATTAAAGTTATCAGGAGTTACATTCTCCCAATATTAATTAAATTGAATGCTCGCTATTTAAAATCGATATTGTCGATTGATTGATCTTATTTACTATGTATAAGTCCCATATCATGAGAATGTCTTGTAAGAAATCCACTAGATAAGAAGTAATGAGAAGCATGCAGGTCACATGGAATAACATATAATAAGGTCTCAATATAAGAGATCTTTAGTTTAAAGTAGAGATATATAATTTGAGTAAAAATATATATAGGGATTTATATTGGTCATCAATCACCAAAAATTTAATTTTCAATGTAATTTTTAGGGCCTCAAATGCAAAAATATTTCATGATTTAGATGTCCATCAGTTAAAAAAATCAGTTATTAGGAAACCATTTTTATGATACGTTTCCTCAAGTTGATAAATTGCTTTAATACCATATAATATAAGGGATTTAACTTACAAGATACTTCTTAATTTTAAATGATCAATTAAATATTTTGGATGTCCTTTTATCAAATAATAATTAATTCCATTATTTATTAATTGGGTTTACGAAAATTAACATTGATCCATGAATCACTAAAATAATCATTTAATAGAATAAGTTCCATAAAAGAGTTTCAAGTCCAACTATTTGTCTTTAAATATTATCCAAAAATATATGGAATGGAAATTAATATCATAATCTAAAAGAGGTGCTACTTTTTTATCATTAGGACTTATTCATCATATTGGTCAACTAAAAAAATCTCATATTATCCTGGCTATTCTATATGTCAGTTGTTCTTATCAGAACATTATCACCATTTAGTTATATGTCAATGTATCGCACCATTTTAAAATTTTATCGGTTGTCACCAAATATATATGTTGTCCTTTAAAAAACTCATGTTAATAATGTTTCCAAAAATTAATATTATTAACATCCTTGAAACAAGGCCAATCCCTAAACACCATTTACAAAAAAATTGATACAACTCAAATAAAAAAATGCATCATCAACTTATTTTAACATTGATAATTCCTTGGTCATCAGTTTATGCCCTCGAATAGGGAATTGACATTGGTAGTGTTGAGGTTCCCAACATTTCAGACAATAAACTGTATGTAAATTATTAGGATGAGTTTCATTTCCATCTGATACACTCTTCATTTTTCCTTGGAAATTATTTTCATAATTTCCTTATTTTACACACATAAATAATTTACCAATTTATTTGATAAAAATTCATAGGTGTCTCATTTCACATTCCTTTCTAAAGGGAAATCAGTCCTTCTTCTCTCTATGGTCCCCACAACTAGATCACTTAGAAAACTCCACACTACTCTTCATTGGTGTGTTCCTATTATTGGTTCATATATGTGTTATTAATCATATATCTAGAAAAATGATTAGGTAAGAGCATGATTTCATTCAATACTATCAAAACATCATCTGGTTTACCATTTTCACTCCCTTTTTATCATGATCAATGTTATCTTGACTCTTTCTAGTACCTTCTATGGACTAATCCCAAAAACCAATTATTGTGTAAAAAATGTAATAGAAATATGTAAACTCATTTATTGGAAATATAAATCATCACACATTATATTAAATCTAAAATACCTCAGGTTTAACCTTTATTATTTACTGTCAAGATCAATCATAATGTTTGTTAATGAAAATAAGAATTATTATTATAATATCCATCAAGAGTGTCCAACAAGGTACATAGTAATGCCTATTTTTTATATTAGGTTACAGCTCATCCAGCACAATGAAACCTGTCAGTGTAGTTACTTCTAGGTACATATAACCTAGAACCACCACCTCTTATAATATCCATATAGGTATATATTTCTTGGAAATCTAAATAATCTCTAACTAATCAAAACTTTCTATTGTTCTTCTATACATATCCTCAAATTCTAAGATAGTGTTTTGTTTTCTAATCTATGCTTTCCATAATCTAGTTCCCAAGGGTTCAACAAAACATGCTTGAATACCAACTCTAGTAGTCTTGGTAAACAAGATACATACCTAATACATACATTACAACTTAAAATACTAATTTAAAAATAATTTTTCTTTCTCCAATTAACATTGAGTATAATAACTTTATTCTATATAGAATATCCTTGTATAACATTATTATTTATTGGAATCATATAGAAAATAAACATAATATGTGTTTTCTTAAATTCATAGTATGGAAAAATACTATGGAAACAATAATGAATCATTAATCATGTTAACTTAAATATATGATAAAACATGCCATTAAAATAACTATATAATGAAAAAAAATAAAAATCGAATGGTATAAAGCTGAATCACCTTCTATTTACACTATTAATTAAATATTAAATGAATCTATAGATATATCGAATCAAAATCTCGAAGTTGAATATTAACTAAAAAATGAGGGATATATTAAATTATTGGATGTCATGTTAGAGTCATATGAAACCCTATACCATCAAGGCCTTCTAAAAGATGGATTTAACTACTAATAGAAATAGGTTTAATTTGGCCATATTTTATGTCTCATGAGAACATATTTTGAATCAAGGGATATATAACGCTTGGATCCCACTTTCCATTACATGTCTGAATCATTACTCATATAAATTAATCACAATAAATAATCCACATTATCAAATATCTGTATTGACTAGATAATACAGATTTATCAATAATTCCAATATGTAGGATAAATAAAATCAAGTATTCTTCATGTTTTTCAGTTGAGATAACATTTATATTTAATTAAAACATTACAGGGGTAATTAATATTTAATCCTTCCAAAGTGTTTCATACCGCTTTAAAAATTTTGAATCCAAATTTACCTAGAAGTCATAACATCCAATGAAATTTTGAGTATCATGAAATTAAGTAAATTCTATATATATATTTTTAATGTGTATTATATATATCATAAAAAATGAATTAGTTTATAATAACAAATAAGTCTCAATGGAACATAAATTGAGAAGAATTTTATTACCTTTATTTTTTTGGGTTAACATATTCAAAATTTGTGGAAAATGTAACTAAGAGTTTTAATAACTTTTTACAGAACCATATTCAGGTTTATAATGTTATACTCTATCTTATTACCTAGTTGACATCAATCATTTATTATTATTTTCTATTTCGAGTCTAAATTTCCTAGTTTTCGGAGTATGATTTAACTAGATAATTATTGTTCCATCAATGGCTTAATAATATCAAAATTATAAACCATGGTGTAAATATAATATATATTTTGTTCATATATATGAATAATAATCGATAATATTTCGAGAAAATAAATGTAATTCAATGTTCATGACGATAATAGGTTGTATGTACGCATGAATGCTACTATCATTTCATTGTCCTATTAAAATAATGAAAATCAAAGGACAAATATGTATAACGTAATTATACTATAATATATATGTCATATATGTTTCATTGGTTTAATAAAACCATGGTTTATATGCTCCAGGTTTTGTTTGAATTATTCACATCTATTTGAGGTGGTGGTAGATCACACTTCAACAAATTATGTTATTGTATTTACAAAAAATGGATTGTTTACATGTATGTGTTATAAAATATTATAGAAGTATAATTAAATAATATACATAAAATATATCATATATAATAATTTTTTTCTCATATCCCCCCCCCCATGAGAGGAGGTAACAGTAGAAATAACAGTCATTATTTCTTAAGGTTGTAGTTCACCATACACATAAATGGTCAATTTATTACCCATTTGATGGATGTGTGTGTAAGTGTAGATTATTCCTAAAAAATAAAAAAATATAAGTATATTTATTGTAATGTTTTTATTATAGAATAATGATATAGTATTAATTTAAGGAGAGTAGAATGAAAATAATATAATAGAATTTGATGAAAAATGTAACCTCTTATTTAAGTACCTCATTTTGGTTTTCACCAAATGGTTTCCTTTGATAACATTGTAACAAAGGGGATGATTCTGTGATTAGAGTAGGGATTTATAGGTAGGATTTAAAAAAAATGGTTGAGCCAATGTTTCATGAGTGGTGTGAGTAAGTGGGAGAAGAGTATGTCGGTTATAGGGTTGGAGGAGTGGTACTCATGTAATGTTTTGGTAAGGAATTCCACAAACATTCATCCTAGTAAAAGTAGATTAAATAACTGTCCAAATATTATAAAAGTAAGGATATGGTGGATATATGAACAAAAATGTCGCTTGTAAAAGTTTTTAGGTAATTTCATTCCATAATATTAAGGTTTAGCCCCATATTAATCTTAATTTCACCTTAATCAATGAAATTTATTTTAAGTACTTTCACTATTATTTTGGGTCAAAAACAAAGTTTTAATTTTTATAAATTACTAATTATTATTATTATTAAAAATAAGGAATCATTTTTTCAAAATTACAAACTCATAAGTTGTAGAAATTAATTTATCATTAGTCTTATATATATAATAATTGTGTGGGTTTCTAAAGTAAAAACGTTCAAAGGTTTCATAAGATTTTATATCCAATTTTAACGTATAATTATTTTAAATGAACTAAATTGAATTAATTAATAAAAAAATAATTTAAGTAATCATTAAAAAATTTTAAAAATACAATTTATCCTTCGAAATAAATTAAATGAAAACTCATTTTTGAATTAAAAATTAATATTTTTCATTATTATTTAAAAATGAAACATCACATAACAATGCCAAAAATTAACCCTAAACTACTTTTTATGATACTCATTCAAATTTAATTTTTTTTTCAAATATAATATTTCTAAATGTTCATAAACTTTTACTTAAAATATGTTCTTCATTAAAATGAACTAAAAGTGACTTAATTAAAATACAGTATTTTATTTGTAATATTGTGTTTGTTATTACTTTTTTTTAAATATCTATTATAAGTATATAAAAATATTAGATTAAATATATATATATATATCACTAAAATAATCTATTAATATTAATTAATTTAATTTATTTAAAACAAAATTTGGGGTAAATAGGTTTCTATAAAAAAAAATTCATTATATTCATGTAGTATTTTAATTAGTTTTAATTAGTTTGTAACCATTGAGTTATTTTTATATTGTGTATCAGCCATGTGTTTTCTTATGTTTGTTAAATCAATTCGTAACTGATAATTTAATGTCAAGGAAATATCTTTTTGTATTAAATATTAACATTTTAGTAATATATTGTGGTTTAGTAAAACATAGTGTTACGGGTAACCGGATCCGTTAAACAAATTCATTATTGGGTGAGATGTTGGAAAACTCAGTGTCTCATTCATTTTAATATATAAAATATAATGAGTTTTTCAGATATTAAATAAATTTTAAATTCTTGGGAAATTATATTCACTTACATGCTTAGTGTTGGGTGTCATATGTATAATTCATTCAGATTTAAGGCTTATGGACTCTTTAACCCAAAAAAAATTTATTGGGTTATTCCTCATTCATGATGTCCGTAGTATGAATAATGTTCCAAAATTTGTAAAATATAATTTCATTATTCATCCTTTTAATTTTTCGGGATATACATGTTTCCAAAAAAATATTTTAGGAAAAATATATTGATTTTAAAAAATAACTCTTATTTCTAAAACATCTCTTTGCCTACTATAGATGTGTTTCATCTTTTCACACGAATAATGATTCTTTTATAGAATCTATTTTTATCTTTTTCAATTTGGAGTCCCAATTTTTATTCATGATTGTATGAATTGAGAAATCCTTATAAAATCTATTCCCTTAAATGGGTTACTTCCTGAATATAATTTTAATATATTTATGTGGAATTCCTAATTAAGTAAATATTATGATTTGATTGGTGTGTTCAGAATTATATATCCCTCCAATGTAGTGGGTAATGTGAGGTATCACATGAGATAATTTGTGACATTATTTAAAATGATACTATATTTTTTCACAATGATAGTGTTATGATTTTGAACATATATTATATTTTAACATTATTCTAGCATTGTTATCATCTATGTTTTGTATTTAACCACTATAACATTAAATTTCAATTTTACGCATTGGAACAATCCATTCCTTTACAAATTATATTTCATTATGATGTCGATGATGATCCAATGAATATTTTATGATGATGATTATTATTCTCAACCATGTTTTGTTGATTCATATTTCTTATTCATCATCTTGTTGGACATATAGATCAACCCTTTTCTTTGATGTATATCTATATACGAATACTAGTACTTATGAGAAATGGAGATTTCGATGGTTAATGAAAAATATTTAAGTAAACGTTTATTTTTTATGTATAAGTGATGTATGGTCAAAAAATTTCAGGCCACTAAACCATTGGATCTTAGATTATAAATATTATATGTTTTTTGTCTCAAAAATAATGTCAATTTTCATGTAATAAAAAAAGTTTCATTATAAAAACCATGTGGTTATAATTTGTTATTAAAAAATTTTGATTTACAAAATTACCTTAATACAATTTACTCTCTCATTCCCAATATTTTCTTATTATTTTTCACCATAGATTTATATCCCTAAAAACACTCATTTATTCATCCATGTAATCTTTTTTGGGGGATTTTCCCATAGATTATTTTATAAATCTCCGAAGAAAATTATCATCTCACTTAATCTTGGTATATTTACAACATTTTCTTGGTTTTTTTTTCATTCCATATGGTTGTGTATCTTAATTTTTTTTCAATCCAAATTTGATTGTAATGTTTTATTATTGAGGTCATTATCCTACCTTTTTGGAACCCCATTCTCCATTTCTGGTGGGTTTTAGTGGATTTTAAGTGTTCCTCCTAATTAAGTTTGGTGGTTTCATATACCACATTTTCTTTATTTTCATTGAGAGCTTTCGTATTCCAATAATTTAATTATTATTTTTTCAAAAATGTCACAAAATTTTTTTCAGCTGATATTCATGACATAACTAGTGGCATTTTACCAATTTTGATATTTTCCATAAATACATTTTCTATGAATTTTTTGAATGGAGGAATGTGTGGAACAAAAATTAGTTTGATGAATAAAAAATTAGTAATTTAAATTTTTTTAGTTGATTTACTTGTTGATATTAGAAATGGAATAAAATATGGGAACCATAGGTACATAGTTAATTAGACTAGTAAAAGAAAATATATGCATAAAATACTCAAAATATCGTTGGTTTTCCTCTATAAGACTGAAAATATTCATATGAAATGTAGTGGGAAGTACATTCTAGGGAGACCTATTTCATATAGGAATTGAGAAAATTCACTCTATCATAATATTATAATTCGTTTTTATGGTTTGATCACCATGATTGGATGATTATTCTAGGATCCCCTTGACTCTTGATACTATTATTATTCCCATTGGCGCTTAATCAATAATGATTACTCAGATTAATTTATCTTTTCATATCTAAAATGATTTATTGAATTACTCTTCCCTAGATAATTTCAACACCTTCTTATCATATGGTTTATTTTGAAATTGGAAATGTAAAATTGATCTAGAACATTTTTTATATAAAACCCAAAATGTGATCTTATTAAGCTAGTTGTTATCACACCCTACACATGCCCAATTTTTTTATATGGATCATTTTTAAGAAAATTGTGGTATAAGAAACTTGATTCACGACTGTGGTTGAAATTTCTATTTGTTGAGAATGCAATGGTATTTTTGTCTTTATGGGGACTGAATACTCATTATACAAGAATATGGGATGAAGTATTTTGATTTTTTCTATATTTATTTTGTAGAATTATAAATTTTTGTCGCATCATCAGTAACCCAAATTTTCTATTTTGAAAAAAAATTAGAATTGATCACATTTTTATTTAATGTTTTATGACTAAATTATTGTATTTAATTGACAATAAAATTTTGATATTCATTTATGTTACGACCTATTTATTTTTGTATAATTTATTTACCAGATATTTTGGATCATGACAAAAAACGTTATGAGAAGTTCATGATGGGTTTTACATTCATGTTTTTCTTATATAATTTTATGGAAAAAATCATTCACAATGGGTTTTCAAGATTCATATATACTAGTTTTTTCTTTTAGGGATTTACAACAACCTTCATCCTTTCCCATGAGCCGTATCAGGTGCATGAGTACGAGAAAATTGGATTGAAATATAATAAAATTGTATTAGGATTCTATTTTTTATATTCTTTTGGGATGTTTTAGTAGATAGTGGAATAGATCGTTGATATATGAGGAGAAGGATAGGATTGAGTATCTAGTTAATAATATTCAGAAAGGGATATTAGTTTTCATGGTATATTGGGAGATGTGTGTTTTGAAGGGAAAAATCATTTAATTTTTTATTTTAATATATTTTGATTCAATCCATAATTGATGGAGTGATTATTCTTAGATATATGTTTAAGGTAAATAGATTGAATATCTTATAGTAAAACATTGTATCCCATGTAGAGGGGTACAATTACAACCATAATGGTTGGAATAGTGTTTACAAAACAATGTGGGAAAATAACAAAAATTAAAAGTTTTTTATTTTTACTATCTTTATGTTTTCGAATAACTATTTTTATAATTTTTATGGTTGTTAATTGATATTTTAATTAATATTGTTATTTTTAGCTTTTTAGTGGTTTATATATTCATATTCAGTTATATATAATTTCATTCCCCCTTGAATCCCCAATGGGAACCATCTAAAGGATGATGTTCATAATTATCTGTATGTAATAACCCTAATGGAATTGATTTTGAATGATGTGGTAATATGAATGATCAAGGATATATAAAGAGTGTGTTTTAAACCAACTATGTTATTGGAAAGATGTCTTGGATCTGGTGGATTAATTTATAATGATTAATAATTTATTCACCACAATAATTTGTCATGCTAAGGGACAAACTGTTCTCAATAGTTTGATGATTTACCAGATATTATCGTTAGTTTCATTAATTTTCATGATAATAGACAATCCATTTTAGTGAATGTAGTTATTTTTGGTTGGATGGTCCTAGAAAAAATTTATTGGAGATTATGGTTCAAGATAAGATGCATGAAATCATTGGGTGAAAGGGAGTTATGGTAATATTCACTTGTTAGCTTTTCCTTAAGACCTTAATTATTGAAAAATCTCGGCAATTGGTGATGATTTTGTAGGACGACCTATTTTCATGGATTATTTCAATCAATTCAAAGAGTTCATAAAAATATATTCGTATATAGTAATAAATGAATATTTAATACATTTAAATTTTTTTGAGTTTCGGACCTAATTTTCAATCTCTAATATTCTTTATTACGCATCAGAATTATGATTAGGTTGTAAATAAGGAATTTATGGTAGAAATATAATAGGTAGATATGTTAGTATTTATTTAAATTTATTACATGAATTATCAGAGTGACTTTATCTCTTAAATGGGGAAGAAGAAGTGGGATGTGGATAAAATGGTATGTGCATGTTTATCCATAATTATTGGGAAATATTCTACATCAGTTTCATAGAAAAGTGGTTCTCTTTCTTATTATCAGTGTTGTCTGGATAATTTTTCAAAGCATTAATTCTTGGAGGCCCAAATCAAATTACACACTTATGGGTTTCTAAGGTATCTATAGATATTATTTCAATACATATTCACACCCTAATTTAGTACAAATTCTTCATATTATAAGAGAACTATAGTGTAGTTGTATGATCCATAAGAGGCATGTTCATGGCCTCATAATCAAGGAATTAGTGTTACTTCATCTTTTGGGTAGATTCAGATCCTGACTAAAACACAAGACGATAGTAGACCACATGTCAACTGTAAGGTGAAACGGATGCATATAATAGATGAGCGATTAGTGAACGATTTTTTGGGCCCTATGAATATGAGAGTTACAGCTCATATTAATTCATATACAGTGATTAATTTATTTGAAATTTACCCCACTCAATCAATTATATATGAAAATTTATTGGATTTTATTACACTATCATTTTACCAAATGGAATATTTTATGGACATATTGACACATCATTGGAAGAAAAAGTGTAAGGATTTCTATTTTTCTATGGTATTGTCTATAATTAGAATTGGATCTAGCATAATATTTTATGTCTCTTGAAATTTATCTTATTTATATTATTAATGGGATGGATTGGGTGATTTCTTTCATGGAAATTATGCTCCTTTTCATTGAGTGGTGACATTTACTAACTCCAATGGAAACCATTATGTGTTTGAAAGAGAGTGGGAATCACATTCTAGTCATCTCATACCTCTTTATCCATAGGATGGAAGAATAATAAGTTAATCATCATATTATATCATAGAGGAATGTGAAGGATACTATTAGAATGGACATCCACTAATCAAAAAAGAGTTTAGTAATGGGTTTATAATTGGATTCCCAGAATTACCCTTAGAGTGAGAAATTGTAATTTTTATCGATCTGGTCACCATAAATAGTCTGATTTTCATTCACTCATATCATATAGAACATATAGATGTGAAATATAATTGATTGTAATTATATGGTTTAGAATCCACGGTATTCAATCCTTTGAGTGTTCCTCCTGGGGCTACCCTATTACTTATCACTATGAAAGTATTTCAAGAACTCTAAATATGGATCGATAATAGAAATATACAGTAGTTAATGATTATGAACCTACATCATTTTAATCATATAAAACACCTAATTAATTGTCTAAAGGATAAAATTTGGTTTTTCAATATTGATCTTTGACCAGGTTATCATCAACTCAAGCTGAAAAATGTTGATGTTCCTAAGACTACATTTTTCAATAGGTATGGACATTATGATTATATATTGATTTCATTATAGTTAACTAATTCACCAAATGTATTTATGGATCCCATAAATATAGTATTATACTAAAAACATTACTCTATTTTATTGGCATGTTAGGAGATAATACACCCAGAGAATGAGAGTGAATTAGTGCGTCTGGATAATTAAAAAAATCAAAAAATTTCTTCAAGATATTTTCCCCTATTTAGAATCCATAAAATCAAAACATAACTCCTTTTCATGATGAATCCACAAAAATTAATATCCCATATATATTAACAAAAATATTAGGTATTGATATATTTTTAATTATTTAACATATAAAATATTACTCCATATAGAATACCGACATTATTTTGTTTCTGTATTAGGATCAACTATAAATCACAATTTAGAAGATACGATGCTTACGTAAGGTCACCCCTCACAATGGTTCATGTCAGGTACATGTTTCATGGATTATCCCATAGCACCCCAAGACTCTATGTTTGTAGTTGATTTGATGATAATTCACTACCTTGCAAGGACCATTGCTTCATATTATATTCTATGAACTAATTTTGTTATGGTATCCATATATATACTATTTGATATTTATCTCCATTTAATGATGAGAAGAAAAAATATGTTTAATAATTTAATTCTGTATCATCTGATTCTAGATGTAATGCAATAGTGAATTTCAAATCATTCTCCAAATACAACACTAGGACTTGTTAAACTCTTTATCAGAAAGATTGAATCATTTATATACAAATATTATTCACACAATAAAAAAACTCATGAAAATTAATAAATTGTATTATTATATAATATTTAATGTTCAATACACCAGTAAAACTAGAAACATACAAGATATTCAAAGAAATATGATATTCCAAGAAATACACATATTACACTACCTCAATAATGAAAAACATGATTTAAATTACAATTCCACTTTATATGGTATTTAGTCCCCTTTTTTATTTATGAAATATACCCATGTGGTTATCAATTTCTTATTCCCCGCTCAAAAAAACACTGATTCCACATCTATATTTTTTCTCTATTACCAAACTTGTTAAAAAAATTAAATATTAAAACATGTAAAATAAAAAATAATTAATCATTTTAGAAATATTAAATTAAAATCAATGTTTAGTTACAACATATACTGATTCAGTTTTAACCATTAGATATTACTCTTTTATATTACAATAATAAAATTCATGTGATTAGTTATTAATTTTCCAAATAAACTCCACAACATCATTTAGATTCCATATATTTAATTATGTTAAATTTATATATATAAAATCATTCATGTAATGACTTTCTTATTCATTGTGTGATGATCCTTTTTTATATCACTTGAAATCTATTATTGAACTGGTCTCTTGGAGTCATATACATTCATTGTGTGATGAATTACACCTGTAGTAGTGTGATATATTCTTAATGGCGTGAGAACACGAAATTTCAGATCACCTAATCTAACTAAACATATTTTTGGTTTCCTATTGTGTCTTATAAAATCACACTCCAAGATTTTTGAATATATTTTTCTCTATATTTACATTGTGTTTGATTTTTTTCACATACAACAGAAAACTAAAATAAAATATGTGATATGTTTGAATATATAAATTAAATAAGTGAAATATATTATAGTTTTTATATTTGTAGGAATAAATAGAAATAAAGGCTATATGAAAACTATTTAAAAAATTATATTAATACAACTGTCATTTAATTTTATTAAATTATTTTTTTATCACTTAAGATTTTTATATTAAAGTAAATAAAAATTACACATAAAAATAAATCATAAATTTTTTTATAATTATAAATTTCTGAAATCAATGTTATAATAAAATGAGTTTTGGTATTTTTCATAAATAAGTACATTAGATGTGAACACTGAAAATTATAGTTTCTAAAAAATTATATTGTTTATATCTTTATCTATATATAAGCGGGAAATATAAATTTATAGAACCATTTAACAAAAAAAATAAATAGTGAGTAAAAATATTAATTTTAATATACTATTTTAAACCTATAAAACATATGATTTTCATTATATAACAAAAGTAATTTTCTTAATCAAAAAAATTTATTTTTTGTCTACCCATTTAATTAAGTATTATCATATATAAATTGTTTTATGGATGGATTTTAATGAAAAAACATTTATTTCTTTAAATGAAAAAAGTAATTATATTAAATGGAAAAAATATATTTTTATTATACACAAAAATGTGAAGCATAATACAATCTTTTCCAAAGAAAACTATTTTTAGGATTTTTTTTGCAAAAAAATATAAGATTTATTTTTTTTTGATTGTTGAAAATTTTCTTTGAAGAAATTAATATATTTTATTAATTTAACATTTAAAAATTAGTTTATATGATTTGTTTTAATTATTTTATTAATATAAATTTCTAATGTTAAAAAAAGTTACCATAGTAAATGTAAAATATCTAAAATGATTTTTAGTTTGTATAAAATCTCTAATTCATTAAATAAACACAAAAATATATAGTATTTTCTATTTTATCTTCCAAAACACTTTTCCTCCATTATTATGATCATTGGTAACCTTTTAACATTGAATAGTGATATAAAATTATTGAAATGTAATGCATACTTGCAAAATCACACCACTCTACACTTATGAAAGGGGATCACATATACAACATCATGCTACATATATCCATTATAATATCTTCTTAAAATGATTTATTTAGTTTTATATTGATTTCAAATCATTACTTTATAAACCAATGGTATAATTTTTTAGACTAAGGAATCCATTTATTGATGATATTTTAATTATAAATCCCACGTTCTCAAAGTGGATATTTATTACTCTTAAGTACATTATTCAAAGTATTCATATGAAAAAAATTTAACCACGCTAATATATGCATCTATTTATTATTAGTATACAATAATATTGTTATATTAATTTATAAACTATTAGTTAATATATTTATCCAAAAATTAAAATTCCATAAAATAGATCGTTCTTATGTGAGGACAACTATCTTTCACAAAGTGGTGTGGTTCATTTTTCATCGCATCCACTATTGTTGGGTAACAATGATTTATTTTGTACCTAAATATATTAATTATATCACAGTTATTATTCTTAAATTATAATTTATTATATACCTTCATTCCATCATATTTTTGAGCAATGAAAATTTTATTCCAAATTACGTTTAGAAATCATCCTCAGCAAATAATGAATTTAATTTTTCATCAACACCATTAATTGTATATTATAAGAATTAATTTAATTAATTTATATGATATTTATTAATTTCTCATTTATATATTTGATTTATAGTATCATTACATAAAGTAATCTTATTATTCATTAAAACATTATATAATTCTCTTGTTTGGGGGTCTTTTACAACCTATTTGAAGGATGTAATATAAATTATAGAAAAATATTTAAGGAATATTATAAAAACTATACTATTATATAATAACATGGGATTTATGTTGTTTTTATTTTCATTATATTTATTTATTGATATTTTCTCAATTTTTTAAAATATCACATTTAAATCATTAAACAAGACAAATGTAGTTCTGTAATATTTTCTTTTTCAAAAATATTAACATTACCCTTCAATGAATCAAAATAGAATATAATAAATCTTTTATATGTAATGATTATAGTATATATAAAATATTTTAATGTTGATTTATTTTACATTAATAATTACTAATAATTTTCTTTCAAAACTAGTATGAAATAAGAGATTCTAGATACTAGAAACTGATGGTGAGAATAATGTATAACTGATAAATATATATTTTATAAATGGATTAAATTGAAATTTATATATTAATAAATATTTTTATGGATATTTTTAAAAATGGGGAATAATTTTTTTTACATGATGATACATTATTCTCAACTAAGAGGGTGTAATGTTAAGGGTATTTTGACTCAATTTTGTTTCTTTGAGACATGATTTCATAACGCACAAAATTTTATTTAAATGTGAAGAAAACCAACAATTTAATGCATCATATAATAAATCATATTTTATCCATGTAATTTCAATTTCAATTTCAATTCAACTCATTCAATGATTTTTTATTAAATTTTTTGTTATGTTATAATGGATATTTAAAACTCAAAACTTCTTTATATGAGTTATAATATTTATTCTTGTGCTAATTTCTTCAATACTTTTTTTCAACCAACATAAATTTTCCTTTTATATATTTACCTCTTTATATATAGGTAAAAAATAATATATAATTAAAATATCCTTTCTATATGAATTTCTTCACCATAGAATTATGATATTATAAAAAAAATAGGCATTCTCTTTAATAGTGATGCTTCTCCAATGTCCCTATATTCACATCTCCCCATATGTGAGTTAATCCTTATGGAGTTATTGTCCGGAATTTTAAATTGTTTTCAAAATTATTTTAAATATTAGAAATTTTTAGAAGAAATTTTAATATTATTATATTATTTAATAAAAAAGATTTATATTTTAGGGAATTATTTATTTTATAAATGTAATTTAATGAACTGTGTTTTTATTAAAAACATATACGTTTACAAAAGTAACATAATTTTATAATACTTTTCTTCGTAGAGCCATTTTTTTGGGTTTATAGTATATTATTTAAAATATTTTTATTGATCAAAGTATTCCTTTTTAAAATAATTTTTTTGGTCTTTTAAAGAATTTAATAATTGGATGTTTCCCTGTGTATCTCAATGCAATTTATCAAATGACAAAAAAAATTATTTTAATATATTTCATAATCATTCAAAATTAATTATGTTACACTAGGGATATGTTTTGGTGCCAATATACATATCATTACTATTGATTTAATATTCAATAATATTTTAATTTTTTTGCTGATACATTTCACTTTTTGTTGCTTTATTAATTAATGATTGAATTATGTATTTTCAATTTTTTAATAGAAAAAATATGTATATATATTTATTATTTACATTTTTGGGTTCCAATGTTTCAATCCAATAAATTATTAATTTTTATATATCATGAGATCAAAATGATACATGAGGGGATTTTCCAAAGACATAGGGAACAAGAGAGTATTATCTTAAAAAAATGGTACATTAGAGGGTAATCATAAGACTAATGGTGCATGGGAGGATAATATAATTCCCATTATAGGTAAAATTAAGGTAATAAGAAATACAATAATAGTAGAAGGGTTCTAATACAAATTCTAAAATTGTTGCATGTGTGTTAATCTGAATACCATGAAGGGTATAGAGGTGGTATGTCCAAGACCAAAAAGATAAGCAGTTAGTATGTCGAGCCCAACTTTGTGACGAATTCCTTGGACGGTATCCTTGAAATTTTAATTTCATGAAAAATTCTATCGAACACTCATATTTCATAATATGATGCCTAGGATATTAACCTTGTTTTGTTGCTTATTATCACGTGGTATTAAACTTTGTTTCCATGAAACATGTGATTACATTCATTTTTATCCTTACTTATGGAAAAATATTTTAATTCCACATTATTTTTAATGATATATTTATTCCCTTGTCTTATTTGGTCATATTTATATGATCTCATTAATTGGGAAGTTTCAATAACTTTTCTATTAGTAAGAATTTTATTTCACCATTATGGTGTCTATAAGGGAGACTAGTGTTGTTAAATTATGGAAAATTGATCAATGTTTTCCTAAAATATATTTCTTTTGTTACAAATTCTCAAATATATTAAACCATTTGTACATATATTTTGTTATTATTAAGAGATTTTATTTTTAACTAATACCAGCGATGTGAAAAAATGATTAGTTTCATCTCGCCTTGTATCAAATATAATGTTTAAAAATCTTTTTCAGGCACTGGACCACAGGGTCCTATTGTGGGGTTCCATAATTTTTATTAGAATAGGTATTAATATTTTTATTATTTTTTTAATATTTTAGTATTATTTTAATTAAAATATATTGAAAAAAATAAGGATATACCTATGTATATTAAAATAATATATTTATTTTTTATTGTATAGATTCATTGGTTGTCCAAATAATTTCATTCCATCTTTGATGTTGGAAAGTGGATGCACCTGTAATATAGGCGAACCAAGTGGAAATACACTAAAAAGGTCAGATGTGTATCATATCAGAATTTACATTGGTATATGATGATTGGGACTATGACTACACACATTGATAGATACTTCCTAAGAATTTTATTAATCATATTCTCTAAATGAACCATTAAAAATAATTTGAGGAAATATTTATGGCATGATTATAGACCAACATAAGAGATAACGAATTAATAACCTATACTGATGAAAATATATTTATATATATTGGGATATAATTTTTTATTTTTTTATGTAAATTGTTTCTCTGACATCAATGTATATTGAATTAATAATTCATTATCATAACTCATGTAATGGATGGATAAAAGATAAATCAAGTTAATATGGGAAATAATATAAAATTTGGTTGTGGTCATAATGAGAACCCAAATGGGAATGAACCTGGTGTTTAAAATAATATATCGAGTATCACCCAAAAATATAATTTTTTTATTAAAAAATGACACCATTAAAACACTCTAACACACAAATTAATAGAAATTTTGATATTAATAGGAAATTTTGCGATGATGATGATGAAGGAATTATTTTTATATTTCATTTATCTTAATAATATAGGAATATACACTCAGGGGAATGTATCAAAAGAAAAAATGAATCCTTTTAAATGTATATGTATTAGATATTAAGTTTTTTTAATAAAACAATATAGATTTATATGTGAATAATAAAGAATGTTATTAGACCCCAACCTAATTCACTATCCAAACATCATCAATTAAATTACAACAGTTTTGTCTCTTTGAAAACGATGCCCCAACCAAAAGTCTACCAAGGATTGCCATTATTAATAACTCCCCAAACCAAGGGAACATAAGAAATACTATCCAATAAAAACTACTAATGAAAAGAATGATAAATAGTAAACAATTATCTATTACTCAATACTTTTTTATGATATAATGAACAGATGAAAATATAGATTTTAATATAACTGTATTATTTATAATTGTTTTTAAATATAATAAGGACCTAAATGTTAATAAAACCATATAATTGATAAAATATATATTTGGATTATAATTATGAATATTGAAAAGTTTTTTTGTGACAATAAAACATGTATCAAAGATTTTAGTACAGAAGTAATATTTTTAATCTCATAAAAATTGGGTCTTCCCATTCAATTAAGTATTATCATAAGGAAATTTGGGTTCATAAGTTGTTGAAAGATAAAAAAACATATGAATATTAGGATAAACTTATATATATCATTAAATTTAATAACATTGATAATATAATGATGCATAAAAATTTAATTTTTTGGATTAAAATTTCAAATAAAATATTTGTCGCATTATACGGTCCAATTAAAAAATTATATTTTATAAAATTTGTAAATTTTATTTAACAAAATTATTATCAAATTTGATAATAACAGACTCGTCTTACGTAATAAGAAAATTTTTAATTTTTTTATCATTATTAACTATTAATGCAAAAAAATAGTTTCCATCATAAAATAGAGTTTTACTAAGTAGAAATGTCCTATAATAGCCAAGAAACGTGAAATAAAATGCGTAGATTATAATATGATAATCCAAAACACTTCTCATAAAAAATCATACCCTTTTTTCTATTTGACCCTTTAAAAGTAAAATACTATTATTTAAAGGTGTTGGGTAATTCTTAAATTTCCCTTCTATTCATTTATGAAATCAAATGAATTCCACCCATTCATACAAAATATATCCATTTAAAATTAATATTGCAATATAAAAAATTTACACTAACAATACCCTTATATCATGTTAATTAGAAATTGTTATAAATTATATCACCTTGATCTACCATTTCAATTTTGATTTATATGAGTAGTCACTAGATCTCTACGTGAGTATTTAATAGTCTATAGTCTTTTATTCCTAATCGTTATCTTCCAAATATTTTATTTCTTGCATAATTTAATTAAATAATAATTATTCAAAAATATAATGTTGTTGTAGAAATTGATTAAACATTATTCAATCATTTTCAACCAATAGGGAAAACAAATAAACATTGACTGTTCATACATGCAAACTATTACATCAACAAATCGATGCATTTAATTTTTCATCATCACCACTAATTAATGGAAAAATGATGTATTTGAGGGATTATTACATTTCTATGAAAAAATGAATATTATAAAAATATAATTTATCCCATAACTTCATTTGTTCCCATTCATTCATAAATAGAATCATTAATCATACGTATTTTAAGACTACTACCTCCTTTAATTATGGATTTCATATATCATAACAATGCTTCATGGATTTATTAGATAATTAATTTAATAATGGTAAAAAAATGTAGAAAACATGTTTATTTTTCATTTTTATTGATATTATAATTATATAAAAACAAATACTTATTAAATCAAGGTGACATAAACATGTTTGGGTGATCATTACCACCTAACAAAACGATGTCAAAATATTTATATCATGAACAATTGATGAATATTTTATATTTTTTATAAAATTTCATAATTAATTAATTATAATTTAATATTTATAATAAAAATGGTGTTATTTATAATTAATATATTTTTAAAAGTATCACCTTTCCAATGTTAAACACTCATTTCATTTACAAAAAACATACAATTATAATTACATAAATGAAAAATGGAAATACTGAATAAATGGAAGATCAAGATTCTTATATGTTAGATAATATAGTAAAGTATAATTTTTGTTTGAAAAAAAAACAATTAAGTATTACATTACAGAACTAGTATGAAATAAGAAATCAGAGTTTCTGGATACCAATAGTTAAAATAAACTATAACCAGAGAGTATGTTTCTATTAATCAATATAAATTATTTTTATACCTGAATATATATATATATATATATATATATTCATGAAGTATGTGGTTAAGATAGTTATGTATCTATATGAGAGTTCATATCATGCAGGGATACGAGGGATTAATGGTAAGTGTGTTTCATCATGTTTTCCTTTCTTCAGAAATTATTTACTTTGGGAACATAATTAAATTTATATGGTGTGTATAATGATACTGGATATATCATATACATGGTTATCTTGAATTAATTTTATTTAAGTTAAAATATAAATAATTAGCTTTCAATATATATTTATTAAAAAATTCTTATTTTTTATTTGGTGTTGATAACAAATGACTTCTTTCTTTGAGATATTATAGTTTTTTTCAACCTCTTTCTTCCTTTTATGAGTTTCAACACCATAAAATTTTATTATATTATATTTTAACTTCTTCTCTATGAAAATTTAAATTATTATTTAAAATAACTTTACAACAATGAATGTCAACATTAAAATTATTAAATTTTAAATAATTATATTAATTCTATTTAATGGTGATTTTTCATCCATTTATTTATCTCTCCATATCACCAGATGAAAATATTTATTTACAGATAATAACATTTAGTTTTTACAATTTTATTCAATATTATTTTAAAAATTTATGGTTATGAGATGGAAGTTAAATATTGTTATATTTTTGAATAGAATATGTTTTATTTTTAATGGAAAACTATATTTTAAAAAGGGATTTTAAAGGTTTTACTTTAAAAAAAATTAACTCCCTACTGTTTTTGAAATAATATTTATTGAATAAAATAATTTTTATAATATCCATTTCGTTTTTAATTTTTATTAAATAAAATTTTACATTAAGGTAAATTTATTTCATTTTAATGAAAAAATATTGAGAACTTTCCAAAAAATTCAAAAAAAAATTATTTCCCAATATTATTAAAAGTGAAATATATAATAACATTAAAATGATCTTTCTCATATATTTAAAAATATTTTTTGTCCTATCGGTCATATTTAACACCCAAATTTTAAAAAATTGGCATATTTTTTTATAGTGTATAGAACATGAAACACTGAGCTTAAACATGCCATCGAATATTATTATTTAAATTTATTATTTTATAAGTTAGTTGTTAAATTTACTATTATTAAAAAATTTAAACATATAATTACATAATACGTATACCTATTTTATATAATCCAAAATTATCGACTAATGAATAATAAATATGTACCCAATTTTTAGTAATGGAATTTTATGCTTTAAAATATGTTTTCCTAAAAAATATTTTTAATTTATTAGATGGAGATATATCATAGATAGTTTTATCCAATATTAGGTAAATTAATTTATTAAAAAAATATCATTTTTGAAATCACCATATAATAATTATCTTGGTGTGATGTTTTATTGTTTTTCTAAAAATATTGATTTTTCCATTAAATGTGAGAAATACTAATTTTTTGTAAAACTCTCATTTATTATCATTAAAATTTCACATTATTCTTTAATATTATCTCAAGGTAACATAATACATGATTAATTTGGTATAATATAATTAATAACATTTGAATAATTATTATTCTTGATTTCTCTATAAGATCATTGTTCTCATCAAATTAAATTGTTCTAAAAATAGTTTTTCTTTGTGCTTCATGATTTTATAATGAACCTATTTTCTACCACTTTTAGGAATTGAATAATGAAAAATTGATACCATATATGGATTTTGGGGTCCATATTTATTTACTAGTCCCCTATATTTTTTCATTATTAATAGTACATATGGTAATATTTATCACCTCTTTAGAGGTATAATGGGTAAAACTATGTATAAAATAAAATTTAAGACCTAAAAGTCTCTCAAAAATTTTCTCTATTCATATTTTATAAGTTTATTTCGTCCATATATTTCTATGACTCAAAAATATGGCCAATTGGTTCCATTTTTGTTTGAAAATAAAATATATATTATTTCATTAATGTAAAAAAAACATCACTGTATTTTTTAACAAATATTTATATTTTATAAGTGGTATTAAATAAGATATCAATGATGATAATGCTTAATCTTATTATTAACATTTTTTACTTATTATCGTACTTTGTTTTAATTTTTTTAAAATATATACATAAATTCAACACATATAAATAACTAAGTTAGTGCCTGTAATGTGTACTAAAACTCATAGAAAATAGAATTAAGAGTATAAAATATGAATTTTTAATGATAATATATAATCTTGAATTATTTTAAATGATCTAAATTTCATTCAATTAATGTTTTAAAATTTTAAATTTTAAAAAATTATTTTAATTGGATGTTTAAATTGAATTTTGGAAGACTAAAAAAATAAAATATTTGTTTAAAATACAGTCTATTTAATAATATTTTAATAATATACATAAAATATATAAATTACTGAAACATATGGGATGATTCATGTATGATAATATACTAGAAAATAACATAAATAAATCAAAAACTATAAAATATAAATTATTTTTAGATAAATTTATATTCATTTGTAGTGAAGATGTAGTGCTTGCACAACAATAGAGACTGTCTTAGTGGTAAAAATAGAGTAGTGGAATGCCTTTTTCATGACAATTTTTTCAATATTATGTAAGAATGGTTATTCTTATGCATAGTTTCTAAATTTTGAGATACATAATAAGAATATTGTCTAAATTCAAGTTCAATGCTTATGAATGGTGTGAACATTAAAAATATCATATTGAATATATTTTATTATTATGAATGATGATAGTAGATATTCATGAAGAGTGAATATCAATGATAAAAAAAATTTATAAATTTTTTTTATGTTAATAAAAAAAATTTAATTTTTATAATTTTTATAATTTTCTCAAACATTTACAACGAGATGGCGGGAAGTATATAAATATTTCAAAAAATATAATTAAATTTTATTAAAACATTCCTACGATAATATTTAGATGTGTTTGTGTATGAAAAAAAATTATAGAAATTGTGGATGAGTAATTAACAATATAAGATATTATATTCTAAATTGTATTTTTTTTCATGATGTTTTTTAAGGTCATGAATAGTATATAGTGGTTTAAAAACCTTATATAGTATTTAATGTATAAAAAAATATTTGTAAACAGTTAGAAAATTATAAAAATAATTTTATAACACATCTTGATATAAAATATTTGTTCACAACCTTCGTGTTCTTTATTCCACTTGTAATTTGTAAATTTACCTTCACGACCCTTAATGTTTGAAAAATTATGAAATACCATTCATTTTAAGCTATAAAAGGGTCTGAATTCATCTATTTTTTCATTACCAAAATTTGATGATTCTGTTAAAAATCATCCTAAATATGTCTTTAAATATCCATTCCCTCATCCCATGGATATTGGTGTGATAATAAATCAATTCCATAAAGTCCATAACATCAATTAATGAAAGGTAACACAGAGGTAATGATAATAATTTTTTATATAAATCTTATTTTATTAGTAAAATAACTCTTTATTTGATTATATTATGCCAAGATTATATGTAAAATTACTAGTGGTTTATGTATTATTTATCTACACTAATTATTTATAATTTCTATTTGAATCACATAATTGATCTATTAATTCACTCTGAATTCAATGATATGGCTTTTGAAAGATAGTTATTAACTCAATTTCAATTTATTTGGTTATAACACTACTTCCATGACTATGTTATTTCATGGATAAGTGTAAAATTACAACATATTATATTACTAAATATTTAAACTACATCTTTTATAGTATTGTTTTCATAAATAATTACTTAATTCATTAATTCTGACGTCAACAAACTAATATTAGTTAGGGTAAATTTCTAAATCTCTTCATTATTCCTAATTAGATATGATTAAGTCCTTGTTTGGGAAATTATATAGCATTATTGTATTTAAATAAATCTATTTTATTATCATAATTTTATTTCCTATGCCTACATTTTTTCCTTTCATTTCATTCTATTAAGTACTCGAGATACCAAAATGATGTTTTTAAGAAAACAAACCTTGTTTTTCCATTTGGTACAAACTATTTTTCTTACATATCGATATTTTCATCCAAAAAGATTGAATTTTTTTATCTATTTTATGATGATTTTTTAATTTTATATTTTCCATTGATTTATTTTTTATAAAATAATGAATTTAATTTTTTTTGAATGATGCACTTGTTGAGCTTATACGAAAAATGTGAATGGAGTCATTGTTTTAGCATACTCATTACAAATAAAATTCCCCAAAATCATGGCCAATGATGGATTGGAATATTACTTTAATAGTTTTCAAAGATATTCTGAAATGAAATATTATTACTAATATTCATGAAATGTTTTTTTAAAGAAAATAGATTCACAATTTTAAAAATATTTTTCTCAATAATTTTTAAAATGACATTTTTTTAGTATTTCTATTCTTCAAATACAATTACCCTTAATTTTAATTATACATTATTTTGGATATATTATAATGATTCCATTGTAGTTATTTCCCTAGATGGATTATCATAAATTTGATTGTGGAAAGTATATGAACTATTTATGATAACTCATCCTATACATACAATATTCATTAATAAGGGTTGTTGATAATGTTGTATTGTTTATTCATATAAATAACGCATTGAACATATTATATGATTGTATAAGTCAAGTTATTTATATACCCTGGATTCATTGGTTATTCCCATGAAATTGTCTATTTTTGGTATTTGGTTGTGGACTTACCAATTTATGCAAGATGTCTTTGAATAAGTTTGCAAAGGTAAGATTAAGACTTCCGTTATATTGCATTAATTTATTATCATATTGTTTATTAATGTCAATGTGATCATTTTTTCAGCTAATATATCACTAGAAAATTTGAAATCTCTTGTTATTAGTTTTATGGAATTATTTTATCACCATTTAATCATTATATATTATTATTTTTCATAATTTAATGATTAAATGGAAAATGTTCAAATTATTTACCATAAAATATTGATTATTCCTCATTATTTCTATGATATTTTCCACTAAACATATTCTCTTATAATATATGCTCAAACATCATGTGTATTCCAGTTTATAGGGTTTGAAGTAATGTTTTATGTATATTATTCCTGATAAGTTTACTATATGTGATGTACAGACATGGGAATATGTAGATTTTTAATAAACTAGTTATTTGTGTATCCATGATATTGTGTAAGTGTTTTTACTTTTTCTATTAAAAGATAATCTTATTTTATTGGTTATTATGTAATTGATAAAATATTTACTTTAGATTTTGTATGTATTAGATGGTTGAAATTGTATCACACATATTATTATAAAAGCCCAAAATATATAAGTTGTGTTTTAGAAATCAATAATAATATGTTGGTTCAAAGATATTATAGTTGGAATAAAAAGAATGATTTAGATAACAACTTTTAATGTGAGGCTAATTGATGAGTTATAATTATCATCATTAGTTGATAAGTCCTTGTTTTATCATATGATTAAAGGAATCAATACAATATTTGATGATTTATGTGATTGTTGTTTATTATTATTAAGAGTTTATTTGGGATACATTAAATTTTTATAATCCATTGGATTTAGTATTTGTTTTAGTGAAAATTTTATTTGATTAATAATTCATTATGGACATAATTATATTGGTATTGATAATATTTTGGTTTTATATAGCCTCTTATGAGAACGTAATTATTGTTAATTTGGGTAAAACATTTATCAAATGTTGGAATCAGTTATTTATTATATAGATAATATATGTATTAAAATGGTTTTTTACTATTTATCTAATATTATTTTTATATAAGATAACTATTTTGGGGGAATTATAAGATTAAGTAAAATAGACTTAATTTTAGTAGTTATGGGATTTTATTTCAGTAAAATAAGCTGATTTATCTTTTGAAAAAAAATTCAATAATTGATTGAAACATTATTGTTTAATTGAAATGTTTAGTTTTTAGAATATGTGACTGTGTAATATATATTTTCTCATGAGACATTAAATGTGATTAACAGTAATCAAATATAAATTCTATATTAATCATATAATATTATATAATCAAATCCTCTTGATTTTTGGTTTTCAGTCTTGGTTTGGAATATTTTTAAGAATTTAAAGTATATCTTTTTTACATGACCCCCTCCCCAAATTGTGTACCCGTCCTAGGCCGACAATGATATAAGGGAGATTGTGATCGCCATGTTCCCACTCTAGTAGGCCTTGGGTTGGCGTCTAGCACTGAGGGTACAATAATAAAAAAATTGTGAAGCATTTCCCTCCAAGAGAACACATGAGAAAGAGTGAGATAAGATAGACATCAACCAAATCCTAATAAGGTAAAAATATAAAATAAATCTCAATTACACATAGGTAATTTCATGATAAACTAAAACAATTGAAATTTTAAAACTGTTAGTACCAATTAAAATTAAAAAAACAGCAACCACAAAGCCCGAACAGCTCCTGTAACCCCAAGCTATTAGTAACCAACCTGATCTCCCTCCTAATCCAAGTTACCTAAAAATAGATAACATATACATTGGGTGATTATTATAACAGTATACTCAGAAGGATCCTCCTCGGAGCCTCACGTTCAACAGTAATGAAAACAAGCTAAATCACAATGTCCAAAATGTAAAACTAACTCATCAACAATACATGTATACTAGGTTCCCAACCAAAATAGTGATACTCTCACTAATTATTGAATACCAGATTATATAATATAATAATGAATATCATGGTTACCCTGCTAATACGTCCCCAATGGTATAAGCCGACAACCATTTAAAGATCATTATTTTATTACTTCATTCACTTTTTATCATTTTTAATCATTAATTAACCATTAACAATTCCTATGTATATTTCATTTGCATAACACCCAGATTCCATTGTTCCATTAAATTGAAACCTCATCATTGCATCCCAGTATGCTCCAACCACATGGGTTTACATCATTAATTATATCCTTTACTAACCACATTATTTCTCTCCCATATTCCTAGAAATTCTAGAGAAACATTCTAAAAAAATATAAACAACCAACAAGAATTAGAATGCATCCAAACATTCACATCTAACTCGTTTCATTATCCCAGATGTCCTCCCTAACACCCACATGAATAAATTGGTGCATCTAGACTATCTTGGAATCAACTATTGCGACAATCAACGTGCCATTCTTCCCCTACATATCATAACATCCCCCAAGGCTCACAACACATTAAAAGAAACAGGAGAAAACATTCATTTCAATTAGTCACTTTTCCCATAAAACATGCATCAAGCTTTCAAACATAATGGGCTCTTCTCAAGGATCCAAATCACAAGGCAGTCGGCCTTACATGGAAAAGGGTAACTCAGAACCCTACTAAGAATTACCTTTTTATCAGACAACTGGTTCATTAATCTATCTATAATTAACCGATTTATTATTTTTAGGTTGTTACTATGGGTAACCTCAAGAGAATGTTTTCATACCTATCACAAATTTATTAAACATACTAACTGATGATATTTTATTATGTCCAAACAATAACAACAACAGACGGATTAATTTACATGCCTCTTTATCTTTAGCAAAATAGTTATCAATAAATTCTATATTTACATTATTTTCCAATTTCCCTCAAGAATGAAAAGCTAAAAAAATCAATCAGAAATATCACAATATCTAGGAAAAGAATATCCAATAACACATAATAGATATAATTTTTTTTCCAGTTCAAATATTTATTATGACAATTATGTTGTGTTCTAATGGGACAAGACATATTAAATCTATATTATAACATAACATAATGGAGATAAAACTATTACCCTACCTCAAAATATTTCTAATGCTCTTTAAACATAAAAACAAAATACATCACCATCACCTCTCATGGAGGAATTTATCCACCAAAGGATAAAGAGACACCCCCACACCGGAAAACACCCAAGAATGGTCTTTTGGGATGATGGAGATAGCATTCCATAACAGGTATGGAGAAATATAAAGAGATGAACCCAAAAGAACAGAGAAATATCATACCTTGTATCAAAGACTGATCGGTACTTCTTGGTCGCACCAAAACTTGTGGTTCACATGCATCAAGAAGAACATCATGGGTAATTGATTCAAGGAGTAATGCTTGATCGCAGAACTCTTATGAGAATGAAGGAGAGGTTAGAGTTTCCTTCCCTATATAACAAGAAGGTGGAACATGGGAGAATGATATATCATCCCTTCTAAATATTCAACTGAGAAACTATTAATCATATATTGGATTTTACATTAAAAGAGGATCTCATTAAACCATGCAGTTTGAAAAAATAAAGGCTTCATAATCCAAAAGAAAATTAATATAGGAGTCGTGGGATTTAAATCATCCTTAAATCCCTTAAAAAAGTATTTAAATCATTTTTAGTCAAATAAAATGTTAAATCAGAAAATCTAGAATATATTAGAAATTTGGAAAAGGAAATATGGAACATTAACTATGAGATAGAAATTGGGACACTATTTATGTGATACCATTTATTTTACATCATTTCTATGACACTGTTTCTTATGGCACCGTTTCTGTGACACCGTTTCTATGACACCATCTTTTTGACATTGTTTCAGTGATTAAATTTCTATAACAACGTTTATGTGACACAGCTAATGTGACACCATTTTTATAAAACTGTTTTGGGGAACCATTTATGTGACACCATTTCTGTGAAACTATTTCATTGACACCGTTTATGTGTCACTATTTCTGGGAATTTTTTCCAATGAAACAGCTTGGAATTTTGGAGAAGGAAATGTGACACAGTGTCATGAAATACTTTAGAATTTTGGAAGAGGAAATGTGATTTTGTTTCCTGAAACAGTTTGGAATTTTGTAAAAGGAAATGTGACATTGTTTCATGAAATAGTTTTGAATTGTAAAAAAGTGTTTGGTATATGTAATATTGACCTCCCAAAACCCCTCAAACACTATATTTCATCATTTAATAGATCATATAGTTCTATTACATTGCATCATATACTAATCCAATCATTCTTGTCCTCAAAAATCCAAAACCAACCGAAAAGGAAGCATAAAATGGGTCTGAAGAAGGGTAGATGGAATGGATCATCGATGAGTATCATTGATGGGTTCCATAAGGTAATTTGTGGTATTTAATCATGAAATTCCTAAATGATTAGTAATGACTATTAACTAAAATTTAAAATCATGGTTAATACACATATAAGAGTGAAAAGAAAAACATTTTGAAAAAAATCATCTGATTTTGATATTTTTAATGAATCCTTTTTGGTATTATTTTAAATTATATATAACTAATTGATTTTTTTATGTTTTTGGATAAAGAAAATAATCTATTGTATAGTAAATGGGGGCATTTTAAAGTGAATGTTTATATTGAAGAAAGAAATTTTCTGTAAGTATCCATATACTGATTGTTTCTTTCATTATGTTATGTCTCGTACATAGAATTTTGTGCTCATCCAGTGTTTTTTATATGTCTTTCCCAGAGTTTCATAATTTTTAATGGAAAGGAAGATGAAAATTTGAATTTTTAGAATATCTTTCATAAAATAGAAAACATGTCATATTTTAATGTAAATATATTATGGAAAAAACTAGATTCTAAGTAGTGATGTCCCCCTTATAATTTTAGGGCTTGTTAGGTAAACATTATAACCAAATTTATTAAATATTTATACCAAAAATTATTTTAGGAATGAAATAAATGGAATTATAATATAAATAAACCATATTTTTTTTATTTTTAATGCCTGGAACTTAAATATATTCCCAATTTTTTTCTCTCCCTAATTTTTAATTTAATATTTAACTGGATCAGTCTCGTGAAACACTGAAGCTATTTAAGATAAATAAATGAATTTAAAATGAATTATTTACTCAAAAGTAAAAAATATATTTCTACATACTATTATGTTTTTATGCACCACAATCACCATAAATATATTATTTCCACTATATAAAATATTAATAAATTTTTGAAAAATCCCTTGTAATACATGGGTTGTACTGAAATAATCTATTGAATTTTACCTACCACATGTTTATTCAAATAAAAAACTATCAAATCACCAAGTATTGATCTATAATATCTCATAAAATCATTTCTCAAAATCCCATATTGGAAAACCTAATAAAATAATCTCATTGTACCCACTCAAATTTTTATGATATGGGCATTCATTATGCATCCATATTTTCTAGAAATCGATAACATATTTCCCAAATAACAGATAATATTATTCCATATTCTTTTAATTTATATATAATTAAAACCCAATATTTAAAAATCTCAGTTAAGAATCAAATATGAATATCAATACTCACTTCCAATCTAAAAACATATGATATGGATAAATAAATTAAACAAGATTAAAACTGAGACCTGACATGAAACCTCAATCCTTCTTGTTTTTATATCACCCAACATCAAAAACATTATTCCTAACATGTGGTATGACAAACCTACTTTTTATTACAACTTAAACATGATTTATTACATAAAACAACACTTGATACAAAAAAGAAGATCGAGAGGTTTAGTGTCTTTGGGGCTTAGTATCATTACATAAAAACTTGAAACAAGAAATACAACATCTTTATTGAAAACATCCTTTACATGAACACTACATTTCTTCGTACTTAGCATTGCATGGGATAACGTGAGGACATGCATAATAAAAGGGTGATCTATAAAGCCCAATAAGGGAGTACACATGCAATAACATGAGGAGTAAAATACATGTTATACAATAGGCATATAAATAGATCATAAAAAACATGAATATAAAGGCATGATAAAGCATGATAATCAAAACATGAAAATGTGAAAACAACACTTAACGTGGAATTAGAATGAGCCAAGGCTCATTGCACATGGAGCATGAGTAAATCCTCATTGCACATAAAGCATGAGTAAACCCTCGTTACACTTGTATTATCATGAGTAAACACCCATTGCACATGACTTATCATGATACTATACTTTACCCAATGCATTGGAGCGCTATAAGGGCTCACCCTTCTTAAACATTTCATTTCATGCATAAGTGTGCCACATGGATCATAAAACATGGATTCAGAAAACATAACCACTTATTCCATGATAAAGGAATGTGGAATTCATACATGAATCTTTATAATCAATATGTAAATGTGCATAAAGGTGAATACCCTTAATGGAGAAATGGACATGGTATTCACTGCACAATGGCATTGGGTTAGAAAATCGGTGCGATTTCGGCAGCATAACGGCATGACATAAGAATTCATAAAAAAGGTCGATGAGAGAGAAAGGGGTTACTCATCATATTTGCGTTTAATGGATTGTAAGGAGGTCATATAGATACATGTCCCAACAATTTTAATGGAATTTAGGTTCATGATACAAAATTATTGCTTGAATGTAAATGAGGAGGGAGAAGTTCCTTTCTGAATTTCGGCATAGTAACAGATGTACATGGGTGTCATTTAATGAGAGAGAAAGGGGTCTCCCATAATTCAACCATAAATATGGAAGAATTAGGGAGTTGAAAAACCATACCCCAACATTCATAATTGATATTAAAAGGTCAAAACAACTTAAAGAAAATTGGACAAAAATGAGAAAAGAAGAAAAAAACCCTTACATGGAAGTGTGCTTCCAAAGGCTAGAGAGAGGCTTGTGAGAGGATTCATGGGAGCATGGGTCACCTTGGGAGAATTATAGAGAGAGTAGGGTAGAGTTTGGAAGAACTCCAAAGTCATTGAGTGAGGAGGAAGTGTGATCTAGGTGGGTTTATATAGGAAAGGTGAGGGAATTTTTTATTATTTAGGTTTGGGTCCCCTTACATTAAATTAACCCAAACCACAAACCATCACATGGTTTTTTCCCATGGTTTTTGGAAAAGGGAATAGGAAAATAATATTTTATAAGGCCAAAGTCCGAAATTTTTAAAATAATAGGGTTGCATATGCAGAGGTGAGTCATACTCCCATGGAAATTAATTTTAAAAGACAAGTTGTTTAATATGTCTTGAGGTGTTCATTAATGCTTTGAAAAGTAAGCCAAACTAACCCAAAATCACATTATTTTAATGGTAAAACATATATTGTCCGAACATAAACATTATAGTAGTTTATTACATCACTATTGGGTCATTATGACGTCATAAAACACATTATATATTTAAACGGTATTTAATTTTTACTCAAAAATTTGACTGTCTCAGAAAATTATGAAAAACTCACTGTTGGATAATTTCGACGTCTTGATTCCAAAAATAAAATTTATTTTATCTAAATAATTTTCTAAAAATGTTAATTTTCGCTCCTAAAATAAAAACCGACATTTATCGAAAATTCACGGGTTTTGACAAAAATGGCTTTCAACCCAAAATAAAAATTACAATTGAATTCATAAAATTATAAGATCATCTATATTTAATAAAAATTAATTTAATAATAATATTTTATTAAAATAATATTTAATTCAAAAATCCCATAATTTAATAAAATAGAATTCTTAATTAAATAATAACTAAAAACATTATTTGTACTTTAAAAAAATATTTACAATGTATCAATAATGACAGGAAATTATATTCATTATTATATACAAAAATAATGTACATGAACATAGTACTATCGATTAGTTACATTACCCCATAAAATAGTCGCATAAGACCTAAGGGTAAGGTGTGCAATGGTGACAGACTCTTGGGGTGGCTCGGATAACATTGCTCAAGTGGTAATCTCTATCAACTTCCACTTTTCCCTTTAGATGGTCCCGTTCGAGCTTAACAAGATGAAGCTCAGGTTGGGCTTGGTCCAGAGCGAATCCTAAGGATGGAACCTCTTTTCCCAGCTCTGACAAAAGGGCTTTCTAGGGGGAAATTCTACTACATGAGGCCATCACTTCTTTTGTCTGAGTAAATTTGGATTTGATAAGGCCCTATATTTATACTAATCATGTGATCACTATTCAACGACTATATTAGCAACAATAAAAATTCTTAGCATAAAACCAAAGAAGTTGACATTTTATATAAAAATATAGATTCATTTAATTAGATCAAGAGGGATTTCCATTATTGAATCTTTGGGTCGTTATAATATTCCCCCCTAAATAAATTTCTCAATCGAAATTTTCCTTTTTCCGCACTAAAATAGATGTGGGTAACTCCGATTCATCACTTCCTCCGCTTCCCAAGTTTCCTCTTCAAACTTGTGGTTTCTCCACAACACCTTCACGAGGGGCGTTGTCTTATTTTGTAGAAATTTTTCTCTATGATCTAATATCTTCACTGGTTGCTCCTCATAAGATAGATCGTATTCCAATTGTACCACCTCAGAAGAGAGTACATGTGAAGGGTCTGGTATGTACTTCCTTAATAGGGATACATGAATGGCATCATGTACTTTGTCCATAGTAGGCAGAAGTGCTAGTCGATAGGCCATAGCCCCGACACGATCAAAAATATTAAAGGGGCCGATGTACCTTGGACTTAATTTCCCTTTCTTTCCAAACCTCATGACCTTCTTCCACAGAGATATTCATAGAAAAACCATGTCTCCAACTATAAACTCAAGGTCTCGTCGACGATTATCTGCATAACTCTTTTGTTAACTCCGGGCTACCTTGATATGATGCTGAATGGTTTTCACCTTCTCTACAATTTCCTCAACCATTTATGGTCCAAGCAGCTTACGTTCACTGACCTCATCCCAACATGCCGGTGTTCTGCACCTTTTCCCATACAGGACTTCATATGGTGCCATTTGGATGCTCAAGTGGAAACAGTTATTATAAGAGAACTCAACCAGAGGAAGATGTTGATCTCGTCCTCCTTTAAAGTCCATTGAGCATGCTCTCAACATATCCTCAAGTGTTTGGATAGTCTGCTCAGATTGGCCATCAGTTTGAGGATGATAGGCCGTACTAAAGTTCAGTTCGGTATTCAGATCATTTTGAAGACTCTTCCAAAACATAGAGGTGATCTTGGATCTCGGTCAGACACAATAGATAGTGGTACTCCATGAAACCTTACCACTTCCCTGATATATATCTATTCCAGTTGATCCAAAGAGAAATCCTCCCGAATAGCAATGAAGTGTGCAGTCTTTGTAAGACGATCCCAACAAACCAAATTGCACTGTTTCCTTTAGATGTCCTTATAATTCTAGTGACAAAGTCCATGGTGATGTTCTCTCCATTTTCATTCTGGTATGGGCAATGGTTGCATCATCCCCTTAGAATTCTGCCTCTCTGCCATCACTTGCTAGCACTCCAGGAACTTTGATGTATATTCAGAGATCTCCTTCTTCATATTATCCCACCAAAAGTTTTTTTCGGAGATCTTGATACGTCTTTGTGCTCTATGGGTGAATAGAGAAAGTTGAACTATGTGCATCATCCAAAAGTTCCTTCTTCAGATCCAGACTCGATGAAACACATAGTCTCTACCCAAATCGCACAATTCCTTCTTTATTAACATTAAACTCTAAGGATTTCCTTTTTTTGATAGCTTCCACTTTTTTCTGATTTCCCACATCATCCTTTTGAGCATCCTTTAACCTTTCAACAAGAGACGGTTGAGAAATCATTTGTGAAAGGATGGATGATGTTCCCTTCTCTATGATTCCCATGTCCATCTTCATCAAGTCTAAGATGATTGTATCCTTATCAATTCTCATCATTGATAGAATTGTTGGATCCTTTTTACTTAGGAAATCTGCCACCTTGTTCACTTTCCCCGAGTGGTAATGGATTGAATAATCATAATCCTTGATGAGCTCTATCCATCTTCTCGGGTGCATATTAAGCTCTTTTTCTGTGAATATATATTTAAGACTCTTGTGGTCAGTATATATCTCACATTTCTCTCCATAGAGATAATGCTGCCATACTTTCAAGGAAAAGATCATCGCCGCCAACTCCAGATCTACGTTGGATAGTTTCACTCATGGATTTTCAATTGCCTTGATGGATAGGATATCACTTTATCATTCTTCATTAGCACACATCCTAATCCCTTCTTCAAAGAATCACTGAATACCACAACAAGTTCCCCACTTGTGGGTAAAATGAGCACGGTCGTAGTGATAAGCCTCCTTTTCAACTCCATGAAGCTTTCTTCGAATTCATCACTCCATGAAAAATTTACTCCCTTTCGAGTTAGCTTGGTAAGAGGGTTGGACAATCGTGAGAAATTTCTCACAAATCTTTGATAATATCCAGCTAACCCCAAGAAGCTATGGATATCGGTTACCGATGTTGGCCTTGTCCATCCCTCAATTGCATTTTTTTGGAGGGATCCATTGATATCCCATTGCTTGTGATGATATGGCCCAAGAATGAGACTTCCTTCAACCAAAACTCACACTTGGTGTACTTTTCAAAGATCATATCCTTGCGTAAAGTCTCCAGTATAGTTCTTAAAGGCTCATCATGATCCTCCTTTTTTTTGGATTATATTAGAATATCATATATAAAGACTACCACAAATTTTCCTTGGTAATCTCTAAATACTCTATTCATTAAGTCCATGAAGATTGATGGAGCATTAGTGAGTCCTAAAGGCATTACTATGAATTCATAGTTCCTATATCTTGTATGAAAAGCAGTCTTGGGGATATCTTCCTTCTTCACCCTTACTTGATAATATCTCGACCGCAAGTCCACCTTGGAGAAGTATTGTGCTCCACGCAGCTGATTGAACAATTCATCAATTCATGGGATAGGATACTTGTTCTTTATTGTGATTTTGTTAAGTTCATGATAATCGATGCAAGCTGCATTGACCCATCCTTCTTCTTGAAGAAGAGGACTGGTGCACCCCATGGTGAAGCACTTGGCGCATAAACCCTTTATCCAGATTCTCCTATAGTTGTTTCTTCAGCTCTTCGAG
Organism: Viscum album; assembly: GCA_963277665.1. Lineage (NCBI taxonomy): Eukaryota > Viridiplantae > Streptophyta > Magnoliopsida > Santalales > Viscaceae > Viscum > Viscum album. The sequence goes on from OY728128.1 coordinate 64,947,701, forward strand.
CACTACAATAGCCATTCTATATGATGTCTTGGATATTGGTAAAACCCCGGGCATATGTTCAATTGAGAATTCAACATCTCTTATAGGAGGAACACCATGCAGTTCCTCGAGAAACACTTTAGAAAATTCTCTCACAATAGGAAATTCTTCAAGGATGGGTTCTTCTTTGAACTCAATCATCTGAGCCAGATATGCGTGCTCATAGGGAAGTAATATTCATTCTTGAGATGATGGATCTAAAGGATATTCATATTCCTCCTTGCACTTGTAAAGAATCAGGGGCCGATTCTCCATATGGAGTGTGACTTCCCTATCCCAACAATTTATGTTGGCTCTATATAAGGAAAGCCAATTCATGACAATAATAGCATCAAATTCTACCAAAGGGAGTATGACGAGGTTCTCCAGGAAATTTAATCCACAGATTATTACCGGGAAGGACTTATATTCTTTGGATGCAATGATTTCCCCAGTTGTCGTACTCACCGACATCTTCACTTACATGATTTGTGGTGGTGCTGGGATTGGTCTGCTAAACTTTCGAGATATAAATGAATGAATAGAACCTGAATCAAAAAGTACATTCGTTATTCTTTAATGAATAACTAGAATACCTATCACCACTTTGTTGTCAGGGTTAACTTCGGCAGAAGTGATGGCAAAATCTCTTCCTTGCTGCCTTGGAGGTTGTTGGTTGTCTCCGAAAACCCTTGGATTGGGGAACTGATTTGAAAAATGACCTGGTTCTTTGAATTTGTAGCATTGAACAATGCGATGAGGTTCAAACGGAGAGTTACTTTCCTATGTCGCAGCTGCGGGTCTTTCTTGCCGACTGTTAACATCTCGGTGCCCTTATCTTCCACACCTGAAGCATTTCCTTGCCCCCTTAAGGCAATTTCCAGGGTGCTTCTTTCCGCACTTTTGGAAAGTGGGGTGCTGGATCTTCCTAGCACTGTTGGAATTATCCATTAGCCCACCAGCATTGAAGTCCACTATATGCTTCCTATCCCCATGATACCCCTGTGATTCTATGATCTCTATTTAAACCATGAGGGCACATAGGACAATTTCCTCATAGTTGTCAAAGTCACGGATCGCTAATGCTTTCCGCAGGCTAGGCTTCAGCCCACCAAAGAAGCGGTCAACCTTGCATTCGGGGGTAACAACAAAGACATCAGTTTATTGTGAAAGCCTTGTGAAGTTTTCCTCGTACGCTCTAATAGATTCTTCGTCTTTTTCTTAAGGTAAAGGAAGTCCCTTTCCATCTTATGTCAGAGGGTGCACGGAAAATATGTATCGAAAAACATCTTCCAAAAATCCTTCCATTCCAACCCCTCAATCTCCTCCTCAGGCTTCGTATATTTTATCAACGTCCACCATTGATCATCTTCACCCTCCATACGATAAGATATCAGGAGAACCTTCTCTTGTTCATAACACTAAAGGATGGAGAAGATCTTTTCAATGGAGTTGATCCATTATTCAGAGATCGTGGGATCAGACGATCCACTAAAAGTAGGAGGCCTTTGTCTCATGAAACTCTCGATAGAGACTTTATCTTTTTAGGGGGGGTTGAACATTCCCCTTGACCCTTTCTTCTATTCAAAACTTGAGTTAGATGAGAGAGAAGCGTGACAAAGTTCGCGATTCCCGCTCCCATTGGATTGTGTATCTCATTAGTACAGTCATCACACTGATCTTCACAACGGTTGTTAGTCCGAGTCCTCTTATTACCGGCCATTGGAAGGAATAAAAAGAATGTTAGGGGTAACACATAAGGGGTAATCCAAAGACAAATGTTGATGACTTATAAATAAACTTTTATTTCCATAACTCATGAATCTATAGGCTTCAATATAGGATTTTCATGATCTACTTTCTAACATCTATTCTTAGGGGATTGTTTTTAATTCCCTTAATAAGGGTACATATTAAGCTTTTGAATTTATCAAAAAATATCCCCCGAGAGTGTTGTAACCAAGAGTGAAGCAAGGCCCATTGTCGTGCCCAAGTTCCTGTTCGATTCTAGCTCAATGTCGTGTTTTCGGGTTTTACCCCTAGGATACATATGTGCCAGAGCCGCCTCTACCTGCTCGTATCCAGACAGGGATGTATTTTCTTGATAAACCACTTACTCAATAATCACCAAAACATAGGGACATTTATATTGTACTTAGTCTTATCTCTAAGTCTTTACTAGGGTTTTCTAATCCTAATCCCAAAAATAAATAAACCTATCCTCTGAAACGAACTATGACAACCTTACTTTTTTATTTCAACATAAAAATGTTTTAGGACATAAAACATCACTTGATACAACAAATAAGATCAATTGGTTTGCTGTCTTTGTGGCTTAGGATCATTACATAAAAACATAAAACATAAAATACAACATCTTTATTGAAAAATTCCTTTACATTACCACTATATTCCTTCGTACTTAGCATTGAATGGGATAACCTGATGACATGCATAAGAAAAGAGTGAGCTATATAGACCAGTAAGGGAGCACACATGGAATAACATGAGGAGTAAAATACATTTTAGACCATATTCATATCAATAGATAATAAGAAAAACATGAAAATAAAAGCATGATAAAGCATGATAATCATAACATGGAAATGTGGCAACAACACTTAACATGTAATTAGCTTGAGCCAAGGCTCATTGGACATGTAGCATGAGTAAATCCTCATTGCACATAAATCATGAGTAAACCCTTGTTTCACATTAATTAGAAAGAGTAAACACTAATTTCTCATGACGTATCATGATACTATACTTTACCCAATGCATTGGAGCGCTATAAGGGTGCACCTTTCTTAAACTTTTCATTTCATGCATAAATGTGCCACATGGATCATAAAAAATGGATTCATAAAACAGAATCATTTATTCCACGATAAAGGAATTTGGAATTCATACATGAAATTTTATAATCAATAATTAAATGTGCATAAAGATGAATACCCTAGATAGATAAATGTGCATGGTATTCACTACACAATGGCATTGGCTTAGGAAATCAGTGCGATTTTGGTAGCGTAATGGCGTGACATAAGAATTCATAAAAAAAAGGTTGATGAGAGAGAAAAGGGTTACTCATAATATTTACAAGTAATTGACAGTAAAGATTTCATATAGACACATGTCCCAACAATTGTAATGGAATTTAGGTTCATGATACAAAAGTATTGCTTGAATGTAAATGAGGAGGGAGAAGTTCCTTTCGGAATTTCGGTATAGTAACGGGTGTACATGGGAGGAATTTAATGAGAGAGAAAGGGGTCTCCCATAATTCAAACATAAATATGGAAGTATGAGGGAGGTTTAAAACCATACCCCAATATTCATAATTGAAATTAAAAGGAAAAAACAACTTAAAGAAAATTTGACAAAAATGAGAAAGGAAGAAAAAACCCTTACTTGGAAGTGTGCTTCTAAAGGCTAGAGAGAGGCTTCTGAGAGGCCTCTTGGGAGCTTGAGGCACCTTGGGAGGATTATAGAGAGTGTAGGACAGAGGTTGGACTAACTCCAATGGCTTTTAGTGAGGTGTAAGTGGGAGCTTGGGTGGGATTATATAGGAAAGGTGAGGGAATTCTTTATTATTTAGGTTTGGGTCCCCTTACATTAAATTAATCCAAACCACAAACCATCCCATGGTTTTGGACAATGGTTTTTGTAAAAGGGAAGAGGAAAACAATATTTTATAAGGACAATGTCTGAACTTCTTAAAATAATGGGGTTGCTTATGTGGAGGTGAGTTATACTCCCATGGAAAATAATTTAAAAAGACAAGGTGTTTAATAAGTCTTGTGGGGTTCATTAATGTTATGAAAAGTTAGACAAACAAATCCAAAATAACATTATTTTAATGGTAAAACATATATTGGCCGAACATAAAGATTATAGTATTTTATTATATCACTATTGGGTCATTATGATGTCATAAAACACATTATATATTTAAACAGTATTCAATTTTTACTAAAAAATTTGACTATCTCAGAAAATTATGAAAAATTCACTTTTGGATAATTTCGACGTCCTGATTCCAAAAATAACATTTATTTTATCTAAATAATTTTCTAAATATGTTAATTTTCACTCCTAAAATAAAAACCGACATTTATCGAAAATTCACCGGTTTTGACAAAAATGGATTTAAAAACTTAATAAAAATGAAAATTGCATTCATAAAAGTATAAGAACATTTATATTTAATATTAATTAATTTAATAATAATATTTTATTAAAATATTATTTAATTCAAAAATCCCAAAATTTCAAAAAATAAAATTCTTAATTAAATAATAACTAAAAGCAATATTTGTACTTTCAAAAACTATTTACAATGTAACAATAATGACAAGAAATTATATTCATTATTATATAAAAAAATAATGTACATGAACATAGTACTATCGATTAGTTACATAACCCTTAAAACAGCCACATAAGACCTAAGGGTATGGTGTGCGATGGTGACAGACTCTTGGGTGGCACAGATAACATTGCTTGAGTGGTAATCTCTATCAACTTCCACTTTTCCCGTAGACGGTCCTGTTCGAGCTTGACATGATGAAGCTCAGCTTGGTCTTGGTCCAGAGTGAAGCCCAAGGATGCCACATCTTTTCCGAGCTCCAACAAAAGGTCTTTGTATGGGGCAATTCTACTAGATGAGCCCATCGCTTCTTTTGTCTAAGTAAATTTGGATTTGTTGAGGCCCTATATTTATACTAATCATGTGATCACTGTTCAACAGCTATATTAGCAACAGTAAAAATTATTGTCATAAAACCAAAGAAGTTGACATTTTATATAAACATAAAGATACATTTAATTAGATCAATAGGGATTCCCATTAATGAAACTTTGGGTCGTTACATTTGGGTCATACTCTTTTTAATAAATGGTGCACCCCAACCATATGATTTCCCTTTTTACAACATCTAAAGCACATAAAATCCCAAAAACCATCATCACTCAAGTTTAATTTTATATAAACAGTGTTCATAATATCCAAGTATACATATGACATTATATCAACAGAAACCCCAATTTTCATAAAAATTCTATTATTTTAAAAATTTGATGACTATCATTTAAATTTCACATTTTTACCCATGGAATACTCCACAACATCAAGTGATATTGTAAAAACTTTATTTCCATACCATATAACCATTAATGGGAACACAATACCAATTCTATATTATATATCCATATCCCCAAAAATCATCACCATATCATAATGATTTTTCAGAATCACAACATATAATACAGTCATTATAATATTGAACCATGTTTCTTATACAAGTTGATAAACTCTTCTAGATCATCTCCCCATTACCTGAGAGGCGTTCACAATTATATCAAGCTATTATTACCCACACTAGTCATATTCAAAAAAATTGTCCCCACTAAGTAAAATTGGGGACTAATGAATTTTCTCTAGCATATCATGGAACAATAGATTCTTAGACTATATTCCAATCCAACACAATCTTGTATTATTCCCAAACGATCTAATTAACGATGCAATGAAATGTGTAAAACTCAACCTATTCCAATTAATATATAAACCATATATATTACTAAAATTAATAAATGTGAACAAACATGTATTCAAAAAAAAATCACATATTCAAAAACTTTTGTTTTTTGTGCACAAAAATGAGCTACTTTTTCCTTTTCACTGCATGTATAATAAAACTCCATAATATTAAATTAATAACCTATAACATGATTTATTATTCTTATAAATAAAATGAATATGATATTTCCCATATATTATATCTAACTAGTTGGTTATTGTAGTTCCCTACTTTGATTAGAACATTGATGTTCTATGATGATATTTCGAAATATATACCCAATGTGTAGATGAAATCTATTATATGAACATGATTAATATTCAGAAATTATTTTTAAGTGGATAATATTATATTGATACTTCTTCTCATGATGTTTGATCATGGTAATATCCAAGGGAATATATTGCGAAGATAGACCTTTTAGATGGATTTCGATATCTTGTATGAGTTGTTAGATATTAATATATACATATGTCTAAAGTAGTCATTAGATTTCAGATTATTATTAATTTGCTTCATGAATCACATCCTTTGGTGCATTTATGTAAACCAAGATGTCTTATTCTCATGGTGGGGTATGATATGTTGGGTGTATCAAAAGTGATATTAAATTAACTATTAACTTAGCCAGGTATTTTTAACATCTATGTTAATTGATGTAAATTTCTTAGGCCCTTTGATTAGAATGTTATTATGTGATTAAGTCTATTTCAATTTTTTTTGTTCACAATATAACTTTTGAAAGTTAAAATAATAATATTTCAGGAGTATAAGTTGATGAGATGAGTTACGAACCCTGATTCTTGATATATGAGACAAACATATTATAATTAAAAATGATCGTCTTTAATATTTGGTTTTCATTAAACATTAACTTCATTATTTAAGGGAATATTAACATGTTGTTTTATTTTTATTATTGACTTCAGTCATGTTCATTAAATATTCTTAATAATGTTTCCTTATTATCCACAAACTATGTGTATATAGAACATTGGATAAATTTAATTAGAATTTAATATTAGAATAAATATTATTTTCATTTAATTATGAATACCAGTTACTAAGGTTATGTTTATCTTAGAAATATTAATTGAATGAATAATATATTTATATTTATATATTAAAATATGTTTTTATTATGAATGCATTGATAAATTCCCAGGAGGATTGATAGGTATTGTTAAGACTCAAGATATAATGATGATGATATGTAATATAATTTAGAAAATAATTTATTTATTTATTTATTAAATTATATTTATATATCCATGAGCTATAGGTAGTTAATGAAATATTAGTAATAATAATAATAATAATAATATTATTATTATTATTTCATTGGGTTTCATAAAGGATTAAGAGATTTATTAATGGAATTTTCTCACAATAAAATTGACTTAACTATATATATAAACCTGCATATATAAATTTATATGACATTGATAATTTCATGCACAAAAGATTCCCTTGATAATTATTTTAACCATTAGATGTAACTTAAAATGAATAGAGTTCATTGATCATCCTCCTACAACCTATAAAAAAGAGAACTACAATAAATCCTCCATGTTTGGGTTAAATTATTGTTTCTATCAATGGATAATTATTCAGGAAATTCATTTCATCTATGTTAGCACTTTGAGTGGATCATGTATAGTTATAAATTAAATAATATATATTTGGATGTTTAATTTCAATGATGGTACAATAATAATGATAATCGAATTCTATATTTAACAATGAATTGAAATTCAAAGTAATTAGTTTTTATATAAATTAAATATAAATTATATGGGAAAGGATATTTTCATTGAATATTTCATTATTAGTTTCATCATGTTTTTTCTATTTTTCCAATGAAAAAAATGAAAACCCATTATTGTGTATAAGTATATAAACTCTTGCTACACACAGAAACCATTAACTGGTATTTGAGTTGTCCAATATTATATTATAATTTTATATCAATCATTTATAGATTCATGTATTCTATTTTTATATATTCAATTCATCATTATTATTTCACATAAAGAAATGTGAAGATTCCATGATTGGTCAATTTTATATGACCAATAATCTATCAACATCAAATGAATAATTTATCAAAGATCCCATCCAATTAAGATAATGATTCTGGATGGATAACATCAATACATGTAAGGTATCACAAATGTACACAGCATACACCCATGGTCAACCATAATAAGATGCTTCATTAAAATAAAAACATCGTGGCATATATAAGTACATGTATAAATTACACATTTCATATTTACCCCAAGTTATAATAATGTTTTATGGCGTGAACATGGAATGTAGCATGTATACATTATATGTAACACTATAGGGTTTTACCCCATAAGAATATAAGAAGTATTGTATTCTATGTAGATGGTGTGTAAATAATTAATTCATTATAATGACTGATATCCATGTTAAATGGAAATACATGAACACTAGGTTGTGTAGAGGGATTTAAATGGAATTTAATGAATAGTAACACATAGATAAAACAGACAGAGTCAAATAGAGTTTCGTCTTCTTCCACCCAATAAAGTCCCATTCTACATGCTACACATTGATTCCTTGGCCTAGTTAGTCATGTGACATTAGACACACCTCCTCGTATTCTAGAGGATACAAAATAGAAGTTAGGGTCTATTTTCGATCATTGGGTGACTATACCATCTTTTTTTTCAACACATCAGCACTCCAATAGAAAAAAAATATAATAAATTGAATAACCTAATGATATAACATATTCATAACAATACCTTTATAACTAGATGACTAAATTAGGGAAACAAATTCAATTATAAACAAATTATATGTCATTCCAATGTATGTGCCATGTAAAAAATGAATACTCAAAAGTAAATACACTTAGAACTACCAAGACAATCTGAAACCACATCTGGTTCCCTCATTTCTGCTCCATCCTCACTCATCCACCCAACAAAGGGATTTTTCTCTTATAGTGTCCTGAATTCATGATATCTATTCGTGTATTGATTAGGAAACCCGAGTATGGTGTGATTATAACTCATTAATATGCCACCAACGGTGTCTAAAACAATATCCAATCAATATCAGTGTATGGAGTTTTACAAATAATGAAATAGATTGTATTATTAAATAGTTATAACATTATCAAATACTCTTAATTTAACCACATGAACTCTGTGGTTCCCGATGAGTCTTGAACCTCAATACCTTCTTTAGCTTATACCAAAATCTAATCTATCCCCAAGGGATATCATGTCGTAGAATGTCACCAGTACAATTATAGGATAGAAATGTATATATATAAGGATAAATACAAGAAGGGTGATTTTATGTTTAAATTTTTATTTTTTAATCACAAAAGAATAAATGTTTAATATAGTTCAACAAATCATATTCATAAAACCACTTGTGAATTAAAATATTATCTAGACTACTACTTGGGTATGATAATATAGATATTACAGTCAGGTAAATTGTAATTTGATTATTTAGATATTAGCCCCCAAATAAATGATTCTACCACATAGATTATACAATCATAGTTTGACATCATTATGTATTCATAATTGTGAAAGAATGGTATTTGTAATGTGTGAAAAAATAATCTTAATCACAGAATAAATCAAGAAAGAGGAAAGAATGCACTTTTTGGTAAAAATGTAGAAAAAATGAAATATAAGAAAACAAATAAAATTATTTTGACCTAAAGGGAAGGGGATCCGATAACCTGTAAAAAGGTACCATGTAAAACCCCTGGTTTGAGGTATGAAACCCTTCGTACGCCTTTTAGTTTGGTTTAACGTTATTGGGGGATGTATTGGAGTGTTTGAAATGGTTTTGGAGAAGTTTGGAGCCCATTTAAGGATGCAATGTTTAAGATTGTTTTGGGGTATCCATGAATGATTCCTAGGAAAATGTGTGAATTTTCACAGTTTGGGGAGTAGAATCTGCATGATTAGCGCTTGTTTGTCATGATATGTGACCTCACTGTGCAGCCCATTACAAATAGATTTTTCTGAAAATGGGGCTAGTCGGGATTTTACCTAACTCAATAATTTTTCATCCCATATGAACCCTAAATGATATTCCTTAATCTCAAGGTCTATAAGGGCCCTCCAACTCATTCTAGAATAAAATTAAAGGGGATTTTTTGTTATTTGAAGGTGGCTAATCATGGGTTAGTCTTATCTTTTGGTTTCATTGTGGTTCCCTCTATATCTTCTATTACCAATCTCTTTGTTTTCTAGATCTATATATATTTCATGTAGATATGGGGTTTTTGTTTCCTTTAATTTTTAGATTAGTTCTTTTTGATGTTAGGGAATAGAATCTATAATGGTGTTGGTGGAGCGTTCACCGAATATGTGGTGCGGTTGATTGTGGGTTGATTTCGTCATAACCCTAAAGGTATGTAGATTCTATGTGGACTGCACATTTTTATAAATTTATTCCATGTTTGAAATTATGTTTTTTTAAATTAATTGTGAATATTATGTGAGAATCTTGGTGTAAACCTATTTTGGTTTGATTTGGAAACCTTTGGTGAGATGGGATATTATTGTAAAAAGGGTCTTGTTGTGTGATTTTGATTATTTTTTCTTGTTTTGGTTAATGAAAATGGTTTGTGAAATTGGTTTTCAATGAGAATATGCTTTATTGAAATTTAGTTAGGCAAGGAAAGTTTTTAATTGGTGTTTTTAATAATTGGGTTATTTATTTTCGGTATTGGCATGTTTTTTAAATGGTTGTGTGTAAAATGTGTGGACATAGTGATTTATGATTTTTGTTTGTTATGTATCATGGATTTTGAAGATTTTGTCAAATCTGGAGAGAAGACTCAGTATAAATAGTTATGTATAGTGGATGAAAGGGCCAACATTATGGATAAGTGGTTAGGAAGTACCAAAAGATTGGATAAGTAGTAAATGGATTAGGACGTGATGTTCCACCTTGGTTTTTTTCCTTGTTGGGTGTTTCTTTACATGATTGAAATTGGTTGTGCTAATGTGTGATGTTAAAATGGAATATGTCATAATTGTGGTTTTCTCGGGTTTAAAATGGCTTCTTAAGGGTATGTTTGGCTTTGGGTAATTATTTAACTCGACAATGATATATATAAACTTTTTTATATAAATATGCTAATTGTTCTTTCCTAGTGGCGTGTCTCGGGAAGACTTTTGGGGAAATCCTACATAGTATTATTACACATTCCATATTTGGAAATTTGGTTCTTTTTAATATGTTGGATTCTATGATATGTAACGTTAAAGCATCAATATTAACAAGGGGTTTGTCGTGATGCTTTGGTGACATGGTTCTTGGTGTGGAGAAGTGGAGTGTTTCTTGGTTTACTATGAGTCTCTTATTTAGTCTTCCGCTTGGTACTCTAACATTGTTTTATTATTATTTGGCTTTATTTGTATTTTGAAATTTATTTTTCATATCTTGGTTATATTTTGGTAATATTTGGTTTGGGTTGGTATGTTAATAAGGATCTTGTAGTTTTGTTAATAATGGATTCTTAGGTTGGGTTGTTTTTCTCAAAGGAAAATCATTTCCCAATTTATTCATGAAAACATTGGAATTTATTTATTTCATTTGGAACCTTGAGAAAGTCTCTTAAGTCCAAGTATCACGTCACCTCCTTATCATGCCAATGAGGAAGGGGTGGGATGTTACTATGGAATTAGTTTGTTAAATCCATGACTTTAAATTGAAAGCAGTTGTTTGGTTTTTTGGCATTGATTGTTGGTCTCAGTTTTGACATTCGTTTTTGGTCCATTCTTTGAGTCGGGATTGTAGGATTGCATAGGATTGTCAAAACATGGAATGTATATTATTAAAGGATATATCAAACCATATTATGTTGAACTTCAACCTATTAGGGGGTTGGGTGAATGAGTGATTTAGATACACTTATGGGAAATAGAAATCTCTTTGTCGTGGGTGTATCCAAAGAGATGAGTATGTCATTAATGGTAGAAACGAATTCCCACTAGGATTCATATTTCATTAGGTGTATAATTATTTATGGTGTGATATGAATTTGTCGATTTTGAAAAATATGAATTGGGTTTTAAAATGGTAGGATTTGATACATGGATTCTTATGGTATTTTTAAAATTGGTTGATTTTCAAAACATGGTGCATGTTTTCATATACTGCAATGCGGGAAATTTGGACTTGTGGAAATCATGGTTATTAAAGTTTCAATGTATTCAATTTGATAATTTTTTGAATTTATTGTTAATGGAGTGGTACTTATGGTTGTTTTTGAATTGATATAAATGACATTGTGTAGGTGTTGCAGAGACCAACAGGAAAAAACTACTAAAAATGTTGTTTCACCTGAGCCCTTGGTGAACCAGCAGCTAGAGTAATGTATAGTGAATGCTTTCCAAGCTGTAGAAAGTGGAAATAAATCAGAAAAAATGAAGCATGTGGATCATGTGGTTCATTTTTAAAATCATAATATACCCATCTTTAGGGTACATTTGGAGCTAAAAAATGAAGAATCATGGTTGAAATGAAAGAATATGATATTTTAATTTTTGGGAACACTAGTAAATCTAATAGTGATGATAGTAACATATATTCTAGATGATATTTCCCTTTAGTGCTGGGAGTTCGCATTCCAAGCTATGATGGACCAAAGTGTGACATGTGAAGGTTTTGAGGAATTATTTAATAAAATATTCTACCCCCAAATGTTCAGAATTCCATGCACAATGGGTTTCATCTATTTGATATAGGAGGACCTTTTAGTAAGAAAATACATGGTTATGTTTGTGAACATAGTGCAGTTTGAAACCGATGTGGTGGGTAGTACATCGTTGAATGCACATATTTTTTAAGCAGGGTTGAAGCAATAAATTAATTCCAAGATAGCGGTGCTGTGTATAAATGATTACAAGGAAATGATGAATTGGGAAATAGTTGTGAAATGTGATATTTTAGGGGTAAAACGTGGGGGGAAGTATGTTAGTACCCATGGGAAACGGTGGGAACTCCAATTCTTGGTTCAACTAGAAGAGAGACACTTATTTCCAAGGTGGGAGATCAGCTAAAAATCCAATGGTGGGATCATTGAATCATCCTCTGAAGCCTCAATGTAAGAACATATGTTTTCAATGTGGATATATGTGATAAATCATGTGGGATTGTATGATAAAACAATAAGCATGTCATAAATATAAGCAGATGGGGAATCTTTAGTGGTATTTTTCTAATTCACTGATTTCATCTTTTTGTGACACTCATCATGGGTCACATGTAACTTATTACTCTACAGGGAAAGGGCATATGCATACTATTTGTTAGTAGAGAAAAGTTAGTCATGATTATTCAATAACTATCATGAAACATCAATAGTGTAATAAATAGTAGATTCTAGTAGGAAAGTAGTTATTTGAGCTTAACATATTGTGATGGATGATCAGTTCGGACCATCCACAATGTGAGGCATGATATTTTAAATTGTACTTTAATGAATGATTTTTCTGGATAATGGTTCTTCCTATTATATTGTTTCTACCTATGCTGTTAGTTTACTTGGTTTAATTGTTGAAATGATGCCTCTATTTTAATAGTGTTAACTTTTCTGTGTCAATAAGAGTGGAAAGCATTATTTTTAGTGCATGTTGCTCATTGGGGGACATCATTGAATCGATGTGGGATTTCTCAGTCCTTGAGATGGAGGCATGTGATATAATCGTGGGAATGGATTGGTTGGTGATGTTTCAGTCCCACATTGATATATATGTGAGAATGATTAGTTTTATGATGGAGGAGTGTGTTAAAGACATCATCATAGGATATAATAATAAAATATAAGATGCAAGTTGCTTCTTGACACTAGTGGTTGGCACAATATCATATAATTTTGAAGAATTTTCATTAAAATTTGTTAAAGTAGCTGAGAAGAGATATTTACCAGTAGTTGTTGATTTGTTTATGGAAGTATTTCTCAATTAATAATATGGGTTCCCACCCAATAAGGAAGTGGATTTTATGACTCATCTCTTTCTAAGGAAAACACCTATCTAAATTCCATCATACCAAAAATATCCTACAAAATTTATGGAATTAAAAGAGAATTTGTAAGAGTTTGAAAATAAAGGGTTCATCTGGTCGAGCACATCTCTATGTGTTTTTTAGTTATGTTCATTAAAATGGAAGATGGAACCCTGCAGATATGTGTTTATTATTGTAGGATAAATTAGGTAATGATAAAATAACTAATATCCACTTCCACGCATTGATGCTTTTTTGACTAGTTGAAGGGAGCTCAGCGGTTCTCAAAAATTTAATTGAGGTCAGGATGTCACCAATTATGGGTGAGGAAGGGGATATTCCCAAAAAAGATTTTATAATCATATTTGTCCATTATGAAAATGTGTTTATGCCCTTTAGTCTAACAACTGAACCTGTAGTGTTTCTGGAATTGATAAGTCTGATAATTCTGAAATATCTAGTGTAGCACCCCAAGATTTTATGATAAAAATCTTTTTAATTTTATTGATGTCTTGTGTTGTACGCTACACCAAAAGGATCTTTCACTACACGCATCCCTGACTTGGCTTGCATTACACGAAATCGCAACCTTCCATGATAGCGTGTGTTGTACGCAATACCGAGTTTCACTAAACAACGATATGTTATATAAACATGCCGTTATGAATAGTAATACCCACTTTTTAAAATTTTATAAATTTTCTCTTTTTAAATGGACTTCATTTTTGCATTCGGAATATCGAAATTAGCCTAGGGTGAATTTTTGGTATTTTTCTGAAAACTATCAATTTTTTATGAATAGTAAAAACACTAGGTTACTATTTAAAATCCGAACTTTATATTTAAGTAATTATTTATTTTATTTGGACTTATTTTAGGTCAAAATTGATACATAATACATATATTAATTCAATGTAATTCATTGTAGTCATTTTATTATAATTTTAGATATTGAAAAATTTTATTGAACTTTTCACCGTCTTTTACCCACCTCCTAGGAGAATTTAAAAATTCATATAAAACATAATTTTACCGCTTCTCTGAGTGGAATTTCAAAAATTCGAGATACATGGTTAATATCAAGTACTAAAATGTGGTTCAATGAGATGAAAATATTTTTTGTCGAATAGTAACTTTTTACTTTTGTTTACCACGGTTAAAAGTAAATAGGGTAAATAAGGGTAATAATTATATTATTATTACCCTAAAAAATGTCCTAATTCTATTGAATAAGTGTAATTCGACCAAAAACAACATTAGGAATAAAATATGACCATTAAGGTCCACTTGGATTAGATTAGGACATTTAATATTATTTTATTTAAAAAATAGTTAAAATAGTTAAAATCAAAGTTTAATATCTAAAACATTTTTAATATAGGGTTATACATAAGATAAATTGGACAGTAAATATTCATTAGAAAGCTAAAACACTTTCCGGCATAATGGTATTTTATTTATAATTTTTAGACATTAGATAATTTAATTTCTTTATGACACAATGATGATGGAGTAATTATCTTATTAATGAAATATTGACATAATTGGTTTTATAAATACCCAACTAAATGTAATTTGAAAATTTTTATTAATTTCACTAATTTTATAGGTTACTATGACTTTCTATTATTTATTTAATTAACTTTTTTCGAAATAATCATGATGTTATGATTTAAAAAAAATTATCAAATAGTGTCAAAATTGACATCAAATAGTTTTTAAACCCAATATTATATTATTAATTGTTATTTAATTCCTAAAAATATATGGTTCAGACAAATGACATAAATAAGTATATATGTATTAATAAGTAACCACTTGGGGTTCGTTTGGCTATTTATTGTAAGTTAATTAATCATATAGTGTATGAAAACAAGAAGACAGAGTAAAAGTTAAATTATTTAACATAGAGTTAAATCTAAATGATAAGTTTAAAATTGTAACATAAACTTGTCTAAAATCTATTAGTTGAGAGGATTTCGACCCATCCCCACTTTAGAATCGAAATAAATCAATTTGGAGCTATTATAAACTGAATATGACTTTATTATAAAATAATATTTTTTGTTTTTCCAAAGGTTCCCCTCTCCTCCCTTATAAAAAGGGCACCCCTTCCCTCTTCTCTTCACACCCTTTTGAGCCTTGAAGCTCGGCCAAACCCTGCCTATTTATCTTCTCCACTTCCCTATAAACATTCTGGACTTTCTAGTCTTCTCAAAATACCAACTCTACTTCCATAAGAAGAAGCTTACTGGAGGTGCGTCCAAGAAGAGGTAATCTCTTCTTCCGATTCTCTCATGTTTCTTTCTTCTTCAAATTCTTCTTAAAATTCTTCTTCTTTGGTTGTCTCATTATAATGTAATAACATCAGTATTAATTATATACTGATATGTTATTATAAATATGAAACAACCATATTTTACCTTCTATCCATCCTATGGAAAATGAAATCACCGCGCATGCGTACGTACGGAATACCATCTCCACGCTGTGGTGTAATCTGTTTTTGACCACCTCCTTACTTGGATGGGTATAATGGTGTAAATAAATAACTATATATGATTATTTTAATGTTATATTGATTCTGAAATATTATACATACACTTCAATACAATTCCATGATCATGGGAATGGTGTCATCGCTCGTGTGTCCGTACAGACTACTGTCTCCCCAATGCTAAGAGATTTATTCTCCATGTTAACTATTCATGAATGATTATAATGTATATATAATAAGTAATCATGATATATATGAAATAATAATGATAATGTATTTATGTATATATATATTTATTTCATCTACTTAAATCCATTCAATTCAATAAGGAAACGAAAATAGCGTTCATGCGTATGTACGGCCTATCGTCTCCATGAACGATGTATTTCATTCCATTTATCGATCTATCATATATATATGTATATACTGAATATATATTATATATAAATCATGTTTTACATTCTGTAATTAAGTAAATCAGGATATAAGTAATAATATCAAGAACAACAAGTCCAAACACGTACGATAAATAAAACGATTTTACCCAAAACACTACTTTAACATGGAATTTATAAAAGAATGGGTAATATAAAGTCATAAGTGAACCATATATGATATCATAACAAGGAATATGATTATGTAATAAGTCAATGACATTATTTAAATCATTATACCGGAGATTCGGAATCATACGAAGCCTATCAGACATAAGTTAAGGGATAATTTTTCAAATATCATTTTTATTCGAGATTTCTTATACGTAAGAATTTACTGGGGTTATATTTATCATCCATTCCCATGTTTTCTAAAAATGTTTTCATGTATGTTTGAAGTCTTTTTTACCCATTTTTTAATTTTACTGCATGGTATGTAATGAATATTTCTTTTGTTTACCATACGAGGATCTTTTTGACTTTTCCTACAAAAGTAAGATGATAATGTTTTTTTAAATTATACGGCATGAAAGGATTTTTATGGTTTTATAACGCCTTATTTTCATGAAGCTTTCTCCAAAATATTTCATGACTATTTTAAACAAAATATTTTTCTTTTAAAATTGCATGATGTTTTGTGAAACGAAATTTATTTTGAAGAAGAAACGATATTTTCCTCAAGATTTCATTTCATGTGTTTTATCAAAACCATTTTCCATATAAGATTAAATTACTTCATATGTGTATGTTTCAAGTATATTGTCTCTATGATTTACATGGTTTCACTTTTTTATGATGAAATGATATCCATTTGTTTTAAATGGATTATGTTATGATTGGATGATGTTTCTGAAACCCATTTTTATTCAATGGGTTATCATGAATGATTTTTGTTTATGTTGTGGCACAAGTAAGAATGATTTCAATATGACATCGGTGGGACCCATATCTTCCTCCAATGCATTGGGTAATGATTTATATCTCATGAAATAGACATGGCTGGAACGGTACTTTAATCCAGTTCAGTGTTACAGGATTGCAATGAGGAGTGAACTCGATTCAGAAAGGGACTTTGTCCACTAAGATGGTCTTGGCAGCAATGTCTTGGCTACCATGGAAATCATATCATGTGATTAATTTTCTTCCACAATTACAAGTTTTATTTCCAAGATATTTTATCTTGATTGATGTTATATTATGATCTATGCCTTACGTACTTCCATGTTTTATTTCATTGCTCATGATTTTGATGTTTAAACATTATGTTCATGTTTTTATGTTCAAATGTTTATAGTTTGTTTTATTTTCTCCATGATTAACCTTACTGAGAATTTGAGCTCACCCTTTATATGTTTTCTTTTCTGCAGTATATAACAAAATTTTTTAGGTATGAAAACAAATGGGGAAGATATTTATGGGAGATGTTGAAGATCTTCCACCACGATTAGAAGATTATATTCCTAGTTTCTAAAGACACTAAACTATTACGGTCCTTCTATGTCTGTTTTTTTATGTATTAAGTATTCTGAAAAAGTAATGTAATGTCCTTGTACGTCAATATTTGGTTCTCTATAGTTGGTATCAACGGAATGGATTAGTTAAACGTTGAAAACTAGGATGTGAAAACTTTTGTGAAATACCTAGAGTTATTTCTAAGGTACGTCTAGGGATGCCTCTAAGGTTAGGTATAAGTATAGGTTATAGTCCTACAATTATGATAAAAATTATGAATAACCTTGTATTAAACCTATGATTTTTGAAATTGAATGTACTCCCCTTAATTATGTTGTTTTCCTGGCATGGTTTATGCCTCTCACACTATTCTTTTCGGGTTTTAGAAAATAGCTGGAAACAAGAAGATTCATGTTTATGGAGAATATGGTGGACAATGGAATGATATTCTTCATGATCAAGAAAATGAAATGTTATTCGGAAGGCGAAACGTCATTATTATGCCTAATCATAAATCTCATAATATGATCAATAATCTCAACTTTGGTATGTATCCTGACTCATCTAATAAGAGAATGATAGAGTTTCATGATGATCATAGAGGAAAGAATGTTCAATTCCCCGCATGTAAATCATGTGGGAAGAGGCATCAAGGAGAATGTTTCAAAGGAACTCGAAGATTCTTTGGGTGCGGAAAAGAAGGACACAAATCCAGTAAGTGCAGAGGAAAGGGTTCAGTTAACACCATGGATAAGGATACTAGTATTTCTACGACATCAACAATGATTAGATGTTTTAAATGCGGAATGTATGGGCATTATGCAAACTAATGCCCCAAGGGAAAACCTCATGAAGAAAATCATTATGGTCATATGGGTAGTATTTATGTGGATTATAATGAGGAGACTACAAATGATATATGATATGAAAGAAGTGTTGAAGATCAGTAGGTTTTTTAAGAAGGTATTGGAATGATTGTATATTTGTCAAGAGTTATGTTATATAGTTAATGGTACTATGTAATAAAGAATCATCTCAGGACTGTTACACTATTGTATTTCATTAATTATTTGAAAGTATATGTTGAATGGTACTGGTAACCATGAACGTTTATTCAAATATTTTTGGAAAGTGGATGATATTCACATAATGAATGGATAAGGAGGAAATAATATGTTTGATAGTATTCATGAGCTCATGATTGTTATAAGGACTAAGTGATATCATCGTTTGAGTATACAGAATTTTGGGATTTTGGTATGTGGAAGGAGTTATCTTTTGACAACACTCATGTTTTCACTAAGGTTCAATGGGTATTCATTTTTCAAGAAAACACATGATTAAGGCCTTTGAATGTTTGGAATGTAACCAACAAAACATATCTTATGATATATGGGGATCAACGATGGTATTAACATGCTTGTTATATGAACTCTCTGCTAATCGTTTTCACTATAATATGAGATTGGACAATAGTATTTTGGATAAGCCTAAATATTGGAATTGATTATGTTGGACATAAGTTAGAATTGTTTAAGGCTTGAACTTTTTAGATATTATTGATGGAACGTTATAATAATTTATTTTTCAAAAAAAGGACAACCTGCAGGACGTGCGACAACCCTTCACGTCGGACAAGGATATGGGAATCGAAACCACAACCGATGTGCGAGCAGCCTTTATCTCCTACCACTGGCCTACAGGAAATCCCTGTTTAGTAGAAACTAGTTTTATTATATTAAGAATTATGATATATGAAGTATAAGTCCATTTTTGGAACCATATCTGATTAATCTCACCATGGATGGACTTATGTATATATCTTTTGCTAACATATGTTTGAGACAGATGGAATGACTTATCATTATATCACATGATCTGCTAAAACTTCGCGAAAGACAAATTCAAATTCATTTCGTAAAGAGATGAAGTGGAAATTGTTCATGGAAGGAACAACTATGATATTATACCAAAATAAAGTAAGTATTTCTTCTAATTCAAATTCTTCAACTTTAAAGAAATGATATTGAAAACTAAAAATGTTGTCCTAGTTCCCTTATATCCAATGAATCAGATGGTACCTTAGATCATCACAAATCTATGGCTTCGTGATTTTTGGATTTTTCGTAGCCATGTTGTCTACCACACTCCATCAGAACATGATGGTTAGATTTCTCTTCCAAATCCTTATTTTCACCTATGTTCTCCTATGTGGAATCCCAGTGATTAGTTAATTTGGGTAACCATTACGTTTCATACTTTAGTTTATAAAGATTGGTTTTGGTATTCCTTTATATGATGTGGGTTTCTATTAAATAATCTTTCGAGTAGTAAACCATTTATAACCCCGGCGAATTTCGAGGGCGAAATTCATTTTAAGGGGGGTAGAATGTAACACTCATAAATTTTATGAAAATTAGTCCTTTTAATTTTATTGATGTCTTGTGTTGTAATCTACACTAAAATGATCTTTCACTACATGCATCCCTGACTTGTCTTACATTACACTCAATCAAGACCTTCCACGATAGCATGTGTTGTACGCAATATCGAGTTTCACTAAACAACGATATGTTATATAAACTAGCTGTTATGAATAGTAATACCCACTTCTTAAAACTTTATAAATTTTATCTTTTCAAATGGACTTTATTTTTGGATTCGGAATATTGAAATTATCCTAGGGTGAATTTTTGGGATTTTTCTGAAAACTTTCAATTTTTGATGAATAGTGAAAACACTAGGTTACTATTTAAAAACCGAATTTTTATTTAAATAACTATTTATTTTATTTAAATTTATTTTAGATCAAAATTGATAAATATTACCAATATATGTTCAATGTAATTCATTGTAGTCATTTTATAATTATTTTAGATATATAAAACTTTTATTGAACTTTTCACCGTCTTTTACCCACCTCCTAGGAGAATTTGGAAATTCACATAAAACTTAATTTTACCACTTCTGTGAGTGGAATTTCAAAAATTCGAGAGACACGGTTAATATCAAGGACTAAAATGTGTTTCAATGAGATGAAAATATTTTTTGGTGAATAGTAACTTTTTTACTTTTATTTACCACGGTTAAAAGTAAATAGGGTAATTAAGGGTAAAAATTATATTATTATTACCCGAACACATGTCCTAATTCTATTGGATAAGATTAATTCGACCAAAAACAACATTAGGAATAATATTCGACCATTTAGGTCCACTTGGATTAGATTAGGTCATTTAATATTATTTTATTTAAAGAATAGTTAATATATATAAAATAAAAGTTTAATAACTAAAAAAATTTTAATATAGGGTTATAAATAAGATAAATTCGACCATAAATATTCATTAAAATATAAAAATATTTCCTACATAATGCTATTTTATTTATAATTTTTAGACATTAAATAATTTAATTTATTTATGACACAATGATGATGCATTAATTATCATATTAATGAAATATTGACATAATTGATCTTATAAATACCCTAATAAATGTAATTTGAGAGTTTATATGAATTAAACTTATTTTCATGGTCAATATGTCTTGTTAATATTTATTTAATTATCTTTTTTAGAACTAATCATGCTGTTATGATTTTCAAAAAAAATAAATTACTAAATAGTGTCAAAATTGACATAAAATAGTTTTTAAAACAAATATTATATTATTAATTGTTATTTTATTCCTAAAAATCTATGGATAGGCCAAATGACATATATAAGGATATATATATTAATAATGAACAACTTGGGGTTCGTTTGGCTTGTTATTGTAAGTTTATTAACCATATAGTGTTAGAAATCAAGATGTCACGGTAAAAGTTAAATTATTTAACTTAGAGTTAAATCTAAATGATAAGTTTAAAATTGTATCCTAAACTTGTCTAAAATCTATTGGTTGAGATTATTTCGACCCATGCCTACTTTAGATTCGAAATAAATCAATTTCGAGCTATTATTAACCTAACATAACTTTATTATAAAATAATATTTTAAGTTTTTCCAAAGGTGCCCCTCTCCTCCCTTATAAAAAGGGCACCCCTTCCCTCTTCTCTTCACACCCTTTATAGCATTGATTCTCGGCCAACCCCTTCCCATATCTCTTCTCCACTTCCCTCGCAACATTCTGGAGGTTCTGGTCTTCTCAAAAGACCAACTCTACTTCCATAAGAGGATGCTTAAAAGAGGTGCGTCGAAGAAGAGGTAATCTCTTTTTCTAATTCTCTCATGTTTCTTTCTTCTTCAACTTCTTATTATTTGGTTGTATCATTATAAATTAATAACATAAGTATTACATATATACTGATATGTTATTATAAATATGAAACAACCCTAATTTACCTTCTACCCATCCTACGGAAAATGAAATCACTGCGTGTGCGTACGTACAGAATACCATCTCCACGCCATGGTGTAATCTGTTTTCGATCACCACCATACTGTATAATGGTGTAAATAAATTACTATATATGATTTTTGTAATTTTATATTGATTCTAAAATATTATACATACACTTCAATACGATTCCATGATCATGGGAATGGTATCATCACTCGTGCGTTCGGACAGACTACCGTCTCCACGACGCGATGAGATTCATTCTCTATGTTAACAATTCATGAGTGATTATAATGTATATATAATAAGTAATAATGAAATATATTACATAATAATGATACTAGATTTATGTATATATATATGTATTTCATCCACTTAATTCCATTCAATTCATTAAGTAAATGAAAACAGGGTTCATGTGTACGTACGACCTACCATCTCCATGAACGGTATATTTCATTCCATTTATTGATCTATCATATATATATGTATATAATGAATATATATTATATATAAATAATGTTTAACATTCTGTAATTAATTAAATCAGGATATAAGTAATAATATCAAGAACAACATATCCAAACACGTACGATAAATAAAACGATTTTACCCAAAACACTGCTTTAACATGGAATTTACAAAATAACGGGTAATATAAAGTCATAAGTGAATCATATATGATATCATAACAATTAATATGATTATGTAACAAGTCAATGAAATTATCTAAATCATTATACAGAAGTTTCCAAAATATAAGAAGCATATCATACATATGGTAAGGGATAATTTTTCAAATCTCATTTTTATCCGACATTTCTTATACGTAAGAATTTACTGGGGTTATATTTATCATCCGTGATCATGTTTTCTAAAAATGTTTTCATGAATTTTTGAAGTCCTTTTTTCCCATTTTTTACTTTTACTGCATGGTATGTAAAGAATCTTTCATTTTTTACCATACGAGGATCTTTTTTACTTTTCCGACAAAAGTACGAGAAGAATGTTTTTTTAACTTATACGGCATGAAAGTATTATTACGGTTTTATAATGCCTTATTTTCATGAATCTTCCTACAAATAATTTCATCAATATTTTAAACAAAATATTTTTATTTAAAATTTCATGACGTTTTGTAAAATGAAATTGATTTTGAAGAATAATGGATATTTTCATCAAGAATTCATTTCAAGTGTTTTATCCAAACCATTTTCCATATAAGATGTCATTATACCATATGTGTATGATTCAAGTATAATTTCTCTATGATTTAAATGGATTCAATTTTCTTATGATGAAATTATATCCATTTGTTTTATATTGATTATGTTATGATGGGGTGATTTTTATGAAACACATTTTTATTCTTTTGGTTATAATGAATGATTTATGATTATGTTGTGGCACAAGTAAGAATGATTTAAATATGATATGGGTGGGGCCCATATCTCCCCCTAATACATTGGGTAGCAATTTATATCTCATGGAATAGACATGGCTGGAATGGTAAGTTAATCCGGTTTAGTGTTACAGGACTGAAACGAGGAGTGAACTCGATTCAGAAAGGGACTTTGTCCACTAAGACGGTGTTGGAAGCAATGCCTTGGATACCATGGAAATCATATCATGTGCTTATTGTTTTTCCACAATTACAAGTTTTATTTCCAAGCTATTTTATCTTGATTGATGTTCTATTATGATCTATGACTTACATACTTCAATGTTTTAGGTCATCGCTCAAGATTTCGATGTTTAAACATTATGTTCATGTTTTTATGTTCAAATGTATATGGTTTGTTTTATTTTCTCCATTAATACCCTTACTGAGAATTTGAGCTCACGCTTTATATGTTTTCTTTTCCCCATGATATAAATAAAGGTTTTAGGTGTGAAAACAAACAGGGAATATCTTTATGGGAGACGTTGAAGATATTTCACCACGATTAAAAGATTATATTCCCAGTTTCCAAAGACACTAAACTATTATGGTCCTTGTGTGCCTTTTTTTGTTATGTATTAAGTATTCTGCAAAAGTAATGTAATTTCCATGTACGTCAAGACTTGGGTCTCTACATCTAGATTCTTTTTTGGTGGTATTTTAGGATGATATTCTAGTGTATTCAAGAATATGGGTGGAACATTAGAACAAAATGACGATAATTCTGGGGATCTTGAGGGATCAACGATTATGTTCCAAATTGTCAAAGTGTGACTTTTAGATATAAGGGGTTTGTTTCCTAATACATGTTATTTCTATTAATGGTGTTTTAGTTGAGATGGAAAATATATAGGCTATTATCTCATGGAAACCAAAAATGAACATTTTTGAGATATAGAGCTTCCTTAGTCTAGATGGCTATTATCGATGTTTTTTCGTGATTTCATTGGATTGGCCTCACTAATGATAGATTTGACAACGAAGAAGGTTCCATTTAAATGGGATTTGAATTGTTACAAATGTTTTGAAGAGAAAAATGGAAACCTTAAATTTTTACAAATCATATTTTTTTAGAAACTTGGTAAGGGTATGTGGTGTATTTTGACATAATTTGATCAGAAGTGGGGTGTGTTGTCATGCCGGGGGTCACATGGTTGCATATGGCTATCAAAAACTGAGGTATCATGGGAAGAACTACCCAACATATGACTTGGATTTAGAGGTCATGGTTCATTCTTTGAAAATAGGACATCATTATCTCTTCAGTGATAAATTCACTGTGTTTTCCGATCATAAGAGCTTGAATCATATTTTCTCGAAATGATATTTGCTCTTGATGCCAAATAGATGGATGAAGTATCCCCAGATGATTAATTTCAAATTAATTTACACACCATGTAAGGTAGATTCAGTGGCCGATGATTTATGTAGGAAATCATATGATCATATACCAAAACCTGTATCAGATCATTAGCAGTTGATGTCAGTCATAACTGCCATATAGTTGTAATGTGAGGAATGGGGTGATAGGGTGGTATTACTTCAGTATTTGAAGGATCCGGACATGTTTGGTTTGCAAAAAGAGGCACATGCATCTGATTCTGAGTGTATGGAGAAGAAGTTTAAACTCAATGGTGGGGATACCATTGAGGGATGGGATGTGAATATGAACTCAGTTTTGCAACTTTAGAATCAGATGGATGTACCAGTATCTTGTTAGGAGGAAATTCTCATGGCTTATGATAATTCTAAATGGGATGTCTATCCCAGAATTCATAAAATATAGAAATCATTAAAACCATATTATTGGTGGGATGGGATAAGAAGGAATGTGGCTGAGTTGGATTCGTATTGCGTGACTTGTCCCAGAGTCAAGGCGGAGCATTAGCGGTAACCAGGAATATTGCTATCATTACCTATCCTAGTATAGATGTGTGAAAAAATTGATATGGATTTTCTGACAATTCTCCAAAGAATGGTCAGGATTCATGATTCCTTATGTGTGATAGTGGATCAACTCAAGATTCTAGACCATTTCATTATGATTCATGAATCTCATATAGTGGAGGATCTATCCAAAATCAATATTTTTGGGGTGATACATAGGCATGGTGTGGTAATTTCAACTGTATTGGATAGATATCCGAGGTTCACATCCAGATTTTTGAAATCATTACAACATTCCATTGGGACACAGTTGAATATGAGCATAATGTATCTTCCTCAGACTGAGGGGAAATCCAAGAGGATGATAAAAAAATTAAAAGATATGTTGCGGGCTTCACTGATGGGTTTTGGGGGTTTCGTGGGAGGATCACTTACCATTGGTGGACTTATACTACAATAATAGTTGTCAATCCTCGATCAACATAGATTTGTTTTATGCAATTCATGGGAATCCATGTAGTTCTTGTTGAAATAGTGGGTTCCCTAGACCCAACTATTCATTGATTTTGATTACCATATCGTGTATAAAGTTAGATATACATGATTTCATCTTACCATTATAGTGTATAATTTTCTGTGTCCAGTATTGAAATGGTAATGTCCAAAGGTAAATTGTCATATCAAAAGGTTATAACAGTTCCCAAGCTATAATGAGAACCTCTAGATACTATGACATTAATCATAAATATATGTTCTATGGTCTAGATACATCTTACGAATTTGAAATAGTAGATGTCTGACTATCAAGTGCTGGGGGCCCATAAGCATTGAGCCTTCTTCTCATGAAGTTTGCACTTGGTGATCTCTAGTAGTGAGATCCTGAGAACTGACCCACCAATTGGAACACCACATGTTTCATGTGTCATTGGATGTTCCTATCTATGATAATGTCTAATGGTCTCCTAACTTGAGATCATTACCAATGTATGTCATTTGATTGCCTACTTTGTTGCAAGATGAAAACCAAGGTAATGAAGTCATGGAGAGGTAGTTTGTGTTGGGTGCATTGTTGGTGGCATAACATTGGTTGAATGGTCAAGAAAGGATTTGTCTCTTCCGGGTTATGGAAGTAATATATCTCAGGCCATGTTGATATGGATTAGTACCTTTATAAGACCATGTCCATGGCAGTTGAGGGTAAATCCATCTAGTTACATCAATAAACAAAAAAGCAATAAAAGGGTGATGACATGAGACGGCCTCCTCCTTTATGAGATATTACAGAAAAAGAGATTATGTTACACAATGCGTGTTCATAGGTTGGTTGTCACTACTGTGACAATCTTTATTTTTTCAGGGGCCATGATGGGTTTCTTGATCCTGATCTTGGTTTGTGAATACTATTCATGGCTGTTGAAATAAGGGCTTAGAGGGTCACATACAATAGGGAATTCAGGAATCTTACTTATTCTGTTGAATAGGAGTATTGGATATAGTGGGCCCTGCCACAAGGGTTTGGGAATTGTCCAAATATAAACGTTCACCAATGCAATAAATAAATTCATTTTATTCGAGTTTAGAATAAGGGATATTGAATTTATTTATTAAATGTGTTTATGATTTTTATTAAATACATGGGAAAATATTAATTGATGAATATTAAATTATTAAAGGTTCAATTAATATTTATGGGAGTGACGAGTCAAGCTAATGACTTAATTATTATCATGTAATATATATAAATATATTACAAGTAAGTGATAATAATATTTATGACTTAGAAAAATAGTCATAAAATGTCGCTGATAGCGCGTTATGTATTCGGGGCTGGCGAGGTGATACTGGGGATTTTAATTGAGCACTATAAATAGAATATAAGGGGAATTTCCAAACACTATTCATGGGGCTTCTCTCTCATCTCCTCTCTCACACACTCTAGAGAGAGATGCTCTTGATCAAAGAAGCTCAGATGGAGCTCTCTCGCAGGCATCGCTAGTGAAGCGATGTGGTGATCATTGGAACATCGAAGGCATCATATATATTCCACGCTAGCACCTGAACTACGAAGAACAACACTACTGTGGATTCCATGAAGCACGAGTGGATGATCTAGAGGAATTCGGCATCAGATTCTTCGAGCAGCATTCGCCAATGACGAGATGACGTCATGCACGGATTCGGATTTAAACCAGGTATTTTACAGTTTATTTTTGTGCTTAAAATCCTCCACACTTGGTCCTCGGCTAAGACCGGGATGCTCTTCTCCAACTTCGAAAAGTTTACGTGACCGTCGGTGGAAAATTTTTAAAAACCCAGCTGTTTGGGGCTTCCGCTGCCTGCCTGGTTCCAACATGTGGTATCAGAGGGATGCGTGTTGATTTTAAACCAATAAAAATTAAATTTGCATTAATTCTTTAAAAGGGCATTGATACGGTCCCAATTCCGCAAACGAAATCTGAATCGGATGTCGGATGTCCAGTCTGCGGACATCCAAAGTAATGAATTCGGAATTGAAAAAATTTTAGGTCACCGGAATAGTATTTTCCAGTGATTCAAATAATTTTTATTGTTATAATAATTATATAATAATAATAATAACAATGTTTTATCTTAATATTAATTTTATTAAAATTATATTTTAATATTATTATTAATTTCTAAATCCTATATAGGCTTTCGATTTTTTAAAGGGGAGAAAGACCTTCTTTTAGGTATTGTTTATAAAAGGGCTTGTGGGAACCTCCTATACCCAACACACCACCATGTCACAAGAAAGATTAAAAAAATTAGGGGGGCCTATTCACCATGCAGAGGCCCCAACCGCGGCCTCTCCATCGCGCTGCAACAGGCCACCACCTGGGTCGCCTCCATCTTCTTCATTTACCTAGCCTCGGTGATCTCCTCTACTAGTTTTGATCCTGCGGCGCATGGACAGACGTAGCCACCTCGGCTCAGGCCCAGCGAGCCAGACTGCCTTCTTCCTTGCTCAGCTATAGCAGCAGTTCGTGGTGCCTCCTCTCTCTTGCAGAATGTGGTTGTCCTTCCCTACCAGCCGGTACTCCTCCCTCCAGCGGCGGCTTGCTGCAATGAGGCACCACCCATGCCTACTAAACCAGATGCCAGCCACTCCTCCCTGTGGAGACCATACAATCCAGGTCAGTGACCCGCTGGATTCCCTCCCCACAGTGGCTCCCTAAAGCATCAGGTGCATATCCTGGCCACCCCTTGTCTCCCATACGGAGACTAGCTCATCTGTGTCAGCGCAACACCACACGGTTTCCCCATGTCACGACACTCCCACTCCAGACACTGTATTCCCTCGCTGATTCTCATTTGCACACGAGTACTAGAACCACCTTCATGCTTCCCTGCTTAGCGACCTTCCCCATCAGACAGACAACCTCTCCTCTACTCGATGCCCAGCGCGACCTCCCTCTACTGCATCAGCTGAACTGGCATCCCTCTGCGGCAGTCCGACACCTTCTAAAGCCACTGGCAGTTATCCGTAGCCGCTGGCATTACGAGTTCTGGTGATCTCGATGAGGTAACTCGTGAGTGGACCCAAAAGAGGCACGGGTCAGTCTGTCCAACCTTGAACAGGCTTGGGTGGACCGGCCCAGCCCAGATTCCGCTACACGGGGTTAATATCGCCCGGATTCGGCCTGTGCAGGTTCGCACTAACCCGCACATGCCCTGCCCAATTTTTTAATGCCGGGGTGATTTAACATAATCAAAAATAAATTAAAATTATTTATTTAATTCCAGTTGATAATTAAATTAAATTAATATTAATTTTTGGTTATTAAAATTTCATGCATCTTAATTAATTAATTAGGAGTTTAATTAATTTAATTAAATAATTTAATTTTAGTTTTAAAGACAAATTAATTAAATATGTACCGAATGGCTTATTTATTGAATTAAAAATTAGAGTGAAGTTTTTAAATAACTTATATACCCATGAATTTATATTAATGCCAGTTTAATTTTATTCTGCATTTAATTTATATAACTACCACAAAACAGGGCAAGGGAAGCGCTGCCCTTTACCAATGCTAAAAAAGCGCGGATAAATGAATTTTTTATCAGCACTTTTATTTTAGCACTGATAAAACATACCTTTATCAGCAATTCAAACAAGTGCTGATAATGTTTCCATCAGTTTTTATTTAATAATCCTAATAAGCCATCCTCGCTTGCATGTGGTCAAGCTCTCGCAGAAGCTGAACCAGGCCCCTCGCCACCACGACCTCGTCCTCCCCCTCCTCCTCCTCCGCATCCTCCTCCTTCCTCCTCCTCATCCTCCTCCTTCTCCGCCATCGCCTCCACCTCCGCCCCCGCCCCTGCTACCGCGACCGCCGCTGCCTCTGCCACCTCCACCCCCGCTGCCGTGACCGCCGCCGCCTCCACCTACGGTGCTGCCTCCGCCGCCACTGCTACCATTATTGATATTCATTTTCAGGTAAATTTTTTTTATACCGCTTGAATTGAACGTGTGAAATTCTGATTTAATGTGTTATTACAAGAGTCAATGGATTATTGATATTATTGAGTTCTTTATTTAATCCATGCACCTCAATTAACCCCTATTGAATCTGGTTTCATGGGTTAGATGTTCTTGAACTCTTTTATGGACACCCCTTGAGTGTGCCATTTAAAATTATCCCATTAATGTCAAATTATTAACTGCCCTGAACACCTATATAGCTTATATCAAAGCTTTTAAATTTGTTTTCCCTTGATACAAGGGTATATAAATGGAATTGAAGAGACATTATAGGTTTTTGGCTAAGATTCTTAATGGAATTTACCTTGTAAGAAATTTCCATGTTGATTATGGCCCATTTTGAAGACCCTTTAAACCTTATTAGTGAATATTTCGTTCTTGGAAAAATTGAATGTCTAATATTAATGAGGAGTGAATTTTACAGGATGTCATTATTTTAATTTAATGAATTAATTAAATGAATTGAAATGATCTATAATGGGTTGAATGGGAACACCATCTACTGCATGTTATATAGAATGATAATTGGGTATTTCATATCGTTGAATGAAATTGTACATGGATAATGGGACATATGAGATGTTTTTCTTCATGTTTTGTAATATAAATATGTTTTTCAATAATTCCTTACTTATACAAATGGTCCTAATTAAAATGATGGATGGGAGGTAATTCCCCATTCTAGTTAAAATTAAAATACACCTTTGTAGAGGATATCATAAGATGGTAAAGTAATTGTTGAGAATATATGAAAATCACACTCCCTTACATCGGGTGTTGAGTATAACATATCGCACCACAAATACTAATAGGATGTTGGGATTTTTCACCACACCAATTTCTTAGAGTTATTACATGATGGCTTACTCCCCATCCTGAGTTCCATCTAGTTCACATTGTTCTATGCTTGATCACTATTATGGTTGGATTTCTTTTCTCGAGGTATCTGATCCTTCTGATTCCTATTTCTATTTGTTTGCACCTATGGTTTGAATAAAAATTAGTGATCAGATCGTGATTTCTATCAATAAATTTAAATTTTATTTACATGCATTGTCTTTTGGGGTTTGTGGGATGTGGTAAATGGTGTACTTGGTTTTAGATTATTTTATTCTCATGGGTTTCCCCTATTTAAGTTTTTCTTTTCAGTTGGAAATCTCCTCTACTGTGCACCTCTCATCTGCCACGTACGCACCTCTGCCGTGTGTTTAACGACACCTTCGCAGTGAGTTTTCTCCTGTTACTCATTGGTTTCCTCTTGTTCGCATGTTATTACTGTTTGATATTGATGGTTATAATGTGAAAAGTACGGGCTAAACGCCCCGCTGAAAATCTTGGTCGTTGCTGGTCCTTGATTGCGCACTAAATGAATTGAATATTGGTTGGTTCTTGTTGAACATTGGAATATATAAATTTCTAATATATGTATACTTGACTTATGAATGAACACCCCAGGATGATAAAACTTTTGTGATAACCCCTGAATTAACAAACAAAAATGAATAAGGGATGCTTTATAAAATCTATAATTTTGATTGTTTGGTTTGTATGGTGTTACGATTGAAGTGTCATGCTTATAAAAGATTCGTCCACCTAATGTGGTTTTCTAGGGGCATGCAGCAATAGAACCTTTGTAAGGGAACATAAATGGAACCAGGGATTGGGATGTACTCAAACACTCTTCTGATAATATGTAGCTATAGTCCCATTGGATGTTTTAGTCAAGGGAGGGGATGTTGTACCACCATGCCAGAATGACAGTATAAGGAAGAGTATATAACATAGGGAGTCTGGCTCTATCCTAGGGATTAGGGGCTGGTCATATGCATGTTATGTAGTCTACTATGGCTATTGTGGATTCTTGATCATCTACTGTCAATGGTACAATTCCTATATCATCTACCCTTTATTTTATTTTTTATAAAATATAATCACATTCCATTTTTTCACTCTTTTTTTAAATGTTTTAGGCTTGGAGGTGTACTGCTTGGATAGTTTTATCACCATCGACACACTATTGGTATTATAGTCCAAGAATATAACATGTTTCAAGGAATGATCTCTATATATTGGTGGTTATCATTTATTTTGTGAACCACCCATGCTTTATATGATAATATTTTATTTTAGTTTTGTTATGGATTAGTTTGTTTTATAACAATCCAAAATAACTTGTTCCCATATGAGAGTTACCATTTTATCACCAAAATAGATAGAGTTATTTTCACTTGGATGAGAGGAATCTTCTATATGGTCATGTAGAACCAATTAAATCTATATTGTATTTTCTCTTGGCTCAAATAGTTAGGCATATTGTAGATGTTTCTAGAATGTTGTAGGATTATTTTTCCCAAATGGTAGTACATTTTTAGTATGTTTTCACTGATGAGGTATAAAATTTACATCTTAATAAAGAGAGAAAATTTATAATCTAGTTAGTTTTTAGAGAAAATTTAGTTTCTATCACAATTTCTTAAATAACACCAAAAGAGCATCAGTTGATTGAATAACAATTTGATGATATAGAATATAATGGTATCATATGGAATAGTACTTTACCATGGTGTTTTATAGTTCTCTAAAATAGACGGTTGATTGGTATTTATTCTTTTTTTGGACTATTGGAGATTGAACCTGATGAGAGTTATGAATATGTATCATCATCCACGCATTGATAGTCACATTGATCATCTATGAGGATATATGATCTTCTCCAAGATAGATTTGACATTAGGATACCATTATATGAGTTGGACATCGATGGACCTACCATAGACTGCTTTTAGGATTAGTTGTGGCCTATATAAATTTTTAGTGATGATATTTGGTTTATCTAATGCATTGGTTGTATTAATGAACATGATGAATAAGATATTTCATCCTTTTCTGGATCGGTTTTTAGTAGTTTTTTTCAATTAAATATTAGTGTACTCCCAACACATAGTTTATCTTGACCAACATCTTATCATCACATTGAGTACATTGAGAGAGGATCGTATTTATTACTGTTTCTCCTGTTACTCCTTGGTTTCCTCTTTTTCACATGTTTTTACTGTTTGATATTTATGGTTATAATGTGAAATGTACGGCCAAAATGCCCCACTGAAAATCGTGGCCGTTGGTGGTCCTTGTTTGCACACTAAATGAATTGAATATTGGTTGGTTCTTGTTGAACATGGGAATATATAAATTGGTTATTTACTTATACTTGACTTATGAATGAACATCCCATGATGACATGTGTTTTACTTCACTCACACCATGTATAGATACCATAGAGACTTGATGTGTATTGAATATACACCACTAGTTGTCATGTAAGGACTACACACTGTGTATTACACAAAAATGTGCTGCATAGCTGGTGAGGTGACCCAATATGTATCTAAAGTACACGCCTTTAGCTCAAGTTCTTCTTAATGTCATGTATTTTCAAAGGAATTATTCAATATTTGTAAGACTAACTTGGAATAAATTTGATATATGTCATATTAAATTAGGTATCTTATACATACACGATGTTCACGCTACTGGACACACCATGTATATGGATTTCACATGTGTTTAAAGACATTTGTACCCAGATTTGTTTTAATAAAACCCAAACAATGCTACCTGATAATTTAAATCATAATATTAGGAAAGTTCTCGAGATCAAACCCATAAAGGTGGTGAATATGAATAAAGAATGGATGAATTCCAATGGGTTGAAAAAAGAGTATGAATATGGCGTGAAAGAGTTTATCAAGTTTGCATAAGATCATGCATGTAACCCTTCCCGAATACCTTGTCCGTGTTTACGCTGTTTTTATTCCAGACAAATTTGTCCAGAGGAGTTGGAAGAACACATGATCTATCACGGAATAGATCAAAGTTATACATGTAGGAATAAACACCTGAAAAAAACTAATGTAGGTAGTGACTCATAGAACACGATATTTTATAGATCATCTGATATGATTAGAAGAGCGAACAATGAAGACGATCGTATGGAGGGTGTGATTACAGATGTGAACGATGATGGAGATCATATTGAGGAAATGACAAGGACAGTTGAAGATGAACTTCATGATTTCCCAAATTTTTTTGAGAAGTTAAAGAGTTGTGAAAAAACGCCATTTTATGCTGGTTTCACTAAATATACAACATTTTCAACCATATTGAAGCTATATAATTTGAAAGAAGGCAACGGGTGGAGTGACGACAGTTTTACGGAACTACTTGCTCTCCCGAATGACATGTTCCAAGAAGATAATGAACTCCCAAGCTGAACATACGATGCCAAACGAATGCTATGATCGATGGGTATGATCTCTGAAAGAATACATGCTTGCCCGAATGACTGTATATTGTTTCTCAAGGACTAAAAATCACTTAACGAATGCCCAAAGTGTGGTGCTTCCCAATACAAGAAAGATGATTCTAGTCCTTCGAATGTTGTATTGTACTTTCCAATCATTCCAAGGTTTAGAGGCTTACATGGAACTGATGAGACTACAGGACAATTGACATGGAATGCATATACAAGCATTAAATATGGGAAACTACGTCACCCGACAGACTCTCCTCAGTGGAATAGAATTGATCACGAGTATCTTGAATTTGGGAAAGAGCCAAGAAACCTTTGTCTGGCATTATCTACAGATGGGGTGAATCATTTTGGTTTTAAAAGCAGCTGTCACAGTACATGGCCGGTTATGTTGGTAAATTATAACTTACCACCGTGGTTATGCATGAAATGAAAATACATCATGTTATCTATGCTTATATCAGGACCAAAACAACCAGGTAATGATATTGATGTTTATTTGTCCCCATTGATCGAGGATTTGAAAATATTGTGGGATTCAGGTGTTACACTGTATGATTCTTACAAAAATGAAAAATTCACTTTGAAAGCCATGTTGTACGGGATGATAACTGACTTTATTTATTACAGAAATTTGTCAGGATATTGAATTAAAGGAACTCAATGGTGTCCCATTTGCGAACAAGGTACACAGTAAATTAGGTTGAAAAAATCATCAAAAACCGTGTTTCTAGGACATCGTAGATATCTACCCCGATGACATATGTACTGATCTTGGATGAAATCATTTGATGGAATTTCAGAGGAACGTACAACACTGTATCCACTAAAAGGTGATCAATTTTTTGAGAAATTAAAATATTTGGACACTAATTTTGGTAAACCGTTTTCGAAAAACCTTACGAAAACTGGTAGGAAAAAGAGATCAGTTTTTTTGAATTACCATAATGGAATTTTATATATGTCAGACATTTTCTTGATGTTATGCATGTTGAAAAAAATGTATGTGATAGTTTCATCGGAACGTTGCTAAATGCACCCGAAAAAACAAAGGATGGAATTAAGGCTACATTGGACAAGGTTGAGATGGGACTACGAGAAGAGTTGGCACCAGTGAAGGGTGAAAAAAGAACATTTCTTCCTCTTGCTGCTTAAACCCTTTCCAGGCAGGAGAGATATTAGTTTTGCAACTTCTTGAATGACGTAAAGGTTCCAGAGGGGTATTCATCAAATATCAAGAACATCGTGTCAATGGGTGATTTAAAATTAAAGGGTCTAAAATCACATGACGTCCATGTTTTGATGCATGATCTAATTGCTATAGATTTACGTTGCATTTTTCCAATGAATGTCTGTCGTACATTAACAATGATCTTTTTCTTATTCAAAGCTATATGCAGCATAGTTATAAACCCGGCGAAATTGCCAACAATGAAAAGAGAAATTTCTGTCATATTATGTGAATTGGAAATGTTCTTCCCGCCGACATTTTTTGATATGACGTTTAATTTGATGGTTCATTTGGTTAGAGATATTCGACTATGTGGTCCTGTACATTATAGATGGATGTACCCAATTGAACGGTATATGAAGATTTTGAAAGGGTATGTCAAAAACCGAAGTCATCCAGAGGGTTGTGTTGCAGAGCAATATATTGTTGAGGAAGATGTTGAATTTTGTAACGAATACCTGTCTGGTTTGGAAATAGTTGGCTTACTGAAATATCGTCACACTGAGC
This sequence comes from Viscum album, assembly GCA_963277665.1. Lineage (NCBI taxonomy): Eukaryota > Viridiplantae > Streptophyta > Magnoliopsida > Santalales > Viscaceae > Viscum > Viscum album. The sequence continues at coordinate 64,983,932 of OY728128.1, forward strand.
GGATTGAGGGTGAAGGAATTTCTGGAATAGAGGTTTTCACAATCAATATTACAGATCAGGAGAAGGCCCACCATTACTTTTTTTATAACAGCTTCGACGTTGACCCATATGTTCAAACCCACAATGAAATTCTTAGGTGTTTGAATCCTTCTAGGGCTGAAAAATGGATATCAGATGCACATAATCGATAGTTTATAGTATGGTTTCAAGACTATATTTTTAAGCAGTTAGATGAAAATCCAGACTCAATTTCAGAACGACTTCGATGGCTGGCTGGAGGAGCAAATGTGTACATATTATCTTACAATTATTATGCAGTTAACAGTTATACATTCTATACTAATGAACATGATAAAGATAGTACCATGAAGAATAGTGGGGTTACACTTGTGGCTGATGCGATGCATGTTTTCGGTGCTAAGGACAAAAATCCAAATTATGGGAATATTTCATACTTTGGCATCATCAAACGAATATGGGAGTTGGATTATTCGAAATTCAAAGTGCCGATTTTTCAATGCAAGTGGGTTGATAACAGGAGTTCTGTTAAAATAGATGAATTAGGATTCATGAAAGTTGATTTGGGTAAGGAAGGGGAGAAAGAAGAACCATTTATAATGGCATCACAAGCAGTACATGTATTTTCTATTCTAGACCCTGTAAACTAAAATTGGTCAATTGTTCTGTTATCGACACAAACAACTGAAGAGTCAAATGAAATTTCAACAGAGGTTGACCCTTTTATAAGGACTTCACAATCATTTCATAGTGGTCCCAATGTAGACTGTGTTTTTCAAGTCATAGGAGACCACAATGAAGGAATTTACATTGTCAATAGAGGAGTCAAATCTCTTCATCCTTTAAATAAAAAAAAAGAGAGTATAATAATCAGGTTATTTTTTTTATTGTAACATACATTATGTTACATTATGTTATTATCTGTTCGCTTCTGTTTTTATATAATCTAAATTAAATATTAAACCAGTTCTGTAGATAATGACTTTTTCACCTGTTGATGCGCCCAATCCCAAGGCAAAAAAGGTCTCTCAACCAGCAGCCTGTGGTCCCACTACAGAGCAACAACAGGTTTCTCAACCCGATGCTGGTGGACCCAGTGCATAGAAACAACAGGTTTCTCAACCTGTTGTTGCTGGTCCCAGTGCTAAGGTACAATACGTTTCTCAACCTGTTGTTGCTGGTCCCATTCTTGATGCTAGCGCTCCTGGGGAAGATATTTATGATACTTCTAAGGAAATGGAAGGAAATGAAACCCTGAAAGCGCAAAAAACAACAACAGCATCATAGATTGAAAGTGTTAGCCAAAATCCTTAAGGAAAAAGAAAAAGGAATCATATTTGAGGTGGGATGGAATAAGCGAGGCCAACATGTTAGCCCCAACAGAGCCATATTTAGTAGCTACATTGGAATCACCACTCGGCAAAGCATGCCGATTGATTTATAGTTGTGGCACGATGTTGTCACCGGGATGAGGACACTAATGTGCGAAGAGATTGCAATAACATTATGATATCATTTTTTAAATTTATTAAAATAATATAAAATACCAAAACATTGACTTACTGTTCATCATCCATTTCAGAGTGCATTTATAGTAGATTCCTCACACAATGAATATGTATTAAGAGTTACAGGAAGGATTCATAGAGGTTTTCGCAAAATTTTAATGAAATATCTTCTTAAAGATGAAGAAGGGAAAATCAAGTCGCACCCACCTCTTATTTACGCACAGTTGATATCCCATGGAGTATGGGATGCATTTAGAAACCGTCTTGGGGAGCATACTTTTCTGGTACATTGTGTGGGGTAATAAGTTGGTTGACGTTTTCTTGTATTCATCACTCTGATTGATAGTTTTTTATTTATGAGATAGCTAATGAGTGCTGAAAATAAAAAATGCGCAACAGAACCAGCGTACCCTTACCGTAAAGCAAGGATGGGGTATGCTGAACTTGAGAAAAAATTGTTACGTCTTTTAAATCTACCCTACTACTAGTATGTGACATAAACAAAACCATAACCATGTTTCTCTGTTTATATGTATATTGATGAATCGAAATCAAAATCCATATCCATCCCACGCCATGTGCTATGAAAGGAGGCTCGTGTAAATAAAGAGGGGATATTTATAAATGAAAACACACAAAATGTGTGGGAAATATGTGTTAGTATTACATAATATAAATTTTATTTTCATTAAATCGCTATTACATTACAATAACTACTTATTTTTCTATATTTTCTATCTGAAATATTCACAAGAATCAACAAAAACCACACCAGATGCTGATATACTTTTATCAGCCTTGAAGTAGCCAGAAAAGTATGGTTGCATCAGAGGTGCGGGTTTTGGGGTGACACCCCGAACATATTTTCAAAAACAAAAACAAGTGGGGGAGAAAAATGAAAAATTGGAAAATCTGCAAGAACAATTTTCTATTTTTCAAGAATAATTAGAATACCAGAGAGAGATGATAGAAAAAATGATGGGGGAGAGGAAAATAGAAGAAAAAACTCAACAAACACCCATGAATGACGGTCTCTCCCCACCCCCTTCCAGCTTTGAGGTGAGCCGTTCCCCTAAAAAACCTGACATAGATGAGGTTATCAATGTTTTAATAATTTTTTCTGTGAAATGTGATTTACATAGACATGAATACCTTTCCTGTACTAATATTCAACTGGGTGAAAATGACTGTGATTTATGTTTATCAACTCCCACCTATCTCCTTGTAGCAAGGGATACAGTGTTCAATATGAAAAACGACATGCTACACAATAGACAGCTTCAAAAAGATCATCTCAGAGTGTCAATTAACGTAGCTAATGAGATGAGTTCTGAGATACCTGTTCCAAATGACGATGACGACATTCATACGGTTGAATAAGTTGTTGGAATATTCAACACATGGTCGACCGTTCTTGTAAAAAAACATGTCGACAAAAAGGTATTCATTTCCATTTTTTTCATGATGTACCTTCAACATTTAATGAAAAAAGGCCTGAACCAATGAATTTTATTACAAAATGATAAATACTATGGGGTGAAATGAAATATTAGCTCAAAACTATCTCAAAGATCAACCAACCGATTGAAACGGTCTACTGGGAGCACCTTCAACCTGCCAGTTCTATATCCACTGTTAAAATCATTGCGGGCTCATGTGGATACAAAGTTGAAAGAATAAAGTACTCACATAGTTGATTTCAAATAAGAAATATATGGATAGGAAATATCATATTTCATTAGTGCTGAAAATGTAAATGAACTCCTCATGTATGAATGGCTAGGCACCTCTATTGTAAATTTATATATGAGGTAAGTTTTCATGAATTTATTTTAAAAAATCAGATTTACTCTGATAATTTTGACTAAATACATTTTATATTTGTTGCAGACATATATATGGAAAACAATTGAAGGTATTTCCCCATGTACAAAAATTTCGACTCGTTAGTCCTCACAGCACCTCTTCAAAAGACAAAATAGATTCTGATAAAGAGGCCGTAATAATTTCATCCCTGTTCAAATCGTTTGAAAACAAAATTACAGATGACAGACTCTTTTTAATACCATCAATGCAGGGGTAAAACTCTACAATTTAATCATATCAACTATATTTTCATTTCTTTCTTTAATTTTTCCTTTTTGTATTTTTAGGGAGCATTGGATGCTGATTGTAGTCAATTTGTATACTCTAAATATTTATTTTCTGGATTCAATGCATGGATATCCAACAAACCGACCACGCATGATACCATTTGTTTATTTGTAATACACTAGATCCAACATTTTAAAAATAAAAATCTAGTTAAATAATTTATGTTATCTTTTAATAATGATTATGTAATGATAGGGCGGTGCATAAATATTGCCTAATGCATGGAATGAATCCAGGGAATAAGGATGATGACGCCTACAAGATCTAAAACTGGAAAAGTATCTGGTTATATATAATATCATTTCACTATCCAAATACATATCAAAACAAATTACTTATTGTTGTCAATGTTTTTGTAGTGTCTAAAACAAACAAATGGAATGGACTGTGGATATTATTATTGTGAATTTATGAAAGAGATTGTATTTCATCAACAAACTAGCATCCCTAATGAGGTATTTTCGAAAATAATTATGAGTTCATTTAAAATATTTATTAATCCTTTTTGTATTTATATTTTTTCAGTACTACCATGACTGTCGCAAAAACTCATATTCAGAAGATGATATACATGTGTTTAGAAACGAATGGGAAACATTCATGATGGACGATTGTACACAAATTGGATGATGGTGAATTCCTACTACTTATGATATCTATATAAGATCATTGATTATCCTCCAACCTTCTTTTGTGAATTGAGAATGCTTCGATGTATTGAAATCATAATTTATTACTCATTGTTTTCTATCCCCGGATTCATATTATTGATCTTTTAATCAAATCAATATCGAAGTAAGGCATGATGGTGTGCAGTGCATATGGGGTGAACGAAGAAACCACCGAGGATCAACAAAATCCATTTTTTGTATCTTGTTTGTTTGAACTTTTATTTGAGCACACATGTTTTTTTTGACTTGCACAATTATTTCTCGGTAGATTCATGAGATAATCGGTATCATTGAGATATTTTTTGGAACCAAAACATGCGTCCCAGGATAATTCAAGTAAGGGAAAGGCTGGTTGAGATGAAATACAAGCTCAAACGACTAGTACATCATCAAAAGAATCACCATGTGATGCACCATCATGTAGAATCTGGTCCTCGTGATGTTTTGAGGTGTTAATGGAAGGTAGGGGGAGTCTGATGAGCCCCATATCCACCATAAATAATGTTTACAGATAGCTCCACATGTTATTTGTGCCTCGTGCCTCTTTACAAGGATCACACAATTCACATGGTCCATCTTAGCACATATGTCCCATTTGTCCCATTGCTACTCATGGAAGAACCTGAGAATCTGACAATGCATAAGCCCCACAAAACCCATACTCATCCAACCAAGAGTATTCCAAGTGTGAAGGGAAGCTAACCATGGGTAATACCCATAACATACCTCTTTTAAATATATGGTTTTTGATCCTTGTATTATAAATAAGGTACGTAGGAAGCCTCTATGAGGTTAAATCCCAAACAATGGTAAACCATGGTGACCCCCTCACTGGGGTACACCTTCGCTTATTTTCCCTCTTCTATTTCCCATAGAGGCATCCGAATAAGTATTCAATATGAGAAACCTTACGTTTATGGGATGCACCACACTTGGGTCAGACCTCATTGGGCGTTTTGATCCATCTATCAGGTAAACATTCCAGGTGCTCCCTCCTAGAGATGTACCTACCCAATCCCCCTTTATAAGTGTTTTGATCCACCCAGGTCTTACAACTCGGTAAGGCATTAAATCATGACCCTCTATCCTTTTGTGATGTTAAAATCATGGAATACCATAAGTTAAACATGGGTTTCCATTAATATATTCAATATTAATGTTTAATCAGTCCTTATTAAGGTATTGTGGAGGTTTGGTTTTATGTTTTCCAACAGATTTCGGAAGATTCCAAGCTTTATGTAGGTGATTCCATGATTTTACATTATATGATGATTTTATTATGCTGTATTTGCTTGCTAAGTGTACTATATGAAATGTCTGTGTGGTTAAAAATGTGTTATCAAATGAATTTTGGGTGTGTATAGATTTGAAAGTTATTTTTAAAATGAATTCACTTGTATTTCATGTGGATTTTCATGCTTAAGTCCTTTTAATGTGTTTGAAGAAATGAGAAAGTGGTGTGATGGGTGTTTTCAAATTGATTTAATGTGTTTGTGAATTTTAAATAGGGGTTTCTTATGAGATGTAGAACATCTATATATGTTTATTTACATTGAATGAAAGTACATGAGAATTTGTTGATATATATGACGTGTCTAATGTAAATTGAGCACAATTTCCATACAAGGTATTTTTTTATGTTGGGTAGGGGACAAGTTGAGAGGGTAGGGGTGGTTTTCTGGGGGAGGGGGAAGGGGGAAAAGTGTTAGGGGGAAGGGGTAGTGGGTGGTAAGGGGGGTGTGAAATGGGCAGGGGGAAGTGTAGTGGGCAGGGGTGTGCTGGGGAAGGGGGCAGGGGATGTTCAGGGGGAAGGGAGTGTGCAGGGGTAGGGGGTGTGCTTGGGGGTGGGCAGTATGTTGGGGGTGTTCTGGGGAAGGGGGCAGGGGTGCTTCTTTTTTTTTGAAATGGTGGGACATATAGCCATGGTATTAAACCATGGCTATAGGTATATAGTCAAGGTTTAATGTTATTACAAAAGGCCCATCATTGGTATCCAATATCATCATGATGCTATGGAATGGAGACCACAATCCCTAATAGTTGAAACCAATGTTAGGTTAACAAGGAGAAGAATATAGTGGAGGATAATAGGGTTGAATATATTCCACCACTCTTTTATTGTAACTGATAATATTTGATTTATCTCAAAAGTAAGGTAGATATTCCATTGGGGAAGGGAGGAGGAGGAGAGTGTGTGTAAAGAATTTTGTTGAGTGGAATGAGGGATATATGAGGGTAACCCGCTTTAATGGTTGATAGTGAATTTTTTTTAATTCAACTCATTAATTAGGTGAATTATTAGGCCTAAGGGTAAAATAAATCATTTTCCAACAATGTGGGAATCAATATACACACACTTCTAATCCGCATAGTTTCATTGAGTGGCTTACAATCCATTCTTCAACCACATAGAGATACTTCCCCAAAAACTCATACCTTACACAAGTTCATCACATTATTTGAAAAACTATTAACCATAAATGTGAGACCATCATAACCTTATAGCCAAAGTTTAGGTTTATCTATTCCCCCTCAAATCATTAAATAGACCATGTTCTTCTAAACATTAGTCCATTTGATTATTATAGATGATTAACCCTAACCATGCTCCAATTTCATTACATGGTTATTTTATGTTTTGTGCCACACTAGTATAATTCCATTTAGCAACCCCATTCGTTATTTATTTATTGTATTACTAACATAATATTTCATTTATTATGTAGGTGAAATATTTTTCCTCAGTTCGAATGCTTTGTTAGGAAACCGCCGCTATGGGGGACAATTTTTTAGAGCGGATGGATGAAAAAAAGATGGAACATCATTGTTTTTTAACTGTTTGTTGGATAAATATAATTGTAACCAAATTAATCATTGTTTTAAATATATATAGAATTTTGTTTCTTTGTATTCATGATCTCAAGTAAATGTATGTATCAATATTGTTCTTCTGTGCATTGTGTGTGGGTGTTGTTTTTGATATGTGCATATGTTGTTTGTGCTCTGTGCAGGAGCTATAATGTGTTCAGGTGATGGGCAGGTTCTGTGCAAGTTCAGGTTTGGCACAGGATCTTTGGCCTTTATTAGCGCTAGTTAAGTGCTGAAAAATGGATAATATATCAAGGCTATTTTGAGCGATGATAATGGTAGTTTTTATCAGTTCTCAAAATAGCACTGATATATTATACATTTATCAGCGCTAAAAATAGTGCTGATAAATACTACCATTATCAAAACTTTCTTAGCGCTGATAAAGGGGACCCCCCCTTTATCTTCACTGATATTAACAGCAATTTTTAGCACTGTTAAAGGTCGTTTTTAGCGCAATTATAATCCATATTTGTAGTACTGTATGTACGCGAGTTAGAGCGTATACTAGTCATGATTATTTGACCGACCAATGTATGTCTGGATTTAATTTTTTTTAAGTTATTTATTTGATTATTTCATGGTTTGTAATAATTGTTTTAATTAAATAAAATATGATCTGCATGTCGTCTCAAGAGTCATTATATGTATAAGGGCTTGCGCGCCCATTCTCAGAGTTGTATATTTATACCCCGAGACCCCCTCGCCTGCGTGCTAGTACAATTGTTTAATGAAGACATGACCGATGACACATTTTCCACCCAGTGAAGATGACACACCAGATAGGAGTTGGATGAATTAGATGAGTATACATTACTTTTCAAGTTACAAGCCATGCAACTAATGTTATTTACCCTCAGGGTTTCGGTTGGTCTGTTATTCACTCAACGGATCAACCAATAGTACCGGCTCATGATCAGGTTTTTGTTTTATTTCTATAGGGTTTATTATTTTTTTGTATGTGTAATTTATTATGTGATAACATAGTATAATAATAAACAAGCATGCAAGATAAAATGAACATGTGACGTGATGAAATTTTTATTTCTTACACGGTCTGTTCTGATTGCGATCACATTAGAAGTTCTTATAAAATTAGAAAATTATTTCTTTCGTCCCACTAAAAATAATAAATCCCTCAATGATATACAAAGTCTAAAAATCCTTACGTCATTCAAATTTGGATAAAACCAGCTATTTGAGGTGTCAGTCATTCCTTAGCTGAGGGTGCCTCTTACTACATGGGATTCCTTATAAGAATGATGGGTCGAATTAATTAAAGTGCTAGTAAGGATTATCCATATATAAAATTCTATCATTTTAGAGTAATTCATTGAGTAAATCAAATTTTGATTTTATGAAACTGGGACTTCTCTCAACAGATCAAGGAACAGCAAGTTAAAGCGGTTGGCCAGCCAAAATCCTACCTTGAACCCTCCAAGTAGTGGCGTAGCCTTAGCTTGCAGACTATGAGGGGTGGTTATAGGATCCTTGCCATTAGAATACTCCAGAGACAAAGTCTTCTTATTCTAGCACAAAGGGTTCTTAAAATCCAATAAATTAGTGGTAGACCTAAAATAAATTAAGTAATTAATCAAAATTTCTAAACCGGTAATCCAGATTAAAGGCACTCATCTGCTAAAATTAAGTTTTTTTAGAAAAAATGAATGTTATACCACAAGATTAAAACTGCAATTTTATAATTGACAAAGTAAAATTTCCACAGTTACACGGGTATCCATGAATAGTACATGCGCGTGTGCATAGTACTATGATATAGGAAACTCAAGGTGTCAGTGTCCCCGACAGTGTTAAACTATCTCAAGAAGCGAGGGTGGAAAATGCTCACTGGAGACTAATGTACAAAGCATATGATAGTTGTATAATCATGCTTTCATCAACGTTTGGCGTCAGTTGCGGTAGCAACACCAAGACATACATGATATAACATAAAGTCTCAACATTGAGAGGTTTTCAAGGAGAAATAGAAGCAATGATATGAATAAGGTGATGTACACTGGCATGTGTAAATTGAAAGTTTGATGATGATATTTAAATATCATTTTCACCATATTACTCAAGTCTTGTTTTAAGTTACAAAAGGAACAAGTATTGATTATGCGCTTCCTTACCGGTTTATGTAAGGTTCTCCAAGTGAATTAGAATAAAATACAATTTAACATTAATTTTTATGGAGGATAAATTGATAGAGAATGTGAAAAGGTAAAAGGAATTTAATTCCAATGACATATTAATGACATCCTTCAATTAATGAGGTATTAGCAGAGGTTATTTCCATTTCAATACTATAGAAGATTAAAAGAAATAAATTGATTTAAAAGAGAAATTTTCTGCTTCTACATCAGGCGTGTTCATCAATGTAATGTTTCCTTTTACAACTTGGGTATTTAATACTATAATATTTTTACATATGTGTATTTAAATAAAATAACCAAGTAAGTATCGAAACATTACTGGTAGTCAGGTGTATTCTCCAAGTGGCTGTGAATGGGAGATACCTAGGCCAGCGGTGAGAAGTACATGACTTATTTAATTACCATGTGAAATGTTCATTTTTAACTATTTTTGAGTATAACCACAAACATTAATCACATGTGTCCTTAGACTCAAGGAGACATTATTTCAGTTTCTGGAATGAATGTTGTTTTTGGTAAATTCAATCACTAGTTCAGTAATACATGAATCAATGGCAATTAGTGATGAATATAAATGTAATACTTTTGCCTAGTTGTGAAAGGATAATTTGTTTTCAAGTAATACTAAAAATGGACGTCATTAATATACAATGTATGGTATTTAGGATCGGCACAACTAAATAATTTTTGTATTATCGATGTCTTTAGTTTGGACAAATGATCCTTTAGAAATAATGTTAAGTCACAAAGCATTTGGAAATAGTTCAACCCAAAAGTGTGAATTATTCCATGTATAATATAGAGGTATATATATACATCATATTATCCTTTTAAGTAATTAAGGAATATCAAAGTGAAGTATTTTCATGGACAAGAGATATGAGATGCCTCGTGTTGGGATACCAAAGAATATATCGACCAAGCATTTATCAATCATGATAAAGTAGCATTGAGCAATTCCTAAATGCACATTACCTTATCGATATCACTATATGGATGTTAATGGGGAGGATTGATGATGAGGTCTTACATATCAATATTTATCAACAAAATGTAGTGTGGAGTAATTCCTAAACACCCATTTCATACATTAAAGTATTTATGTAAGTAATATCAATTTTGGAACCAGTAGAAACTTCCATTATATTTCATGAAATTCATTGCAAATAACAGCAATATCACACAACCATATGCCAACTATAATGAAAAATGGATATCATTCGAGTCATAGTATGATGTAAACCTAATATTTCATAAGAACATGTGTTTGGATCCAAAGAGTATGTTAGGACATAAACAAACTAGCATCAAGACAAACACATTGTGCATTTAGTGTAATAATCCTAACAATTGTTTAGGATGTTACATAAATCCCTATAATAGAAGAGTAGGTATTCAAGCAATAGACTACACTTCTATATAAGGGTGAATATATCTATTAGAGATAGTGGGGTCTATATTGAATTGTGTTTAGTCAATTCTCAAAATGCACAAGTAGTGGGAATAGGAACTAGTTCCACAAGCGCATGTGAAACAACGTATGTTCCAGAGACACATATTACGTAGGATGGATAAAACCATGGTGATGGATTTTATATTCACCGCAGTCGGTGATCTATTATTCAAGTGAATAATATTTCCTAAAAGTATGTAGTATATGGAAATTAGCTAAAATTGATAAGTCCGACAAAAATTCAATTAATGGATTCAATGTATCAAAGTGAAAAAGGGACAATTATTTTGAATACTGTGGTGGGTATTCAAGTGAGTTGATACATGGATGGTACATGTGTAGTACCAATAAGGCTCGATTGGTTTCACTATGTCGTTATTCCTAAATCTGATAGAATTTTACTTATCATAGTTAATATACCTGATCAATTTATTTACCATTGGATGTCATGACCACCAATTGTGGATGGTGTCTATACGACGCAACTGGAAAGGGATGGTCACAACATAGAATTCTAATAAAGGTTGCAAGTTACTAAAATCTGGATTTGGATTAAAGTAATTAACATGATCATATTATATACATTATAAAAAAATGTTTTCCATGTTTCTTCCAGAGGTTAGTTGGAGCGCTAAGGTTTTCCAATAAGATATATATTCGGTAACATATGGAAAACAGGCATTGGTCTGATAGTTATTTAAGACCAAAATGAAATTTAATCTTCAATGATTGACTTAAATTAGCAACCTAAGTTCTAGAGAACAAGTTCTACTGAGGTAGATCTATAGGTTTCTTGGTCCTAGTCAATTGTACATATAGTAAAATACTATTGAAAAATACATGTTGGAACAATTCAAGAGATAAATTGTTGCCTATATCACATGGAATAATCTATCCATGTTGGCCTTTACATGACATGGAAGAGACAAATGTGGTGAGTTTAAATCCATACGTCGGAACAATGGATCAATCACGTATTCCATGGTATGTACAAGAACTGATATTGCCATGGTATATTTTACAATAGGAAAATAGCAGTTATATCCAGGAGCCCTGCAAGGGATGAAGTCAAAACTATGTAATTGTACTTTGAAAGTACAAACGATATGTACTTGGTAAATGGAGAAGAAACGATAGTAGTTTTTGGGGACAAAAACTGGTCTTCCATAGATCAATTGGATATGGTATTGTAGTGAGGCTAATAGTGATGAGGGAGTCATGATAATATAATCCAATGGTAGCCATACCTACAAAGAAAGAGTATGTTGAAGCGTCTAAGGTTGCTAAGAAGAATATATGCAACGATCTGTTCTAGTTCATGGAATAGAACCTTGTTTGAAAAGTATTATCATAATCCAAATTATGATATTCTAATTAGCCAATATTTCATGTTATGACAGTGGAAAAAAGGGATATACTCAGGATACCATCTATTGAGAAGTTTTAATCAAGGATATGAGGTCGCTATAGTATAATAGCCACGCGGTGGAACCGTGGCGGACCAAGTAGCTAAATACATTACTCAGCAGAAACATGATGTTCATCATGTGAGTAGCTAACAAGTTTGGTTAGCAAGTTGGCTCTAGTGCCAGTGGGAGTGTTGAAATAGTGGGTTCCCTAGACCCAACTATTCATTGCTTTTGATTACCATATCGTGTATACAGTTAGATATACATGATTTCAATTTACCATTATAGTGTAGACTTTTCTGCATCCACTATTGAAATATTAATTTCCAAAGGTTAATTGTCATATTGAAAGGTTAAAGTAGTGCCCATGCTATAATGAGAACCTCTAGATACTATGTCATTAATATTAAATATATGTTCTATGGTGTAGATACATCTGACTAATTGGACATAGTAGGTGTCTGACCATCAAGTTCTGGGCCCTCATAAGCATTGAGAATTCTTCTCCTGAAGTTCTCACTTGGTGATCTCTAGTAGTGGGATCATGATAACTAACCCCCCAATAAGAACACCACATGTTTCTGGTGTCATTGGATGTTCTTATCTACGATCATGTGTAATGGTCTCCTGACTTGAGATCATTACCAATGTATGTATTTTGATTTCCTACTTTGATGCAAGATGAAAACCGTGGCGATGAAGTCGTGGTGAGGTAGTTTGTGTCGATTGTGTTATTGGTGGAATGACATTGGCTGAATGGTCAAGAAAGGATTTGTCACTTTCGGGTTATGGATATAATATATCTCAGGCCATGTTGATATGGATGGCAGTAAATTTATAAGAACATGGCTATGGCAGTTGAGGGTAAATCCGTCCAGTTACATCAACAAACAATAAAGCAATAAAAGGGAGATTAAATGAGAGTGCATCCTGCTTTATGAGATATTAGAGACAAAGAGATTATATTACACAGTGTGTGTTCGTAGGTTAGTTGTCGTTGCATTGACAATCCTTATTTCTTCAGGGGCCATGATGGGTTGCTAGATCCCACTCTTGGTCTGTGAATACTATTCATGGTTGTCGAAATAAGGGCCTAGAGGGTCACACACAATAGCGTATTCATGAATCTTCGCAATTTAGTTGAATAGGAGTATTGGACATAGTGGGCCCCGTCACAGGGGTTTGTGAATTTTCCAACGTTAAACAATTGCCAATGCAATAAATAAATTCATATTATTCATGTTTAGAATAATAAATATTGAATTTATTTATTTAATGTATTTATGAGTTTTAGTAATACATGGAAAAATATTAATTGACAAATATTAAATTATTAAATGTTTATTAAATATTTATGTGAGTGAGGAGTCGAGCTAATGAATTAATTATTATCATGTAATATATTTTAATATATTACAAGTATGTGATAATAATATTTATGACTCAGACTAGTAGTCGTAAAATTTCGCTGATAGTACGTTAAGTATTTGGGAACCGCGAGGCGATACTGAGTATTTTAATTGAGCACTATAAATAGAAGAGGAGGGGAATTTTCAAAAAAATATTCATGGCGCTTCTCTCTCCTCTCCTCTCTCACACACTCTAGAGGGAGATGCTCTGGATCCAAGGAGCACAGATGGAGCTCTCCCTCAGTCACCTCTAGAGAAGTGATGTAGTGATCGTTGGAATGCTGAAGGCATCGTTGGTATTCCACACCAGCACCCAGAATACGAAGAACGGCGCTCCCGTGGATTCCTTGAATCCCATGTGGACGATCTAGAGGAATTCTGGTTCAGATTATTCAAGCAGTGATCGCCAATGATGAGAAGACGCCTTTCGCAGCTTCAGATCTAAACCAGGTATTTTACAATTTATGTTGGTGCTTAAAATCTTCCGCGTGTGGTCCTTGGCTAAGACTAGGATACTCTTCTCCGACGTCGACAAGTTTCCGTCGACCTTCGGTGGAAAAATTTTAAAAACCCTCTTATTTGGGGATTCTGCTGCATGCTCAGTTCCAACAGTTCTCCACAATGTTGGGTGGAAACTTATGAAATTTAGATGGCCAGTCCCTGAATTGTTCATGAGATTACCGATTTTATCTTTTTGATCACGATAAAAATGGAGATGCATCAGAGTCAGTTGATATTAAATAAGGAACACCATCAATGATCATTGTCATTTGAGGATGGTAATCATGTGTTTTTTAAAATCCCTCCTTGGAATGGACATCGACGGTATGGAAAACAAGGTAAGTTATCTCTGTGGTATATTGGGCCATTTGAGATACATGAGAGGGATGGAGATGTTTCATATCAATTGGAATTTCCACCATGATTTAGTGTGGTGAACATTGTATTTCATGTTTTGTAGAAGAAAAAGTATTAGTAGGATTGTGACCACAATATTCGTTGGGAGCATGTTGAGCTACAACCAGATGCTTCTTTGGTGCATGAGCTCTTCCAGATTTTGGATACCCAAGAGAAAGTCTTGCATGGTAAAGGAATTAGTTTTGTTTTTGTATTGTGGTATCATGGACAGATCCAGTAGGAGACTTGGGAGTGGGAGAAAATGATGGTTAAACAATGGTGTGAGCTCTTTAAACAGATTTGTGTTTCTCTACGTTCCAAGACAAAATGACCAATGGTAGGGAGATTTTAGCACCTAGGTTTGAAGTTTGTATCCCTTATTATTCATTTTAGTTGGGTTCGTTGTCATTGGGTGATGTTTGGGAGTATTTAGAATGGGATTGCAGAAGATTGGAGGACTTTTTACGGATTCACGGTTTGATAATGGTTAGGGGAAACCATGTAAGGGTACCATGTTACCGAGAAATTTGTCACTATTCTAAATGTAGGATCTATTGACATAGTGCACGGTTTTTCAAACCACGTGAGCTAACCATGCATCCCATTAAAATTAGTTCTTTTAATGGGGTTAGTTGAGATTTTCCCTAATTCTCTCCTTTCTCCTTCAATATGAACCCTATATGGGATTCCATGATTTCAAGGGCCAGAGGGGATCTACCTCCCATTTCAGAAGCAAATCCAAGGTATTTTATTGTGTTTTGAATGTGGTTAATCTTGGGTATGTCTGGTTTGTTGGTTTTTTTGTGCTTCACTTTATATCTTCTCTTCCCTCTCTCTTGGTTTTCAAGATCTTAATTTATTTCCTGTATATATAGTATTTTTGATTCATTAATTGATGAGATTAGATATTGTTGATGTTATGTAAGAGAACCTAGATTTGTTTGAGTGGAGTGCTTACTAAATTTTTGGTTCTGTTTCTTATGGGGAAATTTCGCCGAAGCCCTAATGGTATTTGGCATCCCTCTCAGATCCACAATGCCACAAATTGTGGCCCTTTTTAAAATCAATTTTTTTCTTGATATTAATGATGAATATGGTGTAAAAATATTGGTAGAAACACATTTGAGGATGATTTATAGATTTTGGGTGAAATGGGATATGGTTGCAAATGGGGGCTTGTTGTGTGATGTTAAATTGTAGATTTTGAAAAAAACCATGGTTTTGTTTATGAAAATGGTTTGGGAAAATGGGTTTCAATAAGAATGTGGTTTATCGAATTTTTTTCCTTGGAAAATTGATAATGGGTATTTTCAATAAATGGGTGATTTATTGAAGTGATTGGTATGTGTTGAAAATGGTATGCTCATAATGTGTGGAATCAGTACTTTTTGGTTTTGGTAGCTTAGGTATTATGGCTTGATTTTATTTTTTTGAACTGGTCATGAAGCCTCGCTATAAAAGTCAATGGTTAGTAGAAGGAAGGTCCGCCATTATGGATAAGAGTTTGGGAAGTACTACTAGTTTGGAAAGGTAGTAAAGTGATTTGGATAAGATGTTCCACCATGGTTGCGTTCCATGTTGTGTGTTGCTATGTAAGTGGAAAATTGGTCATGCTAATGTGTGATAGTGATATATCTTATGGAATAATTGTGGATTTCCCTGGTTAAACATGTCTTGGTAAGGGTATGTTTGGATTTTGGTAATTAATGAACTAGTTGATGATTTATATAGACTATTTTATTTAAATGTGCTTATGATTCCATCGTAATGGCATGTATAGGGAAGTAATTTTGTGAAATCCTAGTGAGTATTATTAGTCAATATTTTATTTGAAATTTGGTGTTTTTGAAGATGTTGTATTCCAAGACATATATAAAGGTAAATCATCTTCATTCGTTATTGGTTTGTATTGATTCATTGGAGATGTTGTGGTGTTGTAGCATTGTTCTTGGTGTGGAGTAGAACATTGTTTCTTAGTTTACATTGGGAATCCATTTTGTTCTTTCTCTTGGTACTCTGACTTTTTTTAGTTTATTTTGGTTTTATTAGTTGTTGGGACATGTTATGGAATTTTTTTTATTTTGGTAATATTTGGTTTGGGATTCTATGTTAACATGCATCATATAGTATTTTTAGTAATGGATTGTTTGGTTGGTTGGCTTATCCGAAGGGAAAATCATTCCCCAGATAATTATGGAATCACAAGGAATTTATTTCCATCCCTTAGTTCCTTCGGAATGTCACTTAAGTCTAAGTAACACCTCACTGCCTTCCCAATGTAATTTGTAAGGGGTGTAATGTTACATACCTTGATTTTTACTTTCAATAATGTTTGTATTACCCACACCATGGTAAGCATTCAATATTAAAATTGGATTCACTCTGTATTCATATCCTTGCTAGAGCTCTATTAATAAAATACTAACAAAATGTTATCATTCTATTCTTGCAAGCCCTCAATCTATAAGGTGATCAGATCCTATGTCTTCCTAGACTTTTAAGACCTTGATCGTAATCACAATTATCATGATAGCACAAATCAATTATGAACATAAATATTATAAGGAAAAGGGAAAAGCAGATCATTTGGGTAGAAATCCATCTTATTTCACATCACTGAAAATTATGCATAGAATTACCACATTTTTTTATCATCAATATGTAGAAATGATAAGTGGAAATGTTATTTATTGGTATTATTTTGGATGGTAATTGTGATCTCCACCTATCATATTTTATTGGAGATTTTTGGGAAGTCTTGGACACCATGCACACTAATAAGCAATTGATAACTAAAAGCATGAAATTGATTTTTTATTAAAACATAAATCATGACATAATTTTTATTTAAAAAATTTATTTACATTAAGTTTATATTTCTTGGGAAAAAAATAAGTTAAAATAAGTCAGACAATTTTCATTACAAGTTAGTAGGATCTATATTATAAAAAACATTGTCCGTAAGAAAGACTAGATTTTGTGTATGATTCAAATCGTATCTTATCTATAAATTATAAATAAAATCCAGGCCTGTTACAATAATCATGGATTTATTATAATTATCTTCATGAGTACAATTTTTATTATATGCATTATAAAAATCATAATGATAAAATATGAAATTATTTTTTCAAGACAAAATATTTAATGTAAGATTGATAAAATTTGACACATTATCATTTAAAAAACTATTAATATAATTTGGAAATAATATAATTAGAAATTAAACATTTAAGAAAGAAATTGACTTTCAAAACAAAAGGAATGAAAAATTCAAAAATAAAATGTTCACTTTACAATATCCCACTTCTTGCAAAGAACAAACCACGTTTCTTAAATAGAAAATATCTTGAAAAAATAAGACCAAATTTATTTTAAATAATATTAGTATTCCAATGTAAACATTAATAATAATCTCCCATTGAGTTTATGACTCATCTAAATATAATGAGAATACTACTAACTCCCCCAAAATATCAAAATCTCCTAAAGGATCATATTGTTTTAAAATATTATCCCCTAACTATAGGTACCTCCCTTATTATATAATTTTTATCCACTATATATCTCATTCTCCCACATTATGATTTTAAAAAAGGAATGTTAAAAATAATTTAGGCACCTAAAAATGAGTTACTAAATCATACTATATGAAATAATGAAGTTTTTAATCTTTTATAAATAAATCAAATAATATTACACCAAGAGAATAATGCGGAATTCAATTAAATCAAATATAATTGAAAAATGTTTATTTTGATGTTCCAAATAATGATACAATAAGAGTTAAAAATAAATTCATTTCCGTGGGGATTAATAAAAAAATAAACTTCTCGAATTCCTTTCAATCATCATTCAATTTTTCAAGAAACTCATTATTAGGCCAAAAATTTTATTTATGTTCTGAAAAAAAAACTAATATTATGTTTGAATTGTTTCTTTTAGAGATTTAAATTTTTATTCTCGATTGTGAAACTTATCTTCCTGGAAATTTATTTAATGTTAATGAAGCATAATTAGTTATTCATGAGACTTATTGATGTGTTCTGGAACATCAAATCAATCTGTCATATTTTTTTAATTTTTTTATTTGAAAATCTCATCCATGTAAAAAATCATCATGGAATATTATAATTGAATGTAATACAATTTCATATTATTCTCCTAGTTTTTTTTGGATTGGATATATTCTAGGCTTTAAAAATAATTTACTTTTCGGGTAGTATATATATCAAAATTGATTAATGTGATAGAGACTTCATTCAAAGATTCTTTAGGTCTTTCATTGAATGTTTATGAACTTTGATACAAGCTACATCATTATGAGACCCCTATACAACATTTTTCATTCCATTAGTTGTTCATAATAACTCTACATAAATAATAACACAATTGGTTTCAATCATTGTCAACCATTCCATTAAACATCTGAATGATTAAAATTTATTATTTTGGTTTTTAACAACCAAATAAATATTTTTTTAATCCATGGAAAATATGTTATTTTTTATTCTAATATTTATTATGAATTTACAACTTACTGAACACCTTTCAAATTAATTTTGTTTTCAGAATCAATATCTTCTATGAAATTAGTAATCTATCCTAATTTCTACTTCTAATTTTCAATGCTCCTAGATTTTTATCATTGTCAAAAATATGAATTATTTCATCATGCTCGGTAATTTGATTAGCTGGAGACATTAATTTAAAATTTGTTGATTCCGAATATCATAGGATTATTTTTCATGAGTAGAATTTTTAACTCATTCTAAAATTCTTATCACGGCCATTATTTTCATTTTTTATCAACTTCTTTGTCTTCTTCATCAATATTTCATTTTCTGGTTTATTCATCTCCAACGTACTCTTCAATATGTCTTATATCAATTCCTTATTTTTCATCTGAATATTTTTCTTTTGTAGGACCTGATTGTTCATTATCATTATGCTTTCCTTTTTGAAAATAATATAGAAATAGAATTGTTGAACCTACATCAGCTATTTTAGGGAGAATGATTCCATATATTTCATTTTCAATGTTGATCATCAGTCTATGAATGTCATGAACATTTATCTTTTTATTTTTCAAATTTATTTTCATATATTTATCTTTGAGAGAATCTTCACTGAGAATTTTCATAGGTAGGACCATATTAGGATCAACCTATTAAATGATCGCCTACTTCTTTTCTTAAATATTTTCATCATTTCCATTATACACAAACATTATCACTAGAAACCTTTTTCATCAATGAATTTATAGGGAAGTCATATTTAAATTTTTTCTTTCATTTATGAAATGATTGGTATATATTCTGAAACATTCTAATGACCTTCAGTGGATTATTTTTTGGGATCTAACTGAACATCTTTTACAAATAATTTGTATTTACTATGAAAATGAATTTTTATCCTTTTAATCAAATCATCTCTAATAATTTGAGCTTTCAATTTCAATGGAACCCATTTTATGGAAACATTACAAAACATAACACTTTTAAAAAGAATCATACTGATCATTTTTTGGAAATATAATCAATTGTGATTTGATAGCATCATATTTTACGTTTTTAATTATTAGAGAGGTACCACCCATCATGTTATACTTCAACATATTGACCTAATTATCAGTAGTGAGAACATAAACAACTATAAGAGTTTTTATATCACCATCTCATGGAATCGAAAAACATTTCATCCAATGTGAAACAAGATGGTTTTCATAAGAAATATTAGTAAATTTCATTTTTTCCTAATGAATCTCAAAAAGATATTCCTTAAATATTTTCTAATTAATCATGACTTTTTATCAATTGGAATCTTATGAGAAGGGAATAATTTATCTCTTTCCATGGGTACACCAAGAATAAGAGTAACTTTATCTATAGATAAGATATAAATCTTTCAAAACATAAAAAATATAACTTTAAATATTTTTTAATCACAATTATATTATAAAACTCTTTAACATCAAAAACATTAATATTTTCTTGATTGGATTTTGGTTTTTCTAATAAATGTGATTCCCATCCTTGAAATAAGATATTTATTTTCAATGAACCGCCATACTTCACAAGAAAATCAGTTTTGACTAACATTTACCTACAAATAGTCATCGAAGTGAATTCATTATGATATATCACTTTTAGAGATTATTTTGAGTATTTTTACATAAATTTGAATAACTTGTTTGGGAATGAAAATATTCATACTGTGTTACTTGAAGGGTGATAGAGAATCACCACAAAATTGAGAATAATGATATAGTACATGGTAGGGGTCCCTTTATATATATGAAGGAAGTTGATCATTCTGATTTTATGGCTCATATTTAATAAAAAAGATATGATGGTTTAAAAAATGGACACTGGAGGTTTTATGTAAAATTTTTAAAAATCACATTTAATGAAAAAAATGAAACATAAAAAATTAGAATTGAATGGAAAATAGAGTTGGGTTAAAAATTTGTACCTTTTCAAGTTTCAAGATAGACCTATTGGTTTCAATAGATAATTCTTTTTGAAAATATATTTGAGTATGAAAAATATGATTTTGAAAAATATTAAATATGAAAAATATTCAGCCTGAAAAATATAATGTATAAAAAATATTAAATATAAAAATTATTTCATATGAAAAAATTTAAAATAAGGAATTTTGTAAATAATGATTTTATAAAACATCAAATATATGTACTCCCCCCTTAAAAAAATTACATTAATTTAAGATGATGGTTTAAAAAATAATTATATATGAATGATTACTTTATAGTGATCATTACTAGGTTTTGTTTAATATATTTGATTCTATTGGAAGATATTGGTTTTGTAAATATATCAACAAGTTGTTATATCATTTCAACAAATTGTAAAATGATATCTATATTTTGTTTATAATCCTTAAGAATGTTATTCGTAATATCTATATGTTTTTAATGAGATAGATATGTGGGGGTTTTACTTAATTCTATGCCACTAGTGTTGTCAAAAAGTTTTTTAGTTTTAGTAAAACTCATGACATAATCACTGAGTGTGTGTTTCATCCACAACACTTGGGTATAACAACTTCGAACTGCCACATATTCATATTAAGTAGTGGAAATTTCAATCGAGTGTTGTTTATTACAATACCAATAAACTAATGCATCATGTTAGAAAGGGAAATTTTGGAATGTACTTTTCATATCCATTATACAACCACCAAATCAGCTTCCAAAAAACATTTTAAATCAAAATTATTTCCATATGTTTTGAATATTCCAAAATCCACAGTTCCCACTAAATAATGAAAAATTAATTCTACAACTTTTAAATGGGATTTCATTATATTGTCTTCATATCAATAACATAAACATAATAAAAAAATTAATTATGGATGAGTATCTATTAAGTAAAGTAAACATCATAACATACCTGTAAATGATGTTTGATTTACTGGTTTCCCAGCTTCATCTAGATCAGGATAATTTAAAGTACAAATTAGAGTACTAATAATTTTAGTATTTTCAAATCCGTGCTTTTTAAGAACATATTTAATATACATATATTGAGATAAATAATTAACTTATAGTTTTTTAGATATTTGAATACAAAGAATGAATGTTTACATATGCATATTAATCATTTCAAACTCAGATTTCATAATATTTTCGAAATAATATGTTAATTATTTTTGATTTGATCCGAATATAATTCCATTTACATAACATTATTTAATTTAACAATTTTTTATATCATTATGAAAAGAGCTAGACAAAAATGTCCCTTAACTAAAAAAATTATTTAAAAAATCTTAATAATCTTCATACCTGGATCTGTGAGATCATTTATGTCCATATAATTTTTTATTAACTGAATGTATATATTTCAGTTGTTGTTCAAAAAACATCATTATAAACATATATGTTAATGAAATCACACTTAAAAACCATTTTGAAATGTTTGAAATTAAATATTTCTTTAAAGGCTAATATAATATTAATATATTCAATTCTAGTTATCAAAGCCTAGGATTCTAATTAATCTATTAATTTTTTAATTATAAAATTTAGAAACAGGACATTATTTATTCCTAAACATGATTCAATTTTCATCAAATTTTATTGGAAACAATATTTTACTCCACTGATTGGTGTTTCTTTAGTTCTTTCAACCAAGGGATAGACATTTTTTCTTTTAAATTTATTTATTTTATCCTGAATAGCCTTAATCTAATATTCATCACATAGAGACTCCTCAATTATTTTAGGTTCAAATTTAGAAAATAAATAAAAATGATAAATTTATTTTCTCAGTGAAACTATAGTCCATAAAGGTTGATTTACCCCACAAATGATACTATCATAGGTATGATTCATACGAAACAAATAATATGGTAAATAATATTACAGAGTGAACTCTTCCAAAACAATTTCATTACTATTTTGATTATTTTTATGAATATTATATAATATTTTGATAATTAGTTTTGGAATAATCATCAGAAGTTATAGTTTGGATTGTTTAAAAAAAAGGATTAGTTTCATAAAAGTTTTCAGTTACTATTTCTAAAACACCGCAAGAATTTTTATTGAAATCTCTATATGCCTTGGAAGTAATAAGAAAATCTTTTCTCCAAAGGTCTTGTACACAAAGTGTGAAAGAATTATCTTGTTTATGGGAAGAAATAATGATTTAATAATTGGAATTGTTCCCTATAAATTTACATTTCATAAAATTCAAAAGGTACCATTTCTCAAATAATAAGCTTATGCCTATGAGGTTGTTATTATGTCCTTTTACAAATAATACATTTTAGATTAAATATTATTGAAGAAGAATAATATTACATATACTAATAATCATTCCCTAAGCATTTTATTCAATAATAACTCTACCTCATTTAAATATGATACTCATTTAAAATAATTATTTTTAAAAATTAAGATGCTAGGAAAAAACACTATTCATGGACCATATATTTTTTCTGTTAGTGCATTCCATTTTTCCATAAATTAAAATAATTAGAATTTTGGAACCCAAATCCTCATGGGTTAGAAAAGAAAGAAAATATATATTAGGAATCCACAATTTTTTTAATAATGTGATTTCTAAGATCCTTAATATTGAATTTTATTTTATTATATTCATTCCAATGACCCCCACATTGACATTTTTTTAAAAAGGTAAATTTTCATGAATAAAATAACTATAACTAAAAATGTTTTTGAATGAGTATATCTCATTCTTGGGCTATTACGTTTTGGATAGATTTGTCTATATATTTTATCAAATCCTTCCTTATAAGTGCTAAATTTCAATAAACGTTTCTCGATATAAAAACATTAATCTTTAGTTTTATAACCATATTCTAATCCATATAAGTTTTAATTTTACAATTGAGTTTGGTTTCTAAAACATTTTTCATTAAAATGAATTTTTAAAAATAATTAGAAAGCTTACCATTTTCAGAATTAATTTTTTCAAGGTTTTTTGAAATATAATATATTTAGAAACACTATTATCAAGATATTTTGAAAGATCTGATACTTATATTTTCAAAACATTTATTCTTTTTTGATTTATCAAGTTTCTTATTGACATGAAAATTTTTATTTTCAAACAATTTTTAAAATCTAGACCCTTATTCATATGGAGGAAAAGTACTATCTTCATCAGAATATATACAACCTTTCACAGAATGATTGTTTTAATTTATTGATAAATTTGGTAAAGAATTATAAGTACATACCGTTTCCTTAATACATTGGTTTTCAAATGGTATTCTAGTATAGAGACCAATATTTTTTTGTCCATAATTTTCATTATCTGAAGTGTTCTCAGAAGAATATCCTCCAATAGGAATACATATGTCATTTTATTACCTGAATTTATTTCCTTTTGAAATGAAATACTTTTCTTCATTTCTATCAAAATTATTTTCCTTTTTATCATTCCTTTTGAGATTTGGATAACCAGGTCTTATGTGTCCATCACATTTACAGTTGTAATAGGAAATTTAAAATATTTATTATTATTTTTTTCGTTGTTACTTTTCTTATATCTATACTAATAATACTTTTTACCCATAATATTGTCAATTAATCGATAATTATTTTCCTAAATCATTCATTGAATGTTCAGAATCACTTGATTCTGATTGAGTAACCACGTATTTATTTGTTGATTTAAAAATATTTTTCAGATTATAAGCATCCATAGAATTTGAAGTATAAGTAAAATAATATCCATGATAATTTTTTATTTTCATTCACATCAAATATTTTTAAAATTTCCTCATACTATATAATAGTTCCACATAAATGATCACATGTAATATTTGTAAACATCCTAGATTCAATAGCTATTTTCTCTTTGATTGAAATTCATTTGGTGTAATATTAATGATCTTTCCAACAAATATTTCATCATCTTATAATTTTTCACCCAAATCATGTAAAATGTTAATGATTTTCATAAACCTTTTTTATACCTTAACAAAATTTTCAACATATGGAAATTAAAAAACTAGGTAATCACTTCTCAACAAAGCTCTCATAGACTCAAAAACATTAGAATTTAAAAAATGAGTGATTACTAACATCTTCCAAATGTTGTTTACTTATTCACAATAGGAAATATGTCTATATATGATTCTGCTCGTAGACCATAATAATGTATTACATACCTTGTAATTTATCTGATATTCTAGAATTTATTGATTTGTAAAAGTTCTTATGTCTTTTTCAGAAAATTTTGTATTCACTAGTTAGCAAAAAAAACATTATCAAAACCTATTTTGATCACAATAGTCTCCGTTCTGTCCCTCCAGTCTTCATATTCATTTACATCAAAAAATGATGTTCTTTAAGGACTATGATTGTTTATCGAACCAAAATTTCTCATTTCTATATTTTAAAAATAGATAGAATCAAAATATTTTCCCCAATACACATTATTGTATCAGATATTAAAAAATATAATGTTTATAACAAGTAATAATGATAAATTGAAAAGGTAAAATAATCCTCTTGTCTTTAAGCTATGTAAGAATCCTTTAAAAGCAAATTTGAGTATTGATATTACTATGACTTGGCTCTAATACAAATTATAGGACACAAATGTACAGATAGATGCGTAAATACAAGAGGGGAGTGAGTTGTATTTTTAAAACATTCATTTTTAATCTTAAAATACACATTGTTTAATATAATTAAACCAATTGCATTCACAAAACCTCTTGTATATTAAAATAGTAAGCAAACTAGAACTTTTTACTGATAAAAAATATATTGTAATCAGGTTAATTATGTTAGGATTATTTAGATACAAGTCCACAAAAAACGATTCTTTCTTAAAGAATATATAATCACAATTAGAGTTATTGATGTAATTGCAATTATGAAATAATAGTAATTGTAAATCATTACAAAGGAATTGTAATCAAAAAATTAAAATAGAATGACTAATGAATACACATTCTAATATAATTGGAGAAAAAAATTAAATACACGTAAATGAATACAATTCCTTAAACCCCAAAAGAAGGTTATACAATAACCTAGGATAAAGGTCCCTTTATTTATAATTTAAAAAACTATATCTTACGCACACCAGAAAAATCCTTGATATGAAAATATACTTCACTATGTCTGGATATACCCACAAGCCCTCGATATGAAAAATATTGGCCCAACTCCGTCTTGTTATTATCGCAAGTCCTTGATCAAAAGTGTGAATAGATCATGTACCTTCCTAGTCTCAAAATTCCTCAATCCTAATATAAGAATTAGTGTTCCACAACGCAATAATGAAATCTAAGAATACAAGTACACAGATCATGTAGTTCACATGTTTAAAAAGTTGAGTTCTTGCATGTAGTAGATAATTAAGAGGAGATTTTTCACAATGGTTTCTATAAATCCCATGTTGAACTGATTATATGTCGTGGAATATGTAAAAATTCATTGCAATGGTTATCATGATCTCTAATGGGCATCTTTTATTTGAGATTTATAGGAGGAACTAGAAAACTAGCACTCCAATGATCATATGATGACTAAAAGAATGACATCATATTGATAAAAGCATAAAGCATGAAATTTTATTGATTTAATTTTTTTTCTAAAATTACAACCTTTTTATCTCCCTACGATTTAAATTAAACCGAGTTTGATAATTTTCCTTATGATTCAGTACAATTTATATTATTAAAAAAAATTATCAATAAGAAGGACTAGAAAGTGTGTATAACATAAATCAAATCCAATGTGTATGATATAAACCATATATAGGATCGTTTCGATAATCATGGTAGTATTATTATAATCATCAAGAGTATGATGTTTATTATATGCATTTTGGAAATAATAATGATAAAATATCAATTTATTTCTGCAAGAAAAAAATTTAATGTACGTATAATAAAATGCAATAAATTTTCATATTAGAATATTGTTAAAATACTTTGGGCATGAAGGATTTAATAATTAAATATTTATGAATGAGTGTCATATTCAATATAAAAGGACTGGAAACGTCAAAAAAATCTTATGACATAATAATAATTCTATATCTTATTTCATATCTCAGAATGTCATTGTTCCTAATCAGTATTACATGTCATATGTTATAATTCCATTATTACAATTATAGATATTAAATCACATGAATTCCATTGTAAAAATTCGTCATTTCAGTTACATGTGATAGTAAACCTTTAATTTATTCCACAATTAATTAAGTATCACAGTCTCATTAATTAACTCAACAATTAAGTAATTATCTCAATCTTATTAATTAAATCAACAATTAATTAATCATCATAATCTCATTAATCAACTCAAAATTTAAATAATCCCAATAATAATATTAATTAATTCAATAATTAACTAATCTCATCAATTTCACTAATTAATTCAACAAATAATTAATCACAACCATTATATTAATTAATTAAAAAATATTAATACCTAGAATTTAACTATGAAATTAAAAAATAATAACCCACAATAATTCTATCAAATAATTCAACAATTAATTATTCTCCTCAATATTGTTAATTAATTCAAAAATTAATTAATCACTACAATTCTATTAATTAGTTCATCAATTAATTAATCATTTTAATCTTACTAATTAATTCAATAATAATTAATCATAATAAATTTACTAATTAATTCCATATTTTATTAAGCTCATCAATTTAATTAATTAATTCAATAATTAATTAGTCCGAGCATTCATGTTAATTAATTCGATAATTAATTACTCCCATAATTTTCATTAATTAATAAATTGTGTTAATTATATTATTTAATTATCCAATTAATTAATCTCATCAATCCCATTAATTATTTTGACAGTTAATTGATTATGAGAAGTTCATTAATTAAATAAAAAACTAATTAATCACATTAATCCTTTTATAAAATTCGACAATTAATTAATCATATTCAATCTTCTAAAATCCCAACAATTATTTCATATTTAATTATTCATATTCCACAATCCAAAAAAATTAATTATCCAAATTTCACCATCCCAATATCTCAATAATTAATTAAACAATTAATTATTCACATTTTTTCATTAAATAGTTCGACAATTAGTTAATCCAATTCAACAATTTCCTAATATGGATATTCAATTAAATAATTCACCAACTAATTAATTAAATTTCGTGCATTGAAAAACCAAAATATTCAATTAATTAATTCACAAAGAAATTAATCAATTTAAAAAATTGTATATCCATAAACATCCATTAAATACATCATCAATTAATTAATCAATTTCAAAAATTTCATATACATAAAACTACTTTATTTAATTAACCAATTATTTAATCTAGTAATTTCCATTAAATAATTCTACGATTAATTATTCTTATTAAATTATTTTTATTAATTCACAAATTAATTAGTCTTTCATTTCCATCAATTAATTTCATAATTAATAAATCAAATTCATAGTCACATAATCCCCATAATAAATTCATCAACTAATTATTTTAAATTAACCAATTCATTACTATCAATTAATTCCATAATTAATTATTCCAAATCAACCAAATCAATATCCCCAATTAATTAATTGATTAATTGTTCCAACTCAATCAATTCAATATCACCAATTTATTCATCAATTAATAGTTCCAGGCCAGTCACATCAATAACCCTAATTATTTCATCAACTAATTATTAAAACTCAATCATTCTAATATCCCAAATAATTCATCAATTAATTTTTATTACTTAATAAATTAAATAACAACAATAAATTTATAAATTAATTATTAGAACATAATCAATTAATAATCTCAATTAATTAATCAATTAATTGTTCAAAAATATCCAATTCAATACCCCCCATAATAATTCATCAAATATTTGTTCCAAGTTAATCAATTCAATAACCCAAGTAAATTAATTACTTAATTGTTCCTACATAGTCAATTAATAACCCAATTATTTCATTAACTAATTATTACTACTTTATAATTAATTATTCAAACATAAAATTTCAAATTCCTATAATTAATTGAAAAAATAATTATACAATTCAACCAACAAAATTCACTCATAATTAATTCAATAATTAATTATTCGTAACTTGTAATTCTAATATCCACAGTTTCATATTTTTCCTCAATTAATAAATTAACCAATTTAATTAACTCAATCCAAAAATAAATTTCTAAGCATCTAATAGAAATTATAAAATTAAATACTCCTAACAACAATCAAGACTATGTGGTTTGAATTTTGGGCCATCTACGTTAAGAAAGGTGACCAACTCTCACCAAAAGATAATCCCCAATTTTACACATAATGATCAAGAATGCGTTGAAGAACATGATCTAATTCCAAAACCCAAATCCAATATTAAACCAATAATGATCTAACAAACCTAGATCTAGATGTAGAACCAATATTAGATAAATACCCCTCTTTTTTCTAGGTAGAGTAGTGGATGATTGGTATATATCTAATCTGGATGAAAACACATACCAGAGAGGTGGATATCATAAATTTCAATTCGAATCACTCGGAACAGAGGACAAGAGGGCTAGGAATCTATCTGAGAGCATATAAAATAATGGTAATTTGATTTTGATAAATTTTGGGTTTAATAGGGGTTAATGTATGGGATTTTTGAAATTAAAATCTAATATTTGAGATAATTTGAATCACACACATGGTATACTATGTAAAGGCACACAAGTACCATTAACTATGAGCCTTAAATATGAGCTTCTTATAGGGGGTTTAGATTTTCACCAAAGATAATGAATGTTATCACAAATTTTTCCTTGGTAGTTTGAACCCCATTATTTGGGATCACATGGTTTTCTAGGCCATGGTGCATAGTTTGGGAAAACCATGCTCCAACTATGCTCTTTCTCATTTCACTCAAAAATTTCAAATTTTTAGCCA
Organism: Viscum album; assembly: GCA_963277665.1. Taxonomy (NCBI): domain Eukaryota; kingdom Viridiplantae; phylum Streptophyta; class Magnoliopsida; order Santalales; family Viscaceae; genus Viscum; species Viscum album. The sequence goes on from OY728128.1 coordinate 65,013,893, forward strand.
AACTCACCCCAATATAAAACCCAAACAATCCATGCTCAAATAATGAAATAGAATACTTGAAAAAAATATTGATTAACCTCTAGAAACGTTCGATATCTTACAATCTCGAAACCATATAATAGATCATCATCATGATTTACTCCCAAGAATCACTATGATTCTGAGTTATAAGTTGAGGCCATTGGGCCCTCTTATCCAACCCTCTCTCCAATGTTTCCTCCTGAACCCATCCACATTTTCATAATACATGAACAAAAATCCTAGTCATTCCTTGAAACACATTCTCACTATGATCCGACACACATATAGGATGCTCCTCAAATGACACATCTATCAAATTCTCAAATTCTACGACAAACCCAACATGTTTACCATTGGGTATTTAAAAAAATAGTTATAACACCATCTGGAATTATCCCATTTCTATTGTATAATAAAACTCCTAAAAAAAATCCTCCACCTACGAGGCCCACATAACAATTACCAATTTAATTTTAAAACACACCTTACTTGTTACTTATCTGAATTTTTATTGCACCACATCAACCCATAATATTTCACCACAAATCTATTACTAACACACCATTCAGCACAATAGAAGTGTTGAAATCATGACTCTATCATAAAACTGAACCACTAAGTCCCATGCATCGTTCAAATGTTAAATCTGAAAACTTGGGTGTGGAGTTCTATCCATTTAAAGGACATCAAAACAACATCAATCATAACTGATTCTCTACTTCCAATTGTGGGACCCTCAGTATTCTTCTAACTATATTCTATCTAGAGAACCTCATTTATAAACTATATGTGGAATACATACTACCATATAACTCTATATATACTATTTCAAAAGGGAATCATCTAAGGGGATCCATTTCTAACCCAATCGAATTGAATTACCTAGGTGTAAATTCATATCTTTCTCATCACATATGGGGAAATTTATAGGTAGGGGACCGGATCATCACTAATTAAGAGTACTCTATGAATTAAATATTTAACACTATAATGAAATCTCAATCACTAATGTTACCTCCAACCACAATAACATAATACTCTGTTGAATGTTTCAGTGATCCTGGTCCTCTAACTTATCCCCACACTGATCCTAAACTAGATTGTCCCATGCACAACCGAAAATCGAGTTCTCAAACTGGGGTATTCTCACTACCCAAACCTCCCACATAAAGGTCCAAGTAGACTACATAATGAATTATCATGTTAGAAAATTATGATAGTTAATTTGCAGAATTTATACCAAACCATATCATGTCATTTCCACCTTTTCCCAAAACATTGTCTAAACTAAGGCACTAACACTACCCTTAACTATCCTCTATCTATGTCACAGTAAACTAAGGGGAATTCATTTTATTTATTCATGATTTTCTTTTATACATCCATTTATTCTCAAGTTTCAACATTTTAAAATACTTATCAATTTATTGTTAGACATTATTTTTTGATCAATTTCACAAGAAAGAAAAAAAAGTTCAAGTTCATTAATTTCCCAGAACATAATTTCCAGTACGTGCCTAAAATGATTCATGTCTTAAAATAAACTTGAGTGCTTACAATGATTCGTGCATTATCAATTCTTCTTCCTTACCAGGACATGGTCGAAAACTATAAAAATCCCTACAAATCTCAGAAAAAATAACCACATCACAAAAAAAAGCGTTACATCCAATTTGAAATAATATTCAATTATAATATAAAATGGAAACAACAATAATCCCACCATAGATACTTGGGATCTCCATCGTAATTCGGTTAAAAACTCCCATGAATGTACTCATATAAATGTCTCGACTCTTCTTACTCCCTTTTATAACTTTCCCATATAGTAAGACATAAGAAAAAATACATGAAATACAGACTATGGTAAAACATTGTAATGTACCATATTCAATTCCACGACTCGATTGGTCACATGACTTCATATTTACCTCCTCGTATGCCAGAGGCCACCGACTAGTGAGGATGGTCTATTTTTTATCATGGGGAGGCTATACCCTTTTTTTAATCATAGTAATTAACCAACGAAAATAAATGACAATAATGAACTAAATAACCAAATGAGATAGCACAACCTTAATAGTACTAGAATCACAGTATGACAAAAGTAGGGAATCAATATCAATTAGGAGTAGTAGATATTCCTTGCTAAAGTATGTCCCATTTGTTAAATGAAAACTTAAGAGTAAATACATTGACAACACCCAAGTGTGAATAGAACCACATTTGGTTCACATATCCATGCTCCATCCCGACTAAACCACCTAATATTGGTCCTTTTACCTTATTAATTATTTAGTTCATGAAATCTATTTTGGTACAAATATAGAATTTTGGGCAGGTGGTGAGTATAACTCATTAGGCCACCACCAATAGAATCAAATGAAATATCCATCCAATATTAGTGTATGTAGTGGTATACTTAAAGAAACCCATCATATAAGTAAATTGTCATCACATCATCAACTATTCTTTATTTAAAAACATAACCCCACAATTTCATGAGGACACCCAATTCTCAACACATCCTTTAGCCCGTGTCGGAGTCCAAACATTCCCTAATGGATATCACATCCTAGAATTCCTCTATTACCATTATATATCTTATTATATATCTAATAATTCTATTGTTACCATTTTAGATTACTTGTCATATATCAAAATTCCACTGTTTCCATTCTAGGTCTCAGGTCAAACCTAAATGTCATTATTTCCATTCGTTATTTTAGTCACATGTGTCAACAAACATTTAATAAATTCAATAATTAATTAATACTAAAAATATCATTAATTAACTCAATATTTAATTATTCATATCAATCTCATTAATTAACAAAATAAGTAGTTAATCAACTCATTATTATTAAATAACTCAACAATTAATTAATCAGGGCCATTCACTTAAATAACTCAATAATTAATTAATTTGTTCAATTTAATTAAATATTTAAACAACTAACTAATCACAAAAATTCTATTTGTAAGTTCAAAAATTAATTAATCTCACCAATTTCATTAATTAATTCAACAATTAATTAACCACTATAATTATATTATTTAGTCAATAATTAAATCATCCCACCAATATAATTAATTAGTTTGTTAATTAATAAATTTTAAACTTTTTTTAATTAAATCATTAATTAGTTAATCTCTGCAATATCATTTATTAATAAAATATTCATTTATTCATAGTAATTCTATTATTTTATTTTAACAATTAGTTAATCAAATCAATTTTATTAATTAATTCATTAATTAATTGATCAAAAGAATTCAATTAATTAGTTCAATAATTAATTAATCTCATAAATTTCACTCATTAATTAAAAAATTAATTAATCACAAAAATTATTTTACAAAATTCAATAATTAAATAACATCATCAATATCATTAATTAATTCAAAAATTAATCAATCACACCAATGTAACTAGTTAATTAAATATTTAATTAATCTTATTCATAGCATTAACTAATTATATAATTATTTTATTCTCTTCAATCATCATGAAGTCCAAAAAATTATTTATTCAATTAGTTATTCATATTAGACAATGCAAAGAACATAATAATTAATTTTCCATATAATTATCATAATTTCAAAATCACAATATCTCAATAATTAATTCAACATTTAATTATTCCAAGTGTTATATTAATTAATTCCTTTTTTTCAAGTAATCCAATCCATTAATTGCATAATCTCTATGTTCTATTAATAAATAATTCAATAATTAATTAATCAAATTTATTCATTTTTATAACCACAATATTGCATTAAATAATTCACTAATTTATTATTCGATTTAAACAATTACATAACAATAAAATTAAATTAATTAATTCACCAATTAATTACTCTATTTATACAATTGCATGACCATATCATTAATTTAAATACTTTACCAATTATTCAATCCACTAATTCACATTAAAAAATTCCAAAATTAATTAATCTTACTCAATTTCATTAATTAATTCACCAATTAATTAATCCTCTAATTCCATTAATTACAAACCTGATAAAATAATCAAATTCACAAACAAATTATCCATATAATTAATTCATCAATTAATTATTTCTATATAATTAATTCAATATCCCAAATTAACTCATCAATTACATGTTCAAACTCAACCAATTTAGTGTCCACATTTAATTTCTTAATTTATTATTCAAACTCAATCAATTCAATATCTCTAATTAATTACTCAATTAATTGTTCCAACATAATCAATTCAATATCCCTAATTAATTTCTCAATTAATTGTTCCAACTCAATCAATTCAATATACCTAATTAATTCGGCAAATAATTGTTTGAACATAATTGATTCAATACCAAAAATTAATTAATCAATTAATAGTTATAACATGATCAATTAATAACAATAATTAATTAGTCATTTAATTGTTCCAAATTAATCAATTCAACATCCTCGATTAATCAATTAATTAACTATTCCATTATAATCAATTGAATAATCCATATTCATTTATCAATTAATTATTACAAATTTAAAAATTAATAAAATAAATTAATTAGTCATTTAATTGTTCCAAATTAATCAATTAATTATTCATATTTTTTATATATAAAATACAATAATTAATTGATAAATTAATTACTCAATTCATCAACACCAATTCTCTCAGATAAATTCAAAAATTCGTTACTCATGATCTATAATTATAATAAACCCAATTTCAAATATTTCCTCAATTAGTTAATTTGTTAAAATTATTTAACTCAATTAAAAAATTAATTGATAAAAATCTTATTAGAATTATTCTATTACATACACTTAATTACAGTCAAGGCTTTGGGATAAGAATTATTAACCACCTACATGAAGAATGGTGAATAATGTTCGCCACTGGATAATCCCCCAATTTGAAACATGGAAATCAAGAATGAAATGAAGAACATGATCTAGATCTGAAATCTAGATTCAATATTGAAGGAATAAATTTATGAAAAAAATAATATATAGATCTAAAAAAATAGCATATAAACATCCCTATTTTATCTAGGGAGAGGAGAGGAAGAGATATATAGATATATTCTAGAATAAAACACATACTCAAGGTGTATATAATTTCAATCCGTCTATTGATTCATAAATAATGAAGGTCAGGCTGGTTGAAATCTATCATAGAGAATCAAAAATTGAGATAATATGATTTTGGGATAATTATTTATGTATATGGATTAAAATAGGATGTTGTAAAATAAAAAACAATCATTTTTTTAATTACAACCATGTTCATGTTTTTCTATTTAAAAGTTTACTATTTACTCTAATCATGCTCCTTAGAGGGGCGATTATTCTTTGGGGCGGTCATTGTTACTCCTATGTGGGGGAACATTTTACAAACTATTCATTATCCATGTGAATATAAACTATTTGGGTTCACATGGATTGATTTCGTAGTGTGCATGGTTTTAGAAAACTGCGTGTCACTCGTGCACCTTCCAATTTCCTTTAAAATTTTCAAATTTTCACAAAAACTCATCCTATGGAAAAACCCAAAAAAATAATGCAAAAACAAATAATAATAATACATGAAAACAATCATGACCTCACCTCCATAAAATTTTTTGATCTTACATTCACATAGAGAAATCAAATAATGATAATCTAGTTCCATGTTTTAGACATGGTTGTACACACTCTCTGTGGGGATAAGTTTATTTATTACACATCTACTGTTACATCAGTCATGTAATAGTCATTACAATTTTAATTAATTATTTTCACATATTTATACAGATACAAGGCCTATATATCACTGTGTATTTCTTGAACATTCATGGTAATTCCTAGTACAAAACAACATATATATTCCAGAAGATTAATTGACTCATAAAAAATGTTCTAACTATATGGATTAACTCATGAAATAATACATTTTTTATATCATGACAGGTAATTTTGGAATTAATTTCATGTAATTACACATTACATAAAATGATAAAAAACATTGGTAGTCACACAAAGTTTCATATGACTTAACATGTTGTGTAACATTAAAACTCAGAAAAAATTCAATGTAGATGGATAATGGACCATGTCATGCCAAATACAGAACAAACTATGTACATGTCTAATTTTATTTAAAGAAAATTTAAGTTTATTTCAAATTTTGGTGGATATAAATCTCAATGATTGTTTGGATGATTATTTAACATAAATGAATTAAAAAATTATTTAATTAATTAATGATTAAAACAAAAAAATTTATCTAAATGATTAATGAATTAAGATGAATGTAGGTAGTTTTTATTATCAAATTGTTTCATATATGGATGATCATGATCCAGACTACCATATCTATGTGCATTGTTTATTTTAATTTAATTTAATTTAAATTGTTTTCTATGATAATTACTATTAAATAAAAATGTTGTTATATTAACCATCCTCTCCTCTATTTTTGTAGGGGGTTCCATATCCACTGTTTCTTTTACATAATCCAAGTACTCAACTCCACTCACTTATATGTGAGAAATAATAGGTAGTGAAAGAAAACTCCAAGTAAATGATATGTTCCAACATGCAATTGATATGAAACCAACCAATAAGATAGACATAATCATGGGAGATTTTTAAAAAGTGAACCAATAGAAATTAAATTAGTTATTACCTTTGGGTTAGGGGTTTCATTATTGCCCTCTCAATAAGCATGATTATCTATATATTTATTTCACTTTATTGAAATTATTAGTCAATTATTAATTGTTATATTATTTTTAAAATATATCACATAATAAAAAAATACACAAGAAGGAAAGATGGATGAAAATAAATGTATAACGAATAATTATATTATTTAATAATTCTTATTTAATTTTGAAAAATAGGCATAATATAAACAACTAGAATAAAGAGAATTCTATAATATTTACAAATAAGATAAATTTTAAAATGTGAATATGATGTGAGGAACCACCTTCAATTAATTTATTTGTAATAAAACCATAGATTGATGTTTTTATATCACCATTTTCAACAGACTAAAATTTAACAAATAATTATAATTATTTTTTTTGGTTACTGTTATCATGTTTGAATTAGCTGTAGTTTCTCATTCAATAATTGTTATAAACTATAGTAAATTGTTGAGGAATTACAATCCTCGTATTTTTGGATTTGGAAGTTACCTCAAATGAATAAGTAAATAAATGTTAATATATTTGAAAATAAAGAATACAAAAATACCCTTAAGTAATATTAAAATTCCCTTCTTTGGATAATGAAATGGTCAATACAGATCCCTTCCACTTTAATATATATGAAATAAAATATTCAAAATTATATGGTGAGGTAATTAGGGATGTGATAAAATATATGGTGTAAAATAAAATAAAATTTATTATATAATGATTTTGGTATCAAGATAAAGAACAAAAAAATTATTATTTAAATTTTTTAATTGATAACTTCAAGTCATTTTACACCTAAAATATCCCTATGATAAATTTTATCGGAAGATAATCATTTTAGCAGCACGAAAACCTGAAGAACGTAAATGTGATTATGCATTGTATTTTACTAAGAGTTGAAGTTATCTATGTTAGAAACCACTTTTATAGAGAAAGAACCTTATTTGGAGGCTATTTTGGAGTAACAATATATCATTTGGACATGTGCATATGTTTTATTGGATTTTATATTCCTTGTGTTCTCATCTATTTCATGGGATTTATGGATGCTTCTATGAAAATATTTATGTATTCACAATGTTGTGTCATATCCATGACCATTATCTAGGGAATGATATACATGATATGTAAGATACCACCAAGTACCATTTTGAATATATCAATAGATAGGGTTTACCTATTGTAACTCATATAATCAAAATAATTCACTATAAAAAGTATTTATACATTATTGAATTAAATATAACCAATAATTTTTTAACCAACATCATTCATTATTGATTTCCATATAAATTCAATATTTCTATTTGTAATAATAAAATGTAAAATATTGACAGGTCTCTCCCAAAATTCCTTACATTGATTCATAGTGATGATAAATAAATATGGAATGAAAAACCCACAATCCCTTTTTATGAATATAATGAAGGAAAAGTCATTGTTCTGTAATAAAAATTTTAAAATAAGGATTTTTATCACCACAAGAGTATGATTATGATGATCGTATTTAATGCTATATTAAATTTTGGTTAATGTTTTGGATTTATTAATAAGGTCTATTGAAATAAGAACTACGCCTCAAGGAAGAAGCATGAGAATGTTTCAAGGGAATTGGTTATGAACTAGGTTTCAACAAGTTGGGGATTTTATTTAGTATATGGTGATTATATTTCTATCTAAATATATGAAAAATTTAGATGAATAATGGTTACAAAATTTTAGGTGGATATTTGAGTTTCCAATGACTCATTACTAAGTTCACTACATATTGGGGACTAGAATCCCACTTTTCCCAAATTAATGGTACTAGATTTGATGGAATGTTTCATTGAACTTATTATTAGTTTTTTAATTGTATCTATGTCTATATTATATATTTATGGATGTCTATTAATGTTGGGAAACAATATTCTTTTTTTAAAAATATGGTTGTTGCTACCAAATAACACAACTTAATATTTCTGTATATATACTACAATTTAATAACTAAGTTGTCGAATTTGATAGGGAATAAACTAATCATTAACCCTAAGATAAATAGTTGTGGTGTCACTAATATCTTCATGTAAATGATATTCACTTCACAAATAACAATCAGTAAATTTATTTATACTATTTTTGAACTAAAATGTGTTGATTGGTGTTATTCTTATCATCAAGGAAAAATGACCCAAAAAATATTTAGTGTAATGTGTGAATGGTCCACAAGCTTATTGAATTAGTCCATTCATTGGTGTGAGATATTTTTTAGTTAACTATATAGATGGATTCTCTTATTCCATAACTTCCTCTTATAATAATAATATGTATGGATACGTCAACATATTGAAGTATAATTTTGATTCCATTGAGATGTATAAATAATATTAGAATGAAGCTGTGAAATACTTGGGAATAAAATAAATAATCATCTTTGAAATAAATATGAAGAATATCTTAACAAATACTAAACTTAATAACTAAATGATTTTGGTATTCTATCTCAACACACTCCTCCTTATTCATAATGATGAAATAGTGTCTGTGGGAGGAATAACTAAACCATGTTGGCATTGTGAGATCAATAATGAGTCATACAAGATATCAAATATCACTTTGGTTATATTTATTATTTCAATGTTTCACATAATATAAATCATGTTCTATCTAATTTTTAAATTGGAATCCCATGTGATTTTCTTTTTGGATGAAATGTTTGTTTCCTATCTTACATTTGTAAGGATGTAAACTATTTGTTAAATCTAATTCTAGAAACAAACGTTCTTTCTAAGACATAGAGAGCATCTTTATTTTTTATCCCATGGAATAAATATTTTGTTATATATAATGACCATAAAAATATATAACACTGGTAAGACACTTCATGTTCCATGATAGGTATCACATCTCTAAAATAGATAGTGAAAGAGAGATCGACTTTCATGATGTTGATCCCCATGATAAATGAGAAATAGAATTGAAATAAATTAAAATTTTCACAATGGAGGATGTTTTCATAGAGACACCAGTATGTTTTTCAAATAACCATAGATATATGCTCTTCTATTCACTAATGACAGTCACTCTTTATTAGTGGTTAATAATAGAGCCTTATACTATAAGGAAGAAGTATGCATATTTAAATCTGAAAAATGGAAAGGGCCTTTAAATTATGATATTTATTATATATTCAATAAACAATTCTATGTTATTATAGATTTTTTTTGAATTATTATAATTTATTGGGCGAAAATGGTTATTCCCGAAGAAGCTGTGCATGAAACATCATTTTATTACAATCAACCACAAATTTTCACTAAATGGTTTATGAAATGACTAATAATAAAATATGATGAAACCTTCTCATATTCTACAATTCTAAAAAAAATATTATTATATATTTCATAAAATATTTCAATTTTTTCTATATTTTGAGTATTTATTACAAATTTACGTTCCATATTGGGAACCATACAAAAGAACATTATAAGTCACAACCATAAGGTTTTTTGATGAAAAAAGTAGGAAAATGAGTTATGAAATTAACAAAGATATAATTTTAGGTAAATAAGGAATCTATACTTTAGAATCGTCACTGTAATGGAGATGTATATTTGGTTTCATAAATATTTTATGTGGTCCATATTTCAATAAAAGTTTTAATGGGATTGGATTAATTTACCAAGTAGTATATTTTGATCACATATTATTAATATGAAATGAAATATATGTCACACTATTAGTTAATAAGCCACTATACAATTTTTTCACTATGATAATCATTGGTGAGTTTTTATAAACTATATATATCATGTTCGTTAGTGATATATCTAAGAATATGATTGGACTAAATCTTGGAATATACATTGAAAAGATACTAATGAAATTAAATATTCCCTAATATAATATGGGATTACTTCCAATGTCACATGGAATACATCATTCCATTAAAATTTTTCCTCATTCACAATACAATGGAAATGGGATTATTATGATTCTATGTTAATAAAAATTACACTAAATCGGTTATCAAATGAAATTCACCAGTATTGATTCATTCAGCACATTGAGCATCTTTGGAATACATCAACCAAACAATGGAGAATAACTTTTGTCTACTATGAGTATTATCCTAATGAATATCTCGTGAGAAATATATATATTACTATATTATAGAGTAGATGACTAACTAGTCATCAAGCGATATAAAAATCTGGTTTCAGGTAAAATCAATAAAATTTGAAATTTTGGATAGAATAATTCTTTTATCTTAATGGATGATCAATGAGTTGTATTAGCTCAAATAATCCCATGTTTTCCAATTATAAAATTTTTTTGAATATATTTTATCTATTTATGAATATAAATAAATTATTTGGATATGAAAATTTAACTTAAATTTGGATGTGGATCCCTATAACAAAGCATATATCACAATGTATTGTGATAATATTTCAGTGGTAGCCATAACTAAGGTGGAATTGTCACATTAATGGATGATGCCTATAGTTTATATGTATCATCTCTAAAATTTATTTATATAAAATAGATGAGAAAATAGTATATAGTGTTTTTATAGAGTATAATACAGTGAAATTCTTGACTATTCATAATCTCAAAAAAAAAACTATGAATATCATTCGAGGTCTAGAATGCAGATTTTTTTCCGTTGGATCTAGGAAATATTAGAGGATATTTGTGTTTATTATCTTGACAATAATACATTGTTCCTTTCATTAAATATATATCCAAAAAATTCTAAAATTAATAAAATATATTTTCATATTATTATTTTTTTCATAAAAAAATATCAAAATGTAAATGGAATATATATCATTGTAAAATGTAATTTGACTTCCTTTCTATGATAATAACATTAGAGATACATGATGATGGTATATATATATGATAAAATTTCCACCAAAAGGAATTCCTCTTGTTTAATATATAAATAGATATACCAACATACATATTTGTGTATCTATCCTTAGACATCATGATATTATTAATGTATATCATGAATTTTTTACTATGATGTATTTATGGAAAGTATGATAACATTGTCCCACAAGGAGGTAAGATATGGTCAGTGTGTCATAAGGGATACTGGATTAAATAATAACACCATTATTAATTTTTCCTTACGATTTATTGGAAGTAAATATCTCAAGCCTTTTGATTAGAATAAATCGTATTAATTAAGTTCATGTCCTTAGAGGTTTTATTATTTATATAATTTTCGGAAATTCAATGAGTTGTATGTAAATAATTTTGGTACATGAAACTAGTGATTCAACCTGATTAATTGGATATTAATAAAAATGGGTTAAATTAAACCAACAGAATTAGTATGTGGGTTTTTTCATTGCGAAATTAACGTCATTCTTAATCAATTACTAGAAATTTTTTAATTGATAATCACGGAAATTATGCTAGTCTACCATATTACATTAATAAATTGTCTTATATTGACACAAAAAATGTGAATCCAATGTGTCAATTTAATTTCTTTTTTATTTAACATTTAAAAATTATTGTCCTTCTATAATGATAAATAATAATTATTCAGAAAATGATGATCGCATAAATATTTAATGAATTCATTAGATAGTTAAATTTAATAACATAGTAAATATTTATTTTTCAATGTTAAATAAATACATAATAGTATATATGGGTGAGATATGGATTTTTTAAAAATTATATATTTTTTTAAAAATCACATATATAATAATTAATTTACTAATTTATGAAATCATATTCATATATCATCATTTTAGAACATATCATAAATAAAATAATATTATTATGATAATTAAATGTGGGATTTTATTTTGGATAAAGGTAGTGGATAAAGGCCATTATGCAATAACTAATTTTCTGAAATTGTTATAACATAAAATTTATATTATTTTGATGGTTATAGATAATTATGTTCGTAGTGGATTCTATTGGGAATTATTTTATGTGATAGATAACTTTTTAAAAAAACTCTCAATAATGGAGAGAATCTAATCATTTATACCCATTCAAGACTGATTCAACTAGATGATATCCTTCATGTTTGGAAGGAATTCTCCTTGCGATTAGTGACACATGATGCAAGAGATTCAGTTCATCTACATTGCAAATCTCATATTGTATAGTGAGTTTCTAAATTCCGTGGAAGATGTTTGGATACAACTAAATAAATTATATCCTTACATCCAAAATCACAATGAAAATGTGACATGAAATATCAACAGATTCACCATCAATGAGGAAATTTAAATAGAGTGTAATTATTATTTTTAAACTCATTTATAAAATATTTGTGTAAAATTTTCCACATAAATTCTTCTAGGAATTCAATTTTCTTATTTTTAGGATTTATACAACTAAACCAGTAGAAACCTATTATTATTTGTAGCATTTATTCATTATGGTTACTATATAACCAAAAATTCATGTAATCTAATATATTACTCAATCAAAACTTATGAAGCATGTCTTTAGGATTTGCGTTTCATTGATCCTTGTTTTCATTCACTATTATCCAACCATGAACCCTTTTCATTTTTTCCACATTACACATATAACACCACACATACATTCATTCCCATGAAACGCGAGGCATTACACATTCTATCCCAAACAAACAATCATTAAACTATCAAAGACCATTCTAAATCATTATGCATATTCCCATTCACTAATCATATCCAATAATCCTCCTATATAATGTTATTCTCAAACAACCACAATCTTGGATAGTGATAATTACATAACCCACCTTGCATATAACTTGTATAGGAATATTCCTTATTAATTACAAGAATAGATGACTATACCATTATGAGGTGAACGGTGAATTTGTTATCTATTTTTTCTTTTATGTATCCTTTATTTTGAAGTAACCCTCACCTAAAATTAGGTATTTTTTACTTTTTAAAAAAATAATAACATATCCATTTGAACATAAGAATTTACAAGGTTGACTTACAAATTGTAACTATTCCCTTGGAATAGTTTAGAAATAATACAATACCAAAAATCCACTAGAGACCAATAATTTATGTGGATAACAAAAGTAGGATATACCATTACCCTTGTGTCTCACTATAACCAATAAAACAGTATATATGCCTCTTCTAGGATGAATGATGTAAAACAATTTTGTATAACATGTAATATAGGCTTAACTAGTTTTTTCAAAAAAAAATTACTATGGTGCCATGTCAATAACTACTTGAATACATTCAAATAATAAATACTCAATTTCCAACCCAAAATCAGGTAAGAAATTTTCATTTTTATTACATAAAAAAATAGTGTATGATGGATCAGTCCAAATTTGGAGTCTAATTCCTCAGTTGGGAAATTATATAAGAAATAATCCTGGAAATAATGAAAAACCCCTTATTCATTCCCAAGAAACATCTATTTGATTTTATCTTTGTTCCAGTAACATGTGATTACAATTCTCCAAAATTAATTTTCTATTATGAGATGCTCCTCATAGAAATTTTATCTGGAAACAATCTTCCCTCTTTTTTAGTGCTCAAACATTCTTCACTTATGAATTGTGCATCGTTTTACGAAATTCCAATGTGAATTCTACTATTTATATGTTCTCCAAAATTGGTTGGGTTGGAAATATAATTTTTTTGAATCAAAACCACATTTCCTTAAACTCATATTTCACTATCATTAGGATTCATTTTTAACTTTTCCTTTTCTTCTTAACTCTACTTTATTCTTCTCGAAACTTATTCATTCATTGGAAAACAACTTATTTATTTTAAATTTTGATCCTATTTTCTGTCTAATTCATTATTCTAATTAAATAGTTTGATTCAATATCCCAATTCCTTAGTGTGATTCCTTTTATTTATTCTTCATTTGGATTCTTAAATATGGTTCTTTAGTCTGTTTCATAAAACCTTATTTATAAAACTATGCAAGATGGACTTTCTTATCAAAACTATATCTGATACTCTGAATACAATGAGCACTTTCATTATTATCATTCAATCAATAAAACATATAAAGTATGGTGCTCTTTTTTAATTAAAAAATACAAGACAATCAACATAATCTTATTTATTCATCTGAAAACCACATTCATCCATCATGGTTATAAAAATTTCCTCCTTTGGGATTTTTTTCCACCAAGGTTCATAAATAAATAAAATTTTTAACCTAAAGAAATGGATTACTTATCAATAATTCAAATCCTTCATGAACTAATAATTTTTTTTAAACAGGATTCATTGATAGTAAAACCATGTTTTCCAAAACTAGACACTTACAAATCATCTTTAGCATTCAAGCATTGTTTGTAATTAACCATTTTGAACATTTTTCAAAAACCTATATAATGTCTCCTAAAATATTCACAAAAAACTATTGGAACAATTCACACACTTACAATAATATTTAATAGTTAACCAATAACTCCAAATTAATACATGCTTCCATAAAAGGATTTACACATACCAATGGATAAAATTGTGAAACATTTCCCCCCCTTGAAAAAACTGTCTAATTAAAATAAGGGAAGTAGGAAAAAACCTCAACCTTAGATATATTGAGTTTGGAATTCTATTTTCAAACTCTGGTTAAAGAAATAATCCTTTAGTAATAATTTTTAGAATGTTTTAGTAAATTGTTTCAATTTAGAAACATACTTCAGTTTGAGTTCATTCTTATCTATCTGATCCAATTATTAATTCATTGAATGAATCCACTCCCAATGAATTAAAACATCAGTAGAATATTTTTATTCCAATTTGGAATGTATATATATATATATGTGAGAAAAATATTTATCTTCTTATTTAAACCATTTGATATTGATAAAAAATAATGATTTTAACTACCATATGTTTCCCCGTCCTTGGATAATATCTATAAACTTCTTCCATATCACTGAAAATATTGAGTCCAATTATTTATATAATATGTTGTCAATGTTTATATGGTACATATGTCCCATCATTTTATTATAAAACTGATTTTTTTTTCATCATGCTTCGATAAATTGAGTTTTGTACATCACTGATATCAGACAGGTTTCCCCACGAATGTTCCTCTCTAGTAACAACATTTATATCATTTCTAATTTACTTAAAAAACTATATTTTGTTTTCACATATCTCTTACAATAATCACCATAATGTGAAACTCTCAATAAGTTTTGTTTCAACACATTAACGAATAATTCTTTCTTGCATTTCATCTTTACTTTAGTAATGTTAGAAGATCAAAAGATTTCGATTATGAGATATTCTAAATTTCCAATTATATATCTTCATTATATAATTTTATATCCTAAAAAATATAAAATATATAATCATATTTAATGAACACCCACTATCCAAGATATAGGTTTTTTCTTATTTGGTTTCAATGAAAGTGGTTTCAAAAACATTAGATTCTTCATTCCTTTTTTCTTTATTCACATATGGCTTTTGAAAATTGTAGTAAACACGTTTTGGTTGTTCTATTAATGAAAAATATATAGTTTTTCAATATTTATAGGTTTTGAACATCTATAAAAAATATTTAGCTATTGTTTTATCCTATTCAAAATTTTCACACCAATGTTCTTGAGTTTCTCTGAAACATTATTCTCAAATATTTTCATTTTAGGTGATTTTCCCACCCTCAAATATTGTTTTAATGACTCAAGGGATAATTGTAATTTTTTTGTTTGAACCAAAATATATTTTCCATATTCCCAAATCAATTTCAATAATAGGATTAACAATAGAAGGAATTTTGTACTCAATATCTTTAACACTGTCCGAAATTGTGGGTATGTTTCCCAATAATTTTATTTTCTTTCATTTCTAAACATTATTAACCCCAAACATTATATAATAATCCATAATGTTAAAATTTAATTTTTTTTTCTTTGAAATATTATAGGTTGTTTTATGAACTTTTGT
The DNA here is from genome assembly GCA_963277665.1 of Viscum album. NCBI lineage: Eukaryota > Viridiplantae > Streptophyta > Magnoliopsida > Santalales > Viscaceae > Viscum > Viscum album. The sequence goes on from OY728128.1 coordinate 65,030,494, forward strand.
TTCAAACTCATAATAATTAGAAACATCTGAATTTAGAACCTTTCTGGATTGGCCAATACATGATTTTCTCAACTATATTTTAATTATGAAGAAAATCTATTTTATTTTTAACATTTTGATGTAACATTTAATACTTATAGATTTTAATCCTTCTTGAAATTTTACCAACATCAATGATAGTGTTCTTGGAACTTGTAACTCTCGGATTAGCTATAAAATATTTTTTTTCAAAAACATCCAATTTCTCTTCCACTTGCTTTAACAAAATAGCACAATGTTCATTATAATTCTTTTCTTTCTCAAGATACTTCTTCATGAAATCATCATCTTCAAGTAGAATATGGTTATATTAATTTATATTTGATTATTTTTTATATAACATTCATAATTTAACATCTTGATTTATTCATCGATTGTTTAAATCTGTCCTTGATATTCTTTCGATTCTATCATTATATGTGACTCTAACATGGTTAAATATTCTTTAGAACTACAAATTTAATATTAAGATAATACATTATCTTAATTATTAAGAACAATGTGTTTTATTTTTATGAATTAGTTAATTTTCAGTATCTACTTTACTATGATCATCTTTATAAAAAACAATTCTCATTTTGTATTTGGAGAACTTATTTTCAATTAAATTAGAGTAAAATTTATCAATATGTTTTGTTTATGATCATTTTGACCCTCTTTGTTCTTTATCACATTCTTCCTAATTACCTCATTGAGTAAAATTAAAATAAAATTTTGCAATGGATCTACATTCAACACATTTCATGTTTTTTTTTCACTTCATACTTTCCTATAACTTATATCATCTTTTTAGAAAAAATTGATAATAACAAATAAATATTTTTACATACCTCATTTTTGGAATTCGGAGTTTACAAAATCTTCTTATTTAGGAAACTTCTTAGGATTTCCTAGCTTATAAATAGTAAATTATGTTTCTTGATCAAAATTCATTTTTTATTTTTAAAACTTTATCCCTTCTCATTTCAAACGTAATGATAGTACTATGATGGTAATACAAAGACAGATTTTAGGTATCTCGATCTTCTAAAGAAGAAAAGTAAGCATAAAACATATCAAGAGTAATTATAAATATATTCCCAACAAAATATGAGTCTTCCAACTTATTAACAAGTCATATGATGCAGGTAACAATATAATTCACCTTTATAAAAAAGACAACAATAGATGTATCCTCACCCATCAAAATATCTTTATAATTCAGCTTCCAAAATTTTAAAATTCCCTTCCTCATTGTTGTATTTCCAAAATATTTTTTATTAATCTTTTCATAAATACCAATGTAACTAGATAATCCCTTAAATCAAATTAAATAACATTGAATAGTGATGAAAGTAATACGTTTTTAGCTATTTCACCATTCTTAAGGTTTTTATTATCAGCTATTGTAATGGTAGAATTCTAAAATAGAGAGAGATTCTATCTATAGCAGCATCCAAAACATCATACCCAATAGAAATGAGATGGAGAAAAAATATATCATTTTATATAGGATTTTTTTTAATTAAAAATCTAAATCCAATAACTATTCACATAATTCATATTGTTCATAACAAATTCCCTATAAAAATTTTAGCAAAGAGTAAATGAAGGGAACCATCCCTCTGGAAAAATTTAACAGTTGCCAAACAGGATCAATGTATCACTGAGATGTTGAAGGGGTTAATCAATGATATCATTTTCATTTATGGCTCCATCCATTTTAAAAAACCATCTCCTCCTATTAAATATTTATCACTTTATTGAAAATAAAAAAATCATAGATCCCCACGAACAAAATTATTTATAGGGTTCCCTACTCATTAAGAGTGTCTACATCCTTGTAATGGATTGGAGACAATCCAATACCACACAATAAACTATATAGTATTCTATTATGTGGATATAACATATATGATATACCCTTATACTTTTGTGGCATTATGATAAATACAATAGTGGATATTCATTTTCTACCATGAATGTTGTAAACCAATTTTGGGTGACATTTAATGAAACCTAAACCAATTTTTTCAAATAAAAGTTACCATTTTGTTGTATCAACATTCAATTGAATGGTTTTAAAAAAACTCACATTCCTACTCAACAGTTATTAAGAACTTTTCTTTGGTATTACATATAAAAAATCGTAGTCTGATGGCTCAGTCCAACTCCCCAGTCTGACTCCTCTATTTATAGAATTGTTGAGAAATAATACCTTGGAAACCACCTTGAATCCCTTCTTCTATCCTTAGAATTATTTTTCATATTTCCCGATCTAATATGTTAACCTCCGATTACTATTCACCATTATGAGTGTTATCTTACGTAATTTTACCAAAATAAATTTATCTAGAATCCTTCTTATCTATTCTTAATTGATTTAAATTTCTTTACTCATTAACATTAATTCATTTTTAGAAAGTATAATTTACTTCAGAATGTTTATAGGTGTGGAAAATTTTGTTTGGCTGGGAATCGTAAAATACTTTCCCACATAAACATATTTTTATAAACCTGAATTTTAGTTTCATTTAGGCTACTTTGTTAACTTCTAAACTACATCTCAAATATTATATATTCTAAGCAGAACAACTTAATTCTTCTCATAAATTTATCTTGCTTTGATCATTCTAAAATTTCATCAATCTCATACTTTAGTTTTATTTTCTAGTCTGATTCTTCATACCAATTCTTCAACTCGACACTTTATTTCTATTCACAAGACTGATTGATCCATAAAATTCACAATTCTAATAAATTATACCAATTCATCAATCTGATTCCTCAGTCCAATTCTTCTTTTGTATTCTTCTTTCTGGTTCTTTATTGTAATTCTTCTATCTAATTCATCAATTCAATTCTTCATTCTGATTCTTGAGTTGAATTATTTAGTCTGATTGAACATCAACATCTTAGTCTGATTGATTTTTTTCTACAACTCATTCAATTTGAACATCCTGCACTTAGTCTAATTGCCTTCACAAAACCTTTCCTCCCTCTTTTAGTTTCACAAGTATTAGATCATAAGTGTTTCATTAAACTTATGATATTATAAAATCAAGAAAAATCATCACCAAGTCTACATAGAAATGTTGTCCAAATTTATATCTCTTAAGAACATAATAATAACCTATATTTCATAGAAATAAAGAGTCTGATTGAATTTAATAACAAAATTCAGTCTAACATTGACTTTCTTAACAAAACTAAGTCTAAATTGAATTTATTATAAAAAATCGATGCCATTTTCCATTCTTTACAAACCTAAGTAAAATTTCAAATTTCGTAATAAAATAATTTCATATGGATTTCCTTAGGAAAATTGAATCTGGTCATTTGAATTATATTTCTCATTTCCTTATATTCATCTGATCACCAAAACAAAACAAAATAAGTTGATTTATTTTTTGTGTAAAAAATAAAAAAAATGGTAAAGAATTATTTCATTATCTTAATAGTACCTTCATCTAACATGGTCCTAATTTTCCCCACTAGTGAACTCACTAACCTTTCCCATCCAATAACTCTACTCACAAAATCAACTTTTACACAAAACTAACTAATGTTAATTCTCATAAATTTTAAACTGGAAGTACATCAAGATGATTTTTTAATTAATAAAAATAGTTAAAATAAATATACATTGTTTTCATCCTAAAAAAACACAAAGGATCCTAAAAACATTCTACACGTTCTTGATGATTTATAACCAACCATGAAATTCTACTATCAGAACTAAATCATAGCCTATTCATACGTTTCCAATATAAAAATAGAAATAATTCATTTAATGAATGAAACCACCCAATATATATATATATAGATACTATAATGGAAAATAAATTAAATAAATATATAAAAGAAATATCATGTGAAATTTAACACTGCCAGTTCAAATTTATTAAATCTCACATAATTGAATACTCCTAAAAATATTTAATTTCTTAATGTAAATATTTAATTAATCAAATATGTCAGACCCCCCCCCCCCACAACACTGGTAACCAACCTAAACTTGGAGTAATGTAATTGAATAACCCTCAAATCCTACCAATTGTAGAATGCATGTTGGTGATTATAATCGAGTGTATATAATCGATACAAATGATTCTAAATTAACATTTTAAAAAAAAATTATAGATAATATTTATGTTGAGATCCACAAATAAAAACTATTAGGTAATTAAATGATAAATGCATATATTTGTGTTAATTTCATATATAATAGAAAGAATTGTAAATACAAAAGAAATTTATAAAAAGGGATAGAAAACTCTATCTTCTTATGAACAACTCCAAATTAGTAATGACCATCTTGATCACCAACCATCATAGGTGGACATGAATGAAATTATATATAAATAGGTTAAGAATTTAGGTATACTAAATGGCATCCTCATAGGGACGTCACGTGATAAATGTGATAGAATCATACCAAATCACGGTGAATAATGTTGTGAAATGAACTCATTACCAAAAATGATAATACTACATCCCATCCTTGCAATAATGATTTCAACAAATAACAATCAAAAGTAATCATATCCATATAAAACAATATATATAATAATTTTAAGACACTTCAACTTCTCTACTATTTTTTAACTCTCATATCCCAAATCTGATCGTCAAATATACAATACCCTCCACAAGTCATACTTCCACATATATAATCATATCATCATCCCATCTTATGTGCCATGCATCTTATCACAAAATCCGCCTCATTATGCCCTCCATAATAGTTTAGTTATTCTAAAAGAAACTAAAACACGTGTATCATACATTGTAACTCAACCCATCATTACCCATAACAGTACACTTGTATAAAAATATCATAACCACTATTGGAATACATGTATGTGTTGTAAACACGTGTTATTAAAGATCACGCATAATTGTATCGAAAAACATAGATCCATCAAATCCTGTTAAGATATTTACATCATATCTTAAGCTATTACAACTTAGATATGCATATACACAACACTATATATTATGGGTCAGTAAGGAATATATATAATTCATCCATCGATTCCCACACCGACCATTATATTTATTAAAATAAGGGGACCCTATAAAATATTTTAATCAACTATCGACCCGATTCAGGTGGTGGAGCATATAAGATAAATAAATAAATAAAAATAATAGTATGTAAAACCTCATTAAGGTAAAAACCCCATCTATAGTCCCATATATGACTATTATCCTACTTGAGACCCTTATGAAACCACTAAGTCCTAATAAACAATATTCAACAAAAGAATTCAAATTATCTTTTTTTAATCATATTTAGTTGGGAAATGGGAATTATTATTTAGTCATTCATCTAATATAAATACTCATTTAATCATTTCATTTCATTACTATGGAAACCCATATTCATATACATGACCCTTTATTTATATATTTTAATTATATAATGTGAATTTGTTTTAATTCAGAAGGTTTAGAGGCATTTTGGCATGACATTATGGCTATTATGGAGGTACATGGTTTGATACTTTTAGTAGAAACCCCATAAAAATCCCAAGAAACTATGAATCTGAAATATTGGGGTCTTGGTAGTATCTTTTTTTTCAGCATAGTTTGGTCAAACAATGTAAATGATACGAATTACCTGTTCATGAGTGAATAAACAAAAATAACATGGTCGGTTAATTATTTTTCTCACCATGTCATCCAACCATGAAATTTGGGTTTTGAGATAGTGGATCCCACATGGTTTTCCCAAGGATTTTCTAAATGAGGGCCCTAAACATGAACCGTGAAATATTATATCTAAAATTTATGTATCTAATCTAATTTACCCCAAAACTGTCACCATTTACCATAAAAGTCCATTTCTCTAAGTCCACTCTCTCTAAATTCAACGTAGATCATTACATTTGATATATGACTGATTCATAGGTGAATCACTGTGCGTTAGAGTCCATATTTGTTTCTATGTGATAATTCTTCATCGTTTTCAATATATTTCTTCTTCCCTCTAAAGGTATAATGGATTTAATTTATTTATTGTAAATACATGATGTGTAATGTTATTCATGATGTCATGGGGTTTTTTTATAAACGGTAACTAGATAAAATTAGTGTTTTAGGTGTTTAAAGGTGACATTTGGAGGTTTTTTCCCTTCTTTATTTCTTTAAATGTTTGGGAGGTAGGATGATTCACCCTATAATCCTATTTTAATGAATCTTTAGTCTAGGTTTAATATTCGTTTAATTTTATGTATTCAATTTTCAAATTCATTTTTTATTATTAATGGAAAATCTCTTTAGTAATGATTTTTCCAAATAGTCTAAATTTTTTGTCCTGTGAAAAAATAAATTGTGAGCATGATTTTAAAATGATGGTTTTGAAATTATTCTTTGTTTTTGATACATGTAAAATGTTTGCTGACTTGTTCTAAATAAAATAAATATTTTAATGAAATGTATTGTTCTTATTTGGCATAGTTTTCGGCATACATGTTTATCATGTGTTCATTTTTATTAATGTAGCCCTACGGAAGTGGTATTTTCCATTACGGCACTTCGCCTTGGTTATATTGTGATTATTTAGTAGATCACTGAGAGACGACTCATGATTATGGAAATATTACTAGAGAATGAATATTTGGATACATAGATATATAAAATGGGTATTCCAAATGGATTTTAGAAATGGTTTAAAATAATCTATTGGATTCATTCAAGGAAAATTCATTTTTTTATAACTCTATTATGCATCTGTTTTCAACTACTTTAAATTGTTTTACTATGTTTTATATTAATATGATAACATATTATATCCTAGTGGATAGAGTTGGTAATTCATTGTAGAAATAGTAATGTGTTTTATACTCACCCCTTACTTGGAAACAATGGTGTGTTTACATATATTATATATCAAGATATTGGTAATGGAATGGCAACTCAATTTTTTTATTTAGTATTATACTATGGGAATGTCCGGTGGATATGAATCTAGGAGTTGTTAGGGGGCTACTAAGGTGATGGAATCCATTAAATTGAGTTTTTCGTCTTCATTTCCCCATTTTAATAAGATATAGATTGGTTTTTATTATTTTTCATCGAGTTTTATTTTTTTACTAATGTATGAAATAAATTTTATTTTGATATAGTTATTTTTTCAAGTTATTTTTATTTTCCCCACAATTTCTTATGAGTCAATTGGAATAAATTTTCCACCATAGGTGTCTTGGGGATGTCACATAAGTCCTAGTAAAACCTTCTCCTCTAACAATTCCAGTGGTTGAGGGGACATGATGATAAAATTATAATCAAACAAGCTTCCATAATTTGCATGAAATTTCTTAGATTCTTTTCCCATTACCTTTGAACATTCCATTCAACCAATTTTTGGTTTCAATTTTTCCTCATTAATAGAATAGAAAACTCTCATCTCATGAGTGAAATTTAAATAAAATCCAAATTCTTGAAACATGGTTAATGTTGTACTCATCGTATAAAACCACAAAGAGCGAACCTTAAAGGTCTATATGAAAAAATAATTTTTTTTTCAAATTCACTAAAAAAATAGAATTATTTATCAAAGGAATACCCCATGTAAGAATCATTGAACAAATAAACACATCAGTCAAGGCCCATCGTATGTATAAAATTTTTAACCCATAATCAAGTCCCACCTAACAACTAAGAAAGAAGGGATTCTCTAATTTTAATATATTTAATCTATCCAACCATCAGTGAATATATAAAATAAAATCTCTTTTCAAAACTAATTTCATGAATCCCATGATATGTATCCCAATCATTCTAGGTTTACCACTAAACACATGAAGGATTTATAATCTTAAAGAATGTATATGTATAATATAATTATTTTAGAAATATAAGGTAAAATAATGGGTATAACACCAATTTAATCAAGCTAATAAAAAATAAGGACAAGATCACTTGACCTCAAAATAATTCTCAAAAAAATATTAATTTTTCATTCATCAATTAAATAATTAATTTTTCATATGTAAAAAATAAGAAACCAATCAATATATGATAACAACAGAAAATGGAATCTAATAAACATGCATCAATAAATAACACCATAATCAATGGCTTTCAAGAAAGATCGGTGATTAAGATCATATGATTATTTCATCATTCATTTCATCTTTATAAGCTTTAGGTTTTCTATATTTCGAATGTAGTCCTTCATGCGAAGAAAATTCTATAATGATGATAAATAAATAAAATGATAAAAAGAAAATAATGAGACATATCATCAATATAGCATCCCTATATGTTATATTATAACCATTAAGATTGATTTATAATTTTTATCATTATTTAGTTTTGCTCCATCATTTCCCAATGAAACTACTCTAGGTTAAACAAATTGATTCACTCATGAAAAGGTATATTCCAAATTACCATCATTAATACCGTTAATGTTCCCTGATAATGAACTGAAGAACAATTTCAAATCAATTTTAACTTTCCCCATAAGGAACTCATGATCATTATATATATCCATCAATAGATCCAACATCATAAGCCTGTTGAAATCCCATGACAACAAATGGAAACCAACAAAAATAATAAGGAGAGAGATAACAACAGAGATCATAACCCAACTGATATGAAGAAACTCACGTTGGATTAACAATTAAAAATCTATATAAGTAGAAGATAAATCAAGGAAAAGGGGCCTAATGACTTTGAAAGAGGACCTTTGGTAAACTACTTTTTAGAAGTGAAGATAAAAATATATGGAATTAGAAGTGAGATTATAATTTATACAGGCACGATCATTCATATGACCATGAAAAAACACCCTTGAGCATACTGATTCCCTTGTGGTTTTAATTAAAACCATGGTGTGGATGGGATGGTAATCCCACAATGATCCATGAAAATGTTACCCTCTTGAATCGACAATACAAATCATTTTGTGTAATTACACATGTTTTAGGTTCCATTATTATTGTTATTAATATTATTATCATTATTATTATTATCATAAATATTATAATTATGCATATATATATATAGAACGTTACATCATTCATTCAAAATCACTAAAACATGATTTGAAAATGTCAACAACAAGATATGAACCAAATTAAAAAAATTATTAAATTATAAGTGAGATATTATAACAAAATAAAATAAAACAATTATTCTAGATGATTTATTATTACTCACCTACTATGTAGTACATCACATAAAAGAGAAAAAATTAATATGCGATAATGTATAAAAATGAATAAACTCGTTAGACTATGAAATATCATGGATATTATTCAACATTTATGATCACAAATAGCTATGAAAAAATTTTAATGAAGAAGGTCACCAGGAAAGAATGAAAAATTATTAAATTTATAAAATAACAACAATTCCTTGTGAAGTGATAATGGAATGAACCAATGTTTTAGTAATTCCATATATAGGAAGGAAATCTATCAATTCAAAATAAGGTCGTTGCAATTTTGGTCATTAAAAATATGGTCATTTTAATTATGGCCATTAGTCAAATTCCATTTATGTATAATGAATTCTACAACTGTCAAGTGGTATATTTAGAAAAATATAACTCGCAATGAAATAATGATATGATATTACAATATTATGTTATATTTATTTATTTATTTATTCATTAGGTATAAATATTAATAATATTATTATTAAAAAATTATATGTTTTATATATAAAACTAAATAAATAATTTCAATATAAATTGTGTAGTGAAAAGTAAACTGAAAAATATGACTAATTTATTAATGGTATTTATTAAAGAATATTTATTACAAAAGTAATATTTATTTTAAAAAAGTATTTATTTAATTATGTTAAATTTTCATTTAAACTCAAATTGACACCTTAATGTAATATTAGTATTTATATAATATATCAGCATCATATAAATTTTTATTTTGTATGAAATAATAATAGGAACAAATGAAGATATAAATTCCATTTTTAAATAATATATCTTTAATTTTTTATTTATATCTTATTTTTTAAACATAAATATTATAATATTATAATTCCAATAATGAAAATAAAGATTCATTTACGAATAATATATATCAGTATTAGACAGATTATAATTTTGGCGACTTCGTTGAAATAATAAATTTTTGGTGAATGATCTATAAATCTGACTATTACTGAAAACTAACACATTATAATATAATAATGGATTAAAATTTAAAGAAATTATTTTGGTATAAAAATATATTTAATAATTGAATTAAATAATTTTAAAAATTATCTTACTGAACTTATGTAAAACCAATTTTATATTTTTTTAAAATCATGCAATATTTTACCATAAAAGTAATTTTACAACGCAAATAACAAAAAAAATCGATTTTCACTAAAAAAATTACATATAAAAAAAAATTTCCCCTTATATTTCAATAATTGTATATAATATAAATTTTTTGTGTTTATTTTTAAGAATAAAGAAAATATTCTAAATAATAGAGTTAATTACCATGAAATTCGTGAAACAATCTTATTAACAATTGTGTTATTTATATCATGTAATTTATTATTTTAACAATGTCAAATATTTAATTTAAATTATGAATATATTATTTTTTTAACATATTAAAATATATATTAACACTCGTTCAATTATGAATCTTTAATATAAAAAATTTCAGAACAAAAAACTATTACAAATCATTTTTCAACAAAAAACACATTTTTTATATATTATATAATGTAATTCAAAACAGACATGAAAAATTTAAATATAGATCTAAATTAAATGAATATTAAATTTATGTTCAATACCTCAAATTTTGGTAATTATGGATACTTTTTTCTAAAATAATAAATATATATATCTTAGAAAAAAAATTAGTTTCCATGGGAGAAATAAAAATTTTAAATTGAAACAATATATCGTAAATGATATAAAACATGTCTAAAACATGTGTGGAATGTATTTTATTTTGGTTTTATCAACCCAATATCACACTAAAATGCATTATTACTATAGTTTTTTTCTACAGCCAATGAATAATGTAATTTAATTATTGAAGTATAAATGGTATTCCCAGAAATTCAATTTTCATGGCTTAAAAACTGGGATAACATCCACCCTTCCATGGATACACATAAAATTGTATTTTACCTTATTAATATTAAAATATAAAATATAATAGAATTCATTTTAATATTATTAATTAATTGGTCTTTATAAGTTATCTGAAAGCATTCCTTCCAGAGAAAAACTCTAAGAGAAGATCGATTCTACAATTTAAGTATTACTTGGCCCAAAACATTTGTACTTAATATTTCAATTTAAAATACTATAATTCGATAATAATATAATGGTATAAGTGTCATTATTTTCCTGATATGTTATTATATTAATGTAATAACGATTTTGTATTCTTCTCAATCTACAAAGATAATCAAAATCATCATTAGTACATTTTGTTGACTACTGCCTCTACAAAGCGACATCGTTCATTTTTCATCACTACGAATCATAGTTGATCAAAATGATGTAAATGATGAATAAATATGATATATATATATATAATAAAACCAACGATTAATAAATTTAAAATTATCACTCATCTTATTTACCATTAATTGGTCGTGAAATGAAACAACTAATAATGTCTACTTGAAAACTATCAACTCGGTGAATAATCAGATTCATTTACAATCCCCACCCATCATGGTTAGAAATAAAACTAATTTTTATATAAACATTAATCCATAAAACTAATAAAAATTTGATATTATGAATCTATTTTCCAATTAATTCTACCTTTCTCAACATAAATAAGGAGTTACGAAATAACTGACCCCAAAAGATAATGTAACTAATATAGGAAATAAAAAGACAATATACATAAATAATATATGATTTATAAACAACCATAGTGTATTTAATATATATGAATATTTTTATTTACTTAATATCTAATAAAATCAATTCAATTAATAATAATGTTATATACAACTGTAGAGTTATTTCAGACACGGGGTAAGGGTTTCATCCTAAAACATGAGTTTTTGAGATACATGTTCTTTTACGGGCCCAATGTAATATAAATGGTGAGTAGTTATCCAATTGGATATATAATATATTTAATGGAATTTATTTGTGGTATTTTAACTTAAACATCTATAATAATTTCTTTTAATTTTTTTTATTGGAATGTTTCTTAAGTCATAAGTGTTCCATATAAATCTCTCTTCATTGAGGTTGGAATTGACATTTTGCACCAATATTCATTTTTATGGTGTATATACTATCTGAATAACTTATATTATCCAATATTATTCTTGGACCTAGAAATTTAACTTTGGTTTAAGAACATATTTTTTATGGGTTATGAGTGATCTCAATCACAAAATATAATAATTTTTTAAAAACAATTTATATTGTGGAGATCACATTGATTAAAATATTATTTAATAGTGAGATCTAAATTTTTTTGATATTGAAACTATATTAATAATAATTCCAATCAATTTAAACTCTCAATTCATTTCCTTGTCTATAATTTCACTCTCTACAATTATTCAAAACCAAAAAAAAAATTATCACAGGTTAAAACCACTATTTCCTTGTCGTATCTTATATATAATTTTTCACTAATTTTTTATGATGCTGGATTTTTTTATTTTTTTTAAAAAATAGTAACAGATTACTCAAACCTCATGTATGACATGTTAGTTATGCCTTCTATTCCATTTTCATCATTTTATAAATCATTCATCAAATTTAAATATTATATTTTATTGTATATTTCCATTAAATATATACCTAATAATATATCCTTTCCTTTTTTGGGGTTATACAGGTTTTTAGATCCCTTGAAAATTCCAGCTTTCAGATAAAAAATAATTAATGGAACATTCCTATTTCATAAATCACATTGAGTATCACCCCAGTAAAATTTCATTAAATAATTATTATCATTGATGAAAACTAATAATTTTATACAGAACTCTCTTGTTTAAATTATTCTTCTATATAAAATAATAAGGTGAAAAATTATTTTATATAATCCATTATGTATTTCAAAAATCACATCCTAAGTGGTTCATTTTAATTATATATTCTCAAAGACCCTTCTCATGAATTTTCTACATTGGTTCCCCATGTTCAAACACTATGTCCATTTATCAATAATGAATATTTAAATGATTTATTTTATTCATATCATGAAAATCCTAATAATTTACCATTCATTTTTTTTCGAAAATGAAAATTATGAAACCTGTGTACTTCTTAGGGGTTTGATCATTCATATTCATTATGTATGGTTTATTTTCCCTTTTTGGGAAAATATAATTCTTTTATTATGTTATGAGTTATCTTATGATTATATTTCTATATGACAAATAAGGTAATTTTTTATATCTCATAATATATTATATTCGGGACTAAGGATTGACCTTAATACATTACGGAACATTCTTGACATTATGATGATGGTCTGGGGAGTGACACATGAAAAATATTTATGATATAATTCTTTATATTTTTTCGACGTGATTATAATTCCATTAACCTGGGATATAATTTTTATCCCATATTTCTATAGGTATTATAATACCCTTTTTGATATCATCTTATTCCTTTTGACTGTCATGTAATGATTTACTTCCCTATTTCTTCCCATTATGCACTTTCTGGACCACCCATCCCATATATATTTCCATCATGATATTCTATAAATTTTTTGATGATCCATGGTAGTTAAAAGTGGGATAAGTAGTTTTAAATAAATATGACTTTTTTATGATTAATATAATGAATTATTATATCTAATAATTTAAATAAATTAGATCTATAGATTATTGGCATGTATTATTGGAATCTAATTTATGGATTAGGATATCAATCATGTCTCAGTCCTAGGTCACTATAGTTTCAATCATGGATACGTTTACTTATTTCTTGAGACTCGTATTAGATAAATTTAATGAAATAAATTGTGATATGTCTAATTGATTCTTCCATGTATATGGTAATATACTAGAATACTAGTAAAATATATATTGTTGAATTTCCCTTGAAGTGATTCACTATTGAGATACTTAACATAAATAAAGACTATGGAAAATTATAATGTCATGACCCCCTCCCTCCAAAGATGACCCTCATGAGATGTAAATTAAGTAAGAGATATAATGACCCCTAAGTCTCACTTCCAGTAGGCCTTATGGTGGAAGCCAACACCAAGGGTATATAATTCCCCCAAAATGGGAGTAATTTCCATTTTTATAGTAACGAGGATTAGAAGATACGATCTACCAACCTCAAAAAACTCCATGAGAGATAAATATAGGTAAATTAGAAGATTACCATCCCACATGCATGTTCTAAAATAAACTAATAAAATAGAAAAAGTCTCCAAAGTAAACACCAAATTAAATTCCAATATGTGACCCAATAATTGTCCATATCATCAAAGATAGTATGGTCCAGCACAGTCTATATAGTCCCCTTGGAAACTGGACAGTAGTTTTATACACGTAAGTTGAGAATTCAAGTATAATATGTAAGAAAAGACAATGTCTCTCATGCAAAATTGGGGGAGACATACTAGTTCCCCCATGGGAAAAAATCCGAATCAAAAATAACTTAAGAAGGTATACTAACCATACTAATATCACTGAAGGAATTCTCACCATGTAACTCATGTCAAGTAAAGTAATTTTGAGATCATCGATGATATGGTTACCAGCACCACCTTCCTACTAATTAGCTACTATCACACCCTAATGATTAACATCCTAGGATTCCAAACTATACTGAATAAACCACAACACACCCCACCTGTAGACACCTAGTCATCACAATACCTTCTCATCCCACCCATAAACACATGGACCACAAACCCCAAGAAATCCCACCCACAGACTCCTGGGACTCAAAACCACACCACATCTCATCCTGATGGCACCAGGGAAGAATAAATCCCCCCACACACATGGGCCATACAAATCAAAACCAACCAAAATAGTATTAGGATATCACAATCTAGAAGAGGGTGTATAGAAGATCTGGTGTCAATTAATCCATCCTCCCACCATGGTGTTTGGGAAAGTCTCCATCACCCTTAATAAGGGGGTGTTCAGAATATAATTATCAACTAGGGTGGGGGTATATAGAAAAAATTACAATGTACAAGTATATATATATATAGGTACCAAACACTCAGCCCAACCTATGTGTTCTCCCCAAAACAACCACCCCATAACACTCCCAACTTTTCTTCTACCTTTAAATGTTCATGACATAAAGAATGAAGGTTACTTCTAAATTTGATAAAAGAAATCTTATTTACTCCCAAATATTTTGACATTATTAAGAATTTACTAGTTATTAAATCCCTACCCAGAAATCTAATAACCAAGTCACACAACCATCCTCACAACCAATCCAATTTGAGGAGGAAAACTACCATAAAATACTCCACTTCACACTTCCTCCAAAGCTAGTACCCAAGATGACCACTGCCATTATCATTCTATTAGGTCATGTCACCATGTACTTTATATTGAAAGGAAACCCCATTAAATTATAGCCAGACCAGAAAAAAATCCTCATCAAAACCATATACAAAAGCCCTACTAGATAAACATACCACACCCAGAAACATAAACATAGAGAAACCTTAACCTACAACCCCACTACTCAAACAATTCCCATCCATTGCACAATCAAACAATCTCTAAATCTGAGATTCATTTACATCCTCAAAACATCCACACACACTTTTGTGCTATCAACTTCCGCACCACAAAACCCATCCAAATCACAATATAGAAAGGATACACCCATAGCTCAAAGAAAAATAAAACAACTACAGGTTCATTAATATTTAATGCAATATTTATATATTTACACTGTCAATATTTACGGGTTATCTCAAAATAAGTTAAATCATGTGGAATCTATTTATTTAACTAGTGATACTTGATTAGTCAGATTTCCATATTTATAGAAGAAATCCTTAATCCATACATGTGTGCAAACATAGAGCACCAAAAGAAATGATATTTAGAAGTATACAACCTATACAATTCATAATCTGGATCAAATATAAGAGATAAAATATAAATAAATCATCATTATCTTACCCACCACTCATTTATTACTAATTTAACTGGTTTGATTGTCTTTTTTATCATCATCTTACCCCCTCATTTATTATTCATTTAAAAAAACGGATCAATCCTTATTCACAAGAATAAATTAGTATGCCTACCCAGCATGATACAGAATTAAAATAGGTAAGAATTAATCCCTTCCTCAAAAACTAGACAATCACTAATTCATCCTTGTACCCAGAACAGGGGGTGTGCAAGGTTCCATGGAAAATGTTATTTAGTGGAGAAACACTGACTCACTTCTCCATGAAGAAAAAGGATCTAGATGTACAAAGAGAAAATAGAAGGGGTTAAGGAAGAGAGGATCTCATATTTAGAAATGGATATACCCTATATCAACCGAAGGGAGATGATTTCAATGTACTCAAAAGTTGGGTTGTCTCTAAGCCCACACAGATTGGCCGTTTCAATATCTCGGGGAATTATGATGTTAATGATATAATTAATAACCTTATAAACCAATTTAGAAGTAGTCAAATATGGTTTTAAACTTGACATACATTAAAAAAATATTAGGGGTGAAACTAAAAAAACTTGAGAAACATGGAATTTTGAAAAATAGTTGGATATGACTCATCGATGGGTGAGTCTCCGATAGAAAGTCTCTGATGGAAATGTCACTAATTTGATCCATTTATGTTACTCTCTGATGCCACTCATTGGTGAAACCTACCACCGTTGAGTCGACTATATGACCCACTGATGCCACCTTTGGAGAAAGATTCACCGATTCCACTCACTACCGCCACTCATTGACGTTACCTACTAACAGTGAGTCACTAACACGATCCCCCGACACCTATCTCATTAACACGACACAATGATTGCTGACCTATTTTCACCAGAACATCTAATGACCAACCTACCAAGGCCTGAATTAATGATTCTCGACCTATTAATACCACCTTCCATTGGAAACACTGGATTTTTTGGAAACTCTTGAAATGAGTCACCATTGCATCCCAGAACACCTCAAACACTGTATTTTCACAATGAAATGGACCAGTGGGGTTCGAGCCATTATATTAGATATCTCCCAAACTATTATCCCCAACAAGAATTCAACAAGAAAAACCCAGAAGGAAGAGGGATTTGAACAACCACCATATGAGATACCTATCAGGGCTAAACTAACCTGGGCTATTCATAAGTTAATGTGAAACATCAAAATCCATGAAATCCACCTCCAACAAAAGTTAACATAAATAACCATAAGAAACACCACACAAGAACCAAAAGCTACACTTCCTGAACACATGAATCAGAGAATTCCTTCCTATATGTCAAGATATTCTCCATTTTAGGTGGAACTCACTTGCCCACACAGGTTTAAATGTATCGACATTAATGAATCATGATTTGGGATCAAGTCCTCCACTCTCTGTATATAAAGACTTTATGACCCATTATAGAATAAAAAATTACTCATCTCATAGAAAACAATGTTTAATCATTAGTAACAAAACCCGGACAAGGAAAAACTCAAAACAAATATAGGTACTAGGTATGCATCTATTTTTCTAGCTCCTATATACTCTTATTTAGGCTAACATGCCTCCAAAACATTCAAACAAAATTAATAGTTAATCTACACAACATATTCTCCCAATGATCTAGGATCTCCACTTGTTGCGCCATGAAAGTTTCATCATCATCGATATCCAAATCTACCATGTAAGAGATATGGGAATTATCATGAAGATACTGACAAGGCTAAGATACGTGAAAGATGTAATGTACCTTCTCCAACTACAGTGGTTGCTCCAACTAGTGTTCCACCTCACTATCTCTCCCTCACACCTCGACGGGTCCGAAGAACTGAGGAGAAGGCTTACTCCCTCTTTCAATCCAATATTTCCCACGTCGAGGTGAAACCTTCAAGAACACATGGTCACCAACCTCGAACTCCAAGGTCTACCTCCTATGATTTAAATATGACTTATTCTGATCATGTGATCCCTTCATCCTTTCATGAAAAAGTTGAACCTTCTCTGTCATAATCTGAACTGTCTAAGATCAAAAAACAACTATCTCCTCAAACACTATCCAGCACCTGGGAGAACAATACAACCTTTAATATAAGGCTTCAAACATGGCCATGATAATGGATTATTGATAGCTATTATTCAAATAGAACTCATCCAAGGGAATGTGTCACACCTAAGACCCACCAAAATATAAGACTCATGCTTGCATAATGTCCTCCAATGTCTATATAGTCCATTCTATCTACCCATCTGTCTAAGGGTGGGTGAAAATCCTAAGGCCGAACTAAGTGCCATATGAAAACATAAATACAATACAAAATCTTGTGGTAAACCATGAATCCTAGTCCACGATAATGGACCTTGTAACTCTATGAAACCACACCACCTCATCCACATACATCATGGCCAAGTATCCACTACATCAGATTCTTTGATTGCCAAGAAGTGTGCCCATTAAATTAGTTGATTGACTACTATGTAGATTGCATCATAGCTTCCCTATGAACTATATAGACTTGTGATTAAATCCATCTAGATGTCATCCCACTTCCAATTGAGGACATAAAAGGGATACAACAAACAACTATGAACATTGTGCTCAACCATATCCTTATGGCACACTATGTACTTCTCCAAAAAATCTTCCATAACCCATTTGTTCCCAGGCCAGCAAAACTACTCCCTCAAGACACAATACATATTGAGAACCCCTAGACACACTGATTATGTTTATATATGAAACTCATAGAGAACTCCCTCATGCATCTCCACTGGAGGAAGAAGCTTCCAACAGAACAACATCAAATTCTAACCATCCCATAAGAGAATCACCCTAGTCAAGGTGATTGCACATCACCTCTACCCCTGAGTCTCCAAACTAAGAATCCTACACTTTATGCATCAAAGAAAACCAAACTATCATCTAAAACAGACAACCTATATAACTATCCATTCATATATCTATGTGCAAGGCGACCAACTCCCCCAACGGCTTCCATGTTTTTGTATAATCCTAAACTTCTAATCAATGTATTATCTACAACATTAACCTAATCTGTGGTTTATGAGATCACCAAATCATAATCATAGAGAAACTCCATACACCTCTACTGTTGCGAGTTTAGGTCTCACTAGGAAAAGGTATACCTCACGCTCTTGTGATCCAAAAAGACCCCCAAGTTCTCCCAATGAGGTAATATTTCCACAACATTAGCACAAACACGGCTACTGCTAACCTGAGATCATAGGAGCTATAGTTAATTTCCTAGGGACATAACTAACTAGAAGAAAAAGATATCACTCCCCATTCCTACTTCAACACATATCCTGAACCCATAATTGAAGCATCTCAAATCACATCGAACATCACCCCTTCCTCTGGAAACTGAAGCACTAGTGCACTGACCCACTTCCACCTCATATAGATTAATGATTTCTAACACCACTCACTCCACACAATGGAGCGGTATTTTCTAGTCAGAGCCATCACGAATCTATAACTTGAGTGAAATCGATTATAAATCTCTCGTAATAGCCTACTAGACCATAGAAAATTTAATCCTTTTCCATTTTCTTGGGTTCTACCTAATAAAAAACAACCACAACCTTCTATAGGTCCACTGTTAAACCCCAATGATACACCACACGTCTATGAAAGTGGAAATACAATGTCTAAAACATTCACTTGGACAACATTCCAAGGAGATAGTGTCATCAAAGAACCTCAAAGTGAGATAATTCATACACTCATCTTTTGACAGGAAGTAGATTAGAATTTCACTAACGAATACGATGATGAACCAGTCATGGAACTCACGAATGATAGAATACATAATTCCCATAACCATGAATAGTGTTTTATAAGTATAGAATGGCCTAACCCTGAACCTGAAGTTCCCATACCTATACCTCAAAGTATTCTCTAGGATATCACCTTCCTTATCTATCAGCTGGTGATACCCACACAAAATATCAATCAAAGGGAACCAACTTTCACACCTTAGTTGGTAGAAAGGTTTTTCTATCCCTAGGAGAGGGTAACAGTTATTCACTATTAACTCATACATCCTCTTATAGTCTATGCACAACCACATATCACCATACACCTTCTTTACAAACATGCCAGGTGAACCCCTTGGAAACACATTGGGTTGGATAAACCCTTTCTTCATTAGATAACCTATCTGAATACTCAAATCTGGAACCGTTGATGGTTTCATCTGATTGGATCCATCAAAATTGGAGAAGCATTGGGCAGTAAGTCATTCCTGAACTCAATATATTGTCTTGGGGGTAGATTTAAAAAATCATCAGGGAATACGTCAAACAACTGCCCAAAAATACTATGAACCTCATTCTCCTCTCTATCCACTGATTCCAATGGTAGCTCAGACAACATGTAATGAAGAGGATCCATATGTTGTCTATCCACCTGACATCTCTCTTCTCCAATAAAAGCCACACACATTCCATCTACATCAAAAAACATGACTCTTATATGGAATCCTTTGATAATATAATGTACAGAATAAAACTAGTCAATTCCAAGGATAACATCATATGGACGGATCTGAAGCTGAAAGAGATTCCCATTGGATTGATGTGGTCCCAACATCATTATATATACCCAAAAAACATAAAAAAAGTTGTTATAGCCTCAGATAGGGAAATTGAACACCAGGGGAAAATAAATTCTCTCTATTTCTTATTCTATAGAATGTTCTATACTCTGTGAAACAAAAGAGTGAGAAGCTCCCGAATCGAATAAAGCACACATAAGACTACTGAATAAATTATTCATACATCAAATGATCTACGATCCTGATGGAAATGTCGCCTTTTCTTTTTGTGAATGACCAAACAATTCTCTTCTACCATTCTGCCAATGACAACCTCCTCAACCATGACCAGGTCATTGTCCCTATAGAATTCCCTTTGGTCACCCTCCACTAACTCTGTCTCCCCGCAATAGAGTAGGAGCCTGCTATATCGTAGCTATTGAAACGACTGGCCAATTAAAACAGTTGGGGCGGGGGCTGAACCTATTAACATCCACCATAACAAACTCAAACGGTCATTGGTAACTGACTATGATAGTTCCAATGAACTCCACAGACAAAACACATCGGCCCTAGGCCTGCAGGATATGCATGAGGACCAGAAGGTAAAAATTGAAAATGCTAGGGTCAAATCCCTAACTGTCAAAAACTCAAAGTCCTTGACACATGAGTCCAGATAGATGTAGACTTTCCCTTCAATGAATCATATTTTCTCCCCTCTCATAGCATACCTCCTTGTGAGTTCATTTTCTCAACTACCTCTTCCATCTTCTGGACCTTTATGTCATCCAACAATGTGAAGGGTGTAACTATGTACTGAAGAGAAGGAAAATGATTCTTATATATACATCTCGTATGAGATTCCACATAAAAAAATAGATATATAGAAAAGTGAAGATGATCTTTAATCTTGATCCCCAACTCTCAAACAGACATACTCCATTTCTAGTAGTATAGTAGCTCATGTCGCTTCTCATCCGTTATTGTCGAAGGAATGAATTATGCCTAAACCCCCTTCTCAAAATCAACCCACAAAACATTATCCTCATTTATCTCTCATAGATATAGAATCCACCACTAACGTGTATCTCCCTCATCTGATTGAATACCAACAGAACCCGATATTTTGTTAAATCTGAGAATAGGTAGAAGGTGATCTCAAGCTCCTCGATCCTTCTCTCCATATCCATGTCTAAAATTAATCCCTATTAATTTCCATATGTATGCTGCTAGAATGAATGTAACATTCCCTACCACTAGTTTTCCTCCTCCTATGGATCAACCCTCCACTAAATAGTCTTACTGGCCTGCTAAGCCTCTACTACCTACGCCACTCATGAATGACAACTGTGTTCCATAACAGAAAATTAAAAAAAGAACTAATAATCTCGAGTATCATGGAATTTGGTTGAGATTCATATGAAATCGTTATTTATTTCGATCAAGTAAATGATCCATTCAAACAATATACTATGTCATCATGATGTATGTACCTGTCCAGGGGTCTCTAGCCTTTAAACAGTGTAGACTCATAGGGTCATTATTTAAACTTAGAGTCCTAACATTGGATCAAGGGGGCCCTAAAATCTTATGTCTTAGCCATTATTACACGACCTATATCAAATACCATGTTCACCTAACACTATTTCCCTGACTTCCCATGAAATTATCACTATTCCTAACCCCATCCTATTTCCTATCTCTCAACAATCACATCTGATATCATTCTTTCATGACACCCATCCTCCAAAGATGCCCTTCATGAGCTGGCAATGAGAGAAGATAGATAATGAACCCCCAACACCCAAATCCAGTAGGCCCCGTGGTGGAGACCAGAACCAAGGGTTTAGAAATATCACAAAATGGGAGGAATTACACTTGTTATTGTATCTAAAATTGGTAGATAAGATATACCATCCTCAAACAACTCCATGAAATATATATATATATTGATAGAATAAAATCAAAACAATCCCACATGAATGTTCAAAAGGAAACAAATACAAAAATAAAAATTATCCAAAGTAAATACTAAAAGAAAAGTTATGCAGTGACATAGTAATTTTCCCCCACGTCTGAGCTAGTACTTCCCATCATAGTGCACATAGTCCCCCAAGAAATGTGAAAGTAGTTTTATATATATAGGGTGAGAATAGAAATATACTCTGTCGGAAAATCCAATATCTCTCATGCACAAGTGGTGGAGACATACTAATTCCCTCATGAAAAAAACAACATAATTAAAAATCACATAGAAAGTTATACTAAACACCCACGACGCCAAAGGCGTTCTCACAATGTAACAAAAGTCATGTAATGTAATATAGAGCACATCAATGACCTGGCACCCCACACCACTTTTCCACTAATTACCTGCTCTCACACCCTAATGGTAGACATGATAATGTTCCCAACTCTTCTAAAAATAACACACCATGTCCCACCAAGGGAAAACTAGGCCTCAAAACCACATATCATCCCCACCCCCATATGAAACCTGTGCCACAAACAACACGACATCCCTCCCATAGACACTTGGGCATCTCACCCCAAAGACACCTCAGATACACAAATTTTATGTAAAAAACTAGGAATAACAACCCACAACCTGCCCAAATAATTTAGGTTATCACTACCTAGAATATGGAGCAAGGACGAGCATGTGGCTAGCCATCAATCCTCCCACCTAGATGTTTGGGATAGACATCATCCCCCATAACAATGGGGGTGTTTGATATATTATTATAAACTTATGTGGGTACATATATAAATTACAAGATGGTACATGTATATATATGTAGGTATCAAACACTCAACCCAACCTATGGGTTATCCAGAAAACAACCACCTCATAATAGTTCAAACTTTGCTGCAACCTCTATATGTGGGTAAGAAAATGAATGATGGTCACATCTAAATTTGATAAAAAAACATCCAAAACACCCAAAAATTTTGAAATTATTATGAATTTACAATTTATTCCATCCCTACCTAGGAATCATAAAACCAGATCACCCAACTTTCCTCACAACTAAGACAAATAAAGGATGAAAAATGTGATAAAACACTCTATATAACACTTCCTTCCCACTTAGCACACATATCAACCACTAGCATTTTTTTTCTTCAATGTCATGACACACTATCTTCACTATCAATAAGACATCCCCAAACATATATCAAAACCCTTCAACACACTTTATCACAACCATACTCGACAGACCCATTGTATAAACATACCATACCCCACTACATAAATATAGAATATCCCAAACCTATAGCCCCACTCAAAAAACTCTTCCCATCCATTCCACAATGAAATAATCTCTAAACTTAAGATCATACTACATCTTCAATCCATCGATAGACATTGTCGTTATCTCAGAAACAACACCACACAAACCATACAAAGCACAAGACAGAAAAGTTCCACACACAACTCATAGCCACATGAAATAAGGAAAGGTGCATTCATATTTAACACACTCAATCCTTAATTCCACTATCATTATTCTAGGGTTATCGTGGAACATGCTTAATCTAATGGAATCCATTAATTTAACTAGGTATACGTGATTAGTCCGATTTCCAAATTTACAACATTAATCCACAAGCAATATATGTTCACAAATAAAGATAACAAATGACCATGATTTTTAGAAGGATAAAACCCATAAAATTCACTACAATGATAAATAATAAAATATAAAACAGAATAACAATGACATCCTCTTCCCCACCACTCATTTATTACTAAATTCACTTGTCCAATTATCATTGTTCATATGTTTTTACCCCCCTAATTTTTTACATCATTTAAAAAATGGATCACATCATCATCACAATAAGTCATCAGTATACCCACCTCGCATGATAAACAATTAAAAGAGAGATAAGGAAATCCCTAAAATGAAAAATAATTGATCATCGATTCCTCCTTGTAACTATAATATTGGGTGCACAAGGATATAATGAAAACACAATACAAGTGTACAACACTAACTCACAACTCCACTAGGAATAAAGGATCTAGAAATACAAAGAGGAAATAGAATGGTTCAAGGAATATAGGATCATGGATTTAGAAATGTAAGATCATATATCATTGGACAAGTGATTATTTCAATGTACTTAAAATTCAAGTCATATTCTAGACCACGAAACATGGCCATTTAAAAATATTGGGTTGTTATTATATTAAGGATATAATTAATCACATTTTAAACTAGTTTAGAAATAATCAAAAAATGATTTAAACATTATTTATTTCAAATAAAATGCTAGAGGTGTGAAAAAGGAAAAATAGGATAAAAATTGAATTTTGAAAAATATATGGAAATGACTCCCCTTTGGGTGAGTCACCAATGGTGATACATCAATTGATGAGTCACCAATGCAACCCACAAATGTGATTCACTAACATGACTCAACAAAAACCATTCACAGATTCCACCAACCGACAGGGGGTCATCGATACGACCCAGCAAAACCACCTACCAATATTGACTCATGGACACCACTCACTAATGTCACTCACTGATGCCACCTACCAAAAATGTCTCACTAAACCGACCCACCATCACATGACTCACCAACATGAGTAACCATTTCATCACCTACAGATTCCTGAACTACCAACTCCAATCCTATTGATTCTCGACCTACTGATACCAACTACTATTGGAAAGCATTAATTATTGATAACTACTGTAATCAGTCATCATTTCCTCATAGTACACCTTAAGAACTAATTTTTACCAATTTATTGGACTAGAGGGTTATGGATGATTACACCAGAAACCTCTCAAACTATTCCATCACTTGAGAATTCCAAATCATAACATAGAAGGAATAGGGTTCTGAACAACCACCTCATGAGATACTGCTCAAGGATATACCACCTTGTGCTTCTAGTAAGATGAAGTGAATGTTATCTATAAAACAACTCCTCATCTAACCTCTTATAACCAAAATAAACACCAGAAAACCCACAAAAGAACCAAAATTCACAGTGCTCGAACACAAGAATTAGAGAAATCTTTCCTCCACGTCTCGATACTATCCCCTTTGGGTGGAAATGAATCGCCTGCACTAGTTTAATCTCATCTGTATTAATGAGTCTCAATTTGGGATCAAGTCCTCCAATACCAATATGTGAAAAATATATGAAACATTATAGAATAAGGAAACTACTTATCACCTAGAAAACAAGGTTTATGCTTTACAAATCAAAATAGGACAAGGAAAACTCAAAAACAACATCGAGTACTGCGTATGAATTTGCACTTCTCACTTCCATGTTCTCTCCTTCAGGACACCATGACTCCTCAACACATGAACTAAAGGAAGGGTTAATCCATATAAAATATTCTCCAAATGATCCCAGATCTCCAATGGCCACTTCATAAATGTTGCTTCGTCCTCAACATCCAACACTCCCAAGTCATGACATGGGTGTCATCGTGATGATACCGATGAATCTAAGAGATTTGAAATACATCCTTGAATTTATCTAACTCTGATGGAAGAACAAACTATTGTTCCACATCACCAAATCTACCCAACACCTCTTAGGGTCATATGATCCTTGGAGATAGATTACTTCCTCTTAGAATCAATTGTTTCCTACATTGAGGGGAAACTGTCAAGAACACATTTCCCCCAACCATGAACATAAAGGGCCTTCTCCTATGATAGGAATATGACCTATGTCGGCCCAATGATGCCTTCATCCTCTCAAAAACAAGATGATCCTTTTCTATCAGACTCTACACTAACTCAGAGACAAGTACGGTTGTCTCCACAACCTCAGTCAAGCCCCAGGAAGGACCACATGACCTTATGTACAAGGCTTCAAACGGATCCATACCAATGGAAGAGTGACAACTTTTATTGTAAGACGACTCATACAAGGGAATTTTTCACCCATAATATCCACTAAAACCCAAGATACATTCTCACAACATATCCTCCAATGTCTGTATTTTCTATTATGCCTGACCATATGTCTGAGGGTGGAAGGAAGTAATAAGATGTAACTGAGTTCCGAATGTATGAAATAATCCCATACACACCCATGAGGTAAAGAATGTATCATGGTCCAAGACAGTGGTCCTAGGAACTCCATTAACCCACACAACCTCATCCACATACCTCCTATCCAAGGTATCCACTACACATGATTCCATGATTTCAAAGAAGTGTGCTGATTTAGTTAGTTGATTCACTACATCCCAAGTAGTATCACATCTTCCTTATTCCCTAGGAATACCTATGATTAAATCTTTCTAGATTTCATCCCTCTTACACTTTGGGACATCTAAAAGATGAAACAATTAATAATAAACATGTTTCTCAACCATCACTTTCTAAAACACTAAGCATGTCTTTACAAACACATCCACAAAACACTACATCTTGGGCCACCAAAAATGCTCCCAAAAGGAATTATACATATTCGAAACCCCTTTATGAACTATTAATGTTAAATTATCAACCATATGGACAACTCCCTCATGCATTACCGCTAGAACAAATATCTTCCCATGGAACAAAATCTAATTCTAAACATCCAATGACCATCCCTCCAGAGCATCACCCTAGTAAACACAATCACGCATCATCTCTTCCTCTGAGGCTCCCCACTAAGTCTCCTTCACATGATGCAAAAGAGTTGAATGAATTTTCATCTAAAATAAACAACCTCTTACATCATCCATTCATGTATCTTTGTTCAAGGTATGCAACTACCCCATAGCCTTCCAAGCATCAATAGATTCCTGATTTACCTTTCTCTACAACTTCCTGCTCAGGGAATAAACTAAATCATTCCCTTTACTAAGGTGTAACAGATATCAAAATTATAATCATAGATAAACTCCATCCACCTAGGCTTCCAAAAGTTTAGCTCTCACTGATAAATGATATACCTCAAGATCATGAGATCTATGAAAACCACAAAGTTCTCCACAATGTGGTAATGTTTCCACAACATTAGTGAAAACACAATATTTGTTATCTCCAAATCATGGGTGGCATAGTTATGTTCATGGGTATGTAACTTTCTAGACCTATAAGAGGTAAATCCCCATTTATGTATAAACATAAATCCCAAACCCATATTTCTAGAATAAATAAAAAAGTCAAACATCACCCCTTCCTCTGGAAACTAGTGAACCTGAGCACTGACCAACATCCCCCCACAAATAGAAGAAATCTACCTGAAACTCCTCACTAAAAAAATGCCTAGTTTTTTTAGTCAATACTTCAAAGGTGTAGGAGATCAAGAGAAAACTGGAACAATTATCTTGTAATTGCATGTTATAACATGAGAATTGCAAATATCTACCACGTTCTTATGTTCTGCATAAGAATAAACTACCTCAACCTTCGACGGGTCGACTATTTTTCCCCAGAAGGGACACTACATGTCCATGTAAGCGGAACTCCCATGTCCAAAAAATTCACTTTGACAAATTTTCATAGATATGGTGTTGTTGAAGAACCTCAAAGATAGTATCTATACACTCAGTATTCTCATTTTCTATCTTTGAGTAGGTCAGAATGTGATTGATGAATACAAAGAAAAACCGGTCTATGAACTCATGAAAATAGATATATTAAGTCCAGTGAACATGGTTGGTTCATTCATAACACTATATGGAATAACCATGAACTATAAGTGCCCAAAAATGCATCTAAAAGTATTCTTCTAGATACCACCTTACTTCACCCTAAGATGATGATACTGATACGATAGATTGTTCTTAGAGAACATATTTTCTCTCATCAGCTGGTCGAAAGGATCATATATCCCTAGGATTTGGGAATGGTTCTTGACTATTACTTGATTCAACCAATCATAGTCTATGAAAAACCTCAAACCACCATCCACCTACTTCAAAAACAATATTGGATAACCCCACACCAGCACATTAGGTCAAAAAAATCCATTTTTCATCATATCGCCTGTATAATCCTTTCCTCAAACAGCCCATAAGGTTTTATCTGATAACGAGCCATCAAAATTAGAGGAGCACTAGGATGAATGTATATATTGAACACAACATCACATCGGCGGGGTAGACTTTCAACCAATTTAGAGAAGACAAATGAGAACTCCCCCATAATGAGGGGAACATCATCTTTCTCAGCATAAAAAAATTCAACTAAATTAATGGCCAAAAAAGAAAATAAGAGGGTCCATATAAGGAATACCCACCTGACATATCTTCTCTATGAAAAAAACCACATGCCATCCATCTAGGTATGAAAACACAACTCTTATCCAAAAGATCTTGATAACAAAATGTATGGAATACAACCATTCGATGATAAGGAAAATATCACATGACTACATATAAAGAAGACAGTGATCCCAAATGGATTAATGCAACTCTAATATCACTCTATATCCCCAGAAAACAAAAAACAATATTTTATGACCTTTCACTGTGGTAAAAACCAACTAGTGAATGGAAATCCTCTCAACATATAGTCCTAGTGCATGGGCTAGACCAGGTGCAGAAAAGTGTAGCGAAGATCCCATATAGAAAAAAACATTACAAAGAGTACTGAATAAACTAGTTATACCTCTAATAATCATTGGTCCCACTAAAACTATTGCCTCTAAGTCATGTAGCTAATGATTCCCAGTTCCTCTTCCATTGTTCTGTATAATTCCTCCTTGACCACACATGGGTTGAGGACCCAAAGAATTCCTTAAGGTCAACCTCCTCCTCTATCCCCCATCAGCGTAGTAGGAACCTACTATCCCTACTGCTAAAATGGCCTGTCCAGACACATTTACTAGGGATGGTGTTGAACCAACCAATATCCACCATACCAAGCTCATATGTCATTAGGTACTAAATCTGAATGTTCTCATGAACTCCACAGACAAAACAACAAGCTGCAGGACTACAGGATAGGCACAAGGACTAGATGGTTGAAATAGAAACTATAGGGGGTGATTTCCTGATGGTAAAAACCTCGATGACCACATCGCATGAGACCTAATACCAGTAGTATTTCTATTAAAATAACCCAATTGGATGCCCTCTCATGGTAGAAATCCAGACGACTGAATTCTCTCAACTACCACACCCTTCTTCTAGATCTCTAGATATGTCAACATAGTGAAGGGAGTAATGGCATACTGGAGAGATGGATGAAGGGAATCCTCTAAGAATCAAGATTGATAATCCTCATCCAAATAGATATCCGATGTGAAATGAAGGAAATTCTTGAACATATTCCCCAACTCCCATAACAAGTGAATCTTATACTGGTGGGAGAGTAACTCTTGTCACTTCTCATCCGTCATGGTCGAAGAAAAGAATTCTGTAGAGATTTCTTTCTCAAAATCGACCCATAGAACATCATCCCCCTTTCGTTCCCCCATGTACAACGTCAACCACTGATTCAATGCTCCCTCATATGACTAACTAACAATGAAACTCGGAACTCTATAGGAGCCCGGATCAGGATGAACGTGATATCATGCTCGTCGATCCATCTGTCTTTCTCCATGTATGAAACACTACCCTCATACATTTCCAATGTCTACTTCTAAAATCACATAATGTTTTCTACCACTGGTTTTCCTCCACCTTTGGATCACCCATCCATTGATTAGAACGATCGGCTAGTTGAACCTCAACATCCTCAGCCACTGGTGAATGATGACTCAGTTCCATAACAAAAAATCAAACATTGAAATACTAATCGTGAGTTGAATGGAATTAATTTGATATTCATTTTAACTAATTATTTATTTAAATTGCCTGAAATTACCAATTGAAACAAGAACACAAGATATCTTGATGAACTTATCTCTCTGAGGGTCTCTACCCATCAAATAGTGTAGTCACCCTTAGTCTTTAGGTAAGATTAGATTCCTTGCATCAGATCATGTGGGTCCTTAAAATCTCATGTCTTATCTTGTCTTCCCAAGACTATTTCATAGTTCAAGGTCACCTAACATTGTTTACCTACCAACCCATGCAATCTTTACTATACCTAACGCCAAATTCCATCTTATCTCTCAATCATCACCTCTGATATCATTATTTCATGAACCCCTCCCTCCAAATATGCCCCCCTGAGCTAGCAGTAAATGAATAGAGATAATGATCCCTGAGTCCATCCTATATTAGACCCCCAGGTGGTGACCAGCACCAACTGTATAGAAATCTCACAAATGGGTGGAATTAACCTTTTTATAGTAACCAATATTGGGAGATAAGATGTACCATCCCCAAAAAACTCCATGACAGATAGATATATTGATAAAAGAAAAGGAAACCAATCTCATATTCATAACCAAAATGACAATGCTACAAAAAAATTCCCTAAAGTAAATACTAAAATAAAAATGAAACAACAGCAGCACCACACTACCCATACAAAGCACAAATCAAAAAAGATCCACACATAGCACACATACACACCAAAAAATGCATGGTGAATTCATATTTAATGTACACTTTCATTAATTACACTTTCATTATTCATGGGTCATCACGAAACATGTTCAATCCTGAGGTATCAATTTATTTAATCAGGTATATGTGATTAGTGAAATTTCCAAATTTAATATAGTAATCCATAATCTATATTGGAGAAAAAATAGGGAACACCCATTTACAAGATTTTCATATGGATAAAACATGTATAATTCATAACATGGATCAAAGATAATAGATAAAACATAACAACATCATCACCATCTTCCCCACCATTTATTTATTACTAATGTAACTGGTCCGAATATCATTGATGTCCTCAAATTATTCCCCCATTTATAAATTATTTTTAAAAAATGGATCCAATCATATACATAACAAGATATTACTATACCCACCCCACATGATACACAATTTTAAAAAATGACCAATGAATTTTTACCTCGAATAACAGACGATCACAAATACCTCCTTATACCCAGAATACCGGGTGAGAAATGCTCTTTTGAAAATATGATCTAGGGGTTCATCACCAACTCATGGATCCTCTAGGAAGAAATGGTCCTGACATACCAATAAAAACTTAATGATTCAAGGAAGAGAGGATCTAAGATTTAGAATAGGTCATATATTATATCAACAAAATGAAGACAATTACAATGTATATAAAAGTTGGGTTAAGGACAAGACTACATGGCCTGGCCATTTTAATGTTCTAGGGTGTTATGATATTAACGATATAATTAATACCCATTGAAACTACTTAAAAACTAGTCAAACAGGGTTTTAAACTCGATTTAAATCAATTAAAATGTTAGAGGGGGGAATTGGAAAAACTAGAGAAAACTGGAATTTTGATAAATAAGACGAAATAACTCACCATTGGGTTAGTCAATAATGGAGGAGTTACCAACATGATCCACTGACGTGACCCTCTAACAAGACTCACTAATGGCACTCAATAATGCCACAGACCGATAGTGTGTGATAGACACAACCCACATATGCCACATACTAACAATTACTCAATAATTCCACTCACCAATGCCACTAACTGATACCACCTACTGATAGAGAGTCGCATATGCGACCCCCACACACCTGACTCATAGATGTGAGTTACTAACACCTGACCTACTAACCCCATACCTACTGATGCCCGACCTACTAACACCAGACCTACAGATGCCCAACCTACCAATGCCTGACCTACCAATGCCCATCCTAATGATATTGCCTACTACTGGAAAACTATATTTTTGGAAGACTCTTGAAATGAGTCACTCTGTCCACCTATATCACCTCTAAAACTATATTATCGCATTGTAATAGACTAGAGGGCTCTGAGCCATTACATATACTGAGGATATACATCCCCAAAAACAAAAGGTATGGAATTAGCATAATTGTAATCTGGTGCGCAAAAAAGAGGCATAAATTCCCACTTTGTTTGACACTCTAGGGGGATAATATTGGGTTGATCACATACTCTTTAAAAATAGATATAAATGGATGATTATATAGTCACATAAAGTAAATAGTGTGACAGGTATAATTTTACCCAAAATAATGTTGAATAGGATAAACATTTACAGATATTGGTTTAATAAAAATAATTATGGGATAATTTGATAATAAAAAGGGAGTACATGTTTTAAGTTTGAATCACTTCTATGTAATTTATTATAATAATCCTGTTATTATGTTAAAATTCCTTTAACCAAGTGAACACATTTGGATTTAGTTTTACATGGAACTATAAAAAACCATGTTAACCTTGTGTGGGGGATAATGAGATGATCATATCAATTACCAAGAAATTAAATGATAAATGGACATTGAAATATGATAATTATGAACAAAAAACTATCATTAAACAAGACTAAGAATTTAAACATATTTGAAAACATGAGTGCAAAAATTAGAAGAAGGATAAAGGATCATTAAAATTTAGGCATTTATTTTGATTAAGAAAATAAAACTCAATTTACATCATGTAAATAATTAGAAAAGAGTCAAAAAGGAAATTTACTCAAGGGGATTAGAGATTTCTCTTCTTGTGGTGGGAAATGTCATTGAGAAAAAAAAACCATAGGAATATTAAGTTGTTATTTATCATGATGGGAGTGCAATGTGTGAACCTCAAAGAACCAAAAAACGGTCCAATGACTTTTGTGGGAGAATCTAGGGCATTATAATGTTAAATGTCATAATATAAGTGATAATAAGGATATTGGGCATGAAAATAAAACAATTACAGGGGATAAGATAACATATATTAAATCATAACTATTTACGTGACTTATAAAAATAATTTTAGGTGAGGGACTCTGACCATCCACACGGTAACAATGAGTATTATATTTCAATCTTGTTAACCCACTCCATTGTACCTGGAATGTCTTCAAAGAATATAAAATCATTACCTCAATGTCTAGATGTTTAATTTCAAATAAAAATGTAAAAGTGGTATCATTATAGAAACCATAGTGTATTTTCAAGGGAAAATGTCTTATAAAACACTTATTATACTTAATAAATTTAATGTGATTTTATTAGATAATAGGTTCCCTCCACTTAGAGTAAAATAATATTTGGAATATTGGGATAACATTTAATATAATATTATAATACACTATGAATGTATGATTATAAAAATATAATATAAGAAAATTATATAACATGATTTTATATACCGATAAAGAATAGAAACGTTTTCCAAATGGTTAGAGGAAACTCAATATCCGGGATCTACCTATTCTAAAGGAAAATATATATTTTTCTAAATATTTTATAGTTGATTTCAATTTAGAAATGTAAACTCGATTCACCTTATAGGTTCTATTGTCGAACATCATTATTAGGTAATAACATAAATTTTGAGGAACAAAATAAAGAAAGTGTGGTGGAATTTACTTCCTTCTGTTTTAGAAGCCATTATGATTATTATAATTATTATGATTATTATTATTATTATTATTATTATTATCTTCATGAATAATTTTATAGAAAATTGACGTATTATTTAGAAGGATTAAAAGATGTTTAGAATGTATACACTTCATTATTAGAACATAATTAAATAAAATTATCATTTTCTAAGTGGGATGTTAGAGGAAAAGCATATTAATATTTTTATTTCATACAATAAATTATTACACACCATAGATGGAGTTCAACCATAAAAAGTGAAAAAACTTATAGGGAATAATAGATAAATGAGAATAAATCTTAAATTTGACGGAATTATCTAGATTATATTCATCCTAGTGTATTACCAATAGCTAATCACCCCTCTAATAATGAAAATCAACATGAAATGGAAAGATATTTTGAAAAATATGAAATACGAAATGTGCCATGCGTTGTGTGAATAGAATGAATGAATGACTTAGTAAGCGTATCTATAGGAATGGAATATTTTCATTTAATATATGGAAATTAAAATTATTTTCATTGAAATTTTTTACAATGGTCATATATTTCATAGGTGTATAAAATCATGGTATTGTTTAGTGGTAAACTCAAAATAATATGACACATGATGAAATAAAAATATGATATTAAAATATGATATATATATATATATATCTGTGTCTGTGTGTGTGTTTCCTTGAAAATAATAAAATAAAACTAATATTTGATTTTGTATATAAAAAAGTTAAAAAATATTATTCCAATATCAATAGAGTAGTAAAAAATTAAATTTTAGAAATTAAATAATTAATTATTAATATTATCTAAATATTATTTCACAAAAGAGTAATATTTAATTTCAAATAACTTTATTATTATGTAATATATATTTTTTATCGACAAATAAATTTACAATAGAAAATATTATTATATCTGAAAAAATAATTTAAAATCACTTAAATTTCAAAGTGATATTAAATAATTTTAAAAAAATAGTTTAAAAACATAATTTTCTAATAAAAGATATATTATTTATAATTTATATATTAAATATAAGAGATAAATATAATTTATTTTATTAAAATGAACATAATTATTGAATTCATTTTATCCATATTGTAATAAAAAAAATTTGGGACTTTTCCTAAAATAATCGATTTTTAGGTGAATATTATAAATATTGACTTTTACAATAGACAATTACTTTTATAATAAAATATTCAATAAATATTTTTTGAAAACCATTTTATATATTAAATATATATTTAATAAATAATATATATATTTCAAAAAAGTTATATTGAATTTATAAAATAGATTTTTGATATTTTTTAAACAGAAGTAATATTTCAAAAACAAATTACCCACTTATAAAAAATCAAACATTATTTATATTACAAATTAAATATTTAAAAATTATTTATTATTTGGTTTCAAATTTTATTCAATAGATAAAAACTTCATTTCTATTTTTAGTAATGAATATAATATTAACTAGATTACTATTAATTTCCATCTAAAATGTAAAATGACATTTTTAATGAACAATTTTATTAATATCATGTAATTTTAAATGGAATAAGTTAAGATGATATAATTCTTATTATGAATATAATATTATATTTAGGATTATATATTATTATAATATCACTAATTGAATTGGTAATCAATACAAAATAAGATTAAAGAATGCATAATGGTTAAGAGTCATTTATCAAAAAATTAGATTTTTTAAATATTATATATATTAACATAAAAGTATATTTTATCATATTTATATTATTAATTAGATTAAATTAATATAAAATTTGGGTTCAAAACAA
The DNA here is from genome assembly GCA_963277665.1 of Viscum album. Lineage (NCBI taxonomy): Eukaryota > Viridiplantae > Streptophyta > Magnoliopsida > Santalales > Viscaceae > Viscum > Viscum album. The sequence goes on from OY728128.1 coordinate 65,066,397, forward strand.
AAAAAAATAGATTATAGTGTTTACCTTATATTTTGTAAATAAAATATAAATCAGTTAGTTAAAAATTAGTTACCATGGTAAATATCTAAATATTTAAATGTAAAAACATAATGTAAAAGGAATGAAGCATTTTTAAATACTATATTAAAAGTTGTATATGAGTCCTAAAAGGCATAATATCCCATCATAATTCATTATAATTGTATTTTGGATTCTTTTACTATGTTATAGTTTACTATTATCATTGAAGTGTAAAGGGTGTTCCCAAAACTGAAATTTCTTCACTTATAAAATTAGATCACTTACACCCCACCTTGGAAATAAATACCATTAGAATTTACCAAGACATTATACCAACAATACCTCTTCTATATGTCCTTTTCAGTTCCTAAATCCCATTTTCTCTAGATGTTATATTAATGCCTTCACTAGTAAAGAAATATCTATAAGAAGATCAATTCTCTATTATATGTTTTACCTTCGAAATAAAATTTCCCCAATTATTTATTGTCCAAATATATTTAATAAAATTAAAAAAGATTTAATATTATACTAATAATTTTTTTATATTAATTTATTACCCATTATTAAATCATTTTCATCAAAAGAAGAACATAAGTTGATGTTTGTATATTTTTTAAACTACCGCCTCCAAAAAGCGACGTCTTTTGTTTTCCATTTCCAAATTTCATATCTAATCAAAATGATGTAATTTATTAATTAATATTATATATATATTATATGTAATATCATGAAATTTTCAATTACCATTTTTTATAGTGTATAATAAAGGAAACACCAAGTACAAACGAACAATGAAACATTAATATTCAAATTTTATAGGTATAACAAAGTCTAAAAAATAAGTATAATTAAAACGATTAATCATAAAATTAAGTATTTATAAATTTCGTATAAATTAATATTGAATGATTAATTATTAAAAAATATGAAATAAATTTTTGAGTAATGTTGTTTTATGATTCAAAAATAAGTTGTCATCAAAATGGGTTTTTATTTTTTTATGAGAGAGTATTATAATTAATTTACATAACATTTAAATATTTAATTGGAAATAAGTGATATAATTTTTTAATATAAAATTTAAAAATTATCATACCATGATATTTTCATAATTTTCTTCAAATTTTTAATTTTTAATGAATAATGAAAAATACATTTTTAAAACTATTTTTTCTTTTTATGTACATGAAATTTCACTTTCATTGTTGGATTTCATTTTTAATAATTTTAATTTTATGATTAATAATCCAATAAATGATATTTTAGTGGTCAATATAGTTTTGTTTTGGATAAAAACATTTTTTCTAAATACTGATTTTTTATAAAATTGATTTTTTTTATATTTTAAAAGTATCATTTTAAATTACATTATTCCCCTTCAGTGAATTCATTTTGATAAAATATAATAATTATTTTTAATCATAATAATAATTATTAATTAATATGGAAGACATTAGTTTTTCTCAAAATGAATAGTGACCATAAATTTTTTTTGATACCATGGTAATAGAAAAAATGTGTTAAATATAACAAAAAATAATATGATAATGTTCCAAATTCATTAATAAAATTTACTCATTTTAATTTTATTAAATATTTCATTTATATTAATAAATATTTCTAAATAATTACTTTTATTAAATATTTATTTCGTTAAATTTAATATATTTTAGAATAAAAAGATTAAAAAATTTCACATCCATTCATTTAATATCTATTATATTAAGTTATAGTGAAATAAATCTTTTTTTGTTATAAATGACTATATTAAAAATTAGTGACTTTTTAATCATATGAATTTCTTTTTAATGTCTATTGATAATATGATTTCCTTAAATTCTTATGAAATAATGACATAGTTCATGGGTAAGAAGAAGAAAAAGTAATTAAATGATATCAAAATTTTTTAAATTATTATTTTATTGGTGACTTAATATTTCCAAAAAAAATTAGATAAATATAATATTTTTGATAATTTTTAGACGTATATATTTTAATTTCATTTCACTCATGTTATTTTCAAATTCAAATTATGTCAATAGTTCAAAAAACAACATTAATTGGAATTTATGTAAATTAAAATTTTATTCAATTATTTAAAAATACATGACATTTATAAATAGAAATCTTAGGTTGAAAAATTCTCTAAAATTTAATCTATTTTCCATTTTTTATACAATTATCATAATATTAGAGAAATAATAACTCTTAATATTTAAAATTTCAATATCATGTCTATAGTTAAACCAAGTTACACACATATTATTTTATAATTTTCTATGATCTTCCAAAAAATAAATTAATGATATTTTATATAAATAAATACATTATTAAATGATTTAAATTTCCAAAAATATTGTTTTAATCCATGTTAAATTCATATGGATTAAAATATTAATTGTGGTCCATTTATTGGTCATTTTGGTTTTTATTGTAGCATTAATTACCCCTCAAGAGTAAAAAACATTGATATCAATATAATTTTCAAAATGGTTAACATGGTGTAAAATAAAGCGATCATGTTAAAAAATAAAATAAAATGTTAAAAATAATATTATCAAATATTATTTATAAAAATAACTATACTATCATATATTAAATAAATATGGAAATATTATCTAATAAAATTTAATTTATATAGTTTTAATACTTTATGATATTCCATTAATGCTCCGCCACTCACTTATAAATGGTCACCCATACCCCTCTCTTCTCCAGAAATCAAGAGAAATTTGGTTAAACCAATACATATTACAATTATATAATACAAACCTTTCACACACTCAAGAGGCCTTAATTTGGGCATAATAACTAAAATAGAGGGATTAAGGTGCATTGAAAACGAAGATTTTCTTAAAAAGAGTTATTTATTTTAACCAAAAGTTTTATTTATATTTATTCTTCTACCACTTACAAATATTCATAAATCATTATTAAATAAAAATAAAAATATCATAAATCTAATTATATATTTATGTTAATGTAATAACACATATCCCTCTCTTATTCTGTCAATTTTGAAATAATACCATCATTTCAGTGTATGATAGAATATTGTATCATGAACCGATTTAATTATTTTTCTATCACTACCGGTTATAGATATTTATAATAGCTTATTCAATATATATATGTTAAAAATGAAATATTTTTCATTATATAATGATAATATATAATCTAACATCTTTTTCTTCCATCCACTAAAAAATGATAAAACCATTCATGAATATGTGTGGATTACCACCTTCATGAAGTTGTGTGATTCAGTTTTCCTGACCAAATCACATAGATGCTATTTATATAAGCATATTTAATGAAATAATGTTTTATTTGTTAAATAATCATCATTATATAAAGATAAATTTATGCCTATATTCTATATTTATTTTCATTGAAAAGTGGAATCATTACCCAATTATACATATGATCTAAATTTTCCATGATGTTATAATAATCCATTTTTCATATCTATCATTAATGAATAGTTTTAAAATTAAATTTATTATATAAAAATTATAATTATATTTTTATTATTAATTTTTAGTTGATCTAACAGGTACCCATTTTTCCACGGTCAACATAACAAAGTGATTTTTCAACAATGAACTGAGCATCCTCAAACCACAAGACATCGAATTAACAGTTTATGTAATTAGATACTTCATTAAAATAAAATGAAACAAATGGTTTAATGATTATTTAATAAACCTATAATGGTTTCATATATAAATATATAATTGATACAATTTAATTATACAATAGTTTAAGGAAATGCATGGGAAGTTTGGACTTGAGGTAAGGGATTTTATCTCAATTTTCTTTCATTGAAAATGTTTTTAATTATATACAACAAATCAATTTTATATGTAATATTTATTAACTTTTTAAAATTTATTATAATTAATATTTTAAAATGATTTTATTTTAAATTATGATTAAAATTATTTTATCCAAGGTTATTTACCATAGATGTTACCAAGTGTTAATGGTTTCATTGATAAATTTAATTTCATTAGGATAAATAACTTATAAATTAATAATATTAAGAACATTTTATGTGTGAAATTAAATTTTATTATTTTTAGTTATATTTACAATTTTTTTGAGAATTTAAAATTATTCAATATAATAACTAAATGGATTTATCTCCATTTAACTATATCATACTTGAAAGGTTTATCATTTAAAATTTTCCGTCTTTAGGTAATATTTCTTTTGTTACTCACTAATAATTTTTATGATGTTTGTATACTCCCTTTTTACATGTTCTATTATTGATATCTTTGATTTTAGTGTATTTAAAATTACACTTCCATCAATTTCATTCATGGAAATATGATTCAAATATGAAAAAAAGTATTTTTATTTCTATTATTAAATCTCATATTATTTCAATATTTTCAATATTCAATATTCCTTTTAGAATAATCAATAGATATAATTTTATTTAACCCCATATAAATTTGAGTCACATAGTTTTGAATGTGTTTTAGCCATTTATTTTTCCTCCCTAACTAATTAAAGTAACATTAAGAAAGTGGTTTTTATGTAATATCGATATTGTATCTTCTTTTAAATCAGGAATCGTTTTCTCCTATATCCATGTGTCGTAAATTTTTTTCTTAATAATTTTTTCTAAAGAAAATAATTTCAAAAAATAATTTTTAATGTATTTTTAGGTAATTTAAAAATGGTAATTTCTTTACATATTCTATATGGGTCGCATTTTGAATATTTTTTCCAAATATTAGAAAAGAATGTATATTTTATGCAATTAGGAAAATATTATATTTTCCTAAAACCATGACCAATATTTTCTTTTATTATTACTTTTTATGTAAACTAGTTTATATTGAAATAATTTTTTTCAAGACATTTTTTTCCTTTTTATTTTAGAAAACATATTTTTTAAGAAATAACAGAATTTTCCAAAGTAGAATTTTTATGTTCTTTTAATGGTATACCATTTCATCAAGGAAAACAATACATTAGGTTTCTTATAATCCATTGAGGTTTTGTTGTAATGATACCATCTTAATTCTCTCTCTTGAAGGATTATGATAGTTTTAAATCAATTTCCATGGAAATCATTTATTTTCTATGGGTTAATAAAGTTATGAATGTAATATTAGTTTCTATGTGAGTTTTGTGAAGAAAATAATGATATATATACTTCATTGATGTTATGTCTCATGGAAATTGTTTATGATTATGGTTAGTCCGATTATAAACCAAGGATATGTGGTTGGTTTTAAATGACGTGTGCGCGCTTAAATTATAAACCAAGGATGGGTTGGGCTGGTATAGCCATTCAAGTCATTGGGTGATGAGATATAGTAAATATATTATTGGATTGCCCTAATATGCTGTTTGAATTTACCATGAAGAATATTCCATTTGTTATAGTGATATTAAAAAGGATATAAATATGATATTCCAAGATACTAATGCATTTTATTTTCTTTCAATGATTATCTTGTGAATACTAAGTTAATGGTTGTTTTATCATGGCCCATGATTATTGAATTATATAAATATTATCTTATGTTAAATATGTAGTCCATATATCACTATTTAAGATACATGTTTGATGGGTATGAATTCTCCTATTTTATGGTCATGAACCTTGATTATGTCATCAATACATTTTTCTCATATTATGGTCACTAATGATATTTCATTGTAAATTCCTATATTTTCCCTTAATGATAATTTGAGTCCCACCTTATTATGATTCTCTTTTCCCTGGTTAAGAATAATTTGGTTAAATTATTTTTTATAGAATAGTTTCATATATGATAAAATTTGTTGGAGATGGTGTAGATTTCTATGAACCAATTATTTATGGGTCTGGGATATAATGAATCTATTTACCCTAATTCTATATAACTCTAAAACAATTTTGTTTGTAGTTATTTAAGTGATCACATATTTTATTTTGAGGTTTTATGTTACGGTTGGTTGAAATTGATTCACATTTATTTATATCAATTAATGAAATATAAATTATTAGGTTTTAAGACAAAAAATTGGAGCTCACGTATGTGCTAATCACTGTTGGTATTGGATAAGGACATAGATAAATTTTTAAATTATGATTTAATCATTTGAGTATAAAAAAGGTTTTATAGATACCATAATGGATTAATAAATATCATTTTTATTAAATGATAAAAGTAATAAACACATACTATTGAGATAAATTTGACGTTACTTTATAGTGAATTCAACCATTTACTAGGTTTTATGAAGAAATAACTTTTGGGTTTTTAATTATCCAGAAAGTGATAATATGATTTTATATTAAGTTAATTAAGGTATATTATAGAATGGAATATAGATAATCATGATTAATGAATTGTGATATGATAATAATTTGACATTTTTAGAGATATTTAGTGTCATGAGAAATATTATATTCTATGTTTGTATCTAAATTTGATTCATGATATTTTATTTCATTTCAGTACATAATAAATTTATATGGTAATTTATCATGGCAATTAAATAAAAATTTTATAGGTGTTTCATTATATTGAGGTATATGTAACCCTTAATTTTAACATATGATTTAATATAATGGGTTATATTGGAATAATAATATTACATTAAGGGATTTTTCGATGACAGGTGTGGTAGATCTTTTTAGTTTTAAAGATTCATTAATACTGAGGTTATTATGTTTAATTTTGATATAGGGTTTTTTATTTATCAAATGGTTTATTTTTAACCATTAATATGTGTATAGAATTGTTCAAGAAAAAATATATTTTTTCTTTATATGAAGGCTTATTCTTTTGGGTTATTATCTTAAGGGGTTTAACCATCTTAATTTTGGTCAGTATCTAAATATGAAAGGAATATATTTTCATGAATTTAATTAATTTTTTATACATTATAAGTTTATTTTTGTTACTCAAGAGTGATAAATTCATTAATAATACTCACCGTTCAGAGAAAAAGAAAATATTTTGGTGGACCTATATTAAAAGAAGAAATGATGCATATTAGGTTAGTATATTTCCTTATATAAATAATTTTCTCAAAATTAAGATGATTATATTAAAACAAAAATTTAATCATGGTATATTTATTTTTGATAAATTAATGTTACTTTTTCCTACCTCATTGATTAACGATTTTCAAGCCATTAACTTTCTCTTGGTCATTCACTTTGTTGTGATCGCTCTTCTCTGTTACTCTCTATAAATATGTGAATAAAAATCATACATTCATATACTATCATTTCCCACTAATTATATCTTATTTTTAAACCTAGTTATGTGTTATTATATATTTCCATTATGTTTAATTTTCACTATTTTCAAGATGATATTTTATTTAACTATTTTACAACATCATTTTTTAATAAAGGTATCAACGAATTTCCAACCATTTTAATAGTGCTCATGTTAAAATTATGAAGACATAATTTATTATGTATTAATGAATTTAATTTCCCGAAATTTTAGTATAGTACTTTTTTGGATACTGTATACAATATGGAACACCAAACCTTAATGAACAAAAAAATATTATTATTTAGAAGTTATAGTCATAAACTAGACACAAAATTAGAGGGTATGAATAGAATTAAAATAATTATTTAAAATAAATAAAATAATTAATATATAAAAATTTATTGATCAATTATTAGGAAAATAGAACTCAAGAGTTCAATAAAGTTAATTTATTCTTTAAAAATATGTTTTCTTCAAAAATAGATTCCATTTAGTTTTTTAAAATAATAATATTAATAACATCTTCTAATTTCAAAAATGGTAATAGATAAGAAGTATATCACATTTTAATTTAAGTTTTTAAAACTATCATAAGGTCATTTTTTAAAAAAAATTAGAAGAGGTTAATATTTCAATGAATAATAAAAATATTGATTTTTATAAAAACTCTATTTTATTTTCATGTACATGAAATGAATTATTCTATTTTGGATTATATTTAAAATTTAATTTAAAATTTTTTATTAATGATAATCCATTAAGGTTTTTTCTATTTAGTATTATACGTAATTATTTTATAAAAAAATTTACTTATAATGGCATTTTTCTGGAAAATCATTTTTTGTCTAATTATTTTGGATTAATTATAATTTAAATTCTAAAAATTTTATGAATTAAATTTTATCATATTAATTTCATATATTAAATAAATATAATTAATATTTGAAAATATTTTCAACTTCATTTTTGGTCAATATGAATAGCCACCATTGTAAATTGTTATTGCTACAATAATGGAAAATTTGTAAATTGTGGTTAAAACAATTGTGATAAAACATAAAATTAATTAAAAACATGACTACTTTTTCATTTATGGGTATATTATTTTCATAATAATTAAAATTTTGAAAATAGTTTATTTTTGATTTATCTTGGATTTTAACCTATATATTTTTTATATAAATGATAATGTCAAAAATATCACTTTCATTCGATTAATATCAATAATATTTTATGAAATGGGTAAAAAAATTATTTTTGGATTTATCGTATTATTATACATATTAATTAATTTTTTAAGGGTGATTTATTTTTCATTTTTAATGTTGATATAATTACCATAAATTCAAATGCAATGACCACACAATGCTTAAATAAGAAATAGAAAATTATAGAAAATCATATTAATGACATTAACCAAACTATTTTTTAAGTGATACAATGTGATAAAAAAATAAGGGGATAAATATATTATATAATATATGTTGTAATGTTTTCTATTCTATTTTCATTTCCTTCATGTTCATGTTAACATCAAATTATGTGAATATTTTTTAAATGGAAGTAGTTGTATTTTATGTTAAATTATATGTTATTAAGTAATTTAAAAATAATGGAAATATGTACATATAAAATTTAGGATGATAAATAGTATAGATTTTATCCATTTTCCATTTATGATCAAATTTTCACCATATAAGTAATATTATAACGCTTTAATGCTGAAAAATGCATTAACACGGTTTATATTTCAATTGGATATCCATGCTCTCAAACAAAAATATATGTTTTAAAATTATATCAAAACCTATTAAAATTATACTATATGATTATATTAGACTATATACTCCTTATATTCTAATTAATTTAATGATGGAATTATTTTTCATGAGTTAGATACATATTTTTTTGTATATTTAATATATTACAATAAATAAAATTAATTGTGGATTATAATAAACATCATTTCCAAAAAATTAATTAAAATTCAAAAAATACTCCTATGTTAATATAACTTTCTTACATATGGTTTATAATATAAATAATTTTCCATTTATGGGTCAATTTCCTATCATGTAGTATTCTTATACCCTAAAGAGTTGACACAATGATATCACGTTAATTTTCATAAGGGTTAATGAGGGTTTAAAACGTAGAGATTAGTATAAAAGAATCACATAAACATGATACAATTTAATTTTATGTGCTTATTTAGACACATAGTCATCCTATATTGCAATTATATAAATTTTTAGTCATTTTTTATGAATATTAATTATTATTAATTTAATAATTTATAAAATTTAGTGAATTCACATCCCCTCCCTTATGAAAGAGACCCCACACTCCACTACTATAAATTTATTAAAATCCATTTGTATTATCCAAGACCTACACATTTCCATTAATAAAAACCCTATCCCTATTTAGGAGGTCTTATTTTGGAAAAAATAGAAATATTTGGTGTAATGAAATGAGTTTTTTCCAAAAAAGACATATAGCTTTTAACTAAACATTTATGTTTCATTTCTTTTACTTCCTTGTTAAAATATTATTAAAAAATCATAAAATAATAATAAAATGTTCCATAAATTTAATAGGTCAATTAAATTTTTATTTCTAATCTTATATCCCTCCCCTCTTCCATAGAATAAGAATGTAAACAATCATTTATGATTATGGATTACTACTACCTCACGAACCGATACAATTCATTTTCCATCACCACCTCCAACAGATGGTTATAATGAATGATTGATTGAGTATATATAACATAAATGATATATTTATCATTATATGATGATAATATTTCATCTAATTTCTTATCTTTGCATCCATTGTAAAATGATATCGTCGTTCGTGTGTATGCATGGATTAACACCTTTACAATAAGACGTTGTTTTTTTCATAAACAAATCATATGTCTATAATATATATAATTATTTAAATAAATATATTAATTTATATAATATAATAATATTTATGGAATTATAAAATGCTACAAACTAATTTTTTATTATTCATTGTAAATTTTAAATGATAATTATTTATTCATATTGGCTACCGTCTCAATGATTGTAACATAATTCCTTTTCATAACCATACTTAATGAATGGTTTTAAAATTAATTTTTTCTATAAAATTTATAATTATTTCCTTATTATAATTCTAGATATGGTATAATACTTATATATTTGACCTTGATAAATATAGAAATGTAGTTATTCAACTATGAACCAAACATCTTCAAATCAGATGACATGTATTTAATAGATTAAGAATATAAATATATTATAGAAACAATTGAAACAACTTGTTTAATAATAATTTCATTAAACTATAAAATAATATTAAACAAATTAATAATTTCTATATATTTATTTTACATGAGTTAAAATATATAAAATGGATTTCTGGTCACATGGTAACAGATTTCAATCCAATTTCATTTCATTGAGGAATATTTTTGTGTTATGCACATAATTTTCTCATATGGTGGATATACACTCTATTTTTTATGTTATGTTTTTAATCAATAATATAAAATTGTTTTTATGTGGGAATTTAAATTATATCATCTAAGGGGATTTGACTTTACATTATCCTTGTGACAAGGGTTTCATAACTCTATTTCATTCCACTCAGATATAATAGTAATTAATTGATTATATTGTGCCATGATTTTGAGTGTAATTCAATTTTTATTTATATTATAATTCCAATACATTCAGTATTAAAAATTCTATACAAATTGTTTCCATTTATTATTTCTAAATTGAATGATATCATCCTTGGAAGGGTTTTTCATCTTTGGTTTTCCTTCTTTAGGACATATGATTATGTTTTGAACCAGTAATCATTTATCAGGTGTTTATAGTATCCTTTGATATGTTATATCTTGTATCTCCCCATATTAATGGTATTTGATGTTTTATTTTACTTATTCTGTATTATGATACTAATATTCAAAAATTTCCAAAATGGTATATATTTTTATGATACAATCTCATCTTATTTCATGATTGTCAGTTTTCAAGGTCCCTTTGGGGGAAACCTTGTGATCATATTTCCTTAAACCACATCACTTTTATACTCCTCAATTTGTTATTGTTTTTACATGTTTTCCTTCCACTTCATCCTTTATTCATTAAATAATCACCAAGAAAAGTCTTTTTATTTTATACTGATCTAATAACCTCTTATATATATTAGTAATATTTCTATTTCATATCTGTGTTATCTATATATTATTCAGAATGTTATATTCAAATTTATATGATTTCAAAAATTTATTTTACTAGATATTTATACCATTTTTTAAATGTTATAATCTTTAATTTAAAAATTATTTCCAGATAGGTCACATTTTGAATCTTTAAAAATTGTTTGAAAATATTGTTTGTTTTAATCATTATTAAAGGAATGGATTTCCCAACCATCATGTACATTTTTCTCAAATTTATATTTTATCATATGTTTTAAAAAGTGATTTTGAATAAAAATAATATTCCAAATAATTCTTACAATTTTATTTCATAAAAATAGGTTTTTAATGTGTAAACGATATTTTCCCCGATAATATCATTTTTTAATGTCTTTATGACATTTATATTTGTCAATAAATACAGAAATTGATATTTCGTATTAACCAATGACAATACATTGTAATGATACAATCCAAATTAATACTCATGAATGATTTTGGTTGTTTTAAAAATATATTCTTGGAACTCATCTCATTCTCTTGGTTTAATCATGTTATAAAATGAATGGTGGTTGTTTCCGTGATTTTTATATTGAAATGAAAGCTCTATAAATTATTAATAATGTGGTTCTTGGAAACTGTTTTTGAAAAGGGTTGTTCCATTATACAACATGGATGTTTGGTTTCACTATTAACCATTTGAGGATATTTATGTAATAAATCAAGCATGGGTAGGTCTATTTTAACCCACCAATACATTGGGTAAATAGTGTAGTCAATCGGTAATAGGTTCCACCTAAGAGACTGTTGAAATTTAACTTGTTGGTTGTTACAATTGTAAAATTGATATGATGAGGATATAAAAATATAACAATACATCTTCACTATGATCCAAGTGATATTTATAATAAATACTTGATCAAGTATTATTTTCTAATGGGATATGATTTTTTAAAAATATGAATCTTGAATTATGTAAAATATTTTTGTCCATGTACTGTAATTTATGATCCATGTTTGGTTTTTGTGTACTATTATAAGTTATTATCATATAGTATAATAATGTCATCACATCCTAGTTCACATCTTTTTTAAACTAAAGAAATTTAATTTATAAGGCATTTGTCTACCATTACTAATCATTTTATGTCATCCTTGTTATGTTTCATTTTTCTTAGGTTATAAAGAATGATGTCAAATGATTCATTTAGAGAATGGTTTATTCTGTCTTAAAATATATTTGGGATGATGTATATTTTTATTAACTAAATATTTTTATATCAATTTTTTTATTTATATTTTTGTTTAAATTATATAAATATATAAAAAAAATAATGGGATTTGGTATGTAAGTGATACCACATTCCTTTCTGATGTTTTGGGTTTTGGATGGTTGAAATTGGGTCACATTTATTATTATTAATGCCTGGATTATGAATTTTATTTTGTTAAAAATGTATCAGGGAGATCAGGTGGAGGGATGTAATAATATAACTACAATTCTAAAATTTTAAATTATTAATCTCCTTTTAACCCTCCAATTTTTGAGAAATTTAACCACTAATCATGTGTGCATGTGAATTATAACCTCCATGAACAATTCAATTCATTTTGGATCACTAACCATCATGGTATTACTTAAATAATATATTTAATATATAATCAATATTGGAATGACACTATTATTATTCCTAATATAATGAAACTAATTTTCAATTCTTTATACCATGGTAAATATACATTAGAATTTGTAAAACAATTGATAGAACAACCTCAATTTACCAATTAAGGCAATAAAATTATCTTATAAAGAAATATGAAATCATGGTTAAATGTCCATTGTATACAAAATATTTATGATTATTGTTCTTATTAAATATTTAATGAACAACATTTAATTTTTCAGGATCCTATGTGTATGTATATAGTGCTTTTGAACATGAGGTATGGTTTTTGTCTCAAAACATTTTCTTTGAGACAATTAATTTTTTATAATCCTAATCTCTTGTAATGATTTTTTTCCATGATGGATCAATTTCTGGGATTTCTTGATCACCCATTTCCAAATTTATTTTTCCAAATATATCTAATGAATTTTATAATATCAATGTCTGTAGAAAGAACTATGTGGGATTTTAGATAAATTTTTTTATTTATGTATAAGTTAATATATATTTTTTATAATCTTAAAAAGGAGATAGACCTCTAGATATATGGAATGTATTATCAGAATATAATAATGATACGTGTCATAAATTAATGTAACATTTAGGATTGATTTTTTATATTGTGTATTTCCCCATTTCCAAAATATATGTCAAATTGAGTAGTACATGCATTGGGTAACGCCATAGTTCTACCCCATTGACTCTAAATAGTGACCCTTAAAATGTAAGAGACAAGAAACCTAGCCTAAAAGAATCTATAGTGTATTCTACCTCCTTGACATAGATATCTATCTAGAGGTTGGGACAAAAAAAAACTTTTATTTCGAGCCCTTATACTCCAAGGATCAAGACTAAACTAAAATACACTCATCATAAGAATCAATTAACAATGAATAACCATGATATACAGAGTGCAAGACATATTTGCATTTCATTTGACTATCTCTAATACCACACTATGTTGTTTCAATCAATATATTTCTATTACAGCATTCTCCCTGATAAAATTGGAATTCAGCACCACCTTTACTATTACTTCTTCCACCCAGACACCTCTAGGGCCGAAAACATTAAATGGAACTGATCAGGAAAATGAAGGATTTATATCAGAATATAATTAACAAATTATTATCCTAAATATTTTAAAAATAAAACATCTTGTAAAGAGAATGTTTCTATGATCTAAAACAATGTGTGATACTCCTTAGTGACCTATCTATTATAGTAACATCACACATACTCTAAGGAATAACGAATATAAACAGGCAACACCATTCATCGTGTCATAAAAACAACAAAATGTTTTTAAAAAACAACAATAAAGGAATAAAACCTTGAATAACATGATATATTTATTGTATATATGTGACTCCCTCTCCAACATTATCACATCCAATCCATCGTGTTTCTATGGGAAAAAAACTATGTGAATTTCATGATTGAACATCCCATAATCCCATTGATTCTGAATCAGAATAAGGTATTCTAGAAATATAAAATCATGATAAATTATTAACTCTACCCTATTATTGAAATCTAAATAATCATGATGGAATTAGATAATTTTTTATAAATAGAATATTTCATGAATCTAGGTCATCTATAAGCATAGTGTTAAATTATACCCCACATATCCTGCACCAACAATATGAATGAATAAATAATTTTGGATAAATATTACCCCAACTACCAAGTCATAAATTCCAATGATGAGGGGATTCTATAAAGAACTCAGGATCTACAAAATCATATTCTAGAGATTTCCAATTATAATTAACTTAAGACTTAAGATAATCTCACACTTCCTTCATTCTCCTATAGATCAAATGTACCCTCTCTATAATGACTTTCTCCAACACCAGTTAAAGAATCACCCACATTCATACCTAATTCAAAATAAACTGAGATATTTGAGGTATATAATATTGTTATTTAAAATGGTAGATATGTATGGTATAGTGATAAATAATATTATTAGAAAACTCAACGAAAATATGGTTCTTATCACATTAAACTCCATAATATGGAAGGCATATTCAAAATATAAATTTTATTATCTGGATAGTCATTTAATTTTCAACATCGTTATATAGATGGAAATTAGTATTAACATATAAGTGATACCCTAAGAAATGATACTTTACTCTATAAAATACAGATGTGAAATAGGTAACACAATCAAAGATGATTATATTCAACACCCCATTATACATCAACACCAACTCTTAATAGTGCCTCAAAAAATCTAAAATTAAATGACAAACTGAGGAACCTCATAAGTTGATGATAATTTAATAGTGACAGCTGAATAATGATTCTAATTTGATAGTTTGTACTGACCAGCATTGAGTAGTCATATATCACAACAGTAGATATCTTATCTTACAAAAACAAATTAAATATAAATGTCTCCAATGCAATTATATAACCATAAATGTCAATAGGATATGCATATTTAATAAACGCAACTATAAAAAATGAGAATCCTGAGACCATAAGTACATGGACACCCCATAAGATAAAATTGATATCCAAATAAATCTAATAAAACTCTATCACATTAGACAATTATAATCTCCTCCACAACACACATAATATATGATTATACTCTCATTATTGTGCACACTATGATAATAAAAAATTGTCAAACCCATCTACCTATCTCTGTGAATCTCCAAAAAAACATAAAAAATTTACTCCAAAAATGCTTCATTAGTTTATATATATGTCCATACCATCTTGAAAAACAATAAATCATTTGAACAAATAAAATTAATATAGGAAAAATATCCTTATATATGTAAGTATATAAATACGTAGTAGAACATCCTAAAAACCGTCAAGGAAGAAAATGGAAATTTTCATCTCAATACTTGTTATGTGAGATGTCCCAAAAAATTTCAAATAGGGTAAACAAAATAGGAACATAGATTGAGAGACTTATAACTAAAATAAAAAAACAATGATAAAGAAAAATAATACAGATGATCCAGAAAATCAAACACCCTTTGAATTACATTGATATAATAACGATAACAAAATTAATCCATGAGGGTCACCATTTAATGAGAAACTATAGATTCTCATAATACAAATGATCCATAAAATCTGAAGTAGATAGTTGACCACACATAAAATCTAAATGGCTACTATGGGTGTTTATTAGGAGTTGATAATATCAATAATTCCGAACTAAGAACTTCCATAAATAATCGTCAATCAAAAAACATGGATGGGAGCCTTCACTTTAGAAAAGTTTTATCTCTAGTTAATGAAATACATTACCCACTACTTAATAGTATACATGGAACCAATTCCCAACCATAACATGTTACAAATGGTGAACCAACCCCAAATAATTAAATAAATATTACTTGTATAAACCCAGGTACGAAGGGGAGTTGATATACTGGGAATTCGACCCTTATCTCCACTATTACATGATATCCTAAGACACTAACACATTGAATCCATTCCAGATCTATAACAGGGGACCCACACATCCTTTATTTAATGTCACTTTCAAGGTGACAATGATCCTATATAAAGACCCATTACCTCCCATCGATTGTGGATATGGGATACATACACTACAAATTGAGAAATGATACCCATTTTTATTATTATGGTATACTAAACCGATTTAAATCAAACATATGGGGAACCAATTCCATTTAAAAAACACCAAAAAGAGAATTATGACCCAAATATAGTTTAAATGATCTGACCCAATCCTCATTGTCATGAAAACCATTACATTAGGAAGATACATTCTCAAAGGATCCCATTTTCTATCAATGATACTGATATAAATTCCCCCATTTCATCAAATAAAAAATACTACTCAGAACAGAAAAAATCAATGTTCTTAGATCATGATTGAGGATTGTGTTACCATTGAGGGATGGATTGGGAAATTTTACATGGAGTGTCCTTTAGGTTACATGTTGTGTAAACCGAATTCCAATATCAATATATGTACATTAATATAATTTGGTTTGTAAAGATATATATAACTAGTGTGTGGTTAATTTATATGATTTATAAAACTAGAAGATGAACAATCCATTTTTCTATTTTTTTCAATGTGATGTTCCACGGAGATTTTATAGTGTGATGTATTGTTCTACATAGTGTGAAAAGCAATTCTGATTCCTCGATTTATGTTCTCAATACACATCGATATTTTATGTTTTCCAAGCATAAAATGTTGGGTATTCTACATGGATTTTGATATTTTTATCTTCGTGGAACCATATTCACTGTATAACCAAGGTCACAAGTATTGTGTTCTTTTGAACTACACAAAATAAAGAATGATTTTGAATACCAAATTCTTGTCATCACATGGATTCTCTCCCATTACATTTGATCTCACCATCATTATCATTTGAATCAACTTCATGGGCCTAAATCATTTGAAATACACCATAAATAAATAATTTTATTCCACATGTTGATGGCATAAAAAACTAACTTGATACCTCCACTATCTATGCAACATGAAATGAGAAATGGACACCTACTAAATGCCAACCATCAAAATCCACTATCTAGAATTCCTCTCATTCATAATTGCTTACAATATTGATAAAAACCCATGATTACTCCCTTTTATTCATTATGACACAACCATAATTATTATTTAATAATAATCCCATAAATTCCAGTGTTAAATGTATAAATATAAAGGTTAAAATTCAAAAAAAAAATTAGTCATTGTGAGAATTGTCAATTGTTTTTGTGGTTAATGTGTATAATAATCACATACATAGAAATCAAAATGCGTAAAAACTACTAACATAATAAATATTATCATGTCCAATTAAATTTAACAATTTAACAATACAATGTGGTGTGAAAAAAATGAAAGGATGAAAGTAGATATGTAATCCATATTAAAATTCATAAATAATAAGTAAAAGATCCATAAATATCAATTTCCTACCTCAGTAGTGATTTGATCACTAGGAGTGGATGAATATGTGATAAAATCATTTGCGATTAATATTGAATTCATGCATCATCCCCATGGATCTATAAAATCAATCCTAAATAATTCCAAATAGTCACCACTCTCAATTTTTTTTATTCATGAGAAACTAAACTAATATATTATCCATTTAGGGGATTAAATATGGAAGTGTATAATTGAAAAATTATTTAGTAAATTATTTATTTTATCACATAAAATACAACTGTTTCTATAAACTATTACACCACCTAATAAGAAGGGATGCTACTCTATTTTTATGGTTCACATGATGATCTAGAACTAATGGTGGTGTCCAATTAGAGACTAATTTTAAGTGATATAATCATTTTCTAAAAAACCCGTGTCAGATCTAAGAATGAATATAATTTTATTATATATTCTCAATTACTCCATTCAACAAACTTATATATCCTAATACAGACTCATTAAAGAACCATATTTAAAAACTAACATAACTATCAAAAAAATTAAATTTTTCCTACTATGAAAAATTATCTATTTTACTCAAGAGAGGTGTGATGAATCTAAAAATTTAAAATAGTTTTAATTTGAAATAGTTAATTTTTTGAATAAGTACATAATCCCCATATAGACCATTTCTGATCCAAAAAAATATGACAACATGAACATTAAAGAAACAAATATAGTGATTCGTATTGTGTGGAAAACAATACAGCATCGCATCAACTACCACAACCTCCATAAATGTGAACTCTAAGAAAAAACAAAACACCAATTCCATTTATAGAGGACATCCAATTTTTATCCTAAATATAAAATGTCTAGGAAAACATGAAAATTTATGAAATAGACATATTCCCAAGAGGCATATTTATAAGTCGTGACACACATGACCTATATTCATTTGAGAGTCATTCCACCTTATGGAATTAAAAAAAATTTGTAATCCAATATATTCTTTTAAGAAGGGTTTATTTAAATATTCAACTATAGTAAATGTTTCGTGAAATTTAGAATTTATGAGTATTCCATAATGTTTTCATATGTGGGACATCCATCTATGACACATCTCTAAACTAAGAACTTAATTGATTCTGCTCTAACACAAATAAAATATTCATGGTCACATGATTAATGAATCTTAGGTATGGACTTATCTATTATCCTTACAAAAAATTATATGAACAATCATTTATATTTTTTATATGAAAGAAAACATGGTCATGATTTCAAAATATCCAACAGAATTTCACATTCTCATCAGAGCATCTAAAATAATTTCACAAACGATATAAGATTAATATAATTTTTTATCTTTTATTGGTTATAAAAGATATCTTAGTTATACATATACATATAATAAACCTCATACCATATCTTAATATCACAAAATTACTCATATTATGGTCTAATCTACAACAATTGGATGTGGGAAGTCCTAACAATTTAGATAAACCTACACTATTAGCACTGAATCCAATGAATGAAACTTTTGGAGTGACAAAAAACTAAAATCATCCAATAAAACATATTCCACCATTATATAATATGTCTATCAATTACATGGGTACACCCTTACAAAACTACTATGTATGAAAACCCAAAGACTGATCATTTATAAAGTAGTCCTTACATATAAAATGTGAACACAATGTTGATTGTAACATTTAGAGAGATCACTACCTTTGATGGGGGAGTGACATACTTCCTACCTATAGTAAAGATAATATGATTCCTCCACTAATAAAATTATGGTTATATAGGACTATTATGTCTACATCAGTACTATGGATCTATTCACATTTGTGGAATTTGTGAGGCTATCACCATCAACTAAAGGCTTAAAACACTAACCATTTAAAAAAAGAAAAAATTACCCAATTAGAACTAATTATGTTGTTCCAATATTAAAAATAAAAAAAATCCACTGAAACAGAGTTCCAAAATTAACTCCATGGTTGTTCCAACACAACCTATTTATTTGAAAAAACCTCAACCTCATGATGCTAAAGGGCTCTAAACAGACCCTTATTTTTATACTATTGAAACCTGATTACCTAATTAGTCAAACCATTAATTGTATTAAAGGGATATTTGGTGAAATTCCACATAACTCCCAAATATTATCAAAATAATAGAAAAATAATTTTATGTATATACTAACGTCTCATCCAGGTTCAACTATGGGTCATCCTTCACAAGAAACCACACTTTCCTCAAATGCATAAGAAATGAGTTTCCCCACCCATTTCCATTGTGTATAATTATAAACCCACTAGATGATGTTTTATAGTTTCTATAATCTTTTAGTTTGACAATTCTCACCCCACCTAAGATGATATTGGTCATTCCAACTGACACAAACCACCTTTTTATTATAATCACTAAAACATTATTATTCATACATTGGATAAACAATTCGGGTCAAGGTGGATGCCACAACACAACTACCCAACAATAGAGAAATATCTAATAATACCACCATCTCTATGAAGAATAAATTATGAACACTAAAAGGTGTTATTGACTATTAATCCCCATCAATATAAGTTCCATATTTGAGAAAAACTACGTTGAGGTCACAATAGAAATTAGTGTTATTAACACTATAATAATGGATAAAGAGCTTGCACGCCCATTAAGTAGAGTGATTTACTATATGTATTGGTAATGAGTTATACTATATTTCACACCTTCTATTTTTGATTATATTAATCCTCTACATTCATGGATTCATATATTTGAAATTTGTCACCCATGATGAATAACAACCCACTAAGGCGGTGAGTTAGGGAAGAGGGTTGATGTATCTTACATCTCCAAATACTCTATCACAACCAATTTCATTACATAGTAATTCATTATAAATTTGAAATTACCTCACCATTGAGGATCCAAAATTCTTCTAAAATACTAACATATGAGACATTATATATAACCACTATGATTAATATTAGCTGAAAATATAACTTTCTCCCAAGGTTAAGGTTAATCTCTACCAAGATACCCTAATTTTATAACCCATTTGTTGGAAACATAAATTTTTGTGGTGTTACTATAAAATAAACCTAGAAATAAAAATACCATCCTTTAGAATATCTAATAAAACATATAATCAAGTGAATTTATATCTCAAAACATTATAGAAAGATATCTTTAAATGTTTGTAGACCAGGAAAAATAATAGAACATAGTAACATCACCCAATAAAATATTAAATGTCTTCTCATAAAACTATATATCATACAAGGGTCTCATTATCCATCCATGTTAGAGACATATATTATTAATTTAGAGAAAAATAAATTTAACCCCATAATGGATCAGGTTTATTTTTTAAAGATCAATTAAAAAATAATCATTTTTTTAGAGTATTCTAAATAAAATAAAATCATATTCCCTAATTTTAGATGATCTCGTATCTTCTATGTATTAATATTAACATGATCCCTTGATTGTACAAAACATATACACCAATGGTTAGTCTCAACCAAGTTAATAAGAACTACTATATATTGGATAAGCATGGTCTACACTATGTATGAAGGGCCAATAAATTTTTTTATCATGTGGAAAGTAAATTTCAATGTTGAATTTTAATAAAAATGCCTCATAAATATCTATATGGTAATGGAAGGTCCCAACCAACGGTACATTCCCTTCATGAACCAAACTTTTAATTCATAATTGATTTCAATAGGTAATATAATTCATGTGGTGGACACACATTGGTCAGAGTATATATTATCTAGAAAACACGTAATGAATTTTGAATATCATATATGGAAACCATAATGTAACACAATAATATTTTTTATTATGAATTTTATTTAAAATAAATTTTGATATAAGAAACATAAAGCTTAAATAAACATCAATATAATATACAAATATTAATATTTAAAAATAACAGTTATAACCAATTTATTTGTTCCCAAATTACTAAATAGAGTAAAATAATTAAGAAATGTATGTATAATGAATTCCCATAATAAAATTATTAATTAATCATACATTAATTATCAATTAATTATAAATAATGATTATATCATTACAAGAAACAAAAATATTTTTCATAAAACATTTTTTTATGTGTGTAAAATATATTTATAAAAGCTTAAAATATTAACCACTATATCATAAATTATTCTACTGAAATTAATATATTATATATCAATGAATATTAATTATTACTAAATTATATTTTTTATATTTTAAAAGGAATGACACTAAATTTATTTTATACTTAAAAATAGTTTTAATAATTTTTCTATAGAGATATTAAAATTAATTTTCCCCCCAATTAGAAATTATATTTTATAAATTGGAAATATTTTTTTAAATAATATATTCTTAATATTATTAATATTAATTTTTTTTTAATTTTATGAAAATTTGGATCATCCACTCAATTTGAAATATACATATTTTTGTGAAACTATCATTTTTATTTATATAAAATAATTCAAATGACCAATTATATTTTGGATTTTGTATTTAATTAACATATTATTCCTTTTATATAATATAATATAAATTATTTAAAATGAGTCAACACTATATTTTATTTTATAATATGCTATTTTAATTCATAAAATACATTTTTGGAATATAAAGTACCATTTAGTACAACATTCTTCTAAAAAATACTTTATACCATTGAAAAATATTTAATACTAAAAAATGGATTTCATATATTCCTAAAAAGATATTAAATTTTAGTAATCAATAAAATTTATTTATTATTATGTTAATAATACTTGGAAAAATATTTTTACCCTAATAAGTAGGAAAATTTGTTAATTATGATTAGTTCTTAGTGATTAAATTAAAACAAACCATATTTATATTTATTAAAATACATTATTTCAAACCATATATACTTATATTCAAAAAATTTAAATTTTTTGTGCTTCTTAATTTATAAATTTTTTAATATTATTCTCTGCAAACAAAAAATATAAAAAGTCGTATTGTTACTTAGAGTATCAATAATATATTTTCATGAAAATTATAATAAATTAGCGGTTATAAATTTTAATTCTTAATATGAATAAATTATATATATGATATTAAAAATATTAACAATTTTGGATAATATAATTAGCATAAATACATAGGCTATTCCAATACGGAACCTCAGTTAGTAGTTTTTAAAGCATGTAAATTATTTTTAAAATAGTAAAAGTAAAAATGTTTTAGTATATTTTTTTTCCAAGAAATTATTGTATAATTATAATGTCTAATTTATGGTTATATTTTTTATGTTATGATTCCATTTTTTTATTATTATATTTAATGTTTTTTTGGTGAATAGACTCAAAAATGTTTTTAAATGTTATTTAATTTTTATTACATATTTTTATACCTTTAATAAGTAATAAAAATACAATCAAAAATAAAAATATAGAAAAAAATATATTATCTTGAATTGTCTATGTATATTCTATTTGGAATTTTCAAAATATCATTCATGTCATTTAATGATGGAAAAAATGTAGAACAATTTTTATGGTTTAATATGGTTAATAGTATGATTGAACTAAAATATAATGTTCTAAAATATACATAAAATTTTCTAAATATTATTGGTTGAATTTATTTAAAACTTATAATACATATAATATAATATATGGTAATTTGGATACATTTTACTTATATTAGTCATATATTTTATATTAATAATATTCCCATTTATAAGATTTCCATCCACTACACTTATAAATGGGACCCTCATTTATGATATTCCTTGAACCTATTAAGGCATTTTATTAGAAATATCACTACTAAATTTCCATCCCATCATTCCTAATTAGGTCCTAGAGGATTTGATCTCTATTGTAACACCCCTGGAAAATTGAGACTTAAAAGACTAAATGTCACTACCCCTGATAACAAGGTGAACAATTTTTTAGGGAGACAACATGATTAGAAATCCACAGTTAAGCATGCTGGTCCTGGAGTAGTAATTAGGATGGGTGACCTTTTGGGAAGTTTCCCATGGTGTGTGTGAGTGAGGACAAAACACACTGAAAGAACATGTGTTGGCATGTAGGGACAGTCATTAGTCTGATAAGAGACCCTAGGGAGTAATAGACTACGGTGTGCTAGGAAGAGAACCATGGTATTACAAAAGACCCATGGGGTCAGATGACAGGGTTCATGGCCATGGGAGGAGGGTCATGACAAATGGTATCATAGCCAATACCTAGCCAGAAGTGCTTAGGCACTACCTGGGATTGAGGATTCGGGTCCACCACGAGGGAGTTGTGATTTAAAGGGGTGGACAATGTAACACCCCTATAAAAGTGAGACTTAAAAGCCTAAACGTTACTACACATGTCCACAAGGACCATTTTTCTTTTCAGGAGCCTATATGATTAGAACTCTACATTTTAGCAAGCTTGGCCTAGAGTAGTAATCAGGATGGTTGACCTTCTACGAAGTTTTACAGGGTGTGTGTGAGTGAGGGAAAAACACATTGAAAGATCTTTTGTTGGCCTGTGGGGATAGTCATTAGTCTGATTGGCGAACCTGGTGAGTAATAGCTAATGGTGTGCTGGGAAGGCAACGAAGGTATTACAGGAGACCCATGGGGTCAGATGACAAGGTTCATGGCCCGCGAGGAGGGTCGTCACATCTATAAAATGCAAAATTATATGTCTTAAGCCTTAACACAGTTGTGGTTTCTCAAAGATGAAGTATAACACTTGTCTGAGTGTATTCATCTTTATTTATTCTTATACGTACTAAAAATCATATTTAGAAATGATGATATAATAACACTAGTATCATTCATATAATTAAATTTTATTTTTTTGATGGGAAACCCTTTTTCATCTCCTTTACTTCTAATGTAAAATGAAAACATTTATCATGTATACCTATAGCCTACAATCTACACATAACAATGCAATTCAAATGTCATCAATAATTTACATGGTTGGTTTAAAATATTTAATTAATATATATTATTTAATTATGACATAATTATTATTCTATAATTATAATTTATAAACTTCTTTCTTACTTTTGCATCCATTCGTGTATGAAAAACTCATTCATGCGTACATGTGTACTACAACCTCTATGAAGAGATGTTATTTTTATTTCATTACCAACCTGCATGGATTATTTTAAAATTATGTATAAAAAATTATTCAAAATTTTTTTATCATTATAAATATGATGGAACTATTTCATAACATCATTAGCCATGGAAAGTATACGAATATAATTATGGAGAAATTGACCGAACATTCTTAAGTGGTCAAAGTAAATAGTATTTGTTGAATAAAGAGATTCTAAATTAATCTTCTTTTTTGAATAAGGAAATAGATATGAAAAGGTTCTTTGAAAATATATTTATTATATTTAAATTTACTATTCTGAATAATATATGTAGCATCGGAACAATAATTTATCCCTGATAGGTGTGCTTCACCTCAATTCCTCTCTATTGTGACATATTTTATATTATCCATATAATTTATTTTATATGGGTTATATATATAACCTATTGTAGATTACATCGTGAATTACTATTTATTCATGTTATTTTACATTTATGTTTGATTTCACACTTTCATGTAGTTTGAAATCAAATCTTATTAATGCTTCAAAGGTTCATTCTAAAACTTCACTTTTATTTGGGAGTATTCATGTTTTAGTTTATATTGGATGGATTATATTTTCATTAACTTTATAAACACTATCTATTTTGATATATTCATGTTATTTCAAGGATACTGTTTTTTCGTCCAAATGCCCCTCTCATTGGCACTCAAGGGAAGAATGATTTTTTTTGGAACGTCACTTAGATAATTTCTCCTTTTCAGTCAAAATTAATTCTCTTCCACATTCATATTCTTAAATCTTATGTATAGAAGTTTATATATTATTATAATTTTTTTGTAAGGTATTTATTAATTAATTTTTATTTTATATATAATTTTTTAAAGGAATATATTAAATTTCGTTTAAAAATATTCTTTTAGATTGTTACAAAAGTGTACAAGGAATTTTATTCTTAAAGTATAAAACATTAGTGGTTTTTCTAGCATTCATGATAGTTAACTACCATTTAGATTTCTCTACATGTTTGTATATTTTTTTAATGAAAATCTATTTTTCTAATATTATATGATTTTTTATTTTTTATAAAAAAAAATAATAATAGAATTGATTTCTAAAAATGATCAAAAAAATTCTTATGTTTTATACCTTTATTTTTTAAACAAATTTAATTTGATTTGAGGAATATTATTTTAAATATTGTTATCAAATTTTCATCTCTTATTCTCTAAATTATATAATTTATTTATACAATTATTCCATAATGAAGAAATACACTTCATTTATCAATTATTGTGTTATTGATTATAAATTATTCTGTAATCATTTAGATTCTTTGGATATTATCTTATATCAATATCCATTATTCAATGAAAATTTATTTTCACCTTTATAAATTTTTTCAGTATCATGGATATATTATGTATTGTATTAACTATATACAATTTGAATATAATGTGTCAATTGAAGTAATATTATTTAATTCATTTACCAAGAAATTATTATTATTATTATTTCATATTATTGATTCTATGTGAATGTTAATTGATTAATAAATCATACTGATTATGTATTATTTGATCATTAATTATATAAAAAATGCATTGGTAAAATTTAAGTGAAATATGGCACTCAGTTATAGAAATCTCTTTTATAAATTAATATGTATCATGATACAGAACAAATTATCATGATATATATCCCATTGTAGTAAGATCGTACATTAATTATTTGGTAATTGGTGTATACATTCCATATAATGAAAATGTATTTTCCAAGGCCTGTACTATAAGAATCATCATTTCATAGTCAAGGCCTTAATGAAATGATCATGAATGACCAATAATATGCATTACCTTCATTAATTATTTTTATTATCCATGTGATTAATTTATCTTCCATATATATAATTTAATGATAATGTTGTTGATTAAATGTAATATGTATTGAATATTTACTCATCCATTGTTTTAGGTGTTATCTACTCATGATATATTATATTTTACATTTTACCTTACATAGAAGTTTATTTCAACCACTATTATATTTTCTTTAACCAATGCTATATACTGATTCTTTTAGAGATCTTTAGAAATAATATTTTCACCAAGATAAAATGATAAAATTAGTTAATTCAGTTTAATGGTAAGAGATTAGTTTATAAAATATCTTAACATTAAATATTATATGTAATTATTTTATAAGTAATTTCATTTTCAAAAAAAAATTATGGCCATTTGGAACCATTTTTCTTTAATAACTACCTTTATATTATTCTAATTAATAAAAAACTACAAATTGTCGCTCATTTATTTATCATCTCTGATATTTTTTCCTAAAAATTAAAAATATGATTTTAATGTTAGTAAAGAGATATATATATTTGAATAATTATTTTTATGAATATAATTTTTTAAATTTTATTGATACTATAATTACCTTTGACCCTTACGCATCATCGACGAAGTACTTATACAAGAGATATAGAATGCAAGTAAGTTATTTTAAATACATTGAGAGTAATATATATTGGATTTATTTTGGATATACATATATTTATTTAATAATTATAATTTAAAATTTATTATTATTGACTTTGTATTAAAATTATATTTTTGGTAAATTTATTTTAATCAAATTGTATGAGTTGTCCTTAAAATGATATTAAATTGTATTTAATATCCAAAAATCATTTAAAAAATCTTTATAAAATCCAAAAAACCAATATTTATTTATTAAGATTAGAAATATTCAATATTACCATTATTTTTTAATGCATCGATAACATTTGATTTTTAAAATTACTGATGTAAATTTTAATGATTGAAAATTATGTTATAATTGTTAATATTAAACAAGGTTAAGGGGGGATTTAATAAATAAATGTTTCTAATAAACATTAAGATTATAAAAACTTTAATTTAACATATTTCATTTTTGGACTTATTATATTATATTATCTTGTACTTTGGATACCATTTCCATGAGATTGACACATGTTGTATTTTAATATTTCATGAATTTTGAATATTTCCACCTATCATACATATAAAAGTCCACATCAATTCCTATATTACTCACACATCATGAGTCATTAATCATATTCAATTCATACTAAAATATCTTCTTATCATTCCTTATTATTTCATTGAGGATTTTTCTCACTAAAATTCAATCGTAATGTTTTGTGGTGTAATCCAAGAGAATTTTCTCCAAGAAGAGGTATAACTCTTAGTTGAGTGTTTTAATGTCTTTTTATTCATCTAACTCATTAAAATATTATTTATCCAAGATGATATAATAACATTATTATAGTAAATACAGTGAAATGTTAATATTTTTAGGGAATACCCATTTCTCATGTGCTTCATATCCTATTGAAAATGAAAACATATCTTGTACATATATGAAACTTACCATCTCCACATTTTGTAGTAATTTATTTTCATCACCACTATACATGGATGGTAATAAATATGAAATTAATTAATATATTTGATATTTATAATATAATTATGAATTTATAAATAAAATATATCATCTACCTTCTTTACCTTTCCTCTATTGAGGAATTATAATGTCGTTCGTGAGTTCTTTTGGACTACGACCTCCTTGATAAATGGTGATTTGTTTTTCTATTAACTCTATATATAGATGATTATAAAATAATTTATAACAAATAATTATTCATGAAGTTTTAAAAATTAGTTTAATTATGGATCCTTTTCATAACACATTTTTACATGGCCAATATATTGATATAATTTTTTATAAATTGGTCAAAATATGAAAATTAGCCAACATAAACTATAGCTATTCAATGAATGGACGAAGAAATATTATTCAAGGACCATAAATAATGAATTATAGATAAAAAATGTTTTTAATATAGTATTTATAAAATTTTAAACTATTATTTTCAATGATATAATGTGTTTGACCAAACCAGAATCCAAGGTAGGGTTTTTTTATTACTTCCGCTCTGTTGAGATATATTTCATATTATGCACCTAATTTCATTTATATTTCTTATATAATGGTCCTAATTTATATTATATTATTAAATAATCATTATTCAAGTAATTTTATGTTTCAATTAATTTTTTATCATTTAATGAGATTTTATTCAAATGTTATTAAAGTCTTAAAAGTTTATTTAAAAATATATCCCATATACAAGATTATTCATGTTAAAATTTAAATTAGAAGAAATATATTATATTTATCTTCATAAATAGATTAAATATTACTATTATCAAGTAATTTCATAGGTTATAATTTTTCAATAAAAATTTTCCACTCTTTTTACTCAAAAATTTAAAGAATGTTTTTAAACCAAATTGACCACAATTTTTTCAGTAAAAAATAATTTTCATTAATATCCTGATTAACATATTTGATTGTTGAAATTTTAATAGAGATTTAATGGATTTCAAAATCTCATTTTAATTACTGTGTAATTTATTTGAAAAGGTATAAGTGGAATATTTTTAAAGTTTTTCAAGAAAGGCATTTAAACTTTTTTAGAATGTGTTAAAGGGATGTTCATTTTATGGTACACTATTTGAATGGATTTTAAAGTCCCCATAACCATTATTAATTATGTATATTTATCTATAATTTTCAATGTATTTTCTTCGAAAATATTTTTTCCATTGCACTATGAAATATATGTTATTATATTAATATAAAAAATTATTATTTTCTATAAGGGGAATAAAATTTTGGAAATGATTTATAACTTCATAACTACAACAATTTTATAAAATACTATTAAGATATTTATTTTTCAAGTAACACTATGATTTTCCACTATAATTCTCAAAATAAATTTCATTATTTAAAGTAATAATTCATGTTGAATTGGTATTATACTATCAACTTTTTATGATTTATGGATTATACCATATTTTGTGATCATTCAAATTAATGTAATCATGTTCTATACCCCTATCCATTATTCGTTTGACATATTGTTTCTCCTTCATATCAATTTATTATTAACATTTATAAATTTATTATTCTATTCATTTTATATTTTTTTCAATATATATTATTGATATAATGAATATTATTTATTTCATTTATTTTTGGGATATTTATGTTCTCTATTTTTTATTTAATTTATATATTTGTTGATTGGTAAGGAATACCGAACTTGTATTTTATTGAAATTAAATATTTTGGGATTAGATTATACGTATTTATGTAAAAGGTAGGTATCAGTTATATATAATCACTCGATTAATCAATAGGTCTATTGAGAAAAAAAAGTTGGACAGATGTACAACATGGGGCTATAAGATCATGAAAAAATAGTTGGGTAGTTACTATATAAATACACATACAATGAATGTTTCTTATCCAATGTACTGACTATAATATTCATGATGTAATTTATAAGTAATTTATTATAAGATCCTAAATGTATTAATTTATAAATTACCATTTTCATATTTTTTATTATTGTTATACATGTGATTTTTCTATTTTCCATTGATATATTTAGAAGCTCTTGTTTTTTCTCAAAGGGTATATGATTTAATTATTTACACTATACATTAAACAAACTAATGATCCATTAAAAATTGATTTTGGAGATCTATATTTGAAAAATATATCTTTTTCATTAATAATTTTGATTATAGTATGAAAAAGTGGAAGATAAATAAGTGAATCAGAACTGATAAATGAAATCATGTGTATATATTTTTTAATGATTACTCAAGAATTGGAAAATAAGTTAATATGGTTTTTATTTAAAGTATCACATAAAAATAAACGTATATATAAATATAAATATTAAAATTTTAAATTATGATAAATGTACATACATTTTTTAGGAAGTATTTGTTTATTAAATAATATGTTTCTAATTCAAAAGCTCGAAATTTATACTAAGGAAAAATATATGGTTATGTCATTATATATTCAAAATGAATTAAAACATTTCGGATAATATTTCAATAAGGATGGATAATATATTATAGAAATGTTTTAGTTTATCAACAATATTTTCAATATCTTATGACATGTACAACACCAACCACAAACAAACTGCAATATACTATTGAAATATTATTATTTAAATATGAACAATGTAACACCATCATTTGATTGGTGGGTATGTACAATTGTAGATACTATTTGATAAATATATATAGATATTTCATAGTAAAATTAATAATAATATATTCATATATTTTTTTTTAGATATCCAAATAAAATATTTTTATGGAAATGAGATATTTTTCCAAAAATTGTTTTTCTATAAGAAATTTATTGTTTTCTTAATATACTAAATTAGTTAATACATGATAAAATCACCTAATTAAATTAATAGTTTATAATATATATATATATATATAATTAATATTGATTGAAATTATTTATATCTCTAAATCAATGAAAATAAATTCATTTTATGCTACAAAAAATAAATTTTCTTCAAAAATTGATTTTATTGATTTTTCTGTAAGAATATTATAATAAATGTGGACTAATTTTAGAAATTTTATTTATGAAATTTTGATTAATTATTTAAAATAATTTTGTAATAATAATATATATATAAATATAAGATATATTTTTTGAAAATGATTATTTTTTGGTGAATTATAAAAATACAGATAATTATAAAACAATCATTTTTTCATTAAATCAAGTAAATTAAAATTTTATGCCGATATTTAATTAGGTATTAGGTATAAAAATATCTATTTTATTTAACATAGTTTGATTAATACAATTTTAATCAAAATTATATTTTATTATTGAGAATGTTCATTATTAGGTAGAAAGTACATTTTCTTGAAATAAATTGTTTCTCGTTTTGTTTAATATTATTATATTAAAATTATTTTTTAAAAAAATATTTACATTTCATCATTAATAATATATATTATATTTTTAATTATTATTTTCAAAATTAATAATGAGTTTAATTTCGTTTTTTCATTATTAATAACAACCTTAGTAAAAATAATTTCACCTAGATAAAAAGTTAAAATTGGTTAATTAAGTTTAATGTCATAAGATATGTTTATAAAATCTGTTAACTATTAATATTATATGATATTATTTAATAAATAATTTCATTTTCATAAAAAAATATGGCAATTTGAAACATTTTTTCTTTAATAACGACCTTTGTATTATTCTAATTAATAAAAAACAACAAAATGTCCCTCCTTTTTTATCATCTCTGATATTTTTTCTGAAAAAAAAAATATTTTATGAATATTAGTATATAGATCTATAAATATGAATAAATTATTTTTATGATGGTAATTTTTTAAATTTTATTGATACTATAATTACCATGGACCCTTACGCAACATCGATGAAGTACTTTTACAAGTGATATAGGATACAAGTAATTTATTTTAAATACATTAAGAGTAATATATTTTGGATTAATTTAGGATCTACAAAAAATTATTTAATATATATAATTTATAATTAAATATTATAGACCTTTTATTCAAATTATATTTTTTGGTAATTGTATTTAAGTAAATTGTCTGAGTTGTCCTTAAAATGATATTTAAGTGTATTTAATATCTATAAATTATTTAAAAATAATTATAAAATCATAGAAAAAAATATTTATTTATAAAGATTGGAAATATCCAATATTACCATTTATTTTTTTCATCTATACCATTTTCATTTTAAAAATACTTTTGTATATCTTAATGATTGAAATTTATGTTATAATGGTTAATATTAAACTTGGTTAATGAGGGATCTAATAAAAAAATTCTAATGAAACATAATTTTATATAAAAATTCATTTAATTTATTTCTTTTTTGGACTTATTATATTAAATTATCTGAAACATTGGATACCATTTTCATGATATTGACACATGTTGTATTTTAATACTTCATGAATTTTGATTATTCGCACCTCCTATATGTATGAAAGGCCACATCATCTCCTCTATTACTCACAAATCATGAGTCATTTTGCATATTCATTTCATATTAAAATATCTTTGTATCCCTCCTCATCATTTCATTGTGGATTTTTCACACCAAAAAATAATCATAATGTTTTGTGGTGTAATCTAAGAGTATTTTCTCTAGGAAGGGGTATAACTCTACGTTGAGTGTTTTAAAGTATATTTCTTCATCTACCTCATTAAAATAATATTTATCCAGGAAGATATAATAACATTATTATCATAAATATTATTAAATGTTAACATTTATAGTCAATACACTTTTCTCATTTTTTTTATCCTATGGAAAAAGAAAATATATCTTGAACATATATGTGACTTACCATCTCCACATTGAGCTGTAATTTGTTTTTCATCACCACTATACATGAATGGTAATGAAGATGAAATTAATTAATATATTTGATATTTATTAATTAATTATGAATTTTTAAATAAAATATATCATCTACCATCTTACCCTTCCCTCTATTGGGGAACAATAATGTCGTTCATGATTTCTTTTGGACTACGTCCTCTTGGATAGATTAGGAATTGTTTTTATATTAACTCTGGATGTGGAGGAATATAAAATAATTTATAATAAAAAAGTATTCATGAAATTTGAAGATTTAATTTGATTATGGATCCTTTTCCTAACAAATTTATCCAAGGTCAATATATTGATATAATTTTTTATAAATTGGTCAAAATATGATGATTAGCCAACATAAACTAGAGTTATTTAGTGAATGGATAAAAAATCATTATTCAAGGACCTTAAATAATTAATTATAGATGAAAAATGTTTTAAATATAGTATTTAATAAATTTTAAACTGTTATTGTCGAGTATATATTGTGTTTGACCAAACCAGAATCCAAGGTACGAGTTTTTTTCTTGATATTACGCTCTATTGAGACATATTTCATATTATGCACTTAATTTCATTTATAATTTTTATATACTACTCCTATGATATATTATGTTAGTAAATAATAATTATTCAAGTCATTTTGTGTTTCAATTAATTTTTTATCATTTAATGTCATTTTCTTCAATTTTTATTAAATTTGTAACATTTTATTTAAAAATATAACCAATATAAATATTTACTCATGTTAAAATTTAAATTAGAAGAATAATATTATATTATCTTTATAAATTCATTCTATAATCCAATTATCAAGTTAATCTATAGGTTATAATTGTATAATAAAAAACTTCCTCTCTAGTTTACTCAAAAATTGAAAGACTTTTTAAACCAAATTGAAAATAATTTTTTCAGCAAAAAAATCATTAAAATCCTGATTAAGTTATTTTTTATTGAAATTTTAATATAAATTTAAAAGATTTTATAATTTAATTTTCTATTATTGATTAATTTATTTTCAAAGGTATAAAGGGAATATTTTTAATGTTTTTCAAGAAAGGGATTTCGACATTTTTAAAAAGTGTTAAAGGGATGTCCATTTTAAGGTATACTATTTGAATGGATTTTCAGCCCCCATGACCATTATTAATTATGTATATTTATAAATACTTTTCAAGGTATTTTCATCAAAAATATTTTTCCATTGTACTATGAAATTTATGTTATTATATTAAAATAAAAATTTATTATTTTCTATAAGGGGATTAAAATTTTGGAAATGATTTATACCATAATTTTTACTACTAATTTATAAAAAACATTAATGATATTTATTTTTCAATTAACACTGTAATTTTACACTATAATTCTCTATATTGATTTCTTTATTTAAATTAATCATTCATGTTGAATTGATAGTCTTCTATAATAATTTTTTGATTTATGGAATATTCGAAATTTTGTGATCATTCACATTATTGTAATCATGTTCTATACCCCTATCCATTATTCATTGGACATAATTTTTCTCCTTTAAGTCTATATTTTTAGTACCATTTATAAATTATTTATTCTATTCATTTTGTATTATTTCAATATATATTATGAATTTAATGAAGATTGTTTATTTCCTTTAATTTGAAGATATTTATGTTCTCTATTTTTTATTTGATGTACATATTTGTTGATTGGTTAGGAATATCGAACATGTATTTTATTGAAATTTAATATTTTGACAATACATTATACATATTTATGTAAACGGTAGGGATCAATTATATATAGTAACTCAATTAATAAATAGGTCTATCGAGAAAAAACATGTTGGACAGATGAACAACATGAGGCTATAAGATCATGTAATAATAGTTCGGTAATTACCATATATATACACATAAAATGAATGTATCTTATCCAATGTACTAACTATAATATTAATGATGTAATTTCTGAGGAATTTATTATAAGATCATGAATGTATGAATATACATATATTTCCATTTTAATAATTTTTATTATTATTATAGATGTGATTTTTCTATTTTCAATTGACATAATCCCATTACAGTTCTCACCATTATCATCATGAATAATCAAATTCTTATTTACATATACATGCATCACCAACCCTCTTAGTGCATCAACTCAAATCAATTTTATGATACTATTTATGTCTCTCTTTCCCATCTTTGAACATATGTATTATATTTAAATACAAAACCCATGTTGACATATGGCCCACATAGAAGTGATTATAAAAAATATTGTAGGATTAAACAAAAAACAATGTAACACAAGAAAAAAGTCAAGTGCTCTCTTGGAATAAATTCAACCCATAGGGATTAAATTTTGGAAGAAAAAATAGGAAGACATCCCAAAGATCATGGAACTAAAATGGCACCAAATAATTCCAATGAAAAAACTAGATATTCTTAAAAATCAAATAATTGGGGATATACAATGAAGTACCATCCATCATAAATATAAACCATTAATGGAAGGATCCCATGGGCAACTTATAATGATCCATCCAATGGCCCGAATGACTTTATTTTTTATTGATTTTTGATAATCCACCATTCTAGTGGTGAGGTGGAAGCCATTCAATTCCCGTAGGCATAAGTATTATAAGGCCCTATAGGCCTTAGAGAAATTCATTGCTCGTAGTCTTCATACATTACATACAACCCAGACTAACTACTTGGAACGGCTCCACCCAACATCTTCATCATGAAATATGCTCTCCACATCACGTGGTTGTTCGGCTAGGAAATCCCATGCACGCACATGCTTGTACCGATGGAAGGTATCATACCCTCTCATTCTTGAAATCTGTGTATCTTTTATTGTGGTGAAAGCTCCTAGCTCATCCTCCAATAGAGCTTGTTACTTGTAGATATTCTGGTTTTCATCTGCACTAATAGTGGCCCGAAGGCCTTGAGGTGGCCCGAAGGCCTTACTGACCCGAAGGCATGGGTGGAACGAAGGATTAAAAGGAATCTGGGACCAAATTGGTGGCACGAAGGCTCAAACAGGGGGAAAATCTAGGATTATATGGTGCAATATAGTGCCTAATACAGTACCTGATACAGTACTATTTTAGTGCCTAAAAACTGTGCCTCTTCTTGGATTTGATCCCAGGTCACCCGGATGCACTTAAAAGTCTTCCCCTACCGGTTGAGGCTCCGGTGCAACAATTATCAATAAAATAAAATTTCCAAAAAAATATGTAGGTAACAAAATTCTAATTGAATATCAAATGACACTATGGTCTTCCACAAGATTAATAATTATCTATTAATTGCACAATGATTTTTTATGTCAATTACTTCCCCATTAGAATCAATGGAGTGGAGCATTCTCACCATAGAAGCATTCTCTCCATTCAAAGTAATACCAAACCTATTAATCTATAGTTCGTGGATATCCCACACCATGATATAACATGTCTATTACGGATTACTATATTTAAATTATACCTAAATGATCGCATGTTTATCCCCATTTGTAATAAGTATTTTACTATATTGGAAATTGTACCTATAACAAAATGAATAATTATCACACAAAATATGTAACCTAAGAAAATATCTCAAGTGAAATAATGTGGGACCAATTCCTCACTAATCTATTGTCATAGCTGATGGGATACCTCCATTAATGGAGGAGCCATGTCACACTAGAAATCACCAATAGGGAGAAACCAACTCGAATGGTAGAGGATCCAAATCCTTATTGGGTATATAGGGATACAAACCATATCAATACAAAGTGGGTGGATCCATTCCCTAACATAACCATTCTATAATTGGGTATAGATGAAAAATCCATATTTAAAATCACACATAAACCTCATCTTTTGCTTATCTATTTCTGATGGGAGGAATATTATCGCAACATCTCATGTCGAATATATGATATCCAAAAAAGTCATATATTCCAACATATGTGGAATCTTATTCATAATGGAATTAAATATGTATATATTCCATTCCCATGGATGGAGATATGAAATTTTTATGGTTATAGAAAATATAAATTGTGTTTTCTTTATGAGAAATTAGGTGTGTAGATATGTCAAATCCCTATCCATATACATACATCCTATATAGTGTGTGATGATATACATACACTCGAAGTTGATATTGGTACATGGATTGTTTAACACCCATAATTTTAGGTGTTTTCTATTTTTATGTGTTTTAAATTACTTTTTGGTTTCAGATTCTTCGTATACTTTTTGGAATATTTTAGAATATTTTTTCATGAATTTAGAAGGTGTACTGTAGGTGAAATTAGAGGGTAAACCATTATAATTCTCTATGTATGTTAATGATAGGTTGAGGATATCTAGGATGGGGTTCTAGGTTGTATTTAAAATAGGGAAAACCATAAGGATTCTGCATGTAGCAATGTAACATGGAAAATAATGTTTTCATAGAAAGCATGTAATTATCCCAATTGATTTGAAAAACTATGTCTGCTAGGGGTTGTTTGAGATAGTGGATACCACACAGTTGGTTCAAAGATGGGTAAACCATGTGTTTTAACCATATAAAAACATTAATATATTCTGAAATTTTGATTTTTAACAAAAAAACTTCCTCAAAACCTCATTATTCCTCATAAATTA
The DNA here is from genome assembly GCA_963277665.1 of Viscum album. Lineage (NCBI taxonomy): Eukaryota > Viridiplantae > Streptophyta > Magnoliopsida > Santalales > Viscaceae > Viscum > Viscum album. The sequence goes on from OY728128.1 coordinate 65,104,516, forward strand.
TAAATTTTTTATCCTCAACCATCATCTATGTGCTTGTGCAGGTCTTCTACAATCGGAATACAATTTTCAATGGATATTTTGGTGTTGGGTCTAAGAAATGAATTATGTCTCTATATATTCATTACCCTTCATGATATAATATAATTCACTTTGAAATAAAATAATATTAGATCAATCATGGATGAATCTAAATATGAGAACATGTTTAGTACAATTAAATTTTTACCTCTTGAATAAAAGGGATAAGGAATATAGATCTACCAAGATCGCAATGTGTTTCTTGGTAAATGAAATCTATTATAGGTAGGTAGAATATATCATTCTCCAATTATATTTACATTTATGAACTACAATTATTGAATAAAATTTGTTATATCTATGGAAAATACTTTTAAATTCCTATTATAGAAACTACATTAATTAATGTATTCGAAATATTGATTTTGGGTGACTATCACTATGTTTTTGATCAAATATTTAAACAAAATGAGTCCTAAATTATGTTTTTAAAGATAACATTTCATACATGTGTTGTCTTTTCTTATTTATTACATTATCTAGGACATTTTTTTGATTTGGACTTGGATTCCTATGTCAGTTAGGAAATGTAGGTGATGTAGAATGTCATGAATTGGTATGGAAGATGAGTTACTACCCATAAGTATTAGGACTGTCATGATGGATTGAAACATGTGTGTGTGGGATTTTATAATTTCTATTCCAATAGAAAAGAACCAATAATCTACTTATAAAAATTCATATATTAGGAATTTATTGGATAATTGAATGATTTAAAAATGAAATCCATGTATATAAATTGTTCTTATATACTTTTTCTTTATTTTATAGAAATTGTGACCAAACATGTTCTTATCATATTCATATGTGTTGGAAGGTATCGGGGTCCATATAGTGGGTTGAATTCTTACTCCAATAATATCAACATCAGTTCATTTAGATATGATGTTTATCATGAAATAGTTAAAGGTTAGTTTTCATATTACTCTAGTAGAGCATCCTAATAAAATGGTATTGGAGATGGTTGATGTATCTTCTATATGATTACATTAGAAGTTAGGAATGATTCTAAATTATTGTCATTGGGTCAGGATACCTTTTTAGTTTTGAGAGATTATATATCATTCATTCATTAGTTACTTAGATTTATATATTTATTTCATATAATGTAATTTTAGTTTTTTTCTCACTTGTAATCTAGTATTATGTTATTAATATTATATTATCTTACATTTTATGTATGTTTATGGTAAATTAAAACCTAAAAAAAATTATATCCAAATGAATTTATTGTCATTTTTCGGTCACGGTGATGAAATCTTTTGTATATTGAACCTATTCATCTACTGAATCCAATAGTTTAGGGGTAGAATGATGCAAATAGATCAGTTTGGCCTATTATATTTTATTTAAATGGTATCTCTTGAGATAAGACACTTATAACAATGAAACATTGAGAATAAAAGGGGTTCATATCTTCTTTTTTTCTAATATCAAACTACTTGGGTGGTTGGGGTATAAAACACATTTATATACCACAATATTCATGTCATATCCTCATCAACATGGATTTTGGTAGATTATTTTTGAGTATCATGCTTCGATAGAGAGGTATCCCACTAATATTTTATCATCCATGTTATATTTAGTTATAGTTATAGTCTTTTATTGATGATTTTTTTTGCTATGATTTTTCACTAACTATTTTTTCCATGAATGATTTTATAAAATATTAAGATTATTTTGGGATCCCATAACTGAGACATAGGTTGTAGGGAACTTGGTACATGCATTATATTAGAGTAACTCTTTTGAAATTCCTTCATGATTCATCTCCCGATATATATATATATATATTTTTATGTGTGTGTGTGTGTGTGTGATCATGGTACATCATGACAACATTCTGGATACCTCTATAAAAACAACCATCCAGGATAAAAATTATAGATTGTGAAGATGGTCTAATGAGTGATGATGCCTCATTTCAGGGGACATATCCAATGGTTGTCCCTCCTGGAAGGTAGGTAACAACACACCCTCCAATCAAGAAACGTATTGTATCAACATGGATAATGAAAATGAATAAAGGCTTTTTATCCCCCATGAGTTTCCATGAGAGAGGCCACAAAGGTTCCATAGTGAACCATAACCCTCGGTAGTAGAGGATTGTCCTGAGTCAGTGATATGAGTCTTTTGTCTTGGGATGAACAAAGGCTAATCAGATGGTATAATATCCTCCCATCCTTTTCCATATAGTAAATGGGGGTTGATGGATTCTAGTCCCACATAATCATAATGAGATGAAACTCCCATGTTGGGAATTCCAAAATATATTTTATGAGGATTATTACCCATTTTTCTTTACATCAGTTAATATATGATATATTCTAAAAATACAAAGGTGTAGTATATTGTTAGATTAATATGATACTGGGTTGAATTACCTTTCATGATACTCCCTCAACATGGTAGTAGATGGTTACTTTCGGGATAAAATGTTGGGGAAATGCCTCAAAATATACATTTTTTCTAGTTTAGTTTACATATGAATTCCCTCTAATGTAAGAGTATTGGGGTGGGTAGTGGTAATGGAGATATTCCACTCATAGAGATGATAGGTTGATAGATCTGGCAATCAACTTCATGGTTCTGCGTGATTTGAAATGAGTTGTAAGCTACAATTAGAAGAATTTTGGCACATGAGACCTCCTCTATGTTTGTCTTATCCATGTCGACATGTAGTGTGGGAATTACGTAGAGGACTAGGTCATCATAAAGAATGTATATGATATTCATGTCATTGAAATGGTTAAATGGGACATGATTACATGACCCAAAATGTGTAGGAAGGTAGATATATAGCTGATGGACCGAAATGGTAGAGGTAGCACTGGGATTAGGGTTCTCCAAGGGGTGGCCAGGGAAACCACAAAGAGGTGGGGTTGAATGAGGAGAAGGATGGGCTATAAGAGGAGGTTCTATAAGTCATTGTGTCTTATGACTAGAGATATCACTTTCTGAATAAGGTATTATTTTTTTATTTTACACATTCTCGAGTTCATGTAGAAAAAGGTTCAAGACACTATTTACATTCCCAATCCCACCCACAAGAGATAGACCACTCAGTTGTGATCATAGAACATCATCTTTTTCAAGAGGTTCTAAGAGTGATCGATTCTCTAATATTTAGTATCTAATGGTAGTACAAGATATTTCTTCGGGGGAGATTTTTTTTGGGAACACTACAAAACTAAAATGAAATTTTATTAAATGATCATTGGTATGAGATGTTTTTACTTTATTCAACCCTAATTTAATATTATCACTAGAGGGTCAGATACCTTCAAACATAAGAAATTTGATTCTTCTTTTTGAGAGAGGGATACCTCATTGATGGGAAATTATCCCTTGCGAGAAGAAGATATATCCCTTAATCCATTTATTGGAGAGATTATCCCTTTGATTAGTGGGGACTTCAGGTAAAAGGATTCCTTTTCTAGTAGATAACTTTATGTACATATTCCCTGAGAAATTTTTGGGATTACCTCTCAGGCGGAAGATGGAATTTAGAAAAAAAAAGTTCCATGGGACCATACTGATATCTTTTGTTCCATATTTGATATTCCCTAATGAGATTTATTACTCGATGGTATAGTTGGAGGACCTTGGAAAGAAGGATTTTATCAGACTCATTATGCCCCCCTAAGAAGCTCTATATTTGGTCTTCAAAGGGAGGATAGGGGATTGTAGATTTTTCTTCATTATCATTGCCTAAAAAAGGAAACGATCACAAACAACTACCCCTTACCATGAATTTTTGGCAACATTGATCTATTATAAGGAATGATTTGATTCTCAGAGACCAATTTCAGTTCTCGATACCACTAGTTTTAGGATCATAAGGATGATATTATAAATATGAAATTCCGATGTCGTTATAAACTCTATGAGTTCTTAGTGTTTCATTTTAGGGCGATGAATTCCACCACTTTGATTATGGATTTCATAAGCCACATCTTTTAGCTATACCTGAACTACTATTTGGTTATCATTATTAAGGACATACTCATGTACTCGGTATCAGAGGAATATGATACAAAACACATGTTGATGGTTCTAGACATACTTCCGGGGAACCGTAATTATGGTATGCTCTCAAAGTTTCCACTCTAGAATCAAGAAGTTATCTTTTTGGAAATTTCATTTATTTGGGTGGTTTAGATATGGTACCTATGAATAATGATGCAGTTCATGCACGGGATCCACCCAAGATCATGTTATAGGTATAGATATTTCATGGTTGGTGATGTAATACATGAGGTTAATGGAAGTCTTCTCAGGGATTACATCCCTTTTGGCCACCATAAACCATAAAAGGGTTTGTGTTTTCCTATACTAATTGGGGTTAGATATCATTCATGAAATTAAGTATGAGGTTGACTATTAATCCTACGTTGTGACTGCAGAAGGAGGGCATGGAGTTTGTATTTTATTATAATGATAACAGATATGGTGTCAGGTTTTTGTTGAAACAGAGGAAATTAGTGATCACATACCGGTTGATCATGTTGAAACACAATGAGCATAACTATGGGACACAAAAAATAGAGTTGGTAGAAGTAGTTTTAACTATGATAATATATAAGAAATATAATATATGAGGACATCGATTTTTTACTCCACCTATAAGAGCCTTAGTTATGTCTATAAATAGATGGATCTGAACTTAAGACAGAGATACTAGTTAATATACCTAGAATACTATAATATATTTATTTTATATTCTCCTAGGGATAGAATAATAGTGGAATATTCCCTGAGTATATTGTAAAATTATCTCTTTGTGGAGGGTGTTACTTATTAGTCAGCTTCATAATAGCTGACACTGGTGGAGGAGAAGGGTGGAAATGTTCTTTAGTCAATGGTGGCGACTCCATTTCTTCTCCAGTGTTTGAGGGATGCCATGTTTTGATACATAAACTAAAATGTTCTTTATAACTATATATCCTTATGTGTTTCACTATAGATATTTTAGTATACTGGGGTCAACATTATACTATTTCATAGATGAATGGTGGTTATAGTCATATTGCGAGAGGAGGTGATGTGGGAGTTTCACAGTTACCAATTGGTTGAACATCTAGGAGTGTTGAAGATGTATAATGGCCTATAGTGGCAGTTTTGGGGGGATTTCATGAGGCATAATATATCCAAGTTCATATACTAGTGTCTCACATGTTAGAAGGTGAAGATTATGCAACATGTTATGGTAGGATTGAAACATACACTTTGAATCCAAAAGTGTAAATTTGATGGATTATCCTTGGACTCTATTATAGGGATTCCATGGATAGTGAGAGTCCATGATACCTTCTATGTTATTTTTAACATACTCATTATTTATGTGAAATTCATTTACATTAAGTAGTAGAGTTCCTTGGATGGTATGTGGTAGTCTAATTTCATTGAGATCATCAAGCTCCATGGGGTACACCCAGCGATCATCTCAGACCATGATTTTTGGTTTACATCTTAGTTGTTGAGTGGAATGAATGAGGCTTTAAGGAACTAGTTATTTAAGATTATAGTGTTTAACCTCCATATGGATGGGAATAACATGCTCACTATCTAGGTGTTGGAGGATATGATAAGGGAGTTTGTTTTGGACATTGGAATGAGCTTGGAGGATCATATGACATTGGTACTATTTTCATATACTTTCATATATTACTTTCATATTAGTAAGGAACCTTTTTTACCATGTTTGGGTGACTCATTAGGTAACCATTATGCTAGACCAATATTGGTGATTCATCTCTTTTTGGGATGGAGATAGTAAAAATTATTATTTAAAATGTTTACATGATCCATGAGGGTATGATGATAGTCTATAACCAATAGAAGACTTTTTAAGATCAATATCAAATGCCCTTAGAGATTATGTTGGGAGACCATTATTTCATGAGAGTCAACCAATGATGGGGATTGGGGATGTTTTTCCATGGATGTATGATATCCCCGAGGTTCTTCAAGACATTATATATTAAGTGGAGGGTTGTAAAGGTTTTTTATTTCATATCAATTCCCACAATATTATAATGGGTTTATGATGTATTACATGTGTCATAGCTAAAGAGATATGTGCATGATCATTTATATGTCATTGAGAGTGGTGAGATAGTTTTCATGAATGGATCCTCCATTTTGGAGTGTTAGGTAGAAATCAATGATTGGTAGGAGATGATCTATTGTGGATGGACCATCACCTTAGTTCATGTGTTATGGAACCATGGGAGAGTGAAATAGAGGTCAAGGTAGTTATAGAGAAAAATGTAGTCTTAGTATCCTTTCCTATTAGTTAATCTTGTGATTTTTAGTGATAAAAATCCATGAATATGTGAATAATGTAGTGACCGTATTTTTCCATTCAAATACTTTATAATATTATAGAAAATATATTTAAAACTAGGTATTCATATTGTACGATATTCAAGGACCCATTAGCCTAGAATTTATATTATTAAAATATAAAATATATTAATATCATGCACAAGATAATTTTTTGAAATGTTTAAATAACTCACAAATAAATCCTCATATGAGAAATTTAAGACCAAAGTTGAATCCAAAACATGGGTTTTTCCCTATTCATGACCTAAATTTGGTAGGCTCTAGATGATTTGATGATTCATTCATTGGACAGTATGTTATGTTGAATAATTAATTAATTAATTTAATTAATTCATTTACTACCCAAAATATAACTTCACTCTAAATAATTGTTGTTCTAGAATTTTTCTGGGGGTACTATCATAACCATGGGATCATTTAGAGTAGGCTATGAGCTTTCATTATTAGCGAATCAGGATTGAATGAGGAACAATGATCATATGGTGGTTGATCAAGAGGGAGTGAATGAATATGGTATTCACCATCATTGGAGAATGTGTCATTCATGAACAATCTATCAATAATCATGGTATGCCTCATAAATTTTAATTTTTTACATTGATTAATTGTTTGGGAATGTATTTTATCTAATGTTCTTATTACATGATGTATATATTTATTAACATGATTCTTGTTGTCTATTTTAAATTTAATACATTAATTTTATCCTTGTTACAAATGTAATCAACCTTGGAAATCCTTGATCGATGTTCATTTGACTAAAACACTTTTATACCAATTGATTTATATTTTTCTTATGATTCACCCATCCATTATTTTCGACCATCAACATTAGCCTACTAGGTCATGGTTTGAAATTAATTGGGGGGTTTTGAGAGAGATTCAATCCCCAAGTTCAGAATAGTTTCATATTGGATGAACATATTAGAAATCAAGGATGGACTCGGATGGACTATAGGTTGTGGGTGACAAACTATGGATGCATGATTTCGAGTAGAGATAGGATTGAGTAATGGATCACTCAAGGAAAATTGGGTGGTATGTGGAATTTTATATAAAAGAATGGAATATATTTTATAACCACTGGATTCTTAGAAATGATGATTAGAGGAAACCATAACTTATTTATGGTTTCAATCAATAGAAATTATAGTGTATGTGCAGAACTAGGTATCTATGTGAACATATGATCTTTCTATAGAAAATTATCTACATTATGTGTAGTAGCATAACACATTCCATATAGCCTTACCAGGTTGTAGAATCTATGATTTGGGGGAAGATATAGAATAAATGATCAATGGTGGTCCCACATGATTTGTTACCCAACCCTAGTGGATAGTTTATGTTCTAGCTACACATGGACATGAAACTATGTGGGTGGACACACCATTTACTCTTGGTGTAAATGGACATAGCTTGGATCAAGTCTAGGTATACATGAAAATCCCAATGAACACAGTAAAGGATAGGAGTAATTGGGAAGACCCAGGGTGGTTGCAACATGTCAGTTGAGTATATTTACATGTCATTTAAAATGATATATCAACTAATCCATGTCCAAATGATGATACAACTTAGAAGATGAGTATGGCCACATGTCACTGGATCCATATACACATCATGTTTCTATATGATAAAATTCAAAATTTCAAAACTCATTCACCTAGACTCCTATTTCAGCCCAAGAGTATCCTATCAAGAGTAGTATTAAATTTAAAGAATGTCGGTTTCATTCATTGTTTAATTGGAGATTTTTAATGCAATATTTCAAGAATGATGCACCATTAGACACTTCATTATGGATAATTTAATATGAGGGGATCATCATAGAGAGGTTAGGGTTTCCATTGACACAATTGTATCGGGGTGCAGGTCTCCTATACTTCTTCAACTAGCTCGAGTGGCACTCCTTGTAAAATCATGGAAAGGGACCTCTACCTAATGAGTGTCTCCCCTATGGTACTTGGGTTATGGGCATCTTCAAAATTTAGTCTCACCACCAAACATACTTAGTAACGGGTCATCTTCCCATAGAGTGGAACCCCCCCCCCCCCGTACACACTAGTGTGTGGGCCCTCTATTGATACCTACCAATTGGAACCACTCTATCACTCTAGGGTGAGGGTTCTCCAAAAATGTGTGGAATACCCCTGACAAAACTTTCAATCTTCCCAATATATGTTTTCTGAGTGGATTCACATAGATGCACTAGGGTGTGGGTCTTATATCTGTCTACCAGGTGGCATCCCCTTAACGAACTAAGGAAATGGTCCCATATCTTTTTACTGAGGGGTATAAACCTAACATTCCTTGGTGAGGGTCCTATTTTTATTTGATATTTTTCCCTCAGTCTATGGAGAAGTGGAATTGTGTGGGTCATCCTCAGGTCTTCTTTAGACATACACATCAGTTGTAGGGAATCAATGTCGATCCATCGGAGCTACATGCATATGATTCATAATGGGATGATTTGTGATATGGAGATCCCCTTTCACAATCGCCTCTGTCTATTTATGGAATATATATTTGGGTTTTCTTCCGTATTATATTGTGTTGAGTTAACTACTTCTATTTTATCTTCTATTTCCAACCTTCATTTTTTTGGTGAAATACAGGCTATGTATATACTCACCTTGATATAGGATTTTCACTAACAAGATATGTCTTATGAAAAATACGGATTGACCGGCTTTGATTTGAATGGAACATAGGGATTATCAGGTTTATAGACTATGTATGACGTTCAAGATTGAATATTAGAAATCAATATATCTTAGAATTATTTATTCTAGTTTCTTCAATGTTTTTATTTCATTTCTAGTTGGGTTAGTTTTTTTCCCCATTACAACTTGGTTTTATTCTTTTGTGCTCTAATGTATTCTCTAAATTTTTTCAAACATGGTTTTACTCTAAATGGTATATTCCTTTTTATTATTACTCTATGATATTTCTTATAGATAGTTGGGTGAATTCATAATAGTACACTAGTAAAATGTAACGCCCCGACCCCAGCTGCCCAGAGTCGGTGCATTACTTCGTAACATTGGAATGATCACAAGAAAGATCAAATCTCGAAAGACCGATTGGTTTAGTAGCCTTGGAAACACTAAATATAATCATAAAGTTTTACATTACAATTCAAAGTGAAAAACTACTACAACAACAAAGTCTTCATATCCACACTATTAACCCCTCATAATATCCCTGCAAGTCATTCATAATTTACTTCTTCACTACCTGGGAAAAATAAAACGTAGAAAAGGGGTGAGCTCAAATGCCCAGTAAGGATAACAAAATAGCGGAAACTTTCATAAATAAGAATAAACTTTTAAGGCAATGTATAACTAAAACAAAAGCCTTTAAAACATGAACTTTCAACATGGTATGGCATAAATAAAATGAAATAATGCCATTTACTTATTCACATGGATATTCTACTAATCGAATAATCACATGCAAAAATCAATAACCACTTTCATAATGTTGGAATGCATAATGCCAGACTATCATAACCACATAGCCAAGGCCTCGTGCCAAGACTACAAATAAGATTTTGTCAAGGCCTTGTGCCAAGACACTAGTTTGTCTCATGAGACCTACCGATGCATCGAGGAGCTATAGCGGGCTCCACCCGTCACATATTAAGTCCAATGCATTCCCATATGAAAAGGTTTAAACATAATATAAACATTCGTATTAAAACTAGCATACGAAATGTCAATAATTTCACCATAAACTATGAATGGTATAAAAATAGCACATCCATAGTCAAACATATCACAAAACCTTCAATACAATATAGAAGTTTTGTATCATAATAAATCAACTTCAAATAATCTTAAAATCCATCAAAGGATGTTGACATAGATGAAATCAAAATTATTTTTAAAGAAATATCTCCTTTTATTTTGAAATAATTTAAGATCCATATAAAATAAAACATTTTCTTTGAAAATATTCTTATAAGCTTGTAAGGTAAGCTTTGAAGATTTTATAACGGCGGAAAATAGCTGCACCCGCCGTATAAGTTAAAAAAAACATTCTTACCTTAATTCTGTCGAAAAGGTTAAAAAGGACCTTGTTTTGAAAATGACCGAAAGATTCCTTTATAAACCAAAAAGTCAAAAAGGGTATAAATGACTTTAACTCATATTCTAGTAAATAGTAAAAATGTTTTGAAATACATTTTTAAGAAACATGGATGTGGATGATAAAGAGATCCCAGTAGATTATTACATATAAACAACCTCGGATAATGAAGAGATTGTGAAATAACCCTTACCTTGTACTTTTCCTTGGTTGGGGTAGGTTAACCTCCTGTATAATGGTGAAATAGTTGTTATTAAATTATACAAGAATCATATATATTAATATGATATCATATATGATCTTTTAACATTGATTTGTTAATAATATCTTAGAATTATCGTCGTTTCGGGAGTTAACTTACTCATTTTCTTTTATATGTTTTGTTAAATAAGCCATGGTTATTGTATCTTATTCATATACAGAATGATATACAGTCCTTAAACATCATTTTTAAATCATCAAATGATAATTATACTTGAATGGATATGATGGAGAATGAATCTCATCGCGTTCGTGGAGACGGTAGTCCGTACGTACGCACGAGCGACAATATCATTCTTTTGATATTAAAATAATATATAAATGGATGGTATATCATATATACAGAATCATTAACATGTTATATTTATTATTTACATGAGTTAAACATCATTATTATACCCATCCAAATAATATTATATTGAATAACAATTACACCACGACGTGGAGACGGTAAGCCGTACGTACGCACGTATGGTGACATGTTATTCAAAGGGTGGATAGAATACTGAATATGATTGTACCATATTTATAATAACATCACAGTATATGTGAGATACTGGAGTTATTATTTCAGAATGGTAAGAACAAAGGAAGAAGAAGTGGAAGAAGAAATGAACTTAGAAAAGGGTGGTGAAATCATTACCTCTTCTTCGGGTTCTTCCTTTTTATTTGATCAAAAGGGCTCCTTAGGTTGGCTTTCTGATCAAACTAAGGCCTCTAGGTTGTAGTGAGGGATGTTGGGAGAGTATTTGGGCAGAGTTTGGCCGAACCAAAAGGCTTTGAAGGTGTGAAGAAATGAGAAGGAGGAGTGCCCTTTTATAAGAGGGGTGAGGGGCACCTTTGGAAAAGCTAGAAATATTAATTTATAATAAATTCATATTCGGTTTCCAAAGGCTCCAAAGTTGACTATTAAAAGTATGAGGTGGGGATAGGTCTAAAACAACTCATCCAATAGAATTTAGACAGCTTTGGGTACTTATATTAACCTTATCTTTAAGTATTAACTCTAAGTTAATTAGTTTCACTTTTACAATGTCTCTTTGTATTTTTATATAATATGGTTAATAAACTTACTATATACATCCAAGCGACCCCCAAGTGGTCCATTAATGATTAACCTACCATAATATAAGTCTCTTGGCCGAACCTTAGATTTTTAGGAATTTAATATCAATTAATAATATAATATTTGTTTTAAGAACTCTTTTATGTCAATTTTGACACTATTCAATAGTTGATTTTTGTGAAACTCATAACAGATTGATTACTTCGAACAAAGTCAATTAAATCAATCCCAATATATCATATTATCCTAGAAAATTAGTTTAATTCATTAAAAGTTTCATATTATATTTATTTGGGTATTTATAATATCAATTATTTTAATTTTTCACTATTATAGTAATTACTGCATCATCATTATGTCATAAATTAAATAAATTATTTAATGTCTAAAAATTATAAATAAAATATAATTATGTAGGAAATCTTTTTAGCTTTCTAATGAATATTTATAATCGAAAATCCAACATGTATAACCCTATGTAAAAATTGTTCTTCTAAAAGATGTAAGCTTATGCCATTTTTATTTTTATTTTAACTTTATTAATATAATGTGTCCCTACCACATACAAGTGGCTCCAAGGGGTCCCCAAATTGACCCAAGGATGCCCATGGTCGGGTATGTGTCCACCAATAAGGTTAGGACACGTTTTAGGGTAATTTTGTATTATTATAATATTATTTTTTAACCCTTATTTACCGGATTTACCCTTTAACCATGGTAAATAAAATATTTACCGCAGTAATTATTCAAAATGTCTAAAAATAAAAGTTACCTATTTACACAATTTGAACATCCTGATTCCAAATATGGAATCCATTTTCCTAAATTCAAAACACAGAAGTGGCAGAAATTAATTTAAAATTAATTCCCGCTGTCAAAACAAAAAGCGTGTTTTTAAGAGGTAATAACTATCAAAAGATTGACACTTGTTTATGTTCGGTTTAATTGTAAAATTATGTCCAATGACCAACATTATATTAAATGGTAAAAATATATTCTAAATATAATTTAAAACCACTCAAATTCACAATTTATCACTATTAATTATTTTGATTAAAAAAGTTGTTTTTAATTAAAATTTAGAAATTTTCACTATTCATCAAAATATGAAAGTTATCCGCAATGTACCAAAATTTCACCCTAGGATAATTTCAATATTCCGAATCCAAAAATGAAGTCCATTTTAAAATATAAAATATATATAACTTCAAAAAGTAGGTATTACTATTCATAACAGCTAGTTTGATTGGTTACGGTGTGTTAGAACTCGAAGTTGCGTACAACACACGCTACTGTTTTATTCAAAGGAAAGCGTACCGTGGAAGCTTGGGATGTTTCATTTTAAATTTTTTGATGTCTCCATTTAGTCAAAAAGTTTAAAATATTGTATTTAAAAAGGTTTCACTATCAAAAGTTGATAAAAGTGCAATACTGAAAATGAATCTGTTCTTGAATTATGACTAAGAAACTCATAATATGGATTCAAAAATTATAAGGATTATATAAAGTTTAAAATTTAGTTAATACTATTCATGACCTCTTTTAATGGCTTTTTTTTTGGTAAGTCATGGTGCAATTGAACTCGGTGTTGCGTGTAGTGCAAGTTATTAAATTATTTTGAAGAAATAACACACTATGAAATCTTGGGGTGTTACATAAAATCCCTCTCATTTATATTATGCCTTCTAGTGCATCCCCCTAACCCCTAGAAAATTGTTGGAAGGCATCAACTTGGGTTGGTTAAACTATTCACCAGCAAGGTGGTCCCGGGTGGACCAGATCATTTTAGATAAACTATATCATAATCCTTTAGTTATAATTTTTTATAGTTTTATTTTCATTTTTATTTTCTTTAGTTACAAAAATAAAAGCACTAGTGTGATTTCTTGGAAATGAACAAGTGAATGTGGATGGGAAAGTCTATGAACCTAATAAATATATAAATTAATATATTTTATAAAATATAGTTCAAGCCATTAAACCTATTAATAAACAAAAACTAAATTGGGATTTTTTCCTTGAGAAATAAGTATTTTAATTTCAAAATTAGATTCCACTAATAATTTAGAGGTATTTAGGACCATAAAACTGAGAGGAATGGCTTGGAATATGTTGTATAATCTTAAATTTTCGTAGAAATTTGACTGATATCAAAGTGAAGACAATGATATAAATTCATGAAAACATTTTAAGAGAATTTCATATGTATATGTTCAATCTGAAAAATAATATGACCTTACAAGGAAATTGTTATGGGGGTTTTTAATAAAATATTTTATCAAATTAAATATTATTTAAAAAGGATAAAATATTTCTTTACTATAAAAAACTAAAATCATTATGACATGGAGTATGAAACTAATTTCATGAAGTTATTTCATTTCGCTCTTGAGGTCAGCGTTAGTAGTACCAAAACTCTAACATATTTTATATTGGGTTGTGACCAGAAATTCATTATAAAGTATTCTCTTTTGAAATTAATGATTATATAAAGATGGTAAAAAGAGTGACTATAGTGGAAATTTATATCACAAGAATATATGTGTCGGAAAAAAAATTACCTACATTGGTATAAGTATGAACTTCACTACTATAGTCAATAATAAAAGGGATTCTCATTCTCAAAGAAGCAAGGAATTAGAGAACCTATCATTCTAACTGATTTCTTTTCATCTATGTCATGAAAATATAGAAGGATGTTATGAATATGATTATTATACCACAAGAAAATTGATATTCTAAAATAATATTTTATGTATAGTTATTACGGGGATATGAAACTCTGATTACATCATTGTACTATCACCATATGAAAAAACTCGTGGAAATGGATCTAACTTCTCACAATCCTCTTATACGTAGGCATGTTGTTCCCATAAGAATAGCTCTTGCCCTTAGAACCATGTAATTCAATATGATTCCATGAACAACTGTACATCTCATACACTCCCACAATAATAGAGAAGAAAATAGTATAATGGAGGGCCATATAAGAAATTTAATGGTGCATGTAAAATTATCACAGATGAACAATCAAGTCCATAAATAGTGTAAGGTGATATCTTACTAAACTATATATTTTTAAAAAAATAAATTTATTTAATGCACATCCCACACATTTACTTCCACTCCCTTTATATATCATATGTTCTAACAAATTGAAATGATACCTCAAATTGTGAAAGTTTAGAATCATCTTTGACAATGCGAGTATTGATGGAAGAAATGTGCAATATACATTGTAATGATTGATAGCTATATATTTTTTGAAAATTTTCTTTTTTAAATATGGATATCATTAATATAATATATGTAAGGGTGTTTTTTAACATATTTCAAGGCCCGAATTGATTTTTATTCCTAATGAGTGAGTTTTATGTCATGTTATGGAGTGTGGCATCTTTTTAAGGGATATGATGATCTAAATACCAGTAGAGGAGGGCCTTTGGTACCGATGGTCGGGATTAACTATTATCATTTTACAAAAGTATCTTTATAAACAATAGATGCAATCAAGAAATTTTATGTTCCCAGCATCATACATCAATATCCTAATGTTTCCCTAAAAATATAAATATCCTTCAAATTTAATAGAAGCTGTAATTTTTTATTGGACTGCTACTATACAAAAATATTATTTCACTTCTAGAATATATAATGGAAGAAATGAAATTGATGATACTGAAGGTGGATGCTAAATTTGTATAATGTAAAGTTTTATAAGTCCTATTATGTCACCTTGGGATACTCTTATTATATTTTTAAAAATGTAACATGGTTCTATTAATCTATACATTGATTACAACAAACTAAAACAAGTTGTGATAAAGAATTACTATCCTCTTCCATGAATAGATTATGTATTTGATCAATTAAAATGATCAAACTAGTTCTCTAAAAATAATTTATGAGCATAGTGTAACCAATTCCGAGTTTGAAATGTGGATATTCCAAATATATCTTTTCTTAGTCAATATTTTTATTAGAAGAGCATTCTTATTACTTTTGGTATCATGAACGATTAAGTTGTTTTCAATTAATTTTTGAGTCATATCTCTCAAAAGTACCTTGAATCCATTATTTCTATATTTATTTATGATATCATAGGGTATTCTTGGAAAAAAAATCACCATGAAGAACAATTATAAATGTTGTTCCCCACCATATCAAATAACTGTAATTATTCTAAATTCCATATCTATGACTTCTAGAAACATTATTTATTATTTTAGAGAAAATTTTATTTTTGATAATGGATTATTATTAAATACAGAAAATATATATGTTTTTATCTCTTTAAAACCACCCAATATTAACATTGAGATATGTTTATTTCTCAACATAGAAATTTTTTTACCATCGCTATGTTTGTTCATTCCCATTTCTAGCTTCTCTAGTGATAGATATAATGAGTAAAGGTATTCCACATTAATTCAGTGAATGGTTTTAAAAATATATTCATATTCATAAATTCATAACCACCGCAAAAGATATACAAAACTTTCTGGAACAAAATAAGATTTTTATTTTATATTATGTTGTCTTTTATATAGTTGGTTTGTGTTCTCATTAAAGGAATTCATTTAACATAATATGGATCATGTCTACTATGGGTTCATGAAAATAATTACCCAAAACATGATCAAGATATAACTCGTGTAGTTCATTCATTGAGAAACAAGCATTATTATATCATGGATGAAAGGTTCACTATGTTTATTAATTATAATATAATGAAACTCTTTCCAAAAAGTATATCACCACTTCTTGAAATGGAAATTGATGTAATATGTTCATTTGTGGAAAATGATATTGTGTATACACTGTGTAAAGGGAATTTAATAACTGATTTATTAGGTTGTGATTTCATAATTAGATTCAAAAGAAGCATCTAACTAGTGAAATTTGATTTTAATGAATGTGTATATGAATCTAGATTCCACTAAATAGTATAATGTGGAATTTTTATTTTAGAATACAATTATTCTGAATTTGGTTGAAATTTTCAAGGATATGTAAAGATCTCACCTTGATTGTCCATCCATGTAGTCAAAACTCAATTTTTTTAATACCACTTAAGGATGGATGGAATATGCGAACATTGAGTTTTATTTTTGAGATCAAATTGTATTCATCTATCTTATTATGGATAACTTCATTTTTTTATCAACAATAAAAATGATTTATTCGTCTTTGCGTCGAAATGATGTACAAGGCATTGATGACCCATTTTTTGTGGCCAGGTTTTAAATAAACAGTGTATGAAAATGTTTTAGAATCTATCAGGTTTAAACTTATTAAGGATAATCATAAAATAATAGAAGGATTTCTGAAATAATTTGTTATATCGATATGGATGTGGGAGAAAATTTCTATGGAAATTCTCCATATTCTACCAATTGTGATTCAGAATCATGATTCCATCTTGGTGATTATGGAATAACTCAACAAGTCTACCCATGTCGTTTTAATTTATTAATCCAATAAGGTTTAAATCCTGAAATGAAATTATATCCATAATGTACTAAAGTATCTTATTGGACAAGTTTCCTTAATATTTAAGCCATAACCATGGTTTACCTATCTATTTTATTGATCTTTTTAAGAAAACATTGAATCCTAGTAGACCATCTGAAAAGAATATCATCCTTAAATAAATAGGTTGTCAGAATGAATGAACCATACATTAGAAGACATGATTAGAGATTGTGTAATGGATTTTAGTGGATCATGGGTGAATTAAATACCATTATTTGAGTTATTGTATATAAATATTTATTAAGAAATGATACATTTATATCTATTATAATAATTGAACTTTTTTTATTGTCTCTCTCTAAATGTATGGGTTGAGAGATGAGATACATCACTAATTAGACCTTACATTGTGAATATGATGACATGGGTGATTTAGATTATTATTAAAAGAATGTAAATATCTCAAATCCATCATAAATAATTTTTATATAATCATCACGATTCATCATTATTTGATTTTCAAGCCCATGTTCTCTTTAGGGTCTCTCCAATGTTAGGGAATCATCATTTATGTAAATCGGGGCATTTTTATTAACAATATATTTTCCATTATGTGATACATTAATATATTTTTGATTTATCCCATTAAATGTATTTATATCCAAGGTTTTGTTTTTTATCAAACTATTTTTCTTTTATCCCCATTGAAGAATTATCATCCTGGCCCTAACCATCTGTTTTGATAAAAGTATTTTCGCCTAGGTATAGATGAAAATTTTATCCTTGTTTTGATACATATCATGGATGGATGATAAAGAATATATTGTAGGAAGGGTATTGCTCTAGTTATAGTGTTATGATAGAATGAAAATATTTTGGAGTAAATGTGGGAATGTAAATAATTCATACTAGAGAAATGGTCATATCTCTTTCAAAGCTCCACCAATGTCATGTATTTTAATAAAAAAATACCAATGGGGTGGAGAAGATACCACCCCAGGTTTTTTGTAAGTTACTCTATTTTAGGTATTCTTTATCTATGCGGGTTTTCATTTCCATTGAAAATTTTTGGGGGTATTATGAGTGTTTTTGAAGGAGTTTAGATTGAACATGATTAGGGGAATCATTAGAATTATCCTGGTAACCATACGAAAAGTTTTCGTTATTGAAGAATTGGTGAGAATTTGTAAAAAAATAAGTGAAAACCAAGTGGACTTCCTATGTAATTATTTAACATAGGATATAGGTATCTTTTATGAATATTTCATCATTTTACAGACCATTATATCTATTTGTTTTAAGGTAGTGGTGCCCATATTTTTGTACATTATTTGGTAAACCCTATGGGAATGACATGTGGAACCACTAATTAAATCATACAATTTTATTTTAACTAGAAAAATACCATAAAATAATCATTATTCCTCATGTGTTATGGGATCAAAACCCTTGAACCTCCTCTGGGAAATTTTGGTGATCATCTTCATTCCTCATGTCCATTTTTACACATCACAATGAGTTAGATCTTAGAATAAAAGGAATGTAGCTATCTTTTAATTCTCATCCATGATCTCTCATATTCTCTATGAAATACCAACATATTTTTTTTCTATCGTGGATTTTTCTACTTTAGAACATATAATTAGTTATGATTTATATTAAATATGTTTTTGGAAAGTGTGTAGGAAACATGATCTACCCAGATTGTATTATGTTTCACTATAAATGGAATCCATTAGAGGTAGCTGGATTATATCTATTTATTTTCTATGAAACATTAGTAACTATATTTGTATATTGAATTTATTTATATTATAAATGTAAAATATAGTTAAATTTTTATTTTAGAATCCCCTTTTTAGTGGATTTATAATAATGGATTTTGGTGATTGTCCCTAACTGTTTGATGAAACATATAAAAGGGGAATGGTTTTTAAAATAATTTATAATATATAATGTGGAATAAATGGATTGGTGTTTGTTAATGATTCCATTATGTGGGAACATTCTTGATTCTTACTTGGATCACTCTTCCAATTATGGCATATAGGGCTCGGACCAAGTTATGACTGGGTTGGAAAGATGTGTTACCACTCTTGAGTACTGGTACAATATGCATGGATGAAATCCTGTGTACTTGGGAATATGGTAAGGTAATGTGAATATTAAATAATTGATATCATAATTAAAAAAAATTATTATATCATAGATACCTATATTAATATCCCAATAAAAATAGTTTCAAAACCAAGCAACGTAGTGATCAACTATCCATCAGAACAAAAAAAGAAATAAAGAATTTTCATGATGGATAATGAATGTGAAATTTGTTGACATAACATTAATGAATTGGACCTTTTTATAAAAAATAATCAGATTTATCATCTCAAAAAATGAATCTAAGAAAAAAAACATTTATTACCGTTGTTAATTAATCTATTAATATGCCATGGTTTTAGTATGATGAAACATATCAGTAGTGGCTAAAAATTTACAATAAGAATAAACAAATAGATTAAAGTAATAATTCCTAATTCAATCAATTTCATGGAATAATGGTGATTATGTTCACATTATGTTTGCATTATTCATATAATATTTAATACATTTACACTTATTTTGTAATTCCAATCATATAAAATATTAAAAGTAAAAAAATAATCCAAAAAAAAACAGATTATCTAGAAGATAAAAATATGAAACATCAATTTAAAATTACAATATGTTATCACAAAAGCCTTTCAATTCATTATTATTTCAATATATTATCTTCCATTAGGTATATCCCATTATTATCCAAATACAGAAAATTAAGAAATTATTACACAGCCACTAAAAAATTGAATGGTTGTGAATCTCATACCTCAAGACATTCAATACCTTTCCAAAAGTATGAACGAATAGTTTAAATTCATCAATATCCTCTCACAAAGTGAACTCATTATTCCTAGGGACATAACTTCTTAGATACACTAATAATACCCAACTAGACCCCCATGAGAACTAAAGAAAACCAACTATCATTACATATAAAGAGGGAATCAGAGAGAGTCTAACGATATAGAGGATGGAAAACTCATCTTGTGTAGTTAATGAATTATCTCTATTTTTAGGGGATATTTCCAAGAAAAGGTGTCTTAAATTACATAAAATAGGGACTTAGGTAACCTAAGGTTCAAAATGGAAGTAATAAAAATTGTGAAATTTTAAGTAACATCCAAATTTAAATAGTATTGATAAAAAATAGGTCCATAGCTCAAAACCGCAGACCATGTCATAGCCCCTATTATTTTCCCTAAAACTGTGATATTGAAGGGATGAGCATGGTATAATTTTCCTAGTCCAAATTGCATTCTCGAGTATTCACTGAAAATCCCCACATATTTTCCATTTCTAACAACATGGTCAAAACAAACCATATAAGGTAGGAATATCCCAACAACGAAGAATTATTCCCCCTCTGATGATACAATATTGGAAGTTGAGACAAAAAAAACCAATCCCAAAACCCCATAGTGTTGCAATATTCTATGATGTGGCTACCTATAATGAGGTGAGGATAATGAAGGCATCATTACAAGACTCTACAAAACAATGGTCATCACCATGATAAAAGACACTCTATGTAAGAATAATTTCATAGAGAGAAAGAATAAAATCAAAAGTGTCTGCTCAATGGACACACTGCAATCCAATCTAAAAATTCAACCCATTCTGCAACATATATGCTCCTGCCATAGTAAACATATTATGGATGAAATTTTATGTCAACACCCCTAAAACCTATTATCATCCACCCAAACACCTCTACATAGAAATAAATGAAACTAATGTTATAGGAGAAAACAATTTCTTTAGAAAATACCTTTCATTTTTATTTAAAATAATATCACTTTTTTACAAAAATATATCTTTGGAACCATTTTTACATTCAAGAAACATTCCCATTTCACATGTTGTTATGAACATGTCAGGTAAACGAATATTCCCTATAAGGCATGTCTGAAAATTCTTATTTATATCCATGAACAAAATTAAAACATAAATCAATTAAAACAACACCATCAATTAATCAACAACTCAATAATAACTTTGTAATCCTAATACCAAAATCCACGTCTTTTGTAAAATAGAAATTCACTATATATGTGTTCATGAAGCACAATCTAGGCCCGAGTTCAAATTTATTACTATTTTTATCTCTATAGATCATATCCCCAATTTTATAAAACCCATCACATTTCAATGATACAACAACCGGATCTCCAACTAAGCATACCCAAATAGAGGCCATGTTGGGTGATAATATATACCATCAATAAAGAATACTTATATTCTAGAGGTCTCTCATAAGTGATGAATGTCTATGAATAACATTAGGGATAATATAATATCAATATACCAATAAAAATAATAAATATTTAATATAAGTATCATTTGTAAAATAATATATTGGTGTGTATATGGATTTATAGATATGATACAACATAAATAATATATTACATCAAATATATGGCATAAAAAATAAACTATATGGGTCGTACAGAAAATATATAATAAGGACCACCCAACGGTTCAGTAAAAAAATCATAAGTATAATGTCCGAAGGAGACCCAACCACAAACTCTTAATCACCAACCTATTTTTGTCTCAAAAAATATGTCATGTTTCACTAGAATAATCACTCCATCACCAATGCTATAAAATTTGAATTATGCAACTGGTTTAAACATCCACCAAGGTGAACCTGAAAGTTTTGAACATACAACCTAGTATTCCAACACAAAAATTTAAAATAATATTTTTTAGAAAATTCAAATTTATGAACACTGGAATAAAAATATAGTAATACATAGAATTTAATAAATCATTTTTGTTCATAATTTGATTACCAAGACACTAAAACACCAGAAACATTCGGGTTTATCCATAGATGGATATGTAATTAATTTATACCAAAATGTAATAGATACTAAAAAATATTTCATATATATACTCGAAATGTCCAGTAAGTAGACTACCATATAGTCCATATAGAATAAATGTATTATCCAAGTCATGTACTAGTAAGGTTCCTGTAACAACCCACATATTTATATTCCATCATTTTTAGAAGAAATTTTTATTTTTCATCATGGATCTATTCATTCTTGATTAATTTGGACATATATATAGATTACATGGGTTATATCATCTCATTTAGATATTTTTGGATGTGGTTATAGGGTAAAAGTTTTTTTGAGTTATTTTTCTATTTATTATTCAGGGTATGGTGACTAGTTTCAATAAAAATTCGAAATTAAATATTACATATATTTATAGGTATGATTTAGGCTATTATGAGGGCTTAAAATGTAAGAAAATCCGGTTCAAATTGGAATCATAGTGTCAATGAAGTAATTCATGTCATGATAAGTTGGTGTCATTGAATTGATGATTTTTTGTGTGTCATTTAAGGGTTTAAATGTATATGGATTTTTATAAATACCATCATTGTAATGAGAATAATTTCATGGGGATAAAAATTATGTATTGGTATTCCATAAAAGGAAAAACACAAATGTATGAGATCAAATGATAGATGATTTCAACACATAATGGATGTTTCCCATTCATATGGGTTCTGGAAACATTAATGCATTTTATTGGTCAAATTTAATGAAGGTAGATTATCATTCTATAATCTATTGATCATATAAAATGGAATTCATATGAGGTGATTTATTTTATGTTATGTTAAAACTATTCTATAGGGGATACATCTAGTCCATGGAGGGTGAATTACATTCTATGAAGGAATGACCATTAGATAATTTTTTTTCCAGGAAGTGGTTTTCCATAATGTGGCATGACAATTTTTTATATGAGTAGTCCCATAAATGGGATCATTTTTTCATTTTAGTGAGCTCTATAAGGGGAAAATTGATAGGTGCAAAACATTTATGACCATTAGGTTCATGATATGATGTGACAATTTTCTAATTTTTTCAAAAAATGTGATTACATATAATTTTTATGTTTTTCCCGCACAATATTTAGATGGTAAGGGGATATATATAAGGAAATTCAATTAAATATTCTTATCCTTATTCCTATTATTTACCCCCCCCCCCTCAGCGAGGGGTATTTTTTGTAAATTCAATAGTGATTCATGGCATGTAAATATTTCTTGTCACATATATTTATCTTAACATTCATTTCCCTTTGATGTGAGTTCTTTTTGGTTCTAGTTTAGAGATGACATGACCTGTTCATTTTGAATATCATCATGATCAATGAAGAATTTCCCTGACCTTGATAAATATTGTGGATCTATGAAGGATGACTGCATTATGTTTTTTGATATTTCAATGATGTTGCATTACTTAGTTAGTTTTTAGGAAATTATAACACATTTGATAAAATAGAATAATTTATTATAAATTTATAATAATTAATTGTTCAAAAGAATAGTGTATAGAGATAGAGGCCTAGTGATTGGAAATCTTGGGTGAGGCCTAGAAGATAATTATCAATGATTTTCTCTTCATATCTTAGGTAATTGAATGAAAATACATATGATCTCATATTCATTGTAATAGTAAGTATAGCGTAAACAATATTGAATCAATCGTCATAATAAACATGGAATGGTAAATAATTTGGAACAAATTCTACTCAAATAATTGCATATGGAATAATCAATATATAAATATAAATTACAATATTGCATGTCATTTAATCAATAATCTGAAAATGAAATGAATTTATATATATGTTAAAGAAAACATCCATAGAGAAATATTAAATGAGTCTATGCGAGTGATGTTCTTAATTATTAGATTCCATGTTTCCTAGGTATATAGTACATTTTCCAACATAGAAATTAAAAAGACATTTTATCATATCAGATAAAAAACCCAGAAAAATTTCCCAACTGCTTCATCTCATTAGACATCTGATTCCTTGAGGGGATAACTATAAACATGCCCAACATGTGTCGTACATGTCCAAAGAATTCCTCGTATATTGAATAATCTAATAAATTCATGAAAAATGTTCCTTATCAAATATTTATATTTAACAGTAATTACCCAGTAATGGATAAGTTACAACAAGGGGAGTTGAAGTTAATGAATGGAAATAACCTTGAAATATTATTTAATACATTCCTGAGTAATGTAATACCTAAACATTACATAGTTTCACACTCCACATTGAAACATTTGAATCATAATCCCCATAAAGGAATAACATTAACTGATACTTATAATATCATGATAATAAGTATATTCCTGATATATCATTATAAAAGGGATGTATATACACCATATAACATTTAAATTGGGCATAACAAAAAATAATCTCAATGGAATCAAAATTGAGATGAAATATTATAACATGAGTCTGACTTATCATGTGTAAATTTATTTTCTTGGATGATAATATAATTTTAATTATTTACGTGAATTAAAACCACTTTAAATTTTTATTAATTTTCTTTCACCTTTTACTGTGTTTTAACCAACTATATAATCCATTAATTTTATGTTTTTTGTTTTGAAAAATTTATGTTGATATGTCAAAAATGATACTGGTGGGATAGCTATGGTCTAAGGGAAATTATAAGAAAAATATAAAATGATAATCAATATATAATTATTATATTTATAAATAAATTATAATTTCTAAACAATTATGAAATGTGGTTATGAGAAATGTTATGATGATATAATCAAATAGATGGTTGGTCATACATACACACGAGTAATATAAGGCCCCAACCTTAAACCTTACTTAATCTTGAGTTATTACAAGATTACACATTGAGGATCTTTTCAGGTTTAGAGTTTTAGAGAATTAGATCATAAAACTTGCATTACATTCCACATATAAACAAAGTGGTTACATAAGGATAGTATTCCTCATTCCCATCAATGGAAACACATTTAAAATAAAACATGGATTATTTCTTGACACATCCTTGACTCTATCATCTTATCATGTACCTTTCCCTTGACCTTTGAAAAACATTTCAAAAACTTGGGATGAGCATAAAAACACAGTATGGGTTATAAAAAAAACATGGAAAGGAAACATGAGTTCATATATACATAAGAATGAAATCATACTTTACCCATAAAACATAGGCACTTTAACATACCTCATAAAATCATGAATAAATCATAGAAATCATAAGACATAAAGGTAACTTGAGGCATTCATAACATTCTTACGTAGGGAGTAACCCTCTTGGTTACGTTTGGAATACCCATCACAGTATATTCCCTAAAATCTCTTCAGAGAAACCTTAACGTTTCACTCCTTCGCGTTACCCAATGCATTGGAGAGCTATAACGGGCTCACCCGCCCTTAGTTTATCACGGAACCACCCGTCTTCATAATAATGCCCAAGAACCATAACATAATCATATCACATAAAACATGCATAAAGGAAACATAAAATTTCCACATTTCAATCACGAGATATCAATACAACACATTGATATAAAAACATTATGAAAACCATTTTCAATACTAAAATAAAATAAAAGTAAAACATGGTATTTATTTTTCTTTTAAAAAGAATGTATGGCTTGTAGAAGAAGCCGAAACTCAAATAACGGTCACGACGGCGGAGAAATCGTTGTCGCCGCATACGTACAACAAAAACATTCCCTTTTGTCGTTTAGTAAATGCTTCGTATAAAAAAGATTTGTTTTGAATAAACGTAAAAGTCAAAGGGGTTTATACACCGTATAAAAGAAAGTTGTGTATAAAATAAAATATGCCTCAATGAAAGGAGATTGAGACGAAGTCCCATACCTTGTATCCGACTTGACCTGACCGTTCTTTAATCTCCTGAATAATAATCTTGAGTTAATATCTACTTGCTTATGAATCTTTTTAAAGTTCATTATTCCTTTTATACCATGTTATGAACATCATGTAATCAGTTAAGTTAATAATGTTCATTTTGTCGGTATTTGGTTCTTAAGTCCAAAATAGACTTCATACACTTACACGTTGTTAATTTGGTCAAAGGTTCGTTATATCCAGAATGATATTAATGATTTGGATAGAATTTATATCATATATATTCATCATATACATGTATTTATAATATTACATCACATTTAGAGGTAAGAAATGAAATGCACCGTTCATGGGGACGGTAAGCCGTACGTACGCATGAACGCTACTTCCATTTCTATTTCATATTTTCTGGAATGGAATCATAATGATATAAGAGTATATTATAATTTCAGTATAATAACATATATAATATCATTAACTTTATCCTTTACACATCCCACATATGGTATTAACGAATCAAATCACTTTCAGGGGGCGGTAGTCCGCACTTCCTAAAATGAAGATATCGTGTTTACCCATAATGGAAACCATAAAGGTATGCCCAAAATGAAAAAAAACAGAAGCTTAAGGAAAACATAAACATATCATATATCATATATAAAAATAGTGACATCATAATGGCCACCATTGAAGGTGTTAAATGAGTATTGAACAATCATCGTTTCGGGAGGCAGAATTTCGCCATCCACGGAAACCGTATGTTATTTAACCATTTGATGTAGTTTTGTGAGAGTGTAGCTCAAATAAATCTTATAACAACATCCTAGTATATTGAATATACTGTTGTTGTTACAAAAGGATTAAATAAAAAGAGTTTAGGGGGTTGGAGAAGCAAAATAAAACAAATGAACATGAGAGAATTAATTACCTTTAAAAGTGTAACTCCTTTTGATTTGAGCCTAAAGGCTTCCTTTGAAAGGATTCTGCCCAAAGGGAATCCTCTAGGATGAGGAGAGGGATGTGGAGAGAGTAAATGGGTAGGGGTTGGCCGAGCCAAAGGCTTGAGGAGTGTGTGAAATGAGGTAGAGGTGGGGGCCTTTTATAAGAGGAGAGGAGGGGCACTTTTGGAAAGTAAAGAAATATTACCTTATTTGAAAATGTGTTTCGGTTTTAAAAGGTCCCACATTGATATAATTAGTGGATAAGGTGATAAGGGTTCGAAATCCACTCATAAAATTGGTTTTGGCCATGTTTAGTTCATATATTTTACATTGTCTTTCCATTTTATTTAAATCATCAAATAATTATGTCATCGCTGCATCATTATTATGTCATAAATAATTTAATTTATTTAATGTCTACAAATCATAAAAAAATACTATGATGTAGTAAATCTTTTTAGATTTCCAATGAATATTTATAATCAAATATCTGATCTTTATAACCCCATGTAAAAATTGTTTTCGTGAAACATATTATGTTTGTGTCATTTTTATTTTTACATTAAATATAAAGTTATTTATGTCATTTCCCAACCAAAATGTCTCCATGGGGTCCCAAATTTGACCCATGGCTTGTCTTGGTCGACCATGACACAACCAATAAGGTTGGGACATGTGTCTAGGTCATTTCATATTATTAAAGCATTATTTATACCTTAAACTACACTAATTACCACTAATCGCGATTAAAAACTTAATAAGTTACTATTCACCAAAAAATTATTTTAATCTCATTGAACCACATTTTACTTCTTAATGACAACCATGTATGTCGGATTTTCAAAATTCAATACACATTAGTGGTAAACTTTCATTTAACTGAAAAATCAGTTTGCTTGATTACCACTTAGTGGTTTCACTATTCATAAAAAATTGATGTTTTTCAGAAAAATACGAAAAATTCACACAAGGTAAATTTTGATGTCCCAATCATAAAGGATAAGTTTATTTTGAC
Source organism: Viscum album (assembly GCA_963277665.1). NCBI lineage: Eukaryota > Viridiplantae > Streptophyta > Magnoliopsida > Santalales > Viscaceae > Viscum > Viscum album. The sequence continues at coordinate 65,132,597 of OY728128.1, forward strand.
AAACATAGTTTATAAAATTTCCAAAATATAGATTCAAAAATGGTTTTCCATCAAAAGGCAGTAAAACAATCTTTTAAGAATATTAGTGTATTCCATGCATAAGATTGTATTTAATTTCATTTTAAGACTCTATAACACGATCTTAATCATTAATAGACATAGATAAAAAAATGTATTATTCATTACTTACTTGGGATGTTACATCCTTCCCCCCTTTAGAAAATTGCGTCCCCACAATTTATTTACTTATCGAATAAATGGGGGTACTTATCCCTCATTGCATTTTCAGATTCCCATGTTGCCTCTTCAATCATGTGGTTTTTTCACAAAACCTTTACCTGCTTAATCACCATATTCCATAACAATTTCTCCCTATGGTCAAGAATCTGTACTGGTTGTTCCTCATAAGATAGGTTCTCTTCCAGCTGAACTACCTCTGGACTAAAAACATGAGATGGATCTGGCATATACTTTCTCAACATCGAAACGTGAAAAACCTTGTGTACCTGAGATAAACTCGGAGGTAAAGCCACTCGGTATGCAACTGATCCAACTCTCTCCAGAATTTCGTATGGTCCAATAAACCTTGGACTCAGCTTTCCTTTCTTACCAAATCTCATCACACTTTTCCAAGGAGAAACCTTGAGAAAAACATGATCACCTACCTCGAAAGATAGATCCTTCCTCCGGTTATCCGCATAACTCTTCTGCCTGCTCTGAGCTGTTCTCATGTGTTTCTGAATCAGCTGAACTTTTTCGGCCATCTCTTCTACCAATTCTGGTCCTATCAACTTCCTTTCACCCACTTTATCCCAGAAAGCTAGAGTTCAACACCGCTTCCCATATAATGCCTGAAATGGTGCCATCTGTATACTGGAATGAAAACTGTTATTATATGAAAACTAAACCGAAGAAAGATGTTGGTCCCAACTTCCCTGATAATCCATAGAACAAGCTCGTAGCATATCCTCCAATATCTGAATTGTTCGTTCTGACTGCCCATCTGATTGAGGATGAAAAGCTGTACTAAAATTTAATTCATCACCCAATGACTTCTGAAGGCCTTTCCAAAAGTTAGAAGTAAACCTGGGATCATGATCTGATACAATGGAGAGAGGAACTACATGTAACCTGACTATTTCTTTAAGATAAAAACGGGAATGTTGATCAATAGAGAAAGTATCTCGTATAGCAAGGAAATGAGCAGATTTGGTCAAGCGGTCAATAGTAACTCAGATTGCATTATTACCTCGAGATGTCTTCGGTAATCAAACAACAAAGTACATGGATATATTCTCTCATTTCCACTATGGCACTAGTAAAGGGTGAAGCATCCCTTTCGGTAACTGAGGCTCTGCTTTAACCTGCTGACAAGTCAAACAGTTCACATTAAAATCAGTAATATCTCTTTTCATTCCATCTCATCAGTAATACTCCCGCAGATCTCTATACATCTTAGTACTGCCCAGATGAGCTGAAAACGGAGAACTATGGGCTTCACATAACAACTCTCTCTTCAACTGTGAATCACAAGGCACACACAATCTCTTCCCAAATCTCGAAACGCAATCATTATCAATGTTGAATTCAGGCAACTTACCTTTCTGAACCAGCTCTACCTTTTTCTGCAACTCACTATCTTGCTTCTGTGCTTGCTTGATTCTGTCTGATAGAGATGATCTCACTGATACCTGAAACAAAACAGAAGGACTTCCTGCACCAAAAACTTCTATGCCAAAGTTCATCAAATCCTTAACCAAAGGATCACATTCCAAACGCAACATTGTTAATGATGCATTACTTTTTCGACTCAAAGCATCATCCACTTTATTTTCTTTTCCCGGATGGTAATGAATTGTACAATCATAATCCTTGATTAATTCCAGCCATCTCCTTTGTCTCATGTTTAACTCTTTCTGAGTGAATATATACTTTAAACTTTTGTGATCAGTATATATTTCACACTTTACTCCCTACAAATGATGCCACCAAATTTTTAAAGAAAAAACAACAGCAGCTAATTCCAAATCAAGTGTAGGGTAATTTACCTCATGAGTTTTCAACTGTCGTGAAGCATAATCAATTACCTGATCATTCTACATTAGAACGCAACCAAGTCCTTTCAATGAAGAATCACTGTATATAACAAACTCACCATTCCTAGAAGGTAGTGCCAAAACTGGAGCATTCACCAATCTTCTTTTCAATTCCTGAAAACAATCATCACATTCTTTTGTCCAGATAAACTTAACACCCTTCCGAGTTAGCTTAGTCATTGGACTAGATAACCGTGAAAAATTTCTAACAAACCTTTGGTAATAGCCCGCCAAACCAAGGAAGCTATGAATCTCGGTTACATTTGTGGGTCTTGGCCATTCTTCCACAAGTTTTGTTTTTGCAGGATCAACAGTTATTCCATCTTTAGAAACAATGTGACCAAAGAAAGAAATTTGTTGCAACCAAAACTCACACTTGCTGAATTTCCCATACAGTTTCTTTTCTTTTAAGGTTTGCAAGATAACCCTTAAATGTTTTTCATGCTCCTCTTTACTTTTAGAAAACACCAAAATATCATCAATGAAAACCACCACAAACTTATCCAATAACTCATGGAAAATTCTATTCATTAAGTCCATGAATACAGAAGGTGCATTGGTTAGCCCAAAAGGCATTACTACAAATTCATAATGGCCATATCTCATACGGAACGCGGTCTTCGGAATATCTTCCTCCTTTACCTTCAGCTGATGGTACCCCGATCTCAGGTCAATCTTTGAAAAAAACTGAGCTCCCTGGAGCTGATCAAACAAATCATCGATATGAGGCAAAGGATATTTGTTCTTAACAGTGATATTATTCAAGGCTCTATAATCAATGCAAAGTCTCATAGAACCATCTTTTTTCTTAACAAACAATACAAAAGCACCCCATGGTGATGTGCTAGGTCTAATGAAACCTTTCTCTAATAAATCTTGCAATTTCTCCTTCAACTCTAAAAGTTCAATTTGTGCCATTCTATAAGGGGGTTTTGAAATTGGCTTAGCATCAGGAACTAAGTAAACATTAAACTCAACTTCCCGATCTGGTATTATTCCAGTAAACTCATCAGAAAAAACATCAGGATACTCATTTACCACTGGCACATCATTAATCTGAACAGTTCCTTTATTTTCAAAGATGTGTGCAAGGTAACATTCATTTCCATCTTTTACAAGTTTCTCGGCCTCATGATATGTTATCAAAAGTAAGGGTTCATTCTTGTAAACAAACTGAAAGTATTTCTGAAATGAAACTTCTTTAGCTCTACAGTCAATCTTAGCATGGTAAATAGAGAGCCAATCCATACCCAGGATAACATCAAACTCTACTAGAGGTAGAACAATAAGGTTTGCAAGTAGGTTATTTCGACAGATAAGGATAGGAATATTCTTATAAATTCTTTTTGCCTCGACATTTCCCCCAGGTGTTTTTACCAAAAGTTCAGGAGTCATTTCTTGAGATGGTATTCCCATTTTACTAGAAAAGGTTTCAGAGATGAAAGAATGTGTAGACCCCGAATCAAACAACACACTGGTATAATCTGAAAAAACAAAGTACCTGATACCACTTCATTTGATGGCCCGACATCTGCTGAAGTAGTTGCAAAGGATTTCACCACCCCTTTCTGCTTGTAGTCTAACTGCTTCCCATCACTCAAGCTCCTTGTCAGACACTTGTTTGCATAGTGACCCATCTCATTGCACTTATAACATTTCACTAACTGTAAATCAAATTTGTTCTTACCTTCACCTTGATCCTTTTCAGTGCAATCACGAGCCTTATGTCCCATCTTACCACATCGGTAGCACTTCCCAGAATTCAGAAGACATTCCCCAGCATGCCTTTTTCCAAATTTATCACAAACTGGAAACTTAGTTCTCTTACCATCAGACTTTTTTGAAGAATTCTTACCTTTCTCCTGCCACCTCGGTCTCTTCTTCTGCTGGTTGTTATAGATAACTTGGTCATCGGCAAACTCCATTTCCACCTTCTCAGCACATCGAACAGGCATTTCATAACTTTTAAACTCACGAGAAGCTAATGCCCTTCGATATTTTGGCTTTAATCCTGAGTAAAAACGATTGATTTTACTATCAAGGTCCCGGACAAAATTTGGAGCATACCTTGCCAATCGAGTGAACCTTTCTTCATAGGCAGCCACTGAGTCTTACTCTTGCCTCAATTCCAAGAATTTCTTTTCCATCCTAAGTCGAATAGCCTTAGGAAAATACTTCTCAAGAAACATACCTCTGAATTCATCCCAGTCAAGAGCATCAATCTCATCGGCGTCCCTGATATTTTTAACCATAGACCACCCCTGATCTGCTTCACCCTCCAAACGGTAAATAGTAAGACTAACCTTTTGATTGTCTGAACACCCCATGACATCAAAAATCTTCTCCAGTTCTTTAATCCACCCTTCAGCTAGCACAAGGTCAGATGATCCTCTGAATGATGGTGGATGTTGCCTCATGAAATGTTCCACCACTGACATGTTCCTCTGCGGTTGGCCTAGATGATCTCATGTATGGATACCACCGCCATTTATCGCTTGAGTCAACTGCGCCATTACTGCAACAAACTGTTCAGTTCCAATTCTGGCCATTTCTGGATGCTGATTCAGAAGGTTATTTCCTTTTGTATGCCTTCCTAGCACTGCTTCCCTGTTTCCTCTGTGGAAAACCATTCTGAACAAACATGTCTTAGATGAAGCAACATGGTAATCCTTAAATGCTATACCATTTAAAAAAAATTTGGATAATAATTTAATAGAATTCTAACTCCTAAAGTTATCTAAACCGACCTTTGATACCAACTATAAGGCCCCAGCCTTAAACCTTACTTAATATTGAGTTATTACAAGATTACACATTGAGGATCTTTTCGGGTTTAGAGTTTTAGAGAATTAGATCATAAAACTTGCATTACATTCCACATATAAACAAAGTGGTTACATAAAGATAGTATTCTTCATTCCCATCAATGGAAACACATTTAAAATAAAACATGGATTATTTCTTGACACATCCTTGACTCTATCATCTTATCATGTACCTTTCCCTTGACATGTGAAAAACATTTCAAAAACGTGGGATGAGCATAAAAACACAGTATGGGTTATAAAAAACATGGAAAGGAAACATGAGTTCATATATACATAAGAATGAAATCATAATTTACCCATAAAACATAGGCACTTTAACATACCTCATAAAATCATGAATAAATCATAGAAATCATAAGACATAAAGGTAACTTGAGGCATTCATAACATTCTTACGTAGGGAGTAACCCTCTTGGTTACGTTTGGAATACCCATCACAGTATATTCCCTAAAATCTCTTCGGAGAAACCTTAACGTTTCACTCTTTCGCGTTACCCAATGCATTGGAGAGCTATAACGGGCTCACCCTCCCTTAGTTTATCACGGAACCACCCGTCTTCATAATAATTCCCAAGAACCATAACATAATCATATCACATAAAACATGCATAAAGGAAACATAAAATTTCCACATTTCAATCACGAGATATCAATACAACACATTGATATAAAAACATTATGAAAACCATTTTCAATACTAAAATAAAAGAAAAGTAAATCATGATATTTATTTTTCTTTTAAAAAGAAGGTATGGCTTGTAGAGGAAGCCGAAACTCAAATAACGGTCAGGATGGCGGAGAAGTCGTTGTCGCCGCATACGTACGACAAAAACATTCCCTTTTGTCATTTAGTAAACGCTTCGTATAAAAAAGATTCCTTTTGAATAAACGTAAAAGTCAAAGGGGTTTATACACCGTATAAAAGAAAGTTGTGTATAAAATAAAATATTCCTCAATGAAAGGAGACTGAGACGAAGTCCCATACCTCGTATCCGACTTGACCCGACCGTTCTTTAATCTCCTGAATAATAAAGTTGAGTTAATCTCTATTGCTTATGAATCTTTTTCAAGTTCATTATTCCTTTTATACCATGTTATGAACATCATGTAATCAGTTAAGTTAATAATGTTCATTTTGTCGGTATTTGGTTCTTAAGTCAAAAATAGACTTCTTACACTTACATGTTGTTAATTTGGTCAAAGGTTCGTTATATCCAGAATGATATTAATGATTTGGATATCATATATATCATATATATTCATCATATACATGTATTTATAATATTACATCACATTTAGAGGTAATAAATGAAATGCACCGTTCATGGAGACGGTAAGCCGTACGTACGCATGAACGCTACTTCCATTTCTATTTCATATTTTCTGGAATGGAATCATAATGATATAAGAGTATATTATAATTTCAGTATAATAACATATATAATATCATTAACTTTATCCTTTACACATCCCACATATGGTATTAACGAATCAAATCACTTTCAGGGGGCGGTAGTCTGCACTTCCTAAAATGAAGATATCGTGTTTACCCATAATGGAAACCATAAAGGTATGCCCAAAATGAAAAAAAATAAGCTTAAGGAAACAAAAAACATATCATATATCATATATAAAAATAGTGACATCATAATGGCCACCATTGAAGGTGTTAAATGAGTATTGAACAATCATCGTTTCGGGAGGCAGAATTTCGCCATCCACGGAAACCGTATGTTCTTCAACCATTTGATGTAGTTGTGTGAGAGTGTAGCTCAAATAAATCTTATAACAACATCCTAGTATATTTAATATACTGTTTTTGTTACAAAAGGATTAAATAAAAATAGTTTATGGTGTTGGAGAAGAAAAATAAAACAAATGAACATGAGAGAATGAATTACCTTTAAAAGTGTAACTCCTTTTGATTTGAGCCTAAAGGCTTCCTTTGAAAGGATTATGCCCAAAGGGAATCCTCTAGGATGAGGAGAGGGATGTGGAGAGAGTAAATGGGCAGGGTTTGGCCGAGCCAAAGGCTTGAGGAGTGTGTGAAATGAGGTAGAGGTGGGGGCCTTTTATAAGAGGAGGGGAGTGACACTTTTGGAAAGTAAAGAAATATTACTTTATTTGAAAATGTGTTTCGGTTTTAAAAGGTCCCACATTGATATACTTCGTGGATAAGGTGATAAGGGTTCGAAATCCACTCATCCAATTGGTTTTGGCCATGTGTAGTTCATTGATTTTATATTGTCTTTCCATTTTATTTAAATCATCAAATAATGATGTCATCGCTGCATCATTATTATGTCATAAATAATTTAATTTATTTAATGTATAAAAATCATAAAAAAATACTATAATGTAGGAAATCTTTTTAGCTTTCCAATGAATATTTATAATCAAATATCTGATCTTTATAACCCCATGTAAAAATTGTTTTCGTGAAACATATTATGTTTGTGTCATTTTTACTTTTACATTAAATAAAAAGTTATTTATGTCATTCCCCAACCAAAATGTCTCCATGGGGTCCCCAAGTTGACCCATGGCTTGTCTTGGTCGGCCATGACACAACCAATAAGGTTGGGACATGTGTCTAGGTCATTTCATATTATTAAAGCATTATTTATACCTTAAACTACACTAATTACCACTAATCGCGATTAATAACTTAATAAGTTACTATTCACCAAAAAATTATTTTAATCTCATTGAAACACATTTTACTTCTTAATGACAACCATGTATGTCGGATTTTCAAAATTCAATACACATTAGTGGTAAACTTTCATTTGACTGAAAAATCAGTTTGCTTGATTACCACTTAGTGGTTTCACTATTCATCAAAAATTGAAGTTTTTCAGAAAATTACCAAAAATTCACCCTAAGCTATATTTGATATTCCGAATTCAAAAATGAAGTATATTTTACAAAATTCAAATCATATAAGTCACATTAATTAATTTAATAATTAATTCCCGTTGCCAGATCAAATAGCGTGTTTTTATAAAACAATAAGTATCAAAAGATTGACACCAGTTTAAGTCTAATTTCAAAGTGAAATTGATTCCAATGACCACCATTGGATAAAATGGTAAAAATATATTCTAATTTCACTTCAAAACCAATTCAAAACATAATCTAATCATATAAATAAATTATATTAAAAAGTAGTTTTGATGTAAAATGCAGTATTTTTCACTATTCATTAAAACATGAACATTGTCAGAAAAATACCAAAAATTCACACAAGGTAAATTTTGATGTCCCAATCATAAAGGATAAGTTTATTTTGACAAACATAGTTTATAAAATTTCCAAAATATAGATTCAAAAATGTTTTGCCATCAAAAGGCAGTAAAACAATCTTTTAAGAATATTAGTGTATTCCATGCATAAGATTGTATTTGTTTTCATTTTAAGCCTCTATAACACTATCTTAATCATTAATAGACATAGATAAAAATACCTATTATTCATTACTTACTTGGGATGTTACAAGTAATGTGTTCAATTTTCATTGATCATTATGGAAAGAAGGTGAGTAACATTATATATTACTATAAGGAAAATTATATCATCAATAAATTTCTATTTAATCATATATACTTATTTATAGAATTATTAAATATTAAATGGAATCACATCTTATCGTGGAGGCTCTAGTCCACATATCAATGACCGATGATATAATTTTTTAGTGTTTGAAAAGTGTAATAAACAAAATTATATATTATATTTTCATAAAGGTAATTATTTCAAGAATATCATATATATTTCATTTATTTGACAAATTTTTAATTAAATAAATTCTTAATACATTCCATGTAATTTGTGAACAAATCACATCACTTTCAGGATGCAGCAGTCCACACGTCTACAAATGATGTAAAGATATTTACACTGAATGGAAAACATAAAGATGTGTTATATATAAAACTTCCAAAAACATAAATAAATCAAACATATAATATATATTACATATAATGTTTTTTCATCATAATTCATAAGCATGATAGTTGGAAAATAAATAATTAAATACATCGTTTTGTGATACGTTAGTTCACCATACAGACAAACAGTATGTTTGTTAAGCATTTGATCGATGTTTCTGTAAGTGTATGTAGAAACATCAATATAATGAAATATAAAAATATTTAGGATACATAGGTTATTATTTAATCATGTAATAAGAATATTTTGTGGGTTTTATAATTATAATTATTCATAAGTTCATGAGGAAATATTTTACCTATTATTTGGGTAACACTTTTTGGTTTTCCCTAAAGAAAATACTAGGATGGATTTATATAAGAATCATGGATTCTAGGATGATTATTGATATGTTGGGAGATTATGGGATTTCATTTTTTTCTATCCAAATTTCTTGATTGCTGTGAATTAGTGGGAGTCATGAGTGCCTTTTTATAGGAGAGAAGGATTTTAATTCTTCTAAATTTTTGAAGAAAGAATTCCACCAACATTTTTTCAATTTCATGTGATTCTAAACAAATCAAATTTGAGACAATTTTTTATAGGGTATAAATATGAACATAAAAAATGATTTTGGAAATGTTTATAGGACTTTTTGGCTTTATTTCTAAGGGTCACTCCTGTGTTATGATAAATTTTATCATAACATCAGTAATTAATTTTAATTACTTTTACTAGTATTTATAGAAAAAATCAAAGATTACCATTATAAAAAATATAATATATGATGATTCCAAATATATATATTTTTTTCTAATTCAAATATCATAAGTGAATGAAATTAATTTAAAATTAATCTCGTAGATGAGGTGAAAAATGTTGGGTTTTAAAGTAAAAATGATTTACAAAATTGGATAAATCGATTTTAAATTTATCTTATAAATATATATGATTAATAAAAAAATTAATTAATCAATATCAAAATTTTAAATTAAAATTCAGTATTTTCCATATTCATCAAAAAATGAAACAACATAAAAAATACCAAAAATTCACCTTAACATAATTTTGAAATTTATATCTAAAACATTAATTTTAATTTTTGTTAAATTCATAAAAGTTTATAAATTAATATTCAAATTAGGTTCTCCATTGAATGGAGGTAAAATTAGCTTTATAAAAATATAGGTTTTGTGGCATATTATTTTCCTTGTTCTTATCTTCTGATTACCAAATCAACTGGATGATTGTAAAATTTATTTTAATTAATATATAATATAGATATCACATTATTATCATATAATAATTTTAATTAATTTAATATATTAGGATAAAATTGAATTGTTAGAATTGTTTTTTATAATAATATTCCATTTATATTTAATTAGTTCTTATATTTATTTCGTATTAATTTGTTACCATTTAATTCAATAGTAGTTTTTCCTAAGGTAGTTAATACAATTAATAAATATAAATTTAAATAATAGGTTCAATATTATTATAGTAAATAATAATATATTTAATAATATATTGTTGTTCGGTAACACTCGGTCTTACTTAATACACAAGCCATAAAGGAAAGTCTGTTATTTGAGTATTGAAACTAACCGTGATGTTCTATGTAGAGAAATATAAACATTATTTTTCATGTAACATAATTTTAACTTGGTATTTTTTATAATTCAGTCATAGAAAAAATTAAATATATTCTGTAAGTAATATGTTGTATTGTCTTTGGGTGTTACATTCTCCCTGCCATAAATAAATTACATCTAGGAAATTTAAAATTTATGTTAGTAATCCAGGTATTGATAATTTAAAATAAAAATTTGGTGAAAAGTTGACATTGGAAATATTTGGGAAATGGATGTAGAATTCTCATTCAAGTAGGTTCTCTAGTAGGAGAAAATATGCGGGAAATTGAAACATGAATATAGAATAAAAACATAACAATTGAGTTTTGATGAAGAGTGATAGATAACATGATTAACTTAATATTGATGACCAAAAATCCTTAAGACACTATTAAGAAAAGGGGAATTTATATAATAAAAATGATGATTATAGGATAACAGTTTTTTCAAGAAAACTTTTCTTATAGTTGAAGAATTATTTATTTCTGAAAGAATATATCTAAATATATGTTTTTAATTTATAAACAAAATCATATAATTTAGTGGTGACTTGAACTACTCTACTTTATTTCTTAGAACAAGATGAATAATATGATGAATTAATACATTAAAATATAAAACATAATTAAAATATCAAATTGAAAAATTTTATAAATGGTAAACTTTTCCAAATGCTTATTATTCAACACTTTAGAATGAAAATCACCAAATTTCCAAAATGGTATTATAAAATAACATGAATTGGATTTTAATCAACACATTCTAAGGTCGTGAATATTGTAATAAATTTAATTTCCATAAAACCTGATTGAAAACATGAACACTTTTTATTCCATAAATGGAAAATAGATTATTAGATATACTCTTTTCATCCAAAATGATGTAAAATCTATCAATTATAGCATAAACCATGTTGTGAATAAATCCTAACTCAGTTCCTAGTATGTCAACAATTATCGGATTCATGTTATCTAAACCAATCAATTATTTATCCAAAAATAATTGTCTCGATATTAGGAACATATTAATAGTTATATTTCAATCAACAATATGTTATGTAGAAAAAAACACTTTCTACTGAATAAATTTTATTAGTAACATTCAACATATGAACTCAAATCATGAAAAAAAATTATTATAATATAATTATCATATATTTAACAATTATTATAACCAGAACATCATTTATAAAATTCTAAAATTACATAATTATTAAATCAATACATAATCACATTAATCATTTACGTTCAGCAGTGGTAGTAGATAAATATTAACCATGAACTATTATCCTATTTTGGAATATATTATTTTGATTCATGAAAAATTGATTGTCTTAGTGTCTTATCACCTTATAGTGGAATCATTTCACATTGGAATTCTCGTTTATTACAAGACAATAAAAAACATAGGGGACATTTTATCCACTCTTATAAAAAACTCCATTTCCATTCCAGAAAGTATCAAGGTGTTTATTTACACAATCATCACATGTAGGAAAATAATTGTTCCCTTATTCCCATTATACATTTTCTAACATGCCATCCACTTATTTCATTTCATTCCATCGAAACCATAGGACATGGATAGTTCTTTACACATATCATTACAACATCATCATATTTCTTTATATGATGAGGATTTTTTGGAGACTATTCATCATTGAAATGTTTTCCAAAATCATAAAATATTTTATACTTACTACCCTTTGGATCATATTCAATGGTGAGGTTCACTTTACGTCGTCTAGGTAAAATTTATAAATAAAGAAATACACTTAATTAGTTTATATCATTATAAAAAATATGTTGTAATCTCAACACTAGAAAAATACACAACACAAATAGAAAATTTTATTCATACCTAATCTCATAATCATAATCATGGTTTCATTTGAGATATTTTTACCTCTAAATTATTCAAAATATATTACAATGAAAATTATAATTAAGGCACAAAAAACCTTGTCAGAGTTATTACCACTGTGTAAAACAATGCCTGAACCACACCCCATATAGTATCCAAATGTGGGTGTATTTATACTAAGACCCACATAATCTATACCATAAAAAAATTATTGGATATTCTTCAATTCTTATCCTCAATATATATATTATATTTTTTTTCTTTATTCTAATTTTTTTAAATCTAGTTTCCATGGATTCTGATAAAATTTCATTAACACCACCGATAATTCCTTGACATAGAATATCGAAGATTATGGAATACATTTTTACATTTTCATAGATATAAGATTCAAATAACAATGGACCAAGAATTTTAGTAGTTTTAAAAAACCAAATTACATACATGATACCAATAATAAATTTGGAAAGGAAAATAAAACCTAACATTAGTGAAATAATAGAATCCTTAAAAGTGTATTCGAATATTTCTTCTTCATATCCTGGGTAAGGGAAAAAAATAAGAGTGACCCCAAATTCTCTATATGTGTATGTAAAATTGACGCAATAATGAAACCATATGCATGATAAACAAGGCATGGTAAATAATTGAGAGACCATGCCACTCAAATAACTGGATAAGTTATAATCAATATAGAATGGTAAATAACTAAAACTCATTCTATTTAATCAATAAACAAAAAATTAAATGCATCCATAGATATGTCAATGAAAAATCTCATGGTTAAATAATAAGTGACTCTAAATGGGGAAAATTATTAATTATTTGACACCATGTTTCCTTGGTACCCGATACCTATATCTTCATGACCATTCATATGATGGTTTAACATATTGGTTAAAAATCCCACTAATTGGGACAAAATATTCTTCTCCTGAGACTACAAATTCAATGAGGGTTTATCTATGACCGGCCCTAACCCATGTCATACCATTCCAAAAGATTCCTCGTATATTGAATAATTGATTTAATTTATGATAAATATTCCATATAAAATATCTATATCGAATAAAAGATACATAATTATCATTAATTTCATAGTGGATGATAAGTAGAAACACAGGCTGTTTAACATGATGAATGGAAATACCATTCAAATATCATTAAAACCATTCTTCATGAAAATAACGATTAATCATTCCTAAGTGTCCCATACCACATTGATACATTTGAATCATAATACCCCTAATGGAATGACATTAAAGGATACGTATAATATCATAATAACAATTTGATTCATGATATTACATGTTAATGGGTAGTATATACACCATATAAAATTTAATATGTTCATAACAACAAATATTCACATTGGAATGTAAACTGAGACGAAATCCCAAACATTTGGTCTGACTTGTCACGTGTTTCTTAATTTTCCTAAATAAAAAACTTTTTTTAATTATTTAATTTATTCATAACCTTTTAATGTTATAATTAAATTTTATTCACTTACTACAAGGTTTTAAAAACTATATAAACAATTATGTTTAGGTCACATACACAGACCATATTCAGCTAATATGTAAAAATTGACATTAGTAGGTAAACTATGTTCAAAGGGGTTATTAAATAAACATATCCAAACTAATAGTCATGAAATTATTTTCATATTTATTCAAAAATTAAACTCCTCAAACCACAAATGAAATATGGTTATGAAAAATTATTCAATGCTACATTCATGGAGACAGTTGGTCATACGTATGAATGAGTAATGTTTCCATTTTTTATTAGTCATTATATAAAGAAGGTCAGTAACAATAAATATTTCCCTATTGATAACTGTATAATAAATACCAAGTTATTTTATAATATATTCATATATAAATACTTTTTTTATGAAAAATATATCACATCCGATCGAGGAGGCAGTAGTCTATACATCCACGACTTGCGTTATCACTTTTTAGATAGTGAAAAGGGAAATAAATAAAATTATATTCAATATCTCCATAATTTAAATTATTTAATTAATATAATATATATTTAATTATTGTTACATATTTTTAATTGAATTTATCTATAAAACATTCCATATAATGTCTAAATGTTTCACAACAATTTGAGGAGGCAGTAGTGAACACGTCCATAATTGATGTTATCATATTTACACTAAAAGGAACTAATAATGGTATATGTTATCAAAATAAACAATAAAAAAATATTAAAAATATTATATATCATATATAAATTTTTGTTATGTCTCAATTCCAAACCATGTTAGGTGGTAAAGGAAATAGAATGACGTCCTTTTGTGAGACGCTAGTCTGCCGCATAGAAAAACATTAAATTTATCAACCATTTGATGGAAGTATATGTAAGTGAAGGTTAAAAACATTATTAAAATATATTTAATTATTTTGAATACCTATATGTTATTATTTTATCATTTAATATGAATATTTCATGGGATGAAATTAAAATAAAAAAAGAGCTCGAGGAATGATGTTTACTATTTTTTAAGTAACTCCATTTGGATTTAAATAAGGGATTCAATGAATGTAATTATAACCAAATTTAGTCTTATAGGATTAATGTAGTGTTTTGGGATCTTATTTGAATATACATATTTTTTAAAACTTTACTCATATATTTTAATAAGTGGTATGGGTGAGTAACATTTATAGTCAAGGAGTGGCATTCAAGTAGATTTTGGAAAATTGAATTCCACCCATGTATTCCCTGTGTTATATGGATTCAATAAATGAAAAAATTCTAGAAAAGGTTTTATATATTTTATATATGATCATCCAATGGCTTATGGAAAAGTTTATAGGTTTTTGTGGGCCTTATGTATAAGGCATACTCTATTGTTATGAAAAACATCCCCCTAATAACTGTAATTAAATTTAATTACTATAACTATTTATTCTAGTAAAATCTATGTTGAAAATATAATAAATTATAAATATTTCTGATTCCAAACATTTAATTCATTCTTCAAAATTATGATCTCATAATTTGTAGATATAATTTAAAAATAATCTCACAGACATGACGACACTGCATATTTTTCATATAGAAATGTTTAAATGTTTTTTAAGTTTTTATAACCATTTTCAATGTAAAATTTATTACAATGAACTAAATTGGATAAATATATTTAAAATATTTTATAATTAATATATAAAACCAATATAAATTTTATGATAACCTTATAAAAAATTATACACAAATTCAATTTTGAAATAAAATTCCGTATTTTTCACTGTTTATCAAAAAAAACTCAGAAAAAATCCAAAAATTAACTATAAAATAAAGTTGAAATTTTGAATTAAAAGAGAATTTTTTTTGTACTATTAAATTCATTAATGTTTCTAAATTGAGATTTATTTTTGGTGCACTATTACAAGGTTGTAAAATTGCTTTTATAAATATATAGTTAATCATGTATAATATACGGTTTGTTATAAAATTATTCTTATCAAATATATTGGATGAATTTAAAAAAATAAGTGATTATATATAATATATATGTATTATGTTAATATAACCCATTAATTTTAATTAGTATAATTTATTAGGATAAAACATCTTTTTCAAAAGTTTTTTACTAAAAAATCCCTTTATATTCAATTAGTTCTTAAATTCATTTGTAAATAATTTGATACAAATGAATTAATAAATATATATTCATAAGATAATTAATTCAATTCCTAACCAAAAAGTAAATGTCTTGGTCATATCTTTATATATTGAATAATAACATTTTTTTAATATTTTATTGTTTGGAATATCTCAGTCTTGCGTGATACACGGGCCATCGAAGAAAGATAATCATGTGAATAATGAATGTTTTCCTTTGTGTCCTAAATATAGAAATATAATCATTAAGTTTCTTTTAACATTAAATTAACTTGTTGTTTCATAAAATATATCCAAGAACAAAAATTAAATTTATTCTAAAAGGATAATATTGTATATTCTTTTGTTCTAATAGGTTGGAGAGTTTATTGTGCAGGAATAACTCAATAGGATTTTTTTGGGATTTTGGTGAGGCTTAAATTTGTTTTAGAGATTAATTTTTTGTATCGTTATTTTTTTCTAGATATTGGCCACGTGGTGGGTAATCATTTGAGATGTATGATTATAGGAAAACATATTAATTTTTCATGATTATTGGTCTATTTTTAATTTATACATAATATTTTTATCTATTATGGATGGTTTCCATTTATTATAAAGTTTTAAATTTTTACGATATTAAATGTATTATATTCACAAGAAATTGTCAATTCAATCACTACTACTCGGATTCCCCTAGAGTAGATGGAGTTATTTCAATAGTCCTAAGGTTCATTGGCTGAGTTAGTATTGAGTGATTTAAATTGGGTCTTTACAAAAATGGACTCATAGAGACCTTTATTTTTTTCTATTTGTTATATGGTATATATAGGATATTTTTGTGTTATAGGATATAATAGACCCTGAAATGGTGATCCAGGAACACCTTTTCATTAGGAATTCCGTTATATATTGATTATGGGAATATTGTTCTTGTTTTTTCTATTACATTTCAAATTAAAATTCATTTATTATATATTAATTGGAGATAGTACTATTTGTTTCGGATATTAGCATGCATCATTTAATGGATTTTTTACATGAATCAAAATTACTATGTAAAACTATTATCACATCTATATTAGTTTTGGATATTTATTTCATTGATGAGAGAGATTAGTCATTTAATGGTCCAAAAATATATTATGTATAATTTTACAATATAAATTTTTTGGGTATTGTAATCAGTAGTGCTATTAATTTATTTAAGAAATATTAGGTGGATCATATTATGAGATAATCTATTAGGATAAATATGCAGTCTATTAGTATAGGGGTGTATAATGATCATTTGGTTGGTAAGTTAACACATTTGAATCCTTGATACTGATATTATGTTGGTGATGTATGTCAGATAGTTTTTTTTGGAATGTGAGCTGGTTTAATTAGTGATTTTGATACCATCTATAGTTTATTTGAAAATCATTGGAGTTAAATTGGGATTTTGAGATGTAAGGCACATGGATTTCTTCATTTTTGAGGTTGAGTTTTGATTGAAATATTATTTTTATGTCTCTAATTATTCATTTTTCATGTTTTTTCCTAGTTTTGTAGTTCTATTTTTGTAGGTCTTGGAAAGAGTGAGATTACAAGGTATTATTTGAAAGGGGGAACAAAGTTTCCATTCAACAATAGTATATTTTCCCAAAATTGAAGAATAATTCATGATTTGGACTAGTGATCCTAGGATCAGTGGGATGTGACTCTTTTAATCATGAGTAAGGTTATATGATCAGATAATGTTGTCACACATTCCCATTGAGTTTGGATGTGATTGAGGAGGATGGAGTGAAAGTATGTGTTAGAGGGTTCTTAGATATTCACTCATCCTCTAAGAGGGGAGTTTGTGTTTGTATTGTGTCAAAGATAGTGAGTATTTTTATGTTAATACAAGGTTGTTTTGATTTTGTCTATTTCTAAGAATATTCATGGATCAAAAAATGTTCTTCTACAGTTCATCTGTTAATATTGTTGTCCTATGGGAATTTGAGCAGGTTTTTGAGGGTGGTAAGTTCCCATAGTTTTGGATTTTATAGTGGAAATCCACGAGATCTTGGTTGGATTCAGTATCTGATTGTACATGGGATAAGATCTGGGATGATCAAGTATCACGATTTTTAACATTTTTATGAGGATGGAAAATATCCACCATTGATCTTTAAAATTATCATTAGGGAAGACATATGGTCAGGAGTACATCATTTATTATTAGAGGGTTTTACCCTGGTTAAATGATACTTTTTCAAGAACTATATAGATAATGTTCATGGTAAATCAATAATGGTTAGTGATCAATATTTTTTCATTGTTCTTAAACATTATCTATAAGATTTTTTTCGATCAATATTATTGATAATTGAATGAATGTTGGTTTTGGATATGGGGAACTTTGGTTTATTGGGTTGAGGATAAGGACAATCCAATGGTTGGGAGGATCTAATGGTTTATAGAATTGTTACCCTTTTATTTGAAATTTTCTTTATGTTGTGAAACAATTTAGAGGAAAATGATCATTGTAATGGGATATCCATGATAAAATAGTTCAAATTGTTTCCAGTTTTATAAAAATAAAATATTTTTAATTTATATTAGTTTTCAAACATATTTTATATGTCAATGACAGTCTTTGAAGAGAATCTAGAGTGATCAAAGAGTGATTCAAATAAGAGATGAGTTTCTTATCTTAGGGATATTTTGATAGTGGTAATTGATGGCCGGGGATTATAGATTTTAATGAAATAACAGTTTGGATTAGATATTGGAGTGGGAGTTGGGACTCTTTTTTGAGTTCTCTAGAAATTAAGACATTATGATCTTGAGATGTGATGGTACATCGGCTAGTGATGATAATAATTTATTTTTAAATTCTTATATATATGAGGATTTAATCATGTTTTTATATATAATATATTCTGGTGATTTAAAGACAACATCATGTGTATTTCAATAGGACTGATGTTTGTATTTCGGGAACAAAACATTGTTTTTTAGGAAAACACATTTTATCTATGCCTAGTGCAAGGATAGTGGAAATAAATAAATTTTATTTTTGAATAAGAAAGAATAAATAGTATTAGATTATAATAAACAAATTATATATTGTAAAAAGATTTATTTTTTATCACAGATGATAAGTAATATGTTGGTTAGTGTGTAGTGAACCAAGAATTTATATGTGGTTGTTTTCTAGAAAAAGTTGAATTTCAGTCCTATATCTGGTGAAATTTTATAAATTTGGGCTCAAATCCAAATTCCAAGGGTAAAATAGTCTTGAATAAGTGTTTTTATATGTGATTTAAGAAATTTAATTTATGTTAGGTGCTCGAGTGATTATTGATGTATATTATTATAGGACCATTATTTAATTTTTTCTACAAAAGTCTATTTAGAGAGTGATAGATGAGGGTTACATCATGATGATTGGATGGTAAAGGAATAATATGACTGTTAGGATGATAAACATAATACACAGTCAAAATATAATATAGTGAATTTTGGGTGTCATGGAAATGGAAAAAATTTCTATCGTTTACGGGTGTATATACATAAGTTTTTTTGATATCATGTAATGTCAGAGATAGTCACATTATGTTGTAACCCTTTTGTGTGAGGACAATAGAAAGCAAAATAGTATTATATATAAGTTCATTGTGTGTATGAGGGTTTATTCCATGATGTTTACCCATAAATATGGATTCTATATAATTTTATATATTTTATTTGAGAAATTTCATGAGGGTTATTGGGCACACCTTGACCCATTGGAAATATAATGAATAGTTTCCCATTAGGAAGTGTCATTGTGAAGGTGTCAAAGGCCTATTTGTGGAAAGTGTAAGATATTCATTGAATTATTGGGTCATGGTTGTTAGTATTTTATTAGTATATATGTGCAAAATCATGACAAGAGGGGTCACAACATGATGACTCTCGTGATAGGTATGGTTTATCACCTAAGGAACTTGGTTGCACCATAAGGGGATGCTATAAAAGGTGTTTCACAATGTGATTCTTTGGGTCATTCATTTATATACCATTCACTATATTTTTTTAAATAATGTAATTCCTATAATTTATAGATATTCCCTCCTAGGATTTAGAAGGAAATTTCATTGGGATAGGACCATTTGTTAAACATTTCCCCTTCCATCCCCTTCAATTCCCCAGGGTAAACGGTATTCATGGTGTCGATTCTATAGTGGTTTAAGGTAGGTTCTTACGTATGATCTATTATATAATAATTTTTTAATTCATTTCCCTCTAATGTTTCATTATTTTTTAGGGTTTGTGGATGATTTCAATATATAATAGAAATTATCTTCCTTGTGAAAGGGTATCATTATCAAATTGCCTAAATGGGATCTCAGAAGGATGCATTTATTTGGTATTGTGTGGTTTTGGTTATTCAATGTTCAATAGCGACTTTTTAAAAACAAATGAATCATTTGGAATGGTTATATAATTAATTTTAAATTGTTTATTATAAATTAGTCGGCCTAGTGGTGGGGTTCCTTATATTCGTAGGAATTGTTGATATTCGTTGATGTATGCATGGAAATAATCGTGGATGATTAGAGCATAGAAATGATTTTAACTCCTTCTTCGGAGTAGTTCATCCTTATAATAGTAAACAATATGCATCCTTTTGAAAAGAAATTTTTGTCTATATAAATAAATTATTTCATGTAAAATATTAGCTTCCATGAACAACCTAGTTAAAGAATTAGGTGGAATTAAGCCTCCTGTAGATTGGGAATGTGTGTTTTTCTATTTTTGTATTTTGGGACTTCTTATTGAATTTTCACCAATGGGTATAAGAAGTCGGTTGAGTTTTCTAGACACCTAGTATAGTTCATGAGATACAACGTGAGTTTTCATATCCCAATTCAGACCTCATGCTATTATTGTCATGGGAATGATAATCATCCTCCTATGAATGATGGGAACGATGGTTGAGCTTCTCACATTTGAAGAAAAAAATATTCTAAAGTGGGGATTGGAATCTTAGGGGATGATATATTTGGATAAATCAATTAGGAATTGAGTTAGTGTGACTAGGATGGTACCTCAATATGACAATATTATGAAATCTCCAATAATATATGAATGATATGACCATACTCAAGGTTTCTAGAATAATAACTGAATTTTTCCAAGCCTCTTGTGTCTACAATCTGGTATGGACTATTGGAGGTAGGTTATCATGCGGTGTTATAAATTATTTTATTCCAATTATTAATGATTGGGATGGGTATGAGGAACCAATTTGATGCATTCCTTAGTGAGATAAGAATGCACACAAGTTCAGTATGTTATACCCCATAAAACAAGGTTCATTATAATAATACTAGATTATAAGGATAGATGACAGATGGGAATTCCAGCATGAAATAAGGATAATTTGAGGAAAATAGTCCTTTAAGTTATTAGTCTGGTTAGAGGCATAGGATATTTGGGATTTTATCCAATATCTAGATTTAAACATTTTGTTTTAGTGTTAAATTAGTCTACCTTATCATGGGATTTCAAGGTGGAATTGGAAAATCCATTTGGTCATTATTTAAAAGAGTGGTTTTAATTGTGGGAGAGGTTTTATATAGGCACCCATCCTAGATTAGACTTTTTTTTGTTCAGTATATGGGATTATTCATGGGACCTTCCCATATGGTATTGTTTTTCATGTACGAGTGTATTTTTATTGTGATTCCCTCCTTAAATTATTCCTATCATTATTGAGATATATTGTTTTCCATGGGACCCATATAGTTATTGTGTGGGTTGGTTTCCATAATTGAACATGCCCTAAATGGTATGGTTTTGTTTTTATGATAGTTTGGATCAATTATTTCCTACATAGGACATATTTAATTATTGCTAACATTAATGATCAACCATAAAACATACCCTGAGGCGATTTATAGGATTGTGATAGAGGTTTTTTCCATTTTTCTCCTCAAATAACTTGTTATGATGGTATAAAGTTTAGATGATCCTTGGTACATACCTAAACATGGAAGTATTGGATGGTGTGAGAACATGTTTCTACTATTTCTCTCCTAAGATAGATTCTTATATAATTCCCCACCTTTGACACTATTTATTAAGATTGATTTATCTTTGGTTCTAGGAATCGAGGTGTGGAGAAAATAAAACATGGGTATTTATCATCCACATATATAGGAAAAATCATGTTGATCTAACTAAACTCCTAGTAACTTTGTATGCTCATGTCTGAAACTATTTATAATTTCCAATAATGGGTTTTCGACTTTTTTGGGTATTTTTGAATCATGGTAACACACCCAACCATAAATACTTGTGGATGTGTAAGGATTTTCGGAATAAGGGGGATATTTTATGACACTTTACAAAAAAGGTATAGGAATCTGTTGTAGTGGCCTAATGAACATATGATCTCCCAATGCTCATGATTATATATTATATATTATTTTACTTATGTTATATTTTCATAAACATGTATTTGGTATCATATATTTTGGATAAATTGTGAGAACATTATGAGATTTATTTCTCACACACTATATGGGAACCCCGGTGCACCTTTAGAACTCATGTCTGTTATTTAGGTTTTAACAAATGATTTGTACTGGATTAGGATACAACTACTCCATGGAGATTGGAGATGGGAATGGGATAAGGTGATTGGTTTTTATAATGGTTCCTTGTATTTTTTTCTTATTTATCTTATATATGTGATCACATCAATGAGTGATCAATTTTGATATATGACTGTATTACTGCCTATTCCATTTTTATATCATGAATGTGTTATTGATTTAAGATTACTATAATTTTTTATTATATACATTTCATAGTAAATTAGTTGTTGTTAATGGTTATCATGTTGAGGTAATAGTCTCGTAAAGATATTATTATTGACCTCTCCACTAGTTATCAACCTTTGGAATATGGGGAGTCTTGCGTAAGTACTTGTGGTGATTTTAAAGGGATATTATGAATTCAATTTATCCATGGTGTTATAATGAGTCACTAATATAATTATTACATATAATGCATGGAAATGAAGGAATAACCCATTGAATAATATATCTATCAAATCGAAGAATTGTAATGTAATCCTTATAACACAAAATATTTATACATTCCATAATAGTGAAATATAATAGGTACCCATATTTGATTCTTAAGTAAAATATATCTCATCCATATTCATTATACAACTATCACCACACATTAATAATGAATCACAAAATATTAAAAAAATAAAAAATTAATATATTATTAGAATTTTTATATTTTTAAGGATCAAACAACTTTATTTCAATGTATTGGATGAAATTTGAATCAATAAACACAAAAAACAACAAAATGATATTTGAACCATTAAATTAGAGATTAGAGAACATATTATTTTAACCATACAAATTTATTGGATCTATTATTGATAAGTGGTTGATGAATATCTCCCAAAATATCAATGACTGTATTCCCAAAGAGTAATATCAACATGTCAATATGAATCACTCAGTCCTCATATGAAATTCTCCTTACATGAATGATGTCCTAGTTTAATGAATCTAATTTTCATAGAATGACCCTTTTAATATTTTTGTATATATATCTTTATATTTTCTCATATTTTCAACTATGTTATTGGTGTCGCATGATCCCATAATAAAAATTTAATTAATATTAATATATATTAAAAAACATTTCTACATCTGTTCATTATAGATATTTCTCATATTAATTTGTACCATGTATTTTAAATCTGATATTATAGTTATTTCTAGAGCATGGGTGTTACCCTTGGAATGAAATATAATATTTTGACATTGGAATCTAATTTAAATACAGTTGTTGGATGGTAAATAATGTGAATAAATTAATTAATTAATTAATCTTCTATATTCTTAAAACAGTAATACATCTCTAATTAAGTATTATTATGAAAAATATAATGTGGTATCCATAAAAACATTAAAAATATAAAGGGGGAGGAAGATATCTTCCTTAGCATTGACAAACTATGAACATGGATTGATAATGAAATATAGAGGACAATCATTATATGGACGGAAAACATTCAAGGATCATCACCTTATTTTCTAGGTTATTCTTTCTTTACAAAATAATAATACATTATTGAGGTAGGGGTCATTATTTTTTTGGATTTCCTTAATGGTTTAATTGTTTAGAATAAATTTGAATATTCTATTTTTATTATGTGATTTAATGTCTTCACATAATCCTAGTTAAATTGTTTTCTTAAAATGTTTTTTATTATATCCTTTATACCCTTTCATTTTCCCTTTGTTTTCATAATTCATGGTCTTTGGATGGGGTCACCTAAATAAAATATGAATATTCTATGTTCCTTCTATTTTATCACTACCTTTATATGCATTCTCTGACATTGAACAATAGGGTTGGGTATTAAACATTTTCAAATTGGATTTGAGTGTGATCAAACCTCATGATTCAAGAATGATACATGATTGATATTGGGTTCAGTGTTTTTTGGACGTATTAAGATAGATTTTATTTTTAATGTGATAGATTCAAGGATTTTGATCCCATTAATTTGATGGGAGGTTCATTCACTACCACCAAGAGAGATTAATGTTCTAATTTCTTACCACCTGAAGTTAGATATCAATTATTGTAGGTTATACTTCATCATTGGTAAACACATATAGTTAAAATAGAATGGATGTTGGTGGAAATATTTGATCTAGATTACTCATGAATAAATACAAATGTTTATAAAAAATATGAAACTACCCATCATATACCCCAGACGAACACAATCCATTTATTGTATATTCTCCAGGAGGTTGGGGTGTCATCTGAGTTAAATATCACAAGAAGCATGGACATACCTACTAGCCCTATGACCCTACCAAAGAAACCATGCCATGATACACTAGGAAATTTCTAGGACCCAGTGTGGTCAGATATGTTTTTTACCATAAAGGGACATGTTGTGTCTATTGACATGGATATTTGAGTCATGTACCATGTTCATAGGCCTAAGACCCTAGTTGAACATACACATCATGTGGCCTCATGTGAATGTAGTGTATCTTAACATGCCTATCCATGAAATTCCCATGGAAGGACACACTCAAGAGTCTATGGGAATTTAAATTCCTAGTAACCCTATTTACATGGTATGTACTATGGTTTTATATTTCATGTATTGTGAGTGGAAACACACAAGGTTGGTATTCATGAGAAACAACATGTACCCAAATAGGACACATGATATAAACCCCACCAGATCATCACCCTTGAATATCTCCTTCTTCAGGACCTTTATTTGGGAAATTCATAGCCTATCCAAAGTGAATTTCTACTCAGGAAATAATGGTGAACATTTTTTTTGGAATTAGATACATGAAACGAAGTGTTATTAGTGGGATGCTTCCCTCAATGAAGCTCTGTCAATATAAAATATCATGATTAATTATCATAGAGATGTTACTATAAGAAATGCCATATTACATCGTGGTTTTTTTCTACCATACTCTTCTCAAACGTAGATTATGTACTCCCCCAGGTTACAGAGGTCGTGGAACCTCTTTCTATTGAGTGAAACACCCCAACAACAATCACTATTGGGGAGCAGGTCCTCAACCAGATATAGTTTCATTCTCATCTACAGAGGGGTTTGGAAATGTTTTGGGCCCTCTAAACTAATTTTTTTGAGGTTACATGTGGTTCATGATATCAAACATGGTCCTTTTAGAGTTTTAGGTGAACTCATTGTTCATAGATGGTGGTGTATATGGATTACCCCTTTCACTCTTTCCATGGGATTCATAACGGTATATATAACATTTGATTTCCTATACCCTATCATTTATATTTTGATAATATTGTTGATATTTCTCTTTCTTTCCAATTTTTTATTAGGGTTTCCAACTATAAATTTATATAGTCACTCAGTAATGGAATTTTAATACATGTTTATTGTATTATTTGGTTTTCTTGTGCATTGGAAGTGAAATTGGTGGACATTGTTTTATTAAAGAGTATTGATACATAGATGTGATGTCTATGTTTAGTGTTTGGAATTTCATATTGTGACATGGTATCAATTTATTTTTACTTTTTATAGTTTCTGAA
The DNA here is from genome assembly GCA_963277665.1 of Viscum album. Lineage (NCBI taxonomy): Eukaryota > Viridiplantae > Streptophyta > Magnoliopsida > Santalales > Viscaceae > Viscum > Viscum album. The sequence continues at coordinate 65,158,685 of OY728128.1, forward strand.
ATAAAATAAACTCATTTCTAGATGTAAATATAACATTCCTTTTGTATATATTATGTTGCAATACTATATACTGATGTATTTTCCAATAGGGTTTTTCATGCATTTCTCAATATGGTTTTTAGCATTTTATTATATCTTTTCACTATTTCATTGAGATGGTTGTGTGGTTTCACACATTTATAGTAGCACGAGGCCTCCAAATTATATTATATTTTCATTAAATACTTTTCCCCATAACCTGGACAATTGGAGGAAGGAATTTGGTTGCACACATAGCATAATGTTGTCCATGATGGGGTCCTAGTGGGTAGGATCATTACAGAGTTGTATCAAAGGGGTTTTAACCTCGGGTTAGGGTTTGTAGTTTTACATGTTGTTATTATTGGTTTGGGAATTATGGGAAACAATTTCTAAGTTTCATGAGTGTGGATCTCAATATAGGGAACCTAGTGTTTGTGTAGAAATTGACATATCCAAACAAGAGGAATCTAAACACCTATTTATTGACTCGAAATTTGAAGACATTTGTTTCCAGGGAACCATTTTAAAATATATAATATAGGATTGTTTATTTTTACTTTAATTCCCTTCTGGAATCATCTCCTATGGTATTCGCATCTATCCATGGTGATATTTGTTAACTTTAATGATTCCTCCATAATGATAGTGATCTTGGATATCGATATAGGGACATGTAGATGACTAATTGGGAAATGAGTCACCAGTTCAGGGACCTTCACATGAGGTGTTTACCCCTAGCAGGTGAAAATCACTTCTTTTATCCAATGAGTAGTTCATGGATTCACATCCATCAGTCTGGGTGGATGATTAAATATGTTTTGGGTATACAATACCTCCAATAAGTTATATGATTATAGTTTTTGGATTAACATGCTACATTTGTTCTAGTGATAAATACTACATAGATTTAATGGAGATATATAACCTCAGGTAGAAGATTATTAGCTTGAAAAAGTGTTCCATACTTTTTGACATGTTCAAACTTCATCCAATTAGATTGTTACACCGAGACCGGTCATCTTCATAAATAAGTTGAGATTTAGTGCAATGTGATCACTCAAACTCATGATGAGGTGACGCTCTCATGGTTTTACTTTTATTATAAGTTCCATCATACGATTTACCAGTTAACCATTCTCTATATAAAATTTCAGGAGAATCTCATGATGTTATCGGGTGAAATGTTATGTTTTGATTATGTTTTCATTTTTACAAACCTCACACATTTATCCCTAAATATGGTGTGGGATGGATTCATCAAGCACTGGAAGTTTCAGTAGGACCTTCATTCAGATATTTGTGCTATCTTGGACTCCTTATGTATTATCACTTATATTGGATTCATTGAGTGGGAATAATTTATGGATAACTTTCTAGAAGAGGGACATCTGGTGGCTATTACTTATAGTGGAAATAAAGGGGAGACATCTACCACATATAGTAGGCACCAGTCATATGGGTAGCATCATAGGAGGAATACACATACGTAGACATAATAATTTGGATCTACATCATGGGGTTCACTTAGAGGATCCAATCATCATTAATAAGGATGATGGTATGCTTTCAGTATGTGAGATCACATGGCTCATTATTTATCAACACAACATGTTGTGGGTTGTGGATATGATGTGGATGGACCACCACATTAGTGGTGGAATCATGTTTTGGGATCTCCCAGATGCGGTCAGGTAATCCCTAAGGCAGGATATGATGATAGAGGTGAATGTGAAGCAATATAGTGAGGAGATATTGAAGAGGGAGTATGAAACAATTTTCTCCCACTATCACCACTATGTGTCCCATGATCTTCTAAAATGGTTGATGATTGAGTGTGTGGGAAGTTGCAAGAAATAGGGTGATATGATCTTGAAACTCATGTGATGATTCAAATAACATTTTCTATCTTTTATTCTCTTGTTCCCATAATTTTATATTAATTCATTAGTTATTACTTTATCTCTATATATATTCTTCAAAAGCCCAAACTTCTTATTGATTCGTTGGCCCATCATATGTGAATATAGGTAATTAATGTAATATATTCTTATATAACACAAAAATTTCGGATGTTTGAGTTAGTGAATAGTGGATAGTGTACCTCATGGGACATGAATTTCACTACGATGAAGCCTTATGTAATAATCATGGGTTTAGACTAGTTTAATATAGTGCTTATCTAGATTGAATGTCAATATATGTGATTTAGGTGAATTCATACCAGCATGATGATGTTATCCTTCATGTGTGAAAGATATCACTTTATTGAATTAGTGGGGATCATGAGAAAGAATATGAAACCATTCACCCATTAGTGGGACAGTGTATCCCATCAATAAATAGGGTCTCTAGGATTTTGGAATCAATGAAAAGTAGAGGATAATGTAAGAATTTTTCAAAAAATATTCCCAAAACTACCTTTGAGGGGGGTATTGACCTCAATGTTTTCATGAACCTAAAGACTGAATTAATATCTTCTATATCATATCACATGGTACCTAAGGAGCTCCAATTTCTTATGGTTATGTTTGATGAAATTCTAGAAAATTTAATTTTTGGGTCCCAGTGTGTCCCATTAGGTTACTCGAATGTTTTTTGTGAGAACATTATACATGATTTTGATAATTTCCATTTATTATTGTCACCTAAACCATGTGAAAGTCAAGAAAAAGTACCAATAATTGAATATTGAAGACCATTTCAACTAATTAAAGGTGACAGAATGTTTTTAATGATCAATATTTGGTTTTTATACCATCTCTTGAGGGTCCATGGGGATGATATTCTGACGATTATATTCTTATACCTATATTAGAATTATAGGTTTCTATTGATGACCGTTAGTGTGAATAATTCCACTATTTTTCTTAGGTCTCTTATGAACTAGATCTTATATCCATATATGACAGAATTCTTAGTTTTATCTATCGACGATATTATCGAATACTCTATGTTAGAAGAGGAATATTTTATAATTTTTGGGTAATCTTAGGCTTAATCTGAGAGCACAAAATATATAGTGATCTCTCAAAGTGTTTTTTTTCATTTTGAGATAGTCAATTTCTCAATAATTTAATCTCTAATAATGGTTTCGTTATTGATCTTGAAAATATTGTGGTAGTTCTTTCCTGGGATACACCTGAGTGTATCTTAGAGTTATAGAGTTTTTTCGATTAGGTAGAGTACCACTAGAAATTCATGCAAGAATTATATATGATAGAATTGTATTTTATTTCCTTAATACCAAAAGGGGATTCATTTTCATACAGTATGTTATGTTATAGATCCTTTAATGATTGGAGGATGAGGTTGACCAATGCTCCTATTTTGTGACTATCCATGGAGGGTGTTGTGTATGTCATGTAGTTTGAATACTTTATAGTTAGGAATAGATGTATTTTGATGTTGAGGAAGGTAGTGGTAATGACTTATAATTTTATCAAACAAAATTTTCCTTCCAATAATTATGTTATATAGTATAAAACACATGAATACCATAGAGAACCTAATAATAACATTATTTTCATAAATTAAGAATGAAATAAGTGGTATATATAGAAATTAAGAAACTAATAAAAATGGAATAGTAACTCTTTTGTTAGAGTAGTAATGTGACCATTATAAATTATAAACCATAGAACAGAATTTTAAACACACCTATAAAAGTATAAATAAAATTTTGCAATCTTAATGATGAAAATATAAAATATATATCATGGAATAAGTAAATGAACGTTTTAAAATGATAAATTATGTATTGTTATTTTAGGGAAATATAAATGTTTATTAATAATTTTATAATTAATATAACGGTATTGAAAAATATTTATGATTATAAAACATATTAATTAATTAATATTTTTTCTTTTGATTATTATGTCATTTTATGATACCTGGATTTATTTATCTGTGTCATAAAATCGTTTCTAAATTTTAGTCGATATTTTTTGACTAATTGATCATTTTAAATAAAAATTGAATTTCTCATATTTAGAAAGTTATTTTAATAAAATGGATTCCAATTTTGAAATATACATTTTAAAAAATGGTTAGGGTTATGTTTTTGTACTTTTAGAAAATGGTTACATTTTGTGAATATTGAAATACTGTATTTTACGGTTTTAAAAATTAAAAGAAAATAAATCATTTCATGAGTCATGGTTGAGTCATGGATTAGGTATGTGGCCACTATCTCAAAAATTCATGATCTATTCATTTTTCATAGTCAAAATAATCAAAACTATTGATTTCCATGAATGAAAATAAAAAACTAAATAATAAATTCATCAAAAACCCAATTCTCCTCCAACTATAAACACCCCCTCCCCCACAACCTATTATCCTTACACATTAGAAGAATGTACCTTCCTTATATTTTACCCAATTCCTATATAAATCCTCTTCCCCACTTTTTGGTCTTGCAGGTCTCACCAAATAACATTTATAAGATCCATAATGAGGTTATCAAGGAGAGGACAATCAAGAGTTAATACTCTCCCTATATCTCTTTTAATTTATTTTATGTTCATATCCATCCATCACCTCCCCTATGAAGAGTAAAAAATATAAATCCATTATGAAATATATACAATAAATTTATTTTTTTAATTTAATATCCATCATCAAATCTTTTCCATTTCATTTTTTCTAAAAATGAAAACATCATTTGTGGGATATCGATTCACTACTTTCATGACTGATGAGTTTTTCATTGTCATTAACATCTTCATGGTGACACATAATACCATTTTTAGGGTTAAAAATATTAAAATATGTGTATTGAAACTTATATAATGTTTTGGAACCAGTATATAAACATATAATTGAATAAAATGATAGTAATTTTTTATGGTCATAAAAACCGCCAAAATAAACTAATGATTTTTTCTTCAATGTGTTATCTGATGAATTGTCCTCATATCAAAAATGAATATTATATATGAGAATAATAAAAATTATAGTAATAAATTAATACCATCTCATTATAGTTATAGATTATTTCTCCCATTTTACATGAACTTTCATAAGTATACACAAGCGAGCCGAGCATGATCCGTGAAGAAAAGAAATACAAAAATGGACAAATTAAACACTATAAGTCGTCAAAGTGACCATAAATGAACCGAAGAATGTAATAATAAATTAAATACATGTATAATAGTTTCTAAAATAATAAATTATTGGATTCAATATCATTATATTGGACATTACATACAAATGAAAAACTATATCATACATAGGGTGTGGGATTCTCTCTAGACCACCATTTTCCCTTCGGTTTACACATTCTCTCTAATTAACAAATATAATTATTCATTCATATATTTTTAACCTCCTAAATTTTTTTATTTACCAAATTTTATTACCCCAATCAATTATTATTTATTCGATGGGTAAATAATTTTTTTATTTGGATCCCTTTTCATTTCATTCTAATAAGAAAGCTCGATTAAATGGAATTTCCAAATTTCTTACCCATAATCATGTATGCTCCATAATATGTTATAATTCACCAATATTTTTATAAAATTTTAATTTTCATAATTAAAAAATATCTTACTTCATTTCTATTTTAATAAAAATTGTTATTACTTTGTTCTCTTCAAAGGATCCTTAATATTTTCCGTTAAACTGCACTAAATTGACTCATTTTTAAAGTATATTAAAAACTATTTTCACATGTTTTCAATTTTGATGGACTTAATTTATCATTATATAAGACTATTTTCCATTATTAATTTCATAGTATGATTTAAATTCATTTATTCTTGGATACCATAATGATACAACCCTTACTCTCCCTTATTACATGAATTTGAAACACATTTTTTCCATTGGAAACCCCTATATTTATTCATTATGTTTTATTATTCATGTGTAAAACATAATAATGAAAATGTTATGATGGTTTAATCCATATAACAGTCCAATACATTGGCTAAAATTTAGTCTTATGAGACGTCATGTTGGGACTAGGACATACCTGATTCCATTCTGGAACATTTTCCACATATGATATAGTCTTGGAAGTAAGCCTTAACACATTATTAGGTCATGTTATATGTTTTGTTTCATATTCCTATGCTTCCATGGATATATAATTCAATTTTATACATGTCATTATATTATACTTTTATTAATGTACCATGACATTATATGTCATCAGGTTATTTCTTCTAACCATTATGATATGCTTCATTCTTATTTTTTTTTCTTTAACTAGGAAAATTAACTTATCCCATTGTTCATATATTCTCCCTGTAATCATATTCAGATTTAAGAGCTAAAATTAAGTTGGTATCTCATTATAGATTTAAAATAAAATATGTATTTTTTTTGGTTTCATTCCATCAAATTATATACCCTATCTTCCAAAGAAACTATACTATATGATCCATGGTTTGTATTTAATGAATAATTGAAATTAAAATCACGTAATAATATATGTAAATGTTTAGGGCTATAATAGTTAGTATTAGAGAAATTTCTACTTACTTTTGGAGATTATGACTACAAAACTGTAGTTATGCACCTAGGGATAAGTATATCACCGCAGATAACAATGATTGAGACATAGAGTACTGAATGATTAGATATATATTTCAATTTATAATTTTATCTGTATATGTTAAAATTTTCCTATTTATATTATTACTAAATATTTATTCAAGACCCACCCTAATTTTAAAATCGTTTTTTAGTTATTTAGACAATATATGAGAACATGTACCAACATTCAATGTGATTGGGAATGTGATGATTTCCCCAATTAAATTCCAAATATGATGGTAAGTGGGGCACACAAATTCAGGAAATTAATTTATCAACTAGATCAAGAGATGAATGATAACTTGAATCATGTGGAGTTCCATTCTACTCCAAAGAATGAGAAATTTTTGTTCTAATCCATATATGAGAATGGCCTCATATCATTAGTGGTTCTTCTCATACCCTTGTCATAGTACAAAGGGTAAATGATATTGATAAAATATTATATTCCCTCTGGTAGTAAAAAGATGTGTAATTAGTGTTGGTGGTCTATCATTATTAATAGTAATCTGATTAGTGAAGTAATGTAATGAAAATCAAAATGTTTATGGAAGAAATTGATTCCAATGATTTGGATACATTCATGTAAATATTTTCAACAACAATTCTCCAAAAACTCTACTTATTATAATGAAAAGTGAGTTCCTCAATTTGAAGAAAGAGGAAGAATATTTAATTAGAGTTTGTGAGGAAAATATTACCAATCTTACATGATAATCCTTGGGATTTATTGTGAACACTGAAAGAAGGTTGATTCATTTATTTAAGAAATTAATCCAATTATATTAAAATCATTAGGGATTCGATACTTAAAAAACTATGAGGATATTTTTTCTTGTTCCCTTATGATTGAAAAATATATTAGAGATTCTAATTGGTATCATTTTCTCAGATACAAAAAGAAGAGAATGGGTTGTAATATGGAAGGATTAAAAGGATAATCCCATGATGGGATGAAAACCCAACACACCATTTATCAAAAGTGTGGGAAGATTCATCTTGGGAAATATCAGAAGGGACCCATGATATACTTCAAAATTGGAAGAGATAGTAATATGGTTAATAAATATTTAATTGATATGAATAATCCCACTAATGTGTAAGAATAAGGGAAGGTTCATATCAGCACTCAAAATGTAGTGTTATGTTTCAACTATACGGAACATGAAAATTATAAGATCAAATTCCGTAATCCAAGGGTTTTTGGAGGTGATCAAAAAATTCTCCAAGGTAGCAACGAAGGGAATATGAAAACACTACTATTGCAGTGGATATCTATAAGGATGTGGTTATATTTACTTTTGATATACATTCAAAAATATGAAATGTACAATTTGATTCAAATTATATGGATTCTTTCACTTTTAGCATGTTTATTAGTAGTATTCAAACAGACCCTCAAAATAAGGGGGTTGAGTTATCTGTGAGAATAGAAAAATGGGTAAAATATTACATACAATGAATATAACTCCTACCTAGTAATTTTTGTGGACTAAACCAACCAAAAAATATTATCATAATTCCTATGGTAGTGTTTCAGGAAATATTGGTCATGGATTGTCAATGTTTATATAAATCCAAAATCAAGTTTATGGAAAGGGAGATTACCCTTCAAATCCAAAGAAAACCTACAACTATGAATGTGTAAGGAAAAGGATGAGTCCCTTTCAAAATAATCAACTCAACAATGGATATTATTTCATTATAAGGATGTATATCAAGCTCAAATGTTCATGAAAATAGAAAAAATCATGATAAAAGACATTACCATTATGGGGGATGACCTTGATGTGTTCACTGAAGAATTATATGGTCTTATTTATGACTGAGAGGTTGTGTATTCAATTTAACTTATTCCTAGATCATTTCCAATATCAATGACGCCTTAATGAATGGCCACTATTGAGTTGGGGAAACTAAGGATGCGGATTAAAGAGAATATGGACAAGGGATTTGTATTACCTAGTGCTTCATCATGTGGTGTGTTATTTATCTTAATCAAGAATATGTACGGATCAGTATTCCTATAAACTAATTATCATGAGGTCAATAAAATCATTAAAAATAACAAGTATCCCATTCCATGGATAGATGACTAGTACGATCAAGAATGATGGGCATTGTATTTCTCTATTGTGTGCCTTTAATTGTGATATCACAAATTAAAGGTAAATACGAACAAGGTATGGATACTATGAGTTCATAATTATGGCCTTCGGACTCACTAATTCTTTTTAATTTTCATGGACATAATGAAATTTTTCATTAAATATTACCTTGAAATTTTTTTGGTAGTCTTTATTATTGATATTATGGTTTACTCCATGTGCAAGGAAGATCATGAGGATCATTTTAATATTATTCTGAAAACCCTACGAAGGGTGAAACTATTTGAAAGGTATAGTAAATATGAATTCTATATGGAGGAATTATCATTCATTGGGAATATTATCACCTGTAAAGGAATAACTATGGACCCTTCTAAGAGATACAAATTCAAATAGTTGATCAAGGCAACCTCAGTAACGAATATCCTTGGTTCCTTTGATTTGGATGGGTATTATAGATGATTTTTGAAGAACGTATCATGATTATAGAACCCACTAACTATGATGACTCTAAAGGTAGTGATGCTTATCTGGGTCATGGAATGTGCATACTACATCAAAGTGTTGAAAAATAAGCACATCACCATAGAAGTACTCAAACATCTAGAATGTGGGGAAATCATTGTGGTATATAGAAATTCATCAAATAAGGGGTTAGGCAATGTGATTATGATGAATGATAATGTGATATACTATGCCTCAAGATAGTTTAAAATTAACAAGAAAAATAATCCTATTAATGATATGTTGTTGGATGTTTTGACCTTCACATTGAAGATATGGCCGAATTATCTATATGGGGATAAGTGTGTGATATATGTTGATTCTAATATTTTAAGATATATATTCTCATATAATGAGTAAAATATTTTATATTGATGATGTTTAGAGCTCATCGAGGATTATGACATCTCAATCCACTACCATCCTGGTAAAACAAATAATGTGTTGGATACTCAAAGTAGAAAAGATCTTGAAACATTATCATTGATGAGAATTGAGAAGGATCCATTATTTTTAGACATAAAACGATTGAAATTGGAATAATTAAGGAAGGAAGATCATCAATCCTTTCACAATTATTTTTTAACCATCCCTTATGATGAAAATTAATGATGATCAAAAATGATGTGGAAATGTAAAAAAACAATGGAATCTATCCAAAAACCGAAATCCACGAAGTTTAAATTTGATGAGAAAGTAGTCATAAAATTTGGGTCAAAGCTATACATACCATGCAACCCAGATAATAATAGAGGGATTCTAAATGATTCACATAGCTATGAATTGTCCATTTACCTAGTTAGATCAATGATGCATTGAGATCTCTTAGTTCACTACTGGTGGGAAAATATTAATAATTAAATTGTTGAATATATATAAAAGTTTCTAGTATGTCATGAAACTGGAGGATGAAATACAAAAAAAATTAAGGTGATGTGGAAACCATTTCCCATACCATGATGGAAATGGGAAAACATCACCATAGACTTTGTCACTAGACTTCTGATGAAATCCAAATGAAACCACAATATATGGGTTTTCATTGATCATCTTACAAAGACAAATAAATTTATTTAAATTCAAGAGGACTTCTCAAAAGGTCATATTTCATAGAAATACATTATAGAAGTGGTGAGGATGTTTGGAATACCATTATCAATAACATTCTATAAATATCTGATGTTAACCTCCATGTTTTCTATGAGTCTCCAACATACACTAAACACTGAGATGAACTTCAACTGGGCTCATTGTAAAACCCGATACTTTTATGAGAAATATTTTGTTTTTATAAATCATCAAAGGAATATTTCACTACACACAACACTAGCTTGGTTTGCTTTACACGCAACTGCGGCCTACCTCGATAGCTGGCGTCGTACGCAATACTGAGTTTCACTAAACAAGGATATGATATTAAAATATTATTAAAACTAGCCTTTATGAATAGTATTAACATAATTTTTAATTTTATAACATTTTAATTCAACTTATACATTTTCTAGAATGAGGTATGAAAGCAAAATCTGTTTTTTGGATAAAAGAAGTATTTTTCAAAAAATGCAGTTTTGCCGCCTTTTGATAAAGCACCCTCATTAAAGCTAGTTTTGGACATGTTTATAAGTTCAATTTGACAAAATAAAAATCTTCTTTTGAATCAGGATATAAAAATTTACTTTGGATAAATTTTTTATATTTTTCTGATAACTTTTATATTTTGATGAATAGAAAAAATAAGCTACTTTTTAATTAAAAACAACTTTTTTCATTGAGATAATTTATATGGATAAATTATAACATTGAATTGTTTTAAAGTATAAATAGAATATGTTTTTACCATTTAATATAATGTGTGTCATTATCATTAACTTTAAATTGAATTCATAGGTAAAAACATTTCAATCTTTGGCTATGTTTTATCTTTTAAAACCTGTTTTCTTAACAACGGGATTAATGTTAAATTAATTACTACAACTTCTGTGTTTTAAATTTTGAAAAATGGATTCCATATTTGGAATCATTGGGTCCAAATTATGTTAATAGGTTACTTTTATTTTTTGATATTATGAATAGTAACTACGATAATTTTTTTTATTTGCTACGGTTAAAGGTAAATTGGGTAATTCAAGGTTAAATGAATATTATAATAATTCAAAATTACCTTGAAACTTGTCCTAACCTTATTGGATGAGTATTGGCCGACCATGGGAATCCTGGGGTCGATTTTGGGACCCCATTGAGACACTTGGTAGTGACAATGACAATTTGGATTAATTAATTTAATGTAAAGACAAAATTGACATTAACAAATATATTTTAATAATTAATTTTTATAAGGGGTTATATAAATTATATTTTAGACTATAAAAATTAATTAGAAATATAAAAAGATTTCCTACATAATGATATTTTTTTATAATTTTTAGACACCATATAAATTAAATTATTTATGACACAATAAGGATGAAGTATTTGCCTCATTAATAAATGATTTAAATAAATAAGATTATAATGATTAAAATATTTTCCAAAACAGGTCCAATTCTGATTGGATGATTTTATTTCGACCATGAGTCATATTATCTTCATCTTTAATTATTTTTGGTCCTTCTGAAACCGATGATATGTTTATAATAAAATAATATTTCGACACCTTCCAAAGGTGCCCCTCTCCTCCCTTATAAAAGGGCACCTCCTCCCTCTCTTCCTCACACCAATTTGAGCATTCAAGCTATGACAAACCCTGCCCATTTCACTTCCCCACTTCCTTAGAAACCTTCTAGAGGTACTGGTCTTATCAAAAGACCAACTCTAGTGCCTTAAGAGAAAGTTTAAGGGAGGCACTTCGAGAAAGAGGTAATACCATCTACCGTTTTCTTCAAGTTCCATTCTTCTTGTACTCTCTATTCTTTAGTTGTTTCATTATGAGTTAATAACATCAGTATCCCTATTATACTGATATGTTATTATAAATATTAAACAACCCTATGTCACCTCTTATCCATCCTACGGAAAACGAAATCACTGCGCGTGCGTACGTACGGAATACCATCTCCACGCCGTGGTGTAATCTGTTTTCCACCACCACCTTACTTGGATTGGTATAATGGTGTAAAGAATAACTATATATGATTATTAAAAAGTGATATTGATTCTGAAATAGTATACATACGGTTCAATACAATTCCACGATCATGGTAACGATATCATCGCTCGTGCGTACGTACGGCCTACCGTCTCCACGATGTGATGTGACTCGTTCTATATGATCTTCATTGAATAATGATTATATAAATGAATTGAATGAATGAATATGATATATATTACACTAATACCATTTTGTAAATGATGTATCTATATCCTATAAAGAGGAATAAGAATTTATTCGACAAAACACGCATAAGAACAAAAAGTAATAAACACCCGAATAACAAGTAGTAATGAAATATTACTAATAAGAAGCTAAGAATATGACCATATATGATATAATAACAATAAATATGATTCTGTAGTAATTCAATTACATTATTTAAATCATTATATAGGAGGTTCGGACACGTACAAAGCATATCAAACATAAGGTAAGGGAAAATATCACAATCTAATTTTATTTTTATCCGAGATTGTTTATACTTTGGTATATACTGGGGTTTATTTTATCATCCACATCCATGTTTCCTCAATTTGTAATATTATTTCCATCCACCTACAATTTTTTAAATCCAATTTTACCCTTCGGTGAGTTTTTAGTAAAATATATGAAAGGAATCTTTTGTCATTTTTCATACGAGGTGCTTTTTTCTTTTCTGACAAAAGTACGAGAAGATTGTTTTTTTAACTTATATGGCATGAATGGATTTTTAAAAAATTATTTCCAAGAATCTTACATTACAAGTTTTCAAGCTTATTTTTAATCATGTTCTTTTAGATTAAAATTGTGTGACATGTTAAGAAAGGAAAAATGTTTTTTGAAGTAGAAAGGATATTTTCCTCAAGAATGGAGTTCAAGTGTTTTATCAGAATTATTTTCCATCTAAGATAATATAGGGTTCTGTTTATATCCCTATTATTACATTGATATGATTATGTTGTGATGGAAATATTTTTTTGAATTATTTTATCTTATATGAATTGTTTTATGATGTCATGATGTCTAAGATTCCCATTTTTATTACATGGGTTATGCTATGATGTATGGTTTATGATTTTGTGGAACACATAAGAATTGTATCATTATGAGATGGGTGGGACCTATATCTCCCTCCAATGGATTCGGTAAAGATTTTCTATCTCATGAGATATACATGGGTAGAACGGTAGGTTAAACCGGTTCAGTGAAACAGGACTGAAACGAGGAGTGAACTCGGTTTAGAAATGGACTTTGTCCACCAAGATAGTCTTGGAAATGAGTCTTGACTACTAAGAAATGATTATCTATGATTATGTGTGTATGAAAAAAGTTTAATGTTTTAATTAATGATTATTGGGATTACATTTCACTACTATGATTTATTCCATGTTATGAAATTATGATCTCTTTTTCAGGTTACAATTTCCAAAAGTTATGTTCTTATGTATATGATGTGATTCATATTTCTTTTGTTTACCCTTACTGAGAATTTGAGGTCACCCTTTTGTATGTTTTATTTCCCCAGGTCAGGAAGAAGTTTATTAGGTAGGATATTCCAAAAGGGACTCTAGATATGATGAAATAAATTGGAGGAAAAGTAGATTCTTTATGAACCAGTTGTTTTTGTTTCCCAGTTTCTAAAGACTCTATACATATACGGTCCTTTCCGGGTTTTGTTATACGTTGTAATAAGTGTACTTCACTTTTTAAGTATTACCCATGTATGTAAATTTTGGGTCGTTATAGTTGGTATCATAGGAAAGTTATAGACAACCTTTGGAAACTAGGATGTGAAAGCCTTAGTAAGAACCCTAAGGATAAGTCTAAGCATATAACACAATCTTAGTGTTTTAGAAATGGCCATGAATAACCTAGGATAAGACCTTAAGTGTGAAATTTTATTCTTGATTATGTGGTTTTCCTATTATATTTAGTGTTGTTCACACTATTCCTCTTTGTTTTAGTCAATGGCTGGAACCCGAAGGAACCGTGTTAATGCGGAATGTGACGGGCAATGCAATGATTGTCCCCCTAAGCAACCAAACGTTATGGGAGCTGCAATGCAAAATCTTGTAGCCATGCTCACACAACTTTCTTAAGCTATAAATCATGTTGGACTTCCAAACGAGCAAAGGAAGGAGCAACATTCTGTTGAATCCTTCATGAGGCAGCATCCACCTTCATTCAGCGGGTCTACTGATCCATTAGTTGTTGAACAATGGATCAGTACTACTGAAAAGATATTTTCAGTTCATCAATGTTCTGAACATGATAAAGTCATCCTTGCAGTGTATCGTTTGGAAGGAGATTATGATCAATAGTGGAATCTTATTAAGAATACGAGGAAAAGGGATGAAATTGAGTCCATGGAATGGGACGAGTTCAAGAACTTATATTTCAATAATTACTTCCCTTGAAATCTCCGAACAAGGATGGAGAAAGAGTTTCTTGAACTGAAGAAAAAGGATGATGAATCTGTTGGTACCTATGAAGCAAATTTTACAAGACTTTCAAGGTACGCATCTGGTATTATTATCCAACCTGAGAGTAAGATCGATCGATTCTTTAGTGGATTAAAACCAAGTCTTCGAAGGGCCTTAGCCATAAGGGACTTCAATAGCCATGAGGAAATCGTTCGATGTGATCTGAAAGTTGAGACGGAGATTGGAGTAACCCATCAGTCATATGGGGTTGATAAGAAGTGGAAAATAGAATTCAAAGGAAAATCTAATGAGCACACTAAAAAGAAGATGAGATTTCCCTTATGCTCAAAGTGTGGAAAGAAACATGGAGGGAGTTGTCTTAAAGGTACAAGTAAATGTTTCAAATGTGGAATGTAAGGTCATTAGGCATTTAAATGCCACAATGATGGGAAGAAGATGTCTAATGATGAAACCAAAGAAAGGGATACACAGAATGAACCTACTACACTTCAATGTTTCAAGTGCAAGGAGATAGGGCATTATGCCAATCAATGCCCAAATCCAAGGGTTGATGATGATGGTCAACATCAACAAACTCATAAGGCTAAAGACAAAGGAATGTCACATGCAATTTCTATCAGCGATGTGGAGTATGATAATGACGTGGTGAAAGGTACAGTTACCATCCACTCTAAAGTAGAAAATGTTTTATTTGATTCTGGATTCACCCACTCTTAAATTTTTGAAGAATTTTCTAAGGGTATCACCGTATTACCTCAACAATTAGAAGTTGAGTTGGCTGTCACAACTCCTAATGGCACAATAGCCGCATCAAAAGTTTATAATTCTTCCCCGATTGAAGTTTGTGGGAAAGTGCTTCCTACAAATCTTGTGATCCTTCCTATAGTGGAATTTGATGTAATTCTTGGAATGGATTGGCTTTCATTATATGGATCTCATATCAATTTCCAAAGTAGGGAAGTCACATTTCATATTCCAGATCAATCTATGATCGTCTATCGATGCAAGGATGAACATAACCTTCCAGTAGAAATTTCTTCCATCTTATGGGTCTTGATTCCACTAAATGAAGGTTATTTATCTCAAATGGTTTCTGAGAAACTCACGATTAAGAATATGCCCATTGTACGGGAGTTTGATGATGTCTTTACAGAGTAATTGTCGGGTCTTCCATTGAATCGTGAAGTTGAGTTTTCAATAGAACTCGTACTAGGTGCTTTACCTATTTCAAAGACACATTATATAATGGCCCCAATTGAGTTGCAGGAATTGAAGAAGAAACTCCAAGATAATCCTGATAAGGGATTCATACGCCCAAGTGTGTCACCTTGGGGAGCACGTGTTCTATTTGTTAAGAAGAAAGATGGATCAATGAGACTCTGCATTGATTATCGAGAACATAACAAGATCACTATCAAGAACAAATATCCTCTCCCACGCATTGATGACTTATTTGACCAACTATGCGGAGCTCAATACTTTTCCAAGATTGATCTTCATTCTGGGAATCATCAATTAAGGGTCAAAAGGGAGGATATACCAAATACGGATTTCCATACAAGGTATGGACACTATGAATTTATATTGATGCCATTTGGTCTTACTAATGCCCATGCTATCTTCATTGATCTGCTGAATAGAGTCTTTAGAGACTATCTTGATCAATTTTTGGAAGTCTTTATAGACGATATTCTTGTCTATTAAAAGAGCAAGGAATAACATGAAGATCACTTGATAATTATATTTAAGACCCTGAAAAAGGAGAAGATTTATGCCAAATTTACCAAGTGTGAATTTTGGCTTCAAAAGGTTGAATTTTTGGGTCACATAATCTCAAAAGAGGGGATATCTGTAGATATAGAAAAAACAGAGGTTATCGAAAGATGGTCATGACCAACAACTATAACCAAGATCTGAAGTTTTCTTGGTTTGTCTGGATATTATCGATGTTTTTTGAAAGATTTTTCACAATTATCTAATCCACTCACCAGGTTGACTCGGAAAGGAGTTAAGTTTGTTTGGACAGAGGAATGTGAAGAGAATTTCAAGGAGTTGAAAAGAAGGTTATCCAGTGCACCTATTCTCACACTATCTTGTAGTGGAGAAAGGTTTGTGATCTACAGTGATGCATCCAAGAAGGGATTGGCTTGTGTTCTTATGAAAAACAATATGGTGATAGCATATGCCTCACGACAGTTGAAAATACATGAGCAAAATTACCCAACTCATGATTTGGAGTTAGCTGCGGTAATCTTTGAATTAAAGATTTGGAGGCATTATCTTTATGGAGAAAAGTGTTACATTTATACTGATCATAAAAGTTTAAAGTATATTTTCACACAAAAGGAGTTGAATATGCGCCAAAGAAGATGGTTAGAGCTGATTAAGGATTACGACTGCTCAATGCATTACCACCCTGGGAAAGAAAACAAGGTGGCAGATGCATTAAGTCGACAAGACCATGCTAGCATATCCATGATGAGGATCACAAAAGATCCAATATTTATGGATTTACATAGGATGGATCTTGGAATTATAGTGAAAGGGGTAAAATCGTATCTTTCTCAAATGAATGTTCAACCATCTATACATGTGAAGATTAAAGAGGCGCAAAAAGAAGATGTAGAGTTACAGAAGAAGGTGAGAAATGTACCTGAATTCATCCTTGATTGTGATGGGATAATAAAGTTCAGGAATCGGGTTTGTGTTCCTCCCACCCTCTAATTAAAGAAGGATCTTCTGGATGAGGCTCATAGTTCTTCATTCTCTATTCATACTGGAAGCACGAAGATGTATAGGGACCTGAAAGAGTACTTCTGGTGGGATGGCATGAAAAGAGATGTTGCTAAATATGTCCCTCGATGCTTGGTTTGTCAGCAAGTTAAAGCTGAGAGACAGAAGTCTAAGGGGATGTTACAACCATTACCCATATTCGAATGGAAATGAGAAAACACCACTATGGACTTTGTCACTGGACTTCCTAAAACATCTGAAGGAAATAATGCTTTCTGGGTCATAGTTGATCGTCTTAAAAAGTCTGTACACTTCATTGCTATTAGAGAGGATTTCTCTCTGGATCATCTTTCCAGGATATATGTAAAGGAAGTGGTAAGAGTGCATGGAGTACCAATTTCTATTATATGTGATCGGGATCCGAGGTTTATCTCAAAGTTCTGGCGAAGTCTTCAGCATACTTTGGATACAGAGTTGAGTTTCAGCACTGCTTATCATCCTCAGACAGATGGTCAGTCTGAGAGAAAAATTCAAACTCTAGAAGATATGTTGAGAGCTTGCTCTATGGATTTTAAAGGGGTTGGGATCAACACCTACCTTTGGTGGAATTTTCTTATAATAATAGCTTTCACTCCATTATTCATATGGCTCCTTATGAAGATCTCTATGGAAAGAAATACAGGACTCCAACTTGCTGGGATGATATTGGGGAAAGAAAGCTATTAGGACCTAACCTTGTTGATGAGATGGAAGAAAAGGTCTGATCTATTCAACAACACATAATAGCATCTCAGAGTCGACAGAAAATTTATGCTTACAACTGAAGAAAAGACCTAGAGTTTGAAGTGGGTGATAATGTGTTCTTACGAATATCTCCCTGGAAGAGGGTCATGAGATTTGGAAAGAAGGGGAAGTTGAGCCCTATATATATCGGCTCTTTCAAAATACTGGATCGTGTTGGAAATGTAGCTTACCGATTGGCGCTTCCACCGAATCTCTCTCAAGTCCACAATGTGTTCCATGTAACTCTCCTGAGAAAGTACATACCTGATCCTTCACATGTACTCAGCTCAGAAGTTGTACAGCTGTAGCAAGATCTTTCTTATGAAGAACAGCCGATAGAGATTCTAGATCGTAGTGAAAAAGTCCTACGGAACAAGACCACTCGCTTGGTGAAGGATTTATGGGGGATCCACCAATTAGAAGAATCTACATGGGAGCTTGAGGATATGATGAGGGAGAGGTATCCTCATCATTTTGTTACAATGTGACGAATTTTGAGGGAGAAATTCATTTTAAGGGGGGTAGAATGTAACACCCGAGACTTTTATGAGAAATATTTTGTTTTTATAAATCATCAAAGTAATATTTCGCTATACACAACACTATCTTGGTTTGCTTTACACACAACAGCAGCCTTCCTCGATAGCTTGCATCGTACGCAATACCGAGTTTCACTAAACAACGATATGCTATTAAAATATTATTAAAACTAGCCATTATGAATAGTATTAACTGAATTTTGAATTTTAAAACATTTTAATTCAACTTATACATTTTCTAGAATGAGGTATGAAAACAAAATCAGTTTTTTGGATAAAAGAAGTATTTTTCAAAAAATGCAGTTTTGCGGCCTTTTGATGGCGCACCCACATTAAAGCTAGTTTTTAACATGTTTATAAGTTCAATTTGACAAAATAAAATTACTCTTTTGAATCAGGGTATAAAAATTTACTTTATATATATATTTTTTATATTTTTCTGATAACTTTCATATTTTGATGAATAGTAAAAATATGCTAATTTTTAATTAAAAACAACTTTTTTCTTTGAGATAATTTATATGGATAAGTTATAATATTGAATGGTTTTAATGTATAAATAGAATATATTTTTACCATTTAATATAATTTATGTCATTAGCATTAATTTTACATTGAATTGATAGGTAAAAACATTTCAATCATTGGCAATGTTTTAAATTTTAAAACCCGTTTGCCTAACAACGGGATTAATATTAAATTAATTACTGCAAGTTCTGTGTTTTGAATTTTGAAAAATGGATTCCATATTTGGAATCAGTGAGGCCAAATTATGTTAATAGGTTACTTTTATTTTTTGATATTATGAATAGTAACTACGGTAATTTTTTTATCTACTACGGTTAAAGGTAAATAGGGTAATTCAAGGTCAATAGAATATTATAATAATTCAAAATTACCTTTACACTTGTCCTAACCTTATTGGATGAGTATTGGCCGACCATGGGCATCCTTGGGTAAATTTTGGGACCCAATTGAGACCCTTCGTAGTGACAATGAAAATTTGGATTAATTAATTTAATGTAAAGACAAAATTGACATTAACAAAAAACTTTTAGTAATTCATTTTTATAAGTGCATTTATAAATTATATTTTAGAATATAAATATTCATTAGAAATATAAAACGATTTATTACATAATGAATTTTTTTTTATAATTTTTGGACACTAAATAAATTAAATTATTTATGACACAATAACGATGTATTATTTACCTCATTAATAAATGATTTAAATAAATAAGATTATAATGATTAAAATATTTTCCAAAACATGTACAATTCTGATTGGATGATTTTATTTCGACCATGAGTCATCTTATATTCATCTTTAATGATTTTTGGACCTTTTGAAACCGATGATAAGTTTATAATAAAATAATATTTCCACACTTTCCAAAGGTGCCTCTCTCCTCCCTTATAAAAGGGAACCTCTTCCCTCTCTTCCTCACACCAATT
Source organism: Viscum album (assembly GCA_963277665.1). Classification (NCBI taxonomy): domain Eukaryota; kingdom Viridiplantae; phylum Streptophyta; class Magnoliopsida; order Santalales; family Viscaceae; genus Viscum; species Viscum album. The sequence continues at coordinate 65,178,954 of OY728128.1, forward strand.
TGAGCCTTCAAACACGGCCAAACCTTGCCCATTTAAATTACCCACTTCCTTAGAAACCTAATAGCGGTACTGGTCTTCTCAAAAGACCAACTCTAGTGCCTTAAGAGAATGTTTAAGTGGGGCACTTCGAGAGAGAGGTAATACCTTCTACCGCCTTCTTCAAGTTCCATTCTTCTTCTACTCCCTCTTCATTAGTTGTTTCATTATGAGGTAATAAAATCAGTATCCCTAATATACTGATATGTTATTATAAATATTAAACAACCCTATTTCACCTCTTATCCATCCTACGGAAAACGAAATCACCGCGCGTGCGTACGTACGGAATACCGTCTCTATGTCATGGTGTAATCTGTTTTCCACCACCACCTTACTTGGATTGGTATAATGGTGTAAAGAATAACTATATATGATTATTGAAAAGTGATATTGATTCTGAAATATTATACATATTCTTCAATACAATTACATGATCATGGGAACGATATCATCGCTCGTGCGTACGTACGGCCTACCATCTCCACGATATGATGCAACTCGTTCTATATGATCTTCATTGAATAATGATAATATAAATGAATTTAATGAATGAATATGATATATATTACACTAAGACCATTCTGTAAATGATGTATGTATATCCTATAATGAGTAATATGAATTTATTCTGCAAACATGCATAAGATCAAAAAGTAATAAACACCCGAATAACAAGTAGTAATGAAATATTACTAATAAGAAGCTAATAATATGACCATATATGATATAATAACAATAAATATTATTCTATAATGAGTCAATGACATTATTTAAATCATTATACAGGAGATTCAGACATGTACAAAGCATATCAGACATTAGGTAAGGGAAAATATCACAATCCCATTTTTTTATCCGAGATTGTTTATACTTTGGTATTTACTGGGGTGTATTTTATCATCCACGTCCATGTTTCCTCAATATTTAATACTATTTCCATCCACCTACAATTGTTTAAATCCAATTTTACCCTTCGGTGAGTTTTTAGTAAAAGATATGAAAGAAATCTTTTGTCGTTTTTCGTACGAGGTACTTTTTGACTTTTCTAACAAAAGTACGAGAAGACTGTTTTTTTTAACTTGTACGGCATGAAGGGATTTTTAAAACATTATTTCCAAGAATCTTCCTTTAAAAGTTTTCAATCTTCTTTTTAATCAACTTCTTTTAGATTAAGATTGTGTGACATGTTATGAAATGAAAAAAATGAAGTAGAAAGGATATTTTCCTCAAGAATGGAGTTCAAGTGTTTTATCATAATTATTTTCCATCTCAGATAATATAGGGTTCTGTTTATATCCCTATTATTACATTGATATGATTATTTTGTGATGGAAATATTTTTATGAATTCCATTATCTTATATGAATTATTTTATGATGTCATGATTTTTAAGATTCACATTTTTATTACATGGGTTATGCTATGATGTATGGTTTATGATTTTGTGGAACACATAAGAATGGTATCATTATGAGATGGGTGGGACCTATATCTCCCTCCAATGCATTGGGTAAATATTTTATATCTCATGAGATAGACATTGCTGGAACGGCAGGTTAAACTGGTTCAATGAAACAGAACTGAAACGAGGAGTGAACTCGGTTCAGAAATGGACTTTTCCCAATAAGATAGTGTTGGAAATGATTCTTGATTACTAAGAAATTATTCCCTACGATTATGTGTGTATGACACAAAGTTTCATGTTTTATGTTATGATTATTGGGATTACATTTAACTACTATGATTTATCCCATGTTATGAAATTATGATCTCTTTTGCAGGTTAAGATTTCCAAAAGTTATGTTCTTATGTATATGATGTGATTGATATTTCTTTTGTTTACCTTTACTGAGCATTTGAGCTCACCATTTTGTATGTTTTATTTCCCCAGGTCAGGAAGAAGGTTTTTATGTAGGATATGCCAAAAGGGACTCTAGATATGATGAAATAAATGGGAGGCAATGTAGATTCTTTATGAACCAGTTGTTTATGTTTCCCAGTTTCTAAAAACTCTATACCTATACGGTCCTTTCCTGGTTTTGTTATATGTTGTAATAAGTGTGCTTCAATTTTGAATTATTAACCATGTATGTAAAGTATGGGTCGTTATACTCATCATTCTCAAATTGTTGTCCAACCAATGAAAACTATTCAAACACTAAAAGACATGTTAGCTTGTTCTGTGGATTGTAATGGAGTATGGTACCAATATCTACCTCTGGTCATGTTCTCTTACCACCATATTTTAGAATCAAGAATCTAAATGGCCCCATATAATCCATTTATGGGAAGAGGTAATGAAAACTAATGTTATAAGATGAAGTCGGTGAACAAAATCTTATAAGACCAAAAAATGATGCAGAAATGGTAAAAAAATTTAAAACCATTTGGAAGTATATATGGGATTTCCAATATTGACCCAAGAAGTGTTAATATAGTTGTTTATGGGACTTTTAGTTTAAGGATAGACACATGGTAGTCCTCTACATTTCCCCATGGAATCTGATAATTAAATTTGTGATGAAAGGAATGTTGAGTCCCTGGTACATCAGCCCCTTCGAGATTATTGACTTTATTAGAGCTATAAACTATAGACATCCACTTCCACATTGGTTTTCTTAATTAAACAATTTATTCCATGTGTCCCAATTGATGAAATAGATACTAAATACCTCACATGTACTAAATCCAAATGAGGTATAGTTGGAGAAAGAACTCGCATATGAAGAGTAGTAGATGACGATCTTGAACCATAGACATAAAGTTCAACACAACAAGACATCACACCTGGTCAAAGTACTATGGTGTAAACATGTGTATGAAAAGGAAACACGGGAACTAGAGGATTTAATAAAGTAGAAGTACTACCCCCATATTTTTTCAACATTGAACGTGAAAGGAAATTTTGGGGTAGAAATATCCTAAGGGTGAATAATTTAATGAACCATAATCTTACCTATTTAATATTACATTATTATATTTATATAATATATTTAATAAAAAATAAATCTCCTATATAACCTAATATAAATATTATTTTTTAAATTAAGAATGAACTGAGTGGTATTTATAGAAATTAAGGAATCTATAGTAATGCAATTGTAACTTGATAGGTGGAATAAAAATATGACCATAAAAATACTAAATCGGCCAACAGAATAGTAAAATAACCTATGAAAGTATAAATACAATTTATAGATCTTTTGAATGGAAATATAATATATTGATATCATGGAATAAGTATATACATTTTATAAATTGCTAATTTATGTATTGGTATTTTTTGGAACATAAATTAAAATTTGATACTGGTTAATTAATATAATGATTTAAAAATATTATTTCGTAAAATAAATAAATAAATTAATATTTTTCTGTCTCATGATTATATATAATTTTATGAGTCCTTAATTAAATTTTCAATGATTCATAAAATCAATTATATATTTAAAATTGGTATTTTTTAAATAAATTCTTATTTTATGTTGATATTAAATTTAAAATATTTAGAAACTTATATCCGTACAATGGTGTCCATTTTTTAAATCATTATGTTGAAAAATGGTTAGGGTTAATTTTTGGTATTTTTCTAAAATAGATTATTTTTTTAATAGTGAAATACGGTAATTTATGGTATTTATCATTATAAGTAAATAAATGAATTTTTGAGTCATTTTTGAGTCAAGGATAACGTAATTGGACATTATATCAAACTCACATCATTTTTTTACTATAATTATCCCTAATTTTATACACTGTTGATAGTCTTGAACAAAAATAATAAACAATTGAATAAAATAATCAAAAACACCCCTATCCTCCCACATTAATTACCAACCCTCACAACCTTTGGTCCGGAAACCTTCTATGCCATGGATCTTTATTATATTAAAAAACTATCTCAAACCAATTCCTCACCTTTTGGTATTTTTGGTCTCATTGAAATCCAATTTCAATGATTCTTAAAGTGGTTCTGAAGGAGATGACACTCAAGAGGTAAAACCCTCCCACATTCTAATTTAGTATCATTTATTTTATTATTCTTACCTATACTTACCAATCCAATGAAAACTGGAAAATCCAGTATCATATTTATAATATATATTTTTAATGTAATATTTATCACCATATCTCTTCTCCTCTTCTTTTATTCTGAAAATTGAAATATCCAATGTGAGGTGTCAGTTCAGCGCCTTTGGGGATGATGGGTTTTTGTTTTTCATTACCTCATTCAAAGATGACTATAAGAAAATTTTATAGATTAAATAGATTATAATATTTTTATTATAACTTATTTAATGTTCGTGAACTTGTACAGAAACATATTATTAAATAAAGTGATACTAATTCATGATGGTTGTAAAATCTTCCAAAATAAACTCATCATTTTTTTCATCAGCATTTTATCAAATGAATATTCATCTATTCAAAACATAAATTAATTCCATATAATCCTTTTATTTATTTTTTTCTTCCATTTGAAAATAACTTTCTTAATTATACAAAAGTGAAACGACCATAAACCATGAAACTAACAATCCCCAAATGATGAAATTAAACAATATTAGTCATTGGAATGGTCATAAATGTACCAATTTAAATTATAATAAATGAAGATCATATGTAAGAGGTTATAAGTTAACTAATTAATGTATTTAAATTTTTTTTATTAAATTATTTAAAATTGTATTTAACTTTAACATGCAAGTTAAGGGATTCTCTCAACACTCCATTTTTCCTTCATGTTACACTTTATCTCTCTTTACACCACATTAATTATTAATTATTTTTGTGTACAACAATTATATTCTATTATTATGTACAAAAAATAAGCACTTAACCCAATTATCCTTCATTTTATGTGGAAATATATTTTTTATAACATTCAATTTTATGTTCCTTCCAATAAGAAAGCTTGGTAAAAGGGAACTTCTATATTTCATACACAATTTCAAGTACACAATATAATATGTATTAATCGATAATTATTTCTCTAAATTCACACTATTATTCAAGAAAAAATATCTTATTTAATTTATGGTTTTAGAAATATAATTGTTCATAGGTCCTTTTCAAAGGCCCTTTAATATTTTCCCTTCAACAACACTAAAGTGGCTCATTTCTGAAGATTCATAAATAGACCTTTAAAATGATTTCACTTCATTTTAAAAATGTTTATCTTGAAATATTACTACATTAACATATGAATATAAAATTATGGTTTAAATACATTCTATCATAGACCCCATTTTGATACTCCCTATGGTTATGCCTTGTGAAATTATTTGATACCCATTTATTTCCATGGGTAACCATTATGTTAATAAATTATTATAGATTATTAATGTGGAAGATATATGCATGAACATGTTATAATGGGTGTCCCTAGATAGTTCTATAATACATTGGGTAATATTTAGTCACATGAGACATCATATTTTGATAGAGAATAAATTTTATTCATTTCTGGGACTTTTTCCAACATGTTATATAGTCTTTAAAGATAACATTGACTCATGTTTATGTCATGTTGTATGTTTCTTACACACTTCTATATTTCTAATATTATATGATCCCATGTTATAGATGTTATTCTCCCATATAATTATTCATGTTCCATGCCTCTATATTCCATAATGTTATGGCTTCTATCCCATGTGCTATGCTTTATTCCTATGTTTATTTCCTTAGTGGGATTTTTAGATCATCCATTTATTCATGTATTACCTAGGTTATCCTATGAAGAAGTAAAAGAACATAAGAATTAAGGACTTCATTAATTATTTTAAACAAAATATGTTTTTACATTGGATTCATTCCTTATAGTTGTGTGCATAATCATTAAAAGATGGTAAAATTTATGATCCTTGGTTTGTATTTGAGTATTTATTATGGTTAAAATCATATAATAAAATGGGTAAAAGTATAGTTCTATTATATCAGATAAAAATTATGGACTGATCCAGTTTAGACACCTTGAGAAAAATTACATGACCTATACATGGATTTGGAATAATTTTTCTTCTATATGGATGTGTTGAAGAATTATATTTCGATTGATAATTTCATTATTCTCTCAATACACTAGATTATCAATTATATATTCTCCCAAATAAATCTTCTCTTGAGATTAATGAATTTATTGGAGTACATGTAGGAGTATGTGTATGGGATATTATACACTCTACTAAAGTGAAATGTGGGGGTAGATGCCCTTAGTAGGAAATTCTCATCTCTCTTGGTGGATGATACATCAGAGTAGTTGGATTTGACACCGATGGAAATGGTGTAATAGGGGGGTAAAACTTACCTATTGTTAATAGTGGTGACTCCACCATTTCTTCATCATGTCAGATATTTTTGTTTCGATCTAGTTGCAAGAGATGGTATTCATGGAGTTTCATAATCCCCCCTTAGTTCAACACATATGTGGGGAAATGATGTTTGTATTCCTTCAATGATTGTTTTGGTGGTATGGAACAAGGAAGATAATTTTTTGGATTTTCTCTTAACACGACATGTGTTAGGGGTAATGGCTTGACAGTAGGATTAATCATGTTTCAATCAAATGTTAGGTAACCTAGAATATAAGTGGGATAGAATATATATGGATTTTAAAATGATCCCACTACAGATAGTGAGATTATGAAACACGTTATGGGTGATTGTTGATTGATTTTCCATGTCTCATAAAATTACTTGAATTAGGGAGTACAGTTCAATAGATATTTTAGAGTTTCTTTAAATGCATCAAATCATCTTTCTCAATGGGGTACCCATGATGATCATTTATAACCATAATTATAAGTTTAAGTCATATTTTTGGATGGTAATGATGGATGACTAAAATTATTAACACCCATATGGAAGGGAAAACCAATTGGAACATACAATTTTTGGAGGATATGCAAAGAGCATGTGTGTTAGACATCATATAAATCATGGATTATCACAATGTATTGATTTATTTTTCTTATAATAAAAAATATTTCATTACTAATTGCATGGAAACATTTGAGGAAATGTATGGGAGACTCAACATGTCACCCTTATGCTAGAATAATATGAGAGAAACAATTATTTTTTGGAAAGAGCATGTCCTAGTAATTGTTAAGATGGTTTGGGTGATACATGAGCATGTGAAGTGGATTAGGGTTGACATGATTCTTACATGGACCGATGTCTTATGAATTTAGAGTTCAATCAGGGATACTATATTTTCATGATATTCTCCACATAATGATGATTGTGGTGGTTTGGATGTAGAATTATTTTATCGTTGAATATCATTGTTTCATTCTTGGTCCCATAGAGGGGTGGGGGGTTTCATTACACATTGCCTTCCACCCCCAGTTTCACTGAGTGGATGACGTCCTCCATGTTCCATAGTTGAGGATATACATGTATGACCTGACACATGGTATTTACTGAGGCAATATTGGAATCAAGGAAATAGCCCCATTATTAGATTATCAAGAGAAAATAGATGATTTATATGTGTCAATACTATGTGGATGGACCATGCCTCTAGTTTGAGGGTTTTTTCCCTTATAGGAGCATGTGTGTGAGCTCTTAGAAGTATGAATGTCTATTGAAGGCTCAGTACCCTCACTTTTTCGGTATCATCTACTTTACTAGGGAAAATAAATGAAGGTGGGGAGAAAGTAATGACTATAGTTTCTATATTTTTATCCTTTTAATATTTAAATATATATCCTTAGTTTATAATAGATTTGGGGTTGGTTTATGGTGTCTGGGGACCTCAAGATTAATATATTTAAAATATTAGTATATTTTAAATCACACAAAATAATTTTTTCTGAATAAACAGTTTTTCTATTTATTCAGACCTTAGATGGGAAATCTAATACTGTAGTTGTTTCAATAACATATGGTATACCCTAGGCATGTCATATAGTTGTCAAGTATTAGGAATCTTATTAAAGATGACCATTAAAAAGAATGCTAAGCGAATTTATTTTTTAATTAACTGATATTCACAAATTACCAATAACTACAATCCAAATCTATTTATGTTTCATCATAAAAAATCTCTTAGGATGGCTGTATAATCCTATGATATTTGAAAAATGGTGTAATATATCATTTTTGGAATTGACAGCCCAAGAACATGGATTGATGATTAATGATTGACGGTAATAATGAGATGGATGATGAATGAAATGGTATTATAACCTTCAACTCTAAAAGATGTGTTTTTTACCTAATATTTATCCATTTTTGAAGTATAGATCATTATTATTTTGTTTGACATCCTTGGATTAACTGTTAGACATGTATTTAGTATTTTTTTATAATATGATTTATGTTCTTCAAGTGAGCCTGATTAAATATAATTCATCAAACTACCTTGGTTATATCATATGGTCCTCTGATTTAGTCCATTTTTTATATAATTAATTTCCATTGGTAAGGATAACATTGGAAAATGATAATATTAAATTTTTCTTATTCTTTTTCCCCCACTATTCTATGTGTTATTCATAATTATCCCATAGGGTTATTGATTAAACATATCTATGCTAGATTCAAACATGATGGAATCATCATATTCATGAATAATGATAAATTATCTTTTTTGCGTTTTCCGGATGGATTGAGATATATTATGGGTTATATGTGATTTATTCAAGGATTGTGAACCCCTAATGGATGTGGGAGGGATGTCAACTACCACAATTGGAGATCAAAATTATTATTTCCAACAACTAAATGAATGATATTGTTCACTAAAGGTTTCCCTCATTTTCAGTGGATTCGTGTTGGTGAAATAGTGAAATAGTAGTTGAAATCTCTAATATAATGTCTATATAAATAAAGACATTAGTTTCTAAAAAATACAAAACTATGCACCGTGTACGACATAGGAACAAAAATTGTATAGTCCAGGTTCTTACACCGTCTAATGGTTTGGGTGTGTTAAATTTCACAAATTTTGTGGTAATACCCACACACTGTGTGACCCTACTCAAGTAGCCATGTATTGTGATTCTAGAACACATCCTTGATGATGGGTGGTTAGACCCACTATGATCCCTAAGGTATATTCTATGTATATTTACATGGATAGATGAGCAGTGTAACATTTGTACACACCTAAGAATTGGGTGAATATAAATGCATTATGGCCCCACTTACACTCTAGGAAGTTACACAATTATATCAATGATATTTAAAATTGATGACACCCTAATGTTTCTAAAAGGAGTCACACACCGTGTGGCCCGACATATATTTCATGTACTTTGGTCTTACACACTGAGTACTGTGAGGGGAAACAACCAGTCATGGGAGTCATGAGACACAATATGTACCCCTATGGGACACACCATATACTCTCCTTGGGTATATATACCATATGTATCTCTTTCATTAGGACTCCAATTTGTGTTCATCTTAGGATGTCCTAATTGTTTTCCAAATTGGATGCGATAATTTCCTATGTTTTGGTATTATAGATATTAATGAGGGGTTACATGTGGGATTTTTACATCATCGATGCTCAATTGATGTTAGTGACTGGGCATGACTGTTAGAGAAGTGATTGGTTCAGTAGTCCAATATCACCCCAGAGTGTGTGTCCTATATACTATTACCGCAAGTAGATTCAATACTACAACACACTACATCAGGGGAAGATCATCTATCTATTGAGTGTAACTCCCTAGTCTTCAAACTCTGGTGGGGAATGATTTGTCCCAAATAGAAAGTTTCAACCTCAAATATGGTATGCAGTGGTAAGGTACAACCACTCCACCTTGATTCTTGTGTGGTTTCATCGAGTCCTTATATTAAAATATTGAACATACGTAGTTGTTTTGGATTCATAATTATTATTTGGTTATGATGATAGAGATAATATTTCTCTATTCACGTGGAATTTTTATGAGAATATCTAATATTTGGTTTCCTATACCCAAATGCTTATATGTTGTGGTGACTATTGTTATCTATATTGATTCAATCATGGTTTTCATGGAATACAATTAGGTATGTATATACCCACTGATACATGAGATTCTTCCACACTCGTTGTATCTTATGTATTTAACCAGAAGTTGAACTTTTCCATTGGTGGACCAGTTTTCTGGGAAGAATATTGTACATGGATGTTTTGACCATGATAAGTTGTTGGCCTTTGATTTTGTGATGTAGGATATCCACAGTTTTCATTTTTCTAGTGGTTGTGAGTTTGGTTTCTTATTTATCATAGGGAAACTTTTTTCTCCTTTATATAAATTTTAATACACTATTATCCCTTAATATATATACCAAGATATAATTATGTTCATTGTTCACTATATATATTACAACCTTTTATTAAATATATGAACTATTTTATGGACCTGGTCGCATTATTTTCTGAATTTAATTTAGGTTAAAACCTCCCATTTTAGTTATATCCCAACTTAGTGCTTGTCTTTATTCTTAGGATTATTGGAGGCAAAATTTGGGTGTCACAGATGACATATTTTCAGACGAATTGTGGTCTTTGTGAGACCATTCATCGATTATAGTATCTATCTAAGGAAAAGGAAGGAGTATGTTACTTCTCATAACATTGATCGATATGTTTTTTATTTTAATAAGTTCCATTCAGATTTAAAAATCCTTACATGTGACTCTCTTGGTGAACTATAGGTTTCAAAATAAAAAACCCTTATGTACCTAAGGTACATGTTGTGTACTAGTTGTTGGATTCATTTTGTGATGGGGGATCCCACTGTGATGAAGTACTAAGTAAGTACATGTCGTGTACCTGAGGTACACATTTTTTAGGGGTTAAATAGAGGATTGTTAACCCATGGTGATCGGTTGTTTCAGTGTAACTTATCCAGTGAGGACTGCACATTGTGACCAAGGGGTACATGTCATGACCCGACCCTTTCCAAGATTTATTTCATTTCTTTTTCTATTTCACTTGACCTTTTTCCTCTATAACCACTTGGATATCTAACCTAAGCTGCTCCTAGGCATTTTCCAGAGGCGTCTCATTTTTCGGATCAATCCAATCAACTCTGGTTCATCATTTCATCTATTCTGTTTCTCATAGGGTAAGCGTTCTATTTGTTTCTTCCTTGCAATTGATCTTAATAACTCTCTCATCGTGCATTATTGAATTTTCGGATCCAAGATGGATGTTTCTTGTTTTCCTTATCTAGATCCATTGTGAGATCTTCTCTCGATTATTGATCCTTGGATAGTTGGGGTGCAGCGGATGTACATTCTTAAGGTACATGGGATTTAATTTATCTCCCAACCCTTGTCTTTTATTATGAATAAATACTTTGAGGAGCGGGTCTGATACTAGGGCCTTCATTGATGGAATAATTGTGTTTTTTCCTTTTGGATTCTATTTTGTGCATGTGCAACCTGAACATTGAGGTAGGTGGTTTTCTCTCTAGCCTAGGCTAATGAGCCTGATTTCTTTTACATTAAATATGGATTTATGAAATTGGAATGATTGTTTTCATGTGTTAGAAAATGTTTTTGAAGAAAAAATTGTTTTTCCAAATCTTTTGATAATTTTATTGTGAAATATTTTGAAATGGTTCTCAATGCATTGAAATTTAATTTTGAAATTGAGAACATTGGTTACCATGTGTACATTGGTGGAATGATTAGCTTGAGTCGATTTTCCATTGCTTGGTGATTATCAAGGGGGTTTTCTTGGGTATTTACTCTATTTCCTAGGGACGTTGTTCTATGGTAATGATATTGACATTTGTGGGGGTTAATTAAGGGGTATTCCTCTACTTCCTAGTCTGCTTATTCTAGGATCAGTTTTGTGCACTCGATTATTATAGAACTTGTAGTCTACTGCCTAGACCTGTTGTATATTGTGATGTTGTGATAAATTTTCTTCTATTTTGAACTACTTGACATTATGAGTTATCATTGATGTGAATGTTTAAGATTGTGAAAAATTATATTGAAAATATTCTTCGAAACATATATATTAGTTTTTATTTAGAACTGTGGAATAGGGAATGTTTACCATGTTTTCTATAAAATTTTTTTCCTATTTATCATACAATGTTTTAAATTTTTAATAAAAATAAATGAATTGTTATATAAAAAAATTATATAGATCACCTAGGTGGGATCCTAATATTCCTGTTAGCTCACACCATGAACACTGGTCCAATGGTGCATAGACATTTCATTTTCTTTAGGTATAGGGAATGTAAGGCCACAACTATGATGCGTTGAGGTTTGCGTCTACTGGTATGGGTTTTTAGTGGTTAGATAATTAGATTTCATCCATTCCATAATTGGAGTAGTTGTTTTTTATGAGTCCATGGTTGTCAGACTTGTCATTAGTGGTTTTATCTACTGTCTTCGTAGTCATGTTTCTGATGTTTTCGCTAATAGTTATGGCATATATATTTTTTAGACTTCCATTGTTATTTCATTGCTCTATATATAGGATGTATGGTTGTTCATGTTGGGATAAATCATTCCCCATGTTTTTTCATTCCATACTCAGTTGTGTGTCACCATCCCATGGGGATTGGGAACACCCTTCAGTAACATGATTGATCGGGTCTACTATTGGGTTTTGGGGAAACCTGGGTCGGTTCATTACTATTTGGTATCAAAGGGAGTGTGTCCTCAATAATATTTTCGGGGGATGTCTGTTAGACTGGAGAGAGTACTATTAGAACTCAAGAGGAATGATGAGGTAAGTACATATACCGCTTTTATCGTAACAAGACACCAGTTACCCTGGGATGTCGGGATATCTATCTCTAGTGTTGTTTTCTTGAATTTTAAAATATCTGTTTCTACAAATGGGTTTTCTTGTTTTGAAATGAGATTTGTTCTATGTCTGATCATTCATATTTTTCTGTATGCAGTAGTATGCCTCCGAGACATCTTCTCTTGTGTTTTTAGGAAGGTGTTTGTAATTCCCCGATGCTTGTTACCCATAGTCAGTGTAGTATTACATAACATTGGCATGATACAATAAATCATGTACTGAAAGACCAACCAGTTTAGTATCCATGGAAGTACTAGATATATTAATATTTTTTATATTACATCAGGAAAAAAAATCAACAATGTTTTGTCCCCTTTCAAACACTCCCATATCTGTAGCCTACCCCTATATGTCAAGCATAAAATACATCTTCACATCCTTGAAAAAATAAAATATAGAAAGGGGTTAGCTCAGATTATTAGTAATGATAATAATATAATGGAAACATTCATAAATAAGCATAAACATTTATGGAAATGTATAAGAATAAAACCAAAGCCTTGTAAACTTAAACTTATACATAATATGGAAAAGATAAAATCAAATAATGCCATTTACTAATTCAGATGGATATTCTACTTATCAAATAACCACATGGAATATCAATAGCCACTTTTATAATGATGGAATGCTTAATGCCATACTACATAACCACACAATCATGCCCTTGTTCCAAAATTACAAATAAGATTTTTTCAAGGCCTCATTCCAAGACACTAGTATTCCTCATGAGACCTACCGATGCATCGAGGAGATATATCGGGCTCCACCCCTCAATTACTATGTCCAATTCATTCCTCATATGAAAAGGTTTAAACATAACATAAACATTCTTATTAAAACTAGCATTAGAAATGTAAATACTTTATCTATAATCCATGAACGGTGTAAAAATAACACATCCATATTGAAACCTATCAAAAAACCATTAATACAATATGTATGTTTTTTATCATAATAAATAAACTACAAAAAATATTAAATCCATCAATGGATATTAACATAGATGAAATCAAAACATTTGGAGAGAAATATCTATTTCTGTTTTGAAATCATTTAGAAGTCATATAATTATAAAAGAAAACATTTATTATTAAAATATTCTTAAGGGAATATTTTAATATTTTATAACGGCGGAAAATATATGCACCCACCGTATAGGTTAAATAAGCATTCTTACCATAATTTTGTCAAAAAGGTCATAATGTACCTTGTTTGGAAACTGAAATAATGATTACATTCAAAACATATAAGGTTAAATAAGGGTGTAAATGAATTTAACCCATAGTCAAGTAAATGATAATTTTTTTTGATGTACATTTTTAAGAATACATGGATGTGGATGATAAAGAGGACCCTGTAGATACTTACATAAAAACAACCTTGGAAATAAATAGATTGTAAAATTGACCCTTAACTTGTAATTTTACTTAGTTGATGGTATTTTAACCTCCATTATGATAGTTAAAATATTTTTATTAAATTATTCCATAACTATATACATAAATATGATATCATATATGATCTAATAATATTGCTTTGTTAATAATATTTTAGTAGTTTCATCGTTTCGGGTGTTAACTGATTCATTTTTCTTTATATTCATTGTTACATAAGACATTTTTTTTATGGATATGATGTATTTGATTCATATACAAAATCATATTTTTTTTATAAACATTATTTATAATCATAAAATTAAAATTATAAATTAATGATTATGATTGGGAATGAATCTCATCGTGTTTCTGGAGACGGTAATTTGTATGTGCGCACGAACGAAAATATCATTATATTAATGGAGAAATCATATTTAATTGGATGGTTTATCATAGATAAAAAATAATTAACATGTTATATTTATTATTTACATCATTTACACTCATTATTAAACCCATCCAAATAATGTAGTGTTTGAATAAACAACTACACCATGACGTGGAGATGGTAATCCGTATGTACACATGTATGGTGACTTTGTCATTTATAGGATGGATATAATAATGAATATGGTTGTAAAGTTTTTATAAAAACATCATTGTATATATAAGATACTGGAGTTATTATTTTATAATGAAAACAACACTGAAGGAGGAAGTGGAAGAAGACAAGAACTTGAAAGAGGTGATTAATTATTTTCCTCTTCATCGGGTTCTTTCTTTTTATTTGATAAAAAAGGCTCCATAGGATGTATTTATGACCAAATAAAGGCCTCTAGGATGAAGGGATGAATTTTGGTTCGATATTTGGGCAGGGGTTGGCCGATCCATAGGATTTGTTTGTGTGAAATTCAGATAATGGGAAGTTCCCTTTAATAAGAGAGGTGAGAGTCACTTTAGGAAAATCTTGAAATATTATTTTATAATAAAATCATTTTCTATTTCTAATTGCCCCAAAAAAAATATTATTTAAAGTATAAGGTAGATATGGGTCTAAAACCTCACAACCAATAGGTTTTAGAAAGTTTTAGGTCACCATATTAACCTTATCTATTATATTTAACTCATTGTTATGTAACTTGACATTTACCATGTCTCTTTGTATTTTTATATTATATGGTTAATAAACATAGTATAACAAGACAAGAGAACCCCATGTGGTTAATTATTAACATATATAACCTAATCTATGTTATTTTTCCAAACCTTATATTTTTATGAATATTATATCAATTAATAATATAATATTTGATCTAAAAACTCAATTATGTCAATTTTGACACTATTTAGTATGTGATTTTTTAAATCCATAATAACATTATCACTTCAAGTAAAAATTATTTAAACAACCCTAAAATGTAATATTAACCTATAAAATTAGTGGAATTAATCCGAAGTCTAAATTTACATTTATTTGGATATTTATAATATCTATTATTTTAAAATTTCATTAATAAGGTAATTACTGCATCATCATTGTGTCATAAATAAATTAAACTATTTAATTTCTAAAAGTTATTAATAAAATACCATTACATAGGAAATATTTTTTTATTTCTAATGAATATTTATTGTAGAATTTATATTCTGTGTAACTCTATATTAAAAATAGTTTACATATTAATCTTTGAATTTAACTCTTTTAACTCTCCATTAAATAAAATAATAATAAATGTCCTAATCTAATCCATGTGGACCAAATGGGGTCATATTTTATTCCTAAGTTTGTTTTTGTCAAATTATAATTATCCAATATAATTAGTACATGTTTTATGGTAATTATCATATCATTTTTACCCTTAATAACCCTATTTACTTTTAACCGCGGTAAATAAAAGTTAAATGTTACTATTGACCAAAAAATATTTTCATCTTATTGAACCAAATTTTAATTACTAATATTATCTGTCTCTCTTATATGTTTGAAATTCAACTCAACGAAGTGGTAAAATTAGGTTTTAAACAAATTTTCAAATGCTCCTTGGAAGTGGGTAAAAGAAGGTAAAAACTTCGATAAAATTTTATATATCTAAATGTATTGTAAAATTACTCCAATGAATTAAGTTGAAAATATATAGGTACTATGTATATTTTTTGACCTAAAATAAATTAAAATAAAATAACTAATTATTTAAATAAAAAGTTGGGTTTAACCAATAATGCAATGTTTATTCACTATTCATCAAAAATTGCAAGTTTTCAGAAAAATTCAAAAAAAATCACCATAGGATAATTTTGATATTCCAAATTCAAAAATGAAGTCCAATTTAAAAGATAAAATTTATAAATTTCAAAAAGTTGGTATTAATATTCATAATGGCTAGTATGATTGGTTGTGGTGTGTTTGAACTCAAAGGTGCATACAAAATAAGCTATTGTATTATTCAATGGGAAATGTACCCTGGATGCTTGGGGTGTTACATTGTCCCCTCCATAAAATAATTTCATCCTAGAAATTTCTATAATACTACTGCATTAAAAGATTCAGTTGGTTCTTCATCATAAGTTCAGTGGGTTCCCACGTTGCCTCTTCTATCTTATGGTTCCTCCATAGAACTTTTACCAGACGAGTTGTCCGGTTTCTCAGCACTTGTTCTCTTGTATCAAGAATATTGATAGGCTCTTCACAATAAGACAGATCAGGTTCCAGTTCAATTTTCTCATAGGTGAGTACATGTATTGGGTTAGGCATGTATTTTCTTAATAGCAATACATGGAACACATCTTGAACTGTGGAGGAACATAGAGACATTTCCTATCTGTAAGCCATAGACCCAATTCATTCAAGAATTTTGAAAGGTCTAATTAAAACTGGGACATAATTTACCATTCATACTGAATTGAATAACTCCCTTCCGTAGAGATACCTTCTTGAAAACATGATCTCCTATATGAAATTCCAAATCCTTCCTTTGGATATCAGCATAGCACTTCTGCTTACTTTGAGCAGCATTGATGTGGGTTTGTATAACCTTCAACTTTTCAATCGTTTCCTCAAAAAGTTTTGGACCAATGAGTTTTCATTCACCGACATCATCCCAACAAGTTGGTGTGCGACGTCTCTTTCTATATAATGCTTCATATTGTGCCATCTAAATACTTTAATGGAAGCTATTATTATAGGAAGATTCTACCAGAGGTAAATATTGATCCCACATTCCTTGAATGTCATGTGAGAAAGATATCAACTTGTCTACTATGGTTTGAATAGTCCGATCTGACTATCCATCAATTTGATGGCGGTAGGCAGTGCTCAAACAATGTTCAATATCCAAGAATTTCTGAATACGTTTCCAGAATCATGATGTAAAACGGGGATCATGATTAGAAACAATTTGTAGGGTTAATCCATGAAGTCTTACAACATCTCTAATATACAGTCCAACTAAACATTAAAGTGGAAAATATTTTCTTATTGAAAAAAATGTGTTGACTCGGTAAGAAGATCAATAATGACCCGTATTTCATCATTCCTTCTAGGAGTCTTTGGTTGTATCATGAAAAAGTCCATAGTAATATCATCCCATTTCAAATCAGGTATGAGAAGAGGTTGCATGACTCCTCCAGGTTGTTGCCTTCTTGTTTTTACTTTTTGACAAACAATACATCATAAAACAAAATTAGTAATCTCCCCTTCATGTTTTCCAACCAAAAATGTTCCTTCAAATCTCTATACATCGTAGTTAAACTATGGTTTATATAGAAATTGGAGCTATGAGCATCATCCAATATTTCCCTTTTTATATCAGCTATATCAGGAACACAATGTCTCTTCCCATATTTTAAAATTCCATTTTCATATACAAAGGTGATCAATCTTCCATTGTTCACATATTTTATTTTATTTTTGAAATTCCTCATCATCATTCTGAGATCTTTTTATACTTTCTAGTTAATATGGTTTGGCAACCATTTGGAAAATTATTGATGTTTCACCATCCATGATTAGTCCCATATCCATTTTTACTAGATCCATGAAAATAGTATCACTTTCACCTCTCATCATGATAAAAACTCCTTCATCCATTCTGCTCAAAGCATCTTCAATATTATTTTCCTTCTCGAGTGTTATTTTATTATGCAATCATATTCCTTGAGTAGTTCAAGCCATCTAATTTTCCTCATGTTGAGTTCATTTTTGTTTGAAAATATACATCAAACTCTTGTGATCTGTATAAGCCTCACATTTTTTCACCATAGAGATAGTGAATCATTATCATCAAATAAAATATTACTACTTGAAACTCACAATCATGATTGGGATATATTTTCTCAAGAATTTTTAGTTTTTGTGATGCATAGGAAATACCTCTATCATTCTACATAAGGACGTAACCAAGTCCTTTCTTTAAAGTATCACTATAAATAACAAACTCATCATTCCCTGATGGTTGAGTCAATATAGGATTGTTAACTATTCTTATCTTTAGATCTTCAAAACATTATTCAAACTCTTTTGTCCAAACAAATTTAACCCCTTTTCACATGAGAATGGTTAATGGGATTTCCAATCAGGAAAAAATATGGGCAAAACACCGATAATAACCTAATAAATTAATAATACCATGTACCTCAGTTATACTCATTGGTGCTAGCCATTCTTGGATTGATTTGGTCTTTAAAGGACCAATAGAGATTCAATCCTGAGAGAAAATATGGCCTTGAAAAGAAATCTCCGAAAGTCAGAATACTCACTTTCAAAATTTCTCTTATAATTCTTTTCTTCTAAAAGTCATTAAGATAATGCACAAGTGATTATCATGATTTTCGTAGCTTTTGGATTATACCAAGATATCATAAATAAATACCACTACAAAATCATCAATATATTCCATGAAAACATTATTCATTAGATCCATGAAGACAAAGGGTGAATTAGTCAATCCAAAAGGCATTACTATAATCTCGTAATGCTCATACCTGGTTCGAAATGTTTTTTTTGAAATTTCTTCCTTCTTCACACCCAACAGATGATTTCCAGATCGAAGTTCAATCTTTGAAAAATATTGAGCTCCATGAAGTTGGTAGAATAAATCATCAATGTGAGGTTGGGGGTATATGTTCTTTATTATTATATCATTGATCTCCCTATCGTCAATGAAAAACCTCATAGATCTATCTTCTTTCTTTACAAAAAGGACAGGGGATCCCAATGGAGAAACACTAGGGTGAATAAATACTTTTTTACTCAATTACTCTATTTGTTTCATTAGTTCCACTAATTCCAAAGTGGTGATTATATAAGGGGTCTATGATATGGTCCTTAAACTGGGAATTATTTCAATGAAAAACTCAATTTCTCCTTCTGGAGGATGTCTGGGTAAATCCCCTAGGAAAACATCAACATATTCTGGCACAACAGGTACGTCCTCTATTAAAACATTCTTTCCTCACCCATAGTTATTTCATTCTCTAATTCCCCAATAATTGACAATAGTTGATCTATTGAGGGTGGATCTTGATAAGAATCATGTGGTGATGTTTCTGCACTAACAATAATGTACCTCTTATCATCATCGAAAATTGTATCCTCTTTCTTACAATAAATTTCACCATCATAGTCTGAAAGCCAATCCATTCTAAGGAATAAATCAAATTCAATCATAGTTATGATGATGATATCAACATATAAAGAACATTTATATTCCCTAATGGGAACTATTTCACAAAAACTTGTTGTCATGATACTTCCCTTAGGTGTTTTGACTGACAAATCCCTTATTAAGTCAATTTGAAAATATTTAATTTTCATAGAAACTAGGAAAATATGAAAAAATACGATGATCCAGAGTCAAATAAAGCATTGCCTAAACATGAGTAAACCATTAATTTACCTACCACCACGTCTTTTGAAGCTTATAACTTAGTTTTAGTGATCGCATGTGCTAGGCCTTTCTCCCTTGGCCTTTTCTGAGGTAAGTTCCCTTGGATAATAGGACATTAATTTTCATAATTCGTCTTTTCTCTACAATTATAGCATTCAACAGCCACTTTATTCCCCTTGAAATCACAAGCTTGGTGGCCTTTTTCACCAGACATATAACAGACTCCCATTCCCTTTAGGAAAGTACCAGGGTGTTCCATCCAACATTACCAGAAGATGGATAATTACCTTTTTCCTTCTTCCCCTTATTTCTATTTCCATAGTTTTCAGCAGATATCTTCTTCTCCAGCTTGGATTTAAAGTTGTAAGACTTAGAGAATTCTTTTTCTGTATTGATAGCACGTGAGACAATATCTTCATATTATTATAATGATTTTGAGACTAATTCTTGATGAAGAAATGGTTTTAACCCATCAAAAATCAATCAATCTTACTCCTTGGGTTACGTATATAATATGATGCAAGCCTTGCTAACCTCGTAAAGTTAGCCTCATATTTTGAGAAATTCTCATCCTCCTTTAGCCTTAGACTTAGAAATTACCTTTCCTAATCTGTTGGATGGTCATGAGGAAACTATGTTTCTATGAAAATATTTTTAAAATCTCCCCATTCCATATTTTCTACTTCATCATCTTCTTTTTTGTTTTAAATCAATGGTTACCACGGATCTGCATCTCCCATGAGGGGATAAACTTCCATGAAAACTTTTTAACGTTCTCTACTCCCCAAAGCATGAAATATATTCTCTAAATAATTTATCCATTTCACAGTTACTAATGGTTTTGTACTCCCATTCAATGTTGATGGTTGTTTCCTAATGAAGCAGTCTAACATTGATCCTCTGTGTTCTGGATTAGGTTGCTCCATACAGGTAATGTTATTATTCATAACCTAAGTGAGTTTTCCCAGTATGGTGATAACCTGATCAGCACTGGTTGCATCAATAGATCCACTATAATTATCTTTAGTAGAATGGAACTCCCAATATGGATTTTGTGCGTTGATATGGTTTCCATACATTATTCTAGGTTCCATTTCTAAATAATGACATACACTAGATTAGTATATGAATCTCAATAAATAATTCCAAACATGTAAAACACTTAACATAAATTGAACAGTTTATGAATATAATCCATAATCATAAAAATGTTTTATTTAAGAAAGTATATTATCATAAACCCTTCATAATGGTTTGTAATGAGAATGATAATTATCCTAAGCATATCCCCCAGGAGTTTCGTAACCAAGAGTGCAGCGAGGCCCGTTGTCGTGCACCAGTTCTCATTCAAGTCTTGCTCAAAGAGGTGTTTTTGAATTTTTCCCCTAGGTACATATGTGTCAAAGCTTCCTCTACCTGTTCATATCCAAACATGGATATATTCCTTGTAAAACTCACAAAATACCTACAGTACCAAAATTCTGGAAAGTTCTTCTTAACTAATCCTCAAAGTTTATGTTATGGTAATGTTCTCTAATCAGAGTTTTTCTAAATATTACTTCCATGGTTTGTACTAAACTTCCTCTGATACCAACTGTAATGCCCCAACCCCAGTTACCCAGAGTCGGTGCATTATTACATAGCATTGTAATGATACATGGAATCATGTCCCAAAAGACTAGTCTGTTTAGTATCCTTGGAAGTATTAGATACATTCATAATTTTTACATTACATCGTGAAATTAAAACACCAGAAACTTTTTTCCCCATTTGAACACACTTATCTCTATAGCCAATCCCTATTTATCAAACATAAAATAATTCTTCAAATCCTAGAAAAAAATATAGAAATGGGGGGGTTCAGATTCTCAGTAAGGATAACAATATAGCAGAAAGTATCATAAATAAGTATAAACATTTATGGAAATGTATAAGACGGAAACAAAAGACTATTAAACATAAAAATTATTATAATATGGAAAAGTTAAAATCAAATAATTTCATTCACTAATTCACATGGATATTCAACTAGTCGAATAATCACGTTGAATATCAATAGCCACTTTCATAGTGATGGAATGCATAATGTCAAACTTCATAACAAAATAGTCAAGGCCGTGTGACAAAACTACAAATAAAATTTTATCAAGGCCTTGTGACAAGACACTAGTTTGTCTCATGAGACCTAACAGTGAATCAAGGAGCTATTATGAGCTCCACCCATCACTTACAATGTCCAATGCATTCCTCATATGAAAAGGATTAAACATACCATAAAAATTTGTTTTAAAATGATCATACGAAATGTCAATACTTTATATATATACCATGAATGGGGTAAAAATAACATATCCAAAGTCAAACATATTAATAAAACTTCAATACTATTTGGATGTTTTGTATCATAAGAAATCTACATCAAACAAGCTTAAAATCCATCAAGGGATTTTGACATAGATGAAATCAATACTTCTTTTAGAGAAATATCTCATTCAATTTTAAAATCATTTGGAAGTCATGTAGTTATAAAAGAAAACGTATATTTAGAAAATATTCTTATAATATTGTAATTGAATCTTCAACGACGTTATAATGGCGGAAAATAGATGCACCCACAGTATATGTAAAAAAACATTCTTACGTTAATTTTGTAGAAAAGGTCATAGAGTACCTTATTTTGAAAATGACAGAAAGATTCCTTTCAAAACATATAAGGTCATATAAGGGTATAAATTAATTTAACCCATAGTCTAATAAATGGTAAAAAAATTTGAAATACATTTTTAACAAAACACGAATGTGGATGATAAAGAAGTCCTAGTAGATAATTAGGTAACAACAACCTCAGATAATAATGTGATTGTGAAATAAAACCTTACCTTTTACTTTTCCTAATTGGATGGTATGTTAACATCTAGTATAATAGTTATAACATCTTTAGAAAATTATACAAGAACTATATACATAAATATGATATCATATTTGATCTTATCATATTGCTTTGTCAATAATATTTTAGTAGTATCATCGTTTCGAGTGTTAACTGATTCGGTTTTCTTTTATATGCTTTGTTACATAAGCCATTTTTTGTTACTGATAGGATGTATTTGATTCATATAAATAATTATATTATGTTCATAAACAAAATTTTTAATCATAAAATGAAAATTATTCTTTAATGATTATGATGAGGAATGAATCGCATCCCGTTCATGAAGACGGTTATCCGTACGTACACACGAGCGACAATATCATTATATTAATAAAGAAATTGTATGTAATTGGATGTTATATCATATATAAAGAGTCACTAACATGTTATATTTATTATTTATATCATTTATACTCATTATTATACTCAAAAAATAATGAAGTGTTTGAATAACAAACTACCCCACGACGTGGGGACGGTAATCTGTGCATACGCACGTATAGTGACTTTGTCTTTTATTGGATAGATAGAATAATGAATATGGTTGTACTATCTTTATAATAACATCAAATTCTATATAAAATACTATATTTATTATTTTATAATTATAAAACAAACAAATAGGATGTGGAAGACAAAAAATACTTGAAAGAGGTGATGAAATATTTACCCCTTCATCGGGTAATTCCTTTTCATTTGATCAAAAGGGCTCCAGAGGTTGGATTTCTGACCAAATTAAGGCCTCCAAGATGAAGGGATGAAAGTTGGGAAGATTTTCGGGAATTTTTTGGCCGAGGAGAAAGGCTTTGGATGTGTGAAATTAAGATAAGGGGAAGATCCCTTTTATAAGAGAGGTGATGGTCACTTTTGGAAAATCTTGAAATATTATTTTATAATAAAATCATTTTCGGTTTCTAATGTATCCAAAATGAAGTATTTAAAGGATAATATGGGTAAGGTTTTAAAACCTCTCAACCAATAGGTTTTAGTCATGTTTAGGCCATCATGTTAACATTATCTTTTAGATTAAACTCTTAGTTAAATAGTTTGACATTTACCATGTCTCTTTGTATTTTTAAATTATATTGTTAATAAACATACTATAACAAGCCATGAGAACCCCATGTGGTTAATTATTGATATATATAACATTATCTATGTTCTTTGGCAGAATATTTTATTCTTATTAATATTATATCAATTAATAATATAATGTTGTTTTAAAAACTCAATTATGTCAATTTTGACACTATTTAGTATTTGATTTTTTTGAAAGCCATAAAAACAATACCAATTTGATTAAAATTTATTTAACCAACCCTAACATGTCATATTAATTGATAAAATTATTTTAATTTCTCAAAAGTCTCAATTTAAATTTATTTAGATATTTATAATATCAATTATTTTAATATTTCATTAATAAAGTAACAATTGCATCATCATTGTGTCACAAATAAAATAAATTATATAATTTCTAAAAATTATAAATAAAATACCATTATTTAGGAAATATATTTATATTTATAATTAATATTTATAGTTGAATTTATATTTGGCGTGACCCTATATTAACGATGGTTTATTAATTAAACATTGAATTTAACTCTTTTAAATCTTCTTTAAATAAAATAATAATGAATGTCCTAATCAAATCCATGTTGACCAAAGGGGTCCTATATTATTCCTCTGTTTGTTTTTTGTCGAATTACACTTCACTAATATAATTAGGACATGTGTTAGGGTAATTATGATATCATTTTTACCCATTATTTCACTATTTACTTTTATCCGTGGTAAATAGAAATCAAAAGTTACTATACAAAATTAAAATATTTTCATCTTATTGAATGAGATTTTACTTAATGATATTAGCTGTGTCTCTCAGATTTTTTAAATTTGACTCAAAAAATCAATAAAATTATGTTTTATACAAATGTCCAAATGCTCCTATGTGGTCGGTAAAAGAAGCAAAAATGTTCGATAAAATATTATATATCTAAATTTATTATAAAATGTCTCCAATGAATTAAGTTGAACATATATATGTATTATGTATTTATTTTGAACTATAATAAATTAAAATAAAATGACAAATTATATAAATAAAAACTCAGTTTTAACCAATGACACATTGTTTTTTCACTATTCATCAAAAATTGAAAGTTTTCAGAAAAATATCAAATATTCTCCCTAAGCTAATATTGATATTCTGAATCAAAAAATGAAGTCCATTTTGAAAGATAAAATTTATAGAATTTCAAAAGGTGGGTATTGCTATTCATGAAAGATAGTATGATTGGTTATGGTATGTTTGATCTTGAAGTTGCATACAACACAAGATATTGTATTATTCAAAGGGAAACATACCATGGAATCATGGGGTGTTACAGTGTAGCTTATAATGATAATTTTTAATACTGATGATAATGTAAAAATATGTTGGGTTTATTAAAATGAATGGTTTTAATTTAATAAAAGTGGTTCAATTTAATCAGTGTGAAATAGAAATAAATAGAAATAAATAATTAAATTAATGGACGTTATGCGACATCTACGTGGCATGGTCAGATTCAGATATCCAACGGGGTTGTTTAACGTGGTCGATGCGATGAGCATAAATATTATCATTATTAAAAATAATGATGGTGACGAGTTAATAAAATAAGTTGATGAATTGTTTTTATTATTGAAAAACAATAAATGACAATGATGGCGTAAAACTATGTGCGAGAGGTTAATGAAATTAAAGGTATTAAAAAGGGGTTGAATATTTAGTTATATTAATTTTGTTTTGTCGTGGATATGGTTTTAATTAAATGGAATGGTTTTAATTTAATATGAGAATAACCATGGTAAACTAATTTAATGAGAATTATGTTTTGAATTAAATGCAATGAGATTGGAGAGAGAATATTAACAATATATTAATAATGATATGAAATAAATTGGAGAGAGATAAGTTTTGAAAAATAAAATAAAAATAAAGAAATCAATCATGGAAGGAGGCACCACTTTTGGTGGTGTCATGGGATTGAGGAGTTTTTTTAAGTCATTATTATTAGATATTATAATAATGATTATAAGATATTAAATGGGAATAAAATTAAAAGAGAAATAAAGGAGAGAAGGAATGGCCATACGTGATTGACATGGAGTCAAGGAGGCGCAAATATTGGTTGTGCGTGGAAGATTGGATGAGATAATTTAATGAATTAAATTAAATTAAAAATAATAATATAATAATCATGTTAATGTTTTGGTAGGTAAAACACTTTTCTGACCATAACTTATTCGTGTGACATCGGTTTCACGAACCGTCTGCGGTAATGTGACCCTGACATCAAGAAGAAAATTATGAGTCCCATATTGGAGGAATTTTTCGGGGTTTCGGATTGGGTACCCGAAGCGGTCGGTAAATAATAGATTTAATATTATTATTAAATATTTGGCTCGTCATAACTTCCATGTGCGACGTCTGATTGGCTTCTCATCAGTGGCGATGTGATCCAATAATAAATAAGGTCAATTCAGTCTAATGTTTAAGATTAAATTATGGTTCGTGTCTCGGGTCCACGAGATGCCCAATAAAAATAATATTGTTATTATTACGGGATCTTGTATCCAACGTATCTCCCTCATACGGTATCGGATTGACGATCCGTCAGCGATAGCGTAACCCTGAAATTATGATGGCCATTTTAAGACCATTAATGAGCTACTTTTATGACTCATGCCTCGGGTCAACGAAACACCACATATTGATAGAATTGTCATTATTATTAAAACGCGTGGAAACCGCGTGACGTGTTGTGTGTTGACCAGTCAAAACACGTAACGGGTGTACAGTCACACCGTGTATTCATCAATACACGATGCATACTGTTTTACCTATTCGTTGGATATATAATAAAGGGTCGTGGATTATTTCCAGACCGATCGCTTCTTCTTCGTACAACGACACTCTTGGATGATCAAGAAGTCTTCCTCCTCTCACTTCTTTGTCCGAGCTCCGAATTACGATCTGTCAGCGGCCATAAGATCGTAGCGATGAGACGAAGCTTCTAAGCCCGGACTTGTCACCTTTCCTTCCGGCCTTCCTTCTCCAGCTTCCATCCTAGGAGGTGTTTGTCGGGTTTGGCGAAGGCGGAGGACACCGAAGGACGTCATCGGAAGCGACGTGATCAGGACCTTTTGAGGTAGGGGTTTACCTTTGTCTCTCTTTTTGGTGCAACATGCGGGGTGGGATATTTTTCTTTTGTTCCATGGGATGCAGTTGAACTTTAAATAAAGATAATAACCAGATAAAGAAGGGTTTGGGGCTTTGTGTTGTTTCTTTTGCCTTCCAGTTTCTTTATCTTCTGATTGTGATTTTGGATTGAAAGGCCTTTGCCTACTGAAAATCCAGGCCATTGGTGGCCTTTGCGTGCGCAATTGATATCTGAATTGTTTGTGGTTGGTTTTGTTAAAATATGGAAAATGGATAAGCACGTAAATACTGGCTGATTAAATGAGAATTAAAACCTTGTGTGATCACCCCGATTGAACAAAGTTGGAATAATGAACATGTTGGTGGTTTGGTTGTTTTGTGGAAAATGCCTTTATTTATGAAAAGTGTTTTGATTATGAAAAGTGTTTTGAAGTAAAAGGTGTTTTCAAATGTGGAAATTTTTTGTGTGTGGAAAGGGTTTTTATGTGTGGAACATTGAAATAAATGAATGATGGAATGTTGTATGGTTGTGATAATTTTTTGTAAATGAAATGGCATGTGGTTGCTTGCGTTTTACCTAACCTTGGTTGTGGATGGCAGGGATATGTTTGTGAAAGGTTTTGTCTGGATGATAGTTTCCCAGTAGTAATAATTTGTTAAACCATTTCATGAAACATGAAAACCTAAATGGGGTTGGGGGATGATTGTTTGGTTGTTGATGCATGCTTCATGGTAGCAGTGCCGAGGCACATGCTCAGTTTCTCTTTTTAAGAAGCCATAGGTTGGGCTGTGTGTTTGGTATATGTATATATATAATTGTATCTTTGTGTTTTGTTGCACCACACCCATGTCAAGCACCTAGTGCCGAACACTCCCATTTTATGGGAGAGGGTGTTCCCCCTTAGTTACTAGCTCCTTCCTGCTCCTTCTTCCATAGGATATGATGGCTTGAGGTGACCTTACACCCAAGACTCTTCAGGTAGGTCTTGGAGTCTGTGATGGCTTGAGGTGACCTTTAGCCCAAGACTCTTCGGGCAGGCTTACCGTTCCCAAGAACCTCCGGGATGAGGCCCAGGTGTCTGCGGGCGGGATAGTGGTCGTGGCCCAGGTGTGTGCGGGCGAGATGCGTGGTTGTGAGGCCCAGGTGTGTGCGGGCGGGATGCGTGGTTTGGCCCAGGTGTGTGTGGGCGGGAAGAGTGTGGTAGCGTCAGGACGTTTGCTGTTAGGAAGAGCAGCATCTAATTAAGTGGGAAATGGTGCGGGGTGCCCAATACTTTTGTTCTATATATATACTAAACATGTTTGTGTTACTTGGTGAGTGTGACCAGTGTGGATGGGTGGATAGTTTTTCCTTGTTAGTTTCTGGTTCTTCTGTTTTCTCACGGGACCTTAGGGTGTCTCCCCACTTGTGCACGAGAGCTTTAGGTTTCCCTACTGAGTATACTTGTATGCTCACCCTACGTTTACTTTCAGGTTTCCAGGAGGACTACCAGGGCCGTGCGGGACCCCACTAGTCGGGAAGTTGGAGTTGTTGCAGTTGTTGTTCTCTTCTTTTCTTTGGCATTGTACTTTTGAGCTTCCTTGTACTTGTACCTTGTTATAAAAATTGTTTAAACATGCATGTGGGCTTGGCTTGGGTTTATTTATATACACTTGTTCTTTTCCCTTTTTGGTGGTTGACTTGTCCTATTTCCCGATCCAAAATAATAAAAAGGGTAATGCCTCCCATATTTGTGAAAACTCATACCCTTGGTGCTAGTCGCCAACCCGGGGCCTACTGGAGGCGGGACTCGGGGGTCATTATCTCCCTTTCACCATTGCCAGCTCAGGAGGGGCATCTTTGGTGGGAGGGGGTCGTGACAGAATGGTATCAGAGGCTGATGGTTGAGAGATAGGATGGAGTCTGGAGTTAGGCACAGTGAGGATTGCATGGGATGGTAGGGAAACAGTGTTCGTTAATCTTGGTGCGTGACATAGGCCAGGGAAGACCGGCTAGGACACAGGATTTTAGGGCCCCCCGTGATCCGATGCAAGGACTCTGAGCCTACCGAACGACCAAGTGAGACTATATTGATTGCAGGGTAGAGACCCTAGGGAAGGGACATGCATCATCATGTTTGTGTTTTACTTGATTTGGGTGTTCTGGGAAAGAAATTTAAAATAAAGTGATAAAATGAAACCTTGAGAAATTTCCTTGCTACATGGGCTTAGGCATTCTTTTTTTACCATACAACTATGAAACATGTACATCAATAGAGAGGCAGAGGAGTGGGATGTGGACAGTGGCACGCAACAGAAGTGGAAACCCTAGCATGGTCAGAGATCGAGAGAGATGTTTTTGGTTTTACCTAAATGCTCTTGTTTATGTTTTGTTTAAATACAAGAGCATCACAATCCTTTTTTGAACCTCATTCTTGCCCATGCTTTGGGTCTGGACCTTGTTTTCCATGAGTCTATAATGCTATGTTATTTCCCTCTTTCCTTTAAATGTGTGTGAAGAGTCCTTACATGTGGGGAGAGGAGGACATGATCCCTAATCGAGACGCATTAATGTGGATACAATTAAACCTGTGCAGGAGAGTCAGTGCCGCCTAAAGCGGATAATATCTCAACATGGGAGAAGGAATTCCTCAAGCCATGTGTTCGGGAAATTTATTGTTGTTGTGTATGGTGTTGGGGGTAGTGTAAGTTTGGAAAATCCTAATATATGGAAGTCGGAAGACCTAATTCCTAATCGAGACACATTAATGTGGATGCGATTAAACCCGTGAAGGCGTGTTAGTGCCGCCTAAAGCGGATAATATCTCGGTATGGGAGAAGGAATTCCTAACTCATATAATTAGGGTTGTCAGTTGTTTCCTGTTATAACAAGAGCCCTGAGAGGTATCTTGCGGGGTGGTTGTTCGGATCCATTCTTTTCTGGGTTGGTTTTTAATTCTCGAGGACGAGAATGTTTTGAGAGGTATCTGATGTAATGGCTCGGACCCCTCCGGTCCATTCCTTATTGAAATCGATGTGGTCAACACGAGGTGCATTATAATGATAATTTTTAATACTGATGATAATGTAAAAATATGTTGGGTTTATTAAAATGAATGGTTTTAATTTGATAAAAGTCTTTCAATTTAATCAGTGTGAAATAGAAATAAATAGAATTAAATAATTAAATTAATGGACGTTATGCGACATCTACGTGGCATGGTCAGATTCAGATATCCAACGGGGTTGTTTAACGTGGTCGATGCGATGAGCATAAATATTATCATTATTAAAAATAATGATGGTGATGAGTTAATAAAATAAGTTGATGAATTGTTTTTATTATTGAAAAACAATAAATGACAATGATGGCGTAAAACTATGTGCGAGAGGTTAATGAAATTAAAGGTATTAAAAAGGGGTTAAATATTTAGTTATATTAATTTTGTTTTGTCGTGGATATGGTTTTAATTAAATGGAATGGTTTTAATTTAATATGAGAATAACCATGGTAAACTAATTTAATGAGAATTATGTTTTGAATTAAATGCAATGAGATTGGAGAGAGAATATTAACAATATATTAATATTGATATGAAATAAATTGGAGAGAGATGAGTTTTGAAAAATAAAATAAAAATAAAGAAATCAATCATGGAAGGAGGCGCCACTTTTGGTGGTGGCATGGGATTGAGGAGTTTTTTTAAGTCATTATTATTAGATATTATAATAATGATTATAAGATATTAAATGGGAATAAAATTAAAAGAGAAATAAAGGAGAGAAGGAATGACCGTGCGTGATTGACATGGAGTCAGGGAGGCGCAAATATTGGTTGTGCGTGGAAGATTGGATGAGATAATTTAATGAATTAAATTAAATTAAAAATAATAATATAATAATCATGTTAATGTTTTTGTAGGTAAGACACTTTTCCGACCATAACTTATTCGTGTGACCTCGGTTTCACGAACCGTCTGTGGTAGTGTGACCCTGACATCAAGATGAAAATTATGAGTCTCATATTGGAGGACTTTTTCGGGGTTTCAGATTGGGTACCCGAAGCGGTCAGTAAATAATAGATTTAATATTATTATTAAATCTTTGGCTCGTCATAACTTCCATGTGCGACGTCCGATTGGCTTCTCATCAGTGGCGATGTGATATAATAATAAATACGGTCAATTCAGTCTAATGTTTAGTATTAAATTATGGTTCGTGTCTCGGGTCCACGAGATGCCCAATAAAAATAATATTGTTATTATTACGGGATCTTGTATCCAACGTATCTCCCTCATACGGTATCAGATTGACGATCCGTCAGCGACAGCGTAACCCTGAAATTAAGACGGTCATTTTAAGACCATTAATGAGCTACTTTTATGACTCATGCCTCTGGTCAACGAAGCACCACACATTGATAGAATTATCATTATTATTAAAATGCGTGGAAACCGCGTGACTTGTTGTGTTTTGACCAGTCAAAACACGTAACGGGTGTACAGTCACAACGTGTATTCATCAATACACGCTGCATACTGTTTTACCTATTCGTTGGCTATATAAGAAAGGGTCGCGGATTATTTCCAGACCAATCGCTTCTTCTTCGCACGACGACACTCTTGGATGATCAAGAAGTCTTTTTCATCTAACTTCTTTGTCCGAGCTCCGAATTACGATCCGTCGGCGGCCACAGGATCGTAGCGACGAGACGAAGCTTCTAAACCCGGACTTGTCACCTTTCCTTCCGGCCTTCCTTCTCCAGCTTCCATCCTAGGAGGCGTTTGTCGGTTTTGGCGAAGGCAGAGGACACCGAAGGACGTCGTCGGAAGCGACGTGATCGGGACCTTTTGAGGTAGGGGTTTACCTTCATCTCTCTTTTTGGTGCAACATGCGGGGTGGGATATTTTTCTTTTGTTCCATGGGATGCAGTTGAACTTTAACTAAAGATAATAACCGGATAAAGAAGGGTTTGTGGTTTTTTGCTGTTTCTTTTGCCTTCCAGTTTCTTTATCTTCTGATTGTGATTTTGGATTGAAAGGCCTTTGCCTACTGAAAATCAAGGCCATTGGTGGCCTTTGCGTGCGCAATTGATATCTGATTTTTTTGTGGTTTGTTTTGTTAAAACATGGAAAATGGATAAGCGCGTAAAGACTGGCTGATTAAATGAGAATGAAAACCTTTTGTGATCACCCCAATTGAACAAAGTTGGAATAATGAACATGTTGGTGGTTTGGTTGTTTTGTGGAAAATGCCTTTATTTATGAAAAGTGTTTTGATTATGAAAATTGTTTTGAAGTAAAAGGTGTTTTCAAATGCGGAAATGATTTGTGTGTGGAAAGGGTTTTATGTGTGGAACTTTGAAATATATGAATTGTGGAATGTTGTATGGTTGTGATAATATTTTGTAAATGAAATGGAATGTGGTTGCTTGCATTTTACCTAACCTTGGTTGTGGATGGCAGGGATATGTTTGTGAAAGGTTTTGTCTGGATGATATTGCCCAGTAGTAATAATTTGTTAAACCATTGCATGAAACATGAAAAACCTAAATGGGGTTGGGGGATGATTGTTTGGTTGTTGAGGCATGCTTCGTGGTAGCAGTGCTGAGGCACATGCTCAGTTTCTCTTTTTAAGAAGCCATAGGTTGGGCTGTGTGTTTGGTATATGTATATATATAATTGTATCTTTGTGTTTTGTCGCACCACACCCATGTCAAGCACCTAGTGCCGAACACTCCCATTTTATGGGAGAGGGTGTTCCCCCTTAGTTACTAGCTCCTTCCTACTCCTTCTTCCATAGGCTATGATGGCTTGAGGTGACCTTACACCCAAGAATCTTCGGGTAGGTCTCGGAAGCTGTGATGGATTGAGGCGACCTTTAGCCCAAGACTCTTCGGGCATGATTACTGTTCCCAAGAACCTTCGGGATGAGGCCCAGGTGTCTGCGGGCGGGATAGTGGTTGTGGCCCAGGTGTGTGCGGGCGAGATGTGTGGTTGTGAGGCCCAGGTGTGTGCGGGCGGGATGCGTGGATTGGACCAGGTGTGTGCGGGCGGGAAGAGTGTGGTAGCGTCAGGACGTTTGCCGTTAGGAAGAGCAACATCTAATTAAGTGGGAAATGGTGCGGGGTGCCCAATACTTTTGTTCTATATATATACTAAACTTGTTTGTGTTACATGGTGAGTGTGACCAGTGAGGTTGGGTGGATAGTTTTTCCTTGTTAGTTTCTGGTTCTTCTGTTTTCTCACGGGACCTTAGAGTGTCTCCCCACTTGTGCACGAGAGCTTTAGGTTTCCCTACTGAGTATACTTGGATGCTCACCCTACGTTTACTTTCAGGTTTCCAGGAGGACTACCAGGGCCGGGCGGGACCCCACTAGTCGGGCAGTTGGAGTTGTTGTAGTTGTTGTTCTCTTGTTTTCATTGGCATTGTACTTTTGAGCTTCCTTGTACTTGTACCTTGTTATAAAAATTGTTTAAACATGCATGCGGGCTTGGTTTGGGTTTATTTATATACACTTGTTCTTTTCACTTTTTGGTGGTTGACTTGTCCTATTTCCCGATCCAAAATAATAAAATGGGTAATGCCTCCCATATTTGTGAAAACTCAAACCCTTGGTGCTAGTCGCCAACCCGGGGCCTACTGAAAGCGGGACTCGGGGGTCATTATCTCCCTTTCACCATTGCCAGCTCAGGAGGGGCATCTTTGGTGGGAGGGGGTCATGAAAAAACATACCATGGAATCTTGGGGTGTTACAGTGTAGCTTATTCTCCTCACGGAAACCCACCTATGGATCAAAATATCATCTAGACTATCAAACGGGTAGTTCGTGAGGTTTATCAATATGTTCCATGAGTTTTGATCATAGTGGTTGAAGTAAAATAAGGAGCTGATGGAGAAAGAGATCAATCATGAGAGTTCTTTCATGAGAATCCAACATCTATTAATTTGATGGCTAAAACTCTAGAGGTAGAGGATTGGCTGGACATGATCGATAAAATATTTAACATCCTGGAAACACATGAGAATATTAGGGTGAAGTGCGCAACATTCAGACTCAAGGGTTCCAGCATTCATTGGTGGGACTCTATGGTCCAACCAGACAACAATTTGGTCTTGGATTGGAAGGGATTCAAAACTCTATTCTTTCAGATGTTTTGTCCAGAGTCTATAATGTTGGACAATTCTCTGGATTTTTTATCTTTGTAGGAGGGAGTAAATTTGATTTCATCTTATACCAACCAGTTTGATAAGCTTGTCTATTTTTATCTGGACATGGTATTGAATGACCAACTAAATGTGCAGAAGTACCTGTAGGGATTGCACCAAGACATTAGATAATTGTTTTCATGTTCAATCATTCATCTTATAAAGAGATAGTGGATAGAGTAATGATTTTTGATGTGGACATGGATGGAAAATATGGCTTTACCACCTATTCTCAACCAACTGGTGATGGTTTCAATGCTGTGCATGGGAAGAAGAAAAAGTGGTAGGACTTTCCCAAGAGTGGTGGAGGTGGGTCTTAGTAGTGAGCCTCCTACGCACTATACGTTGCATCTAGTAGGGTGCCTCTAAACTACTACTAATGTAAAAATTGGGGTCACACCTGATGTTCTTGTCCTATTCCCCTGAATATTTGTAATAGCTATGAACGAGTTGATCATATATAGTGTTTTTTTCCAACTATAAATACACCTCATTATGGTTAGGGTTCATCAGCTATAAAGTCTACTACGGTGCAGTCAGAATCTTCAATGACTACAGGGCCTCATTCATAGGCTTCAGGACTAAATAATTTAGACATAGTAGATCAGTGTCCAATAAATGTTTATGTAATTCTAGAAACAGTGAGTGGTACACTTTTTATTTTATGTTCCATAGATACTTATTTGTTTGATACTGGTGCCTCACACTCATTTATATCTTCACATTTAATTTATATGCTTAAAATTCTAACAGAACATATCTCCATTACAATGGAGTTAGAGACACTACTAGGAAAGATAAAAGAGCAGGTGTTTCAGTGTCCTTCTTTTTTGTTGATGATAACTGACATGATGTAGGACTGGGATTTTCTCATTCATGGTCTAGATCTATTTAATGTCACCATTGGTATGGATTGGCTTGTCTCTCCTCGAGATGAGGTCGCATGTTACCATCAGCATGTTCCATTTCATGATACTAATGGGATCTCTCATGGATTTTAGGGAGAGTTGGACTGAATGTCAGGTCAGGCAAGACCATCTCGCCCAGAGCTTGGGAGTTTGTTGGTTTCTTTTTATTTTGATCCCGATGAAGTTTCTTTGGTTCAGGGTCTTCCTATTGTTGTCTGAGAATTTCCTGATGTTTTACTAGACATCTTATCAGTTCTTCCAGCCAAGTGAGATTTAGAGTTCATGACTGCCCAGGTGCCAGGTATACTGCCGATACTGATGCCTTCTTACCGTATTACACCAGTGGAGTTGAAAGAGCTCAATATTCAATTGAACCGCCTATTGGAGAAATGTATCATTTTCCCTAGTGTTTCTCCTTATGCATACCCTATTCTCTTTTCCAAGAAAGTGCATAGTTCAATTTAGTTGTCTGTAGACTATCAGAAGTCAAACTGGATAATAGTTAAGAATAGATACCCCTTTCCTCATTTGGATGATTTTTTCTGTTAAATGGGGAAAAGTGGTTCTCAAATATTGATCATTTTTCAGGTTCTCATCAACTCAATGTCCAGGAGTCTGATATACTGTAGACAGCCTTTTGGAGCAAGTATGAACATTATAAATATCTTGTGATTTCAAGTGGTCAAACTAATTCTCCATCCTTTCTAATAGTTTTGATGAATCATATATTCCATAAATATATTTATAATTTTGTAGTAGTGTTTTTGGATGATATTCAATATTATTCAATGTCTGAGAATGTGCATGAGCACCATATGAGTTTGGTTCTGGAAATTCTAATAAATCTTCTTTTTTATGGAATGTATTCAAAATACAGTTTCTAGATTCAAGAAGTGATGCTCTTGGGGAACAAAATTTCTGAGCAATGCATATCAGCTGATCCAGAGAAGGTAACAACTATTTTGTCCTAGAAGGAAACACAAAATGACATTGAGATAAAAATATTCATTTTACTTGTTGGATACTATCGACAGTAATTCAAGGATTTCTCGAGGATGGAATTACCATTGACTGCTCTTACCAAGAAATCGGTGAAATTATCATCAGATAAAAAATTTCAGTCTTCCTTTGATGAAGTGAAACAACTTCTTACATAAACACCTATTTTGATCTTACCTGATCCCGGTAAACAGTATGTGGTGTTCTGTGATGCATCACGTGTAGGTTTGGAATGTGTATTTTGGAAGGATGATCGTGTTGTAGCTTATGGCTCTCTTTAGCTTCGACCGCATGAGAAGAATTACCCCACTCATGATTTAGAGCTTGTTTCAGTGATGTATGTGCTTAAGTTCTGCAAACACTATCACATTGTGGAGAAGTTCATGGTATTCTATTATCATAAGAGTCTGAGGTATACCTTTTCACATAAATAATTTATTATTAGATAGATTTGATGGATAAAATACCTTCAAATGATGGAGTTCAACCTCACATACACCCCATGGAATGGGAATTTGGATGAATCCACTCCAAGTAGGATGCTATCATCACCAGCTATTCTATAATCAAAGGAAGAGTGTAATATTTTGGTACTTTTAGCTCAATTTCACCTAGAAACTCAAGAGGATGTCTCAAGTATGGTTTTGAATAGTTTTTTACTATCAACATATCTATTTGAGTCTATCATTCAATGTCAACAAAAATATTTTGAGTTTCTGAAGATTTGGAAAAACCTTTATAGTGAGTATACCATTCCTGGTTTGCCTCTTTCTTCAGATGGAAGACATCAAATTAGAAATTGAATTTTAAAACCATAATTTGTGAGAAGTTCAGTTTTTTTATTGTAAATACTCTTCATGGGACATTCATCTAGGAACTATGAAGATGTATTATGACATGAGAATATGATTTTGGTGTCCGAGTCTGAAGTATGACATTGCATATTAGGCGTGCCATTGTTACACCTGCCTATCGATAAAGGCAGAGCACTTGAAGCCCTACGGTTTACATAAACCTCTCCTAGTACTGGTTTGGAGGTGGAATGAGGTGTCCATGGATTTTTTTTTTGGTTTTCCATTGGAACCAAAAGGGAAATATTCTATCTAGGTGGTCTTTGATCAGCTGATGAAATCATCTCATTTCATTCGGATCAATGAAGCCACTAAATTTGAAGATCTGGTTAAGATGTATGTACAAGATATCATGAGGTTTCATGGTATTCCTTCTGTTACTTTTTCATATAGGGATCCGAGGTTTACTTCATAGTTCTGGATGATTTATTAAGTTGAAATGGAAACTAAGGTTATGTTGAGCACAAATTACCATCCACATATATATTTCTAGAAGGGGAATGTAAATCATATCCTAGAGGATATGCTTCAAGACTTTGTCTTGGATTTCAGTGGATCAAGGGATATCCATCTGGGACTGGTTGAGTTTATTTACAACAAAAGTTACCATTTTTCAATCAAAATGGACTCATTTGAGGTGTTTTTTGCTCACCCATGAGGATCACATCTGTGTAGGGAATGGGTGGGAGACGTCTCTTTGGATGGAACAAGTGTAGTGCATGAGATGTCAGCAATGATTTAGGTGGTGTGACGACATCTGGTTATTGCCCATAGTAAACAAAAATTGTATACAGATCAGCAACATTTTCATTTTGGGGATTTCCATTGCTGACTAGGTTTTCATGATAGTTTCTCCTCATTTGGGACACCATCGACTTGTAAATTAAGAAAATTTAGCTCCGATATATGTTGGACCTTATGAGATCACTGGACGACAAGGTAATGTTTCTTATCAGTTATCACATCTAGTTTAGTCGAAAAAACATTCCTGATTTTTTTGACATATCTCATCTCAGGAAGTATCACCCTGACACTGATCATGTTCAAATTTGGGATGAAATTTAGTGACAACTAGATGCTTCTATTTTACAAAAACCATTTGAGGTCATTGTCTCCCAAAAAAAATTCTTACATGGGAAGTCAATTCCATTGGTTAGAGTTATATGGAAACAAGGATGATATTCTCATGAGGCATGGGAACACAATTCATTGTTGAGGGAATATTAGACTAATCAATTTCTAGAGGTAACATCTCCAATTAGATATTCTGAGGAAAAAAGTCATTATTGTGGGGAATTTGTAACATCTAGTTACCTTTATTGGGTATTTTTTCCTTCTTCTAAGTTCCCTTATGGTTTAAAAAGTCCCTAGATGTAATTTTCTTTGTTAAATGTAGGTTGTAGAATAGGTACACATCATTTACCGAAGGTATTCATCTTGTATTGGTTGTCGGATTCATGTTGTGAATGGGGGATATGCTATGAGTAGGTGTTGAACAGGTTCACGTACTATAGGGGATAAATAGAGGACATTTAACCTAGGTAGATGAGTTTTTTTCATAACTTATCAAGAATTTACTACTAAACGTGACCATATGAAACACGTTGTGACATGACCCACACCCAAGTTTAATTCATGCATTTTTCAGAATTACTCATCCTTTTTCCTCCCAAACCTCTTGGTTGTCGACCATATACTTCTCCTAGGTGTTTTTCAGAGGCATCTCAACTTCGAGATCGATCCAATCAGATCTAGTCCATCATTCCCTCTATTCTTCATCTCTATGGGTATGTTTTCATTCCAATACGTCCTTTCTATTGATCAAGATAGCTCCATCACCTTGCATTATCAGATCTGCGGATCAAAGTTGGATGTTTCTTGTTGTCCTCATCTAGATCTATTGTGAGATCATGTCTCCATGGTCATTCCTTGGCTCGTTGTGGTGCATAATATGTTCTTTCTTGAGGTATGTGGGATTTATTATATCCTCAAACCCCTGGTCATATATTTTTAATTAATCCTTTGAGGAGCAGGTTTGATTCTTGTCCATTCATTGACAGCGTTGTTGGGTTTCAATGCTTATGGATTATGTTGTGGACATGTGTGACCCGAACATTGAGGTAGGCGGTTCTATATATTTCCTATGATAATGAGATTTATTTCTATATATTTTTAAATATTTTTATGAAATTGGAATTATTTTTTGTGTGCATTGGAAGAAGGTTTTGAAAGAAAAATTTGTTTTCCCTAGGTTTTGATAAATTTTTTGTGAAATGGTTTTTGAATGGTTTTCAAGGCATTAGAAACTAATTTTGAAATTGAGCACATGGGTTACCTTGGGTTCTTAGGTGGAAGGTTAAGCTTGAGGACACCATCTATTGATTTGTGATTATTAAGGAGGATTTTAATTTGTATTTCATCTATTTCTTAGGCCTGCTGTTCTAGGGGACCATTATTGAAATTTTGAGAGATTTACTCATGGTGTATTCATATAATTTCTAGAACCATTGTTCTGGGATCAGTTTTCTGCACATTATTATTATGGTAAAAGTAATCAGTTTCATAGACCTGTATTATTCCTTATTGGTGTGATACTTATGATTCTGTTTTGTACAGCAAGTCTTTCAGAGTTAGCCTTGATGTGCCTGATTATGCTTGTGAAAAACGATATGGAAAATATCATTTGAAACGGATATGCTTGATTTTGTTTAGAATTGTGAAAAATGGGATGTTTACAATGTTTTCAATAAAATATATTTACTTCTAATCATTCCATGTTTTAAATTTAAAATAAGAATACATGAATTATTAAAGACAATATAGCTAGGTGACACCTGGGTGGGTTCCTATTGAGCCTATTAGATCACACCCAGCACACTGCTTTGGTGGGGTGTAGACTATTGATTTTCTTCCATTAGAGTGGAAGGAAAGGCCCCATAGTGCGGTATCAAGATTTTTATCAGTAGGGATGGGTTGCTAATGGAGAGATGGTTGGAGTTCATCCATTCCATCATTAGAGTAGTTTCTTGGTTTTGATTCCTTTGCAGACAACCTTGTCTTGGAGTTTTTAGCTACTATTTTATTTTTCTTATTTCCAATGCTTTCCCTAATAGTTATGGAATATATATTTGGTAGTATTCCACTATTTCTTCCTTTTCTATATGTGTGTGTGTGTTGGGTGGTTGTTCAGGTTGGGAAAAACCATTCACTCAGTTTTTTTGTTCGATGCCCAGGTACTTATCGCTAGCCTGTGGGGAATGAGAACACCCTTCAGGAATGTGATTGATCAGGTAAGGTTCCATGTTTTAGGGAAACCTGGGTCGGTTCATTATATAATATAAAGATATATATGTGAATAAGTGTGAATTATTTGAAGATTTTGGAACACATTGTTAAACATAGTAATGGCTACATCCTTCTTTACAGTTTTTAAGATGCACTATATGAAAATGAATTTACTCATACATTTAATAAACATATGTTAAAATATATAAATTTATAAATATTATAAAATTCATTTTGGAAAATTATCTTATATATCACATGTATAGATGATAGTAAATGTGGATGATAAAATTAATCTTTGAATTTAATATTCATATTCCTTAATGGTTCATAGAATTTTATTAATACACATTACAGCTCATATGACATAGTCATATCATACCATATGACCTAGATTATAGGTAGTTGAATGATTTTTTTTATAAATTTCCTTACCATATGTGGAACCATCTGAATATGATCAAATTTTTAATTTCATTTCAAAATCATTATATATACATACATATATATATATATATATATTATTTTATAAAATATAGTCTTCATAAGTAACATTTATATAATATTAACATATTATTTCCATCAATTTCCCTCATTTAAAAATTAATTATACTCTTTATACCATTTTACCTAATATGGTTTCATATACAATAAGATTCCGAACTATATCCATAACATATTTTTGATAACATCAAAAATAATTACTGAATTCTATCATTTAACTCATTAGGTAACAAATTTTCTATAACATTTTTTTTATAACCATACAAAAAATTCTTTTTATAAACTCAAAAACACTTTTTTAATGAATTTTAATGTTTTATAAAACTCAATCAACATTCATTAATAAATAAATTATGGTTCCATGGACCTTTAAAGCATTGAAAAAAATTTGAATTCCTAAATTCATAAATATACAAAAAAACATCTTTTGGAAAATCATCATTGTTATTCAAGCTAGAATGGGACATGGTATAATCAATATAAAACTCATGTATCATTATACTTACATACACAAGTTTTATCATATTCATAAATGAATATTCATATGATCCATTTGTCCATGTCATTAAGTTATCATGGGACATTAAGTTTGTCAATCCCATATAATATATGAATATTTCCTAGATTCTCTATTTATATAATTCCTAGGTCATTGAATATATCATATATAATTTTACACTATAAAAGATCACATCCCATGCCACCCGTCTAATAAATTAGAACATTATACAATATATCTATTTTTTTAAATACATTACATAAGTCTATCTATTCAAGGTTCCAAATTTCATACTCATCGTATGAGAGGGGTCTATCTTAATCAAGGTTCCAAACATACACTTCAATTGTACCAATGATATACTATAAAACACTCGAGTTGGATTATAGAGGGGTCTATCTATCACAAAAAACTACTTTTCTAACTCATGGTCATATTTTTCATCCCTATAAAAAATCATAATCATGTAAACCATTATATTTAAACACAACATATAAAACCAAAAATGAACATTAGAATATGATAACTCAAATTCATAATCAAGAAGAATAATTAAAAAAATAAAATCATCCATAATGAAAATAAATAAACTATATTTTTTTAAACATGTTTCATTTTAAATACATCAACTCATTATTGGAAATTGAAAAAACCATATATAAGCACCTATCTAACCATGTCATGGATGATATAATAGAATTTAAAACTTTTATTTTCTAAATTTTTTGGATTTCAATAAACTCATTACATGTCCATATAACTGACTCCACGTCTCTATGTGACTATCTCATAAAATCATCCCACTAAACTCATTTAAAGTGAGAAATCTATGAAGTAATCTAGTTTGAAAAGAAGTGAACCTTATAAAACAAATTACAAATGTTAAAATATATGAACAAGTATGGATACTTATGTGATTCATAATAAAAAAATGTTTCCATGTCAATAACATTTGTCTCCACCTAAAAATCATTCTAATTTTATCATCAAAATCATACTTGGAACAATTTACATCAA
The DNA here is from genome assembly GCA_963277665.1 of Viscum album. Classification (NCBI taxonomy): domain Eukaryota; kingdom Viridiplantae; phylum Streptophyta; class Magnoliopsida; order Santalales; family Viscaceae; genus Viscum; species Viscum album. The sequence continues at coordinate 65,221,434 of OY728128.1, forward strand.
ACATTTTGTTAAAATAGAATTGGTAAAAATGAAATTCTTTATATTAATCTTTTCCCAAAAAAATATAAAAATTTTTAGAAAACTAATTGATATTTTTTTATATTTTTATTAGAATATCAATTTATCAGTTATAATTTAAAATTCACTATTTTCATTAAAAAATCAAATATAAACATATAAACTGTGTTCTTTCATAATATTATAATATGATACACAATCTAAATTGTGATAAGAAATCAATCATATTTCCCATTAGTCGAAAAATATTTCAAATACATTATTATTTCCATATATTATAATTTATTCTATGTTATTATAGAGTTATTTTGAAAATTGTATTTTTTTTATTTATAATATTACATTTTTCTATGGAGGAATATCATTTCCTCATATTTTATAATAAATGTGTGGTAAAAATTTATCATTAATAAAAAAATATTATTCATATTTTTTTTCAAACATATTATTGAATTTTTATGAATCATATACCATGTGTATATATAATTATAATCTTGTTTATTCAATCAAATAAAAATGTATACCATTATATCCTATTATAATATAAAATACCAAATGGGAACCAAAATAAACATATTTTATTAAAAATTTAGAATAGATTTTAGGTAATCCACTTGTTATAGTCATTAATGCTGACGGAATATTTCACTTTTATTATTTAAATTTATATGTTCAAAAAACCACAATATTCACATATAGAACCCTCAAGGGGGATAAGAATTATGCAAGCCATGTGTATAATCTAACACAAATTCCTGGAAATCCAAAGGAATTGAACCAGAATAATCAAACATATCTAGTTCCTCATTTGGCCACCCGATGTACTAAACCCATCGACAGTGAAATTGACCACCCTCCAACTGTGCTAAACAACCTTCTAGAGATTGGCCGCCAAAGAACATTTTTTATCATATAATCCAAATCACAAGGTGGCTCATAAACCCCCAGAACCGTTCTCACCAGAACATCCAAATCTGACTCAATGTCATCCAATTGGAAACCAATCCTACTAAAAACCATGAGGCCAGTATGGACCACTTGTGCCTCTAGTCCTTTTAAAATTTATCATGCCATAAAACACATTGAACACCACAAAGACCAAGTCATAACTATCATAAATATCCTTGTCTCCTCTCATTATCCCGTTTATGGGAGTGTTTCCCCCAGTATGTTTCAATCTACTGAGATGATGGCTCTATCTATTCGAGAAAACTCTTAGCATTCCATGCATGTACATTCTTTTGTGAATATTTCATACCAAGATTGAATATTTTCCCCCTTTTAGCCGCAATTCCAACTATAAGATTAATATCTTTATCCTCATCCAAATGTATAATATCAAGAAATGGGAGCCCAGCCTTGTCTGATTCTGAGCCTCCCAAATGATCTTGTAAATGGAGGAGCACATTGCAGACTAATCATTTCCTTCCATAACTCTACCCTCCAACCCTTGGAACTAGGAAGACATGAAACCTTTAAAAATGAGCTGTCCATGATCGAGGTGGGGGTGTAGAGTGAATAGATACCAGATACATGCCTCCAAATAACTCTAAAAAAGAGTTGAACTATTTATTCATTCTATGGGATCTCACTATAGGAGAAATCAGAAGCTAAGTAAATATTGCTACATTATATATTCTCATCCCCTGGTAAATCATTATTAATGATTATTTTAGACATGAATGCTTATTTTCATTAGTATCTCCTTCCACCAAACCTCTAAATACCACTCACACAATGTAATTCCTACATGAATCATCCTCCTATACTCCTGAATGGAAAACATTCCCAAGCTCGATCTGGTGAAGTATAATCTATCTGGATCTGTATTCATAATAATATCTTTATACACCTTATTATTCCCCTTATTGAGAATATATGGGATCAATAAAAGATGGACGCTCACTTCCTTAAAGTATATGTCATGGGTGGGACTTCTAGGGACAAATAGCCTCTCACCGCCTAGTTTTCCTTCCAAAATAAAATATCTCATTTCCCAATGATCTATCTAGACCAGGGGAGAGGATACTCAAGATGGGATAACATTCATTTAACACCCCACCCATACCTCATTCGATTGAGGAGGTGGTGAGGGTCACTTGGCATTAAGCGACGTTCCCAAGGCACAAAAGGCTGGAAATAAATGCTGAGGGATTCAAGGAATAGTGGGGAATGATTTTCCCTTAAAGAGATCACCCTACTCAACCAACCAACAATGAAATATGCATTAACTATCAAACCCATCCATATGATATGATCCATTATTTTATATAAACCAAAATTGGTCAACTAGACATGTCCACAAAACATCATAGTACAAAGCGAAAACTGAACAGCAGAACACCATGAGCCATGACACCACCATAGCTCCACACCAAGCTCCAAGCTCCCAGCTCCACCAACACATCTCAAGCATCACCATGAACCACTAGAAAGGAGATGCCTCACCATTACCTATATCCTAGTTCATGACATCAACAAAGACACTAATGTGACAAAGTATGGGGGTGAGTACAACTACTCAGTAGGTTTTACCAAAATGACTTCCCTATACATGCCACTATGATAAAATAGTTAACAGATTTATATAAGATAATCACAAGTGAATCCATAACTATAAGACAAATACACCCTTAACGAGCCATCTCACCCAAACAAAGTAACCCAGGGAAATCCAAAAAATCATTCCATGAGCCTAACATGCCCCACAAGGATGCCCAATCAAGCATTCCATGCAAGGAAGAAAATTCATCGATTTCAAATTTCCACAAAAAATTCCATCTATGCAAAGCAACACACAACAAAGCTACCATAACAGTGGGACTTCCTGCCCAACTTGTTCACCCCATCATCAGCTAGAAGGACTTCCTGCCCACTACCTGAAAACCCAAAACTATGGGACTTACAACCCATACCCTTCACCTTTTTGATAGAAAACATACATATCACAATCATATACCCATTATGTTCCACATCCAATACCATTCACTCGATCGGGGTGTTACTTTAATGGTGATACATTCACATCCAACTCATTTCCTTCATAGTGTGAGACTTCATGCCCATCACTGGTGAGGGACTTCATGCCCATCACCCTCCCATCACTGGTGTGGGACATCAATCTCATCACCAAAATCACCACAACATTTCATTCCACAGTTACCATCATAATACAACCAAAAAAATTACAATACCAACTTAACTAATGATTTCGAACAACATACCAACGATAACATGTCATGTTACCTCAATAAATCACGCATTTACAGAATACACCCTCAAACAATTTTCCATGTCAACCCACACTTCAATAAAACAACTCTTTTATTGAAAACCATTTTTCACAAAAAAAAATTTATAATCAACCACCAAGGATTTCAAAATCAACATTTCTAAATCACACAACAACCACTTTTGCTACAATAACCTGTTTCTTTCAAAAACCACCAAATCAACACCAAATGAGTTTCCTAAAAGATTCACAAATCAATATCACAATTAATTTCAATCAAATAAAATTAATTGTAACCAAAACCACTAGTTCAAACCAAGTGGAGTCGATAGAGAATCAACATACATATAGGGTTCTAATGAAATCGATACACAAGCAATCACACCTCAAATCTGGGGAACGCACCACCGAACCCTCTCTAGATCCCCTTCCCTAACATCCACCAGCCTTAAAATTAACATCCAAAGAAACAAAAACCCTTGTTCTACACCCAAAGGGTGTAGATCTAGAAAACAGAGAGAGAGGGACATGTAGATCTAGAGGAAAACACAAAGATCCACGAGAGGAGACTTACCTGAGAAGAACAGCCTACAAACCACCATGAATCCTCTTTAAAATGCTTCCTAAATTTGTCGTAGAGAACCCTCAACCCCTGAGAACCTGAAATACCGAGTGAGGCTATATTGGGAGGATGTTTAGAGTGTTTTAGGTCTAGCCTGAGGGAGCCTGGATTTAAAACCCCTTACTATAAGTGGTCGCACGGTTAGCCTCCACAGTTTGACAAACTGTGCGCTAACCGTGTGCACGCTACTGCCTCGAGATGAGGGGGTTGCATGATTACCATGCAGAGTTTAATGAACTGTGCACAGGCAGTGTAAAGCCTACTGCCTCCCCCTGCACGATTTATTAGAGAACCCGCATGGTTTCCTCTAACCATTCTCAAACTGTGCTCCCTTAGAAAAGCCTCCAAACTTATTCAAAACCAGTCCAAACTCTCCAAACCTCTTCTAAATTCATCCCACTCACTTTAAACGCATAAAGAATTATAAAAATGCTGCATACCTCAAACCAAGGGTTCTACATTCTCCCCACCATTGTGCATTCCATCCCTTAATAGTTCTAAACTAACCCTTTTCCGAAAAATTTAGGACCATTTCTCGACCATCTCTTTCTCCTGCTCCCTAGTCTCCTCTTGGATCTGGCCATGCTGCCACAAAACCTGAACGAGACCGATGCATTTACCCCACAAGACATTCCCTTTCCTATCTAGAACTTGCACTGGAACATGTAACATTGAATCATCGGACTCAAGCGTAACATAATCCCATCGAATAACATGGACATGATCCGACTAATACTTTTTCAACTGTGACACATGAAACAAATTGTGCACCGCACTGAAACTATGTTTCAAAGCCCAACAATAATCCACCTTACCAACCCCCTCAAGAATATCAGAAGGTCCTATATACCTCATAGATAACTTTCCCTGCTTCCCAAACCGAATATGTCCCAACCTAGGAGAGATACTCAAGAAAACATGATCACTCACGTCGAATGACAATGGTCGTTGACGATGATCCACGTTCTATTTCTGATGACTCTAATCCATCTCCATTCTCTTCCAGATTAACCTGATCTTCTCCATAGTCTCCTATAAAAGGCTCGGTCCAACCATCAAAGACTCTCCCATTTCAACCAAAAATATGAGAGAACGACATGGTCACCCATACAACGCTTCAGACGGAGCCATATGTATGGATTCCGGATAATTTTCATTGTAGAAGAACTCAACCAATGATAGGTGCTCCTCCCACGAGCCACCAAAATCCATGACACAAGCCTGCAACATATCCACAAATGTTTGTATTGTCCTATCGGATTTCCCATCTATCTAATGGTGATACGCCGTGCTCATAGTCAATGGTGTCCCATGGGATTCCTGTAATGATTTCCAAAAATGAGATGTAAACCTTCGATCTCTATCTAATTTAATCGAAACTAGAATGCCATGCCTCTTTACCACCTCTTGGATTTAGATTTTGGATAGATCCTCCACCGTATGATATTCATGAATCAGGATGAAATTGTTCGACTTCATTAGCTGATCCACTATCACCCAAATTGCATCGTTCTTCCTGACCGTTCATGGGAGACCTGTGATAAAATCCATCGCTATTTTCTCCTACTTCCTAACAGGGTTTGGTAAAGACTGCAACATTCCCACTGACTTCTGATTCTCTTCCTTGACCTACTAATAAGTCAAGTATCTTGAAACAAACTCGGTCGCACTTCTTTTCATACTATCCCATCAGAACTTCGCTTTCAACACTTTATACATTTTCTGAATTATAGGATGAATAGCCCACCTGGAATAATGATACGCCCTGAGAAGATCATCCTAAAAAGCAACTGGTACAACCATCCGATTCCAAAACATAACATTGAATCTCCATTCTGTTTCCAACACTCAATGGTCTCCCCACCATTGAGTTTCGACCTCGTGTTCACACACACAGAATCATATATCTGCGTCTCTTTAACCAGTTCCACCAAGTCCGGAATCAACAAGACCGCTCTATCACCCTAGTCCTCACATTCCAATAAATATCGAGGGCATCAAGGAACAGTGGGGAACAATTTCCCTTAAGGAGATCACCCAACTCAACCAACCAACAATGAATGATGCATGAACTATAAAACCCATCCATTTTAAATGAACCACGCCATCATATACACCAAAACCATTCAACTAGACATGTCCACAAAACATCATAGTAGAAAGTGAAAAATAAATTATAGAACACCACCATCCATGACACCACCATAGCTCCACACCAAGATTGAAGCTCTAAGCTCCACCAACACATCTGATGAATCACCATGAGCCACTAGCAATGATATTCCTTACCTTTACTTGTATCCCGGTACATGACATCTGCAAAGACACCAAAGTGCCAAAGCACGGGTGAGTAAAAACACTCACTAGGTTTTCCACCAATGACTTCCCTACTCATGCCACTAGGATAAAACTGTTAGAAAATTTATAAAAATTAATATATTTAGAATAATCACTAGTCCATCCATTACCATAAGCCAAAAACACCCTTACCAAGCCATCTCACCCAAACCAAGTAAAACCAGGGAAAGCCAAACAATCATGCCATGAGCCAAACATGCCACACAAGGAATCCCAATCAACCATTCTATGCAAGGAATCCAATTCATCCATTTCAAATTTCCACAAAAAAATTATATCTATGCAAAGAAACACACAACAAAGAAACCATAATGGTGGGACTTCCCACCCAACTCGTTCACTCCATCTTCACCTAGCAGGTCTTCCAACCAACTACCTAACAACCCAAAACGGTGGGACTTCCTGCCCATCTCATTCACCTTTTTTCAAGACCACATACATATCACAACCACACACCAATTATGAAACAAAACCAATACCATTCACTTGATCATGGTGTTACCTTAAAAGTGATACATTCACATCCAACTTTTTACGTTATAGTGTGGGACTTCATTCCCATCACTCGTGTGGGACTTCATGCCCATAACCAAAATCCCCACAACATTTCAATGACCAATTACCAACATAATACAATCAAATAATTGTCAATACCAATTTAACCAATTTTTTTGAGCAACATTACAACAATAACATGTCAAGTTACCTAAATAAATCACGCATTTATTGAATACACCCTCAAAAAATTTTCCATGTCAACCCACACTTCAATAAAACATATATTTTATTGAAAATAATCTTTCAAAAACATTTTAATTCTAGTCAGCCCCCAAGGATTTCAAAATCAGCATTTTAAAATCACACAAAAAAACCCTTTTTTCAAGAATAACCTGTTTATTTCAAAAAAAACCCAAATCATCACCAAATGAGTTTCCAACAAGTTTCACACATCAATATCACAATTAATTTTAAGTGAAGAAAAGTAATTTTAACCAAAACGACTAGTTCTAACCAAGTGGAGTCGAGAGAGAATCCAGGTACATTTAGGGTTCCAACGCAATAGATCCACAAGCAATCCCACCTCAAATATGGTGAACGCACCACCGAAACCTCTCTAGATCCCCTTACCCAACATCCAAAAGCCATATAATTAATATCCTAGGAACCCAAAACCCTAGATCTACTCCCAATGACTGTAGATATAGAAAACCAAGAGAGGGGGATATGTAGATCTAGAGGAAACCACAAAGAACCGTGAGAGGAGACTTACCCAAGAAGAACTCCCTTAAAACCTCCAAGAAACATCTTCAAAATGCTTCCAAAATGTGTGGTATAGCACCCTCAACACATGATAAACTAAAATCCTGAGTGAGGCTTCAGTGGGAGGATGTTTAGTGTGTTTTAGGTCAAGCCTATGGGAGCCCGAATTTAAAATCCATTACTTTATGTTGTCACACGGTTATCCCGCACAGTTTGACAAACTCTACGCTAATCGTGCACATGCTAATGCCTTGAGAGGAGGGGTTTGCACGGTTTCCTCTCACGGTTTAACAAACGGAGTGCAGGCTGGGCGAAGCATACTACCTCCCCCTTCATGGTTTCCTGGATAAATCACACTGTTTCCCTTAACAGTACTCAAACCGTGCTCCCTTAGAAAATCCTCCAAAATTATTTAAAACAATTCCAAACTCTCCCAACCTCTTCTCAACTCATCCCATTCACTTGAAACACATAATTAATAATAAAAAGGGCTATATACCTCAAATCGGGGGTGCTACATTCTCCCCACCATTGGACTTTCCATCCTTGGAAAGTAGTGAAGTCACCCTTTTCCAAAAGAGTTCAAGCCATTGCTTGACCAACTCTTTCTCCCACTCCCAAGTATCCTCTTGGATCTTTCCATGCTACCAAAAAACTTGAACCAGACTGATGCTTTTACCCTGCAAGGCATTCTCTTTCCTATCTAGAACCCGCACTAGTACATGCTTCATTGAAGCATCTAGATATAGCTCAACATAATCCCATTGAATAATGTGTCCAAGATCCAGCTGATACTTTTTCAACTATGACACATGAAACACATTTTCCACCACACTGAACCTAGGTAGAAAATACAAACGATAATCTGCATCACCAACCCACTAAAGAATCTCAAAAGGGATAATATACCCCAGAGATAACATTCCCTGCTTTCCAAAATGATGATGTCCCATCCCAGGAGATATTCGCAAGAAAACATTATCACTCACCTTGAACAACAACGGCCGTCGACAATGATCCAGATATGATTTCTGATGACTCTTTGTCATATATATTCTCTTCCTAATTAACCTGATCTTCTTTTTAGTATCCTGGATGAGGCTTGGTCCAACCATTTTTTACTTTCCAATTTCCACCAAGCATAGTGGAGAATGACATGTACACCAATACAACACTTCAAACGGAGCCATATGTATGGATTCTAGATAAGTGTTTTTGTAAGAGAACACAAGCAAGGACAAGTGCTCCTCCCACGAGCCACCAAAATCCATGACACAAGCGTGAAACATATCCTCCAAAGTTTGTATCATCCTCTCAGATTGACCATCCATCTGAGGGTGATATGCCATGCTCATACTCAACTATGTCCCAAGGGCTTGCTACAAGGATTTCCAAAAACGAGATGTAAACCATTGATCTCCATCTGATACAATTGAAACTAGAATTCCATGCCTCTTTAGCACCTCCCAGATATAGATTATGGATAGATACTCCACCATATGAGATTCATGAATTGGAATGAAATGGGCCAACGTCGTTATTCGGTCCACTATCACTCAAATGGCATTGCGCATCCTGTTCGTTCATGGGGGTCCTGTGAAAAAATCCATCATTATTTTCTCCAACTTCCAAACAGGGATTGGTAAAGACTGAAACATTCACGTTGGCCTCTAATGCTCTTCCTTGATGTGCTGACAAGTCAAGCATCTAAAAAAAACTCTGCCACACATTTTTCATACCAGCCCACAATAACTATGATTTCAATGCTTTATATGTTTTCTGAATTCCAAGATGAACAGCCCACCAGGAATGATAATACCCCCTGAGAAGATCCTCTTGAAAAGCAACTGGTACAACCATCCGATTCAGAAAAAACAAAACTGAATCTCTATTCAGTAGCCAACCCTCAATGGTCTCCCCACCATTGAGTTTCGACCACATGGACACAAACTCAAAATCAGATATTCGTGCCTCTTTAACTAGTGCCACCAATCAAGAATCAACAAGACCGAAAAGAAGACCACTCTATTGCCCTCATCCTCACATTCCAATAAATGTTGAGGGCTTCAAGGAATAGTGGGAAATGATTTTCCCTTAAAGAGATCACCCAAATCAACCAACCAAAAATGAATGATGGACGCACTATCAAACCAATCCATAAGATATGAACCATGCCATCATATACCCCAAAACCATTCAACTAGGTGTGTCCACATAACATCAGATTACAAAGTGGAAACTGAATAGTAGAACACCACAAGCCACGACACCACCACAGCTCCACACCAAGATCCAAGATCTAAGATCCACCAACACATCTCAAGCATCACCATGAACCATTTGGAATGAGATGCCTTACCTTTACTTGTATCCCGGAATTCGACATCTACAAAGACACCAAACAACCAAAGAAGGGAGTGAGTACAACTACTCAGTAGTTTTTTCCCAAATGAATTCCCTACACATGACAAAGGGATAAAACCATTAGCACATTTATATAAATAAATTTATATAAAATAATCACATGTGAATCCATTACCATAAGCCAAACACACCCTTACCAAGCCATCTCACGCAAACCAAGTAAACCCAAGGAAAGCCAAATAAGCATGCCATGATCCAAACGTTCCACAAAAGGAATCCCAATGAACCATTCTATGCAAGGAATCCAATTCAAACATTTCACATTTCCACCAAAAATTCCATCAATTAAAAGCAACACACAACAAAGAAACCATAATGATGGGACTTCCCGCCCAACTCATTCACCCCATCTTCTGCTATCAGGACTTCCCACCCACTACCTGACAACCCAAAACGGTCGTACGTCCCACCCATCTTGTAAACCTTTTTTCAAGACCACATACATATCACAATCATACACCCATTATGTGACATAAACAATACCATTCACTCAATCATTATGTTACGTTAATGGTGATACATTTATAGTCAACTCATTTCCATCATAGTGTGGGACTTCACACCCATCACTGGTGTGGGACTTCACGCCCATCACCCTCCCATCACTAGTGTGGGACTTCATGCCCATCACAAAAAAATCCCCACAACATTTCAATCACATATTACCAACATCATACAACCCAACAATTGCCAATACCAATTTAACCAATTATTTCAAACAACATTCCAATGATAACATGTCAAGTTACCTCAATAAATCACGCATTTATTGAATACACCCTCAAACAATTTCCTTTGTCAACCAAAACTTCAATAAAACATCTCTTTTATTGAAAACCATCTTTAAAAAACATTTTTTTATAATAAAGCACCAAGGATTTCAAAATAAACATTTTAAAATCACACAAAACCCATTTTTTGTAATAATAACCTATTCATTTCAAAAACCCCCAAATCATCACCAAATGAGTTTCCAACAAGTTTCGCACATCAATATCATAATTAATTTCAAGCAACGAAAATTAATTATAACCACAACCACTAGTTCTAACTAAGTGGAGTCAAGAGAGAACCCACCTACCTTTAGTGATCCAACGAAATAGATCCACAAGAAATCACACCTCAAATCCGGAGAACTTACCATTGAAACCTCTCTAGATCCCCTTCCCTAACATCCACCAGCATTAAAATTAACATCCAAGGGAAAACACCCTATATATACACCCAAGAGGTGTAGATTTAGAAAACTGAGTGAGTGGGAGATGTAGATCTAGAGGAAACCACAATGAACCATGCGAGGAGACTTACTCGAGAAGAACAGCCTTCAAACCAGTCAATAAACCTCATCAAAATTCTTCCAAAACAAGTGGGACAGCACCATCATGCCCTGAGAACCTGAAATCCCGAGTGAGGCTCGAGTAGGAGGATGTTTGGAGTGTCTTCGGTCAAGCCCGAGAGAGCCCGGATTTAAAACCCCATACTTTATATGGTCGCATGGTTAGCCCGCATGGAATGAAAAACTGTGTGCTAACCATGCACATGCTACTACCTCGAGAGGAGGGGTCCATATGTTTTCCTCGCACGGTTTAAAAAATCATGTGTAGACAGTACAAAGCATATTGTGTCCCCTATCAAGGTTTCCGGGAGAACCCACATGGTTTCCCCTAACCGTGCTCAAACCATTATCCATTAGAAAATCCTCCAAACTTATTCAAAACCATTCCATACTCTCCCAAAATCTTCTCAACTCATCCCATGAACATTCAACACATAAAGAAGCATAAAAAACTACATACCTCAAACTGTGGGTGGTACATTCTCCCCACCATTGGAATTTCCATCCTCAGATTGTAGTGAACTCACCCTTTTCTGAAAGAGTTTGGTCCATTGCTATACCATATCTTTCTACTGCTCCCATGTCTCCTCTTGGATCTGGCCATGCTACCACAAAACCTGAACCAAACCGATGCTTTTACCCCACAAGACATTCTCTTACCTATCTAGAACTCTCACTGGCACGTGCACCATCGAAGCATCCAACTCTACCTCAACATATTCAAATAGAATAACATGGCCTAGATCAGGATGATATTTTTTCAACTACGACACATGAAACACATTATGCACCACACTAAACCTAGGTGGAGAAAACAAATGATATATCTCCTCACAAACCCACTCTAGAATCTCAAAAGGACCAATATACTATGGAGATAACTTTCCATGATTCCAAAACTAATGATTTCCTAACCTAGGAGATATCCTCAAGAAAACATGATCACTCACCTCGAACGACAACGACCGTCGATGATGATCCGCATACGATTTCTGAAGACTCTGAGCCCTCTCCATTATGATCCTAATTAACATGTTCTTCTCTGTACTCTCCGGGACAAGGCTCAGTCCGATGATCGAAGAACCGCCCATTTACACCCATTATAGTAGAGAACGACACGGCCGCCCATACAACACTTCAAACAGAGCCTTATGTATGGATTCCTGATAACTATTATTGTAGGAGAACTCATCCAATGACAACTTCTCCTCCCACAATCCAATAAATCCATGACAAAAGACCGCAACATATCATCCAATGATTGTATCGTTCTCTCATATTTACCATCCATCTGAGGGTGATTTGTCGTGCTCATAGTCAATTGTGTCCCAAGGGTTTTCTGCAAGGATTTCCAAAAACAAGATGTAAACCTCATATCTCTATCTAATACAATCAAAATGGGAACACCATGCCTCTTTACCACCTCCATGATATAGATTTTGGACAGATCCTCCACCGTATGAGATTCACAAATCGGAATGAAATAGGCCGACTTCGTTAGCCGATCCAATATCACCCAAATGGAATCATGCTTCTTGACAGTTCTTGGGCGACATGTGAAAAAATCCATCGCTATTTACTACCACTTCCAAATAGGGATTGGTAAATACTACAACATACCACGTGGTCTCTGATGCTCTGTCATGACCTGCTAATAAGTCAAGCATGTCGAAACAATGGTAGCCACACTTCTTTTCACACTAGCCCACCAGAACTGTTCTTTCAATGGTTTATACATTTTATAAATTCCAGGATGAATTGCTCACCTAGAATGATGATACGCCACGAGAAGATCCTACTGACAAGCAATTGGTACAACCATCTGATTTTGAAAACACAAAACTAAATCTCCATTCAGTTTCAAACCCCAGTGGTCTTCCCACCATTGAGTTTCAACCTCATGATCACAAACTAAGATTAGATATATGCGCCTCTCTAACCAGTTCCACCATGTCATAAATCAACAAGACCGGAAAGAAGACCGCTCTATTTCCCTGGTCCTCACATTCCAATAAATGACGAGGGCCTCATGGAACAGTGAGGAACAATTTTCCCTTAAGGATATCACCCAACACAACCAACCAACAATGAAATATGCATGAAATATATAACCCATCCATATTATATTAACCATGCCATCATATTCCCCAAAACCGTTCAACTAGACATGTCCACTAAACATCAGAGTACAAAGCAGAAACTAAACAGCAGAACACCACGAGCCATGACACCACCACAGCTCCACACTAAGCTCCAAGCTCCAAGCTCCACCAACAAATCTCAAGAATCACCACGAACCACTACCAATGAGATGCCTTGCCTTTTCATATATCCCGGTACACATAATCGGCATAGACAAAAAAGTACCAAAGTAGGGGGTGAGTAAAACTACTCAGTAGGTTTTCCCTAAATGACATCCCTACACACACCACTTGGATAAAACTTTTAGCACATTTATATAAATCAATTTATATAAAATAATCAAAAGTTCATCAATTAACATAATCCAAAATCACCATTACCAAGCCATCTCAACGAAACTATGTAAACCCAATGAAATCCAAACAATCATTCCATGAGCCAAACATGCCACATAAGGACACCCAATCAACCATGCCACGCTAGAAGGAAAATTCAACCATTTCACATTTCCACAAACAATCCATATATGAAAGAAACACACATCAAAGAAACCATAACAGTGGGACTTCCATCCCAACTCGTTCACCCCATATTTAGCATGCAGGACTTCCCACCCACTTCCTAAAAATCTGAAACAATGGGACTCCCTGCCCATCCCGTTAACCTTTTTTCTGGATCACATAGATATCACAATCATACACCCATTATGTCACACAACCATTACCATTCACTTGATCATGGTGTTACTTTAACAGTGATACAATCACAACCAACTTGTTTCCTTCATAGTGTGGGACTTCACGCCCATCACTTATGCGGGACTTCATGCCCATCACCCTCCCATCACTAGTGTGGGACTTCATGCCATTCACGAAATTTCATACAACATTTCAAACCACAATTACCAACATCATACAACCAAACAATTTCCAATATCAATTTAACCAATTATTTCGAACAACATTTCAATGATAACATGTAAAGATACCTCAATAAATCATGCATTTAATGAATACACCCTCAAACCATTTTCCATGTCATCCCACACCTCAATAAAACAATTATTTTATTGAAAACCATCATTCAAAAACATTTTTTTAATCAACCACCAATTATTTAAAAATCAACATTTTAAAATCACACATAAACCCATTTTTGCAACAATAACCCATTTATTTCGAAAACCCCGAAATCATCACTGAATGAGTTTCCAACAAGTTTTCCACATCAATATCACAATTAATTTCATGAAAAGAAAATTATTTTTATCCAAAACAACTAGATATATCCATGTGGAGTCGATAGAGAAGCCACCTACCTTTAGGGTTCCGACAAAATCGATCCACAAGCAATCGCACCTCAAATTCAGCGAACGCACCACTGAAACCTCTATAGATCCCCTTACCTAACATCTAGAAGCCTTAAAATTAACATCCAAGGTAACTAAAACCCTAGATCTACACATAATGGGTGTAGATCTAGAAAACTGAGAGAGAGGGATATGTAGATCTAGAGAAAACCACAAAGAACCACAAGAGGAGACTTACCCGAGAAGAACTGCCTTGAAACAACAAAGAAACCTCTTCAAAACGCTTCCAAAACAAGTGGGAGAGCACTCTCATCCATTGAGAACCTGAAATACCAAGCGATTCTTGAGTGGGAGGAAGCTTTGATTGTTTTAGGTCAAGGCCAGGGGCACTCGTATTTAAACCCCCCTACTTTAAGTGGTCGCACGGTTAGCCCGCCCGGTTTGACAAAACATGTGCTAACAGTGTGCACTCTACTACCTCAAGAGGAGGGGTCTGCATGGTTTCCTTGCATGGTTTAACAAACCGTGTGCATGCCGTGAGAATCCTATTGCCTCCTCATGCACAGTTTCCTAGAGAACCCGCACAGTTTCCCCTAACTGTGCCCAATGTTTTCTCCCTTAGAAAAACCTCCAAACTTATTCAAAACCATTCCAAACTCTCCTAACATCTTCTAAACTCATGCCATGTACTTTAAACAGATAAAGAATCCTAAAAAAATGCTACGTAACAAAAACCAGGGGTGCTACAAAGCACATTGAAATAGAGGAGAGGCATAAAATATGGGTATCACTAGCCTCCCAAAGTTCCCAATACCACACATTGAAGATTGTATCCCAAAATAAATCACCTACACTGATATCCCAAGAGAGTCATTCTTGATTTACTTGCATTGATTCGGTAATTTCACGTATCCCTACTCCATCCTCCTTGATAAGTCTCTCTAAGAATTCCCAAGATTGCCAATTATATAGGCCCATTTGGTTTTCATCCCATATGAATTATTTTAGTATTTTTTCCATCCTCGCAATGGTACCTTTAAAGGGATTAAGGGTTGAGAAAACATGCGTATGGATTGAGGCAAGCATGTAATTGATCAAGGCAAACCACCCACCGAACAAAATGAATTTGTTTTTCCAACTAAAAATGAACCCCATCACTTGATTAATGATATAATAGAATAAATTCTTCTTAATGCGACCATACAAGAGTTGAGAACCAAGATAAAGCATAAGAAACGGCTTTTTTTCCAACCTAAGATAACTTGAATATCCCAACTGCATATTCTAGAATACTTATTAGAAATAGAAACACTACTATTCACTGAATTGACACTCTACCTGCTCAAATGAAGATACATAGATAATATCTCCATGAGACCAGCAAGGATATATGCATTACACTAATGATTATCAGAACATCATAAAAAGACATAAAATAAGATACAAGTTTCCTTTCATTCTGGATATAGTATGGAAATAACCTTAACCAATCCATTCCTCTATTATTTTTCTATGACAAAAAATCTTGGTCTGAAATGAAATGGTTTGGAGAAAAAGGATTTCTCTAATAGACTCCATGATAAAATTCAATGAAACCAAATTATTTTTTCTTTAAGATATAATGTAAGCCATGGTGAAGAGTACCACTAGAAAAAAAGAACAAAACACCCATTGTGCCACCTAAACTACCACATCACATGGATAATGAAACTCATTTAAACTTTTTTCATAGGCCTTATCCATGTCAACCTAGAGTATGACATTTGAGCCAATTGATTATTTATTAATATTATGCACCTGGTCTCTGGGAATTCCAAGTACCCCTTGAATGCTCTGACCCTTGAAAAACTCATTCTTCTCTCTAGACACAAGCCTTAGACTATTATATAATTTGAAAACATGTAAAACATATAGTTGATATCATATACCCATTTTCTAAATTAATTAATTGATTTCAATAACAACATATATAACATAAACTTGCCACTAGGTTTAATCTAAACCTTTATATATTTTATTTATATCCTCCTCTAATTTATTTTCCTACCACACTGGAAACATTCACATTTATTATTAACTCTTCCCATTCGTTCTAAATAAATTGATCCTCTATATGAATCCCCATTGATGGAAATTTATTTGAATCATTCATTTTTATGGTCTAAACTCTTACCAATTTTACTCTTATTAGAACACATAGTCATAATCCTCACATTTCTTATTTAGGTATCATCAGCATATTGTGTTCCTCATGAAAACTATTCAAGAGTTCATTAATATTACCACTCACAAAAAACTATCTAAACCTCTCTAGAAATGACTACATAATGAAATTTGTGCTGAGATCATGATGAAGAGGTGACCCCAATCACTATAGGTCCTCAAAATTCCCCATAATATTGAGTACATTAAAGTGTAATATATATCCAGATATAATCATAGTCAAAAAGTTTTATTGATAAACATTGTATCTTTTATGTTATTCGTTTTAACAATATAATATTTTCAAGTTTTCTATTATCAAATATGTATCTATTTTTTTGTTGGGTTTTTAAATCAGGCCCTATAAGAAAAATAATAGATATTGAAACATTAAGATAATCCTTTTTATGTTTACTATAACACTCATCTCTTATTAACTAGATTCATCCTAAGATGTTTCCATTGAAATTTTATTCCCTAACGAAAAGGATGTTTATTATTTCTTGAGAGAGATTTTTGAATTTCCATATCAGCCAAAAAAATTCCTTCCATTTATCTTATCCTATTAAAATATTTATATACAAATCATGTTTAATGATGCTATCTCCATTTTTATCTTGGATAGAATCTTTTATCATATGATTAAAATGTTTGAAATCATTTATTAAGAACTATTATTAAAAATACACCTATAAAATTGATGACTCATTTAATTTAAATTATATCCATTTGTAGTCCACAATTAATATTCAACTATGAATTGAGACTTATTTTTCATTACACTCACCACATTATTATTTATGTAGGAAGTCGTCTAAATTATATGATATTTTAACATTGTAAAAATTAGCAGATAAATCGTTTCCAAATCTATCATATGAATATACACAACAATATTACTTCTATATTAAACTGACTCTATCATTTTACGCAAATCACTTTATGATTTTGAGAATAATTATACAACAGAGTACAAGACTATGATTGTTATGTCTAATGTCTTTCAAGACTGGGTGTATAAAACTAAAAACATGGGACTAAAAAATCATTATTGAATCTTAAAAAAGATACCCTGACTTCCATTGTGTTCAGAAATCTCCATAGGATAACCAGGGGATAACATGAACAAAGGGATGAGCTAAAAATCCCAGCAATGGAATAGGAATAAGAATAAAGATTTAGCCCATGGGTTAGAAGACATGACATGATGATTTAAATAAGGGAATCTAACATATGGAATCATAAAATTTTAACATGGAATAATATAAATATATAGTCCTAATAATGTGGCGACAACACTAAACATGACTTTATCACAATTCAAGTTTAACCTCCAAGACCGTTGCATATAGTATCATAAGCCATTGCTAACCGCCAAGATTGTCGCACATGGTAGCACAAGTCAAGGCTAACTCCCAAGACTGTCACACATAACATCTCATGAAAATCAACTTTACCCAATGCATTGAAGTTCTATCTAGTCACACCCATCAAATAATTTCTTGAACTTGTTTTCCATAATAAGAATCATACGTAATCAATCCTACCTAAACATAAGGGTACCCATAGAATGAAATGGGTATCATAATCAGGTTGTAAATCATAATGAATGGGTGTATCATACTAATTTCCATGAATTAATGAAATTAAAACATATATAGAAATTAATAAAGTAAAATAAGCTTATATCCGGGTAATTTATGTCAAAGATAATTGAAAACAGGAAAGAAGAGTATTTATGATATTTTGGCATGAATACATTTTATGCCTTTTTATGGAAAATACTATAGATCCTTTAGAATAGAAAGGGGGAAAATATTTTATATAAAATCAATAGAGAAAAAATGGTATTCATAGTAAAAAATACTGATTTTATAAAGGCAAAGGTGTCTTTAAATATGAGATAAAATGCACTTCAAAATGGGTATGAATTCGGGAAGCTCCTTTAAAACAAGTGTGCTTATTTGGAAGCATTGAAGAAGGAATCACTTTAAAAACATGTATATCTTCAAAAGATACTAATGAAAGGGTATTAATAAATTAATTGGGTACATTTACACAACATTTATAAGATTCACATAAAAATATAAGATAAATTCAATTTAGTAAAAGGAAGATAAGGCTACCCAAAGGAACACATGTTGTTCAGGTAGAATCCCTTACATATTATCGGCATGGTATCGAGTGAAGTTAGGAGGGCTGGATGATAGATAAAAGGGTCACCAATCACTTATAAATCATGTTGGTAGTATGGGGGAGGTGTTAAATTATACCCCATCATTATTTAATAAACCTAAAATAGAATAACTTATAGGACATTTTTGAATAAGAGTGAAATAGAGAGGATCCCTTACCTTAAGTCTGATGGTGTTATCCACATGATATTAATGACCTGAATAGTAAAATTAGGTTCACTAATTAAGAATTCCAGGACCTCTTCTATATGAAAAATATTTTTTATGGCTTTTTATATTAATTTATAACCATTTTGATTTTTTATGAGGTTCAACTTTATTTTTCGTGTTCGTTTCCATCCTTGATATTACGGATTGGTTTACTAATTTTCATGAAGAGAAAATCACGTAAAATGGTGATGGTTTTCCATAATTGGAGTTATATATTTCAATTCAACATCAAGATGGTTACATGGTTTTAAATTTAATTTGGTTACTTGGAGTGATGTTGAATGATAAAATTAAACCTTAGTGACAACCGTTTGGGTTAATTGGTGGGTTTTGACCACAATGAACACGTTCTATTTTATAAGTCAAAACCATATGTAAAAAAATATTTAATTACAATATAACAAACATAATACATATTTTATGATCTAGTGAAACCATGAAAACTGTTTCATGACTAGAATAGAATATGGTAATGCATATTGAAAACTGGTCGTCCTTGACTATGATAAATCAATACATCTCAAATGGTGTTTTCATTTATAGTTTAAAAGTTGGGGATGAAGAGATTATGAAATACTATCCCATTAGAATAATTAAATTCATGTAAATGAATGTTAGTTGAGTTATTATACCATTTGGGTGAAGGGAGGTGAGGAATGAAAAAAAATATAAGAAAATAATATGAAAGAAAATAAAATAATTAGAAAGTGGAATTTACCTCTTGATTCTATCTCTTTTGACATTCTCTTTATAGAAGTGGTTTTGGACTTTTGTAGAGACTAATGGATTATAGATGTAGGGGAGGATATCCGCACTAGTGCAGAAAACGTTATGTACGTCACCATTTTTTACGTCGGTTATATATAACCAACGTGAGAATCTGTGAAACATGGTTTTTTACGTCGGTTATTTTATAACAGACATAAAAAATGCGTTGAGTATCTTTTTAATGTTGGTTATTTTAATAACCAACATTACAAATCGAGCGTGTTCTGTTTTTATGTCGGTTATAAATTAACCGACATTAAAAATCAAAGCGTTGGGGTTTTTTTACGTTGGTTATTTGATAACTGATGTAATAAACGAGATATCAACGAGTTTTTTACTTTTGTTATAAAATAACAGATGTAAAAAACCAAAGCGCGGGGGGTTTTTTTTACATTGGTTATAAAAAAACTGACATAAAATATGAGTTATCTACGGGATTTTTACGTCGGTTTTAAAAAAACTGATGTTATAAATTTAAAAAATAGTTTATAATGCCGGTTATATAATAACCGACGTTATAAAACATTTAAAAAATTAATGCCCCATGGACTGTCATTTACGATTTTTTGATCGACAGTCCGTTGGCTCGTCTCTCTCGCGTGGTAAACCCTAATCGGCTCGTCGATCGACCTGTGTTAAACTCATTTTGGCTTCATCGTTTATCATCTTTACTCTCCTCAGATCTATCATCTCAACTCGCAACACTCAAGTAAGCCTTCCACAAATTTATTTCATTCGTTTTTTTCGAGATAGTCTATATTTATGTTTTGCAATTTTTTTGTTTAAACTAGGTTAGATTCTTCCATTTCAAACCATATTACATCTTTTTGAATATCGTTGGCACCAGACATTTGTTTTTATCTTGAGTGTCTTCTTTTTGTATTTCTTTATAAATGTTTTTTGATATATTACCTTGCATTTAATGACTCAAAATCCTCATATGTTGGAAACATATTTGGGGTTATTTATTGAAGGACCGTGGCACAATTAAAGAAAGATTTGGAATATTTCCTGATTTGACCAGTTTGAATTTCATTATCAAAAAGAAATTTGAGGTATGGTTGATTCATCCATTCCTTTTATCCTATATTACATTTAATTCTCATGTTCATCTAACAATTTTGTAGTTGGATAACCAATAATATTTATGTGATTAGAGAATTAAAATAAATTATCATAATATATAGAGAATCATCCTTGTTGAGTGTCTTATCATAGAATAGGAATCAGTCATCCATATTGAAGATGTCATTTTAATAGAAAAAAAAACCATTAATGTAAACCATTTATCATTCATTAATTGAACTAAAATAAATATTTACACATGAGTTTTAATGGAACATAATAAAATAAATATTTATCAATCACCCTCATAGAGTCTAATAAATCTATGATAAACCATTTGTTTTCTTTAATTGAAACAAATTCACTTTTACCCACTTTGTATTTTTAGAAGACACTAAACTCCCTTATAATTTCACCCTTCTGTGAAGTTTTAAACATCATTATATCCCTTCAAAAAATCTAAATGTAATAGAAATATCATGCATCCATTTTGTCTTATAGGACTCTACTATAGATAAGTATACCATTTTTAATATTATTAGTTATGATAAACACTATCATAACATCATTAATATATGTTTATAAAAATGGGAATATCACAATTCTCATGATTTTAGTTGAGATTAATGATAATGTTTTTTATTAATGATAATATAGACATGGGTAATTTTACAAAAAAGAATGTGAACTTGAATAATGAATGTTACTTATATGTATTTCACAATATTTTCTGATTTTATGTCACAAAACTAATTGATGATCGAATACAACAAATAATTGCACCACCAACCAAAGTGAAAATAGTGTATTGTTCTATTTTAGAACTTCAGGATTCAATCAATGAGATTGTGATTAATCTATTTTTTAGAGTTTCTAAATCAAGATACTAGATTCTATTTCAAATGGTTATTTTTTTGTTTTTTTTATGTTTCACAATTTTATTTGATGTAGGTTTTTCTTTTTCATGGATTACTTCATAAAGTGGTCTCGGTTTATTTTATTTTGTGTTTCCTTTGACACCATCCCCCTCAATGACTATGATCTCTCATTGCCAGTTTTTCTCTAATTGTTCTCTCATACACTTTTAGATTTGATGGTTGGTTACAAACATATTTATTCAAATATTTAAGCTGGATTATATGCATTTTTTAGTATTATATTGCTATTTTATGCCACTTTATTTACTATTCTATCCAACACTAAGACCCTTTCTAGTAAGAAAAATTTCATAAGAAATATGATTGGACTCTTCATCATATTCCATGAAACATTTTTAATAATGTCACATTTTTAAAAAAAATATGTTATATCAAAGATGTGGAAACGGGTGGTGTCCGGGGGGTGTCCATGGGGGTGGGTGGGTGTGAGTAGCTATCCACGGGGGTGGGGGCCTGTCCAGAGGGTTTTGGGAGTTGTCCGGGGGTGGGGGTTGTCCAGAGGGTTGGGGGTGTCCAGGGGGTGTTCAAGGGATCGGGGTGGGGGTGGTGTCCCAGAGGGGTGGAGGGTGTTGTCTAGAGGGGTGGGGGATGTCCGGAGGGTTGGGGGTGTCCAGGGGTGGTCCAAGGGGGTTGGTGGGTGTGGGGGATGTCCAAGGGGGTGGGGGCCTGTCCAGAGGGTTTTTGGGGTTCTCCGGGGGGTGGGGGTGATTCTCAGGTTTACTCTATTTTCTCCAATTTTCAATCAACTATGTCGGCGGCATGGTTTTTATTGATTCAATGAAATTTAAAACTGTTATATCTTACTATATAATGTTTTAAAAATAATATTCAAGCATATTTTCATAAATACCCATAGATTTTTTTTATATTTTAAATTGTTTTCCATTCAAATTATGATTTTTTCATATAAACATATATTTGTCTTATCTTAAAAATATATATTTTTTGTTGATATTTGTTATAGTTAATAATGATTCGATGTTGGATTACGGTACATCGAATGAGAAATGAATTTGAGGAAGGTGTTGATGCCTTTTTGGAATTTGCAAAATGAAAGGTTCCAAGTACTGACATTTTTTTCTGTCCATGCCTGAAATGTTTGAATATGAAGAAGTTGAAAAGTAGAGAGATAAAAGATCATCTGATTTGTCATGGTTTTAATCCGAGTTACAACCCTTGGATTTGGCATGGTGAAACTGGACGGAATGTCACTAATGATGATGATTCGCAAGATGGTAACTCCGATGGAATTGAAGAAATGATTCGCGATATTGTAGCAGAACAAATTGAGATAGAACCAACAGTTGCGCGTCTATATAGTGATTCTGAAAAACCATTGTATCCTGGTTGTACAAATTTTACAGTTTTGTCTCCGGTGTTAATATTGATTAACCTGAAGGCAAAACATGGATGGAGTGACAGAAGTTTTACAGAGCTGCTACAATTGATGAATGAAATTCTTCCAAAAGATAACAATCTTCCAGATTCACATTACAAAGCCAAGAAAATATTATGCCCGATGGGATTGGGATACAAGAAAATACATGCCTGTCTGAATGACTGCATTATATATAGGAAGGAATATGAATTTCTTTCAGAGTGTCCTAAATGTGGGACATCACGGTATAAGTTGAATGAAAAATCATAGGCTGGTGTAGAGATTACAAAGCTCCCTTCAAAGGTATTTTTGTATCTTCCTCTAATTAATCGTTTCAAATGTTTATTTTCTAATTCACATGATGCAAAAAGGTTAAGATAGAATTCTGAAGAGTGGGTATGTGATGGAAAAATACATCATCCAGTTGATTGTCCACAATGGAAGAAAATTGATGCGCATTATTCTACATTTGGAAATGAAATTAGAAATCCCATACTAGGGTTGTGCACAGATGGAATGAATCCATACCGAACCCTCAGTAGCACACATAGTTCATGGCCTGTTTTATTGGTAATTTACAACCTCTCTCTTGAAGATTGTACGAAGCACAAATATGTCAGGTTGAGTATAATGATCTCTGGTCCAAAGAAACCAGGTAATGATATTGATGTTTACTTGTCACCATTGATTGATGATTTGAAACTATTATGGGATGATGGTATTAGGGTGTATGATTCTTATAAAATGGAATATTTTCAACTGCATGAAGTGCTTCTGTTCACTATAAATGAATTCTTAGTGTATGGAAATTTGTCTGGATACAGTGTTAAAGGGCATAAAGCATGTCCAATTTGCGAACAATAGACGTCATATTTTCAATAGCATCATGGGAGGAAAATAGTGTACATGGGTCCTCGAAAGTTTTTGCCTATGGAACACCCCTATAGAAGACTAAAAAAGGCATTCAATGGCTCACAAGAATTTGATACTACTCCAAAACCTTTATCCCCTGATCTTTATTTTGAGAGGGTGAAAACCCTTGATGTGACATTGGGAAAGACACAGAAATCTAGTAATGATAGACATATTTGGAAGAAAAGGTCAATTTTTGTTGAGCTACCATATTGGAGGTATCATGAAGTTAAACATAATATTGACGTCATGAACGTGGAGAAGAATATCTATGATTGTTTGATTGGAAAATTGTTAGATATTAAAGGAATGACTAAAGATGGGTTGAATGCAAGATTAGCCTTACTATCAATGGGAATACGTTTGGAGTTAGCTCCCACTCCTAAAGGAAGATGGACATTTCTTCCTCCGACTTGTCATACATTATCTAAGAGGGAGAGAATTACCTTATGTCAGTGTCTTCATGATACCAAAGTGCCTCATGGTTATTCTTCTAATGTAAAATTTTTTGTCTCATTGAAGGACTTGTAGTTGATTGGTATTAAATCGCATGATTTTCACGTCATGATGCAACAAATTCTACCAGTTGCATTGCGTGGAATATTTCCCATTCATGTCATAAAGACTATAATGAAGTTGTGTTATTTTTTCAATTCAATTTGTAACAAGGGGATTGATGTGAATGCTTTAGACATTTTGGAAAAGGATGCAATTTTTTTTACTTTGTCAATTGGAAATGTATTTTCCTCCAACTTATTTTGATATAATGGTGCATTTAATGATTCATCTGGTTCTAGAAATAAATCTTTGTGGACCTGTATATCTTTGTTGGTTGTATCCTTTGGAAAGGTATATGAAAATATTAAAGGGGTATGTTAAAAATCTATATCGGCCTGAAGCCTCCATTATTGAAAAGTATATTTCTGAGGAGGTATCAGAGTTTTGTATGAGATACTTGGGTGCAGAACAACACATAGGTTTGCCTCCATCTTTTCATGAACGAGTTAATAATGAGGGAAAGGGGATTCGCGGCTTGAACGTCAAATCATTGTTAGCTGAACAGATGAAGAAGTTAGAATCAAACATCTTGAATAACATAGATAATGTTGAACCGTATATCACATTTAATATTAATGAGTTGAAACAATGACATCCAAAGAAGAAAGAAATGTGGATTTTGAATGAGCACAACTTAATTTTTTTCATGGATTAAAAATACTTTAATTGGTAGATTAGATGTATCAGAGACATTAAAATGGATAGTGGGTGGTCCATGTTTATATGTGATAACATGGTCCAGTTATGACATTAATGGTTATACATTTCATACGAATGCTCAATACAACAGAAGTGCAGTTCAGAATAGTGGTGTATTGTTGTTTGCAGAAGCAATGCATTTTCTGAGTGCTAAGGACCAAAACCCAATTTCTGCATCATGTGCATATTATGGAGTGATTGAAGACATATGGGAGGTTGATTACTTTAAAATTAATGTTCCCGTTTTTTACTATAAATGGTTTAACGGTAACAACAGTGTCAGACACGATGAATTTGGAATGACACTTGTTAATCTGAAAAGATTGGAAGACACAACTGATTCTTTTATAATGGAAACACTGGGAAAACAAATTTTCTATATAGTAGATCAATCAGATATGCAGTGGTCTGTTGTTTTACAAGGGAGAAAACAATATGTTGGTGAGGATGAAATTGATCAATATGCTTATTTATGTGATATCCTTACTTCCATGGAATGATTAATAGAACACAATGATGATCATGTTGAAGACATGGTTTGTGCCATAAGGAACGATCATGACAAAGGAATTTGGAAAAACAATCCATTTGTACATTCCTAAAATTACAGGTAACATATGTTTATTTCTTTTTTAAATTTATTTATTCCATAAATGATAGATATTGTATGTTTTTTATTTATTAAAACATGTTTTAAAACAAAATAATTATATGTTTTTGTTTGTTTTTAAGTTTGTTTAGTTTACATTATCATGTTTATAACCACTACATGAATTATATATCAATTATTTTTGTCCACTGACAATTACTTTACCGTGTTTACCATGTTTACCAGGTTTACCATTTTTACCATGTTTACCATCTTGACCATCTTTACCATCTTTACTATCTTTACCATATTTACCATTGTTTAACATACTTACCATATTACCAATGTTTACTATTATGTAACTTAGTACAATTTTCTATTTTCTGATTACAGTAGTACTAAAATATTTGAATTTGTATATTTGTGAACTGACGTTTGTTTTTTGGATTTGAAGGATAATGGAAGATTATTCAGATGATCAACCACAAGATTATGGAGAGGAGAATATTGTTAGTCATACCTCTGGGGATGAACATTCACATGCTCCTATTACGACAAAGAGTTCAAAGGTTTTTAAATGTGGGTGCACACGTTTACCAAAATTATCACTTGCCCGCACGCAGCATTAGAGGATGTTCGTTGAGTTTGATGATGATGATATTCATAGAGGTACAATTGCAAAAGATTTTAAGAGTTTTGTAGCAACTCGGGCTAAGAGAAAAGTAATAATTCTATATGTTGATTGGAGAAGTGTGGATAAAGAGATTATCTCTTAGTTGTGGGAGACGATTTTGGTAAGATCTTTTTTCATATTTTGACTATTATTTTAATGTTTCTAGTATATATAATATGTTTAACCTCTTCTTTATTAGATGGCATTTGATATTCCTGACACTGGAGGAGTTAGGAAGAAATTCTTATTGTTGGCTGCCAGAAGATGGAGGGATTTCAAATCAACCCTCTCATCTGATTTTATTTATGGTCATAGGAGTCATGAAAATCCATGTCGTATATATCCTTTTATAGATGAAGACACATGGAGATAGTTTTTTAAAACTAGAAGAAAAGAGTCATTTCTGGTAAGGGCAATGTAAACTTTTATAAACTTTTATAAACATTCTTATATAATTGATTTTATTAATGTTTTGTTAAGGATTTCTTATTCTTAAATTATAGCAAACAAGGAGAGCTCATCAGGAGATTCAATCTAAAAATGTATACCCTCATTGTTTATCATGGGGAGGGTATGCATTATTGGAAGAACAAAGTACGGCCGAAAATTTCAACAACTAAGAGCTGAGTCTTTAAGCTCTGGAGAGGTGGCCCCTCCATCCCCTCTATATAGATAGGAAAAATTGAAGAGTGCTTGGAAGGGAAAAAAGGGAAATATCTTTCGGAAGAGTCGAGAATCGTAGCTGAGGGCATTGTAAGATATCTATTTTATTTATTTAAGTTAACTATTTTATTCATATAATTTCAATCTTTATAGAAATGATCAATTAATTAATACAGGACCCTCTTGAGAAGAAGAGTTTAGAGGGGACATTTACAGCTACTGGGAGGGAAGATATTTTATTTGTAGCATTGGGAAGGCCCGAACAACTTGGTCGTGTAAGTGGATATCTGGTCGGTGTGTCGGTATGAAAAGTGTTGCCACGTTCTTCAACTTCTAACATTGAGGGGGTTTATAAAAAAAATAGAATCCTTTGAGGCGGAAGTTCATAATATTAATGCGACGATGGAGGACAAGATTAGAGAGTCGGTGTAGTCTATATTTGCAGAAATGAAAAGACAATTTCAGACTGCAGCTCCCACTCCTCCACCTCCCCCTGCAAACCCCATTATTTATCCTCCACCTCCGCCAGTAGCTCCCACTCCCCCACCTCAGCCTGCGGACCCCATTTTTTATCCTACTCCTTCGCCGCAACTTCCTACTTATTGCGAGTTGTATGTTGATGATTCTCAACATCATATAGTAGCATATGGGTTGGTATATTGTATAGGAGATATAGTTCATCATCAACAATTAGAGGTAGATAATCAGAGGGTGGTACAAGATATTATAGATAGATCAGCTAGGGTACCAATACCTACAGATGAGGTGGCGACAGTTGGACAGAGTATCGGCCATTTTTTAATTTGGCCATCCAGACTTCTTCGACTCATTACCATAGAGGTATGAATGTTATATCTTTTATTTTATTTTTTTATTAATGTTGTTTTATAATTTGAAAACTAATATAAATTTCAATTTTTTTACAAGAATACTTCAAAGGTAATGAAATACTATATAGACAACAAAAAAGACAAATTGATATGACATCAGATACAGATTCAAATGGTCTTGAGATATTGTCAAGATATTCACATTTTTTTGGGTTATTATGAGTTTCCAATGGAATCTCATGTTTTTGGGCGTGAAATAAAAGTGGGGATTATAAAAATTGATATCATGGAGATTATTACTGGAGATAAGTTGGGCATCAATGTGGTGAAAATGTTTTCCATGTAAGTCTTAACACCTTTTCCCTGCGTTATATGTATTAAAAATGTGTACTTATGTATGTTTTTATTAGGTATCTTTATAAAATTTGTGAGAGGAATGAGCTGAAAGGAGTATATGGATTCATGGACCCGCAATTGATTTCCCCTGAAGCATGTGCATTGAATGAGGAACAAAGAATCGTTTATATTGCTGAAAGATTTGAAAAGAATATAATCCCACAATGTTGGATGATGCCTTTTTGTGAGAGGTATGAAACACATTTCTCTCAAAGAGTTAATTATCATTTAACATAAAAAACCACTAATGACAAATTTCCTTTTATCAGTGATCGTTGGATGTTAGGGGTTTTTTCCTATGGGAGAAAACCCTTTATTGGTTATGCTCTGTCCATGGTGATGTGCGAGAATGTTTTAATAATATATTGGAAAAGTAAGTTTCAATTTCTCAATAGTTTTATATATTATAATGAATTTTAAATTTACCATATTCGTATTATTTTCTAACAGTGCATGGGCCTACTTTCAAAAAAACAAAATCAAAAGAAGTGAAAAGATCAAATATGTAAATGCGAAGGTAAATATCCATTTATAATTTGTACTTTCTTATTTATTACATAAAAATAATATATTGAATTTACACTCATTCAAACAGAATTTTCCTGAACAACAAGGCCTCATCGAATACAGATATTATATGTTAAGATTTATTTATGAAATAATAACAACTGGGACAGTTGTGAATTTTTACCTGGTACGATTTCCTCTTAAACTTTGCCATAATATTTCAATTTTATTTATTCATTATACACGTTAACTACTTTCTTTTTCATTTGTAGGTTTTTGAGGACCCTAAACCCTATACTGCTGAAGACATCAAACACTTACAAGTGGAGTGGTCATATTATTTAACAGATTTGATTGAATTTTAGTTGTTTGTAATGTAAAATGTAATTTTGAATATTGTCATTGTAATTGTGTATTTGGTAGTTGTTTAGGTTGGATTTAGTTGTTTTTAAGTTGACAATGTATGTTTTGAATGTTATATAAGTGAATGTTTTATTTTTCTCTGCTTCTTGTTTTGGTTTACTTATGATGGTTTTTATGGTATGGATTTGGGTCTGTGGGGGAGGGGTTCCAAGGGTGTGGGGGTGTGTTCAGTGGGGTTGGGGGTGTCCTGCGGTCTAAGAGGGATGTCCGGTGGGGTGGGGGGACAGTCCAGGGGGGTGGCAGGGCTGTCCAGGGGTGTGGGAAGGCGGTCCAGGGGTGTGGGAGTGCTGTCCAGGGGTGGGGGGTATACATGAGGGTGGGGGGTTGTCCAAGGGTGTTTGGGGTTGTCCAGGGGTGTGGTGGGGGCAGTCAAGTGGGGTGAGCGGGTGAGGGGGTGCTGTTCAAGCGGGTGGGGGCTATCGAGGGGTGTTTGGGGCTGTTTGGGGGTTGGGGGTAGTCCAGAAGTGTGGTGGGGGCTCCAATGGGATGGGGGAGGGGTGTCCAGGGGGTATAAATGAGGGTACGGGCACCAACGGGGTGGGGGAGGGCTATCCATGGGGTATAAATGAGGGTGGGGGCTATCTAGGGGGTAAGTTTTATATGTTATTAATGTACAAGCTTAATTTTGATCTACTTCTGTTTTTGTGGTACGATTTCTTGATTTGTTTTATGGTTGATTCTGCTAGAGAGCATATGATTGCATTCAATTTAAAAAAAATTGGGTTTATCACATCGGTTATTTATTAACCGACGTGATAAAAGGCCTGGGAAATGGTTTATCACGTCGGTTATTTAATAACCGATGGGTTAAAAGTCCGGGAAAATGGTTTATCACGTCAGTTATTTAATAACTGACCTGATAAAAGGCCAGAAAAATGGTTTATCACATCGGTTATTTAATAACCGACGTGATAAAAGACCTGGAAAATGGTTTATCACGACGATTATTTAATAACCGACGTGATAAACCCCCTCCCCCCAGTTTATCAGGGCAGTTATATAATAACGGACGTGATAAACCCCCCCCCCCCCCACCCCGGTTTATCACGGTGGTTATATAATAACTGACGTGACAAACCCCCCTCCCCTAGTTTATCATGTCGGTTATTAAAAAACAGACGTGATAAACCCCACACCCCCTGTTTATCATGTCGGTTGTTTAATAACCGAGGTGATAAACCCCCCCCCCCCCCCCAGTTTATCACGGCGGTTCCATAATAACCGACGTGATAAACCCCCCCCCCCCGGTTTATCACAGCGGTTTTATAATAACCAACGTGATAAACCCCCCTCCCCCCAGTTTATCACGTCGGTTATTTAATAACCAACGTGATAGACCATTTCCCCGTCCTTTTATCACGTCGGTTTTTTAATAACCGACGAGATAAACAATTTTCCACCTCATTTATCACATCAGTTGTTAAATAACTTATGTGATAAACCCTTCCCATTTTATTTATCACGTCGGTTCTAAAATAACCGATGTCATAAACATCGTGATTTTATGTTTTTGACGATGGTTTTTAAATAACTCATGTCAAAAACGTTATTTATAACGTCGCCCGTATTAACGTCGGTTAGAAACCGATGTAAAAATGAAAAATAACCGACATAAAAAACATTTTCTGCACTAGTGCCGGCATATATTTTTTCAAAATATAACTACAGACTAATTCTTGAGAGGATTGAAGATAATAGTGGAGAGTGGGTGGGTTTTATAGTGGAGGGGAGTAGGGTTTTCTAAATATTCTAATCATTATTTTTATTTTTCCATAAGACAAGCAATAGTAATGATTCTTATTACCAAAAATAATACCATGTGCTTACTAGTTAGAACCAATATCCATTTACATCATCCATGACACATGCATGCTTCAAAAATTCAGGTTTTAGTATTTATTGTGAATTATTGTGTTTTACTATTAATCAAAAAAATAATGTATTTTACAAAAATCCCTAAAAATTACCATAACCTTTTTTTGATGTGTAGAATGCAAAATTGAAATCCATTTTCAAAAATATCTTTTCAAATATAATTAATTAAATTTTTAACTAAAATCATAATTTACATGAAAAATATATATTTTAATATTATAACTAATTTTATAATGCTTTAAAAAATTACATAAGGTCTTTTTAAATTATCTTAAAAACAAAAGACGTAAAAATTTAAATTTATTAAATCATCTTTTATGAAAATACATTTTTTTTAAATTAATTAAATAATTTTATTTATTTAGTTATGACTGAATAAAATACCAATACTTCTACAATGGTCATATAATCACTTTTAAATTGCATAAATATTATTTACATATTCAAGGGTTTGGTTGGTATTATTTTTGATGATTTACTAATCCAAATAGTTATATCACAATTTAAAATTCTACGTTACTATTGATAATGGTATGTTACTATTCACAAAAAAAATTATGTTCATTCTATCAGTCTCCCAACATCTTACTGATTGTAACGGTGTATGTCATATTTTTGAAATCCAGAAAATAGAAGTGAAAATATTATGTTTAAAGATCACAGAGTACTTAGTAGTTCATTTTGATGGGATGCGATTATTTAACATACTTTTAAGAAGGGAATTTCCATTGATAAAACATTGGGTTATTACATTTTTCCCCCTTATGACGTATCCCCCTCAAAATTTCATTTCACATTCATAGACATAAACTTGTGCGGAAAATTTTCCTTCATTTCCTCTTCTAGTTCCCATGATGCCTCTTTATACTTTCAGTTCCACCATTATACATTGACAAGGTGAGTAGTGATGTTATGTAGAACTTTATCTCTATGATCCAAGCTCTTCATGGGATACTATTCATAATGAATCTCATTCTCCAACTGTATCACCTCTGAAGATAGTACATTTGAAGTGTTAGGTATGTACTTCTTTAATATGGATACAAGAAATAAATCATGTACATTCGACATGATTGGTGGAAGTGCCCGTTGATAGGCCAAAGCTTCGACTCGATCAATAAAATCTAAGGGGATGATATACCTGGGACATAAATTTCCTTGCTTCCCAAATATCATGAACTTATTACATGGAGATATACAGAGAAATACCTTGTCTCCAATATTGAATTCAAGGACTCATCAATGATTGTATGCATAACTCCTCTATCAACATTGGGATACATTGATGAGCTTGTGAATGTTTTTCACCTTCTCCACCATTTAATTGACTATTTCGCATCCTTTCAGCTTATTGTCACCGACATCATCCAAACACACTGATGTTCTTCACCTTTTCCCATAAAGGGCTTCATATGGTGTCATTCAGATGCACGAGTGGAAACAATTGTAGTAGTAGAATTCAAAAATAGGAATATGTTCGTCCCATCCTCCTTTGAAGTCCATAGAACATGATATCCACATGTCTTCCCATGATGGAATTCTTTTCTTATATTGACCAATTTTTTGAGGATGATAGGGCATACAAGAGTTTGGTTTAGTGCTTAGATATTATTAAAGTATTTTCGAGAGCTTCTAGGTGATTCTCATATCACTATCGGAAACAATATATATGGTTACACCATATAGCCTTACCACATCTTTTATATAATTTATTAAAATTGATCTAATGTGAAGTCCTCTTGAATTGTGATAATGTGATCTGTCATTGTAAGATGGTCCACAATGACCCATATTGCATTGTTTCCTCTCAATGTCCTAGGAAGTCTAGTGAAAAATTCCATGGTGATGTCCTCATACGTCCGGGATGGTATGGTTAGTGGTTTCATCATCCACTTAGAATTATATCTTTATTCCTTCACTTGTTGACATTCCAGGAACTTTTATGCATACTCAACAATCTATTTCTTCATATTTCCCACCAAAATATCCCTTAGAGATCACGATGTATCTTTGTGCTCTTTGGGTGTATATAGAATGTTGAGAAATGTAAGTCATTCAAAATCATCTTCTTTTTCTCTGGATCAGATGGTACACATAATCATGACCCAAATCATACAACTCATTTTCCATTAATCATTAACTCATTGGATTTCCCTTTTTTAAAGGATTCCTCCCATTTCAAAATTTCCACATATTTTGTTTGAGTGTCCTTTATCTCCTCCATGAGGGATGGTTGAGAAATCATTTGAGAAAGGATTGATGATGTTCCTCCATTAATGATTCCCATGTTTATCCTCTAAAAATTTAAGAATATCAGATACTTTTATATTATAATCATTAATAAAGATATATGATTCTTTCTACAAAAAAGCATCTTCCACTTTGTTCGCCATACCAGGATGGTAGCAGATTAAGAAGTCATAATCCTTGATGATATCTATCCATCTTCACTGATGCATATTAAGATCCTTTTATGTGAATATATATTTTACACTCTTGGGATCAATATATATCTCACACTTCTCCCCATAGAGATAATTCCATTTGAATTGAAACATAAAGATCACAACTATCAACTTGAGATCATGAGTAGGATAGTTTTTTATGGATTTTCATCTTCCTTGAGGTGTAGGCTATCACATTATCATTTTTTATCTACACAAAATCTAATACCTTCATTTAAGTATCATTGTACACCACAATAATTTCTCCAAGTATTGGGAGTGTGAGTATTGACACAGTGATTAGCCTCTTTTCAACTACTTAAAAAAATTGCATTCCTAAGTCTAGAAAAAATTTACTTCCTCTCATTTCATCTTAGTCACTGGGTTCGAAAATTGTGAGAAGTTATTCACAAATCCTCTATAATACTCAGCTGGACCCAAAAAGCTGCAGATCTCTATTACAGATGTTTTTATGGGCCAATATTTGATTTCTGTTTTCATGGAATGGTGCATAGGTATCCATTTGCACATGATAACAAGCACCAAGAATGATACTTTCTCCATCCAGGACAAACATTTAACATACCTTTCATATATATTATCCTTTCTCAATGTTTTCAACACAGTATTCAAATTCTCCTCATATTCCTCCTTCCTCTTGGAGTATATTAGAATATCATCAATAAATACTACCAAAATAATTTCAATGTAATCTCTAAACAGTGTATTCATTAAATATATGAAAATTACTAGAGAATTAGTGAGTCCAAATAGAATCAATATGGACTCATATTTTCAATACATCATTTAAAATGTAGTCATGGGAATATCTTCCTTCCTCACCTTTAATTGGGGATATCCCGATCGAAGGTCCACTTTAAAAAAATAACGAGCCCCATGAAGCTGATCAAAAATATCATCTATCCATGGTAGGGGATACTTGTTCTTTAACATGATTTTATTGATCTTATGATAATCAATGCATAGTCGCATTCAATAATCCTCATTTTTGAGAAAGAGGACTGGCACACTCCATGGATAAGCACTTTGGCGTATAAAACCCATCTCAATATTATCCTATAAATGCTTCTTCATCTCTTCCAGCACTATGGTGTACATTCTTTAAGGATTATTTGATATAGGTAGAGATCTTGGAATATGTTCAATTGATAATTCCACCACTCGATCAGGAGGAAGACCATGAAACTCTTCAGGAAATAAATCAGTATAATCCCTAATGATGGGAAAGACTTCATGCATGATTATACCTTTTGTATCAATAATTTGGGCTAGATATGATTTATTAAAAGGTGGAAATATCCAAACATGATATGATTATACTAACAGTGATTCGACTTCCTCCTTACAAATTTAAATAATTGGAGGATGCTTCAAGATGTTATGTGTGATCTCCCTTTCTTGACTGTTGATGTTGGAATTGTATAATGATAGAAAGTCCATGACCAAGATAACATCAAACTCCACTAAATGAACTATGCAAAGATTTAATGGGTGGTTCAGTCCATAGTCATTCACTGAGGTGGAGTTATGAACACTGGAAGAAATAATTTTCCCAATTGCGGTTCTCAAATATATGTTTTCCTCCAAATTTTGAGGTTGTATTTTCGTAGTTATACTAAACATTTAAGATAAGAATGAATGTGTAGAATCAGAATCAAATCGTAAATTCTCTATTTATGAATGAATAACAAGTTTACCTATCACCGCATCCTTTTCCAGATCCACCTCAGCAGTACTGATAGCATAATCCATTCTATGTTGCATTGGAGGTTGTTGTTGATTGCCTCTAAAAACAGTCAGCTTATGAAAATTTTTAACATAATTAAAATGTTGTTTATAGTTGTAACACTACACTACAGGATTATTGTTGATCTAAACCTTCTTTTCTTCTTCCACATTAGCAAGATTATTCATATCCAGTCAGTAGTTTTTTCTAGATTTCTCAATTTTACACATTTGATGCAATACATAGATCCCTTTAGACAATTACCATGATGCTTCTACCCATAATTTTTACCCATGGGATGATCAAGATTCTTACATCTTGGAATTTATTTTAGAACCACCCTTATTTGGTTTCATTTTCCTATTATTGTCATTGGGACCATGATACCACGGAGAGTCTCTGATCTCCATTTCAACCTTAAGGGCACAACAGAAAATCTCCCCATATATTTCGATGTCTTGAATCACTAATGCTTATCATGGAATAGGATTTAGACCTATAAATAAGCGATCCACCTTACATTCAATGTTCAAGACAAATCCAGAGTCATACATTGAATGATTTGTAATGTTTGCTTCATACACCCCGATTGACTCATCTTACTTTTACCCAAGTCCGGGGAACTCTCTTTCCATCATGAGGCAGAGGATATATGGAAAATATTCATTGAAAAACATTCTATTTATTTCCTCCACATCCATGTAATAAATTTCCTTCTATGGATTTGAATTCTTAATCTGTTTCTACCACTGATCAGCTTCCCCATCAAAACATTAGACCACGAGCACAACTTTCTCTTCTTCCAGGCACTGGAGGATAGAGAATATCTTTTCAATGGAGTTAATCCACTATTCTACAAGGAGGGGATAAGAATATCCAATAAACATGGGACGCCTTTGCTGTATGAAATATTCAAGGGCCACTTTATCTTTCATTAAAGGAAGAGGTTGTTCCACATGATTCATGTTATTATTCCCCACATGAGCCAGTTGAGCAAGTATAATCATGGTTTTGTGAGCACATATTCGCATCATATCTAGCATTTCATTTGGGAAATATTCACATTCCTTATCACATTAATTGTTCGAAAATGTCCTATTATTTCCCTCCATTATCTTAGAAAAAGAATTTACAATTAGAGGGATTTAATACATAGCTATCGAGCATAAAAAAAATTGAACATAAAAGTATAAACATTTAAATTTAAACTATATCCTAAATTTTTATTCCATATGTTTTAATCAATGTTTTAATTGATCTACTTATTAAAATATATTCTTATGGGTGTTTTTCCCTTAATAATGGTTTTTACAAAGACCATGTATTTAGCAATGCATATCCCCTAGGAGTGTCAACCCAATATTTTAGTAAGGCCTGTTGTCAGGCACCAACTCCAATATGAGTCTAACTCAATGTAGGGTTTTTGAGTTTTACCGCAAGATACTTCTATTCCAGATCCACCTCTAACAGTTTGTGTCTTAACAGCGATGAGTTTTCATTATAAACCACATACTCTATACTTACCAAAATTTACAGGTGTTTTCTAATACTTAGTTTCATACTTAAGGTTCTTAATAATGTTCTATATTCCTAACAACCAAAAATAACAAGACTATATTTTGATACAAACAATAGTGACACTATCCTTTTCCAGAAATCAGAACATGATTTCGAGCATAATTATACATCAGATTAAAAGAAAAGGATCATAAAGTCTAGTGTATTTGAATATCAGGTATATAGAACAAAAAACATGTCACAAAAACACTTCATTATTTAATATAGAAAAAGATCTCCTAAATTAAATTGTTCTCATAAATATTCATAGGTTAACTTGTGGATAACATGAACAAATGTATGAGCTAAAAATTCCCGGAAGAGAATAAAGAGAAGAATAATGTTTTAGTACATTGGTTAGAAGGCATGATGAGATGATATAAAAACTCATGTAACATATTGAATCGTAATATATAAACGTAGAATCATATAAACACGGATACATAATAATTTGGAATCAATATAAAACATTAATTTATTATGAGTCATGGATAACTGCCAAGACTATTTCCAATGGTTTCACAAGCCTAGGCTAACCGTCATGACTGTCGCACATGGTAGCCCAAGCCAAGGCTAACCGCTAAGACCATCACACCTAATGTCTTAGGATTCATAACATTACCCAATCCAGTGGGGATCTCTCTGGGTGAATCTATATTAACATTTCATGAATATTTTTCAACATTATGAATCATACATAATCAATCATACATAAACATATGGGTTCTTGAGGAATGAAATGGGAATCATAATCATGTCGTAAAGCATAATAAATTGATGAGTCATGGAAGTGTCCATGAAAAAAGGAATTAAAACATACATGGGAATTAATAAGGTAAAATAATAATATATCATGGTAAGTGAATTCAAAAATAATTTACAACATGAATGATGATTATTTATTAAATTTTTTCATTAAAAAAAATTCGGCGGTTTTAAAGAAAATAATTTGGAGCCTTTAAAATATAAAAGGGGAAATGTTTTATATATAACCAGAAAAGAACCAATATTATTTTCATTATAAAATAAATAATATTATAAATACAATGGTGGTTTAAAATATAAGATAGAGTTCACTTAAAATTGTGTAAGAATTTTGGAAGTTCCCTAAAAATAAGTCATATTGTCAGGAAGTATTAGGGAGGGGATCACTTCAAAACATGTATATACCTGAAAGAGAATGATTAAAGGGTATTGATAAATAAATTTGATAAAAGTACAGAAAATTTATAAGATTAAAATAAAAATATAATATATCTTCATTTTGTTAAAAGGAATATAATGCAACCTGGAGGAGGAAATGAGGTTCATGTAGAATCCCATGCAGATT
The DNA here is from genome assembly GCA_963277665.1 of Viscum album. Taxonomy (NCBI): domain Eukaryota; kingdom Viridiplantae; phylum Streptophyta; class Magnoliopsida; order Santalales; family Viscaceae; genus Viscum; species Viscum album. Next base: position 65,260,094 of record OY728128.1, read on the forward strand.
ATCGGCATAGTATCAGGTGTATTTAAGTGGGCTTAATGAGAGAGAAAAGGGTATCTAAACACTTATACATATTGAGGGAAGTATGTGGGAGGTGATAAATCATACTGCATCATTATGGATTAACCATTAAAGCGATTATCAGGGAGGACATTCTTAAATATGAGTGAAACAGAAAGGATCCCTTACCTTAATCATGACCGTGTTCTCCACTTGATTTAATGAACTGAATAGTCATTTTAGTTTCATTAAATAATAATTCTAGAACATTTTATTTGTGTGCAGGATTTAGTATAACATTTTTATGTTCATTAATAACCATTTTTATTGGTTATGAGGTTCAATTTTATTATTCTCGTCTATTTACTTCCTTGATTAAATGATGAATTTACTTATTTCATGAATAGAGAATCATGTAAAATGGGGATGGTTCTCCAAAATTGGAGTAAAAATTCATTATTTATAATATAGAAGGTTACATGGTTATAAATGTCATTTTTTTACTTGGGGTGAAGTTGAATCCTTATATAAAATTTTAATGAAAATGTTTTAGATTAATTAGTAGTTTTTTACCACAATGAACACCTTTTTTTTATAAATCAACACCATGTGCAAAAACATATTCTAGAAAAATAGATGAAACATAATAAATATTTTATGGTCTTTTTCAACTATGATAATGGTTTCAATATTATAATTGAAGATGGTAATTAAAATTGAGAACCCTTTGTCCTTGAATGTCATAAATCAATACATCTTGGATGGTGTATTAATTTATAGTATAAAGGAATGGGTAAAGAGAGACTATGATAAAATATACCATTATCAAAATAGAATTCCAGAACACGTATGTATTGATAGGTATCATGCCATTTGGGTGAAGCGGTTTCAGTTAACAAAAAATAAGTAAAAAACTTGAAAGAAAATAAAATGATTGGAAAGAACAGTATACCTCTTGAGTTTATCTCTATTGAGAGCCTCAACAAGGAAGTGGTTTTGGTATATTAAAGAGACTAGGGGATTCTGGGCGTGGGGTGGATATTAGGGAGTTTTTTTGTCTGAATATAATAAATTACAATTTTTTAGAGGAGTGAAGAGAAGTGGAGAGTGTGGGTGGTTTTTAAAGTGTTGGGGAGGAGGGTTTTCTAGAGATTTAAATAATTATTTTACCATTTTTTAGCTAAGAAAAGAAGTATCAAATATTTTTGTGACAAAAAAAAATAATATGTGCATGTGAGTTTTAACTAATTTCCATTAACCTTATCTATGTCTCATGAATGATGCATAAATTCTAGTTTTAGAATTTATTGTGAATTATCTTATTTTCTGTTCATAAAAAAATTCTAATATTTTAGAAAAATCCCAAAAATTTGACCTAACCATTCTTCGATGTGTAAAATCCAAAAATGTAATCCTTTTTTGAAAAATGATTTTATAAATATGAATAATTTTATTTTTAATTAAAATTATAATTTACTTGAAAAATATTGATTTTAATACTATAAGTGATTTTATACTGCATTAAAAAATTACATAAGTTCTTATAAATTTATTTTAAAACCACAATATATAAGATTTTAAATGTATGAACACATTTTGGGAAAATATTTTTTCTTTTAAATTAATTCTTCAATTGTAATTAATTATTTTCTACTTACATAAACACCAATACTTTTACAGTGGTCATGTTATCACTTAAAAGATGCCAAAATTTTATTTTTACATTTGAGGGAGAGGTTTCTATTCTATTGGATGATTTAATAATCATAAGGGAAATATCACTACTCATAATGGTAGGTTACTATTCATAAGTGTATGTTACTATTCACAAAATATTAAATTTGTTTTATCGGGCACCAAACATCTTACTGATCGCAACCATGTATGCCAGATTTTCAAAAATAAAATCATAGAAGTGACAAACTAATGTTTAAATGTCACATAGTACTTAGTAGTTCATTATGTTGTGATTTGAATATATGAAATAATTATTAGAAGAGAATTTCTATTGATAAAACATTGGGTCATTACATGTATCCTTACAGTTTCACGTTTATGTGTAAACCAATGGTCATTGTAGGGATTAGTCACCTAACCCTTAGGGATATCCATTTCCACCATTCCTTACACAAGATAATCCATTTAAATCCAAATTTATTATAATAAAATTGGTAAAATGGTTTAGAACATGGATTTTGTTTTATTTGGAAAGAATATATCACATATAATTCTAAAAGGCGATTTATCCTCACCTTATAACCTTGTGTGTCAACATAACATGTATGAAATATAATAATTATTTTGTTAAGGAATCATCTCCCATGTAACAAATAAACCTTTTAAAACCATGTTTCAGGGTAACTCATAAAAATAATAATACCATTTTTTCTAACCCATATTAAAATTTAAAACACATATTTACATTTCCAAATGCATCCCATGAATGGGAACATGAAACCATTTCATGTAATGGATTGGAATAATTTTAAATTAGTAATCCTTACATGACTACACTTGGGGTGATTTTTATCCAATTTCCATATTTCTAGATGATGTATAAGCCTCTAGACCAATGAGATATCCTACCCAAATTCCTTAAACCTAACGATACTTTACTCAATAGAGACCTCAATCCCATCCAAATTCTAATTCTAATATTTATAAATTATAAATAAACATCAATTTCTATCTCATATAGTAATATAATATAATTAAATAGTTGATAAAAACTAAATCAATTATTATACATAGTATTTAACACGTTAAATTTCTGTATAAAAATTTTAATATGATTTTAACTCTTTAGAATAAATTTTAAAAACATTCACTGATGAAAAATAAGTTACATAAATAAAGAATTTAATAATAAAAATAATTTAAGATTTCATATATTTAAATTGAGATAATAAAGCTTTTATAAATTTATAACTATAAACATATTATAAAAAATTATAGTTTATCCTTGCATTATAGACATTCCAAATATTTATATTGATTAAAACTATGGAATTGGGGAATAATTTTGTATTTTTTCCACCATATATATGAAGTAGTTGAGGGATGTGATGAATTAATGTGATTTTTTATAAACTAGAATTGTATTATTTAAAGATGTTCTAAGGTTGTTTTGTAAAGTCAATATTATTGTAGAATGCTTATATCTGAATTTGTACCGGTTTTTTGATTTACATTATAATTAAACTATAAAATTTTACACTTCTATATTATTTTGTAAAAAATTTAAATGATTTACTAACACATATGGGATTCTCATAAGAGTATCTACATAGATATATATTTCTAAAGGCAAGAGCGTGTAAGAGTTTTCAGATACATTTGAAAAGACTCTTATAGAAAACATTAGAACTTTCGATATAATGTAAGAATTTTTGTTGGATCATCCTCTGGAAAATATTTAAGAAATAATGCGATTTATATTAGTTTAATGGAGTCATTTTTTATGAATAAATTAGGTTGTACTTGATGAGATATATATTGAAACAAAAATCACAATAGTGGTGTTAGTGATTATACTAGAGATGAGGAATAAGCCAGTGATTCTTCTCTAAAATTAGGTAGTCATGTTATGAATGAATTTCTACATTTTTATATCTATGAATGAAAAAATTCATACCACCGTTGAATGAATTGGAATACCAATGAACTTTGAGGATATACAAATGATGGATACATTCTAAGTCACATAAAAATTTTAATGGAGATATATATATCAATAATTGAAATAGAATATATCTAATAACAATTCTGTATATTTTCTATATTCAAATATGTAAATTTTATTCATGATATTTTCTTAATATAAAATAGTGTTATAACTAATGATTGTATGATTTAAACCAATTTAAAATATTTTACAACCTATCACATTGGAATTGAGAAGCAGATAACATTTGAGGCTTTAAAACAACTCTAGATATGAAATAAAGAAGGGGGACACTGAATCATGTGTACACACCAACACACATAGTATAATAATTGTGAAAAGTTAATAGAGAAGGCCGATATACATTCAATTTTTTTAAAATTTCCCTCATATTCAAATGCCATATTTCAAAGAAGATGATATTATTTTCAAATGTATTAAAATCATAAAAATCAATAAGGATCTTGTTTACACTTAATATAAAATCAACTTCTTAGAATAGTGAATGTTCCTATATAAAAATTTTCATGATACAAGAAGTAGATAAAACCTATACTATGAAGTGAATAAAACAAGCCCATTATTTTTGGGTGATTTTATATCCCCAATAATCCCATAAAATATAAATAGTGACATATATTTTTATCAATAAATAACTAAACAAAGAAATGATTATTTTCTTAACTAAATCTAAACTACATAAAATTTAGGTTAACCTTTTCCATTTTCATAATATTTTCATATGGGTTATAAATAGTTTAAAAAATAGAGTATCATGACCATAAAAATTCATTTAGGTTAATTTCAAAACAAATTATAAAAGAACATAATACTGATTCACCCCGCCCCCCCAAATGTAATATCATTTAACCAGATATCTTCAAGTTGTATTGGATATAAATTGGTTTCAATGAGATCATACTCTTACAAGGTTGATATATAGAGATTTTTAATTGTATCAATATTTTATGAGTTCTAAACATTGAGTATAATAACTACCATGGTTTAAAGAATAGGATGATACCCCATCTTTTATCACAATTATTTATTGTGAGTAATGTTATTATAAATGGTATGTGTCACCTTCTGAGAGATTCTTTAACAAAATTTTCATTCTTGAGATATCTAAATATTAATAAAACATTGAAAATTATTATCTTTTAATACCTATATAATAATGTTTACACAAAATAATGGCACTCCAATAATATAGGAAAAGAGGGAAATTAGTTAAAACTTATGTGAGGGAAATTTTAATGTTATTAGATCCCATCTAAAAATTTATATGTTTTTGTATTAAGGTAAAATAGTAGATGATGATTACAAATATATAACTAATTCACATCGTAGAATTAAATAGTTAACCACTCTGGGGGTTTTGGTGATTATTTGGGAGACTGTCGAATTTTCAAGAAGGTAAAGAGAAATTTTACATATTGGTATGATCTGAATATGTCTGCAACATAAGAGAAGGAAGTCTTGTCCGAAAAATAGTTTCATTGTAATATCGTTATTCATGATATGATAAAGTAGTTAGTTTTAAAATAAATTTAAAGAGAAAATAGAATTCAAATCCATAAAAATGGTCCTGAACAAGGGGAAGAAAACATAGTCCCATTAAGAATCAATACCAAATGTGAAAAACAAATATAATTATAAAATTATAAAAACCCTTATCTATGAAAACATATATATGTGGGAGAAAATTTATAATGGAAACATCTTAATGAAGTAATTCATGTGAGAACTAACATTTATCCTGGTAGTTGGTTTTTTGAGGAAGATGTGTGTGGAGTGTGGAGATGATGAGGGATAAGTGAGGCATTAAATAATGAAAAAATGAATAAGTTATAAAAGTTCCAATATTTCTAGTTGTAATAGGGAAGGCGTTAGATGGAGAAAATTAGTAAGTATTATATGTTTGAAGAGGATTACAATATCACTTCAAGTATACATTGTGAAGGTTCCCATTTTTCAAAATTGATTGACATCCCCCTATATTTTAAATAGAATTATAATTTTCATGAAAATAATGAGATGTAGTATTAACTTACATGAAAAACATGATACATTATAAGTATACAGTGTATCATGAATGGAACACAGAAAAAAATATATAAAAACCCATTAAATAAATAATTTCAGAAGTTAAAGAATGAAAAATTCTATGATAAATAATATAATTATCTAAATTAAATTTTACATTTTAAAAATAAAATAGATGATAAATGTCGAACACTGAAATATTCCTAGAAAAACACACTACATATGAATAATTATTCCATATAACTAAATCATAGTGTTTTAGTAATTAAAAAACATGAAAAAACATTAGATATTTATGATAATGAAATGGAAATAATTTTTGAGTCTTCACAGCCTACAAAGAGATAGAATACACAATCTCAGGTAAAAACTGTTTATATTCTACACAATAATTATAAATATTTTCTTCTTGTAGTGAATGTTCAAATAGAATTTATAATGATACTTGTGTTGAGGAAAAACTAAGATATTGTTTCTCCTATATCAAATAAATCTGATACAAATTTAAGTGGTTTATGGTCACTAATGCTAATGAATAATGTGGTTAGAAATTCACCTTCAAAGTAAGAAAGAATTCCTAAATTATCCTAAAATAGTAATTGGAGAACTAGTTGTGCTTAATACTATTAGTGTTTTGGATTTTTGGTGCATAATTAATGGTTTTACAATATATATCTTCCATAGTCAAAAAAATAAAAATTATGGTCGGTATATCTAGAGAATAGAAGGATCAAATATAATAAGTTGATAACATTGAACAAAAAATTATCACCTTTGCCTTTCAAAAATGTATTATATTATTTGGTGTTGATAATTCAAATGTGTAATAATTATAGTAAAAATAATGATAAATGTATGACCATACTTATAAGAAAATCCGTAAAAAGTTATTTGAAATAAAAAGATTCAGAATAAAAATATGGTAAAAAATCATATTTTTTTAAATTGGATCTCAAATCTAGAAAGAGGATAATGATATGTATTCTTAATAGTTATTAAACCTTTAAATTTTATAATATAATTATCTTTAAAGAAATTTATTTCGTTGAAAATGTTTCTTACACACAATACCTAATTTAAACAAAACATGATATATTATTAAAATATTATTATTTAATGTGATAATTCAATCCTTTTACAAGATTTGAAGGTATTAAAAGAACTATATAAATTGAAACAATTCATTCCTTACACATGAATGGAATGATTTAATTCGGTAGAAATTGATTATAAATTATTATAAAATCATGTTAATGTAAAAGAGAATGTTTCTAAAAAACAGTTTTTATGAAGGAAAATCATTTTTATCATAACAAATTAAGTTACCCAATTTTGAAGGAAAATTTAAATGAAATGTATATATTTTATATTCATTCAAAAAATTACATTCATCTAATTTTCCTAACTATTAAAGAGATAAAAATATTTCTATTTTTATGTTTTAAAATATATTTTTTTAGAACGGTTTCTTTGTGTTTTCTAAGGAAATGTTAAAATTTATTTCAAACAATTAAAAAATAATGAAAACGGATTCAATATTCAGAATCCACCGTTTCAAATTTTATAAACTATCAAATTTAATTTATGGTGATTGTGAATAGTACCTTTATTAAATATTTTTCTCCTCAATAAGGTTAAACAGGTAAAACTATGTTAATACATGTGTATGAGACTTTAAAAACTAACTAACTCTTTTCATAATCCTATTGGATATTTTTAATCATCCATTTTCATTAAAATATCAAATATATGGTAATATGGTTTAGTTTTTTAATATAAAAATTATATTATTTTAAGGAATGAAGAAATACCGAATGTCATTCTATTGATTTAAAATACCCTCAAAAAGTTTAATGGGGATAAAAAAATTTATAATGGAATATAAAATTTAATTTTGAACAAAAATAAATTCATTTTATTATTGTAATTTATTTTTTTTTGGTGAATATATAATTTCATTATATTCTCACAAAACGATGATAAAATTATTGTGGATGAAGTAGAAAAAATAAAGGTAAAAAATTTGAAAAATAATAAAATTTACATATTTTCTATTAATTATTGTATTATAAGATTTTATTAGAAAATTATAAATAATTAATTATGTTAAATGTGATTATATTAAAATTATATAGTTTTAATGAGGTATTTTCTGACAAATTAAATGGATGGTCCCAAAAATGACTTTAATGATAATTTATGTTTACTAATATTTTTTTAGTTTCTTTAAAAATAAAAATACATTTCCATAGTGAAACTGTGATGGTAATTGGTTTAAAATATTATCCATTGACCAATACTGACACACTTTTCATCCGGAAGATATATTTGTACAACTTAACATCTAAACAATGTGTTATTATGATAATAGTTAAAAATGGTTAATGAGGGTGTTAAATAAAAAAGGTAAGGTCTAAAATTCAACATAAACAAATCTACATTTTATTTTTTCAATTTATTTCACACTTCTCATGTCAAACACATCAAGTCATTTCCATTTTTTTCCCACTAGACATGAATATGTATAATATTATATATAAATTTTTTAAGTGATTTCAAGTGTGACATTTCCCTTGATTATAGAAGGGCACTTACTCATATTCTTTATTCAAAATGTTTCAGCCTTATATCTCAGTAAATACCTTCCCTTATAACATACTATATTCCTTCCCGACATCCAAAATCTTCTTTTATTTCTAAAATATCATCCTTTCAAGGGTTTCCATGTAAACTAAATGTGGTTTCTCTATTAAGTGGTATAAGTCCATAACATATACATTTAATTTTATTTCTTTCTATACCACCAAAAAATATTTTATTTTTATTACTATATAATTTATCATATGTATTACACATACTAAATTATTATTATTATTATTATTTAAAAACCGTTATACATCACTCTTAAATCATTTGGTAAAGGAAAACATCACTCATACAATTGATCAGAAAATAATCTCAATAAAATTATGTTTTTCCTTATTCATCATCATTTCACATTGATGGTTAAAGTGATGGATTTCAGGAATAAATATTCTATTTATGATGATATTATTGTTTTTTAATGGTGAATTATTATTTTATATTCTTTTGTTCCATCAATTTAAAACTGGGAAATCATATGTGTGTATGTACAGACTATTATCTCTATGTTTTGATGTATTTAATTTTTTATTGCTTCTTTAAATGGATAGTTATAAAATTGAATAAATTAATTACATATCATAATAATTACATTATTATAATTTTTTATATTGTTGAACTAGGATCTATGTGTATGTACCAACACTTATGATCTAAAACATGCATGAAAAAACTAGTTATCACCAGAAATAGTGATTTTGATAACGACTTTTTAATAAAAAAGATAATGTTTTATAAGTAAATAATATATGATATATATTATTTTGGTTTTTTAATAATTTTATAAATAATATATATTTATATATTTATATAAGAGTTTTGAACATGTATTAATCAATACAAGATTTGAGGTATGAGTTTATATTACAATCTAATTTCTTTTCAAGATTGTGTATGAATGATTTATTTTAACAAATTTTTTATAGATAGTATCAATTGGAACCCATATATTGTAATATAATCTTATTTTTTATTGTAATTTTATTCTTTTAGATTCATTTTTATCTCTATTTCATAAAATTTTTAATAATATCTTTTTGAAGAAAAAACAGTAATTATGTCCTCTTTGCCATTGAATGTTTTTCTTCTAAGTCTGTGCTCTTCAAAAATATTTATAAAATTCATCATTTAGACATAAAAATTTTTAAAATTTAATTTTCACTACAATTGAAATTATTTTCAAAGGTTTAAAAATTAATATTTATCAGTGTTCTATATTGATGTAATTTATTAATTTTTCCAAAAGAGTAAAAAGAAATGTTTTCTTTTACATATATGATATGAATAGATTTTTCCATCATAATGAACGTTTTTTATTTGAAACCATACATTATGTATTCCCATGGTTATTATTAGTGAAAATAATATTTTATAAATTTTAATAATTTTCAGTTTAAATTTTATCGAAATTTTTTATATTTTCTCATGTTTTCTATTTATTTAATGTTCTTTTAAAGAAATATTGATATATTCAAACTTATCTTATTGGTTGTTATGTTTTAAAAAGGATCCGATATTAGGATCCCATCCACTTTTATTAATGTCTTATTATAATGATGAATCATTAAATAACATTTATTTCCCATGGGTTTTTTATTTTGTGATGAGATCTTTATGAAACACATTTCTTTTCCTTGGGTTGTTATATATTGAAATGATGAATAATTTATGATCTTAGGGAAAAAATATGTACGGTTTTCATTATGTAATGTTTGGGACTATTATACCACTCCAATTCATTGTCTAGGACCTTATATATCAATATATAATTATATTAAATTAGTTGATGTGATCAATCCACTATGGGAAACATGTAGGACTACCCGATATAATATGAATTAGAAACATGTGGTGAAGCTTGATATACTATGTTATGGTAAATAGGTAGTGATTCATGATCTTTTATGACAAGGGAATGTTGTATAAATTCTTAGTACACAATGATGATATGGAATCACATGTAAGACATATGAAATGAATTATTTTCCAATGATGGTTACATAACATTATGAATATTTTTTATGAATATTATTTGAACTCTTGTCTCATGATTTTATTGATGATTCCAAATCTTCTGACATGATAATGTTTTATTCCATAAATTAAAATTATCATAAAATATTACTTGCTATGATTTTATATAGATAATATTATGTCCTCAAACCCTTATGCTCATGGAATACTTCCATATTTCATTGATTGATATCTTCTATCATCACCAGTACTGAGCATCTAATATCACCCCTTATTATATTTCAATTTCCCTGATTTTAATGAAGTTTACTATGAAATATGAGTCAATAGGGGTACCTTATATATAAAATTATGTTACAGATGATGATAATGATTTTACATAAATAAGATATTTATATATGTAGTCTTTAAGTGTGATAAAAATTTATGGTTCCTAGGGATGTAATGTTTTAAATGTGTTTAATATTTATCTAAAAAGATGTAATAGATAATTATGAAATTCGTTTTCCACCACAATGGGTATTAGAGTAGTGTTAAGTTAATTTTAGATATTATTATTTCATAAAATTGCTTAAAACATGGAGATAGTCTTATGTATATGATAACATTCTAATGTTTTTTGAAGGTATATTTTAGGTAGATTTACTAGGAATGAATCCCTATGTAGATAAAATAAGTGGAAATGGTATTATCATATATGAATCTTGGAGTAATAACCACAAAATATGTTAGTCTAGTATATCTTATCCATCATTCCGGTTCATATGGAATGGGCCTTTAGTACACATTGTGTTTGACACTCATAAGAGATATTCATGGGTAAATTCAAATTTTATTAATAATTATTTTTAAGTATTCGAATGGATTATGGCCACGGATAACCCAATATTAACCTATGATTTCATTAATTGAAATTAATATTTCATGATTTATACATCCTATGGATGATTTTTCATCATTATATAATTTATCACTCTGATTATTATAACTAGACATAAAATTTGGATTTTCAAATTGGTTGGAACAAAAATTATTCATACTGTAAAAAATCAGATGTAAAATTCAATGATTATCCAACTAATAAATCCAATTAAATCAGATCTGTAATGAAAAATATTATTTTTATACACACACAACATTATTAGGCTATAAATCATGTTCAGAATCTAAATTTTCAAAAGAGGGAATAATAAGACTATGGGGTTTTAGGACATATTTTTTATAAATAAATTAAACTAATTTATATATTGCACAATAACAATATCATGTTAATCATTTACTCCTTGCAACATTGGTCTTGGTTGCGTCAAAAACAACAATGATTTTTAACAAAAACAAGATATATTATTTATATTATTCAAATGTGACTCTTATTAACTAGACATTAAACAAAGATGTATGAATAGTAATAACTATAATTCAGAAATTAATTATCTTGGTTTCATATAATTAAAACATATTTATAATAAATATATATTTTTTGTAATGTAATTATATGTTTTGAAAATACTATTTTTTCAAAAAAGAATGTTTTTATATCTTTTTGCGAGAAACTCTAATATTAATTTTCCAAAATTTTAGATATTTTATTTGATAAAATAATCTGAATTTTTTAAATGACAATTTGAAAATTATATTTCGGTGAATTTTTTGGATTTTTCTAAAAAGATTCATTTTTTGAGGAAAAGTGAAGAATAATAAGTTTTAATTGAAAACTATATTTATTTTACTTATCAATAAAATTAAATTTTATTGTAAAAACATTTAATAGTTTACTTAATTTAGATATTATCCAATAAACCCAATTTACACCATTTTAATCAATTTTATCTTTTTATATTAATAATTTTAAATCATTTGAACTTTACCTCCTTAAAAATATTTTTTTTAATTATGCACGTGGGATTACTTTTTAATTAAAATTTCCTACATCTTTGAAAGGAATATATAAAAATGTATTACAAATTTTTAATAAGTATAATTTATAATATCTAATATTTTCAACTTATTTTCTAACCGGAATTAGTAGTGAATTAGGTAAAAATTAATTAAACAATAAAGATAAAAATGTGTTTACCAACGGTTAAACTAAAATTATAATGATAAAATTGAGATATAAGTTTAATTAATGACTATTTTATGGGATTATGGAGACATTTACACTATTATGGTTTGTTAATGGACTAATTTGGACCATTATTATATATAAAAAACCAAAACCACTAATTTATTTTTCAAATATTCCAAGTGTGTCCTCTCCCCTACTTATAAAAGGTCTCCCACTCTCCTCTCTTATTAAAACATTAAAAAACATCTTTAATGTCAAATACATGACCATATTACTTCCAAAATTTCCAAAACTCATCCTCTAATGCTAATTTTATATATAAATCTATCCATGGAATGAAATCTGGGAAATCCCAAGCAAGATACCCAAAGAGGAGATAATGGTCATCCACGAGTGCTTTTGTTTTTTTTTTCATCCAATAACTAATTCAATTAATATGTTTTAATTATTTTATGATAAACTTATTATATTACATGTTATGAGATTTTATTATTTTAATGGTATTTCCTATAACCTTCATCACTTCAATTAAATGGGTTATGATATCATAGTTCACGTGTACAGCGAACTGCCGCCTCAAGAACCGATGGAGTTTGTTTTTATTTTACCACCTCTCATGGTTGTTCATACTGATGTATTTATGGTTTATATATTATATTTATGATTTTATTATTCTTATAAATATATTATATCAAATATACCTTCAAACTCACTATTTGTTCGAATACGATAATGCCACTCTGGTGTACGGTGGACTACCACCTCCTGAAGCGAAGTGATTCGTTCATTAATTATATATAATGTAATAAAGAATTATTCTAAAAAATATTTGATATATATGAAATTCAAATTATTATAAAATGTTAATATATATAATTTATATTTCATTCTTTCAATTTGTTAAAAAATGGAACATTGTTCATTCGTATGCACGGTCTACCATCTCCAGGAATGTTGTACTTCATATTATGTCACTATGTTTTATATATTACTATAAATAAATATATAATTAACATATATTATATTTATATCATGGTTTGAATTCGTGATATTATTAGGTCTATATCGAATTAATATTACTAAACAAATAACAAATCATAAAGTTTAAGAATATCAAAGTTGTTGTTAACCAAAACGCAACCTTAACATGGAATTGTTAATAAATGGGTAATGAAATGTCATAAGTATAGTTTATGTGGAATGATATATATATGCATATATTTTATATATTATAATTATAATAATCTCATATATATTATATAAAAGTTGGGAACATATGCAAATGAAGTCAATACATCAGGTATGAAATTTTTGTCTCAATTTTCCTTCTTTGAGATGTATGTTATGCTATAAACATATATTTATTAATGAGGTGTATAATCAACCACATTGACATGTTTTATCTAGATTTTATTTATCCTCATGATATTTTGGGTTCCTTTGTATGATATTAATTCATGGGTATTATGATTTAAGGATAATAATGTGATAAGGGTTTTATGTAGTAATCTTATCGTTTATTGGGATTATTTTTTATTAAGAATCCATTAGTGTTATATGATGATATATATCTCAATATTTCACATATATTTTATTATCCTATTTTTATTAATTTTATTTTCATATAATACTATAATTTTTACACTTTTTGGAACTCAAAATAATTGAGAGTGTTTTTAAGAAAATTCGAGATTATTTATCTCTTCAATAGGAAAACTATTTTCTCAGAAAATAATTTTCCCAAAAGTGGATTAAATTTTTTTAACTATTATCCTATGATTATAAAAAATTTAAATTTACCTTGGTTTTTATTTTCATAATTTTTTTAAAGGAATCCTTATACAGTTTTCTAAACAATGCCAGTTTGGATTTTATCGAAAATGTGAAAAGAGTATTTGTGTTAATGTGAATTGCATGAATAGAATTTATCAACATCCCAATAAGTTATTTTTTATCAAATTCATTAATTTATTTCCTATTTATTTAAATATAAAAATATTCTGAAAATTTTTCACATTTTAAAAAAAAGTTTATTCAAGGAAGAAAAGGTATTTTTCTCAAAAAAATGTTTTAAATGATTGATAAAATTTATTTTACATCTATGATTTCAACCATTGACGTAACCATTTACCTACAAGGGAAATGATCCCATGAAATGTTTCTTATTCATTCTATTGTTTTTTTTGTTTATGATGAAATGATTTCTATGATACCTACATTACATCCATGGGTTATACAAAAATGAAATTCTTGTAAAACACACTAATTCTTATAGGTTAAACTATTATTAAATTATTATAGAACCTATAACGTTTATATAGGTTATGATATGATTAACTATTTATGATAATTATTTCATTTCTTGGTATTTTATATGATGAATTTTTCTGATCAATATGAACACATAAATATGGTTTTCATTATGTGATGAGTGGGACCTATATATCCCTCAAATGTAATGGTTAATGACTTATATATACTGAGATTTATAGGACTGGAATGAGGAGTAAAATATGTTAACCAAGAGACTCTGTTCTCTAATAGTCCAAAATCATTAATATGATGGTTTCATGTGTGACCCCAATCTAATATGATATCCATTGAAATAATACTTGACTAATATTGAAATGATTTTATTTGATTATGTATATTCCATAAATCCGTGACAAATTTCAATGATATCATCTCATGGATCATATTCCTTTATTATCTTATGATTCATGTATTATGAAATTCCAATTATTATACCATTACTCGTGAATATGCTCTTAGATTTTATGGGTATGGTTTTCAAATGTTATTATCATGTTCATGTAACTCTATGTTCTTGAAATTCTATGTATACCCCTTGTTCGTCTTACTGAACATATGAGTCCACCTTATCTTATATTTACATTCCATAGGTTAATAATAAATATATTATGTATGATATGTCTAAAGATATTTCTACTTATGGATAATGTAGTAGGATATAATTCTGATCACTTATGGACAAGTTTTTGTGTTTAAATGATTCAAATGGAACTAAACTATTAAAATTCAAAGGGATATTTTTTTAAATGTAATTAATATCCATAAACATGATGTAATATCTATGTAAGATAATCGTAGGTCACTTTTGTTTATATAATAGGATAATTTTAGTTATCCTTTGGAATATAGAATGATAAATCCTTGTTGAGATACTTAGTTATATATCTAAGGATGTGTTTAAGGGTGAGGAAAATGTTTAGAAAGATGCCATGAAATATTTTTAAAGGATTTGGAAAGTGGTTTACAAGAAATTGCATAGTTTTCTAGATACAGCCAATGGGTTGGATTGTTGTAGTGATATTACTGTGGATAATAACTCCTAAAAAACATATTTATCTAGACTCCATTGGGAACTGGTGTGTGACAATTGGCCTTAAAGTGCACATGGTTTGAAACACTTGGGGGATATACATTGGAAATTCAAAATTTCATTACTAACCATCATCAAGGGTTTAAATTTTAAGTGTCTAAAATTACCTAGAGTAAAACTGTGGTTTCATAGATTAATGAATAAGGATTCCTAATTTTTACCTTCTAAAAGTATGTTTTCATGATTATGTGGTTCTACACTATGATTATTGTTTCATATATTATTTTTCATCGGTTTTTAAAAACCCAATTTTTCACTCTGGTTGGGATCCATTAAATATTTTTACAATTTTATTTTATCGACATAAAAAGGATTCATAATGGGTTAGGTGTGGTCTCAGGGGTGTCGTGAGATTGTCTAGAGCCCAAAACCAGTATTTGTTGGAGAAAAAGGATTGTCGTGTGGTTATAGTAAACCATATGAGGAAGGCATTAGGGTTTTTTAAAACATTATGTGGCTAGGAAGTGGCCCATGATAGGGATAATGGTTTTATCTAGCATTGTGAGATGGGTTTCACATCCTTGCAAAATGTTACATACAAATTGAAGAGGCATTTTTCATGGTTGGTTCATTGTTTCCATAAGCATGCAGTTTAACCCTGTAGATTCCCCTTCCTTTATATTCCTTCACATTGTCTGTGCTTATTTTTCCCTAACCATGTAGCAAAAACTTGCAAAGGGTGATTTTGTGTCAAAATATATATTTTCTCTTAAAACTTATATAAAACTAAATCATTATTTCTCATTTTTATTCTAGTCGTTGTCGCATTCTTTTTCTAATCTTTTGAATATTTTTCAATCATGCTCTTGGAATTTAGATCAATCTTACATATAGAGCCAAAATCCAAAATCGTTAATCTCATTGTATCTACACCAGTATGTTCAAAATTCCATTTAATGTTTCATAATTCCGCATTCTATCTAAGATATTGTTTAGATGTAGGGTCATATGGACACATTTCTATAAGTTGATCCATTCTCTAGATCGAGTCCAATCTAGGTAGATCGAGAGGCTGATACAGGATGAGGCGAGTCATATGAACCTAAAACAGGTGGTCTATAACTGATCACTCAATTCCCCTCATTTTATTAATTTCTCTATCATTGGGTTGATTTCATCGATTTCCATTTTTTTAATGTATATGTCATGTTTATAGTCCTTAGGACCTTTTTCTAGTACCCATTTAAAGTAGTCTTGTCATTTTTGGTGTTTAAATACACAAATCCAACCACCCCATGTTTGGTGATCTTCCATAATTGGGTTTTAAGTGTCTTGACACCTTTGGAGCCACTGTTCGGGTGTGTTTGAGCTTAAAAATTATAATCGTAAGCCTCATATAAAAATTGGCTATTGAATTGTAAATTTTATAGCAACATTGTCCTTTTACACTTGATCCATTTATGGTAAGTATCTCAATTGAATTTGATTAGTAAATTGTTATAGATCTAGAAATTATATTGTATGTATATGACTTCACATAGTTTATATTAAATGAAATGAATCTCGTTTCTCCTCCTTAGCATATATTATTCTTGTCATAAAATAAAAGGATATATCCCAGTAATTGAATATCCAATGACTTAAATGGTTTCATGCCTCTTGGAATTGTCACACTAATGAAAGTAAAGGACTGAACCATCAAATTATTAAATGAATAAGACATAAATGGATTAGTTAAATGGTTTCTTGATCAATTGGACTTTTCATACTAATGAAAGTAAATTACTTGAAAATTAGGATATATTATAGATTAATTTTTTAAATGAATCAAATTTAAGGAGATTATATATATACTTATAAAATGTGACATAACTATAGGGGTTCTCAAATAAAAGTTAGTTCTTATATTCCTAAGGGAATGCCTTCAATGCCTGTGGATGATGTTCTGATTCAGTGATTCCAATTGCCATGGTTGAGAACCACATTAGAACTCGGTCCTCATCTCTCAGTGGATTAATATTATGAAACTGGAGGATCCCTCTTATACTAGAACGTGATTCCTTTAATAAAATCCATGGATTCATAAGGGTTTATATAAACACGAGGTACCTTGGTTATATCATTGGGACTAGTCAAATCAGATCTCATTTTACCTTGGATGTATTCCTTGGAATCAGCTAGATCATACAATGGTGGAATTACAAGGATGATGCTCATTTGATTACCCTATTACCCTTTATCCATGAAATATTCCTTACTAAGCTGGTAACCCTTGTTGTATTTGTCACCTCTGTTATTACCCTAGAATGCTTTTTATAGTATAATCATCATGGTTGCCTTGTATCATCTTAGAGACATTACTATTACTACCATGTGGTGATTTCAATTCTAGATATGCCTCATATGGATTAAATATTTATATAATAACTTAAATAATTATTTATATTTATACATGTTCAGATGCCAACTGAGTGTTGAAGTAGGAACTTTGGTATTTACATTACTATCTTGCATTACTTTTTAATGTGCATATTTTTAGACCATTCTAGTTTATATTATAAGGATATGATGTTATAAACACCATTATTGGAGTCAGATAGAGATTTATCTTACACCATATCCACGTTCCTTTGATAGCCATACAGACTTTATGTATAACGGTGTTGACAAAAGAAGCGAGTTGCTTCAGATACTTGAATGGTTTTTGTATTAGGATGGAGCTGGTAGCAGAAGAATATGCATGATATTATGATGGTTTTGATACTTTTTTATTCTTTTTGAAAATATTATATAGAATTATTGTATTCGGTCTCATATACCTATTTTCCAACTTTCTAGATACAAGATATGCCATCATCATATTTTGTATATTTATATCTGTTATTACTGTTTTTTTAGTTATTACTATTCTTGTCTCATTCTATTTTCATCTGATTACTTATATATATTCCTTTATTTACTATTTTTTTGGTATTACATATCTTCTATGATGAACTCTTTTTAATGAAGTCATAGTCTCCATATGGACACACCCTAGATACCTGTTTCTAGTCAGGAGCCTTTGGCTTTTGGTGAGATGTGCTTGAGCCCACGTGGCCCACTGGGCTCGGCGAACCTCTTAAGTAGAATCTGGGTCCGATATGTCGGAGTGTTGTATAAGATATATTAAAATTTTACTTTACTTTTTAGAGATAGTATTTAGGATATTTTTGACTTGTAGATAATGATCTTAATAATTGATATGGATTTGATAACACATATTCAGGGTAAATTCTGAGTTTCCTAAATTATTAGTATAGTCCTAATTTTGATAATTATAGTTTATATCATTTCATTGAGGGGTGTTGCACATGCACATGATCTGTGTTGTGGTGTATTATTATTTCAATGGAGGGTCATATTTTCTCCTTGGACCGATGATATGAGGGAAAGGTTCATTTTTAATTGAATCATTGTCTCACTTTGAATTCACATGTCATGCATATTACCATTCCATATAGGTGAAATTCAGTGCTTTCATATCTTGATATTCCAATGATTGTTGAGTAATCCTTGATTTTTATATATTATTTTTCTTCTTTTAGGTTGTGATTGAGTGATTTCCAATTTCAATTCCGGAGGATTTATGTTCCCTCATTGTCTAGAATGAGTTATTTACTGAATCAATCAATTGATAATAAATTCAAATGGGAGATAATTTTGGCTACTAGTATAACATTAAGGAGTCCCACATGATTCACTACATGTTTTACGTAATTTGGGAACTGGTGCTCCTTTTTATGATACTCTCTAATGTTTGTTGCATTCCATGAATAGTTCTCCACATGATGCACCTATAATGGCCAATCTGACTTGTGAGTACCAACAACATCATCATCGTACATTCTCAGGGGATGGCAGTCCACAGGCTAATGAGTCAGGGATAGAGGCCACCATGTCACTCTTTGAGCCTCCTGGGATGCCTATGGAGTGGGGGATCATGATTTCTACATACATGTTGGATGATTTATCCAAAAAAAATTTGGGAAGTAGTTTCCGAGGATGGTCTATAATAAGACATGGTATGGGGTTATTTCTAGACACATTTCTACAATAAGTTCTTTCCTCTGACGCTCATAGATGAAAAATCTAGAGAGTTCATGAATCTGACGCTGATAGATGACAAATCTAGAGATTTCATGAATCTTGAAAAGGGTAATATGTTAGTTATGGAGTATTCATAATATTTCTATGAGTTGAAATTCTTCACGCTGCTTTTATCTGGTGATGTCAGTCTGTGTGATAGATGATTCGAGGATAGGATCTTGTATTCCATTTAACCTCATGTGAATTTGTTTCCCCTTCCCTCCTTTTCTTATATAGTCGATCAGGATCATATCATTGATCCCACAACCTGATGGATTGTGATAGTATTGGGAATAGAGAACATATATCACAACTAGCTAGTATTTATTTTGGTAGCAGAAAGCGGTCCTTTGATGTTTCCCACCGGGGAAGTTTCAACCGCATTATGTGTGATGATATTTCAATTGTGTGTCACCGGTCTAGAATACATGAAGCATCTAAATCCGTAGTGTGATAAATACCCATCAGATTGTTAGTACTATATCCATATGGGTAATATTAAAAGATTCTACTAGACCTTCCCATCAGATTATAGTGGATGAGGTTCCGCACTAGCTCCACCTTCGAGGGTATATTCTTTTACGCCACTTCAGGTAGGGAGTTGTACTAGCACAGAAAGGACTAGCTAGGGAAGTGGTTGTGGTTGTGGTAGCTATACTCTAGATCATCTATCATTCCAGTATAGTGGTTTTGATCCTGGTAGCCTAGAAATACAAGGGGGCGAGGGATCAAGTTAGTTTCATGCATTATATATGAACCTGAGGATAAAGATACATGACTATCTATAATACAATTTATTATTCTAGTGTCCTCCATTATAGTATGTACTTTATTTGATAAAACTGTACTTGAATCTTAGAAATTGAATATGAGTTGGATATCTTCAGTCCTTTTATTTTGATTATGCCAATATGCCTGGGAAGGGCAGTGCTATAGCGGAGTCACTAAGTCAGAAACCTCAAGCACAAGTCATATGGGAATATAGTGATGAATTGAAATTGATGTCCCTCTATTCAAAGCTACATATATAGTTTCATGATAGTCATGATACTTTCTATCTATCATCCATGACGGTTACCTCTTATCTCCATTATAAGGTGAACAAAAACCGATTTTCAGATCGTGAGGGTATGGTTATTAGTGAACGTATTTCAATTGATGTCACACCATTGAATTAGTATGTAGACAGATATTATTTCATTCATATTTATGTATGTGTGTAGGTTCCTATAGATATGATAGAGGAGTTGATGCATGTTTCTAACACGTCCCATCAGTAAGTTCATCTGTGCATCTCCAAGATGTATTGTTTCGTACAAAAATAGTATCAATGTCTTAGGATTAAACTTTGTATAATAAGAATTATCAATAGGTGATCCACCAGTCAGTAGGTGAAGATGTATCCCCAAAGCCCTAAAGGCTAGTTAAAAACACATCCTATCACAAAATTGAAATGGGAATATATTTCCATAGATTTAATAGTTTAATTACATAGGATACATAGAGGTAGAGACACTGTATGTGTAGTCCCGAACTGATTGGAGAATGTATTCAAATACATTCATACCTGGGAGAATTTCTTAGTTGATGAGATGGGGAGACTGTTTGTCTATATGATAATATAACTACAAGGGGTCCCCCATACTATATTCTAAAATAGGTACTCTATTTTTACATCATGTTTCTTGAAGTGGCCGTCGAAGGCCATGGGTACACAAGTTTTTCTTAGAACAGCCCTTCACCCTCAAACTGATGGATAGTAAAAATAGATAATATAGGTGTTCGAGGATATGTTTGGAGAATACATCCTTCATTATGGAAGTCCTTGGGATAATAATATCCCTATAATTGTATTATCATATAAAAATATCTTCCAAAGATCAATTAAGACGACTCTTACTGAGTCCATGTGCGGTAGGTCATTCCATTAACCCTTATACTAGCTAGAGGTCAGAGAGGCTTCCCTACGATGTCCTAATCTCATCTAGGAGACATTAGAGGAGGTTCAATTGATCAAGAAGTGTATTTTTAGGACATAGTATAGAAATAAATACTATGTAGTTCACCACTAAAGACCATTGTTGTTTGAGGTTGGGGATCATGTTTTCTTGCAGGTATCATCCAGGTTAGGGAATTGATTGATTCAGAGGCTAGGGAAGTTGTCATTGCTCTTTTTTAGGTAGTTTGAGATTTTTGAGTGAGTCAGGAAAGTAACCTATCAGCTGACACTACCTCATAGGTACCATGACATGAATGATGTCTTACATGTTTCAGAGCTTATCCAGTATCATAGTGACCCAACTCATACTTTTTATCCTATGGAATCTAAGTTAGATAGTGATGTTCCATTTGAGTGATTTCCTATATGCATCATTGACCAGTGCATGAATTCTCTCCATGTTTAGTTTTTTCCTCTAGTACAGTTGTTATAGATGAATGACTTTGTATATTATTATACCTAGGAGTGGGAGGCCAATGTAGGTGACATGTTTCCAGAGTCATTCTCATGTTGTGATTTTGGTGACATGCCCATGTGAAATGTTGTAGAAAAATTGAAAACACATTTCACATGTTTGGCACATGGTTTCCAAAACTGTGTACCCTACCCATGAAGCTGCCCCTTCCAACAGATTCGCATGCTTGGTTTACACATAGTTTAGTCTAACTATACATCCAAACCATATAAAGGGTAATTATTTTTTGAAAGTTGGTTTACCTATTCAAATATCATTAAGCATACCCCCTTATTTGTCATTTTCATTCTAGTTGAAATCCCCTCCCTTTTTTCCATAGTTGTTGTTTTTTCAATGATATTATTGGAATTGAGAACAATTATTTGTCTGGAATCCAAATCAACTATTGTTCATCTAATCATATCCACACCGGTACATTCTTGATTAAATTTTAATCTTTTTTCATTCAACTTCCTGTCTTAGATCCTATTCATATGTTGGATCAAATGACATAATTCCAAGTCATTGGTCATTTCATTAGATTTACTCCAACATAGGCTGAATCATTGGTTAATACGGGATGTGGAGAGTCATACGAGCCTAAGGTAAGAGGTCCATAAATCATCCCCCAATTTTCATCATTTTATGAATTGATGTATTATCCCACCAATTTCATCAGGAATCATTTTTTGAAATTATATATAATTTCATTTGTCATTTGGACCATATTCTAAGACCCATTCCATGCACACATGTCATTGGTGGTTGTTACATCTAGAACTAGAACCACACCTTGTAGTTTGATGTGTAATTATTTTGTTATTAATATTTTCATACCTTGTGAGCCATTTTTCTGTTTTGTTTCACCTTGAACATTTTAATGGTAAGCCTTAGATAACAATTTCCTATCGAATTGACTGATTTATAATACCATGTACACTTTCCACTTGACCCATCTAAGGTATGTTCCAAAATTTAACATTATTAACAAATTTTAATTTAACTGTTGACTATATAATTTGTATGTGACTTCTTCTAGTTTATATTAAATTAAATTTATGTGGTTACACATCCTTTGAAAATCTATGTACTTTTTTTAATGGAAAAGGAGAGAACCAAGTAATTCACTATCAAATGAATTCAATGGTTTCATTCCCCTTTTCCTTATCACACTACTAAAAGGAATGTCTTGAACCATCATCTTTTTAACTGAATATTACATATCAGTATTAGTTAAATAGATGTATGATCAATTTCCATAGTCACAATATTGAATGGAAATAGTGTTATACATATGATATATTATGTAATAATTTATTAATTTAATATAATGTAAGGTTATTATTTATATATACTTGTAGAACCTGACATAACTATAGGGGTGGTCAGACTTGAGCTGGTTCCTGGATTCCCCATGTAATGCATTGACCACTTGTAGACACCATTGTGATTTATGGATGTCAGTTTCCATGGTTGATACCCACATTGGAAAATGATCTTCATATATCATTGGATGCCTGGTATGACATGACATGATCCCTATTTTTCTATTATAGGTTTCCATCAATACACTCCTTGTATATATAATGCTATCAGTAGAAATGAGGGAATTGGTAACATCCTTAGGCCCAAACATAGCTTATCATGTATAACATTGGATATATTACATGGAATTGGTTACATAATTTTATTAAAGAATTAAATGGATGATTATCATTGGATTACACTCATAACCCTTATACATGATCTATTTATTACTGATTCGGTGACCCTTTTGGTCTAGGTTTCATTAGATGTTACCTTGGAATAATTTTTATAATATAATCATCATTGTATTATTGTTACATATTAGAACATTTAAAATTAACATCCTTAATTAATACTAGTGTTGTCTATGCCTCATGTGACATAATTATATAAAATTGAACATAATAATTAAATAAACATGATACATGTTCAGACACCAAGAAAAGGCTAATGTAGGTACTTGTGTATTTACATTACTGTACTACTTTACTTTTATATATGAATGATTTCACACAATTTAACTTTATATTACAATGATATGTTATTATATTCTTCATTGGTGGTGGCATACTATGATTTGTCTCACACCATATATGGATACCTCTGGTGCCCAGGAAGACTAAATGTATGTAGGTGCTTGCAAAGGTTAGGGAGTTTCTTTAAACACTTGATTGCGAGTTGTATTATTAAAGGACTAGAAGTAGTTGATTAGGTTGGATCTTGGGATGCATGGGATACATTTTGTTTCCTTTTCCTAATTTTTTATAGAATTCATGTATTGTTCCTTATATACTTATTTTCTATCATTCTAGATTTATGACACACCATCATCAATTTTTGTATAATTATATATGTTATTCCACTTGTTTTAGTTATTGTTATTATCATATCATTATACATTAATTTGATTACTTATATTTATTCTTCTGTATACCTTCTGTTCTAATAATTATACATTGTGTTACAATCTGGTAATGAGGTTATAGTTGATCGTACCATGATTCACTGTTTTATTCCACCCTTAAACTACTGTTTTAAACTAGTTTTGTAATGAATCTTCCAAATATAATAATAAATTTCACTTTATTTTTGAATCAATTAATTAATTTTAATCAATATTATAATGGGAAATGTTACTTGTTTTTATTATTTCAATGCAGGTGGAGGTGATTTGGAGGGACCTTGATGAAGTGGAAGAAAATGGGCCAAAATTGCATGGATCCATGGATATTTGTCCACTGTTTTGAATTGTACGAAAAATTCGTGCATTAAAATGGGATGAAATTTTGTGGGCCGGTCAAAACTTTAAGAGGATACATTTCATATTAAGGAACCCAATCCTGATTAGGCTTCTATGGTGCACATCCAAACTGATATGTCCAAGACACCGAATATGCACAAAGTCAAAAGTGGCCTTCTATATTTTATCAATATCTCAAGCTGTATTTGTCCAAATGGTGAAAAACATTCGGAAGTGATAGATACGACATGGGGATACAACTTTACAGTTTTTTCAAAAGGGAGACTCTACTGTCTAATATCCTAAAACTTTTCTCCAAGTGGTTTATCAATGTCTGGGTTCCCAAAACCCCTTCACATTTTGGCTATAAAAAGACACCTTGGGAACCCCATTTTCAATTTCGGCCATGAGGCAAGGTGATGCCATTTTGGAGTCCCCAAGGATTCTTTTCATTATCACAAGATGTTCTGGAGGCTATGATAAGTTCTAATTCAACATCTTCTTCTTCTTCCCCTCCCATGGGTTTCTAAACCCCTTGTGATCTCCCGTGGAGGAATGTGATGTAATCCCGAGCTTCAAACTTTTATTATTTTGAATGACCTTTTTAATTAAAGGTTTTATATTTTTTCCTCATCCTCTATTTATATTTAATAGAGTTATATACTGTTATTCTATACTCAACTAAAATGATCATGTTTGGGGGTACCCTTTCATGTGATGATTCACACATTGTTCATCCCTTTTTAATCCCTCATTCAATTGCGGTGTTTGTGTGGTTCATATTGGTCAAATAAACTCTCATAAGCACTTTAGAGATCATGAACATTTATGTCATGGTATCACAATGAAGTAATATACAAACCTAGAGAGCACATCGATTTCTTCTTGTGTTTCTTTGGTGAGTTTCGGTTATGATGTCGAACACAAATCACTCAATCATCAGCGGTGTCCAGTGAATTATTGTGTGTTTTCGAATAATCCCTAGGAGGTATCCTAGCATAAACATAGTAATAGTATGTTAATATGTGTTACAAACCATGTATTAAAATATCATAACCCCATACCTTGAAGCGATTAAGGATGAGCATCACGAGACATCCCTGGTTTGATCACGTTTAATCAACCTTGTTTACTTCTACTTTGTTTTATCGCATTCATTTTCTATTTTCACATTTATCATAAAACCCAAGTACAATAAAACCCCATTTGACATTCTAATTTCATAATCAAAACCATATTTTTTTTAAATTAATGATCTAAGGCTCCGTCGAGAGACGACCTAGGGTTACTGTTGTACTGTAAAAATTCTAGTCAAAATTAAACAACTAATTTGATTTGCTCGACAACGCGATAAAATTTTGGTGTTGTTTCCTGGGATCCAATATCATTTTTTTCTTTATTTTCTCTTATTTATTTATTTTACTTCTTAATTAGTACTCCTTTAAATACCCCACCCCCATTTTATTGTTTTTGTTTTGGGTTTTGTATTTATTTTTTGTTGTTTTTGGTGTGTTCTCTCTCTCTCTCTCTATTATTCTTCATATCCCTCTCTATAATTCTGTATTATAACATTATATTCCCTTTTAAACCTTATTAATTAATTGTATCCATATTCAAATAAAAACTTCAAAAATTATTTGCATGACCTGATCTAGTAAAGAAACACTACTTGAATTTGACCCTAAAATTGAAAAGTCAATTCACACACAAATAAAGGCATCTAGAGAAGGTCAATCAAGTAACATTGACGAACCCCTTTTGGAACCTCAAGTGGTTATAATCCAACCCAAAATTGAACCCAATCAAACCCAATAAAACATAGCTGCAAATAATTGAACTTTAAAAGAAATGACCACCCCTAATGTGGAGTACCAACTTGCGTACATCCAAATCCTAAGGAAGTAGCAAACATTGAGCTAAGATCAGGTCTCATCCAATTTCTTCCTAAATTCCATGGTCTTCCTGGTGAGGACCCTCACAAGCTTCTTAAATAGTTTCATATAGTCTGCTCCACCATGAAAACCCAAAATGTTTCTGAGGACCTAATTAAGTTTAGGGCCTCCCCTTTCTCCCTTGATGGAGTAGCCAAAGATTGGCTATACTATTTGCCTGCCACAATTTGGGGATGGAATGACCACAAATGACTTTTTCAAGAGAAGTTCTTCCCAGCCTCCCAAAATGCTTCAATTAGGAATGAAATATGTGGAATTAGGAAGTCACAAGGAGAGACCCTTCATGAATATTGGGAGAGATTCAAAAGACTTTGATCAGGCTGCCCCCACCACCAGATTAGTGAACTACTATTAATCCAATACTTCTATGAGGGACTTATCCCCATGGATCGTGGAATGATTGATGTTGCACCTGGTGGTTCCCTAGTTGACAAAACTCCTTCTTCTGCTCGTGACTAAATAGCCATCCTGGCTCAAAATGCACAACAATTTTGTACACGAGCTATTGCACCAACCCGATGAGTTCCTGAGGCAAGTCATTCATCCCTAGAACAAAAGGTAGATAAAAAACATGATGAGATGCATACCATTCTAGGGAAATTAGCTCATGCACAAGGTAACTCGCACTCTCCTCCCATTCCATTACATTGTGGTTTTTTTTCTAATAATACTCATTTTTCTGACCAGTGCCCACAACATCAGGATTCATCTGTGTCTTGTGCCGTAGTGTTCCCTAGGTGTCCATTACAACAAGTACCACTATTCAAGCAAGAACCATGCATGCCAAATCCAAACCCCAGGTGGCATGCACAACCACAATACCAATAAGGATGAAACTCAAGCTACCCCAAGAAGAATTGGTATCAACAAGACCAAGGTATGAAACCTTCTTATCCTTCAACATCTTAAAACAATCCTCCTCATCCCAAGTCTAAACCATGACTTGAGGATATGGTGAGGAAAATTGAAACCCAGAACCTCCAATTCCAACAAACCACAAAATCAGCTATTCAAGACCTGCGAAATCAAGTGGGGAAATTGGAAAAAAACATCGATGAGATTAAGATGCGAGGTTGTGGACAACTACCATCCCAACCCATTGCCAATCTAAAGGTCAAAGGTAATGTATGTGCAATTACACTTCATAGTGGTAAATAATTTTACCCTTCTAATGATTCTGCACAGCAGGTATTCCCCCCTCTTGAAACCTATCTTTCCCAACCCACAAAAAATTCATGTAATGGAAAACAAGACAAAAATGGTAAACGAATTGTCATTGATGATTCAAATGAACAATCTATTCCTCTTCCTTTCCCTCAAGGACTCTCTAAAACAAAGATGAATTTTGATAATGATATTGATAAAGATATAATGGATAAATTTAAAAAGGTTCAAGTTAAAATTATATTATTATATTCAGTTAAAAAATCCCTCGATATGACCAATTTATTAAAGACCTTTGCACCCATAGAAGGATGCTGAAGGGGAATGAGAGAGTCAACCTGGGAATGAATGTATCGACCTTGATTCAAATAAAAATGCCAACAAAATGCAAGGATTCGGGCAAATTCACGATACCTTATACCATAGGGGATACCTTCTTTTCGGATGCTATGCTAGACTTAGGTGCTTCTATTAATGTAATGAATCACTCCATGTATACTTCTTTGTAGGTTTGATAGCTTTAACCAATAAGAATTGTCATGAAACATTCCAACAGAAGCACAACACACCCATCAGGAGTGGTCGAGGATTTCCTCATCAAAGTTAAGAATCGCATCTTCCCAGCTGACTTTTACATTCTTGAGATGGAAGATACTCGAACCCATGGACATGACCCTCTCATACATGGGAGTTCATTCCTCAAAAAAAAATACGATCATAAAGGTTCACAATGGTATGTTTTACATGGAGTTTGGTGGAGAAAAGGTAAGTTTTAACATCCTTGAGGCTATGAAACACCCCGTGGTAGAGCCCTCCACTCTTCCAATATATTCTATGTAAGTTCTCTCAAATGAAAAACACACAAAAAATTCTATCCATGACCCATCCTCTGATTTATTTTGCTCTTATTTACCCCTGGATGATTTGAGTTTTGGTTCTTCTTTTGAATGTTTTGTGGGTTCAAAAAAATGTAAAATTTGTGCTTTAATTAATGAGTGTGTTTATTCTGAGGTACCCATGACTATCGATGATTCTGAAAATCTCATTTCAATATATTCTCTTTCCGTTGAGAATAAACATGAGCATATAGATAGTTTCATAGACATCACTTCCCCTAAATACACTCCCTCAATCCAAAAACCCCTGGTGTTGGAATTAAAACCACTTCCATCAAATTTGAAATATTCCTATCTTGAGGGTATTGACCTATTACCCATCATTTTTTCCAATAAACTCTCCCAATATAATGAATCAAAACTGCTTGATCTTTTGAGAGAGTGTAAAAAGGCTATAGGATGGACATTGTCAAATATTCCTGGGATTAGGTCATCTATTTATATGCACCATATACTTTTGGATGATGAGGTTAAGCTCATAAGGCAGGCTCAACGCCGGTTGAATCCCACTCTCCTTGAAGTGGTAAAATTAGAAGTCAGTAAATTACATACAACTGGGATCATCTATCCTATATCTGATAGTAAATGGGTTAGCCCAGTTCAAATTGTGCCTAAAAAAATAGGAATAATAGATGTGTCAAATGAAACGAATGAATTGATTCCAATGCATGTGCAAAACAGTTGGCGAGTATGTATTGACTACCGTCGACTGAATCAATCCACGCAGAAGGACCACTTTCGTTTACCTTTTATTGACCAAATGTAAGAATGATTGGATGGTAAGTCCCGTTATTGTTTCCTTGATGGTTATTCGGGTTATTTTCAAATCCATATATCCCCTGAGGATCAAGAAAAGACAACATTTACCTATCCATTCGGCACATTTTCATATAGAAGAATTCATTTTGGCCTATGTAATGCTCCTTGTAATTTTCATCAATGTATGTTGAGTATTTTTTCTGAGTACCTTGAGAGTTGTAAGGAAGTCTTTATGGATGATTTCATGGTTTGTGGTTCTTCTTTTGATGATTTTTTGGAAAACCTAGGTTATGTCCTCCACCGCTGCATTGAAAAAGATCTTGGTTTAAATTATGAAAAATGTCATTTCGTGGTTGAGCGGGGCATATTTCTGGGGAATATCATTTCAAATAAGGTAATTCAAGTTGATAAATCTAAAATTGAATTAATTTCAACCCTTCCATATCCAAAATTCGTTCTTCAGGTGCGATATTTCTTGGTTCATGCTGGTTTTGACCACCGATTCATTAAAGACTTTAGTAAGATCGCACTTCCCTTATCTCGGTTATTACAAAAGGATTCTGAATTTTTTTTGATAAAAATTGGGGGGATTCTTTCAATTCACTAAAAATGAGTCTCAAATCACCTTCCATCATCCACCCACCAAGGTGGGATATTCCCTTCGAGATTATGTGTGATGCCTCTAACTTTGCAGTTGGGGCTATTTAATCACAAAGGGTTGAGAAGTCCCCTCATGTCACTGTGTATGCCTCACATAACCTTGACCCTTCCCAGGAGAACAACACAACCACTGAAAAAACTTCTTTATATTGTGTTTTCCATGGAAATTTTCTGATCCTATCTCATTGGGTCAAAAATCATTATCTTTTCTGATCACGCTTCCCTTGAGTTTCTCCTTAAGAAACCTAAAGCTAAGCCCCGCCAAATTTGGTGGATGCTCTCCTCCTCCAAGAGTTTTACCTTGAGATTAGAGATAAGAGAGGAGTGGAAAATGTGGTATCTGACCAATTAGAAGGATTTCCCTACCACTGAACCATCATGTAGGCTCACCTCTCCCCATTGGATAATTCTTCCCTCATGAGAACCTTTGTGATGTTGTGGACCATACCCCCGGGTATGTATACATTGTGAATTTTCTAGAAACATCTAGGGTCCCCACTGATTTTATCCCTTCACAATCCTAGAGACATAAACATGATTCTCCATGGTACATTTTTGATGACCCATACTTTTGGAGGATCTGTAGTGACCCGGTTGTTCGTAGGTGTGTCCCTGACCACGAGTTCACCTCAATTTTGAGCTTCTTACACACATTGGCTTATGGGGGCCACTTTGGCTCTCAACGTACTACTCGAAAGGTCCTTGACTCAGGATCTTATTGTCCATCATTGTATAGAGATTCCCATAGGTTTTTTAAATCATGTACTCGATGTTAATTCACAGGGAATATCTCCAAGAGGAATGAAATGCCCCAACAACCCATGTTATTCTGTGAAATCTTTGATGTATGGGGAATTGACTTCAAGGGGACTTTTCCAAATTCATTTGTCTTTGTGTACATATTACTATAAGTTGACTATGTTTCTAAATGGGTGGAAGAAATGGCTACTAGGACCGATGACTCTCGAGTTGTTATTGATTTTGTGAGGTCCCAGATTTTCTGTAGGGTTGGTCTACCAAGATTAATCATTAGTGATCAGGGTTCACATTTTTTTCAATCATAAAATGAAAAACATGCTTCATAAGTATGGGGTTGTTCATAAAGTCTCCACTGCATATCATCCCCAAACTAACGGAGAAGAAAAAATTTCAAATCGGGAAGTTAATCGAATCCTGGAGAAAACGGTACAACCTAATAAGAAATATTGGAGTTTACGCTTGGATGATGCACTTTGGGCATACTGTACTAATTTTAAAACCCCGGTCGGAATTTCACCATATAGGATTCTGTTTGGAAAGGCTTGTCACCTCCTGGTGGGGGTAGAACACCATGCATATTGGGATGTTAAGAAATGTAATATGAATCTCTCAGATGCAGGTGAGCATTGGAAGGTTCAAATTCAGGAGTTGGAAGAAATTCGGCATGATGCATATGAGAACTCTCAAATATACAAATAAAGGAAAAAGTAAATCCATTATGGGATGATTCATCAGAGGAAGTTTCATATTGGTTATAAGGTCCTCATGTATAATTGAAGGCTTAAGATCTACCCAGGTAAGCTTCATTCCCGATGGCTCGGTCCTTATACTGTTACTAATGTTTACCCTTTTGGTGCATTACCAATTTTGTGTGAGAGGAGTGGAAGAAGTATTACCATCAATGGATAGTGACTTAAACACTTCTATGAGGATTTTCCGAAGAATCTGGTGGAGAAAATCCACCTTATTCACGCATCATACCAATAAAACACCCCAGATTTTATTCTTCCTTCTCACATTCTCAATTATTTCAGTGAGGAAACTGCACATTCTAAGTGTGGGGGTGGATACATTCCTAGGTTAGTTAGGAATTTTCATTGTTTTCTCCTTTCTTCTCTTTTTATCATTCTTTATGGTATTTTCATTTTTCCCCATCAACAATTTAAAAGTTCGATGATTTGGTGATCATAAAGGGGCGAATGTAAAAATACCATAATGAAGGATAAAAGGAATATTTGTATGAATTTAACATCAAGGAGTGATTTTATTTTTTTTAGTGAATTAGTTTTCTGTCAATGATATAAATGGTCATATCTATGTGAAACCTTTGAGATGATTGATTCCCCTTGTGTGGGTAGTTTTTGGGAAAACTATGTCACTAGTATGTCCACAAATATTTGCATCAAACCACAAAGTGTGATTATTTCTTACATAATATAAGGTAAATATATGTTGGGTTAATATTTTTCAGCTTTAAATGATATTTCCATAGGTTCGTTCCTTATCTGATCTATTTCATTTCTATACAAGATTGACCTATGCGTGTGTACCTAATGTCCAACTATTGTATTCCCTCAAAAAAATTATTGTGTCTTAGGCAGGTCCAAAAACACTCCTCCTCAACCTTTTATGTTGATATAACTATTGAAATTAGTGTCGTGAGGAGATCAAACAAAGGTTGAGAGATGAGTGTGGGATTTGATCCAAATGCACTTCTAAAAAAATATATAAATGAGGGGAGTGATGAAATGTTCAACATATGGGGATATCTATGTCGGGAGATTATGGATTGACTTCTGGGAATTATTAAGTGAGTGGGTCTTGAAATATGGTTGCAAAGAATGTAGGACATGTTTGGTGAAAACCCATTTAAAGCTGAATAATGTTTAAATAACCTATATTTATTTGATATAAAGTGTGAAGAATACAATGGAATGGTTTTCACACACAAACATGAAGAATTAGTGTAATGTATTAATATTGAATTCCTTGATCATATTGGTGTCATGAATCTCTTTGAATTTTATTATGATATTATTTATGAGAAATCTTTTTCCATTTTCACTGGAAAGAACTCCTTGGTGTGGTTCGTGCATTGATCACATTACTTTGGTGAATTAAAATTTTCTCAAAAGTTAAATCATCATGATGTTGGAAATATATATATATATATATATGCATCATTTTTTTGGATATATGAATTTTACCAGGAGTGCAAATGTTTAGGTTTGGGGGTGTGATTGTACCACGATTCACTATTTTATTCCACCCTTACACTACTGTTTCAAACTAGTTTTGTAATGAATATTCCAAATATATTAATAAATTTCACTTTATTTTTTAATCAATTAATTGATTCTAAACAATATTATAATGGTTAATGTTACTTGTTTTTATTATTTCAATGTAGGTGGAGGTGATTTGGAGGGCACTTGATGAAGTGGAAGAAAAATGGGCCAAAATTGCATGGATCCATGGACATCTTTCCACTATTTTGAATAGTACGCTACATCTGTGCATGAAAATGGGCTGATATTGTTTGGTCCAGTCCATATTTTAATAGGCTAAATTTCATATTAAGGAACCAAATCATGATTCAGATACAATGCTTCCCATCCAAACTGATTTGACCAAGCCACCAAATATGTACAATGTCAAAGGTGGTGTTTTGTATTTTATCAATATCTCGAGCTGTATTTTTCCAAATGGTAAAAAAAAATTGATGGAGATAGATAAGACGTGCGGATCCAACTTTCCATTTTTTTCAAAAGGTATATTCTAGTTTTTAATAGCCAAAAACCTTTATCCAAGTGGTTTATCAAAATCATGGTGCCCAAAACCACTTCCCATTTTGGCTATAAAAAGACACCTTGGGCACACCATATGCAAGTTCAGAGAGGAGGCAAGGTGCTTCCATTTTGGAGTCCACAAGGAGTCTTTTCATCATTCCATGAAGTTATTGAGGCTATGAGATGTTCTACTTCAACATCTTCTTCTTCTTCTCCTCCAATGGGTTTCTAAACCCCTTGTGATCACCCAGGGAGGAATGTGACGTAATCGCAACCTCCAAACATGTATTATTTTGAATGATCTTTTTAATTCTAGGTTTTATGTTGTTTTTCCTCATCCTCAATTTTTATTTAATTGAGTTATATACTGGTGTGTTATACACAACTCAAATGATCATGTTTGGGGGTACCCTTTTCG
Source organism: Viscum album (assembly GCA_963277665.1). Taxonomy (NCBI): domain Eukaryota; kingdom Viridiplantae; phylum Streptophyta; class Magnoliopsida; order Santalales; family Viscaceae; genus Viscum; species Viscum album. The sequence continues at coordinate 65,294,571 of OY728128.1, forward strand.
GTGATGTTTCACACACCGTTCATCCCTTTTTCTTCCATCATTAAATTGCGGTGTTTCTATGGTTCATATTGGTCAATTGAACTCTCATAAGAACTATAAATATAATTCAAAATTATTTCATTGTATCACAAAGAAGTAACATACAAACCTGGACAGAACATCGAGTTCTTTGTGTGTTTCCTTGGTGAGTTTCTGTTATGATGTCGAATACAAATCACTCAATCCTCGGCGGTGTCCGGTGAATCATTGTGTGTTTTTGACTAAACCCTAGGAGGTATACTAGCATAAACTCAGTAAGAGTATATTAATATGTGTTACAAACCAGGCATTAAAAGATCATAACCCCATCCCTTGAAGCGATGAAGGATGAGCATCATGATACTTCCCTTGGTTGATCACGTTTAATCAATCTTGTTTACTTCTACATTGTTTTATTGATTTCATTTTCTATTGTCATATATTATCATTAAAACCAAGTACTATAAAACCCCATTTACCTTTCTAGATTAATAATAAAAACCCAAAAAAAATTAAATTAATGATCTATGGCCCCTTCTAGAGACGACCTTGGGTTACTAATGTACTGCAGAAATTCTAGTCAAAATTAAACTACTAATTTGACACACTCAACAACGCGATCAATAGTCTACCCATAGACACACCCTAGGTCCTTTCTTCTAGTCATAAGCCTCTATAATTTGGGGATATGTGCTTGAGGACATGTTATCCACCCAAATCAAGGCAGGTCTTATGTGGCATTTGGGTCTGGGATATCATTCTTTTATTTGATGGACTGAACTTGAAGGAACTAGGTTAATATTTACTATGATGGAAGAATGCATTGATTATCCTCCAATGAATCCAAATGTTATTGGAGCATGAATGAAAAATCTCATTGCAATTCTCACACAACTTTCTCATTCTGTGAATCAATATCAGATTAAAAATGAATGAGGGAGGGAATAATATTCTATTGATTAATTCATATGGAAATTCCCAAATTACTTAAATGGGGATTCTGATCATCTGGAATTTTTTTAGCCGATCAGTTCCATGGGAAATATATTTTCCATTTTCTAATTTTTGGAACATGAAAAATATATTTTGGATGTCAACCATTTAGAAGGTTAAGTAGATCAATGGTGGAATCTTATCTAGAATTTTAGGAATCATGATGATATTAACTCCCTAGATTTGGATTAGTTCAGGAAATTATTTATTCAATAAATGTATTCTATATATTCTTTCTATGTAGATAAAAAAGTTTCTTCTTGAGAAACTGAAAAATAATGATGAATCTTTTGGTACCTATAAGACAAATTTTATAAGACATGTGAGGTAAACTCATCAATTTATCATCCAACCATAATGTAAGAAAAATATATTATTCAGTGGCTACAAACCAATTCAATAATTAGAGTTATCCATAATATACTTCATATGTTAAAAATATAATTTTCTATGTTCTATCATGGTGGAAATTAATGTTGTTTTTTGGATCAATTGGATAGTTTTGGAAATAAAAGGAGGATGCAGTTTGAAGGAAAATGTAAAAACCATATATGGAAGAAGACAATATTTACTTTTTTACTCAATGTTTATACAGAAAAATGGATGAAATATTCTCAAGGGACTAGAAAATATTTTATTTTTTTATTGTAAATTCATTAATGAGAAGATTTTAAATGAATTGGGAAGTAGTTATCAAATAATATGAATACATAGAATGTTGTAAATAATTCACCACCCACACAAAAGTATTTCAATTTCTATAAGAATGAGAACCACTAAAATTAGTTCCCAATTTTTAAGGTAAATGATGATGATTGTTGTCAGTAACATCTTATGTTGAGAGACAAAGGGAAATCACACATGATCATTGTCTTTGATGAGGATTATGACAACAACATAGTGAATGGAAAACTCATCCTCTATTATAAATTGTTAATGTATAATTTGAATTTACACCAAACCATTATTTCTTATCTAACAAATATTCTAATAGAATCCATTTTTCAACTAAAATAATAGATATAGAATTACTAGTGAAATCTTGTAATGGTATGATGTTCAAATCCCAATTGTTTGATTCCTCTTTAGTGGATGTTAGTGGGAATATAATTCCTTCAAATGTTATCATTACTCCTCTATTTGAATTTCTTATCATCCAATGTACGTATTAGCTTTTTATACATAAATCCCACATAAATTGTATAGGATGGGAAGTGTATTTTTATGTTCAAAACTATCCAATGTTCTTCTGTTAATGTGACAAGAAGTAAAAACTTATGATGGATATTAATCCCAATGTGGGGGTATTAATTACCATATATAAGGGGTATTTATCTCAATTTTTTGGGGAGAAGCATTTCATAGATAACATGACTATTTTGTGGGAATTTTTTGGATTATTTCTAGAATAATTTTCTAGACATACACCAAAATGTAATGTTATATTTTCAACAGAACTCATAATTGGTGCTAAAAAAATTCAATGACTCCATATAGAATAGAGCCAATTGATTGGATGAAATAAAATAAGTTAATCTGGGAAAACATTGAAAATTTATTAATTTGGAAAGGTGTGTCGTCTTTGGGTGAAATTTTTCTTGTTTATAAAATGGAAAATGGATCAATGCATCTCTACATTGTTTATTGGGAGATGAACAAGATCAAGATCAATAACATCTATCAAATACCCTGATTAATGACCTATTCAATCAACTATATAAGGCTCAGAACTTTTCCAAGATTTCCCCGCTTTATGGATATCATTAATTATTGGCTAATAATTTGGATATACCAAATATAACATTCTATACATGGTATGGAATCTATGATTATATAGAAATTTATTTAGGTCTTTTTAATGCCCCGTCTACCCTCATATATTTCTTTAATAGAGTTTTTAGGGATTACCTTGAAATGTTTTTTTACCCTAATAGATTATATTATTATGTATTCAAAGATAAATGAATATAATTAAGATAACTAGAGAATAATAAAAAACATCCAAAAAAGGAGAAAATAGTTGAAAAATATTCAAGAAAATAATTTTTTTAAGAAAAGGTTTCCATTTTGGATCATATAATCTTAAGAGTGGGTATATCAGTAGATCGATCAAATATGAATGCAGTTTAATTTTTTCCTAGACTATCCATGGTGATTGGGATTTGTAACATCATTGGTATTTATTGATATTATTAATATTTTCTACAGAATTTATAACAAATCTCGAATTATATGATGAAGTTAACTTATAAGGGTGCCATGTTCCTCTTGAAAGATGGATGAGATGAAAATTTCAAAGAAATGAATAAATTATAAGTCAAAATACCAATGCTTAAATTACCTTAAAGTAGAGAAGTTTGTTTTAATCTATATTGATGATTCCAAGAAGGTATTAGGATGTTTTCTTTTAAAGAGTGACATGGTTATAGATCGTGCCTCATGAAAATTAAATAATCATGAAAAAATTACCCAACTCATGATTTGGATTTATCTGTGTTTATTTTTCTAATTAAAATATAAGGGAATGATCTTTATGGAGAAAAATTTTACATATATACTAATCGTAAAATCATAAAGTATATATTCACATAGAAGGAGTTGAACATGCATCTGAGAAGATGGATAGTGTAGAAAAAACATTCTAGCTAATCAATATATCACCACAATGGAATCAAGAACAAGATGGATAATGATTTGAGTCAAATGGATCAATATAACATATTCATGATGAGGATAAAAAAAGATCAAAAAATTATGGACTTTCAAATTATATATCTAGAAATCCTTAATGAAGGAGAAGATATTATCATTACCAATTGAATTTTCAATAATCTACCCAAGTTAATATTGAATAGGTGTAGAAGGAATATGTGGAACTATATAAAAGTTTAGAAATATTTCTAATTTTAATCTTTATCAAGATTGAATGATAAGGTCCATGAAACGTGTTTGTGTCTCATCCATACTAGACCTGAATAATAAGTTATTATAAGAAGATCATAGTTCATCTTTCTCTACCCATCCTAGAACTATGAATATTTATAGATATTTGAAATAAAAATTCTAGTCGAAATGAATTAAGAGGGGAATCATAGAGTTTGTATCGTGACTCTTGTTTATAATAATTTTAAGGTTGAACAAAAACAAATTAGGAGTTGTTATATCCATTACTAATACCATAATGGAAATATGAGTCCAACCCCATGGATATTGATAATAGACTCCCCAAAATATATAAAAAGAATAATTCTGAATTGGTTATTGTCAATGGCCGTACAAAGTCATCACACTTCATCTGTATAAGAGAAAACTTCTATTTGGATGATCTTTCTATTATTTAAATTAAGGAAGTGGTAAGGATGCATAGCGTACAATATTCCCTTATTTCTAAACATGGTATGATGTATACCACAATGTTCTGGTGAAGTCATCAACTTTCTCTGGATATGTAGTTGAGTTTCATCATGACTTATCATCCCCAATATGATGGTTAGTCTAAAATAAAAATTCAAACCCTTAGAGATAAGTTTATATATATTTTCTATTTCAAAGGAGGTTGGGAACAAAAACATCATCTAGTTGATTTTTCATACAAAATTATCTTTCACTCAATAATTCAGATGGATCCTTATAAATTCCTCTATAGGAAGAAATGTAGTTTTGAAAATATGATGGAATGATGTTGGAGAAATTAAATTATTAGGGATTTATATAGATGAAAAAATTAAGATATGGTTAGATCTGTTTAATAACACATCATGGAAGCTCAGATTCTGTAGATAAGTAAGGTTGATAATCACAAACATGATCTAGAATTCTGAGGTTATGAAAAGTTGTTTATAAGAATTTCTCCATGGAAGAAGGTTATGAGAATCATGAAGGGAGGGAAGATGATCCCATGGTATATTGGTCCCTTTGATATTATTTATCATATCAGGATGGTATCCTTTCTCTGGGAACATAAAAAATTTCTCTATCAATTCTATGATGTGTTATAGGTATCTCTCCTAAGAATGTACATGTCTGAACATTCATAGGTTCTGAACTCAGAAGTTACACCAATAGAGCAAGATCTTTATTTTTATGAACAACTAGTGAAGATTCGGGATCATACATAAAATGTTATATGAAAAAAGGCCACTCACCATGTCATTTTTTTGATACTACCTATTTGTGAAAGATTCCTATGAACATTAGAATATAATGAGGTAGAAATATCCTTATTTTTTAGGACAGTGTAATGAATTTTGAGGGAGAAATTATTTTTTAGGGGGGTAGAATGTAACACCCACTGTTAGTATAATTTTTTTTTCAAATAAATTAAATTTTGTGACATCTTTCACTACATTAAACACCATGAAAATCATGCACTATATTCCACTCTGGGGTACCTTTCATTAAACACGACACACTATTTTAAAAAAATCATGATATGTTTTTAATGTTATTCACAAGTGACCATTATATCCTAGTTGTAAGACCAAGAGGATGAATGGTAATACTTAATATTAAAATATTAATTTTTCTATTTTTATATAATGAAAACATATTCATAAAAAATACCTAATTTTGGTAAAGTCATAATATGTTTTAAAAATACTATATCCTCTAGGGGGAATGTTTTTAGATATTTACATGAACAACAAAATTAATTTTTTCTAATTTTAGATAATTATTTTGAAAAATTATATATTATTTTTGTAATTGGAATCACAAAATTAGATTGTAGTTAATGTTTGGGTTTTTTAAAAATGTTTCATATTTTGACATATAGTCAAAAATACTAAATTTTAATTTAAATCAATATTCTCATTAAAATTATCTATGAAGTTATATAGTAATTTATATTGATTTTATAGAAGAATTATTGGAATTATAAATCAATATAACTAATTTAGGTCATTCAAATATATTTCATATTGGTTTTGGATATAAAAAGAATGTAAACTTTTGAAATTTACTTATTTAAAAACCAACATTCTCATCTTGTCTGTGGGGTTAATTTTAAATTATATTTTTAATCCTCTATAAATTGAATTAAAAAACTTCATTCCATTTTTGGAAGAAAAATAATTTTTATTTTCCAATAACTAATACTTAATATTGACCACAATACATAGTGAATAGAGTAAAAAAATAGTTACTAGAGTTAATGTAATGATGGGTTTTCCCAATGGGTTAAACTAAAAAGATAAATCCAACCAAGGAAGGCCTTACCTCATCATATAATCCCTTCATTCAACATAAATCCAACCATATAATGGCATTAGTGAAAACCTAAGGAAGATACTAGAAGAAGAGGTAACATTCATCAAAGAGTGCTTTTATTTTATTTCTTCCTCCACCTCCTTTTAATGGCTCAGACTACTCTAGATTATTACTTTGTGAAAATACAGTGTTAAAACATTTGTAGAAGGTTAAAATGAATCATTTAAATACATTTCTAAATTTATAGTGATTCCAACAGTATCAGAGAATTGTGATTCATTTGGTTGAGTCATTTTGGTAGTTCAAATGTGTGAGCCACATCAGTGAGTCGGAACGGTGACTCAAACTAGTATGTCATGATGGTGAGATACAAAAGTGACATGTACTGGTTGGTCGTGATGTTATGTTGTACTAGTGACTCACACTGGTAGCTTGCACTAGTGAATCATCCAATGTTTAGTCATTTTCAACAGTTTACTATTTTTTCAGTTTATCCATAATTCCTCGAATTTTTCAAGTTTCTCCCCTGTAACATTTTCTTTAATGTAAAATTATTTTAATATAATATTTAAGTGGTTTTGGATCTGATTCAATGTTCATAAATAATATCTTTGAATTTAATAAAAAATATATGCTGTTAAATGTCCAGACCATGTGGTTCTATTGAGATTCAACATTAAGTGAAATTCATAACCATTTCAAAACATGTGAGTATCAAATATAATACTTCTAAAATGGTTGCCTTTCGTTTATTAATTCATTCTCATTTCACTTGGTGCTAGAGTCCCAGAACCTTTCTTCCCCATGGAGTCATGCATTTGTGTTGCACCAGTTGGTTCGTGTTTTCCTTATAGTTCCCTACAGTTTGTAGGCCCATGTATTTGAGAAATAAGGAATTGTTGATCATCAGTTCTTTGATGCTAGTTTTCCCTCATCTCTCACAATTTTTTATAATAAGGGATTGGTGTATGAATTTCTCCTTGTTTATATAATTGAATACAACTTTAATAAGGACAATTGAATCACTTTAAAATAAATAAATTAGTGATGGGAAAATTTGTGTATGATTGTACGGTTTTTTTGATATTTTGATCAATGTTGTGAATTATATGGGATACAAAAAAACTAAAAATTGTGGCTATTTTGGGTCCTAGGATTCTCACAAAATGATTATGAATGAATTTTTTTTCTGTTTCTCAATGAAAAAATGCGTGGAATCTATTAACCATGTAAACTAGGTTAAAATAAATGGATTCCCCAACCACATTTCCCCGAACCCCAGAGGCTGCCGACTAGAAACGAGGGCCTTGGGTGTGATAATTGGGAAACTATGCCCTCATTGGTAGAGTACACAGTGGAAGTACACCAATACATATTGCAGTGAAAGAAGTAAATATCAAACAACAGTAACAGCGGAAGACTGAAAAGAGAAACATCTAGAGCATATAAATATTTAAATGATGCATGATACATAAATGTCCAAAAAAACAGCCAAACAAGTCACAATGCAGGAATAAAATAGTGAAAACACAAAATCCACAAGAAATCATATAAACTCCTCATCATTGCAAGCCATATCTTGGTCCCATGCTCTCCAGCTCCACAAAAATCAAGAACCAGAAGTCGAAGGGTGTTTTCCCTTATCTATACCTGCAATAATATAATCTGTTTGGGCCCAAAAGCATGACCCAAAAAGTGTGTGAGACAAAATCCCAGTAGGCAACCACCTGAAGATATTTGTCTAATAGTCAGTGAATTTATGTAATGTAAAAGTACAGAAAGCAGTAAACAGGAAGTTACTCACCAGCAAAAGATCCAAAAGTTCTAGCATGTAATTTATAAACAAGTATGCATCCACTCAAGAATGTTGAACAAAAAGGTAACACCCTGGATATTTCTCACAACCTAAGCCCTATGGTTCAAACAATAAGTAATAGCAACCCTCTGGGAGGCACACATAGTCTCACCCCTCTGGTTAAGATAAATAATAGACTCTTTGGAGCATCACTCAGAGTAAATTCCCCCTATATTCTCATATCGTACTAAAGGCACTCTGGGGAAGCACTCAACATCTCATTCCCCCCGTGGCCCATGTAGAGGAACTAAAGACACTATGAGGAAGCACTAAATGTCAATTCCCGTTGTAGTATTGAATCGTATTATATAAACACTCTAGATAAGGCCTTACGTCCATTCTCCATGTGTTCTACTACACTAGGTTCTCATGGCCCTGTGTAAGGCAACAAGAATGGCACACGTATCGCCCCAAGTAAACCTCAAGAACTAATTTTATAGCATTATAAGGCATATCGGCATAAAAGAACAATATCACACTATCCTAAAAACTAGGCATGAAACTAGCAATAACCTATCATGGATAAATAGACCAAACGGTCATAAATAGGCAAAACATGCATGGGAAAAAACATCCAAAGCACAAAAAATTAACCTATTCACAAACAATAAGCTCTAATTAGGCATACAAGAAATGTAGGAAAACAACAAGGGAAAAATAGTTAACACGAGATACCCCGTTCAAGGTTATTGGTGTAATGTACACATAATACTCAAATACATTCTACAAAAAGGCACAAACCACCTACCTTGATGTTTGGAGATTGATATACTTGAACCATGGGGCATGAATCACCTTAGAACATTGAATATTTACACAAATGTCTAAAACGTTCAACCCACGATAACCCAGAAAAGAGAAGGAATTGGGAAATGATGCACTAAGAGAAGAGAGAACTCACTGCTGGGATTCTAACACACTCACCGATGTTCAAATCAGAGAACAGACGGAGGTTTTGGGGTTTGTAGAAGATCTGTAGCTACTCGGCGCTCTAGGACAAAGGCAACCTAAAAGGAGTCGATTCTCGGGATTAGACGCGACCCCGGTGTGTCTAATAAAAATAACGAAAGTATAGTGCATGTAATTTTGGAGTACTCGGCGTGTACTCGCCTTTTCCATACTCTACTTTAGGACGCCTCCATTTCACCCCTAACTGGCTGTGTGTGTGGCCATGACACGGCAAGCACACAGCCTCCAACAACATCGTGGTACACAGTGTGTACTTTTAAAGTACATGACGTGTAATTCAAAAAATTATAGCTTTTTCAATTTTCCTCAAAAAAGACCAGAAAAGGAAAACATACATGGCAAGAAGATATGGGTTCTTAAAAACTTACCCCTTTAAAGAAATTCATCCCTGAATTTCCCTAACGCGGTGTAGAAGAAGAAACCCAGAATAGCTTTATCCAATGTGCTCGTACATCCGTCACCCTCTCCCAAGTCTCATCCTGTACATATCCATGCTTCCATAGCACTCGTACCATAGGAATAGACCAGAAATTGAGAACCTTTGTACTACGATCAAAAATACGGATCAGATGCTCCTCAAATGATGCATCCACATCATGCTCAACCTCTTTAGGTTGAAAGACATGAGATGGGTATGAAAAGTAACATCGAAGATGAGAAATGTGAAAAACGTCATGCATAGCCCTGTAACTCTTAGGTAACTTCAACCAATAAGAAATAGGCCCTAATCTCTCCAACACCTCAAACGGTCTGATGTACTTCGGTGAAAGCTTACCCGGTCTCCGAATCCTCATGTGTTCCAACCTCAGTGTTACAGGTAGGAAAACCTATTCCCGGACCTCGAACTCCAGAGGTCTTCTCCACTGATCAGAAGAAGACTTCTGTCAAGACGGTGCATTAGTCATCCTCTCTCGAATCAACTCTATCTGCTCTATAGTTTCCTGAATAAGACGAGGTCCTAGGAAAGCTGCCGCTCCAGTCTCCAGCCAACATAATGGTGATCGGCATGGCCTATCCTACAAAGACTCATAAGTTTCAATCTGAAGCGCCTACCAGACCCAAGAAGTAAAATGGGCATCCCTGTCTAGTGCAACGGAGTATGGAACTCCATGCTGACGTACAATCTCTCAGATGTACAACCATCCCAACTCCTCAACACTGAAGGTCTCCTTGATTGGTAAGAAATGATCATCCTTTGTGAGTCTGTCAATGACTACACAAACTGCAATATTATCTTGGGGCGACCTCGGTAAACTGGTCATGAAGTCCATAGTGACATCATTCCACTTCCACTCGGCAGTAGGTAACTGGTTTAAAAGACCAGTTGTTCGTTGATGTTCCGCCTTCACCTACTGACAAGTAGAACATCTCAGGACAAAACCAGCAACATATCTCTTCATACATGGCCACCAATACAGGCAGTGAAGATCACGATACATCTTGGTGACACCAGGATGAACTGCCCAAATAGAGGAATTAAAGTCATGCATTAGCTCCTCACGTATATCTGGTGGAACCCATACACATCCCTAAAAATACAAGATCTCATCCTCACCTATGCTCCATCCAAGAATAGGGTCCTCTCCTAACACACTCTCCCTTAGAAGTAGGCCTTCAGAATCTGATAGCTGCCTCATTCGTACCCGATCAAGAAGTTTACAAGTAATGACTACAGAAGATAAAGAATTCTTCCCCTGTATGTCGTGCACCTACAAATGCATCTCGGAGAGCACACCCATAAGTTTCCACTCACTAATAGCCTTCTAAACTGCCTGTAACTGAGTCCTCCTGCTCAACACATCAGCCATATCATTTCCTTTCCCAGGAATATAGGAAAACTCATATTTGAAGGATTGTAGGTACTCAACCCACCTTCTCTGTCTCAAATTCAAATCAAGCTGTGTGAAATTGTACCGGATACTTTTGTGGTCGGTGAAAACCACAAAATTCTCTCCCATAAGATAATGTCTCCAATAGTGTAGGGCATGAACAATAGCTTCCAACTCTAGATCATGTGTTGGGTAGTTACTCTCATGTGGCCTCAACTGCCGAGACCCATACGCAACGACTCCATCTCCCTGCATAAGCACAGCTCCTAGCCCGATACCTGAAGCATCATAGTAGACAATATAGCTCTTTCCTAGCTCTGGCTATATAACACCAAGAGATTTTATGAAAAATGTTCCTTTTAATTTTATTGATTTCTTGTGTTTTATGCTACACCAAAAGGATCTTGCAATACACGCATCCCTGAATTCGCTTGCATTACACGCAATTGTGACCTTCCACAATAGCGTGTGTTGTACGCAATACAGAGTTTCACTAAACAACGATATGTTATATAAACTAGCCGTTATGAATAGTAATATCAATTTAATAATATTTTAAAAAATTTATCTTTTGAAATGGGCTTCATTTTTGGATTATGAATATCGAAATTAGCATAGGGTGAAATTTTGGTATTTTTCTGAAAACATTCAATTTTTGATGAATAGTGAAAACAGTGGGTTACTATTTAAAAACCAACTTTTTATTTAATTAATTAATTATTTTATTTAAATTTATTTTAGGGAAAAATTGATACATAACACCTATATAAGTTCAATTTAATTCATTGGAGTCATTTTATAATAATTATAAATATATTAAAATTTTATTGAACTTTTCACCCTCTTTTACCCAACTCCTAGGAGAATTTACAAATTGACATAAAATTTAATTTTACCACTTCTGTGAGTGGAATTTCGAAAATCTGAGAGAAACTGTTAATATCAAGGACTAAAATTTTGTTCAATGAGATGAAAATAGTTTTTTGGTGAATAGTAAATTTTTACTTTTTTTAGCACAGTTAAAAGTAAATAGGTTAATTAATGGTAAAAATGATATTATTATTACCCTAACACATGTCTTAATTCTATTGGATGAGTTTAATTCGACCAAAAACAACCATAGGAATAAAATATTACCATTTAGGCCCACTTTGTTTAGATTAGAAGATTTAATATTATTTTATTTAAAGAATAGTTAAAATAGTGAAAATCATTGTTTAATAACTTAAACATTTTTACTATAGGGTTATACATAAGATAAATTAGACTATAAATATTCATTAGAAAGATAAAAATATTTCCTACATAATGGTATTTTATTTATAATTTTTAGAAATTAAATAAGTTAATTTATTTATGACACAATGATGATGGAGTAATTGTCTTATTAATGAAATATTGACAGAATTGATGTTAGAAATACCCAAATAAATGTAATTATATACTTTTTTTAAATTCCACTAATTTTCTAGGTTAATATGACATGTTAGTATAGATTCAATTATCTTTTTTAGAACTAATAATTCTGTTATGATTTTCACAATAATCAATTACCAAATAGTGTTAAAATTGACATAAAATAGTTTTTAAAACAAATATTATATTATTAATTGTTATTTTATTCCTAAAATCTAAGGTTTGTCCAAATGACTTATGTAAGGCTATATATATTAATAATAAACAACTTTTGGTTCGTTTTGCATGTTATAGTAAGTTTATTAACGTTATAGTGTAAGAAAGAAAGAAGACACGTTAAAAGTAAAATTATTTAACTAAAAGTCAAATCTAAATGATAAGGTTAAAATAGAAACTAAAACATTTATAAATTATGTTGGAAGATATTATTTCGAACCATCCCCACCTTAGATTCGAAATAAATCAATTTTGAGCTATTAAAACCCGAATATGACATTATAATAAAATAAAATTTTAGGTTTTTCCAAAGGTGCCCCTCTCCTCCCATATAAAAGAGAACCTCCTCCCTCTTTTCCTCACACCACTTTGAGCCTTCAAGCTCGGCCAACCCCTTCCAATTTATCTTCTAAACTTCCCTAGAAACATCCTAGTGGTCCTGGTATTATTCAAATACCATTTTTAGTTCCCTAAGTGGATGTTAAGAATAGGCACTTCAAAGAAGAGGTAATGTATGTTACCGATTCTTTCAACTTTATTTCTTCTTCTACTTATTCTTATTTAGATATTTCATTATGAAGTAATAACATCAGTATCACTAATATAATGATATGTTATTATAAGTATGAAACAACCCTATTTCACCATCTATCCATCCTACGGAAAACTAAATCACCGAGCGTGCGTACGTACGGAATACCGTCTCCACGACGCGATGAGATTCATTCTCCATGTTAACCATACATGAGTGATTATAAAGTATATATAAATAATAATAATAAAATATATGACATAATAATGATACTGGATTTATTTATATATATATATGTATTTTATCTACTTAATTCCATTCAATTCAATAAGGAAACGAAAACATCGTTCATGCGTATGTACGGCCTACCGTCTCTATAAACGGTGTATTTAATTCCATTTATCGATCTATCATATATATATATATATGTATGTATAGGATGAATATATATTATATATAAATCATGTTTCACAATATGTAATTATTTAAATCATGATATAAGTAATAATATCACGAACAACAAGTCGAAACACATACAGTAAATGAAACGATTTTACACAAATCGATGCTTTTACATCGAATTTACAAAAGAAAGGGTTATATAAAGTCATAAGTAAACTATATATGATATCATAACAATGAATATGATTCGGTAATAAGTCAATAACATTATTTAAATCATTATACAGGAGGTTCAGATACATACAAAGCATATCAGACATAAGGTAAGGGATAATGTTGCAATCTCAATTGTTTTCTATCTGAGATTGCTTATACGTAAGTATTTATTGGGGTTATATTTATCATCCATGTCCAAGTTTTATAAAAATGTTTTAATGTATGTTTAAAGTCCTTTTTACCCATTTTTTACTTTTACTACATGGTATGTAAGAAATTTTTTTTTGTATACCATACGAGGTACTTTTTGACTTTTCCTACAAAAGTACGAGAAAAATCTTATTTTTAAATTTTACAGCGCGAACGGATTTTTACGGTTTCATAACGCCTCATTTTCATGAACATTACTCTAAAATAATTTATTACTATTTTAAACAAAATACTTTTCTTTTAAAAGTGCATGGCATTTTTTGATAAGAAAATGATTTTGAAGAAGAAAGTATATTTTCCTCAAGAATTCATTTCAAGTGTTTTATCAAAACCATTTTCCATCTAACATGAAATTATTTCATATGTGTATGTTTCAAGTATAATGTCTCTATGATTTACATGGTTTCACTTTTCTTATGATGAAACGATATCCAATTGTTTTATATGGATTATGTTATGATGGGAGGATGTTTATGAAACCCATTATTATTCTTTAGGTTATGATGAATGATTTATGTTTATATTGTGGAACAAGTAAGAATGATTTCATTATGAGATGGGTGAGACCTATATCTCCCTCTAATGCATTGTGTAATGATTTATATCTCATGAGATAGACATGGCTGGAATGGTAAGTTAATCTGGTTCAGTGTTATAGGACTAGAATGAGGAGTGAACTCGATTCAGAATGGGACTTTGTCCACTAAAATGGTCTTAGAAGCAATGCCTTGGATACTACGGAAATCATAACATGTGCTTAATGGATTCCAAAATTTCATGTTTTATTACCATTCTAGTTTATCATGACTAATGTTCCTTTATGATCTATGCTTTTTTTAATTCCATGATTTATGTCGTTGCTCATGATTTTGATGTTTAGATTTTATGATCAAGATTTTGAATTAAATTTTTTATGGATTGTTTTATGTTCTCTATGCATACACTTACTGAGCATTTGAACTCACCCTTTTTATGTTTTCTTTTCCCTAGGATTTAACTAAAGGTTTTATGTAAGGAAAAAAATGGGTATATCTTTATGGGAGATGTTGAAGATCTTTCACCATGAATAGAAGATTATTTTCCGAGTTTCCAAAGACACTAAACTATTATGGTCCTTATGTGACTGTTTTCATTATGTATTAATTATTCTGAAAAAGTAATGTAATGTTCATGTACGTCAAGCTTTGGGTCTCTACAGTTGGTATCAGAGTAATGGTTTGGTCAACCTTTGGAAACTAGGATGCAAGAACTTTATTGAGATCCCTTGACATATTTCTATGGTATGTCTAGGGATGTCCCTATGGTTAAGTATAAGTATAGGTTATAGCCCTGAATTATTGTAAAGATATTAGAATTAAACCTAGGATGTTAGATATGGAAGGTACTCCCCCTTTATTATGTTATTTTCCCTATCATGGAGTTGGCCTCACGCTATTCTTTTTGGGTTTCAGACGATGGTTGGAACCCGAAGGAACCACGTTGAGCAATGTAATGGACGATGCAATGATTGTCCTCGTGAACAAACCAATGTTATGGGAGATGGAGTGCATAGTCTTATTTCTATACTTACACAATCTATGAATCATTCTGGACTTCCAAATGAGCAGATAAAGGAGCAACATTCTATTGAATCTTTCATGAGGCAGCATCCACCTTCATTCAGCGGGTCTTCTGATCCATTAGTGGTTGAACGATGGATCAGTACCACTGAAAATATATTTTCAGTTCTACAATGTTTTGAGCATGATAAAGTCATCTTAGTAGTATATCGTTTGGAAGGTGATGTTGATCAGTGGTGGAATCTTATCAAGAATACGAGGCAAAGAGAATAAATTGTGTCCATGTAATGGGACGAGTTCGAGAACATATTTTTTAATAAGTACTTCCCTCGTATTCTTTGAAAAAATATGTAAAAGGATTTCCTTGAGCTTAAGAAAAAGGATAATGAATCTGTTGGTATATACGAAGCGAATTTTACAAGGCTTGCAAGGTATGCATCCGGCTTTATCATCCAACCTGAAAGTAAAGTTGATCAATTCTTTAGTGGCTTAAAACCAAGTCTTCGAAGGGCATTAGCTATAAGATACTTCAGTAGATATAAATAAATTGTGTGTTGTGCTATCAAGGTAGAAATTGAAGTTTTTGTTACATATCCATCTCATGTTTTGGAAAAGAAATGAAATATGGAGTTCAAGGAGGAATCTCAGAATAATTGTGGAAAGAAGATGAATGTTTCTTTATGCTCAATGTGTGGAAAGAAGCATGGTGGAGATTGTTTTAAAGGGACTATAAAATGTTTTAAATGTGGAAAATAAGGTCATCGAGCAGGTGATTGTTGAAGTAATGGAAAAAGGGTTTCTAATGATGTGAATAAAGAAAAGACTGTAGAGAACGCACCACCAACACATCAATTCTTTACGTGAAAGGAAATGGGGAATTATTCTAATCAATTACCTAATCCAAGGGTTAATGATGATCAACGTGAGCAACCTCTTAAGGCAAAGAATAATGGTAAGTCACATGCGATCACTATTTGTGATGTTGAGTATGACAATGATGTTGTGTAATGATTAATTGTTTATGTAATGGGATTTCAAAATTGTATCATGGAATATCATTTATAGTATCATGGAATTTTGAAATATCTGTGTATTGGTCCATTGTGGTTTTCTCTAAAAAAATGGTACCGGTAACCATGAAAAGTGATTCAAATATTTTGGAAAACAGATGATATGCGCATAATGAAGGGATAAGGAGAAAATAAATTGTTTGATAGTATTCATGAGCTCATGATTGGTATAAGGACTAAGTGATATCGTAGTTTGAGTATATATAATTTTATGGATTTTGGTATGTGGCAAGTGTTAACTTTTAACTACATTCATGTTTTCACTAAGGTTCAATGGGTATTAATTTTTCAATAGAATACATGATTAAGGCCTTCGAATGTTTGCAATGTGACCAACAAGATATATTGTATGATATATGGGGGATAAATGACGGTATTCACATACTTGTTATGTTACCTCTCAAGTAATCATTTTCATTACACTATGAGATTGGACAGAAGTTTTTTCGATAAGCTTAAAAGTTGGAATGGATTAAGTTTGACATCAGATGGAATTGTTTAAGGCTAGAATTTTGTTTTGATATTAGTTATGGAATGTTATAATAATGTAGTTTTAGAAAAAAGAAAAACCGGCAGGACGGGCGACAACCCATCGTGTCAGACAAGGCTGTGGGAATCAAACCCACAACTGAAGTGTGACATGCCTTTATCACCTACCACTAGCCTATAGGAAGTCCATGTTTAGTAGATACTAGTTTTATTATATTAAGAAGTATGATATATGAAGTATATTTCAATTTTAGGAACCATATATGATTAATCTCACTATAGATGGACTTATGTATTTTCGATAACTTTTTCTAACCTTTTTTTTGAGACAGATGGAATGACCCATCATTATATCACATGATCTACTAACACTTCACGAATGACAAATTCAACTTCATTTCTTTAAGAGATGAAGTGGAAATTGTTCAAGGAACGACCAACTGTGAGACTGTACCAAAATCACAAAAGTCTTTATTCTAATTCCAATTTCTTCAACTTTAGGGAAATGATCTTCAAAACCAAAAATGGTGTCCTACTGCCCTTATATCCAATGAATTAGATGGTACCATAGAACATCACAAATCTATGGTTTTTTTATTTTGGGATTTTTTCATAGCCATGTTCTCTACCACTCTCCATCAGAACATTATGGTTAGATTTATTTTCCATATCCATATTTTCAACTATGTTCTCCTATGTGGAAACCCAGTGATTAGTTAATTTGGGTAACCGTTGCATTTCATACTTTAGTTTTTAAAGATTGGTTTTGGTATTCCTTTTTTACGATGTGGGTTTCTATTAACGAAACTTTCGAGTAGTAAACCATTTATAACCTTGACGAATTTTGAGGGAGAAATTCATTTTAAGGGGGGTAGAGTGTAACAACCCTGAGATTTTATGAAAAATATTCCTTTTAATTTTATTGATTTCTTGTGTAATAGGCTACACTAAAAGGAGCTTTCACTACATTTATCCCTGACTTGGCATGCATTACACGCAATCACGACCTTCCACAATAGAGTGTGTTGTATGCAATACCGAGTTTCACTAAACAACGATATGTTATATAAACTAGCCGTTATGAATAGTAATACCCATTTTTTTAAATTTTATAAATTTTATCTTTATAAATAGACTTCATTTTTGGATTCAGAATATTGAAATAATACTAGGGTGAAATTTTGGTTTTTAATGAAAACTTTCAATTTTTGATGAATAGTTAAAACACTAGGTTACTATTTAAAAACAGACTTTTTAATTAATTAAATATTTATTTTATTTAAAATTTTTTAGGTCAAAATTGATACATAAAACCTATATAAGTTCAATGTAATTCATTGGGGTCATTTTATAATAATTATAAATATATAAAAAATTTATTGAACTTTTCACCGTCTTTTACCCACCTCCTAGGAGAATTTGAAAATTTACATAAAACATAACTTTACTACTTCTATGAGTAGAATTTTGAAAATCAGAGAGACACAGTTAATATCAAGGAATAAAATTTGGTTCAATGAGATGAAAATAATTTTTGGTGAATAGTAACTTTTTACTTTTTTTACCACTGTTAAAAGTAAATATGTTAATTAAGGGTAAAAATGATATTATTATTACCCTAACACATGTCTTATTTCTATTGGATAAGTTTAATTAGACCAAAAACAACCTTAGGAATAAAATATGACCATTTAGGACCACTTGTATTAGATTAGAACATTTAATATTATTCTATTTAAAGAATAGTTAAAATAGTTAAAATCAAAGTTTAATAATTAAAAAAATTATTCTAAGGTTATGCATAAGATAAATTTGATTATAAATATTCATTAGAAAGCTAAAACGTTTTCCTACATAATGGTATTTTATTTATAATTTTTAGACATTAAATAATTTAATTTATTTATGACACAATGATGATGCAGTAATTATCTTATTAATGAAATATTGACATAATTGATGTTATAAATACCCAAATAAATGTAATTTGAGACTTTTTATGATTTCCACTAATTTTATAGGTTAATATGACATGTTATTATTGATTTGATTAACTTTTTTCGAACTAATCATTCTGTTATGATTTTCACCAAAATTAATTACCAAATAGTGTCAAAATTGACAAAAAATAGTTTTTAAAACAAATATTATTTTATTATATGTTATTTTATTCCTAAAATTCTAAGGTTAGGAAAAATTACTTAGATATGGTTATATATATTATTAATAAACAACATGGGTTTCTTTTGTCTTGTTATTGTATGTTTATTAACCTTATAGTTTAAGAAAACAAAAAGACACAGTAAAAGTAAAATTATTCAACAGGTAGATCTGATATGTTATTATAATTATTAGACATCCTAGAGGTCCCGGTCTTCTTCAAAGACCATTTTCAGTGCCCTAACATGAGGTTAAGAGGAGGCGCTTCAAAGAAGTGGTAATGTCCATTACCGATTCTTTCAACTTCATTTCTTATTCTACTTCTTCTTCTTTAGTTGTTTCAGTATGAAGTAACAACATCAATATCACTCATATACTGATATGTTATTATAAATATTAAACAACCCTATTTCACCATCTATAAATCCTATGGAAAATGAAATCATCGCGCGTGCGTACGTACAAAATACTGTCTCCACAACTCGATGAGATTCATTCTCCATGTTAACCATTCATGAATGATTATAAAGTATATATAATTAATGATAATGAAATATATGACATAATATTGATACTGTATTTATGTATATATATATGTATTTCATCTACTTAATTCCATTCAATTCAATAAGGAAACGAAAACAGCGTTCATGTGTACGTACGACCTACCGTCTCCATGAACAGTGTATTTCATTCCACTTATTGATCTATCATATATATATATATATATGTATATTCTGAATATATATTATATATAAATCATATTTTAAATTCTGGAATTATATAAATCAGGATATAAGTAATAATATCAAGAACAATAGGTCGAAAAACGTATAATAAATGAAACGATTTTACCCAAATCGCTGCTTTTATGTCGAATTTATAAAACAAATGGTAATATAAAGTCATAAGTAAACTATATATGATATCATAACAATGAATATGGTTTTTTATTAAGTCAATAACATTATTGAAATCATTATACAGGAGGTTCGGATACATACGACGCATATCGGACTTAAGGTAAGGGATAATGTTGCAATCTCAATTGTTTTCTATCTGAGTTTTCTTATACGTAAGTATTTACTAGGGTTAAATTTATCATCCATATATAAGTTTTATAAAAATGTTTTCATTTATGTTTAAATTCCTTTTTACCCATTTTTTACTTTTACTACATGGTATGTAAGGAATTTTTTATGTTTACCATACGAGGTACTTTTTGACTTTTTTTGACATAAGTATGATAAGAATGTTATTTTTATCTTATACGGTGTGAAATGATTTTTACGGTATCATAATACCTCATTTTCATGAAGATTACTCTACAAGATTTTATGACCATTTCAAACAAAATACTTTTCTTTAAAAAGTGCATGGAATTTTTTGAAAAGAAAATGATTTTGAAGAAGTAAGTATATTTTCCTCAAGAATTCATTTCATGTGTTTTATCAAAACCATTTTCCATCAAAGATGGCATTATTTCATATGTGTATGTTTCAAGTATAACGTCTCCATGATTTACATGGTTTCACTTTTCTTATGATGAAACGATATCCAATTGTTTTATATGGATTATGGTATGATGGGATGATGTTTATGAAACCCATTTTTATTCTTTGGGTTATGATGAATGATTTATGTTTATATTGTGGCACAAGTAAGAATGATTTCATTATGAGATGGGTGGGACCTATATATCCCTCCAATGCATTTGGTAAAGATTTATATCTCATGAGATAGACATGGTTGGAATGTTAAGTTAATCTGGTTTAGTGTTATAGGACTGGAACGAGGAGTGAACTCGATTCAGAATGGGACTTTGTCCACTAAAATGGTCTTCGCAGCTATACCTTGGCAACTATGGAAATCATTACATGTGCTTAATGGATGCCAAAATTACATGTTTTATTACCAAACTAGTTTATCATGACTAATGTTCCTTTATGATCTATGCTTTGTGTAATTCCATGATTTATGTCTTTGCTCATGATTTTGATGTTTAGATTTTATGTTCAAGATTTTGTATTCAAATGTTTATGGATTGTTTTATGTTCTCTATGCTTACCCTTACTGAGAATTTAAGCTCACCCTTTTTTTGTTTTCTTTTCCCCAGGATTTAAAGAACAGTTTTAGGTAAGAAAAGAAAAGGGGAAGATCATTATGGGAGATGTTGAAGATCTTTCACCACGATTAGAATATTATTTTACGAGTTTCCAAAGACACTAAACTATTACGGTCCTTGTGTGTTTGTTTTCATTATGTATTATGTATTCCACAAAAGTAATGTAATGTCCATGTACGTAAATCTTTGGGTCTCTACATGCAAGACTAGTATCAATGATGAAGTCAACCTCCCTTTCAGCTCCTGAAAGGCCGACTCACACAAACATGACCATAAAAACATTGCAACCTTTTTATCCAGACCACTAAACGGTGCTACTAAGCGTGAAAAGTAATATATGAAACATATGTACTATCTATCCAGCCCCAGTAAACTCCGCACCTCAAAGACATTCTTTGGCTGCTCCTTGGAAACTACTGCACTCACTTTCTCTAGGACCACTTATACTTATGTCTCTGAGATAACATGGCCCAAAAAGTGAATCTGATCCATCCAAAATTGGTAGTTCAAGAGCTTAGAATATAACTGATTCTCTCTCAGTATACTCATAACGATTTCAAGATGTGTGGCATGTTCATGTCAAGTGTGATAGTATACCATGATATCATCCACAAATACCACCACGAAAGAGTCTATGTAAGGATAGAACACTCAGTTCATCAGTGCCATGAAAACTGAAGGTGCATTCGTGAGACTGAATGGCATAACCATAAACTCGTATAGACCATAAATTTTCATGAAGGATGTAAGAGGTAGATCTAATGGTCTAAGGCACAACTAATGATAACCGGATCTCAAGTAGATCTTCTAGAACTCTCGGGATCCTCGCAGCTGATCAAAGAGATTATCAATCCTATGTAAGAGATATTGGTTCTTGACCATCCCCTAGTTCAACTTCCGCTAATCCACACAAAGCCTAAGGGTACATTCTGCCTTCTTTGCAAACAGAACCGGTGAACCCCAAGGGGAAGTATTTGGTCGGATGAAACCATTTTCTTTCAGATCCTCTAACTGCTTCTTAAGCTCCGACAACTCAGGTGTAACCATCCTATAAGGAGGAATGGACACCGATTCCGCTCCTAGAACAAGCTCAATTAAAAAGTATACATCACGCTCTGGAGGCAAACCCGAAAATTCCTCTAGAAAGACATCACTGAAATGATCCACCACTGGAGGAAAGACTATATGTGAAGTCCCATGGTCATCGTGGTAAAGACTAGAAATTTGGGTTGTAACTACTCCCAGCCCATCATGCTCTGGATCCACTCTGCTCGGCCAGACATCCCACTCGCCCTTTTGAAGAAAAGATCCACCCTATGTTGATATGAAACTCACCATGAGGCGAGAATAGTCGATGAATTCATGGATGATAACTATCCAATCCATTCAAAGAATGTCATCACAGCCTGTCATCTCTAAGACATAGAGATCCCATAGAAAGTGATACCCATCAACCTCTAGAGGGAACTCCTTGCACTGGCATACACTAGCCATAATATTCCCCAAAGGTGTGTCTAGAGTCAAATTATAGGTAGCAACATGGGCCTTGGGCATGATAATGGGAAAATTATTCCCTCATTGGAAGAGTACACAACAGAAGTACACAAATACATACAATAGTAGAAGCAGTAAATACCAAACAACAGTAGCAGCAAATGACTGATAATGGAAACAATTAGAGAATATATATATATATATATGATTCATGATACATAAATGTCCATGAAAATAGCCAAAAAAGTCATAATTATGGAATACAATAGCGTTAAATCAAATTTCAAAAGAAAGCAGGTAAAATCCTCAGCATCGCAAGCCATATCATGGCCTCATGCTCTTTATCTCCACAATAATAAATTACCTAAAGTCGAGTGGAACTTGCCCTTATCTATACCTACAACAATATAATATTTTTGTGCCCAAAAGCATGACCCAAACAGGGTGAGAGAAAAATACCAGTACGCAACCACCTGAAGAACTATGCCTAACAGTTAGTGATTTTATGGAAGGTAAAAGTACAGAAAGTAGTAAACTGGAAGGTACTCAGCAGAAAACAATCCATAGTTTCTAGCATGTAATTTACAAACAAGTAAGAATCCACTAAAGAAAGTGGAACAAATCGGTAACTCCCTAGGTAGTTCTCACAGCCTAACCCCTATGGTTCAACCAACAAGTACTAGAAACCCTATGGGAGGCACACATAGTCTCACCCCTCTGGTTTAGCTAAATAATAGTCTATCTGGGAAATCACTCACTGTCAATTCCACCTATAGTCTCGTATCGTACTAAAGGATATCTAGGGAGGCACTCAACATCTCATTCCCCTTGTGGCATGCGTCGAAGAACTACAGACACTCTTAGGAAGAACTCAACGTCAATTCCCATTGTGGTTTCGCATCGTATTATAAAGACACTCTGTAGAATCCTTTACGTTCATTATCCCTATGGACTACTACACTAGGTTCTCACGGCCCTATGTAAGTAAACATGTATAGATTGCGTATAACCCTAATTAAACCTCGAGAACTACTTGGATATAATTCTAAGGCATATCAGCATAAAAGAACAATAGTCACACTATCCTAAAAACTAGGCATGGAACTGGCAATACCCTAATAGGAAAAACTAGACTGCACGGTTATAAACATGAAAAACATGCATGGGAAAAAACATCCAAAGCACCGAAAATTGCCATATTCACAAAAAATAACCTCTACTCAAGCATGCAAGAAAAGCAGGAAAACAACAGGGGAAAACAGTAAACACGTAATACCCCGTTCAAGGGTATTGGTGGAATTTACACATAATACTCAAATACTTTCTACAAAAAGGCACAAACCACATAAATTTATGTTAGGAGATATATATAATTGAACCACGGGGCTTGAATCACCTTAGAACATCAAATATCCATAAAAAAGTATAAAATGTTCCTCCCATGATAAATTCAAAAAGAGAAGAAATTGGGAAATGATGCACTAGGAGAAGAAAGAACTCACTAATGTGATTCCAATGCACTCACCGGTGTTCGAATTAGAGAATGGACGGAGGTTTAGTGGTTTGTCAAAGATATTTGGCTGCTCAGTGCTCTCGGACAAAGACGACATAAAATAAGTCGATTCTGGTGATTAGACGTGACCCCGATGTGTTTAATGAAAAAAAATAAACTACACAGTGTGTACTTTTGGGGTACATGGAATGTACTCGCCTTTTCCATACTTTTCTTTAGGCAGCCTACATTTCACCCCTACATGGCCATTTGTGTGGCCATGACACAACCATAACATGGCCTCCAGCGGCATCACGGTATACAGCTGGTAATTATAATGTACACAACGTGTACTTCAAAAAATTCTAGATTTTTCTCTTTTCTTCAAAAAACCACCAGAAAAGGAATAAATACCTGACAAAAATATCCAGGTTCTTACATGAAAAGTGTAAATGGAATGAGTAATTCCTTAATAAAATTGAATATACCATTCCTTTTTTTGGTTGGTGTAATGTAATCTTAGGTTGAGTTATTGATTGATTATGGGATATATGAGCAATGTTATAATGTGACACTTTGGTTAGTTTGTGATATGTTTGTGTCTCTAGATGTGTTTGGTGTGGTGTTTTTATGTATCATGTCTACTGAGAATGGTTGTGGTGAGATTTTTTCTTGGGTTTTCTATGAGTTTTGGGTTTTATTTGGTGATAGTATGGTTTAGTCATTATGACATTGAAGAATGTTGATGGTAGAGGTTAGTGTGGGTGTTAAACGTAGAGAAATTATAACTAATTTATTTTATTATATCTTTTCCTTCTGAGACGACTTTGGTTGCTTTTCCTTTTTTGGATGGCCTTTAGTAGTTTTCGAGGTAGAGATGGAAAGAATAAATGGATTGTTTAATAATGAATTAGAATTGGTTAAATGAATTGTCTTGAGGTACTAATTGAGTTAGTGGATGGATGTGGGGTTGTCCATTTAGAGGTAATAGAAAAAGTCGTTTCAAGAGTTGTTTGTTGGTAGAAAACATGAAGGATGGAAAAAATTATTCTATATTATATAAATATATACAAGTATTTACTTTTGTATTTCAATATGCACCCTCCCTAGTTGAAAACTATTTTTCAAACACCACCTTCATCCAGGGGGTGGGTGTGTCTTTCCCAAATATCTTGGGGGAAAGATGGATGGATTGACACCTTATCCTCCATACTCCTTCCTCTAGGTAGTGGTATCCCAATATTATTCAAGAAGGTTGTGGTATGTGGCCTAGGTGTCTATGGGTAGGATGAGATGTGGTGTGAGGCCCAGGTGTCTGCGAGCGTGATGTGATGTTCTTAGTTATGCAGGGTGATGGGACAAGCTGTGGGGAACACATGTGTGTGGGCAGAAAGTGATGTGTGCTGTTTTCTCAATTGATGGGACTTTTTTTGAGTCCCAGGTGTGTGCAGGTGGGATGTGATGTGATTTTTTCCCATGTGACAGGACTAGGTGTGAGGCCCAGGTGTGTGAGGGTGGGTAGTGATGTTGTTCATTCAAAAGGGTTGGGTGCATAAGGACTTTTTCCTTCAGCCATGATTAGCTAAACCAATGGTATGTGGTGTGGGGTACCCAAATCATCGATGTGTTTACTAAATTACATTAAATTACTTGTGTTACATGTTGTGTGTTCTTTGGTGAGGTTAGGATGTCTAATATTCCTTGATACCTGTTTTTGGTTTCTATTGTTTTCTCATTAGAATATTATTATTCTTCCTTCACTTGTGCACTAGAGACTTTGTTTTTCCTACTTAATATTTGTGTATCTCTTTTTTAAAAGGGAATTTCCTAGTTGTGGCATTTTCAAACCCTCCACACTAGGAATCAACCCTCCCCATGAAGGAATCGCTCCAGAGAGAGCCCCAGCTAGGAATGAGCCATTTACAGCTGAGATGGTAGAGCGTCATTGAGGGTGACAACTTGAGCGGAGATGGTTCGACATATTTATCTATCATCACATGAGGTTATCTCCTAATTTTTCCCACCCATTCAAGAACCGGGTAACCCAGCAAGGCCAGTGGATCATGGGGGAGAGGTTCTCCCCAAAAGAGGACACCCAGGATTCAAGACCTGTACCTTCCAATGAGAGTTATTATTATGCCCCTCTCCTTCACCACAAATCCACCTTATAAGTGTCTACTAAATATACTCTTATGATCAACCAACATAAAATTAATTTTTTATGTAGGGTGATCATATTTGATACTATATTTTATAATCCTCTTGGAACCCAAATATAGCTTTATATAAGATCACTCAACATGTATAAAACATTTTTTTTTGATTCCAAGAGAATTATATAGACATGGTTGGGATTTACTATCATAGAATTTGAGATGGTTATTTTTTCAATTCATAACCTGAATTTTAGTTTTTAATTTAGATTTTATAATTTAATTATAATGGTCCTATTTTAAAATATGCATGTAGGATGGATTTTGTATATTTTTTATATGTATAATACTTGGAGTTGTTTTGGGATGAAGATATTCTCTCCCAATATCGTCTCTATAAAAAAAGGAAATTCATCCTTTTTGTGATGTTGTATACCTATGCTGTTGGTCACCCCATCGAGGCCTAATAGATATCAAAATCGGGGGGTTATTATCTCCGTTTATTCATTCCATGTTCAGGATGTGAATATTTGGAGGGAGGGTTCATGAAATAATGATATCATATGTTGTAGTTGAGATATTAGATGGAATTTGGAGTTAGGGACTCTATGGATTACATGGATTGGTAGGGAAATTGGGTCAGATAACCTCACTTCATGACATTTTCCTAAGAAGACTAGCTAGGAAATAGGATTTTAGGGCCCCCCTGATCTGATGAAAGGACTCTAAGACTGCTGAAAATCCAAGTGAGGATACACTATTTGCAGTGTAGAGTACCTATGAAAGGTACATGCATCTTAATATCTTTTGATCTTATTTTAATTGGGTTGATGTTAGGAATTCATAATGGATAATTAAATGAGTTAAAATCATTGAAATGAAACTTAAATAAAATTACATACTAATCAAACATAGGGATTCCATGATTACATTTCAGTTATGTAACCCAATCTTCGTCTGCATGTGGCTTAGGAGGTTGAGGTTATGCAGACTAATCTGGTTAATTGGTAGAGGGTTGATCCAATTCAGAAGGAGGACCAACAGAAGATAATGTGTTCTGTCGTCCTGCAGAATGTTCTGGGAATGTACAATGGTTGAGTTTTGGACATGAAGATGGGGAGATAGATTGAGGAACTTGATATCACCTTTAGTTTGATCTGATATCTGACTGAGTACTGGGTTCTTTGGTAGTGATCTAGATGTGGGAAGTTTTCTTTTCATGGTGAATTTTGTAACTGGTGGAGAGGAAGGAGGCTGATTTTCTATTGGTCAATTTTGAGAAGGAGATAAGAGAATAATTCCATTAATCAAAATTGAAGGTTGAGTAGTGGCAGGGGTTAATATCCCTCCAGCTAGGGAGTGTGTTTGTATAGGAATGTGGGATTAACCTCAAGTAACTCCTACATTTTTCCTAATATCTCTTTCCCAATGAGGAGTCTCATGCAAGATTCCAAGATGTGGCACATCTCCCTTCTATCGAGTACGTGGTTATGTATTTTACATTTCCCACATACTTGGAGGTTTAGAATAAGGAAGTGATAAATGAGTGGTCGAAATCACATGGAGGTCTAACTATAGAGAGGAGCCAATAGAGATATTCAAGAGGTCAGACTGTTAGTAGTAGGTATCATATACCTGGGACTTTGAGGTTTCAATTAGTTGGGATTTGACCTTATCAGTTCTCGTTTCAAACATTTAGGCCTTGTGTAGTACTATGGTCTTGGGACAAATATGATTCATTTGTGGAGTCTATGGGAATCTTCTGTGTCAGTTCCCAATTGCTAATCAAGCCCAGTATAGTGAAGGTGGGTATATTCAGTGCCATCATCAATTGTAGTTTCCATCTAGGTTGTTTTATCAGCAGGGATAATATGCTCATTCTCAACCAAGGGGTGATAAATAAGGTAGAGTCTAACCTTAGGATGTTCCTCAATGACCTTGACCAATGTGTGGTTATGGAGGTGGTCATCAACAGAGAAACTTAGGATATGGGTGTGATCAGTTACACGTAGCGGAGGCGGTATTTCAGTGAGACTAGAGATCATTAGAGGTGCGATCATATGGGTTAGTATCCTTGATTGTACATAGTTTGATTTAGGTGATTTCATTCCTTATTTTAACGCACTGTTGTCGATTCTCTTGGAATATACATTGAGAGGCTTCTCATTCCCCTTGTGTTGATAACATCAGTTAGAGATTAGACCAGATTGTTTGATGTGTGTTAGGGGTGTAGACAAATGATGGGAATACATCAATCTAGTGGGTATCTTTTCCTTCTATACATATATACATACGCTGAAATTCTCAACATCGACCTTTTGTATTCTATGAATTCAATTATTGAATTCCTATGTAGAAAAGTTGTTCTTTTAGATGTGGATGACTGGTGTGTGTTTTTCATTATTGAGGATAGTTTTCATGTGGGATGTATGTGTATGGGGCTTTTTCATTTCTTGTTAACTGAGCAATCAGTATAATGTTTTGGGAAAAATCCCTCAAGGTTACAATTCATCATTTTTTGGTTGGTTGTGTTTGTTGAAAATGTGGGTTTTCATTGTAAATTGTTATGTTCCATAGATGTTATTATTGATCCATGTTAACAAATGGCCATGATGAAGAAGAGAATATAAAGAAGTTGTATAGATGAATAGATACAAGGTTGCACCATTTTCCATTATTTACCAAATTATTGGTGTCCAAATTTTGGGATACAATGAGCATCATGGAATGTGGATTTCCATTTAGATCTCATCAAAATATGTCAAAGGAATGAGTTTCATGAAGATTAACTTCTTCATTTAGATTTAATGAAGACATAAATAATGTTGACGATGTTTTTCGCGATTACAATGAGCTTTGCAAACAACATCCATGAAGAGAATTACATCAGCGAATGTCATTGTGAGTGGAGCTCTACAATGAAGACGTACAATAATTGATTGAATGCTCTACGATTACAACGAGCTCTTCGATCTGAAATTTTTTGTGGAACTTTTAAAAATAGAGAGAATTTTAGAAGAAATTTTGGAGCTTTTTGATTTGAGATGAGGTGGAACTGACTTGGTGCATTAGGTTCTCCAGTTTGTGGAATCTCCTATAAATAGGCCTCGACGCCCTTGGGAGACAGGAGTTTCCCGGAGACTAATCTAGCTCCCCGAAAGTGGTGTGTTTTGCATTGGCTCAGTGAGCTTCATGGAGGAAGTCGTTTTATGATAGCTTGAGATCTGTGATGGCCTGAGCTCGACAAGGCATGAGCTTTGAGATGGTTTGAGTTCTGTAAATTAGTATTCTCCACGAGGTAGTGATCCCTACAAAGGTTTGTGCTTTGAAAAGAGGAAGGGAGTTATCAAAGGCATGTTTGAGCTTTGTGAAATTGAGAGAATCATGATGTAGGGTGATTTGTGAAGGTATTTTACAACGGATTTGGACCAGTGATTAAAAGAAAAGGGGTATTCATCGGTGGATGAAATTTGGACATCAACATATCTTCTAAATATAGTGGAGGATGCATTCATTAGTCATAATGAAGAGACATATAGGTCTGTAAACTGTGAGGGGATCTTCTTAAGAAGCTGTTATCTCACATAAGTTGAGAGAGCTGTAAGTTCTCAAATTGTGAGTGGTTGTATACCAGGAGGGAGAGTGAGTACAATTCCATAATGAAAACTGATATGCGCTTATAGCGGATTTGGTGAATCGACACCTAGCCAGTGTTTTCTCCTTGGATATAGCTTAGTGAGGGTAAACCAAGTAAACTTTTTGTGCCCTATGTGTGATTTAATATTATTTTATACTCTACAATGGAAATGATAGAGAGAAGAGTGTTTTGTAAGACAAAAAAACTAGATCAAAAGGGATAGTTGTTTTAATTTTTCATAACATGATTCACCATCCCAGGCTATCTAGCTTATCGGACCTAACAATTGGTATTAGAGGGAAAGGTTGATATTAGTGATTCTCTCTCATATTGGAGGTCAACAATCACAAAGGGATTACTCTCATTGATGGGAACAATTTCCAGCAATGGAAGAATTATATGGAACACAACATTTGATCATTTTGAATGGATGTGTTCATAGCAGCAATACATGGCATAACTATCGATATTAATAGTGGTGCATTATTGGAATTCGAGTGAAGAGAATTAGATGATGGCGCCAAGGGAATCAAAGCCATATGGGGATCCCTATCCAATGATATCTATACGAAGGTGATGTAATTGAAAACATCACATGCTATGTGGGAAAATCAATTGAACATATATGAACAAGATTCAATGGTCAGATAGGAAAGGTTGAATTTTTTTTGGAACAAGATTGAAGATCTGAGAATGAACCCGAATGAGTATATTGATGAATTCCTTTATAGGGTTGATGTTGTAGAGGAAGATGTGTGTGGTCTTCGAGAATTTATTGAAGTCATAAAGATTGTGAAGCGCATATTGAGGAAACATCCAGCTTGGATCAACCCAAAAGTTTCAGTTTTGGATGAAAACGATCTGAAAGAGCTTCCATTGGATAACCTACACAGCACCCTTATTGCATATGAAAATAGAAACGATGATAATGATGTTGTGGAAAAGGTGAAATCCATCAGGTGGAATTCTAGGCCATAAAGAAGAACCCTATTGAAGATTATTAGGAAAAAGAAGCGACAGATGAGTTGATGTCATTCCATTCCTCTAATCTTCAATGAATAAATGTATTGTTAAAAGGTAAACTTTGTATTTCTTTCTTTAGATTTGAAAAAGTTTCTCACCATGTCGTTAGGTTACCTATGATGTTTTAATAAGATGAGTCGGATGAAATCATAGTTCCCAAGAAGAATAATTATGCCTATGTGAAAGGCAAGAAACATTTCAAGATAAACTTCTTTAAGAAAAATAATCTTATTTCAAACGAATTTGGTAGTTCATATTAGTCTAAGGTTAAAGTGGTTAATGGGATAGAGAACTACACAGATCAGGGAGAGAATGTTATGGTGATAGTGGTCAGTAGCTCTTAGAAATAGGAAAAAAACAAACACTGAAGAATAGGAAGAAGAAATTGATGGAAGTGTCAACATGGATGTTGGATTAGATGTAGGTCCTGAAGAGATAGATGTTTGGGGATAAAAAACAATGAAAACAATGTGGTACATGATTCCAAAATCTATATGCCACAGTAGGATGAAGATAAGTCCGAGCTGATAAAAGAAATTTAAAACCTTAATTCTTATAGGCCAGAGAGCTCAGAAAAGATTGATGAATATAAACTAAAGGTTGAAGAATAGAAAAGGAATATTAATGTCATGAATAACACAAGGAAAGATCAAATCAAGTGTATTGAAGAACAAGAAAGAGAATTTGTTGTTTTGAGGAAAATGGTTCAGTATCATGAAAAACACTTGACTTTTAATGGGACATCAGGAAATCAAATCACTAAAAAATAGTGTAGCGAAAAGTGGAGCACACTGGTTACACATAAAGGAAGAATCAATTATGTTCTTATGATAAGGCCAATGGCGGGCTTGATCGAAACCGAGAGCTGTGAAAATTACTGTCAGACTGCAAGCACCCACTCCAAGATTGAAGGTTGATTTGGGAACAAAGAAGAATCAAAATATACAAAGATCAAAAGTGGAAACTAGAACTGAAGAAGGGACATGAAATAATTCACCTTATATCATGTGTTATTTTTGTGTAAATATTGGACATTCACAGTATGTGTGTTCTATATCAAAGAGATATCTAAGGGTACAAGAATAGAGGTGGAAGCCAAGCAAAGAAAGGTTCTCTAGAACATATTTTGAATGAAAATTTTTGGGTGTGGAGGATTTGGGCACATGGATAGATATTTTACATAGACCATACATATGAATGTTCCATAGCAGAATCAAAATGTTTGCAAGAAGTAGATAAATGAACCAACAAGTGAGATGGAAATGAAAAATAGATTTGTATCTTTGTAGGATGAATTTTGTTAATAATACTCTGAAAAAGACCAAAATTCCCAATCTATGCCTATTGTGAAGGAAAAAATATGGACCGTGAAGGAACGAATGAGAAGGCAGTGGTGGTAGAAATTTCCCTTAAAGCATCAGACTGTTATGGTGTGTGGAACCTTAACCAAGGTTGCACATCTCTCATGAAAGGTAATAAGGATCTCATAACAAGAATAAAATATGACAAATAATGAGTTTTTAAGTTTGGAAATGATAAAGGCCTTAATATTATTCTCTCAACAATGGCCCAATTTGGGGAAAATAGATGAGATGTGCTAATTTCATAGTTGTATAAAGCATCAGTCCCAATTTGCTCAGCGTCAGTCAACTATGTGACTTAGGACATTCTATAAGGTTTACTACAAAGATGTGTATCTTTAAAGGAATTTATGGGGAAGTTGTTTTACATGAAAAAAATAGAGGGAAATCCCTACCGGGTAAGTGGATAATAAGTTATGTGATTTATGTCCATAAAGGAAGAAAACAAGTTCCGGCATTAACGACTTGGTTATCTATTCTAACCATCCCAAGAATATATGGAAAAGTATGATGTAGCAAGAGACCTACCTAAGCTATCACATGATCATACTCACACGTGTGATGCATTCCAACAAAGGAAGCTCATCAGAAAGATGTATGAGGCAAAGGAAAATCAGTCATTAATGGTGCTCAAGTTGGTGCACGTAGAAGTTTGTGGTCCTATAAAACCAATAGAAATTGATGGAAAGAGGTACTACGTTCATTTAATTGTTGACAATAGCAGAATGACAAAGGAATTTGTTATTTCCCATAATTCTGATGTGTTCAGCTGCTTAAAACAGTACCAACGGGTGTGTGAAAGGATGCTTGGATAGAAAATTCAGAAGTTACGTAGTGATAATGGTGCAAAAATAACAAATATTCAAGTGGACTAATATCTCATGAAACATGGGATAAGGCATCAAATTATTTCATTTATAACACCCCAACAGAATAGAGTGGTTGAAAGGAGGAATCAGATCATCAACAACATGACCAGAACAATGCATATACAAAAAGAGATAACATAGAAGTTTTTGAAGGAAGTACTGTTGACATGATTCTACATTTATAACAGAGCTCTATTGTGGTTAAAGGAAGGACGCCTTCTGAGATTTGGTATATAAAGAAGCCAACAGTGAAATACTTTTGAATCTTATGAAGTAATTACTTAATTCTCAACAATGGAAAAATATGATGTTTTAGTCATGTGGATATGTGGGGATATTCCTAGGCTACTCCGGAAAACGCAAAGCATACAAATGATTTAACAAAAGGCTAGGAAAGGTAGTTGAGGTATATTACGTCAATTAAGTAGATAATGAAGAGAGCATTCAACATCACAGTGAACATTTTATGGATGAAAGTGATGAGGAGGAAAGAAACATAGGGGGAGAAGAAGTGTCTGATGTTGAGTCCTAAGAAAATACTAATGATGGTCCTGAGAAATTAAAATTTGTATCAGCACAAAATCCAAGAATTCGAGTTGATATTGATAGGAAAAATATCATTGGTCATCATTCAGCTCCAGTTTTGACAATAAGAATGAAATCTCTACAGAAGATATATTTTCTATCTCAGGTAGAGCCTGAATGTTATCCTGATGTAGTTAAAGATGAAAAATGTGTTCAGGATATGAATGAAGAGCTAGATCAGATTGAGAAGAATCAGATGTGGGAGATTTTTCCAAGGCCAGTAGATAAAAATTTCATCGAGATAAAATGGATTTATGGAAAAAAGATGAATGAAGATGGCACAGTGATCCGAAACAAAGCATGAAAAGTGTTAAAAGGATACTCCAGGATAGATGGAATAGATTTTGATGAGACGTTTTCACCAGTTTCTGGGCTAGAGACAATTAAATTATTGCTCTCCATTATAATGAAACAGAAGTTCAAAGTGTTATAGATGGATGTCAAATCGGCAGTCTTGAATGGGGTTGTAGAGGAAGAAGTGTATATCGAGTTTCCAGATGGGTTAATCCTTTAGGAATATGAGTAAAAGGTTTTTCTACTGAAGAAGGCATTGTATGGGATGAAATAAGATCCAATACTATGGTGCGTAAGCTTGGTCAGTATTTGAAAAATATTGGATTCCAATATGGTGGAGTTGATAAAAATTTCTATTTCAACAACAATAGTAATCAAAGGATGATGGTTCCAGTTTATGTCAAATATTAGGCCATTCAGAACATGGGGAGGTAGGAATGGGCAGATCATTACAATTTCATTCTCGTCATGATACTCAAGCTTCTAAGGGTTGTTTGGGTTTGGGTCTTTTTTCCAACCTTCTGAACTGTTTTGTACGAGGAATGAAAACATTGGATAACTACTGTTATGTCATGATATCACACGGAGTAGTGACACATGGGAAGTCTGTGTACATTTTTCATGTTCCTCATAGTTGTTGATGCTTACATGAGGAATAACCCAAAACCATATCTCCTTGTTTAGAACATACACTAGTTCCTAATTCTACTGGTTTGGTGTTTCTAGAGTTTGTGTTGGATTATGTGATATTTTAAACTAGAAAACATTTTTATGAAGGAAAGTGAATTCTTTGAAATGTTTTTTCAATTAAAAAATAGGTTTTTAAAGAGAATGTGAATTGAGAAATTTGGTACATTATAGGGTTTTGATAATGAAATGGTAAGTGTGACCCTTGGTATTCATTATGGGTGCTTACATTTTTATGGGTATGTATGGAACTTGCATGATGGCACATGTGATTGAAACCTACATGTGGTAGTGTATGGAAACATATTTCATGTTTTATAGGGTTCCATTGGTTAGTATTTGGAATTAAAATAGTTTTGTGATTAATTTCTTTGAAAAGATAGTTTTTCCCTATGAACATGCTTTGTTTGGGTGGTGGACATTGAAGAAGGATGTTCTGAGATTAAAATGGAAGTTTTTTAAAAAAATATTTTTGGGCAATGTTTATATGTGTAATTAATGTGAGACTATGGTTTTGGATGGATATGTTTTTTCGATTGTGTTTCTCGTTGAGGTTGATTGTGGTTTGTGAATTTCTTATTGATCAGAATATTATTCCAAGAATGGTCCCCTAAGATTATAACGATTCAATCCTAGTTTATGGTTCTTATCTAGTTTTTTCTATCAATCATGGTGATCAGGGTACATTAAAGGTATTGGAGTGGCTTGAGGAAGTTGAGTTTGCTATCAAATTGTTGGGAACTCCTGAAGATGTTAGATTTCAGGATGTTCTGGGTTTATTTGAGGGCCCAGTCTTGGATGAATGGGAGTTGTTTTCCCCATCACCAATGCATGTTAGGATTACATGGGATGTTTTTAATTCCATAGTAATATGATGGTGTATACCTGATGGGGTGAATATGATGAAAAAGTAAGATCTCATAAATGTTCCGTAAGACCAGTTGATGGTGATGGATTGTGTTGAAATTTTCAAAGAGCTGATTCCTTTCTTCTCAAGGATATCTTCACATGATATATCGAAGGATTCTCTTTTAATTGAGGGTTTTCATCCAGTGATCATGTAGTGATCCTTCTCCTCCAAGGATCTTCATTTTGAGAAATTGGTGGATGAATCATTCATCACTGAGTTATTTTCCAAAGAACATGCAATTGGTCGTCTTGTAGCTCTTACTACTCGTGAATGTCCCCCATATGGAAGGAATTGTGTTTTATAAGAACTTATTCCAAATGAGTCACCCTTGTTGGTTTTTTTCTCATTCATTATAGGCCATTCTTGTGTTTTTTAATGCAGGTGGTTTGGCCATTTAAATCCACCTTATATAAATCCTCGAAATAAATGCCATCGTTACGGCTATCTGGGTCATCTGGAGATGTTTTATTGCATGTATCACCCATAGGGTACATTTTGATAAGATTATTTCGTTGTGTAATTGTGAGTTAGAAGATTCATTGGTCATCAGGGATCTATCCATATGCCTTAAATTGAAACTCATGCATGGTATATAATTGTTGGGGGCGTGTGGAAAAACATAGCACATCTTGTCTCCTACGGTGAAGTGGCGACATTAATAATTTCCCAATTTTTTCTGGTTGTTTTATGTACATATTATCATAGTATTAGTGTGATGAAAATGTTATTTTTTGACTAAAATGGTTTTGGTTTTTTCAATGGTACTCTCTGAATTATTTCTTCTTCTCTGAGTGTGATAAGCCCTTATATGGGTTACTTTTGATTTTGACAGTGTCCATTTGGAGATTCTTCAGTTTTATGGAATTTATGGATAGTGGTTCTGGTTCCCTACTTGGTTTTATTTCTATCCATAGTATTTCCATGGAGTTGGGGGCTTGGTTTGTGTGGTGAGTTCAAGTCATATTGTTAATGTTGCTCAAAAGGCATCGAGAAGTATATTTTATTTCCCATTTATGTCCCAGTGGTGTTGTGATTTTTAAAATTCCATGATTGGTGATTTCTTATGGTGGGGATAACCCTATTGTGTCCTATCCTCATTCTATGGTATGGTTTCTTCATAATCATTTGGGTGTGACTTGTGGATTAAATGGTCACCCCAAGATTCATGGTTTATTTTTATTTTTGATTAGTCAAGGATTTGAGTATTGGTTATCATTCTCCATGGTGACATTCAGGTGGGATAAAGTAAATATATTGGGGATAATTTTCACACCCCATCATTTGATACTCATTTAATTTACTACATTCTAGAACTTTAATATTTTTGGGTGACTTTCGGGTTGATCCCCAGTTTAAATTATTAAATTATGGATGTTTTGGGTCTGTTTTTGGCCTACGCATGGGGTGTGCAAGGTTGGAGAAAGTTGTGTGCCTTTTTTAGTTAATCGTGAATGCATTTTTTGAGTTTGGATAGTCTCTAATGCATGGTTGGTGAGTGGTTCTGAGACTATGTGGACTAACCTTGTTGGGTTCTCCTCTTGGAAAGTAAGGGATTCATAGTTATAACACAGTTGGGTAAATTTTGAGAGAAAACGGTGCATGTGGCCTAGATATTTAAATTATTAAAAACCCTATTCACGTATCCGCTATTTTTATCCCATTTTTAGTTTTCCTCCTTGGTCATTTCTTTCATGAAGGGAGCCCCTAATCTCTCTCCAATTGGTTCTCCTCCCTCCATTGATGCTCATCCATGTTTCAAAGTTAAGATTCTTTTAGTTTTTGGTTGATTCCACCTTCCTCTCCCTTTACTCTCTTGATTAATTTGGTTTTCCTAGTGGGTATCCCTCTTGGACGAACCCTAGAGGTTAGGTTTTGGGTGTAAATTGATATCCTTTGGATCTATGGTGCATGGATTGTCTATGGGGCCTGATTCTCCCTTCCCTTGATGTTTTATTTTATCCTCACTTCATTAAGGTAGGTGTTTCCATTATTTTCATTTCTTATTCATTCCATTTATGCATGATGATTTTAAAATAATGTACAAATTTTATTTTCGTGATTGTGAAATATATTTTTTGGAATTTTATGGTGTTTATTGATAGTGAAAATTAGTAGTAGTTTTTAAAAAGATGGTTATTCAAATGCGTCCTATAGTCATATGAAAAATGAGTTCCCTAAAATTTTAATTGTGGTTAAAATTAATTTGAGAAGTAATAGAATAAATTGGAGTTGATCAAATTTTGATAACATGGGAGGAATTCTAAATTTTCCTCAATGCATTGATTGTATTCCTTTTGGTGGTATTGTAATTTGTGGTAAAATGATTTAGAAAAAATGTCCCATACATAGAATGGTTATTATTGATATTGGAATTTTGTGGCATTTTTTGTTAGTTTAAAGCAGTGTGTTTTCTCTTTAAAATGGTTTTCAGATGATTTCATGAACACTCAAAGTATTCAATCTAATGTTCTCACATCCATGGGTGAACTATTTTCCCACATGGATGTGCATTCAAATGATGATGGAACATTAAAACAATTTTATTTTCAAACCAAGGTTTCTAGAATGGTACTATGTAAGATGTCTGGTTTCTAAATGATATGAGAGCACATTGGGAAGCTTTATTTATTTCATATGTTTTCATCTTGGTTTTGTATATGGTGTTTGAGATGGAATTTATATTACAAAGTAAAGGCTCGTTTGGATTTTTTCATGTGAAAGAAGTGTTTTAAGGATGTTTGAAAGAAAATAGTTTACATAATTATTGATGTGTATTATAATTGATAGTTTTCAAAGCCTAATTTTCACATTATTTTCTTTCTGAAATTAAATGTAGTTTCGAATGTGTAAATTCTAGGTTGGCATCATTCAATGTTTTTTCGAAATATTTTATAAGACAATGCGTTCTGACAGCCTGGTTGGCACTTATGAATGAATTATTGAATGATGGCAACCCCTATAGAGTATTTCAAAAAAGGGCTTATTGTATAGGTGGTGTCAATGTTTGGGGTAGGCAAGTGTGGTGGAGGTTGATAAGTTGAGTCACACATTTGAGGGCCTCTCACACACACAACATAAAATTACCATGGTTTTCCTATACATCTTCTAGAGGGTCAAGTTACAGTTTCTTTTCAACCCCTATTACACGGGTTTATACCCCCTTCACTTGATAGGGCTTACTGGGAACTGCCACTACATTGGTCAGATTAGGTAATTTAGTTGGTTATAGAATATGCAGCTACATCGTAAGTCGGTAGGTGAGTCTGACTCGACTATGTCCAAGGATCTCTCTAGGGATGCTTAAGGAAATCTCGTGGTTACTATGTGTATTTATTCATTTTATTTTTCCTAATTCATGTTTGATATGTTTCTATCAAGTTTTTTCTACTTCTTTTTGGTTCCTTTATTTTAAGCATAGTCCAATTTGGTTAATTCTTTGAATATAGTGGTTGGGTTTTTTTTCAGAAAAAGGGTAGTGGGATTATAAACAAATTTTTGAAAAGGAAAACTTCATATTTTATTTTCAAATGGGAACATGTGAATGATTTTTTTTTCTAGAAATAAATTAAAGGCCTATATTATATAATTATTTTCAAACTATTGATTATGGTCAATTTTGGGTAAAGGAAATTCATGTATTCTATGGTGGTTGCCTAATCAGTTGTTAATCTCTCCTCATACTTGTACTGTTCAATTTTAGTAGACCCGGGCTATTTTAATGGTACATTTTTGTACTTTGAGTGAAATTTATTGCAGAAGTTGTCATCTTTTTGTTTGTGGTGACCAAGCGTTCACATGGATATCAATGTAGCTTGGATCGGTTTCAGTTTTTCTTTTTCTTCTATTTCATTAATTTGTTGTAATTGAATGAGTTTTATTTATTTATTTGTGATTCAGATCTCATTTCTTATTCTGTTTGTTTTATTTGATACTAGTTATTGGGATGAAATCATACCTAGAGGGTATATATTTTATGCTCGAAACGAGTTTTCAAACCGTATGGATTGGGAACACCCTTCGAGCCACGTCTTAGATTGGTTCGAATGTTGGGAGGGATGGAATCCTAGGTTGGTTCCTAATACATGGTTATTTAATCTGGAATCTCAATTGAGTAATTATATAATATTTATATATTAAACTCAACATATGATTTTCTCCTATGTTTATCATATTTTCTCATTTTATCACATTAATTATCCAATATTTGGTACTTATAACTATTGGGGAAATGTTTTTATGAAAACTCATTCTTATTTCATTTTTCATTAGATATCGCATTTTGTTCCTTTTCCATGTTCTTTAAATTGGTATTAATAATGTTATTTCATACAATGAAATGAATATTTAAATTCATTTTCAATGATATTTTACGTTCTTCTCAATGGATTAAATATTGTTTTTATAATTTTGATCAAACATGTTATATAATACGTTTTGAAAAATCTATAAAAGGAATAATTATATTAACATTTACATCCTTAATGGATTTTACTTCTTCCATGTAAATTATTTTCCTAAAAGTTTCCTTTATACGATTCTATATTATTTTCAATGAAAATACTTTTCTAAATATTCCATAATATTTTTAAAAAAAATTACAATAGAAATGGATTTATTTATAAAATTTTCAAATAACATTATGAATACTTTTTTAAAGGTATTTTTATTCTATTCTAGCATCCTTTGAAATTAATTATGATTCACATGGGATGAGATAAAATGATACCAGTTATGTTCTTTCTATGGATGTATTATGATTATGAAATTTTGATACTATAATGAAACTTGTTTCTTTTCCCTGAGATATGCTATGATGAATAGATTGATTTTATTATTATATTATTCAACACATATTTATGTTTTCCCTTTGGTATAGGTTTTCATATTAAATTCCATTAAATCATTATGTAATGATTGAAATATCAACTGATAATTTTAACAGGATGTGTATTAAACGGATTCTAAGAATTAAATGTTGTTTGAGAGTAAACCTAATCATTTTTTGGGCGTTTTACACTATGTGAATATAGTCTTGTCCCTGATACATGACAAAGAAAATTATTCTAAATGCTTATTATTTTTATAATATTCCTATGAAGTATTCTAATACTTTTTATGTTCTCTCAAGTCTCATGATTAACTACTGATGATTCCACACTCTTATGACTCAAAAATTTCAAAATTCTAAGGATTCGTTTCATGACTCGCGATTTATGATCAATGAATAATAATGTTTGAAATTTTTATTCTATTGTCATTATTTAATACCTCAATACATATCTTATTATTTTATATGATAATCGATAGATATATTTCACATTTATACATAATCCCAATCTAATCTCACTATTTTTTTTGTTTCCATTTACCCTAGGTTATAAAGAATATTTTCAAGCATGAAATTTCGAAAAAAGGTACAGTGAGAGAAATATTTTGTAGATTATTTTGGACTTCTTTTATTAGATAATTTTATTTTGTATCTAATGTAGTAATAAACTAAACATTTACAATTTGGAGGTGAGAAGTTTTGTGTAATATATTATTTCTTCAACTAAAATAACATAATATTTTGTATGTTTTTATATGGTGTCCTAAAATGGTGTCAGTGAGAGGTTTAGTTATTTTTTGAGATTATTTTATGATGAATATGGGGAAATAAAATTACACAAACACTAATGAATTTGAATTTATGTTGTGTGAACATAAAAATGTATTATATTGATAGGAAGGTGTCATAATTTAGTACGTCTCATATAATTATTTTTAAGGTTATATATTTTATTACTATGATTATTGTATTTTGATTCTCAAACTATGATTTTTTGTTCTGTTCAATGAATATACTTTGTATAAATCTTATTAAAAACAAATATAGAAGATAAAATTCCTATTTTTCTTTTGATAAACTGAATTTCATGGGTACTTGAATAAAAAATATTATTGTTATTATGATGTCAATTTCTCAAAAACATGAATCATTTTGAGAATCTATGTTAGAAAAAGAGGTACTAATGCACCATTGAACATTTTATTCGGCAATATCCACCTTCTTTTAGTGGGTTATTTGATCAACTAGTTAATGAGTAATAGATCAGTACAACTGAAAAGGTATTTTATATTCTATAATTCTAAATTAATGAAAACGTTTCTGGGAATTGTATCAATTGAAAGTTAGAGTAGTATAATTTTTGAATATTATTAAGAATATAAGGCATGAGGAAGAAATTGACTCTATGGAATAGGATATGTCTAATAGGGTATTTCTATATTAATAATTTCCATGAACTCTTCACTAGAAATTAGAAAGGTAATT
This sequence comes from Viscum album, assembly GCA_963277665.1. Lineage (NCBI taxonomy): Eukaryota > Viridiplantae > Streptophyta > Magnoliopsida > Santalales > Viscaceae > Viscum > Viscum album. The sequence continues at coordinate 65,336,656 of OY728128.1, forward strand.
TCTTGATTTTATCATAAGGATGATAAATATATTAGTACCTATAAGGAAAACATTAAAAGACATTTTAGGTATGCTTCTTTTTTTATCATCTAAATAGAACGAAAAATTGATCACCTCTTCAGTGGCTTCAAAAATCTCTTAAATTCATTGTCCATATGCGAGTTTAGTATCTTTATAGAAATAATTCCATGTTATCAAAAAGTATTAATTTTTAGAGGATATTATCATCATTATCATTCTTCTAATAAGAAGATAAAAATGTATTTATATGAAAATTTTAATATTAAAACACATATATTAAATAAAATTAATCTTGTTATACTTTAAAAGTGTAGAATGAATAAATATGAAGTCATTTCAAGGAAACTGGTAAATGTATTAATTGGTAAAGGGAATGCCACTGAGAAAGTGATTATTAATGTGATAACAAGAGGCAACCCAGCAAAATAAATTTTTAGATCACTCAACAGAATTCCCTAACTAAAAATACAATCTATAATGTTATGTATTATGGTAATTATAGAAACTAGTGAATGAATCCAAGTGATAATGATGAAAATCATCATTAATAATATCTTAAGAAAATAGATAAAGTAAAATCTCATGCGATGAAAACTTCAAAATTCGATCATGATAATAATGTGGTGAAAGGAGAAATTATCAAACAATCTAGAATGACAAATGTTTTATTAGATTCTTATTTTTCCCTTTCATTTCGATTGAAATAATTTTCTAATGGTAACAAATGACCTGATTAAATATTAGATGTCAAATTATCTATGTAATTTTTTAATTTTATGATAGTTTCAAATCATGTCCATATCTCCTATCTAATATATGTTTCTAGGAATAAAATTCATGTAAATTTTTTTATTCTTCCAATAGTTTTTTATTTATTTTTATAATGGATTGAAATTCGTTACATAGAGGCCATATTAATTTTTGTGAAAGGGAAGTCATGTTAAATTATTAGAATGTAGAAATTATTTTTTATTGGTTTAAGGATAAATATGAACATCCAATCGAAATTAAATAAATATATTGGGTCTTATTACTGATTCATGATGTCTATATATCTCAAATGGTTGGGGATACGGTCAGCATTTAAGATCCTTAAATTGTGTGGTAATATACCAATTTATTTAAAAATTAATAGTATATTATTCACCAAAATAATAATGTTGAGTTTTCAATAGATTTTATATCAGGTCTCCTGCCTATTCTAAATAATCCTTCCATAGTTTTCTTGATTGAGTAGATGAAACTTAAAATTAAATTCAAGGTGATTCTAGATAAGGGATTTGTTCGTTCATGTGTATCACCGTATTATGCACCTATTCTTTTTATTATGAAGAAGTATGGGAATGTTCATCTTTTCATTGATTATTGAGAACATAACAAGATAACATACAAGAAATAATATAATTTACCCGATAATGATGATTTTTTATCAACTTCATGGTGTTAAATAATTTTCATATTTGGAACAATAATGGTGATATCATTTGTTGAGGGCCAAAATAAATTAAAGATATATGATGCATTTCATATTATGTGTGGTTTTTATAATTTATAGTGATTCAATTTTGAATTTCCAATTCCGATGATATCATCATAGATATTATGAATATATTCTTCAGATATTACCTTGATCAGTTTTGTGTAGTCTTTTGAGATAATACTCTTATATAATCAAAGGTTATATAAGATTAGTAAGATCATTTAAGTATTTTGTTAAAGACCATAAAAATAGAGAATATCTAGTCCAAATTTTTTATGTTTTAATTGATTGTAGACAAAATTTAATTCTTGAATCATGTAATCACTAGATATGGTATATTGGTGGAATCTGTAAAGATGGATGTTATTGAACAAAAACCAAGACTGACCACTATTACTATATTCTTTTGTTTTATTTGGCTGGTTGGATGATACTAATGATTTGTGAAAACATTCTCATAGATATCAAATGAAATACCCAAGTTGTAATGGAATGGAGATAAGATGGATTTGATAGAAGAATTTGAATAAAATTTCAAGGATCTAAAGAGAATTTTAGTCAGTGTAGTTGTGCTCACACTACCCTACAGTGGTGAATCATTTTTAGAATATAGTTTTTCCTTAAATAGAGGATTGGTGTGTATTATATTGTATAATGACAAGTTTTTACCATATGCATCTAGATAATTGACGTTCATGTGATAAAAATCCAAAACATCTCATTTAGAATTTACCATAGTGATTTTCCCCTAATGATATAAAGAAGTTTACATTATTATGAATTATGTGACTTATAATTTGATCATAAAATATTATACTACATATTCATATATAGAAAGATTAATATACACTAAAGAATATGGTTTGAACTAATTTAATATTATGACTACTCAATAAATTACTACCTTTGTAAGGAGGTCATGGTGAATGATTCCCTAAATTAGAATGGTCTTTCTATTTTTTAAATATTTTTGGTTTAAAATAGATCCAATACTTATGGATTATAAGAGTATGTTTTCTTTTAATCATAAGTAAATAATAATTATCATTGGTTTCCTAGATAAATGTTAATCCATCTATTAATGTGATGATTGAAGAGTCACAAAACAAATATGTTGAGCAAAAAAACAAGGAAAGGAATATTATTGATATTAGTCCTGATAATTGAATAATGAAAAGGTTCCAGAACAAGATATTGGTTTTTTCAATACAATAACTGAAGAAGGATCTATTAGATGAAGTTTTTAGTTCTCCATTATCAATTGATCCAAAATGTATAAGATTTATAGAGATAATTAAGTGTATTTTATGGGGTATAACATGAAGAGGGATTTTGTGGAGTATGTATCTTTGTCCTTTTTACACTATGAAATTAAGTCTGTGAGAGATAATTCTATGTGGATATTAAAAAAATTTCTTATATAAATGTCTAAATTGGAAAATATATATGTGAATGTCATCTTGAGGCATCACAATGCATCTAAAAGGAATAATCTTTTTAGGGTCTTAGTCAATCTACTGATGAAATTTAATAATTTTGTTGATATTAGAGAATGTTTACCTCTTTATCATTTTTATAGGCTATAAATTAAGGATATTTTTTGGATGCATATAATTAAATTATCAATAAAATAATATCAAAATAGGATGTTTACACCAATTTTATAGAGAATTACTTAGGAACATTTGAATGTTTAGTTGATGTTTAGTATCACATATCATCCTTTTATAGATGGTTAGACATAGGGGATCATTCAATTCCAAGAATATATGATGAGCTCTTTCTCAATAGACATTCCACGAAATCAGGTTCAACACCACTCTCTGGAAAAATATTCTTTCAAGAATATATTTTACATGGGAATTTATATCAATAATTATAAAACCCCTAAAACTTAATCTCCAACATGTAATGGTTATGTTGGTTAATGAATCCTATTGGGACCTCATCTATTTGTCGAAATGGAAGATAATGTTAGAGACATTCAAAAACACATTATGTATTCCTGTATTTGATAGAAAAGGTCTGTTGATTATTATCCGGGATATTTGGAGTCAAAGTGAGTGATAAAATTTTCCAATATAAATCTTCTTGGATTAATGTTGCGAGATGTGGAATGAAGGGGAATTAAATAACTTGATATATTGGTTTCAATGAGATTCGTTATTTCATGAGGACTATAGATTATAACATCGTATCTTACTCTAAACGGTTCCAAAATTCAAGATCTATTACATGTATTTATTTTGAGAAATTTTTTTTTACATACATTTAATTTACTAAAATTATAGGTCATATCATTTGTTCATGATCTTATTATAAGGAACAACTGGAAGAAATCTTGGATCATTGATATAATGTGATAGAAAATATAACTTATCACATGGTTAAGCTTCACCTAAGGTATAAAAAGTCATGGAAGGAATGTGGAAACATGATGGTGTGATAAATTAGAGATATCCATAGTAGTTTTTATTAGAGTTATAAAATTTTGGTGGTGAAATTAATATAAGGGGGTAAAATGTAACACCCTTAGATTTTTGAAAATAATTATCTTTAATAAAAAAATAAAAAAATATCTTGTAATAAATGAAATCCTAAAAATAAATTAATAATTATTTTAATTTAAAATATTAACCACATTATATGGTCTTCAAATTTTTTATAATTTCCAAGAATAATTCCTAATGCACTTATGAAATAATATTGACCTTAATGGACTCTTTGGAAATATTTTATTTTTGGGAGTTTTTTTAATTTATGTTTTCTTTCAAAAGTAATATATGTTATTAAACAAATGAAAATCTATTTTTTTATAATTTATAAAATTATTTAATTTCATATTAATTAGGTAAAAAATAAAATATGACCATTTAAAGGTAGAAAGTGTTGTTTTTCCTGAAATCTAGTTTTATGTACACTTTTTTCCTTATCTTCAAATATTGAACATTTAACAATTAATTAAATATTTAAATGTAATGTGTAATTAATATATTTTAAAAATATATATTAACATTCACCAAATTATTTTTAATATTCAAGTAATTAGATTAAATTCATTTGAGCCCAAAAATTATTTTTAAATAAGATATTTTTTGTTCTGTTTTACAATATTATTTTAAAAAAAATCATTTTCACATATAGAAAATGAAATTTATAAAACAAATACCATCTTTGGATCAAAATTTCCAAATATTAAAAATATTTTAATTACTATTTTGGTCATTATGAATGGTATCAATGATTAAACATCTTCAATATGGAAATGTTTAAAAGGATTATAGAGGGTTTAACATAGAGATAAGGGATAAAATATCTCAAAAATTTGGTAAAAATTAATTGGTTCAAGGGAAATAGACCCAATATTTTCATGTATTTGATTTTGGTTTTCATTGGTGCCACTTTTACATAAATCAGACTATATAATATGTTAATGCTTTTAAGAATTCACAATATTTCCACTGACATATCATTTAATAGGGAACCCCATTCCCTTCACTAGACACATTTAGACATCAAGTTTAGACACAAAATGACTGAATATATTCTTAAACTATATTCCCATTTATAATTTTTTTTATTCCCAAAAGTCCAACCATTTAATTCGTAATGTTACATCCAATGAATTTTTTCAAATAATAGTAAATTTTATTATGTGATATATTATGTGTTTATTTCTCCACAAATTTTACTAAATATATTATATCAAACATAAAAGGATGATCTTATTATCACTGCATTACTAAAAAATTGTGTTATTTGTATAACCATTTTATTCAAACTCTTCATCATATGAGAAATGATGATATCTTATGAGTGTAGGTGGGGACTAACACCTCCACAAAACTATGTGATGGGTGTTGATGTATGCATAAATGGATGGTTATATTAGTGGAATTAATTAATATATATGATATTTATGATATTATTTTGATTCTATAATGATTTTTATTATTCAAATTTCATTATTCCTATCCATTGGAAATTAAACATATTTTTTGGGTGTACTCATGGACTATTGTCTCTATGAAGTGATGTAATTATTTATTTCATAACAACATTATATGAATGGTTATAAAAGGGTCTATAATTAATAAATATTATAATTATTTAATTATTATGATACTAGATAAAATGAAATCCTGAAAAATGTGAATGAACTAGAAATTTTAAACCAATACATGCATGAGAAATTGAACAGTTAACACCTAGATATTGATTTAAATGAGAACATATTAATGAATGTGTAATTTTTAATTGTAATGATGATTCATATTATAAGATAAGTATTAAAATATAAATTTTATGGATTAATAATAAATATAAATTTATCATACAGGAACTTAAGAGTGCATTTAATGAAATTAATAACTATAGGTAAGGGTTCCTATTGAAATATCATTTTCAATTTTGGCTCATTTATGCTTAAATTTTCTTTATTGTAATTATATGATATTAATCTCCTAAAACACATATATTTTATTACCCTATAGATATTTTTGGAGTTTTCATGTTTTCCATTCATTATTTACCCAAATTTACTTAAAACACTTGAGAAAATGTTTAAAAAAATGTCCTCCTTATTACTTATTTGGTTGGAGAACATTATCTACCATGGCCATATTCTATAAAATTATATATATAATATTCTATTATATGATCCAATTATTATATAAATGTACTTAAAAACTATTTAACATTATATTCAAAGTATTAGAAAGTAGTTTTAAAATGTTTTTCTGAATAGTTTTCATGAATTCTAATGAAAAGTTTAAAAGGAATTATTATTTTAATTATTTCCACAAGAATGGATTTTCCCACCATCATTACCATTCTATTCAGTGAAGTTTTATTTAAAAGGTTATTTTATTATTTTCAATGAAATGTTTTTCTCAATATTTATTTAATTTTAATCTAAAATGTTATAAAATGAAAGGGTTGTTTTTCTTAGGTTTTCAATTAAAGAATTGAAAGTTTTCTAATTCATTATATATATATTTTTAACATAATTAGATTTATTCGATGAATCACATGGGATATTATCCAATAATACCAAAAAATCATGTTAATGGTGCTTGATTATGTAATTTTGAAATATTTATAGAAATTAATTTTTTTACATGGGTTATGATATATTGAATTGATTATTTTTCTTATGATCTTATGGAACAGATATTTATGGATTTTAGAATGTGAGTGGTGGTTACTTTAAATACCTCTAATACAATTTTTAATGATTGGTATATCATGAGATTATATAAAGAGGATTGGGAGTGAACACATTCTAGGTATGAAAAGAGGTTGGTAGATGAACCCAATAAATTATAGAACTTTTTTACATTATGTTATGATGGGCTTGGAAGTGAGTCTTGGCAGATGAAATTATTTTCATTCATCATGTTTGATCTATAATTCTTATGACCCGTTATTATGCTTATAATTTTATCTCATGACTGGTGATTTATTAATTGTAAATCCTCTCTCTTATGACTCTTGTATATTGAAATTATAAGGATTTTTTCCATGAGTAATGATTTATGATCTATTAGTGATTTTGTATAATATCAATATGTTACAATCATTATCTCATCCCCATATTCATATATTATTCTTGTGTATGATATTATGATGATATCTCCCATCCTTACCCTTACTAGGCTTCTGATAACACCCTTTCTAGTTTTTATATTTTCCACAGGTTATGAAGATACGTTTGATGAATGATATTCCTAAAAATGGTACTATGAGTGAAGAAGTTTGAGAGATATTAGGAATATCATTTTTCTAATTAGTTGATTATGTGACTAGTATCTATAGATTCAAAACCATTTCTATTATAGGGACTGGATTATCATTTAAGATATTTTGTTTTCCTCTAATATGGTGAAATATTTTTTTTCTAACATCAAATTAATATTAGAATTATATATATATAAGTCAACCATAAAAAACATATCATAAGATATGAGAATATGGATATTAACTATAATTCCATTCAATTCATGCATTAGTAAACAACATCGCATGTCAGGTGGTCATATAATAACATGGTCAATAAAAAATAGAAAGTTGATAAAACTAAAAAACTATACCCAAGTCCCTACTTGGTCCCATATAAAAATTCCTATGATAAGTTGTGTTTGTTCATCCACTAAAGGGAAATGTTCTTTACATGAATCACCAATCAATATTTATATAGACACACTATGACAAAATTGTGAGGTAGGAGTATAGTATTCTGGTTCACCACTAATTTTATCCCTAAAAATATATACAATGCACAATTAAATATATTATATAACATAGTAAAAAACATCATCAACAACTACCAATAACAATCCCAACATCTTAAAAATCAACATGGGTTTTTTCAACCAACTTAAGAAAATATTAGTGTCAAGTGTGAAAATTTAATATTAATATATCATGTGTTGGAATTAAATCTTCCCATGAATCCACATTCACAATATAAATTACATAATTGTCAAATAAAAACAAAATAGAAAACTTATTGTATATTTTATTGGAATTATGCCCAAACCAAAATGAAATGATAATATCCACAATAAAAATTATAGTCATGGTGGGAGTTATACACAACCAACATCAAACATATACCAATGGTCAATATTACACACAACCCACATTTTAGGAGGAATTATATTTTGAATTACACCCAACTCACATAACAATAATTTAGAAGGTTCGCATTACACCCATCCTACAAAACCAGTCTATCCTTGGTTGGAATTACTCCAACCCTATATAAGTAGAATATTTATGTTTGTAGTTACATTAAACCCAAATGAATCATTTAATCATGATGGTAATTACACCAAAAAAACACAACAATACAACCCAAGGATGGAATTATACCCAACCCACCTCACTAAAAAATGATTGTGGGAATTATACCCATCCAACATAACATGTAGATCTTAGGATGGTATTTAATCAAACAGATATAATAGATGCGGTGATACTATTTAGTATACCAATCCCATATAAGAAAATTATTCAACAATCAAATTACATCCATCCAGAAAAGTAATAATAACATCATTAGTAGAGCACCAAAACCCTAAAACGAGTTTTCTTGGTAGGATATTTACCCAACCACATGCTAAAAGATTTAATTCCACACATCTTAATGGATAATGGTAATGTAATAATGGAACACTTTAAAAACATATCAATAAATTAATAATAAATATAAATTTAATTCCAGGAAACATATTAATTTTTCATTATTTTCATATTCAAATTATATATTACACTAATTTAGTTATCCACACACCCAAAAAAAATTCTATGTTCAACCCACCATGGAAATACCCTGTGATTAACTACACTATTATAATTATTCTTCTATAATTGAATTATCCAAGGAATCTATAATGATCCATAATATCATAACATATCCAATTCCACAACATGGAGGTTCCAATATTTGATTCTATATCACCTAAATATGGGCGCCATGAAATTCCTAACCAAAACATTTAATGATGAAACTCAAAAGCATTATTAAATCGTTAAAAAAATTTACTAACAAGAAATAATGAACCATCATTTGGTTTCATGTTGGTATATTATCACATTCTAAAATGCATCAGAATCGAAATAATTTACAAATAATTAATAGGGACCTCATATCCCATCATAGTATTTTACCTACCATTTATTTACATTGGATGATTCAATTATGATAAAAAAATCCCACATTTAAATAATAAATATAAATAAGGGTTTTAAACAATGAATCTATAAAAGTAATATATAATTAGAGAAATAATATAAGATACAATCATATTACAATAATTACCTCTAAAGATGCATTGTCATAGAAGACACTTGGATAAATTCAGAAATTAAAGACAACCACTTTAACCGATATTAAAGGGAGGATATGTTGGGGGTATCATTCTAATGATTCTAAACCAAAAGGGGGAAACATTCCTTATAGATTATAAATTATAAATTAATTTCTATATAATATAAGTGAAAAGATTATGGAAATTTAATTCCATAGACTGATTTCTAGTTGTGTTGTAACAATTTGGTTCACAATGCAATACACCTTCTGTAGAGTAGAACTAAGTAATTACAACGACCCAATTATGGACTGATCAATGATTCATGGGCAAATACATCAGGTGTTGTTGTGGCTACCTATTGTGACTAAGAGCATTCCCTGTAATGTTATATACACAATTCTATAACATCTCCCATTGTAGACTGATCTCCCTTCTATAATAAAAAAATTCCTTTACCAAACCCAACTCAAAAAATACAAAAACCCAGCTTCCTGCAACACTAACCATAAACAAAAAACCACTGAATTGGAAAATCATAAAAAATCTAAAAGTACCATTCCCTAGAACATGTGGGATTCTATAACACTCACAATATATAGAAACTCATATCTGAGATACATCACTAAGAATCCTCGATTAAATTTTATATCGACTATGTTTTAACATCAACATCTCATTCCCATATCACCTAATAAATATTCCTATTATTGTAATACTCATGTACCAGGGGGTACCATATTCATATATAGTGTATTCTCACAGTTATCCGCTACAAAAAAAATTCAATCTTCAAATGACATATTATTATCCATCTAAACATCATTTATATGGAACACATAAGAAGTATAGATATTATATATCTAAAGCATAGATATATGAATCCATCCAACATTGCATTGAATATTTTATAAATCATTAATGATTATAAAAATATACTTATTCTATTAACAACCAACTAAAAATCCAAAAATATGGAAGTCAACTTCCACCTCCTCTAATCCCACATGTGTCCCAGTAGAGGATACACTTTAAAGAATACCTAGTTTTCCACCATAATCTAAAGAGGGTGGAATTTCTTATATGAATTTGATTTCTCCCTACTCTGTATATTCATTATATGCTTTATAATAAACTGAATACTATTTAATATCACTTATAAAAGTATCAACTCAATATTAGAAGACTTTAATGACTCTTGCTGACATTGAGGTGATAAATAGATCATACCACACAATTCCTAAAAATGTTTTCATCTTGATAGATACCTAATCAATATTGTTAATTGAAAAAATATAATGTTAGAGATGACTATCCCACAAACTACTAAAATCAAGGATGCATACTCATTGAATTTCCCAGAATAATCATATTGTGCACTCATACAATTTTCTTATATATGAACTATATGATGTTCTTAGACAAATAGGTTATCCAATTTATTCTTCAATCCAATCTAAAAGTGTAATGTAAATTAGTAAACTAGATATAATATTATATTCCAAGGAATATCATTTCACGTTAATAAATTATGAAAACATTACCTTAAAGTTTCATTAATATAATGGGTCTAATTGATATTTTTATAAATGATAATATTTTTTTAATCAATCAATTCTGACACATATTAGATCACAAACTTGTATTGATCTCAAATTTTTCAAAACACACCCACTAGTCATATCATCCCACTTCTGGTTGATAATTTTTAGCAGGTCCAAAATACGTATTTTTCTCTTGTGCCTGGAAATAAACTACTAACTGGTGACCTACTTTCCAAAAAGGTATACTATGTACCTTTTCATCACATACCACTAATATTTCATATCGGTATCATGACATAGATAGGATTTCCTTTGGTAAACATCCTATTTCAAGGAAATTAATTACATAATTATCTCTATATTCATTCTCATATGATCCAATACTTTAACACATAAACAAATTATCTTATTATTAAATTGGGTTTATTATTGTGTTATCTTCACACCATATATGTTTCCCCTCATGACTAAAAAAATCAAAAAACATTAACTATTTTCCATCAACCTATTTATAAGTGAGAATACAATATTCAATGTTATATGTTAAAATCCACCATGATACACATAGATATTAAGTTTTTTTTCAAAGAAGATGATGGTCTATTACCACTATAACCTCTCAGCACATGGACTACAACTAATAATACTATATCATACATCATGATATTTTGATGATGTTAGCTTTTAAATTTAGAACCTTATGTGAAAACTCATCCTTCATTCACCAAAATAGATCTAATAAATATTATCATTGCATTATAATAAAATATAGACACCTTTTAGGATTATGGTAAGTGTATCCTATGAGTGGTCATAAAACATATTCTTAGACCTTTTATGGATCTCCCATAAGGATCATACCACTCCATCTTCAAGCCCACCTTAGTAAAATTAGTCATCAATACTTCCAATCCATATATATCTTGAACATAACTAATATAGTATCCATCTATTTTGTTGTTATTATGAATTCAGAAAGTGGGATATGATTACAGCCCGAATCAATTCATTATATTCTTAAGTTCTATAAATAATCTATCCACTGATATCAGAATCCCCAATAAAAACAAATCTCTAATCAAAAAATGAAAATTTTAGATACTATAATTTAATTTATTCTATATTATTATGTTAAAAAAACCTATATATATCAATAATGGTCTTATTATGCCTAGATGAGAACAAAAATATATTCTATGAATACAATAATGAAATAATACAACTAGAAATGGAATGCCATTTTCATTATGTCCATATGAAATATTATCACATTCATCAAACCTAAGAACATCATAAGGAACTTATTCATCCCTTAATAAAATTAAAAGTATTATAATGAACATATTCTAGACTCATACACAACTGTTTATATCCCATACTAATGTTAATCTTAGAGAACCACATGGATCACCTCGGCATGCCATAATTTTGATTAATTGGATAATGGGCTGTGAATTTCACTTGGTTCAACCTCTATTCATATGTAGTAAAATTTATGTTGCCATTTTCCTTCATGGAGAAGAAAGGAGCTCACTAAGGGGACAAGCTCAGGAAAATGAATACTTTTTCTTTAAGGTTCTATAGTAGAACCTTCAACTCTAAAATCTTTATACAATTCATCCTATATATTCTAAATGATATGGAATTCAAACCTCATATCATCTTAATCATGAACTCAACCGTACACTATGTAGGGAACAATAGAAATTCATCAGCTAAAAATTGAATGATTTGGACAATAGTTATAGGAATGAAAATTGGCCACATCTACTAATTTCCCAAAACATTTCCAACACACATGTATTAAATCATCCACAAAACCAATTTTTTGTTCCCTAAACACATATATGTCAATCCAAAATCTGATTAAGGTGAAAAAGTAAACTTTAACATACGTAAAGGATAACTCATTATGATATCAGTCATTCTCAACTCTTTATCTTGTCAAAAAAATCCACTTAGAGGATCACATAAAAACATGAAATCTCTAAAATATTGAAATATTTTAGATGAACAAAGCCTCTAATCTTGATGGATCATCATCAATACCATTTAATACCTATAAATCGATCACCGAAGGGTTTATCAATTTTCATCACCCTATGCAGATACTTTATTAAAAAAAGCTAAATAATTGACCAACTGAAAAATATAGACAAATTCGATGCAATCATATTGAAAAAAATAGGAGTTATATTAGTTGTAAAAAAACATAAATTGAATATTTTATGGATATATGCCTTACTCAAAATTAATCATCTCGATAACATGAATCTGGAATCTGTTTCAGCCTCTTCCCTATCCTCCAAACCATAAAACTCTAAGAACCACTATATTTTGATTACTTCCCCTAAGAGACATGGTTATCTTTTTTGGAAATAATATCCATTGGAACCAAAACTACGATAATATAAAGGTAGACATAACCCAAATCATGACCCATGTATCTAAAAATAACATTCCACAAAAGATAATTATATATCACTATAATAAGAATGTTATAGATGACCTATCAATTCACATTATTAATAGTCTATTTCTATTCAATGGAACTAAAATATCACATGACCTAGATATTCATACTTGTAACACTCATAAATTAAACTATCTATAGTATGTGTAACATCCCAGCCCTGGTGCAATACTTTGGTTCCCCAAGCCAATAGGTAACATTACCTCATGTTTTCTCCTTGTACACCATAGTCTGCTGACTAGTATCAAGGGTATAATATTAGTCATGGGGACACCATACCGAATTAATCAGAGTAATTCACTAGAAAAATAAATTAACTATTCATAAATGACATTTATTCATAACCAAGATAATACTAGTATCATAAGATGTCCAAAATGGAAGTAAAATATCAAAACTGAATAGTAAAAATATTCAATGTTAAATTAAATACCAGGTATCAAAAAGAAATTCAAAAATAAAGACATTGAAAACTCCCAAGCGGGTCCCAAACCAAATACCTTTCCCTCATCCACAGTCTATCCCAAATAATTCATCTAACAAAGTGCATTTTCCCCTATCCTATACAGAAACTATGAAATCTATTCGGGTACTGATCAGGATTCCCATGTAGGGTGTGACTACTACTCCGTAGGCCACCACTAACAAAGTCTAAAACAATATCCAATAAAATAATACTGTATGTGGTTATATAAAGAATAAATCACAATGAATTAATAAAGTTTTATCACATTATCAACTATTCCATATTTAACCACATAAATCCTCAGGTTCACATGAACACCCATACCTCAATACCTACTTTGGACCATGTAGGAGTATAAACAATCCCCAAGTGATATCATAAGAACTAAGTTCCAATGTTACCACTCATCATCACAGTTCTAATATGAATTATATTACTACCATTAAATATTTTTTTATCACAATATAGGATTTTTATGTATTAGACCATTTCCCACACCCAGTTATCACGTGTGAATACAATTTTTAACATTCAACATATCTTATCAAACTATAGTTTTTTGATGTAGCGGACCATGTCCCACACACAATTATTACATTAATTAATCGACCAATTAATTAATCAAATCATGTAAATTATGTAAATAAACAATTAATTAATAATTTAACAATATAAACATCTAATAATCAATTCAACAAATAATTATTCTAAATCACAATTCCAATATCCATAATTAATTCAATAATTAATTATTCAACCTCGCAATATCAATATCTAATAATTAACTCAAAAAATAAAATCTTTTAATCTTTTAATTATTTCAACAAATAATTATTCAAAATCACAATATCAATAATAACAATAAATTCTAAAATTTATTTTTCACACTCAAAAACAAAATATCTCATAATTAATTTAACAATTCGTTATTCATTATCCTAATATTAATTTCTCATATTTAATTCAACAAATAATCATGCATACTCTCAATATAAATAACTCATAATTAATTCAAAAATTAATAATATATAATCCAAATCCCAATATTTGATAACTAATACAAAAATTCATTATTCATAATTTACAATTCAAATAACCTCTATTTTCGCATTTTCTTCAATTAATTAAATAATAAAATTAATTAATTAAATTAAGAACTCAATTTCTAAAAATTTGATATATATTTTATAATTACATACATATAAATTCAATCAATACTACGGGATTTGAATTATTATTCACCAACCAAAATTCGTTGATGAGCAGTCACCCAAGGGAAATCCCTAATTTGAACAAAATAATGACGTTGAATGAGAAATGGATTTTAAACCATAATCCCGGATCAAAAAATCAAAATCCCATAATAAAATATCATGATCTGAAAATCCTAGATTTAGATCTATATAACATCCATCTAAATGACTAGGGAAATATGGAAAAGGTGAAGGAAACCATAAGAGAGTAGATCCTCTTATCGAGTGGGGTGCCGATCTTAAATCAGCCCTTCGATTCAAAAACAAAGGAGGCCATAAAATATTATAAATCATTAAGGAACCTCCATAAATGATATAAAATAAGTTGTTCTGAGTGGTTTCCACTTTTGGGTAAATTAAGGGGTTTCGGTGCTTTTAAATCTATTTTTTGGTTTAATAAATACCATGTGCATTGTTTTCTAGGGAAAAAACATTATTTCCCTTAATCGTGCACATTCATTGTGTTCCTCTTTTAGGATTTGGTTTTAATGTTTCAAGTTTTAGGGAATAGGATTTGAAAAACTGTGTGCCATTTGTAAAAAACATATTTTTCCATTTTTTCTTGTTTTTCAAGGCTAACGTGCATGGTTAGGGAAAATCATTACCCAACAATAAACTACACTCTATCATAAATATTTCTAAAATTTTCACCCAATCACACCCCAAAGAAAAATTTACATGAAATGTAATCAACATAAAGAAAAATAATACCTATGAATGAGCCTGATAAATCTCTAGAAAAGGATGAGGTTTTACAATCTCCCCACCTAATAAAATCTCATCCTAGATCAATACTCCAAAAAATCTCTAAGATATGTAGTAAAAATGAATGGTCCATTGAGCCAAAATATAGAATACTTTCTCCCTTGTTTCTTCTTGAACAATCTGTTGTTTCCACTATATATGAACTATTAGCACAGTCTTTCCCCACGACATCTTCTCCCTTAGATCCAACACAATTATCAGATGATCCTCAAAGGAAACATAAATAGCAATCTCAATATATTCTACATTTATCACATGAGAAGGTTCTTCATGATACCACCAATGTTTTGACACATGGTAAACATCAAGCCTAAAACTATATATCAATGGAATATCCAACCAATATTGCACTAGCCTGATTCTCTCCATAGCCTCAAACAGCACAACAAAGTGGGGAACCAACTTATTACATCTATGTATCATATAGTGAACAAATTAGCAACATTTTATGGAATACAAAATCACCCTCTATAAAATCTAGGGTTCATTTATGACAATCAACATATGACATATGTCCAATCTGAGTTGTAATAATATGATTTCGAATCATTTTAACAAAAACTGATATATCCTACATGATACTCGGTGGAAACAATTATGACTCACCTAACTCTATCAATAATAGAGGTGATCTTCATGACCTAATAAAAATTTCCTCATAATGCTCCATTTCTATCATTTCCTAATAATTGATGTTATAGTAAAATTCGATTAGTGTTAGGTTCTTCTCCCAAGACTTACTATAATTAAGAACACATACTTATTGTATTTCTTTTAGTTTCTATATAGTATGCTTTAGCAACCCATCGTTTGTGGGTGGATGGTCATACATAGTAAAACATGTGTTTCAGTCACATTTTTAAACCCTACTATAAGCATGAAGTAAAATTTGAATCAAATTTGGTAAAAAAAATTGTATGGATCCTCGTGCAGATGAAATATCTCCCAAATATAGAGTTCCCCAACTACTCCACTGAGAAAGTCTCTAGTATAATAGATAAATGTTATACATTAATCATTCTATCCAAAAATGCACAAATAACATAATTATTCTAAGTAATATTAAGGATAAACTCCATAAAATCCATTGTAACGTTTTCCAACTTCTATCCTATAATGGAAAATTATTGCAGTAAACCACCAGGTCATTGATGCTCACAATTCACTAGCTAACAAGCGTAGCATCCTATCATGAACCATATTATCTCATTTTTCATAGTCGGCCACCAAAACTATCAACATAGCTCATGGTACATTTTTTTCACACCTGTATTTACGACCTACTTCCATTCATGAAACACAATTATTAGATTCTTCTATGTATTCTTATGCACAACAAATAGATTCATTAAATAGATGAAATCATTGTCATCAATAGTCCAATCAGAATGTGACTCCCCACTTTCAAGGATTTCCCTCAAGGCTATAAAATATAGATCCTCATACTCTCTATCTCTTATGCATCTTAAATGTTCATACTATACTAAAATTGATAAATGAGTATTCCCATAACGACTCTCTTGAACCACCACATTCATATCAACTTGTAAAGTCATAATTTTACACTCATCACTGGACTCATGAACCTCCATGGTAAGAGCTTTCAGGCTCAAATAATCAACAACACTATTCCCATTCATGGGATTATATTCCTGCCTAAAATATAATGACTTAATATACCCAACCCATCGCAACTACCATAGAATCAAATATTGAAATTAAAAGATGTAATTTAAGCACTTGTGATCATTATACATCATAAACGTTTCACCAAAAATATAGTGACACTATTTCTTCACGGTATAAACCAAAGCTGGTAAATCAATGAAATGTCATTGTTAGTTCTATTCATGAGGACCCAATTGATGTGACCCCTATGACACAGCTAGATCTCCTTACATCAACACAACTCCAAGAGAAATCCCAAACACATCACAAAAGACCATATGTTCATCACCTGGCTTATGTAGGATCATGATCGGTTCCTTTTTGATGTGCTTCTTCATCTCCTAGAATAATTCTAAAATGATCTAGACCATTCAAATATTATCCCATTATTGGTCTAGCCATGAAGATGTATATCCAAAGGTGTATATTTCTAAATGATCAACAAATAATATCCATCCAACCCTAGAAAGCTATAGATATCAAATAAATTCTTATGATTCTAACAATAAACCACATCATGAACCTTTTCTAGGTATACTAACCCCCATTTCTATTATATGATATGACCCAAGAAGTGTAACTGTTCATTCTAAAACTGACGCATAGATAGTTAGGTAAATAGTCAATTCTCTCTTCTTATACTCAGGAAGATGTCAAGATGTTTGGAATGATCTTCATGAGCCTTGGAGTACACTAATATTTCGTCCATGAACACTAATAAAAACTAATCAGGTGTGGGTGGAAGATTCTATTCATCAGTCCATAAACTGTAAGTGCATTCATCAACCCACGAAACCTTAAAATGAACTTGTACAGGTTGTACATACTTCTAAAATAACTCCTTCAGTATATAAATAAGAGGAAATTGAAATTGATGACACCCTCATCTCAAGTTTGTCATAATGAGAACCCAATATCCCTTTAACTAGACAAATAAATAATCAATACTTGGAAGTCGATACTGGTTCTTCATCTTAAACTGATTCGACGTCCATTCATCAAATCAAAATCAAAAACTCCCCTTCTCCATCTTGAAAAACAAAACTATTGAACGCCAAGGTGACATACTCTAGTGTTTCTATTCTATATGGTGGAATTGAAACTAGATCAAACCCATTATTTATCTCAATGGAAAATCACATATCTCTCTCTAGTGGAAGCCCTTAGAAATCATCTAGAAACACATCCATAAACCTATCCACTATTGGTGTAAATACACCCTACTTCACAGCTCCATAATCCAACAACAAACATGAAACCCAGGTGATAGGATCAACTAGTTTCTGGTGAATTGAACCTTCTTCGGTCACCTTGCGGTACCACTCTCCATAGTGAATATACTTTTCACCCTTAGGAGACGTAACATCCACACTCCTATGGTAACAATCAATGTGGTATTGATTTGATACTAACCAATCCAATCCCATAATTAGGTCGAACCCATACATGTCAAGGATGTAATGATCCCACCGAAACTGATACTCCCCATCCGTGATAGAACACCAATAGCATAATCAAATTTCTCAAGACCATGTTTCTAATTGTATATATTTCTTGAATACCCCACTCAAAAACTATATTTACAAGAAAAAAACACATTAAAGTTGAATGGAAATAAATTAATGAGAGGTACCCATATATAATAAGTAACTAGATAATGTAGGAGATACAAAAATGGTACCGCTTACTATCTATTTTACAACCTCATTATCCACAAGTGTAGGGTGAATAACATGAAACTGTCATTCCCCTCTTCACTGTGTTCCAACCTGAGTCTGAAGTGCTTCTGCACACTATTGATATGAGAGATCCTTCTAAGAAGAACCGAATCCATTATGTAAATCACCTCAACCAATACAGTGCTAGATACCATGTGGATGTAGTATAGAATATCCCCTTCTTGAACCTAGATTCTCTCTAAATACTCCATCACTAACATTCTGTAATAGGTTTCAAAAGAACTTTTTTAGATTTCCAATCATGTCTCAAGATTGGAACTCAACCGGTGGTCACTAGAAATTTCTTTGGATGTTTCCTGACCAACCATGCTAGTGACTGATCAGTGGAGTAAAATCCAATGAAACTGGTCAATTTTTTAATACACTCATCATTCCATTGCCCTGGTTAATTTTTTCATTTTGATTCTTATTACATTAGGAAGTCATATCTCATGTCTATCAAGCTAAAAAAATCATACATGAGAAGCTTCACTCCAGTTCCCCGTGGCTATGAGAGCCTGATCCACCACCTTAGAACACTAATTTAACTAAAAAAGGTTAACTTAGGACTTAATTTCACAATTAATGTCATCCTGCAAATGTCTTTTCATAATTGTTTCATCTCCTGACAATTCTAGAGGAATGTGTGTAATGTCTATAATGAATCCATCATATTCCATCATAGAAACACTCCTCAGAGTCATTCTCATGAACTCATCGACTCTCTATATCGTAAGAATATCTAGATAGAAGTCTTCCATGAGAATATTAAATAATACTATCAATAACATACCATAACCTAGTCCAGTCTAATATTGAATTTCCCATCAGTGCTTCACTAATCCTTATAGAATATATTCATCCATCTTGACTCTCTTTTCATATGGAGTATCTAAATAGAAACGTATAGAGTCGCTAAACTCAATCCATAACACATATCCCTTAGGTACACAATCTCTAGTAAAGGTATGGAAATTATATAACTAAAACACTCCCATGATGTCTTAAATTATTCTCACAATCCACTCTGGTTCTCATTCTAAAAATTGGATGAAGTGACTGGAGTTCTCGCATAACTGCTCTCTTACTTCCTCAACAGTACTATTTGGTGCCTCAATTTCCACTACAACAGAAACGTCTCAAGGAATGTACTCATGTAATCTTATAAAAAAACAATGTATGGGGGAATATCTCTATAGTTTTGAAACATATTCATTTGGACTCTCAACAACCTTTAATAAATTTATGGGAAACACAATATTCCACAACAAGTCATTTCCTCAAACACCACCACTCTGTCTAAATTGAGTGGGTATCGCTACCCTTAACCATCTATATAACGACCCATAATTTACATACATTTTTATTACTTCAGAGTTGAAGCATACTTATTACAACATATAACAAAACCATGAAAGGACCGTATATGTATAATGTCTTTAGAAACTGGGAAACATAAATAACTGCTTCATAAAATCAACTACATTGTCTCCGGTTTATTTCATCGTATCTAGAGTCCCTTTTTGTCATATCCTACTTAATATCCTTATTCCTGAACTGGGAAAAAGAAAAACATACAAACGGGTTAGCTCAAATTCTCAGTAAGGGTAAACAAAAGAGATATCAGTCATATCATATTCATAGGAACATAACATTTTGAAAATCTTAACCTGCAAAAGAGGTCATAATATCATGTCATGGGATAAATCATAGTAATGAATAGTAATCCAAAATAATCACAACTTAAAACATAAAACTTTTTGGCATACACACGTAATCATATAAAATCATTTCATTTTAGTCAAGGCTCATTGCCAAAACCATCATAGAGGACAAAGTCCATTACTGAACCGAGTTCACTCCTCGTTCCAATCTTGTATCACTGAACCGGTTTAACTTTCCGTTCCAACCATGTCTATCTGATGAGATATAAATCTTTACCCAATGCATTGGAGGGAGATATAGGTCCCACCCATCTCACAATGAAACCCTTCTTACGTGTGCCACAAAATCATAAATCATACATCATAGCATAACCCATGTAATAAAAATGGGTTTCTTAAACATCATGCCATCATAACATAATCCATATAATATAAAAGGACAACATAAAATTAATTCCATCAAAAAACAACCAAATCAATGTAAAAATAGGGATAGAAACAGAACCATATTTTATCTTAGATGGAAAATAATTTTGATAAAACACTTGAACTCCATTCTTGAGGAAAATATCCTTTCTACTTCAAGAACATTTTTCCTTTATTAACATGTCATACAATTTTAAACTAAAATAAGTTGATTAAGAATAAACATGAAAACTTGTAAAGGAATCTTCTTGGAAATAATGTTCTAAAAATCTATTCATGCCGTATAAGTTAAAAAAAACATTCTTCTCGTACTTTGGCTGGAAATGTCAAAATGTACCTCGTACGAAAAACGACAAAATATTCCTTTCAAATATTTTAGTAAAAACTCACCAAAGGGTAAAATTGGATTTAAAAATTTTTAGGAGGATGGAAATAATATTACATATTGAGGAAACCTGGATGTGGATGATAAAATACACCCCAATAAATAACAATGTACAAACAATCTCGGATGAAAATGAGATTGTGAGATTTTCCCTTACCTTAGGTCTGATATGCTTCGTATGAATCCGAACCTCCAGTAATATGGTTTAAATAATTTTGGTTGAATTATTACAGAATCATATTCATTGTTATGATTTCATATATGGTCATATTATTATCTTCTTAGTAGTATAATTTCATTGCTACTTGTTATTCGGGTGTTTATTGCTTTATGTTCTTATGCATGTTTTGTCGAATAAATTCTTATTCCTCTTTATAGGATATAGACACATCATTTACAGAATGGTATTAGTGTAATATATATCATATTCATTCATTAATTTTATTTATATAATTATTATTCAATGAAGATCATATATAACGAGTCGCATCACATCGTGGAGACGGTAGGTCATACGTACGCACGAGCGATGATATTGTTCACATGATCATGGAATTGTATTGAAGCGTATGTATAATATTTCAGAATCAATACGACTTTACAATAATCGTATATAGTTATTTATTTACACCATTATAATCATCCAAGTATGGTGGTTGTGGAAAACATATTACACCACGGCGTGGAGACGGTATTCTGTACGTACGCAGGCGCGGTGATTTTGTTTACCGTAGGATGGATAAGAGGTGAAATAAGGTAGTTTAATATTTATAATAAAATATCAGTATATGAGGGATACTAATCTAATTACCTCATAATGAAACAAATAAATAAGAGGGAGTAGAATAAGATTGGAACTTGATGAAAATGGTAGAAGGTATTACCTCTTCTTTGAAGTGCCTCCTTTAAAACTTTCCCTTAGGGCACTAGAGTTGGTATCTGGAGAAAACCATTACCTTTAGTAGGTTTCTAAAGAGGTGGGGAAGTTAAATGGGCAGGGGTTGTCCGAGCATGAAGGCTCAAAGTGGTGTGAGGAGGAGAGGGAAGAGGTGCCCTTTTATAATGGAGGAGAGAGGCACCTTTGGAAAGTGTGAAAATATTATTTTATTATAAACTAATCTTCAGTTTCAAAAAGATCCAAAATCATTAAAGATGAAGATAATATGACTCATGGTCGAAATAAAATCATCCAATCAGAATTGGACATGTTTTGGAAAATATTATAATCATTATAATCTTATTTATTTAAATCATTTATTAATGAGGTAAATAATGCATCATTATTGTGTCTTACATAATTTAATTTATTTGATGTCAAAAAATTATAAAAAAATACCAAAATGTAGGAAATCATTCTAGAATTCCAGTGAATATTTATAGTTTAAAGGATAATTTATATATCCCAATATAAAAACTAATTACTAAAGGATTTTTTAGTTAATGCCAATTTTGTCTTTACATTAAATTAATTAATCTAATGTGTCATTGTCTTTTATAAGTGGATCCACGGGGTCCCAAAAACGTCCCAAGGATACCCATGGTCAGACATTACTCATCCAGTACGGTTTGGACAAGTGTTAAGGTAATTTTGAATTATTATAATTTTCTTTTAACCTTGAATTACCCTATTTACTTTTAACAGTGGTAAATAAAAGTAAAAAGGAACTTTTCACCAAAAATTATTTTTATCGAATTGAACCACATTTTACTCCTTGATATTAAACATGTCTCTCAGATTTTCTAAATTCAACTCACAGAAACGGTAAAATTATGTTTTATGAACAATTGCAAAAGCTCCTAGGAGGTGGGTAAAAGACGGTGAAAAGTTCAATACAATTTTTTATAAGTCTAACATTATTATAAAATTATTCCAATGAATTTCATTGAACATATATAATCATTATGTATATATTTGGACCTAAAATAAATTTAAATCAAATAAATGATTATTTAAATAAAAAGTCGGTTTTAACCAAAAACTCAGTGTTTTCACTATTCATCAAAAATTGACGTTTTTTTCAGAAAAAAACAAAAAAAATCAGCCTAATCAATACTTGATATTCTGAATTCAAAAATGATGTCTATTTTTTCAAATTCAAAAAATAGAAGTGGCATTAATTAATTTTAAATGTAATTCATGTTATCAATAAAATAGCATGTTTTTAAGAAACAATAACTATCAAAAGATCATCACTTGTTTATGTCCAATTTCAATGTGAAAATAATTCCTATGAAAAACATTGGATTAAATGGTAAGAATATATTATAATTACACTTTAAAATGAATTAAATAGATAATCTAGCCATATAAAATATTTTGATGAAAAAAGTTGTTTTTAATTAAAATATAGCGTGTTTTTACTATTCATCAAAATATGAAAGTTACCGGAATAATATGAAAAATTTATCCAAGTAAATTTTTATTTCCTGATTCCAAAGAAGAATTTTATTTTGTCAAATTGAACTTATAAACATGTCAAAAACTAGATTTAAAATGTGTGCGCCATCAAAACGCGGTAAAACTGCATTTTTTAAAAAATACTTCTTTTATCCGAAAAACTGATTTTGATTTCATACCTCATTCTAGAAAATGTGTCAGATGATTTATAGTGTTATAAAATTTAAATTTCAGTTAATATTGTTCATAATTGCTAGTTCATAATATATCGTTGTTTTTTGAAACTCGGTATTGCGTACTACACATGCTATTGAGGAAGGTCGCGATTGCGTATAATGCAAGCCAAGCTACTGTTGTGTGCAGTGAAAGATTCCTTTGCGTATAACATAATAAATATATATATATATATACATATAATTCTCATAAAATATCAGGGTGTTTCATTCTACCCCCTTAAAATGAATTTCTCCCCCAAAATTCACCACTTCGTAACAAATAGATGAGGATACCTCTCCCTCATCATATCCTCAAGCTCCCATGTAGTTTCTCCTAATTGGTGGTTTCTCCCTAAAACATTCACCAAGCGAGTGATCTTGTTCCATAGAAATTTTTCCATACTATCCAGAATCTCTATCGGCTAATCTTCATAAGAAAGATCTTTCTCCAGCGGTACAACTTCTGAGCTTAGTACATGTGAAGGATCGGGTATGTACTTTCTCAGGAGAGATACGTGGAACACATCATGAACATGAGAGTGATTCGGTGGAAGTGCTAATCGATAAGCTACAATCCCAACACGATCCAGTATTTCGAAAGGACTGATATACCTAGGGCTCATCTTTCCCTTATTCCCAAATCTCATTGCTCTCTTCCAAGGAGATATTCATAAGAACACTTTATCGCCCACTTCAAACTCTAGGTCTTTTCTTCAATTGTCGGCATAACTTTTTTGTCGACTCTGAGCTGCTCTTATGTTTTGCTGAATAGATCGGACTTTTTCTACCATCTCATCAACAAGATCAGGTCCTAATAGCTTTCTTTACCCAACTTCATCCCAGCAAGTTGGAGTTATGCATTTCATTCCATAGAGAGCTTCATAAGGTGCCATCTGAATACTGGAGTGAATTCTATTATTATAGGAAAATTCCACCAAAGGTAGGTGTTGATCCCAACCACCATTGAAATACATAGAGCAAGCTCTTAACAAGTCTTCTAGAGTTTGAATTGTCCTCTCAGACTGGCCATCTGTTTGAGGATGATAAGCAGTGCTGAAACTCAACTATATATCTAGAGTATGCTGAAGACTTCGCCAGAACTTCGAGGTAAACCTCAGATCCCGATAAAATATAATGGAAAGTGGTACTCAATGAAATCTAACCACTTCATTTACATATATCATGGTAATATGATCCAGAGATAAATCATCCCTAAGAGCAATGAAGTGTGCCGACTTCGTAAGACGATCAACTATAACCCAGATGAAATTATTTCTTTTGGATGTTTTAGGATGACTGGTGACAAAGTCCATAGTGATATTTTCCCATTTCCATTCGGGTATGGGTAATGTTTGTAACAGCCCCTTAGACTTCTAACTCTCAACTTTAACTTTCTGAAAAACCAAGCATCGAGAGACATATTCAGCAACATCTCTTTTCATACCATCCCACCAGAAGTACTCTTTTAGGTCCCTATACATATTCGTTCTTCCAGGATGAGTAGAGAATGAAGGACTATGAGCCTAATCCAGTAGCTCCTTCTTTAATTCTGGGATGGGAGGAACACAAACCCGATTTGTGAACTTTGTTATCCCATCACAATCAAGGTTGAATTCAGGAACATTTTTCACCTAATTTTGTAACTCTATATCTTCTTTTTGTGCCTCTGTAATCTTCACATGTATAGATGGTTGAATGTTCATTTGAGAAAGATAATATTTTTCACCTTCCATTATAATTCCAAGATCCATCCTTTGTAAATCCATAAATATTGGATCTTCTGAGATCCTCATCATGAATAAGCTAGAATGGTCTTGTCGACTTAATGCATCTTCCACCTTGTTTCCTTTCCCAGGGTGATAATGAATTGAGCAGTCGTAATCCATAATCAGCTCCAACCATCTTCTTTAGAGCATATTCAGCTCCTTTTGTGTGAAAATATACTTTAAACATTTGTGATCAGTATAAATATCACACCTTTCACCATAAAGATAATGCATCCCAATATTTAATGCAAATATTACCATATCTAACTCCAAATCATGAGTTGGGTAATTCTGCTCATGAATTTTCAACTATTGTGAGGCATAAGCTATCATCATATCGTTTTGCGTGAGAACACATCCCAATACCTTCATGGATATGTCACTGTAGATCACAAATCTTTCTCCACTACAAGGAAGTGTGAGCACAGGTGCACTGGATAACCTTCTTTTCAATTCCTTGAAATTTTCTTCACACTCCTCCGTCTACACGAACTTAAGTCCTTTTCGAGTCAACCTGGTGAGTGGATTATATAATCGTGAAAAATCTTTCACAAAACATCGATAATATCCAGCCAAACCAAGAAAACTTCAGATCTCAGATATTGTTGTTGTTCTCGACCATCTTTCGATAACCTCTGTTTTTGCTGGATCCATAGATATCCCCTATTTTGATATTATGTGACCCAAAAATGAAACTTTTTGAATCCAAAATTCACACTTGGTAAATTTGGTATAAAGTTTCTCCTTTCTATGGGTCTTCAATACAATTCTCAGGTGATCTTCATGTTCTTCCTTGCTCTTAGAATAGACAAGAATATCCTCTATAATGACTACCACAAACTGATCAAGATAGTCTCTAAAGACTCTATTCATCAGATCCATGAAGATAGCAGGGGCATTAGTAAGACCAAATGGCATCACTATAAATTCATAGTGTCCATACCTTGTACGGAAAGTCGTCTTTGGTATATCCTCCCTTTTTACCCTTAATTGATGATACCCTGAACAAATATCAATCTTGGAAAATTATTGAGCTCCACGTAATTGGTCAAATAAGTCATCAATGTGTGGGAGAGGATATTTGTTCTTGATTGTGATCTTGTTAAGTTCTCGATAATCAATGGTGAGTATCGTTAATCCATATTTATTCATAATAAATAGAACAGGTGCTCCCCAATTTGACGCACTAGGTCGTATGAATCCTTTATCAAGATTCTCCTGGAGTTGCTTCTTCAATTCCTACAACTCAGCCGGGGCCATTCTATAAGGTGTATTTGAAATAGTAAAAGCACCCAGTACGAGTTCTATTGAAAACTCAACTTCATGATTTGGTGGAAGACCCGGAAATTCCTCCGGAAAGACATCATCAAACTCTCGTACAATGGGCATATTCTTAATCGTGAGTTTCTCTCCAACCATTTGAGATAAATAACCTTAATTTATTAGAATAGAGACCCATAATATGGAAGAAATTTCCTCTGGAAGGTTATATTCATCCTTGCATCGATAGATGATCACAGATTGATCTAGAATATTAAATGTGATTTCCCTTCATTAGAAATTGATATGAGATCCATATAAAGAAATCCAATCCATGCCAAGAATCACATCAAATTCCACTATAGGAAGGATCACAAGATTTCAAGATGCACTTTCCCACAAACTTCAATCTGAGAAGAATTATAAACTTTTGATGCGACCGTTGTGCCATTAGGATATTTCAGAGCTAACCCAACATCTAATTGTTGAAGTAATATGGTGATACCCTCAGAAAATTCATCAGAAATAAAAGAGTGGGTGGATCCAGAATCAAATAAAACATTTTCTACTTTAGAGTGGATGGTAAGTGTATGTTTCACCACTTCGTTACCATACTACACACCACCGATAGTAATTTCATGTGACTTTCCTTTGCCTTTAGCCTTAAGAGTTTGTTGATGTCGATCATCATCAATATCCCTTGGATTTGGGCATTGATTGGCATAATTCCCCATCTCTTTGTACTTGAAACATTGAAGTGTAAGAGGTGCATTCTGTGTATCCCTTTCTTTATTCGCATCATTAGACATCTTCATCCCATTATTTCGACATTCTACTACCCGATGACCTTCTTTTCCACACTTAAAACATTTTCTTGTCCCTTTAAGAAAATTCCCTCCATGTTTCTTTCCACAATTTGAGCATAAAGGAAAACTCATATTTTTTTCAGTGTGGTCTTTCTATTTTCCTTTGAATTCAATTTTCCTCTTCTTATCAAACCCATATGATTGATGGGTTACTCCAATCTCCATCTCAACCTTTAGTGCTCATCGAACAATTTCCTCATAGCTATTGAAGTCCCTTATGGCTAACGCCCTTCAAAGACTTGGTTTTAAGCCACTTAAGAATCGATCGATTTTACTCTCTGTTTGGATAATAATTCCGAAAGTGTACCTTGCAAGTCCTATAAAATTAGCTTCATAGGTACCAACCGATTGATCATACTTTTGCATCTATTCAAGAAACTCCTTCCCCATCTTTGTTCGGAGAATACGAGGGAAGTACTTATTGAAAAATAAGTTCTTGAACTTGTCCCATTCCATGGACTCAATTTCATCTGTCTACCTCGTATTCTTGATAAGATTCCACCATTTATCAGCATCACCTTCCAAATGAAACACTACTAAGATGACATTGTCATGTTCATAACATTATAGAACTGAAAATATCTTCTTAGTGGTTCTAATCCATTGTTCAGCTACTAATGGATCAGAAGACCCGCTGAATGGACGTGAACGCTGCCTCGTGAAGGATTCAACAGAATGTTGCTCTTTCCTTTGCTCATTTGGAAGTGTTCCATGGTTCATAGCTTGAGAAAGTTGTGTGAGCAGGGCTACAATAATTTTCATTCTAGCTCCCATAACATTTGGTTGCTCCGGGGGACAATCATTGCATTGCCCATCGAATTCAGTATTAACATAGTTTCTTCGCGTTCCAGCCAATGACTAAAACTAAGAAGCGTAGTGTGAGAAACACTAATCTCAATAGGAAGACCAAATAATCAAGAATAAAATTTCACACTTAAGGTCTTATCATAGGTTGTTCATGGCCATTTCTAAAACACTAAGATTGTGTTCTATGCTTAGACATGTCATTAGGGTTCTTACTAAGGATTTCACATCCTAGTTTCCAAAGGATTACAATACTTTTCCTATGATACCAACTATAACAACCCATACATTACATACATTGTTATTAATTTAGAGTTGAAGCATAATTATGACAACATATAACAAAACCATGAAAGGATAGTATAGTTATAGTGTCTTTAAAAACAGGGAAACATAAACAACTGGTTCATAAAATCAACTACATTGACTCCCATTTATTTCATCATATCTAGAGTCCCTTTTTGGTGTATCCTACTTAATATTTTTCTTCCTGCTCAGGGGAAAAGAAAACATACAATAGGGTGAGCTCAAATGCTCAGTAAGGGTAAACAATAGAAATATTAGTCATATCATAATCATTAGAACATAAAATTTTGAAAATCTTTACCTGCAAAAGATGTCATAATATCATGTCATGGGATAAATCATAGTAATGAAAATTAATCTCATATAATCATAACTTAAAACATGAAACTTTGTGGCATACACACATAATCATATAAAATCATTTCATATTAGTCAAGGCTCATTTCCAAGACCATCATAGAGGACAATATCCATTACTAAACTGAGTTCACTCCTCGTTCCAGTCCTGTATCACTGAACCGGTTTAACTTGTCATCCCAGCCATGTATATCTCATGAGATATAAATATTTACACAATGTATTTGAGGTATATAATGGTCTCACCCATCTCATAATGAAACCATCCTTATGTGTGCCACAAAATCATAAATCATACATCATAGCATAACCCATGTAATAAAAATGGGATTCTTAAACATCATGCCATCATAACATAACCCATATAAGATAAAAGGACATCATAAATTTAACTCCATCATAAAACAACCAAATAAATGTAAAAATAGTGATATAAATAGAACCCTATTTTATCTTAGATGGAAAATAATTTTGATAAAACACATGAACTCATTCTTGAGGAAAATATCCTTTCTACTTCAAAAACATTTTTCCTTTCATAACATGTCATAAAATTTTAAACTAAAAGAAGTTGATTAAAAATGAACTTGAAAACTTGTAAAGGAATCTTCTTGGAAATAATGCTCTAAAAATTCATTCATTCCGTATAAGTTAAAAAACATTCTTCTCATACTTTGGCTGGAAAAGTCAAAAAGTACCTCGTACGAAAAATGACAAAAGATTCCTTTCATATCTTTTACTAAAAACTCTCCGAAGGGTAAAATTGGATTTAAACAGTTATAGGAGGATGTAAATAACATTTCATATTGATGAAACATAGAGGTGGATGATAAAAAACACCCTAGTAAATACCAAAGTACAAACAATCTCGGATAAAAATGAGATTGTGATATTTTCCCTTACCTTAGGTCTGATATACTTTGTATGAATCTGAACCTCCTGTAATATGGTATAAATAATGTTAATTGACTTATTAAATAATCATATTCATTGTTATTATATCATATATGATCATATTTGTATCTTCTTAGTAGTAATATTTCTTTGTTACTTGTTATTCCGGAGTTTATTGCTTTATGTTCTTATGCATGTTTTGTTGAAGAAGTTCTTATTCCTCTTTATAGGATATAGATAAATCATTTAAATAATGGTATTAGTGCAATATATATCATATTCATTCATTCTTTGAATTTATATAATCATTATTCAATGAAGATCATATAGAATGAGTCACATCACATCGTGGAGACGGTAGGTCGTACGTACGCACGAGCGATGATATTGTTCCCATGATCGTGGAATTGTATTGAAGTGTATTTATAATATTTCAGAATCAATACCACTTCACAATAATCATATATAGTTATTTATTTCCACCATTATACCCATCCAAGTAAGGTGGTGGTGGAAAAAATATTACACCACAGCGTGGAGACGGTATTTCGTACGTACGCACGCACGGTGATTTTGTTTACCGTAGGATGGATAAGAAGTGAAATGGGGTTGTTTAATATTTATAACAACATATTAGTATATGAGGGATACTGATTTTATTACCTCATAATGAAACAACTAAATAAGAGGGAGTAGAAGAAGAATGGAACTTGAATAAAACGGTAAAAGGTATTACCTCTTCTTCGAAGTGCCTCTTTTATGCACTCTCTTAGGGCACTAGAGTTGGTCTTTTGAGAAGACAAGTGCCTATAGTAGGTTTCTAAGGAGGTGGGAAAGTGAAATGGGCAGGGTTTGGCTGAGCTTGAAGGCTCAAAGTGGTGTGAGGAGGAGAGGGAGGAGGTGCCCTTTTATAAGGGAAGAGAGGTGCACCTTTGGAAAGTGTGAAAATATTATTTTATTATAAACTTATATTCGGTTTCAAAAGGTCAAAATATCATTAAATATGAAGATAAGATGACTAATGGTCGAACTAAAATCATCCAATAATAATTGGACATGTTTTGGAAAATATTTTAATCATTATAATCTTATTTATTTAAATCATTTATTAATGAGGTAAATACTTTATCATTATTGTGTCATAAATAATTTAATTTATTTGATATCTAAAAATTATAAAAAAATACCAACATATAGGAAATCTTATTAGCTTTCCAATGAATATTTATAGTCGAAAGGATAATTTATAAATCCCATTATAAAAATTAATTACTAATGGATTTTTTGTTATTGCCAATTTTGTATTTACATTAAATTAATTAATCTAATGTGTCATTGTCATTCATAAGTGGCTCCATGGGGTCCCAAAATCGACTCAAGGATGCCCATGGCCGGCCATTACTCATCAAATAAGGTTTGGACAAATTTTAAGGTAATTTGGAATTATTATAATTTTCTTTTTACCTTGAATTACCCTATTTACTTTTAACCATGGTAAATAAAAGTAAAATGTTACTATTCACCAAAAATTATTTTTATCTAATTGAACCACATTTTACTCCTTGATATTAATCGGGTCTCTCGGATTTTTGAAACTCAACTCACAGAAGTAGTAAAATTAAGTTTTATGAACAATTGCAAAAGCTCCTAGGAGGTGGGTAAAAGACGGTGAAAAGTTCAATACAATTT
The DNA here is from genome assembly GCA_963277665.1 of Viscum album. NCBI lineage: Eukaryota > Viridiplantae > Streptophyta > Magnoliopsida > Santalales > Viscaceae > Viscum > Viscum album. Next base: position 65,368,888 of record OY728128.1, read on the forward strand.
TTTATAAATCTAAAATTATTATAAATTGATTCCAATTAATTTCATTGAAATTATATAAGAATTATGTATATATTTTGACCTAAAATAAATTTAAATCAAAAAAATGATTATTTAAATAAAAAGTCGATTTTAACCAAAAACTCAGTGTTTTCACTATTCATCAAAAATTGATGTTTTTTCAGAAAAATACCAAAAATTCAGCCTAAGATATATTTGATATTTTGAATTCAAAAATGATGTTTATTTTCCCAAATTCAAAACATAGAAGTGGCATTAATTAATTTTAAATTTTATCCCCGTTATCAAAACATATAGCGTGTTTTTAAGAAACAATAACCATCAAAAGATCGTCACTTGTTTATGTCCAATTTCAAAGTGAAATTAATTCCAATGACCAACATTAGATTAGATGGTGAAAATATATTCTAATTACACTTTAAAACAAATTAGAAATATAATCTATCCATATAAATTATTATGATGAAAAAAGTTGTTTTTAATTAAAATATAGTGTGTTTTTACTATTCCTCAAAATATGAAGGTTAGTAGAATAATATGGAAATTTTATCCGAAGTAAATTTTTATATCAGGATTCCAATGAAGAATTTTATTTTGTAAAATTGAACTTATAAAAATATCCAAAACTAGATTTAATATGTGTGCGCCATCAAATGGTGGTAAAACTGCATTTTTTGAAAAATACTTCTTTTTTCTGAAAAACTGATTTTGTTTTCATACCTCATTCTAGAAAATGTGTTAGATGGTTTGTAATGTTATAAAATTTGAAATTCAGTTAATACTATTCATAACAGGTAGTTCATAATATATCGTTGTTTAGTAAAACTCGATATTGCGAACTGCACACGTTATCGAGCAAGGTCACGATTGTGTGTTACGCAAGCCAATCTACTGTTGTGTGCAGTGAAAGATTCCTTTGCATATAACATAATACATAAAATATATATATATACTTCTTATAAAATATCATGGTGTTACAATCCAACAATGATGTCTTGATTATAATGGGAAAACACATTCTTATTATTCAATTTTCTCATTTATATGCCCATTTATTAACTTCTTTCATCATTTTACAATATTTCTCAATTTTTTGTTTGGAATCATTTTCAGTTAAATTTCATTGGCAATATTAAATAGATCAAGTTCATCAACATACCAATAAAATTTATTTTCGTGAATTCCTAAAATAATCTATGCAACAAAATTAACTAGAGGACTTAAAATAATTCATGAATACTCAAATATCTTCCCATTCCGGGAAATGATTTAAATCTCAGTGAAACTCGGAAGAAATAATCACATCACACAACAAGTGATTCAACCTAGGTGAAGTAAAAGTCAACTGAAATATCAAACAACAATTACCAAACACCCACACTATGTATTTGGGTTCTCCCCCGTATATAGGTTTTCTAATCCAATGCACAATCTCATACCCTTGGATAGACTCTTTCTAATTTCGTGTCTACCTTTCCAAAATATTAAGACAAAAGAAATGAAAAGAAAATATCCTCTAATACCACATTTTAATATCCCATCCTAGGTGTTGTGATCCAATTCCCAGATCCATTCAGTTACATGACCTCAAGCGTTCCTTCTCATATTCCATAGCCATCAAAATAGTATCCAGGGTTTAATATTAGTTATGGGGAGACTATACTCTCTTTATTAGATTAATACATAATCAAAAATAAATAAATAATAACTAAATGACATATAATAATAACCAGGATTATTATAGTATCACAAGATGACCAAAACTAGAGATACAATATCGAAACTGAATATTTAAAATATTTTATACTAATGCACATTCCAAGATTCAAAATGAAACTCAAAAGTGAAGACACTGAAAACTCCTAGGACAGTCCCAAACTATATAAATTTGACTCACCTATGCTCCATCCCATCTAAACCATCTTACATAGGGCTTTTAGCCATATCATATCCTATAACCATGAAATCTAATTGGGAACTCATCAAGCAGCCCGAGTAGGGTGTGATTAATAATTTGTAGGCCACCACCAAGGACCTCTAAAATAATATCAAGTCAAATAATAGTGTATACAACTTTATATTGAAAATTTCACAATGGATAAATAAATTGTTTTCAAGATATCAACTATTATTTTTTACAATATAAACCCTCAGGTTCTTTTGGACACTCATAACTCAATACATACTTTGGCCTATACTAGAGTTTGAACTATCCTCAAGGGATATCATATAACTGAATTCCCAAGCCTCCCTTCACTATCACAATTCACATAGGTTTTCAATTATTACCATTCAATATTTCTTAACACAAAATGGGAATTTTATGCAGTAGATCTTGTCCCACAAACAATTATCACATGTGAATTCCATTGTTACCATTAAATATAACTTACCACACTACGAGATTTTGATTCAGCATACCATGTCCTATTAAGAATTATAACACTTGAATACAATTTTCCATATTCATCAAATCATATCAAACTATGAGATTTTGATGGAGTAGATCATGTCCCACACAAAATTATCACATTATCTTATTTTATATTTAATTAATCACATTTAAAAATTTCACATACCCGTCATTTCATTAATTTATTGGATAATTAATTTATCACATCATCTACATTAATTAATTCTTATATTAATTAATCATTTCAATATTTCAACATCCAAAAACTAATTCGATATTTAATTATTCTATTTCATAATTCCAAAATCCATAATTAATTCAGTAATTAATTTGTCATCCTCATAATCTCAATATCTCCTCTTTGATCTAATAATTATTTTTTAATTATCAAAATCTCAAAATCTCATAACTAATTAATTAATTTATTATTCATACTCACAATGTCAATAGATCATGATTGATTATTCACACTCACAATCTCAATATCTAACAATTAAATCAAAAAATAATTATTTATACTCCGAATCTCAATATCCCAAAATTATTTTAAAAGTTATTTATTCATACTCACAATCTCAATATCTCATAATTAATTCAACAATTAATTATTCATACTCACAATACTGATATCTCATAAATCATTAAGTAATTAATTATTCCTAATTGATAATTCCAATATCTCCCAATTTCAAATTTTTATTAATTAATTAATTCACCATATTAATTAAGTAAATCAAGAACTCAATTTCTAAAAATATAATAGAAACTATACAATTAAATACACCTAATTTCAATCTTGACAATTTAATTTGAATTATAGACCTCTCACCTCAATTCACTGACATGTCATTGCCAAATGGGAATACCCAATTGCAATAGAATGACGATGTAAAATGAAATCGAGATCTTAAACCCTAATTTATGATTGAACAATAAAGATCCATAAATCCTATATCTATACCCAAAAATCCTAAATTTATATCAATCAAAATAAAGGATAAATTCCCTCTAAAAGATGACGAAAATATGGTAGAGAAGAGGTAAACCATATGAGATTAGATCCTCTTATCAAGTGGGTGTAAATATAAAATCTTCACCATGATTCGCTAATAAAGGATATCCAGAAAAGTATGAGTGTTTTTTGGAACCTAATAAAATGGTATAAAAAAGGTAGGCCCTTGTGGTGCTCTATTTTGGGTTAATTATGGGGTTTGGGTGATTTAATATATTGTTTTTCGATTAATGGAAACAACATTCATGTTTTGATGGGAAGAGGCACAAGGTTTCAAAAAACCATACACATTAACTATGTGCCTATTTTAGGAGGGGGTCACGATTTCTACTTTTTGGGTGCATTGTTTGAGGAATATTGTTCTATCCATGCAAAAACTCTATGTCCTAGGTTTCAATGCCTGCTAGACAATGGCACACGATTAGAGAAAAAAGTTCACCAACCATGCACTACCTTTTTTTCTGAAAATTTCACCCAAACACACCACAAGGTAAATCCCAAAAGAAAATTACTCACCATAAGGAAAAATAGTTCCCTTAAATGATTCCAATAAATCTCCAAAAAATGCCGAGATTTTATATTATCATTGTTTAACGAGGAATCATGTCACACTATCCATTGCAACCTGATGGATTACTATCATACATTCCTTTCTTTTGTACAAAATAAGCACTAATTTATATTATATAAAAAGAAAACTATAAATATAGTTTCTCTTAATAAGGTTCCTCTAATCTAAGAGCATCACATTCATAGCCTCACAAAAAAGTAATTTGGTGGAGAATGATCAGATGAACTAGAATGGTATATCTCAACTCATTATTAATGTGCCTAAATATATGGCCTCATCAACCACCACCATCAATTTAATTGAAGAATAATTGTGAAAGATATCATATAATCGATAATAGGTATCTCTATCTGAGTGGGACTCATAAATTAAAGACACTTATCAAACCATATCATCACAAAAAAGGAATGATCATAAAAAAGACCTACAAATATTTTCAGCATGACCTCACATATTGTCCTTCATGTATCAATAAAATATTTATGAATATTGATTTCCTTTATAAAATTTATGTCATAAACATTAAGAATATCTAAAGGGTGTTTAATGATAATAAAATATATTTTATTAAGGCTCAATATATAATTCAATAAATCGTCGACCACCCTCACCCTTTAAGAGGGATAAATAATATATATGAAAAACCATGGTCTAATAATCATTAAAATTCAACACCAGTAGATCCTCATGATATATAAACTATATAACATAATGTAGTGTAAATTAGAGAAACTCATATATATTAATTCATGGTGCAGTAGGTTGTTATTGATGCACGTTCAGTGGTTAACTATCATCCCCTCACTCATTGAACACAACTAGGGGGTCTTCGTAGTGGAATTTCTATATAATATCAAACACATGACTCAAAAAACATCTATCAGATTTAGGGATATCACAGTTAAGAATAATAAATAGCAATAAAATCATCCCACTACTCCATTCATGCCCTAGAATATAAGAGTTCCATGAAATTATTCCACTCTACTGCCCCACCTATCCACTCTTGTGTTAGGTGTCAAAACTACATAGATTCACATAATAATTATAGAGTATCAAAATAAATAACTAGTAACCATGGATTATCTAGGTATAATTCTTCAAATAAGTTATATAATAATGGACAATATATGTTTTTATAAGAATGGATGATAGAACCCCACTTTTATAGAGGATATAAATCATGTTCAAGAATATAGAGTCATGTGAATCACACATGTTAGTGATGATGCACAAACACACTCACTCTTACCACTCTGAGCTAAGAGATAAACATTAAATCATAATACAGACATCAAATCTAATGAAAATATAATAATCATTACTTATGAAAAGAAATATAAATAATTCCAAACCTAGTAAATTGGAATTATTGAATATGTGGTTCAGATACTCCTATTCATAAGGTCTATCACATATTATAATAATGATTGGCCTTTAACTACATTGCCTAAATAGTAAGACAAATCAATATATGTCTTTAATACAACTTTTTAATGTTCTAGACCTATGAACCTAAAATGTAACCAAACCTATAGTGATATATGACTTCAGGACTTCCACCTTGTATCCTAGTGTCTTCCAAATAGATAAATGAGTAAAAAATTTGCATGGGGACACTACAACCTCTAGATTAGATAAAAATAAATATCAAGGGATGTAATAATAATAAACTATTATCACTATACTATGGAATAATATATAAATTATTGTTATGATCAAACCATAATGAAATGTTTTACATGATATATAAGTTTGAATCAACTCTAATGACATGCAAGTCATATATAAGTAATCAAGACCTAACATGGGTTAATATTTTATAAACAATGACTAAAACAAAAAAATGGAATGATGTTCAGAATTGAGCCTATTTCCCCACCCTTTCTATGTACAAACACATACCATTCAACCCAGGTTCATCCATTCACTACAGGTACATTCTCGTTACATATATACTCGATCATAAAGTCTATTGGTGAACAGAGTGGTCAATACTGGACATGAATATAACTTAGTTGGACACTAAAATCATTCTTCCTAAAATAAATATAGAATATACAAGAACATTTATCAATTTACATATTGATGAAAACATCATAAATACATACCCATCACCTCATGTGTGATTCCCCTTACCTACATTCTTATATTTGGTGTCAAAGACATAAATTTTTTTAAAAATCATACATCGAAGAATAATTTAACAAAATAATTATATAACTAAAAAGTTAAAAATACTAAATTATCGTAAAATAATAACATTATAACCTATAATATTATTTAACACCTTATATGATACTAACTACAATGAATAGTTACATTAAAAAATGTTAAATAGGAGTTTAATACTATATATTTCAAAATATTTAAATTCCTATTATTTTATTGTTTCATAATTTTAGATAATGAGGTAAAAAATTTCAAAAAATATCGACACTTCCACAAAATATTTAATTTTTACAAAAAATATAGATTTATATTTACACATATTTTTAATTCAAGAATATCTTTTTCTTTTATGATGATTCCAATGTAAAATGTGTGACCATTGTATAGTTTATATTCATCCTTATATCTTCTGAAAAATATTTGACAATTTTTGATGAGAAATAAATCTTGGTAAGCTATATAAAAAAATGGAAACCATTAGTCTAGTGAAAACATGAATAAAAAAGAAAATTAATAATTGTTCCACAATAAAACATTGAGAACATAAATAAAACATATCCATGTGAGGAAATAAACATTATTTAAAGAAAACTTTTGACACCCTTTAGTAACTATAGAATATTTAGAATGCTATCATGTGTCAATTGATAACTCAAGAAAATATTTGTTTAAAACACATACCTTACTCATTAACGGATAATAAACTTTTCCTTGTCATAAAGTCATCGGAGTTCCATATTAACTATTAGATTGCATGAAATGGATAATTACATAATCATATTCATAACCTATGTTCACTCGTTCTTATCCCATTTAGGAATAATGGATTCCTAAATAATTCTATTAGAGTAACCCAATGGATTATCACCCTAATTTTTTAGTCAAGGAATAAATTATTTCCCAATGAATTTGAATGATATATCAGGATCACCCATAATTATAAGCTACATCATGTTCACTCATTATAATTAATAATTCTAAAGTATTATATCATCGATAGAATAATTTTAATCTATAAAATTTTCTTTATAGATCCTTTGAAAAATATATTTGATCCATTAATTATAAAAACATTCTATTTTCTCAAAAAATGTGGCCAATTATTCTTTTTATTTGAAAAAAATTTTAAAATAAAAAATTTAAAGACCAATAGGAATAAGATATTATAAGAAAACCCAAAGATGTTAGAGAGGAATATTTATAATAAATAATTCTTAATATGGTTAATGATTCTTTTTATTCCATTATTTTTCAAAAATATTTTTCTATTTAAAATTACATATTTAAATAAAAAAATTATTCCTTTATTGGTTAATAATAGTGTTGTATGTATGTATTAGTTATACTGATAAATTATGGAATATAATTTTTAATTTATTTATCTTAGTTTGAAATTATATAATTCTTCGATCAATGAGTTTATAATTTATTTTTTCTATTTAATTTAGAAAACAAATTTTTAATGTCATTTTTTATTTATGTGTCTTTTTTACTTTAGTTTTTAATTTCAATGTTTTTTTAATTTAGTAATTAATTATTCAAAATAATTTATTATAATTATTAATCACATGAGTTTTCTTATTTAATAACTAATAAAATTAATTTATAAAGTTGTCATTTATAATTTTTTAATCATTATTTGTTTTGCTATTTATTAATTACATAATTTATTTTTATTTAATTTAATATTTTTAAATTTATTATTTTAAACTATTTTTTATTTTAATATTCAATATATTTATTCAAAATTAGTTTTCTTTATATAAATTAAAATCTTCGATAAATTACATGTCAAATTTATTTTTTTCATCTTTCATGTGTCATGGGTGATAAGCTTTGATAAAGCTTGGGATCAAGCATGTCAATGGAGAGTTCTTATGAGTGTCATATTTTTTAAATCATATGAACATCATCATGCCTATTTGATGTGGTAATTCATTTAACTAAGACGTCTCATGAAGGATTTGGTTCCTTCAAAAATTATCTAACATAGGGATTGATGGCATGAGAAAACTCATCGACTATTCTAGTAAATTTTTATCTGATTGTACCCTTACTATGGAGTGGTCTCATGAAGTTTCGTGAATGGGAAATTTAATAAAATTAATGATTTGATGTGGGGGAGAAGACAATTGACCATAGTTGAAAATTCATTGACCACACCTTTCAAAATCATTGGGTTGTAAACCAAGATGCCCTTGCCTAAGATTTACCATAATAATATAGACCGATAATAAATCAATAAGGAATTTCGAATGTCAACTACTAAATCCAACCAAGTTGCACCCCATAAACTAATATAGTCGATATGTGTGGGACCAATTACTTCTTGAAGAATATAATGTCTCCACTATTTATGATATCATAAATGATGGGCATTGAGAAAAATATAAATTTATCCAAATAGTTATAGACATCTACTGAAGGAAACTGTATGAATTAACTAATGGACAAGTAGAAAGAAGCTTAATCACTTTACACACATTAATAATTGAAACATGAATACCTTATGAGGTTATAGATATGGCCATATCATAAAAATATGTAACAATCTCGTTCCATCCAATATCGATCCATTCTTGAGAATAATCCAAACCAGAAGCTAAACCACATTGATGATTCTAAACTATGGTTTTCAAATTATCAAATTGATGAAGAGCTTCACGAACCCTACAACACTATTGAAGCTGGGACAATGCAATTAAATCTACCATAATATCTAAATCTTGATGATGATGTTTTGGGAATTATTTTTGATTATGAAACACATTATTCTATTAGAGGTGGATAACAATGACATGATTGGTTTAGGGATATTTTTGTATGATTTGGGGGTTAACTGCAGTAGAGAATGCTAAAATGAAGATTTAATAGGCACGAATAATAGTGGTCTAAGCATTGTTTCTTGTTAAATCTCTAAATCATGAAGGTGTCTGTTTTGATCCATATCCAAATGATAATTATGAACTCAATGAGAAGACGGTTAACTTGTGAGATTCTTATATTAGGGGAAATGGAAATACATATATAATGGTAACCGTTAATAAGGCTGATTTTGTTTAAGGGTATAAAACGAGAAGACATAATGGTGACATTGACAATAGCCCCAATAGATGTAGGGGTGACATCATATTATTATAGTTATATGAAGGATCAGGATGAGAATGAGTATTAGTTTTTTAAGCTAATAGAAGTTTTTGGAAATACTTGGAAATATATAATGAGTGAACCAAACTAAAATTCATGTTTATATTAAATTACAACATAATATACATGGTATTACCAGCTTATGTGATTAAGCATAGGGTGAGTCACATGCATGTGACACAGAACAAGAATTGTTCCCATGTGGAAGCTTCTAATGTAATGACCATGATAAGTCAATGCTCAAGGTGATGATATTAAAATAAAATAAAATATGAGATTGAAACTATAAAAATAAAATTCCATTAATCATTGGTGATGTAATAAATGCACAAATATTTTATACTAAATAACATTACCTCTCTAGAGTTGAGAAGTGTGATAGGTTTTATAGAACCATGGGATAGATTATTAATGCTAGAGGTAGTCATTGATCGGGTATAGGGTGTAAAATTTCAACCTAAGGGAGTATATTTAATTTTTATTTTCTATTATTTGTATTTTGTATTATAATTTTATTTTTTTCATTATTTTTACTTAATTACTATGATTTTCTACCATGCATAATTTTGTGAGGGATTTTTGATTACCACAATTTTTAAATCATTTCTTGATCATCATTTTCTGTACATATTTAATTATAATATATTATTCCCAAATATTCTTTTTTCCTTTGATAAGTTATTATTTCACACAAACATGGTAGAGAAATATAAATTATACATTATATTTATGCCATTATTTTCATCACAACTTGATAAAAAAGATTATGACAAAACTAGTTGAATATATGTTTATAGGCTTGAAAGATCTAGTCTTCTGAATAATACTTGTTTTTAATTTGACACGAAATCATTTACCTTAAACATCATATTATCTTTATAAAGTTTTTTAATTATGTATTTATCTAGGTTACCATTTGAATGATACATATTGATAACGTAATTTAGAACTAACTCCACTAACACCTCTCTCACACTTCTTCTAATATTCTGAAAACTTATTCACAAACACTACTCATTATTCCCAATTTTTAGTAGTTTATGAGATTCCATAAATACCTAGGATCATGTCACTAGCATTCCATATGGATCAACCATGCTCTTCACTATCTATGGAGAGTTTTAGAAAATAAATTATAGTCAATTGACCATGTTAACCTCTGGGAAGGTCAAATTTTAGAAATGTTGTTAGGGATTTAATTCATGAGTGTTTAAGAGTTTTTCAAAAAAATAATTTAAAAAACAATAGTCAAATTATTAATTAAATAACAAATTATCGATGAATTCACTAATTTTCACTAAATCATACATTACTACTATCTGAATAGAGTTTTTTATACACAAATTTTTCTTCTGGTTTTTGTTAATTTAATTTAAAGTGTTCAGTTGATAATTATTTGTGTTGGCTTTAAATGGTTTTTTTGGGATTTGAAATCACATGAATGAGGTCTAACGTGTGTGTTTCGTTTGTTTTTATTGAATTTTTATGAATTATATCCTTAAACGGTATATGAGACCTTATCATAAAGATTGAAATCATTTTTATTATAATCCCAAATCTAAATAATATTCAAATTGATATAGTTTAAAATTAAAATTCCTTCCAAGAATGGTAAATTTCAATAAAATAGTAGTCAAAATTTCCATATATAAACATGGGATCTTTCAAATAAAAAAACGTATTTTTTAAATGAGTGGTCAAGAGACATAATGGTTGGAAAATGATAATAATAGTTTAGTAGTAATCATGATTAAATTTGTTATGAAAATCACTCAGCATGAAGAATATGATAATAGTAAAAAATAATTGGAAATTTTCAACTTAAATAATAAGGATGATAATTATTTCATGGGTAAATTTATATTAATAGAAAATGAGTTGAAATTTATTGAAAGTTAACAAAAATATGAAATAAAATTTCAGGTAGATTTCATACTTATTAGGATTGAAAAAAATCACAAATATAGGATCATTGAGGGATTGTTTCATATATTAGGGAGAAATTGGGTAACTCTAACATAAATGATATAAAATTGTCACTCTTAATTCCAACTATTTAAATTAAGGATGTCAAGTATGAAATTGGAGACATGTTGGAGGAGAAAAAAAACTTTAATTAATGATTATGATTATTTTGAAACAATTACTGAATGTGATATTCATTATTTTTATTTTATAAGCCTCGAAATTTTCTAAATTGAATTCTATATAGTAGAGGAGGGAGTTCTTTTTGAATAAAAATTAATTGGTCAATTTTTCCTCTCTGTTTTTCTCACATTTGAATCCATTAATGATTTTTTTTATCAAAATCAAAAACTCTGTTGATAAAAATGGGTAAATTTATTTTTACCTTCACTCGCCTGAGATTGTTCACAATGATGCTGAACTAGATAGAATTTTTCATAAAACTATATTAAGACACTCAAACTATATTCATTTAGTTATTAGTCTTTTTGAAATTGAACATTAATCGATTCTGTAAGAGAACATTAGATAAATTAAATTGAGACTATTTACTTGAATTGGTTATCATTGTGTTTTTGTTTTTGATGTGATTATTTTAATAGAGATTTGTAATATAGTGAAATGTGAGTTTTTTCTGTTAAAAAAATTATCTTTTCAATTTTTCACACTATTTTTCATTCATTTTGTGTGTTATTTTTCATTTAGAAGCTAAAATTATATTATATGTGAAATTTATCATGATATTACATTTTCTATAATATTTTAGAACAATATTGATAGACCTTTAATTGAAACTGTTTGTTTGAATTATGATCTTGCAACCGTATTTTAAAAAATTATTAGACTAAAAATTAGTTATAAGGATTTGATAACTATGATAAATTAATAGGAACACCCATCGTTCTTTTTAACTTTCCAAGAGTTAATCCAGTGTTTTGATTTGAAATTTTGATCTCAAGTGGTTCATGTAAGATCCTTAGGGGGTCACTTATTCTAAAAAAGAGTCTATTTTTCTAGGAACATATAATTAATTGAAAATGGCTGGTGATTATTTTTATCTACTAAGATAATCATTTGACCGGTTCTTGGATGAAATGGGTGTTATCATTAAATTATTAATGTTTTTTATTTTTTAAGTGTACCTAAAGAAGTCTTTGTTCTTACATAACAGAATTATATTTTAAATATAAATGGTAAAATAATATTTCTTGGTTCTGACATCATAAAAAATATCTCCCTAGTGAATATTTTTATTTTCACTGATAGTCTAAAAGGACACCGCAAAATTTTCACTTTATATGAGGAACCCCTTTTTTCAAAAAACTTTTTTGTTATTTTGAAATTTTATTTTATTTTTAATAAAAATATTAAATTATTTTGATTTTTACTATCATTTTTCTTTCTCTCTTGTCCCTATTCTTGCTATATTAAACTCCCACCATTTCTTGGTCATTTCTTTTTTATTATCAATATTTCTTCTTAATGTTTAATTGTATTTACCTGAAGGTTTTTTACATAAGAAACCTTGTTTAGATTCAAGTTTCAAGGGGAAGATAATTTATGGAGTTACATCTTAGGTCGAGTGGTCATGGTACTTAGAGTACATTGATAAATTGGTGGCATAAACAAGAAACATGAATTATAACTATTTCTCAAAGAATCGAGAATATTAAATTAGAGATACTAATAGGTTAACATCTCTTTTAACCTTTCTATCATGATATCTTCACTGTGAACATTAAATTCTCGTACCTGATATAAATTTTATCCTTTTTTAGGATCTCAAATTTTTCAATGAGAAATAGCATTAAATGATGTTTTTGGTGGAGGTAATATATTATATGTTTAGATAGATAAATATTATTCAAATATATGAGTAATTATTTTTATATTGTAAATCATAATTACAACTCTTTAAACATTTATTCTATTACTGCTGTGTGGTTTAACTATAGTATATTTTTTTATTGATTATTTATTAATGAAAATTCTAGAATTCCTTACAAGTCACTATTATAACCTAAACTGTTATTATGTACAACAGTACTTCAATTGCATGCATGTTTTATAGTTTCTTTACAATTCATTCCTGGTTAATTTAAATTTAATAAGTACAAATAAATATTATATATGATCTTTGTTTCTATATAGTCTCATATAAGGATATTATCTACATGATTTTAATATTTTTGTGTGTGATTGTTGTGTTGTAATTTTTTTCTAAACTGATTGGTTACTCTATTAAAAAATATCTTTTGTTGTTAGGAATTTGTATATATAGTTGAACCAAATAGTATAGATGTTTCTACCACATTGAGATTCATAATTGGGGAAAATTTTCAGCTTTGTTGGTGGTTGAGGGATCATAATTGATTTAAATTATAATTCTCTATTAATCACTCTATGTCCTTAATTTTTTTAATGAATTCTGTGTTTTTAATAATCTACAAATTATTTTAAATTATAGAAAATTGTTCTTCAATTTTATTATTTTGATGCCCCTTTTCAGATGGAGTGCCTGGTAGTTGTCAGAAGACGCATGGTACTTGACAAGAGGAGTACCTCTGACGGCTATTAGGGGGAGCGCCCAGTATTTGGTGGCAGACCCATAGTGGACGGAGTACCCGGTATTTGGCAGCAGACCCACGGTACGCGACAGGAGGAGGACCTCAGCAGTCAAAGGTTAGTGAATAGCACCTTGGAGTCATGACAGGACTGTTGCACTCAACATAGGAGGAGTTCTCCAGCAGCCTTATTTTCATCATTGTGAATAAAATCCTGGTTTGAGCTGAGTCAATGAGCTTTTTGTTTTCCTCATGATTGATATTGGTAACGTGATGACTTAGGTATATGTATGGCCATATACCTAAGTAAAGGTTATCTCTTGAGATCTTATTTTTAGTTTATCATTGTTGGATTTTAGTGAGACATTGAGGGTCTTGGGGTCCCTACTGAGTTTTGTTATACTCACCCCTGGATGGGCTATTCTCGCACCTCATTGTGTTGGATGCAGACGATGGACACTGCAGACTGAGGTAGAGTGAACGAGGACTGGACGGTACCTGGAGGTGGAAACTCAGTGTGACGGCACACGGAGCTGACTGATAGATTCAGATTACTGAGAAGGACATATGAACCTACCATTCAGGTAGGAACCCAGAGGATGATCTTGGAGCTGCTTCACCTTTTAGCTGTTGGATTTTTAGTTCTACTTTTCTTTCAGTTATAACTGTACCTTTCTATTGGGCTTGTATTTCTAGCCTCTTTGTACTTTCATCACTTTTGTTATACTTATTTACATAGTATTTTCTTATGCTTTTTCTCTGCTTGTGTGTGTTTTTACGTTTTATAAAGGCAAGGCCTTCTCAGTTTATAGGGAGTTACACATTTGGTGCTAGTCGCCAGCCCCTGGCCTATGGAAGGTGGGTTTGGGGTAGTCACAACATAGGCCCTGAGGATGGGTCGTGACAAACTGGTATCAGAGGGAGGTTCTACCGCATAACATAGGACTCTGATATTTTCTTTTCTGTGAATCAATAGTGTTAAGGGTACTAAGTGTGGTTCTCAGTTCACGAAGTCCAGTGTTGGTGTGGGCGGCCGACATATCCATACACCAGGACCCTGACTTCTGATTTCCGACTCAGTACAAAAAAACACTGATTGCGTGTGTGTTTTCAAGAGTTTTCTCTATGTCAGATCAAACCAGGTCAGCTCACCAGGTATAATCTTTGACCGTATCGCATCTGTTTCTTTCAGGATGCCACCCCATGGACGACCAGCTATGGCCCTGAGAGTTGTACGTACTGACAGCATGTCGAGCAATGATGCCTCAGTACAGGGCCCTCATCCAGTTGAGGCACCAGCGTAGGAACCAGAGGTACTACCACCTGTTGGGCCACCGATGCCACTAGCCCCAGCTGCAGGCGATGCACGCCGCTTAAGCGTGCAGCACGAGTTCCAGTACATGAGGCCACCCAGGCTCCGGGGAGAGATGGGAACACAGGCGGATGAGGATTGGACGGTGGCTATGGTGAGAGTCTTCAGGATAGTATGTACACCATCGGACTTCATGGTGATCCTTGCTGCCAGCCTCCTTCAGGCAGCAGTAGGCAGATGGTGGAGCTTGATGCTTCATATGCATGATGAGGCAACACTTCTATGGGTAGACTTCAAGAGCCTATTCCAGGAGGAGTTTCTAACATCCACCCTTTGAGAAATGCATATACATGAGCTAATACATCTATAGCAGGGCAACATGACAGTAGAACAGTACTCGACAAGGTTCACAGACCTCTTGCGCTACTCTACAGATATGGTATGGGATTCGTTCTTCAGGGCTTAGACCTTCAAGCAGGGGCTCAGGCTAGAGATTAGAGCTTCAGTTGTTTCTCATAGCATCCCGACGTAGACGGGGGTGTTGGATAGAGCTCTCATAGTGGAGAGTTTCCTTGTTGAGCAGTCTCCAACAGTGGGACCCACAACTAGTCTACATAAAATGGAGTCTTCTGTAGCTAGAATTAGATAGAGGACACAGGGGTCTTAGAGGACCAGACCCACCGGTGGCCGACTACATGACTCAGGTTCAGTTGTGTGGGGAAACCTGAGTGGAGACAGAGCCAATCGTGCCAGGAGCGGGCAGTGTTACTACTACGGCAAGCTTGGTCATGAGGCACGTGACTGTCTGACCCGCCATATATATGATCATCAGATGGAAAAAAAACCTCCCATGCAGAGGCAAAGGTTCGATCGAGCCGGACCGCAAGGAGCATGAGACCAATGTAGAGGAGCTGGTTGTGCAGCTAGTGGTGGACGACGCTTCGAGTTGCTGCCATCACCACCACCAGGAGGTCCACCCTGACCGCAGGGAATAGGTGGACATGGATGAGCACAGCTTCAGGAAGCTAAAGCATATGACTATGGAGCTCTGGAAGCAGGTGGATAGGATCGGGACTAGTTCCAGGCGTAGAGGCCTTTGTTCTTGGTGCTTCTAGTTTCCATGTTATTATTGTTGTTGTTTATGGTTGTTATGTGTCTTTGTTCTTTGAGCTACAGTAATAAAAGACACATTTATTTTTGATGTTTTATTTCCTGCCTTTTGTGTGGTTAATACTAAGAGGTTCCGATTTAAAACCATTGACTTGACCCCCACATTTGAGATTCCTACAGGAGGACACCCAGTGATCACACACTAATGCTGATAGTGTGACTCAACCCTTGTAGGTGAGGGTGAAGCTTGGTACTCTTGGTAGTAGCGTCGAGGCCTTACGACGTCATCCATGGCATGAATGTTTCATTCATGTCAGGATAGACTATATTAGGAAATGGGTGTGGTTCATCCATTGGATGATACCAGGTTTCTCTTTTCGGAAAAGGTGAAAATTGTAGCAGCACTTATAAATCGTTGGTGAAAAAGGGTGATCGTTGACCGACTTACCATGTCGACCAAATTTCTACCGACCAGAGATGGTATGAGCTACGACGGGAAATGAGCAGATCATCCACAAGTGGATAAAGACTACACAGAGCAGACAGAAGTCCTATGCTGATAGGAGATGGAGACCACTGGTGTTCGAGGATGGAGACCATGTTTTCTTAAGGGTCTCACCTCGACGAGGTCTATGGAAATTTTTCCGAGGCGGCAAGTTATCTGCGCATTTCATCAGACCTTTCCCGGTCCACAGCAAAGTAGGTGAGGTGGCTTACCACTAGGCCCTTCCACCTCAATTGCACCGGGTCCATGACGTCATCCATGTATCTCAAATGAGGAGAAACGTGCACGACCCAACCCACATCATTAATCATTGGGTGCTGGACATCGACGATGGGGCTACTTTCACGGAGGTCCCGGTGGAGATCGAGGATCGACCAGAGTGGATCCTAAATGGACGGTCGATTCCTCTGGTGTGCATTCCTTGGAAACATGGGAACCTTCAGGAGAGCATATGGGAGTGGGCGGCTTATATGTGTGCTCATTACCCTCATTAGTATCCCTAGTTTATGTTGTAGCTTTACAGGGATGTAAATACCTGAGGTGGGAGTAATTTAAACACCCGTAAATTTCAAGGAATTTTATTTTTCTTAAATTATTTAGAATTTTACGAGTCTGTGGCTTCTTACGGCACTTGATTCTAAGGCCCGGTGTGCCCGGAATCAATTTCCGAAGATTAGATCAGGTACGTTTAGTAAACGAATGAGCGGGTTTTTCTATCTTTTGAACCAGTGCTTGGAATTGAAATATGAGGGCACCGATGAGCTCGCAACACTGGTAATTTCTTAAGGGGTCCTTTACCATAGTTGAATTTTCACGGGAGGAGAAATTAATTATTGTGGTTTAATTAAGAAGTAAATAAAATTGTTGTGGCAATTTTATTTTATATCGTAGGAGGTTAATTCCTCCCATGGGAAGTTGATGGTGGGTCCACACCCACCCAACTTCCCATGTGTGGATATATGAGAGGTGGGTCCCACACGAGCCCCAACCTTTCATCTTCCCCAGATCCCCTTAAACTCCCTTCTTTAATTTTTTAACTGCTCTTAAATGTGGACTCTTCATCTCCATTACTCTCCCTCTTTAATTCAAGCCAACACATGATAATTAATGAATTAACCCTCTTCAATTATTTAATGGAGTGGTTTGAATTTTGAAATTATAATTTCTTGTGTTAATAAAATAATAGTTTAGCCT
This sequence comes from Viscum album, assembly GCA_963277665.1. NCBI lineage: Eukaryota > Viridiplantae > Streptophyta > Magnoliopsida > Santalales > Viscaceae > Viscum > Viscum album. The sequence continues at coordinate 65,386,871 of OY728128.1, forward strand.
ACTATTTTATTTTGGCACACGTTGGGTTGGGGAAGATTTGGTAGAACACTTGTGTGAAGAAGAAGAGAACTCCTCTCTCGATAATGAATGGTGACTTCTTCAACGAAGAACGCTGGTTCCATGAAGAACGATGTCGCGCCAACCATTCTATTTTCCTCAACAAGTGAGGAGATGTCGTTGCCTCCTCGAACGCACTCCAACGTCGCCGACGAATCCTTTCCCCACAACGTCGTCTTCTGCGACGCTCGACGTGCGATGACAATTATCGAGGTAGGGGTTATGCTAAATTTTAATGGATTAAAATTGTTCCACGATTCATCGTTTTATTTATTCGATTTGTCTTGTCCTATTCGTATCACTTAACACAGAGGGCGTGGGCCAAACGAACACGACCCGATAACCCTCCACTAGATCTTGATATTTATAGAATCGTTGATTGGAGGTGGAATGCGGAATAGAAAGGTTGCGCAAGGGCCGTCGCCGCACCCTCAAAGGAAAATTGCAGCCATGCAGGCCACGGTGGAGGAAGCATGATGTCGTTGAATTGTGTCGGGGATGCAGGGCCACGACAAGCGCAGGCCATGGCGGAGGAAGCCGGCGTCGTCGCGCCAGCTGTGCAGTGGGAACTACGGACCTCTTTGCGGGCCGCTTCGGCAGAAGGACCGGCCGGGCAAAGGGGAGTCGCGGCACTAGGAGGGCGCCACGCTGAAGAAACATGCGACCTGCCTTATGGTCCGCGTGTTCCAGAAGGCCGGCCAGCGTAGCCGGCTGGTTTGGGAGGGCGGTGCTGCTTTGCGCCGCCGGTTCGGGTAGCCAGGGGCCACGCCCCCGCCTCAGACTGCTCGGCCTTCGGGTCAAGCCAGCCAAGCCACACCCGGCTGGGTCCCTCCCAGCTAGGCCGCGCCGGGCCGGGCCGCGTCGTGCCACTTCAGGTCGAGTCGTTCCCTCTTTGGGCCGGGCCGCATCCCTCAGGCCAGGCCGCGCAACTCATCGGGTCAGTCCAACCCCTTTTCCGGGTCAGGCCCCCCAAAAACGAGCCGACCCGACCCGTCAGCCCATCGGGTCTAACGGACCAGGCCCATTTTCACTTAAACGTCAATAACATGAAGACCACACATCCGATCGACACGCCATCTGTGGAACTGGGATACTCATGACGAGGCGGTCATTTTGCGTTACTCGTAGGGAGTATTGGATGATTTCGTAAAAACATCCAGGTTGGTTTGAACACAAAACCAACTGGGCCCTCGGAGCGAAAACACATATAACTTGAGGACTGAATGATTGATTGACGTGTCATCGGCTACGTTGGATTCCTATTGATGAGATGGTTCTTTTGGCATACTCTTAGTGGGTTTCGGATGATATTAGAGTATGGACGGGTTGGTTTTAGCTTAAAATCTAACTGGTTCCCTCGAATGGAAAAGCTAATAACTCATAGACCAGGCGTCCAATTGACGTGTTGTCTGTTGCGTTGAGACCCCTATGATGAGGAGATTATTTGTGTTACTTCTACGTGAGACTTCGTGACACTTGGAAGTAAAGAACAATAGCTCGTGGAGCAGACCCTCCCGGAGACGAGCATACAAAGTGCAGAGACCTATTAGTTGTAAACCTAACGACAACTTGACCGATTCGACTCTGGGTGATTCGATTAGCCCAGTGGACGGAGCGCTCGGCATTTGGCGGAAGACCCATGGTGGACGAAGCCCCTGGTAGTCGGTAGCAGACCCGCAGTACTTGATAGAAGGAGTACCTCTGATGGCTTTTAGGGGGAGTGTCGGGTATTGGGCGGAAGACCCATAGTGGATGGAGAGCCTGGTATTTTGTAGAAGACCCGCAGTACTCAACAGGAGGAGTACCTCAGCAGTCTAAGGTTAGTGAGTAGCACCTCGGAGTCGGGATAGGACTATTGTGCTCGACAGAGGAGGAGTTCTCCAACATCCTTGTTTTTTTCATCGTGAATAAAATCATGGTTTGATCTATGCCAATGAACTTTGTGTTTTCCTCATGATTGAGATGGGTTACTTGATGACTTAGGTATATGTGTGGGCATATACCTAAGTAAATTTTATATGTTGAGATCTTCTTTGTTGTTTATCCTTGTTGGATTTTAGTGAGACCTTGAGGGTCTTGGGGTCCCTACTGAGTATCATTATACTCACCCCTGTACGGGCTATGCCCACACCTCATTGTGTTGGATGTAGACGACGGACAGCGCTAACCAAGGTAGAGTGTACGAGGACTGGACGGTACCTAGAGGTGGATACTCAGTGTGACGGCACATGGAGTGAACCGATAGACGTGGAGTGCTGTGGAGGACTTATGTACCTACCCTTCAGGTAGGAACCCAGAGGAAGGTCTAGGAGATGCTTCACCTTTCAGCTCTTGTCTTTTCAGTTTTACTTTTCTTTCAGTTTTAGCTATACCTTTTTGATGGGCTTGTATTTCTGGCCCCTTTGTACTTTCAACACATTTTTTATACTTTTTTACTTAGTGTTTTCTTCCATTTTTTCTCTGGTTGTGTGTGTGTTTACATTTTATAAAAGCAATGCCTTCCCAATTTATAGGGAGTTATGTCTTTGGTGCTAGTCACCAACCTCTGGCCTATGGAAGGCAGGCTTCGGGTAGTCATGGCACAGGCCCCGAGGATAGGTCGTGACAGAAATTATATTTACATATGCTTTATTACAAGGATATAAGATCTATTTGTTCTATTTTTCTTTTTTAAATTCATATCCATCTTATTATTTTCATAATATTTATTTTAAAAACTCAAAAAATTGGTAAAATTCATATTTTTTGTTTGATTAGTGTAAACTAATGTTTTAGGTTTCCATAAAAAATATGTTTTTCCTAAGATTAATGGAATTATTCGTCCTCTATATATAACTCTATTTCACTATTGTTACTAGGATACCAGGGAATTGAATATTAGGATAATATAAATGAAGTTAAGATACATAAATGAAGGGATAAATGGATAATGATCTCGTAAGATAAATGAGAATAATAGAAGAATAATCCTTACATATTTACCATTTTTATCATTTGTTATTATGTATAAATAACATAGTTGTTCTTATATAATCATTTGGTTTTATAATTTAATATTAAAATATTTTAAAATTCAAAAAAATATCAAATTATAAATTCATTATATATCTTATATTAATATTTATTTAAAAATAATAATAGGGATAAGAACATTCAAAATCAAATAGGAACAAATTAAAAAAACATGAAAAATATGATAAATTCATTCCATAGTGTATTGAAATACTAGACCATCACACTTATATTCATAATAAATTATCAAATTTGAAATTCATAAACACATTTTCAAAAGATAATCCTCTCAAAAAAATTCTATTATCCACCATTAAATTAATTATGTTAATTTTCAATAAAACACTTTTTACTTAATTTTAATAATGTCATTAAGTTATATCCAATTTAAATATTATAGAAGTATCATCTATTTAAAATTAATTAGAAATATTTTTTCTTGGATAGTTACATCACATTTTGTAATTTCACAAAACACTCACATATCATCTTTTTTTGTTTTTCATTCCATCTAGGACTATATGTTTTATTTAATTTTTTCTTATTAATTAATTTATAATTTATCGATTTTATCATTTCTCAAGAGATGAAAATTTTATTTTACTCCTCATCTGTATAACAAAGAGGAATATTTTCAGTTATTGTTATTTTAAATGAAACATTTATTTTTTACATGAGAATAATTTATCATCTCTTATCCAAAAAGGGAGAGGTTTTTTAAATTTTACAACAGTTTTTTTCCCATTCACAAGGGGATATATATGTTCAATGTGGGATGATTTGGTATCATTACATTATATTTTATATAATTTTAAACAATATGAGTTTTTATGAATGAAATATCCAAATATAACAATAGTATATAACTAGCTATCTCAATTTTATCAAATTGTACAAAAATTATCTAATGAATCTTGATAGACTATTTTTTAATTTTTGATTTGATGGTTCATGACATATAACCAATAAAAATTAAGACAATTTTCGGAGATCCTTCAAAAAATATATTTCCCTTACATTGAGATATTTTGTTTTAATTATTATAAACCCCTTATATTTTTATCCAATAAATTTTCATATTTGTTAATAGTGAAAGAATTACTAAAAATAATATGCATGGTATAATAAACATAAGATGAAGACCAAGGTATTCCAAACTAGGATTACATGATGGTGGAAAATGATGAAATCAATCGAAAACCTTATAAAACAATATAGAGTCTTGTTATTCAATTTTATAATATCAAATTCTACAATTTTTTTACTTCATTGATGATCTATGTTGTACTAAATATATTAAGTAAAAAAAGGATAAAAATAATCATATAATTATCTTCCACATCTAGAAACAAATTTCTAAAACTTATTCAAATGGAAGATGTGCTAAAATAATGATATAGATATTGGAAGAAAATTTATTTAGTATAAGTCCTCTCATCCAAACTCAAATAAATGTTTTTATATCAATTAAAATTATGAAATAGGATACATGCTAAATATATATAGTAGAATTTTGGGGACAATACCTAATAAATAAATTCTATCATTTAAAATCCTCTAACTAGTTAAATGTCAAAACAAATTATTCCACAAATAATGAATAAATTAACGTAATAGTGAATTATAAATATTGACCTCATAATTCAATCCCTTATATTTGGGTAAATAGACAGTAAATTATGTACAATATATGTACTTGAAAAAAAATCAAGAAATAATGAAGATATTCTAATAATTTATCCTAAAATCCAATCATCCTGATGAATGATAATTGTAATATTAGTAAAATGGAATGAAAAAAAAATTGAATTGATGTTTAAGTGTAATTGATAATAAAATCTAAACAGAAGCTTCAATGCTAATATTTCAAATTGTGGGAAGTCAATAAGAAATATAACAACCAACTCAATGATACAAAATTTCAATGATCATGAAAAATTCTAAATAAATGAAAATGGGAATGTACTCCGACAACCAATATATAAAACAAATCATCCATAATGTTTAAATGATAAATAGTTAAATAATGACACGAATTAAAAATAATGGTTAAATGATAAACCACAAGAATAGAATTCAATTCTACTCCAATATTAATTTCCATCCATAATTAAATTATGGAATCATTAAAAACCATAAGGAGTGCTCATTTATAGAAAACATCTATATTTAATTGAGAGGTAATGATACTCGGTTAAGATATTGTAGGGATTATCAAATAGTGAAGTAGATCCCAAACATAAGGATACATAATTTCATTCTTATTTTTATTCCTAATTTAAAGAAATTTAATTCATTTTCTATATTATACATTATCATATTACTCTTAAATAATTCAAAACATATCTTTATCCTCTTTTTATAATTTCAATATAGAATTAGAAACTCATCAATTAGTTTCACTCTATTATTTCATCCCTTATTCATAGTGAATAAATAAGTCTGTGGGATAGAGACATGACTCATTTCAATATATGATTAAATAATCTATAAGGATAAGACTTGAAGAACTTAAAATCATTAATAAATTTTTTTTATGGGTAATTAATTTTTCATTTATATGAATTTAGGTATGTCTTGTACTTAGTGTTGTCCATATCTATGAAAAAGGTCACTATACATCATCATAATTAAATAAAATTATTTTCTGGTTACGTAAATTTATTTCTTATATAAATAGTTGATTTTTTGATCTCTTATACTAAACAAAATTAATTTTTTCTATGTATAGGAATTTTGAATATTTTAAATTATTTATTAATATATTTTACATTCGCAAGGGTACCAAATAGATCTAGATTATTTATAGATAATTACCTTGTGTAGAGAGTGAGTAAAAAAGTATTTACCCACTATTATTTGTGATTTAATTGAATTTTAATTCACATAATAGCCTTAATATATTTATAATGTTCTTATTAAATTAATCTTATAAGAAATTCAGTTTATATATTTGTTTCACCGTAGATTCATTTCCTGGACAATCATTCTCATATAAATCCCTAATCTTAATTTTCCCCAATAAGATTATATTTTTTTTCTACAAGATAATTAAATTTATTTATCTAATTTTCTTCTTCTTTTTTATTTTAATAATGGTATTTTGTATACACTATTCAATTAACTCCCTCCAACATTTTCTTAATAAAGTTAATTTTAACACCCTTACATTGACCGACACATGGTCTCAGAGACAACACTTGAAATTTTATATTTTTTTCGTTTTAATAAACCATGGATTACTAATTAAAATTTTATTATACAGTATATTTCTTATTAACATCAATATTTATCTTATTTATTCCCTTAATTCATAGTTATTTTTGTTTTTTTCAGATAATTTTTTTTTACTTTTTTGAAATAATATTTCAAATGTTTTTTTTATTTTCAAATATTATTGATAGTACATATCATATAAATATAGATAAATTCAGTTCATATATATATAATCATTCCCAATAAAGAAAACCATTTTGATAGGTTATTGCATTCCTATAAATGGGAAACTTGATTAGATCCAACAAAAACATCAAATTTATTATGGAAATATTTATTTCATAATATTCTAATCTATATCTTGAGTATTGATGTCAAAAAAATTAGTTTATCACTTTAAAAAAGTCATTACATCTTCAAAAAATTAGCTTACTTTTGATTAAAATCTACTAGGTTGTAATGTTATTCTATTGAACACCCTCTTTTGAAGTAACATAAAAAAATCAAAAGATCAAACTTAGACTAATGAAACATTAAAATATTCAAAAATAAAATATAATGAAGAATTTATTATATTCACAATGTCTTTATAATTAATAAATCAATTGAAGGAAGTTATGATTTACTAGTTTCTTCTTCAAAATTTATATCCAGAACATCCTTCTGAAGTGTTGATGAAAATTAATTTGAATTGAGATGATTTACTTATCAGATAACATTTCATTGTAGAAAGTTAAAACACTAGAAATTAAAATGGGTTAGAAAAATTAATTCTTGAGTATCTTTTAGTTAGATAATAAAATCAGAAAGAGATATTGAACATACTATAGAAAATATATATAAACTAAATATTCATATAATAAAGAATAAAGTATACTACCAAAGTCATTTATCAAGGAACCATTCTCTGATGAAGTATATAATTAAGAAAATTTAAAAATGATATTAAAGTTAAATGTATTTAATAATTATCTATATCTAAACCATTAAAAATTAACGTATATTATTTTATACCTTTTAAAGGATATGAAATTATTAAATGATAAAATTAGGGTATTATCTATATAATTTAGTCAAATGATTGCAGATAAATTTTCATCCTCTATAAAGGTAAAATTATTCAAAAAGACATGATCTAGATATTTTCCTTCAACGATAATATTGAAATAAAAAATTAAAATTGATATTGTGAATATCTAGGAAATATTATAGATATATTTCCTTAAGAAACAAAATTATGGAAATCATTTTTCTCTATAATCCTTAAAAGTAATAAAATAGAATATGATACTCCAATTATGATGGAAGAAGTTTTTTGGGAAAACATATTAAGGATTTAAAATTTTAAGAAAATAAATAATAGCGTGTGTCTATTATAACATTGAGGGAAAAACAGCTCAAAAATATACAATAAACTATATATAATGTTTCTTTCTAAATAGATTCCTTTTCCCAAAATAGAAAATGAGGGTAGAAGGAATCCAAACAAATATAGTCTCTAAAGGAATTATTTGTTATAATTTATGGACTATATAATATAGGGTCTTTAATGTTTATCCTACAAAATAGTTATTATGAAGATCTTTCTCTCAAAGAGACAAACCATTAATTAATGAACAATGAAAATAACCACCAATAGTATAATCTATTTACTTTTTTATTAAAACTCAAAATAGTCATGTAAAATTGATCTTCCTACAATAATAATCATTTATTTTAAACATAAATTTATATTATATATTAAAAAATTATCACAAGGAAACTATTCATATTCATCCTTAGATCACTAATGATTGAATTTAATTTCTAGATATTATATAGAGTTTCCTTATTATATAAAAAAATTCATTAACTTAATATTGTTTAGATATAGTTATAAGAATATAAAAAGAGTATTTCATCATTCATTTGAACTTACGCCTTGAGAGTATCATAATTATTACTTCTAGAAAAAGAAATTGGATATTTTCTCTAATAAATTTTTTTTAAAATTTAATCTACTCGGAGGAAGTGAAATTTATTTATGTTCCTTACTATTTTTTAACCTACCCTACTTCATATCTTTTAATATTTCTATTAAATACAAATGGAACCAGTGTAATTGTAAAATTAATTTCCATATTGTTTATTTATTCTTTTTATCTATAAAATTGATAATATGGTTTCCAATGTAGTATGGATATCATCCCCACTATCATATCTAATCCCTTGTATTTTTATTCCTACAAGAAAAAACACCTATAATATTTTAATTTTTTTAATGAATAGAATACACAATTAAAAAATTAAATAAAGATAAGAATATATGAGAATGTATGAGAATAATGGTAGATGATTTATTTAATAATTACTAGTTTCAACTGATATTCATATGTATAAAAAACATGACTTTATTTTTATTATCCTCTGATATTGTAATTAAATTTAAAAATCTTTCTTAATTCAATTATAATAAATTTTTTAAAACAATATATATATCATGAAATAATCATACAATTCTTATGTATTGAGGAATAGAAAATTAGAAACCACTGATGAATAAATATTGAACAAAGAAAGAATAAAATTCTATCCTCATATCCTTATGTTTTGATAATTTGGGATGTCATGGTCAGATACAGAATCAAGAGACAAAGGGAAATTATATTGGGGCCTTTTAAAATTTCAATCTTCAAAAAGATTCATCCAGACATCAAATTCCATCAATTCAATTAGTGATATTTCAATATAATGAATGTGTTCTAATTTTATAAAATATGGTACACATTATCCAATATTATTATTGATGAACAATCCCAAAAAATATATTTTTTCAAGGAGAGAAATTTTTTGTTTTAAAATTTTATAACTCCCCCTCATACCAAAATATCATTCATTATAATTTCGGGAAATGATAATTTTTTCATTTTTGCATTCTTTAAATGTCAGTATTTTTAATCAATAATCAAAAGATGTTATTTTCCATCTGATAGTGTGATTTTTCATAAATACTAACTAAATATTTATTATTTTACAAGGAATTCTACATATTGAAATACGAGAGTATATTTCACAAGGAGGCCAATCACACCCATTGGTTTTTTATTATCACTATTTATAAAATAAAAAACACTACTAAATATAATATTAAATGTTACAATAATTTATGAGGGTTTAAATAGAATATATATATATATATTAAAATAAATAAATTAAAAATAAAATAATAAAACAAAACAATTAGTGGGAGAAAACAATTAATCAACAACGTAGCTATTGAAATTTCACTAACAATAGTGATACCTCCCCATATAGGGTGAGACTCTCACAAAACGTGTCTAAGAAACATCTTATCCACATATTTTATTCTTAATTCTACTCCAATGTATAAAATATTATAAGGGTGAAGGAGAAGAATAAAGATGGATTGGAGGAAGAAGTTGAAAATCAGAAAAATTGGAAAAAAACATACCCCAATAAGTTTTTTCTACATCCAAATCCATATAATAAATTACATAGAAATATTGATGTGTAAAAACTACGAACAAATTTGAAGAAAATTTGATGTTAGTTCTTTATTTTCATGGATGTGAGATTCATGAAGAGTTAAAAACAAATTAATAACTAAAGTGATATGAATATTATAAAAATAAAAAAATATATATTATAAATATAAAAAATATATAATTGTTAAACACCTTTTATTTTCAAAAAATATTAAATCCTATAAATAATGCTAGAGTATAAATTTATAGAAAAATGGGGTTGTTTATTTCCCTGAAAATATTCTAAACAAATAGTCACACAAAATACTTAATTATCATTGGACATGATAAGTATGATATGTTACCACATTACTAATGTAAAAGTTTTTTTTCAAGATGACTCTTGAAATTCCAATACTAGGGTATCCCATGAATTTAAATACATTAAAAAGGATAAATCATTGGAATCCATTGTAAAATATTTCTTTCTCAATATTTTCCTCCATGTTCATGTAAACTCTCAAATCATTTGGAGAAGTACATCTTTAGATATGAGTGCATAATTAAAATTAATCAAATTGTGACAGGATTTTAACACCCAACATGTGATTTTCATTTGTCCCAATTATGTTATGATTCATTATTAGGTCTAGTTGAATTTACTGACTCCCATTAATATTTTAAACTTATATAAAATTTCAATTTGGATTAGTGAAAATTTTATTTTTGATAAACTATGCTCATATAATAGTTAACAATTAATCCATGTTCACAATAAGTTGAAAAAAATTCCTACACCATAAATATATTACTCTTACCATTAAAATGATAAATTGTTGGTAATAAAGAAATTAATTTTATAATAACATTTATGAAAATTTTAGCATCATAAACCCCAATACATAAACATTTAATTATTGGTAAATCCTAAAATATTCAAATAAAGAACCACTCATAAATTAAATGTGATAAAATTTCAAAAAATGTATTTCTGAAAAAAATTCCATAATATCTCATCGATTAAAAATAATTTTAATTTTCACTTCCCACATTTAAATTTTTTCAACTCAAAAGTCCATATGTGACCCAATCATAACTTATCCCACATTAAAAATTATTCCACACTTCACTCATGATATTTAATCATTATTTATGATCATACTTGAAAAATATACGTTTCACTATAGTCTTGGGAAAATTTTCACCCCAACACACTAAGATACATAATAATGTTCTCAATCATGCTAATGTTTCAATGTGATTTTTGTATCTAAGTGTTGGTGTGTAAAAACAATTAAAAAATTAATCATAAAATGAAGAGTTTTAACTCTAAAGTATAATATATGAATATTATAAAAAATATAATTAACAACTCAATCAATTACCCAGTCCATATATACACCACTCCACCTTTGGAGACTCGGTTAATGTGTCAAAAAATTTAATGCAATTACTTCTTTCATCCAAAATCTCCATTTTTTCTTTAAAAAATTTTTAAGGTTAAGACTAAAATAAAATTAAATCATGAATGGAAATTCATTTAATATATTTTAAATGTTTCATGAGTTATAATTCTAAGCACAATTAATAATTTAATCACCTATCCATTGTACTTATTTTTCAATTTATTTATTATTTTTTTGAAATCATAATTTTTTCTATAGAGATTTATAAATATTAAATCATTTAAATATTTATAATTCAAATAATAATGGGACACACCTAACACACCAAATAATGAGTTTTTTATCACGAAATACATGTGAATGGCCTTTCCCTCACCCTGAATCATACAATATTGATGAAAAAAATATTAACTATGAAGGTTGGTAAAGACAATCATTGTGTAATGTGTCTTAGAGCTATCTGTAAATTTTTATATTCAATGGGAACAATAATGGAATATTTAAAGGTATATTTGACGTATAGGAGGATGAGAAAGGACCATTCACTATAGTAGAAGCTACACGGATTTCAAGAATGAGAGCGTATGGAACCTGCCATCAGGATAAGATTGTGCATGCACAGGATAGCCAAGCTGAACAGACATGATATGGTGGAGAGATGATTTCACGATGAAGATACAGGGGAGGAGTAGTTCCAAGTAGTTAGTCTGGGTTTTATGTAATGTTTGAAGCCTACAGGCAATGAATTCTTTTAAGGCCTATTGTCCATGTAATTCTTTCACCTACAGGCATTGTAAGGGTTCCACCTCACCCCTTGAAAGGTGGATTATCATTATCAATAAAAAATGAATGCCTTGGGGCAATTGGATGGATATCATCCTCTTTGAAAGAAAAAAATAATATATTATGGTTTAAATAAAAAAACAAAATTTCTCTCAATAATGTGAGGGAAATGAACAAATATGTCAAAATGTTTCATAATAACTCTAAGGACAATAAAAATATTTAGTTTCTCTATTTAATAGGCATGTATTTAAAAAAAATCAAACTTAGCAACGTTTTTTGCAATTAAATTTGAAAAAAATGATCTAATTGCACCAACCGTAGTAGCCCGAAGTCAGTGCCTTACTTTATTACATTGTCATAGATAAAATCAGTCAAAACCTAAGGGACCAATTAGATTCATGGTTTTCGAGGGTTATATATATACATGATACCCATTTTTAGTTGGTAATACAAAATAAAGTTTAATGCATAACCAATTTTAATGAGTTTCTACCACGGAAACTCATTCAAATAACTCATTTTTATAACATGGGGAAAGGAAACAAAATAACGGTGACCTCAACTGCATAGTAAGGGTTATGTACCACATAATATATCATTAATATATAATAATCATTAAAATTTAAATGTTGATAAATGAGATCAACTTCCATTTAAATAAAATTACTAACATGATAATATAATGAACAATCAATATGGTAAGGTAAATAACTGATAACACATTCCTGTTTATCAAAAAAATAAAATGAATTGAATCCATATATGATATAATTGAGTAAATAAAATTTATTATAAGAAAATAATTTTGGATTAATTCAATGATTAATTAAAAGATGTCTTGATTCCTAGGAACATTATACCATTACGTTCAATACCTTTAAAAAGACGATTAAAAATATGTTTGGTGAAAACCCATTTTATTTGGCCAACTAATTTTCATCATGAGACTATTGAATCATCAGGGGTCTTGTATTAAAATTTCTCCAACCCATTTAATTCATGTCCATATCATTCCAAATATATCTAATAATAAATTTATTTTGTAAATAATGTTCCTTATCAAATATTTGTATTGATTAATGGATATAGATTTATCAATACATCCATTGTTTTTCAAATAATATTCAAAGTAAACAATCATTGTAAAAATGGTATATGTATTAGAAAATAATAATATGCATCACACATGAATATGGAAATATAATAGAAATTTAATTTATAGTGAATAATGGTTACAAGAAACTTATTGTTTCTAGATAAAGTTATCAGTCACAAAACAAACTGAGATTTCACAATAATTTTTACCACTTAGGAATTTCCAATTAAAATCACCTTGGATGAAATAATTAAAATAAAATCATAAAATACCTTGAATAATTAATTAAAAATGATATTTAATGTAAAACTCGTTGTATATGAAACCCATAAGAGTGAATTTATGGATAATAAAAATAATTCTCGATGGAATATAAATTGAGATAAAATCACTTATTACATTTTTCCTTTTGTGTGAATGTGATTTTGCCACATTTATAGTGGTTTTAAAAAAACATATAAACTTATAAGATAACTATATTTTTGTTTATAATATCATTTAGTATCCTTTTATAATATATCATCACACATTTGTTAATAATCTTGTATTGTTCACACTATTTCAGGTGTTAATTTCTTGGTTTTTTCATTTGTGCATTGTTGTGAAATTTCCAGTCCATATAAATATTATATAGTTTTTCCATATAAAAAATCAAATAATTACCGAATTATAAAATTTTAACACCAATTATACTTTCAAAATCAATATTGAATGGTTTTTATGAAAAATGAAGTAAGTTATGATCTGGGAGATGTAGGATGTGCGTACACATGTGCATTGTTTACATTTTCCATGATCAATATAGAAAGAAGGTATATGATATTTCACCTTATAATAATTACAATGATATCATATACTATATACTTATCTACTTATATATATCACTAATGTAGTGTAGTGTATAAAATTGAGATGCATCGCTTCATGAAGGTGGTAGTCCACACGTACATGAACGATGTTATCATCATTACGTGAGTGAAACGTAATGAAAGAAAATGAGATATGTATTATATTTATAAAATGAAAATTCTGTAATTAATGTCACAATTATTTTATTTATATAACACTTAATCATTAATTTTATCTTTATAACCTTCCATGTGGAGATTTCGTGAAAGAATAATCACACCACTTCATGAGATTGTAGTCTGCCACTTAGATGGACGATGTTATTTAATCTCTTATGGAATGGAATCTAAAAATATATTTATGATATGGTGACACAATGTGTATAAATATGTTTTAAATATTAAATATATACACTTTATATCCATCATTCTACCCAGCCTAGTGAGGTGGAAATAGAAAAATGGACGATATGGATTTATAAGGCGGTAGTTCGCCGTACACATGAACAAATATTTCCTATCAAATTTGATGGAAGTCGATATAATTTTTTATAATTATATTATTTTAAAAATACCCCAATATATGAAATTTCTATATTTTATAATATCATAATGTTTTAATAAAAATATAAGTATGTGGAGAAAGAAGTAAAATAAGGAAGCTCGTTGAAGAATATTACCTGCTCTTTGGGATTCCTCCATATTGGTGCATAACATATTTCCTATGATTGGTTTATTAAAAAAAACAAAATATTTTATAATTATGGGAGAGGATTTTGGAAGTGGTTTAGTAGGTTCATGTCCAAATAAAATAATTTTTATGGTGTGAATAAAAGAGGGTAGTGATTTACTTTTATAGTTGAGGATGAGAGGCATTGTTGAAAATACTCAAATATATTCCCTATTGGGAGGTCAATACTACCTAAATTGGATTATAAAATGATAATTAATGGTTTTACGGAAGATATAGTTGATAAAACCCTCCATTAAATAATTAACCACATGTTTTAAACATTTTGTTCCTTAATTTCTATGTTTCTTTATTTTTCCCAATTAATTTTTCACTATGGTAACATGTATTTTTATCCTAGTTGATTTATAAATTAAATATTAAACAAAATGAGACTTATTAGGTAATTTATAAATATTTAATATAAATAAAAATATCTAATTTAGAAAATAAAAATACAATTATTTTTTTATATTCATTTTATAACAAGGTTATGCAACAGGCAAAAATTCAGTTTAACCCTAACCATGCTAACAGATTTTTTATTATTTAGGGGTCAATATATTCAATATAAAATAATATTTGGGATATAAATGGAACATAGTTTATATTTATTTTCATTTAAAAATAACATATTATAAAATAGCGATTTTCATAATTTTAAATCTACTAATAAAATATAATTTATCATAAAATTGCAATAATGACAATTTTGACATTATTCATTTAAATTGAATTTAAAAATAAAAAAATATTTAAATTAGAATATATTATTTTAAACCCAATTTAAAATTATATATTAACATAAAAGAATAATTTTACACAATTATTCATTAAATTTACTTTTATTTTTATTATTTTTAGTGTCATTTTTTTATTGTCAATTAAACTGCTACTTTGACGGTGTTTCATAAGAATTTAAGGTAATTATTTAATCAAAAAAATTATAATGATAATAAAACATAATTATATTTCATAATGATATATATATTTAACTGAGAAGATTATGTTTATGTTTTTATCTGAGGGATTTATAGATATTAAAAATAATAAAAGTGAATTTTTGGTCTATTCTTTAAATATATTATTCTATGAGTCATATTGAAATGAAATTAGAAATTAATTTCCATTTATCAGATAAACTCATGTCCACTAAAAAAATAAATTCATGTAAAAAATTTAGTAAAAAGGTTATAGCATTTTCACTCTAATCTTACTAGTATAGTAATATAGTAAACTCATTTTTACCTTAACTATAATAATAAATTTTGACTATATTCATTATTAATATTTGTAAAAAATCGGTTCAATATATTAAAATTTAAAAAATATTTTTATTATAAATAATTAAATAATTTTCCCAAATTCAATTATCCTAATTCGAAAAAATTATTTAAAAATTATTCTCATAGACATTATGAGAATGTTGGTTTTCAAAATTAAAATATTCAAAAGTTTGCAATGTTTTAATATCTAAATTTTATATAAAAATGATTCAAACGAAATAAAGTATATTAATTGATATAAAATTTTACTAATTTTTCTTTAAAACCAATTCAAAATATAATTTAACATTTTAATTTGTTAAATAAAAAGGAAGCTTTCAATGAAAATTCATTATTTTTTACCATTCATCAAAAGATAAAATATTCTTTAAAAATAAAAATAAAAATTACTCTAAGATAATTGATATTATTACAATTTCAAATTTGAATTTTATTTTTCAAATAAATTTTCTAAAATATTTTAATTTAATTTTAAATGTGGTGTGAGAAGTGTGACTAAAGAGTGTTTTGTTTTAACCTGGTGATTCATGCATTGAAAACTATCGACAAAAATAAATTTATTCTTAATGAAATATATTATAAATATTTGGGGTGTTATATTCTCCAAACCTTAAATAAATTTCATCCTCATAATTTAAAAATAATCATGGTAATGATGTATTTGATATTTGAAAACTCCTTTTTTGAAAAACGGTTATGGTAAAAGTGTTAAAAAATTTCCTCATAATAAGATAGAAAGGGAAGTACAAAAGATTGAGGTAATAATCACATAACTAGGTTTCCAAATAGGACAACATTGGTGTGAAATTAAATATTGGACATGGAAGATAACACTAACACCCAAATACTGATGGAGAGTGATAAAAAATCATCGATCACAATAAACAGGGTGATACATATGTGGTTAATGACCATAAAACTGTATATTGAATATGTGTAAAAAAAGTGATTTATATGATAAAAAATATAGAAATAGGTAAAAATTTTATTTCCAAATCCTTTATCCCAAAGTTTATAAATTAGTTTTACAATATAAGAATATAATAAAATATAATAACTTGATTTGGTTCTATTTAATAAGTTTAATTTCATCATTTGGTTGTCAGAAAAATCATACCTTATACTAAGAAATAAATTTTTAAGAAAAATTTTTTTATTATTAAAGCACTAAAATTCACTTCTAATGGATCTTAATCCCCCAAAAAGAGTGTAAATCCATTTATTATATCTCAAAAGAAAAATTGAAAGCAATATGGTTACTAAAAATTATCCAATATGCGTATAAATACATATGGTGATGTAAAATAATAATCCATAAAACGATATATAAAGCACAACTTAAGAAATTTTATAATCAGTTACCCTTATGACCCTTACAAAATAAAATGTTCCAATACATTATAAATAAGGTCATTGAATTTCAAAAATTAACTTATCATTAATGCCAAGAAGAACATGAAGTAGCTCTTAATCATCATATTCATAACATTTGAATACCTTCTTCAGGTAATTTATTAAAATAATTGAATAACATGAATATCCATAAAAACTTATTAGAAAAATGAATTCTTCCTTATTCCTATAATAAAACCAAGATTATTGGACATATTCATCAAATAAAGAATTTGATAACTTCATAAAATATAGAATAAAAAGATTTTTAATATATCAGTAATCATTTCTAAGGTTTTTGGTAGTATCCAATTCACATTATCTATGTCAATCTTCACTTTATTCCAAAATAATTATCTCACCTATATTAAACATATTAGGGTCCACAATCATGTTTTTTCTAACAAGTTCAACTTTCCGCAAAATCAATTTTCTTGGTACCATACAATACATGATTTCAAATCAATTAATAAATAGTAATTTATTATAATTTCACAATTCTTATAACAAAAAATCAATTATAAAATACTATTTGGATATATTCTTAGTATCCAAATACATAGCCAAATTAGTTATTACTCTTTGATTATATAAACATCATAAGCTTTACCAGGATCCCTTAACTTCATCTAAGCTATATTCGCTTAATTAATAGGTAATTAATTTTCATTTTTTCCCATCTCCCAATATTTAAAACATTGAATAGAAGTGTTTTCTTTATTCCCATTACATTATTCTTCCTAGTAACCCTTTTCTCCTCAGTTATAAAAACTCTCCATCCCTTCAAGATTTTACCAGGGTCATTCTTTCTAAAACTATCTTATGGGTGGAAAATCCTTCATCAAATTCTTCCCTCTGTCCATTTTATTCTCAACCTCCCTCTTCTATTATTTCCTCCCATTGAATCCATAAATCATTAAGAATTATTTCTCTCTCTTGATAGAACATAAATATATTTCTTCATATGAAGAAAAATTTTGAAAAACCATCACAATTTGGAGGGTTGGCTTAATCCTATCAAATAAATGTTCAATATTCCATGCAATGTAGAATATATAATATGTATCATAACTATACAACATTTTAAATGTTTCTTCACACACAGTAACACTTTCTTCTTCCTTTTAATTTGATATAATGAGCTTCCACTTCACATTAGTTTGATCCCCATGAGGAAAATATTTTTCAAAGAATATCTCCATAAAATATTTATATTCCATGAGTTTTATTTCATCTTCCTCTGTATTATTCTAGACAAATGAACCCCATTGTTTACTATTGCCCTTTATAAAATAGACAAAAAGTTAAAACTTTTCCTTTTCACTATATACTGACACAAAAAAAATCTTCTCTAGAGACATAATCCATTGCTCATCTACCAGGGGATCTTTTGACCCACTAAATGATAGGAGCCTTCTTAACATAAATAGATACACCATAGGATAATATAATTGAGAAATAGTTTTACCCATCCAAGAAAGGTTATTTTTTCATGTCTAATTAATATACCCTAATATAGAATTAACTTACATAACACTAATAACATATACATTGGCTTCCTCAGTTTGAAAATCTCTATAATGGCCACAAGTATTGAATCACTTCTTCTTTACAATTATATTTATAAATAATGTTATATACTGGATTAAATCATAAGATTATGAATTTTAATTCATAGTTATTAATTCAAAATATTGTGTACCACTTATCAAAAATTAAGTTTTTTCCTTTTTAATCTCATAATCCTATATATGGGTTTTTTGGGACAGATTTGTTTTCAAATCCATCCTAATGGTTTTTAAAGAAAATTTTATTTTTAGAAATCATATCCATCAAAATTATAATAATATTTGAAATGTAAGGTATGTTTTTGTGTACCTGGTAATGTCTGAGTTAAGGATGATACACATTTTCAAGATTTATTACACTTATGAAACTCTAAAACAGAACACCGTCTACTTGTTCTATCTAGATGGGGTTTCATTTCATGGAAAACCCACCTAATATCTACCATACCAAAAAAAAAATTAAATGTTCATATATACATATCCTCAAAGTATATCATATGGATACATTTTTTAATATATGTTATCCTAAATCTAGTCCCCAAATATTCTACCAAACATCCTCTGAAACCAACAGTAATGAACCTGACCCCAGTAGACAAGATTCAGTGCCTTACATTATTACATTAGTATAGATACAATGGGTTGAATCCGGAAAGACTGACTAGGCTAGTTGTTTTTGAGAACTAGATGCATATATGATACCAATTTCACATTGGGAATACCAAATAAATCATAATAAATTAATAAAGTAAATTCTTAGAAACATTGATAACCTATTCAAAGGATTCATCTTCATAACCTGGGAAATTGAAAAAATATAGGGGTGAGCTCAAATTCTCACCAATAATTTTGTAAAAAGGAAAAAATCATGAATCAATAATATTAATCAACATATTAAATTTAATAACTGATAACATGTTCCAGTTAAATTTTTTTATTGTCAAGATAAGATAAGGAATAATAAATATGGAAATGAAAATAATTAAGAACACATACCATTTAGTAAATAAACTACAAAAAAAGAGTCCATATAAAATATCATAGATAAAATTTAATGGATAATAATGACTAAATTATGAATTAAGGAAGTGATTAATTATCATATTTCAGGTTTCCCATTCACATGATACTTTTATCATCAATTCCTTTCATAGGACGATTTAAAATATACTACGTCAATACTCATATGATTTGGCCAATGGGTTCATCCCATTAGACTACTTATCCATCAACTGGAATTAATTAATAGGTTACGAACTGATATAGTGAATTCCCAAATCATTCCTTATATATCAAATAATCAATTTCATTTAGAAAAAATGTTCCCTATGAAATATCATTGTTAACTAAAGAATATAGATCTATCATTTTTTTCTGAGTAAACCAAATAACTAATTATTCCTATATTCTATGAAAAAATGGTATACAGTTTAGGAAATAATCACATAATGTTTTAATATTATTTTTTAAGTTAAAATTAATAAACATTGGAAAATGGTTAATATAATCTGATTATTTCAAGATAAATACAACAATAACAAAAAAGGGATATTTCACAACAACTTTAACAACATATTATTCTACACTAAAATCCACTTTCATTAAATTACTCAAATAAAAACATTAATTAATATTAATCATGATATTACATTTCAAAGGGGAATTTTACTCACCACATTAAACAAAATTGGTTCATAATAAAAAATACGTTTCAATAGAATGTTAATTGAGATGAAATCCCTTACCTCACGTTTCCTTTTAGTGAAAATGATTTAACCCTCTTTGTAGAGGTTTAAAAATGTAATTAATCTATAATAGAACCTTATTAATATATATTATATCATATATTATCCTTTTATATCATCTCATCACATGTTCTTTAACAATCATTCATTATTTTCAATGTTTCGGGAATTCATTGATGGGTCTTAACATTCATGCATTGTTTTTTGTTCTTGTGATTATTATATAGTTTTTTTATTTAAAAAATAATTATCATGGAATAATTACCATACTTATATATCATTTATACTTTTTTCATCAATCATGAATTATGTTTATCAGGAAACTAAGTACGTTTCAATCATTTAGACCGTGGGTTGTACTTATGAATGAGTATTGTTCTTTTGAATGACCTTTACGGAAAGTAGGTAATTAATAATTTATATTTCCATAAAGATCATAATATCTTATATTATAGATTATATTCATATATATGTCATCTATATGGAGTGGTGATGAAAAGATAATCACATCCCTTCATGAAGGCGGTAGTCCAGAAATACATGAACGATGTTATCATCATTATGTATGTGAAAATTAAATAAATAAAATGATATATATTTTACAATTAAATATTAATAATTATGTTAGTAATATTATAATTATGTCATTAATGTCACATATAATCATTAAATTTATCATTGTCACCTTCTATGGGGCGTGTTAGTGAAACATGAGTCACATCGCTTTGCGAGGCAGAAGTCTGTCATAATCAAGACTGATGTTATCGTATCTCCTATGAATTAGATGTTAAAAATATATATAAGATATAGTGACTGTAGTGGTATAAATATGTTATAAATAACATATATATATATAAACAAGCATTTGATAAATCCTTATACCCATCCTTGAGAGTTGGAAATGAAAAAAATGAACTACATCTGTTCACGAGGCTATATTCTGCCATTTACATAAATGATGATTTCCTAACCCATTTCAAGGAAGTGGAGATGTTTTTAGGTAATTAAATTTTAATAAAAAATACCATTATATAGAATATACTTAATATACAATATCATCATGGTTTAAAAAAATTTATAGAGTTTGAGAATGAATTAAAATAAAGAAGCTCATTAAAGAACATTACCAAGTCTTCGTGTATCCTCTTTAGGTTTTCACTAAATCATTCCTACGGTGGATTAATTCCAAAAATAAGGATTTTGGAATGATAAGAGAGATTTAAGGAATTTATTTGATCTTATATTGGCTGAACTAAGGTGTTTTGAAGGTGTGAATAATTGAATCAAGTGAGTTCCCTTTTATAGTTGAGGTTAGTTGAATTATTCTAAATACTCAAAAGTATTCACTATTGGGTGATCAATAATAGCTAAAGTGGATCAAAAATTTATAATTAAAGGTTTGTATGGATTATATAATCGACCCACATGTCAAAAAAATAACGAAACACTTGTTTTAAACATTTCATTCCTTAACTTCTAAGATGCATAATAATTACCATTTTAGTTTTTCACTATGGTAACTAGTATTTTTAACCTAGAAAATTTATACATCAGAACAAAACCTAAATGAGAATTATTATATAATATAGACCCATATATTATTAATATAATATATAATTTAAAAAATATATTTCCACAGTGTTTTGGAAATTAATTTTAACACAAGCACATGTGATGTGAAAAAACATCGCTTTATCTTTAACCACGCGAACATATTTTATACAATTTATGGGTCAATATAAACATTATAAAAGAAAAATATATCCATGATTTTAAAAATTTTAATATTTATTGTCATTTAAAACTAACATGATAGAATATAGTATTTTTAGTAATTTTGAATCATTTTAAAAAATATAATTTATCATAAAATACTATTAATGTAAGTTTTGTAATTATTCATTTAAATTCAATATTAAAATATAAAAACAATGATGAAATTATAATATATTATTCTAAATCTTTTTTATCATGATATATTCATCTAAAAAATAATGGAACCTAATAATTCCTTCAATTCACTACAACTCCACTATTTTTAGTATCATTTATTTATTTTAATATTAACTAAAAATTAATTATATTGGTGTTTCTTAAAAATATAGTGTAATTATTTCATCTCGAAAAAATGAAAATAAATTATCATCATAAAAGTAATATATTTTATTTCCAAATGATATATATAACCAAACATATATTGTTTTCCCTGTCCCAATTCATTATATATATTAAAATTTATAAAAGTATATCTTCTATCTTTTTCTTTACATAAAATATTATAAAAGGACACCAAAAATGAAAAGATGGAATTAATTTCCATATTTTATAGAATCATATTGAAATCATAGAAATAAATTCACAAACTAAAATTAATATAAAATTTTATGTCATTTTAACTCTCATCTTATTAGTTTAACACTATAGTAAACTTATTTTTACCTTTACCATGGTAATTAATTTTTACAGCATTCACTATTCAATTTGGTAAAAAATAATTAGAAAATATTTGAAATTATATATATTTATGAATAAACATATGGAATCTAAATTTCCAAATTCAATTCACATAAGTCAAAAATTTTATTTTAAATTTAATCCGAAAGACATGATGAGAAAGTGGGTCTTTAAGGAAAACATTTTCATAAGTATATAATTTATTTATAAGTAAATTAAATATTAAAATGATTTCAACATCCTAGATTGAATTAATTGATATAAAATTAAACTAATGTTTCTCTGATAACAATTTAAAATATAATTTAACATTATAAATTATTTAAAGGAATAGTAATTTTTAAATTAAAAAACATTATACCAATATTCAAGGGAAAATAAATTTCTTAGAAAAAACCCCAAAATTCACCCTTAGTTAATTTGGGTACTATGTTTTCAAAAATAAATTTTAGTTTGACCAATAAAATTTCTAAAAAAATAAAATTTAATTGGAAATTAAATGGTTAAACCTTGACTAAGTTGTTCTTTCTTTAAAACTCATGTTGTGTACATCACAATAAATCAATGAAATTAAATTTGTTCTTAAGGAAATATTATGTAAATTATTTGGATGTTTCAATAGTTTAACATCAAAAATAATTTCACATTTATTCATACAAAAAATAATAAATATCCACCAAAATTATGTAAAGAGCTAAAATTGATAATGACTATTCATTGAAGATAAATGTTCCTAAAAATGAATAAGAAAAACAAAAAGGGAAAAAACAAAAAAGCGGGTTGACACCCCCCCCCCCCGCATGGAAATTTAACTGTGCCTTATATTTTCAGTATATTGGAATAAAGTTTGAAGATAATATAAATATAAAAATAGATACAACCATGATTTGGTTTGGTTATTCTAACCCTCAGTTAATGTCCTAGGTTTTACCACATTAATCCTATAAATCCAGAAAAAAAAACATAACATATTTATTTAAATAATAATAAAGAAAAATAAAAGGAAAATGAAATAATAGAAGATATATATTTGGTTTTTCACCTCCTAGGTTGTATAATGTTTTTAATTCCCCTATTAAATAAGATTATGATGATCATTTCCAAATAAAAATATTAATGATGTTTTATGGAATGAACCACCAATATTTATAAAAGGATTCCAAGAGAGGTAACCACGAATGAAAAGAATAAATATATCAACCACAAAGAGATAAAAAAAGATATGTATAATTTTAAAGGGGTATGGAATATAATTTTTAGGGTCAACATGTGGACTATTTTCTGTATCCACCTACGTCTAATATAAATGTTGATATCCTATAGGAAGTAAAATCACTACTGTCTTATCTAGATCTTGTTCTTATTTATTTATGATCTTTTTAGTGGTTCTTTTCTAAACCATTAACATCATATCTTTATTAATGGTTCATTGTTTGTCATATTTATAATTGATTATATCTTGAATAGGTGATCATTCTGAAAAAAAAATATGAGTGTATTGAAAATGTATGTTCATTAATTTAAAATCAAAAGGATATGATTCAAAAATTAAAGTCTTTTATAATTAATCACTCATCTCTATGTATTTGTTCTTAATGTAAATTCACTAGGAGGATGTATGAGAGTTGTGGAAGAGCTTTATTTTAAATATATCATCAACTACTTTAATTTTTTCTTTGACTATTTGGGGATCACTATTTTACTTTCCTAGAATTTCTTCCTTCAACACTCATAAAAATGGAATGAATTTAAATTTTCTTACTCACTTTCCCAAGAATTTTTTAATTTAGATACACTTGATTTCATAAAAAAATCTTCCCTATAAATATAATTTATTTTTTCCTATGTATACCATTTATTAAAATAATTACTATGGAAAAAAATCATATATATTGAAAAATAAGGATATTTAATAGAGTTCTATATTTCAGTTTCTGGAATTTAAGAATTTTTTATTTTTTTATAACTATGTGTAACCTTACGGCCATCCAAATTTCACTAAGGTATTTATCTTAATTCAAAAATAAATATATTTTATTTACCTAAAAAATAGTTATCGTGTCATCCAAAGGTAGACCTCAAAAGGAGGCTACTCAAAACCACTAATTTTTTATTCTCAATATTTTAAAACTAAAACACACAAATAAATGTACTAATAAATGATATACTAATATAGTTGGAGTTTATATAATATAAAATAAAAATAAAAATTCATGAATTAAAATAAAATAAAGAACAATGATGTTAGTGAAATAAAGGTTATAATTCTCAGGAATTCACATTAGTTTTATCGTTATTCATTAAATAACTTTCAATATTTCACTAAATGTTGATATCTGAAAATATCACTCATTGAAATAATGTTTCATATTTTGTTTCCCCCATAGAGATGTATTCATATGGGTTAATACTCTATCTAATTATAGTAATTAAACATCCTCACCTCACATACTAAATGGAATAATATTCCACCTTATACAATATTTTAATTATGAAGGATATAATAAAGATTAACATGAATTAGAATATCACAGTAGGAAAAATGGAGCAACTAAATAACCTAATCAGTTTAACTTATTAAAAAATATTTTCATTAATTTAATAGAAATAGTTAATTCAAATAACTCAATTAATAACAAAGATCCCTCCCTTTGAATAAAATCCCAAGTTAGTACTCCATTTTCATAAAAATAAAATTCATTGTAAGAGAAAAAAGATTAAAATAAGAGAGAATAATAAGATAAAGTGAATCAAATATATAACAAAAATTATAAAGTATTATAAAATATAAAAACATCCCCTTAGCTACTAAAATTTACTAACTCAATTAAATCATGTGGAATTATAAGTTTTTTAGAAAGACTGGTGGCGGATATCCCTCAAAATATTCCCAATATTTTTCACATATTTTTAGACCAATAAATGGATAAATCATTAAATTTATCCATCAATTAATTTCTTATTCTATTTCATTGGTGTCCACCTGAAAAAATCATAACTTAATTTAAATTGTGAACAAATTTATATTTTCATATTATTGAAGAATTGTTTTGAAGCTAGATATACTCTTTATATTCCAATCCGCTGGTTTCCTGTACATTTTAGTCCATTAAAAATTCCAAATATTGAGTAAACACATATAATTATTCTTATCATATATTCTATAATATATTCATAAAAACATTTACCTCATCTGGAAAGATAATTTGTGATATATGGTTCCATAATTAAAATTACTCAAAAACATGCATAGATTTGGAGGCCCAACATGGAATCTTAATTTTTTAAATATATGGATGCATTCAGATCTGATTCCAATTTATTAAAATGTTTACAATAAAAGAATTAATCTTAAAAATAATAATTTTTCAATTTATTTTTTTTTGATATTTTTATACCCAAAATAATATGCATATAAAGAAATTGAAAATTTAACCATTTTTATAATATACTATAAAATATTCAGGAACCATTAAAATGTGTCAATTATTCATAAATTTGTTATTATTTTAATTAAAACATTTAATTACGTAATAAAATGTATGAAAATATGGTCTTTATCGCCATACATTTCTAAAAAAATGACAATTCATTTAATTTTTTACATTATCTTTTTTAAGACACATTATTCACAGCAATCGAGGATAAATCCTCATCAAATTTATAAAGGGTAAGAGTTTTCTTATTTTCATTCCCTTTATATTCTCATTAATAATGTGTGAGTTTATATTAAATGTTTTTATGATATATATCCTTGTCATATCTTTTTAATAATCAAAAATAGGGAGAGTTTTTTTGAATTACAACTATAGATATAATTTAAAGATAAAACATTATTATCTCATTGAGTTCAATAAATGCAAAAATACTATGATTAAAATTTGTTAATAAAATTATTATTTAATATATTATTTATTTTATATTTTATTTTATTCATAAAAAGAGGAAGCATTCTTGGGTTATCCTCTAGATACCATAATTATCATCATCTTTAATTTAATGTTTTAGTGATAAAACATCACTTGTCATTTTATATAACAAATTTTTCTAAGAACTTTTAATGAAAAAATAAATAAACATAAAATTAATTATATAATATAAAAATGTTGAAACAATGATATACCTGAACAATATATCAAAAATGTGGAACATAAATAAATTATATAGCACAATAAATATATAATTTATTAAAAGATTAAATACTTATATGGAATCATTGTTAACATTTTTTCGTACATCAATGAATATATATGAAAAACTACATCAAAAATATAATAGTAATGATAAATTTTCTAAAATAATACTTTACATTATAATTAAACTTTTAAAAAACCCTTCAATTGATGATTCACCAAACAAATTAGGAAAAATTTCAATGCATACTTATACAGAATTAACATTTTCATATAAACTCTAATTATCTATAGTACATCAAGGAAAACATGAAAATGGATAAAACACAAAATAAATGAAGAATATCAAGGTATTAGATCTTATGAAATAATATTTATCATCTAAATTAATATTATCTATTGATCATAAAAATAATATTATGTGACCAATGGATAATGAAAAATCTAAGTGAATACAAATATAAAATTGAACTCGTCATAATATCATTACAAATAGTAATAATAAAAAGATGATGAAATAAAAATGAATTATCATCATATATTTAATAATATTGTGATCTCCAACTAAGATATCCATCTATTACTCAAAATATATGCCATTTACTAGAATGTATAGACATTGATAAATAGATGATGAGGTGAAATATATTTTTTATATTTCGTCATCAATTTCTGAAAAATTGTTGTTTAAGATAAGATATCAATAAAGAATCATAGTTTCATCTCGGTTAACTAAAATCGAAATGATCATAAAAAAATTCCATTTTATCTAAAATGTGAAAATTCTACAATAAAAAAATAAGTCATAGTTGTTATAATGGTAAATTTTGAAAAAACATAAAACGATCTACACTATTAACAATAGTTAAATGTGAAAATTTTAAAATGCAATCCATGCTAACTATACTAATAGTATTCATCAAAAATAAAATTCATAACTATGTATAATGGAATAAGGAGAGCTCATTTCAAAAATGTGTGGGTTTGATGTGGATTATTTATTTTTCAAGAGAGAGAAAATATATTAGCATAGAGTGAAGGAGGGATCATAAATCCTTAACCATTTGTATGTTCTGTTTCTAGTTATAGGTCCTATTTGAATAGCATACCCTTGGTATTCTAGGTTTTCTTTTCTTTTTCATCAATCCATTGTTTCAAATCATTATCCTTTTTTATATTCAATTAAAAGATCATAAGGAACAAATCCATTGTATTCACTCCCACATTTTTTTATTTGATACTAGTGAATGAATAATTCTTTTGGATGTGCTCTTTCATTCTTATAATTTTTTATCAATGAAATACCTAGAATGAAAAGATAATAATTTTATGATTCATGATCATGGACATATTAGTAATATTGACTATTCGATTTATGAAAAATTGGATAGTAATTTTACTCAATCATATCATGATCTTGATATAATATCCTCCTCTCACTTTAGAATAAACCAAATAAATTTTTAGTTTTTTTAATCATTTTTTAATATAAATATTTTTGGAAGACATTTAGTTTCTCAAATATCATTAATATCTATAATATCATATCCTTCCATAATTTTTTATTTTTTATCAATATCAAAACAAATGAAAAAATTCTTATATTATAATAATAGAAATCTTTATTAACTTACTTATCTACTTTAAATTATCATGAATCCCTCTTTATTTATGTAATATTAGATATATAGAATGACCAATACTGGAGAGTGATATTAGTATATTAACTCACCATCCTCGCCAGTTTCTTTTAATACCTATTTACTTAACATTCATATCATATTTATGGTCTTATCAACAAAAAATATTAAAAAAATATAAATAAAAAATAATTTAACTAAAAAGAAATTTCTCATACACTCATTGTCTACCGAATTCCTAAGATTATATGTCCCTTGTCCCATTATGATTTCATTCGTTTCATTTTTGGTTGTATACATCAATTTTTTACAATAATTTTCTATTTAATAATGAATTTTAACTAATACTTTTTTTCATTGTCATATAAATTCACCCCTTCTAAATTTACAAGTAGGAACTTATCACTTTTATATTCTATGGACTGAAACATAGTATCTGATCCAACTCATTAAATATTATTTCATTAGAAAATTAATATTATATAGAGAAATAGTCGACTTAGAAACAACTAGTCTCTTTCTAAAATACATCAAGTGTAATCAAGATTCTACACATAATTGGTATCTTTTTTTAACAATTTCTTATATTATGTTTCTTAAATTTATTTTAATATATTTTTAAAATGGATATTTCATTTCCTCCTATTTTTTATTTAAATGAATTTTTATACAAGAAAGGCCTGAAGAAATCAATTCTCAAATCTATAAGCATTCCTAGTTAACTAAAAAATTTGGGACTGTATTAGATTCCTATAAGTGAGATAATGTCCTTTAAAATTAAAAAAAATTGAAAAATTTAATTCAAATTTGTATGTCATTAATACTCCACCTTCTAGTATAAGTAGTGACATAAAAACATTATTCATCACTTTACAGTGCTCATGAAATCTAGGAATTTTTTTGAACACTTTTTAAATAAATCGATAATAGAGAACTGGCACTTCCAATTCTAAACAACATATAGGTATGTTGGTTGAAAATTCATATGATTGGGTCATGTATAATGAATTATCCAAAATTTTCAATAATATAATATCATGAATAACTGGTAATAGATGTTTTGAACTAGATGTTTCGATTTAAATATTTTTATAAGAAAAAATTTCTAAAGAGTCCGGGAAAATCCATGGAAAGGGAGATCGTCTATTGATCAATATAGTGTACATAGTAAAAATATCCTAATTTATAAAATTATATGGTAAATAGAAATGAGTTAATTAATATCAATCCTCTTTGGACTCAAAATCAATAAATGGGATTTAATGTTTCGTAGATTATATTTATACATGTTATTTTGATAGTGTAGAATGAAGTTGAATACTAGGAATATATAAAATGATTTTCCTCCGAATAAAATAGTTAACAAAGCCTCATACCCTCTGATATTAATGGTAAAAATATATATATGTGATCAACAGTAAAACATCAAAAATTAATGGGATGTAATTTCTTTGTTATAAAGGACTTGGAATCGGTACAATAAAAAAAGTTATTATCTTCTTAATTTAGTGAAATTGTTATGGATTATACTTCTGTATCTAGATAATTAAAATTCTACAAAATATATTTCCTTAATAAAAAAATACCTTTGAAGATCAAGTTGATTTATATATCATAATGTTAGAAATTTATGATCTAAAAATCATTTTACCAATATTTATGAATGGAATGGAAAATATAGAGAAATTTCAGAAGCCTTATAATCCTAAAATTTATCAAAGTGGAATGAGATAATCTAATTAAAATAGAAGGAAGTTTTTATTATATATATATTAGGGATATATTTTTCTAATAAAAAAAATAATCTTTTGTGAATATTTCCGGAATTTTGCATATACATATCAATATTAGGTTGCACTTGGATTTCATGGATGGAAATTCCTAGATCATGTTATCGGCAGTAGGTTCTACTTATTTATAAATGTTGTAATAAAAATAGGGAGAATTCTTAATTCTCTGAGTGTACAAGGATACACGATTTTTTAAATAGTGGGTTGACTATATATGGATGGAAAGATATAGAATTCTTTATTGTTGATATCCATTTTAAAATTATAGTACCATTTTAAATATGAGAGGAACTAAAAATATCATATCAACAACCTAATTGGTTTGTTCATATATCATTAAACTCAATGTATTATGATATTAAGTGATAATATATTTGGCCTTGTATAAAACCAAAAGTAATAATATTTTTTTTCTAAAAATGTATCTTCTAGAAAAGGAAGATTCTAAAGGACCAGTTGGTTTTCAATAACATTAACCAATCTAGACATAAAATTAGGATATGATGCTGCTGGAATTTCTGAAACAATTATTCAGTTCCTCTCAAGAAATGGTCATCAAATAGATTATCATTAATAACGCTATTAAAATAATACATATTTTTTCAATATGGGTCACTAATTCAATTGATAATTTGTAATAAAATTATATAAATAAAATAATCAAACATCATAAAATTCTTTCACCTAATATATCTTAATAGGACATAAGATCATCATTAGGGATTAATAATAGTTTTTAGACCTCTTTGGGAAAATGAATTTGGAGAATTATTACTTATTATCATCTTATTTATGTTCATTTTTATCATATAATATTGATAATGAAATAAATTATTTGTTTATATGTTCTTGATTTAATAGGATCATGGGATGACCATTTAGTAGATATCTCATATAATAACAATTATCATGAAATGATCAATAGGATACTAATTAAGTAAATTTATATATTCCCCTTTTGATCCTTAATGAATTAAATATAGGTGGCTCATAAATAATTTTAGACCCCATCCTACAATAAGAGATATTGGAGAAGATACATAAGATGTGAAATAAAATTAATAGATACCAAAACCAATATAAATGTTATTTCAGTTGACATTTCCATGAATTTCTTTTGGAAATAATATATTCTTATGGGGTTTTTCATTATTGTAAAATAATTTAATTGTTAAGAAGGGAAATCATGTGACACACTACATTAATCAGTAAAATACTATAAAACACAATAGGGATGAATATTTCCAATTTCATTACTACCATGGTATAATTTTCCTAATAATATATTGTATTTTTATAAATTTAATAAATAATAAAAATTAAATTCTCATATTAACTTCACTGATCAAATATTTCTAGATACTAACTCAACCTTTATAGAGTGAAACATTTATTACTTAATAAGTAAAAACTATATTTTAAGGAAGAGTATTTATTATTTGGATTTCTTATTTTTTAAGACAAATTTAAAATGATTCAAAAAAGATCAAACATATTATATTTGATTTACAGAATAAATGTTCTATAAAAAGTGGGTCCCAATTATTTTCATAGGTTTTAAATTCATATAGTTGGTAGAATAGTAACACCATCTTTGAGGTGTGTATTTTAATAAATTTCTTTCATTTATTTTTTTACTTCCCAAATAAAATTTTGTTGAAAAACAAATAATGATACATTAAATAATTATAACCAACTAATTAAATTTTTAAAAAATAACTCTACTATGTGTTAATAATAATATATCTCCTTTATCTTTTTTATTTACCCATATTGTATGTAATGAATGTAAACAAGTCAATATAATAACATAATGATTTAACCGGAATCATATCCTTGTATGAAACACAATAAAAAAGTTCTTAATGGAATTATTTGTGTAAGAAATCGTATCCCCCCTTTAACAAATGGGATAATAAAATAAATGGGAAGTTATTAAACTTAAAAATCCAAATTAGACACATAAAAAGAGTCAAATGATCAATATATTTATAATGAATAGTTTATAATGAAAATAATCATTGATATGAATTTTATTGTATATTCATAAATGTTGATTATATTATTATTTCTTTTAATAATTATCATAGAAAAGAAATATAATACTATATCCATTGATCAATGTATTATCTCAATGAAATTTCATAATGATCTATAAGATATTATATATTTTCAAAATTTCAAACACATCACAGTTTAAAAAAAATTGGTATCCAATAAATCCCCTCTAGATTATTTTAGTTCCCCCGACTATTTATGTTATCACAACTTCCATTTTAATAATTAACTCTCTAGATAACTTTATATTCCTTAATATAATTTAAAAATACATCAATCTTTTGAGTGAGTAATAAATATATATATCAAATAATTATAATTAAAATTTCCTAAAAATTGGGATATATACATTACTTGAAAAAATGGAAAAATATTTCTTTACTCGTATTTATATTTAAGGATCTATTCTAAGATAAATATTTATGTCTTTTTTGATCTTGAGGTATCTATAAATAAAATATCTTCATTTAATTCTTGAATAATATCATCAGAAATGTTTGTTTTTATATTCCATCGTATCTTTAAAATAAATCCCAAGATGGAATCAGTCATTGATTGAAATTATGCATCATATAATCTCAAACTAATTAAAAAAAATTCATCAAAATATATCAATAAGTAAATTAAAAATAATAATTAAACCCATTTAATTATTTTCATCTGTTGATCTTAGTATAAAAAAACTATTTTATTCAATATCTGAAATAAATAATACAATCTCATGATGTTTCTCTTAGGTACATCTCAACCACCAAAAACATCAAACTCATCATATTCAATCTTATTCATATTAAAAATTGTTATTAAAAAAATATAGTAATATTATATTTAATGTTACACATCCATTTAAAAATAAAATATATTTCACCCAACTCTTATAAATATTTTTACACACATCTAGAAATATTAAAATCTTTTTTCAGTTTAATATTTGCTTTAGAAACTGTAAATAACTGTCATGTATCCTTAAATAAAACTATTTCAACCTCACACATCCTAGAAAAAGAAAATTTTTGAAAAAAATATACCAACTAATCAATATATCCATGTTTCTAAAGTGTCACTCAATGATATATTTGAAATAAATAAAATATAAATAAATTGGTGAATCATCAATATCTTTTTAACTCAGTCATGGGATAGTTAATTTCCCCTAAAATAATATTTGTATTCCACAATATTACATTTTGTATTTTTTTCAAAAACACCATATACATTCACTATCAATTCTAAAAAATATTTTTCAAAAAATTTACAATCTCAAATTAAATTTCACAATAATATATCCCCTTTTATAAAAAAACATTATATATAAGTAAAATCATCACATTGATTTATTAATTTAGACACAAAATATTGGATTTTTTTTCTTATCTCCCCATTGAATGAAATATCCCTAAAAATAACATGAAGTGGTACACGTTTCCATGGATAATTTCTTGAGTTAGAGAGACTAAACGTTCATCATTTTCCATAATGTGTTAATTTATTCCTTCAGAAGTCATTGTTAAAAATATTTTATAATACATTTACAAGGCACATTGTCAATTTTACTATACCACATTCAACCTTTACATTTATAATATAGTTTTTTATATCATAATACATTGACCATGGTTATAATTATATTTCATAGAAGTATTTATTTCACCATGGATACCATAACTAATTTCCAATAGACAATTAACATTCACTTTAATATTCTCAAAGAAAAATATTTAAAAACAATTTTTTTGAAACCATATATATAATTCCCATAATAAAAATATATCTTTACTTCATTTATTTAATTTTTTATTTTTTATTTTAGTATCAAATATATTCTAAAAAATGATGAATATTTCTTCTAAAATTGATTTAATATCAACCACATTTTCAATTTAATACGTGTTCGTTTATCCTAATTAATAATTATCATATTCACTTATATACAACTATAAATAATAAAATTTTAATTTCATATATTTTAGATTTTATTAATAAACCATCTTGTGTGATCCCATGGGATCATATTGATATATTATACAAATAGTAACCAAAAAATAATATTAGTTCTTGATATTATAAGATATAAATGTCTTATAATTGTCTTATAGAATTGTTATTCAAGAACACATTGGATAACCTCATTTTTTCTTAATTTCAAATAAATAATTATTGGTATTGATACTTATTTATAATCAAACATTCTAAATTTCATGAAAAATAATCACTAATATTTATCTTGGGAAATAAAAATATATGTTTTCTTCATTATGTGAAGTCTTAAAAATAATTTTATCTCTCCATGCATAGGAAGATAAAAATTCATAATCATTATATCAAAAAATTCATTTAAGTATATACCTTATTACCATAAAAAATTAATATCATCAACATAAATAATTATTATTAGTATAAATATATATATACTGTATATAGCTAATTTTTTATTTGGTTCCTCTCTTGAAGTTTAGGTGTTGTAAACAGCTATAACGTTTGGAATTTCATACAATAATATCACATTGAAAACTATAGAGGGACTTATCCATCTAAAAAGATCTAGTTCCATTTTAATAAATATTAAATTTTTCATATTGTCAAATAATAATCATTTACTAGAG
This sequence comes from Viscum album, assembly GCA_963277665.1. Classification (NCBI taxonomy): domain Eukaryota; kingdom Viridiplantae; phylum Streptophyta; class Magnoliopsida; order Santalales; family Viscaceae; genus Viscum; species Viscum album. The sequence continues at coordinate 65,422,155 of OY728128.1, forward strand.
TTCACTACTCAACAATACAAATTGAACATCCATTTGATAAGATTTATAATTTTTTTGTAAAAATTGTTTAAAAAATATGATAACAACAAACCTTGAAACATGGGTAAAGGTTTTTTCAAAATTAATTCCCGGAAATTTTTAATATTACATTCAATAAAGACTATATTTATTTCACAAGAAGTCTCTTTTATCATTGAATTTTTTTAAAAATACATTCATTATTCCAATAATGTTTTTCCCATTTTGAAAAAAAATATATCAAAACAATTTTTCTTCACAATTTTATCCAAGTCTTCATTTATGGAAGATAAAAATTATTAATATTTAATTTTATCTTCAAATGAAAGTGATTTATTTGGAATAATTATGTTTGTTTAATCAGTTATTTTTTATACACTTTTTTTGAAATGGATTTCATTAATATATAATAATGTTATAAACCTCAAATAGACTTTAACCATTCATAAATTTTGTATTGAACCTTGAAGAGAAAATTATTCATCCAAGATTATGTAATTAAGTTTATCATCAATAGTGAGTCACTTAATAATAGGTTATTTAAAATCATCATTCATTGAAGTTTAAGTCATATTGTTCTATTTTTTTAATTTTTTTATTTTTTCAAGGATATCACCATCAGTTCATGTTTTATTTAAAATAGTAAAAACATATATTTTACTAATCAATAAATTATACAACTAATAGACTCTCCAATTTGAAAAATAAAACATTAATATGACTTCGCCATCTTTCTCATCAAATTCACAGATATTTTCATTTTTTATTTTATCCAAACAAGGATTTATAAACACATTATAATATATCATATATGTATTCTTCTTTTACAACAATTTTAAGTATATTTTACCATAATTAGGTCTTAAATGTAATATATTTTGAATAAAAACAATATTGTAAACAACATCTTCCCAAAATAATTTTAAAATATTTAACATGTATATTATAGTTATTCCCATTCCTTGAGTATTTTTTTATTACAAACACCCCCTTATTCATTTTTAAGGTAAACATATAGTGTTATATTCACATTTAATTAAAATATTGTTAAGATAACTACAGCACCCTAACTCAAAATCTACTTAATCGATGATACATGCTAGAGAGCCAATGGGGATGAGGAGCACCTCCTAATTCATAAAAGGTTGTCAAATAGCTGTGAGGGGTTATTAAGTCATATTGAGGATACTATAACTTGTAATGATGATAATAATAATGTTTATATAAAACAATCACTACATAAGAAATATAAGAGCTTAGTGGAAGAAATAATAAACAACATAAATAATGGGCCAAAATAAATACATACATATATATCAGATTGAGCATCCACATTTCATATTATTCATAAAAATTAAAAAATATCACCCAGGGGAAATCACATTAGTGCATACTCAAAATAAAAAATGAATCGTCAAATCAATGCACAAAAAAACCCATTTTCAATCTTCTTTCCATCCCAAGAACCTGTGTATCCCTGCTCACTATTTCCTAGTGCACAATCTAGTTCCCTTACCAAATATCATTGCCAAAAAGTCTACCTGTTTCCCTTGGGGTCGTGTAAGGTGTTAGTGTAGAGATCCTATTATTGGATTGTAAGTAATTGAAAAATTTATAAAAACATTTTTAGAGCCATTCTCATGATTGTAAGTCCAAGTGTGCGAAAAAAAAATTTATAAAAATTTAAAATATATATTATATTATATGAGCATAGTTATCAGGAGAAATTTGATAACTATTAAACAGAGTCTCTGATCAAAAATAGGAGACCATTGTTGAATAGAGGGCACACTTTTTACCATAGGTACAACCTACAGTTTGATATCATGGGGTGTTCGGATTAGGAGTCTGATGGTGGGTTCATTTAATTAAAATTAATTATTAATTTTACCTATTTTAATTAAATGACCTAAACTGATACCCATACATAAGAATCATTATAGAGGATTTATAGGTTTGGCCTCATAGCCCTAGAATCATTGAGATAATGGTCCACAACTCCATAATTGGTGAATCAGTATCAGATAATGTATAATGTCTACATCAAGGTGAATCAAGATACTCTGAATGCAATAGATCTTCCTCCTTTTTTGGTAAGCATTTTCTTTGTTAACCAACTTTCTGAATTGAGGTAGGACTTGTAATTTTTGCATTCTAAACCATATGATTAAAACATTTAGCATGATCAATTCCCCATCTTTGATATGTGTTCATTTTGAGCCTTTTCATGATCTTGTGTATCAGTTTAAAAAAAATTATTCAATTTATTCCTTGTTTCTCACCTCAAGCATCCCATTCATTTTTCATTTTCTTAATGATTGTTTAATGATTATTTCACCTTGTATTTTGTTCTTTTCCCACAATTTTTAGTTATGTTCTTCACTAATTATCCTAAGGGGCGTTGTTTTGACATTTTTGGGCGAGATTGAATCCCCCCCAATTCATTAAGGATTCAAAGGCAATTGATAGTTTTGAAATATAAGGATAACAAGAGATTAATCATGGGATATAGGTGATTTATTTACATATTTGGGATCTTAGAGAAGTAAGGAAATGGAATGGGAGGTGCATGTGGTTTGTACGTGCTTCAGACCATCGTAGATCCAATTTCCATCCACATGCTAGTAGAAATTGACAAACGAAGGATTCCACATCGTTTTTTGGTGAACCAGAAGCTTGATTCAAACTAAATGGTGTCGATAAAAGACCCATATATAAGATATATAATTTTAGGATAATACTTACTCCACACAATATCATTTAATGAACATATATTGTGCATAGATCTAACTATGGAGGTTATGGTTTCTCGGTGTGTAAAATGTCACAAACCATGTGGCACACTCACATGTCAAGTGACCTGGTGCTGGGAACCTGACATATAAAATGGTATTACATAGACATGTGCATATCTAGGAATATTTTTTGTACTAAAATATGGCTAGAGTACCTAAACTCTGCCTAAAGGACATCGAAGGGACCTCGTGTAGGTGGACACACTATGTGTTAGAGTACATGGGAATGAGAAAGATTACATGAACACATCCTGGTGCATGGGAAGGAACCTGGGTGGTTAAGACACCATGTAATCCCCTTGTATTTTTTTATGGATACATGGGAAATAACCCAATTACCATTATGTAAATAGAAAAGAAAAAGGGTGAAACACCACATCGTGTGGGTCCCCTTACACATCTTAAACACTCTTATTTTTAGGATACTTTTACCACTTGTATATCCTTTATTTTGAATCTGATTTTCATATGAAAGCATCCTATACATAGTGTTTTTATACATATAATGTGATTTTATCCTTTATAATGGATGTTGATATATTTTACAATATGTTTTAGGTAGGAATCTTCTTTATGTGTTGCTATATCACAATAATGATTAGGTATAATAGTAAAAGTCATTGTTGTGGAACCTCCCTATGGTATCAGGGCATGGTTCCGAGACTACAAGAGTGTAACCCATGTTCTCGGAAAAATAATAGACCTCCATTGACTACCAGATGGGATCCCTTCTATTAGGAATGTTCAAGGCCCCTTTATTGACTGCCTGAGTGGAACCCTCCTTCAATACTATGGATTGGGTCATCTACTACTAGAGTAGAACCCTCCTATTGTACTAGAACATGGCACCTCAACCATTTGAGTGGAAATATCTTATTTTATTTTGGAATGCGTCCCCAATATATTATTGAAGTGGAGCCCTCAAACTGGTCAGGGAAAGGGTTCACAACCATTAGAGTGGAACCCTCTGATTGTATCAGGGCATGGGTCACCTATCTACTATCTTAATGTCACACTTAAACTGGGTATGAGATGCTTCTTCGGTTACTAGAGTGGAACCATCCCACTAGAAATAGAATGGTTCTTTTATTGACTACCATAGTTTAACTCTCCATTTTTTATAGGAAACAGGTCCTCTACCTATGGATTGTTCTCCTCAACTGTGCATTATTGTGGAAAAGTGTGGCTCAACATGGACGTTTTTTTCAGAGAGATGTGTGAGATGTTGGGAATCATTTATGGAACCTTGGATCTTATAGAACTCTTTTCCTCATCTAGGTTATTATATAGAGATCTCATTCCTCTCTCATTATGTATTATTTTTTTGTTTGTATATATATATATATATATATTTGTATCTTTTTTTTATATTCATTTCTCTCATACAATGGGTTGGGTTGTCTATCCTTATCTTGTAACATAATTCTCTCATTTCACATTTTGGGGTGTCCCACTTGTTTTTTATATACTCACCCTTTATTGATCTTTTCCCATATGTTTTGTGTATTATATAGAGGAATGAAAGGTAGGCAGTAATTATAGTGGATCATAGGGATACACTGGTGTATTTAACAATGTATGGTGGTCACAGTATGGAGATTTTGATCCATGATCTCTTTTTATTTACATCCCAATTGTTATAATTTTGGGAATTAATTTTGGTTATGAATTTATTTTCCCCTTTATAACATTTTAGTTTATCTTTTCATACTATTTTAATCCCTATAGTTTTTACATGCAATGTTAATCTCTATATGTTGCATATTTTATTTTTATTCATTTTCACTTCTACATGGACATGGCTAGGTGTGTGTGTGTACAAATACATAAGAAAAGGGTATCTCATATTAGTTATGAGTTTTTTTTTCTTTTCATGAACCCTTGGCCTGTGGAGGTGGACTTATGGCAGTCTTAGAAAGATCCTCTATGTCTTGGGTCCTGAAATATTGGTATCAATGGTGGTTTATTACATAGGATGTTGTTTGGAGTTTTCCATTAATGAGGATTTGGTTGGAAGTTTTTGAAAAAGTTTCAAAGAGTATCAAGTGTGTCTATGAGTCAATGGAACCCAGTGTTTGTGTGGCATTTGATATATCCATACAACCAGACTCAGACTACCTGCTTATCAGCTCAACATACATTGGACTTGGTTGCGAGGAAACATAGTACATGCACTATGTACAATTGATTTATTGACACTCCTTCTTAAGTCATATCACCATAAATATATTCTCATCTAACCATGGTATATGTTTATTATATTTTGAGGATACCTCAATGATGAAATTGATCCATGTTATCAATTTTAGATCGGGATAACGACATGAAGACTGATAATGGGTATATATGATGAGTCAAAACTATCATGAACAAACATTATACAAGAATTTCAGGGGAATTAATACCCCCCATGATTGCACTCAATTCAGATTCTAGAGATTCTAGAACTTCATTAGGGAACGGTGATGGTTTCAATGTATGATCTGAGGTTTACTAACCTTTTAAAAATCTCCCTTGACATGATAAGTAAAGGATAATTCAAGGCATAAAATCTTGAGAAAGGTATCCATATATATAAATTTTCTAGTGTGGTGCCCCTGTGTATTCAATCTTATATAAGGGTGTTGTAGAAGAAACTATTAATGGAGAGTTTCATGTAAGAGGGATTCCAGTTATCTAGGGAATGTAGTGGCTGATGTATGGGTGATTCCTCTAAAATAATTGGCTAGAACTAGCTCGCAGGATCACAGTGTAAGAGAACTTCTTAGGATCAGACTCGGTCCAATGGTCATGTTTCTTAGGGACAATATAGGGGACTTCAGAAACATTGAGATGGGAGGTCCTATGTATTTTATAGGTTATATCCCATTTCATGTGATTTCCTGGCCCGATTTTATTAAAAGGGTAGACATATAGCATACATACCACCATAGCAGAGGTAGCACCATGATCACTGATATCCCATTAGAGGGAAAGGTTTCCCCTATGGTTGTGTAGCTGGCAGAGGAGTAGGTTGGGATCAAGGAGGATGATATTTTTGTGGTAGAAGATGTTATTATCTACTCTCCCAACCACCATCAGGTTTCCCATGATAGGATCATCGAGCAGGATGATGGGGCATTGGACAGCTGCAGTCTATGGATGTGTACGACCAAGTGAAAAATGAGATGATTAGAGGTATGATATCTGTTTATTATACTACTTATGAAGTACCTTTTTTCATTATTGCGATAAATTCCTTCATATCATTAATCTTGGAGTGAGATATGGAGCACCTAGTTAAGGCTTTAGCTGAGTATCTTTGTCTTGAGGTTCCTACAGGGAATGATTATTATATATCTTTTATCTTCCAACAATGTGAGCTATCTCTTGAAGGATATAGATTCACGTGGTACCTCTTGTTTATCATGATGGGAAATAATTATTTAATCTTGTTTATTGATTGGTTTTCCATGTTCTGAGCCTAGATTGATTATCACCACAGATGGTACATCTACCATTTCACTGATGGGATGATATTCTCTTTTTTGGGTGAGAGAGATCTCATGGTGGGATTTTTGGGTTTTGTGGGTAGGATTCTACAACCCATTATCCATGAGTTGGTGAGTGTTTACCTTAGAATAAAAGGATATTCACACATTGTTATTCCATCATTCATTGAGTATTATATGTATGTCTTACCATAAAAAGATCCAAAACTACCTCTACGGTAGTACATAGAATTTTGTATCGACTTGCTTCCTAGGAACACTCTAATTTTCACTAAGGCATATCAAATTCCCCTTTCCTAGATCTGGGTGTCATGGTTGTATTTGGAGAACCTTTAAGAGAATTGTTTTATCAGACCCTATGTATCCCACTAGGCAGCTACAGTGTTGTTCTTAAAATGTTTGGATAGGATCATGCGGCTTGGTATAGATTATCATCTCATGATATAGGCCACCGTAAAGGTCAGGGTCCCCTTAAAGAGGACTGATGAACTCTTTGGTCAATTTTGATGTGTGATATTACTCTTGAAGATCAATATCAGGTATGGGTAACATTGGTTGAGAGTTCGCAAGGATTATATCAAGAATCAAGAATTCTATTTTCCCTACAAACACTATGAGTTCTTGGTTGTTCCTTTTGGTGTGTTTATTTCCCCTTTTATGCTTTTTCCTTTGATAAACCATATCTTCAAACTGTACATTGTCTAACATGTAGTTTTCTTCATCAAATACATACTAATATACTCTCCATGAGAGGTGGATCAAGTGGAGCACTTGATTATGTTTAAGGTTTTCTTTGTAATCACCACATTTATAGAAATTTCTCAACGTGATAGTTTGGGGACAATGAGGTTCACATACTATGTAATTTAATTTTTGATAGTGTATTAACTATATACCCAATTAGGATTGATATAGTGATTTCTTGGGACCCACCCAATATTATGCTGGAGGTGTCGAGTTCCCATGGAATGGTAGGGTAATACAAGTGTTTTATGGATGAATTATCCATGATTGTATCCCCTTTTAATTTTATAACATAGAAAGGGAATCGATATACCAATACTATCCTATTCTGGAGAGACTCCTAGGATATGAGGTTAATGCTAGCAAGTGATCCTATTTTGAGACTACCAAAGGAGTATATGGATTTTTAATTGTTTTTCAATGACTCTAGTGTTGGGATCAGTTTTGTGTTAATGTGGAGATAGTAAGTTATCTCATATGGGTTGAGGGAGTTGAGACCCCATATACAAAACTAACAGTGTCATGATTTAGAGTTGTCCATGGTAGTCTTTTCATTATGGATATAGATTCAATATATTTTGTTAGATCACTTCATTGTTTACTTGGACCATTAGAGTCTCAGGTATGTCTTTACTTAGAGAGGCATCAACCCGTGTCTAAGGTGATGGATGAAGTTCCTGTATGACTATTAAATTGAGATCCACTATGCAATAGAGAAGGTAAACATGGTGGTACATGCCCTTGGTAGGATGTCTCTGGATCATTAGTTGCAGGAGATGTGAGAGAAGTTGGATTCCTTGTTGTTTTCCCTCAATATGGAGGATAGTAATGACTTTATTCAATTGATTGTGTTGACTCCTCAACTCCTATAGTATATGGGAGTTAACTAGTTGGGATACAGATAATTTGAGGTCTTACATTACCAAATTTCCTCAGGAGGATCACGGGATGGATTTTATAAAGGATTTAATTCTTTCATCCTTTTCCAGTCATGGATGGTTGTCCTATTAATGATGCAGGAGGATGTGATAATATATCTTTACAATTCTCTTTTATTTATACATATCATTTTTGGGAATATGTATAGATACCATCTATGGAAATTTTGGTGTCCTATAATGATATGGATCATGTATGAGTTTGTATCTAGGTGCCTTACATGTTTGTAGGTGAAGGATGAGCACTAGGTTCTTACAAGTATGATGCAACACCATTTGATGCGGTAGAAGAAATGGGATGCCATATCAATGGAAATCATGACAGGGCTTCCATAAAGGATGAGTGGTCTTATTTCATCTGCAAGATAGTTGACTGATTTACAAAGTCAATTCATTTCTTGATATAGGGGTGAAGATCATGGTGGATTGTTAGATGAAGTTGTACATATGAGAAATTTTTCCCCTTTATTTGGCTCCCTCAATGATTGACTCTGGATGAGAAGTGTGGTTCAAATCATAGTTGTGGAGATTCTTTCACGATGCATTTGGGGCCTATATGGGGTTGGGTAAAGACTTTCACCCATAGATAGAAGATCAAACTAAGGGTGTTATCCATGTATTGCAGGACATGCTAAGGGGTTGTGTGTTAGAATTTTCCTAGAGACGGTAGGATCACATTCATGTGGTCTAGTTTTCATATAGTGATATCTACCACTCTACTATCAGTATTAAAACCGTCTATGACAAATGTGTGAGACCCTACAGGTTACCCTATTGTTGGATTAAGATCGGCGAGGCAACTATTGTTGGTCTAAAGATGGTTTAGGTTACTACAGAGAAGGTATAGGTTATCCATGAGTGGATAAAAAGGGCGTATAGTATGAAGAATTATTATGTGGATTTACATAGAATGACAACATAGTTCGAGTATGGAGACCATGTTTTCCTTTGAGTCTCCCCACCATGAGGATTGTAGAGATTTAACCAAAGAGGAAATACATCTAGGAGGTTTATCGGGATTATTGAGATCTTTTATATGGTTGGAGAGGTTTCTTATTGGATATTCCTACCCCTAAATTTGTATCGTGTGCATGAGGTCTTCCACATGTCGAAACTGAGGACATAAGTGAATGACACTGTGAACATTGTTGGCTGGGGAGATCTGGACGTTTGGGATGAGTTCACTTTCATGGATCACCCAGTGGCGATTGAGGATTGGTAGGATATGATATTATTGGGATGGATTTTTCCTTCGGATCATGTGTTGTGGAAACACTGGAGCATACATGAGAGATCCTAAGAGAGGGAGAAGAATATGCGAGTTTAGTATCCCAATATTTATATTTAGTTTTTATTTTCTAGGATGAAAATATTGAAGGTGTTAATAATATACAGACACTTTTTTCTCTTGTATGGATTTTAAATATATCTAGAACTTTTTTTGGATTCCTGCTCTTAGATGGTGCAAAATTATTGGGCACAATATACAGAGAATTAATTTCATAAAAATATAAAATATATTTTATATTTTGTGGGTGTAGTTTTCTTGAAAAATGGGAAAACTTTTAAATAAAGTATTATATTGAAAATAAAATACCATGGTTGAATCCATAAAATGAGTTTTACCACTGACATGACCCAATGTGAGTCATATTGTGGTGTTAGGACAAATCATCCATTATTGGGTGTGTTTAATTACAATAATTAATTAATATTACTTATTTTAATTAAATGACCTAAACATAACACTCTATATAAGAATCGATCTTGTGGACTTCCATTGTTAGATTAATTACCACAATATCATTGAGAGGAGGTCCCTCCACTCTCTATCATTGCATAATCAAGATCAGATGAAGATGAGCCTTTGGATCTAGGAAAATCAAGATACGGCAAATGGAACAGATCTTCCTCCTTTATTGGTGAGTATTTTATTCACCAATGATTGATCTAAATTGAGGGATAAATCATCATTTTGGATTATTCCCCATATGATTAAATGATTTATAATAATCAATTTAATTTCATTAAACTATGTATAAATGACACTTTTGAGGATCCCATGCATTAGTTTAAAATTTTCTATTCAATTTATGCCATACTTATCACCCTGGGTATCCCAAACAATATTTGTTGGCCAATAAAATTTGGAAATATAATATTTCAACCTCATTTTTGTGTTTTCCCCACTACTATTTTTTCTTTCTTCAATGATTTAACTATGAGGTATCGATTTTACATTTCCAGGTGGGATATATATCAATAAAACCCTCAAATTTGTGATGGATTAATGTGTGATATATATTATTTCAATATATGGATTAAAGGGGACGAATAAAAGGACATGGGTGATTTTATCATGGATTCAGGAGCTGATAAAAATAAATAGATCACATTGGAGGTTCTCGAGGTGTGTACGATCAATGGTAAGATCATTAGAGATTTAATTTCATACCACCAAAGGGCCAGAATCAATGAAGGGAGGCTTCCCCTTCATTTTCTAGTGATGGTGTGCCATGATTCATTGTGGAGAGAGTGGATCAAAGATTCATGTAGAATATATGAAATTCTTGGAAAACTCTAACAATACGTATTGTAATCTAAATAGAACATGGATTTTATGTCCTTAGTTACGATATCTATGGTTTCGAGGTGAGTTAAATATCACACACCCTATGACCTGGTTTGGGAAACCCGACATCTAATCAGGAGTACATAGACATTGGAAAGGCTTGGAACATTCCATCTACTAGAACACGGATAGTGTACATGGATATTACCCAAGGACATGGGTGGGACCCCTTGTGGGAGGACACACTCTGTATTTATGTACACTGTCATAAGAAATATTACATAAACATGAGTCGGAGTAGGGGAAGTCCCATTGGGGAATGGTACATGTTGTGTAGTCCACTTACATTCAGTGTAGGGCTACAAAGGTCACAATCCATGGATCTACTGGGGCATGTCCAAGCATTAGGGTAGGACCACACATCATGTGGGTCACCTTACATGTCGTGTATCCACTTATTTTGAGTAAAATTTTACCTCCCACATCTCTTTCATTTGCACCCAGATTTATCCCCTTGAGTAGCCTATCCTAATTATTTTTCATATAGGATTCAACAGTGTTTTTTATAGTGGATATTGAGAGAAGATGCTAGTATTTTTGTGCATGAATCTTCTTTAGGTCATGGTTCATCTAACTTCTACCAATGTGGCACCCTCCTACTTGTCAGGGAATGGGTCCTCAACCATCCGAGTGGAACCCTTCTATAGTATTAGGGAATGGATCCCCTAGATTCTATCTAGGTGGAACCCTCCAGTAGGGTAGGGCATGTTTATCAATCATTATAGTGAAACCCGCATGCTGGGTAGGGAATAGGTCCTCTATCAACTACCATAGTATAACCCTCCAATTAAAAAAATTCATGGGTCCTCAAACTTGAAATTGTGACCCTCCATTATCTGGAAGTGTCGTGAGGTGTGTCTCGACATGGATTTTTCTTTGGAAGAACACATGAGATATGAGGGATTATTGATGGGCATTTGTTACTAATGGCACTCTTTTCTTGGGTTGGGTTTTGAGATGGAGATACCCTTCCTATATTATTTGGGATACTATTTTTGATAATATATATATGTGTGTATGTAGGTATATATATCCTTGTTTTTGGATTCATTTCTCTCTTATAATGGGATGATATTTATATTCCTATCATGTCTCTTACTACTCCACCTACATCTTTCAAGGAGTCCTACTATGTATGTATATACTCAACAATGCATGGTATTTTCCAACACATTCCATGTATTATGAAGGTGAAGGAAAGGTCAAAAATTATTATAATATTGTATAGGTATACGTTGATACATTTATCTGCGTACAGTTGTTAGAGATTAAAGATTCAGAGAAAGAATCTCTCAGTATTTACTTTCTATTTCTTTTCTGGTTGGTACATCTTTCAGGTTGTGTTTTTATTTTACCCCTTTTCCAATTTTTTGCATAGGATTTCATAATCATTTTCACCATAGATTATTTACATGAATTTTTATTCTTTAGATATTGTCTCTTGAAATATTACTCCACTTCACTTCTTCATAGAGATTCTCAAGTGATAGAATACATGTACATTAAGAAAAGTCCTCCCATATTAGTTATGTATTTCAATGCTTGTTGTTATCCCCATGCCTATGCATATGGGATTGGGATAGTATTAGCTCGTGCAGCAATGGGTCGGGTCATGACAGTGAGTATGAACTCAATAGGAAACTGCAAACACATGATTATATTGAATTCATATTTATTCCAGTGTACACATATCTAAATAAACAGCTTTTACACACACATTAAAATATATAACCCTCTTTTATTATTCTCAACATACACAAGGAAGAGTTATCCTACCTTAGCCAATGCTGATATGTAATTATATATTCATGATATTTTATAGAGGTATATCCATATTTGTCTCCATACAAGTCACCTAACACCTTGTTCCAAAAAATAATACATGTGTCACAAGTTGATTCAACTGAAATCCCACCAACATGCACAAAAAATATGTTACAAGTCCCTTGAAATTAGATTTAACCTATCATCATCATATATCATCACGTTTACCCAAGGAATGTAAATATTTGTCCTTTCACATATAATTATACACCATCAGCTTGAAATAATGATATCCCAAGGCATGGTGAAATCCATTATTCCATAATCTTAGAACATCAACACAAATATATTCAATGATCCTCTTGCCACAAAAAATGGTCTCCCTCACCATAAACCATTTCATTATACATTGATCACCTCTTTTATAACTAATGATCAACACCATACCCTATGTTTTGAAATCTATAGAGCCTCCACCCATGATGACTAGTCAATTCCACCTTACTGAGTCCTTATCTGTGTACACACGACTCCAACAAAATAATTTTTCAACCATAATGGTCATAAATTACCATCCATAACTCATCGACACCAATTAATGGAACTTCATTTACATATGAAAATCTCATCTCACAATATCATCATGGAAATCACCAACCACCTTAACATAATAAACCATGTGACCTCAATTCCTATTTTCAACATCACCTCCATAACCTCATTCTATTGCTAAGATATTTCCATAGAACAAAAACGGTCACATCAAAATGATATTAATATAATAAAGTAGGACATAATTCCAAACCAAATTTGAAACCCAATTCACATATATCATTCCATTCAAGGCGTGATTCATATTAATAAACATGGAATTTCCCATTAATAACCTCCAACAATAATTATAAAATTCAATCATTAAATTAATGTTCTCTCTTCAACAACCCCACTCACACACATTTAAATGTTTTCCCCATATATTGTGAATAAATTAAGTGAAATCAAGGAAAAGGAAAAATTATGCTTGTAGGTTCTCACTCATTGAATATCAAACTCCAATATAGGACAAAATTGAATGAAATATAAAATCAAACAAATAGCCTTGAAAATTTTTAAATGATCTCAGAAGGAAATAGTATTACAAATAGTGTGACAAAATAATAACAGAAGAAATATTTCTAGTATCCTTACCACTATATATCTAATACACAATATTGTGCTCAAATTAGATCCGGAATAAATGAGATAGGCCCAATCCTAGAGGAAGAGGAAGAGGAGCTCCATGGTTAATGGTGGAGGATTAAATGGGGGAATAGTGTTTAAAAAAAGAAATGGAAAAATAGTTATTTCAAACATTTTATAGAGGTCCCTCGTTAGGATGGATGGTTCTTCTAACCATCCCCCAACCTTGTGCACTGAATTTCTATAGGGGTTACCCACATACATCTCTAGGTGAATTTTTTTTCACACCATGCATAGCCCCTTCCAACCATTTGAAATTTATTGTTGGTTACTGACCTAGTTTTCTAGAAACCTCTCATAGTTTTTTTTTACAATTCTCTATTCAAATATATATCTCATGGATTGGTCCCCATGGTTTTCACTAACCATTCACCCACTTTAGTGCCTCTTGAATTTTGGATTTTGAAGTCTGACACTTCTGATACCAAACCAAACCACCAAGATAGTCATCGGTTATATACCCCCATCCAAAAATAATGCATGAATTAATTATAGTTATCATAATTAATATATGAATCCCAATTCAAAATTTTATCTTTCCACTTAACATTAAACTTCATATTTCCTCATAAATTCATCCCTTTCAAAAACCAAGGATGTTATACTCTCCTCACCTTAGGAAAGATCATCCTAAATCTATGTGTTCATATACTAGGATGATACATAATTTACCCAATTTATATCCTTACCCTAGGCTACCTTTATCACAACTCATAGGTTAATTACTTTTATGGTTCTCCCCACCTTAAGAATTTTCCCACCTAGTCTGTTACCATCCCAACATGATATTCGGATGGTTCCCTTAACCACCCTTAGGACATAAACATCCCCACATAGTGAACCATCATTCTTGTACCACTCCAAGTGAAAATTTATTAACCATTTCAGACACGAAACAAACAATCCTATAATAGAACCAGTTCCTAAGATTTCTCTCATCACAACTAATGTGTAAATCCTTCTAGTGCCATCCCCATTTCCAACACTGACCATCATCACAACTGAGGCTCAAAAAACCTATATGACATATAAATCCAAAAAATACCATATCTCATACATATATATATATATATCCAGAAAATTTATAGGATTTCTATACACTAATACAATCCATGTATCATTGTTGATTCCCACATACTAACTAGGGTCTATTTAATTCAGTTACCCTAGATGAACCACATGTACCCATATCATCCATTCCAAAAACAAAATTAAAAGCCCCCAATTATGGTGTACATTTAAATATCATCTTCTCCCCATCCTATTATGACCCTTTCAGGTCAATAGTGTGAACCGAGCCTCAAGCCTGACTAACCAATGCCTAACCTCCCAATGGAGCTACACCAGCCACTAACCCCACTTTTGGGTCTCTCTAACTCTCTTTGATGACCTATGTGTGTAGTAGTATCTCAGATACTACATCCAGGTACCTCTCCCAATCCTACCTTGGTTCCCTAAGTCTGACCAGATACCTGAGTAAAAGATCATCAATAATTATTCTAAAAAAACCTCTCTACATGTCTCATCTACCCAAATTTATAGTACTCATTTATAGGTCACTCATAATGGCCATGAACATGTCTCGTCTTCCAAAACTATAAAAACAATTCTGATGACCCATGCCTCAATGGCATGATCGATTCTCTGGACTTCATACCCTCCTAAGATGCCTCATGGCCCTTCTTTTCGATACCTAAGGCACCACTCCCAAACTCAGAGAGCACCATCACTAAAAATAATAATTATTGTCCATCCAAATTACCATATATATCAAGTAATGGTACTCCCCCTCTGAGAAAGGGAATAA
Source organism: Viscum album (assembly GCA_963277665.1). Taxonomy (NCBI): domain Eukaryota; kingdom Viridiplantae; phylum Streptophyta; class Magnoliopsida; order Santalales; family Viscaceae; genus Viscum; species Viscum album. The sequence goes on from OY728128.1 coordinate 65,437,583, forward strand.
CTTAATGATATTTTCCAAAATATTTATGGAATTCCACTTTCCATAATCAAATCTCGTCACCCTAAAATTTTCACCTCCTTCTATATATAGTGAAAAATTGGTATTTTCTATGAACAACCATTCATAATCAATAAAAAAAATATCCCCTACTACAAGTTCATGATATTGCTAGATAATTCCACACTCGACATCTTTGAAATGAAGTGCTCTAATTTCATAGTCTTGAAATACATATATTCCAATACCTCATCTATTACACCCTATAACTACACAAAACACAAGTGATTTTATAATCCTCTGAGCATATAAGTATCCCTCTCACCCTCAAACCTAGAGGTTTCTCATGAGGATAAAATATCATCTCCATATACTCAATATAATTTTTTGGGGACAATGGTCTACCCTCACCCTGAAATAATGGTGGATGCTAAGACTCGAACACCCACATTAGATAATAAATGGATTTCATGGCTCCCCGAGCACCCCTTTCAATACTTTGTATGACACGTACCATGAAATATCTGGGAAATTCACCTATCGAAGGGAAAAAATCTAGTATTTTTTTTTCTTCCTACTTATCATGAATCCTATACCTATGGTTCATGATATTCTAGCCCTTAGGGACCTCTTCCTGACCCATAGGGGCCTCATCCCATGTACGCTCTTGCTGCACCACAGCACATCCATGAAAATTCTCCATCGAATCTTGTCTAGGTGGAATCATGACGAAGACCAACTACCATGGTCAATAACAATAACAAAATTCATATGACACAAATAGGGGAAGGTATAATAGATAGTGTGTATCACCACTCATACAATTACCTACCACACTCATATCATATATCATCCAAACTCATAGCCCCATACATTCCCATATCAGTGTTAGGTATCACATATCATGCATATCAAAACTCGCCAGTTTGGGGTTCCTAAGTAGAATTAAACGAAAAATCATTGCATGAAAACATTGTTTATCCTCTTCTTTTTGACATTTTTTATCTCTCACTCATTTCCATCACCCTTTCCCATGAGACATTCCCTATAAACATAGGATCACCTTCCAATATCACCAAGAACCACAAACCTAAGATGGCAAAGTTAAATTATACCAAGAGACTACATAATATAAAAGGTTTAGCATATTGTTAACACATTAAAAAGACCGACACGCATTCATGTATTACAAGTTCTAGAAAACATTATTAGGAACATACAGAAGTCTTATAAACCTATGTTCATAACATGATACATAAAAACACCACCCTTTCCATACTCGGGCAGGGGTAACAATTTACCAATCTAATAACATCACACCAAAGTGTGCCGTTCAATGAAAAAAAATGTCAAAAGTCATGAAAAAATATATAACATCAATTTACCACCCCGAAAAACTTGTTCTATCCCATTTTCATGGGGTTTCAAGAACTGAAACATCTTCTAATACCCAGTTTCAACTAGATCATAATATTTAGTCTACCACAAAATAGTATATTAATAAAAAGAATATGAAACACCATTTAATACCATTGGTGGCTCCTTGAACTAGGATCCACTTAACTAGTTCCATGGGCTAGAGAGAAACTAGGCCTTAGGAAAATCTCCCAATACTAATGTTTTTCAACTCGTAGTGAGTGTTTATTAGGTGATTGGGGGGGACTATACCCTCTGGCGATGATAGTTAAAAAGGATAAATAATTCCATTACAATGAATTAAAAAAATCATCCAAATTAATAGTTACAAATTTAAATAGAATTCTAAAGAATTATATTCATACATGTTAGATAGAGTATACACAATACAAATCAGTCATACAAAACACACAAGATCACCTAAAGAATGACCCCATAAGTGAATTATAAAAAACACCAAAAGTGAATCCATCACTATTTTAAATAAACCTCTTAGTCCATCTATCATCCATACCATGTTTATGAACGTCCCAAATCACTATGGTCGAGTTCAAGATCACGGTCACATAACTCATCTAAAATCCATAAACTTTGTGTGCACCTCAAGGGGTCTATGTAGGGTATGAGTATAAACATCATAAGCCGCCACTAACATGCTCTTATCTTACCATCATACTTATATCAGTCTATGAATAAGTAAATAAATAGTGTTAAATACAACCTAAAATATAAATTACCCACTTCACTTGAACTCAACAGCCACAAGGAAAATTTACCTACCTCAAAAACAATAGTGTGGAATGATGTATCTAGAATTTTCATATAAGGAGAACTCTGGGTTCCCCATCCTTCCCCATATACAAGTCACCTGGTACCTCATGCCAACCAATAATTCATGTGTCACATTTCGAGTTAATTTTCATCCCATCAGCATGCCCAAATATTTTTTCAGAATACCATAATACTTCCATTTAACTAATCATCATCATCACATCAACCTCACATCTTAAGGATCGTTGATGTATATCCTTTAAAATATAATTATTCACCTTTGGGTAGATGTCTTAACATCCCAAGGCATAGTGATATTTGTCCCTAAATAATCCTATCCCATCAGCTTAAACATATATGGTGAGCCTTATCCCTCAACGGATTGTCACACTCACCATCAACTGTGGATTTATATGGTGAGGACCTTTCCCATAATTGATTTCCAACACCGTCCCTTAATCTTTTAAATTTATAGAGGCCTCCGTCCATGAAGAGAGGTGGAAACCACATCACTAAGTGTTTATATATGTGCACACAAATACAATGTTTCTATTTGGTAATCATGGCGATCGAAAATCACCAACCAATCCTAATACATACTAACTGGAAAAATTACATCATAATAAGTGAAACTCATCAACCTACCTCATCATTTTAAGCAACATCCACCTCAACCTAAGGACCAATGTTGCCTAAATTTCGGTGTTCAATGTCACCTCAAACACCTTGGGACAAACCCTACAAGTTCACATGGAACCCATATGATCACATCCAAATTAAAATAATTTAATCAAATGAAACCTCATGATAAAACCAAAATGGAACCCCAAATTCAAACAAACCATGCCAATAAGGAATTGACTTTGTTAAATAAACATGGTGTTACCCAATGGCATCCTCAAATAATAATTATACAATTAAATCATTAAATTAAATGACTCATGTAGACCACCCCACTCATGTTTATTTTAATTTCAAATCTAAAGCACGTGTATAAATAGGGATAAATCTAGGAACCTTGAATAATTGGATTTTAGGTGATCACGCTTTGAATATATACCTCTAATATGAGACTAAATGGAAGGGAACAACGAAGAAAACAAACACCATGGAAATTTTTAAAATGATCTAGGAAGGAAATATCATTCCAAGTAGTGAGATAAAAAAATAATTTAAGGAAGATGACTATTATTCTTTCCGAAATATTTATAATTCGCCTAAAGGAATTCTAATCGGATCATGAATGATGGTAATAGGCCCATGCATAGAGGAGTAATAAAAGGATCTCTATAAAAATATTTGGAATGAAAATTGGTAGTATAAAATGGGAGAAAATTGGTTATATAAATAAATTTAAAAACATTAATTTCACTCTATTTATTAAGATTCATGGTTAGGTCACACGGTTTGTATAACAGGATGCCAACTGTGCGTACTCACTACCCAAAGGGGTCACCTACTCGCATAGAAAGTTGTATGGTTTATTAAACCATACACAACCCATGTACACCCTCTAAAATATTTTATAGGTGCATCGCATAGTTTTTTATCCACCTCACATATTTTTTTCTAACCACACTATAATTGAAAATGTGATGTATGTTTTGGGTCGCACGGTTTGAACTATTTGTGTTCCAACTATGAAACCATTACTGTGCCTTCAGAATTTTGGATTAGGAAGACCAAAATTTCTGCATCCAAAATGATCCATTGATACACTCATTTTCAATTTACTCCTATCCAAAAATAAGACATTAATTTGTTCCATTTCTCATAATTATTCTATAAAGACCCATTCAAATGTTTTTCCATCCACCAAACATAAAATTTATAATTTCCATAGAATAATTTAAAGTTCAAAACCCTAGGATGTTATAATAGTACTCCAGAAACATATATAGATTATTTTCATAATTCGTCCTCCTATTTTTATTAAATCATAATTAGTTTATTTTAGTTAACAATTAGATTTAATTTTACTCACTTTTTTGGCTTCTAGGACTATATTCTTCTATTTACATTTCCAATGAAAAATATTTATTTACTTATAATATTTTGTAATATATCACATAGATTCGTTCCTAGGAAATTTTTTTTTATTATCATAAAAATATTCCTAATTGTTCAATTTCAAATCTTTTTCTATTAATTTTTATTGAAATAATTTTAATTTAGGGAATTTTCATTTAAGTCAAAATTTCTATTTGTCTAGTAATATGTCATGAAAACTATCATTATATAAGAATATTGGAATCTAACATATTATTATGAAAATTAATTATCTTTAATCATTAAAAAAATTTATACATATTATGTTATCTTCCATCCTATCAAGAAATAAAACTTCTTTTGAATTTTATTTTTTATTCTATTTTAGTTATCCCAATTTCCCTAATTTTTAAAGAACTATAATTTGAAAAATTATTCTATAAACCACAAAAAGTTTCATTATTTTCATGATTTTGGTTTAAAATAGAATTTATAAATAATTCTCATCATCCAAGAACCATGGATTACAATTTTTTATATACATAAAATAAACCTCTAAAACATAGGAATTAACAACTCAAATTCTTCATTATATTTTGATAACTCCAATAATTTTCTTTATTACATTGATACAAAATTTGGTCACTCTAAAAAATTCTTACCAACATACCCATAACATTCAAATTATTATTATAGATTTTTTACATTGTTTTGTATAGAAAAAATAGATTTTTAATCCAAAAAACTTTACCTATGAATTTTCAATCTCCCCCACTCTAATGTACCTTTTTAAATCCATGGATGTAGTTTTTATAAAATTAAGTATAATATTTGCGTCAATATATTCCCAAGTAACAACAATATATAAACAATATTTCCTTTCCACTCCAAATCATTTCTACCCATAAATATTTTGTGCCATATTGAAAAAATATTATATCAATTTAGGGGTAAAGTGAGTAACATGTTATAAATTATTATAAGGGATATATTTTAAAATATAATTTCCAATATCCCTTTATATTGAATTTTGTGATTTAGACTTAATTCCCACATATTTTTAATTATAATTCTTCTTGAATCTTGTACAGTTAGTGTAACTTTTTTATATTTTTCTGAAATTCTGAAATACTATATTTTCCATTTTCTATTAGATTATAAAGAAACTATGTCTCTAGATAATATATTAAATTTACTAAATTTAGTGTGAGGTGTTTAAAAGTTGAGACATTCCAATAATTGCTTTTTTTATAATTCTATTTTATCAATTTCTTAGATGATTTATCCTCAAACCTAGTCACTCTGTTGAAATATTTTGTAAACATCTTCAATTTGTTTTTTGTAATATTATTTTTTCATCTATATATATAATTATTCTCATTAGAAGAAACACCCTCATAAATATAATTTTATATTTCCTAAACCTAATGTATTGAAATTAAATAATTCTATAACCATAAATAAATTCACTTTCAATATTTATAAATTTAGAAACATTAAATTTCATTCTTTTAATCCCCTTCCATAGATATTTGATTTAATTTTTATGTTTATAATTCTATCAAGAAGAGCCTCTAATTTTAAACATCAACATATGTTAAATGTATCCTTATTTTTATTCTCAACATTATTATTCTTCACATGAGTATTTTTATTCCTTCTCAACATGATCCATTAATGATTCCTATTAATCATTTGATTCTTCTTATTTTTAATTAATCACATTAGTGGATATTTATACTTATTAATATTTCCTTATCATGAATATCATTTTTTTGATTTTAAAATCATTTCTTTTATTAAAAGGTTTTTTATCATCCATTTAAATTATGGAATATTAATGAATTTTCTATTCTGAGGTTTTTTTTATTGAATGTATCCCTTTTTAAAGCATCTATATACATTGGATTACACATAAAAAAATTTCAAATATCCTTAGTCTTGATTCATTTTAATGGTTATATATCATTATATTTTCATCTTTTTTTCTGAAATTCAATGAAATAAAATTTTTTATTTCTTTTAATTTATTATCATTTTTATTATCTTCATCAAATAAAATTGTTGAATTTTCTTCACTATCCTTAAGTTTCAATTTATTCTTGAAATTTAATGTATTGTGAATCAGTTATTTGATTTCCTTTTAAAGACAGAATCCTTCCTCATTTCATAATCCCTAGTGATTCAATTAAATTCATTTAGATAAATTTGATTCAAGTCACATTAATATAATAAGAAAATTAGAATAAATATTTTCAAATAGTTATTAATAACAAAAATTACTAATGTTACAATGATTTTCCTTATTGAAATTGAAGATATCCTCAATGGTTTCTTTATTAGATGTTATGTCATCATTATGTTTTTCACTCTAAACAATAACTTTTCCTCCTTTACTTTTGTATTCTATTCATTTTTATTTATAATTTTATCCTATATCTATTTCATAATCATAAACAAATTCATTATTATGAATTATATTTCAGAATAACAAATACAAATTATATTATTTTATTTTACATTATTGTCAGCATACTTATTATTAGTGGGAGTAATCAGAGAGCCTTTATTATGGGGTGTAAATCCAATCAGGGTAGCATCAAGAACCACCATAACATGATATAAAAGATATGTTTTAATATAATGATCTATACAAGTTAATATTTTCCAGTAAATGGATATAATTCCATTATATAATACATCAATCTAGCACGAGTAAATAGTTATTGAGTGAGGTGGTCATTGTATCTCATGTATTCCTCCTTGTATTATACATGTTGTTGACTAACTATGAGTACCTGATGTATTCATGGGGAGATTAATCCCTCAAAAAAATTCCCTAATGATCATGGGATATTCTATCAAAAAAATATTACACTTCTATATAATAGACTTCCCCATAAAAATTTATAAATAAAATTGGTGTCTAAAAAAGAATACAGTGATCCAATATATAAAATATGAGGCTTATATACTGGATTCAGAAATAAAAAGGGAAATTTCATAACAATATATATCATTGAGCTATTAAAAATAAACAAACCGGATTTTCCTTTACCTAATTCATATGTATTACAACACTAAAATAAAATAAATAGTCATCATCTCAACTCACTTGTTAACTCTTATAGAATAATCATCCTATAACACAATAATTATCTCAATAAGCACATTTAGTTCATATCTAATAACAATTTATGAAATGAAAATAAGATGTCATACCCATATACTATGAAACCCACAACATCTACACAGGTATGGGTTAGTCTAATGACCTAGAAGGATTCTCTTTGTCACCTTCAAACATAGATTACTTGTGATAAAATGGATACATGTTCAATCATAGCGTGTGTGTTATTCTATATACTAAAAAAACCCAACCCACTCAAGAACATGTAATTTTACACCTATGAGTTATGATGGTGAAAAAAACACACTCTCCCAGAATGGTACAATTAATACCTAATATAGGATTGGTACCATATTCTTGTAACCAATGGTTCATATAACCTCATATCCAAGGGAGTTATTCCATGGAGTCGGTATTATCTCAACAGTTGGTATCACCATGGGGTCTCTCCAATATCTACAAAGACTCACTCCCCAGAACTATACCAAACACAATGGTCTTATCACTACCTGTTAGTAATCAAAACTAAAAAAAATAATGGGAAATAACTATCATACAAGGAAACATAATAATGGTAAATAAAAGGTTTTTAATCTATCAATACGTATCATTATTTAATAAAAAATAAGAGAAATCAAGTATAGACTGTTGTAAAAAATATAAAATAAACAAAAATCCTTTGAAAACATAAAAGGGAAAAAATAGTGTATAAAAATGAAATAATTATCACATCACTCACACCAAGCCTAATTTTAACTCATCATTCCTCACAAAATATATCTTCCAGACTTCCCATCTAAAACCTTTATCTCTATACCAAATATCAACATTCATAACAGGTATTAGAACCCACTATATGATAGTAAACAAGTATTATTGCACACTTATCCCTCAAATTATATAACAATGATATCAACAATAAGAGTATTTCATGGTAATTTTATTTCCTTAAGGGGAACCTTAGATATTTCATGACTAATTGATCTTGTGACTAGAAATATCCTCCCAGTCATCTATCACCATATCTCTTAGAGGTTCATATACCATATTTATGTGTTATTACACATATAGGTAAAGACATTATTATAATGATGAAAAAACAAATAGGAAAATCAATAAGAACATATGGCCTCATACAAAAGAAATCTAGCTATATGAGAAAAAATAAAAAACCTATGTCATTTTTAACAACACCTATCATGGTTCATGTCCCTATTATGAGGTTTGTCATGATTAAAAAATATATTAATGGTTTCATGATCTATCTCTCTACTTTACATAAGAAATCAGGAAACTAACAATGTGGGGATATCACCCTCTAAATAAATGAATCATTGAGGGAACCAACTATTTTATTGGTCAAATCATGTAAAATGGAACATGTTATCCTCTTAATAATTAAGACAAATGATTAAACATGTTAGCCTGTTATCCAAAAATCCTTTCCAACGTTGTGTATATATCATAACTAAGGATATATTTACCATCATCCACTGTGTGGAAATAATTGTGCAGTCCTACAGAAAAAATGGAATAAATTTGATGATTAAGATAAAAAAATTCATAAATTTGTACGGTAAAATATCTTATAAAATAAAAAATTTAAAATGGTGACTTTAACCATTACTAAACATCAATTCATATCCTAATCATGACCAATATGTGATCAATTTGTTAGAGTCTCATTGAACCGTAGGACTCACACCAAATAGTCGTGTTTTCTCTATAGTTATAATCTTGAATACAATTCCATAGGGGTACATTTCAAGGTTCCATGAATAATAACTGTCAAGATTATAACTAGATATCCTGGGAAATTTGAGAAACCCATCACTCAAGGTAAGGTTATAAATATGGTCCCCATTTAAACATTCATCAAATTATTGTACGTAATAACATACAATTAAACCATCATGGAAATCAAAGTACACATGGACACATCCTTTCAAATTGGGTTTCTCCCCCATAAGGTCAATTAAGCCTAATAATTTCACAAAATGGGATCTCTTTATTTAACCTTTTTAATATTCTAAAATAAGTCTTTTATAAATCACTAAAATTTCACTGTCTTCCGGTTATACATATCTAAGTCCCATTCTCCAATTCCATTAAAACGTCTTTATCAAACCCCTAATAATTTCAAATTCTATTTGAAATTCATCGCTATAAATTAATATATAATTTTTAAAATAAATACAAAATAAAATCACTTTGAATCCAAAATTGCATTGTTAATCAATTTTCCTTCAATAATATGGTTTCAAGAAATATCCTATTTATAAAAAAATTAAAACAATATAAATAATTTATATTGAATAACTGAATCATTCCACTCAATGAGCAGTAAGATGGGCCAAAAAAACTTGTTTGACAAAGGTTTGTCTAAAGGAATTATTTATCTAGATATATAGTTTTTGGGTTATTATTAAGATAATAACTTCCATCCCATTTATGGAATAATTTCAGGAAATCTTGCTCAATTTTTTAGTGATATAATAATATTAGTATAAAATAAAAAATAGGAAAATAGTTATAGGAAAAATGATCAATATTTTCATTGAATATATATATCATGCCTCAAAAAAAGATATGGTTAATAATAAAATCCTATAAAACCTATCAATACCCACAATTAAAACATCTCACACTATTATAGGAATCATATTGAATTATTTTTGGTTTTTTTCTTCAAAAATCTAGTGAAAAATTTTATAAAAGATTCAAGTATTCATGATGTCTTGATATCATGGTGGTTTGAGGTTCTTAGAAGAACCCATTAAATTTGAATCTATGGGGAAAGGATCACATCACAACACTGTGGTTCACATAATAGTATGTTTTATATAATATTAATTTTTTTGTCTTTAGGTGACTTGTTTTTTCCATGAACGGAAAACCACACTCCAACATAATGGTGGATTAAGAAACAATGAAATTTATAATAATAATTAATTGATATATACGAGACATTAAAAATGGAAAATTAAATATCTGGATATTATACCATTATAAGGCATGTCATGCTACAGTAGTGGAATTTCATATTAAACATTTTGGATGAAGAGTATTGTTGGTAATGATTCATGTTTTGATGGCCTATCGTTGGAAATTGGAATCATTCTCTATGGATAGATAAGTAAAATCAAGTCATAGAGTGCATTATTGTGTTACCTTGTGAAAAATGTGATATATAGTGTTGTACCTTGAAGATGGATGTTTATCTATCTAGATTGTTACATCATGTTTGTTTAGTCAAACATATTTTCTGATCATTTCACTATAGTATGATAATAAGGGTCTAATCCATGATTCTCATAGGAGAATGGAGTAATTCCATGATTGTTCCAGTAATGCTACAATATGGTCAATTCGAAGAAAAATTCCATAATTTTATCTTCATATATTTTAATGATATTCTGAGACTCAAATTATTATAAGTTGGATTGAAATTGGTGATATCTTTTTGATGGATTTTCATATCCTAATAATGAAAAATTAAATATCATTTAGTGGGTAAATATAGATATTAATTAAAATTAAGGGATATGTTTATTTGTAAAAGGGGATAAAGACAATTGATATAAAATAGGGAACTAAATATCTCGGAAAGAAAAATTAGAAGAAAGAATTTCCATGAGATTATCTTGTTGGATATTTGTGGTATTTTTACAAAAGTATAAAGGGGGATTTTATAAATACATAAACATTGGTATAAACCAATTCTTTGTTTAAAATGATTAAATTTTTTCATGAAGGATTGGTGAGGTTTATGAGTGATTAATAATAGTGAGTTCTCAATTTTGTAATGGTTGTAAACATGGTGGATCAGTGAAACCACCCTAAATCATAAATAAATATAAGTGTTCTTATTTTATTGGTTACATTATCTAGTTATTTTGGTATGATACATAAACTTATCCCTCTAAAATTGAAACCTGTAATAATTTACTATATCTATATTTACTTGTTTTATCATTATATATTCATTATAGGAGAGATAGGTGATCCTATTCATATTGGAAAATGACCAATAGTGGGTCATTTGAGTAAAAAATATTTACCCTGAAACACTTCCACCCCAAGACTCAAGGTATTTAAATTTAATAGGTCAAATAAGTGATATCAGATTAGAAGGATCTTCATAAAAATTATCCCATTATGTCCAAGACTATAGAAATAAATCAGAATAGAGTTTTTATATTTTATAGAAAATATTTTTCATTATATAATATTCTAATTAAAAACTACTTCTAATTATTGGGAAAGAATGTATATATGTATTTAATACCTATGATATTTGAAAAAATTGAATGTAGATCGTTATTAGAGAAAGACTAAAAAAACAAGTTTCATATTCAATAAGAGTTAATGCTTTAAGGGGATATGTTCCCAATGAAATATTTATGAATATGATGTAATGATAATCCTCACATTCCATGTAATAACAATTTACCAACTTCTATAAGGGTGATTAAAAGGTCTATAAAGCTATCTTGTTGTTTTTATATAATTAATTAATATACTCATTCATTGATCTAGTGAATATTGTTATGGTGATCATGATAAAACATAGAAAAATAGTCAATGATATCAAAATTTTAATAAGGATATTGAAAATATTTCCACTATGATTCAACTAAAAATTATCAATGATTACATAGAAGGATCCAAATAAAGATATACCAGAATGTCATCATAACATTATAATTTAAAATGATATGAGAAAAATTGACTATAAATCCATAGAAATTGTTAGATCAAAAAAAGTTGAGTAAAAGGAAACAAAATCACTTTGTAAAATCATCCAAAACATAGGGAAGTCCATGATGTTATGTCCTTGTTTTCCAAAAATCTAAAAAAGGGGAAATTAAATTATCAAAGGCAAGAAAATGTATCTTTATTAGAATTTGTAATTGTTCAAAAACTCAATTAAATGTTTCTCAATAATTTTCTATATCACAATTAATATGAATCACTCAGGGTGAAACATCACAAGATGTGAGGTTTAAGAGGAGTTCATAAAAGAAATTCTCAAAGAAGAAAACAATATTTATCATGAGGATTAGATCATGGTAGAAATGATGGTGAAACAATTTGGGGACTATAAATACCTCCTAGAATAATTATGTTTGACTATAATATACACGTAATAAGTGTATGATAGCAATGGAAAATATGATAAAGTTGGAGAAAGAGTGGACTAAGTAGTAGAGTGAGAAATTATTCTCAATAAAATTGATGTTAGGTGTTCCAAAAATAGAATGTCAATAATTTATCTCATGGTGCAAATTTATAAATATATATATACAAACCTCAGTTTTTATGATTTTTTTTAATAAATTAAAATTGTTTGATTGAATTCATTGCATGTTACGCCAATATAAGCTTACATTAAACCGAACACCAAGTTAATTGTGCACTACATACAACAGCAATCTTAATTGCATCACACAAAACACTTATCATAGCTTAACATACACAAAAAAATTATTTTTGACTAGTTTTACACACAATATATTATTCCTTCGATATCTTGTGTTACATGTAAGACATATTTTTACCGAACTACAATATATTATTATTATTAAAATATTGTTATAGTTCTCACCCATTCATTGGAATAGATAATATGAATATGTTTTAACAAACTATTAAAATATATTTTAATCACATTTATAAGGATGTTTTTTTATCAATTAATTATAAATGAAAATTGAATAAAAATTGAATGAAAGGATTTTTCTTTTTAAAAACCATGTTCTTATGCCCACAATAGTGTTTCATAATAATATATTAAATAATTCAATAATTGATAGAGATATTATTGAAATTTTTATATTATAAATAGAAATATTTATTTAAAATTAATCAAAATGTTTTTAACTACATAAAATAAGAACAAATCTATTTTTAATCATAAAAACCTATATTTTCTAAAAGGCTGTTTTGTGACCTTTTAATAGTAGAATTGTTTTAAAACTATTTTTTTTTTAATTATATAAATATTTTTGAAAGAAATAAATTAAATTTTTGAAATAGAGATATTAAAATTTACATTTTTTAAATTTATGGTATTTTATTGAGAGGATTCATTTTTTGATAAATAGTGAAAAACACTAAAATTTAATTGAAAATTGAATTTTCATCTAACATATATATATTGATAACTTATAAGTATACTTTTTTACCTGAATATTTATAGCTATAATAAATTTATTAATTAAATTTACGTCTCTTTAATGAATTTATCATTGAAATTGGATATAAAAACTTTTCAAACTTTTCAACATTTTCACTTTAAAACATGTTGTTTCGTCCCATCTAGGGGATTAATTTTAAATTAAATGAAGAAATTAATGTAATTAGAAATTGTAAAAATGGATTTCATATTCTTAATCGGAATAATTTAGAATTTATTGTAATGTAAACATAGATTTTTACTAGATATATTCATGAAATTTATTAAAATTAATTACAAGGATTATGGTTAAAACTAGTTTACTTAGTGGTTAAACTATAACTTAAGGGGTAAAATAATATATACACAATACAAAAAACTATTTTATTTCCCTATTTAGACTATATATTAAATTTTATATAAAAGAAAACATTATATGAGGCATATTATGTATGTAACACCTCTCAAAGTCTTTATCATTTAGAATTTATAAGAATGTCACACCTCCTCCACTATAAAAGGGAAATCACCTTAATCAATTATTCAAAACTATAAAATCCACTTTCCTTAACAAATACCTAAAAATTTAAGGTCATAATTCTATCCAATCATACTATAATCATAACTTTGGGAAGAAATAAGACCGATTTATTCCTTTGGTTCAAACTAAAATGAATTATCTGGAGAAGAGGTTATGTTCTTTAACGAGAACTTTTGTTTCATTTCTTTATCCAGCCATTAAAATAATATTATCCCATGATTATATAATAACATAATTATAGTAAATAATCTGATATGTTGTTATGTTAATTTTAGGACCCACACTTTCACACACTTCTATCAAATGGGATCCACAATCATTATTCGTGTGTATGGAAGACTACCACCTCATGAGTTGATGTCATTCGTTCTTATATTTCCACCTCTCAAGGTTCGGAAAAATGATATATTTTATATTTTTTATATGATATATATGATATTTATGACATATTTATGATTATTTAACTGTAATTTATCACATAGCTTCATTATTTATATTTTTTGGAATATGATAACTTCATTTGTGGACATGTGGACTACCTCCACCTCTAAGTGATGTGATTTGTTCACTCTTTACATTGAATGTATTAACGATGATTTTAAAAAAAAAATTAAATATATGAAATTATAATTATAATACAATATATTAAATATTTATCTAGATAATTTTATTTTCCTTCTTTGAAAATAGTATAAGAAAATGGAAACTATGTTCATGCGTACATACAGCCTACTGTTTAAATGAACGGGTTATTTCATTTAAAATTTATATATTTTTTAGATTATTATAAATACTTACATAATCAATATATATGATATTTATATCATTTTTACATTCTTTAAAAATTTAAATAATGATATAATTTCGAGGATCAAGATTAATGAGTGAAAACCTTTACGAAAAACAAAGATGTTATTCCACGAAACAAAACATTATATGAAAATTTTAATAAATTGGTAATATAAGGTCATAGAAAAATAACATATGTTAAAATATATAATAATATAGATTTATTTTATATTTATAATAAAAAAAATTATTTTAATAATTTTTGATTCTGAATGCAAAAACCCATGACTTAAGGTAAGGGGATTTCAAGTCTAACTTTTATTTCTATGAGACTTATTCCACATTCTCAACAAATTTATTTTATGTTGAGTATATAATTTCAATTAATGTATTATATTATTATTATCATAATTGTTTTGGGTATTAACATATCCATTTTATGATCTCAATTTCAGGGGGATTATGGTTCAAAAGTTAACAAAAATAGTAAAGTAGTTTGGTCTCAATTTACCTTCTTCGAGGAACATGCCATCATATGCCCCTATATTCTTATAAGAGATAAAAAAAACTACCATTTTACATATTATATCATAAATATATTTATTTTAATGATATTTTAATCTTCAGGTAATTTTATTCTTTCTTGGGGATTATGATTCAGATTAACCAATGTGGTAATAGATTATTGCTACAATGTCGTCGTTTGATGGGTTTATTTATGATTATGCTTCCATTGATGAAATCCTGTGAAATATATCTAAATAAATCTCAGTAAATTTATTCCAATTTATTTATTCATGATATCTTCATGTAATGGTACCATTTTTTCACTCTTTGGTAATTAATATAATTAGGAAAGTGTTTTTATGAAAATATGACTTTATTTAAATCTTCGGTTAGAAATCTGCATTCTTCCAAAATCATGTTTTCTGATAAATGTTCTAGTACAATCCTAGGATATTTAAAATTCATTATTTCCCATGTTTTACCTTTTTTTAAAATTGATTTTTAAAAATTAATATTGTTTCTATTTTTCGATCACATAACTTTTCTAAACATTTTACGATGCAAAAGGAATGTTCGGAATATATTGATTTATCCACCATCATGACCATAAATTCATCGAATATTAATTTAAAAAATTTCATGTTTATTTTCAAAGATAAATGTTTCCAATATTTTTTTATTTTAAAAATATTTTTTGAATGCAGAAAGGATATTTTCATTAATAAATTCTTTAAATGATTTTACACTGCTAGAAAATTTTGTTTTCCCAACACTTTTATACAAACGGTTTGAATAAATATTTGGTAAACTTAATTTTTCCCAATGGTTTCTTCAAACTGTTGGGATAATGGGAAAATATATATATATATATATACCAACTGTTTTTAAAAAATGTTGGTAAATACACTCTTTCCCAATGGTTTTGACAAACCATTGGGAAATTTTTCCCCAAATAGCAGCACATCTAGAATAAATCAGCGTGATTCCATCGATAAACCTAATCGCTTCCGATGCTCTCTCGACACTCTCTCTTCACCCCAAGGTATCTCTTGAATCTCTCTTTGCAATCAATATGGAAATTATTTACTTCTACACTTATAATTTTTAAGTGGAATGTCTTGCATATATTTTTGTTTGTTATCTATTTTGATTTCGCCTAAACGAGATCCTCGTGGTCTTCTTCTTCCTGTATTTCTATTTCTCCTATCATGTTCCCTTGGCACAAGACCCTTCTGCAAGATCTGATCATAAGAGTGAGGTTTTATATTATTTAATGTGATAGGGGACTTGGTTAGAAGTTCCTTCTAGTGTGAATCCTTTCTATTTATACAGTAAGGCATTCTAGTGTTCCATGTGGATAGTGAAAACCAATTTGTGGTGTTGAATAATTGTGGTTCTGTTATTTGTGAGTTATTTTATCTCAATTATGAGAGGTATTATTTGTATAATTAATCTAGTCTTATGGGGGATTTATTTTATAGTGTAGTAGAAATTTGATTCATTGATTTCATGTATAATGTTATAACCTGTTTTGTTGATTTGTATTATTTATATTTCTATCACTATTGATAAATGTAATATGTTGTATTAGTGTGGTTTTTTTGGTAGAATTTTTGTAGTGACATGTCTTCATAAGAATGTACATGGTGACATCTTTAGTTTTTTTATCCACATAGTAAATATAATGTGTTTGAAATGGATAATGGTCTGAGTGACTCTTTGGGGTTATATTTTTGAGTGAGTTGGGTAAGTTGGAAATTTTTATGCGAGTTCCTTATGGCCAATGGGGTATGGTTACAACATAGAGGGGTGTTATGGTGGGATGTGGATGATTGTGGCTAATGAGGTTGACCATATATCGATTATGTCCTATGGGATTGTGTATACCATTAGGATATTTTCGAATTACAGGGTATTCCTTGGGTGGTATGGTATGGTCGGATGGGATAGGAAAATAAATGATGATTTGCTTATAAAAATTTCACATAGGAGGGGGTTTTGGCTGTCTAGGGAGGGACGGGAGTTTTCCACCCCCCCCCCCCCGGACACCACCGCAACCCCTGGACACCCCCCACCCCCCGGAAACCACCCCAACCCCTAGACACCCCCAAGCCCCTAGACACACGCACCCCTTTGGAAAGACCCCCTAGACAGCACCCCACCCCCTTGGATACCCCCCCTCCCCCCCACCCCCTTTAGATATCACCCCTGGACACCACCCCACACCACCCCCTGTACTACCCTCCCACCCCCCTAGAAAGCCCCCCTGGACAACCCCACCACCCCCCCCCCCCACCCGGACTACCGCACCCCCTTGGAAACCCCCCCCCCCCCCCTAGACACCATCATGCCCCCTAGACACCCCCACCCCCGAGACACCCCCACCCCCTTGGACAGCCCCCCTAGACACCACCCCACCCCCTGGAAAGCCCTCCCACGCCCTTGTACAGCCCCCCTGGACACCACCCCACCCCCTTGGACAACCCCCACCCCCTAGATCTAGTTATAAGGATATCCTTCTATTCTCAACCTTTCTCCATGTATTTCACTATTTAGAAAGATGACTATCATTATTCCATATTTCCTGGGACTTTTTAATATTTTAGTATTCACACTATTTAATATTAAATCAATGACTAATACTTGATTGGTAGATATCTGTGATAATATTGAAGATGGTTTATATACTCTCCCTTAAAAATATCACTTTTTTTCTTTATGAAGTGTAGTATCATTGACATACTTTATTATTAATCTCGAATTTAATAATAAATGTTGTTTTCCATAATTTAGGAAATTAAAACTCTTTACGATCCACGAATAACCTATTAGTGTAGAAGCCTAAACATTATCCACCAATGGGGTGTGATTCACTTGAGAAACTAATTGGGTAATGAATGGTATGACCATAGGGGTGCTGATAATGAGTTATTAAACATGAGTGAATGATTTGAGATACCTATAACACATAATGGGGCCTGAGGCATGTGCCTCTTATATGAGACCTATTGAAAATAAATATAAATAAATTTTATTTTTATTTTTGAGTACTTGTTCTTTGATTAATGATATGTAATTCCATGAAAAAACAAACCAAGGATTCATGTTAAAAACATAGATTTTAATTCCATTTTCAACCCCCTTGGATTCATGATGATTTTGTTTAGAATACCTTTGGAAAGTCTACCTTGGATTCATTGTAATTATGATTTAGGAAGCCTTATGGAAGTCCCCCTTGGATTCTAAACTAGTGGCCTCTCTCTTTACATAGGCTGGGAACTCTTTCCTCCCTATAAATCCATCTAATGTCAATCAATTTTTTAGTTATACACTACAAATATGTAAGGCTTAACGCAGTTTTAATGTTTTCCATCTATTATTCTTTGTTTCTATTTTGATTTGACCTAAACCAGGTGGTGACGTGTGTGGAATGACATACCCAATAAGTATATTTTGATTTTTTTTCTATATTTTTTTTACAATTCAAGTGTCATGATTATATGAATCAACTTGATTTGAAGTCTTCATATCCATTAATTTTATGTAACTAGTGAATCATATCCACTAATGGAGGTGCTGGTAAGATGTAACCCAACTCAATGATGGAAAATGGTTTTTTTAGTCATATTTTCTCGAGGTGGGTAATGGATATAAGTATGATCCATGTGAAGGGATTGGGGATGGTTGGGGTAGTGGGGTAGGTGGTTTTACTTTTTTTAGTGGGGTGATATGGTACTTTATGTGGACTTTAGTTTGGGTGTTATAAAATGTACTAACTTTTCTCAATATTTCCATTTTTAGCATTAATTAATTTTTTTAAAACTCTATGTACACATTATACATCTTTCATGGAAATCCATCACTTTTTAATATCTTTAACAATGTTCTATCAGGTATATGGTGTCTTTTTGTATGTGATAAATGAAAAAATTACAAAACACATCTCCCCTCAAAATTAGGCACACATAAATGAATTAGTATATCTTGACATTGTTTTAATAGTTCACTACATCAACTAGAAACTCCTTCCTTTATCATTTACATAAATATGGTTTCAATTAAACTTCAATATTATTGAATTTATTATTAGTAAATGACTTATAACAATTCTTTTTACATAATGGATAGAAGTTGGATGTATGGATCTGATCGAATCTCAAGCAATTTTTAAAACATTTTGGAGAGTTTTTTATATTTTGAATTTCAAAATGATTCAGATAGTGGTCGCATACAATTCCCATGTTCCAATTGTATTGGTAGACCTTAGTTGAACCATGAAGAAGTCATCTACCACATAACCAAATATGGTTTTCAAGAAAACTATTGTGTATGGTATCCCGATCGGGAGAAAATGAAATATCAAATTGCTGATGATCTAAATGAAAGTACTAGACTGGAGACTTTTTTAGATGGTCGGTTTCCATTTATTTTTCATCATGAAAAAGAAAGGATTTTGACTCATTAAGACTTCAATATGGGGAAAATGATGCATCTACTGAAAATGATGATATTTTCAGGGTGAAAAAATTGAATGATGCTGCCACGACTCTAGTATATCGACAATGAGATAAAATGAAAAAGCATGAATTTTTAATCCAATTGTTTCATAGGAAAACAATGTATGGTATTTATAATACATAAATCGATAACATTCTTACCTTCATGAAAAATTTACTTCCAGATAATTAAGATATTCCCTCAAACCACTATATGGCGTGGAAGTTAGTTGATGAACTTGGATTTTCAGGAAACAAAATTCATGTTTTCCTGAAAGATTGCACTTTATTATGGGAGGAAACCGTTTAATGAAAAAATTGAATAAAATGTTGCACATCCTTCTAGAAGTCAAAATCTGATGGAACACCATCCTGCGTGCCACAGAAAGTAGTGTGGCACTTTCCATTGATTCCCAGACTGTAGAATCTTTTTATGTCTGATGAAATATCAATAAAATTGAGATGACATGATACTGAGAGAAAGAAAACTAATGATGAGTTGGATCACCCTAGAGATGTATTTTCATGGAAGATATATGATGCTCGATATCCCAATTTCTCAACTAACGTGCGTAATGTGAGGATGGGCCTTTCATGCAACGGTTTAAAACCATTTGGGAATATTCTTACTTCGCACAACACATGGCCTATTTTTATACACATTTATAATCTTCCCCCATGGTTGTTCATGAAAAAACCTTTCACTTTCTTGAGTATACTCATATCTGTCCCTTTTGATCCTGAAATTAATGTTGAGGTATACAATAAACCTTTAATAAAATAGTTGAAACTTCTATGGGATGTGGGTGTGCGCACATACGATGCATATTCAAAAGACAAATTTTAGATGCGTGCTATGCTTATGTGTATGATCAATGATTTTCCATCTTATGAAATGATGTCTAGATAGAGCATGAAGGGAAAACTTTCATGTCCTATTTGTATGAAGAATACATTATCCGGAAGACTAATACAATATTGTAGTTTTATTTTTAGGGGACATCGAAGATTCTTGCAAATGGATCATCCATATAGAAATAATTGTCAAATATTTGATAATACTATAGGGACCGATGATCCACCTCAGTGTATGTCAAGAACTGATGTGCTTAATGAATTGAAAGATTTATGTTTTTTATTCAGGAAGAATCAAATGAAATATGTAAAGATAAATTATGTTTCCACTGAAACTAGTTACAATTGGAGGAAAAAGAGTCTCTTTTTTTATTTTCATTATTGGTCAGTCAATTTTTTAAGTGATTACTTAGACATAATTCACATTGAAAAGAATATATGTGAAATGTTGCTTTCGATAATTATAAATTTTAAGGGAAGGAAAAAATATGGTTTACATTCTCGACATGACTTGGTGGACTGGGTCATTGAACTAGAATTGCATCATGTGTGTATCAGTGAAAATAAATGGCAAGTTCTATGTGCTTCTTATGTGATGACGCCTATGGAAAAAAACAATTTCTAGAAGTGTTAGAGCCTATTATAGTTCTTGATGTATATTCAAGCAACATATCTAAATGGGTCAACAGAAGAGAGTTGAAGTTAAAATCTTTAAAGACTCATGATTATCACATTATTCTGCAAGAGTTGATTCCAATAGAAATCTTTCATATTTTTTCCAATGATGTAAGGGTGATTTTTATTCTATTGTGAAATTTTTTTAGGGATATTTGTGGTAAGAAGTTGTCCAAGTGTTTCTTTCAAAAAATGACGACATATTCCCCCATTAATTTTGTGTGAGTTGGAGAAAATATTTCCTCCATCATTTTTCACATGCATGTTTCATCTGACGGTCCATATTCACACTAAAATACTTTTCATAGGACCAATTTCTTTTCATTGGATTTGTCCAATAGAATGAAATATGTACACATTAAAGTCTTATGTCTGAAACAAGAATAATCTTGAAGGTTCTTTCGTGAACAGTTACTTGGATAAAAAATGTATGGATTTCTACTTAATGCATTTGTTTGATCTTAATACAAGAATAAACAGACCAATGATAAATGAAGAAGAATAGTATGAGAAAATTGAACCCAGTTTTCCATCACTTCCTCAAATAGGAGGAATTCCTGGATCATATACATTGAAAACATTAAGCCTTGAAGAGTGAGAGATGGCACATTGCACAGTTTTTTTCAACTATGATTTGTTCGATGACTACATCAGGTAACTAAATTGAATGTGTATATATTATATATATATTTTTTAATTTATTCATATTTTTTATCAAAAGGCACCATAAAACAATGATAAATAGAAAGAATAATTTGTTATCTTTGAGAAAGAGGGAGACTTTTCATAAGAAAGTGTTTTCTTCTTGGTTAAAAATGAAGGTAAATATATTTCTATTTAAAAAAATAAAATCAATATTTATTTAAGTTTAATATTCATTTATATTGAAGGTATTGTGTTTTTCTGCTGACTCTATCTCTGAGAAAATAAGATCTTTGGATTTTGGTGCTAATACCATGCTTCATGACTGTAAATCAATTGTTATCAATGGGCACAAATTTATTGTCATTGAACGAGAAAATAACATGAGAACACAACTTGATGGTGTTATGGTTACTACCACAATAGATTGTTATTCCAGTGCATCAGAAAGTAGACCGCAATTTGAAAATGTGGGTTATTATGGAGTCGTTGAAAAAATAATAGTATTGGATTATTACTCTCATGGACGATTCATGGTGATGAAATACCATTGGTTTGATTCGATGACGAGACATGGAACATTTGTTGATGATTCTGGATTTCGAGTAATTCATATGAATCGCACTCTTACTATCAAAGAACAATATGTATTGGCATCAAGGGCTAATTAACTTTTTTATGTCAAAGGCCAACTTCGACATTAATTTAGTGTCAAAGTTTAAGTAATTCCAATACATATTTTGGATGATGTTGATGATGGAATTGACACTTTCCTAACTACCATTGGAACAAATCAATTTATTTCTTTTGATGAATCTAATAGCTCAATATTCAGAGTTTATTATGAACCTAAAGTTGTGGTGGAAAATATATAGAATCATCCATCCATGTTATCAATTATTTTGGTTTACCTCAAGTTAGGTTGTTCAGTTTGGTACTATTAAAATTGATTTGATATTGATTACAAATAGGATGTATCTGACTTGACTATTATGTGTATTTTCACTGTTTATTGGTTGAAATTTTTATTAGAATTGCATTTTATAATTTGGAATTGAACTGTATTTAAGACTATGAAACCAACATTTCTTACTTGGTGAACATTTTAATGATTTAAATATGATTTGTATAAATTTTTTAGGAATCTAAGACGTATCTTTAACATTTTACCAGGTAATGAACATGATGGTTAGTATTCTTCTGCAAAACGTGTATTGAAACCTACATCATCTACCTGATCTAATGAAATTAAATTTTTCCTTAATTTTGACAACTTCTTTACCACTTATGAATATGGTAGAATCAATTTTCAAAAAATTTAATACACTGATGACACTTAGTACATAATCATCCAACTAAAAATTTATTTTTTTATTATATCTTGTACGATTTATTGACTTCATTATATATTTTTTCAATCTCAACTAAATCAATGGTTAGTTAAATTATCCATGAATCCCCCTATTCCCTCTCATTTATTTTGTTTTTTGGGTTACACATTATTTGTCCTTTTCTATTTACTTCAATATTTCATTTCAAATTCCGGAAATGAAACCAATTAAAGAGAGGTGACGAAAACAGATTATGGACAACCATATTCACATGAATGAGCTGGGAATTCCACCACTAGTTCCTATAGTGAGAGTTTTATTTAAAATATATTTATTTAAATAATATATAATGTCATGTGATTAAATTTTATTAAAAAATATTTTCAGGATCCATCTATTAGGCTATATTTATTCGATGCACATCCTATTAGTGGTCCTAGTACTTGGGGTGTTCGTATGAGGGGGTGGTATGGGAGAAAGATGATCTAGTTGGTGTAACTGGTTATACCCTACCCCTCCCACTGACATATCATCCATCCCACATTCGAATCCCGGTGTACCATTAGGGGGACATGGGATATTTAGTCCTCTCATGTTTTCACCACCCTTTACATATGAGCCTCCTCACATATCTATACCATATTTGATGATGATTCCCACTCCCCATCTAGAATTTGGCCAACCATCCCTCTCATCTTCTTTTACTTATGCTTCCTTCTCTCTGGGAACTTATAGTCAATCTTCTTCGACTCCTGCTCTGCTAGAGTTTGTCCCAGCGAAGCCTACATTGGGACCCACTCTATCTATATAGGGTGTTCCTTTAGTTTTTGTAGATCCAGCAGTGCCTGTTGATCAGACTACTGCAGGTATACTTATACAACCCTAACAAATTGTTACATGATTATTTATTTTCATTATAACATTTATTGATAAAATATTTTATTTTCATTAATAACAGATACATCTACTGATAGGATGCAGCGGCGGGGGCGTACACGCATGCGTGCGGTGTGGAACCACCACACACAGTTAATGGTGGACTAAATTGAAGATAGTCAGACAATTGAAAAATCAGTGAAGCAATGTCGGAGTTTTTTGGCGACACTCACCAAATCCTCTGACATCATTTCTGTTAGCCCGCTCTCATGGAAACAGCTGTTAAATGAAGTCAAGGATAATTCCTGGTCAGAGATATGGGTAAAAAATCTATTTTATTTAATGTAATGTATTAAATTTTTTGTTTATATGAATTAATATTTTGGTGTCAACTGCAGTTTAATTACCCCGATGGTGAGGATACAAGGTCAGCACGTCTAAATGATTTAGGTGATATTTAGAGATATTATAAGCATGAGTTTTACATTGTCTGTCCTGCTAGAGTTGACACTGAGTTAGAGGTGGTCATTGTCGTTGATGATTGTTCATTACAATAGTACTGACAGATGATTACTTATTGGACGATCAGCCAATTTACAGTATTAATCAAATTAGAGGTATTTAAATGAAAATTTTCATGTTTTTAATTAATATTAATTATTGAATTTTATTTAGCATGCGTCTATAAGAAATAAAAAAAAATTGATGTGAAGAAATACTTCTAGACATTAGGACGTACTGCGATTCCAGATCATGAGAGACAGTAGGTATGACAGTTTATAATATTTTTTTACGACTTTTACTTTCTATTATTTCCTCCATAATTTATTCGATTGCTAAGGTTGTTATATAATTTTTGTTATTAAATTACTATTTTTTGTATCTGATTTTTAATTATGGTTTCCTACATTCAATGTAATTTTAGAGTCATAAATTTAATATAGAAGGACATGTGACTCGAGCAAATCTGTTTTTCTCGAGTAGAAGTAAGAAAGATGGAAGGACATATAATAAACCGACTCTACAGCAAATTGTAAGTTTTGCATGGTAGATTTAAAATATTAATCTCTATTTTGATACTTAATAATATATTTATATTTGTAACATGATACTTTAGAGTCCCTTGATGCACAGGAACCTGAAAATTTTGGGCCAAACGATAACATACATTAGGTGTTGGGAGATGAGCACCCTGGTAGAGTACACAGCCAACCTAGGAAGATTATAGTTCTGACGAGGTATTTTCCCCCATAATATACTATTTGTAGTTCCTCCGAGTTGTAGTAGGTTAAAGCATAGGCATAACATGCTCAAAAGAGGGCCATAGTGATGGCAGAACAGTCTGCTAGGGCAAACACTGCATTTATAAAACTGGTGGAAGTTATATGTCCAACACTTCCACTAGAGGCCAACACTACTTGTGGTGAATATATGTCATCGATGCATTCTATGTATGTTGAACCATGTGTAATTTCTAGTGGTGGTCGAGACGATGGTGAGGAGGAGGCTGAGGTGGAGGAGGAGGAGGCCGAGGAGGAGGCTGAGGTGGAAGAGGAGGCTGGGGAGGAGGCTGAGGTGGAGGAGGAGGGCAATGAGGAGTACGATACTGAGTACGAGGAATAGGTGGAGAGCAGGGACAATGATGGGGAAAATGATGAGGATGAGGGTGAGGGTGATGATGATGGTGATGATAGTGATGGTGATGAGGGACAGATTGATCCGTTAAATTTTTAACTCATATTTCTGACCTTTGATGTTTATTGATTTGTTGTGCCTGAATATATGTGTGATTAGGTAGGTCACATTATCTTCGTTTTTCTATCTATAAATAATAAAAAATGACTTGATTATTTTCTGTGACTGATTCACCCATCCCCAGGACAGCCCCCCACCCCCGAGACACCCCTCACCGCCTGGACAACTCGTACACCCCTGGACACCACTTTTTGATTGTATTGATACATAAAGAAAACAATCCATGGTTCATTTGTGACATGTATGATTCAACCCACCTCAATCTGAGGCACGGTGTGGCTGATATCACTCAAAGTGTCTATCTTTTGTATAAAATGGATACTTTTTTAAGTAAAAACCAGATACATACAGAAAAGCGAACAAATATATTCTGATTATGTTGATACATTAGAACAAGAGTCCATGGGTAATTTTTCACCCGTTTGAGTCAACCTCGCCTCAATCCGAGGCACGGTGTGGCCAGTACAAATCAAAGTGTCTCAACTTTATTTTAAATGGACAACATTATAAGTGAAAACAACAAATGGCATACAGAAAACTTACCAAACACATTCATATTTCTTTGATAATTTAGGAAAATTATTCATGGGTCATATATGATGTGTATGAGTCAACCTCACCTCAATATGAGGCACGGTGTGGCCGGTATCACTCGAAGTGTCTTTCTTTTTTTGAAACAGGACACCCTTTTAAGTAAAAATAGTTGGAGTACAGAAAACCGACCAATCATATTCAGATTGTGTTGATACTTTAGTATAAGGATCAATGGTTCATTTTTGACGTGTACGAGTCAACACCGCCTCAATACGAGGCACGATGTGGCCGGTACCACTCAAAGTGCCACACATTTATTTGAATTGGAAAACATTTTAAGTGAAAACAACAACTAGAATAAAAATTACAAACCCAACACATTTGAATTCTATTGATACTTTAGTAAAAATATCGATGGGTCATTTGGGACATGTATGAGTACGACCCGCCTCAATTTGAGGCATGGTGTGGCTGGTACCCCTAAAATTGACTCACTTTTATTTTAAATGGACATGATTTGAAGTGGAAACAATAACATGCATATGGAAAACTGACCAAACGCAATCAGATTATGTTGATACTTTTGGAAAATGATCCATGGGTCATTTGTTATGTGTATGAGTCGACCCCGCCTCAATACGTGGCATGGTGTGGCCAGTACCACTCAAATTGTCACACTTTTATTTGAAATGGATAGGATTTTAAGTTAAAACAACCACATGTATACAAAAAAACCCGACTAAATATTTTTTATTGTATTGATACATCAGGAAAAAAATCCATGGGTCATTTGTGACGTGTACGAGTCAACCCCTCCTCAATATGAGGCACGGTGTGGCCGGTATCACTCAAAGTGTCTCTCTTTTGTTTAAAAATGATACTATTTTAAGTAAAAACAACATACATTTGGAAAACTAACCAAATGTATTCTGATTGTTTTGATACTTTCGCAGAAGGATACATGGGTCGTTTCTGACGTTTACAAGTCAACATTGTCTCAATCTGAGGCACGGTGTGGCTGGTACCACTCAAAGTGTCTCACATTTATTTGAAATGGACAACATTTTAAGTGAAAAAAAACTAGCATACAGAAAAATGACCAAACGGTTTCAGATTCTATTTATATGTTATCACAACGATCCATGGGTCATTTTTGACCTGTACGAGTCAACCCCGCCTCAATTCGAGGCATGGTGTTGCCGGTACCTCTCAAAATTTCTCACCTTTATTTAAAATTTACAGGATTTTAAGTGAAAACAACAACTTGCATACGGGAAACCGACCCAACATATTCGGATTGTGTCGATACTTTAGAAGAGGGATCCATGGTCCATCCTCACACAATCCAATTCTCATGTGAGGGACTCCAACCCCTATTCTAAAACATGTGACATTTAATATGCCAATCCCATCCTCAAACAGTGGGTTCTATGACCAAACCAACGTCCATTTGGGAACCCAATACCAATGACATAATTGAAAATTCATACCCACTACCCAAAATGGGGATTCATCTCACATCACACCCAGGAGACCAAATTACAATTATCCGTATACCCCTTATTCCAATAGAAAAGTCTATGAAAAACATGTAGGCTATTCTGGTGAGCCATATCATATGTCTAGATTGGCCAATTTTTCCCACTAACACATTCGGAACCATTTATACATGGATACATATTCATTAGAGGACTACAAGAATCCCATGTGCTTCCTATAATTCATCCTAGGTCTAAGAACATGACCACTACCATTGCTTATCTTATGGGTATCATGATCCTTGTCTACTCTACCCATGTTTTTCTATTTCTTTTAAGATATTAATCCCATGACCATGAGTAAACATCCCATGTACTTCCTATAACATGTATTCCTTTTCTCTTGTATGTATTAGTGTTGTGGTTTGATTGAGGAGTGAATTATAAATTTTGAATACAGTTATGGGTGTTATGGCTTTTCAATTCTAAATTTCTGAATTCTGAATGTATTGGTAATGAATTCTAAATTTTGAATACTGTTATCTGTATTGGATCATGGATGTATTGGATTTTAATTTTGTATTGGTGTTATGGGTGATATGGAAATTCAATTCTAGATGTATTGGATTTTGGATGTATTGGATTCTGGATTTTTCTCTTGTGTTGTGGTTTGAGTGAGGAATTAATTTTAAATTTATAAATTTCTGAATTCCAGATTTATTTTAAACATCCCATGTAGGGTTTTGGATTCTATTTGTATGTGTTCTTGCAGGTCAGGGAGAGTTGCAGGTTTGAGGTGGTTTTTGGCTGCTGTGGAGCTGTAGCATATGTATACCAATGATTTTCAAAACTGTTGGAATAGACTTATACCAACGGTTTTCGAAACCATTGGCATAGCCTTTGATGTATATTATACCAATGGTTTTGTTATAACTGTTGGTATAAACTTCTACCAATGGTTTTGAAAACAGTTGGAATGTCCTTTGGATGTATATTGAAAACTATATACCAACGGTTCTAACTTTTTGATATAAGGGAAACATATACCAACGGTTTTTAAAACTGTTGGTATATCTCTTACTTGAACACATATACCAACAGTTTACACAGAACCATTGGTATAAACCTGTGCCCACAGATTACTTGGCCACAGTTTGGGAAACTATTGTTAGATAATATACCAATGGTTCCCCAGCCTTTACCAATAGTTTTGAACCATTGAAAAAGGGTAAAATTCTAATAGCATTAAAGTATTACATAATAAGTATTCAATAGGGTTTTCAATGAAATTATTGTGAATAAAGTATTATGACTTAAAAATATTTATTTTTTAAGAAAGGATATTTCGATTATTAACTTTTCCAAGTCATCTTTTAAAGTATTTCCCCATTTAATATGAAATATTTTGATATAATTTATACTTTTCTTTATATATTATCCATTTAAATCATTCATGTTTTTTCTCCAAATAGTTTATATTTTGATGGCATGATGTTTATGAAACCCATTAATATTGCATTGGTAAATCATTTTTCTATGAGTTTATTATGAAACTCATTTATTTCCCTTGGGCTAATCATGTTTCAAATAAATTGACATGAACCCTATTTCTTTTTTATATGTTAAAAAAGTGATGAATGAATAATGGTTTTTGTGTATTTTTATAATGATTCCAAATATCTTTTAACTTTATTCATGTTATGGGTCATGGACAATACATATGTGATAGGGTGACCAAGATAGAACTGGGACACCCTTTATAGCTTATAAGATAGGGTGACAAGGATAGTTCATCAATTCATTGGATAAATATTTTTATCAAATATGATAATGCTGGGAAGAAGTCGATGGCCTTGATCTACTATGGGAAGAAGGAATAACCTCATACACTATAAGGATGGGGATGTGATTGGATTTAGTGGTGTTTCCCACCCAGTAGGTGTAGGTCCCATGAAGTTCCCATATTTGTTTCGGTAATGATCCCTCACAGATAGGGAATGATTTTACATTTTTATATATATTCCAATATTCCAAGTCTTATTCTTATATTATGATTTCATGTCTTATACTCTCGATTAACATGGTATCCATGAAATATGAACTACCTATATCAATTAAATGACTCTTGATTGCGATATTTTATATGATGGGTATGATCTTATAATTTAATGATCTGGTACTCAAGACTTTATTCTCATTTTATGCATACATGTATCCTTTTTTACCCATATTGAGCATCTAAGATCACCCCTTTTTTATGTTTCCTTTTCCTAGGTGATGAATAATGGTTTTAAGTAGGAGTACTGAATGGAATGATAATTGTGGGAAACGTTGAAGATATTTCACCAAGTTATAATCTTGTGTTCGATGTTTCCAAATACACTAAACTGTTATGTTCCTTGGGAATGTAATTTTTCAATGTGTTGAATATTCATAGAAAATGATGTAATATCCATGTATTTTAATATTGGGTCACTATAGGTTTCACCAAAGGAATGTTTTAGTCATCCTATGTAATCTAAGATGATAAAACATTAGTCATAATCCTATGTATATTTCTAAGGATATATCAAGGTATGTATCTAAGGATATGTCTAAGGATGATTGAATGTGAAGAAAATTTTCCTAGAATTTTTATAATGGATATAAAAAGTGGTTTCCTAGATATAATTACCTATATAGATACTATAAAAGGATGTGGATCTGGAATATATGTACCTATGGGTAATAATCACACAAAAAACATTGTATCAGGCTAGACTTGATCAGGACCTAGTGCACGATAACAGGCCTTGATGCACATCTAGTTTGACATTCATGAGGGATATTTGTTAGAAATTCACAAAATCTTTATCAAACATCAGGATGTATTTAAATTTAAGATTACTATTAATAACCAAGGATGAACCCAATATGTCATATATTAAATAAGGTTTAATAGTTTAGACATCCTATATGTTATTTTTCATGATTATGTGGTTTCCCCTATGATAAGTGTTACATACACTATGCTTTATGGTTTTATTTAATGGTGGGTACCATAAGGAACTAAGTTGACATTAAATGGGATGGAAACTTTTTTAATGATAATTAAAATGGGATGGTCACTAGAATGAAGGATTTTGTGATCATGCGTAATCATTTTTCACAGAACATGATTGACAACATGTACCTTAACTAACTCTCAGACTCATCAAAGAATATAAGGAAGGATATCTCTAAGTGTTCGAGTAATGGAGACCAAATAAAAATGTAGATTAAATTTCCTTTATGTCTATAATGTGGTAAGAAACATCAAAGTGAATTTCTTTGAGGAATGGAAAGACATTGTGAATATACAAAAGAAGGAAACAAAGTAATCAACTACAAAAAAATAAAAAGTTTAGTTAACTCAATGGGGGGAAATATTAGCCTTTCTAAGATATTATAAATAGTTGAATTTTTAATGTGTGTAATGTTTGGGCATTATGAAAATAAATTACTTAATGGTAAATCTCATGAAGTTACACAGTATTGTGTTAAGAATAATGGTTTTTGTTGTTGATGATGAAGATATGAAAAATGAAATATGGATGGTATTTATTTTTCTAATAGTAATGTTTATAAGAATAATAAAATTTAGTTTGAATAATTTTAATACATGATTCTTATTTAATATATTAGGAATTTTTAATTAAGGAATAATATTATGAAACCTTATTAATGGATTGAAGATTAAGTGGAATAGTTGAATTGTTTATATATTTGGATTCATGAAATATTTTATATATATTTTGAAATATATAATTATTATTAATTTTATGTTTTTTGATGAGGATTTATAAAAATAATATTACTAGTTGTGATGGATTAGAACAGTGGTTTAATGTTAAGGTGATATTCATGGGAAAACGCATAATTAAGTGAATGATAACCCTTAATATGTTCCTGATGATGAGAAAATTATATTTTTCTTTGATGAAGATATGGTTGATATGTATAAAGTAAATTGGACAGTAAATATTAACATGGAACTTATAATTGATTATTTAAAAAACATTATTATGTTATCATGGGTGAAGGTTGTAATTTTTTTAAGATTTGATTAATATATCCCATAATATTTGGAAAAAAAAGCATTAATTTTTTTAATAAATTTTTATTGTAATTCAGGTTATTGTCATGCTTCATGAGAATACAGGATAAAGGTATTCAAATTTTTTGTATGAGATAATAAATAGATATTTTATGATATATGGGGGATCGATGTTATGATTATTTTTATAAATTTAGTAACTTCCTATCTAAATATTTATATTTTCATCATTTGGAAGAGTTAAAAGGTTAACCATTTAGGGAATGGTTTAAGTTAAACACTATACATTTTTTTCAGGATTAATGTATTATCTCCCAATATGAGGATTTATGCTTACTTTAAAATATGTGAGAAAAAATTTTTGTGATGTTAAATAAAGACTGTAACACCCCAAGCTTCCACGGTACGTTTCACTTCGAATAATGCAATAGCGTGTGTTTTACACAACCTCGAGCTCTAACACAAACCACAACGAATTAAACTAGCCGTTGTGAATAGTAATACCTACTTTTTGAAATTTTATAAATTTTATTTATCAAAATGGATTTCATTTTTGGATTCGGAATATCGAAATTAGCCTATGTTGAATTTTTGGTATTTTTCTGAGAACTTCTAATTTTTATGAATAGTGAAAAATACTTAAATACAACTTTTTAAATCAAAATAATTTATAGTGAAAAATTATACTATTTAGTGGTTTTAAAGTATAATTAGAATATATTTTTACCATTTTATCCAATGGTGGTCATTAGAATTAATTTAACATTGAAATCGGACATAAGCAATTGCCAATCTTTTGATATAAATTGTTTCTTAGAAACACGCCATTTTTTTGTAACAGCGGGAATTAATTATAAAATTAATTAATGCAACGTATATGTATGGAATTTTGTAAAATAGACATCATTTTTGAATTCGGAATATCAATTATAGCTTAGGGTGAAATTTTGGCTTTGTTCTGAAAAACATCAATTTTTGATGAATAGTGAAACCACTAAGTGGTAGTTAAATAACTGATTTTTCGTTTAAATGAAATATTACCACTTCTGTGATTTGATTTTCAAAAATCCGACATACATGGTTGTCGTTAAGAAGTAAAATGTGGTTCAATGAGATTAAAATAATTTTTTGGTGAATAGTAACTTTTAAGTTCTTAATCGCGATTAGAGGTAATTAGTGTAGTTTGAGGTACAAATAATGTTTTAATAATATGAGATGAGAATGACACTTGTCCTACTCCTATTGGATGAGTCATGGCCGACCAAGACAACCCATGGGTCAACTTGAGGACCCCATGGAGCCACTTTAGTTGGAAAATGACACTAATATATATTTATTTAATGTTAAAGTTAAATTGACACAAACATGAGTTATTTTACTAAACTAGTTTTTAAGTGGTGTTACACAAGTGAAAATTTTGACTATAAATATTCATTAGAAAGATAAAAGGATTTCCTACATTATAGTATTTTTGTTATAATTTTTAGACATTAAATAAATTAAATTATTTATGACATCATGATGATGCAGCGATGACCTCATTATTTAACGATTTAAATAAAATGAGAAGATGATGTAAAATCCAAGGCTTACACTTGTCCAAGGCCTATTGTATGAGGATATTTCGAACCCTTATTACCTTAGCCTCAAATTATACAAGTGTGGGACCTTTAGAATCCGAAAAGATTTGTATAATAGAATAACATTTCATTAATTTCCAAAAGTGCCCCTCCTCTCCACTTATAAAAGGCCCCCACCACTCCCACCTTATTAACACCATCAAGCCATTTGGGTCGGCAAACCTCTGCCTAAATACTCTCCCAAATTCCACCTCTTACTCCTAGAAGCCTCACTTTGGGCAGAACTCTTCCCAAGGAAGCCTTTGGCTCAAATCAAAAAGAGTTACCCGATTTTGAGGTAATGTCTTCTCTAATGTTGTTTTGTTTTATTTTTCTTCTCCAATACCCTAAACTCTTTTTATTAATTTCTTTTGTAACAAAACCAGTATCCTCAATATACTAGGATGTTGTTATAAGAAGGATTCGAGCTACACTTACATACACCTACATCTAATGGTTAAAGAACATACGGTTTCTGTGGATGGCGAATTTCTGCCTCACGAAACGATGATTGTTCAACACTCATATAACACCTTCAAAGGTGGCCATTAAGATGTCACTATATTTATATATGATATATATTATGTTTATGTTTTACTTATGCTTATTTATTTCTCATTTATGGAATACTATATTATTTCCATTATGGGTAAAACGCGATAATTTCATTTTAGGAAGTGGGGACTACCGCCCCCTCAAAGTGATTTGAATCGTTAATGCCATATGTGGGATGTATAAAGGATGGAGTAAATGGTACTATACACTATATTATACTGGAATTATATTATACATTTATATCATTATGATTTCGTTCCATTAAATATGAAATTGAAATGAAAGTAGCGTTCATGTATACGTACGGCTTACCATCTCCATGAACGGTGCATTTCATTTCTTACCTCTAATTGTTACGTAATATTATAAATGAATGTATATACTGGATATATATGATATATAAGACATATAAATCATGAATATAATTCTGGATATAATTTATATTCTACCACATAAACAAATTGTAATTATAAGAAGTTTATTGTTGACTCAAGTACCAAAGATCGACAAAACGGCTGTTATTAACATAAATAATTACATAATGTTCATATAATTGTAATAAGTGATATAATAAGGATAATGAAATTGAAAATGGTTCTTAATAAGGTATATATTAACTCTAGTGTATTATTCAGGAGGTTAAATAACGGTTGAGTCAAGTCAGACACGAGGTAAGGGAACTTCTTAACCCAACTTCAATTCTTTGGGTTAATCTCCTACTTTCAAATTATGTCATGATTTGTAAGGGAACTTCTTAACCCAACATCCATTCTTTGGGTTCATCTCCTACTTTCCAATTATGTCATGATATTATTATGTATTATTTTGTATTTTTACTTTCTTTATGTGTACCTATAGTGAATACACATAATAGATCTATTTTATTTTAAAAATGATCTTTTTAAGGACTTCGTCTCAATCTCCTTTCATTGAGTCATATTTGGTTTTATACACAACTTTCTTTTATACGGTGTATAAACCCCATTGACTTTTACGTTTATTCAAAAGGAATATTTTTTTAAACGAAGCGTTTACTAAATGACAAAAGGGATTGTTTTTGTCGTATGTATGCGGCGACAACGACTTCTCCGCCGCCGTGACCACTATTTGAGTTTCGGCTTCCTCTACAAGCCATACCCTTTTTTTCAATGAAAAATAAATACCATGTTATACTTTTCTTTTATTTTGGTATTGAAAATGGTTTTGAAAGTGTTTTTATTATATCAATGTGTTGTATTGATATCTTGTGATTGAAATGTGGAAATGTTATGTTTCCTTTATGCATTTTTTATGTGATATGATTATGTTATGGTTTATGATATGTTTAAACCTATTCATATGAGGAATGTATTGGACATAATAAGTGACGGGTGGAGCCCTCTATAGCTCCTCAATGTGTCGGTTGGTCTCATGAGACAACTAGACGTGGAACTGGCTGAGGACCTTTCCCAATTTGATTTATGGTTTTGGCCGAGGCCTTAATCATTTTAGACGTCTTGGCCGAGGCCTTGACAAAATGTTTCAGAATGTCTGGCATTATACATTCCCTCATTATGAAAGTGGTTAATGATATTTCATGTGATTATTCGACCAGTAGAATATCCATGTGAAGAAGTAAATGGCATTATCTCATTTTACTTTTGCCATATTATGTTGATGTTCAAGTTTAAAAGGCTTTTTTTTAGTTATACATTGCCTTAAATGTTTATGTTTATTTATGAAGGATTCCGAAATATTGTTATCCTTACTGAGAATCTGATCTCACCCCTTTCAATGTTTTAATATTTTCCAGGATGTGAAGAATTATTTTATGAATGACCTGCAGGGATTGTTAGAAGAGGATATGAGAGTGGACTATGGAGACTTTGTTATTGTAGTTTTTCACTTTATGATGTAATGTAACGTTTACGAATGTATCTAGTGTTTCTAAGGCTACTAAACTAATCGGTCTTTCGAGACTTGATCTTTTGTGATCATGCCAATGTTACGATGTAATGCACCGACTCTGGGTAGCTGGGGTCGGGGCATTACAGTTGGTATCAGAGGCAGTTTAGTACTAACCTTGGAAGCTAGATTTAGATAATCTCTGATTAGAGCACATAGCCCGAAGATAGACTTTGAGGATTAGTATTGAAGAACTTCCTAGAATTTTGGTATTGTAGAGATTTTGTGAGTTTTCCGAGCAATACATCCATGTCTGGATACGAGCAGGTAGAGGCTGCTCTGGCATAGATGTACCTAGGGGTAAAACCCGAAAACACCGCTTTGAGCTAGACTCGAACGGGAACTGGTCCGCGACAACGGGCCTTGCTTCACTCTTTGTTATGAAACTCCCAGGGGATATGCTTAGGATAATTCTCATTTTCTTTACAAAACACTATGTAGGGTTTATGAGTATATACTTCCTCAAAGAAAACATTCTTATGATTATGGATTATATCCATAAACCATTCAATTTACTTTAAGTATTTTAAAAGTTTGGAATTATTCATTGTAATTCATAAACTAACCTAGTTTATGCCATTGTATATAAATGGCGCCCAGTAGAAGGAATGTGAACTCCAGCAAAACGTATGATCCAAAGAGTAAGAAGGATCGTATCTTTCATGGTATTAAGCCAACATTTCGAAGGGAAATAGTCTCCCATGTGTTCTCAACATATGAAGAAATAGTATCATGTGTTAATAAGATAAGTAAAGAATTCTCTAAGTCCTATGGCTTTGAAGCGAAGCAAGAGACGAAAGGGATGGAAGAGAGAATGATGGATAAAGGGATGAGGGGAAAGAAGAATTTTCCAATATGCGGTAATTGTGGGAAGAAACATCATGGAACTTGCCTAAAGAGAATGGGAGTTTGTTATAAGTGTAGAGAAAAAGGACACAAAGTGCGTGACTGCAAGGGTAAGAAAATGGTTTCAAATGTACAAAGCTTCTTCTGCAAGGATTGGGGACACTACGCAAACCAATGTCCAAATCATCAGAGTATGCCCCAAATGATGTTATTGGATAATAACAAAGTTATGATACTACCATAGATGAGTAGTAATGATTAGATTTCTTATGTTGTTATTAAATAATTTTGTAATTTGAGTGTTGTATCAATGATGTACTGGTTATAATAATTATGGAGTATATAAGGATTGTACTGCAGTACTATTTCATCAAGGACTTGAGATTGTGTGGAACCAAGAAAAGTGACTCCACAGTAGGATTAAATTTTTGGAAAATATATGGTTGAGACAATGATAGACCATAATATGGTTCTGATACTGAGATTGTGATTTTGGAATAAGACGTGATTTATTTGGATAAATTATATTGGATATACTTAACTTCCTTGAAACTAATTGATGTTTTGTATACATTTTTGGATAGAAGGAGTATATCTAGTATTCTATAAGGAATAAGGGATCATGGTAATTCAGTATGTTTAAAAAGAATACATGAAGAAGGTATTCACATGTTGTTACGTGGGAAAAAGGATCTTCAATATGTTTACCTTCCTTATAAAATTTGGACTGTGAGTTGGACAGAAGTATTTTGGATAACTATAAAGGTTGGAATGGATTAAGTTGATCTTTGTATAGTATTGTTTAAGGTTAAAGCATTTCGAATACTATTTCTGGAATATTATAATAAAATAGTTTTAGGAAAAGGACAACCTGCAGGGTGGGGCATAACCCGTTGCGTCGGAAAAAGCTGCTGGAATCGAACCCACAACCATAGTGAGACAAGACTTTATTTCCTTCCACTTGCCTACAGGAAGTCCCTGGTTATTACAAAATAGTTTTACTAATCTAAATGGTATGTGTTAATATTTGGAACCTTATACAATTAGGATAAATAGAATATTTTTGAGTTCTGTTACCATTTGGAGTAAAAGTTGGGTTTGTGGTAAAAATTTATTAACGAATGAAAGTATACATAACAAGTATGTATATTCCCTTAAGTTCGTATTAAATCTCCTAAATAAATTCCTCAACATTATAAAAGGTAACTTAAAAAAAATGTTGTCGGTTAACTTTTCCAACTGGGGATTCAATGACTGTTTAACCAATCACAAGTTTGTGATTTTCTTGTAGTTAAACTTTCTCCTAATCCTGTTTTCTATAACACTCCATCAGACCTTGATGGTTTGTTTCTCCTCCATATCCATATTTTCATAGAATCCTATAATGGGCTATATCGGGTGACCTTTGTACTTATCTTTCTTTCTTTTAATGTTATATATTTATTAACCTTATTTCCGATGTGGGTTTTCCACAAAGGTATTTTCTATTTTCAACCTTTTATTTTCAAAAAAAAAATTCAAATTGCGAGGACGCAATTTATTGAAGGAGGGGAGAATGTAACACCCCAAGCTTCCACGGTACATTTCACTTCGAATAATGCAATAGCGTGTGTTGTACGCAACCTCGAGCTCTAACACACACCACAACGAATTAAACTAGCCATTGTGAATAGTAATACCTAATTTTTGAAATTTTATAAATTTTATTTGTCAAAATGGACTTCATTTTTGGATTCGGAATATCGAAATTAGCCAATGTTGAATTTTTGGTATTTTTCTGAGAACTTCTAATTTTTATGAATAGTGAAAAATACTTAAAAACAACTTTTTAAATCAAAATAATTTATAGTGATAAATTTTACTATTTTGTGGTTTTAATGTATAATTAGAATATATTTTTACCATTTTATCCAATGGTGGTCATTAGAATTAATTTAACATTGAAATCGGACATAAACAATTTCCAATCTTTTGATATAAATTGTTTCTTAGAAACACCCTATTTTTTTGTAACAGCGGGAATTAATTATAAAATTAATTAATTCAACTTATATGTTTGGAGTTTTGTAAAATAGACATCATTTTTGAATTCGGAATATCAATTATAGCTTAGGGTGAAATTTTGGCTTTGTTCTGAAAAACTTCAATTTTTGATGAATAGTGAAACCACTAAGTGGTAGTTAAATAACTGATTTTTCGTTTAAATGAAATATTACCACTTCTGTGATTTTATTTTCAAAAATACAACATACATGGTTTTCATTAAGAAGTAAAATGTGGTTCAATGAGATTAAAATAATTTTTTGGTGAATAGTAACTTTTAAGTTCTTAATCGCGATTAGAGGTAATTAGTGTAGTTTAAGGTACAAATAATGTTTTAATAATATGAGATGAGCATGACACTTGTCCTACTCCTATTGGATGAGTCATGGCCGACCAAGACAACCCATGGGTCAACTTGGGGACCCCATGGAGCCACTTTAGTTGGAAAATGACATTAATATATATTTATTTAATGTTAAAATTAAATTGACACAAACATGAGTTATTTTACTAAACCAGTTTTTAAGTGGGGTTACACAAGTCCAAATTTTGACTGTAAATATTCATTAGAACGCTAAAAATATTTCCTACATCATGGTATTTTTTTATAATTTTTAGACATTAAATAATTTAAATTATTTATGACATCATGATGATGTAGCGATGACCTCATTATTTAACGATTTAAATAAAATAAGAAGATGATGTAAAATCCAAGGCTTACACTTGTCCAAAGCCTATTGGATGAGGAGATTTCGAACCCTTATCACCTTATCCTCGAATTATACAAGTAAGGGACCTTTAGAATCCGAAAATAATTGTATAATAGAATAACATTTCATTACTTTCCAAATGTGCCCCTCCTCTCCACTTATAAAAGGCCCCCACCACTCCCACCTTATTCACACCTTCAAGCCATTTGGCTCGGCCAACATCTGCCCAAATACTCTCCCAACTTCCCCCTATTACTCCTATAAGCCTAACATTGGGAAGAACTCTTCCCAAGGAAGCCTTTGGCTCAAATCAAAAAGAGTTACCCGATTTTGAGATAATGTCTTCTCTAATGTTGTTTTGTTTTATTTTTCTTCTCCAACCACCTAAAATCTTTTTATTCATTTATTTTGTAACAACACCAGTATCCTCAATATACTAGGATGTTTTTATAAGAAGTATTCGAGCTACACTTACACACACCTACATCTAATGGTAAAAGAACATACGGTTTCTGTGGATGGTGAATTTCTGCCTCACGGAACGATGATTGTTCAACACTCATATAACACCTTAAAAGGTGGCCATTAAGATGTCACTATATTTATATATGATATATAATATGTTTATGTTTTACTTATGCTTATTTATTTCTCATTTATGGCATATTTTATGATTTCCATTATGGGTAAAACGCGATAATTTCATTTTAGGAAGTGCGGACTACCGCCCCCTCAAAGTGATTTGAATCGTTAATGCCATATGTGGGATGTATAAAGGATAGAGTAAATGGTATTATACACTATATTATACTTGAATTATATTATAAATTTATATCATTATGATTTCTTTCCATTAAATATGAAATTGAAATGAAAGTAGCGTTCATGCGTACGTACGGCTTACCGTCTCCATGAACGGTGCATTTCATTTCTTACCTCTAAATGTTACGTAATATTATAAATGAATGTATATACTAGATATATATGATATATATGACATATAAATCATGAATATAATTCTGTAGATAATGGATATTCTACCACATAAACAAATTGTAATTATAAGAAGTTTATTGTTGACTCAAGTACCAAAGATCGACAAAACGACCGTTATTAACATAAATAATTAAATAATGTTCATATCCTTGTAATAAGTGATATAATAAGGATAATGAAATTGAAAATGGTTCTTAATAAGGTATATATTAACTCTAGTTTATTATTCTGGAGGTTAAAGAACGGTTGAGTCAAGTTAGACACGTAGTAAGGGAACTTCTTAACCCAACTTCAATTCTTTGGGTTAATCTCCTACTTTCAAATTATGTCATGATTTGTAAGGGAACTTCTTAACCCAACTTCCATTATTTGGGTTAATCTCCAACCTTCCAATTATTTCATGATATTA
This sequence comes from Viscum album, assembly GCA_963277665.1. NCBI lineage: Eukaryota > Viridiplantae > Streptophyta > Magnoliopsida > Santalales > Viscaceae > Viscum > Viscum album. The sequence continues at coordinate 65,478,743 of OY728128.1, forward strand.
TTATGTATTATTTTGTATTTTTACTTTCTTTATGTGTACCCATAGTGAATACACATAATAGATCTATTTTATTTTAAAAATGATCTTTTTAAGGACTTCATCTCAATCTCCTTTCATTGAGTCATATTTGGTTTTATACACAACATTCTTTTATACGGTGTATAAACCCCTTTGACTTTTACGTTTATTCAAAAGGAATATTTTTTTATACGAAGCGTTTACTAAACGACAAAAGGAAATGTTTTTGTCGTACGTATGCGGCGACAACGACTTCTCCGCCGCCGTGACCACTATTTGAGTTTCGGCTTCCTCTACAATCCATACCCTTTTTTTTAATGAAAAATAAATACCATGTTATAATTTTCTTTTATTTTGGTATTGAAAATGGTTTTGAAATCGTTTTTATTATATCAATGTGTTGTATTGATATCTTGTGATTGAAATGTGGAAATGTTATGTTTCCTTTATGCATGTTTTATGTGATATGATTATGTTATGGTTTATGATATGTTTAAACTTATTCATATGATGAATGTATTGGACTTAATAAGTGACGGGTGGAGCCCGCTATAGCTCCTCGATGCATCGGTAGGTCTCATGAGACAATTAGACGTGGAATTGGCCGAGGCCCTTTCCCAATTTAATTTATGGTTTTGGACGAGGCCTTAATCATTTTAGACGTCTTGGCCGAGGCCTTGACAAAATGTTTCAGAATGTCTGGCATTATACATTCCCTCATTATGAAAGTGGTTAATGATATTTCATGTGATTATTCGACCAGAAGAATATCCATGTGAAGAAGTAAATGGCATTATCTCATTTTACTTTTTCCATATTATGTTGATGTTCAAGTTTAAAAGGATTTTGTTTTAGTTATACATTGAATTAAATGTTTATGTTTATTTATGAAGGATTCCGCAATATTGTTATCCTTACTGAGCATCTGAGCTCACCCCTTTCAATGTTTTAATATTTTCCAGGATGTGAAGAAGTATTTTATGAATGACCTGCAGGGATTGTCAGAAGAGGATATGAGAGTGGACTATGGAGACTTTGTTATTGTAGTTTTTCACTTTATGATGTAATGTAACGTTTACGAATGTATCTAGTGTTTCCAAGGCTACTAAACTAATCGGTCTTTCGAGACTTGATCTTTTGTGATCATGCCAATGTTACGAAGTAATGCACCGACTCTGGGTAGCTGGGGTCAGGGCGTTACAGTTGGTATCAGAGGCAGTTTAGTACTAACCTTGGAAGCTAGATTTAGATAAACTCTAATTATAGCACATAGCCCGAAGATAGACTTTGAGGATTAGTATAGAAGAACTTTCTAGAATTTTGGTATTGTAGAGATGTTGTGAGTTTTCCTAGCAATACATCCCTGTCTGGATATGAGCAGGTAGAGGCGGCTCTGGCACAGATGTACCTAGGGGTAAAACCCGAAAACACCGCTTTGAGCTAGACTCGAACGGGAACTAGTGCACGACAACGGGACTTGCTGCACTCTTGGTTACGACACTCTCGGGGGATATGCTTAGGATAATTCTCATTTTCTTTACAAACCACTATGTAGGGTTTATGATTATATACTTCCTCAAAGAAAACATTCTTATGATTATGGATTATATCCATAAACCATTCAATTTACATTAAGTATTTTAAAAGTTTGGAATTATTCATTGTAATTCATAAAATAACCAAGTTTATGCCATTGTATAGAAATGGCGCCCAGTAGAAGGAATGTGAACTCCAGCAGTACGTATGATCCAAAGAGTAAGAAGGATCGTATCTTTCACGGTATTAAGCCAACATTTCGAAGGGAAATAGTCTCCCATGTGTTCTCAACATATGAAGAAACAGTATCATGTGTTAATAAGATAAGTAAATAATTCTCTGAGTCCTATGGCTTGGAAGCGAAGCAAGAGACGAAAGGGATGGAAGAGAGAATGATGGATAAAGGGATGAGGGGAAATAAGAATTTTCCAATATGTGGTAATTGTGGGAAGAAACATCATGGAACTTGCCTAAAGAGAATGGGAGTTTTTTATAAGTGTAGAGAAAAAGGACACAAAGTGCGTGACTGCAAGGGTAAGAAAATGGTTTCAAATGTACAATGCTTCTTCTGCAAGGATTGGGGACACTACGCAAACCAATGTCCAAATCATCAGAGTATGCCCCAAATGATGTTATTGGATAATAATCAAGTTATGATACTACCACAGATGAGGAGTAATGATTAGAGTTCTTATTTTGTTATTAAATAATTTTGTAATTTGTGTGTTGTATCAATGATGTACTGGTTATAATAATTATGGAGTATATAAGGATTGTACTGCAGTTCTATTTCATCAAGGACTTGAGATTGTGTGGAACTAAGAAAAGTGACTCCACAGTATGATTAAATTTTTGGAAAATATATGGTTGAGAGAAAGATAGACCATAATATGGTTCTGATACTGAGATTCTGATTTTGGAATAAGACGTGATTGATTTGGATAAATTATATTGGATATACTTAAATTCCTTGAAACTGATTGATGTTTTGTATACATTTTTGGATAGAAGGAGTATATCTAGTATTCTATAATGAATAAGGGATCATGGTAATTCAGTATGTTTAAAAAGAATACATGATGAAGGTATTCACATGTTGTTACGTGGGAAAAAGGATCTTCATTATGTTTACCTTCCTTATAAAATTTGGACTGTGAGTTGGACAGAAGTATTTTGGATAACTATAAAGGTTGGAATGGATTAAGTTGATCTTTGTATAGTATTTTTTAAGGTTAAAGCATTTTTGAATATTATTTTTGGAATATTATAATACAATAGTTTTAGGAAAAGGACAACCTGCAGGGTGGGGCATAACCCGCTGCGTCGGACAAAGCTGCAGGAATCGAACCCACAACCATAGTGCGACAGGACTTTATTTCCTACCACTAGCCTACAGGAAGTCCCTGGTTATTACAAAATAGTTTTACTAATCTAAATGGTATGTGTTAATATTTGGAACCTTATACAATTAGGATAAATAGAATATTTTTGAGTTTCGTTACCATTTGGAGTAAAAGTTGGGTTTGTGGTAAAAATTTATTAACGAATGAAAGTATACATAACAAGTATGTATATTCCCTTACGTTCGTAGTAAATCTCCTAAATAAATTCCTCAACATTATAAAAGGTAACTTAAAACAAAAATGTTGTCGGTTAACTTTTCCAAATGGGGATTCAATTACCGTTTAACCAATCACAAGTTTGTGATTTTCTTGTAGTTAAACATTCTCTTAATCATGTTTTCTATAACTCTCCATCAGACCTTGATGGTGTGTTTCTCCTCCATATCCATATTTTCATAGAATCCTAGAATGGGCTATATCGGGTTACCTTTGTTCTTATCTTGCTTTCTTTTAATGTTATATATTTATTAACCTTATTTCCGATGTGGGTTTTCCACAAAGGTATTTTTTATTTTTAACCTTTTATTTTCAAAAAAAATTTCAAATTGCGAGGATGAAATTTATTGAAGGAGGGGAGAATGTAACACCCCAAGCTTCCACAGTACGTTTCACTTCGAATAATGCAATAGCGTGTGTTGTACGCAACCTCGAGCTCTAACACACACCACAACGAATTAAACTAACCGTTGTAAATATTAATACCTACTTTTTCAAATTTTATAAATTTTATTTATCAAAATGGACTTAATTTTTGGATTCGGAATATCGAAATTAGCCTATGTTGAATTTTTGGTATTTTTCTGAGAACTTCTAATTTTTATGAATAGTGAAAAATACTTAAAAACAACTTTTTAAATAAAAATAATTTATAGTGATAAATTATACTATTTAGTGGTTTTAAAGTATAATTAGAATATATTTTTACCATTTTATCCAAATGGTGGTCATTAGAATTAATTTAACATTGAAATCGGACATAAAAAATTGCCAATCTTTTGATATAAATTGTTTCTTAGAAACACGCTATTTTTTTGTAACAGCGGGAATTAATTATAAAATTAATTAATGCAACATATATGTTTGTAATTTTGTAAAATAGACATCATTTTTGAATTCGGAATATCAATTATAGCTTAGGGTGAAATTTTGGCATTGTTCTGAAAAACTTCAATTTTTGATGAATAGTGAAACCACTAAGTGGTAGTTAAATAACTGATTTTTTGTTTAAATGAAATATTACCACTTCTGTGATTTGATTTTCAAAAATCCGACATACATGGTTGTCATTAAGAAGTAAAATGTGGTTCAATGAGATTAAAATAATTTTTTGGTGAATAGTAACTTTTAAGTTCTTAATCGCGATTAGAGGTAATTAGTGTAGTTTAAGGTACAAATAATGTTGTAATAATATGAGATGAGCATGACACTTTTCCTACTCCTATTTGATGAGTCATGGACGACCAAGAAAATCCATGGGTCAACTTGGGGACCCCATGGAGCCACTTTAGTTGGAAAATGACATTAATATATATTTATTTAATGTTAAAATTAAATTGACACAAACATGAGTTATTTTACTAAACCAGTTTTTAAGTGGGGTTACACAAGTCCAAATTTTGACTATAAATATTAAATATAAATCTAAAAAGATTTCCTACATCATATTATTTTTTTATAATTTTTAGACATTAAATAAATTAAATTATTTATGACATCATGATGATGCAGCGATGACCTCATTATTTAACGATTTAAATAAAATGAGAAGATGATGTAAAATCAAAGGCTTACACTTGTCCAAAGCCTATTGGATGAGGAGATTTCGAACCCTTATCACCTTAGCCTCGAATTATACAAGTGTGGGACCTTTAGAATCCGAAAATCATTGTATAATAGAATAACATTTCATTACTTTCCAAAAGTGCCCCTCCTCTCCACTTATAAAAGGCCCCCACCACTCCCACCTTATTCACACCTCCAAGCCATTTGGCTCGGCCAAACTCTACCCAAATACTCTCCCAACTTCCCCCTCTTACTCCTAGAAGCCTCACTTTGGGCAGAACCCATCCCAAGGAAGCCTTTGGCTCAAATCAAAAAGAGTTACCCGATTTTGAGGTAATGTCTTCCCTAATGTTGTTTTGTTTTATTTTTCTTCTCCAACCCCTAAACTCTTTTTATTAATTTCTTTTGTAACAACAACAATATCCTCAATATACTAGGATGTTGTTATAAGAAGTATTCGAGCTACACTTACACACACATACATCTAATGGTTAAAGAACATACGGTTTCTGTGGATGGCGAATTTCTGCATCACGAAACGATGATTGTTCAACACTCGTATAACACCTTCAAAGGTGGCCATTAAGATGTCACTATATTTATATATGATACATAATATGTTTATGTTTTACTTATGCTTATTTATTTCTCATTTATGGCATACATTATGATTTCCATTATGGGTAAAACGCGATAATTTCATTTTAGGAAGTGCGGACTACCGCCCCCTCAAAGTGATTTGAATCGTTAATTCCATATGTGGGATGTATAAAGGATGGAGTAAATGGTATTATACACTATATTATACTGGAATTATATTATACATTTATATCATTATGATTTCGTTCCATTAAATATGAAATTGAAATGAAAGTAGCGTTCATGCGTACATACGGCTTACCGTCTCCATGAACGGTGCATTTCATTTCTTACCTCTAAATGTTGCGTAATATTATAAATGAATGTATATACTGGATATATATGATATATATGACATCTAAATCATGAATATAATTATGGATATAATGGATATTCTACCACATAATCAACTTGTAATTATAAGAAGTTTATTGTTGACTCAAGTACCAAAGATCGACAAAACGACCGTTATTAACATTAATAATTACATAATGTTCATATCATTGTAATAAGTGATATAATAAGGATAATGAAATTGAAAATGGTTCTTAATAAGGTATATATTAACTCTAGTTTATTATTCAGGAGGTTAAAGAACGGTTGAGTCAAGTCAGACACGAGGTAAGGGAACTTCTTAACCCAACTTCAATTCTTTGGGTTAATCTCCTACTTTCAAATTATGTCATGATTTGTAAGGGAACTTATTAACCCAACTTCCATTCTTTGGGTTAATCTCCTACTTTCCAATTATGTCATGATATTATTATGTATTATTTTTTATTTTTACTTTCTTTATGTGTACCTATAGTGAATACACATAATAGATCTATTTTGTTTTAAAAATGATCTTTTTAAGGACTTCGTCTCAATCTCCTTTCATTGAGTCATATTTGGTTTTATACACAACATTATTTTATACGGTGTATAAACCCCTTTTACTTTTACATTTATTCAAAAGGAATATTTTTTTATACGAATCGTTTACTAAATGACAAAAGGGAATGTTTTTGTCGTACGTATGCGGCGACAATGACTTCTCCGCCGCCGTGACCACTATTTGAGTTTCGGATTCCTCTACAAGCCATACCCTTTTTTTAAATGAAAAATAAAAACCATGTTATACTTTTATTTTATTTTGGTATTGAAAATGGTTTTGAAAGTGTTTTTATTATATCAATGTGTTGTATTGATATCTTGTGATTGAAATGTGGAAATGTTATGTTTCCTTTATGCATGTTTTATGTGATATGATTATGTTATGGTTTATGATATGTTTAAACCTATTCATATGAGGAATGTATTGGACTTAATAAGTGACGGGTGGAGCCCGCTATAGCTCCTCGATGCATCGATAGGTCTCATGAGACAACTAGACGTGGAATTGGCCGAGGCCCTTTCCCAATTTGATTTATGGTTTTGGCCGAGGCCTTAATCATTTTAGACGTCTTGGCCGAGGCCTTGACAAAATGTTTCAGAATGTCTGGCATTATACATTCCCTCATTATGAAAGTGGTTAATGATATTTCATGTGATTATTAGACCAGTAGAATATCCATGTGAAGAAGTAAATTGCATTATCTCATTTTACTTTTGCCATATTATGTTGATGTTCAAGTTTAAAAGGCTTTTGTTTTAGTTATACATTGCCTTAAATGTTTATGTTTATTTATGAAGGATTCTGCAATATTGTTATCCTTACTGAGCATCTGAGCTCACCCCTTTCAATGTTTTAATATTTTCCAGGATGTGAAGAAGTATTTTATGAATGACCTGCAGGGATTGTCAGAACAGGATATGAGAGTGGACTATGGAGACTTTGTTATTGTAGTTTTTCACTTTATGATGTAATGTAACGTTTACGAATGTATCTAGTGTTTCCAAGGCTACTAAACTAATCGGTCTTTCGATACTTGATCTTTTGTGATCATGCCAATGTTACGAAGTAATGCACCAACTCTGGGTAGCTGGGGTCGGGGCGTTACAAAGACGGATATAATGACTTATCATTTTACCTCATGATATGTTCACCTTCATTTCTTAGGGTAAGAGATGAACTGTAAATCGAGAAAGGCACAACCAAAAGGTGAGATTATATATATGAAAAGGAATTAAATCAAGTAATTATAGTTCATAATCTTCTTAAATATTGAAATAACTACAAAACTCTATGAAAATGATATTGAAAATTATTTTTTCTAATACATTTAATTCTGTTCAACTGATGGTCATATAAATCCTCACAGATTTATAGTTTCGGGACCCTTAATATTCCATTTACCATTAAATTTTCTTTATAAATGAACTAAATCACACTCTATAATCATATATGTTTTTTTCCATGTCCAATAATCCCTTCCCACATATTTTCCCACTTTTAAAAACCTAGTTATGAATTAAAATGGGTAACCCTTATGTTTTTTAATTTTATTTTTTAAAAGAATTTTTAGTATCCTTTTTTACAATGTGGGTTCATATAAAAGGAAACATTAGGTATTAAAATTTTGACAACCCAAATAAATTTTCAGGGTGAAATTAATTTTAATGGGGCTATAATGTACGACCCTCAGTTTTATGAATTAGGCTTTAGAATATATTAAAATTATTTGATGGCTTGCATTGCAAGATACACCGAGTTAAGATTTATTTAAACGCAACACCATGTGAATTATGTGCTAGTAACAACAATAATATTTTATTATGTCACAAAGAACACATATAATACCTTATGTTACATGAAACATGATTTTTTTCATCTATTTCCCACAATTCATAGATCCTTATATGTCTTATGTTACAACCAAGACCATGTTTTATCGAACTACAATATACTGTTGTTTTTAAAATGTTGTTAGAGTTATCAACTAGATGTTGGAATAAAATATAAAATTAAGATTATCTAAATTATAAAAATATTTTTTAAACATTTTTATAAAAGGATTTTTAAATATGTCATTTATAAATTAAAATAAAACACAATAGAATATAGAGGACGTGTTTTTGTGCAAAAAAATACTTTTATGCCCAAAAAAGTGTTTTATGTTAATAAATTAAATTAATCACTATTATTTTGAGATATTAATTAAATTTATAATATTATAAATTAAACCATATGTTTTTACATTTGTACAACAAGTTTGACAGACATTAAATAATTAAAAAAGTCATATTTTACGCATAAAAAGGAATAATTTTTTATAAGGAAGTTTTGTAGACTTTTAATGGACATTTTATTTTAAAACTATATTTTTCCACTTTTATAATTCATATTATAAAAAATAAAATTATTTTTGAGAATAATAATATCAAATTTTAATTTCGGTGATTTTTTGGTATTTTTTTATTTTCATTTTTATGATGAAAAGTGGAAACACTAAATTTAAATTAAAAACTTCATTTTCATCTAATTTATATATGTTGTTAAATAATATATTAAATGTATTTAAAACTATATTATGGTCAATTATAAATCAATTAATACAATTTGGTTAATTGGAATCAATTTCACATTGAAATTAATTATGAATACATTTCAAACTTTTGAACACTTTCATGTTAATAACATATTATTTGGTCCCTACAGTGTGATTAATTTTAGATTAATTTATACCAATTCTATAATTATAAATTAAAAAAATGGATTTAATATTTTTAATCATAATAATTTATAATTTTTCATGAGGTAACCTACGTTTTTAAAAAAAAATAAAAGTGAATAAAAAAATTAATTACGCTGACTAGGGTACAAACATGTTTCTATCATGGTTAAAAATTAACTGAAGGGGAAAAATAACCTACAAATATTCCCAAAATACACATTATGTACCTATTTAGACCATATAATCCCTTTTATATAAATTATATCATTATAGGAGGCACATTATTTAAGGGTGTCCTCTCAATAGTGCTTACTGTTTTTTCTTTACAAGAATGCCAGTCCTCCTCCACTATAAAATGGAACTAAGTACCCTCACATATTCACACAAGTAAAGACATTTAGATCATCCAAAACCTTAAAAGATAATCTCAAAACGTCCCTCATCTCATCCTTTAATCCTCACATAGGTCCAAAACTAAACCTTGTTAGTCCTTTAGTGAAAACTAAAAGGTATCACCTGAAGAATACATAATGATCTTCAATGAGTAATTTTGTTTTATTTATTTATACACCCATTAAGTTGTTATTATTCCATTATTACACAATAAATTTAGTATAAATAATATAATTTAATGTTTCTATGTTAATTTTATCAACAAAACTATCATGACCCATCCCCAGGGGCTCGTTCCATGACTACCCCCAATCCCCTCTTGCATAGGTCAGGGGTTGGAGACAAGCATAAGAAAGGCATATCCATAAAATGGGAAAGAATTTCCTTTAAACCTATACTAACACATATCCCATGAACACAACAAGATTCATCCACTAAATAAAACTGCATTAGTAAAAGTATGTTCTGATAGTAGTGGGGCCTAAATGCAAGCCCAACTGAAAGATACAACTACAAAAAAATAGTAAACGGCTCCTGGAATCATACAATAAGGTTCCTAGATGAAGGGTAGTTATAGCTCATCTCCACAGCTATCCATGTCATCTGTCACCATTGTCCATCATCAGGTCCCAGATCCCCGAGTCTCAGTCAAGGTTTTCAGTAGACTCCACAAGACACAACAAGGTGCGGGTGAAGCCCATGTAGGGGGTGAGTATAACAATACCTAGGAGGGACCCCTAGACCCCCAAATGTCTCTCATAATTCAAAAAAGGAAACCCAAAATGCATGATCTCAATAATAAATCACAAGGAAAATGTTTAAGCTCAAACTAGGTAAACAAATTAGTATTCAAGAATAAAGATGATTAGCCTAAAGCTATATCATTTTATTCTATTATGAAGTTTCAACATCAGAACCATGAGAAATTTGTTCCATTTTTGATCCACATATGGTCATATAATGATGATACAAAACATGACACTCTAAGGATATTCCTCATCGGGTAACACAATGTTAATCTACATACGGTCTCTAGAATGGTGATCCGCACAGGGTCTCTAGAATGGTGATCCACATAGGGTCGCGATTATATTGATCCACACTAGGTCGCTAGATGTAGATTTATACAGGGTCGCTAAGATGTTCATCCATACAGGGTCACTATGATTTTGATCTGCACAGGGTCACTAAGATGTTGATCCATAGTGTTTTTCTATGATTTTGATCCACACATAATCACTAGATGTTGATCCACATATGGTCTCTACTTGGATGACAGCCAGCCATAGGATTCCCCACATCTAGAGTGCTTGAGTTCCATAGTATCTACACCTCTAGACATTGGTCATTCCTAAACTACTACTAAGATATATGAAATAGTAACCAAAGTACCAAACAATCTTATGGGTTCTAAAGCAACATAATTTGCGTCAACCTGATGCCCAGTGTGTGAGTTAGAGGAATTTTAATGCTAAGGGACCAGTTGGATTTAGGTACCATCCAAACCGTACATACTCCAAATTACTCCAAAACTAAAGAGGAGTATCTAGAAAAAACCCTCTCACTCCTAGGATCTTAGCACAACAGGCAGTTCATCAAACAGGCGTCTTGTTTGCAAGATACCGCTCTTTAAGAGAAATTGGGCTCGAATGGGTCTGGGTTCGGTCTAACCCGGTCGGACCGACCAGGACCAGGTATAACTCGGCCCATCCCAACTCAGCCTAGGCTAGCCTGGTTCGGTTGGGAAAGGTCGAGCACAGCCCACTGGGCCCCACTAGGTGACGCGGCCTAATGCGCTGGCACGGATCGCCAGCCAGGTGGCCACCCCACTCACCAAATAGATCAAAAATCCATTTAGCACTTCAATCAGTGGTTCCATGTGGTGATGCCACATGGTTAGTGGGACCAGTTTGGTGTGTGTCCCCCTCCACTATAGCTTCAATGCCGTGACCCCTTCACTGCGGCGTGTGATGACACACTGCCTTCCAACACAGCAGGACGAGTGTCAGCCACCCCATTGGGCCTGCCGCAGCACCAAGCAATGCTGCCCTCTTCCAGGGCCAGCAGACGCTAGCTGCTCCCTTCACATTCGGCACCGGTCTCCAGTGCCTCTGGGCCGATGTCACACTGACAGATCCTTTACTGGTCACCGAGTGAGATCTGGTGGTCCGTTTTCTCTTCTACTCATGCCTAGAAGACTCATGTGATTCCACCATCGCTGCATGGCTCCGGTATTCTAGGATCTACCAAGTTAGAAATTTTTCCTCTGAAGAGATTGACTAGAATGATTCATTGTAGGGTCTGGTCTTGTTCATTTGGCCAACTCCCTCCACATTTTCATCATAATAATCGGGTAATAATTTCTTAATTATCAACTCAACGGATCAAACCATGACAGAACCACTACCTCTAGAATGGTGGGAGTCATCACAGTGGTGGAAGGAGAATACGCACATAGATGAAGTTGTCAGCATTCTTCATTCCCAGTTCATTCCCTCCGACGATGCTGTCCAAGCTCCCGTTCCTCATCTGGGGAGGACACCCCATCACTTTTTTAGAATTTCCTTTCTTCGGTGCCAAAATCCCACACCCGACCTTCAACTAAAAAGATGAAGAAACAACTATGTTGCACAAAATTAATGAAATTTATTTATTAACTACATTTAATGTTCCATAGTCGAGGTTACAGAAGCAATTCTTCAAGACATTAAATAGTTTGACAACACAACGGTTCTGCCACCGTTATTCTACCGCTGGAGGAAAATAAAATAACAATTAAATGTTATTTTCTTATTATTTTAAATGTCCGAAAATTAGATTTTTCATCTAACCTACTATGTTAAAAGTTAAACCGACCTTAAGTGAATCCCGGCATTGTCGATTCAATGGTGCCCCCTGATTTTAATTTCGAGTACCAGATAAAAAGTTAGAAAATGCCACCCACACATTTACTGAACGTACCTAAAAAAAGTTAAAAATTCTATCCTGGGCACACCCACCCTCAAAATCAAGTGCCGTCAATTTTAATGGTCTCTTAATAATATCAATTAATTTAAAAAATACTATATGGAATTTTTGGGTCTTTACATTCTCCCCACCTTAGGTCTTTTCATCCCCAAAATTAACAACTAAACTAGTTTAAAAAATGGGGGTATTGAGCATGTATTTCAGCCTCCCTATCCCAGGTGCTCTCTTGGAGGATCCAATGCAGCAAAAAACTAAAACCTGAGGAATCGACCACACACTAAGTACTGGCTCCTGTCGATCCTCTATTTCCACTGAGAACTCCTCAAACATTGATCCATCATCGATGTCCAGCACTTCCCAGTCGATAACATGTAATGGATCATGCACGTACCTCCTCAATTGTGACACATGGAAAATATTATGCACATTGTGCATCTATGGGGGAAGAGATAGATGGTACGCTACCTGGCCTACTCTGTTGAGGATCTAGAAGGGTCGGATGAACCTCAGAGAAAGCTTACTGCCCAAACCAATCCTATGTAATCCTCGTCAGGGAGAGACCCATAGGAAGACATGGTCTCCCACCTCAAACTCCAAGGATCTCTATCTCCTGTTGATAAAAGACTTATGTCAGCTCTGTGTAGTCTTCATCCTCTCCTGGATGATCTGCACCTTCTCTATGGTAGTATGTACCAACTCTGGACCCAAAAGTGATGACTCCCCGGGGTCTGTCCAGCATAGAGGTGATTGTAATGGTCACTCGTACAAGGCCTCAAACAGAGCCATTCTAATGGTGGAGTGAAAACATTTGTTGTATGCAAAATCCACCAGGGTCTGCTGATCCTATGAACTGAGGCCAAAATTGAGGACACATGCACAAAGCATGTACTCGAGTGTCTGTATAGTTTGCTTTTTCTGACCATCTGTCTAAGGATAGAAGGCGGTGCTCAAGCGTAGCTGAGTCCTGAATGCTTCCTACAATCCCTACAATAAGAAGGATATAAAACGTGTTTCGTGATCTTATACGATCATCGATGACACCCCATGAAGTTTCACAATCTACTACACGTAGAGAGGTCCCAATCTCTCTACTGATCCCTAGTCTTGAATGGGTAGAAAGTTAGATGACTTGGGGTGTTGGTCAACAATCACCCAGATGGAATCATGACCACTGGAAATTAATGGTATACCCATCATGAATTACAAGGATATTCCATCCCACTTCCACTCTGGTACCTCATGTGGCTGAGCTAATCCTACTGGTACTAGATTCTATGCCATCACTTAATGACAAGTGAGTCATCGAGACATGTACTCTGCCACTAATTTCTTCTTCCCTAAACACAAGTATAGATTCTGGAGGTCCTGTTATATCTTATCCACTCAAGGATGTACTGGAAAATGGGATTTTTGGAACTCCCACAACACCTCCTCTCAAAGAGACACTAGTTCCATGGGGCTTCTTCTGAAGAAGATGACATGATCACCACCTTCAGAAAATCTATCTGGAGCATGTCCTGAGGATATCTAATCACATCATTCCATGACGTCTATGTACCCAAGATATGACTCCCTGACTCACTGAAGGAGTGGGGGAGTAACTGTAGAATAGACCTCCTACTGAGTGCGCCTACTACTACATTCCCCCTACTAGGACTATAGATAATCTCGAAGTCATAGTCCTGGAGGAACTCTAGCCATCACCATTATCTCAGGTTTAGGTCCTTCTATGAGAAGATATACCTAAGACTCTTGTGATTAGATTAAACTATAAATTGTTGACACATCATGTAGTGTCTCCGCATATTCAGCACAACGGCCACTGTATCTAACACCGGGTCATGGGTAGCATAGTTCTTCTTGTGTTGTCTCAACTGTTGTGAGTTATAGGCAATCACTGCTCTCCCCTGCATCAATACAAAACCTAGTCTGGTCCATGATGCATCGTAGTAGCTTACATACCCAACACCCTATTCTAGTAGTCTCAATATGGGGCACTCTCCAGCCTCTACCTCAGCTCCTGAACACTCCGGTGGCATCTCCCTTTTCACCGAATCCACTGCAACTCCATCCTCTGAGATAATGTGCCCTAAAAAGTGGACCTCCTGTATCTAGAATTGGCACTTCGAGAGCTTTCCAAAAAGTTGGTTCTCTCAATGTTTATTTAGAACAATCTTCTAGTGTGTGGTGTTCTCCTCCTCTAACACCGAGTATATAAAGATGTTGTCTATAAAGACTACCACGAAGCGATAGAGTTAAGGCTGGAAGACCCTATTCATGAGCCCCATGAACTATTCCAAAGTGTTTTTAATGCCAAATGGCATTACCATGAACTCATAGTGGCCATATAGACATATGAAGACTGTCTTCGGTATGTCCTCAGCCCGTAACCTGAGCTAGTGATAGACTGATCTGAGGACTATCTTCAACCACCATAGAGCTCCCTTCATATTTTCAAAGAGGTCATCAATCATCGGGATTGGGTACTTGTTCGTTATGGTCAACTGGATCAGGCATTGATAGTCCACACAAAGCCTCAAACTCCCATACGCTTTCTTGGTGAACAAAATCAGGGATGCCCATGGAGAAACATTGGGCCTTTTAAACCCCTTCCCCTGCAAATCCTCTATGGTATCAGGGAATGGTTCCGAGACTAAAAGAGTGTAACCCATGTTCTGGGAAAAATATTAGACCTCCATAGACTACAGATTGGACCCCTTCAATTAGGAATGTCCAGGGTCCCTCTATTGACTACCTGAGTGGAAACCTCCTTTGATACATGGGATTGGTTCATTTACTACTATAGTGGAACCCTCCTATTATACTAGAACATGGATCCTCAACTATTGGAGTGGCACTCTCATATTTTATTTGGGAATGGGTCCTCAATATATTATCCAAGTGGATCCCTCTAACTGGGCAGGGCATGGGTTCACAACCATTAGAGTGGAACCCGCTTATTGTATCAGGGCATGGGTCACCTATCTACTATCTTAGTGTCACCCTCATACTAGGTATGAGATGCTTCCTCGATTATTATAGTGTAACCATCCCACAATGAATAGAATTGTTCCTCTATTGACTACCATAGTTTAAATATCCATTTTTTTCTAGGAAATGGATCCTCTACCTAGAGATTGTTCTCCTCGACTATGAAGTATTGTGGAAAAGTGTGGCTCAACATGGATGTATCCTTCAGAGAGACGTGTGAGATATGGGGAATCATTGATGGAACCTTAGATCTTATGGAAATATTTTCCTCATCTGGGTTATTATATAGAGATCCCATTCCTCTCACATTATGTATTATTTTTTTAGTTTGTATAAATAAATATATATATATATATATATTTGTATCCTTTTTTCTATATTCATTTCTCTCCTACAATGGTTTGAGTTTTCTATTCTTATCATGTAACATACTTCTCTCATTTCACATTTTTGGGTGTCCCACATGTTTTTTATATACTCGTAATTTATTTATCTTCTACCATATGTTTCATGTCTTATACAGAGGACCGATAGGTAAGCAGTAATTATAGTTGATCATAGGGATACCCTGGTTCATTTAATCATGTATTGTGGTCAAAGTGTAAAGATTTGGATCTAGGATCTCTTTTTATTTACATCCCAATTGTTATAATTTTGTGAAATAATTTTGGTTATGAATTTATTTTCTCCTTTATAACATTTTATTTTATCTTTTCATGCTATTTTACTCCCTGTAGTTTTTACATGAATTGTTAATATCTATATGTTGCATATTTTATTTTTATTCGTCTCCACTACTGGATAGAGATGGATGAGTGTGTGTGTGTACAGATACATTAGAAAATGGTCTCTCATACTAGTTATGATTTTTTTTTTCTTTTCATGAACCCTTGGCCTACGGAGGTGGACTTATGGAAGTCTCATATAGATCCTTTATGTCTTGGGTCATGAAATATTGGTATCAATGGTGGTTTATTACATTGGATATTGTTTGGAGTTTTCCATTAATGAGGATTTGGTTTGAAATTTTTGAAAAAGCTTCAAAGTGTATCAAGTGTGTCTCTAAGTCAATGGAACCAAGTGTTAGTGTGGCATTCGATATATCCATATATCCAGACTCTGACTACCTACTTATCAGCTCAACATACTGAGGACTTGATTCTGTGGAAACATAGTACATTCATTATGTAGGATTTATTTATTGAAACTCCTTCTTAAGTCATATCACCATAAATATATTCTCATCTAACCATGGAATATATTTATTATATTTTTAGGATACCTCTATGATGAAATCCCTCCATGTTGCCAATTTCAGATCTGGATAATGATATGAAGACCGATAAGGGCTCAGTTCAGCTGAAATAATGTGAGATTCTTCTTCTATGTGGAGAATTAGGAACACCCCCACCTATTGAGAAATATATTTTACCATCGGAGAAGGATTAGGACGCACACTGGCTTAGCGCACTCTACGGGTTCCAATGATAGAATATTCTCGGGTTTAGTGGTGAGCCCATTCCCTAGGTAGTTGAGGATTCCCTAGATTTATAGATCTGAGTTTTCACAATTATCCAGACATAAAATGGTCATGATATTGAATTAAAATCCATTCATGTACATGGAGAAGATGGATTCTAGTGGATTGTTTGAAATAGTATGTATGATGAGTTTAAACTATCATGAACAAACACTCTATAAAAATTTTCAGATAAATAATACACTTAATTCTTGCACTCAGTTCAAATTCACGAGATTTTAGAGCTTCATTAGGGATCAACGATAGATTCATAGTATGATGTGAGGTTTGCTAACCCTTTTAAAAACTCCCTTGACATTATTGGTGATGGATAATTTGAGGCATAAATTATTGATAAAGGCCTCCATATATATAAATTCTCTATTGTGGTGCCCCTATGTATTCACGATTATATCAGGTTGTTGGAGAAGACAATATTAATGGAGAGGATCATGTAAGAGGGATTCCAATTATCTAGGGAATTTAGTGTCTATTATATGGGTGATTCCTCTGAAATAACTGGATAGAACTTGTCAGTTGGATCACGGTGTAACAGACCTTCCCAGGATCAGACTCGATCACATGGTCATGTTTTTAGGGACTATATAAGGGAATTTAGAGACATAGAGGTGGGATGTCCTATGTATTTTATAGGTTATGTCCCATTTCATGTGATTTCCGGACCCGATGTTCTTAAAAGGGTAGACATATATCATACATACCCCCATAGCAGATGTAGCACCATGATCACTGATATCCCATGAGAGGGAAATGTGTCCCCTATGTTTGTAGAGCTGGTAGAGGAGTAGGTGGGGATCCTGGAGGATGATATTTTTTGGTAGAAATGTTATGATCTACTCGCCCCACCACTACAAGGTTTCCCACGATAATCTCATCGAGAAGGATGATGGGGCCTTGGATAGCTTCTGTCTATGGATGTGTATGACCAAGGGAAAAATGAGATGATTAGATGTATAATATATATTTATTATACTCTTTATGCAGTAATTTTTTTCATAGTTGTGATAAATTACTTCATATCATTAATCTTGGTGTGAGATATGTAGCACCTAGTTAAGGATTTAGTCGAGTAGCTTTGTCTTGAGGTTCCTACAGGGAATGATTATTCTATATACTTTATCTTCCATAAATGTAAGCTATATCTTGAAGGATATAGATCCACATGGTGCCTTCTATTTATCATGATGGGAAACAATGATGTAATCTTGTGTATCGATTAGTTGTCAATGTTCTGATCCTAGATTGACTATCACCATAGACGGTCCATCTACATTTTCACTGATGGGATGAGATTATCTTTTTTGGGTGAGAGATATCTCATGGTGCGATTAGTGGGTTTTGTGGGTAGGAGTATACAACCCATTATCCGTCAGTTGGTGAGTGTTTACCTAAGAATAAAAGGATATTCACACATCGGTATTCTTTCATTCATTGAGTATTATATGTATGTCTTCCCTGAGAAAGTTCCATAACTAACTCTGGGGTTGTACATGGTGTTTTTTATCGACTTGCTTCCCAAGAACACTCTAATTTCCTCTAAGGCATATCAACTTCCTCTTTCCTAGATATGGGTGCTACAGTTGTATTTGGAGAACCTTTAAAAGAATGGTTTTATCATACCTAGTGTATCCCACTAGGCAGCTACAGTTTTTTTCTTAAAATTTTTGGATAGGATCATGTGGCTTTATAAAGATTATCATCTCATGATCTAGGCCACCATAAAGAACAATGTCCCCATAATGAGGACTCATGAACTCTTTGGTCAATTTTGAGGTGTGATATTATTCTCGACGATTGATCTTATGTATGGGTAAAACCAGTTGAGAGTTTGCAAGGATTATATCCAAAATCAATTATTCTCATTTCGCTACAAACACTATAAGTTCATGGTTGTTCCTTTTTGTGTGTTTATTTCCCCTTTTATGCTTTTGTCTTTGATAAACCATATCTTCAAACTATAAATGGTCTAACTATAGTTTTCTTCATAAAATACATACTAATATACTCTTCATGAGAGGTGGATCAAGTGGAGCACTTGATTAGGTTTCTGGTTTTCTTTGGGATCACCACATTTATGGAAATTTTTCCATGTAACAGTTTGGGGTCGATGAGGTTCACATACTTGGTAATTTCATTTATGATAGTGTATTAACTATATACCCAATTAGTATTGATATATTTATTTCTTGGGACCCATCCAAGATTATTCTGGAGGTTCCGAGTTCCCTTGGAATGGTAGGGTAATTAAAGTGGTTTATAGAAGAATTATGCCTGATTGTAGCCCCTTTGACTCTAGTAACATAGAAAGGGAATCCATATACCATGACTATAATGTTCTAGAGAGACTTCAAAGATATGAGGTTGAGGCTAACAAGTGATCCTATTTTGAGACTACTAGAGGGGGATATAGTGTTTTTATTGTTTTTCAATGCCTCTAGTGTTGGGATCAGTTAGGTGTTAATGTAGAGAAAGTCAGTTATCTCATATGGGTTGAGGGAGTTGATACCCCACATAAAAAACTAACAGTATCATGATTTAGAGTTCTCCTTGGTAGTCTTTTCCCTAAAGATATAGAGTCACTATATTTTTGTAGATCACTTCATTATTTACTTGGACCATTTGATTCTTAAGTATGTCTTTATTGAAAGAGGCATGGACCTGTGTCTGAGGTGATAGATGGAGTTCCTATAGGAATATTTAATTGAGATCCTCTATATGATATAGAAGGTAAAAATGGTGTCACATGCCCTTGGTAGAATGTCTCAGGCTCATTAGTTGTAGGAGATGTCAGAGTAGTTGGATTCTTTGTTCTTGGCCCTCATTGTGGAGGATAGTAATGATTCTCTTCAATAAGTTGTGTTGAATCCTCCACTCCTCCAATATATGGGAGAAAACTAGTTTGGATACATAGATTTTGAGGTCTTACATCACCAAATTTCCTCAAG
Source organism: Viscum album (assembly GCA_963277665.1). Lineage (NCBI taxonomy): Eukaryota > Viridiplantae > Streptophyta > Magnoliopsida > Santalales > Viscaceae > Viscum > Viscum album. The sequence continues at coordinate 65,498,553 of OY728128.1, forward strand.
AGTATCACAGGATGGAATTTATAAAGGATTTAATTGTTTCAACCTTTCCAGTCATTAATGGTTGTCCTAGTCATGATGCAGGAGGAATTGATACTAGATCTTCACAATTCTCCTTTAGTTATACATAATAGTGGTGGGAATATGTATAGATACCATCTATCTAAATTTTGGTGGGATAGAATTAGATGGATCATTTATGATTTTGTATCTCAGTGCATTACCTTTCAGTAGGTGAAGGCTGAGCACTAGGTTCTTACAAGTATGTTGAAAGCCCATTCGATGTGGTATAAGAAATGGGGTGGCATATAAATGGACTTCATTAAATGGCTTCCCCAATGTATGAGTGGTCTTATTCCATCTGAATGATATTTGACTGACTTACAAAGTCAGTTCATTTATTGATATAGGGGTGAAGTTCTTGGTGGGTTGTTAGATGAAGTTTTACATATGAGAAAATTTTCCTCCTTTATTTAGTTCCCTCAATGGTTGTCTCTGGATGAGAAGTGTGGTTCACATCATAGTTGTGGATAGTCCTACACGATGCATTTGGGACCTATATGAGGACGGGTAAATACATTCACCCATAGATAGAATTTTAGACTAAGGGAGTTATCTAGGTACTGCAGGACATGCTAAGGGGTTGTGTGTCACACTTTTTCTAGTGTTGGTAGGAGCACATTCATGAGGTCTAGTTTTCATAAAATGATATCTACCACTCTAATATAATCATGAAAACTTTTTATGACCAATTTGTGAGACCCTAGAGGTTACCCTCATGCTAGATTAATATTGAGGAGGCATCTACTGTTCGTCTAAAGATGGTTTAGGTTACTATAGAGAAGGTCTAGGTTATCCTTGAGTGGATAAGGATGGCTTATAGTATGAATAATTATTATGTGGATTGACATAGAATGCCTACATAGTTCGAGTAGGGAGGCCATGTTTTCTTCTGAGTCTCCCCACCATGAGGATTGTAGAGATTTAACTGAAGAGGAACGGTATCAAGGATGTTTATTGGAATGATTGAGATATTGTATATGGTTGGAGAGGTTTCATATTGGGTATCACTACCCCCCAAATTTGGATCGTGTGCATGTTGTCTTCCACAAGTCACAACTATGGATATAAGAGAATGAAACTGTGAACATTGTTGGCTACTGAGATCTGATCACTTGGGATGAGTTCACTTTCATGGATCACCTGGTGGTGATTGAGGATTGGTAGGAGATGGTATTTTTGGGATAGATATTTTCTTTGGATCATGTGTTGTGGCAGCAATGGAGCATACAAGAGAGATCCTAAGAGAGGGAGAGTAATATATGGGTTTTGTATCCCAATAATTATATTTAGTTTTTTCTTTTCTAGGATGAAAATATTGAAGGTGTTAATAATATAGAGACACTTTTTCCTATTGTATGGATTTTAAATATATCTAGAAATATTTGTGGATTTTTTCTCTTAGATGGTGGAAAATTCTGAGGCACAATATACTCAGAATTAATTTCATAAAAATATAAAATATATTTTATATTATGGGTGTGTAGTTTTCTAGAAAAATGGGAAAACTAGTAAATAGAGTCTCGGATTGAAAATCAAATACCATAGTTGAATCCATAAAATGAGGTTTACCATTGTAATGACCCAATGTTGGTCATCATGTGGTGTTAGGACAAATCATCCATTATTGGATGTGTTTAATTAAAATAATTAATCAATATTATTTATTTTAGTTAAATGACCTAAACAGAACCCTCTATATAAGAATCCATAAAGTGGACATACATTGTTAGATTATTAAACGCAATATCATTAAGAGGAGGTTCCTCCTCTCTCCGTTATTGGATAATCGAGATCAGATGACAATGAGCCTTTGGATCTCGGAAAATCGAGATACAGCAAATAGAACAGATCATCCTCCTTTGTTGGAGAGTATTTTATTCACCAATAATTGATCTAAATTGAGGGAACAATCATCATTTTTTGATTCTTCCCCATATTATTAAATGATTTAGAATAATCAATTCACTTTCATTAACCTATGTTTAAATTACCATTTTGGGGATCCCATGTGTTAGTTTAAAATTGATTATTCAATTTATTCCATGTTTATCGCCATAGGTATCCCAATCGATTTTCGTTGGCCAATAAAATTTGGAAAAATAATGTTTCAACCTCAATTTTTTGATTTACCCACTACCATTTTTTCATTCTTTATTGATTTTCCTACAAGGTATCGATTTGACATTTCTAGGTGGGATATAAATCGATAAAACCCTCATATTCATGATGGATTCATGTTTGGTAGATAGTATTTCAATATATGGATTGAAAGGGATTAATAATAGGACATCGATGATTTTATCATGGATACAGGAGCTGATACAAAGAAATAGATCACATAGGAGGTTCTCGAGGTGTGTACGAGCATTGGGTAGATCATTAGAGATCTGATTTCATACCACCAATGGGTCGTAATCGATGAACGGAGGATACCCCTTCATTTTCTAGTGATGGTGTTTCATGACTCATTGTAGAGGGGGTGGATCAAAGATAAACGTATAAAATATGAAATTCTTGGAAAAATCTAACAATATGTATTGTAATCTAAATAGAGCATGGCTTTTATGGCCTTAGTTGCGACATCTTTGGTTTTGAGGTGACTTAAATATCACACACCCTATGACCTGTTTTGGGAAACCCGACATCTAATCAAGAGTACATGGACATTAGAAAGTCTTGGAACATTCCATCTACTAGCCCACGAATAGAGTACATGTAAATTACCCAAGTACATGGGTGGGACCCTTGGTGGGAGGACACACTGTGTATCTATGTCCACAGTCATAATAAATATTACATGAACATGAGATGAAGTAGGGGCAGGCCCATTGAGGAATGATACATGTTCTGTAGTCCCCTTACATTCTGTGTAAGGATACAAAGGTCATGATCTATGGATCTACAAGGACATGGCCAAGCAGTTGGGTAGGACCACACATCATGTGAGTCACCTTACATGTCGTGGGCCCTCTTATTTTGAGTAAAATTATACCTCTCACATCTCTTTCATTTGGACTCATATTTATCCCCTTGAGTAGCCTATCCTAACTATTTTTATTAAATAATGAAATAGTGTTTTTAATAGTGGATATTGAGAGATGATTATTGTATTTTTTTGGCATGAATAATTATTAGGTGATTCTCCTTGATGGTAGTGATCAGGGAGGATCATCCAATACATTAGAGTGCCGCCCTTCTATGGTATCAGAAAATGGTTCCTCAATTACTAGAGTACAACCCTCTTGTAGAGAAGGGAATGGTTCCAATATTGACTACCAGAGTAGAAAGATATTATTGTGAGAGGGCATGGGACATATTTTAACTAATTCAGTGGAAGTATCCAATGGTATTAGGGTGTGTGTCCTTGACGACTAGAGTTTAACCCTCATGTTGTACCAGGGTATGGGTTCACAACAATTTGAATGGGGCCCTCCTATTTTATTAGGTTTTGGTTCATCTATCTTCTATCTATGTGGAACCCTCCTACTATTCAGGGAATGGGTCCTCAACAATCCAAGTGAAACCCTACTATTGTATTAGGGTATGGATCCCTTATCTTCTATCTGTGTGGCACCCTCTTGTAGGGTAGGGAATGTTCATCAATCATTAGAGTGGAAACAACATACTAGGTAGGGTATATGTCCTCAATCAACTACCAGAGTAGAACCCTCCTATTATACCAAGTCATGGGTCCTCAAACTAGGAATTGTGACCCTCCATTATCTGGAAGAGTCGTGAGGTGTGGCTCGACATGGATTTTTCTTAGGATGAACACATGATTTGTGAGGAATTATTGATTGGACATTGTAACTACTGGCACTCTTTTCTTGGGTTGGGTTTAGAGATGGAGATACCCTTCCTCTATCATTTGGGATACTATTGTTGAGAATATATATATATATGTATATAGGTGTATATATCCTGGTTCTTGGGTTAATTTTTCTCATCAAATGGGATGATATTTATATTCCTATCATGTCTCCTACTACTCCCCCTACATATTTCATGGAGTCCTAGTATGTATGTATATACTCAACCAAGCATGGGATTTTCCAACACTTTCCATGTCTTATGAAGGTGAAGGAAAGGTCATCAGTGATTAGAATGGTGTATAGGTATATGTTGATACATTTATCTGCATACTGTTGTTATATAATGATGATTCAAATCTAAAATCTCTCATTATTTACTTTCTATTTATTTTTAGGTTGGTACATCCTTCAGGTTGGGTTTTTATTTTACTCCTTTCCCATTTTTTGCCTAGGATTTCATAATCTTTTTCATCATAGATTATTTACATGAATTTTTATTCTTTAGATATTGTATCTTGAATTACTACTCTTCACTTCTTCATAGAGATTATCAAGTGTTTGAATACATGTACATTAGGAAAAGGCATCCCATATTATTTATGTATTTCAATGCTTGCTGTTATCCCCGGGCCTATGCATGCGGGATTGGGATTGTTTTAGCTCGATCAACAATGGGTCTGGTCATGAAAGTGATTGTGAACTCAATAGGACATCACAAACACATGATTATATTTTATTAATATATATTCTAGTGTTCACATATTTAAATAAACAGTTTTTACGGCCACATTAAAATATAGAGCCCTATTTTCTTGTTCTCAACATACATAAGGAAGAGATATCCTACCTTGGACAATGCTGATATGGAACGATATATTAAGGATATTTTATATAGGTATATCCCTTTTTCTCCATTCAAGTCACTTAACACCTTGTGCCAACAAATAATACATGTGTCACAAGTTGAGTCAACTAAAATCCCACCAGCATGCACAAATAATATGTTACAAGTCCCTCAAAATTATATTTAACCTATCATTATCATCATATCAACACTATGACCCAAGGAATGGAAATGTTTGTCCTTTCACATATAATTATACACCATCAGCTTGAAATAATGACATCCCAAGGCATGGTGAAATCCATCATTCAATCATCCTGGAACATCAGCTCAAATATAATCAATGATCCTCTTACCCCAAAAAATGGTCTCACTCACCATAAACCATTTCATTATACAGTGATCACCACTTCAATAACTAATGATCAAAACCATCCCCTATGTTGTGAAATCTACATAGTCACCACCCATGATGACTAGTCAATGCCACCTCACTGAGTCCTTATCTATGTACAAACGACTCCAACAGAACTATTTTTCTACCATGATGGACAAAAATGACAAACCATAACTCATGTACACGAACTAATGGAACATAATTTCAATATGAAAATCTCATCTCAGAATCTCATCATGGAAATCATCATCCACCATAACCAAATAAACCATGTAACCTCAATTATGATTTTCAACATCACCTCCATAACCTCAGTCTATTGCCAATATATTAACATAGAACACAAATAGTCACATAAAAATGATATTAATTAAATAAATTAGGACATAATTACAAACCAAATTGGAAACCCAATTCACTCATATCATTCCATTCAAGGCTCGATTCACATTAATAAGAATGGATTTTCCCATTACTAACCTATAATAATAATTATAAAATATAATCATTAAATTAATGGTCTCTCTTCAACCACCCCACTCACACACATTTAAATGTTCACCCCATAGAATGTGTAAAAATTAGGTGAAATCAAAGAAAAACCAACATTATGCTTGTAGGTTCTCACTCATTGAATATCAGACTCTAATGTAGGACAAAATGGAATGAAATATAAAATCAGAAAAATAGCCTTGAAATAGTTTAAATGATCTCAGAAGGAAATAGTATTTGAAATAGTGTGATAAAATTATAATGGAAGAAATATGACAAGTATCCTTACCACTAGATATCTAATACATAATATTGTGCTCAAATCAGATCTTGAATAAATGAGATAGGTCCAGTCGTAGAGGAAGAGGAAAAGGAGCTCCATGGTAGAAGGTACAGGATTAAATGGGGGAATAATGTTTAGAAAATGAAATGGAAAATAGTTATATCAAACATTTTATAGAGGTACCTATTTAGGATTGATGGATCTTATAACCATCCACCAACCTTATGGACTGAATTTCTATAGGGGTCACCCACACACATGTCTTGGTGCATTGTTTTTCAAACCATGCATAGCCCATGCACACCATTTGAAATTTATTATTGGCTACTGACATAGTTATCCAGAAACCTATCATATTTTGATTTTACAATTCTCTATTCAAATATATATCACATGGATTGGTCCCCATTTTTTTCACTAACCATGCTCCCACTGTAGTGCCTCTTGAATTTTGGATTTTGAAGTCAGACACTTCTGATACCAAACCAAACCACCAAGATAGTCATCGGTTATATACCCCCATACAAAAATAACACATTAATTATTTATAGTTATCAGAATTAATATGTGAATCCCAATTCAAAATTTTGACTATCCACTTAACATGAAACCTCAAATTTTCTCATAAATTCAACCCTTTCAAAAACCTGGGATGTTATACTCTCCTCACCTTAGGATATATCATCCTAAAGCAATGTGGTCATAGACTAGGATGATACATAATTTACCCATTTCATATCCTTACCCTAGGATACCTCTGTCACCACTAATAGGTTAATTACTTTTATGGTTCTACCCACCTTAATAATTTTCTTACCTGGTCTGTAACAATCCCGACATGATATTTTGATGGTTCCCCTAACCACCCTAGGGACATAAACATCTCCACATGGAATAACATAATTCTTGTACCACTCCAAGTGAAAATTTATAAACCTTTCAAACATAAAACCAACAGTCCTATATTAAAACTAGTTCCCAATATTTCCCTAATCACCTCTGATGCGTAAATCCTTCCAGTGCCATCCCCAATTCCAACTATGACCTTAATCACAACTAATGATCAAAAAACCTATATCACATATAAATCCAAAAAATACCATATCAGATATATATATATATCCATAAAATTTATAGGATTTCTATACACTAATAAAATACATGTATCATTGTTGAAACCCACATACTAACTAGTGTCTAGTTAATTCAGTTACCCCAGATGAGCCACATATACCCATATCATCCATTCCAAAAACAAAAGTAAACACCCCTAATTATGGAGTACATTTAAATTTCATCATCTCCCCATCCTATTATGACCCTTTCAAGTCAACAGCATAAACCTAGATTAAAGCCTGACTAACCAATGCCTAACCTCCCAATGGAGCTACACCAGCCACTGACCCCACTTTTGGGTCTCTCTGTCTCTCTTACATAACCTATGTGTGTAGTAGTATCTCGAATACTACCTCTAGGTACCTCTCCCAATCCTACCTTGGTTCATTGAGTGTGACGTAATACCCAATTCAAAGGTCCTCAATAATTATTCTAACAAAACCTCTATATAAGTCTCATATACCCAAATTTATGGTACTCATTAGAGGTCTCTCTTAATGACTCCAAACATGTCTCATATTCCCACACTAGAAACACAATTTTGATGACCCACACCTCAATGGAATGATCTATTCCCTGGGCATGTTACCCTTCTAAGACGCCTCCTTACCCTACTTTTCGATACTTAAGGCAACCCTCCCAAACTCAACGAGCACCATCACTCAAAAATATAATTATTGTCCATCTAGATTATTGTAGCTATCAAGGAATGGTCCTCCACCTATGATAAAGGGAATAACTTAAAGATATTTACCAAAAAAATTATGGAATTCCACTTTCCATACTCAAATCTCATCACCCTAAAATTTCCACCTCCTTCTATATATGGTGCAAAATGGGTAAGGTCTATAAACCTCCATTGATAATCAATAATAATTGTATCCCCTTACGAAAAGTTCATTATCAGGCTAGCTAATTACACACTCAACATATTTGAGATGAAATGATCTAATTTACTAGTCCTGAAATACAGATATTCCAATACCTCATCGATTCCACCCTATAATTATACATCACACTAGTGATTTTATAGTCTTCTGAGCATATAAGTATCCCTCTCACCATCAAACCTAGAGGTTTCTCAAGAGGATAAAATATCATATCCATATACTCAATCTAATTTTCCAGGGACTATGGTATACCCTCACCCTGAAATAATGATGGATGCTAAGACTCGAATACCCACATTACATAATATATGGATTCCATGTATCCTCGAGAACCACTTTAAATACTCTGTATGACACATACCATGAAATCTATGGGAAATTCGTCTATCCATGGAAAAAAATATACTATTTTTTTTCTTCCTACATATATTGAATCATATACCTATGGTTCATGATCTCCTAGCCCTTAGGGACCTCTTCCTGACCCTTAGGGGCATCGTCCCATGTATGATCTAGGTGCACCACATCAAATTCTTCTAAATTCTCCACTAAATCATGTCTAGGTGGAATCGTGATGAAGACCAAATACCATGGTCAATAATAATAATAAAATTCATATAACACAAATCAGGGAAGGTATAATAGATAGTGGGTATCACCACTCATACAATTCCCTACTGCACTCATATCATATATCATCCAAACTCATAGCCCCATACATACCCATATCAGTTTCAGGTATCACATATCAAGCATACCAAAACTCGCCAGTTTGGGTGCCTATGTAGAATTCAACCAAACAAAATTGAATGAAAACATTGTTTATCTTCTTCTTTTTGACATTTTATATCTCTCACTCATTTCCCTTAAACTTTCCCAAATCACATTCCCTCTAAGCATAGGATCCCCTTCCAATCTCACCAGGAACCACAAACCTAGGATGGCTGAGTTAAATTATTCCAAGAGACTACACAATATAAACGGTTTAGTGTATTTTTGACACATTAAATAGACCAACATGTATTCATGTATTACAAGATCTAGAAAACATTCTTAGGAACATACACAAGTCTTATAAACCTAAGTTCATACCATGATGCATAAAAACACCTCCCTCTCCATACTCGGGTAGGGGTAACAATTTCCCAATCAAATAACATCACACCAAAGTGTTCCATTAAATGTGGAAAATTTTCAAAAGTCATATAAAAATATATTACATCAATTTACCACCCCAAAAAACTTGTTCTATCCCATTTTCATGGGGTTTCATGAACCCAAACATCATCTAATACCCAGTTTTGACTAGATCCTAATATCTAGTCCCCCACAACATAATATATTAATAAAAAGAATATATAACACCATTTGATACCATTTGTGGCTCCTCAAACTAGGATCCACATAACTAGTGCTCTGGGCTAGAGAGAAACTAGGCCTTAGGCACATCTCCCAACACTAAAGGTTCTCAACTTACAGTGAGTGTTTATTAGGTGATTAGGGGGGACTATACCATCTAGTTATGATAGTTATAAAGGTTATGTAATACCATTACAATGAAATAAAAAAATGATACAAATCAATAGTTGAAAATGGAAATAACATGCTAAAGAATTAGAGTCATACATATCAGGTAGAGTATACACAAGAAATATCAGTCATACAAAACACACAAGATCACCTAAAGAATGTCCCCATAAGTGCATAATCAAAAACCCAAAAGTGAATCCATCACTATTTAAAATAAACCTATTGGTCCATCTATCATCCATACCATTCATATGAACATCCCAACTCACTATGTTCGAGTTGAAGATCACAGTCACATAACTCATCTCAAATCCATAAAATTTATGTGTACCTCACGGGGTCTATGTAGGGTTTTAGTATAAACTTCTTAGGCCACCACCAACATGCTCCTATCTTACCATTATTCTTATATCAGACTATGAATAAGTAAATAAACAGTGTTAAATACCACCTATAATATAAATTACCCACTTCACTTGAACTCAACAGCCACAATGAAAATTTACCTACCTCAAAAACAATAGTGTGGAATGATATATCCATAGTTTTCATATAATATGTACTCTTGGTTCCCTATCCTTCTCCATATACAAGTCACCTTGTACCTCATTCCAACCAATAATTCATGTGTCACATGTCAGGTTAACTGTCATCCCATCAACACGCCCAAATAATTTGTCGCAATACTATAATACTTCCACTTAACTAATCATCATCATCACATCAACCTCACATCTTAAGGATCGGTGATGTATATCCTTTAAAATATAATTAATCACCTTTGGGTAGATGTCTTAACATCCTAAGGCATAGTGATATTTGTCCCTAAATAATCCTATCCCATCGGCCTAAAAATATATGGTGAGCCTCATCCCCCAACTGATTGTCACACTCACCATCAACCATGGATTTCTGTGGTGAGAACCTTTCCCATACTTGATTTTAAACATCGTACCCTAATCCGTTAAATTTATAGAGGCCTCCATCGATGAGGAGAGGTGGAAACCACATCACTAAGTGTTTATATATGTGCACACAAATCCAATATTTCTATTGGGTAATATTAGTGATCAAAAATCCCCAAACAATCATAAAACATAATAAATTGAAAAATTACATCACCACATGTGAAACTCATTAACCTACCTCAACATTTTATGCACAATCCACCTCAACCTATGGACCAATGTTGCCTAAATTTCGATGTTCAACGTCACCTCATGCACCTTCAGACAAGACCTACATGTTCCCATGGAGCCCATATGCTCACATCCAAATTCAAATTATTTATTCCAATGAAACCTCATGCTAAAACCCAAATTGAACCCCAATTCAAACATACCATTCCAATAAGGAATAGATTTTTGCGAAATAAATATGGTTTTACCCAGTGGAATCCTCCAGTAATAATAATATAATTAAAGCATTAAATTAAAGGACTCACATAGACCACCCCACTCAAGTTTATCTTAATTCTAAATCTAAAGCACATGTATAAATAGGGATAAATATAGGAACCTCCAATAATAGGATTCTAGGTTATCACCCTTTGAATATCTACATTTAATATGAGACTAAATGGAAGGAAACAACAAAGCCAAAAAAATACCATGGAAATTTGTAAATTGATCTTGGAAGGAAATATCATTCCAAGTAGTGAGATAAAAAAAGAATTTAAGGAAGATGACTTTTATTCTTTCCAAAATTATTACAATTCACATAAAAGAATTCTAATCGGATCATGAATGAAGGTAATAGGCCCATGCATAGAGGAGGAATAAAAAGGATCTCCACTGAAATAGTTGGAAAGAAAAATGGTAGAATAAAATGGGATAAAATTGGTTACATAAAGAAATATAAAAACATTAATTTCACTATATTTATTAAGTTTCATTGTTAGGTCACACAGTTTGTCTAACTGGATGCCAACTGCACACACTCACTACCCAAAGGGGTCACCCACTCGCATGGTAAGTTGTATTGTTTATTAAACCATACACTGTCCATATACACCCTCTAAAATTTTTTATAGGTGCATCGCATTGTTTTTTATCGACCTAACATGTTTTGTACTAACCACACTATAGTTAAAAATGTGATGAATGTTTTGGGTCGCACGGTTAGAACTATTTGTGTTCAAACTGTGAACCCATTATTGTGCCTTCAAAATTATGGATTTGGAAGGCAAAAATTTCTGAAACCAAAATGATCCATTGATACACTCATTTTTAATTTACTCCTATCCAAAACCAAGACATAAGTGTGTTCCATTTTTCATAATTATTCTTTAAATACCTATTCAAATGTTTTCCCTTCCACCAAACATAAAATTTATAATTTCTTCAGAATAATTTATAGTTCAAAAACCTAAGATGTTTCAATAATACACAAGAAACATATATATATTATTTTAATAATTCTTCCTCGTCTTTTATTTAATCAAAATTAGTTTATTTTAGTTGAAAATTAGATTTAATTTTACTCCTTTTTTTGGCTTCTCGGACTATATTCTTCTATTTATATTTCTTATGAAAAATATTTATTTACTTATAATATTTTGTAATATATCACATATATTCTTTCCTATGGAATTTTGTTATTATTATCTTAAAAATATGCCTAATTCCTCAATGTCAAATCTTATTCTATTAATTTTTATTGAAATATTTTTTATTTTGGGAATTTCCATTTAAGTCAACATTTATATTTTTTTGGTAATATTTCATTAAAACTCTCATTATTTAAGAATATTATAATCTAACATAGTATTATAAAAATTAATTATCTTTAATCATTACAAATGTTTCTTATACATATTAATTTATCTTCCATCACATCAATAAATAAAACTTCTTTTGAATTTTATTTTTTTATTCAATATTAGTTATCCCTTTTTCCATAATTATTAAATAACTATCATTTAAAAAATTATCTTATAAACCACAAAAAGATTCATTATTTTTCTTGATATTGGTTTTACCTACCATTTATAAAGAATTCTCATCATCCAAGAACCATGGATTATGATTTATTATATACATCAAATAAACCTATAAAACATAGGAATTAACAACTAAAATTGTTCATTATATATTGATAACTCCCATAGTTTTGGTTAATTACATTGATACTATATTTGAGCACTCTAAATTTTATTTACCAACATACCCATAACATTCAAATTATTATTACAAATTAGTTACATTGTTTTGTATAGAAAAAATAGATTTGTAATCCAAAAAAATTACCTATGATTTTTCAATCTCCCCCAATCTATTGTACCTTTTTTAATTGATGGAAGGAATTTTTATAAAATTATGTATAATATTTTCGTCAATATATTCCCAACTACCAGCAATATATATAAAATATTTCATTTCATCTCCAAATATTATCTACCCATAAATATTTTGTGTCATATTGAAAATATATTATATCTATTTTGGGGTAAAGTTAGTAACATGTTATACATTCTTGGAAGGGATATATTTTAATATATAATTTCCAATATCCATTTTTATTGAATATTGTGATTCATATTTAATTCCCACATATTTTTAATTATAATTCTTCTTGAAAATTTTACAATTAGTGAAACTATTTTTTATTTTTTTTAATTTCATAAATAATATATTTTCAATTTTCGATTATATTATAAATTAAATATGTCTCTAGATAATATATAAAATTTACTACATTCAGTGTGATGTATTTTATAGTTGAGACATTTCCCTAATTCCTTTTTTCTAATTCTATTTTATCAATTTAATAGATGATTTGTCCTAAAACCTATTCATTGTGTTGAAATATTTTGTAAACATGTTCAAGTTTTTTTGTACAATTAATTTTTCATTTATATATAAAATTATTCTCATTAGAAGAATCATCCTCCGAAATATAATTTTATATTTCTGAAACCTAATGTGTTGAAATTCAATAATTCTAGGAACTTAAATAAATTCAGTTTCAATATTTAGAAATTTAAAAACATTACTTTTAATTAATTTAATACCCTTACATAGAAATTTGATTAAATTTTTATGTTTATAATTCCATCAAGAAAACATCTAATTTTAAACATCAACTTATGTTCAATTTATTGTTATTTTTATTCTCAACATTATTATTCTTCACATGAGTATTTTTATTCCTTCTCAACTTGATCCATGAATGTTTCATATTAATAATTCGATTCTTCTTATTTTTATTTAATCACATCATTGGTGATTTATACTTATTAATCCTTCTTTATCATGAGTATCATTTTTTTATTTTAAAATCATTTCTTTAATAAAAAGTTATTTTATCCTCCATTTAAATTATGGAATATTACTGAATTTTTTCTTGTGAGGATTTTTTTATTGAACTTATCCCTTTTCAAATCATATATATACATTGGATTACACATAATAATGTTTCAAAGAGCCTTAGTGTTTAATAATTTTAATCATTATATATCATTATATTTTCAACTTGTTTTTATAAAATTCAATGAAATAAAATATTTTATTTCTTTAAATTTATTATAATTTTCCTTATCTTCTTCAAATACAATTGTTGAATTTTCCTCACTATCCTTCTGTTTTAGTTTATTCCTGAAATTGAATGTATTGTGAATCAGTTGTTTCATTTCCTTATAAAGATATAATCCTTAATCATTTCATAATCACTAGATATTTTAATAAAATTCATTAACATAAATTTGATTCAAGTCACATTCATATAACAAGAAAAAAAAGAATAAATATTGTCAAATATCTATTAATAATAGAAATTACTAATGTTACAATGATTTCCCTTAATTAATTTGAAGATATCCTCAATGGTTTCTTCATTTGATGGTATGTCATCATTATGTTTTTCACTCTAAACATTAACTTTTCCACCTTTACTTTTTTATTCTATTCATTTTTATTTATAATTTTATCCCAAATATATTTCATAGTCCAAAAAAATCATTATTATGAATTATATTTCAGAATAACAAATAAAAATTATATTATTAGATTTTACATTATTGTCAATATACTTATTATTAGTGGGATTAATCAGAGAGCCTTTTTTATGGGGTGTAAATCCAATCATGGTAGCATCAAGAACCACCATAATATGATATAAAAGATAGTTTTTAATATAATTATCTATAAAAGATAATATTTTCCAATAAATTCTTGGAATTACTTTATATAATACATCAATATAGCATGATTAAATAGTTATTGAGTGAGTTTTTCATTATTTCTCATGTATTTCTCCTTGTATTGTAGAGGTTATTGACCAACGGTGAGTACCTAATGTATTCGTGGGGTGATTAATCACTCAAAACAATTCCCTAATGGTCATGGCAGATTCTATCAAAAAAATATTACCCTTCAATATAATAGACTTCCCCAAAAACATTTATACATAGAATTGGTATCTAAAAAAGAAACTTGTGATCCAAAATATAAAATATAAGGGTTATCTACTGGATTCAATAATAACAAGGGAGATTTAAAAATTAATATATATCATTGATCTATTAAAAACAAACAAACGGAATTTTCCTTTCACTAATTCATATGTATTTCAACACTAAAATAAAATAAATTTTCCATTACCTGAACTCACGTTTCATATCTTATAGAATAATCATCCTATAATACACTAATTATCTCAATGAGAACATTCAGTTCAAATCTAATAACAATTTATGAAATGAAAATAATATTTTCTACCCATATACTATGAAACCCATATCATGTGTATAGGTACGAGTGAGTCTAATAACCCATAAGGACTCTTTTTGTCACCTTCAAACATAGATTACTTGTGATAAAATGGATACATGTTCAATCATATGGTGTGTGTTACTCTATATACTGAAAAATCCCAACCCACTCATGCACATGTAATTTTATTCCAATGTGTTATCATGGTGAACAAAATACTCTCCCAAACAGGTACAAGTTCTACCGAATATAGGATTGGTCCCACATTCCTGTAACCAATGGTTCTTATAACTTCTTATCCAAGGGAGTTATTCCATGGAGTTAGTATTATCTCAACAGTTGGTATCAACATGGGGTCTCTCCAGTATCCACAAAGACTCACTCCCCAAAACTATACAAAACTCAATGGTCGTATTACAACGTGTTAGTAATCAAAACAGAAAAAATATTGGGAAATAACAATAATACAAAAAAACATAACAGTGGTAAAGAAAATGTTTTTAATCTACTAATATGTATCATTATTCCATAAAAATAAGCAAAATCTAGGATAGACTATTTTAAAAAATATAAAATAAATAAAAATCCATTGAAAACATAAATGGGAAAAAAAAGTGTATAAAATGATATAATTATCACATAACTCACACCAAGCATAATTTTAACTCACCAATCCTCACCAAATATATCTTCCCGACTTCCCATCTAAAACCATTATCTCTACACCAAATATAAACATTCATTATAAGTAATAGAACCCACTATATGATAGTAAATAAGTATTATTTCACACTTATCCCTAAAATCATATAAAAATGATATCAACAATAAGAGTACTTCCTGGTAATTGTTTTTTCTTTAGGGTTAACCTTAGATGTTTCATGACTACTTGATCTTGTGGCTAGAAATATCCTCCCCATCATCTATCACCATCTCTCTTAGAGGCTCATATACTATATTTATTTTTTATTACACCTATAGGAATGCCTTGATTATAATGAAGAAAACAAATAGGCAAATCAATAAGCACATATGGCCTCATACAAAAGAAATCTAGCTCTGTGAGAAAAAATAAAAAACCTAGGTCATTATTAACAACACATGTCATGGGTTCATGTCCCTATTATGAAGATCATCATGATAAAAAATATATTAATGGTTGCATGATCTGTCTCTATACTTTACACAAGAAATCAAGAAACTAACAATGTGGTCATTTCACTCTCAAAATAAATACATCATTGAGGGAACCAACTATCTTATTAATCAAATCTTGTAAAATGAAACATGTTAACCTCTTGATTATCAAGACAAATGATTAAACATGTTATCCTATTATTCAAAAATCCTTTCCAACATTGTGTATCTATCCTCACCAACGATATATTTACCATCATCCACTATGTGGAAATAACTGTGTAGTCCTATAGGAACAAATAATAAATTTTATGATTAAGATAACAAACTTTTATTAATTCGTATGGTAAAATATCTTATGAAATACCCAATTTATAATAGTGAATTTAACCATTACCAAACGTCAATTCATACCATAATCACAACCAATATGTGATTAATTAGTTAGAGTCTCATTTAACCCTAGGACTCACACCAAATTGTCGTGTTTTCTCCAAATTTATAATCTTGAATACAAATCCCTAGGGGTACCTATCAAGGTTCTAAGAATAATAACTGTCATGAGTATTACTAGATATCAGAGGAAAATTGAGAAACCCCTCACTCAAGGGAAGGTTATAAATATGGTCCCCATTTAATCATTCTTCCCAATATTTTAAGTGAAAGCATACAATTAAACCATCATGGAAATAAGGTCAAATTGGGTTTCTCCCCCATAAGGTCAATTAAGCCTAATAATTTCTCAAAATGGGATCACTTTATTTTAAATTTTTAATAAACTAAAATAACTCTGTTATAAATCACTAAAATTTCACTTTCTTCCAATTAGAAATATATATGTCCCATTCTCCAATTCCATTAAACTTATTTATCAAACCCCTTATAAATTAATATTCCATTTCAAATTCATCGCTATAAATTAATATTTAATTTTTAAAATAAATAAAAAATAAAATCCCTTTGAATACAAAATTTCATCATTAATCTATTTTCATTCAATAATATGGTTTTAAGAAATATCATATTTAAACAAAATTTAAACCAATATAAATAATATTTATTGAAAAACTGAATCATTCCACTCAATGAGAAATAAGATAGGCCACCAACACTTGTTTGACAATGGTTCTTCTAAACGAATTATTTATATAGGTATATAGTTTTTGGGAGATTATTAAGATAATAACTTCCATCCCATTTATGGAATAATTTCAAGAAATCTTTCTCAATTTATTAGTGATATAAGAATATTAGTATAAAATAAAAAATAGAAAAATACACATAGGAAAAATGACCAATATTTTCATTGAATATATATATCATGCCTCAAAAAAATATATAGTTAATAATAAAATCCTGTAAAACCTATATATACCGCCAATGAGAATATCTCACACTATTATAGGAATAATATTGAAGTATTTTTTGTTTTTCTTTCTTAAAAAATATTGGGAAATATTTTATAAAAGTTTCAAGTAATCATGATGTGTTGATATCATGGTGATTTGAGGTTCTTAGAAGAACCAATAAAATTTGCATCTATGGGGAAAAGATCATAGCACAACACTATGTTTCACATAACAGTATGTTTTATATAAGACTAAATTTTTTGTCTTTAGGTGACTTGTTTTTTCATGAAAGGAAAACAACACTCCAACTTAATAGTAGACGAATAAACAATGAAATTCAAAATAATAATTAATTGATATATATGAGACATTAAAATGGAAAATTAAATATCTAGATACCATACCATTATAAGGCACGGCATGCTATAGTACAGGAATTTCATATTTAATATTTTGGATGACGAGTATTATTGGGAATGATTCATGTCTTGATGGCCTATCTTTTTAAAATTAGCATCATTAACTATAGATGGAGAAGTAAAATCAAGTCACATAGTTTATCATTCTATTACCTTTTGAAAAATTTGATATATTGTGATCTACCTTGAAGATGGATTTTTAACTATATAGATTGTTACATAATGCTTGTTTAGTCAAATATATTTTCCTATTATTTCTCTATAGTATGATTATAATGGTCTAATCCACGATTCTTATAGGAGAATGGAGTAATTCCATGATTGTTCCAGTCATGCAACAATATGGTTGATTCGAAGAAAAATTCCATAATTTTATGTTCATATATTTTAATTATTTTATAAGACTCAAATTACTAAATATCGGATTGAAATTTATTATCGCTTTTCGATGGATTTTCATATCCTAATAAAAAAAATTAAATATCAGTTAGTGGGTAAATATAGATATTAATTAAATATTAAGAGATATATTTATTTGTAAAAATGGGATAAGACAATTGAAGAAAAATTGGGAAATAAATATCTTATAATGAAAAAATATAAGGAATTTCCATGAGATTGTCTTTTTAGGTACTTGAGTAATTTTAACAAAATGATAAAGGATGATTTTATAGATAAATAATCATTGGTATAAACTAATTCTTGGTTTAAAATTATTAAATTGTTTTTTATGAAGGATTGGTGAGGTTTATGAGTGATTAAGAATTGTGAGTTATCAATTTTTTAATGGTTGTAAACAAGGTGGATCAGTGAAACCACCCGAAATTATAAATAAATGGAAGTGTTCTTGTTTTATTGGTTATGTTAGCCTATTAATTTTGTATGATACATAAACTTATCCCTCTCAAAGTGAAACTTCTAATAATTTACTATATCTATATTTAATTTTTTTATCATTCTATATTCATTATAGTAGAGATAAGTGATACTATTAATATTGTAAAATGACCAATAGTGGGTCATTTGAGTAAAAAAATATTTACTATGAAACACTCCCACCCCAAGCATAAATTTATTTACATTTAATGGGACAAATAGGTTCTATCAGAGTAGAAGTATCTTTATGATAATTATCTGATTATGCTCAAGACTGTAGAAATAAATCACTATAGAGATTTTTTATTTGATAGAAAATATTTTTCATTATAGTATATTTTAATTAAAAACTACTTCTAATCATTGGGAAATAATGTATATAAGTATTTAATACCTAGGATCTCTAAAAAAATTTAATGTAGATCATTATCAGAGAAATACTAAACAAAACAATTGTATATTCAATATGAGTTAATGCTTTTTGGGGATATGTGCCCAATAAAATCTGTATGGATATGATGTAATGTTAATCCTCAAATTCCATGTAAAACAAATTTCTCAACTTCTATAAGGGTGATTCATAGGTATATGAATTTAACTTGTTGTTTTAATATAATTAATTAATAGTTTCATTCAATGATCAGGTGAATATTATTATGGTGAATATGATAAAACATTGAAAAATAGTCGACAATATCAAAATTGTAATAAGGATATTGAGAATATTTCCACTATGATTCAACTAATATTTCTCAATAATTAAATAGAAGTGTCTAAATCAAGCTATACTAGATTGTCTTCATAACATTATTATTTAATATGATATGAGAAAGAGTGACTATAAATCCATAAAAATTGTTAGATCACAAGAAGTTGAGTAAAAGGAAAAAAATCACTTTATAAAATCATCCAAAATATAGGGAAGTCCAGGATGTTATGTCCCTGCTTTCAAGAAAACTAAAAAGGGGAAATGAAATTATCACAGGCAAGAATCAATTTCTTTATTTAAATGTGTAATTTTTCAGAAATTCAATTAAATGTTTCCAATAATTTTCTATATCACAATGAAGATGAATCCCTTATGGTGAAACTATCAGAAGATGTGAGGTTTAAGAGGTGTTCATAAAATAAATTCTCAAAGAAGAAAACAAGATTTATCAAGAGCATTCGATCTTGGTAAAAATGATGGCAAAACAAATTGGGGACTATAAATACCTCCTAAAATAATTGTGTATGATTGTAACATAGAGACCATAAGAGGAGGATAGAAATGTTAAATATGATAATGTTGGAGAAAGAGTGTACTAAATAGTAGCGTTAGAAATTATTATCAATAAAATTGTTGTTAGGGGATTCAAAAAAAATTGTAAACCATTTATCTCATTATACCAATTTATATATATATATATATATAAACCAAAGTTTTTATGATTTTTTTGAATAAATTAAATTTGTTTGATTGAATTGATTGCATGTTACACCAATATAAGCTTACTTTAAAAACAACACCAATTTAAGTGTGCACTGCACACAACATCAATCTTAGATTATGTCATACACAACACCGATCATAGCTTAACTTACACAAAACATTACATTTGACTAGTTTTACAAACACTATATAATTCCTTCGATATCTTGTGTCACAGGTAAGACAGATTTTTACCGAAAAACAATATATTATTATTAAAATATTGTTATAGTTTTTACCCAGTCATTGTATTGGATGATATGAATAAGATTTAATAAACTATTAAAATATTTTTTACTCACAATTATAAGTTTATTTTTTATCAATTAATTATAAAGGAAAAATTAATAAAATTTGAATGAAAGGATTTTTGTTTTTAAAATCAATATTTTCATTCCCACAATAGTGTTTTATATTAATAAATTAAATAAATCACTAATAGATAGAGAGATTATTGAAATTTGTACATTATAAATAGAAAAATTTATTTAAAATTAATTCAAAATGTTTTTTATATGCATAAAATAAGAACAAATCTAATTTTAGTCATAAAAACCTATATTTTCTGGAAGGCTGTTTTATGACCTTTTAATAGAAGACGTGTTTTAAAACTTTTTTTTTACAATTATATAAATTTTTTTGAGAAAAATAAACTTAATATTTGAAATAGAGATATCAAAATTTACGTTTTTTTAAATTTTGGTATTTTGCAGAGAAGATTCATTTTTTGATAAATAGTGAAAACACTAAATTTTAATTGAAATTTGAATTTTTGTCTAAAATATATATATATATTGATAACATATAAATATAATTTTTTACAAAATATTTTTATCCAAAATAAATTTATTAATTAAATTTAGGCTATTAAATGTATTTATCATTCAAATTTGATAAAAAACATTTCAAACTTTTGAACATTTTCTCTTTAAAATATGTTGTTTCGTCCCATCTATGGGACTAATATTAAATTAAATTCCAAAAATTATGTGATTATAAATTGTAAAAATGGATTTTATATTTTTAATCAGAATAATTTAGAATTTAGGGTATGTTAAATATAGATTTTTACTAGAAATATTCGTGAAATTAATTAATATTATTTACAGTGATTATGGTTAAAACAAGTTTACTTAGTGGTTAAACTTTAACTTAAGGGGGAAAATAACATATGCACACTACAAAAACCTATTTAATTTCCCTATTTAGACTATATATTACATTTTATATAAAAGGAAACATTATATGGGGCATATTATGTATGTAACACATCTCAAAGTGTTTATCTTTTAGAATTTATAAGAATGTCACACCTCCTCCACTATAAAAGGGAGCTCACCTTAGTCATTTCATAAAAACTATAAAATCCATTTTCCCCAACAAATACCTAAAAATTTAAGGTCATAATTCCATTCTATCATACTATAATAATAACTTTTGGAAGAAATCATTCTGATTTATTCCTTTGGTTCAAACCAAAATGAATTATCTTGAGAAGAGGTTTTGTTCTTTAACGAGAACTTTTGTTTCATTTCACTATCCAACCATTAAAATAAAATTATCCCGTGATTATATAATAACATAATTATAGAAAATAATCAGATATGTTGTTATGTTAATGTTAGGACCTACACTTTTAGACAATTCTATCAAATAGGATCCACAATAATTTTTCGTGTGTGTGGTAAACTACCACCTCATGAGCTGATGTTGTTCGTTCTTCCATTTCCACCTCTCAAGGTTTGTAATAATGATATATTTTATTTTTTTATATGATATTTTTGATATTTTTGGTTTATTTATGATTATTTAATAATAATATATCACATAATTGCATGCATTATATTTTTGGGAATATGATAACTTCATTTCTGGACAAGCGGAATACCACCACCTCTAACTGATATGATTTGTTCACTCTTTACATTGACTGTAATAACGATGAGTTTAAAAAAAATATTTTAAATATATGAAATTATAATTATAATACAATATATAATATATTTATCTATATCATTTTATTTTCCTTCTTTGAAAATACTATAATAAAATGGAAACTGTGTTCATGCATACATACAGTCTACCGTTTAAATGAACTGGGTATTCCATTTAATATTTCAATATTTTTTAGATTATTATAAATATTTATATACTGAATATATATGATATTTATATCATTTTTTACATTCTTTAAAAATTTAAATAGTCTTGTAAGTAGGATGATCATGAATAATAAGTGAAAACCTTTACAAAAAACAAAGATTTTATTCCTCGAAACGTTACTTTATATGAATTTGTTAATAAATAGGTAATATAAAGACATAAAAAAATAACATATGTTAAGATATATAATAACATAGATATATTTTATATTTATAATAAATGATATTGTATTTTAATAATATTTTATTGTGAATGTAGAAATCCATGACTTAAGATAAGGGGATTTCAAGTGTAACTTTTATTTCTGTTAGACTTATTCCACATTATGAACAAATTTATTTCATGTGGAGTATATAATTACAATTAATGTATTATATTATTATTATCCTAATTGTTGTGGGTATTTACATATCCATTTTAAGATCTCAATTTCAGGGGGATTATGGTTCAAAAGTTAACAAAAATAGTTAAGTAGTTTAATCTCAATTTACCTTCTTTGAGACACATGCCATGATAGCCCATATATTCTTATACGAGATGAAAAAACTACCATTTTTCATATTATATCATGAATATATTTATTTTAATGATATTTTAATCTTCAGGTAATTTTATTCTTTCTTGGGGATTATGATTCATGTTAACCAATGTGGTTATAGTTTATTGCTAAAATGTCATCATTTATTGGGTTTATTTATTATTATGCTTCCATTTATGAAATATTTTGCCACATATATAAATAAATATTATTAATATTCTTCCCATATATTTATTCATGATACCTTCATGTAATGGAACCATTTTTTCACTATTTGGTACTTAATATAATTAAGAATTTTTTTTTAAGAAAATATGACTTTATTTAAATCTTTGGTTGGAAATCTGCATTCTTCCAAAATAATGTTTTCTAAAAATGTTTCCATAAATTTTTTAGTATTCTTCTAGGATATTTAAAATTCATTATTTCCCATGTTTTACCTTTTTTGTAAATTTATTTTTAAAAATTAATCTTCTTTCTATTTTTCGATCATGGAACTTTTCTAAACTTTTTACGATACAAAAGGAATGTTCGGAATATATGGATTTATCCAACATCATGACCATAAATTCATGAAATATTAATCTAAAAATTTTCAAGTTTATTTTTAAAGAAAAAATTTTCCAATATTATATTATTTTAAAAATAATTTTTGAATATATAATGGATATTTTCATCACAAAATGCTTTAAATGATTTTACACTGCTAGAAAATTATGTATTCCCAACAAATGTATACAAATGTTTTGAATAAACCATTGGTATACTTAATTTTTCCCAATGATTTCATTAATCTGTTGGGATAATGAGATGAGAACAATATTTTCAAAATGGTTTACTCAAACAGCTGGGAAAATCTATATATATACCAACACTTTTTAAAAACAGTTGATAAATACACTCTTTCCCAATGATTTTAAAAAACCATTGTCAAATATTCCGCAAAATATTAGTAGATAAAGAATCCCTCCGCGCGATTGCATCCATAAACCTAATCACTCCTGACGCTCTCTCTTCACCCTAAGGTATCTCTCGAAGCTCTATCTGTAATTAATTTGGTAATTATTAACTTCTAAACTTCTAATATATAAGTAGAATGTCGTGCATATATTTTTTTGTTATCTATTTTTATTTTTCCTAAACAAGATCCTTGTGGTATGCTTCTTCCTGTATTTCTATTTCTCCTATCATGTTCCCTTGCCACTAGACCCTTCTGCAAGAGCTAATCATTAGAGAGTTGTTTTATATTATTTAATGTGATAGGGGCCCCAGGTAGAGGATCATTCTACTGGGAATATTTTACATCTGTATAGTAAGTAATTCTAATGTTCCATGTGGATAGTGAAATACCATTTGAGGTGTTGAATAATTGTGGTTCAAATTTTTGTGGGTTATGTTATCTCAATTATGAGAGGTATTGGTTGTATAATGAATCTAGTTTTATAGGGTATTTCATGTATAGTGTAGTAGAAATAAGATTCATCGATTTCATGTAAATGTGATAACCTATTTCGTTGATTTGTATTATTTATCTTTATATCACTATTGATAAATATAATATGTTGTCTTAGTGTGGTTTTTTTTGGTAGACTTTTTTTAGTGACACCTCTTCATAAGAAGATATATGGTGACATCCTTAGTTTTTTTATTCAAGTAGTAAATGGATTGTGTTTGAAAGGGATAATGGTCTGAGTGACTCTTTGGGGTTATATTATTGAGGGAGTTGGGTAAGTTGAAAATTGTTATGTGAGTTCCTTCTAGCCTATGGGGTATGGTTACAACCTAGAGGGGTGTTATGTTGGGATGTGGATGAGGGTGGCTGATGAGATTGGCCATATATCAATTATGTCATATGGGATTGTGCATAACATTAGGATATTTTTGAGTTATATGGTATTCCTTGGGTGGTATGGTACGGTCGAATAGGATAAGAATATTTATGATGATTTGCTCATAAAAAATTCACTTAGGAGGGGGTGTGAGATGCCTAGGGAGGGAGGTGAGTTTTCCACCCCCCCCCCCCCCACCCTGTGGAAAACCCCCATGGACACCACCCCAACCCCTGGACACACCCACCCATCCCCCCAGACACCCCCTTCACCTTTGGAAAGCCCCCGGGACACCACCACACACCCTTGGATAGCCCCTACCCCCCTTAGATAGCCCCCCTGGACACCACACCACCCCACCCCCTAGATAGCCCCCTGGACACCCCAACCCCCCCCCCCCCGGACACCCCCCACCCCCCAGGGATAGCCCAACCCCCTTTGACAACCCCCCCCCCCCCCCCCCAAGCACCACCGCACCCCCTAGACACCCCAACCCCTGGACACCCCCACCCCCTGGGACAGCCCCCCTGGACTCCACCCCACCCCCTGGACAGCCCTCCCACCCCCTTGGACAGCCCCCTGGGACACCACCCCACCCCCTTGGACAACCCCCACCCCCTTGAGATAGTTATAAGGATATCCTTCGATTCTCAACCATTCTCCATTTATTTCACTATCTAGAAACATCACTATTATTATTCCATATTTCATGGGATTTTGTAATATTTTAGGATTCACACTATTTAATATTGAATCAATGACTAATACATGACTGGTAGATGTCTGTGAGAATATTGAAGAGAGTTTATAAAATCTCACTTAAAAGTATCACGGTTTTGTGTTCTTTATGAAGTGTAGTATCATTGACATAGTTTATTATTAATCTCAAATTTAAAAAAATGTTGTTTTCTATTCTTTATGAATTTAAACCACATTATGATCCCCGAACAAACTATTAGTGTAGAATCCTAAACATTATCCACCAATGGGGTGCACTTCACTTGGGCAACTAATTGGGTGATGAAATGTATGACCATAGGGGTGTTGGGAATGAGTTATTAAACATGAGTGAATGATTTGGGATGCCTATAACACATAACGGGACCTGAAGCATGTGCCTCTTATGTGAGACCTATTGAAAATGAATATAAATAAATTTTAATTTAATTTTTGAGTACTTGTTATTTGATTAATTATTTGGAATTCCATAAAGAAACCAACAAAGGATTCAGGTGAAAAACAATGCTTTTAATTCCATTTTCAAACCCCCTTGGATTCACGATGATTTGGTTTAGAATACCTTGGTAAAATATACCTTGGATACATTGTGATTATGATTTAAGAATCCTTGGGGAAGTCCCCCTTGGATTCTAAACTAGAGGCCTCCCTCTTTACATAGCCTAAGAACTCCTCCCTCCTTATAAATCCATCTGAAGTCAATCAATTTTTTTATTTCTACACTCCAAATATGTAAGGCTTAACATAGTTTTAATATTTTTCATCTATAATTCTTTGTTTATATTTTTATTTGACCTAAAATAGGTGGTGACGTGTGTGGCATGACATACCCAATAATTGTCGTTTGATTTTTTTTCTATATTCTTTTTACAATTCAATTTTCATGATTATATGAATCAACTCGATTTTATGTCTTCATAGCCACTAATTTTATGTAGTTAGTGAATCATATCTACTAATGGAGGTGCTAGTGAGATGTATCCCCACTCAAAGATCATACATGGTTTGTTTAGTCATATTTTCTTGAGGTGGGTAATGGATATAAGGATGATCCATGTAAAGGGATTAGGAACAGTTGGGGTAGAGGGGTAGGTGGTTTTACTTTTTTTAGTGGGGTGATATGGTACTTTCTGTGGAATTTAGTGTGGCTATTATGAAATTTACTAACATTTCATAATATTTCTATTTTTTAGCATCAATAAATTTTTTTAAAAACTCTCTTTACACATTCTGCATCTTTCATGGAAAGAATTAACTTTTTAATATCTTGAACAATTTTCTATCAGTTATATGGTGTCTTCTTGTATGTGATAAATGAAAACATTACAATACACAACTGCCCTCAAATTTAGGCACACATAACTGAATTAGTATATCTTGACATTGTTTTAATTGTTCACTACATCAACTAGAAACTCCTTCCTTTATCATTTACATGAATATATTTTTGATTAAACTTCAATATTATTTAATTGATTATTATAAAATGACTTAAAACAGTTATTTTTAATGAATGTATAGATGTTAGATGTATTAATCCGATCAGATCTCAAGCGATTTTCAAAACAATTTGGAGAGATTTTTAGATTTTTCATTTCACAATGCTTCAGATAGTGGTCGCATACACTGCCCTTGTTCCAATTGTGTTAGTAGACATTTTTTGAGCTGTGAAGAAGTCAACTACCACATAACCAAATGTGGATTCCAAGAAAACTATTATGTGTGGTATAATAATGGGGATAAAAGGAAATATCAAATCGTTGATGATCTAAATGAAAGGATTGGAGTAGAGAATTTGTTAGATGACTGGTTTCCGTTTATATGTCATCATGAAAAAGACAGCATTTTGACTCAAAAAGACATTAATATGATGAGAGATTATGCATCTAATTAAAATGATGATATTGTTAGTTTGAAAAAATTGAATGATGCTGCCACGACTCCAGTATATCGGCAATGTGATAAAATGAAAAAGCTGGAATTTTTAATCTTATTGTTTCGTGGGAAAACTATGTATGGGATTTCTAATATAGAAATCGATTTCATTCTTACCTTCTTGAATGATTTACTTTTATATGATGTAGATATTCCCTAAAACCACTATATGGCATGGAAGCTAGTTGAGGAACATGGATTTTCAAGAAACAAAATTCATTCTTACCCAAAAGATTGTAGTTTCTTCTGGGAGGAAACCATTGAACGAAATGATTGTATAAAATGTGGCACATCCCTCTAGAAATCAAAATTTGATTGAACACCATCTTGCATTCCACATAATGTAATGTGGCACTTTCCATTGATTCCCAGACTCCAGAATCTTTTAATTTCTGATGAAATATAAATAAAAATGAGACGACATGATACCGAGAGAAAGAAAACTAATTATGACTTGGTTCACCCTGAAGATGAATTTTCATGGCAGAGGTTTGATGTTCGATATCTTGATTTCACAACTAATGTGCGTAATGTGAGGTTGGGACTTTCATGCAACGGTTCTAATCCATTTGGGCATATTCTTACTTCTCACAGCACATGGTCTATTTTTATACACGTTTATAATCTTCCCCCATGGTTGTGTATGAAAAAACCTTTCACATTCATGAGTTTACTGATATATGGCCATTCTGATCCTGCCATTGATATTTTTGTATACATGAAACCTTTAATAAAAGAGTTGAAACTACTATAGGAACTTGGTGTGCGCACATACGATGCATATTCAAAATATAAATTTCAGATGTGTTCTACGCTTATGTGGATGATCAATGATTTTTTAACTTATGCAATGATGTCTAGATGGAGCACGAAGGGAAAAATTTCATGCCTTGTTTGTATGAAAAATACATGATCCGGAAGACTGAAAAATCAATTTAGTTTCAACTTTAGGGGTCATTAAAAATTCTGTCCAACAGACCATCCATATGGAAATAATCGTCGATGATTTGATAATAAAATAGAGACTGATGATCCACCTCAGTGTATGTCGGGAACTGATGTGCTTAATGAATTGAAAGATTTCTGTTTTTCATTCGGGAAGAGTCAAATGAAATCTGGAAAGAAAAATAATGCTTCCCCTGAAACCTATTACAATTGGAGGAAGTGGAGTATCTTTTTTGATTTACCTTATTGCTAAACCAATTTTTTACATCATTTCTTAGACTTAATTCACGTTGAAAAGAATATATGTGAAAGGTTTCTTTCAATACTTCTAAATGTTAAGGGAAAGATAAAATATTGTTTACGGTCTCGAAGTGACTTGGTGGACTAGGGCATTACACTATAATTGTATCATGTGCGTTTCAGGGAAAATAAATGGGAAGTTCCATGTGATTCTTATGTGATTACACCTAAAGAAAAAGAACAATTTATAGAAGTATTAGAGACTATTATAGTTCCTGATGGATATTCAAGCAACTTATCTAAACAGGTCAACAGAAGAGAGTTGAAGTTAAAATCTTTGAAAACTCATTATTATCACATTCTACTTCAAGAGTTGATTCCAATATAAATCTGTCATATTTTGTCCAATGATTTGAAGGTGATTTTTATTCAGTTGTGCCATTTTTTTAGAGATCTTTTTGCTAAGAAGTTTTCCAAGCCTTTTTTTCAAAAAAATATTGACAGATTCCCCATTAATTTTGTGTGAGTTGGAGAAAATATTTCCTCCATCATGTTTCACTTGCATGTGGCAAATGACTATCTATATTCCCACTAAAATACTTCTTGGGGGACCTATTTCTTTTCATTGTATGCATCCAACTGAATGAAATATGTACACATTAAAGTTGTATGTCTGAAACTGGAATCATCCCGAAGGTTCTTTCGTGAATGGTTACTTGGCTCAAAAATGTATAAATTTATGCTAAATGAATTTTTTTGATCTTACTACAAGAATGAAGAGACCAATGAAAAATGAATAAGAATATTATGAGAAAATTGAACCCAGTTTTCCATCAATTCCTCAAACAGGAGGAATTCCTAGATCATATACATTGAAGACATTAGGCCTTGAAGAGTGGGAGATGGCACATCACACTTTTTTGATCAACTGTGATTTGTTCGATGACTACATCAGGTAACTGAATTGAATATTTATATCTTACATATATATATATATATTAATTTATTCATATTTTTTATCTAAAGGGAACATAAAATAATGATAAAAAGAAATCATTGTTCTTTATCTTTGAGAAGGAGAGAGACTTTCCATAACAAAGAGTTTTCTGCTTGGTTAAAATTGAAGGTAAATATATTACTGTTTAAAATAATTAAATCAATATTTAATTATGTCTAATATTCTTTTATATTGTAGGTATTGAGTTTTTCATGCTGACTCTGTCTCTAATAAAATAAGAGCTTTGACTTTTGGTCCTAATTCCATTGTTCGTGACTGTAAATCAATTAATATCAATGGGTACAAATTTATTTTCAATGAATGAGAAAATAACAAGAGAACACTACATGATGGTGTTATGGTTACTGCCACAACAGGTTTTTATGCCAGTGCATTAGATAGTAGACTGCGATTTTAAAATGTGGGTTATTATGGAGTCATTGAAAAAAAAATATTGGATTATTACTCTCATGGACGAGTCGTGATGACGAAATTCCATTGGTTTGATTCAATGACGAGACATGGCACATTTATTGATGATTTTGGATTTCATGTAATTAATATGACTCACACTCTTTCTACCGAAGAACCATATGTATTGGCATTAGTGGATATTCAAATTTTTTTATGTCAAAGACCAACTTAGAATTGAATTTGGTGTCATAGTTGAAGTAATTCCAAGACATATTTTGGATGATCTTGATGATGGAATTGACACTTTCCCAACTACCATTAGAACCTATCCATTTATTTCTTTTGATGAATCTAATATCCCAATTGTCAGAGTTGATTTTGAACCTCAAGATGTGGTGGAAAATATATAGAATCATCCATCCATGTTCTCAATTCTTTTGGTTTACCTCGAGATGGGTTGTTATGGTTGGTACTATTCAAATTGAATTAATATTGATTACAAATAGGTTGTATCTGACTTGATCGTTATGTGAATTTTCAATGTTTATTGGTTGAAATTTTTATTTGAATTTCATTTTCTAATTTGGAATTGAACTGTATTTAAGCCTATGAAACCAACATTTCTAACTTGGTGAATATTTTAATGCTTCAACTATGATTTGTAGAAATTTTTTATGACTCTAAGACCTGTCTTTAACATTTTACCAGGTAATGAACATGATAGTTTTTATTCTTCTACAAAATAAGTATTGAAACCTACATCATCTACCTGAGCTAAAGAAATTAAATTCTTCCTTAATTTTGACAATGGCTTTACCTTTTATGAATACGGTAGAATCAATGTTCCATGATTTTAATATACTAATGAAACTTATTAAATAATCCTCCTACTAAAAGTTTAATTTTTTTATTACATCTTGTATGATTTATTGAATTCATTATATATTTGTTCAAACCCACATAAAACAATGGTTAGATAAATTATCCACGAATCCCCCTATTCCATCTCATTTGTTTTATTTTCTTGGGTTACACATTAATTGTCCTTTTCAATTTACTTCCTTATTTATTTTCAAATTCTAGAAATGAAACCAATTCAAGAGAGGTGATGAAAATAGATTATGGAAAACAATCATCACATGACTGAGTTGGGCATTCCACCACTAGTTCCTACAGTGATTATTTTATTTAAAATATATTTATTTAAATAATATATGATGTCATGTGATTAAATTTTTTTAAATATTTTTTCAGGATCCATATATTAAGCGACAATTATTCGATGCATATCCTAGTAGTGGTCCCAGTACTCAGGGTGTTCGTACGAGGGGGGTGGTGCGGGAGAAAGATGATCTAGTCGGTGTACTTGATTAGACCATGCCTCTCCCACTGGCAAATCATCCATCCCACATTCTGATCCCAGTGTGTCGTTAGGGACACACGTGATATTTAGGCCTCCCATGTTTTCACCACCCTTTTCAACTGAGCATCCTCACCTATCTTTACCATATCTGATGATGATTCCCACTCCCCATCTAGCATTTGGTCATCCATCCCTCTCATATTCTTTTACGTCTGCTTCCCTCTCTACAGGCTTTTATATTCCATCTTCTTCGACTCCTGCTCCACTAGAGTCTTTCCTTGTGAATCATACATTGGGACATACTCCATATATATAGGGTGTTCCTTTAGTTTCTATGGATCCAGTAGTGCCCATTGATCAGACTACCTTTGGTATACTCATACAGCCCTAACAAATTGTTACACAATTATTTATTTTCATTATCACATGTATTGATAAAATATTTGTTTTTCTTTTATAACATATACATCTTCTGATTGGAGGCGGGGTAGGGGAGATCATGCATGCTTGTAGTGTGGAACCAACGCACACAGTTGATGGTGTACTATAATGAAGATAGACAGATTATTGAAAAATTAGGGCAGCAATGTTGGAGTTTTTTTACGACGGTCGCCAAATACTCTGACATCATTCATGTTAGATCGCTCTCATGGAGACAACTTCTAAATAAAGTAAAGGATAAAGGCTGGGTGGTAATAAGGGTAAAAACTCTATTGAATTTAATGCAATATATTAATTTTTTATTTATATGAATTAATATTTTGGTGTCAGCTGTGGTTTAATTTCCCCGATGGTGAGGATGCACAGGCAGCACGTCTAAAGGATTTAGGTGAGCTTTGGAGAGCTTATAAGCATGAGTTGTACATTGGCTGGCGTGCTATAGTGGGCACAGATTTAGAGGTGGTCCTTATCGTGGATGATTTTCCATTACAATAGTACTGATAGATGATTACTTATTCGACGACTAGACAATTTACAATATTAATCAAATTAGAGATATTTAAATGAAAATTTTCCTGCTTTTCATTAATATTATTTATTGAATTTTACTTAGGATGAATCTAGAAGAAATAAAAAAACATTGATTTTAAGAAATACATCCACACATTGGGACATACTATGATGCCAGATCATGAGATACAGCAGGTCTGACACTTTATAATCTTTCTTTACGACATGCACTTTCTATTGCTTCCTCTATAATTTATTCGATTGCTAAAGTTTTTATATACACTATAGGAAATATAGGTTTTCTTAACGGATATATACCAATGGTTTGCTAAAACCGTTGGTGTATATGAGTATACCAAGAATATACCAACGGTTTTTCAAAAACCGTTGGTAATGGTATGTAGAGGTGAAGTTATACCAACGGTTCTTGCAAAACCGTTGGTAAAAGTTTGTTTGTGAGGAATATATACCAACAGTTTTGCAAAACCGTTGGTAAAAGTTTTTTTGGATGAAGATATACCAACGGTTTTTGTCAAACCGTTGTTAAAAGTGATTTTTTGAAGGGCTTTACCAATGTTTTTTTAAAACCATTGGTAACAGTTTTCATTCCCTACGGTTTTTACAAACCATTGGGAAAGATTTCCTAGAAATAGACAGAACCTAGGCTCCCCCATTCCAAGAGACTGGAGCCCTAAACCGAAGTAGAGATGTGGTATTCTCTTTACCCTACTGTCCAAATCATTCCATCTTCAAAATTTCTTAGATTATCATTTGTAATCTGTAAGTTATACTTTCATTTTAATGTTATGTATCTTCTATTTTGATTTTATGTTTTCAATTGGGCGAAGAGGTGAATTGGGATTATGTTTACCCTACTGTGAAAATCCTTCATTCCGACCCATCTTCAAAATTTCTTAGTTCTACATTTTTTGTAATTGATATTTTTATTTTAATTATCTACCTCTACTGTTTTGGTTTTCTCTTTATATTTGGGTGTTTATGAATTTTTTTTCTGTTTGATTTGGGTGTGTGTGTTGAGATTTGATAGTGGCACACATATAGTGATTATAGTATGAGTTTGGTCTATTGGGATAAGTAGTAAAGTGAATGAAATTTGATTCAAAATGAATTGTGTGTTAATATCATCCATAAATTTTCAGTTTTTAGAAGGCTTGGTATTTCTGGGAATTTTGTGTTAATATCATTCAAATTACACATGATTCACATCATGGTAAGAATGTGTGATGATTTTGTTGAGATTAAAGGGAAAACTCATACACTCTAGGTTGTTTATAGTGGCATGGTTAGTCATGAGTGATAATTGGCTTCCTAAGATGATTGTACTAATAAAGCATTTAGGGTCAATTAAATATGGTTCTCAATGTACATTGTATATTATGTCTCTTTCTTGGACAATACTCACTTTTATGGTGGTGGGGTGCTTTTCACTAGCCATGCAGGCATGTGTAGTC
Source organism: Viscum album (assembly GCA_963277665.1). Lineage (NCBI taxonomy): Eukaryota > Viridiplantae > Streptophyta > Magnoliopsida > Santalales > Viscaceae > Viscum > Viscum album. The sequence continues at coordinate 65,532,525 of OY728128.1, forward strand.
ATCCATAACAATTTTAGATTTTGTTTTATTGATGTGCAACTATGTTTTTTGTTTTTCTCTTTTGATTTGGTAGAAATGAGAGGTCTGTGGAAATTAATCATGGTTGTGGGTGGTAATTTAGGATGTAAGATAGTATGCCTTCATTTTCCTTGATATATCCAATAATATTATTGATTTATGTTCAGTATGATTATCTTTGACAAATGATGTAGTTTACTAATTTTTTATTAATGGTTGTAATAATGACTACATGGGGATGTCCAGGTGTTGGGGGATGGGGTGTCCACGTGGGGGGGGGGGGGGCTATCCAGGTGGATGTCCGAGGTGTGGGGGTTGTCCGGGGAGAGTGGGGGCTTTCCGAGGGATGGGGGCTGTCCGGGGTGAGTGGGGAGCTATCCGAGGGGTGGTGGGTTGTCCAGGGGGTTGTACAAGTTAATCTCGCCTCAACATTTTAAGTGAAAACAACTACTGGCATACGGAAAATAGAACAAACGCATTTGGATTGTGTTTATAGTTTAGTATAATGATCCATGGGTCATTTGTGATGTGTAGAGTCAACCCCGCCTCATTCTGAGGCACTGTGTGGCCGATAGCACTCTAAGTGTCTCACTTTTTTTAAAATGAACACTGTTTTAATTAAAAATAACTGACATATGAAAAACTGACAAAATGTATTCAGATTGTCTTGATACTTTAACACAACTATACATGAGACATTTTTGACGTGTAAGAGTGAACCCCGCATCAATTCGAGCTGTGGTGTGGCCGAAACCACTCAAACCGTGTACTTTTTATTTGAAATGCACAACATTTTAAGTAAAAACAACTACTAGCATATGGAAAACCGACCAAATGCATTATAATTGTGTTGATACATTAGGGAAATGATCCATGGGAAATTTTTGACTTGTATGAGTCAACCCCACCTCAATCCAAGGCACGGTGTGGCCTAAATCACTCAAAGAGTCTCTCTTTTGTTTAAAATGGAAACTATTTTAAGTAAAAATAACTGACATACGGAAAACCAACCAAACTTATTTTGATTGTGTTGATACTTTTTAAAAATGATTAATGGGACATTTGTGATGTGTAGGAGTCAAACCCACATCAATTCAAGGTGCGGTGTGGCTGGAACCACTCAAAATGTCTAATTTTTATTTGAAATGAACAACATTTTAAGTGAAAGCAACTACTGGCATACAGAAAACTGACCAAACGCATTGGGATTGTGTTGATACATTAGGAAAATGATAAATGTTTCATTTTTGATGTGTAAGAGTCAAAAAAACATCAATCTGAGGCACAGTGTGGCCGGTACCACTCAAACTGTCTCACTTTTGTTTAAAATGGACTTAATTTTAAGTGAAAACAAAAACTGACATACGGAAAACTGACCAAATGCATTTGGATTCTATTGAAACTGTAGAACAATGATCCATGGGTCATATGTGACATGTATGAGTCAACCCAGTCTCAATCCGAGTTGTGGTGTGGCTGGTACCACTCAAAGTGTCTCTCTTTTGTTTAAAATGGACTAAATTTTAAGTGAAAACAACAACTAACATACGGAAAATTGACCAAATTCATTCATATTCTATTGAAACATTAGAAAAATGATCTATGGGTCATATATGACGTGTACGAGTCATCCTTTCCTCAATCTGAGTCTCTGTGTGGCCGGCACCACTCAAAGTGTCTCTCTTTTGTTTAAAATTGACTTAATTTTAAGTGAAAACAATAACTGACATATAGAATACTGACCAAACTCATTCATAATCAGTTGAAACTTTAGGAAAAGGATCCATGGGTCATATGTGACGTGTAAAACTCAACCGCGCCTCAATCCGAGTCACGGTGTGGCCGGAACCACCCAAAGTGTCTCCCTTATGTTTAAAACGGACAACATTTTAAGTACATATGGAAAACCGACCAAATAGATTCTTATTGTGTCAATACTTTACCAAAAGGATCCATGGCTCATATGTGACATGTACGATTTGACCCTGCCTCAATCTAAGGTGCGGGGTGGTTGGTACCACTCAAAGTGTCTCTCTATTGTTTAAAATGGATTAATTTTAAGTAAAAAACAACAAATGACATACGGAGAACTGACCAAATGCATTCAGATTCTCTTTAAAATTTAGCACAACCATCCATGGGTCATATATGACATGTACGAGTCAACTAAGACTCAATCTGAGTCACGGTGTGGTCGTCACCACTCATAGTGTCTCTCTTTTGTTTAAAATAGATTTAATTTTAAGTGAAAACATCAACTGACATACGGAAAACCGAAAAAACACATTCTTAATTTGTTCAAACTTTAGGAAAAGGATCCATGAGTCAAATGTGATGTGTAAAAGTCAAACACGCCTCAATCCGAGTCACTGTGTGGATGAAACCACCCAAAGTGTCTCTCTTATGTTTAAAATGGACCACATTTTAAGTACTTACGGAAAACTGACGAAACGGATTCTGATTGTGTTGATACTTTATCACAATGATCCATGGATCATATGTGATGTGTACGAGTTGACCCTGCCTCAATATGAGGCGCAGTCTGGCTGGTACCACTCATGGTGTCCCTCTTTTGTTTAAAATGGATTTAATTTTAAGTAAAAACAACAACTGACATATGGAAAACTAACCAAATGCGTTCGGATTCGGTTGAAAATTTAGCACAACGATCCATGGGTCATATATAACGTGTACGAGTCAACCCCACCTCAATCTGAGTCACGGTGTGGGCGTCATCACTCAAAGTGTCTCTCTTTTGTTTAAAATAGAATTAATTTTAAGTGAAAACAACAACTGGCTTACGAAATACCGACCAAATGCATTCATAATTTGTTGAAACTTTAGGAAAAGGATCCATGGGTCATATGTGACGTGTATGAGTTGACCCCACCTCAATCTGAGGCGTGGTGTGGCCGGTACCTCTCAAAGTGTCTCTCTTTTGTTTAAAATGGGCTTAATTTTATGTAAAAACAACAACTGGCATACGGAAAACCGATCAAACGCATTCGGATTGTGTTGATACTTTAGAAAAAGGATAAATGGGTAATATGTAATGTTTATGAGTCAATCCCGCCACAATCCGGGGGGCCTATCCTGGTGGTTGTATGAGTTAATCTCACCTCAACATTTTAAGTGAAAACAACTATTGGCATACGGAAAAAAGAACAAACGCATTTTGATTGTGTTGATAATTTAGGAAAACAATCCATGGGTCATTTGTGATGTGTAAGAGTCAACCCCGCCTCATTACAAGGCACGGTGTGGCCGACACCACTCAAAGTGTCTCTCTTTTGTTTAAAATAGACTTAATTTTAAGTGAAAATAACAACTGGCATACAGAAAACCTACCAAACGAATTTAGAATCTGTTGAAACTTTAGGACAAGGATACATGGGTCATATTTGATGTGTACAGGTCAACTGTTTCTCAATCTGAGTCATGGTGTGGCCGGAACTACCCAAAGTGTCTCTCTTATGTTTAAAATGAACAACATTTTTAAGTACATATGGAAAACCAACCAAACAGATTCTTATTGTGTTGATACTTTATCACAAGGATCCATGGATAATATGTGATGTGTAATATTTGACCCCACCTCAATCTGAGGCGCAGTATGGCTGGTACCACTCAAAGTGTCTCTCTTTTTTTTTAAAATGGACTTAATTTTAATTGAAAACAACAACTGACATACACAAAACTAACCAAATGCATTCAGATTCTGTTGAAAATTTAGCACAATGATATATGGGTCATATATGATTTATACGAGTCAACCCTGCCTCAATCTGATTCACAGTGTGGCCGGCACCACTCAAAGTGTCTCTCTTTTGTTTATAATAGACTTAATTTTAAGTAATAAAATAACTGACATATAGAAAACCGACCAAATGCATTCATATTCTGTTGAAACATTAGGAAAAGGATCCATGGGTCATATGTGACGTGTAAAACTCAACCGCGTCTCAATCCGAGTCACGGTGTGGCTGGAACCACCAAAAGTGTCTCTCTTATGTTTAAAATGGACAACATCTTAAGTACATACGGAAAACCAACCAAAAAGATTTTTATTGTGTTGATAATTTATCACAATGATCCATGTCTCATATGTGACGTGTACAAGTTGACCCCGCCTCAATCCAAGGCATGGTGTGGCCGGTACCACTCAAAGTGTCCCTCTTTTGTTTAAAATGGACTTAATTTTAAATGAAAACAACAACTGACATACGGAAAACCGATCAAACGCATTCATATTGTGTTTATACTTTAGAAAAAGGATACATGGGTCATATGTGACGTGTAAGAGTCAATCTAGCCACAATCCGAGGTGCGGTGTGGCCGATACCACTCAAAGTGTCCCTCTTTTGATTAAAATGGACTTAATTTTAAGTGAAAACAACAACAGGCATACGGAAAACCAACCAAACGGATTCGAAATCTGTTGAAACATTATAAAAACGATCCATGGGTCATTTTTGATGTGTAAGAGTCAATTCTGCCTCAATATGAGGCACGGTGTGGCTGTTACCACTCAATGTGTCTCGCTTTTATTTTAAATCGACTTGATTTAAAGTGAAAACAACAATTGGCATACGGAAAATCGATCAAATGCATTCATATTGTGTTGATACTTTTGAAAAACGATACATGGACCATTTGTGACATGTAGGAGTCAACTCCGGCTTAATCCAAGACATGGTGTGGCCGGTACCACTCAAAGTGTCTCAATTTTATTTGAAAAGGACATAATTTTAAGTTAAAACAACAACTTGCATACAGAAAATGGACCAAACTCTTTCAGATTGTATTGATACTTTAGGAAAATTATACATGTGTCATTTGTGACATGTATGAGTCAACCACACCTCCATCTAAGGCAAGGTGTGACCGGTATCACTCTATGTGTCTCTCATTTATTTGAAATGGACAAGATTTTAAGTGAAAACAACTTGCATATAGAAAACTGACAAAACTCTTTCATATTTTATTGATACTTTAGGACAACGATACATGTGTAAGTTGTGATGTGTATGAGACAAACCTGCCTCCATCTGAGGCACGGTGTGATCAGTAGCACTCTAAGTGTCTTACTTTTTTTTGAAATTAACAACATTTTAAGTGAAACCAACAACTGACATATAAACAAATTATCAAAGGTATTTGGATTGTGATGATACTTTAGGACAATGATACATTGGTCATTTTTTATGTGTATGAGTCAACCCCACCTCAATCTGAGGTACGATGTGGTGGAATCCTACTTTGACCAATAGATCGCACCATACTTGTACCATTTAGTGTTCATAGCCTTAAAAACATTAATATTATTCTAACTAAGTTCAAAAAACTTACAATTCCATTCTTCTAGACCATCACAAGTTGAACTTGTGATCATTTCAGTTCTTCCTGAATTTTAAATCAAACAATGAGTTCTATACTTTACTCCTTTTGTAAGCACCAAGGAACCATGGGTATGTTTCCCAACCCCATTTTCAAATTTAGTTTCATAACCACCATGGAACCATGGGTAAGTTTCCATACCCCATTTTGAGTTATTGAAATTGTTATTCAACTCCACTGGATTATTCTTTTCATATGAAGATTGAAATAGGGAATTGTAGTACACCACATGGTTGGAAGAGTTGGATGGTTTTTTGTGTTTTTTTTGTGTTATTACAGATGTTTTTATGCTGTTTTAATACTGTGCAATAGTTCTGGTGCTTTTTATGCAGGTGGGGGTGCTGGTGCAATGGTGGGGGTGCTGTGAAATGGTTCTGGAAATACACAATACCAACAGTTTGAAACCGTTGGTATAGTATTCCATCTTCAATATATAACAAAGGTTCTCTTGAACCGTTGGTAAAAAAACACTATACCAACGGTTGTAAATCGTTGGTACACCCTAAAAGTGTATGTTCAAATTGTTTTAGAACCATTGGAGTAGAGATTTACCAACGGTTTCAATGGAACCGTTGGTATAGGTTTGGGATGGAGTTATATACCAACGGTTTTTAAAAACCGTTGGGAAAACATTCCCCAAAATTGGAAGTAGCAGATCCTCTCCCCCATTCGCGATCCAGAGCCCTAAACGGGAGCACTTGGGAGATTTTGGAGGTGTTTCGGGTTCTCTTCCTCCATCCCATCCAAGGCTGAGGTATTTTCTTAGTTTTTAGTTTTGATTTTGATGTGGGATGAGACCAATTTCTATTCTCATATTCCAGCCGAATTTCTGTTCCAGCCCAATTTATGTTTCCGTTCATTATTTACATTCCATGCTTATTCCAGCCCATATAGATTGCATTAGACAGTTGTCTAATTTTTTGATGTGCCTTTCATGTTTCATTACCAAGATATTTTTATTATATGTTATAAAATTCAATCACATGTTTAGTTTTAACATTCATTGTTACTTTATTATCTTGTTTTAATAATTTATATTAATATTCTTTTCATATATTCCATCGTTGAGTGTTTTTACTTGTGCAATAGAATTCCAAGATCATTTTACTTCATAGTGATTATTTAGATTTCAAAGTGTTTTATTTTTCATGTTAAATTTATTAAAATGTTTTGGGGACTAATTAAAGTTATTAGATTCCAATTTCTATGCTTCTATTCTTGTTAAGAATTAAATGAAATATGATGTTTGTAATTAAATGAAAGTCAATGTTCAATTTTTATCATGTATGGGTGATTAATAAATTGGAATGTGATGAACCATATAATTGAACCATTGTTGATGCACATTATATACCAAAAGGTTATTGAATAAAAGTTATTCTTGTGAATTTTGGTACATCATTGATAAAAATCGTTGTGGTTGTATGAGAGATACCTCTGATGGTTCTTTGATCATTGTTTTATGAAGAATGAATGGTTTAGGTCCGATATTAATAGTAGCTTCCAGTGAGACCATTTTAGTATAAGGGGAAACGAGATTATGATCTACAAGGGGGTGATTGAGTAGGTAGAGACCAAACATTGTTTGTTCATTGTGTTCAAGAACCATAAATAGAGTGTTCCAATTAGGTGGTCATCAGTAAAGATGTAGGTAAGATTTCCAAGTCCTGTTTCATGAAGTTGAATATGTGGTGCTATAGTGGTTTTGGATTGTTTGAGGTACTCTTAGTGTATTATAAACCCTCATTTGTTCCATATTCATTTAAATTGATTTAATATCATTTTTTCACACACACCATTATATCCTCTCAAACTATATTTAGAGTGTATTTTCATTCATATGGTGTTAAATATTTTAGTAAATGTCCATACTAGATTCTTTTATGTGTTCTAGGGGTTTAGACTAATGACAGGGCTGCATGATTATTGAGGAGGTATTCTTTTCATATAAATATACCTATACACCCCGACCCCCTTGGACAACCTGACCACCCCCACGGACAGCCCGCCCACTGGGACACCCCAACCCCCTAGATAGCCCCCCACCCCCTGGACACCTCCGACCCCCCCGGACGGCCCCACCACCCCCTAGACACCCCGCACCCCCTGGACACGCCACACCCCCCTTGGACAGTCCCGCCACTCCCATGATCCTCATCCTACTCCTCATCCTGATCTACTTGAAGAAGTTAAAGTGTAAACCTCATATACTCCCAACATGACCCTTAAGGATTATGTATTCCTTGATCCACTTCCAATATCTTACTGGTCAATCCTTGAATATAGGAATTAGAAATTTTGTATCTTATTTTCTTATATACACTGTATTTTGTTGTATTTCTTAATATGATTCTCATATAGAGTAATGTGTCAGTTATGATTTTATATAGAGTAAACAATTGTCATTTACGTAAATATTTTTTTGATTAAATTTTAATATTATTGAATTGCTTTGAAATGACTTATTGCGATTTTTTTACAGAATGGATAGAAGTTGGATGTACGAAACTGATCAGATTTCAACCAATTTTCAAAATAATTTGAAAATCTTTCTAGATTTTGCATTTGACAAGGCTTCAGATGGTGGTCGCATACACTTCCCATGTTTTAACTATGTTGGAAGACCTTGGTTGGGTCATGAAGCAGTTAGCTGTCATATAACCAAATATGGTTTCCAAACAAACTATTATGTGTGGTATCACAATGGAGAGAAAATGGAATCTCAAAATGTTTATGATCCAAATGATAGGACTGAATTGGAGAGTTTGATATATGATCGGTTTCGATTTATTCGACATTATGAGAAGGAAAGGACGTCCAACCAACAAGATTTCGATAAAAGCACACATGATGCGTCCAATGAAAATGATGATGTTGATAGGGTGAAAAAATTGAATGATGCTGCGACGACTCCAGTATATCAGCAATGTGATAAAATGAAAAAGTTGGAATTTTTAATCCGATTGTTTCATGGGAAAACTATGTATGGGATTTCAAATACTGCAATTGATTACATTCTTACCTTCTTGAAGGACTTACTTCTAGATGATGCAGATATTCCCTCAAACCACTATATGGCATGGAAGTTGGTTGATGAACTTGGATTCTCAAAAAAAATTCATGCTTTCCCGAATGATTGCAGCTTATTTTGGGAGGAAACTGCTGAAAGAAATGATTGTTTAAAATGCGGAACCTCCTGATGGAAGCCAAAATATGATGGAACACCATCTCGTGTGCCACAAAAAGTAATGTGGCACTTTCCATTGATCCCCAGATTACAGAACCTTTTCATGTCTGATGAAATATCTGTAAAAATGTGATGGCATGACACCGAGAGAAAAAAGAATAATGAAGAGTTGGTTCACCCTACAGATGGATTTGGATGGCAGAGATTTGATGCTCGATATCCTGAATTTGCAGCCGACGTGCGTAATGTGACACTGGGTCTTTCATGTGATGGTTTTAATCCATTTGGGAAGATGCTTACTTCGCACAGCACATGGCCAGTTTTCATACACATTTATAACCTTCCCCCTTGGTTGTGTATGAAAAAGCCTTACACTTTCTTGAGTATACTGATATCTGGACCTTCTGATCCCGGCAATGATATAGATGTATACATGCAACCTTTAATAAAAGAGTTGAAACTTCATTGGGATGTGGGTGTTCCCACATACGATGCATGTTCAAAAGACATATTTCAGATGCGAGCTGCACTTATGTGGACTATCAATGATTTTCCTGCTTATGCAATGATATCTGGATGGAGCACAAAAGGAAAATTGTCATGTCCTGTTTGTATGAAGAATACTTGATCGAGAAAACTGAAATATTCTCGTAGTTTTAGTTTTATGGGATATCGAAGATTCTTGCCAATGAACCATCCATATAGAAACAATCGTCGAAGATTTGACAATATCATGGAGAATGACGATCCACCTCAGCATATGTCTAGAACTAATGTGCTTAATGAATTGAAAGATTTCAGTTATTCATTTAGGAAGAGTGTAATGAAATCTAGAAAGAGGAAAAATGTTTCCAATGATACCTGTTATAATTGAAAGAAGAAGAGTATATTCTTTGAGTTATCATATTGGTCAACCAAATTGTTACGTCATTGCTTAGACGTAATGCACATTGAAAAGAATATATGTGAAATGTTGCTTTAGATTCATCTAAATGTAAAGGGCAAGACAAAAGATGATTTACGATCTCGGGGCGACTTGGTAGATTGGGGGATCAGACCAGAATTGCATCCTGTCTGTATCAGTGAAAATAAATGGCAAGTTCCATGTGCTTCTTATGTGATGACTCCTGCTGAAAAAAATCAATTTTTGGAAGTGCTAGACACTATTAATGTTCCTGATGGCTATTCAAGCAATATATCAAAACGGGTCAACAGAAAAGAGTTGAAGTTGAAATCTTTGAAGACTCAGGATTATCACGTCCTTTTGCATGAGTTGATTCCAATAGTAATACGTCATCTCTTGTCCAATAATGTTAGAGTCTCAGTTATTCGGTTGTGCTATTTGTTTAGAGATCTTTGTGCTAAGAGGTTGTCTAAATCCCTCGTGCAAAAACTGTTGGCAGAGACACCATTAATTTTGTGTGAGTTAGAGAAAATATTCCCTCCATCATTTTTTACATGCATGTTGCATCTGACTGTCCATCTTCTGACTGAAATACTTCTTGGAGGACTCGTTGCTTTCCGTTGGATGTATCCTACTGAAATAAACATGTGGACATTGAAATCATATGTTTGGAACATGAATTTTCCCAAATTTTCTATTGTGAATGGTTACTTGGCTCAAGAATGTATGGATTTCTGCTCAATGTATTTGTCTGATCATACTACGAGAATAAACAGACCAATGAGAAATGAAGAAGAACAGTATGGGCAAATTGAACCCAGTTTTCCATCACTTCCTCAGACAAGAGGAATTCCGGGATCATATACATTGACAACATTAAGCATTTAAGAGCAAGAGATGACACATTGCACAGGGTTGTTAAATTGTGATTTGTTCGATGAGTATATCAAGTAAGTTAATTGTACATGTATTTGTTATCTTATCTCTTGTAATTTTAAATATTTGTTAAACTATTATTATTTTTATCTACAGGGAACATAAAGAATTGATATATAGAAAGCATCGTTCTTTATCTTTGATAAAGAAGGAGACTTTGCATAGCAAAGGGTTTTCTGCTTGGTTGAAATTGAAGGTAAAAATATTTCTATAATAACTAAATAAAAATAATATTTAATTAAGTTTACTATTTGTTTATATTTCAGGTATCGAGTTTTCCTACAGACTCTGTTTCTGAGGAAATAAGAGCTTTGGATTTTGGTCCTAATACCATGGTTTGTGCTTGTAAATCACTTTTTATCAATGAATACAAATTTATTATCACTGAACGGGAAAGAAACATGAGAACACAGCTTAATGGTGTTATGCTAACTGCTACAACAGACTGTTATTCCAGTTTATCGAACACTAGACCTCGTTCTGAAAATGTTTCTTATTATGGTGTCGTTGAGAAAATAATAATTTTGGATTATTACTCGCATGTTCGAGTCACGATGATGAAATGTCAATGGTTTGATTCAATGACGAGGAAAGGCGCCTTTATTGATGATTGTGGATTTCGAGTTATTGACATGACTCGCACTCTTGCCACCGATGAACCATATGTATTGGCATCAATGGTGAAACAAGTTTTTTACGTCAAAGATCATCATCATCCTAAATTTGGTGTAATTATTGAAGTAAATCCCAGAAATTTTTTTTATGATGGTGATGATGAAGTTGACACTATCCCTACTGCAATTGGAAGCAATCCTTTTATTACTTATGATGACCCCAACAGCTCAATTGTCAGAGTTGATTGTGAACCCGAAGTTGTGGAGGGAAATATATAGAATCATACAGTCGTGTTCTCACCTACATGTTTAACCTATATCATTCAGAGTGTGTATCCTAGTACTTACCTTCATAAAACCATAAATCTTCTGTTTCATTATGTTCTTTTTATCATAAAGGTTTTTTTATATTTTGTTTTGTGGGTTACACATTAGTTATCTGTTTCTAATTACTTCCATATTTGTTTTCACTGCAGGAAATTACACCCATTGAAGAGAGGTGGCGGAAAAAGATGACAGATAATAATCGTTGCATGGTACAGATGGGTGTTCCTCCACTCATCCCTATTGTGAGTATTTTATTTCAAATATAAATATTTCAATAACTTATAATATCATGTGTTTAAATTTCTGTCAAAAAAATTTTCAGGATCCACCCCCTAGACGACAGATATCTGACGAGGAGCCTGATATTGCTCCCAGTAGAGAGGTTGGTGGTAGGAGGGAGGGTGGTGTCAGAGATGGACGATCATCTAGTGGTCCCAGTACTGAGGCCGGTGGTACGAGGACTCGTGGGGCGAGAGTTAGACGACCCACTACCACAAACATATCTTCTACGCCCTATTTTGATCTTGGCGTCTCTTCAAGGACATATGAGATATTTAGACCTCCGATGTTTACACTACCAGCTGGCCAGATGTCTATTCCATCATCTTTTGCTTCTGAATCATTATCTCCGGTCTATTATATTCCACCTTCTTTGACTCCTACTGCGACATAGTATGTGGCTGAGGAGCATACACTAAGGGACACTCCACCTGTACAGGATACTCCTTCAGCTTCTGCACCCATTGATCCGACTACCAAAGGTATATTTATATAACTCTATCAAATTTTTATACCAAAATTTATTTTTATTATAACTTTTATTGATATTATTTTTCTTTAATAACAGATTCATCTACAGATAGGAGGCGGGGGAGGGGACGTACTCACTTGCGTGTGGTATGGAACTTCCATACATAGTTGATGGTTGAATACAATGTTGATGGAAAAATGATTGAGAAATCTAGGCAGTAATGTCGGGGTTTTTTGGCAACGCTATCCAAATACTCCGATATCATTCTAGTCAGCCCTCTCTCTTGGAGACATCTGCCACCCGAAGTCATGGATAACGCGTGGGCACAAATATGGGTAAAAAATCTATTGGATTTAATGTAGTATATTTTTTGTATTTAAATGAACTAATCAATTTGGTTTCAGCTTCGGTTTAACTTCCCTGATGGTGAAGGTGCACGACCAGCGCGTTTAAAAGATCTAGGAGAGCTTTAGAGAGATTATAAGCATGAGCTGTATGTTGGTTGGTGTGATAGAGTGGGCACAGAGTTAGAGACATTACCTATCGTGGATGACTGCCCGATAGAGCAATATCTCCAAATGATTACCCATTGGGGGACTGCCAAATTTAAGGTATTAATCTCATTTGAGTTATTTAAATGAGAGTTTTCATATTTTGCATTAATATAATCTTATTAATTATTAATCATTATTTTGGAATATTCTGAAAAAACAAAAAAAACATTGATTCAAAGCAATACCTCCACACTTTGGGGCGCAAAACTATGGAAGATCATGAGAGGCAGCAGGTACGATATAGTTTTAAATAATTTTTCTTTAGGACATTCCCTTTTTAGTGGATCCTACTTAAATTATGTGATTTATTGAATAATTAATATATGATTATACTTTCACATTATATTGTTTCAATGTCATTACAGAAGCACAAAATGAATATTGAAGGACGTATCCCTCGAGCAAAATTGTTTTGCTCGAGTAGAAGAAAAAAATATGGAACTGCGGTAAATGAACCGACCCAAGAGAAGATTGTAAGTTTTAATTTGTTTATTTCAATGTTTAATATCTAATTTGAAATTTAATAATCTATTAATATTTTTTATAGGCTGCTTCAGAGGCTCTTGATGCCCAGGAGCCTGACAATTTTGGGCCACACGATCATTTATATCAGGTTTTGGGAGATGAGCACTCTGGTCGAGTACGCTGCCGACCTGGTAAGAATATCGTACTAACGAGGTACTGTTCGTCTCCAGGTATCCATTCTAGTACCACCGAGTTGGAACAGGTCATGGAGCATGCAAGACAGTCTGATAAAAGGGTCATAGAGTTGGAAGTACAAGTTCAAACAAGAGACATAGAATTTATGAAACTGATGAAAGAATTATCTTCATCACTTCCACCAGAGGCTAGTGCGGCTTGTCAGACATTTATGTCATCGATGGGTGCATCATCCAATGCACCTGGCAGAAGATCTAGTGGTGATCGAGATGATGAAGTTCCTGGTGATGACGAGGATGCGGAAGAGGAAGAGGTTGAGGATGAGTATGTGGACGAGGGCGAGGATGGGGCCGAGGGCGAGGATGGGGCCGAGGGCGAGGATGGGGCTGAGGGTGAGGATGATGCTGAGGATGAAGATGAGGCCGACGATGAGCATGGGGACGATGACGAGGACGATGACGAGGACAGAGATGGCGGCGAGGATGAGGCTGATGATGACAGTGGTGATGGTGATGGTGATCAGAGGCAGATTAATCCATTACATTTTTGAATTCTGTATAACTCTATATTTTTTAACATGGTTTTCCACTTTGGGGTTTTCCTATGCTTCATAGGGACGTTGCATTCGGATTCTGTTTTTTGCACTTGATTCTTATTGAATGATTAGTCTACTACCTAGACCTTTAGTATTCCTTGGTACTGTGATACTAAGTTTTATATTTTTTTACTTAGCTTTCTTAGTTATCCATGTATTTCATGTTTATGCATTTAGAAAATGATATGGAAAATGTGCTTTGAAGTAGTGGCCGTCACCACTCAAAGTGTCTAACTTTTATTTGAAATGGAGAAGATTTTAAGTGAAAACAACAACTGGCATATGGAAAATAGACCAAACGCATTCGGATTCTGTTTAAACTATAGTACAATGATCCATGGGTCATATGTGACGTGTACGAGTGAACCCCGTCTCAATATGAGGGCCGGTGTGGCCGGTACCACTCAAAGTGTCTTTCTTTTGTTTAAAATGGATGCGCTTCTAAGTAAAAAAAACCACATATGGAAAAGGACGAAACGCATTCGGATACTGTTGATACTTTAGGACATGTATCCATGGGTCATATGTGACGTGTACGAGTCAACTCTGCCTCAATCCGAGGCGCGGTGTGGCTGGTGCCACTCAAAGTGTCTAACTTTTATTTGAAATGGACAGGATTTTAAGTGAAAACAAAAACTGGCATACGGAAAACAGACCAAACGCATTCGGATTCTGTTTAAACTATACGAAAACGATCCATGGGTCATATGTGACGTGTACGAGTCAACCCTACCTCAATCCGAGGGCCGGTGTGGCCGGTATCACTCAAAGTGTCTTTCTTTTGTTTAAAATGGATGTGCTTTTAAGTATAAAAAACCACATACCGAAAATGGACCAAACGCATTCGGATACTGTTGATACTTTAGGACATGTATCCATGGGTCATATGTGACGTGTACGAGTCAACCCCGCCTCAATCTGAGGCGCGGTGTGGCTGGTACCACTCAAAGTTTCTAACTTTTATTTGAAATGGACAATATTTTAAGTGAAAACTACAACTTGCATACGGAAAACAGACCAAACGCATTCGGATTCTGATGAAACTATAGGACAATGATCCATGGGTCATATGTGACGTGTACGAGTAAACCCCGCCTCAATCCGTGGGCCGGTGTGGCCGGTACCACTCAAAGTGTCTTTCTTTTGTTTAAAATGGATGCGCTTTTAAGTAAAAAAAACCACATATGGAAAATGGACCAAACGCATTCAGATACTGTTGACACTTTAGGACATGTATCCATGGGTCATTTGTGGTGTGTAGGAGTCAACCCCGCCTCAATCCGAGACGCGGTGTGGCCGGCACCACTCAAGGTGTCTAACTTTTATTTGAAATGGACAGGATTTTAACTGAAAACAACAACTGGCATACGAAAAATAGACCAAACACATTCATATTCTGTTTAAACTATAGGAAAACGATCCATGGGTCATATGTGACGTGTACGAGTCAACCCTGCCTCAATCCGAGGGCCGGTGTGGCCGGTACCACTCAAAGTGTCTTTCTTTTGTTTAAAATAGATGCACTTTTAAGTAAAAAAACCACATACGGAAAACAGACCAAACGCATTTAGATACTATTGATACTTTAGTACATGTATCCATGGGTCATTTGTGGTGTGTAGGAGTCAACCCCTCTTCAATTTGAGGTGCGGTGTGGCCGGCACCACTCAAAGTGTATAACTTTTATTTGAAATGGACAGGATTTTAATTGAAAACAACAACTGGCATACGGAAAACTAACCAAAGGCATTCAGATACTGTTGATACTTTATAAAATGTATCCATGAGTCATATTTGACGTGTACGAGTCAACCCCGCCTCAATCCAGGGGCCGGTGTGGCTGGAATCACTCAAAGTGTCTTCCTTTTGTTTAAAATGGATGCGCTTTTATGTAAAAAAAACCACATACGGAAAACTGACCAAACGCACTCGGATACTATTGATACTTTAGTACATGTATCCATGGGTCATTTGTGACGTGTACGAGTCAACCCCGCCTCAATCCGAGGCACAGTGTGGCCAGCACCACTCAAAGTGTCTAACTTTTCTTTGAAATGGACAACAGTTTAAGTTAAAACAACAACTGACATACGGAAAACTGACCAAACGCTTTCGGATTCTTTTGAAACTGTAGGACAATGATCCATGGGTCATATGTGACGTGTACGAGTCAACCCCGCCACAATTAGAGGGCCAGTGTGGCTGTTACCACTCAAAGTGTCTTTCTTTTGTTTAAAATGGATGTGCTTTTAAGTAAAAAAACCACATATGTAAAACTGACCAAACACACTTGGATACTGTTGATACTTTAGTAAAACGATCCATGGGTCATTTGTGATGTGTACGAGTCAACCCCGCCTCAATCCGAGGCGCGGTATGGCCGGCACCACTCAAAGTGTCTAACTTTTCTCTGAAATGGACAACAATTTAAGTTAAAATAACAACTGACATACGGAAAACTGACCAAATGCATTCGGATTCTGTTGAAAATGTAGGGCAACGATACATGGGTCATATGTGACGTGTAAGAGTCAACCCCACCTCAATCTGAGGCGCAGTGTGGCCGGAACCACTCAAAGTGTCTTACGTTTCTTTGAAATGGACAACAGTTTAAGTTAAAACAACAACTGACATACGAAAAACCAACCAAACGCATTCGGATTCTGTACAAACTGTAGGACAACGATCCATGGGTCATATGTAATGTTTAAGAGTCAACCCTGCCTCAATCCGAGGGCCTGTGTGGCCGGTACCACTAAAAGTGTCTTTCTTTTATTTAAAATGGATGTGCTTTTATGTAAAAAAAATGACATACGGAAAATAGACCAAACACTTTAAAATTCTATTTAAACTTTAGGAAAATGATTTATGGGTCATTTGTGACGTATATGAGACAACCCCACCACAATCCGAGGCACGGTGTGGCCGACACCACTCAAAGTGTCTGACTTTTATTTGAAATGGACAGGATTTTAAGTGAAAACAACAACTGGCATAATGAAAACCGACCAAACACATTCGGATTCTGTTGACACTTTAGGAAAACGATACATGTGTCATATGTGACGTGTACGAGTCAACTCCGCCTCAATCCGAGTGCCGGTGTGGCCGGGACCACTCAAAGTTTGTCACATTTCTTTGAAATGGACAACGGTTTAAGTTAAAACAACTGACATACGGAAAAGGGACCAAAGGTATTCAGATACTATTGATACTTTCGGACATATATCCATGGGTTATATGTAATGTGTATGAGTCAACCCCACCTCAATCCGAGGGCCGGTGTGGCCGGGACCACTCCAAGTGTCTTTCTTTTGTTTAAAATGGATTCACTTTTATGTAAAAAAAACACATATGGAAAACTGACCAAACGCAGTCGTATACTGTTGATACTTTAGGACATGTATCCATTGGTCATTTGTGACATGTACAAGTCAACCCCGCCTCAATCCGAGGTGCGGTGTGGCTGACACCACTGAAAGTGTCTAACTTTTATTTGAAATGAACATGATTTTAAGTGAAAACAACAACTGGCATCCGGAAAACTGACCAAACGCATTCGGATTCTGTTGAAACTTTAGGACAACAATCCATGGGTCATATGTGACGTGTATGAGTCAACCTTGCCTCAATCCGAGGGCCGGTGTGGTCGGGACCACTCAAAGTGTCATTCTTTTTTTTAAAATGGATGTGCTTTTAAGTAAAAAAACAACATACGGAAAACCGACCAAACGCTTTCAGATTCTATTTAAACTTTAGGAAAATTATCCATGGGTCATTTGTGACGTGTACGAGTCAACCCCGCCTCAATCCGAGGTGTGGTGTGGTCAGCACCACTCAAAGTGTTTCAATTTTCTTTGAAATGGACAACAGTTTAAGTTAAAACAACAACTAACATATGGAAAATAGACCAAAGGCATTTGGATAGTGTTGATACTTTAGGACATGTATCTATGGGTCATTTGTGATGTGTACGTGTCAACTCCGCCTCAATCTGAGGCGCGGTGTGGACGACACCACTCAAAGTCTCTCTTTTATTTCAAAAGGAAATCATTTTAAGTGAATACAACTGAAATTTACACTCATCAACGATATTCGCAAACTCTTTTTCATGAGTTGGGTAGTTTCACCCATGGGTCATATGTGATGTGTATGAGTCAACCCCGCCTCAATCCGAGGGCCGGTGTGGCCGGTACCACTCAAAGTGTCTTTCTTTTGTTTAAAATGGATGCGCTTTTAAGTAAAAAAACCACATACGAAAAATGGACCAAATGCATTCAGATACTGTTGATACTATAGGGAATGTATCCATGGGTCATTTGTGGCGTGTAGGAGTCAACACTGCCTCAATCCGAGGTGTGGTGTGGCCGGCACCACTCAAAGTGTCTAACTTTTATTTGAAATGGACAGGATTTTAAGTGAAAACAACAACTGCCATACGGAAAATAGACCAAACACATTCGTATTCTGTTTATACTATAGGACAACGATCCATGTGTCATATGTGACGTGTACGAGTCAACCTCGCCTCAATCCGAGGGCCGGTGTGGCCGGTACCACTCAAAGTCTCTTTCTTTTGTTTAAAATGGATGCGCTTTTAAGTAAAAAAACCACATAAGGAAAATGGACCAAACGCATTCAGATACTATTGATACTTTAGGACTTGTATCCATGGGTCATTTGTGGTGTGTAGGAGTCAACCCCTCCTCAATCTGAGGCGCGGTGTTCCCGGCACCACTCAAAGTGTCTAACTTTTATTTGAAATGGACAAGCTTTTAAGTGAAAACAACAAATGGAATACGAAAAACCGACCAAAGGCATTTAGATACTATTTATACTTTAGGAAATGTATCCATGGGTCATATATGATGTGTACAAGTCAACCCTACCTCAATTCGAAGGCCGGTGTGGCTGGAACCACTCAAAGTGTCTTTCTTTTGTTTAAAATGGATGCACTTTTAAGTAAAAAAAACACATACGGAAAACTGACCAAACGCACTTGGATACTATTGATACTTTAGGACATGTATCCATGGGTTATTTGTGACGTGTACGAGTCAACCCCGCCTCAATCAGAGGCACGGTGTGGCCGACACCACTCAAAGTGTCTAACTTTTCTTTGAAATGGACAACAGTTTAAGGTAAAACAACAACTGACATACGGAAAACCGACCAAACGCATTCGAATTCTGTTGAAACTGTAGGACAATGATCAATGGGTCATATGTGACGTGTACGAGTCAACCCCTCCTCAATACGAGGGCCGTTGTGGCCGGTACCACTCAAAGTGTCTTTCTTTTGTTTAAAATGGATGCGCTTTTAAGTAAAAAAAATCACATATGGAAAACTGACCAAACGCACTCGGATACGATTTATAATTTAGTACAACGATCCAGGGTCATTTGTGACGTGTAAAAGTCAACCCCGCCTCCATCCGAGGCGCGGTGTGGCTGGCACCACTCAAAGTGTCTAACTTTTCTTTGAAATGGACAACAATTTAAGTTAAAATAACAACTGACATACGGAAAACTGACCAAACGCATTCGGATTCTGTTGAAACTGTAGGAAAACGATCCATGGGTCATATGTGACGTGTACGAGTCAACCCCACCTCAATCTGAGGTGCAGTGTGGCCGGTACCACTCAAAGTTTCTAACTTTTCTTTGAAATGGACAACAGTTTAAGTTAAAACAACAACTGACAAACGGAAAACCAACCAAACGCATTTGGATTCTGTTGAAACTGTAGGAAAACGATCCATGGGTCATATGTGATGTGTAAGAGTCAACCCCACCTCAATCTGAGGGCCTCTGTGGCTGGTACCACTCAAAGTCTCTTTCTTTTGTTTAAAATGGATGCGCTTTTAAGTAAAAAAAATGACATACGGAAAATCGACCAAACACTTTCGGATTCTGTTGAAACTTTAGGAAAATGATTTATCCGTCATTTGTGACGTGTACGAGACAGCCCCACCTCAATCTGAGGCACGTTGTGGCTGAAACCACTCAAAGTTTCTAACTTTTATTTGAAATGGACAGGATTTTAAGTGAAAACAACAACTGGCATACGGAAAACTGACCAAATGCATTCGGATTCTGTTGAAACTTTAGGACAAAGATCCATGGGTCATATGTGACGTTTACAAGTCAACCCCGCCTCAATCCGAGGGACGGTGTGGCCAGGACCACTCAAAGTTTTTTACTTTTCTTGGAAATGGACAACGGTTTAAGTTAAAACAACTGACATACGGAAAAGGGACCAAAGGTATTCAGATACTATTGATACATTAGTACATGTATCCATGGGTCATATGTGACGTGTACGAGTCAACCCCGCCTCAATCCGAGGGCCAGTGTGGCCGGGACCACTCAAAGTGTCTTTCTTTTGTTTAAAATGGATGCACTTTTATGTAAAAAAAACCACATACGGAAAACTGACCAAACGCAGTCGGATGCTGTTGATACTTTAGGACATGTATCCATTGGTCATTTGTGACGTGTACGAGTCAACCCTGCCTCAATCCAAGGAACAGTGTGGCCGAAACCACTCAAAGTTTCTAACATTTATTTGAAATGAACATGATTTTAAGTGAAAACAACAACTGGCATACGGAAAACCGACCCAACGCATTCGGATTCTGTTGAAACTTTAGGACAACGATCCATGGGTCATATGTGACGTGTACGAGTCAACCTTGCCTCAATCCGAGGGCCGGTGTGGCCTGGACCACTCAAAGTGTCATTCTTTTGTTTAAAATGTATGTGCTTTTAAGTAAAAAAACGACATACGGAAAACCCCCCAAACGCTTTCGGATTCTATTGAAACTTTAGGAAAATGATCCATGGGTCATTTGTGACGTGTACGATTCAACCCCGCCTCAATCTGAGGCGCGGTGTGGCCGACACCACTCAAAGTGTGTCACTTTTATTTGAAATGGACAACAGTTTAAGTTAAAACAACAACTCACATACGGAAAATAGACCAAAGGCATTCAGATACTGTTGATACTTTAGGACATGTATCCATGGGTCATTTGTGACGTGTATGAGTCAACTCCGCCTCAATCCGAGGCGCGGTGTGGACGACACCACTCAAAGTCTCACTTTTATTTCAAATGGAAATCATTTTAAGTGAATACAACTGAAATTTACACTCATCAATGATAGTCTCAAACTCTTTTTCATGAGTTGGGTAGTTTCACTCATGGGGTCATAAGTGACGAGACTCCTAAGAAAATATCTTTTCACTATATATTATAAACAATACAAGTTCAATGAAAAATTCATCACAAATCATTACATACCCAAACCTAGTATCACAAAAAAATGGGATTTGAGAAATTTGAATGTCTTATTCAACTCTAATAGATATTTATCAAACTATTTTTCCTGTTAGAATTTGATGGGTGAGGTGAATTACCACCGGATGATTGTTTTCATATGTGTTTTTTTGGGCTATTTTAGGTTTTTTTTATACTGCTTGAAGTCTGTATGTGGCTTTTGTGATATTTTTTATGCAGGTGTATAGTGGAGGGTATACTGGAGGGCTGTTGTGCACTGTTTTTTATGCAGGTGTATGGTAGGGCTTCTGGAGGGCATCTGGGGGCTGTTGTGCAGCAGCCCTAGGAAAAGCTTTACCAACGGTTCTGAACCGTCGGTAAAGCCCTTTCTTGAAATCTGGAAAAACATGTACCAACGGTTCTGAACCGTTGGTAAAGCTTTTTCCAGAATTCTGGAAAAACTTATACCAACGGTTCTGAACCGTTGGTAAAGCTTTTTCCAGAATTCTGGACAAACTTTTACCAACAGTTCTAAACCGTTGGTAAAGAGTTTCCCAGAATTCTCAAACACCTATACCAATGGTTTAAATGAAACTGTTGGTATAGGGATTTCCTCACGGCTAACTGGCCAACGGTTTGGAAAACCGTTGGTATACCCTATACCAACGGTTTTCTAGCCTATACCAACGGTTATAAACCATTGGTATAGCCTACTTTTCCAGTGGTGATAATTTTAGATATGAAATTAATATTTTTTTGGTATCCTATTTTTTAATTATTTTTTTCTACATTCAATGTCATTGTAGAGGCAAAAATTAAATATAGAAGTACATGTGCCTCAAGAAAAACTATTTTTCTCAAGTAGAAGGAAGAAAGATGGAAGTGCGGTTAATGAAATGACTCAGTAGAAGATTGTAAGTTTTAAATTATAGATTTAAAATTTTAATCTCTATTTTGTAACTTAATAATCTATTTATAATTTTAACTGGCTGCTTTAGAGTCCCTTGATGCCCAGGAACCTGACAATTTTGGGCCAAATTATAACTTACATCAGGTGTTGGGATATGAGCACCCTAGTAGTGTACATTGCCGACCTGGGAAGAGTATAGTTCTGAAGAGGTATTGGCCCGCCATAGTTATGATTTTTTGATCTCCCGAGTTGTAGCAGGTTAAGGAATAGGCTAAATAGGCTCAAAAAAGGGCCATAGTTATGGCAGAACAGTCTGTTAGGGCAAACACTGCATTTATGAAACGGGTGGAAGTTTTATGTCCAACACTTCCACCAGAGGCCAGCACAACTTGTGATGAATATATGTCATTGATGAGTTCTATATATACTGAATCTGGTGTCAGTTCTAGTGGTGGTTGAGATGATGGTGAAGAGGAGTCCGAGGTAGAGGA
Source organism: Viscum album (assembly GCA_963277665.1). Taxonomy (NCBI): domain Eukaryota; kingdom Viridiplantae; phylum Streptophyta; class Magnoliopsida; order Santalales; family Viscaceae; genus Viscum; species Viscum album. The sequence continues at coordinate 65,555,148 of OY728128.1, forward strand.
GGAGGAGGTCGAGGGGGAGGATGAGGTGGAGGAGGAGGCCAAGGAGTAGGCCGAGGCAGAGGAGGAGGGTAAGGAGGAGGCTGAGACTAAGTACAAGGAAGTAGGGGAGGGCGGGGACAATGATGGGGATGACGATGAGGGTGATAGTGATGATGTTGGTGATGATAGCAATGGTAATGAGGGACAGATTGATCCTTTACATTTTTTACAGATATTAATGACCTTTGATGTTTATTGATTTGTTGTGCCTGAATATATGTGTGATTAGGTAGGTCACATTATCTTCATTTTTTTATCTATAAAAAATTAAACTTTACTTGATGATTTTCTGTGACTGATTCACCCCTCCCCTGGATATCCCCCCCACCCCCAGGACACCCATCACCCCCTGGACAACCCATACGCCCGGGACACCCCTTTTTTATTGTATTGATACTTCAGGACAACGATCCATGGGTCATTTGGGACATGTATGAGTCAACCCCGCCTAAATCCGAGGCACGGGGTGGCCGGTATCACTCAAAGTGTCTCTCTTTTGTTTAAAATGGACACTGGTTTAAGTAAAAAACCACAGACATACAGAAAAGAAAACAAACATATTATGATTGTGTTGATACTTTAGAACCAGGATCTATGGGTAATTTGTGACATGTTCGAGTCAACCCCACCTCAATCTGAGGAACGGTGTGGCTGGTACAACTCAAAGTGTCTCAGCTTTATTTGAAATAGACAACATTTTAAGTGAAAACAACAATTGGCATATAGAAAACTGACCAAAATCATTCAGATTGTTTTGATAGTTTATGAAAACGATCCAAGGGTTATATGTGATGTATATGAGTCAACCTCACCTCAATATAAGGCACGGTGTATCTAGTATCACTCGAAGTGTCTTTCTTTTATTTAAAATGGACACCCTTTTATGTAAAAACCAGCATACAGAAAACTTACCAATTGTATTCAGATTGTGTTGATACTTTAGAACAAGGATCAATGGTTCATTTTTTATGTGTACGAGTCAGCCCCACCTCAATCCGAGGCACGGTGTGGCCAGTACCACTCAAAGTGTCACACTTTTATTTAATTTGTAAAACATTTTAATTGAAAACAACAACTAGCATATAGAAAACCGACCAAATGCATTCGGATTCTATTGATACTTTAGTACAATGATCCATGTGTCATTTTTTACGTGTACGAGTCAACCCCGCCTCAATCCAAGGCATGGTGTGGCCGGTACCACTCAAATTATCTCACTTTTATTTGGAATGGATGGGATTTTAAGTGAAAACCACAACTTGCATACGGAAAACTGACCAAATGCATTCGGATTCTATTGATAATTTTATAAAATAACACATGGGTCTTTTTTAATGTGTACGAGTCAACCCCTACTCAATATGAGGAACGGTGCGGCCAGTACCACTCAAATTGTCTCACTTTTATTTTAAATGGATAGGATTTTAAGTGAAAACAACCACTTGCATACGAAAAACCAAACAAATGTTTTCTGATTGTATTGATACTTCAGGAAAACAATACATGGGACATTGGTGACATATATGTGTCAAACCCTCCTCAATCTGAGGCACAGTGTGGTGGTATCACTCAAATTGTCTCTCTTTTGTTTAAAATAGACACTGTTTTAAGTAAAAACAACATACATTTGGAAAACCAAACAAATGTGTTCCGATTGTGTTGATACTTTAGAACAAGGATCCATGGGTCATTTTTGACGTGTACAATTCAACCACATCTCAATATAAGGCACGGTGTGTCCGGTACCACTCAAATTGTCTCAATTTTATTCGAAATGGACAACATTTTAAGTGAAAACAACAACTGGGAAACGAAAAACTGACCAAACACATTCGAATTATGTTGATACTTTATCAAAATGATCCATGGCTAATTTTTGACATGTACGAATCACCCCTGCCTCAATTTGAGGCCCAGTGTTGGTGGTACCGCTCAAAATGTCTCACTATTATTTGAAATAGACAGGATTTTTAGTGAAAAAAACAACTTGCATATGGAAAAATGACCAAATGTATTCGTATTGTGTTGATACTTGAGAACAATGTTCCATGGTCCATCCTCACACAATCCACTTCTCATTTGAGGAACTTATACCCCAATTCCAAAACAAATGACATTTATTACGCTAATCCCATCCTCAAATAGTGGGTTCTAGGACAAAACCAAAGTCCCATTGGGAACCCAATACCATAGACATAATTGAATATTAATACTCACTACTCAAAATGTGGATTCATCTCACATCACACCCAGGAGACCAAATTACAATTATCCACATACCCCCTTATTCCAATTGAAAATTATATGAAAAACATATAGGCTATTCTGGTGACCCATCTCATATGTTGAGATTGGCCAATGTTTCCCACTAACACATCTGGTACCATTTATACATGGATATATAGTAATTAGAGGAATATAAACATCCCATGTGCTTCTTATAACTCATCCTAGTTCTAATCACATGACCACTACAATTGCCTATCTTATGGGTATCATGATCCTTTTCCACTCTACCCAAGTTTTTCTGTTGCTTTTAAGATAGTAAACCTAAGACCATGAGTAAACATCCCATGTGCTTCCTATAACATGTAGGGTTTTTCTCTTGTGTGTATTGGTGTTGTGGTTTGAGTGAGGAGTGAATTCTAAATTCTGAACACTATTATGGGTTTTATGGATTTTCGATTCTAAATTTCTGAATTCTGGATGTATTGGTGATGAATTCTAAATTTTGAATAATGTTATGTGAATTGGATTCTGGATGTATTGGATTTTAATTTTGAATTGGTGTTATGGGTGATATATCATTTCAATTTTGGATGTATTAGATTGTGGATGTATTGGATTCTGGATTTTTCTCTTGTGTTGTGGTTTTAGTGGGGAATGAATTTTAAATTTCTGAATTTCTGAATTCTGGATGAATTATGAACATCCCATGTAGGGTTTTGGATTCTAGTTGTATGTGTTCTTACAGGTCATGGATATTTTCTAGTTGGAGGTGGTTGTTGGCTGCTATAGAGCTGCAGCATATGTATACCAACAGTATTCTAAACCGTTGGTATAGAGTTATACCTATGGTTTTCAAAACCGTTGGTATATCCTTTGATGTACATTATACCAACGGTTTTTCTATAACCTTTGGTATAAACTTCTACCAACAGTTTTGAAAATGGTTGGTATATCCATTGGATTTATATTAAAGACTATATAATAACTGTTCTAAACCATTGGTATAAGGCAAACATATACCAACGGTTCGTGAAACCGTTGGTATATCTATTACTTTAACACATATACCAACAGTTTACACAGAATCGTTGGTATAAGCCTATACCCACAGATTACATGGCCACAGTTTGGTAAATCTTTATTATATAATATACCAACGGTTTCCCAGCCTTTACCAATGGTTCTAAGCCATTGGTAAAGGGTAAAATTCCAGTAGTGTTAAAATATTACATAATAAGTATTAAATTGGTTTTTCAATGAAATTATTCTGAAAAAGTATTATGTCTTAAAAATATTTATTTTTTAATAAAGGTTATTTCAATTAATAACTATTCAATGTCATGTTTCAAAGTATTTCTCCATCTAATATGAAATCTTTTGATATACTTTATACTTTTCTATATATGTTATCCATTTAAATCATTCATGTCCTTTCTCCAAAGAGTTTATATTTTTATGGAATGATGTTTATGAACCCCATTTATATTCCATAGGTAAATCATTTTTCAATGAGTTTATTATGAAACTCATTTATTTTACTTGGTATAATCATGTTTCAAATATATTGACATGAAACCTATTTCTTTTTTATATATTAATCAAGTTATGAAATAATAATGGTTTTGGTGTATTTTTATAATGATATTAAATCACTTTTAAATTTATTCAGGTTATGGGTCATGGACAATACATATGTGATAGGGTGACCCAGATAGTACTGGGTAATCCTTTTATATCTTATAAGGTAGGGTGACCGAGATACTTCTCCAATTCATTGGGTAAAGATGTATGTCTCATATTATAATGGTGAGAAGAAGTCGATGGCCTTGATATACTATGGGATGAAGGAATAACCTAATACACTATAAGGAGAGGGATGTGATTGGGGGTGGTGGTGTATCCCACCCAGTAGGTGTGGCTCCCATGATGTTCCCATAATTGTTTTGGTAATGATCCTTGACTGATAAGGAATGATTTTACTTTTTTATATATATGCCAATATTCCATGTCTTATTCCTATATTATGATTTCATGTCTTATGCTCTCGATTAACTTGAGATCCATGAATTATGAACTAGCTATATCAATTAAATTACCCTTGATTATGATATTTTATATGATGGGTATGATCTTATAATTTAATGATCTATTACTCAAACCTTTATTCTCATTTTATGCATACATGTATCCCTTTTTTACCCATATTGAGCATCTAAGCTCACCCCTTTCTTATGTTTCCTTTTCCCAAGTGATGAAGAATGGTTTTAAGTAGCAGTACTAAATGGAAAGTTCTTTGTGGGAAACATTGAATATATTTCAACGAGTTAGAATATTGTGTTCCATGTTTCCAAATACAATAAACTATTACGTTCCTTGGGAATGTAATTTTGCAATGTGTGGAATATTCATCTAAAATGATGTAATATCCATGTATTTTAATATTGGGTCACTATAGTTTTCATCAAAGGAATGGTTTAGTCATCCTATGGAAACTAGGATGATAAAACATTAGTGATATGCCTATGGATGTTTCTAAGGATATGTCAGGGGATTTATCTTAAGGATATGTATATAGATGATTCAATGTGTAGAAAATTTTCCTAGAATTTTTTTAATGGATATAGAATGTGGTTTCCTAGAAATAATTACCTATATAAATACTATAGGAGGATGTGGATCTGGAATATATGTACCTATTGTTAATGACCACGAAAAAACAGTGTATTGAGCTTGACTCGATCGGGAACCATAAAGAACTAGGTTGACATTAAATGTGATGGAATCCATAAGTAACTAGGTTGAAATTAAATGTGATGGAAATTTTTTTAATGATAATTAAAATTGGATGATCACTAGAATAAAGAATGTTGTGATCATGCATAATCAGTTTTCACAGAACTTGATTGAAAACTAGTACCTTAACTAACTCTCGGACTCATCGAATAAGAGAAGGAAGGATATCTCTGAGTGTTCGAGTAATGGAGACCAAATAAAAATGAAGATTAAATTTCATTTATGTCGATAATGTGGAAAGAAACATCTAAGTGAATGTCTTAGAGGAATGGGAAGACATATTTACTCTACAAAAGAAGGAAACAATGTAATTAACGGCAAAAGAAAAATAAAAAGTCTATTTAACGCAGTGGAGGGAAATAGTGGCCTATCTAAGATATTATAAATAGTTGAATGTTTAATTTGTGTAATGTATGGGAATTATGAAAATAAATTACATAAAGGTAAATCTCATGAAGTTACACAGTATTATTTTAGGAATAATGGTTTTTTTTTGTTGATGATGAAGATATGAAAAATGAAATATGAAAGGAATGTATTGTTATAATATTAATGTTTATAAGAATAATTAAATTTAGTTCAAATAATTTTAAGACATGATTATTATTTCCTATATTAGGAAGGTCTTATTAAGGAATAATATTATGAATCCTTGTTACTGGATTGAAGATTTAGTGGAATAGTTTAATTGTTTATATATTTGGATTCAAGATTTATTCTATATATATTTTGAAATATATATGGATTATTAATTTTATGTTTTTATAAGGATTTATAAAAATAATATTATTAGTTGTCATGGACTAGAACAGTGATTTAATGTTAAGGTGATATTCATGGGAAAAACAAAATTCAGTGAATGATAAACCTTAATATGTTCCTGATATTGTGAAAATTATATTTTTCTACGATGAAGATATGGTTGATATAGATAATTTAAATTGAATAGTAAGGATTAACATGGAACAAATTATTTATTATTGGAAAAACTATATTATGTTATCAAGGGTGAAGGTTGTAATTTTTTTGGATTTGATGAATATATCCCATAATCATTGGAATAAGAAAGAATTAATTTTTTTAATAAATTTTTATGGTAATTCAGGTTATTGTCATTATTCAAGAGTCTACATGATAAAGGTATTCACATGTCTTGTATGAGATAATAAATAGATATTTTATGATATATGGGAGATCAATGTTAAGATTAGTTTTAGAAATTTAGTAACCTACTATCTAAATATTTATATTTTCGTCATTTGGAAGAGTTACAAGGTTAACCATTTTGGGAATGGTTTAAGTTAAACATTATATCTTGTTTTAGGAATTAATGTATTATCTCCCAATATGAGGATTTATGAGCACTTTATAATATGTGGGAACAAATTTCTTGTGATGTTAACTAGAGACAGATATAATGACTTATCATTTTACCTCATGATATGTTCACCTCCATTTCTTAGAGTAAGATATGAAATGTAAATCAAAAAAGGCACAACCAAATGGTGAGATTATCGATATCAAAAGGAATGAAATCATGTAATTATAGTTCCTAATCTTCTCTAATATTGAAATAAATACAAAACTCTTTGAAAATTATATTGAAAATTATTTATCCTAATACATTCAATTATGTTCAACCGGTGGTCATATAAATCATCACAGATTTATAGTTTTGAGGGCCTTAACATTCCATTGACCATTAATTTTTTTTATCAACGAACTAAATCACATTGTATAATTATATAAGTTTTTCTTCAATGTCCAATAATCCCTTCTCACATATTTTCTAACTTTTAAAACCCTAGTTAGGAATTAAATAGGGTAACCCTAATGTTTTTTAATTTCATTTTTAAAGAATTTTTTAGTATCCATTTTTACAGTGTGGGTTCCTATAAAAGGAAACATCAAGTACTCAAATTTCGACTACCAAAAAAAATTTAAGGTGAAATGAATTTTAATGGGGATATAATGTAACACCCTAAGTTTTATGAATTAGGTTTTCAAATATATTAAAATTATTTGATGGCTTCCATTGCAAGATACACCGAGTTAAGATTTATTTAAACGCAACACCAATTAAATTATGTGCTAGAAACAACAATAATATTAGATTGTGTCATAAAAAACTCCTAGAATATCTTATTTTACATGAAACGTGATGTTTTTCATGTGTTACACACAATTAATAGGTCCTTAGATGTCTTATGTTACAAGCAAGACCAAGTTTTATCGAACTACAATATACTATAGTTTTTAAAATGTTGTTAGAGTAATCAACTAGATGATGAAATCAAATATAAAAATAATATTAGCTAAATTATAAAAATATTTTTTAAACATTTTATAAATGTCTTTTTAAATTATATTAATTATAAATAAAAATAAAACCCAATAGAATATAAAGGAGGTGTTTTTATGCAAAAAAAGTACTTTTAGGCCCAAAAAAGTGTTTTATGTTAATAAATTAAATTAATCACTATTTTTAGAGATATTAATGAAATTTATAATATTATAAATTAAACCAAATGTTTTTACATTCGTACAACAATTTTAATAGGCATTAAATTATCAAAAAATCCTATTTTACGCAAAAAGGAATATTTTGTTTTAAGGATGTTTGTAGACTTTTAATGGAAAATTTTTTTTAAAACAATTTTTGACACATTTATAATTAATATAATAAAAAATAAAATTATTTTTGAAAATAATAATATCTAAATTTAATTTGGGTAATTTTTTGGTATTTTTCTATTTTCATTTTTTGATTAAAAGTGAAAACACTAAATTAAAATTAAAAACTGAATTTTCATCTAACTTATGTTGTTAAATTATATAATAAATGGATTTTAAACTATATTAAGGTTAATTATAAATCAATAAATACAATTTGGTTAACTGGAATCAATTTCACATTGAAATTGATTATGAAAAAGTTTCCAACTTTTGAACATTTTCATGTCAATAACATATTATTTGTTCCCTACTGTGTGATTAATTTTAAATTAAATTATATCAATTCTATAATTATAATTTATAAAAATGGATTTAATATTTTTAATCATAATAATTTATGATTTATTGTGATGTAACCTTATATTTTTAATAAAAATATTAGTGAAAGAAATAAAAATTAATTACAGCTACTGGGGTTCAAACATGTTTCTATCATGGTTAAACATTAACTTAAGGGGGAAAATAACCTATAAATATGCCCAAAATACATATTATGTACCTATTTAGACCATATAATCCATTTTATATAAATTATCTCATTATAGGAGGCACATAATTTTAGAATATTCTCTCAATAGTGCTTATTGTTTTTTCATTAAAAGAATGTCAGTCCTCCTCGACTATAAAATTAAACTAAGAACTCTCACTTATTCACACATGTAAAGACATTTAGATCATCCAAACCCTTAAAAGATAAGCCCCAAACGTCCCTAATCTCATCCTTTAATCCTCACATAGGACCTAAATTAAACCTGGTTAGTCAATTAGTGAAAACTAAAAGGTATCACCAGAAGAATACGTAATGCTCTTCAACAAGAAATTCTGTTTCATTTATTTATACACCCATTAAGTTTTTATTATTCCATTATAATACAATAAAATTAGTATAAAGAATATAATTTAATGTTTTGATGTTAATTATATCACCAAAGATGTCATGACCCATCCTTTGGGGCTCATGCCGTGACTACCCCAATCTCATATTGTATAGGCCAGGGGTTTCTGACAAGCATAAGAAAGGAATATCCTTGAAATGGGAAGGCATTTCCTTTAAACCTATTCTAACACATAGCCCACAAACACAAAAAGATTCAACCACTGAATAAAACTACAGTAGTAAAAGTGTGTGCTGATAGTAGAGGGGCCTAAATGCAATCCCAACTGAAAGATAAAACTACAACAAAAAATAGTAAATGGCTCCTGGAATCATCCACTAAGGTACCTACCGGAAGGGTAGGTATAGCTCGTCTCCATAGATCTCCATGTAAACTGTCACCACTATCCACAATCAGTTCCCAGCTCCCCGAGTCTCAGTCAAGGTCTTCAGTTGTCTGCACAAGACACAACAAGGTGCGGGTGAATCCCATGCAGGGGTGAGTATAACAATACCGAGGAGGGACCTCTAGACCCCAAAAGGTCTCTCACAGTTCCACAAAGGAGACCCCCAAATCATGATCTCAATCATAAAGAACAAGGAAAAAGGTTCATCTCAAACTAGGTAAACAAATCAGAGTTCAGGAATAAAGATGATTAGCCTAAAGCTATATCATTTTATTTTGTTAGGAAGCTTCCAATCAGAACCATGATAAAGTTTTCCATTGTCAATCCACATAGGGTCGTATAACGATGATCCAAAAAATTCCACTCTAAAGATAGTCCTCATTGGTTAACACAATGTTGATCCACACAGGGTCGCTAGAATGCTGATCCACATAGGGTCGCTAGAATGGTGATCCACACAGGCCCGATGTTATGCAGATCCACACTAGGTCACTAGATGTTGATCTGTTAAGGGTCTCCAAGATGTTGATCCATACAGAGTATCTATGATTTTGATCTGCACAGGTTTACCAATATCTTCATCCATCGATTTATTCTATGATGTTGATCCACACATGATCACTAGATGATGATCCACACATGGTCGCTACTCAGATGACAGTCAGCCATTGGATTCTCCGCACATGGAGCGCTTAAGTTCCATAGAATCTAATCCTCTAGACATCTATCATTACTCAAATACTATGAAGATACATGAAAGAGTAACCCAAATTACCACAGAATCTTATGGGTTCTAAAATAATAGATGGTGCATCATCCGAACGCTCGGTGTGTGAGTTTTAGCAATTTTAGTGCTAAGGGACCAGTTGGATTCGGGTACCATCCAACCCAGACATACTCTAAATTTCTCCAAAACACAAGTGGAGTATCTAAAAAGGACCCTCTCGCTCCTAGGATCTCATCCCCACAGACAGTTCGTCAAGCGGACATCTGATTCGCAAGATACGGCTCTTTAAGAGAAACTGGTCTCGAATGGGTCAGGTTTCGGTCTGACCCGGTCGGACCAACCCAGTGTAGGTATAACTTGGCCAGGCCCAAAGCAGCCCAAGCCAGCATAGTTGTGTTGGGCAGTTGCGAGTGTGGCCTGTTGGGCCCCACTGGGCAATATGACCTGATTCGCTGGCATGGATCACCAGCCGGGTGGCAACCGCACTCCCCAAACGGCTCAAAAAGCCATTCATCTCTTCAATCAGTGGTGCCATGTGGCGCTGCCACTTGGTGAGCAGGACCTGCATTGTTTGTGTCCCCCTCCACTGCAGCTTCAATGCTTCAACCCCTTCACGGTGGCATACGACAGCACATCGCCTCACCAACACATCTGGCCTAGTGTTAGCCACCCCTTTGGGCCCGCCGTAGCGCCAAGCAACGCCGCCCTCTTCCACGGCCAGCGGACGCCAGCTGCTCCCTTCATTGCTGGCGCTGGTCATCGGTGTCTATGGGCCAATGTTGCATTAACAGGTCTTCTGCAGGCCACGGAGTGATATTCGGTGGTCCATTTTCTCTTCCGCTCACACCTACAGGACTCATGTGATGCCGCCATCACTGCACGGCTCCTGGATTCTAGGTTTTTCCGAATTGGAAATTTTTCCCCCAAAGATCTTGACTAGAATGAACTGTTGGAGGGTTTGGCCTTGATCATTTTCCTAGTTCCCTCCACATTTTCATCTTAACAATTGGGTAACAATTTATTAATTATCAACCCAAGGGATTAAACCATGACATAACCACTACCTCGAGAATCATTGGAGTCATCACGGTGGTGGAAAGAGAATCCATGCTTAGATGAAGTTGTCTGCATTTTTCATTCCCAGTTCAATCCCTCTAAAGTTGCTATCCAAGCTCTTGTTCCTCATCTGGGGAGGATGCTTCATCACTTTGTTAGAGTTTCCTCTCTTCCATGCCAAAATCCCACACCCGACATTCAATTAAATAGACGAAGAAACAGCTGAGTTTCACAACATTAATGTAGTTTATTTATTAACTGCATTTAACATTCCAACATCGAGGTTACAAAAACAAATCATCAATCCATTAAATGGTTTGACAATACAGTTGTTCGGCCACCACTGCTCTACCGCTGGGGGAAAATAAAATAACAATTACATGTTATTTTATTATTATTTTATATGTCTGAAAATTATCTTTTTTTTCTGACCTACTACTGTCAAAGTTAAGCCGACCTTAAGTGAATCTAGGCATTTTGGATTCAACGGTTCCCCCTGATTCCAATTATGAGTATCAGTTTAAAAGTTATAAAATTCCACCCACACATTTACAGAACGTACCTAAAAAAGTTCAAAATTCTATTCCGGGCACATCGGGCCTCAAAATCAAGCACCATCAATTTTAACGGTCAATTTATAATCGCAATTAATTTAAAAAATATTATATGTAAATTTTGGGTCTTTACATTCTCCCCACCATATGTCTTTTCATCCCCAAAAGTAACAACTAAACTAGTTTAAAAAATTGGGGTGTTGGGCATGTATTTGAGCCTCCCTCTCCTAGGTGCTCTCCTGGAGGATCCCTTGCAGCAAAAAACTCAAACCAGATGAATCGACCACACATGAAGGACTGACTCTTATAAATCCTCTATCTCTAATGGAACTCCTCAAACATTACTCCATCATCGATGTCCACCTCATCCATGTTGATAACATGTAATGGATCATGCGTGTACCTCCTCAACTGTGACACATGGAAAATATTATACACCCTGTGCATCTGTGGGGGAAGAGATAGATGGTAAACTACCTGGCCTACTCTATTGAGGATCGAGAAGGGTCGGATGAACCTTGGAGATAGCTTACTGCCCAAGCCAATCATTTGTAATCCTTGATAGGGAGAGACCCAAAGGAAGACATGGTCTCCCTCCTCAAACTCCAAGTATCTCTATCTCATTTCGACAAAAGAATTATGTCAGCTCTGTGCAGTCTTTATCCTATCCTGGATGATCTTAACCTTCTCTATGGTAGTTTGTACCAACTCTGTACCTATAATTGATGACTCCATGGGGTCTGTACAGCATAGAGGTGATCGGCATGGTTGCTCGTACAAGGCCTCAAATGGAGCCGTTCTAAGGGTTGAGTGAAAACAGTTGTTGTATGCGAACACCACCAGGGTCTGGTAATCCTCCCCATTGTGTCCAAAATTGAGGACACATGCATGAATCATGTCATTGATTGTTTGTATGTTCCACATCAGCTGAACATCTGTCTAACGATGGAAGGCAGGGCTCAAGCATAGTTGAGTCCCGAACTCTTCCTGCAATCCCTTCCACAAGATGTATGTAAAATGTGTTTTGCGATCTGAGACGATCATCGATGACACCCTGTGAAGTCTCACAATCTACTACATGTAGAAAGGTCCTAATATCTCTACTGATCCCTGGTCTTGAATGGGTAGGAAGTTGGTCGACTTGGTGTGTTGGTCAACAATCACCTAGATAGAATCCTGACCCCTGGACATTCATTGTAGCCCCATCACGAAGTCCATGGGTACTCCATCCCACTTCCACTCTGGTAACGCAAGTGAATGAGCTAAGCCTGCTAGTACCTGATGCTCTACCTTCACTTAATGAGAAGTGAGACATCGATACTAGAACTCTTCCACTACTTTCTTCATCCCTAAACACAAGTACAAATGCCGAAGGACCTGGTATATCTTCTCCAATCTAGGATGTACCGTAAAATGGGATTTCAGGAACTCCCACAACACATCCTCTCGAAGAAACACTAGTACCATCGGGCTTCTTATGAAGAGTATGACATGCTCACCACCTTCAAAAAATCTATCTGGAGCCTATCTTGTGGATATCTGATCACACAATGCAATGAAGTCTATGTCCCCAAGCTAGGACTCCATGTCTCGTGGAAGGATTGAGGGAGTAACCATAGAAGAGACCTCCTTCGGAGTGTGCCTTCCACTACATTCCCCCTCCTAGTACTGTAGAAAATCTCGAAGTCATAGTCCTGGTGGAACTCCATCCATCACCATTGTCTCAGGTTCAGGTCCTTCTGTGATAAGGTATACCTGAGACTCTTGTGATTAGAGTAAACTTTAAACCGTTGACCCATCAAGTAGTGTCGCCACATCTTCAGCACAAAGGCCACTGCAGCTAACACCAGTTCATGGGTAGAATAGTTCTTCTTGTTCTATCTCAACTGCCGTGAGTTATAGGAAATCACTTCATAACCCTGCATCAGGACACAACCATGTCTGGTCCCTGATGCGTCACATTATCTTACATACCGAATCCCCTCTTCTAGTAATCTCAATATGGGGGCACTCGTCATCCTCTACCTCAGATCCTGAAAACTCCACTGGCATCTCCCTGTCGACGAGAAAGGTTGTCCATTATTCATCAAAGCTGACAAGGGTACCACTGCCCAAGAGAAGTCAGGTACTAACATTCAGAATTATCTAGTCAATACCAGGAAACTCTGCAACTCAGTCACACTCCTTTTTGGATCCCAAGCAAGCAGTGCCTCTATCTTCCCCAGATCCACTGCAACTCTAGCCTTTGATATAATGTTCCCTATGAATTGGACCTCCTGTATACAGATTTGGAACTTCGAGAGCTTTCCAAAAATATGGTGATCTAAAAGTGTATCCAGAACAATCTTTTGGTGTGTGGCGTGTTCCTCCTCTGACACCAAGTATATAAAGATGTTGTCTATAAATACTACTACAAAGTGATTGAGTTAAGGCTGGAAGATCCTGTTCATAAGCCCCATGAACATTGTCGGACTATCATTCATGCTGAATGGTGTTAACAAGAACTCATAATGGCCATATAGACATATGAAGACTATCTTCGGTATGTCCTCAGCCTGTAACCTGAGCTGGTGATAGCCTGATCTGAGGACTATCTTCAAAAACCATTGATCTCCCTTCAACTTGTCAAAGAAGTCATCAATCCTCAGGATTGGGTACTTGTTCATTATGGTCACCTGGATCAGGTGTCGATATTCCACAAAAATCCTCAAACTCCCATATTCCTTCTTGGCAAACAAAATTGAGGATTGCCATGGAGAAACACTGGGACTTTTGAACCCGTTCCCCGAAAAGTCCTCTAGTTGTACTCGTAACTCTCGAAGCTCTACGAGATTCATCCAATATGATGTCATAGATATCGATGTTGTCCCTAGGAATATGTTAATTTATATGTATAACGTTTTGCAAGGTGTTAGTCCCAGAACATCATTAGAAATGAAATCATCATACTGGTCCTCCACTATAGGATCACTCGTACTGCTCACGTCAACAGCTCCGAGGTTAAGTCAATCTAAATGATAAGTGATTAGCTTTAACCTATTATGAACAAGTCCATATTAAACTATAAAGGTTCCTATTTCACTTATGAAGGAAAACGTGGTCCCATCATCATGGACACACTGCACTTTGCACCTAAAACAGTCGATCTGAGCACGGACTATGGGTAGCCAGTCCATACCCAGGATGACATCATAAGGCTTCAATGCTGCTACTTAGATATCCCAGCTGAAGATCTTGCCTCCTAGAGTGAGCTCACACTGCCTGCACTGGTGTGTTATCATTGAATCTTCACCCAAAGTAGTCTCTAATCACATGGATCGAGCCAACATCTCTGTCGGAATATCTTAGCTCCGAACGAGTGCCAGGGAAATGAAAGAGTGACTAGAAACTGTGGATATAAGAACTAAAGCTATGCTGGAATAGACCCAGATTGTACCTCTAATAATATTTGGAGCATTGTGGGCATAGGCCTATGCTACATGAAGTTGATCTCTCCCCTGTCTACTTGCTCCATGTGCTCGAGATGGACCACATTGGGGTGGGGGTGGTAGAGCCTCACAATGTCGTCCACCACCTGCTACAGAACCTACTCCTCTACCACATCTTCTTCCCTACAGACCATCATGCTCAAATATATACCTCTACCTCTATGGTCCCTCGACTGTCTGCTGATTTTCAGTATGAAAGGTTGGGAAGTCCGGAGCCTTGTGGCCTCACTGCCATACTTGTAGTATAGTTTTCTTCCAAACTAATTCCCTCTTCCTCGCGAGCTTCAAACCTCCGACCCATTTTCCTGGGGTCATCCTCTGGAAGTTCAGGCTCACTTGGACCTCTAGGACATCTACCTACTACCAATTACAGATGAATTTGATAGTTATCTCTCTATGGTGGCACTCATCGTCGGTGCCTGCTTAGCCAAGAAGCTCTCTATGAACAATTCTCACTTGAGAACTCGAGCATGCGTCACGATATTCAATGATATCATTGATGCTCTGATATCCTGCCAGAGACCCTGCTAAAAGGATTGGGCCTTAAATAATGGTTCTCATACCATGTATGTGGAGTAGCACGAGAGGTTAGTGAATCTCCTGGAGTACTGGGATACAGTCGGGATACCCTACTTTAAGTGCAGGAGCTCCTGAATATGCACAAAGTGTAGTGTCACTGGAACGAACTCTTCCCTGAACAGGGACTCAAATTCCATCCCGTAAACCATCGCCTCCTCATGTGATGAGAGCATCAGGCTCCACCATCTTCCTGTCATGCCTTGAAAAATACTTGTATCTAGGATCACCATCTTCTCTATTGGTGTCCCAACTAGGCAGAAAACTCTGGCCACATCCTCCATTTTGTCCTCAGCTGCCTGGGGATCTATCTCGGCTCAAAAACTCCATGAACTCTATCTCTAAAACTTGTGCAACATGCTTAGTCGGTATGCACCATCCACCAGTGGGGCTGGTGTAAATTGCTTACCTTAGAGAGGTGGTGTTGCTGGTACACTACCCGAAGGTGCCAACACAGCAAAAGACCCTACACCAAAGCCTTGTCACTCAATGGGCCGTCATCGTGAACTCTCTTGGGAATCCTGGGTGGCTGTCTACGTGGTAGAATCTTGAAAAGAAACAGCTTCACCATGGTCAATAAGTTATACCAAGTGAGCTGACTCAAAAGATATCAAAAGTAAAAACATTTCCAAAACACACTCAATCAGTATTTTCATTCACTGAGTCAGAAATCAGTATTCAAGGTCCTAGTGTATGGATACATCATCTACCGCACCAACACTGGACTCCCTGAACTGAAAACCACACTCAATACAAATAATACTATTTCTCTATTGGAAATATCAAATTCCTAGTTATTCGGTTGAACCGACTCCTTTGATACCACTTTGTTATGACCCATCCCTAGGGGCCCGTGTTGTGACTACTGCAAGCCCACCTTCCATAGGCCAGGGGTTGGCGAATAGCACCAGAAAGGTGTATCCCTAAAACAAGAAGGAATTTTCTTTTAAACATAGACTAACACATAGCCCAAGAACACAACAATATTCAACCATGGAGTTAAATTGAAATAGTAAAAGTGTGTTATGAAAATAAGAGGCTAGAATAGAAGCCCAACTGAAAGATACAACTGAAACAGAAAATAGTAAACGACTCCTAGAATCGTCCACAATGGTTCCTACCTAAAGGTTAGGTATAGATTATCTCCCCATCTCTCTAAATAAACAATCAATGTCATCCACCATCTGGTTCTAGTTCATCAATTCTTAGTCAAGGTTGCATGTCATTTGCAAAAGACACTATATGGTACGGGTAAAGCCCATGCATGGGTGAGTATAACAATACCCAATAAAGACCTTGAGACCCCCAAAGGTCTCTCAGAATTCCTCAAAGGAAAACCACAAACACGATATCAACCACAAAGCATAAAGAAAATACTCCGCTCAAACTAGGTAGACAACTCGTAGTTCAAGAATAAATTTGATTAGCCTAAAGATATATTATTTTATTCCCTTCGGAAGTTTCCCCAACTGAACCATGAGGGAGTTGTTCCATTGTTGATCCACACAGGTTCGTATAACACTGATCCACGAAGAGCCGCTCTAAGGGTATTTTTTGTCAGGACAGGCACTACAAATCCACACAGGGTCGCTAGAATTCTTATCCACATGGGTTTTCTAGAATCCCAATCTACACAAGGTCTCAATTAGGATGATCCACACAGGGTCGCTAGATGTCGATCCACATAGGTTCGCTATGATTTTGATCAACAGAGGGTTTCTAAGATGATTATCCCCAGGAGAGCCCTAATATGTTGATCCACATAGGGTCTCTATGATGCTGATACACACTGGATTGCTAGATGTTGGTCCACACAGGTTCGCTGCTCAGATGAAAGTCAACCACAGGATTCCACGCACCTGGTGCGCTTGAGTTCCATAGTATCTTCTCCTATGGACATCATTCGTGCAAAAAGAACTATGAAGATCTATGAGAGTATCCCAAAGGACCTCTATATCGTAAGGGTTCCAACGCAACTGACTGTGCGTCAACCGGACGCCCGGTTTGTGGGTTATAGGCATTTCAGTGTTGAGGACTCGGTTAGATTCTGGCATGATCCAAATCAGAAGTACTCTAAAATTCTCCAAAAACCCAATTGGAGTATCTATAAAGGACCGTATTGTTAAATTATCACATCACAATAGTCGGTTTGTGAAACGGACATCTAGTTCACAATATATGGCTCTTTACGTGAAACTGGGCCCCAATGGGTCTAGGTCTTGTCCGAAATGGTAAGAACGAACCGAACAAGTTCTGGTTATCCCAAATCGGTCCAGTTCTGACCTGGTTCGGCCCGGTTGGGCTGGGTCACGGACCATCCTAGCCCACCGGGAAACACGGCACAGTGCGCTGGTGCGGCTCGCCAGCTGGGTGGCCGCCCAACTCCCTGAACGGCTCAAAGATCCATTCACTCTTCCATTAGCACTGCAACATGGTCAGTGGGACCTGTGAGGTGATGATCCCCCTCTATCGCGGCTTCTATGTCGTAACCCCTTCACAACAGCCCACGATGGCGGGCCACCTCGCCAATGCGGTCAGCTGAGTGTTGGCCACCACTTCTCATCTGCTGCAACACCAAGCGGCGCCGCCCTCTTACGCGGTCGGTGAGTGTCGGCCGCTGCCTTCACTACTGGCGCCGGTTCCCAATGTATCCACACAGGTGTTGCACCGACGGATCTTTTGCGCGGAACTGGGTGAGAACCGATAGTCCGTTTTCTCTTCCACTCTCGCCTATGGGCCTCCAAAGATGTCGTTGTCACTGCGCTGCTCCCAGATTCAGGGTTCTGCTGAGTTGAAAATTCTTTCCCATGAGAGCACGACAAGAATGAAGCGGCGGGGGGCTGGGGAATTGTTCATTTATATCACACCCTCCACAGTAGAATTGTAACAAGTAGTAACAATTTTTTCATCTTTAAATCAAATAATTAAACCATGAAAAAACACCAACCTCGAGAGTCGTTGGAGTTGTCGCGATGGTGGATGTAGAATCCACCCATTGATGAAGCCCTCTAAATTTGTCATTCTCGGTTCATTCCCTCCAATGTTGTTGTCCAATATCCCATTCCTCGTTGGTGGAAGACGCCCCAGCACTTTGTCAAAGGTTCCTCTCTTCCGTTCCAAAATCCCACACCCGAGCATCAATTAAATGGACCGAAGAAACAAGTGAGTTTCACAACATTAATGCAGTTCATTTATAAAACACATTTAACATTCCAACATTGAGGTTACTGAAACAAAGAGCCAATCCAATAAATTCCTTGGCAACAGAGCGGTCCTGAAACCGCCGTTCAACTGCTACAGAAAAATAAAATAACAATTAAATGTTTTTTTATTTTATTTTTAAGTCTGAAATTTATCTTTTTCTTCCGACCTACTACAGTCGAAGATAATCTTCCCTTAAGAGAATCCTAGAACTAGGGATTCCATGGTGCCCTCGAATTTCAATTCTGAGCACTATTTCAAAAGTTAGGAAATGATTTCTACACGTTTATTGAACATGCCTAAATAAAAGTTCAAAATTCTCTTTCGAGCACAACGAGCCTCAAAATCAATCACCGTAAATTTTTGGGGTCTCCTAATAATCCCAAAAAATTTAAAATATATATATTTAATTTCCTGGTCGTTTCACAATCTTTCACACTCATCCATCAAATGGGATACTCAATAATCATTCGAGGGTACGGTAGACTATCGTCTTGATAACTGATGTTGTTCTTTCTTCCAGTACCACCTATAAAGGTATGGAATAAAGATGTAAATTCTCTTTTTATATCATATATATTATATTTATGAAGCATTTATGATATTATAATTTTTATATTACAGATACATTCATGTTTTCCATTTTTTGGAAAAAGATATCTTCATTTATTGATGTGTGAACTATCACATCATCAAAGTGATGTGATTCATTCACACATTAAAAAGAATGTATTAAGGATGGATTTAATTAAAATATGAGATATATATAATATTATAATTATACTTTAATGTTGATATATATATATATAATTTTCTTTTCTTTCTTTAAAAATTCTATAAAAAATTTGAAACAATATTCATGTGTACATACATCCCACCATCTCCATAAATGGTGTATATCATTTCATATTTATATCATTTATAGATTATTATAAATAATTATACACTGAATATGTATGATATTTATATCATCTTTTACATTATATAAATAAGTATATCATGATCTAATTAATAGGATCACGAATAACAAGTCAAATTCACCACTCGTTTCTTCGGTGTGGTTTATATGATACCCATTAATGTATTACATTATTAATAAACATAAATTTATGGGTACTTACATATTTTTTTATGATCTCTCTTTAATAGGGTTTATGGTTTAAAATTTACCAAATCAGTAAAGTAATTTTGTCTCAATTTGCCTTCTTTCATACACATGTCATGTTTTGCACCTATATTCTTCTATAAGGTGTATATACTTCCCTTCAGCATGTTAAATAATGAATATAAATATTTCCATGATATTTTGATCTTAATATAAAATTATAACTTCATTAGTATTATGATTCAATGTTACGAAATTGGTAATAGTTTATTGCTTCAATCTCATCATTTATCAAGATTGTAAATGATTATTCTTCTAATAAAAAAATATTATGATCAATCGCTCCAGAAGTCTCATGAATTTTCTTCTCCTCTAGTTATTCATGATATCTTCGGTTAATGGAACAATTTTTTCACTATTTCTTAATTAATATGATTAAAAAATTTATGAAAAAATGATTTCATATCTCTCTTAGTTTGGAAAAATGTGTTATTCCAAAACCGTGTTTTCTAAAATTGTTTTCAAAAATGTTCTATTATTCTTCTATGATCTCTAAATAAAATTTTTATCCTTGTTTTTTCATTTAAGGAAAATGGTTTTTAAGTATAAATATTCTTATAATTTTCTGATCAATGCACATTTCAAAACATTTTACGATGAAAAATGAATGTTTCGAATGTATGGATTTATCCTCCATCATGACCATAATTATTTGAAGCTCCATTTTAAAAAAAAATCAAGCATATTTTTTTAAGATAAAGGTGTTCAAAATGTTTCATTTTTTAAAATTAATTTTTCAATGTGAGAATGATATTTTGTTTAGGATATTTTTTAAAAGATTTTTATATCTTATATCATAATATTTAAAGGTGGCTTTCGAAGAAATGTACTTTGAAAATGTTTTACCTCTTAAAAACTGTGATTTTAAAAGAACGATAATTTTCTTTAAAAATTTATCCAACTAGTATATTAAAATCATTCTCCGTATAAGATGGAATCCTTAGATATTTTTTATACCTTACTGGGGATATTATCCTATGAAACCATCATATTCATTCTCTAAATGGTTTAGGATTTTATGTAATGATGTTTATGGAACCCATTTATTTTCCATGAGTAAATAATGTTTCAAATAGAATGTGATAAAACCCATTTCGTTCCCATTTTATAATCTTGTTTGAAAGAGACTAACATTGAACCCATTTATTTTCTATTTCTTAATCAATTTATTAATTAATAATTGTTTTTTATATTTTTTTATAATGACATAAAATATATTTTTACTTTATACATATTGTGATTCATGTACTTTTCTTAAAAGATGTGGTGACCCAAATAGCACTGGGTAATCCATTATATCTTATATAATAAATTATCCCATATAAAGTTGGGTATGCCCATTATAGCTTATATGATGGGGTGTCCTAGATAAAACTCCATTGCATTGGATAAATATTTATATCTCATAAGGTAATGATGGGAACAATTAGGCTGGCATTATCCACTAATAGAAGAAGGTATAACCAGAACCGCTATAAGAAACGGGCTATCAGTGGGGATGGTGGTGTTTCCCACCCATTAGGTGTATCACCCATTATGTTGCTGGATGAATTTTGTAAATTGAAATTTTTTAGTATTGATTTTACTTTCTTATTTGTATGCCAAAAATCTAATGTCATATTCCTATATTATCATTTTATGGACTATAATTTTGATTACCTTATGATTCCTTCATTGTGAAATGTTAATATTTATTCTCTCATTCTTGATTATGATCTTTGATATGAAAGTTATGATCTTCCTATGTTAATATCATGTTCGCATACACTTATTCTCATGTTATGAGTAAATATCTCCCTTGTTTACCCTTATTGAGCATCTAATATCTCCCATTTCATATTTTTCCTTTCCCAATGTGATAAATAAAGGTCTTAAGTAGGATTTCTAAATGGTAAGATCTTTGTTAGAAACAATTAATATCATTAACCATGTTATAATATTATGTGTTATGTTTTGAAATATACTAAACTCTTATGGTAATATGGAATTTACTTTTATATTGTAATGAATATACATCTTAAATGATGCAATATCCATGTATCTTAATTGTGGGTTTCTATAATGTACTTCTGTAAAAAGAATAAAAATCTATGTCTGAGGTGGAACATGAAAGACACCAATCTTGAAATCCAAAAAAATACGAGAATGATGTTGAGTATAATGTTATAATTAAAGATATTCCTTAAATCCCTATATCATCACCAATATAATGAATCTTAAATTCAAATGACAAAAAGTTCTAGAATATTTTTTTATAGTAAATGATTAAAGATCAAAAAAGGATCTTGACTATTGTTATGACAATGTGAAACAAGAGATTGAGAGAACTGGATAAGGTGGTGGATAAAATTATAATATAAATAAAAAATTTAAAAAAATTCTCTATATTTGCTTTAAAAAATAGATTCAGAAAGAAATAGGGACTGACTACTGGGGAAAAATTTGTAATGGTTAATGAATATCCACAAGCCTCCAAACCTTGTTAAAATATTAACATGGGTGGGACACAAAATACCATAAATTTTACTGTAACACTGAATAAAATATACAAAAATACAACAAAATTATGGTGTTATTATTACAAAAATATATACCATCTTCAATAAAAGTTTTCTATATAAAATAATAACTTTATGATATAATAAAAATAATAGCAT
Organism: Viscum album; assembly: GCA_963277665.1. NCBI lineage: Eukaryota > Viridiplantae > Streptophyta > Magnoliopsida > Santalales > Viscaceae > Viscum > Viscum album. The sequence continues at coordinate 65,577,650 of OY728128.1, forward strand.
AAGTAAATAAATTTTTATAGTTACTGTGTTTTTCATTTATATTCTATTTGGGGTGAATTTTTTGCACATAAATCCTTGAATATATCATAAATAATGTAAATGAGTGTGCCAATGGAGGCCATAAGGGGAAATTATACACAATTGGAGGCATTATTAGTTGATTTCAAAATAGAAAACTAATATACATCCTTGAAATATAATATTGATCCACTATATTTGAAGGAGTACCAAACATGTTCACCACACAATGAGGTGAAGCAAAAGAAATTTATTTTGAAAGTAATACCTGAGATGGATACTTTTATATATATTTCATTAAAATTAGTCGATTGAGAAGGTGTATAGATCCTAAATAATAATTGTATTTCCCATATGATGGGAAAAAGGATCATTTCACCAGAATCACTTATGATAAATTGGGTTTCACTGATTGGGAAATGATGGTGGTTTTAAAATTCTTGGCATTAGAAAATTAAAAACATATGTAAAGTCTTTAGGATCTTAGATTTCATTATTATTAAAGACCTCAGTTATAATTTGAAATGTTTTATCCAAATATGTGACATAAGGAGTAAAATTAATTTCACAAATATGATTTTATTTTCAAATGAATATATTTTGAAATTGGGTTTCAATGTAAATACGAGAATAGAAATTTCTACATCATTATTAGATAAGAAGAATTTTTTTATAACAAAGGAATATGATAACTAGTTTGGGCACTTAAGGCTAAGACACTTGAAAAAAAAATCCTTTATATATTTTTTACTTAATAAAGGATATCATGATATCCCAAATCTTACTCCTCATAGTATTCACACATTTGATGTTTTATAAAAGGGAAAAACAACTATAAAACATACAAACTAAATCACATTGATGTTTATAGACTAGTTAATGGCTGATTAAGGTTGATAAATTTTACTAAATTTAAAACAAATCATGTGATTCACCCTTTATAAAATCCAATGTTAAGTAATTCTACAATTTAAACTTCATTTCTCATCATATGTGTAGTTATTATTTATAATTTATGAATCCCATACCATTTTAACATGAACATATAGAACAATATCTATGAAAGATTAAAATTTGAAATTTCATAACTATATTACTCTATTTGTGTAAGGTATTTAATTACACTAGCTAAATAAACAATTCATTAAAAATGGAAATAGAGGGCCATGAAAATATGAAATGCTTTGTAAAAGAAAAATGAACCTAATTCCACAGAAATAGATGTGATGCCCATAATTCTGGTGAAATAAAGTTAAATTCTATAAGAGGTGGATAAAATCATGGGTAATATTCCATTCAATTATCACATAATATTGTTTGGTACTTTTTATGTGATCTAGGATACCAATGTTGAATTCTAAATTCTAGGTTATATTTCAAGGACCAAAATTTAATAACATCATGTATATGACATCAAAAAAAATATCGAATTTATATTAAATTTTAACAATATTTTAAGAAATCATGGGACACATTTTTTTCTATGACCCATCTAAATAAACTCAACATTTTGATAGTTCTATAATTTAAAATAAGAGATAGAATCTAACATATGAAATATTAGGAGTGATAGAAATTTAATTTTCCACCAATTTTCCCAAAAAAAATAGACAACAACAATCAATTTGACTAATTTAAGATATTTTTATCACACTGAAACTCCAACAGGAATATGTAATTTATATTTAAAGGATTGAATGGGGGACTTTGGCTTATTGTTTTTTTCAAATCCAATGATACCATTTTTTTTAACTATGTTTCTAATTTTTTAGTATTCCAACTCATTCCTAGTTTTCAAAATAAAGGATATCATTCTTCACTTAACTTATTCTCTTTCAACTTATCACTTTAATAACATTAATTTGAGTGTGTGAGTCCATTCACATAAAAATGATGATGTTTCTCTTCTTTCTCCTCTTTAGCCCTGATTATATGTGTCAACCTCCATCATCCATTAGGTTTTTTTCAACAATTTAAGGATAACCCTCTTATGGGTTGATTATATGGTGTTTTTTAACACTCCCACTTACACTAAGGTATGATCCCTTTATAATTTATTTTTAACCTTTTCCTAGTGTTCTAGTTTATGTTTGGAGGACTGGTAATTTAATGGAACATGTTCGAAGGTGAGGGTAATTTTTATAGGGTTATTCATCCACCATCCAACTAGTGGCACACTAAAATATTAGAGTTACTATAAGAACTCTAAAATATAGCTGGATGAATATCATAAGCTAGTATTTGAGATTTATGATGTAACGCCCTGACCCTAGATACCCAGAGTCAGTGCATTATTACATAACATTGTCATGATCACAAGGAAATCATGTCCCAAAATACCGATCAGTTTAGTATTATTGGAAACACGATTCATACAAAAGTTTAACTTTACAAACTGAAAATAAATACAACACTAAATTATTTCCTTAGAAACATCCAAGACTCCTAGAATAAGCCTACAAGTCACTCATAATTAACTTATTCATATCCCAGGAAAATGAAACATAAGAAAGGGGTGAGCTCAAATGCTCGGTAAGGGTAAGAAATAAAGTGGAAGATAACATAAATATTAATCATTGAGAATAATTGAAAACACATTCCTTTACCAGTAATAAAAATGAAAAATTTTATGGTAGGAATATGAATTTAGTAAATAATGACATAATAAAACATAATTATGGGTATTGTACTAGTCGAATCACCACATGAACCATCCATATTATCTTAATAACGAGGGAATGTATAATTCTAGAAATTATGAAACATTTTGTCAAGGCCTCGGCCAAGACGTCTAAAAATGATTAAGGCATCGGCCAAAACCTTATATAAAATTGGTAAAGTCCTCAAAAAACTCCACATCTAGTTGTCTCATGAGACATACCGATGCATCGAGGAGCTATTGTGGGCTCCACACGTCACTTGTTAAGTCTAATACATTCCTCTTATGAAAAGGTTGAAATTCAACATACACATTCGTATTAAAAATGTCATATGAAATGTCAATTCTTAGATCATAAACCATTAATGGTATAAAAATAACACATCCATAGTCAAAAATATCACAAACCCTTAAATAGAATATGGAATATTTGTATCATAATGATTCGACTTCAAACAAGTATAAAATCCATCAAAGGATGTTGAAATAGATGAAATCAAAACTATTTTAGAGAAATATCTCTTTCATTTTTTTGAAATCAGTATTGTTACATAATTATAAAACAAAACATTTATTTTAGAAATATTCTTATAAGCTTTTAAGGGAAGCTTTGACGATGTTATGATTGCGGAGAATAACCGCACCTACCGTATAAGTTAAAAAAATTCTTACATTAATTTTGTCGAAAAGGTCATATAGTACCTTGTTTAGAAAAGGACTGAAAGATTCCTTTCAAAACATATATGTTCAAATAAGGGTATAAATGATTTTAACCCATTTTCAAGTAAGTAGTAAAAAAAATTTGAAATACATTTTTAAGAAACATGGATGTGGATGATAAAGAGTTCCCAGTAGATACTTACATAAAAACAACCTCGGATAATAAATAGATTATAGAATTAACCCTTACCTAGTACTTTTCCTTGGTCAAGGGTAGGTTAGCCTCTGGTATAATGCTGAAAAAATTGTTATTTATTTATTCAAAAACTATATAAATTAATATGATATCATATATGATCTTCTAATATTTCATTGTTAATAATATTTTAATATTATCGTCATTTCGGGTGTTAACTGGTCCATTTTCCTATATTTTCTTTGTTATGTAAGTAATGTTTGTTATGGATAGGATGTATATTATTCATATTAACAATTATATTAAGTCTTTAAAAATTATTTTTAATCATCAAGTGAAGATGAATCTTGAATGGATACGATGGGGAATGAATCTCATCATGTTCGTGGAGACGGCAATCCATACGTACGCATTAGCGACAATATCATTCTTTTGATATTAAAATAATATAAAATTGGGTGTTTTATCATATATAAAGAATAATTATCATGTTATATTTATTATTTACATCAATTATATATCATTATTATACCCATCCAAATAATAATGTATTGAATAACAAGTACACCACGGCGTGGAGATGGTTAGCCGTACGTACGCATGTATGGTGACATGTCATTCAAAGGATGGATCGAATAATGACTATCGTTGTTCCATATGTATAATAAAATCACAATATATAGATTATACTATAGTTATTATTTTATAATGGAAACAACAAAGAAAGAGGAAGTGGAAGAAGAAAGGAACTTGAAAGAGGTGATGAAATATTTACCTCTTCTTCGGGTTCTTCCTTTTGATTTGATCAAAATGGAACCTTAGGTTGACTTTATGACTAACGTAATGCCTCTAGGATTAAAGGAGGATAGTTGGGAAGATATTTGGGCAGGTTTTGGCTGAGATAAATGGATTTTAAGGTGTTAATTTGAGAGAAAGGGAGGTTCCCTTTTATAAGAGGGGTGAGTCACGCCTTAGGAAAAGATTGAAATATTATTTTATAATAAAATACTTTTAGGTTTATAATGGTTCCAAAATGAATACTGTTAAGTAAAAGGTGGGTATAGGTCCCAAACCACTCAACCAACAGGTTTTAGATAGGTTTGGGTCACTATATTAACCTTTTCATCTAGATTTAACTCTTAGTTAAATAGTATGACATTTACCATGTCTCTTTGTTTTTTTATATTATATGGTTATTAGACATACAATAAACTTACAAAAGAACCCCAAGTGATTCATTAATGATATATATAATAGTATTTAATCCCTTTGGCAGGACCTTATACTTTTAGGAATAGAATACCAATTAATAATATAATATTTGTTTTAAAAACTCTTTTATGTCAATTTTGACACTATTTGGTATTTTGTTTTTTCGAAATTCATAATAGAATTATTACAAAAAAAATCATTAATCAACTCTAAAATTTCACATTAACCTATAAAATTAGTGTAATTCATAAAAAGTCTCAAATTACATTCATTTGAGTATTTATGATATCAATTTTCTCAATATTTCATAAATAAGGTAATTACTACCTCATCATTGTGTCATAAATAACATAAATTATATAATGTCTAAAAATTATAAATAAAATACCATTATGTAGGAAATATTTTTATATTTATAATGAATATATATAGTTGAAGAGATAACTTATATAACTCTACGTAAAAATTATTTTTCTAAAATATATTTGTATATGTCATTTTTCTATTTACATTAACATAATTAATATAAAGTGTCATTATCACTTACAAGTGGATCCATGGGGTCCCAAAATAGACACAAGGATTCCCATTGTAAGATATTTATCATCCAATTGGGTTAGGACACGTGTTAAAGTAATTTTATATTATTATAGTATTATATTTTTACCCTTATTTACCGGATTTACCCTTTAACCATGGTAATAAAATATTTACCGAAGTATTTATTCAAAATGTCTAAAAATATATGTTACATATTTACATAATTTGGACCTACTGATTCTTAATATGGAATCCATTTTTCTAAATTAAAAACACATATATGTAATAAATTAATTTAAAATTAATTCCAGTTGTCAAAACAAAACACGTATTTTTAAGAAAAAATAACAATCAAAAGATTGACACTTGCTTCTGTCCAGTTTAAATGTGAAATTACCTCCAATGACCAAAATTTAATTAAATGGTAAAAATATAATTAATTATACTTAAAAACAACTCAATATTATAATTTATCACTATAAATTATTTTTCTTTAAAAAGTTGTTTTTAAATAACATTAGTATTTTTCACTATTCATCAAAAACTGAATGTTTTTAGAAACATACAAAAAATCACCCTATGATAATTTTGATATTCTAAACCCAAAAATGAATTCCATTTTGAAAGATAAAATTGATAAAATTTCAAAAAGTTGATATTACTATTCATAACAGCTAGTTTGATTGGTCGCGATGTGTTAGAATCTCGAAGTTGCGTACAACGCAAGTTATTGCTTTATTAAAAGGAAAACATAGCGTGGAAGCTTGGGGTGTTACATATGAGGTGTAATATTACTACTTATAACTATAGGATCATCGGTTGTAGCCATTTCACTACTGGAATTCTTGGTAATTGCGACAGCCTATTTGCAACGCGATCCCGTCGCAAATAGGCTTTAGCGATGGGGCCCCGTCGTAAATAGCCCGTTGCAGAAACCATTGTCGCAAATACAATTATTTACGATGGACCCATCGCAAGAAATCTTTTTTGCGACGGGAAACATCCCCATCGCAAATAATCCTCCTATTATATGTATTACATATACAAAAAGGTTTTCGCGGTGGGCTTGTCACAAAAACTATTTGCGACGGGCTACCGTCCCGTCGCACAAATTTATATATATATATATATATATGTGTGTGTGACGGGATTATCACAACAAATTATTTGTGACGGGCAAGTAGTACCATCGCAAATATGTTTTTTAAAAATATTTAGATAGACTATTTGCGACGGGGTCCCGTGGCAAACTATCCCGTCGCAAATAATAAATTAATTTTTAGAAAAAATTAATAAAATTACGATTAATGAAAAATTAATATTGAAATTATTAAAACAATAAAAAAAAAATATTAAAATTCTCAATATTCACAAAAAAAATATACAAAAATAAAAAATATTTAAATTCTCAATATTCACAAAAAAATATAAAAAAATAATAATAAATTAAAAATTCAATTATGTAAGATTTTCACCAATATAAAAGAAAGAAAATGTAAATAATTCATATTACAATGTTAAAATCAAATGTTTGTAACATAAAAAAATCATTGGGGGTCGTCTTCTGGAGGAGGTGGAGGAGCTGAAGGAGTTGGTGAAAGAAACTTCATCCCTAAACTACGAGTCAGACAGCACCTGTACTTCATCTACTCGTGATATCGTTACTTCCATCCACGCATCTGCTCCTCGTAATGCGGCTCCTACTGCTTCTACCGCCAACACATCTCTGCTTGCTACTTCTACAAAGTCTCTATATGCTCAGTCTGAGCTCGCAACTGCTCCTGATACTGAGATCCAGAGGATGATGCCTCTCCACGAGCTCCTCTCAAGATGGATGCCGACATTGAAGTAGTACAATAATAAGTACCCGGAGTCAAATAAGAGATGATACCAACTACTCTTCCCTTCTCAAAGCCATACTAAGTTGCCTACATCCATGTCGCCTCATCGAAATGGTCAGCACTGGTCTGCTCAGTCGTCTCATCCTGGACCTCAGCCTGTGTCTAAGAGGTCGCAGCCCCATATGACTCCTTCAATTCTAATTTAAAATTAAAATTGTAGAAATATTATAATCAGTTAATTTTCAGACTGAAAAAATAATACTAACCACAATTTGATGCTGTTGATCACCTCTAATCTCTCCAGTGGCTGGATCCCTGTACATCCTTCGATAAATGTCGAACTCTATAATATCAGGATGCTCGAAAGCCTACATAAATATAAAATAAACTGTGTATATTTAAAGTTATATAAAATATTTAAAAAATATACTTACCAAATGCTATCTATGTGAACTGAAGGTACAACTACCAGCTCCATGCGTCGCCTCCTGTCTCCCCCAGTTCTGTCATCCCATCGAAGACCTCCTCTAAAATCTGCCACCCAACTAGTGTAAACATAATTCATCCCAAACATGAGATTAAATGTACTCTGGTCAGTGGGTTCTACACTACTCATCAAATTCTTTCACCCCTTCTTTCTTAATGCCTGTCCTTCTCAAATTGTGCAAAAAATGATAGAAATGGTCATGTATAGAAACCTTCCAGGCCACGTGGATAGCGTCGCACATGATTTCATTGATAAGATACCATAAAACCTACAAATAATTTATAATATCAAATTGTTAATAAAATAAATTTCAAAATAAATATTATTTATTTACATACCAGCCAATGATGGAACATGTCACTTCGCACATCAATGGGAATCTATTCCCATGAGATCCATGGCTGGGAAAAATAATTGCACACGATAGCGCTCCCCTGTCCAATAGCTACATGTGTAAAACTGTGAAAAATGAATAAATAATCAAATAATTAGTATATATATAAATAAATTAATGAAATACAACTAAAATATACAGGTTACCATACCTCTGTGTTCGTGGATCGAAACAAAGATGTGGAGGTCACAAGGGGATAGGGTCATGAATCATCAGTCATGCAAGACCGTGCCCCCTCCACGTACCCCTTGAACTGCCAATAGGATGAGGGTCAGATGATCCAAAATCCCCCACATCCAATGGTAGGTCATCCTCCTAAAACTCGAGAAATAGATCAGAGTCCATGTGAAACACAAAATGATTGTTGTTATCAAATTGTTGAAAATAACTATTATATATAGATATATATTAGTTATCATTATAATCAGCATTTAACTGTATCAATGTTCATCTTCATCCTCTTCTCCATAGCTATCAATTTCAATGTCTTCATCTTCCTCCTCAGCATCATCAATATCCATATGAGTTTCAGTTTCAACATCTCTTGTCATTTCAAATTCATTGGTAACATCATTAACATATTCATCACCATCGATCCTTAACTGTGGGGTGTCATCATCAATATTCACATCTCTTTTTGAATCAGTTGGATTTTGAGCAGTCTCTTGAAAAATTTCAATTCCTTCCACTTCAGCGGAAACACATTAATTTTGAGTAAACTGATTTTCCCAAGATTTCATTTTTATTATTCTCCACCAATCGCTCAAGTCTCTTGAAGTAGAACCGTACTTTGCATAATAAATTTGATCTACCAGTTGAGCCAGTAAAAATGGTTCATTTACTTAAATAATACTTTTATATTTAATATCAACGATTCCATGAGTCAGATAAACACGCAAGCCTCTCTCAGTATCCAACCACTAACATTTAGACATTTTTATATAATTCTATTTTAGATGACACAGCTCAATAATTTCATCCAAAATTCCATAAAAGTCAGCTTCAGTTTCTCTATGATTTGATTCTCTCAAGCAAACTATAATGTTCATTGTTTTTTTTGACTCCCCATATGCATGTGTATGAAATAGAAAATCATTCGCCACATATGAATTATAATATTTAACAACTTTGGATGGTGGGTTACTCAATATACACAGTATCTTATCAATTTTATCATCATATTGAGTCACCTGAAAATTTGTAAAACAATTATCAATAAAATAAATAATAAAGGAAATTGATATTAAACTATCAAAAATTTATGTTACCAGTTTTTGAAACCATTGAGAAAATTATTTTTGCCTGTGTTCTTCAAGAGCAGCTACTGTAATTAGTGGAAGTTTTTTCTTGATATGGTTATCATATAACTTAAAAATAAAATAATTTTAAATACGGTAACATAAATTATAGAATCAGTGATAGAAGCATTCATAGGACAAATGATTTCATTTCTTCACAGTTGAGCAGAACGTATGTATGAGCTCTCTGATGTTCATCATCTGAAAGCCATAGTTTATGAACTCCACTGAAACCAAGATTTGGCTGATTAAAAATTGTTAATTGATTTTCCATTTCATCATTAACATTCCCCTCATTTCATCCCATGTCATTGTGTTTTTAGTGATACTGAGATTCAAAATAATGAGACCAGAAAAAAAAAAGAAATTTCCTCTTGAAAATATGCTTCACCAATTGAGCATTCAACTGATGCTTTGTTACGTAATTTTTTCTTCAATTTCTTCATGCATCTCTCAAATGGGTACATCCATCGAAACTGTATTGGACCTCCACATTTAGCTTCATGTGGAAAATGTAATATCATATGTTCCATTGAGTCAAAGAAAGCCGGCGGAAATATTTTTTCTAGTTTACATATAATTACAGCAACATCTTTTTCCTGTTTTCTTAGCACATAGTAGTCTATTATCGCGATGTTCCATTGAGTCAAAGAAAGCCGGCAGAAATATTTTTTTCAGTTTACATATAATTACAGCAACATCTTTTTCCATTTTTCTTACAACATATTAGTCTATTATCGCTGTAGAAATCTCTCGAAAAAAATATGAAATGTCTGTTATCGAATCCCAAATCATAGAATTCGACAAACATCTGAATCCAATCGGCATAAGTCTCTCCATTATAACTTGACAATACTGACTTTTTAATGTAGTAATATAACCATTCTTAACACATCTTCCCAAATTGGAAGCATAGCCATCTGGAAGTCTCAAATCTGTAATCCACTGACAAAATAATAAGCGACTCCCATTGGAAAGTGTATAAGCTGCTTTTGGCTTCATTAACCTCTGTGATCTGAAATTTTGAAATAGTTCAAGTTTTGGTCGCCTGCAAATTTGTGCAAGATCTAATCATGACTTTATAGTATATTTGGTCTTACCTGGTGTATCCAAAACTGTATGAAATAAATTATCAAAATAGTTATTCTCAATATGCATAACATCCAACATGTGGTAGACCAACAAATCATACCAATACGGAATATCCCAAAAAAATTCTTTGTTTTATCCAATTATGTTCATTCCCAAAGCAATGAATTTTCTATTGGTTTACTGTTGGTCCGAATATTATGGGGTAATGAAAATACAACTGATTTTAACTCTATACCTGAGATCATCTTTATAGGTTCATCCGTTTAAATTGTAAATTTTATAAAAGGAGATTTGTTCCTCCGAAAAGGATGATCGGTTGGAAGAAATCTACGTCGACAATCAAAATAACAAGGTTTTTTTCCATTGATGAGCATAAAGGCTTTGTTTTCATTCATACAGTAAGGACATGATTTCGGACTATGTGTACTCCAACCAGATAACATGCCATATGTCGTAAAGTCACTAATCATCCACATCAATGTAGCTTTTAATCTAAAATTTTATTTCACAGCAACATCATATGTATTAACACCATCACTCCACAATGCATTTAACACATCAATCAATGGTTTAAAATAAACATCAACATTCTTTTTCGGATGTCCTAGGATTAATAGAGTCAAAAAGATATAATGCTCCTTCATCAACATCCATGGAGGCAAAAATATATAAGGCTCCTTCAATATCATCGTGAGTTCTAGTTTGTTGCACAGATGGACCAGCAACATCATGTACTAAATTTTGAAACTGTGATGGATCCGGAATCAAGTTATTAGGATCTTCTCTGGAACTACGTTCATCGTGTTGATACAAAAAAACATAATCTGGTTGAAAACCAAACCGCAAGAGATGTCCCCCAACCTTGTCAAATGTGTCAAACGTTCTCAGAGCACATTTTTTACAAGGACACGTAATTGTTCCTTCTGAAATATATTCCGGTTTTGATGATGCAAATTCTAAGAATGATTCAACACACTCAATTTATACAGGGTTTAAACCAGAACCATTCGGATTTCTGTGCTGATTTATCCAAGCTCGATCATCTAATAATGACTGATGTCAACTTCCTTGTTCCATATTTTTCTACATAAAATCTAAAATCATCACTATTTTTTAAAATTTTGAAATTATAAAAACACTATCTTAAAAAATAATATACATAATTAAAACTACTTAATAATTACCATTAATTAATGGTGACACAATTTTCAGTGGGTTGACGACTACTCTTTTGTCCGACAACTCATTTAATTTCATCTTTCTCACACTTATTATTGCTAATTATTGCTAATTATTCCTAATTATTGCTAATTATTACAAATTATTACTAATTATTACTAATTTTTACTAATTAATACTAATTAGTACTAATTATTATCAATTATTACAATTTATAACTGATTATTACAATTTATTACTAATTATTGCTATTTATTACTGACTTAGCAATACTTAGAAATACATAGAAAAATGAAAACTGCTTGAATAATGAAAGGAAATTTGGTAATCATCATTGTGGAGATGATTAAAAATTTTCCCTTTATTATCCAAGCATATTTCATTTACTAATTATTAGTAATAAAAAAATCACATTATCATTATTAATGAAAAAAAATATTAATATCATCGAAATAATAAAAAATTATAAAATATTAAAATTATCAATATTCGCAACAGACATTGCTCTATTCTTAACATGTTCAAATCTCAAAGGGTCGTCAATTGTCAAGTCATGCGCAATAAAATGTTTGTGTCAGTCATGTCCAATGTAAACTCTATAATTGTACTTGCATGGTTGATCACCACGCAAGTAGTGTTGCAATATCAAGACCAAAGTAATGACGTTCTTGCCTCTAAAAATCATCTCACATGACACTTTACATAGATCATTCTTCCTTAAAAATTTGCAGGGATATCATTATATTTCCCTTAAATATTCAAGGAATAATAGTCTTTGTAAAGGTTCATGTGAGATAATTCTTATAGATAAGAAGGGAATGACTTGGTTTTTCCTATTGCAACACTACTTGTGAGGTGATCAACTATGCAAGGACAATTATAGAGTTTACATTGGACATGACTAACACAAACTTTTTATTGCGCATGACCTGAAAATTGGCGCCCCTTGAGATTTGAACATGTTAAGAATAGAGCAAAGCCTGTTGCGAATATTGATAATATTAATATTTTATAAATTTTGTATTATTTTAATAAAATTAATGTTTTTTTTAGTTAGTATTGACAATATAATTTTTTTATTGCTAGTTATTGCTAGTTATTCCTAGTTATTCCTAGTTATTCTTGTTATTCCTGTTATTCCAGTTATTCCTGTTATTCATGTTATTCATGTTATTCCTGTTATTCCTATTATTCATGTTATTCCTGTTATTCCTGTTATTTCGGTTATTCTTCTTATTCATTGTTATTCCCCGTTATTACTTGTTATTACTCCTTATTACTCGTTATTACTCGTTATTACTCGTTTTTACTCATTATTACTCGTTATTACTCGTTATTACTCGTTATTACTCGTTATTACTTGTTATTACTCGTTATTACTAGTTATTACTGTTTATAACTGTTTATTACTCTTTATCACTATTTATTACTATTTATTACGAATTATTACTGTTTATTAGAAATTATTACAGTTTATTATGAATTATTATGAATTATTACGAATTATTACAAATTATTACGAATTATTACGAATTATTACTAATTATTACAAATTATTACTAATTATTACTAATTATTACTAATTATTACTGATTTTTACTGATTTTTACTAATTATTACTAATTATTACTAATTATTACTATTTATTACTATTTATTACTATTTATTACTATTTAATACTATTTGTTACTATTTATTAAAATTTATTACTATTTATTACCAATTATTACAAATTATTAATATTTATTACTAATTATTACTATTTATTACTATTTATTACTATTTATTACTATTTATTACTATTTATTACTATTTATTACTATTTATTACTATTTATTACTATTTATTACTATTTATTACTATTTATTCCTAATTATTCCCAATTATTCCCAATTATTCCTAATTATTCCTAATTATTCCTAATTAATCCTAATTATTCCAATTTATTCTTATTTATTCCTATTTATTCATATTTATTCCTAATTATACCTATTTATTCCTAATTATTCCTAATTATTCCTAATTATAGCTAATTATTCCTAATTATACCTAATTTTTACTAATTATATCTATTTATTACTAATTATATCTATTTATTACTAATTATATCTATTTATTACTAATTATATCTATTTATTACTAATTATTTCTAATTATATCTATTTATTTCTAATTATATCTACTTATTGCTAATTATATCTATGTATTGCTAATTATATCTATTTATTGCTAATTATATCTATTTATTGCTAATTATATCTAATTATTGGTAATTTTATCTAGTTATTGATAATTATATCTGTTATTGCTAATTATATCTAGTTATTGCTATTTATATCTAGTTATTGATAATTATATCTAGTTATTGCTAATTATATCTAGTTATTGCTAATTAGTGCTAACTATTGCTACTTATTGCTAATTATTGCTACTTATTGCTAATTATTCCTAATTATTCCTAATTATTCCTAATTATATTTATTTATAGATAATTATTACTAATTATTACTAATTATAGCTAATTATATTTAATTATAGCTAATTATTACTAATTATATCTATTTATAGCTAATTATATCTATTTATAGCTAATTATATCTGAATATATCTAATTTTTACTAATTATATCTAATTATTACTAATTATTAATAATTATTACTAATTATTGCTAATTATTACTAATTATTACTAATTATTACTAATTATTACTAATTATTAGTAATTATTACTAATTATTTCTAATTATTACTAATTATATCTAATTATTACTAATTAAATCTAATTATATCTAATTATTAGTAATTATGTCTAATTATTACTAATTATATCTAATTATAACTAATTATTAGTATTTATGTCTAATTATTACTAATTATATCTAATTATTACTAATTATAGCTAATTATTACTGATTATATATAATTATTACTAATTATAGCTAATTATTACTAATTATATCTAATTATTACTAATTATAGCTAATTATTACTAATTATAGCTATTTATTACTAATTATATTATTACTAATTATATTATTACTAATTATAGCTATTTATTACTAATTATAGCTATTTATAGCTAATTGTAGCTAATTATAGCTATTTATAGCTAATTATAGCTATTTGTAGCTAATTATAGCTATTTGTAGCTAATTATAGCTAATTATAGCTAATTATACATATTTATAGCTAATTATATCTAATTATAGCTATTTATAGCTAATTATATCTAATTATAGCTAATTATATCTAATTATAGCTAATTATATCTAATTATAGGTAATTATAGCTAATTATATCTAATTATATCTAATTATAGCTAATTATATCTAATTATGGCTAATTATAGCTAATTATAGCTAATTATAGCTAATTATAGGTAATTATAGCTAATTCTATCTAATTATAGCTGATTGTAGCTAATTGTAGCTAATTATATCTAATTATTACTAATTATATCTAATTATATCTTATTATTACTAATTATATCTAATTATTACTAATTATACCTAAGTATATCTATTTGTATCTATTTTTACTAATTATATCTATTTAATCCAAATTATATATATTTATTGCTCATTATATCTACTTATTGCTAATTATATCTATTTATTGCTAATTATATCTATTTATTCATAATTATATCTATTTTTTCTTAATTATATCTAATTATTTCTAATTAATATTAATTATGACTAATTATTTATAATTATAACTAACAATATCATTTTCTTAGTAAATATAAATATAAATATAAATCAATTGAAATCTAATTAAATTAAAACTAATAAACAACAATTAAAATTAACATAAAAATTAAAATAAATATAAAAAAAAATATAAATACCATAAACTTTGATATTCTGAAGATATTGACGCCCTCTGATTTCTCTCGTATAAAAAATTTCTATTAAAAGAAAATTTTTCTTTGAAACTGAAGAATGAAGAGAAAGAGGGAGCTAGATCTAAATGATTTGGGAAAAAACGGATGGGGGTATATATTGGCTAGATTAGTTGCGACGAGGTTATTAGAGACTGGGTTACTGTCGCAACTAGTAATATTTGCGACGGACCCCGTCGCAAATACCCTCACCCGCATTAATTACACTCAGCGGTTAAAAGGTTATTTGCGACGGGTCCCATCATGAATAGTACCCATCGATAGTCTTTTTGCAACGGGACGACATCCCGTCGCAAAAAGTTATTAAACGCCACCGGGTATTTGTGACGGGTCCCGTCGCAACTACCCCTGTGCGGTTTGGCACGCATGTCACGCCAAACTATTTGCAACGGGAGGCATCTCCTCGTCGTAAATAATATTCGCGCAGTTTTACGCGCAACTCGCGCCCAACTATTTGCGACGGGAGACGAAATCTCATCGCAAATAACCAATTATTTGTGACTGTCAAATTTTCCCGTCACAAAGAGCTTCCTGGACGGGTTATTTGCGATGGGAAGAAATCTCGTCTCTAATAGTGATTTTTCATGTAGTGTTTGGAGGCTTGTGGTATCGAGCTTGGCCAAATAAGTTATGGTTTTTTTAGTCATATATTCACAAGATTCCCCTATTTGACATATCTTATCACTCCCTTTGATCCTAATTTACATTTCACTTATCTAGGGTCTCTCTAGTGTTAGATTGTTCTTGCTATGTCAACCATTCTTGGTGAATTGATCTTTTGTCAAGTGGTTGTTCCTCCTTTGGTATGTTTGATTGAATCCCTATATTTTCTTCCATTTCTCTTAGAATTGGAAACTTTTCTCAAATGAATTTTTGGAATCTATGGATCATGTTATAATCCGTATCAACCCCTTATAGATTACTCAAGTGTTTGTCTCCGGGATGATGGTTCTCATGTTAGTTGTTGTGTAGCTTGAGTAAACTTTCATGTATGTGTTGATCTACCTTTTCTGTCAAACATTTGTTCAGGTAAAATAAAGTATAATATATTACAATCAATGTTTAGGGACTCCTGTTTATTTATCTATTTTTCAAATTTTGTTACTTGTGTGGATCCCATTATGTTTAGCATATGACCCAAGTGTGAGGTAGGTGGCTCTATATCTAGCCTATGTTTGATAAACCATGAATTTGTTGGTTTTTTGAAACATTTTCAATGAAATAGTTTCAAGCATCCATGTTTTTTTATATAAGTTTTTATATGGGTTTTTTATAAAATATTTCTTTCTGCTTTTTGGTAAAAGAAATGTAATCTCAAATCATTAGGAAATAATTTGTCAAATTGGTTTGAATAGCCTGGTTTTTGATAGAATTTTTTTTAGAAACATTCTTTTGAAATGATGTAATTGATTTTAAAATAATTAGACAAATGTAAAATCCCTAGGAGGGATTTCTATGATCACTGAGCGAGGTAGGAGTGAATTAGTGATCACTTTTTCATTTATGTTTTATTGTGTAAAAACATTTTCCTCATATTAGTGAGTTATAATTTTTATGAAAAACAAACTCACAATCCCAATTGTTGAACATAAGAAATTAAAAGGTTCGTGATCAAATAAGAGTAGCTTGTTCATGGACTCGTTTGGAAATTGTTTAGTTCCATTCAATTAACTAGAAAAAATCATTTTTATTTTGTTTTTGTAAACCATAAATATCTTTACACTTTCATTGAACTTTTATAAAAACAATGGCGCTTGATCCTTTCACATAAAGAAAAAATGTAACATAGATTTCATAATATCTTTAAAATCTTCACCAATAGGATCAAAATGTTTTCGCTATGCGTCTTATAAAAACATCACTTATTGAACTTCTTAAAAAATACTTCTTCAATACTTTATTAAACAATAGTGTGTAAGAACTTCCTCCACCCAATCACTATTTATACAAATTCTTTATATGATTTTTCTATCAGATAAGTCTATCAAGAATGATTTTCATGTTACTTCTCATAGTTGAAATATACTTGTTATACCACATTTTATATATTATTTCACCTGATCGAAAAGTTTGACTAGTGACTGAAGCTTTTTCATTAATGGATCGAAAAAATATCACATTAATATCAACATTACCTTCAACATCAACCATGATATTTTTTTTATTTCGTGCTTCCTTCTAAAACATTTTCATACAAAGGTTCATCCAGTATCTCGATGTGAATCCAATTCTACTGCACTTTAAATTTTCACATGTAAACAGTTCCCAATGCATGTTACACTTTTATCCAATTTATAGATTCTAGTGTGGGATAACTAATGAAATTTTAATTTCACTTTCCAACTTAACAAAAACATAAAATTCTAATATCCCACTCAGAACAATTTTGAATATTAAAAAATTAAAAACCTTCCTTCAAACATAGTGATATTAATTAAGGTTTCCCCCATTAAATTTGGATCATTTTATGATAAATTAACCATCAATGGATTTAATATATTTATCAAACTTTTCAAAAATAACTTCACTTCAAAAAACATCTTCAAGAAAATGTTATCTTAAAACACTTCATTGTGTTTCTCCATCTAGTGTGTATATTCATAATGATACAACAAAACATCGTAGGATCAATGTGGATATATTCTCACCCTTTCTACAAGAGGTTTTTATCATGATATATTTCAAAAATCATGATGATGAAATCATTAAGAATAGTTAAGCATCTCTTGATTTATATTATAGAACATTCCATTCAACATAAGATTTGAAACATAATAATATTTAAACTTTAATAACAAAACATCATCTGCAAATATCATATACATGAAGTTATTTTTAAGAACTCGGGTTAGGATACCATTTTTTTCACCTTCATTAGCTTACCTCTCAAATTTCTTACATTTTTCAGAAAACATGACAAAGTGATTTGATTTTTGTTAAGACAAATAAAGATAATAATTTCCAACACACAATATTTTTCAAATGCAAGGCAACCAAAATTCTTAAAAAACATCCAAAAACCTAAAAACGCCCATAGACAACATATTCCCAACAATATCAAACTTTTTTTTGTTTTCATCCAAAAACATAAATCACTAAAACTTTTTATACTGATATATGGATTACTTATCTAACAACTCTAAGACTATGTGAGTGATCTGGATGTAGGAAACAAGAATCCTTAAATAGAAAAACCATGTTTTCCATATCTAGTGACACAAGAATAATCTTCCTAAAAGCCTCCTCAAATATTGATCTTTCATAAATGTTTTATGTTTTCCTACAAGAATGATATTTCCTACATCCAGAACAACAAAATTTAAAAAAAATTAACACATTCTAAAATCACATATTACCCCTTTAAAAACACCCCCAATAAATATATAATTTCCTAAAAACATTTTGAACACATACCAATTGATAGATTTATCTTACATAATTTTTCTACCCCTTGATAATGATATCTAAAGACATGATGAGAGGGGGGTGGAAATAACATACATTATCAGTGAAGAGAGGGAGGTTTTACACCCTTTTTCAACCTCATATTATAATATATTTTCTTCATAAATGGTATAGTGAATTTATTAGTAACTTATTATATTATTGGAACATACTCCAATATAAATTCAATATTATCCAGATGATTTATAATGAATGGATATTTGAAATCAATATTAATTTAATAATAATGTTTCACTATATTTTTAATTATATTTAATTAACTTTGGTTATCAAAACCCAAGTGAAGGGTTAACTTTGTTTCACTAAAAAATTTCCAATTTTGTCTTCATCCACATAAGTTGTGTTGTAGCTTGAGATGTAGAAACATACTCAAATTAATTTGTATGAGGAGTTACATAATTTTTCCACTTTGTAATCCAACTTACATTACATCACCTAGAAAAGAAAACTATACCAGATGTGGATCTTCAATAATCAATACTTCTTTACCGATCAACATCTGTATAACCAAGAAATCAATAATGTTTATGCTGATTTATTTTATACAATAAAATCTTCCATTGACATATCTGATAATTCTTTTTCCTAATAAGATATGACATTACTTTTTACAACATTTAAATATTATACACAATGTAACCGTATAAACTGTATCTAGGATTTAAGTGGCCAGATATAAAAAAAGCCTTACCAACTTCTTATATTCTACATATCAACTTCCTTATCTTCTCTATATTTTGACATCATAGATCCCATTGAAATTGGAGAGAAAATTGTTTTTGAATTTTCTATTCCAAAATTCATTCGGTGTTCTAGAGCATATTTAACTTTATAAGGGATTATTTTTTATTCTTTTGTAATATTTTTAAGATAAAAATGTTTTTAGTTTCTTCCTTTATGTAAATTTTAGGAATATTCTTCATCGCCTCAGTAAACCTTTCACAGTTTTTTCATCAATAATAGAAAAGGTAATATCATCAACATTAATGATCATAATGATAGAAACCTCCAGATTTTCATTTATGTAGAGGTTACAATCAAATATACTTCTCTTGAAATTAAACTTAATTACGAAAGAATACAATTTCTAATACCATTATCTTAGAGAATTATTCAATCTATAAAACTACTTCTTCAACTTAATCATATAACTTTCATCTTCAGTAATCATAGATACACATGGTTGTTCAATATAAATTTTTTCATTGAGCTCTCAATTAATAAAATATTACTTTACATCAATCTAAAAAAATTATAACCTCATTTTGAAATGATATCATAAATATTCTAATAGTTTATAATAATTACAATGGATAATAAGCCTCATAAAAATAAATCCCTTAAATTTATGAGTAACCTTTACAAACCAATCTTTATTTGTTTCATATAACTCCACTATCTTCCTTTAACATATTTCAGAACACGCACTTTATACCAATTACATTTTTATTGTTTCCTTTGTTACAAGTTATAACGTACCATTCTTCTCATTTTGAACCAAATGTTCATTAATATCATCAATCCAATCTTGAGTCTTCCATACATCATTATAAAATTTTGGCTTGACCTTTGACAATAAATTTGTTTGTAAAACAGACATTGAATATCTTCTAGTTTGAAACTTTTTTATCTCTAATGACATTACGAACATAAACTTATTTACTCAACTTATGAGAGGACGTATGAAGTTTTTCATCATCACTTGAGATTGGTGATTCTAAATACTCATTTTTGGATGCATCAACATTGTTATTATCATTACAAAAAAAATTATTTTGCTCAACTATAACCTCCCCATCTTCCATATCTTCCACATATATATCTATCTAGGATGCTTCCTTATCAGATTATTCAAGCAATTTTATATATATAGAATAAAATATATTTCCCATTTATTTATTAAAACTTATATATCCTCTACCATTTGGATCATCACCATGAAATATTCCATCAACACCTCCCTGTTCATACTTCCTGAAATTTCCACCTTTATCTTTTAAAATGCTTGGACATCAAAAAACCCTTCAGTTATTCAAAAATTGGGTTTCATTATAAAACATTTCTTAAGGATTCATATCATATTTAGGTCTAGAAAAATATATTTTTTGGAAATAAACTATAGTACTGGTATCCTACCTCCAAAAATCATGAGATGTATTATTTTTTATCACTATCATTCACCACATTTCCACTAGAAGTATATTTTATCTTTTATAAAAAAAACATTTTACTATGGTTTGTATGTTTCAATAAATTCATGTATAATTAGATGTTTCTCAATATAATCTTGAAACTCTTCATTTTTATATTCCCCCCGAATAACAGTTTGCAACTTTTTCACAGAATATCAATATTCCTTTTTGTCTCTTCTCTGGAAACTCTTACACATTTTCAGATCCTCTGATTTATGTTTTAGAAATATAATTCATATAATTAATGTAAAATAATAAATTAAAAATATAAATTACTTATCTATATATGTTTATTGTTTACTCATTAGACCACGCATATGATTGTGAATTGTCTCCAAGGGGTGGGTTGAATGTATATCCACTTTCTTATTATCAGAGTTTTTTATTTTCAATTCTAGAAATATAACAACACAGATATCTTATTATTTTTATATCAAAAATATCACATATACTACCACTCTTTTATATGTTATTAATATTCCTATGACACATGTTCACCAGCCTCTTATTCCATATATGATTTTCCTCCATCTTTCTAAGATAACTTGAACTTTCAAAAACCCATCTTAAAACAAATTTTCATTGGTTGATTATCCTTTCATAATTACATAAACATATTATATTCATTACCAAAAAACCAACCTTTTAAAAAAACTTTTTTAACATCATTATAATGTTTTAAAACACATAATAGGTTGTGATTATACCTATAAAAAAACAAGGCACTTTTGGACTTTGACATTTCTTCCCCAGTAATGGAAGATCCATCACAATTGATTCTGGGTGACTCAAAATTTCTAAGATAAACTATTCCTTATTTTAAATATTTCACATTCATTAATTGATTCAAATATACTATCATATGTGAAGATAACCAGCTATCCAAAAACATTGTTTTTTCTCATTCTGTAGCTTTTCAAGTAGTTTCAATAAGAAGATCTTTTTCTATGATTATTTTTCTTCGAATCCATATTTTTAGATTAGTTATTAAAAAATTTATCTACTGTAATCATATTAAGACACACTTTTTAAAGATTTCCAACACATTCACATCTTTCAAAAATAGATTCCAAGTGTTGGAATCAATTTTCAGTTTTCACACAGACATTCTCAAGCTTCCTTTTATGAGTGGGTTGACTCCCCCTCAAATATTTCCTCTAGTTTCTTTTGGAATTATTATAATATTTCTTATTGAACCAATACATATTCATATTAAAACATAATTCACTACAATAAAACTAGTAAACATAGAAGTAATATTTTCTTTTGTAACTTACATACCTTCTCGAGTTATACACATGATTTCCATCAACTTTCATTCTTCCAGTTTGGAAATTTTTTATACCCTATAGTTTTTGTTGGTGACTTGTACTTCCTTTTCAAGATTATAATTATTATCAATCTCAATAGAAACTCCATTATTATCTACATTTATTTCATACTTCAAAATATCATAAACTTATGATTTTTCAATATTGTTTGTTTTTATTGATACAATTTTTCTTCAATATTTTTATTCTTTTGATCAACTTCATCTTCTTTATGAAATTTTGAGGACAAATTTTTTTATCCTCTTTATGATTGTGCATCTCAATACATTCACCATCATAGGTAATTGAATATTGTAAATTTTAAATTACATTCTCAATTTTAGCATGTTATTTGAGTATCTTCTCATTCTTGTTTCCTTACCTTTAAATTTTATTCAAAATCAATACTGAGGTTTTCACTCCCTCAACCGCCCTTTTTAGAACTTCATTCTATTTAAGAAACATGGATTTTAATTCATGAAATTTTTTTTATAAGATATTATGTTCCTTTGACTTCTTATTCTCCCATTTGTGTCTAATAGACATTCAATGACATTATTTCAACACCCTATTTATTATAAACTCCATCTATGTCTCTTTTTCTTCATAATTACTACTTTTATCACTTTTTAACCTCTTATCATTCACTTTTGAAATAAAATAATTTTTAGTAGCTTTATCACTAATGTTTTCAATGTCTCCTTCACTATGTTCATTAGCATCATCTGTATAAAAAACAATTCTCCTTTAGTATTTAGATAAATTTTTATATTTTCCCTAATAATTGAATTTGTATTTTTTTATTCCTCATAAAATATATTATTAATTTTTTATCTTCATCATGTTATTAAAATCATTCCTCAAAAGAAATTTCTAAAAAATTAAAAAATATTTCCATAGACAAATTATTAAATGGTAACTTCCATTTATACTCTCATGTTCCCCTTGGTTAATTTTTTAAAAAACAAGTACAAAAATTATTTTAAGAATTACTAACCTCATCTTAGGTGTAGGATTTACTAACATCTTCATGTATGAGAATATTCTTGGATTTTCCATTCTTGGTATATTTGAAGGAAATTTATCAATTATCCTTCAATTTACTCTTTATCACTTTCTATATTCTCATTTATTCTGTGATGAGAGTGCTAAGTATGTCATGACCCGTCATCGGGGCCCGTGTCATGACTACCCCAAGCCCACCTTCCATAGGCCAGGGGCCGGCGACTAGCACCAAAGGCATAAATCTTGATAAAAAGGGAAGATATTTCCTTTATAAAAGAAAACAAATACCACAGAGTACGCAAACTAAAGTAAAAACTATGTAAACTGAAAACAGAAGTTAGTGTTGAAAATTAAATGTGCTAGAATACAATACCAACTAAAGATGCAGTACAACTGAAAGTAAAGTACAACTCAAGGACAACAACTGAAAGGTGACAAGCCGCTCCTAGATCGTCCTCCGGCTTCCTACCTGAAGGGTAGGTACAGATCTCCTCCTCTGCACTCCACGCCCGCCCGTCTCCTCCGGGTACCGACTCTTCATGAAATCCACCTCCGGGAACCGACTCGACATGATATCCACCTCCGGGAACTTACTCGTCATGAGATCCTCCTCCGGGCACTGACTCGTCATGAGATCCTCCTTCGGGCACCGAATCATCATGAGATCCTCCTTCGGGTACCGTCCATCTCTACAAGCCTCAACCACGATCTATGATTTCTGTTTTCTGCAACCAACACAACGTAGTGCGGACGAAGACCATGCAGGGGTGAGTATACGATACTCAGTATGGACCCCGAGACCCTTGAAGGTCTCCCTGAATCCACAATGGATAAACCACAAAGAAAAGATACAATCACGAAGTATTATCCAACACTACTTAAGTATATTCGCATACATATACCTAAGTCATCAAATCCAGTTCAACTCCAACTCACGAGCTCAAGTACAATCCAGTCCACTCAGGAAGGTAAAACTTAATCCACACAGGAAAGTACGACCCAATCCACACAGGAAAGCATAATCCAATCCACACATGATATCAAGTCAATCACATCTAGGATAATTATTTAAAGTCAAGACTCAGCTCACATAGGTATACTAATCATGAAGAGGGGTGGAGATGATTAGATGTAGACTCTGAATCATCTCCTCTACCGAACCCACGTAGGATCCAAGTTTAGTAGTCGTCGTTGCCGAACCCATAGAGGATCCAAGTATAGTAGTCAAACCCATGGAGGATCCCAGTATAGTAGTCATCCTCGTCGAACCCACAGAGGATCCAAGTACGGTAGTCATCCTCATTGAACCCATAGAGGATCTTAGTATGGTAGTCGTCCTCGTCAAACCCATGAAGGATCCCGATACATTAGTCATCCTCATTGAACCCATGGAGGATCCACATACGGTAGTCGTCCTCGTCGAACCCATGGAGGATCCCGGTATGGTAATCGTCCTCGTCGAACCCACGGAGGATCCTCATATGGTAGTCGTCCTCATCGAACCCATGGAGGATCCTGGTACGTTAGTCCTCCTCGTCGAACCCACAGAGGATCCTGCTATGGTAGTCATCCTTGTCGAACCCACGGAGGATCCCAGTACGGTAGTCGTCCTCATCATTGCAGTCGCAGCCAGCTCTAGGGTTCCCGCACACAGCATGCTCGTTCCGGGAGGATCCGCTCCACGAGCTAAGGGGGGTCGATACATCAATTGTCACGTAGACCTGAGTTGATGTATTTAAATGTTCTGTCTCGACAAAAGGAACTCAACGCGACAGACGGCACGTCAATCGGACGCCCGTTCTGAGAGTTATTAGTCTTTCCGTTCTGGGGGCCTCATTGGTTTTTAAGTCAAAACCAACCCAAACGTACTCCAACTGCATCCAGACATCGAGAGAATTATTCCCAAAGGTCCGTCTCACTAATAGGAAACCAACAAAGTTGATGGCACGTCAATCGGACGTCCGGAGCTCAAGTTATAAGTGTTTCCGCTCCGAGGGCCCGGTTGGTTTTGTGTTCGAACCAACCTGGTCATACCCAAAGTTCTTCAAAACCATGATTGTAATATGCCGAAACGACCGCCTCGATCCAAGGATCACATAGTAACTGACGGTGTGTCAATCGGAGGTATGTATCCCATGGTATTGGCATTTGAACGGATCTGTCCGGAAATAGCGGGTTTGGGCCGACCCGAGTCCGGGTCCGGCCCACTAGGGCACGGCCCGGTCTGGTGCAGGGGTCCGGCCCAGCGTGGGCGGCCCATCCCAGCACGGCCGGTCTGGCCTGACACACATGTGGCCCGCGTGGCCTGCGTCTTGGCTGTTCGGCCGCGCGGAATGCGGAGGGGGCATTTCCCCTCCCTTGATTGAAGAAACGGCCCCCGCATGGGGGCCCGCCTCTTTACCAGCCGGGGGTTACGACCCCTGGATTTTTTGAAACCGGCCAGCCAGAATGGTCGGCCGGTGTGCCAATGCTGGACCCCCATGTGTCCCACCTTCCATGCATTGGCGGTCGGCGGTTCTGGTTGCCCCCCCCCCCCTACCCCGCCGCGGCCTTAGTCCGCAGCTTTGTCGGACCGGCGCGGCGCGCCGGCACCGCGCTCCTCAGCCGCGGCTCGCCCCGGCTGCGGCCCTTCATGATTCTCCAGTGCGGCGTGATGTCGCAGCACTCTTCCACCCCGGTCGTGGCCCTTCTTGATGCTTCGTCGCGGCGCGTTGGCGCCGCTCTCATCCATTGTGGCCCGTACTTGGTCGCGGCTTCCTAAGGCTTCGCTGGCGCGGCGTGATGGCACCGTGCACTATCTCTGTGTTCATCCTCATTCACGCACTGTGTCGTTGCACCGCACCACCTCCATTCCAAACCATGTCGATCATAAATAACAAGGGGATGGGGATCGGCCATGTTTGTGCGGTCCGACCTCCTCTCGTTTATTTGATAACAGGCGGCTAAATTAACATAAAACAACTTCGACAAGGCAAGCACAAATTTAATCCATTAAATTTGAACTTAAAAACCCTACCTTGAAGAAGGCGTTCGTTGGTGTCGTGGTAGATGGTGTCGCGGTAGATGGGCGTCGTTCCGTCAACATCGGGAAGGATGAAGCTGAGGGTGTCGTCGGCGTTCTTCATTCTTCATTAGTGGAAGAGGAAAACTCTATAAGTGCTGGGCACCGT
The DNA here is from genome assembly GCA_963277665.1 of Viscum album. NCBI lineage: Eukaryota > Viridiplantae > Streptophyta > Magnoliopsida > Santalales > Viscaceae > Viscum > Viscum album. Next base: position 65,604,271 of record OY728128.1, read on the forward strand.
GCTTCGCTGCTAGCATTCTGCCTCTTGAAGAAGTCGTCCATAACTCCTCCCCCTGGCCTCCTTTAAATAAGAGTGGTGGGGTCATGGTTGGCACACAAGTCATAAATGGGGGATTTATGACATAGGGCCCCACTCAATTAATCGGCTGCAGTGGAACATTAAAAAGGAGAGGAAGGATCCTCATTAATTAAACACGTTGGCATTTAATTAAAGAGAGGGAGGAAGGTTCCTTATAAACCTGAGGGGTTGACATGTATTAAAGAGGGAGAGGGTGTTTAATGGGGTGTTAAGAAATTTAAGGAGGTGGGGGCTCATGTGGGCCCCACCCAACTTTCTCACAACTTCCTTTCCCATAACTCATAAACCACTAGTAGCGTAATAAAAATATAATTTTAAAACTACCATATTTTTATTCCTTACATTTTTAACATATCATCCCGAGCAAACGAAACTCTAGAAAAAGTCTTCCTAAGAGATTACCGGCGTTGCGGTTTCATCGATGCCATCGGATTTCAATTCCGAGCACTAGATCAAAAGTTAGAAAACTCACTCGTTTGTTCACTGAACGTACCCGAGCTAAAATTATGAAAATTATTGCAGGCACACCGGGCCTCGGAATCAAGCTCCGTCAGAAACTGCATACTCGTATAATTTCAATGAAAATTAAGAAAAAATTTCCATTGAAATTTATGGGTATTTACAATGTAGATTTTACAACAATAGATTTCTGGGATCTCTATATTCTAATTATGAAACATTTTCAAAAAAAATTCATAAGGATTCATAATATATTTTTCAACTGTAGAAGAATCTTGTAATTACTCACCATGATATCCTTGGCTGCTAGAAATATCATTCACCATTTTAAATAAATCACCAACATATTCATACTAACCCATTTTGAGATTTGTATACTTTGAAATCTATATTTGTAACAAGGTTTTCCTAACGTTCCAATTTCCTTATTTTATGTTCTTAAACATCTCCAAAATTATTTTAGTAGTTCTAACTTATTTATCTCTATGGAACTCACTTTTATAGAGTGCGGATAATATAAAATTTTGGGCTTTCCCATCATTCTACAATGTTATTGATCAGTTGATTTTAAGGTATTATTTTAAATATTTGGCGGGAACCCATCTATTATAGATTCAATAACTTCACAACCAATAGTCATAATATATGGTAACATTATAACATTCCAAATATGATTTTTAATTCAATCGAAAGTCAAAATCCAATTAATATTTTTATAATTAAAAATATCCCTAAAAACATATCTTTTATTCAAATTTCATCGGATTCAATAAAGGGAGCCTATTATATGATACCAATTGAAATCCCCATATAGGATATATGTGATCAATGAGAGGGGTGGTTGAATCGGTGATAACTTTTTTTTCTTTCAAATGAAATAACCTCTACCTCCAAATAAATAGTTACCAATTTTCAGGAAAAAACTAACAAGTATCAACCCAAGAATAAAATAATTTTCAATATTCAGAACTCAAAAAGATAATGGTGTCCATGGAATGGATTGGAAATAATATAATACAACACAATACATTAGATAGTAATCCTTTTTATCTCATTACAGTAACCAGGTAATATCCTTTCACTTGCATTTCCCTTTCATAAAAATAAAATTTAATGTGTATTTTTTATAGTGAAAATATATAACAATGGTATCGTAAAAACTATAAAAACATTGAATTATTTGATCAGAATTTTGAATTTTTACTTATTCTACAAGATTAAATTTTTTCTTTTCATGAAAAAAAAATTCTTCTTAACTTTAGTATCTAGAAATAGGTATGACCTTCTTCCATCCATTCACTATTTATACAAATTATATGTCTGATTATTCATTCGGATAATTCCATCTAGAATTTTAATCTAGTGGCATAGTATAATCCAAAAATATTTCATAAACCACTTTGTACATCTCATTTCACAAGACATTAAAAAATGATGACTAAAAATATTATCTTTTCACTGATCAGAAACTCTCTAATCGATATCAACTTCTTCTTCATTATCAAAAAACTAATTCCTTGGTTAGGAACTTCCTTCTCAAAATTTGTCTTAGAAAAGTTATTCTGGTATCTCTTTCAAAAATGATTTTGTAGAACAACTAATTTTTCACATGTGAGTGGTGACAATTATACATTGTTCATACATCCTTTTTATATATGAATGACTTGGAAAAAATATGGGATTCAAATTTTACATTCCCAGTTAATGAAAATCAAATATTCAAATATCCCTCTCATAACAGTTTTGAAAATTAAATTATTCACAACCTTACATCAAACAGAGTGAGTGTCACAGAGATTTCTCTGATGATATTTTAAATTTTAATGATCCAATAAACATATCCTCATTTAATATATTTACATAAATTTCCATAACTAACATCAATTAAAAAATCATTAGGAAAATGTTGTTCTAGATAACTCCAAAGAGTTTATCCATCCAATGATAGTTTTTTAAATGGTTCAATAAAACTTCATGTGAACATTTTGGAAGTATTTAACCAGAATATTTATTTTTATAATGCATTTCATCATAAAAAATAAATTGCTGACTTCGTATAACAAATGTACTTCATCATTTGGGACTCTTTATGAGGAAAAAACATCATTATCTCAGCTTTTGAACATCTATAGTATTTCTTCTTTGCATTGCACATATCTATTTGATGGAAATTTTTACCCAATTTGGATTCGATGAACCTTATAACAAATTTTCATCTAATAATATTATTGTAACCTCAACTTCATAACTACATATATGTTTCTCTAAATACACTATACAAAATTCTTTTCTACTATATTTCATCTGATAGATTCATACATTTCAATTATTCAATAACTTCCCTCTTTCTACTAAACATAATAAGCATCATACTCCCACAGCTTATAAACTTCTTAAACTATAAAGACTTCAAAATATTTGTAAAAATTTTATATAATGTCCCATATCCGAAACATTATTTTATTTTTTCTTTCCATTGAACTCCATAAAACCTCAATATCGGGAAATTTTTACACTCCAATAGATTTATCCCCTTTATACTAAATTCATGGATCCTAAAATATTTACCAACTCAATATATTAGAATAAAATAGAATGAGAAAGAATCTATAGATTTATATTATCGAATATTCCTTCAAATAGAATATTGTGAACTTAATAAGAAGAAAATTGTGATAAGAAAACATCATCTAAATGTCTTAGATACAGGTAGATCATCAAATGGACATTAGTTAGGAAACATTTATCTGATCCTATGTATCTAATTACCTCTTGGTCCAATTATATTTTATATAAAACAATTAAAATTAATTTAATTTTTGTTAATACAAAAAAATGCAACTATTTATTGGAAAAATTACATTTAAAAAGAAATATAACCAATGTTCTTAAAGACAACTTACAAAAACCTCAACAAATTATTCAACAAATTGATCCCACCAATATAAATCACATTAAATTCTTGTTTTCTAAGGTGGGGTATAGATTTAGGGCTTATCATTTTACATCAAAATGGGGTTCACGTTTGGGTGTGTTTCTCCTTTCATAAATTATAGATGCACTATCTTAAGGAATAAGATCAAAATATTGTAAGGGATTTAAATTTTTGTGGTATTCTTACATTTCTAGAATTTAGGTACTTTATATTTACTTACATTATGTGCCTTCTAGTGTTTATAGATGGGGTATGACTAACCTAGAAAGACTGGACCTATATTATCCTAGCGGTGATCTTTATTATACCGGAAGAAACATTGTTTGTATTTTTTATGATATAGGATTCATTATTTGATAAATGTAAAATAGGTTATTTTTAATGGTATTTGAAACTATATTATCTATATATTATGAAATAAATTTTGAAAGTGGAATTTTTTTATCATTTTATGGATATAAATGAGAATCTTTCTTATAATTCCATTTTTTTCTTTTAATTTGAGCTTTTTTGTATTATTTTAGTGCATTTTCTTGTAACACTTGATTGGGGTACTACTAAGCATATTTTTAATGAACCATGTATTCTTCCTCGATGTTGTCTTCAATTTTTTTTTTATAATATGCAGAAACTAAAGGCACCATAGTGAGGCAGTGATTTTTATGTTAGTTGGGAATGGGTAGTCGGTGGTGGAAGGGTGGGATTTTTCCCACATATCACATATGTTGGTTTTTTAAGTTTATGGTGAATTTTTTTTAAAATGTTCCATGGATTTTGACTTTTTACCTTAGTTATATTTCTACAATTATTACTCTTTTAGCTGTGTAATTCATTTTTTTATCTATCATTGTGTGCGTCATGTATCTTGTTTCAGTTTGGGAAAATCATTCCATATGGTCACTTTAGATTTATGGGGTGCTTGTATATATCCCATGGGGATCAGGAATTCCCTTCATGTATTATCATAGTTTAATTCTGATCCTTGTTGTTTGGGTTTATAAAGTCATATCATGATAATTTGGTATCAAATAATGGTTTTACTTAGTCTTTGGAATTTGATAGAGAGGATATAGTTTCTTGTTACATGAGAGGTTTGGTATGGTGATTTCTTAGTCATATACAACCATGATGAGCTACAAGTAAACATTGGATATTGGGATATGTGTCTCTTATTTTTATTATTGATCAATTTATTAGTTTCATATTGTGCTCAATTAGGTTTAAACTAAGATTATTTTGTTTTATAATCATTTCCTTCTGTCGTTTGTGTGTTGGAACAAGACTCAAATACATATCCTTGGGATTCATTAGGAGGCTCTAGTAAGAAATCCTCCTATAGTTAATCCTCCACTTCATTAATGTCTCTTAGAGGCTATCATATGTGTAGTTCATGTCATGGGAATGAATATATCTCCAATTTTAAACCAAGTAGTTGAGGTGCAATCAGGATATGGATGAGGTAAGGATTAAGTATGATATTTCCAATTCTATAATTCTCTATATTTTAAGGTTACAAAAAACCCTCATGTGATAGAGGAATAGTTGTACAAAATATATCAAGTATTTTACATCTTATAGAATCCAAAATACATCAATGTGATGTGTGTGATGTTTAAGATCAAGGTTCTTAGAAAGAGGATGTGGGAATACATACTTTAGGTGAATTGGTATATAGGTTTTGAGTGGAATGACTTAAAGACCCTTTTGTTTCAATACATCTACTCATTACACTTAATGATAGATTAGTATAAGATTTTCCAATCTTCTTTTAAGGAATATCATTTGATGGTAGAGTGAACAAACCATTTTATAGAGTTGGATCATTTCAATCATGAGGTGGTGATTCTCTCTCAAATTTACCCAAGATATGAAGGTAGAACGGTCCTTGTAGTCTAGCTTGGGTTGTCGAATCCACAGAGACCTAAGAAGTAACCTATAGACACGTACATTCTATGGACTGTTTTTGGCTATGAAGTGGCCAACTTGGTTTGATTTTAGATGGGTTTAAATGAACTCTAAGAGACTTAAGTGAATTCAATTTAAAAGAATGTGTTGATCTTAGGTTATCGCTCGGGGTGGATTGGACGTATTTCCTTTTTAATGATTTTAATTTCTTATATTTGAGATGGGTTCATTTAAGGAGATAAAACAACATCATCACTTACTGGTTTAATTCCTACACCCTTTAATACTAATCACCTATACACTTGAAGTATCAAAGTTTTGATCACTTCAAGGTAAAGGTTCGTATTAGCACTTGAAGTGTGTTGCCTTAAATTCAACAAGGACAATGGAGTTTAAAAATCATCAAATAAAAATATCAATTAAAGAACTGATTATACATTAATGAGGTGATAAATAACATCCAATCAATCCCCTTTCTACTCCCTTGGATCAACCCATAAGTGGGTTATCCCTCCATTCATCCCATGGTTTCAATGGAAGCGGAAAGTAGACTCATGTGGAAGGAAATGGAGAAGTAAAGAAAACAACAACAAAAATGATCACTCCACCATTGTGTGAATAATTTCACAAAGTTTGGTGTGAATAAATTTACACAATGATCCAACGGTATAAAATTGATATGAAAAAAAACATAATAAGAGTAGAGTAAGAACTTTTATTAAGAAAATAATGTGAATTGAACAACTTACATGTGAAAGACAAATTTGAGACAACAAAATCTTAGCATAACATTACAATTGAACAAAACATCCAAGATTCTTAAATCCTCCAACACAACTGCCTTAAATAAGAATTTTTGAGCTCTTGGGTTTAGCCTCCAACATTCCAAGTCTTCTCAGTTAATTGTCGTAGGCCATTGGTCGGTGGAAAGTAAGGGAGATATGATTTTTCCACCCTTGACCCGAGGTGGCATCCAACTTTTCTTCACCGAACAGAAATGCTTGGAATAGCATGTATATGGCCGAATAAGTGTGGTCCATAGAAGAATAAAATGGTTCTCCAGATTTCGTCTAACCTCCTGTAAAATGTGGGCCCATTTGGATTTCTATATTTGGAGATATTATTAGATTGTTGGGCTGTTTTTCTGGGCCGCAGAATCTGGCCCAGAATTTTATCTCTATTTTGGGCAGCCTAAATAACCACCATGGACGCCGAATTAGAATTGTCTACTGAAGAGTGATTTGTTACTATACATGTATTATAGAATCCCACGAAATATGGGATTAATTGGGCCTATATGTTGGGCCCCACAGTCCCATCTGGGGTCTGGTGTCCAATCTGCCTTCTCCAGAATTGATTCCTTTCATTGCCAAATATCTCCATCATCCTCCAGGAATTCTCCATTGATCCCTGAATCAAAAATTTTCATACTTAAGTTTATATAAATTTACAAAAATATCAAATTAAAATATGTATAATTACATTCCTTACAATCAGTTGAATCATAGGGTACTTTAAATGATGTTAAAAAATGTACCACATAATAGTGCATTTTAAGAAGGTATTACAATCATAATGTGAAATGATGTTCAAAGTGTAAAATGCACTAAAATGGTGTTTATGAATAATAAAGAACATGACTATTATACATATTACTAATTAATATTAGCCTCATTTAGTGGCTAATCAGGTGGTGATAATGATAAGTTGAAGGCTAAGAAATACCTATAGACCTTGTGACCTGATATGAGATTAATGGTATATATTCTGAATCTCGCCACCTATGAAAAAGTGGTAGATGGGTCTATGATGGTGTAAATAGATATAGAGGTCATTATGTTGTTGTTTTGGTATTCCCTTCCTCCTAGTGGAAGTTCTCATGGCACACATAGTATGAAGAGGAAGTGGAATGATAGTTTCTTGGTTGGTGGTGGTAGTTATTAGGAAAGAGCTTCCTCTACTACCTCAATAGATTCCAATATTCTACCCCTAACTTTCTGTAAGTGTGGAAAGATATATCACACATAGGGATTTTTTCCCTACAACTACAAAGAACTGTAGTGCATGTGGTGGTAGAAACCATCTCTATAGATTCTTTTAGGCTCTATCTATGCCTCTTTATGGCCTGGGTTTATCATCACCAAATTCCACTATAGTGCATTTATAATATTCAATGTTAATAGAGTTGTATTCAAATTTTTATAGAGTGAAGCATCTTTACGTCATGGATGATTTGTTGGTGAATGTAAATGGGATCCCTATTATAGTGATAGATACCATTCTTATTGCATATTCTATATCAACTAGTCTATTTTAAACAATTTTCTCACAGTAATTTATATCTACCTATCTTTTTGATTTGTTTAAAATTAAGATGGAGCTCATTTACATTATTATAGTGATTTTTATGATTTGTAGAAAGAGGAAATAATTGGAATTTAATTATCATTCGTGTATTATTTTGGCAGTTGTTGATGATTTAGTCTGCAATTTTCTAGTTATTAATATAGATCATTTCATTGTAATCATCAAGATGTATTTTCTAGTTCTCAACTAGTTGAGATTGATTTTTATCATTGGTGTGTTTGATTATTTATTTTCTATGGGTTCTCTTGGGTGTTCCTTGTAGAGTGGGATATGATCTCTAGACATGTAGGATATTCTCATGGGGATCTCAAGAGTATATTGTATATCATTCATATTGAGCTCGATAATGTTTCTTTTCATCTTTATCTCCCCTTGGTTGTTTGGGATTATCCTAAGGCATTATAGGATGAATTTTACATTCTACCTACATATATTGTGGTATATTTCTCCATCAATATACTATGTTGTACTCAAAAAATCATGAAACCCTCATATCATAGGGAACCTACTAAGTTAAAAGAGAACAAGATCTATTTGGAAGACCTATTAGTGAGTGTCTTTGTTCATCCATATATTTCACCATTGAAGTCCCACATTCTATCTTTCAAGAAGTATAATAGTCCTCTTTATCTATACATACACTACAAGAAGAAGAATCTGGTAATAGTTAATAATAATTATCATCTTCCACATATCAAAAACTTGTTTGATCATTTAAAGGGAGAAATTTGTGTTTTGAAAATCAATATTTCGTTAGGTTATCATCATATCAGTGTTATGGAATTAGATTATTGAATACCAAATTCAGATGTAGGTTTGACCACTATAATTATCTTTTTTTTTCATTTTCTTCTAACTAATGCTCCTACGGACTATATGGATTTAAAAAAAAATATTCCACCAATATCTTAATAATTTTTTTGGAGATTGTGGATGATATCCTAATTTATTTAACATATAAGTATGATCATAGGCACTATATGAAATTATTTTTTGAAATATTGAGGAGTTATCACCATTATGGGAATATATGGAAATAAAATTTTGGGATCTGACAGAAAAAGGTAATTGGACATGTGATTTTGAAACACGGTCTCCCTATTGATCTTGAAATGATAAATGTTTTCTTATAATGGGAAAAACCAACGAAAATATTTGTGATATGGATCTTATAATGTCAAGATGGATATTATTGTTTTCTAGTAATGTTTTTCTCAAATCTATATTCACTATTTATTTATATTACTAAGAAAGGGGAAAAAATTGGAATGCTAAATTCCATGCCTCCTTCAATGAGTTGAAATTGCATCTGATATCATCTTTTACTCTTATCATACTAATATACTGCAAGAGATGTTTTCTTTACTTTTATTCATCTCCTGTGGTTTGGGGGATTAATCATATAAGATGACCGTGTTGTGTCATATATTTTTTAAATTCTTCAATCATAGGTGTATAATTTCCCCACTCAAGACATAGAACATGCAACTATTCTTCCCGAACTTAAGTGTCTGTGAGAATACATTTTCTGGTAATATTTTACAGTATTTTATAATATTTAGAGATCGAGTTATATATTTTTACAAAAATACCTAAACCTCAAGTGTAGGTGATGGGTATAATATCTTCATATATTTGAATTTGACATTTCCTACACTCTTATAAATGGGATTGTCATTTCCAATTCAATAAGTAAGAAATTTAATTATTATTTTATCCTAGAATCAAAATATGAGTTAAACCATATGTTAATTTTAATTCAGTTGAATCTATATACAAAGGATTATGATTTATGTATGGTTCTAATCAGTTTTCAGTTTTCATCATCTCTGTATAAGTCTATTATATAAGGCCAATAGAAGGATGATTAGTTTGGAGGGATCAAGGAATGATTATAAAGTGTGGAGATATTTCCTAATTGGTCTCTCCCATATTATTTAATTATTATCTACATGTTTAAATTTATGTTCCCTTATTCTATCTATTATTATTTGTTGCATGATTTTAATAGTTACTTCTGGTCATTCATCCTACCTCGAATGGCCCGAAGGACTTCATTTTTATTGATTTTTGATAACCCTGCTTTCAAGGGATGAGGGGGAACCCTTAGAAGGCCCGTAGGCTCCAAGATTATATGGCCTGTCGGATTGGGAGTTTTTTTTTTTGTTTTTTTTACTATGACCAAATAATTTTTTTATTATTTCATAAAACCACTTTCAGGGTGATGTGGGAGCCTGAACATTGTCTAATTGGTCATTCATCCTAGAACTATGAAAATATTTTATAACATGAGACTAAATTTTTAGGGGTAGGGTATGAAGGATGACATTATTGATTGAGTTTCCCACTATCATACCTACCAGAAGTTTAAAGAAGGGTACTTAAAGCCTTATAGTATACTCTAGATTTTCTTGGTGCGGGTATGGAAAAGGGAATAGGTTTCCTTAGACAACAAAATTTAATTACCTTGTAATCCATATGGAAATAATTCTATGTGGTTGGAGATTAATCAGTTGATAAAATAAGTTAATTTTTATCTGATTGGGTACAATATTAAGATTGAATATTAGGTTAAGTTAAACGTGTGGAAAATTATGAGGTTTTATGGGGTCCCCTTTTTCATTTCCTCTAACAAGGAACCCAAGTTTACCACCCCATTTTAATGAATTATAATAGGGATAATAGTTACTTCGATCATATTGAGCAAAACTGTATCCTTAATAAGTAGATGTCCATACAAAGCATGTGATTCATATTTTTGAGGATATACCCTACGCATGTGGCATGGATTTGTATAGATCTTGGTATATCCATATGGGATTGCTAGAGTTTTCTTATAATAATAGTTACTAGTCATTGATTGGTATAAATTCCCTTGAGGAATTGTACATTCACCCTTAAAACTCTCCTCCTCGGTGGTCATATGTGGGAGAGGACTCATTCATGGGACTGACCATCATTTAAGAGATGTTCTTGATGATTTAGGATATACATAAATGCTAGGATACATTATTGAGTTAGAATAAATCTTATTCAGATCTTTGAAATAATCCGCTAGACTTTTACATTGGTAGTTGGGTATTTTTGAAATTTTCTCTATGGTTAGGTCATCATCAACTTAAGATACAGGGAAAATAGGATTTGAGATATGTTGGGCCACTTTAGATCACTGAAATGGTAAAATAGTCTTCTTATAAATTAGTATTATAGTCTTAGTTTGTAGTTATTCGGGATGTTTTCCACATACCTTGTCTCAATAAGTGTCATTAAAATCCATCCTACAACTATATATTATGAGAAATTGAGTTGCGGAGAGAAATTTCTATTTTGGAACAACTAAGGGAGGTTTTTTACTCCTAGATGAATGTTTTTCATTGGAAGATTATTCTATTTTTCAAAGATTTATGGCTAGAGGGATCAGATTATCATTATTTATGGGAGTGTGAATCATCGGTAAGGGATCATTCTCCCCACATTTTTCAGGAATACACTTCTTCGGTATCAATTTCTTGGAAATGAAAGTCTTATAGAGGGGAAAATCACAAAATCTCACATTACCCTCATGTAAGATACCTTTATAATGGCATTAAAACCTCTTTCTTTGTGATTTAGTCTATGTTCAGTAGTTTTAGAATCAATTTTTTGGTGTTCAATGGGGAGCATATCGTAGTGGGTTTTTTATGGCTATAGGAAGCCACCAGCTAGCTAGTCACACCATGGTTGATTTTATTTATGATAGGAACTCCACCATCCTAAACGTTGGACTTCTTGGGTATAGGGTTATTAACTAGCACCACCAGCTAGTTGATGGTAGCCACTGGGAATTTGATGGTAGAAACTAGGTAGCTGGTGGCCTTAATCTTGGCCATACTAACAAGGGGTTTTTTTATTATATGCATCTAAAACCCCTTTTTATCATCTATAGTCACCCCCTTTAAAAATAACTCCCATTTTATTAATCTAAGCGATCTCTAGGGTTCTCTTGGGATCTCTCTATTATCCTTTCTGGGTGAAATGATCTTCGGTAAAGTTGTTGTTACTCAGTTGGTATGTTTTATTGAATCCATCGAGTTTCTACTATTTATGATAAAATTGGAAATATTTCTAGTCATTATTTTCTGATTATAATGATCATTTTATGATCCCTATCAACCCTTTATAGATTCATCATGTTTTTCCCCAAAGTCAGGATCTCTTATTGGTTGTGGTATATTGTGTGTGGACTTTGTGATGTGTGTTGATATATATTCTCATAAAACCTTTTCAAAATGTAAAACTTAATTTGAATATTTCATAATCAGTTTTTAGGTAGTTTTACTGATTTTTCTATTGTTCCTTTTCCTTTTTTTCCATGGATACAATTATGGTTGGTGTGTGACCCAAGTGTGAGGTAGGTGGTTCCGTCTCAAGAATAGGTTTGATAAACCATTAATTCCCTTATTTTTTTTAAATGGTTTTTTAATTTATATCTTGAATGATCCTTGATTTCTTTTATATGTGTGTTTAAATGTTTTTCTTTTATAAAATATGGGTTTCCCCTTATTTTTGTAAAATAATGTTGTTTTCCAAAAATTATTAAATGATTTGTGAAATTTCTTTTCAAGGCTTGATTTTTTATGGAAAATTCTTTTTGGGAAATTTCATTTTCAAATGTGATAAGATTATATAAAATTCATTGAAATATATAGTACATGAAAGCATTGGGTAGCTAGGTTGGGGCTTTAGATATGGGTATTATCCATTAACACTGTAAGGGGGTTCACATTCTGGGGAATTCCCCTATTATTATATCATATATTCATTGGATATATGAACTTCATCTTCAAACTATAAGGGGTATAGTTTCTAGGGTGTTATTAAATCCCATGATTGTAGATGTTCTGGATCTAGGGGCATGATGTCCACACTAGTTTTTATTTATGGCATACAAGTAACCTAGCTATTCTGGACCTATATTATCTTAGGAATGACATCCATTGTTATTAATAATGAATTTTTTTATTTAATATGACGTATGATACATTAATTTATTAATATAAAATTTTTAATTGTAAAATACTTTGAAACTTTACTCTCTGTCTATTATGAAGGAATTATAGAAAGGGTAATTGTTTTACCATGATTTTGATATTAATGTAAAACTACCATATCAAGATTTGTTTTCATTTAAAAATGGTATATTGGGATTATTTTATAGAGCCCTATTTTGGAACACTTTGGTGGTATCCTACTGATTATATTTATCTCACACCCTACACACTTCCTCAGGGTCTGTAGACTAAGTTTTCTCTATTGTAGGAGAGGGAACAAAACCATTTTGAGACGAAGAGGCTTCCATCAGATAGTAAATTGTTGCTGGTGGTGAGATAGAGGTATGATTATCTTGTATCACCCAGAGTATTTCTATCAATTTGGGTTGTAATTTTTTTATTGGTTTTTGTGATTGTGCCTTAGGTTTTAACTTGAGACATTTTTTGACCATTAACACTTTTTAGATATTTAGGATTTCTTTTATATTTATCTTTATCTTTTTTTCATATATCTTATTTAATGTTGGTAAAATTATTTCCACTAGATATTTTTTGTTACCCAAGTGATTATTGTTGTCCCATAGGGATCAGGAATTCCCATTAGGTCTTACCATGGTCCAGTTAAGAGCCTATTTGGGTAGGTTTCCCAGATTGTGTTATGGTAGTTTCATGGGTTGGAATGGATTTTTTTATATGATTTAAATGTACTGTTTGTTCTTTAATTTTAGATGTTAATTATATGCCTTTTTTCTTCTTTAGCTTTTTTAAATTTCAAAACTACACATTTTGACTGCCAGTAATATCCTATAACTCATAGTGGTTGTGGAAGTGATCATCTATGATATTAAGTCACTAACATTAAAATTTTATAGAGGATAAATTAGTGAATGATTATTTTTATGTTTACTATTTGAATAGAAACATGTTGAATTAATAAGATCAATCTTTCAATGAATTGTTTTATAAAATATATCCCTACAAACATCATAGGATCAACCCAAGTTAATTGTTCCTATTAATTGAAATAATTTTATGTTATTTTATATTTAAATAAACTCATCCAATATATTTTTCAACTTTAAATCCAAAACTCTCAACAAAAAAACCATGTGTATTAGATCACTTATTAATTATTTAATGAATGGATAACCCTAAATATGCTATAGGTGACTTCTACTACCCCTTGTCTAGATTTTGATGAAACAAAGTTTTCGATCATTTTGATAGACCCATGTAAGTATCTTAGACACTCTCATTTCATTCTCATTCCATTTTTTTTCTCACACCAATTTCTCTTATCATTTCCTCGTTTGTTCTATTCAACTACACCCTCTTATATCAATGTCTATTCATACCAAATTTGTAGGGTGGATAGTCCAAGGGGTGAGGGATCAAGTAAACATAGGATTTTTCTACCTTAATATCCAAATTTTCTTGATAATATTAAATCTAAATATAACTCCACTCCAATGGGATTACATAAAAATAAACCTTCCTTAAACCCATTTGAGAATAAAGTGGAAAATTCCAAATTTGGAAACCCTTAACTTAAAAAATGTCTTATAACATATCATGAATGAAAATATAATACCTACCCAATCCAATTCCCACAATACGTCATACATAATTTCTAAATGAGAATGAAATTATATATTAAATCCCTTTTTCCAAAACCAACTTCCCACATTTTAATGGGGTGGATTCTAAGATTCCTTAACATCATGTAAATGTTTTTAATGACCTCATTGAGACCATTTTCACCCTCATTAATTAATTCACCAAAGATGAAAATATTCCCTTTTCACAAAAATATTGATATAATAATTGGTAAAACAATATCAAATTAGAGTCAATTTTCTCTTGGAACCAATTACAACTTGAGTTATATGAAAAAAATAAACCCACACTATATAAAAATTAATCATAAAAAAGATCAATAAAACAATTTTCCAAATGGATTGACAATAATTAAAATAATTTCATCATCACGAATGTCTATCATGAAGAAAATAAATTACTGACTGCCTAGTAAACAAAGGGGCCTCTGAGAATACTTGCACTTATTATTCCATCATACTTAGTGAGTATCTTCCCATTATTCAATGTGATAAATGTAAATTACCTTCATTTTGACTATTGTAACCCTGATTGTATTATAAGAATCCTTGTTTATTTCTTTTTTTAAAAATGATTCCCTAAAAGCCAAACCCCACAATTGGTTTCCAATATTAGAAAACATTTACTCCTTTATAAAGGTTTATGTCCTAGAAACAAACAATTTATTAGCATGATGAGTAATATAACATCCAAAAAACCCAAAATGGTATTTTTTGGGAATATAGAATAAATATATAAATAAAACCAAAACAGAGGGATACTCACCTTACTATAATAAAACCCATATATATATTAGGATGTGAAACCTTTGAGATGATAAAATCCTCAGGTATAAACATGCATCCTTTTCTAAGAAGGTTGAAGATATAGACATTAGTAAAGTTTAAGAATTACAAATTTTTTACCTTTTGTACATAATAAATGATCATTTACCATTAATTACTTAACAAATATTTACTTCTTGGAGGACCATATATAGATATTAATTATCCAAATTTTTAAAATCCCCAACTAAAAAGAAATTTTAATCCAAAGTAGAATGATTATTCTAGCTTCGAATTTAGAGAAAATCAAAAAATAAATAATAAACCAAAAGTTCCAAGTCCCTATTCACCCTAAATATTAAAAAAAATTAATTTATTCAACCCCAAAATTTACATTTCTTGAATCCTCTAGTGAAGCATTAACAACACAAGGAAAACCCCATCCAATAACCTAAATATTGTCATGGAATAAACCAACCAAATAAATCCCTCATCCAACATTATCAACAACCTTTTATTGAGTAATTATAGGAGAAAATAGAGAAAATTAATTTTGAGGATTCATCAAAAAAAAATTCAAAATAGCAAAAAATGATGTTAAATTCATGCCCACTTACGTTTCCCTATTCTCAAACAAAAGGTGAGAATCTAGTAACACACAGACCTCTCTCAACCAACTCAAGGTTGTGGCTATATTTACGAGTGATAAATACAATGAGAAGCCTGAAACAACCATTCATAAAACCTATAAAGATACAAAAACTAAGTATAATATTGAAGAAAAAAAATTATAATATATGAAATATGAGGAGAATATTAAAGAATATCTACTTATGATAAACCAAATCTTAGTATGCCTTAATTAATAATTTATTACATTCAGATAAACTTAATAAAAATAGAATATCATGAGGCCTAGTTTATTTTGGAATTTAGGTACATAACATAATAGCGTGAAATAAAAATAATAACATTATTTAAAAATCATTTAATAATCTCTTGAAGTATATTTTTCTCTTCTAAATCTACATGGGTTAAAGTGGGGACATATATAATAATGGGGTAAGCTTTAAATCCATATCAAATAATAATAATACCATTAAATATGGAAATGTATTATATGTGATCAAAGAGGAATGTAGAGGAAATATATGATGGGTGATAATCATAAAATCGAACCCAGAAGCATGATATAAGATGATAGACTAAGGGAGACAAAGGAATATGGAAAAAATATAAAACATGACACTCTAAGCATAAGTCAAGGATAACCAATGATAAATCATGACATATTATTTTTAATATAACCTTACTTCAACTATAAATGGAATCACATGTGATAAAAACATTACCAATGTATTTTAGGGCTATATAATTTTGGTCGTACCCTTTGCAAACATATTCGGTACTTGCTTAAGTGTGCCACCAAGATCATTCAACATAAGATCGTATTTCATCAAAATTAATCACATGATTATGTATTGTGGGTTATATACAAGGAATTATTAGATAAATTAAGGACATGTATATATAGGTGAATACCATTGAGAGGAAATGGGGATGGGTATACACTATACAAACTTTTGGTATGGAAAATTTGTAGCATAATTTTGACAATATAACATGGGTACAAAAAGATACAAGGAAGGGTCTAATGAGAGTTAAAGTGTTATTTAATAACATTTAAATCATATTGTAAGTAATATATTTGTTTAAGTACATGTTACAACATGAAAATTTCGGAATCAAAAGGTGTATATAGATAAGTTTTTAAAAAAAATAAGAAAATGAGAGCATCACTAAATAAGATAGGGTGATTATTAATGCTTGGGTGAAACTTCTTAAGATCTTTTGGAAACCTTGGGAGGGCTATTTAGGGGTTGATAAAGAGTCACTTCATGATCTAAGAGTTTTTAGGGAATATTAGTTGGAGGATGTGTGGGTTTTTATTTCCAAATATAGGATATTTTTGTATTAACTTCTAAACATTTTTTTACATTAAATGATAAATTAATCCCTAAAAAACCATCCCCTAGTTTTTTCTCATGGTTGCTACCAGATAGGAGTGTATTTCATTATTTTATATGTTTAAAAACCTAAACCATTAAAATAATAACTTTGGTGATGTGGAAGTGAGTCATGTTCATAAAGAATTTATTTAAAAACATTAAAATATAATATAGGTTTTGGGGGAAATTAAGGGTTTATAAAATTAATAAAATAACCTCAATAAAAGATTATATTAAAGGGAACCACACTTTTTTAAGATACAATTTATATTATTTATTACATCACTTTTATACTTTTATGATGTTGTAATTCATATTATATAATTATACCATTTTTAATTTTTAATAAAAAAATTGACTTTGATAGAAAATTTTGAAAAAATAACCATTGAATAATTTCATTATTTTTATTCTAAAAAAGTATTAACTTTATCAAAATAATTCCAAAAAATGATAATTTTTTATTTTAAGTCAAAAATCCAATTTTTAATAAAGTACAATCTTCTATAATAATAGTATTCTAACCCATATAAAAATTATATTTTACTTTTTTAAATTTTATTATCATTTATAATTAATAAATATTATTTAATTGTAATAACTTTTTAAAATGTCATTTATTTGAATTTTTTTAATTCATCAGAAATAATGTCTTGGTTGAAACAATGCATATATCAAAAATAAAATTTGTGTTTCATTGTATAAAAATATACTCTTTATCAAAATGATAATTTAATCATTATAAAATAATAAATTAATATAAGTATAATTATTAGTTTATATATATATAATATAAAAATTCAGACATGTATGGTCTACATACATAGGTCTTCATTACATTAGTGAATTCTCTAAGTGTAAGGTGTTCGATGGTGAGATTTTCTTGTGGGGTTCGGGGAACAATGTTTAGGTCATGAACTCAATGATCTTGAATGTAACATGTAAATTGTTTTTCTCATTATTTATGTATTTAATCTCAATATAAACATGTTCAAGGGAAAATTAAAAGTGATTATATCTCTCATGGGAGATCTAGAAAAAGGGATTTAATGGGTCTAATCCTTCTAGTTGGGGCCAATGATTCTTTGTATGTATCAACACGATTAATCATAACTCTATATATATATTAATATTATCGTCACTATCTAAAGGGTATAATATCAATGGATAAAATACATAATGATATTTTATTTCTAACATGAAATAACTTATAATTAACCAAAATAACCAAGGGGGTACACGTTTTTTTTATAATTATATTTCATAATATGGCGTTTAATTATCTCAAAAGGTAATTTCAGTTATAATTTTTTGGTTTATTACATTATTACCCCATTAAAAAAATTCACCTTCAAAATTTCATTTTTACAAAAAAAACATATGGAGGTACTTATGTTTCATCAGACATTCTAGTTCCTAAGTCACTTCATCGGACATTGGTTCAGCCACAACACTTTGACCTGGTGAGGATTCTACTTTTATAGAACATTATCTCTGTGATCTATAGTCTTCACAAATTTCTACCCTCCTGAAAAAACACTCTCTAATTGTACTCTCTTTTGAGTCATTACAGGTGAGGGTTATGGTATACACTTATTCAATTGGGATACATGGAACACATCATGTACTTGAGATAAGTTATGTGGTAGGGAAATATAATAGGAATTTGTTCATATGTGATCATAGATCCTAAATGAACCAATTTATATTGGAAATTTAATTACATTCATACCAAACCAAATGAATTTATTCCACATCGACATATAGAGGAAAACATTTTATCTAACCTGAAACCCCAAGTCTCATTGATGTTTGTCTGTATAAATTTTTTAATAACATTGAGAAGTATTTAAATAACCTTGAATTGTTTAAACCTTATCTTTCATATCTTAGACAACATCAGGTGCCATAATCTTCCACTATCCAACATAATCATATTATTTTGGTGCATGACATTTTTCTCATATAGACCCTCATAAAGTAAAATTTAATTTCCAAAATTGAAACTTTTGATATATGAGAACTCCACTAGTGGAAATCCTTTATCCCAAAAACCATGTAAATCCATAGAAAAAGATCTTATCATATCCTCTAGAGCTTGAATAGTTCATTCAGACTAATCATTTGTCTGAGAGAGATAATCAGTGTTGATGCTCATTTTTATATATGATGATTGATAAAGGATTCTCTAGAACCTTGAGGTAAACCACAGATCTCAATCGGATAAAATATATAGTTTAAATCCATGTATGCATACCACTTCCATTATATATAACATGGTAAGATGGTAAAAATAGAAATATTACTTGATGGTATTGAAATGTGTTAACTTGGTAAGGTGATCGACTACCACTCAGATGGTGTTATTTCCCTTAGTTGTATTGGGGAGTCCTTCAATCAAATCCATATTTATGTTATCACATTTCTATACTGGTATTGGTAATGGTTAGGTCATAAAATTTGACTTATTTCATTCTTCCATGACTGTTTATCATAGAAATCCACGAGAAAAAAATTTATCAATCACTCTATTTATGTTATCAAACCAAAAAATGTTCTTTAAAAATCTATACATTTTAGTTCTTCTTGAAATAGACAACAATGATCTATGTACATCATCCAAAATTTCCCTCTTATGTTCTAATTTTTATGTGATTCAAATAAAGGTTCCAAAACCCTAAAAGTCCATATTTATCCAAAATAAACAATATAATATTTTCTATCTTTTTATATATAACCTTATCATCTTTTAGGTCCTCCATGATCAAATCAAGAATGGATGGTTGATCAGTTTTTTTATAAATGTAGGATAAATAAAGTTTTATATTACCATGTCCATCCTTTGAATTCCCATGAATATTAGATTCATTCCAATCCCCATTTAGTATATTGTTTCAAGATCCATTCTATATAAATAATCATCCTCTATTTTCCCCATACTATGATGTAAATGGATTGAAATGACATAATTAATGATAATCTCTAACCACCTTCTTTGGAGTGCATTGAGCTCCTGCGTGTGAATATATACTTGATAATTTTATGATCCTTATATAAGTCACACTTCTCCCCATAGAGATTATTTTTTAAATATTAAATGTGGAAATTAATGCAGCCAATTATTTATCTAGTTTTGGGTAGTTTTTCTAATGAATAATTTTTTGGAGGGAGGAAGAGGTTATCTATTTTTCATCTAACATGAGTACACAACCTAATAATTTTTTGGTTTCATCAATATATATCATAAATCCATCACCACTTGTGGGAAATGTGAGAATAATTGCAGTGATTGTCCTCTTCTTTATAAATTATAAATATTTACTCACATTCATCTTTCTAGAAAAAATTCACCACCACCTTATGACTTATCTTTGACAGATGGGTTGGAAATCATTAGATTTTTCTCAAAAAATTTATGATAGAACCTAGCTAATCTACGGAAAATATCAATTTCATTCCTCGAGGTTGGTCTAGGCCATCCTTTAATTGCCTCTATTTTTGAAGTGTCTATAGATATCCATTTATTGGTGATAATATTCACCATGAATGTTAATTACTCCATATAATATAATAATATTCGAAAATGTTCATACATATTTTCTTTCCAGAAGGTATTTTGTACATCATTCAAAAGAACTTCATGTTCCTCTATTATTCTTGAGTAGTTAATAATATTATCTTTAAAGACTACTAAAAATTTGTCAGGGTAATCTCTAAGGAGTTTATTCAATAATTAAATGGAGTGATTTAGAGTATTAGTGGTTTGAGATTGAATCATTGTGAACTTGTAGTGCTCATACCTTGTGTGAAAAGAAGTCTTGGGGATACCCTCCTTCTTCACCGTCACTTAATTATATCTTGACTAAATATCCACCATAGAGAAGTTGTGGGTCCTACGTAGCTGCTCAAACAAGTTATTAATCCATGGTAAAAGTTATTTTTTCTTTATCATTATTTTTTTTAGTTTGTGATAATTAATGTAGTTGTCCCATACTTATTCTTGATAAAGAGGGTTGGTGCAGCCCACAGGGAATCATTTGAGAATAAATACTCTTTATCTATATTCTATTAGGTTTTATTCTTTAGCACATCAAGTTCAACAATTTCCATTATATTTAGAGTCATTGATATTGGAAATTCTTCATGTATGAGACCATTTTACAAATCAACATCATATCTAGGAAAAGACTTGGAATTTTTTTAGGATATACATGGGTTATTTCACTTATAATATGAATGTCATCAAGGATAATAATTTCATTAGTCCCAATCATTTTGATATAGATATTATATCACTCAAGGAAATAATATCCATTCGTGATATAATGATACCAAATAAGATTCAACCTCCTACTTTCACCTTTATAGAATTAGAGGATGACTTGTGAAATAGAGGAGGATTTATTTCTTGTGGATGTTTTTTCTGGCACAATATAGTGGAATCCAATCCATAACCATAACATTATCTAATTCCACTAAAGAGAGTATCACAAGGTTTTCTAGTAAATTTATCAAACCAATTTTGATAATGGAGCATAATATACATAGGATAAAATAACATCCCAATCTATCATTTTCACTAAAAACTCCACTTCAATGTTTCGTTATGGTACTTAAATAGTTACACTAATCCTATTTGATATGAAAGAATGCATAGAACCTAAATAAAATAGTATATTTTCAATACATGAAGGAAAATATAGTATACATGTCACTACTTGATCTTTGGGATCCACCTCCACGTTTATGATGAAACATGCCCACCCTTTCTCTCTATGTCTTGGAGGTTGTTCTCATCAGTTTTCATTGACAACCCCTAGACACGTGCATTTATTTTCATAGTGTCTTTTCTTGTTGTAGTTGAAGAATCCTAAAATATAGGTAGGGTTAACAGGATAAATTTTTTTATCCATCACATTTGTGTGTTTCTCTAATCATAAATGTCTAGTTAAAATTTACGTCCTTCTTAAACCTTAAGCATTTCCATGACCCCTATTAGAATTTTTTTGGATTATTCTTTCAAAACATTTGACAACATGGATGTAGGAATTTATTAACCCCTTGAGACTTCTCAATCATACCTATAGGATTAAAATCCATTCTCTATATCTTATCTTCTGACCCATGAGACACATAAGATTCATTGATCTTATTTCGAATTTAAGGGAACATTGGACAATTTCTTGATATATCTCAAAGTCTTGAATTTACCAATATTTTTCACAAAATAAGATTTATCCCCATAGAAAAAAATTTAACATTATTGTTTGGGGATATTAAAATTTTAGAGGTATATCATTCAAGTATTTCGAAGTTCAATTTACACACCCTAATGGATTTTTCATCCTTTTAGTTAATTAAAATGGAATCCCTGTAATTTTTATGTCTAAAATTTCAAGGAAAATATCTATCGAAAATTAATTTTATGAAATTCCTTCCAATCAATATCTTCAATATAATCCTAATTTTTTTCATTTTTATCTGATTTCCACCATTGATCATCTGCTCATTGCATGTGTTTAACATCCATTACAATCATTTCTTTCTCAAAGCATTGAAGGATAGAGAATATCATTTCAATGTAGTTGATCAATTATTCCATGATTAAAGGATCAAATGATCCCATAAAAATTAGATGCTTTTTCATATAAATTTATCGATTGAAACTTTCTCATTATAAGGGGTATTATGGTCTTCCTATTGATTCATGGTTCAGTCCAAAACAAGAGATAATTAAGAATGTATTTTCTAAAATTTCTCCACTCCTACTCCCACTGGTTTGGGCATCACATTTGGTCAATCATCGTATTTCCCCGCACATTGGTTATTGACATCGTTTCTCTGATTTCTAATAGTTGAATAAAAATAATTTCAAAATTAGGGATGTGTATTTTTAAAATTTTAAACACATGAATAAGAAACCGTGTACATTAAAGGGATAAATGATTAGTGAAATATATTTCATAAACTAAGTATTTCTAGTTTTGAATCTAAGTTATCCATCATGTATTTACTTAATATAAAATATTGTGGGAATTTTTATTCCCTTGTTAATGGTTCAAAAAGATCTAGTGAATTTACCAAATTATATACCCCTATAGTGTTAAAACGAGAGTGTAATAATACTAATTTTCAAGGTGTGGGTAATAATTAAATAAAGATCAATGCATCTTTTCTGGGGTTGTTAACCATGCATAAAAATTTATCAGAGCCACGTCCACTTATAGTATCCAAAAAGCGATGTATTTTTTTATAACCCATTACTCAATATGTTTAAAAAAATTTAGGAATGTTTTCAAATGTTTAGTCTTATCCTTACGGTTTTTACTATAGTTTTCTAATCCCAATCCCCCAAAATATCAAGGCTTTTCTCTAATACCAACAATGAAAACCGATGTTTTAATACACATTAATTTATGATTTAATATATAATTATGTACTTAATAAAACCCTATAAGACTATGATTCCAAGTGTATTTGGGTAATTTTGTAGACAATATAACCACTTTCAATATAAAAACAAAAAAAACATAAAATTCATTTAAAATTCCCATAAAATTTGTGTTGTTATTCTAAAATTCTATGGGATAACTTGGGGAAATACATAAGAATATGGTGAGATATAAATCAATATATAGGAATGACCAAATAATGGAATATGGTAAAGAAGTACATGTGATCCAAAATTCATATTAAGATAACAAATTATGTGATATAATCATAATATTGAGTATTTAATCATGATATACGATAATAACAAAATGGAAATATGGGAACATGGAGATAACATAAAACATGTCATCCTAAGAATAAGTCAAGGATAACCAAAAAAATCATTAATAGTGTTTTTATGATAACCTACCATACCCTATAAAAATTATCTCATGAGATGAAAACATTACCCAATGAATTGGAGTGATATATAATTCTGGGATAACCCTTCACATTAATAAATGGACATGCATAAGTATTTCACATAGAACATCCACATAAGATCATATTTCATCAAATTTAATCACATTATTAAGTAGTGTAGGTTACAAATATGGATTCATACAATAAAATAAGAATAATTATATTTAGTTAAATACCATTGAGTGTAAATTGAGATGGTTATTCACTACACAAATGTTTTTCATGAAAAATCAAAGGATAAACTTGGTAGTGTAACAAAGACACATAATGATTAATGTTGGGGTTTAATGAGAGTGAAACTAGTCTATAATGACATCTAAATCATAATAACATTAATTGGTATTTGTAAAAACATATCCCAATATGGAAAATTGGGAATCAAAAGGCATAATATAAATAATGTTCTTGAATAAAGAGGAGAATGATAGGATCCCTAATCATCTTAGGATTCTTCTTTAATATTGGGGTATTATTAAGAGAACGGGGATCCATTTGAGGGATATATAAATATAATTTTATATTATCTTAATTATGTAAATAATTTTAGGAAATTTTAATGGGATTTTTGAGGGTTTTACAACAATAGAGAGGGGAATTTTTTATTAATTTCTAAAAATAGGTTTCAACCACTATAAGAGAAATTAATCTAAACCCTAAGCCATCACATGTTATTTTCCCATTTATTTCTTCCATATAGAAGATTATATAGTTATTTTATAATTTTTGGATTCTAACTCCTTAAAATAATACCCTTGGTAATGTTTGAGTGATTCATGTTCATAATGAAAATATTTCAAAACCATTAATTATAATATTTCTTTTGGTGGATTCATTAAGGACTCATAAAGTTAACCAAATAACTTAAAACACATTATTTTAAATGGTAAATTTTATTTTTGTTCTTGTATTACCTTGATATTATTTATTACATTAATTTTTTTCTTTTTTGAGGGCACAAAACATTTCTTATATTGTTCCTATATTTACTTCTTTTCGAAAAATTTGACTACCCCATGAAAATTATGAAGAAATAATTATTCGATAATTTTGATATTTGAATTTCAAAAATAATATTATGTTTTTCAAAATAATTCCCTAAATATAATAATTAAAATGTTTCTATCCAAATTCATCAATTATTCAAAAATATTGGTTTTTTACAATGACATTCACTGAGTCTTATAAAAATTATATTTTACATTGAATAATTATATTATCCTTAAAATTTAATAAATTATACTTAATAATAATTTTTTATTAAATTATAATTTATTTAAATATTTCATGAATTCATCAAAAATGTTTTCTTGACTGAAACTACACATATCTAAAATATACAATTTTTTTATCATTATATCAAAATCTAATATTTATCAAACATATTATTTAATCATTATAAAGTAATAATAAAATAATAAAATAATAATTAATTTTTATATATATGTAATCATATTGTTATGGTATTGATACATATCCATTTATTACACCAGTGAATTCCCTAAGAGTTAGGTGGAATTGATATCATTTTTAAAGGGTGGTTTGGAGGACATGGTTTTGGCCATGATAATGATGATCTTGAACTTCTTTAATTAATGGTTTAGCCCAAGATATAGTTGTTTGGTCTATGATTGGGCTTTATGGGTTAAAATCCCAGTGATGTTATATACCTCGGAAGCTATGACAAATTGGTTTTATATGGTATAATCCTACTAGTCAAATAACTTAACCGCCTTTTTCTATTCCAATTGAATTTATAATTTCCCTATATATATACCAATCATATGATCAAAGTGTAATTGATATATTAACAATAGATATGATAATTAATGGACTTTTTAATCTAAATCTAAATAACTTATACTGGTGAAAAATAACCAAATTAGTTCATGTTTTTTTATAATTTCATTTCCCAATAAGGAAGTTAATAATTTAATAAGGGAATTTAATTTTTAAATGTTTGGTTCACTACACTATCTCTGAAAGTAATAAAATAATATACTTTATTCCCTCAGTTAATGAGGGGAAAATCCAAACCAAAAATTAACAAAATTCTAAAGGAAATGTTCTCTCATGTTAAATTCAATATCCCCTTCTTGATTCAATAGAAACCATACCGACCTAATAAAAGTAACTTAAAGACCTTTTTACATTAAAAATAATATTCATAAATAGAAAACGCATCATTTTGGTTAATAATGTGAGCACCGCCATCTTTGAAACCATTCATTCTATGTTAAAGGAACCAATTTATATATACATAAATATTTAACTGGGATAAAAACTGTTTTAAAATGTCTATATGATATGTGATATAGTGCTAACCACATTCTATATTTCATGTATTTATAGTTAATTTCAGGTATATCCAACATATATATCTCACTCTCCAACTTTTTAATCATGTTTTTTGAATTCATAAGGTTATCTTAAAGGATGTTTCAGTGACATTATAAATTTTTTTACTCTGACTATTTTGTTATCTTTGATATTTACCATAACATAGTTCCCAATATAAATCCTTAATCTTCCTTGGTTATCCATAAAAAGAAATAATCAACTCAAGCATCTGAATTATAAAGACACAAGATGATAAACTTTTGAAACATGGTCCTTGATCTCCATGTCTATAATTTAATCGTTAAAATTAGTAATGAAGAGGAGGTTTATGAGGTTATTTGGGTATGTTGGTTTAAAGTTTATCCTAAGGAACATCAAGGAGTATTTAAATTGTGACTAAGTTAAGGGGAAATCCATTTCCTTTATTCATATGAGGGTAATTTTTTAACTGGTCTTGATTATTATGAATACAACTTCATTGATGATTTTATTATCACTAATTAGGAAACCCTTTGGAGAAATCATGAATATATAGTATATATCCTTTCTTGGAATTGATCTACGATGTTTAGATACTGAAATATCTATAAACAAATGTGTAAATCCATTCTTTAATTCTATAAAATTAAATCAAGTCTAATTCCAACTCCAAATTTATCTCATGTAATTTGGATCAATTGAATAAAAATATCAACTTCCTAACTTCTTTTCTTATATATTAATTATTAAGTAATAACTGAACCCATTATATTTGTATATATTATTATGTAAATTTAAATAATGTGAAAATTCATCTTGATGTATTAATAAAGAACAAAAAAAATTAAATATTCTATTTTTTATATTATTATGATTATCCCACTCAACAAGACCAATAGTATGGTTCTAAAACTTATATAAAACCAAAATTTCAACCCTAGTATAGAATAAATTCCAATGTAATGAAAGTGGTTAAAAAAAAATCCTTAAAATTATGAAATATGGTATTATATAATATAGGGAGTTCATTTTGAACTCGTAATAATAAACTAAGATAATTTTTGGTATAAACCATGTAATTTTTGTATTTTTATTTGATTTTGTTTATATTTTTGTTTTTTTACTTCATCTATTAAAAAATAAAAATAGTTGTTTATTTTTTAATAATATATTTTGTTTTTAATTTTTTTAGTTAAGGGGTCGCTTTTGGGTTTCCATGATTCTCTAATATTTTATCCCTATAAGATTTAGTTGCTGAAGAATCTAGCTATTTGAAATTAAACCACATAAATACTAGAGTTTCGACCAATATTCAATCATCCATAAGGATTCAACATGTGACATGGATCCAAAACGATAGTTTCATGTTTATGCGTATTTATCTTCCAACCATGTTTTTTTTATTATTTAATTCTTAAACATCTATGCTTTAAATAGTCTCCAATTATAAACTCTCTCTTATATTCTCGTTCAACTTTAAGAGAAATTATAGCCTAATTTAGGGGTAAAAATATGGGCTTTTTTTAAATAAAAATTTGGATATTTTGAAAAATTAATTAATTTATCCTTTCTTGTGATAATGAATCATTTTAAATTTGAAATAATATTTTTAAATGATTCTTTATACCATGATTCAGATTATAATGAATGTATTTGTTCAAGAGAAAAAAAATTTCAAGCATGGTTGTCTGATGTTTTTTTACCATTCATATTTTCCCTAGTTTAATCAAAATATCATTATGCACATCCTTTGGATTTTATGGTCTGATATTGATTACTTAGGGCCTAATAATTTTATCATAATATTTGTAATTACCTTTTCTTTAAATTGAGTATCCAAAAAAAGTTGAAAAAAATGAAAATATAATAAAGTAATGTAGATAATTGTATTTACATAAGGTCTTGAATATGAAACTTGGGGAAAGTGAATATGTAGTTTTCACTTAAAGATTTATGCTTTAAATATCTAGTATAATGAAATTGATTCTAATAATGTGGGTAATCTCACACTTTAGGATATTTACTCCATATATTTCATGCATGTAGTTGGTCGTTTGTTTTTAATTATAGTTAAAAAATACAAAAAAACACAGTGGATATCATCTTCAAGTGTAAATGTGATTTCTACATAGTAATTCTATATCATTCCCATGACTAAAAATAAAACCCTATGTTTTGGGTGATTGAAAACACATTTTTTGTGTAATTTTTATTTTAGGAATGAAATGGGATAATTTGATCAAATGAATTGGATTAGGGATGGAATATGATTATATATTTATATTTTTTGGAAGTATTTTTATATTTTTCAATATTATTTGTTGTGAGGTCCTAATGGAAACTATTTCACATTAGTATTTTTATAGGATGAGGGAATTATATTTTGATCATTATATGAATTAATTTTATATGGACTGGAAAAATAAAATTTAGGGTTTTGAATTTCTACTAAATCTAGATACTTTTAGTATATTATAAATAGTTCAATTGTGCTTAGTTTTTAATAAACTCTATAGATGATGAATCTTAAAATTTTAACTTCATTTCTCGTCATATGTGAAAATATTTTATAAAATGTACAAAAGTAGTCTATTTATAACATTACCTTTTGGAACACTCTCTTTTCATTAATTTAATGGGAATTTTTTTTATTATATTAATATTTATTTCTATAATGCTTTTGTTTATTTTTTACTGATAGATAATTCATAATAAATGACGGATATTGTGGGGTAAAATTTAAAAAAATGGGTAAAAAAATTATAACTCAATATTTTAAATTATATTTAGAGAATATAATAAAGATCCATTGAATCTAAAAGTTCATTGGTGTTTATAGAAAAAAAATTCAAAAAATTAGTTCAAAGTGACTTAAGATAATTCAGATATTTGGAAGGATATATGGGCTTCCAAAGTGCAAGTTTACATTCATGGAAAAGCATCCTATCCCAAAAATTCCACAAACAATTTCAATCATAAGATCAAAATAGAATATCAAATAAGGTAAAATGTTTTCAAATATTAGAATACATATTTGGGAACATTTTTTTATTCTACTATACATATTACTTCTCTTAACATGAATATTTATTAGACAGTCAATGTTGAGAAATAAAAAAAATTCCATGTAACCTTACAAATGATGGAAATTTAATTCTCTACGAACTTTACACCACCCTCTAGAAAACCATAATTAATTGGATAAATTTCAAATCTTCATATTGGCCAATCCTCTAAAAATGACTGTATTAGGTCAATTTGGGGGATGGAATTAGGGCTTTTAGATTTTTATCCTCAATTAAAATTTATGCATCTATCTTATTATCTTCAATGTATTCTTCATTACAATATTTTAGGAACCCATTATTGTATTTTAAGGAAAGTATTTCCTTCCTCTAAAAAACTATTTCATTTCACCTTGTCCCTATAATAACATCAATTTTATTATGTTAATCTATTCAAAAAACATTGTTCGATATCTTATTTTTAGTTTTATGTCTGTTTCTTATTCTCAATATTATTAGAAAAGTTTCATCTTTCATTAAGAACATTTTATCAACAGATTGTTAAGAATCTGATGGGTTTGTTTTCTGGGAGTTTCGTGGCCTTTTTTTATTTTATTTCATGTGATTTAACCCTCCAATTATTTATTTAATTTAAAATTTCAATTTAATGACTTATTTCATCCTTATTCTTGATAAATTTAAACTTTTTGTATTTTAAGTGCTTGTATTGTCATATACCTTGGAATGATCATGAATATGATAATTTAAGAGATAATGTGATTATACATGTAAATTTTTATAGATTATATCAATGAATAAAGATATTTGTTGCTATCACATTGAATAGATACTTCTTTAATTAATCATCTAAAATTATATAATAAAAAACATCTAATATAGAACTATCAAAAACATAGGATCAACCCACATTCCTGATTAAATTTAATTTGAATCCATATTTATATTATTACTGATTTCAATTAGTCCCAAATAATTATAAACTTTTTAGGAAAAAAATTAATAAGAAATTCTTTTAAATTATATGACTACTTAGGTATCTATGGAATTGAAACCCTAACTATGTAATAGGAGATTGTATCTTCCCATAGGGTGAATTATTCTAAAACAATCAATATCACAAAGATTCATCGAATGGAATGTTTAGTTTTTTTATATATTCATGATCCTAATAGGATGTCTTAGTTGATGGTGATTAACAATAATATTGAATTATTTAATTATTTTACTCCTTATTATAGAATTCTGGAAATGATTCTTGAGAAAGTGATTTTTATGTTTTGGACTAATAATAGCACATATATTTACTCAAATTAATGTGGAAATGATTTCATAAAAACACAATATATTGAATTAAGATTTATGATTAAGGATCCATCAACATAAATGTGTGGATTAAAGGATTATTGAATCATTAAAAATATTCCTTAACAATTCCCATTGAAAAATATTTACCAGAGAGGTATCATTAGGATTCAATTTCGACATTGGTCTCTATTAATAACAGTGATTTTATGAGTCTCATAGAATAAAATAATCCTTATGAGATATGTTATGGAAAAAAATCTAATTTGAAATACATTGTAATTTTTCAAAGAAAATATTTCATTCTCAACTATAATAAAAACTATCAAAAGTTTAAATTACAAGGATATAGTGGGATTTTTTAACTAATCATCCAAGATAAATGTGTAAAAATTACTCAACAATAGTCTAGAGAAAATATTTCCAAAACATTACATTCTTCTTGAGGAAAAAAAGTAGAATTCCTAAACTAAAGAGAAGATTTCATAAGAAATTGATGCTAAAATAAGCATCTTTGGGGGGGATATATGGAGCTATAGATAATTATGAAAAATAATCTAATGATGAAAATATTAAAGTAACAGTAGTAGCTAAAAATAATTCAATAACTATAGATATGATCAATGAAGTGAATTTTATTGATGACCAGATAAATCTGGTACAACAAAATAATGAAAAATTATCTATAAAAACATCATTATTATATAAAGTAGAGGAAATAATTTTCAAAAGGTTGTTAAAGAGAAATAATTTATCAAGAATATGTGTGAGGTTCATGAAAAAATTGAGAAATATGAACTTGGGAAATTATTCCAAGGCCTGAAGACAAAACAATTCATTACAACCCTATTGGTTTTCCATAAAAAAACTCAATAATGAGAGCATGGTTATACAAAACAAGTTATTTTGGGATTGTAAGTGGTATTCCAAAATTGAAAAGATTTAAGTATATAATGATTTATCCTCTTACATGCATTAAAAACGATTTAACTTTTTATAGATATTATAGAAAAATGTTTTACAAATGTACATAAAACTATTATTCCATAACATTATACTAGTAAAATTGTTTTATAATGAGATTTCAGGTGATTTTATTTTTATAAGGATGAAACCAATGTTTTTAGTTGGAGATAGTATTTTGTGCACTGAAGTGATAACCAAGACCACGGTATGTTATATTTGATTAATTTCTAAAAAACCCCAATTTTCAATAAGTATGAGACGCCCATATTCTCTATATCTAAAAGAAGAATGGTCAATGCATTATAATTTTCATTTATATTGATGAACTTATATATGTAGGATCAAATGAAATATAATATATATAAATTGAGGAATTCATGAGGTACAAGTTTGAGATGGAAATGATTACAGATATAATATATTTCCATATTTTTTAAGGTATATAAGGCGTGAAACATTAATTTCAACATCAAAGTATTCATAGGAAACACAAACAATATTTGGAATGGGGGATGCCTTTGAAATAAAAAACACTGGATGTTAACTAGATGAAGTTATCAATAGGTTATGATAATAAATTGGTTGTTTTGATAAAATATAGTCAAATATTTGGGGTCATATTTTACATAATTTTAATAGTACCCGACATTGTATTTTCCACTATTCATACCACATAAATCCAAGTAAATTAACATGAAAGTATATAGAATAATACTATGGTATATCAAAACCCTGCTAGATTTGATAAATGTATATTGGTCTAGTTTAGTGGATGATTGTAGGATTATTTCAGGTGGTGAATTCTATCTTAGTGGGGTTTGTATTTATTGGTTAATAAATTGTCAATTTTATATTTCATTGAACACTTTATAAGCTAAGTGAATTGCTTCAACTAAATAATATAGTTAATTAATATCGGTAAAATATGAGCTTCATGTTGTTTTAGTTAATCTGAAATCTCATATTTAAATAAACTGTGATAACTTGAGCATTATTAATCATAAAAAAATATAATTTTCATCAATCAAGTAAAAAAGAACATCTAGATAAAGAATCACATAATAAATAAAAATGTTGAACAAGTACTCATTCTGCTAGTGTATGTTTCTATAAAGAATCAAATTTTCGATATCTTTATAAAGGAACTACCCAAGGATATTACTAAAAAACAATGTTTGGTCTTTGATCCAACCATCACTATCCGACTAGATGGTTTCGGAGAATAAATCCCTACCCCCTAAAAGAATTTTGAATCTATGGAATTATAAGACAGTTCAAATGGTATAATTTTTTTGAATTTCTGGTCCTATGTTGCAAACATTCAATGATGTTATATTTGGTTTAAATAAATATGGGGGATAATTTTTCCATTGTTAGAATATGAGTGGAATTAATCTCTCTTATTGATAAATGGGGAGTTATACCAATCTATCAAAGTGATGAATGTGGATATCACTTGGATGTTTATTTAGTATGGATTTTTCACAAGAACTTTTGGTACTATGTGGTTTTGAATATCATGATTATTAATAAAAAATTAATAATAACATTTCATTTTACTCTTTTTTGTCACTCCAATATTAACTCATTTCATTTTTCACCAAATGATTGTTAAATCATTTATAAATTATATGGTTTCATGATATTACGACATTTTTTTATATTTTTTGTTAAAG
The DNA here is from genome assembly GCA_963277665.1 of Viscum album. Taxonomy (NCBI): domain Eukaryota; kingdom Viridiplantae; phylum Streptophyta; class Magnoliopsida; order Santalales; family Viscaceae; genus Viscum; species Viscum album. The sequence continues at coordinate 65,637,636 of OY728128.1, forward strand.
GATTTATATTTTTATGTTTTTAATGATTATCAGCAAACCAAAATGGGATATTGTTAGAAAACAATAGTATATAAGAATTTTTATATTGGGTTTGTTTTCCAAGAGAGTGAAAATCATCCTAAAAGGTCTAAGGATTCATGAATAATTTGTTCCATAGTGATTGAAGGTGTGTGTATAAAGAAGAAAAGATTTTTATATAGGGAATACATCGCACCTCGACACTATAGATCCCACTAAACCATCTTATATATAAGATCAAATATTTTTTATTAAATAACATTTTTTGAAATAATAAAAATACCATGCCTATAAACACTTGACCTTAAATAGTCTATAAATTAAATTTTTTAAAATAATTCACATTATTTAATTTTTAGGATCTTTTTAGTTTTATTTTTTTAGGTAATTACATGATAAATCTTACATAAAAACACATGTTATAAATATTGGAAACTTACTCTTTGAATCCATTTTTTTCATAAACCAAAACAATTAAGATATAACAAGTTTTATTTCCCTGAAAAATATTCACAATTTTCACCTTTACCTTATCATTGTAACAACCCATATATAAAACCATCATAAAATCATTTTAATATACAGTATGATCAGAAAAATATCAGTATGGGACATAGTAAAAAATAAAGAAACTCATTAGTGCACTTTAAACCCATGAGATCATAAAATTGATTTCCTTTAATATAATAAACTATGAGATCAAACCATAGTTCACTTAAAAATTATATACATTTTACTGCACAAATTATTTCATAAAACACATTATAATAAAAAATATTTGAAAAAAATAATCATGAGGTTTTCTCATAAAACATGAGTATAATGTCGTTAGTTTTTTACTGAGTTGAATTTCCTCAAATGGTTTTTTTTTCTGACATTGGTGAGAATTTGAAGTTGTCAGGAAATATTCATACCCTAATTTCAAGAGTGTGATTGACCCATGTCATTTTTTTTATAAGTTTCTTAATTCATGGTAAGTGCCTTATTGTTTCGACTATGTTTTGGGTGTGGTGGGTCCCATAAGCTCATATCTGAGAAAGCATAGACATAGGTGCATGGTTTGGAAAAACTGTTCAGCCTCCCAGCAGAAACTGTGAGATCCACCTATAGAACTACACATGGTTTTTCAAAGTATATTGGTGAGAGCACATGGAGCTATTAGAAATATACATTTTTTAATAGAGTGGATTCTCATGGTCTCTGCATAGTTTGGAAAAATGTGTGCCCAGCCTGTTCATGTTTGGAACTTGGACAATGATCACTTCTAGATTGGTGCACGGATATCCAAACTATGTGGTGAAACCATATGGATCATTTATTTAGGTGAGATTATAAAATTTCCCCTCCTTATATTTATCTTATTTTCTTTTCATTTTTTCTCTACCTACACGTATAGTATAGGTAGAGCTTCATCTTACCCTTTTTGAAGGATTTGATCCAACTCTTGGAATTGAGTTTTGGTTCTTGATCCATTAGTATCTTTGGATGTCCATCGGAAAGGTCTTCAGCCCTATTAACTACCTTCTTAGTTTGTCTCCCCATACTGAATGTTATATCCAAGTGATCCCCTTTTCCCTATTTTTATTGATTCAACTAAAATGTTGTTTTCTTTCGATTTGGCTCGCATTAGAGGTCGATATCGGATGAGTGATCACTAATTAGAATAAGGAAGTTGGTTCCTAGATTTCTCCTTGATTTTTCAGATGTTTTGGTGGTGCATTCTTAATTTTTTCATGTGGGTTGTCTGAGTGAGACCGTAATTAATTAATTCATGAATTATATATTATTAAATTTATTATATGGTTTGTAAATTGGAATTATCCAACTCCACTACAAATGGTTAATATGGGTGAGGGATGGAACCGACCTGGGAAGCTTTGTTTGGGTTTTTTTATTAAATTAAATTGAATTATTTGTATTAAATCTCGTGGTTCCATGAGAACTTGATGGGATTTCCCTGAGGACTGAGATTATGTTCATCTCTTTTATTGAAGTTAAATAGTGCTTCATGTTGGATTAGGATCGAGGCATGGTGTGATGATGATCACCAGGACAAGGTTACATGGTCATCAGATTAAGATGATAAGGATGTTAAGATAGGGGCATAGCCCATGTGACACGAGATAGTGTTTAATAATGGGATTCAGTGAAATGTTCATTGGGGGTAGAGGTTCTTTAGGAGTGTATAATCTTTTTTTGTGACTCCAACTCACCATTTATTGGTCGACCCATCATTGGAGTCATGTGCCCACATATTGGACTCAGATGCGGTGGTTTAACCACTCATTATGGGTGGAGGGCCCATAGATTACGCATCTTAGGTTATTGTGTTGACCATTGGATACAATGGGGGTTTCTCATCATATAAAACCATGTATATGGTGGGGGAACATTAGTTAAATGTGTTGAGACCATCAATTAGGGACTGGCGCTCATTGTAAAACATGAGACTATTGGACCTGGATATTGGGAGGATGAATATCGTTATTCCTTGGGACATAAACTATTGATCTAATATTGATTATAAATAATTATATTTTATGATATATATCATATTGTATTTTTATAAAAGGCTTTGATAAGATGGTGATCTTTTGAGCTGATCTCTGAGAAGCCAGGGACTTGATTGGGCTTGCTATTTGGATTTTGGTTACATGATTGGGGGCACGAGGTGCTTTTGAAATTATTACAGGAATAACTCAGGGGTTCACCTAGATTTCTAATCAAAAAGGGATTCTTCAAGTGATAATCCCTAGATCCTTTCCACAATAATTATATATATGTAGATAGGTGATGTATACCATATATTATAGGGGTCACATTTTTAGACTTATATCGATTATGGCCTAAGTAGGTTGAAACTTCCTTGTGGTTGTTGAGAATAAAGGAAGTAGTTCAATTAATAAATAGTTTCACATTTCCATTGAATTACTTTCTAAATACTTGTTCATGAAAATGGATAAAGATAATAACATTCTAGTGGTGGACTAATTTGACTATACTCACACCAAACATGGCCCCCTTACTGATGCACGCAAAATTTATGCCTCTGAGATTAGGTCAGAGACCGTGCTTAGGATTTGGACTTTAGTGATCATTGTTGTGTTACTTTGCTTGGGATATATGGAAGGGGACTATGGTGGTTACTTCTTCTACTGGAGTTTCCTTTTTGTTCATCATTCTTTATATATATGTACTAATGGCCGACCATGGGAGACCCTGTTTGTTTATTACTATGTATAACCTTTTATGGCATGCATTGTCTTCAAATGGTATGATTTTTATCTTATTTATTTTTTATTATTGTTTCTATATTATTATTCTTCCACATTTTTTTATTCCGATAAGTTGGCTCTTATTCCACTACTATATATATTTACAAACAATTTTTATTATCACTTCCTGAGGGTATATCCTCCCCCACTTGGACCTATTTAAACTGATCTACTAGTTGGCGCCTTTGACATATGGGGTGTCACATTTAAATCCCAGTGTCTAACTGGACCAGAGCATAATATAAATTGGTATCTAGTTTGGGAAGCTATAAATAGTATCATAGGAGGGTTCTTGTTGGTGTTTCCTTTGATCATCACATGGTCTAACTGTTAAATGATAATTGTGTTTGAAGGGTTACAAATGATATAAAATTTTACTTTTTATTTTTGGTATTAGTATTTATGTTATGGTTGACCAGAGTCAAGGATACAGTCAAGAATTTGTGAAGAGATCATTATTGAGTGCCTAAAACCCCATGAACATGGGATAGACTAAGTTTCAAGGGGTAGTAAATTAACATTCTCTTGTATTCTTTTAAAGTTGAATTTATTTCCACCTCGGGTGGTGCACTTGGGTGTGAGGGTTATCTGTTATTTTTATTTTTTTCTCTTGGATCAATAGGGAAATGGAATATTGATTATGCCTCATGATGGTATTGTTTCTCAAAATATGTATGTTTTCTTGTTATAGTCATTGAGTACCTAGAATGCACTAAGAGGGGTTGGGTTGTTTGAAATGTCATCAAAGAATCTAAATAGTGTTTTATTACTTTTCCTTTTTGGTGGAATTATACTCATCCAACCAAGGAATGTGGTTCCAATGATATTTTTATGTGATTCTATATGCATTTGATCTATTGGAATGAACCTGATAAGGGTAGGTAGGGATGATGATAGGGTGTGAGATGTTTAAATTGTCAACACATAAGCTAAATAGTGTTTTCATATAAATCCTCTTTATGGAATTTTACATATATACCTAGATTGATACAAGATATGTGATCCTTGACTCGAATTGGGTTTGGTACGGTGGGCATGAGGCCAAATTATATGTGATTCCTAACTCCATTGTGTGTGGGAAGGGCGTTACGAGGTTGGATTTTATGTGATACCTAACTTTGATGTGGGTAGGCATGGGGGAATGAGTCTATATTATATGTGATTACTGACTATAATTGGGGTAGGAAGTTTTCCATTAATCTATATTGAACCTGATACATGAGTCTGATACAGGTAGGTAAGGGGCCAAAAGGCATGATGACATGTGGAAGGGTGCGGTAGTGGATTGTAAATGCGGTGACATCTAATTTCTATTACACATTTCCCTAACTATGATATATATATACTTAAATTATTGTTTGACAATCATAATTGATATTCAGTGGGATACCACCTAAATGGGATCTAATGGAGAATCAGTAGGTAAGTGATGTGGTGATGCATGAGTGTGTACGAGATGAGGCCCCGGAGAGTCGGGGTGAGGCCCTAGAGGTTCAGGAAGATCATGAGATGTAGGTATAAACTCTAGTATAAACATGATAGATATACTATATGGAAGTATTTGGGCCATGTATTGATTAGAATATTAGGTAATGTCTGTTTGTTGTCATCTAACTTACCGACATGGGAGATCAGGGAGATTATCTATCTATTGAATACAGGACTCAAAAGTTATAATCTCATCACCCACCATGATTTCAAGGTTAGGGTGGACTATAAGAACTAGGAAAATAGATTGATTAATTCCATACCATCATTGAAACGATTGAAACACCCCCAAGTTCGAGGGAGAAGCTAGTGATGTACATGATCCAAGGACCGGAAAAGTGCTGGTGAGGGTAAACATGAGGGACTACTTTGAAAGGGATTTGAAGCCAGTTTCTTTGATAAATTCTTCCTAGATTCACTAAGGTTGGGATGAGCCTATGAGTTCAGGAATCTCCAATAGGAGGATACATCTATCATGAACTATGTAGCCAATTTGAATGACATGTCTCATTTTTCACTGGCTTTGTTAGGCGATGACATTGCCAGGCTACAACGCTTTGAGGATGACTTGCAGCATGTCATCAAGGCTCAGGTGAATATATTCAAGATGATTTCCTTTTAATAGGTAGTACACCAAGTTATGATAACCAATGGAAACATGATAATCTAGTCATATAGAATCCAAGTGGTGGTGTTAGGTGTTATTAGCAGTGATGCTTCTTGTAGTATGAAGTGGGGCTATGAAGAGTATTAGTTGGGAAGCTAGACTAGGGATTTAGGAAGACTAATGAGGTATGGGTATACAGAAATGTGATTCTAGTGTGGGTTTTTAGTACATGTTTAGACCCAGTGTGATCAACATTAAATGTTGTGATGGGCATGCAACCATGTGGTCCATTTAGTGAGAGTCTATAGGAAGTCTTATCAGAGAGATGAGAACTTGGGACCGGGGAGGAATCATGGATCTGATGGATGATTGGTAGAAATACTAGGATATGGTATCTAGGATCCATCAACATGTATAGATATTCAAAGAGATATTAGAACCCAATAATGGGGTTAGTTTATGGTAGATTGTGTAGCACTATAGGGAGTTCATGCCTCAAGTAGTCTGGATTTAGGCCAGGTGCACTTTTTTGAGATTCTAGGGTTATATAAGGCCATGTATATTAATAAAATTATAAGTATTTCATGATTAAAATATTTACTAGGTTTTCCTTTTGTTGTAATGTTTCTATTTTTGGGGCATGAGGTGCACTTGTACTGTTTTTGGACTTGCTAGGTGTGGGTTAGTAGGATTGAATGAGTTGTGGTGCATGATGTGTGTGTGTGAGGAATTATGGAAGCTAGATTAACTATGAGAATAGATTTGAATAGGTTTTTATATGAGTTTCATAGGTATTTGGGAAACTATGGGATTTAGTTTATGTATGAGGTGTGTATGTGTCATTATTTTGATAGGAACACATATGTATGAATGGAGCAGGTTTATCTTGAGCATCAGTTGAGAAGAAGGATTTTGGGTGTTTAAGGATATGTATGACATTATTGGTGATAGCTATGACATGGGAATAATTTGAGAAACTTATGAGGTGTATGAATGAAAATGAATCCTGGGAGGACTTTTGAGTTTGGGGATGGCCGGTGGAACCATTGGGATGTTTTTTTTGGTTCTATAATCGACCAGGTAGGTAACCCTTAGGGTGGGGATTTCCTTGAAGGAAGTTCACATAGGACTTGATAACCAATGTAGAATGGTTAAAATATATGATGTGGGTATGTTTGGTACCATATTTAGCTAAGGATTAATAGCTTCTGGATAATATATGTTATGGGGGGGAGACTGTAACATCCTAGTTTTTTGAGTGGGTTGGATTTCTTCAACCTCTTTGAGTTTTTGAGTTTGTTGAGCATGCCAAATTTCCTCTAAATCTTAATAACCAAATTTCGAGAGTTTGATTGATTCAAGGACTAGTTTTTAGATTTTTTTAAGTCAAGTTAAGTAACTTGGTGTTTTAAGTGATTTTCATGGGTGGTGTGGACAGAAAAATTAGTTTTAAGAAAGCACAGACAGAGCCACACATTTTTCACACCTTATATGACTTCCCAAGGGAAACTGTGGGACCCGCCAAAAGAATTGGAAGAGTTCTTTCCAACCATTCTATTGGGTTTAGTGGTCGTAAAACATCTATGTGGTTTTTAATAGAGGGTATTCCCATAGTATGTACATGGTTTGGAAAAATGTAGGCCTAGATAAAGTGTCTGTGGAGATTGAATAGTGAGCATTAAAATTTTATCACATAGTTAGAAAAACTGCGTGGCCAAATAGTGATTCACATTTATTTGTTTCAAATTAACAAATTTCCCCTCTTATTTATTTTATTTCCCCCTCTTTTCTCCTATACCCACAAGTACTATAGATGATGGTCTCCTTCTTCTACTCTTTGAAGGAATACATCCAACTCCATGATATGAGCTCTCATTCTTAGGTCATTAGTCTCATTGGAAGTGCATCGGTATGGCCTTTAGTTCCCTTTCCTTCCTTTCTTGTTTATCTTTTCAAATGGAACACTAAATCTATGTGAGAAATTTTTCCTTATTTTCAGGTTGTTTTTCTAAAGCATAGTTTTCTTTTGATTTGACTCGAATTATAGTTCGATATAATATGAGTGATTTCTTATAATTACAAGGTAGTTTGTGCATATCTTTATTTTTGATTTTTCAGATGTTTTGGGGTTGAATTTTTAATAAGATCGTGTAGGTTAACTAAGTAAGGACCTAATTAATTAATGAATGATTTTTCAATTATTAAATCTATCGGATAACAATGGAAATGCTCAAGCATCACTACAAATGGTTAAGTCTGGAAAGGGTCTTGAACCAACCTTGGAAGTTTAGGATGGGAGTAATTATTAAATTAAATTAAATTATTTATATTAAATTTCTTTGTTCCATGGGAACATAAAAAGATGGAATTTAAGATTAAGGTGATGTTGATCACCTAGATTGAGGCGAATTGGTTCGTTAGGTTGGGCTTGGTCTATTGATTTGGATGATTAAGATCACTAGGTAGAGTCACCATGTTCGTCAGATTGTGGTGGTGTGGTCGTTAGGATAGGGGTAAGAACAATGTAACATGAGATAGTGTTGACCATCAGGATTTAGTGACATGGTCTAAGGGTTATGAGCTTACAAATAATTTAGATTAGGTATATTTAGTGATTTCCTCTCACAGTAGTTGGAAAACATGTTGTCGGAGTCATGTGTACAATGATAGGACATAGTTTAGGTGGTTTTGACCACACATTATTGTCGGAGGCCCTCATGGTCTTAGGTTGTGGTGTTGACCATCAGATACATTGGGGGATGCTCACCATATAAATCCACGTGGATAGTGATGTCCCATCGGTTGATGGTGTTAAGAGAAAAGGTTGGGGAAACATTCCATTTTTTATACTTGATGTTGTCAGGTCAGGATATTGGGAGGATGGATATCAGTGTGCCTTGTGATATCGGTTATTAAGATGAAAGTGATTATATATATTTGAGGATAGAAACAATCATACCTTAAGAAGATGGACATTAAGAAGATAGTGATCTTCTGATATGATGTATGAGGGACGAGTGACTTGATTGGGTGTGCTGTTTGTGTATCAATTACATGATTATGTGTAAGAGGTTCTGGTGAAATTTTTATAGGTGGAACCTAATCGTTCACTGGGTTTTTTATTCAACAGTGGTTTCCTCGGGTGTTAATATATGGATGATCACCACTACAATTATATATATTCATAGAGGTATTATATTCTATATATATAATTTGGGGCACATGTTCAAACATATACCTGTGATGTAGAAAGTACTTAGATGATTTCTTATGATTGTTGATCCCAAGGTAAGCAGTTTAATTAACAAATGCTTGTGAATTGCCTTTTATTTCCTTTTATCATACACCTTCATGATTATGGATGTAATAAAATAACGCATTGGTATTGTCCTACTAAGATAATTCTCATGCCCAATATGGACCCCTTTAGAACATGTATAGATATTATTTCTCTAAGATCATGTAATAGATTCATAGTAGGAGATAGACCTTAATGATCATTTCTATACTGCTTAGTATGGTATGGAAGGAAGGGTACAATGATGGTTCATGTTTCTACTAGAGTTTCTTTTTAGTTCATCAAGATTTATATATGTATGTACTAATGGTGTACCACAAGTGACACTAATTGTTTATTTATACATATAATCTATTATGCAATGTCTTTATTATAAATGTTATACCATTTTTTATCTCTTACTATTTCATGATTATTAAGATTCTCTTAGCTTTATGTTTTTTTTGTTGAATTGGTTCCTCGTCTGTTACTATATTTATTTAGAGACCATTATTATTAAAACCACTTAAGGGTATAGTATCTTTACTATTACCTCTTCAAATCCTCACTATTATTTCGTATCCTTTGGCATATAGGGATTCACACATAATTTCCTATGGCTAATCGACCTAGAGAACCATTTAAAGTGGAATCTGGGTTGGGTTTCAAGAATTAGTACCCATAAAAAATTCATAAAAACATTCATTTTTTATAAAAAGAGAAAATGATTTCCTTTAAAATAATATTATCAACTTTAACTTTTAGATGAGATTATTTCAATGAAAAATCATTAGCAATCATAGAAAATTCATCGAGGTAAATTTTAACCTCATTTTCCATATCACTCTTAAAAAAGAATAACTAATATTGAAAACATTCATCATAACTCTCCAAAGAAAAAAATCATTTCCCAATTAATTGGATGGTTATAATGAACCCCTACCCCCTTGATAATTGGTTTATATCATAACTGTCTTCACTTGGTTTATAGAATAACAACCTACCCTTGGTGTGTAAGGGAACCACTTATCCTTCATTTATATCGAAAGGACCCATCCTTGGCTGGTAACAAAACCACCCATGATCATAATCAATTCCCAATAACAATAAAATAATTTTAATATATTGAAGATTTAATTTTTCATCATTGCTATTATAAAAATAATCTTTTCACCGATAACAATATATTTCTATATATTAAAATATCCATTTTATTTAATACCCTTCTGGAAATACCTAGAACAAAGAGAAGGAGGGTTTTTTCATTGAAGAAAACATGAATGAATGAAAATGAATCAAACACAAAATAATAGTTATGGAAGTGGGAAAACCCATTTTCACTGTAATTGTGAAAACAAAACATTCTTTTTGTCTTTTCTAATGAATGTAAAAACATTCCATAAAAATATTCCTTTTAAGATCCGTTGTAAGAAAGGCATAAAAATTTCCTTTATAATTTTCTAATTTCGATATAAATACATAAAAAATTATTTAATATGAAGAAATTTAATGGAAATATTTAGATATTAAATATTTAAATCATTCAAAATGAGGTTTTTAATGTAATGTTAACCTTACCTTGAGCCCGGTTCATTACATACGTTCCTTTTTCTCCTTTTCTTCATACAATATCTTTTTCTTTAAACATTAATCCATCTAAGTTTGGAATTATTCCTAATACAAGACTCCTATAATAAGGTGGGAGTTTATAAAATGGTATTTCTGATGGTCCTGGAAAACCCAAATGGATTCATTAGTGTGAATAAAATAAGATAGGTTATGGGCACTCTTGAATTTACTCAGAGTATTAAATTAATATAAATTATTAATCAATAAAAAATAGATCAAAAATTATATATACAGAATATATTATGATTATGAGTTGATACACTCTCATAAAAACAATCATAATTTTTAAAACATTTCTTTAACCTTGTTTTTTTTAACCCCCGTTAGACTTTTTAGAAATTATGGTAATAACAAGGATTTTTTAATCTTTTAGGGTTAAAGTGGTAACTATAAAAGTTAAAGTGTCCCATAAATGAACCATGGTTGATATTTTAAATAATAAACTAAGATAAATGAGTAAATAGTAGAGAAGGTTATATCCTTTTAGTATCATATTAAAACTTCTTAGAGTTGACAGAATAGTTATGGTAACAATCGCTGGTCAAATATTGAATTCAATGTCTGTGAGAAGGTATTACTACAAATTTTTACATGTAAGTGGGTTAAAATATTCCTAAATAAGGGGAATATGATCTCTAGTTATATTTTCTCCTTTGATAATTTTTATTTAGTAGGGATTGTAGCTTATCACTTGGGGATTCCACCAAAACTCTCTCAGGTTAACGATGTGTTCCATGTATCTCCAATGAGGAAGTACGTACATGATCCTTCACATGTTTTAAAAGGAAAAGGTATTACCATGGGATAGTTTTCTTTACAATAAATAATTAATGGTATAAATCTTGGATCACGTAGATAAATTTATAAAAAATAAGATAAATCACCTGGTTAAATATATCTAGAGGAATTGGAAATTCAAAGAAGCTACATGTGAACCCGGGGATAAGATGAAATAGAAGTAACCTATTTTTTATTTTAGTGATGTAATTTTGAGGGAAAATCATTTAAATGGAGGTATAATGTAACACCCTAATATTTTATTATATATTTCTCTTCGGATAATTTTATTTCGTTGATAGCTTTCCTTCAACGTAAACTGAAGTCTAAAAAAGTTGTAATATAGTAGACCATTATAACATAACAATTAAATAAGTTTTGTGGAAAGAAATAACCACATTTTAAAAATAATTTATAATCGTTTTAGTTGAATTTGATATATTCAAAAATAAATACTGAATTTTCAGTAATCTCTTTATATGCTTCAAAATTACATTTTCCACAAAAATGGTTTTTATTTCTTTCTGTGAGCTAATAATATTGTAATTTTTTTTTAAATATTAGAAAATTTATTTGAACAAATGAAAAAAAAATTAAATAATCATGTTAATATTATCTTATACTGAAATTTTGATAATTTTTTGACCTTGATGATTTTTCAATGAATAGTGAAAAAATATTTAATAAGTTTGAAAACTATCTTTTCATTTCATGAATTTACAAAGTTTCCTTTTATTTTAGAATTATTCAAAGTAGAATTTGTTAATTTATATTATTTATATTCAAATTAATCTCATTTTAATCAATTTTATTTTGTATTTTGGTCTAAAATTTTCCAATACTTGAGAAAACAAATTTGTTGAAAATGAATTTTCTTTGCATTTTTTTAGACTAATTTTTAATTAAAGATAATGTCTTCTAGAAATTGAATTTTATAAAATGGATTATATATTTTTATTCATCATAATTAATACTATATAATAATTTAAATTCAATATTTTTTCATAATGAATAATAAAAATAGTAAAAAAATCATTGCCACGGTAAAGGTGTAAATAGATTTACAGGGGGTTATTCCATGAGATAACGGTATGTATACCAATTAAACATTCAGAAATCCATTTTTAACGAACTGTTTGACCTCATTATGTCATAAATTTAAATATATAGTCAGTTGGATGATTTTTCTTAAGTATTACATATTTATATTTAATGATTTTAAGAAAATCTATGTGTGTCCACTCCCCACTTATAAAAGAAAACCCCTCCTTTAACTTTTATACATTATTTTAATCAATATAACTCAACCAAAACCATAAAAAATATCTTCTTAAGATTCCCTATACATGTATTATTATTTATGATATTCTTAAAATTCCATTCCAAGGGTCCTCTAAAAATGATCTAAATGAGGCTATTTGAAGGAGAGGTAGTCATCCTACCCGACCTCTTTCTATTTATTTCCTATTTTGAATCCTATAAATCTATAGTATTTATAATAAAATAATTACTTTAGTATCATAAATATACATAAATTTTATTATTTTTATGGAACCATAATTATTCACCATCATTTCCATCAAATGGGGAGTGAAATTATCGCTCATGCATAAATATGGACTACTACATCCATATAGCTATGAAATGCATTTTCTATAACCATCATTCATGGATTGTTATTATTAATTTTTTAATTTTTATATAAAATATTTATGAAATTATTATTATTCTTGAATTATAATTTATATATACCTTTTTACCTTCTAATTTGTTGGAAAATGATAACGTCACAAAAGAATTTGTGGGGACTACCACCTCTATAAAGAGATGTTATTCATTTTTTGATTCATCTTTACATAGTAGATAATAATGATAAATTTAATATATAGATTTTTTATACATGCCATAATTATGGTTCTGTAATGATAAAAAAAATTATCTTTCTTTTCATCTATTCGTTATAAAATGAATATAATGCAAATTCCATATATGATTTATCGTCACCAAGAATGGTGTAAATCATTTTTCAATATCTATATTTTAAGTATTATTATAAATATTTATATATATGTAATATTTATATCATGATTAATATGATATAGATGATTAAACCATGATCAAATTTCAAGGACTAGAACTATCAAACTGAAACTCTCATGAAAAACGAAAATTGTAAGAGCCAAAAAATGGTGATTTTAAAAAGGAATTTTTAATAAATGGGAGTCGAACAGTTAAAAGTAGATATTATATATAGTTATAAGTATGTAAATTATTATGGTATATAATTATGATAAAATTAAAAATTGTTTTAAATTATTTTATATCCCTTTCAATGTAATTATAACTTGGGGCCAGGGTTTTATGTTACAATCTAATTATTTACCATGAATATCTATGATTTAGTTTATAATGATGAAAACTCGGGATATACCTATAAATAATATTATTAATTTTATTCTTAAACATTTAATCATGTAATTATTAATTTATTTTACCATTTTCCCCTCTTAGGTACTTAAAATGATTGAGAAAATGTTAATCAAGAAAAATATACATTATTTTCAATTATGTCGGAAATAATTTTCATCAATGGCCATATTTATTTAAAATACTTTCAAGAATATTTTGGATACTCTCATATGATTTCATAAATTAATTTTTACCTAAGTATTAAATTCTATTAAAAATTCACAAGAATCCTCATTCCATTTTTGAAATGAAATATTTTTTACTTTTTACTGAACATGTGAAAGGATTATTTTCTTAACATACACGACATGAATAGAATTTCACACCATCATGAAAACTAAATTATTCAAAAAATAATTTATAATATTCCAAGTTTATTTTCATGGAAAACATTATACATTATATTTTTTTAATTTATCATTTATAAATAAGTGATTTCTAAGTGAAAAGGGTATTTTCCAAAATAAATGATTGAGTGATATTTAAAAGATATTTTTCATCTATGATAAATTCTATTGATATTAATTATGATTTTATGGGGATATGAACCAATAATAACACCCATTTTCTTTCTCTATATTTTTTATCATTATTATAATGAGATATTTAGGGAACTAGTTTATTTTTCATGGGTAAAGCTATGATGATATGATAATTGTTTTATGATATTTTGGCATATTTATCAATGGATTATTATTTTGTGATGGGTGCGATAGAATTATTTAGAACTAAATTTCCTTAGATAAATATTAATGTATAATGAACTCAAATGAAACATTTTAGGCTCTCTAATTGCCAAAATAGGTTACATGGGAGGTTATCTCAATCCTAAAAAGTTAGTACAGAGGTTATCCCAAGACCGAAGTAAATGAGAAATAAGTCCAAGACTAACATTTTATGAATGTTTTGATCAGTATCATTCACATAATATCTCTATGATTATGATTATTACACACCTTATTCCACACTCTTACGACACTGACTTATTCTAATTTTATGTTGTTAAGGATTGTTTTCTTTGATTCCTTTAGAATTATTGTCTTATGAACTAACACAATTTTTACCATGACTTGTGTTTATGCTTTATGAATTATAGGGTATGGTTTTCAAAGTTAAATCACTTATTCACAAACCTTAATTTTTATATTATGTTTAAATAATCATTGATATCTCCCTTTTTTACCCTTACTGGTCATCTAAGCTCAGCTTTACTGTGTTTTCTTTTTCCTTGGATATGAAGAAAATAATTAAGTGTGATGTGTCTGAGAAGGATTTTAGTTGCAATGTACTAAGTGTGAGATAATTTAGATCACCTATCTACTATTTTTTTGTATTTAACTTTCTATATATATTATGCCTTTATATATGTGGAATGGATTCTAATATTATGAAATGAATTTTCAATAAATAATATATTATATTTATGATTGAAAATTATGGGACACAATTTTGATAACTAATGTGGGACTTCAGGATATGTGTTTTAGAAACTATAGATCTAGTGGAATATAGGTTTATGATGGTTACTAGAACTATGGACATATTTTGAGGAGATCATCGAGGGAGATAAGGTAGTGAGACCAGTTTCTAGAAAAAATGAATGGATAAAAGAGTGAAAATTTTACATGTGGCTATGGTGGGGCTACAGGAACTAATGAGGTAGTATATATAGACAGTAGCCATGCAGTAGAGGTTTTTTATAGTTTGGAACTTTATTCCATCTAAATAGTCATGCAGTAGAGGTTTTTCTAGGAATTATTCTATATTTATTCTATATTTATTTACATTCACAATGCTCAAGATATTTGGTTTGTTGTCATAGCCTTCTCATACTTTCTCAACCAAAATACCTTCACAAACCACCTTCAAAAATCTAGATCCTTAATATTTTTTTAAGTCTCACTTATTTTCTAAAGGGGGTAGAGGATTATTTATAGTAATTTATGTCTATTATAGAAGATTTTATCCATTTCATTTCTATTCTTCAATGCTCCCTCTTTTCCTTTTACAAACTCCCTCTCTCACCATGCTCTAGAAAAATTCATTGTTTTTTTATGTTCATCGGGTTCAAGGGTATCACTGTCAACTTCTTTGACCCTTCACAAAACCTCCTTTGTGAATCCCATTACTCATGGAACTCATGAATTTTCCATATTTTCATAATACCTTCAAGGAAATATACTTTTCACAATTCTATCCATTCTTCAAATTTTGGATCTAAAAAATTGGCAATCCATGGGAAACGGTGTCACTTCGTGTACAAAATTTTGTATACCTCTTCTCGATCATCCATTCATTTTTCTTGTATATTTGAAAAAATTACTGGTCATAAAAATCTTTGGACCCCCATAATAGATCATGGAAACCTACTTTTTCAAAAAACACAATCAACACAAAAATAATTTAAAGTTACATTTAGTGATTTTCCCCCAAAAAATATCAACACTAACTTTGAATGGTTAGAAAGTTACAATGAAAAATGTAATTTTTTGGTATGGTCTATTTAAATAATAAGGATTTAATTAAAAGAAAGATGAAATGGATATATGGGATGATATGTCCCAAAAAATACTTCTTATTAGGTTCTAGACTGTCACTGCTTCGGACTAAGAGATCCAATATGAGTTTGAGGAGGAGTTCATGCCTTACTAGTAACAGAATATATGGGTGACCCATAATTATTTTAATGATAAAAAACTCCCTTATCATGGATATAATGAAAACCGATAGATCATAAATAAACCCTATTGTTACCTATACATGGTCATGTTTACTATGGCATGGGACACTGGATCATAATAGCATGATAAATACCAATGATGTGTTTGCCTCTCTCACATGAAAACTCTCCAGAAACTAATTTCCAAATCCCCATCAGATGTTTGTGTCCCAGGATGGGTGAACTATAGATCATTTAACCTTTATAATTGCCTAGGGTATAAAATAGCTCAAGATATATCATACTATAATGTCACCGCTACATGAGATATCAATAGATCTCGTAAGGCATGGGTTAGTCGGTAAATACAATGAAGATCCTATACTTTAAAGGAAATAATAATTCATGAATGGAGATATATATATATATATATAGGTCCACAAGAAGACTCTAAATATGGACCACCCAATAAAATGGGAACAAACCTCAAAAAAAACTATTAAAGTTGCAGACTACCTAAAATTTTCCCATAGGAAGTGAATCCCATCACATGAAGCCATTTCACCCAAATCATGTGTGAATGAGATTTCACCAAATCAACCAAGTCATTGTATTATCTACCACAAAATTTGTTAATGAGAAAACCCATCCCACAGTGCTGGAGGAATTTATCACAATCGCCACAACTATGGACATCACACAACAAGAGGTTCCTAAAGAAATATTTAAGGTTCCAAATCAACCCCATCAATAATATTGAGTGATTTTTACCTCAACTTATATCCAAAAAGTAATCAATTCCTTGATAGAAGATTCAAAAAATACTAGTAGTGTCCCCGATTCAACCCCATTATGCAGATATGGGTTCATTTTTATCATCATCATCATCTTGAAAGGAATAAATTTGTTTCTTGGATTGGGGTAATTATTAACAGCCATCATCCTAGCTATTCCTTCATTTATGAGACACACTTCTTTCATTTAGGAACCTCTCAGAACATAATACCATAAAATTACATAATGTAACTATTCAAAGATCAATATAGGGGGAACATATAGAAAAAAAATAAAAATCTATAATGTTCATAATCAAATATTTTCCAATAAGACCAGGGTTATAGAAATATTCTTGATGAAACCCTTGAAGAAGGATCAATCAGAACCAAATTTACCTATTATACGTAAGGTAATTTGGTGACTACTGTCGCACATTATTCCTTGGTGAAATTAATCCCTGTAAATATGGAAAATAATTTGGATGAAGATGACAATACAGAGGGACACAAAACAGAATCCATACCATGAGTGGTTGGTGATCTGGATGCATAGATAAAGGTTTCACATTTGTGAAATCAGAGAAGGATTCAGAACATGGCACCTTTGAATGATGATTTCCCACCTCCTCAACAAAATCATACCAAGGATAAAGGGAAAGGTTTTCCCACATAAAACTCCATACAAATAAGATTCAAAATCTCTTCCATAGGGGAATAACTACCACAATACGATAATGAGATACCAAATCTCAGGTAACTCAATGAGGAACAACTCAAGGGAAATAATTCATTTTTTTATCATCATCAAAAAGAGTCACATAACTCTCCAAATACACATCATGAGAGAGATATTCTACATGAATGTGTGGAAATAAATCCCTAGAATGACTCTAGATCTAGAAAACGGGTCTATATAAATGATTATTTGGAATATTTTCATGGAATTTTTCTGTTACTATGATGGCCTCTCCCCCATCAAGGGGATCATTATATCCTAGAATGGATCTAGAATTAGTATGAAATGATATTAAGGCCACAAAATCAAGACTCTCCCTCTCCCTATAGAATATAAGTGGTACATATAAAAATACCACTAGAACTCCTCAATACCATCGAATACCTAGCTTCTCAAATAAAATCCATGGAAGGGAATCACACCCCCTTATATCTTGTAAAGAATCCTTATCCCAAATGGTTATATGAAACTTTCCCCCATCCAATTTCAATAATCCTATCTTCTCAACCTTTTACTGCATGGTAGATCTAGAACAGCATGTCACACACTTCATGACCTGATGTTTCTTGATGATGGGACCTCATGACCAATGGGATGTAACAAAACTATGATGTTTTATTCAAACTACTATAGGTTCAACATTTATAGGGTACAACATCCATATAGAAAGACCCATCATGTGTTGGGAAGACCTTATTCATCAATTCCATAAGAAATTTATCTCAATGTTAAGGAACACAATGATCTTAAACCTCACAAATTGAAAAGAAAATGAGAATGGAGGATTCTTTAACTTTATGACCTATTTGAAATGGTTAATATACTCACTTATAATTTCACTCTCACAATAGAAATTGATCGATCTTTTTTCTATAAATTTTTGAGTAGATATTCAATAAAATTTGATCTTAATGAAATATCTGGGAAGAATCCACGTGGTCATTGAAATACGACAACACCTAGATGATTCTTTTTGGAAAACAGGGGAAAAATAACTTCTAACACCCACGATATAAGGAAAAATGACTGGTAAAGAAAAGACTGATGCTTCTACCCTCAAACTAGTAATGGTTCCCATCCAAGTACCCAGGCAGTTCCAAAATCAATCGAATACTCCCACTAATCAGTAGTAGTAGAATAATCACCATCGATTGGATGTAAATAAAGACTAGGGTCTCACATTGATTAAGGAGTTGTTGAACTAAATGTTATTCATTTGAAATGAATAGTTTACAGTTGTTTACCTAAAAATTATGAAAAATATCATCCTCACACTACCAGAGCCTATGAATCCTAGTTAGGTCAATATTAGTGACCACCCTATATACTACCCTTCTCATATGAGACTAGGTCACACCATCCAAGACTAGTTTGTCTTCCGATACATCCTCTAGATCGTGGTTAATTCTAGATAGGTTATATTGGGAAAGGCTTTGTCATAGATGAAAATTGTAACTATCACTTAACTAGAAGAAGAGGGTTATTTGAAAGAAGTTTTGGTGAGGCATGGGTAGAAGTTTTATAACTAGATGGCTCAAAAAATAGTCGACAAATCCCATGTCACTCTAAGAGTGAATATTACTAAACCAATAATGATTGCATCACTTAAAGAGATTTTTTTGAATACATATCCTCAAGGTAGATGTAATCATCAAAGATAGGTAAATAAATATTATAAATATTCATATCCATCTCTTATATGAACTCTAACTCTTGCATATTTATTTCCATTAGTATCAAGAGAATGGGAACTTTCCCGCCAAATCGAACCCTCATAGGATGAAGATCTCATTTTTGGTTTTGTTAATATATTTTACATAATAGAACCATATTTTGATGATGAATACATCCAATGTTCAAGTTTTCCATACTGGATCATGATACGAGATGATGAGGATGTATTATATGAGGATATAGGAAATGGTGTGGGCATCGTAGAACCCAATATTTTGGTCACCTCTCCAAGGAATCCATTTACATAACTGATAACCTTGTATTATCACTTTAACAATACTAACTGTTGCATGGACATACTCTAAATCCCTTTGATTTTCATTCAAACTCAACCATTTTAAAAGACCACATCTTAGGGGACGTCCTTGTCTGATAAGCAAAAACAAAGGGGTTGTCTGGTGTGGCTAACTCAACATTATGTAGATTCCCCCTCAACCTATACCCATTTACCATGAACATATACCTAAAATTTATTATCTCTAAAATTGTTGGAATTTTTTAAACCAACCTATAAATTTTATATGCTCTCAAACTTTCAAAATAACTCAAATAATCACTCATTAAGGTCTTCTATAGAAAAAAAGTGTTTGAGATATAAGTTATTGTGGCATAGGATTACTAAGTAGAAACTGAACCAGCTAAATTTCATAACACAATCTTCTTCATTGAGAAGTACCAGGAAGAATTGATCCATGGATATATTATACCCTGTATTGTTTAATGAAAACAAAATAATATTGATATCTAAAAGGATTATGATGAAAATGCTTTCAAAAAGAATATCATACTATCCTGGACCCACCAACTCTTATGATATATCGATAGGGACTTGTATCCAACAAAACCAACCATCCATGAGTATAAAAATAGTGAGAATAGTTCCCTAAAAAGATTAAACTCAAGGATTAATTTTGAGATATCACATAAAATGTTGATTTTATGGTTATCCCTAAAAACATAGAATAAAATTTTCTACTCAGAATTCTATGCCTTCGAATCCACTTGGTGGTTCCTTCAAAATTTTATCAATGTTTGAATTACCATGTTAATGGAAAGATCATCCAACTACGTGGTGACAGAGCCCCCTTTTTTCTTTGTGATGACATATATTCCAAGTAATATTTCTACAAGATGGAAGGAGAATAACCAGTGGTGAATGGCGATATATATTTTTCCACTATCAATGGTTTAGTAACCACACTTATGAATCACTATATCATGCTCGACACTAATTATGTCCTACCTATAAACATGATCAAGGTAGTAGACTCTATCCTAACAAAATTTGGTAAACCAAAAAATTCACTATCTCTTGTTTATGTGATGACAATCGCATCTTCTAAAGATGTCTCATCAAAGCATAGTCATACTAATACTCTTCCAAAATTTAATAATTCCCTAGTTCCCTTAGAACAAATTGAAAATTCCTCTAAGACATTCTTTGAAACTCCAGATATCCATACCTCGCCTTCCCCTTGTAGCATTGTAAAGGAATAAAAGTATCCTCAAAAGCTTTTTGCAATGACTCTAGTGGTCCAGGATGTCAGTGTGTTTCATCATTTCCTCTCTTATGTCTACAAAGATAGTGATACCGCCATATTATCCACCAGTTCTGAATATTATTATGAAAACATAGAAATGGAAGAACAATATGATGACCTCAGGAATGCCCCTCCCGTATTTGAGGAAGGATTATTCATCCCCATTAATGAGCTCTGGTAGGTGAATTTGGGAACATAAGAAGACCCATGACGCATGTTTTTTAGTTCCATTATACCTCTTGAATAACATGAGATGTAAATTTCATTCCTAATGCAACATCAATGAGTTTTTTTATTTTATATTTAAAGAGATGTCTGAGATGAACCCCGAGGTGGATACTCATCACTTAGGCCTACCCCAATGACCCTTGAGGTTTTTAATGGGAATCCATGAGAATGAACACCTATTATACTAATTTTATGGAATAAAAAGTTTAAAAATTGATCAAATACAACTTTTTCCAAGACATGGAGTACCTAAAATGGCTTTCTAACGTCATACCCATCAAGAAAAAGAATGAGAAGACCAAGGTCAAAATTGATTTCAAATCCCTTAACTGATACTACTCAAAGGATGATTTCCCATTACCAATCACATAAATTTTTATTGATGAAACTTTGAGCATCTAGGAACATTCATTTTTTTCTGGTAATTTAGTATATAATCAGATAAACATGGCCCATAAGATAAGGTAGCTACTACCTTCAAAGAACCTTAGGGAATATTTTTTTACCATGTCATTCCCTTTGGATTCAGTATACTAGTTCAACATAACAATTCTCCAGGAATCATAAATTTAAACCTTTCCTAGAAAAAACTAGGTAATGTTATGTCGATGATTTGGCGGTTAAATATTGATAGTGTTATGATCACCTAATTGATTTTCAGGAAAAATTCAGCAAATTTTAGCAACCATGTTTGAAGTTGAATCCCTTTAAGTTCGCTTTTTTAGTGATGTTAAGAATTCATTAGCCTTGTGGTATGTCACTATGGCATTGAGGTTGATCTAGAGGAAATTATTGTAATCCTAGAGATTTCACCCCCTCCAAATCGTAAATAACTAAGGGGGGTCCATGGTAACCTAGCCTATATTCGACATTTCATAGAGAACCTAGAAATAAAATATACAACCATAACTGTGTTAATGAATAAGGGTGTTGCCTTCTAATGTGATAAGGGCTTCTAAGAATCATTTATGAAGCCTAATAAGTACCTATTGTATCCACCGGTCTTGCTGCTACTGGTAGATGGAAAACCACTTATCATGTATGTGGCCTCCATAGAATGATCTATTGGTTCTATCGTCATAATGAAAAGTGATAGGGGGAATGAAAAAAAATCTCTACAATATTAACTGAATGATTCTAGATTCTTAATCTTGATAATTAGATATTAAAAAACAACCTCAGACTCATATTTTCAATGAAAAAATTGATTCATTAGTTTTAGCATCACAACGTACGCCTTGTATCTTATGTAAAATCAATTGAGTAAATTCATGGATCCCCTATGTTAACTAGGTGTTTTTTCTAATTGGGGTCATCCTACAAAAACATGACATCCAATTCAAGTCACAAAATGTGGTAAAGGGGAATTCCTAATATGATTTCCTTATAGAACCTCCCATCACAAAATACACACTAGTGGACACTAAAATTCCAGATTATAATGTTTTATATTCCCATGAAACTCCCCAAACATGGGAGATGTATTTTTATGGAGTCTCCGAGAGTCCTATTAGAAATAGAATGGAAATCCAGAAGCTCATTCAAGATTGTATATGGATTGTATTTGTTTCCCCATACAAATCAAATTTTATTTATTCTTTCTCACTATATAAAGGCATCGCTAATAATGAGGTTGAGTACCAAGCCCTTATCACAGGCTTGGAGCAAGCCTTAAAGAAACATATATCCCATATGAATACCAATAGGGACTCAGAGAAGGTAATAAAATAGATCAAATGTGAGTATTCCATCAAGAAGAAATAATTATCCCCCCTCACTGGTTATATTGTTGGATTGAAGGTGGAATTCCCCTGTAGAAAAAACACAACATCTTGTCCCTCAATATCAAAATGCTCATGATAATGCATTATCAAAAAACATTCGTAGTCCAAGCAGATCCCGATGAGGAAGTAGTTTTTTTATTCATCACTCACTGATGGGTGGTCTCACCAATCATCATCTGTGACCTTGAGAAAATCAATTAAGTCAACACCTCCCCAAAGATTGATGATCAAACATCAACCCTTGGATATATGGACCATATAATAGATTACCTCCAAAATGGTATCCTCCCATCAAATCAATCCATAATGGAAGATATTTGACTTTGAGCTACAAATTTCACCCTTCATGATGGTCCAAATGAGCATAAATACATCTATAAATTAGGATTTTATGGATTCTAATTGTGATTCATTATATAATGAGAGATTATATTTATCATGTAAGAAGTCCTCGTAGGCTCGTATGGCACTCACATGTCTGGAACTATAATCTCCCATTAAATTAGTAGTCTTGGTCACTATTTGAAAACAATGACACCAGAATATGTGGATTAATTAGGAAGTGATATGCATGTCAAATTCATACAAACTTCAACCAGCATCCCCTAAAGTTACTACATAGAACTAATTAGAACTAGTTGTTTTCCATATGGGGAGTTTACATTGTGGGACCATATCCCCTAGCTAGAAACAAGCATTTTATGTACATCCTTACTACTACTAGATTCATTTCCCAATGGGATAAGGTTTTACCCCTCAAGGAAGCTGGGATTGAGAATATCTACAACTTCTTGAATACTAATATCATCACCAGATTTTTTCCCCCTCACATCATACTAATAGACAATGTCACTAACTTCTATTCTTTCAAGCTAACGAGATTGTAATAGGAATATAACATTGAGTCCAACTGTTCGTCTTAGTATAATATAAGGTAATCATGAAGATAGAGGCCTTTAGGAAGACTCTATCAAATATAATACATAAAATGTAGGACACGAATAATAATTCTTAGATGAACATGATTCTTCATGCCTTATGAACACTCCGTACCAACATGAACACTATCATATAAAAGACCCCATATTCATTGGTTTATGGAATATAGGTAGGGTTTCCCACATAATTCTAGTTTCCCTCTCTTGGAATAACTATCTATGAAAAAATATTATATGATGAAAAATAATATAAGTAGATAGATTAGTTAGATTGGATTTATGAGAAAACGTTATCCCCACTAAATAACCTCAAATTTCATCAAAATTTGATCATGCAAGCCTTTAATTAAAATATTCACTTCCCCTCATTCCTAATATAAGTATTGGTATTGATTCTCATAGCACCAATGATACTAGGGATGAAACCTTTAAATATGGGACCCCTTTGGGAAGGGCCTTACATAATACAAAAGGTCTATTCCAATGAAGCATACTTATCATCCATGATTGAAGGGGAACAGATTTCCCCCAAGAAAAGTGAGGTTTCTCAAGAATTAATTTTCATATCTTATACCATAATTGAAGTATTAGAGGAAATACATTAAACTTCATATAATTTTGAGTCCTTACTATATGTCTTCAAAGTGCATAGAACATATCCTTACCTCATTATGCTAAGATACATGGAAGTAGTCCTCGCTGCATGATGTTAAACTGCATTAGAGATATCCGAATCTCATGAAAATAAACTACATAAAAAGTTTACGTGCAAAATTATATTAGAATGCATGGAATACATTCTTACCGCATGATTTTTAACGTCATGGAAGACATCATTACCACATGATGTTAAACTACATGGAATATTTACTTACTGTATGATGTTAAACTACACGGAATATGTCTGCACACATGATGTTAAATTGCATGGAGGATTTTTCTTCTTGAATAATTCACTTCACATTAACAATATCTATTTGAAGTAAAAAATGATTTACCCACATTCCTATGTGTGAGTCATATCCATTTAACTATTTCTATATAATAGCTATGTGTGTATTTATTCATATTATCAAAAGATATGTAGTGATTCTTGGATCACAAATCCTGGTTCAAGTCGCGATATAAATGAAAAAATGTCCCCTCCCTAAATGTGTTTTATACCTACATTGGTAATTTTCTATTTTATAACTATGTGTAAATTGATTCATATTAACATAGGATATGTAGTCAATAATAGATCTCAAATATAGAGTCTTTAAAAAATTAAAATGCAAAAGAGTCCCCTCTTTGAGAATGGGTAAGACCTATGCGAGGAATTTTCCATTCAAAAACTACATGTTTATTTATTCCTATTATCACAGAAAACATATTGATGCTAATATCTCTAATTCTAGGTACATCCCAAATATAAATTGAAAAATATACCCACCATACATATGGGTCATACCTACATAGGGAATTTTCCATTTGAGAACTATTTGTTCCTTGATTCTTGTTATCAATGGATATATAGTGATGCCTAAATATCAAATACTAGGTCTCACTACAATATAAATGGAAAGTTTTTCCCATTATGCATGTCAGATAGACCTGCGTAGGAAAGTTTTCATTCTATAAATATGCAGGTCTTAGTATCTATTATCACATGCTATTTAGTGATTCCTAGATCTCTAATACTTGGTCCAGACATTATATTAATGGAAAAAAATTCCCCTCCCTATATATGGGTAAGACCTCTATAGTGAATTTTCCATTATATAACTATGTGCAGATTCATTCTTATAGACACATGATATGTAGTGAGTCCAAGATCTCAAATACTATGTCCAAATGTAATATAAACGGGAAAAAATATCCCTCCCTGCATATGTGTTGGACATAAATAGGGTAGTTTCTATCTAAGAACTATGTGTCCCTTGATTGTAGTTACCATAGGATACATAGTGACACCCAGATCCTGGATAATAGGTCAATCCACAACATATATAAAAATTCAACCTCTTTGTATATAGGCCAAACCTATAAATAAATGTTTCACAAGAACTATGTGTGGCTTTATTCCTATTATTTCAGAATACATTGTGATTCCTAAGTCCCATATATGGATACTAGACATAATATAAATTGAAAAATACGCCCTCCAAGCAAATGGGATAGACCGAAATAAGAATTTTCCTTCAAAGATCTATGTGTGGCTTGATTCCTGTTATCACATGATACATAGTGATTCCCATATCCCAAATCATGTGCCCAACCCCAATATTATTAAAACACCCTCTTTCCCAAAAAGGAAGTTGAGTAGTGTATTGAATTTCCTATGTAAGAGCTTTGTGTGGCTTGATTCCCATTACTATAATATATGTAGTGATTCCTAGATCTACAATTTTAGGCTCATTACTGAGTTCTCATCACTCCCAATATTGTCCATCCTTAAGATTCATATATATGTAAAGGATTCAGTCCAAATTAAATTGTGAACACTCCCACATATTCCCAGTTATGCACTCTCACAAAGCTCCACAACTACCCAGTTATCCCTTATTTCGCATGTTGATCATGACTCATGCGAGCCTCAGAAACTAACAAAATACCTCTAAACC
Source organism: Viscum album (assembly GCA_963277665.1). Lineage (NCBI taxonomy): Eukaryota > Viridiplantae > Streptophyta > Magnoliopsida > Santalales > Viscaceae > Viscum > Viscum album. The sequence goes on from OY728128.1 coordinate 65,664,175, forward strand.
ATGTGATCAATGTGAATACTATACAAAGACATGGAAAAAATCCTAGCCACATGACATTAAAACATAAGACATCATCCTAGTCACATGATGTTAAACTACATGACAACATCCAAGTCTCATGATGTTAATCATCATTATAAAAACCTAGTAAAATGATGTTAAACAATACAATAAAATATTAGTCGCATAAAGATAAACTGCATGAAAACATAATAGTCATTTGATGTTAAACTTCATGAAAACAAAATAGTTGTATGATGTTAAACTAAAAAAATAGGTATTCATACTGAACAAGTCATGAAATGATAATTGTGTATTCAATAATTACATGTTTTATCTCTTTTCACTAAAATTCATTCAATACGCAATAGAATCACCATTAGGGTGAACCAACATAATATATTAAATTTCTAAACTAATACAAACTAATTCCTCATGTTCATACACTTTTCCTAGAATTCCATCAACCATGAGCTCTAGTGCTCTTGGTTCCCCCTATCATAAACTGGTACAAGGGACTCATTAATCCAAATGGACCCCACTGGAATTTTATAGAGAATAATGCAACAACTTGGGGATTGGTCTCAGTGGATGTCATGGTCTAAGAAGAGAATCCCCCTAAAATCATTGAGATATTAATACTTTCCAAAACCTAGGTATTCAAGCAGATTCGGAGACCCCCAATGTTAGTCATTTATAATTTGCCCCATTGTCAAATAATGATTATGAAATCACATTCTTATACCCTTTATTTCTAGGGTATGTATCCCTAATGAAGATCTACGTTTCTTGAGAATAAAAATCCCTTTGGAAACCCCCTATTTCTGGATTAACAACTTTATTCACCCCACATTAATGTCTACATTTATAGATACCTTGATTTAATACTCTCTATGAATTTCATGGAATATTGGTAAGAGGGACTAACCAATTCTGAAGGATCTCTGCTAGGATTCACTAGTGAAAAACATAGTTCCAAATATCTTGTGCCTATAGGATGTTATGGTTCATAAAGGTACCTTTATAGGATTCTTAATGAATAATACAATGTCTAAGAACTTGTTCCTAAGGGATATTTTGGTCCATGAGGAAGTGTCCCCCTTAATCCCATGATCTATTTTCCTTATGGTGTGGAACTATTCCCACCAATCATTGAAGAATCATTCTATATATTTACATTTAAATACATGATAAATTATATCCAATTTCCCCATGTTTAAGAGAGATAACTAATTACTCAGTAATTTTTTCCATCATATTCCTTATCATTGTGGTAACAATCCTAACTCTATAGAATTCATATCAAAACTTCATGTGACTTAATTCATGTTAGCACATGATATGTAGTGATAATTGGGTCTCCAATCCCAATTCCATCCATGTCTTAAGGAAAAAATTTCCCTTCCCCAAGTATGAGTTCAATCTATATGAGGAGACAGTTTCAGAAATACATGTGGCATGATTCCTACTACAACAAGATACATAGTGATGGTCGGATCTAATATCTTGGTCCTAGTCACAATATAAAAGGAAAATGACCCACCCTATGTATGGGTTAGACCTACATAAGGAATTTTCTATCTAATAACTTTGTATGGATCGATTCTCAGTCCCATGAGAAGCATTATAATTCCTCTATATAACATTCAGTCTCATCCTAAAATTGTTCCCTACATGAGAACTAAATTCATGTAGAAACCTTTGGCACAAGAGTTTAATGTTCCAGAGAGTGGTAGTGCCTTTTTTATAAATCTAATAATAATCTTTAAAAGGAACTTTGATTTTTAATAACTATTTATGGACTGATTCATGAACTCGTAGGATATTTATTATTTCCAAGTTCTCAAATATTTGGCCCAACTACAATGTAAATAACAAAAATCCCCCTTCCCCTGCATATGGGTAAAACCAATGCATGAGATTCCCATATAAGAACTATGTGTAGCATGATTCACATACTTTGGGATATGTAGAGATTAGTGGATTCCCTATCATAGGCCCATATATGAAATATCATCACTCTCAAATATATTCCTTGATGAGTACCAAAGTTGTGTGGTGATTTCTGCTCTAATAAAAATGTGAATACCCCCCCCCCCACATATTTCCAGTCATTCACTCTTACACAACAAAATTAAAAATCAAGTTATATCTTATTTTTAATGTTATGAAAGATTCATGTGAGATTAGGGAACTCAGCACGTCACTTTTCTCAAAGTGATAAAGTTGTACAACATCCAAGGGAATGGAACCACATTCTAGTCATATGACTATAAACTAAACATGAAAGTTTTAGTTTCATGTTGTTAAACTACACAAAAACTACCTAGTCACATGAAATTACACTGCTTGAAAATTTTATAGGATCATGATGTTAAAATACATGATAAGAGGTCGTCACATTGAATGGATCATCCCCTTTCATTATTATGTACACAAGAATAACATGATTTATAACTTTATCTAGAAATTTGTTCGATACATACTAGAATTTCCTTTAGGGTGGTCAAAACATTCTTTAATTTTATGTTCTCCACAATTCTGCTTCATATCATTGATACTTTAGTCGATAACTTCAAATTCCTAGAGATGATACCCTTCTCATAAAACCTCAGGGACCATGAGATCATGTTCTATTAGTTCCCCCTATAGTTTACTGAAAAAATTATCTAGTTAATCCAAATACACCCTGCTAATATTCTCTTGTGAATAACACAATTCCCTAGAGATTACACTTGGTGGGTGTTCTGGTCCCATATTAGAGGGTCCCCATATATATAGTAGTTATCATCTCATCTGATTGTAATTTAGATCTCTTCCATTAATTTTGGTAAACCTATAAACACTGTTCTCCACTTTACATTGACTCATATATTCTTGGGTTGTGGTTTATACATCCCATAACCCAACTATTAAAGTGTATTTTGATACCCTCGATGTTATGCATCTCTCCATATTACCCATTGTCAAAAAAATATTGTCATATCATATTCATATGCCCCTCTATCCTAGAGAATTTTTATCCAAGGAGGACCCAATTTATTGAGTTGTTCTTTCCACTCATCAATAAGTATTAGTCACATGGTGGTAAACAACATGACAACATCTTAGTCACCTCACATAAAACTTCTTGATTACATCCTATTTAGATGATGGTAAACTAAAAAACAATATCCTATTATCATGTTGTTAAAATAAATGATAATATCTTCATCACATGACATTAATCTACAATGAAACATCCTTTTTTCAAGATTTTTAACTACACAATAACATCTTAGATGCATTAAGTTAAACGACACAACATACAGTCTGTATTGTAAGACCATAAATTATTTAGAGAAGTTTTTCCTATCTATAAATCTATTCTAGAATGAATGTTTCATCTCTATGCCAAAAAAATATTGATGTTACTTTTTTGTATCTATTATACTAAAATACGTAGATGACCCATTATCCAACTATGATTTCGAGGATCACTAAGTGAGGTGACAAAAAATATACCCTCCCTATATGTGAGCTATATTTATTTTGGGATTCCCTTTTGGAAATAATATTGTGAGGATATATCACTAATATATCAAGATATTTAGTGATTCCATATTATATTTGATTAGGCCCATCCATAGGATAATTACTATCACAACCTCCCCAGGTGTTTGATCCATATTGAAATCTATAAAACATGATTGATCATGAGATTTCATAAATACCCCCACTAATGAAACTACCTCTGAATATGAGATCCTTTCTCATTAACAATACCATTGACTCTAAGAGATATTAAACAAAAATGATAGTTTATGGACTCTCTTTTAGGGAAACATGCCCCTCTTCCAGGAATATGAGTTAGATATATTCATACCTGTTTCATTAAAAGAGATTATTGTGGCATGATTCATTCCCTTAAAAATGCATAGGGAAACCCAAGGGGGGATAGCCACAGAAATTTCATATTCCCCTAATCTAGGTTTCTACCTTGAAATACCTTGAACTAATTAAATAATGATGAGTCACATTGACTCTCTTTTCATATATACTATTTATATATACATAGAAATTTATTACGTAAGAGATAGAGTTGTGATGGATGGCCTCTTACACATGAAAACCCACCGGTAAGCTGGGGCAAGGATAAAAGATTCCACCTGCATCTAAATTCCCTTGACTAGTGAAAGGTTTCCTTAAAGATATCTAGCACAATTTAACATCAATTCCCAAATCCTTTATACATGATGTTAAACTACAATGAAGACTTCATCATTGAATGATGTTAAACTACAAAATAGATGTTTCTTCTATGTTTGACATTAAACAATGTAGACTATCTCCCCTCATCACTCCTAATCACAGGACCAAGAAAACCTAACCTTGGTCAACCAATTTTTGGGGTGATTCCATCACACGTTTTAACACATCAATCTATAAAACATACTTCATGTCATGAGTGTCTCAGATTGTTGAAAACCATCCATTGCCCTTAAAAAAATAACACCCGGATTTATCAGACCCTTTTGTTTACTATGCATGCTTTCCCCTATCTCATGGATATGATCCCATGTCCTACCATCCAAATGTGTATTTGTAATGTAAAAAGGTATTTCTAATCCCTTAATCTATTTTATCATCATAGTGGAAATCATCCCCATGGTGTGATCCATGGTCATCATTAGAAATACCATCCCAAATCTTTATTCATTATATGAGAACCTTGATCAATGACATACAACATTCTCAACCTCCATTGATAGGGGTATTGGGGTAATCTCTAAGTTGAGATTCATAATTATTTTTTTGTAACACTTCCTAGATACCAATTCCACTTGCATCATGGCCTTAAACATTATACACTTAGGTCCAAATCACAAGACCCTTAATTTCTAATGGAAGAGACATAAAATATGTTCATATAAAAACCCATAGAGGGTAGTCTATAAAAAATCAACTCATATCTCCTTAAATGCTTCATCATTAGAGTTTGGGAAATTTTATAAAATAAATAAAAAATGCATAAATCTTGTAGGTTTTATCTTGTAACCCTAGTAAAAGTAGAGCCTTTATCATTGGATGCCTTGGTCCAGAAAAAAATTAAGTCAAGGATTTATCACATCTCCTCTCTATGATAATGAGTTATCAAGGTGGAGACATAAATTTGAGGGTGATTAATCCCTTATTGAATATTATATTCTCTATAAATCACCATCAAGTCTTTGAATTCTAGGTTGACACATAGAAATACCCTTAATTTTGTGAACATATTTTAGAACCACTAGAATTAAGTTATTACTCTTGGTTTATCCCTATAGTGTATTGGTAGTATGGACTAAATACTCTTAATGGACCCTAATAGGATTTTATAGTGAATAAGAAATCACCCCAGATCTTGCACTTAGTGGATGTTTTTATCTTGGGTGAAATGTCCCCCTTAAATCCATAAGCTATTATCTTGAAAATGTGTGATACTTTTTTCCAAAATTAGTAATTTTTAACTATATCTAATTTTCGCTATGTTCAGATGACTTAGATATTCTTAGACAATTATTTACTATCCCCATAATGAGAGTATTTAAGTGGATCTGACAACCTCAATGTTATGTCACTGTGTATTTCCCCCATTGTCAGAGAAGGGATGTGGTACTCCATTCCTGAACCTTTTGGTGGACCTCACCATTTGACCTGAAACCAGATTGTGTAGGGAATGAGATTCGAAACCATAAATAGAACGACAACAAGATATCAAAACCCTCCTTGGATATTCAATCTTTCATACTTCACATCACTGTCCAAGTTATTGAATCTTTATAAACCTCTCACGACCCTTGAAAATGAGTGGCAACACCTTTTTTATACCATGTAAAAGTTATATATGCATAAGTTCCTTATACCCATCAACTATAGGCCTCATCCATTAAAGGAAATCATCTTCAATCTTCATGATCCCTTGCAACATCATAGTGGAACTCGGAACCTTATAGAGTTTTGTAGTCATCCTCAGTATGTCTACCTCATCTCTTATTCACATGTTCAAACTATTTGTATTTTTATTTAAACAACCCATATTCCAACTGTATATATGGATTTTCATCCCAAAAATTATGCAACCATACACCAAAATAGGTCTCTATAAGGATGCGGGGTGTCTTAACCCTTCATGAATACCCATCCTTCATCATCTCAGAAAGGGTGTGGGGTATCCATACTGTAATGACCCGCCAATTATCAATGTCTTAAGAGTACAATGAGTCATTACTAGTCCTTAAGTAACATCTCCAAGGCACCAAAGTCTAGAAATAAATGCCTAAGGGTTTCAAGTATAGGTGGGGAATGATTTACCCTCTATAAAATAAACCCATAAACCAAACATAACCAAACATTCACTATATGATGCATGAAAAAATGAAAAACCAACTAAACAAACATCATTTATGTCAAACCACATCAGAGTACACAACAGTTGAAGTCCAAACTAAGTAACAAAGTGCACAACTGATAAACAACTCAATACTCTCAAAAGAAACTAAGACTTCATTCTCCACAAGCTCCAAGCTCCACAACATCTCCCAAGAATCACCACAAGCCACTAGTAATAAGATGTTTTACCTTTACCTGTGTCCCAGAATACAAAATCTGCAAAAGAACCAATGTTCCAAAGCAGGGGTGAGTATAAAACTTGGTCGGGTTTCCCCAATGACTTCCCTACTCACGCCACTAGGATTTAAGAGTTAGCCTCATTTATATAAAAACATTTTATATAAAACATCTTCTCAAAAGTAGTTTATAACTAAATATAAACAAGTTTCCAAAACCATTCATACTCAAAAGCATCCAAGTTCAAGTGAAATCAATTTTCCAACAAGTTATTTTTTCCAGAAAAATAACCAAACAAGCTTTCTAACCATTTCACAAACATCCCATTTTGGCATATCCAACCATTTCACAACCTGTGAAATCAACCATGCATGCTTCGTTAATAAATTTCCATACTCATGAGTAGTTTCTCGTCAGTCTACCAATTCATCATAAGGTAATTGTTTCCCATGTGCCATTAAACTTTTGGCACCGAGCACAAGGTCATATTTCAACCAAGCCTCATACTTAAAAGTCCCATGTGCCATTAAAAGTTTGGCATTGAGCACAAGGTCCCATTTCTACCAATCCTCATATATGCAACATGAACACACACCACATATTCACAAAAATCATGCCAAAACCATCCTTTTAATAAAACACCTTTTATTGAAAACCATTTCAATCAAAAAAAAGTGTGTTCAACCATTTCAAACCATTTCAATAAAACCGTACTTTTATTGAAAACCAAAGAATGAACCAATTTCATAAATCCATTTCAATACCAGACCATTTCAATAAAACACCTCTTTTTATTGAAACCCCATCTTTCATAAAACCATTTACCATTCCATAAAATCCATAATTTAAAGTTAACATTTTAAATTCAAGAATCCAAATCACTTTGAACAACAATTCACAATGATTTCACAATTTTATAAAAACCATAAATCATCACTAAAGAAGATTTATTACATACTTTGCACAATCAATTTCATTCAAATAACCCAATTTGAATCTAAGAAAATCAATTCTGACAAGAAGAGCTAAGAGCGAACCCACCTACCTCAATGGTTTTGACACCCTAACAAATGGATAACGCACAAGAAAACCCGACTGATTCACCAAGGATCCTCCTTAGATTTATTATCCTAACACAACCAAGACCAAATCTCATAATGTTTGGAATCCACACACTTAGATCTACCCATAAAAAGCATAGATCTAAGAAATCGAGAGAAGAGGAGATGTAGATCTAAGTAGATCTGAGAAACCAAACAAGAATGATCACTTACCTCAAGAATCTAGCTTCGATTCGTCAATAGAAGACTTCAGATCACCTCCGGAATGATGAGAGAACCCTATTTGACCGTAAGATAACCAAAATCCTAAGTTAGGGCCGCTTAGGAGATTAAACGAGGCACTTAGAGGTAAAAACGCGTGAGATCCACCTTTATAGGATCTTGTTTAAGTGGCCAGACGATTAGTTCGCACGGTTTGACAAACTGTGCGCTAACAGTGCGTTAGCTACTACCTCCGCCACCCTTCTCACATAGTTTGGCCATATGGTTAGACAAACTATGTGCCACCCATGTGGAATCTTCTTCCTCCAATACCATCTCTTCACGGTTTGGCCGCACGATTTACACAAACCGTGCATCTCCTGTGCGACTTCCCTTTTTGCCCCAAAACTCATTCCATGTTCTTATAACTCTTCCATTCGTCACCATTAACTTTATAACCATTAAAAGCATCAAGAAAGGGTTACATTCTAGAAACTGGGGGTACTACATTCTTCCCAGCATTGGCCTTTCTATCCCCGGAAAGTTGAAAACTATCGCTTGTCTGAAAGAGTTTTGGCCACTGCTCTTTCATTTCTTTCTCAGGTTCCCAAGTCTCTTCCTGAATATGACCATGCTGCCATAAAACCCGCACTAGACAGATGCTTTTTCAATGAAAGAATTTCTCTTGCCTATCCACAATCCATACTAGGATATGTATCAAAGAAGCATCCGGCTCTAGGTCAAAGTGATCACATCTGATCACATGGTCAGGATTAGGTTGATACTTTTTCAACTGAGATAAATGGAACACATTATTCACCAAACTGAACTGTGGTGGTAATTCTAACTGATATTCCACCTCTACAACCCATTCCATTATCTCAAAAGGGGTAATGTATCTAGGAGATAATTTTCCCTTCTTTCTGAAATGACGATATCGAAGTCTTTGATAGATCCTCAAGAAGACCTGATCACCCACAACGAACGAAAACGGTCTTCGATGGTGATCTGCATAAGATTTCTGACGACTCTGATCTTTATCCATCATTTTCTAATCTACTGGATCTTCTCTATTGTGTCTTGGACAAGGATTGGTCCGACTAGTAAATTTTCACCCATTTCCTCCCAACATACTGGAGAACAACAAGGACGCCCATACAATGGTTCAAACGGAGCCATGTGTATCGAGGATTGATAGTTGTTATTGTATGAGAACTCCACTGAGGGTATATGCTCCTCCCATGAGCCACCAAAATCCATTACACAAGCCCGCAACATGTCTTCCAAAGTTTTTATCATCTGCTCGGATTTCCCATCCGTTTGAGGATGATACGTCATGCTCATCATCAACTGAGTCCCAAGGGCTTGCTGTAACGATTTCTAGAAACGAGATGTGAACCTCGGATCTCTATCTGAGACTATAGAAACTGGTACTCCATGACTCTTTACCACTTCTCGGATATAGATTTTTGAATGATCTACCACCATATGAGTTTCAAAAATAGGGATGAAATGGGCCTAATTGGTTAGACGATCCACTATCACCCAAATGGCATCGTGTTTCTGAACCGTCCTTGGAAGACCTATAACAAAATCCATTGTTATCTGTTTCCATTTCCACACTGGGATAGGTAAAGACTGTAATATACCAGCTGGTCTTTGATACTCTTCTTTACCTTCTGACAAGTTAAGCACCGCGAGATGAACTCGACCACCTTCCATTTCATGCTGCTCCACCAAAACTGCACCTTCAACGCTGTATAAATATTTTGTATACTTGGGTGTATAGCCCATCTTGAATGGTGGTAAGCCTGAAAGAGTTGTTCCTGACAACCCATAGGTACAACCATCCAATCTTTGAAACACAAAAATGAACCCCCATCAATTTTCCAGCCATCAATGGTCTCCCCACCATTGAGTTTTGAGCTTACAACCAGAAATTTAGTATCAGATATTTGTGCTTCTTTGATTATCTTTACTAACTCAGGAACAAGTGTATCTAAAACGAAAACTGCAACATCACCTCGGTTTTTACATTCCACATGCATGTCGGCTAAGATCGACATCAACTGCTATTCATCTGAATCTAATTTCGCTAACTGAGCATATGAATTTATACTCAATGCATCGGCCACTAAATTCCCTTTTCCCGGTGTGTACATCAAGTCAAAGTAAAACATCTGGAGATACTTCATCCAACTTCTTTGCCCCAGATTCAAATCTCACTGTCACAAAATGTTTTTCTAGCTTTTTTGATCCATAAACACAGTAAATTTATCACCAAAGAGATAATGTCTCCTTGTTTTCAAAGCATGGATGACTACAGCTAACTCCATATCATGTGTTGGGTAATTTTTCTCATGCACCCTTAACTGCCTTAAGACATAAGCAACCACATGGTCTCCTTTCCTGAGAACAAAACCCAACCCTATTCTCGAAGCATCACAATACACCACATACCCCTTTCCTAATTTAGGAAAGATCAAGATGGGTGTCGATGTAAGAAGAACCTTCAGTTCCGGGAAAGACTTCTGAAATTCTTTTGTCCATTGGAATGGAGCATTCTTCTTTGTCAAAGCAGTCATTGTCGACTCTAGTCGTGAGAAATCACGCACAAAGCGTCGTTAGTAACCAGCTAAACCAAGAAAATTGCATATCTAGAACACATTATTTGGTGGTTTTCAAGAGATAATGGTTTCTATCATTTTAGGATCAACTAAAATGCCTTTATCGGAAATGACATGGCCAAGGAAACGTACTTCCTGTATCCAAAAAACACACTTTGATAATTTGGCATACAAACGATGAGCTCTCAAGATTTGTAACAAGATTTCCAGGTGCTCCTCGTGATCAGCCCTTGTATTTTAATACACCAAGATATAATCCATAAACACCACAACAAAATAATCTGTATATCACGGAAATATCTGATTCATAAAATCTATGATGACCACTGGTGCATTCGTTACACCAAAAGGCATGACTACATATTCGTAGTGGCCATATCTTCTCTTGAAGGCTGTCTTCAGAATATCCTCCTTCTGAACTCGCAACTGGTGATATACTAAACGCAAGTAAATCTTAGAGAACCACTGAGAGCCCCTTAATTGATCACACAGGTCATTAATACATGGAATTGGATATCTATTCTTTATCGTAACTTGGTTCAGTTTAAGATAATCCACACATAGCCTCAAGGTTCAATCTTCTTTCTTCACAAACAAAACTGGTGCTGCCCATGGAGACACACTTGGCTGAATGAAACATTTGTTTTCCAGTACTTCCAACTGCACTTTCAATTACTTTAACTCTGTTGGTGTCATCCTATAAGATGGAAGTGATATAGGACAGTTCCTCGGAAGGAGATCAATCATAAACTCCACTTATCTTATAGGTGGTAACCCTGAGAATTTGTTGGGAAAGACATCTAGAAATTGATCCAAAATGGTTGGAAAACTATTCTCCTCAATCTCGTCCTATGATGGCAAATTCAACGCTACCGGTTGGTAAGATATCGTTCCCACAATTGGTTCCAACAAGCTCTCTGCACCATTCATTATCATCTGCTCCCCTATGAAGAGATGTTTGATGTCGTCCTCAGTCATGAAACTAACCGTTCTCCTATAACAGTCGATGTGAGCCTTAAACATTGTCAACCAATCCATACCCAGGATTATATCATATACATCCATGTCCAACATCAAGAAGTCCCATTTTAACTCAGTTTCATCAATAGTTATATCACATTCTCTACACACAAAGGCTTGACATTCTCTTTCACCAAGAGGAGTTTTCAGTTTCAACACATAAGGCATTAATTCAAGTCTTAAACATAACAAGTCAACAACACGAGAAGCAATGAAGGAATGTGATGCACTAGTATCAAAGAACACTTGCACAAGGGTAGAATTCAAGATAATCGTAACTCTCATTGTAGATGGTCCTTCTTAATCATTAACAATCATCTTCTCATCTCCATACAATTGCTTCACAGCTCCACTGTTCTCCATGTTGCCTTGATGTGACTTTCCTTGTTGAGGAGTCATGGTATTTCAAGAATAACCGTGGCTAGCTCTGTTCTATTGGAGAGACTAATGTTGTTGTCCTTTCCCTGTTGAATCATAAGATGCTTGCGACACCTGAGAAGTGTCACGATCACTCGACCATGGAGCACTGCGACAATATCGCTGAAGATGCCCCATCTTGTTGAAATTGTGGCAGGCTCTTGGTGGTTATATGAATTCTCGTTTAATGTGATCAATCGGACCACAATGAAAACATTAGGCTTTCATCATTGGTCGTGGAGAAATAATCATTGATCCAGCCATCTGATTCTGATTCACGCTCCCACCTTGGAAGTAGGTGTCCCACTTTCTCTTGTTCCCAGCATTATAGTTCCCACCCGTTCCCATGGGTATCGTCATACTTACTCCTCCAGTAACTCCTAAGATGTCTCTTTCAGCTGTTTTTGCTCTGTTTACCATCTCTATATAATCTTTAAAACTGAGCACAACTATATTTGAGTGAATCTCCTATCACAACCCTGATTAAAAGATGTGTGCCTTTAGTGACGCACTTGCAGCAACTTCTGGTGAAAAGCGCACTAAGTTCATGAATTTAGCCGCATACTCTAGGACAGAGAGATTATCCTACTTCAGGCTGGCAAATTTTGTCGTCCTCTGGATCTTTAACATGTGTGGATAGAATTTTTTATTGAAAAATTCCTCAAATTACTTCCAGCCCAAGCCTTGATCTACCTTTTCCTGCACCACTAGCTCCCACCACTATCGTGCAAAATCCTCCAGCCTATAGATTTCCAACTTTACTTTCAGTTCTGCTGGTGTGCCGATGAAATAAAAGATATGATTCATCCTATTGAGCCACACCTCTGCCTTTTCGGGTTCAGCATCACCTCGAAAGGATGGTGGATTCTGTTTCATGAACAGGATGGTATGATCCACATGCCTTGGTTCATTCCTCCAGTTCCCCGTATCCACTGCTTGAAAAGCTTGGACGATACTCTGAACCAGCTCTTGGTTCACATGTGGTTCAGGTGAAACCCCATTCTCTACATCTTCTTCGGGATGGTTCAGACGATGCCTATTGGGTACCATTTTCTAAACCAACAACCACCTCCGTCAATCTCACTCTCTAGCAATTGGTGGCTTAGTATTTCAAATTCTATCACATCATCTATCACAACATTGTTTTTAAAACAACCTTTTTCCCATGTTCAACCATTTTTAAAAACATTCAACATACTTTTTGAAAATCATCCCATTTTCAAAATACACTAAATACCCTATTTTTAAATTCCTTCAGTTGAAAATTCTTTTGGCATTTTTTTTTCAAAAAATTGGCACCTTGCATGAAATTTGTACTCATTTCTCACAATGGGATATGCAATCCTATTGGGAATTCATTCCTCTAGAATGCATGTCATGATCCTCTCATTGGCTAAACCCATGAAAATGAGATTTCCAACATTCTAGAAGTGTATCCAAAACACTATTGTACCCAACACCCTCATAACATGAAGTTCAGCATAAACAGGTTAGCTATGTCCTTTTATTCTATACATTTCAAGTTCTGACAATCTTACTCTCGTCTAATATTTCGACCCAAGGAATAGAAAAGAATTAATTTCAACTCCAAGACCAAGAACATCGATGACCACTTGTTAGGCAAGGACCGAACATGTTGATACCATTTGTAATGACCTGCCAATTCTCATTGGCTTGAGAGTACAACGAGTAATTAATATGCCTTAAGTGATATCCCCAAGCTTCCAATGGATGGAAATAAATACTGAAGGGTTTCAAGTTCAAGTGGGGGACGACTTACCCTTTAAGAAATAAACCCATAAACTAACCATAACCAAACATTACCTATATGATGCATGAACAAAGGAAAACCCAACTAAACAAACTTCATTTATATCAAACAACATCAGAGTACACAACAGCAGAAGGAAAAAACCAAGTATCAAAGTGCACAACCGATAAACAACTCAATACTCTCAAAAGACACTAAGTCTTTGTGCTCCACAAGATCAAAGCACCACAACATCTCCCAAGCATCACCACGAGCCACTAGCAATATGATTTTTTACCTTTACATGTGTCCTGGAATACAACATCTACAAAAGCACCAACGTTCCAAAGCAGAGGTGAGTATAAAACTCAGTAGGTTTTCCTCAATGACTTCCCTACTCACGCCACTAGGATAGAAGAGTTAGCAACATTTCTATAAAAATAGTTTATATAAAACATCTCCTCAAAAGTAGTTTATAACTAAATATAAACAAGTTTCCAAAACCATTCACACTCAAAAGAATCCAAGTTCAAGTGAAATAAATTTTCCAACAAGTTATTTTTTCCAGAAAAATAACCAAACAATCTTTCTAACCATTTCGCAAACATCCCATTTTGGCATATCCAACCATTTCACAACCCGTGAAATCAACCATGCATGCTTCGTTAAGAAATTTCCATACTCATGAGCGATTTATCATCGATCTACCAAGTCATCATAAGGTAATTTTTTCTCATGTGCCATTACACCTTTGGCGCCGAGCACAAGGTCATATTTCAACCAAGCCTCATACTTAAAATTCCCATGTTCCATTAAACATTTGGCACTGAGCACAAGGTCCTATTTCAACCAATCCTCATATATGCAAAATGAAAACACACCACATATTCACAACAATCATTACAAAACCATCCTTTCAATAAAAAACCTTTTATTGAAAACCAATTCCATCAAAACCATGTGTGTTCAACCATTTCAAACCATTTCAATAAAACCATACTTTTATTGAAAACCAAAGAATGAACCAATTTCATAAATCCATTTCAATACCAGACCATTTTAATAAAACACCCCTTTTTATTGAAAACCCATCTTTCATAAAACCATTTACCATTCCATTAAATCCATAATTTAAAGTTAACATTTTAAATTCAAGAAGCCAAATCACTTTGAACAACAATTCACAATGATTTCAAAATTTCATAAAAATCATAAATCATCACTAAAGATGATTTATTCCACGCTTTTCACAATCAATTTCATTGAAATAACCCAATTTTAATCTAAGACAATAAATTCTAATAAGAGGAGTTGAGAGTGAATCCACTTACCTCAAAGGTTTTGACGAAAACCCTAAAAAATGGATAATGCACAAGAAAACCCGGCATATTCACCAAGGATCCTCCTTAGATCTCTTCTCCTAACAAAACCAAGACCAAATCTCATCATGTTTGGCATTCACACACTTATTTCTACCCATAATGGGCGTAGATCTAAGAAACTGAGAGAAGAGGAGAAGTATATCTAAGTAGATCTAAGAAACCAAACAAGAACAATCACATACCTCAAGATTCCAGCTTTGATTCGTCAAGAGAATCCTTCGGATCTCCTTTGGAATGATGGGAGAACCCTCTTTGACCTTAGGAGAACCAAAATCCCGAGTTATGACCTCTTAGGAGCTTAAATGAGGCACTTAGAGGCAAAAACATGTAAGATCTTCCTTTATAGGATCTCGTTTAAGTGGTCGCATGGTTAGTTCGCACGTTTTGACAAACTGTGCACTAACTGTGGATTATCTACTGCCTCAGCCACCCTTATCGCATGGTTTGGCCACATGGTAAGAAAAACCAGGCACCGCCCGTGCGGAAGCTACTCCCTCCAATACCAACTCTGCACAGTTTGGCCACACAGTTTAGAAAAACCATGTGTCTCCCGTGCAACTTCCCTTTTTCCCCAAAACACATTACAAGTTCTCCCAACTCTAACATTCGTCACCCTTAACTTTATTACCATTAAAATCATCAAGAATGGGTTACATACCAGAAATCAGGGGTACTACACATACCCATCATGAATATCCATCCTTAACCCAATCTATGTCTAATGAATAAAATTCAAAATAAGTTCTAATATATATTACCTTAAAATATATCATCAAATTTAATAAGATAGATGACCCTAAACTATAACAATAGGTAGTTCGAACTAGAAGTCCCAAAACTATAGTAACAGATGAACCAAATTAGAATACCCTAAACTTCAAAAAATCAATGTCATCGCATGAAAAAAATTAAATAGTCTATTAAAGGAGACACAATTCTCTCCTAGTTGAAATCCTCTCATGGAAAACCTAGGAAAATTTCGAATCTTTGTATGCTGGATAGGCACTTCATGTGATCCAGGAAATATTTAGCAGCTATAAAATGGAAAGTGAACAAAACATTTTTGATTGTAAATGAATAAAGGGAAGCCTAATAAAAATATATTTTTATACCAATTAATATTTCCTCATATGAATATTAGGAAATAGTTATAGCACTCTCCTTATTGGAAGTATTTATCAAAATTATTTTTTTGGTCCAGGTTATCTTTGAATGACTGGGGTAGATACATCAATGGGGATCATTTTTCCAATAACTACTAATGAAAAATTCTCAAAATAAGATATTTAAATTCAGATGAAAATAAAAAGATATCTTAGAAAAAATATATAAAGTTTGAAAGATTTTACCATTGATTAGGTACAAGGAAAGGTATGAATCTCCATAGTTTGGAGTAACTTTCGTGGATTCCCATAATGTAAACATTTTAAAAAAAAGAGGAACACTCCCAATACAATATCTTATTAGATGAATCCTTGATCTCTAAAAAATTATGGTCTAGAGAGGATATATAATGGTTAAATTAATCAAGCAACACATTTTCCACTATTAAAACCCACTATAGTACATCTTCCATGGAAAAAGTATTAAGTCTCACCTTCTATGCCTTGTCAAGGAGCCCATATTGCTCTGACACAGTATTCTCTAAAATTTACATTATTTATTAAAATCAGAAAAGCTCCTATTAATACTAGTCAGTTTTATAATGTTGTATACCAACCTCATACATCCTATCATTGATCAAGTTTTGGTGATCCATTACCGCTTCCACACACTAGGAAGCCTCATTTAAACCCTCAACCAATCATCATCTGGCCGAATATAATACCTCTAAAATTATTACCTCAACTCAAGGGCCCTCCTCTATTAACTTAGAAAGGCTATTTATTTTACCCAGGTATGGAGAAACTTATAGTCAAATCCCCCATATACAAGTGTGGTAATGATATATCTGAGGAGACCCAACCAGTCTTTCAGCTCCATCAAGGGGCCCTCTAAGATTTGGATCTCGATATTCGCCCCACACATATCATTGCATACATTTATTAAATTATATGATCTTTTAGCTTATAATTACGCCTAAACCATGAAAATGAATATATTATAAAACTCATTCACTTAGAAATAGGCTCCTACTTTTATTTTTCAAGTATTTTGGTACAAATCCAACGTTTTTTATGCTTGATCCAATCGAGGGGAATTCCAAAGAAGAGGGTGGCAGAGCCACTGATCTTTGAGGTGAAGGAACTGTAATGAGAGGTATAAAGGATTTTAATTTGTAGATGAATAATATGACAATTCAATATAGTCAATGGTTGTAGAAAATTCCAGGAAACTGCCTTTTAATTTTCATCTAAGACAGCATTTGTCTTCACAATACCATATTCAAGGGAAGAAGTAACACCCTCTTACGACTATTGACTTAGAGAAACCGTGGATGTTTTCACTATTACTATTTACTATGTGACACCATTAAGTAATTTAAGAGTAAATAAATTTTATGAAAAACAATAATACTCATACAATATATTTAGTCACTAAATGAGAGCTTACCCTCACCCAATGATGCCTCCATTGGGGCCAAGTCAGTGGTGGATTAGTTACCAGCATCAACCTCCTCCAAAACTAAATCTGCCCATTTCAGGTCAAATGGATTGATTATTTAAGCATTTCAGGTAGTTTCTAGGTAGGATCGTGGGGGATCCTCAACCATTTCCATATATGATGGACTAGGCCCAATTATGAGGTTTCTACTAGAAAAATAGAAATAAAACCTATTTCCATAGGAATACATTTATGTTCCTCCACACTAGCTCATTAAGGACCTTCACATTTAGACATGTCAAAATGTGCTACAAAAATGGAAAATTAAAAGGAAGATGTGAAGTGTAACACTTACTTGAGGACACTGAGTGAGAAATATAGGATGACTTGGAGTGCATCCTCTTTCCTATACTCCTCAGGGGAGGATCCATGAAGGGGCTGATAATGTAGTCATTAAAGATGGAAACGACTGAGGTGTAGACCAAGATGCCTCAATATTGGTAGCCATCGACTACATTGACATCATTTAATAGTATATACCTAATCATTGTTCACCTAGACATCGTCCAAGTAATCTCTAGTATCTCTACCCCAAGGATAACACACTAGAGATGTCGGGGATGACTAGGACCCTTCATCATCCTACCATATGCAGGAAGATTCAATATATATATATATATATCAACACTTATTTGATGGTATTGTAGTAGCTTGAGGGTGGTACTAAATTTAGTATTACATCTTCATTAATGATAGGTCGATATTCCTCATCTCTCACAACCACTATCGAGGAAGGAACCATCATCCGCTATACTAGATGAGAATAGTGTATTTTTACATTCACAATTTTCATTACAACAACAAGGTCTCATAAGAAGGCCTCGACCTCAGTAACATGGTATTTAACGGTTGTTCCCCTACGATAAGTTATGTGTATAAATCCTAGAAACTATATTTTCACCTAGAGTAAAAAACCCTTAATCTCAATAGATGTGTTCTATTTTATCTGAATTCCCCATCACTAATATGAAGTGGGAAATTACATCCCCTTCAGTGCTTCACTTATTGGATAGTCACCATTCATATCAATATCAACTGGTAATTTTTTTGGTAACAAATCTAACACTATATGCTTAATTTCATTACAAAAAATCGTTAAATTCATTTTCCTACTAGAAGAAATTTTTTTCCACATATTAGATTGACCTCCACAATTGAAAGTGTCTTTGTAGACTTAGGTACCAATAAAAATAGTTTCCCATTTAGTTGTGAATGAATCCAAGTATCGATATAGCACTTGTATAAACAAATATCTTTGTCGGTTTGAGGGAGTTATACAAAATACTATATCTCCTATTTGGTAAACATCAACAAAAAATTTTGATCCGCCACCAAGTTTCCTTCAGGTCATACATGGAGAAGAGTATGATACTTCATTTTAATGCATCATAACTAAAGCCCAAGCTGAAAATGCACAAGACACTCGTAGATAATTACACCATTTATCTATGTGGAGAGGATTACCTCAAAAATTTAAATACTGTAACACCAATCATTGAATTTTCCGTCTCAATTTTTTATTATAACTTTTTTTTGAACCATGTAAGTTATCAAATAGAAGTGTTCATAGTGATTTAGGTGATCCCGGATTTCACAACACTTTAAATTGATGGGCATCACACCACTAATGCAATACAAAAGGCCTTAAAAACTATTAAGATATTTTTTTCACTCAGATACTCATATATGCCTAGGTTAACACTTATACAACCCCACAAAACATGGAAAGGGCCAAAAACTCTATAAAATGATATTCATACTTAAACATGGAGTATAAAGTTGTGTAGTCTGGAAGACATAGAAAAATAAAAAACAGCATGCCTTCCTCCTTCCATGGATGCCACAATAATGAAAGTAAAAACCATGACACCTCCCTTTTCTGAGGTCAGGAGTTTTTACCCACTCATATACATTGTAATAAATCCATCCAATTGAATGGGTCAGTCAATTTGGGGAAAACCCTATCGCACTCAATAATTGAATGAATCATATTAAACCATATTCCAATTGGAACCATCATCCCCATGAGACTATTTTTATGGGAATTACATTATCTTCTTGACTCTGGGTTCAATGTGGGCCTTCTAGATGAAATGTATAACCCATTTCATAAATGGGATAGTCTCCCTAGGAAATGGGTTCTTCCCAATGTACTTCTAGTCTATCTTGATCAACTCCTGGGAAATTGTTGGGATCTACTCAACATTGTCCTAGGTAGATGTTGGAGGGAGAAACTCATCATACAAATCTCCCAAAATTGGTGCTCCACAAATTTTATCAATATCCCAAAGAAAAAAGTCGAATTATCCATGTTAGATTAATTGTATTTGTGTTTGAACCCCATGAATAAAATAATTCCATCATTAAAATCTTGTGATAATAATCAAAAGTTTGTAAAATTCATCTGGCGTCATACATTACAATTATCCTTAACTCATTAGATAATTTGAGGATAATATGTTTCACCCAAAATGGCCAGAGAAAATCTATATCAGATATCCCTCCTGATCAAAGGTCCTAATTGGGAAACCATCTAAACTTATGAATCATATAAAATTTCAAAATTATTGATTAGTACATATATATATATAATGATCGGGTTCATGTTGGACCTTTTCAAAATATATTTCCATAAACATTAACATATACTCATCACAGCATTTTCCATCCTAGATGAAGTGTCCCCCATGAGATATATTTTCCCTAAATGTGTTATGGGTCATCAAGATCCAAGAAAGAGGCCAAATATTTGACTGGGGTTATAGAAAAGGAGAATCATTTTCGAGAAAAAACTATATTGTGTTAATGAGACTAAATAGCGATATTCTAAGAGATTCCTCCACATCAGGTTAAATAGTTGCACCTAAGATGAATTGATAATTATACGTTGATCAGAATCCATGTTTTCCACTATATCATTTCAAATAGTAACTACTACTGTGGTATCCTTTTTTGAATAAATATTGAACAACATATAAGAAGCATATATAATATGGGTAAAAACCATATTAAAAGAAGTAAAAGAAGATCATAGATCATTCAACATCACCTAAATCGCATGACCCATATAAGGACTCAGGATCTTATGACCCATTATAGGTCATTCAAATCACCTAACCTGTGTAATATCTTGTGATCGTATGATCCATATTTATATTTGAAATTGTGTGACCATGTGAAGGTCACAAAAATCACATAATGATTAAGTAATCACAACCCCCCCCCCCCAAGACGCACGTGAATATGGAAAGAAACCTTAAGAACAAGGATTTATAGAAGGGACTAAATAAATTATTATAGATTAGATCATAATTTTGATGAATAATTAATTGAGATAAAGGGAAAACATGAATATTTCAAGTGATGGGTTCATACGATCTGGTGTCTCAAAATTTTATTATAATGGGGTTACATTAAGAACTATTGTGAATAAATCATGTGAGAGAGGAAGTCATTATATTTCTTGAGGTTTGGGTCACATGTGAAATGTTTGGTGTCCCATTACCATATTTATAGGAAGACTCATGGATTATGAATGATCTCCCAAAAGAACAACCAATTATCAAAATACCAACCATTGAAGTTTAAAATGACTTTTTCAGTATTTACTTCATTAGAACCGAGTAATTTTTCATTTGGGATTCACTTATAATGGGGGGAATTTTTGGACACCCACCAAATGTGCTTCAGTAATTTTTAGGTTGCAGAAACACTCAATGAATAGGTGTTGTTATCTATGAAAATGAATGGTGTAGAAAGGCTAGATGAGGATTTGGAACCTATTTCATATGAATATCATTACCATAGGAACATCATGTGATGGGATTATATGATTTTCATGATCTACTCATGATCATAACAATACCATCATACAATTCTCTTGATCTTGAAAAACCCCATCGGATAGCCCTATTGACCAAGCGAAGTCCCTCAAATGAGACTTTTTTATCAAAAGATAATATAACTGAAAATTTGTTACCATTCTCCAAAGACATGCATTAATATAAATCAAAAACATATGGAACCCATATGAAAATAAGTGATATTTTGTTTTCATGTGAAGGTGTTATGCACTTCACATGATCAGGTTACCAATCATGAAATGGACTTGGGATAGGATAGAATGATATTGGGAATGGATCTAGATTTATTAGTCATATCTTATGGATTCCCTTTGACATTTCAACTCAATCATGTGAAGGATATTGTACATATATATTCGATCTCACAAAGGATGTTCGACATGTTGATATTATCATGTGAAATCCACTTAACAATCCATGGGTCCAATAAATTTAGTATGGTTGGAGTGATCCTGTGATTGATGTTTATCACATTATGATAAGATGATACATTGGATGACTGATGGATGGAGCACATGAAATGAGTGATATGATTCTCCCTCCACCAACTCAATTATATATATGTGATTTAGGATTAATATAAAGAATCATATTTTCGATGTGGTGATTCCAATAAATAATCCCCCCCCCCCTAAAGAATATAACACAATCACATGGGGGGTTAGAGGCAATATCATAGTTTTTAGAGTGGATAAAAATGCATTCACGAGATTATTCCACCAGTTTAGCCCAAGAAATTTCCTAATATATTATGCAAAATGTTTATATACATAACATTATCATCCCATTTATCTGTTAAAAGACTTTTGGAATGAATTAGGGATCAACCAAAGAAGTTTTTGTGTGTCAACTTGATATTGTGATGTCGCAATAGGCTATATCATGATGAACATTGATTCATTTAAGAGATATTGTCTACAAATGACGTAAGAATCATGTGAATATGGATATGATTCTTTTCATGTAGGTGGGTCATGCCCATAATTTGATCTATTCCTTAATCATGATACGACCAATGGAAAAGTCATCTGGGTTTATGTGAAGTCTTATAAACATATCATCAAGATCATGTGATAACCCCTAGATATTCCAGTGGTTTCATGCAACGTCCTTTGGAAATATCATCTAGATCATGTTATGACCTATAGACATATCAGCTGGTTCTTGTGTAGTTCTCCTGACATATCAATCAAATCATGGGTAGTCCTATGTGAATTTCATCTTGTTAATGAAAAATATAATGAAAATAGAATCCAGATCATCTAATGACCTATGGGAATGACATATGGTTCATGTGAGGTCCTTTGGACATTATATCCATATAATTTGAAGTAGTATGGATAAGTTAGATGGTTCAAGTTAAGTCCCCCTGACATAGCATCCAGATCATTTGATGAACTATGAACATGTCAGTTGCTTCATAAGGAGTCTTTCATACATATTATCCAGATCATGAAACTACCTATATACATGTTATCTAGTTCATGTGAATTCCTTTAGGCATATAATCCAGTTCATGTGATGACCACAGGACATGTCATCTGGTTCGTGCGAAGTACTCTATGCATTGTAGCTAGATCTTGGGATGACCTCTGGACATGTCAGCTAGTTCAAGAGTTGTCCTCCTAAAATTGTATATAGATTATGTGATGACCTTTGGATGTGATAGATGGTTCATGTGAATGTCCTTAGACATGTCATCCAGATCATGCATCGACTTCTTGACATGTCTTCTATATCTCATGAAGCACCTTAGGAATACCATTTTGATCATGTGAATTTCCCCAGACATGTCATCTTTGATCATGTGAATATTATTGTGCATGTCAATTAGACACTTTAAAATGTAATATAGACTCCTTGTACTTTTCACCAATATACCCTAAGACATTTCATCCTTAGACAATAAGAATTACTGGACATGCACCATCAAACCATGTAAAACGCAAACTATGGATTTTTGGTTGACCATTACACTTTTATATGGTAAGAGTTTATAATGGACTTGTTTAACAAACTCATACAACCATATAGGATCATCATGCCACCCAAGAATACTCAATTCATCACTCATGGTCCCCACTATTTATCTATTAGAGGATAAGGTATAGATATCTATCATGGGAATCCATAAATATATAAGTCCCTAACCATTCTAAGACGCAGGGATCATATTAATCTATCTGAGTGTAATCAACTATCCCAAATCATTGTTCTGTTCGGGATACAAAAAACTACTTAGACTCTAATTCTAGTTATGCACCAAATAAATACATCACCTTCATAAGGCTTGATCTCAATACATGGGATGCTTCAGTGCATATGTCCTTCATCAACATGAAAGGAATCTGATCATAAGATATCACTTATTTATCACCCTTAGAATGAATCATGTGATCTTAGTGATCTATAATTATTAGATAACTGGCATCCTATAATCTTCTCATCAGGGACACCACAACGTTTAAGCCCAATTCCATAAAATGATAAAAATGAATCCATACATGGTAATCCACCTTGGTGCAAGTCCCAGAGGTATTCTCACATTTGTAATATCTAAGGAAATAGCCCTTGTGAGTATTAATTGCCTAACCCAATCCATCAGGGTTTTGAGGAAAAATTGAACTATAATAAAATTGAAACTTGTTATTAACATTATATGTAAGATTCCATCCTAAGGCCTGATCTATACACCCAAATCGAAAATACCCTCATATACATCATTACCGCATGACATTAAATTTCATGGTGTAGTATATTCATAATAACTTAATCTTTGTAAAAAACAATGTTGTTTTTTATTAATTTTCTTCAAGGACACGTATGATGTTTCTAAAATGTTCAATCCGGACACTAATACATCAATCACCTTTTGGGAAAACAATAAACTCTAGAGTACCTAGTCATATGAATTTAAACTCCAATAATCCATCTATGGAAAAGAAATAATGTGAACCATATGGATAACACATGATACATATAGAAGGTTTCATTAATAGAACACCCTTTTTTCATGTACAACGATTCAACACCCGATTATTTTATTAGGGTAACCAGTCCCACTTTGGGATTTTGGAAATATTTATGAACATATATTAAATATATAAGAGATTCCAAGAGTAGGTAATAATTTCCCCCAAAAGTGTAAGATGATTTCAAACTTCCATCCTCTCAACTAATGAGAGTTCCTAAGAATTTTTGGGTTTGGAACCACAAATGAATACCTGGCATTGTAAATAATTCATGTAACTTGTTTCAGATGTGGGATGAGTTGAGAGATTTCATGATATAAGAAAATGATAAACTTGATGTGAATGATTGTGAAACCATAATCACGCCAAAATTAATTTTCAGGCCACAATATGCTTTGGGAACAAAAAAACATTAACTCAAAATAAATTTTCCAATAATAAAAGAATGAAGGTAATTAGAATATCTGGCCATTTCACTGCCCAATCCATTTTTATCAAATATTTATACCCATATTGAGACAACAATAGGACAATCATTCATAGCTATAGAGTTTTAATCTAGTGTTCTCTAGAAAATAAAGCTTCACCATGATGATATGGGTAGTAGAATTTCATCCAATAACCCTTTAACTTTACAGAGTGTTAGATTCCCCACCCCCACCCCACCCCTTTATTGAAAAATGTACCTATTTTGCATGATAACTTTCAACCTAGGTGGTGCTACTAAAATTCTGGATGATTACCACCTCTATTAAAGCTATTACACATGACCCACATCAGTACCATGTTCACTCTATCTTTTTAATATAGTTTTCTATACTTTTCCCACTATGTGACACCAGTTTTCCCACAGAGATGTGTTTCTTCCTTCCTAGGGCCCCCAATGTGGTTGAATAGACCTCCATACTAATGACTATCCTTATAGTCCAACACAGGTTATTTTAGTGTGCTTTTTCACACTTACACACACCTTGATAAACTTCTCATGATGTTACCCATCTAGAAACTACTCTATTCCAAGACCTCTTAACTAGGGATTTTTAATAAGGAAGGATCCTAAAAATAATGGTGTATATTAATGAAATGGGCAGTGTAATTCAGTTCTTTAACCCATTAACTCTATTGGGTGCAACAACCTAAGTATAGTAAATGAAAAATACACAATTTATAGAACGCACTAAAACATCAATAAAATCCCAATTTAGTAAGAAAACCATAATATCCTATCAATAGACATTTCTTATGAAAAATTGAATGTGAAGGTGACCAACCATTATTAATCAACCAACTTTATACATTTCATGTGGAATACACATGGTTTAAATTTTATTCTAACACGATCTATTGGAGTCAAAATATCAATCCCAAAATCAAACCATATAACTTATAGAAAATGAAGGAGGGAGATAAAGGGTAATGTAATAGAAAGAAATTATCTTCAATCTATAATCCTGAATCTACAAAAAGATATTTGAATTAAGGTGGGAAGGAGGAACGATAAAGAGAAGAATCTAGGGTGGAGGCTAGGAAAAATATCCCCTCTTAGTTTTACACGCACTTAAGATCCAAGGGAAATAAATATCATATAATGGTTCATATCCTATTTTGAAAAATATGTGATAGGACCATATTGTTTAACCAATATTCCTTCAGAAAATTACCCATAATCTATCAAGTACCCAGTATATACCCACTAGCCATATAGTGGCTATAACAATGAGGCAGCCCCACATGTACATCCACCAGCTACCTGGTAGTAATTATTATCCTTATTTAAATAGGTTTATTTTACTAATAACATTAGAACTCTCTCAATAAATTTTTCACCCATATTTAAATATTAAAAAATGTTTTTATATTTAAAATAGGGATAAAACAACTTTAATTTGATATGAAACCAAAATATAAAATTCAAATTGGATATAGTTTCGTGGGAGTCTATATTTTATTTTGATTAACTAACACTCAACAATTAAGGTTGTTAAAAACTCCACACCATAACACTTATTATCTTTGAGAAGCCTCACCCTTAATTTAACCATAACCTATATCAGTCATCAATCCATCATAAGCTCATCCCTATTAATCCCAAAATATTTATGAGCCTTCTATTGTGTGACACAATTACCTGATCATTTTATTCACCAAATTCAATGATAATAGATCATCAAGATTCTCATTGGTCTATCAAAGATTTTCCTCCCTTAATTAAAACTATTTTACTCAAGTTCATCTATAATTTCTTTTGTGGGACATTTTTTATCACCCTAACAGCCTATTTGTATCAACCATCTTCACTTTGACATGTTGTGAGAATGAACCTAATAACCATGAAACACTAACATCCCACCCATATATAAACTTATGGAACTCTCCACCATAGTACCAAAGTATTAAAATACAATTATATCTTAATGTAATATCTATTATATGAATCACCTATAAAAAACACACCATAAGTGGTATAATCTATGAAACCATAAATTCCCATATTCATCCACTTGATACTCAGTCCTACAACAACACATAAATCCTAAAGTTATGTGTCTCTCTCTAATAAATTATACTACAAAACAAAAAAATCACAATTTGGAATTCTCAAGTCACTCCTAGTATATGAACTGAAAATCAGGAAAACACATGTATACATCATCAGTTTCCTATTTCAAAAAATCCCATCAAATAATTTTACAGACAACAACTTAATCTAAGTTATCATACAAGTATTTTCATTACAGCTAAAAATATAAAAATATGTGACCTTTATAAAATATTATAAAAAATCTATTTCCAAAAATTCATTTTGAAATCTATCACCTTTAGAAAAAGTAGAATATGTGTCAGAATTTTAACATCAATTACATATTGACCAACATTAAAACGACTTTAGTGTCCTTTTTTAACTTTGGTTGTTAAAATAACTGATGTTAAATGTTTTTTTATCATAATTTATTAATAAATAAATATAAATATTGTTGTATTAGTTGTTTTTAACATCTATTATATAATAATTTATGTTAAACAAGTTTCACAAATAGTTATTATATAACTAATGAAAAAAACTCAATATTTTATCATTAAAAAAAATAAAACCAAAATTAAAATAGAAATATTAGATATTTCATATAATAAATGATGTTAAAAACATTTATAAAATTAACATGAATACATTATTTTATTATACAAAATTTATCAATTCCCTAATTTTTGAACCCCCTAAGATTTTTGACTCACATGCGTTATGCATATCCTTCCACTTGTGGCATTTCACCACTTCATTTATACGTCTTTGTCCATGTATTGCATCTCATGGCCATATTTCACCAATCTTGGTCACGTACCCCTCCCTAATCCACTTTCTTCCACCATATTTCATGTTCCACTTCCCTTTTATGTGTTCCAAAACATTTTCAAGCCTAACACCTTCTTTAGTCATAGGCATCCCATTTTTATTGGCTTTTAATTGTTATTTTATTTCTTTAAAATATTTCTAGATGTTTAATATAGATTTAATTTTCAAATAATTGTTGATAGATATGAATCCATGATTATATCCTTATATATATATTTATAATTTTATATTAGAGTCATTTTTACATTATTTCATTGTTTTCTTGGGTTTTCTATTACCTCTATCATTAAAAATCATTACTAATTTTGTTACCATTATATATCTTGCATATTTATTTATTTTTATACATATATATATATGCTTATATGATTTAAAAAATTTATACATATTTTCATATATGTTTTATTTAGTGTATATTATATATATTTATATATTTATATATATTTATAGGTTTTAAATTTATATATTTAAATTTATCATGATATTTTCTTATTTTTATTTTTTATTTTTTAAATTTATATATTTTGAATTTAAATATTTAATATTTAAATGTTTATTTTCCATCATTTCATATATATATATATAATTTAAATTTATATGTTTTAAATTTATATTTTTATGTTTATATGTTTATATGTTTAAATTTTTGTGTTTAAATTTACATGTTTGTTTTTTATATGTAATTTATTAATTACTTTATATGTTTTTATGTTTTATTTTTATATTTGAATATATAATTTTAATTTATAAGTCATAAAATTATTTGTGTTTATATATATATATATATGTTTATATAGTTAAATGGTTTAAATTTATATATTTTAAATTTATCTATTTATGTGTTTAAATATTTATTTATTTGAAATTTATCGGTTTATATGCTTCCATTATTTTCATATATTTTATTTTGGTTTTAATCCATTAACAGCTCCTAATTAGAAAAATTCATGAAAAATAATAATGAAAATGAGAAAGGGGTTGTGATTTCATAAAATATTATAAGTGAAATATTAAAAACAAAGACATCATTTTCAATCCATGTGTAAAGTGGTCAAATATAAAACAAATAGGGACTATAGGAATCAAGGACATTTATTTTTCTTTGGTTTTAATAAAAGTTATACAAACATCAATTGGTATAGTTGGATAATATAGTAGTTAAGATCAATCATTGATAAATACATTCATTATGGGATAAGGGATCGTCTTGATTAAATAATTCATTATATATATACTAAAAGAATTGAAAAATTAGAAAGTGTTGAATAATTGTTTGGGGATGTTGAAAACAACTATTACCAATTTTTTAACATTTATAGTGTTATAGAAAGTGATAATATTGGTTAACAAAAAATAAATAAATGATTTCAGTGATAGAATTTTCATTGAATCAGTTGAGTTTTTAAAAGAGTTACTTCTAGAAGTAAATGGGCTTATTAATTCCAATTATGATGAAAAATATATATTATTTTCAATAGAACGGTGGTATAAAAAAATACATGCATGTCCCAACTCCTATTTGTTGTATATGAAGGAATATAAAATTTTATTAAATTGTCTTAAATGTGGAACATCACAATATAAAATGGATGAAAGATCTAACTATGATTCTTTCTCAAGGAAATGTACTAAACCTCCTAATAGAAAAACCTTACATCTTCTAAAAGTTATTTATTTTAAGGGTTTATTTGACAATTAAAATGATGGAAAGGGGATGTGATGGAATAAACATGGGTGATCCTATAAGGGAAGAATATGTCCCCAACTGATTAACCTCAATGGAAAATATTTGACCAAAAATTTCCTAATTTTTTTAATGAAGTTTGAAATAACATTATGGGACTCTGCGTGGATAGAATAATTCCATATTAGAGCATAGGTAACCAATATTGTACATGGCCTATTATATTGGTTGTATAGTATTTACTAATATATATGTATCAATAAAAGTATGTTATGATTAGATTGATGATTTATAGAACGAAATAGCATGGAAATGATATTTTTGTTGATCGATCAATATCTATTGATGATTTGAAATTTTTATGGGGGGATGGGTTAATGTTTTTTATTCATACTAAGAGTATTATATTTTGTGTGATATGATAATTTTCACTATAAATGACATCTGTGTATATTGAAACCCATCTTGATACAGTGTTAAAGAAAATAAATATTACGCAATTTAAGAATAAGGGACTCCATATCATCAATTATTTTAACAGTTTATGAGATTATAATTTTCCAAAAAACATTTTTTAACTAAATAATATCATACAAATTTCAAAAACATTTATATCATATTTGGGAAGAGAAAATGTTCAAGTTATTAAAAAATTCAGAGAATGAATTGTTTATATTATTTTATCTACCTTATTGGATATTTTTTAGGTAAAAAATATATAATGTTGTAAATAGTGAGAAAAATATATGTGACAGTTTGAATGGATATTTTTTAGAAATAAATGAAAATAAAAAATATGTGTTGAATGTAATACTAGACATAATATCTGTGGTAATATGTTTGAAGTTATATCCCTCTATGAAATGAAAAAATAAAATATTTAAATATATGATGTAAAATATTATATTTGAGTGAAAAGATAAATTTTTATAAATTTATTTTTGGTATTAAAGTAATTAGTGGACATTATTTATGTTTAAAAATTTTAGTTCCATTTAGGGATTTGAATTTAATAAGCATGAAATCACAAGACTGTCTTGTATTGATATAACGGAATCTATCAATTCCAATTTATGGAAAATTGCTGATGCAAATCTAAAAGTATATCTTTACATTTTGCTACTTTTTCAATTTTATTTAAAGAAATGTTGTGAGAAAAGTTTTTTAAAATACACTTGAAACAAAATTATTGTCACACTTTATCAATTGGATATGTTTTTCAATATAATGGTTCCATGACTGACTCATTTTTTATGGGATATAAGGATATTTGGGCATATATATATACATTGGATGTATCATTTTTAATGATATATGAAAATTATAAAGAGATACATTAAAATATATATATATATATATATATATATTACTATCCCCTATTATATAAAAATATATATTGTAGGATGTGGTTGAGTAATTTATTGAGTACTTGTGTGAATCAGAGTACATTGGTCTCCTTCTATCTTGGCATCTTGAAGTCAATAGTGGAGGAAAGTAGATATATGTCTTAAATTAATGTAAATTTCTTCTAATGTAGTGATGAAATCACATTTATACATTTTAAACAATATAGTAGAAATTTTACCACATACATCATCAACAATTACTAGATTTAAGGTATGTTATTTTAAAATTTTGAAAATATATTTATGATTAATCAAATAAATACTTTTGTTTCATGTTTTATGGATAATTTCTACATTGATTCATCTTCCTCAAAAACTATGTAATGGTAATATGGTAAACATGTGTCAATGTGTTCTAAAATTATAGTTTTTCATTAGTGGTAAAAAAATTATTAAAATAAATAAATAAAATAGGGGTACCATTCAATAAATTTGGTTAATGGTCATTCCTGATATAACACCTTGAAATTATAAAATATGGATATTGTATATGATAGCATGTATGACACATAACACCAAGAATGGAAGGGAATATAACACCCCAATACCTTATGATATATTTAATTTTAAATAATTTAAATATCTTAAATAGCTTAATTACACACAGTAATAATCTTATCTTGTGTTTCATTCGACACTTGGTTTATCATTAGTAACATATAAGACTGAGTTTTACCAAACATTCTTATATTATTAATATTAATATTTAATATTATAGTTGTCACATATCCATTATAATGGATGGTAAGAATAGAATTAAATAATCTATAAAAATATACAATTTACTAAAATTTATTATATATCAATCTATTATTAAAACAATAAGAATCATTTAAAATAAAATGAAATATTTTCTAAAAACCGCATTTTTTTAAAATATGGTTTAGTAACATTATGCATACATAATTTATAATAACTTTTTTACACTTTAAACAAATTAATTTAATAAAATAGACATAATTTTTTGAAATTTTTATACCAACTTTATCTTATGCTTGTTTTTTGGAAATTTTATAAGTAGTTTTATTTTTTAAGAATTATAAAAAACACTTGATTTCAATTGGAAATTGTCTTTATAATTTAAATAATTTATATTAATAAAATATATTATTAATTGGTTTTAAATTAAAATTAATTAAATTTTATATCAATTAATCCAATTTTGGTCATTATGATCAATTTAATATTGTATTTGGAAATAAAAACATTGCAATATTATGAACATTTTCACTTCAAACTCCCGCTTTTACATTGTTTCTATAGGATAAATTGAAAATTAAATTTTACCACATATGTTTGTAGAATTTCTAAAAATGGATACCATATTCTGAATGATAATAATTTATATTATCTAATATGTTTAACTTATTTTTTACCATAATATTTTCTGAAAAAAAGGTAAAATTAATTACTATAATTATGGTGAAAACAAGTTTATCGTTAGGGTAAACTTAATAGATAAGGGGTAAAATGACCTAAAAAATTGTCCAAAATCCATTTTATAGAAATATTAATAACTTTATAAGATTATTATATATTTATACGAGTTTCTAGGATATTATTCCCTGAAATTGACCTATATAATAAGTTGAGTAAAGGAAGTGACAAATAATGATCCTTCCTTGCCTTTAATGACTATAACTATTCGGGGTAGGGAAAAAACAACATAGGTTTTGTTATAAATATTATTTTTAAAGATAAATAATTTTTTTATCATTAAAATTTTATTTAAATTTTTTTATATGTGAAATAATAACTTTAAATACATAATAAACACTAATGTGTGAATTGTTTATTTAAGAATTATCTAGAACAAATTATACTAAAAAAAATTAAAAGTGATGTAATTTGAATAAATTATTGAGTTCTATTAATTTTCTAGAATTTTATATCATGTTCCACTAGTTTGAGCAACATATTTTTTAATTACATCAATGTATTGATATTTTTTAAATTCAAATTAATAATACAATGTTAAAATTGACATTAATGTTATTTTATCAGAAATGGTATTTTATTAAATGATTTAAAATTACTAAAAAACATATATTCCTCAATGTTATTTTTTAATGTTAATAAATATAAAATATTTTCCATTAATTTACCAATTTATCTTTTAAAATGATTATATTCATGATGAAATAGCAAAAAAATAGGATGGGATAGTTAAGGTTAAAATTGTGTTTTTGTACATTACATGTGTTTGTATTATGATTAATTTTACACACACAAAAGTTTTTTATTTAACAAATTTAATTTAATATTTAGAATAATTATCTCTAAATTATATAATAAAACAAATTTTAGTTGAAATATTATAATAATAAATTATAAATTCCCTTGGTAAATAAAAAAATACAAGTTACCGTGGGAAAAACTAAGATGGTAAAATTGGGTAAATGTATAGCCTAAAGAAAAAATGATAAAAATGTGTTTCATTTTGTGTACTAGAGGTTTTTCTAGAAAAAAATAAACCCTACCCTATGTTATTATTAAATTTTTAAGCCCATGTGGTAAGGTTAGTCTCACAATAGTGAATAATTTTGTGTATTTACAGGAATGACACTCCCCCTAAACTATAAAAGGTCACTCACTCTCCTCACATATTAACATTTATAAAGTCATTTAGGTCATCAAAAACCGGAAAAAATCAATTCCAAACAAGACCAATCTCATCCTAGAATAATTATTTCTTATATAAATACAACCTAGGAATTATTTAGTTCAAACCTAAGGAGGATACCCAAAGAAGAAGTAATGCTCTTCAACGAGCATCTCTATTTTACTTATTTTTCACCACATTAAAATTTTATTAAACCTTGATGATATAATAACCTTAGTATATTAAATATACTAGGATTTTCATATAATAATTCAATGTCCCAAAACCATCTCCACTTCCATTAAAAGTGTTGTTGAATCATCATTCGTTTGTACGCGAACTAAAGCCTCACGAACCGATGTCGTTCATTCTTCCATTACCTCCTTTCACGGTACATTATTATGATTGATATAATGTATATATATAATATTTGTAACATATTTATGTGTATGGAGTCATTATATCATACATATAATTTTTTTCTTTCATTCCGTATGAGATATAATAAAGTCGCTCGTGTGTATGGCGGACTACCATCTCACGAAGCGATGTGATTCGTCTTATACTAATACATTACATGGAATGTGATAAAGAATAGTTTTAATGATTATATTTGACATAAATGAAATAAAATTATATTCATGAAATATTTATAATAATTAAAATATAATATTTCATTTTATTTTATTTACACTTAAAGATGATAACATCATTCGTGTACGTGTGGACTCCAGCCTTCACGAAGAGGTGTGACTATATTTTCATCACCACATCACATGGATGATATATATATATATATATATGTATATATTTGTATATTTAATTAAATTATATGGTGTTTATGACATAATTATCATTATTTTAATTTAATATCTTACTTACCTCCATTCCATAATGATCATTGAAAAATGGAAGTTTTACTAATGCGTGCATACGTCCAATCATTTCTAGGATCATAACATAATATGTTTTTCAAAAAAATCATTAATGATTGGTCTTAAAATTATAACTGATTTATAAATATGATGATTATGTCCTAATAATTGTTTGGTAAATGATGAAACTAGGTAATATGTGCCAAAACCAAATCATTAATGACAAAATACGCATGAGGAAACAAGGAAATTAACACACAAAACAATTGAAATTATAAAATATTATTAACAAATAGGTGATAATATGATTTAAAATGATAATATATAATATTATAAAAATTAATATGATTCCATAATAGCTTAATAAAATATTTAAAACCACTATACATGAGTTTAAAAATATTCAACCAAAAGGAATCATGAGGTAGGGGTTTTGTCTCAATTTACATTCTGTTGAAATTTTTTTGTTATTATGAACCAATTCACTTTAATGTTATATATTTACTTTCACCATTTATTATAATATCATGATTTATTCATTATTAATTGTATATTATATTTCACTTATAATCATTTCATCCAAGGGGATTTGAGTAGAAAGTTACTAAGTCGTAAAAGTTATTTTACAATCTCTCATTCTTTTGTGTTTGTAAACTTTATCTTGAAACAATCACTTTTCTATGATCATTTTTCATTAAAAATTAAATTTTTATTAACTATTCATATTCTTGTTTTATGGTAATGTTTATTTTACTAAAATAGATACCAATTTTAAAAATGGTGTTTACTTTGAATGTTATTTGATTAACTTGAGAAATATTGATATATTTGTATCCTTTACTCAATGTAGATTTATTCAGTTAAGGATTATTAATTCATGAATAAAATTTATTATTAGATATATTGGTAATGATTTGTACCCTCAATGATGGGCGGGGCCTTTTATAACATATATCGTTGATGCTTCGGTAGGTATCATGGGAAAAATTATTCTTTCCAAATTAAATGGGTTTCTGCCAATATTGTTTAAACTATCCTGTAAATGTTCTTGATAGTGGAGACATCATTATTCCAAATATCATGGAATCTAATAATTAAGGTTTACCTTCATCAAGATTTCATTTATTCTTATCCATGATATTTTTACAATAATATTTTTTCTAAATGCATTTCATTATCAGTTTATTGATTAAATGGTATGTGTGTTCAGTTATTTATATTTACATATTGATTATTATTTAATGATTCATGAAATATAATTATGTATTTAACCCATAGTGAGAATTTAAGCTCACTATTATTTTTTTTCCTTTCTCCAGGTTTTGAAGATTAATTCTTTAAATGATTTTTCAGGGATTCTATGAATTTTCTTTTGATATATAATAGGTTTTATTTTTTATTCCTAGTGTAAAATGGCCATCATATATGTATCTATTTTTCAAAAAAAAATAAACTGATCAGCCCGTCTAGATTTAACTCTTTGTATCTATGCTAATGTAATAAAGTACAGCACAGGCTCTGGGGTTTTGGTGTCAAGGTCTCTATTGTTTGTATTAGATAAATTTTAGTTGAAATCTTTTGAAATAAATTTGAGAAAACATATATTAGGGTTTAATAAACAATGATAGACTTGGATGATAATTATAGAAGAATATATTAATGTTTTATTAATGTATAGATTATGTGGTTATTCTTTTCAATATATCTTTTTTATGTTTACAAAAAGTAGACATAGTTTTAGCACAAAGGTACATAGTGTTAAAAACCATGAAAAAGGAACATATGTATTTAGTTAAATGTTACTTGGTACATAAAAATGGGCCTTAATATGCACATTTTTTAAAATCATAATGGATATTCTTAGTAAAAATTTTATTTTCTTTACAAAAAATTGTGAAGGATTTAAAAATAGATATATCCCCAAAGAAACCATGCTTATGGTGTTGATATTTTCTTATGTTAAGTATCTATCTAGTTTTAGGACAATAAATTATGATTTTAAAATCATAATTTGATGAGATAATCTAGTATATGATAACATTTTGAAATGGTTCCTAGTATAAAGAATTGGAATAGAATCAATAGACATAATCCAAAGGGTATGAATAATTTTTTCTTCGATGGTATTAGGCTAATATTTCGACCAGATGTAGTCACCCAAACATTATCGTCATATGAGTACATGGTATCATATTCTAATAAGATAGAGAAACAATTATCATAGTCAAATGGATTCAAAGGAATGAAATAAAAGAAGATAATGAAAGAGATATATATATATATTGGGAAGAAGAGAAAGAAGTATTTTCCCCCATGTGATAATTGTGGACTGAAACATATTGGTATATTCTTAAGAGGTAAATTAGTTAGCTTCATGTGTGGATAAAAAGACCACCATGCTAATGATTACAAGGAAATTAAAGAATTTACAAATTTTTAATGCTTCAACTATAAGGATATGGGGCATTAAACAAATTAATCCCCCAATAATCAAGAAAATATACCTCAAATAATGTTAAGGGGTTATGTCAAGCTTATATTATTGATACAACCAAAGTGGAATGATTACTTTTATTTAGTTTTCATTTTGAAAATATGTAATTTTAGTATTTTATCAATTATGTCCTAGTTATAAGAATGATAAAATGTGTAAGGATCGTACTATAGTAATTTCACATTATGGATTTGGAAGAATATGTTGAATGGTACAAATAACTAATAAAAATGATACTGTAGTTAGTTGAACTTCTTGGAAAACACATTATTTAGGGAAAGTGAACCCTTAGCATGTTCTTTATGTAGAGATAATGATGTTGGGATAAGGTAATTATTGGTATAGGTAAAATAAATTGGATATTAGTGACTACCATGGAACTTATTAATGATTTGTTTATAAAGTGGTCATGTTGTCAAAAATGCAATTTACCGTGATTTTTTATTTAATAAATATATATAATAATCTATTTTTTACCAATGGAATAAGGAATCACTCATATTTTCAATAATTATTTATCTTAATTTGGGCTATTACCATGTTTGAATAGAATACATGATGAAGGTATTCTCATGTTTTGTATGATATCATTAACATCTACTTCATTTTGTATGAGATATTAATGAAAATTTCATGCTGGAAATTCAGTTGCCTCTATTATAAAGTTTTGGATCTTAATGATTTGTATGGTCCATAAGGTTAACTGTTTATGAAATGGTTTAAGTTGAAATTTTCTTGAGGTTTCAAATATTAATGTATTACTTCACTATATAAAGATTTATGGATATTGGATAACTTATTCTAACCATATTGGTTTCAAAAAATAGTTAGATTCATATTGAAATACTTTTCATACTATGGATCTTGTGATCTGTTAAATGTTAATTTAAGAAGTTCATGACTAAAAATTTCATTCATTGATATTCATTTATTAAAGTGATGAATTTGAAATTGATTAAAGAACAAAAAATTATAAAATTATGATTATGAAATATAAACATAACATGTAAGTATATTTCCTTATATTCATATATAGTAAAATAATTCCTCATCTTTAGGAAAAGGATATTGAAAAAAATTCATATGGCCTTCAAAACTGATGGATCATATGTTTTTCGAAATCATCACATTTTTATGGTTTTGAGTCCCTTATAATTCTATTAATAATTTAATTTATTGTAATAAATGGGCTCTATCAGTCACTATAATTTTTCAATATTTTATTCTATTTCCATATCTTCACCTTCAACCAATTTTCTCCAACATTTAAACTGAGTTATGTGTTATTTTATATAACTAATGTACTTTATTTTCCCTCTTACTATGAGGATGTTTTATTAAACCTTTTATGATGTGGGTACTTCAACAAAGTAATTTTCAAATATCATACCCTAGATTACCAAGATCATGTTTAAATTTTTAAGAAGCTATATTTTTAAAGTGGGTAGAATTAACACCCAAAAATATTACAATAAGGACATTATATTTTTATAGGGTGTATGAGATGCAACACCAAGCGTTGAAGGGATTATTACACCCCAACACATTTTGGTATAATTATTTTTAAACATATTAAATATTTTAAATATCTGAATTAGAAAAAAAACTATGTTTATATTGCGTTAGATGAACCATTGAGTTTAGCTTTCGTTACACATAAGGTCGAGTTTTACCGAACAACAATATATTATTAATATTTCTTTCGATATGTTAATTATCACACATCCATGGGAATAGGGCATATTAATATAATTAAATAAATTATAAAAATATATTTTTTACACACATTTATTATATATATCTTTAATAGTAAAAAATTAGAGTCATTTAAAAGAAAAATGAAAAAATTTCTTAAAATCACCATTTTTCAAAAGGGCAGTTTAGTCATGCTTGGCGTACAAATTTATAATTAATTTTTACCAATTTTAGAAAATTATTTTTTTTTAAAAAAACTAAATCAAAATATTAAAATTATCATAGGATTAATTTTTTGTATTTTTCTGAAAAGTTTTATTTTTTGATGAATAATAAAAAATACTAAATTTTAATTGAAAAATACCTTTTCATTTAAATAATTTATAGTGTAAAATTCTATTTTTAATTGGTTATAAAGTAATATTTGTTCAATTTTAAATCAATTAATCCAATTTAGGTCCCTATGACCAATTTTTTATTGAACTTTTTTGGAAAAAATATTTCAAAACTTTGAAAATTTTTATTATAAAATCCAGCTTTCATGTCACACCTGTATGATCAATTTTAAATTAATTTTTTTCACCTATGTGAGATGTATTTATAAAAATTTATTTCATATGTTTAATATTAGTAAATTATATTATCTAATAAGTTAAAATTAATTTTTTACCATAATGATTAGTGAAAACTGTTAAAATTAATTGTCGTGATTAAGGTAAAATTGAGATTATCAGGGGTTGAACAAAATGGATAAGGGAAAAAATGAACAACAAACTTGTCTAACACACATTTTGTGGATGTATTTATACAATTATCACATTTTTATCTATCTTTATGTGTTTTTTGTATTTTATTCCATGAAATTGACCTTAATAAGAAGTTATGTAAAGAAAATGACAAAAGAGGAACATTCATTACCATTAATATCTATAAAGATTTAGTAGAGGAAAAAACATAACAGTTTTGTTATAAATATTATTTTTAAAGATAAATGAGTTTTTATCATGATAATTTATTTCAATATTATTACTGATGAAATAATTACTTTAAATATTTAATAAAGGCTAATACAGAAATTATTTTGTTAATAATTAAATAGAAGAAATGATTCTAAAAATATTAAAAGTGATGTAATTTTAATGAATTATTGAGTTCCATTAATTTTATGGAATATTATTCCCTATTATAATAGTTTTAAAATAATAAATTTTAATTCCATCATTGTATTGATAATTTATAATTTCAAATTAAATGAAAGATGTAAAAATTTACATTAATGTAATTTTATAATAAATGATATTATGCTAAAATAATTAAAAATTACTAAAAATACTATCTTAAGAAAAGTTATTCTTAAATTTCAACAAATATAATCTATGTTACATAAATGAACCATTTTTTATTTTATAATGAATATATTTACCCCTAAAAAGAAAAAAACTCTCTTAGCATGGTTAAGGTATAAATAGGGTTTTTTCGCATTACATGCGTTTGTATTAAAATTAATTTTATAGACACATTGGATTTTTATTCAATAAATTTTATTTCATATATATAATTAGTTGGTATGAATTATATGATAAAAATAATTTTATTTTTAGTCTTAAAAGATCAATTACCTGTCACGACCCGTCCTCGGGGCCCGTGTCGTGACTACCCCAAGCCCGCCTTCTATAGGCCAGGGGCTGGTGACTAGCACCAAAGGCGTAAATCCCGGTAAAAGGGAAGGAATTTCCTTTATAAAAGTAAACAAACACAATAGAGTATGCAAGTGAACTAAGCACTAAGTAAAACTGAGTACAAAAGCTAGTGCTGAAAAGTAACTGGGCCAGTATACAAACCCAACTAATAGTACAGTACAACTGAGAAGAAAGTACAATAGCAGAAAAGTAATGAGGCAACTACTGAGTCATCCTCTGCATATCCCACCTGAAGGGTGGGTACAGATGGTCTCCTCAGCTACTCAGGTTCGGCTGTCCACCCCGTGTACGTCCTACCAAGTGGTCCACCTCCGGGTACTGTCCATATCCACAAACATCTACCCCGATCAGTGTTGTCCATCATCTGCATCCAACACAAAGTAGTGTGGGTGTAGCCCATGCAGGGGTGATTATACGATACTTAGTAGAGACCCCGAGACCCCTGAAAGTCTCCCAGAATCCAAGAAGGATAAACCACAAAGGAAAGATACAATCGCGTAGTATAAACCGACTCTACTTAGGTATATGCCCATACATATACCTAATTCATCAATTCCTGTTCGGCTCCAACTCTCGAGCCCAAGCACAACCTAGTCCACACAGGAAAGAAGTCAATCACACCATTGGTAATGATTGCAAGTCAAGACTTTGCTCACACAGGTATACTACTCACAGAGAGGGGTGGAGATGATTAGATGTAGCCTCTGAATCATCTTCTCTATCGAACCCACGTAGGATCCTAGTACAGAAGTTTTCACTGAAAAAACCATGGAGGATCCAAGTATAGTCATCACTGCTGCCGAACCCACGGAGGATCCAAGTACAGTTGGCATCGCTGCCGAATCCACGGAGGATCCATGTACAGTCGTCATTGCTACCGAACCCACGGAGGATCCAAGTACAGTGGTCATCATCGTCGTAGTCACAGGCAGCTCTAGGGTTCCCGAACATAGCACACTCGATTCCGGGAGGGTCCACTCCTCTAGTCAAAGAGGTCAATACATCAACTATCACAAAGTCCATAGTTAATGTATCCCAAAGCTCCGTCTCGTCAATAGGAACTCGGCGTGATAGGTGGCGCATCAATAGGATGCTCGGTCTGAGCGATATTGGCTTTCCCCTTCCAGGGGCCCGGTTGGAAATATGCTCATTCCAAACCCACCTATTTTCCAAAGTTGTACAAAACTCACTTAGAGAATCCCAAAAGGGTCGCCTAGTCGAAAGGGTCTCAATGCCGTAGACGGCACGTCGATCGGACAAGAGGTTATTAATTTATTCACGTTTATGTGAAAACGGGCCCGACCCGTTAAGCCCAGTGGGCTGATGGGTCGAGTTAACCTAGTTTTGGAGGGTCTGACCTGGCAGGGGTGTCAGACAAGCCAGAAGAATCGTGAGGCCCGGCCCGGGGGGCATGGCCCGGCCTGAAGAGGCGTGACCCGGCCTAGAGGGGCGCGGCCCGGCCCGATGCATCCCGGCTGGCTCGGCCAACTGGCTGAGCGGTCCGAGGGGGGGGGACTACCCGATTAGGCGGCATCACCCTCCCTAACTGGCCAGTCTAAGCCGACCGGTCTCCTGGTGAAACCGGCCCACTCAGGCGGGTCGTGGTTCGTCCCATGCACTGCCCTTCAGGCGCCTCGGCATTCCTCTGCCCGGCCGACCGACGGGCCGGCCATTTCTTCTATCGAAGCGGGCCGCGGTTCCTTCCCCAGAGCTGGCAGGATGGCTCTGGCATCCTCTGTCGCATTCCCGTTACATCGAGATAGCATCGTGCTTCCTCTTCCATGGCCCTCTTAGCAGCGGCTTTTCTTTGCGTGTGTGACGGTGGCCCTTGCACCGCCAGCCTCTTTCGTGTTCTGCCTCCGGTCACCGATTCCAAAAATAAATAAATAAGATCCAGCGGAGGGTCGTCGGGCCGTTTTTGTTCAGCCCGCACCCTCCACGTTAGGCCATAGCAATATGTTGGGACAAACAATGATGTTCAATGACAAACGAGGCACAATTTTAATCCATCAAAATTGAATATAATCACCCTACCTTGAATATGGTTTGTTCGTCGTAGACACGAAAGTGATGTTGCTCCGTCAATGCCGGGGAAAAACCGTCGTCGTTGCTGAGTTTCCCGCGTCGGTGTCTCCTCCCTTGACGTGGAGGAAGTAGAGGAGGGATAATCGTGGAGCGTTCTTCGTCAAGTCGTTCTTCGTTGAAGGTGGGTGTTCTTCATCA
This sequence comes from Viscum album, assembly GCA_963277665.1. NCBI lineage: Eukaryota > Viridiplantae > Streptophyta > Magnoliopsida > Santalales > Viscaceae > Viscum > Viscum album. The sequence continues at coordinate 65,706,691 of OY728128.1, forward strand.
AAGAAGAAAATTGTTCTTCATTGAGGAGAGGAATACTTTTCTCCCTTTCAAAAGATCTCTCTCCCAACTCTCCTTAACACAATGAAAGCCCCAAAAATAAAATAATAGGATAATTATATTATTTTATTAACACATACAATTTAAAATTCAAAATTCAAATAACTTAATTAATTAATTGAAGAGGTTCAATTCATTAATTAAGGTACATTGGCAAACATTAAAGAGGGAGAGAGAGAGAGAGGAAGAGTCCTCATAATTAATGGGGGTTGTCATGAATTAAACATGGGAGTTTAAAGGGGGTTTGAATAGAGTTATGGGAGGTGTAAGGTTGGGGATCGTGTGGGCTCCACCTCTCAAATATCCACACATGGGAAGTTGGGTGGGTGTAGTCCCCACTAATAAGTTCCCATGAGAGAAATTAACTTCCATAGATATAAATAAAATTGTTCTAACAATTTTATTTAACATCTTAATTTAAACCCAATTTTAAAATTCAACCCGCATAAAACGCAACTCCGATAAAGGTCCCCTTAAGAAAATACCGGTGTTGTGAGTTCATCAGTGTCCTCATATTTCAATTTTAAGCACCGCTTCGAAAGATAGAAAAACTCGCTCATTCGTTTACTGAACATACCCGATCTAAACATCCGAAAATTATTTCGGGTACACCAGGCCTCGGAATCAGGTGTCGTCAGAAATCGTGTACTTGTAAAATTAAAAAAAATTAAGAAAAAAAATTCCTCGAAATTTCCGGGTATTTGCATTACCCCCAAATCAGGCCTTTACATCCCCATAAAGCTACAAAAAATACTCTAGAAACAAATGAGGGTATTGAGCATGGATATTAGCCTCCCGCTCCCAAGTTCTCTCCTGGAGGTTCTCGTGCTGCAAATGAATGTGCACCAGAGGAATTGATAGTCCACATAGGACCCACTCCTGTCGATCCTCGATCTCCACCGGGACCTCCGCAAATGTCTCCCCTTCAACGATGTCCAGCTCCCCATGGTCGATGATGTGGGACGGGTCGTGCACGTATCTCCTTAGTTGAGATATATGGAAGACTTCGTGCACCCGGTGAAACTGAGGTGGAAGACCAAGGCGGTAAGCCACATTGCCTACCCTACTGAGGACCTGGAATGGTCCAATGAAGCGTGGAGATAACCTACAACCCCGAACAATTCTCTGTAATCGACATCGAGGTGAGACCCGTAAGAAAACTTGGTCTCCATCCTCGAACTCCAGTGGTCTTTGTCTCCTATCAACATAGGACTTCTGTCTACTCTGTGCAGTCCTCATCCACTCCTGGATGATCTAAACCTTCTCTGTCGTAGCCTGGACCATTTTTGGTCCTACAAGTGCTGACTCCCCAGAGCCAGTCCAGCACAGAGGTGATCTGCAAGGTCGGTCGTACAGTGCCTCGTAAGGTGCCATCCCGGTGGTGGAGTGGTAGCTGTTGTTGTACGCAAACTCCACCAAGAGTAGGTGATCCTCCCAGCTGCGACCAAAGTCAAGGAAACATGCACGGAGCATGTCCTCAAGAGTCTAAATGGTCCTCTCCATCTAGCCATCTGTCTGAGGATGGAAGGCGGTGCTCAGATGTAGTTGCGTCCCAAAGGGATCTTGTAACCCATTCCAAAGACAGGAAGTAAAGCGAGCATCTCGATCAAAGATGATAGAGAATGGAACACCATAAAGTTGTACAATCTCTAGAACATAGAGGCATCCCAAGATCTCTACTGAGCCCTACTCTCTGATCGGTAGAAAGTTGGCCGACATGGTGAGTCGGTCAATGATCACCCAGATAGAGTCGTGTCCTATGGATGTACGTAGAAGTCCTATCACGAAATCCATGGATATCCCATCTTAATTCCACTCTGGTATGTCTAAGGGTTGTACCAAGCCCAATGGTACCTGGTGCTCTGCCTTCACATGCTGACAAGTAAGGTATCGTGAAACGAACTCTATTACAACCTTCTTCATACCGGGCCACCAGTGTTTTTTTCTAAGGTACTGGTACATCTTCGCCACCCCTGGATGTACTGCTAGAGGGGAAGTGTAAAAATCTCTTAGCACTTCCTCTTGTAGTTCAACGGGTACCATAGTATGTCCCCTGAAGAGGATGACATGCTCTCCTCCTTCAGAAAATCCATCAGGTGTCTGCCCTATGGAAGTCTAAGCACCTCGCATCTCACAATCAAACGTCCCCACGTTGTGCCTCTCTGACCCGCCGAAGTAGTGGAGGAGTGATTGTGAGAGACTGTATAAAATCTGCCCCATCTCTATCCATGAAGGATATCATCAAAGCGGATAACTTCTCTATTGCCTCTCCAAGTAACTGAATTCCCAACCTCATGTTGAGAGCATCTTCTACCACATTTCCCTTCCTAGGTGTATAGACTATCTCGAAGTCATAGTCCTGGAGGAACTCGAGCCATTACCGATGTCTCAGGTTCAAGTCCTTCTTCGAGAAGATGTACCTGAGACTCTGGTGGGCAGAGTAGACTATAAAGCACTCTCCCATAAGATAGTGTCGCCACATCTTCAAGGAGAATACCACTGCTTCTAACTCAAGGTCATGAGTAGCGTAGTTCTTCTTGTGTTGTCTCAACTACCATGAACCGTAAGAGATCACAGCTCACTCCTACATCCAGACACAACTGAGTCTGGTCACTGATGCATTGCAGTAAACTACGTACCGTACGCCCTCCTCTAGTAGCCTCAAGATAGGCGCATTAGTCAATATCTTTCTCAGCTCCTGAAAGCTCTACTGACATCTATCTGACCACACGAAGATTTTCCCCTTCTTCGTCAACACTGAAAGCGGTGATGCAACTCTGGAGAAGTCTGGCACAAATCTCTAATAGTATCCAGCTAGGCCCAGGAAAATCCGCACCTCCGTCATGCTCCCGGGTGGCTCCCAAGAAACCACTGCCTCGATCTTCGATGGGTCCATCACAACCCCACCCTCCAAGATGATGTTTCCCAAGAAATGAACCTCTCGAATCCAGAACTAAAACTTTGAGATCTTTCTATAAATATAGTGCTCTCAGAGTGTGTTCAGTACAACCCGCAAGTGGTAGGCATGCTCCTCCTCAATGGTCAAGTAAATCAGTATGTCTTCGATGAAGACCATGACAACATGATCGAGGTAAGGCTGGAAGATCCTATTCATGAGACTAATGAACACTGCTGGAGCGTTGGTTATGCCAAAGGGCATAACCAAGAACTCATAGTGTCCATACCGACACCTGAAGGCCGTCTTCTACACATCCTTATCTTGAACTCTGATATGGTGATAGCCTGACCTAAAGACTATCTTCGAGAACCATCGTGCTCCCTTGAGCGGATCAAATAGGTCGTCAATCCTAGGGAGTGGGTACTTATTCTTTACAGTCACCTGATTTAGGCGACGGTAGTCAAAACACAATCGCAAGCTCACATCTGCCTTCTTGGGAAACAAAATCGGAGAAGCCTAGGGTGAAACACTGGGTCAGATGAATCCCTTTCCTTGCAAGTCCTCCAGCTGTACCCGCATCTCACGAAGCTTGGTAGGAGCCATCCGATATGTTGGAGTAGATATCGGTGTTGTCCTAGGGTACAGGTCAATGTATAATTCTACCTCTCTGTGAGGAGGTAGTTCTGGAACATCTTCAGGAAAAATATTCGCATATTGATCCACCGCAATAGGAAAACTCAGACTCCGCACATCAACTGATCCAAGGATGAGACTAGCCAATTGATGTGTGATCGGCTTCCCTCTCCCCTGTGTAAGTCCATCCTGCACTAAAAAGGCTCCCTTCTCACTATTGAAGGTGAACCTGCTCCCATCCGTTCGGACACACATCACCTTGCGCCTAATACAGTTGATCTGGTCATGAACTGTAGATAACCATTCCATACCCAAGATGATGTCGTAAGGCCTCGACGCCACTACAAGAAGATCCCAGCTGAAGCTATCGCCTCCTAGAGTAAGCTCACACTATCGGCACCAGTGCGTAATCATCAAGTCTACTCCCATATGAGTATCTAGCCATAAGGATCGAGCCAAAGGCTCCGTCGGAATCTCCGAGCTTCGAACAAGGGCAGCAGCAATAAAATAATGAATCGCTCCTGTGTCTATAAGTACTGAAATAAGGGTGGAGTAGACACAGATAATACCTTGAATCATCTCAGGTGCGCCGTGGTCGTAGACCTCTACTTCCTGGAGCTGAGCCTGCCCCTATCTGCCAGTTCCCTATGGCCGGGGTGGTCCTCCAGGTGGTGGTGGTGGTAGAGCCTCAAAGCGTAGTCCACCACCCACTACTTGACCAGCTCCTCTACCTCATTCTTCTTATCCCTATGAAACTCCATGGTCGAACCTCTGCCTCTGCCTGGGAGGTCCCTCTACTGTCTTTTTCTCGTCCACATGGTAGTTTGGGCAATCCCGAGCCATGTGACCATGCCCACCACATGCATCGCACTACTTGCCCCTCGAATGGATGGCTTTGTTTTGTGTGCCCCACACCTCTGAACCAGTATCCTGGGGTTGCCCAACTGATGGCCTCGTCCACTTGGACCTCTGCAACATCTGTCTACTTCCGATTGTAGAAAACTCCACTACGTGTCACCCTCCGGTGGTTCTCACTACTGGCGTCGGCTCAGCAAGAAAGCTCTCTACAATAAGGGCTTGCTCCAGCACTCCTACATGCGTCGTAATGCTGAGGGAGATCATCGAAGCCCTGATATCATGCCTCATTCCCTGCTCAAAGGTCTATTCCCTGAATAATGGGTATCATACCATATCCGTGGAGTAGTGCGAGAGGTCGGTAAATCTCACCGAGTACTGAGCTACTGTCATGCTTCCCTCCCACAGATGAAGTAACTCATGAATCTGCACCGCATGAAGGGTGGCTGGAACAAACTCCGAGTGGAAGAGACTCTCGATGTCTGTCCAAAGTAGATATGCCCCATTGTGCACCTAGAGAATCAAGCTCCACCATCTATCTACTGCTGCGTGCAGGAGACTCGTGGAAAGGATCACCATAAGGTTAGCTGGTGTCGCTACTTTTCTGAAGACTCTAACGACAGCCTCCAGCCAATCCTTGGCTGCATGAGGGTTCATCTCTCAACGGAACCTAGGTGGCCTATGTCGCTGAAACTCGTGTGACGCACTCAAGAGGTTTTCACTCTATACTGCTAGAGAAAGTAGTATCGTTGGCTCAGCAGGTAGTGGTACTATTGGGGCCTCCGCTGTGATGGGGCCCTGCACCGAGGCCACATCGCTCAGTGGTCTTCCATCTCGCACGTAACTCGGAACCCTAGTTGGCTGCCTTCATGGGGCCATCCTGAAAAGAAATAGGTGTTCCATTGTTAAATAGTATACCTAGTGAGCTGACACAAATTAATCATAAAGAAAACTTTTGAAACACATATGCAATCAATTTTTTCGTGCACTGAGTCAGAAATCAGAATTCAGGGTCCTGGTGTACGGATACGTCGGCTTCTGCCCCAACACTGGGCTCCCTGCACTGATAACAACAATAAATACTCTTAACACTATTTCTTCACAGAAAAGAATGATCATAGTCCTGAGTTCTGTGGTAGAACCTCCCTCTGATACCAATTTTTCACGACCCATCCTCGGGGCCCGTGCTGTGACAACACCAAGCTCGCCTTCCATAGACCAGGGGCTGGTGACTAGCACCAAAGGCGTAAATCTTGGTAAAAGGGAAGGCATTGCCTTTATAAAAGTAAACAAACACAATAAAGTATGCCAGTGAAGTAGGCCCTAAGTAAAACTGAGTAAAAAAGTAAGTGCTGAAAAGTAATTGGGCCAGTATAAAAACCCAACTAATAGTACAGTACAACTGAAAAAAAAAGTACAACAGCAGTAAAGTAAAGCGGTAACCACTGAGTCGTCCTCCGGATATCCCACATTATGGGTGGGTACAGATGGTCTCCTCATCTCCTCAGGTCCGGTCGTCCGCCCCGTGTACGTCCCGCCAAGTGGTCCACCTCCGAGTGTCATCCAGCTCCACAAACCACTACCCCGATCAGTGGTTTTTGTCGTCTGCATCCCACACAAAGTCGTATGGCCATAACCCATGCAGGGGTTAGTGTACGATACTCAGAAGAGACCCCAAAACCCCCGAAGGTCTCCCAAAATCCACGAAGGATAAACCACAAAGGAAAGATACAATCATGAATTATCAACCGACTCTACTTAGGTATATTCCCATACATATTCCTAAGTCATCAATTCCAGTTCGGCTCCAACTCTCGAGCCCAAGCACAACCTAGTCCACACAGGAAAAAAGTCAATCACACCGTTGGTAATTATTGCAAGTCAAGACTCATCTCACACAGGTATACTACTCACGAAGAGGGGTGGATATGATTAGATGTAGCCTCTAAATAATCTCCTCTTCCAAACCCATGTAGGATCCTAATACAGAAGTTGTCGCTGCCGAACCCACAGAGGATCCAAGTACAGTCGTCACCGCTGCCGAAGCCACATAGGTTTCAAGTACAGTCGTCACCGCTGCCAAACCCACGGAGGATCCAACTACATTAGTTGTTGCTGTTGAACCCACGGAGGATCCAATTATAGTCATCATCGTTGCCGAACCCACGGAGGATCCAAGTACAGTGGTCATCGTCATCGTAGTCACAGCTAGCTCTAGGGTTCCCGCACACAGCACGCTCAATTTCGGGAGGTTCTTATCCTCGAGTCAAGGTGGGTCAATACATCAACTATCACAAAGTCCAGAGTCGATGTATCCCAAAGTTTTGTCTCATCAATAGGAACTCAACGCGATAGACGGCGTGTCAATCGAACACTCGGTCTGAGAGATATTGGTTTTTCCATTCCAGGGGCCCGGTTGGAAATATGTTTGTTCCAAACCTGGTCATTTTCCAAAGTTTTCCAAAACTCACTTAGAGTATCGCAAAAGGACCACCTAGTTGAAAGGGTCCCAATTTCATAGATGGAGAGTCGATTGGATGCATGGTCTTTAAGTTAATCACGTTTAAGTGAAAACGGGCCCGACCCGTTAAGCCAAGTGGGTCGGCGGGTCGAGTTAACCCAGTTTTGGCGGGTCCGACTGGGCAGGGGTGTTGGACCAGCCCAAAGAATCATGTGGCCTGGCCCAAGGGGCAGAGCCTGCCCCGAAGATGGGCGACCCAGCCCGGAGTGGCGCAACCCGGCCCGGCGGGGCGTGGCCCGGCCCAGTGGGGCGCCTCCCCGCAAACTCAGCCTGCTGGCCAAGCGGGGCTCGAGGGTAGGGGCGCGGCCCCCCGGCTGGCCGAACCTGAGACGCCAAGCATCGTTGCCTCCATAACCGGCCTGCCGAAGCTGGCCGGCCTCTTGGTGCAAGCGGCCCACAGTTCGTCTGGCGCAGAGCCCTCCTGGCGCAGCGGTTTTCCTTCGCCCATTCGGCCAGTTCTTCCATAGAAGTGGCCCGCAAAGCGGGACACGGTTCCTTACTCACAGCCGGTGCGATGGCACCGGCTTCCTCCGTCACATTCCCGGAACGGCGAGATGGCGTCGTGCTTCCTCCACCACGGCCCTCTTGGCCGCAAATTTTCTTCGCATGTGCGACGGTGGCCCTTGCCCCGCCGACCTCTTCCACAATCCGCCTCTGGTCACTTATTCAAAAAATAAATAAATAAGATCAAGCGGAGGGTCATCGGGCCGTATTTGTTCGGCCCGTGCCCTCCGCGTTAGGCGATAGAAATAGTCCGAGACAAACAAAGATGTTAAACGACAAACAAGGCACAATTTTAATCCATCAAACTTGAACATAATCCCCCTACCTCAAATATGGTTTGTTTTTCGTAGACGCAGAAAGCGATATCGCTCCGTCAATTCTGGGAAAGAACCGTCGTCATTGGCGAGTTTCCCACGTCGGTGTCTCCTCCCTTGATGTGGAGGAAGTAGATGATTGAGAATCGTGGAGCGTTCTTCAACGAGTCGTTATTCGTTGAAGGGGGGTGTTCTTCGTTGAAGAAGAAAACCGTTCTTCGTTGAGGAGAGGAATACATTTCTCCCTTTCTCAAGAGCTCTCGCCCAACTCTCCTTAACACAATGAATGCCCCAAAAATAAAATAATAGGATAATGCTATTATTTTATTAACACATTCAATTTAAAATTCAAATCACTTAATTGATTAACTGAGGAGCTTCAATTCATTAATTTAGGAATTTTGGCAAACATTAAAGAGGGAGAGATGGATAGGAAGAGTCCTCATAATTAAGGGGGGTTGTCAGGAATTAAACATGGGAGTTTAAAGGGGGTTTGAAAAGAGTTATGGGAGGTGAATGGTTGGGGATTGTGTGGGCCCCACCTCTCAAATATCCACACATGGGAAGTTGGTTGGGTGTGGGACCCACCAATGACATCCCATGAGAGAAATTAACTTCCATAGATATAAATAAAATTGTTATAACAATTTTATTTAACTTCTTAATTTTACCCCTATTTTAACTTTCAACCCGCATAAAACATAACTGCGGTAAAGGTCCCCTTAAGAAAATATCGACATTGTGAGTTCATCGGTGCCCTCAGATTTCAATTCCGAGCACCGCTTCAAAAGATAGAAAAACATGCTCGTTCGTTTATTGAATGTACCAGATCTAAATTTCAGAAAATTATTCTGGGCACACAGAGCCTCGAAATCAGGTGCCATCAGAAACTGCATACTCGTAAAATTCCAAAGAATTTAGGAAAAAAATCATTGAAATTTTCATGTCTTTACATAACCGAGGTAAGTAAAAAGATACAAGTCACTCTAGTAAAAACTAAAAGGTAAATATTTAGTAAACATAAATACTAAAGAACAAAATGAAAAAAATGTATTTTTTTAGGTGTTTTTCAACCATATAAACCCTACCCTATATTACTATTCAATTTTGGATCTACATTATGTAAGGGATGCCTTCAAATAGTGAATACTTTTGAGTATTTTTAATAATGGTAATCCCCAAGAAATATAAAAGGGCACTCACTCTCCTCACTTCTTTAAACCTCTCAATCCTTTTAGAATGACCAAAACCTATCAAAATATCATCCCATATTTCCATAACTCGTCATACAATCATTAGTTTTTTCATAAATCCAACCTAGGAAGTCTCTGTTGTAAACCTAAGGATGATACTCAAATAAGAGGTAATGTTCTTCAACGAGCGACTTTATATTACTTATTTCTCCACCACCTTCAATTTTTATTAAAACATGTTGATATAATAACCACTATATCTTATATATTCTATAATATTTTGTTAATAATTTAAGGACCTAAAAAATCTCCACATCCATTAAATGGGTTACTAAACAATCATTTGTGTGTGTAGAAGAATACTACCTCGTGAACTACTGTTGTTTGTTCTTCCATTTCCACCTTTCACGGTAGGTTATGATGATGGATCTAATATATATATATATATATATAATATTTATAACATATGTATACCTATGGAATAATTATATCATATATATATTTATATAAATTACCTACCATTCTATATGACATATGATTACAACTCTTTTGTGTACGGCAGACTACCGCCACACGAAAAGATGTGATTCATCTTTCACATACTCATCACATTGATGGTGATAAAAAATAATGTTAATGATTATATGTTATATATATGAAATAATTATGACTTTAGTGACATATTAATAATTCAATAAATACAATATAGCCTTTTATTTCTTTACACTTAATGATGATAACATCATTCGTGTACGTGTGGACAACCACCTTCATAAAATGATGTGACTCTCTTTTCATCACAACACCACAAGGATGATATATATATATATATATATATATATCTTTCTTTTTATTTAAAAATGATTTTCTATTTATGATATAATTATAATTATCTAAAGTTAATATATTACTTAACTTAATTTCCGAATGAACATTGAAAAATGGAAACGTTACTCAAGCGTACTTACGGCATACAATCTCCATCATCGTGACATGTTTAATTTTTCAAAAATGTCATTCATTTTTGTTATAAAATTTTAATTTATTTTTAAATATGATGATTATTTCTGGATTATTATTATGTAAATGATGAAACTATATAATATGTGCAAGTATTGGATCATTAATGAAAAAAAATCATGAAAAAACAAGACAATTAACACCAAAAACAATGACAATAATGAAAGACTATTAATGAATAGGTGATAAGAATATATAAAAGGATCATATGTGATATAATAAATATTAATATGGATTTATAATGATTTTAAAACATATTTAGAACCACTATTAATGAGGTCAAATAATGTTTAACCAAAATCAAGTGTGAAGTAAGGGATTTCATCTCAATTTACATTTTATTGAGACTTATTTGTTATTATGCACTAATTCCCATTTATATGGTGTATATACATACCCTTTGACATGTAATATCATGATTCACTCATAATTAATGTTGTTTTAGGATTCACATTGATTCATTTTATCCTAGTGTATTTTACTTGAAAATCACCATGTGGTAAGAGTTATTATATAATCTCACTTTTTTTGTGATTGTTATCTTGAAAAAATCACCTTCTTACAATAATTTTCCAATTATATTACATTTATCTTAAATATATATATTATTTTATAATGGATATTATTATTTACTAAACAATATACCACTTTTTTATAAGGTGTTTACTGTTAAAGTTATTTGATTAAGTAGGGAAATATTAAAATATTTGTATTATTTAATCAATGGGAATATTTGAGGTTAAGGAATATTTATTTTTAAATTAAATTTATTCTTATATTTGTGAGGAATTATTTGAAAATGGAGTGATGGATGTTCTGGATATAATATATCCCTTCAATTCATTGGTACGTTTCATGAGATAAATTAATTTGGTAAAATTAAGTGGGTTTCTACCTGTAGTATTTAAACTATCTTATAAAATCTATTAACAATAGATGAATCACGATGCATGAGATCATGGTGTATAAAAATTAATAATTTCATTCATTAAGATTTCAGTTATTATTATCCATGATATTTTAACAATTATATTATCTTTGGATTCATTTTATTCTTAGTTTTCTTATTAAATGTATTGTTTGATCAGTTATTTACCTTTCCATATTGATTACTCATTAATGATTCATGAAATATTCAATTGTACTTAAGAATTACTGGGAATTTTAGCCCACCATTATTTTTCCCTTCCCACGTGTTATGAACATGAATCATTTGAATGAGTTTTTAACGATTCTAGTATTTTTTTTTTATATTTATTATGTTTTAAGTATATTACCAATGTAAAATGGGTATCATGACTATATTTAGTTATCGAAAACTACAAAACTAATCAGTGATCTATGATTTGATTCATTGTAACTATTCCAATTTAATAAATTATATATCGGCTTCAGGTTTCTAGGGATAGGTCACTAAAAATGATGCAATTCATTTTTTGAGTTCCAAGGATAAAAAAACCATTTCTACATTAAAAATATAGTTTTTAGTTGTTAAGGATATATGGGATATTTTTATACTAAATTTTGAGTAATGGTGTTTTTGTGTAACTAGATGTATAGTAATATGGATTTAATATATGAAGATTGTGGATTACACTTGTTGATTTCAAATAATTTAGTTGTAAATAATAATTATTTGTTATAGTGGCACATTAAAAGTAAATATTTTATGTTATCCACAAATTAAATGATTATTGGTAAGTTATTTTTTAAGAAAAAAATTAATTTGGGTGATTAGTATATTGATGATGTTGTTGACTAATGGGATATTTCTTGATCTTTTAAAATATTACCTATGTATAACAATGATAGTGATGTAGAAATATTCTATTATATATAAAATGATTACACATAAGGGATATGAAAAAACACTCCATTACTATTCTAACTATTTGGGTAAATATATATTATTATTATTTTGGATCTTACACATGTAAAAATGAAATTTTTTTAACCTAAATAATTAAATCTATATATGTGGATCATTTTTTCATTATAGTATTTTTTTTTATTCAATAGTTTTTGGTACACATTTTTTGGTTGAAGAAGCCTAAAATCATTTTTTTATAACTATTTCGTTATATTTAACATTTTTAGGTATTCAATTTTCATCATATCTATTACATAACAAACTAGATATAATTTTCTTTTTATTTTGAACAGTCAAATTTTTTACTTCTAAAAATAATTTAAATCTCATAAAATATAGGTATACTGAATTATACATTTATAGATAGTGAACATTTCAATATTTATTAAATTAATTTTAATATTAAAGAGTTTATTTTAACTATTTTTTTTAAATAAGAATTCCATCATTGTTTTTATAGGGCTATTTCTTGTATTAATCATTTCTAGGTATGCACTTCCATTTAACATTATTATTTGATAGAATAGATAAAAGTTCATTTTTATTGTATGCAATAAAATTGTAAATCCTAGAAATAATTTAATCCTATTAAAATATTGGTACACAGAATTAAACATTATATATCACTAATAGAGCCTCTCATAGAATATATTACCTAGTTGTAATGGTTTGGACTTTTCTTGAGCTTTTCCTTTTTCATTTAGGGGTGTTTGGTGGTTTTGAAGAGTTTTTTTTAAATTTAATTATTTTTAAAAAAAATCAAATTATGGAAATAATTTTCAAAGATAATTTTGTAATGTTTAGAAGTTATTAGTGATTTTTTTAGAGTAATTTACAATTGTTCAATTAATAATAAATTATATTCTTAATTATTTATCAGCTAAGTTGAAAATTTATTTTCTAAAGGATTTTATTACCCTCATGTTGGAATACATCTATTACTAAGGGTATTCACATATAATTCATCCCATGTAAGGGTTAGTTTTAATTATTAAAAACAATATAATGGTGAGAAAATGAGTATAAATTTCTCATTCATGGGTATTTCAATAATGCACCAGGGTACTAGAAAGATTCAAAGTCTCACATCATAGTGAATTCCTTTCATATAGGTAGTTATTCCTTATATATTTGTAAGCTAGTGTAAAGGTAATGCTTCATGTCAGGTTGACTTTGAAATATTTATGAGGATAGTCCTTCATTGTGTCTAAGAAGTTTTGTAAGTTTAGATAGTAATGCAATATAATGGTCAATTTAAATTCTTGTGTATGGGTGGTTTAATCCACCCATTTATGTAGTTCTACTTCTCTTTGAATGTTGTGTTCTATTTTGAAGTTGGATTCATTCCTCATGCAATGGTACAAAAATATTATTTGATATTGCATATGGGTCAATGTTATTAATTCTAGGTAAGATTACTCTCAACATACCCTTACATAATACATATATCTACATAAAGGTAGTAATTTATGCATAAAATTTATAAATCAGTTTCCTTAATCATTCTACAGAATAGAATTTACTTATTTAAGAGAATTAGTGACTTAAAATTAAGGATTTAAGAAACTGTTATATTAATTTAAAGTTTGTTTGAAATTTATGAAATTTAAATTAGAATAAAACTAAATTCAATTTAATTGGAATTAAAAGAATTTTTTATTTTTTATTTTGAAAATATCAATGATATAGATAATTTTTATCTCCTATCACTATTCTAAAAAAAGTGATTCCTTTACATTTAGCTTTATTATTTTCTCAGGAACCTATGTGACTTAAACTCCACCATTCAATATCTACTTGACTTATATGATCATCTTGAATTCTTACCCTATGTCTCAAGGCCTATAAAATCTAGAATTATTTTTTGTCTCTCCTTTATTTTTGAATTGTTAACTAATATTCTTATTTCAGATAGAGGATCTTATACTTCTTCTTTTTTATATGCACGTGTGACTTTATCATGCTTTTGATTTTTTGAGATTAATTGATGCGATTTACCAAAATTAGTTAAAAATAAGGAAAAATAATCCTATAATGAATGATTATTTGATAATCTATAAACAATAATGGAATAATAAGTTTAAATCTGTATGGTGAAATATTATTAAAATAATATTGATATTTTATGAATTTAAGTAGAAATAGTGTCACATTCTCTAAAAAATATGATACTCTTAAAAATTTCGAAAACCACATGTTGGGGTATTTTATTAATATATTAATTAATAATTCCAAATATGGAAATTGAAATATTTCTTATATTATAACTTAAAGTACATGATATAATAATATTTTAAATTATACAAGAGGGAGAAAATGATTAATCACTAGCTACTTGGATAAAAAAATATTCTAGGAATCATATGATGATTAGGGTATTAAATTTATGATTAGGGAATTATCAAAAAATTGTGTCTTTTAATTTGGAGAATAAAATGAAGAATTTATTTTCACATGTGGCACATAATGATTTTTAATTTTTTAATTATTTAATTATCTAATAAACCTAAAAAACATAACCACATGTAAAATTATTTATATAAATTAAGAGAATCAAATCTAGAAGAATAGTGATAATAATTCATTCCAGAGTGTATCTATTCATTATTTTATTGTCCAAATTATTATAAAATTATGTTATTAAAGAATTTAAATTGATCAATTTTTGAAATTGTTGATAATTAATATTCCATTTTAGAGATTAAGTAGATCTCTGGGTTTTATGTGATCATTTTTGTTTATAGTATATTATATCTTCTATTGATATTTATTAGATAGTGTCCAATAAACATAGAGATGTATTATTTTTATTGTTTTTCATATACTAATTTATTGAATGAATAAAGAACATAAATCTAGACAATTTTATAATTTGAAAGAAAGAGGTAAGAGCGAAAAAAGAGTTTCTCTCCATATAATTGGTCAAATGTGGAAATAATGAAAGAATAATTTTTTTGTATTTTTCAAGATTTATTTAGATACTACCTATATGTACCATACCATGTTTTTAAAAGGATATAGTATGTTCAGTAGTGTAAAGATACACCACATCAAGCTTAAACGAACAACAAAATATTATTATTTAAATGTTACCTCTACAACCTACCTATTAGAATGGTGGGTATGAATTGGGTTAATCGAATTATGAAAATATTTTTCACACAAGTATATATAATTAATTATCTTGTGACCAATTTATTATAAATTAAAATAAAAAAAAATTAAAATAAAAGATAACATTTTTCTGAAAAACTATTTAAATGTCCACGAGTGTGTTTTATGCCAATATATAAACAAATAACTCTTTTCTGGTTATATTATGAATATATAAATATACATATAATATATTAAATATAATTTCTAAAATCCATCTTATGTGATTCTTAGACATGAAATAAGAACAAATCGAGTTTTACACAAAAAAGAAGTATTTTTCAAAAAAATACATAGTTTTACTACCTTTTGATGGACCACTTATTTTAAATATTGTTTTGGAAACTTTAATAAAATATATTTTACAAAATAAACTACTTCTTTTAAATTTTAATATCAAAATTTACTGTAGTTGAATTTTTCTCTTTTTCTAATATGTTTCGTTTTTGGATGAATAGTGAAAGATATTGCAAGTTCAATTGAAAACTATATTTTCATCAAATTTAAATATACAACTAAATTATATATTTAAAAGTTTTTAAAGTTTAATTAGATCATTATTATATTATTCTATCTAATAAATTCCAATTTAATCAATTTCATATTGAAAATGTACGTAAAAACTATGTTAACTATAGAATATTTTTACCTTTACAACGTGGTTTCTCATTCTGCTAATGGGATAAATTTTTTATTAATTTCTTCAAATTGTGTTTTTTGAATTTAAATAAATGGATTCCATATTTTTAATAATAATTTCCAAATTATGTAAATATTTCCCTATTATTTTTGGAAAATACGAATAGAAACATAGTAATTTCTTTATTACCACGGGAAAAGATAAATTGGGCAATTAAGGGTAAAAACATTATTATAAATAACATAAAATTACCCTAAATATTATCTTAATTTAATTGGATGAGTATTTTTTAAATAAAACCATATTTTTCCTAATTTATTTCCTTTGGGAGCCACTTGGATGATAGTAAGATAGTTATAAAATTATATTCAAAAGAAAAGTAAATTTTATTACACTTTTAATTTTTGCAAGTGAAATATTTTTAATATAGGGTTATACGATCTATATATTGGACTATAAACATTAATTTGAAAAATAAAATTTTTATATACATCATGATAATTTATTTTTAATTTTTAGATAATAAATAATTTAATTAAAGGCTTGCATAATGATGATGATGTAATTGTGTAATTAAAGGAAATATCAAATAAATGATATTAAAAATACTAAAATTATTATAATTTGAAATTATTAATGTCATCCAAGAATATTTTTATATTATTTTTACATACTAGTTATGTTTTAGAATTATTGGTTCGAATTTATACTGTTATTATGATATTTTTTAAAATACAGGCAATGTAGAGTGTAAAAAATGACATTATTCCTATTGTTAAATAAATAATATTTTATAAAATGATATGAAATTTATAAAAATAAAATTTAATATAAATTATTGGGTTAAGTCATAAAATATCACAAATTACTCCTTTATTGGTCTTTCGGCATTTTATATTAAATATAGTAACCCTTAAAGTGTAAACTATCTAATATCATTGTAACAGTAAAAAGGGTTAAATAAAGGTTAAAACAAAAATATTAGGGTTAAAAAAAGAAAATGCTTATATTTTGTTATTTTAATGAATTTTATTTGACCCATAATCATAAAATATTATGAATAAATCACTTTTGACCAATTTTTAAGAGAAAAATAAATTATATTGATTTTATATTTTCAAGGATTCCAAGAGTATCCACCCCCACTCTTATAAAAGGGAACTCATTCTTCCCTTTTCTTCACACTTAAAAACCAATTTGGATCTGCCAATATCTACCCAAGTGATTTTTTATAATATATCCCCATATTCTAGAGACCATATTTTATGAATAATTCCCTCCTTATAGGTGTTAAGTCGTTAATAAAAGGGCATTGTCCAAAGAAGAGGTGTCCTATTTAATTAAGTATTTCTATTTTATTTCTTCTTCATCTTCCTTGAAATCTTAGAAAAAATGACTAAATAATAACTCCAATATACTCAATATATTGATATGTTATTATGTTAATATCATGACCTAAATCCATTTCCACACCATTCAAATGGGAAAATAATTATCGTTCGTGTGTCTGGTGAACTACCACCTTGCGAACTGATATAATTCATTTTCCATAACCATCTCTCTTGAATATTTATAATGATGGAATTAAAATTTAAATATGTTATTAATGAAATATTTATAATTATAAAATGATAATATAGCATTTATTCTCTTACATTTCCATACACGGAAAAATGATAATGTCGTTCATTCATATATGTGAACTATCACCTACACGAAGCGATGTAATCAATTTTTTGTCACCACATCACATGGATAAAATATATAAGTATAATAAAATATTAATATGATATTAATTATTTTATTATAATTATAGGAAGATAAAATAATACTTTCTTTCTTTCCATAATGGTCGTTGAAAAATAAAAAAGTTACTCGTGTGTATGTACCTCTTATGATCTACATGATTGTAACCTTGTTCATTTTTCATATCCATATGTAATGGATGGATTTAAAGTTGTAATTTATGTATAAAATATATTATTATTTTATGAATATTATTCTTTATATAATGAATTTTTACCACTTTGACTATTGACATCATGCCAATGTCATTTTTTACTCATGTACTGAATATCGATAAAACATCTAACATTCACTTAAATAATAAATAATTTATTATAACACGATAATAAGTGATATGAAAGGATTAATATAGTTTAAATTTTTATAAAAAAATAATTAAATTACCAAATTTTTTATTTAGTAAGATAGTGACCATATGTGATGAATCAGACTCAAGGTAAGGGATTTCGTCTCAATCTCATTTCATTGAGGCGTGTTTTGATGTTATACACCCTCTTTCTTTTATGAGGTGTATATACATCCCTTTGACATATCATATCATGAATTTATTTATTCTCATTTTATTTAATGTCTTTTTTAAATTTTATTCTTTCATAGATATTATGATTTAAATTTTCAATGTGGTATGGAACACTTTAAATGTTTAATGATTTTATTATCAAATATTTTTATCCATGTCAATATTTGTGATATTATTTTAGATATTAATTTATACTAATATAAAAGTATTATAAATGACATTTTATGTTCATTTTTAATTTTATTAAAAAAAATCAAAATGAACATTTTAATGTGTTTTCATACGGAATATTTTGACAAACGACAAATAGAATGTTCTATTATTAATGTACACATAGAAAATTACTTTTCTACCATTGTGGATATTATTTAATTTATATCTTCCTCTGAAATATTACATGTTTTATTAAGTGAATTTTTTTAAATATTTTGGTACTGAAAATGGTTTTTCAAATAAAAATATGCTTTGGTTTCAAAAAGGGGTTTATAAAAGAAAATAGTATTTTAATATCTAAAAGTGTTTTTCTCACGGATTTAGAAGAGTTTTAAAGGGTGAGTCCCATTATAGCTCTCCAACGCATTGAGAACTCCATATATTTAATTTGACCGTATAATCATTCCATTTCTAAGGCTGAATGTAATAGTGATATTTTAATGATTTCCCAAGGTACCTATGTGATTTTTCTATTATTTATAATGAGTTTTTAAGAAAAGGTTTTTAAAGGGTTTACTTATTTTCACTAGACTAAGAATTTTCATTATTTATATCCCTTACTATGATTTTTGTTCTCATCCTGTGTTTTTAAAAAATCAGGGGTCTTATGATTGTTAAGGTAAAAGAATATTCCATGATGAAATATTTGAAGACGTGTCTTGAAAAGAATTTTTGTTTTATTCTAAAATTATTTCATTTGGTATAAAAATTGATAATGTGAATAGTTGTCCACTTGTAATTTTTGGGTTTAATTTTTAAGATTTTTCTCTAATACTCTAAACTGATAATAAAAAAAGATCCTTGAATTTTAATTATAGTAAAAAAACACTAGAATAAGTTATTCTTAAAGTCAGGTCCTTACAGTTGTTATCAAATCATGGTTTAAACAACTTTAGAGATTAGGATGTATTCTTAAGAGTTCTGGATATCATCATCACAATATAATCGTATGTATAATCATACTTTTAGTGTCTTGGAAACCCCTTTTTAGTATTTAAGTTATGAAATTTTAAGGCAACTAATGGTGTTTTTGGAAACAGTATTTTTGTGGAAATTATGGGTTATTATATTTTGGAATAGAAAATTAAAGGTATTAGATATCCATTAAGGTAAAAATATATTAAGGTTGTTTTTTGAATGTTTCTAAAATTTATAGATTTTATATAAGGTTTATATTAATTTAGTTTTAGAAAAAGTACAAATCATAGGATGGGTGATTACTCAACATATCCATAAAGGTTATGGGAATCGAACCAACATCAAAAGGGAGACAAGGGTGCCTTAACTACCACTAGCCTATGGGAAGTCCCCATTTAGTATAATATATTCTTTTTAGTTAAATATTTTTATATAATAACAATTAATTTATTTTGGGAATTCAAATTGGTAAAGAGATTTGGGGATTATGTGATAAATGTTATTTCGAAAGACTGTCACTATTTTGGGAATACTATTTGTTTAATTTCAATAGAGTTCTATGATATTTATTTGAGAAATAACGGTTGAATTATATTGTGGATTAATTTATGATTTTATTGTTTACTTATAGTGATTTAGGTTATTTAAGAAAATAGATAGCATACATGAAGATTATTAGGGAATTACTTTTTGGTATGAGACTTCAAGAGTAGTTGATGTTTTTTGGATATTATTCATAAAATTTATATTTGTAGGATATGTGATAAAATCCTTCTATATTTTCAGTTTATATCCTGGATTGGATTATTTTTAGTAATTTTAAAGTTATTTATTTGTCAAATAGTCTATGTTGAACTTTCAGTATCACTTTTGAATTTTAGAGATTAATGTAGTTCTTAATTATATAAAGGATTATTATTTTTGGGGAATTATAAAATCATATCCTAACCATTTTCTTGGTTAATTTTTCAGGATTTTATAAATATATCATTAATATTTTCTAAATTAATTGATTCTGTAGAAGTTTCTTCTGGTTCTTCAGGTGTGAAGGATTCATCTTAAAATATCATCATTTGGTGAAAAATATGTGTTTGTGGTGGAATTTGATTAGTATAAGAAACTATAATTTTCATGTTATTTTATTTCCATTTTTTATTATAAGTAGTAAAACAATCCCTCACCTTTATGAAAACTATTTTGAATAAAAAATGTTATATGTTAACTCTCTTGCTATGAAATAAATCTCCTTATAACCCATCACACATTTATGGTTTTGTGATTATTAAATTTATCATGAATATATTATATATCACTATATATTAGAACATGATTTTTTTCTCTTATATATCCATGTTTTCATACATATAACCCTAGTACAATCTCGGATGACCTTCACTCTTCCCTATCATTATTTTAAAGTGGAAGTTTCATTGACCCTTTTTTATGTGGGATTTGAATAACTGTATTTTCAAAAAGGTCAAACCCCATGTTTTTTTATCCAGAGTTCAAATTGTGAGGATGAAATTTTTTAAATGGGGGAGAATGTAACATCATTAGTTTTTTAAAAGTAAATATTGTGTTTGATAGTGTACATGATACCACACATCCAGCTTAAATGAACAACTAAATATTATTATTTTAATGTCACCATTATAACCTAGCTTTCAGAATGGAGGGTAGGAATAGGGTTAACATAATTATAAAAATAATTTTTACACATGTATATATAACTAATTATCTAGTGAACAACTAATTATAAACAAAAATAAAACCCTTTTTAAAATAAAAGGAATTTTTTTTCAAAAAAACTATTTAAATGTGCACAAGTTTAATTTATATCAATAAAAAAACTACTCACACTTTTGGGTTATATTAATGAAATATATATAAATATATATAATATATGCAACATAATGTTTAAAATCTATCTTATGTGTTTTCTAGAAATCATATAATAAAAAATCCAATTTTACGCATAAAAGAAGTATTTTTCAAAAAAGGTTGGTTCACTGCCTTTTGATAGGGAACTATTTTTATATATAGTTTTTGGATATTTTATAAATTATATTTGAAAAATAAACTTCAAATTTTAATTAATAATATAAATCTTCACTTCATTTGAATTTTTTGTATTTTTCAAATAAGATTCATTTTTTGATAAATAGTGAAAAACAATATTTCATTTTTAATTGAAGAATTTTTTTATAAAATTTATTAATAGTGTAAAATTATAGATTTTGATGGTTTTAAAGCATAATTAAATTAATATTTTGTCAACTAATCTAATTAAGTTCGTTGGAATCAATTTCACTGTGAAATTAGATATAAAAACTGTGTGAACTTTGGAATATTTTTACTTTGACAACTTATTTTATCATTTCGTCAACAGGATTAATTTTTAATTAATTTATACCGATTATGTTTTTTGAAATTGGAAAACTAGATCCTGTATTTTGAATTATGGGGACCAAATTTTGTAAATATATCCCTTTTTTGCGAAAATATTAATAGTAACTGTAGTATTTATTTTATTACCACGGTAAAAGGTAAATCAGGTAATTAAGGGTAAAAATAATTTTATATATATTAAAAAATTACCATAGTATGGGTTTTTTCGACCAAAATAATCCTTTTCTTGAATTTATAACCTTTTTAAGCCACTTGTATGATAGTAAGACATTTATAATTTTATATTCAAAAAAAAGTCATTTATTCACACTTCTGTTTTTAATAAGGGATATATTTTTCATATAGGGTTATAGAGAGAATATATTTGACTATTAATAGTATTTATAAATAAAAACTATTTATCTAAATTATTATAATTTTGTTAAATTTTTAGATAAGAAATAATTAAATTAATGGATTGTATAATGAAGAAGCGATAATTGTTTAATTAAAGTAAATATCAAATAAATGATATTAAAAATACAAAAATAAATATAACTTGAAATTATTAATGTCATCCACGAATTTTTTAGATGATATTTACATTTTTAGGATTATTATGAATTGTTTTTTATAATTTATCTTTGTTTTATGATATTTTTTAAACATCAAGCAATGAATAGTCTCAAAATTGATATTATTGATATTTTTAAATAAATAATATTTAATAAATTATATGGAATGTATAAAAATATAAATTTTGACAAAATTACTGGAATAAGTCATCAAATTTTATAAATTACTCATTTAGTATTCTTTTGACATTTTACAGTAATTATATTAACCCCTAAAATGTAAATTACCTGACAACCTGGTAAGATTTAAAGGGCTTAAGTAAGGGTTAAAACAAAGTGATAAGGATTAAAAAATAGAAAAAACGTACATAATAATTTTTTTAAGTTTATTAGACCCAAAATAATCTTATATTCTAAAAACAATCACTTTGGATCCATTTATAATAGAAAAGTTATTTATATTAATTTAATATTTTCAAGAATTCCAACTATGGCCATCCCATATCTTATAAACGGGCACACATGTTAGGTCCACAATGATGAATACCATGAGAGGGGGGTGAATCAGGGTATGACTAATTTAAAATTAATGCCCGTTCTCATCTTGTTTCGCTGTTGAGCAAAACTCTCTTCTCTCTTTTTCCTGTTGCACAAAGTAAATAGAAAGCGAAGTATGCACAGGACACATCAATTTTACTTGGTTCACCGCAAAGGGCTACGTCCAAGGAGCATACGCCGACAAGTTGTCGGTCATACCAAATTCCACTAATCTTCACTAGCTGTGGATTACAAGGTTTGGGCTAGATCACTTCTAAGCCCAGGCTCACTGCCTTTACAAGTTTAGGGTCAGCTCACTGCTTTCCCAAGGGTCACTCCCTGTTTCTCTCTCTCTCTGGCTCACTGCCGGTGGAGAGGATCACCTTCTTCCTCTTCCTAAGCTCACTGCTCTTGGAAGGAATCCACTCACAGTTTATAGACTTGTAGGTCTCTTCATTTTCATGAATGAATGCATCTTCCTTTGTGTGTAGATGCTCTGTTGAAGTACAACTTTCACCCGTAGATGAATATCTCTTTGGACCAAAGGTATCGGGCAACGTATCAGCTTCCACGCAGTCCGAGAAGCATTGCTGGAACAAAACCTTACTTGGCGCGCAAGTCAATCTCGGCGCGCAAGTATCGGCACGCAAGTCACAACGGGCACGCAAGTCCTCCTCAGACACTTGCGCAACTCAAGCTTCCTCAACTCCAAAATTGCGTGACTCTCTTCCTTTTACGCCCAAACAAATATTGGCGCACAACTGCCAACTGGCGCGCAACTTCTAACACCGGCGCAAAACTTCTACTACTGGCATGCAAATTCACCTGTGCGACCCACACTCACCACTTGCGCGACCACCACACCTGCGCGAAGGGAGCTCTGATTTCTCAAATTGTTGAACTCCGTTGAAAATGAGGAGGGGTGGTCCATTATTTATTGGCAATCTGACCACCCTACGCGATGGTGCGCAAGTCACCTGCGCGACCCAGTTTCAGCGCGCAAGTCCCCTGTCATTTTAGAAACTTGCGCGACCAACTCCCAAACTTGCGCGAGCCTGTTTACTTTGCCATATTTTGATCTTCTGATCTTAAAAAACATATGGCGCGCAAGTTTCCTATACTCCAAGTCCTCGGCGCGCAAGTCCTTTTGCCAAAAACACTTTTCTGCATTTGCCAATTTTCAGGACCTAAAATTTGGCAAACACTGGAAAACTGAACCACCTTGTATTTGTTCTTTTTACCGCCTCCAGATCATCCATTCCTTTTATCGACGTTCTTGAATCAAGCATGGATAGTTGACCTCAGCTCTTGAACTCGACATTCCACCATGAAATCCTCTTTGTCAACAAGTTTGTATGTCATTGTTTTTCTTTGTCAATAATCACTACTCAGAAATCCACTTTGTCAACAAACACAATCACCTCAAAAATACTTCAATGATACCTTGAGGGATTTTTTCCCAACAACACATTATTCTATTTTCACTGCACTTAAAATTTGGTTCAATTAATATATTCAAAAAATAATTCATATAATCTCTATACACATTCTAGACTCATTAGTTTAGGTACAAAACCCTCCTTATAGGTGTTAACGTGTTAATCAAAGGTGGTCATATGAAGAAAAGTTACCATTTTTAATTAAGTATTTCTATTTTATTTCTTCTTCCACTTCCTTAAAATTTTGTTTCACCAAGATAAAATAATAAATCCATCATCCTAAATATATTTATATGTTATTATTTTAATATTATTACCTAAATCCATCTCCACTTCCATAAAATTGAAAATGAATTATCATTTGTGTGTATGGTGAACTACCGACTCACGAACCGATATAATTAGTTTTCCATCACTATATATCAAGAATAGTTATAATGATGGAATTAAATTTGTTATATGTTATCCATGAAAGATTTATCATTATAAAAATATAATATATCATTTATTTTATTACATTTCATACATTAAAAATGATAATTTTGTTCATGCGTACATATGAACTATCGTCTCCATTAAGCGATGTGATTAATTTTTTAACACAAAATCACATGGATAATATATATAAGTATATTTAAATTATTAAGAGGATATTGGGGCTATTAGAATAATTCTATAAATTTAAAATAATATTTCCCTTCTTTCTATAAAGATCATTAAAAAATTAAAATGTGACTGATGTGTACGTACGCCTTACCATCTCAATGATTTCAACATAGTTAATTATTAATATCCATATATAATATATATATTTAAAATTATAATTGATGTATAAAATTGATTATTGTGTCATGAATATTATCCTGGAGATGATGTACTTATTAACACTATGACTATTGACATCATACCAAATTCATTTTAGAGTCATGTACAAAATATCAACAAATCAACTTACAAGAACATAAAAAATAAATAAATTATTATAATTTGATAATGAGTGATATAATAGGATTAATAAATATTAAAATTTTATTAAGAAATTAATTAATTAACCATAGTTTAATTTTTAGTAAGATAAAGAACATATGTGATGAATCATACTCATGGTAAGATATTTCATCTCAATCTCCTTTAATTAAGGCATATTTTGATGTTATACACCCACTTTCTTTTATGATGTGTATATACAGCCCATTTTACATATCATATCATGAATTTTTTTTATTCTCATGTTATTTAATGTCTCTTTAAATGTTATTCTTTCATTTATCTTATGATTTAACTTTTCAAAGAGGTATGATACACTGTGAATGTTTTAAGATGTAATTATCAAATATATTTCACCAAATCAAAATTCATGATATTATTTTACATATTTATATATATATGGAAAAAAATTATTAAAATTGAAATTTTATGTTAATTTTTAATTTAATTCAAAGGTTTTAAAAATTAATCTTTTTACATGTTTTTAAATGAAATTTTTTAACAAACAACAAAAGCAAGGTTCTATTCATAACGTACATGGTGAAAAATAATTTTATGATGCAATGAATATTATTTAATTTCTATTTTACTGTGAAATATTACATGTTTTATTAAGTGAAAATTATTTTTTCCCTTTTCGTTATTTTGTTTTTGAAAATGGTTTTTCAAATAAATGTGTGTTTTGGTTTTAAAAATGGGTATATAAAAGAAAATTATATTTTGATTTCTAAAATTGTTTTTATCATGTTTATACAAGATTTCTCAAGGGTTTTATACATGATTTAGTCCTTGGACATTATGTATGAAGGTTTTATCCCCATTATAGCTCACGCACGATCCCTGTTTAACATATGTGAAGGGTTGAGCCCCAATATACCTTAGGAGAAATGGGTGAGACCAATATAACTTATACGAAGTGTGATCCCCATTATAGATCCCCAATAAATTGGGTACTCCTGTGAAAGAAGTAGACCATATGGTTATTACATTTTTAAGTGTGAATATAAGAGTGATATGTTAATGATGTCTCATGAATCCTATCGAATTTTTCTATTCATGCTAATGAGTATTTTAAAAAAAATTAATGGGTTTTCATGTTTTCACTGGACTAATGATTTTCTTTATTTATGTCCTGATAATATTTTTTTGTTCATCCCATTTTTTAAAAGAAATTATAGGTCTTGGTATTGGAAAGGTAAAATAATATTTCATGAAAAAAAATTTGACTATGTACTCAAAAGGAAATCATGTTTAATTTTAAAAGGGTTTACTTTTGTGGGAAAATAGATTTTGAGAAATAGTGCCCACGTGTAATGTATGGGTTTTCTTTATAATATTTTTCACTAATTATCTAAAACCTTAAACTGAAACGAAACTTGAATGTGAATTCTAGTTCAAAAACACAATAATAAGTTATGCTTAATGTTGTATCCTTATACTCTAGGTTTCTCAATGTGGAAAACCTTTTCATAATAAAAAAAATTATTTCAAGAAAAATTTAAAAAGGGTTTTTACTAAAAAATAAATGTTTGGTGTTGAATGTTCACATTCTTGATTATAAGTGGTTTAATATCCATGATTTCATAGCCTTAGTGTCTTTTGTGTACATAAAAAAATATAATATGTATTCATTATATATGATTGTTAGAGTATTCATATGATTGATTGATAATCTAGTACTGTAGGGATGATCTAACGAGGAATGGGATTCAGGTATAGAGTTTTATTGATGGTTGAATATATGTTGAGTAATGGGATGGGAGCTTAAGGTTATAGTGATTGTTAATTCCAATCATGTTAGTATAGATTTTATAATGAACAATTGTGTAGGAATGGCACAAGGAAGTTGGTAAAAGTTTATAATGGGACTTTCTTATCAATTATTAATCTATCAAGATGCTTTAAAATGACCATTTGGTCATATATTATTTGTTTGGTTTCCATATACTCGATGTAGTTTAACTCTATGTGTCAAAAAGTTCACATTCAATACAGTATCTTAGTATGATTCCTAGACTACTTAAAGTAATGAAATGATAAATCAACTAATAAAAGAAGTAGGATAGTTTATAGAGTTTCAAAATAATGATGAAATAATTTTTTTCGGGAGCTCCTCTGCCTGGAAGCTCACTTCTTCCCTTGGTGGCGATGGTGGATTCGGCGCCGACCCCTCCCCCCATCACGGGGGAGGGGAGATCTTTGATTCCTAAGGGTCGCAGGATCATCAGGCCCTTCTCTAACCCTGAATTCCTTCCCCCTTTCCCCAATTTTTTGATTTTCCCTAAATCTCAGGAGCTCCTCGATGGATACCCTAACCTCCATATCTCAAACTCGGGATTCTCGGAGTCTTTGTCACTTCTGAACCTCACTTTGGTTACCCGTTTCAAGCATTGGCGACCATCAGTTGATGCTTTCGACATGTTCATGTTTGGTTCATGGGATCTACAAGAACTGGAGGTGGTTGGTTTGTTCGATAGACGCCCGATCATGATACACATTGAATCAGAGACGAGCCTTATTCAGGCTTGGTCCAGGGCTCCACTAAGTTTCAGTGGGATGAGTTTCATCCTCCTTTAATGGACTTTTGATCTTCATATGAGGTGGGATTTGTCATCAATGGCTATTTGGGTTAGTTTACCTAAACCTCCTCTTCCTTTTCAGAATCCTGCTATTCTTTAGATGATTAGTAATATGGTAGGAAGGTTTCTTTGTTCATATAATCGTACTGTGGTTGTGTTTCATTCAGTTAATCCCTGAATATGTGTTGAATTAGATGTGTCTTTCCTGCCTTTCGATTTTGTATGGATTACCATTGGTGAGGAGTACAGGTGCAAACAAAAGGTGGTTTATGAAAACTGGGAGGAATTCTGCTCCTGTTGTAAGCGGTTGGGGCACCCTTCATTGGTCTGCCGAAGGAGAGCACCCCCGGGAAATATGAAATTTAAAGATAATAAGGATAAGTGTGGTGTGATGAAGAGTCCAGTTCAGGGGGCTATGGAGATGTTCACTGATAAAGACATCCATAACTCTGAATTATATAAGGGTATGGTTTCCCCTATGAATCCAATGAATGGTGAAACTCGGTGTGGTGAGCATTCTATTTCCCTGAGGATAGAGGATGATTCAAGAAACAAGAACTCTGAACAGGAAATGGTGATGGATCATGGTTAGGTTTAATTGGAGTTGGTGGAAGGTGGGCGGGTTTCTCCTCTTTCCAACTCTGTTGTAGAGGATCAGCAGCCTAGCCCCCACCAGGTGATCTATGGAGAGGTCCATGCTTCGGAGGCGCATGGAGGACCGAGGCTGCAATTGAACCCGCTAGTTTCTGATGTCTTCAAAAGGTTGAGGAATGATTTGGATAACACAGCTTGTTCCAATGTTAGGAAATATAAAAATCAGAATGAGGAGAGATGCACCATATTATTGGAGGTGGCCCTTCCTGTCTGTGCTAAGGGTACTAAGGGTCTGGATCCCTTGGAAAGGCCCTTCCTTACTCTTAGAAACTGGTTTAATGACCTCTTGACAGGCATGTTTGAGGATGGAACAATTGGGGATGATGTTGTAGTGATGGATGGTGGTGTGAAAACATCGGAGGGTCTACAGGGTATGGGAAATGAGATAGGGTCCCTGGAGATGGAGGAAGCAACTACTGAGGAGTGGTGGGTCCCTTTGATGGAGAGAAACACTCCAGATGAGATGTGGGGGTTCAACTCTGAGTCTCCTACTGCACTTTTTGGGGTGCGAGCTGATATTGGAAGGGATAGTTCTGGGAGAGGGAAGGAAAATGAGAGTGTCCCATTCGGCCGATCATTCAGTGATGTTGTTCAAAGTGGGAAGTAGATGATGGCTTTTGCTAATGGACCCTTGCCTACTTCTCCTAGAAGAAGACCAAGGATGGATTACTCATATCCTCTACATCCGATGCGGACTTGATTGGATTATAAATGGAATAGAGAAGTGACGGTGGCTTTTAAATAAGGGTAGTGTGGTCAAGAAATCATCCACAGAGAAACACGTTCTTGATCTGCTTAGAAGTCAGGTTCAAAGTGTAAGCTTTTGGAGATCTCCAAACTATAAATCAACTACTGAAGAATATGGATATTACATGGGGTGCAGTGATGAGTCTGGTTATTTAGATGTGTAAGTTTCTCTTATTTGTGTTTTGGTTGTAAGTTGGGTTATCGGGCACCCATAAACCGGCATTTAAAAATGGGAAAAATTGATTTACAGGCAGGGCAATTATGGTGTCCCTGGAACTTGTCATGGAAGAATTAATTATTAATATTGGAAATGGAAATGGAATGTTATTCATTAATATCTAGTTGGTTAATTATTATGGAATAGTATTCTTGTATTCTTACTTCAAGTATAAACCTTATCAGTAGAAACTAAGGGTCCTCTAGGACAATAGAAAAAAAATTATTCGATGGATTGGTTGTTTCCCTCTTTATTAATGTGCATGATATTATACAAATTTTATGATTTATTACACTTCCCTAACCATGTTTATAGGGAAAATAACACCCAAATTTTTTGGGGGTGTTTTCCCCGAAGATCCAAGATTGTAAGGAAATAGACATCTAACTTCTCCATCTCCCCCACTCTCCCTTCAATTGTAGTTGGTGTAAGTTTATCTCAAGATATAATGGATTATAGTATAGGGTGAGTTCCTATATAAGTTTTGATAATTTTTTTACTGTACAATTATGTGTTGTCTATGACATCTTGATTTAAAGAACATACTTGTATCTTTCCTTGGTGGCTCTATCTTCCAATGGGTGTACATGAAAGGGCTCTAATAGATTGATCTATAATTCATTTACATTGGTTGGTGGTTTTTTGGAATACGCATGGTTACTACTGGGGATGATGATGATAAAAAGTATTCAGTCTTCATAGGATGCAGTAATGTGTATGATACGTATGCATGGTGTGTAGCATAACTTATAAAATGGATGATCGTAAGAGTGTGTCATTGGGGAAAGAGAGTGAAAAACTGGAAGGAAAGTAAAAGTGTGGTACCATAATTTATATATGACAATTTTAAGTATAATTTTCAAATATTATATGTTACTTGGTGAGTGATTGATGGTGAGGATGTTAATGAATAGTATTATTCATTTAGATGATGAGTTCGTTTCATTAATTTATTCATTGGGATTTATTATGACTCTTTCACGTGTTTCATGAGAGGTTTCACAGAGTATTCTATTATGTATAAATGTTTTCCTCAAACAAAATATATTTATAAATAATTTTTCAGGTCTATTTTAGCTATTTAGTCAGTGATCTAGCCATTACTAGCATATGAAGATTTTCAGGATTTATGGGAGTTCATGGTCACTACATAGGATTAAGTTTCAGTAGTTATTTTTAGTGATTTCATATTTTTTATGACATAACATTCATGTGTTGGGATTTATTATTCATGTGTTAGAATATGTAATTTATTTTATCATCTTGTCTCTTATTAATTAAATTTACATTTAGGGTAATTCCATCTATATGTGGTATAAGGCCCCAGCCTTAAACCTTACTTAATATTGAGTTATTACAAGACTACACATTGAGGATCTTTTCAGGTTTAGAGTTTTAGAGAATTAGATCATAAAACATGAATTACATTCCACATTTAAACAAAGTGGTTACATAAATGATAGTATTCATTTTTCCCATCAATGGAAACATATTTAAAATAAAACATGGATTATTTCTTGACACTTCCTTCACACTATCATCACATCATATACCTTTCCCTTGACCTATGAAAAACATTTCAAAAACATGGGATGAGCATAAAAAGCTCATTAAGGGATATAAAAATATAGAAAGGAAACATGAGTTCATATATACACATGAATGAAATCATACTTTTCCCATAAAACATAAGCACTTTAACATACCTCATAAAATCATGAATAAATCATAGAAATCATAAGTCATAAAGGTAACTTGAGGAATTCATAACATTTTTACCTAGGGAGTAACCCTCTTGGTTACGTTTGGAATACCCATCATAGTATATTCCTTAAATCTCTTTGGAGAAACCTTAACGTTTAACTCCTTCGCGTTACCCAATGCATTGGAGAGCTATATCGGGCTCACCCGCCCTTAGTTTATCATGAAACCACCCATCTTCATAACAATGCCTAAGAACCATAACATAATCGTACCACATAATACATGCATAAAGGAAACATAACATTTCCACATTTCAATCAAAATATATCAATAAAACACATTGATATAAAAAACATTATAAAAACCATTTTCAATACCAAAATAAAAGAAAAGTAAAACATGGTATTTATTTTTCTTTTAAAAAACGGTATGGCTTGTAGAGGATACCAAAACTCAAATAACGGTCACGGCAGCGGAGAAGTCATTGTCGCCGCATACGTACGACAAAAACATTCCCTTTTGTCATTTAGTAAATTCTTTGTATAAAAAAGATTCATTTTTAATAAATGTAAAAGTCAAAGGGGTTTATACACCGTATAAAAGAAAGTTGTGTATAAAACAAAATATGCCTCAATGAATGGAGATTGAGACGAAGTCCCTTACAAAGATTATTTTTTAAATAAAGTAGATCTATTATGTGTATTCACTATATTTAAACATAATGAAATTATAAATACAAGATAGTACAAAAAAATATCATGACATAATTTGAAAGTAGGAGATTAACCCAATGAATTGAAATTGGGTTATGAAGTTACATTACCTCGGGTCTGACTTGACTCGATCGTTCTTTAATGTCCTGAATAATAAAATTGAGTTAATTTCTACTTTCTTAAGAACCTTTTTCAAGTTCATTATTCCTTTTATATCACTTATTACCATGTTATGAACATTATGTAATCATTTAAGTTAATAACGGTCATTTTGTCGATATTTGGTACTTGAGTCAAAAGTGAACTTCTTATATTTACAAGTTGTTCACGTAGTCAAATATCCATTACATCAAGAGTTATACTCATGATTTAGATATCATATATATCATATATATCCAGTATATACATGAATTTATAATATTACATAACCTTTAGAGGTAATAAATGAAATGCACCGTTCATGGAGACGGTAAGTCGTACGTACGCATGAACGCTACTTTCATTTCTATTTCGTATTTTATGGAATGGAATAATAATGATATAAAGGTATATTATAATTACATTATAATATCATATATAATATCATTAATTTCATCCTTCATACGTCCCACATATGGGAGTAACGAATCAAATCACTTTGAGGGGGCGGTAGTCCGCACTTCCTAAAATGAAGATATCATGTTTACCCATATTGGAAACCATAAAGGTATGACATAAATGAAAAATACAGAAGATTAAGGAAAAAATAAACATATTATATATCATATATTAATATAGTGACATCTTAATCGCCACCTATGAAGGTGTTAAAATAATATTGAACGATCATCGTTTCGTGAGGCAGAAATTCTCCATCCACGGAAACAATATGTTCTTTAACCATTAGATGTAGGTGTGTGTAAGTGTAGCTTGAATACTTATTATAAAAAATCCTAATAAATGGTGGATACTGTTTTTGTTACAAAATAAATGGATAAAAATATTTTAGGGGGTTGGAGAAGCAAAATAAAACATAAGAACACAAGAGAAGACACTACCTTTAAATCGGGTAACTCTTTGATTTGAGCTCAAAGGCTTCCTTTGGAAGACTTCTGCCCAAATTGAGGGTTCTAAGAGTTATAGAAGGATGTGGAGAGAAACAATTGGCAGGGTTTGGCTGAGTCAAAGGCTTTGGAAGTGTGGGTAAGGAGGTAGAGGTGGGGGCCTTTTATAAGAGGAGAGGAGGGGCACTCTTGGAAAGTTAAAAAAGGTTACTTTATTATAAAATGCATTTCGGATTTTAAAGGTCCCAAAATTATATATTTTAAGGATAAGATTATATGAGTTCAAAATCCACACATCCAATAGGTTTTTTACATGTTCAGGTCTTAGATTTTACATTATCTTTTCATTTTATTTAAATCGTTAAATAATGAGGTCATCGCTGCATCATCATGGTGTCATAAATAATTTATTTTATTTAATATCTAAAAATTATAAAAAAAATATAATGATGTATGAAATATTATTATCTTTCCAATGACTATTTATAGTCAAAAATCTGACATCTATAACCCCATGTCAAAATTGTTTTAGTAAAACAACCCATGTTTGTGACATTTTTACTTTAACATTAAATAAAAAGATATTAATGTCATTTTCCTTCCAATGTAGCTCCATGGGGTCCCCAAGTTGACCCATGGATTGTCTTGGTCGTCCATGAAACATCCAATAAGGGTAAGACATGTGTCTATGTATGTTCATTTTATTATAATATCATTTTTTCCTTAAATTGCACTAATTACCTTTAATCGCGATTAAAAACATAAAAGTTACTATTCACCAAAAAATATTTTAATCCCATTGAACCACATTTTAGTTCTTAATGACAACCATGTATTTCGGATTTTTTAAATTCAAAACATAGAGGTGTTAAATTTTCATTTTAAAGAAAAATCAGTTTTTTAAGTACCATTTAGTGGTTTAACTATTCATCAAAAATTGAAGTTTTTCAGAAAAATACCAAAACTTCACCCTAAGATATATTTGATATTCTGAATTCAAAAATTAAGTCTATTTTACAAAATTCAAAACATATAATTTACATTAATTAATTTAAAAATTAATTCCCATTGTCTGAGAAAATAGCGTGTTTTTATGAAACAATAAGTGGCAAAAGATTGACACTAGTTTAAGTCCAATTTCAAAGTGAAATTAATTCCAACGACCACTATTGGATTTAATGGTAAAAATATATTTAATTTAACTTTAAAACCAATTCAAAAGATAATCTAATCATATAAATAAATTAGATTAAAAAGAGGTTTTGAATTAAAATACAACATTTTTCACTATTCATTAAAAATATGAACTTTATCGGAAAAATATCACAAATTTACCCAAAGTAAATTTCAATGTTCCAATAATAAAGAATATGTTTATTTTGACAAATAGATATTATCAAATTGTCAAAAGTTTGATTTAAAAATGGTTTTCCATCAAAAGGCAGTAAAACAATCTTTTAAAAATATTAGTGTATTCCATGCTTAAGATTGGATTTATTCTCATTTTAAGCCTCTAAAACACTATCTAATTCATAAATAGACATAGATAAAAATATCTATTATTCATTACTTACATGTGATGTTACATCCATCCCCCTTTAGAAAATTGTGTCCCCGCAATTTATTCACTTATCGAATAAGTGGGGGTATTTAGCCCACATTGCATTTTCAGATTCCCATGTTGCCTCTTAAATCGTGTGGTTTTCCACAAAATATTTACCTAATGAATCACTTTATTTTGAAACACTTTATGCATGTGGTCAAGAATCTTAACTGGTTGTTCCTCATAAGATATATTCTCTTCCAACTGAACTACCTCTGGACTCAAAACATGAGATGGATCTGGCATGTACTTATTTTACATTGAAACATGAAAAACATTATGTACCTAAGGTAAACTCGGAGGTAAAGCCACTCGGTATGCAACTGATCCAACTCTCTCCAGAATTTCGTATGCTCCAATGAACCTTGGACTCAACTTTCCTTTCTTACCAAATCGCATCACACTTTTCTATAGTGAAACTTTGAGAAAAACATGATCACCTACCTCGAAAGATAGATCCTTCCTCCTGTTGTCTGTATAACTTTTCTATCTGCTCTGAGCTATTTTCATGTGTTTCTGAATCAACTAAACATTTTCTGCCATCTCTTCTACCAATTATGGTCCTATTAACTTCCTTTTACCCACTTTATCCCAGAAAGCTGTAGTTTGACACCGCTTCCCATATAACACCTCAAATGGTGCCATCTGTATACTGGAATGAAAACTATTATTATATGAAAATTAAACCAAAGTAAGATGTTGTTCCCAACATCCCTGATAATCCATCGAAAAAGCACATAGCATATCTTCCAAAGTCTGAATTATTCGTTCCGATTTCCCATCTGATTGAGGATGAAAATCTGTACTAAAATTTAATTCAGTACCCAACGACTTCTGAAGGTCTTTCCAAAAGTTAGAAGTGAACCTGGGATCACGGTTAGATATAATGGAGAGAGGAACTCCATGTAACCTGACAATCTCTTTAAGATACAAACATGAAATTTGATCTAGGGAAAAAGTATCTCGTATAGAAAGGAAATGAGCAGATTCAGTCAAGCGATCAACAATAACCCAGATTGAATTATTACCTCAAGATATCTTTTGTAATCTCACAACAAAGTCCATGGATATATTTTCCCATTTCCACTCTGGCGCTGGTAAAGTCTGAAGCATCCCTTTCGGTAACTTCCGCTCTACTTTAACCTGCTGACAAGTCAAACACTTCACAGTAAAATCAGCAATATCTCTTTTCATTCTATCCCACCAGTAATACTCCTGAAGATCTCTATACATCTTAGTACTGCTAGGATGAACCGAAAACGGAGAACTATGAGCTAAACATAACAACTCTCTCTTAAACTATGAATCACAAGGCACAAACAATCTCTTCCAAAATCTCAAAACACAATCATTATCAATGTTGAATTCAGGAAACTTTCCTTTCTGAACCAGCTCTGCCTTTTTCTGCAACTCACTGTCTTGCTTTTGTGCTTGCTTGATTCTGTCTGATAGAGAAGATTTCACTGATACCTGAAACAAACCAGAAGGACATCCGGCACCAAAAACTTCTATGCCCAAGTTCATAAAATCCTTAACCAAGGGATCACGTTCCAAATGCAACATTGTTAATGAAGCATTACTCTTTCAACTCAAAGCATCATCCACTTTATTTGCTTTTCCCGGATGGTAATGAATTGTACAATCATAACCCTTGATTAATTCTATCCATCTGCTCTGTCTCATGTTCAATTCTTTCAGAGTGAATATATACTATAAACTTTTTGATCGGTATATATTTCACACTTTACTCCATACAAATGATGCCTCCAAATTTTTAAATCGAAAACTACAGCAGCTAATTCCAAATCATGTGTAGGGTAATTTAACTCATGAGTTTTCAACTGTCGTGAAGCATAAGCAATTACCTGATCATTCGGCATTAAGATGCAACCAAGTCCTTTCAATGAAGCATCACTGTAGATAACAAACTCCCCATTCCTGGAAGGTAGTGTAAAAACTGGGGCATTCACCAATCTTCTTTTCAACTCCGGAAACCAATCATCACATTGTTTTGTCCAGATAAACTTAACACCCTTCCAAGTTAGCTTAGTCATTGGACAAGATAACCGTGAAAAATTTCTAACAAACCTTCAGTAATAGCCTGCCAAACCAAGGAAACTAAGAATCTCAGTTACATTTGTGGGTCTTGGCCATTCTTCAACAACTCTTGTTTTTGCACGATCCACAGTTATTCCATCTTAAGAAACAATGTGACCAAGGAAAGAAATTTTTTGCAACCAAAACTCACACTTGCTGAATTTCCCATACAATTTATTTTCTTTTAAGGTTTTCAAAATAACCCTTAAATGTCTTTCATTCTCCTCTTCACTTTTAGAAAACAACAAAATATCATCAATAAACACAACCACCATTTATCACCTGATTCAACTAAGCCATTACTACAACAAATTGTCTAGTTCCAATTTCGACCATCTCTGGTTGCGGATTCGAAAGGTCATTATACTCTATATGCCTTCCTATAAAATATGCTATGTTTCCTTTATGTAAACCCATTATTATCACAGAAATATCTTAGGTGAGCAACATAGTAATCTGTAAATGCTATATCATTTCAATTTGACCACAAAAAATATTTTTGGATAATCATTTAATAAAATTCAAACTCCTAAAGTTATCTAAACCAACCTCTAATACCAACTATAAGGCCCCAGCCTTAAACCATACTTAATCTTGAGTTATTACAAGATTACACATTGAAGATCTTTTCAGGTTTAGAGTTTTAGAGAATTAGATCATAAAACTTGCATTACATTCAACATTTAAACAAAGTGGTTACATAAAAGATAGTATTCATTTTTCCCATCAATGGAAACATATTTAAAATAAAACATGGATTCTTTCTTGACACTTCCTTGACACTATCATCACATCATGTACCTTTCCCTTGACCTATGAAAATCATTTCAAAAACTTGGGATGAGCATAAAAAGCTCAGTAAGGGATATAAAAATATGGAAAGGAAACATGAGTTCATATATACATAATAATGAAATCATACTTTTCCCATAAAACATAAGCACTTTAACATACCTCATCAAATCATGAATAAATCATATAAATCATAAGACATAAAGGTAACTTGAGGAATTCATAACATTCTTACGTAGGGAGTAACCCTCTTGGTTACGTTTTGAATACCCATCACAGTATATTCCCTAAATAGCTTCAGAGAAACCATAACGTTTAACTCCTTCGCGTTACCCAATGCATTTGAGAGATATATCGGGCTCACCCGCCCTTATTTTATCACGGAACCACCCGTCTTCATAACAATGCCCAAGAACCATAACATAATCGTACCATGTAATACATGCAGAAAGGAAACATAAAATTTCCACATTTCAATCACAATATATCAATACAACACATTGATATAAAAAACATTATGAAAGCCATTTTCAATACCAAAATAAAATAAAAGTAAAACATGGAATTTATTTTTCTTTTAAAAAAACGGTATGGCTTGTAGAGGTAGTCGAAACTCAAATAATGGTGACAACGGTGGAGAAGTCGTTGTCGCCGAATAGGTATGAAAAAAACATTTACTTTTTTAGTTTAGTAAATGCTTAGTATAAAAAATATTCCTTTTGAATAATCATAAAAGTCAAAGGGTTTTATACACCGTATAAAAGAAAGTTGTGTATAAAACAAAATATGCCTCAATGAATGGAGATTGAGACGAAGTCCCTTACAAAGATCATTTTTTAAATAAAGTAGATCTATTATGTTTATTCACTATATTTACACATAACGAAATTATAAATACAAGATAGTACATAATAATATCATGACATAATTTGAAAGTGGGAGATTAACCCAAAGAATGGAAATTGGGTTAAGAAGTTCCCTGACCTCGGGTTCGACTTGACTTGATCATTCTTTAATGTCCTGAATAATAAAATTTAGTTAATTAATACTTGCTTAAGAACCTTTTTCGAGTTCATTATTCCTTTTATATCACTTATTACCATGTTATGAACATTATGTATCCATTTAAGTTAATAACGGTCGTTTTGTCGATATTTGGTACTTGAGTCAAAAGTGAACTTCTTATATTTACAAGTTGTTCACGTAGTCAAATATCCATTACATCCAGAGCTATACTCATGATTTAGATATCATATATATCATATATATCCAGTATATACATGCATTTATAATATTACATAACCTTTAGAGGTAATAAATGAAATGCACCGTTCATGGAGACGGTAAGTCGTACGTACGCATGAACGCTACTTTCATTTCTATTTCGTATTTTATGGAATGGAATAATAATGATATAAAGGTATATTATAATTACATTATAATATCATATATAATATCATTAATTTCATCCTTCATACGTCCCACATATGGGAGTAACGAATCAAATCACTTTGAGGGGGCGGTAGTCCGCACATCCTAAAATGAAGATATCATGTTTACCCATATTGGAAACCATAAAGGTATGACATAAATGAAAAATACAGAAGCTTAAGGAAAAAATAAACATATTATATATCATATATTAATATAGTGACATCTTAATCGCCACCTATGAAGGTGTTAAAATAATATTGAACGATCATCGTTTCGTGAGGTAGAAATTCTCCATCCATGGAAACAATATGTTCTTTAACCATTAGATGTAGGTGTGTGTAAGTGTAGCTTGAATACTTATTATAAAAAATCCTAATAAATGGTGGATACTGTTTTTGTTACAAAATAAATGGATAAAAATATTTTAGGGGGTTGGAGAAGCAAAATAAAACATAAGAACACAAGAGAAGACACTACCTTTAAATCGGGTAACTCTTTGATTTGAGCTCAAAGGCTTCCTTTGGAAGACTTCTGCCCAAATTTAGGGTTCTAAGAGTTATAGAAGGATGTGGAGAGAAAAAATTGGCAGGTTTTGGCTGAGTCAAATGCTTTGGAAGTGTGGGTAAGGAGGTAGAGGTGGGGGCCTTTTATAAGAGGAGAGGAGGGGCACTCTTGGAAAGTTAAAAAGGTTACTTTATTATAAAATGCATTTCGGATTTTAAAGGTCCCAAAATTATATATTTTAAGGATAAGATGATATGAGTTCAAAATCCACACATCCAATAGGTTTTTTACATGTTCAGGTCTTAGATTTTACATTATCTTTTCATTTTATT
The DNA here is from genome assembly GCA_963277665.1 of Viscum album. Taxonomy (NCBI): domain Eukaryota; kingdom Viridiplantae; phylum Streptophyta; class Magnoliopsida; order Santalales; family Viscaceae; genus Viscum; species Viscum album. The sequence goes on from OY728128.1 coordinate 65,746,152, forward strand.
TAAATCGTTAAATAATGAGGTCATCGCTGCATCATCATGGTGTCATAAATAATTTATTTTATTTAATATCTAAAAATTATAAAAAAAATATAATGATGTATGAAATATTATTATCTTTCCAATGACTATTTATAGTCAAAAATCTGACATCTATAACCCCATGTCAAAATTGTTTTAGTAAAACAACCCATGTTTGTGACATTTTTACTTTAACATTAAATAAAAAGATATTAATGTCATTTTCCTTCCAATGTAGCTCCGTGGGGTCCCCAAGTTGACCCATGGATTGTATTGGTCGTCCATGACACATCCAATAAGGGTAAGACATGTGTCTATGTATGTTCATTTTATTATAATATCATTTTTTCCTTAAATTGCACTAATTACCTTTAATCGCGATTAAAAACATAAAAGTTACTATTCACCAAAAAATATTTTAATCCCATTGAACCACATTTTAGTTCTTAATGACAACCATGTATGTCGGATTTTTTAAATTCAAAACATAGAGGTGTTAAATTTTCATTTTAACGAAAAATCAGTTTTTTAAGTACCATTTAGTGGTTTAACTATTCATCAAAAATTGAAGTTTTTCAGAAAAATACCAAAACTTCACCCTAAGATATATTTGATATTCTGAATTCAAAAATTAAGTCTATTTTACAAAATTCAAAACATATAATTTACATTAATTAATTTAAAAATTAATTCCCATTGTCTGAGAAAATAGCGTGTTTTTATGAAACAATAAGTGGCAAAAGATTGACACTAGTTTAAGTCCAATTTCAAAGTGAAATTAATTCCAACGACCACTATTGGATTGAATGGTAAAAATATATTTAATTTAACATTAAAACCAATTCAAAAGATAATCTAATCATATAAATAAATTATATTAAAAAGAGGTTTTGAATTAAAATACAACATTTTTCACTATTCATTAAAAATATGAACTTTATCGGAAAAATATCACAAATTTACCCAAAGTAAATTTCAATGTTCCAATCATAAAGAATATGTTTATTTTGACAAATAGAGTAGATATATTATGTGTATTCACTATATTTAAACATAAAGAAATTATAAATACAAGATAGTACATAAAAATATCATGACATAATTTGAAAGTAGGAGATTAACCCAATGAATTGAAATTGGGTTAAGAAGTTACATTACCTCGGGTCTGACTTGACTCGATCGTTCTTTAATGTCCTGAATAATAAAATTGAGTTAATTTCTACTTTCTTAAGAACCTTTTTCAAGTTCATTATTCCTTGTATATCACTTATTACCATGTTATGAACATTATGTAATCATTTAAGTTAATAACGGTCGTTTTGTCGATATTTGGTACTTGAGTCAAAAGTGAACTTCTTATATTTACAAGTTGTTCACGTAGTCAAATATCCATTACATCCAGAGTTATACTCATGATTTAGATATCATATATATCATATATATCCTTTATATACATGCATTTATAATATTACATAATGTTTATAGGTAATAAATGAAATGCACCGTTCATGGAGACGGTAAGCTATACGTACGCATGAACGCTACTTTCATTTCTATTTCGTATTTTATGGAATGGAATCATAATGATACAATGGTATATTATAATTCCAGTATAATATCATATATAATATCATTAATTACATCCTTTATACGTCCCACATATGGGACTGATGAATCAAATCACTTTGAGGGGGCGGTAGTCCGCACTTCCTAAAATGAAGATATCGCGTTTACCCATAATGGAAACCATAAAGGTATGACATAAATGAAAAATACAGAATCTTAAGTAAAACATAAACAAATTATATATCATATATAAATATAGTGACATATTAATGGCCACCTTTGAAGGTGTTAAAAGAATATTTAACAGTCATCGTTTCGTGAGGTAGAAATTCTCCATCCACGGAAACTGTTTGTTCTTTAACCATTAGATGTAGGTGTGTGTAAGTGTAGCTCGAATCCTTATTATAAAAACATCCTAGTATATGGAAGATATTGGTTTTTTTACAAAATAAATGAATAAAAATAGTTTAGGGGGTTGGAGAAGCAAAATAATACATAAGAACACAAGAGAAGACACTACCTTTAAATCGTGTAACTCTATGATTTGAGCTCAAAGGCATCCTTGGGAAGACTTATGCCCAAATTGAGGCCTCTAAGAGTTATAGAGGAATGTGGAGAGACAAAATGGGCAGGTTTTGGCTGAGCCAAATGCTTTTGAAGTGTGTGTAAGGAGGTAGAGGTGGGGGCCTTTTATAAGAGGAGAGGAGGGGCACTCTTGGAAAGTTATAAAAAGGTTACTTTATTATAAAATGCTTTTCAGGTTTTAAAGGTCCCAAAATTATATATTTCTAGTATAAGGTGATAAGAGTTCAAAATCCACCCATCCAATAGGTTTTTTACATGTGTAGGTCTTATATTTTACATTATCTTTTCATTTTATTTAAATTGTTAAATAATGAGGTCATCGCTGCATCATCATGGTGTCATAAATAATTTAATTTATTTAATTTCTAAAAATTATAAAAAAAACTATCATGATGTAGGAAATATTTTTAGCTTTCCAATTACTATTTATAGTCAACAATCTGACTTCTATAACCCAATTTCAATATTGTTTTAGTAAAACAACTCATGTTTGTGACATTTTTACTTTAACATTAAATAAAAAGAAATTAATGTCATTTTCCTTCCAAACTGGCTCCATGGGGTCCCCAAGTTGACCCATGTATTTTCATGGTCGTCCATGACACATCCAATAAGGGTAGGACATGTGTCTTGGTATTTTCATTTTATTATAATATCATTTTTTCCTTAAATTGCACTAATTACCTCTAATCGCGATTAAAAACTTAAAAGTTACTATTCACCAAAAAATTATTTTAATCCAATTGAACCACATTTTACTTCTTAATGACAACCATGTATGTCAGATTTTATAAATTCAAAACACAGAGGTGGTAAATTTTCATAAATGAAAAATCAGTTTTTTAAGTACCACTTAGTGGTTTCACTATTCATCAAAAATTGAAGTTTTTCAGAAAAATACCAAAACTTCACCCTAAGATATATTTGATATACCGAATTCAAAAATGATTTCTATTTTAAAAAATTCAAAACATATAAGTTACATTAATTAATTTAATAATTAATTCCCATTGTCTGAGCAAATAGCGTGTTTTTATGAAACAATAAGTAACAAAAGATTGACACTAGTTTAAGTCCAATTTCAAAGTGAAATTAATTCCAACGACCACTATTGGATTAAATGGTAAAAATATATTCTAATTTAACTTTAAAACCAATTCAAAAGATAATCTAATCATATAAATATATTATATTAAAAAGAGGTTTTGAATTAAAATAGAACATTTTTCACTATTCATTAAAAATGAACTTTATAGGAAAAATATCAAAAATTTACCCAAAGTAAATTTCAGTGTTCCAATAATAAATAATATTTTTATTTTAACAAATAGAGATTATAAAATTGTCAAAAGTTTGATTTAAAAATGGTTTTCCATCAAAAGTCAGTAAAACAATCTTTTAAAAATATCAGTGTATTCTATGCTTAAGATTGGATTTATTCTCATATTAAGCCTCTAAAACACTTTCTAATTCATAAATAGACATAGATAAAAATATCTATAATTAATTACTTACTTGGGATGTTACATCCTTCCCCCTTTAGATAATCTGAAATATATATCCGTGTGTGTGTGTGTGTGTTTATTGAATTAGATAGTGTTTTAGAGGGATTTTATAGACTCATAAAATCTGAAATATATATATATATATATATATATATATATATCTGTGTGTGTGTGTGTGTTTATTGAATAGAATAGGTTAAGTGATGTTACATGTATGGTATAGAACTCAGAATGTATCAAGCATCATGTTTTTCTTCCCCTATATTTATTTTGTTATAAAATGGTAAATAGGTCAAAAAATAATAAATTAACTAACCTTAAATAATCTGTGTTTTGGGTTAGGAGTCCCTAGAATTTTTAATTTTGGAGAAATGGATCCAATCTGACATCCCTGTAAGGTTTTTTCTATATATGTCTATAAATATGCGTATAAAATAACTTCTGAGTGGATTTATATGATGAAAATATACATATGAGGTCTCAAGTTTATATCATGGGAGCATGGACTAGTTAAAGGAGACGGATATGGCCTAAAAATAGATTATTTCTTGGTGATCATATAGTTTTATTCGTTATGAAAATTCTATGTGGTACATCTTGTCAATGTTTATTTTTCTTCTTCAGGGATTGCAAGGAGTCATTTTTTTGATTGGAAATTTTTCAAGATAGTTTTCAGGTTGAGTTTTTTCCTTCACTTATAAGGTAGGCTTAACAGTAAGGGATTCACTACTTAAACAAGGTAATTTCTATGTTATTCACATGATATGGTGTGAATCCTTATAAACTCTTTTTATCATTATTCATTCTATTGGTAACCCCATGAATTGAATGAATTGAATCATTGTCATTCTTTTTTTATTTTTATCCCTACTCCTTAATGATTGGTATATTACCAATTTTCTCTAATTGATACTTAATTGTTTAATCCCTTGGTATTGGATTATTTGTACAACATCAGTCATTGATTACCAACCAACAATAAATATTCCATTAGAGATAGTAAGTATAACAGCTTCCTAGGTAATGGTGTGTAGATAGATTCTCTTGATTTGTATGATTATAGAAACTATGTTTATATTGATATAAGTGCTTGAATTGTTTATGAAATATTATTTGGTATTAATTTAAAACTCATGAATGTAATTATATATCGCTATAGTGAATGGTAAATGGAAAAAATATTTTTTTTAGTATTTTCATTAGTTTGTTCTTGGTAAATAAAGATTTGTTGACAAGCTTGAATTTTTTTTAAAATGTATTAAGTGTATTGTTTTAACAACTTTTTTTATGATTTGTGTTAATGTTAAATTTTTAAGAATCTTTTTAAATATGGTATGTTATACATCATGCTTGGAATGTTTTCAATTTATTAAAATTATCTATTGGTTTAACAAAGAACATATTAATGTTTTTAATTATAGTAGTGGGTGGATTATTCAAAATTATTGACACATGATAAATGAAAATGGTTAATATACTAATAGTTTGGATTGGATAATTATTATTAAAGTGGTTTTTAAAAAATTTACTTTTAGAATATTTTCTATTGGAATTTACTCCATGTAGTTGATAATATGTGTAGTAATATTCATTGTGAACGATATGGAAAAAATTAGAAACTTGTTTTCTTAAATAATTTATGGAAGTTATTTTAAAAAACTTGTATCAATATTAAATGTATTTTTAAAAAAATTATTTTGGTGTGTTTTTATAAATAATGATCTAGATGATGACGTTTTATGAATGAATTAAAAGGATTTCATTTAAATTTTTTAAATCCTAGTATAATTTAAATAAAATTCCTTAGTATAGTTATTTAAAATTTTAAAAAACAATAATATGAAATTGTTATTAAAGAGTTAATCATATAGGGAAAATAGAAAACATATTGGAATTCAATGTAAGTAAGAAATTTTTTGAAACCACGTTAATTTTTGGAACTTCTCAACATGTATGAGTTTATGCTTTTTTGTGATAGATGCCTAGAATTTAATTAAAGTAAACTCAGGAAGAGAAATATAAATGAGATTCTAATTCGGTGTGCATCGAAAAATATTTTGAGTATAATGTCTAAAATTTTTAGTAACCTATTATTTGAATATGAGATGATATGCTCCTTGTTAATTACTATTTTTTCATCTGATCATTGTGAGTTTATTTGTTACAACATAATATAAATTGAGATTTTATTTAGTATATATGATCAATGAATATTATAGAAAAATTATTATTCAAGCATGCTCATCTATATTTTCAATGACATGTTAAGTAAGTTAAGTAATTGATGTTATGAATCAAATTTTTTTCATAGTTTATAATTTCTTATTTTGATTAAGGATGAACCATGAAAGCCGAAAACTGTTGAAGGTAAATGGTAAATTAAAATCATGATAAATAATGATAAATCATGTATAGATTTCATTTTATAGAAATCCAAGGTAATATTTTTGCGTTCCAAATATGTTTATTTCTACCAATTGAAGTTCCATGATGTTTATTTACATCAATTTGAAGTGATTGTTTCAAAAAGGTGTTTAATACTATAGTGTTTAGATTTAATGAAATGGATAATTGATATGTATTTTCTTCTTGGTTTCCTATGGATTGATTTGTGGAATTTGTTGTGATTTTTGTGCCATTAATTGTAAAATATAGTCATGGATGAACACTAATTATCTTGAATTTTTTTATTCTTGTTTTTTAGATGATGAATTTGACCTCATCTTAATATATTAGATTTTTTATCCTCTATGATGAATTTTTTTACAAATGGACTTGATCCTATTTGAGAGGTGTCTACCCTAGGAGAATTTTTTGAGGATGTTGTGTGGTTATGTACTTTATTCCTCTATAGTATTATCTATATTCTAATTATAGTGATATCATTAAGAGGTATCACATGTTTTGGTTGATTCATTCCCTATCCTTTTTCTTTCCTACCCAGTTATGTTTTAATATTCAAGGTTGAGAATTGTTTGATAGGTATCTAATATAGAGGTGTTCACTATTCTCGATCCTTTACATTATCATCCATGGGTGTTTGGTGGGTTAGGATAAATTTTTCACATATCTAAATAGTTTGTTTCAAATATTTTTTAAAATTACAAAAATAACATTTTGAATTAAATTTTGAATGTTTGAGTGTTTTAAAGTGGTTATATTATTTTTTTGTATTTTCCGCTTTGTAAGTAATAATAAATTATATTAAAAATTATTTATTATTTAGGAAATTTAAAATTTTAATTTTAAAAAGGATTTTATTACCATTTCATTGTAATTTGTATCTTCTTAAGGGTATCTGTATATAGTTATTCGTATATAAAGATCAGTGGATTTACATTAAACCTGTATAAAGGTAAGGAACTAGGTCTTTATTTCTAATGTATGGGTAATTATGTGATACTTTAGGGTACAAGGATATTTAAAGTATCATGTTAGGGATAATTCCTTATGTAAATGTTGTAATTAATTACATATATGTAAGATGTAATTAAGTCAGTACCTCATGTTAAGGTGAGTTTGAATCCTCGTGTGAGGGTAGTTGTACACTATATCTAGCTTTTTTTATAAATTTAGAACATTGTGTTGTGTAATTATTTATTTAAATACCTATATAAATGTGTCTTAAACCTCTCATATGGGTAGTCATAGTGTGGTGTGTAGGTAGTTCTCTTTCATGGAGGTGGAACCCTTCCTCATGTCATGGTACAATAGGGATCCTTGTGCTAGTGTATGGTTCATTACTTTATGAGTTGCATAATTTTACTTTCAATGTACACTTATATTGAACATATATTTTTGTAAAGGTCGTAATTTATGTAAAAAAATTGGATTTTAGTTTCTATATTCATTCGGAATCATTAAATTAAATAATTTTATATAAATAGTTACTTAAAATTAATGATTTAAAATGCCCTATGACTAATTTGAACTGTATCTAAAATTTTGAATATTTAAATAGAAATAAAATCAAATTGAATATGATGTGAATTAAAAGTAATTCTTTATCATTCTTTTGGAAATATATGAGAGAGATTATTTTCTATCATCATTCTAAAAAATGTTTTATTTTCCTTCAATTTTTTACATTTTATCTAGAACCATGGAAAATATAACTCCTACATTCATGATTTTCATATATTCTATGATTATCTTGAATTATTCCCTTTTTTATTTAGGCCTATAAAATCTTGAATTTTCATTTATCTCTCCTATATTTTTCAATAATAAATTATGAAGATGTTTCTAGGTGGGGTATATGAAACTTCTCCTTTTTTTTATGTTCAGGTGCTCTTTTATCATACTCTAGATTCTTCTGAATGAATGAATAAAATTAACCAAAACTATAAAATAATCTATAAAAATATCACATGAAGAATGATTATTTATTAATATTAAATTTATAAGAGAGAAGAATGTGAAATATTCATTGTGAAATATTTTTAATGAAATATTAATATTTCAATAATTGAAATAGAAATAGTCTCTCATTCTATATAAAAATATAATTATCCTAAAAATCTAAAAAAATTCATATTAGGTAATTAAATTGATATTTTATTTAATAATTCTGACAATGGATGTTAAAATAATTCACATGATTTATATTAAATTATTATCTTTCATGATGTATGAATTTATCCAAGAGATAAAAAAGAGATAATCACATTCTACATAAATAATATTTAATATTTTTTAAATCTCATATAGATAAGCATATAATATTTTACAATATGGAATTAGAGGATCAAGGCATATTTTTAACTAGATAATTAAATAAATGAGTTTTTATTTCATGTTTGACATAAAGAATCCTAATTCTTTATTCGTTTAATTATGTAAAAAATAGAAAAATAATAACCGCATATAGGATTATTGATATTTATTCAGATCATGTATTCTAAAAGTATAATGATAGTATCAAATACTATAGTGTATTTGTTTATTATTTAATGGTCATAGTTAATATAAAATTTAATAATTGAATAACTGAAATTTTGTAAATATTACAACTATAGATAATTAATATTAAATGTTGGAGATTAAATAAATGTTTGGGTTTTGTGTGATCACTTGTGTTTTCAGTATGTATTAGTTGGCTCCTAATAATTCTTAGATAGTGTGATATTTTCTTGGTTGTGTATTTTTTATTTTTTTTATAGTGAGATAATTACTATAACAGATAAGAGAAGTTGATATAAATAATATAATAATTTAAATAAAATATATACAATCAGAATAAATACTACTCTCTTTGAAATTGAATAAACATAGAGACAATTCCTAAAGCATGTTCATGAGGTTTTATAGATTTTATAAACTACTTTATATAGGATAATTGATTCAAAAAATACATGAATAATAAATTAGTTAATTCAAAATCGTATTAAAAAGGTCGTTCTCTAAAGAAAAATAATTTGGGAATTAATGATCCCATTCTTGATTGGAGGAGTCTTAATAGCCTTAATACCACAACCTTAGTTCCTTTTTTTATTTCTGTAAAATAAATTTATTATGTACATATTATCTATAATAATTAGTGACATGAAATGGTTGATTGATACACTATAATAGTAATAATTATTTGACCAAAATGGATTAGAGGCTTCAGAAAATTATTATTTGACCAAAATGGTATTGATTGTTAGTTATATATTTTCAAATGGGTTGTGAGCCCAAGTCTGCAATGGTGGTCGGCATCAGTGATGGCAGAATATATTAAACTATGTGAAACGGTGTGGGAATGACATCATGTGATCAGAAAATTTTTAGATCTGGTCATACTTGTTGATTCTTAATCATTCTTTATGATTTAATATTCCTATTTGGTGACATATTATATGTTTGGTTTCCAAATTCATGACACTGTTTGAGTCTATGAATGAAAAGTTCATTTTTAATTTGGTAAATTATAATTAGTCATATAATACTTTGAATCATTCAGTGATAAATAAACTAATAAATTAGTGGGTATAGTTTATAGTGTTTCTAAATGATAATGACATACTTATGCATTTGGGCAGAATAAATGGTGGTTCCACTAGAACATACCTTAAAATATATATGTATTAACATTGGAACTAAAAATAGAATAATATACATTAATGGATAATTAATTAATTTTCCTGGAACGTAATTCTTGTATGCTTTTTCTGGTTCAAGGCCATAGTAGGGGTAGCTAGGGTCATCTGTGATGATGGAAGAAGATGAATCTAAGGCTAGGTAGTTACCCTTTGTGTGGGTTTATATGATATTATTTATATTTTATATTCCTAAGCTTTAACACCCACATCAGTATAGAAATATATACACAAATTGTTTTGGGTGTTTTCTCAAATATCCAAGATGTAATGGGAATGGATGACCAACTTCTCTCCCCCCCCGTCTTAGTTCTGTTTTAGTTTATATAGGAATATCATGGGATATAGTGGCTTGTGGTATAGGGTCATTCCTAACATAAATTGTGTTTCCTATCAGTTTACTATATTTTTATGTGTGGGATTTCATGGCTTGAGGTATAGCATATACTTGTATGTGGTCATGGTGGAACCATCTTATCATGGTTTTACGTGCTTGGGTTTTTATGGATTAATGTACAATGCATTTACACATGTTTTGGTTACTTTTGGGTATACACTTAGTAACTACTATGTATGAGAAGGAGGAGAGGTTTTGGGAAACATGAGATGCAGAAATGGTAATGATACTTGAGCATGGGGTGTGGGATGAAATATGGTAGGGTTAATCACAAGATGTGTGGCCTTGCGGAATGAGAGTGGTAAGCTAGTAGGGAAGTTAAAGAGAGCTACCTTCATTTATATATATGATTTTGATATATAATGTTTTAAATATAATATTTATTTGTTGAGTGATCCATGGTGAGGATGATAATTGATATTATTTAATATGTTGGTGATGAGATTTCTTATTTATTTAATCAATGGGAAATAGTGTGGTTATTTCACATTTTTTTATAATGGGTTCTAGGGAGGATCTTACTAAGTTTAATAGTTGTTATCAAACTATAATATATATAATTTTTTAAGGTATGTGGTTGATAGTTGGTGATAGATCTTGGTGTTTCAAGCTCATGTAATCATTTTAGTGTTGTTGGATAACATGGTCACTACCTAGGAGCTGGTTTCACAACTTATTTTCATTTGTTTTGATATATTTATGACATCACAATAAATTTATTGGGATTTATTATTTATTTATTGGAGTTTTTTTGTTGTTTTCTCATCATTTCTATTATTCCCTAAATTTCCATTGAGGGTAATTCCTACCATATGTGTGAATTTTATAGCCTTTGTGCTAGTCTTCAAATAATGGCCTATTAGAGACATACTTTGGGGTTAATTGTCTTCATTTCCTCATATAAAACAAAGAGGGATACTTTTGGGGGGGGGGGGGGGGTTCATGATAGAGCGGTATAAAATATGAGGGTAAAAAGATAGGATGGAGTTTTCAGTTAATTATTGTTGAGGACACATGGGTTTGTGGTTAAATAATAATAGTTTGTCTTATTATGTGTATTAATCAAGCTAGACAGGCTACGAAATGGTATTTTAGTGCCCCCTATAATCTAACATAAGGACCTTAAAGTTTACTAACTGTACAAAAAGAAGTGATGTTTCTTGAGTATAGAACTAAGAAAGGATCATGCATCATGTTATTCATATTTTATTTTATAATTGGGTAAACAATGGGAAATTATATAAAAATGTATTACTTAATTAACCTTAAATTATATTTACCTCAGTTTAGGAGTTCTTAGAATTTTTTCTTTTGAGAGAATGGATCCAGTTCAACATCCCAAGTTTTGTGTTGAATTTTTTTAGTATGATTTGTTAGTAAATCAAAGTTGATTGTAGTAGATGATTACAACACATGGAGGAGAAAACTATGAGAGTCTTTTTCTAGAGTCTATAAAATTATAAGGGATATATTTCAGATCAATAGGTATAGGACTAGTTATCAAATGTGGATATATCCTCTAGCATGATTTGTTCTCAATGAGGATACTTAGTTTCATTGGTTATGGAGATAAGGCATGGGTCTTTTTAGAAATAGTTTTTTTGCTTCCTCCAGGATTGGGAAGATTCAGTTATTCCATGGGAATAGTTTTGGTATTAGTTTATGGATGAATTTATATTTTCAAACACAAGGTAATCTTTATAGAATAATATGATTTACCTTTATTGCGGTATTTCAAAGTTCTTCTCTTGTTACATTTTGGAACCTTCTAATCCATTTTTTGAGCATTAATTCTTTTATTTTTAGCCTTTATAATTTAATGACTTTGATCATCCTCATTCTTTTTCGATTATAATCCCCCCCACATGAATGTTTTTTACTTCCATTATTCTCTATAATTGACACACAACCACTGAATCCTTTGATTCATGATTTTTTTACCACTAAAACCTTCAATTACTAACCTACACAAGAATTTAATTTCAAAACTAAAATTATAACTCCTTCCTCAGACCTCTTGTTGAGATGACCATATGGTTTGGGGAAAGGTTTTATCTAACTATATCCATTTAATTATAATATTATATACTAAGGATCAATTTTATGAAGATATGTACCATAGGTAAGGGCTAAAATTATCATATGCATTTTATAACTCTTCTCTTAGGCCCAGTGTAGTGGAAATTTTTTCTAGGGGTAGGGGTCCATGTTCATCTTCCATTACCCTGTTTTTGAAGTCTTTTATTTATCCAAAATTCATGTGCTCTAGTCTAGGGGAAGGGAATATTTTATGATTTCTTATTTTCATTATAATATGATTTGTAATATATTATTTTTCTCGATGTTGGTAATTGAATTCTTTAATGTCATTATTTTTTCATCTCACTCTATTTATGATTTGTCTTTAATTTTATGTGATTGTTTTCTAGGAAACATTTCTCTTATAATAGTAACATATATGGTGTATTTAAGCATATTAATTTAGGTTACAAATAACCCATCAAGACATTTTATTTTTTCAATATTTTTTTAAAGACAATAAGGTGATTCATGGCCGCCCAAACCAGAAAATATCATGGTGTGGTGGATGTATTCCCCTAATTTTTATACTTTCAAAAAATATTTTTATATTGATATAAAATATTATATTGTTTGAGTTTTATTTTTTGACACTAATTTAAAATAATTTAATATAATGAAATTTACCTCTACTGAATAGTAAATAGAATCACAAAAAAAATTTGTAGTATTTTAATGAGTGTTTTCTTCAAAAATGAGGTTTCTTAACAACATTGGAATTTATTTTAAATATGGATTAAGTATATTAAATAAATCTCATGATTAATTATTTTTTATAGTATTAACTACATAAGAGGAATTTAAACATGGTTGGTTATGCATTACTATTATAATGTTTTAAATTTATTATAATTGTCAATTAGTTTAACATAAAACGTGTTAATGTTTTTAATTAAAAGTATTTTGGGGATTATTTAATTTTTGTGATGAATTATAAATTAAATTGGTTAATATAATGAAAATTTGTATTTTTTAATTTATAATAAAGTGTCTCTTGGAAAATTTACTTTAATTATGCTATCTCAAGAAATTTGCATCATGACATGTGATAGTATGTGTAGTGATATTCAGTGAGACACACATAAAAAAATTATTTTTCTATTGAACATTTTTCAAAAATAAACTATTCTAGTTCATTCCTGAAACTTATGTCTACTTTAGAACCAGTTTTCTGATAAATTAGTTAGGAATATTTTTCATATATATGTATATATATTGATGACACCTTATTATGATGAAATGTTTAAAATGTTTTCATTTAATGTTTTTTATTTAAAGTTTTTTCAACCATCTATATTTTAATTGTATGTCCTTAGAAACATGCTTCAAAATTTTACTGAATTTTCATATGAAATTATATTAAAGTGTTAATTAAATCCAAAAAATATAAACCCTATGGGAATTTAATACAAGTAAAAAATTGAAAATCATATTACATTTTTTAACTCCTAAACTTTCATGAATTAATGATATGTTATGATGTAAGTATATAAATAATTAAAGGAAATTGAGAATATGATATCTAAATTAGAAAGTGATGTGGTAGGAATGGAAAATTATTGTGAGTAGCAAGTATATGTTTTCTAGTAACCTACTATGTGAAAATTCTAATATATATTCTGTTTTAATTATTATTTAGGTTATGTGATAATTTTGGGTATAGATATTAAAACATGATTTAAATTTAGAGGTGATGTACCAGAAATTATCAATGAATACTATAAATTAATTATTAGTAAAGAATATTAATCTAATTTTTTACTGAAACATTAATAATGTTAAGTTGTAGATGTTATAAGTTAAATTTCTTACATAAATTAGTATTTCATGTTTTTATTAAGTATTAATAATGAAAGAGGAAATATGTAGAAATTAAATGGTAATTTATCAATCATGATATATGAGGATAAATCATTGGTAGATTTTATTTTAGAGATTGTCGAAGAAAAAATTATAAAGTGCCAGATATGATCATGTATCCTAAATAAATTTCTATATTTTCAAGAACCAAAACCCTAGGGCCCTCCAAGATATAATTAACCTAACAATGAGACCCCAAGACCACCACCAATTAGAAATGGACCGGCGACTATCACTGAGCAGTCATATTGTCATGAACAGGATCTGGTCGCCACTAATATCGAAACTAAACCTAGCCCAAGAAAAGGCCCGAAGGGAATTCCCTATCCCCATGGGCTTGTACAAGTTCTCGGGTATCAATAAATATGGTTTGGGAATTATTTACCCAAGTATGAAAGCACAAAACATTAAAAACAAACAATAATAAGAATCTGAAATTTCCAGGCCAGACAAGAGTTAATAAAAAACAATAACTGGATAAATGGTTTTAAACAAATTAAAGTGTTCCAACTAATATTAAAAACAACTTAAATTCATCCACAATGACTCTACATGACAATGGGTCATCATCGTTGAGATGTCTCTACAACACCGCACCGTAGGAGGGGTCTAACAACCTGAACTACCTTCACCTCAGGAATTTACTTGACCTACATCAAACTTAACCTATTATACTTGCACCCAAGGCGTGTAAGTAGGGTTATAGCCTAATACAAATAGGATACCGCCCAAATATTCCAAATAGTGTGCAATATAAGGTGAAAAAGAAATCAGTTTTAATATGTAAAGAAAAGTGTTGATAAATATCAAGAAATACATCTTTCAATTGAAAGTAGTTTTCAAAATAAAACAGTCATAATGTTGACACATTAAAATAAGACATGTTAGAAACATTAATTTACATCCAAACACACCATAATACAGGTGAAAATACCAAAAATTCAATGAGAACCAAAACTAGGAACCCCCTTAGGCACTAGATAATATCAGGCCCTATGTACCTCATACCTCAGTGTAAATTATCCAAGTTAAAATCATTTCCCATGAATGATACACTACTAGGGAACATACCCATAACATATTGGTCCCAAAATATCATCCACATAGTCTATTCAGAGTTGTCGTTATCCATTTTCTCAATGAAATAGGGACAAAACCCATCTGAATCACTAGTCGTACTAGTACATATCTTCCCACCTAGGTACTTGAGCTTCCCCCCTTGTGCTCAAACAATTTTAGCATGAAAAATAAATAAATTTTCATATAAAACACCAATAATGGTCACATACAAACAATATAGTATCTATACACACTTTATACAAAATAAATCACACAATAAAATATTTTGATTTTCAATAAAACAGCTTCTCAAAATCCAGCATTGTTTTGCACCCAAAAATCATTTAAATTCCCACCTTCCACACCATGATCACACTCACAAGTCCCCAAAACAAAAATTAAAACCCAATACCATTAATTGAAACCAACAAATCAGTTTTTGGGCAGCCCTATATGAACCATGAAGTGATATCTTTATAAAACCTTCATTTCCACACAAACATAACACTTAATAATTCATGTGTTTCACAAACACCATTAATAGATATTTTCACAGAAAAAACAAAGGATATAAACATTAAAAATATAATTTTAATCCCTAATAAACTTAAATAAAATCAACTAAGTAATTATATGGTATCCCAAATGAACCAACAAGATATTTCTATGAAAACCCCCCAATTTCACATAAAAATTGCACTAAAAACTAATTTGCATTAAAAACACCACTAAAACAAATTTTTTTAGAAATAATAAAATGTCATAAACATAAAAATACTATAAAAATATCAAAATAATTCACAAGGATTGCATACATAATGGAATCACCTACCAAAATGGTTAAAACCTTGAATCCTTTGTGCGAAAACTCAATCGCACCACCGCAGCACCTCAAGGAGGGTAGATAAAGCCTAAAATAGAAGATTGGAACAAGAAACCCTAAGGATAAACCCTAGGTTCGAAATCCTACACTCTGGTCATTTGGGAATACATGAAAAAATGGAAGAAACTTCATGCAAGGGGGAGTAACTAAGAGGGAGACACACTTACTTGAGATTGATTGAAGTTCCTCCACCAAGTCCCCCATCAAAATGGGGTTCCAATGAGGGTTTGGACGACTTAGAGGGATGTCATAGCTGTTAGGTTAGAATTGGGGAAGAAAGGGGAGAATTATTATAAATATTGGGAGGTCAAACAAGTAATTTAACATTATTTTATGACCTGGACTTGGGTGCACAGTTTGTGTGCACAGTTTGGAAAACTATGCACCTAAACGGTGCCACATCCTTTATCTACTCAAAACATTGTCAAAAGACACCAAATTTGTGGGTATTATGGGGGACATAGAGGGGAATGTAAGGATAAAAATATATGAAACATTATTACCTTTAAGGAAGAACTTGGGAGTGACAATTATCCACACAATGTAAACTTTTCATCCCAGAAAGTCAACTAGAGGATTGATCAGAAAACTAGAATGGGTATTAATCCTTAACCGAAGACTTCTGATCCCATGTCTCATGTGTGTCACTAAAAAGATTCTAACAAACCTGGATTATTGTAATATAATTCCATCAAATCACCTTTTCTTGGGAGTCCACTATTTGCACTAGACGCTCAAAAACTGAGAAGTCAGTCTCTATCTTTAGTTATTCCCAACTCCGCACATGGGATGGATCTGGGTTTTATTTGTTCAACTGGTATATATGGAAGACATTATGGATGGATTTCAACTGAGAATGTAAATCCAACATGTGTTCCATCTTTCCAATATGCTCGATGATCTCAGAGGGTCGGATATACCGCAGCGTCAGCTTCCTTTGCTTTCCCAATCCACGTTGCCCAGACAAGGGGCCACTTTCAAGAATACCCTATCACCCACAGAAATCTCTATGTCTTGACGCCTCTGGTCAGCATTTGATTTATGGAGACTCTGAGTTGACAATAAGCATTGTCTGATCAACTTGACCTTCCCAGACACCTCTTATACTAGACTCGGCCCCAGTTGTGAGGTTCTCACCTACCTCGGCCCAACACAGGGATGCCAACAAGGCCGACCATATAGCACCTCAAAAGGATACATTCGAATCAAGTATTGGTAACTATTATTATAATCAAACACAACCAATCCAAAATGGCTATCACAGGAACCTACAAAGTCTAGGACACATCCACGGAGCATGTCCTCTAAAATCTGATTCACCCGCTCTGTATGACCATCAGTTTGAGGATGGTATACCTTGATTACCTTTATCTGAGACACCAAGATCTTATGAAGGACTTCCCAAAACTGATAAGTGAAATGGGGTCTCTATATGAGACAAATACTAATAGCACACCATGTAGCCTTACCACCTCTTGATGATACAAATGGCCCAACTCATCCACTTTAGTTGTATCTCTGATTGGAATGAAGTGGGATGATTTTTCCAGACAATCAATCACCACCCAAATGGAATTCTTACCACAAGGTGTTGAGTCAAGAAAACAATGAATTCCATAGAGACCTCATCCCACAAACATATAGAAATGGGTAATGGTAGGAGTAAACCGGAGGGCCTGTGATGCTCTGCTTTCACCTGCTAGCATGTGTAGAATCTCGACACAAATTACACTATGTCTCTTCACATATGTGGACACCAGAACTTTCGTTGCACATCATAATACATCATGGTGGAACCAATATGGACATCCCACTAATACTAGTGTCTATCCTCCATCACCACATTCTATAGAGATAAAAACACTATTGAATGTCCCTTGAAGAACAAGATGCCCTCAAGAGATGATGACCAATCTGAGGACTCTCCCCACCATGAAGAAACTTACTTGACTGCTGAAAAATCCCATCACTAGGCTTTTCCATCTTAATCAACTCCAAGAGAGAAGGATTCAACTGAACACTCTCCAATAATGTACCCCGATTGTGCTCCCTAGTCTCCACATGCAACTGAGTAAAGATCCTCATCAAATTCCACTCATCACTGGACTTCCTCAAGGGCTGCACTGGAACTCTTCTTCTTAAGGTTTCGGCCACCACGTTACCCTTTCCTATGGTATAGACAATGTCAAAGTTGAACCTCTGAAAGTACTTGATCAAATGGCGCTGCCTCAAGTTGAAGTCCTACTTTGAGATGATATAAGCCAAGATTTTGTGACCAGAGTGAAGCATAAACTTCTCCCAAAATAGATAGTGATGCCAAGTCTTCAAAGTATGCATCACAACTACTAACTCCAAGTCATGGGTCGGATAGATCATTTTGTGTGGTTGAAGTTGACGAGATCCATACGCCACTACGTGATCATCCTGCATAAGCACGCACCCAAGACCCATACATGAAGCATCATGATAGACCACATACCCCTTCCCAGCCTTAGGAAAAATCAACACAGTGGGTGGTAGTCAACCATATCGTCATATCCTTGAAAGATTCCTAACATTCTGGGGACTATACAAACTTCACCCCTTTCCTGGTGAGTGTGGTCATCGGTGAAGGAATTTGAGAGAAATTCTGAACGAATAGCCTATAATAACCAGACAGGCCAAGGAAACAATTGATCTTGAACACATTCTTCAACTTCTCAAATGAAATATCAACACTAATATTCTCATGGTCCACTAAAACCCCCTACTCTGAGATTACATGACCCAAAAATTTCACATCCTGGATCAATAAAGTGAATTTTGACAACTTTTTATAAAGGTGATGATCCCACAAAGTGCCGAAAATGGTCCTCAAGTTATGTTTGTGTTCCCACTCAAAGCCATATTACAGCAGAATGTCATCCAAGAACACCACAAAGAAGTAATCAAGATACTGGGGGAACACCCTATTCATGAATTCCAAAAAGGCCATTGGAGAATTGGTCAATCCAAAGGGCATGACCAAATACTCAAAGTGGTTATACCTACTTTGAAAGGCTATATTTGGGATATCTTCCTCTCTCAACCTCAGTTGATGGTATCCCAAACGCAATTATATTTTAGAGAACCACTTTTACCTATTAAATTGATCGAAAAAATCACCTATTCTGGGTAAAGGGTAGTTGTTCTTAATTGTTACCTTATTTATCTTTTGGTAGTCAGTGCACAACTGGAGGGATCCATCAGTCTTCTCACAAACAACACAAGAGCGACCCAAGTAGAGATGCTCGGGTGAATTAATCCTTTGGATTCCAAGTCATCCAGCTTTATCTTTAATTCCCTCTGCTCGGTGGGGTCCATGTGATATGAGGGAAGAGATATTGGTTGATTTCCCTGTTCCAGTTCAATTGAAAATTCCACATCCCGATCCAAGGAAAAACTGAAATAAATTATATAGGAATACCTCTAAAAACACATTCACTACTTAAGGTAGTGCACCTTTAGGGATAATACCATCATCCTATAGCATGAGTGATGATAACAGGAAGATAAGACTTCCCAACTCTGGGATTAGAGGTCTTGCACGACCCGACTGAGGATCCCATTATCCACGAAAAACTCGACGACTCCCATCAGGTATTGTGAAACTCACTCAATGCCTGTAGAAATCGATGGGTACCTCAAAGTGTACTAGAAAAACCAGGCCAATTATTATTTCAAACAAGTCTATTTTTAAGACCAAGAGGTCCCACTCAATCATAATCCCTAACATAGGGAGCACACATGACAGGCACTTGAGACCCTACTCCTTCTTCTTTCTCAACAACGTCACCAACACCATCGCAAAAGAAAACAACTCGGTTGGTAAATTATAAATGTCCAAAAAATGGGAATAAATGAATAAAATAGAGGTATAGGTATCAAAAATATTAGAATATATAAAATATTCAATCAAAATGGTTCCTTTAACTATCGACGGTCCCATCTCTGATCATGTTGGTGCCAGATCCCCTACATGGAAATGTCTGGTCTTTGCCTGAGGATGACCGCTAGTATGTTGTTGTGCACTAAACTGGATCTTCCCAAAAGATGATCCAAACCAAACACCACGTCCCCCAAATTGAGATTCCCCAGTCCTCGATAACTTTGACTATGCTGGAACTCCTCTTGATGTCATTGACCATGCCCCACTCAGAAGTGGACGTTCCACCACACAAAAGCACTACTAATTCCCAATACCTCCACACTGGTAACAAGGCTTCGGAGGAAGCGGACACGCTGGTCAGATATTCCCTAGCTTCCCACACTAGTGGCACATAACTAATCTTTAATCTGAAGCCATGGAAGAAAACTACCTGTAGGAGTGGCCTAAACTGCCACCTTCTATCTTCACATGTTCTTTCTGCTTCCTTTTCCTCTCTGTAGAGCTACCACTGCCCACTTATAATGTTGACCTAGATAAACTACCCATGCCTTTCCGGTCAATCTCCACCATGCATGCATGATCAACCACTTCAGCAGAGTTACTCAGCTTAAACAAGAAAACCTAGGAGTATATCTCTGGTCGAAAGCCTTTCTCAAACCTTTGGGCCTTCTCTTGTTTATCTGAGAAAATTTCAAGAGCATACTGAAAAAACTCAGTGTAACGGTTGACATACTCTGTGATAGAAATATTCCCCTGAACAAGATCCATATATTCTCAGGACCTAGAATATTCCAAGCCCTTAGGGCAGTATTTCTCATTGATGATAGCCTTGAATTCTCCCCAGCGCATCTGCTCATTCTTCCAAGCTTGAATTACAGATTCCCACCACATGAGGCTGGGACCCTCCAATAGAAATGAGGAACATTTCACCCTAAGATCCTTGGTTGTATCCAAGAACTCTAACATGAGCTCGATATTTTCGATCCATTCCTCTGCTTCCTGGGGTTCTATGCTTCTTTAGAAGGTGGGAGGCTTATTTTTCAAGAACTCTTGGGCCTTGTCCTTTCTATGACCAGTATAACCTCGCTAATAAGAGTTGGAATCAGATCTAGTCCCTGTCCTAGGACCTGGATATCCCGGACCATGGCCTCGACTAGCCTCTAATCAATTTGTGTAGGAGAACTCTCTTTAGCTTCCTCCTATGGGTGCATGGGAGCTTTCTGGGGAGGCATGTTACAACAAAAATAAACAGTCAAAAAAATAATAATCAATACCACAATTATTAAAATTTTAATAAAATAAATCGAATATAAATAATATAAACACATTACAAAAATAAAAGAAACAACTACTCTACCCCCACTGGATGTCCACGTGTGGTCTGCAGCCCACACATATCACATGGAAGTGAACTCAATCGAAAAATTACAATATCCCAATGTGACTCAAGGTATACCATAAGGGGTGTGGGCCATGCACCCTACTTGTGAAAAAAAACTCAATTCCTGATAGTCCAAGCCCAAGTCTATCCTAAATCATCCAAAAATTTTAATATTACCTAAAAACATTGGCCTCCTCTGATATCATTTTGTCACAAACTGGATATAGTTTCCACTAATAACGGAACCAAATCCAGCCCATGACAAGGTCCAAAGGTAGTTCTCTATCCCCAGGGGTTGTCACAAGTTCCTAGGTATCAATAAATCTATTTTGGTAATGATTTACCTGAGCATGAATGCATAAAACATTAAAAACAATCAATAATAAGAATCTGAAATTTATATGCCAAACAAGAATTAATAAAAAAAGAACTGAATACATGATTTTAAAAAAATTATAAGATGTCCAAATAATAATAAAAACAAAACCATGTTAGCCACAATGACTCCACGTGATAAGGGGTCTTCACCCCTAAGCCGTCTCCACAACACTACACCGTAGGAGGGGTCTAACAACTCAAACTGCCTTCACCTAAGGCTTTGCCTTTACCTGAGTCAAACATAACCAATTTTACTAACACCCAATGGGTGTAAGTAGGGTGTGATCCTAATACAGTTAGGATACCACCCAAATATTCCAAATATATGCAATACAAGGTGAAAAAGTAAGCAGTTTTAATATGTAACGAAAAGCGATGATAAATTCCAAAAATACAACTTTCAAATGAAAACAGTTTTCAAACTAAAACTTTTAGAATGTTAACACATTAAAATATGAAATGTTATCTATTTTAATTTACATCAAAACAAACCCTAACACAAGTTAAAATAACACAAATCCAATGAATTTGAAAATCAGGAACACGACTAGGCACTAGATAGTCTCGGGCCCTATGTACCTGTAACTCAATGTAAATTTTCCAAGCCACAATCCTTTACTGTGCATGAGACACTAGTAGGTAACATACCCATAACCTATTGGTCCCCAAACATAATCCACATAGTTTAGTTAGAGTTTTCATTATCCATATTCTCCGTTAAACTGGGACAAAACCCATCTAGATCACTAGTTGTACTAGTACATATCCTCCCACCTAGGTACTCGGGCTTCCCCCTTTGTGCTCAAAAAATTTCAGCATGACAAATAAATATATTTGCATATAAAACTACACTAATGGACACATACAAAAAGTAAAGTATCTATACACACATTATACCACTTAAAACACACAACAAACGATTTTGATTTTCAATAAAACAGCTTCTCAAATTCCTGCATTGGTTTGCACCCAAAAGTCCTTGAAATCCCCACTTTCCACACCATGTGCACACTAACAAGTCACCATAATATAAATTGAAGACAAATAACTTAAAATGAAATAGAAAAATCAGTTTTTGGGAAGACCTATATGAACCATGAAGTGATATTTTTATAAAACCTCATTTTTTACACAAACACGGCACTTAAAAATTCATGGGTTTCAGAGACACCATTAAAACTGATTTTCGCATAAACAAGAAAAGGATATAAAAATTAAAAATAAAGTGTTTTCATCCCTAATAAAATTCAATAAAATCAACTATGTAATTAATGTTTATCCCCAAATGAACCAAAAATAGATTTCAATAAAAAAACCCCAATTTCACATAAAAATGGCACTACTAACTCATTTTCATTACAAACACCACTAAAACCAATTTTCATAGCAATAATAAAATTATATAAATATAAAAATACAATAAACACATCCAAATAAGTCACAATTATTGCATAAATAATGTAATAACCTACCAAAATGGTTAAAACCTTGAATCCTTTGTGTGAAAACTCAATTGCACCACCACCGCACCTCAAGGAGGGTAGATCAAGCCTAAAAATAGAATATTTTCCGTAGAAAACCCAAAGTGAAAACCTATGTTCAAAACCCTACCCTCTGATTATTTGGGACTCTAAGAAATTGTGGAAGAAATATCATATAAAGGGGAGTAACTAAGAGGTAGAGACACTTAATTGAAATTGTTTGAAGTTCCTCCACCAAATCCCCCTTCTAAATGGGGTTCCAATGAGGGTTTGGGAAACATGGAGGGCTATCGTGATTTTTAGGTTCGAATTGGGTAATAAATGGGTGAATTAGGATAAATAATTTGTGGTAAAATAAGTAATTTTAAAAAATTTATGACCTAGACATAGGCGCAAGGTTTGTGTGCACGGTTTGGAAAACCCTGCACCTAAACTGTTCCCCTACTTTCTCCCCTCAAACCATATTCAAAAGCCCCAAAATTTTGTGGGTTATTTGTGGGGACTTAGGGGGGAATGGTAGAATAAATATATATGAAACATAAATACCATTAATTATTAACTTGGTTGTGAATCATATCACACACATGGGAGGACTTTTCCAAAACTACATGTATAGATGCACGTATCCCCATAAACCATATAATGTCGAAAGGTAAAAAAATAATGCTATAAATGAATACATAAAAACTATACATATTATATTACACCATGAATTACAATATAAAAGGTCCAAATACAAGACCATAAAAATTGATGTAGAACCCAACCTATTGACCATAGGGGGAAGATATCAAAAAATGACTCCATGATCCATCCAATTTTTATTTAGCATAACTAAGATCCACCTACTCTTGGTCCACCTATAACTATATCAAAAATAATTTCTTCTACATAATTAATGAAATATGTGGGTAGAGCCCGTGTAGTTTTGAGTATAAAAATACATAGTGGGACACCACAAAATCACTAAACACGTAGCATTAAGTGTGTAGTGAGCTCAGCATCAAGAAAGTATATCAATCAAAATGGAAGAAAATAACCAAACTAATAACCCATATATAATCACATTTAGTCACCAAGTCTCAATATGTGTTCATTCCATCACTTTCATCCTATGATTTTAGTAGAGTCTCATAGGTAACACCCTTCCAATAGAACTCACTCATCAGGTCTCACTATAATGATGACACTCATACCAGAGGACATACTCATTAGGAATTTCGTTGAATAAGAACCAATAAAACGTAGAGGTGTCAACCAAGATACTAAGTTAATCAAAATACAACTTATTGGAATATAACAGATATCGATACATAGCTAGGGGATCACACAAAATGCCTATGGGGGATACCTAACCCCACTGGGAGGGAACACTCAAGGATGGGGATCCCATGCCCTGATAGTTTTTAACGGGATTCCTAACCCAACCTAGTTAAGAATTATTGATTATAAAACCTTGGGAAACTTGTATGGATACTTGAATCTATCCAAAACTAATCTGATATAGGGGATCGATCATATTATGCTCAGGATGTGATGCCTTAATTTACCCTCATAAGGATGGACTAGAGGAATGAAGCCACACTAAAACGGACTGAGGAAACTCAACCAAGCTCAATAAAATAGTTTTTATTAGAAGAAAAAAGGTATTGAACATAAAATTTAAGGAGTACATGGTGTTTCCTATGGGGTACGTAGAATGTCTCTCTAAGTTGGACACTTCCTATGTCTCATCATCCCACATGGCATGTGTTTCTCTATATTAATGGAATTTACACTTGGGTATATGGTGTGTAAAGGCTATTATGGCACTCATTGTGTTTGATATGGTAATTTCTATGCACTCTAGCCCAAACTTGTGAACTATGGTTGTGCCCATAGACACTGGTCATTCCCAAGTACATCCCAAAGTACATAGGTTGTACTCTACATCACACAGTCTATAAAGGATGGGATCAAACTTGGTGTGTTTCATATACCTAATCCCATTTAACTTCATAAGTACATGGGTTGTTCCCTTGAACACAAGGTCTATGGGGACACATGGGCTCCTCACCACGTTTTCCTAGTACATGTTGATAATTACCACAAGAAATTACACCACATGTGAGCCCAACACACAACATGTGTTATTTAACTCAATACGTAAACCCTATCCACTGAAAATAGTAGACTACATGAAATGTGTTCATCTATAGTGAACACCATATATATTGGGATATTGTAGAAACTCCCACCTCTTCATTTGTATTTTCCCACACCTCTTCTATTTAATTTGATTTTTCCTCCAGTTACACCATAAATCCTGGATCATAGTTGACCTCCCTTAATAGATGATAAGAATCCATATTCCAACTACTCTTTACTAATAGAATGGTAATCATCTCCATTTAAGGAATCAAACAACCCAACTCCTAGAAACTACACTACTCAAGATAACATCAGACCAATGATGTCACCGGTGGCTAGATTCTAGAAAATTGTTTCTTAGAATATCCCAATGTTACTCCTCTAGTGATATTTTCTTAATCCATCTCACATATCCACCATAGCACAAACCATCATTGGATTCTTGTTCCCACTGCCACACCTCTATTGCATCTCCAAAAAACCAAAGTTGAAACCATTTCCATGATCTATTATCCTAAAGGATGAATTCACAACGATTTTTCCTCTTGGGTACTGTTGAATCATCATCCAACTAAAATACAGATGTTTAACATCAATAAAGGAGGTTAAAGGGCACAATACACATAATGATCATTGACATATTGCCATGTTCAATTTTCCATCAATTTTAGAATCCAATGATAGAGGGGAATATCATATCATCAAATTCAATTAAGAAAAAAATATTAAATTCAAAAATCTACAAATATAAATCATACATTGAAAAAAAAACTTGATATCATTCCACAATTTAATTTTGAAGGGATTAATTTATTTTCATCTCAATCCATAAATTTTCATTAAACTAAAAAATAAAATTCCCAAGCATGAGTTTGGATGAATATCTAATGAATAACTTTCCCACTTCATTGTCCTTATAAATATCTAAGAACTCCTGTGATGATGATCATCATCATAGTACTCTTATCCTTGATACGTGATCATATGACCATCAACCAACACACTTGTTTCCAAAGATGTCTTTCGTTCCATTCAATCCCTTTAGGTTTATTCAGGTGACCCTAGATAATTTTCTAAAGGGAATTATATATATATTTAAATCATTAGGGTTTTAAAATTAAATAATAATTAAATTAATATATTATTTTAATTCATTTAATCTTCCCATGATAGAACTCTGCTAAATAATTTGTTCTCAATATGACTTACATCATGCCTAGTGTAAAACACGCACTCTAGATTTAATAGATATCTTGGTTTTCTCATTCAAGATATTTTTTGGAGATATTTAATTATTTTTTAAAAACTATGTTCTTATGATATATTATATTTAATATTTATAATATATACACACAAAGCCTCTATGATCCCTAGAATTCCAACTTTACTCTCCACCCAATATCAGAATTATTTTTTAAAGTATTCTAATTTTTTAAATATAAATATAATTTCATTAAATTACCCCCACCTTCAAAAATTTTAATCTTAAAAATTGAAAACCTAATCGTATATGTGAAGCTAATGATATCTCATCTGGATTTCTTAAAGATACAAGCTCTCCATGATTTTCCCATACTGTTAATAAACACATGCCCAACGAAAACAAATTCTCATGATGGGTCTTCTCCCACTTGTTCTCAAATTCCATTGAGCACATTGAAAAGTTATCTCCACCCTTAATGTCTATATCAACAATTATATAACAATTAAATAGGACTTGTAGATACCTCTTTGGGTATGATAAATGGAATATATCATGTGCTCGATATGATTATAGTGGTAGGGATAAGTTGTATGTCACCTCACCAACCCTACATTGTAATAGTAAAAATGGCCTATATACCTTAGAGATATCATACTTCCCCATCCAAATATTCAAAATCCTAAATGAGGTGAGATCTATTTGAACACATGATCTCCTCATTAAACTACCTAGGCCTCCATTTTTGGTCCACAAAGAACTTCTGATGACTCTGGGTAGCCGTCATCATCCCTCGGAAAAATTGAACATACATTACCATTGATCTCCCCAACTTTGGGCCTATAAACACTATATCTCACTATCTCAAACCATTATAGTAGTGACATGAAGGGTCTCACATATATGGATTCAAATGGTTCCATTTTGATGATATATGATCCTCTCATCTACAGAAAAAAACTAACACACAAACCCTAAGAATGTTCTCTAGGACATGAATAGTTAGAATTTCTTGGAGATTTTTGTGGGGGTAAAAAGGTATTACTCAAAAGAAACTGAGTCCCAAAGGATTCTTGTACCCACTTCATGGTCATGGTTTGAATCGAGCATCATAGTATGAAATAATAGTCAATGGAATTATTTGAATCCAAACTACATCCTACATGTACATGAAGCTCAAAATATTCATTATGATGTGCTATATGATGGTTAGGATGTGATCTGACATAATGAGTCAGTCTATGATCACTAACATAGAATTATGACCTGTTACTGATCGTTAAATACCCATCATAAAAAAACAAAAAATTACCGTTGTAACATCCTTGTTTTAATGCTCAAAAATCATGTTAATTGTGTTTTTAATGGTTTTGATGTTTTATGGTAGAATTTTATAACAAAAAAATTTAGAAAATTTGGCTAATTACATAAAACAATCACTATTGGAGAAGAGTCGCTACCATAAAAGACTTTCCATTGAATATGAGTCACCATTGATAATGTCCCTCCATTGGAATAGAGTCATAGTTAAGATTGAGTCACTTATAGACTCTACCTACCACCGTAAAGGATTCTCCATTGGAGAGAACCTACCATCGGATTAGTCACCATTTAGATGAGTCATCATTAGACTAGTAAACATTGAGATGATTCACCATTGATACAAGTCATTGTTGAGATGAGTTGCTGTTAGAGGGGTCACCATTGAGACGATTCACTATTGAGATGAGTCACCACCAGAACAAAACTACCATCAAATGACCTACCACCATCATAACTCACCATTGAACCCGACTCACCATTGGCTTGACTTACTTCGATACATGATTCACCTTCATATTGAGTCAACATTTCTTTTATGGGATATTTAAATTAAATATTCTAAAGGTTATATTATCTAATTTAATGATATGATTATTTTAATGGTTATTCTTAAATTGTTATAGGTAACATTAAGGATTATATAAGAGCTAAGTATGAGGATGCAGGATACCCAGATGATTGATCCTTAAATGGTCCTGACATTCTACAGTGATATATATTCATAGAATACACCCTCATGTGAGTGAGAGAAAATGCATGCATGATTTCCTTGTGTGAACAAAAAATCATGTTTGAAATTTACTAAATAGATTTAAATGAATCATTATTACCTCTAATAAACTATGAAATACTATATCTTTTAGAACATTTGAATCATTTCCAGCAGTCAGAACAAAGAGAGCTTCTGAAACCCCTTTTTACTATGTTTTTCAAATAATTGGCTTGAGAACCATTCCAAGCTACATTTGAGGAGTCTCACACATTTAAATAACTTCATATTAAGAAGAAAATAAATTTATATACTCTTACTACATTCTCTATATTTTTAGTTTCATATTATATTCAAGGAGAGTGTTGTTTAACCTTCTTATCAACATTTATTATCTCATGTTCTTTATTTAGAAGATACAGGATATCTTCTTCACTCTCTTTTCATTTGTTTACCCATAGTGTTGTGAAAGATGTCTATGTGTGGGTTATATTTTTTTCATTCTTGTGGTTATTTTGGAAGAGGCCCCTATGTGTCTTATACAACTTATAGATATTGTCTTTACCTGGTCTAGGTTTTGGATCAAGATTATTTAGATTATCTAATCAGAAATAGGCGATTGAAAAGTGGAGGTGATTAGGTCTTGGCTTGAGACTGAACACCTTTTTCAAATTATTCTATGTGTTTTTTTATAATAATTAAAAAAAATTGTTTTAAGATATTAAAAACCCACTACTTTGATAGTTAATCTTAACTACTGTTTATATAATTATTTTATTAAGTAAACATTCTTCAAAAGTTATAACAGTTTTCATAACATTTTAACTGATAACTAATCAAGCTTTGAGGAGTCATTTAAAATATTAAAGCATATATGGATCTTCTATTTTGATTAACTGGGCACATCTAATTGAATTGGGGGATTTTAATTAAACTAGTTTTTAACAAAAAAAATTATTGGGTACAATATTAAACCCCCCCCCCCCCCCACCCACACACACACACACAATATTCACTCTAACCAATATTTGGTATCAGAGGTTTTTCTAAAATCTATTAAACTTTAATTTTAGTTATTTGTTAAAGATCCTAAATTTCTGTTAGTCTGAAATTTAGTTCTTTAAATGGATAATAGAAAATAAGGTTATTCTACCAATAGAACTGATTTCTTTAATGTAAATAACTATTCTCAATGTAAAATAAAGATGAAAATGCATATTTAAATCATGGGTTTTGTAATATGGTCTGCTTTAAAGATAAATATAAATTACCTTAGACTGTAAGAATATATGGGATGATGAAATTAAACCTACTTATAATAATAACATCAAATCCAAGAATACTCTTTATTAAACAATGGGAGATGAAGTTTTTTAATGGATATCTACCAGAAAAACTGATCTTGATATTCGGGACACCTTATATGTTTCTCATGAAGGAAATACTCATGTTAATGAAATGAGATTGAATAATTATAAAATTATATATGATACATTCAAGATGAAACCTAATGAGGTTATTTGTGATGTGTATCTTAGTTTTAATGATATACTGAATACCATGAGCTAATAAGTAAATCCATATGCGATGAATCAAAAAGATCAAACAAATACATTTCACTAAAAGAACCCTCGGATATCAGCAACTACTAAGATTTCTTCTAAAGTGATAGATAGGAACATCAGTTTCACTAAAAGAACCCTCGAATATCATCAAACTATCTATCAAGGAATTTATTAGGAAGTTGATGATGTATGGGGAAGATCTTCAAGTTAATCATGAATATAATGGTGAACCTAAGAGGAAGTTTTTAGCCCTTAATACTATGGAATCAAAACAGAAAGAAAAGGAAAATGTTAAAGATGAAAGCACTAGTGATGACGAATCACCTACTGAAAATGATGAGGAAATGGTCCCTCTATTGGTAAGGTTTATTAAATTCTATAAGAAGAATAAATTATAAAGGTAAACTTACCCATAAGGGGAAGTATATTAAAAGAGTTAATTGGATGAAATACTGGAAAATATGCAATAATTCAAATGAAATTGCCTGTTTAGAGTGAAAAAATAAAGGAATTGTCAAGGATGAATATCCCATGATAAAGTAGAAAAAATAAGTATGGTGATAGGGATATAAAATATAAAAAGTAAATAAATCCACTTACAGCTCCTTTGAGTACATCTCTAGTTACTTATACTCAACTCATAAAAAAAACCTAATAGAGAAAATATTTTCTTCATGAAAAATATATTTGAGGTACCTATTATGTCTCTTGTACATAATTATGATAAATCTAGATACTAAAATTATATTAACATGAAAAATGAAGGGATGATTAAATATTTAAATATTCTCGAGGAAACCATCAATTATCTGAAAGATAAATAAAAAAAATCAAAATAAACTACATGTTTTATCTACTAATATTAAGTATGATTTTTCTATAAAAAAGAAAACAATGCACAATTTTTGAAAGAAAATAATGAAATAAAATTATCAAGTGACAAATTAAATAAATCCTTATAGAGGTTTAATAATTTTATAGAACCTCTCACTATAATACTAGTTAAACAAATATAACATAAGTATATTACTTCTCTAAGAAATTTAACTAGACAGAGAAGAATTGTTAAGAGTGCCTTTGTTCTAAAATTCACATATATAAATTCTAAACATAATTATTATTCAAGTGGACCAAGGAAATATTTTGTTTCAAAGAGTTTACAATCATATTATATGAAACCAGTAAATAAAATATTGGTTATTAAATCTCTCACTACTAACATTTCTGGACCCAAGAAATTCTAGGTACCAAAATCATTTTTGGTAAAAACAATTGTAGGTAACAAGTTTGAAGAGAAACTATGAAAATATATGATACCTGGATAATAGATATTCCATATATATGATAGATAATGACTCAACCATCGATAATTTAATAAATTTTGATGGTAAAAATGTCCCCTTTGTTGAAAATTCTAAAGGAAATATAATTTTCCTTGTCCAAATCAGCAACTTTAACTCACTTTTAATTTATAAATTACTTTTCATTGATGGTTTAAAATACAAACTACTTAGCATCTCACAGTTATTTGATGATGGTTTTCATGTAAAATTTGAAAAAAAAAATTTGGTAATGTTTTTAATTCAAAAAATGATTTGGTATTTTATTATTTGAGAAAAGAGAATGTGTATACTTTTAATATGGATTGTTTAATTTAAAAATATTTTTCTAGCTTAATTTTATTTCAAATGGAATCTTATCCTAGGAATTAGAGATAAAGATGCTATAATATTCACTCACTAATAAATCTTATTAGGAAAATGATGGTAAGGGATCTACTCAAAATTCAATTCCCAAAAGATAATGTTCTGAACCCCTATCAAAAAGGGAAATAGAAAAAAATATATTTCAAATAAAATAAATAAGTTTCAACTTATCAATCCCAAGAATGTATTCCCATGGATTTTTTTTTTGAACCATCTAGAGTTTCTAGTATAAATGTGAATCATTATATCTATGTACTTGTAGCTAAATTCTTTAGGTATGCTTGGGTATTCTTTTTGGCTCACAAAAATGAAATCTTCTCTCACTTTACCAAGAATTAAAAATCTATAGAAACCCTAAGTGGTATTATAATTAATAACATGAGAGGTTATTTTGGCCATGAGTTTGGAAATCAAGACTTTGAATCCTATTTCTCACAAAATAGATATATCATAACTTTTAAACTCCTAGGACCCCCCCCCCAGTAGAATGGTGTTATAGAAAGATAAAATATGACCCTTAATGATATATCCCAAACAATGCTTAATTAATATGACTTACCAATCAACATTTTGGAAGAGGTTGTAAATATATCCTGCTATATAATTAATGGGGTATTAATTAGACATCTTTTAAAGAATATCCCTTATGAATTTTGGAATAATAGGAAGCCTAATGTTAAATAATTTAGAGAATTTTGGATGAAAATGTTTTTATTATTAACACTAGGGATAATCTTGATATGTTTTCCTCCAAGTAGGATGAATGAATTTCCTTTGGTTATTCAAATTCTAGTAAATCCTATATAGTGTTTAACAAAAGAACCAAGACTATGGAAGAGTCTTTCCTTGTCTTGTCGGATGATATGAATCCACATGATCCTAAAACCCCTATTTAGAACCTTGAAGATGATTTATCTACTTTGATCATAAGTTCCAAACCTAAAAATACTACTTTAAAGAATGTAGAAAAATCATTCCATTTTGTGGAACTTTTAGAATCTTAACCCGAATCTGTAGAATATCATGAGGTAACTAGCCCTTATTTATCTAGATCTATTATGACTCATAAATACCACCCTCCAGACACTATATTTGGATACTTAAATAGATTTACACATAATAAATCTTCTCTAAGAACCCATATTGAACATCAACCATTCATGTCACATCTTGAACCATAGAACATCACTAATGCAATAATTGATGAATTTGGTTTAATGGAAATAAAAGAATAACTTAACTAATTTTAATGAAATAATGTTTTGGAACTTGTAAATATACATAATCAAACCTTAGATATAGGCACTAAATTGGTGTTTGTAAATAATTTTTATGAATCTGGAACCATATTAAGGAAAAGGAAAGACTAGTTATAAAAGAAGATAGTCATGAAGTGGGTATAGACTATCAGAAAACCATTTCACCAATATCCATATTTGAATCCCTCAAAATACTTTTTACCTATATTTCACATAAATATTAATAACTATATCAAATTTGTATCAAAATTTCATTCTTAAAGGGTTATATAATTGAGGGATTTTTTGAAGAACAACCCCCAAGTTTTCAAAATCCTCATTTTCCAAACCATGTTTTTAAATTAATAAAATATTTGTATGGTTTAAAAAAAATAAAACATATTGGTATGATATAATTAGAACTTTTATTATTTCTAGAGGTTTTTAAAAATGTATATATTATCCTACCATTTTTTAAAAATTACAAAAAATGTTTTAGTAACTCAAATCTGTGTAGATGATATTATCTTTGGATATTCTAAAAATTATTTATGTGATGATTTTTCAAAACTAATGAAAACTGAGTTTGGAATGAGTTTAAAGGGTGAACTTAAATTCTTTATAGATTTTAATATTTTTTAAAAATAATGAATTATTTAAAATCAAAATAAATATACTAATGACTTTTTAAAATGTTTTTGTTCGAATAGCACTAAGTGTAGTGAAACTCCTATGAGTGCCACCTATAAATTGGATCATGATAAAGCTAGGAAACCAATAGATCAAACAAATTACATAGCTATGATTAAAATTTGTATCTACTTAATTACTAATAGACTTAACATTATTTTTAGTGTGTGTATGTGTGCTCATTTTTTAGGAAAACCAAAAAGTTTCACACTTAGTTTCTATTAAAATTATTTTTAAATACCTCAAATATATAATAAATTTTGGATTGTTCTATCCTAGAGAAAAATTATTTGACATAGTTAGTAATTTAGAATCTTATTTTTGTGGTTGTAGGTCAGATACCAAATGTACCTCTGGAACAATTAATCTTCTTGGGAATACTCTGGTGTCTTGGTAAAGTAAAAAAACAAAATTCAGATGCACTATCTACCTCTAAAGCTGAATACATAGCTACTAGAAGTGGGTGTACACAAATTTTGTGAATTAAACACACACTACTAGAATATGGATATCAATTTCAACATTTATTTATAAATTTTGACAACACAATGGCTATAAAAATTTCTAATAACATTGTTTCTGACTCTAGAACAAAAAACATTGATGTAAGGCATCACTTTTTGAGAGATATTTTTAAAAGGGTGATATAACTATTGAATACATTGTTACTAAACATCATTTTTCTAAAATTTTACTAAGAAAATTAATTTTAAGAGATTGAATGAAATAAAACATGAAGTATGCATGACTAATTTTGGTTAAAATTAATTTTTGGGGGACCCACTATTGGATTTTACCCACTATTGGTTTTTGACCACCATTAGAGTTTACCCACCATTAGAGTTTTCCCACCATTGTATTTTACCCCCCAACGGAGTTTACCCACCATCGGTGTTTACTCGTTGTTGAAGTTTACCCACTTTTGGAGTTCACCAACCATTGGAACAACCCTCCATCTATAATGACCCGCAATGGAATTTAAGTCGTCGTTACTAATTATTATTCACAGGTAAAATATTTATTTTATTTATTATTTAAATATTATTTATTTTTTATTATTTTTGAATCCCTAAAGGATATAAATTAGACACTTAGTCTAATTTTAATGCACTCTCCCTTGTGACTTACCTTTGAACTTCACTATAACCTCTCCTCTACTGACCATTATTCTTCCCTCTACCTTGGATGAATCCCACAGCTTCATCACAATTAGTGACCAGCTGAGTCAACTCCTAAGAAGTTGTGTCCTTTGGAGAAGCACATTGGATAATCTAGTTGACCAGCTATAGAGCTATAGAATCCAAAACTCATAAAGTATATATTGGTACATAAAAATGATTTAAATGTTGAGTGGTTATTTTCAAGTAGATCTTCGGTGTTAAGAGTAATCGAATACCATTAATGGGTAGAATGGTTTTTGAAATAATGACAACCTATTTGATCCATGGTTATTACATGATTTATATAAGAATTTAAAGTTTATATTTTGGGAGTATTAATACTAGTTTCAAATCAGGATAAATTAGAAGAAGGTTCTGTTCTCTTCATGTTAATAGGAAAGATGTTTAAAAGCTCTTTCTGAAGGTGTTCCAAATGATTATAAACAATAAATTTTGAGTGATTTTTATAATTATAAATATGATAATTCCTTGGATCAGATGATGCAAGATATAACTCTTAGAAGACTAGTTGTGACTAAGATTTACAATGATCATCATCCAATATTTATGTTTATTCAGCACATATTCATCCCAAGGAAATGTGATATTAGTACAATGTGATATAAAAATGTACAACTTCAGTACATTGTGAAAAGTTGAGATAAAATCAATTTTTGTAGATATTTTATGGTTCATATCAAGGATATTTGAAAGACATCTTCTAGTTCAAAATCCCTCATTTACCCTAATTTCATTTTAGACATGCTTGAGTCCAAGGTTTTTACTGACAGATAAGAAGAAACATAGGTTAAATGTGTTAGTTTTTTTACCAAGGTAATTTAAAAGAGAATGAAAATAAATTGGAACCCCTAAAATAGGCAATAGGATTACGATATTGTCAAGATTTATGAGTATTTAAATCATTTTGATCACCTTATTAGTCCTAATAATCTTTTAGATATTAGACTGAATCTAGATGAAGTTTTTCTATACTTAGATAAAGAATATGAGGAGGTCGCTTCCTCAGGTAATGAGGTGGAGGTGTTCTTTCTTGATGGTGGTAATGATCCTAACTTTCCTAAGATCCCTCCTGCTACCACTTTCGATCTATCCATTCCCATTAGATATCTCCCTATTAGAAATATTATTTGCAGAAAAGAAAGTGAAGAGGAATAAATTGAAGAATCATGAGAAGAATAGAATAAGATTTCACATTAATATTCTGATGAAAATGGATATGGATGTGATTTTGGTTCAGATAATGATGGTCAAGATGGCCATATTTATGCTAAGAATATTGAGATTTTCCCAATCACTTGTTTCTTATACATGCTTATTTATTTCATATAAGTCCTAGGAGAGACTAATATTAGTCATAGATGTTGATATAGGTTCTAGAGATGATTTGGGAGAAGATATTGAGGGGGATTAATCCCTAATACATATTAGTTATCGTGATATCAATTTTTATGGAGATATTGGTGGGTATACTACTGGTGAGTCTGTTAGAACTAAATTTGGTGAGAAGACAATTGATGAGTAGATTTTTGTTGAGCATGTAGATTTTGATCCCTATATTATATCTTCTATAAGTTTGGGGGACCAAATATTAAGTAATGGGATAGATATCTATGGTATGTTAGGCTAGTCCTAAACTACCTTGATTCAGATGATGATAGTAGTCCACCATATCATGGTGGGCCATCCATTCTAGTTTTAGTAGGAGTGGATCTTGATGGATTAATGGTGGAGTATATAGATATCATAGGGAAATTACAGAGCTTTTATTGAGATATTCCTTCCAAATATGATCCATCATAGGATTTTGTTCCACCCTACGCTACTTTTATACTAGTTGAGAGAGTATTCAGATCCGACCTATAATTCTTTAGATAGAGGCTTCTCTCTAATTTTATTATGATGTTGAATAATCATCAACCACTTGTCACAAATATCAGTGAACAAGATGAAATGTATTTGTTTGAGCTTTTGATTCATCGCATCTAGACTATAATGATGCACCATATTGAAGAATTGGAAATATAGAATAAAAGACATTCCTGTGATCTAGAGTTTTCAGATCAGTGATGGATGGGATGTACACTTATTTTTCATCTAGTATAGATACCTTGTTGGATATAATTGATATAATATAACTTTTTAGCTTCTACATTGAGTTATCCACCACCTTACATGGATGTTGAGATGATTAGATCATTTATTAGAGAAGAACTTTGGACAGTTTTAGTAGATGTTCTTGATATCCCTCAAGAGTGTCTAAGGCAGATCCAGCATAATAGTGATCATGTGTATAAGATAGTAAGGGAATGTATGTATGATATTAGAAATGACATAAAAATCATTATAAATTTAGTTAAGTAATACCTGTTCTAGATCTATACTAAGCTTGATATAAATACTCAATTCAAGTTTCTTACTAGGAACCTTCGATTTCCACCTGTTACCCAAGATTTCAAGAAGCAGGTATCTCAGTTGAATGAAGTGACACATATGCTTCAGTAGTTCATATAGGATAAGAAATATTTCTTTTGGTCCAAGGATTTAGGAGGCCTAATCATCATGTAATTCATCAATATGATGAATCATTTTCTTACTGTGTTTGGGATAGCGGTGGTAGAACATGTAGCTATTCGAGTGACCTGTCATCTGACTCCTCCAACTACTGCTTGAGAGTTTTTTAGACTGGATAATACTTGAGATCTGAATGAACCTCTACCTACTATATTCCAGCCTCTGAGTTTATCTCCAATAGATGTAGTTCCAGATATATGGTCAGTGATCATTGGGAATATTCTGCATTCCACCTCAGTCCATAGAGTTTCTACCATTATTGCCTTAGCCTAAGCCTCTACTTCTATTATTCTACCTTTGATAAGGTTAGGGCACCTTCTTTTACAACTACCCTAACTAAAATGAATTTATATTGCACTTTAAATATTTTATGAGAACTTTTGTATAACTTTTTGTTGTATCTATTTTTCAATATACATTAATTAATTTTGTCCATAAATGAACATTTATCTTATTATTAATATTCTATTTCTTTGAATTTCCTATTTTTATTTTTACTTTTTGATAATCCCAAAAGGGCGATAATGATTGTGAAATTTATTTATAATTATCTTATACTTTGATACCTACTTCAATTTTTTTTTTCCATTTCTTTTTCATATCTTGATACAATAATTTATATTATTCTATATTACCCTAAAGTATTTACTTTGTACTTATGATACCATTTATATTTATCGTGGGTATTTACTTTTATTCTAGCATATCATACCCTTGATTCCATATGTATGTATTTAATCTATAATCTTCATACTATATTTATTAAATACCTTTTTACAGTTTGGTACTTAAAATCATTGATAATTTTTTTTTAAATCTATGTTCTAATAATAATATTATCCTTTCATGGTGTTAAAAAGATATATTTTAAAACCAATGTTTATTTGATAACTGGTTTATAAAATTCTATG
Organism: Viscum album; assembly: GCA_963277665.1. Lineage (NCBI taxonomy): Eukaryota > Viridiplantae > Streptophyta > Magnoliopsida > Santalales > Viscaceae > Viscum > Viscum album. The sequence continues at coordinate 65,784,556 of OY728128.1, forward strand.
ATTTTTTATCATCAAAAAGTTGAAGATTGTTGGAACCTACTTGTTTTAATGCTTACATATCATGTTAATTATGTTTTTAATGGTTTTTATGATTTATGATACCATTTTATAATATAAATTTTTTTTTTGAAATTTTGGATATGTAAAGAAAATACTCTCCAATGAGGATGAGTCACTACTAAAAAATACTCACTATTGAAGTTGAGTCATCGCCAGCAATATCCCACCGATGGAAAAGAGTCGCCATCAATATTGTGTCACCATCGGACTCTACCTGCCAAAAAAACGGATTTACTATTGAAGATGACCTACCATCAGATGAGTCACCATTGAGATGAGTCACCATTGTGATGAGTCACCATCAAACAAGTCACCATTTTGATGAGTAATTGTTGAGATTAGTCGCCATCAGAAGTGTCACCATTGATATGATTCACTATTGAGACAATTCACCATTGAGATGAGTCACGGTTAGATGAGTTGCCACTGAACATGATTCAACACCCAACCTAACCTACCATTATATGACCTACAACCAACCAAAATCATCATTGAACCTAACTTACCATTGGCATGACACACTACCAAACATGATTCATTGTCATACTGAGTCTCTGTCTCTATTCTGGGACATTTTAATAAAATACCCAAATGGATATGTTATCAAATTTAATGCTAGTATTATTATACTGGTTGTTATTAAACTATTTCAGGGAATATTATAGAGTATTTCAGAGCTAATTATAAAATTTAGGATACCCAGAAGATTTTTCCTCAAATTGTCCCCCCATCCTGTAGTGTTATATATTCCAATAAGTCACCCTCAAGTGAGTGATAGAGAATACATGAATGATGGCCAAGTGTGAACATATAATCATGTTTTACATTTACTTAAGATATTTACAAGAATAATTCTTACCTAAAATGGACTGTGAAATAGTGAAGCTTACAAAACATTTTAATCCTTTCCTACTCTAAGAAAAAAAAGAGTTTACGGTTCTCTATTTTAATAAATTTTTTAGGGAATTGGATTGAGCGCCTTTCTAAGCTATATCTGAGGGGTATCAAATATATGAATCCCTTAAAATTGGGAAGCAACTCTATTTTTATACTCTTACTAGTTTATCTTCCTGTTTATATGCCTTTAGTATTTGAGCGGTGTTTCATTCGACTAGTTTATCGACACACACTATCTCCAACACTTTAACTAGTATATACAAGATATCTTTTTCACCATATTTAAATTTTTCTACCCGCATTGTCGTAAAAGAGTTCCTTATGTGTTCTGTGTTTATTTTATTCTGATGGATATTGTGGAAGAGGTCCATGCGTAGCCTGAAAATCACTTAGCTCTTATCTATACTCGACCTGGGTTGTGGATCAATATTATTTTTATAATATTCTTGGCAGCAAATGATTACCAAGTAGAAGGGATTTGGTCTTAGATTTAGACTATACCCCTTGATTTAATTCAATAGTGTGTTTTGTTTTGTTATATTTATAATATTAAAACTAAATTTGTTTTTAACTCTAAATAAATACACTAACATGATAGTTAATCATAACTAGTGTTTGTATAAGTAAATAATAAAGTAAATTGACATGAAAATTTATAATAAATTTCATATTATCTTAACACATCACTAATAAATATTTATAGGAATCATCTAAAAGATCAAAACTTATATTGATCAACTATTATAATTAACTGAAAACTTTTAATTGAGTTGGGGTATTTTAATTGAGCTAGTTTTTAATATAATTTTTATTGGGTACTAAATTCACCCCACCTCTTGACAAACTCACTCTAGAAAACCATTCCCATCTGATTTCCACTTCCATATGATCACCTTGGCACACTCCTATTGGTTGGTGATACATCAAAAGTTAAACTTAGTGAATTTATTCTACATCCGCATACACCTAAAGTGATGTTAAAGGATCCTAGTATATCCCCACCTCCCAGGGATGTACTACCAAGAAAAAAGGAAATAAAATACCTTTGTACCTTCTTACTCAGTGTGACTAGTATTATTGTTCGTCCTCATAAATAGAAATGACATGCTCATAACCATCATAATGCAACTCCCTGACCCCAGAAACCCGAAGTTGGTGCCTTAATTTATTAACTTGGCCTACATACAGGCTTAATATCCCAATGGAACAAATAGTTTAGCAGTTTTGGAAAACAAAATTACATACATGATACACATAATACACTGGGAAAATAAAATAAAAACTTGATAAAAAATAAAATTTAATAAACAGTATCCTTGAAACTCATTCAAATGGATCTTCTTCATAACCTGGGTAAAGGAAACATAATAAGGGTGATATCAAATTCTTAATAAGGGTATGAAAAGTGGAAGAAATAGTGAATTTATGAGAATAAATCCTCATAGAAGGGTAAATAACTAATAACAAATTCCATTCAAATTAATGGAAAAGGCATAATCAATATGGAAAGGTAAGAAACTAAACACACATTCCATATAATCAATAAACTAAGAAGGAATTGTGTTAATAATATAGAAAGGTAATAACTAAAAACACATTCCATGAATTCAATAACTAAGAAGTAATTGAGTAAATAATAGGAGAAGGTAAATAACTGAAAACACATGCCATTAAATCACTAAATTGAGAATGAAATGAATCCATAGATTTTTTTTCATAGCGAAAATATCAGGGATAATAAATATATAAATATAAATGAATGAAGTGATTAATTATTAGACATATTGTCTAAGGCACGTGAAAACCTATACCATAAAGACCTTTCACAATACGGTTTAAATCTATGGGTATAACCACATCTATTCTTCTTCGAAACAGACTTGATGGATTTTTCAACAACTAATTTTGACTCATGAGACTATCGGTGCATTGAGGGGATTACATTAAATGGCCCCTAATCCATAGGGCCTACATTAATAGGTCCCCAACGCATATTTCATGAATAAACTAGTCCCCTATGCTGATTGTGCATTTCCAAAGCATTCTTATTATAGGGAATAATCAATTAAATTAATTAATAATGTGCCTTATCAAATATCATTATTGAATAATTGATACCGAAATATCAATATTTCCTTATATGATCAAATAACTATACAAGTAAACACCATTTTTAAAAATTATATATAGTTTATTAAATAAACATATCCATGATAAATGGTACATATAATTTGGGGAAATTAAATGTTCCATGATCGTAGGAAATTTAATATTTCAAGCGTTCTAAAAGGAATAAAGGTAGTTAATTTCAATACTATCCTTGGTCAAAGAAATCATAAACTATACAAAGTAATAATAAGGATAGTATTAATAAAACAAAAACCAAGTTGTGTAAAAATAATGGGTTATTATTGTTGATGAATAAAAGTATTATAAAAATATATTTCAAAAAAATAATCAAGGAAACTATACTTTTTATTTTCAAAAAAAATTTGAATATCCTTTTCTATGAAAATATTTTTAAAAAAATCTTTAAAAAATAACCCTTTTAAAAATGGAAAGGAATATTTGAAGAAATGATGGTGGATAAATCCACATATGTCATACAAGGTAAAACAACATTCCTTTTTCATGGTAAAATTGATAGAAAAGTGACTTTTTTGGAAAGAGGCAAGAAGATTACTTTGAAAACATTTTCAAAAGAAAAAATATTAAAAATTTCACGAATAAATAATTTTAAAAGGTTAAAAACATTTTAATAAAACATGGTTTTTGAAATAAAATAGGTTCTCAAACTAAAGAGAGAAATAATGTTGGATTTTCCTAAGAACCTTTTCAAAAACACTTTGAGTGCCAACGAGTGAAAAAAATGGTAATATTTCATGAAAAAGTTAATGAATAAATAGTGGGGAATAAAATTAAAGGTTTTCTTGAATAATGATCATATAAATTCCTTTAATTTAATTTTAAGATTAGGCAGTCTTGATTATAAAAATATTGTGAAATAAACACTTAAAATTGTCAAAATGTTTAAGTGAGAATTAATCAATGAATTAATTGTGTGTATCAACTATAAATCTATATAAAATAATTTTAAATAAATAAATAGATATTCAAATTAGTTATACATATAATCATATAATATTAATGAAAATGAGAATGTCATATACATAACGTAAAAGGAATTGTGTAATGAAATTTCTTTACCACTTGGGTTATATTAAGTGTATTTCCCCATAGATGAGATAATTAAAATTAAAACTAAAAATATAATTAATAATTAATGAATCTTGTCATTACATGTCAAAGTGGAATTTTGTACCCCATATATAAGAAATGATGTGCACAATTATAAATCATGCCTCAAAGAATGGAAATTGAGATGAAGTCCCTTACTACTTGGTAAATTTTGAATTATAATCCCCATAAAATACATTAATTAAAATTAAAATATAAATACCATGAAGATAAATGAATTTATTATATAAAATATAATATTATAAATATATACACCACACAAAATAATTATGTGGTGAAAATGGTGTATGCCTCACATAAATAATAGTGAGACAAGAATCTTTAACCGTGTGTTTCTTTTTAGTTTAATGTCCTTAAAATTCATTTATAATGGTTTTTAACATGTCAATAACTTATAATATAACCCTGGTAATATTTATAATATTATATATAATCTTCTTATAATATCTTTTTTCTGTTTGTTAATAATACTTCATTATTCTCACTATTTCGAGTGTTAATTGCCTAGTTATTCGAGTATGTATTGACTTGTTACTTATTGTTCCTAAAAATTAGATCATGATTTCATTATATATAAAATATAAATAATGACTTAATTATCATATATAATCATTATATATGTATTTATAATAATCCATGGAGGGGGATGGCGATTCGAAGAAAGAACCCTAAGCTTTCTTCGCATCAATGGCGATTCGGAGAACCTTGATCTTATTACCTGAATCTATCAATGGATTCTTTCAATCCAGAGTGGGAAATGTCCTTCAGGGACAATCGTCAAGAAGCGAAGGAAATTTAAAAACCCTCGGGCTTCAAAGATTCATCGATTCTTCGAAATAAGAATCTTTCCTTCGTAGAGGTTCTTTCTAGAGCAGAAAATATTACAAAGGAGGATTCATCTAAATAAAATATCACCTGGTTAGAAAATGGTGGATTCTCAGTGGTTGCGGATTCAAATGCACTGCAGAAACGGCTGTACCTTTGTAAGTTTTCATTACTGGGTTGTGTTATTTAATAGAAGGGAGACAAACCCGGGTCTTTTGCTGATATCAAAAAAAGAATTTCTCATTGGTGGAGTTTAAGAGATTGGAAATTTATTTCAATCAGAAAAGGGTATTTTCACATTGTCTTCACCTCCTCTGCTTCCTTGAATTCGGTTTGGAACATAGGTATCCTTCAACTCAAACCTGGCATTCTAAGGTTATCAGCATGGAATATTAATTTTAATCCTTTTAACCTCAAGCAATCTAATGCACAAATTTGGGTAAAATTGCATGGATTAAATTGGGTGTATTGGCATCCTAGAATCCTCAACGACATTTCATCATGTATTGGTACTCCTATGAGGGTGGATCAACACACCTTGGATGGTGAAAATGGTTATTTTTCCATAATACTTGTGGACATTAACCTGGAAGTCAAAAGACCTGCTTCGATTCTGTTTAATGCGAATGGTATTAAATCTGATATTCGATTGGAATATGAGAATGTGCCCTACTTTTGTGATGTCTGTAAAATTGTGGGACATAATATCTCTAACTTTATGTTGATTCAGAGAAATTACAAGGTTCCATCTAAGGTTTTTGAATGGAATGATGTCAACAGAGTTAAAAAGAACAAAGATGTCTTTATTGAAAAAAAGGAATTCTAAAGTCAGTTGTCCCTCCTATCAAAACTCATATTCCTTTTGAAAATGCTTCTTTACCAATGTATCATGCTTCTTCTTCATCACAAATAATTTCATGGGCTGATGTGGCTGAGGAGGAAGAGAAGATCTTAAAACCTGTGCCTATTCAGCTAGTTTTTGAATGGGTTTCAAAGGAGTATCTTCCCCTATTCTCTGAGATTAGAAATGATGTTTGTATTCTGGTTTATGACTTACAGAATGAGGAGGATGAGTATCAGTTTTTTCTGAATTTTCATAATGAAATCCAAGATTTTTTTATCTCTTTACAGTATGATAAATAAGATGCAATTGATGCTTCAAACCTGGATACTTCCACAGAGGTTGAAGATGGGCAGAACTGTGATGCTACTTCAGCTACAGAACTGGATTTCAGTATCAATACTCAGAAGAACCTGTAGATTCTTCTACCAGCTTCCATGGAGAGCAAGTCTGATACTTCGGCTATGTTTTCTACTGTTAACCGTACTGTTGCTTCTGAAAAAAAAAATGCTCAAAATGCTGCCCATCATTCTGGTCTTCACGGATGCTCACAATGATTTTCAAAGGACAGTGGGATACCTGAAGCTGTTAACATTGATGACCTGCTTTAAGGCTCCAAAGGTCCTCAATGCTCGAAAAGGAAAGTAGGGAGACCCCCTAAAGCTAGTAAAATCACGGATACTGCTTTAAAGGTAAGGAGTTCAAAACATATTCCCATAATGACTAAAGCATATCTTGTTGAGCTGGTAGAATCTGGAAATAAATCACCATGAGATTTCTCTCAGCTGGTTCATGCCACTTAATGGAAATGGTTTGGACATCAAAGGATTCAAAGCTATTTTTTAGGAGTTCACATGGAGCTTAAAATGGCTGTGAATGGTCCAGACATCATGGTTTTGGGTGATTTACTTTGCTGGTTTTGGTTTGAACCTAATGAGCTTACCCTCAAGAGCAGCAAAAGCGCTGCTTGTTGGTTCAGTTCTGAGGATGCCTTTTCAGAATTAAAGGAGTCGGTCAATCTATTTCTGGTGATGGAGATGGATGAATAGTTCCCAGCCGGACAATAATGCTTGGTCTCAGCATTTCTGATACAAAGGGTGTTGACACTTTTGACACTAAGCTATAGAAGGTTAATGTTTCCAAATAACATGTTTACACTGTAGACTAATGTGGTATTCAGCTTTTTTTTAGAAGGATGTGATGTTTACCATCCAAAAGAATGTATATACTCTTGATGCCTCTTCTTCTCCGGTCGATGCAAGGGATATTTTCAATGATGAGTATAATCTGGAGGGATCCGGTTCACCATTTGCTGCTCATGCTCCATTGAATAAGGCAAGAGATTATTCAACGGTGTGGACCCGAGGGCGACATCTAAGAGGGGGGAGCTCCTCATGGAATTGTTCGAAGAAATTTTTGATATTTGAAGGCTTTATCTTGGTTATCATGATCATTAAATATTGGATGGAAGCTGGTGCTCTATTTGGGCACTTTGTGTCTTGTAATCCTTGACTTTGGAGCTGTGTGTGTTTTATTTTTTAATAAAATTTTCTCGGTCCATGGATTTGGTTTTTTCCCATCCATGGGTCACATTGTTCTCAAAAAATGTATTTATAATAATCCATGGTATTTAGAGATAATAAATGAAATGCATCATTCATGGAGATGGTAGGTTCTACGTATGGATAAACGCTACTTTCATTTATTTTTTCTATTAAAATAATGATTATTAAATTGTATATATGTATGTTTTTATTATAGTATCATATTTATTTCGTATTTTTCATATTTTTCATTAAAACTATCCTTTATACATTCCATGTTTAGCATGAATCAATAACATCGCTTTGAGGAGGTTGTCGTCAACACTTCCAAAAATGATGTTATATTATTTCCAAAAAATGGAATGCATAAATTTAAATATTATATCAGAATTCCAGAAGAATAAAGGAATTATAAATATATTATATATTATATATTATTTTTTTTTTCATGATAATTCCCAACCATGAAAGTTGGTAAAGTAAAAAACGAACGACATCGTTTTGTGAGGTGGTAGTTCACCATAGACACAAATGGTAAGTTTGTTACCCATTTGATGAAAGTGTGTGTATGTTTAGGTTTAACCAATAGTAGAAAAATATCTTAGTATATTTAGGATACTTATTTTACTATTTTAGAATATAATAAGAATATTTTAGTGGGTATATAATGAAATTAATATAAAAGAGCTTAATGAAGGATGTTACCTCTTCTTTGGGTAACTCCATTTTTTTTTTCACCAAAGGGCTTCCTTGGATGGATTTATGCCCAATATGAGGATTCTAGGTTTAGTAGATGGATTTTGGGAGTTTATTTGAGCATATTTTTGGTGATATAAATTGATTTATAGGTGTGAGGGAGTGAGAGGGATGAGTTCCTTTTTATATTGGAGGAGTGGCATTCTTTTAAATTTTTTGAATTGGAATTCCACATATCTTTTCCATTTCAAGTGGCTCCAATAATTGTAAAAATTAATTCCAATAGATTATAGGGTCTAAATATTTCTATAAAATATATTTTCTACAATTTATAGGAAATTTTGGGCCTTAAGGTTAAGGTTTAGTCTCTTGTTAAGCTAATTTTCCTTTTAGTCACTTTCACTAATAATTCTGGTAAAAAAATAATTTGAAATTATTAGGAATTATAAATTTTTATGATTCCAAATATGGAATCCATTTTCCAAATTTAAATCACATAATTGGTAGAAATTAATTTAAAATTAATCTTGTTAATAGGATGACAATGCGATTTTTTTAAGTAAAAATGTTTATCAGTTTGCTATGTTTTTATATCCAATTTCAAAGTGAAATTGATTAAAATGACCTAAATTGGAATAATTTATGTAAAATGGATATAATTAAACTCTAAAACTGACTAAAAATATAATTTAACCTTACAAATAAATTATAAAAAAAAATAGTATTGAATTAAAATTCTGTATTTTTTCACTATTTTTCAAAAAATGAAACTTTAAAGAAAAATACCTAAAATTCACCATAAGCTAATTTTGATGTTCTAATTAAAAATATTAAGTTAATTTTACCTAAAAATAAATAAAATTGATAAAAACTTTATCTGAAATAGGTTTTCTATTAAAATTTTGTAAAACCACCTTTTATAAAAATATAGGTTTTTATACATAAATTTATTTTTTATTCTTATATTATGCATCTAAGATCTATTTGATGAGTATCAAAAAAAATTATTGAATATATAATATATATATATATATATATTTCAATAAAATCATTAAAAAATTGTATTTAATTTAATTTATTAGGATGAAATTCGTTTGTGATTATAAGAACAGTTTTTATAAAAACATTCCCTTTATATTAAATTGTTTATTATATTCATTTATAATTAATTTGTAACCAATGAATTCTGACATATTTTTTCATAATTTAAAAATATTCATAACCATATATTTAATGGATATGAGATAATTTTCATTTTAAATATTAATATTCATTGTATTCGTCAATATTTGGTCTTGCATGTAACACAGGTCATCGAAGAAACTCATTATGTGCAACACAAGATAAAATCAATTTTGTGTGCATTGAAATATATATATAAAATTGAATATATTTGAATTATACAATATTCTATAAAGTCCTATGGTATTATATAACCTTGTGAAATTTGTTTTTCATTTCATAAACACAATTAAATACAATGTTCCTACTTTAGAATTTTGGGGGGTTACACATAAAATCTATCAACGTCACATCTAGTAGATATTTGGTCATGTAGGGTCTCTCAAAAGATAAATACTTAAGAATTTAAGGACAATACTATTGTTTCAAACTCTATGTTTTGGGTTTCATATTCTAACCTAATAGATCTCAGTTGTCAATACTCATATTCAAACACTACATGCCTTTGCTTGGGAATGCATCCAAGACCATATCTATCGGAAACATAAAAAACACATACTCAGAAATATCCTCTTATAGTCTCAAGAGGGTAATTATCTTACACCACTATAATAGTACCTAGAAAGTCTCCTAACACATTTGTATCCACATGGAAGGCTTCCCCTTTCAGATCAAAGCTGTTAGAGGTACCATGGTCCTAGAAGAGTCAGAAAAAATATCCATTAAAATCCAATCAACACAAGTAAACTCCATTACTTTGTTATACACTTGGTTTTCTACTAGGATAGAACTACCTAAAACCTCATTTGGTACACAATTTCTCAAAAATAAGAGAAGAAATATCTCAATAGGTAGAACTCTTAAATCATAAATAGAAACCTCGAAAGATTCATATAGAACTAGCACTCTGGGGGATAGTACAAAACCATCCTCAGGTGTCCCACATGCTCGACCTCTAACACCAAGTACTAAAAGTGTTTCAACAAGTAATATTACCATTAAATAGTCCAAGAATGACTGAAATAACTGGTTTATCAGTCCCACAAACAATTTTGGGTCTCTTAACATTCCAAAATGTATCACCAATAACTCAAACTGACCATATCCACTTTGTAAATATACTTATGATATATCCTCCTCTCAAACCCATATCTAGTGACCACACATCATGAGTTCAAGATTTAATTAAAACTTCACCTGAAACCACTGGTCAATTATTTCATCATTTCATGGTGATGGATATTCTTTATTAGTATTAACCTGATTTAGAGGATGTTATTCCAGGCCTAACCTCAAAATCATATCCACCTTCTTAGTTAAAGAACATGAGGTCTACCCAGGGGAACACAGTAAGTCTAATGAATCCCCTTATTTTTAGATTCCTCCAACCACACCATTAGCTCTCATAGACATACCAAGACATCTATTATAATGGAAAACATATCCAGAAATCCCTTGGTGAAATTCTATAAAGAATTTAAAATTTTTATATAGAGTTAATCCGGGAACATTCTCCTGAAAGACTGCCTCATACTTATCCAACACCATAGGAAATTAGAAGCTCATAACATCTTCTCCTCCATGGTCTATACTAGATGACTAATAATAAAATTGTTGTATCATCCCACATACAATATCATCATAATCTTATTGGTATTCCTTATCACCAAATAAGGTAAATATTATCCCACTATCTCAGATACACTATAACCCTCAAAGGTAAAATTAAAACTAGGAATAGAAAGTTGGAAACCCATCCATACTAAAGAAAACATCATAGCACCACTTCACTTCTATGGAAAGGATTCAAGTGAGGCTCTCAATTATACTAGAATCATGTCTCTCTTTTAATATAAGTGTGTGATCACCAAATATTCTCTGTAGGAGCCTCCAAATATTTTGGTAGAGTTGAAAGGCTCCATTCGCATCATAAGTTCTCAAACAAGGGATGCATCGAGGGCCCACTCTAACACCATTGAACATCAAAATGATATTAATCACACAAGTCAATGTAATTCATCCACCATATCGAATCACAATCTGAATTGGGTAACATTAATTTTCTCATATACTTTTAAATAATCTCACAAGAATGTGTCTCGATGTGAGAAGTGTCTCTCTTCATTCCATGCCCAAAACTATGTCAAACATCACTAACACAGATCTCTACCGATTCTCTTTATCTCCATGGAAAAGTATAATCGCTAGTACCGCCATAAGGATATGTCCTAAATAGGCCTAATTATTATACTATAGGCTCAAGACAGTCCTCTATCACTTGGGGGTCTTTCTTACCCTAAATCTTGGGAGTTCTCTCACTCTGAAACTCACAAAGTGCACTAAAAACATTTGAATCATCTTCTAGTACTTCTAGAAACAACTATTGCTCAACATAATTGGGATATTCCACCAAAACCACTAGAGGATGGTCCTAATTCTACTAAACAAGTGGATATGTCACTCACTATCCATGTAGAAGAACCACCTCTTATACAGATCTCAAACTAAAGATGCATCATTAAGAAGATCCAAATCACATTCATACTATGAAATTATATCTAGTTTGCATCATGTAATAATCCATCAATAGGTGAAATATACTTTGATCGAAATAGAATATCTAGAAATATGACTCAAGAAGGACATCAAAGCCACAACCTATTCATTTATAATGCATGTCTTGATGTTTCCCAATAACTATTTCCCACATGTATCAAAATTAACAAGAATCTTATCAAAGTATTGGTGAATTGATATGTTAGCTGCCACAATAACATTGGGTTACCTAGACTGATATCTGAACTCAAGACTCTTTAACACTATTTCCTTAGTTCCCAAAACAACCCTCATATCTAGACAATATCCAAACTCAAATGCTAAGATGAACATCTAGGATACCACCCTATCATGACCTGATCCACTGGTTCCCACCTGGTTAGTGGTAAGCTATGAATGACACCCCAAGTACACCTCCAATATGTAATGAGTTCATGACTAACTCCGAGTAGGAATATCTCCCACATGGGAGGCATTATCCTAAAGTGCGTGAATACATGCTTGAATCTCCATAAACCAGTATAATATTGTAAGATAAAAAATTAAAACTATAAATTCATGAATAAAAACTATCCCATAACATAGTAATCTAAGAATTACAGTGGAAAAGGGAAAAACACAAGACCACCAAAACTAAAAAATAACCCAACCTGATGAAAATATGGTGGAATCTACCCAAAAGAAACTCTAGGATCTATCTGAGTTCTATCTATCATAGCTAAGTTCCACGTACTTCTAGTCCCCCAAGGACAATGTTGACAAGCATCTATTCTGCATAATACATAACATGTATGGGAAGATACCATACACGTGTGAGTATATGCATACCAAATATTACATATTAAAATCACTAAAAACAAAGCATAAATGGAGTATTCATCTCATCACCACCAACATATGCCTGTTGGAATATAAGAAAATAACAAGAATAGTAACCCATATATGCTCAATGGTAAACACCAAGTGTCATGGTGCGATCACATTCACACTACTAGCCTGGTATTCTACAATAGGATCAATGGTAACACACATATAAGTTAACTCACTAATTGGGTATCACTATACTAATGGAACTCATCTGAGAGGACACACTCTTTGAGTCTTTACATGAAGAAGTAATAAGAAAAATATGAGGGACCATCTAAGAGACCCACCTGATTGAAATAAAAATTACTCGAAGAAAACATATTTTGATACACAGATAGGGGATTACACCAACAACTTGTGGGGGGAAACCTGACCCCACCTGAAGTAAAACCACTAGGATGGAAATCACACACCCTGAGAGTCTATAATGGGATACCTAACCAAACCAATGAAATAATTGTAGAGTATCACATCCAAGAACACATAGATGGATTCCATAATCTATTCAAAACAAATTTCAAAGACGGTATCACTCAAATTATTCATAGGAAAATATGCCTCAATGTACCCACATCGGGATAGACCAAGGGAATAAACCCACACCGAAATGGTCCAAGGAAACTCACCCAATATTATACCAAAGCTAGTCTAAGAAGAACAAGGGATTTAACTTTCCCATTAAGGATTAAATTGTGTGTCCATGGGGTACAAGGTATTCCTATCTAATTCTGGGACTACCCACATCTCACCATCCCACATGGATTGTCTTTTTACATATACATGACATGTCTTATAGGGTACATAGCTTATAAAGGTTGGTCCACCACTTGATGTGGTCCATCTAGTCAATCCCATATACTCTATAATGAACTAGTGTACTATAGTCATTCCTATATACACTATACATTCCCAAGTACTTTATAAAGAATACAGGGTGTACTCCACTACCTATAGTGTGTGGGGGTTTCGTTGGAACTCATTGTGTTTATTATTCCTAAGTTTGTTTACCTTATGGAGTATAAGGGGTGTTCCTCTCCACACATGGAGTGTAGGACCACAAGGACTCCTTGACGTGTACTCCCTGTAAGTGATGATTTGTATGACAAGGGGTTTTTGGCTGTGTGATCCCACTTCATGGCATGTGATATTTTTGAAATAACATATAAACACAATTCTTTACACATAGAGGACTATATTTTATTTGTTCTTTCATAGTACATCTCTTGTATATCGATATCTCATAGAAACTCCCTTGTTTTCATGTGCTTTTACCCAAGCCTTCGTTATTGAAAATGATTTTTCTCCAATCATGCCGACAATACCATATCTTGGTTAAACACCCTAAATAACCATCTAAAAGTAAGATTTTGGTTGCTCCTCATCAGAAAAAAATGTACTCATTTCCCTCCAGGGCACCACACATCCCAACTTGTAGAAATAGTGTCGGTTGTTCCAACATTGGACCATCGCTATCACTAGTGGTCGGATTCTAGACACCTATTTCTCAAAGTCTCGCATTGTATATCCTTCATAGATATCTACTTAATCTAGCTCATAGATCCATTGTCACCTAATACATCATAAAAATATTATCATCATCTTATTGACTCTTCTGTGTCTTCCAAAACCCAAAATTCAACCCATGTCTTTGATCCGTTATTCCAAAGGATGAAATTACAATGATCGATATTATTGGGTATCATTGAATCATCATTCAATTGAAATACCAATGACTAACATCAAGGAAAGAGGGATAAAGCCCTAAGGAACAAAGTGAACATTGATTGATGGTCGTGTTTATATGACCATCATCATCAGAATCCAAAGAACGCGGGGTGATTTTTGGAACATCAAATTAAATGAAGAAACAAATCTCAAATTAATTTATCTAGAAAGGTAAATCATATATTGGAAAACCCAATGGAGATTGATCCACGAATTAATTTGGGAGGGATTAATAGATGTTTTTTTCAATCTATAAATGTGGAATAAAGAAAAAAATAAAATACCCATCCTCAAGTTTTTGTTGATCACTAACAGATATGATTTCTTCTTCTTTTACATTTTTATAGATCTAAGAACTACTTCAATGATGATGATCCTCATGGTACTTTGATCCTCATTCCACGATCCTACAACCATAATTTAATGCACTATCCACAGGAAATATCTCTCAATTCTCTCATTCACTCTATGTTTATGTGGCTAAACCTAAGGAATTATCCATAGATGAAATTATATAGAGATTCATTTAATTTTTCAAAATTAAATGACAATTAAATTAATAAATCCATTTAATTCTTTTAATCTAACAAAAATAAAACTCTTACCAATGCATCCAATGTCGTCATGAATTATTTCATACCTTAGATAAATCCAACACAATAAATTTAATAATGGTATCAGTTTCTACATATGAGACACCATTCGTGAGATATTCTATTATTTTTTAGAAATATCAAGCACAATACATATTATATCTAATATTATTAATATATCTTAACCAAATCTATCTGGAGCTCAGAATTCTACAATAACTTCACACCCAAATCCATAAATATTCTTTAAAATATTACAATCTTTCAAACATAAATTCAGATTCATTATAGATTATTTTTTTAATTAATGTGAATTGGTTTTTTCTAAATGTTTTTTTCCTACTATAGTGTTTAAAATTCTGAAATTTATGATTAATATGAATTATTTATTAGGTTTTATATGGAATTTTTTTTGTGCCCATCATTGTGATTTTTGTGACATTAATTAGGAATGAGAATAACAGATTCACAATCATTGACCTGAATTGTTTGATTTGGGATTTTTTTGAGATGATGTACTTGACCTCATTTTAATATATCCTATTTATTTTCCTACTTGATGAGATTTTTATTAATGGCCTTGATCCATTTTTAGAGGTATCTCCCCTTGGAGAATGGTTTGATGATGTTGTGTGGTTATGTGATTTGTTCCTCTAGAGTGTTGGCCATATAATTAATATAGCAATATCCTTGAGAGGTATCTCATGGGATGGTTGATTAATTACTAATTAGTTTTCTTTCATTTTTGCTTTTGTTTTACTTTTAAAGGATGATAATTGCTTGAGTGGAATGAAATGTAATTATCTATATTTTTTCTAGTGCTTTCATTTTTTATTTTGGGGAGTTTATTAGTTTGGGTTGATTTTTTAATCAATTTAAATAATTTTTTTAAAAAAATTATAACTATGAAAATAATTTTCAATATTAATTTAGAAAATTTTGGAGTTTTTTAAAGTTATTGTATAATTGTTTTTAGTAATTTAGAATTTTCAAAGAAATAATAAATTATATTCTCAATTATTAATTAGTTAATGTAACTGAAATTTTTATTTTCTAAAGGATTTTATTACCCTTAAAGAGGACTTCTTCTCTATATAAAGGCATTCATGTATATTCCATCCTCTATAAGGGTATATATATTATCTTTAAACCTACATAAAGGTAAGAAATTGAGCATTCATTTTCAATGTGTGGGTAATTTGGTGATGTATCTGGGTATCGTGAGATTCAAAGGCTCACATCAGGGATAATTCCTCGCATATTGGTAGTTATTTTTCACATATATGTAAGCTATATTTAAGGTATTACCTTGAATTAGGGTGAGTTTGATGTATCATATAAGGGTATTCCTTCACTACATCAGTGTAGTTGTGTAAGGTCATATCGTTTTTTGTGTAATGGTTGATTTAAATGCCAATGTAAGTCTAGTTTAACCCTTTCATGTAGTTAGTTTAAGTGTTTTGTGTGGTTACCTCTCTTGTGTGAAGGAGGATTCCTTACTTTCATTTGAATGCAATGGGAATCCCAGATCCCATGTATGGGTCATTGTTTTTGGAGCTTCAAAAGGGTAGTTTAAACTTACCGTTATATAGTTATTATATCTTTTAAATATACTAATTTATGTTGAAAATTTAAACTTAAATTTCCCTTCTCATTTTGTAGAAAAAAATTACATAGTGCAATAGAAATAGTAACTTCAAGTTAATGATATAAGATATTATTTAACTTTTTTAATGTGTATATAAAATTTTGGTGATTTAAAAGGGAATAAAATAAAACATAATTTATTTCAAATAAAAAGGAATATTTTACAAGAATTTATAAAATATCCAAGAGAGTGAATTCATATCTTCTATATTCATTATAAAACCAAAGTTTTCATTCCCTTCATTTTTTCTCATTTTCTCTTGAACCTAGGTGATTGAAACTCCTCTATTCATGATATGCAACTCTTCTATTATCATCTTCACTTCTTCCACAATGTGTCTAGGCCTATATGATATAGAATTAAAATTTCCCTCTCCTCGATTTTTCTATAGTGAATTTTTTAAGCTTTTTTTAGGTAGGGGATTTGATACTTATACTTATTTATATTCAGGTGTTATTTTATCATGCTTTAGATTATTCTATATAAATGGGTGTGTTTGATAATTATCAAATTATAATCTAGGAAAAGAATATCATGAAGACTTATTATTTAATAATTAAAAAACTATAAGGGAAGAATAATGTGAAACACATGAATTGAAATATTATTAATTTAATATTAATATTTCATGAATTGAAAGAGAAATGGTATTGAATTCTATTTATAAATATGATTATCCTAAGAATATTGAAAATATCATGTTGGGGTATATTATTAATGTTTACATTTCTAATTCCAATTATGTAAATTGAAATAATTCACATACTATAGATTAAATTATTGGCTTTAATAATCCATGATATTATTAAAGAGAGAGAATAATAGATAATCACATGTTGTATAGAAAATATTTAGTATTTTAGAAATCACATATAGATTGGTGGATATTATTTTACGGCATTAAATTATAGAATAATAGCCTATTTTAATATAAATAATTAAGGGAAGAAGTAATTATCTCATGTGAGAAATAAATAATGTTAATTATTTATTTAATTAATTGCCTAATAACGATAAATTTAATAACCACATGTAGAGTTACTTATATTAATTTAGAGAATGGAATCAGAGTGAATGTTGAAATTATTTCATGGTGTAGTGTGTCTGTTTATTATTTTAAAATGATAATTATTATAAAAAAATATTAAATAATTGAAATAGGATAATTATAAAATGTGTAGATAATTAATATTTCACGTTAGATATTAGATAAATGGTTGGGTTTTGTGTGATTATTTGTTTTTTTTTTGTATGTTCATGTTGCCTCTTGAAATTTACTACATAGATTTCTATCTACAAGGCTATATATTATTGTTGTTGTTTATAATAGAAAATTTTCTGGAATGGATAAACAATATAATATTGGATAATGTTTTAATTTCATTTATAAATGTATGAGTACAATAACCACTACCCTCATTATAGTTGATTAGACATTTAAATAATGCATGAAGCATATTCATGTTGTTTTAGATATTTTATTAGCTACTTACCATAGGTTTCTTGATGTTCAAAACATATTAATATTAACTTGAGTAACTAAAAATGGAATTAAAATGGTTATTTTCTAAAGAATAAATTTTTGTAGATAAATGAACCAATTCTCTATTTCATGGGTCTTAAAATGATTGATGACATGTCCTTAGTTCCTTTGTTTGTGTATGGATATAAAATTAATATATATATATATATATATATTCTCTTTGAAAATTAAACAATGTGATGAGGGTTTAGGTTCATATTTATTGTCATTTATACATTGATAAATGGGATGGGAGCCTATGGATGCCATTAAAGTCAATTTTGGTAATGAAGGGATAGATTTTACTATATAAAATGGTGTGGGATTGACATTGGGTGGTTTGGATGAGTCCCAATCAGGACCCTCTCATCTGTTATTAATATTTATTTATGTGTTAAAATGAATGGTATATTAAATATTTTATTTTTATTTTTCAACATATCAATGTGATTTTACACTATGCATGGAAATTTCATTTCTTAGGTGATAACTTCAGATAAGTCATAGAGTACCTAAAATCAAGCAATGATAATTGAACTAATAAATGAATGATGATTATATTTATTATTTCCAAATGATTCTAAAAAACTTTTAAATTTAAAATAAATAACTTATGATGTCACTATAACTTGGATTAGAAAATTTAAGTGTAAATATTGGAAATTAAAAGGGAATAATATTAAATCATAAAAAATTAATTAATTAATTTGGAACTCGATGCGTGAATTCTTATTTTAGATCTGAACATTTTTAGTAGCCACTGGGGTTATGTGTGACGATAGAAAAATATGAGACTAAATAAAGGTAGTTTTCATTAGAATGGCGTTGTGTGATATTATTTATATTTTCTAATTTCATACAATTCACTACTCATATCGGTAGGGAAACTAACGCCCAAATGTTTTGGGGGTTTTTTCTCTATTATTTTGCATGATGGCTGAATGGATGGCTGATTTCTCTCTCTTCCCACACTCCTTTATACTATAGTTTTTGTAGGAAAATCATGATATATATTGTCTTGTGATATATTATGGGTTTCCATATAGGCTATGATGGATCCTGGTTTACGTTTCATTTATGTATGCACTATAATAGCTAGAGTTATAGCACAAGCTTAAATTAGGTCTTGGTGGCTTCATCTTCCCATGAGTGGATGTGTATGGTCTATGATATCACGATTTACAACACATTTACATAAGTTTTCGTGGCTTTCATGAATACACTTAGATACTATTGGGGATGATGATGGTTAAGAGGTATCGGGCTGTATAAGATGCAGTGATGGATATAAAACTTATACATGGGGTACATGATAACTTAACAAAAGGATGAGCATAGGATGTGTGGAATTGTGGTGTGAGAGTGAAAAACCAAACGGTAAGTGGAAGTGAGGTACTTTTATTTATAAATATTATTTCGATATAGAATGTTTTACTGATATACATTACTTAGTGAGTATTCCATGGTGAAAATGGGAGTGAATAGTATTACCTATTTAGATGGAAATTATGTTTCATTTATTTATTCACTTATATTTAGTATAATTTCTTCTTATTTTTTATAACAGTTTTTGGAGAGGATCCTACTAAGTATGCTTGTTATGCTAACTATATGTATATAAAAAAAACTTTTTAGGTCTATGGTAGATGGTTGGTGATCGAGCGGGTTATTTTGATGTCTTGGGGATTATTTATAGTGATTTAACTTTTTTACATATATAATTATGTATCTATGAAGTCTTAATATAAAATATGAGATCACTTCCTTTTATGGTTTTATATATCCAGAATATATTTGAATGGTTTTTCAATACCCAAAGAATCATACTATAGTAAAATATATATCTAAATGTTTAAAAAACGTAGTGATTAAGTGTGGTATTCTTCAATTCCTTGAAAGGTAAGATGTATTATATAATTATGAACTCTATTCATTATAATTTCATTTACTAAAAACATTTTATATTTTAGTGGATATTGGTTGTTATACATACTATATTCACATAAATAGAGAATTTTAGTTATGCAATTTATTGGGTAAAGTTCCTCAAGTTTATCAAGATCTTTTGAATTCCAAAGTTTTATTATATTCTATTTGTTATTTAAAATGAAACTTTTAATGACACATATATTTTGGTAATTAATATGTAAAATGAGACAGGTGAAGGAAGGTATTTAACCGGGTTCATTTTTCGATAAAAATGGAAAATGAAAATAATTATGTAAGTGTGTAAGTAGACGACTTTTATATTAATTAATAATTGTTTCTATTTCATATATTGTATTTAATATTTTAAAATTATTTTTCAATAAATGAAATTTTATCATCAAATATGAATTATTGAATGTGACTCTTAAGTTTCATTATTTATTTTTGATATTATCAATACCAAAATGATGGTATATTTTCAAAAGGATATTTCCAATTGAACTCGAATATTTTAAACCAATTTTGTATTCATAATTTTATAATGTTTATCTTTTATATGTTTTTGATGATGTTTCATAATATTAGGAAGAAAAGATAAACTACCTTTGATGACTAGTCTCAATCAATTTTTATGACTTGATTAATTTTTAAATGTATTTATAAAAGTTTCATATATGTTTATTTTCTTGGTAAACTATTTTGTATTAAAGTTTTCATTGATTTTTTATGTTGTTTTATGTTATTTACTAATAATATATTTATTGATATAATCCATGCATTATTGTACAGTAATAGATTTTAAATAATAATTTATTATCTTTAAATGTTATTTATTATGAAAACTGACATTCAAAGTCACTTTACAGATCAGATTTCATCAAAAACGACATTGAAAGTCTCTTTAAATGTCCATTCTTTATTAAATCCAACAACTAATGTAACTTAACATCTATATTTAATTAATATTTAAAGGTATTGATTTTCTGAAATATATCCTTGAAATTCCTATTCAATGTTCGTTTTTATAGAAAACCAAAATCAATTTTCTATCTATAACTATATTTTTTCAGGTTTTCAATGAAGATTATTATAATAAATGATCATGAAAGTTACATTATACATCTATTATTATAAAAAAAAGCATTTAAAGTTTCTTTATATCTATATTTAGTTATCATTTCAACATCTTTTATTATAATAATCAATATTGAAAGTCATTTATGATGTCATTTTTTTTAAATCAATGTTAACACTATGAATTTAATATAAACTATATTCATATTACATCTAATTGATGTTAAATATGATTTTCCAACTCACCTCAACCACTGAGTGTGGGTGATGAAATGGATTAACGTGAAATATTGTGGTGAGTGAAGATCAATCCACCAAGAAAACATAACCTATGCATTCACACCAAATGTCATGCATGTATTCCATTATGGAAAAGAAGACACATGTACCTCAAGACTCATACTTCTTACACCCATCTCATTCCAGGTTCATCAATATTGTAATTGTTGAATTTTTTACCCACATTCCCAATAATGTTTACCAAAACATTACTCTCGTATTAACATGTTTTATCATCAATAGGTCCCAAATATATTCATAATGACCCACTCATCAGATTCCTATATGACCAAATAATAATATCACTACATGACAATATCCAAAAATATATATTAATTTAAATAATGATCATAATAAAAAAACATAACAATAGAAAACCATGTGGGGCCAAACCATCAATATAAATCATCACATGAAAATTAAAATATGATGTTTAGTCAATGTGGGACTAATATGATAAATTTCTATGAAACCATAATCCCATGATATCAAAAATTGATAAATAAATAATAAGGTCCAACAAAATGAAATACCTATTTTATCCCACATGCTCTATACCATCTCATGTCACTGATCCTCACCAAATTATTCCCCCAAACTACCCAAAAAAGTAAATCTATCTTTGCCTTATATATCACATGTTATTATGGGGGGTATCTCCCACTATATCATTGAACAGAACTACTATTGTAAATTGATCCATCATATTTTATATAGTAATTATCATCAAAAAGTGTATTACATGTCCTTAGTCCTACCATAGGAGGAACCTTTGATACTGGGGGACTACTCTGTCTTATACAGTCAATAATATCCTACCAATATTTGACCACCATCTCTCTTAGTACCTCATCTACCATCTCTCCATTTTCAAATTCTCATAGGGATGAGTGCAATATGAATGCTTATAAAAAAATTGTGGGAATTAATGATCACATGAGGCCTCATATAAAAGAAATAATACACCACAAGATAAATTTTATCCCTTATATCTTCCTCATTGTCAACTCTCATGGAGTTTTATATAGTATCCAAGTCTCTTGAATGTCACATAAGTCGGTGATTCATAGACACCATGTGTGCATCCCCATATTCCATAGGCTATCAATTTGAACCAAGTGTTTAGAAGGTGATAATTGGGAGACTATATCCTGTAAAATGGTATTAAACCACAATTGAAGAAAACATCAACAATATAGATATCAAACTATATGTATATATCCCAAAATATAACACATGATTTACAAAATGACTAACTACAATATCATAAATTTCATAAAAAAGTGATAGGATCACCCATAGCCCAATCATATATAAAAACGCAAAAAATAATAAAAGGAAAGATACATCATAACCAAGGATCTTCTTGGTCAAGTAACAAAATCCAACAACACTCCACCTATAGATCTACAGCACCACCATCTGCTACGCTCCAAGCATCAGGAATTTTCCCATTCTTTTATCATGAACGATGAAGTATGTACATGTATTAAAGGGATTGTGAAGGGTGTGATTATAAACTAAAAAGGAAACCACCAGTGGTGTCACAAGAAAATATCCTTATATATATGTCTTTATCCAAAGTTCAATAGATGGAATCAAATTCAACATGCATAGCTTCATTCAACTATGCTCATCAATAACACTAAGCACTTTACCTACTTACACTCATGTCAGATTTGAGCAATGTATCCCTGTTTTATCACACTATAATCTCCTTTGTTTTCCAATAAATTCTAAACTACATGGTGGTACACACCTACTCCTAAACCACATAGCCATTCCATTCCATTAGTAATGATTGATTGAAGGAATTCATGTGTATTGTACCTCAACATCTATGTCCAACCACTTCCCAATCCAACCATTGACTCAAAAACCCAATGAAACTGAATAACTAACAAAATCCCCTCTCATATAGTGATCTCAATTAACAATTATATAATTTGGCCATCCCAAAAGAATACCCTTCTTCTAAACTGATGATCTAATTCATCCAACCTAAATAGATCACCTTTGGAGGATACTTCTAAATAACCCATGGTCAAAACCACCTTTTGCGACACATCCTATGTACACATACCCAAAATGTCCTTATCCATGTGTTGGATAGAATCACCATAAACTTATATCCACAACTCATAAAAACAACCTTGATCTCCACCAACATTTGTGGTCATAACAACTCCGGTTACACTGATGAGATCACACCACCCCATTACCAAACAAGAATTACCCATTATGATCCCAAAAAGACATAACAATAAATTAATTACTTAATCCAAGCCATTTAATCATGGGAAATATTTGCAAGAAATTATTGTTCCACCAACCAAGATAAATCAAAACATGACTCAGTCCATCATTATGCACATGAGATTATGCCAAGGCCACTTACATAAACAACAGAAACTACAGGTGTTTCATTTTTAGTTTCTTAAAAAACCATAATCACACCAATAAATAAAACTGTGCATAAACAATTTTATAATTGTTTAAATATCTAGACACCTGCTATATGGTACTAGTAGGAGTATTCACATAAAATATCATTGGTCAATTCGATTTTGATCTGATGAAATTGTGAAACTAGAAGAAAATACCAAAAATATATATTTTAGTTTATAATCCTTAAAATGGGGATAAAACCCACAATATTAAAAAATATATACATCATGAATTGACTATGGTGACTCCTTATGAAAGAAATTTTTTTAAACAGACTATAAATGATGAAGATACCACTTAGGAAGAGAACAAGGAATGAGGGAGACAATATAAAAAGGGGAAATATCACATGCTTACTGACCAAAATCTAGATAAGACCTGTTTAAAATAATTAGTTTTTAATTAAATAAAAAATAAAAAATTGGAAAAAAATTTACAATTGCAGCACCATCCATAGGGTTTTAGAGGAATCTCCCCTTATAGAACCAAACTAGACACTGACTCACCAACCACGAGTCACATTGTAACCCTGACTTTTTTGAAACATCTACTTCCATTTATCAACCACTCATAGAGTATTTCCATGACTATAGTGAAATTTACCCCTCCAATAACAATCCATGTTGAAACTATATAGATTTTTTCACAACCCACTACTACCACAAAAAATTTAATCTTATGAATCTGATCAACCTAAGAATTTACTCTTATGAAAATACCCTCCATAGTAAAACCCCATTGGTTATTTCATGAACTCATTCCCACCCAAAAAAATTAATCTTATATACCCACTCCACATAATAAAATTATCTTTACTATATTGTGGTCTTCTTCCTACTGTTTAATTTTTCCCTAATCTAGGGATGACTTCTCAAAACTCAACTCCTAGACTATATTGACACCTTAGATATAGTACACATGCCCAGATAAAAATATTCTAACTAAAATTTGTCCCAATTTAATTTCTTGAATAATTAGGACATCATAACCTTACCACCATATAACATATTTATACTGAGATATCTCTACCAATACACTGAATAAACTAAACAAAAACATGATAGTTCCACTCAACACACTCTCTAAATATAGAGATAATTTTTAAATCATCTTTCGTCTCTCATTCATCAGGGACTTTATTGCAGTCAAGAGCACTCCCCACAATAGAAGTCACTTTCTCACTCACATCCTCATGACTATCATCTTGAATTCAACATGTAATGTCCATCATCACATGGTTACCACACATAAAATTTGATTCCCATACTGAGATAATAGCTTAGTCACTCCACTTACACATAACTCAAATAGTGAACCAGTTATTAGAATACAGAAACCAAAATCAAAATGACAATAGCATAACTCAAACCATCAAAGAATCCATATCTTGGTAAGAGTATATTTTTTCAATCACATGAAACTTCCTCGAGTCTTGAACACCTAGTGTCCCTCCCTACAAATTCAAAATCTATGTATTCCACTCCCCCAACTATTGATCGGCATATCCTCTATCATGGCCTACATGTGTAGAAGAACTCAAAATACCATCACACGAAAGAGGTCTATATTTTATCTATGACACCATAGTCTATCTAGAACCTCAATCTAAAACTAATTATTATATAATCCCACAAATATTCTCTAAATTTCTTGACTTCTCACAATCCATGAACTCCTTCTATGTTCGATCAAACTTAGTCTAGATGTGTATTTTCTACCAATATTGATAGGATCCTAATGAATAACAACCCTTTGATGGAAACAGTGATGCCCTTCCCTAACCACCCTACTTGGTCTCGTCATATAACCTTTTCAAAAAACCGAAATCCCCACTACCATTCTCACCTAGTACCAAAATATAGTTAGATATAAAACCATTGGTCATATCTTATTGTGCTATGAATTTTTGGTTAGCACTGTTTGAAACTTATATCAACCATAAATTATTTACTTAACCTTGATAGAATGTTGAAGTCCATCCTCATTTCTCCACACCATGGAAATATCATATTTCAATAATATTGATAAAAAATAGAGAAAATATAAAAACATTATAGTGTAATCAATTACAAAAGACTCTCTTAGTATCATTTTAATGAACTCATGGGACCGGAATACCCTCAACATATTTGGGAATGAGTTCTCAAAGAATATCATCATAAAATACTTAAAATTTATCATTTCATATCTTCCAGCCTATACCTATATATCCCACTAGAATATTTCAATTTTCTAAATGAAAAAAAAATAAAAAAAATAATTGATTTACCCTTTTAATATTCCCTCATATTTTCAATATTTTTTTAAAATTAGATCATTTTTGGGGTTGGTAATAATTATGAATTACTTATAAATGATTTATTTTTATCTCATTTAATGAATTTATTAGTTTTGGAATTATTTTAACAAATTTCTAATGAATTTTAAGTGTTCTGTTGATTTCTTAGAGAAATGGAAAGCTATATAAGATTAACTAGCTAAAATAGGATTGTATGTGTGATTAAATTCTCACCCATGAAATAGCATTGGAATATACCACTATGATGTATCTATTTTGTGAGTTTAAACTCTAAGGGGAAGGTAGTGTTTATCAATCATTTAGTTAGTAATCACCTCACGTTAAAATAAATCTATATGCATGAACCTCATATTAGGTTAACTTTCCCTATTACCCACAATATAAGAATTTATCGAGCTAACCATGTCATAGTGGAAGAATAACTGTGATAATGAGAAACTCATGTCAAATTAAACTTCATCCATAACTTTCACATAATATTTAATAGTCCCAATAGATTATTAAGTCACTCTAATAGGAGGGTGAATCGTGGGTGACCAAATTTTATTAATTAAGTTCAACTTAAACTTTCTCTTATTATAAGTTGATTGAACCTCAATTATTGTTTAAGATAGATGAATCTATAATTCAAACCCTAAAAACTTACTATAACATAAATTATAAATAATTTAAAGGAAATAGGACATAATTATTTTTACAAGGTCATGTCCCTTTGTGATAAAACTATTCATCGTTATTTTTGGTTAATATCTTGATCTATAGATTTTCATTATTCTCAAAAGTGTTACATGAGGAAATTTATTATCTTTTACACTAGAGAATTTTTATTACCCTAAAATCTAAATACCAGAACATTAAACATGTGGTTAATATATCTCCTGAAAATATTCTTCTACATCTTGATATGAATGGTGGAATAATTTACACTAAAGCCACCAGTGTTCAAAGTTTCTTTATATACTTCATCATGGATGGATATTTAAACATATAAGTGAAATTCCATTATACTCATCATGCACATTGATTTATCATGTTCTTATGGTAATATAAATCTAGATCCCTCACTGTTGGGATATTAAAAGTATAAAAGTTTAATAAGTTCCATCTTGATTCTAGAATCACACTCAAGTATTGGTCACCTTAATCTGGTGTCTGTACTCAAATTCTAAAGAATACAATTTTCTAACATTGTCAATTTCTTGATGCTTCTGGTCCTCCATTTAATATATGTTGGAAGCTCCTTCTCTTAAAGTCTTCTTTATTTGTAGTTTTTTCTCCTAAATTGATCGAAAAACTCACTCATTGGTTCTAGATGAGCTCAGAACATTCATATCCTCAAACATTACTAAAAAGTTTTATGGGATTTAAATATTCAATAATTTATAATTATACACATTTCCACTTTAAGTCAATTTTCCCTCAATAATATAAATATTTTGAGGATAAATTTTCTTTAAAATTTTCTACAAAATCTAGTAATTTATCACTTCAAATTTTTCACAAATATCAGTTATAATCATAAAGATATTCCTCATGAAATTTGAACGTATAACTCAGAAACATCTAAATTATTTTAACCTTGAATAAATTTAATGCCTTTTAGAATCATCCAATGCATGTATTTCCATAGAATTCATTCATCCATGCTTCTGGATTTTCCTTTATCTTAGCATTACTCAAACTTGTTATAGTCTCTTGAAATTCTAACATACAACGGATGGACTCCCATGATTCTGGTCATCTTTATCCATTACACTAAAAGATATTCTAAATCTGGTTATAGCTTCTCTTCTTCTCTTTCACTCAATTTATGATTGTCATGTATTATAATCGATCTCATCCTATATCGCCTAATACATTTAGTTTATATGTATCTAGAATTACTAAATTCCATCTACCAAATCATTCATTAATTATTTCATCACATAGACACACAAGTTTATCATCACTTAAGTTCATTAGCATGATTGATGTCTTGAATTTATAGTGTCACATCTATAGGTGCATCTCCTTCTAGTGAAGTCATGTGTTTCTCTTTATTCATGTAACCTTATTTTGGATATGTCAACATCATGCATGATTCCACTATCTTATGATCAACTTAACGTTTAATAGAATCTCCTGTAATCAAGGTTGTTCTTTCACCAAGGTGATGTTACTCTATTAATATTATAACACATGCATCACTTGAGTTATTCTTTATTTATAAAATACATATAATTCCAAATTCTCAATATATCCTTTCATGAGTCTCCAACTCTAAATCCTCATATATGATTGATACATCCATAAATCCTCATACAGGATTACTCTTCTTACATAGATGAACTTAACATGATTCTCCATATGTGGATCCACTTTTATGTGGATCCCCTTATATAGTCATACTTATTTAGAGCACAACATCAATGTTTTTCATACTTATATCAATGACTCTAACATGAAAACCATTAGGTCAAGCACCCTTATTGTGAAGACCTTTACGAAGATTAATATATGATAAATATCTTTACATATATCTATATGAGTAAATCTTCTTATATAAGGTCATTGTCATTTTATTAGTGTAGTTATGTCCCTTTGATCATCCTGTATTCTTCTATGATTCATAACTTAAGTTTATAGTTACCTCTTATTTAGAAGTGCATTTTATAGATTTCCTCAAACTCATTTCATCTAGATTTAACTATGATATTCAATATTTCTGTTTCGGTATACAATCTCTCCATCTATCAACTTCACTATATAATAGGAACTTGTCGACCACCCAATTAAACATTTATTAAAATACTTGTTTAAAATAATTCTCCTACATCTTTAGAACTTTTCCTTTCACTTGAGAAACGGTTCCTCAATTATTAGATATTATGGTTCTATTCATCTATAAGTAAATTATAGATTCCTCCTCCATATGTAAATGGAATTAAATTCACTTTACATACATATATATGTTGATACAAGAATTACATATTCCAAAAATTATACCTATAAAATCTTTAGTGACATCCACCTGTAGTGGAATTTCCATCTACCAGTGTCCCTGCTTCTGAAGATTTTTCAGATGACTACACATTCTATGTTGGAGTTGGTTCCTTGGAACCAAAATTTATATACATTTTCATTACCTATATTCATGGTTTTGAATATTAAGGAATTTCTTATCACGTCAATAGTATGCTTAAATGTGACATTGTACGTGGTAATATCCTAATGGTACTAGTGGCACTACAAACTCAAAAACAAATTCTCATTGTGATGAGAACAAATAAGTGAAATGGAAGTATTCGTAAATACATGTTATATGGAAAGATAATATTGTCTGATGAGACATTTACGATGTAGGTTATGAGTGGTATGAGGATCAAATGATACTGAAATTTCTTACAAATATTTTCATCCATGTTAATTTAAATAAATGATTTTATAAGAACGAGACCATTCAATAAGAAATACACATTTATAGGTGTAATTGGATGTTCGAGTCTATAATCACTTTTAATGATCCTTAGATTTTAATATTATTATTTATTCATATCATTAGACACATAATTTTATGTATTGATTAAAAATATGGTGGAATTTTCTCATGATGAGGTAGGATATGTTTGGTGCATCATGAGTGATATTGCATTAATGAATAATGTGAGATAGGAATTATCCCTTCAATTCCTTAATAGGATTTGATATCAAAGGCCCTTAAATTTGAATATAACTACCTAGTTTAGTCTATATCCATGGTGTTCTATAATAAATATCATTTCTGTAATGTTAAATAATGAAACATTGAGAACATAGGATGATGACACCATTATGCTACTTGTGTGATTAAAGATGTCCATATAAAGGGACTATGTTGTAAAGTTTATGTTCATATAAGGTTGTATGTCATTGTAACGTTAATTTAATTATCTATATGAATATTAGTGTGTTACTAGATTCTAACCATGGACTTTATGTGGTATTTCCAATTTCCACTAAGAAAGATGCATGATAGGTCACACACTAACTATATTAAAACATTAGTTAAATTCTATACGAATTTAACATGTCGTATAAATATTATATCCATGCGGGGTTTAATAATTATTTATAATTGGCTAATCACAAATATTTAGTCACCCGTTATTAAAGAGAATATATATGAGTTTAATATTTAATAAATATTTATTCTCTATTTTAGTTAATATAATATTTTTCTATTTATCAATGAATAATGAAGTGATATTTATTTGCTTAAATAAATAGTCATCTTTAATGTTTCAGTAAATGTAGAGGAGGAATAACAGTCCAAATTAATGGTCCAATAAGAAATAATATGTTATATATTATTTAAATAAATTTTATTTTATTTATCAAAAAAATAATATTTATTTATAAATGAGTTTATCACATTTCAAGTAAATAATACTATTATTATTATTATTTATAAATGGGGCTCACAAAAGGATAAGAGAAAAATAATTGACTTTATGAAATTATTTATTCTCTAACCCTGGGTATATAAATACCTAGTTTTTTCACTCACTAACTTGAGCGTAACCATTATAATCATTTCACACAATGAATTATAGAGGGAATCCTCTAAAATAATAGAGTACTCTTCTCCTAGAATGATATCAAGACTAGAGAGTGTTCCTCCTCCTATAACTTCCTAGGTTTAGAGAGAACTAAAAATCCTTATACCATAAAGAGATTCTTATGGTGATAAACAATGAACAATGAAAGAAACTGAGTATTTCATGATAGAACTAGGTGATTTAAATTAAAATATTTATAAGTTCATGGAGCACATGTGGATTACCACTAGAGGGATTATACCCTTTAATTCTAAAACTGCACTAATGGTACACCAAGAAGTGTTCAACCAAATATTTAACAATGAAATAATTCCAACACGATATAGTCTTTTATCAACAAAAATTAATCATAAAATATATTTGTGTGTCAAATATGAATAAGATCAAGATAAAAATGCAGGTGAATTATGATACTTTAAAAATAATGATAAACTCAAAGAATCGCTATTCACTTGTAGTGATTATTTATTTTTATCTCTTAAATTCGAGTATGTAGTAGAAATAAATAAAAATAATGACTTGGTAATGTATAATGGTTCAGGAAACAAAGATACCTTATTCCAACCTAATAAAACTCTCTCAATGAGTCTGGTGATTTGACTAGTAAGTCCTTTTACAAGGTACATCCACAACAAAGTATAGGTTGTTGATACCTTTACAATAAGGCTATTATACGACTTTTGGTTCCCTTAAAAGGAACCATAAATCTACAACTTAGTCTAAAAAGCTGATACTCCTTTACCTCAATGAATGAGTATGAGTAGATGATAATCTAATAAATCAAAAAATATTTATTTGATTGAGAAAATACATTTTTCTCAATGTTTTAGTATACAAATGATAGATGTGTTTGATCTTCAATAGTGCACAAAAACAAAAAATAATAATCCTCAATGTAGTATGGTTTTTATTAAAATAGATATTAAGAAAACACTAGATAGATTTATAAACATGTATTTCCCCAATGTGTAACTCTAAAAAATTCTTTATCAAACTTTCAAAAAGAGTATGTAATAATAAGACACATCATTAATGATAGCATCAGCAGCGAGTTGATCTGATAGATCTATACATGTATGTATCAAAAGTGTAGATTTTAAGAACATGACATTTTCCTCTTAAAATTATATATCATTGTTGTATATATTTATTTTTATATGTAAATGTAAAAAACTGTCATCTCAATATTTATATTCTTGGTCGAACAGCTCTAGGTCAAACCAGTTCTAGAAATAACACATAATAAATCATGAATATTTCAATTCTAAATCATTCAAGAGAGTCAAAAAAATCACCCTAGAAATTGGAATGATTTAATTTGTTGAGAACGAGCCTTTCAATCAATTACAAAATAACATTTAAATGATATTTACTAACATTAAAACTATTATAGAAATCACTCAAAATATCTATAATTAAAACTTTATTGTTTGAATAGTCAAACAAAGGTTTCCACCACATGATGAAAAAACTCCAAACATAGGGTTGAAAATGTAAGTTAGTTAAGAAATATATATAGGTTTCATGAAAATTATGTTTTCCCTTAAATTAATGTTTCTTCCAAATGTAGGGTTTTTTATTTATAAGTTATCTTCCAAGAATAGAGTTTACAAGACATACATTTCTCTTACAAACATTGGGTATGAATAGTGTTTCTAGAATACTTTGAAACTCATCCATGATACTTAGAAAAATATTCATTCACATATTAATGACTTTTATATGCTTCGAGAATAAATACTCTAATGAACAAAATATTTTATAAATTTACTTAAAAGTAAATTTACTAGTTGCATAAATGCGGGTGTTTGTGAGCATCAAAACCAAATAAGAAACTAATTAAATTTTTTAATCAACACATGATCAACAATATACCCCCTTTATAATGATCCCAAAATCCATTACAAAAAACACAAAATAAATATTACAATTATAACAAGTTTTTAGAAGAATAAATTTTAAAAAATATAAATAAATAAATTATGAGCACATATTTTTCCTTTTATATTTCTCATATAAAACATATAAATTTTTCCTATAAAAACTTATTCCCATGATTATAAAAATATAAACATCTTCCCCATTTTATAAACTCTCCCACCCCCCCCCCCCTCCCCCTTTGTGACATCGAAAAGATGAGAGTAAAATTTACCAATATAAACTCTCCCTAAATTCATGCTTCCTTTAAAAATATATAAAATTTTATCAAGGATAATATATAATATTTTTAAATGAATATCATGGATTTGTAAATAATACATTTAATTAATTAGTTAATCTAATTAAAAAAGATAACTCACCCTACAATATAGCATATTTGGAACTTATATTCAAGGAAATGAGTATTTTTAAGGAATAAAAGACTTTTAGCTAATTTTTTCACATGTCATATTTAAACAAAATTATTTATTACGCTTGTTAAAATAATAATTGACAACATTTAATAAAATATTAAATACATTATTATGAAATATGAATAATAAAAATAAAAATCTTACAAAAATAAATTACAAAATAATTCATCACTATTATTTAGAAATAATAATTAAACTAAAAATATACAAAATATTGAAAGTAAACTGCAATAATGAAGAAAAGTCAAGGTCCTGAGAAGGATTAGATCAATCATCCAAACATTAAAAATATAAATTTTTAACTTAAACATACTAAGTCATTTGATAGTTATTATATATTTTTTTAAACATTTTTATCTCTTTGATATACCAAAGATGAAGAACACTGTTCAAACAAGAACACTTTCAATTTATTGAGGTCTAGATTAGTAACATATTCCATTCTAAGTAACTCCTTCTGAATTAATTTTTCCTTTTAAAAAATTCAAAATAATCTTTTAAAATTTAACGTTGTTTCATATTCTGATAATTCTTTTATAGTTATTAGCATGCTTTTATAGACACATCCATATCAGTACGTAGCTTTAATTTTTCATTATTCAAAGTACTAACCTTAAACATAATCTCTTTATACATTATTGAACTTTTGAACATCTGAGATGATTAAACGTCTAGTTATTAAAAAAATTCACTCTTTTATTATTCTTAGAAGATGTTTCAAAAAAATTCTTAACAAAAAAACTGAATGCTCTCTTAACATATCAGAAGAAGGTTTACCTTTCATTTTCTTTTAAGAAATAATTTCCTCTAAACATGAAGTTATGGATCATTTCATTTTTCTCACAATAATTTTAGATGTATTTGATAAAGATATTATAAATAATAAATATAAATAATTCAAAATGCTTTAATAAGAAGATTCAAGGGTTTTAAAAGAGAAAATGATATATATTTTCTGACAAATTACACACGATGCATCACATAATTGAGTTGAAAATACAGAATAATAATTACAGAATTTAATTTTTCAAAAGAAAAGTTCCCATTATATATCTTTTCTGATTAAATAATTACATAAGAAATAATATTTTAAAAACATGAAATATAAATATGATAATAGCTTTAAAATATTAAATAATAAAATATAAACATTTTTATAACTAACTATAAACTTTATTATCTAAAAATTGATTTATTGAAGCAATGTTTATAGATATTTGATATTTAAAAAAATTAAATATTCAATTATATATACTAATACTATATTCAAAGGGAAATAAAGTATTTATAAATTAAAAATAAAAGATATATATTCCCCTATATGAAATGGTTAATGCACTAGAAGTATATAAAAAAGTAATAAAATACTTCTTGGATCATATATTCCTATTCTCTGGATTTTTTGATAAAAAATACTTCATAATTGATCACCAATTTAGTATAGATTTCCATATATCACTTCAGTAAAACAATTTTGATAATATAATGATGTAGTTCAGTGGTGTGTTCTTGTAAAAACATCATATAAATATGAATTTTTTACCCATATGCATTTGGGTCCAACTGTGTCATAAAATAAATTTTTGTGTAACCAAATCTATTTATTTTGTGTAGAACTTATAATATTAAAATTAAATAAATATTTTAAATAAAAAACTCTCAAAATTCCAGAAAATTGATTTTTTCTAAAGTAATAGTCATTTTTATAATGTCCATTAACACCAAAATAAAAAAATAACAATAGACGTTATTTTTCTATTTCCACAAGGAAAAAAATAATTCCTATACAACTTTGGTCTCTCACCATTAGGAAAAATCCCAAGTCTTCCTTTATGAATTTAATTTTTTCAAATAATTTGATTTAAATAAATTTTTCCATTGATAAGAATACTTTAATTGTGTTTTAAAGTATCTACTTCACTTAACAATTCAATAATTTTAACTTCATATAGATCACACGAAGCATTGGAAATATTAGATTTTAAATTATCAAGTTGTTTTGGAAAATTTTATTTCTCTATATAAATAGTATTATAGGTTTTTCTAATTTTTTTATGGTTTTAATTTAAGGATTCATATTTATCTTGAAGCATGAAACAATACTTATTAATATCATCATAATAAGTTTTTTCCAAATTCTAATTTTGAGATAATGGGTATTTTAATTCATCAACATGAGCCATAACACATAGATTTACTATTTTATTATTATGATCTGCCTCCGAGTCCATAGTAGATTAAATACTTGAACCATAAGTAGCACTCCATCTTTTCATCATAACTTTTTTTCCTTTTCTTTCATAATTATCTCTCCTATAAGATTTGATCAAAGGGATTTTAGACATTGTTCATGTCACACCCTGACCTCATATACTACTTTATTTTATCCATATATTGGTCTTAGATATTTCCTGATGAGGTTCAGGTTGATACCTAGTCAGAAATTTTGAGTTTTGAATGTTGGTGTGGATTTTTCATCCTATTAAAAGGTCAACACACTGTTAGTAGAACCATGCAGGTCAGCCCAAGTAACTTCTCCATTAGTCTATGAAGTGGATAGAATCGGCATCCTAGTTTTCACATGGTTACAAAAATAGTGTGGCTTGGACATATGGTTAGTCCCTACTTAGGTAGTGGCTACGCACAGTTGGCACACGATTTGGTAAACTATGTGGACAATCTGTGAGATCGTGCCAGGTCATTAAAATATTTAAACCATCATTCTTCTCTCTCCTCTATTTAACACAAAATTGAATCTCCCTTCCTCCCGCCCATTTTTGGTGCACCAAGGGGTCCCAAAACCCCTCTTCCCTTGGACTCCCCTCCTCTGTGGATGATCCTCCAAAGATATATGGTAAGTTTCTTAGGATTTTGGTCCATTTTTCCCTTCTTTCTTCTATCCCTCCTTGATTTCTTGTTTTACCTTCAGTGGGAAATGGTTCAGCCGAACCCTCATGGTTACGGTTTGTGTTTGCATTGTGTTTTATTTGGATTAAGGGTGTGAATTTTGTCCTTGAGGCCTTTTTATTACTCCCTTTAAAGCTCTGTAATATCAACACTCTTTGAGGTAGTTGTTTCCATCTATTTCCTTTCTAATGCAATCCATATGATGCTTGGGTGTTCTAATTAATTTTTTGTGATGATTCACAAATTTATAACACACTTTGTTAACATGTAGTGGTATTTTAGTGATAGTATAATTTTTTAAAAATATATTTTGAAGTAATTATTTGTTTATTCCAATATGTATCTATATCAAACGTTCTTGAAAAAATGTTAATTATTTCCTAAGGATATAATCATATGATTTTTGTGGTTTTCTCCCATAGAAATATTTTATTAAATTGATTGTTTTTCATTTGGGTTTTTTATGTGTAACATGGTGGTTTTTATAAAGTTTTTGGTAGTCTTGGTTAAAAGGAATATATTTTTTCTTTAAAAATTGGTTGGGGAAAAACTAGTTGGGTTATTCCATTGGATGTAGGCACATCCTTGGGTGCACGTAGTGCACACTTGGATGGGACTTTCAATGATGATGGTATGGAAATTGGTTCTCTTCTTAAACCTTGGTTTTCTGAAAAATTTACTTACCTTATCTGTCCCCGTATTTTTATAAAATGGTTCCATAATTCCCCAAAAATCTTAAAGTTATTTCTATCGTTATGATGAAAGTTATGACCTATTTGATGTTGTATAAAAAAATATTGATTTCTAAATGACAAGAAAGAACTTTTCGAACATCTGAGTGTATTGGGTGTTTTCATCTTGGTTTTCAAATGGAATTGGATTTCGGGTAAAGGTTTCTTTGGAATTGGGTTCTTGAAATTGGCTATTTTTTCGAATTTAGAGTGGTTGGGAAGTGTTTTTTAGAATTTATTTGGGATATATTTGACATGACGCCCAGTTGGAGACTTGTAATATTGGTAAATGAATAAATTTTTGAAAAAGTAAATGTCTGTTTGGCATCTCTAATTATTTAAGAAAAGTTTTTGTATGTTTACATGATGTGGTCACCTGGTTGGAACCTTTGAAGACATGATGGATATATATAAATGTATACAGATATATAGGTCACCTATATAGGAGGTATTTCCATCTATGGGCTATCATACAGTGGTTTTCGTGTTTGGGGTAGGCAAGTACGGTGATGGCAAGTAAGATGAGTTGCATGTGTGAGGGACCCCACTTGCACAACATATTATTACCATGGGTTCTTGGGAATATTTTAAAGGATCGAGTGATGGTATATTTCCAACCTCGGTCAGATAGGTTGGTATCCTCCTAGATTTTTTGTTAGGGTAGGTGGGATATTCCACTAGATTGATCAGTTGAGGGTGGACAGTTTTTTATAGACTTAGGGGATTCATCATACACCAGTAGGTGTTTGTAACCCAAGTATGTTTAGGGGTCTCTCTAGGGATATTTAGGATTTTCCATGGTTATTATTTATACTCGCATTTTTAATTATATTGAATTTAATTTTCATCTTTCACTGGCTATTTATTTTCCACAAAGTCTATTGTTATTTTTTCATGGAACTTGATTTGGGTTTGGGTTACCGAAAAATTAAATCGTTTTGAATAGATGAAATTGTGGTGTGTGTTGTTTTTGGAAAATATGAAGTTGTGTTTTTTATTTAAAAATGATAAAAACCTATTTTTTTTATATGTATTTTCAAACTATTTTTAATGGACTGTTTTCGGTAAAATAAATATATGGATTCTGTTGTGGTTTATTACTAAGCTATCTAGCTCACACCCTACTTGTACCGTACGGTGTTAGTAAACATGAGTTTTTTTGTAGGTTCAGGTTCCGGGTTTGTGTGCTCATTGATGTACCAGTTGTTCTTGTGGTTTGAGTTGACCAACAGGTCACATAGAGATCCTTTTTTTATAGTCCAATTATATTTTTTCATTTTGTTTCTAGTTTTTTACTTTTTAGATGTATCTACATCTAGATCAGATTCTTTATTTATTTATGATCATTTGTTAGTTCATTATGCATGCTATACTTGATTAGTTTTTTTATTAGATCCTAGTTATTCTTTGGGAAAAAATCATCCCCACTTTGATTTAAGTTGATTCCCATCACTAGTTGTCCACCCGTGGGGATTGTGAATTCCCTTAAGGCCATGTGTCAGAATAGGTTGGATGTCAGGTCTGATTCCACTCTAGCTTGGTTTGTGAAAAAATAGTATCATATGAGAGGGTCTTGTTTTTTGGGGTTTCTGGTAGTTAGACACTTGGACTGTACCGATGTAGGAGGTAGGTTATGGTTTAGTTTTTTATCACCACCACACATGATGAAACCTGAGTTACCAAGGGTAGACTGGGTTTTGAAATTTTTGTCTTTTTTTCGATTGATGGATGACAACAGAGGTGTTTCGGTGTCATGTTGTAACCTCACATGGAGTGGTGACCCATGTGGAGTTCAATTTCCTGAATCAAGGTCCCCTTGGTGTCATGCCTTACTAACGGCATGGATTATTACCATGTCACTTGGTTACGCATAGGTGCTAGTTCCTCTTTCCGGTTGGTGTTAGTGGGGTTTGGAAATGAAAATGGTTTTGAAATGGAATTTTTTTATTCAACTGGTCTTAAATAGGTAGAGTGGGTTTTAAAATTGAAATTGTTTCATTTTGAAACATTTGGTGCCTTTTTTGGAATTGGTAAGGAAGTGGATATGTGAGACCCTTTGTATTTTTTATGAATGTTTTCACATGTGATGGTATATGTGTGGAAAGTACATGTTTGTATGTGTGGATGGAAACAGATGGACACATATGTGATGGTTCATAGAATTACATGGGTGGGTGATTGAAATCAAAGGCTTGGCCTTGTTTTCCAAAAAATTTTATTAAGGATGAAAGTGATTCTAGAAATTGGTTTTTTATTTTAGAGAGTGGGTTTTATTCAGTGAAAACTTGATTTTGATTTTGAAAAAGTCCTTGGAAGCAGACGGTTTTGAAAATTAATATGGAAATGGGATTTTTGAAAAGCAGATTTTTCATTGTGTTTGTATGTGTTTTGTTTGTAATCCTTTAATTTTTGGATCGAGTTTTTTTTATTTCACCTCATACAGATGTTGGTTTTGAATTGGTATTCTTTATGTTGTTCAGAAAATGCAAACTAGAAAGGTCCCTTGAGTTTCTAAAAATACTTGCCCAGTTTCAATTTAATTTCAAGTGTTTCATATCTATCATGGTGATCGAGGTCTGATAGAAGAATTGGAGTGGATTGAGGAAGTATAAATTGTCTCAAAATTGTTGGGAACTTTTTAAGATATTAGATTTCGTGCTCTTTTGGCATTGTTTGAGGGTCTATCTTTGGACGAATGGGAGAAAATTTCACAAACATCGATGAAAGTTGGGATAACATTATAATTGTTCAATTCTTTCTTCATCCAATAATTTATACTTGACGTTGTGAAGATGAACAAAATGGAATTTCCCAATATTATTTATCAAGGAAAATAGATAGTAAAGGCCAATGTTGACAACATCAAGGGGCTAGTTTCCTTTTCTTCATAGGTGGCATCATAGGGTATAGGGAATGATTATCATTTACTTGGGGTCCTTTATCTAGAGATCAAAAAGTAGGTCCTCTCTTCTCAGGACCTTCCTTTTGATAAGCTATTGGATGAAGCATTCCTAGATGAGTTGGTTTCTAGAGTGTGTGTAATTGGTAATCTGGTGTCTCGTGTTGGTCATTATGGTTCCCCGTCTGGAAAGGAGTGCATAAAAAGTAACTTATCTCTAAGGAGTTGTCTTCGTTGGTTCTAGCATCCAGTTCATCAGTTCATTCTCTTGTGTTCCACTAGTGTGGTAGGTTTGGGCATTCAAAGTCATATTGTCACATCCCTCCAAAGACATGCCATCATTTTGGTCATATGGGTCATCTGGAGAAATCCTATTAGAATTGTGGCTTGAAGTGGGAGTTTTGATCAGGGGATTCTAGTCCCTGAATGTGAGACAGTAGATGCTTCAACCATTAGATCCATGGCCACAAGTCTCAGGGTGAATATAGAGCTCAGTTAAGAGTTTATGGGGGTGTTTGAAACCTTGTCCTAGTTTTTTCTATGATTTTATGATAATGTTTAAATTTTTCAAATTTATGTTTTCTTTCTTTTGTAGGTTTATCTCTTGTTGTGGTAGTGTTCTAAACTTTTTCTAGTATAATCCATGTAGTTGTTTCTATATGAATGTGGCCTTTTGAACCATTCATTTTTCTTATGTTTTATTTATCCCTTGAATGGTTTGTTTTTGGTTTTTTAGGCCCTCATTTGGTGATAAAAGTGTTAAAGTTTTTTGGAGTTAATGGATGGTGTTTATGGTATTCCATTTATTTCGAGTTTCTTTTCATGATTTTTCCCTAGTGCTAGGGAATTTGGATGGTGTGGGGAAATTTTGAGTTCTAATGATGGTGTTGTTTTTCTCATGAAAATAATGTTAGATTAGTTCATGTTGGGAGTTCCCCAGTTCTCGGTTGAGGTAAGGATGTTTTTTGGATAGTGTGGCTAAATTTATTTAGTTCCTGAGGTCCTGTATTTTTGGGTCACTCCATAGTGGGTTTCTTGTTTAACTATTATGGTATTGTTTTCGGTTTGAAGTTTTTGTGTGAGTAGAGTTATTATGGTGGGGAGAACCCCCTCATGTTATCTAATTGTTTTTGTGTTTTTGTTTCCTCCTGATCGGTCAGGTGTGACTTTTGGAGTGAATACTCACCTCATGGTACATGGTTTCTCTCTATTTTAACCGATAATGGATTCGTGTTTCAGTTA
The DNA here is from genome assembly GCA_963277665.1 of Viscum album. Classification (NCBI taxonomy): domain Eukaryota; kingdom Viridiplantae; phylum Streptophyta; class Magnoliopsida; order Santalales; family Viscaceae; genus Viscum; species Viscum album. The sequence goes on from OY728128.1 coordinate 65,825,509, forward strand.
TCTTTCGGTTGGGTGACTTTATAATGGTGTAAAGTGTTTGTGGTTGGTAGAATAGTCAAACCATAAATATAGACATTATTTTATTTTATCAATCTCTTGGTCCAGGATCTTTCCCAATGAGCTTTGGGTTGATACCTGATCAAATGTTTTTAATTTTTAATGTTTAGGTGGATTATTCAGCCAGAACACGGCCACCACACGGTTAGTAGAAACAGTTCAGGTCAACACTAGAAACCATGAATCCAGTCTAACAAGTGGATAGAATCAATCGCATCGTTTTATCATGGTTGCACAAACTATATGGTTTGATCTTACAATCAATCCCAACATAGGAAGTGGCTATCGCATGGTTGGCACACGGTTTTGTAAATCGTGTGGAAAAATTGTGTGGCTGTTCCAGGTCATTAAAATATTTAAACCCTCATTCCTATATCTCATCTCTTTAACATAAATTGAATCCCCCTCCTCCCTCTAGTTTTCATCACACCAAGGGGTCCCGAAACCCCTCTTCCCTTGGCCTTCCCTCATATGTGGATGCTCTTCCAAATATACAAGGTAGTTTTCTTAGGTTTTTGGTCTATTTTTCTTCTATTTCTTCCCCTCCTCTTTTATATCTTAGATTCCCTTGTATGGGATTTTGTTTGGATGAATCCTAATGGTTAGGGTTTGTGTGTGGGTTGAGTTTTCTTTGGATTTAGGGTGTGTGGTTGGTTTGTGAGGCCCTATTCTTCATCCACTTGAAGCTCTATCACATCTTCACTCCTTCATGGTAGGTGTTTCCATCCCTCTCCTTTCCAATTCAATCCATATAATTCTTAGGTGTTTCAACTAATTTTTATATATTATTTGTTGCTTTATAACACACATGTTTAACCTATGTTGGTGTTTTTATGATAGTATAATTTGTTAAAAATAGCTTTTGAAGTGATTACTTTTTTATACTTATATGTATAAATATCAAATGTTCTTGATAAAATTTTAAATGATCTTTTAAGGATAAATCAGATGATTTGGGTGTTGTTTTACCATAGAAATATTTTATTAAATTAATGGGTCTTTATTAGGGTTTTTTAGGTGGAAAATGGTGGTTTTCATAAAATGGTTTGTTGTGCAAGTTAGAAGGCATATGTTGTTTCTTTGAAAAAAATTTAGGGAACAATTATTTGTGGTATGTCCTTGGATGAAGGAACATCCATGGGTAAACAGAGTGCACACATGGATGGGCCTTAAAATGATGATGGTATTGAAAGTGGTTTTATTCTTAAACCATGGGTTTCTAAAAAGGGTTTATACCTTCTCCTTCCCCAATTTTTATAGAATGGTTCCATAATTCCCCAAATGACTTAAATTTATTTTCAACATTGTGATGAAAGTTATATCCCATTTAGTTTTTTATAAAGAATGATTGATTTCTAAATGAAAAGAAATCATTTTTGCAGCTTCGAGTGTGTGGGGTGTTTTCATCTTATTTTTGAAATGAAATTGGATTTGGATTTAAGGCCTATTTGACATTGTGTTCTTGAAAGTGTCTATTTCTATTGAATTTAGAATGGTTGGTAAGTGGTTTTGAGAATTTATTTGGGATATATTTTACACAAGTTCTGATTCGAACCTTTTAATATTTGGAAATGAATGTAGTTTTGAAAAATTGAATACCCATTCGGCAATTACAATGTTTAAAAAAATGTTTTTGTATGGCTTCATGATGTGACTTCATCATTGGGACCTTTGAATTTGTGATTAATATACATAAGTTTATACATATATATAGGTCACATATATAGGAGGGATTTCCCCTTATGGGTTATCATATATTGGTGTTCGTGTTTGGCATAGGAAAGTGTGGTGAAGGTAGGTAAGGTGAGTTATATGTGTCAGAACCTCCCACCTACATAGTATATTATTACCTTGGGTTCAGGTGTGTTTTTCAGAGGATCAGGTGATGGTAGATTTCCAACCCCGATTAGATGATTTGGTACCCTCTGCGATTTTTTTTAGGCTAGGTGTGTTTTCCCACTAGATTGGTTAGTTGGGGGTAGTGAGTTAGTTATAGACTTAGGGGCTTCACCATATTAGGGCAGGTGGTTCCAAACCAAGTACATCCAGGGGTTGCTCTATGGATTTTTAGGATCACCCATGGCTACTATTTATAGTTGATTTTTTACTTTTGATTACATTTTGTTTTTATCTTACACAGCCAATTTATTTTCAGTATAGCTTGGTATTTGTTTTCCTTGGAACTTGATTTGGGATTGGGTTTCCAAAATGTTAAACTATTTTGAACTAATAAAATTTTATGGTGTGTTGTTTTGAAAAAGAGGAAGTTTTTTTATTTATTTAAAAATGATAAAAACCTCTTTGGTGTATATATTTTCAAAATAGTGTTATTAGACTATTTCTAGGAAAGGATATATATGGATTCTATGGTGTTTTCCCGTTGAGCTGTCTATCTAACACCCTACCTAGACTATTTGGTGTTAGTAGACCTGAGGGGTTTTACATATTAAGATTCCTTGTTCGTGTGCTCTTTGTTGGGGTAACTGGTCTTGTGGTTGTAGGTGACCCAGATGTAATATGGAGACATAATTAGTGTATTCCATTTTTAGTTTTGCATTTAGTTTTTTTATTGTTTAGTTGTATATGTATTTGTATCCTCTTGTGTGTTTATTTATTATAAATTGTGGGTTCTGGCTTCATTATCTATTGGATTATTTTATTTATTTGATCTTGGTTATTCATTGGGATGAAATCATTCCCGCTTGGATTTCATTTGATGTCTGGAACTAGTTATCATCCCATGGAGATCGGGAATTCCCTTCGGGCCATGTCTCGTATCAGGTCAAATGTCATGTTATATGGCACTCTATCTTGGTTCATGACAGTGAATCCTTTTTCATTGCATTTACAACATCTATCTTTCTTACACTTTGCATTTTTCCTTTTTTATGATTTTTCAAATCTTTTAGTAAGATCTAATAAATATTTATTTAATTATTCATAGCATTAATTATATGATTCATATATAGTAATTCTATGATAAGATTCATCATTTTTTAAAGAAATATGATTTTTAGATTCATCTTTCATCTCAATTTTATATTTCATCAATGTACCAATTAGTTATTTCATTACTCATTTCTTAACCGATGAGGTTTTTCATATATAACTAGATATAACATTATATTTATCAGTTAAAACTCTAAGTTTCTTTAATTCCTGATCAGATTTTAAAATTGGAAATTTAAAGGGAGAAATATTATTGAATATCTTACATAGTCTCTCATTCATTTGAGTGATTCTTTCGCCATCATTCACTCTAAAAGTATAAAATTCGAACTTTGGAGTTGTATATCCTAATTGTCTCACATTTTCAGTTCATTCATATGCAATAGAAATTGTTTGCCACATTTTATAGGTAGTGTAACTTTGAGATAATCTATTAAACTCACCAGTTCCTAATCAACAAACAATACCATTAATTTCTTTTGAATTGATATCATATTTTTTTTCTTGATCACCATCCCATTTTTTCAAATCATCCTTATGAATTTCCTAATTCTTGAAAAACTTTAAATAAACTCATATTAAAATATTTTTTAAATATGTAATCATGAATGTTTTCCAAAAACCATTATTATCATAACTAAAATAAGTATCATGGATCATTGACTTACCCTCTCTAAGATCTATCATTTGGATATTATACTTTATCTAAATTTGTAACTTCTTTATGGTAGAGCCAAAAGAAATCTTCAAAATTTTACAAGGTCCACAATCTCTTATAACACTTTCCTATCATAATTTCTGATTATTTGATACCTTTTTTGTTATAGGATATAAATATAGATCATGATCCTCTAATGTCAAATATTCATAAACAAATACCCAAGGATTTAAAAACAAATATAAAAATAGAGAACTTCTTCTGATACCTATTGTTGTTATTGAGTAGAGATAGATTTCCACAAAGAGAAATATATCTAATAGAGTCCAAACACAAATACGACTTGTTGTTTCATATATGAATAAGATGACGATACCAGAGTGGTGAATCATGATCCTTTAAAAACCTTGATGAATTCAAAGAATCCCTCATTATATATAGTGATTCTTTCTTTTTCTCTCTTAAATTGAAGTACGCGGCATCAATAAATAAAGATATGAGAACATCGATGTATATTGGTTCAATACACAAAAATCCCTTAGTTTACTCCACCAAAACTCTCTTAACATGTTTCATGATTTCACTAGTATGTCCTTTTACCATGGACTTTGACAACTGATTATATACAGCTGACACCTTTATAATAAGTGTTATACAAGGCCTTATGTTTCTTCTATAAAGAACCATAAATCCATATCTTAGTCTGAGAAGTTGATACTCATTCACATATACGACTGATTTCAAGTAATGGACACTCTAAAAAATCAATAAAGATTGAATTTATTGAGAAAATAGGTTTTCTTATTGTTTTAGCATGTAACTGATAGATGTGGTTGATCTTTAATAATATAAAACAACAGAAAAATAATATTCATTGTAGCATAAGATTTATTAAAAAAGTGATAGAGAAAACACCAAAATTATTAATAAAAATGTATATATCAAATATGTAAATTTGACGAAAAAAATTGAACTTGAAGAAGAGTATATAATGATAATATACAACTATAGAAATAGCACTAGCAGTGAGTTGATCAGACCGATCTAAACATGTATGTCTCCAAAGTGTAGCTTTGAAGACCATAGCTTTTTACTCCATGATGTATATATCATTTTTATTATATCTATATATTTGTTTGTATATTTTAAATGTGATCATATCAATATTTTATTCTTATCTTGAATAGATCTAGGTCAAACCATCTCCATAAATAATGCATAATAAATCACAAATATTTGAATTAAAATCATTAAAGAGATTCATAAATTCCCATAGAAAGAAGTATGATTTAATCTATTGAGAATGATCCATTGAATCAGTCACAAAATATATTTGAAATGACTTTTACTTCTATCGAGACCATTACAAAAATCATGGATAATATATTCCATTAAAACTCCATTGTTTGAATAGTCAAACGTAGGGTTCCTCCACATGGTGAAAAAACTCCAAACATGGGGTTGAAAATGTATGGTGGTTCAAAAATGTAGGGATGATGAACATTGTGTTTTTCCCTTAAATGTAGGGTTTCTTCCAAACATAGGGTTTTTGATCTATACATTCTCTTGAAATTGTAGGTTTTCCAAACCATACGTTATACTAAAAAACATAGCATATGAACAGTGTTTTCAAAATACTTTCAAACACACCTAGAATAATTAAACAAATATTCTTATGCAAATCAGTGGCTTGTATATGCTTTCAGAATAAATATTCTCATGAATATAATTTTCCTAAAATTCTCATAAAAAACTTATTAGTAACATAAATGTGGGTGTTTATGAGTATCAAAACCAAAAATAAATTAACAAAATTTTGGCATCAACACATGATCAACATATAAGTGATGAACATATCTTATGGTTTTCCATGTTCCTTTTTTTATATATCATAGGATAGATCCTAAGAAGTTTATGAATTATTATTATTAGGTATCGGATTTATAGATTCCTCTTCACCACCAAACATCCAAGTTGTATCATAAAATTCACATAATAATTTATAATTAACTGTTAATGGTTGATCATTATAATTATTTGATGCTAGATTTTCTTTTCCATTTAATCATCCGAGAAATCATAATATTGACATCTCTTCTTATTTTTATTTTTTATCCCTCATATAACCATTAATTGGTTATAAACATCTGAAGAAACCATTCAAAGGTACTGAAAATCTTGGATAGATAGTATGGGACTATATAGTATATAAGAAAAATCTACACACCATGTACCCTTGTTCAATGCACTATGAAAAAATATTGAATTTAATTTTGATAGTTGTGAATTGAAACATAAATTATTTCATTCAAACACCATGTGTTCACAAGGATGTGAAGGCACATAGTTTTGTTCAACTATATGACTTATAAATCACTTACATGATATGTAGTCCATGAATTTTCATGGAAGAAAACATGGATTAAAAGTTGTGTCGTGTATTTATTTCATGACACATATGACAAACAACTATGTAAATCCAAGGTTACATAGTGTGTGACTCTTATACATTTCATGTACCCAAAAAACATCAATAACCAATATACACACCCAATCCTTAGGCATGCATCCAGGATAAATGACAAAGTATTATACATTTCATGTAGCTAGTATGTACACACTATGTATCATATGTATTTACAGATAAATAAAAAATAATTAATTGTTTAATTTAAACCTGATCAGTAAGTGTTTTGTGTCATTTATTGATTGTACATTCAATTTGATAGGTTTTATATATTTTAAATACTTAATTAGTTTCTATGTATTATTCATAACTATATATCATGTATATTAGTTATGAAATGAGTACTCCGCAAACATTAAATTCATTACAAGATATTTAAATTAAAATGTTCCATTAATTGATAATACACAAAAAATTATTATGTGAAAAAATGTATATGATATATTCAGTATGAGTATAAATTATAAAGCTATAATAAAAGTAGGTTTGTTTATATAGGTTCTCATTGTGTTTCCTTAAGTACATGACTAATAGTTAATTAATTGTAAATAAAAAAATCACTTTATTTATTTAAAATTATAATGGATGGGAATCTCAAGGACTATTTGGATAAAAATTAAGATAAATGAATTTATAAAATAAGAAATATAATTAGTTAATTTGATTATATTTTATCTTAATTAATAATGATTGAAATGAATTATATTTTTTAATTTTTTATTTGTTTTGTGTGTCAATGATCATGATCTTATACAGTCCTGTGAATATGAATGGTTTATTTTTATTTATTAAATTAAAAATATGCTCTACATGTTATAATTTCCTATATGTTATGTAGGACCTGTGTATCTGTGGTTTCCTCTAGGTAAACCCCTTAACCATTTCATTAGTTCCACTCACCAATGTGTGAGTAAAAGAATATGTAAAGGAAGGATCTCCCAAGTGAGAGGGTGAAATCCAAACTCATATATGAGGTGAGATAAAACTAGGACATACATGGAATATAGGTGAAATATCCTAGCTTAAATTTGGGTATGGTACTTGGATTTTTTACCCTAGGGATAAGTTTTAGTTTATCATCCACTAGATAAAAAATCATTAAAAAATATCAGGATCATACCATTTTATAATTTTATTTCTACTAGTTACATTGCTATTTATTTATGTATGATTTATCTCAATCACCAAATAAATGAATTAAATATCATACTTGATTCAATTAAAATAAAGATTTTCTATAAATATTTTTTATCAAGAAATGGTTAATCACTTAAGTAAAATACATTTAATATTAACAAGAATTTAAAAAAATAAAATGGGAAATTTATACATAAAAATAAAAAAACTCCCAACCCAAATATTATGTTAGAATTTTTCTCTACTACTCTGATTGAAATCAAAATATAGTTCAAAATTCTTAACAAACATCTATTTTGAGTGCTTTTAATTATCAAGGAAATACTAAATTGAGTGTTTCTTTTACCTAACCTACTTCACATTAAGTGTTAATCGCCTTCACAAGACATAATTCCACTAGTAGGGAAGTGTTGAGGAAATCCAATTCTAAGATTTCATGATTGAGGATTTTACTAAATGAATAAAATATCATAAATTTAAAGGATTTTGAATGTTATGCTTACTAAATCACCATTAAATATCTTATCAGAACTCCATTTGAGTTAGGATAATGGAAATATAGACCATTTCCACTAAGATATCCACAATAAAGGATATTTTGAAAAAAAAATTGAGGGATATTGGTTTTTTTAAAAATAGTGGGTGAATAATAAAATAACACTATTATATATTTAGTAATCTAGATAAAGTACTAAAAATATATTCATATATTAGAAATGGAAATCCATATGAAATTGAATTTATCACTGTGATCCATATTAGAAAAGGATAACTTTATCACTTTCTTGAATTTTTAGTAGTTGTACAGGCACTTGCACATTCTACTATTCCATGAGAATAAATTATATTTACTAGAAAACCCTATTCCTAATGCTCTTGGTAAAGAGGTTAGTGGGTAATAACTCTCTCTCTCTACGTGAACCACCTAGATGATGTCTTAGATTTCTAATGATTCATGTTATCATAGATGTATTGTGAGATCTTAAATTAATACAAGGACATCTATGTGTATAGAATAATGCCTCTAATTCAATATAATTACCAATGGATGGTGATAAAAGAGATATATGAGATCACCAATGCAATATTCACATGAATTATTATAGAGTTAGTTCCATCTATGACGCATGTGTTAAAGTTGATTTTCTACATAAAACATTTATAAATTTTTGGGATTTAAGATCCATGAAAAGTTTTGCACATATCTAATTTCATACTCACTACCTAAAGGAATATCTAGTCTCATCATTAATTATAATAGGGTCAATAATGAGAAACCCCACCCAAAATTCCTTACCATGATTCTCAAAGTAGAAAATTAAATAATAATTGAGATACCTATAGTTATTTTGGTGAATAAATGGAAGAACAGGGAAAGTTTCCCCAAGACTCACTCAACATACAAGGATCTTGAGCACTATCCTTCCAAAAAGTGGAATACCCAAATATAGGTGTGGAAAAAATAGGCATTATGTTTTTCATGTGGCTAAATTGGACACTAAAAGAATAACTCCACCTACATAAATAAAAAATTCAAAGATTTAGATGTGTTCCTTATTGAGTGAAATATTTCCATACTACATATTCCATATTAATTATAGATAGTCATACTAAAATATCTATTCAAATGTAAGAACCAAGTAAATTCCAAAAGATTACCAGATGATTGGTAGATCTTAGAGTGGATAACGAAGAATGAATTTATAACTTGGATATTAGATAATAACACCTTATATTTCCAATATGAATGATCTTGATATGGAAATACTATTATTATTTATAAATTTTTACCAAAACCATAAATTTTATATCCTACATAGATTCATATGTTTCTATTTTAAAATTTGGAAATACAAGTTTATCTTTTATAAATTAATCATATGTTATGGTAAGTCACATTTAAATAACTAAAATTATGTGTTATATTATGAAAACAAAGTACTGTAAATTGATATTGAATCATATTCACATGAATCATTTCACACAAAACTATGTAATGACTAACATGGTCATGTGAACAAAAAATTATTGAAAAAAATATATTGAGATTTATATTTAGATTCTTTTATACTAAACCCACTTGATAGATGTATCACTTATTTATAAGGAAATTCTACCAAACTATCTTTTTTGGTATTCGTGAAAAGACCATAGAGCTTCTATAATTGTTTAAAATTTATGTGTGTGTACCTTATTTTAGTAGAAGTTAAAGTTGGGTATTCTTACTTAATTACTTTGATAGATGACTTGAGTAGACAAAAAAGTGTATAATTAGTGAGGTATAAGTATAAATCATTTGAGAAATTCAAATAATTTATAAATAAAGTATATAACAAACATGTTAAGTAGATAAAGAAGCTTTGATCAGATCAGGGTATTGAGTATCTTAAAAAAGTGTTCATAAACTATTTATTGGAGTTTGAGATTCTATTTCATTTCACTTCTCTTTATACATCATAGTGTAATAGTGCTAGAGAAAGGAGTAACTATAAATTTCTTTACATGGTATGTTCAATGATTAGTCGTGTAGATATTCTCATATCCTTTTTGATATATGTATTGTAGTCTACAACACATATTATAAACCAAATGCCAACTAATGTGGTAAATTGAACTCTATATAAATTAATGTATGGAATGAAATTTTTATTGTCACATGATCATATGTGGTGATGTGAGGCATTTTTTAAGTCCATTTATGGAAAAAAAACTAACACTCTTGGGCTTGAGGTGTATATTTATTAGACATCCCAAGGAAACAAGGGGATAATAACTATATAACCCCTTAGAAAAGAATGTTATTATGGAAATATAGAAAAATTTCTTGAGAGGGGGAATAAATCTCAAAGAGATAGTGGTAGCCAAATTTACTTCAATGGGGTTGATGCTCAATATACAAAAGAGTTGGTATAGGAATAGATTCTATAAGTCCCTATGGAATGGGTTGTTCCTAATACACAACAACTATATATGATTACTGGAGAGTTTAGAGACCAGAAGGATATGGTTTTCCAGTAACTGAAAATGGTGGATCATTATTCATTGACAATAATGACCCACTTACCTACAAAAAGGTAGTAAAGAGCTCAAAAGATGTAAAATGGAAAGAATGCAGGAATTATAAGATGTATTACATGTATCAGAACTAATTATGGGCTTTGATTGATACACCATTTGTTTTAAATCCCATTATGTGAAAATGAGTATTCATGAGAAAAATTGTATATAAGGAAAATTAAGAACCTAAGAAGCATGGTTACTAGATAAAGGGTTTAAAAAATTTCAAGATAATGAATATGAACAAATATTTTCCTCATTTTCCTTATTTAGATAAATTATAAATCTACTTAATACTATAGATCTCCAGGACTATGATATTTGGCATATAAATTTCATGATAACTTTTTTAACGGTAACCTTCATGAAGATTTTTATATGACACAACCATAACTATTTCTGACTCCATGTGGTCATCATAGAGTATGAAACTTTCAAAGATATATTTTTTTATTAAATACAGCATAAAAGTCATGGAACATTTGGTTTTATTAATCAATGAGAAATTTTTTTTATAAATAACGAATGTGATCTATGTGTTTAAAAGTGGTTAAGTATCTTGTGATAACTAGATTGACTATGATTTATTAGTAGTTGTTTACAGTTCAAGTAGAATTCTATTAGAGATGATACACTGGAACCAACTTTATATACTTTATAATTACCCATATTCATGGTTTTGAATATTTATTAATATTTTATCTAATCATGATTTTTATTCTATGTGAAATTGTATGTGATAATGTCGTAGGAGTACTTGTTTAACTAAAAGGTCATAGAGTTATCCATTTTGAAAAGTTCCTAAAAGTGAAATGATAGAATTTTTAAAAACATGCTCTATTATTGAATAATTTTTTATAATGGGACACAGATGATATAGGCTATTATGGGTATGAGGCCAATAAAACATTGAGAGTTCATCTCGTTAAGTTCTCCATTGCTAATCCCAATAGATGAGGTTATGATAACATTATCATCCAATAGAAATCTAAATTTATGTGTCAATGGATCTTCATATCTTTGTATGTGCCTATTAATACATATATTTATGATTATTATATATGCATATCATGAGTCAGGTAATTTTATGCATTGATGAAAACTATAAGGACATATTATCATGGTGCGGTAGGATACATTGGGTGCATTACGAGTGATATTTCAGTAATTAATAATGAATGAAAGAATTTCTCCCTTATGTTCTTTAAAGGAATTCAAAAACTTAGACCCTTTCATGGGAATAAAACTATTTGATTAAGTCCATTTATAGGGAATTTTATGATCAAGTTCACTTAAAGAAAGTCATAGATAGCAACATTGAGCACATAGGCTGATGAAACAGGTTTACAACCTTCTTGATTAGTGATATCAAAATAAAGAGGTTATATTATATAGTGTTTTTCTTATGAGGTTTTATGTCATTGTGACATTTAATTATTTCTTTATCGGTGTCTTGGAATGTTGTTAGATGTTAGTCATGGACTTTAGAATATCAATTAAATACTCTATGAAATCGATATATTGAATAAATATTACAGTCACACATAGTTTACAAATTATTAATGTTTAGTTCATCATAAATATTTAGTCACCAGTTATTCGAGAGAATATATTTGAGTTGAAAAATTAATAAATATTTATACTCTCTTTTTGTGAATGTAATATTTATCTATTTATCAAAGAATAATGTCATGATATTTATTTGTTTCAATAAATAGTAAATATTAAATGCTCAATAAATATCGTGGAATAATGTTTAAAATTAATATTATGATTTTAAATGATATATTAAATTTATTTGAATAACTTTCAAAATATTTATCCATGAAATAATATTTATTTATCTATGAGTTTATCACATGTCAAGAAATTATTAATATTTATTATTATTATTATTATTATTATTTATACATGGGGTTCATCGGGGATTAAGATAATAGTAAGGGCTTTTGTGAAATTATTTAATCTCTATCCCTCGGTCAATAAATAAGAATATGTGTCATTATCTAAGATAATCCTAGCCAAATATTTATGCACAATAAGTTCTAGAGATAATCCAATAAATGAATATATATCACCTCTCTTACAAAACTCTCAAGAATGAAAATTGATCCTCCTCCTCCACCCTTTAGAGTCTAGAGAGAACTAAAGAAGTCTTCTACCTTAAAGAGATTCTTGAGGAGATCAATGATGAATGATGCTAGTGTTAGAGTCATTTTTGATAATGCCTAGGGATTTAAAAACCAATTTTTGGAGGTTCATGGAACAAGTTTGTATCATAGATAAAGGGATTCTATCCTTGAATCCTCCCATTACAACATGAGTATACCAAGAAGTGATCTACTAAATATTCAATGAAAAAGAACTCGAATGAAAAGTAATTATTAATATATATATATATATATATTAATTATAAATTATATGTGATTATTTAGTCTCATGTATTCAAGGGTTTCTATTCTTCTAGTTCTTAGGAGTAATATGATGGAGTTGATGAATTTCTATTGTTGGGTATGGCTTTGATATCTTCTGTTATTCCATGGGGAATTTATTACGATGTATATACTTTAGTAATAACCATAGGTGTAATGACCTGAGATATTAATGATTTTTTCCCCTTAATAAGTTTTATTTTGATTATATTATTTTATATAAAACACTCTACTAAACCAAAACTGTGAGACTTTAATAATATTTAATTATTCAAGATGATTTTTATAGCCATTAAACTAGTGATAATATATAGTATTAACTGAATATTGAGCTCCCTTATTTATAATAAATATATAATTTTAAATTGACCATATTAACTTCATTTTTAGATTTAAAATATCAATATTAGATTAAGATCATTTTTTGGAGTTTTTCTAAAATAATTAATTTTTAGGTGAATAATAAAAATAACAATTGTGCTCATAACGATGACTTTTATAACATAAGAATGACATAAAAGGTCAATAAATATTTTGATATTAAAAATATATATTTTTTAACATCCCAACCTCACTGACCACTACGGTGGTAATCAGACCAATGGGTCACATGGCCTTAATTAGGCCTCTGCATAAGCCAAAGGCTATCAACTAGTTTGAGAGTCTAAATAGGTTATTGTTGGGATACTATACCTTCATAATCAAAGAAGCATAGTGGTATAACAGAAAATGAATAACCAACAATATAATAAGTAGTAATAAAATAAATATAGAGTGAAATGAGAATAATATAACTGAATATAAATGATGGTCAATGTCGATATCTATAATGCATGCATGTCCTAACAATGATACATAAACTAAATAGAAGACATGCAATAGGAAGAAAGTTGTAGTACTGAACATAAATAAGGAAAAGAATAAAAAATTAACATTGTCAATTTCCATGATCTTCTTGACCTCTAGCTCATTCATGTTCTCGTAACTCACAATTATAACAATACATCACAAGAAATCATCCATGGTACTGTGAAAATAAGGTCTAGTAGGGTACCCTAGTGAAATGGTGACTCGAGTTGGGTGTGATATATAAATCCCAGTAGGTTACCACCCATAGTGTCTATGAATAAAATATTTAAATTAGTTTTCACGTAATATGAATAATAAATGGACTGAAATAAATAAATAACCAGCCCACTCAGGTTCTTAAAGGACACATGGCAGCTCTACCTACTTCAGCTCATGGTCTGTTGTAGTTTCTGATTAGGAAATTTATAAATAGTAATGATATATATATATATAAGTTATATATTGAATCCACCTATATGAACCAAGTATGTATATACATAAGTGACCATATACCTAGAATACTAGGTGTTGGCTGGACTATGCATAACTCAGTCATCCATAACCAATCTGAATGAGCCAATAACCTCAAGCTATAGGGTACATTCCCTACATCCAAATAGAGTGTGACACCTCATGTAAGACACTTGGTATGGTGAGTGAACCATCATTTCATCACTCTAAACATGGATTGTGGCACCTCATCCCAATACCCTACATAGTATCAATGGTAATAGTTGTCATGAACTTAACACCTGATGTAAGGGAGCATGATTTTATACCATGATCAACAAATTTCTTACCATCATTCATATCCTATTTATAAGGCATAATAATATATAAATTATAATATAATTCATGATTCAATACCACTCATTATTTACATTTATCAATCCCATTATATATCAAGGTCATTACATTTAACAATAAAATGTAAAAAAGCATGCTACGATCGGTGTTCCCTTGCCACCCTTTATAATTTGTTACCTTTTAATTAAACCATATAATCCATTCAAGTAAATAAAGTCATCATGAACATGATAATAAATTTTGGTCATACTATTTAAATAATTTAAGGAACACAATCCATCATGTCAATCCATTCCATTTATTTCATGTCATTTAATTAAACATGTCATGGAAATCAACTTTTCAAGATAAAAAGGCCATTTAAAGGATTCCTTGAATAATTGACTAATTTCCTACTTCGGTAATATCATTTATAATTTGGATGAACCCCTTGGGAGGTCTTTGGTTTAGTGAAACATTTAATAATGGATATCAATTCCATTTAAGAGCATCCAAGAGGTCATGCACTAGAATGCCACATATTAAGAACTAACAAAAAGGTATAAGAAAAATCAAAGCTATAAGCAATCATGATATAATTAACGAATCACAACTTTGTAACTTAGAACACAACACACCTCATCTGGGGGTTTATTATAAAAACATGAAATTGTTTGTCAAATAATTCATTTATCATAAACAATAACCACATTAAGTAATCATTTAGAAAAGAAAAAAACAAACAAGGAAAAATAATACAAATCTTCACATGGAACTTAAAAGGTGTCATTGTTAATTGGGCTTCCAATTATGAGGGTAAATTCATTTAAAATATAATATGAACACTTAGATTGAATTTTGGGATTTAAAATAATTATTTAATATGGGGAAAATAAGTTTTCACGCCCATGGGGGTTCATGATCAAATTTAACAACCTAAAACTACTAAATAAAGCTCAATGTGTGTAATATAAGGTGTGAAGATCAATTTAATATGAAGGAATTAATTATAAAGAAACGTGTGGAAAATACCCGCATGTGGCACAATGATACCATTCATAAAATGATTAAAAATTTGGAAAAATTCATAAACCA
This sequence comes from Viscum album, assembly GCA_963277665.1. NCBI lineage: Eukaryota > Viridiplantae > Streptophyta > Magnoliopsida > Santalales > Viscaceae > Viscum > Viscum album. The sequence goes on from OY728128.1 coordinate 65,840,996, forward strand.
CCTACCTCATATATAGATCGATCTACTCATCCAATATCAAACTTAGATTTATTCCTATTGGGAAGAAATTAATGAAATGGAAATTTTCCTTAAAATATATAAAATGAGCTTTCACCTCGATAAATTGGTTGAAAAAAGGATTAATCAAGAATGAATATATATGAATCTAGAGCTTAATATTGTAGATCCATAGAGACTGATAGCCATTGATTCTACATTTGAATGGAGGAGATCCAAAAAGGCATGGGTGAGGCTTGGGAGACACCCACGACACCAAGAAGAGGATGTATCCCCTGGAGAATGAGAGGAAAAGAAATAAAATAGAAAACATAAACTAATTAATGGAATTTTTCTACTTTTACCCTCAAAATTGGGTTTCACTGTTTGCTGTTGGGCCGCACAGTTTCATAAAAATTGTGCACCGTATGTAGACCATCCAAACATGAAATTTTCAGGGGTTGGTGCTCTCAAAACTCAATGAGAAACTCGAGGGACCCCTAAAATATCTACCCAAGTATAAAAACAACAGATCGAAGTGTTCTAACTCCCATAATTGTTTTATGATGCTTAGTTTAAATAATAGACCATCCAGTAAATTCTAAAATTCAAATTCCCTTGAAATTTTACCTTGGCTCAGAACATGGTTCATTACAACCTCCCTAATATAGAAAGTATCATCCATAATAAGACTTTGGGAATAAATAAAAAACCACCCTACCTAAAAGGGTTGTTAAGTATCATCCAAATGGTCACTTTGCGCTTCCAAATTCCAAACTCACCTCATGGAAATACTTAAGCATATGGAACTTGAGTTGCCTGATACAATGCTCATTTTCCTTATGAAACATTAAAATGGTTCTTACATTAGGTCATTTAGCTAGAGACATGGTCATGTAATCTTATCTTTAAACATCTAATCGATGGTCATCCCCACCTTATGTTTTTATCAAAAAAAGGGGGGAAATTTCAAACTGCAACACCTCTACGATCAGAATTTCCTACAAAGCATGCCACTAAGAATTCTAGGGACACTTCTTGCGTGATTTCCTTAACTAGGAGAACCCAATTACATATGAGGTCATATCCAGGACAAAACCACAAATAAATAGCCGAATCCCAGTTAACATAACCAGATATGGTCATGCAAGCCTTCATTGAATGGTGCAATGGGCCTTTACACCACACCAACCTTAACCCGATGGTGTTCATTAAAATGGTTCCATTTGACCATATACATCAAATAAGAATCAAAAATATGTTGAGATAATATAACCAACTTATCCCAAAAATTCTCTCCTTAAACATCTAGTGAGTTTACAAACATAACCACAATGCCTTCCTCTAACTCATTTTGCATTTAACATGACCACATACACTGAAGTACATACCTAACTTTCAAGGACATCCCATGATAAAACCACCACCTAGTTATTTAAACTATTGTGACTAAGCATGAAAAAGGGTAACCTTACTTCATCCCACTAGAATCTTCACCCTTTAAAAATCACTTCCGATCATGACAACAAGTATGGGATAACCTTGGATTCCTTGAATTGAATTTCAAGGAACTAACCCAAGGTAGTCAATAGTCCATGTTTACATGTGAGACATAGGTACAAGGCCAAGACATTCAAATCATATCATTAAAAAATCCAATAGATTAATCCACCTGGTGGTTATTTCAAAAGAAAATGGATGGTTTCTGTGAGGCTTCCCAAGGCATTCCAACATTCGAACCCCAAGTATCACCTAGGACTAACCATGCCTCGAAGAAAACCGTGCATCTAGCATAAAACATTGAGAGAAAAAACCTAGACAAGCCCCATGGAATTTTAAACATTAGGGTAGCATATTACCGATGATATATTAGTAAATCAAGATGATGAAAAGATAGGGGACATGCTCATCACTAAGAAAGAGTACACTAAGAATAAAAAAAATCCAAAAGAAGAACAGTCAAACCACCACTAGTTTATATCTTAAAAGTAGTTTTTCTTCACCTACCGACGTGTAGTCATTAACCAATCACAATACCTTTACCACCTGTGGTATCACATGATCTTTAGAAATTTTCCACTAAAGTTCATCTCTAAGGACAAAAGTGTTCCTCAATAGTCATATACATATCCAACCACATCAGTGTCATCCTTCCAAGAAAGTACTGACAATATTCTAGACTTTAAAGCCTCAAGAAAATTCAAGCAAGAGTGACCATTTTTTAATAGTCTTTTCATAATTGTGTTCATTGTACTTGTAAGGACACGTTTACCGGAACTAGTGTGACTTTCCCCACCTTAGGAGTGTCCTATTCATAGAAATAATAGATATATCAGCTGCTCACAAGTTCACTAGATCTGAATCCTCTTAAAATGAAAACATTTAATAATTTGTCATGAAAAACAAACTAAACTTATTAGTGTGTCAAAACAAATTATTCTCTTGAAACTCCATCCTAGGAATTGGGATGAATTGATTCCTTTAACTCCTTATTCCCTCTATTTCAAAGATGACCCGGGAATGTAATTAATAGCATAAATCTCATCAATTATACCAAACTCAACTGGTTCATTATACCATTTAGAAACCCATTTGGTACCATATATAACAATGCATAATAACCTGATATTATAAGAGAAACTATCACATAGTGAAGACTATCCATAGTTTTTTTACCCTACACACTCAATTATTAGATATATCACACAGAAAACCAGCTCAAGTCGTATTATCTCAAACGAATATAAAATAGACTGACAACCTCAGGGGTCTCCCAAGGGAAAATAAACATGGTCACGGAACTAGTAAGAGGTTGACCATGCCCTATGCATATATAACCTGATAAAATTGAGAATTACTCAATGATTATCCCATAACAAGTTTATAATAGCACAAAACCACCCATCTGAACAAGGTTGTTATTAAGAAGCTAAGAGTACTATAAGGTTCAATGGTACCAAGTAAGAGAAAGCTCACAACAATCAGCAAGGCATTCAAGCTCTATGGGAGACACCTACCTTAGGTTATCCCATCACAAAAGAATAAGTGTCACCCCAATAACTAGTTCATACCAAATAGTTAATTCACTAGGATCCAGAGCATTTGATTTGATCCATTTCTAAAAGAGAAAATCTTTTGTAAAATGATCACATTTCCATTCCAAGGCTACTCAAATAGAGGTTTAAACTACCCTTAAATGGGGGTTTAAACAAAGGACACCACCTGGGGTTCTATTTTTAAGTCATTTCATTATTATCATTCAATATTTAAACATTTAAAGTATTTTAAAAAAACATCTATAGATAATAGGTAAGTCTTATTGAACCTCCTTTTCAATAATTAAACATTATTTAACATCCCATCATATTCAGGAAATTCATGAATGAAATTCATCTTTTAAAATTATAACAAATAAGGTGACCTAAGAGGGTCTTCTTAAAACAACTTGGGTTCATTAGAATTAAAACCAACTGTATTTATTTAGTTATTGAGATTATAAACACCCATAGAGTGTTATCTCATAAGAAACAGACCCCAACTGACCTACTTGAGTACATTTTTAAATTTTGAAAGTAAAATAATACTTTTTAATTTCAAAATTTAAAAGGATTTCACCTGTATAATCATTTCAAGATATACCACAAGGTCATATATATAAAGTCTCAGTTACCTGGGTGGCCATATACCAAATCCAAGAAGTGTCCATACACTTTATAGGTTGGCATTTGGATTCCATTAATCAAAAACAATTTTCTTTAGAATTTTATGTCATACAGCTTTTTCATTTACAATTGTCTCAAAAATAAACCATGATCGTGTATAAGGGTTCAATTATATGGTTTTTCATCTACCAATCTATAAAGTGCTCATACATTTTATAGGTTTTCATTTGGCTCCCATTAATCGAAATAATTTTACTTTAAAAGTTTAAACTTTAGTACCATTTACATTTAAACCAAGTTCTCTAGATGTATATACAAGTTCAAAATATGGTTTGAATACTTGGGCTACCTTTTCCCAATTATATGATGCTCATACACCTTATAAATGAAAACTGGCTCCCATTTAATCACAATCAATTAACTATTAAAATTCAGACTCATGCAGCCTTTTCATTTTAATAATTTTATTTAGAGACGTGTAAATCTCAAGGATGGTTTGAGTACATAGGTTACATTTTCCCAATCATAAGGCACCCATACACCTTACAACTGAAAACTATCCCTTGTTTACTCACATCCCAAGCAACCAATTATATATCATAAAAAAATTAGCAAGATATGACAAGTAGTAAACACAGAGATTCATGATAAACAAGCAAGAATCATGTCATATAATCACATAATCATATTATATAAGAAATAATGCTAAAAATTACCTAAACAGATACAAACTGAGCATGTCATGGCACAAAAGGCATGCAATTAGAATCCGCAAGAATGCTATAAATAAAACTATATGGCATGGCATAAGCATGGAATGTGAATTTCTATGTGCCTATAATGATTCATGTAATGATTCATCCTAACCATATCAGATCAATGGTGAGATACCATAAATTACATAAATAAATCGGCATTAGAAATTACACCCTTAGATCAGGGTGAAACCATAATCAAATTTAATATCAAACAGAATGAACAAAAATCCTAGCCCTATCCATGTGGACTTTCCCCAGCGGTGGGGAGATCATTCCCCGAAACGGATATTTAAAAAGTTTTGAAACATTCCTAGTATCTTCTCTACCAACCAAAAATAGTAAGACAAAGGAAAATAATGGCTATGATACCACTTTGTAACATCCTGTCCTAAATGACCACTAAGACGGTAGACATACCGGTGGGTCACATGGCCTCAAGATCACCTCCCAATAGGTGAGAGGTTTACAACTAGCAGTAAGGGTCTAAGGAGGTGATAGAGGGGATACTATACCCTCATAATCAAAGTACCACTATGATATAATAGAAAATAAATAACACACAATAGTGAAATCAATAATAAAATAAAGATAGAGTAGCGGAATAATAGTATAACTAATTATAAATGATAGACAATGAAAATGTATAAAATTCAAACAATTCCTAACAATGATACATAAACCAAATAGAAGACATGAAATAAGAAGAAAATTACAGCACTGAACATAAATAAAGAAAACAAGAAAAATCACCAAAAGCAATCTTTATAAGAATTCTAATCTTTAACTTAGTCTTGTGCTCCTAACTCCCAAGTACAAGAAAACAGCAAAAGAAATCATCCATGGTCTTGTGAATATAAGGTCTACTCTATTACAAAAGGGAAATGGAGTCTTGAGTAGGGTTTGAGATATAAATCCGTGTAGGTTACAACCCAGAGTGTATATGACTAAAAATATGGTAATGAATTTTGCAGGGTAATATGAATAATAAATATACTGAAAAAAAAATTACCATCCCACTTAGGTTCCTAAATGAAACTTGGTAGCTCTACCTGCTATGACTCATGGCCTGAATGAGTTTCTAATCAATATATATATATATATATATATCAAGGATAAATATATATAGTATAGTTATATATTGAGTCCACCTATATAAACTAAGTACAAACATATTTAATTGGTGGTATACCAAGAATACTAAGTTCTAGCTAGATCGGGAATAACTCAATCATCCATAACTAGTCTAAATGAGCCTATAAGCTCAAGAAATAGGGAATATTTCCAACATCTCAATAGAGTGTGATATTTCATGCATGACACTTGGGATAGTGAGTGAGCCATCATTTTTTCATTATAAAAATGGAGATCGGTGCCTCATCCCAACGTCTTAAATAGTACCAATGGTGTGAAACATCATAAACTCAATACCCAATATAAGGGAGTGTGATTTTACACCGTGTTTAATAGATACCTTACCATAGTCTACTGGAACTATATATGGTGTAATCATATATCAATAATAATATAAGTGATTAGGAATTACCTCTCAGGCTTTACATTTATCAATATTGTTATATAATTAATAGAATTACACTTAACAATATCCTATAAAATGCATGCTATGATCGATGTGGCCTTTCCATCCTTTATAACTCATTTCATTTAAATTAAACCATATAATCCATTCAATTAAGGAAAATCATTATTAACAATATCATCATGTTAATTCATACCATTTAAATAATTTAAGTTATTAAATCCATCATGTAAATCCATTCCATTTATTTCATTCCATAAAATTAATCATGCAATGGAAGTTCATTTTACTAGATAAAAAAGGTCACTTAGAGGATACCTTCAATAATTGAGAAATTTCCTACAATTGGAATATCATTTATATTCTAGCCTGATCCCTTATGAGGTCCTTGGATCAGTTAAAAATTTAACAATGGATGGAAATTCCATTTAAGAGCATCAAAGAGTCCACGCACTAGCTTAACACATATCAAGCACTAACATAAAGCCATAAGGAACACTCGAAGCCGTAAAGTAATCATGGTATAATTAACAAATAACCACTTTGAAATTTTGAACATAATACACCCCATTTGATGGGTTTTAATATAAAATCATTCCATTTTTTATGAAACAATTCATTTAGCCTAAACAAGCATCACATTAAGAAAACTTTTTAGAAAAGAAACAACTAAATATAGAAAAACAATACAAGGTTTCACAAGGAACTTAGGAGGTTTCACTTTCTATTGGGCTCACAATTATCAGGGTAAATTAATTTAGAATATAATATGAAATATTAGAAGGAATTTCAATCTTTTAAACAATTATTTAATAAGGGGAACATAAGCTCGCACAACCATGTGGAATCTTTGATTGAGGTTAGCAACCTCAAACTACAATAAAATGATTAATAGGAGTAATAAAAGGTGAGAATATCAACTTAGTATTAATAAACCAATTATAAATCAAATTTTGAAAAAATATTTCATGCATCACAGTGGATCTATACACAAAACAATGGAAAATTTAGGGAAAAGATGTAAATCACCTACCTCATACATAGGACGATCCACTTAGAAAATATCAAGCTCTTATTTGATATAGTTTAAAATAATTCAAAAAGATGTACATTTTCCCTGAAAATATGGAAAATGATCATACACCTTAATAACTTGTTAAATGGAATTTTAAATTAATAATTACTAAGGAGGAATCAAGAGATTTCCATTATGAATCCTTAGAGACCAACGACTATCAACTCCGACGTTGGATGGAGGAGATCCAAAAAAGACAAGGTGAGGCTTGGGAGACACCCATAAAACGAGTGAGAAGAGGTACCCACTTTATGAGGATAGTAATATAAAGAGAAGAGAAAAGTTAAACCCTTTAAGGGCAGTTTTTTCATTTCACCCTCAAAATGGGGTTTCACGGTTTTTTATCGAGGCCGCATGGTTTCAGAAAAACCATGTGCTCTATGAAGACCTTTAAAAATTGGGAGTTCTAGGTCCTATCACTCTCAAAACTAAAATAGGAACACAATGGACCACTTTTTCCTTTACCCAAGTCTAAAAACAAAAATTTTGGTTCTTCACCTCCTAAAATTGAGTTCTGAAGCTCGGTTTAAAAAATGGGTTGTCTAGTAAATGCCAAAATTTAAATTTCATTGAACTTTTACCATGGGCCAAAACATGGGTCATTGAATATTTAATAAATCATATAAATTATTTTAAAATACTATTTTTAATTCTTAAGACACATGTTTAATGTTTTCAAAACTGAAGTAATATTTCAAATTAAATGTTTTTTTATGTACTTATAAAAAAGGTCATACTTTATCACTTTTATAAATTAAATATAACAAAATTTTTGTCATAATTAAGATAAATATATATATATTAGTTAAAAATTTTAATTTTATTTTGAGGAAAAAATATAATATTATAATAATTAATATAAATTTCTATGATAATGATAAAATTGTTTTTTAAATGATTTATTTTATTAATATCATATAATTTTTATTCAGTCATTAAAACATATCTAATTTAATATATGGATATAATATTATTTTTAACCTAATATATAATTATATTAACACTAATTCAATTGTTAATCAATAATAAATAATATTAAAAAACACAAAATGGTTAAAAGTATTTTTTTCAACGAAAATTATTTTTTATATATTATATATTTTAATTTCAAAGTAGATTTTCTATTTTTAAAAAATTAAACTACATTAAATGAAGAATAAATTTAGTTTCAAAGAGTAAAAATTTTGCAATAGGTCTTACATTAAATATTTTAAATTAAATATAAATTAATTATCTAAAAAATAAGTTATCAAGGAAAAAATCAAGATGTAAAACTATAAAAAAACTTATTTTAAAACACATGAAACAATATTAAAATGTGTATTGAAACTATTGGATGGGGATTTTTTGAACCAAGACCAAGAAAAAATTTATTATTATGATATTTTGGATTCATTATTCATGTAATTGAGTAATAATATCATTAAGGTTTAAAAGAGTATTCTAAAAATATCCCTTTTCTTCACTTAGAAATAGGGATCACTTGCACCCCTCCTAAGTAACACTTCCCGTTAAATCTAAATTTAACATATTCCAAATCTACCTCTCCAATATTTCATTTTCTCATCATTTATAAAATGGTGTCTATAATTTATCTTAAGGCCTTAACTTCTAGGAAATCTCAAAGTTAAGATTAAGTCTCCAATGAAGTTAAGTGCATGCGTAGAATGAATTTGAAAAATGAGGAATGTGATTTTCCATGCTTCCTTCATGAATTTTATGTTACAAGTGATATTTATTTTTCTCCATTTTATAAAATATTATTATTATTAACCTATTATATTATTTATAAATTTCACTTATATATATACCTAGTTAAATTTACAATTCATTTTTTGGATTATAAATGTTATTATTTTCAATTTAAATTTCCATTTTTATGTAAACCCGGTTTTAGGGAACTTTCTTATTTCTTGTCCCATGTTGAGAATCACACCCAATGAGGTATTTTTAAACCATTATTATCTTATAAAACCCATCATTATATTATGGATAAATCTTTTATTTCAATTCTTGTATTATAGAATATATTAAGGTCTTTAATTCTTTAAAGATTTCCTTTACTCATTTCATAATGTATCACCCAAGTGTAATGTTTATATTCTTTTTTATGCTAGATCATTCTAACAAATTTTCTTTGTTTAATATCTATATTTTGGACCAATATAACGTTTACAAATATGAAAATTAAAAACAATTCAATTCATTCTTCTTTTGAGAATCCTTATTATTTAGTCTTCGGTTGTGCCTTGAATCATAATTATGAAACCCACTTCTTTATCATGGGTTTTATCATACTTATGATTTATGTATGGTTTATTTTATCTATATGGAATGCATATGTATCAGTTTCATTTATGTGATGGGTGGGGATAAAATTATATATCCTTCCAAGGTATTGATTAAATATTTATATATCATGATATTTTGTATAAGGGTTTAAAGAGTGAACCTAATCCACCAAGGGACTCTCTACACTTTATAAATATTTTCTTGGGGGTGGACCTTGAATTATTTTTATGATATCATATTCATTATGGTTTCCAAATTTTTAAGATATTATAAAATCATTTCATTATTTCGTGTATCTAGGCATATGGTCATCCTCTTTATGATTTCATTTATGCCTCTTAACTCTCATGTTATATTATATTTCCATGTTTATTCCCTTATTGGGATTCATAGATCACCATTATCCTTATGTATTTAACAAGGATATAAAATGCAGTTTGAGACTTCTATGGGATTTAGGATCACTTTATGGAGTCATAAATAAATATGATGTTTTAATATTTAAGTTGATGTATTGGTATGTATAATCATCTAAAGCCCCTAGACCTCTGGATTATTCAACTTTATTTTTTGGAAATTTATGTTAAGAATTATGAAATATAATATTTTTATTACTTGGGAAACCATAGTTGGTATCAAAGGATTCCAAATTTATTTTTCAGTATTAGGATGAATGAACCTTATTGAAAACCATAGGGATAATCTCATTATTGTACTTTTATGTTATTTTAGGAAGGACTGGTTGTATTTATATAGAGAATCTATAAACTATCCTGAGAATAGAGTCTACTTATATATAAATATATATATATATATATATATATATATAATTTATCTTTTAATCTCTTCATGTGTTTAACGAACTAACCTAAGTCGACTAGAAATGCCACCCAATCTGGCCCATCACAATGGTGAGGTATAAGAAAGATAATGGAAAAAGTATTGGATATAAAAAAACAAGACATACAAGTAGAGTAAAATATAGAAGAAAATAGATACATCAAGATCTATATAACCCAATACAAATAGGGTAAACTATATGGGTACTACTAGATGAAAGAAACAAGTATCCATGTTACCAATCGTAACCACCAACACATCCCACTATGAAGTCGGAGGCAATAAGCGAAGCCGACAAGCTACATAATTCCCTTCCCTTTACCAATATCCTTTAATACAACATCTATATCTTTCTAAAGAAAAAATATTAGGGTGTGAGCACAAATTATCAGTAGGATACCACTAAATAGTATGTACAATGTCTGATATCAAAAATGTAGTAGTTATAGATTTTAAAACAAAAATGGTTTTATAAATCATTTTCATAAATCCAAACCCATTTGTAAATCATTAATTTGTTTTTCATAAAATCCTTTAATATTCACAAATCTATGAATTTTAAAGTGATTAAGAAAGAAATAATATCAATTCCTGATAAATTAATAAAGAAAACACATATCAATGAAATAATCTATCATGAAAAACTATGTGATATAAAGTCATGTGAAAAACATTTAAGAAAATATCCATAAAAAATCAATCATGCGATAAACAAACAATAAATTAAAAAGTAATCTATACATGGACCTAGAATATGGTAATATTTAACAGACATAAAATAATAAAAAACTAGAAATATTTTGGTATCAACCAATATTCATTCCTCCCACAGTCTATCTGTATCACAAAATTAACCCATATTAGTACCACACTAACTAGGTCACCTATGTCTATTTCTGAATGCACCCTAGGTTCCAAATGTGAATATTTTTTTAATATCTATTTAAAAACTATGTTTACAATTGATAAATAATTCTCAAATCCAAGAAAATCCACCTTACTCTTTAAAAACACATTTTCGAACCAAACCCATCGTTCAAGCATTTAACCAAACACATGGCGTGCACAAACTGTTTTTAAATAAAACCCCCTTTTAAAAATGATTTATTTTTAAAAAATACATTTTTATAACAAATAAATTCAATTCAATTAATAAACCAAATTAATTGACAAGAACCATAAGAAATTTATATAATTAAACCATTGTATAGAAACACCTAACTCAAGAACAAGGGTAGATCTAATTGCCTTAAAAAGTACAGACAAGGAAAGAGATGATCGGGTCCCCACAATCCAATATCCAAAAGAAACACATAAATACTCTATCAAAAACAATAGATCTATCATATATTTCCCCTTCAGGTTCCACAGGGTGATGGGAGAAGAGATCCAATTATGATCTAAGAAGAAAAAAAACTGGATCATGAAGGAAATCCACCTAGAATCCTAAGGTAGAAGCCTCTAGATAGCTTGTGAATAATTAGGCCAAGGATAAATGATATTAGGGGTGATTTGGAATAAAAATAACCAAGGGTGAAAGAGTAGAAATCAATTTTTTAAAGGTACAAAGTGTCATTTGTTGTTAAGACACATAGTTATACAAACTATACCAACTGTGTATGGATATTGTCTCTTTAAAAATACAAGCTACATGGTCTCTTGGGAGAAGCTTCATGGTTTGGTCACTCCATGAAACCCCCTTGGAAAAACACCCATACCTGCACGGTTTTACATTGTGAGTGACACAATTTCTTGAAACATTCTCAAACTGTGAAAAAATCCACTATTAAAACATAGGTCCATACCACACACTTTCCCCACTATTAGTATTAACCATGCACGAACTATGCCCATGGTATGAATCAAAAAAATCATTATTTTCAACCCTAGTTACCCAAAAATCTATAGATCTAATTTAAATAGAGGACAATCTTAGATTAAAGCGTACCTAATATCTGGTGGGTGCTACAATTCTCCCCACCCAAAAATCTTTCTATCCAAAAAAGGTTTTCAAGATCCTGGGCTTACAAAAAGAGAATTCCACTTTTGCCTCATCAAAAATTCACACTCCCACATATCACAATTATCTTGTCTTCACAACCATAGTACCCTAATAAATTGAATAATTTTACCATATATTCCCTTATCATGGAAATCCTTAATCTAAAATGGAATCTCAACAATAGTGGTATTAGACTCAATATCAACATCCACCCATTCAATCACATTGAAAGGATCTGGTTGATACCACCACATCTGAGAAAAATGAAGCATGTCATGGATTGAAGTCAAATGGGATGGTAATACTAACCTATATTCCACCTTTCAAAATCAATTTATGATATTAAATGGGCTAATAAAACTTGGTGCCAAATTACCCTTATAACCCAAAAAATGATGCCCCAAGTGAGATGAAACTCTATAAAAACCTCAATCACCAAACTCAAACTCTAGAGGACAATGATGATGGAACGCATAAGATTTTTGATAGCTATATGTTGTCACCGACATCTTCTAGATCAACTCCTCCTTTTCCATAATCTCCTAAATAAGACTTGATCCAAATAAGGACCACTCTCCCAACTCTTCCTAATATAAGGGAGATCTACATGGTTTTTAATATAATGATTCAAAGGGTTTCATCATTATTGAGTCCTAATAACTAATTTTATAGGTAAATTCGATCATAGAGAAATTATTTTCTAAAAATCTACTAAATTAGACCACGCAAGCCCAAATCATATCCTCAAGAACCTGGATATATCTCTATGTATGTCCATGCGCGTGCGGATTATAATTAATGCTGAATTTAATCTAGGAACACATCACCTTATGAAAACCTTTACAAAACCAGTACATGACACTCAATTACCTTTCAGAAACAATCACAGTGGTAACACCATGAACTATCATAATCTCTAATACATATAAGTCCCAAATATATTATACCTTCTTCATATCCTTTATAGATAGAAAATGTGTTGATTTCATGAGTTGATTAATGATCACCCAAATGGAATACTTCCCACTATGATTATATAGAAAACCAAAAAGTTTGTCCAAGGACATATCATCCCACTTCCATAACGAAATAAGAAAAGTTTTCAATAACCCAGCAGGTCTCTCATGTTCCAAATTTATTTTATGACAAGTTACAGACTATGAAACAAAATCTAAAATGGAACTCCTCATCCCAGGACACCAATATAAAAGTCTCAAGTAATGATACATCTTGTTATGCTTAGGGTGTATGAACCAACATGAGTGGTTTCCATAATACATTAACTACTGCCTCATAGAAAATGGGAAGAACAATCTGCTATGAAAGTAAAAAAGATCTATTGGGACAACAAGACCACAAACATGATGTATGGAATCTTGGATATTTATTACATAACTTTTCATTACATTGTACAAACAGAGGATCTTTTAATGTTTATTTTCTAGGAAATAAGGCACATAATACAAGGAAACAACAAAAATTATTCAAATACACTTGAAATAACTCTTTTTAGGTTCATCCTAAGTATATTTATTGCATCTTGTAACTTTGGGACATACATCAAAGGACCAGGGTGAGCATGAGGCCCAATAAGGGAAATAGTTTACATGTGATCATGTGGAATATCAATAAGAACATGAAGAATATCATTGTGGCATGAGAAAGGGAACACAGGGAATATCACTATAAAAATAACAAGAATCATAAAATGTAAATTTGGCTAAATCATTTAAACGATACATTCATAAGCATATCACCAAATCTTTTCACTGAGGTGTCAAAAATTAAAATTACCATGTTTATTCACAAAGGTATCATAAAAAAATGTCAAATATAGAGATTAAATTCTTTAACCAATGAATTAGAGTGATATCAGGGAGAACCCTTCATATTCATTATTTTATACGATCCACATAGATCATAATCAAAAATTTCATAAATAAATTGTGAATAATAAATACCATGTTTCTTATCAAAATAATGGCATCCAAAAGTGCTTAAAGACATGATGATTTTGTCATTTTTAACCCAAAAAATGGAATGTGGATTTCTTATATGTAAATATTTGAATAAAAATAATAATTTTTCCATATAGGTGAATACCCCTATAAAATAAAAAGAATTTGGAATTCATAAAAAAGATTATTATAGAGAATTTATAAAGTATAGAGAGAAATTTGAGAACTAAATTCAGCAACATGACAAGTGTAAAATGTGGTTTTAGAAAATGGGAAAATGAGAGAGGAAATGGGAATATCATTGATAAAACATTATTTGGAAGTAATTTTATGATAAAAAGGTTCAGAAAAGATATTAATCATAACAATTTGAAGACATATAAAAAAATAAGTTCTTGAATTGAAGAGAAAAGAAGGATAATTCTTTCACTATGAAAAGTTACTCCTAGATCTTGAGGAATGGAACCTTGGGGGCTTGAGAACACCTTATGGGGATAATTGAAAGGTAAAACCACCATAAAATCATGTATAATAGATTTATAGATAAAGGAAATGGAGAAACGGGTCGGTATTTATAGAAAAAGTGGAGAATTTGTTTATTAATATCCAAATATATGCCTTGTAAATATTGGGTGTCGAAAATAAAAAAAAAGTTGACTTACCCAAGATTTTTTACCATGTTATTAAAACTTTGGGACATATTTTTTTTATTTTAACCCAAAATAACTCATCATCATTTTTTAATACTTATTTTGGATTGGAAAATTAATGTTTCCACAAAATAACTTTTTTAAAATTAATTTTTCCATTTTAAACTTTGAAAAGTAACTTATATGTTTAGAAATTGATTAAAATAAATTAAAAAAATTGATATTAACAAAATAAAATAATTTTGGTTGATTATTTTTGTTAATTAATTATTATATCATTTTAACATAATTATGATTTCATTAAACATATCGAAAAACCCAAAATATATATTTATTATTCACGGGAAAAAAGTATTTTAGAAAATTATAATAAATTCTACCTAACCTAAATTTGACGTGATGATTTAGAAAATTATGTTTATTCTATCATAATAATTCTTTAAATATTATAATTTTCACTTTTAAATATATAAATCATTATTTATTAAAAAATAGAGGGTTGTAAAGAGTAATCAAATTTTTGACACTTAAAAAATTTGTAGGAAATCAAAAAATTATATTATCATTTATATTTCAATAAGAGTTTATTTGACATAATATTTCATTAAAATAAATATTGCTCAAAATAACTTAGTTTATTGTAAAAATTTATATCCTTTTTGAAAAGTACAATTTTTTTCTGAACAAAATCAATTTATCAAATCTGCCTCAAATAAAAATATATTTATTAAGAAAAACTATTCTTAAAATGGAATTGATGGAATGAAAATTTTATTTATATGTAGGAATTTTACTTTAAGAAATTAATTCTTGGACACATAACCCTTTATTTTACCTTCATACTCTTTATGGGTAGGGTGTGTGATAGTGGTAGTTTCATGGGGTGGCTCGGCTAACATCGACTGAGTGGTAATTTCCAATAGCTTAAACTTCTCCTATAAGTGATTTAGTTCTATTTTCAATTGTTAAGCTCAACTTAGGCTTGGTCAAGGGAAATCCCTAGAGATTTCACCTTCTTTTGAAGTTCTGAAAAATAAGCTCCATACAGCATGACTTTACTACTTGAGGTCAACGCCTCTCTTTTCCCCTTTAATTATCCTTTATCATTGCTACTTATAAACACTAATTATAACATTAAATTTATTACCAAGAGTATAGATTCCAATGGTCATATTGAATAATGATCATGATAACCAATTGTATTATTTTACCAGTGGTCATATAAATTTCAAATCCTGATGGTCACATTTCCCTTTTTGTCTAGTTTTAAGGTTTTTCATTTGAATTGGTTTCATAGATGACTAATGTAATGATAATTGTTATTGAGATAAAATTTTATTGGGTTCTCTTTATTTGGTACATGTATAATATTATATAATATATATGAAACACATTTATTCAAATATCATTTAAAAAGTCTATGTTGTTCAATTATTACCAACATAAGAAATTTTATCCCTGAAATTTCAACTCATTATCTCTGTTAAGAAAATGTGAGTGTACTTATTCGTCATTTTTTCCTCTGGTTCCCATGTCACCTATTAAAAATTATGGTTCCACCACAACATTTTGACAATGTGTGTAGTCTTTTTGTGTATAACCTTGTCCCTACAGTCCAAGATCTCGACCAGTTACTCCTCATAAGAGAGATTGTGTTCCAGTTATGCCACATCAAGATTCTGTACAAGTGAGAGATATGGTATGCACTTCCTTAAGAGAGATATTTTAAATACGTCATAAAATTGATCTATATTTGGTGGAAGTTCTGGACGATATGTCACTTCTCCTATGAGATCTATAATTTCATAGGGGATAATGTACATAGGGCTAAGACTCCCTTTCTTCCCAAACTACATGAATCTCTTCCATGGTGATGTCTAAAGGTTAAATATATCACCAAAATTAAACACCAAGTTCCTTCGATAGGTTTCAGTATATCTCCTCTTCCAACTCTGAGTAGCAATTTTGTTTTTTTAAATGGCATGACCCTTTTTTGTCATCTCTTGCACAAGATCGGTCCCAAGAATCTTTCTCTCACAAAATTCAACCCAGCATGTCAAAGCTCTATATCGCTTCCCATATAGAGCATCATAGGGTTCCATTTGAATACTCGAGTGGAATATTTTGTTTTATAAGAACTCAACTAATGGGGTGTTGATCTCATATACCATTAAATCCCATTTAGAATGTTCTCATCATGCCCTCGAGTGTCTAAATAGTCCTTTCTGATTTTCCATTAGTTTGGGGGTTATAGGACATACTGAAATTAAATTTAGTATTTCGATCATGTTAAAGAGTTCTATATAATTTATATTTAAACCTTGGATCATGATCTGAAAAAAAAAGTGGTTCCCATGCATCCTAACCACTTCTTAACATATGAATTGTCTAGTTTATCAAGAGATAAATCTTCACGAATAGAAAAAAAATGGGCAGTCTTGGTGAGTAGGTCCACTATAACCCATAGCGCATTGTTTCTTTTAGATATAACCCTTAGATGATCCTCATTCCCCCATGAAATTTTTTGAATATATTAGAATATTATCAATGAAATCTATCACAAATTTATTATGGTTGTCCTTAAAGAATCTATTCATCGAATCCATAATTATAGTAGGAACATTATTCAAGTTTAATGGAATAACAACAAACTCCAAACTCCCATATCCTGATCGAAAGGAACTCTTTGGAATATATTATTTCATCACCCTTAATTGATGAAAACCAGATTGAAGATAAATATTAGAGAAGAATTTATCCCCATGAATTTGTTCAACTAAATCATCAATACTTTGGAGAGGGTACTCATTCTTTATTGTGATCCCATTAAGCTCTCTATAATCAATGAATATTCACATTGATCCATCCTTCTTCCTCACAAAGAAAATAAGTTCTCCCCAAGAAGACACACTTAGTCAGAAAAAAAAACCCTTCTCCAAAAGATCTTGATTTGTTTATTCAATTCATCAACATCCACATTTTCAATTCTATTTGGGGTCTTTGATATCATCTTGGATCTAGGTATAAGTTCAACAAATAACTCTACCTCTCTTTCTAGGGGATTTCCAAGTAAATCATCCAGAAATGAATCAATGTATTCTTGAAAGATGGGGACATTCTCTATATTTATACTTTCATTTCCTTCTCCCACTTCATCGATAATATCCATTAAGAAGGCTATGGTAGGTGCTTCTAGACAAATCTCATTTCGAGATGTCTCTCCTTTGAAAATGAATATATGTTTTCAATTCAATAATACTAAGATTTAATTGATTATGAAATTTATCTTATCATTATACTTTGAGATCCAATCCATATCTACTATAGTGAGGAATTACACTTTGGGAATGACTACTATATTTTTTATGAGATTGTGCTCACCAAATTCAATACTATAGTTTCTGTACACTAATGATGCTTGGATAATACATCTAAGAGTCCAAACTAATAACTCTACCTATAAAAGCTCTAGTATTGATTCTATATTCTTTGAAAACAAATTGAAAATAAAGGAATGTGCAGAACTAGAATCAAAAAAAAATCAAACTTTGATGGAACTATGAGAGTACCTTCTACCACATCATTTAGAGCCTCACCATTATCTACTATGATAGAAAATTAATAACCTTTCTCCCTTGACCAATGATTAGTTTTATGGTGATAACCCTACATTATATAAGAATTTAGATAGTGATTGGAAAAGTTTCCAATCTATACACACTTGAATAATTGAACTCTAGACTGCACCTAAAATATCTTCTCTTTGTTGTTAGTGTTGAGAAGATGAGGCTTCACATCACCGTGATAGTTCTGAGCTATATAGATAACTCATCCACACATGTAACATTTCTCACTCCTGAGCAAGTATTTCCCCAAATGATTTTTCCTACATTTGTTTCATGTGGAAAGTTTCACTTTTTTTCCTCATCTTCCAAGATCAAAGTTCCTCCTTGAGTTTATATCCATAGATATCTTCTTTTCATTCGACTTATGTGAACACTTCATTTATATAAACTTGAATTCAACCTTGATTAAGCTTTGTATAATCTCCTCATATCTTTTATAGTCACAATTTTATTGATTTCTCCGTAGATGGGGTATCAATACACCAAAGAATATATTAATGTTTCCCTTAGGATCTATAAAAAAGTTGTAGGTGTAATGATAAAGTCCTGTAAAGTTCATCCCATATCATCCTACAGATTAATTTTCCTTTTTCTTTAATTTTTTTAATTCCCTATCAATTTTTGTTCACATCGAATGGGGGAAATATTTATGGAAAATATTCACTTAAACTCTTCCCACTCCATGGAATCATTCTCCATTATTGGTTTCATGTTTTTAATCAGTGTCCACCACAGATCAGCTTCTCTTTCTAAGTGGTATACTACCAAGGTGACATTATCTTGTTCTAAAATAGTGTATAGAAAAGATAGTTTCAATAGAGCTTATCCACTATTTATAAATTAATGGGTTGACAAAAATAAGGTGGTCATTGATGCATAAAATACAAAATAGAAAGTTGTTCCCTTAGATGTGAAATTTGCCTCTCAGTATGGTTCAAGTTATTTTTCATAACTAAATATATTGGTTTTATTGTTCTCATTAATTTTTCCATTTTAGATTCCATTTGATGGTCATCATTGCATCGTCCATTGTGTGTATTATTTAAGTGGTTCCTCTTATTTCCAACCATATTCTAAAAGAAGATAAATTTATTGAGAAATGTGTTTATTTTATGAATCTTATATTTTTCAAGGAATTCTATATCTTAAATCATTATACATAAATATGTTACTCTTTAATAATAATTACAATATCTATATATCCTTATAAATGGTTTTTAAAACCCTTATTGTTAACCAAGAATATTATATGTGATTTTTAAAATAGGAGTGTAGAAAGGCCTATTGTCATGAACCAGTTCCTGAACGAGTCGAGATCAATGTACTGTTTTTGGTTTTAACCCATAGATATAACTTTTCTAGACCCACATCCACTTGTTCATATCCAAACAGATATTTATTTACTTGTAAACCACATACTTAATACTTTTCCAAAACACCAGGATGTTTTCCAATATTTTAAAAAATTTATAGGGTTTATACTAAAAATTTATTTTCCTCATTCTCACAAATAACTAAACTATCCTTTTGTAACAACTATGGAATCCAACATTTTTGTTACATAACTTTTCATTAAATTATACAAACAGGTAATCTTTTAAAGTTCGGTTTCATGAAAATAAGGTACATAATACATGTAAAATTAAAATATTATTATAATCCACATGAAAGAATTCAAATTAGGTACATCATAAGTACATTTATTTTATCTCATATCCTAGGGATATACATCAAAGGAAAGGGGTGAGCATGTATCCTAGTAAGGTAAGTAGTTTACATATGATCATGGGGAATATCAATAAGTACTTGTGGAATATCATTATGGAATGAGGAAGATAACATGAGGAATATCATCATCAAAATAACATGAATAAAAACATGGAAATATGGTTATAACATTTAAATGACGCATTTATAAGCATGACACTAATGTTTTTCACCGAGGTGTCGTAAATGAAAATTTCCAAGGTTATTCACCAAGATATCAAAAAACATTTCATATTTAGAGATTAAATTCATTACCCAATGAATTTTAATACTATTAGGGTGAACCCTTCATATTTATTAATTAATTTTATCCACGTAGATCATAATCAAAAATTCATAAATAAACAGGGGAGAATAAATAATGGGTTTCTCATCAAAATCATGGCATATAAAGTGCTTAAAGACATGATTATTGCATCATTTTTAACCTAAGAAAAGGGAATGTGGGTTTATTATGTGTAAATACCCCCAATAAAATAAATAATTTATATATATATTTGAATTATCCAAGAAAATAAAAAAATTGGGTATTCAAAAAAAGAAAATAACAGATAATTTCTTGAGTATAGGGAGAAATTTGAGAAGTAAATTCCGGAGTATCAAGGGTATAAATTTTGTCTTAGAAAAGGTTAATATGAGAGGGAAAAAGGGTCTCCCATTGATAAAACATAATTTCCCAATAAATTTTTGATAAAATGATTATAAAATAGAGTAATCATAATAATTTGAAGACATATTAAGAAATAGGTTCTTAAATTGAAGATAAAAGAAGAATAATTCCCTTACCATGAAAAGTCACTCCTATATCTTGATTAATTGAATCTTTGGTTATTTAGGACACCTTGGGGACACTCCTTATGAGGTAAAACCACCATAAATTCATGGAGGATGGATTGGGAGTGAAATAAAATGTATAAATGGGTGGGTATTTATAGCAGAAGTGGAGGATTAGTTTATTAAATTCCAAATATAGGACTAGGAAATCTAGGTTGTGGAAAAAATCATTGACTTACCCATGGTTTTTTCCATGGTTTTGGAAATTTGGAAAATATTTTATGTTATTTTAACCCATAATAATTGATCGTCATTTTTTATTACTTCTTTTGGAATAGAAAACTAAACATCCCATGGAATAATGTTTTTTAAAATCAATGTTTCCATTTCAGACATTGGAAAGTAACGTATATGTTTAGAGATTGATTAAAATCTATAAAAATACTTTATATTAATAAAATAAAATATTTTAGGTCTATTATTGTGGTTAATTGATTAATAAAAAATAATAATATAATTAATAAGTCATTAAACATACCAAAAAAACCAAAATTGTATCTTTAATATTCACATAAAATTATATTATTTTAGTAAAATCTAAAAAATTAACCATAACCTAATTTCAGAGTGAGAACTTATAAAATGATGTCTATTTCATTATAATAATTCTCTAAATATTATTATTTTAACTTTTAAATATAAAAAACATTATTTATTAAAAAAAAATATAGCGTTGTAAGGCATAGTTAAATTTCTGACACATAAAAATTTCGCCGGATATAATAAAATTATTTTATAATTTATATTTAAATAATATATTTTTTGACATAATATTTCATTAAAATTAATTTTATTCACAATACCTTAGTTTATTATTATAATTTATATCTTTTTTGAAAAGTATAATTTGTGTCTGAAAAATCAATTTATCAAATTCATTTAAATTGAACATATATTTTATTAAGAAAAACAATTCATAAAATGGTATTGGTGGAATAAATATTTTATTTATAGAAAGTAATTACACATTAAGCCTCTAAGGCTTGGAAATGTAACCCCTTATTACACTTTTGTACGCCCTAAGGGTGCGGTGTATGATGGTTGTAGTGTCATGGGGTGGCTCAGCTAACATCGACCAAGTGGTAATTTTCACTAACTTGAAATTCTCCCATAGGAAATCTCATTCTAGATTCACCTATTTAATCTCAACTTGGTCTTGGTCAAGGGTGAACACCAATGATGAATCCTCCCTCCCATGTTCTGAAAAATGGGATTCATATGGCATTACTCTACTGGTAGAGGCCATTGCTTCTCCTTTCTACATTAATTATCATTTTTCATTACTACTTATAAACACTAATTATAACATTAAATTTTTTACAAATATTATAGTTTCCAATACTCATATTAAACAGTTATCATATTAAATAATGGTTATATTTTACTAATGATCATACAGCAGATGAATCTCAACTTTCACATTTCCCTTTTTTAGTTGTAGTGTTAGGCATATGAATTCGTTTTGTAGCTGACTAATGTAATGATCACTGTTAATGAGATAAAACTTTATTGCGTTCTATTTATTTTTTACATGTATAATATTATATAATATATATAGCAGACATTTATTCAAATATCATTTTTAAAGTCTAAGTTTTTAAATGATGTCTCATTACAATAAAGGATTTTACCAAAGATTTGGAAATCAGTGTATCTTGCCTAATCAAGCCGAAATCACTAATTAAAATAAAATTCAACATCCTTGAAATCCAAGAACACCTTTACACCAACCACTTCCACTCCCAAACACATATCAATAAACAAACTCATCAGAGGCCACTCCTTAACTGATTCTTTCATGTTTTGTGTCATATGTTTTCATATCAAAGCATTAGAAACCACATTACCCTTCCCAGTATTCAATAAAATATCAAAACAAATTTTTTTAAGAAACTCCACCTAGAATATCTATCACAAATTCAGATCTCTTTGATTAAAATATATTTCATGATCTTATGATCAGAATACGCAGTAAACCACTCTATAAATAGATTTTGACACTATTATTTGAGTGAATTAATAATATTTTCCAAGTCAAGATCATGGATAGAATAGTTCTTCTCATGAGGGAGTAACTCGTCAGAGCTATAGGCCACCACTTATTTCCCCTACATCAAGGCACATCACAAAATCATACTAGAAGCATTAAAGAAAACTTTATAACCTGAACCTAGTTTTAGAATAATCAAAACAGGTGTTGAATTCAACCTCACATTAATATCCTCAAAGAATCTCTAAAATTTTTCATTCTAGTAAAAATTTATGCCCTTAGGGTTAAATCCATCATCAAAGATGTAATCCTAGAGAAATCCTAAAAAAATAACCTATAGTAAACCAAATACAAGAGGCTCTGGATCTCAAACACATTTCTAGGTTGTTCATAGTATTTAATAGACTATATCTTTTTAGGATTCAATAACATTCCCCTCTCTCATATTACATGCCCCAAAATTTTCACTTCCCAAATCCATATTTCACAATTGTAAATATTACCATATAGATGATTTTCCTTCAATGTTAGAAGAATGATATCCAAGTGGTCTATATTCTCCTCCTCTATCTTGTAGTACACTAAAATATCATCCACAAACACACCAAAAAAATTCTAAGAAAAGATGAAATATTTGGTTAATCAAATCTAAAAATACTACAGGATCATTACTTTGGCCAAATGGCGTAACCAAAAACTTGAAATTCCCATATAGGATCCTAAAAATTATCTTAGTTATATCCTCCTCTCAAAATCTTTACTAGTGGTACCCCAAATTAAGTTCAATCATTGAAAACCAATGTTCCCTTTTAATATGGCCAGAGATTTCATCAATCCTAGGAAAAGGTATGTGTTCTTAACAGTCACCTAATTTAACTTTTGATAATCCACATAAATGTTGATACGTCTGTCAACATTCTTTACAAATAGAATAGAAGAAATCCATGGTGATACACTTGGACAAATAAATCTCATAGCATCTGGGTCCTTAAGTTGGACATTTTGTTCGACCCACTCAATAGGTTTCATTCAATAAAATTGAATATAAATTGGAATATTATCAAGGAGAAGGTCAATAGTAAACATTACCTCTCTCTATGGTGGTGTAATAGAAAGACTAATATGGAAATAGATTGTGGTATGAACACACCACAATGGGATGTGGACTACAAAAAAAGGGTCAACATGATCCAAAAACATCTCTAAATGCTGGCATGAGACTACTCCATCATAACGAACAACTGGCCCTAACCTTCTAGATCTAGAGTCTCACTCACACTGAATATCATGATTGGATCCATCAGAAGATAAAAACTGAACCTAAGGAAGATAAAAGTCTCTCTAGCCCTTAACATTGATCATTCGATTCTTGTCAAGTATCAGGTCAAATATTCCAATATCAATAACTAAAAAGTCACAAAACACCTCGAAGTTGGCTAACACCACCCAACACATGGGACACTTGAACCCTTGTTCAAACCTCATTCCCAAAATCATGGAAAGATACAAAAAGAACATAATAAATTCCAAATTTAAGAGAAAATTATCAAATAACTTTGATGTCATAAAAGAATGATTAACATCGGTATAAAAAAAATATAGCTCCATAGAAGATAAAATAAACATTGTACCTATAATAGTAGTTATCTCTGCTTCATCTTCCTCTAGTACACAGACCTAAAGATGAATTTATCTAGTATTAGACACATGAACATCCCACTTTTCCTAATAATTAGACCCACCACCCTTGGAAGAATCTGTATGTTCTTACAATACCTTGGTGGGAGTGGATCCTATACAATTTTCCTTTAAAAATAATTCATTAGATGGCCTGATAGTTCATAAATATAAAAATTATTAGGATATTCTATATAGTTTGAATTAGTATAACCACTCCTTCCACATTGCCTGCAGAAAAACTAATTTTGTCCAAATGAAGCCCCTAAAACTAGTCTTAAAGAAAACTGGCCACTATTGTGCTTCCTTTTCTAGCTTGAATACATGCACCAGAAAATAACTACACCAACCAAATCTCCAGCCAAACTTATCTTTATAGGTATGTATTTCTTAGATAAATATGCTTTCCGGACTACCTCCATGACAGATATAAGAAACATGGGAATCAACACTGACCAAATATCCAATCTCAATAAAAACTCAACCCTTCAATTCATTAGATATTCCCTAGTGAAAATATTCATTTCTACATGCATCGGCTCAGAAAAAATGGGTGGAATACTCCAGAATGGTATACTTAACATACTCCAAGGTCAGAAACTCCCAGTTATTCACTTCATGTAATGTCTTAGGGTAAAAGTACTGATTAAATATTTTCATGAAATAAGTCCAGGTAAGGTCTTCATGAAACTTATATTTCACACTTTACTCCAACTATCTCCTTCTCGGTCCCTCAATAATTTGTATGGTGATACCCTCATTAGAGTCTTCATGGGTCTTTAAGAAGTTTATGATCCTCTCAATCCACCCAAGCCACTCCTTAGATTCTTAGGGTCCGTTGTCACCATGGAATACAGGTGGTTTCTTCTTAGTGAATTTGTATCCTTGATCCACCCAACATATTGGGTTAATGACACCCACTTGAACCAGAGTCTAAATTATATAGATTATAGATTAAACCAAATAAGGTTCTACTATACGATTCACTTCAAGATTCTATTTTACAGCTTCCTCTCTCGTATTTTGAAGAGTTCTTCTTAGAGGCATTGTATGTTAAGCACAACACAATAGAGAATGTTCCAAAATAATAGTACCAAATTCAAAAAATCATTTCAATTACTTAAAATAATGATAATTTAAATAAATATTAATTATACCAATTAAACTTAACACTCTGATATGGAACACATCCATTTAAATAAACTCTCTATCCAGTTCATTTGAATGGATTAAAAGTCCAATTCTCAAACTTGGTAAAAAGAATTATGACCATCCACGGTAACTTGAGTTAAGACATGCTAGTGACCTATCAGGGTACCCTCCCACAATTACTACCTAAATTGTGATGGTCCTAATTCCTATCTTCCCAAGACACAAAACCAATCTTAGTCATTGTAAACAAACCTCATGCTGATCATCCCGCTACTACCAAATTGTAACAAACCAACATGACTCAAATAGAAAATCCACCTAAGTTGGACCTTAAGGGGGTGAGTTACAACAAATATAACATAAAAAAGTCTTGTATATAAAAAAAAGTAATAAAACTATAGTAAAACATGAAATAAAATAGATACATCCGGATCCATACAACCCAAGACAAACAGGCTAAACTAGAAGAGTGTAACCAAACAAAAGAAACAAGTCTCTATGTGGCCTATATTCACCACCAATCCATCCCACTACGAA
Organism: Viscum album; assembly: GCA_963277665.1. Taxonomy (NCBI): domain Eukaryota; kingdom Viridiplantae; phylum Streptophyta; class Magnoliopsida; order Santalales; family Viscaceae; genus Viscum; species Viscum album. The sequence continues at coordinate 65,867,350 of OY728128.1, forward strand.
GGATGAGACAAGAAGAGAAACCAACATACTATACAATTCCCTTCCCATTACCTATATCCTACAATACAGCATCTATAACCACCCAAATAAAAAATAGGTTATAAGAAAAAATTCTGAGAAGGATTTTACCACAGAGTCTATAAAAGGTCTAAAATTAAGAATTCATCAGTTTTAAATTTAAAAAAATAGTTTATAATGAATATTAATAATCCAACCCCATTTTTAAATCATTCATATGGTTTTAATAAAAGAATTTCATATTCACAAATCCAAGAATATGAAAATTATAAGTAATAAATTTGGAAATAATATCCACACATCATAAGTTATGTAGGTAAACGCATATCCCTAAAATAATTCATCATGTTAAACCATGTGATACAACCTCATGTGAAAAACACGTGATAAACTATCCATAACAAAATTCATCATATAGTAAACAACCATTAAAGGAAAAAATCACTCCACATTAGTCCTTACCATATAGGAATACGTAATTGACATAAAATATTCCTCAAATAGACATATGTTGGTACCAAACAATATCGAGTCCTACCATAGTATTTTGATATCACAAAAGTAACCCCATGTGGTTCCATACACACTAGGGTCACCTATGTCTATTTCGCAATGCACCCAAGGTTCCCAATGTTCCAATTTTATGAAAACCTTTTCAAAATCATGATTATAATTTATAACAAAAAACAAAATCGAATCCAATATGCTTTGGTTTTTTAAAACATGTTTTTGAACCAAAACCATGATTCAAACATTTAATCAAACACTTGATGGGTACAAACAATTTCTAAAGAAAATCCCCTTTAAAAAATAACTTCTTTCCAAAAAATACATTTTCATCACAAATTAATTATATTAAATTATTAACCCAATTTAATCTACAAGATCAATAAGAAATTCATAGAATTGACCTTTTTTATAGAAACTCCAACCTCAAGAACAGAGGTAAATCTAACAGCCTTATAAAACAGAGATCAGGGAAGAGTGGATCAGTTTCTCATGACACTATATCCAAAATAAACACACTGATCCTTTATAAAACTAATTATATATAGTAAACACATCCTCTTTAGGTTCAAAAATAAAATATGATAAGATATCCAATAAGGATATGATAATAAAAGATAAAATCGAATCAAAAACCTAACAAAGCTAAAGTTGTTCCATCAAGGACGAAGGAAATCCACCTAGAATCCCAAAGGAGAATCCTGTAAACTATTGGGGAAGGATTAAGTCGTACATAAATAATATTGGTGGTGAATTTTCCAAAAAATATCAAGGAAAATAGTAATAACCAATCGTTTAAAGGTTTAGAGTGTCTTGAATTGTTAGGCTACATGGTTAGACAAATCGTGCACCAATCATGCATGGAAAATATCTCTTTAAAACACAGGTATCGTGGTATTTTGGGACAACCCATGTGATTTGGTAAAACTATGCAACCCCCTTATACAAACACTTAGATCCCATATATTTTTCACTAGTGAGTCACAATGTTTCTTTAACTATGTTCAAACAGTGAAAAATACATAGTTAAAACACAAATCTATATCACATGGTTTCTACATAGTTAGTAATACTTTTTCACCAAACATTCACATGGTATTTATCCTCTAAAAATATTCATTTTATACCCTTGTTTCCCTAAAACCTCTATAATGACTTTGAAGGAAAACCAGGATTATATTAAATCATGCATAAGATCTGGTTGGTACTATAATGAGTAAAAGGGGGGATGAATATCCTTTGGAATATTCTTAAAAAGAATGGATGTTTTTACCATATGATAAAGAATATCTAGCTAAAATGATTGAATCAAAGGAGAGGGACACTCTTGAATACATTCCTATTATAAGATATTATCTTGATATATTCCTTAAATAATTTCTTGTTCTTCCTCTTAAATGTGAGGTTAAGTTCTCAACTGAACTTACACTTGAATCTTTTTCGAAATCCAAGACTCCATTGAACTAGATGAACTAAATAATAAATTACAAGAACATATGGAAATGGGTTTCAATGAATCGATTACTTCACCATGGGGTTCATCAGTCCTCCTTGTAAAGAAGAAGGATGGGTCTACATGTCTCTGTATCAATTATCATGAACTCAATAAGATCATGAAAAAGAACAAGTATCACCTTCCTTGGATTTATTACTTATTTAATTAGTCACATGGAGGTCAATAATTCTAAAAAGTGGACCTTCAGTCAGGATATCATCATTTAAATATGAATAAGTAGGATATTCCTTTGATTTCCATTCTTAGAAGGTATCGTCACTATGAGTTTATAATCAATCCAATTGGACTCAAAAATGATCTAGTTATATTTATAGACATAATTAGTATAGTCATTAGATATTACTTCAATAAATATTTTGTGGTATTTCTAGATGATAATATTATTTACTCTAAAATCAAGGAGGAACTTGAGGTGTATTTGAATGTTGTGATGAAAACATTGAGGAAGGTGAAGTTATATGAAATGTATAGAAAATTTTCATTTTGGATGGATCAAGTAGGATTATTGGGGCATATTTTCACATGGAAGAGTATATATGTGGACCTTAAAAGACTATGGTGATTGGGAATTCTTCTAGACTATCATCTGTGATGGAGATTTATATTTTTATTATATTCACTAGAAAATATAAGATAATTTTTAGAAATTTATTAAAATTTTCAAACCGACTAACCAAGATTACAAGGAAGGGAGTAAAGTATGACTAGATAAATGAGTGTAAAGAGATATTCAAGGAGATAAAAAAGAGGTTAACCATTGTAGTTTTACTCACTGTGCCCACAAGTGGTAAGGATTTGTGATATATATTGATGCATTAATAAAGTTCTTGATTTACGTACTAATACAGAATCATAAAGTGATAGTTTAGGAGTTAATAATGCTAAAGGGTCATGAACTGAATTATCAAATGCATGATCTTAAGTTGGAAGTAGCAATCTTCATGTAGAATATTTAGAGGAATTACCTATATAGAGAGTGGTGTGTTATATATACAGAACACAAAACCATGAAATATATATTCATGTAGAAGGAAATTGACATGTTCTAACTAAAATGGATAGAGTTTATCAAGGGTAATGATTTTTCAAAATACCATCTCTAGAAGTATAATAAATATCAAGATGCTCTAAGAAGAAAATATCAAGCATACTTATCTATGATGAGGATTGATAAGGATGCAATCTTCATGGAAATTTAAAGGATGGACATGGTAAACATGAAGAAATGAACATCATCATACCTTTCTCAAATGATTTCTCAGCCATCACTACTTATGAATATTAGGAAATATCAAAGGGTTGATGTCAAGACATAGAATATGGTGGATAACATAAATAATAGAAAACCCATTGAGTTCAAGTTCGATGATGAAAGTGTTTTGAGATTTGGAAAATTAATTTGTGTTCTATCAAATTTGAAGATAAAGAACAAATTATTGAATGGTGGTCTTAACTCCAAATTCACTATCCACAGAGGAAATAAAAATAATTATAAATATCCCCAAGAACATTATTGATTGTATAATATGAAAAAATATATTAAAGAATACATATCACACTATCTAGTGGGTCAAAAGTGAAGGCAGATAGGAAAAATTCCAATGGTAAGTTACAACGGTTACCTATACGTACATGTAAATGGGAAAACATCACTTTGGGTTTTTTTTATAGGTCCTCCAAAGACATTAAAAGTGAAAAATAATATATAAGGATTTTTTTGGACCATCTTACAAACACTACTCACTTCATTTCCATTCTACCAGACTTCCCACTCAATCACCTTATAAAGATAAATATTAGAGAAGTAGTGAGGTTTCATGGAACACCATTATCGATTTTATATAATCAACATCTAATGTTTACCTAAAAGTTATAAAATAGTATTTAGTATGTTTTAAACATAGAGTTAAAATTTAGTATTAAATTTCATATCATAATGATGGAAAATATAAATGTATTATCCAAACACTTGAGGAAATGTGGAGAGCTATTATTATGGACTTCAAGGGAGGTTGTGACCAACACCTTCTTATGGTCAAGTTCTCTTACAAAAATAGTTTCTATTCAAGAATCCAAATGTCCCCATACAAATCCCTCTATAGTAATAGATGTTTAACACCTACCTTTTAGGATTAAGTAGGTGAAAAAAAGTTTTTAGGACCTCATATGGTTGAATAAATCACAGAAAATATCAAGACTATTCAATAGAACATCATATAATCATAGAGTTAGTATAATAACTATGATGATATCCATCAATGAGACCAAGAGTTTGTGGTTGGTGATAAAGTGTTCCTCACCTTACCTCCATGAAAAATAGTCAAGAGATTTTGGAAGAAGTGGAAGCTAAGTCTGAGATATGTTGGCCTCCTTAATATTATTAATTGTATCATAGTTCTGCAGTATTGACTAGTGCACCCACCAAAACATTCCAAATTACATGATGTGTTCTACATATCCATCTTGATGAAGTATATACTAGATCTCTCACATGTACTGAATTCATAGGTTATACAATTGGAGAGTGATATCTCTTATGAGGAGTAGATGGTAAAGATCTTGTACCATAGAAATAATATTCTACACAACATGAAAACTCACCTTTCCAAATTACTTTAGAGAAATCATATGTGAAGATAGGAAATGTGGTAACCTAAAAAGACCAAGAAAAAATGTACCATCGGTTTTTTTCACGTAAGTGTATGAAATTAAATTTAGAATGTGATATTTCATATGGCATGAATAATGTAAAGCCCTCATATATTAGAAATTATTTCCCCTTAATAAGTATTTTGTTGAGTATCTTATGTCTTATACAACACTTCACTAAACCAAAACCGTGAAACTTTGAAAAAATTAAAGTTTTCACCATGATCAACATAGTCGTTAAACTAGTGGGAATATATAATAATAACTATATTTTGAAATACAATAATTATAACACATTTACAATTTGAATTTGAAAAAATTAACTTCATTTTTAAATTTAGAATGTCAATATTAGCTTAAGATAAATTTTTTGGTATATTTAAAATAATTGAGTTTTAAGTGAATAGTATGAATACCAATTTTGCTAAAAACTATAAATTTTATTATATAAGAATGACTTAAAATTTTAAGAAACCCTTCTAATATAAAAATTATATATTTAATAAGAAACATAAAAAAATTTTAAAAAAAATTGTAGAATTTATAAAACACATGTTTATCAATTTTGAAACTCAATTAATATTTCACACTAAAAGCTGTTTTTGCAAGCTTATAATAAAAATTAGTCTTTATCTCTTTTAGAAATTAAATATAACAAAATGTATTTCCTACTTGATTTTAACATTTATTCTTTAATTAACAAGTTCAATTTTAATTTTGTGATGAATATAATGTTAGTAATATTGTATTTAATTACAGTGATAAGGGTAAAACTATTTTTTTAAATGAATTGTATTATTAATATCATGAAATTTTTATTTAATAAATAAAATTGATATAAATGAAATTATTGCTATAATATTACTTTTAAACAAATAAATAATTATATTAACACTCATTAAATTGTTAATTAATACTAAATAATATTAAAGAATGCATAATGGTTAATCATCATTTTAATACAAGAACTATTTTTTATATATTATATATTTTATTTTCAAAGTGGATTTTATCATACACATAAATTGAATTATATTAAATAAATATTACAGTTATGTTTGAAAATAAAAAAAAAATTATAATAGGAGTCTCATTACATTTTTTAAATAAACAATAAATTACTTAGTTAGAAAATAGTTACTAATGTAATAATCAATATGGAAGTGTAAAACCCAATGGTAAAACATTTGAAACATGTTTAAAATTTGTAGGAAGTTTTTTCTAATGATTTATTGACATAAGATCACCCCCAAACTCTATAATTATGTAATTTTAGAGTAATTTATCATAGAATAATGTGATGATATCATGTAAAGTTAAATATTGTTCCCAAAAGTTCCCTTTTATACTTATAGAAGGGGATCACTTCCACCCCTTAATGGTTACACTTCCCATTTGAATTTACGTTGAACCTATTCCTAAAATACCTCTCATAGAATTAATTTTATCATCCTTAATTCCCTATTATATAGAATTTTCATTAATGCCTTCACATGCAAAGAAATTTCTAAGAAAAGATCAAGTCTCCAATGATTTTAAGTACATGGGTAGAACGAATATGGAACCTGCGGTAAGGGATCTTCCATACCTTGTTCGTGATATATCAATTATAAGTTCTATTTATTTTTCACCCTTTTATGTAATATTATTCTAATATAACAATTACAATTATATATGTGCAACTTATATATATATATACATATATATCTAGTGTAATATTACTTTCATTGTTGCGGTTATACATATTTTTAGTTCCCTTCAAAATTCCCACTTTTATATAAACTCATTTTACGGGAACTTTCCTATTTCTTGTCTCACATTGAGAATAACCCCATGAAATATTTTAAAACCATGAACATCCCTAATTATTTTATGGATAACCTTCTTAGTTGAATATTGGTTTTTTTTAAATAGTAAGGTCTTTAGTTATTTAAAAATATCCTTTACTTATTTCATAAAGCTTCACCCATGTTGTACATTTTTATTAATTCTTCTCTTAGATCTTCCTCGTGACTTTTTTACATTGTAACTATATATTCAAGACCCATGTTCTATTTCCAATTATGAAATTTCAAAATAATTTAATTCATTATTATCTTGGAAATCATTATGATTTATCCTTTGGTTATTCCTTAAAATAGAAATATGAAATCCACTTCTTTCTAATAGGTTTGATCATGCTAATGATTTATGTATGGTTTATTTTAATCATGTAGCAAGTATATGTGTGATTTTTATTTATATTATAGATAATAGTGAAATTATATATCCCACCAATGTATTGGGTAAATATTTTAGCTCATGAGATTTTATGAAAGGGATTATGGAGTTAACCTAATCAACTATGGGACATTTCCCTCTTTATGATGATTTTAATCTGAGTGGCCCTTCAATTATGTTTATGATATCTTTTTTATGTTGTTTCCCTATGTTTCTGATCTTATGATATCATTTCCTTATTCCATTTCTCCATTCATATGATCATACTCTTAATTATATCACGTTATCCCTCATGAATTTCATGTTATGATATATTTACATTTTGATTACCTTACTAGAATTTTAATCTCACACTTTTCCTTATGTATTCTTATATTATACCCTATATAGTTTTATAAGATTTATAGGAGTTAAGGTAACTATGTGGAGTATTAATTAAAAATATTTTTTTATGTTAATGTTGATGTGTTTTTATATATAAAATTCTAAATACAATAGACCTTTGGATCATTAGACTGTGTTAGTTATAAAATTATGTTGATAGCTATGAAATATTATGTGTTTAAGCCCAATGTTTCCATAATAATAATTTCCAACTTCCACATCTATAAATATCATTGACTTAAATTAATAATTGTGATTGATAAAAAATACAATACTTTATAATCACCATTTAATTGGATATTATAATTTAATCTTGAAACTCCAACACTCATGTATGATTAAATATGTGCACCCCAAATAGCCTCACATTATAATAAAGCACCCAAGTAGAATTAAAAACTTATTGGGTAATATAAATAGGTTATGCATAGTTCTCGCATCAAAATAAATATCTACATCCAATAATTTTTTGAAAATAATTACAAGGGGATACCACACACCATGTCACTCGACGCGACATTCCACATGACCTTGAATCATATTAAAACCAAAATTTGATTCTTCTGTGAAATTAAATATTATTTTTCCAAAAATATGACTTGGATCTTCTGTAAAATAAAAAATCTATTTTCCAAAAAAATTTGATAATGGCACATATAAAGTTCTCATATGTCATATATCTAGCAGAAGACCAATGTTGTGATCATGGAGGAATTATTCACACCATGGAAGATTCATGCAAGTTCAAGGAAAGATAAATTACACCCTTCAGTCATTGCACATAGAATAAAAACAAAAGGGAATGTTTAAAGGATCACACCACTTAAATTTACCTAAATTATGAATAAAGTCCTTATTTATAAGAAAAAAATCACTATTCGTTTGTAATAATTTAAACTTGGACCTTTATCCTTTCATATGATTAGTTTTAGATTTTTTTTAAAATTAATATTTTTTTAATATTGTTTTATCTCTTATTACTCATGTTTTTCATATCTTGTTCTATGATTTATATCTCTCTTTATGTTGTGATCTCATATATCTATTTTATATATATTTAACAAAGTTTCACCATTTGGATAATGATATGAATTTCTAAAACAAAAAATTAATATTTTCCATATAATTTTTATTCGTGGAATATATGAAGTTTTAAGTGATTTGGATTAGTGATAATGGAACTTTACTCTCATTATTTTTCTATTTTCTTGCTCTTAATAAAAAATAATTAATTTCATATTTATATCACTATGATGGTTGTGAAATGGTTTTAAAGGGAAATTTTTTCACACTAAGGAGGTAATTGAGGGATTCTCTTGATAAAAGACTCCTTCACTCACATACTCATAGAAGAGGTGTGTGTATGGAATTATGAGAAGGGTTTTAGTGAATTAAATATTTAAACACAAGTGATAAAGGGTTTTTACCTTAAGTTATTTCATTTTCATTTGGTGTGAGTGAGGTAAATCAATAGGAGGCAGTGAGAGTTTTCATTATAATTTCTCCCAAGGTATGATTTTTTATTTTATAATACTTGTTTTTATTTATTATTATTTTATTTATTTTTTATTCTACTTCTAATTAATTAACATTTTTTATCATTTTAATTTTTATTATAAATCCCAATAATAATAATATGTGACAAAAATAGAATAATGATGAGTGCTTGGAAAGGTTACTTGATAGAAAACACTGGTTATCCACTAGGATATACCATATGATTTAAAATTCTATTTAAAAATATCCATGAAAGATATCATTAAATATGTAACCATTTCTAGTTATATAATACATATAATCCACTATTTCATGAACAGTTATAACTATTTCCTCATTTCTTTTCTTGGTTTTTTCTCTCTTTTTATATTTTTTCTTTTTTTCTAACTGAGATAATAATTAGATTTGGACCATTCTTCAATAATGGACCAAACCCTTTATACTCACTTCAAGGAAGTGGATAAAATCACTAATAAGGTAAGAGATAAAAAATTGACCCTACAATTTCACTTTAACCAACCCCTCTTCCCTTCAGAATTCGGCGATTAAGTTTAATGGTTTTTACATAAACACTATATTGTGGTTGACACTACTAGATGGGTGGAAGGATGCAACTATGATAATGTAATAATTCAACATCAACTAAAACTTCCCTCAATACAAAAAAACAATATAAAATAGCACTTGAGGAAGTGAAAATGTTTTTAATTAGTTCCACATTTCTCAACTAACAGTTAAAGGATAAACATGTTTAAATAGGGGAACTCAAAGACATTGTGGAAATAATGGACACCACTCTCAAAGTATACATGGATCAAGGATATCAATAAAAAAATATTAGAAACTAATTCCCATTTCCTTTTCTCGAGAATAAATCATGGAGTTGTAAATTCAACTTCAAAATAATTATATCCCATAACCTTCATATTTCCTTCCATATTAAATCCAAGAAGAACAAGAGAACTTGGATAAAGTAATTAAGGGTGTTGTAATTTCTTTGAACCTCATTCCATTTAATATTTTACGAATTTAATTTTCTTATAAATATCCTTATTATGACATTATTTATTCAGACAATCCATTCATATCCCTAGAAAGTGTTGAACGTGAATAAGTGTTCTCCATGGAAGAAAAAGTGGAGTGGGTAATTGAGAACATAGGGTATCTAAGGAAGAAAAAAACTCCTAAACTGCATCAATATTTCCTACTGGAGGAGGATACATATAACAAGTGTACTCTTAAATTTTTATTCTAACTCCTTCATTAATTTTCAAATCATTTTGGTTGTTTCTTGATACACTCTATCTATAGGGATCTCTATTTCTGGTTTCCACTCATAGACATTAGAAAAATACGCATTTTGTAGTTAATATTAAATAAATTCAACACGCATTATTGTTGGGATTGAACCAATATAACTACCTAAATATAAAAAGTAAAAAAAACACCCATATGGGGCATGTTTAAGAGTTTCTTTTATTTTCTCCTTCTCATTTTATTTTTTAATCTGAATAGTTTCTCAAGTTGGTTTCTATTTTTTCTTGAAGGTTTAAAGAATAAAAAATGGATAGATGTAGGAGATTAAATCAAGGATATCATATGGATAAATAACCAAGTTTTACTCTTCTTTTATATCTATTTAATAATAAATTAATATTATAATAATTATTATAAATCTTAAAATAGGATTTATTATATGTGTGGGGGGATCAAAATCTATTTTTGGACTTGCATTTTTTTTAATTTTTGGTTTTTTTTAAATAGTTAGGACATTTGAGCTTAAAATCCTTCATGTTCAGAAAAAAATACTTTCCAATTTTAAAGATATCATTAGTTTTAAAGTTATTAAGTTTAAATGATTTATAATGTGGGTTATTAATTTTTTTCATAGAATCAAATTCCTGTGAGTAAGTTGGAAATGATTGTCTAATCCATTAACAATAAACCAAAAAACCCTTAATAAGATACAATCTATGAATTTATGACATATTGTTTCATTTAATCCATTTCCAAAGAGTCTCGAAACTTATATGAAGAATAAACATTCCATGATTCTCATTTGAATGTAAAGGAGTCAAGTGTGTTATGTATGATTGAGGCCATCATTCATTAAAAAATCCCCTAAAAATACATTTTACTAGCCGCCATTACATTTGAGCCCCATAATTCTTTAAAAACTATGAACTAACTAATATTTAAGCCTAAATTCAAGCCGATTAATCCCTACCAACCCATATATTAGTGTATTTCATATTATAGATTCATTTAATTTTGGGGGTGATTTTGTGTTTATGGTGATTCTTTGAAGGAAGAAAACTATTTTATGGTAAAAATTGAGTTTCCTTTACACCTAGTTATGTGTAGTGTGGCCACAAAATGAAATTTTAATTCTAATCTTGTTTTTATCTTATTATCTAAGAAAAAAATTATATAAGAATAAAAATCTATACATAAAAAACATAATAAAGGAAAAAATAAAAAAAACATATCGAGATAATAAGGTGGTTATTGATTATTATTCAGAATATGTTTGTGACCCAAAAAAAGAAATAATGTAAAAATTTGTAGGGAATTATAATTTTGTAAGGATTTTAGGGAGTCTACATTCACTATTTACAATTGATGAAATTTTATATACAATGAGATTTAGAGATTAAAATTTCTCTTTTTCTTATAATTTTTCACCTTTAATACTACTATGCCTTAAAAACAAGAATAATATATTGGGACCCCTCATGAGTAGAATGCTTGAATATGGTAGTAGGAAAAATATAATTATAGAAAAAATATGGTAGATGATGTATGCTTTGATAATGAGTATAACTCAATTTCATATGTTCTTTTTTTGATTAAAAAATACTTTCATGTGAGGTAAGTCGCTAATATCATGGGAAGGATTGTAGAGTGAAATTAAAAGGAGAGATGAAGTTAGGAGGTGATCTTAAATCATAAAGAAAGATTGATTATTTTCAATGATTGAATAATTGGTTTCTTTTCTCTTCTATAGTATGTGAATTTGATCTTAGACGGATTAATTTTTTTCCTTGAATTAAAAAATTTTACAAGAGTCCAATATTTTAAATATAGAGTTTTGATAAATTTAAAAATTATATAATTTTTTATTTGATTTTCACTTCAAATATTCCCTAATATTATCATTAATTTATGGAAATTATTAAATTTATGGAGTTATGAATAATTAATAATTAATTTATAAATGGAATAATCTTTGGATTTTTTGATTGATTTATTTATTTTTCAAATCATTTAAACCCATCCTATATTAATTTTGAGTCAACTATGTATTTAAAAGATAAATGGGTAGCTATGTATGATTAACATACTAATATATAAAGTTGTGTGGTATTTATTTATCACCCAAGAACTTTCATAGGAGTAAGGCCCTATTATATATTTGATGTGTGAGATTAAAATCTACAGGGAAAGAATAGTGTAAGAATTATTCAACTTGGAAGTACCTTATGCTGGAATAAATATCAACAGGTGAACCTCTCATAAGGTGAATTAACCCTTGAATATATTGTGTAAGAATAAATATGGCCAACTATGTTGTTCTAGAAGAATAATTGTGGGAATGAAAATCATGTGTTTTATTAAACTGAATACCCTAATGCTCATGAAATTTTAACCTGGCCACTCCAACACTCACATATGATTAAATTAAGTAACCTTAAACAACCTGAAATCAGAATGAAGAACCCTGATTAGATTAAAACCTACTCATATATTATTAACTATATTTACCCAGTGTCCATGTCATAATAAACTTCTACAACTAATTATTATATGAGATGAACTCCAATAGGAGACCATTATAATTGTCTCACTTTGTGACTTTCCTAACCACCTTGTATCATATTAAATCAAAGGGTTCAATGTATGAAAGTGATAAAATAATATTCTCCTCAAAAACATATCAGGGATCATGTGTTCTGTAAAATCTAAATTCTCTTTTCCATCTCAAATCAAGAAAGGCTCATCCAAATTTACCATTCCCCATCTGTCTAACATAATATTAAGGTAGTGATTATGGAGTAATTTCCCACACTAGGGAATATTTTTTAGTGTTGAAGTATAGATAAATCATGCCCCAAGGTCATTCCAAATGGAAGTGGATCTAGGGTGAAATTTTAAATGATTATTTAAATGGAATTCATCTAAATTAATTAGAACGAACTTGTTATAATAAAAAAATTCCATTATCATTTGTAAGTATTCCAAACTTTAACCATTAGAATTTTGTAGGATTAGTTTTGGATTTTATAGTTAATTTTTCATTCTTATTCTTCATGTTTTTCATTTACTATTTTTTTATTTCTAAATCCCTTCATGGTGTGATGTCATACCTCTATTTTGATGGAAGTATAATTGAAACTCACCCAAGGTAAAATGTTGTGAATTTATAAAACTACAAATCAATATATTCAATATTATTGTCACTATAAGTATTCGAGGAGTTTCAAGGGAGTTGGGTATGTGATAGTGGATCTTTACCCTTGTTTCATTTATATTTTCTTCCCCTTAACCTAAAATAATTAATGAATTCCATCTATCATTATAATGGTTATAATAATGGTTTTTAATGGTTGTGGATTCACATTAGGGAGGTGAGTGGGGCTTGCTCTCGGTTTGGGATTCTTTCACCCAATTACCCATGGAATAGGAGAGTTCATAGTGTGCTTGGAAGGTTTATATTGAATTATATAATCACACATAAGGGATTAAGGGATGTGTTCCTGATCGTATATAGTGCACATTGGGGAAAGGAATCTAAATATATAGAACATAGTGAGAGCTTTCATTACTACTTTTCTAAATGGGTGGTTCTTAATTTTCTAACACCTGTTCTTTTTTCTTGTTTTGAAATTTCTTCTCATAATTCTGATTATTTTCCATCATATTTTAATTTTTTTCATTTTAAATAAAAATCCTAAAAATAATAATTTGTGATAACATCTGAGAATGGTGAATTCTTGGTGATATTTCTCTAGAGAAAATTTTTCCACTAGGATATACCTTGGGATTTAAAATTCAATTTTGAAATGGTCGCAACAACTTTCATCACTATTCCACTTAACATATGGAATACCAGATTCACCCTCTCCCCTTGTGGTATCTCAATATCCTCAAAATTTGTCTAAGTTAACCTAATTAGATACTTGGATTACTCAAGTTTTACCTCTCCCTAAAATAAGGTAGGATACATAGGTTGTTACTCTCTAGTAAAATATATCATAAATAAATTGACTTCATGAGTTATATGATAAATTATAGGAATAAAATGTATTAAATTAGCCCTTAATTTCTCATCAAACATCCATCTTAGCTCAATAGTCTACACCAGCTACCATGGATGTCTCAAAACCTACAAAGGTGGATCATGATCGTCTCTCTACTCAACAACCCCAATGGGATTATTCGATGGTGTAACTACATCTCTCCCTCATGATTTTCCAATATAGGTGATCGATGTGGAATACTAATGAAAAAAAATTCCATGATCAATACATTTATAAAAATCCAAATATCAAAAATAAGGAAAACTATAATTGGAAGAACATCACACGTTCCTGTATACTCCCCAACCCATTCCCAAGTCTAATAATATATGTAGCCATTCCCCACCTACCAATTCAAGGGTTTGGTACCAAGCACACCGTAGACACTCAATATCTACATAATTCAAAACACTATGAATATTGAATCTTGTTTAATTGAGTATATTTTCTCCACAAACCCATATGGGAAAAACTATAGATAGGTTGTTGTTGACACATTAAATAACAAAAACCTCTTTTCATAATCATAATAGAAATCACAAATAGGCACGGGAATTTCATGTGAGTCTTCCATCCCTAGAATGGGTCACGAACACACACATTGTTCCTCTCAGGTTCACAATTTAAGAACAACTACTACACATTTTCCCTTTAATGGCATTCAAATCATCTTTTAACAGTGCTAAAAAGCAATGTTAATCACATCGATGATAAAGGGGGTATCCTTTATCTGTGCTAAAAAATATGATTAAGGACCCCTTTATCAGCACTAATTTAGCACTAACAAAGGGCCCCATTTATCAGTTCTATTTTTAGTGATAATAAAGACCTAATCGCCTATAATGTGTTGTTAATATAACAGCACACCCAAAAGCAAAAACCCTCAATTTCAAATTCTATATACTTCCAATAATTTCAAAAAATTCTATAATTTCAAACAATTATATACACATATAATTAACATCATGAATAAGAAAATTTCCACCCATGGTATATACAAAATAACATTGTTATTTACATTTCAAACAAAATATTTTATATAATTACATTTACAATTATCCAACAAACATTATAAAATATTAATATTTCATATTTTTACATTGGTGATTCCCTCTTAAAAATGTCTGCCCATGGTATCAGCTACTAAAAAAATCATCTCAACCAGAGAAAAAGATTCCGCCAATATAATAAAACAAATATTATGTTATTAATACTATAAAAAATAAATTAAACATTAATATGAGAGAATACATTAAGAAAATTTCAAAATTTAATAAAAATGACACATTTGGAGTTATACTTGTCACACCATTCCTCTTATTGAGGTGGGGTTGATTCTTACACATCAAAAATGAGTTATGGATCCTTTTTCTAAAATATAAAAAGAATGTGAATGCATTTACTCGATTGTGAGTATGTCACCTGTACTTTTACTACATTTAATGTAAATTTTAAATAATTACACATTTGGAGTTATACCAGTCACATCATGTGTCGTATTAAAGTGATAGTGATTCCAACCTATCACAAATTACGGATAGATCATGGTATAAAAGTATTAAAACAATCCGAAAGTGTTTTCTTGGTTTTCAGTATGTCAGTTTTGTTTTTTTACTAAAATGTCATTTCAAATTTGAAATGTGCATTATGAGTCATGCTGATCATATCATGCATCAGTTTAATGTGATAGTGCTTCACACACATCACAAATGACTTATGAATCATTTTCCTAAATTATCAAGTAATCGGATAATGTATTCTTGGTTTTCAGGGAGTGACACATTTTAAACTAAAATGTCAATTTTAAACTGATAAAAAACACTTTTAGTCATACTGGACATACCATGCATCATATTGAGGTTAGGTTGACTCTAAAATATCACAAATGACTCATGAATCATTTTCCTAAAGTATAAAAATAATCTGAATATGTTTTCTATGTTTTCAATATGAATCTTGTTGTTTTTACTTAAATTAAAGTCAATATTAAATAATAATAAAAGACACTATGAGTTATATCAGCCACACCATGCATCTTATTGAGGTTAGGATGATTCCTACACATCAAAAAAGACTAATAGATCATTTTCCTAAAATATAAAAACAATCTGAATGTGTTTTCTCTATTTTTGTTAGGTCACTTGTTGTTTTTACTTAAATTAATGTCAATTTTAAATAAAAAGAGACACTTTGAGTTGTACTAGAAACACCATTCAATGTATTGAGGTGATTATGATTCCAACACATCAAAAATGACTAATATATTTTTCTCCTAAAATATCTAAACAATCCAAAAGCATTTATTTAGTTTTCAGTATGTCACTTATTCTTTTTACTTGAATTTATGTTAATTAGAAATATAAAAAAAAGACACATTGAGTTATATCGAGCACACCATGCATCTTATTGAGGTTAAGATGATTCATAAATGTTAAAAATTACTAATAGATCATTTTCCTAAAATAGAAAAATAATCTGAATGTGTTTACTCGGTTTTCAGTATGTCGGTTGTGTTTTTTTACTAAAATTTCATTCAAAACTGGAACCATGCATTTTGAGTCATACTGGTCATATAGTGCATCAGATTAAAGTTTGGTTTACTCCTACACATCTAAAATGAGTTATGGGTCATTGTCATAAAATATTAAGAAAACCTTTATATGTTTTCCTAGTTTTGAGTATATCAGTTGTTCTTTTACTAAACTTAATATCAATTTTAAAAAAAAGACACATTTATATTTATACCAGTCACACCATGCATCATATTGAGGTTTGGTTAATTCCTACCCATCAAAAATTATTGATGGATCATTTTCCTAATGTATCAAAACAATGTAAATGTGTATTCTCAATTTTCAGTATGTCAGTTGTGTTTTTTTTTACTAAAATGACATTTCAAATTGGAAACATGCATTGGGAGTAATACTGGTCACCTCGTACATCATTTTGATGTGATACTACTTCATACACGACAAAAATGACTTATTAATTCTTTTCCTAAATTATCAATATAAGGCCCCATGCCTTAAACCTTACTTAATCTTGAGTTATTACAAGATTACACATTGAGGATCTTTTCAGGTTTAGAGTTTTAGAGAATTAGATCATGAAACTTGCATTACATTCCACATATAAACAAAGTGGTTACATAAAGATAGTATTCTTCATTCCCATCAATGGAAACACATTTAAAATAAAACATGGATTATTTCTTGACACATCCTTGACTCTATCATCTTATCATGTACCTTTCCCTTGACCTGTGAAAAACATTTCAAAAACTTGGGATGAGCATAAAAACTCAGTATGGGTTATAAAAAAAACATGGAAAGGAAACATGAGTTCATATATACATAAGAATGAAATCATACTTTACCCATAAAACATAGGCACTTTAACATACCTCATAAAATCATGAATAAATCATAGAAATCATAAGACATAAAGGTAACTTGAGGCATTCATAACATTCTTACGTAGGGAGTAACCCTCTTGGTTAAGTTTGGAATACCCATCACAGTATATTCCCTAAAATCTCTTCGGAGAAACCTTAACGTTTCACTCCTTCGCGTTACCCAATGCATTGGAGAGCTATAACGGGCTCACCTGCCCTTAGTTTATCACGGAACCACCCGTCTTCATAATAATGCCCAAGAACCATAACATAATCATATCACATAAAACATGCATAAAGGAAACATAACATTTCCACATTTCAATCACGAGATATCAATACAACACATTCATATAATAAAAACATTATGAAAACCATTTTCAATACCAAAGTAAAACACGGTATTTATTTTTCTTTTTAAAAAAAGAAGGTATGGCTTGTAGAGGAAGCCGAAACTCAAATAACGGTTACGACGGCGGAGAAGTCGTTGTCGCTGCATACGTACGACAGAAACATTCCCTTTTGTCGTTTAGTAAACGCTTCGTATAAAAAAGATTCCTTTTGAATAAACGTAAAAGTCAAAGGGGTTTATACACCGTATAAAAGAAAGTTGTGTATAAAATAAAATATGCCTCAACGAAAGGAGATTGAGACGAAGTCCCATACCACCTTGAAGCTTTTAACATTTTAAACCATTAATATCCATATAAATAAATCCTTAAAACCATTTTGAAAACATGGATATTAATAAGAACAAATAATTAAAACATTTAAAACGATATTTTGGTTAAAGGGGTTTTACCAAAATTAGAGACACTTGAATACAATAATCGAGGAATAACATTTAGTCAGAATTTTATAATATCATGAGAATAAAAGGATTCTTGATATAATACTCCAAAGGACAGTATATACACCATATAAGAGTGAATTGGTGCATAACAACAATGAGCCCTCAATAGAAATGTCAAATGTGATGAAATCCCTTATAAAGAAGGTATCCTTAAATTAAGGACAAATAAATCTCAAAAAAATATGTGTGAGAAATATATATACACCCAATAAAAGTGGATATTAAGTGTAAAACAATAAAAGGTAATTCACACATATTCAATGGATGATATATTCAATGACTACAAGTTGAACCCAAAGAAATCGAAATTGGGTTAAAAAGTTCCCTTGACAGTCTAACGGCATCACATCAAAAATGAGTTGATGAGAGATAAAAAGTGTATCTCGTCACTTGGAAATAAAATTTACATCAATAAGGATGTATGAGAACATATCCCAACAAAAAAATATGTAAATTAAAATACCCAATAAAAGAAGTCTTTTAAAAAAGAGGAGGGTGAAAGGTTCCCTTACCGACTTGGGTATCTTTCAAAACATACACCCCATGAAAGAAAGACAATAGGTCATTGATGTAAATACTCATAAACGAAAGTATATTACACAAAGAGTAGAATAATGGGCAGTACATACACCACTCAATGGAATTTGTGGCGAATGTAGCATAAATCTCATGGGAATAAAAGTGAGATTAAAAATCCCTTACGAAAACTCGGCAGCCTAACGGTGCCACATAAAACTTCCAAAATGGATTGATGAGAGAGAATAGGGTCTCTCATCACATGAACATAAAAATTACAGTAAGTGTAATCTAAAATATCATCCCAATAACAAGAAAGATGATCTTTAAAAGGAATGACATAAAAGTGTGTACTTAAAAAGAAAGAGAGGAGTAGGATCCCTTACCTCAGGTCCGACTTGACTCGATCATTCTTTAATCTCCTGAATAATAAACTGGAGTTAATTTCTAATTCCTTAAGAACCTTTTTCAAGTTCATTATTACTTTTATACCACTTATTACCATGTCATAAACATTATGTAATCATTTAAGTTAACAATATTTGTTTTGCCGATATTTGGTTCTTAAGTCGAAAGTGGACTTCTTACAATTACATGTTGTTCATGTGGCCAAATGTTTATTATATCCAGAATTGTATTCATTATGTAGATATCATATATGTCATATATATCCAGTACATGCATGCATTTATAACATTACATAATCATTTAGAGGTAAGAAATGAAATGCACCGTTCATGGAGACGGTAAGCCGTACGTACGAATGAACGCTACTTTCATTTCTATTTCGTATTTTATAGAATGGAATAATAATGATATAAAGGTATATTATAATTCCAGTATAATATAATATATAATATCATATTTCCATCCTTTATACATCCCACATATGGTATTTAACGAATCAAATCACTTTGAGGGGGCGGTAGTCCGCACTTCCTTAAATGAAGATATCGCGTATACCCATAATGGAAGCCATAAAGGTAAGACAAAAATGAAAAATACAGAAGCATAAATAAAACATAAATATATTATATATCATATATAAAAATAGTGACATCATAATGGCCACCGTTTAAGGTGTTAAATGAGTATTGAACAATCATCGTTTCGGGAGGCAGAATTTCACCATCCACGGAAACCGTATGTTCTTTAACCATTTGATGTAGTTGTGTGAGAGTGTAGCTCGAATAAATCTTATAACAACATCCTAGTATATTGAAGATACTGGTTTTGTTACGAAATAAGTAAATAAAAAGAGTTTAGGGGGTTGGAGAAGCAAAATAAAACAAATGAACATGAGAGAATGAATTACCTTTAAAAGTGTAACTCCTTTTGATTTGAGGCTAAAGGCTTTCTTTGAAAGGATTATGCCCAAAGGGAATCCTCTAGGATGAGTAGAGGGATGTGGGGAGAGTAAATGGGTAGGGGTTGGCCGAGCCAAAGGATTTAGGAGTGTGTTAAACGAGGTAGAGGTGGGGGCCTTTTATAAGAGGAGAGGAGGGGCACTCTTGGAAAGTAAAGAAATATTACTTTATTTGAAAATGTGTTTCGGTTTCAAAAGGTCCCACATTGATATAATTCGTGGATAAGGTGATAAGGCTTCGAAATCCACTCATACAATAAGTTTTGGACATTTGTAGTTCATAGATTTTACATTATCTTTCCATTTTATTTAAATCGTCAAATAATGATGTCATTGCTGCATCATTATTATGTCATAAATAATTTAATTTATTTAATGTCTAAAAATTATAAAAAAAATACTATGATGTAGGAAATATTTTTATCTTTCTAATTAATATTTATAATCAAAAATATGACTTGTATAACCCCACTTAAAAATTGTTTTAGTAAAACATATCATGTTTGTGTCAATTTTGCTTTTACATTAAATAAAATGATATTTATGTCATTTCCCAACCAAAGTGGATCCATGGGGTCCCCAAGTTGACCCATGGCTTTTCTTGGTCTCCCATGATACAACCAATGAGGGTAAGACATGTGTCAATCTCATCTCATTTTATTAAAGCATTGTTTTTACCTTAAACTACACTAATTACCACTAATCGCGATTAAAAACTTAATAAGTTACTATTCACCAAAAAATTATTTTAATCTCATTGAACCACATTTTACTTCTTAATGACAACCATGTATGTCGGATTTTTGAAAATCAAAACACAATGATGGCAAAATTTCATTTAAACGGAAAATCAGTTTTTATAAGTACCACTTAGTGGTTTCACTATTCATCAAAAATTGAAGTTTTTCAGAAAAATCCCAAAAATTCACCCTAAGATATATTTGATATTCTGAATTCAAAAATGAAGTCCATTTTAAAAAATTCAAAACATATATGTCACATTAATTAATTTAATAATTAATTCCCGCTGTCATGTCAAATAGCGTGTTTTATGAAACAATAAGTATCAAAAGATTGACACTAGTTTAAATCTGATTTCAAAGTGAAATTGATTCCAACGAACACTATTGGATTTAATGGTAAAAATATTTTCTAATTTCACTTTAAAACAAATTAAAAATATAATCTAATCATATAAATAAATTAGATTAAAAAGTGGTTTTGAATTAAAATACAACATTTTACACTATTCATTAAAAAATGAACTTTATCGGAAAGATACCAAAAATTTACACAAAGTAAATTTTGATGTCCCGATTCTTAATAAGAGTTTTATTTGGTCCAAAAGAATGATAAGAGTGATCAAAACTATATTTAATGACGGTTCTCCATCAAAATGTGATAAGTGAACCTTTAGTGAAAACTAGGGCATATACGCCTAAAATTGAATTCTTTCCGTATTTTAAGCCTTTATCTTTTATTGTATAAATGTAAAAATATTTAAGAACATATATAATCATATTTTAGTTATTTATATCCATTCCCGCCATTACAACGGCTACATGTTAACTACCATTTAGAATAATATTATTTTATTATTAGAGTGCAACGTAAGATTCCCAAGAAACTCGTTGTTGCGTGTTGGGTACGCCATCGAGCATAGCGTCCCCTTTAAAGTCATATTAATATTTTATTCACAAATATGGATAAATATGAAAATTTCATATTCCTTATTTACCAGGGCTGTTACATCCTTCCCCCCTTTTGGGAATTGCGTCCTCGCAATTTTAAAATTGCGCTTGGAAACATCCTTGAACGTCCCACATCGGAGAAGAGTCGGTAAAAAAATCACTTTAAAATATAGGAAGATAAGTACAAAGGTCAACCGAGTTAACCCATACTAGGATTCCATGTAGGAAAACATGGACATGGAGGAAAAACATAGGGTCATGTTCTGATGGAGAGTGATAGAAAACATGTTTAGGAGAAAGTTAACAATAAGAAAATAACAAACTTGTGATGGGTTAAACGGTGTTGGGTTCCCCAGTAGGAAAAGTTAACAGACAACATTTTTGTTTTAAGTTACTTTTTATTGAGGAATTTATTCATAAGGAAACATAATCACTTATCATATTGACTTTCAACTTTTATTAGATTCTTACACAAACTCATATTTTCTCCAAAAGACGAGTATTTAGGAAGACTTGTTCACATTAAGAGTATTATAATCAACTTCTAGAGAATCACCTAATCCCCAAAAGAGAACTATATACATCCCATGTATTTAGGCTTCAACCAAAAACCAAAACCAAAAAGGGTAGTACAAGATCAGATAATCCAGAAAAGGATAACCCCTTATAAAAAGAAAATCTATTCTTAATCTCCAAAATGTGTCCAACAAAACCCAAAGTTCAACGAGGACCATCCGATAAACAATTTGTCCATAAAATTCTTCAAATTAAACCAATATAATATTGAAACCCAAATATTTGAAGGATTTAGTCACATAGTCTTCCAAGTTAAATCGTAACATTTATCTCCAAACAACATCAGTTGCTCCTAAAGTCTCACATTGAAAAGTAATTATCCTAATCACATATCCTCCAAAATCAACTTACTCTTAATTCATAAAATCATATAACTAAAAAGAATCAGTCAAACTAACCAGGGACTTCACGTATTCCAGTGGTAGGCGATAAATACCAGTCGCACTTTGGTTGTGGGTTCGATTCCCGCAGCTTTGTCCGACGCGACGGGTAGTCACATGGTCTACGTGTTGTCCTTTTTCCAAAACTATATAATTATTAAAACATTCCCCAAAATGAGATAAAATCTTCAAGAATAATCATAACATATTTTAACCTCAAGTTTATCTCATGCCCTTCATTTTCCATCATATCATATAATAACCCATAATTACCTCAAAAGTAAGGATCATATAAACCCTAATGGTTACCTTAATAATTATTACCTGAATTTCCACATCGAGTTGGCCATCTCGTACATGATCCATTAGAGAACTCACCAAGGTTGAAGTGATTGATCATGACTCCTTGATAGTTGGTTTAGAACAACTATGAGATTCCTCATTGAATCCCCCATATCATCGAGTATCTTAATCAGAGAACCACCACAGTTTCCTTCAAACCCATTGTCACTTTGGTGCCTGCTAGATCCAGCCATTTACTAAAACCAAAAAGGTCAGTGTGAGTATATCAACAAAACCATCATGTACTAACGAGGAAGGTAAACACTAAGATATACTTACTCATTCACTTTATCTAAAACTAGGACTCTTTCTGAAATCCTAACCATTATGGTAATGTCACTTATGATTAAAGAATACCCTAACCTCTAAAGTTATCTAAACTGGCCTTTGATACCAACTATAAGGCCCCATGCCTTAAACCTTACTTAATCTTGAGTTATTACAAGATTACACATTGAGGATCTTTTCAGGTTTAGAGTTTTAGAGAATTAGATCATGAAACTTGCATTACATTCCACATATAAACAAAGTGGTTACATAAAGATAGTATTCTTCATTCCCATCAATGGAAACACATTTAAAATAAAACATGGATTATTTCTTAACACATCCTTGACTCTATCATCTTATCATGTACCTTTCCCTTGACCTGTGAAAAACATTTCAAAAACATGGGATGAGCATAAAAACTCAGTATGGATTATAAAAAAAACATGGAAAGGAAACATGAGTTCATATATACATAAGAATGAAATCATACTTTACCCATAAAACATAGGCACTTTAACATACCTCATAAAATCATGAATAAATCATAGAAATCATAAGACATAAAGGTAACTTGAGGCATTCATAACATTCTTACGTAGGGAGTAACCCTCTGGGTTACGTTTGGAATACCCATCACAGTATATTCCCTAAAATCTCTTCGGAGAAACCTTAACGTTTCACTCCTTCACGTTACCCAATGCATTGGAGAGCTATAACAGGCTCACCCGCCCTTAGTTTATCACGGAACCACCCGTCTTCATAATAATGCCCAAGAACCATAACATAATCATATCACATAAAACATGCATAAAGGAAACATAACATTTCCACATTTCAATCACGAGATATCAATACAACACATTGATATAATAAAAACATTATGAAAACCATTTTCAATACCAAAGTAAAACATGGTATTTATTTTTCTTTTTAAAAAAAGAAGGTATGGCTTGTAGAGGAAGCCGAAACTCAAATAACGGTTACGACGGCGGAGAAGTCGTTGTCGCCGCAAACGTACGACAGAAACATTCCCTTTTTTAATTTAGTAAACGCTTCGTATAAAAAATATTCCTTTTGAATAAACGTAAAAGTCAAAGGGGTTTATACATCGTATAAAAGAAAGTTGTGTATAAAATAAAATATGCCTCAACGAAAGGAGATTGAGACGAAGTCCCATACCACCTTGAATCTTTTAACATTTTAAACAATTAATATCCATAAAAATAAATCCTTAAAACCATTTTGAAAACATGGATATTAATAAGAACAAATAATTAAAACATTTAAAACGATATTTTGGTTAAAGGGGTTTTACCAAAATTAGAGACACTTGAATACAATAATCGAGGAATAACATTTAGTCAGAATTTTATAATATCATGAGAATAAAAGGATTCATGATATAATACTCCAAAGGACAGTATATACACCATATAAGAGTGAATTGGTGCATAACAACAATGATCCCTCAATAGAAATGTCAAATGTGATGAAATCCCTTATAAAGAAGGTATCCTTAAATTAAGGACAAATAAATCTCAAAAAAATATGTGTGACAAATATATATACACCCAATATAAGTGGATATTAATTGTAAAACAATAAAAGGTCATTCACACATATTCAATGGATGATATAATCAGTGACTACAAGTTGAACCCAAAGAAATCGAAATTGGGTTAAAAAGTTCCCTTGACAGTCTAACGGCATCACATCAAAAATGAGTTGATGAGAGATAAAAAGTGTATCTCATCACTTGGACATAAAATTTACATCAATAAGGATGTATGAGAACATATCCCAACATAAAAATATGTAAATTAAAAGACCCAATAAAAGAAGTCTTTTAAAAAAGAGGAGGGTGAAAGGTTCCCTTACCGACTTGGGTATCTTTCAAAACGTACACCCCATGAAAGAAAGACAATAGGTCATTGATGTAAATACTCATAAACGAAAGTATATTACACAAAGAGTAGAATAATGGGTAGTACATACACCACTCAATGGAATTTGTGGCGAATGTAGCATAAATCTCATGGGAATAAAAGTGAGATGAAAAATCCCTTACGAAAACTCGGCAGCCTAACGGCGCCACATAAAACTTCCAAAATGGATTGATGAGAGAGAATAGGGTCTCTCATCACATGAACATAAAAATAACAGTAAGTGTAATATAAAATATCATCCCAATAACAAGAAAGATGATCTTTAAAAGGAATTACATAAAAGTGTGTACTTAAAAAGAAAGAGAGGAGTAGGATCCCTTACCTCAGGTCCGACTTGACTCGATCGTTCTTTAATCTCCTGAATAATAAACTGGAGTTAATTTCTAATTCCTTAAGAACCTTTTTCAAGTTCATTATTACTTTTATACCACTTATTACCATGTCATAAACATTATTTAATCATTTAAGTTAATAATATTTTTTTGCCGATATTTGGTTCTTAAGTCGAAAGTGGACTTCTTACAATTACATGTTGTTCATGTGGCCAAATGTTTATTATATCCAGAATTGTATTCATTATGTAGATATCATATATTTCATATATATCCAGTACATGCATGCATTTATAACATTACATAATCATTTAGAGGTAAGAAATGAAATGCACCGTTCATGGAGACGGTAAGCCGTACGTACGCATGAACGCTACTTTCATTTCTATTTCGTATTTTATAGAATGGAATAATAATGATATAAAGGTATATTATAATTCCAGTATAATATAATATATAATATCATATTTCCATCCTTTATACATCCCACATATGTTATTTAACGAATCAAATCACTTTGAGGGGGCGGTAGTCCGCACTTCCTTAAATGAAGATATCGCGTATACCCATAATGGAAGCCATAAAGGTAAGAAAAAAATGAAAAATACAGAAGAATAAATAAAACATAAACATATTATATATCATATATAAAAATAGTGACATCATAATGGCCACCGTTGAAGGTGTTAAATGAGTATTGAACAATCATCTTTTCGGGAGGCAGAATTTCACCATCCACGGAAACCGTATGTTCTTTAACCATTTGATGTAGTTGTGTGAGAGTGTAGCTCGAATAAATCTTATAACAACATCCTAGTATATTGAATATACTGGTGTTGTTACAAAAGAAGTAAATAAAAAGAGTTTAGGGGGTTGGAGAAGCAAAATAAAACAAATGAACATGAGAGAATGAATTACCTTTAAAAGTGTAACTCCTTTTGATTTGAGGCTAAAGGCTTCCTTTGAAAGGATTCTGCCCAAAGGGAATCCTCTAGGATGAGTAGAGGGATGTGGGTAGAGTAAATGGGCAGGGGTTGGCCGAGACAAAGGATTGAGGAGTGTGTTAAATGAGGTAGAGGTGGGGGCCTTTTATAAGAGGAGAGGAGGGGCACTCTTGGAAAGTAAAGAAATATTACTTTATTTGAAAATGTTTTTCGGTTTCAAAAGGTCCCACATTGATATAATTCGTGGATAAGGTGATAAGGCTTCGAAATCCACTCATACAATAAGTTTTGTACAGGTGTAGTTCATAGATTTTACATTATCTTTCCATTTTATTTAAATCGTCAAATAATGATGTCATCGCTGCATCATTATTATGTCATAAATAATTTAATTTATTTAATGTCTAAAAATTATAAAAAAAATACTATGATGTAGGAAATCTTTTTATCTTTCCAATGAATATTTATAATCAAAAAGATGACTTTTATAACCCCACTTAAAAATTGTTTTAGTAAAACATATCATGTTTGTGTCAATTTCGCATTTACATTAAATAAAATGTTATTTATGTCATTTCCCAACCAAAGTGGATCCATGGGGTCCCCAAGTTGACCCATGTCTTGTCTTGGTCAGCCATGATACAACCAATGAGGGTAAGACATGTGTCAAGCTCATCTCAGTTTATTAAAGCATTTTTTTTACCTTAAACTACACTAATTACCACTAATCGCGATTAAAAACTTAATAAGTTACTATTCACCAAAAAATTATTTTAATCTCATTGAACCAAATTTTACTTCTTAATGACAACCATGTATGTCATATTTTTGAAAATCAAAACACAATGATGGCAAATTTTCATTTAAACGGAAAATCAGTTTTTATAAGTACCACTTAGTGGTTTCACTATTCATCAAAAATTGAAGTTTTTCAGAAAAATCCCAAAACTTCACCCTAAGCTATATTTGATATTCTGAATTCAAAAATGAAGTCCATTTTACAAAATTCAAAACATATAATTCACATTAATTAATTTAATAATTAATTCCCGCTGTCATGTCAAATAGCGTGTTTTATGAAACAATAAGTATCAAAAGATTGACACTAGTTTAAGTCTGATTTCAAAGTGAAATTGATTCCAACGAACACTATTGGATTTAATGGTAAAAATATTTTCTAATTTCACTTTAAAACCAATTAAAAATATAATCTAATCATATAAATAAATTAGATTAAAAAGTGGTTTTGAATTAAAATACAACATTTTACACTATTCATTAAAAAAATGAACTTTATCGGAAAGATACCAAAAATTTACACAAAGTAAATTTTGATGTCCTGATTCTTAATAAGAGTTTTATTTGGTCCAAAAGAATGATAAGAGTGATCAAAACTATATTTAATGACGGTTCTCCATCAAAATGTGATAAGTGAACCTTTAGTGAAAACTAGGGCATATACGCCTAAAATTGAATTCTTTCCGTATTTTAAGCCTTTATCTTTTATTGTATAAATGTAAAAATATTTAAGAACATATATAATCATATTTTAGTTATTTCTATCCATTCCCGCCATTACAACGGCTACATGTTAACTACCATTTAGAATAATATTATTTTATTATTAGAGTGCAACGTAAGATTCCCAAGAAACTCGTTGTTGCGTGTTGGGTACGCCATCGAGCATAGCGTCCCCTTTAAAGTCATATTAATATTTTATTCACAAATATGGATAAATATGAAAATGTCATATTCCTTATTTACCTGGGGTGTTACAATCAATACAATATTAGAGCATTTTTTTGGTTTTCAGTGGGTGCCACATTTTGATGTAAAATGTCAAATTTAAATAGATAACGGATGTTATTAGTTATATCGGTCACACCGCGCATCAGATTAAGGTGTGATTGATTCTTACTGGTGAAAAATTTATCATTGATCATTTTCTTATAGTATCAAAGCAATATTAATTCTTTCTCTTGTTTTTTAGTATGTCACTTATTGTTTTTACTTAAATTAATACAATTTTAAATAAAAATTGACACTTCTAGTAATAATCTCCACATCATGTGTCGTATTTAGTTTTGGATAATTACTAGATATAAAAAATGATGTATATATCATAGTTATAAAATATAAAAATAATCCTAATGTGTTTTCTTGGTTTTCTGTATATCTCTTGCCATTTTTACTTAAATTGATATCAATTTTAAATAAAAAAGAAAACTTTTGAGTTATACCGACCACCTTGTGCACGGTATTGAAGTATGGCATTATTATAAATCAAAAACAACTTATAGATCAATTTCCTAAAATATAAAAACAGTATAAATTTGTTTTGTTGGTTTTCAGTAAGCCAGTTGAGTTTTTTACTAAAATGTAATTTCAAACTAGAAACATTCATTATGAGTCATACTGGCTGCATCAGGCATCATTTTGATGTGACACTACTTCATACACATCAAAGATGACTTATGAATTTATCCTAAATTCTAAAGACAATTGGAGTATGTTTTACTAGTTTTCAATGAGTGCCACATTTTGAACTAAAATGTCAATTTTAAACTAATAAGGGATACTTTTAGTCATACCGATCACATAATGCATTAGATTATGATGTGGTTGATTATTACACATCATAAATGGTTAATGGATCATTTTACTAAAGTATAAAAACAATCCAAATTAATTTCCTTAGTTTTCAATTTGTCACTTTTTATTTTTACTAAAAGTAATGTAAATTTTATATAAAAAGAGACACCATCAGTGATATCGGTCACTTGTTTGTTTTTCTCAATTCTGATTATGATAGTTGCTCTAATACCAACTATATTGACACATAAATTTCATACATAGATATAAAATCTTAGTAGATTAACATTCCATACATAACATAACGATCCATTCCAGAATATTTTAGGTCTAGTGCTTTTGGAAACATGGAAACATAAAAAAATTGTTCATAAGAGTCTCTCATTAAGTTATTCTTTACTAGAAACCTTCTTAAACATACCATTTGTAAAACCATTATTAATAAACTAAGTATGTGAAACATAGTATATGGTGATCATATATTCTCAATAAGTGTAAAAAAGAGAGATATCAATGATCATATAATGAAATTAACTTACAAATAGTAAATAAAATGATGAAAAATTTTATTAATTACATAAAAATACACACTTTGAGTCATACTGTCCACATCGTGTTTTACCATGATTTCCATTTTCTTTATTTTTTTTAAATGGAAACATTGTATTTTTCACATTTCTCACTTCCATTCATGTTCCCTCTACTGCCTTTGAAGAAAAGTGATAAATGTCGACAATGCAGGGGTGAAAAGTTTTTGAGCGAGAGTAAGTCTGTGGAAGAAATTGATTGTATGAGTAGTCAAAGATTTAATTTAGATTATGTTAATGTAGTATAGAACCAATAATATACTGATAAAAAACTTATTATATTAAAAAAACTTTACCTTCTCATTGAATTCCGATTTTCAACCTCGAAGTCCAATCTCTCCTAAGCATGATCAGTTTCGAACAAACCACCCCAACTCGAACAAAGGAATCCACCAATATAAGAGAATAATTCTCAAGTTATTAATACAAAAAATAAGTAAATTAAACAAAAATATGAAACAATACACTACTTTTATGGAAGTCGCATATTCATATTATTTGTGTACATTCTCTTATCAGGTATGATGCCCACTCATTTTGGAGCACATCTATATCATCTTGTGAATATGAGTTTTTTCAACAGTAATAGTATTAATATAAAAGTATAAATACACAAATTATTATTAAATATTTCTAATTAAAATGTAATTATCTTCGAAAATACCTCTTTATGGATACAAGTTTGTTCCTAGAATATGAACTCTCTCATAATTTTACAAACAAAATAACTGGAATATTTTCCATCGATTTTTTTCAGACACTAAAGAAATATTGACTTGAATGAGTAATTTGTTTTTATATGTGTTTTAATAGGGAAACATTATTATATATAGCCTTATTACTATCCAATTGTAGAACTTTTATTCATCCTTATGCTTAGTCTCGGGCCTCATTCCTTGTTTTTCGTGATAGTGATACACCACTCAATCATAAAAGGATCCTCATTAAAAGATAACATAAATTATATATATTGATATTTATATCTAAAATTTTGGATGTAGTGTATTATAAATTGAAAAAATTCATCATTTTTGGATGGTTTGTTGGATATCCATCCATCGAATCTAGGGAATAAATCTTTTGAGTATCCAAATTTACCGCAATGAGAATCCAATGCTGCCTAAAAATAAAAAAAAGAATAAGTAATAAAATAAATAAAAAAATATTTGATATGATTAAATTATAGAATTTTACCCCTAAATTTTTGGTAATAAATAGATTCTGTCTCCCAAAATTTTTCTTTGAAATTATTTGATTAGATATGGCACTATTTCATCCCTTTTTTTCTACCTATGTTTGTTTGTTCTCTGGAAGAGATGTGAGGACTAATGAGTCCGAATTTTTTTCCAGGGAAAATCCCTTAAATTGTTTTTAATATATACATATGACAAAAATATGAAATTTATTTATTCATAATTAACACAATATATCCTCTTTTTTAAAATAAAATGATGAAAACATACATCTTGTATACATTTATAGTTGATCTTCCTAGCCAATCATAGTCGAGGATTTCTCTTACACTCTCAACACCAATGTAGTCTTGATCTTTATCTCCATACATATTTTCTTCAAAATAAACTATGTTATTATAACCATATTTTATATTTTTATCCACATGAACCTTCAATGACAGTAAATTCGGATATTTAACGGGTGGGGTAATGGTGTTTTTAGTAGATCTCATTGATCTGTTGGTTGATCCTTTAGATGCTTTTAAGGTGGTATTTAATTTCATCCCCTTCTATTTGTCTATCTGTAATTACATTCATCAGTTCAGACTTTTTTTCATTAATGGTTAAAGTTTTAGCTGGAAAATTAAATTGGAAATGAATACTTCCTTATCGATATGATTTTATACAAGTTGAGATGACCATGTGATGAATGTTCCAATAGGTTGTTTGACCATGTGGATATCTTCCTCATCAATTGGAACATGTATATATTTTCTCAAATCATGGGATATTCTAATCGACACTCACACATGACCTTTAGGAAGTGGTCTCCTATGTAGCATGTCGTTTTGAATATTGAATACCATAGCCCTCGCTACAAAGATTTGGGTGGCTGTTACCATATATAAATCACAATCCTTATTACCATATATAATGTCAATACAAGAAAGGTATCAGTGTCTGTCTGATTCACATTTCATAGAAAAAATTATGAGAACATTGATTACCCCATATAAGACATCTCTTTGATGGGAATGGCTTGCCTCATAGCTGGTGGGGGTGGGGCGGGATCTCCATGTGGTGGTTGTTCTTTATTTTATTCTTCTCTTTGACTTATCCTCATTAAATTTATCATCATCTCTCTCTACCATTGGAATTATTCTTCAAGGTTATATATTCTTTCTATAATCCATTTTATTAATTCACTTTGACCCCCAATTTTTTTTGTCAACATATTTTTGGGGTGTCCCCCCAAAACCCGCACCTCTAACACGGCCATTCTCTTTAGACCACTTCAAGGCCAATGATAGTTTTTGTTCATCGGGTACAGGTGTCGCTGATTCTTTTGACTATGCCAGGTAGAAAATATAATAAAATAAGTGATCTTTGTTATGAAATGGAGATTTAAAGAAAAAAATATTATGTAATATTTACAAATATTTCCCACACTTTTTGTGTGTTTTAATCTAATAGTATCCTATCTTTATTTACACATGCCACTTTTCAAAGAAAATATCATGGGAAGGAAGTTTCTTTGGATTTGGAGTCGTAAATCTTCATATAAATAGAGGAACATAATTACAATGTTGTTTCATGTCACATAAAATTATTACGGTAGATTTAAAATACATATCAATTTTTTTCAAGTGAAGTGCACCCCATCCTTTATTTACAGTAGGGGTACACTGGTTTGTCTACATTTTACTTATTCCTATCACTCATCTACTATTTCATAAATAAAAAATTTTCCATTAATGTGATGAATACATGTATCATCAAATAATATATTACTAGACACAATGTACCTGAAAATAAATCTTTGCATGATGACTAGTAAATGAATCTCATAATTCATAGGTTATCAGGTGTGCATAGATAAGCTATGGGTGTGGGTTTATTTTCACTTCAACATCTTTAAGAATATTTCATGTTATAATTGTGCAAAATCCTTTATGAATCCTTCCAACTATAATTAATTAATTTTTTTTGTGGGAGTCATATACTATAAATTCACTCTATAATGGATGATGAAGAGTAAGTCAATGTTTAATTATTTTATCTTTTAGTAAAATAAACAAATTATGTTATAATTTTATCATAATATCTTCCCCCACCAGTGTCTTAAGCCCTATCACAATAGGGTTCCAAGAATCTACATCAATTGGAATTCATTATCGAGTGACAATTACAATATAACTATTGAACATGGAATCATTGGGGTTAACATGTTATCCCCACGCATTCCATATGACCTCATATTTGATGTTTTTAGTTTTCACCTTGATGATTTTTTCTAACACCATTAAACAATGGTGTTCCTATTTTTTTTATGTCACCAGTTCTTCATAGCCTACCATTTCCTTAGAACCAACATCATGAATGTGTTCCTCTAGAGCGGTAGCATCGGAATGTGTAGACGGTCATTGTACCTCTACATTGGGATAAGTAGCGGGTTGTGAAACCTATTGTTCCTCTGGAATGGGAGCACCATCATGTGTAGAAGTTCATTCCTCTGCACTGTGAGAAACAATAGGTTAAGATACTTATTGTTCCTCGAGAATAGGATCACCATAATGTGTGGAAATTATTATCTATAAAATTGTTTTAACATTTAATTTATATTATATAAATACAGAATCAAACAGATAAAAACATGAGGTAACATGATGTATATTACAAAAAAATTAACCTGATTATTGAACCCAATTTTTCTTTTTTAAAGGATAAAGGTGTTTGACCCCTCTATAGATTATCCAAATCCCTTCATTTTGGACTCCTCTAACATACAAAATGTCATTTACATTGGGACTGCAGCAAAATTATTATGATGTCCCAATGAAAGGGTCATCCTTAATTGAATTTTTATCTGACCCATTATGGTTTTGTTTGATAAAAGAACAATTGACCACTTTTGGTTTATAGGATCAGGAATATAAAATAATTTTAATAATTATGATACCAATATAAATGTTTCTTCTTGGTACCCCTCCTTACTGAAATCAACTTTCATGAATCCCAATTAATCTATATTAATAGCACTTATGTTATCAACCCACTTTCATTGAAAAATTAGCACTTCGAATCTTGTATAATATAAATCCAAAATTTATTTGATGATACCAAAGTATATTCACATAAATTAGATTTCTGACCTCAGTACCAGAAACATGCATCATTTCATCCATGAGTGTAACTCCAATATTTTTCATTGTATTGTCTCTCTCATTCTCATTTGTATAGAACGTATAACCATAATTACATAACCATTGTAAGATAATACATACACACTTGTTTCTCTGGCTAGCCATCGAATCCATTCTTAAATTGAATCCATATTTAAAAATATGGTCCCAAAAAAATCCTATAAACTGTAAATTATGTTTATTTGATATCCATCTTTCAGCCCTTGATGGATTCAAAGGCCTAAGAATTTCTTTGTGGATTTCAAAATATGGGGAAACCTCCAAACTATTATAAAGAACATAATGTTGGTCCTGCTCTCGATCTATAATTTAGATTTTGACAATATCTCTTATATAAATTCCTTCACCTCAAGCTGCCTAGTGTGATAATATTTTGGTAGACCAATTCTTCCCACACCAGATAAGTATTCGGTACATAATTCAAAAACATAATCAAAAATATATCTCTTTATAATATAATACACTGGCAGAATTCTATTTTTGACATACCCTTTAAAAATCTTCATATATCATTCAGTGGGGTACATCCATCTACAGTGTATAGGAAAACATAGTTTAATCTCTCTCACCCAGTGAACTATCAAATGAACCATCATATCAAAGAATTTTGGCAGGAAGAACATTTCTAATTCACATAATATGAAAAAAAATTCCCTTTCCATAGTCATCAATTCCATCGGGTCTATAACTTGTATACATATATAATTGAATAATAAACTGAGTTTCATTAATGTATGATAGACATTCCAAGAAAAAATGCAATGTAAAGCTATAGGTATTAGATTTGGAATCAAAACATGGTAGTCAAGAAATTGTAAAACTGATATCCCTTCAGCCTGGAAAGAGTGTAAGTATTTGGAGGAAGAAAATTCTGTTTTTCACCCTTCACTAGAACCAAATATTTTCGTATTCCCATGTCAAACAAGTAAAACTAAGGCTTAATTTCATCCTTTTATTATCAGGTTCATTTATCAACATGTCGATGACACTATCATATACATTTTTTCAACATGTATAACATTATGAAAATGTCTTACATACAGACAATTCCAGTATAGTAATTCAAAAAATTGATCCCTTTCTTCCATCGGTTTTTGTAAGGTTTTTTTAAAATATTTTACCAAAATTAGTGTCCAAATATTTTAGTTTCTAAAAATAGTTTATCACCTATTAGTGGAGATGGTGTATTACATTATTTTGAACATCCATCGAATGATGTCGTCTAAGATCGGTACTTATATAGTCAGGGTATAAATTTGTGATTTCCTAGAAACAAGATTTTGAATTAATGTTTCAACCTAATTAATTGTGTACCTTGTTTATAGATGGGACATCCTTAAGTTACTTTAATGATATATCCTGAAAATTTTATATAAGAAAAAATTTCATTAATCATCCCATACTACATGGATCTCAATGTGAAATCATCATTTCTATATGCATCATAACTTGTAACACCTGAATCCCACAATAATTACAAATCTTCGATCAATGGAGGCAAATAAACAACAATATCATTACATAGTTTTTTTGTTCTTGATATAAGCATAGATAAATGATGTATTTTCATTTCATGCATAACCATGATGGAAAGTTACAATTTACCAACATAATTGGCCATGTATTGTGATTTATACATTTAAAAACAAAATTATTCACTCCATCTATAGATAATGCAAGAATAAGGTTTCTCAGCTTATTTCCAAATTTAGGATACTCGTGGTCAATTCTCTTCCACTGAGGAGAGTCTATCAGGTGACGTAGTTTCCCATCTTCAATTCTTGTTTCTATGTGCCATGAAAATTTCCTTGCATTCTTCTAACTTCCATATAGGTGCCTAAAGCTTATAATGATTGGAAAGTACCATAAAAATTTTGTAGGACCGAATTCATCAGTTTTGTATCGAGAAGCACCACACTTTGGGAATTATATAAGGGATTTTTGGTCCCTAAGAAATAGTATATAGTCATTCAGTTAGGCATTAATTCTTTTATAGATCATACCCATCGAGCATAGCATTCATTTTGTGTCATATGTTTGGCTTGGGATCTCATTATATTATGGGATCGTGTCATTCTAGAGAGCATGTAATTTCATAAAATGGGTTTCACTCCATCCATTGCCTTCTTTCAAATTATACCACTTCATTATAGCTAATAATGTCGTATATTTAGTGAAACCAACATACAATGGCGTCTTTGCACAACTCTCTAACTTCTTAAACAATTTTGGGCAATCACGAAGTTCATATTCGACTATATTTGTAATTTCCTCAATATGCTCTTCATATTCATTCACATTTTTAATCACATCCTCGATACAGTCTTCTTCATTTTATACACTTATAATTATATTATATGATCGATAAAACGCAGTGTTATCCCATCCACTAGAGACATTCACTTTTTCCTTGTGTTTATTATAGAATTTATAACTTCGATCTATTCCATAACAGATCAAGTGTTCTCCCAACATATCTGGAATAATTTTTCATGAATAAAAATAGTAGAAACATGGATAATATATTTGGGAAGTTTCATATACAAGATCTTCTACAAATTTGATGAACTCTTTCATGCCATCTTCAAAATCTTTTGTCAAACTATTGGAATCCATACATTCTTTATTCATATTCATACTATTTGATTTGGAAATATTAATATTTAACAGTATAAATACACAAAATTGGCCTTTCAAATAAGTGGAAATAAACATTTGAATGATAGTTATTATTGAATTTTGTTTTTTGATAATAATCCCCTTATAAGATAACACCAAATTCTTTTGAAACTATTTATAAAATTACACTTTAAATCCCATTAAAAACAAAATATTTAAAAATATAATCTTTAAAATAATACACCCTTTTTAAAATGAAACTAGAATTAAATATTCTTTCAAAAAATCCATATACCTTTATGAAAGTCAATCAGGTTGGTTGACCAACACTTAGTAAGAAACCTAAGTCCATGACAACTGTTAAAATCATTTTAAATCTATTTAAAACCAAAAAATGGTATGCTGAAAACATATAATTTTTTAATAAACATTTCAAAACAATTGAATATTTTTAAAAGATCCAATTATTCATTTTCACAAAGACATAAACCCGAAGAGAGGCACTTTATAAAGGATACATCAATAAAAATAATCAACATTTTATAAAATGTAAAGCTATAAAAGGTTTATCATGTATCTCATGAATAAATAGTATAAATCCAATAATTTACTCTCGTAATACTTGTGAGGAGTGAATACATGATAGATAAAGACATAAGTGTCACTTTTCCATGATACTTTTTGAACATAAAGTCACATATCTTGAATGTGGGAAATTATCTTCCACTTGATAAATTAATCATATACTACCTAAGCTTGATCCTTCCAATACATTACATTAGAAAAAATATTCCCCATATTGAGGATATACATTAGGTAAAAGTTAGAAGACTATAGGTACTCAAACCTTATCCACTATCAATGATTCATTTCACTTTTTGATTAAATATATTTAAAATGATTTTTAGTGTATTACAAAAATATATCAGCCTAAAGATAACACCAATAACACCTCACGAAAAGAAACACTATTTCCAAATATAGTAAAGGATTTGGGAAGTTTCTCTTATGTTTCCTTAACTATTTGGACCCATAAGCAACCACATGACCATCATGGACTGGAACTGTTCAAATCCTAACTCCTGATACATAAAAATATAAGACATACTCATTAACCAGTTCATTTATGGTTAATATTTGTGTTTTAATAAATCTTCAATTAAGATCATAGAAGGATCTCTCATGAACATATAAGTAAATTAACCATACCATATTCTTAGTTAAGGCCTTCTTAGAGCTTCCAATCAAGAAGAATCCTGGTTGACCCATTAGTAATAATTGGAAATTCCAAAAAATATTTGGATCTCAAAACAATTATTTAACCTCTCTAAATAAACTATAACATCAAACTTCTCATGTTATAAAAATATGATATCCACTAATATAATATTCCCTATGAAGTGTAAATTATCAATCCAACCCATACACTTTGATATCATGGAATATAGATGATTCTCCTTAAGTTTTCTCAAAATGACCTCCAGATATAGAGCATGTTCCTCCTCTAATATTAGACAACACTTTAGCACCTCTAAGTTGATCAAATAGTACACCAATACATATAAATAGATATAAGTTAATTTATTTCAGTTAGAATAACCTCTAACAGACCACACATATTCTCAATGATCCATTTTAATTTTTATGGAAAAAAATAAGGAACCCCAATGGGACATAATCATTCATATGGACCCCCTCACCTCGAAGTTGTTCAATTGAGCCTTCTTCTCTCATAGCTCTATAGGATCCATCTTATATGGTGGAATAGATATATTATCCACACCAAGTAAGAACACAATCATAAACCTAACATATCCCTTCGGTGGTAACCTATATATATCCTTGGGAAATATATCTAGGAACTTGTAAATTATAGTAGGATATAATGACTTATTTTTCTCTCTGTCATCTAAAATTACTATAGAGAAATGGGTTATGATTCTACCCATCTATAAAAATAAAGGTCCTACATAACTGGTTTTCATATTAAACTCTCCAATATAGACATAATCATGACCCTAGAAAAATTTAATTCCACCCATCAATGAATACAGTTGATATAGTAGATTCAAAACTGTATGAGGGGTTTTAATTGTAGTCACAAACTAGGCTCATAGTTTTCATGTCCCTCAAATTTATTATTTATCATTTATTATAATTTTTTATTAATAAAATTATATCAATATAAAATTTATTTATATAGTTCATTTTAAATGGAAATAAAAATAGATCAAATCATATGAACTATATGATAGAAATAATAACATTGTGGAAATAAATATTAAAATGTAAAATAAATTAAGAAGTCAATAATGAGAATCCTCAAGATTTTAAAAAGATATTTATTGCCAGTAAAATTTTAATCAAATAAACATGTTTATTTTACCTAATTTATTTGTATGATATTTATAGTTAACATTAGGTATCCTAGATCCATACCCAAAACATCCATGACTGTATACATATTACAAGGTATCAAGTTCTAATCATGAATATTCATTTATTATTATCTCATTGGTGAAAATAGGTATCTAATGCACAAGATCCACTTCAATATGATGATCAGCAACAACTCTACACCAGAAATTCATCAAACATGATGATTTGGAAAATATATATTCTATCCCTAAAAGATCATTAATATCCTTCAGAAATAGACAAGTTAAAGACATGGAATTGATCATGGAAAATTGTTCAATAAGAAAATACTAAGTAAATACTAAGAACACTGCAAGAATACTCACATTAGTAGCACCTGAGGAGCTGGGATTGTGGCAGAGGTGGTTTAAAAAGAGGAGGATGGATTTTTTGTAGATGTGGGGTTTGTCAGCTGAGGTAGGGTATGCGGAGGAGGACGGATCATGGAAAAGGAAGGGTTCGGAGCGGAGGAGGTTTTCAGCACATAATGGAGGGGATGTTTGAGGTGGAAGTGAGGTTCATAGTAGATGGGGTTCAATGGCGGAGATGAGGTTCATCGAGGAGGAGGGATCTGAGGTGGAGTATGGATTCATGGCAGTAGGGTAGGAGGAGGAGGAAGAGGCCAAGGAGGAGGAGGAATCGGCAGTTGAGGAGGAGGAGGAGGAGGAAGTAGGGTTTAGCTTCTACGAGAGCTTGAGGCGTGCAACAGGAGGAGACTATAAGGGTTTATTTATAAAATACGGTAAACCTTTTATCTTTGCTAGCTAAAAAGAAATGATAAAGTAATGTTTTATTAGTGCTAAAATAGAACGCGCTAAAAAAATTCCTTTACCAGCACTTTTTTAGTGCTAGTAAGGATGGGCCTTTATCAATACTAAAAAAGCACTGATAAAATGTGTCGTTATCACTGCTAAAATTTTTTCCCTGATAAAGATATATCTTTATCAATGGTAAAAAATGATGATAAATCTATAATGATAATAAATTATTAATATATATATATATATATATTATTAAATGTATAATAAATATATATTTATTTATTTATAATAATAATTAAAAATTAATATTTATTTATTTATATTTAAATATATAATACGTATATATTTTTTTATAATTATAAATTTATAAAAAATATATTTATTATATTTATAATTTTATGTAATTAATATCTTTATTATAATTTTATAATTATTTAAATATATCTATATTTTTTTAGAATTATATTTGTATGAATTTATTTTAATTTTATAATTATTTAATAACTATAAATTTATATATATTTATTTATACTTATAAAAAATATATATTTATATTTATATATATTTATATTTATAGTTATATTTATAGTTATAATAAATATATATTTATTTATAGTTGTAATAAATATAAATATTTATAGTTATAATTGTAAATATATTTTTATTTATTTACTTATTTATTTATTTTAATAATTATAACATTATAATAAATATATTTATTACATTTATAAATTTATCAGAATATATAATTAATATATTAATTATCATTTTATAATTATTTGAATAATTTTTTATTATTTATAATTCTACTTATAAATATTTGTATTTATTTTTAAATATTAGTATATATTTAAAAATATATTTATGTAGTAATATATATTTCTAACATTATAAGTATAATAAATATTTTTATTATAATTTTATTATTATTTTCATATATATATATAATTATTTATAATTATAACTATAAATAAATATATTGAAATACATTACAATATAATAATTTTTTATTCTGGAAAAATAATAATGAAACCCAATCATATCATATATAAGGATTTCATTCAATGAAAAAAAATTGGAAAGTCCAATTAGTGATTAAACACTTTTGAAACACAAAATGAGGATACTTGCTTTAATGAAAGTAAGAAAGAACATATATTTATAAATATATTTATTTAATTATATATTTATAACTTTATAAGTACAAAAAATATATTTATTATAATTTTATAATTATTTACTTATATTTGAAGAACCCGGTTCTTATTTTTGAGGTACGGGTTTCTTCTTTTCTCTTTTCCTTAAGTGTTTTTGAGAAAATAAGGAAAATGGAAAAAAATCCTAAATTTTGTAAGTACACGTCATGTACTTTTTCCACATGTTGTGTACTTTTGGCCGTGTGGGATGAGCACATGGGGCGTGTGGCCATGTCGGCAATGAAGGGTGTAGAAACCCACTACAGGACGTGTAGTGGTCCTTTACACGTCGTGTAGTCAGTCGGCAGGCAGAAAGTATGGTGGTGGCCAGCTGTGTGACAGAACACGTCGTGTACTCAAGACGACACACTGTGTAGTCATGTCGGCAGATGAGCTATGCCACGCTTGCGGGAAACCGCCAGGGGAACAGTTAAAAAAATGGGAAGTACACACTGTGTAATTTTTTTTCACTTAAATGGGCAGTAGCCTCCCTTATTCATAGGTAAGTCTTAGAATGGGAAGAAGGAGAGGGAGAGGGAGGCCGGAGCTTTGGAGATCCACCGAGAATTCATCGGGAATCTATTTTTCGCGCCTTCGATCTCCCTAGAACCGCACAAGTGAGTTCTCCCTTCTCTTGGGGTAGTTCTTACCAATTCTTCCCTGTAGGGAAGTTATCTAAGGTTGAACAACATTTTCTTTCACCTCAGATCTACATCGTTTAAGGACGAATCGAGGATCTTCGTTCGCGTATATTGTTCGTGGGTGTTAAAGGTAGGTGGCTTGGTGTTATTTTCTAACTGTTGTGCGTTTTGTGTGTTTTTGATCTACGAACCCATTTTTGGGGTGTCGTGTGGTTTAGGTCGTGGCTATTTTTAAATACCTAGAAATGTATAGGTGATTAAATAAATTATAAAACTATTTTTTGGGATCGCTGCTTGGATCCAGGACCACCCTGGGGGTGCGTTCCTCTGTTTAGCCATTTGGCCAGGATACCCGAGGGTATGCCATGTTTGATTATGCATTACTTTTTCCTTGAAAGTAATTGTATGTAAATTTCATGTTTATATGTTGGGCATGGCCCGGTTACTTATGCCTAAGCATGGTATTTTACTATAGCCTAAGGGAGTGACTGTATTTAGCCTGAGGTCATGGTTCTATTAGCCTGAGGGCGAGATTCTGATCACCTGAGGGTTTTGCTTCGGTTTGGCCAGAGGGAGAGACTCTACTTCGCCTGAGGGAAATTCCTGAGGGCGTGATTCTGTATAGCATAAGGGCATGATTTTACTATATTAGCCTGAGGGCGAGATTCTATTTGGCCTAAGGGCTTGGTTCTGTTGAGAACAGAATATTATTAAATTAAATGGTTAAAATGAATAATAAAATGGCAATATAACTGGTAAGTTGGTTACTTTGAGTACTGCTTAGTTTATTGCTTTACTTTTGCACAATGTTGATTCATGTTTACACATAGTTGAGCACCGGCCTATGGTGGGTGCCTACTGAGATTATTTCTCACACCCTGTCTGGGTCATGCTTTTCGGCCCAAACATATTATGTTTCTGTAGGTGTGGATAAGGGCAAAGGCCCTAATACGGGTACTTGATTACTGTTGATGAGTAGGGGAGCATGGGATCGGGCTTAGGCTCGCGATGCTACTGGCTGTTTTGTTATGTTTTTTTTTTCTCAGTACTTGTAATGTACGGTATTGTTGTGTAACAGGTTCTGGTAACTTTCTTAGAATTAGAGGCATGTTGTACCATTATTTATATACTGGTTGGTTATATCTATTGCAGTTGTTAAATTCAGTTGTGTATGATTTACTTCTTCCATCGTTGTTGTATATTTTAATTCATTCCGCTGCGCTACACTTTGATGAAGGAGGGCATAGTTTCCCCACTATAAGACCTAGGCCCTCGCTGCTAGTCGGCTGCCTCTGGCGTTTGGGGAAATGCGCTTGAGGTTATGTGGTGAACCAGGTTCGGGGCACCCGTTGAGTGGAACCCGCAACCGAGACGTTACAAAGTGTTATCAGAGGAGGTTCTTTTCTTTGACTTACTATTTGGAACCTTAGTCAGGGATAGCATAAGAATAGTAGTTGGTAATAAGTTTTTCCTGGGCATAGCTAACCCGTGTACAGGGAAAAACAAATTTACCTCGTATTGAAATTTTATTGATTTTTCAATTTACAGTTTTTATGATTTCACCGTTGGGTGACGCACTTTGGATTTTGCTATTTATATTTTATTAATGGTTTCTATTTAGTTTCAACAAGATGAGATGAGTGTATTCCATCTCATGCATCATTTATGCACATGCTAGAAATCACATTCCATGCATAGTTCCATGCCATGTAGGTGCATTAGAAATTGCATGTTGTTGTGATAGTGGTTGTGCTAGAAAATCATGTTGTTGTGATGGATGATTGATAAATACCTTCTTGGTGATAGGATATTTATGTATAAATATGTGGAAATAATGGACGCCAAACTTTGGTTTTTGGGGAGTATGGGCCCCCGTTTACTGGAATTTGGTGGATCATTGACTGTTTATTTCATTATAACACAGATAAGATGTCAAACTTTGATTCATGGGGAGAATGGGCCCTCACGGCTCGAAATTTGACACTTAGGTGTTGTTTTGCGGTATTTTCTGGGTTCTGGGGAAGTTTCTGAGGCATATTGTCTGGAAACCTAGTATACACGCCGTGTAGTACTTAAACACGCACTATATGTTCTTCTGTTCGGGAAGAAAATGAAACTTTTTGAGTACACATTGTGTACAGTGAGTACACGACGTGTAGTCTCTTCCCGTGTCACAAAACGTGTGGGCGGTGACATGGGGAAGGGAAATGTTTTGGGCGAACATGTCGTGTATCGGGTGTACATGCCATTTAGTGTTGACCCGAAGACC
The DNA here is from genome assembly GCA_963277665.1 of Viscum album. NCBI lineage: Eukaryota > Viridiplantae > Streptophyta > Magnoliopsida > Santalales > Viscaceae > Viscum > Viscum album. The sequence continues at coordinate 65,911,512 of OY728128.1, forward strand.
CGGTCGTGTAACTAACAAACATGGGCCGGTGTAGTCGTTTCTTGAACATGTCATGTCAATGAAGAACACGCTGTATAGTGTGCCTTGGGGACCCGGCCATGTAACTAACAACACAGGTCGGTGACACCTCTCAGTGAACATGTCGTGTACCTGTGGGACACGCCGTGTAGTCTTGTCTGAGGACAGACCGTGTGGACTTAGCCATGTGGCTGGAAAATGGGTAGTGTACATGCCCAGTGTGGGTGTAACACGCCGTGTAGTGTCAAGATGAGTAGCCGGCCATGTCCCAAGCGACACAGGTAGTTGGAAAATTACATCATACACACCGTGTAGATTAAATACACACCATGTAGTTTTGGTTCAAATGGGAGTCGTGTGGCTCTACCGTGTAGAAGGACCCGAATAGGGAAAGAGAAGTCAAGTACACGCCGTGTACCCAGTATACACGCCATGTAGTCTTTTTTTGAAAATTTTTAATGCCTTCTTCCTCCTGTTCCCTTTTGGGTTTCTTTGTTTTCGGTCTTGAATAATCATGTTCTAAGGCGTGCATTTGACCTTGTAGAGTCATGCCGCTGAGACGACCGCGCGTTGTTCGTCAGGAGTGCGGCAACGAGTATACTCTAGAGATGGTGGTCTGTGGGCTACCAGTTGATCCTCCAGCAGAGCCAGATGCAGCGCCAGCCGTTATACCAGACACAGGTGCAAAGGTGCAGTTCCATAAAGGCTTTATGCGGTTCATGCAGACCTTTCAAGCAGCACCGCAAGTTGCCACATCTATGGCTGAGCTGACTTGTATCTTCTAGCAACAACATCCTCTTACATTTACAAGGGATGGCGGACCACAAGCTACAGAGTCTTGGCTAGGATCGATGCAGACTATTTTTGAGCATCTCGAGATGCCACCATGGATGAGGGTCAACCTCGCGACTTACAAGCTGTGTGATTCCACCAAGAGGTGGTGGGATGTTACCACACAGTCAGAGCATCACAGAGACATGGCATGGGAGTATTTCCAGGCAGTCTTCTATGACTTCTTCTTTCGAGAGACACTACGGGAAGATAGAGATCGAGAGTTCATGAATCTACAGCAGGGCGCTATGTCGTGATGGACTATTCTGGTCATTTCACTGAGATTCAGTGTTTTTCACTCGTTCTGGTGGGTGATGAGACATTGAGATCCAGACTCTTTTAGGATGGTCTTCGTTATGAAATCCGAGCACTGGTGAATGTTTTCAGGTTGCCTTCAGTACATGATATTGTGAACCAGGCGCTGATTTCTGAGAGGAACCTGTGGGAAGCTAGTGGTGTGGGCCATGGCGGTTCAACACCTGTTACTGGTACTATTTCTTCTGGTAAGAGGAATAGACAGATGGACTTCTCTCAGGGTGGTAGTACTAGCCAGACAGTTTCTTTAGGTGGCCCGATCAGGTGCTACCAGTGTGGTAGAGAGGGGCACAAGAGGCCACAGTGTCCACAAGACCCAGTGGAGTGTCGATCTTGTGGCAGAATGGGACACCTACAGCACTTTTGCAGGACATTCCCACCAATGACTAGTGAGAGGGGTTCTGTACAGACTCCGCATGCGGGAGCGGGACCAGTAGCTTCTTACCAGTTAGGGAACTGGAATACATCAGGGCGTGCATGCAGAGATGGTGGTCGTGGTCTTGGTAGCCAGACAATAGGATCTCAGAGGTAGCAGGGTGGGACAGCTCAGGGTAGCCAGGCTGTGTCATAGGGATGTGGCACTGGGCAAGCATATGCAGTGCAACAGACCCAGCAGGAGTAGGATCCCAGACCTTCTATAGTCAGAGGTACTACTCTAGTAGCTTCTGTCTTGTCTTCAGTACTTTTTGATATGAGTGTCACTCATAGTTTCATATATGTACGCGTTGTGGAGAGACTTGGGCTATGTGTTTCTACTTCTTCTGATATCATGACGCTAGAAACTCCGTTTGGGACTAGAACTTCTAGTGTGCGTTAGTATAGGGAGAGACCCTTAGTGGTTGGAGGGTGTCACTTTCTTTGGGACCTCTATGTCTTAGAGATGACGTCTAATGATGTCATTCTCGGGATGGACTGTTCGGTTCCCTTTCAAGCCTTTGTATACTGCTATCGTCGCAGGGTGTGTTTCATGTCACTAGTGGGCGAAGAGTTTCTATACAAGGGTGAATGGGATGTTCAGGTGAGTCAAGATGGGCCAGAGCATCATGGGCGAGGTGGAGTCACAGCCCAGATAGCGATTTTATATTTGGATGATAAGGGGACTTGTCAGACGGATTTCCCTCCAGTGGTTAATCATTTCAGGGATGTCTTCCCAGAAGACTTCTCAGGTCTACCTCTGGAGTGAGAGGTGGATTTCTCTATTGAGCTTGTGTCTGGAGCAGCACCGGTGTCCATTCCTTTTTATAGGATGGCCACGCCTGAGTTGCAGGAGCTCAAGAGGCAGTTAGAGGAGTTACTGTAAAAGGGTTTTATCTGACCCAGTACTTCTCCTTGGTGTTCTATGGTCCTTTTTTGCAAAGAAGGTGGATGTTACCCTCAGACTCTTTGTGGATTATCAGATGTTGAACCAGTTGATGGTTAATAACTGATATCCCTTGCCGAGGATAGATGATCTTTTTGATCAACTTTGTGGAGCACGAGTGTTCTCAAAGATTGACCTGAGGTTAGGATATCATCAGTTGTGCATGAGACCATCAGACATACCGCTTACAGCTTTTCGGAGCAGATATGGTCTGTATGAGTACTTTGTTATGCCGTTCGGACTCACGAACGTGCCAACAGTTTTCATGGCTCTGATGAATCGTGTGTTCCATCCATATCTGGATTCTTTCGTGGTTGTATTCGTGGACGATATCTTGGTGTACTCTCACACTCGACATGACCATGCCACCCATATTCAGATCATATTGAGTACATTGAGAGAGCATGAGCTATATGCTAAGATCTCTAAGTGACACTTTTGGATGGACCAGATTCACTTCCTGGGTCATATCATCTCAGAGGCAGGAGTTGCAGTAGATCCAGAGAAGGTGAGAGAAGTAGTTTCCTAGGAGCGGCCTAAGAATGTGTTTGAGATATGGAGTTTCTTAGGGATAGATGGGTACTACAGACTCTTCATGCAATACTTCTCCCGCTTCGAAGGACCATTGACGGGTTTGACTAAGAAGGGTGTTAAGTTCGTTTGGTCAGAAGCTTGTGAGACATCCTTTTAGGACCTGAAGGAGAAGTTGACCTCATCACCATTACCGATACTCCTAGAGCAGGGGAAGAGCTATACAGTTTATTGTGATGCATCAGGTATTGGTCTGGGAGCAGTGTTGATGCAGGGCGATTGAGTTGTTGCATACGGGTCTCAATAGTTGAGGCCACATGAGAGGAATTACCCGACGCATGATCTTGAGTTGGATGCATTTGTACATGCATTGCGTTGTTAGAGACATTATCTATTGGGAGAACGTTTTTTGGTCTTCACTGACCACAAAAGTCTCAATTATATCTTCACTCAGCGTGACTTGAATCTGAGGTAGCAAAGGTGGGTCGAATACCTTCAGTCCTTCGATTTTGAGCTTGCCTATACACCTGGTAAAGGTAATGCAGTAGCTGATGTACTAAGCAGGAATACTAAGATACAGGCAGTGTAGGAGGCCAGTGGTTAATGGAAGCTTATGGCCTTGTTCTTTGAGATGCATTTGGAGGTGCATGACAATCAGGGGCAGACCTATCTTTCCTCTTTAGTTGTGACTTCTACCCTCCTGGACAGAGTGAGGATGGGACAGCTATCTAATTCAGAAGGCCTAGTTCTACGGGAGTCAGTGGCAAGTGAGGACCCTCCTCCTAGGTGGATGATAGGAGATGATGAGGTATTGTGTTTCCATGTATGAGTGTGGGTTCCATGGGATATACGCGAGGAGCTGATGCGGGAGTTTCATGCTTCATCTTGGGCAGTTCATCCCAGAGTTACCAAGATGTACCGAGACTTGGGACGTCAGTACTGGTGGATGGGTATGAAGAGATATTTAGCTGGTTTTGTTACGAGGTGTTCCACCTATAACTAGGTGAAGGAAGAACATCAGAGGCCATCCATACTGTTACAACAGTTACCCATCCCAGAGTGGAAATGGGATGATGTCGCGGTGGATTTTGTGACTGGTCTGCTGAGGTCACCTCGAGGTAATGATGTTGTGTGGGTTGTTGTGGACAGACTCACGATGGTAGCTCACTTTTTTCCGATCAAAGAGACTTTCGGTTTTGACTATCTCGGAAGTTTTTATATCCGAGAGGTCGTACGTCTTCATGGGGTCCGACTTTCTATCGTTTCTAATAGGGATGCCCGTTTTACGTCTCGTTTATGGAAGAGTTTTTAGAGCAAACTGGGTACACAGGTGCTTCTGAGCACAACTTACCACCCTCAGACTGATGGCCAGTCAGAGCGTACAATAAAGGTGCTTGAGGACATGCTGCGTGCATCCATCCTAGACTTTGGGGGCTCTTGGGAAAACCATATACCCCTAGTCAATTTTCCCTATAATAACAGTTTTTAGTAAACTAATGAGATGGAACCTTATGAGGCTTTATATGGTAGGAAATGACGATTACCCTTGTGCTGGTTAGAGGTAGGTGAGGCAGCTTTACTGGGACCACATCTCATGTAGGAGACTTCTGACCAGGTCCAGTTGATTCAGAAGCAGATGGCTACTGTGCATTCTTGTCAGAAATATTATGTCGATCGCCGCAGACGACCTTTGGAGTTCATGGTCAGGGATCAGGTTTTATTTCATGTTTCGCCAAGTCTGGGACACAGGCGGATTAGGAGACAGGGTAAACCTTCACCGAGGAATGTGGGGCCATTTGAGATTCTGGAGAGAGTCAGGTCGGTTTCCTATCGGTTGCTGTTACAACGGAGGTACTGATCCATGCACGATGTCTTCCATGTATCTTAGTTGCACCTCTATCATTCAGACTTGTCTCATGTTTTTCAGCCCGAGGAGGTTGATCTAGAGGAAGATGTGTCCTTTGAGGAGAATCTGATTCGTATTTTTGAAAGGAGCATGAAGGTTCTCTGAGGTCGGTCAGTTCCTCTCGTACAGGTGCTATGGCATCATGGCCGAGTGCAGGACGAAACCTATGAGTGGGAGACCGACGTACGTGCTCAATGGATGGAGTTATTCACGACGATATCTTCACCACCCTTGGAAGGGAAATTTGAGGACGAATTGCTTTAAGGGGGGAAGTTTGTAAGAACCTGGTTCTTAGTTTTGAGTTACGGGTTTCTTCTTTTCTCTATTCCATAAGAGTTTTTGAAAAAATAAGGAAAATGGGTAAAAATCCTAAATTTTGTAAGTACACGCCGTGTACTTTTTTCACACGCCGTGTACTTTTGGTCATGTGGGATGAGCACATGGGGAATCTGGCCATGTCACCAATTAAGGGTGTAGAAACCGACTACATGCCGTGTAGTGGTCCTTTACACGCTTTGTAGTCAGTCGGCAGGCAGAAAGTATGACAGTGGCCAGTTGTGCGACAGAACACGTCGTGTACTCAAGAAGACACGTTGTGTAGTCATGTCGGCAGATGAATAGTGCCACGCTGGTGGGAAACTACCAGGGGAATAATTAAAAAAATGGGAAGTAGACGTCGTGTACTTAGAAATACATGTCGTGTACTCTGTTTTTTCACTTAAATGGGAAGTAGACTCCCCTGTTCATAGGGAAGTCTTAGAACAGGAAGAAGGAGTGGGAGAGGGAGGCCGGAGCTTTGGAGATCCGCCAAGCGTTCGTCAGGAATCTGTTTTCCGCACCTTCAGTATCTCTGGAACCGCACGAGTGATTTCTCCCTTCTCTTGGAGTAGTTCTTACCAATTATTCCTCATAGGGAAGTTATCTAAGGTTGAACGACGTTTTCTTTCACCTTAGATCTACGTCATTCAAGGAAGAATTGAGGATATTTGTTCGCGTATATCGTTTGTGGGTGTTAAAGGTTGGTGGCTTGGTGTTATTTTCCAACTGTTGTGCGTTTTGTGTGTTTTTGAGCTACGAACCCATTTTTGGGGTGTCATTTGGCTAAGTCCATGGATATTTTTAAATACCTATAGATGTATATGTGATTAAATAAATTGTAAAACTGTTTTTTGGGATCGCTGCTTGGATCCAGGACCACCCCGGGGTGCATTCCTCTATTTAGTCATTTGGCCAGGATACACGTGGGTATGCCATGTTTGATTATGCATTACTTTTTCCTTGAGAGGAATTGTATGTAAATTTCATGTTTATATGTTGGGCATGGCCCAGTTACTTATTCCTGAGGGCGGTGTTTTACTATAGCCTGAGGGCATGACTGTATTTAGCCTGAGGGAGTGGTTCTATTAGCCTGAGGGTGAGATTCTGATCACCTAAGGGTTTCGTTTCAGTTTGGCCTAAGGGCGATATTCTACTTCGCCTGAGGGAAATGCCTGAGGGGGAGATTCTGTATAGCCTGAGGGCGTGATTTTACTATATTATCCTGAGGGAAAGATCTTGTTTTGCCTGAGGGCTTGGTTCTGTTGAGCATAGAATATTATTAAATTAAATTGTTAAAATGAATAATAAAATGGAAATATAACTGGTAAGTTAGTTACTTTGAGTGTTGCTTAGTTTATTGCTTTTATTTTTGCACACTGTTGATGCATGTTTACACACAGTTGAGCACGGGCCTCTGGTGGGTGACTACTGATATTATTTCTCACACCCTGTTGGGCTCATGCTTTTCAGCCCAAACATATTATGTTTATGCAGGTGTGGATAAGGGCAAAGGCCCTTATACAGGTACTTGATTGCTGCTGAAGAGTAGGGGAGCATGGGACCGGGCTTAGGCTTGCGATGCTACCGGCTATTTTGTTCTGTTTTTTTCTATACTTGTACTGTACGGTATTGTTGTGTAACATGTTCTGGCTGCTTTCTTAGAATTAGAGGCAAGTTGCACCATTATTTATATACTGGTTGGTTATATCTACTACAGTTGTTAAATTCAGTTGTGTATGATTTACTGCTTCTTCCGTTGTTGTATGTTTTAATTCATTTTGTTGTGCTACACTTTGACGAATGAGGGCATAGTTTCCCCACTATCAGAACTGGGCATTCGCTGCTAGTCGGCAGCCTCTGGCGTTTGGGGAAATGCGCTTGAGGTCATGTGGCGAACCGGGTTCGGGGCACTCGTTGAGTGGCACCCGGAACCAGGACGTTACATATATATATATATATATTTATAATTACAAATATCTTTATAAATATTTTTTTATAATTATAAAATATATATAGATATATTTCTAGTAAAGTGTAGATCATAAAAAACAATTCATTATATATATATGGAAATCATGAATAGTAATGTGGGTGTTGTCATGCCCCATCCCTAGAAGCCCTGGAGTCGGAGCGTTAATAAACATGGTGTATAATTTTTTTATAAAAGAAATACTGATGAATTATACATAATGTTCCATATAGAGGATCTTTGTAGTTTAGGTTCTGGAAAACCAGATACAAATATTACAACCCTTCAATATTGAACAGAAAAGACTCCATAAAGTAGTCACCACAAAGTGTAACTCAAATCCACTAAACCTATAAAAATAAATTGAAAACTTAGGGTGAGAAAAAGAATTCCTAGTAAGGGGGTTTTAAAATATATATAATATTTCAAGTAAAACCTTTTAAAAAAATCCCTTTTTAAAATAATCATAAACCATTTTATTAGATGTAATCTGAAATGCATGCTTCTCAACGTTAATAACTTTTCAAGGTTACCAGTAAACATTTTCGGGGGAATTAAAAGGACTACAAATGAAACATATTTCAATCTTATGCATATTTATACATAATTCATTATGTTCAGCATATAAGTCAATATTTAATCAAACAAAACTATGTGTGACATGAAAGGGTGTAGGAACAAAATTTATTCATAGAAATAGTACACGATTTGAGTTTCTCATAAACAATGTCACAATTAATTTATCACATAAAAAGTACATCATAAAATAACTGGTAAACTATTATCAGTAGTATTAAAGTTTATAAGATGAGTGTTGAATAAACATCATTCCATGTGCATTAACTTCTTCTGATACTCATAAGTAAGGCTCTTAACCAAGTATATTCTACTAGTCGAATAATCACTTGGTTGATCATACACTAACTCATAGTTGGGGATGTATAATGCCAGACTATGTCAAGGCCTCATGCCATGACATAATTTGTCTCATAATAACTACCGATGCATCATGGGGATTTCATTAACCGGTCCCCAACCCATTATATACTAAGTCCAATACATTCCCATATTTCTAGTAAGGTAATTTATTTAAAGTTTCACATACCCCTTTGATTATTTATCTTCTTATCTCATATATTACAGGTGTCCCATTCCACTTTGAATATTTAACTTCTTATCTCATATATTATCATGATATGCCAATTATCATTTTGAAATTGGTAGTAACAATTTTTTACAAAGACATGCATGGACTAATATACATTCTTTAACACATGATAATAACTAAAGAACATAAAATAAAGGCTTATTCCGGATTTTTCACATGAAATGATAACCCTTAAATTCTAAAATCCTTATATCATGAAACTAAACATTTCATATTCCAAAATGAAAAATTTTGAATTTAAGATAGTTTTCATTTATGTTTTTCTCAAAACATGTGCTAATAAATGGTCATGACAGACAAAACTATACTTCAATAAATTAAAGTATTATAGAGAGATAGATTGTTTATGAAATAAATTGCAATAGGTTAGATGAATCATTTATCCATAAAATTATAATTAAACATATTTCTCTACATGTGCTTAAGTAGGAATATGTATTCATTCATAATCAAAAGGTTATTCCATCGTTCTAAAAAATTGGAATGCATGCATTTGTGTGATTTTGATTCTTATACATATAGATTTGGTTTTAAGAATTATATATAACAATGTAAACACAAAGTGTATACGTGGGACTTTTCACAACCAGAGCAAGGTTTAATAAATTCTTATTGTACATCTAAAAAACATAATTTAATCACCAAAAATCAGTTTTATGAAAAATTATTTCAGATTACGACAAAAAACTATAATTATATACATCTAACTTCATATATATATTTGTATAATCCACTTAAACACAACAATAAAGGATACTTACATGATTTACGTGTATATAAAAAGGTATAATTTCACCATTTGAAAAATACATAAACAAAACTGGTTTGTTTCATAATAAAAATATATATATACATATAACCATATACACATAAATTATATATATATATATATATGGGATTTATATAATAAAATTTAAACTATTTGTAACCCTTATAATTTTCATACATTTTCTTTTTAAAAAAACACCAATTAAACTTTGATAATCCATACTTAGAAGGCTTTAAACTGGTTAGAATGGGGTATTATATAAAACTATATGAATATATATATATATATATATATATTCAAGTATATACAGTGTATATAGGAATTTTAACAAGGAAGGCAAGGCAGAAAATCTCTTACCTGAACTTCAAAGGCTAAGTGGAGTCAGGCAGGGGTTGGAGATGAATTGGGGGAGTAGAACCCATAGGTTTTGTAGGTGCAAGTGATTGTTTATATAAATCATAAATATATGTTTTATATAACATGGTTTTGACATAAAAAATTTAAATAAAGACTCAGTATGAGACATAAGACAAAAGAAAACTAACACTCCATTCAGCGTAAACTTAAATAAAACAACCACTAATATGGTGTAAGAATATAATATGGGAATCTTATGTGGGAAAAAAAGGAGGTTTGGTTTTAAATCAAAACCATCATGTCGGGTTTGAAGGAAAAAAGATAATAAGAGGTCGTAGATGGTGATATGAGGTGTCACAGGATGAGGAGAATAGTGGAAGAGAGTAGGGTGGGAAGGCAACTGGTGTGGCGCAATACAGGAGGAATAAGAAGAAGCGATGAAAAGTGGAAAAGAAATAGACGGTCATGATTATTCTTGAATTTGATCAGAAATCTGAGAGGCACTCTTGGTTTTAAAAAATAGATGATCGGTTAAGTTTATAACACGGTTTTAATCGATCAGCTGCACGGGAAAGTGGGATTTAAAATGGATAGAGTGGCCAAGATTTATCTGCATCCCAATTGGATGGATTAGGAAAATGAAGAGGAAAAGCCACGACAGTGGGGATTTGAAGGTCAGGCCGATTGAATGGTCCAGATCCCACACAATGAGATTAGGCGGTCTAGATTTGATTTCCACTGAAAATTTTTGTCCCGCATCTAAAGGAACAGAGTTTGGAGACAGCCTTATTAGACTTGAGTACTCAGCCCCTCGCTAGATTACCCCCCCCCCTAGTACCTCCCCGTACTGGTTCACTACGGGCGAGCTCCACACCCACACATGTCGTTGTGCCGCCCAACACGAAGGCATGCTCTTATTCCTTCATTCCCCTGTGGGCACCCATACCCACATGGCAGGCCTGGCTAGCTGGCTAGGGAGATGAGGCCCAGTCGCATAATCATTGGTGTGTACTGCCTCCCCTGGTTGGCTGGTTGTGGCTAGTCGGCCTTAACAAGGCCATTTTTTTGTATTAAAACCCAAAATAATAATTGTGAAAATAAATAAGAAAAATAATACATTAAATTTCTTCATTAAAACCTTATTAATTAAAACATAATTCTAAATTTAATTTTAAATTTTTAAATATTATAATTCAAAAAACCAACATATAAATTATACTATTATTAAAAGTATAAATTTTTATTAACAAGAGTATTTTCAAGACATTAAATTTAAAAATTAATTTCCTCAAATCAAGAACATTATGGTTATTATACTTTTTTTAAAATGTAAATATAAATTATATCTTAAAACAATGTTATCATTTAACGGGGCTTTAATATTTAAATAATTTAAAACATTCAAAACTCTTAAAGTATCTATATATTTATAGTATTTGAAACATATTAAAATAGTTGAAATAGTTATGGAAATTATATAGGCTTTATAACAAATAAATATCACATAATATATCTTAAATTTGAAACAATTATTTATATCACTTTAAAACTTTTAACTGTTAAATTATTTTAGTTTAATAAAACACTAACGGTCACTTGATTTAAAACTCCAACAATCATAAATGGAAAATAATGGTCAAATGTATTTCCAATGGTCAATAAGAACCTTATAAATACATGTTTAGGGTATTTCATATCTTCAAATTAGTTTGGCTTATAAAGATGGTTCTCTAAATTCCTATGATTCTTAGTACTTGTCTCATTCTTCTAGAAATATTATTCTTTACTAGAGTCGGTCCAAGGGATGAAGGCTAAATTCTTGCTCTCATTGTGGTGCTAGGAGGTCTCCTAGTGGCGCTTCTCATATTTTCCATTAGTTTCCTAGGCTAGATATGGTATATTGGTATTTTTGTAAGGTAATCGTTTTCAATGATTAATTGAATAAAACATGTCTTGTTTTTTTAAATCATTGTTTCGATAGAAATAAAAATAAATGAAGTAAAACCCTAAAATATTGTTATTACACATGAAATAGGTTCGAAGTGTCCCAATATCCCCCCTTCAAATAATTGTGTCCTTGGAATTCCTCCGTGCTCTTAAGATTTCACACACCAACTTCTGGTATTAACATTGATGCCCCTACAAGATGTGTCTTATTTATTAATAATTGAAAAAAAATTGATTGATAAGAAGTTTAGTTTAATACCTTCAATAGTTCCACCACTATGGATAATCCATTAATGTCCTTAGGTGGATTCCCAGGGTGGTTCCCAATTCCTCAATCTCCCTCGCCCAGACACACCTTGAGAAATTAGGTTAAAACCTACACATGTAACACTCAGGTTTCTAGAGAGAGGCATGGGAGGCATGAAGCTCAGAGATTTCGGCAAGAACACATTCCTTATAGATCTTCTAAACTATGTCATTTTGATACATCTGGTGTCATAGAGCCTCCCATACATGTTTAAACTCAAGACATGGAATAGATAAGCTCCTCGAAGGTCACTCTCCAAAGTATCTTCCTGAAATCTATCCAAGGCTAGGAAATTTTTGGAGAGAGTGAAATAGAGGAGGAGACCTTAATGATAACTGCCCCTATGCCTATAGTATGCCAATTGTGCAGTATCCATACGGCGATAAACATAATTCTTTACCTGATAGGTCTGGAGGAAATTTGAGCTAAGGGACACTTGATAGAGGTGTTTACAAGATAAACAAATGTTCATGAAAGGATTTTATGATTCTGAACATGAATTTATCATTATAGTTTTCATTATCTCAGTTGGTAGGGATAAAAAGGTTTTTTGGTGACCTCTCATCTTCCATATAAAAATTTTGAGAAAAATGTTCTCTAAAAAGCATAACCATATTAAAACCAAGAGTTTTTTTGAAAATACATGTTAAAGTAAAAGATCATAATAATATAAAATTATTAATTTAAGGAAAATTTCATGAAAGTATGGGTACTACACATCCATTTTTTCCCTCACAAACTAATAGGTACAAACCTCTTGACATCCACCATGATGTCACTTCACAGGTACCACTGGCGTTGACGATTTCCCTAGTCCCAAGTTAAGTACATCCCTAAAATGGTTCCAAACTCTTAGATATCTCTGGTACAAATGCAGCACAAGAAACGTGGATCAATTTCATGTGGACATCTAAAGTTCTATGAAAGAAAATCAAGAAGTGTATGAAGTTGGGCGACATCAGCATGAACTTGATGTCTATAACATAAACGGGCAGACTCGTCCTCAAGAATTTCGAAGTCCATAACTTGACTAGAAAGACCATAGGTCAACATTTGACAAAGATATGATGATAGAAGGTCACCCACTTGTGCAGCCTCTTAGAAGTCCTCTAGGGATTGAAAATTATCAACTAGATTAAAGCATTTAAACAGACCCACAAAATACATTCCTTTATGTTCATAGAATGGAAGTTGAGCAAGCATCATAAGGAAGTAGTCAAATCTTGATCCTCAGGGGATTTGAAGTACACAAGGAGAGTTCAATACACAATAGAGATGTTTACTTGAAAGATGAGGGTTTTCAAATGTCTAAAAGACTTCTAAACATTACTTCTCAAATATAGACTCTAGTATTTCAGTTGGAAGAGACGAAAGACTTGATTCGTCTTCCATTTGGAAATTTTCATAAATAATTCTACGTAGTAAGACATAAATAACTCTTTAGTGTTGTTCTAATTTTCCATAGTTGTCTAAACTGACCTCTGATACCAACTGTCATTCCCCGACCCCAGAAGCCCTCAAGCCGGTGTGTTAATAAACAAGTTGTTTAATTTTTTTATAAAATAAATACTGATTAATTACACATCATGTTATGGAGGATCTTTTCAGTTTAGGTTATGGAAAACCAAATACAAATATTACTTTCCTTTAATACTGAACAGAAAATACTCCATAAATCCTCCACCACATTGTTTAACTCAAATCTACTAAACCTATAAAAATAAATTGAAAACGTAGAGTGAGTATAATAATTCCCAGTAAGAGGCTTTTAAAATAAATATAATATTTCAAGTAAAACCTTTTAAAAACAGTCCTTTTTTAAAAATAATCATAAAAAATTTTCATAGAAGAAAACTACAATACGTGATTCTCAACATTAATAGCTTTTCAAGGTTACTAGTAAACATTTTAGGGATAATTAAAAGGACTAAAAATCAAATACAGATCTATATTATGCATATTTATACATAATTCATGGTGTACATCATATAAATCGATAGTTAATCAAACTATACTTTGTGTGACATGAAAGGGTGCAGGAACAAAATTTATTAATGTAAATAGTACACAATCATAGTTGTGCATAAACAATGTCAAAATTAATTTATCACATAACATGCATGTCATATAATAATTGTTAAACTACTATCATTTGTGTTAAATTTCAAAAGATGAGTGTTGAATAAACATCATGCCATGTGTATTTACTTCTTCTGATACTCATAAGTAAGGCTCTTAACCAAGTATATTATAATAGTCAATTAATCATGTGGTAGGTCATATACTAACACATAGTGAGGGGATGTATAATGCCAAACTGTGTTAAGGCCTCGTTTTATGACCTAATTTGTCTCATGAGACCTATCGATACATCATGGGGATTTCATTAACCGGTCCCCAACACATAGGGCTTTCATTAACCGGTCCCCAACCCACTGGGCTTTTATTGACCAGTTCCCAACCCATTATATACTAATTATAATACATTCATTATATGTCCAGTAAGGTTATTTATTAAAATGGATTTCATTAACTTGTCCTTAACCTGCAAGACTTTTATTAACCGGTCCCCAACCCATTATATATTAAGTTCAGTACATTCATCATATGTCCAGTAAGGTCATTTATTCAAAGTGTCCCATACCACATTGAATATTTAACTTCTTATCTCATATATTCAAGGTGTCTCATACCACTTTGAATATTTAACTTACTATCTCATATATTATCATGATATTCTAGTTATAATTTCGAAATTAGTAGTAACTATTTTTCTTAAAGACATGCATGGACTAATATACGTTCTTGCACACGTGATAATAATTAAAGCACTTAAAATAAATACTTATTCAGGCTTTTTCACGTGAAATGATAACCCTTAAATTATAAAAACGTTATTTCATGAAAATGAACATTTCATATTACAAAATGCATAATTTTTAATTTAAGATAGTTTTCATTTATTTTTTATTTTTTAAACATGTGTTGATAGATTTTCATTCCAAATTAAACTAAACCTCAATAACAGAAATCATTATAGAGTGGGAGATTCTTTATGAATTAAAGTGAAATAGTTTAGTTGAAGCATTCATGCATAAAATTATAATTAAACATATTTCTCTAAATGTGCTTAAGCATGAATATGTATTCATGCATAATCAAAAGTTTATTCCATCATCATCATCATGTAATTTTTTATTGAAATAGGGGAAAAGTACAAAGGAAAAACAGAAAAAGAGGTAAAAAGAAAAACAAAAGAGGACCCGGGGGAAGACCCCCCCCCCCCATCAAGATAGCCTAGGGTGGTCTGAAGTGATGAATACCAAGTGAATCCACTTTTATACAGTCAATCCCCTTGGGCTGGATACTCCCTGTAGTGTGAACAAACACCCCATTCATGCTATTGACGTCCATCGAGGCTAAGTGATCTGTGACCTTGTTCCCTTCTCTCGAGGTGTAGAGGATACTCACTCTAGTGTTAGTCATTATTCTACATTTTCTGATGACTTACTTAATAGACCAAGGAGAATCGATGTACCCTTTCAAGGAGTTGTGTAAAATAATGGAGTCTATTTTGATTTCATAGATTTCTAGACCCTTTTGCATGCAAAGGTTGAGTACGGTGAGAATTGCCTTCACCTCGGCTTGTAGAGAAGACCCCTTGCCCAATCTGGCTGAGAAAGTGAGGTAAATTGAACCCCTGTGGTCACGTACTACTCCTCCTCCGCACAGGATCCCTTGGACGCAAGAGTCGTCTATATTAAGTTTCAAACCCACCAAAGGAGGTTTCCATCAAACCTAGTAGTCTTCCCTACTTCTAGTTTCCATGTCTGCGTTGGAGTTCATTTGGAACTGACGAAGATAAGGGGATGCCTTCCATGTCCTCACAGCCATGTTCAGATCCAGTAGCAGATTTTTTCCCCAAACAATAATGACACGAGCCGATACCCCCACCCCCTCATGCTTCGATTTGTTATGAGTCTTCCATATGGTCCAACACCCAACATGAAACACCACTACTATGGCCACCCTCTCCGGACCACTTCCCTCAGATCCTTGAAACCACTTATCAAGAAAGGAAGGAAATGAACCATCCGCGAGAAAGGGTGTAGAGAACACCCCTAAGATTTTCCACACCTCACGTGCCTAGTCACTATCGAAGAACAGATGGCCAGTGCTCTCCTCACTAGGAACACTACAACATACACACCTGGATGGAAGCGGGATACCACATCTACGAATATTGTCATCCGTTGGGAGACCTCTGTTACGAATCCTCTAGGTGAGGAAGTTGATATTGGTGGGGATTTTTTTCACCCATAGAAGCTCATCCCATCCCTCAGCCTGCCTCGGTCCATTAAAAATGTGGAAAAAATCCTTAGAAGACATCAGGCCTGAGGAGGAGGCCATAAACACACACTTTTCCTCCTCTTCATTAAGTTTAATGAGTTGAAAACACTCATGTTGTTCCTTATCCAAAACTGAGTCGGTGAATCTAGGAAAGAGGCTAGCATCCTTGAGCGAAATATCCGTAGCCAGGCATCCGGGGAAACCCAGCACTATGCAACACCAATATTGATGCCAGAAGGATATCTCTCCCCTCCCCACCACCCACCTTGAGAAGGGGTGAAGGATATCGACAATTTGGATTATCACCAACCAAAGGGTGGAAAGATGCCCCCCCCCGGGATATGAAGGCATGTCACGTACGCCTACATGGTAATCCCCCACAGGGTATGATGTTCCATTACACTCCATGCAAGCCTCGCATGCATATAATAGAGGGTATCCTCCAGGTTTCACACCTAGACACCTCCTTCATTCATGGGCCATACCATTTTCCCCCAGGCAACCCATTGTTTCTTTCTCTCCGATAATGAATCCCATATGAAATTGGAAAGTGTCTTATCGGTCGATTTAATAACCCCCTTAAGAACTTTTATGGGGGACAGACCATGAATCGGAGAGGCCACCAGAACATTGTTCACCAGGGCAATGTGTTCGCCAAAGGATAAGAATTTATTTTTCCAGTTAAACACCCTATCTGAAAACCTGGTGCAGAGTGCGTCGAAGTCCCGAATCCAAAGTCTCCCAAGAGAGACAAGCACGCCTAGATAGACCATAGGAAACTCACCCCTTTGGATTACAATAAGTCTACCAACATTTTTCACTCTCTCAGTGGAGATCTTGTGGGAGATAAAGAAATCAATTTTCCCCTTGTTAATGGTCTGGCCACTCCAATGACAGTGTTTCTCCAGCACTCCATTCAGGCTTCATATTGATCTTCTCTTGCCATTCATGAATAAGATGGTATCATTGGAAAACATAAAGTGGGATATTTTTAGGGCCCTTTATCGACAGTGATATGATAGAATGCCTCCATTATTGATACTCCTCTAGATGAGCCAACTCAAAACATCCTGAATGATGATGAACAATGATGGCGAGATAGGGTCTTTTTGCCCGATGCCTCAGGTAGACTTCAAGAACCCGTAATACTTTCCCATGAAGTTCACTGAGAGCCATGAGGAACAACAGTAGAAAAAGATAATATCAACATTCTGAGAGTTGAGACCCATACCTGACAACACTCTATTTATGAAGCTCCATTCCACCTGATTATATTCCTTGCTCATATCCAATTTGATGATCAAGTTAGATCCATGGGTTTTTAGGTTAATGTCATTAAGCATCTCCTGGGCAAGGGAGATGGATTCCTACATCAAGAAACCTTTGATAAAACTGTGTTTCTTTAGGGATATCCACCGAGGAAGATGCACCACCAGTCAGGAGTTAATGATACTGTCTACAGTCTTGTACGGAATGTTACACATACTTATCAGGCGGCAGTTCGAGATTGAAGAGGGACTCTTGATCAGGGGAAGGAGAACAAGGGTATTGGTGCAGGCAACTCTGGTTAGACACACCCCTTGAAAGAAATCCTGGATGGTAGTGCTCATATCTTCCTTAATCAAATCCCATAAGGGCCTGTAGAAAGAGGCAGGAAAACCATCAGGCCCCGCGGTGCTCTCTGGGTTTAAATGCATGAGTGCCTCCTTAACCTCCGGCTCATCAGGCTCAGCTCCTAGGAGTTCATTGATCTGGTCAGATGCATGTATGGGGATCACATCGAAAATGTCTGAGGGCTCTGAAGGTTAACCAGTCAGAAAAAGTTCATTGGGACTTGCTAGAAGATCATGGTACCCCGGTATATCCACCCATAACTTTCCATAACTAAAACACTCCTGGGACTGGTGAGAGGAGTCCAAGGAGATGAGAAGAGAAGATTGGTATGAGATCCCCCACACCAGATGGGTCACCTTAGTGCTGGAGAAGACAGACATTGCGTGAATATTAGCCATACACTAGTCCAGATGGATCCAAGGGTGGTATGTCCCTTGCTGGTTCTTGCACCACGTAAACTTACCGCCCACGAAACCCAAATCCGAAAGACCCTTTGGATCCATGAATCAAAAAAAATCAAGGCTATCTTCCATGTTAAAGGGGCCTCTCCCATTTCTTTCAACTGGGTTAGTCACAACATTAAAATCCCCCCCCCAAACCACGAATCAAAACTAGGGTCAAACATCATGAGATCATCCCACAAGGAAACCTGCAAGGGCATGTTGCAGCTCGCATACACAAAGAAAACATAAAATAAAATAAGACCAAGGGTTACCTTCATATTAAGGAACTGGTCCCCAGCTTGGATCATGTCCACAGTGCACTTTATTTTCCAAAAGATCCAAATATGTTTATTGGTCGATTCATTCTGCATGCTCCCGTGCATGTGTAGCTTCTTGGAGAATTTCCCAATTCTGTTGGGGATCTGTTTTAGTTCGAGGATGGCCACTACTACTTATTTGTGACTGGAGATTTTGGATGAAAGAAAGTCTGACTTTACCTGTGCACCAGTCCCTCAAGGCTTCCAGATTATTAAGTGTATCATTTAAAAGGATAGGGCCATGGGACTAGATCAATAGCATTTATCCTTCTCAAAGAGGGATAAAACATGCCCTTGATGTAGCTTGACTTTAGATCTAGTGCACACCCCGGACTCTTTGGGAAACAACACAGTGGGAGATGCAGGCTGGCTGACCTGCACACATTGCGTTTTCTCCTATTACGGGCCATTGGGATTACTCCATCGTCCCTGGAGACTTCTAAGTGGGGTGAAGTTCCACCCAAGAGTCTCTAGTGGAAGTTCAACATGGGGGAGAGGAAAATCCCCAGAGATTCCTCCTTAATCCTAAGAAAACATCACCATAGAACACTGGTTCTTCTTTGTACCACTATCCGAATTAACCACAACCTTGAGCGGAAGGGACGTTGGCCCTAGGACCATCATACATAAAATACAACCCATAATAAGTTGTCTCGAGTGGTATCCAAGAGTTAAGGTAGTAGGGGATACCCAAGCAGCAAATACATTCCTCAGTACGTAGGGGACGAGAGCCATAACATCCCCGGGGCTGACCCAATCCCCCGTATCATGGCAGTGTTCCAAGACCGCCTTGGAGGTGAAAGGAGGGGGAGCACCCAAGGGCTCCAGAGAGTCAATCAGGACCTCCTCTAAAGCAACCGGGGGAGAATCACATCCACTACCCCCTCCACGGCCACCATACCAAGATCTCTATAATTCCCCATGCGGCTACGCCGATAACATACCTGGATTGAGTGCCCTTGAAGAGTGCAGTGCATGCAGAACCTGGGAAACACTGGGAACAATAGATCTTGCACCCAAGTGAAAGATTCCTCCACCATGAGTTCTAACTTCTCTAGAACGGGACACGCAATGCCGATCTCAACACAAATTTGGGCCATCGCGAATGACAGACCTCTCCTCAGGGTCGTCACGGACGACAGACCTCTCCTCGTGTCCTCATCGGAGCACAGATAAATCCCAATGGAGTCACCTATCACATTTAGGAAGCCCTCATTCTGAAACAGCAATGGAAACCCTGATAGATAGATCCAAACAGCTTCCTGAGAGCCTTCCTTGCCTCTGTGGGCTTCCATGGACCACTTGGTCAAGTTAAAACTCCAACGGCCCACGGCTCGCGGAACCTTACACCAGACCTTAAGGAAGTCCTCCTCCAAGCCAAGAATGATATAGAAGGAGTTCTTGTGAATGGTCGAGACCATCTCTAGTTGACGTAGACCCCAGGACAAAACCCACCACTGGAACACTGCAAGCGGCGGCTTGGTCGCCCCGAATCGGGCCACCAGAGTCTATTTCAGGCAATATTTAGCCTCCTCAAACACAATCATCGGCACATTCAACTGCACCCGATTACCCACACGTGAGGACTGTACTGACGGCACGGAGATCACCGGAAAGTAGGGAGGGAAAGGGGTCTGCTCTGATCCGCAGAGAGCCTCCCGAAAAGACACACCAGCACCGAAAGGATGAGAAACGCCATGTGGAGGCGTATGAGGGGCACTTCTAACTAGATCTGGATCTTCCAAACTGCTGACCGTGTTGAGGGATAAAGATATCAGGTCACAAACCGTCAGGGGATTCTCTGGCGACTTTGGAGGACTGGCTGTAATGGTCGGAAATTTTGAAAACAGGAGAGGCGCATGAGGCGCGTTCTC
Organism: Viscum album; assembly: GCA_963277665.1. Taxonomy (NCBI): domain Eukaryota; kingdom Viridiplantae; phylum Streptophyta; class Magnoliopsida; order Santalales; family Viscaceae; genus Viscum; species Viscum album. Next base: position 65,931,906 of record OY728128.1, read on the forward strand.
AGGATGCCTCCTCATCTTTACTCTCTCAAAACTAACCCTAATATCAAATAAGCATCAAAATTCTATTCCATCCTTCTAAAAAAATATGAATGATTTCATTTGTGTGATTGTTATTCTCATACAAATAGATGTGGGTTTAATAATTATATATAACCATGTAAACATAATGAGTATACATGTGACTTTTCACAACCAAGGAAAGGTTTAATAAATTCCTATTGTACATCTCATAAACATAATTTAATCACCAAAAATAATTTTTATGAAAACTTATTTTGAGTTATTAAAAAACCTATTAGTATATATATTACTGTATATATATATTTATATATTCCACTTAAACAAAATAATAAAGGATACTTACATGATTTACGTGTATATTTTTTTTTAAAGGTTGGGGCTGAAGACTCATTTATAAAAAGGTATACTTTCACCATTTTAAAAACACATAAAGAAAACTGGTTCATTTCATAATGAAAAAATATATATACATATAACCTTATATACACAAATTATATATATATATGGGTTTTATATAACAAAACTGGAACTATTTGTAACCCTTATAATTGCCATGCATTTTTTTAATACCAATTAAACATTGATAAACCATACTTAGAAGGCTTTCAAACCAGTTAGAATGGGGTATTATATAAAAATGTATGAATACATATATATATATATATATATATATATATATATATATTTGCATATACATAGATTATATAAGAATTTACACAAAGAAGGCAACGAAGAAAATCCTTTACCTGAACTTAAAAGGCTGAGTGGAGTTGGGTAGGGGTTGGAGTGACTTGGGAGAGGAGAACCTATAGGTTTTGTGGGTGCAAGAGACTATTTATATAAAACATAAGTATATGTTTTATATAACACAGTTTCGACATAAAAAAGTAAATAAAGACTCCTTAGGAGACTTAAGATAGGAGAAAAAAACACTCCAATCAATGTAAACATAAATAAAACGGCCACTGATAAGGTGTAAGAGTATAATATGTGAAAATTACATGGAAAAAAATGAGGTTCAGTTTTAAATAAAAACTGGAATGTCAGGTTTGTAGGAAAAAAAGAGAAGAAGAGGCTGCAGATGGCGATAGGAGGTGTCACGGGCTTAAGAGAATAGTGGAGGAGAGTATGGCGGGAAGGTGACCGGTGCGGTGTGATACAGGAGGAAGAAGAAGACGCAAGGAAAAGTGGAAAAGAAATGGATGGTCATGATTATTCCTGAATTTGGTCGGACAGCTGAGAGGTGCTCATGGTTTTTAAAAAAAGATGATCGGTTGAGATTATAACACGGTTTTGATCAAACGGCTATGGTGGAAAGTGGGATTTAAAATGAAAAGAGCTGTCGAGATTCATCTACATCCCGATTGGATGGCTTAGGAAAACACAGAGGGAAATCCGTGGTGGCGGGGATTCGAAGGTCGGACTGATCAAACGGTCCAGATCCCACGCGGTGAGATCAAGTGGTCAAGATTTGATTTCTGTTGAAAATTTGTATCCAACATCGAAAGGAATAGAGTTTGGGGTCCACCTTATAATACTCGAGCTCTTAGCCTCCTTCCAGATTACCCCCCCCCCCCCCCCCGCCAAACTGTCCCATATCGGTTCACTACGGGTGTGCTTTGTTCCCCCCTACCACTATGTCACCTCACACGGAGGCGCACTCTGGTTCCCTTTCATACCCCTGGGGGAACCCATTCCCACACAGCTGGCCTCACTAGCTAGCTGGGGAGTTGAGGCTCGGCCAAATCAACATTGGTGCGTGCTGCCTGACCCAATCAGCTTGATGTAGCAGGCTGGCTAACAAGGCCATTTTTTTGTATAAAAATCCAAAATAATACATGGGAAAACAAAGAAGAAAATTAATACACTATATTTCTTCATTAAAATATTATTAATTAAAAAATAATATTTAATTTAATTTTACATTATAAAATATTATAATTCAAAAACCAACATATAAATTATACCATTATTAAAAGTATAACTTTTTTTTAATAAGAGTATTTTCAAAACATTAAATTTCAAAATGCATGTCCACAAATCTAGAACAATATGGTTATTATACTTTTTTAAAATGTAAATATAAATTATATCTTAAAACTATGTTATCATTTAACTGGGCTTTAATATTTAAAAATTTTAAAACATTTGAAAATATTATAGTATCTATATATTAATAATATTTAAAACATTTCAAAACACTTGAAATGTTTAGGGAAATTATATACGCTTTATAACAGCTAAATATCACACAATATATCTTAAATTTGAAACTATTCTTTATATCACTTTAAAATGTTTAACACTTAAATTATTATGGTTTAATAAAACACTAACGGTCACTTGATTTTAAACTCCAATGGTTATAAAAGGAAAATAATGATCACATGTATTTCTAACGGCCATGAAGACCCTTATAAATACATATCTAGAGTATTTTATATCTTTAAATTAGTTTGGATTATAAAAATGGTTCTCTACATTCCTATGATGCTTGGTACTTGTGACACTCTTCTAGAAATCTTATTCTTTACTATAGTCAGTCCAAGGGATGAGGTCTATCTACTGGATAAAATTTTGGTGTTAGGAGGTATTCCTATGATGCTTCTCAGATTTTCCATTAGTTTCCTAGGCTAGATATGGTCTTTTTTTCATTGTTGTAATGTAATCATTTTTAGTGTGTAATTGGATAAAACATGTCTTGTTTTTTTTATTTTGAAATCATTTTTTGGATAGCACGAAAATTTAACGAAGTAAAACCATAAAATTTTACTATTTCACATGAAATAGTTTCAGGGTGTCATAGGTGTAATGTGTAAATGAACATTCCGGATTAATACATAACATATGAAAATTAATTATATTCACGAATCAATATATTTATTAAACAAATTCATTTGAAACAAATATTTTTTTAAAGAAATATGTATTTATTTATAATTATAATTATAAATATATATATTTAAAAATTATTTTATATATAATTATAAATATAATAAATATAATTATTATTTATTAAAATTTATTATAATCTAATAATTATTTAAATATAAATTTATTTAATTATAATCTTATAAATACTTTTTTTTAAAACTATATATATTTGAATTATAAAAATATATATTGATTACAAACATGCATTTTTTATTTAATGTATACAAATAAACATTATTTTTGAATATATAAAAATAATTTTATATAAATTAATAATATTTTTTATTTAAAACTTTTATCATCGCTAATAATGACGCTGATAAATCATCCATTTATCAGCACTTTTTTTAGAACTGATAATGGGGTGATTTATCAGTGCTTTTAGCTAGTGCTGATAAAGGCCCCCCTTTTATCAGTTCTTTGTGCTTAGTGCTGATAAAATTCATTGCATCCCTTGCTTAGATCTTGGGTAGTGAACATAAATTAAGGACATAAAAAACAGTTGTCCATATTAAATAATTCAACTATAACCATGAAAAACAAATTAGAAATCCATGTTCCCCTAGTGACTTATACTTTAACTCATACTTAATCTATCCAAGCAAACAAAAGGATAACTTTATCAAGTCTCAACACATACCTAAACCTAAAACTATCATACCCCAACTAAATGCACAAAAAACCACTCAATGACACTATTTATTAACCATGATTCTTCCCTATCTAATATAACTTTGTAACATCCCCAATCTCGATCACCTAAACAACACCTTAAATAGTGAGTCTATAACCTTATACATACCTCCTCATATTCCAAATCATTTCAAATAACAGAGAGAGTTGAGGGGTTATAGTGGGGAAACTATACCCACTAATAAAATGGACATAAAACCATAACAAAAACAAAAAATCAACAATAAACATATAAAATAGTAGGTATAAAGTCCAAAATATGACACATTATTTTCAATATGACTATATAAAATGTTATACCAATAATAAAAAGATAATATAGATTTCTCTTAGTATAATAATATACAAAAAAATTAAAAAATAATAAAATACAACCTAGTTTAGCACTAAGGATCCACCTGATCTAGTGCCTAAATCCATCAACCCTCTTCCCATACATCTACAGCAACTCTAGATACAAAGATCCATTTATTTGGAATTTTCCATTTGTAGTATCATGGACCCTAAATTCTTCATGCATCCTAGTGAGTATGAACTCAATATTTCACCATTAATGATGTCCTTGTAAAATATTAATATGTGTACATGTGTCTGAAAAGTGAAATAAACAAAAATTAATTCAATATGTGTAACCTGATCCATCCATGTTAATCAAGCCAGGTTAATAACATTAAATACTTTTTCCTATACTAGAAAAGATTTATGTACCAACATTATATCACATTGGAAGTCCCTAGGGATTTCAACAAATTCTATACCACATGGAGATATACACCCTTTCATAACTCCCATAGTTATTACACTCCATTACCAATGATACCTTCAAGGTCGAATCATGTATCGTACCTCATGTTTCATGGACAATCGCTTCCCAATACAATCATTAGCACGATATCCAACCTAAACCAATTGTCTATGGAGGATACAAAAAAATAATTAGTGTTCAAAACCACATCTTGTGTCCTATCATGTGTACAAACAACCCCAATGGCCACATCCCCATGGTGATAGGAATCAACATCAACCTATATCCATAATTCATACAGAAAATCTCGATTTCCACCCATGATAGTGGCCATCATTGCCCATGTCACTCTGATAATACCATGTTTCCCCATGGCCTCACAATAAATTACAACTATAATCACAAATATCCAAACCAATAAAATCATTACATATTATAACCCATTACATCATGCCAAAAATTTCAAAGAAACCCTCAATCCACTGAAAAAAATAGTAAACTAAATATGAATTATCCCATCATTACCCACACAATAATACCCCTCTACATCTCACACAATGAACGTAAACCAAAAGTGGTTCCATTCTTTATTTCTCACAAGAACCTACTCATTCGAATAAATAACCTGATACATAAAAACACATATAAAAAAGGAAATATCTAGGGATAACCTAACTAGTACTAGTAGGCACCTACTCATAGAATATCTTAAACTGATAGGAATTTGATCAGAATAAGTCATGAAATTAGAGAAAATACCTAAAATGGATATTTTAGTCGATATAAACTAAAATGGTGAAAGAACAAGAAACATTTGACAGAATATATCAATTATTACCAATGAAAACTCCCCATAATAGTTGGATCTTCGAACGAACCACAATTGATGAAGATACCACTTAGGAAGAGAATAGGGAATGAGATAGAGAGAGTCGGAAAGGGGTTATATACCCTTATTCCTAGACAAAATTAGGCTAAGTTATCTTTTAAATAAGGGATTTAATATTTTAATTAAAACAAATAAAATTGGAAAATGGAATCATAACGGTGTGGCCTATAGGGTAGTGTTGTAATACCCACCTTCCAAAACCATACTTTCCCCTGAATCCCTACCCATAATAATGTTACAGTGTTGTCCTTCCCTTTATATTATAACTACATCTCCTCAATCATTGTTCCCACCATTACATCTAGACTATGGTGCAATTATCTCCTCAAATAGGCTTTTATGATACAATTATATAGGTTGGGGTACAACCCACTACTACACCGAAAATTTAATCATATGCATATGATGATATTAAAAAGTTACTCATATGAAATTAACTTCCCCAACATAATTCCATTGGCTTTATCATGATTTTCTAGATACCCAGTAATTATAATCCTATTTACCCACTTTCCTGGAAACAATACCCTACCATGTTTCATGGTCTTTTTCCTGCTGTAGAATTTCGTCCCTAAGCTAGGGACAAATTCTATAAACTCAACTCTCAACATACATTGGCACCTATAACACCTCAGACATTCCAGTATACACATGTTCTAATTGAAATTAGACCTGAATTACCAATCATGGATACCCTTATTGGCATGTCATGTCTCAGGCATTATGTATTTCTCACTAGTAAACTACCTTACAGGTAATATCCCCAACTTCTCTACCCTACACTAGAAATTGGTCAGTTCATTAATAATATATCCCTCCAATGGCCCGAAGGCCTTCATTTTTTTATTGATTTTTGATAATCCACCTTTCAAGGGGTGAGGTGGAACCCTTACAAGGCCCGTAGGCATAAGCATTACATGGCCCGTAGGCCTTAGAGTAATTAATTTCTCGTAGGATTCAAACATTACATACAACCCTGACTAACTACTTGGAACTGCTCCTCCCCAGCATCTTCGTCGTGAAATCATCTCTCCACCTTCACATGGTTGTTCGGCTAGCCTTTCCCATGCATGAACAAGCTTGTCCCGATGGCAGGTGTCATACCCTCTCATTCTTGCAATCCATTTAGCTTATGTTATGGTGAATGCTCTTTCCTCCTCCTTCTTCTGAAGCTTGTTCCTTGTAGGTTTTCTAGTTTGCATCTGCACTTTAAGGTGGCCCGAAGGCCTTACTGACCCAAAGACCTGGGTGGCCTGAAGGCCTTAAAGGACTCAGGGACCAAATCGGTGGCCCGAAGGCCCAAATGGGGGCATATTCCTGGATGCTACAGTGCCAAACAGTGCCTAATATAGTTCCCGCTACAGTACATGCTACAGTGCTGCTATAGTACCTGGAAATTATCCCCCACCTAGATTTGATCCCGGGTCTCTTGGATGCAATTAAGGAGTCCTCACCAACTGGGCTGAGGCTCATGTGCCATTAATAATGGATCTCACTCCCCTTCTAACCATGTCACTAAGGATATAACCCAATTCTCCAATGGTCATTAATACAATTTTTAAAACCAACCATCCTCTTAATCAATATCCTAAAGGAGGGAATCCATTATCCTCCAAACCACAAAATCCAACCCACATTGTAGAAGTTTTATAACTAGAACCATCTCCCCCCTCTCAACTACTATAGTCAAACAAGGGGTAAATTCCCCAAGAAATAAGGAGTCCATACTCTTTCTATGAATATGAAAAAATAACCAAAGGATGATGATAGAAAATATTATGTAAGGGTCTATATATACCCTAACCAAATTACTACCAACATGTAATCACTCAACTAGAATCTCACTAAATTCTAAAAAACACTCTAATGATTCTTGTTTACTCAAAAATATTAGTTTTGATTATAATTCTCAGTGGGTGGATCCTAGGGTTATATGTACAACAATTATCATGAATCTTCCTAAATGTCCCAACTTAGTCTAACCAACCTAAAACCTAGGGTAGGGTTTTTTGTATAGTTATCATGTTATCATGCATCACAATATATAATGTGATAAAATATAAGGAACCCATCAATAAAAAGATAATATAAGCGAACACATCCTTCAAAATTTGAAATTTACTTTATGAGGTTAATCAAATCAAACAACTTCTAAAAACAGTCTATCATAACTTCACTTTAAAATAGGAATCAAATAACTTTGTTATAAATAATTAAAATGGAATCACCTATCATCCTTACATATTCAATTCCTTTGAATAAATATCACTGAATGTTCTTTAGAAAACACATTACTTTTTATAAAAAAAATTCAAGACCATCATAATAAATCAATATTTCAGTTTGAAATTTCAATAAAAATATAATACCATTAAAACTATAATTAAAAGTTAAACTAATTTTTCTTTATAAATACACTTAATATAATAAAAAATTTCAATAAAATTTTAAAAAAAATTAATTTAATTACTTTGAAAAATCAACTCACGGCACCAGAAAATATATAAGATGGGTCGCCAACACTCATGTATCTAATGTGCTAAGTAACGAACCATGTAATAGGCTATACGATCCAATGTTGAATATTATAAGGTCCAATATTATCTCATTAATTGAATAATTCTGGTAAATTAAGCTCACTATAGTAGTTTTGGTGGTGGACGTAGTAGCAGCAGCAGTAGTAATAGTAGTACACAATTATAAAATAACTGGTTGGAAAGTCCAAAAAAGTAATATGGTCAATATATTCAAATAATAAAGGCAATTACCTCAAACAACTATATAATTAAATATCCAAACTTATACTAACCCTTACTAACACCCATTATCACCTTCCAGAATAAGAAACCTCAAAATTAAAAGCCTTATTTGTTTTAAAATAATGAAACTTCAATTATATAATTGATATAAAACTCGCAAAGTGATTATATGAGGTGAACCAAGAATTTAATATATACATATTACATCATTTAACGTGATTATTTATTACATATCACAATAAATCACACCATATAATCTATTGGTTATTTTATTTGAATATTAGATACAAAAACAACTTATTTTATATAATTTTAAACATGCCGCAAAAATAGTCTATTCACATGATACCCTTTCTGAAACATCCAACATAATACTCTTATATACCACTTGGTGAATAGAAACATAATAAAGGGTGATCTCGGATGCTCAGCAAGGGTGAACATAAGAGACAATAATAGAAGATTATAAGTGATCATAAGATGAGAATTTGGGTATGAGAACATAATCAAGGTGTATGGACATGATATAACAAATTTATACCTAATAAAACATATGTCATAAAAGTCACGGAATAAGGACTCTATCATAACAAAAGACATGAGTTGTATTAGTGTGGAAACATGATTCAATAATCATGATGCATGAGAACATAACATTGGTATGTTTCCTAATATAATAATATGGAAAAAAGACATTATCATACTAATCTTAAATATGTTAAGGCTAACAACCAAAATAATAATATCATAATGGACCTGGTAGACCACCTTCCCATAATATAGTGGACCTAATTTAAACACTCGTATCCCTTAAAAAGTTTATTAGGATAATCGCACTTTTCCTATCCTAAACTCCTGAGATAAAAAATATTACCCAATTAATTGGGTGGTGATAATAGACCCATCCATCACGTAATGATAAACCATTCATATATGTTCCATAAAAACATGAAAACATTCACAATTCCTTCATATATTAATTAAATAAGAAAGAAGGGGGTGTTTTTATTAGAGGATATTACTAGTGAAGCATAAGAAACATTAAAGGATGTTCAAAAATATGAAAATCTTGTTAAAAGAGTAATAAAATTTACTTGGATAAATAATAATAAATTCACTTTACATTTTTAATAACTTTTAACAAAATATTTTATTAAAAAAAGAATAGAAATTTATTTAAAAAACTATGAAAATAATTAATGTGTTTTTATTAAAAAATGATGATGGTGAAACAAAAATTAATTCATATGAAAAATATTAAAAATATATTTCATTCAAACTTTTTTAAAGAAAGAAACATTTAATAGAAAATGATCATATCAAAAAAGTTAAATAAAATCCTTTTGTAAAGAAACTAAAGTCCATTAAAAAGGACATAAGAAATAATATAAGTATATATAAGGATATTTATAAAAGAAAATAAATAATATAGATATGTAAGGGAAATATTTCTAATTAAAAAGAATAGGTAAGGTTAGTTTCTCTTATAAGCACTACTTCGGGTATATTGTGAACCAAAGGTGTAGTGAAATGGAAAAGGGAAATGTAAAACCCATGAATAACTAGAGGAGAAGAAAATAGTTTGGTTTTTTATAGTATTATATATGATTTCCCCCTATATAAATTTACTCACAACAATCTAGAATTCAAAGTGATATTGGAAAAATAAATCCTTGCATTGATGCTCATATTCCAGGTAAGTGATTCAACCTCATGTATTATAAAAATAATCATATTAATAAATTATTTAATAACATTATTCATATATTTTAACTTTTATATTCTTCAATTATAATAATTCATTGTACATATAATAGTTACTTAAGGTTTATTTTTATCATTGGATGTTAGTGATTTTGATGATTTTGCACTAGTTTCATAATAGTGATGTCGGTCCTTGTTATTTGATACCAACTTCATCATTATAATATTATTAAATGGATTATAAGGAATTTTTTTAAATTATTTATCTATCCCCAATTTTATTTGATGGAAATTATGGGTAAGGTTTGAATAAATGAAATCCATGATGAACTTTTTCAGGTAATTTAACAAAAACCATGAGTTTCTTTATAATGATTATTTTCTTATTTCATCCTTATAGAAATATATTCAATACATATATTACTAATTAATATCATATATTACCAATAATAATTTCTTGATTGTAATGTTCTGTCCTGGGTTCCACTAAACTTGTGCCCTGATCCGGTGTGGTACAAGACCTCAAACGTGCCTTCTCATACACTAGAGGTTGCCAAATAGTAGTGAGGTTCTAATGGAACACGTGGGGATAAATTAACATCTTTAATAGAGAAGGAAAATGGTAGAAATAAAAATAAAAATTTACATGTAATAATAATATATACCAAAACATCACACACCACATTCCCAAACTCATAAAGTATTAACAAACAAATGTAGTAAACATTTCATGTCATGATAGTCTAAAGTACGAAAAGAAAACCAAAATAAGGCACTAAAGAAAATCCCAAAATGGGTCCAGATGTAATTCTTGGTCCCCTCATCTAAGAAGCATCCAAAATCCCATATAATATCTTTAGCATAGATCATTTTCCCTTATCCTAACCTAAAACCAGGAAGTTTTCTCAGGTGCCTAATGGTAGCCCAAGAAGGGTGTGAGTACAACTCAGTTGGGCACTACTAATAGTGTCTACAAAAATATCCATTATGAAATAATATATAAAAAACCAAAGTAAAAAATGGAAAATATTGAAGTTTAAACAGGTTTCATTGAATAACATTATTTAAATTAACCATTTTTTATCTCTAAGTTATACACATACACATCAAACCTGATTTGGACCATGTCGGTCATTAGAACAATTTACAAAGGTAGTCAATCACTTTTAAACATAGGGGTATTCTATTATCAAATCAATTTAATGATTTTACATTGATAATCAATCAAGTTATCCATCTCACATCCATAATTAAGGAGTTTTGAGCATCAATACACCATCCTAAACCAGGTGATACATTGGTGGGGGCAAGGAGAATCATTTTGGAACAACCAAAGGAAAGGAGCCTTAGTCCAAAATCCCAATCATACCATTTATCTTTTATTCCAAGGTTTATCATCATGAACCATTTTAACCAATAATAAAAATAATGGTATGCCTTTTCATTTATCACATTACCATGGTTCATTACATTTAACACTTTACTCAATTTAATTTCTTTCACATTTTATCATTTAAGAAAAATTACAACAATTGGTCCCCCTTTCAAACAATTTACCCACATGTACATTCCTATTTTACCATTTATCACATTTACCCATTGACATGCCATAACTCATTTAACTTCTACATGTTAATCCAAACTGAAGTTTCCAAGGATTATGCAATCACGCTGAGAGGTGGGTGAATTAGGTGTGGCCTATTTTTCTAAAAAATCGATATTTAATTCATACCTCTATCATATATTAAGATGAATATAACATTAATGAAATATAGAAAGAAAATGAAACACAAAACACAGTATTTTTATAAGGTTCAGTACAAAGACCTACATCCTTTCCATGTTGGTTAGACCCCCCAACATTGATTTTGGACTATAATATTTTTATCAATTTCAATGGTTTAGGAAGAAAATAATTATATACCCTATAATTTGATATTACAATTGATCTTGGTTATACCCACCAGTAATCAAACACTTCTACCTCAGTTATTTAAACACCCCAACTGTTTGACTGGTTATACCCCCAGTTTCTCAAGCCTCTTTAGAAACTGGTTAAACCACCCAATCACAAGCTCTTTATTCTTTTAAATAGTTCTGATTATCTATATATGGATAGCTTCTTTAGTATAATACTTCTTGGTAAAGAATTGTTTCTTCTCCTAAAGAACCATCCTCACTTCTAACTAAAAACTCCTATAAAAAATTTATGAAATAAAAATATGTATTTAGTCTCAAATCACTACACCCAAATTATGAAAAATATTTTTAATGTATAATTTTCTTCCAACTTCATGCATGTAAAAAATACATTGCATGTCCTTCTCAATATATTTTCTAATAGGAGGTTTATTGAATGTTCAAGTGAATATAGGTGTTTTTTAATACATGCACACATATACTACCCACTTTTTTCTTTAAACTTACTTTGTATACATACACTCATTGTCCACACAAATTTCATAAATACCCGATCACACATCCTGACTTTTTTCACTTCTCATTCACACACAATACTCATTTTCTACTATTTTACACTCAATGCATGTGAATGAATGGAAGCTTTCATATATTTATACTACTTTCGCAAGGTAAATGGCCTCATGCTCAAAACTCCTTTGAAAAATAGTGTAGAAAACTATATTATTAACATAACACTAATCCAACCTTTAGTAGGTTGTATTTATATATAACTCACTATATAAAAGGGGAGTATGTAGGATTAACAACATCCTTCACACAAGTATAAATAGGTGCAGGTTCTCTGTATTATTTCTATGAAAATCAGAAGAAAAACATTTATGGATATAGCACTATTCCATTTTCTTTACGGAACTTAGTTATTCACAAATAAACTTTGAGAGTGAAATACACTTTTAAAAGGTCCAAGTAATGCATTCTTATTCACACAAACATAGTATTTATGGATCTTCCTTCCGTAAATAAGAGAGATTCACTGTGGCTCTATTTCATTGTAAACCAAATCCTATCACATTCGAACAATTCTAATGGGTGTAAGTTTATAGAAAATTTTCCACTGACTCAACACATGCACACTACTTTACTTCAAACACACAAAGCCTACTAGAATCACAGTCACAGAAATATCAATCTTATGCACAATGTAAATCCATGGTTTTTTAATTGTTATATTATTCAAATGAAGTTGCATTATGATTTCAATCGCCAAGGAATCATCAGAGTATTCAAAACAAGCTTGAAGTCTTGGCTCATGATTCTGTTGACAGTGCTCAGGGAAGCAATCTCTCATATGATCTTAGTACAGAAGATGACGCATAAAAGAAATTGGATGGATAAGATAATCATATCATACAGATCTAATGGTCATGGTTCTTCGAAGCTATTGTGAAGTGATCCCACATCAAAAAGATACATGATTCATATCCCCTTTGTGTTATAAAGACTAACCCAAGTTGATCAAAAAATGATATGAGACACACCCATTACTGCTTGGGACTACCCTGTGTCGGGCACTACACTACTGCCATGCCACCCCACACAATGGACCTATTATGCCTCCTATTCACCTATGCGGCACACTCCTTAAAATATCTCCCCTCGTCTTAGCCCAGTTGTCCAGCTTGAGGTTTATTATAGTGCATACCTAAGCATTGGCGTACATAAATAATTTAGCTAGTAGGTTGGCTGAATGTTTTTAATAAACAAGCACTCTAAAAAAACTTCCATGCCACATTTTCAAGGACAAAAACAATATTATTCATGCATACCAAAGATACCATTTTAAGAATCTCATATCCATAATTTCCCAATTCATTTGAAATCCAACTATTAATTCCAAAAAAATTGACTTCTTTTAATGTTTTAAAAAATGTTTCAAACTCAAATAACCAATGACACAGGCTATTATAAACTAAAAACCAACTCTACAATTTTCACATTTAGAACTCATTAAATTTTCAAATTCTTATGTTATTAAAAAAAATTCAACTTCATTAAATTGATTGAAATCTCCAATCTCCCCCTTTGGATTTGTTTTCAATACCCATTTAATCATAAAATTAAATAATTACTTCTCCCCTTATTGAAAATAAATCCAAATATATATGCATGGGAAGGAATTCTCATTTCAAAAATTCAAATTCTAAGAAAAATTTCAACTCTCCTGATTCTTATTGTCTAATTTACTTCTTAGAAGGATGGAATCATTATTATCTTAGAAAATTCTTAAAATTAATCAAATATAAGTCTACATGAGAAATGATCTATGTTAAAAACAAGAGTGATCAAATTTAACATCAATTTTGTCAATAAAATTCCATCATATGATACCAATCACTAAAAACTTCTTTTAGTAATTGCTCAAAATATTTTCAACTAATCTCATACATAAATCTCTCCAAACTGATTAGAAATATCAAGTACAAGAATGTATTTCCCATTTCAAATCACCTCTACATTCTATCATCAATTAACAAATCACTGCCTTTTTAGAATTGATTTTTCATCATGAAAATGGGATAATGTAACAGATATACATCAATGATGACAATCTATAATTTACATACATTTAGATTTGAGAATTATTAGATTCATACCTCAATATAATTTATGATATTCATAAGATATAAACTAAAATAGAAATATTTATTTCTTGGTATTCTATACACCCCCTTAAGAGATGAACTCAAATCTTCTTCATCATGATTGTATTTATTCAACAATAAAATCTGAGTATCGTAATATAATAATTTTTTAAATGTTGAAAAGAGAAAAAATAATGCCAATAACTTTCTATGATGGATAACAATCTAGCGATAAGATATTCATAGATTTTATCAAATTCATGTATCCACCTGAATATGTGTTTCACCTTTAATTCCTTACATGAAAAACAAAAACAATATATATGGGCATAAGATGGTTCTTCAATGATTCTTAGTTAAAGGAACATTCCTAAGAGTTAATTTTCAACCCAAAAATCTTTTTATATGAAAGATTATTCTTCATATTTTCTAAAAAAGAAGTTTCATTTTTCACTACTTGTTCCAATTCTCTTGCCTCTTACAACAGTTCTGGATATATCATCAAACATTCCTTTGGAACATGCTCAATCTTTACATTGTGTATACACTTGTTTTTTCCAACACTAGAAGTCACAGATTCTTTCACATTCTTCTTTAAAAATTCTTCTTGACCAATGAACATGTCAAAAAAAATTACCTAAATGTACATACATATTAAACCTTTCACACTCAACTTTATAATTCCACAAGTTACCTTTTTAGGCAACTTTTCAAATTCTTAATCGGAGATGTTTTTTACTAAATCAATCAGGTTACTTCACTAATGGATTAATTCCTTTTCTAAATACATTTTTCTTCCTTTAGTATTAATTTTCATGGAAAAATAACAATGATTCAAGATGTGAACTTTTCTACCATAATAGAAATATATTTTTCTTTGGTGTGACACTCTTCACATTATTCTTCACCACCTTAATGGATGTTTTTTGTTTAACAATCAACTTCTTTTGTTCATATCCCATGTGTGACCTGTAATATTTAATTATTTCCTAATTCAATTGTTGTTTTGGTCTCCTATTTGCATCAATAGATAACTTGTGAACAATTGGTAAATACCAGTACTCATCATAATAATGACCACTTCTATTGAAATAATCACATAAATTTTCAATGTAATCATATATATTCTTGATAAACACATTCTCTTTCTCTGATTTATTATTATATTTTTTAGGTTTCTAGTTATATTCACCTTTTATCTCCCTAAATGTAGGAATTATATAAATTTTATACAATGCAATATTGTCACAACAATTCATTTTTTGATTCCCAAACTTCCAACAACACCAAAAATAGCCAAAAAAATTGATTTCTTCTTCTATGATTTCTTTAGAAAAAAGGTTTTTTACATTTCTTCACATCCATCTTTAAAGATGGTGTGGATTCCTAATAATATTTCTTTAACCATTTTTTTTTAGATATTAATGTTAATTCTAAACTAGACATAAAAACAATATTATCACATACAAATTAATCAGGACAAAGGGTTACCTTCATCATCGAACATGTATTATATTTATCCTTGGATAATCACAAGATCTTCTTTCTATTAGATTGTGTTTTTTTATAAATATGTCTCTTATTAGATGAATACTTGGAAAAATACTTTTCTTAACATCTTGGGAAGGATCAGGTTGTGTCTATTCCATATTTATTATTTTTACTTCTAGTTCAAAACATTTTAATTGGAGAGAAATCATCTCATCTTCAACCGATTTAATTTATTTTTCACTGTGAAGATTCATCTTTTGAATATTATCTTTATTAATGTGATTTTCCTTTAGTAAGAAAAATTTATGATCCTTGATTCTTTCTTCATTATCAATCATTTGAGTATCTTTGACATTCATAGATGTATTATTCATTTTTCAAGTGCATAGATTACTTATGTAAAAACAATTTTAGAAACATATTTCATGAAATTATTATTTTTCAATTCATCAATAGATTTAGTATATCTTTATTTTTAGAGATTTATTGTTTCTTAATTTTCTTTCACATGTTTTGTGATAGTGTTTGATATGCCATAGAGTTTTAGTCAATGTCGCATCCATTGTATTATCCTCTTCTTATATCTATAATTTTTCATCATGAAGTTCCTTGAAAACTATGGTCATATATGTGGCCACTTATTTGGAAACTTTCTTCATATTCTCTCTTATTTCAAAGTTTATCATATCATTACCACAAATTTAACTTGATTCACAAGAATTATAATCAATTGATTTCACTAAAAAATTATTGCTCTGAGTTTCTCTAACTAGAAGT
The DNA here is from genome assembly GCA_963277665.1 of Viscum album. NCBI lineage: Eukaryota > Viridiplantae > Streptophyta > Magnoliopsida > Santalales > Viscaceae > Viscum > Viscum album. The sequence goes on from OY728128.1 coordinate 65,948,484, forward strand.
TGATTTTAATTTAATTTTAAATTCTTCTTCAGCTTATTTTTCACTCTTTTCTTCCTACTTTTTTATGTCCTTACTGAAACTTCAAAATTTATAACATAAGGAGAAGAGATAGGATATTCTATCAAAATACCTTCTGAGTTTTCTTCAAACTAAAATCTGAACATCTTATGCTACTTATAAAAATAAATGGACAAGTATAGTAGATCCAAATATAGGTGTCCTATCTTCTAATACTAATTGAAGTTTCTAGTGATCTTGAAGTCACACTAAGAGGGGGTTTAATCAGGTGTGACCTATTTTACTAAATTATTTTTCACTTTTAATTCAAACCTCTTTCACTTGTTAATATGAGTGGAAAATGCATGCAATGTAGAAAGTAAATGTAATACAATATGTAGTATTTTTATAATGTTCAGTACTAACACCAACATCCTTTCCATATTGGTTAGACCCCCTAACATTGATTTTTCACTATAATATTTTTATAAATTACAATAGTTTAGGAAGAAACTAGTTAGACATCCCAATAGTTGATCCTCCAGTGGATCTCGGTTATACCCCCCAACAATCCAACACTTATACCTTAGTTGGTTTCACACCCCAACCATTTGACTGGTAAGAACCCCCAGTCTCTCATGCCTCTTTAGCACCTGGTTAGACCCCCTAGTCATGAGCTCCTTATTCTTTTCATAATATATGGTCCACAGATAGGATGATCACTTGATCTTCTTCCATGATCTTACTAGATCACACTGGCTCATGTATAATTCAAGTACCTTTCCACTAATTCTAGTCTTGCTCAAATAATTCCGATCACCTGTAGATGGTCAGTTTCTTCAGTACAATGCTACTCAGGCAATAATTCTTTCATCTGTTGAAGACCTGGCCACACTAGACACTAAAAACTCATATACAAAAATATTCTAAAATAAAACTTCGGTTTTTGTCTCAAATAACAGCACCCAAATTATGAAAAATATTTTTCATGTATGCTTCTCTTCCAACTTCATGCATGTATTAAATACATTGCATGGTCTTCTCAATATTTTTTCCTTATAAAGGTTTCATTGTATGTTCATATGAATATAAGTGTTATTTAATGGATACAAACATATACTACCCAATTATTTATTCACACATACTTTGTATACACACACTCATTGTCCACAATTCTTACCTGAAAACTCTATCACACATACTTATTTTTGTACACTTATCATTCATGTACAATACACATTGTCCACTATTTTCTACTCAATGCATGTGTATGCATGGAATCTTGCATATACTGTATACTTATTTCTCAATGTATGTTGCCTCATGCTCAAAACTCCTTTTCAAAACAGTGTAAAACAAATTGTATTCTTCCCAAAAGACTGCTCCAACCTTTACTAGGTTTTTTTATACATAACACACTGTCTTGAGGGTTATTTTTTATTCTAAACAATATTATTCACACGAGTATAAATAGGTGTGGTTTCTCTATTTTATTTTCACACAATTCATAAGAACAACGTGTATATAAATTAAACTATTCCATTTTCTTTATAGAACTCAGTTCTTCTCAAATAAACTTAGAGAGTGTAATACACTTATTTAATTCCCACAAAATACCTTCCTCTTCACACAAACAAAGTATGTACGAATCTTATTTTCGTGAACCAGAGAGATTCAAAGTGGATCTATTTCACTTGAAACTAGATCCTCTCACACTTAGAAAATTATCATGGTTTTAAGACTTGGTATTTATATCCAACATTCCACTGACTCAATGTGTGTGCATTACCTTACTTCAAGTTCATAAATTCTAATGGAATCACCATCACCAAAATATTAATCTTCTGCACACCATAAATCCTTAGTCCTTTCCTCATTATAATATACAAATTAAGTTTCATTATTATTTTGATTACCAAGTAATTATCATAATACTCAAAAGGATCTCAAGGGATTGGATCAATATTTTGTCGACATCAGTCATGGAAGTATTCTCTCAAATGAGCTCAGTGAAGAATACGATGCAAAAAAGAGATCATACATCTCATATGATCATATCAGACAAATTATATGGTCTTGGTTCTTTGTAGACATTATTAAGTGATCCCACATTGAAAAACTACAAGATTTATCTCCCCTTTATATTACAAGGCCTAACCCAAATGGCCCAAAAAATGATATTGGACACTCACATTACTTCCTAGCACCACCCCATGTTGGGAGCTACTTCACTATCATTTCTCCCTGCATGGTGGATCTACTCTACCTCCCATGTTCCTTTGAGGCACACCCCTTGAAATATATCCCCTTGAACCAGCACAACTAGCTAGCTTGTGGTGGATTCTAGTGCCCACTTAAGCAATGTCACACCTAAATCCCTTAGCTGGTGAGTTGGTTCAATATTTTTTATAAACAAACACTCCCAAAAAAACATCCATACAATAGTTTCAAGACGAAAAAAATATTATTAATGTATACCAAATCCACTATAATAAGAATCTCATATCCACAATTCTCTATTTCTTTTGAAATCCAACCATTAATTCCAAAACTTTTCAATTCTTTTAATTTTTTAAATAATGTTTCAAACTCAAATCACAAATGAAACGTGTTATTCTGAACTAAAACTAGCTATCCAATCCATGCATTTAGAACTCATTGAATTTCAATATTGTTATCTTATTGACAATAAATTCAACTTCATCAAACCACTTAGCCTCTTCAACTTTAACAACCATTTTCCCCCCTTTCAAACAATTAACCTACATGAAAATTCCTCTTTAAGAATTTATCACATTTACCCATTAACATGCCATAACTCAATTAACTTATACAAGTTAATCCAAACAACCCCTTATTTCTTTCTAATAATCCAAACACAATTTATAAAGTTTAATATCATAAACCCTTTAAAACATTATTTCACAACATATTTTTTCATAAAAAAGGGAGTGGCACACCCCATGGGTGACCATAGGCCCGGTCTAATAATTCTTAATGGATCCAACAAGAATCGTGATGGGTCTCGCATGTCAATTATGGTATCAAAACTCTATTATTAAATAAAAAATAAATGAAAATCAGGGAATCAGATTATCATAGCCCATAAATAATATTTACATTACCACTATGGGAAATTAACCTGTAGACCACCTACCTAAAGTTCGTATACAACCGCTCGCTCAAACACATCCCTTGATTTACGCCCAAAGAACCCACAACACCCAATATAATAATATTATAGAAAACTAAGGGTTTCAGAATTAATAAGGAGATAAAACATCCCACCAAGTTTCTTCCATAAAATATAAGAAAGTGGAGTGATATAATCACCCAAATATTTATGACACAACTAATGGTGCTTCATGTGACCCAAAATTGAGCGATAATCACCCTTGAAGGAGGAGGGAGGCCCCGGTTCATCACTCCAGTTTTTGGAGGTGTAGAGGAGAATAAAATTAGTTAATGTTTTCTAAAGACTAAGGGGGAAATTGGTATTTACCCCATAATTAATGAGGTACATAGTTTGGTCGTACAATTGGCCAAACCATGCACCAACCATGTGGCACCCTCTATCAAAAAGGGGACTTTGGTCACACGGTTTTTTTGGGACCCACATGGTTTGAAAAAACATGTGGATGTCATACATCTAGATTTATCTAGGGACACATGGTTTCTTAAATCCCCTTGCATGGTTTGTTCGCTATGCACCACCCCCCTACGTGATGCAAAGTAAAGGCACACAGTTAGTACAAATCATTCACAAAACATGTGCCCTACACAGTATGGCCTCTTTTATTCCTCCTTCATGTCCCAAACCCCTAGTACTCCACTAAAACCATTTATAGTCTTGGAAATAATTTAATTAACCCATTTAATCTAATTTAAATCAAAATTTAAACAAGAACATGCCTCCTAAAAGGGTCAGGATAATAAAATCTCCCCATATTATAATAGCTCATCCTCAAGTTGCTCTCCCAATAATCACGAAGCCTCCAAGGTAAAAATATCAGGCCACCAAGCCCACATATATTCCTACATATAATATTTTTCCTATTGAACATATCCATGCTTCTATAGCACTCATAATAAAGGCACAGTCTTACAGCGAATAGCCTTATCACTATGATCCATAATACAAATTGAATGCTCCTCAAAGGATACATTAGCCTCAATCTCAACAATATCAACATCTATCACGTTATAAGGGATACGGTTATACATATAAAGCTGTGAAACATGAAAAGAATCATAAATACCACTACACTACTTTGTAAGATCTAATCAGTATGTCACTGATCTGGTCCTCTACACAATATCAAACAGACCCCCATATTTGGGTGCTAACTTTCCCTATTTCTGAATATGATGGTGACCCAACCTTGGAGACACCAGAAGAAACACATAATCACCCACTATGAACTCAAGAGGTTGATGATGTAAATCATAATATGAATTCTATCTACTTTGTGTCATATACACACAATTATAAATCAACTGATCATGGTATGATGTCTCTTGCACAAGACTCAATCCTAAAAACTCAAATCTCCCACTTCCATCCAACATAAGGGGTATATATGTGGCCTACCATAGATTTCCTCATATGGTTCTATATGAATATTCATCTAATAACCATTTTTATTGGATAACTCAACAACTAATAATTCTTTCTACTAATAAGTCTGGGACACATGCCCTCAACATGTCCTCAAGCACCTAGATAATACATTCTAATTTCATGTCTGTCTGTGGGTGAAAAGTTGTACTGAAAAACACATAGGTACCAGGAAACTTTTGTAACCCTTTATATAAGTGCGAAGTAAAACATGGATCCCAATCTAAAACTATGGTTCATGGTACCCTGTGAAAACATATTATCTCATAGACATAAAATTCACCCAACTTTTTAATGGTGAAAGTATCCCAAATTGATAAAAAATAAGCTACATTAGTCAACTGATCCATAATCACCCAAATCACATTGTTATTCCAAGGAATACCTAAAAGACTTAACAAAAAATACATGGTAACATAATACCACTTCCTTTACGGAATTTTCAACGATTTAAAATTCTATTATGTCTCTAATCCTCAGCGTTCACCTTCTTATAAGTGTTGCATCATGACATGAAACTAGAATCTCTTTTTTCATTCCCAACCAAAAATACTATCACTAAATATCATGACACATTTTGATCAAACCTGGGTGCACTTCCCACTTAGATGGATGAAACTCATGCATCATATCTTCTTACATAAATTTTGGCACAACAACACATCCAAGAATGCGACTAATCTCATCCTCATCAATAGTTCAATTGGAAGGTACATCCACACCTTCAAAACTTTCTCTCAAATATAAAAATTTTCAATCCTCATACTATATCCTCTTAACATGGTTTAAAATAGATTTATAGTAAGAATAGGACATGAGTTCCATCATTTCATTATCCTCATGAACACCTATATAAATCTCAGTAAACAAGTACATCATCTTTTACTCAAAACAAGAATCCTGCTCTTACCGAGTTTGTGTCTTCTGAATCAATGCATCTTTAATTCTATTTCCTTTACTTGGGATATAAGATAGCTCAAAGTCAATAGACTGTATTGTTAATGATTCAAATCATGCTGGGAATATATGTACTTAAGGATCTTATTTTTAGTATAAATGATAAACTTCTCACCTAAAAGATAATGTAGCCAATACTACAAGACATAAACCACTAAAACCAACCCAAGGTCATGTTTAGGATAGTTTTATTCATGTGGATTCAACTATCCTAATACATACTCAATAACTCAATCTCCTTACATCAATACATCCCAAAGTCCAATCCCATATGCATCACAATAAAATTTATGTCCATTTCCAGAATCATGTAAGATCAAGAACATTGTATTGTTCAACCATTTATTCATCTCTCGAAAAGTATTCTTATATGATCTAGACCACTAAAACGCCACACCCTTATTTCTCATGACCAACAGAAGCACTACCAGGTAAGAATAGTACTTCATAAACCTTTAGTGATATCCTATCAAACCTAAGAAGCTTCAAATATCAAAAACATTCTTGGGATACCCCCAAGATAAAATTTTTTCAACATTATTTAGATCCACTAAGATACCTTCCTCCAAGATAAGGGGACCTAATAAATGTACCATTTTGATCCTAAATTGAAACTTTGATATCTTGGAATATAAATGATATTATATAAGTATACTCAAGATAATGTTAAGATGTCGGTAATGATCATCATTAGTCTAGGAGTACACTAATATTACATCCACAAAAACAATTATAAATTAATCCAGGTATGGGTGAGTGATCCAGTTCATCAAATCCATAAACACAAAAGGATCATTCATAAACCTAAAAATAATTAAGAAAAACTCATATAAAACACATGTGATTCTAAAATAATTCTAAGGTATATCAGAATCTATCACCCTCACCTAATGATACCCTAACCTAGGGTAAATTTTAGAAAACACATAAGCACCCATCAGATAGTCAAAAAGATCATTGATGTGTGGAAGAATATACCAATTATTAATAATAATCTGATTCATCTTCTTGTAATCTAAAAAAACTATAACTTTACATTATCATTCTTAGAAAAAATCCTAGATATCTCCATGGTTACATACTCAAACAAATAAATCTCTTTCACTGTAACTTCTCTAGATAAGTTCTAAGCTATTGAAGCTCTACTTTTCTCATTATGTAAGGCATAATAGAAACTAACTCATCTATATGAATCATCTCAATCATGAAATCAACCTATCTCTTAGGTGAAAATCACAAAAAAATAATCAGGAAACGCATCTTAAAATTTATGCACTATAGGTTAAAAATCATTATTTTTCACTCCATCATAATCAAGGATAAGACTTTCCACCAGAGTTGTGAGCTCGGAAAATTTTAGCTGAATTTTCCCGGCATAAACAACTTGCATATTCCATTCCCCGTGATGGAAATAAGTATCACCTCCAGAAGATATAAAACTCACTCTCCTAGAGTAATAGTTAACGTGATCTTGGTATCTAACCAACCATTACATCCCAAGTATCAGGTCAAAACCTTTCATCTCAAGAACATAAAATCCCCAAAGGAGATGATACTCACCACACTAGAGGTAACACTCCTTACATTAATAGGTACCCTCAGATCGCACACCTAATGGCATGTTAATCAACATAACTTCAAACATATACTCCATTATATGACCAAAACCACTTGAAAACTAGTCATATGTGAAATATTTTCAGGTTCTCGTATTAGATAAAACACTAGAAAGTGAAGAATCTACCAAAAATTGTACATTGAATATTCAATGTTCTGGCCTCACCACCTATGGGTGTTGGCTGAACTACATGCAGCTAACTCTCACCTCTTCCATGAACTTCTATCTAGGTCCTCTGCACTAGACTTCCCTACAGCTACGGATAGTTTTAACCTAGAGTACCATATTCACTACCCCAAGTAGTACAGCCAGTATAAATCTAACAGCCTACCTAGTATGGGGTAGCAGACCCCCTTCCTACACTCTAAATTTAACATGATCTTCTGTCACAGTCCACTTTTTGAGGGTACCTAGAGAACCTCTGTATATGTCCCATATTGATGTATGCTCGACACTTGACTAGTGTTTAGGGACAATGACCATACATGTGTCATGTCCTACCGCATTAATATTAGAAAATCTAATCACTACCCTAAGAGGATTATTCTATACCCTGGATACTCTATCCACCACTACCATGATGAAATTTCTCAAAAATATTCTTCTTAATAGCATAATTCATACCACTAGACCACCCATCTAAAACCACATGTACACCACTAGAAGCCTCTTTTAGGTTCCCCTTAGAAATGAGGTCCCAATCCACCACCTCATCAAACCACTTTAAATGGATGATATTCGCATAAGACTCGATCACACATCTAATTCCCTCCTGAAAATGTCTATTTGTTGTTTCCTCGTCGACAACCAATGCTAGAAAAATGGTTTCCAATTCATTGAATTATCTAATGTAATCTATAATAGACATAGTCCCCTAATTTAACCTCATAAATTTCATAGCACTCTCCTATATCAGAGTATCTGAATAGAAGTGTTCCAAAACCTTTCTGGAAATCCCTCCACATAAAACCATCTTTCTTCTCAGTCAAAACCCAAATGTCCCACCAGTTATTTGTTTCTCAATGCAACATATATGATGCAAACTTGACGCTCTTCTCTAGAGAAGTCCCTAATTATTCTAAAATAATCAGTATAGACTCTATCTAGAACTATTATACCTCATCTAAACACTCTATGACAAAGTTTAGAGGGTTGTATAGTTGTAACTAGCTCATCAAGTCAAACATACACTATGTATCCCACCTTGGGTCTCTCTCTAAAAACTATATAAAATGAGAGAAGTTCTCATAGAACTTCTCTTCCCCATATTACCAAGAATCAACTGGGTCACTTGTCCCGTAATCGAAGGAGCATTCATAGTAATGTCCTTTTATTTCCCAAATGGTAAATGTCATCATGGTGGAATCTCTCTACAATGTCAAACACATGTCTCAAAACACATAACATATATATTCCATAGTTTATAAGAAATAGGGCTCACTTCTAACCAATAAAAATCCACTCCATATAGACTATCCAAATGGATATAGTCACATCTCTTACACTACCCTAAACTATTCCTATCAGGGTCCATGGTTAACATGGGGAAAACCCAACTTACGTAATCACAAGCCTTTCATTTGACACCAATTCATCAATTTCACTTTAAAACGACTTGAATATTTCTTATTTAGGCACTATTTTAACCCTTTTAATTTATCACTTTCCAATTGATATAATTTTCAACTTCCTTATTAGGAGTTATTTTATTAAAACCACATTTAAACCAGAAAGGTGTTCTCATTTCCCACAACCCACCAATACTTTATTTTCTGTGAGTGCCTAATATGATGCATGACATATAAATCCTAAGTACCTAAAATAATGCATGCATATACAAACCTTGTGCTATGTCAGTCCACAAATAAAACATTAGAAAATAAAAAAACACAACAAATGCATCACCCAAAGTTAAATGACATCCAAAGGTAATAACAGACATTAATAACAATAATCCCATCCTAGGTACTTGGGTTTTCTCCCACATATGGGTTAGATACTCCCATTCATGACCTCTTTACCGAGGAATGACACATCCTAATCTTCTATCAACCTTATCAAATATTAATAAAATCGAAAATAAAATTCTTTGATACCACTTTATAATGTCTCAGCCTTGGTGCCCCTAAATCGGTTCCTCGTGTCGGTGTGGTACATTAACTCAAAAACACCTCCCTGTATCCCAGAGATATCAAACTAGCAGTTAGGATCCAATAAAACATGTGGGAAGACTATACCCTCTTTTCCAGAGTAATCCAACAATAGAAATCCAAATAAACATCAACATGTAGTAATTATAAATACCAAAACGACACATACACTACAAAAAATAGCATATTAGCTGCAGTTTTTTAGAGGGGGTTATACACAACCCCCTATAAATTTATTTTAGAGGGGGTTATGCACAAACCCTTCTAATCATCAAATTTATGGGGGCTCCACAACCCATATAAATTTTTTCCATTATTTTTTTAATATTTGGTTTGATTTTAGAGGCGGTTATGTCCAAACCGCTGCTAATTTAATAATTAATGGCACTATATATTCTATTATATTTAAGAGGATATATATATATATAACATTAATTTTCATATATATATATAATTGATTTTTTAAAAGGAAATAATGGGGGTTCACAAAACACTCTAATTTAAGATATTATAGGGGTTCATGAACTGCTACTAATATATTAGATTAGATGGGGTTTTGAATCCCTTTTAATTTAAGAAATAAGAGGGGTTTTAAGTGCTTCTAATTTAAGAAATGAGAGGGGATTTTGAAGCCCCAATAATTGATGACATTAGAGGGGGTTTGAACCCCCTATAATTCATGACATTAGAGGGGGTTTTGAACCCCCTCTAATTTATGACATTATAGGGGGTTGTTAACCCCCTCTAATTCAATAAATTTGATGGGGGTCATGAACCACAGCCAGTCCCTCTAATTAGAGGGGGTTTTAAACCCCCTATAAATTTTTATTCATTTTTTAAAAAAAATCTGATAGAAATTCAAATTTTATAATATATATGTGTGTGAGAGCATGTGTGTGTATATATATTAAATAAACACGTCATATAAATGTATTTAAATACATTATAAACACGTATATATAAGGAAATTATGTAAATACTTTAAATAAATACTTATACATATATAAATATTAGTATACATAATATAAATGTAATTATAAATATATTTATTCAAATTTATAAAATTTATATATTTTTTATAAATACTATACATTTATATTATAAATATATTATATTAAATACATTTTATTATATATTTTGGTATAAATACATTTATATTATATTATGTATAGAAATATATATAATATAGGAAAAATTAAATAAACATATACATATATATTTTATATAATTATATTATATATATAATATTATAAATATTTAATTATATATAAATTTATACATATTATATAATTATTTTATATATATTGTAGTATACCATATTCATTATAAATTATTTCAATATATATCAGTTATTTATATTATATATTTCTAATTATATGAAAGTATTTAGTTTTCTATGAATATATATATATAATATAAATGTATATAATCACATACATAAATATATAATATAAATATATTTCATATAATATATGTATAATATAAATCATAAAATGTATAAATGTATAGTATATATAAAACCAACATATTATTTTTATTGTTTAAAAAATAATTGTAATAATAATAATAATTATTATTATTATTATAACACACACATGTACATGTATACAAATATATAAAAATGATTATATAAATATATATATTATAATTATATCATATCTGTAAATATCATATCTATAAATATCATACCTATAAATATCATATAAATACATTAATACACACAAACATAAAAATATAAATGTATTTACAAATATATGTATAAATATATTTGTATATATCTAAATATAATTATTTATGAATATATATTATACACAAATATATTATATATTATCTCATATTTATGTATTAAATATATTTTATATATATATATACATATTATCGACAAATATATACATCATATATTATACAAAAATACATTATATATATATATATTATACACAAATATATATATATTATATAAGAGACACTATATAAAAAATATATTATATTATTTATATTTTTATAACCATATATATATATATTTATATTTATATTTATTTATTTATTAATATATATATATATATATTATCAAATATTTCGGTATGTAAATAAATATAAAGAATTGTAGATAATACATGTCAGTCGTCGCAGCCTGGTGGTAAGAGCGCTACAACAATCTACGGCTGGTCCCAAGTTTGATACCCAGTGGATAAATTTTTTCTGTCGTCGCGCACTGGTGAGCTGTCCTCTTCCAGTTCCGGGCCCATGGATGAACTTGGGCTTTAGGTGTTGGGTAAGGTGTTTGTATTGTTGTTGTTATGCAGGACTGTGGGGCGTGTCCTGTAGGGTGCATGGGTGTCGAGGGTTGTCCTTGGTTGTCCTTGGGGTTGTTAGGGGGGTCGGGGTGGGTTGTCCCTTGGTGGGTTGTCTCAGGGGTGTCAGGGGTGGGTATTCCTAGGGTGTTAGGGGTGGGTCTTGGGGGTGTGGGGGTGGGTTGTCCATGGGGAGTTAGGGGTGGGTCTAGGGGGTGTGGGGGTGTGGTTGGGAGTCATGGGGGGTCTCTGTGGGTTTTCAGGGGTGTCCGAGTGGTGTCTAGGGTGGGGTAGATGCAATATATATATATATATATATATATATATATATATATATATATATTGGTAGTTTAGGGGTGATTATAGTATAACCTCCTCTAAACATGGTCTTCATATAGTCAAATAGGGGTAGTTCTAACCGCCTCTAATGTGATGTTTGAATTAGAAGTGGTTAAAACCACCTCAAATCATTAAATTTATACTCGATTTAGGGAGAAATTAGAAGAGGTTAAAATCCCATCTAATCTAACCATCACTAAACTCAGGGGTAGTTTACCAACACTTACCCATAACCGCCTATAATCTCAGTAGGCGGCCACTTTAGCGGTGGTTTCGGGTAACCACCACTAAGGTATTTAGAAGGGGTTAAACCCCTTCAAATTGCCCTATTTTTTGTAGTGATACCATATTTCCAAACTCAGGCAGTACCAACTAAACAAGGTAGTAAACATTTCATGTAATGATATTATGAAGTTCCAAAAGAAAACCAAAATAATATACAAAATACAATCCACTAGTGGGTCCCAATTTCATGTCGGGTCCCCTCATCTATGCACCATCCTGACTATCATATTGGCCATTTAACATAGGGCCTTTACCCACATCTTGACCTGCAACCATGAAGTCTACTTGGTTATCCAATTACAGCCTCAGTAGGGTGTGATTACTTTTCATCTGACTACCACCAATTGTTTCTACAAAAACATCCAATCTAAAATAGTTTATGAAAAATTACAGTAAACAATGGATAATATGGAAAGATAAACAGGTTCCATTATTTTACATTATTTAAATTAAAAAAATTCATTATTAGTTCCAAGTGATACCCATTCACATCAAACCTACTTTAACCCACACTATTTATCTAAAAAATATACAAAGGGAGTCAATCAATTTTCATCATAGGATCATTCATTTGTCAAATCGATTTAACAATGTACCTTAGAGCTTTAGTCCATGTATTCATCTCATGTCCGTACTTTATGATCTTGGAGCATCAATCCAACATCCAAAAATATGTAATACAACGGTGGGGGCTACATCATCAATCTAGATAGACACAAGTGATAGGATCCTCAATCCAATATCTTAACCATACAATTTATCACTTATTCCAAGGTACATCATTATTTTCCTTTTTAACCAGCAATAACAAGAAGGGTGCACCTTTTCATTTATCACATTACAATGGTTCATTAAATTAAACGCTTTAATTAATTTCATATTTATCTCATTTCTTTATTTAATGAAAATTACAACCATCGGTCCCCCTTTCAAATCATTTACCAACATGGACATGCCTCTTTAACCATTTATCACATTTACCCATTAATATTCCATAACTCATTTAATTTATACAGGTTAAGGAAAACAACCCCGTATTCCATGCTAACAATCCAAGCCTAACCTATATGTTTTAATATCATAAACCATTTAAAATTTCATTTCACAATACATTTTACAATATCAAAGGGAGTGGCACATCCCATCGGTGACTATAGGCTCAGTCTAATCATTCTCAACGAATCCAACAAGGATCGTGTGGGGACTCACACATCAAATTAAATATCAAAATAAAAATATTAATCAAAAACATGAATTCACAGTATGGAAACATATTAGCACAATCCATTCCAAGATTAACAACATGACTATGGTAAATTTACTTACATACCACCAACCTCAAGTTCATAAAAAACTGCTCACTCAAACATGGACCTTTATTCAAGACCAAAAAACCCTCAACACACAATATGATAATCTAATAGAAAAATAAGGTTTTGGGGATATGGAATGAGATAAAAAAATCAACAAAGTTTCTTCTAAAAAATAGAAGAAATTTGAGTTATATACTCACCTGGAGCTTCAATTTGCATCAACCGGTGCTTCATAATAAATGATTTAGGATTACTTCTTGGAAGAATAATCTTCCCAAAGTCTTAGAAGTCATTAGTAGAGTAAAAATTAGTAGGTATTCAAGAGTTAATTTAAGGGTTTCAGAGTTTTATAATTGGTAGATAAAACCACCTTTCATAGGTGAAAATTAGGCGCATTCTATTAGAAACTTGAGTTAGGTGATGGGTAAATATGGAAACACCTTGAAGTTAGGTAAGTTAGGTGATAAAATTTTGTTAAGAAAAGTATTTTTGACTCTCACACCTAAAAAAGGACTTATATAATTCATAAATATCATTTTAATTGTAAAAAAAATCAATCCAATTTAATTTACAACTTATTTCCCCTTTTACCTTCATTAATTATTTATCATGGTAATTATTTTTTTACAAAAAATATCAGAATACCCCTTTACCCAACATAAATGTGATTTTTAAATATTTGGTATCAATTTAATATAATTCAACTTCTAAATATTATAAATCTAACTTCTAAATGAAAATATAAAATATATAGAAAAAAACTTTTTTTATAAAAAGGAATCTTTAAACATTAAGTATTCTTAATTTATTTTAATATCAATTTATAATTTAATAAGTGTTGATACATGTTTTCATTCATGTAAATACTATATTATATTAATAATTTAAAAGTAATAAATTTATTTTATTATTTTAAAAATACACAATACTTAATAAAAATAGTTCTTTGAAAAATATCATTTTTAACATTAAATAATTTCATTCACATCCTTTTAAATTTAATTATTCATATTCTAACTATTTTAGGTTATCAACCCATTGTTAATAAAATAATTCTTAAGATTTTATAAATACATCAAATCATTATTTAATAAAAAAAACATATGTTATACATAATAAAAAGTATTTATATTTTTATAAAATATTTTAATTAAATATTATTATTTGTGTTTCATTATTTATTATCATTGAATTATATTATTTAGAATTACAAAAAAAAATTGGATATACCCAACCACCATATATCCAATGAAAATATTTCTAAAGTTCATATTTCCAATGACTAAATATATAATGGTTAGATTCCATTCCAATATATATTCTTACATACAATACTAAAATAATTCATTCTATATACTTCTCTCTCAAAATGTCAATTATATTTTTAAGTCTATGACTTACTTACATGGTTGAAATCAGGGTGATAATCTTAATTGAAAACCATAGGGATAATTATTTTATGTTTTTGTTCTTTTTACTTACTTATGGATATATTAAACTTATATTTTTTTAAAGGTGTTTAATATTTTATTCTCATAATATATTAATGTTTATCTGGAATTGTATTATTTTATCATAATAAAAGGTATTGTGGTTAGTTTTAGTTTTTTCTTTTTTTTTAAAAAAGTTATTCAACATGATATCTATTTAAAGGGAAAATATATAGTAAATCTTTGGGTGTTACATTATACCCCCTTAAAAGAATTTTTTTCTCTAAATTTCATTACTCTGATGAAAAAAATATGGATACTTAAAACTCATTACATATTTGGGTTCCCATATAGCTTCCTTAAACTTATGATTCCTTCATTAAAATTTATCCATGTGAGTGAACTTTTGTAGTATTATATCAATTCATTCCATGATTTGTACTACTTTTTCTTCATAAGTGAGTTCATTTTCATGTTGTATTGAACATATGTTCAATACATTTAAAGCGTAGTGTATGTAATACCTCAAAAGGGATACATGGAACATATCATGCACTTGGGACAGGTTTGGTGGAAGTATAATATGATAAGATATTATTTTAACATTATTAAGTATTTTGAATGGGCCTTTGCATCTAGGGCTCAAATTCTTATTCTTACTAAATCTCATAAACCAATTCCATAATGATATTTAAAGGAATACCTTATCTCCAACTTCAAACTCCATATTCATCACTGATTATTATCATAACTCTTCGGTATTCTCTATCTAGTTTTAATATATCATTCAATAGATTCAATCTTCCTTGAAATATATTGAGAAAGATATTTTCCCATCAACTTATTATCCCCAGTTTCATCCAAATTTGATGGAGTTCTAAACCTCCTCCAATACAGATTCTCATATGGATCCATTTTAAATGCTAGAATGGAAAGTTTTGTTGTATGATACCTCTACTGGGGGATTATGTTGACCCAAACCTCCTTTTAAATCCATTCCATGTGATCTAACAATATTTTATAGAGTTTTAATGGTCCTTATTGATTTACCATTTGTTTGAGGATAATATAAAGTGTCGAAGCTCATCTTTGTACCCAATTTTTTGGTAAATACTTCTCTAAAACATTATGGTAAACATAAAATCTCTATCAGATATAATTTAAAGTTGAACTCCATGAAGCCTTATCACTTTCTATATATATATCCTATAAATTTGATCGATCAAGAAATATTATCAATTTTTGATGAGATGTGATAACTTTATATGAAGGTTAAATATAACCCAAAATTAATTATAACCTTAATAAATTTGGGTAAGTCCTAAAATTAAATCCATGGTGATATTCTTTCATTTTTATATAGGTATACATAATTTTTTTATCATCCCCTCAGACCCATTTCATTATTACTTAACGTATTACCATACCAAGCATCAAGATACATACTCTGTAATATTCATCTTCATGTTGTACCACTAAAAATGAATCATTAGATATCTATAAATACTTATGCTTCTATGATGGATAAAGAATGATGAGCTATGTGTATTATCCAAAAACTCCCTTAATTTTGGTGTTAATGGAAAACAAGATAATCTCCCATATCATATAATTCCATAGTTTTAAAAGTTGAACTTTGAAATTTTCTATTCCTTATATAATATATATATATGTATATATATCTTCCTTTTAATCCTCTATAGTCTTTAGGTGGATGGATAGTTGAGTAGTCATTTAGGAAAGATAGGATTTCTCCCCTTCCCTCGTGATTTTAATGTTTATCCTTTGAAAATCCTTTAGAATTAGGTATCTTTTAATCATAATTATGGATAAGGTATCATGATTCTTACTTCTCAAAGAATTATCCACCTTGTGTTCCTTCCCATTGGGGTAATGTATCTTGTAGTCATAATCCTTGATCAACTACAAGCATCTCTTTTGATGCAAGTTCACCTACTACTATGTGAATATATACTTTAAGCTCTTATAATCATTATATATTTCATTATTTTAACCATAAATATAGTGTTTCCATATCATCAATGAAAATATTTCTGTTTCTAGCTTCAAATCATGTGTTGGGTAATTGTTCACATGAATCTTATGTTTTGTGAGGCATAAGCTGCCACCTTTACATTCTGCATAAGGAAAGATCCCAATCCCTTATTTAATTCGTCACTATATATTACTAACATTTATTCAATATAGGGTAGTTTGAGTACAAGTGTATTCATGATACCTTCCCTCGAACTCCTTGAAATTCTCTTCACATTCATCTATCCAGATGAACTTAATTCCCTCTTTGGTTAACATGGTATGTGATTAGAAGGTCCAAATATATTTCTAACAAATACTTGATAGTATTTATCCAATAAAAGAAATCTAAAAATTTCTATTATAGTAGTTATAAAAATCCATTCCTCAATCAACTCAATATTTGCAGCATCCATAGAGATAAACTTTCTTATGATTACATAACCCTAGAATGATTCATTTCTCATTCATAATTCATACTTGCTGAATTTGGAATAAAATATATCTTTTTTAAATTTATTTAGAAAATTCCTAAATGATCTTCATTATATTACTTTATATTTAAATATATTAGAATATCATCTATAAATACACCCACAAATTGATCGAGTTAGTCTTTAAAGACAATATTTATCAAATCCATGAAGATAGTAGGGGAAATAATGAATCTAAATGACATCACTATGAATTAATAATTTATATATCTTGTATGAAATATTATCTCTAATATATAAACCCTTTTGACCCCAAATTTATAATATCCAAATTGATGTTAAATATTTATGAAGTATTGATCCCCTTGTAATTGAACAAATGTGTCATCAATATGGAGTAGAGGAAAACTATTCGTTTTCATGATCTTGTTAATTTCATGATAATCAAGGCATAAATGCATTAATATATATTTATTCTTAACAAATTGGATAGGTTCACTCCATGGTGAAACACTAGGGCATATAAAACCCCTATCCATATTCTATTGGATATTCTTCTTAAATTCCTCCATTTAAATAGAGGTCATTATATTTGGAGTCTTTGATATTGATATAGAACCTTCTATGGGCTATATTGAAAACTCAGTCATGTGATATGGGTGTAGACCATGAAACTATTCTATAAATATATCAAAATATTCTTAAACAATAGGAATATATTCAATATCAATTCCCCAAATATTTATTCTAATTACCACTCATGATTGGGTATTAAGACCAATATAATGAAAGTTATTCCAATAGGGATTTCGTGGTTTTCTTTTCATTAATAGATGTTCATGGGTTGATTTGGGATATGAAATGTGATTTTATGGTATTTATGTAAATAGATAAAAAAATCAAAAATCACAGAAAATTTAACCAAAGGGGGAATAATAAGATTTACATGAAATTTATTCATACAATTTCTATTGTAGAAGAGTTATGGACATGGGATTCAATCATCACACCACTCATATTTTTCATTAATAATTAAATATCAAGTGATTCAATATATGAATCAATATTCTTAGATATTTTTCAATATATGATTGAATTTATAAAACTAATCTCAACTTATATTTTTTCAATATTGAGAGTCTTGTCACCCACCTAGTTTCATGATTCTATCATCATTTCCTTACAAAACTGAAAATAATTAGTGTGAGTATAAAACAACAATAATTAGAGTAAGAAATCATATAATACATATCTCCAATCCTAATATTTCATAAATTATGACACCATCATTTAAACCTATTCCATTTTGGGTTCATCCTACATCACTTTTGGTTCATCATAGGTTATTTTATGTTCTAACCCCTAATTATTCATAACATAATCCCAAAAAAATAACTAACCCCCACATTCACACCAACTAAGGTAACTTAATAATTTCATACATATATATTACACCATTTTACATTATTATTCTTTACATATTACAATAAAACACACCCCAAAACCTAACTTTATTTTATTAGGAGATTATATACATAAGAAAATTATTTTAAATCATTTTCTAAATCTCCCACAAATAATATTTTCGAATGATACCATTTCTAACACATCAAACATAATATTGTTCTTCTTAACCTGGAGAATGTAAACATAAGAAATGGTGAGTTCAGATGCTTAGTAAGGGTAATAATAAGAGACACCAATAAAAGATCATAATTTATAAGAGGATTAGAATATGAGTATGAAAAAATAATTAGGGTGTGTAAACATAACCTAAGAGAATTATACCCAATAAAACATATCCAGTAAAACATGAGTCATGGATTAATAATGTTACCATAAAATAAGACATGAGTCATGTGAGTGTGAAAATAATATTCAATAATAATGATCCCTGAGAACATAACATATGCACATTTCATAATATAATAATTTATCACAAACATAATTATAGAAATCATAACATATGTCAAGTATAGAAACCTAGATATTCATGTCATAATGGAATTATATGACCACCTTCCCATAAAATAATGGGCTTAAAAAACCACCTCCATCCCTTAACATAGTAAACATGGGTTAACAAACCTTATCCCATACTAATATAATGAGATATTAAACATTACCCAAAACATTAGAGGTATATAACGGACACACCTATCACAAAATGATAAACCATACATTTTTGTGTTATAAGAACCTAATAACATTAATAGTTACATCATAGCTTAACTAAATTATAAAAACAAAAGGGTTTCATGAAAGAATCAATATGTAATTATCATAATTTTAATGGAGAAATAATGTGGATGGTTTCATTAGAGAATATTCTTAGTGAAGTATAAGAAACATTAAAGGTTGTTGATATTGATTGAAAAAACTTTTATTAGAACATTAAAATTTATATGGTTAAATAAGAATAAATACGCTTTATATATTTATATCTATTAGTAAAATATTTTATAAAAAAATATTTATAAATTTTTTTGGAAAACCATGATAAAATGGAGATAAATTTTCTTAAATAAAACTGATGAAGACAGTAGGTAAATTCATTTTTTTAGAAAACATTAAAAATGGATTCCTTTAACACTTTTATAAAAAATTCAAAGTTGGTAGAAAACGATCATACTAAAAAATTTAAAAGATTATTTATTTTTATAATAAATTAAATTCAATGGAAAAATAACATAATAGATCATATAGTTTGAGATAAGGATATCAATACATAAAATTAAAAAAAATTGATATGGAGGAGAAAGATTATTGAATGAAAAGAAGTGGTAAGGTCAGTTTCTCTTTTAAGGATTTTTTTGAGTAAATTATAAAATAAAAGTGGAGTGAAATAGTAATATTTCATGTTAAAAACATGAAATCCATATGATAATAAAATAGACAGTTTATAGATAGAATATCATATAATTTCCCCAATTTTATATGTATTCAAAACGATCTCTAATACAAAGAGAGATTGGAAAGAAAACCCTTACCTTTACTCCCATGTTCCATGACAGCACATTAAAGACCTATATAAAAAACATATACATTTTAATAAATCATTTTATAACATTATTAATATATAATACCTTCTATATTATTCATTTATAATCATTCTCTATATATATATATTAGTTATTTAATGTTTCTTTTTATTATTGGATGTTAGTCATTTTGATTGATACGTACAAGTTTCATAATGGCGATGCCAGTCCCTATTAATTGATACAAATTTAATTATTCCCAGATTATTATTTGTATTGAAAAAATTGTGTCTCGATGATTTACATATCACCATATTTATTTTATGTAAACTATATGTATCATTTGTGAGAATAGTAACTATGATGAACATTTTTCAGGTAATTTACCGATAACCATGAGTTACTTTATAATAATTATCTTTTCATCCATAAATAACATTATTTATGAAATATATTACTCAATAATATCATATATTACTATTATTAATGTCTTGATACATATGATTAGTGAAAATGGTGATTTTGGTATAGCATAATTCATGTAGGTGGTTGAATTAGCCCAAACAAGAACATATTATACCAATGAATGAGTAAGAGTATAGAGTTTTATAATAGTGGTATAATTTTCTCAGAAGAATAATTATGTTAATATAACATAATTAAAACTAATAATCATATTTACAAAGAGTATATATGAGAATATAAATTAAAATGTAATGGAATAACTTAGATACTTGATGAATTTTATTCTTCTCGACATGGGTTCCATCAAAATCAATGATTTCAGCTTCCTTCCAAAAAATATAATATACCCAACATATTATAAGTGTTTAGGAAATTAAAATGGGAATATAAAGTAAATATTTTATTATTTTATAATTAGTAGAGTATAGATATTTTTATAAGTGAAAATGAGGAACATTCCCTCAGAAACTTGAGTTAGGTGAAGGGTGAAGATGGAATCACATGGGAGTTAGCCAAGTAAGGTAAAGAAATGTTAGTAATAAATTTAGTTTTGACTCCCAAACCTATAAACTATTTATAAAATGCATAAATATCATTTTAATTATCAAAAAAATGAGCCAATTCAAATTACTTATTTTTATCTCTTTTTATATTTTTTAATTATTTACTATGGTAATTTTTTTACAGAAAATATAAGATAATCCTTCTTACCCAAAGTTTACATCATGATTCCAAATTTAGACTCCATATAATCTAATAAATTTCTAAATATTTTAAATTTTAATTTTAAATGAAAACATTAAATATATATATAACTATTTTTATAGAAAAAAATATATATTTCTTACACATCAAGAAGTCTTAATCTTATTTCATATAAATAATTAATTAAATGAGTATTAATATATATATTTTATTAATTGAATCATTAAATTAGATTCATCATTTAACAGTGATCAATTTAATTTATATTTCTAAAAATACACAATACTAAATAAAAATAGTTCATTGAAAAATATCATTATTAACATTAAATAATATTTCTCACATACAATAAAATTTAATTAGTAATATTCTAACCATTTAATTTTATCAATAAATTATTATAAAAATAATTATTTTTGAGTTTATAAATACATCAAAGAATTATTTAATAATAATATATTACACATAGTAAATATATATATATATATATATATATTTATTTATTTATTTATTTATTTATTTAGTTATAAAATATTTTAATTAATTATTATATTTATGTCTCATTATTTATTACTGGTGAATTATATTATATTCAATTACAAAAATTTATAACTGTATATAAAAAATTACCGTATATCCAATGAAGATATTTCCAATAACCATATATATAACGATCATATTCCATTCCTATATATAGTCTTACATACATTATTAGAATAAATCTTCCAATTTACTTATCTCTTATCATGTTAATTATGTTTCTAATTCTCTGACTTGTTTCCCTAATTTCAATTGGGGTGGTGATCTTCATGGAAAACCATGATGATAAAGATTTTATAAAAGTGATCCTTTTGTTTACTTGTGAATTTATTCCACTATTACTTTTCTTAATTATGTTTCATATTTTATTCTCATAATATTTTGATTTTTATCATGAATTTTATTATTTTATGTCAATAAAATTTATCATGGTTCATTTTATCTTGATATTTCATTTGAAAAAAAAATCTATTTAATATGATATCTATTTAAATAAAATATATACAGTAAAATCGTGGGGTGTTACATGAAACACCCCCCAAAATCCCAATAAATAAGGTGTGAACCACTCCCACCATGCACCCAAGTCTACTATATATAAAATCACTAACTTATAAGACCTAAAAATCATAAATTAAATACCAATTTGATGAAAAACCATAATAACTCATCAAGTGACATATCCCATCTAAAACAACATACGATAATGAGTGACCATATTTCCCTAGCCTCCATTATTCACTACACATTGAATCCCCATTAATTTTATGTGATTCCACCATGATAATAGAATAGAGAATCCTATCCCTAACATAATCCATCCAAATAAGAAAAGAACAGAGGATGGAGATTAATGGGAAAGGTAGTGAAAGAAATTAACTTTGATCAATGATCAATAAACTCCCATACCTTTTGAATAAAGTGAGGATAAATCCAAAGTTAATAATAGATAGTGAGAGTCAAGTTAAAAAAATTAATTCATGGTTCCTCTCTCACTTAAGACCTAAGAGGGTAGCCATTAAAATAAAGTTCTTCCTCTGTTAATAAAAGAGGTAGGACACTATTGGGAAGCTAGTATACCCTATCTGGATACCTATTATCCTATTGAATACCAAGTTCAAGGCCACAAAATAACTAATGGAATCATTTCTCTACTCACTCCATGGGGTACCCAATGGAATGTCACCAGGTACCCGATGGATACTGATAATCATCACTAAAATATTTTAATTTACCAAGCACCTAAAAAATTTCTCTATGAATTTTTCACTCATATTTACGCCTCTAAAACATCCATTTAAATATTTAAAACATGCCAAAATAATCCTTCCATCAAGAAAAATTAAAATTTTAAATTTCACCTTGACTCTAATTCCACCATATTTCAACCCTTCTCTAAATTCATAGACACTCAACTAAATGGTTTTTCAAGCTTTACAAATTACTAAATTCAAATTAACCTCTATTATCTACAAATATTTTCGATAATATATTTATAATACTCATGAAAAATTAATATCTAATAATTATATATCAAATTAGTGGTAGTATCTATAATTTCTCATACTAATTTTTGTTACTAGTAGATATTTGGAAGCAACACTAAGAAATGTTTTGAATCACTATTTCACAATCTTTAACTTTAAAAAAAAATCCCCATAACATAGTTAAAGTATTTTATCTTACATATGTATCTTTTTATTCACAAAATATTCAATGAAAAGAAAAAAATCACAACAAGAACACTTGTTTTTTACAAGTTTCATCTCCAATTATGGATGAATACATCATTATTATGAATGGAATCATCCATGGAACATATCATAAAACTAATTTAACATATTGACTTAAAAAGTTAATAGTAATGCATCATTCTTAACCCACCAAAATTTTTATCCCACTAAGAATCATAAAATACCTCATAGTTATAATGAGAAAAATCGAATGAAAAGGATCTTGAATAGGTATATGGATGGTCTTGAATAAAATTAAATATTCATCTAGTCTATATTGATAATTATAATAGAAATAATATCTGATATTATCTTCATTGCTCAATAAAATCTATTAATATAGTTTTCTATCAAACCTTTTTTTCTTTTTGATCAGTATATGCTCTCACTCATTAAAATCTATCAATTTTTATATCTATTTAATCCTAAATCAGTTGTTTTAGTTCCACCAACATTTAGTTTCATCATAGTCCCTATGCTCTAATATAAATTTTCTACTATCTCTTGAATTTTCCAAAATCCTATATCTATAAATAAACTATAATAATCATTCATAAAAATAAATATTATATTTAAAATTTCAAATATATAAAATAGTAATATATAAATTAGAATTAAAATAATGGAAATATATTTATTTATATATCTCCCTCATTAATAATCTTTCATAAGATAAATCTTTAAGATTCCACTAATCTAAATTAATTTTAATCTTACCCATCACCATTTAAATCTACATGAATATATCCATAAATCTTGTTATTTAAATTATAGTACATCTCCAAACAAAATCTACAAAAATGTATCCATAAATCTTATTATTCAAAAATTAGTAAACTAATCTCTAAATAATTATCAGATTACTGTAAAAAGATCTCACCCAATAAATAAAAAAAATCAACATCCCCATTATTTAATGTTTGATTTATTATGATCATAGACTAAATGATTTTCTTTATGTAATCTTTGAAAAAAAATCTCAATATCATTAAACTTATTTTCTTCTCAACCCAAACACCCATAGTTTCAAAAACTCCAAGTTCTTATTTACATAGATTCAAATATAATTTTTTATTGCTCTTGAAATATTTAGGGTATTGTTACATAGTAAATTTAAAATCAAAACTAATGTTAAAAAATGAAAAAAAACATCAATGAAATCTTACAAATAACATATAATAACCTATAATCAATGTCACATCATGTTCATAAATCATATATCAATGCTATTTAGCCTTCAAGAAACCTAGTTAAACCTCATTCATTTCAAGAAAAATACATTTGTAATAACATATTCCAATTGATCATGATATTAATTTTTAAAAATATTGAACTATTGAAAACAAATATAATATAAATACTTTTATAAAAATTAAATCAACCTTCAAATAATCCACATGTCCTTTAATCTCCCCTTATATCATTATTTAGTACTTCAAATTTTGAGATAAAAAATATTGGATTTTAAGAAGTTAAGTGATTTATGGTTTAGGTGCACTATTTTTAAGTTATGAAACCAAATCTTGATAAGTATTTATTTTAATCCAATGGTTTTTCATTTTTATTGTGTACTATTTACAAAACATGCATATTAATAGATATTTATTTAAACACATGTATCAAATTTTTTATTTTAATTCCTCCCTCATCTCAACCTTTACTCAGGGAAAAATCATCTTAAACATTTTTAAGTTGATTTTAGGCTTTTCCCATAACTATATGACTCATTTATTCTATTTTAATTGATTAAGTTAAATATTATCTATTATTATTAGTTTTTATTATATTATCACCTTAATTAGAACCCTACCCCTTGTTATTTTTGAGAGATTTTAGTTGGGTTATATAATAAATATGGGGGTTTGTAACTATGCAATGGTGAATAATTTGGAGAGATTATATTTTTATCTAATAATATCAATTTCTTTATCGTTACGTGTCTAAGGTATTTGGATTCAATTTCTCTATTATTTTAGAGAAAACTTCATTATCTTGGTTGATTATTTTTAAATCCATTTATATTTGATTTTGAAAATATTAATAAACTGTTGGTTGGGGACTCTAATGAATTAGGGTGGTTTTCCCAATGTATGGTTGAAAGAGATCCAACATAATGTTAATGGGATTTTATTTAATTAATTTTCTATTAATATTTTTTTTTGAAATATTTCAACTATGGAACTCATTTAATTGTGAAATTTTATTGAGGTAATTAGCATGAGATTACAGTCAGAATACTTAAGTGTGGTGGCTCCTTTAATGTAATGGATGGACTGGATTTATTATTCCCACTAGGTGTGACTTGAGTATCGGTTAGGGTCATTTTATTTCCACTCTTAAGGGTTTTCCCTTATTGAAATAGTATCCAATTTTCTTATAGAATTTTTTGGTGTGTTGTGTTTGTGGATTTATTTTTAAATTCTATAATTTTTATTTAAAATTTTCTATGGGTTGGGTGAATGTTTTCATTGAACTCAAATGAAATCATTTTTTTGTGCATGCATGATGGTTATTTTGAGTCATAATGAGAAATCATTCATGACTCTGTAACTCGCCCTCTATATGTATACATTGGTGTTCATGAAGTTGAAATTTTTATGGAATACGTAAAGAAATATTTCATTCATTATTAGCAATGTATTTATAACACTTTACCAAGAATTTGGAGATGGTGGGGAAATTCGATGAATTTTTATTATTTCATTTTGGATTTTTGATGCTTAGGGTTGATAAAAAAGTCTCATTTTTATTCTATTTAGTTATGTAATGACCACACAGGTCATTATTTTAGTCATTTTACATGTACACATGTTTTATATCAAAATAAAACTTTAAAAAATTTATATATATACCTTATTTATTTTAATTTTATCTCAAACATCATCTAGTGGATTATTGGGTTTTAAATTTATATTTTGAACATTGTTTTCTCCCTTAGTGTAATTGGGAGAATGATTGTTTTCTTGCATATTTTTTTTATTTATTTTGATATATGATCCCCTCATTAAAAAAATTATAAAAATATTTTGCATGAGAAAATGAGTTTATATTAAAGAAATTTTATCCCCCAATGAATTTTATTTAAAAACTATACACTAGATTTAAGCCTCTCAAAATTGGGGTATATTCTTGAATCTATCTATCATTTCAATTTTTTTATCCAACTCTGGGATTTATGGAAGATGTTCCCAAAGTGATATAGTAAAATCATTAAAAATCCTAAAAATATATTACAATATTTTAATTTTTATGTTTGATAAGGTACCCAAATATCAAGATGCATAAGTTCTAAAGGATGAGAAAAAATATTTGAACTTAAATAAAATAGTAGTCTAGTGTTATTAGATTTAAGTAACATCAAACATGATTAATGTGAAGTTATTTTTATTTTACCTCTATGTCAAGATTATAAATGTTTTTAATTGATACATGACCCTACCTAAAATTTCACATTAATGTTTTATTTATTTTATAAATTTAAAGATCAAAATAATAATGTAAAGAAACAGCCTCTCTATTGGAGTAGTTCAAAAGTGGGAACCATGAAGAATTACCAAAACTACACGTTTGCTTATTAGACTTGATTTATAGAAAATAAATTCTATAAACTTATTTTCCATGAAATTATAGAGTCTTTGTTGATGTTTCCTACAAAAAACATTCATTAATTGTAAAAATAATGAAACATTTCCCATCATTCAACAATGTTTTGTACAAAATCAAGGTTCAAGTGAAATTATGGTGCATGAAGAGCTTTTTTCAAAGAAAATTGAAGGCAAGGTGTATTATTCAAAAATATTTAAATTTAAAATTAAAATAACATCCCCCTTTTTAAAAATTATAGTACACAAGTATAAATAGAAAATAAAAATGATTAATATTAAAAAAACTGATTAATTCATACTTTCAAAATTATCCTTTTTCTTACTCCCCTTTGTATTTTTCAAAAATAAATCAATAAATATAAAGAGAAAAAAATTATTTCAAAGATGTTTTACAAAAACATTATAAGAAACACTATAGAAATATATAAAACATCTTGATAAAAATTCACTCACATGCCAAAAAAATATTTAACATTTTATAATTTTGAAAGTATAGAAGAAAATATTCCTTGTTAGAAAATATATTGACAACCTCTTTCATCTTATTCTATTACTTCTCCATTATATCAAACATGGAGTCTAGAAACTCTTGTTTCTTCTTGAAATCCTTTTACTCTTCATCTTGTTTCATAGAAATAGAATTCATATTTAATACAGCTCTGGTGTTTTCTCCTACTTCCAATCTAATGCTTTCAGACCACTTGAAAAAAAATTATAACACTTGGTAATACTTATAACCAATTAATTAAGTAACTTTATCTCATTTTTTGAGTCATTTTCACACTTTATTATACTCTTTAACTTCTTTAATTCAATAGAATATTTTTCCTTGAGATTTATCAGGACATATTATGTTTCTAAAATAGATTATATCATTTTTTCTCCACTCCACATATTGAACATGAATAATCTATTGATGAATTATCTTACAAAAATATTAAATATCTAGAAAGATATCCAACATTCCATCTAGCTTCTCAAATAGTTCATTGAAGTAATTAATCTTCATTTAAATTATATTATATTTATTATCCATAGGTGTGTTGTTAAAAGTTTCAAAGACTTACTGAAGTGTTGTTTTTTCAAATATATGATGTTGATATTCCACATGATTTTCAAAAATTATTTGTGAAATATATTGAATATAAACATATACCTATTTTCCTTGAGCATCATCTTCCATATTATTTTAATATGTTCTATCCTTTCTAGTGCCAACATATATGTAACATTATTCACCTGAACATTCATATTATTATTTTGACTATTTTTTAAGGAAATTTTGATTGTATACATAGAAGTATGTATCGAAAATTCCTTTAGTAAAGAATCATTTTGGAAAACCTTTTTCTTATACTTAGAGACTTAATCATCCTTGTAAAGTCTATATTCTTATAGTATTACAACTTCATCTTCTTTAGAAACATTAATATGATCAGAAGAAAATTACTACCCTACTAAAATATCTACCATTTTTTAAAAATTATCTGAGGTGGAGTATATGGAAAAACATTCTCTAAAATATTTATCACATTAAGAAATTCTTGAGAAAACTAATATATTTTCTCATTTTCTAACTACTTATTATTCTAGTACTATTCTTTTAAACATTTATTCAATTCTTCCCTAAGATCCAAAAAATTATATTTATCAAGGAAAAAATTAAATATAACCCTCCTTATATTCTTTATTATTCTTATAAGCTCTTCAAAACCTTGTTATAGCTTGGTTTTATCATTCTTCCATGGAAGATAAAGATATTTTTTATCTACTTATGGTTCTTTTCTATTTTCATAAATTATTTTCATTGATTCAATATGTTATTCCAAATTACCTTATCTTTTATTTTTCTAACTATCCTAGAAGTTGATGCAAATGCTAACCCATTCTTCTTTTTTTCATTTTTAAACATCTCTATTCGACCTACATTCATATTAAATAAGTGTTCTAAAAAAATCACCAATAATCAACTTAGTTATTTATTATGTGCCATCTAGTTTTGTTATGTTTGATTCCTATTATTTATGAATTATATCAATGATCTTCTTAATAAATTATTCTTCTGATAATTCATTCCCTCTATGTGTCTCTAATCCATTCACAATGTGTTGGTTTCGGGCATAGTGGAAGAACTTTGGTGGGTATAAATCAAAAAAAAATTATCAATTCAGTGGATATTTTTCAATATTATACATGAATTAAATTCCATAACTAACAAAATATTTCCACTGAACATTTATATTAGAAAAACCCAACACCCAGTGAAGATATTTACATATTAGATGTATAATTAATTTATTTAAGATCAAGAGAATTAGTCACCTCATCCTAAGAATTTTCTGTGATGATGATTTTGATCTTCCAAAAACACTTCTTGAATTACCTTCATTTTCTTTATAGGATAAATTTTTTGAATCCATATAGTAGTGATCCATGTGTGCTACATTGATCTCCATGCAATGCTAGTTGATTTCTAGGTGCTACCACTGAGAATAGATTCTCTTATGTTTTTTATGTTGATTTCTTAAAGATCCTTCAGGCCTGAAGGATTTCTTCTCATTCCTTATAATATAAGAGGAATAATTCAATATTGAGAGAGAGAGTTTTTTTCACAATGATTTTCTATTCTCAATTTTCAATTAACCCTAAATAATAGACAAAACCATCTATTTATAGAGATAGGGTTTCGGTTAAAAAGTTATTTAATTACATACCATACCTTAAGTAATATAATAATATTTATCAAATCCCATGACACATAATAATGTTATTTTAATTATTTTATAAATCATATGATAACTTGTGAAATAATAAATATTATTTTATTGTCTTATAAATTAATATTTATCACCGAACATAGTATTGGACCATTCAAACTCCTCAATATTTATTGAATACCTAAATAAATATTTATAAAATATTTTATTCTTCAATAAATATTTTTGATTGATAAAAACTAAATAAAATTATTCTTCAACCATGATAATAATATCTATTCCATTAATTAAATCCAAATATAATTTAATCAAGATCAATTGAAACACTTAGTGTGTGACCCTCTAGGATTCTTTCTCATTGACATTAGGCAGGATTTTCTAAAGTATAATATTATTATCTAGAAATGGGATAAGGAACCCCAGATAAAGAAAATAATGTCATAATGTTGACGACCAGATATGAATGTATGTTGTGTAATATAATCCATTCATCATAATATTTTACCAAGAAGGTCACACATATGTGTTATAAACCTAAAGGATCAATATGTCTTACCTTGACTCTCTAAAATAAACATGTCATTTGTAATGTATTGACCCGAATAGCCACCCAAATAGTGTTAAATGGGGTAGGTGTTATTGAACTTAGGCGCACCTCCCTGAACGCCAAAGGCTTCCAACTAGCAGCGAGGGTGTAAACAAGTATAGTGGGGAGGATATACTCTCTCGACGGAAAATAAGGTACTGGCATGAGTATAATATAAAACAAGAGACTATACAGAATTGAACCAGACCCACATAGAGGAAGCACAATCAATAGCAAATAAACCAGTGAAAGCAATATAGAAACAAAAAAGTAGAATGTAAAAAAAACAGAATGTTGAACACCCCTTTAACAAATAATGAAAAAACAAAACATGCATCCACAATAGGTCATACATGTCAATAAACAATGGTTCCCATAGATAACCAACAGTATCTAGAAAATAAATTAAGCATACTGATATAGTTTAGATAAAAAAAAGTAACTTTAGCTATGCGTGACCTCAAGGTCCATACCATCTCCATGAAACAGCTAATACGATCCAACTCATAAAGCTGATCTATTTCCTACACATAAATTCATAAAGTCTACACGCATCTTGAAGGTCCCATATAGGGTGTGAGAGGAATCTCAGTAGGATACAACCTAATGGTGCATACATAGTATAGATGTTTAATCGGGCATGTATCTAAAAGAAAAGTAAATAGTATAATGCACAATGTAATCACAACCTCCACTGGTGCTTAGAATCCACCAGGGGGTGTCACCTACTTCATCCAATGTTGGAATCTCAGTCATGTAACCAGGCACCATGTGATTCCTGACACCGCCTATCTTAAGTACTGACGTCCCGAAGGCATGCCCAAGTAATAGTAACATGGGACCAGGTGCCTCCTGACACCTCGTGTCTCAAGTAACGACGTCCCTTAGGCACGCCCAAGCAATAGTAACCATGTCCCATGGACCCTTGAAACCTCGTCTCTCAAGTACCGATGTACCTAAGGTATGCCTAAACAATAGTAACCCAGTCCCATGGATCCTTGACACCTCGTGTCTCAAGTACCAATATCCTAAAGGAACTCCTAAACAGTCTGAAATCTCCTCACCTACCACATGGATTTTACGGAAATCACCCCTAACCATAATCACCTAACCGCAACTGCAGGGGCCTTTACCCACACGAGCGATCAAAACCACCTCATCATGAAGTCTACCTTTGTGTGCATGAACTTAAGTCATGGGTGAGCGGTATTCACCAAAAATAGAACCCAAGCCACACCCTCTGTTAAACATCATGCCCTTGTGACCATGTCACTCAGGATCTGATGGCCTTTCCATCCAAGTATCTTGGTCCATGCCCAATATGGCAGTCACACTACCTCAATCTGACATCCATGATGCCCAATCATCTGGTCAAACCACCCAATTATCTGGGCTAAGCCCAACCTGCGATCAAAATCATTCCAAAATATATGGGTCATTCCCAACACAACCCAAAGTTTTGAGCATATGAAATTCAGAAATTATATATTTATCGCACTTAATAAAATCACAAAAATAGGAAAAAAATCTAAACAACTAAATTGAACTATCCCAATGGTTGTCACACATCATAACTGAGGTCCTGAATGCCTCGAACAAGCCTAATCATTCTTTACCAAATAAAACATACCAGTTTAAAAATAATTTATACCAATTATAACCATTTTGGAACCCCGGTCCAAAATGACCCAATTAGCTTCAGCCTTTCGCCCAGCCTTTCTCAAGCAAATTAGGAAATAGGTTATGACCAAAGGCATCCCATGGTTCTAAAAATTAATTCAATATACAATAGTAAATAAAATGGGTCCCACTCAAAAATACATGAAGACACGCCAGAGGTCATGCCACCCAAATTTCCACAAAAACATAAAATAAGGTATGCAACACCTACCTCAAACTAGCACAATGATCCTCCTCTAGTATCAGCCTCTAATTTGGTCTAAAACACAGTAGATCTAGAAAATGATTATAAACTATCAAGGTCCTATAACTTGATCAAGAACAAAAATCAAGGTGAAAGTCTCTAAAAAATCAAGGGCTTACTGAGGGGATTCCAACAGATCAAACAGTTTTCTAAATGGGGTTCAGACAGAAAATCGGGAAGGGTTTGTTCCTCTAGGGTTTCCCTCACTCAAACCCGTCAATGGTTCTGCCTAAGAACATAAAATGAAGCTACTTCCCATTTTAATGAAAAAATAAAAGAAATACACATAGTTTATATATGAGTACATGTCATGTGTATCATTTTACTATTCTTAATATGATTGAAATTTCTTCGAGGTCCTGCCGACCTGACTACATGGCATGTATGAGGCCATACATGGAGTGTCCTTGGTTTTTCCTCTCTAACTCACCAACACACCCACACACCATGTATATCCCCCATACAAGGCTAGACTACATGGTGTGTACTAAGATTATACAGTGTGTACTTGGTTAAATATCTCTACCTGGCCAACACGCCTTGTATGGCCTTCTCACACAGAAAGGGTACATGGTGTGTACACTACTTGTAAACCAGAAATTTAGAGAACTACCCAGTTTTTTCCCTATTACCTCAAAAACAACTCAAAAATAGGAGGAAAAAACCCATACCAAAAAGTAAGAACTGGGTACTTACAAACTTTACCCCTTAAATAAATTCATCCCTTAATTTCCCTTCCAATGGTGGTGAAGAAAACTCTTGACCGATCTAGCTCAAAATCAAATCAAAGAAAGGTCCAAGGACCTATTTCCGGACTCATGGTCCTCTCGTGATGCATCATCACTCCTTCACCTTATTAGGTGGTCTCGTGTCATTCCTGACACCCAAACATATCCCACACCACATCGGTGTCCACCTTCATGAGGTCTTTCATCCCATAGATTATTAGAAAAAACTTGGTGCCTTGCACCTCAAGTAACATGCATCCTCGATCCCCTGATTCCCATGACCCCTCAAGTAACCTACATCCTCAATGATCCTAATGACACACATCTCATATATATATATATATATATATATCACACATCCAAAATGGTTCCAATCCCACTGACCAGAATCTATTCTGTCCATATAAATCTTATGCACCTCGTGTACTCAAATAGACATACCTCAACAGGCCATGCCAAAAAAAAATCACGACCAGGCTTACGGAGTACCTCTGACCATCATCATCTCACCAGCTTGCTCAACCTCTAGAAGCTCTATGGAATGCACCAGGCTTGAAGTAGAACTTCTTGATGCCTAAACTCCATAAGGTTTTACTCCAGTCCCTGGCAACAAACCCCTCAGTTGGGTCCTTCTATCACTGCCACATACTTCACGTGCAACTGAGCCTTGGATACCCTCACCTAGTACTAATTTTGAATTGACACCAGACACCACCGTCTATCCTGATCCCTTCCTATCAACTGTCTGAGAAGGCTTCCTGCAAAACCTATTGAGATTTCTGACCAATCCACATATCGTCCACTCCTTTGGAGGCCTATCACACTGAGTCTGGACATGCCCTGGCTTCCCCCAATGAAAGAGAAACATTTATAAACCACCATGAGATGGTCTATCTAAGTCCATGGCATGACTTCCCTACTGGAACTCATCATGACCTCGCTTCCTACTATCTAAACCATCACTTGAAGTTGTTTACTGGATCAAATGGGTTTTTTTCCTTCAAGTTTCCATTGGCTATGAGTGCACGATTCACCACCTCTCATAACAAGTTTAACCTGAAGATGTTTAACTACACCTTAATGGCGTATTTTAATCCATCATCAAAGCGCCTCACCCTTGAGGTGTCATTTCCTACCATACTTGATGCAAAGCGAGATAGCTTAATGAAGGTGGATGCATATTACATGATGGACATGTCACCTTGATGGTGGCTCAAGAACTCATGAGATATCTATTCCCTTAGCATCTTCAGGAAAAAGTGCTCAAAAAACATGTCCTTAAAGTCCTTCCATGCTAGTAATTCATGTATGTGAGCATGTACCTGCACATCCCACCAATGCTTTGCCAGTCCTCTCAGCATGTACGTCGCTAGCTTGACTCTCCACCCTGGAGGCATTTCAAGATTCTCAAAGATAATCTTCATGCTCTCTATCCAGTTTCCAGTCTCTTGTGGACCACCCTCACCTTGTAAAAGCAGTGGATGTAGTGACTGGAACTCCCATGTCAGATATTCCATAGAGGAATTTTTACCCTACACACCTCTGTCGACCCCTGTAAAACACGTACCGAGCTAGATCGAAGCTACTCATCGAGCCACCACCCAAATGCTGACAAAACTGGTTGCTTCCCTACCTACACTGGATCCTGAACTTGATTCTTCCCCATAGCCTGTACCAATGGCTCAAGCTCTGCATGTCCCTCAGGTGTTTGAACCTGATCATTCTCCAGTGGAACTGTAACATCACCCACCTGACATTCCTTCAATCCATCTAGGAGGAACCCGCTGAATACCATAAATGGTTAGAAAACCCACATATATAACTATATATATATAATTCAAATTAGGAGAGAAGTAAAGTTGAAATGCATAACAACTACTCTTACTCTCCCCCATCACAACTATGCCCCATGGAATCCCGACCTCATAGCCTCCTTAACCTCCCTCAACAGATCCAAGTATCAAAAGTACCTCAGGCAATTCCCATCCTAAAAACCATCATTGCCTCAAATCAATGACTGAGTCACCCAATCCTGAGAGCCACATCACCTCAAACTGACATCCAGGACACCCCATCTAGGTGATCAACATCACCTCAGTCATAGTACATGCCAGATCCCATACTAGCTAGGCCTAAATGTCATGCCACATGCAATTTTACATAATTTAAATCATGGAATATTACTTTTCAATAAACAATCAATTCTATCACAAATTTCACCTTTCACATTTCAAAAGCATCTATATCATGAAAATTGATATTATTCACATGAAATTATCACCTCATAAAGCATGCATTAAGTTATGAAATTTAAATACCCTAAAAATGTGCCTATCAAAAAGTCAAGAAAACTCACCTTGCCATACCAGGCCAAGGTCCAATTCTCTCTTACCGCATTGGGTCAAGGGTTATATATCACAACAAATAATATCACACACCAAGTGAGTCACCATGGGGGAAATCATATAAATAGTAAAATTAGAAAAAGAAAAATAGAAATTTCCACTCAAGGTAACTTGGTCCATCCCTCATACATGGGCTGCAGGCACCCAAGCACAAGCTGGAAACTCAGTTCCAATAACAACATATCCCCAGTATTCCATATTCCAAATAGTAAAACTTGAAAAAAAAGTAAGTCTCAATATCATTAGTAGTCATTCAAAAGATGCTACTAAATTCATGTCATGAAAAAAATCCTATAATACCACTTTGTAACGTCCTAACCCGAACAGCCACCCGAACAGTGCTAAACTGGCTAGGTGTTACTGACCTTAGGCGCAACTACCTAAACACCAAAGGTTTCTGACTAGTAGTGAGGGTGTAAACAGTTATAGTGGGGGAATATATACCCTCTTGGAGAAAAATAATGTACTAGTATGAGTATAATATAAAACAAGAGACTCAACAGACTCGAACCAAACTCACATAGTGGAAGTAAAATCAATAGAAGATAAACCAGCATAAGTAATATAAAAACAAACTAAGAAGAATGTAAAAAAATAGAAAGTTGAACACCACTTATAAAAACTACTGAAACAAAAAAACATGCATCCACAGCAGGTCATACATTTCAATAAAAAATGGAACCCATAGCTAACCAAAATTATCTAGAAAATAAAGTAAGAAAGCTAATACATGAAAGAAATAAAAAAAATTAACTCCATCTAGGAGTGACCTCAAGGTCCATACCATCTCCATGCAACAGCTAATACGATCCATCTCCTGAAGCTAATATCTTTCCAACACGTAAATTTATAGTCTACACACATCCTGAAGGGCCCATGTGGGGTGTGAGACGAATCTCAGTTGGATACCACCCAATGGTGTGTACCAGGTATAGGTGTTTAAGTAGGAATGCATCTACAAGGAAAGTAAACAGTATGATGCACAATGTAATCACAACCTCCACTGGTGCTTAGGAGCCACCAGGGAGCGTCACCTACTTCGGCAAACGTCGAAATCTCAGTCACATAACCAGGAACCATGTGCCTCTTGACACCATGTGTCTCAAGTATTGATGTTTTGAAGGCACAGCCAAGTAACAGTAACTTGGCACCATGTGCCTCCTAACACCTTGTGTCTCAAGTACCTACGTCTTGTAGGCATGCCCAAGAAATAGTAACCTGGTCCCATAGACCCTTGACACCTGGTGTCTCAAGTACCGATGTCCCGAGGGAATGCCCAAACAATAGTAACCAGGTCTCATGGACCCCTGACACCTCGTGTCTCATTTATCGACATCTCGAAGTCACACCCAAACAATTTTAAGGCTCCTCACCTCCCACATGGCTTTCATGGCAAGCACCCCCAACTATAATCACCTAACTGCAACTATGGGGGCCTCGACCCACATGAGTGGTCAAAACCACCTCATCATAGATTCTACCTCTATGCATGCAACCCAAATTCATGAGTGAGTGGTAATTTCCAAAAATAGAACCCAAGACACAACCTCTTTGGCACCACATGCCCCTGCGACCATGTCGCTCAGGATTTAATGGCCTTTCCATCCAAGTAACCTGGGTCATGCCCAACCTGACAGTCACACTGCCTCAATCCAACATCCACAACAACCTATGACAAACATCATTCAAGAATATATGGGCCACACCCAGCACAACCCAAAGGTACCAGCACAAGAAATTTAGCAATTACATATTTATCACATTTAAGAAAATCGCATAAACAGGAAAAACAATATAAATAGTTGAATTTCAAGAGACAAAATGCTATCACATAGCATCACTAAGGTCTTGAATGCCTCTAAAAGCCTAATAATGCTTTACCAAATTAAACATACCAGTTTAAAAAACAAATAAGACCAATTATAACCACTTTGGAACCCCGGGTCAAAATGTCCCAATGAGCGTCAGCCTCTCACCCGACATTTCTCAAGAAATATAGATAATAGGGTACGCCCAAATTCATACCATGGTTCTAATAATTAATTTAATATGAAATATCAGGTAAAATGGGTCCTGATCAAAAATACTCGAAGACGCACCAAAGGTCGTGCCACCTAAATGTCCACGAAAACACAAAACAAGATATTCACCACAGACCTTGAACTAGCACAATGATCTTCCTCTGGTATCAGCCTATAATTCTATCTAAAATATTATAGATATAAAAAAATGAGCAAAAACTATCAAGTTCCAATAACTTTATCAAGAATAGAAATCAAGATGAAAGGCTCAAGAGGAATCAAGGGCTTATCATGGAGGTCCTAATGGATCAAACGGTATGTGAAACGGGGTTCGAATGGACAATCGGTATGGGTTTCTTCCTCTGGCGCTACTCCTCGCTCAAACACATAGAGGGTTCTTCCCAGGAACATAAAATGAGGAAAATAGCTATTTTAACGAAAAAAATACACCGCGTGTATATATGAGTACACGTTGTGTGTATCATTTTTACTATTCCAAATATGGATGAAATTTATTTGAGCACTTACTGACCAGAATATATGGCGTATACAAGGTCGTACATGGTGTGTCCTTGGTTTTCCCCCTCTAACTCGCTAACATACCCACACACCATGTATATCCTCTATACACATCTAGACTACACGGCATGTACTAAGATTACACTGCGTGTACTTGGTTAAACATCTCTATCTGACCAACATGCATACACGCCATGTATGTCCTTCTCACACTGAAAGGGTATATGGTGTGTACTAAAAAGTACATTATGTGTAACCTAGAAATTTCTAGAACATCCCAATTCTTCCCCTATTACCACAAAAACAACTCAAAAATGGAAAAAAAGAAACTTGTACCTTAAATTAGTAACCTCTTTCTTACACATTACACTATGGCCACAAAATTTTAAAGTAGTGGTTCTATTCGAATCAATGTTTTGGGACATTAAATTCCATAAATATAAAATAGACAAATCCTTTCTCAAATTATCCATTAATAACAAGTTATTTGTGACACACCCAACGTGCCCTACTTTCTAAAAACATTTGGAGTCATGGTTTTCATTAAATAATTTATGTGTGTGAGTCCTAAAATATTTTAATGATAATATTAAAGTCTAAGGATGGTTACACATGCTCATTTATAGTAATATTCAATGAAAACAAAACATAAGGAATTCCTACCGGTGGGTATGTTCTTATAATATCCCATCTTAGAGATTACCAAGTGAAAACATCATAAGAAGAAGTCGCATCCGCTTATAAGTACTCACACCTGACAGTCACACTCTATGTGTCACATCATAGAAAGCTATCTCACTTTAAAACTATATTTATTAATATTTTCCTGGAATTTAAAGGTTCTCGTCATAGTTGAGAACTACTATGATCTTATCAATATGACAGATGCTATAGAACATTTTTTCATTAAACTCATGTACAAAATTAAAAAATATATAATAAAATATTTTATTAAAATTAAAATGAAAAAATAAATATGTAATCAAAATAAAAATAGTAGGTCCTAAGACACAAACTCCAAAAAAACCCAATTTGACTAAATTCAACTTCTTATGACCTTCATTCCACTAGACATCACATGATAATCATGTTTCTACTAAGTAAAGGATTTAGTAAGGGTTACACCACATAGTATTTCATGTGAATAATGCTCACTTCAACCTCACCTCTCTGACAAAAATCACTCAAGAGATGATACTTTCATTGTATGTGCTTCCTCAACTGATGTAAGATCGGTTCTCTTCTGAGATCAATTGTAGCTATATTATCACAATATAGTGTTATTAGATATTTACATCTAGGTATTACATAAATTTCTTTGATGAAGTCTCATATTCATAATGGTCCTTTATATTTTGCTAAAAATTCAATATAATCATACTCTATTGTATAATCTATAACCATGGCCTAATTTATGCTCTTCTAGCTCATAGAACCACTATTAAAAGTGATTATGATTCCTGTTTGTGATTTTATATCATCTTGATCAATTTGGAAACTATAATTTTCATATGATTTGATAAATAATGTCACACCCCGACCTTGAAATTTATTTTATTTTATTTTATTCTTGATTTTGGATCTTTTGTTCGAATTTAGGGTTGAGTTCCTAGTGATAATTTTTGTGTTCTGGAGCTTCCAAGAGGCTTTTTGTCATTTTCACAATTTGGGAAAAACCATGTGAGTCCAATGAGTAATTGTACACCTTGTTTTTTGTGACAATGGAATGACACATGACTTGTGCATGATTAGAGGAGACCAAGTAGAAATCATGTGAGAGATTTTTCAATTTTTGATAGTGGTGATCAGTATGGTTGGTGCACAGTTTCCCAAATCGTGCATTCAAATCGTTCTGGTGTCCTTCTTCAGTAGGGTGTTTATGGTTTGGAAAACCATCCATCCAAAACATGAAATTTTCCTAGGCCATTAAAAAAATTAAATTCTTATTCTACCCATCCCTTCTTTTTACCCTAATCCAGGATTTTTCTCCCTTCTTTAGTCTAGGAACATGAGGGGACTCCCAAAATAGCATCTTTTTGGCTCTCCCTCCTCCATGGTTTCTTCCTCATGGTTCCAAGGTAAGTTAATTTGAGTTTTGGTCAATTTTTCCCCTCTTCTCTTATTCTTACAAAAGTCTCTTGGTTTATTTTGGTGGGGTTTCCTCTAGGATGAACCCTATGGTAGAGGGTTGATGTGTGGAGTTTTTTTATTGGATGTTCAGGTGTGCTGAATTTTCCTTGAGCTTCCTTCTTCCTTCTATGAGATTTTTGTTGCATTATCATGTCATTGAGGTAAGTTTTTCCATCCATTTCCTTTCAATCACATTCCAATTTATGTTTGAGATTTTATAAATGGTTTCTAAATGTTATTACCATCCTTTTTATGTGTTAGTATAAATTTTTTTTGTATTTATTTGTTTTCAATTTGGTGGAAATATATTTTAAAATGATTTATATGGTTTTTCATATATACTTATATATTTAAAGTGTTCAAAAAAATGTCAATTTCCCTTTAAAAAGTGATTTTGGGTGTTTTGGTTTGTGTTTGGTTTTCTTGGATCTTAGTAGTCAAATTTTATTTATAAATTGAGATTCATATGTGACTTGGGTTTCTTTTTGTGGATTGATTTTTTTGTGTGAACCATTATGAGTGATTTCTGAGTCTCCATGTGTTTCATCAAATAGAACACTTCGTTCTTTGATAGGTTAAGGTGGATAATCCATTGGATGTTGTCTTGTCCATAGATGCAAGGTGTGCACCTATGGATGGAAACACAAATGGAGATAGCCTTCGAAAGAAATGACCATTTTAAACCTTGGAATTAAAAATACTTTTCTCCTTTCCCTTTTTTCTTCCTTAAATACTTATCCTTTTAAATGATCCATAAATGTTTCTATGATTCCTAATAATTTCGAAAAATGTTTTCTAATGTGATTACTAAATTTCATCCTGTTTGGAACCTTGAAGTGGGTGTTGGTAACTAAATGATGTATAGGACCATTTAGAACTTCATGACCATGTGGTGTGTTTTTCCTTGGTTTTGGAAATTTTTTGGAAATGGATTTGTAAATAGATTTGGATTTTAAATGTAAAAGTCCTTCTTGTTATTTTATAATGTTGGAGAAAGTGGTTCTGGAACTCATGTGATGTGAAGGCCCAGTTAGCACTTGTGAATGGATTTTTGTGAGATGGGCACCCCTATGGTAGAACCTCTAAGCAGAGGGTCATCACATAGGTGGTGTTGGTGTTTGGGAAAGGAAATCATAGTGGATGTGGGTTATTACTTTGAGACACACATGTTAGGATATCCCCATTAACTGCATATTATTATCATGGGATTCCTAGTTTTCATCTGGATGGTCAAGTGACGATTACTTATCAATCCAGAATAGATGGGTGGGTACCCCCAGGATTTGCAGAGAGACCGAGAAGGATGTGCCACTATATTGACTACTTTTGAGCATTTAGTAGGTTATTTACTATGGAGATGCACCATACGCTGACATGTGAGTCCAAACTGGGTATATATAGGGATTTATTCTAGGTATATTTAGGAAATTTCCATGATTATCTATAATTATGTTTCTTGTGCTTGGTTACCGAGAAGTGTGGTCACCTAGGTTAGCTTGATATTTTTCTACCACACTCAAGGCATAGGAAATGGCTAGCCTTGTACTTATCACAACATACATGAATGACCCAATCACTGAAGCATGTGAAATACTTACTATCCTTTTTCTATCCTTATGTTTCTAAGAGAACATTTTACTAGAAATATTTATTACATGTGTTACTAGAAACAATCCCCTCATGGTTTTTTCCATATTTAATCTCTTAAATATCTTGTCGATATATGTATCTTGACTTAGCCAATCAGCCTATTGGATCTATCATGATGGATCTTGATCCCTAGAATATATACTTCTTCACATAAGTTCTTCATAGAGATTAATTTCTTCAACCAGGCCCTAATAGACTATAAGACTAGTATTTAATTTTTCTAATTATTAATATGTCATCAATATATACTATTAATAAAATTACCTCACTCCCACTAAATAGTTTATATACACAACTCTCACATTCATTATTTATGAAACCAAATTCTATTATGGCCTCATCAAACTTATATTCCATGACCTAGATTCTTTCTTTAATCTATAAGTGGAATTTTGAAATTTTAAAATCTTATTAGAATCCTTTAGAGTCACAAACTCTTAAGGTCGTGTCATATAGACATATTCTTGAAGGTTCTTGTTAAGGAAGGATGTTTTGACATCCATTTTCCAAATTTCATAATCACGGAAGGCCATAGTGGAAATTATAATTCTGATGGATTTTAGTATTAGAGCTAGGGAAAATGTTTTTTTTATATTCAATTATGTATCATTGTTTAAATCCTTTTATAATCATTCATGACTTACAGGTACTAAAATACCCATACATATAAAGTTTCCTATTGAATATTAATTCGTAAATAATGGTACTTACATATACTAAAGGATCTACCAAAGTCTAGACTTGATTTTGGAACATGGAATCCATTTTAAAAATCATGACTTCTTACCTTGTGGAAATATTTTTTCCACTCACTACTTACTTGTTTGTTAGTGGATCATTATTACCAACTAATAATGAGTCACCATACTTAGTGACTAGAAAAACATATTGTTATAGTCCTCAAACCTCTCTTGTACTCCTATACAGTACTTTTGTCTTTGTAACATATTCTTCTATAAGGATTTATGGAATTTTTTCATGTTCCATTTTTTTTTACCTTGAGCCTAAACATCATCAAATTCTATATCTCTCCCACTATCTATTTTAGAGATGTTCTATCTATGAAGTAATATGGTGTGTCTCGAAACTATTACCTTTTTCTGAGGGTTTGTATAGGTAATATCCCTTTTTTACAGGGGTTATCTTATAAAGGTATAGACAGTGCCTGGGGGTGTAAGTTGATTACCTGAAGAGGCCTTAAAAAACTCTTTGCATACCTACACATGTAAGTATAACAACACATTTTTCTCTCCATTCTATAATTAATATGGTATACAATCTACCACTTTATTTGTTACTTGGTTTAATATTTGTGCTTCTATTTATAATGCATATCCCCAAAAGGATAATGGATGACTCGCATGACTCATCATTGATCCCACTTTGTCTAACAAGGTGTGGTTCCTCCTTTTTCTTACACCATTCCACTAAGGTGTATAAGTAGGAGTGAGTTAATATTGAATCCCAAATTCCTATAAATAATCAATGAAGCATTGTTTAACATATTATTCACCATAGTTTTAGAAAAGTTTCTTAACATTATTTAAAATCTTGTTCTCAACTTCATTCTTGTAAACTTTGAATCTATGAGAGGAATATAACATGTAACTCATTAAGTAAAATTATCCATATATACAAAAATCATCAGTAAAATTTATGAAGTATGAGTACCCACCTCTTACTTCAACTATAAATGTTCCACACACATTGGTATGAAATAGTTCAAGAATATATTTATCCCTTTTTCCTTGTCCACTAAATGGGGATTTGGTTTTTTTTTTATAAACATGTGTGACATACACAATGTGGTTTTAGTTTAAAATAATATAAATATTCATATTTTCATAATTTTTTTCAAATGTTTTTTTCTTACATGACCAAGATGGTGATGCCATAATTTGGTGTGGCATGAGTCATGTAAATAATTTTTTTTATCTATTTCCATTACATCATTTGTGTAATATAACACATAAATAACTTTATTTAAATATTCCTTACCATAAGAAATTATATCCTTATAAAAGAAACTATATTTATTCCCAAAATTGAAAATAAATCCATATGTATCAAATCTAAATACAAAAATAATTTTTTTGAGAATAGATTTCATAAAATAACAATACTCTAAACCATTACCATTATCATTTGTAATGTGAGGTAGTATTCACCAATAGCTATAGGAGGTAGTTTAACTCTATTGGTTTCTTGTAAGTATACATCCCCATGATAATTTTTTTTAATCCACTTGGTTCCTATATTTTAATGTATATGTGAGCACCACAAGTTTTATCTAATGTCTAATTTATAGAAATAGATAAATTTCACTCAATAATAAATGCACCTAAAGATTCCCCTTTATTATTTGGCTAAGTACAGTGTTTATTCCGGTGTCCCTTCTTGACACATGTCAAATA
Organism: Viscum album; assembly: GCA_963277665.1. Taxonomy (NCBI): domain Eukaryota; kingdom Viridiplantae; phylum Streptophyta; class Magnoliopsida; order Santalales; family Viscaceae; genus Viscum; species Viscum album. The sequence goes on from OY728128.1 coordinate 65,993,073, forward strand.
GATATCATCTTCCTATTTTTCTTAATCCATGATCTTTATATTATTGTAAGGTAATTACAAATAATATTTGGGATTAAAGATATTATTTTGGTTTTTCCATTTTTTCACCATACAGAGAGAAGTATTTTCATGCTTTGTCTCTTTATATACTTGGAGAAGAATAGTAGGATATTTTGAGTGAGACTTCTCAAATTTTTTTATGTTAAAAAACTACAAAGCTAGATAAAATTTTAAGGAGTGATGCAAGAATGATATTGGTGCATAGTTCATCAGGGAGTTTAAAAACTATAACTTCTAGGTGATAAATGTTTCCAACAGTCTTGATTGCATGAGGCCTATCTAGTTCATCCTCTCAAAACATGCTCTGAAAAAGACCCTTCGAGGTCACAAACCAGTCCCATATTTCTCTATCCTAGTATAAACTATGAAGATTATCAAGTATGCTATAAGTTTCTATGTTTTTTTTAGACTTTTTGAGTTCACTAAACATATAAAAAATAATCAAACATTGAACATAGACCATGTCATTCAAGTTTTTTTATAGAAAAGAAACTCTTCATAACTCACCCCTATTTCAGGAAAATCAGGTAATGATTATTCTATAATTTAATATTTTTGTTTATGGAGCAACACAACCCAAAGGTGTCTCAACCACTCTTGGAAGTTACTACTAGTGAAGAGATTGTATTTCTCCAAAATTGTTCATAGAGATAGTGTGGATGAATAAATTTACATTCTATTGTGTGATTTAAATGATCATATTTTTAGTAATTTTCATGATTACAAATTATGTGAGAAATAATAATAATTAAAATTTATTAAATCTTCCACTATTTTATCATATCCCAAAAACCCTCACCATTGAACTCGGAATGCCTAGTTTCTTAGAAATTCAAGTGGAAAGGATCTATATACCCCTTCACATAACCTAATGAGGTTTTTTCAAGATAATTGAAGGTATTTGGGTAGGTAGGTCTTTGCCAATGGTGAGCTTTCAATATCTTGATATTTCCAATGAACTCTCTAACCCTACAATCCTAATTTTCATTTACTTAACACATTCCTTCAATTTATACCAAGTTACTTATTTTAATGTAATATGTTTAGTTTTACCCAAAACATTCATTAGAACTCCATTATAAGATTAATTATCACAATGAGGGTTGGTCAGACACTTATTTCTATGGATTTCATTCATAATAAAGTAATTGAAGGACAAGTTAGACTTAATATATATTTAATGGATTTTATTATCATATATATAATTATATTTCTTTATCTTTTACATTTCGTGTTAATATAAATTGGATTTTACTTAAGTGATTGATATTTTTTTGATAAAAATTTATGCATAATACATTTATTTATATTCCATCATTTCATATTAATTAATTTATTTATGTAATCAGAGTATGGAATCAATAAAATAAACAATTTATAAGAAAAAATTAATTAATTAATTAAATGACCCAATTATGATCTTATATTATGGTTGATTTATTGAGATAATTATAAAATCAAACATTTGACCTCTAGGAAGACTCCTAGTGTTGATATTCGCATGAGTTATAGTATTTTACTTATCCACTTGGTATCACCCAGGTTAGCATCATCATGGTTTTGTATTAAACTATCTCCATGCACCTTAGGATTCTCTATTTATTACATGTATTTATAAATCACACATAGGTTAGGGGAACTAAAGGAATGATTAATTGAAATTATATAAACAACCTTGGACACATAGGACCTATATAATAATGGAGGGAGGGCTGACTCGTATACCATCATATTTAATTTAATAAAAAATAATTGCAAAACCATGATAGAAATTTAAATTAAATAATGATAACATACACACATGTCTTGGACAAGCTCATGATCGGTCATAAATATGAAACAATTATGAATTTAAAATAATAATATAGAATTAATTTTAATTCATTCTTAGATAAGATAAAAGGCACATGAATTAATTCAATTAATTGTCTTATTAATAAATTCATTCATTTTATGTTATTTCGTAAAATAATCCTTAAATTCCCAGCCACTAAGACTTTAAATAAAATAAATGATTTTAATTTATTTAAAAATTAATAAAATATTACACAAATTTTTACTTGGAAGAAACCAAGAGATTACCTATATAAACTAATCAATATAACCTAAATTATAAACAATACACTTATACGATATGTTTTGTGCATGACATGTATCATAATTTCATAGCATAAATATTTGATTTTAGGCCATATGGAACACATTAAAATTAAAAAGTCTTTATAATTTAATGTGTTGAGTCTTTAGTGCACAATAACCATACATAGTTCATAACATCAAGTATTACATAAAAAATTAAAATTTTAATATAATATAAAACTTAATGACTAGTGTTCAATATCAACTTAATAACCAACACAGAACTCAGGTTGATGAGATTTAATATATTAATAAAATAAATTTAATATTTTTGTGTAAACAGGTAAAGTAAATAGTGTATATAATCCATCCACATGACATGTACTTATCTTTATCAGATATTCATAGTACATGTCTGGGGACTCGGCATGTAATTAATGTGAACATTTATGAATTACACAACATGTATAGAGGATACATGGTGTGTGTATCTAGTCATGAAGCTTCTAGTATTTATGCACCATGTATTAAATACATGTGGTGTATTGATTACATGATGCAGTTTGACCCTATGGTTTTAGACCTAAAAGCATGTGGACTACACATCATGTAGGAAAACTACACGATGTGTATTTTGGAAAATCTATTTTCCAACCTAGCTTGTCTACACATGGTGAATTTATTACATGAATCATGTATTAATTATATGATGACCCATAATACATTTAGGAATCCTTGTATAATGAACAAGGATACACATTGTGTAACAAAGGAGTACATGTCATGTAGTTCTGTATTATCCATCTAAGATACTTAGCACTTATGGATGGGAACTTCATATGTCAACTTCATTAATAATTAATAGATCTTTGTAATATTTTCAAGAAATGAAGATGAGGAATAAGATATTTGATGATATATCAAAAACTAAATAAAACTTGAAAGGAATCTTAACTTTTAAATTCATAATGATCATCAATCAAATAAATAATTATAAATTTGAGTATAGCCAGTATAATAACACTTTTGAGTTTCGGACATAGTGAAAGCTCATTTTTTGGCATAAAACAAAAAAAATTTATCAATTTGGTAGATCATTCTCAATATTATATATGAGGATAATTCCATGACCAATGAAATATTTCCACCAAATATTTATATAATGAAAACTCAAAACTCGATGAGGATATTTTCAAGTTAAATTTATAATTAATTTATTTAAGTTCAAGAGAAATGATTACCTCATCCAACAAAATTCCTCTATTGATGATGTTTATCTTTTGAAAATTCTTTTCATATTACCTTCATTGTGTTATATGGATCTAAGTGTATAATTCCTTTAGAATTGATCCACACATGCTACTTTGATCTCTAAGTGATATCAATTGATTTATGAGTGCTATTGCGGTGAATAAATTGTATTATGTTGTTCATGTTGATCACTTCAAGATAATTTTGGACTGAAGTAGTTCATATAAATCTTGAGAAGATGATAAAAATAATTAGATATAAAGATAGAGATATATATATAATTCTATCATGCAGAATGATTTTCTATTCTCAATTATCAATTAACCCATCACAATTGATGCAACAATCTATTTATAGATCTATGATTTAGGTTAAAATATTATTTAATTCCATACCAACCCTTAAATAATATTATAATATTTATGAAACCCCATGACACATAATAATATTATTATTATTATTATTTTATGTCATGCGTGCTGACTTACGCAATAATAAATATTATTTTACCATATAGTAAATTAATATTTATCCCCAGACATGGTCTTCATCCGTTCAAACTCCCCTTTATTTATTTAACACTTGAATAAATATTTAATAAAATATTTAATTCATCAAAAATATTTGGGATCTATAAAAACTGAATAAATTTATTCCTCAATCATGTTAATAAAATTCATTCCATTAAATAAATTCAAATAGAATTTTATCAATATCAATATAAAAATTTAGTTTGTGACCCAATAGGTTTCTTTCTCATTTTCATTAGGAGGGATAACCAAAATTATAAGATTACTATAAAAGAATAGGTCATATAAAGAAACTAGAAATAAATTAACATCACAATGTTGAAAACCATATGCAAACCCTCATTTTGTGATATAATCTCTTTGTCACAATATCTCATCATGTTGGATTCACATTTGTGTCATCAACCAATATGATTGATATTTCTTTATTTGAAACTCTAAAATAAACATTTTATTACTCCATGGACATGTAATTTTAGTGATGTGATTATATTCTAATCAATGTCATGAGATATAAACTTTTGTAAAGATGGAAGAGAAAAAACCTTCCTCAAATTATCTATTAATAACATGTCATTCGTGATGCACCCAATATACCATACTTCCCAAGAACATATAGAATCATAGTTTTTTGTAAAAAAAATATAATTGAGTGAGTCGTGACATGAATTAATGATAATATTAAAGTCTAAGGACTATTAAACATGCTCACAGATAGTAATATCAGATGACACCAAAACATGTGAAATTCATATTAGAAGGTATGTTCTCATAATCTTTTATCATAAAGATTACCAAGTGAAAAATTTATGAGATGAAGTCTTATCTGCATACGAGAACTCACACCATACAGTAAAATTCTATATATCCCATAATATAGTGTTATCCAACTATATAAATATATTTAGGAATATTGTCAGGTAATTTCATGCTTCTTAGTATAGTGGGGAATTGTTACAGCATTATCATTAATAAAAATACTCTAAGATATTATTTCACTAAAGTTATGTAGAAAAATGAACAATATTTAATAATATATTTTATTAATATTAAAATAATTGAATTTAAATGCAATAAAAGTACAAAACTTTGGTTCTAGGACAACAACTCCAACCCAATGGTCATAAACCTCTAATGAATTTTTGTAACAAACTCACCATATAAGAAATCAAAAGCTTAATAATAATCATGAAGCATAGCCCTTCTTGTTTCTAAAACATTATATGATTCAAAATTTATTACTTATAAATTTTTATATATAATATTCATTTATTCATAATAATATATTAGATTGTAGATATTTCTCATCATTGATCACAAAAGAGTGTTATGAACTCTATTGTTTAATTGATACTCATCCTTTTCATCTCTAGTAAAAGTTACAACTTCCTTGTCAGGAATATTATAATCTCCTAACATTAAAACAAATTTATCCATTGTAGTATTGAACACAAAAGTCTTTATATGATCTCTTCGATACTCATATTATACCCTGTCAAAAAAATTGGTCTGCTAGGGTTTAGATTTTCCAATATACTAATAGTTAAACCTTCCAAACCAAAAAAACTACTATATCCCATGAAATTTTTGTTAGAAACAAAAATATAGAGACCTAATATAATACCAAATGTTTCCTCAAGATGTATGAAATATATACTACAAGAGGGGGTATATTTTTTGTTTCTATGTAGTGACTCTAACCCTAGTATCCCCGAGCAAGTGTCTTAGTTTATTACATTGGCTAGGATATAAAGGTTAAAATCCTGAAGGGCTGATCAGTTCATCAGTTTTGGAAAACTAGATACATACATGATACCCATTTTATATAGTTATGTAAAATAAAAATAATAAAAATAGAAAAAAATCATCCTTTAACTCATTCCTTGAATTATTCTTCATATCCTGGGAAAAGAAAACAAAATAAGGGTGAGATTAAATTCCTAGTAAGGGTTAAGTATAGTGGAATATATCATGAATCAATAAGCATCATCAATATGGAAAGGTAAATAATTGAACATATATTCCATTTAAATAACTTTACTATCATTATAAGACAATGAATAATCAATATGGCAGAGTAGATAACTGAAAACACATTCCATTTAATCAATAAACTGAGAATGAAATGAATCCAAAGATAATATATTTATGAAAATATCATGGATAAAAATTACTAAATTCTAAATGAATGAAATTCCTGATTATTTTATAATATTATCTGAGACATTATGATACCTCTATTATTAATAACTTTCATAAGATAGTTAAATACTATAGGTAGAAACTTATTTAATTTGGATAACTTATTTGTCTCATGAGACCAACCAATGCATCGAGGGGATATATTATACCAGACCCAACCCTTAAAAATAGGTCAAAATAATTCCTCACATATCAAATGGTTGGTTTAATACAAGAATAAATATTCCTTACAGTTAAATATCTATATTGAGTAAAGGATAAAATTTATCAATATTTCCCCAGTTAATCAAATAACTTTCAAAGTAAGTATCGAATATAAAACCAATATAATAGTCAGATCTATAATTCAATAATATTTGTATTTAATATAATTTTAATTTAAATGAAAAATTATCATAATAATTTGATTGTTTTAAGATAAGGTTAATAATCACAAAAGGAAGTGATACTATACGATAACTTTTTACCAGTTGGTAATTTTCAAGTCAAATACCCTTCGATGAAATAATTAAAATAGAAATTAAAAATACCATGAATTAATAAGGAATAATGATATTAAATTTTAGGGGGTATTATATACACATATAAAAGTAATTATGTGCATAACACTACAAAATGCTTCAATGAAGGGAAATTGAGATGAAGTCTCTTACCTCATTGTAACGACCCAAAATTTTGAATAAATCTTGTTTCCTAATTTTGTGTGTTATTTTATTTTTCATACTCAACAAAATTGTTTCATTTGATAACATGAGTATAATTAAAATGAGACTGTTGGGTTTTGACTATTATATGACTGTTAGTCAGTCTGACCGTGGAAAACTGAATGTTGCTACTTTTGTCTCTAAATACAAGTGATCTTGGTTAATTAATATAGAGAGAAGATTTGATGGCCTCACCCAGTAGTCTTAGACCGATCGAAAGTCATCTAACAGAACTTGGGAAGGAGGTAGCACCACTGGAATTTGCTCTAGACCAAATCCAAGCCGAACTTCATCGTGTGAAGCTAGAACGGAATCGCCTTTGCGAGAAGTTCAAACTGATAGAAATTACTAATCGTGCGATGTTGGCTGAGCCTCCCTCGGATTCTCTCACCTTGGCACACCTTACACTTAGTTCCTATGCTGGTGTGATAAGGGGCTATATAAGGAGACCATAATTGCCTTGTGTAATCCTTTGTTTTAAATACAAATTTTGATTTCTTCTTATGATGAAGTTTATGAATTTTCAAATTTCCGAATAAATATAGTATTCATGTTTTTGATAAATTTTAGAGAAAGGATTTTTTAAAAATGTTTATGTAAACCTTAAATAATTAAAAATGTGTAATGATTTTCGAAAAATGGTCTTCTACAATTATGTTCAGTACGAAATTTAGAGTCTAATAAGATCAACTTAATTTTTGATGAATAGTAAATTATGAATAGTGATTTTATGCTTAGAATTAGTAATGTGACCAAATAGATTATTAATATCACTTAAATAAAGCATTAATATAATCTAGGCACCTTGATTAATTAATGTGATTCAATAAAATGGTTAAATAACGGTTTCATAAATTATTAGTCAAGTATTAGTTTTTTTGGGTGAATAGTGTTTTTTAATTAAAATTTTAATTAAAAATATTTAGAAAATTATTTTTATAAAATGGATTTCATTTTTGAACTCAGAGCATCGATATTATGTTAAGATAATTTTTGGGGATTTTTCTGAAAAAAATGAATTTTCAGTGAATAGTGTATTTATTTAAAAATTAAATTAAAAATATTTAGAAATTTATTTTTATAAAATGGAGTTCATTTTTGAAATCAGAGCATTGATATTTGGTTAAGGTGAAATTTTGGGATTTTTCTGAGAAAGTTGAATTTTCGAGGAATAGTGAAAATACAGTTTTTAAGTTACGGGTGTTTAATGACATCATTAAATGATGTATTAAGTATGTAATCAATATGGTCGACTTATGAATAGTAAGATAAGGTATGATGTGTCCCAAGTGGCCAATACTATGGGAAAATACCATGTGCAAGCCCATGGTTTTGCCAAAATCACTAATGAGGTGTCCCTTGGCCATTAATGCCTTGTCCCCTCACTTTCCCTATAAATACCAAGTAATCCTCTCATCAATTAGACTCCCAACTCTTCCCCAACGAAGGTCTGGACTCATTACCTCCCAAGGAGTCCTCCCAAGGTTCCCTCAGGCCCTCAAGGTCCCAACCTTTGATTTTTAAGAGTTACGTTTTAAGGTAAGGGATCTGACCTCTCTCTTTCTTTTCAAGTAATCTCTTTCATGTCATTTCTTTTATGCTCCATGTTCTTATGTTGGAGGATGTTCTTTTATATTAATCTTACTGCCCTTTTCATGTTCATATAATGATAGACCCCCTCTTTCTCTCATCAATTCGTTTTAAGAAAGTTTTAAGTGGCGCCGTTAGGCTGCCGAATTTTTAAGGGATTCTTTCACCCTTCTCGTTTTCAAGATCTATTTTCATGTCAAGTCTTTCAAGTTCCTTTTTATTATGTTGGGGTATGATCTCTATATATATCATACTGAAATATTATGTTCATATGATGAGATACCCTATTTTATCTCTTCAATTCAGTATTTTGAAGTTTTAAGTGGCGTCGTTAGGCTGCCGAATTTTTAAGGGATTCTTTCACCCTCCTCATTTTCAAGTTCTATTTTCTTGTCAAGTCTTTCAAGTTCATTTTTATTATGTTGGGATATGATATACATATCTATCATACTGATCTTTTATGATCATATAATGAGAGACCCCATTTTATATCTTCAATTTAGTATTTTGAAGTTGTAAGTGTCGCTGTTAGGCTGCCAAATTTTTAAGTGGTTCTTTCACCCTTCTCGTTTTGAAGTTCTACTTTCATGTCAAGTCTTTCAAGTTCCTTTTTATTATGTTGGGGTATGATCTCTATATCTATCATACTTATATTTTATGATAATATGATGATATACCCCATTTTATCTCTTCAATTCAGTATTTTGAAGTTTTAAGTGGCGTCGTTAGGCTCCCGAATTTTTAAGTGGTTCTTTCACCCTTCTCGTTTTGAAGTTCTACTTTCATGTCAAGTATTTCAAGTTCCTTTTTATTATGTTGGGGTATGATCTCTATATATATCATACTTATCTTTTATGATCATATTATGAGAGACCCCATTTTATCTCTTCAATTCATTATTTTGAAGTTTTAAATGGCATCGTTAGGCTGCCGAATTTTTAAGTGGTTCTTTCACCCTTCTCATTTTGAAGTTCTAATTTCATGTAAAGTCTTTCAAGTTCTTTTTTATTATTTTGGGGTATTATATCTATATCTATCATACTGAACATTTATTTTTAATATGATTAGAGACCTTATTTCATCTCGTCAATTCATTTTTTGAAGTTTAAGTGACGTCGTTAGGTTGCTGAATTTTCATAAGAGAAATCTTATTTTTGTCTTCCTTTCATGTTCTTCATTTCATATGGTATATATTTAAAATTTCTTTACCATGTTCATATATCCTTAATATCATGTACCTCTACTATTTTATGGGTCATTTATGATTGTTTCACCCATGTACCCTCTCTTTTCAAAGTTTTCTAAAACCCCGAAATATAGCAGTTATGCTGCAGAATTTCCATCTCAAAATGTCTCTCTCTTATTCTCAAATTCATTTATTCTATTTACTGAATACTCAGATCTCTTTCTTCTAAAGGGTTATTCACATATATAACAAAATGTTCTATTTTAAATTCTGGTATTTACTACATGAGACCTGCTTTCCCTTTCCGTGGGTTTAAAGTGACATAAAGATCATGTATTTAAAGAAGTTTTTAAAACGTTATGATTATGAAATGAAACCCATTTCTTTTATGCTATATGGGTTGTTTATGAAATGATTGATGATGATATATGTGGATCACATGATGATAAAGACAAAATCAAGGGTGCTCCCTGATAGCGCTCCAATGCATTGGGTAAAGACTAAATCTCTAGAGATGACCTTTTAGACTGATACCTTAGTGAATAACCTTGGTAATTTTTAATGACATCTTGGGGATGGACCTTGGTGAAACGAAATGATTGTCAATATTAAATTTTGTAGCCACATCTTCAAGTTATGAAAAACGTTATTTTTATTATGATATGCCTCATGATTTCTTTCTCATGCCTTCAAGTTCTTTTTCATGACATTGTTGATGTATCTCAAGTTCACATGTTAAATGTTTCCCCTTGTTTCCCTTACTGGGCCTTCTGCTCACCCTTTCTTTTGATGTATGTCCCCAGGTAATGAGATGCAGTAATTAACCTTGGATGAACATAAGGATAAGCCTTTCAAGTGTTTAAGAAGAATGTTTTTTTTCTTCATGTATTAAGTTCCTGGTTTCCAAGAGACTAAACCTTAAAGATCCTTAGTTTTGTATAATGTAACGAAAGTTTATGTGACAAAAAGGTGGGATGCTATACTCATGATTTCCTTTATATGGACATTTTTTAACCCCATGTATAATGTTTTTAAAAATGTTATTAATTTAGGAAATAACCATAATTATATTTATAATATCATAAATGATCCTTTTACAACATTTTACCACCCATTTGTTAATAATATTTCATTATTTTCATTGTTTCGAGTGTTAATTGCCTTGTTTTCTCATTTGTGATTTGTTATGAATGGTCTGGTTCTTGTGTATATTTTATAGTTACATAACCTAAAAAATAATAATAATAACATAATTATCCTATTTATATGTCAATTTTAATTTTAAAACTAATTACGAATGGTTTTTTTGAAAAATGAAGTATGTTACAATCATGGAGATGGTCGGTTGTATATACACATAAGTAACGTTTCTATTTTTCAATGATCATTTTGGAAAGGAGTTAATTAATTTTTTTATTTATATAATTACAATAATATCATAAATACCATATTATTTATTTAAATATAATTATATATATCATCAATGTAGTGTGGTGATGAAAATATAGTCACATCGATTCGTGAAATATGCAGTCCACACGTGCATGAATGGTGTTATCATTTTTCAGTGTAAGAAAGAAAATGATATATTATCTTTTAAGAATTATTAATATGTCATTAATATCATAATTATTTCATTTTTATCACATATATTCCTTAAATTTATCATTATCACCTTCCATGTTATGCATTAGTGAAACATGAATAACATTGCCTCACAAGGTGGCAGTCTGTCGTACACAAAAGCGACATTATCGTATCCCCTACTGAATAGAAAGTAAGAACATAATATTTAATATAATGAAAATATAGGTATAATTATTTTATAAAATCACATATATACTTTATATCCATCATAATACACAACTTTGAGGGGTGGTAATGAAAAAATGAATGACATTGGTTCATGAGGCGAAAGTCCACTATACACATGAATGACGATTTAGTAAATCATTTAATGGAAGTTTGGAAGGTTGTAGGTAATTACCAAAACATAAAAAAATTATGTAATTATATTTAATATACATAGGTTATTATATAATCAATTATTAATAATAAGTTAAGGAGGTGGAGGAATAAATAAAATAAAAACACTCGTTGAAGAACATTACCTCTTCTTCAGGTAACCTCCATAGGTTTACACCAAAAGCCTTAAAAGGTTGAATTTATTTAAAAAATAAGGATTATAGGATGATTTGATGGAATTTTTTAAGTTATTATTTTATGGTTTGGTCAATACAAATGGCTTTATATGTGTGAAGAATTGATGGAATTGAGTTCCCTTTTATAATTAAGGAGTGGAATTTTTGTAAATACCCAAAAGTATTCGATAATGGGAGTTCAATTTCACCTCATGTGACTCCAAAATTTTTAAATAATATATTGGACATATTATATGGTAATTAAAAGCCTCCAAAAAAACAAAAACATGTTTTTTAAAATTGTTATTAATTATCCATTAAGCTTACTCCCTCTTTACCACTTTAGTTTCCACCACATTAATTTATTTTTAAACCTAGGTAATTAAATATTTCAGCCTCAAATAAATTGATAATTATTAGAAAATTTTAAACTAATGATTATAAATATTAAATCCAATTTATAAAATAAAAATCCTATTTCTTTTGAAAATTAATTTTAACACAAGCGCATGTAACGTGCAAAACCGCTGTTTTTAACCTTAACTGTGGTAAATAATTTTTATTGCCTTTACTAATTATTATGAAAAAAAATATTAAGTTGAAATTAATACCAAATATTAATTATTATTTTTATTCCAAATATATAATCCATTTTATAAAATTAAATTCAAATAAGTAACCTAATTTTGTATAAAATTAATCCCACAGGCAGGATGAGAAATCGAGTTTTCAAAGAGAAAATGTTCAAAAGTTTACAATATTTTTATATCAAATTTCAAGATGAAAATGATTCCAATGAACTAAATTGGATTAATATATTTTTTTTAAATAATTTTAATTTAAAAAAATTTTAAATGTAATCTAACTTTATAAATAATTAAAAAAAAGGCAATTTTCAATTAAAATTCAGTATTTTTTACTATTCATTGAAAAGTGAAACATTTTAGAAAAATACCGAAAATTCACACTAATATAATTTAGATATAACTATTTATAAAATAAAATTTATTTTTCAATTAAATTTTCTAAATTTTTTAAAAATTAATTTTAAATTATGTGCAAAAGCCCGACTAAATGCCCTTTTAGAAAAATTAATGTTTTTAAGAAAATATTTATTTCTCTTTAAAACGGTTCTTATTTTATTTATAATTCATAAATAACCTTTAAATTTATTTTAAACATGTCTAAAACATAAAATTTTCATAATTTCTCTATTATAATTCATAATTTCCATCTTAATGGATAGATTCTAAAGTTTATGTTTAAATAATAATATTTTAATAGAGTATTTCATTTCTTTCAATACTAGTGTCATGTGCATTGAAAGATATCAAAGTGATTGAATTTATTTAAAAATATTTATATCACAAAGTCTTGGGTGTTATATTTTATTCTAATCTTTGTTTTTTGTGTCATGCAATTCATGGAAAATAATGTTCTTCTTTTAAAATGCTAGTGTGTTCCATTCTCCCCACCTTAAATAAATTGCATCCTCACAATTTAAAATTTATATCGACAATCAAGTGTTTGAAATTTATAAATACCATTATTAAAAATCCTAAATCATAAAAGGTTTAATAAAATATCCTCTTAATAATAGATAAGCACAAAGGTCTTATGGAATAACACGTACTAAGCTTCCAAAAATGATAACATAGGTAAGAAATGAAAACATGGACATAAAAGAGAAAAATAACACCCAAATACTAATGAAGAGTGATATAGAACATGTTAATAAATAAGTTAATGACCACAAAGTCATAAACCAAATAGGTGTGAAAAAGGCCATTAATATCATCAAAAATGATAATAATAAGATAATATTTTATTTCAAGATCCTTTTAATAGAGTTGAGGAATTATTTAACCATCTAAGAATATAAGAAAATATACTTACTTGATACATTTCTATTTCATAATAAGAATTTCATCCTTTGGTTATACTTTGATCAATTTCCAATTCATTTCTTACTCCAATAAATGAATATCCAAAAATAAATTTTTTAGCCCTAAAGCACTAAAATTCAATTTTAATGGATAACAAGATCCATAGTAGAATTATAAATCAGTACTTCAATATCTTGTTATTATTTTAACAAAATAGTTAGTACATGTTATTTAATATTCATAAATCTTCATATGGTGAAGTATTAGATTAATCTATAAAACATCGTCAAAAGTTCAACTTAAACTATTTCACAAATGGTTATCCTTATGAGCATTCCCTAAGATTAAGAGCCAAAACTTTAGAGAGAAATAATCTAAATTTACAAATTGAACTTATAATTAATACCCCAAAAATATGAATTATCACATAATTATTACATAACAAACATGTGAATATCGTCATCATGTATTTTCTTGAAATATGGCAATAACTTAAATAAAACCATTTTTAAAACATGCATGATTATTTAGTAATTAAATAAAACGTGGATTATGGGATATATTCCTTAAATCCAAAAAAAATCTTTACCCCATCAATGATAACATAAACTACTTTTTCAAAAAAAACATTAAACAGTTCTAATGTAGTTAATAATATCAAATTTAATTTATCCATATCAGTCATATATTTATCCCAATATAATTATACCAAAATTAGGAACATATTAAGGGTTATATTTACTTAAGTCATGTGTTATCCAAGAAGTTTAACTTAACACTAAATCATTTTTCATGGTCATTGGTGTCGTTCAACATATGATTTCAAATCCTTAATGAAAAATTACTAGAGTACAATCCTTATATGTTTCATATTTCTTATAACCGGGATATCATTGATAAAATAATAAAATGACATAATTATTGAATCCAAACACAAGAACATTAATCATTCCATCTAATGTGTAGTAATAGAATAATTTTGATCGTGATCCATTAGCTATTTTTGATGTATATTACTTTGATGCTAGGGGAATTTGTTTGTGTAGTTCCTCATATACTTATAGTTGAAGCATTGAACGGTGTAAACATTTTTCTATCCCTTGAAATCACAAGAATTGTGGTATTTCTCTCTACAATTATAAAAACTCTCATTCCATTTAAGTAAGTATCATCTTGTTTCTTTATACCATTATCACATGTGGGAGAATCCTTCTTTCAATTTTCCCCTTATCCATTTTCGGCTCTATCATCCTATTTTCCTGTGTCTTCCCTCTAAATCTCTAATACATAGAGATTATTTATCTATCTTGATATCAAATGATACTATGTCATAAAATTATAAGAATGTTTGGGAGACTAGTTTTATTTGAAATATTGTCTTAATTAACCACCACAAAAGAGGCCTTTAAAAGCGCTCAAATATGCCTTTATCGACGCTAAAAAGCACAGACTACCATAGTGTAGTTAAAAGGCCTAGGATTTTATCAACGATTTTATAAGAATTGATAAATGGATCCTTTATCAGTGCAAAAAAACACTGATAAAGTACCCATTTATCAGTTCTTTTATTTAGCACTTTTAAAGGGGCTCTTTATCCACACCTCTACAAGCATTGATAAAGGAAAATTTTATCAGTGATACTAGATGTACTGATAAAGAGGAATACTTCAGTGTACTATAAAAGATCACTGAAACACCATAAAAAAACAAAAATTAAAAAAAATTATACAAGTAAATAATTTAAATGAAATAAATTTTACAACACAAATACAAGAAAAAACACAATTATAGAGAAAAAGAATGCATCTACATAAAATAAAAAACTACCCCTACTTGATAAAAATAATGCACCTGTATAATAAAACAATTCTAATGTTAGTAACAATATAAATAAATAAATTAAATAAAAAATGTTAATTTTAAACTAAACTTTGAGTCATATAGTAGGAACAATGTGTATCAAATTGAGTTGTGGTTGATTCTTGCACGTCACACCATTTAGTGTTCATATTCTAGAATTATATCTTTCAAAATTTACTAAATAATTATAATATAAAAAATATAAGGTAATTAATTAAGTGATAGTAGATAGAATGATTAAAAAACAATCTTGGCTCATTATCTCAGTTTTGGCGATGTGATGTGCATTTTAAACTAAAATAGAACTTGTATATTAGAAAGATGCACTTAGAGTCATACCAATCACACTATGAATCAGATTGAGGTTCAGGTGATTATAAATTTCTCAAATGACATATGGATTATTTCCCTAAATTATCAAGACAATCTTAATGCATTTTCTCAGTTTTGATTACGCTATTTATGTTTTTTACTAAAATGACATTTTAAACTGTAAACATGCACTTTGAGTCATACTGATCACATCATGTGTGGGTTTTAAATGAGACTAATTCTTACACATCTAAATTTAATTATGAATCATTTTCATAAATTATTAAGACAATCCAAGTGCATTTTCTCAGTTTTCATTAAGTGACACTTTTTGTACTAAATTGCCAATTTTAAACTGATAAAATAAACTTTGAGTCTTACTAGGATCATAATGTATCTAATTGAGGTGAGTAAAATTATTACACATAAAAAATAAATTATGGTCGGTTTTCCTAAAGTATAAAAAATAATCTGAACGCATTTTCAAGATTTTGAGTGTGTCGATTGTCTTTTTTAGTAAAATTAATGTAAATTTTAAATAAAAAGATTCACTTTAAGTCATATCGGTCACACTGTGCATCATATTGAGGTTTGTATGATTAATAAACATCTCAAATGGATTATGTATCATTTTTATAAAGTATAAAAACAATAAAAATGAGTTTTCTCAGTTTTGATTACACCACTTCAGTTTTTTAAAAAAATGCCATTTTAAACTCGAAACACACACATTGAGTCATATTGATCACATCATGTGTGGGTTTGAAAATATAATACTTCCTACACATAAAAAATTAATTATTAATCATTTTCCTAAATTATCAATAGAATCTGAGCATATTTGATAGACTTTTAGTGAGTGAAACTTTTTTGCACTAAAATGTCAATTTTAAACTGATAACAGACACTTTGAGTTATACCAGGCATATCATGTATCTTATTGAGGTAAATAAGATTCCTAAATATCAAAAATAACTTTTGGATAATTTTCCTAAATTATAAAAACAATTCAAAGTCATTTTATTGGTTTTTAGTATGTTAGATGTCTTTTTTAGTAAAATTAATGTCTATTTTATATTAAAAGACGCACTTAGAGTCATATTAGTCACACCATGAGTCAGATTGAGGTTTTGATGATTTTTACACATCTTAAATGACTTATTTATATTTTTTATAAATTATCAAAACAATCCAAATTCGTTTGGTTAGTTTTGAGGACGTCACTTGTGTTTTTTACAAAAATGTCATTTTAAACTGGAAACATTCACTTTGAGTCATACCGATCACATCATGTGTGGGTTTGATATTAAATTGAATCATACATATTTTAATTTAATTATTAATCATTTTCCTAAAATATCAAAGAAATATAATCATTTTTTCTTACTTTTTTGTGAGTGACACTTTTTGTACTAAAATATCAATTTTGAACAGATAACGGACACTTTATGTCATACCGGGAACATCATGTATCATATTTAGTTGTACCCAATTCCTAGGAATCAGAAATTACTTATGGATCATTTTACTAAAGTATCAAAATAATATGAATTTATTTTCTTGGTTTTGATAATGTTAGTTGTCTTTTTTAGAAAAATTAATGTCAATTTTAAATAAAAAGATGCACTTTGAGTCATACCAGTCACACTGTACATTGGACTAAGGTGAGGAAGATTACTAAACATCCCAAATTAATTATGGATCATTTTACTAAAGTATAAAAACAAAAAAAATCTTTATTTTGAGTATGCCAATTGTTTTTTTACTAAAATTTCATTTTCAACTGGAAACATGCACTTTAAGTCATATCAGTCACATCATGTGTGGGTTTGATGTGAAACTGATTCCTACACATCAAAAATAAATTATTAATATTTTTTATAAATTATCAAGTCAATACAATCTTTTTTTTCTTGGTTTTTATTGATTAACACTTTTTTTACTAAAATGTCAATTCTAAACTGATAATAGACACTTTGAGTTATATTGGGCACATCATGTATCAGATTGAGGTGAGGTTGATTCGTACACATCAAAAATGACCTATGTATAGTTTTCCTAAAGTTTAAAAATAATACAAATTAATTTTCTTGGTTTTGAGTATGTCATTTGTCTATTTTAGTGAAATTAATATCAATTTTAAATAAAAAGAGGCACTTAGAGTCATACTAGTAAACCTGTGCATCAAATTTAAGTGTGCCAAATTCCTAAACATCCTAAATTACTTATGGATAATTTTGATAAAGTATAAAAACAATATGAATGTGTTTCCTTGGTTTTGAGTATGCTATTTGTGTTTTTTACAACAATGTCTTTTTAAACTAGAAAAACACACTTTGAGTCATACTATTCACATAATGTTTGGGTTTGACATGAGGCTAATTCCTATACATCACAAATGAATTATGAATCATTGTAATAAATTATCAAGACAACATGATCACATTATCTTGGTTTTGAGTCTGTGATTATGTGTTTTAAACTAAAATGTAAATTATAAACAAAAAGAACACCATTTGAGTCATAGTGGTCACATTGTGCGTCAGATTGAGGTATAATTGATTGAGTATGGGATGTGTTTTTTTATTTCAACCATATGAACCAGGATAGAAAAGAAATAAATGTTCTATTTTTATTAAATAAGAAACCCCGTGATGCTTGAAACACGTCAACCAAAATCACCATCCTCACACTTCTCTGGCTTGTTGAAAATAATTGAAGGAAAAATATGACTTCCCAAAATATCTATAAAAAATATTAGATAAAAATGATAAGGAAATAAAATTAAAAATGGTAGATAAAATGATGAAAATTTTAACAAAATAAGTATTATTAATTCACCTTTTCATGATGGTTGTATACATCATTGACCCATTTTCTTATTGTTGTTATCACATTTGCAGCCTTGAAGTCCAATATCTCACAAGCATGAGAAACTTCAAATAAACCACCCCAACTTGAGAAAAAGAATCCACCTATATAATAAAAAAATTATTATGTTGGTAATACTATAAATAATTTAATTAATCATAAATATGAAACAATAATTTAAAAATGTCAATTTTAAATTGAAACCACTAAATTTGAGTCATATCGAGTACACTGTGTATTGCTTTGAGGTATGGTTGATTCCACAGTGTCTTTTTATCCTACAGTGCATTCAACACTCTATTTCATCTAAAAATATTGACTTTTGGTAACCTATAATATTTAACACATTGTAGAATAAAACAAAAATTGCATCATCATGAGTGAATCATCGCTGGTAGTACAAGAGCGAACTGTCCTTGTTGATGAAGTCATTTATTCTTAGAAAACATTAACCATTAGTGTATACCTATTAAAATTCATTGATTAAACTAAAATAAATATTTACATATGAGTTTTTATGGATCATAATAAAATCTATCTTACCCTTTCACCATCATAGAGTACAAACTCCATGATAAACCATTTACTTTATTTTATAGAAAAACTTTATTGTGACCCATTATGTATTTTCAAAATACACTAAACTGAATTATAAATTTTTTACCCATTTTTAACAGTTTTAAAAAATAGTATAGCCCTTTATAACATCCAAATGACACTAAAATATAGGTAATCCATTAATTCTTCTTGGATTTTGATATATATTAGTATATCCTTTTCAATATTCTGGGTGATGAAAAACTCTAACATAACATCATAATTATTTTTTCATCAAAATGGCAATATCCTTATTCTCAGGTTTTTTTATTGAGAATAATGATGAGTTTTTAATTAAGGAGCTTGGAAACTTGGATCATTTTACATACTAAATGTTCACATGAATAATTAATGTTACTTGTATGGATTTCTCAATAATTTGTGATATTATATCAAACATCCAATTGATGATCGAATATACTAAATAATTCCACCACCTGCCAAAGTGAAACCATTATACTGTTCTTTTTTAAAAATTCATGATTCAGTCGATGAAATTTTGTATTTATTTATTTTTTTAGGGTTTTTGTATCAATATACTATCTTATTTTCCAAAGTGGTTTTTGTTTTTATTTTCAGTACTTCATGATTTCATTTTAAGCAGGTTTTTCATTATTTTTGGATTTCTTTATATGGCAGTTTTTTTATTTGATGTCATGTTTCCTTTAACACCATCCCTCCTTGATTACCATGATCTCTCAAGGATAGTTGTCCTCCAATAGTTCTCTCATACACCCACTCACTTTGGTGGTTAATTACACACATATTTTTTAAAAAATTTGAGTTGTATTATATACTTTTTTAATGATTGGATTGGTGTTATATGACTCGAAAGTGACTATTGGCTCCACTACTAAGACCATTTATTTTTAGTGCAGAGAAGTCATGGGAAAGAAACTGCATCTATTTTTTTGTTCATTTTGCTCTTAGTGAGGGGTTTTTTCACACTTCAATAATATTTTATAGGAATTGTAATGTGATAATAGAAATTATAGCCTATGATAATCAGTTAGAAAAAATATGTGGTGTTTTTTTATATCTGAAAAAAAAAATCCTCCACATAAATTCCTATATAAAATCACTTAAACAGTGGTGAAAAAAATCAAAAATACACATCAAACATTTGAAAATGGATCTTAACTTAAGTTAAAAGTATTGTGTTCACATTTCAACAATTGATCTCAAACACAACCTTGGTAAGATCCTCATTCTATAAATGATCCTCAGCCCAGTTGGTGAGGACTCCTTAAGTGCATCCAGGCGACCCAGGATCAAATCTAGGTAGAGGCATAATTTCTGATACTATAGCAATACTATAGCAAGTACTATAGTAGTACTACAATAGGTACTGCAGTGACTATAGTAGTGTTACTGCAGGTACTGAAGTAGGTACTGTAGCAGGGACTCTAGCAGGTACTGTTCGGCACTGTAGTAGCCAGAAATATTGCCCCGTTTAGGCCTTTGGGCCACTGATTTGGTCCCCGATTCCTTTAAGGACTTCAGTCCACCTAGGACTTTGTGTCAATAAGGCCTTTGGGACACATTAAGGACTTTGGACTGCCTTAAGGCCTTCATATCACCTAAAGTGCAGATACAAACTAGACAACCTACAAGGAACAAGCTCCAGAAGGAGGATGAGAAAGGAGCTTTCACCATAGAAGAAGCTAAACAGATTGCAAAAATGAGAGGGTATGGCACCTTCCATCAGGACAAGCCTGTACATGCATGGTAAATCCTAGCCGAATAGCCATGCGAAGGTGGAGAGCTGATTTTACGATGAAGATGTTGGGGAGGATCAGTTCCAAGTAGTTAGTCTGGGTTGTATGTAATATTTGAATCCTATGGGCAATGAATTTCTCTAAGGCCTATGGGCCATGTAATAATTATGAATACGATCCTTGTAAGGGTTCCACCTCACCCCTTGAATGGTGTATTATAAAAAATCAATAAAAAAATGAAGTCCTTCGGGCCATTGAAGGTGGAGGTAAGATCCATATTCTACTCCATTTCACAATAATTTTATTATTTTCAAGTCAACTCTTTGTCTCCTCCTCCACCTTAGTCTCTGTATCGGTCTACACCTCTACCTCCTCCACCACCTCATTCTCCTACTTTGACTCTAACTCCACCTTAGCTTTGGTCTCCGTCTCTACCTCTATCTTCACCTCTACCTCTTCCATTTCCCAAAAATTTTATTTTTTTAGGTTTGTGATTCTAAACAAATTTATTTCCTCTATTGTACTTCTCCTTGAAAAATAGATCAAAAATAATATATAATCATTCTCACACTAATTATTTACACCCAAAATATATTTCTATGTTCATATCTCATACTAAATTTGTTGTTATAAATTATGTTTTCATAGTTAAATATTCCTATATATACCTTAATCTATTTCTATTTATAGTAATCCACATGCTTTATCTCTTAACACCCCAACCTCATTCCATGATATTTCCTATATTTAGAGTCCACCCTATTATAAAAAAAATATTGTTAAAACACAGACTAAAACATATAATTTGAATTTTATCTATAAAATTTTGATTATTGTGGATTAAAAATTTACAATACACATCATGTGTGGCTTGTTTGTTGGATATCCACGCATTGGATCAAAAAAATAAATATTTGGGGTATCCAGATTGACTGTGATCAATATCCAATCCTTATTAAATAAATAAGTAATGAAAATATAAAAAATATATTTTATGTGATTCTATTATAGATTTTTACTTCTACATTTCAGGCATCAATAAGAGTTTATCATTTGATATTTTTTCCCCAAGTTATTTGAGTATCTCATATTTATTCTTCTAATTTTCTTTATTATCCAAAGTAAGTTTTTTCTTATAAATGATATAGGGATTAATGAATTCAAATAAAGTTTAGCACAATTTTTCCATTATATAGTAGTAATATAAATCCCTATAGAAAATTTGAATATTTATTAACTTTAATAAACATATTGTCTCACTATTTGGATAGATGTATTATGGAAATGTACCTTATGTATGTATTCACAATTGAGACTCCCATACATTAATGCTCAATAATCTCATTTATAGTCTAAATATCGATTATGTCTTTTATGAAAGTTCCATATATTTTTTTCATATAAAATTTAAGACATATTTTCATCTTTAAATGTGTTCTCTACATTAAGTTTTAATGATAATAAATGTTTATATGGAACTGGTGGGGATAAGGTACTTCCATAAGTTCATTTTTATTTCTTAGTTGATTCACTAAATTGTCTTGATCTGACCTTCCATTTCCCCCATTGATTTATCTATCTGTAATATCATACCTCACTTCATAACTTTCTTTATCAACTGTTACAGGTTTCACATATGAAAAAATTTATTAAATACATACCACTTGTATCTTTATAATATTAGATTTCCATGATATTAATTATCTAATAGTATCATTAACCATTTTAATATCCAGATCATCAAGTGTAATAGGAAACTAAGCAGTTGGCTCATGAGATACCTCAACTTTCACTCTCGTGTGATCTTTTAGAAGGTCTTTAAGGTGTATCTTTTCTTCTGTTATATTATACAACATACCACTCTCAATAACCTAATGTGTGGGTGTTTGTAGATATAAATCACATACAAATGTACCCTGCATAATTTTAGTAATATAAAGTTATTGAAATTTTTTTATTCATATTTCGAAGAAATAGTAATTACAAAATAGATTACCTCGTGTAAGGTATGTGATTGGGGGAATGACTAGCCTCAAAACAAGTGGGGTCATTTTGTTCATGTGTAGATCTTTGTTCCACCACCAGTTCTCTTTGATCCTTTCTCAAACATTAGTCTACCAAACCAGGATGGACAATAATATCTTGCAGTGAGACTATTTGTGTTTGTAATCATCTCTTTATATTATATGTATCGTCGTGTAGTATAATCTTCTCGAAAAATGTTCGAGGAGACACTCCAAAAACTAATCTTCTAACACTACCATATTTTTTGGCCACTTTAAAGATATTAAACGTAGTTTTTCATTTGTTACAGTCACTGTTGATTCTTGTGTCTAAACCGCATAAAACTTATGAACATAAATATATATTTTTATGTAATATTGTTATAAAGCATAATGAATTACTATTATTTCATACTTACACATGTTTCTCATACTACTTTATGTTTTGATCAACTAGTTTACCCACCTTATTTATGTGATCCTCCTTCTATTTCACATGATGTGGGATGGAAGTGGCTTCATATTTTGTTTCATTAATCTAAATATAAACAAAGGCACATATGTTGTTTCATATCATATAAAAAATTTATTATTTATTTAAAATACATAACAATTTCTTCTCTAATGAAGTGTACCCCATCTTTGCTTTGTGATAGGGCTACATTGGTTTTGATAGACATTCTTTATTTTCAGTACTCTTTTTTTGTTTCATAAATTAAAAATTTTGAGTCAAATTAGATAAAATAAATAATGTCAAATTATATATTATCGACTATAATGCAACTAAAATTATTTCTCATTACGACGATTGGTGAAAGAAGTCCATGATTCTAGTTGTATAATGTGTGCATAACTAACTGGTGGGTGGGGATTTACTTTCCCCTCAACATCCCTAATATGTAACATCATAAGAAGAGTCCATAAGCCTTTATGGGATTTTCCATTAGCCATTAAGAAAATTTTCTTACGAAAATATTTTAAAGTAAAAAAATTCCACAAGGAATAAGGAAAATTAAATTAATGTTCCATTATATAATTTTTTAGTAAAATAGAAATATTATATCGTAAAATTACCATTATATCTTTCTAAAGAGTTTCCTTTATTACGGGATGGACACAACACTATGAATCAATATCAATCGACACATTTATCCTCATTGTGACTCTAATATAACTAATGAACATTTATTTTTTTGGTTCAATAGGTTGTCTATATTGAGTCAAAAAAACCTCAAATTTTATACCCTGACCCCTTTCCTTGATAATATAATTAAACACTGTAATGTTGAGTCTTTTTTGGATTTTTTCATCAGCATGTTGTTAATCCCAAAATAATTATGAAGTTTTATCATCAATAGTATATTCTTCCTCAGGATTGGTAGCATCATCATGTGCAGAATACATTATCTTCATGAGTAGTCAAACATTTAATTTGTCTCGAATAACAACAATGTAAACACAAACAAATGATTTGAGAAGGGTGGCATGTATGGTCTATTACAAACTTGTTGAAATCTTTAACTCCATATTCATACTCTTTTTTAAAACGATTATTGAGCATCCATTTTCAAGGAAATGGGTGTAACATCCAACCCCTTCCTCACTGTCTTGAGAAGGTGGAGAGATGCTACTAGGCCTTAAGAGGAATTCCCAAGGTGTCAAAGGATGGTAATAAATCCCAAGGGCTTCAATAATAAATTGGGGAATGATTTTCCCCTGAGATAAACCAAAAAATCCATTACCAAAAAAACTACATGATGCATGTTAACATAGAAACCTAAACCATATATTACCAAAATACAGCCAAACTATTCAATAAAAATTCCCAAAAACTATTACAACCAAACCATACTAAACCAACATTAGAGTACCAAGAAGAAGAATAAACATGAGACCCAAAGTAAACCAAGACACACTCCACTTCCCCACACCAAGTTCAATGCTCCAAGCACCATGACATCACCAGAGCATCATAATAAACCACTAGTGAAATGAGATGCTTTAACTTTACCTATGTCCCGAATACAATATCTGCAAAAACACCCAAGTTCCAATTAGGAGGTGAGTAATAATACTCATTAGGTTTTCCCCAATGACTTCCCTACATGTTCCATTAGTATAAAACCATTAGCACAATTATATAAATAGTTTATATAAAACAAAAAAATAGTGAAACCATTTCCAACAAACAAAATACACCCCTACCAAGACATCTTCCACCCAACTAACCACAATACAAGGAAAGCCAACAACCATGCCATAATCCATTTTTACCATTTTATATTAGCACAAAAATTTCCACATTGCATAGAAACACCCAACAAATCATAACCATAGATGTGTATACAACCAAATCGATAAACTATCATGGTGGAACTTCATGTCCAAGACATAACACTACCTTCCCAATCTAGTGGTACTTCCCAACCACTTATCTTTGATGGTGGACCTTCCGCCCACTATCCATCCACTATTTTAAAGTGGTACTCCCCGCCCACTCCACATCCAAAATCAACAGAAGCAATAATTCCCAAGACAATGAAAATAACATAAACCCATAGGGCCACAACAAGATGCAAATAACACTTTCCAACCAAACAATACCTTAAGCACATCAAAAATTCATATGCAATACATAACCACTTCAATAAATCACTCATTTATTGAAAACAACCATAAACCATTTTCCCATTCCAAACCACATTTCAATCAAAAAACATTTTTTTGAAATTCATCTTCCATAAATCATTTTTTCGATAATTAAAACCATTATCATTTTTAAAATGAACATTTTTTAAATCACACAACAAATCCCCTTTTCAAAAATATCTCATTTTACCCAAAATCCCCAATTCATCACCAAATGGTTTTTCATAGAGATTCTCACATCATATTCACAATTAATTTCAAGAAAAACAAACTAATTGCAAAGAATTCCTCAAGTTCTATCAAAGTGCAGTTCAGAGAGAAGCCACCTACCTTAGGGCTTCCAGTGAAATTTCCCAACTCACAAACACACCACAAATCCAAGTGAAAACTCCACTAAAACTACCTTAGATATATTTTCCTAACATCAACAATCCCCATTGTCATCATTTTAGGAAAAAACAACCCTATATATACATGCAACAGAAGTAGATCTTGGAAACCAAGAGATGTGAAGAACTAGATCTAAGGAAAACCAAAAATAAACCAACTGATGAGACTTACCTAAGAGGAATATCCTTAAAACCACAAATAAATACCTTAAAAATGCTTCAATAGTGTGTGTGAGAGGTACCCTAACCCTTGAAAAGAGGAAATTCTGAGTGAGGTTCGAGTTGGGGAAGAAATGGGTGTTTTAGGTAAAATCCTGACTAACCCCATTTTTTTAAAACTTAATTTTAAGGGGTTGCACGTTTAGATCAGATGGTTTGACAAATCATTCACTAACCATGTGGATGTTACTATCTGAACAGTGAAAAATCTCATAGTTACCTAGTATTCTTGCACGGATTCTTCTAACCGTGCTCAAAACGTGCAGCACCAGTAAAGCTTTTGAACATTTCCAAATCATTTCAAAACCTTCCCAAACTCTCCCAAACATTAACCAACAACTTTAGACACAAAAAGAAAGTCATAAAAAAGGTTTAAATACCTCAAATCTTGGGTGATACATTCTCCCCACCATGGGACTTTCCATCCTCAGAATGTAGAGAATCATTTCTTTGTTGAAAGAGCTTAAGCCATTACTCCTCCATCTCATTCTATCTCTCCCAAGTCTCCTCATGAATCTGACTATGTTTCCAAAAAATCCAGAATATACCAATGCTTTTACAATATAAGACTTTCTCTTGCGTATCCATAATCCATATTGGCACATGCAGCAAAGAAGCATCTAGCTTTAACTCAACATGATCCTAACGAATCACATGGTCATGATCTGATTGGTATATTTTCAATTGAGATACGTGGAAAACATTGTGCACCACACTAAACCACGTTAGAAAATCCAACTGATAAGACACCTCTTTCGCACGCTCAAGCATCTAAAAAGGAACAATATAACTTGGAGATAACTTGCCCTATTTTCAAAACCTATGATGTCCAAGACTAGGATAGCTCCTCAAAAACACATGATTACCCACTTCAAATGACAACAGCCATCAACGCTGGTCCGCATATAATTTATGATGAATAGGATATGTCCCCATTCTTTTCCTGATCAACTTAATTTTCTTCATCGTCTCTTGGACAAGGCTCAGTCCAACCAATGAAATTTCACAGGTTTCCACCCAACAAAGTGGTGAACGACACAGATGCCCACATAATGCTTCAAATGGAGCCATATGTATCAAGGCTTGATAACTATTATTATATGAAAATTACACTAATGGAAAGTGCTCCTCCCATGAGCCACCAAAATCCATCACACAAACCCATAACATATCTTCTGAAGTTTGTACCATCCTCTTGGATTTCCCATCCATCAGATGATGGTACGCCATACCCGTCATCAACTGAGACCCAAGGGATTGCTGTAAGGATTTACAAAAATGAGATGTGAACCTAAAATCTCTATCTAATATAATCAAAACTGGAACACCATGCCATTTTACTACCTCCTGGATATAGATTTTCGATAGATCTTACACTGTATGAGATTCATGAATTGATATGAAATGGTCTGACTTTGTGAGTTAATCCATAATCACAAATATGGAATCGTTATTTCTAACCATTCTTCAGAGACCTGTAATAAAATCCATCATTATATGCTACCATTTCTACATAGTGATAGGTAAAGATTGCAACATTCCTATTGAATGTTGATGCTCTGCCATGACTTACTGACAAGTCAAACATCTCAAAACAAACTCGGCCAATAACCCTTTCATATCAGCCCACCAAAACTGAACTTTCAATTCATTGTGCATTTTCTGAATTCCAAGATGGACAGCCCACCTATAATGATGATAATCCCTGATAATTTCCTCATAACAAGCCATTGGCACAACCATCTGATTCCAAAAACACAAAACTGCATTCCCATTCAGTTCCCAGCCTCAATAGTCTCCCCACCATTGAGTTTTGACCTAATCACCATACACTTAGAATTAGAAACATGCACCTCTTTAACCAGCCCAACCAAATCAGGAAGTAATGAGACTAAAAAGAAAACCTCTCTATCACCCTGGTCCCTATAGTCCAGTCGCATTTTGGATATGGTCGATATCAACTTCCACTAATCTAAAGCATGTTTCACCACCTGAGCATATGACTTCCTACTTAAAGAATCCACTACCAAATTTCCCTTACACGGTGTATACATCAAGTCAAAATCAAACATCTGGAGATACTCCATCCATCTCCTTTGCCTCAAGTTCAAATATATTTGTGAAAAATATTCTTTAAACTATTTTAATCATAAAAACCTTGAATTTTTCACCAAAGAGAAAATGACACCACATTTTCAAGGCATGAACCACTGTCTCCAACTCCAAATCAAGTGTTGTATAGTTATTATCATGAAACATCAACTTCCATGACCCATATGAAACCATTTGAACCCCCTACATGAGAAAACAACCCAACCTTGATCTCAATGCATCACAATACACCATGTACCCTTTCCCTGGTTCTGTAAAAACCAAGATTGGTGTTGATGTAAGGATACCCTTAATCTCTTCAAAACATTTCAAACACTACTCATCCCATTTAAATGGAACATTATTCCTTGTAAAACCTATCATTGGTGAGTTGAATCAGGAAAAATAAAGAATGAAATGCTGATAATACCTAGTTATACCAAGGAAGCTATGTATCTTGAAAACATTATTTGGTGGTTTTCATGAAATAACAGACTCTATCATTTTGGGATCTACTGAAACACCATTCTTATAAATAACATAGCTAAGGAAATGAACCTCCTGTATCCAAAAATCACACTTAGACAATTTGGTATACAAACGATGCTCTCTCAATATCCCCAACATTATTTCCAAGTGTTGCTCATGATCCAACCTTTTCCTACAAAACACCAATATATCATCAAAAAATATCCCCACAAAAGAATCCAAATATCTTTGAAATATTTGATTTGTCAATTCCATGAACACTGCTGGTTCATTTGTTAGGACAGAGGGAATAACCACATACTCATAATGGCCATATCTACTTCTGAAAGCTGTTTTGGGAATATCCTCCTTCCTCTCCCTCAATTGATGATATCCTGACCTTAAGTCAATCTTAGAGAACCACTGAGCTCCCCTCAAATGGTCCAACAAATTATAAATTCATGGAAGTGGATATTGGTTCTTTATCATAACCCGATTAAGCTTAAAATAATCAACACAAAGACGAAGGGTTCCATCCTCCTTCATAACAAACAAGACCAGAACTGCCCATGGAGACATTCTAGTCCAGATGAACCCTTTGTTTTCTAACTCCTCCAACTGCACTTTCAATTACCTCAATTCTGTTGGTTCTATTTGATAAGATGTAAGTGAGATAGGGCTGGTCCCCAGAAGGAGATCAATCATAAGCTCCACTTCTCCCATGGGTGGAAACCCTTCGAATTATTCTTTAAAGGAATACAAAAACTGATTAATGACCGCTGAAAAAACACAATACTAAACTCCTTCCATTGATGTCAATGACAATGATGTCAACTAATAAGATATCATGCCCAGATCTAGTTTCAAAAAGCCAATTACAAACAACTTTTCATTTTTCTTCCCTCTAAAGAGATGTGTGATGCCATCCTCCATTGTAAAACTCACCATTCATGCGTAACAGTCAATGTGTGCCTTAAACATTTTCAACCAATCCATTCCCAGGATTACATCATAAGCATCCATGTCAAGCACTGAGAAATCCCACATCAACTAAACCTCATCCAAAATTATAAAGCATTCTCTACACGATAAGTATTGACACTCTCTTTGACCCAGAGGGTTTTGAAGTTTCAAAATAGAAGGGGCATCATTTCCACATGTAAACCAAGAAAACTAACAGCACGAGAATCCATATAAGAATGGGAAGTACCCATATCAAGAAACACTAGCATCAGGGTAGAATTTAAAAGAATCATACCTCACATTGTGGATAGTTCCAACTGATCATCCATAAAAACCAAATCATATCCAGACAACTGCTTACTTTCTACACTCTACTCTTTATTTCCCTGTTCAGTAATCGTGGTATTCCTTGAATCTCTATGACTAACTTTGTTCTTATAGAAAGGGGTGCGTTGCTTCCCCTTCCCTGTTGAGGCATAGGATCCATGTGATACCTGAGGAGTGTCATAAACACCTGAACTCATATAATTCTGAAAATACCACTAAATATTCCCCATAAGCTTGAAATTATGGAATTCTTGAGATTGTTCTGCACAATCCCACTTGATGTGACCCGTAGAGCCACACTGAAAACATTCTGACTTTCTCTGAGGCTTTGTAGAAAGATTCCATGATCCTTCTATCAGATTTTGAGTCATACTCCCAAGTTGGGAATAAGTGTCCCTCTTCTGCTTAAATCTAGAATTAGAGTTCCCACTATACCCCATGTATAATAAGATACTTCCCCAACCTATATCTCCAAAAATATCCTATTCATCTACTCTTGCTCGATTCACCATTTTCATGTAATAACTTATACAAAACACCACAATCCTAGAAAGAATTTCTTGCCTCAAACCAACTTCAGAAATATGTGCCTTCAACGAAGTACTACCCACCACCTAGAGTGAAAAGCACACTAAGTTCATGAAATTAGCTGCATATTTTGTTACTGACATGTTCCCTTGCTTCAAACTAAAAAAATTCATTGTGTGTGGAATTCTGAATGTATGAGGGTATAGTTATTTATTAAACAATTCCCCAAAACCCTCCCATGAAACCCCTTGGTCCATTCCAGTTTATACGACCAACTCCCACCACTATAGAGAATTATCTTCTAGCATATACATTATTAGTTTCAATTTTAGCTCGTAAGGTGTTTCCAAGAAATCAATTATTCAATTTATTCAATTTATTCAATTCAACCATGCTTCTGCCCTTTATGGCTCTGAATCACCCCTAAATTTGGGTGGATTCTTCTTTTGAAACTAAACTGTATGGTCCGCATGATTTGGCTCATACACTTTATTCCCTCTTTCCACATCTTGGAAAGATTTCATTATACTCTACACTAGCTTTTGTTTCACTTGGGGATCATGTGTAACCACATTTTCAGAAGCCTCCTCCAGATGGTCTATATGATGCCTACCCAGTTCCATTTCTATCAACACAAATAACAACCATAAATTTCACTCCCTCAGCAAGAAAATGTTTATCTTTTCAAATTCAATTATATTGCCACTATCGTAGTGAGACTCTCCACAAGTTCACATTTCCCATGTTGCACCATTTTTGAAAAATCCACCATGTTTTGAAAATTGATCCATTTTTAAAATACCACATCCATCCACATTTCAAATCCTCACATTTGAAAGTAATTTCCAGATTTTTCAAAAATCAACATAATCACAACACAACATAAGTCATTATACTCAATGAAATCTGCATCCTAGTGGGAAGTCATTTCTACCATTCATTCCAAGATCATCTCATTGGCTACACCCATGACATTGAGATTTCCAATGACTATAAGTGTCGCCAAAACACTTATGTTCCCAACTCCCGGGTAACTTGAAGTTCGGCATAAAAGGGTTATCTATGTCCTTTTATGATATACATTTCAAGTTCCAACAATCATATGCATTATTATCATCCTAACTCAAAGGATATACCAAGAATGAATGTTAACACAAAGACTGACAACCAAATCCAATAAATCAAACAAACTTGGATGTCAAGCACTGAACAAACTGATGCCACTTGTAACATCTCACCCCTTCCTCATTGGCTTGAGAATGTGGAGAGATTCTACTATGCCTTAAGCAATGTTCCCAAGGTTAAAAAGGTTGAAAATAAATGTTGAGGGCTTCAAGAATAAATTGGGGAAGGATTTTCCCTTGAGATAAACCAACCAACCAAATAATTCATTACCAAAAAAACTACATTATGCATATTAACATAGTAACACAAACCATATATTACCAAAAGACAACCAAACTATTCCATAATAATTCCCAAAAACCAATACAACCAAACCATACCAAACCAATATCAGAGTAATAAGTGGAAGACTAAACACAAGACCCAAAGTAAACCAAGACACACTCCACTGCTCCACACAAAGCTCTATGCTCCAAGAACCATGACATCACTATAGCATCATGATGAACCACTAGTGAAATGAGATTCTTTATATTTACTTGTGTTCCAGAATACAATATCTGCAAAAGCATCCAAGTTCTAAGTAGGGGGTGGGTAATAATACTCAATAGGTTTTCCCTAATGACTTCCCTATATACGCCACTAGGATAAAACCATTAGCACAATTATATAAACAATTTATATAAAACAAAAAATAGTGCAACCATTTCCAATAATCCAAACACACCCTTACCAAGAAATCTTCCACCCAACTAACCACAATACAAGGAAATCCAACAACCATGCCATAATCCATTTTTATCATTTCATATTATCACAAAAATTTCCACCTTGAAAAGAAACACCCAAAAAAGCATAACCATAGAGGTTCACATGACCAAACTGGTAAACTATCATGGTGGAACTTGTCGTCCAAGCCATCACACTACTTTCCCAACCTAGTGGTACTTCCCAACCACTTAGTTTTTATGGTAGACCTTCCATACACTGTCCATACCATATTTTATAGTGGTACTCTCTTCCCACACCACATCCAAATAAACACAAGAAATAATTCCCAAGCCGATGAATAAGAACATAAACCCATAGGGCCATAACAAGATTAAAATAACACTTTCCAACTGAACAATACCTTACTCACATCAACAATTCCAAAACAAGCAATAACCACTTCAATAAATCACTCATTTATCTAAAACACCAATAAACCCTTTTTCTCCGAAAAAACACATATCAATAAAACTGCATTTTTATTGAAATTCATCTTCCATAAATTATTTTTCCCTAATTCAAACCATTATCGATTTTAAAATAAATATTTTAAAATCACACAACAAATCCACTTTTCAACAATATCCCATTTTATCCAAAATCTCTAATTCATCACCAAATGGGTTTCCATCAATATTCTCACATAATATTCAAAATTAATTTCAAGAAAAACAAATTAATTGCAAAGAAGGGATCAAGTTCAAGCAAAGTGGAGTCGAGAGAGAATCCATATACCTTATGGTTTCTGGTGAAATTGTCTAACTCACAATCGCACCACAAATCTGGGTGAAAATCCACCAAAACCGCCTTAGATCTCTTTTAATGACATAAACAAGCCCCCACTCTCATCATTTTAGGAAACAAAACCCTTATATATACATGCAACGGAATTAGATCTAGGAAACCAAGAGATATGAAGAACTAGATCTAAGGAAAACCAAAAAGAAACCAACATATAAGACTTACCTGAGAAGAATAAACTTCAAAACACCATGAAATATCTTCAAAATGCTTCCAAATTAAGTGGGGGAGGTTCCTTAACCCTTGAGTAGAGGAAATCTCAAGTGAGGTGCGAGTTGGGGAAGAAATGGGCATTTTAGGGAAAATCCTGACTAAACCCATTTTTTTACTCTCATTTTAATAGGCCACATAGTTATCACACAGGGTTTGGAAAACCGTGTGCTAACCATATGGATGTTACTATCCAAACAGTGAAATATTTCACTTTTACCTAGGATTCTTACATAGTCTCCTCTAATAGTTCTCAAATTGTGAAACCCTACAAAAGCTTCCAAACATTTCCAAATCACTCCAAAAACATCCCAAACTCTGCCAAAAATTACCCAAAAACATTAAGCACATAAAAAGGTGTAAAAAAGGGTTACATAACTCAAAAAAGGGGCACTAAAATTGGTAATTTAATTTAAGAAAATAATTACTCCACTATGGTAGGTGTTATCCTCTAAATTCATCCAAATGTGAAAGTTAAAGACAATTGTCATCCCCATCAACTTCATTTCACGAATAGTTTTTATTTTATTTTTTGGATTGAGACTCATAATCCACCTCTTCTAGATAGGCACCTATGTTTCTTGAACTATTCTTAGAAGTAGTTATCCTATATCGGGTACTGGTGGTTATTTTAATTCACTACTGATCAGAGTTGTTCAAGCAACATAGAAGAGATGGGGGATCAGTCTCAAGCAACAAAATGAAGTAATACCTATTTGGGAGATTAAGGTGGTGAGGATGAAAGTTGTCTCCTTAAAACTTTTTAAATTACCACATCTTAATTTAAAATTTAAAATATCATCTCAAAATGATAAAAGGTCCCTAACAATACCATGAGAACATCAACTCATCCACACCGAGCTACACCGACTCAAATATATTTTACTAGTCCTTTTCACTCACATATATCTTGAATATAATATCTCTATATCCAATGAGGTTCATGAGTATGGTGTGAGTATAAAAATAAACAATTAAATACTAACATGGCCCCTAAAATATACAACAATTCATATATTTGAGTATATGTTCAAAGTAGTGTCACTCAAAATACACATTTAAGTCAAGTCATTGTGTACTTACCAAGATACCATGATAATCAAATATACCAACTTCATTTTATACCATTAAATTATAATAATCTTACCATAAGTTTATACCATTGTTGTACCCAAAAATTCAAATCATTTCACTAATAAGAAGCTAACATTTGAATCATAAGTGGAGAAAAAAGTATTTATATCCCTCTGGAAATAACCACATTACAAGTACCATGATATTTTACCTCAAAAACCTATCATCCAAGACTATCCCTCAGGGATAACCATCACATGTAATTATTGCATCCAAATCATGAAATGGGTATAAAATATCTATTTTTTTAGGAAGTGAATTTGAAATATGGGAAGTCTTAGCATAATTTGTTCCCTTAGGAAATAACCACACAATGAGTTCCATAATACATTAGTTAAAATTAAATTCTAAAAAAACATAAATAAGAACAAACAATAACACAAATGTCACATCACCCTCACCCTAGCCTTCAATAGATCACTAACATGTCTTTAATAACCAAACAACACATGTAATGTGAAATTCATTTATTTGAAAAATGAATTTATAAAGTAGTAAATGATTGAGTTCCAAAACACATGTTAGTACAAAATATATCTAATATTATAAAAAATAACCTAAATCATGTGGAAAATAAAAATTTGCCCAATAATAAAAAATTTTACATTGAAATCATCATGGAAAAAAATTAATTTTATTTAGTGGATTCTTATATTAGTTTATTATGGACCAGTGTATTAACTCAATGTATAAGATAATTTTCATGATTTATTTATTAGAGTATAAGAAATTTATTATAATTGTATGGCATTTATTTGAATAATAATATAAATGTTTCTTATTTATTAAGAGTTTAATGCTAATAGATGTGGTAGAATTTATATAAATGAAGTAATTT
Source organism: Viscum album (assembly GCA_963277665.1). Classification (NCBI taxonomy): domain Eukaryota; kingdom Viridiplantae; phylum Streptophyta; class Magnoliopsida; order Santalales; family Viscaceae; genus Viscum; species Viscum album. Next base: position 66,028,576 of record OY728128.1, read on the forward strand.
AAGAAAACAACTCATAATAAATATTTACCTATACTCATTAGACCAATATAAAGAGATAATAGTCAATTCTCGTGAACAAGGAGAATAAATATTTTGGAATATAAGATGAAAAATTCATAAATCATTTTTGGTACACCTCTGAAATTATTATCTGCCTTGTTAGAAAAATTCAAATAATAAATTACATGGTAGAAAAAATATACAACTGCCCATATGGCAAATATGTAGTTCTATGGACCTGATTAGCATTCCTAAGGAAACTAAGAATTAGTTAAAGTGTGATATAGGAGGGAATATAGTGCACTAATATTTAAGGGACATCAAAAGACCACTCTGTACAGTTTATAAAATTAAAAAAGTGCTCAGAACACCACACACAGTTTAATGGTTGTACTACAAGGAATATGGTAATAGTGTAATCCAATAAACCAAACTAATTTTCTTTGAGGATAAACATTATGAAAACCAACCTAAGCTAAGTAAACAAGGATGGTTTTGTGTAAAGGTAAATCACATTGTATAAAGGTAGTGTGAAGTCAAAATGGGAAGTGAGAATGGATCATGTTGTATTGGTCACTATATTGGACTTCCAATTCGACTACGAGAAATGGGAATCCCTCTATGGGAAGGTTTGGTACCCATTGAAGAACATATTAAGTAAAGAAGCATAAGGAGTCATTTTTATCCAATGAAGAAGTAGGGTTCTTCATGGTTGAGAACAATACAAAATGTGAAACCCAAATAAGCAATAAATGAGAGAAAAAAAAAGAAGAAAATAACATATATTGGATTTTAGACTTGATTCGTTTGAGAGAACATAGAGGAGGAGCACCGGAAGTAGGGGAGTTTCATGAGAGCTTTAGAATCATGACTGAATCAGACTCGGATAGGGATATTTTAAATAGATCAGGGACACTTTTATCACTGCTTATAAAAAAATCACCAATAAAAGTTATCTTTATCAATGCTTTTTTAGCATTGATAAACCTATATCTTTATTAGTGCTAAATAAACACTAATAAAAGGAACCTTTATTAGTACTAAAACTTTAGTGTTGATAAAGGAATTATAATTATAATTATAAATAAAAAATTGTAAATATATTTATGTAATTATATATTTATTTATTATAATTTTCTAATTAATTAAATATATAATAATTTATTTATAATTGCATAAATACTTTTTTAAAAAGATTATATATATTTTTATTTATACATTTATAAATAAATTTATAATTATTTATTTGAAATTATAAATACATTTAAATCATTATATATATTTATATAATTATATATATTTAATAAATATATACAAATATAAATATAAATATAGTAAATATATTCATTATTTAAATATATTTATTATAATTTTATAATTATTTATATATTTATTTATTTATTTATAAATATATGAATACTTTTTTAAAAATAATATTTATATATTTATATAATTTTGTATATTTATATAATTATATATATATATATATATATATATCCTCCAGTGTGTAGCTCAGTCGTAGAAGACCATGTGTGTCTTGGTGAGGTCTCAAGTTCGAGTCTCACCGAGTATATCCCTGCATTGTATATTACCTATTTCTCTTTGTAAGGTAGCATATTTTCCTAAATAAACTGAGGCTTTGGACTCAACTTATATACATATATATATAGTATATTCCTTATTTAAATAATTTTATTATAATTTTATAATTAATTAAACATATATAATTATTTTTTTATAATTATATAAATATACATTTAAAAAAATATTTATTTAATTATAATAATTATAAATTTATAAATATAGTAAATATACATTTATAAATATTTATAAATATTTATTTAAAAATATATTTTTAACATTTTTAATGAATATATAATCTTAAATACATGTATTTCAAAATTTAGTGAAATTAAATAATTAAAAATGAGTACACATTAAAATATTAAAAAAATGGATAAGTTTTATTAATTAAATATAAATTATATACAAAATATGGATATATATTGAATTAAATATGAATACATATTGAAAATACTAAAATATACTAAATAAATATATATAAATACATAATATAAAATGATTAAATTCAAAAAAAATAAATAAAAATATTAAAAATGAATAAATAATACCTACCTATAATAATATTAAAAATAAATAAATGACATTGAATAATTAAAAATATAATATACTAAAGGTATCATGTTGAAATGAAATTCTAAAATATACTTAAATTTGAATAAATTACATAAATATTAGGTGTAAATGTTTCTATATAAGATTTCATTAATTGCATAAATATTTGTGTGTCTGCACGTTGTATATAAAAATGAATTAATTATGTATATTTAGGAGAAATAAATATAAAACACATCTTATATATGTTAAATTGAAAAAATAAAACAACATTAAAAATGAATAAGACGTTATATATTTTCAATTATTACATGTTATTCATTTTATATGTATTTATATGTAATATATTTTATTTATTACTATTTATAATTAATATATATATATATATATATTAAACTTTTTCATTTTTATTAATAATTGTTTCATTAATATTTTTTTTATTTTTTAATTAATTCACTTTTAATTTTTTTAGTTATTACAATATATTCATTTTTAATTTTTTTTTGTTTAATTATTATAATTTATTCATTTTATCTATATATATTTGATATATACTATTTATCAATATTTTATAATCTATATATATTTATATTAAATTTATTCATTTTTATCAATAATTATTTAATTAATAAAATGTTTAATATTTTTGTTAATTTAATAATTTTTAATTTTTATTTGTTTAATTATTTAATTTTATTCATTTTACATATCAATATATTTAATATAAGTTAGTTATTAATATTTATAATTTTTAAATATGAATATTCAATTTATTCATTTTTATAAATAGTTATTTAATTGATAAAAATTTAATATTTTATAAAAAAAATATTTTTTAATTATTTCATTTTATTCTCGACCTTTATCAGCTCTAAATAAGAACTGATAAATGTAGGACCCCGGGACACCCTGAGAGGAGAGGGGTGAATCAGGGTGACAACTTTTTCTTTTAAAGTGATGGATCTTGTTCCCACATTGGTAGGAACTTGTTAAACCTGTAAGATGGATATGATCAGAAATCAAGCATTAACATGCAGAGAGATGACACATCACTTTTTACTTGGTTCACCACTAAGGGCTACATCCAAGGAGCATAAGCCGACAGGTTGTCGGTCGTACCAAATTCCACTAAATTTCACTAGATGTGGATTACAAAGGTTCGGGCACAGTCACTCTGTCTCAGGCTCACTGCCTTTAAAAAAGTTCAAGGATAGCTCATTGCGTCCCTTAGGTCACGCCCATTAACTCCCCCTGGCTCACTTCCTTTGGTGAAGTACCACTCAGTTTATAGACGTGAAGGTCTCTACATCATCGCTAATAAATACATCATCTCTTATATGTAGATGCTCTGTTGAAGTCCAAATTCCACCCGTAGACTAATCTCACTTTGCACCAACGGTATCGGGCAAACTTTCAGCTTCCGCGTAGCCCAAAAAAGAATGGCGTACTTCAACCACACCTGGTGTGCTTCTCTAAGCCCGGAGAGAAAGTTTTAAGATAGTGCGCAAGTTCACCACTCCCACTTGCGCGACACTCACTTCTTCAACTTCAAACTTTCACGACTCACATACTTTTACTCCCAAACCAATTTTGGCATGCAACTATGAACTGTCTGGATTCTTCAAATCCTGGCGCCCAAGTGTCACCAAACCACCTGCGCAACACCTCCTTCACTAACTCCAAACTTGGGAGAATCAACCCCTTTCTCACCCAAAACACCTTGGACGTGCAGCAAACAACTATCGTGAAACTTCAACTTGCGCGACCCACCACCACTTGCGCGACCACAACACCAGCGCGACGGGAGCTCTGATTTTCTCTAAGTCTGAACTTTATCCCTAATGAGGAGGGGTTGACCTCTATTTATAGTCATTTGGATACCCTGCACGATGGCGTGCAAGTCTTCCCCCTTTGGGTTTGTTGGCAATCAGTAAATAAATTCAATAAAGCACCAGCCATAGGAAAACCAAAAATGCAAGAATCAACTCAGCCAACACTCTAAGTCAATGTGAGTAATTCTCAGTGTAGAAAACAAGAGGGGAAGCATTAATTGGGTTCCCGTGTTTTGGAATTCTCAATGACACCTAATAAAATCTCTTACAGTGTCACAGAAGCATTACATGTCCAATGTATTCCTTCTCATCCTTCTCACCAACACTGAATTCTCAATGTGTCGCAGAAGCAAATGTGTCACAGAAGCATTACATGCCTGAATTTATTCCTCTCTCCCCCATTGTCAATAAACCCAAAGACCAGTAATTTTTCATTGTTCAGCTCAAACCACACTCCCCCTAGATAGTATCTCCCCCACAAATCTGCATCACATCCATAAACAGATTAAAAACAATTAACATAACTAGGGAGAGGGGTATTGCATAACCTCCTTATGCACTGGGAGGTGGATGAACACTGAGGTTCAACCGATGCTTCTCAAACACAGCTGCGGGCAGTGGCTTGCTCAGGATATCAGCCACTTGCTCATCAGTTCCCACATGATCCATTCTAATAATTCCTTGCTCAACTTTTTCTTTTATAAATTGATCCTTAATTTAAATTTGTTTTGTATGACAATGTTGAACATGATTCTTTGTAAGATCAATTGCACTCTTGTTATCACTGTAAATTACCATTGGTTTCTTCTCCTCATCACAAATATCTGTTAGTTGTTTCTTCATCCATAGCAGTTGAGTGCATGCCTTTGTGGCAGAGATATACTTAGCTTTAGCATTACTAAGAGAGGTACTTTCTTGCTTCTTGCTCAACCAGCCAACACATTTATTCCCTATATAGAATGCTCCACCACTGGTCGAATTTCTGTCCACTACATATCCATCCCAGTCAGCATCAGAAAATGCTAATAATTCACTGTCTCTTCCTGTATAAAAGTATAAGCCATAACTGTGAGTACCTTGAATATACCTCATGATTATTTTTACTATTGTCATATGTTCCTCCTTTGGATTACTCAAAAAGTGGGCTGCTAGACAGGTTGCAAAGACAATATCTGGTCGTGTTGATGTTAGGTACAGCAGGCACCCAATTATCCTCCTGTACATAGTGGGTTCTACAGATGCCCTATCCTCATACTTTCCAATTTTGGTTCTAACTACTACCGGAGTTGACATTGGTTTAGAGTCATGCATGTTAAACTTATTCAGTATCTCTCTTTCATACTTTTCCTGAAAAATGAAAGTGTAATCCTTCCTTTGAATCACCTGCATCCCCAAGAAATATGTGAGCTACCCAATCATAAACATTTCAAATTCTGATTTCATGAGATTAGCAAACTCATCCACTGATTTCTGCCTGCTACCACCAAATATAATGTTATCAACATTGACTAGAACCATGAACTGGTCTTTTGGGGAATTCTTCACATATAGATTGTGATCAACTCCTCCTCTTTTGAATTCGAGCTTCTTCAGGTAAGAATCCAGTCGGGAGTACCACACCCATAGTGCCTATTTCAAGCCATAAAGAGATTACTTTAGTTTTCAGAGCTTTGTTTCATCACTACCAAGAAGAAAACCCACTGGTTGTTCAATGTAGACTTCTTCTTCGAGTACACCATTCAATAATGCTATCTTGACATCCATTTGATATACTTTATATCCTCTTTGGAGAGACATGGAAAGAAAAATCCTGATTGACTCCAGTCTAGCCACTGGAGCAAAGGTTTCTTCAACATCAATACCTTCAATCTAGGAATATCCTTTACATACCAGTTGTGACTTGTTTATAATAACACTTCCATGCTCATAAAACTTGTTCTTGAAGATCCATTTTGTACCAATCACATTGTGATCTTTGGGTCTCTGGACAAGATCCCATGTTTGATTCTTTTCAATCCGATCTAACTCTTCGTTCATGGATTTAACCCAGGATTCATCCTTTGCAGCTTCTTCAAATGAGGATGGCTCCACGGCTGAAAGAAATGCAGATTGTGTGCTATTCCTCATCCTCCTTGTTTGTGTAGGTGCACTCATGTCCCCAATTATGTTAGATGGATCAATCTCAGATCTTAGATTTCTCCTGTGAGGTTCAGTCGCATTCTCTCCACTGAAGATTTCCTCTTCAGATTCTTCTTCTGATTCAACATCATTATGTGAGCCCTGAGTGTTTTGTACACCTTCCTCTATTTCTGTATTTGTATTTACTCCATGTTCACATTCATCCTCATATTATATCTCCTTAGTATAGGAATTATTTGAAGCATTTGGGGTTTTTCCTTCAATGATCTTAACATCATTGCTTTCCACAATCCTCCCCAAGCATTTATTGAAACACTTGTAGGCTTTTTTGTTCATTGGATACCCAATAGAAATTTCTTCATCAGCATTATCACCAAACTTCCCTTGATTTCCTTCTTTATTACGAATGAAACATTTGCTTCTGAAAACACGAAAATATTTCAACGAAGGATACCTTCCATGCCAAAATTCATATGGTGTCTTCGTTTCTCCCATATAAAGCCCTGTTCGATTCTGAATGTGCACTGCAGCTTCAACATCCTCTTTCCAGTAGTAGCGAGAGATACAACTCTCAATTAGCATAGTCCTAGCTATATTGTTGACCTATCGATTCCAGCGCTCAATAACTCCATTTTGATGTGGAGTTCTCACAACAGCTACCTCATGTTGTATTCCATGTTTTTCTAGGTAATTATCAAACTCAATGGATGTTTATTCCCCTCCATTTTTAGATCGTAGAACTTTTATTGTCTGTCCAGTATCATTCTCGGTAATTCGGTGATAATTTTTCATGAAATCAAGTACTTTTCGTTTCCTGTGAATCACCATTACACAAGACATTCTGCTATAATCATCAATGAAAAGGATGAAGTACCTATCTCCATGAGTTCTAGCAACATTTATCGGGCCACATACATCTGTATGGATGAGATCAAGAAGGTGTGATTCCCTTTTTTTCTTTGGTCCATATGAATTACATACTAGCTTCCCTCGTATGAAAGCATTGCAAGTCTTTTCCCATTCACATTTCATAATGGGGATATCTATGACAATCTTCAGATTAGATATATTTTCCATGTCTTTTTGGTTAATGTGTCCCAGCCTTCGATGCCAGAGGTTGTTTTCTTCTTCAACATACAAATATCAAGATTTTACTTTGTTGTTAACCTGATATAAGTTTCCATCTGTTCTACAGCCTTTCATAAGAGAATTCCCAATTTTCCCTTTATAGTGCAGCATTTTTGATTGAAAGTTACTATGAGCCCTGAGTCACAGAGTTGACTTACACTGAGGATATTGTGGCATAGACCATCAACATAAAGAACTTCGGTCTTTTTCAGCTCTCTATTGGAGAGAGCAGTATTCCCACTGCCTTTAATCTTCAAAGCACCATCATTACCAAACCTTAATGTTCCGTCAACCTTCTTTTAAATGTTTTTCAAAAGGTCAGAATTTCTTGTCATATGTGAAGAGAATCCACTATCAAGAATCCAGGTGCTGTTACTCTTTGTAGCCTTGAAGGCTACTTATGTAAGACTAGATTTCTTGGTCTTCCTTTTTTCCTTCCATGAGGTATTGGATTGAGTATAATATATTGATGTCCTTCTAATTATTTCTTCCACATAATCAGATTATTCATACCCTTAATCTTCTTCCAAAGAAGAAAACCTGTTTGTGAGATCAACACCATCAGGAGGATAAATATTGACCCATTTCTGAGAGTTGTATGAATCTCTTTTATCGAATCTCTACCTGCAATACATAGATTTATGGACAAAGTTAGAACAATGAAAATAGTATCCATAGAAACTATTTCTTCAATAATATAGAGGATATGAAGTCATTCTTCTTTTTTGATGTCCCAGATCTTCCCCATTCAAGTCTCTCCTTTCTTCTTCGCAATATGACATGGTATGTCCCAAGTATCCATAGAACTAACACTTCATGAGAGGAAATGTATTATCACTTGAATTTCTCCTCATACCTTCTTCCTCGGGAGAATAGTTATACTTCCTATCATTTCTAAATGTTTGAGGATAATTTTCAGTTCTCCTTTTATTTTGGATTGAGGGTTCTTTTTTCAGCACTTTAGGTGATATTTCAACATGTCCAACTTTCATCTTGTCTTTCTTTTGGCTCTTTTCACTTCCAGTAGTTGATGTCTCAGCTTCACAGCCAATTCCACTCTTTCCCATGCAAGCGGATCTTTGATCACTCAAGATTTTTCCAACCCCATCTGAACCACACTTATCTCTTTCCAGTAATTCTACATCTGAGAATCTTCCAAAATTAATTTTCTTCTTACCATCATTTATGGTTGATTGACATTCAATTTTACTCCTAAGAGTAATAACTTATTCCTCAAGACCCTAAACAGTCTTGGATATTTCTTCTAGTTTGGATGAAAGGTCATTTATGACCTTTACTTGTTCTTCAATTATAAGCTTTAGTTCCAAAACTTCATTTGTGCTTTCAAGGATTGAAGACTGAACTTTCACTAGTTCTACTTGTCATTCAATTTTTGCTTCAAGCTCATCGACATATTCTGATGATTCGTCCACCATTTCCTTCCACTTATTTTATCTCTTTCATTTATTCCCAAGATTTGAAAGGTCATCCTTACTTTGAATATTTGGATCACCATTAGCAGTAATCTGATTATATTAGCCTTTGTTGATTGGGAGTTCTGACTTTTCAATGGTAGCCATCATGGAAGCATCATTTCCTGTTTTTAATTCTGGTTCTTCTTCTTTAAAAAATTCAATATCATCATCTTCATCTTCACAGAAAAAACTCTTCCTCTGTATTTTCTTTCCAGATTTGAAGTCTCCCTTTTTGAAAAACCTTTTCTGAGGCTTCTCGATGTCTTCTACTTCGCTTTCATCATTATCAAACTTTCTTTGGCACTAAGAGGAAATGTGCCCGACTCTTCCATAATGAAAACATGACATAGGTAGCTTACCTTTGAATTTACCTTTTCCATTCTTAAGCTTCTTGGTGATGAGAGAAATAATTTCCTTTTCCTTTTCATCTTCATCTTCACCACCACTATCTTCTGAAATTTTCAGTTTTTCCATGGCTTTGAATTCCATTTCCTTGCTTACACGAGTCGTGGCATCATCGGATTTGACTCACATCTCATATGCCACTAGACTACTTAAAAGATCATCGAGAGAAATTTTAGATAGATATATTTCTTCAAGAGTTGACACCTTTACATTGTACATAGGAGGAAGTCTTCTTAAGATTTTCTTTACGATGTCAATTTCTTTGATTTCTTCTCCAAGACCTCTAATTGATCCCAAAACTTCAGTAATTCGATTGAAGAATGAATCTGCATTCTCATTAGGATGCATCTTTAGATCGTCAAACCTATTGTGTAAGACTTGAAGTTTTTCCTCCTTCACTTTGTTGTCTCCTTCATAAATGTTTTCAAGTTTATCCCACATAGACTTTACTGAGGTGCAACTCATCACCTTTAGATAGATCTGATCTGAGAGAGCCGCAGTGATAGCATTTTGAGCTTTAGCATCTGCGTCAAGAACTGTCCGGTCTGTATCAGTCATAGCAAGCCTTTCTTGATCAGTATCTTGTATTCCGTGCACAGTAGAAAAGAGGACTTCCATTCCAACGGATCTTAAATGAGATTTCATTCTGTTCTTCCAAATCTGAAAATTACTTCCATCGAAGATAGGTATTACCCAAGCGTTGAATGCATTCTCCATGATGAAAAAGGACAGATCTAACACCAGCAACCTCCCTCTGATACCACTTGTAGGGCCCCGGGACATCTAGAGAGGGGAGGGGTGAATCAGGGTGACAATTTTTTCTTTTAAAGTGATGGATCATGTTCCCACATTGGTAGGAACTTTTTAAACCTGTAAGATGGATATGATCAGAAAGCAAACATTAACATGCAGAGAGATGACACAACACTTTTTACTTGGTTTACCACTAAGGTCTATGTCCAAGGATCATTCACTGACAGTTTTTCGGTCGTAAAAAATTCCACTAAACTTCACTAGATGTGGATTAAAAAGGTTCGGGCACAGTCACTATGTCCCAGGATCACTACCTTTACAAAAGTTCAGGGATAGCGCACTGCGTCCCTCAGGTCACTCTCATTAACTCACCCTGGCTCACTAAATTTGGTGAAGTCACACTCAGTTTATAGACGTGAAGGTCTATTCATCATCACTAATTAATGCATCCTCTATTTTATGTAGATGCTATGTCGAAGTCCAACCACCACCCGTAGAATAATTTCACTTTGCACCAACAGTACCGGGAAAACTTTCATCTTTCGCGTGGCCCCAGAAAGAATGGCGTAATTCAACGACACTTGGCATACTTCTCCAAGCCCGGTGTGCAGGCTTCAAGATGGCACACAATTTCACCTCTCCCACTTGCGCGACACTCACTTTTTCAACTTCAAACTTGCACGACTCACATCCTTTTACTCCCAAACCGATTTTGGCATGCAACTATGAATTGTCGCACTTCTTCAAATCCTGGCATGCATGTGTCACCAAAACACCTGCGCGACACCTCCTTCACCAACTCCAAACTTGATAGACTCAACCCATTTCTCGCCCAAAACACCTTGGACGCGCAGAAAACAACTGTCGTGCAACTTCAACATGCGCGACCAACCACCACTTGCGCGAAAACAACACCTGCGCAACGAGAGCTCTGATTTTCTCTAAGTATGAACTTTGTCCTGAATTAGGAGGTTTCGACCTCTATTTATAGGCATTTGGATACCGTGCGCGATGGCGCGCAATTTTTACCTCATTGCGCAAGTTTCGGCATGCAAGTCTCTGCCATGTAAGTCACTTGCGCGACCAAACATAAAACTTGGGCGCCCTTCTCCCTTTTCCATATTTTCATGTTCTGATCTTGAAAAACATATGACGCGCAAGTTTCTTCTCCTTCAAGACAACGGTGAGCAAGTCTCTTTTCCAAAACCACTTTTCTCCATTTGTCGATTTTCAAGCCCAAAAATTTGGCAAACACTGGAAAACGGTGTCACCTTCAATACTGTTATCTTCTTGTTCTATATGATCACTTTGCTGGCACACATTCTGAACTTCCACTGAGGATTGAAAAAAAACACAAACCGTACTCCAATTCATGCAAAGAACGACCATGGTTCCAACAATATCCCTCTTTGGGTTTGTTGGAAATCAGTAAATAAATTCAATAGAGCACCAGCCATAGGCAAACCAAAAACACAAGAATCAACTCAGCCAACACTCTAAGTCTACGTGAGCAATGCTCAGTGTAGAAAACAAGAGCGGAAGCATGAATTAGGTTCCCGTGTTTTGGAATTCTCAATGATACCCAATAAAATCTCTTACAGTGTCACAGAAGTAATACATGTATAATTTATTCCTTCTTATCCTTCTCACCAACACTGAATTCTCAATGTGTCACAGAAGAAAATGTGCACAGAAGCATTACATGCCTGAATTTATTCCATTCTCCCCCATTGTCAATAAACCCAAAGACCAGTAATTGTTCATTGTTCATCTCAAACCACACTCCCCCTGGATAGTATCTCCCCCAAAAATTTGCATCACATCCATAAACAGATTAAAAACTATTAACATAACTAGGGAGATGGGTATTGTGTAACCTCCTTATGCACTGGGAGGTGGCTGAACACCGAGGTTCAATCGATGCTTCTCAAAGACAGCCACTGATAGTGGATTTGTTAGGATATCAGCCACTTGCTCATTAGTTCCCACATGATCCATTCTAATCATGCCTTGCTCAGCTTTTCCTTTGATAAAATGATACCTAATTTCAATATATTTTGTATGAGAATAATGAACGGGATTCTTCGTAATATCAATTTCACTCTTGTTATCACAGTAAATTACTATTTGTTGCTTCTCCTCATAACCAATATCTGTTAGTTGTTCCTCCATCCAAATCTGTTCAGTGCATGCCTTTGTGGCAGAGATATACTCAGCTTCAGCAGTGCTAAGAGAAGTACTTTCTTGTTTCTTGCTCAACCAGCCTACACATTTATTCCCTACATAGAATGCTCCACCACTGGTGGAATTTCTGTCCACTACATTGCTAGCCCAGTCAGCATCAGAAAATGTTGATAATTCACTGTCTTTTCCTGCAGTAAAGTATAAGCCACAACTGTGAGTACCTTGAATATACCTCATGATTCTTTTTACTGCTGTCATATGTTCCTTCTTTGGATTACTCTGAAAGCGGGCCGCTAGACAGGTTGCAAAGACAATATCCGGTCGTGTCGCTATCAAGTACAGTAGGCTCCCAATTATCCTCATGTACATAGTGCGGTATATAGATGCCCCATCCTCATGTTTTCCATGTTTGGTTCCAACTGCAATCGGAGTTGAAATTGGTTTTAAGTCTTGCATGTTAAACTTCTTCAGCAGATATCTTGAATAATTTTCATGAAAAATGAAAGTGTAATCCTTCCTTTGAATCACCTGAATCCCCAAGAAATATGTGAGCTCCTCAATCATAGACCTTTCAAATTCTGTTTTCATATGATTAGCAAACTCATCCACTGATTTCTACCTGATGCCACCAAATATAATGTTATCAACATTGACTATAACCATGAACTGGTCTTTTGAAGAATTATTCACATATAGATTGTGATCAACTCCTCCTCTTTTGAATTCCAGCTTCTTGAGGTAAGAATCCAGTCAGGAGTAGCACGCCTGTCGTGCCTGTTTCAAGCCATAAAGAGCTTTCTTTAGTTTTCAGACCTTTGTTTCATCAATACCAAGAAGAAAACCCACTGGTTCTTCAATGTAGACTTCTTCATCGAGTAAACCATTCAAGAACGATGTCTTGACATCCATTTGATATAATTTATATCCTTTTTGGAGATCCATGGTAAGAAAAATCCAGATTGACTCCAGTCTAGCCACTGGAGAAAAGGTTTCTTCAACATCAATACCTTCAATCTGGGAATATCCTTTACATACCAGTCGTGCCTTGTTTCTAACAACACTTCCATGCTCATCAAACATGTTCTTGAAGATCCATTTTTTACCAGTCGCATTGTGACCTTTGGGTCTCTGGAAAAGATCCCATGTCTGATTCTTTTCAATCTGATCTAACTCTTCATTCATGGCTTTCACCCAGGATTCATCCTTTGTAGCTTCTTCAAATGAGGATGGCTCCATGACTGACAAAAATGTAGATTGTGTGTTATTACTCATCCTCCTTTTTTGCGTGGTTGCACTCCTTTCCCCAATTATGTTATATGGATCAATCTCAGATCTTAGATTTCTCCTATGAGGTTCAGTCACATTCTCTCCACCAAAGATTTCCTCTTCATATTCTTCTTCTAAGTCAACATCATGATGTGAGCCCTGAGTGTTTTGTACACCTTCCTCTATTTCTGTATTTTTATTTACTCCATGTTCACATTCATCCTCATCTTCTATCTCCTCAGCATAGGAATTATTTGTAGCATTTGGGGTTTTTCCTTCAATGATCTTAACATCATTTCTTTCCACAATCCTCCCCAAGCATTAATTGAAACAATTGTAGGCTTTGTTGTTCATTGGATACCAAGAAAAATTCCTTCATCAGCATTATCCCCAAACTTCCCTTGATTTCCTTCTTTATTCCAGATGAAAAATTTGCTTTTAAAAACATGAAAATATTTCAAAAAAGGCTTCCTTCCAAGCCAAAATTCATATGGTGTCTTCGTTTCTCCCATTTAAGCCCTGTTCGATTCTGAATGTGCACTGCAGCTTCAACAGCCTCTTTCCAGTAGTGGCGAGAGATACAACTCTCAATCAGCATAGTCCTAGCCATATTGTTGACCTGTTAATTCTGGCACTCAACAACTCCATTTTGTGGTGGAGTTCTCACAACAGCTACCTCATGCTATATTCCATGTTTTTCTAGGTAATTCTCAAACTCAATGGATGTGTATCCCCCTCCATTGTTAGATCGCGGAACTTTTACTGTCCGTCCAGTATCATTCTCAGAAATTCGGCGATAAGTTTTCATGCAATCAAGTACTTGTCGCTTCCTATGAATCACCATTACAAGATCCATTCTACTATAATTGTCAATGAAAAGGATGAAGTACCTCTCTCCATGAGTTCTGGCAACATTTATCATGCCACATACGTCTATATGGATGAGATCAAGAAGGTGTGATGCCCTTTTCTTCTTTGTTTGATATGAATTACAGACTAGCTTCCCTCGTATGCAAGAATTGAAAATATTTTCCCATTCACATTTCAGAATGGGGATATCCATGACAATCTTCAGCTTAGATATCTTTTCCATGTCTTGTTGGTTAATGTACCCCAGCCTTCGATGCCATAGGTTGTTTTATTTTTCAACAGAAAAACATCAAGAGTTTACTTTTCTGTCAACCTGATATAAGTTTTCATCTATTCTACAGCCTTTCATAAGATAATTCCTTATTTTTACCTTTATAGTGCATCCTTTTTTATTGAAAGTTACTATGAGCCCTGAGTCATAGAGTTGACTTACACTGAGGAGATTGTGGTGTAGACCATCCACATAAAGAACTTTGGTCTTTTTCAGCTCTCTATTGGAGAGATCAATATTCCCACTGCCTTTAATCTTCAAATCACCATCATTACTAAACCTTAATGTTGCATCAACCTTATTTTAAATGTTCTTCAAAAGGTTAGTGTTTCCTGTCATATGTGAAGAGAATCCACTATTAAGAATCCAGGTGCTACTGCTCTTTGTAGCTTTGAAGGCTACTTCTGCAAGATTGGATTTCTCGATCTTCCTTTTTTCTTTCCATGAGGTATTGGATTGAGTATAAGATATTGACGGACTTCTAATTATTTCTTCCACATAATCAGATTATTCATACCGATAATCTTCTTCCAAAGGAGAAAACTTGTTTGCAAGATCAACACCATACGGAGGATGAATATTGAACTGTTTCTGAGAGTTGTATGCATCTCTTTTATCGAATCTCTACCTGCAATACATAGCTTTATATCCAAAGTTATAACAATGAAAATAGTATCCATAGAGACTATTTATTCTATAAGATGGGGGATATGAAGTCAGTATCCTTTGTTGATGTCCCAGATCTTCCCCATTCAAGTAGCTCCTTGCTTTTTCGCAATATGACATGGTATGTCCCAAGTAGCCACTGAACTGACACTTCATGAGAGGAAATGTCTTCTCACTTGAATTTCTCCTCATACCTTCTTCCCCGAGAGAATAGTTAGACTGCCTATCATTTCTAAATGTTTGAGGATAATTTTTAGTTCTTCTTTTATTTTGGATTGAGGGTTCCTTTTTCATAACTTTAGGCAACGTTTCAACATGTCCAACTTTCATCTTGTCTTTCTTTTGGTTCTTTTCACTTCCAGCAGTTGATGTCTCATCGTCACAGCCAATTCCACTCTTTCCCATGCAATAGGATCTTTGATCACTCAAGATTTTTTGAACCCCATCTGAACCACACTTGGCTCTTGACAGAAATTCTACATCTGAGAATCTTCCAAAATGAATTTTCTTCTTTCCGTCATTTTCGGTTGGTTGACATTCAATTTTACTCCTAAGAGTAATAACTTCTTCTTCAAGACCCTCAACAGTCTTGGACTTTTCTTCCAGTCTGCATGAAAGGTCATTTATGAACTTTTCTTGTTCTTCAATTCTAAGATTTAGTTCCACAACGTCATTTTTTCTTTCAAGGATTGAATACTGAACTTTCACGAGTTCTTCTAGTCGTTCAATTTCTGCTTCAAGCTCATCGACATATTCTGATGATTCTTCCACCATTTCCTTCCACTTATTTCATCTCTTGAATTTATTCGCAAGATTTTAAAGGGCATCCTTAATTTGAATCTTTTGATCGCCATTAGAATTAATCTGATTATCTCTGCATTTGTTGATTTCGGGTTCTGACTTTTCAATGGTAGCCATCATGGAAGCCTGGTTTCCTGTTTTAAATTCTGGTTCTTCTTCTTCAAAAAATTCAATATCATCATCTTCCTCTTCACAGACAAAACTTTTCCTCTATATTTTCTTTCCAGATTTGAAGTCTCCCTTTTTGAAAAACCTTTTCTGAGGCTTCTCGGTGTCTTCTACTTCGCTTTCATCATTATCAAAATTTCTTTTGTACTGAGAGGCAATGTGCCCAACTCTTCCACAACAAAAACATACCAGAGGTAGATTACCTTTGAATTTACCTTTTTCCTTCTTAAGCTTCTTGGCGATTAGAGAAATAATTTCCTTTTCCTCTTCATCTTCACCACCACTATCTTCTGAAATTTTCAGTTTGTCCATGGCTTTGAATTCCATTTCCTTTCTTACACAAGTCGTGGCATGTTCGTGTTTGACTCTCATATCATATGCCACTAGAATACTTAAAAGATCATCCAGAGAAATTTTAGATAGATATCTTTCTTCAAGAGATGACACCTTTGCATTGTACATAGGAGGAATTCTTCTCAGGATTTTATTTATGATATCAATGTCTTTGATTTCTTCTCCAAGGCCTCTAATTGCTCCCACAACTTCAGTAATTCGATTGAAGAATGAATCTACATTCTCATTAGGATGCATCTTTAGATCTTCAAACCTATTGTGTAAGACTTGAAGTTTCACCTCCTTCACTTATTTGTCTCCTTCATAAATGTTTTCAAGTTTATCCCACATAGACTTTTCTAAGGTGCAACTCATCACTTATAGATAGATCTAATCTGATAGAGCCGTAGTGATAGCATTCTGAGATTTACCATCTACATCAAGAACTTTCCTATCTGTATTAGTCATAGCAAGCCCTGTTGGATCAGTATATTTTATTCTGTGAATAGTAGCAAAGAGGACTTCCATTCCAAGGGATCTTAAATGAGATTTCATTCTGTTCTTCCAAATCTGAAAATTACTTCCATCAAAGATAGGTATTCCCGTAGCGTTGACTGCATTCTCCATGATGACAAAGGACATATCTAACACCAGCAACCTCCCTCTGATACCACTTGTAGGACCCTGGGACACCATGAGAGGGGAGGGGTGAATCAGGGTGACAACTTTTTCTTTTGAAGTGATGGATCTTGTTCCCACGTTGGTAGGAACTTGTTAAACCTCTAAGATGGATATGATCAGAAATCAAACATTAACATGCAGAGAGATGACACAGCGCTTTTAACTTAGTTCACCACTAAGGGCTACGTCCAAGGAGTATACGCCAACAGTTTTTCCGTCGTAAAAAATTCCACTAAACTTCACAAGATATGGATTACAAAGTTTTAGGCACAGTCACTCTATCCCAGGCTCACTGCCTTTACAAAAGTCCATGGATAGTGCACTGCGTCCCTCAGGTCACTCTCGTTAACTGCCCCTAGCTCACTGCATTTGCTAAAGTCCCACTTAGTTTATAGATGTGAAGGTCTCTTCATAATTTCTAATGAATACATCTTCTGTTGTATGTAGATGCTCTGTTGAAGTCCAACTTCCAGCCGTAGACTAATCTCACTTTGCACCAACGATATCGGGAAAACTTTCAGCTTTCGCATGGCCCCTGAAAAGATTGGCGTACTTCAACCACACATGGCGTACTTCTCCAAGACCGGCGCGTAGGCTTCAAGACAGCGCACAATTTCACCTCTCCCACTTGTGTGACATCACTTCTTCAACTTCAAACTTGTGCGACTCACATCCTTTTTCTCCTAAACTGATTTTGGCACGCAACTATGAATTGTCGCGCTTCTTCAAATCATGGCATACAAGTTTCACCAAACCACCTGTGCGACACCTCCTTCACTGACTCCAAACTTGGGCGACTCAACCCCTTTCTCTCCCAAAACACCTTGGATGCGCAGCAAACAACTGTCGCGCAACTTCAACTTGCGCGACCCACCACCACTTGCGCGACCATAACACCTGCACGATGGGAGCTCTAATTTTCTCTAAGTCTGAACTTCATCCCGAATGAGGAGGGTTCAACCTCTATTTATAGTCATTTTGATACCCTTCATGATGGCGCGCAAGTCTTCCCTCGGCACGCATGTTTCAGTGCACAACTCTCTGTCGTGTAAGTCTCTTGTGTGACCAAACATAAATCTTGGGTGCCCTTCTCCCTTTTCCATATTTTCATATTCTGATCTTGAAAAATATATGGCATGAAAGTTTCTTCTCCTTCAATACAATATCATGAAAGTCTCTTTTCCACAACTACTTTTCTCCATTTGTCAATTTTCAGGCCCAAAAATTTGGCAAGCACTGGAAAACGGTGCCACCTTCAATACCGTTATCTGCTTGTTCTGTATGATCACTTTGATGGCACGCATTTTTAACTTCCACTAAGGATTTAAAACAAAAAAAAACATACTCCAATTCATGCAAAGAATGACCATGGTTCCAACAATAAAGGCTACTCTTTACCGGTGCTAAAAATAAAGTGCTGCTAAAGGGTACCCTTTACCAGTGCTTTTTTAGCACTGATAAAGGGTAACTTTTATCCGTACTTTTTTTTAGCGCTGATAAAAGCTAGCCTTTATCAGTTCTTTTTTTAGAAATGATAAATTACACCTTTATCGGCATATTCTACTAGCACAGACAAAGGCTGACACTACTGAAGGTTTTTTTTGTAATAGTTATCCAATCAAAGAAATAATCATTCTTACTCTTTAGATTATGTTCATTATTGTGGTTCTCATTCCTTCTACTAAGCGTCATTTCTAAATAATGGAATACACTATATTAGATCATATCATTACAAAACATAATGTATAATCCCAAAAATAGTAAAATATTTATCATAAATTAAAAATATTATGCATGGATAATATCATAATTATAAACATGGTTTCTTTGGAGATATCTTTCTTTTCAAATCCTTTATAATGGCTTGTAAAGAAAATGTGAATTACCTTAAGCATATCCCACAGGATTTTCAAAATTGGTGTTCAATAAGGATCATTATCATGCACCAAGTGATTATTGGATCTATCCTAATGTGCCATTTTCATATTTATTACCCCTAGGTACATTTGTTCTAGAATCATGTGCACTTTTAGTATCCAGGCAGGGATGTATTTCTAAGAAAAACCACATAATATCTACCTTACCAAAATATTAGGATGATCATATATACTTATCCTAAAATTTTATCATATGGTTATGATTCATATTCTACGTTTTTCTAAATATAGTCCCCAAGTATTTTATTAAACCTCTTATGATACCAACTATAGTGATCCCGACCCCAGCAGCCCGGAGCTGCTTTCTTACTTTATTACATTGGTATTGATACAAAGGGTCAAACCCTGAAGAATTAATCAGTTTAGTAGTTTTGGAAAACTATATACATACATGATACCTAGATTACATATGAAAATAAAATTCAAATCATAGAAATGGGAAACATTTGTCATTCTTAAACCCATTCCAATAATTCTTCTTTATATCCTAGGGAAAGAAAACAAAATAAGGGTGCGCTCAAAGTAAACACCGTATGTAAAAATGGTATAAGGTTTAGAAAATAATCATATCCAAGATTAAATAATATGGTTATTTAATAGAACTTTAATCTCTAATGAAAAATGATCACAATAAATTTATTATTTTAAGATAAGTTTAACGATCACAAAAGGAAGTGAGATTATACAACAACTTTTTACGACTTGGTAATTTTCAAGTCAAATCCACTTAGATTAAATAATTAAAACTAAATAATAAAATAATATTAATTATTAAGTAATCCTAATATTAAATGTAAAGTGGTATTATATACACCATATAAAAGTAACTATTTGCATAACATTACAAAATTCCTAAATAAAGGGAAATTGAGAGGAGGTCCCTTACCTCATGATTTCCTTTAGTTGAACATTCTTAAACATTATGTATAATAGTTTAAATCATGTTATTAATTTATAAGAGAACCATAATCATATTTATTATATCATATATTATCCCATTATAACATTTTACCACCAATTTGTTAATAAAAACTCATTATTTTCATTTTTGTGGGTCTAAATCACCTCGTTTTCTCATTCATGATGTGTTATAAATGTTCTTGTATTATAAAAATTATATAGTTACATAACATCCATAATAATAATAAATAAATAATTATCATATTTATATTTCAGTTATACTTTTAAAACTAGTCACAAAATATGGTTTTTACAAATGATGTACGTTATGATCATGGAGGCGGTCGGTCGTATGTGCGCATGAGTAAAGTTTTCATTTTTAAAAGATCATTATGGAAAGGAGGTAAGTAATATTTTATATTTTAATAATTATAATAATATCATAAATACTATATTATTTCTTTAAATATAATTATATATATATCATCCATGTGGTTTGGTGATGAAAATAGAGTCGCATCGCTTCGTGAAGGTGGTAGTCCACACATACAGGAATGATGTTATCATTTTTTAGTGTAAGAAATAAAATGATATATTATATTTTAATAATGATAAATATGGAATTTATATCATAATTATTTCATGTATATCACATATATTAATTAACATTATCCTTATCACCTTCCATGTTACGTGTTAGTGAAAGATGAATCACATCGCTTCGTGAGGCGGTAGTCCGTCATACACACCAGTGACATTATCGTATCCACTATATAATGGGAATTTAAAAATTTATATATGATATAATTAATAAATATGTATAGTTATGTTATAAAAATCATATATATACATTATATCCTTCATCATACCAACCATGAGAAGTGATAATGGAAAAAAAATGACATTGGTATGCGTGGTAGTAGTCCACCGTACACACGAATGATGATTTAGTAACACATTTGATTGAAGTGTGGGTGGTTTTAAATCATGATCATAACATAAAAAATATATCAATATATGTAATATAATGATTTTATTATACAATAATGGTTTATTAAGAATTTAAGGAGGCGAAGGAAGAAACAAAATAAAAATGATTGTGGAAGAATGTTACCTCTTCTTCGGGTAACCTTCTTATGTTTGCACCAAAATACTTCCAAGGATGGATTTTTTCCTAACATAATACTTTAAGGTTGAGTTTATGGAATTTGGGAACTGATTTTGGTAGTTTTTGGTCTATCCAAATGTCTTTAGAGGTTTGAATATTTTAAGAGAGCGAGTTCCCTTTTATAATTAAGGAGTGGCATTGTTGAAAATACCCAAAAGTATTCAATAATGGGAGGTCACTCTCACCTTATGTGACAAAAAAAATTGATAAATAATGGATTTTAGGGATGATATTCTCAAAAAAACATCATACATACAAAAAAACTCATTTTTTAAACATGTTATTCATTAGCATTTAAGTTTACTTCTTTTTTACCACTTTAGTTTCCACCACGGTAATTAGTTTTTCAACCTAGGTAATTAAATATTTAATCCTAAAATGAAAATATTATTTTTAGATATTTTTTAACTAATTATTATAATTATTAAATACAATTTATCAAATAAAAATACTTTGTTTTTTGAAAATTAATTTTAACATAAGTTCATATAATGTGCAAACCCACCGATTTTAACCTTGACTGCGATAATTAATTTTTATTGACTTTACTAATTATTATGAACAAAAATTAATTTGAACTTATTACCCGATATTAATTATTCTGATTTAAAATATGAAATCTATTTTATGAAATTAAATTCACATAAGTGAAATAATTTAATTTAAAATTAATCCTGCAGACATTATGAGAAAGCGGGTTTTCAAAGAGAAAATGTTAAAAAGTTTACAATGATTTTATATCAAAATTCACTATTAAAATTATTCCAATGACCAAAATTGTATTAATATATATATATATATATTGGAAATAATTTCACTTTAAACCCAATTAAAAATATAATTTAACGTTATAAATAATTTGAATAAAAATGTAGTTTTCAATTAAAATTCACTATGTTTTACTATTCATCAAAAAATGAACAATTTCAAAAAAAAATTACAAAAATTAACCCAAAACTAATTTTGATATTATGATTTTATAAATTAGTTTTTTTTCAAATAAATTTTCTAAATTTGTAAAAAAAAAATTAAATTATGTGTGGAAAGCACGACTAAACTGTCTTTTAGAGAGAGAAAATACAGTTTTTCAAAAAAAAAATTTCTTTCTCTTTGAAGTGGTTTTTATTTTATTTGTAATAAATTAATAAACTTGGAATTTATTTTATACATGTTTCAAACATAAAATTTTTATAATTTATTTATTATTATTCATACCTGCTATCTTAACGACTATGATGTAATGGTCATGTTTAAATAATAATATTTTAATAGAGTATTATGCTTTTTTGAAACCCAGTGTTGCGTGAATTGAAAGCTATAGAAGAGAATGAATATATTTAAAAATATATATATATTAAATTCTAGGGTGATATATTTTCTTATAATCTTGGTTTTTTTTTCATACATTCTATCAAAAAAATTATTCTTTTATAATCTCAAGGTGTTACATTTTCAAATTATTGAAAACTCACTCTCATATTAACAGATAAGAAAATGAATGGGTGAAAAAACTTTTAGAATGATGTTATTACAATAAATATAATGATATTCTTCTAATATAAGTAAACATGTTGTAACTAATAAACTGTATATAAATAGAAACTTATGCATAGTAGAAAACAAAAACTTGTACAAAAGACAAATGAGAACTATAACTAAAATGTGAAACTTAAAAAACCTCAACATAGTGATTTTTTCACTTTAACACAAATAGTAAAGGAAGTATACAAACCTAAATTTAGGTTTCCCTAGTTTCAAACCTATTAGTAAGTCTATATTCCAAAACCCTGGAATATCTTGATCAACCTAATTAGAAAACTTATGGATTCCTTTTGGAAGCCCTCAATCTCACTTGATCGAAATAATTTTTGTATACTTAATCTTAGGAAACCTCGATTTCACATATCAAATGAAAGAATAGAAAAAAAGTTAAAGTGATTAAATTAATTTACAAAATAAATTCACACATGTATTCTCTTAATTATAAACACTCTAAAATTATTAAAAATATAATCACTTGAGGTAATTATATGTTATAGACTTCAAAACATAAGAAAACATTAGATAGATTTTAATTTTGTACTTATTGACCTGGATAATGTGATACAATTTTTAAATGTAGTCCATGACAATCCCCAACATTCAAATTTCATCATTCTTGTGTTTTTAGAGCCCAAGGATTAGTTAGGAACCACTAATAGAATGGGTGAATTAGTGATCCACTCTTTTTGAAAATTCCCTTAATTCATCCTTTTAATCTTGTTAAGTTTATCAATCCACTCAATGATTTCTTTTAATATCACTTTCATGTGAAGTAATAATAAACAAGAGAGAAGCATGTAATATTTACAAGGTTTATCTGAAAGGCCTACTCCTTTCCATATTAGTTACACACCCCAAAAATAATTATCCAATATAATCTCATCATCAATTATACTGGCTCCTAATTCCAAAAGGGTGTGATTAGTTATACTCCAAATAACCAATTTTCAGTAGAAACTAGTTATACACCATAATATTTGTTCTTCCAGTTGTCCTTGGTTCCACACCTCAACTGCTAACTCTTCTACCTCAATTGTTTATACACCCCAACTACTATTATTCATTGACTAGTTGTACACCCCAACTAGTCTTCTTGTTGTTGATCTAATACTAGGAAAGTCTTATTTCTTATTCAGGTTGATCTTTCTCCATGAGACTATTGGATCAGGCTTTCCTATGTACACCTTCAAGATCTTCAATAGTGTTTTGAGAAAATATTTTAGTATTGAAACTCTTTTATAGAATATTCTTTAATGATCTATCCCTCCTTAGATTCCTTGAATACTTAGGTTGATCACCTTTTGAGACTCCTAGAATATGCTCAATTTATTCTCCCTCCTTGATATAGAGTTGTATCAGCCACTCACTTCTTCAGCTTTATAGAATTTTAAGAATAGCCTCAGCATCAAAGGATTCACACAAAATCTTTTTGATCATGCCTTCACAAATATATACAAAATAATATCATGGATATTAATTCACATTAATTATCATTATTGGAAGCAAGTTATTTTCATCATTTTTAATTCGATCAATGAATCTGAATAATTTATTTATTAATTATGGATATTAATTAATGCTTAATATCCTATAATTTATCCTCATCAAATGTTTCATGAATCATGATTCATGCATCAAGATATTCTTCCACTAAGGGGATGACTTAATTTTATCATCTCATTTAATACTTTCTCATATAGTTTGAAAATAATTGAAACCATGCATTCATTCCATATGTATATATCATCATTTAAATAAATGAAAAATTCAAATATTGTTATCTCACATGAACATAAAAATAATTGTAGATACTCACTTATTTATTTCCTTCACCATCATGTGATTTATTCTCATGTGGTTTTCTTCTATATTATTAAACCTATTTGCAGAATATTTTCCTCATGTTCATGAATGGATTTTTGTAGGAATAACACATGAATCTTCTTCATTATTATTTGTAGTATTAAATTTGATTTGATATTCACATATCAATATTAATTCATGTATTTAGATCTTATCACATATCAGTTCACCTTGTCTTACATGAATTCTCATGAAGTTTCATGCATGTAAATTTCTGATCTCTCTCTATCTATCTATCATGCATGTGTAAAATCTCACTTGGATACTTTGAGCTCATCAAATATATAATATGCGTCATACTCATTATATTTTGAGGCATATATTCTCACAATATATGGACTTATTTCTATGTAAGGTCCATGAATGATTTATATAAGGTTCATCCCCTCCATCCCCCGTAGAATGTGTGTGAAAGCCCTAAATAAGATTTATGTTGACAACTCATGGAAGCTTCACAAAAGATCCATGATGTATCCTTATCATGCACATAATCTCTATTCCATGGAAGGATTTTTCTTACTATCTCTCATGGAATATAATCTTTATACATAAGATCTTTTAACAGTCTTTCTTTTCATGGAAGTTTTATATTATTCAACCCTCCCATAGGCTTCTTACACACGAAATCTCCATCTACGATCAATATTCATACTCTCATAATCATAGATATCATCTCATCCTTGGATTTGGAATCATCGTAGTTTTTAAACATATAGAACTTAAAAGGTAAAAAGGTAAGAGATGATGTGGGGTTGAATCAAATAGTGTAGATCAGGTTGGTTAGATAGTGCCTGTTTGAATATATTTTAATAGAGGGTGAATAGTGATCCACTTTTCAAATCCCGCATTGAAATTTTACATGTATAGTATCTAATTATTATATCTCTACACACCCAATGCTACTCAGTTCTGAATATCTAGGTCTTCTTATGATTTACTCTATCTTTTCCGCCATATTGCTTCATATGGTGGCACTCCACCACCCCATTTCATGAATGTGTGTATGATCCCAACTCCTTTATGTCCCATGATATCCTCCCTACAACCTCAACCTATCCTTGTGGGTTGGATCTCACATGGTGATATTTTTACCCACATTTTCCATTTTCTACCACCTTGGATTGTTTGTTACTGTCAAAGTTTTTACTGAACACTTATAAAAAGAGTCGGTAAATTCTTCTAATAATTACAATTCCATCTCAAGTATTCTTCTCAAAATTATTCATACAAAAATAAAATATTATTTCATATATTATCTTCAAATATCTCCATAAAATGGATGTATATTCATCATTACAATATTCAACATCATTCAAGCTACTCCTTATTCTGGTCAATGTTCATTCGTTAAACACCAATAGCATATTCCTTTAAGCACTATAATCATCTCAAAATCATAAAATAAATTTTTACACATAGTCTTGAACTTCTCTACTTTATTTCTTCAAATTATAGCCTCGTGATTATTTATCCATAGGACATGGAAGTATATCTATAATCTTATATACTTACATGTAGGTTTTATCAACCTTGACAGCCAATTCCTTTTTCAGGAATCCATAATAATCCTTTATGAATCATCGTTAACTCTAATAAACACATATTATACCATTTAAAATAACTATAATTACTTGGCCACTTAAATATCCCCCATTTAATTTGTTGTAAATACTATAATTATTTAATGTTAATAAGTGTACATGCATGGATTATTTCTTATCTCCATTATTGACAATAAATATGAAGTTTAATGTAAGTGTATTATCGACTCTTATTTTTCCTATAAATGTTCTCAGAAAATCTTCCCCAAATTTTTTATATGAGAGAAGGATGATACCACATGGTTCTCTTAGAAAATATTCTCCAGTTGGTCTGATATATGTCTATATAGTCTAACCCATTTTAGAAAATAAGAGAGATTTCACCATGGTGATAAATGTTATCTATAAAATATATTATGTGTAATACCAAGATCAAAATTAATTATAGGGATGTTCCATAAGAAAAATATGATAACTAAATTAATTTAAACAAACACATCAAAAAGTTAAAGTTTATAGAAAAATAACTCCCTTGTTGCCTCATATTTTCATCAACCAATACTCTACTTTAATAAGTGAATTTAATATAATCAAAACATTGGGATGAACATGTTATTGGATACCTAATTCCTTAGGTTTTCCAAGATTTCATGAAATTTATCATCTACAGGAATTTTTTAAAAAAATAACATCCACTCCTCATGTTCTCTCTGTATAAATGGGATTACTTTTCTACTACTCATCGGGTTGTTGAGACTCTCTATGAAGTTAACTCCTTTAAATTGTCTAGTAGTGATAGCCTCAAACATATCCTTCAATTATCTTTATTTTAGATAAAATCATGGGAGATAATAGGTAATAAGGATAGACCTCTTGGTTTCTTAGAAGTAACATTGATCCTAGGAGCTTCCTCTTAACTTAAGACACTCTTTTCTTATAATATTAACCATCTCTTTGTGTGAAAACTCCTTTTAAACTATAGTCATTTGGGAACATGAAGTTTCAAATGATTCTCTTCATTAAAAAATAACTCTCACAGTTTAAGAATAATCTCTATGTATTCGGGTTGGTCATGAATAGATTTAATACGCCTTTAACACATGACACCATCTTTATCAAAGTTAATATTTATTGGACTATTTCCTTATTTATTTGACTTCTTGATATAATTTGATTTATTTATTTTCTTATAATTTACCCTCAAGGCATACTCATGTTTCTCTTCTTTCTTATAAATTTTTCTAGAATATTCTCTTATATCTTTAGATGTTATCCCCCTTTCTAGTGGATTTTTTTGATTTTCCTAAATTGGCAAGTTATTCCAACAATCTTGTACTTTTTGTCTAAACCTATAATTATAGTAATAAAAACCTATGACCCTTCTTCCATTCTTTTCTAGTGAAATCTATTGAAATTTAAAAGATTTTGTACCATGGTATTTTTTTAGTTGATCCACCAACCTTTTGGATAAAACTTGTGGAAAATACCTTTATACATTTTCTCACACCCACTATTAATGATTTTGTGGGTGTTTTGGAAGTTTTCATCATCCATATTTACCTATAATTTTGTTTTAAACATATACCAGCATGTGAAAAGGTATTAGTACATAATAATGTTTCAGGGTAATAAGATAACTTCGTATATGATCTTGATTTGGATGGATCTATAGATGATCTCAAGCTAATTGAGACACTATTTTGAGTCTTCTCTAAAGTAATACTCACTTTAGACACCTGTGTAGTATCATTATTTTTCTCAAAAGATTGGGAAGTTCCATATTTTATTTCCTTTAAATCTTGGAGTTTGATTCTTATCTCTAGATGCTTTATCTTGAGAGTGTTCTTCTCATCCATAAAAAATATCAACCTATCTTCCAAATACTTCTTCACTATCTTAATTTTTTCTTCATGCATTTTTTGATTATTGTAAATAATTATCAATTTCTTAAATTAATTTTGTTTTAATATCTGGTTGATAATTTTTTTTATACAGATATTATGCCACATTTCAAATGCATGGAAAGATTCAAAAAATATAACATAAAATCCATATTTCTCATAAAGATATATTTGAAATTATTTTTCATCCTAGTATATTCTTCCATTATGATGTGACATTGATTGATCTTTAGTACTCATAAGGTTTGGGAGACTAATGCACTATCCAATTTTCTTACCTAGTGTATTCTCTAATTATTAAAATTATTCTTCAAGCTATATTTTATCAAAAATAAGTCCTTTAATGGTACCAAGAATAAAATTTACCACTTATTTTTGAAATTTCATCAGATGATCTTTAATATCATAATGAATATCATTAATTAATGAATAATCATCACAACATGAATTAGCTTCCTCAAAAGGATCATAATTGATAAAAATATTATAACTTGGACCACTTTAATTACCTTTAGTTGGTGGTGTTTCCCCCTATATTTTTTATATTATTCTTTAACTTACTTTCCTCTCATTTCCTCATATTTTTAAATTTCCTAGAAGAAATCCCTAGAATTGTAATAATAGGATAATATTAAAATTTTCTCGATATGAGTTAGTTTAAACACTTAATAAAATTTTCACTTCACTAAGGCTATTAAAAACAATCAAAGAAAAAATTTGGATCTCAAGAGGGAACCTATGATCTGATACCAATTATAGAGCCTAAGGATCCTTTTGTAACCACTATAAGGGGTGGATCAATTGTCCAATATTTTTTAAAATTCCATTAATTCAACCTCTTAAACTTTTTAAGGTTCTTAATCCAATCAATTATTTATCTCAATATCACCTTCATGTGTAGTAATAATAAGAAAATATGAATCACATAATATTTTCAAGGTTTAAATGAAAGTCTTACTCCATGAAATTTTTGTTATACACCCCAACAAGTATTCTCTACTATAAAAATAAAATCAATTACAATGTATTCTGATCCCATAGGACTGTGATTGGTTATACCCACCAATCACCTTCCCTTGAAAACAACTAGTTATACACCCAAGTATTCAATCCTCCTGTTGGCCCTGGTTCTACACCCCAACCACTAACACTTTTTACTTAGTTGGTTATACACCCCTATATACTCTTCTTCCTTGACTCTGTATACACCCTATTTAGTCTTCTTGGTATTGATCCAATAGTATAAAGTTATATTTCTTCTTCTAAGTGATCTTCATCCATGATTCTATAGAATTAGGATTTCTCATTTACACCCTCAATATCTTCAATAATTTCTTGAAAAAATCTATTAGTCTTGAAACTATTTAACACCAAATTCTAGAATGATTTGGTTCTTCATAACTTCATGAATACTCTAGTTGATCACCTTTAAATACTCCTAGATTAAACTCAATTTCTTCTCTCTCCTCAATATAGAGGTGTATCAGTCTCACACTTATTCAGTTGTATATAGTTTTCAGAATAGTCTCATCATCAAAGGATTTTCATATTATATTCTTCATCATACCTATACAAATAAATAAACAATAATATCATGTATATTAAATCACATTAATTGTCATTATTGGAAGCATGTGATTTTTATCATTTCTCATTTGGTCAATGAATCTATATTATTTCCTCATTAATATCTAATATTAATTCATGTTTAACATCCTAGAATTTATCATCATCAAATGTTGCATGAATAACGATTCATGTATTTTAATATTCTATCCTTTAAGACTCAACTTAATTTCATCATTACATTTAATACTTTCTCACGTGGTTTTTAAATAACAAAAACCATGCAAAAATTTCATCTTCAAGTATACTCGTTTAAATTCCCAAATAATTCAAGTATCATTATCTCACATAGTCATAAAAATATAAACAACTACTCACTTATTTCTTTCCTAAACCAGCATGTGAATTGATCTCAGGTGGTCCTCGTCTGAATTATCAAACCTGTATGTAGAATATTTTCCTCATGTTATTGGATAGATTTTTTAATGAATATTGAACGTTTATCATTAATTATTATTTATAGTATTAAATCTAACATGATATGAACATATTAGGATTTATTTGTGGAAGTTACTACTCAACACATGTCTATTCACCTTGGATTACATTCATGCTCATGAATTTTCATGAATGTAAATGTCTAAGATATCTCTCTCATTCATGCATAACATCTCAATTAACTAATTCATGAATAGTACAATCTATACAATGCAACATCCTCCATATATTTTGAAGTTTCATTCTTATTATTGGTGACCTTCTTTTTATGGAATATTTATGCTCAATTCTTCAAAGGTATATCCCCATCATCCCCCACGAAAGGTTCATGCGGGCACCAAATAAGATATATATTGACACCTCATGGAAGATTCATAGAAGATATATATTTTACTGTAATCATTCATGGAACATCCATGTTATAGAAGGTATTTTATTACTATCCCTCGGGTAATATTTCCTTCATATAGAAGATATTTTCATATTCCTTATTTTAATGGAAGGTTTGTGTTGTTAATCCCTCATAAAAGCTCTATCTATGGTCAATCCTCATACTCATGGAAGTATGGATCTCATCTCAGCCATGAAATCATACTCATCATGGTTTCTTTATGTACTAAACCCTCGAAGGGATAAAGTTGGGAGATGACATGGGATTGAATCGAATGGTGTAGATCAACTCAATAAGATGACCCATGTCATTTACATATGTTTTAATGGTGGGTGAATAGTTTTCCACTTCGTGATTCTAAAATTAGAATTTTACATATCTAACTTTCTATTAATATATCTCTGCACATACAAAGATATCGATTTGTGAGTATATAGGTCTACTCTAGGCTTCCTCTATCTCTGCTATCATTCCACCTCATACGGTGGTTCTTGGTCACTCCCATGAATTCTTGTACATTTTATCGCAACTCCTATATGTTCATGATATCCTATTTACCACCTCAATCTAGTCATGTTGGCTAGATCCCATATGGTGAGCTCTACTCCCACATGTTCAGTTGAT
The DNA here is from genome assembly GCA_963277665.1 of Viscum album. Taxonomy (NCBI): domain Eukaryota; kingdom Viridiplantae; phylum Streptophyta; class Magnoliopsida; order Santalales; family Viscaceae; genus Viscum; species Viscum album. Next base: position 66,059,615 of record OY728128.1, read on the forward strand.
CTAGCCACTTGTATTGCTTGGGAATATCCAATTTTTTACTAAACACTTATAAAAAGAGTTATTAAATTATTCTTATAATGAAAATTCCATTATAAGTATTCTTATTGAAATTATTCATACAAAGAATATATATATTTTTTTATGGATACTCATCAAATATATTCATGTAATAGATGGATATTCATCATAACAATCTTTAAAAGTTTCCAAGACACTCCTTTGGGTAGTCATTGTGCATTATTTAAACATTGTTAACACATGTATTTAAGAAATATGACCAGCTTAACAATCGTCAGATAAAATTTTCCAAATATTCATGAACCTCACTACTTGAATTATTAAAAATGTTGCATCATGATTCCTTCACCATATAACATGTTAGTATATCAATTTTCTTAAGGACTTATGTCACATCTCAGCATCACTTTTAATTATTGATATCAGATTTTATTTATCATATCTTGTTTTGATTTTGTCTTATTAGGGTGAAATTTTAAAGGATTAATAGTTTTTTGGGCCTATTCATGTTTAGGTACATGGTTAGGGTAAACTTTATGGGTCATCCAATTAAACCATGGAAACAATTTTAGAGTTCTATAGGAGGGTTCACGATTATGTGCAAGGTTATTCCAAACCATATTGATTTCTATTTAAATCATGCTACATGGAGAGGAGGAATTTTTCATGGTTGGTACATGGTTTTCCAAGACATGCATCCAAACCATGAAAATTTTTTAGTATCTAAAAAAAGAATGCAGGTTTGGTGCATGGTTTATCAAACTGTGCATCCAAACCATGCGACATGATTTAATTAATCTAGATTTTTATTTTTAAGAACTGATACACCTATGATTTGACTCATTATTCTTCTTATGGGATGGGATCATGACCTTGGAGACTAATTTTATAAATTTTGAAGATTAGTTTCCTCTAGATGTTTGATTTTGTTAGAACCTTGGGTGTTAGATCTATTTTTAAATGGTTTATACTTTTTTCTCATCATTCTTCATTGATCTTCTAGATATATTATTTTCTCCTTGAACGGAATCTCTAATCAGGGCTGTTGATTCTAGATCAATGGTTTGTGATGTAATAAAATTGGTATTATTATTTATACTTCATGTAATTGGAAATCTATGTCCTGATATTTGATTTTTTTTGTGTATTCTTTGGAAATTGTCTAGGTAAGTGTTTTCTATCATTTATTTGTTCTAAAAATGGATGAATTTGAGATTCATGATTATAAATTCATGGTTTAGGATAATCTCATGTTTCCTATAGTTATATTCTTCCTTTTTTGTGTGGATATCATTGGAATTATTGGAATACCAAGTGTTGAGGTGGATGGTTTCATTTAAAGGATGTGTTTTACAAACTAACCATTCTCTCTCATTTCCTAAACTTTATTTCTAAATTGATAATGGTGTGATCACTAATTTATTAAAATGTATGTATAGTGTTTTTGATATAAAATGGTTCTTTCTCATTTTTATTTGATAAAGAAAGTTTTTTTTTCAATGAATCAAGGATTTTTTTTATGAAAAGTGGATTTCAAATCATGGATTTGATGTGAGAAATAGTTATGGAATTATTTATTGAATTTAAATAAAACCTTTTTAAATGATTTTACAAGTGCGTCACATGATTTCCTTGGGTACTTAGGTAGGGTTTCTTATCATGAATTTTCATTGATTGGTAGGGAGAATAACACATCAATGTATTCCTATACTCCTCTGGAGGGAATTTTAGGGACTAGTTTACATGACATCATAAGGGGGAATGACATGTCAATGTATTCCTATAGAAATTTTATTGGTGTACTAGAGAAAGTTTTAGTGAACACTAGTCATGATTGGTATTTGTATGATAAACCTAGAAATATTGGACCTATGTTACCCTAAAGGTAATTTCCATTATTCCCTAGTTTTTAAATGATATTTCATTCATTCTTTGATAAATGTAAAATGGTTTGTTGAAATGTGCATTGAAAACTATTTTATGTGAAAATGATGTCTTTAAAAAGGGGTAAATTTCCATGTTTTATATGAAATTGTGAAATTTTACATCATGAATTTTTTATTTTAAAATAATCATATTTGGATCATTATACAAAGATTAATAATAGAATAATTGGTTTGATCCCACTAGTCTTATTGTGGTCACACCCTGAATATAATCTTACATTTGTATAGACCATGTTTTTTCTTATACAGGAAATGTAAAGGTACTGCAAAGAGGAAATAAGTTTTCTTGGTTATCTAATATTAGGTATCTAATGGTGAGATGGTGGGATTTTACCCACATGATACATATAAATAGTGTTCATTATCTTTTATAATTGGGTTTTTTTCTAGATTTTTTACTTGGATTTTGACATGTTTTTCTTTTATTGTATAGCTACCACTGTTTGAATTTTCTTATGGAACTTTTTTATGTTAATTATTTACAAATATTTTTTATGTTGGTTTATTTCTCCCCAAGATGGGGTGGGTTAACATTTTATTCATGTCTCCCATCTCGAGTGGTTTTTAATAGGGTTTATTCATGGAGTCGGAAACACCCAATGCTTTCAAAAATCATAATTATCTACAATACTACTTTCCAAATTCATAGATCATTCAAGTTACATACCAAATATGCCTAATAACTCACATTATTTGAGATTATGGAATGTTGCGATCATCACACCCTATTGGGGAGGAATTATTTCCTACTCTCGGTCTCTCATGGGGATTTAATTCATGTTTGTGAATCTTTCCTAGACCTCAATATGGGATTGGTTACCCTTTCATTTACAACTAGTTATTTGTTACCCATTATTACTTAGTAGTTCTATTATAGTTTTTTCTATCTTTTAAATCCATACAAATAGGAAATATAGAATTTATTTTCATCAAGGAATGTGGTAGATATTTATGGTATCGGGATCAAGCCCATGAAGGGGCTTCCTATATATCCTTATAAAAAGAATTAGAACATTTATAGTTTATTTCCACTTAACAGGACACATTATATCTTTTAAATTTATTTGAAAAGGACTGATCCATGAATTTTAACATCATTTGGTAAGTATGACTAGGTAAAATTTACCTAGTAATAATTGGTGTGGGACCTATGCATGAGAAACCCTTTTGGTTAGCCTCATAGGAATTATATACTGATGAGGATGAGATATTTTCATAAGGTATATTTCCTTTTAAATGTGATCCACACTAATAATATGGCCCAATGAGGATAATATTGGGACCCATAAATAATATAGCCCTTTGGGTAGGAGTATTGTTTTATTCAAGTATATACCCTAATGAAAGATGGTTTATGTGGAATATAGAACTAATGGATGAAATTTCTGAAATCATGAGAATATATCCATATAAGGGAAGGGTGTAAATGATATCATATGGGATATATTCTAATTATACTTATGATGAAAAGTTAATGATGTTCTATTTGGACCTTAGAGTGGTATCATGTGCATCCCATCAAGCCAGGAATCAAAACCCATGTCATTTGAATGAAATAGTCATATGATAGTACCATACAATGTAGTTTAACTTAATATGGTGACAATATATTTAGGTTCATTTGAATATGGGATATGTGGGTTTTATCCTTGGAGAGGCATCCTGCATATCCTATGAATATAGGAATCATAGTCCTCATAGTTCTGATGTTATGGGTGTCTATGTCATAAAAATGTGACAAAAAATATTTGACCAGAGCTTATGTGTATAAGGATAGCCTAATATGTTACATTTGGAATATTTCCATTTATAGTAGAGGAAGATATGGTTAGGAATTACACCTATAGAGGAGGTACATATTGAAGGAATTTTCATCATGCTAATGGCATGATCACTGAAAATATCTAAACCGATGTGAGTCATGATCAATGTGAGAAAAAATATATAGAATAACATCAGACACATTTAATATGGATATAAGATAGTATTTCAATGTGTTTTAAACACAATTACATCACTAAAAGGAGTACGGTTATGAGTCCCATAGAGAATATAGCTCTATGAGAAAAGAATTGTGAGCTTCAACAGGGAATAGTAAAATGTGAAAGTTATACATAGGAGAATTTGATAGTAAAATAAAAAAGGTACCATATTTTTTTAGAGGAATATGGACTCATGGAATGATAGTCTATAAATATATGTTGTATGTAGAGGGTCATACCTTGAAAATTAATCTTATATATCCTATTTATAATAGGAATCAGAGTCCTCATAGTACATATGTACTTTTCTCATTGATGGGAAAGGAAGGTTGATTAAACTCATAAGGATTTTGGACCAATGATTTAGAAAATATTAGTGGATATTAAGGTAAATAGACTTATGGGAGAGAATTAAACATGGTATTAAAAGAGTTTGAGTATAATTCTTAGGATCCAGGCGATTACATAAATCCCATGGGGTTATGTGATTCACATAAAGTAGGTTGGGTCATATGTTCATGTAAAGGCCATAAAATCTTATGATCACATGAAGGAAAAGGGGTCACATGTGAATGCAAGGGCATGAGGTCCATGCTATCACATAACTGGTATTATAGATAGGTGATCACTGGAATGATCATGTGACCAAGTAGAAATCTTGTGATTTCATGAATAATAAGTCAACTCATGATCACATGTCTATTAAGTTTTCATGGGACCACATGAATGAATGGTTACTACACAGCCATCCCTCACTCCAATGTTCAGGCTCATTTACAAAGATGACCCATTATTATTAAATTTATTCTATGTTATTATCCAAAATTATCAAGTATGTGGCCTCAAAATTTTGTGATTATCCTTATCCCTTTCTCAATCATCTCTCCAAGTATCCATCTCAACTAGTGTAAAATTCAGTTGTCTGGGGTTTTATAGACATTTCCATCCCTATATATGTGTTGTTTCCCATTATGGGAATGCCCCATCCACATATTAAGTATGGAGAATATTATCCATATAAGTCAGTAGTGTCTCTTTCACCTCACATGACCAAATGGGATACCATCAATGGAATCTCCCAAGTGAATCACATGAATTATAGTGATAATGAGATAGTCCTATAACAAATATCATCACCCTAGATTTAATCACATGATCTATTTTTTATGGGGAAAGCACGTGACTCTAGATGGTGTTGCATAAAATATAGTGACCATGAGACCAGATTTCCTTAGACAACTTCCATCATGTGACCCATTTAGTGTTACACTATCACATGTGTCTGAGAGTCCTCGCATTTAGGTTTCAAAATTAGGATATCACATTACTTGGGGGAATCAAGTGATGATCAGTGGCCATGAGATAGGCCTTTCATAGAAAGTCTCATCTGATTTCCAGCATGGTATCTCATGATAAGGCCTAGGTTATGTGATCATGCATCTATTTCATGGTAATGTGATCATGTGACTTGATTTTATGACCCTTAAATGTTCATGTGCTCTAGACAAAAAAAATTCTTCTTATCATTAAAATTATATAAAAATGGAACTCATGCATTAGGTATTTTTTCAACAAAAAATTTTCCAATGTTTTTCTAGAATTCATCAACAAATTCCCCCATCAGAAAGAAATTCTAGAAGAAAAATGGAGGAATAAATTATGAGGTATTAAATTTTCATATGAGTAATTTAAGATTCCATATGTCTTTTGGTCTTTTATATGCTTCTTAGTATTCTATGACCATTTTCATTTTGGTCTTCTGGGTGATCCTTGGCATTCTGTGAAATCTCTTATAAGTAGGAGGGAGAGGGGTAGGAGACCTCACTTAAAACTTAGAGGTATGAGAGCTTTTTTTTATTAATTTCACATGAACCAATGGCCCAATCCCTTTCATGTGATATATTTTCATAAACCAGTCACATTATCCTGTCATGTGAATGAATTGAATTGCATAATCAATCAATGGTAACTATCTTGTGCCAGTGTCTCATATATATGGCTTGTTTACATGATTCACATAATCTCTTAGGTGTTACACGATTTCCTAAATCTTATAGGGGTAGGATATTCACATGAACATTTTATGGTCAGATGATATCATGACCTTATATATTCCACACACTTCTCATTATGTTTTCCAATTCATGCGCCCCTTTTTATTCAAGCATCTTTTCAAATCCAAACTCTTACACTTTATACCCTTAAGCTAGATTTCCTTATTTTCTAATGTATGTGTATTTAAGAATATATATATATAAGTGGATATGGATCATAATAATTCTATGTTCATTGGTGTGAATGTTGACCAGTACATAGTCATTCAGTCTACCCAAGAGTGCCAAGAAAGTTTCATGGGGAAGAATCTATTGGATTATTTGATATCTTATTGATTTAACTTATATGGTTTTGGTCTTCATAATTAATCACTAACCATTCCACCTAGGGTAGTTATTTTTCCTCCCTCTAGGATCCTCAATACTCATAGTACACTTAGGGACAATATTTAATATATAGGCCACTTCACTCCTGAAGGGGATCGCTATGATAGATACATTATAAAACCTATATTGATGGATTTAGAATTGGTATGGAATGATTCTATTACTAAAACCTACATCTGTAGATTGATAATGAGAAATTGAATCTCCAAATAGAAATTCATGTGTTTATCCAGATGTGATATTCGATCAGACATAAGTTTTAGAATGGACAGGGACTGTCCCTTTTGGTTGAAATACACTACTATAGAGTTTTTAGTTGAACTAAAGTAGACTAGCCTATATTAGGATGTTTGGATTTCTTAGACACTCACATATTGAAACAAAGGACTCATGGAAGACATGATTAGTTAATGGATTCTGGACACAAATACATTCCAACTAATTCATAGTAAGGTGGGAATTATTCCATGCGACATAAAGAAGATATATGGTGCACTGATTTTGAGAGATATGTATAATGAGTTTCTCCCTATATGGTGTTCTTATGATGATACAGAATGGACTCCTTCCATTGTGAAGTAGTTGATAAACATGTCCAAGGAGTTCCTTATTAAGGACCTATATCCGGGAGTTTATATCCCATATATAACAACCCTGCTTTTTATTACACACTTAAACATGATTTATTACCTAAACTCTTCACTTGATAAAACATAGAATATCTTTAGGTATAGTGTATTTGGGGATTAGTAACATTACATAACGACTTAAAACATGAAACAAAAAATCTTTATTGAAAAATTCCTTTACATAACCACTACATTCCCTCGTACTTAGCATTGAATGGGGTACCCTGCGGACATGAATAAGAAAAGGGTGAGCTACAAAGCCCAGTAAGGGAGTAAAAAAGGCATAACATGAAGAATACAATACATGTTAGGAAATAGTAATATCAATGTATCATAAAATAAACTTGAATATAAAGGCATTATAACATGGAAATGTGGAAACAACACTTAACAAGGAATTAGCATGAGCCAAGGCTTCTTGCACATAGAGCATGAGTAAAACCTCATTGAACTTGAATTAGCATGAGTAAATCCTCATTTCACTTGAATTATCATGAGTAAATCCTCATTTCACTTGAAGTATCATGATACTAAACTTTACCCAACACATTGGAGCACTATCAGGGCACTCACTTCATAAATATTTCATTTCGTGCATAAGTGTGCCACATGGATCATACAACATGGAATCATTCATCGTTATTTATTCCATGATAAAGGGATGTTGAATACATACATGAAGCTTTATAATCAATAAGTAAATGTTCATAAAGTTTAATACCTTCGACACATAAATGGGTATGGTATTCACTACACAATGACATTAGCTTGGAAAATTGTGGTGCAATTTCGGCAGTGTAACAGCGTGACATAAGAATTCATAAAAATGGTTGATGAGAGTGGAAGGGGTGTCTTATCATATTTACACAAAATGGATAGTAAGGGGTTAATATATATACATGTTCCAACAAATGTAATGGAATTTATATTTGTAATACAAAATAATTGCTTGAATGTAAATGAGGAGAGAGAAATCCCTTATGGAATTTCATCATGGTAAAGGGTATACATGGGATGCATTAATGAGAGAGAAAAGGGGTATCTCATCATACAAACATAAATAGAGTAGTATGGGGGAGGGGATAAATTATACCCCAACATTTATAATTGATAATAAAATGGCATAACAGTATTAAGAAACATAGATAAAATGAGAAAGGAAGGAATACCTTACTTGGAAGTGTGATCCCAAAGGATTGGCAGGGTCTTGAGAGTGAAGGACCCCGGGACACCCTGAGAGGGGAGGGGTGAATCAGGGTGTAAAATTTTTCTTTTAAAATGATGGATCTTGTTCCCATGTTGGTAGGAACTAGTTTAACATGTAATATGGATATGAGAAGCAATAAAACATTCACATGCAAAGATATGACATAGCATTTTTACTTGGTTCACTACTAAGGGATACGTCCAAGGAGCATATGCTGACAAGTTGTCGGTTGTACCAAATTACACTATTATTCACTAGTTTTGGATTACAAAGGTTTGGGAACTGTCACTCTATCCTAGGCTCACTGCCTTTACAACTGTTCAGGGATATCCCACTACGCCCCTCGGGTCCCTCCAGTTGACTCCCTTTGGCTCGCTGCTTTTGATGAAGTCTCAGTCAGTTTATAGACGTGAAGGTCTCTTCAATAGATTCACATTGAAGTCTTTGCCTCTACTTAGCATGAGACTCTTCTTGAATCGAATAACGGTAATGATGCACTTGAATTCACTGAATCACTAAATCGGATAATCAGAAATGCGCAAACAAGTTTCACTGACAATTTCACACAACATCAAGTTTTACGCACAACCACAAGTTTTTCGCGCAAATTCACCTTTTTCATGCAAGTCAGAATTCTTCGTGCACCTTGGAATTTTTCGCGCAACTTTGAATTTTTTGCACAAGATGGAATATTCGCGCAACTTGAAATTTTTCATGCACCTCTCAATTTTTCGAGCAACGCCCTCTACGCAAACCTTTTATGTGCATCAGAACTTGGATCTTCTCTGAGTTTAAAACCATAAGGAATGATGGGGGTCGCCTCTTATTTATAGTCATTTCAGACCCCCTCGCAAAAAAACCCATCTTGGCACAAAAAAACTCGCATTCGGCACGCAATACTTTTTGTGCAGGAATTGTTTTTCGCGCACAACTCCATATTTTTCACACAGCCCATGCCTTTGCCATTTTTCGATGTTCTGATTCCAAAATACTATTTGTGCAAAAAACCGCACTACAATATTTTGCGCACCATGTTGTTTTTTGTGCACCATTCTGTTTTTCGCGCGCCATGCTTTTTCTCGCGCACGTCGCTATTTTTCACGCATGCTGCTGTTTTTCGCGCATGCCGCTGTTTTTCGTGCAAGCTTCCTTTATTTCGTGCACCACTTCCTTTTTTTCACACACCTCCTCTTGACAACAACCTATGTCTTCATTTTTCGATTTTCAGGTCCAAAAATTTGGAAAACACTGGAGAACAGCGCCACCTTCAATACCATTGTCTGCTTGAACTGTATGATCACTTTACTAGCACACATTATGAACTTCCACTGAGGATTGACAACAAACACAAACCAAAATCCAATTCCAACATAGAATGGACATAGTTCCAACAATTTCCACCATTGGTTTTGTTGGAAATCAGTAAATAAATTCAAAAGAGCACCAGCCACATGAAAACCAAAAACTCAAGAATCAACTCAGCCAACACTCTAAGTCTACGTGAGAAATACTCGGTGTAGAAAACAAGAGGGGAAGTGTGAATTGGGATCCCATGTTTTGTAATTCTCAATGATGCCTAAGCAATTCTCTTAAATTTTCCTAGAAGAATTACATGTCCAATGTATTTTTTCTTATCCTATCACTGAAATATCATCGTGATACCAAACATTTCCTGAATTTATTCCTTCTCCCCCATTGGAAATAAACCCAAAGATCAGTAGTTTCTCATTGAACATATCAATACACCCCCTGGATAGTATCTCCCCCATAAACCTATATCATATCCATAAAAATATTAAAAACAGTTAACATAACTAGAGAGAGGGGTATTTCATAACCTCCTTATGCACTAGGAGGTGGATGAACACCGAGGTTCAACCGATGCTTCTTGAACACAACCACTGACAGTGGTTTGGTCAGGATATCAGCCACTTGCTCGTCAGTACCCACATGATCCATTCTAATCATGCCTTTCTCAACTTTTTCTTTGATAAAGTGATACCTGATTTCAATATGTTTTGTACGAGAATTTTGAACAAGATTCTTTATAAGATCAATGGCACTCTTGTTATCACAGTAAATTACCATTGGTTGCTTCACCTCATCACCAATATCTGTTAGTTGTTGCTTCATCCATGGCAGTTTAGTGCATATCTTTGTGGTGGATATATACTCAGTTTCAGCAGTACTAAGAGAAGTACTATATTTTTTCTTTCTCAACCATCCAACACATTTATTCCTAATATAGAATGATCCACCACTAGTGTAAATTCTGTCCACTACATCACCAGCACAGTCAGCATCAGAAAATGCAGATAATTCACTATCCATTCCTGAAGCAAAGTATAGTCCACAATTGTGAGTACCTTGAATATAACTCATGATTCTTTTTACTACTGCCATATTTTCTTCCTTTGGATTACTCTGAAAGCGGACCTCTAGACATGTTGCAAAGACAATATCTATTCGTATCGCTGTTAGGTACAGTAGGCTCCCAATTATCCTCCTGTACATGGTGGGGTCTACATATTCCCCATCCTCACGCTTTCCAAGTTTGGTTCCAACTGCAATCGGAGTTGATATTGGTTTGGAGTCTTGCATATTAAACTTCTTCAAAATCTATCTTGCATAATTTTCCTGAGAAATGAAAGTGAAATCCTTCTTTTGAATCACCTGCAGCCCCAAGAAATATATGAGCTCCCCAATCATAGACATTTCAAATTCTGATTTCATGTGATTGGAAAATTAATCCACTGATTTCTTCCTGCTTCCAACAAATATAATGTCATCAACGTAGACTAGAACCATAAACTGATCTTTTGGAGAATTATTCATATATAGATTGTGATCTACTCCTCCTCTTTTGAATTCTAGCTTCTTGAGATAAGAGTCCAGCCGAGAATACCATGCTCATGGTGCCTACTTCAAACCATATAGAGCTTTCTTTAGTTTACAAACCTTTGTATCATCAGTACCAAGAAGAAAACCCACTGGTTGTTCAATGTAGACTTCTTCTTCGAGTACACCATTCAAAAACATTGTCTTGACATCTATTTGATATAATTTATATCCTCTTTAGAGTGCCATGGAAAGGAAAATCCTGATTGACTCTAGTCTTACCACTGGAGAAAAGGTTTCTTTAACATCAACACCCTCAATATGGGAGTATCCTTTACATACCAGTTGTGCCTTGTTTCTAATAACACTTCCATGCTCATCAAACTTTTTCTTGAAGATCCATTTTGTACCAATCACATTGTGACCTTCGGGTCTCTGGACAAGATCCCATGTCTGATTCTTGTCAATCTGATCTAACTCTTCATTCATGGATTTCACCCATGATTCATCTTTGCAGCTTCTTCAAATGAGGATGGCACCACAACTGACATAAATACAGATTGTGTGTTATTCCCCATCCTCCTTATTTGTGTGGGTGCACTCCTATCCCCAATTATGTTAGATGGATCAATCTCAGCTCTTCGATTTTTCCTGTGTGGTTCAATTACATTCTCTCCAGCCAAGGTTTCTTCTTCAGATTCTTCTTCTGAGTAAACATCATGATGTGACTGCTCAGTGTTTTGTACACCTTCCTCTATTTATTTATTTTCATTTTCTCCATGTTCACTTTCTTCCACACTTTCTATCACATCATCATATGAAATCCTTGAAGAATTTTTGGTTTTATCTTCAATGATCTTAACATCACTACTTTCCACAATCCTTCCCAATCACTTGTTGAAACACTTGTAGGCTTTGTTGTTCATTGAGTATCCAAGGAAAATTCCTTCATCTTCATTGTCACCATACTTCCCTTGATTTCCTTATTTGTTCCTGATGAAGAATTTACTCCCAAAAACACGAAAATATTTCAAAGAGGGATTCCTTCCATGCCACAATTCATATGGTGTCTTGGTCTCACCCATATAAAGTCTCGTTCGATTTTGAATATACACTGCATCTTGAACAGCCTCTTTCCAGTAATGTTGTGGAATACTACTCTCAATCAGCATAGTTCATGCCAGGTTGTTCACCTATAGATTCATGCGTTCAACAACTCCATTTTATTGTAGAGTTCTCACTATTTCTAACTCATGTTGTATCCCATGTTTCTCTAGATATTTTTCAAATTCAATGGATGTGTATTCCCCTCCATTGTCAGATTGCAACACTTTGATTGTTCGTCCAGTATCATTCTCGTTGATTCACCGATATGTTTTCATGCAGTCAATCACTTTTTGTTTCCTATGAATGACCATTACACATGCCATTCTACTATAATCATCTATGAAAATGACAAAGTACCTTTCTCCATGAGTTTCGGAAACATTTATCGGCCCGCATACATCTGTATGAATTAGATCAAGAAGATGAGATGCCCTTTTCTTCTTTGGCCAATATGAATTGCAGACCAGCTTCCTACGAATGCAAGCATCACAAGATTTTCATGCTCACACTTCAGGTTGGGAATTTCTATGACAATACTCAATTTTGATATTTTCTCCATGTCTTGTTGATTTATGTGTCCCAGTCTCCGATGCCACAAATTGTTTTCTTCTTCAACAGTCATGTAACAAAAATTTTCTTTACTATCAACCTGATACAAGTTTCCTTCTGTTCTGCATCCCTTCATAATTGAATTGCATGTCTTTCCCTTGATAGTTCATCCTTTCTAATTAAAAGTAACTATAAGTCCATAGTTATAGAGTTGACTCACGCTGAGTAGATTATGACATAGGCCATCAACATAAAGGACTTCAGTTTTCTTTAGCTCTCCATTAGATAATTCAGTACTTCCACTGCCTTTGATTTTTAGAGCTCCATCATTACAAAATCCTAATGTAACATCAACCTTCCTTTTGATATCTGTTAACAGGCCAGAATTACCTGTCATATGATATAAACAACCACTATCCAGAATCCAGGTACTGTTTCTTTTTGTAGATTTGAGGACCACCTCTGCAAGGTTGGATTTCTCAATTTTCTTCCTTTATTTCCATGATACATTGGATTGAGTATTGAGAACTGATGGCATTTTAATTATCTCATCTGTGTACATTGGTTATTCATAGTCGAATTCTTCTTCAAGAGGAGAAAAACTATTTGTAAGAGCAACACTATCTTGTTGACGAGATATGACTTGTCTCGAACTCCGGTATGAGGTGTCCATGTCCCTTCTCTGCCTACAATTAACAACCTTATGACCAAAGTTATAACAATGAAAACAATATCCATATAAGTTGTTTCTTATATAAGAATTAGGATATGAATTTGTTCTCATTCATTGAACTCCCATATCTTCTCCATTCAGATAGCTTCCTACCTCTTCACAGTAAGACATGGTATGGCCTAAATATCCACAAAACTGACACTTTATGAGAGGAAATGTATTCTCACTTCTGTTTATCTTCATTCCTTCTTCGGTGGGACAATATTTTGAGGGCCCCTTTTTCAAGGAGTCTTGAGGATAATCTTCTTTTCTTCTTTCAGATTGAATTGTGGGTTTCTGTTTCAGCACTTCAGATGACTTTTCCACATCACCCACTTTTAGCATGCCTTTATTTTGGATACATTTATTTGCGGCATATGATGACTCTGCCTCACAACCAATTCCACTATTTCCCATGCAGGTATGTCTCTGATCATTTAAAATCTTTTCAACTCCATTAGAGCCAAGTTTTTCTCTCTCCAATAGCTCAGAATCTAAGAACCTTCCAAACTATATTTTCTTCCTTGATTCTTTTGAAATTGAATCTTTTTCAAGCTTACTCTTAATAGTAACAACTTCCTCTTCAAGACGCTCAACATTCTTGGACTTTTCCTCTAGTCTGGAGGTGAGTTCATTGATGACCTTTTCCTGCTCTTCAATTCTAAGCTTCATATCCACTACATCATCATTTATTTCAAGTATTTTATACTGTACTTTCACCAATTCTTCCAGTCATTCAATTTCAACTTCAAGTTGATCAAAATATTCTGTTGATTATTCTACAATTGATTTCCACTTATTTCAACTCTTACATTTAATCTAAAGCTTACTAACAGCATCCTTAAGTTGCAACTCGGGATTGGCACTAGTTGTCAACTGATTTTCTCCACCAGTATCTTCTGATTTTTCAATAGTGTCCATCATGGAAGCATAGTTCCCAGTTTTAAATTCTGGTTCTTCTTCATCATAGAATTCATTATCATATTCTTCCTCTTAACAGACAAAACTCTTCTTTGGTAATTTCTTTCTTGATTTTAATTCTCCCCTTTTGAAAAACCTTTTCTGAGGCTTCTCAATGTTTTCAGAATCGCTATTCTCATCATCAATCTTTCTTGAACACTGAGAGTCAATGTTACCAACTTTTCCACAATGAAAGCAAGCTAGAGGTAAATTCCCTTTGAATTTCCCTTTTCCATTCTATAACTTCTTTGCAATGAGAGAAAGAATTTATTTTTCCTTATCACCTTCACCACCACTATCTTTTGAGATTTTCAGTTTCTCAATGGCTTTGAACGCCATTTCCTTGCTCACTCGAGTCATGGAATCTTCTGGTTTGACTCTCATTTCATATGCCACCAGGCTGCTCAATAGATCATCCAGATAAAGTTTGGAAAGATCTCTTTTCTCAAGGGCTAAAAACTTTGCATTTTACAGGGGTGGAAGTCTTCTCAATATTTTTTTCACAATGTCTACGTCTTTGATTTCTTCACCTAGACCCCGAATTTCTCTAACTACTTCAGTAATTCAATTTAAGAAGGAGTCTGCATTCTCATCTGGATGCATCTTTAGATCACCGAACCTATTTTGCAGGAATTGAAGTTTTTACTCCTTCACCTTTCTATCTCCTTCATAAATATTTACAAGTTTATCCCACATGGACTTTTTTGAGGTGAAACTCATCACTTTTAGATAGATCTGATCAGAAAGGGCTGCGGTGAGAGAATTCTGTGATTTAGCATCAGCATCAAGAATTTTCCTATCTGCATCAGTCATAGCCAGCCCTGTTGGATCAATAACATGTATACCTTGCCTAGTGGAAAAAAGAACATCCATTCCAAGGGATCTTAGATAAGATCTCATTATGTTCTTCCAAATCTGAAAATTACTTTCATCAAATAGGGGAACTCCCCTAACACTAGCTGAATTTTCCATGGTGGTATAAGACAGATCAAACACCAGCAACCTCCCTTTGATACCACTTGAAGGACCCCAGGACACCCTGAGAGGGGAGGGGTGAATCAGGGTGTCAACTTTTTCTTTTAAAATGATGGATCTTGTTCCCACATTGGTAGGAACAAGTTTAACATGTATGATGGATAAGAGAAGCAATAAAACATTCACATTCAAAGAGATGACAGAGCATTTTTACTTGGTTCACTACTAAGGGATACATATGAGGAGCATATGATGATAGGTTGTTGGTCATACCAAATTCCACTATTCTTCACTAGTTGTGGATTAAAAAGGTTTAGGAACAGTCACTCTGTCTCAGGGTCACTACCTTTACAACTGTTTAGGGATAGCCCATTGTGCCCCTCGGGTCACTCCCATTGACTCCCCTTGGCTCCCTAATTTTGATGAAGTCTCAGTAAGTTTATAGACATGAAGGTCTCTTCAATAGATTCACATTGAATTCTTTGCCTCTACTTAGCACGAGACTCTTCTTGCATCGAAGACCGGTAAGGATGCACTTGAATTCACTGAATCACTCAACAAGATAATCAGAAATGCACAAACAGGTTTCACTGAAAATTTCACGCAACATCATGTTCTACATGAAACCAAAAGTTTTTCTCATAGATTCACCTTTTTCCCGCAAGTTGGAATTTTTCACACAACTTGGAATTTTTCGCATAACTTTGAATTTTTCTTGCAAGCAAGAATATTCACGCAACTTGGAATTTTTCGCGCAACTCTCAATTTTTCCGCACGATCCAGAATCTTTCGTGCAAGCCTCAATTTTTCACGCAACTCCCTTCATGTGAACCATTTATGCACATCAGACCTCAAATATTCTCTAGGTTTCCAACTATATGGAATGAGGGGGTCACCTATTATTTATATGCATTTCAGACCCCCTCGCGCAAAACCCATCTTGGTGCGAAAAACCTCTCATTTAGCACGTAATACTTTTCATGTAGGAAACGTTTTTCACGCACAACTCTATATTTTTCGCGCAGCCCATGCCTTTTCCATTTTTCGACGTTCTGATTCTGAAACACTATTTGCGTGAAAAACCTCACTCCACTATTTTGCGCACCATGCTGTTTTTCACGCACTACTCTGTTTTTCGCGTGCCACGCTGTTTTTCATGCACGCCTCTGTTTTTTGCGCACGTCGCTGTTTTTCACGCACGCCGCTATTTTTCACGCACACCACTGTTTTTTCACACAAGACTCCTTTATTTCACGCGCCACTTCCTTTTTGCACGCACCTCCTCTTTCCAACAACCAATGTCTTCATTTTCTATTTTTTAGGTCCAAAAATTTGGCAAACACTGGAGAACAGTGCCACCTTTAAGAGCTTGGGGTGGCTTGGGAGGATTCTAAATATAGGAGGGAAGTTCTTGGACAAACTCCAAAGGTTTTTATTTAAGAGGAAGTGGGGTCTTGGGTGGGTTTATATAGGAAAGGAGAGGTAATTATTTATTATTTAGGTTTGGGTCACCACACATTAAACTAATCCAAACCACTAACCAACCCATGGTTTTTGCCCATTTATTTTTCCAAATGGGAGTGGAAAACAATATTTTATAAGTCTAATGGAATAAATTCTTAAAATAATACAGTTTCTTATGTGTAGGTGAGTCACAATCTCAAAGAAATCAATTTAAAAAGGTAAAATGTTTTTGTAAGTCTTGAAGGGTCCCCTAAAGCATTGTAAAATAAATCAAACAAAACTAAAATAACATTATTTTAATGGTAAAGTATATATTGTCTGAACATAATGTTTATAGTATTTTATTACATCACCATTGGGTCATTATGATGTCATAAAACACATTATATATTTTAACGGAATTTAATTTTTACCCAAAAAATAAATTGTCTTAGAAAATTATGAAAAATTCACCATTGGATAATTTCGACATCCTAATTCCAAAAATAATATTAATTTTATCTAAATAATTTTTTAGATATGTGAATTTTTACTTTTAAAATAATAACTGACATTTATTGAAAATTCATGGGTTTTGACAAAAATAGCTTTCAAACCTTAATAAAAATTACAATTGTATTCATAAAAATTATACGATGATTTATACTTAATAAAAAGTAATTTAATAATAATAAAATATTATTAAAATATTATTTAATTTAGAAATCCATTAATTTATCAAAATTAATTTCTTAGTTGAATATTAACTAAAAATACTATTTGTACTTTAAAATTATTTACAAATTAACACCAATAATAAAATGAATGTATATTATTTATTATATACAAAAATAATGGACATAATAATAGTGCTAAGGTCTTTTTAAATAAACCCTTATAACACCTGCATAAGACTGAAGGGTAAGGTGTGCGATGGTGATAGACTCATAGGGTGGCTCGGATAACATCGCTCGTGTGGTAATCTCTATCAACTTCCACTTATCCCATAGGTGGTCCTGTTCGAGTTTAACATGTTGAAGCTTGGCTTGGGCTTGGTCAAGAGCTAAGCCTAATGATTCCACCTCCTTTATGATATCTATCAAATGGGCTTCAAATGGGGAAATTCTATTAGATGAGGCCATCACTTCCTTATTCTGAGTAAATTGGATTTGTTAAAGCCCTATATTTATATTAATCATGTGATCACTGTTCAACGGCGATATTAGAAATATTCACAATTCATAATGGTATTTTAAATTCCAAGAACATAAAACCAAGGAAATGAATACGTTATATAACCATCTTACATAATAATACATTTAATAAGATCAAGAGGAATTTTTATTAATAAAAGTTTGGGTCGTTACAATCTTCCCCCCTTAAGAAATTTCACCCTCAAAATTTTCTTTTCCCACACTAAAACAGATGCGGGTAACTATTCTTCATCACTTCCTCCGATTCCCACATTGCCTCTTTAAACTTGTGGTTTCTCTATAACACTTTCACAAGGGGCATTGTCTTATTTCGTAGAAATTTTTCTATAAAATCTAAGATCATCATTGGATGCTCCTTGTTAGAGAGATCGTCCTCTAACTGTAATACCACTGAAAAGAGTACATGTTAAGGGTCTGGTATGTACTTCCTTAAAAGGGATACATGAAAGACATCATGTACTTTGGCCATGGTAGTTGGAAGTGCAAGTCAATAGGCCATAGCCCCAACCCGATCAAGAATCTCGAAGGGGTCGATGTACCTAGGAATTAACATCCCTTACTTTCCAAACCTCATGACCTTCTTCCACAGAGATATGCATAGAAATACAATGTCTCTAAATTTTAAATCAAGGTCTCATTGACGGTTATCTTCATAACTCTTCTGTCAACTTTGGGATGCCTTTATATGCTACTGAATGCTTTTCACCTTCTCCACCATTTCTTTGTCCATTTCAGGTCCTAGCAGCTTATGCTCACTGACTTCATCCCAACACGTTGGTGTTCTGCACCTTTTCCCATAAAGGTCTTCATATGGTTCCATTTGGAGGCTCTAGTTGAAATTGTTATTGTAGGAGAATTCAACTGGTGGAAGATGTTGGTCCCATCCTACTTTGAAGTCCATAGAACATGATTTTGACATATCTTCCAGTGTCTAAATAGTTTTCATAGATTGGCCATCAGTTTGAGAATAATAGACCATACTGAATTCCAGTTTAGTGCTAAGAGAATGTTGGAGACTTTTCTATAACTTTGAGTTGAAATCTCAGATCACGATCGGATACAATAGATTGTGGTACTCCATGCAGTCTTACCTCTTCTTTGATGTAAATCCATGCAATTTGATTTAATGAGAAGTTCTCTAAAATCACGATAAAGTGAGCTGTCTTTGTAAGACGATCTACAATGACCCATATAGCATTGTTTCCTCAAGATGTCCTTGGAATTCCATTGACAAATTCCATGGTAATGTTTTCCCACTTCCATGTTGGTATGGGTAGTGATTGCATCATCCCCTTGTACTTTTTCCTCTCAGTATTCACTTGCTGACATATCAGTAACTTTGATGTATATTCAGCAATCTCCCTTTTCATATTGACCCACCAAAAAAATTCAGAGATCTCGATACATATTTGGGATCCCCAGATGAATAGAGAAATTTGAGCTATGTGCCTCATTCAGAATATTCTTCTTTATCTATGGATCAGATGGTACACATAATCGTGACCCAAATATCACAATTCCATCCTTGTCAACCATGAACTCTAAGGATTTCCCATTTCTGATAGCTTCCACCCTTTTCATAATTTCCACATCCTTTCTTTGAGAATCCTTCATTTTCTCCATAAGGGATGGTTTAGAAATCATTTGAGAAAGGATTGATGATGTTCCTCCCTTAATTATTCCCATTTCTATTCTCGACAAATCTAAGAATATTGGATCTTTTTTAATTCTAATCATTCATAAAGATGCAATATCCTTTTTACTTAGAGCATCTGCCACCTTGTTTTCCTTGCCGGGATGGTAGTGGATTAAGAAGTCATAATCCATGATGGGATCTATCCATCTTCATTGGCACATATTAAGCTCTTTTTATATGAATATATATTTGAGGCTCTTTTGATTAGTATATATCTAACACTTCTCCCCATATAGATAATGCCTCCATATTTTCAATGCAAAGATCACAAACGCCAACTCCAGATCATCTGTAAGATAGTTTTTCTCATGGATTTTCAGCTGCCTTGAGGCATAGGATATCACTTTATAATTTTTCATTAACACACAACCCAGGCCCTTCTTTGAAGCATCACTGAATACCACAAAAAGTTCCCCACTTGTGGGTAAAGTGAGAACGGGTGCAGTGATAAGCCTCCTTTTCAACTCTTTGAAGCTCTTTTCGCATTCATCACTCTAAGAAAGCTTTAATCCCTTCTAATTTATCTTGGTTAGAGGGTTGGAAAATCGTGAGAAATTTCTCAAAAATCAGAGATAATATCCAGCTAACCCTAAGAAGCAATGGATATTTGTTACCGATGTTGGCCTCAATCATCCCTCAATTGCGGTTGCCTTGGAGGGATCCATATATATCCCATTTCTTATGATGATATGACCCAATAATGAGACCTCATTCAACTAGAACTAACAATTACTATACTTTGTATAGATATTATCCTTTTTCAAGGTCTCTAGTACAGTTTTTAGATGATCTTCATGATCCTCCTTGGTTTTAGAGTATATTAGAATATCATATATAAATACTACCACAAATTTGTTTAGGTAATCTCTAAAGACTCTATTAATCAAGTCCATGAAGATTTTTGGAGCATTAGTGAGTCAGAAATACATTACTAGGAATTCATAGTGCCTTTATCTCATACGAAAAGCAGTCTTAGGAATATCCTCCTTCTTCACCGTTACTTGATAATATCCTGACCGCAAATCTACCTTGAAGAAGTATTGTGCTCCACACAGTTGATCTAACAAGTCATCAATTTGTGGTAGAGGATACTTATTCTTTACCATGATTTTGTTAATCTCATGATAATCAATGCAATGGTGCATTGACCCATCCTTCTTCTTTATGAAGAGGACTGGATCACCCCATGGTGAAACACTTGGGTGTATAAACCCTTTATCCAGATTCTCTTGTAGTTGTTTCTTTATCTCTTCAAGCTCCACAATATCTATTCTATACGGAGTCCTGGAAATTGAAAATGTCCTAGGTATAAGTTCAATTGACAATTCAACATCTCTTCTAGGAGGAAGACCATGCAATTCCTCAGGAAACACTTCAGTGAATTCCCTCACAATAGGCATGTCTTCAATGATGGTTTCTTCCTTGGAATCAATCATATAATCCAAATATACATGTTCGTAGGGCATTAATATCCATTCTTGAGATGATGTTTCTAAATAAGATTCATCTTCCTCCTTTCAATTTTATAGAATCAGGGGTTGATTCTCCATATGGAGAGTGATTTCCCTCTCACAGAAATTTATGTTGGATCTATATAAAGAAAGACAATCCATTCCAAGAATTGAATCAAATTCCACCAGAGGGAGTATAAAGAGATTCACTGGGAATTTTAATCCACAAATTATGATAGGGGAGTAGTTATATTCATGGGATGAAATGATTGCCCCATTTTCCATACTCACCGACATCTTTACTTCCATGATTTTTGGTGGTGTTGGGATTGTTCTCCTAAAATTTCAGGATATAAAAAATGTGTAGAAGCATAATCAAAAAGTATGTTTGTTATTCTTGAATGAATAACTAGCGTGCCTATCACCACTTCATTTTCAGGGTTCACTTCAGCAGTAGTGATGGAAAAAGCTCATCCTTACTTCCCTGGAGGTTTTAGGTTGCATCCAAAATCCCTTGGCTTACGGCACTAATTTGCAAGGTGCCCGGTTTATTTGTAGTTGAACCAATGAATAATGCCTTGAGATTCGAACAGAGTGTTCCTCTCCTATGTTGCAGCTGCAGGTTTCTCTTTTTGTTAGTTAACATCTTGGTGCACTTCTCTTCCACACCTAAAGCATTTCCTCATCCCCTTCAGGCAATTTCTAGGGTGCTTCTTTCCACACCTTTGGCAAGTGGGATGCTAGATTTTATTTGCACCATTGGATTTATCCATTAGACTTTCCAAATTGAAGTATGACTTACACTTCGTATCCCCATGATACCCTTGATATTATCAGATCTCCATTTTGACCTTGATGGCACATCAGAAAATTTCCTCATAGCTGTCGAAGTCACGGATTTCCCGGGATTTTCACAGGCTAGGTTCCATCCCACCAAAGAAGCAGTCAACCTTGCATTTAGGGGTTACAACAAAGTCGTAGGTGTATCATGCAAGCCTTGTGAATTTTACCTCGTATGCTCTGATTGATCTGTCATCTTTTTTACTTAAGGGAAAGGAAGTATCTTTCCATCTTAAATTAGAGGGTGCGAAGAAAATATTTATTGAAAAACATTTTTCAGAAATCCTTCTACTCTAATGCCTCAATCTCCTCCTTAGGCTTCATATTTTTTATCAATTTCCATCATTGATCAGCTTCACCCTCCATACAATAAGCATCCATAAGAACCTTCTCTTGTTTGGAACATTTAAGGATGGATAATATCTTTTCAATGGAGTTGATCCATTATTCGGCAATTAAGGGATCAGATGATCCATTAAAAGTATGAGGCCTTTGTCTCATGAAGCTCTCGATAGTGAATTGTTATTTCTTAGGGGGGTTTAATTTTTCTCTTGACCCATGTTTCTATTCAAATCTTGAGTTAACTAAGAGATTATCATGACAATGTTCACGATTCTTTCTCCCATCGGATTGGGCATCTCATTAGAACAGCCATCACATTGGTCTTTGCATTGGTTGTTAGCTCGAGTCCTCATATTGCCGATCATTGGATGGATTAAAAGGAAATTTTGGGGTAACACATAAAGGGTAATCCAAGGAAAAAATGGATGACTTATAAAAAACTTTTATTTCCTTAAGTTAATAATCTATAGGCTTCAATCTATGTTATCCAAGATATACTTTCTAACATATATTCTTAAGGGCATTTTTTTAATTCCCTTAATAATGGTTCATACTAATCTTGTGAATTTACCAAAGCATATACCCTAGAACTTTCATAAACAAGAGTTTAGCAAGGCTCGTTGTCGTGTACTAGGATACCCTATGTCAAGCCCGAAACTCCTTGTTGGAGTTTTCACTCCTAGATAAATCTGTGCCAGAGCTGCTTCTACCTGCTCGTATCTAGACAGGGATGTATTTTCTTGATAAACTACTTAATCAATAATCACCAAAACTTGGGGATGTTTTTATTATACTTAGTCTTATCCCTAAATCTTTAACTATGGTTTTCTAATCCTAATCCCAAAAATAACTAAACATGTCCTTTGATACCAACTATAACAACACTTCTTTTTATTATACACTTAAACATGATTGATTACATAAACTTTTCACTTGATACAACATAGAAGATCGATAGTTATAGTTTATTTTGGGATTATGAACATTACATAATTACTTAAAACATGAAACACAACATCTTTATTTAAAACTTCCTTTACATGACCACTACATTCCCTCGTACTTAGTATTTCATGGGGTAACCTGAGGACATACATAAGAAAAGGGTGAGCTATAAATCCCAGTAAGGGATTAAACAAGGCATAAAATGAAGAATACAATACATTTTAGTTAATAGTAATATCAATGGAGCATAAAAGAAACATGAGCATAAAGGCATGATAACATGGAAATGTGGCAACAACACTTAACATGGAATTAGCATGATCCAAGGCTCATTGAACATGGAGCATAAGTAAACCCTCATTTCACAAGAATTAGCATGAGTAAATCCTCATTAAACTTGAATTATAATGGTTAAATACTCATTTAACTTGACTTATCATGATACTAAACTTTACCTAATGCATTAGAGCGCTATCAGGGTGCACCCTTCATAAACATTCCATTTCATGCATAAGTGTGCCACATGGATCATACAACATGGAATCATTCATCATCATTTATTCCAAGATAAATATATGTGTAATAAATACTTGAATCTTTATAATTAATAAGTAAATGTTCATAAAGTTTAATACCCTTGATAGATAAATGGGTATGGTATTCACTACACAATGATATTGGCTTGGAAAATCGTGGTACAATTTCAACAGCGTAACGGCGTGACATAAGAATTCATAAAAAAATTGATGAGAGTGGAAGGGGTGTCTTATTATATTTACATGAAATGGAAATTAAGGGTTTCATATAGATACATGTCCCAACATATGTAATGGAATTTATATTTGTAATACCAAATAATTGCTTAAATGTAGATGAGGAAAGAGAAATCCATTATGGAATTTTGGCATGGTAATGGGTGTACATAGGAGGCATTAATGAGAGAAAAAAGGGGTCTCTAATCATCCAAACATAAATAGAAAATTATGGGGGAGGTGAGAAATTATACCCCAACATTTATAATTGATAATAAAATGTCATAACAATACTAAGAAACTTGGATAAAATGAGAAAGGAAGGAATACCTTACTTGGAAGTGTGAACCCAAAGGCTTGGGAGGGGATTGAGAGAGGATTATTGAGAGATTTGGGCACATTGGGAGGATTATAGAGAGAGGAGGTCAGGTCTTGGACTAACTCAAAAGGCTTTGAGTGAAGATTAAGTGGGAGCTTGGGTGGGTTTATATAGGAAATGAGAGGGAATTCTTTATTATTTAAGTTTGGATCACCACACAATAAACTAATCAAAACCACAAACCAGACCATGGTTTTTGCCCATGGTTTTTTCCAAAGGGTATTGGAAAACAATATTATATAATGTAAATGTCTGGAATTCTTAAAATAATAGGGTTTCTTATGTGGAGGTGAGTCACACTCTCAAGGAAATCAATTTAAAAGGGTAAAATGTTTTTATAAGTCTTGAAGGGTCCACTAAAGCATTGTAAAATAAATCAAAAAAAACTAAAATAACATTATTTTAATTTTAAAACATATATTGGCCGAAAATAATGTTTATATTATTTTATTACATCACTATTTGGTCATTATGATGTCATAAAACACATTATATATTTAAACGGTATTTAATTTTTACACAAAAAATCAACAGTCTTAGAAAATTATGAAAAAAATTTCCATTGGATAATTTCGACATAATGATTCCAAAAATAATATTCATGCTATCTAAATAATTTTATAAATTTTTGAATTTTTACTTTTAAAATAAAAACCGGAATTTATCAAAAATTCATGGGTTTTGACAAAAACAGCTTCCAAACCTTAATAAAAATTAAAATTGTATTCATAAAAATTATACGATCATTTATAATTAATAAAAATAAATTTAATAATAATAATATTTTATTAAAATATTATTTAATTAAAAAATCAATTAATTTATCAAAATAGATTTCTTAGTTGAATATTAACTAAAAATATTATTTGTTCTTTAAAAACAATTTACAAAGTTACAACAATAATAAAATGAATTTATATTATTTATTATATACAAAAATAATTCACATAATCATAGTGCTAAGGTCTTGTTACATAACCCCTTATAACACCCGCATAAGACCAAATGGTAAGGTGTGCGATGGTGATAGACTCCTGGGGTGGCTCAGATAACATCGCTCAGGTGGTAATCTATATCAACTTCCACATCTCCCATAGGTGGTTATGTTCGAGCTTAACATGTTGAATCTCGGATTAGGCTTGGTCAAGAGAGAATCCCAATGATGCTACCTCCTTTCTAAAATCTAACAAATGGGCTTCGTATGGGGAAAGTCATCTAGATGTGGCCATCGCTTCCTTTGTCTGAGTAAATTGGATTTGTTAAAGCCCCATATTTATACTAATCATATGATCACTGTTCAAAAGCTATATTAGCAATGGTCACAATTCTTAATATTATTTTAAAATCCAAAAACATGGAAGTGAATATGTTATATAACCATCTTACATAATAAGACATTTAATTAGATCAAGAGGAATTTTTATTAATAAAATTTTGGGTCGTTACGCCATACAAGAAGTGGGTTGAACTATTTATCAAGAAGACTTAACAAAATTCCCTATCCAAGAATTATAATTCCTTCCCATAATGATAATATAATATATAAGAATGTACATATTTGATGACATTTTAAGAGGGTCAGTTCAATGATCGGGGGTGGACGGTCGCCTCCTAGTCCCACCCACTTATTCAGATTACTAGTTTCCTAGAAATATACCTGAGTGGAAACTTATTTACAATTTGGGAGAATGGTTGAGTTATGGTTTACACCTTAATTGTGGAGGCATTGATGTAAATTTGAATAAATTTTGGTTTGGTTGTTACTTCATTGGCCAAGCTATACAGCCAATTGCACCACGTCTAGTAAGGAAGGGCCCCGTACATATTCTTTGACCCCTACCAAGTGATATGGAGATAGATATGAGCCTTTATGGGGTATCTAAGAGTTTATAACTTCTCATAATATTATAGGTTCCTAATTGAGTCCACTTATATAGAGTATATATAGTGTTAGGACATCCATGCATAAGAATTGGGAAATAAGGTGCTAACTGAACCAGCACAACCAGATTGTCTTCATGCCATATATGGTGGCCACATGTTCAATCATTGAAAATGGAAAGGGTGATATTGAGGCCTGAGTTTATCAGAAATAAATCCATTAGAGTTCTATATCTACAAGGAATTATATTTTTTTTATTGGTATATACCATTCCACTTTAGAAGTCATATATGGTGTATTCATCCAAAATACCCAGCTTCTCCCCATTTTTTTTGAAAGGCATCCCATAATGGCTCAGAAATTCTGCTTGATGTTGAACCGAGATTAAAATAATGTTTAGTCAATGCTTGGGTTTGGTCATACTCAAATGAGAAATTCAAATCATTAGTGATGAAGTCTATAGATATTCCACAAGTGGTCAAGGGTGATGTTGTAGAGGCTTTGGCGGCATCAAAATGATAGAGTATTATTAATAATTCATATTATATTAGATATGAACCTATATAGATTAACTACATGTATATGAGGCATTTGGATTTAGATCCGCAGTCAAGAAAAGCACCAAAAAATACAAAAATGGTGAGTGGAGTGCATTCAAATGAAATCCAGGATAGTAGGGTGCCTACTCTACATGTGCATTCCTTTACTATAACATTCTAGTAATGGAATGACTATATAAAGGAGAGATAAATTTCCAAGTCATGTAAGTTGATGTGTCAGGAAGAGGTGGAACTGGAGGGTTTTGGGAACATGACCTCTCTTGGAGGCATTTCCTACAAACAACAACTCGCTGAAGTTGAAGCATTCCTCTAGGACCTCAATTGTAACACCCCGACCCTAGTTACCCAGATTCGGTGCATTATTGAGTAACATTGGCATGATCACAAAAGATCAAGTCTCGAAAGACCGATTAGTTTAGTAGCCTTGGAAACAGTAGATACATTCATAAGTCTTACATTACATCATAAAGTAGAACAAAACTACAACAACATCTTGTCTTCATATCCCCTCATACTATCCCTATAGGTCATTCATAATATACTTCATCACATCCTGGAAAAATTAAAAACATTGAAAGGGGTGAGCTCAGATGCTCAGTAAGGATAACAATATAGCGAAAGCTTTCATAAACAAACATAAACATTTAAGGAAATGTATAACTAAAACAAAAGCCTTTTAAACTTGAACTTCAACATAATATGGAAAAAGTAAAATGAGAAAATTCCATTTACTTATTCACATGGATATTCTACTGGTCAAATAATCACATGCAATATCAATAACCACTTTCACAATGATGGAATGCATAATGCCAGACTATCATAACCACGTAGCCAAGGCCTCGTGCCAAGACTACAAATAATATTTTTTCAAGGCCTCATCTCAAGACACTAGTTTGTCTCATGATACCCGCCGATGCATCGAGGAACTATAGCGGGCTCCACTCATCACTTATTAAGTCCAATGCATTCCTCATATGAACAGGTTTAAACATATCATAAACCATAACATAATCGTATCACATAAAACATGCATAAAGGAAACATAACATTTCCACATTTCAATCACAAGATATCAATAAAACACATTGATATAATAAAAACATTATCAAAACCATTTTCAATACCAAAATAAAAGAAAATTAAAACTTGGTATTTATTTTTCATTTAAAAAAAGTTATGGCTTATAGAGGAAGGCGAAACTCAAATAATGGTCACGGCAGCGGAGAAGTCGTTGTCACCGCATATGTACGACAAGAAAAACATTCCTTTTTGTCATTTATTAAAATTATTTGTATAAAAATATTCCTTTTGAATAGACATAAAAGTCAAAGGGGTTTATACACCATATAAAAGAAAGTTGTGTATAAAACAAAATATGTCTCAATGAAAGGAGATTGAGTCGAAATCCTTACAAAGATCATTTTTTTAATAGATAGTTCTATTATGTGTATTCACTATAATTACACATAAAGAAAGTAAAAATACAAGATAGGAAATAATAATATCATGACATAATTTGAAAGTAGGAGATTATCCCAAAGAATAGAAATTGGGTTAAGAAGTTCTCTTACCTCCTGTCTGACTTGACTCGATCGTTCTTTAATATCCTGAATAATAAACTAGAGTTAATTTATAATTTCTTAAGAACCTTTTTCTAGTTAATTATCCCTTTTATATCACTTATTACAATGTTACGAAAATTATGTAGTCATTTAAGTTAATAACGGTCGTTTTGTCGATCTTTGGTACTTGAGTCAAAAATAAACTTGTTATAATTACAAGTTGTTTCATGTGGTGAAATATCAATTATATCCATAATTATATTCATGATGTAGATATCATATATATCATATATATCCAGTATATACATGCATTTATAATATTACAAAACATTTAGAGGTAAGAAATGAAATGCACCGTTCATGGAGACGGTAAGTCGTACGTACGCATGAACGCTACTTTCATTTCTATTTTGTAATTAATGTAATGAAATTATAATTATATAAAGGTGTATTATAATTCCAGTATAATATCATATAAAATATCATTTACTCCATCCTTTATACGTCCCACATATGGCATTAACGATTCAAATCACTTTGAGGGGGTGGTAGTCTGCACTTCCTAAAATGAAATTATCACATTTACCCACAATGGAAATAATTAAGGTATGCCATAAATGAAAAATACAGAATCATAAGGAAAATAAAAACATAATATATATCATATATATAAATATTTTCATCATAATGGACACCATGAGGTGTTAAAAGAATATTGAACAATCGTCGTTTCGTGAGGCAGAAATTCACCAACCACAGAAACAGTATGTTCTTTAACCATTAAACGAAGGTGTGTGTAATTGTAAATAAAATCCTTCTCATAACAACATCCTAGCATACTGAGGATACTGTTGTTGTTACAAAATAAAGTAATAAAAAGATTTTAAGGGGTTGGAGAAGCAAAATAAAACAAAATAACATAAGAGAAGACATTACCTTAAAATCAGGTAACTCTTTTTGATTTGAGCCAAAGGATTCCTTGGGAAGAATTCTGCCCAAAGTGAGGCTTATAGGAGTAATAGAGGGAAATTTAGAGAGTATTTGTGCATAGTTTGGCTGAGCCAAATGGATTGGAATGTGTGAATAAGGTGGTAGTGGTGGGGGCCTTTTATAAGAGGAGAGGAGGGGCACTCTTGGAATGTCATGAAATGTTACTTTCTTATATAATGATTTTCGGATTTTAAAGGTCCCACAGTTATATATTTAGTGTATAAGGTGATAAGGGTTCGAAATATACTCATCCAATAGGTTTTTGACAAGTGTAAGTCTTAGATTTTACATTATCTTTTCATTTTATTTAAATCGTTAATTAATGAAGTAATCGTTGCATCATCATGGTGTCCTAAAAAATTTAATTTATTTAATGTCTAAAAAATATAAAAAAAATATCATGATGTAGGAAATGTTTTTATATTTCCAATTAATATTTATAGTCTAAAATTTAACTTAAATAACCCCCTATAATAATTTGTTTGGTAAAACAACACATGTTTGTGACAATTTTATTTTTACTTTAAATAAAAAGTTATTAATGTCATTTTCTTACCCAAGTGGCACCATTGGGTCCCCAAGTTGACACATGGATTGTATTGGTCGGCCATGACTCATAAAATAAGGTTAGGACAAGTTTAAGGGTATTTTCATATTTTTATAATATCATTTTTACCTTAAATTTCACTAATTACCTTTAATCGCAATTAATTAAACTTAAAAGTTATTATTCACAAAAAAAATTATTTTAATCCCATTGAACCACATTTTACTTCCTAATGAAAACCATGTATGTCATATTTTTGAAAATCAAATCACAGAAGTGGTAATGTTTCATTTAAAAGAAAAATCGGTTTTTTAACTACCACTTAGTGGTTTCACTATTCATCAAAAATTGAAGTTTTTCAGAACAATGCCACAATTTCACCCTAATCTATAATTGATATTCCAAATTCAAAAATGATGTATATTTTACAAAATTCCAAGAATATAAGTTTCATTAATTAATTTTATAATTAATTCCCACTGTCACAACAAATAGCGTGTTTTTAAGAAACAATATATATCAAAAGATTGACAATTGTTTATGTCCAATTTCAATGTGAAATTAATTATAATGACAACCATTGGATAAAATGGTAAAAATATATTCTAATTATAATTTAAAACCACTCAATATTATAATTTATCACTATAAATTATTTTGATTAAAAAAGTTGTTTTTAAGTATTTTTCACTATTCATAAAAAATTGGAAGTTCTCAGAAAAATACCAAAAATTCAACATAGGCTAATTTCGATATTACGAATCCAAAAATGAAGTCCATTTTGAAATATAAAATATATATAATTTCAAAAAGTGGGTATTACTATTCATAATGGCTATTTTGATTGGACGTGGTGTGTTAGATTCTCGAACTTGAGTACAATATAAGTTATTGCATTATTGAAAGAGAAGCGTATCGTGGAAGCTCGGCGTGTTACATTCTCCCCTCCTTCAATAAATTGCGTCCTCGCAATTTGAAATTTTTGTTTGAAAATAAAAGGTTGAAAATAGAAAATACCTTTGTGGAAAACCCATAGTGGAAATAAGGTTAATAAAATTTAGCCTTAATAAGAGGGAAAGGGAAATGAAAAAGTCACCACCAAATTATGATCTCGATAAGGAGAACATTGGTGGAAATTAGAGACACATAATTGGAGAAAAAACGTAAATATTTGTAGGGAGTGATTGAGGTCATCAATCACAAACAAGTGTAAAATTGAGGGCCTCAAAGCCTTCAATCTATATTGATTTAAAATATTATCAGTTCAACAAGACATAAGGTATTAGGATAACACATTTTTTGTTTTAATATCCCTTTAATAAAGTTTAAGAATTAATTTATTCATATAATAAGAGATAGGTATATATATTTATGCTTGAAAAGTAGAGTTTCAACCTTCAACTAATTTCTACCACAAACTCATCTTTCACTCAAAAAGATAATAGAACTCAAAAATATTATATTTATCCTAATCGTACAAGGTTCAAAATATTAACACATACCATTTAGATTAGGATAACTATTTTTTAATAACCAGGGACTTTCTGTAGGCTAGTGGTAGGTAATAAAGTCCTGTCGCACTATGGTTGTGGGTTCGATTCCTACAGCTTTGTCCGACGCGACGGGTTATCCCCCAACCTGCAGGTTGTCCTTTTCCTAAAACTATAGTATTATAATATTCCAAAAATAATCCTCAGAAATGTTTTAACCTTAAACAATACTATCCAAGGTTCAACTTAATCCATTCCAACCATTATAGTTATCCAAAATACCTCTGTCCAGACTTTCTCTAAAAGGTCTCTAAATTCCAAAATCAATTGTAACATCAGATTCCCCAAACAAAGTAAAGTTTCTCTTATTTTCACATACTAAAAATATGATTACCTTCATCATATTAAAACCTTAATGAAAACAACAAGTACTACAGTACAATCCTTATATATATTTCACATTATTCTTATAACTATAATATAGTTCTTGAGTCCAACAACACAAATACAATAATTATTCAACTTCATCAATAGTAACAGCATAAGCTTGGCCTTGATCCCATGGCATTTTCTGAGGTATGTTTCCCTGAAGCTTAGGACATTAATTTGCATAATGACTCATTTCTCTACAATTTTAGCATTCAACATTGATAGCCTCTTTCTTTCCCTTGCAATCACGATCCTGGTGACCTTTTTCTCCACATTTATAACAAACTCCCATTCCTTTTAGGCAAGTACCGGGGTGATTCTTCCCACAATTATCACATAATAGAAAATCCTTCTTTCCCTTTTTCCCTTTATCTGTCTCTTGTTTCACCATTCTCTTCTTCTCTTGATTTACTTTGTTGTCATAAGACTTAGAGAATTCCTTTTCTGTCTTGATAGCACACGAGACAATATCTTCGTACGATGAGAAGGATTGTGATACTAAAGCTCGACGGAGAAATGGTTTTAACCTATCAAAGAAACGATCAATCTTACTTCTTGGGTTACGTATATAATATGCAACATACCTCGCTAACCTTTTAAATTTGGCCTCATACTTTGTGACATTCTTATCCTCCTTTTTTCTTAGACTCAGAAATTGCCTTTTCATATCTGCTCGATGGTCACGAGGAAAGTATTTTTCTAAGAAAATATCTTTTAACTCTCTCCATTCCATACTTGATACTTCTTCATCTTACTTTTTATTTCGAATCAATTACCACCATTGATCATCATCTCCAGTGAGGTGGTAAACTGCCATTATAACATTTTCCCTTTCACTACTCCCCAAGGCATGGAATATTTTCTCTAAGGAATTTATCCATTGATCAGCTACTAAGGGATTTGTACCCCCATTAAATGTTGGTGGTTGTTGCCTCATGAAGCGGTCTAACATTAATCCTCCACGTTGCGGATCAGGGTGCTCCATACGAGTAAGGTTATTATTCATAGCCTGAGTGAGTTGTCCCAGTATGGTGATAAGCTGATCAGCACCAGTTGTATCACTAGCTCCATTATATTATCTTGAGTAGGAGGGAAATCCCAACATGGAGTGCGTGCATTGATACGGTTTCCATTCCTTCCACTAGGTGCCATTTCTAAACAATGGCATAAACTAGATGAGTTTATGAATAAAAATACATAATTCCGTACTTGTAAAACACTTAACATAATTTGAACAGTATATGGATATAATCCATATTCATAAAAAGGAATGTTTTCTTTGAGGAAGTATATACTCATAAATCATTCATAATAATTTGTAATGAAAATGAGAATTATCCTAATCATATCCCCCGGGAGTGTCGTAACCAAGAGTGCAGCAAGGCCCGTTTTCATGCACCAGTTCTTGTTTGAGTCTAGATAAAATCGGTGTTTTCGGGTTTTACCCCTAGGTACATCTGTGCCAGAGCCGCCTCTACCTTCTTGTATCCAGACAGGGATTTGTTGCTCAGAAAACTCACAAAATCTCTATAATACAAAAATTCTAGGATGTTCTTCTATACTAATCCAAAAATTCTATCTTAGGTCTATGTGCTCTAATCATAGTTTATCTAAATCTAGCTTCCAGGGTTAGTACTGAGCTGCCTCTGATACCAACTATAACGCTCCGACCCTAGTTACCCAGAGTCAGTGCATTATTGCGTAATGTTGGAATTATCAAAAAAGATTAAGTCTCGAAAGACCGATTAGTTTAGTAGCCTTGGAAACACTAGATACATTCATAATTCTTACATTACATCATAAAGTAAAACAAAACTACAACAACATCTTGTCTTTATATCCCCTCATACTATCCCTGTAGGTCATTCATAATATACTTCATCACATCCTGCAAAAATTAAAAACATTGAAAGAGGTGAGCTTATATGCTCAGTAAGGATAACAATATAGCGGAAGCTTTCATAAATAAACATAAACATTTAAGGAAATTTATAACTAAAACAAAAGACTTTTAAACTTGAAATTCAACATAATATGGAAAAATTAAAATGATAAAATTACATTTACTTATTCACATTGATATTCTACTGGTCTAATAATCACATGCAATATCAATAACCACTTTCACAATGATGGAATGCATAATGCCATACTATCATAACCACGTAGCCAAGGCCTCGTGCCAAGACTACAAATAATATTTTTTCAAGGCCTCATGCCAAGACACTAGTTTGTCTCATGAGACATGCCGATGCATCAAGGAGCTATAGCGGTCTCCACCCGTCACTTATTAAGTCCAATGCATTCCTCATATGAACAGGTTTAAACATATCATAAACCATAACATAATCGTATCACATAAAACATGCATAAAGGAAACATAACATTTCCACATTTCAATCACAATATATCAATACAACACATTGATATAATAAAAACATTATCAAAACCATTTTCAATACCAAAATAAAAGAAAAGTAAAACTTGGTATTTATTTTTCATTTAAAAAAAGTTATGGCTTGTAGAGGAAGCTGAAACTAAAATAATGGTCACGGCGGTGGAGAAGTCGTTGTCGCCGCATACGTACGACAAGAAAAAAATTCCTTTTTTTCATTTATTAAAACTCTTCTTATAAAAAGATTCCTTTTGAATAAACATAAAAGTCAAAGGGGTTTATACACCGTATAAAAGAAAGTTGTGTATAAAACAAAATATGCCTCAATGAAAGGAGATTGAGACGAAGTCCTTACAAAGATCTTTTTTTTAAATAAAATAGTTCTATTATGTGTATTCACTATAAGTACACATAAATAAATTAAAAATATAAGATAGTAAATAATAATGTCATGACATTATTTGAAAGTAGTAGATTAACCCAAAGAATAGAAATTGGGTTAAGAAGTTCCCTTACCTCGTGTCCAACTTGACTCGATCGTTCTTTAATCTCCTGAATAATAAACTAGAGTTAATTTATAATTTCTTAAGAACCTTTTTCAAGTTCATTATCCCTTTTATATCACTTATTACAATGTTATGAAAATTATGTAGTCATTTAAGTTAATAACGGTCGTTTTGTCGATCTTTGGTACTTGAGTCAAAAATAAACTTCTTATAATTACAATTTGTTTCATGTGGTGAAATATCCATTATATCCAGAATTATATTCATGATGTAGAAATCATATATATCATATATATACAGTATATACATGCATTTATAATATTACAAAACATTTCGAGGTAAGAAATGAAATGCACCGTTCATGGAGACGGTAAGTCGTACGTACGCATGAACGCTACTTTCATTTCTATTTCGTAATTAATGGAATGAAATTATAATTATATAAAGGTGTATTTTAATTCCAGTATAATATCATATATAATATAATTTACTCCATCCTTTATACGTCCCACATATGGCATTAACGATTCAAATCACTTTGAGGGGGCGGTAGTCCGCACTTCCTAAAATGAAATTATCGCGTTTACTCACAATGGAAATCATAAAGGTATTCCATAAATGAAAAATACATAATCATAAGGAAAATAAAAACATAATATATATCATATATAAAAATAGTGTCATCATAATGGCCACCATGATAGGTGTCAAAAGAAGATTGAACAATCATCGTTTCGTGTGGCAGAAATTCGCCAACCACAGAAACAGTATGTTCTTTAACCATTAGATGAAGGTGTGTGTAAGTGTAAATAAAATACTTCTCATAAAAAAATCCTAGTGTTTTTAATATACTGGTTTTGTTACAAAATAAAGTAATAAAAAGAGTTTAATGGGTTGGAGAAGCAAAACAAAACAAAATAACATAAGAGAAGACATTACCTTAAAATCGGGTAACTCTTTTTTATTTGAGTCAAAGGCTTCCTTGGGAATAATTTTTCCCAAAGTGAGTCTTATAGGATTAATAGAGGAAGGTTGATAGAGTATTTGGGTAGAGGTTGGATGAGCCAAATGGCTTGTAAGGTGTGAATAAGGTGGTAGTGGTGGGGACCTTTTATAAGAGGAGAGGAGGGGCACTCTTGGAATGTCATGAAATGTTACTTTATTATATAATGAGTTTCGGATTTTAAAGGTCCCACACTTATATATTTCTAGTATAAGGTGGTAAGGGTTCTAAATATACTCATACAATAGGTTTTTTAAAAGTTTAAGTCTTAAATTTTACATTATCTTTTCATTTTATTTAAATCGTTAATTAATGAGGTAATCGCTGCATCATCATGGTGTCCTAAAAAAATTTATTTATTTAATGTCTAAAAATTATAAAAAAAATCATGATTTAGGAAATATTTTTATATTTCCAATTAATATTTATAGTCTAAAATTTAACTTATATAACCCCATGTAATAATTATTTTGGTAAAACAACACATGTTTGTGACAATTTTATTTTTACTTTAAATAAAATGTTATTAATGTCATTTTCTTACCCAAGTGGCTTCATGGGGTCCCCAAGTTGACCCATGTATTGTCTTTGTCGTCCATGACTAATAAAATAAGGTTAGGACAAGTTTAAGGGTATTTTCATATTTTTATAATATCATTTTTACCTAAAATTTCACTAATTACCTTTAATTGCGATTAATTAAACTTAAAAGTTACTATCCACCAAAAAATTATTTTAATCCCATTGAACCACATTTTACTTCCTAATGAAAACCATGTTTGTAGTATTTTTGAAAATCAAATCACAGAAGTGGTAATTTTTCATTTAAACGAAAAATCAGTTTTTTAACTACCACTTAGTGGTTTCACTATTCATCAAAAATTGAAGTTTTTCAGAACAATGCCAAAATTTCACCCTAAGATATAATTGATATTCCGAATTCAAAAATGTTGTCTATTTTACAAAATTCCAAGCATATAAGTTTCATTAATTAATTTTATAATTAATTCCCGCTGTCACAACAAAGAGAGTGTTTTTAAAAAACAATATATATCAAAAGATTGACAATTGTTTATGTCCAATTTCAATGTGAAATTAATTATAATGACCACCATTGGATAAAATGGTAAAAATATATTCCAATTATACTTTATAACCACTCAATAGTATAATTTATCACTATAAATTATTTTTATTAAAAAAGTTGTTTTTAAGTATTTTTCACTATTCATAAAAAATTGGAAGTTCTCAGAAAAATACCAAAAATTCAACATAGGCTAATTTCGAAATTCCGAATCCAAAAATGAAGTCCATTTTGAAATATAAAATATATATAATTTCAAAAAGTAAGTATTACTATTCATAATGGCTATTTTGATTGGTCACGGTGTGTTAGATTCTCGAACTTGCGTACAATACAATCTATTGCATTATTGAAAGAGAAGTGTATCGTGGAAGCTCGGTGTGTTACATCAATGCACTAATTCGTTGAATTAATGTCCATTTCCACCACATAACCCAAATGAGATTAATGATTATTCTCAAAAAAATAGTGTATAATGGAGATTGTGTAAGCCAGTATGGCTCTAGTGAAGATGCGATATATATTTCTTTATTACACTCATATGCCTTGATTATTAATAAAACAATTTTGGTCTTATTTATATTATATATTATAGGAATATTGAGATATTTGGTTGCCTCTCACCAGACCTGTACTCTCTCCTGAGGGCATGGAAGTTGAGGTTGACTCATATAGTGATCAGGAGGCTGATGACCAGGGCTCTCCCAATCAAATGGAACTAGTGGAGGTAGTGCTTGCTGATCCAGAAGCAAAACTACTCATTGTTCTTCAAGTTCCACCTTCAGTTCCACCAATAGTGGTTATTTCTGAAGTTCCTTCCATAAAGAAAACTATGAAGAGTAAACATGTTATTCAAATGAATCAACAACTCCCTGAATAAAGTAAGTTTCACACTTTGCATACTTTTCTCTTTAAATTACTTCAGTATCCTACCCTGATCTATTTAATTACACAGGTTCTCATCATGTATACTCAATAAAAATTAAATCTCTAACTAATAGGGACACACTTATATCCTTTCAGAAGTACCTAAGACATCAGATGGGGTCAGTAGAGATATAGATGTTGTCATGGTCCAAGCAGGGTTGGACCTGGTGTCTGAGGTTGTTGCACTAGCACTTATTCCCTTTGACTCGATATGGTATAGTGTGATCCTTGAAGATATTAATGTAAGTATTTATTCTTATTCTAACATGGACATGATGTAAGTATCACTAGGTTAGCGTAAGTGTTTCCTTTGTAATTGGATACACCAGCAATTATATTATCATGTTGTATAACCTCATCATATATTTATATCCATTTAAGGTGGAGAGAATACTGAATTGTTAAAGGGTATGTACTCTTTACCCCATGGTTATTTAGTAAAAGAATACATTAATTTCACTCCTCAAGTTGATATTGAGGTGAAATTAGTAGCTTCTATCGTGGCTGAAGAAGGTACATTCATAAGGGTTGGTATGATTGTTGTTTCTTATCAACACTACTTATCTGCTAACTAATATTCTTGTAGGTTCTTTTTTTTTCATTAGCTCTTAATCAAATCTTGGAGGTCCCACACTCTTCCACTTCAAGATTTCTCCCCACTAGAATAACTAAGATAGAAGTTTTCTATGCAAAAATCCCTCTTAGGGATGTAGATATGAGTCCCTTGCTCAGACACTTGGTCCTAGAATACATCCATGTTCCTAGAATAGGCCTGATTCAAGGCTCAGAATACATAGAATTTAATTAGTAGCTATGGTGATAGGTGTGGGGGTCTTTTGGAATCTAATCATAGGGGGTTCCTTTGAAGAGTTGAAGGGATGTTTGTGCCCCCTCAATTACAAGTTAACAGCCATTGGATATAGGGTTTTTAACTATCGGGTTCTCCATTCCAAGGTGAAGGAGGTGGTTTCCATAAGGAAGAAGAACATGGACCTCGAGCTAAGGTTATAAATAGTAGATGACTTGGATTCATCCATTGAACATTGCAATGATTCCTTTAATGAAGCTTCCTAGTGTGCCATATAAATAGATACTCACCAAAACTTGTCCATTGCTGGAAAGGTTTATATTGACAAGATCCAATAGGATTTTTCCCATATACATTATATGTTGAATGTTGTGGAGAAGATGGTGGCAGAGCAACAAGGACTCACTGATGTGGCAGAAAAGGCTCAACTTTGTTTTTTTTCTAAGGAGGCATTAAAATAGACTATAAAGGTAGAGACTGCATTAGTAAATCAGTTGTGTCAATCCATTGTCTCCCTACAAAAAAATTTGATGGATCTAAAAGGGTATTCTGATATTTTATTATTATAATTCTTATAATTCTTATGAGTCTCATTTTATTTTGGATATTATGGGAGAGACTTCAGTTTGTAGGGATTTCTCTCTCCTTTTTAGAGAATTATCCATAAAGTAAATCTCTTTATCCCCATGTGTTGCTGTCAAAATTTCTCACCCTATTATTTTATTATACTCATAATATCATGATGAATCCATACTATATAAATTATAAATACATCTTAAGAAATTTTTTATTTTTTATAATATTATGTGAACCTAAATCCAAACTCAAATTATCGGTTCACAATATATTCTTCCTAGGCATTTTCACTTATGGATATCAGTATAAATACCATCGTTGACAAGCTATAGCTAGTCTACCCAAAAAATGATGGATTTTTTGGTTCACATGAGTAACTTAAGTGAGTATTTCATGGAGTGGGAGTGTTCTAACTTTTTTATAGGCTAGGTAAGTGGCCTAGAAAGCATAAAATAACTATTTTAGGGTCATATAATGAGCCCTATAAGTTTTTTGTTATTTAATTTTTTTCCCCATACTTTTTACTAGGCTTCTTATAAGGAATTTATATTGGGAAGTGACTTGAATTTTTCTTAGGACTCCCTTTTCTGTTTTTCAACCTAACAATTTTTATGTATTTTTTTGTTTTATTAATGATCATTTTTTCCTAGATCACATAAGGCACATGTCTAGCAAGTAGATACTTGTTTTTTACTAAATTTCCCTTTGTGGGATTTTTTCCTAGAAAGTATTACATCTCTTTACTTATGAATTTTAAGGTTATGAAATTCAAACCAATATAGCTTATGTTTAAGGTTAAACAGATTTGACCAAATAATAAAAAAGTTTAAGTTTGTATATCTTGGACCTTATGTTGTGAAAAAAGTACCAAGTTTTGAATTCTAGACTCATAGAAAAGGGGAATTGTGTCTCAAAGTGCTTAAATCAAGGTAATTAAATGGGATATTCTTGTTGGGGAAGATCATGAATCACACTTGGGTGATGAGTTCCAACGTAATTTTGTTAGGGCTCATAGGGATTATAGGTCCGTTTTAAGGAAAATATGCATCTGGTTAATGGGCTAGGGTCTCAAATGCTAGTTTTGGGGGGCATATAATCATATCCAAGCATAGTTTCTATTGAATCTGTACATGATCCTTACTAAGGGGCATGGAATATTTCATAGGGGATACAAATGATCAAGACATAAAGTGGGTCATGGATGATAAATATTCAGGTTGTGTTCTAGCACCATTCATCCTTGCTTCAAAGTTGAGTATTCAGGAAGGGTTCTAGAACCATACATAATTATTTAAAGAACGAGTATGGTATATGGTGATATAATTTCAAGGATTCTGAATCCATTTGGATAGTTGGATCATGGGCTATGTAAATCACACCCAATGGGTTTTAATTGAGGATGGTCAGATGGGATGAACATTTTAGGGATGAACAAAAATCACTTTGAAGGGATGAGCTCCTCTATAATGTTGGAAAGTCTCACAAGTATAAGAGGTCCTTTTTTATAGAAAATTGACCTCTATTTGATAGTTCATAAGACCTTATGTAGACCCAAATTATTCATAGTCAAGTAGAGTGGTCCCTTGAAGCTATACATTCTCTTTACCAAGGGCCGTGAAAGATTTGTGGGGATTCTGACACTTGATAAGTGAATTAGGTTTTGGGGAAAATGATATCTAAGGATGGTTTTATCACCCTATATATAGTTTATACAATAAGTGAAGGGTGAAACTTATCATGAATGAAGGGTTGATTACCAATATAGACTACCTTTGAAATGGGTTTTCTCATTTTATGGTCATGAATCTCATACCATATATTATGTGGTTTAAGGTCATGTGATGAGAACCACACAAAGGCATGAGAATGAGGTATTACATCCCTAATTTTAAAATGTGTGCATTATATAGTGATGTAATATCTAGGATCTCAAATCCACTTAAATAATTAGAACTTTTGTTGTGAAAAACATGACTCAAGGATCTTGAACAAATGATGATGATATGGTGAAAACAAGTTGTGGATACTCTCAATTCACTCTAAGGTGAAGAGTTATGCTTTAATTTTTCTAGGAATTTTA
Organism: Viscum album; assembly: GCA_963277665.1. NCBI lineage: Eukaryota > Viridiplantae > Streptophyta > Magnoliopsida > Santalales > Viscaceae > Viscum > Viscum album. The sequence continues at coordinate 66,100,883 of OY728128.1, forward strand.
TGGATCAGGGGTCCTTTTTGTAAGGAAAATATTCCTCTGGTTGATAGGCTAAGGGAACATGTGCAGATACATCTCATGCATAGTTAAGAATAAGGGCCTCTTGAATCCATTTATTCTACTTTCCAAGGGCCATGGTATATTTCTAGGGATTCAAACACTTGGGGGATAAAGTAAGTTATGCATAGTATTATATCCAAGTAGGGTTTTAGAACCCTAAAACTTGTGATTCCATATGATGAACACTTTATCAAGGTGAAGGGATATAAAAAATCCATGATATAAATTTTTCATAGACTAGGGGGTCTAGTGAACATGGATAATATTTTTCTATGGTCAAAATATAGGACCTATGAGTATTTTTTCCCCTTTTATTTATTCTCTATCCTTTTACTAAGATCTGATAGTGAAGAGCTCAGTGAATGGAGACTTAAATATTTCTCAGACCTCTCTTTGTGGGTTTTAATCTTGATAAATTTTTTTCTCTTTCACTATCATTTTAGGGTATTTTAATTTAGACCATCAAGGGATAGAGTTTAAGGGCATACAGCTTTGACCTAAGTTCTTTCAGTTTAAGTTCATGATGCATGTACCAAGTATGAGGGAGATGTGTGAAATAAAAACTTAATTAGGACTCTCGATATTGAGAATGCTATAAAAAAATTGAATGTGAGGTGAGGGTAATATAAATTAGGGATCAACATTCTTGGATCATGAGTAATGGTATGGGGAAAACATTCAAGGGATGGCCACAAATTACTCTCGGGTGATAGACTATGTTGTTATGCTATCAGGACTCACAGGGATAAGAGGACACTTTTACAAGGAAAAGATATATTTGATTGATATACCAAGAGATAGTATATAGATCCAACTCATTTTTAGTCAAGAATAGGGGTCCCTTGAAGCTATATTCTCTCTTTTACAAGCGATGTGGAAGGTTTTTGTAAACTTGAGATGCTCATGAACCAAAGTGTGGTTTATGGATTGAGGTGTTCAGAAGAGATTATGGAAGTATTTTGAACCTAAATTGACTGTGTTTAGTATATTTTAGACTTTTTATAAGTTGTGATAATGGATTATGTTTTGGGTAGTTTAACTTCATGCAACAAGGATGTAACTTGTATGTGGTTTAACATCATGTGACAAGGACTCAAGTGTTCTATAGATTAAGGTCATATGATGAGGACCTAATTCTATATAGTTTGATGGCATACATCTAGTATGATATGTGGAGAATTTTTATCCTTTCATAAGGTTGTGAATAAATTCCCATGTGTTGAGGGGCCTTATATAGATCTGGATCATGAGTAAGTAACAAAATTCCTCATCACTGGACCATTATTAAGTAGTTTAAGGTCTTGCAATGTGGACCATTTTTTGCCTTTGTATTTGGTCATGATACTCCCAATCAAACCAAATGAGTCTATCGAGTCCTCTAAGATCATGTAAGTGATTCTCAGTGCAAGAAACAAGAGGTGGTCAGAGAATAACCCATATTGTGCTAGCTAGGGGTACATGACAAAGAGGTTCAATAAATATGGGAGACATATTAGCAAAGCATGGGTTGAAAATTGAGATAAACCATGTTGATAACTCCCGTATAGATCTATCTCATACATTGGATGAGACCCTTTCCTAGTTTTTGGATTTTTATGGGTTTGATTCACTCGTGAGGTAAAAGAAACTCCTCTTAGTGCTGAGAGCAGATGGTACCCATTATGAATAATGGGTGATTTGATTGGGCACCAAGATGAGTTAGGGGGATTTTCAATTTTTGTTTTTGGGCACATTTATGAATATTTATGGATCTTTTAAGTATGGGAATAAATCCATATAAATACTTTCAAAGAAATCCCCTTGTGTATATTGATCCCATACACATATGGAAATTGTGTATTTTTTTTGGTTTTACGACTAGGCCTAGGGTAAAAACCATAACACCAATATGTATCCTATGATGATAGAAATCAAGAAATGAATAGTTTTTATATGGCTCCCTACATAGATCAAACTAATATATAGGAAGAGGGAAATTTTCATCAAGCTATACACAATATTTTTGAGGTAGTCTCTACATGGATATAGTTTATGTTCAAGGAAAAAAGGATTGATCCATACCTTATTGCAGTGCCATCGAGAAAGTAGAGAATCATCGTAAAAGTTCAAAGACTAAGGTATAAGGTGCATTTTTTTAGAGATTTATGATTGGGACTGGGATGGGAGATTTGATAGTCGCTACATATAATGTGCTAACAAGAATCAAGACACACATATTTTTTTAGGAGAATGTCCCCTGCATTGATCTAGATTATACTAGGGTTAAATGAAAAGGGATTTCACCTCAGTGTGTGGTATTTTAGTAAAACAACCAAGGAAAAAATGTTATGGTGAAAGGGGGAATTGTACTACATTATTTTCTTACAATGACATAGTTGGTTATAGGAATAAAATCATGCTCTCCTACATAGATCTAGTTGATATAAAGGGAAGAAAATGGGATATTATTATTTTTAGGATGGTGACTAGGATCAGAATGGAGGATCTGGGCATCACTACATATCATATATGTACATCAATCAAGATATACATAGATTTTAAAGAAAAAATGTACCCTATGAAGATCTGAATCATATATTGGGTAAAGGGGAATGTTATTTATCAAAATTTAAGTTATATACTATCATCTAGATGCATTATCTCTTACAATTGTGAAGATGAAGGGATATTATGCTGGTAGAGGCTTTCACTTGTAGGGGAATCTTCACAATCTTACATCCAAACTAAGGTGACTTATTTTGATATGGACTAAGCACTGGAGAGGGTTATAATGGTGATGATTCTATGTCTTGGACTAGGAAAATATAATAAAGCATCACTGCATATCATAAAGGGTCAGGAATCAATCCATTCATAGTTCTTATATAAGATGTCCCATGCACAGATCGGGCTCTTGTGTAGGGGGTATTTTTTGAAATATCTCATTATAGAGTATCTAAGAATCACAAAAAATCATATATAGAAAGGAATCAATCCCCACATAGTTCTTGAGGAGAAAAGTTCCCTTGTATAGATTTGGCTCATATATAGGGGAAATACCAAAATAGGTATTATTATCTTCATCATTTTGGTTGGGACCAATATTAGGGGATCCAAGTGTCACTATATATCCTATGATAGTAGTAATAAAGGTATACATAGTTCTTGAGAAGAAAGATACTTGCATAGATCTGACTCTTGTATAGGGAAAGGGGTATTTTATTTTGAGCATAGGTCCTTAAATGAAAGGACCAATATTGAAATCTCTTGTGCAGATATGGATCATATTATAGAGGAGGTATATACCTTAAGTATGATTTTAGTTCCTTTTAAATTTGGCTCTAACTTTGGAGGATTCTTCCCTAGTATCATTGGAGTTCCGAGAACTAATTCCAACTCTCATTGAAGGAATGAGTGGAGGTGAACATTATTTTTGAAGGCACAAGCTATCTGATTTTGATGTACTTATAGATTTAAAATGTATGTAACATCTTCTCATTCATTCATTCTAATTCATCAAGACACTTTTGTGATTGTTCATCTTTTGAGAGTTTGCAACATATTGTAATTTAGAGTGAGGGTGACTAGACATAAATGGGAAACACTAACTCTATTATATAGATAATTGAATATGGGTTATTTTTTTAGAAATTCAGATAGTGGTGCGATAGTCATTTAAGGAGTGTAGGATTTTTCTGGCCATGATTTCATGTCTCTTCCCACAATTTTTGGAGTATATTTGTTAGAGACTTATTAAAAGCCTATGTCTATCTATTTTCTTTAGCATGTTAATTATATGAATGATTGGATTCAAGAGTGTACTCTTGATATAGAATTTTTAACTTAGAAGAATGGAAATTAGAGTCATTACTCATCAAAATGGTATGAAGGACACCAAATATAGTGATGATATTAGACATTATGAAGTTGATTGTGTTCTTCATCCTGACTTCCTTAATGGGTATTTCTTTGACCCATTTGGATAAAAAGTTGGTATAAGTAATAATGAACTTGAAATGATTGGTTTTAGTTGGTGGATATGATCCCATGACATTCATTCCCCATACAAAAAAATATCAGGAGTATTTGGTAGTGTGCAGTAGCTCTAGGGGGTGGTGGATGAAGTTTACATGTATTTGATAGGCATGAAACTTCTTAGTGACCTTCAATTAGTCTTGTATCATTATTGGATATAAATAATCAGGCCTCCTAATTTTGTGGGAGGAGATTGCATGGAATTACTACATTGTAGAGTGGTTATCTCCATCTATGATGCATCTAAGGAGGAATTCATCAATGAATTGTTTATATAGGACTTTCTATTCATTTAGCCAATCTTGAAGGGAAAAGTCTCATTGTTCTGCATCATATTTGTTCAATTTTGTCTCAATATGATGAGAGGGTCCCATTTTTGTTGTATTAAATTATGGGTCTCATTCATCTAATGACAAACATTGGTTCATCCCACCCCATGGTAGTGTTAACCTAATTTATCTCTTCCATGTTTCAAACAGTGACTGGGTAGACTACCCTTCAGTGTGTTATGAGAAGGACTGTCTAGTTCTTATTAAGATCGGCCAGGGTTGTGGTTAGGTTAGCTATAACATCAACACGATAATTTTTTAAGCTGTGAATATGATTTAATGTTGGTTTGAAGGGGGATTCCACCAGCATACCCCTCACATAACTGATGATAGGGGTTAATGTTTCCTTCTTGGTGGTGTATTCACTGTTGATCTTCTTAATCACTATCTTTAAGTCTCCCTTATCATTCATATGAGATCTTTATAGATACAAGGCCTATTAAAGCCCTACAATAAGGGATTGTCATTCCACCTTATTTTTTGTATATCCTTGGGGTAGTAAGAAGAAGTGGGGAAGAATCACCTTGGTTGGAGAAACAAAGACAATCAATAGAACAACCCAGTTGAACTTCAAGATTTCTATTCTTTTCCCAATAAAACTTCAATATTACCCATAAAAATACATCTCCCATGTTTGGAGAGTTTCATGGGAATAGAAAACCTCCTCATCCATGAGATAAATGTTTATGATCATACATTATGAGGAAGTAATTCAGCTAGTTCTTTCTCTTTGATTGTCTACTGTGATACAAATTGGATGCATATTGCTAAGGGATAGCTTAACATTGGTCCAAAATCCCGATAAACATAGGGTGGATATGGATATATTTTAATAGGTCTATATGTGAGACAAAACAAAAAATTTGGTGTTTCAAGTAGTGCCTTGACTTTTGTACTGTGATGATGAGTGCAATATAGTTTTTCTTAATTTTGGGATATTGGGACTCAGTATCAAGTATTGTTTGGTTGATACAGTAGATATTGTTTTCATTCCCTACATAATTTTTTTGTGTAAGAAGGATGTAGAGAGATTGATACATGGAGACCACATATAGTATAATTGTATTTATGTGTGAGTATTTTTTAGGAATCCCAGGTCAATATTTTATTTTCCAAAGTATGAAATATAGTGCACACCCAGGGTTGGTCTCGAGGAGGCATCTCACACAACACCAAATTTCTATTGTAACTATTTATATTTTAACTAATATAAAACTAAATAATTTTAAGAGTAATAATTTAAAATATTCATGAAACATTGATATATATATAATGCAATGTGGGAAAAATGAATGCATACAAATTATGTCTGACAGAGAGAACATTCTCCTAGGAGAACACCTAGGGTAAACCTTCATCATCTATTTATTAATTTCAAATCAAATTAATTAACATGATCTATCATACGCATGAACATCCTCTCCTACCCATGTTGTAAATATATGGTGCACTCAAAGATCATCGAGATACCACACATACACCTCCTAGATTGAAGGATAATATTTCAGAAGAGAAAGTTAAGCCTCAGGTGGAAAATGGAGACACAAAGGAGCCTTAACCACTAATATCCCCCTTTACCTAACACTAATAAAATAAGAAACAATAAACATGAATGTGAAATAACTTGAGTTCAATATTGGATTTATCGCCTAGGAACTTTCTCAGGTTAGTTACTCGTGATCATGAGTATTAGAGATCACAGTGAGAACAAAACAAGGTGGAAACACAAAAGATAAAAATATAATAATGGTGGCATAAGAAGAGTACAATATATTAAAAAAAGTTTAGTACAATTACATCATCCAAGAAACTAAAAAACTATAAAAAAATTCCACCTAAATTTCCAACACTTTAAAAAGGATATGAGATACATTTTTTTAGGAAAAAGGGATGAAATTTTGACTCCAGAATTTTTCTTTAAAGGTTTGCACATGGTAGACCTCGTTAATGAAACAAATTTGGAAATATTTCTTCCTAAAAGTTTTTAAAATATTTATTTCTTTTTTTAACACAAAATTTAATCTTCATTCACCACATGTATTAAAATTCTTATCCCATTTACTCCAAAAAATTATTCTGGCTAGGCATAATCATTGAGTTTCCAAAATCCTATTTCCCATGCATTTATGGCCCTGATATTGGTAGAATAAAGTCGGTCTGTAGTTATAAAAGTTGTTCCTCAGTATTTTTTCTTTATCAATTTCTAATTTCATATCTATTGTGTCATCCATTTATGATTTATAGACCAAACTTCAAAAATATCTATATTTGTGCACAGATTTTGAGGTTTGACTTGTGAGCATATTTTGGGCCTCTAATGTTGGATTTAGCTCTTGGTCCATAAGAATTAAATGAATAAAAATATTTTTTTTAATACTAAAAAAAATCCTAAATTAAATTACTTTATAAAAATTTTTGGCTGAAATACTTAAATAAATTAAAATAGTTAAATCCAAAATTAGTCCATTTTTGCAATTAGGATCAAAATGCCTCTAAAACCATAAAATATGACAATTGACCTTAAAATAACACTTTGGTGGGATACAAAATATTGAAATTAAAATTAAAATAATTGAAAATATTTTATCTATAAATTCCCCCACACTTAAACCATGCTTGTCCTCAAGCATAAAATATCAACAATAAAAATGAGAGGGAACCAATGTTATCATTATTCAAATTTTTAGGCAATAAAATTAAAAAAACATCAATGTTAAATCAAATTCTTAAATTTCACAAAAAATATACAATCAATTTCCTATTTTGCAAATAAATAATCAATTCAATTATTTTACTTTCTCCCTTCTGAAAATGGTGGAACTTATTCTTTCATTCATTCAAGTAGCTTAATTCATATTATTTATCATGCCAAATAATTATTTACCTCGCTTTTGAATCACTTCACTCATAACTCATGATATTAATTCAATTAGAGTTATGATCATATCATTAGAACGTGCTCTTTATCCATAGGCTTGTAAAGGAACTCTTTTCTCTACTTTTTAAATACAAAAGACACATGAAATCATGAGGACTTGCATTAAAGGTTTAAATGGCTATGACGCTTAAGGTTCATAGGAATTTATGTTTCAAAAACTAAGGCTCAAATATGAGGTTTATATCTTAAGTATAGTTAATGATATCAAAATTGAAAGTTTAATGAAATTCACCCCTTTAATTTGTAACAACTCCAATTTCCCCAAAAACTCAAATTAAGGTCATGAACAAAGTAAAAGCATAATGAATAATTTGTGCACCCTATTGAATGTTTATCAACTTTTTTCATTTCTTTTTTTTTCAAAATTTATTCTTAGAATAAATATCACACCCACCACTTAACCACATATAATAAAAATCATTGGTCCAGTGATGGTGATTTTTTTCTTCTCACTCATAACCCATGTTTTTATATTTTTTGGTTATTTTTTCCATTTTGTTTTCTTAAGAGTGTAAAAACAATATATAGTACAATTAATGTTCAAAAACCTTTTTTAATACACATATGTAGCATGACCACACTTACTCCTTATAGTAAAAATCATCCCTTTATTCATGATTCCTCTCACCCTCACACTTCAACTTAAAAATATCATGAAAATACTAAGAGGAATGTAGGAGTGGATAAAAATGGTTTGAAACAAGTATAATTCCTAACAAGATAATTCATGGTCTCTATGGTATTAAAAAAAGATTATTATAATTGTTATATTTAAGGAAAATGGATTTTAAAAATATTCCTCAGTCATTTTAAATGTGTTTTTTCACAACCATAGCTTTGACAAGTTCAAATGAAAGTTCTATCAGGTGACATGTCCCAAGATCTCTCAAGAAATATAGTCAAGAATAAAATAGGAAGTACTTGGTCTAGAAATCCTCTCAGAAATTGAACATTTGATATTGGAAAATCACTCAAGGAATTATTAATAATAATAAATTAATTCACATAAATTTGAAAAATTCAAAGTGTGATAAATGGTTTGTAAATTTCATTTTCATGGATCAACTAATTCCCTTAAATCATGAGTCCTCATTTTAATATACATGTTTAAATTTAATCATTCAATTCTTAATTGTACTCATTCAATATCATTATCATTGAAATCTAAAACATGGAATCAGAAAATTACTAAGAAACTCATGTATCCTAGATAATTTAAGTAAAGAAATAATTCAATCATGGGCATGAAATTTCTAGTTTAAAGCTCAAAACTTTTCTCAGAAAAATTAAAAGCAGTTTAAAAATAGTAAATAATAAAATGAACTCCCTGTCCCATTTAATCCTTTTTCCCCACTATTTAGGAATTATTTCTTCCATCATGAACCTATAAATTAAAATTACTCAATTAATAACAAGTATCATGTCATTTAAGCTAAAAACAGATAAGAGGGAGTGGTCTATGTACTGGAATAATTTATAAAACTGAAATTGAAAGTACTAAAAACAAGTAAAGATAAGTCTTGGTATGATCCCTCAACTAGGAACTGAATTTTTATTGCATATAGAGGTTGGTACCATATTTTATCCATAGTATAATGGTGGTTATATCTTCTTATATTTGAACCACCACATGTGTATTTTCCCACCTTGTACTTCTTTATTAGTGGTGAGGAATGATCCATGGATATAGTATACCAAATCCATCCCTTTCACAATTCGGTATAGCTTTCATGGAGGGGTAGGGTGAAGTATGGTAAATCATATTCCTTGGTTGCTAATTGTGTAACCTACTCTTCCTTTTTTTCTAGTGTTGGATCAACATGGGATCTATGAATTGAATTTTTAAATGTAAAGTTATCCCGTATTTTTTCTTGAATAAAAATTAAATTTAAATCAAAATTATCCCTTTAAAAGTGATTAGCATCTGTCTTTATCTCCTCGGGCTCAGAAACTTGGACTTCCTCATGGGATTCCTCAAATGTATGTTCATAAAAATTAGGTATCTCCATGTGTTCCTAAATAGGTTCGTGTTTATTTTCTTCATATTCTTATAAGGAATTTAAAAATTAACCAAATATGAAAAATCAAAACAATAAGTAGTGATACTCAAATAATATTGAATAATATCAGAAAAAATAATTTAAAATAAGATCATATCCCTGATTTATTTCTACTTCAATCACTGCCTCAGTGGTGAGTGCCCCTTAAAGTTGGATCTCAGTGTATGGAGGTAGGTATTTGGGTTCCTCCATATTCTATTCGAATTAAATCACATGAGTGGTGTCCTCCTCTTCCATGGATAGAGTGACATGAAATGGTACTGGATATTCTACTATGTAAAGAAAGGGGAGATCATGTTATACCTCATACTTGTTCCATAAGTTTTCCAGGTCTTGTGGATCTCCCACATGTATCATGGTAGGTAAGTCTTACTCATAAGGAATCCACTCTAACTTATCAAGGTCAACTTGGATATTTCTATTAAAATGGTTGGGTTGTTGATGATCTTTGTGTTTTTCCTCAACTTCTTGGATGTCTTCAGTAAAATTGGGCAACTCTAATGGAAATTATTCCTCACCCTTCGGTTTTTGAAAGTCGTACTTGGTTTGATTGATCATGATCACTAGTTCTTGAATTGAGATACCCATGCCATTACCATTCACCGTATGTTTGGATAGATCAATTAGTTCCTTAATAATTCTATGTAAGATCTCTTCTGTAGAATTTTGAAACACTGGTTCTTGAACCAGAGAGTAATTGTTCCATGTATTGAAAAAATGATTATTTGAAAACATCATGGAAAAAGATTTTTTTGTGTTCTTTTATGAAAAAAAAAGATGTGTGATAGTGTTCTACCTCCCCATAAATAGCACTAAATTGATGTGTGGGGATTTTTATCAAATCCATGGTTATAATTTTATTTACCTAAGCATGTAATATAGTGCACGCCCAGGGTCAGTCTCGAGGAGGTGGCTCACACAACACCGAATTTCTATTGTCACTATTTATATTTTAATGAATATAAAACTAAATAATTTTAAGATAATGATTTTTAAATATGAATAAAATATTTATATATATATATAATGAAATTTGGGAAAAATGAATGCAGACAAAATGATGTTTGACAAAAATAAGATTCTACTAAGAGAACACTTGGACTAAACATTCATCATATCTTTATTAGTTACAAATAAAATTACTGAAAATCCTATCCTAACCATGTTTTGAATATGTTTTTCACTCAACGATCACTGAGAGACCACACATCCACCTCCTCAGTTGAGACAGAATATTGTAGAAGAGAAAGTTACATCTCGAGTGGAAATTAGAGATACAAAGGATTCTTACCCACTAATATCCCCCTTGACATAATTCTAAAAAAATAATAAAAAATAAACATTAATTTTAAATTAATTGAGTTCAATAGTGTATTTCTCTTTTGGGAACTTCCTTGGGTTTGTTACTCGTGATCATAAGCATTAAATATCGTAGTGAGAAGAGAATGAGGTGGAAACACAAAAGATATAAATATGAGAAAGGAGGAATAATAAGAGTAAAATATATTAAAAATGAATAATAATATTTCATCATCAATGAAACTAAAAAAATATAGAGAATGGACACCTAAATTTCAAATGATTTGAAAAAGAGATAAGATTCATTTTTATAGGAAAAAAGGGGTAAAATTTTAGCTCTAGAATTTTCCTCCATAAGTTTTTGCATGGTAGACCCCTTTACTGACCTAATTTCGGAAATATTTATTCTCTAAAGTTGTTAAAATATGTCTTAAATATTATAAAACCAACTTTATTCTTCATTATCCACGTGTATAAAAAGTTAAATCCCATTTACTTTGAAAAAATATTCTAGATTGGAAGAATCTTTGAATTTTCAAAGTCTGATTTCCCATGAATTTATGGCCATGATATCGATAGAATAAATTGGGACCACAGTTATGAAAGTTTTTACTCTAGATCTTATGATTATAAATTTCAAATTTCAGCTCCATTGTGCCATAAATTTATGATTTATAGTCCCCACTTCAAAAATATCCAAATATGTGCATAGATTTTGAGGCTTGACTTGTTAACATATTTTGGGCCTCCAAATGTTGGATTCAACTATTAGTCTAGAAGAATGAAATGAATCCCAAGATGTTTTTAAGAATAAAAAAAGTAATTTCATAAATTAAATCAGTTTATAAAAAGTTGTGTTGGAAATAAATTAATTAATTAAAATAGTTAAAATCCAAAATTAGGCCATTTTTCAATTAAGCTCAAAATGATTCTAAAACCATAAAATGTGACAATTGACCTTAAAATAACACTTTTGTGGAATTAAAAACATTGAAATTAAAATTAAAATAATTGAAAATATTTTCTCTATCATGGATTCCCTTCTACTAGTGTTGTTAGGATTAGTTGGTGTGATGGGTATTTCTTATGGTTCTCAAAGTCCTCTTGAAAATGTGCATCCCACTAGTAAGTGGATCCCTTCTTCATTAACTGTGTGATGGGGAGGCATTTATCATTCGGGTTATCTATAAAGTTCCTAATGTAATTGATGCATCCCTAAATCCATCTCAACTTCTTAAGTTTTCAATGAGGAAGTATTGTGAGGAATGCACTAGTCTTATCAGGTTTAATATTAATGTCATGATGGAGTACCAAAAAGATAAGGAATTTCCCTGATGTTACCCTAAAGGTGAACTTCATAGGTTTCATCTTTAAGATATGCTACTATAATTTTCTATAGATAATTTAAATGTTGATGATATGGTCACATCATTTCTTGGACTTAACAACTAGTTTAACAACATGACACTCTATGATTTTTTCTAGAAAGGGTTTGAAGATGTGATGCATGCCATGTTGGTAGGTGGTACAAGCATTTTTCAAACCAATTGGAAAGGCCTGGTATCATAATATTCATTAAGATTCTTTGAAAAAAGTGGTTACCTAATCTTTAGGGGTTTTATTGATCTGATTATAACCTAAATACTCATCTATGTATCAAAGGGCTTGGATGATTGTGGTTACATCAACTAGGAGTTCCATGATCAGAACTGGGAAATTATCTTTCGTACAATATTTATTGAGATCCCTGAAATATATATAGTCATTGGGTAATTTTCAATTCCTATGGATGGTGTATAAGAATTTTATAATCCTAAAGGGGAATTGATCTAATTTCCTTTTGATGATCCTACCACCTCAATTGGGTTTTTGGGAAGTAAACACTCATTGTTAAGCAATATCTAAGGTCTTTTAGGGGAAGTTGTCTTGTTTTTGGATGTGGTTAACTACTTATCAATTTTTATCATTTTTTATTTTTTCCCACATTTAGAAACCCACCTCAATGTATTGGGATTAATAAGATTCAAAAGGGACCCTATCACTGCACAACATGTTGACTTTTTCATTAATAGGGTACTTTAACATTGGTAGAATATTGATGGAAACAACACGTGGTTATGAATCTAAGGACTACCAAGTAGGATATTTTATTTTATTTCTTAACGGATAACCATGAACACAGCATTAGACATCAAGTCCCCAAATTTTTCCTCAAGCTTCATCTTTCCAATGGGCTTCTATTTTCTCCTTTTCTACCCTTGAATGGACATTCTTGTATGATATAAATCATCCTTAATATATCACAAACATCAGAGAGTCTGGACCAGGATAATATTAATCTTGAAACCATTTTTGACTAAATCCTATTGAATTTAAAAAATAATAATCTTTCCTGAGATGTAAAGGGGTCTGATATTCCCCTAATTTTCATTTTATTGATCATTATTTGTAAAGTAGATTGTTTCATGAAATTCTACTAGAGTGGTTTCCACTTGATAAATATTAGTCACGGTGAATTCTATCTTAAACTCTTGGGGGATATGGAGGGACATGATAAGTTCCTCCTTGAGTTATTTTGAAATATAGAGAGTATCCATGATTAAGAACCAAGTCAGGATAACTACTAGATATTTAAAAAAATTATACTTATACACCGGAGGTTTGTGCTTCCCAATGTTAGTATTCTCCATGGAATGTGCCTTCAGAGCTGAGGTGTTTGAGTTATAGGGATATATTTATTTGATAAGGGTTGAGGGCACATCTATCACTTGAGTATTGAACCAAGATGGTCTTCCCACTCATTTGGGATGATCGAAAAGTTGTGTACTTTCCATCTGGTTGTCTAAAATAATTGGTTTTGGATGAATCATGGGGGATTTCGGGATGTCTCCATATTCCTATTGGGTGCACAAAAGTTCCTTACTAGTGGTCCCAGTCATATATATTCCTTTGGAGGGGATTTTTCCAAGGTATGGGTCTTGGAAATGATTGTGTATTATCTTGTTCCCTTAGCCTCTATGGACTTTTCCTCTATCTCTATGGTCATGTATGGGAATTATGGTTTATATGCATATTTTTTATCAAGGAAGGGGTCTACTGGTTGAATTATGTTAACGGGGCTAAATAGTATCTTTTCATCTGATGAGGATTCCATTTGGCAGGATGGTTCTTACACTCCAGATGATGAGGGAAAGAAATATTCAAGAGAAATGAAAATTTTATGAGTTATACAGGACTCTTCTTCTTATTCCTTATTCTACTTTCAATGATTACATCTACCTCTAGAGGATGATTCTGAAGGCGTCCCTTTGGATGATGTAGGGGATTCTGGATCCATGATTGAATGATGAAGCTATGCTCTAAGAACAGGGTGTTCCCTATCAACTATCTTTATGGTCATCTAGTTATCAAACTTTTGTTCATTCCTATCTAAAACTTCTTTCTAGTCACTATTTTTTCTGGTTGGGTGATGTATACATGAGCCACTTGCATGATGGATTTTTCTTGTATCTACTTTCTAGAATCAAACATTCCCCAGAGGATGTATGTGAATAAAAAATAGTCTTTTATAGTGTGACCCAGCCTCCAATGAAAAGGGAAATATTCAAGATGATCATTGAGGAAAACCTCACATGGTTTTATAAGTTCAGGCGGCTTGGAGAGGTTATTTTCCATGGTTATGAGAAATTAATCAGGAACATGTTAATTTTATAAGGAATAGATGTTTAACTTTCATTAATAGAATAATAAGAGGACTTGATATATTTTTTACTATGTTGTTGGATGGTTTTTTTGCTATTACTACTCAGCAGGAGGCATCAAGTGATGTAGATCCTTCCTAGGTGCTTCAATAGGCATCGGTGCTGGCTTGAGTATGATAGTGATAGTCCCTAACTTGATATAACTTTTAAATTTTATCAAGTATTTGAGCCTAGATATAGCCTTGGTTCACCGATTTATTTCCTCAAGACAATATTCTATGTATGAAAACTCCCAAAATTCACCCAGATATTTCAACTGGATTAGTGGTGTCTATAGTTCATCATAGAGATTATCTACACATAGTTTAAATAGATACTCATGTGGGAGAGGGATGTGGAGTGAATAATTCTGGATTTTTTATCTAGAAATAAAGGTAACAACTCTATAATTTTTACATCATTTATAGTTCATGAGGTTGAATATTATCATCTTCCTTAGCGTAGATCTAAATTGATAGAGGAATTGATGATGGGGGTATTATTATCCTATGATGGACACTAATTGGAGGATACTATATGGGATTAAAGTTTTCTCCATTGGAGTATGCATGAAGAGCCTAATTTTTTCCTCCTACTAGTCTCATGGTCCCATCATGATTCCACACCAAGAAATAAAGTGTGAGAGATACGGCTTTGGATCCCCCATTCCATCAAAAGTTGAGAAAATATTGTTCCTGCAATCGGGTGGGGTAGATTAGAATCCATCCATTTGGGATATGCATTCCTTTTAGGTTACATAGGGGAATGTCTCCCTTCTATATCTTCCATATAAGAGGAAATAGGCTTGATAGTGTTTAGAAGTTCCAGAGGAATCAATGTATGAACTAGCTCCTGAGCGCTTACAGTGTTTGAGGGTTAACATGGTCACCTTTTCATGACCCATCCCCCGGGACCCATACCTTTACTACCCCCATCATGCCTTCCATAGGCCAGGGGCTGGCGACTAGCACCAAAGGTGTAATTCCCTAGAACTGGGAAGGAATTTCCTTTATAACCTGTAAACACAAACACAAGAAAGCACACAGCTGGATGAAACACCAAGTAAACTGTATAACAAAAGAGTGCTGAAAGTAAAAGGGGCCAGAATACAAGCCCAACTATAAATTAGAAGTACAACTGTGATACAATACAACTGAATAAAAGGGAAAGTTAGTCGTTGGGTCATCCTCCAAGATTCCTACCTGAAGGGTAGGTACAAATCACCTCCTCAGCACTCCTCGTTCGTCCGTATCCTCCATGTACCAACTCGTTGTAAGGTCCACCTCTAGGTATATTCCAGTCCTGGTACTCTCGGATTCAGTCAGCACTGTTCGTCATCTGCATCCAACACAACAAGGTGTGGGCATAGCCCATGCAGGGGTGAGTATAATGATACTCAGTAGGGATCCCAAGACCCTCCAGGTATCACAAAATCCAACAAAGATAAAACAAAAAGTATGAAATCAATAGATAACCTTAATTGGGTATATTCCCATACATATACCTAATTTATCAAGTAATCCATATCAATCATGAGTAAAATATAGAGGTTCTGACTCAGCTCACACCAGGATTTATTCTAGGGGTAGTATCAAGTAACATTCCGTACACAACATCGAACACCTTGGATACTGGAGAAATCCTCCTCTATCGAGTACATTGGGCCTACCGCATCAAACAGAGGCACTTCCCACTAACCTTGGACTTCTGAGGTACTCCTCCTATTGAGTATCGTGGGTCTGTCGTGTCACACAGAGGCGCTCCCCACCGTGGGTCTTCCGCATCAAACAGAGGTGCTCCCCCTCATAGCCTGCTGAGGTACTCCTCCTGTTGAGTACCGTGGGTCTGCCGCGTCACCAAGGCGCTCCCCACCGAGGGTATTCCACGTCACCAAGGTGCTCCCCACTGGGCCAGTCGAGTCACTCCATGTCAAAATGGTCAGTAGTCATCATGTCTCAGCCAGCCACTAGGTCTCTGCACTATGCTCGCTTGTCACTGAGAGAATCTGCTCCACAAGCTACTGGTAAATACTCCAACTGCCATGAAGTCCCATGAAGAAGTATCTCAAAGGTTCTCCATATCATAGGGGTCTCAACGTAACAGTCGGCGCGTCAATCGGATGCCCGGTCTGTGAGTTATTGGCCTTTTAGTCCAGGGGGGCCGGTTGGATTTGTTCTTGATCCAACCTAACCATACCCCCATATCAATCCAAAAGACAATGGGGTATCACTCAAAGGGACCGTCTTGCTCCAAGATTTCCAGTGCTGCTGATGGTTCATCAAACGGACATTTGGTGCCAAAGTTATGGCCAAAAGAAAATAACTGGGTCGTAGTGGGCTCAGGTCTGGTCCGACCAGGTCAGACCGACCCAGCCCGGCCCACTGGGTCCGACCCGATAGGTCGCGAGGGGCCGTGGAGGGCCGCAGATATCCACGAGGTTGTGAGACTTTGGAGTTACTCGATCGGAATTTTTCGTGAGGGCACGAGGCCTCGGGGCGGCTCAGCTGGGGCGGCTCGGAGGGCCGGCGGGTGGCGCGAGCCGGGGCAGCTCGGAGGACTGGCGGGTGGTGCGAGTCAGGGAAGCTCAGAGGGTTGTGGGAAGCACGAGCAAGGGAA
Source organism: Viscum album (assembly GCA_963277665.1). Classification (NCBI taxonomy): domain Eukaryota; kingdom Viridiplantae; phylum Streptophyta; class Magnoliopsida; order Santalales; family Viscaceae; genus Viscum; species Viscum album. The sequence goes on from OY728128.1 coordinate 66,117,936, forward strand.
GCCCGGAGGATCATGGTGAGTATGGTTCGTATGGGGCGCAGGTCCAGTTCGGCCGGGAGGCCGGAGTGCCGTGGGGGCACAGGGCTGGTTCGGCCGGAAGGTCGGAGCGCCGTAGTAGCGCGGGGCCGCTTCGTCCCAGAGGCCGATGAGCCGCGGGGGCGCGAGGCTGGTTCGATCAGAATTCTGGAGTACCACGGGGGTGCGGGGCCAGTTTGTCCGGGAGTCTGGTGCATCGTGGGGCGGCTCGACCGGGGCGTGGAGCTGGGGCGCGTGGCTGGTTCGGCTGGGAGGATGGAGCGCCGCGAGGGCGGTGCAGGTCACGGAGGCCACGGGTGGTGGTGCCTTTTCCTTCATCACCTTCATCTCCTTCGTCGCTTTCCTCCATTTCTAAGAGCACAAAAAAGAATAACTACGGAGGGGTCAGGCCATGTTTATTTGGCTCGTACCCTCTGCGTTTAGAGTGGTAGCAAGCGGTTCACCAAGAACAAAGCATAAACGTGAATGGAAGATATTTTTAAAACATCATTTCCCATAACCCACTTCAATATCTATTCCCAAACTAGAAAAATAAATAGAATGGGATAACATGGTAAGTGATAATCAAATAGAAATAAACCCCTACCTCATTCTCTTGATGATGTTGGCGTGAGGAAGAAGGTGAAGTCGTCGACGTTTGTCTCGTCTGCCACACACCTCTAATCCCGAGCTCATGCCTCGTTTCATCATATTTGAATAAGTTCCTTGTCGAAATTCTTCATGGAGGAAGCGTTCTTCGTGGAGGAAGCATTCTTCGTTGGAAAAGCTTTCTACCAATTCCACCCAAATGTAAAGTGGTGACAAAATAATATATTATCCCCTCTATTATGTTTTTTGGAATATATTAAAATAGTTTAATTAATTAATTGATGTGTTGGATCAATTAATTAAAGGGGAGGGTTTGTATATTAAAGGTATGTGTGTTTGCACAATTAATGTGGAGGAAGTCAAGAGGCTCCTCCACATTAATGAGGTGGGTTGAGAGGTTTTCTCCATAATGAGTGGAGTTCAATAGGTTTAGGCCACGGGTGGTCCCCACCACCAAAACCTCTCATGGGAGGTTAGGTTTGGGTGGTCCCCACTTATCAACTTCCACATGGAGGTTTAGTTTCGGTGGACCCCACCTCCCAACACCCACATGGGTGTTGCAAATAAAAAAAATGTTTGCACAATTTTATTTCTATTTTTATTTATTCACAAAAAACCCAAAAACTAACTTTCACCCTCGACCAACTGTCGTCGAGGTGAAAGTCTCCTTAAGAAAAAATTAGCATTGTGAGTTCAACGTTTCCCTCAGATTTCAATTCCGAGCACCGGTTTAAAATTTATAAAAACCCGCTCGTACATTTACTGAACATACCCAAAATAAAGTTCAGAAATTCATTCCGGGTACTCCAGGCCTCAAAATCACGTGTTGTCAATTTTCGCAGACTTGTAAAATTACCATTTATTTTAAAAAAAATACATGGAAATTCCAGGTCTTTACATTATCCCCACCTCAGGGATTTACATCCCCATAATCCACAACTCAAACTAGGTAAACAAGTGGGGGTACTGAGCAAGCATATAAGCCTCCCGCTCCTTTGTGCTCTCCTGGAGGTTCTCGTGCTGCCAGCGAATGCAAACCAGATGTATCGACCATCCACGAAGGACCCTCTCCAGTCAATCCTAAATCTCTACTGGAACCTCTGTAAAGTTCGTTCCATCATTGACGTCCAGCTCTCCATGGTTGATGATGTGAGAAGAGTCATGCACATGTCTCCTCAGCTGGGATATGTGGAAGATGTCATGCACCCGGTGCAACTGTGGTAGAAGAACTAAGCGGTAAGCCACCTCGCCAACTCTTCTCAGTACCTAAAAAGGTCTAATGAATCTCGTAGATAACTTGTCGCCTCAACCAAATCTCCGTAGACCTCGTCAGGGTGAGACCCGTAGAAAGACTTGGTCGCCATCCTCAAAATACAGAGGTCTCTGTCTCCTATCGGCATACGACTTTTACCTACTCTGTGCAGTCTTCATCCACTCATGGGTGATCTGCACCTTCTCTGTGGAATCTCGTACCATCTCTGGTCCCACGAGTGCTGACTCCCTTAGTTAGTCTATCACAAAGGTGATCTGCAAGGTCGCTCGTACAACACCTCAAAAGGTGTCATCCCTGTGGTGGAGTGATAGTTATTGTTATGTGAAAACTCCACCAAAGGTAAGTGATCCTCCCAGCTACGACCGAAGTCGAGGACACAAGCATGCAGCATGTCCTTGAGGGTCTGAATGGTCCACTCATTTTGGCCATCCGTCTGAGGATAGAAGGTGGTGATCAAAAGAAGTTGTGTCTCAAAAGCCTCCTGCAACCCCTTCTATAGCTGGGAAGTAAAACATGCATCACGATCGGAGACAATCGTCAAGGGTACTCCATGTATCCGCACAATCTCTTGCACATAGAGGCGTCCCAAGCTCTCTACTGAGCCCTGCTCTCTGATCGGTAGGAAGTGGGATGACTTGGTGAGTTGTTCGATGATCACCCAAATCAATTCATGTCCCCTGGATTTACGTGGAATTCCTATCACGAAGTCCAAAGATATCGCATCCCACTTCCACTCTGGGACCTTTAAAGTCTGAAACAAGTCTGCTGGTACCTGATGCTCTGCCTTCACTTGATGACAAGTGAGGCACTGAGAGACAAACTCTACAAATTCTTTCTTCATTCTCGGCCACCAGTGCTGTCGTCGGAGATCCTAGTACATCTTCACCACTTCTGGATGTACCGCTAGAGGGGATGTGTGGAACTCTCTCAACACTTCCTCCTAAAGTGACACTGGTACCATGGTACGTCCTCTAAAGAGGATGACGTGCTCCCCACATTCAGAAAATCCATCAGGTGTTTGTCCTGTGGATATCTAAGCACATCGAGCCTCGTAGTCAGCGTCCCCATGCTACGCCTCCCTGACTCGCTGAAGAAGTGGGGGAGTGACTGTAAGGGAATGAAGAAAAGCTGCTCCATCACGTTCCACGAACAATATCTGCAAAGCATCCAGCTGCTCCATCGCCTCACCTAGTAGTTGTATACTTGACCTCCTGCTGAGTGCATCTGCTACAATGTTACCCTTCCCAAGAGTATAGACAATCTAAAAGTCATAGTCCTGGAGGAACTCAAGACAACGTCGTTGTCTCATGTTCAAGTCCTTCTGGGAGAATATATACCTGAGACTCTTGCGATTAGAGTATACAGTAAAATGATCTCTCATCAGATAGTGCCGCCACATTTTCAAGGTGAAGACCACTACTGCCAACTCCTGGTCATGGGTAGTGTAGTTTTGCTCATGTTTTCTCAGCTGTCGAGAACCATATGTGATCACTACTCGCTCTTGCATCAGTACACATCTGAACCCAGTCCCTGATGCATCACAGTAGACTACCTACCCTACGCCTTCCTCTAGAAGCCTCAATATGGGGGCACTAGTCAGCCTATGACTCTACTCCTAAAAACTTCACTGGAATTTATCTGACCAAATGAAGGGTTTCCCCTTCTTCATCAAGGCTGATAGTGGTGCTAAAACTTTGGAGAAATATGGCACAAATCTCTGGTAGTATCCGTCCAAACCCAAGAAACTTCATACCTCCGTCACACTCCTGGGTGGCTCCCAAGAAAGTACCACCTCAATCTTCACTGGATCCACTGAAAATACATCCTCCAATATGACATGTCCCAGAAAGTGAACCTATCGAATCCAGAACTAACACCTCGAGATCTTACCATAAAGCTGGTTCTCTCAGAGTGTGTCCAATACTACCTTCAAATGATAGGCATGCTCCTCCTCAGTAGTCTAGTAGATCAGAATGTCATCGATGAAGACTACTACAAAGCAATCAAGGTATGGATGAAAGATCCTATTCATGAGTCCCATGAACACTGTTGGAGCATTGGTTACACCAAATGGAATAACCAAGAACTCGTAATGGACATACCGACATTTAAAGGTCGTCTTCTGCACATCCTCGTCTCGTACTTTGAGCTGGTGATAGCCTGATCTGAGTTCTATCTTCGATAACCACCATGCTCCCTTCAACTGATCAAAGAGGTCGGCAATCCTCGGGAGTGGGTACTTGTTCTTCATGGTCACCTAGTTTAGGCGCCGATAATCAACACAAAGCCTCAAGCTCCCATCCACATTCTTGGCGAATAGAATTGGGGCTTCCCAAGGAGAAACATTGGGCCGGATGAATCCCTTCCCCTACAAGTCCTCTAATTGTACCAACATCTCACGAAGCCCCATGGGATCCATCTGATATGCTGGTGTAAATATTGGTGTCATCCTGGGGTACAATTCAATGTAAAAGTCCACCTCTCTACAAGGAGGTAGACTCGAAACATCATCTGGGAAAACATCCACTTACTAGTCCACCACTACAGGATAGCTCGGACTCTCCACATCAACAGATATGAGGGTAAGGCTATCCAACTGATGTGTAATCGGCTGCACCCTCCTCCGGGTAAGTCCATCTTGTGCTGCATAGGCTCCCTTCTCACCGGTGAAGGTAAACCTAGTCCCATCCATGCTGACACACCGCACTTTGAGCCTAATACAGTCAATCTGATCATGGACTATAAATAACCATTCCATACCCAAAATGATGTCGTAAGGCCTCGATGCCGCTACTAGGAGATCCCAGTCGAAGCTCTCGCCTCCTAGAGTAAGCTCACACTACCGGAACCGGTGTGTAATCGTCGAATATGCTCCTGTAGGAGTCTCTAGCCGTAAGGATCGAGCCAATAGCTCCATCGGAATCTCCAAGATCCGAACGAGGGTAGTGGAAATGAAAGAAATAATGGAACCTGTGTCTATAAGTACTGCATCTAAGGTGGAGTAGATACAGATCATACCTAGTATCATCTCTGGAGCACCATGATCATAGGCCTCATCTGCCTAGAGCTAAGCTCTCCCCTATCCACCTGCTCCCTGCGGTCGGAGTGGACCTCCTGGTGCACGACCAGCTCCTCTGCCACATCCACCTACTCCCTACGGATCTCCTGAGTCAAACATCTGTCTCTACCAGGGCGGTCCCTCGACCGTCTGCTAATCATCCGTACGACGGTTCAGACAGTCACGAACCATGTGATCCTGCCCGCCGCATGTGTAACATTGCCCGCTCCTGGCATGACTAGCTCAAACTCTGGTGCTCTGCACAACTGATCTTGAGTCATACGGTAGTCTGCCTATAGTTCTAGTCCTCTTGGACCTCTACGACATCTGTCTGATGCCAGTTTCAGAAGACTCTACTACATGGTGACTAGTAGTGGGTCTCGCTACTGGGGTCTAATCGGCAAAGAAACTCTCCCCCAAGAGGGCTCTCTCTAACATCCCCACCTGCGTCGGGATGATGAGTGAGATCACCAAAACCCTAATCTCCCACATAAGTCCCTGCTCGAAGGTCCAGGACCTGAAGAATGGGTCCCTCACCATATATGTGGAGTAGCTTGAGTGGTCAATGAACCTCGCCGAGTACTGAGCTACAGTCATGCTACCCTGTTGCAGATGAAGTAGCTCCTGAATGCGCATTGCGTGAAGAGTCACTGGAAAAAACTCTACCCTAAACAGGCACTTGAAGTCTACCTAGAGAAGCGTCACCTAATCATGGACCTGGATCATGAACCTCCACCATCTTTCTGCTGCTGCTTATAGAAGGTTGGAAGCAAGAATCACAATGAGATCGGCTGGTGTCCCTATCAGTCGGAAAACTCTCACCACAGCCTCCAGCCAATCCTCAGGTGCATGCGAGTCCATATCTCCCCTAAACCTGGGTGGTCTCTAGCACTAGAACTTGTGAAATGCACTCAAGTGGCGTATACCATCTGTTGTTGGATATGGTGGCATCGGTGGCCCAACGGGGAGTGGTACCGCTGTTTCCTCTACTAGAAAAGGGCCCTACACCGAGGCCTCATCGCTCAGTGGGCTATCAGTGCGTACAAATCTTGGGACTCTAGTTGCATGTCTGCATAGTGGAATCCTAAAAATAAATAGGTGTGTCATGGTCAAAATTTATACCTATTGGGCTGAAAGTTATACTTGGTGATCTAACTCAAAAGATCACAAAGAAAACTTTTGAAAAAACACACGCAATCATTATTTTCATGCACTGAGTCGGAGATCATAAGTCTGGGTCCTGGTGTATGGATACATAGGTCACCGCACCAACACTGGATTCCCTAAACTGATAACCACACTCATGACATATAACACTACTGTCGTTAAAAAGAAAGATCAGATTCCTAAGTTCGGCGGTAGAATCGACTCCTCTGATACCAATTTGTCACGACCCATCCCCTGGAGCCCGAGCAGTGACTACCCCAAGCCCGCCTTCCATAGGCCAGGGGCTGGTGACTATCACCAAAGGAGTAATTCCCTAAAAATGGGAAGGCATTGCCTTTATAACCTCTAAACAAACACACAAGAAAGCACACAGCTAGACGAAACACCAAGTAAACGGTATAACAAAAGAGTGTTGAAAGTAAAAGGGGCCAGAATACAAGCCCAACGGGAAATTACAAGTACAACTGTGATAGAATACAACTGAAGAAAATGGAAAGTCAGTCGTTGGGTCATCCTCCGAGGTTCCTACCTAAAGGGTAGGTATAGATCGCCTCCTTAGCACTCCTCGTCCGTTTGTATCCTCCGTGTACCGACTCGTCGTAAGGTCCACCTCCTGGTACCATCCAGTCTTGGTACTCTTGGCCTTAGTCAGCGATGTTCGTCGTCTGGATCCAACACAACAAGGTGTGGGCATAGCCCGTGCAGGGGTGAGAATAACGATACTCAATAGGGACCCCAAGACCCTCTAGGTCTCACAAAATCTAACAAGGATAAAACCAAAAGTATGAAATCAATATATAACCTTACTTAGGTATATGCTCATACATATACCTAAGTTATCAAGTAATATATCTCAATCATGAGGAAAACACAGAGGTTCTGAATCAGCTCACACCAGGATTTATTTTAGGGGTAGTATCAAGTAACATTCTGAACACAACATCGAACACCACGAATGCTTGATAACTCCTCCTCTATCGAGTACAATTGGCCTGACGCGTCACATAGAGGCACTTCCAACTAACCTTGGACTACTGAGGTACTCCTCCTGTCGAGTACCGTGGGTCTGCCACGTCACACAGAGGCGTTCCCCACCGTGGATCTGCCGCGTCACAAAAAGGCCCTCCCACTCATAGCCTGTTGAGGTACTCCTCCTGTCGAGTATCGTGGGTCTGTCGTGTCACCAAGGCGCTTCCCACCGTGGGTCTTCCATGTCACCAAGGCACTCCCCACTTGGTCAGTCGAGTCACTTCGAGTCAAAACGGTTAACAATTGTCAAGTCCCAGCCAGCCACTAGGTCTCCACACTATGCTTTCTCATCTCTAGGAGGATCCGCTCCACAAGCTACTGGTCGATACTCCAACTTCCAAAAAGTCCCATGAAGACATATCTCAAAGGTCCAGCATGTCATGGGGGTCTCAACATCACAAACGGCGCGTCAATCGGACGCCCGGTCTGTGAGTTATTGGCCTTTTAGTCCCAGGGGCCCGGTTGGATTTTTGCTCGATCTAACCTGACCATACCCCATTTCTATCCAAAAAAAAGTGGGGTATCACTCAAAGGGGTTGTCTCACTCCAAGATTTCTAGCATCACTTACGGTTCTTCAAACTGACGTATGGTGCCAAAGTTATGGCCAAAAGAATGTAACTAGGTCGTAGTGGGCCCTGGTCTGGTCCGACCCGACTGCACCGACCCGGCCTGGGCCGACCCGGTTCGGGTCGAACCGCCCCGAACCACTGGGTATCACCCAGCCCGTAGTGTGGCCTGTCCCATTGGGTCGGTCCGGCCCGACAGGCCGCGAGGGGCCGCGGATGGTCGCGAGGGCGCGAGACCGTGGAGCGGCTCGGCTGGAAGTTTTTGCGAGGGTATGAGGCAGCGGGGTAGCTCGCATGGGGTATCTTGGAGGGCCGGCAGGCGGCACGAGCCGGGGCGGATCAGAGGACCGGCAGGCGGCGCGAGCCAAGGCGGCTTGGAGGGTGGCGGGCGGCGCGAGACAGGGCAGCTCAGAGGGCCGCGGTGAGTATGATTCGGCCGAGGCGTGGGGCCGGTTCAACTGGGAGATCGGAGCACCATGGGGGCGTGGGGCCAGTTCGGCAGGAAGGTCGGAGCGCCACGGCAGCACGGGGCCGGTTCGGCCGGGAGGCCGGTACGCCGCGGGGGTGCGGAGCCGGTTCGGCCGGGAGGTCGGAACACCGCGGGGGTGTGGGGCCTGTTCATCCGGGAGGCTGGTACACTGCGGGGCAGCTCGGCCAGGGCGCAGAGCCGGGGTTCGTGGCTGGTTCAGCTGGGAGGCCGGAGCACCGCGAGGGTGGCGCGGGTCGCAGAGGCCACGGGTGGTGGCGTCATTGCCTTCATCGCCTTCATCGCCTTCCTCTATTTCAAAGATCACATCAAAGAAGAACGGTAGAGGGGTCGGGTCATGTTCGTTTGGCCCGCACCTCTACGTTTAGAGTGGTAGCAAGTGGTTCACCAAGAACAATGCATGAACATGAATGGATGATATTTTTAAAACATCATTTCTCACAACCCACATCCATCTCTATTCCCAAACCCTCAAAATAAATATAATGGGATAACATGGGAAGTGATAATCAAATAGAAATAAACCACTACTTCGTTCGCTTGATGACGTTGGCGCAAGGAAGAAGGTGAAGTTGTCGACATTCATCTCGTCCACCACACACCTCCAATCCTGAGCTCGTGCGTCGGTTCGTCATAGTCGAAGACGTTCCTTGTCTGTGTTATTCATGGAGGAAGCGTTCTTCATGGAGGAAGCGTTCTTCATTGGAGAATCTTTCTCCCAATTCCACCCAAATGTAAAATGGTTCCAAAATAATATATTATCCCCTCTATTATGTTTGTTGGAATATATTCAAATAGTTTAATTAATTAATTGATGTGTTGGCTCAATTAATTAAAGGGGAGGGTTGGCATATTAAAGGTATGTGCATTGGCATAATTAATGTGGAGGAATTCAAGAGGATCCTCCACGTTAATGAGGGGTTGAGAGGTTTTTCTCAATAATGAGGGGAGTTCAAGAGGTTTAGGCCTCGGGTGGTCCCTACCATCATAACCTATCATGGGAGGTTAGGTTTGGGTGGTCCACACTTCTCAACTTCCACATGGAGGTTTAGTTCCGGTGGACCCCACCTCCCAACACCCACATGGGTGTTTCAAATAAAAATAAAATGTTTGCACAATTTTATTTTTATTTTTATTCCTTCAAAAAAAACCCAAAAACTAACTTTCACCCTCGACTAACTGTCGTCGAGGTGAAATTATCCTTAAAAAAACTGGCGTTGCGAGTTCAACGGTACCCTCGGATTTCAATTCCAAGCACCAATTTAAAAGTTATAAAAACTCGCTCGTACATTTACTGAATGTACCTGAAATAAAGTTTAGAAATTCATTCCAGGAACTCCGGGCCTCGGAATCATGTGCCGTCAATTTTCGCACACTCTTAAAATTCCCATTTATTTTAAAAAAATTACATGGAAATTTCGGGTCTTTACACACCATGCATTCATGGACTGTTGATTGAAATTTTATGATAGTACTAGATTATTATCTCAGTATGGGGATGTTTCTATCGTGATGGAGGAAAATCTAGGTCTTCCTCAATTTTTGTATTCAATTAGACTTGATGCATGGATCTAGTAATAACTTGGTGTTCAAATTTTATCCTTATAGAAAGATCACCCCTCTTGATGGGTGGGAGGAGTGATGGTCACTTGTTCTTAGAGGCGATACCTAGTGGGAATATTTCCCCTGAGAAATTATTCATTGAATCATCTAAGATTATATATCTTGGCCTCATATTCTTCCAATTTCTCTTCCATGGAGGGGACTTTGACCTTTCTCGGTGGTGAGTAGGATATATCCACACCTTTCCATTTATCCCTGGTGGAATATAATTATGGGGGTGAAAAAAATTTACTTAGAGGTTCTAGGTTGTGATTCTTCCTATGATTATAGGTATGCAAGACCTTGGTGTGCACATTGGTGTAACCTGCCTCTCGACATGTTTTTTCTATATTATGACCTTAAATGTTTGTGTCTTGATCTATATCATGTATCATATTTATGATGATAATTTTTACCAAGGTATATTGGGTGGCAAGGAACATCTTATAATTATTTGAGTAATAGAGTGATTTTGTGTCTCCCACACCCCCTTTGAGAGTTATTTCAATGTCTTCTCTCCATCCCTTTCTATCAATGGTCCATTTTGGATTATGATGTTCGTATGGTTTGATCTTCTTTATTAGTAATTCCCCTAATTTTGGTATATAAATAATGACCTTGATATAATCTCTAGCCATCATCATAGAACAATCCTAAAATTACATGGGTATTTTGTATGGTAGGCAGAACAGCTGGGGTTATGGTTGTTGGTATCCACCTTTCAGCCTTGAGAAGACTAATTGTATTAAAGTATATGGAAATAATTCCCATGCCCATGAGATTTAGGGATAATATGGGTCCACCACTAGTAGTTCCCAAACTTCTTGAGGATTTTATGACTCCTAGGGTGGCGGTCGAGAAACTTTTCCCCCAATCCTATGGGATGGGTTTGATTTGAGTTCATTTTTGATTTTTTATGGACTCACATGGGATTTGATAACCCTAGGGGTGACGGAAGTGGTAAAAAATATCCAATATAATTAGGATAGGGTTTATCTTGAATGGACATCATGGTTGATTCCAATGTGATATTCTTAATTCGATGTGTTTTTAATCATGCATAGTTTGATTATAGTGTCTTCTCAGAATGTGAGTTATTTTCCATAGGGAGCTATCTTGCATCTTGATATAGAGGCTTTCTCATCTGTGGTGTGTTCACTCACTATTTATAGGTATGGATCATGAGCCTATCAATGGCCTTCTCTATAGAATCATGGTGCTTTCATGTCTTGGAGACAAGAAGATTTTGTTGGCTTGACCAATTGTATCATGTGTTTCCTCGACTTGTAGCCTATCTTACAGTAATGAAATTATAATATATTGTCTATGGGGGACTCTAGTGAGTTGGAGACATAGTGGAGTGCAATTATCTACACTCACCCCATCCTCAAATGTGTACATCTGATAAGGATCCATTGATTATTTGTCATAGGGGTGCTAATCTATAGAGGAAAACATGGTGTAGGCTCTTGTAGTGCTTTTCTAACCTTGGGTCCCAAGCCCCAGAGAAGGGATAAAGGTATATCTAGTACTATATAATTTTTATGGATTAGATATGATCCTAATATCCTTGATAAGGAATGTTCTTAGCCTTTTTATATTTAAAGATACCCATAGGTTTTAGAATAAGTAAGGCATGAACTCCTCCTTTAGATAATTTAGGATATCTTAGCTGGAACTGGTGATGGTATGAACATCATTGGTAGATTATTATTAGCCAAATATTTCCACATATATATTAAATATTCTCCCTCAATGTAGGAATATTCAAATATCTAGTCAGGCCACTGAGGTCTCTTTTCTATGGACCATGAATCTTGACCTCTAGAAGGCAAAGATAGTGGTAGCTGCTCTATATCATTTTCCAACTGATGTGATGTGTTGTTCGTTATTGATGGGGAACCATATGTAGTTAAATATGATTTTTTAAGAACTTATCTATACAAAGGTTCCTTGAAAAGGAGATTATTTCTTTTCCTAAGTGAGATATCTCCATAGGGAGGTTGTCTATGATAGATGTTAGAGGTAGGAGCCTCATAATCCATCTCTATGCTACCATGAGGAGGACTAATGTAGTAGTAATGACCCTATTCTTCCATTGAAGAGTTGTTGGATCCTTGAGATTATTTAGATATGAACTATATGATCTCAATGATACTTTAATGGATCAGGTTTGGAGTATGAGTCTCAACCTTCATTATGGTCAGAATATGTTGACCTATTGTTTGGGGTTGGGTAGGAGTATGAGCCTTCTGTGTTGTGGTCTCCAGAGTTTACTGAAAAATGTATTCATTCATTGCAGGGATATGAACCCTCTATTGAGAAGTTTATAGATTATTCCAATAATTATATGGATTATTAATAGTAATATGATACCACCTTTAGGTGGCTACAAGAATATTCCAGTCACCCCTGGTAGAAGAGGGATTATGAGTTGGATTTAGAAGTGTATTCCCCGCTGTAATATGTTGGAAGACCTCCATAATGAGATAAGGAATATTATTCTACTCTTTTATAGACTCTTAAGGATGTTGTTATATTCCTTCATTGGTGAGATCAAGAATATGATCCCATATCCTATTAGCTACCAGAATATTCTGAGTAGTTTTTCTGGAAAGGATATGAGCCCTCCCTAAGGTGACTACCAGAATATGTCAATAAACCTATGTTGGAGTAGGGATATGGACCCGATCTTGGTTTACCTTTGGAATATATCATCAAATTTATTTGATAGGAATATGTTCCTATCCTGAGGTGATTATCAAGATGGGTTAAAAAACCCTAGTTGGAATGGGGATATGATCTGAGTTATGTGTCTCTTCCTTTATCAAAATATACTGATAATCCTCCTAGATGGGATAAAGAATATGTGATTTATCCTAAGTAGTTATCTGGTCACATTGATCATGTTGATGGGATACTCTAGTGGTTGTAATAGAAGTAATTTATTTTCCCTATATCATCACTAGAATATGTCAGCGAAACTCCTCAATTTTTATAATAATATACTGTCACTTAAAAAGTGTATGCATGGGAATATAGACCTATTCATTTTTTCTTGTTGGGATATGATGGTAGAAATCTTTGATGAAGTGGGGATATATTCCTACATTATTTCTCTATTTTCCACAGATATATTTTGATGGTATTCTTGTGTAGGGGTGAGAATATGTACCTACCACCTACTTTTTTTCAGGGTATGTTGGCAGACTTGGTATGGGAGAGTAGGAATATGGGTTTGATCACTATTTTCCACTAAAATATGATGTAGGACTTCATAATTAGAGGTGTGAATATGGTCCGTCTCCCTATGGTATATCACTCAACATGCCTGGTGAGATCTCCTCGGTGCCCAGTTCTGAGTTTCCAAGGTGGCGACCTGCTGATCGACTCCCTCAACATGTGATTTAGGGGAATTGGTGGGATGATTGTGGTGGTGGTGGTTGATAGGATCCCACTGAAGTGACTCCTAAATCATGGTGGAATCATAGTATAAACCTCGTTCTACCTTCTTCATATATGAAAGGTAATTTTTTTGTGCTCTGGGGATATAATCCTAAAGTGGTTGGTGGTGGTGAAAGGCATTGTTGGTTTTATCATGGATTTCCCCAAGCGAGGTGGGTTAGAATTGTTTGGTTCCTAGAGACCCTTATGTGCAGATTTCATGGATAGAATGGTATTATATTGTTGGTTTTCTTTGACCATTGCATTTTCCACCTAGTACTAGAGATGTTGAGTTAGTGACTTCTCCCTTCGGTTTGTGGAGGCAGTGGCTCTTGTGGTAGTTATAATGTCGGGATTCTTTCCTAATGATAATGTCATTACCTTGGAATTGAAGGGTGGTTTATGTAAAGTGTATTTGTGTTGATAAATATAATAAAAAACAAGGTCGTCAAATAGTGTAGCATCCCAATTAATATTCATACTAAATAAGATATGAATTGGAGACTCTGTTGTTTGTTATTATTAATGAAATATTCACATCAATTTCACTATTTTTTTGTTTTTTGAACCAAGATGGGGCATCTAAGAATTAAAGTTGAAGAACCTGTATTGGATGGTTTCCAATGAGTTTTATTTAGGGCATTGGAACCACCTAACAGTTCCCACATCCATAATGAGATATGGATCTACTTTCCAAAGGCATATAGTCATTGGGTTTCTTTACCAATGATTCTTAAGAACTCGCATTGGTTAAGAGGATAGAAAGTTGGGCACATCACACTTTATTAGTGGAAATTATTTCCTACATCAGGATTGTAACACCCTAAGAATTTAAAAATAAATTTAATATATCATGTAATGCATACAACACTCAGTCTCTGTGAAAAAAACACTTCGTTGTTATTTACACAAGATAGTTATAACCTATCCATAAAACATAAGTTTTCCACTTATGTAATTTGAATTTCTAAAAACAGACATACACGGTTGTGTTCAGTGAGATATTTAGAGTCTGATAGGATCAACTTATTTTTTTAATAGTAATGTTACCCTTATGAATAGTAATGTTACCCTTATGAATATTAATATGACCCTTATGAATAGTAACATCACCCATGAAAGTATAAATAAAATTTAGGCACCTTATAAATGAAAGTGAATATTTTATAAATTAATAATTAAGTGTTTGTATTTTTGTGAGCAATAAATATTTAATTACAATCTTATAATTCATAAATTTATATAAAAAAAATTAATTTTTATAAAATGTTTTCCTAAATCAATATTTTATTTTCCTGTGATTATATAATAATTTAATGAGACCTTATGTAATTTTTTAGGGTGTTATAAAATCTGTTATAATTTTAAAATCTGTATTTTTTGAGTAAATAATGATTTTAATTAAAAAATAAATTTAAAATATTTAAAATATTATTTTAATAAAATGGATTTCATTTTTGAAATCTAAATGTAAAAAATTTATTATGGTGAATTTTTGGTATTTTTCTACAATACTTGAATTTTTAGTGAATAATTGAATATGATAATTAACGATACATGCTAAATACCTAAATTTTTTAGTCATAGGAAATGTATTGATGATTTAATCACACTTGGTTCAAACTAACATGCACTTATTACTATTTTTTATCATAATAATCAATACTATTTCTTTTCTTAAGTAAAATAATAAAATAATGAATAAGATATTCAAAAATCAACCCTCTTCCACTATAAAAATTACCCCTCAATCCCTCTTCTCATCACTCCTCTAAGCCTTGAAGCTTGTCAATATTTTGCCAAAATACTCTTCCCTAGTCTCTACCCACTTTCATGAGCTCTTGGACTTTCCAAAAGACCAAAACCCCTTCCCTTAATGAGGTCCTCAAAGAGGATATTTCAAGAGGTAAATCCTCTTCCTTTTTCATTTAATTTCATTTAAATTTATTTTATTTTCTTATCTTCTCATAAAATAATATATTCAAATTATAATGGTAACTCCAATATCATCTACATACTATAATAATATCATGTTAATGTAATATCTTTCCTTGATACATTATCTCTCTCTCTCGTTCTTATTTTAAAAATGAAATCATTGTCTAGGAGGTGCCGATTTACAACCTTCATGGACGATGAACCTTGGTTATAAAATTTCTCCATAAAGGATATTAATGAAACCATTTGTATGGTAAAACAATACTATAATATATATACTAAAACCTATTTTATGTTATATAACCAGTTTATATACATAATATCAATTCATACGACAAAACTGGTTTGTAATAATCGAAATATCACCAAAATAATCTAAATGATTATCACTAATGTTTTATCAAATAAATCATCCTCATACCATATAACTAAATTAATTATATAAACATTTAATATTATTATTTTTATTAATATCATATAAATTAAATTCTGTATTATTATATCCATTCCACATGAACTTCCATACTCATATACAAGTATACCGATCGTGAAAACCAAGGAAACGAACACTCCTGAGCTATAAATTTGTATCTTATAGCTCATTAAAAAGGGAACAAATGAATTTAATAATATTATAATAAATAAAATACATGTATATAAGGTTATTAATTAAATAATTAATGGATTTAATTTGATTTTCCAGGACATTAAAATCAAGTGCAGAACACATTCTAACATAAGTTAAGGGTTTCCTCGTCTCCCTTCCATTTTTGTGAGATTTTCAAATATTCACCACTTATTTATTGTATACGGTGTATGTATATTGAAATTTGATATATAATATCATGAAGGTATTTATCCTCATGGTATTAAATTATTCATTTGATAATTATTAAATTTTTTCATATTGTTTGATTGATTACAAAGTGGTAAGGGTTTTCTCATATCAGTTCCATTTTTGTGAGATATTCCTTATTCACCACTGTTTATTGTGTATTGTGTATGTATACAGACCATTGATGTATCATATCATGAATATATTTATTTTAATGGTATTAAATGTATCATTTTATGATTATTATTTTTGGGGAATATTAATCAATTGATTACAAAGTGGTAAGAGATTCTACCCGAACTCCCATTTTTCCTTCGAGTTACTCTTACACTATCTTTACTCAAATTTAATGCTTATTTATTTTTGTATATTTATTCTATATTCTATTTATATGGTTCTAAATCATATATCCATATCATATCATCCTTAATTTATGGGTATATACATGTTTTAAAATGGTTCACTTCTTAATTTTTTCCTATAAACAAGCCTGATTCAAGGGAACTTCTCAAATACTTACCCATTTTCAAGTGAAATATATAATCTATTTTAATCCATCATTATTTTTCTAAAATAAAAAATTTTATCATGAAAAAATCATATTGGTTCAGTTCTGGTTTTATGAAAACAAACATGCCTTTCTGCTTTAAAATCTCTTTAATATTTTCCTTAAACCGTGCTGGAATGTTTTATTGATAATGTTTCATAAAAACTCTTTTTACATGATTTCACTTAAATGAGACATAATTTATGACTAAAATATAATTTCAATGTTCTTACCTTTTATTTTCAATGATATACATGTTTACAATCTGATTTTATGAAAAATACAAATTATTTTCCAAAAAAAATCTTCTTTTCAAAGTAAAAAAGGTTTTCCTCATCTCACTTTTACTTTTGTGAGATATGTGTCTTTATCACCACTTATAAATTGTATGTGTGGTTTATGTACTTAGATTTGATATATTATATCAATAGTCTACTTATTCTCGGGATATTATAAGGTATTATGATTTGAATGTTTCAAGTGGTAAGGGACACTTTGCAATGTCTAAAGATTAATTTCCAAGATAATTTTTCAATGGTGTCTTCATATATGTAAACTTCCTTTTGTTTAATCTTATACTTCATTGAGGTTTATCTATTATGATACTATATACCGTATTTTATTGAAGGGTTTATAATAATTTTGTCTATTGATGTTCTATTTTATAGAATTCATTGTTTATGGTTAAATTATTCATATTTCATATTCTTCATTTTCAATATGATTTCTTATGTTGTTTATGTTTCACCCTTTTATATAAGAAATTTATTATACTTAGTAAGTGATGGGTGAGGACTACTATAGACCCTATATGTATTTGTAGGTCTCATGAGACAAACTAGTTTAGGTTTTTACCCACTTATGTGTGGTCTTGGCATGAGGCCTTGACATTATGGTTATGATATCCCACATTATGTGTTTCCTCATTATGAAACTAGTATTTAATAGTCCATGTGATTATTAGACTATTAGAATATCCATGGTTATGTTTTATTATGGAATTATTTATTCAAATTTCATTCCTTCTATATTATTCTCAATTTTATTTTTAAATTCATGTGTTTCTGTTATTCACCTTGCCTGATGTTTATGTTTATGATAACTTCTACTGTATTACTTACCCTTAATGATCATCCAAGATCACCCCTTTCTTATGTTTCCTTTCCCCAGGTTATGAAGAAGAAAACATTGAATAAGATTTCAAGGATGAAATTTATTTCATTTTATTTTGTATCGTGTTTTATATTATATCTTTTACAAATGTATTATATGTATTAAGAATGTAATATAGTCTTCCAATACTTCTAAACTACTTGATCCTTTAGGATTTTATTCCTTGTAATCATGCCAATGAATAAAATAATGCATTGGCTCTGAGATTCTGGGGTCAGGGTGTTACATTTGGTATCATAGGAAGTTTAGTAGAAACCTTGGAAACTAGATTTAGAAAACATAGATTATAGAACATAACCTTAAGATAGACTTTGAGTATAAGAATACAAGAACATCCAAGAATTTTGGTAAGGTATAGATTATGTGGATCTTCCTAGAAAATATATCCATGTCTAGATAATAAAAGTGGATGTGGTTCTAGAAAAAATGTACCTAGGAGTAACAAAACTGACAAGGTGTTCTGGGCTTGGCATGAGGTAACCTGGTACATGACAACATGCCATACCGTGTACCTGGTTTGATACTCTTGAGGGATATGCTTAGGATAATTCACATTTTCCTTACAAACCATTACTGTAGATTTTAATATATAATTAAATTGAGTAACCTAGATTAAACCTAATGTGTTTTAGGTTGAAAATTAGTTTTCATGATATTCTATAAATGATTATATGTTACTCACACTATGCTTTCTGGTTTTAGTCAATGGTTGGAACCCAAAGGATCCATGTTAACATTAAACATGATGGATAATGTGGTGATGATGAGAAACCAAATGGGATGTTTATAGGAGTGAAATATATCATGATCATTCCAAATAAGTTGTCTCAAAATATCATTAACAACATATAACTAAACCAACTCCCAAACCTAACCAAGAAGAGAAGAATAGACTTTCCTAAGATCTCCAGTGGCAAAGACCATGGAGAAAAAAAAGGATCGAATGCCATCATGCAAGAAATGTGGAATGAGACACCTAAGGAAGTGTCTCAAAGGAATAGAGAAATGCTTTATATCTGGGAAGGAAGGGCATTAGGCAAAGAATTTCCAAGGAGAAATGAAAAGTACAATGGAAGGAAATAAACTGATCCTAAGAATCTATTTGTAGTTATTTGACTTAAATTTAAGGGACCTAGGCATTACCCAAGTCAATTTCATATTCTATAAGATATCCCCTAAACCAAGGAAGTCCCTATGTATAAATAAATGTATGATGTAGTTATGTATTGAGGTTGTATTGAAAAATCATAGTTAAAATATTGTTCAGTGATTAACCTTATTTCAAAGACATCCATATTATTTATTTTGGAGGATATATGTTATTAGAAAAAGGAAAATGAAAAGTCACATTGAATACATTTCATGAGCCCATAAGGGGTTATGGAATCCTAGGTCTCCCTCCCTGTCACTGCCGCCCCTGCCTCGGATCGGCGCGGATCACCACCTCGGTGTTGATCAGTCGGCTTGCAGTGTCTCTCTCTCTCTCTCGCAGCAATGTCGTGCGACCTCATGGAACTTTCTGCCATGTATTTCCTCATCGATGTTGGCCTACCTCCCACCTCAATCCACCTACACTCGATAGGGATTCTTTCAGAGGCATGGTGAAGGTCTAGCGGTCGGTTTCCAGTTGCCATGCTTGAGGGTTGCAACCTCATTGTTGCTGTGTGCGCTGGTTGGTCCTCTACGGTCTCCGAGTTTTTGGAAGGCGATGATGGGATCTATGTTCTAGTTTTCGGTATTTTCAGAGTTCATTGGTTCTCAGGTGGGATTTGGCATGCTGATGGGTTCTTAATCTTGTACCTTTTCTTTTTTTTCTTTGAGTTTGGATTTGTTTGTTTCTGCTTGCGTGCTTGTTCGATTTCTGGGTTTTTTGTTGGAGTGATATGGATGAATCTGATCTGGGGATCTCATTGCATTGTGTTGTGAAATGGTGGGTACTGCTCTTTTGGTGATCTAGAGTTTCAAAGCTTACTGGTTGGTCAATTTTTCATTTCGGCCTTGTTGTCCTGTTCAGTTTGAATCGGGTATTCTGGGTTTTGTATTTTCGATGAACTGGTGATGGTTTGTTATTGTGATTCGGTTTGTGTGCTATGGAATAGGCATGAATTATTAGTGAAACACATGATTTTGGATAAATATCATTTTTTTTTTAGAGGATTGTGGTTTGGGGTGAATTTGTTATTGGTTTAATCTTCTGTTTTTGAGGTACTGAGGTATGACCTTCTTGACGATATCATGTGGTCTGCAGTGCAAGGTGTTGGCGGATTATGCAGCTTTTGATTTCTTTTGACTTGGCTAAGGTTGATTTGTTTTATGTTCTTACATTGGTGAGGATTTTGTGTTTTTCATTTTGTGTGTTTACTTGTGGCACTGCAGTCTTGGTCCATGAGACATTGCATCCAATTTATTTTCAAGAGACTGTTCCAGAAGATATTCAGAGTAGGGAGCATTCTCATTTTCATCGCTATCCGGATTTAGAAGTTTTGAGAGGGTATGTCATTTTCCATAGGTACCGAGCCCATGCATTCTTGCACGGGACAGCTAGCCGAGCAGCGATGGAAATGTGGATTCTGATCATATTGTTTTTGTTTCTAGGGTGGGGCTTTTCCTTGATTTTAAAGTGGATTGTATTTTCTCTTGATGATCTTAGACATAGAGGCATGGTTGTGTTTTATTTCTTTGATTTCATTCTGGTTTCCCACTTTCTCTTTAAAAGTTCTTTTCGAATAAAAATTTAATTTTTAGTAAGTTAGAAAAAGGAAAACCTGCATTTCAGGTGACAACCCATTGTATTTAATAAGGCTGCGGAGTTTGAACCCACAACTGGAGAGCGACAAGGGTACAGTGCCTCCCACTATCATATATGAAGTCCTGGTTATCATGATTATTTTTTTTAGTTAAAACATCTAATGGATAAATGTTATTTTGATTTTAGGAAATTTTTTATCAAATGGATAACTTTGGGATTTAAAAATGATTTTTTTGTTAAGTGATTAATGTTATTTCAGAATATATTCACAATTTTGGGAATCGAATAAGATTTGGATAAATATAATATTTTGAGGAATAAATGTTGAATTGTATTTTGGAGTCAAATGTTATTTTATTGTGGACTTATGGTGAACCAAATTATTTATGGAAATGGTTATAATATCTTGAAGATTATGTGATACGGGAAATTAAATTTTTTGGTATATGACATTAAGAGTTATTAATTTTATTTGGAGGACTATATAAACAAATCCTTCTGATTTTGGGGTCATAGTCTAGTTTTTTTTAACAATGATATTCATTTCCAAAATGATCTATTTTGAACTTTGAGTTTTACATTTAAATTTTATAGATTAATTTTTTTTTTCATCATATAAAGATTTATTGTTTTGGGGGAATTATATTATATTATCCTATCCATTTTGGATTTGGTAAATTTATAAAGATAATAGGAATATATAATTATAATTTTGTGGGATATGTGATCTGTAAAAGTTAATTCGAATCCTTAAGGCGTGAAAAATTCATCTTGAAAGTTCATTTCCAAGTATAAGAAATGAAGTGAAGATATATCAAATCCCAAATAAAGGATGATGTTTTTATTTTGACATGGAAAGTAATAAAGTAAGATTAATTTCTCATATGATTATCTAGATAGTAAAGGAATCCCTCAATTCATGGAAAAATATTTTGCAACAAAAATGTTATCTGTGTAGTTTTATTTCTAAGAAATAAATGTTCATTTAACTAATCACAAGATTTATGTCTTTGTGATGGTTATAATTCTAATGAACATGTTCTCTATCACTCTCCATGAGAACATGATGGTTAGATTATTCTTCTATGTATATACCTTCACTTAACACTAATGTTACCTTATTCGAATGTGTTGTTCTATAGTAACCTATGCATTTTTCACCCCTATTACTTAGAGGATATTTTAGTAACACTATTTTTGATGTGGGTTTATGAAAAAGGGAATTTTCAAGTATCAACCTTTAACTTTCAGAGTTCAATTTCAAATTGCGACGACACAATTTATTGAAGGAAGGGAGAATCTAACACCCCAATAATTTAAAAATAAATTTAATATAGTGTGTAATGTATACAACACAAAGTATCTGTGAAAAAACACTTTGTTATTATTTACACAAGATAGTTATAACATATCCATGAAACATAATTTTTCTTCTTTTGTGATTTGAATTTTGAAAAGTAGAGATACACGTTTGCGTTCAGTGAGATATTTAGAGTCTGATAGGATCAACTTAATTTTTGGTGAATAGTAATGTTACCATTATGAATAGTAATGTTACCCTTATGAATAGTAATATGACCCTTATAGATAGAAACAACACCCATGAAAGTATAAATAAAATTTAGTAACCTTATAGATGAAAGCGGATATTTAAAAAATTAATAATTAAGTGTTGGTATTTTTGTGAGAAATAAATATTTATTTACAATTTTATAATTTATCAATTTATATAAAAGAAAAATCATTTTAATAAAAAAATACTAAATCAATATTTTTTTTCCTATGATTCTAGGATAATTTAATAAGACCTTAGATAATTTTTTAGGGTTTTATAAAATCGGCTATGATTTTAAAATCTGTATTTTTTGAGTAAATAATGATTTTAATTAAAAATTAAATTTATCATATTTAGAAAATTATTTTCATAAAATTAATTTCATTTTTTAATTCTAAATGTTAAAAAATATTTAAGGTTAATTTTTGGGATTTTTCTACAATACTTGAATTTTTAGTGAATAGTAAAATATGATAATTAACGATAAATGCTAAATACATGATTTATTGAGTCATAGGTGATGTTTGGATAATGTAATCACACTTGGTTAGAAATAACATATATTTATTACTATTTTTTGTCATAATAATCAATATTATTTCTTGTCTTAAGCAAAATTACAAAATAATGAATAAGATATTAAAAAATCACCCCTCTCCTCCACTATAAAAAACACCCCTCACTCCCTCTTCTCATCACTCTTCTAAGCCTTGAATCTTATCAAAGTTCATCCAAATACTCTTCCCTAGTATCTCCCCACACCCAATAGCTATTTTTATTTCCAAAAGACCAAAACACCTTCCCTTAATGAGGTTCTCAAGGAGGATATTTCAAGAGGTAAATCCACTTCCTTTTTTATTTAATTTCATTTCAATTTATTTTTTTCTTATCTTCTCCTCACCTCCAATATTAAAATTATTGTGATAAATCTAGTAACATATATATACTATAATTATATCATGTTAATTTAATATCCTTCCTTAAAATATTACCCCTCTCCCTCTCTCTCTCTCTTATTTTAAAAACGAAATCATTGTCCGGGAGGTGCCAATTTACAACCTTCATGGACGACGAACCTTCGTTCTTAAATTTCTCCATAAAGTTTGGTAATGAATCCATTTTTATGGTAAAGAAAGACTATAATATATTTATTAAAATCTATTTAATGTTCTATAACTAGTATATATATGTAATATTAATTCATATGATAAAACTAGTTCGTAATAATCGAAATACCACCAAAATAATCTAAATGATTATCACTAAAGTTTTATATAATAGCTCATCCTCATACCATATAAACAAATGAATTATATAAAAATTTAATATTATTTATTTTCATTAATATCATATAAATTTAATTCTGTATTATTATATCCATTCCACATGAACTTCTATACTTATATACAAGTATACCGATGGTGAAAACCAAGGAAACAAAAGCTCTCGAACAATAATTTTGTATCTTATAAATCATAAAAAGGGGAATAAATTAATTTAATAGAATTATAATAAATAAAATAAATTTATATATGGTTCTTAATTAAATAATTAATGGATTTAATTTGATTATCCATGACATTAAGATCAAGTGCAGAACATATTCGGACATAAGGGTAAGGGTTTCCTCATCTCACTTCCATTTTTGTGATATTTCCATTATTCACCACTAATTTCTTGTATTCCATGTATATATACTAAAATTTGATATATAATATCATGAATATATTTATCCTCATGTTATTCAATTATTTATTTGATAATTATTAAAAAAAATTCATACTCTTCGATTGATTACAAAGTGATATGGGTTTTCTACTTTCATTTTTGAGAGATATTACTTATTCACCATTATTTATTATGTATTGTGTATGTCTACTGCACATTGATGTATCATATCATGAATCTCTTTATTTTCATGGTACTCAATGTATAATTTTATGATTATTTTTTTTGGGTCATATGATTCGATTGATTACAAAGTGGTAAGGGATTATACCTGAACCCCCTTTTTCCTTCAGGTTACTCTTTCACAACCTTTACTCAAATATAATGCTTTATTATTTTTGTATATTTCTTATAAATTATATTTATATGTTCCAAAATTATATATCCATATCATATCATCCTTTATTTATGGGGATATACATGTTTTAAAATGGTTCACTTCTAAATTCTTCCTAATAAACAAGTCTGATTCTAGGGAACTTCTCTAATTCTTACCCATTTTCAAGTGCAATCTATAATATATTTTAATCCGTAATTATTTTTATAAAATCACACATTTTATCATTAAAACCCATATTGGTTCAGTTCTAGTTTTATGAAAACAAACATTTCGTTTAACTTTAAAATCTCTTTAACATTTTCCTTAAACCTCACTGAAATTTTTTATTTATATTGTCTCTTAAAAACTCTTTTTATATGATTTCACTTAAATGAGACATCATTTATGCCTAAAATATAATTTCATCGCCCTTAGCTTTTATTTTCTAGGATATACATGTTTACAATCTGATTTTATGAAAAATACAAATTATTTTCCAAAAGAAATCTTCTTTTCAAAGTAAAAATTGTTTTCCTCATCTCACTTTTACTTATGTGAGATATATGCCTTGTTCACCAATTATTACTTGTGTGTGTGGTGTATATACATCCCTTTGATATATCAGATCAAGTGTCTACTTATTCTAATGATATTCTAAGGTATTATGATTTTAATGTTTCAAGTTGTATGGGACTCTTTGGAATGTTTAAAGATTAATTTCCTTGAGAATTTTTCAATAGTATCTTAATATATCTCAACTTCCTTTGTTTAATATTATAATTAATTGATTTTTATCTCTTATGATTCCATATACCATATTTCTTTGAAGGTTTTATGATTAGTTTGATTTTGTATGTGCTATTTGATATCATTCATGGTTTATGGTTAAAGTATTAACATTTCATGTAAAGACCTGTAAATTTCAATGAATATTTTTTCTTAAATTCCTTGGGATTTTATGAGTACGCAGTTTCTGACGGCACATGATTCTGAGGCCCGGTGTGCCCGGAATCAATTTCCAAAGTTTATCTCGGGTATGATCAGTGAACGAACGAGCGGGTTTTTCTATCTTTTGAACTGGTGCTCGGAATTGAAATATGAGGGCACCAATGGAACCGCAATGCTGGTAATTTCTTAAGAGGACATTTACCGAAGGTGCATTTTCTCGGGAGATGTTGTTTAAAAATGTGGGATAAATGAAAAGTAAAATAAAATTGTGTAACAATTTTATTTCTTCTTCTAAGTGGTTATATCCTAGGTGTGGGATTTGGGGTGGGACCCACTAGTTACTAACTACCCTTGGGAGGGTAAAAGGTGAGGTGGGGCCCACATGAGCCCCACCCCTTCACATTCCATTAAACTCCTCTAACTCCTCCCTTTTATCTTCTTGTGTTTAATATTGGCAACCCTTTGTAATTAATTAAATGACTTCTCCTCTTCCTCTCAATTAATTCCAACACACATTAATTCAATTAATTGAACCTCTTCAATTAATTGAATGAAGTGTTTGAATTTTGAGTTTTTGAAATGCTTGAAAAAATAATAAAATAAGGGGAGGCCTTATTTTATTCTGGTTGGCTTGTTGTGTGAGGATTTTGGGGAGAGAGTTATAATCCCTTGAAGAACTTCATCCTCCCACAAAGAACGAAACCCTTCGACGAAGAATGTCTTCACCACGAGGAGAGACGACGTGCCATTCCTCCGTCTCTTCACATCTAGTGTGATATGTCATTCTCTCCCATGGACGCACGCCAACGCCGTCTTCGAAACCTCGCCCCACGACACCATCTTCCGCATCGCCGGCAAATGACATCGTTTATCGGGGTAGGGGTGTGTTTTTATTTGAGCAACGCTGATTCTAATTTCTATGTTTGTTTCTCTAGAACTGCTTGCTACCAAACTAACGTGGAAGGACCAGGCCAAACGAACACGGCCTGATCCCTCCGCCGTTTATGTGAATGTTTGGTTTGATATTTGAGCTCTTCATGGGTGATGAACACTAGATCTTTGCGAGTTCGTTGTGCGATGAAACGATCCCAATTTGAAGACCCAATATCACGAGGTCCTAGTAGAGGTGAGACAACAATAGCGGGCGATGGATCAAACCGGAATAGGAAGGTCCGTCCCTCGACAGTTCTTCGAGCGGGTGAATCAAATCTTGTTTTCGGAGCCGATCAGAGGCCTGAAAACACCGGAGACGATTACGGGACATCGGGGTGACCTAGTGTCTGAAGTTTCATGATAAATGGACTGTCAGAACGAAGAATGGACATCACCAGAGGCGCACTGGCCGAAGGCATCGTTTCTGGAAAATTCCAGAATACACGGCGTGTATCTCTGATGAACACGCCGTGTAGTGTAGGCGTACTGCGGATTGATTTTCAGGTTAAGGCATGTAACACACAGCGTGTGACCCCGGTCACACGGCATGTAATCTCTACGCAGAATGGCAGAAGCAGCTTTGCGATACATGGTGTGTATTCTGGGAAATACACAGACACGGGCAGCAATACACGGCCAAGAGGCACGGCGTGTATTCTCTTCATAGAAAGGCAGAGGCAGCTTCACAAGACTTGGTGTGTAATCTGGGAGATACACGGACACGAGCAGAACCACACGGCCAAGAGGCACGGTATGTACTACCTTCACCATGGCAGAAGCGGTTTCGTGATGACTCGGCGTGTATTCCGGAAATACACAGACACGGGGTGGAGTACATGGGCATGTGCTCCACCACACGTCCAGGCATGGCCAGCGCACATGGAACTGACCCTTAAGGTTTGGACACGGTGTGTAACCATACTACACTCTGTGTACTTACTTATCTACATGACTAGCCCTGCGACACGGGCCGTATCACACGGGCAGTATCCGGTGTCTGATGACACGACGTGTATCGGTTACCTACACGACGTGTACTTTAGGGAAATGACTTGGTTGTATTGTTCTCCATGACTTGGGCATGTTTTACTTGGTTTTTCCCCTATGAAGTGGAATGGAACTATGGGATACATCAACTCTGGTCTTCGTGACATTTGATGTATCGACCCACTTGGCTCGTGGAGCGGACCCTCCCAGAATCAAGCATGTTGTGTGCGGGAATCCTAGAGCTGGCTTCGACTGTGATGACGATGATGACTGTACTTGGATCCTATGTGGGTTCGGCAGCGAGGACGCCTGTACTTGGATCCTACATGGGTTCGGCAGCGAGGACGACTGTACTTGTTTCCTCCGTGGGTTCGGCAGCGATTACGACTGTACTTGGATCTTACATGGGTTCAGCAGCAATGGTTATTGTACTTGGATCCTACGTGGGTTCGGCAGTGATGAATTCAATACTTTGATCCTACATGGGTTCGGTAGGGGATATGATTCAGAGATTAAATCTAATCATCTCCACCCCTCTTCGTGAGTAGTATACCTGTGTGAGCTGAGTCTTGACTTTCAATCATTATCATTGATGTGATTTTCATGCTTTCCTGTGTGGATTGGGTTGTGTTTTCCTATGTGGATTGGGTTATGCTTTCCTGTGTGGACCGGGTTGTACTTGGGCTCGTGTGTTGGAGCCGAGCTGGAATTGATGACTTAGGTATATGTATGGGCATATACCTAAGTAGAGTTGGTTGATACTTCATGTTTGTATCCTTCGTTTGTGGAATATCCTTTGTGGATTCTGGGAGACCTTCGGGGGTCTCGGGGTCCCTACTGAGTATCGTATACTCACCCTTGCACAGGCTATGCTCGTACTACGTTGTGTTGGTTGCAGACGACGGACAACACTGATCGTGGTTGAGGCTTGTGGAGCGGGACGGTACCCGGAGGTGGATTATCTGGAGGAACATACACGGAGTGGACGGACAGACTCGAGGAGCCTACGAGACTATTTGTACCCACCCTTCATGTGGGATAGTTAGAGGATAACTTAGTGGTTGTTGATTTACTTTAATTCTGATGTACTTTCTTTACAGTTGTACTGTTCTTTCTGTTAAGTTTGTATTATGGCCCATTTACTTTCCAGCACTTACTTTTGTACTCAGTTTACTTAGTGTTTACTTCAGGTTGCATACTCTGTGGTGTTTGTTTTCTTATATAAAGGCAATGCTTTCCCTTTTATCGGGATTTATGCCTTTGGTGCTAGTCTCCAGCCCCTAGCCTATGGAAGGCAGGGTTGGGGTAGTCATGGCATGTGCCCCGAGGACGGGTCGTGACAAATTGGTATCAGAGGAGTTGGTTCTACCGCAGAACTCAGGACTCTGATAATTTCTTCTATGTGAAGAAATAGTGTTAAGGGTATTGAGTGTGGTTATCAGTCCAGGGAGTCCAGTATTGGTGCGGCAGCCGACGTATCCATTCACCAGGACCTTGACTTCTGATTCCTGACTCAGTACATGAAAACATTGATTGCATGTGTGTTTCAAAGGTTTTCTTTGTGATTACATTGTGTCAGCTCACCAGGTATACTATGTTAACCATGGCGCACCTGTTTCTTTTTAGGATGGCCCCACGACAGTAGCCAGCTAGGGTTCCATGCTTTATGAGAGATGGAAGCCCACCGAGCGACGAGGCCTCGGTGCAGGGCCCCATTACAGTAGAGGCACCGGCGGTACCTCTACCCGCCAAGCCACCGATGCCACTAGCCCCAGTAGCTGAGTGTTCATGTCACCTGAGTGCACTGCACAAGTTTCAGCATCAGAGGCTGCCCATGTTCCGCAGAGAGACGGACCCTCAAGTAGTCGAAGATTGGATGGAGGTTGTTATTCGAGTCTTCAGATTAGTGGGGACACCAGCAGACCTCATGGTGATCCTTCAGCGAGTCTCCTGCACGCGGTAGTAGGTAGATGGTGGAGCCTGATGCTCCAGGTGCACGACGAGGCATCTCTTCTTTGGACGGACTTCGAGAGCATCTTTCACTCGGAGTTTGTTCCAGCCACCCTCTGTGTGGTGCACATACAGGAGTTACTATAGCTGCGGTAGGGCAGCATGACAGTAGCCCAGTACTCGGCGAGATTTACCAAACTCTCGCGCTATTCCACTGACATGGTACAGGACCCATTATTTCAGGCTCGGAACTTCGAGCAGGTACTGAGGAATGAAATCAGGGCTTCGATGATCTCCCTCAGAATTCTGGCGCAGGCATGAGTACTGGAGCAAGCCCTTCTTGTGGAGATCTTTCATACTGAGCCTACAACAGCAGCGAGACCTACCGCAGGGCAGCACGTAGCGGAGTCCTCTGCAGCTGGAAGTAGATAGATGTCGGAGAGGTCCAAGAGGACCAAACCATCAGGTGGATGACCTCAGGATACTGGTTCGGAGGTGCGGGGCACACGTAGCAGAGCCAGTCATTCGAGAGGCAGACAGTGCTATGCAAGCAGCGGGCAGGTCCACATGGCTCGTGACTGCCTGACCCGCCATGTAGAGGAGTGGCAGACAGTTGAGGGACCACCCTAGCAGAGTAAGAGTTTCGACCGTGGCGGTCTACAGGGAGCAGGCGGACGAGGCAGAGGAGCTAGCCGAGCAGCAGGTGGTGGGCGACGCTTTGAGGCTCTACCACCACCACCACCAGGAGGTCCACCCCGACCACAGGGAGCTGGCGGACAGAGGCAGGCTCAGCTTCAGGCAGTGGAGGCCTACGACCACGGCACACCTGAGATGATTTTAGGTACTATCTGTGTCTACTACACCCTTGCTGCAGTTCTTATAAACATAGGAGTGAGTCATTATTTCATTACCGCTACCCTTGTTCGGAGCTCGGAGATTCCGACGAAGCCGTTGGCTCGATCCTTACGGCTAGAGACTCATGCGGGATCATACTCGGCGATTACGCACTGGTGTCGGTAGTGTGAGCTTACTCTAGGAGGAGAGAGATTCGGATGGGATCTTCTTGTAGCGGTTTCGAGGCCTTATGACGTCATCTTGGGCATGGATTGGTTATCTACGGTCCATACTCAGATTGACTATATTAGGCGCAAGGTGCGATGCGTTCGCACCGATGGGATCAGTTTCACCTTCACCGGTGATAAGGGAGCCTTTGCAACGCAGGATGGACTCACACAGAGGAGAGGATAGTCGATCACCCATCAGTTGGCTAGTCTCATCCTATGATTAGTTGATGTACGGAGTCCGAGTTTTCCTATTGTGGTGGATCAGTATGCGGAAATTTTTCCTGACGATGTTCCAGGACTACCTCCTCGCAGAGAGGTAGACTTCTATATTGACATGTACCCTAGGACGGCCCCGATATCTACTCCAGAAAATAGGATGGATCCCTTTGAGCTTCGAGAGCTACGGGTACAGCTGGAGGACTTGCAGGGCAAGGGATTCATCCGACCCAGTGTTTCACCCTGGGCTTCCCCAATTTTGTTCACCAAGAAGGCAGACGGGAGCTTGTGACTGTGTGTTGATTACTGTCGCCTGAATCAGGTGACTATAAAGAAAAATTATCCACTTTCGAGGATTGATGACCTCTTCGATCAGCTCAAGGTAGCACGATGGTTTTCGAAGATAGACCTCAGGTCAGGCTATCATCAGCTCAGAGTTTGAGACAAGGATGTGCAGAAGACGGCCTTCAGGTGTCGGTATGGCCACTATGAGTTCTTGGTTATGCCTTTTGGCGTAACCAACACTCCATCAGTGTTCATTAGTCTCATGAACAGGATCTTCCAGCCTTATCTCGATCAATTTGTCGTAGTATTCATCGATGACATATTGATTTACTCGACTATTGAGGAGGAGCATGCCTACCACTTGTGGGTCATACTGGATACACTCTGAGATCACCAGCTTTATGGTAATATCTTGAAGTGTCAGTTCTAGATTCGAGAGTTCCACTTCTTGGGGCATGTCATCTCTAAGGCGGGAGTTGCGGTGGATCCTGCGAAGATCGAGGCAGTGCTAGCTTGGGAGCCACCCAGGAGCGTGATGGAGGTGCAGAGTTTCCTAGGTCTGGCTGGGTACTATCGGAGATTTGTGCCAGACTTCTCCAGAGTTGCAGCACCAATTTCATCTTTGACGAAGAAGGGGAAACCCTTCATGTGGTCGGATAGATTTCAGCAGAGCTTCCAGGATCTGAGACAGAGATTGACTAGTGCACCCATCTTGAGGCTACCGGAGGAGGGAGTAGGGTACGTAGTTTACTGCGATGCATCAGGGACCGGACTCGGGTGTGTCCTGATGCCGGAGGGGGTAGTTACCACCTATGGATCATGATAGTTGAGGCATCATGAGAAGAACTACGCTACCCATGACCTGGAGTTAGCAACAGTGTTCTTCGCCTTGATGATGTGGCGGCACTATCTGATGGTCGACCGCTTTACAGTCTACTTTGACCACCATATTCTTACGTACATCTTCTCGCAGAAGGACCTGAACCTGAGATAGCAACGATGGCTCGAGTTCCTCCAGGACTATGACTTTGAGATAGTATATAATCCTTGGAAGTGGAACGTAGTAGCTAATGCTCTCAGCAGAAGGTCGGGCATCCAGCTACTTGGAGAAGCGACGGAGCAGCTAGCCGCGTTGCAGATATCCTTCTTGGATAGAGATGGGGCAGCCTTTCTATAGTCGCTCATAGTCACTCCTCCACTACTTCAGCGGGTCAGAGAGGCACAGCGTGGGGACATTGACTGTGAGACGCTATGTGCACAGATATCCTCAGGACAGGCACCTGATGGATTCTCTATAGGAGGAGAGCACGTCGTCCTTTTCATAGGACGTACCATGGTACCAGTTTAATTACAGGAGGAGGTGCTAAGGGAGTTTCACACTTCCCCATTGGCAGTACATCCAGGAGTAGCGAAGATGTACTAGGATCTCAGAAGACAACACTAGTGTCCAGGTAAGAAGAAGGTTGTGGCAGAGTTCATTTCACGATGTCTCACCTGCCAGCAAGTGAAGGTGGAGCACCAAGTACTAGCAGTCTTGGTATAGCCCTTAGAGGTCCTAGAGTGGAAGTGGTACGAGATATCTATAGATTTCATGATGGGACTTCCATGTACTTCCATATGACATGACTCCATTTGGGTGATTGTCGACCGACTCACCAAGTCGGCCCACTTCTTACCTATCAGAA
This sequence comes from Viscum album, assembly GCA_963277665.1. Lineage (NCBI taxonomy): Eukaryota > Viridiplantae > Streptophyta > Magnoliopsida > Santalales > Viscaceae > Viscum > Viscum album. The sequence continues at coordinate 66,150,099 of OY728128.1, forward strand.
AGTAGGGCTCAGTGGAGAGCTTGGGACGCCTCTACGTTCAGGAGATCGTACGGCTTCATGGTGTGCCATCATCTATCGTCTCTGATCGAGATGCTCACTTTACTTCCCGGCTTTGGAAGGGGTTTCAAGAGGCATTTGGGACACAGCTATGCCTGAGCACCGCCTTCCACACTCATATGGATGGCCAGACGGAGAGGACCATCCAAACTCTTGAGGACATGCTTCATGCATGTGCCCTTGACTTTGGTCGCAGCTAGGAGTATCACCTACCCTTAGTGGATTTTGTGTACAACAACAACTACCACTCCACCATCGGGATGGCACCATATGAGGCATTGTACGATTGACCTTGCAGATCACCTCTGTGCTGGACAGACCCTGGGAAGTCAGCACTTATAGAACCAGAGATGGTCCAGGCCACGACAGAGAAGGTGCAGGTTATCCAGAAGCAGATGAGGACTGCACAGAGCCGACATAAGTCCTATGCTGACAGGAGGTGGAGACCACTAGAGTTCGAGGATGGTGATCACGTTTTCTTACGGATCTCACCTCGACGTGGATTATGGAGATTTGGCCAGGGTGGCAAGTTATCTCTGCGCTTCATCGGACTATTCCAGGTTCTCAGTAGGATAGGAAAGGTGGTTTATCTCTTGTATCTTCCACCTCAGTTGCACCAGGTGCATGACGTCTTCCACGTATCTCAGCTGAGGAGATACGTGCACGACCCAACGCATATCATTGATCACGAGGAGTTGGACATTGATGACGGGGTGAAATTTGCAGTGGTCTCGGTGGAGATCGAGGATCGACAGGAGCGGGTCCTACTTGGACAGTCGATTCCTCTAGTACGCATCAGGTGGTAGCACGGGAACCTCTAGGAGAGCACATGGGAGTGGGAGGCTCAGATGCGTGCACAGTACCCTCATTTGTTTCCCTAGTTTTTGATGTATCTTTACGGGGACATAAATACCAGAGGTGGGAGTAATGTAAAGACCTGTAAATTTCAAGGAAAATTTTTTCTTAAATTCTTTGGGATTTTAAGAGTACATAGTTTCTGACGGCACCTGATTCCGAGGCTCGGTGTGCCCGAAATCAATTTCCAAAGTTTAGCTCAGGTACGATCAGTGAACGAACGAGTGGGTTTTTCTATCTTTTGAACCTGCGCTCGGAATTGAAATCGAAGGGCACCAATGGAACCACAAATCCGGTAATTTCTTAAGAGGACCTTTACCGAAGGTGCGTTTTCTCGGGAGGTGTTGTTTAAAAATGTGGGTTAAATGAAAAGTAAAATAAAATTGTGTAACAATTTTATTTCTTCTTCTAAGTGGTTATATACTAGGTGTGGGATTTGGGGTGAGACCCACTAGTTACTAACTACCCTTGAGAGGATAAAAGGTGAGGTGGGGCCCACATGATCCCCACCCCTTCACATTCTATTAAACTCCTCTAACTTCTCCCTTTTATCTTCTTATGTTTAATGTTGGAAACCCTTTGTAATTAATTAAATGACTTCTCCTCTTCTACTCAATTAATACCAACACACGTTAATTCAATTAATTGAACCTCTTCAATTAATTTAATGAAGTGTTTGAATTTTTAGTTTTTGAAATGCTTGACAAAATAATAAAATATGGGGAGGCATTATTTTATTTTGGTTGTCTTGTTGTGTGAGGATTTTGGGGAGAGAGTTATAATCCCTTGAAGAACTTCATCCTCCCGCGAAGAACGACACCCTTCGATGAAGAATGTCGTCACCACGAGGAGTGACGACGTGACATTCCTTCATCTCTTCACAGCTAGTGTGAGACGACGTTCTCCCCCTTGGATGCAAGCCAACACCGTCTTTGAAACCTCACCCCACGACACCATCTTTCGCGTCGCCAGCAAACGACATCGTTTATCGAGGTAGGGGTGTGTTTTTATTTGAGCAACGTTGATTCTAATTTCTATGTTTGTTTCTCTAGAACCATTTTCTACCAAACTAATGCGGAAGGACCGGGCCAAACTAACACGGCCCGATCCCTCCACCATTTATGTGAATGTTTGGTGTGATCTTTGAGTTCTTCATGGGTGATGAACACCGGATTATTGCGAGTTTGTTGTGCGACGCAACGATACCAATTTGAATACCCAATATCATGATGTCCTAGAGGAGGTGCGACGAAGATAGCGGGTGACGGATCAAACCAGAATGGGAAGGACCGTCCCTCGACGGTTCTTCGAGCGGGTGAATCAAATCTTGTTTTCGGAGTCGATCGGAGGCCTGAAAACACCGGAGATGATTACGGGACATCGGGGCAAACTAGTGTCCGAAGTTTCGTGATAAATGTAATGTCATAACAAAGAATGGAAATCACCGGAGGTGCTCCGGCTGGAGGCGTCGTTTCTGGAAAATTCCAGAATACACAGCGTGTATCTCTAATGAACACGCCGTGTAGTGTGGGCGTACTGCGGATTGAGTTTTTGGTTAAGGAATGTAACACACAGCGTGTGACCTCAGTCACATGGCGTATAATCTCTACACAGAATGGAAGAAGAAGCTTCGCGAGACATGGCGTGTATTCTGGGAAATACACGGACATGGGCAGCAATACACGGCCAAGAGGCATGGCATGTATTCTCTTCGTAGAAAGGCAGAGGCAGCTTCGCGAGGCTCGGAGTTTAATATGGGAGATACATGGACACGGGTAGAACAACACGTACAAGAGGCACGGTGTGTACTACCTTCACCATGGCAGAAGCGGTTTCGAGATGACTCGGCGTGTATTCCGGAAATACACGGACACGGGTTGGAGTACACAGGCAGGTGCACCACCACACGGCCAGGCATGGCCAGCGCACATGTAACCGACCCTTGAGATTTGGACACGGAGTGTAACCATACGACACACTTTGTACTTACTTATCTACATGACTAGCCCTGCGACACGGGTCGTATCACATGGGCAGTATCCAGTGTCTGATGACACGGCGTGTATCGCTTACCTACACACCGTGTACTTTAGGGAAATAGCTTGGTTGTCTTGTTCTCCATGACTTGGGCACATTTTTCTGGGTTTTTCCCCTATGACGTGGGATGGAACTATGGGATACATCAACTCTGGTATTCATGACAGTTGATGTATCGACCCTCTTGGCTCGTGGAGCGTACCCTCCCGAAATTGAGCGTTCTGTGTGTGGGAACCCTAGAGTTGACTACAACCGCGATGACGATGACGACTGTACTTGGATCTTATGTGGGTTTGGCAGTGAGGACGACTGTACTTGGATCCTATGTGGGTTCAGCAGCGATGACGACTGTACTTGGATCCTACGTGGGTTCGGCAGTGATGACTTCAATACTTGGATCCTATGTGGGTTCGGCATGGGAGATGATTTAGAGATTACATCTAATCATCTCCACCCCTCTTCGTGAGTAGTATACCTGTGTGAGCTGAGTCTTGACTTTCAATCATTATCATCGATGTGATTGTCATGCTTTCCTATGTGGATTGGGTTGTGCTTTCCTATGTGGATTGGGTTGTGTTTTCCTATGTGGATTGGGTTATGCTTTCCTGGGTGGACTGGGTTGTACTTGGTCTCGTGTGTTGGAGCCGAGCTGGAATTGATGACTTAGGTATATGTATGGGCATATACCTAAGTAGATTTGGTTGATACTTCATGTTTGTATCCTTCCTTTGTGGAATATCCTTTGTGGATTCTAGGAGACCTTCGGGGGTCTCGGGGACCCTACTGGGTATCGTATACTCACCCCTGCATGGGTTATGCCCGCACTACGTTGTGTTGGTTGCAGACGATAGACAGCGCTAATCGTGGTTGAGGCTTGTGGAGCGGGACGGTACCCGGAGGTGGATTATCTGGCGGAACGTGCATGGAGTAGACGGACAGACCCGAGGAGCCTACAAGACTATCTGTACCCACCCTTCATGTGGGATAGCTGAAGGACAACTCAGTGGTTGTTGATTTACTTTATTGTTGTTGTACTTTCTTTTCAGTTGTACTGTACTTTCAGTTGGGTTTGTATTCTGGCCCATTTACTTTCCAGCACTTACTTTTGTACTCAGTTTACTTAGTGTTTACTTCAGCTTGCGTACTCTGTGGTGTTTGTTTTCTTATATAAAGGCAATGCATTCCCTTTTATCAGGATTTACGCCTTTGGTGCTAGTCGCCAGACCCTGGCCTATGGAAGGCGGGCTTGGGGTAGTCGCGACACGGGCCCCGAGGACGGGTCGTGACATTTCATATTCTAGTTTTTCAATATGAATGTTAATGTTGTATATGTTTCACCCTTTCATATGAGAAATGTAGTGGAATTATTAAGTGATGGTAAGGGCCTTCTATAGCCCCTCGATGCATCGATAGGTCTCATGAGACAAACTAGTTTGGGTTTTTAACTATTTATGTATGGTCTTGGCATGAGGCCTTGACATTATAGTTATGATTTCTTGCATTATGATTTTCCTCATTATGAAACCAATATTTGATAGTCAATGTGATTATTTGATTAGTATAATATCCATGGTTATGTTTTATTATGGAATTATTTATTCAACTTTCATTCTTGCCATATTATGCTCAAGTTTCTTTTTAAAGGCATGTGTTTCTATTATTCACCTTGCCTAATGTTTATTTTTATAATAAATTATGTTTTATTACTTACCCTTACTGAGAATATGAGCTCACCCCTTTCTTATGTTTCCTTTTCCTACGTTATGAAGAAGAAAACATTGAATAATATTTCAAGGATGCAATTAATTTCATTTTATTATGTATCATGATGTATATTATATATTTTCCCAATGTGTTATGGGTATTAAGAATGTAATCTGGTGTTCTAAGACTATTAAACTACTTGATCCTTCAAGATTTGATTCCTTGTAATCATTCCAATGAAATGAAATAATGCACCGGATCGGGGTGTTACAAAGACTCTCTTATAGATTTAATTCATGTTCATGAATCTTTCATAAACCCCGAAACGGGACTGATTACACTGTCATTTATAGTCAGTGGTTTGTTACCCATTATTACTTAGTGAATTAGGTTTTTCGATTTCTATATTTTAAAGCTATACATATAGGAACTATAGATTTTATTATCATTTAGATCAAGCCTGTGTATGGGTCTTTCTATATATCCTATTGAAAAGAATCATAACTCATGTAGTTTGGATCCACTTAAAAGCACATGTCATAACTTTTAATGTCATGTTACAAGGATATATTAGTGAAATTTAACATATTTTGGTAATGATGACTTATAGAAAGGTACCCATCAATAATTTTTATGGGACTTATAGATGAGCAGACTTTTCGGGTTGGCCTCAAAGGGAATATATCCTGATGAGGAGGATCTATTTTTATAATGGATATATACTTTTGAAGTAGATACCCACCAAGAAAATGGCCCAATGAGTATAATATAGTGGGAAGTGATAGGAATATAACCCTCTAGGTGGGGTAATGGTTCTATTCAATAATATATCTTTATGAAAGAGATTCTGTTGGGAATATGACCCTGATGGATGGGATGTATAAACTTGTGAGAATATAGCTAGATGAGGTAAGGTCATAAATGATATTATGAGGAATATATCATGATGATACTTGAAATTAAAGGTTAATGATGTTTTGTTTGGACCATAGGGAGGCATCCTATATATCTTTTCAAACTAAGAATTGAAGACCACATAGTTCGAATGACACAGTTTAAATTAGTATGATAGGAACATAACATGAATCTTAACTTCATGTAGTAAAGATGTATGTAGGGAAATTTGAATATGATATATGATGTCTCAATCCTCATAGAATCACCCTACATATCCTGTGAACATAGGAATTAGATTCCTCATAGTTTTGATGATATGGGCATATGTATCATAAAATATATAACAATAGATATTTCAGTGGGGCTTATGTATATAAGGATTCCCTAATATGTTCCACTGGGAGTTTGACCCTTTGAAGGAGTTGAAGATATGGTTGGGACATGCACTTAGGTAGGAGAACCATGTTAGAGGCATTTTCATCATGCAAGTGGAATGATCACTATAAATATCTAAGCCCATATGAGTCATACTTTGTTTAAGAAACAAGAGATGACATAAGACCATACACATTTCATATAGATATAAGACAATGTTATAATGAGGATTACACACTGGGGATTCCCTAAAAAGAGTATGGTTATGAGTATCATGGAGAATATGGATCTATGAGAAAATAATTATGAGCTTCCACAGGGAAAATTGAAATGTGAAAGCTATATATGTGGTAATTTTATAGTAATTTCATGAAGGTTCCATGGTCTTTGTGAGGAATATGGCATCATGAAAGGATTGTCTATAAAGATGTGTTGGGTATTATGGATCAGGCCTTGAAAAGGCATCCTACATATCATGTTTATAATAGGAATCACATTCCTCATATATCATATGTTCTATTCCTGTTGATGGGAAAGTGTCATTGATTGAACTCATAAGGATTATGTATATATGATTTAGAGAATATTGAAGAATATTATGGTACATAGCCTTATGAGAGAGAAGAAAATATGGTATTATGAGAGTTTGAATTTAATTCTTGCAATTTAGGTGGTTTAATAAAGGCTATGAGTTCATGAAATTCACATAAAGGATGTTGGATAATTAAATCACATAAAGGACATAGATTCATGTGATCATATGAAGGAAAATTGGAATTCGCAGCCACGTAAAGGCATGAGGATCATGATGTCATGTAAATGGTAGTGTGGTTAGGTTATTTCATGGAATGATCATGTGACCAAGTGACCATATCACAACTGCATAACCAATAAGTCATATCATGACCACATGACCAATAATTTATCATGCTACCATATGACTGATGGGTTTTTACGTGATCGTCCCTCATTCTAGTGTTCATGCAATTTTAAAAAGATCACCCATTCTTCTTAAATTAAATCTATGTTACTCACCAAACTTATCAAGTGGGTATCCTTTAAATCATGTGATTCTTCTTATCCATTTTCCAATTATCTCTCTATGTACATGTCTCAATTGGTGTAAAAATTATTTTTCTAAGGGGGTTATATATATGTCACCCCTCCCTATATCTGCACCGCTTCACATCGTGCGAAATCTACATCTACAGATTAAGTATGCATAATATTTTCTGCATAAGTCAGTGATGTATCATGCATCTCACATGCCTAGATCGTATGTAATCAATGACATCTCCCCATTTCACCACATGAAGGACAAAGATTGCAATATAGGATCATCTTAGATAGCCTCAACCTAGAGTTTATTGTAACGACCCCAACCCCAGCAGCCCAGAGTCTGTACCTACTACCATTACATTGGAATAAGATACAAGTAAATTACGTCCCAAAGGACTGAACAATTTAGTATTCTTGGTAAACTAGATACATACATGAGTCTTGTATTATAAATGAATACACAAATTACAACATAATTTTTTTAGGATAATAACTTTACTCCATATTGATTATCCTTGCATATCTTTCTTAGCACAATTCAGAAAATCTTGGGGAAAGGAAACATAATAAGGGTGAGATTAAATGCTCAGTAATGGTAAAGTACAGCGGAAGAAATAATGAATCAATGAGAATAGTAAATATAGAATGGTAAATAACTCAACACCCATGCCATGTAATCAATAAACTAAATGGACAAACAATATGGAAAGGTAATAACTTAAAACACATTCTATTAAAATAAATATATAAGGTATCATCAATATGGAAATTCAAATAACTGAAACGCATTTCATTTAATCAATGAACTGAGAATGAAATGCATACATAGATAATTTCAAAGTAAAAATCTCATGGATAAAAGTAACTAAATCTAAATAAAGGAAATTCTTAACTATTGGACTCCATGTTTCCTAGTTATATGGTACCTTTACCATCAAGATATTTCACAAGGCGGTTTATATCATACTGGGTGAAAAACCAATTAGCTTAGGCTATCCAACTAATTCATTTCATTAGATAGTCGATGCATCGAGGTGATATCTATAACTGGGCCTCACCCGTGTCATACCTGTCCAAATAATTCCTCATATATCTAATAATCAATTTAATTTATAAACAATGAGCCTTAACAAATCTCTTAATTAAGTAAAGGACATGGATTTATTAATATTTCCCCAGTTAATCAAATAACTTTCAAGTACACGCCTTATGTAAAAATGGTATACAGGTAAATAATCATATCCATGATAAATTATATGGATATTTAGGGGAAATTCAATGTTCAATGATCATAATAAATTTAATATTTCAAGGGGACTGCAAAAATTAATCAAGGAAGTGAATATCAATACTATCCTTGGCCAAATCAATCATAAACCATCCCGAGGAATAATAAGGATGGAATTAATACAAAATATCCCATTTAGAGTAAGGATAAAGGGTTGTTGTCATTTATTAATAGAAATTCTATCAAAAGGTCTTTTGAAAACATTATTAGGGAAAAATATCCTTTTCATTTTGAAAAACATTTTGAAAATACTTTTCTTTGAAAATAACTTTTGAAAACATTTTTTTAAGTAAACTTTTATCTTGCAAAGTAAGCTTTGAATAAATTATGTCATGTAAATCCATACATGTCGTACAAGGTAAAAAGAAAATTCCTTTTTCATGGTAAAAAGGTTAGAAAAATTCCTTGTTCAAAAAGAGAAAATAATATTCATTTGAAAACATTTGTGAAATTAAAAAAGGGTAAAAATGTATTTTATAAATAATTTTGGAAAGGTTAAAAACATTTTAGAAAAACTTTTTATAAAATAGGGTTTTTAGAAGAAAAAAGGTTCTCTGACTAAAGAGATAAATAAATTCAGGTTTTCTTAAAAACATTTTGAGTACCAAAGAGTGGGAAAATCGTAATATTTTATGAAAAATTAATGAATAAATAGAGGAGAATAAATTTAAATGATTTATTAAACAACAATCCAATAATTTTCTCTAATGTAAATTCAAGTGTAAACAATCCTGAACAAAATGAGATTTTGAAGTAAACCATTGAAAAGACTATAATGTTGATGTGAGAATCAATAAATGAATATATTATGTGTGTAAAATGTAAATCCAAATAAAACAAGTGTAAATAAAAAATATATAGAAAAAAATTATTATATAAATAATATAATAATATTAATGACAATGAATAAGTAATATAACCCAATGAAAAAAATCAGGTTATGGAATTCTTTACCACTTGATAACTTTTAATTAAAATCCCTTTAGAAGAAATAATTAAAATTTGAAACTCAAAATATCATGAAGATAATATATTTGATGATATAATATATCAAAATATGTAGTATATACATCACACAAAAGAAGTAAGTGGTGAATATTACATTTATCTTACAGATGTAAAAAGTGAGATGAAAATTTCTTACCTTGTGTTTCCTTTTGGGTGAACGTCCTTTAATGTATTGTAAAATGGTTTTAAACATGTAAATAAATTATACCATAACCATATTCATATTTATAATATCATATATGATCTTATTATAATATCTTATTACCCATATGTTAATAATCTTTCATTATTTTCACTATTTTGTGTGTTAATTGTCATGTTTTCCAAGTATGTTTTGACTTGTTATTTTTATTATTCTTACATAGATAATGATTTAATAATTTATAGGATGTAAAAAATATATTAATATCTTATATATTCATTATATATGTAGTTATATTAATCTATAAAGTTAAGATATAATAAATTAAATGGGTCGTTCATGGAGATGGTTAGTCGCACATACACGTGAATGCTACATCCATTTAATTATTGTATTGAAAGAATGGAAATTAGATGATATATATGTATATTACAATTAAAATATCATATTTCTTTCATATATTTCGCATAATTTTATTAAAATCATCCTTTATATGTTCCAAGTATAGTGTGAATGAATCACATCGCTTTGAGGAGGCGGTTGTCCACACTTCCATAAATGATGTTATTGTATTTTCACAAAATGGAACACATGATGGTATATGTTATATAAGAATTAAATAAGTATAAAGAAATTATAAATATCATATATGACATATAAAAATATCATTCCCACATATTTCCCACCATGAGAGGTGGTAAAGGAAGAATGAACAATCATTGTTTAGCGAGGCTGCATTCTACTGTACACACGAATGGTAAGATCATTACCCATTAGATGGATTTATGTGTAAGTATAGGTAAAAACCTTAGAATAAAAACATCTCAGTTTATTTATTATACTTAGGTTATTATATAGTCATTAAATAAGAATAATTGAATTGTTTGAGAAAGAAATAAAGTGAAAATGATCATTGAAGAATGTTACCTCGTTTTCAGGTAACTCCTTTTGGTTTATACCAAAAGACTTCCTTGGTTGGATTTATGACAAAATTTAGGATTGTAGGATTAGGGTAGGGATTTTGGGATATTATTTTAGAATATTTTAGGTGAGAAAAAGCTCTTTATATGTGTAAATAAGTGGGAGGGGTGAGTGCCTTCTATAGTGGAGGAGTAACATTCTTGTAAATTTTTGAAAAGTGAATTCCACCCATATTTTTCTCATGTCAAGTGGATCTGATAATGGTAAAAATTTTACAAAAGGGATTATAGGGTATAAATATGAATATAAAATATCTTTTTAATAAGTTTCTAGGTCATTTAGGCTCTTAATTTTAAGGTTTAGTCCCTTGTTAAGCTAATTTTCCTCTTAATCGCTCTAATTAATTTTAATTACTTTCACTAATATTTTTGGTAAAAAACCAAGTTAACCATATTATACATTATAAATTTTTATGATTAAAAATATTGAATCAATTTTTCCAAATTTCAATCACATAAGTGGTAGAAATTAATTTAAATTTAATCTCGTAGACGGGACAACAAAACGGGTTTTTTAAGTAAAAATGTTCAAAAGTTTGCTATATTTTTATATCCAATTTCAAAGTGAAATTAATTATAATTAACTAAATTTAATTAATTTATGTATAATTAATATAATTTTACTTTAATCCAATTTAAAATATAATTTAACCTTATAAATTATTGAGATGAAAAGTCAGTTTTCAATTAAAATTCAATACTTTTCGTTATTCATCAAAAAATGAAATATTTCAGAAAAATATAAAAAATTCACCCTAATAAAATTTTAAAATTACTCTTAAAAAATAATTTTTATTTTTAAATATAAAATTTATAAAATTTCCATAAATTTTATTTAAAATAGGTTCGCCATTAAAAGGCGATAAAACTATCTTTAGAAAAATGTAGGTTTTTATGCATAAAATTGGATTTGTACTTATCTTATGCCTATAAAATCTATTTGATGAATATAAAAAATATTTGATTGAATTTATAACATATATATTTCATTAATATCATTAACTGATAGTAATTAATTTAATTTATTAGTCTAAAATATCTTTGTGAGCATAAAAATAAAAAAATATCCTTTATATTCAATTGGTTTATATTTTCATTTCCAATTAATTGTTAACTAATGAATTTATCTTAGATTTTTATAAAACATATATTTTCATAATTTTTTAAATACTATTCATAACCTCTAATTTAACTTCTAGGTTATATCATATTATATTAAATAACGACTTTTTAATAATATATTGTTGTTCAGTAAAACTCGGTCTTACGTGTAATGCAAGTCATCGAAGAAAATCATTGGTGCGTGCAATGAAATATAGATCAGTGTTTCATGCATTACAAGCTATAGAATATATTGAATTTATTTAAAATAGTAATTATATTTTAAATTCTTGGGATATTATATTCCCTTATGTTCTTGGTGTTGCTTTTCATACATGTTATTGAATATTATGTTCTTATTTTAGAATTTTGGAGCATTACATTTATCGCGTGATCAGTTTTTCCTAGGGAGAGTACATGAATCTAGAGGTAATAATGTAAATAACAGTGATTACAGGGCCTTCCTTCCTCAGATAGATTTTTTTGTGTGACCAATTTGGGTTTACGTGATCAAATATGTTTGAGATACGTTGGATGGAGATTTCAACATTGAGTGATCACGTTCCTCAAGGGCATCACATAATGATCAGTGACCATTAGATAATCCCATCATAGATAGCCTTGATCACTTGTATTTGTGGTGTTTTGTGAGTGGGACTAGATTATTATATCATGCATCTCTTTGAGGGTTATGGGATCAAATGACCCAATCACATGACCCTTAAATGTTCATACAATATAAGTATAAAATATGCCTTCTTCTCAATGATTTTGTAATAAAAATGGTGTTGTGCTTCCCATTGAATTTAGTTCTAAAGATCACAAACACCCTTTAAAGTGTTTAAATTTTTAATTTAAGTAATGTGCAGTTATTCTAGATAAAATATTTTTATAATCTTGAAATAACCTTGAAAGGTCCTTAAAGAAGTCTTAATTAAAGATTTTAAGCCTTGGACGGAGGCTTGAAGAACCTTAGAAGACCTTTCATGTAAATAGAGGAGCATCTTGTTGAAGATAAAGAAAAAATATCCATATTTATGGTGTGGTGGATGAATCCACAGTGGATGGGTGAAATTGAAATCTAAAACTCTCATAGAAAGGTGTTCAGACCCATGGATTTGGGTGCTTTGGGAGGAAAAATAGAAAGGTTTTATGAACCAAGGTGTGGTGCAAGCCATATTGATGGTATATTTTAATTTATTGATTTTTAAACCTTTTAATTATAGTATTCAATGACTTAATTACACCTTGAATAATTCTATAAGTTTTCTAAATTTTTTGAAGGATATAAATAGAGGCCTTGGGTTCTTAGATCTCAACAAAATACTTGTACAACAACGCTCTCATCGAATCAATCTTCAAATCTCTAAAGAGATCTATCATTCTAAATACTATCTTCTCTAATCTAGAGTGTGTGATTATTTTTATATATTTTTTCTCTCAGTATTTTATAATTATATCCTATTAGTTCTTTGTATTGTTTTGAGAGAATAGATTCCAAACTAAAAACATGAATACTTCTAAGAAATCTGCTCTCTCTTCCTCTTTCTTCTATTATCGATGATCAATACCTTTAAAGTGAGGTACTCAGGTTTTCAATCCATAACCATTAAATTTAAGGGTATTATTCTATTTTATTTTTTGATCTATACCCATTAAAAATATAGTTTTGATCTTAATTCTTTTTTCTTTATACAACCTAAAAATGAGGGGGGGTTCTATCTTATCTATTATTAAATCCAAGGGACTAATACATTAAATCCTTAAGAAATTAGGGTGGTGTACATAAGGTCTCTTCATAAGATATTTTATAACTTCTTTATAAAATTATGTGAATTATTTATTTTCCACATATTTCATTTATTTATCACTTTCATTCTTTTATTTAATCAATTGTTTCATCGATTAATTCATTTAATCGTTTATTTTATAATCAATATTTATTTTATTATTTGGATTTTATAAACATATATTATTATCTCATTACTATCTAAACTTTTATTCTTTCTATTATCTATTCAAAATATATTTATTTTATTAAATCTTTCAAAAATTGGTTTTTAGTCATTAATACTTTAGTTATTTTATTTTATTTTTTAAAGGTAAATTCACCCCTGCCATTTTACCCTACTCTGGACTACATTTTGGTACCAAAGGATAATTTATTTTATTTCTTAATTTGATTTGAAATTAATTCAAATCTTATTTTATTTTCAAAATATTTATCCAATTTTTTAAAATGGATTCTTTAAATACCCATGGTGCTACTGAGGGACACTTTATGGGTTGTTCTCCTTTTTTATGGAAATAATTATAGTTGTTGGAGAATTCACATGTCTTCCTTTCTTAGATCTATTGGTTACCCCATCTAAAATATTTTTACGCATGGTTATATCCCTACTAATAAAAAATATAAATGGACTCTGGATGATATTTAGGGTTTTGAATTAGATGGTGAAGTTATGAATGCCTTGCATTGTGGTTTAGATCAAAAAAATTAATTGTATTTCTACATGAAAAATAGCTCAATAATTTTTTAAACTCTTAGAAGTAACTCATGAAGGAACTAAAAAAGTAAAATATACCCAATTAGATATGTTTATATAGGACTTTTAAAGTTTCTCTTTACATCCCAATGAATATATCACTGAAATATTTACTCGATTTACTGATATTTGTAATGGTCGAAAGTCTCAGGTTGATTCTATTTCTACATAAAATTTAGTCAAAAAATCCTTTGTGTTTTACAAGTCAATAAGGAACCCAAATTCAACATAATATAATAATCCAAAGATATACAGAATGTGGTGGTTGAGGAGATCATCAATTATCCCATGATATATATGATCATAATGAAAATAGAAGATTAAAATGTTAAAATGGAGGTTAATGAAACTGAAAATTCAATTTCCTTCAAATCAATCAATAATGAATCATTTAAAAGTGAAGTTGAGATTGCAAAAATTACCAAAAGGGTGAAAAAATATGTGAATAATAAAATATCTACTCAATGATTCAAAAGAGTAAACCAATAAATATAAGTTACATTATTTGGTTGCAAAAAGAAGGGTCATCTCAATCTGAATTGATCCTTGAAAAAAAAGTGAGGTAAGAAATTCCTAAATGTTTTAACTTGGAGTGCTAGTGAGGAATCTATTTTAACTTATGAATCAAGTGATGAAATTTCTAATTTTATCATGATCAATGTTGAGATATTTGACAAAGTAAATTTTTCATGTTCTAGTTCTTATTTTTATACTTCTTGAACCTCTTTTTCAAGTTATGAATATCTTCTTTATTCTAGAGATAAACTTCAAGAATTTTCTTATGAAATTGTTTCAAAATTTAAATATCTTAAAAATAATTACAATATTGTTGTTTTTGAAAAATATTAACTTGAAAAAAAAAGTGATTATTTTATTTTAAAACTAAAAAAACAACCAAATATTGAGAATTTATAATTTCAAATTTGGAATATTAAAAATACTCTATCTTGTTTTACCCAAGGTGAAGAAACCTTAAATAAAATTTTGGGATCTTAACATTTTGTTAAAAGTAATTTCAAGATTAGTTTTTTGAAAGAATATAATTTTCTCAAAAATTCTAAAAGGACTACTTTTGTGATAGGAAAATATTAAAATAAATTTTGTAATTACTATAAGAAATTTGGTAATATTTTCTATGAATTTAATTCTAAAAAATTCTATATATGGAAGAATAAAGTGTGTTCACATCTCATCTCATATTTCTAGTGGAAAACATGTTCTAACCAAGTTTGGATTCCAAATTATTTATTGGAAAACTTAAGTGGACCCAACAAATTGGTATAAAAATCATTAATTTCTTAATATTTTGTGAGATAAGGGTATCATGAGTAAAAGATGAGAAGCTACTTGGTATATGGATAGAGGTTTATCGAGGAACATGGGTGGTGATCCTTCTGAATTCAATTATTTTTAAGACTTTAATGGATGACATGTCACATTTAGAGATGATTCAAAAGGAAAAAAAATTGGTATATGAAAAATAAGTTTGTACAACTATGATCTAATTAAATATGTTTTATTTTTCAATGGCTTGAATCATAATTTAATAAGTATTAGTCAATTATGTGATAGTGGTTTTAAAGTTATTTTTAAAAAAAATTGTAAAGTTTTTTAATTCTAAAGGAAATATTTTATTTATCACGTATCATTTTAAAAATGTTCATATAATTGATTTAAAATATCTTTCAAGTCAATATTCTAAGTATTTAAGTGCAAAAGATAAATAATATTATATTTGGAATCAATTCCTTAGTTATTATAATATTCACCCTCTTATTAATCTCATTTGTAACTGACTAGTATGAGGTTTTCCAAAATTCGCATTCAATGATAACTTAGTTTGTGAAAATTCCCAACTTGGAAAGTAACACAAATATTATTTGAAATATAAAAATGTTTTTTCCTCTTCTAAATCCTTATAACTAGTCCACCTTAACCTTTTTGGACTATCTCAAGTTGTTATTATTGGAGGTAAATATTATACCTTTGTAATTATCAATGAATATACTAGATTTACATGGGTTTTATTCTTAGCTCATAAAAATGGGGATTGTAATGTCTTTATCAAATTTTCATGGAAATTAGAAAATGAAAAGTCTGAAAACTCTTTTCACTTAGAAGTGACCATGGTGGAGAATTTGATAACAATGACTTTGATGAGTTTTGTTCTTTTTAATATTATTATCACTCCTTCTCCACTCCTAGAACACCTCAATAAATTGGGGTTGTCAAAAGATTAAATAGGTCCCTTAAAGAAATGTATAGGACTCTATTTAATGATTTTAACCTTCCTCAATTATTTTGGGATGAGGTATTCAATACCACATGCTTTATCCTTAAATGTGTTCTATTAAGACCCATCTTAGGAAAATCACTTATGAAATTTTTAAAGAAAATTTTTATAAAGTTGGATACTTTAATGACTTTGGTTGTAAATTATTTATCCTTAATACCAAGGATAACCTAGATAAGTTTGACCCTAAATTTTATGAAGGTGTATTTATTGTGAACTTAAACATAAGTAAATCCTGTCGAGTCTTTAATATGGGGACCAAACCTTAGAAGAGTCAGTTCACATAAAATTTGATGAGAATATTCCTAAATCATGTCCTCAAAGTGATGATGATTTTGACCATCCTAGTTCAACCTTAACTAAACCCCAATATTCTAAAGTAATTGAAAATTCCACTTCCTATCATTTATCCAAGGAATGGGTTAGATCCAAATATTATCCTCTTGATAATGTTATCAGTGAACTACAATTCAAAACTCATGCTAGAAGTTTGGTCTTAAATGAGGTTGAACATCAAGATTTTATATCTTAACTTGAACCTAGTTACCTTGATAATGTTATTAATGATGAAAATTTGATGCTTTCTATGAAAGCGGAGTTTAACCAATTTCAAAGTAACAATGTTTAGACTCTCATGGAACATCCCGATAATCATCCAATTATTGGCACTAAGTGAGTTTTTCAAAAAAACTTAATGACCAAGGAATTATCATTTGTAACAAAGCTCAACTTTCTGCTAAATAATATAATAACAAAGAAGGTATTGATTGTGCTGAAACCTTTGCATTGGTTTATCAAGTAAAATATATTAGAATCTTATTGGCATTCACCACTCATTTAAATTTTAAACTTTTTAAAATTGATTTCAGAAATATTTTTCTAAATGATTTTATTTATGAAAAAAAATTAGATCAACCGCCCAATTTTGAGAATCCAAAATTTCCAAATCATTTTTTTAAGTTTACCAAAAATCTGTATGATTTAAAACAAGCCCCATGGTCTTGGTATAAGAGGTTAACTAAATTATTTTTATCAAATGATTTCAGAATGGTAAAAACTGATTCCACCTTTTTTCTTGAAAAAAAATTCAAATGATTTATTAATCATTAAAATTTATGTTGAATATGTTATTTTTAGCTCAAATAAATACTCATAGTAATTAATTTTATGATTTAATGAAAAAATTGTTTGAAATGATTTTTATGGGAGAACACAAATTCTTCCTTAGTTTTCAAATTTCCCAAAATTCTAATGGAACTTTTCTAAACCAAATTAAATACACTAATAAACTTCTAAATAAGCTTTCCATGGATCATGATAAGTAAATTAAAACACCCATGAGTAAAACTTTTAAACTAATGTTGGATGAATCTAAAAATTCAATCGACAATAAGTTTTATGGAAGTAGTATTGGAAATCGAATTTACCTTATTGTGACCAATCCAGATATCATGTTTAGTGTATTCCTTTATTATTTTTTAAAATAATATCCAAATTAATATCATTTAAAATATCTAAAAGGTATTTTTTATATTTAAAATGAACTAAAAACCTTGGATTATTTTATCTTAAGGAAACTTTTTTGAAATTACTTTTTTACGATATTGATTTTAGATGATTCTAACTAGATAGGATAAGTAATATTGGAACTTTTAGTCTATTAATAAAATCACTCATCTCATGGATTAGTAAGAATAAAAAATATTTTTCTCTTTCTATAGATTATGTGGGATACATAGACACAAGGAGCTGTTACACTCAAATAACATGGATGAAACATACTCTCTTAGATGTTGGGAAAACATTTTATCATGCCCCTATCAATTGTGAAAAAACTAGTGTGATATGTATCTATAAATATCTTATACAACACTCTCTCACTAAGAACATTGATCTAAGACACCATTTTCTTTGATATCACATTCAAAAAGGTGATATCATTCTTTAATATTTTTGCACCAACCTTTAACTTACATATATCTTCAATAAACCCTTCCTCTTTATGTATTTGAATTCATTAAAGGTTATTTGAGTATGAATAACTTGTGATATTTATCTCTTAACCTTGTAAATATTTAGAAATATTAAATTTTATTTTATTTCTAAAATTTTATTTCAAAATAAAATATTTTATTTCTTTTTAAAACAAATGTTTTCAAAATTTTCATAATTTTAAAAAAGTTAAGTGATTGTGATGCTCTAAGAAAAAAATGACTCTATGGATATAAAAAATTATATGTTTTTATATCATAGATTCTCCTAGGGATTTTATCCTAAAAATATTTTATTGGGTTTTAACCCTATGTTTATACTAGGCATAATGAGTGGGCTTTTACTGCACACCTGGTTTGAAACTCTTAGGGAATTTTCTATGGTTTATTAATATAAACTTTAAAAAACCTTAATGATGGAATTATTTTTAAAAATAATTTATATCCTTTATTTATTTTTTTAGTGTTTTTAATAGTTATGATCCCTTTATCTCACCTTATGCATTATTTGAGGGGGGTTCTAATCTTGTTAATTTTGAAATAATACTTTAAGAGACACCCTTTTTTGATAATTTTTTTAACAAAAATTATTCTAATTCTTGAGTTTCTTAAAAAACATTTTCAAAGTTTTATTTATCTCTTGAGTTATATTTTTAAATGAAAAATTATTTTTTTCTTTCATCTTGGTCATTATTTAAAATCTCTCTTTCAAAAAATTTGAAGTTTTTCAAATATTTTTTTTTCATCTCTCTCAAAAGATCATTAATGATAATAAATGTAAGAATTAAATTATTTCTTTTGTTTTATTTAATCCATTAAATGAATACTTTTTAAAAATATCAAAGGGAAGATAATCTTGAGAAACCTTATGGGGGAAAATTTTTATATGGATAAGTTTTATGTTGAAGGGTAAAAGTTTCTATTGGGGATAAGTTTTTGTTATACTTAAAAAGGTGATAATTCTTTGTATCTGGGTGAAGGTAAATTAAAAATTTATTTTGGAGAAAAAATAGTTTTAATATTATCATATTTATCTTGTTATATGTGTTATATTATTTCTATTGTCCACTTATTAATCAAGTGTTTGTGATCATTGAAATGGGGGAGATAGTTGTTCCTTTCTCTGACTATTTTTAATGATCATAAACACTTTTTAAAGTGTTTAACTATTTCATTAAAGTTATGTGTAGTTATTATTGATGAAATCGTGTTATAATATTGAAAGAAACTTTAAATATCCTTTAATAAGTCTTAATTTAAGTATTGATGCCTTGGATGGAGGCTAAAAGGACCTTAGAATGCCTTTCATGAAAGTGAAGGAGCATCTTGTAGAAGCTACAGAACAAAATGATCAGATCAATGGGGTGGTAGATGAAGTTTTGGTGGACAAGTTGGATGGTAGTCCAGAATGGATATATGTAGGTGACCATGCCCATGTTTCGGGGAATTTTAGGAGGCACAAAGGATAAGTTGTGTGCACCAGGACATTGTATAGCCCATTTTGATGGTGTCACTGCATTTAATGATTGGTCAACCTCTTTAATTCTGGTTGTCAATTACTTCATTGCACCTTAAGGAATTATATATGTTTTTCGATGGGTTTGATGGCTATAAATAGAGGCATTGGGGCTTGTATATCAACAATCAACTTATACAACAACTCTCTCATTGAATTGATCATAAAATAACTCAACAACTATATCTTTCTAAATCCTCTCTTCTCCAATATACAAAGTTTGATTATTATAATATCTTCTCACTCTCATCCTTTTATCATTCTATCTTAGTATTTATTCATATTATTTTGTAATAATTTATACAAAGCTAAAAACATGATTGATTATAAGAAATCCACTCTATCTTCCTCTTTCTTCTATTATTGGTTTTTACTACATTTAAATTGAGGGACTCAATTTTTCTTTCCATAATCATTAAAAGGTAAGTGGCTATTCTCTTTGAGGTTTCAAGCTATACCCATTAAAAATCTAGTGTTGATTGAAATTTCAATTTCTTGATGAAACCTAAAAAAGAAAGTGAGATTTGGTATCTTGGCTACCGTTAAATCCAAGGGACTAATACATTAAATCCTCAAGAAATTGGGGTGGTAGATGTATGGGATATTCTTGAGCTATTACCAAACTTCCTTTCCAAATTATATGTCTTTTTTACTTTCTGCATTTTTCATTTATTTATCACTTTGTTTATTTCATTTAATCAATTGTTTAATACATTAATTTTTTTAATCATTTTATTTTCAAATAACTCTTTCTTTTAGTATTATTCTTTTATAAACATATATTATTATATATTATGTTTTTAACTTTGATTATTTTTTTATATCTTTAAATGGTTTTAATTATTTTTAATCTTCAAAGAGGAGGTTTTTGGTATTTAATACATTAGTAATTTCCTTTTATTTTTGAAAGTGAAATTCACTCCCCCTCACTATATAGAGACCCTATACTTTTACACATATTATTTCATGATTTTAAGCAAAATTATCCATCAAATACAAACCAAGTATGGTAAAGTCTAGTGTCTTTGGGAGATTAGATACCTAAAATTAAAAACATTAAACTAGAATAAAACATATCTTTATTAATCTTCCATAATTAGATCCTAAATTTATTTGATATCCTATATCTTCATAGGATGACTTTGTGAATACATAAACAAAAGGGATGAGCTAAAAATCCCAGTAATAAAATAAACATGGGAATGAATTATATCACATGAGTTGGAAAGGAATAACATAAAATCTATGGCTGGTGATTAAACATATGGAAGCATAAAATATTGAACATGGAATCATATGATCATGGAAATATTGGAATGTGTTAGCAATATATAACATGACATAAACATGATTCAAAACTAACTGCTAATATCACATGGTGGACAAAGTCCCATAATGGATTTTGTTTACTCTCTAATCTCATACATGAGACCTCATGAGACTAAACATTACCCAATACATTAGAGTGTTATCTGGTAACATCCATCATAACATGATCATTCATATGTGTGACACATAAATAATCAAACATGATGAATAAACATAAGTTTTACACATGTAAAGATGTGGGTTTCGTAATCATGTCATAAGGCATAACCAAATAGTGTATCATAATGTTATCCATGAAAGGGATTAAATCATTTCTGTATGACCATAAAGTAAAAAATAATAATAAATCATGAATAATGATTTCTAAATTAAGTGAATATATGAAAAATAGTGTTTAGGAAACTTTAGAAATGAGCCACCTTGGTGTGATTAAAGGGAAAGATTAAAGAGTCTTTAAAAAGCATAGGTGCATAATTATTTGAATAGAACCAGAAATAAAATAAAATATTTTTTAATGATAAAATTATTTATTTAATAAAAATATTGGTGGTTTAAAATAGTTTATGTATTGTACTTGAAAAAAGGTAAAAAACGGATAAGTTTCCTTTAATCGAGTTTGCTTATCGAGAGGAATTGAGAAGGGTGTCTTTTAAAACAAGTATTTCCCCATCAAAGAAAGATGAATTGAGATATATAAACATGTTTGGAACATATAAATATAATTTAGGATAATTTTATAAGAATAAAGATGAAATACATTGGGATAAATAGAGAAAAAAGCGTAACCCAAAGGAAAAAAATGGGGGTTTAGAGAGATCACTTACCTTATGTATGAATGTGTTCTAAACTTATGCTTAATGTCCTTGATAATAAAATTATATTCATTAATTACTTAATTCATAACCTCTTCTACATGTGTTTTATTTATTATAATTTTATTAAGTTCATTTATGACCACTTTAATGAGTTATAGAGTTCAATTTCATCGTTCTGGGAGTATCGCTTTCATGGTTTCATGGTCATTTAACTTGTGTAAAATTATGGAAGTTCTTTCCAAATGGGAATAATTATCCATAAGTGAAATTATATGGTATTAAAGAACTTTAAAAATTTTATATTCTCCCATATATCATTTTGTTTTCTGGTATGAGGATGATTCATTTGATAAAATGTTAATGATAAATGTTTTTTTTTGTGGTTTTTTGATCATCATGAACTAGTTTCGTTTTATTTAATATTATGTCTATATATTAGTTCCAGAACATTAAAAAAGTTATGATATACATATTAAAATTTGGTTTAACTATAATAATGTTTTTATGACTAACATTGAAGGCAATAATGGAAAAATAAAACTCATCATCCATGAAGGTGGTGAACTGACATATTACGGATGATGTTTTCATTTTTAGAATAAAAGGAGAAGAGAAGAGATTTGATGATGGATGTTCCATTAAAAAAATAACATTATAGTACATATATGATACTGGAATTATTATTCCACTTTTGATAGGGTGTGTGAGGAGAGGATAATAAAAGAAAAGGAATTAAAAGAAAAGGATTGAGGATTTTACCACTTGAATATAATCTCCCTGAGAACCTCCTTAAGACACTTGGATTTGGTCTTTTGTTGAGATTAAAAGAACTTGAATGTGGGGAAGAGGCTTGGGAAGGGAATTGGGAAGAATATTGACAATCTAAAATGATTATAAGGTGTGATTAGAATGGGTGGTGGGGATTGTATTTATAGGGGAGAGTATTTTTTATGATTATATTCATTAGTTTGTTATTTTGGCTCAATACTATAAATATTGTTGATTTCTATGACTAAATACAGTAAATATTTCAGGAGAGTTCGAACAAATGGGTGCTTACATCATTTCTACATCATTTATGACTTAAAAATTTATATATTTAGTTTATAATGTTAAATATCGAAAATTATTGTATTTCAATATTTAGCAAAAATTCAACTATTTTAAACAAAATCTCAAAAATTCATCATAACCATTTTTCGATGTGTAAATTTCAAAAATTGAATCCATTTTATAAAAATAAATTTATAAACATGATAAGCTTATTTTTTAAATAAAATCATCATTTATTAAAAAATATTAATTTTAATATTATAATAGATTTTTTTTACCCTATGAAATTTTAATTAAGGTCACTTAAAATTATCTTATAATTATAATACAACATAATATTAATTACTAAATTTATTTTATGAAGATAAATTTTGTTTTAAACCATTGTACTAATTATAAAATTATAAATAAACATTTACGTTTTACAAAAATATCAACACTAAATTTATCATTTTAAAAAAAATATTTACTTATACCATGATATAAATATATCATTTTTTATTTATAATATACCTTAATTTTATTTTATAATTTTATAGGTTATGTTACTATTATAATGGGAAGATTACTATTTCTAATAGTCGGATAACTATTCCAACTGTCAGATTTATAACGGTCATATATAGGTTCCTTAATTTTTATAAATACCACTTATTTCATTCATTCTTTATTCACTTTTATTTTCTTTTAAGGTTATATATATACTTTAATCTTCAAAATGAATATTTTATTATTAACATTATGTTTTATTTCTACATCTTTTTTTGTGAGTGTGGTCATTCTAGTGGATCGAACATATCCAAATTTTCTCATTCTTATTATCTTATTTTTTATTTATTGTCCTGTTGTAATATTTAGCATTCTTATTGGTTTATTTGATGACTAAATTATAATTCTCCATTTATGAGAATAATGTTTTTATTGGGTTTTCTATGTGATGTATGTGTTTTATGATATAAGAAGGAAAATTCCGTTGGTAAAATTTTGGGTCGTTACACACCACCTCTTGCCATTTTACATTAATATGACCTACAAATAGCACTCATAATTTGGTTATTTTTCCATCTTCAATTTTTACAATGTTTTTCTGGTGGGTGTCAACCTGGTTGTTCCTTATGATTGGGAAAAATTATTCAAAAATGTTGTTTTGATGTCTGGGTTCTTGTCGTCAGCCCGTGGGGATCAGAAATGCCCTTCAGGTTTTGTTGTGAATCAGTTCAAAGCCTTGTTTGATGGGTTTTTCATGTCAGTTATTGACAACTTACATGGATGTTTTATCAAGAATAACATACAATGCATTTTCTATGAATCCATAATAATCCTTCAACATCATCATCAACTTCACTAAACACATAATATATCATTGACAATAAATGAAATTACTTACTTGGTCACGGGTTCAGTTGCAACTACATCAGCAACATCAATATCACCTTCCAATGAATTTACTATCATGTTTATTCTACCGATGAAGTTGTATAGCATTGATACAAAACTCCTTCTAAAAAAGAAAAAACACAAAGAATCTTCTTTTGAAACATTTATCACTACTACAAAAATGGGCAAGGGAAGTGCCACCTTTTATCAGTGCTAAGAAAAAGGCAATGATAAAGGAACCCTTTATGAGCGCTAAAATTTTAGTGCTGATAAAGGCATTCTTTATCAACACTTTTTTCTTAGCACTCATAAAGAGTACGCTTTATAAGCACTAAAAAAGCGCTGATAGAGAATGCCTTAATCAGCTTTAAAATTTTAGCACTGATAATGGAAGCCTTTATCAGCGCTTTTTTAGCACTGAAAAAACCATATTCCCGTATTCTATAAAACCCAGTGCATAGTATCCTCTATTTATTGCACCCTCAAACCCTTGCGGTGTTGTACACCTGTGACAACTCCCCTCCCCCATGATCTTCTCTTTGTTGGAGCTCTGCCACTATCCCTACATTCCCCCCCCCCCCGAACCCCTTTTGCGGATCATCCTCCCCGCAAACCCTAATTCCTCCTCTCTGTTGGACTACCCACGAACCCTACTCCTTCATTTCTCAACAGTGGTGGCTCCTCCCGTGCACCTTCCCCTCGTGGTCACACCTTCCCCTCCCGAAGTAGCACAGAAGTCTCCCTAACCGCTCGATGCTTCTTCTCTCCCTCCATTGCGGGTGCGATCTACTCTAGGTAAGTCTCCCACTTCTCCTTTTAGGTTTATTTTTGGTGGATAGGTTTTGTGAGAGTAGTTTTCATTAGGGTGATGTTTGGATTCTTCCCCATGATCACCACCCTTGGATTAGATGCTAACTAACATAGAGTTCTAACAATCTATGTCATGAAATAACACACGTAGTGGATTCTTATACTTGGTTAGAAGATGATTTGAACTAAAGTGTAGATTTTTTATGATTCCCCATGGGTCATTATGATGTTTGGAACTAGAATTTATTTTTCACCAAGTGTCATATGTATGAGGGTTTGATATTCTCATGCAACCTCAAGATAGTCCTTGTTATACATGAATATTCTATTAATGTTGAGTGTTCTTTACTCATCCTTATGGTGGGTTTATCTATACTGGGGAAAGTGGTCTTTTTGTAAACCCCTTCATGAAAAAGAAGAGTTTTGATAGTACCCGCCTCATTGTTAATTGGTTACATTTTGTGGGTGTCATGATGTGCTGGTGATTGTGTTTATGGGGAATGTTCTATTTATGATAGTGATTAGGACCCCTCAAATATATAAAGTGTATCCAACCCTGTGGATGTTAAGTTATATTTCCCTTAGTTGGTGAGCATGGTTTTATGTGATGTGTGAAAGAAGAATAATTTTCTTCCCTATAAATGTCGAGGAATTTTGGAATGATTCATAAGGGAGACTTATGGTTAACTCTTGGTAAGGATGTGGTGTATGGATCAACCCATATACCAGAGATTATGAGTGTATTTGTGAAGTTATAGTGTTCTAAATTGAATCTCTCCTTGAGATGGTTCATAGTGGAGCCTATAATCCATTTAGGTTCATTTATTATTAAACCAATATTATGGAGTGGCCTCCAGTCTTCATGCACTAGGGCCACAGAAGATGAGGAGATCAAAGTAGTGAATCCATGGAAAGGTGAATGGTATTCTTTGGAAAAGGACTTTGGTTTTAGATAGTGGTATAAACATGTGATCAGTTGTATTTGGGTGGTTAATTCTTTTTAGGATTATGGGATGTTTCTTGACTTCAATCAATGGTAAATTCCACACATATTTCTTTTATGTCAAGGATAATTTAAGGGTGGTGTCAACTTAGTTAACCTCTATGACCAGTTGTTCCTAGGTGCTAGTCTAGAAGGTTTTTTCTTGAAAATGGGGAGACACCATGCACTTCATTGGGTAGATAGTGATTCTTCCCTGATACCTATTATGGGTATCAAGATTGTTATTTTGAATGGAGACTGCTCTAGTAAAGAAATAACCTTGGTGTGTCAGGCCAATTGATTTTGGTTAAGTACACCTACACTATGGAGAACCCGATTACGTGATGGGGGAAGAATTTATTCTCAGGAGATTGTAAATTTCTTTCACTTGGTTGGGTTGTATTTCAGCTCTTTTTATTAAATCCATTAATTTATGTTCATCAATTCATAGATCTACCTCCAGTGGTTTGGGGGAATTCAACATGTAATACTAATATTTGGATGGCTATATTGGTGTTCTATGATTATGCCTATGGTTTGAGTTGATATCATAATCTTTTAAGGTAGTGATCTTCTGGGATGTAGGGTTAGCAGCACCCACCCACAGTAGGTGTGTGATGCAAGTCTCATCTCAGGAGGCATTTTCATTCATAGGTACCTCAAGGAGATCCCATTACTCCAAGGAATTTAATATTATTGTGATGGGTATAGATATATCACATTTAATTTTCTTAACATTCATGCTACAGTCAGAGAGGCAGTCAACGAATAGCCTAGGCAGAGGAAGGAACT
This sequence comes from Viscum album, assembly GCA_963277665.1. Lineage (NCBI taxonomy): Eukaryota > Viridiplantae > Streptophyta > Magnoliopsida > Santalales > Viscaceae > Viscum > Viscum album. The sequence goes on from OY728128.1 coordinate 66,177,106, forward strand.
AAAGAAAGGATGTATGTACAGCACTAATGTGATGGAGGAGATCAGAGAGCATCATGAGGTGGGTGGAACTTTGGTTTGATTCTAATATACTAACCCTAAGTATACCACTCTTATATTGGTAATTTAGTGGTTAGAATCTCGGATATTTGTAGTCACTGGAGTCTTTTTACCAAGAGTCTCCAAGAGTGTTTGGAGGTACGATCTATGTTCGTTATACATTTCTTGTAGTACTATTAGAAATAGGTACAAGAAACTATTTTTCATAATTTTTTTAATTATTTTCTAGGTGTATGGTAGGCGTTGATAGAGCCCCATGTTAGTGAGGGGGAGTTATTGCATATTCTTTAGATGTTCATGATAGAATTTATGTTCACTAACATTAATTTTCTATTTCTTATGTTAATTTGGGTAACAAAACCTATGATATTCCATAGTAATTTTGGATAAAACTAGGTTATTTGTTTCCCTCATGAACCCCTTTGTGTTTGGAAATGTATCCACTATATTAGTTTTCTCATCAAAATTGTATCCTTGTTTTCATTTTATTTGATTTTGGTCACTAGTTTTGGGTTATTTAATGTGATTATTTTATTGTGAATGAGGTGGCCGGTAGGGGTGGTTAAAAGGATGTTTAATGTTTTTCTACAAGGGTTGTGGGTGATAGAACTATTGGTAAGGGGGTTGGAAAGTGTGTTGATTTTGATGGGGGGTCTATCCTGGTTCTTTTGATTTCAAAATCTTTATTGGAAATGGTTAGGCTCTATTAATCTCTATTTTTATAAGGAAGTGGTTCTGTTCTACTATATTTGGAGGTATTTTTTTGTGTATTTGAATCATAAATACTAATATTTTATATTCAAATAGGATGAATATTGTAACACCGCAAGCTTTCATGGTACGCTTCTCTTTGAATAATATAGTAGCGTGTGTTGTACGCAACTTCGAGTTATAACACACACCACAACCAATCAAACTAGCCGTTATGAATATTAATACCCACTTTTTGAAATTTTAAAAAATTTATCTTTCAAAATGGACTTCATTTTTGGATTCGTAATATCAAAATTATCTTAGGGTGAATTTTTGGTACTTTTCTAATAGCTTTCATATTTTGATGAATAGTGAAAATTACTAAATTTTAATTAAAACAACTTTTTTAATCGAAATAATTAATAGTGATAAATTATGAATTTGAGTGGTTTTAAATTATATTTAGAATATATTTTTACAATTTAATCCAATGTTGGTCATTGGACATAATTTCACATTTAAACCGGACATAAACAAGTGTCAATATTTTGATAGTTATTGTATCTTAAAAACACGCTTTTTGTTTTGACAGTGGGAATTAATTTTAAATTAATAAATGAAACTTCTATGTTTTTAATGAATAGTGAAAAACATTGAGTTATAGTTTAAAACCGAATTTTTATTTAAATAATTATTTATTTTATTTAAATTATTTAATGTCAAAATAGATAAATAATACCTATATAAGATCAATGTAATTCATTGGAGTCACTTTATAATAATTTTAGATATATAAAAATTTTATTGAACTTTTCACCGTCTTTTACCCACCTCCTAGAAACTTTTGCAAATCCACATAAAACTTAATTTTACCACTTCTGTGAGCTGAATTTTAAAAATCCGAGAGACACAGTTAATATTAAGTAGTAAAATGTGGTTCAATGAGATGAAAATAATTTTTGGTGAATAGTAACTTTTTACTTTTATTTACCACGGTTAAAATTAAATAAGGTAATTAAGGGTAAAAATGATATTAATATTAACCTCACACATGTCCTAATTATATTGGACAAGTTTATCACGACCAAAAACAACCTTAGGAATAAAATATTATCATTTAGGTCCACTTGGATTAGATTAGGAAATTTATTATTATTTAATTCAAAAAAAAGATAAAAGAGTTAAAATCAAAGTTTAATAACTAAAACATTTTTAATATAGAGTTTTGCATAAGAAAAATTAAATTATAAATATTCATTAGAAAGATAAAAAGATTTACTACATCATGGTATTTTATTTATAATTTTTAGACATTATATAAATAAATTTATTTATGACACAATGATTATGCATTAATTACCTTATTCATGAAAGAATCAAATAAATGGTATTATAAATATTAAAATAAATATAATTTCAAAGTTTTTATGACATCCACGAATTTTCTAGGTGAATATGACATGTTTGTATTGATTTAATGTATTTTGTTTGAAGTAATCATGTTGTTATTATTTTAACAAAAAACAAATACCAAATAGTGTCAAAATTGACATAAAATAGTTTTTAAAACAAATATTTTATTATTAATTGATATAATGGTCCTAAAAATATAAGGTTCGTCCAAAAGACTTATATAATAATATATATGACATTAATGATCCAATTGGGGTTCTATTGATAGTATATAGTATGTTTATTAACCATATAGTGTAAGAATACAAGAAGACACGGTAAAAGTTAAATTATTTAACTTAGAGTTAAATCTAAATGATAAGGTTAAAATTGTAACCTAAACTTCTCTAAAACCTATTGGTTGAGTTTTTTTTGACCTATCCCCACCTTATACTTCAAATAATAAACTTTGGATCTATTAGAAACTGGATATGAATTTATTATAAAATAATATTTTAAGTTTTTCCTAAGGTGCCCCTCACCCCTCTTATAAAAGGGCACTCCCCCTTATCTCTAATTCACACCTTCTAAGCCATTTGTCTCAGCCAAACCCTTCCCAAATACCATCTAAAATATCATCCCTTAATCCTAGAGGCCTTAGTTTGATTATAAAGCCAACCTATGGAGCCCTTTTGATCAAATCAAAAGGAAGAACCCGAAGAAGAGGTAATGATTTCACCACCCTCTTTCAAGTTCCTTTCTTCTTCCACTTCCTTTTTTTTCATTCTAAAATAATAACTCTGGTATATTATATATACTATTATATTATTATAATTATGTTACAACCAAATTCATTATTCTATCCACCCTTTGAATGACATGTCACCATATGTGTGTGTGTATGGCTTACTGTCTCCACGTCGTGGTGTAATTGTTATTCAATACATTATTATTTGAATGGGTATAATAATGATGTATATTTTATATAAATAATAAATATAACATGATAAGGATTCTTTATATATATTATATACCATCCAATTATATATTTTATTAATATCAAAAGAATGATATTTTCACTCGTGCGTACGTACGGATTACCGTCTCCACGACGCGATGAGATTCATTTCCAAGTTCAGCATTCATCGACGATTATAAAAATATATATTACTAATAAGTGTGTAATATATGACATAATAATGATACTGGAGATATATATATTTATATATATAAGTATTTATGTACTTACATATATCTTATTCACTTACTTCTGTTCAATACTATATGAAAACGGAAACAGCGTTTATGCGTACGTACGGACTACCGTCTCCATAAATGGTGTTTTCCATTTCATATATAAGTCTATTATAAATTTTTATATTCTAAATATATATGATAAATAAATCATGTTTTATATTCTGGAAGTATTTAAATCATGATCTAAGTGATACAATCAAGAGTAACAAGTTAAAACACGTACGATAAAGAAAGCTATTGCTACCCGAAATATTAATATAACATGGAAATTATTATTAAATGGATAGTATAAATTCATAAATGAATAATGTATGATATCATAAATATTAATATGGTTCTGTGATAATTTAATAACATACAGGAGGCTAAACGTACCCTCTACTAAAGGAAAGTGCAAGGTAAGGGGTTTTCATCTCACTCCTTATTCCCGTGAGATTCATGCCATATTGCCACTATTACCTTTTATGTGGTGTATGTACTTCCCATAATTGTATTATTTGTGTAATAAAATTTAATTTATGTTTATTTACATATTAATTTTATGATACCTCTTTCATGGGGTGTATGTTTCGTAAGTTACCAAATTGGTAAGGGTTTATTTCACAATCTCTTCATTATCTGAGGTTGTTTATACGTAATTATCTACTGGGACCTCTTTATCATCCACATCCATGTTTCTTAAAAATATGTTTCAAAACATTCTTACTATTTTACATAATATGGGTTAAAGTCATTTATACCCTTGTTTTACTTTTTATAAGAAGTTTATAAAGGAATTTTTCCGTCGTTTTTCAAACAAGGTCCTTTTTAGCCTTTTTGACAAAATTAAGTTAAGAATGTATTTTTTTTAACTTATACGGTAGGTGCGGTTATTCTACACCATTATTAAACCTTTGAAGCTTCCCTTACACACTTATATGGATATTTTCAAAATAAAGGTTTTCTTTTATAATTATGTGATTTTTAAATGATTTCAAAAAAGATATATTTCTCTCAAATATATGAAAATCCAGTGCAAATGTATACGTATTTAACGCAAGCTTAAAAATATTTTCAGAAAACCCGACTCTCGAGTGTCGTAGACAGGAAGGGATTGGGCTTGGACCCATGATGGCCTGTAATTAGTCGAGCAGTCTCAGAATTAGTTATTTTTTTTTCAGAAGCTTGCATACTATTTTCAGAAAAACACTGGAGTATATTTGAGAAATTTTAAACATAAGTATCTTCAAAAAAAATTGCATCGGTAGGTCTCATGAGACAAACTAGAGTCTTGGAACGAGGCCTTGACAAAATATTATTTGTAGTCTTGGCACGAAGCCTTGGCTACGTGGTTATGATAGTCTGGCATTATGCATTCCATCGTTATGAAAGTGGTTATTGATATTGCATGTTATTATTTGATTAGTAGAATATAAATGTGAATAAGTAAATGAAATTATTTCATTTTATTTCTTCCATATTATGCTAAAGTTCAAGTTTAAAAGGATTTTGTTTTAGTTTTATAAATTGCTTTAAATGTTTGTGCTTATTTTTGAAAGTTTCTGTTGTATTACTTACCCTTACTGAGCGTTTGAGCTCACCCCTTTCTATGTTTTATTTTACCAGGATTCCAAGAAGTGTATTGTGATTGATATGCAGGGTTAAGCCAAGGTAATAATGGTGTTCATAACGGATTATTTATGTTTTTATGTACGTTATAAATTATAATGTAACATTCATGTATGTAATCTATTTTCCAAGACTGCTAAACAAATCGGTCCATCGGTACTTGATTCCTTGTAATCATGCCAATGTATTAAAATAATGCACCGACTCTGGGTAACTGGGGTCGGGGCATTACAGTTGGTATTAGAGGAAGTTTAGAAATAACCTTAGAAACTAGATTTAGATAAACTCTGATTAGAGTAGATAGACCGAAGATAGACTTTGAGGATTAGTATAGAAGAACTTCCAAGAATTTCGGTATTGTAGAGATTTTGTGAGTTTTCCAAGAAATACATCCCTATCTGGATACGAGTAGGTAGAGGCGGCTTTGGCACAGATGTACCTAGGGGTAAAACCTGAAAACAAGGCTTTGAGCTAGACTCGAACGGGAACTGGTGCATGACAACGGGCCTTGCTGCACTCTTGGTTACGACACTCCTAGGGGATATGCTTAGAATAATTATCATTTTCTTTACAAACCATTATGAAGGTCTTATGAGTATATACTTACTCAAAGAAAACATTTTTATGATTATGGATTATATCCATAAATTGTTTAATTTATTTTAATTGTTTTACAAGTTTAGGATTAGGTATTACTATTCATAAACTAATCTAGTGTATGTCATTGTTTAGAAATGGCTCCCAGTAGAAGGAATGAGAAATCCAGTAATACACATGATCCAAAGAGTAAGAAGGATCATATCTTTCATGGTCCTAATATAGAATTTCGAAGGGAAATAGACTCCCATGTATTATCATCATATGAAGAAATAGTATCATATGTTGATAAGATAAGTAAAGAATTCTCAGAGTTCTATGGATTTGAAGGGATGCCAGAGAATAAAAGGATGGTAGAGAGAAGGAAAGATAAAGGGAAGAAGGTAAAGAAGGATTTTACCATATGTGATAACTATGGAAATAATCACCTTGGAAAATTCTTGAAGGGAATGGGAGTATTTTATAAGTGTGGAGAAAAAGGACACCAAGTACGTGACTGCAAGTGTAAGAAAAAGGTTTCAAATGTACAATGATTCATCTGCAAGGAGTTTGGACACTACACGAACCAATGTCCCAGTCATCATACTATGCCTCAAATGATGCTATTGGATAATAATAAAGTTATGATACTACCACAAATTAATAGGAATGAGTAGTGTTCTTATGTTGTTATTTTGGAATTATTTCATTTTAAGTGTTGTATCAATGATGTTCTGGAAGTAAATAAGGATTGTACTGCAGTACTATTTCATTGAAGATTTGAGATTTTGTGGTACTAAGAAAAGTGACTCTATAACGAGTTAAACTTTTTGGAAATTACATGGTTGAAGGAAAGATAAACCTTAATATGGTCCTAATATTGAGGTACTGATTTTGGAATAATATATGGTTGATTTGGGTAAATTATATTGGATATTCTTGAATACCTTGAAACTGATTAATGATTTTTCATCGTTGGATTTTACAACATTTTTGATAGAAGGAGTATATCCATTATTCAATAAAGAATAAGGGAGCACGAATGTAATCAATAAGGTTTTATGGTAATTCAGGATGTTACCATGTTTTAAAATAATACATAGTGAAGGTGTTCACATGTTATTACATGGTAAAAAGGATCTTCATTGTGTTTAACTTCCTTATAAATTTTGGACTGTGAGTTTGGATAGTAGTATTTTGTATAATTCTAAAGGTCATAATGGATTAAGTTTGAAATATTATTTTTGGATTTTTATAAAAGGACAACATGCAGACCGTGTGACAACTCGTCGCGTCGGAAAAAGCTGCGGGAATCAAACCCACAACCATAATGCGATTGGGATTTATCACCTACCACTGGACTACGTGAAGTCCCTAGATTGTATAATGTAGTTTCTTTTTTTAATGGGTCTGATATGTGAATTATACATTCATTATATTTGTAACCATATACGATTAGGATAAATAGAGTATTTTTGAGTTGTATTATGTTTTGTAGTAAAAGATGAGTTTGTGGAAGAAATTTATTAATCGATAAAACTCTTATTATAAAGTAAGTATATCTCTTTATGATTTTATCCAATCTCATAAATAAATTCCTCAACATTAATAAAAGGAACTTAGAACAAAAATGTTGTCCTAGATTATAAGGCCCCAGCCTTAAGCATTACTTAATCTTGAGTTATTTAAAGAATACACGTTAAGGATCTTTTTAGGTTTAGAGTTTTAGAAAATTAGATCATAAATCATGCATTACATTCCACATGTAAACAAAGTGGTTACATAAAAGATAGTATTTGTTTTTTTCCCATCAAGGGAAACATATTTAAAACAAAACATGGATTCTTTCATGACACTTCATTGACCCTATCATCACATAATGTACCTTTCCCTTGACCTGTGAAAAACATTTCAAAAACTTGGGATGAGCATAAAAAGCTCAGTAAGGGATATAAAAGTACGAAATGAAAACATTAGTCCATGTATGAAATCATACTTTACGCATAAAACATAAGCATTTTAACATACCTCATCAAATCATTAATAAATCATAAAATCATAAGACATAAAGGTAACTTGAGGCATTCATAACATTCTTACGTAGGGAGTAACCCTCATGGTTACATTTGAAATACCAATCACAGTATATTCCCTAAATCTCTTCGAAAAAACCTTAACATTTAACCCCTTCGCGTTACCCAATGCATTGGAGATCTATATCGGGCTCACCCACCCTTATTTTATCACGGAACCACCCTTCTTCATAACAATGCCCAAGAACCATAACAAAATCGTATCACATAAAACATGCATAAAGGAAACATAACATTTCCACATTTCAATCACAATATATCAATACAACACATTGATATAATAAAAACATTCTGAAAACCATTTTCAATACCAAAATAAAAGAAAAGTAATACATGGTATTTATTTTTCATTTAAAAAAAGGTTATGGCTTGTAGAGGAAGCCGAAACTCAAATAATGGTCACGGCGGTGGAGAAGTCGTTGTCGCCGCATACATACGAAAAAAAAATTCCCTTTTGTCATTTAGTAAACGCTTCGTATAAAAAGATTCCTTTTGAATAAATGTAAAAGTCAAAGGGGTTTATACACTGTATAAAATAAAGTTGTGTATAAAACATAATATGCCTCAATGAAAGGATATTGAGATGAAGTCCTATACCTCGGGTCCGACTTGACTCGATCATTCTTTAACATCCTGAATAATAAACTTGAGTTAATTTATACTTGCTTAAGAACCTTTTTCAAGTTCATTATTCCTTTTATATCACGTATTACCATGTTATGAACACTATGTAATTATTTAAGTTAACAATGGTCGTTTTGTCGATCATTGGTACTTGAGTCAAAAATAAACTCTTTATAATTAAAAGTTTTTCATGTGGTAAAATATTCATTATATCCAGAATTATATTCATGATTTAGATATTATATGTTTCATATATATCCAGTATATACATGCATTTACAATATTATATAACATTTATAGGTAAGAAACGAAATGCACCGTTCATTGAGACGGTAAGTCGTACGTACGCATGAATGCTACTTTCATTTCTATTTCGTATTTTATGGAATGGAATCATAATGATACAAAGGTATATTATAATTCCAGTATAATATCATATATAATATAATTAATTTCATCCTTTATACGTCCCACATATGTCATTAACGAATCAAATCACTTTGAGGGGGCGGTAGTCCGCACTTCCTAAAATGAAGATATCGTGTATACCCATAATGGAAGCCATAAAGGTATTCCATAAATGAAAAATACAGAAGATTAAGGAAAACATAAACATATCATATATCATATATAAATATAGTGACATCTTAATATCCACCTTTGCAGGTGTTATAAGAATATTGAACAATCATCGTTTTGTGAGGCAGAAATTCGCCATCCACAGAAACAGTATGTTCTTTAACCATTAGATGTAGGTGTGTGTAAGTGTAGCTCGAATAACAACATCCTAGTATATTGAAAATACTGGTTTTGTTACAAAAGAAATGAATAAAAATAGTTTAGGGGGTTGGAGAAGAAAAATAAAATAAAAGAACATTAGAGAACACTTTACCTTTAAATCGGGTAACTCCCTTTGGTTTGAACCAAAAGGGTTTCTTGAAGAGCTTCCTGCCTAAGGTAAGGCTTCTAGGATGAAGAGAGGGATTTGGAGAGATAAAATTAGCAGATATTGGCCGATCCAATGGCTTGAGAAGTGTGGGTAAGGAGGTAGAGGTGGGGGCCTTTTATAAGAGGGGAGGAGGGGCACTCTTGAAAAGGTATAAAATGTTACTTTATTTTCAAATGAGTTTCGCACTACTGGAAAAACGGCCTATACCCACGGTTCAAAACTGTGGGTATAGCCCCCAAAACCGTGGTTATAGCCTATACCCATGGTTTTGGGAACCGTGGGCTGGAATGGCGTCGGTATAGGTCCCCAGCCTATACCCATGGTTTTGGAAAACCATGGGTATAGGTGTCCTACCACCGTGTCACCGAAACATAGACAATTTCCACGGTGTCAACGGCTTTTACCCACGGTTTCAAAACCGTGGGTATAGGTCCTAAAATAATGCAGGCGCCGAGTTTCGATCCCGCAACCTCTTCGCTGCAAACACCGCGTCTAACCACTACCCTAACTTCACATATATGTATATATATATATATTTAGTTAAATATAGTTATAAAAACCGTGGGTATAGAGGGAAGAACCGTGGGTATAGGGTTCCCGCCAAAAAAAAATTCCTTCCCGTGGAAAAAAAAATTTCCCACGCACACAAAATTGACCTATACCCACGGTTTTTCATAACCGTGGGTATAGGTATTTTATCCCAGACCTATCCCCACGGTTTTCCCCAAACCCGTGGGGATAGACCCCCCCTATACCCACGGTTTTGGGAAATCGTGGGTATAGGTGACTTTTCAGGACCTATCCCAACGGTTTTCCAAAACCGTGGGGATAGAGCCCCCTATACCCACGGTTTTCCAAAACTGTGGGTATAGGGGGGGTCTATCCCCACGGTTTTGGTGAAAACCGTGGGGATAGGTACATTTTCCAGTAGTGTCGGATTTTAAAGGTCCCACATTGGTGTATTTCGAGGATTTGGTGATAAGGGTTCGAAATATACTCATCCAATAGGTCTTTGAAAAGTGTAAGACTTCGATTTTATGTTATCTTTTCATTTTATTTAAATCGTTCATTAATGAGGTAATCGCTACATCATCATGATGTCATAAATAATTTAATTTATTTAATGTCTAAAAATTATAAAAAAAATAATATGATGTAGGAAATATTTTTAGATTTCTAATGAATATTTATAGTCCAATAGATCATTTATGTAGACAAAATTAAAAATGTTTTACTCAGGTGATACATTCTTTGTTATATTTAACTTTCTTTAAAAATAAAAAGATAAAAAGTCATTATCACACAAAAGTGATTCCATGGGGTCCCCAAATTTGGCACAAGGCATTCCATGGTCGGCCATGACACAACCAGTAGCATTAGGAAACATTTTTTGGTCATTTATTATTATTATGATATTATTTTATTATCCTTAACTACCCAATTACTAATTAATCAAGATAATTAAAGATAATTACCGTCGTTACTATTCATAATGTCCAAAAACAAAAGAGTCTTAATTAGATAATTTGGACCTTATGATTCCAAATATGGAATCCATTTTACCAAATTCCAAACATAGAAATTGCAATAATTAATTTAAAAATAATTCCCGTTGTCAAAACAAATTGCGGGTTTTTTTAAACAATATCTATGAAAAAATTGGCACTTGTTTATGCCCAATTCCAAAGTGAAATTAATTATAATGACCACCATTGGATTATATGGTAAAAATATATTCTAATTACACTTTAAGACCAATTAAAAAGATAATCTAACCATATAATTAAATTAGATGAAAAAGCAGTTTTGATGTAAAATGCAGTATTTTTCACTACTCATTAAAAAAATGAACATGGTCAGAAAAATACCAAAAATTTACCCAAGGTAAATTTCAATATCCCAATAATAAAGAATAAGTTTATTTTGAAAAATATAGCTTATAAAATTTTCAAAATATAGATTTAAAAATGGTTCGCTATCAAAAGGCGGTAAAACAATCTTTTAAAAATATTAGTGTATTCCATGCTTAAGATTGGATTTTTCTCATTTTAAGCCTCTAAAACACTATCTAATTCATAAATAGACATAGATAATAATTTATTATTATTCATTACTTACTTGGGATGTTACATCCTTCCCCCTTTATAAAATTATGTCCCCGCAATTTATTTACTTATTGAATAATTGGGGGTATTTACCCCTTAATGCATTTTCAGATTCTCATGTTGCCTCTTCAATCATGTGGTTTTTCCAAAAAACCTTTACTTAATGAATCACCTTATTCCACAACACTTTCTCCCTATGGTCAAGAATCTGGACCGATTGGTCCTCATAAGATAGATTTTCTTCCAACTGAACTATCTCTGGACTCAAAATATGAGATGGATCTTGCATGTACTTCCTTAACATTGAAACATGAAAAACATTGTGTACCTGAGATAAACTCGGAGGTAAAGCCACTCAGTATGCAACTGATCCAACTCTCTCCAAAATTTCATATGGTCCAATGAACATTGGACTCAACTTTCCTTTCTTACCAAATCGCATCACACTTTTCCATGGTGAGACTTTGAGGAAGACATGATCACCTACCTCAAAAGAGAGATCCTTCCTCCTATTATCTGTATAAATCTTCTACCTGCTCTGAGCTATTTTCATGTGTCTCTGTATCAGCTGAACTTTTTCTGCCAACTCTTCTACCAATTCTGGTCCCATCAACTTCCTTTCACCCACTTCATCCCAGAAATTTGGATTTGGACACCGCTTCCCATATAATGCCTCAAATGGTGTCATCTGTATACTGGAATGAAAATTGCTATTATAAGAAAACTCAACCAAAGAAATATGTTGGTCCCAACTTCCCTGATAATCCATCGAACAAGTACGTAGCATATCCTCCAAAGTCTGAATTGTTCGTTCTGACTGCCCATCTGATTGAGGATTAAAAGTCGTACTAAAATTTAATTCAGTACCCAATGACTTTTGATGGCCTTTCCAGAAGTTAGAAGTGAACCTGGGATCATGGTCAGATAGAATGGAGAGAGTAACTCCATGTAACCTGAATATCTCTTTAATATACAAATGGGAAAGTTGATCTAGGGAAAAAGTATCTCATATAGCAAGGAAATGAGCAGATTTAGTCAAGCGATCAACAATAACCCAGATTGCATTATTACCTCGAGGTGTCTTCGGAAATCCCACAATGAAGTCCATGGATATATCATCCCATTTCCACTCTGGTACTAGTAAAGGCTGAAGCATCCCTTTTGGTAACTACCACTCTGCTTTAACCTGTTTACAATTCAAACACTTCACAGTAAAATCAGCAATGTCTCTTTTCATTCCGTCCCACCAGTAATACTCCCAAAGATCTCTATACATCTTAGTACTGCCCGGATGAACTGAAAACGGAGAACTATGAGCTTCACATAATAACTCTCTCTTCAACTGTGAATCATACGGAACACACAATCTCTTCCCAAATCTCAAAACAAAATCATTATCAATGTTGAATTCAAGCAACTTACCCTTCTGAACCAGCTATACCCTTTTCTGCAACTCACTGTCTTGCTTTTGTGCTTGCTTAATTCTGTCTGATAGAGAAGATTTTACTGATACCTAAAACAAAACAGAAGAACATCCTGCACCAACAACTTTTATGCAAAATTTCATCAAATCCTTAACCAAAAGATCACATTCCAAATGCAACATCGTTAATGAAGCATTACTTTTTTGACTCAAAGCATCAGCCACTTTATTTGCTTTTCCCAGATGGTAATGAATTGTACAACCATAATCCTTGATTAATTCCAGTCATCTCCTCTGTCTCATGTTCAATTCTTTCTAAGTGAATATATACTTTAAACTTTTATGATCGGTATATATTTCACACTTTACTCCATACAAATGATGCCTCCAAATTTTTAAATCAAAAACAACACCAGCTAATTCCAAATCATGTGTAGGGTAATTTACCTCATGAGTTTTCAACTGACGTAAAGCATAAGCAATTAGCTGATTATTCTGCATTAGGACGCAACCAAGTCCTTTCAATGAAGCATCACTGTAGATAACAAACTCACCATTCCTGGAAGGTAGTGCCAAAACTAGAGCATTCACCAATCTTCTTTTCAATTCCTGAAAACAATCATCACATTCTTTTGTCCAGATAAACTTAACACCCTTCTGAGTTAGCTTAGTCATTGGACTAGATAACCGTGAAAAATTTCTAACAAACCTTCGGTAATAGCCTATCAAACCAAGGAAGCTACGAATATCAGTTACATTTGTGGGTTTTGGCCATTCTTCAACAACCTTTGTTTTTGCAGGATCAACAGTTATCCCATCTTTAGAAACAATGTGACCAAGGAAAGAAATTTATTGCAACCAAAACTCACACTTGCTGAATTTCCCATACAATTTCTTTTCTTTTAATGTTTTCAAAATAACCCTTAAATGTCTTTAATGCTCCTCTTTACTTTTAGAAAAAACCAAAATATCATCAATGAAAACAACCACAAACTTATCCAAGAACTCATGGAAAATTCTATTCATAAGGTCCATGAATACAACAGGTACATTGGTTAGCCCAAAAGGCATTACTAAAAATTTATAATGGCCATATCTTATACAAAATGAGGTCTTCCAAATATCTGCTTCCTTTACCTTCAACTGATGGTACCCCGATCTCAGGTCAATCTTTGAAAAAAACTGAGCTCCCGGGAGCTGATCAAACAAATCATCGATATGAGGCAAAGGATATTTGTTCTTAATAGTGATGTTATTCAAGGCTCTATAATCAATGAAAAGTCTCATTGAACCATCTTTCTTTTTAACAAATAAAATAGGAGCACCCCATGGTGATGTGCTAGGTCGAATGAAACCTTTCTCTAATAAATCTTGCAATTGCTCCTTCAACTCTAAAAGTTCAGTTTGAGCCATTCGATAAGGGGGTTTTGAAATTGTCTTAGCATCAAGAACTAAGTCAATGGTAAATTCAACTTCCTGATCTGGTATTATTTCAGGAAACTCATCAGGAAAAACATCAGGATACTCATTTACCACTGGCACATCATTAATCTGAACAGTTCCCTTGTTTTCAACGATATGTGTAAGGTAACATTCATTTCCATCTTTTACAAGTTTCTTGGCCTCTTGATATGTTATCAACAGTAAGGGTTCATTATTGTACACAAACTGAAAGTCTTTCTGAAAAGAAACTTCTTTAGCTCTACAGTCAATCTTATCATGGTAAATATAGATCCAATCCATACCCAGGATAACATCAAACTCTACTAGAGGTAAAACAATAAGGTTTGAAAGTAGGTTCTTTCCATGGATAAGGATAGGAAGATTCTTATAAATTCTTTTTGCCTTAACATTTCCCCCATGTGTTTTTACCACAAGTTCATGAGTCATTTATTGAGATGGTATTCCCATTTTAATAGAAAAGTTTTCAGAGATGAAAGAATGTGTAGACTCCGAATCAAACAGCACACTGGCATAATCTGAAAAAAAAAACAAAGTACCTGATACCACTTCATTTGATGGCCCAACATCTACTGAAGTAGTTGCAAAGGATTTCACCACCCCTTTCTGCTTGTAGTCTAACTGCTTCCCATCACTCGAGCTCTTTGTCGGACACTCGTTTGCATAGTGACCCATCACATTGCACTTAAAACATTTCACTAACTGTAAATAAAATTTGGTCTTACCATCACCTTGATCTTTTTTAGTGCAATCAAGAGCCTTATGTCCCATCTTACCGCATCGGTAGCACTTTACAGAATTCAGAAGACATTCCCCATCATGACTTTTACCACATTTATCACAAACTGGAAACTTAGTTTTCTTACCATCAGACCTTTTTGAAGAATTCTTCCCTTTCTCCTGCCACCTCGGTCTCTTCTTCTGTTGGTTGTTATAGAATACTTGATCATCGACAAACTCTATTTCCACCTCCTCAGCACATCGAACAAGCTTTTCATAACTTTTGAACTCAAGAGAATCTAATGCCCTTTGATATTTTGGCTTTAATCCTGAGTAAAAACGATTGCTTTTACTATCAAGGTCTCGAATAAAATTTGGAGCATACTTTGCCAATCAAGTGAACATTTCTTCATAGGCATCCACTGAGTCTTCCTCTTGCCTCAATTCCAGGAATTTTTTTTCCATCCTAAGTCGAACAGCCTTAGGAAAATACTTCTCAAGAAACATACCTTTGAATTCATCCCAGTCGAGAGCATCAATCTCATCAGCGTCCCTAATATTTTTAACCATTGCTCACCACTGATTTGCTTCACCCTCCAAATGGTAAATAGCAAGACTAACCTTTTGATTGAACACCCCATGAAATCAAAAATCTTCTCCAGTGCTTTAATCCACCCTTCAGCTAGCATTGGGTTAGATGATCCTCTAAATGATGGGGGATGTTGCCTCATGAAATGTTCCACCACTGACATGTTCCTCTGCGGTTGATCTGGATGATCTCGTGTATGGATACCACCACCATTTATCGCTTGAGTCAACTGTGCCATTACTGCAACAAACTGTTTAGTTCCAATTCTGACCATCTCAGGAGGCTGATTTGGAAGTTCATTTCCTTCTGTATACCTTCCTAGCATTGCTTCCCTGTTTCCTCTGTGGAAAACCATTCTGAACAAACATGTCTTAGATGAAGCAACATGGTAATCTTCAAATGCTATATCATTTCAATTTGACCATAACAAAAAAAATATTTTTGGATAATCAATTGATAGAATTCTAACTCCTAAAGTTATTTAAAACGACCTTTTATACCAACTATAAGGCCCCAGCCCTAAACATTACTTAATCTTGAGTTATTTCAAGAATACACGTTGAGGATATTTTCAGGTTTAGATTTTTAGAGAATTAGATCATAAATCATGTATTACATTCCACATTTAAACAAAGTGGTTACATAAAAGTTAGTATTCTTTTTTTTCCCATTAACAAAAACATATTTAAAACAAAACATGGATTCTTTCATGACACTTACTTGACCCTATCATCACATCATGTACCTTTCCCTTGACCTGTGAAAAACATTTCAAAAACTTGGGATGAGCATAAAAAGATCAGTAAGGGATATAAAAGTACGAAATGAAAACATTAGTCCATGTATGAAATCATACTTTACTCATAAAACATAATCATTTTAACATACCTCATCAAATCATGAATAAATAATAGAAATAATAAGACATAAAGGTAACTTGAGGCATTCATAACATTCTTACGTAGGGAGTAACCCTCATGGTTACGTTTGGAATACCCATCACAGTATATTCCATAAATATATTCAGAGAAACCTTAACATTTAACCCCTTCAAGTTACCCAATGCATTGGAGATCTATATCGGGATCACCCGCCATTAGTTTATCATGGAACCACCTGTCTTCATAACAATGCCCAAGAACCATAACATAATCATATCACATAAAACATGCATAAAGGAAACATAACATTTCCACATTTCAATCACAAGATATCAATACAACACATTGATATAATAAAAACATTATGAAAACCATTTTCAATACCAAAATAAAATAAAAGTAATACATGGTATTTATTTTTCATTTAAAAAAAAGTTTATGGCTTGTAGAGGAAGCCAAAACTCAAATAATGGTCATGGTGGCGGAGAATTCGTTGTCACCGCATATGTACGATAAAAAAACATTTCCTTTTGTCGTTTAGTAAACGCTTTGTATAAAAAGATTTCTTTTGAAAAAACGTAAAAGTCAAAGGGGTTTATACACCGTATAAAATAAAGTTGTGTATAAAACATAATATGCCTCAATGAAAGGAGATTGAGACGAAGTCCCATACCTCGGGTCCGACTTGACTTGATCGATCTTTAACGTCCTGAATAATAAACTTGAGTTAATTTATACTTGCTTAAGAACCTTTTTCAAGTTAATTAGTCCTTTTATATCACTTATTACCATGTTATGAACACAATTTAATTATTTAAGTTAACAATGGTCGTTTTGTCGATCATTGGTACTTGAGTCAAAAATAAACTCTTTATAATTACAAGTTGTTCATGTGGTAAAATATCCATTATATCCAGAATTATATTCATGATTTAGATATCATATATGTAATATATATCTATTATATACATGCATTTACAATATTACATAACATTTAGTGGTAAGAAATGAAATGCACCGTTCATGGAGATGGTAAGCCGTACGTACGCATGAACGCTACTTTCATTTATATTTTGTATTTTATGGAATGGAATCATAATGATACAAAGGTATATTATAATTCCAGTATAATATCATATATAATATCATTAATTCCATCCTTTATACATCCCACATATGTCATTAACAAATCAAATCACTTTGAGGGGGCGGTAGTCCGCACTTCCTAAAATGAAGATATCACGTATACCCATAATGGAATCCATAAAGGTATGCCATAAATGAAAAATACAGAAGCTTAAGAAAAACATAAACATGTTATATATCATATATAAATATAGTTACATCTTAATGGCCACCTTTTCAGGTGTTATAAGAATATTGAACAATCATCGTTTCGTGAGGCAGAAATTCACCATCCACGGAAACAGTATGTTCTTTAACCATTAGATGTAGGTGTGTGTAAATGTAGCTTGAATAACAACATCATAGTATATTTAACATACTGGTGTTGTTACAAAAGAAATGAATAAAAAGAGTTTCGGGGGTTGGAGAATAAAAATAAAATAAAAGAACATTAGAGAAGACTTTACCTTTAAATCGGGTAACTCCCTTTGGTTAGAACCAAAAGGGTTTCTTGAAGAGCTTTCTGCCTAAGGTAAGGCTTCTAGGATGAAGAGATGGATTTGGAGAGATAAAATTAGCAGAACTTGGCTGATACAATGGCTTGAGAAGTGTGGGTAAGTAGGTAGAGGTGGGGGACTTTTATAAGAGGGGAGGAGGGGCACTCTTGGAAAGGTATAAAATGTTACTTTATTTTCAAATGAGTTTCAGATTTTAAAGGTCCCACATTGATGTATTTAGAGGATTAGGTGATAAGGGTTCTAAATATACTCATCCAATAGGTCTTTGACAAGTGTAATTCTTATATTTTACGTTATCTTTTCATTTTATTTAAATCGTTCATTAATGAGGTAATCGCTACATCATCATGATGTCATAAATAATTTAATTTATTTAATTTCTAAAAACTATAAAAAAAATATTATGATGTAGGAAATATTTTTAGATTTACAATGAATATTTATAGTCTAATAGATCATTTATTTAGACAAAATTAAAAATGTTTTACTCAGGTGATACATTCTTTGTTATATTTAACTTTCTTTAAAAGTAAAAAGATAAATAGTCATTATCACACCAAAGTGATTCCATGGGGTCCCCAAGTTTGGAACAATGCATCCCATGGTCGGCCATGACACAAAAATTAGAATTAGGACATATTTTTGGGTCATTTGTTATTATTATGATATTATTTTATTATCCTTAACTACCCAATTACTAATTAATCAAGATAATTAAAGATAATTACCGTCGTTACTATTCATAATGTCCAAAAACAAAAGATTCTTAATTAGATAATTTGGACCTTCTGATTCCAAATATTGAATCCATTTTAACAAATTCCAAACATAGAAATTTCAATAATTAATTTAAAAATAATTCTCGTTGTCAAAACAAATAGCGGGTTTTTTTGAAACAGTATCTTTGAAAAGTTTGGCACTTGTTTGTGCCCAATTCCAAAGTAAAATTAATTATAATGAATACCATTGGATTATATGGTAAAAATATATTCTAATTTAACTTTAATACCAATTAAAAATATAATCTAACCATATAATTAAATTAGATGAAAAAGCAGTTTTGATGTAAAATGCAGTATTTTTCACTATTCATTAAAAAAATGAACATGGTCAGAAAAATACCAAAAATTTACCCAAGGTAAATTTCAATGTCCCAATCATAAAAAATAATTTTATTTTTACAAATAGAGCTTATAAAATTGTCAAAAGATATATTTAAAAATGGTTCGTCATCAAAAGTCGGTAAAACAATCTTTTAAAAATATTAGTATATTCCATGCTTAAGATTGGATTTGTTCTCATTTTAAGTCTCTAAAACACTATCTAATTCATAAATATACATAGATAAGAATTTCTTATTATTCATTACTTACTTGGGATGTTACATATATGGTACCTTAGATCATCACAAATTTATGGCTTTGGGATTATTGGCATTTTCATAGCCATGTTCTCTACCACTCTCTATCAGATATTGATGGTTAGATTTCTCTTCCATATCCATATTTTTTTACATGTAACCCTAGTATGTGTTATTTTCGGTAACCTTCATACTTACCACTCTTTATTTTAAATAGAGGCCTCATTAATCCATTTTTCGATGTGGGATTTCAACTATGATATTTTGAAATGTCAACCCCAAGTTTCCAATACCGAGCATAAATTGTGAGGACACAATTTATTGAAGGAGGGGATAATGTAACACCCCAAGCTTCCACGGTACACTTCTCTTTTAATAATATAGTAGCATGTTTTGTACGCAACTTTGAGTTCTAACATACACCACAACCAATCAAACTAGCCGTTATGAATAGTAATACCCACTTTTTGAAATTTTATACATTTTATCTTTCAAAATGGAATTCATTTTTGGATTTGGAATGTCGAAATTATCTTAGGGTGAATTTTTTGTACTTTTATAATAACTTTCATATTTTGATGAATAGAGAAAATTACTAAATTTTAATTAAAAACAAATTTTTTAATCGAAATAATTAATAGTGATAAATTATAAATTTGAGTGTTTTTAAATTATATTTATAATAAATTTTTATAATTTAATCTAATGTTGTTCATTGGACATAATTTCACATTTAAACTGGACATAAACAAGTGTCAATCTTTTGATAGTTATTGTTTCTTAAAAACATGCTTTTTGTTTTGATAGTGGAAATTAATTTTAAATTAATAAATGAAACTTCTATGTTTTTAATTTTCTAAAATAGACTTTATTATTGAATTTGGAATATCAAAATTAGCTTAGGGTAAATTTTTGGTATTCTTCTGAAAACTTTTAATTTTTGATGAACAGTACACTGAGTTATAGTTTAAAACCGAATTTTTGTTTAAATTATTATTTATTTTATTTAAATTATTTAATGTCAAAATAGATACATAATACCTATATAAGTTCAATGTAATTCATTGGAGTCAGTTTATAATAATTTTAGATATATAAAAATTTTATTGAACTTTTCACCGTCTTTTACCCACCTCCGAGGAGCTTTTGCAAATTCACATAAAACTTAATTTTACCGCTTCTATGAGCTGAATTTCGAAAATCCGAGAGACAAAGTTAATATTAAGGAGTAAAATTTGGTTCAATGAGATGAAAATAATTTTTGGTGAATAGTAACTTTTTACTTTTATTTACCACGATTAAAAGTAAAGGTAATTAAGGGTAAAAATGATATTAATATTACCCTCACACATGTCCTAATTCTATTGGACAAGTTTATCTCAACCAAAAACAACCTTAGGAATAAAATATTATCATTTAGGTCCACTTGGATTAGATTAGGACATTTATTATTATTTAATTCAAAGAAGAGTTAAAAGAGTTAAAATCAAAGTTTAATAACTAAAACATTTTTAATATAGGGTTTTTCATAAGAAAAATTAGATTATAAATATTCATTAGAAAGATAAAAATATTTCCTACATCATGGTATTTTATTTATAATTTTTAGACATTATATAAATAAGTTTATTTATGACACAATGATGATGCAGTAATTACCTTATTCATGAAAGAATCAAATAAATGGTATTATAAATATTAAAATAAATATAATTTCAAAATTTTTATGAAATCCACGAATTTTATAGGTGAATATGACATGTTCGGATTGATTCAATGTTTTTTTTTTTTGAAGTAATCATGTTGTTATTATTTTAACAAAAAACAAATAGCAAATAGTGTCAAAATTGACATAAAATAGTTTTTAAAACAAATATTATATTATTAATTGATATAATGGTCCTAAAAATCTAAGGTTCTACCAAAAGACTTATATAATAATATATATGACATTAATGAACCAATTGGGGTTCTATTGGCAGTATATAGTACATTTATTAACCATATAGTGTAAGAATACAAGAAGACACGGTAAAAGTTAAATTATTTAACTTAGAGTTAAATCTAAATGATAAGGTTAAAATGGTAACCTATACTTGTCTAAAACCTATTGGTTGAGTTGTTTTCGACCTATCGCCACTTTATACTTCAAATAATCAACTTTGTATCCATTAGAAATTGAATATGAATTTATTATAAAATAATATTTTAAGTTTTTTCTAAGGTGCCCCTCACCCCTCTTATAAAAGGGCACTCCCCCTTCTCTCTAATTCACACCTTCTAAGCCATTTGGCTCGGCCAAACCCTGCCAAAATACACTCTCAAATATCCTCCATTCATCCTAGAGGCCTTAGTTTGATCATAAATCCAACCTATGGAGCCCTTTTGATCAAATCAAAAGGAAGAACCCGAAGAAGAGGTAATGATTTCACCACCCTCTTTCAAGTTCCTTTCTTCTTCCACTTCCTTTTTTTTCATTCTAAAATAATAAATCCATTATATTATATATACTGTGATTTTATTATAATTATGGTGCAACCAAATTCATTATTCTATCCACCCTTTTAATGACATGTCACCATACGTGCGTACGTACGGCTTACCGTCTCCACATCGTGGTGTAATTATTATTCAATACATTATTATTTGGATGGGTATAATAATGATGTGTATTTGATGTAAATAATAAATATAAAATGATAAGGATTATGTATATATATTATATACCATCCAATTATATATTTTATTAATATCAAAAGAATGGTATTTTCACTCGTGCGTACATACGGATTACCGTCTCCATGACGCGATGAGATTCATTTCCAAGTTCACCATTCATCGACGATTATAAAAATATATATTACTAATAAGTATGTAATATATGACATAATAATTCTACTGGAGATATATATATATTTATATATATAAGTATTTATGTACTTACATATATCTTATTCACTTACTTTCGTTCAATACTATATGAAAATGAAAACAGCGTTTATGCGTACGTACGGAATACCGTCTCCATAAACGGTGTTTTCCATTTCATATATACATCTATTATAAATTTTTATATTATAAATATATATGATAAATAAATCATGTTTTATATTCTGGAAGTATTTAAATCATGATCTAAGTGATACAATCAAGAGTAACAAGTTAAAACACGTACGATAAAGAAAGCTATTATTACCCGAAATATTAATATAACATGGAAATTATTATTAAATGGATAGTATAAAGTCATAAATGAATAATGTATGATATCATAAATATTAATATGGTTCTGGTGTAATTTAATAACATAATATACTCTTCATACAGGAGGATAAACGTACCCTCGACTAAAGGAAAGTGCAGGGTAAGGGGTTTTCATCTCACTCCTTATTCCCGTGAGATTCATGCCATATTGCCACTATTACCTTTTGTGTGGTGTATGTACTGCCCATAATTATATTATTTGTGTAATACACTTTAATTTATGTGTATTTACATATTCATTGTATGATATCTCTTTCATGGTGTGTATGTTTTGAAAGTTACCAAATTGGTAAGGGTTTATTTCACAATCTCTTCATTATCCGAGGTTGTTTATACGTAATTATCTACTGGGGCCTCTTTATCATCCACATCCATATTTTTAAAAAATGTGTTTCAAAACATTATTAATATTTTAAAGAATATGGTTTAAAGTCATTTATACCCTTTTTTGACTTTTTATAAGAATTTTATAAAGGAATCTTTCCGTCATTTTCCAAACAAGGTCCTTTTTAACCTTTTCGAAAAAATTAAGTTTAGAATGTCTTTTTTTAACTTATATGATAGGTGCGGTTATTCTCCACCGTTATTACACCTTTGAAGCTTCCCTTACACACTTATAAGGATATTTTCAAAATAAATGTTTTCTTTTATTATTATGTGATTTTTAAATGATTTAAAAAAAGAGATATTTCTCTCAAATATATGAAAATCCAGTGAAAATGTATACGTATTTAACACAAGCTTAAAAATGTTTTCAGAAAACTCAACTCTCGAGTGTAGTAGACAGGAAGGGATTTGGCGTGGACCCATCATGGCCTATAATTAGTCGATCAGTCTCAGAATTAGTTATTTTGTTTTCAGAAGCTTGTATACTGTTTTCAGAAAAACACTGTAGTATATTTGAGAAATTTTAAAAGTAAGTATCTTCGAAAAAAATTGCATCGGTAGGTCTCATGAGACAAACTATGGTCTTGGAATGATGCCTTAAAAAAATCTTATTTGTAGTCTTGGCACGAGGCCTTGGCTACGTGGTTATGATAGTCTGGCATTATGCATTCCATTGTTATAAAAGTGGTTATTGATATTGCATTTGATTATTATATTAGTATAAGATTAATGTGAATAAGTAAATGGAATTATTTCATTTTATTTCTACCATATTATGCTGAAGTTTAAGTTTAAAAGGCTTTTGTTTTAGTTTTATACATTTCCTTAAATGTTTATGCTTATTTTTGAAAGTTTTTGCTGTATTGCTTACCCTTACTGAGCGTTTGAGCTCACCCCTTTCTATGTTTTATTTTCCCAGGATTCCAAGAAGTGTATTGTGATTGATATGCAGGGTTAAGCCAAGGGAATAATGGTGTTCATAAAGGATTATTTATGTTTTTTTGTATGTTATAAAGTGTAATGTAACATTCATGTATGTAATCTATTTTCCAAGACTGCTAAACCGATCATTCCATCGGGACATGATTCCTTGTAATCATGCCAATGTATTAAAATAATGCACCGCCTCTGGGTAATTGGGGTCGGGGCATTACAGAGATGAATAAATATTGGATGGATGCTAATCGTTTGACAATAGAGTATGAGAACTGAGTGAAATAGTTCATCAAGTTTGCAAAGGATCACGTAAATAATTCTTCTCAAATCATTTGTCCATGTTTACGTTGTTGTTATTCTAGAATAATTACTCTAGAGGATTTGGAAGAACATTTGATATGTCACAGAATATATCAGAGTTATAAATATTGGAATAAACACGGAGAAAAAGAGAATGTAGCTACTGGCTTGGATAAAACTGTGTTTTATGGATCATCATATATGAATACAAATATGGATAATGAAGAAGACCATATGAAGGATGTGATTACAGATATCAATGATGATGAAGATAGTATTGATGAAATGAAAAGTACAGTTGAAGATGAACTCTGTGATTTCCCAAAATTGTTTGAGAAGTTAAAGAGTTGTGCAAAGACGTCATTGTATGATGGTTGCACTAAATATACAGCATTGTCAGATGTACTGAAGCTGTGTAAATTGAAAGCAGGCAATGAATAGAGTGATTTCAGTTTTACGGAACTACTTTCTCTCTTGAATGACATGCTCCTAGAAGATAATGAGCTCCCAAACCATACATATGAAGCTAAACGAATGCTATGCTCGATGGGTATGATTTTTGAAAGAATACATGTCTGCCTGAAAGACTTTATACTATTTATCAAGGAGAAAAAATCACTTACAGAATTCCCAAAGTGTGGTGTTTCTCGATACAAGAAAGATGAATCCAGTACTAAGAATGTTGTGTGGTACTTTCCAATCATTCCAAGGTTTAGGCGTCTATATGGAAGTGAAGAAACTGCAAGATAATTTTCATGGCATGAAGATAAAATAAATAAAGATGGTAAATTACGTCACCCGGTCGACTCTCCTCAATGGAAGATAATTGATCATGAGTATCCTGAATTTGGAAAAGAGCCAAGAAACCTTTGTCTTGTGTTATCTACAGATGGAGTGAATCCTTTTGGTTTTTAAACCAGCACTCACAATATATGGCCTATTATGTTGGTAAATTATAACTTTCCACCCTATTTATGCATGAAGCAGAAATTTATCATGTTATCTATGCTTATATTAGGACCAAAACAACCAGGTAATGATATTGATGTTTATTTGTATCCTTTGATCGAGGATTTGAAGTTATTGTGGGATTCCGGTGTTATGTTGTATGATTCTTATAAAAGTGAATACTTCACATTGAGAGCGATGTTGTATGGGATGATAAATGAATTCCCTGCTTATGAAAAATTTTCAGGCTATAGCATTAAAGGAAATCAAGGGTGTCCCATGTGCGAAGAAGATACAGAATCAATTAGGTTGAAACATTCATCAAAAACTGTGTTTCTAGGACAATGTAGATTTCTACCTCATCGGCATAAGTACCGATCTTCGACAATATCATTCAATGGAAGTTCAGAACAACGCACATCACCATCTTCACTAACAAGTGATCAGCTATTTGAGAAAGTAAAAGATGTGAACACTATTTTTAGTAAACCATTTTCGAAAAACCATACAAAAATTGGTTGGAAAAAGAGATCAATTTTTTTTAATTATCATACTGGAATTGTTTGTACATCAGACATTTTCTTGATGTGATGCATGTGGAAAAAAAATTATGTGACAGTGTTATCAGAATATTGCTAAATGCCCCTGAAAAAACAAAGGATGGAATTAAGGCAAGGTTGGACATGGTTGGCATGTAAATATGAGAAGATTTGGCTCTCGTGTTAAAATCGAATGTTTCTTCCTCCAACTGCTTACACTCTTTTTAGGGAGGAGAGATATCAGTTTTTCAACTTCTTCAATGACGTAAAGGTTTCATAAGGGTATTCATCAAATATCAAGAACATTGTTTCAATTAATTATTTGAAGTTAAAAGGTTTAAAATCACATGAATGATATGTTTTGATGAAAGATTTAATTCCTATAGATTAACGTTGCATTTTTTCCAAGAATGTTCATTATAATTTAACCAAACTTTGTTTCTTTTTCAAATCTATGTGTGGAAAAGTTTTAGACCCGGTGAAATTGTCAGCTATGGAAAGAGAAATTGTCATCATATTATTTGAATTAGAAATGTTCTTCCTGCCAACATTCTTTGATATGATGGTTCATTTGACGCTTCACTTGTTGAGAGAGATTCGACTTTGTGGTCCTGTGCACTATAGATGGATGTACCCTATTGAACGGTATATGAAGATTTTGAAAGGGTATGTCAAAAATCGAATTCAAATAGAGGATTGTATAGTGGAGTGATATATTTTTGAGGAATCCATTGAATTCTGTACCGAATACCTATTTGATGTGTAAAGCATTGGTCTCCTGAAATCTTGTCACACTGGATGCATTGAGGGTAAGGGAATTTCTGGAAGAAATGTTGTGACAATCAATATTACAGATCAAGAGTAGGCCCACCTTTATGTTTTGCATAATAGTTGGGAGGTTTCTCTATATATTTAAACCCACAAAGAAATCCTTAGGTAGTTGAATCCATCAAGGTCTGAAAAATGGATATCAAATACACATAATCACCAGTTTATAGGATGGTTTCAGGATCAAATTTTTAAGGAGTTAGATGAAAATCCGAACTCAATTTCAGAATGACTCTGATGGCTAGTCGTCGGATCAAATGTGTATGTATTATCTTATAATGGTTATGTAATTAATGGTTATACATTCTTTACAGATGAACATGATAAAGATAGTACCATGAAAAATAGTGTAGTTACACTTTTGGCTGAAGCGATGCATGTTTCTGGTAGTAAGGACAGAAATCTAATTTATGAAAATATGTCATACTTTTTCATTATCAAACAAATATGGGAGTTGTATTATATGACATTACAATTGCCGATTTTTCAATGCAAATGGATTGATAACAATAGTGGTGTTAAAATAGATGAATTTGAATTTGTGAAAGTTGATTTTAGTAAAGAAGGGTATAAAGACGAATAGTTTATAATGACATTACAAGCAGTACAAGTATTTTATGTTACAGATCCTACAAACTGAAATTGGTTGATTGTTCTGTTATCGTCCAAAACTACTGAAGGGTCCAATGAAAATTCAGATGAGGATGATCCTTTTAGTGGTACGTCGCAATCATTTCATAGTGGTCTCAATGTAGATGATGTTTTATATGTTATAGGAGACCACAATGAAGGGATTTGGATAATCGATAGAGGTGTAAAATCCATTCAGCCTTTGAAAAATATAAAGAGAGTTCAATAAACATGTTATATTTTGTTTGCAATATAGATCTTGTTATCTCATTTTATTATCTTATCATTACTAAATTTATGTAATCTAAATTAACTGTTCAACCACTTTTTCATATAATGACTTCTGCACGTTCTGGTGCTCCTAACCTCAAGGCTGAACAAGTCTCTCAAGCTGTTGTTGATGCTGCTACTGCGGCTGCTCACAGTGCAGAGCAACAACAGGTTTTTGAACCTGTTGTTGCACCTAGTGTTGAGGTCTAACAACCATCAGCACATGGAATTTCTATCATTTCAGATGAACATATAGATGATGTTGATATCGATGAAATGGTCGGGGATGAAGGACAGACGCCGCAAAAAACACAGGTGCATCGTAGTTTGACGGTGTTATCCAAAGTTCTTAAAGCGAAAAGCAAAGGCATCAAATTTTATGTCGAATGGAATGCATGAGGCCAACATGTGAATCCCAACAAGGCTATGTTTAGTAGTTACATTGGAATTATCACTCGAAAATGTGTGCTGATTGACATAGATTCATGGCACCATGTTGTGTTCGCGTTGAATGTTGTGATCTAGGAAGAAATTACGGTAACATTATGATATTATTTCTTTAATTTATTAGAAAATAAAATAATGAAATAGTGTATTACTCTTCTCAATCTCTTGAAAAGTACATTTATAGTAGATGATTCACACAATAATTATGTACTAAGGATTATAGGAAGGTGTCATCGAGGTTTTTGCACTATTTTAACAAAATTTCACCTGATAGATTCCAAAGGTAAAATAAAGCCGCACCCACCCCTTGTCTACGCTCACCTAATATCCCAAGAAGCATGGGATGCATTTATTGGCCATTGTGGGGATGATAATTTTTAGGTACATTGTGGCTGATAATACGTTGTTTGAGGATACATGTATTCATCACTTTGATTGTCAATATTTTATTTATGAAACATCAAATAAATATTGAAAATAAGGAATGTGCATCAAAACCAACATACCCCTATCGTAAAGCAAGGATGGGGTACGCTTCACTAGAAAATAAAATGGTACATATTTTAAATTTACAGAAATATTGTTAGGTGCCAAGAAACAACATTATAATTATCTTTCTATATTTATATATAGATTGATGAGTCTAAAACCAAAGACACTTCCATCCCACATAATGTGCTATGGAAGGAGGCATGTGTGAATAAGGAAGGGAAGCTAGTAGATGAAAACACACAAAAGGTGTGGGAAATATGTTTAATTATGACACGATAAAAATATTTGTTTTAAATTTATATTATATAAAAATGATTAGTTATTTTCCTATATCTGACAGTCACAGGAATCAGCTACTCATGTAACGGATGTAGACCTATTATCGATGGCTTTAAAGTGGATAGAACAATACGGTCATGTCATAGGTGTGGGGTTTGGGGTGACACCCCAAGTATATTATGAGAAAAAAAAAACAAACGGATGATGGAGATGAAAAAATAAAACAAATGAGCGGAAGACTAGAAACTCTTGAAGAATTATTTAAATGGTAGGGAGAGTTGCTAGCAACTTTTATTGGTGGGAAGCAAGGAGAAGACACAACTCCAGAACAACCAGTGCATAAATATCCCACCCCACCCCCCTCCAGCTTTGAGGCGAGCCATTCCCCTCAATGAACTGTCTTATCTGTGGTAATCAATATTCTAATAAGTTTTCCCATGAAATGTGAATCAGAAAAATACTGATAATTTTCCTATACTGATTTCTTATAGGGTGATAATGACTATGATTTATATTTTTCAACACCCACCTATCACCTTGTAGTGAGGGCTACAGTGTTCAACATCTCAGAGGACAAGCTGCATAATAGACCACTTCCAAATGATCATCTGAAAGTGATGATTACTGTAGCTCATGAGACAAATGTTGAGCTGCCTATTCCACTTGATGATAATGATATTCATACGGTCAAAAAGGCTATTGGGACATTCATTGCATGGCCGTCACAACTTGTAAGAGTACATGTGGACAAAGAGGTATTTATTTCCATTTTTTTCAAGTTAAACCTTTAACAATTAATGAAAAAGGGTTTTGAACCAATGAATGTTATTATAGATGGAGAAAGGGAAGGGGGTGACAAGAAACGTCAGCTCAAAAGCATCTAAAGGATTGACTAACCGATCCCAAAGAGCTACTGAAAGCATAATAACATGACCAATTCTCTATCCACATTTACTAGCATTGAAGACTCATGTGGATATGAAGCTAAGAGGTGGTAGTGGTCATATAGCGGTTTTTGAAAAGAATATATATGGAGAGGAAATTAAAGATTTCATTGCTGCTGAAAATGTAAATGAGATCCTTGAATATGGTTGGCCAGGTGTCACAGTTGTAAATTTATATATGAGGCATGTTTTCATGAATTGATTTTCTAAAAGCTGATATAATGTAAAAATTATGACTAAATGCATTTTATATTATTGAAAAATGTATATATGAAAAAAATTTGAAGGAATTTTCCCATGATCCAAAATTCAGACTTGTTAGTCCTCATACCACATCAACACAACTAACGAAATTAGAGCCATCAAAAAAGGGTGAAATAGTGAACGGCTTGCTGAAAAAAGTTGAAAGCAAGATTACGGATGACAGACTCTTCCTAATACCAACCATGCAGGGGTAAAAATATACGATTAAAGAATATAAATTATATTTTCACTTCTTTTATTACTTATTCCTTTTTGTGTTTTTAGGAAACATTGGCTGTCAATTGTGGTGAACTTGGATACTCCAAAGATTTATTTTCTGGATTCAATGCAAGGATATCCAACAAACTGACCACACATGATAAAGTTTGTGAATCTGTAAGACACTCCATCATACATTTTAGGTATAAACATCAAGTAATATAATTTATATTATCTTTTACTGATGATTATTTTATGATAGTGTGGTGCATCATTATCGTCGAAAAAAAGGAATGAGGACAGGGGCTAAGCATAAGGAGGTGATCAAGTACTACGTCTGGACAAATATCAGGGTATATATAATAAAATTTCACTATCCAAACACATATCAACACAAGTTACTTATTCTCCTAATGATCAAATTTTTTTTAGTGTCCAAAACAATCAAACGATAATGATTGCGATTATTATGTTTGTAAATTTATGATAGAGATCATTTTTCATCAATAAACTAGCATCCCTAAAGAGGTATTTTCAAAAACAACTACTATTTAATTTAAATTATTTATTAATTCTTTATTTATATATTTTGCATTATTACTATGACTGTAAAAAAGTATCATACTCACAAGATGATATAGATTTGTTTATAAACAAGTGGGCCGCATACCTGATGTAAGATTGTACACAAATAGCACGAAGATCTGACTTGGGGACGTCTACAACTGGCGGTCATTTTTGAGAGGGGTTAAGGGGATAAAAAGATGAAATATTGTTGTATGTAAATGTTTGTATGAAAAATGTAATTGTTATTAAATTAAACATCCTTTCTCCAATGAGTCATTTTCCAATTTTAACAGATTAAATGCACCAGCAACATGCTAGAATGATGAACCACTTTTCTTTGGGATTTGGATAAGAAAAATCAGTAAAATCTATAAAATAACTTCATATTCAACCAAACACATTAGGATTGTGTTGATAATTTAGGGTAACGATCCATGGGTCATTTTTAACATGTAAAATTCAACCCTGCCTCAATCTGAGGTACGGTGTGGCCGGTATCACTCAAAGTGTCTCTCTTTTGTTTAAAATGGACAGAATTTTAAGTGAAAACAACAACTGACGTACAGAAATCTGACCAAACGCATTCAGATTGTGTTGATACGTTATAATAATGATATGTGGGTAATTTTTGACGTGTACGAGTCAACTCTGCCTCAATTTGAGGCACATTGTGGCTGGTATCACTCAAATTCTCTCTTTGGTTTAAAATGGCCAGAATTTTAAGTGAAAACAACAACTGACATACGGAAATCCTACCAAACAAATTAATATTGTGTTTATACTTTAGGGGAACTATCCATGGGTAATTTGTGACGTTTAAGAGTCAACTACGCCTCAATCTGAGGCACAGTGTGGCCGGTATCACGCAAAGTTTCTCTCTTTTGTTTAAAATGGACAGAATTTTAAGTGAAAACAACTGACGTAAGGAAATCTAACCAAACACATTCGGATTGTATTGATACTTTAGGTGAACAATATATGGGTAATTTTTGACATTTAAAATTCAACCCCGCCTCAATCTGAGGCACGGTGTGGCCAGTATCACTCAAAGTCTCTCTTTTTTTTAAAATGGACAGAATTTTAAGTGAAAAAAACAACTGACATACAGAAATCTGACCAAACGCATTCGTGCTATATTGATACTTTATTGGAATGATCCATGGGTCATTTTTTATGTGTAAGAGTCAACCCATCCTCGATCTGAGGCACGGTGTGGCCGGTATCACTCAAAGTCTCTCTCTTTTGTTTAAATTGGATAGAATTTTAAGTGAAAACAACAACTGACGTACAGAAATCTAACAAAATGCATTCGGATTGTGTTGATAATTTAGGGGAATGATACATGGGTCATTTTTGACATTTATGAGTCAACCCCACCTCAATCTGATCCACAGTGTGGCTGGTATCACTCAAAGTCTCTCTTTTGTTTAAAATGGATAGAATTTTAAGTGAAAACAACAACTGACATACGGAAATCTGACCAAAAGAATTTTTATTGTGTTGATGCTTTAGGGGAAAATCCATGGGTCATTATTGACGTGTACTAGTCAACCCCACCTCAATCTGAGTCACGATGTGGCTGTTATCACTCAAAGTGTCTCTCTTTTGTTTAAAATGGACAGAATTTTAAGTAAAAACAACAACTGACCTACGAAAATCCGACCAAAAGCATTTGGATTGTGTTGATAATTTAGGGGAATGATCCATCAGTCATTTTTTATTCTTACGATTCAACCTTGCCTCAATATGAGGCATGGTGTGGCCGGTATCACTCAAAGTATCTCTTTTGTTTAAAATGGACAGAATTTTGAGTGAAAACAACAACTGACATACGGAAATCCGACCAAATAATTTTTTATTATGTTGATACTTTAAGGGAATGATCCATGGGTCATTTTTAATGAGTAAGAGTCAAACCCACCTCAATATGATGCATGTTTTGGTCGGTATCACTCAAAGTGTCTCTCTTTTGTTAAAATGGACAGAATTTTAAGTGAAAACAACAACTAACGTATGGAAATCTGACCAAATGCATTCAGATTGTGTTGATAATATAGGAGAATGATCTATGGGTCATTTTTGATGTTTAAGATTCAACCTCACCTCAATCTGAGGCATGTTGTGGATGGTATCACTCAAAGTCTCTCTTTTGTTTAAAATGGACAGAATTTTAAGTGAAAACAACAACTGACATACGGAAATCTGACCAAATGCATTCATATTGTGTTGATACTATAGGGGAACGATCCATGGATCATTTGTGATGTGTAAGAGTCAACCTTTCCTCAATACAAGGCACGATGTGGCCAATATCACTCAAAGTGTCTCTCTTTTGTTTAAAATGGACAGAATTTTAAGTGAAAACAACAACTGACATACAGAAATCCAACCAAATGCATTCAGATTGTGTTGATAATTTAGGTGAATGATCCATGGGTCATTTGTGATGTGTAAAAGTCAACCCCACCTCAATCCAAGACATGGTGTGTCTGATATCACTCAAATTCTCTCTTTGGTTTAAAATAGCCAGAATTTTAAGTGAAAACAACAACTGACATACAGAAAGCCGACCAAACGCATTCGGTACTTTAGAGGAATGATCCATGGGTCATTTTTAACATGTAAGAGTAAAACTCACCTCAATATGAGGCACGGTGTGGCCGGTATCACTCAAAGTGTCTCTCTTTTGTTTAAAATGGACAGAATTTTAAGTGAAAACAACAATTGACATAAGAAAATCCAACCAAATGCATTCGGATTGTGTTGATACTTTAGGGTAATGATCCGTGGGTCATTTTTGATGTTTACAAGTCAAACCTACCTCAATAAAAGGTACAGTGTGGTCATTATCACTCAAATTATCTCTTTTATTTAAAATGGATAGAATTTTAAGTGAAAGCAGCAACTAATATACAGAAATCTGACCAAACGCATTCAGATTGTGTTGATACTTTAGGGGAATGATCCATAGGTCATTTTTTATGTGTACGAGTCAACCCCACCTCAATATGAGGCACGGTGTGGCTAGTATCACTCAAAGTGTCTCTCTTTTGTTTAAAATGGACACCTCCCCCCAACCCCCTAGACACCCCACACCCCTTGGATGCCCCCCACACCTCCTAGACACGACCCCACCACCTACACACCCCCCCAACCCCCCCTAGACACCACCCCACCCCCTGGACACCACCCCACCCCCTGGACACCCACCAACCCCCTAGACAGAACCTCCACTCGTCCTAGACACCACCCCGCCACCTAGACACCCCCCACCCCCTTGGACAGCCACCCTCAGCCCCCTGGACACCACCCCGCCCCCCTTCGACAGCCCCACAAACCCCGTGGACCCCCACCCCCCCTGGACACCACCCCACCCCCTGGACACCCCCCCCCAACCCCCTGGACACCACCCCACTCCCCCCCCCCCGAACACCCCCATAGACAGCACCCCCCCCCTCCCCACCCCCTAGACACCCCCACCCCCCTGGACACCCACCAAACCCCTGGATGGAACCCCCACCCCTCCTAGACACCACCCTACCACCTGGACACCCCCACCCCCTAGACACTCCCACCCCCACCACCCTAGACACCACCCCACCCCCCTTGGACAGCCCCACCCCACCCCCTTGGACACCACCCCACCCCCTAGACACCCCCCACCCCTCTGGACACCCCCCCCCACCCCCTGTAAAGCCCCCCAACCCCCTAGACACCACCCCACCCCCCTGAAAACCCCCATGGACACCCCACCCACCCACCCCCCTAGACACCCCCCCCCCCCCTCCACCTCCTAGACACCCCCACCCCCTTGGATACCCACCCCCCCTGGACACCACCCCACCCCACCCCCCCCCCCCCCCGGACACCACCCCACCTCCCTTGGACAGCCCCACCAACCCCCTGGACCCCCCCCCCCCCCAGACACCACCCCACCCCCTAGAAAGCCCCCCCCCCCCAACACCCTGGACACCACCCCACCCCCTGGACACCCCCCCTGGAAACCCCACCATCTCCCTGGATGGCCCCCCCACCCCCTAGACGTCCCACCCCACCCCTCCTCGACACTACCCCACCACCTAGACACCCCCCCCCCCACCCCCTAGATAACCCCACCCCCATGGATAGCCCCCACCACCCCCCTGGACACCACCCCACCCCCCCTTGGACAGCCCTATCCCCCGGGACACCCCCCCCCCCCCGGACACCCCCACCCCCTAGGACACCCCCTACCCCCCTTGGACAGCCACCCCAAATCCCTGAACAGTCCCCCCAACCCCTTGAATTCGGAATTGAATTCTTTATGTATTTAATTAACTTATGAATTATTTTTTAATGGTGTATGAGTATACTTGTTGTATGTGTATACTTGATGAAATTACCTTATGAATTATGTGTTAATTTTGTATCAGTATACTTGTTGATATGCTGATTTTTTTGCAGGTCTTGTTCGGGTGTGCTTCTGCAGAATTTTATATTACAGCAGGCAAGGCATTTATCAGTGCTAAAAAGGCATTGATAAATAAACCCACTACTACAAAAACAGCAAGGGAAGCACCACCTTATATCAGCGCTAATCAAAAACCGCTGATAAAGAAACCCTGTATCAGCGCTAAAATTTTAGCGCTGCTACTGGGTATCTTTATGAGCGCCTTTCTAGCACTGATAAAGGGGTTCTTTATCAGTGCTAGAAAAGTGCTGATAAATATTCCCAGTACCAACACTAAAATATTAGAGTTGATAAAGAAGATCATTTATCAGTGCTTTTTTAGTGCTGATAAAGATTCCAGTATCAGCGCTAAAATTTTAGCGTTGATACAGGGTAACCTTTATCAGTGCTAAAAAATTGCTGATATAGGCTACCTTTATTAGTGCTAAAATGTTAGCACTCATACAGGAAGTATTTATCATCGTTTTTTTAGCGCTGATAAAATCGTAGTCCCATATTTTATAAAATTGGTCGCACGGTGTCCTCGGTTTATCACGACCTAAAGCTCTTGCGGTACTGTAACCCTGCTACTCCCCTCTGCCACCCCCTGATCTTCGCATTGTCGGACCTCTGTCACTATCCCTTCTCCTAATCCTCCCCCTTGAACCCCTTCATCGGATCCTCCTCCCCACAAACCCTTCTTCTCCTCCTCTTCGCTCGAACCCTACTCCTCCATTTCTCTTCAGTTGGCGGCTCCTCCCATTCACCTCCACCTCTGGAAGTTTCCAAGTGTGTGGTAAGTGATTCAATGCTTTTACATTATTAGATGATTTTTTATATGCTTTCTTAGTTTCATGAATTTGTTCCATGGATTACTTTTTTGGTGAGAAATATGTTTTGGAAAGGTTTTGAGATCCACATGTGAAGAAATATGGTTGGATTCCATATGTTTTCTTCTTTTTGTGTTTTTAAATGTGTTTCATAAATTTTGAAAGTGGTGTGAAATGTGTTTCTAAATGGTTTTAGTGTGCATGTGAAATGGAAAGTGGATTTTTGTGTAAAATAGTGGTTTTGGTGTGAGATTTTGATCATTGGATCCATGTGAAAATGTGAAAATGTGAAAATGTGAAAGTGGTGATATCCTTATGTACTTATGATGCTTGGAATGTGTATGTGAAAGTGGTGATATAATTATAGTTAAGCTAAATGGGGTCTTTGCAAATACTTCAAGAATTTTTTTACCGAGCAATTATATCTAGATTTGATGGTATCGGGTAAGTCCATGGAGTTTCTCAACCTCATCTAAGGTTATTAGACATTGACTCAATATACTAATAATTTTTCTAAACTTTCTCAGTTTTCACTTGAAGTGGTGTCAAACAAGAATCTTAAGTCCCGGAGGTTTTATATGGGTCTTCGATCAGATATCCAATATCAAGTATTTATGCTAAAGTTTACCTAAAATTTTGATGTTCTAGATAGGGATGTTATGGAAGAAATTGGCATGACTATTATGCCAGGGTTAACTAGAGTTACTTATATTCCCAGTGGCAGTGTTAGTGGTTCCTATAAGTGGAATAGAAAGTATAATGGGCCTCATAGTGAAAATAGTGGTGGTGGTATTTTATAGAAAACTTCCTCCAGATCATATGTAGTGTCTAGTAAAGGCCAAATGACTTTTTCCAATGTGTAAAGATTGATCACTCAAAGCATTATTGCATGGAAGCATTGAATATTTATATCTCATACAGACATTAGACCCACTTGAAGAGGGGTTTACATGTTTTTATTACCCTCTATAGTGGAATGGAATCATAAATATTGGGAGGTACCAAATCGTAGTAATATTATTCAATAGCAATGGGATCATTGAAACATGTATTAGGAATGAAACAACTTCATGCAGTGGATTAATCTCCAATAGGAACTGGTGTGGGTCATGAGATAGTGAGAGGCACCATTTCCATTTCTTTTTCTTTAGTGTATGTTTTTTTTTATATTGGTTCCCATCATTATTTCATATCAAACCTCAATATAGAACTATTGAAACTTATAATATATCTCATGGATTATGTGATAGAGATTGTAACATCTCTCTAAATAAAGAGGGAGTAAGTTCTCTGATTCCCCTCTCATGCTTTCTCTTTTTCAAATATTTAGATCATATGATATTTTTTTGTTCTTAAAATGATTCCCCTATATGTTATTCTCAGAATGGACTGACTAGTTTCTAATAAATCTTGGATTTACTATTATCATCGGTGGGTGTCCTTCACTACCCCCGATGGGGAATTCCATGTTTTCCGTAGAGAATCAGACCTGAGGTCTAGTCAAGCTAAACCTATTCTTCCAGAGTTGAGGGGGTGATATCCTTTTATTCTATTGAACTGGAGTATGAAGCCTATTATAGTGAACTTCCCCTAGTAGCTATTGAATTTCCAAAAGTGTTTCCTTTAGTCTTTTTTGGTCTACCGCTAGAGAGGGAGGTGGAGTTCTCTATCAACTTGGTGATGGGTACAAGACCAATATCTATTCTACCTTACCATATAGAACTAGTTAAATTGAAGGACTTAAATAATCAGTGGGATGAATTGGTTTCCAAATTCTTTATTTAACCTAGTGTGTTGCATTGGGAAGAACTGGTGCTTTTCACCAAGATTATCATTGGAACCCTTCCCTTGTGTGTTGATTACCAGAATCTCAATCGAGTTATGATCAATAAAAAGTATCTATTGACCTATATTTATGATTTATTATATCTTCTAGGGGGGGAGTGGTTCTCTAAGATCGCTCTTTAGTTTGGTTAACACCAGCTCAGGATCAAGGAGTTTGATATTTATGTGTGACTATATACTTATTATATTTTCTTATTATTTCTTACACACCACCACTTGAGTCGATTAACCTGATTGAAATCCATATGGGTACTTTTTTCTGATGTGGATATGGTTTTTTATGTGTTTGTGACATGTGTATGTGTGGATATATGGGTATTTAGGCATGATGATATTGAATGTAGGGCAGAGACCTAAGATTGGTAGATGTAGCATTCTTGATTATTCTTGTGTTTGGACTGGGGTGATTTGAGGAAACTATAATGAATCTAAAGTAATTATATTTAATGAATTCCATATTGTAGAGATTATGAGAATCATTTCTTTACTTATAGAGTTAGATACTGGTTTTTGTCCATATGTATTTTAGGTTGGTGAGGTATAAAAGGATGGACTAGTTGACCATAGAAGGGTTGACTCGATAGAGGAGGATGAGCCATAAAGGATGATGTTGTGTGAGTTTTACCGTCTATGAAACAAGTGATTATCCCCGCGAACCCCTTTTTGTTTGGAAACTGTGTTGATTTTGATGGGGGGTCTATCCTGGTTCTTTTTATTTCCAAATCTTTATTGGAAATGGTTAGGCTCTATTAATCTCTATTTTTATAAGGAAGTGGTTCTCTTTTACTATATTTGGAAGTCTTGTTTTGTGTACTTGAACCATAAATACTAATATTTGAGATTCAAATAGGATGGAGAAGAATAAAGATTGGATGGATGCTAATCGTTTGACAATAGAGTATGAGAATAGAGTGAAAGAGTTCATCAAGTTTGCAAAGGATCGTGCAAAGGATCCTTCTCAAATCCTTTGTTCATGTTTACATTGTTGTTATTCTAGACTACTTACTCCAGAGGAGTTGGAAGAACATTTGATATGTCACGGAATAGATCAGAGTTATAAATGTTGGAATAAACACGGAGAAAAAGTGAATGTAGCTACTGGATGGGATAAAACTTCGTTTTATGGATCATCAGATATGAATACAAATATGGATAATGAAGAAGACCGTATGGAGGATGTTATTATAGATGTCAATGATGATGAAGATCGTATTTAGGAAATGACAAATACAATTGAATATGAACTCTATGATTTCCCAAAATTGTTTGAGAAGTTAAAGAGTTGTGAAAATACGCCATTTTATGCTGGTTGCACTAAATATACAGCATTGTTAGCTGTACTGAAGTTCTATAAATTGAAAGCAGGCAACAGATGGAGTGATGTCAATTTTATGGAACTACTTGCTCTCTTGAATGACATGCTCCTGGAAGATAATGAGCTCCCAAGCCGGTCATGAAGCTAAATGAATGTTATGCTCGATGGGTATGATTTCTGAAAGAATACATTCCTACCTGAAAGACTGTATATTGTTTCTCAAGGAGAAAAAATCACTTACAGAATGACCAAAGTGTGGTTCTTCTCGATACAAGTAAGATGAATCCAATCCTACGAAATTTGTATGGTACTTTCCAATCATTCCAAGGTTTAGGCGTCTATATAGAAGTGAAAAAACTGCAAGAGAATTGTCGTGGCATGTAGATAAAAGAAATAAAGATGGGAAATTACGTCATCCTACTGACTCTCCTCAATGGAAGAAAATTGATCATGAGTATCCTGAATTTGGAAAAGAGCCGAGAAACCTTAGTCTTGCGTTATCTACAGATGGAGTGAATCCTTTTGGTTTTCAAACTAGCACTCATAGTACATGGCATGTTATGTTGGTAAATTATAACTTTCCACCCTAGTTATGCATGAAGCGGAAATTCATCATGTTATCTATGCTTATATTAGGACCAAAACAACTAGGTAACGATATTGATGTTTATTTGGCTCCTTTGATAGAGGATTTGAAATTATTGTGGGATTCAGGCGTTATATTGTATGATGCTTATAAAAGTAAATACTTCATGTTGAGAGCGATGTTGTATGGGACAATAAATTATTTCCCTACTTATAGAAATCTGTCAGGCTATAGCATTAAAGGAACTCAAGGGTGTCCCATGTGCGAAGAAGATACATAATCAATTAGGTTGAAACATTCATCGAAATATGTGTTTCTAGGACATTGTAGATTTCTACCTCATTGGCATAAGTACCGATCTTGGACGACATCATTCAATGGAAGTTCAGAACAACGCGCAGCACCGTCTCCACTAATAGGTGATCATCTATTTGAGAAAGTAAAAGATGTGAACACTGTTTTTGGTAAACCATTTTCGAAAAACCTTACGAAAATCGGTTAGAAAAAGAGATCAGTTTTTTTTTAATTACCATACTGGAATTGTTTGTACGTCAGACATTTTATTGATGTAATGCATGTGGAAAAAAAATTATGTGAGAGTTTTATCGGAACGTTACTAAATGCCCCTGGAAAAACAAAGGATGTAATTAAGTCAAGGTTGGACATGGTTGACATGGGAATATGAGAAGAGTTGGCTCCCATGAAGGGTGAAAATCGAATGTTTCTTCCTCCAGCTGCTTATACTCTTTTTAGGGAGGAGAGATATCAATTTTGCAACTTCTTTAATGATGTAAAGGCTCTAGAGGGGTATTCATAAAATATCAAGAACATTGTTTCAATGAATTATTTGAAGTTAAAAGGTTTTAAATCACATTACTTCCATGTTTTGATGTAAGATCTAATTCCTATATCTTCACGTTGCATTTTTTCCAAGAATGTTCTCCATACGTTAACCAAACTTTGTTTCTTTTTCATAGCTATATGTAGCAAAGTTTTAGACCCAGTAAAATTTCCAGCTATGGAAAAC
Source organism: Viscum album (assembly GCA_963277665.1). Lineage (NCBI taxonomy): Eukaryota > Viridiplantae > Streptophyta > Magnoliopsida > Santalales > Viscaceae > Viscum > Viscum album. The sequence continues at coordinate 66,217,862 of OY728128.1, forward strand.
GAAATTTTCATCATATTATGTTAATTAGAAATGTTCTTCCTGCCAACATTATTTGATATGATGGTTCATTTGATGATTCACTTGGTGAGATAGATTCAACTTTGTGGTCCTGTGCACTATAGATGGATGTATCCTGTTGAACGGTATATGAAGATTTTGAAAGGGTATGTCAAAAATCGATGTCAGCCAGAGGGTTTTATAGTGGAGAGATATATTGTTGAGGAAGCCATTGAATTTTGTACCGAATACCTATCTGATGTGGAAAGCATTGGTCTCCCGAAATCTTGTCACACTGGACGCATTGAGGGTGAGGGAATTTCTGGAAGTGATGTTGTGACAATCAGTATTACAGATCAGGAGCAGGACCACCTTTATGTTTTTCATAACAGTTGGGAGGTTGCTCCATATATTGAAACACAAAAAGAAATTCTTAGGTAGTTTAATCCATTAAGGGCTAAAAATGGTTATCAAATACACATAATCACCAGTTTATAGGATGGTTTCAGGACCATATTTTTAATCAGTTGGATGAAAATCCGAATTCAATTTCAGAACGACTTCGATGGCTAGCTGATGAACCAAGTGTGTATGTATTATCTTACAGTGGTTATGTAATTAATGGTTATACATTTTATACAGATGAACATGATGAAGATAGTACCATGCAAAATAGTGGAGTTACACTAGTGGTTGAAGCGATGCATGTTTTTGGTAGTAAGGACAGAAATCCAATTTATGAAAATATTTTATACTTTGGCATTATCAAACTAATATGGGAGTTGGATTATACGACATTCCAATTGCTGATTTTTCAATGAAAATGGGTTGATAACAACAGTGGTGTTAAAATATATGAATGGGGATTTTTGAAAGTTGATTTTAGTAAAGAAGGGTACAAAGATGAATAGTTTATAATGGCATCACAAGCGGTACAAGTTTTTTATGTTCCAGATCCCGCAAACTGAAAGTGGTCGATTGTTCTATTATCGTCCAAAACTAATTAAGGGTCCGATGAAAATTCAATTAAGGAAGATCCTTTAAGTGGTGCATCGCGATAATTTTGCATCAGTCCCAATTTAGATGATGTTTTGTATGTTAGAGGAGACCACAATGAAGGGATTTGTATAATTGATAGAGGTGTCAAATCTCTTCAGCCTTTGAAAAAAATAAAGAGAGTTTAATAAACATGTTATATTTTTTTTGTAATATAGATCTTATTATCTCATGTTATTATCTTATCATTACTGAATTTATGTAATCTAAATTAAATGTTCAACCACTTTTTCAGATAATGACTTCTACACATTCTGGTGCTCATAACCTTGATGTTGAACAAGTCTCTCAAGTTGCTGCTGCTACGGCTATTGCTTCTCCTGCTGTGGCTGCTCACAGTGCAGAGCAACAACAAGTTTCTGAACCTGTTGTTGCTCCTAGTGTTGAGGTCCAACAACCATCAGCACATGTCATTCCTACCATTTCAGATGAACATATAGATGATGTTGATATCGATGAAATGGTCAGTAATGAAGGACCGACGTTGCAGAAAACACAGGTGCGTCGTAGTTTGATAGTGTTAGCCAAAGTTCTTAAGGAGAAAAGCAAAGGCATCAAATTTTATGTCGGATGGAATGCATGAGGAAAACATGTGAATCCTAATAAGGCTATGTTTAGTAGTTACATTGGAGTTGTCACTCGACAACGCGTGCCGATTGACATAGATTCATGGAACCATGTTCTGTCCGGGCTGAAGGTTGTGATCTGGGAAGAAATTACGGTAACATTATTAATTTATTTCTTTAATTTACTAGTAAATAAAATAATGAAACAATGACTTACTCTTCTCAATCTCTTGTAGAGTACATTTATAGTAGACGATTCACACAAGAATTATGTACTAAGGCTTGGAGGAAGGATTCATCAAGGTTTTCGCACTATTTTAACAAGATGTCGCCTGAAAGATTCCAAAGGTAAAATAAACCTGCACCAACCCATTGTCTACGCTCACCTGATATCCCAAGAAGCATGGGATGAATTTATTAGATGTCGTGGGGATGAGAAGTTTCAGGTACATTATGGGTGATAATACGTTGTTTGAGAATATGTGTATTCATCACTTTGATTTTCAATATTTCATTTATAAAACAGCAACTCTGTACTAAAAATAAGGAAAGTGCGTCAAAACCAACATACCCCTATCGTAAATCAAGGATGGGGTACGCTTCACTAGAAAAGAAAATGGTACGTATTTTAAATTTACAGTAATATTTTTAGGTTCCAATAAACAACATCATAATTATCTTTCTACGTTTATATGTAGATTGATGAGTCTAAAACCAAAGACACTTTCATCCCACGTCATGTGCTATGGAAGGAGGCACGTGTGAATAAGTAAGGGAATCTAGTAGATGAGAACACACAAAAAGTGTGGGAAATATGTGTAAGTATGACATGACGATGAAAATATTTTTTTTAAATTGCTATTACATAAAAATAATCAGTTATTTTCATATATCTGACAGTCATAGGAATCATCTACTCCTGTAGCAGGTGCAGACCTATTATCAATGGCTTTGAAGTAGCCAGAACAATACAGTCATGTCAGAGGTGCGGGGTTTTGGGTGACACCTCGGGTATATTTTGAGAAGAAAAAGAAACGGATGATAGAGATGAAAAATTGAAACAAATGAGCGAAAGACTAGCAACCCTTGAAGAACGATTACAATGGTAGGGAGAGTTTCTAGCAACTTTTATGGGTGAGAATCAAGGAGAAGACACAACTCAGGAACAACCAGCACGTGAAGATCCCTCCCACCCTCCCACCCCCCCCCCCCACCAGCTTTGATGCGAGCCATTCCCCTCAAAGAGCTATCTTAGCCGTGGTAATCAATATTCTAATAATTGTTCTCATGAAATGTGAATCAGAAAACCACTGATACTTTTCATGTAATGATCTTCTACAGGGTGATAATGATTGTGATTTATATTTTTCAACACCCACCTATCACCTTGTAGCGAGGGCTATAGTGTTCAACATCCCAGATGACACGCTGCATAATAGACCACTTCCGAAAGATCATCTGAAAGTGATGATTACTATATCTCATGAGCCAAATGCAGAGCTACCTATTCCACTTTATGGCGATGATATTCATATGGTCAAAAAGTATATTGGGACATTCATTTCATGGTCATCACAACTTGTAAGAATACATGCGGACAAATAGGTATTTATTTCCTTTTTTTCAAGCTAAACTTTTAACAATTAATGGAAAAAGGGTATGAACCAATGAATGTTATTATAGATGAAGAAATGGAAGGGGGTGACAAACGTCGGCTCAAAACCATCTAAAGGATCGACCAACCGATCCCAAGGAGCTACTGAAAGCACAACAACCCCACTTGTTATCTATCCACATTTACTAGCATTGAAGACTCATGTGGATACAAAGGTAAGAGGTGGTAGTAGTCATATAGTGGTTTTCAAAGAGAATATATACGGAGAGGAAAGTCAAGATTTCGTTGCTGCTGAAAATGTAAATGAGATCCTTGAAAATGTTTGGCTAGGCGTCACAGTTTTAAATATATATATGAGGTATGTTTTCATGAATTGATTTTCTAAAAGATGATCTAATGCGCAAATTATGACTAAATGCATTTTATATTGTTGACAGACGTATATATGAAAAACAGTTGAAGGAATTTTATCATGAGCCAAAATTCGGACTCATTAGTCCTCATACCACATCAACACATCTAATGAAATTAGAGCCATAAAAAAAGAATAAAATATTAAACGGCTTGCTAAAAACATTTGAAAGTAAGATTACAGATGACAGACTCTTCCTAATACCAACCATGCATGGGTAAAACTCTATGATTAAATCATATCAATTATATTTCCACTTCTTTTATTATTTATTCCTTTTTGTGCTTTTAGGAAACATTAGATTCTAGTTTCGGTGAACTTGGATACTCCAAAGATTTATTTTCTAGATTCAAAGCAAGGATATCCATCAAACTGGCCACACATGATGGATTTTTTGAATCTGTAAGACACTACATCCTAAGTTTTAGGTCTAAACATCAAGTAATATAATTTATATTATCTTTTAATGAGGATTCTGTTGTGATAGGGTGGTGTATCATTATCGTCTAAAAAAGGAATGAGGATAGGGGTTAAGCATAAGGAGGCGAGCAAGTACTACGTCTGGACAAATATCAGGGTATATATAATAAAATTTCACTATCCAAACACATCTCAACACAAGTTACTTATTCTCCTAATGAATAATTTTTTTGTAGTGTCCAAAACAAACAAATGATAATGATTGTGCTTATTATTTTTGTAAATTTATGAAATAGATCATTTTTCATTAACAAACTAGCATCCCAAAAGAGGTATTTTCAAAAACAACTACTAGTTCATTTAATTTATTTATTAATTCTTTTTTTATATATTTTGCAGTACTACTCTGACTGCCAAAAATTCTCATACTCACAAGATGATATTGATTTGTTCAAAAACGATTGGTCCACATACCTGATGGCAGATTGTACACAAATAGCATGAAGATCTAACTTGGGGACGTGTACAATTGGCGGTCATTTTTGAGAGGGGTTAAGGGGATCAAAAGATGAAACATTGTTGTATGTAAATGTTCGTAGGAAAATTATAATTGTTATTAAATAAAACATCCTTTCTCCAATGATTCATTTTCCCATTTTAACAGATGATATGCACCAGCAACATGCAAGAATGATGAACCACTCAAAGTGTCTCTCTTTTCTTTAAAATGAACAGATTTTTAAGTAAGAACAACAACTGACGTATGGAAATCTGACCAAACGCATTCATATTATATTGATACTTTAAAATAATGATCCATGGGTCCTTTAGGACATGTATGAGTCAACCTGGCCTCAATCCGAGGCATGGTGTGGCCAGTATCACTCAAAGGATCTCTCTTTTGTTTAAAATGGACACAATTTTAAGTCAAAACAATAACAGACCTGCGAAAATATGACCAAACGCATTCGTATTGTCTTGATCCTATAGGAGAAAAATACATGGGTGCTTTGGGGATGTGTACGATTCAACCCCACCTTAATATGAGGCATGGTGTGGCCGGTATCACTCAAAGGGTCTCTCTTTTGTTTAAAATGGACACAATTTTAAGTGCAAACAGCAACTGACCTACAAAAATCTGACCAAATGCATTCGTATTGTCTTGATCCTATAGTATAACGATCCATGGTTGCACTGGGGACATGTATAAGTCAACCCCACGTCAATCGGAGGCCCGTTGTGGCCGGTATCACTCAAAGTGTCGCTCATTTTTTTTAAATGGACACAATTTTAAGTGAAAACAACAAATGACCTACGGAAATACAACCAAAGGCATTTGTATTGTGTTAATCCTTTAGGATAATGATCCATGGGTTCATTGGGGACATGTACGAGTCAACCTCGCCTCAATCTGAGGCACGGTATAGCCGGTATCACTCAAAGTGTCCCTCTTTTGTTTAAAATGGACACAATTTTAAGTGAAAACAACAACTGGCCTATGAAAATCTGACCAAACGCATTCATATTTTCTTGATCCTATAGGAGAACGATCCATTGTTCCTTTGAGACGTGTAAGAGTCACCCCACGTCAATCTGAGGCCCTCTATGGCTGGTATCACTCAAAGTGTCTCTCATTTTTTTTAAATGGGCACAATTTTAAGTGAAAACAACAACTGACCTACGGAAATCTGACCAAAAACATTTGGATTGTGTTAATCCTTTAGAAGAAATATCCATGGGTGCATTGGGTATGTGTATGAGTCAACCTCACCTCAATCTGAGGCACAGTATAGCCGGTATCACTCAAAGTGTCTCTCTTTTGTTTAAAATGGACATAATTTTAAGTGAAAACAAAAACTGACCTACGTAAATCCAAAAAAAAGAATTAGGATCATGTTGATCCTATATGAGAATGATCCATGGGTACTTTGAGATGTGTACGAGTCAACCCCATCTCAATCCGAGGCACGGTTTAGCCGGTATCACTCAAAGTGTCTCTCTTCTGTTTAAAATGGACACAATTTTAAGTGAAAACAACAACTGGCCTATGAAAATCCGACCAAAAACCTTAGGATTGTCTTGATCCTATAGTAGAACAATCCATGGGTCCTTTTTGAAGTGTATGAGTCAACCCCACCTCAATCTGAGGCACAGTTTGGCCGGTATCACTCAAAGTGTCTCTCTTTTGTTTAAAATGGACACAATTTTAAGTGAAAACAACAACTGGACTATGGAAATCTAACCAAATGCATTCGGATTGTGTTGATTCTATATGAGAACGATCCATGGGTCCTTTGCGACATGTACGAGTCAACCCCGTGTCAATATGAGGCCCGTTGTGGATGGTATCACTCAAAGTGTCTCTCATTTTTTTTAAATGGACACAATTTTAAGTGAAAACAACAACTGACCTATGGAAATATGACCAAATGCATTCGTATTGTGTTGATACTTTAGGATAATGATCCATGGTTCCATTGGGGATGTGTACGAGTCAACCCTGCCTCAATCCGAGGCATGGTGTGGACGATATCACTCAAAGTGTCTCTCTTTTGTTTAAAATGGACACAATTTTAAGTGAAAACAACAACTGACCTACGGAAATCCGACCAAACGCGCTTGGATTGTATTGATCCTTTAGTATAACGATCCATGGGTCCTTTGAGACTTGTACGAGTCAACCCCATGTCAATATGAGGCCCTATGTGGCTGGTATCACTCAAAGTGTCTCTCATTTTTTTAAAATGCATACAATTTTAAGTGAAAACAACAACTGACCTACGGAAATCTGACCAAATGCATTTGGATTGTGTTGATCCTTTAAGAGAACAATCCATGGGTCCGTTAGAGACATGTACAAGTCAACCCCACATTAATCCGAGAAACAGTATAGCCAGTATAACTCAAAGTGTCTCTCTTTTGTTTAAAATGGACACAATTTTAAGTGAAAACAACAACTGACCTACGAAAATCTGACCAAACGCATTCAGATTGTATTGATAATTTACGATAATGATCCATGGGTCCTTTTTGACATTTATGAGTCAACCCGGCCTCAATATGAGGCACGGAGTGACCGGTATCACTCAAAGGGTCTCTCGTTTGTTTAAAATGGACACAATTTTAAGTGAAAACAACAACTAATCTACGGAAATCCAACCAAACTCATTCAGATTGTGTTGATAATATAGTAGAATGATACATCAGTCCTTTGAGACATGTACGAGTCAACCCCACCTCAATCTAAGGCCCTTTGTGGCCGGTATCACTCAAAGTGCCACTCGTTTTTTTAAAATGGATACAATTTTAAGTGAAAACAACAACTGACCTACGGAAATCCGACCAAATGCATTCTGATTGTGTTGATCCTATAGGATAATGATCCATGGGTCCTTTGAGACATGTACGAGTCAACCCCGCATCAATCTGAGGCCCTCTGTGGCTAGTATCACTCAAAGTGTCTCTCATTTTTTTAAAATGGACACAATTTTAAGTGAAAACAACAACTGACCTATGGAAATCTGACCAAACGCATTCGGATTGTGTTTATCCTTTATGAGAACAATCCATGGGTGTGTTGGGGACATATAAGAGTCAACCCCGCCTCAATATGAGGCACGTTATAGCCGGTATCACTCAAAGTGTCTCTCTTTTGTTTAAAATGGACACAATTTTAAGTGAAAACAACAACTGACCTACGAAAATCTGACCAAACGCATTCAGATTATCTTGATCCTTTACAAGAATGATCCATGGGTCCTTTTTGATGTGTACGAGTCAACCTGGCCTCAATACGAGGCATGGTGTGACCGGTATCACTCAAAGGGTCTCTCGTTTGTTTAAAATGGACACAATTTTAAGTGAAAACAACAAATGACCTACGGAAATCCAACCAAACGCATTAGGATTGTATTTATCCTATAGTATAACGATCCATGGGTCCTTTGTGATGTGTAAGAGTTAACCCCGCCTCAATCTGAGGCCCGCTGTGGTCGGTATCACTCAAAGTGTCTCTCGTTTTTTTAAAATGGACACAATTTTAAGTGAAAACAACAACTGACATACGGAAATCCGACCAAACGAATTAAGATTGTGTTGATCCTTTAGTAAAATGATCCATGGGTGCGTTGGGGATTTTTAAGAGTCAACACCGCCTCAATCCGATGCATGGTTTAGCCGGTATCACTCAAAGTGTCTCTCTTTTGTTTAAAATGGACACAATTTTAAGTGAAAACAACAACTGACCTACGGAAATCCGACCAAACGCATTCAGATTGTGTTGATCCTATAGGAGAACGATCCATGGGTCCTTTGCGACGTGTACGAGTCAACCCCGCCTCAATCCGAGGCACGGTGTGGCCGGTATCACTCAAAGTGTCTATATTTTGTTTAAAATGGACACAATTTTAAGTGAAAACAACAACTGACCTACGAAAATCTGACCAAACGCATTCGGATTGTCTCTATCTTATAGGAGAACGATCCATGGGTCATTTGAGACGTGTATGAGTCAATCCCGCCTCAATCCGAGGCACGGTTTGTCCGGTATCACTCAAAGTGTCTCTCTTTTGTTTAAAATGGACACAATTTTAAGTGAAAACAGCAATTGACCGACGAAAATCCAACCAAACATATTCAGATTGTCTTTATCCTATAAGAGAACGATCCATGGGTGCGTTGGGGATGTGTATGAGTCAACCCCGCCTCAATCTGAGGCACGGTGTGGCCGGTATCACTCAAAGTGTCTATCTTTTGTTTAAAATGGACACAATTTTAAGTGAAAACAACAAATGACCTATGGAAATCTGACCAAACGCATTCGGATTGTCTTGATCCTATAGGAGAACGATCCATGGGTCGTTTGCGACGTGTATGAGTCAACTCCGCCTCAATCCGATTCACGGTGTGGTCAGTATTACCCAAAGTGTCTCTTTTTTGTTTAAAATGGACACAATTTTAAGTGAAAACAACAACTGACCTACAACCTGGACACCCCCACCCCTCTAGACACCCCCCACCCCGTGGAAAGCCCCCTCAACCCCATGGACACCCCCACCCCCCCTGGACACGCCCATGGACAGCAACCTCCCCCCACCTCGGACAGCCCGCCACCCCCCCCCCCCCCGAACACCCCCCCACCCCCTGGACAACCACCACCCCCCTGAACGGCACCCCCACCCCACCTAGACACCACCCCACCACCTGGATACCCCCCACCACCTGGATACCCCCCACCCCCTGGACACCCCCACCCCCCCACCCTTGGACGGCCACCCCCACCCTCCCGGACACCATCCCACCCCCCTTGGACAGCCCCACCAACCCCCTGGAAAGCCCCCCCCCCCCCCGACACACTGGACACCAGCCCACCCCCCTGGACACCCCATAGACACCCCCCCCCACCTGGACACCCCCCATCCTTGGACACCACCCCACCCCCCTAGGACAGCCCCCCAACCTCCTGGATCGCCCCCCACCCCCCCTCGACACCCTCACCCCCCTGGACACCCCTATCCTCTCAGACACCCCCATCCCACCCTCCGGGACACCACCCCACCCCCCTTGGACAGCCCCACCAACCCCCCGGACCGCCCTCAACCCCCCGGACACCCCCCACCCCCTGGAAAGCCCCCCTGACACCCTGGACACCAGCCCACCCCCCTGGACAGCCCCCCCACCCACCCCCCACCCCCCCTAGACACCCCCACACTCCTTGGACAGCCCCCTAACCTCCTGGACCCCCCCCCCCCCCCGGGACACCCCTTTCCCCCCGGACACCCCCATCCCCCCGGACACCCCCTACCCCCCCTTGGACAGCCACCCCAAACCCCTGAACAGCCCCCCAACCCCCTGAATTCTGAATTGATTTCTTTATGTACTTAATTAACTTATGAATTATGTGTTAATGGTGTACGGGTATACTTGTTGTATGGGTATACTTGGTCTAATTAGCTTATGATTTATGTGTTAATTTTGTATGGGTATACTTGGTCTAATTAGCTTATTGAGATGTTGAATTTTTTGCAGGTGTTTGGGTGTGCTGCTGCAGATTTTTTTGTAGCAGCGGCGAGGGCATTTATCAGCGCTTTTTTAGCATTGATAAAGGGGTTTTTTATCAGTGCCTTTTTAGCGCTGATAAAGTTCCCTTTTATCAACACGTTTTTAGCGCTGATAAAGGTGCAGTTTATCAGCGCTTTTTTAGCGCTGATTATCTGTGCTCAGTAAGTGCTAATAAAGGGGACCCCCGTTTATCAGCGCCGAGCATTACAACGCTTTTTTAGCGCTGATAAAGCCCGTTTTGAGCACTGATAAAGACCGTTTTTGTAGTAGTGACCATTTCTCAGGGGACCCCCCTTTATCAGCGTTGTTAAAGCTCGTTTTGTGCACTGATAAAGCCTGTTTTTGTAGTGGTGTATGTTAAGTGAATATCTTTCTAATAATCAAAACATACTTACACCATTTGTTTTTGGTAAACTTACACTTGACAAAGTTCTTTCGATTAAGATGAAGGAGATTAAATGATTATTCAAGGAACTTAAAACACTACAAAACTTCAAATTAAAAACCAATCATAAGATAAAGCAAAAACAACAAAGATGTGTATTATGATTTTCAATAGTGTAGAAAGAAGTTTTTTGGCCCCACAATTGAGAACCATAAAAAAGATGACTTCTAGGGCAAAATGTGAAAATATGTCTATTAGAAGTCTTGTGATTTGTAGCTCCATTTTCAAATATCCTAGATTCAATTTTAATTTTAAATGTTGTATAAATTCTATTAGAAAAGTGGAAAATTCCCAAAAGAGCTAGCAAAGCTAATAAAAGATAATGAAGATGATTCCTCTTTGATTTTTTCAAATGAGTCTCCAATGTTCTCCTGCTTGAGTATAATAGTTTATCGAGAAAATTATCCTTGAGACATTGGAAGTCCTTTGATATCATCCCCTTGCATATTATCTTCATGAAAAATATCTTGTTAGTGTCCAATTTTATATTTTTTAGTCACTTTTTTCCCAAATTCTGTTTTGGCAAATTAGGTTGAAATTCTACTCGCTCACCAAGAAATAGAAATTAATTTTTTTCCCAATTCAAAAGAGAGCACCATTGCATTGGCCAAAACGATTTTCTAGTTCAACCCAGTATCAATGCATCAAAATGATAGATGAGAGTTTTTGCTATATTATCATGATCTACAAAATTTAAAATTCAAGATATTATCATATCATATATATGCATGTTCTCGATGGGTGAAAAAATCAACCACAAAATTACTCTATTGACTGGGTTTATTCCTTTCAGAAATATAATAATTGTCACTAATGGCCTTCAAACTTGAAAACCCGCAGCATCACAGATCTTTAACACTTGGTAAGGATTAGCCAAACCAATTTTTAGTATCCAATGAATAGTGTCACTCATATTAAAAAAAGTTTGAGATGAGAATGATTAACAAAAAGTAATTTTGAACAATAAAGTTAGTATTGTCCTGGGGGCAAAATATAGGATTAAAAAAAATCCCGTACGAAATTTTGAACACTTTCACACGTAATTAAGGAATCTATATAGATTCATGCACCAACCCATCAAGTGTGCAAAAAAAAAACTTTCATGAGGAGAACGCAATACGCATATGTATAATGTATTTCTTTTGGGAAGTTGCAAAAACGAAAAAACAGGTAAAATTTGGAGGACCCGCTTCATATATATGGCTAGCCGGAGACTCGCCGGATAATGTACGGCCAATCAATTCCCGGAGAAGCGGTAGCCCATCGTCTGCATGCCGGAACCCATGGCACCGATCCCGGCCAGCTCCCCCTGGAAATACGGCGCCCTCCCTCTCCCGCCGCCTTGCTGCTGCTGATCCGCCCCCACCCCAAGAAAGTCCCTCGTCAGCCCACCACCACCTTCCTCGCCGCCCCTCCCCCCGACCCGACCGCCGGCCACCGCCAGCAGCGACGGCCCCGAGTTCAGATCCCCCAGCAGTAACTGATTCAGGCTGTCCTCCTCCTCCTCCTCCACTGCGCCGCCGGTCATGAAGGCGGCGGCCGGCGACGACGAGGTCATCAGCCCGAAGCCACCGCCCCCGCCGGCTCCAAACCCGTAAGCGGGGGTGTGGTTATGGTGGGTGGTGCTCCTTGTGGATCCCATCTGGGCCGCTTTCTGCAACAGCGCGGTGGCCGAAATGTGATGAGCGGATGATGGTGTGCTTTGCTTTTTGGGATGATCGCGATCATGGCTCGAATAAGACAAGTTATTACAACTCACGCTCTCCGAGTAATCATTGTCGTGATCATTACCGGTGGTGCCGGCACTGCTATTCCCGTGCTCCTCCTGCTTCAGGGCCAAACCCGCCTGATACCCGGACCCCCACGTCGGGGGACAGGACAGCCCGAACATGGTCGTGGCCAGCTCCGGGAATCCCCCGAATCCCGACGACGGGGGCGGGAAGAAGAGGGTGTTATTCACGGCGGCGTCGGGAGGGGGAGGGTCCTGCCACAGTGGGAGTTTTCCCGGCTTCGGGTCGGGTAATCCGAGATAATCCGGACGAAACCCGGGGGGGAACTGCGGGTTTCCTCCGGCGGGGAGTGAGAAACCGGGCGGTGGGTTGAGATGGGTGTTGTTTCTGAAGGCGGCGGTGGCGGAGCCGTACCTGGCGCTCTCGTCGGCCAACGCATCGCAGAAGGCCCGGTGGGTGATGAAGCTATCCTTCCTGCGACACAGCCCTACGTAATTAATTATGGATATGCGGTTGAAATAGCAACGAGAAGAGGAGGAAGAACCTGGAGAAAAGGGTGCCGCAGTCGCACTTGTACTCGCGGGTGCCGCAGATTTTGGCGTGGGCTTTCCAGTCGGAGTGGACGGCGTAGCGCTTGGAGCACTTTTCGCACTTCCACTTCTTCTCGCCGTGCTTCCGGGAGAAGTGCTTCTTGATTCCGGTGAGGTCGCCGAGAGCCCTGGCGGGGTCGTGGTGGACGCAGCTCTTCTCGGGGCAGACGTAGACCTTCTTCCTCACCTCCGCCCCCGCCGCCCGCTGCCGGAGCTTCCACGGCAGGTTGTGCCCCCGCCGGTGCAGCTGCAGGTTCTGGTCTCGCTGGAACCCCTTCCCGCAGATCTCGCACAGGAACCGGTTCGTCGCCATCAGCGACTTGGGTGAGAGCGCGATCACCTCCGCATCCGGATCTGATCCACCACGCCCGTCAACAAAAACATACACCACAGATTCATTCCATTCCATCATATATAATAAATATAAAAATCTTGCCTGGTGTGCCGGGGAGGCTGCGCTTCCTCTTATGGCTCGGATTCGGGGGCGGGTCGGGGATGGGGTTCGAATTGGGTTGCGGCACCGGAGTGACGAAGCCGGAAATGGAGGGAGGGAGCGGGAGGCCCTCTCCAGATATCATTTTTTTTATTTCTGTAACAGTTTGGATCCTGAACTGGAGAACTAACGGAGGGAGAGAGCTACGACAAACCTAACCGGAAAGCAGGATGACGACGACGAAGACGATGAGGAGGTGGTGTCAACCGACAATCAAGTGTGTTTCTGTGTGGGGCGCGCCCGTGTACTTGGAATGAAAATCAAAGAAAATCTAAGAGCTTTAATGGAGTCGGAGAGAGGGAAGCGAGCTGGGGGTGGGCGGTGGTGCGCGGGGGAGGGGATCTGCCCCCCACTGACCTGGAAACACAGAGCGACGCCACACTGCAACAAAGATGAACGGTAGAGAGAGGGAGGGAGGGAGGGAGGGATTATTTGGGTGGGTATTGTTTACTTCCTCTTCGCTGAACGAACGAACACTCCTTATCTTACACGGCTTCTTTCAAAGTCGGTCCGTCTTAGACTCGACGACGGGGCCACCAGGTCCAACTCTATACCCATTTTATACTTTATGTTATATATATTGTAATTATAATTATAATTAGTATAATCTTTCGTTAATAATAATTAATTAATTCTATAACAGAGTTTACTCCACCCACACCCAAATTATCCATATGTACCGCATTTAATATAGATGAAAATAACAAATAAGTATAAATGAATCTCAACTTCTGTTTGCTATTAAAAGAAAACAAATCTATAAAAAATACCTCTTAAATAATTATAAAAAAACACAATAATTTCTATTTTGTTATCACTTTGATTGCAACACTACATGATGTATGAAAAAAATCAAATATTGATTATCTTGATTTACCTTCACTTATCATTGATCATGCATTTAGTTTTTCCTTTTAACTTTCATATTGTTTTCTATCATTTAAGCTTTTCATCTTTAACTTTGTTCTCACTGAGCGATCCAACTTTTAACGAACTCTTTGATTTTGATTTTGGTTTTACATCAATTTTCATAAGGATAATTTTTTCTCATTGTAACGTTGGATCATAATCTTTACAAACTTGATTTGATCTAACCTTCTTAGTCGAACCATTTATATTCAGTGGCCAATCCTAAACCAACCAGTGTATGATAACGTTCACAAGTCTTATTGTTTTAGTGTTGTCACCAAAAACATTCATGTTATAAATATAAATATTTATATATATATGTTGGGATTCATCACATTTATTGATGAGGGGGAAAATTATTAATGAGAAGATTTATATCACCATTAATTGAGGATTTTCTCCCAACATTAATGGATATTTAATTCTCAATATTAATGGATGGAATAATGGATGTTGACTGCATTAATTGATGATTATGGACTTGGTGTCTATATAAAGAGGATGCATCAACATATTTCAGTAGTGGGCCAGCAAGATGTAGCCGGCAAGAGAGACCCGGGAAGAGGTTGCCGTATTTGCAATGGCCCATGTGACACGACAACGACGCAATTATCTTGTACGTGTGGTGATGTTGGCAGGGTGTTCAAGATGCAATCCACATAAGAGGGTTGTCACATCAACAGTAGCATGTGCGGCATGTCGGCATTTAACAAGTGTAAAGCAGCGACAACACAATTGATGATCGGGGCCATGTATCAAAAGTCTTCCTGATAGCGGTGATCAGGTGGCAAGTCCCGATTGAAAATCGGTGGTACATCATGATGGCGAAATCATTCGGGTGTCGCAAGCTGGTGCGAGGTTGACGCATGTTCAGGTGAAGATCTCCGAGGTAGTGACGTTTCATCGACATAAGAGTGACATTTTGTCACAGATTGATCTTTCGATACATGGCGTCAGCGGGATGTTTATCAGAGAGATGACAGAGCCATATCGGGGTGTGGTTTTCACACAGGTTTTACACGCTCTCTTATTTGTAATTCAAGTTCGGACATTACTTGGATTCTTTGTATTTTCTGATTCATAGTGGATATTTGAAAATTACCCCGTGATTTTTTAATCCTCCACGTTGGAGGGTTTTTCCACGTTAAAAAATCATGTGTGTTGATTTCTTTATTCTGCTTATATCGCTTCCATATTTCAATGGGTTTCTCACGATATTTTTGGCAAGCAATTTTCAGCCCGGAATCAGGATTCTCCCCAACAACACACACACACACATACTCAATAAATCAATTTAAGATAAACATATGTTCTACCCCAATTTTAATGTTGACATGGAATATGATGTTACATGCATAAGAAAACAATATGAACTTGAAATAGCTTATGATATTATTGCTATTGTTATTATTTTGGTTATTAACTATTTGATATCTTGATCTTGCTCTCTTTCAGCAAGGAAACATATTGGGACTAGTCCGGATTCAAGTTGAGTGAACCCCTTTCAAAGTGTTTTTTTTATCTTCAATTTTTTTAGAGAGATGAGACCTTGCCTGGAAGAGAAAGACTCTTTTGTTATTATAAAAGAACAATATCACAAAAGTATGAAAATGAGAGATTTACACAAATCCCTTTGAAATAGGGACATGAAATCATCATGAATATGACCAGACCATGAAAGATCAACGTCATCAGCACCTTTATTTGCAAGTCCATCCACAACCGAATTGCCTTCCCTGTAAATATGAATGACAATATAATCAATAGATGAAAGGAAATCCAAACATTCGATCTACCTATTAGTAAGCTTCCAAGAAAGATGAGCAGAGCCCACTCCGATTGCTAGAACAATAATAGCACAGTCACATTCCAACAATAAATTGTTCCAGCCTCAATATTTGGCGCCCAATGACCGCACCATGATGATCCCTGAAAACAGCTCCATAAACCGACAGACCCGGATTAGCTCTTGACGAACCATCACTATTAATCTTGAACCACCCATCAAAAGACAACTACTAGACGACTTCAATTGTGCCCAAGGGAGGGTGGAAATTTAAAGTAATTCCTTATATGCGTTGTGAAATTCAAATCCATAGAGCTCTTTTCCCAACTCACACATAATTTCCACAAATTGTAATGTATGTTTTGTCCAAATAAACCATACATATTTACAAACCAAACCATCGCCAACGTACCTAAATAGGTACCCCAAATCCTTACCAGAACCCATCTTGAACCATGCACATTCCATAACAATCCATAAAAGTGTAGTCATACACTCATCCCCTTGTATAAATAAAGCTCTAATTATACAATAGAAAAAACCCTACAACAAATCTTGAGGGTGGACTTTCCCATCCCAGTCAATGATTCTAACTAGCATTCATGATATGGCCATAAAACATTATAAAATATAACAAAAACTTGAAATGAAAATAACAAAAATACAAAAGAAAACCTAAAAAAGAACACAAAATGTTTAAAGATGTAGATATAATGATACCAAATAGTTGGAGAAACTATTCATCTCATTATCAATGGATCTTGATGGGAAATCAGAACAAAAAGTGTTGGATATATGAAGTGGTGGATCCAGAGGGAAATAAAAAGGCAGATTGATGGAGAACAAAAAGGAAAAGTATGGAGGTAGATAAAACGGAGGGAGGGAAAGGGAGTGGGCTTTACAGCCATTGATGGGGAGGGTGAAAAATGATTATGCTATCATGGAATTATTTGGATTAAAGTATAGGGTTGGTTTTGGGGTTGGGTCCAGTTTGAGGGCCTCGCTGCAGGGTGGCCGCCCGTGACACCTCTCCTTACCTGGCTGCTCAAAGGGGTTTCGATTTTCGTGCTCCTCTTTTTTTGAAAAAAAAAAGTATTTTTTATTATAATAATGACTTTATATTGCCTTTTTAAAATTATGTGAATTTTTTGGGAAAACAATATATTTGGTTGCTTCGGATTTAATATTCATAAAGTTATTTTGAATATTATAATAATGATCATAAACCCGCATGATTATTATACAGGCACATGTGTTGAAGGTGGTAGCTTTCCATGGAGTTGGCTTTTGCACGATATATAATAATGAGTTTCCTTAAATCGGACTAATTTTGATCCATCCGGGCAATACTAAAAATGATTAAACTAATACATCAAATAATCATATCCCTGATTAATTGGATTTAATAACATTTCATTTTAAATCGACCCATACACAACGGTATGCGCACAGATATATTATGTGAGATTCTTCAAAAAAAAAAAAAAAAAAAACTAAATACAATAAAAACCGATTTAGATGGCATACCACTACAACAAAATATACAATTATCAACATCATTCTAAAATGTTGGACAAAACACCATTCACCAATGATTTTCAATATCCACCATATAGTTCACGATATTGACAATGAAGTGGTGACAAATAGACTCAATCTTCCTCAATAATTGACGAAGTGTTCATTGTTATGTTGGCAAATAATACGCCAATACTTTAGTTCATTTGCTAACAGTTTAGCGTCTCCAGTTTTCCCTCCTGAAGGACTTAGCTCATTCTTGATCTTCAGTGTCCCGAACCTTTAAAAAGGGTAGAATGGTAAATTCTCCATAGTAAACGATATTGTAGTTTTTTTTATCGCAAAAATGGTGTTTACCCATGAGTTGAATTTTGGCAATGTTCCCACATAGTTGAGTTTTAGGGGATATTTAATATTTATTTATTAAATAAATATTTATCATGTGTATGTGAACGTTAATATATCTTAAACATAGTGTAACGACCCAATCTTTTTGAGTATTATATTAACTTACTCTTAATGATTTATTAAGATGTTAATGGTTAATGCAGAAAGAGGAGTTGATGGCTTCATCCAGTAGACTCAACCCTTACGAAGCCCACTTATCAGAGCTTGGGAAGGAGGTAGCATCTGTGGGCTTCGCTTTGGACCAAGCCCAAGCCGAGCTCCAGCGTGTCAAGCTTGAACGAAAACGCTTGCAGGAGAAGTTCAAGTTAGTGGAGATTGCTACTAGGGCAATGTTATCTGAGACTCCCTCAGATTCTCTCACCATAGCACACCTTACACTTAGGTCTTATGCCAGTGTTATAAGAGGCTATGTGATGAGACCCTAGTTTCCTTGTGTAATCCTTTCGGGTGAATAAATTGAGATTTCTTCCTTTAGTGATGTTTGTGAAATTTCAAATGTCTAGATAATTTTAGAATGTATTTTATTGATGAATTTTGAAAAAGGGATATTTTGAAATATATATGTAAACCCTAAATAACTAATGATGTGTAATGATTTTCAAAAAATGGTCTTCTACAAAAGTGTTCATTAAGGAATTTGGAGTCTAATAAGATCAACTTAATTTTTGATGAATAGTAAATTATGAATAGTGATTTTACGCTTAGGATTAGTAATATGTCCAAATGGATTAGTAATTTCACTCAAAGAAAGTTTTAATATAATTTAGACACCTAGATTAAGTAATGTGATTCAATAAAATGGTTAAATAACGGTTTCATAAATTATTATTCAAGTATTAGTTTTTTCGGATGAATAGTGTTTTTAATTAAAAATTTAATTAAAAATAATTAGAAAATTATTTTTATAAAAAGGACTTTATTTTTGAACTCAGAGCATCGATATTATGTTAAGGTAATTTTTGGGGTTTTTTCTGAAAAAAATGAATTTTCGATGAATAGTGTTTTTATTTAAAAATTAAATTAAAAATATTTAGAAAATTATTTTTATAAAATGGATTTCATTTTTGAAATCAGAGCATTGATATTTGGTTAAGGTGAAATTTTGGGATTATTCTGAGAAAGTTGAATTTTCGGTGAATAGTGAAAGTATAGTTTTTAAGTTACGGGTGTTTAATGACATCATTAAATGATGTATTAAGTATATATTCAATATGGTCGAATTATGAATAGTAATATAAGGTGTGGGGTGTCCCAAGTGGCCAATACCATGGGCAAATACCATGGGCAAGCCCATGGTTTTGCCAAAACCACTAGTGAGGTGTCCCTTGGCCATTAATGCTTTGTCCTCTCACTTTCCCTATAAATACCCACCATTTCCTCCCTTAGTTTTCACTCCCAACTCTCCCCCAACGAAGTTCTGGTCTTCTTACCTTCCAAGGAGTCCTCCCAAGGTGCCCCCAAGCCCTCAAGGTCCAATCCTTTGAGTTTCAAGAGTCACGTTTTAAGGTAAGGGATCCGACCCCTCTCTTTCTTTTCATGTAATCTCTTTTATGTCATTCCTATTATGCTCTATGTTTTTATGTGATAGGATGTTCTTTTATATTCCTCTTACTTCCCTTTCATGTTTATATGATGAGAGATCCCCTCTTACTCTCATCATTTCGTTTTATGAAAGTTTAAGTGACGCCGTTAGGCTGCCGAATTTTTAAGGGATTCTTTCACCCTTCTCATTTTTCAAGTTCGATTTTCATGTCAAGTCTTTCAAGTTCCTTTTTATTATGTTGGGGTATGATCTCTATATCTATCATACTGATCTCTTATGATCATATGATGAGGGACCCTATTTGATCTTGTCAAATCATTTTCTTTTGAAGTTAAGTGACGCCGTAAGGCTGCCGAATTTTCATAAGAGAAATCTAATCTTTTTTCCTTCCATGTTTTTCATTCCAAATGGTATGTCCCTCAAATTTCATTACCATGTCCATATGTCCTTCTTATTCTTTCACCCTACTGTTTTATGGATCATTTATGAGTGGGTGACCCATGTCCCCTCTCATTTCAATGTTTTCTAAAACCCCGAAACTTAGCCGTTATGCTGCAGAATTTTCCCTTCAAAATGCCTCTCTTTTCTCAAAAATTATTTTATGTTATAAAGTGAATACTCAAAGCTCTTATTTCTACAAGGGTATTCACATATATATCAAAATGTTCCTTTTTAAATTCTGGGATTTACATACATGAGACCCGCTTTCCCTTTCCGTGGGTTTAAAGTGACGTAAAGATCATGTCTTTAAAGCAGTTTTTAAAACGTTATGATTATGAAATGAAACCCATTTATTTTATGCTATGTGAGTTATTTATGAAATTTTTGATGATGATATATGTGGCTCACATGATAATAAAGGCAAATTTAAGGGTGCACCCTGATAGCGCTCCAATGCATTGGGTAATGATGTAACCACTAGAGATTACAATTTTCACGATACCTCGGTGAATAACCTTGGTAATTTTCAAATGACACCTTGGGGATGGACCTTGGTGATATGTTCATGATTGTCTATGTTAAATGATGTAGCCACATCTTCAAGTTATGGAAAATGTTGTTTTTATTATGAAATGCCTCATGATTTTCTTTCTCATACCTTAAAGTTCTTTTCATGTCCTTATTGAAGTATATCAAGTTCACATGTAAAATGTTCCTCTTGTTTCCCTTACTGGGCCTTCTGCTCACCCTTTCTTTTGATGTATGTCCCCAGGTTATGAGATGCAGTAATGAACCTAGGATGAACTTAAGGAGAAGCCTTTCAAGTGTTTAAGAAGAATGCTTTATGTTGTTTTCATGTATTATGTTCCTGGTTTCCAAGACACTAAACCTTAAAGATCCTCAGTTGTGTGTAATGTAATGAAAGTTTATGTTATAAAATGGCGGGATGCTATACATAGTACCATATGAAAATTCTAATATCGAACGAGGGGTTTTATCGAAGAGAGCGGTAATTTATATGTACAAGTTTCAAGCCCCGAACCGACACTACTACAAAAGTGTTTTATCAACGCTAAAAAAACATTTATTAGCGCTGATAATCGAGGCGCTATTAAAAGATGGTCCTTTTTTGTTGGAATTCATCACATTTATTGATGAGAGATGAAAATTGTTAATGAGAATATTTATATCACCATTAATTGAGTATTTTCTCCCAATATTAATGGATATTTAATTCTCAATATTAATGGATGGAATAATGGATGTTGTCTGTATTAATTGGTGATTATGGACTTGATGTCTATATAAAGAGGATGCAACAACATATTTTAAAGGGTGTGACAGCAAGATGTAGCCGACAAAGGAGACCCGGGAAGAGGTTGTCGTATTTGCGGTGGCCCGTGCAACACGACGACGATGACGCAATTATCTTGTATGTGTGGCGATGTTCTTGACAGGGTGTTCAAGATGCAGTCCAACGAGAGCAAGAAGTGCAGCACATCGGCGTTTAACAGGTGCGGAGTAGCGGCGACACAATTGATGATTGGAGCCACGTATCGAAAGTCTTCCTGATAGCGGTGATAAGGTGGCGTGTCCCAATTGAAGATTGATGGTACATCATGATGGCGAGGTCATCCGAGTGTCATAAGATGGTGCAAGACTAACACATATTCGGGTGAAAATCTCCGAGGTAGTGACGTTTCGTCGACAGAAGGGTGACGTTTTGTCACATATGTATCTTTCGATACATGGCGTCATCGGGTTGTTTAATAAAGAGATGGAAGAGACGTATCGAGGTGTAGTTTTCACACAAGTTTTCTACGCTCTCTCATTTGTAATTCAAGTTCGAGCATTATTTGGATTCTTTGTTTTCTCTGTTTCATAGTCGATATTTGAGAATTGTCCCGTGGTTTTTTAATCATCCGCATGTGAGAGTTTTCCACGTTAAAAATTATGCGTGCTGATATATTTATTTTGATTATATCGCTTCCATATTTCGATGGGTTTCTAACGATATTTTTGGCAAACAATTTTCGGCTCAAAATTGGGATTCTCTCCAACACTTTTATCAGATTTTTTTTAAAAACGCTGATAAAAGTAAAAAAATTAAAAAAACTGAAAAAAAAACTTAAAAAAAAACATGTGAATCGGAGGCCCCCCTTTTAACAGCACTTGACCCCCCTTTCAACAGCGCTAGGAAGCCCTGCGCGTCCGTGCACCCGCCACCCCTTTAATAGCACTAGGCCCATACCCCCCACCCTTTAACAGCGTTAGCTCCCCTGCACCCGCCCGCACACCCCTAGCTCTATTTGGATTCGAACCCGAGAACTCTCCCTCACACGCCTGTGCCTTTACCACTCGTTCATCTTGTTTTGTTCTCCATTTAATGATATATCAATTTATTTATATATATATATTGTAACACCCCGAACTTCCACGATACGCTTCTCTTTCAATAATGCAATAGCTTGCATTGTACGCAAGTTCGAGTTCTAACACACCGCGACTAATCAAAGTAGCCGTTATGAATAGTAATACCCACTTTTTAAAATTATAAAAATTTTATATTTCAAAATGGACTTCATTTTTGTATTCTTAATATCGAAATTATCCTAAGTTGAATTTTTTGTAACTTTCTGAGAACTTCCAATTTTTTATGAATAGTGAAAAATATTTAAAACAACTTTTTTAATCAAAATTATTTATAGTGATAAATTATAATATTTAGTGGTTTTAAAGTCTAATTAGAATATATTTTTACCATTTTATCCAATGGTGGTCATTAGAATTAATTTAACATTGAAATTGGACATAAACAATTGTCAATCTTTTGATATATATTGTTTCTTAAAAACAAGCTATTTGTTGTGACAGCGGGAATTAATTATAAAATTAATTAATGCAACTTATATGTTTGAAATTTTTGTAAAATAGACATCATTTTTGAATTCGGAATATCAATTATAGCTTAGGGTGAAATTTTGGCATTGTTCTGAAAAACTTCAATTTTTGATGAATAGTGAAACCACTAAGTGGTAGTTAAATAACTGTTTTTTCGTTTAAATGAAATATTACAACTTATGTGATTTGATTTTCAAAAATCCGACATACATGGTTGTTATTAGGAAGTAAAATGTGGTTCAATGGGATTAAAATAATTTTTTTGGTGAATAGTAACTTTTAAGTTTAACTAATCGCGATTAAAGGTAATTAGTGAAATTTAAGGTAAAAATGATATTATAAAAATATGAAAATACCTTTACACTTGTCCTACCCCTATTGGATGTGTCATGGCCGACCAAGACAATCCATATGTCAACTTGGAGACCCCATGGAGCCACTTTGGTAGGAAAATGACATAAATAACTTTTTATTTAAAGTTAAAATAAAAATGTCACAAACATAAGTTGTTTTACTAAAACAATTTTTAAATGGGGTTATACAAGTCATATTTTTGACTATAAATATTCATTAGAAAGCTAAAAATATTTACTACATCATGATATTTTTTTTATAATTTTTAGACATTAAATAGATTAAATTATTTATGACACCCTCATGATGCAGCGATTACCTCATTAATTAACGATTTTAATAAAATGGAAGGATAATGTAAAATCTAAGCATTACACTTGTCCAAAGACTATTGGATGAGAATATTTCGAACCCTTATCACCTTAGCCTCGAATTATATAAGTGTGAGACCTTTAGAATCCAAAAAACATTGTATAATAAAGTAACATTTCATTACTTTCCAAGAGTGCCCCTCCTCTCCACTTATAAAAGTTCCCCACCACTACCACCTTACTCACACTTTCAAAGCCTTTTGGCTCATCCAAACTCTACCCAAATACTCTCCCAACTTCCCTCTCTTACTCCTAGAAGCTTCACTTTGGGCAGAATTCTTCCCAAGGAAGCGTTTGGCTCAAATCAAAAAAGAGTTACCCGATTTTAAGGTAATGTGTTCTCTTATGTTATTTTGTTTTAATTTGATTCTCCAACCCCCTAAACTCTTTTTATTCATTTATTTTGTAACAAAACCAGTATCCTAAAAATACTAGGATGTTGTTATAAGAATTATTCGAGCTACACTTACACACACCTACATCTAATGGTTAAAGAACATACTGTTTCTGTGGATGGTGAATTTCTGCCTCACGAAACGATGATTGTTCAACACTCATATAACACCTTCAAAGGTGACCATTAAGATGTCACTATATTTATATATATGATATATAATATGTTCATGTTTTACTTAAGGTTCTGTATTTTTCATTTATGGCATACCTTTATTGTTTCCATTATGGGTAAACGCGATATTTTCATTTTAGGAAGTGCGGACTACCGCCCCCTCAAAGTGATTTGAATCGTTAATCCCATATGTGGGATGTATAAAGGATTAAATAAATGATATTATATATGATATTATACTGGAATTATAATATACCTTTATATCATTATGATTTCATTAAATACGAAATAGAAATGAAAGTAGCATTCATGCGTACGTACGGCTTACCGTCTCCATGAACGGTGCATTTCATTTCTTACCTCTAAACGTTATGGAATATTATAAATGCATGTATATACTGGATATATATGAGATATATGATATCTATATCATGAATATAATTCTGGATAAAATGGATATTTCACCACATGAACAACTTGTAATTATAAGAAGTTTATTTTTGACTCAAGTACCAAAGATCGACAAAACGACCGTTATTAACTTAAATAATTACATAATGTTCATAACATGGTAATAAGTGATATAAAAGGAATAAAAAAATTGAAAAAGGTTCTTAAGAAATTATAAATTAACTCTAGTTTATTATTCAGGAGGTTAAAGAACGGTCGAGTCAAGACAGGACGCAAGGTAAGAGAACTTCTTAACCCAATTTCTATTCTTTGGGTTAATCTCCTACTTTCAAATTATGTCATGATATTATTATGTCCTATCTTTTATTTGTACTTTATTTATGTGTACTTATAGTGAATACACATAATAGATCTACTTTATTTAAAAAAAATGATCTTTGTAAGGGTCTTCGTCTCAATATCCTTTCATTGAGGCATATTTTGTTTTATACACAACTTTCTTTTATACGGTGTATAAACCCCTTTGACTTTTACGTTTATTCAAAAGGAATCTTTTTTATACGAAGTGTTTTACTAAACGAAAAAAGGGAATGTTTTTCTTGCCGTACATATGCGGCGACAATGACTTCTCCACCGCCGTGACCATTATTTGAGTTTCGGCTTCCTCTACAAGCCATAACTTTTTTTAATGAAAAATAAATACAAAGTTTTAACTTTCTTTTATTTTGGTATTGAAAATGGTTTTGAAAGTGTTTTTATTATATCAATGTGTTGTATTGATATCTTGTGATTGAAATGTGGAAATGTTATGTTTCCTTTATGCATGTTTTATGTGATACGATTATGTTATGGTTTATGATATGTTTAAACCTATTCATATGAGGAATGAATTGGACTTAATAAGTGACGGGTGAAGCCCGCTACAGCTCCTCGATGCATCGGCAGGTCTCATGAGACAAACTAGTGTCTTGGCACGAGGCCTTGACAAAATCTTATTTGTAGTCTTGGCACGAGGCCTTGGCTACATGGTTATGATAGTCTGACATTATGCATTCCATTATTATGAAAGTGGTTATTGATATTGCATGTGATTATTTGACCAGTAGAATATCCATGTGAGTAAGTAAATGACATTATTTAATTTTATTTTTGCCATATTATGCTGAAGTTAAAGTTTAAAAAGGCTTTTGTTTTAGTTATTCATTGCCTTAAATGTTAATGTTTATTTACGAAAGCTTCCGCAATATTGTTATCCTTACTGAGCATCTGAGCTCACCCCTTTCAATGTTTTAATATTTTCCAGGATGTGAAGAAGTATTTTATGAATGACCTGTAGGGATAGTCAGAAGAGGATATGAGTGTGGACTATGGAGACTTTGTTATTGTAGTTTTTCACTTTATAGTGTAATGTAACATTTATGAATGTATCTAGTGTTTCCAAGGCTACTAAACTAATCGGTCTTTCGAGACTTGATCTTTTGTGATCATGCCAATGTTACGAAGTAATGCACCGACTATGGGTAACTGGGGTCGGGGCGTTACAGTTGGTATCAGAGGAAGTTTAGTACTAACCTTGGAATCTAGATTTAGATAAACTCTGATTAGAGCACATAGCCCAAAGATAGACTTTGAGGATTAGTATAGAAGAACTTCCTAGAATTTTGGTATTATAGAGATTTTGTGAGTTTTCTGAGCAATACATCCCTGTCTGGATACGAGCAGGTAGAGGTGGCTCTGGCACAGATGTACCTAGGGGTAAAACCCGAAAACACCACTTTGAGCTAGACTCGAACGGGAACTGGTGCACGACAATGGGCCTTGCTGCACTCTTGGTTACGACACTCCCGGGGGATATGCTTAGGATAATTCTCATTTTCTTTACAAACCACTATGAAGGGTTATGAGTATATACTTCCTCAAAGAAAACTTTTTTTATGATTATGGATTATATCCATAAATAGTTCAATTAGTGTTAAGTGTTTTACAAGTATGGAATTATGTATTTTGATTCATAAACCAATCTAGTTTATGCCATTGTTTAGAAATGGCGCCTAATGGAAGGAATGGAAACTGTATCAATGCACGCACTCCGTGTAGGGATTGCCCTCCTGCTCAAGATAATTATTGTGGATCTGGAGATACAACTAGTGCTGATCAACTTATTACCATACTGGGACAACTCACTCAGGTTATGAATAATAACCTTACTCGTATGGATCACCCTGATCCACAACGTGGAGGATCAATGTTAGACCACTTCATGAGGCAACAACTGACAACATTTAATGGGGGTACAAATCCATTAGTAGCTAAGCAATGTATAAACTCCTTAGAGAAAATATTCCACGCCTTGGGGAGTAGCGAAAGGGAGAAGGTTGTCATGGCAGTATACTGCCTCACTGGAGATGCCGATCAATGGTGGTCGCTGATTCAAAACACAAAGTAAGATGAAGAAGTATCAAGTATGGAATGGAGGGAGTTTAAGGAAATTTTCTTAGAAAAATACTTTCCGCATGACCATCGAGCAGATATGGAAAGGCAATTTCTGAGTCTGAGGCAGAAGGAGGATGAGAATTTTGCAAAGTATGAGGCTAACTTTACAAGGTTAGCGAGACATGCTGCAGATTATATACGTAACCCAAGAAGTAAGATTGATCGTTTCTTTGATGGGTTAAAACCATTTCTCCATCAAGCATTAGTCTCACAAACCTTCTCGTCATACGAAGATATTGTCTCGTGTGCTATCAAGACGGAAAAGGAATTCTCTAAGTCTCATGACTTTAAAGTAAAGAAAGAGAAGAAGAGAACGGTGGAGCAAGTGACAGATAAAGGGAAAAAGGGAAAGAAGGATTTTCCATTATGCGATAATTGTGGGAAGAATCACCCCGGTACCTGCCTAAAAGGAATGAGAGTTTGTTATAAATGTGGAGAAAAAGGTCACCAGGCTCATGATTGCAAGGGAAAGAAAGAGGCTATCAATGTTGAATGTTACAATTGTAGGGAAATAGGGCATTATGCAAATGAATGTCCTAAGCGTCAGGGAAACTTACCTCAGAAAAGGACAAGGGATCAAGGACAATCTTATGCTGTTACTACAGTTGAAGCGGAATAATTAATGTATTAGTGCTTTTGGACTCAAGGATTATATTCTGGTTATAAGGATAATGTGATATATATATAAGGATTGTACTGCAGTACTTTTTGTTTTCATTAAGTATTTAATATGATGAAGGTAATCATATTTTTAGTATGTGACAATAAGAGAAACTTTACTTTGTTTGGGGAATCTGATGTTACAATTGATTTTGGAATTTAGAGACCTTTTAGAGAATGTCTGGACAGAGGTATTTTGGATAACTATAAAGGTTGAAATGGATTAAGTTGATCTTTGGATAGTATTGTTTAAGGTTAAAACATTTCTGAAGATTATTTTTGGAATATTATAATACTATAGTTTTAGGAAAAGGACAACCTGTAGGGTGGGGCATAACCCGTCGCGTCGGACAAAGCTGCAGGAATCGAACCCACAACTATAGTGCGACATACCTTTATTACCTACCACTAACCTACAGGAAGTCCCTGGTTATTACAAAATAGTTTTTCTAATCTAAATGGTATGTGTTAATATTTGGAACATTATACAATTAGGATAAATAGAATATTTTTGAGTTCTATTACCTTTTAGAGTGAAAGATGGGTTTGTGGTAAAAATTTATTAAAGAATTAAAGTCTACATGACAAGTATGTATATTCCCATACGTTCTTAGTAAATCTCCTAAATAAATTCCTCAACATTATAAAAGGTAACTTAAAACAAAAACGTTGCCGGTTAACTTTTCCAACTGGGGATTCAATGACCGTTTAACCAATCATAAGTTTTTGATTTTCTTATGGTTAAATTTCTCCTAATCCTGTTTTCTACAACTCTCCATCAAACCTTGATGGTTTGTTTTTCTTCCATATCCATATTTTCATAGAATCCTAGTATGGGCTATCTCGGGTGACCTTTGTACTTATCTTTCTATCTTTTAAAGTTATATTTTTATTAACCCTATTTCTGATGTGGGTTTTCCACAAAGGTATTTTCTATTTTCAACCTTTTATTTTCAAATATTTTTTTCAAATTGCGAGGACGCAATTTATTGAAGGAGGGGAGAATGTAACACCCCGAGCTTCTACGATACGCTTCTCTTTCAATAATGCAATAGCTTGCATTGTACGCAAGTTCAAGTTCTAACACACCGCGACTAATCAAAGTAGCCGTTATGAATAGTAATACCCAAATTTTAAAATTATAAAAATTTTATATTTCAAAATGGACTTCATTTTTTTATTATTAATATCAAAATTATCCTAAGTTGAATTTTTTGTAACTTTCTGAGAACTTCCAATTTTTTATGAATAGTGAAAAATACTTAAAACAACTTTTTTAATCAAAATTATTTATAGTGATAAATTATAATATTTAGTGGTTTTAAAGTATAATTAGAATATATTTTTACCATTTTATCCAATGGTGGTCATTAGAATTAATTTAACACTGAAATTGGACATAAACAATTGTCAATCTTTTGATATATATTGTTTCTTAAAAACACGCTATTTGTTGTGACAGCGGGAATTAATTATAAAATTAATTAATGCAACTTATATTTTTGGAATTTTGTAAAATAGACATTATTTTTGAATTCGGAATATCAATTATAGCTTAGGGTGAAATTTTGGCATTGTTCTGAAAAACTTCAATTTTTGATGAATAGTGAAACCACTAAGTGATAGTTAAATAACTGTTTTTTCGTTTAAATGAAATATTACCACTTCTGTGATTTGATTTTCAAAAATACGACATACATGGTTTTCATTAGGAAGTAAAATGTGGTTCAATGGGATTAAAATAATTTTTTGGTGAATAGTAACTTTTAAGTTTAATTAATCGCGATTAAAGGTAATTAGTGAAATTTAAGGTAAAAATGATATTATAAAAATATGCCAATACCTTTACACTTATCCTACCCCAATTGGATGTGTCATGGCCGACCAAGAAAATCCATGGGTCAACTTGGGGACCCCATGGAGCCACTTTGGTAGGAAAATGACATAAATAACTTTTTATTTAAAGTTAAAATAAAAATGTCACAAACATAAGTTGTTTTACTAAAACAATTTTTAAATGGGGTTATACAAGTCATATTTTTGACTATAAATATTCATTATAAAGCTAAAATGATTTACTACATCATGATATTTTTTTTATAATTTTTAGACATTAAATAGATTAAATTATTTATGACACCCTCATGATGCAGCGATTACCTCATTAATTAACGATTTTAATAAAATGGAAGGATAATGTAAAATCTAAGCATTACACTTGTCCAAAGACTATTGTATGAGAATATTTAGAACCCTTATCACCTTATCCTCGAATTATATAAGTGTGGGACCTTTAGAATCCTAAAATCATTGTATAATAAAGTAACATTTCATTACTTTCCAAGAGTGCCCCTCCTCTCCACTTATAAAAGGCCCCCACCACTACCACCTTACTCACACTTTCAAATCCTTCTGTCTCGGCAAACCTCTACCCAAATACTCTCCCAACTTTCCTCTATTACTCTTAGAAGCCTCACTTTGGGCATAATTCTTCCCAAGGAAGCCTTTGGCTCAAATCAAAAAAGAGTTACCCGATTTTAAGGTAATGTGTTCTCTTATGTTATTTTGTTTTAATTTGCTTCTCCAACCCCCTAAAATCTTTTTATTCATTTCTTTTGTAACAAAACTAGTATCCTCAATATACTAGGATGTTTTTATAAGAATTATTCTAGCTACACTTACACACACCTACATCTAATGGTTAAAGAACATACTGTTTCTGTGGATGGTGAATTTCTACCTCACGAAACGATGATTGTTCAACACTCATATAACACCTTCAAAGGTGGCCATTAAGATGTCACTATATTTATATATATGATATATAATATGTTTATGTTTTAATTAAGGTTCTGTATTTTTCATTTATGGCATACCTTTATTGTTTCCATTATGGGTAAACGCGATATTTTCATTTTAGGAAGTGCGGACTACCGCCCCCTCAAAGTGATTTGAATCGTTAATCCCATATGTGGGAAGTATAAAGGATGGATTAAATGATATTATATATTATATTATACTAGAATTATAATATACCTTTATATCATTATGATTTCATTAAATACGAAATAGAAATGAAAGTAGCGTTCATGCGTACGTACGACTTACCGTCTCCATGAACAGTGCATTTCATTTCTTACCTCTAAACGTTATGGAATATTATAAATGCATGTATATACTGGATATATATGAGATATATGATATCTATATCATGAATATAATTCTGTATATAATGGATATTTCACCACATGAACAACTTGTAATTATAAGAAGTTTATTTTTGACTCAAGTACCAAAGATCGACAAAACGACCGTTATTAACTTAAATAATTACATAATGTTCATAACATGGTAATAAGTGATATAAAAGGAATAAAAAACTTTAAAAAGGTTCTTAAGAAATTATAAATTAACTCTAGTTTATTATTCAGGAGGTTAAAGAACGGTCGAGTCAAGACATGACGCAAGGTAAGGGAACTTCTTAACCCAATTTCTATTCTTTGGGTTAATATCCTACTTTCAAATTATGTCATGATATTATTATGTCTTATCTTGTATTTGTAATTTATTTATGTGTACTTATAGTGAATACACATAATAGATCTACTTTATTTAAAAAAATTATCTTTGTAAGGGTCTTCGTCTCAATATCCTTTCATTGAGGCATATTTTGTTTTATACACAACTTTCTTTTATACGGTGTATAAACCCCTTTGACTTTTACATTTATTCAAAATGATTCTTTTTTATAGGAAGCATTTTACTAAACGAAAAAAGGGAATGTTTTTCTTGCCGTACATATGCGGCGACAACGACTTCTCCGCCGCCGTGACCATTATTTGAGTTTCAGCTTCCTCTACAAGCCATAACTTTTTTTTAATGAAAAATAAATACAAAGTTTTAACTTTCTTTTATTTTGGTATTGAAAATGGTTTTGAAAGTGTTTTTATTATATCAATGTGTTGTATTGATATCTTGTGATTGAAATGTGGAAATGTTATGTTTCCTTTATGCATGTTTTATGTGATACGATTATGTTATGGTTTATGATATGTTTAAACCTATTCATATGATGAATGCATTGGACTTAATAAGTGATGGGTGGAGCCCGCTACAGCTCCTCGATGCATCGGCAGGTCTCATGAGACAAACTAGTGTCTTGGCACGAGGCCTTGACAAAATCTTATTTGTAGTCTTGGCACGAGGCCTTGGATACGTGGTTACGATAGTCTGGAATTATGCATTCCATCATTATGAAAGTGGTTATTGATATTGCATGTGATTATTTGACCAGTAGAATATCCATGTGAGTAATTAAATGGCATTATTTAATATTATTTTTGCCATATTATGCTGAAGTTAAAGTTTAAAAAGGCTTTTGTTTTAGTTATACATTCCCTTAAATGTTAATGTTTATTTACAAAAGCTTCCGCAATATTGTTATCCTTACTGAGCATCTGATCTCACCCCTTTCAATGTTTTAATATTTTCCAGGATGTGAAGAAGTATTTTATGAATGACCTGCAGGGATAGTCAGAAGAGGATATGAGTGTGGACTATGGAGACTTTGTTATTGTAGTTTTTCACTTTATGATGTAATGTAACATTTATGAATGTATCTAGTGTTTCCAAGGCTACTAAACTAATCGGTCTTTCGAGACTTGATCTTTTGTGATCATGCCAATGTTACGAAGCAATGCACCGACTCTGGGTAACTGGGGTCGGGGTGTTACATATATTTAGTTATATTTATTCGTATATTAATATACATATATTTATTCGTATATTAATATATATTAATATCAATTTATTTATATATATATTTAGTTATATTTTTTTATCATTATATTTATTCATATATTAATATATATTTATAAGATTAGTTTTAAATACATTTAGAAAATACGTTTTTATGTGCGTGTGTTTAAATCAATAAATATATATATATACAAAATACATACACATGTATATATTATATATATGTTCATCTGTAAGTATAATTATACATATTTATATATATATTTATATATATTAATATGTGTATTTATATGTCTGAATATATAGATAATATATTTCAGTTTGTTAATACTCACACACACACACACGCACACAAATTATGTAGGTATATAAATATTCATATATTTGTATTTTAAATAAAATAGATATTAGTTTTTATTTAGATAATGCTTATATATTGAGAAATATATTTTATATATAAATATGTTTAATTATTTTTTTATAAAATTAAATTTTTATGTGTGAACATATAAAAAAATATGTATATATTATTATATATTTGATTATAAATAACAGCACATTGTGAAAAACGATAAAATTTCAAGGCCATAATATCAATATGAATGTAAAACCTAAGAATAAATTCAGTCTCCACTAAAAAAGGGGAAAATACCCACTTAAACGTGGCTGAAAATCTATCGAATGTTAAAAAACTGGGGTACCCCAACTAAAAACTCAGTTTTGAAGGTCTTCTGGGCCTTTTTGGCCTTGAAAAATGTGATAGATGTTTACCTACATTATTAAGGGTGTAGAGCTCTTCGTATGCTTCAATTTGATATATGGTAGATCTCAAATGGACACCCAGATAAAAAGTTACGACCGTTTGAAGTTTGAGTTGCGTTTTCAACTTATTTGGATTTTTTATTAATTTTTTTGATTTTTTGTGTCTTCAAATTGTTATTAAATAATTATTACTCGATAATAATTAGAAAATTATTAATTGATAATATTTTTTAAAATATCTTATAAGCCATTTTCACTAAATATCTTATACATTAAGTGTAAATGTCTATTTATACTTATCTAAAACATATTTAAAAAATATATATTATATTTATATCAATATCAATATATTTATATTTATATATTTATATATTAATATATTATTTTGATGATTTTTTTGAAATATTCCATTTATCAACGCTAATAAAAAAAATATTGACAAAGACCTTCTTTATCAGCGCTACTAAAAAAAGCGTTGATAAAGGAGGTCTCTTTAATAGCTCTAAAACACTGATAAAGGGGGTACCTTTATCAACGCTAAAAAAACACTGATAAAGAGGTACTTTTAACAAAACTTTTTTTAGCGCTGTTAAAAGTACCATTTATCAGTGTTTTTTTAGCGCTGTTAAAAGGTGGCATTGCGAAAACCCGTTTTTGTGGTAGTGCGAGCCACTTTGAGCATTTTAAATTATTTACTAGTTGACCTAGATTGATCCTTTTAAACTCACCCTTTAATCCTATGCTTGGGGTTGATAATCACCATTGGCGACACAACCCTAAAGAGAGTGATTTAAGAGGGGAGAGTTTATTTTTAAGGGTGGAGCCATCATTGGATCGCTAAGCAAAGACGAATTCATGAGGCAATGGAGATCAAAACTCATGGCTTATTGGCATACAAATTGAAGAGATGATTTTTTTCCAATGAGGTAGGACATTCATTATTTTGATCACATCGTTCTTTGTGCAATTCATTTTGATTTTGTGATATAGAAATTATTTTTCAATAAATGGATTTTTCGAGATATGTTCAATTATTTTATGCAATAGAATCTTTAGTGTATAATCAATAATTATTTATGTGTACTTCTCTCTTGTAAAGATAATTTGAGATCCTCCAATCCTTTCTTTGGAAACCACTGTGAATTCCACAATCATACGTGTTCGTTGAAGAATGTGTTGTGAACCAGATTTGGGGTGGCTGGAATTGCACTAGCCATTAACATATCTTTTTTATTTGTTCTCCTTCCCTCCCTCAATGAACGTTCACCACTCGCCACTGGCAAGGTGCAACAATGGGGGGAGAGGGTACAACGCCGGGTGTGGCAATGGATAGGAGATGACACGATAATGGATTTTTTCCGAATTAAAAGATGGTGAATGTCAGTGACTTGGTTGAGGGAGATGCAGACAATTAGGGGTGGCATGGATGTCCATCGAGGATTTGATAGAGACGTTGGGGCATGATGGATGGAGCATTGGGTGAAATCGATGGCATGAATCATGGTGGCAGCCAGGGAAATGACAAAAACTGGATAATGGAAGAAAATATTGGTTCACAACTTGTAGTATAGGAACACATGTTTTGCTCGATTTCAGTTTCGATGCTGGGGTTTCAGTAGGGAGTTAAATATCACACGAAGCATGACATCCTAAACACACGTCATATCCCAACTTCGAATAGCTGTGAGTGTTTCTCTAGAGAGTTAAATATCACATGGTGTATAGTTTCTAAACACATTCCATGTTTGGCTCGAGCACATGACCTGAGTTGTACTAGAGTACACGTCTGATTGACCACTTGACCACACACATCATGTGGGATAGGGGACATGCCACTACTACACATATTCCCTTTAACAACGTGCAAAAAGCCTTTTAACAGCGCTAAAGAAGCACTGATAAAGGAGATCCTTTATCCGCGCTAAAAAAAGCGGTGATAAAAGCCCCCCTTTATCAGTGCTATTTTAGCATGGATAAAGGGGGGCCTTTATCAGCACTCGAAATAGTGCTGATAAAGGCCTAGGTGACTACAATGTGCTGTTAATATAACAACACACCCAACAAAAACCTGCAGGTATACACATCACACCCAACAAACAATGCTATATACATTTAATGGATATCATGAATACAAAAATATCCACCCATGGTATATATAAAAAAACACTGCTATATACATTTCGAACAATGTTTTATATAATTACATTTACAATTACCCAACAAACAATTAAAAACATTAATGTTTCATATTTTGACACTCGTGATCCCCTCTCAAAAATGCCCACCCATGGTATCAGTTTCCAATCAAATCATCCCAACTCGAGCAAAAGATTCCACCTATATAAGAAAACAAATATTATGTTAGCAATATTATAAAGAACTAAATTAAACATTAATATGAAAGAATACATTAATAAAATGTCAATTTTTAATAAAAAAGACACATTTGGAGTTATACCGGTCATACCATGCGTCGTATTGAGGCGGAGTTGATTTCTATACGACATAAACGAGTTATGGATTGTTTTCCTAAAATGTAAAAACAATCCGGATGTGTTTGCTCGGTTTTGAGTACATCACTTGTTGTTTTACTAAAATTAATATCAAATTTAAATAATGACACATTTGATTTATACCGGTCACACCATACACCAGATTGAGGAGCGCCTAATTCCTACATATAAAAAACTACTGATGAATCGTTGTCCTAAAATATCAGAACAATCCGAATGCGTTTGTTTGGTTTTTGGTATGCCAATTTTGTTTTTTTACTAAAATGTTATTTCAAACTGAAGACACGTATTTTGAGTCTTACCAAATGCATCATGCATCAATTTGACATGAGACTGCTTTATACACTTCAAAAATGACTTATGAATCGATATCCTAAATTATGAAGATAATCAGAGCGTGTTTGCTTGGTTTTCAGTGAGTGACGCGTTTTGAATTAAAAAGTCAATTTTAAACTAATAACAGACACTTTTAGTCATACCGGTCACACCGTGCATCAGATTGAGGTGGGGTTGATTCCCACACATTACAAATGACTCATGGATCATTTTTCTAAATTATCAAAACAATCTGAATGTGTTTGATCAGTTTTCAGTATGCCAGTTGTGTTTTTTTTAATAAAATGTCATTTCAAACTCAAAACACGCATTTTGAGTCATATCGATCTCATTGTGCATCGGTTTGACGTGAGGCTACTTCATACACATTGAAAATAACTTATGAATCATTGTCAAATTATAAAGATAATAAGAGTTTGTTTGCTTGGTTTTTAGTGAGTGATGCGTTTTGAGTTGAAATGTCAATTTTAAACTAATAACGAACACTTTTTGTCATACCGGTCGCACCATGCATCAGATTGAGGTTTGGTTGATTCCTACACATAAAAAATGAATAATGGATCGTTTTCATAAAGTATCAAAACTATCTGAATGCGTTTGCTTAGTTTTCAGTATGTTACTTGTTCTTTTTACTTAAATTAATGTCAATTTTAAATAAAAAGACATATTTGGAGTTATATCGGTCACATCGGGCATTGTATTAAGGCAGAGTTGATTCCTACACATCACAAATGACTCATGAATCGTTTTCCTAAATTATCAAAACAATCCGAATGCGTTTACTCGGTTTTCAGCATGTCACTTGTTTTTTTACTAAAACTAATGTCAATTTAAAATAAAAAGAGACACTTTGAGTTATATCAGCCACACTGTGCATCATATTGAGGTGCGATTTATTAATATATATTAATATTTATTTATTTATACATATATTTAGTTGTATTGATATTTATATATAGTTATATTAATATATATATATATATTCGTATATTTATATATATTTATATCTATTTATTTATATATATATATATATATTTAGTTGTATTTTTTTATTCGAATATTTATTCGTATATTAATATTTATTTAGAAGATTAGTTTCAAATACATTTATAAAATATGTTTTTTGTGTGTGTGTTTATAAATAAATAAATACATATATACAACATACTTACATATGTATATATATTATATATATGCATATCTGTAAGTATAATTATACATATTTATATATATTTACATATATTATATATTAATATGTGTATTTATATGTTAGAATATATATATAATATATATTAGTTTGTTAATACACACACACACACACATTATATAGGTATATAAATATTCATATATTTTTATTTTAAATAAAATGGATATTAATTTTTATTTAGATAAGGCTTATATATTGAGAAATATATTATATATATAAATATGTTTAATTATTTATTTATAAAATTAAATTTTTATGCATGAATGTATAAAAAATATGTATATATTGTAATATATTTGATTATAAATAACAGTACATTATGAAAAATGATAAAATTTTCAATCCATAATATCAATATGAATGTAATACTTGTGAATAAATTCAGTCTCAACTGAAAAAGGGAAAAAATAATCCCTTAAACGAGGATGAGAATCCATCAAATGTTAAAAAATTGGGATACCCCGACTAAAAACTCATTTTTGGAGGCATTCTGGGCCTTTTTTGGCCTTGGAAAATGTGACAGAGATTTACTTCTCTTATTAAAGGTGTAGATCTCGTCACAAGCTTCGATTTGATATGTGGTAGAGCTCAAATAGACACCCGAATCAAAAGTTACGGCCGTTTGAAGTTTGAGTTATGTTTTCAACTTATTTAAGATCTTTTATTAATTTTTTGATTTTTTGTGTCTTAAAATTGTTATTAAATTATTATTACTTGATAATAATTATCAAATTATTAATTAATAATGTTTTTAAATATTTTATAAGCCATTTTCACTAAATATCTTATACATTAAGTGGAAATGTCTATTTATACTAATCTAAAACATATTTAAAAAATATATATTATATTTATTTCAATATAAATATATAAATATATAAATATATAAATATATAAATATATTATTTTTGATGATTTTTTTGAAATATACCATATATCATCGCTAGTAAAAAAAGCGCTGATAAAGACCCACTTTATCAGCGCAACTAAAAAAAGTGCTGATAAAGGGTGGCGTTGTTAAAACTCATTTTGTGGTAGTGGGAGCCACTTTGAGAATTTTAAATTATTTACTAGTTGACCTAGATTGAGCCTTTTAAATTCTCCCTTTAATTGTGTGCCTAGGTTTAGCAATCACCAATGGTGACATAACCCTAAAGAGAGTGATTTAAGAGGGGAGAGCTTATTTTTCAGGGTGGAGCCATCATTGGATCGCCAAGAAGAGACGAATTCATGAGGAAATGGCGATCCAAACTCATGGCATTGACATAAAAATTAAAGAGATGAATTTTTTTCCAATGAGGTAGGAAATTCATTATTTTTATCACATCGTTCTTTATGAAATTCATTTTGATTTTGTGATATAGAAATTATTTTTCAATAAATGGATTTTTCGAGTTATGTTCAATTATTTTATGCAAAGAATCTTTGGTGTATAATCAATAATTATTTATGTGGACTTATCTATTGTAAATACAATTTGAGATCCTCCAATCCTTTCTTTGGAAACCACTGTGAATTCCACCATCATACATGTTAGTTGAAGAATGTATTGTGAACTAGATTTGGGGTGGTTGGAATCGCACTAGCCACCAACATCTTTTTTTTATTTGTTCTCCTTCCTTCCCTACCTCCCTCAATGAATGTTCATCACTGGCCACTGGTGGGGTGCAACAATGGGGGGAGGGGATACAATGCCGAGTGTGGAAATGGATAAGAGATGACATGATAATGGATTTTGTCTGAATGAAAAGATGGAGAATGTTGGTGACTTGGTCGAGGGAGACACTAAAAATGAGGGGTGGCGTGGATGTCCATTGAGGGGCGGATAGAGACATTGGGGCACGATGAATGGCACGTTGGGAGCAATCGATGGTATGAATCATGGTGGCAGCCAAGGAAATGAAAAAAAACTAGAAATTGGAAGAAAATGATAATTCACAACTTGTAGTATAGGAAACACATGTTCTATTCGATTTCGATTTTGATATTGGGGTTTCAGTAGGGAGTTAAATATCACATGAAGCATGACATCCTAAACACACATCATATCCCACCTTCGACTATCTATGAGTGTTTCACTAGAGATTTAAATATCACACAACGTATAGTTTCTAAACACACTCCATGTTTGGCTCGGGCACATGACCTGAGATGTACTAGAGTATATGTCTGATTGATCACTTGACCACACCCATCATGCGGGATAGGGGACATGCCACTACTACACATATGACCTTTAATAGCGCACAAAAATACTTTTAACAACGCTAAAGAAGTGTTTCTAATTGAAGCACTGATAAGGGGGTCCTTTATCTTTGCTAAACAAAGCGATGATAAAGGGACCCCTTTATCAGCACTATTTCAAGCGCTGATAAAGGCCTAGTTAGCTGCAATGTGCTGTTAATATAACAACACACCCAATAAAAACTGGTAGGTATATACAGCACACCCAACAAACAATGCTATATACATTTAATGGACATCATGAATACAAAAATATCTACACATGGTATTTACAAAAAAACACTACTATATACATTTCAAACAATGTTTTATATAATTACATTTATAATTACCCAAAAAATAGTTAAAAACATCAATGTTTCATCTTTTGACGCCCATGATCCCCTCTAAAAAATATCCTCCCATGGTATCAGTTGCCAAAAAAATCACCCCAACTCGAGCAAGAGATTCCACCTATATAAGAAAACAAATATTATGTTAGTAATACTATACAAAATTAAATTAAACCTTAATATAAAAGAATACATTAATAAAATGTCAATTTTTAATAAAAAAGACACATTTGGAGTTATATTGGTCACACCATGCATCGTATTGAGGTGGGGTTGATTTTTACACATCACAAATGAGTTATGGATCATTGTCCTAAAATATCAAAACAATCCAAATACGTTTGATCAGTTTTGAGTATTTCACATATTCTTTTACTAAAATTAATATCAAATTTAAATAATAATATATTTGAATTTACAACGGTCACACCATGCTTCAGATTGAGGTGTGAATGATTCTTACATGTCACAAATTACTGATTAATCATTGTCCTAAAGTATCATAACAATCCGAATGCTTTTGTTTGGTTTTCAGTATGTAAGTTTTGTTTTTACTAAAATATCATTTCAAACTGGAAACACGCATTTTGAGTCATACCAGACATATCGTGTGTCAGTTTTATATGAGATGGCTTTATAAACGTCACAATTGAATTATAAACCACTGTCCTAAATTATGAAGACAATAGGAGCGCATTTGCTAGGTTTTCAGTGAGTGACACATTTTGAGCAAAAATGTCAATTTTAAACTGATAACGGAAACTTTTATTCACACGGGTTACACCATTCATCAGATTGAGTCATGGTTGATTCACACACATCATAAATGACTTATGGATCATTTTCCTAAAGTATTAAAACAATTAGAATGTGTTTTCTTAGCTTTCAGTATGCCGGTTGTGTTTTTTTACTAAAATGTCATTTAAAACTAGAAACTCACATTTTGAGTCATACATGTCATATTGTGCGTCGGTTTGATGTGATACTACTTCATACATTTCAAAAATGACTTATGAATTACTATCCTAAATTATAAATACAATCATAACACGTTTTCTGGGTTTTTTGTGAGTGATATGTTTTGAGCTAAAATGTCAATTTTAAACTGATAACGAACACTTTTAGTCTTATCGGTCACACCATGCGTTGGATTGAGGTGTGGTTGATTCCTAAAAATCAAAAATGACTTATGGATCATTTTCCTAAAGTATCAAAACAATATGAATGCATTTTATTGGTTTTCAGTATGTCACTTGTTCTTTTTTACTTAAATTAATGCCAATTTTAAAAAGACACATTTGGAGTTATACCAGTTAAAAAATGCATTGTATTGAGGTGGGGTTGATTACTACACATCCAAAATGACTCATGGATCATTTTATTAAATTATAAAAACAATTAAAATGTATTTTCTTAGTTTTCAGTATGTCACTTGTTCTTTTTAGTAAAATTAATGTCAATTTAAAATAAAAAGAGACACTTTGAGTTATATCAGCCACACCGTGCATCATATTGAGGTGAAATTTATTCCTAAACATAAAAATGACTTATAAATCATTTTACTAAATTATAAAAACAATATGAATGTGTTTTCTCGGTTTTCAGTATACTAGTTATGTTTTTTACTAAAATGTCATTTCAAACTGGAAACACTCATTTTGAGTCATACCGGTCACATCAGGAATTAGTTTGATGTGAGAATGCTTCATACACGTCACAAAAGGCTTATAAATTTCTTTACTAAACTATGAAGACAATTATAGATACTTTTCTTGGTTTTCTATGAGTGACACTATTTGAGATAAAATGTCAATTTTAAACTGATGACAGACACTTTTAGTCATACAGGTCACAATATACGTCAGATTAAGGTGTGGTTCATTTCTACACATCAAAAATTACTGATGGATTATTTTTATAAAGTATCAAAACAATCTGAATGTGTTTTATCAGTTTTTAGTATTCGACTTGTTCTTTCTACTTAAATTAATGTCAATTTTAAATAAAAAGACACATTTGGAGTTATAGCAGTCACACCGTGCATTGCATTGAGGTTGGTTTGATTTCTACACATAAAAAAGAATAATGGATAATTTTTCTAAATTATGAAATCAATCCGAACACTTTTTCTTGGTTTTCAGTATGTCACTTGTTGTTTTTACTAAAATTAATGTCAATTTTAAATAAAAAGAGACACTTTGAGTTATATCGGTCACACCGTGCATCATATTGAGGTGCAATTGATTCATACACATAAAAAATGACTTATCTATCATTTTTATAAAGAGTTAAAACAATACAAATGTGTTTTATCAGTTTTTAGTATTCCAGTTGTGTTTTTTTACTAAAATGTCATTTTAAACTGGAAACATGCATTTTGAGTCATACAGGTCGCATCGTGCATCAGTTTGATGTGTGTATACTTCATACATGTCAAAAATGACTTATTAATAACTTTTATAAATTATAAAGACAATTATAGATCATTTTCTTGGGTTTTAGTGAGTGACACATTTTGAACTAAAATGTCAATTTTAAACTGATAATGGACACTTTTAGTCATACCGGTCACACCGTGCGTCAGATTGAGGTGTGGTTGATTCCTACACATCAAAAATGATTCATGGATATTTTTAATAAAGTATAAAAACAATCCAAATGTGTTTTATCATTTTTCAATATGCCACTTATTGTTTTTACTTAAATTAATGTCAATTTTAAATAAAAAGACACACCTGGAGTCATATAGGTCACACCATGCATCATATTGAGCTATGGATAATTCCCAAACATAAAAAATGACTTATAGATCATTTTACTAAAGTATCAAAACAATCTGAATGTGTTTTATTAGTTTTCAGTATGTCAATTGTGTTTTTTGAACTAAAATGTCAATTTTAAATGATAACAAACACTTTTAGTCATACCGGTCACACTGTGCGTCAGATTGAGATGTGGTTGATTCCTACATGTAAAAAAATGACTCATGGATCATTTTACTAATGTATCAAAACAATAAAAATTCATTTGATCGGTTTTCAGTATGTCAATTGTTCTTTATAATAAATTTAATGTCAATTTAATATAAAAATACACACTAAATTCACACCGGCCACACCGTGCATCGAATTTAGGTGAGGTTGATTCTTAAACATCAAAAATGACTTAGGGATCATTTTCATAAAGTATCAAAATAGACTGAATTCATTGGATCAGTTTTCAGTATGTCACTTTCTCTTTTTACTGAAAGTAATGTGAATTTTAAATAAAAAGAGACACTTTGAGTGATACTGGTCACTTGTTCTTTTTGATCAGTTTTGAGTAAGTTAGTTTCTTTGATACCAAATATATTTACCTAGACATTTTATAAATAGATATCACATCTTATTAGATTAATATTCCTTACATAACATAATGATCCATTCCAAAATAGTTTAAGTCTACTACTTTTGGATACATGGAAACATAAAGAACTAGTTCATAAGAGTCTCTCATTAAGTTATTATTTACTAGAAACCTTCTTAGACATATCATTTATAAAAACATTATTAATAACATAAGTATATGAAACATAATAAAGGGTGATCATATATTCTCAATAAGTGTAAACAAGGGAGATATCAATGATCATATAAGGATAACATGAGCATAAAGATGTTAGAAAGTGATATTAACATTAGAAATTCATACCCTACATACCATATATCATAATAATGAGTCATGTATCAAATCATGGTAGTTCATAAGACATGAATCTTAAAGGAACAAAGAATATTATAAACTAAAAACATACACTTCGAGTCATACTGAGCACATTGTGTATCATATTAAGGTGCGATTGATTGATCTGTGACTGATTACTGCACTGTTCAGGAAAATGTTCATGAAAGATCTTTTGGGAAGTCATACTTTTCATTCAACTACTGATAAACCCCTTGGTATATTCATCCTTATGATTCACTTCACATTTCATGCAACATGGGGTTTTCTCTTCCACCCGAAAGAAACATGTTCTCTCTTTTTTGGCTTGTTGCAGATAGTTGAATGAAAAATATGACTTACCAAAAGATCTATAAAAAAACTAAATAAGTATTAAATAAAAATGAAAAAGAAATTAACTTACAAATAGTAGATAAAATTATAACAAAATTAAATAAATAAATAAAAAGACATACTTTGAGTCATACCGGCCACATCGTGCGTTACCATGCTTTCAATTTTCTTTCTTTGTCGAAATGGAGACACTGAATTATTGAAATTTATCACTTTCCTTCAAGATCACTCTAATTAATTTTAAGTAAAGTGATAAATTTTGATGATACAGGGGTGAAAATGTTTTGAGGGAGAATAATTCTATGGAAGACATTTTCTGCATGAGTAGTCAAACATTTAATTTAAATTATATTCACAAAGTAGAGAAAAAATAATATTATGAGAAAAAACATAGTATATT
The DNA here is from genome assembly GCA_963277665.1 of Viscum album. Taxonomy (NCBI): domain Eukaryota; kingdom Viridiplantae; phylum Streptophyta; class Magnoliopsida; order Santalales; family Viscaceae; genus Viscum; species Viscum album. Next base: position 66,262,214 of record OY728128.1, read on the forward strand.
AAAAAAACTTTACCTTCTTATTGAATTATGATTTTCAACCTTGAAGTAAAATCTCTCATGAGCATGAGAATCTTTGAACAAACCACCCCGACTCGAACAAAGGAATCCACCTGTATAAGAAAATAATTCTTATGTGAGTAATACTAAAAAGAAGTAAATTAAACATAAATATGAAACCATCCACTACTTATATGGAAGTCACATATTCATGATATTTGTGTACATCCTTCTATCAGTTATGCTTCCCATTCATTTCTGATCACATCTATATCGTCTTGTGAATACATGTCTTTTCTAAAATCATAGTAATTCTCAAAAAATATAAATAAACAAAGGATTAATAAATATTTTAAATGAAATAGTAATTATATTTAAAAATACATCTTTATGGATGTTAGTTTGTTCATGGAATATGATCTCTCTCATAAATTTACAAACATAATAACCGCAATGTTTTCCATTGGTTTTTTTTGGACACTGTAAAAACATTGTGGAGAATAAATAATTTTTTATATGTGTTTGGATAATGAAATATTATTATATATACCCTGATACTTGTACAGTCATAGAACTTTTCTTTTTTCTCTTGCTTATCCCCTGACCTCATTCCTTATTTTTCACGATATTGATGCACCGCCCTATTATAACAGAATCTTAATTAAAAGATAATATAAATTATGTAACTTGATATTTAGTTCTAAAAAATTGGATGTAGTGTATTACTTATTGAAAAACTCCATCATGTGTAGACAGTTTTTTGGATATCCATGCATTGAATCGAGGAAATAAATCTTTGGAGTATCCAAATTTACCGCAACGAGCATTCAATACTGCCTAAAAATACCAAAAGGAATAAGTAATGAAAGAAATGAAAATATATTTTATATGATTATATTATAGAGTTTTAATACTGCATCATTGGTATTAAATAGATTCTATCATTTGAATGTTTTATTTTAAACAATTTGATCAGACCTTCTACTATTTCATCATTTTTTGGTATCTATTTTTGGTTGTTCTGTAGAGGAGATGTGAGGACTAACGAATCCAATTTTTTTTTCATGGGAAAATCCCTTCAATTATTTTATATATATACGCCTTCCAAAAATATAAAATGTATTTAGTCATAATTAACACAATATATCAGATTTTGGAAAATCAAATCATTAAAACATACCTCATGCATACATTTACAATTGAGCTAGCTAGCCAATCATAGTCGATGATTTCACTTACACTCTCAACACCAATAAAGTATGATCTTTCTCTCTGTACATATTTTCTTCAAAATCAACTATGTGATTATGACCATTTTTTTAACTTTGTATCCACATGAACCTTTAATGATAGTAAATGTGGATATAGAACGGGTGGGGGTAATAGTGATTTTGGTATATATTTTCAATTGATTGGTCAATATTTTAGATGGTTTTGATTCAGTCTTTCATTTCACCCCTTCCCTTTTTCTTTCTATAATAACATTCATCAATTCATAACTTTTTTCATTAGTTGTTAATGTTTTATCTTCAAAAATAAATTGGAAATGAATAAATCCTTGTCGATATGTTTTTTACAAGATGTGACAGCCATGCGATGAATGTTCCAACAAATTTTTTGACCATATGAATATCTTCTTCATCAGTTGGAACAGGTAGCTCAGCACTCGGCTCATGGGCTACACTAATCGACAGTCGCACATGGCCTGTTGGAAGTGGACAACTATGTATCATGTCATTTTGGATATTGAACACCATATCCCTCACTACAAGGCAATGGGTGGGTGTTGATAGATAAAAATCATAGTCATTATTTCCTATAGAATATCAGTATAGGAAAGGTATCAGTGTCTGTCTGATTCAAATTTCACAGAAACATTTATTAGAACATTGATTACCTCAGCTAAGACACCTCTTTGAGGGGAATGACTCACCTCATAGGTGGTGGGGGGGGGGGGGGGAAAGATCTCCACATGGTGGCTATTATTGAGTTTCTTATTCTCTTTGCTTATCCCCCATAAAAGTTGTCATCATCTCTCTCTACCATTGGAATTCTTCTTCAAGGGTAGATATTATTTCTCTCATATATTAATTCAATTTGATCCTCATCTTGTTTTTTTTCTCAAAATATGTTTGGGGTATCACCCTAAAACCCACACCTCTAACACGACAATACTATTTTGGCTGCTTTAAGGCCATCGATAGTATGTGTTCATTAAGTAGAGGTGTTTTTGATTCCTATGACTATTTCGGATATAAAATATAGAAAAACAAGCAATCATTGTTATGTAATAGCTATTTAAATAATTTTTTTTTATTATGTAATACTTACACATGTTTCCCACACTTTTTGTGTATTTTTACATATTAGTATCCCGTATTTATATACACGTGCCTCCTTCCACATCACATGGTATGGGATGGAAGTGTATATGGATTTGGATTCATCAATCTACATATAAATAGAAGAACATAATTATGGTGTTGTTTCATGTCACATAAAAGTATTATGGCAGATTCAAAATACATACCAGTTTTTTTCAAGTGAAGTGTACCTCATCACTGCTTTACAGTAGGGGTACACTAGTTTTGCTGTTCAATCCTTATTTCCATCACTTAGTTGTTTTTTTAAAAAAACATTTTCAATCAAAGTTATGAATACACATATCGTTAAATGAAATATTACTATCCATAATTTACATGAAAAGACACATCCACATGATGGCCAATAAATGCATCCCACACTTCTTGGGTTATCAGGTGTTCATAAATAAGCGGTGGGTGTGGGTTTATTTTCCCTTCAACATCTTTAAGATGATGTCTTGTTAGAATTGTGTGAAATCCTCTATGCATCCTTATAGAAAGAATTAATACATATTTCTTGTGGGAGTCATCTACTATAAATGAACTATAACATGGATGATGGAGAGTAATTAAATGTTTAATGATTTTATTTTTTAGTAAAATACAGAAATTATATAATAATGTTACTGTAATCTCTTCCCACATTAGTGACTTAAGCCCAGAACAAATCTATATAAATCTACACACATTGTTGAGTGATGATTCTAACGTAACTACTGAACATTTCATTGTTGGGGTTAACATGTTGGCCCCACGCATTCCATATGACCTCGTATTTGATGCATTTGACTTTATCTTCAACGATTTTTGCTAACACCGTCGAACTACGATGCTCCTGTTTTTTCTGTGTCACTGGTCCTTCTTCACCCACCTTTCCCCAGATTCAACATCATCAATATGTTCCTCTAGAGTGGTATCATGGGCATGTGAAGATGGTCATTGTAACTCTGCACTGGGAACAACATCAGTTTGAGAAACATGTTGTTCCTCAAGAATGGGAGCACCAACACGTGCAGTAGGTCGTTCCTATACACTATGAGAAACAGTAGGTTGAGAGTCCTGTTGTGCCTTGTGATTAGGAGCACCATCACATGAAAAATTCATTAACTATGGAAGTGGTTTAACATTTAATTTATATTACATGAATGTAACAGGGAAAGAATTATAATTTGAAGTAACATGATGTATATTACAAACAAATATAACCTGATTATTGAACTCTCCTTTTATTTTTTAAAGGATTAAGGTATTTGAACCCTCTATCGACTATCCAAATCCATTAATTGTGGTTTCCTTTGACATACAAAACACCATCTACATTAGGACTACTATTAAATGATTGTGTCGTCCCAATAAAAGTGTCATCCTCAGTTGATTTTTCATCCGACCCATCAATGGTTTTGGTTGATAAGAAAACAATTAACCACTTTTGATTTATGGGATATAGAACATAAAATACTTGTATTTTCTGTGATTCCATTATAAACAGTTTGTCTTTGTACCCTTCCTTATTGAAATCAACTTTCACAAATCCCAATTCATTTATTTTAACAATACTCCTATTATCAACCCACTTTCATTGAAAAATATGCACTTGGAATGTTGTATAATCTAACTCCCATATTTTTTTTATAATGCCAAAGTATGACATATTCTCATAAATTGTATTTCTGTCCTTAGTACCGAAAACATGCATCACTTCAGCCACAAGTGTAACTCCACTATTTTTCATGGTATTGTCTCTATAATGCTCATTTTTATAGAATGTTTAACCATTAATTACATAAAAATTATAATATAATACATACACATTTGGTCCTCTAACAATCCATCAAAGTCGTTCTAAAATTGAATCCGTATTTTCATCTAAATCTTTGAAAATATTCTCCCAAAAGAATCTTATAAATTATTGATTATGTGTATTTGATATCCATATTCAACCCTTGATGTATTAAAATGCCTAATAATTTCTTTGTGGGTTACAATATATGGGGAAAACTCCAAACTGTTATACAAAACATAAAGGTGGGACTGCTCCCGATTTGTACTATTGATTGTGACAACAACTCTTCTAGAAATTCCTTCACCCACAAGCCACCCAGTGTGACGAGATTTCGGTAGATTAATTCTTTCCACGCCAGACAGGTATTCGGTACAGAATTCAATGGATTCCTCAATAATATATTTCTCCTCAATACAACCCTTTAGTCAATTTTGATTTTGGACCTACCCTTTAAAAATCTTCATATACCGTTCAATAGGGTACATCCTTCTATAGTGTATAGGACCACATAGTTGAATCTCTCTCACCAAGTGAACCATCAAATGAACCATCGTATTAAAGAATGTTGGCAGGGATAACATTTCTAATTCACATAATATAACAACAATTTCACTTTCCATAGTTGGAAATTTCGCCGGGTCTATAACTTTGTTGTAAATAACTTTGAAGAAGAAACATAGTTTGGTTAATTTATGGTGGATATTCTTGGAAAAAATGTAATGTAAAGCTACATGAATTAGATCTTGCATCAAAACATAGAATTCATGTGATTTCAGAACCTTTAACTTTAATTCTGTCATTGGAATTATGTTCTTCATATTTGATGAATACCCCTATGGAAACTTTACATCATTCAAGAAGTTTAAAAACTGATATATCTCTTACCTGGAAAGAGTGTAAGTAGCTGGAGGAAGAAATGTTCATTTTTCACCTTTCACTAGATCCAACTCTTCTTGTATTCCCATGTCAACCATGTCTAACCTAGCCTTAATTCCATCCTTTGTTTTTCCAAGTGTATTTAGCAATGTGCCAATGACACTATCACATACACTTTTTTCAACATGCATAACATCAAGAAAATTCCTAATGTACAAAAAATTTCATTATGGTAATTCAAAAAAAATTGATCTCTTTTTCCAACCGAATTTCGTAAGGTTTTTCGAAAATGGTTTACCAAAATCAATGTCTAAATCTTTTACTTTATCAAATAGTTGATCACATGTTAGTGGAGATGGTGATGTACATTCTTATGAATTTCCATCAAATTATGTCATCCAAGATCAGTACTTATGCCATTGGGGTAGAAATCTATAATGTCCTAGAAACACAATTTTTGATGAATGTTTCAACCTAATTGACTGTGTACCTTGTTCACAATTGGGAAAACCTTGAGTTCCTTTAATTCTACATCCTAAAAATTTTCCATAATCAGTAAATTCATTTATCATCCTGTACAACATGGCTCTCAATGTGAAATCTTTATTTCTATAAGAATCATATAACGTAACTTCCAAATCTTATAATAATTCCAAATCTTCGATCAATAGATCCAAATAAACATCAATATCATTGCCCAATTTTTTTGGTCTTGATATAAGCATAGATAACATGATGTATTTTAATTTTATGCATAACCATGGTGACAAGTTATAATTTACTAACATAATCATCCATGTACTATGAGTGCTACTTTGAAAACCAAAAGGATTCACTCCATCTGTAGATAATGCAAGATGAAGGTTTCTTGGCTAATTTCCAAATTTAGGATAGTCATGATCAATTCTCTTACACTGAGGAGAGTTTGTTGGGTGACATAGTTTCCTATCTTTAATTCTTGTGTTTGCATGCCATGACAATTATCCCACAATCTCTTCACTTCTATATAGGTGCATAAACCTTGGAATGATTGGAAAGTATAACACAAATTTCGTAAGACCAAATTCATCTTTCTTTTGTCGAGAAGTTCCACACATTGGGTATTCTGTAAGTGATTTTTGGTCCTTAAAAAATAGTATACAATCATTCTAGAAGGTGTGTATTATTTCAGAGACCATACCCATCGAGTTTAGCATTTGTTTGGAATCGTATGTTAGGCTTAAAAGTTCATTATCTTTTGGGAGAATGTCATTCAAGAGAGAAAATAGTTCCTTAAAATTGGAATCACTCCATCCATTTCCTAATTTCAAATTATACAGCTTTAGTACGGCTGACTATGCTGTATATTTAGTGCAACCAATATACAATGACATCTTTTCACAACTCTTTAATTTCTCAAACAATTTTGGGCAATCATGAAGTTCATCTTCAACTTACCTTTTCATTTCCTCAATACGATCTTAATCATCATTCACATCTATAATCACATCCTTGATATGGTCTTCTTCATTATCCACACTTGTAATCATATCAGATGGTCCATAAAATGTAGTGTTATCCTATCCACTAGCAACATTTGCTTTCCCCCATGTTTATTCCAACATTTATAACTTTGATCTATTCCGTGACAGATCAAGTGTTCTTCCAACTCCTCTAGACTAATTTTACTTGAATAAAAACAATGTAAACATGGGAAAATGATTTGAGAAGGGTTATATGCATGATCTTTTGCAAACTTAATGAACTCTTTCACTCCATCATCATGATCTTTTGTCAAATGATTGGAATCAATCCATTATTTATTCATATCCATCTTATTTGATTTGGTAATATTAATATTTAAAAAAATAAATACACAAAAAATTGATATAAAAATTAACCAAGGCTAAAAAAAGTTATAGACTTTAAGTATCTTTCAATATTATCCCCAATATCCGCTTTCCAGAACCAAGGTTCATCATTTGGGATCTTCTAGATAAATCAATCTTCAGCTCTTCCAACCTTTCCTTCATTGGTCCAACTAAGAGAAATTCATCCACATAAATTAGTAAAATGAAAAAACTCCCATCATAATACACCTTCATATAGTAGAAATTATTTACATTACATTGCAAGAACATTAATTCTACCATGAAAGTATTTAAATTCCAGTTACACTTTCTTGGTTCCTACTTAATCCCACAAAAACTCCATCTGAGACTGGAACTGAACCTTCTATTCCATTTAGCATAAAACCTTCCAGTTGATCTATGTAGATATATTCCTCCATATTTCTATGAAGGAATATAATCATGACATGCATTTGTTCTTGAAATGAACATTCAATGGATACCAAGTCTAGAACCATTTGAATTATTATATGCTTTATAGTAGGAGAGAAAATCTAACTGAAATACAAAACACCATCTACATTGGGACTACTATGAAATGATTGTGTCATCCCAATGAAAGGGTCATCCTCAATTGATTTTTCATCCGACCCTTCAATGGTTTTGGTCGATAATAGAACAATTGACCACTTTTGATTTATAGGATCTAGAACATAAAATACTTGTATTTTCTATGATTCTATTATAAACAGTTTGTCTTTGTACCCTTTCTTATTGAAATCAACTTTCATAAATCCCAATTCATTTATTTTAACAATACTCCTATTATAAACCCACTTGCATTGAAAAATATGCACTTGGAATGTTTTATAATCCAACTCCCATATTTTTTTATGATGCCAAAGTACGACATATTCTCATAAATTGTATTTCTGTCCTTAGTACCGAAAACATGCATCAATTCAGCCACAAGTGTAACTCCACTATTTTTCATGGTATTGTCTTCATAATTCTCATTTGTATTGAATGTTTAACCATTAATTACATAAAAATTGTAATATAATACACACACATTTGGTCCTCTAACTATCCATCAAAGTCATTCTGAAATTGAATCCATATTTTCATCTGAATCCTTGAAAAAATGGTCCTAAAAGAATCTTATAAATTGTTAATTATGTGTATTTGATATCCATATTTCAACCCATGATGTATTCAAATGCATAATAATTTCTTTGTGGGTTACAATATACGGGGAAACCTCCAAACTGTTATACAAAATGTAAAGGTGGGACCACTCCCGATTTGTACTATTGATTGTGACAACATCTCTTCCATAAATTCCTTCACCCACAAGCCGCCCAGTGTGACGATATTTCTTTAGACCAATTCTTTCCATGCCAGACAGGTATTCGGTACAGAATTCAATGGATTCCTCAATAATATATTTCTTCTCAATACAACCCTCTAGTCGATTTTGATTTTGACCCACCCTTTAAAAATATTCATATACCGTTAAATAGTGTAAATAACCGAAAATTCAATGTAATTTTTTTATTACATGGGAATATTATGAGTCTGCAAAAATTGACGGCGCATGATTCTGAGGCCCGGTGCGCCCGAAATGAGTTTCTAAACTTTTTTTCGGGTACATTCAGTAAACATGCCAGCGGGTTTTTGTAAATTTTGAACCAGTGCTTGGAATTGAAATCTGAGGACACCGTTGAAATCGCAGCGCCAGTATTCGCTTAAGGAGACCTTCAACTCGATCGTAGTTGGTTGAGGGTGAAAGTTAGTTTACGTGTTTTTCGTGGAAATAAAAATTAAATAAAGAATAACTTTTATTTTATTTTTATTGAAACCTCTCTACATGGGTTATAGAGGTGGGGACTACCTGAACTAAAAAACCACAAATTGAATTCTAGTGGTGGGGACCACCTGAACCCTCTTTAATGGGAGAAAACCTTTCAACTCCCCATTTAATTAATTGAGCTAACTAAAATTAATTAAATGTGTCAACATTTAATTATTCCAACATAAATTAATCTGTTAAAATTATTTTAATTTATATTGGCACCTCTTTACCTTTGAGAGGGTTGGGTTGGAAAAGGAGAAGGGGAGAACTTGGGATAATTGTGAAGGATCATTATTCTCTAATGAAGAACGTGCCATCTTCTCCAACGAAGAATGCGCCATCTCCAACGAGGGACATCTTCAACGATGACGAACCGACGTCCGTCCTGCCCTCCTCACCGACGTCAACAAACCTTCAAGGTAGGGGTGTGATTTTGATTAATCATCGTTAATTTTATTTCATGTTGAATCTCCTCCCATGAGCCGCTTGCTACCGCTCTAACGCAGAGGGTACGAGCCAAACGAACATGCCCTGACCTCTCCGAAAATCCTTGTGGTTCTTGATGTGTTCTTCGTGATGGAGGAGGACTGTGACTAACACTGATGGGGCTCGGGAATGGTGGCCAACACCACGGCCGGCCGTGACGAAGGTGGCGGCTCGACCGTGCCGCTGAAGAAGGGCCTTGGCGACCGGCGGAGGCCGGCCGCATGAAGGGGATGACGACACAATTCTGCGCCGCCCGACGAGCAAGAGCCACAGCCTTGTGCCGCGACGGCGAAGGGAGGGCGGCTAGTCGAGCCGACTGCTGGCGAACGTGTCGCGTGACTGTGCTGTGCGGAGGAGGGGGCTGGCCGTCCGGCCAGCCGTGGCGGGCTGCCACACCATGGGCCGCCCCGTACCGTGGGCCACCGCACCGCGGGTCGCCCCGCACCATGGGCTGCTGCACCGCGGACCGGCTCACCACGGGTCGCCACACCATAGGGAACCGCACCATGAGCCCAGGGGGCCACCGCACCATGAGCCCAGCGGGCCGGGCCGTGTCAGCGGGCCAGGCCGGACCCAGACAAACTTCTACCCATTTTCACTCTTTCGTCCATATCTTGAGCTTCGAGCGTCGCTTTGATGAATCATCTGTGGTGCCAGAAACCTTGGATCAATACGGTCCTTTTGATATACCCCACTTGAGTTTGGATAGATTTGGGGTATGTCCAGGTTGGATCGAACACGAATCCAACCGGGCCCTTGGGACTAAAAGGCCAATAACTTACGGACCGGACGTTCGATTGACGCACCGTCTATTGCGTTGAGACCCCTTTTACATGGAGGTCCTTTGGGATACATCTTCATGAGAATTTATGGAAGTTGGAGTATCGAACTGTGGCTTGAGGAGCGGACCCTCTCAAAATCAAGAAAGCTTAGTGCGGGAACCCTGTAGCTGGCTATAACATGAGAGAGGGATCCTATGTGGGTCTGTGCTTTGAGATCCTTCTTGGGTCTATTCTTGAGGATCCTACATGGATCCAATCTAGTAATCCATGTGGGACTACTTTAGGAACATGTGTGGGTCTATTGTACTAGGATCCTATGTGTGTCTGATGATGTACTAGGATCCTATGTGGGTATGATGATTTAGGATCCTATGTGGGTCTGATGATTTAGGAACCTACGTGGGTCTGCCTCTTAACAGAGTAAGATGATTAAGTAGTTACATCTAATCATCTTTACTACCATACCTAAGTTATAACTTGTGTGATTTGAGTCTTTACCTTTGTGGTGATACCTTTGTGGTATTCTTCTGTGTGGCATACATGTGTGGTACTTTCCTTTGTGGTGATACCTTGGTGGTATTCTTCTATTTGGAGAACCTGTGTGGTACTTTCCTTTGTGGTGATACCTCTGTGGTATTCTTTTGTGTGGAATTACATTTGTGGTACTTACCATTATTGTGTTACCTTCGTGGTATTCTTTCCTTCATTGAACAGTTGAGCTTTGAGCTAATGAGTTGGGCCTTGTGTTTCATCATGAATGATATGGGTATACTTGATAACTTAGGTATATGTATGGGCATATAAATAAGTAGGGTTGACAGTTGTTTTCATGCTTTGTGGTTTATCCTTTGTGGATTTTCTGAGACCTTTGATGGTCTCGGGGTCCCTACTGAGTATCGTTATACTCACCCTTGCACGGGCTATGCCCACACTTTGTTGTGTTTGGTGCAGACGACGGACAACGCTGACTGAGGATGAGGGTAACAGGACTAGAGGTAGCTCATAGGTGGACCTTAGATGAGGCGTACTATAGAGACGACTGTTCAAGAGCTGTACCTACCCTTCATGTAGGATCCTTGGCAGGTGATCACTGGAGCTGTTCAGCTTACTTGTACTTTCCAGTTTTCTTGCACTTTCCAGTTGGGATTGTATTCTGGCCCCTTTTACTTATTGTACACACTCTTTTTTAATACCAGTTTACTCGTGTTCATATCTTGTTGTGTGATTGGTTGCGTGAGTTTACAGGTTTTAAAGGCAATGTGTTCCCAGTTTTAGGGAATACGCCTTCGGTGCTAGTCGCCAGCCCCTGGCCTATGGAAGGTGGGCTTGGGGTAGTCACGGCACGGGCCCCGGGGGATGGGTCGTGACAAATAGGGCACATCCTTCTATAGTGTATAAGACCACATAGTCGAATTTCTCTCACCAAGTGAACCATCAAATGAACCATCGTATTAAAGAATGTTGGTGGGGATAATATTTCCAAATCACATAATATAACGACAATTTCTCTTTCCATAGTCGGAAATTTCACCGGGTCTATAACTTTTTTCTAAATATATTTTAAGAAGATACATAGCTTGGTTAATTTATGGCGGATATTCTTGGAAAAAACATAATGTAAAGCTATAGGAATTAGATCTTTCATAAAAACATATAATTCATGTGATTTCAGAACTTTTAACTTTAAATCTGTAATTGAAATTATGTTCTTAATATTTTATGAATACCACTATGGAACCTTTAAGTCATTCAAGAAGTTTAAAAACTAATATATCTCCTACCTGGAAAGAGTGTAAGTAGCTAGAGGAAGAAAATTTCATTTTTCACCCTTCACTAGAGCCAACTCTTCTTGTATTCCCATGTCAACCATGTTTAACCTAGCCTTAATTCCACCCTTTGTTTTTATGAGTGTATTTATCAATGTGCCAATGAAACCATCACATAAATTTTTTTTGACATGCATAGCATCAATAAAATTCCTAATGTATAGACAATTCCATTATGGTAATTCAAAAAAAAACTGATCTCTTTTTCCGACTGAATTTTGTAAGGTTTTTCGAAAATGGTTTACCAAAAGCAATGTCTAGATCTTTTACTTTATAAAATAGTTGATCACATGTTAGTGGAGATGGTGATGTACGTTCTTCTAAATTTCCATCGAATTATGTCATCCAAGATCAGTACTTATGACATTGGGGTAGAAATCTATAATGTCCTAGAAACACAATTTTCGATGAATGTTTCAACCTAATTGACTGTGTACCTTGTTCACAATTGGGAAAACCTTGAGTTCCTTTAATTCTATATCTTGAAAAATTTCCATAAGTAGTAAATTCATTTATCATCCTGTACAACATGGATCTCAATGTGAAATATTCATTTCTGTAAGCATCATATAATGTAACACCCAAATCTTATAATAATTCCAAATCTTCGATCAATAGATCTAAATAAACATCAATATCATTGCCTGGTTGTTTTGGTCTTGATATAATCATAGATAAAATGATGTATTTTCATTTCATGGATAACCATGGTGAAAAGTTATAATTTACTAACATAATCATCCATGTACTGTGAGTGCTGCTTTGAAAACCAAAAGGATTCACTCCATCTGTAGATAATTCAAGATGAATGTTTCTTGGATCATTTCTAAATTTAGGATAGTCATGATCAATTATCTTCCACTGAGGAGAGTCTGTTGGGTGACATAGTTTCCTATCTTTAATTCTTGTATCTGCATGCCATGAAAATTATCCCGCAATCTCTTCACTTCCATATAGGTGCATCAACCTTGGAATGATTGGAAAGTACAACAAAACTTTCATAGGACCAAATTCATCTTTATTGTATCGATAAGTTCCACACTTTGGGAATTCTATAAGTGATTTGTGGTCCCTGAAAAATAGTATACAATCATTCTAGAAGGTGTGTATTCTTTCAGAGACCATACCCATCGAGTGCAGCATTCGTTTGGAATTGTATGTGAGGCTTAAAAGCTCATTATCTTTTGGGAGCATGTCATTCAAGAGAGAAAGTAGTTACTTAAAATTGGCATCACTCCATCCATTTCCTACTTTCAAATTATACAGCTTTAGTACACCGGACAATGCTGTATATTTAGTTCAACCAATATACAATGGAATCTTTTCACAACTCTTTAATTTCTCAAACAATTTTGGGAAATCATGAAGTTCATCTTCAACTGTCCTTTTCATTACCTCAATACGATCTTCATCATCATTCACATCTATAATCACATCCTCGATATGGTCTTCTTCATTTTCCACAATTGTAATCATATCATATGATCCATAAAATGCAGTGTTATCCCATCCACTAGCAATATTTTCTTTCCCCTATGTTTATTCCAACATTTATAATTTTGATCTATTCCGTGACAGATCAAGTGTTCTTCCAACTCCTCTAGACTAATTTTACTTGAATAACAACAATGTAAACATGGGAAAATTATTTGAGAAGGGTCATATGCATGATCTTTTGCAAACTTAATGAACTCTTTCACTCCATCATCATTCTCTTTTGTCAAACGATTAGCATCCATCCATTCTTTATTCATATCCATCTTATTTGATTTGGTAATATTAATATTTAACAAAATAAATACACAAAAAATTGATATAAAAATTAACCAAGTCTAAAAAAAGTTATAGACTTTAAGTCTCTTTCAATATTATCCCCAATATCCACTTTCTAGAACCAAGGTCCATCATTTGGGATCTTCTAGATAAATCAATCTTCATATCTTCCAACCTTTCCTTCATTGGTCCAACTAAGAGAAATTCATCCACATAAATTAGTAAAATGCAAAAACTCCCATCATAATACACCTTCATATAGTAGAAATTATTTACATTCCATTGCATGAACATTAATTCTACCATGAAAGTATTTAAATTCCAGTTACACTTTCTTGGTGCCTACTTAAGCCCACAAAAACTCCATTTGAGACTAGAACTGAACCTTCTATTCCATTTAGCATAAAATATTCTAGTTTATCTATGTAAATATCTTCCTCCCAATCGCTATGAAGGAATATAATCATGACATCCATTTGTTCTAGAAATGAACCTTTAATGGAAACCAAGCCCAGAACCATTTGAATTATTATATGCTTTATAGTAGGAGAGAAAGTCTAACTGAAATATAATCCCTCTAATTATTGAAATACCTTTTCAACTAGATACACCTTGCACTATTTACCATCACCCACTTTCTCCTTTAAATGATAAATCTAATTGTTCTATAGAACCATCTTTCCTGGTTCCAAATCTATCATCTGTAATGTATCAAAATCATATAGGGAATTCAATTATTCCTTCATTTTGTACTCACACTACAATGAGGCCAATAGTCAGCCTATGTTGAATCCTAAAAAAATTGAAAATACACTCGACTTAACCACACACTCTTGATCCTCTCAAGATGATGATAAGCATCAAGGGTGATATGCCTGACCATTGGGGATTACTTCACCGAAATGAACTGAATCATAAACATCTAAAAATAAAATATAAAAAAGATAAAAATAATAATAAATTTCAACAAAGTCATTTCCAATAAATGATCATTTAATATAAAATTATAAAACCACAAACAATAAACTGAAAAAATATATAGAGTTGGAAGAGGTTTAAACATAACATGAACCAAATGGTTCCCTGAAACTGAAGGACCAACCGCCATCTCTACGTGACACTTGAGAAACAACCATAATCACAAGAAATTTCTGCTTCTCAAGGAAAATGGAACCTAATCAAACACTAAGGCCAAGAACAGATGAAATGTGTATAATACATGAAGACTACATTCCAAACAATGTGACTATATAGTGTGTGAGACAAAGGCTAGTAGGATACCACCATGAGTCCAATTCAGTCCTTTTATAAATGAAAGAAGAACTACTAGTTTGAAAATAATATAAACAAATCGATTTTCATTTCATTTATATGATATAGGAATGATAAAAATATAAAACATTCACTTTCTCAAATCACCACATTTATAAAACATTGTATAAAGATATTTTCACAAAAATAATGATAATTAAAAACCCATTCATCTATCTTTAAAACATAATTCTTTTGAAAAAAAACCCACACATGGTTTAAAACTTTTAAAAGGAATTTTTAATAAAGGACAACACTTTGAAAACAACATTCCACTATCCATTTAAGTCTTTAACACACCCAACATAATGGTAATAAAGGAAAAAAGTATAATATAATTAAAATAAAACCAAAGTTATTCATAAATAATGTGACTAAATATATGGAAAAATACTTTTCAAAATCAACACTAAATCACAAGACTATCAATACATTAAAGAATATCAATTCAAGTCATAAACAACATAGATTCCAATAAATATTTAATGGAATAACATACGATACATATCACGATAAAACACCTTAGGGACTAATGGGATATGTAAAATACATGCAATGGTGGACCTACTACTGGTGGGTGAATGGTTACACATCTCATCAATTGAATCACTCAAACCTTATCTCAACAGTAACCCTCTCACTATCTAGGTATTACGTACAACTAGGGAGACTATCCAGTGCATAATCTCAACTGGCCTAGAAATTTCCAATGACTTCCCACTATTTAGCCTATGATTCCTCATGAAATAACCAAAATGATGCCTGATCCAATAAAAATTCCCAAAGGCTAACATCACAATCACATCCTTTTGACTACAAACATTTCCCTTAGAAAGTTACCGAACCCACAAGCACAATATGAATCACATCATGAAAATCCATCATAGGGATACACATAAACATCATCAGCAGACACAATAGTGCTCAACATACCAAAACCAATCCAAAATCCATCTATATATTAGGAATTAATAATAATGTGGAAAAAATGGCATACCCCTCTGGCGGCAGTAGTAAGGCTCGACGGTGGTGGAGTCGGGTAGGCGGTAATGGCAGCAGTAGCAGAGGCTGTAGAGGGGTTCACAATGGAGGTAGGGTTTGCGACAGAGGTGAGTTTGCAGAGGAGGAGGGTTCACGATGGAGGAGGGTTCGTAGTGGAGGATGGTTCATGATCGAGGAGGGGTTCACAGTAGGAGGTGGGGTTTGGCATGCGATAGAGGCGGGTTTACGGTTGGAGGTGGGGTTTAGCACGCGACAGAGGTGGGTTTGCGGTGGCAGATGAGGGACTCGCGGTGGTGGAGAAGGGGTCAGCAGTTGAGGAGGGGTCATCGACGATAGAGGTGAGGTCGGGGCAGAGGAGGGGTCGGTGGTGTAGGGGTCGGCTTCCACGATAGCTTGAGGTATGTGAGAGAAGAAACCAACTGTTAGGGTTCATTTATAAAATCAGGGGAAACTTTTATCAGTGCTAGTTAAAGAGTGCTGAAAAAGGTATGTTTTATCAGCACTAAAATTGAAAGACCTGATAAAACATACCTTTATCAGCGCCAAAAAAGCACTCATAAAGATATAATATTAATAATTTATTTATATTATTATATATATTTCTAAAACTATATATATGATATATATATATATATATTTTAATTATAAAATTATAATAAATATATTAATTATATATATTAATAAAATTATAAATATAATAAATATATTTGTTATAATTTTATAATTATTTAAATAAATAAATAAATAAAGATTTATTTATAGTAATAATTATAAATAAATATATATTTTCATTTAAATAATTATAAAATTAGAAGAAATATAGTTATTAAATATATAATCTTATAAATATATAAAATTAATATATTTATTATATATATTTCTATGATTATAAATATAATAAGTATATTTCTTATAATTTTATAATTATTTAAATAAATAATTATAAAATTATAAGAAATATACTTATTATATTTATAATCTGAGAAATATATATAATAAATATAATAATTATATACATTTATAAGATTATAGATATAATAAATATATTTCTTCTAATTTTATAATTATTTAAATGTATATATATATATATATTTATAATTATAATTATAAATAAATAAATATATATTTATTTAAATAATTATAAAAATATAACAAATATATTTATTATATTTATAATTTTATTAATATATTTATTATAATTTTATAATTATTTAAATATATCTGTATTTATTTATAATTATAATTATAATTATTTGTATTTATTTATCAATATTTTTATATATTTATAAATATATTTATTTAACTATATATAACATTATATAAGAATAATAAATATTTTTTTTATAAATTTATAATTATTTAAATAAATATATATCTATTTATAATTATAACTATAAATATATATTTATTTTTTTAATTAAAAATTATAATAAATATATATTTATTTATAGTTATAATTATATATATATATAAATTTAAATAATTATAAAATTATAACAAATATATTTATAATTTTATAAATATATATAATTAATATATTTATTATAATTTTAAAATTATTTACATATATCTACATCTATTTAGAATTATCATTATAACTATTTGTATTTATTTATAAATATTTGTATATAAATATATATAATTAATATATTTATTATAATTTTATAATTATTTAAATATATCTATATTTATTTATAATTATAATTATAACCATTTTTATTTATTTATAAATATTTATATATATTTATAAATATATTTATTTAATTATATATATATATTTATAACTTTATAAGTATAATAAATATATTTATTATAATTTTATAATTATTTACACACACACATATATATATTTATAATTATAAGTATATATATATACATATTAATAATTATAAGTATAAATAAATATATTTATAAATATTGGTATATAATTATATATATATATATATATATTTATAAAATTATAATAGATGTATTTATTGTAATTTTATAATGATTTTAATATATATATTTTTAGTTATAATTATAATTACAAATAAATATATTTAAAATGTATTTATATATAATTAACATTTTATAATTATAAATATAATAAATATATTTATTATTTAAATATATTTATTGTAATTTTATAAGTATTTTTGAGAACATAATAGATTCATGGGTATAACATGAATGAATAATATACCTAGTAAAGTATAGATAATAAAAAATGAGTCATCACATATGGACAACATGAATAATAAGATGGGTGTAATGTATAAATGAACATTCATAATAAATACATAACATATATGCATGTCAATTATACTCACGCATCAATATATTTATTGACCAAATTTATAGGAAACATATATTTATTTATTTATAATATTTTCTAATTATAAATATACATATTTAAAAAGTATTTATATATAATTATAAATATAATAAATAAAATAAATATAATAAATATAATAAATATAATAAATATAATAAATATAATAAATATAATAAATATAATAAATATAATAAATATAATAAATATAATAAATATAATAAATATAATAAATATAATAAATATAATAAATATAATAAATATAATAAATATAATAAATATAATAAATATAATAAATCTAAAAAATATATTTATTATTTAATGAAATTTATTATAATCTTATAGTTATCTAAATATATATTTATTTAATTATAATCTTAGGAATAATTTTTTTAAAAAATTATATATATAATTGAATTATTAAAAAATATATATTAATCATAAACATGCATTTTTTATTTAATGCATACAAATAAACATTATTTTTAAATATAAATATAATAATTTTATATAAATTAATAATATTTTTATTAAAAACTTTTATCATTGCTAATAATAACACTGATAAATCTACCCTTTATTAGAACTAAAAAAGTGCTAATAAAGGATACACCTTTATTAGAGCTCTATTTAGCGCTGATAAATTGTAGCTTTATCAGTGCTTTTAGCGAGCGCTGATAAATGACCTCTTTTATTAGCGATTTCTGTTTAGCATTGATAAAAATCGATGCATCCCTTTCTCGAATCTATGGTTGTGTGCCGTGTATTGTTTTAACAACATGACTCGGGTCTCGACAGTACACATCTTCTGACCCTCGAGCATTACACGCCATTTATAGATGGTTGACATGTAGTGTAAGGTGAAGCGACATGATGCCAAACCTCTATGGTATATGCCTGACTAACTCTCAAATCCCACACACCATGTATATCAATATAACATGCGGTGTAGGTTGACATCACATGAAAAAATAGTGAAAAAACATGTTTGGATACTATCTATGGCTTAAACTCCATTCCCATAATAGTACATGTTGCTTACAATGTGGCTTTTACTGTTTTTCCTATTATCACTCCTGAGTATCACAACTAGAAAAATAAATGTTCCATTTTGAAGTACCCTTGGATTTGGAGAAGCTTGAGTTGTATTTGTTGTCAATATGAAGTAAGTCGATACATTTTAAAGAATGAAGAGTTGGGTGTCGTTATATATGCAAAGGAGAGTTCATCTCATGGTGGAAAAGGAAAGTGGAGATGGCTACCCATGCATTGTGGGTAATGATGTTTGAGGAATTCGTTGCTTTTTAAGTAACCTACAATACCTCAGATGATTATAGAGCTGATATTAATGTCAAATACATGTACTATGGCTATGTAATATTGTCTATTACTATTGGTAAGTAATTTGAAAGAATCCAGTTAGTGAGGAGATTGAAAATTTAATTATTCAATGAAAGAAAGATAGTTGAAGTTATGAGGTGCTATGAGAAACCATCCAAGGTGTTTTACACATGAAGGATACTAAATATCACTATTGAATAACACATGGATATGGTTTTGAGAAGAGTATAGATGACCTGAAGTCATTTGGAATAAAACTAATATAATAAAAAGAATTCTCAAATTTTAAGTCTCAGGATGAAAAATGGCTAAGTCTGGAGAACTGTGTATGGGTCATTTTTATGTGCTGTATAAGCACCATCTTTGATGTGTGTAAGGATCATCAATCTCCTGCATAACCATCATCTATTTCATTTGAGTGAAAAATGGAAAAGGTATGGATGCATATGCATGGATTCCATTGCTACGTAAGCATCATTTAATCCTATGTAAACATCATCTGTGATGTGTAAGAATTATTTCAAGTAATTATGTAAGCATCATTAGTATACACATCAATCTATTTAATGATCATCTTCTAGTCTACATAAGTATCGACACTCATAGAATTTTGAGAATTGGGTAGATTGAAAAACTCAAGGTTCTAGTTTTAAATTTGTTGGAGTTGGTGCCCAAGAATCAACTTCTTTATACTATAAGATTACCTGTATTCATAGTTTTGTATATTAATAAACTCATTATCACATCATGGTTTTTCTTCTTTATAACATAGTATGTGATAATGTCCTAAGAGTAGCTGTCACACTAAAAGGTCATAATAGTTCCCTACTATGATGAGAACCCATAAGTGCTACAACATTATTTTTAAATATATGTTCTATAGCCGGATGATATCATTTAAGGGGCACAGATGATACAGTCTAGTAGGGGTGGAGACTCATAGGACTTTGAGGTACCTTCTCATGGTGTATGCCCTTAGTAATATCTAGTGTAGGATATTATGAGAACAGGACCCACCGGTAGGAAATCCACATTCATAATGTTATTAGATGTTCCTATATATAGATGTGTGTATTGATCCTTAAACTTTAAGATTATTTTTAATGAATATTATAAGTCATGTACTTTGATGTATTTACAAAAACCCTGATGACATATGTTCACGGCGTGGTAGGATACCTTGGGTGCATCATGAGTAATATTGCATTAATGAATAATGCGAGAAAGGATTTCCCCCTTTTGTTCTTTAACGGAATTTTTTATCTTAGGCTATTTGATGTAAATTATATAGACTAAATAAATCCATGTCCATGGTGTTCTATTGGAAAGTTCAATTTTTGGAAAGTCAAAGAACGAGACATTGAGAACATAGGTTGATGACACTGGCGTGCAACCTACTTGATTAGAGATATCATGATAAAGGGATTATATTACAAAGTAAGAATCCATATGAGGTATTATATCATTGCAGCATTAACTTCTTTCTCTATGAGTGCCTTAGCGTGTTACTAGATGCTAACCATGGACTTTTGGCTGATTCGCCTAATGTCCCTAAGAAAGAGGCTTAGAGGGTCACATACTAAGTGTATCCAAAATCTCAGTTAAATAATATATTATTATTTATTATTTAACAAGTTGAATAAATATTATTCCCACACATGGATTAATAATTATTCATATATGCTTGATCTCATATATTCCATCACCAGTTATTCAAGAGAATATTATGTGAGCGGAATATTTAATTAATATTTATTTTTAATTTAGCGAATATAATATTTATTTATTTATTGATTAATAATGAAGTGATATTTATTTATTCAATAAATAGTCATCATTCAAGGCCTGATAAATATTATGGAGGAATGATAGATTGAGTTTTTTGGTCAAATGAGAAATAATATATATTGAATATTATTTTATTAAGTAATATTTAATTTAATTCGTAGGTTAAGCGTATGTTAATGAAATAATAATATTATTATTTTAGACATGGGGTTTTGTAAGAGATTAAATAAATATTAAATGGAACATGTTCAAATATTTATTTCTAAACCCTAGTGGTATTTAAACCAAATTATATTATTTTTACAAGAGATCCAATTCATTTGTGTTGTGCACAACAATAGCTGAGAGAACCCTCTTAATCCCTAGAGAGGTACCTCTTCAATAATTCCACAAAGAACAGAGAGTGATCTTTCTCCACCATCCACTCTTGAGTCTAGAGAGATCAAGGAGAATTCTTTGGAAGCGATTTTCATGGCGATCAAAGGTAAAAGACACAAGCAATAGGATCTTCCGTGCTAGCACCCAAATATTCCTACAATGATATTTGGATACTTTTGAAACATGTGTAGATCACCACTAGAGGTAATATGCTCTTAATTCCTAAAACACAATGACCATACTACATAGATCTATTGTTAGATCCATCAATGAAGAAAAATTTCTCGCAAGGTAATTCTTTTAATGGCTTAAATTAATTATAAATAATATGTGATGATCCTATGCTTGGTTCTAGTGTTATATCCCTTGTATCTTTTCTTTGATTCAATTTCATTGATCACCATGTTTATCATTATGTAAATATCATATTGATCATCAATTATTACAAAAATAAAAGTTGGGAATGACCCATCACATACTTCTGTTACACCTGAAACCTTCAAAAATCTAAAGAGGAAAATCAAATGTGATGAATAAAAAAATTTGTTCTTAAGTGTTACAAACATCACAAACACCCAAATAGAGTTTGTATTCAATCTTATTTTTTTTTGAGATATGATCTCCAAGATTAGAGAAGAAAATAAAAGAAAGAATAAGAATTTTATAGACTTTATTAAATTCAAAAATTGAGTTTCCAGAATTTTAATTATTATGATGAAAATGAATTTTTATAATGCTGAATTTATTCCATGAAGTTTTGAATATCATGATTCTATTTATAGCCATGATTGAAGCATGAGTTTGAGAAGATCAATAGGATGAACTTTTTGACAAATGAAAATAAATTTCATTAGTTTTCAAGAATAATTAGATGAAATTGACTCAAATCTTGGGTAGTTCCTTAAAGTGTAAAGCATTGAGATCCAAACTGATTGACTGAGCTGCTGATCTTTACAACTGAGACAAAGGAGATTAAACTGAGATGTAAGGATGATAATTTAACCTTTCCTAAAATTAGATATTTATATATTTCAATAAATCTAGAAATTTAAGAAAAAAATTAGTTGATGTAAGTGATGTGTTCTTAGTGTATTAAATATCACAAATTATTTGTGATTCAAGCATGATATGAAGGTAAAAATAAGTTTTTATTGGTGTGTCTATGTTCAAACAGAATTTGTATAGTTTTTAATGAGATGTACTCAAACCAAGAAGAAGTCTCTACATCTATGAACTGATGTTTCTATATTTTATACAGCTAAGGAAAGACAATTTAAATGTGTCATTTATAGCTACTATGATGAGTTTATTTTGATAAGAATGATCTTTTCATGTATAAATTTCAAAGAAAGATTTATTTATCCACGTGATTTGTAATAATTAATGGTATTTTTGGAATATTCTTTTAGTTGAAAAACAGTCCATGAATTAGTTTCGAGTGAATATGATTTTGGAATGATTTATGATAATAATTGACATTTAGAATATATGGGTACTAAAAATGAGAGGAACCATTTAATATAGCTTCATAGGTATATGAAAAAGTGAGAATATCAAGGAAAAATAAAATAAATAAATTAAGAGGAGTCAGTTCTATAAAGGTAGTAGTTAAGTTGGACAAGAGGACAATAAAAAAAATTTAGTAAAGAAAAAGAAGGTGAGGAACTGAGAGAGAACAATCTATTAATTAAAAAAGAAGTAGTAGAAGTCATTGCATGTAGTATTTGGGAAGTAGAGGAAGATAAAAGAGCCTATGATTATATCATAAACTATTTTATAGGTTTCAAAGAAAGAGAATAAGAAGAGTTGAGTTACTCAACTTGTTATGCTAGATAGATTCAGTTGAGGACGAAGTGAAAGTTGAGTTGAGTAAGACTGAATTATAAGGAGTTTGTATAATTATCTAAAGGCATTCAAATACCTTTCATTTGAATTAAGTTAAGCATGTAACAGATTATTCAATAACTATAAGTAGTGATGTGTGTATAGATCAAGTTTCAAGAAGTTTTCATTAATATCTCATGGTAGTCTAAGACTCTGAGATGAGGAAGTAGGTTTATTTTTTCACATGGTTAACATCCTATGAAATAGTGCTGAACCACTTTAAGAGGGAGGATCTTGTTAAAGAACTAGTGGGATTCCATTATAAATTTTTTGTGGGATGCAACACTAGGTTTTCATATGTAATATTGTGAAACCGCCTATGTCATATAGAGAAAATGGATTCAATACAATCTTTGGGAACCCATTTTAATTAATAAAAAGATTACAGTGGAGAATATATATCTTAATGGGAGTTTAAAAAAATAAGGAGGATGTTTCCCAAAATATGTCCAAACCTTGTAAAATTATTGTGAACTGATTTCATATTTATATTTTTCATTGCATGTGGCAGTGGCTTATTGGATAAAGGATAAAAAGATATATTTGTGTCCTAATTGATCATTTAGATTCAGAAGACTAATAGGGTGAAAATAACTTAAAAGAAGAAATTGGATTTAAGTAAAAATTGGTCATACCTAATTTACCCCCTCTTAGGTATGTGTACATGATCCTATTTGGACACTAAATTGGTATCAGATCATAGGTTCCCTCTGATTTGATCTATTGCTCTATCACAACTAAAATCAAAGAACAAGGTTTCATATCTAATTAGAGTTATTTTTTTAATGCCTAATTTTTCTTACAAGATTACTTGAAGTGCATACGTGAAATGGAATATCGATAGTTGAAGAAATCTATATCCATCTCTATCAAGAAAAATTTGAAATTCTTTTCCAAGACTCTATAAAACATGAAGAAAAATGTGGCTAAGAATCTTAAAAAAGGCTTAAAGATGATAGCAGGAAAACCATTTGATGAAGTTAATCAAAATGGCAAGGGTTAATCAATAGAATCTATTGATTATTATTAGTATAATGATTCAAGTTCAACCTATGAGAAAGGTTTCAATGAATCTACTACAGAACTCCACCTTGAGGTTAAGGATTATTTTAAGGATTTCTCCATCAAGGTAGTGAAATATATATTCAGATTCATCAAGGGAGTCATGATAACAATTCACAACTAGAAGAAAATTTTAATGGAACAGAATAAGAATTAATAAAGAAAATGAGTTTTTACAACACCCTCACAAATCTTGTGAAAGTTAAATAAGATTCTTCCACACATTAAAATGAAGAAACCTCTCCCATTGATGAAAAATTACAATGAGTTCTTTATTAGAAAGAAGTATTTTAGAAGGTTATCAAAGAAGTGTATCATGACTTAGAAAATCTATAGAAAATACCTATGAGTGTTAAGGATGCACAAATGGATGTTAATTATAAAAAAACAGACCTTGATGATTCTATAAAGGAAGTAGAAAGATGTATGGGGATGAAGTAGAGAGGATAAATAATGTAACGCCCTGACTCAAGAGGCCTGGAGCTAGTGCATTATCTTATCACATTGGCATGATTACAAGGAATCAAATCTTAAAGGACCGATAAATTTAGCAGTCTTGGAAATCTAGTTTACATACACGATACCCATAATACAATGGGAAATATAAATTACAAACATAATACATAAATAAATGAAATAAACCGCATCCTTGAAAGATTATTCAATGATTTATTATTCATCACTTATAGAAATGAAACATAATAAGGGCAAGATCAAATGCTCAGTAAGGGAAATTAAAGATAAATCAATAATGAATCAATGAGGATAAATTAACATGGAAAGGTAAATAACTGATAACACATGCCATTCAAATAACCAGATAAGGAAAAATCAATATGGAAAGGTTAAAAACTGAAACACATGCCATTTATTCAATGAATTAAAATGAAATGTATCTATATATACGTCGATGAAAAATCTCATGGATGAATAATAACTGGAGCTAAATGAGGGAAATTCTTTCTTAATGTATGTCATGTCTGAGGCACATGAAAAACCATACCGTCAAGACCTTTCACAAGACAGTTTAAACTATCCCGATTTGTGCATATAATTTATCTCATGAGAACCTATCAATGCATCGACGAGATATATAAATTCTGGGATCCACCCTTCAATACCATTACAAATCATTACTCATATCTAATAACCAAAATAAATAATATGCCTTATCAAATATCCATATTTAATAAAAGATGCATTTTTATCAATAATTCCCTAGTTAATCAAATAACTTTCAAAGTAAACACCATATGTGAAATGATATATAGTTTAGGCAATAATAATATCCATCATATAAAGGTATGTATATTCAAGGAAATTTACAATGAAAAATTATTACAAAAGGAAGTTATATTGCAAAGATTATCATTAAGAACATTCTTGAAGAGAATAATATTTAAACATTCCAAAGTGTCCCATACCACTTTGAAACATTTGAATCATAATCTATAAAATTTATGACATTAAATGAAACTTATAATATCATGAGAATAAGGGGATTCATTATATTAGAATAAAAATATAGTATATACACCAAGTAAAAGTGAGTTGGTGCATAATAACAAATTAGTCTCAATGAAATGTAAATTGAGATGAAATTCCCTTACCTCATCCTTCCCTTTTGTTGTGTGGTATTTTTACTTCTGTATAGTGGTTTAAAATATTTTACTAAATAATATCATAACCATACTCATGTATATAATACCATATATTAACTTCTTATAATATCTCATTACCTGTTTGTTAACAACTTTCATTAATTTTACTATTTCAGGTGTTAATTGCCTAATTTTCACATATATGTTTTAAATTGTTATTTATTATTATAATTAATTATATCATGGTTTCATAATCTATATAATTTAAACCATGACTTAATTATCATATATAATCATTATATATGTATTTATAGTAGTCCATAATATTTGGAGATTAAAAATGAAGTGAACCGTTCATGGAGATGGTAGGTTGTACGTACGCATGGACACTACTTTCATTTCATTATTGTATTAAAAGAATGAAAACTAAATAATACATATGTATATTATAATTCCAGTATCATATCTATGTTATATATGTTATATGTGTTTTTTGAAAACCATCCTTTATACGTTCCATTTATGGTGTGAATGAATCACATCGCTTCAAGGTGGCAGTATTCCATACTTTCTCAAATTATGTTATCATATTAACAAAAAATATAAAGTATTAAAGGTATGTGTTATAAAATGATGATGTTAATTAATCACATCGTTTCAAGGGGGTGGTAGTCCATACTTCCTCAAACGATGTTATCATATTAACGCAAAATGTAAAGTTTTAAAGGTATGTGTTAAAAAATGATTAAATAGGTATAAAGACATAATAAATATCATGTATATCATCTATAAACATATTTTCCATTATAATGGCCTCCGTGATAGGTGGTAAAGGAAAATTGAACAATCATCGTTTCGTGAGGTAGTAGTTCGTTGTACACAGAAACAGTATGTTCGTTACACATTAGATGAAGGTGTGTGTAAGTGTAGGTCAAAACCTTTACATAAAAAAAACCTAGTACATTTAGGATACTATTTTTTTATATAAGTATGTAATAAAGATATTTTAGGGGGTGGATAATGGAAATTAATCTAGAGAGTTTGAGAGAAGACGTTACCTCTTAATTGGGTAACTTCTTTTGGTTTGTACCAAAAGGATTCCTTAGAAGGATTCCTACCCAAAGGGAGGCTTAAAGGTATATGGGAGGTATTTTGAGAATATATATTTTTTATATATTGTCTAAACCTAATTTTTTTGAGAGGTGTGAGTAATGGGGAGAGGTGGTGGCCTTTTTATAGGGAAGGAAAAGGACTCACTTGGAATTTTTGGAAACAAGTTAGGTGTACACATGTTCTTTCCTAAAAAAAGTCACAAAAAACTAAAAAAACTAAAGAATATAATGTTTATGGATGGTTTATCACCATAAAATGGGTGTTATACAAGTGTCTAGGTCATTTGGGCCATTAAGTTAATGGTTTAGTCCTTTACTAAGCTTAATTTTTCCTTAATAATTGTAATTAATTTTAATTACTTTCACTAATATTTTTGATCCAAAACTAAGTTAAACTAATTAGAAATTAGAAATTATGATTATTAAAAATATGGAATCCATTTTTTCCAAATTCCAATCACATAAGTGACATAAATTCATTTAAAATTCATCTCGTAACCATGACGACAATGCGAGTTTTTAAAGTAAAAACCTCTAAAGGTTTTCTATGTTTTTATATTAAATTTCAAAGTGAAATTGATTATAATAACTTAAATTGGATTAATTTATAAAAATATTATATAATTAAACTTTAAAACTAAAATAAAACATAATTTAACATTATATATAAATCAAATGAAAAAGCAATTTTGAACTAAAATGCAGTATTTTTAACTATTCATTAAAAATGATATGTTTCTGAAAAATATCAAAAATTAACCATGACATAATTATTATGTTAGATTTCAAATATTAAGTTTCTTTTGACATATTAAATCAATTAAAGTTTCAAAATTAAAATTTAAAATACGTTTTCCAATAAAAGGTGGTAAGATTACCTTTATAAAAATATAGTTTTTTCTGTGTAAAATAGGGTTTGTTCTTATCTTATGCATATCAAACATAATGGGTGAATATAAAAAATATTTTATTTAATATATAATATATATATTTCATTAAAATCAATCAATAATTATAATTAACTACGTTTATTAAGACAAAACTCCTTTGGAAACATATAAATAATAATATTTCTTTTTTATATCCAATTTTTTCTTATTTCTGTTTCTCTTTAGTTTGTAACAATTGAATTCATTTTATATTTATAAAAACCATATATTTTCATAAGTTATTTAATATTATTCATAATTAATAGTTTATATATTATTATATTAAATAATAATATTTTAGTAATATATTATTGTTTGGTAAAACTCGGTCTTACGTGTAACGCAAACCATCGAAGAAGGTATCTATTGAGTGTTAGACATGCTAACTCAGTGTTGTATGAATTAAAAAAATATTAAATATATCAAATCTATTTAAAATAGTAAATATATTTTAAATTATCATGATATTATATCCTCTTATGTTCTTGGTGTCGCGTGTCATGCATGCTATCAAATATAAGGTTTTTACTTTAGAATTTCAGGGTGTTACATTTTTCCCACCTTAATTAAATTGCATCCATGCAATTTAAACTCAATCTCAGTGATATAGGGATTGAAAATAAAATATTTTTGAAAGAACCACATTGTAAAAAGGGTTAATATCACATATTATTAATAATAGAGAAAGGAAAGTATAAATGTTAGGTAACTAGGTTCTATAGTAGGAGAACATAGGTGAGAGATGGAAACACAAATATGGAAGAAAAAGTCCAACAATCAAGTTCTGATGGAGAGTATTAGAGAAAATTTTCAGATTATTTTTTAACAAAAAAACCATAAACCATAGGTGTGAATAAATGTCATTTATATAATAAAAAATGATGATAATAGGACAACATTTTTGTTTCAAAACTTTTTTTT
Source organism: Viscum album (assembly GCA_963277665.1). Classification (NCBI taxonomy): domain Eukaryota; kingdom Viridiplantae; phylum Streptophyta; class Magnoliopsida; order Santalales; family Viscaceae; genus Viscum; species Viscum album. Next base: position 66,291,427 of record OY728128.1, read on the forward strand.
CTATAGTTAAGGAATTATTTAACTTTATAATAATATAAGTAAATATACATTTCTATAAATGTAATCATTTCCTTTTACTATTCCTAGAACTATTTCTACTTCATCTCTTAGAACATGATGCATTATATGATGACGTAATACATTAACCTATAAAATATCATCCAATGATCATCTTAAACCATTTTATAAATAGTTAACTTTTCCAATAGATTATAATCCAATCAATTATGAAGGAGAGTCACTAAATTTTCAAAATTTACTTATCATTAACCTTTAATCAACATGAATTATCTCTGAATTTTTTCATTCCAAACATGTGAATAACTTTTCCATGTATCCTCTTGAAATATTGTAATAACTTGAATCACCATAAAAGCTCATTGGAAACATGAATTCTTCTTTATTCCTTAAGTAAGACACAAATTATTTGATATATTCCTTTAATCCAAAATTGTTTTAAATTCCATCAATGATATCATAGAACACTTGTTGAAAATTCATTAAGGTATTCCGAACTTATCCAAATCAATCATTTCTTCATCATTATCTCAACATAAGGAACATATTAAGGGTTTTCTTCCCCTCAATCATGTGTTTTCTGAAAATTTTAACTTTCTACTTAATGAGTTTTATTGGTACCATTCAGAATATGATATCAAATCCTTATTTAAAGAGTAACACAGTACAATACTTACATATTTCATAAATAATATGATGATAAAATCCTAAACAAAATACTTTTACAACATATTTATTGGGTCCAAATATAGAAGTACATTAATCATTCCACTTCAGTTGTGTTAATAACATATTCTTAACCATGATCCCTTATCTTATTCAAAGGTATATTCCATTAACATTTGGGGAGTTCGTTTACATAGTCCCCCATATCCTTGAAGTTGTAACATTGATTAACAGTGTTTTCTTTTTTTCCTTTGCATTATTTTTCCTGGTTACCTTTTCCCCACACTTATAACAAACTCCCAATCCTTTTATGTATTTAACAGGGTGATTCTTTCCATAGTTATCACATATTGGAAAATGATTATTTCCCTTCATCTTCTTTGACTTATTCCCCTTTTCATGTTGTTCAGAAGACCTATTATTCTCTTGGTTTCCCTTAAATTCATAGGACTTGGAGACTTCTTTCTCTCTCTTGATAGAATATAAAACTATTTCATCGTATGAAAAAAATGTTTGAGACACCAACACCCTTAGGATACTTGGATTATGTTATTAAAATAAGTGGTCGATATTGTAGTATGTGTTTCATATATAATCCATAGCATACCTGGCTAACCTTGTAAAGGTAACTTTATAATCTGCAACACGCTCTTATTACTTTTTCTTTAAGCAAATGAACTTCCTCTTCATCTCAATTTGTTGATCATGAGGAAATTATTTATCGAATAATTTCTCCTTATAAGTTCTATATTCCATGATTTTAATTTCTTCTTCCTCCTTGGTATTCTGGATCAGATACCACCACTAGTCGGCGTCACCTTGGAGACAATATAATTTAAGTGTAACCTTTTCCTTTTCTCTACATTCCAAGGATGTAAATATCTTCTCCAGAGTCTTAATAAATTTCTCAAATACAATTGGATTAGTAGTCCAACTAAACGATGGGGGATTCTGCCGCATAAATTGATCTTGCATAGGAGATTATCTCTATGGAATAGGTTTCTCCATTCATGCAAGGTTATTTTTCATAACCTAACTATGCTACCCTAATATATCCATAACTTGTTCAGATCCAATACCAGCTGTATTTGTTTCCTTAGTAAGGAAATCTCTATATTTTCCATGAGTAATGATACCATTATTCCTTCTAGGTTCCATTTCTAAATAATGGAATACACTGGATTATCTCATAAAGTTATGAACTTTGTATAACTATAAATACGGTATAGAACATAACATAAATTTATGAATCATAAATCCTATAATAATAAAATTTGGTTAATTTGGGGTAATATTTAATTTAAAATCCTTCATAATGGTAGGAAAAGAAAATGTGAAATATCCTATTGGTATTCCTAAGAGTGTAAAACCAGGTGTGCAGTAAGACCTGTTTTTATGTACCAGGTTACCCCGAGTCAGACCTGAAACACCTTGTCAAAGTTATTACTCCTAGGTGATTTTGTACTAGAACCACGTCCACTTGTAGTACCATACATGGATGTATTTCTAATAATACCCACACAATCACTACCTTACCAAAATTCTAGGATGTTATTGCATACTTATCCTCAATGTCTATCTTAGGGTTGTTCTACTTAATCTAAGTCTTCTAAATCTAGTTTCCAAGGTTACTGCTAAAATTCCTTTGGTACCAACTATAACACCCTAACCCCAGAAGCCTGGAGCTAGTGCATTGTCTTATTACATTAGCATGATTACAAGGAATCAAATCCCGAAGGGCTGACCAGTTTAGTAGTCTTAGAAATCCAGATTATATACACGATGCCTACAATATAATGGTAAATAGAAATTACAAACATGGTACATATATAAATGAAATAAAATGCATCCTTGAAAGACTATTCAAATATTTTTTTTTCATTACCTGGAGAAGTGAAATATAATAATGGTGAGCTAAAATGATCAGTAAGGGTAAGTAAAGAAGAACAAATAATGAATCAATGAGGATAAATTAACATGGAAATGTAAATAATTGATAACACATGCATTCAAATAACTAGATAAGGAAAAATCAATGTCAAGGTAAGAAACTAAAACACATGCCATTTATTTGATGAACTAAAATTAAATTTATCCATAGATATGTCGAATAAAAATATCATGGATGAATAATAATTGTAAATAAATGAGGGAAATGCTTTGTTAATGGGCGTTATGTCTAAGGCACATGAAAACCCATATCATTAAGACCTTTCACAAGACGGTTTAAACTATTCTGATTTGTGCAACTAATTTGTCTCATGAGAATCTATCGATGCATCAAGGAGATATATAAATTATGGGACCCACCCTTCAATACCAATCCAAATAATTACTCATATTTAATAACCAAAATAAATAATATGCCTTATCAAATATCCGTATTGAATAAAAGATACATTTTTATCAATAATTTCCTAATTAATCAAATAACTATCAAAGTAAACACCATATGTGAAATGATATACAATTTAGGTAATAATAATATCCATCTTATAAATTTATGCATATTCAAGGAAATTTACAATGAAAAATGATTACAAAAGGAATTGATATTTCAAATATTACCATTAATAACATTCTTTAGGAGAATAATCTTTAAACATTCCAAAGTATCCCATACCACTTTGAAACATTTGAATCATAATATCTAGAATTTATGACATTAAATGAAACTTATAATATCATGAGAGTAATGAGATTAATTATATAAAAATAAAAAGGATGTATATATACCAATTAAAAGTTAATTGAATCATAATAACAAATAATTCTCAATGAAATGTAAATTGAGATGAAATTCCCTTACCTTATCCTTCCTTTTTGTTGTGTGGTATTCATCCTTCTGTATAGTGGTTTAAAATATGTTACTAAATAATTTAATAACCATAATAATATTTATAATACCATATATTAACTTCTTATAATATCTCATTACCCATTTGTTAATAACATTCATTAATTTTACTATTTCAAGTGTTAATTGCCAAGTTTTATCGAGTAAGTTTTAACTTGTTATTTGTTGTTATCATTAATTATATCATGGTTTCATCATATAAAAAATGTAAAACAAAACTTAATTATAATATATAATCATTATATATATATTTATATTAGTTCATAATATTTGGATATTAGAAATGAAGTGCACCGTTCATGGAGACGGTATTCCATACGTACGCATGCACACTACTTTCATTTCATTATTGTATTAAAAGAATGAATAATAAATAATACATATGTATATTATAATTACAATATCATATATATGTTATATATTTTTCATTGTTTTTTTAAAACCATCCTTTATATGTTTCATGTATAGTGTGAACGAATCACATCGCTTCGAGGGGGCGGTAGTCCACACTTCCTCAAACTATGTTATCATATTAACGCAAAATGGAAAGTATTAAAGGTATGTGTTATGAAAGGATTAAATAAGTATAAATACATAATAAATATCATTTATATCATATATAAATAAATTTTACATCACAATGGCCACCATGATAGGTGGTAAAGGAAAATTGAACAATCATCGTTTGCAGTAGTTCACTGTACACAGAAATAGTATGTTCATTACCCATTAGATGAAGGTGTGTGAAAGTGTAGTTTGAAACATTTACATAAAAACATAATAGTATATTTTGGATACTATTTTTTTTATATAATAATGGAATAAATATATTTTAGGGGGTGTATAATAGAAATGAAACTAGAGATCTTGAGAGAAGACGTTACCTCTTAATTGGGTAACTTCTTTTGGTTTGTACCAAAAGGATTCCTTGGAAGGATTCCTGCCCAAAGTACGGATTCAAGGTCTAGGGGAGGGATATTGGGAATCTATATTTTCAGATATTGTCCAAACCTAAGTGTTTTTAGAGGTGGGAGGAATGGGGAGTGGTGGTTTCCTTTTATATGAAAGGGAAAAGACTCACTTGGAATTTTTGGAAACAAGTTAGGTGTACACATGTTATTACCTAAAAAAAGTTATAAAAAACAAAAAAAACTAAATAATGTAAGTTTTATGGCCAAAATTTGGCTAGAAAATTGGTTTTTAACAAGTTTTTAGGTCATTGGGTCCCTTAAGTTAAAGGTTTAGTCCTTTATTAAGCTTAATTTTTTTCTTAATAATTATAATTAATTATAATTGCTTTTACTAATATTTTTGGTATTAAACTAGTTTGACCTTATTATAAACTATAAATTATTCTAATTCCAAATATGTAATCCATTTTTCCAAATTATAATCACATAAGTGGAAGAAATTAATTTAAAATTCATCCCGTAAGCAGGACGACAACACGGGTTTTTAAAGTAAAAATGTCCAAAAGTTTTCTATGTTTTTTATAGTCAATTTCAATTTAAAATTGATTATAATAACCTAAAATGGATTAATTTATAAAAATATTATCTAATTAAACTTTAAAACCAAAATAAAACATAATTTAACCTTATAAATAAATCCGATGAAAAAGTAGTTTTGAACTAAAATGCAGTATTTTTAACTATCCATTAAAAATGATTTGTTTCCGAAAAATATAAAAAATTCACAATAAAATAATTATTATGTTTCTATTTAAAATATTATTTTTTTGACATATTAAATCAACTATAGTTTCAAAATTCATATTTAAAATGAGTTCTCCAATAAAAGGCGGTAAAATTGCCTTTATAAAAATATAGGTTTTTATGTATAAAATAGGGTTTGTTCTTATCTTATGCATATAAAACATAATGGATGAATATAAAAAATATTTTATTGAATATATAACATATATATTTCATTATAATCATTCAATAATTGTAATCAACTATGTTTATTAAGACAAAACTCCTTTGGAAACATATAAATAATAATATTTATTTTTATATTCAATTGGTTCTTATTTTCATTTCTCATTAGTTGTTAACTAATGAATTCAATTTATATTTATAAAAACCATATATTTCCATAATCTAGTTAATACTATTCATAACATCTAGTATATATCTTATTATATTAAATAATAATATTTGAATAATATATTATTGTTCGGTAAAACTCGGTCTTGCGTGTAAAACCATCGAAGAAGGTCGATATTGAGTGTAACACATGATAAATCAGTGTTGTGTGAATTGAAATATATAAAATATATCAAAACTATTAAAAATAGTAAATATATTTTAAATTATCATGGTATTATATCCTCTTACGCACTTTTCATCGCATGTCATGCACACTATTGAATAAAAGGTTCTTACTTTAGAATTTCTGGGTGTTACAAGGAAAGGATGGGAAGATAGGTTGAGACTAACTAACATTGAAAATAATTTTCTCAATATGAAATGTATTGAGTTGAAAATTCGATTGAAAAATATAGAATCTATAAAAACTATAATTTCTCAATAAGTTGAAAAAAAGTGTTTACACACAAACTTTAGAAATTATTATTGCTTCAAAGAAGACTCAAAATGGTGTAAAAAAGATTGAGATAATACAAAGAAGCATCCACATCAAGATAATATAAATTGGTAACCTAGTACATAATTAAATTAGTTAGTGTTGAATTTATTTTTTTCTGTAAATATAGAAAAAAACTCAAAATCTATAAAAATGTGGAAGAGTTATAATTATGAAAAACCCACCACATCGTTAGGGGTGGAGGTTAGAATGTACAAAAAATGTACCCCCACCAAAGGATCACAAAAAGTTATAGTTCTATCCCAAAATTAGCAAGGAACCCAATTTGGATAGATTTCTTTCACAAGAAAAAGAAAAAGATTAATTGGGTGATGTTAGTGCTACTTAAGATTTGGGTATAGGGTTATTGATTTTTTTCACAAAATATCGACATGTGAAGATTATGGAAGCCCTAAACTAAGGTAGAGCAAAGATAAAACATGTAACAAACCTAATGGTTAAAATCATAATTGATAGATGAAGAATAATATATCTGTAAGGAATAAATTTGAGACCTTGGAGAGGTTTTGTGATTTTTCAATTTTTTTTGGCCATTTATATGGATAGTGTTGGTATCTACCATGATTTTAAAATTATTTTAATAATCATAAGAGATGTCCACAACAAATAACCAAGTAGATAAAGAAGAAAAACAAGTCTGTCTTGGGATAGAATCAAAAAGAAAAAGTTGAATCCAATCATCCCAATTAGAGAATGTAGAAAGATTAAAAGGGTATTCAACCTACAAGTGAAAAGTTATTTTATTATATTAAGAGAGGAAACATCATAGAAAATTTAAATATGGATATGAATGTCAAATTAAATGGGAGAAATCCAGTAACCAAAAAGAAATATTCAATCCAAGAAAGTGATAGTAGGATTGGTATAGTGGTGGACATATCTGATGAAGAGTATAAAAGGAAATACAAATAGGGAAACCTAAAATATGGAAAGTAAGTGTATGGAGGTGAAAAAAGGAAGGACATGTGGCTGTAAAATGAATGATTGTTTTTCTTGGTCAAATAAAAAACAAGGGAAAATCATGAATAACTCAAAGTACCATGAAATATGTTGTCAAAAGGGAGTCAACACATGAAAATAAATATGATCATGTGAAGAAAGAGTGTCTGACCATATGGGAAGATCATTTGTACAAATAAATGAAGTTGGAGAAAACTGAAAAGATTCAAAATTCTCTAGATTATAAAGTTGATAAACCTATTGCAACAAAGGAGAAGGGTGAAATAAATAATAAGTCCATGCTACCAAGTAACATTAAGATTTAGAAATCCAAAGTGGAAGAAATAATGAATAGGTATAGGAAATTTAGACCATCAAAGAAAGCTATCTTATCCCAATGGATCACACTGAAAAGCTTAAGGAATACCCAAATTATTCCCATACTATGTTGGAAATGCATCATGAAAGATATAATTGGAGGTAAGATTGAAAAAGGTATAAATGGTGAAAGTTTTAAATTTTAGAAATATTGAAAGATTATCCACCATGTAATATCAAAATTGGAATTCATATCATAATTGGTGTCATATATCCTGACTAGTATCATTCATATTTAAAAATAACCATGGTGAAGAAGCATTGAAGAGAATCACTTGAGTGGGAAGATTATAAGAAAAATATTCCATAAATTACCCATTTCACATGAATTTAGGATTCTAGATAGAGATGAAATTAAATATTGTGGTATTATTCTCATTCTCCCTTCCTTTTTTTAACTCATTTATATTATGTTAATCAAGGGGTAGCAATTATCTATCAAAGTGGGGTAGAAATTCCTTACACTTGAATGTTTTTTATGTGTGTTAAAGTGAGTGAAGGTTATTTAACTATTTTTATAATCTATTTGAATATTACATTGATAATTAAAATTAGAGTTGGTGTCCCACCCATGGTGTGATTTTCATGTATTTTTCATTTATTTTTGGTCTTGATTTGTTTTATTTTTTTCTTGGAATTTTTCAAGAAAATGGATGTTTTTAGAGGGATAGAGGGTGACACATGGCTAGCACACAGTTAGTATATGTCACATCCATGAATTATTTTAAATTTATTTTTAATTTACATTATATTATTTCTTTGTTTTTAGTGGTTTCCCATGTATTTTGGAGAAAAGGGTGGTTTCTTCAAGATTTGAGCCAAACTATGAACCCATTTCCATATTTAAAAACAAAATTTGTTTATTTTATAAATCATTAGTTTTTTTTAACATTTTTCACCCATTAAACTTACCAAATGGACTAAACTAAACTATTAAAACCACCATGTCCATTTGGAACCCTTAAAAACTAATAATAATGGTGGATTTGGGTGATTTATTCTGGCATTAGGCCAGCCCATGATCCCATTTCCAGTTTTTAAAAAATATTTTATTTGTTTTATATCTCATTCATATTTGAAGATTTTTTGGTTATCCCACCTCCCACTCGATCACAAAAAAACCTAGGCACACCCCCATGTTCCATTTTCCCTCTTTGAAGCTTATCTGCATTTTAGATTAGGGTGAATTTCCCCAAGTCTTCTCAAATCATCAAGATTTGCAAAGGTAATTTTTTTTCTTTCATAAATCATTTATTTTTACTCATTTCCCCCAAATATTATTTACATGATTATTCCCGACCTAATGAGCCTTTACATTGAGTTATAAACCTTTAAATCTCCTCAAAGGGTATAGATCTAAGGGAAGATGAAGAGTTCTCTAGTTTTCAAGGTGAGTTTCCTTTTCCTTTATCCTCCTTCCTCCTCCTCCCATTATTTATTGGATATATCTTCCTCCCTTGTCATAAAATACCTAGGGCTCTATCATTACATGATTTTTATGGGGTTTTCATTCTTTTAGGCCTGGTATTCATAGATATAGGGTTTGTGAACCCTCATGGAAGGTTTTCAGGTGCGCGTTTCCATTCCGCCATGGTTTCAAGGTAGGTTCTCCAAAGAAATTTTTTCATAATTTAATATTCATATTTTCATTGATTTTTTAACATTATATGTATTCTAGGTATTGTTTTTCACTCTTTGGTTTAATTGTTTAGTGTGTAAGAAGGGAATACTAAGCCCTGTTTTGTGAAAATTGTGTTGTTTTGGTTAAAGTGTTCACACTAAGTGTTTGTTTAAATGATCCATTTGCTTTCACACCTGACTTATTATTTTTAGAACCTTTTTAGATATTTAAATAAATGTTTGGAATTCAAATTTGGTTTTATAAAATTTTTAGTGTTAAATAGACATTGTTTTTTTAATTGTTGCATGCCTCATTTTTAGGAAAGTGATCGGTTGGATTTTTTGTGCTCAAGGTGATATAAAATGATTTTTTTGAAATATGAAAAAATATTTTCATCATGTGAATAAATTTTTTGGGTTTATTATTTGGGTTCCAATATGGTTTTGGGTTTTATAATGAAGTGAGTATCGGTTTTTAGGGTGTTTTGGCATGTGTTCTTAGTAAATGGTCTATTTGGCACCTTTATAGAAATGGATGGGTTTTGAATGTGTAACCTGAGTTTTTTAAGCATTTAAATAAATTTTATATTTCTTTTAATGGTGTTTTTACATCAATTTATGAATAGTTTAATTAGTTATTTTGATAAATGTTGTTTTTGTGAAGAATGCTTAAAGGCCCGTTTGACATTTTTCTTGTAAAAATGGTTTTCATGCGTACTTCATGTTGTATCATTTAGAGCCATTTTATGGTCCATAAAATTTATTTGTTAAATATTTTTGGGGATTCAAAATATGTTTTGACATGGTAATGGTGGGTGTTTGGCCTTACAAGATCATTTTGAATGGATTTTATGTGCAAAGCCTCGTTATACTTCTTGAAATTGTTTTATGAAAATTTTAAGTGGTTTATTGATCCGTGAAAGAAATGTGAAGCATGTTTGTGGGATGTTTGTTTGTGTATGATTTATGAATGAAATTTTCATGTGTAAAGTTTATTTTATAATATATGGAACTTTATTAAGAACTAAATGGAAACCTGGGTATCTAGGTGGGTGGATGTGTACAAGTATGGTAGTGATCCGAAGTGGTTTCATCTCTGTTTCACGTAACAAGTTTGAAGATGAAAAAACTAACTAAAATTTGATAATGATGTTGGGGAAAAATATGTTATGGGTATTTTTTCCCTACTAGTGGCTCATGCACGAGAATAGATATTTTTTTATGTTTACTTTTATACTGAGATACGAGGTACCTGGGGCCCACAATGAACAAGTGCCTAGGGGTGTTCCCGTGACTTGTGATCATTGGCTATTTTTTACTCACCATCATAGTATGGTGCGTTTGGTTCATAAATTAAGAAGAATGTGTGTTTTATTTAAAATTGTACATTCTTTCAAGAAGTCCTCTTGAAAACAGTTTTTATTTTGAAGTTTCATCTTTTTGAAATTGGTTACTAGAATTTCCTGGTTATGAAAACTTGCAACCATTTTATTTTATAATGATTATAGAATGGAACCATGTTTGGAAAATATAATTTTATATAATTTATTTCAGACTTCGAATTGATTTTTATTTTACTTTAAATTAAGTTCATTGGGGATAGAGTATTTGGCTAACCTACTGAGTTTTAATACTCACTTCTATAGGCTTCTTCTGTTTTTTACCTTGTGCAGGTTTCAACTCCAGTTTGATTGACTTGGTAGATATGTGATAATTGTGTTAGAGAGTGGCCATCAGGGTCACATGGAGATATTTAGTTGTTAGGTTTGGTCGATTGAGTTGTTTGGTTCAATTTTACTTTCACTTCCACATGCAAATAATTTTTTGTTCAACTTTTATATAAATGTGTACTGGGATATCTGTTTCTTTCCACTGGTTGTTTAATTTTTTATATATGTGAAATTTTTTTCCCATGTCACTATACCAATTCCCTAGGTGCTTTTTTCTATCTCTTGAGGATCGAGAACATCTCTCGAGAGTTTTTGTGGGATGGCCTGGGTGACCGGTTCAGGGCCAACTCGGTCTGTTTCATGAAAAAATGGTATCAGAGGAGGTTAGATCTTAGTAGAACTTTATTTTTAGAGGTCCCTTGTTATTTGGGGGATATCAAGGTACATGGATTAGTATTTTTGGGACTTTAGGGTTAAGTGTGGGAAGAGCGTCACAGACTCTTGATCGTTTCGATCCTCAGGTTTCAATGGGATGACCAATTTTATTAGTGTCCTTAGTTCTTGTTGATTTTTTGGTGTTGGGATACAATAATGGGAGTTGGAATAATGGTTTCACTAATCTCATATGGAGTGGCAAGCCATATAGATCCAGGGCATGGTCCTGATAAGGCTCTCTATTTTGTTGGTATGTTTGGCATGTGGATGCCAACCATATGGTCAAGTCACCCACCTACACTAGTTCCCTTTTGTGGGTCTCTTGGGACTTTCATGAATCCAAATATTATTTTGAAAATCCTTGTGTGAGAATTGTAGAAATTGGTTTTCAAATTTTTTTATAACAATGGTTTTATAAAGTTGGGTTTTGTGAAAAAAATCTTGGGAATAAAGTGAAAATGATTTAATGGGATTGGATTTTCCCTAATCTAAACTTTTGGTTTGTTGAAATGAAATGTTTTGAAAGCATGGATCATTTTAAGGTGATTCTGAAACTTTATTTTAAATGGTTTTTTTAGGCTGTTGAAAAGTGATTGAATCTAATGAATTGGTTTTGGAAATTGGTTTTGAGTGGTTGGTGTTTTCCTAGAAAGGGTCTTAGTCTCTGTGGCCATAGGATTATGAAAAGATACCTTACTGAATTTTTAAAAATGGAAAGGGTTTGTTTTGAGTAGATTGGTTGTTTTGGAAGTTGTTAAAAATGAAAAGGGGTAGGTTTTTAAGAAAATGGTTCTTGATTAAATGTAGTTGGTTTTGTGAAATATGAAAATGGTTTTTGACTTGGTGGTTAGTGTGCCTTTGGAAGGTACATGATTTTTGGAATGATGTTGTTTTGTTTTAGCCTTTGGTGTTTTCATGGGTGCTCACATGCATGGTTTTATGGATATCTAGATGCATGGATGGTATGGAATTGTGTTTGGGTGCCCGGGATGGCATGGAAATGTGCATGTGAGTGAGACTTGATGAAACACCATTGATTAATGTGAAAATCCACCAAGTTAGTTTGTTTTTCAAAAGTGTTTTGATCAAAAAAATTATGGCATTTGTTTATAAACCAATGGTTATGTGGCTGGTTTTTCCTATGTCTTAGATGTGTTGTTTATTTGTTATGCTTCCTTGTGATCTGGAAGTCATACTCTTGTTGTGTCTTGAGATGGGATCTTGTTGGTGGCTCATTTTTCAAGTAATTTTTATTGGGTTTCTAAAGATGTTTTGAATGTTTTTATATGGCCACGGATGGTTCTCTGTTGGCAAGATTTATAGTTTATCAGCCTAAAGATTCGTTCAAAGGATTAAATCCACCTCTTTGAATGATTCCTCATCCCGTTTGTTGTAATAGAGATCTGTTTGGGCTCGGATTAAAGTGCCTTCCTATTATGGTGACTCCCTCAGTTGTGGTAATAGTGCTCGGTGGTGTTGATGTGTTTTGCAATGTTCCTTATCTATTATACTCATTTGGAGTGAGGGAGAATGTTTGTGTTTATCCTTATGTTTGTATTGTGTGATGGTGTTTTGTTTGTACTTGTGAGCTTTATGGGGTGTTTTGATCCTTAGATCCTGACTACGATGCAGCAGATGCTTCAAACATCATGGATCCATCCATAGTCCTTAGAGTGAAGCTTTTCACGGAGTCTGGAAATCGCTAAAGGTGTGGGGAGCTCGACTAATCTTCTGCCTCCACCGTGGTGGTAAGTTAGTTTCTATGTCTCTATTGTGGTTCCTCATCAATGTAAATTTCCTCTTGTCATAAAGAGCATGGTGGACTTACCCCTCATGTGGTGTCTATAGTTGTGACTTCTTGGATGTGGGTTTCTGATTAATGTCCCTGTGTGGAACGCCTATGTGAGTCGGGTGTGTTCTTGGTTTTACCTATTCTTAGCTGGAGAGTGTTGGGTAGTTCCTTTATTTCTTTTGTGGTTTCAGTGGCCTAATTATTGGGTCCCCTTCCCTCCCCTCCCCGAGTGGTGGGGGTATGGATCTATGTAAAAAGTGTTGGCCCACTTCTTGTACCCTCTGTTCGGGAGTGGGTGGTTTAAATGTTCATGTTGTGTTCCTCTTATCTTGGGTTGGTAGGTTTTTGTGGGGGATTTTTGGTGGGATTGTGTGGGAGAGGCCCATTCCTAGTGCATGTGGAATTCTTGTTTGGTTGTTTCTAGTTAGTTATTAATGGTGGATAGACCCACCATGGGTCTTGTAAATCTTTCTTTTAAGGATTTTCAGATATTAGTTGTTCTCTAATGGATGGGAGTCCGTTCTAGCCTCCCCCCAAATCATTGTCTTTCGTGAGTGCTCTTTGGTTTGGGTGATCGTTGGGTTTATTGGGAGAAGACCCAATAATCTGGTTCTTAACTTGGTTGTGGAGGTAGTGTCTTGATCTTTCCATTAATTCTCGAGAAGCGGTTGTGATTTGGTGTTTTTTTGGTCAAGAGGATTAAGTTCTATTAATGGTAAATGAGATGTCCTTAGCTTGAGAGGCTAGATCTTGTTGATGAGGAATCCTTAGGCATTGATCAGTCAGTCAGAATGTGTTGTGGATTTCTGAGGGAGGAAAGTTTTTATAGTGGGGAGAATTGTCAGATATATGAATTATTTTAAAGTTATTTTTAATGTACATTCTATTCTTTTTTTGTGGGGGTTTCCTAGACATTTGGGAGAAAAGGGTGGTTTCTTCAAGATTTGTTCAAACCATGAGCCCATTTCCAGATTTAAATTTTTTTTTCTTTTATAAATACTTCATTTTTAAATTTTTTTCACCCATTACACTTCCCACATGGCCCCCAATAACCTATTAAAAACTCTATGTCCATTTGTACCCCTTATGAACTCATACTAATGGTGGATTTGGGTGATTTATTCAGGAATTAGGCCATCCCATGAGCCCATTTCCAATTTTAAAAAAATATATTATTTGTTTTATATCTCATTCATTTTTGATTATTTTTCAGTAATTCCATATCTAACTCGACCCCACAAACACTAGGAGCACCCCATGCTCCATTTTCCCTATTTTGAGCTCATCTTCATCATGTATTAGGGAGAATTTCCCCAAGGCTTCTCAAATCGTCTAGATTTACAAAGGCAATTTGTTTCTTTAATAAATCATTCATTTTTTAATCATTCCCCCACAAATCTTCTTTCCTTGGTTTGTACAAACCTAAGGAGACTCTCTATTGAGTTCCAAGACATTCCCTCTCCTCTAAGGGTGTGTATATAAGAGAATATGAAGAGTTGTCTAGTTTTCAAGGTGAGTTTCCTTCTCCTTTATCCTCCTTCCTCCTCCTCATTCCATTATTTCTTGGATATCTATTCCTCCTTAGTCATGAAATACCTATGGTTCTGTCATCCCATGATTTTTTATGGGGGTTTCATTCTTTTATGTCTGGTCATCATAGATATAGGGTTTTTGAACCATCATGGAGGGTTTTCGGGTATGCATTTCCATTTTTCCATGGTTTTGAGGTTGGTTATCCGAAGAACTGACTTTATAATTCAATATTTATCTATTTATTTCTATTTTTACCTTATATGTATGCTAGGTATTGTTTTTCACTATTTGGTTTAATTATTTAGTGTGCTAGAAGGGTATATTATTCCTTATTTTGTGAAAATTGTGTTGTTTTGGTTAAAGTGTGCACACTAAGTGTTTGTTTAAATGATCAAATTGATTTATCACATGAATTATAATTTTTAGAAACTTGTTTGGATATTTAAATAATTTTTTTTCATGATACTTTTGTTTTATAACCTTTTTAGTGTTAAATAGAGTTTGTTTTATTAATTGTTGCATGCCTCGTTTTCGGGAAAGTGCCCAGTTGGATTTTGTGTGCTTAAGGTGATATAAAATGATTGTTTTGGATTATGAAAAAATATTTTCAGCATGTGAATCAATGTTTTTGGGTTCCTTATGTGGGTTCCAGTCTGGTATTGGGTTTTATAATTAAGTGAGTATAAGTTTTTAGCGTGTTTTGGCATGTGTTCTCGGTAAATGGCCCATTTGGCACCTTTATAGAAATGGATGGGTTTTGAATGTGTAACCTAAGTTTTTGAGGGGTTTAAGTAAATTTTATATTTCTTCAAATGGTATGTTTACAGATCTTTAGGAATAGCGTATTTTTTTCTTTTGATAAATGTTTTTTTGTGAAGAATGCTTAAAGGCCCATTTGACATTTTTCTTGTAAAAATGGTTTTCATGTGTACTTCATGTTGTATCATTTGGAGCCATTTTATGGTCCATGAAATTGATTTATTAAATGGTGTTGGGGCTAACAAATATGGGTTTATATGGTAATGGTGGGTGTTTGGCCTTAAAAGATCATTTTTGATTGGATTTTATGTGAAAAGCTTTGTTATACTTCTTGAAATTGTTTTATGAAAATTTTAAGTGGTTTATTGATCCGTGGAAGAAATGTAAAGCATGTTTGCGAGATTTTGGTGTGTGTATGATTTGGGAATTAAATTTTCACATTAAAAGTGTATTTGATAATATGTGGAACTTTATTGAGCACTAAAGGGAAACTCGGGTATTTAGGTGGGCGGACGTGTACTGTATTCTAGTGATCCAGAGTGGTTTCGTCCTTGTTTCACATAGAAAGTTTGACAATGAAAACACTAAATAAACTACTATGATGATGTTGGAGACCACTAGATTATAGTTATTTTTTCCCTACTATTTTCTCATGCATGAGAACATATATTTTTTATGGATACTATTACACTGAGAAACGAGGTACCTGGGGCCCATAATAAACTAGTGCCTAGGGGTGTTCCTGTGACTTGTGCTCATTGGCTATTTTGTACTCACTATCGGCATACGATGTGTTTTGTTAATAAATTAAGTAGTGTGTGTATTTGATTTAAAATTTTAAATTCTTTAAAGTATCCCTCTTGAAAAATGTTTTTATTTTGAAGTTCCATCTCTTTGAAATTGGTTACTAGCATTTATTGGTTATGAAAAATTGCAACCATTTTACTTTATAATGATTATAGCATGGAACCATGTTTGGAAAACATAATTTTATATATTATATTTCAAATTTGGAATTTATGTTTCTTTTATTTTAAATAAAGTTCATTGGGGATAGAATATCGGGCTAACCTACTGAGTTTTATTACTCACGCCTATAGTCTTCTTCTGTTTTTAGCCATTGTGGAAGTTTTAGCTCGAGTTTGATCACCTTGGGTGACATGTGATCATTGTGTAAGATAGTTAATAGTGGGGTCACATGGAGATTGTTATTTTTCATGTTTTTTCAGTTGAATTGTTTGGTTCAGTTGTACTTTCACTTCCACGTGAAAATAATGTTCATTTCATCTTTTATATAAATGTGTACTGGGCTGTACGTTTCTTTCCGATAGTTGTTTAATTTTTTATATGTGGGAGAAATAATTACCTTTTCACTCTACTAATTCCATCTGTGCTTGTATCCATACTGGGAGGATCAGGAATGCCTCTTGGGACTTGTCGCGGGCAGGCCTGGGTGACCGGTTCGGGGTCAACTCGGGCTGGTTCTTGACAGTAGACACTATGAATTGGACCTATACAAACCGTGTGGCCTAGAAATAAGAAATGGGGAGCCTAAAAATTTATGAATATGGATATGTTCCAAGCCCTTGTAAGCTATAAAACCTCCAACACCCCTTGGGGAAGAGGTGTTCGCACTTTTGGTGCATGGTTTGGCAGACTGTGCAGCCAAATCGTGTGGCCTACCTAGACTATTGTTATTTTGAATATAAAATTTTTACTCTCCTTTATTTTTAATAACTTTTACCCTAATTTATACCCATTAGGTCTCTACATCCCTATTTTCACCTCTCCCATTCTCTAACCTCATCTTGGCTTTAAATCCTAGGTGATTTCGGCTTGGTTCTTCAATATTTCTCTAAGTAATTTCCACCTCTTGTTCTTCCTTCATCTATTCTTCCTTTATTCTTGAATTTATTTATCTATAGTGGTCATGTTGACCTAGAGTGGGTTAAATAAGAATATTTTTTCTTGGATATTTATGTTGGTGGCATTTTATTTATTTCATATAAATCCTCTTATCTTAGATTGTGGATTTCAATCAGAATTTTGTGATTTCAAGAGAAAAGGCAGGTTGTTTGAGGTTGTGCTACTATTTGAAGAGTTAAATATTATTGAATTGTCTTACAATTATTTTATAAATTATTTTTTGTGTAAAAATAGATAACTTTAAAGGTGTTGGTGTGTGTAAATATTTTTAAATGGTTTATCCCATTTGAGATTCTTGGAAATGGTATGCTTGGATTGGAATAACCTGATTTTTGTTAAAAGGGGGTTGGAATGACTTGAAAATAGAAAAAAGAACTTGGTAAACCTAAGTACCTAGGTAGGAAGTATATTAATAGAATATAGGAGAATTGGAAGGTCCATGACCTGGGAATATCTTGCAGAATTAAAACGCGACCCTAAATAAACAATCTATCACAGATTATTACTATTAGACCTTGGGTGCATCCCCACTAATAGCTCATGCACAGGAAGGTTATATGTTGTTCACTGAGAAATAATGTACCTAGAAACTTACTAAACTATGCACTTAGGGATTTCCCATGGTTCTTATACTATGTTTTTACCAACTTTTATTTTTCATAAAATGATTACTTTCCTTTCATAGAAAAACATGTTTTCTACTAAATTGTTTACCTTATTTAAAATAATGAATGTTTATTTATCTTATAATGGATATACATGGAACACTTGGTGGGATCCTACTGGGAAAATGAGGCCAGACCCTACATATACCCAATGGGTATATATAGAACTCGTTTTTTTCTAATTTAGGCAGGCAAGGCCTTCTATGGAGGTGGCAAAGGGCATTCATATTAGTGGATTTTATTTTGGAAGGTTTTGGTTGTAGTGACATAGTGGTAGTTGACCCTCATGAAACATGGAGGATTTTGTTTTGTTTTATTCGTCCCTTCCCCTTTTATTCATTTTGGTTTTGAGTGTAAATGTAAGTATAAACTGAAACTTTTATATGTCTCTTTTGTGGAGATTTTTTATGGATGTTGGATATGATGTTTGTGTACATGTTGTATTGATGCTTGTTATGGATGTGTATAGTGATTCATATGGGTAAATCTTTCTCAAAGGAGTTATTTGATTCCCTTTCCAATCGAGGTGTCACACCCTCACCCGTATGTTTTATTTATTTATTTATTTATTTTTCAACCTTTAAATATTTTTGTTGGGGTTCGAGTTCAGTCTCAGATTAATTACTTTGAGTTATATTTAAAAGTGAGCTTTTTGGTGTTGATTTTGTTGGGTGCACAAGTAGTGCACGAATTTGGAAGCCGCACGGCTTCACCCAGGCAACTGTGCGACCGTCTGCTCTTGAAAAATGAAATTAAATGAATATTGTAATTAAAAAAACATGAATTGTGTCATTTAATTTTTTTTATGGTTATTAAGAATGTTAATATTTTTATTTAGGTGAAAAATTAAATTTCTAATTTTATTATTATGAATTATTAGTAATGTTATTATATTAATTAAAGAAATTGTTAGAAATTATTTTATTGTTGAATTATTATTATTATTATTATTATTATTGTTATTATTATTATTATGATTATTATTTTTATTCCTTTTTTTATTATTACTATTATTATTATTATTATAATTATTTTACTAATATTTTTAATTAGTTTTCTTGACACGTTTTACCGTTTTTTAGGGTTACTGCACTTTCATCTTCTCCCCTCCCTACATGTAGCATGAGAATTCTCCCCTCTAGAAATTCCACTTACCTCGGTTTGGATCCCCCTTACAGCGCCTTACCACCTCAGTTCCCTCCTCCTCTGTAGTGACGCACCCTGCTCCGGCCTCGACCTTTGTCGCGCTTCTCCGCATCAGCCCTTGGACCTGGCCCTTCCTCCCTTACAGTGTGCCCAAACACTGCCCCAACCCCCTATATTCCGGCGTTGAGCCTTCCCACCCAGCCTTCCCTACCTCCGACTCCCAGTTGAATTCTTCTCCAGTGGCGCGTCCTTCCTCCCGCTCAGCACACCCAGCCGCCTCCCCCTACATCGACAAACCAGGACCCCTGGTCCCAATAACGGCCCGTAGAATTCCGTTTCCCCCGAACCACATTTAATTTTTTTCTCTAAATACATTGAGAGTTATAGTAAACTAATAAAACTGATGCCCCTTTCTTTGTATTTTTTTCTTTCTTGTGTGTTGCCCTATCCCATGGGCTCTCTGGGCTTTCCCTAGGGCCAGCCCTGCTTGGTCATTCCCCTTGCTACGTGCGAGCCAGAACAACACTACCTTCTTCCCCTATATCACACCTTGGCCTCCCATTTCCCCTCCATCTCCTTCCCCACTCGGCCTCAGCCTCCTTTGCAGCGTGCCCCAACACCCTCCTCCGGCGAGCAACACCTCCTCCCTACCGGTGTTGTTCATACTAGCCTGCAAACCCAGTCGACCTGCCTCCTCCCATCATGGAAACCACCTGTCCAGTGCGTGCACAACCCCAACATCCTACCTATGTGCACAACAACCTCCCTACCAGAGTTTCCCCATTTTAACGCCCGCACCCTGCCGGTGTTGCCCCGACCAACCTGCCATGCTGGCGTTTCCCTGACCAGCCCTCCGGCGGTCTGTCTCCAGTTGCAACCCCCCGCCGGTATACCATTCTGACTATTTTATTCTATTCTTGTTTTTATCCTTGTTTGATTAGGGGTTTTGGTTAATTTGTTGATTGTTCTTGGTAGGTTTGAAATTTTAGAACCCGCACGGAGCAATTCCAAGCAAGAATTGTCGATGCACATTGGTTCCGAGTTAGGTTCCCATTGCATTTTCTTTTAAAATTTAATTTTCATCTATTTTATACTGTTTTTCCCTATATATATGTGCTAAATATTATTGTGAAGCTTTTGGTTAATTAATTTATTATGAAAATTTATAATTCAATTCTTGTTGTGTAAAAAATGATGTCGTTTTGTTATGATTGCACACACTGGTTTCTTGATTAAATGTTTTATTAATCTGGAACTTGATTTGTGATGCTCAGAACCTAGTTTATCAATTCAAATAAGTTCTTGGCATAAAATTTGTGTTTTCACCTGGTTGAGTCTTATTTAGAAACCGTTTTAGTAAATGTTTCATGTGTCACTGATAAATTATCCGGTTGGATCTTATGGTTTATTTGGGATAGAAAATGATTTGGTTTGTTTTTATAAAAATATTGGCAACATGAGAAGTAGTATTTTGAGGCTCCTTAAATGGTTTCAAACTAGTTTTGGTTTTATAAGGAAATAAGATTTCATAAATGGTTGCAGAAGAGAAAGAGGTGAATTGAGTTTCTTAAAAGGGTTTCTTAGAAGTGATTTGAATAGTTTCATATTTAAAGAAGTGTGTATTTTACTTTTAAAGTGGTTTGAAATGTGATAATTGATTCTGATCTGTTTGGAATTTTAATAAAATTGGATTTGGTTTTTAGACATTGTATGAGGGATTTAAATGGACTATTTTATGAATGGTTATGAAATATAAAACAATGTGTTTACACTCTTTCTAAAAGATAGTTTATTTCTCTTAAAAATGATGTTTTTTTTGGATAGAATTTAAGGCACGTTTGTCACCTTGGTGAGATTTTTGAAAAATCTTAATTATGAAAACACTCATTGGGTGCTTCTCATGCCTCGACTGCATGCAATGAGAGAGAGTTCGTTGTTGGTGATCCTCATAATCTAATGTTTGGGTTCTTCAGCTGGATCCCATTATAATTGTTTAATTTTAAGGAATAAGAAGAGTTCTAGGGGAGACTTGGGGTGAGACCTATTGTGCATTATTATTATATATACTTTGATTGGATGATCGACAGGTATCGGTTGGCTCACCCCCTTTCTAAATACTTGAGACATGGGAACCTGACATATTGAGAGAATATTCTGAGAATTATTTCCGCACTGGTAGGTTATGGTACTAACCAGTGGCCCATAGTAGGCAGATGTTTTTGGGTCCATTGCAATGAGATTTTCCCTCGACCTGCCTGAGAAAGGATGGATGAGTGTTTGAGAATTTTGATTTCATCTTGTGTGACATGTTAACAAGGATGAGGTCTCATGTATCAGTGTCTTCTAGATTATTTTTGATCTTCTAGGTTCACCCATGTCTATTTGGATTTTTTTGCTTGTAATAGTGATTATGAGGCTTATATGTATACCTACATTTCCTTTTCTGTGTGATTTCTATTGTACCTTCCTTTATTTTTTTTCTTGGAAAGTAGTGAGCTAGTTTTGGTTGGGTTTTTAGAACTGGTTTTCAAATGAAAATGTTTTATCCTATTTATACAAATATGAAAATGTAAATGTAACTTTCCCTTTGAAAATGTCATTAAAACTAATGAAAAGAACCTAGATTTGAAAATGGTTAAGGGAAATGGTTTGTACTTTTTTTTAAGTAAAATATGTTGAAAAACTTTTATAAATTGTTGTTCAAACTTGAAATGGTGTTTCTTTTATTTTAAATGTAGTGCATTGGGAATTGATATCAGGCTAGCCTATTGATTTTTAATACTAACGCCTATAGTTATTTTCTATTTTTAGTGTTTGTTCAGGCTTCAGCTTGGGTGCGCTCGCCTTGGGAAACGCTTGATCATTGAGTCGGAGAGTGACCCGCAGGGTCACATGGAGATAGTTCGGTCGTCGAGTTCGGTTAGTGTTATCTTATTCAGTTATTTTTTAATTGTGTGTTTGGTTTATTTATTCAGAACTTCTCTTTATTATTTCCTTTGATTTTCTTTATTTTTCTTGGGAGAAACCATTCCCACAGTCTCTGTTGATGCCCTGGCGCTTGTCACCAGCCTGGGAGGATCGGGAACGCCTCTCAGGACTTACCGTGGATCTACTCAAGTGATCGATTCAAGGTCGACCCAGGTTGGTTCGAGACCAAATGGTATTAGAGGAGGTCGACTCTTAGAGGACCTTGCTTTTAAGAGAACCCTTTATTATTTGGGACGTCAAGGTAGATGGATTTGTATTTTCGAGACTCGAGGGGTAGGTGTGGGAAGAGCGTCACAAACTTTTGCTCGTTCTGATCCTTGGGTTTCCATGAGAAGTCTGGTTTAATTAGTTTCTTTTCATTTTTATGGATTTTTTTTGTTATTGGGATACAATAAGGGGAGTTGGGATAATAGTCCTCATGAGCCACACGGCCTGGCAAGCCATGTGGAGCTAGGGGTATGGTCCTAAAAGGCTCTCCGTGTCGGTGATGTGTTTGGAATATGGCCTCCAACCATATGGTCAAGTCTCCCACCAACACTAGTTCCCTTTTTGAGTTGTTTTGGGTCTCCTCTGACTTTTGAAAGTTTATTGAATAATAAAAAGTATGTTTTGAAAAAAAATGGTTGTTTGAAATGACATATTTAATTTGAGGATTTTTTTAAAAGAAATGGGATGAATGATTTGTTTTTTGAAAATAAAGTTGCTTTTTTTTAGACTTGGTGTTCCTATGGGTGCTCACATGCATTGTGGTATGTTGGAATATGAACAGATGTATGGTATGGTGGGTGGATGCCCAGGGTGGCACAGAAACATGCATGTGAGTGAGACTCTAAATAATACCAATGGAGAGGGTTTAACCCACCAAGCTTGTTTTAAATTAAATAAGTTTTCAAAGAGAAAAGTTTTGATGTTATGATAGCTTGTTTTCTTGTGTTTGGAGCTTGTCACCTATGTGGTGTTTGATTTTGAGGGTTTTTATTTATTGAGTTGGCCTTGATTGGGTTCTTGAATTTTCTTGTCCAGCATTTATCCCCTTAAATCTTGGATGGGTGATCATAGTACAGTTGATCAACCTAAGGATTTTATGCTTGGGTTTCGAAAGCTAGATCCACCTCTATTTTATGGTCAAGAAGACCCTTACATAGTGGAGGAGTGGATGTGGAATATTTAATGGGACTTTAACCTCATTGAGTTTCCCAAGTCATTTAAGGCCAAGTTTTCAACCTTCATGATTGAAGGTTCACCGTGGATGTGGTGGAAGTCAGTTTCTCAAGACAAGCCCCGTTAAGATCTTACTTGGGAGTTTTTCAAGGATTTTTTCATTCATCAGTATTTCTCTAAGGAATAAAGGGTGAAGAAGGGGATGGAGATGTGTTATCTATATTAGGGTGACAGATTCATGCTAGAATATTTCCAGTTCTTTGTAGAGCTAGTCCCTTAGGATTCAGGGTATGCCACAAATGAATCCATGAAGGCTCGATGCTTCGAGGCGGGCCTTCGCCCTGATCTACAGTCATAGGTGTTAGTGTCCAACCTAACTTCTTTTTTTAATGTGGAGAGACTATATTTTCATGTCGAAGCCGTGATGGAGGCAGTGCTCAAAGTATTCCTTCCTCCTTCAATTCCTAGGAGTAGTGGTGAAGATTCTGGAAAGGAGATGAGTAAGTGATCGAAAATCGAGGGAGCAGGTTGTGGAATCAAAAGGCCTCGAGATCTATCATTGACCTATTTGGAGAGAGTGATCCTCTTGTGTTATCAGTGTGGCAGTCTGGGTCACAAGAGGCCATCTTTCCCAAGAACTCCTAAGCTCTGTCATGCTTTTAGAGGTTTGGATCACTTTGGCATTTCTGTCGGGGTGATACTAGGAAGCGTCACTGAGGAAGTTCTCAGAAGTAATGTGTTTTTGGGTTTTTGTTTAAAGTTTCTTGTGTAAGTTTCCTTTCAGTGTAAGGGATATTTTGTAGTGAAATTTGTACATATTTTTTTGGGTTTTGAAATATATGGGAATGTCATGGGTCTTTTGATGAACTCCAGTTTTCAATGCCAGCGTGGTTTTCAATGCCAGTGTGGTTTTCATTTCAAAATTCCATTCTTTTATCTATCAGATCAAAAGATGTATATTTATTATTGGGATTATCAGAACCTAAATGTGATGAAAGAGATGCTTCATCCATTAGAGCTCCATCCAAAAGGCACCGGAGTGAAGCCGTCACATAGTTAGGGACCCTGGGGTAATTTTAAGAAGTTTGGTTAAGGTTGTTCCCCAATCTTGCGGTGAGACAATTTTAATGTTTCTATTTTGGTTTCTTTGTCATTGTAATTCTCCTCTTGTTTCAAAGAGTGCGACAGAATTATCCATCAAGTAATTTCAGTAATTGTGCCTTTTTGGATGCGATTTTCTGATCAGTGGCTTTGCGCTGACCACCCATGTAGATCAATTATGTCTTTGGTTTGTGTCCATCCCGAATTGAAGAGTCATGAGTAGTTTTTTGCCATAGTTTCATTGATCCAATCCTTGGGACCTCCCCCCACGCCCATGGGGTTAGGGTTTTTGGTTCGTACCAAGTTTTTAGTTAAACTTTTATCCCTTTCGGATGGGAGTGAATGGTTTAAATGTTCTTGATGTGTTCTTTCTAGATTGAGTAAGTCCTGATTTAGGACTAAGTCTTTTTTTCTATTTGGCTATGTATAGGTTGATTCTTTATAGTGGGGAGACCCACCGTGAGTCTCTTTGAGTTTTATCTTAAGTCATTATCAGATGCTAGTTGAGTTCTTATGGTGGGGAGTCTATTCAGACCTCCCCTTTGCTGGTGATTTATTCCAGAAAATGAGGTTGAGTCTCGTTGGTGGTCGATAGAATTTTCTGGGGTTAATAGGTTGGATCGTGTTTATGTGAAGTACTTAGGTGTTGATTGATCGGTTGGATGGTGTTGTGGATTTTTGGGGATGGAAAGCGTTATAGTGGGGAGAATTGTCTCACCCCAACCCATGTGTTTAATTAATTAATTTATTTTTCGGCCTTTAAATATTTTTTTGGGGTTCAAGTTTATTCCCGAATTAATTCCTTTGAGTTATATTTAAAAGTGCACATTTTGGTGTTAACATCATCGGGCGCACGAGCAGAGCACGAATTTGGAAGCTGCACGGCTTCACCCAGGTAACTATGCAACCGTCCACTCTTGAAAAATGAAAGTAAATGAATATTGTAATTAAAACAAACATTAATTATGTCATTAAATTTTTTTATGGTTATTAAGAATCTTAATATTTTTATTTAGGTGAAAACTTAAATTGCTAATTTTATTATTATGCATTATTATTAGTGTTATTATATTAATTAAAGAAATTGTTAGAAATTATTTTATTGTTGAATTATTATTATTATTATTATGATTATTTTTTTATTCCTTTTATTATTATTATTACTACTACTATTATTATTATTATAATTATTTTACTAATATTTTTAAGTAGTTTTTTTGACATGTTTTACTATTTTTTAGTGTTCCTACACTTTCCTCTTCTCCCCTCCCTGCATGCAGCATGAGATTTCTCCCCCGTAGTGATACATCTACCCTTGGTTCGACTCCCCCCTTGTAGTGCCTTACCACCTCGGTTCCCTCCTTCACTACAGTGATGCGCCCCGCTCCGGCCTCAACCTCCACCGCACTTCTCCCTAGCAGCCCTTGGACCCGACCCTTCTTCCCTTGTAGTGCGCCCAAACACCGCACCGACCCCCTGTGTTCTAGCATCAAGCCTTCCCCCCAGCCACCCCTACCTCCATCTCCTAGCTGACTTCTTCTCCAGCGACACATCCTTCCTCCCGCTCAGCACACTCAGCCGCCTCCCTCTAAATCGACAAACTAGGACCCCCAGTCCTTCCCCTTGCTGCGCGTGAGCTAGCCCGACGCTTCCTTCTTCCCCTGTATCACGACTCAACCTCGTATTTCCCCGTATGAATCCTTCTTCCCCAATCGGCCTCGACCTCCTTTGCAGTGTGCCCCAACACCCTCCTCCGGCCAGCAACACCCCCTCCCTACCGGTGTTGTTCTGGCTCACCCGCAAACCCATCTGATCCACCTCCTCCTGTCGCGACAACCTCCTATCCGGTGCGTGCACAACCCCAGCGGCCTACCTGTGTGCACAACAACCACCCTACCAGCATTACCCCATTTTGATGCCCACACCCTACTGGCGTTGCCCCGACCAACCCGCATTGCCCACATTGCCCCAACCAACCCTCCGATGGTCTGTCTAGAGTCGCAACCCCCTTGTCAAAATACCATTCTGCCTATTATATTTTATTCTTGTTTTTATCCTTGTTTTATTAGGTTTTTTGGTTAATTTTATGGTTTTTCTTGGTAGGTTTGAAATTTTAGAACCCGCGTGGAGCAATTCTGAGTGAGCGTTGTCATCGCGCCTTGGTTCCGAGGTAGGTTCCCATTGCATTGCCTTTTATAATTTTAGTTGCATCTATTTCCTAATATTTTCACCCTATATATATGTGCTAAATATTATTGTGAAAATTGTGTTTAATTCATTTATTATGCGAATTTATAATTCAATTCTTGTTGTGTGTAGAAGGATTTCTTTTGTTATGGTTGTGCACGCTGGTTGATCGATTAAATGTTTTATCAATATCACACTTGATTTGTGATGCTCAGAATCTAGTTTATCAATTTAAATAATTTCATGGCATGAAATTTGTGTTTTCACCTAGTTGGGTCTTATTTAGAAACTATTTTAGTAAATGTTTCATGTGTCGCTGATAAATTTGCTGGTTGAATCTTATGGTTTATTTGAGATAGAAAATGATTTGGTTTGTTTTTATAAAAATATTGGCAATAATCAAAGTAGTATTTTGAGGCTCCTTAAATGGTTTCAAACTAGTTTTGGTTCATAAGGAAATGAGATTTCATAAATGGTTGTGGAAGAGAAAAAGGTGAATTGAGTTTCTTAAAAGAGTTTCTTAGAAGTGCTTTGAATAGTTTAATATTTAAAGAAGCGTGTATTTGACTTTTAAAGTGGTTTGACATGTGATAATGGATTTTGACCCATTTTGAGTTTTAATAAAAATGGATTTGGTTTTTAGACATTGTATGAGGAATTTAAATGGATTATTTTATGAATGGTTATGAAATGTAAAACGGTGTGTTTACACTATTTCTAAAAGATAGTTTATTTCTCTTAAAAATGATGTTTTTGTGGATAGAACTTAAGATCCATTTGGAACCTTGGTGAGATTTGTGAAAAATATTAATTATGAAAACCCTCGTTGGGTGCTTCTCATGCCTCAACTGCATTCAATGGGAGGGAGGTCCTTGTTGAGGATCCTCAGAATCTAATGTTAGGGTTCTTTGGTTGGAACCTGTTATAATTATTTTATTTTAATTCATGAGAAGAGTCCTAGGGGATACTTGGGGTGAGAAATGTTGTGCGTTATTATTATATATACTGTGATTGGATGCTCAGATGGAATCGGTTGGCTCACCCCATTTCTAAATACTTGAGATATGGGAACCTGGAATATTAAGAGAATATTCTGATAATGATTTCCACACTGGTAGGTTATGGTACTGACCAGTGGCCCATAGTAGGTAGATGTGTTTGGGTTCATTGATATGTGATTTTCCCACATGCATCTTGAGAAAGGATAGTCGAGCATTTGAGCATTTTTATTTCATCGTGTGTGAAATGTCAATGAGGATGAGGTCTCATTTATTGGTGTTTTTTGGATTATTCTTGATCTCTTAGGTTCAACCATGTCTATTCAGCTTTTGTTTCTTGCAATAGTGATTATGATGGTTATATGTATACCTACATTTCCCTTTCTTTGTGATTTCTATTGTTCTTTACTGTATTTGTTTTCTTGGAAAGTGGTGAGCTGGTTTTGGTTGGGTTTCTAGAACCAGTTTTCAAATGAAAATGTTTTATCCTCTTTATACAAATATGAAAATGTAAACATCACTTTCCATTTGAAAATGTCATTGACACTAATGAAAAGAATCTAGATTTGAAAATGGTTGAAGGAAATGGTTCCTACTTTGTTTTTAAGTAAAATATGTCTAAAAACTTAATTTTATAAATTATAGTTCAAACTTGAAATTGTGTTTATTTTATTTTAAAGTTAGTGCATTGGGAATAGATATCGAGCTAGACTACTGAGTTTTAATACTCATGCCTATAGTTATTTTCTGTTTTTAGTGTTTGTACATGCTCTAGATTGGGTGCACTCGCCTTGGGAGACGCTTTATCATTGAGTCGAAGAGTGACCCACAGGGTCACATGGAGATAGTTCGGTCGTCAAGTTTGGTTAGTGTTATCTTATTAAGTTCTTGTTTAGTTGTGTGTTTGGTTTATTTATTCTAAGCTGCTCTTTATTATTTCCTCTGATTTTATTTATTTTTCTTGGGAGAAACCATTATCACAGTATTTATTGATTCTATGGCACTTTTTGCCAGCCCGAGAGGATCAGGAATGCCTTTCGGGCCTTACTGTGGATCGGCTCGGGTGACCGGTTCAAGGTCGAACCAGGTTGGTTCGTGACGCGAGGGTTGGTTATGTGGTACCATGTTAGGCATCCACTCATCAAAAATGGAAATGACATATGTTTGAGTCCTACTATGCTAAAATTTATCTAGGGATTAGCAACACACACGAAGTGGTTTGGTCTCAAGACATGTGTGGTATGACGCCCACCAATACCTCATCAACCACTTACTCATTTCCCATGGGGTGTTTGCTGAGTGGTACCTTCTGGTTATACCCCTCACTCTCCATGGGAACTGGCACATGATCAAGTCCCGCCAGACTCAGACACTGTGTGTATTATTCACATGGTGATTCCAAGCAATTACCTAGTTGGGGAACGTGCGACATTCTCTGGGTTTTTGGGGCCCCCCATTGGAAGTCCAGTGTTACCCATACATATGTTTCTGTATATGGAGATTCAAATCCATTACCTAGTTGGGGAACATGAGGCATGCTCTGGTATTTTTTGGATCCCTATTTGGAGTTAAGCATTACCCATACACACATTTTTCCACTTCGGTGGTGGTGTAGTGGTGAAGAAGGTGGTACAAAAAATGATGCCTTTGGGAGGTGTAGGGTTTTATTTATGGGAGCCAACTCTTGGGAGAATTTCTCCTTCCAATGGTTCTTCTCATATTTTTGGGTTACTTAGTCCATAAATGGGTGGAAAAAATGAGGTGAAACCCACCCATAATGATAGATTTCTATTTTGAACCATCACTGATCGGGATTCCACCCTATGAGATTCTATTCTATCTCAGATAGTAATGAATCCTTCCTGGTTAGGTCTCTCTCTGAAGCGACCTCTTCATGAGGAGGGGGTTCCCTTGTGTGGAGGGTTCAAAAATTCTACACACAAGAATTCCTTTTATAAAAAAGTGTTATTTTATTCCCAGACACTATCTTCTAGCCTATGGAGAATTCAAATTCTATTCAGGCCATACAATGGGTCAGGTTGGTTTTGGGTTGGATAGATGCCTGAACCAGTTCATGAAAAAGTGATATAAGAGAATTTTTACCTTTCTTATCACATCTGTGTCTTTATTTTTAGGTATTATTCTATTTATTTTTAGTGTTGTATTTATCCTTGGAGTTTTGCCTAGTGTTTTTAGAGAAAAATGGATATTTTGGGCTTGACAGTAAGTGGCACACAATTTTCACATGTTTAGGGGAAACTGTGCACCTAGCCCAGGAAATCGTGTGGCCAAATGTCATTTTTGGATAGTAAAAAACTGCATGAATTGTCAAACTATGTGGGTTAACCCTGTGTCTTTCTCCTCTTGGATAGTGAGGAGTGCATGGTTGCTGCATGGTTTAGAAAACTATGTGGGAAAACTGCGAGGCCTATCCAGATCATTATAATTTTAGATTTTACCTTTTTTCCCTTTCTATATTTAAACCCAAATCTACCCCTTTAGTCCCCCACTTGAGATTTCTAGCCCTAGGCACCTCTAATCCTCCTATTTTCTCCTTTGGATATCCATTTTTGATTTTATTTTTTCTGGGGATTCTTCAAGAAACCTTCAAGTAAATGAGTTCATTCCTTGTTCTCACATCTTTTCTAGGGTTTCTCTTCCTCCTTCTTTTGGGTTTCATTATCTAGTGGGATGGGTGACCTATTTGGGGTTGAATCTTGATTATTAGGGTTAAATGTTGGTGTTTTTGGTTCAATATTTCCTTTATAGGGTCCCTTGGTGGTGTGGTTGTGGTTTAACACCAATTTCTGAAAGTTTCTACACTTGAGGTAGGTGGTTCCATGCTTAAACATTATTTAGTAACTTTGATATGCTTTCTTTTATTTATTTATTTGTTCTATATATTGCGTATGAGGTGAAAAATGTGTTTTGAAAATAATTCAAGATGCACATGTGTTGAAAAATGGGGTTTCAAAGGAAATTGGTTATGTTACATGTGTATTTCATATGTGATTCCATTTTTTGCTTCTTAAAGGTGTTTGATAAAATGTGTAAGTGGTGTGAAGAATGTTTCTATTCATATTTGGTGTGTATATGAATTTAAAAGAGGTTTTTCTTGTGATAAGTGTTGGTTTTCTATCTGTGCTTTCATTGTTTGGTGCATATTTGAGAAAGTGATGTTCTATGTGACATGTGAAATGGAAATTGAGAACGAAAATAATCCTAGGTATCTAGTTGGGTGGACTAGGACTAGTATTCTAGTTGAATCAGAAGTGGCTTATCCCATATTCATCTTCCAGGATTTATTATTACAACACTAACTAAATTATGATGATGATCAGAGACCACTGGAATTTTGGATAGATTCCTCTCTAGTCTCTTGTGGATGGAGAT
Organism: Viscum album; assembly: GCA_963277665.1. NCBI lineage: Eukaryota > Viridiplantae > Streptophyta > Magnoliopsida > Santalales > Viscaceae > Viscum > Viscum album. The sequence goes on from OY728128.1 coordinate 66,322,266, forward strand.
GCTGTGGGTTGTGGTTTCTATACCATGTTTCACCAAGATTCAATGTTTATAGTGTCCCATTTTAGATATTTCCTATGGGGGTTTCTCGTGAATTAGTTATCCCTTGAGATATTGTACTTACCGTCAACATATGATGAACTTTTTTGGTTATTTAAAAATAAAATCATGTTTTCCTTTGAAATTATTTATATAAAAATGTCTCAAGATTTTATTTTTATAATAATTTCATGTTAATTTGTCTTATAATGTTTTTTCATGGAGTCTCTTTTTCTGGGTAGCATCCTATTGTGCTTTGGATCACACCCTGCATACACCTTTGGGTGTATGTAGACTTGGTTGTGTTTGACTCTTGTAAAGGAAAGATGTATCATGGTGATGGTGGATCTGGTTGCAAGTATTTAACTTCTTGCAGGTGTTGGTGGTGGTTGATTGAGGATGATGATCCTCTTGTTTGATGGAGGTTTTTGGGATAGCATCGTTGTCCCCTTTCCATTGTAGTCATTTTGGGATTTGTTTAAGTTGTAAACTTTGAATATGAATTTTCTTGTACTATGTTTGGTTATGATTATTCAGTTATGTTTTGTTTATTATTGTTGGTTTCTTATGATTATGTAAATGGGTGAAATCATTCCCAAAGATTATTGTAATACCTAGGCACAATTTTCCTTCCTGTGGGATTAGGAATTCCCTTCGGTCCATGCCATGAATCAGACTGGGTGTTGGGATGGATGAAATCTTGGCTTGGTTCATGAAAAAATGGTATTAGATCAAGTCACGATCTTTTGGGTCAAGTTATTTCAGGGTGATTCTAGATATATAGGATCTAGGACTATTGGGGATTAAGGATCTAGTTGTGATCAGGGTTCCTGGATAGCACACCTCATTGCAGACTGTGTATGGACCCTAGGTGGGGGTGGAGTGGTTTAGTTTCTTCTTATTATTGTGATGTATTTAGTTATGTTTTGATTTGTACAAGTGTTTGATATTTTTTATTGTTGCTAAAAACTTTCAGAATGGTTATGTTGATGGTTTTACTTATGGTTATTGCTTCTTGTAGAAAAATGCCACCCCAAAGACTTCATGTGAAGCTGTGAGAAGATTACATAGAGATTTTTCCCTCAAAAATTGATCAGATATTATTGGAAGAAGTTTTTTGGGCTGTCCAAGCTTTGGGACAAGGAGCAGGATCTAATCCTACTCAGGTTAGAGAAGTCGAACTAGGTCTTGTGAAGGACAAGGCTCAAGAGTTCCTCAAGAACAAGCCTCCTTATTTAAGAGGTATAACAGAACCACATGAAGTGGAGGAGTGTCTTAATAAGATAGAGAGGACGTTTTAGTTCCTTGATACTCCTAAGGTGGTCAGAGTGAAATGTTCTTCATTCATGTAAGAAGGTCCCAATCAGAAGTGGTGGAACTTAGTGGTACAAGATGGGAATCATGAGCAGATGGGTTGGAAAGACTTCAAGTTTGTTTTCAATGAGTAGTATTGTCAGGAGGTCTTGGCCTATGCCATATCCTAGGAGTTTATGGAGTTCATCCATGGAGATTTATTTACGATGGAATATTCTAACCACTTTGATGAGTTAGTTTGGTATGCGCCTAAGTTTGTTTCCAATGAGAAAATGAAGTCTCAAAGGTTTGAGAGTGGATTGCATCTAGAAATTAGATATTATGTTTTCTTGTTTAAGTTGAAGACCTTTTCTAAAGTGGTTGATTATAACATGATGGTAGAAATTGATCATAATGACCATCTTGGTTTCCATGGATCAATGTCTGCTGTGGGAAGTGGATGTTAATCAGAGAAGAAGATGAAGCAGGATGAGGAGGGAAGAAGGGAGGTGGTAGTTCAGACCATCCTTCCCAACTGTCTTCGTCCATGTATTCCGATGATGGGTTAGTCATGTGCCATCAATGTGGGAAAGAGGGGCACATATGACCTGCATGAAAAATCCCCTCCTAGACATTGTCACCGATGTGGAGATATGGGGCACTTGTAGCAGTTTTGTAGGGGAAAATGTTCCTATTAGAGTAGTGCATGATCTGTGGATTCTAGGGGGATTCCAGCCCAGCCAAAACCATTCAGGTCAGAGGGTTATTAGTTCTATGGTAATGGAAGTAGGGCTGGACCATATTCTAGATAGAGTCAGTTTAGGGCAGAACCATAGCTAGTGGCATCTATCAAGCTCAAGCTGAGATAAAACATCTTCATGCTTTAGACCAAGCACCAGTAGGATCATATGCAAGGCCTGTGATAGTTTCAGGTACTGTTTTTATTGCATCATCCTTAGTTTTTGTTTTGTTTGACATTGGTGCTTTAGTTTCTTTTATATCTTCCAGCCTTGTTGATGTGTTAAAATTACCAACTGAGCTTATTCCATATGTAATGGAGTTGGTAATGCTGCTTGGTAAGAAGCGAGAGTGAGGTATCAGGTGTTTATCTTGTGCACTCACTGTGTCATGGGATGATTTGGAATAGGGATTTCTAGTTTTAGAGATGTACCACTTTGACGTAATCCTCAATATGGATTGGATGGTGCACTTTCAAGAACACATTGATTGTTATAGGTGGTGAGTGAGATCTTTGTAACCTAATGGAAGTACCCAGGTTTTTCATGGTTAGTGGGATCCTCAATTGGGACATGATGGACCTCCACTTCTAGAATTAAGCAATATCATTTTTCAGATATCATTGCTCATGTTATAGGATGATGGAGGTGCTTCTAAGGGTGGATTTCCTCATATGGTGGACAAGTTCCTAGAGGGGTTTCCATAAGAATTTTCAAGTTTGCCTCTATAGAGGGATGTGGAGTTTTCCATCGATTTGGCACCAGGAATACAACTGATATCTCTTCCCTCATACCATATGGACCACCAAGTTGAGGGAATTAAAGGTATAACTAGATAATTTAGAATCCAAATGATTCAGTCATACGAGCGTCTCACCTTGGGATGCCCTGATTCTGTTTGTGAAAAATGCTGATGGATATCTTCAGTTGTGCATTGATTATCTGAATTTGAATAAGTTGATGACCAAAATAATTTTCCATTGCCTCATATTGAAGACCTTTTTGATCAGTTTAAGGGGTAAATGTTGTTTTACAATATTGAATTTAATTTTAGTTATCACCAAGTTAGAGTGAGAGAGGCATATGTTTTGAAAACATCCTTTCAAATTAGGTATGGAAATTTTGAGTACTTGGTCATGCCCTTTAGTTTGAAGAATGATCCAGTGGTCTTCATGGTGATTATAAACAGGGTGTTCCACTAGTATCTCAAATCATTTTCAAAGTATTCATGGATGAAATTATATTCTATTATAGAACCATAGAGGAGTATGAGCATCATTTGAAAATTGTTTTGGGCACTCTTCGAGATCATCATCCCTATGAGAAGTTCTCTAAGTGAACCTTCTAGATCAAGGAGGTGAAGTTTCTGGGTTATGTGATCTTAGAATAAGGGGTTTCAGTGGATCCCTAGAAGAACAAAACTATAATGTCTTGGGAGAATCCAAAGAATGATTTTGATATTAAGATAATTTTGGCCCTAGATAGGTATTACAGGCGGTTTGTTCGAGACTTATCATGGCTTGCTTCATCCATGAAGATGCTCAATTGTAAAGGGGTTAAGTTTGAATGGATCCCAGAATGCTAAGATTCCTTTGAAAATATTAATCGGTATTTGATCACCACTCATGTTTAGATATTTACAGAATTTGGAAAGGGTTATGTGGTCTTTTGTGATGCCTCAGGTATGGGTCTTGGGTACATGTTGATACAGAATGATCAAGTGGTGGCTTATGGTTTTCTCTGTCACGAACCAGGCTGGGTCGCCATCCGACCCAGCGCCCGACCCAGTATGCGACATGACCCGAAGTGCATTCCTGATCCCCACAGGCTAGCACAAGTGCCTAGGTATCATAAGTAACAAGTGGGAATGGTTTACCCGAAATAAAAGATAGAAAGACAACTAACAATATAAAGAAACTGAAACTGGAAACAGACAACCAAACATGCCTTTAAACTAAAAACACATTCAGAGGTTTACAACTTGAACAAACATCCAAAAATAAATGACAACAAAAGAACTAAAACTCTAACTGAAACCTCCAGGAAAAAATAGAGGCACAACATCCACACACCACAATACCAACCCGCATGAGAAGACCGTCAGAAACCAGAACCACCATCCCTGAGCACGATGTCACAACCTGGAATACACAAGAAACAAAGTCTACATACACCCAAAGGTGTATGTAGGGTGTGAGAAAAAAGCCCAGTAGGACGTCACCCAATAAAAAGGTTCCACGTATAAACATTAAATGAAAAAAACATTTGCAGGCTAAATAAAAGAAAGGACACCAAAGCTTAAACAATTTTAAAGAAATAGTTTCTAAAAGGAAAAAACTTTTAAAGAAAACAACATAGATAAAAGAAAAAAACCTTTCTTAAAAGAAAAACCCAAACCTTCACAAAAACCCAAAAGCTCACCGTATGCCGATGGTGGGTGTATAGTATCCCAGGAGCACCAAAAGTGTAAGAGGCCCTAAATATACTAGAAAAATGGATGGGTCCCTAGAACCTCGCGTCTCAGTGAACAGTATAGGAAACACAACAAAATACGTTTTCATGCATGAGCCACTAGTAGGTAAACACATCCATAACCTAGTGGTCTCCAATCATCATACAATGTTTAGTTAGTGTTGTAAGCATCAATCTAGCTAAGTGAAACTGGGACGGAGCCACTCCCGTATCACAAGCACGCTAGTCTAGTCCGCCCACCTAGTACCGAGGCTTCCCCTTTTTGTGCTCACATGTTCCAATTTCACATTTCATGTCAAACTCAGACAAATAAAACAAACAGGGTGTAACATAAACCAAACGCCACACTTTCACACACACAGAAAACCATTTAGCAAAGTACGCATGCCAAAAGAATTTATCCAACTCAATTAAAACAATTTTTTCATTACTAAAAATTCTTTATTAAAAAATATTAAATTATTTTTCAACAAATTATTTAAAAAGAAACATAGTACGACTAACACAAAAGAAACAACTCAGCCCTCCACCCTGACCAAACATACCTGACGCCACATGGAGAACACAACCTACACCACTCGCACCAATTAATAACCCAATCACATGGCTAAAAAAACATTTTCCCGATTAAAAAAACACTAAAAATTTTATTACACACTTCTAGAAGATCAAAAATGACTTTAAACACTAAAGAATAACTCAAACCCTCTTTTTGGACAAAACGGACTTGAACTCCACACCAAAACAAAAACCACGCACTTTGCGCATTTTCACAAAACAAACACACACTCTATAAAACACTAGTAGAAAACTCTACAAATGTTTTCACCGCAACAGCCTACTCAACCAACATAACACCATAACTTATTATCAGACATATGCAATGTCATATCGAAGCACAACTAACACAACTTGCATGAAAGAACAGATAACTGCACGTACTATTAAACACTAACAATTTAAGAAATGCACGTTTTCAACCAAAGAACACACCCACACCACATGAACATGCTACCAGACAAAACTAACACACAGAAAACTTCATGAAAAACAAATTCTCACCCAAGGGAATTAATGAAATAGCACTATAAACTAATTAGGCAAGCAAATAATTCATCAAATAATGATTAAATGCGGAACCACCTACCTTGGTGTAGCAGACTTCACAAATATGGTGCGCAAGATCCGTCGCACACCAACTGCAAATCAAATAAATCCAAATTGACCCTAAATCAAACAATTAAACCAAAAACATCAAGAATTAACCCAAAATTGAACACCCTTCCTACTAAGAATCTAAAACACCCAAAGAAATAAACTGCAGGGGTTGACAAACCAAGGAAGGAGGGGAAAGGGGATTACAGGAGGAGGTCCACACATGGAAGGGATCATAAACACTGGTCAGAAGGGTAAGGGTGAGGGAGTGAGTGGCTGGCCGAGGAGGGGGGTGACTGACAAAGCAGGCCGAGGGGGGGGGGGTGCACCGACAGGTCCGGGTTTCTGGCGCCTCATGACCAGGCTGGGGAGCAGGCGAAGCGAGGAGGCCGGGAGATGGTTGTGTGATAGCAAAGGGCCGGGGAGGGTAAGGTGGGGCTGAGTTCACCAGATGGAGCAAGAGGAAAGGGTGGCGGTGCTATGGGAGGTGGCCGAATGGGAGAAGCAGTTGGGAGGTAGAAGGAAGGGGCGTGGCGCGAGATGGTGTCATCGGATGGAGGCCAACCAAGGGGGTGCAGCGGAGGTAAAACAACACTTCACGTAGGGTTTGGACCCTGTAGCGCGATGGGAAGAAGGAGGAAAGGCAAGAGAAAATAAAATGAAGGAAAAATAAAGAATGGAAAAAAAAGGAATGAGAAAAAAAGAATGTAAACCCTAAAAAAAAATAAAACTTAACCAATCATAAATAATGGTAAATAGAAATTGGTAATATATATTAACCTTGGAAACATTAATAATAGGAAAAAATATTGTTTAAAAAAAATAAATTACCTACTTAAAACAATAACAATAATAATTTTTTTTAATAACATCATAAGTTAATGTTAACAACTAAATTGGGGTATCACTTATAATAATAATAATAATAATAATAATAATAATAATAATAATAATCAGATAATAACAAACTTGATGCTAATAAAAATTATAATAATAAATTATTATTATTATTATTATTCATAATAATAAATATATATATATATATATTATCCTTGTTAATATTTTTAAACCATTAAATAATTAAATTAGTTTACTTTATTTTTATTTTAGGACTCATTTAATTTTTTTGTCTTCATTGTTAATTCATTACATCTAATTAATTGAACATCGGCAGGTCACCAGGTGCACCAGGAGAGGCTGTGTGGTTACAAAATCGTGCCTCGCCTGAGGCCGCGCGATTTCGATTTTTCATTGTATTCTCATTTTATTATTCGTCACATAATTTTCATCTTCCTTGAACATCGGGTAGGCCGTGCAGTGAACCAAGCGAGGTCACGCGGCGACCCAAGTGAGGTCGCACAACATTGACCGCGGTGCACTGGATGCAACCAAGGTCAAAACATTCATTTTTAAAAAAGTACTCAGAAACTTTAATTCGAGCCTCAACCTGAACCACCTGATTTCCTAGAAAAATAATAAAAATAATTTATTTAAAGGTGACGGGTGTGACAATTCTCCCCACCATAAAGCTTTCCGCCCCCGGAAATCCACGACTAAGGCTGAGACCCAAAGTAGGGAAAGACACCCCCTTAAGGTTCAAAGAGGATCCCCACAAACAACAAGAGAGAAGAGGCAAACACAACCTGCTCAGAGAAGGTGACTTAAATGACAAACTCAAGAAACCCATAAAAATATTTTCCCTCTAAGTTCCACCTACCCCAAAGAGTTAGAACAACTCCAGTTGATTGATCAAGGACAGGAAATCTCGCACTCGTGAGAACAAACTTCACAAACCGAAAAACCTCAAGCACCATCGAATGAAAACCACATTGTTTTACTGGAATAGAAAAACAAGATCAACCACGTCCAAGGAACACCTTTATTACCTACCTCCAAAACATCACTCGAAACAGAATCAAAATTTCAACATGGGAAAATCCCAAAGGGGCTCCCCACCATTAGAAATTTACCAACATCCGCGACGAGACTACAAAATTGTCACGAGGAGGCCCAGACGGACTCCCCACCATTATGAAGAAGGGCCAACCCAATTCACTCCAAAGACTTTTGAGCGAGACCCGACGTGGGTCTCCCCACCATTAGAGCTGACAGAAGATACAAAACCTTGAAAATTTTCCCGAAGGTGACCAAGCACCCCACCAGATGGGGTGGGGAGGGTCGGGCCCAACTACCGGGCGTCAAAACCACGACCAGAGACCGACCAAAATCTGCAAATCCCTGGATGAGCATTATCTAAATTTGAGACTAATTTACCCACAAACTCCCATACGGACCACCAAAAGCAATTACATTCGGTGGGATGCAACCCTGAAAACATTAAGGTAACTAGACGAACACACCTCCTCATAGCCACGAGATGCCTAACGCACCTAGGCAGGTCGTCAGAACGGAACAACCACTAAAGACAATTTATTCCTCCCTCACCTTCAGTACTGACGACAAAAATATGGTTGGGGGGGTTTCCTAACCACATGCCAGCTTCACTCCGAGACCTATGGCTAGAGCCCTGATGTATGAAGCATCTCTTTCCTTGCAGTCAGGTATTGAAGACTCCCGAACAGAGCTTCCCCTTTTTGGTGTCACATGAAACCACACTACAACCGATACAACACCAGCAAACACAACACATTACGACATCCAACTGATCATACATGGAACATTCACCAACACAAGAGCTGAAATAGTGCATATGCATCACCCTTCATCACACTGAATGAGAACACGACACCACAAATCGTCACTTGAACATGACCATTACTGTTGAGAGGAAAATTATATGGAGAGGGACTTCAAACCGAGTCTTAAACAACATGTGATTCCTGTAATCGACTATAGCATCCCCACGTGACTGGGTCTGCCACCCTAGTGGCCTAATGTAGACCCCTTCTTAAATGAAACCAATGAAGGACCAAAGGTCATTTAGAATAGTGGCCAACACAGACCACTCCAGGCTGCTTCCACCTTTCCCCACTGGAATCTCCTTCACCATTTCCAAATAGAACATTCAAATTAATGAGGTCAAACTTTACCCTTGACTATCAAGGAGAACTCATACTACAAAACGTCACCAAACATGACCATTGCAGCCGATGAAAATACTAAAAATCCCCCAAGACACTGGTCAAAACTGAAAATTCTGAACCGCCTTCACCCTTCCCTGCTGGAATTTCTTTCATCGCTTACAAGGGGGAACCTTCAGACGCAATGACGTCAAACTTCATACCCGAAAACTCAGAAAGTTAAAAGAGACTGAAACTCCCTTATTCTCCCCTCGCATATGTCATCCCGCTGCGAGAGGATCTACTTAACTAAAAGGAAAAAGGAAAAGACTTAGCACTATCACCCAAGAAGAGAGAGTCCTTGCTTTAATCAACTGGAGGGTTGGCCAATGGCGGATTACCCGTAGTCGCACTTCAATCACATGTCAATGCTTTATGGGGGGGCATACCCTAGTCAAAAAAAGAAAACCATGGACCCAAATGAACTGGTCCAATGGTCAATACATACTACAAGTGAACACCAAACGTGAAGGGGGAACCACTGCAAGGCCTCCCTGATGTACTCTTCAAAAGAATTCACTAACCACATGCTTGCATACCAGCTTACAAATAAGAATTCAAACTTGGGACAGAAATCAGTCAAAAAGGGTTCTTCGCTCGAAACGCCTACCATACAACATTTCGAAAACACAAGGACATGCTACACAATCACCGATTACTAAAACACCAAATTCTCATTTAACAAAACTTTTTGAAAATAAGCGAATCTGGTGGGTTGGACAAACACCAATGGAGTCCCATGAGCCTCACACATGCATGTTCTTGTGCCGCACCGACACCCACCTCATGTCCATCTGGGCACTCATCCGCTCGTTCCATTAACCATTTCCCTTTTCATATAAACTCATGCATGTGGTTTCCCATGAGAGTGCCAAGGATCAAAACCAAACCATTTTTTTTATTTTTTTAAAAAAAAACCAAAACATCCAACCCACACTTTTCAAACTTCAAACCTCATACCTCATTTTCTTTTTAAAGTGCTTTATTTCAAAACATTTTTCCAAAACATTTTCCTAGAGTGAATCATTTTTACTTAAAAACAAAATGTCCACAATTCCAAAACAAATAAACGAGGAACGGTGCAAGAGAAAACTAGAGTTAGCGGGTGACTAGAACATATGGTTGGTGGCCATACGCCAATCACACCGTTGCCACAGAAGGTATTCTAGGATAGGGTCCCCGGATCCGCATGGCTTGTCAGACCCTACGAGCTCACTGGGACCACTGACCCTACTCATTTTTCATTTCCCCTAAATGAAATTAACCACACCGACCAAAGGTATAGAAAAAACCTCAACTTGCTTTGGTAACTCGAGTCCCGCCACGAGGTGTGCTGGCCAGGCACCTTACTCGTAGCCAAGACGTCGAGTCCCAACAACCTTAACTCCAGTCTACTGTGAATCAATCCCAAAAGAAAATGACCAAAGAGAGCAAACCAAACTCCCTCTAATACCATTTTGTCATGAACCAGGCCGGGTCGCCATCCGACCCGACACCCGACCCAGTCCGCGACATGGCCTGAAGGGTGTTCCTGATCCCCACGGGCTGGTACAAGTGTCTGGGTGTCATAAGTAACAAGTGGGAATAGTTTACCCGAAATAAAATATAGAAAGACAACTAACAATATAAACAAACAGAAACTGGAAACAGACAACCAAACATGCCTTTAAACTAAAAACACATTCAGAGGTTTTCAACTTGAACCAACATCCAAAAATAAACGACAACAAAATAACTAAAACTCTAACTCAAACCTCCAAGCAACAAGAGAGGCACAACATCCACACGTCACAATACCAACTTGCACGAGAATACCATCAGCGACCAAAACCACCATTGATGAGCACGATGTCACAACCTGGAATACATAAGAAACAAAGTCTACATACACCCAAAGGTGTATGTAGGGTGTGATCCAAAAGCCCAGTAGTACGTCACACAATAAAAAGGTTCCACGTATAAACATTAATTGACAAAAACATTTGCAGGCTAAATAAAAGAAAGGACACCAAAGCTTAAATAATTTTAAAGAAACAGTTTCTAAAAGGAAAACACTTTTAAAGAAAACAACATAGATAAAAGAAAACACCCTTGCTTAAAAGAGAAACCCAAACCTTCACAAAAACCAAAAAGCTGCACCGTATGCCGACGGTGGGTGTATAATATTCCAAGAGCACCAAAAGTGGAAGAGGCCCTAAAGATACTAGAAAAAGGGATGGGTCCCTAGAACCTCGCCTCTCGGTGAACAGTATAGGAAACACAACAAAATACGTTCTGGTGCATGAGCCACTAGTAGGAAAACACATCCATAACCTTGTGGTCTCCAATCATCATCCAATGTTTAGTTAGTGTTGTAAACGTCAATCCAGCTAAGTGAAACTGGGCTGGAGCCACTCCCATACCACTAGCACGCTAGTCTAGTCCACCCACCTAGTACCCAGGCTTCCCCTTTTTGTGCTCACATGTTCCAATTTCACATTTGATGTCAAACTCAGACAAATAAAACAAATAGGGTGTAACGTAAACCAAACTCCACACTTTCACACACACAGAAAACCATTTAGCAAAGTATGCACGCCAAAAGAATTTATCCAACTCAATTAAAACAATTTTTGCATTACTAAAAATTCTTTATTAAAATATATTAAATTATTTGTCAACAAATTATTTAAAAAGAAACATAGTAAGACTAACACAAAGGAAACAACTCAGCCCTCCACCCTAACCAAACATACCTGACGCCACATGGAGAACACAACCCGCACCACTCGCACCAATTAATAACCCAATCACACGGCTAAAAGAACATTTTACCGATTAAACAAAACACTAAAAATTTTATTACACACTTCCAGAAGATCAAAAATGACTTTAAACACTAAAGAATCACTCAAACCTTTTTTTTGGACAAAACACACCTGAACTCCACCCCAAAACAAAAACCACGCACTTTGCGCATTTTCACAAAACAAACACACACTTTATAAAACACTAGTAGACAACTCAACAAATTTTTTCACCGCAACATCCTACTCAACCAAAACAACACCATAACTTATGATCAGACATATCTAACGTCATATTAAAGCACAATTAACACCACTTGCATGAAAGAACAGATAACTGCACGTACTATTAAACACTAAAAATTTAAGAAATTCAAGTTTTCAACCAAAGAACACACCCACACCACATGAACATGCTACCAGACAAAACTAACACATACAAAAATTCATGAAAAACAAATTTTCACCCAAGGGAATTAATCAAAGAGCACTATAAACTAATTAGGAAAGCAAATAATTCATTAAATAATGCTTAAATGCGGAACCACCTACCTTGGTGTAGTATACTTCACAAATATGGTGCGCAAGATCCGTCCCACACCAAATGCAACTCAAACAAACCCAAATTGACCCTAAATCAAACAATTAAACCAAAAACATCAAGAATTAACCCAAAATTGAACACCCTTCCTACTAAGAATCTAAAACCCCCAAAGAAATAAACTGTAGGGGTTGAAACACCAAGGAAGGAGGGGAAAGGGGATTACCGGAGGAGGTCCACACACGGAAGGGATCCGGAACACTGGACGGAAGGGTAAGGGTGAGGGAGAGAGTGGCTGGACGAGGAGGGGGGTGACCGACATAGCAGGCCGAGGGGAGGGGGGGTGCACTGGCAGGTCTGGGTTTCTGGCACCTCACGACCAGGCTGGGGAGCAAGCAAAGCGAGGAGGCCGGGAGATGGTTGTTCAATAGCGGAGGGCCGAGGAGGGTAAGGCAGGGGGAGGTCACTAGATGGAGCAAGAGGCAAGGGCGGCGACGCTATGAGAGGTGGCCGAACGGGAGAAGCAGTTGGGAGGTGGAAGGAAGGGGCGTGGTGTGGGCTGGTGTCATCGGATGGAGGCCAACCAAGGTGGTGCAGCAGAGGTAAAACAGCGCTCCGTGTAGGGTTTAGCCCGTGTAGTGCGATGGGAATAATGAGGAAAGGCAAGAGGAAAAAAATGAAGGAAAAATAAAGGAAAAAAAGGAATGAGAAAAAAAAATGTAAACCCTAAAAAAAAATAAAACTTAACCAATCATAAAGAATGGTAAATAGAAATTGGTAATATATATTAATATTGGAAACATTAATAATAGGAAAAACTATTTTAAAAAAAATTACCTACTTAAAAGAATAACAATAATAATTTTTTTTAATAACATCATAAGTTAATGTTAACGACTAAATTGAGGTATAACTTATAATAATAATAATAATAAGAAGAATACTAATAATAATAATAATCAGATTATAACAAACTTGATGCTAATAAACATTATAATAATATATTATTATTATTATTATTCATAATAAAAAAAATATATATTCTCCTTGTTAATATTTTTAAATCATTAAATAATTAAATTATTTTACTTTATTTTTATTTTAGGACTCATTTAATTTTTTATAGCTTCATTCTTAATTCATTACATCAAATTAATTGAACATCGGCAGGTCACCAGGTGCACCAGTAGAGGCCGCGCTGTTACAAAATCGTGCCTCACCTGAGGCCGTGCAGTCTCAATTTTTCATTGTATTCTCATTTTATTATTCGTCGCATAATTTTCATCTGCCTTGAACCTTAGGCAGGCCATTCGGTGAACCGAGCGAGGCCGCGTGGTGACCCAAGAGAGGTCGCATGACTTAGACCATGGTGTGATGGATGCAACCAAGGGCAAAACATTCGTTTTTAAAAAAGAACTCAGAAACTATAATTTGATCCTTGACCCTAACCACCCGATTTCCCAGAAAAATAATAAAAATAATTTATTTAAAGGCGAAGGGTGTGACAATTCTCCCCACCATAAAGATTTCCGCCCCCAGAAATCCACGACTAAGGCTGAGACCCAAAGTAGGGAAAGACACCCCTTAAGGTTCAAAGAGGATCCCCACAAACAACAAGAGAGAATAGGCAAACACATCCTGCTCAGAGAAGGTGACTTAAATGACAAACTCAAGAAACCCGTAAAAAGATTTTCCCTCTAAGTGCCACCCACCCCAAAGAGTTAGAACACCTCCAGTTGATTGATCAAGTATATTAACTCTCGCACTCGTGAGAACCAACTTCACGAACCGAAAAACCTCAAGCACCATCGAATGAAAACCACGTTGTTTGACTGGAATAGACAAACAAGATCAACCACGTCCAAGGAACACCTTTATTACCTACCGCCAAAACATCACTCGAAACAGAATCAAAAGTTCAACATGGGAAAATCCCAAAGGGGCTCCCCACAATTAGAAATTTACCAACATCCGTGACGAGACTGAAAAACTGTCACGAGGAGGCCCGAACGGACTCCCCACCATTATGAAGAAGTGCCAACCCAATTCACTCCAAATACTTTTGAGCGAGACCCGACGTGGGTCTCCCCACCATTAAAGCTGATAGAAGATACAAAACCTTGAAAATTTTCCCGAAGGTGACCAAGAACCCCACCATAAGGGGTGGGGAGGGTCGGGCCCAACTACCGGGCGTCAAAACCACAACCAAAGATAGACCAAAATCTTCAAATCCTTAGATGAGCATTATCCAAATTTGAGACTGATTTACCCACAGACTCCCATACGGACCACCAAAAGCAATTACATTCAGTGGGATGCAACCCCGAAAACATTAAGGTAACGAGATGACCACACCTCCTCATAGCCACGAGAAGCCTCACGCACTTAGGCGGGTCATCGGAATAGAACAACCACTGAAGACAATTTATTCCTCCTTCACCTTCAGTACCGATGACAGAAATAAGGTTGGGGTCCCATACACTTTTGGGTTTCTGGACCACACGCCAGCTTCACTCCGAGGTCTATGGCTGGAGCCTTGATGTATGAAGCATCTCCTGCCTTGCAGTCAGGTATTATAGACTCCCGAATGGAGCTTCCCCTTTTTGGTGTCACATGAAACCACACTGCAACCGATACAACACCAGCAAACACATCAAATTATGACATCCAACTGATCATACATGGAACATTCAACAACACAAGATGTGAAATGGTGCATGTGCATCACCCTTCGTCACACTAAATGAGAACACGACACCACAAATCATCATTTGAACATGACCATTACTGTTGAGAGGAACATTATACGGAGAGGGACTTCAAACTGAGTATTAAACAACATGTGATTCCTGAAATCGACCGTAGCATCCCCATGTGACTTGGTCTACCACCGTAGTGTCCTAACATAGACCCCTTCTGAAATGAAACCAACGAAGGACCAAAGGTCATTTAGAATAGTGGCCAACACCGACCACTCCAGGTTTCTTCCACCTTTCCCCACTGGAATCTCCTTCACCATTTCCAAATAGAACATTCAAATTAATGAGGTCAAACTTCACCCTTGACTATCAAGGAGAACTCATACTACAAAACGTCACAAAACATGGCCATTGCAGCCGATGAAAATACTAAAAATCCCCAAAGACACTGGTCAACACTGAAAATTATGAACCACCTTCACCCTTCCCTATTGGAATTTCTTTCATCGCTTACAAGGGGGAACCTTCAGATGCAACGACGTCAAACTTCATACCCAACGACTCAGACAATTCAAAGAGACCGAAACTCCCTTCAACTCCCCTCACATATGTCATCCCGCTGCGAGGGGATCTACTTAACCGAAAGGAAAAAGGAAAATACTTAGCACTATCACCCAAGAAGAGAGAGTCCTTGCTTTAATAAACTGGAGGGTCGGCCAACGGCGGATTACCCGTAGTCGCACTTCAATCACATGTCAACACTTTATGGGGGGCATACACTAGTCAAAAATAGAATACCATAGACCCAACCGAACTGGTCCAATGGTCAATACATACCACAAGTGAACACCAAACGTGTAGGGGGAACCACTGTAAGGCCTCCCTTATGTACTCTTCAAAATAATTCACTAACCACACGCTTGCATACCAACTTACAAATAAGAATTCAAACTCGGGACACAAATCAGTCAAAAAGGGTTCTCCGCTCGAAACGCCTCACATCCAACATTTTGAAAACACAAGGACACGCTTCGCAATCACCAATTACTAAAACACCAAATTCTCATTTAACAAAACTTTTTGAAAATAAGAAAAGCTGGTGGGTTGCACAAACACCAATGGAGTACCATGAGCCTCGCACATGCATGTTATCATGCCACATTAGCACCCACCTCATGTCCATCTGGGAACTCATCCACTCGTGCCATTAACCATTTCCCTTTTCGTATAAACTCATGCATGTGGTTTCCCATGAGAGTTCCAAGGATCAAAACCAAACCATTTTTTTTATTTTTTTTTAAAAAAACCAAAACATCCAACCCACACTTTTCAAACTTCAAACCTCATACCCCATTTTCTTTTTAAAGTGCTTTATTTCAAAACATTTTTCCAAAACATTTTCCGAGAGCGAATCATTTTTACTTAAAAACCAAATTTCCACAATTCCAAAATAAAGAAACGAGGAACGATGTAAGAGAAAACTAGCGTCAGTGGGTGACTGGAACATATGGTTGGCGGCCATACGCCAATCACACCACTGCCACAGAGGGTAATCTAGGACAACATCCCTGGCTCCGCATGGCTTTCCATACCCTATGAGCTCACTGGGACCACTGACCCTACTCCTTTTTTATTTCCCCTAAATGAAATTAACCACACCGACCAAAGGTTTAGACAAACCTCAACTTGATTTGGTAACTCGAGTCCCGCCACGAGGTGTGTAGGCTAGGCACCTTACTCGTAGCCAAGACGTCGAGTCCCGACAACCTTAAATTCAGTCTACCGTGACTCTATCCCAAAAGAAAATGACCCAAGAGAGCTAACCAACCTCCCTCTAATACCATTTTTTCACAAACCAGGCCGGGTCTCCATCCGACCCGGCGCCCGACCCGGTCCGTGACATGGCCCGAAGGGAATTCCTGATCCCCACGGGATGGAACAAGTGCCTGGGTATCATAAGTAACAAGTGGGAATGGTTTACCCAAATAAAAGATAGAAAGACAACTAACAATATAAAAAAACTGAAACTGGAAATAGAGAACCAAACATGCCTTTAAACTAAAAACACATTCAAAGGTTTACAACTTGAACCAACATCCAAAAATAAACGACAACAAAAGAACTAAAACTCTAACTCAAACCTCTAAGCAACAAGAGAGGCGCGACATCCACATGCCACAATACCAACCCGCATGAGAAGACCATCAGCGACCAGAACCACCATCGCTGAGCATGATGTCACAACCTGGAAGACACAAGAAACAAAGTCTACATACACCCAAAGGTGTATGTAGGGTGTGAGCCAAAATCCCAGTAGGAAGTCACCCAATAAAAAGGTTCCACGTATAAACATTAAATGACAAAAAAATTTGCAGGATAAATAAAAGAAAGGGCATCAAAGCTTAAACAATCGTAAAGAAAAGTTTCTAAAATGAAAGCACTTTTAAAGAAAACAACACAAATAAAAGAAAACACCCTTTCTTAAAAGAAAAACCCAAACCTTCATAAAAACCCAAAAGCTGCACCGTATGCCGACGATGGGTGTATAGTATTCCAGGAGCACCAAAAGTGGAAGAGGGCCTAAAGATACTAGAAAAAGGGATGGGTCCCTAGAACCTCGCGTCTCGGTAAACATAATAGGAAAAAAAATACGTTCTCATGCATGATCCAATAGTAGGGAAACACATACATAACCTTGTGGTCTCCAATCATAATCCAATGTTTATTTAGTGTTGTAAGCGTCAATCCAGCTAAGTGAAGCTGGGCCGGAGCCACTCCCGTATCACTAGCACACTAGTTTAGTCCACCCACCTAGTACCCAGGCTTCCCCTTTTTGTGCTCACATGTTCCAATTTCACATTTCATGTCAAACTCAGACAAATAAAACCAACAGGGTGTAACGTAAACCAAACGCCACACTTTCACACACACAGAAAACCATTTAGCAAAGTACGCACGCCAAAAGAATTTATCCAACTCAATTAAAACAATTTTTGCATTACTAAAAATTATTTATTAAAACATATTAAATTCTTTTTCAACAAATTATTTAAAAATAAACATAGTATGACTAACACAAAAGAAACAACTCGGACCTCCACCCTGACCAAACATACCTGACACCACATGGAGAACACAACCTGCACCACTTGCACCAATTAATAACCCAATCACACGGTTAAAAGAACATTTTCCCGATTAAACAAAACACTAAAAATTTTATTACACACTTCCAGAAGATCAAAAATGACTTTAAAAACTAAAGACTCACTCAAAAATTCTTTTTAGATAAAATTCACCTGAACGCCACACCAAAACAAAAACCACGCACTTTGCACATTTTCACAAAACAAACACACACTTTTTAAAACACTAGTAGAAAACTAAAAAAATGTTTTCAACGAAATAGCCTACTCAACCAACAAAACACTATAACTTATGATTAGACATATACAACGTCACATCGAAGAACAATTAACACCACTTGCATGAAAGAACAGATAACTGCACGTACCATTAAACACCAACAATTTAGGAAATGTAAGTTTTCAACCAAAGAACACACCCACACCACATGAACATGCTACCAGACAAAACTAACACATATAAAACTTAATGAAAAACAAATTATCACCCAAGGGAATTAATCAAAGAGCACTATATACTAATTAGGCAAGCAAATAATTCATCAAATAATTCTTAAATGCGGAACCACCTACCTTGGTGTAGCAGACTTCACAAATATGGTGCACAAGATCCGTCGCACACCGACTACAACTCAAACAAACCCAAATTGACCCTAAATCAAACAATTAAACCAAAAACATAAATAATTAACCCAAAATTGAACACCCTTCCTACTAAGAATCTAAAACCAACAAAGAAATAAACTGTAGGGGTTGATACACCAAGGAAGGAGGGGAAAGGGGATTACCGGAGGAGGTCCACACACAGAACGGATCAGAAACACTGGATGGAAGGGTAAGGGTGAGGGAGAGAGTGGTTGGATGAGGAGGGGGGTGACCAACATAGCAGGCTGAGGGGGGGGGGGGTGCACCAGCAGGTCCGGGTTTCTGGCGCCTCACGACTAGGCTGGGGAGCAGGCGAAGCAAGGAGGCCGAGAGATGGGTGTGTGATAGCGGAGGGCTGAGGAGGGTAAGGTGGGGTGGAGATCACTGGATGGAATAAGAGGCATTGGTGGCGGTGCTATGGGAGGTGGCCGGACGGGAGAAGTAGTTGGGAGGCGGAAGGAAGGGGTGTGGCGCGGGCTGGTGTCGTTAGATGGAGGCCAACCAAGGGGGTGAAGCGGAGGTAAAACAGTGCTCTGCGTAGGTTCTGGACCCTGTAGCGTGACGGGAAGAAGGAGGAAAGGCAAGAGGAAAAAAAATGAAGGAAAAATAAAGAAAAGAAAAAAAAGGAATGAGAAAAAAAAAAGAATGTAAACCCTAAAAAAAATAAAACTTAACCAATCATAAAGAATGGTAAATAGAAATTGGTAATATATATTAATATTGGAAACATTAATAATAGGAAGAAATATTTTTAAAACAAAAATTACCTACTTAAAAAATAGCAATAATAAAAAAATTTAATAACATCATAAGTTAATGTTAGCGACTAAATTGAGGTATCACTTATAATAATAATAATATAAAGAAGAATACTAATAATAATAATAATCAGATAATAAAAAATTTGATGCTAATAAACATTATAATAAT
The DNA here is from genome assembly GCA_963277665.1 of Viscum album. NCBI lineage: Eukaryota > Viridiplantae > Streptophyta > Magnoliopsida > Santalales > Viscaceae > Viscum > Viscum album. Next base: position 66,341,786 of record OY728128.1, read on the forward strand.
AACTTATTATTATTATTCATAATAATGAAAAATATATATTATCCTTGTTAATATTTTTAAATCATTAAATCATTAAATTATTTTACTTTATTTTTATTTTAGGAATCATTTAATTTTTTATGTCTTCATTGTTAATTCATTACATCTAATTAATTGAACATCGGCAGGTCACCAGGTGCACCAGGTGAGGCTGCGTGATTACAAAATCGTGCCTCGCCTAAGGCCGCACGGTCTCAATTTTTCATTGTATTCTCATTTTATTATTCGGCGCATAATTTTCATCTGCCTTGAACATCGGGTAGGCCGTGCGGTGAACCGAGCGAGGTCACAAGACAACCCAAACGAGGTCGCGCGACTTCGACCGTGGTGCGCTGGACACAACCAAGGGAAAACATTTATTTTTAAAAAAGAACTCAGAAACTTTAATTCGAGCCCCGACCCGAACCACCTGATTTCCTAGAAAAATAATAAAAATAATTTATTTAAAGACGATGGGTGTGACATTCTCTATATTTAGGCACATGAAAAGAATTATCCCACCCTGAACTGGAGTTAGAAGGAGTGATGTATGCCTTGGAGATGTGGATCCATTATCTTTTTGGGGATAAATTTTTGGTTTATTCTGATCATAAGAGCTTAAAATAAATTTTCTCCCATGATGATACGAATTTGAGGTAGTTTTTTTGGGTTGAGTACCTTTATGGGTTTTATTTTGATATAGTCTATTCCCTAGGAAATGGTAATGTTGTGGAAGATGCTGTGAGTAGGAAGGTACCATTGCAAGATTTTAAAGAGTCCCGTGATGAGTGGACTTTGATGGAGATCTTTTCTCAGACAGACCTGGAGACTAAGGAGCATAGTGGGGGTGTGTTCTTGGCCAGTGTTCAGTCGACTCATTCCCTTGTGGAGTTTATTCAGTGGGATAAACTGAGTTATTAGTTGTTCTATCATTCTATGCAGTTTCTAAATGGTGGGGAGATGTCATATTATTGGTCTTTGTCTACTGAGGTAGTTTTGTGATTTAAGGTTCACTTATTGGTGCCATCATCATTGATGAAGGTGGTGATGTGGGATATCCAATAGTCCCAATGGGGCTGTTCACCTTGGTGCTACCAAAATATACTGTGATGCGCATCAACATTTATGGTGGCCAGATTTGAAGCAGTAATTATATGAATTTGTATTGTAGTGTTATACACTTGAGAAGGTTAAAGCAGGGCACCGGAGTCCATATATCTTTCTTCTAACACTACCTATTCCTACTTGGAATTGGGATGATATCACCATGAATTTTATTGTCGGATTACTTCATACAACCTGGGTAAAAAATACCATTTGGGTAGTGATTGATCATTTGATAAAATATGCCTATTTCATTCTGATCATAGATTCATCTAAGGTCTATGAGTTGGATCTCTTGTATGTTTAGAATGTTGTGGGGATTCATGGTGTTCCATAAACAATTGTTTCTAACTAGGACCCCCCATTTTACCTTGTGGTTTTGGGAAGGCCTTCAGAAGGCAATGGGATCATAGGTTAAGTTGATTATAACATACCATCCTCAAATGAATGGTCAAACAGAGTGGGTGAATTAGATTTTGAAATACATGGTCTGGGCATGTGTGTTGGATTTTAGTGGTTTGTGGGATATCCATTTGGGATTGGTTGAGTTCATGTATAAAAATAGTTACCAATCCTCGATTCGAATGGATCCATTTGAGGTGCTTTATGGTCAGCCATGTTGGTCACCTTTGTGTTGGGATGAGGTTGGTGTAACATCATTGATGGGACCAAGCCTTGTGCAAGAGACATCTAAGAAATAAAAGTTGATCAGGCAGAGGTTATTAACATCTCAGAGCCACTATAAATATTATGTTGATTAGAGATGCAAAGCTTCAGAGTTTTCTATGGGTGACTGAGTGTTTCTGAAAGTGGAAACTTGCTTGGGAAATCATTGTTTGGGTAATCAAGGGAAGATAACACTGAGGAATGTTGGACTTTTCAAGATTACCAAAAATATTGGTAAATTGGAATACATTTTATCCTTTACCTCTCAATTTAAATCAATATGTGATGTGTTATATGTCTCTCAACTGAAATATTATAACCTAGATCCTTCACATATGATGAATTGGGAAGAGTTGAAGTTGGAGATCAATTTGTCTATGTTTGAGAATCCAGTGCAGATTGTAGATTCTTAGGATAAAATGCTTCATGGTAAATCTATTCCATTGGTATGAGTTCTTTGGAATCATAAGAATTATGTAAATGAGATTTGGGAATGAAAGTCTTGGGTCGAGGAGGAGTATCCCTTTTTGTTTTCTAATCAGGCTTTGGGTTGAATTTCCAGTGAATAAAAGTTTTCATGGTGGGGAGAATTATCACATAAATGTATTTATTTTGAGGTATTATTCTATTTATTTTAATTATAGAATTTATCATTGGGTTTTCCCTTGTGTTTTTGAATAAAAATTGATATTTTTGGCTAGAAAGTAGGTGGTTCACAATTTTTGCACGGTTAGGGAAAACTGTGTTCCTAGCCCAAGAAACTGTGCAACCAAGTGTCATTTTTGGAGAGTGTTAAACCACATGGTAGGTGGTTATATACTTGAGGTAGGTGGTTCCATGCTTAAACATAATTTGGTAACTAGTGCGGTTTCGGAAGACGGTGAGGCAAGGGCTTGGGTTGGGGATCCCCTGAGGCCCACTTTCAAGGATGTTCTGTGTGGTGTGGATTCCATGGGCTATGATGGAGGCCTTTCTTCCACGGCATCTGATACCCTTCATGATATTCCACCGATTGAAGTGGTGAGTCGTCCCACTCGGAAGGTGTAGGGGGTCCCTGTGGTGAGGTTTTCGGCCCAGGAGCTACGGGAGGAGACATCCTTTCACGATCTCTCTCTGGTGGCGCGTTTTGGACGCAATAAACCCTCTCTGAGTTATTTCAGAAACTCTGTGGGATCGTGGGGGGTGTCCCATCCAGTGGCAGTATCGGAGTTCTCGAGGGTTGCTTTTTTGCATTCATCTTTCTTCTAGGGAAGACTTCGTTAAGGCATGGACGAGGGGGTCCAGACTCTATGGTTCTTGGCGCTTCTCTTTAGTGAGGTGGTCCTGGGACTGTCATTATGGGTGGGAGACTTCTTCAGATGCTGTGTGGCTATCCCTCCCAGGATTACCTCTTCCTTTGCATAACCCAACGATGCTGAAGGAAGTGGGAAACTCCATTGGATCCTTTCTGTGTGCTGATGACAATACCAGGAGTCCTCAGACGGCTGCTAATCCCTGCATTTGTGTTGAGATGGATTTAGCGGTGAAGCAACCTTCAATGGTTTTGATTGAGTCAAATGATGGATTTTCTTGGAGGCATAGGGTTTTCTATCAACAGGGCTCGCAGTTTTGCGTTGGTTGTGGTTTGCATGGACACATGGTGAGGGCTTGCTGGAGACGGAGGGAAGTTGCAGAGACTTCCCGATGGGGCCCGGTTGGTGAGTCGGGTCAGGATCCGCCTGCCCCGGATAATAAAGGGATGAGTGATGTTAACGGTACACCCCACCCTTTTTCAAATTCAAATTCTTCTAATGGCCCTCGTGCGGCGGAGACAGCGGATGGGGAAAAATCAACTGACATGCTCAGTATGCGGTCGGCCTCTCCCTTGGATCTCTTGGATCTCATTTCCTGGTCACCTGGACCGGTAGTCCAGAAGCTGTCTCCCTCATGCAGCACAGGGATAATTTCTCAGCAGGATACGGAGGTCTACGTGGCTTTTTCGTTAGGGAGCCTGTTTAGATCTTTGCCTCTCCCGCCCTCTCCTTTCTGTATCTCCACCCACCTGTCGCCAGAGATGATTCAAATGTACCTGGTGAGTAACCTAACTTTACCATCACATGGATTGAGGGAGAATAATGGCATTCCGAGAGGTGTTGAAAAGGAATTGATGGTCTCCTGCCTTTCACCTCAATGGCGAATTATTTTCTCATTAGATCAAGGAGATTTGGGGGCAGGTGGCTCGGATTATCTTCCTTCGGGAAGGAAGCTTCATTTGGAGGATGCGGATAGCCCTTTCAAGAAGGTTATTTTATCACCAAAAGAGAGCAATGGTGAAGATGGATTTTATGGACCAATTACCCGTTCCAAGGCCAAAGAAAAAGGTATGATTGTACTGCCCCTTTTACCTTCCTCTCCGTTACAGAAGGCCCGCAAGGGATCATTTTAATGTTTTCTCTCATCATCTGGAATGCACACGGTCTTGGAGCTCAAGCCAAGCGTGCTTACTTGACTTCCGAAGGCAGGAAGTCTAGAGTCTCTATGGTAGTGATTTTGGAACCGAAGCAGGATCCATGCAAGTTATAGGGGTTTTCTAAGAGGATGGGATTTCAGAATTCATTTCATGGAGGTTCTATAAATTCGCAGATTTGGATCGGATGGAGGAGCATCATTTCGGTGGAAATCAGGAATATAATGCCTCATTGCATTCATACAAGGATTGATGTGAGAAGTTCTACCATTCTTTTCTCGTTTGTCTATGCGAGTACTATGGTTAATGGTAGGAGGGAATTATGGAGTCACTTAGAGGCAATGCAAACGGGTTCTCTGCCATGTTTTGTGGGAGGGGATTTCAACACCATTTTGGATTTCTCTGAGAAAAGAGGAGGATCTGGGTGGAACCGGGAGATTATACTGGAGTTTTAGGAGTGCATTACACACACAGGCCTATTGGATTTGGGCTTCATGGGTTCTAAATATACATGGTGAAACAACCGTAAAGGGTCTAACCGCATCTGGAGCAGTCTGGACAGATGTCTCACAAATATGCAAGTTTTGGATCTTTAATCAATAACATCGGTCATGCATCTCACACGTATACTCTCGGATCATGCTCCTCTCCTGATTGAAGTTCGAAATGAAGCAGTGCTGGACAGGTCCTTCCATTACTCCAGTGAATGGCATAGTGATCCTGTTTTCATGAAAATGCTGAAAGTTTCATGGATGAAGGAGGAAGGAGAATGGTCATGGGGAGGGCTTGTGAATCGTCTCAAATGCCTAAAACAGGATATTAGAGGTTGGCTAACCAATCAACCAGATATTTCCAATGGGGTGGCGAGTTTACAGGTTGAGGTGGGAAGACTGGAAGAATCACTCCAAACCTCTTGGGATGAGAACAATTTTATTATTTTATGTGACAAGAAGGTTATCCTTGCTGAAAAACTCTTGGAGATGGAGAGAGTTTATAAACAGAGGTCTCGAGTACATTGGTTAAGAGAGGGAGATCAGAACAATGCATTCATTCAGGCCTGCATTAAGGAGAAGAGAAGCATGAAGGTCAACCTAAAACTGGAGGATGGGACCTATACGTCAGATGTGAATACTTTTGGGAATATGGTGTTGGAGCACTTTGAGGGTCTTCCGGATGGGAGGAGCACTCCGAGTTTTGAGAGAGAAGCGTTGGATTATCCTGAATTCCTAATCTACCTTCCTCCACTAGTGAATGAAGTGGATAATGCCTGCCTTTCCTCTATTCCACAGGATAATGAGATCAGGGAAGCACTGAGGGGTATGCCACAGGAGAGCGACCCTAGACTTGATGGTTTTCCGGCCTCCTTTTTCAGCGCGGCATGGGATGTCTTTGGACCACAGGTTGTGCAGGTGATACAAGATTTTTTTGGTGGCGGGTCACTGATAAAGGGTGTATCCTCGTCACGGGTGGTGCTTGTTCCAAAGATCAAGGACCCTAGACTCCTTAATCATTTCCAGCCCATTTGTCTCTACAACGTTTCGTATAAGATTTTGGCCACGATTATCAATAGGAGACTGTCCATAATTATTCCCAAGATGATCTCAGCAGAGAAACATTGCTTTATACAGGGTCAAAGCATCCAAGGGGCGGTCAATATCTCTAGTGAGCTGGTCCATGACCTCAACAGACGTACCGTGGGATCCAATATCATTTTCCAAGTTGACATGAACAAATCTTATGATAGAATAGAATGGAGTTTTATCATTCATGTCATGAGGGGGTTCAGTTTTCAAGAATGGTTTTGTGACATCTATTTCAGGTGCTACTCCTCACCCTGGATCTCGGTATCCATGATGGGAAAGTGTTTTGGTTTTTTTAAAACCATCCGAGGTGTTCGACAGGGTGACCCCCTGTCCCCCACTATTTTTGTCCATGCCCAGGATGCATTGTCCAGGAACTTGGTCAGAGGCTTAGCAGCGGGTAAGTTGAAACCTTTCTATAGAAGAAGGAATGCATGACACATCTCACACTTGATGTTTTCGGATGATATTATGCTCTTTATGAATGGATGTAGTAGATCCTTAAACCACCTCAAAGACATCATGGCCAGGTATAACAGGTTTAGTGGACAATCTCTCAACCCTTTGAAGAGTCATGTGTTTATCTCGGATAAGTTCCTCGGAAGGAGATGTAAGGTTATCCAGGGGATTCTAGGGTGCAAGCAGAAACAACTTCCTATTTTTTTCCTTGGGGTATCGCTTTCTTGTTGTCGAATCAAGAAAGTCCATTTCAATGAGATCCTCAATCATCTTTGGGGTAGAATTTTCAATTGGACGAACAAAATGCTGTCTTTTGGAGGATGGGTTATGCTCATTAATAGCGTTCTTTTGTCCATTCCTATGCACATATTCTCTGTTGTCAAACCACCGAAAGGTATGGTGGAGAAAATGCAGTGTATTCTTACTAATTTCCTTTGGGACGCTAAAATGGAAGGACGATGCCACTGGGCATCTTGGAAGCGGCTGGCCCATCCAGTGGAAGAAGTAGGAGTTGGTCTCCGTGACATCTAGGATACCATATTGGGACTGCAAGCACGGTTAGCCTGGGAAGTCATTGCGGGGGAGACCCTCTGGGCGAGGTTTTTCAGAATGCGGTATGGCTAGCAGGGGGAGTTTAACATGCAGGGCGTGATTGGTTTAGCTAAGTGCATGGTTGCTCATATTGAGAGCTTGTCTTGATATGTCAGGTGGATTGTTGGCCGAGGGGAAATTAATTACTGGGAGGAAAACTAGGCTGGTGAGAGGATGGCCTTCTCTGGTTTCCCTTCGCTGAGGATCTCTTTCAGGGAAGCAAGTGTTACGTACGATTTTATCCAGGCAACTCTTAATCCCAACCAGTTAAAACTGTTTGAAAGCATCGTGATGAGTGATGAGCCGGACTTGTGTTGCTTCACGGAAGAAAGCTCTGGGAGGTATAACGTTGGTGACTACAGGAAAATCCTCCAGAGAGATCGTCCTATGGGGGAATGGAGACCAGCTGTTTGGTGCAAGGAGATACCAATTAGAATGAACTTCCTAGTGTGGAGAATTTAGAACAGGGCAATACCGATAGAGGATAATATACAGAAAAGAGGGGTATGCATGGTGTCACGATGTTATTGTTGTGAGAAACAAAAATCAGAAACGATGGCATACCTTTTTTTCCAAGGGAAATGGGCCTGTTATCTTTGATCTCTCTTCACCCATTCCCTGTTTTCTGGTGGTGAGTCCCAGTCCGTCCAGGATTTTATGTCTGTCTGGTTGCCAGGTACTGAAAATAGGGCAATGGAGAGGGCTGTAAGAACCATCATTTTGGTTGCTATTTGTTGGGTAATATGGGAGGCAAGGAATCAGGTTAGGCTGGGAACCAAAAGGTCTTTGATTTCTATTCACTTTCAGCTTAAGTATCTCATTGTGGAACTGGCTTTTCTTGCGAAAGGGGGGATCACATCAGTGGCAATGTGCAATCTGTTTAACCACCCCTACATTCAGCATAGTGGGAGAGGATGTTGGGTGAGGTGGCACCCTCCGAGCTAGGGTCTGAAGCTGAACATTGATGGATCCTTTATGGGGGGAGTCATGAGGGGAGTTGGCCTACTTCAGAACTATTGGGGATCTGTTCTTCTTGCTTTTAGTGACTTTTATGGCCCAAGGAACTCTTTGGGGGTGGAGGTTTGGGCTCTTCTTTCAGGCTTGATGGTTTGTAGGCGGAGAGGGTTGCAGGTGATGGAGGTGGAGTCAGATTCTGAGGCTCTAGTGAAGATGTTACAGGGAAGCCATAACACACCTTGGGATTTGATATATCTCATCCGAAGGTGCAAGGTGGAGACCAATCATGGAAGGATTATTCATCATAGTTGGAGGGAGTCCAACTTTGCGGCAGATGCTCTTGTTCCCTTTGGCAGACAGGAGGAGTCACTGATGATATATGATAGTCTAAACTATCTTCCCCTTGAATGTTTTACCGTGGTGTAAGGGGATGCCCTTGGACTTCATTACTTTCGCCCTCCTTGAAGGGCTGCCCCCCCTTTTGTATGTTTCCCTCTTCCAAAGAGTAATAAAAAAAGTAACTTTCAGCAAATTTAACCCAAAATCCACTCATTTTCTCCCCACTCTAGATTTATAGACCTATGTGCCTCCAAAACTCCTCCTTTATCCCTTGGATCTCCATTTTTGAGGTCATTTTGGTGGGGATTCTTCAGGAAACCTTCAAGTGAGTTTCCTCCTTGATTTCTCCTATTTTTGAGGGTTTCTCTTCCTCCTTCTTTGGAGTTTCATTATACAATAGGTTTGGTGACCTATTTTGGGTTAAATATTGATTATTATGGTTCAATATTGATGTTTTTGGTTCAATATTTCCTTTATAGGGTCCCTTGGTGTTTCTGTTTTGGTTTGACACTAATTCTCCAAATTTTCTATACTTGAGGTAGGTGGTTCCATGCTTAAACATAATTTGGTAACTTTGATATTATTTGTTTTCTTATTGGATGTGTTCTATATATTTTTAATTAGGTTAAAAATGTGTTTTGAAAAGTTTTCAAGATGAAAATGTGTTTAAAAATGGGGTTTAAAAGGAAATGGGTTATGTTACATGTTTATTTCATGTGTGCTTCCTTATTTTGCTTCTTAAAGGTGTTTGATAAAATTTGTAAGTGGTATGAAGAGTGTTTATAAATGGATTTGGTGTGCCTTTGGATTGAAAATAAGTTTTTCTTGTGAAAGTGTTGGGTTTCTATGTGTACTTCCATTGTTTTGTGCATATGTGAGAAATTGATGTTCTATGTGATATGTGAAATAGAAATTGGGAAAAAAGGTAATCCTAGGTATCTAGGTGGGCAGACTAGGACTAGTATGCTAGTTGACACAGAATTGGATTGGCCTTGATTCATCTAATAGTATTGATTATTACAACACTAACTAAATTATGATGATGATTGGAGACAACTAGAATTTTGTATAGATTCCACTCTAGTGGATCGTGCATGGGGACACTGTGGGTTGTGGTTTCTATACCACATTTCACTAAGATACGAGGTTCCCAGTGTCCCATTTTAGCTGGTGTCTATGGGGATTTCCCATGAATTAGTGCTCTCTTGAGATATTTTACTTACCATTAGCATACAATGCACTTTGTTGGTTATTTAAAAATCAAGGCATGTTTTCCTTTAAAATGTATTCTATTAAAATTTCTCTAAATTTTCTTTTTATAAAACTTTCATGTTAATTTGCCTTATAATGTTTTGGAATGTAATATTTTTTGGGTGGAATCCTAATGATATTTTGATCACACCTTGAATACACCTTTGGGTGTATGTATAATTGGTTATGTTTGACTCAAGTAAAGGCAAGACATATCACGGTGATGGTGGATCTAGTTGTTAGTACTCCACTTCTTTCAGGAGTTGGTGGTGGTGGATTGAGGATGATGCTCCTATTGTTTCATGGAGGTTTTGGGATACTTTCATCATCCCATTTCCATTTTAGTCCCTTTGTTCTTTATTTAAGTTATAAACTTTGAATCTGAAAAATTGTTGCACCATATTTGGTTATGATTATTCAATTATGTTTTGTTTATTAATATTGGTTTATTATGATTATATAAATGGGTGAAATAGTTCCCAAATCTTATTGTGATACACATACACTAGTTTCCAGCCCATGGGGATTGGGAACACCCTTCAGGACATTCCAGGAATCGAGTAGGGTGTTGGGTTAGATGGCATCCTAGTTTGGTTCGTGACATTTCCTTTGGGTATTTTTATTTGGGAAATTCTGGATAGACAGGAGCTTAGACTGTTAGTGATTGTGGTTTTGGATATGAGTGGGGTTTCTAGAAAACATACCTTGTGACAAACCTTAAGTCTCCATGGGATGTCAGAAATCCGGTTGACTCCTCCTTGAGGTGTAATGAATAGGCTGTATATTGGGAATGGGAACCAAGGTAGGGTTATAATGACCCAAGATTTACGTACATAGATATTACATCATTTTTAATGAAAATTTATTATATTATTCAAACATACACTTGAGTACCATAATAGTTTAGTTCCTTTGGAAACATGGAAACATAAAGAACTAGTCCATAAGTGAGATACATCGTCACTATGTTCTTCTTAACTAGTACCCTTCTTAGACATAACATACATAATGAATTTATTCATATCCTGGGGAAAGGAAACATAATAAAGGGTGATCTTATATTATCATTAAGGGTAAAAAGGGAATATACATAAGCATAACATGAACATAAGGGTATGGGAACATGAGTATAAAATTTTAAAATTATACCCTGCATATCATAGATAATAATATTGATTCATGGAATAATGATTAGATTTTTATAATACATAGATCATAAGGAAATAAAATAACATGATCCATGAGATCATAACATTTTCATAACACATATATTTTTGGCATACATATAATAATATAAAATCTTATTTCAAGGCTATCCACTAAGACATTAATAACATGTTAGGTATGGGATAACCACTAGTGTACCTACTTCGAGCTTGGGATGACCTCTTGTATACCCTTTTTTTTTCTTAGGATGACCCCTAATGTACCTTTTTTTTTATCCTAGGCTAACCAACCATGTACCCTCTGAGCTCATAGAACATTTATCCTTACCAAATGCATTGAAGGGAGATATAGGTCCCACCTGTCATATAATGAAAATCATACATATGTGTACCACAAGATCATAAAACAATCATCTTATCATAACCTATGAAATGAAATGGGTTTCATAAAAATTTTACCATATCATAATATGTGGAAAAGAGATAGGTTTCATAATCACTTCATTATAACATAACCCATGAAAAAAGAAGTGGGTTTCATAATAATTTGATCATGGTATAACCTGTGGAAGAGAAATGAGTATCATAAAAATATTGTCATAATAAAAATAAACCATTCAGAGAAAGAATAAGAACGGTACCCCTAGACCATATCCCCAGTAAGGCATATATAACATCAAATTTTTTTATCTTATACGAAAAATGATTTTTAAATATCATTTAAAACATTTCTCAAGGAAAATATCCTTTCCACTTTGAAAAAAACTTTTCTTCAAAACAAAAACCAATTTTAAAATTGTTTTTTTTTGAAAATAACTATGAAAACATATAAAGTAATCTACTATGAAATTATTGTTCATGATGGTGTAGAATTTGTTTTATGCCGTACATGTTAAAACAAAGATTCATTTCACATTTTTGGTAAAATCCAAACATGAATTGTTTGAAAAAAGAAGTGAATATTTATTTTAAGATATTTTGTTAAAATTAAAAAATGGGTAAAAATGTATTCAATAAATAATTTGGATTATGATAATTGTTTTTTAATTTTTTTTAGAAAATAATTTTTTGGAATAAAAAGGGTATTCGACTGAGGAGATAAATAAATACAATTTTTCTTAAAAATATTATTTTGAACTCTTGAGTACATGAAGAGAGGAAAATGAAGATAAAACACGTATTATCATGAAATAACCAGAGTTTAATAAAATTAATTAGTTTATTGAGATGTGGATCATAATATTTGATCATCATAAACATAATCTTGAACAATCTAGTTAAACAATGAGATTATAACATAAAATCATCACCACTTTGGTAACTTTGAACCACAATCCCCATGAAGGGATAACAGAAAATGAAACTTAAAATATCACGAGGATAAATAAATTTATGATATTAAAAGTCAAAGGGGCTGTATATACACCCTATGAAGGGATATAGGTGCATAACATAACGTGCATATCAAAGAAGGTAAATTGAGACAAAAATTCCTTACCGCTTTGGTAATATTTAGAATCGAAATCCTAAATATAGAATAAAATAAAATGAAACTTTAAATATCATGAAAATAATGGTATTAATTCTATAACATATCACATGGATATTATATACACCACACAAAATAAAAGAGTGGTTAATTTACATATGTCTTCCAGAAATAAAAGAGAGACTAGAAATCCGTTACCTTAAGTCCCGACTTCCATCATACATGTTCAAAACACCTGTATAATAAATATAAGTTTATTATAAATATATTAAAGATACATAAATATATATATTATACCATATATTATTTACTTATAACCCTTTATTACCCTTTTATTAAGAATTCCATGTTAAAGTCACATTTCGGGTAATAACTGCTTTGTTTTTCATGTAAGTTTTGATTTATTATTTTTGTTACTATTATTTTGATAATGATTTAATAAGATAAAGATGTTTCAAAATGATATAAAATAATATATATTCATTATATATGTATTCAGATTAATACATTAAATTTGGTGATAGAAAATGAAATACATCGTTCATAGAGACGATAGGCCGTATGTACGCATGAACGTTGTTTCCATTTTCTTATTAGATTGAAAGAAATAATGGTAAATGATATATTATAATTAAATAATATTTTTTACAATTTATATATCAAATATTTTCATTAATATCATCCTTATTATCTTCCATGTAATGCATGAATGAATCACATCGCTTTGCGAGGAGGTAGTCCCCCGTACACACGAGCGACGTTATCATATTACCACAGAATGAAAAGCCTAAAGTTATATGTGATATTATAATTATAGAATAATAATAATATAATAAATATAATATATAAAAAATAGATCCATCATTATAACCATCCTTCAAAGGTGGTAATGAAAAAACAAATAACATCGGTTCGCGAGGCGGTAGTCCGCTATACACACGAATGATGATTTCATAACCTATTTGATGGAAGTGGTGATGGTTGTAGGTAATTACCTTAAAATTACAAAATATTAGTATATTAAATATACCAATTTTATTATATCATCATAGTATAATATTAATTTAAGGACGTGGAGGAAGAAATAAAACAAAAACACTTGTTAATGAACCTTACATCTTCTTCGAGTATCCTCCTGAGGTTTTCACCAAAAGCCTTCCTATTTTAGATTTCAATAAAACATAAGTCTTATAGGATGAGTGGAGATAATTTTTGGAGATATTTTGTTAGGGGTTTCTGAAATAAAAGGGTTTGAATGTGTGAAGAGGAGATGAGAAGGGGTGGAATTTCATAAGAGAGGTGAGAGGCACACTTGTAATTTTTTAAAAGAAAGAATTCCACCCATGTTATTTTTTCATGTAAAAAGGATCCAATAATGTAAAATCATATATAATAGAAGATATAAGATCTAAATATGGCCATTAAATGGGTTTTCAAAAATTTTTGGGTTATTTTTAACCCTTATCTTTTTAGTTTAACCCCACGGTATTCCCATTTTTTCCTTAACCGTGATAAATAATTTTTAATGTTTTAACTATTAATTTTGGTAAAAAAATAATTTGACCTCATTAGATGATATAAATTATGATAATTAAAAATATTGAATATACTTTTCTAAATTTAATTTACATAAGTGACAAAATTTAATTTAAAATCAATATCACAGACACGATGTGAAATAAGATTTTTAAAGTGAAAATGTTTAAAAGTTCACAAAGTTTTTATATCGAAATTCAATATGAAATTGATTAAAATGACCTAAATTGGATAATCTTATGTATAATTTAACTAATTTTACTTTAAAACTAATTTAAAATATAATTTAACTTTATAAATAAATTAAATAAAAAGTTAGTTTTTAATTAAAATTCAGTTTTTTCATTATTTATTTAAAAATAAAAAATTTCAGAAAAATCCCAAAAATTGAACCAAAGATAATTTTTACATAAATATTTCAAAAATAAAGTTTATTTTATGAAATTAAATTTCAAAAATTTTAATAAATTAATTTTATTCTTGTTCACAAAAATAAATAAAAATCATTTTTTTGAGAAAATAGTATTTTTGAAACATATAAAGAATTTTTTGAAAATTAAGTAATTTTTTATAAATATATTTACTTTATATAAAAATATTATAATTAATATTTTAAAATTATTTATTAATATTTATATATGTATGTTTAATGGATAGGTCAAAATGGTCATCTTTAAATATCTATATCAATAATATATCACGGTTTTGTTAAAAATCAATGTCGTGTGTAAAATAATTTGACCCAGTGTTGCATGCAGTACAAGATTAACTTGGTGCTTCTTGTAATTCAATCTATTAACGAAAATTTATTCAAAAAATATTCATAAAAAATCAGGGTGTTATATTCTACCCCCCTTAAATTGAATTTCACCCTCGAAATTCATCAGTACGATACAAAAAAATGAGGATAATTCTATATAATCATATCCTTAAGTTCAAACTTAGATTTCTCATACTAGTGGTTTGACCACAAATATTTTTCCATTTCAGTGATATTTTTTCATAGAAATTTATCTATATGATCTAAAATCTCCACTGATTGTTCCTCATAAGAAAGATCTTTCTCTAGTGGTATGACCTCTGAGTTCAGTACATGTGAAGGGTCATGTATTTACATTGTCAAGAGAGATATATGAAACACATCATGAAATTGAGAGAGGTTTAGTGGATGTTTCAACATATAAGCTACAACCTCAATATGATCAATAATTTGAAAGGGACCGATATACATATGGACTGGATTTCCTTTATTTCTGAATCTAATAACCTTATTCCATTTAGAAATTATTAGAAACATCTTATCAACAACTTCAAATTCTAGATCACACTGGTTATTATCACCATAAAATTTCTATTGACTCTATGCTGCCTTGATGTATTTCTGAATGGTTTCATCCTTCTCTTACATTTCTTTAGCTATCTTAGGTCAATAGATTTATTTCTCTAACTTTATTACATAACATTGGAGATATACATTTATTTCAATAGAGGTCTTCATAAGGAGCCATATAAATTCTTGAGTGAAAGCTATTTCTATAAGAAAACTCAACTAGAGGAAGGTGTTTATCATAACCACCTTTGAAATCCAAAGAAAAAGATCTCAGCATATGCTATAGGGTTTGATTTTTTTCTCAAACTAACCATCTATCTAAGGATGATATGTAGTGCTGAAACTTAACTCTGTATCAAGAGCTTTCTGAATAATTTTTCTAGAACTTTATGGTAAACCTAAAATCCCGATCAGACACTGTGGAATGTGTTACTCCATGAAACATTAACACTTCCTTATTGTATATACTGGAAAGCTGATCCAAATAAAAGTATTCTCTAATAGTGATGATGTGTAATGAATTTATAAGGTGATCGACTATAACCCATATAAAATTATACCCTTTAGACGTTTTGGGGAGTCCAATGATAAAATCCATGATGATGTTTTCCAATTTCCATTCTGGTATTGGTAATGTATGTAACATACCCTTATATTTTTTTCTTTCATCCTCAAATAGTTGGCACACTAAAAATCAAGATAAAAACTCTACAATATATCTTTTCATTTTATCCCAACATAAATACTCTTTTAAATCACTATACATCTTTATAATTCCAAGATTAGTAGAGAATGAATAACTATGAGCTTCCTCTAACAACTCCTTATTCAAATATGGTATTTGTGGAATGAATACATGGTTCCTAAACCTTATCATTCCATCATGATTATGGTTAAACTCTTGAAAATTTCTAACCATCTTTTCCAGATCTACATTTTCCTTCTACACCTATTTAATCATCTCTTAGATAGATGATTGAACATTCAATTGAGAAAATAAGTTTTTACCCTTCCTTTAGGATTTATATATCCATCCTTTAAAAATATAAAATTTTTGTATCTTTTGTAATCCTCATCATAGAAAAGCTAACATGATCCTTTCGTCTCAAATCATCGACCACCTTATTCACTTTCATAGGGTGGTAATTTATTGGGTAGTCATAATCTTTAATCATCTATAACCATATTATTTGGTGCATATTTAACTCATTACGAGTGAATATATTCTTTAAAATTTTATTATTTATATATATATATCTAACAATTTTCTCCATAAATATAATTCCTCTATATCTTTAATGCAAAAATTACCACTGCTAAATCTAAATCATGAGTTGGGTAATTTTTCTAATGAATCTTCAATTTTCATGAGACATAAGATATAAACAAGTAATTATTCATAAGAACACCTCCAAATCCTTAATTTAATGCATCACTATAGATTACACACCATTTTATACCATAGGGTAATGTAAGCATAGGTGTGCTGACTAATCTTATTTTTAGTTCCTTGAAATTTTCTTCACATTCATCTGTCTAGAGGAACTTAGATCCCTTTTGAGTTAACTTGGTCATAGGATTATATAGTCTTGATAAATTCTCTAAAAACCATTGATAATATCTAGCTAAAATAAGAAAACTATAGATCTCAGTCACCGTGGCTGGTCTGGTCCAACATTCAATAGCCTCTATCTTTGATGGATCTACCAATATACACTCTCTTGGGATTATATGACCCAAAAATGAAACATTTTTCATCCAAAATCCACACTTTGTAAAATTTTTAGATATGTTCTCATTTATTAGGGTATTTAGTATAATTATAAAGTGATCTTCATGACCTTCCTTTCTCTTTAAAAAGATAAGAATATCATCTATAAAGACAACACCAAACTGACCATGGTAAGCTCAAAAGACTATATTTGTTAAATCCATGAAGATAGTTGTGGTATTAATAAGACCTAATGGAATCACTATATATTCATAGTGTCCATACCTTGTACAGAATTCTATCATGGGTGTATCCTCCTTCTTGACACTCAATTGAAGATATCTAGAATGAAGGCCAATCTTGGAAAAGTATTGAGCTCTGTACAGTTGATCAACTAATTTATCAATACGGAGAAAAGGATACTTGTTCTTAATTAGGATATTTTTCATCTTATGATAATCAATAAATATTTTCATTGATCCATATTTATTTTTTTCAAAAAGAATAGGTGCAACCTAAGGTGACACACTTGGCTGAATGAATCCCTTATCAAGGTTTTCTTGAATCCACTTCTTCAATTCATGCAACTCAATATGGGACATTCTATAGGGAGTATTTTAAATTTTTGTGATACTATGTATGATTTATATTGATAACTCAACTTAATGTTTTGGTGGAAGTCAAGGAAATTCTTTGAGAAAGACATCCACAAATTCCCACATTGTCAAGATCCATCCTAATGGGGCCCGAACTGCGACTACCCCAAGCCCACCTCTAATTGGCCAGGGGTTGGAGACAAATGAAAAGTCGGAATATCATACACATGGGAAGAATTATAATAATGTAATTTCACATACAAACAAACAAACACACATCTCCATGCTCATACAATGCTGAAATGTAGAAAAACTGAAACCAATGCATGCATACATTTATGATCCCACAATTGGTGTATGATAATAATGTACTGAAAGCGATAAAGGGGACAAATAAAAGACTGACCAAAAACTACAGAGATTCCAAATTTCTCAGATGGTGGGGACTACTATCAAATGCAACCACTTGGAAAACACCTCAGTCTGTCTAGATCAAGCAATGCACCACCGACTCTCTGTCGTTCTAAGACACCATCAAATGGTCCGTCATCTGCATAAGACATGACACGTGTGAGAAGGTCCCATGAATGAGTGAGTATAAAAATACCCAGTATAACACCCTAGAAAAACTAAACCCATAACATCAATAATAGTTATCTTCTAAAAAGGATGTAGAAATAAATGCATAAACAAAACCCGGATATACTCATGAAGAACACCACACCTCTAGGTGGTCACAACCAAACTGCCAGCCACATGATTGTCCTCAAAGATTCTTAGAAATGATCATTCTAAGAGAACCCACTCCACAAGACATGATATCATAAAATATAGTTATCTAATAGGTCTTGATCATTTGGACCCACATAATAAAATTCACTGGTCTCTAAAGTCCCTGATACTTAGATATGGGGATCATAGTTAGGGCTGATGGGGGACACCACAAACCAAATATGGATCAACCTGCTATATAAGGGATCATATACCAATGATACTACAAACCCTACTGATATGTTTTTATAGATATAGGATCTATTCCCCATGAATGGTGGTCACACCAATTCCACGAACTCCACATATGGTAAAACAATATATGATAGAGGATCACACTTTGGTCTCATAGATGGACACCAAAAACTCTATTTGAGACTCATCCTCCAGAGGGGATCACAATCCAGAGATGTAGATATAATTATGCACTATACCCTATAGGCTATATACCAAGGGATCTCACTCAACCAATACTAGTACAAAAATAAAGAAACAAAGGGATCCAAAAATCCTCAAAGGGGATACATGATATGTACTAGGGATACATGCTATGTCCATCCAAACCATGGTATTCCCACACAGGGTTTCCTCACACAGAATGTAAACCACAAATTACATGGTGTTTAAATAAGTATACATGACATATAGAGGTCTTCTAATACCCTTCCTGTGCTATCTAGTCATGTATGGGTATACAAATTTGGCCATGTAATCTGGTTGCGTCTATGCATCCCGACCTTCCCATGCCCATGTATCCTCCAAGATACACACTAAGCCTCTAGTATGGGTCACACAGGATGTGATAGAGTTCACATGGTTTATGATAATTTTTTATCCGCAGAAACCCTAGCACCACATGGGGGGGGGGGGGTCCCACATAGTGTGTAATTCCATATTAAATTACATATAACATGGGATTTTCCAAATCCCCATGGTTCCTCTCCACATCACTGCCTCAACTTCCATTACCTCTATTTAAGTTAGGGAATCACAAATCTGGGGTCTTCCAACCCTCCCATAACCGAATATTGAAATTCGGGCTTTGAATCTTCTTGGGAAATGCCCACATGTTCTATCCATAGCCACATTGTCAAACTGGGACGAACAGAAATAATTAATACATTCCAGTATACCTCTAATCATACTTTATCATTATCTCACCTCAATCACATGCTTTATTGCACGATAAAACTGCAATATTGATTTTTTTATGCCGAATAATAGTCACACAATGATCATATACCGAGTATTCATTAAACCATGTACTAAATAAATTGAACATAGTGATATTATGAAGAAAAGAGGGAGAAATAAATGAACCATAAAATGTGAGGAATGAACCTTGGACTTTTTTATTTTTTAGCATTGATTCATTGTTAAAGAAATATATTAATAAAGAGGGAAATAATCAATGAACAATATATTAACCATAACTAAAATCAACTATTGATGTAAGAATAAATTATTGTTTGTGGAGTTGATCCTTGTTCAACTAGGATAAATAATGTGATTAAAACACATGAATCAAACATCCTACCTAGAGTTTGTATTGGCTACTGATAAATAATAGTCATACTTTGCTATTTTTGGTGAGATCTATGAACACCAATGGAACACCAATCATTGATCTGATCTCGATATGATGTGTTACTCCAAGATCCTCCAATGGATCCTCTATAATGAATCCCTTAAATCTCTAGGTTAAGAATATAAAATTAGGTATTTTGATATAACCATGTACTTATTGAGTATTTTAGGTCATGGAAAATTAATAAAATAAATTAATTTCACTTAATTAATTTATTTAAAAATTCACCCACGACCAAGCCTAACCCAAGAATCCGATGTGCTACATGGTTATGTTGTTACTAGGGTAAAACCCATGCTTTGAACTCAATTCCACCCTTCGATTTCTGATATGAGCCTCCATTTAAGCCTTATTCTAATTTTCATGAAAAATGTGTGTGCATGATATTAATATATTTAATATTTTTCAAATATTAATTCTAAGCTCAACGTTCCTCGTATTCTCATGTCATATCAATTCTTTAATTTGAGAATAATCCATATAATATTATAAAGCAATACATGAAAAAAATTATATTTTTTACATTTTCCACTCAGGGATTTTCATCCTGAAAAGAAAAAAACCTACTAAAAAAGATGAGAGTATTAGGATCACTTCTGGGTCTCTCACTTCTAGGTACTCCCCAGAATATTTTCATACTACCACTAAACATGAATTAGGGGAATCAATCACCCATGAAATATCCTCTCATGAAAATCATCGATCTCTACTGGGTAACACTAAAGATATCCCCATCCTCAATGTCCAGCTCACTACAGTTGATAAGATGTGATGGGTCGTGCACATATCTTCTCAGCTATGACATGTGAAGACTTTATGTACTACAGTGGTAGTGTTAAGAGGTATGCCACCTCACCAACTCAACATAGTTTTTTTAAAGGGCCAATGAACCTTAAAGATAACTTTCCACCTCATCCAAATCTCCAACAATCCATGTCGAGGTGATACCCTTAGGAACACAAGGTCTCCCTCCTTGAACTCCAAGGGCCTATGTCATCAGTCCACATAGGAATTTTGACAACTTTGGGTAGTCCTCATACACTCTTATATAATGTTCATCTTATCAATCATGGATCACACAAACTCTAGGCTCGTAAGTGTTGACTCTCTTAGTTTGTCCCAACAAAGTGGTGACCATCCGGAACATCCATACAAGACCTCAAATGGTGACATACTGATGGTGGGATGGTATCTATTATTATACACAAACTCCACTAAGTGTAGGTGATCCCCCCAATTATGACCAAAATCCAACATGAAATCCCATACCATATACTCCATTACTCGAATTTTCCACTTAGTCTGACCATTATTCTTGGGATGAGATTCCATGCACAAATGCAACTGAGTCCCAAAGGCCTACTAGAATCCTCTCTATAATCCCAATGTGAAGTGATCATCATGGTCTGAAATGATTATTTAGGGAAATACAAGGACCTGGAATATCTCCTACACATACAAGCTTCCCAAGATCTCTACTAAATTCTACTCTCAAATAGCTTGGAATTATGCTAACTTGATGAGTTGGTCTATAATCACCCATAAGGCATTGTGTCCCATGGATATATGTGGTAACCAAATCATGAAGTCCATGGATATCCCAAACTAATTCCTCTCTGGAACCACAAGGGGTTGAGAAAAACCCATTAGATCCTGGTGATCAAACTTCACTTGCTGACAAGTAAGGTATTAAGAGACAAACTCTACGATATAACTCTTCATGAATAGCCATAAAAACTAACTTAAGAGGCCTTGATACATATTTTAAACACTAGGATGTACCGCCAAAGGGGACTTATGAAACTCCCTAATCACATCCTCCCACAATGTCACTGGTTTTATCATCCCTCCTCTGAAAAGGATAAAATGATCCTCATATTCAAAAAATCCATTAGGAGCACAACCAGTGGATATATGAGTATGTAAGGTATCATAACCAGTATCTTCATGGTAATATCCCCTAACATACTATAAAAGAGGTGGGGTAAACAACCATCGAATGAATATATGAAGTGATATCCTTTTCCACTAAGGAAAACAACAATGAGGCTAACTACTATAATGCCTCAACCAACAACTGAGAACAAGATCTCATTCTAAGAGTATATGCCACAAAATTCCACTTCCTAGTATTATAGATAATCTCTAAGTCATAGTCCTAGAGGAACTATAGAAATAAAACCTATATCAAGTTAAGATCCTTCTGAGAGAAGATATAATTGGGACTCTTGTGGTTAGAGTAGATGATAAACCGCTTGCCCATAAAGTAGTGTTACCAAATCTTTAGGGAGAAGACTAACATTTCTAGCTTGAAATCATGGTTCATGTAGTTATGGTCATGTGATCTCAAATACCTAGACCCATAGGCAACCATTTTTACCCTCTACATCATAACACAACCAAGTCTGGTCCCTGAGGCATCACAAAACACTACATAATCAAAACCCTACTCCGAAAATCTCAAGATGGGGGAACTCATCAACCTCTTCCTCAACTACCGAAAACACTAATGATACCTTTATATCCACAAAAAAGGATACCCATATTGGGTCAATGATATAAATATTTCTATCACTCACTCTGAATAAATCAGGTATAAACCTCTAATATTACCCTTCCAACCTAAGGAAACTCTACACCTAAGTAACACTCTTGGGTGGTTCCCAAGCTAGAACTTCCTTAACCTTTATCATGTTCACTATCAATCTTGCCTCTAAGATGAAATGTCCTAGGAAGTGGACCTATCGAATCCAAAAATTACACTTTGAGAGAATTAAATAAGTCTAGTTCTCTTAGAGTGTGTCCAGTACCATCCTCAAGTGTCTCACATGATTTTACTTGGACATTGAGTACACTAGGATATCAATGATGAAGACCACCACAAACCAGTCTAAGAAAGGTTGGAAGATCTGGTTCATGAGTCCCATGAGCATTATTTGGGCATTAATCATGCCAAAATCCATAACCAAGTAATCATAGTGACTATAGAAATATCTAAATTCTGTCTTCTGTATATCCTCACCCCGTAATCACAATTTGTGATAGCATAACCTGAGTAAAATATTCAAGAACCATCACGTCCCTCTGAACTAACTGAAGAGGACATCAATCCTTGGTATTAGAAACTTATTCTTCATGGTCACATAGTTTAAGTGACGAAAATACACACATAACCTAGAGAGATTTTCCACCTTCTCGGTGAACATCACAGGGGCTACCTAGGGGGAAACACTGGGTCTCACAAATCCCTTCTCCTGCAATCCCTCTAACTATACCCCAAATCATGAATCTCTATGGGAGCCATCTTATTTGATGGTTCATATATTGAGTACATCCTGGGGTTCAAGTCAATGTAGAAGTATATATCTTGGTGAGGAGGTTAGCCTAAAATGTCCTTAGAAAAAATGTCCTTGTACTCCATCACTACCGTAGGGAAATGGTATCCCATAGCATTCACTGCTCCAAGAGTCATGTTATCCAACTGATGAGTAATAGGCTACACTCTCCTATACTCGAGCCCATACTACTCTTCCAAGTTTAAATTTTCACCCACAAAAGAAAACCTCATACCATCATTGCGGACACACCGAATCCTCCATCTAAAATAGTCAATCTAGATATGAAATGTGGATATCCATTCCACGCATAAGATGATTTCATAAGGAATCATCCCTACTACAAAGAGATCCCATAAAAAGATCTCACCTCCATGTTCCAGATCACACTATTGGAAGAAGTGTAAAATTACGAATTCACCTCCTATTGGAGTCTCCAAGTGCAAGGGTTGAGCCAAAGGCTTAACCAGAATCTCTATGTTGTGGACCAAATAAGTGGAGAGAAATTAACAACTTCCATATATGTCTATAAATACTACAGATAATATAGAAAATTAATAGATCATACCTTATATCATCCCTAGGTTCTTAGGTTCATAGGCCTCTATGGCCTACAAATATCATTGTTCATGACCACTAGATCTATGAGCCTAGCGTGGACCACCTGAGGGTGGTGGTAGTAATAGGTAAAAACTACGGCCAAATACTTCTACTCTATCATACCCTCTTCCTCATCTATTTCCCTATGGGCCTACTTGGTCCTACCTCTATCTCTACTTAGGCGGTCCCTCAACCATCTCCTAATTAGATAAATGATGGTTCAGACAGTCTCATGCCAGATATCTGTGACCATCGTAGGAGAAACACTACCTCTCTCTCAACTAGTTCAAGCCATCCTAAGAGCCTTAAACCACTAATCCTCTATCCTGGGATCGTATCCCAAATCTTCTAATAAATTAGATCCCTATGACTATCATTGGTTACCGGTCATTAAGGTCTCATCTCCTGAGATCCCACTACCAACACCCACTATTATCCCCTACTATGCCAGGAAGATATCCACCACTAAGGATTGCTCCAAGAATCTAATATAAGTGGGAATACAAAGAGATATAATATAATCCCTAATATCTCTATGTAATCCTTTCTCAAAGGTATGTTACTTGAAGAATGGATCTAGAACCATATCCATGGAGTGTCACGAGAGATCAGTAAACCTAATAGAATACTCCACCATTATCATAATGCCCTAATATAGTTTTAGAATCTCCTAGATGTACACTATTTGTAATGTGGCTAGATAAAATTATTCCCTGAATAGATTCTCAAAGTATGACCATGATAGATCTATCTCATTGTGTGAATGAGTCACTAGACTCTACCATCACCTACTATATCCCTAAATAAGACTCACTGTGAGGACCTCCATTTGATCTGTAAGAATCCTCATAAGGAAGAAAACTTGAATGATGGCCTCAAGAGAGTACTCATCCACATGGGGGGTCTGGATCACCCCAAAAACTGGGAGGTTGCGACCTCAGGATCTCATACGACACACTCATCCTATGTACATTCTCATCTAGCACTGCCACTACTATCTTCTTTTCAACCGGTGGTGGTATAGCTGGTAAACCACCTAGAGTTACTTTCTCCAGTATAGCCCCCCTACACTGAAGCCTTGTCACTTGGTGGATCATCCTCATGATTATGCAGTGGAATCTCGGTTTGATGTCTTTGCAGAGGAATCCTGAAATAAATAGGATGTACCATGGTAAAATAGTATATCTAGGGAGACATCTAAAAAAAGATATGGAAACCACAACCCATTCCTATATTATTAATGTACCAATTTTTTCCCTATAACTAATTTCTACATGTATCGAGTTGAAAGAAAGGTGCTTAGAGTCCAAATATGTCGGTTTAAACTTCAATAATGGAGTACCTATCCTAAAATATAAACTCGAAACACTCAAAACTATTTCCAAAAAACCCAAACCAATCTCACAGACTCTGGTCCTAATGTATAATTAAATCCTATAATACCACTCATTCATGACCCAAGTTGATAGGGACCGAACCATGACAACCTCAAGCCCACCTCCAATAGGCAAGGGGATGATGACAAGCACTGAGTAGGCATATCAAACACATAGGAGACATTATCCTAATGTACATACAGAAACATAAACATATCTAAGACCATACAATGATAAAATTTTTAACAAATGAATCCAATTCATGCATACATCTATGATCCCATAATTAGAGTACGATAGTAAAGTATTGAAAGTGATAAAGGGGAAAAATAAAAGACCAAAAAAAAACTAGAGAGTCCAAAATTCTGAGAAGGAAGGGACTACAATAAAATTAAATCACCTATAAAACACCTCAGTCTATCTAGTAAAAGCTATGCTCCACCAGATCCCTGTCCTCTTAAGACATCGTCTAATGGGTCATCATCTGCATGAGACACAACACATGTAGGGAGATCCCATACATGGGTGAGTATAAAAATACCCAGTAGGACTCCCAAAAAACACTAAATACATATAATCAAGAATAGTCATATCATAATAAGGATGTAAAAATCATTGCATAAACAAAACCCAAATATACTTTGGAAGGAAACCACACCTCTAGGAAGTCACAACCAAACTTCCAGCCACATGATTCTTCTCAAAGCTTCAGGAAATGATTGTTCTAGAAAAAACTACTCCATGAGCCATTCTATCATCAAATACACTCATCCAAGAGGTCTTGATCATTGGGCCTCACCCAAGAAAATTCATTGGTCTCTAAATACCTCGATACTCAGTTAAGGATCACACCCAAGACTTCTAGGTGACACCAAAAACACAATATGGATTAACCCTCTATGTAGGGGATCACATACCAATTATGTCATGAACCCTACTAATGTGGTCTACTAGATAGAGGATGAATTCCCCATGTATAGAGGTAATGATGATTCCATGAACCCCAAATTGGGTATAAAAAGAAATGATAGAGGATCACACTTAGGTCTCATAGAGGGAAAACACACACTCCATCTGAGAATCATCCTCTAGAGGGGATCACAATACAGAGATGTATAGATAATTATACACTATACCCTCAATAAGATAAACCAAGGGAACACACTAAACTGATACTGGTCCAACATTAAAGAAAAAAATGTATCCAAACACCCTTAAAGGGGGTACATGACATGTACTTTGGGTACACGACGTTTCCATACAAACCCTGGACTTCCCATGCGATTCTTCCTCATATTACATGTAAACCTCAAAGTACGCGGTGTGTAAATAAGTATACATGATGTTTTGAGGTCTGCCAGTACCCTTCTCGTTCCGTCTAGCCGTGTATGAGTACATATCTATGCCTGTTTACTCTAGCTGTGTCTTTGTATCCTAGATTTACCATGTACATGTATCCTCTAAGATACATGCTGAGATCCTAACTTGGGTCACACAATATATGACAGGGGTCACATGGCGTGTAATCATTTTCTCTCTGTAGAGACCCTAGCGCCGCATTGGGGGTCCCACACAACGTGTAATTTTAGATTACATATTGTGTAACATGGGATTTTCTAGATCCTATTGGTTCCTATCCATGTTAGTGCCACTATGATTCCATCTGGGGAATCCTGGATTGGGGGTCATCCAACCCTCCCGTCGTCATAGATCAAAATCTGGGCTTTGAATCTGCTTGGGAAAAGCACACATGTTCCCATTATAGCCAAATAATAAAACTAAGATGAATGGAAACCATCAATCTATTCTGATCCACTTTAAATAATACTCTATTATCATCATACCTGCATCACATCTGCAATCACGAGCTGTCACACTAAAGAATGTTCATGCGATGATCATATACCCATTATTCATTGAACCATAGGCTAAAAAAATTGTAAATGATCACGAAAAGAAATGGGAGAGCAATCCATAAACCATAAAATTTGAGGAACAAACCTTATTCATTGTTTGTTTTTAGCCCCAATTTGTTTATGAAGAAATAAGAGAACAAAGATGAAAATAATGAATTAATAATAAATCAACTATAAATAAAATAAACCACCGAAGCAAATATCAATTATTTTTAATTGGATTGATACATATTCAGCTAGGATAATAAAATAGATTAAATCATACAAATAAAACATCCTACCTATAGTTTGGACCGATCACTAATGAATAAAGGTCCTACATTTTTGTTATTGGTGTGATCCACAAACTCGGATGGTGCAACGATCCTCGATCTAATCTTGATCCGATGTCAGCTACTAAGATCTTCCAATGGCTCCTTTCCAAATGAATCCTCTCAATCTATAGGTTATATGGATAATCATAGGGGTTCATTCACATACATCTATTTATAGATGATTTTAATTCATGTAAAATTAATAAAATTAAATATTTTCACTAAATTAATTTATTTAAATTTTTTTCCATGACTGAGTCCATCCGAAGTGTCTGATATGCTCCAAGGTTATGTCATACCTAGTATAAAACCCATGCTTCAGACTCAATAGTAGAATTTGATTTCTGATTCAATTCTCCATTTAATATTTATTATAAATTTTTAGGAAAATTTCATGTGCATGATATTAATATCTTTAATATTTTTCATATATTAATTCTGATCACATTAGGCCTCATATTCTCAAACCATCTCAGCACCTGACTATGAGAATATTTCATATAATATACTAAATCAATACATGAAAAAATAAGAGTCGTTACACACATAATAGTCATATCATTGATTTAAAGTTTCTCCCCAACCATTTGAGATATAAATATTTTTTGAATGGGAATTAATACCCATATAATGGATGTGATCTCCATCATAAGTTCATACTTATCATCACATTGATAATCGATCATAGGTTGTTTTGGAATATAAAATGAAACTTCCATTGCTTTAAATTTTATGTGAGATTTATATAGATAAATCCAATCCATGATTAACATAATATCAAATTCAACCAAAGGAAGAATGAAAAAATTTGTAGGAAGAACATTCAAAATATCATCAACTTGAGAAGAATCATAAAATTGAGATTCAATAATCATAACATTAGGGGTTTTCACTAATAATTAAACATATAATCATTTAGGTGGATTATTTATACCCATATAAAATTCTTTAGATGTGAAAAAATTGGTAGATTTAGATTCAAATAAGACATTAACAGTTCTAGAGTTGATGGTAAGTGTACCTTTCACCACATCGTTATCTCACCCCTCATCAAAAATCACTACTAGAAAAATGGCCTATACCCACGGTTCAAAACTGTGGGTATAGCCCCCAAAACCGTGGGTATAGCCTATACCCATGGTTTTGGGAATCGTGGGCTGGAACGACGTCGGTATAGGTCCCCAGCCTATACCCATGGTTTTCCAAAACCGTGGGTATAGGTGTCCTGCCACCGTGTCACCGAAACATAGACAATTGCCATGGTGTCAATGGCTTTTACCCACGGTTTCAAAACCGTGGGTATAGGTCCTAAAATAATGCAGGCGTCGAGTTTCGATCCCCCAACCTCTTCGCTGCAAACACCGCATATAACCAATACCCTAACTTCACATATATGTATATATATATATATTTAGTTAAATATAGTTATAAAAACCGTGGGTATAGAGGGAAGAGCCGTGGGTATAGGGTTCCCGCCAAAAAAAAATCTTTCCTGCGGAAATTTTTTTTTCCCGCGCACACAAAATTGACCTATACCCACGGTTTTTCATAACCGTGGGTATAGGTATTTTATCCTAGACCTATCCCCATGGTTTTTTCCAAAACCGTGGGGATAGGGACCCCTATACCCACGGTTTTGGGAAACCGTGGGTATAAGTGACTTTTCAGGACCTATCCCCACGGTTTACCAAAACCGTGGGGATAGACCCCCCTATACCCACGGTTTTGGAAAACCGTGGGTATAGGTCATGAAAAGTCACCTATACCCACAGTTTTCCAAAACCGTGGGTATAGGGGGGTTTATCCCCACGGTTTTGGGGAAAACCGTGGGGATAGGTCCATTTTCTAGTAGTGAATAGATACCACATGCAATTTCAACTTTTTCCTTGACTTAAGTAGATATTAGAGTTGATCACCATCATTCACCCTCATATTTGGGCACTTGTTATCATAATTACCAAACTCCTCACTTTTGAAACACTAGAGTGTGGGTGGTGTATTCTATGTAGCTTTCTCTATATTTGTATTTTTAGACAATTTCTTCCCATAACTTTGGAAATAAATTTCCCAATGACCTTTCCTTACACACATAAAAAAATTACTAGTCCTATTAAGATAATTTCCTCCATGCTTATTCCCACACTTTGAGAATAATATAAAGATCACCTTCTTCTCTCTATGGTTACTAGATTTTCCTTTAAATTATAATTTTCTCTTCTTATCAAAACTATAATATAGATACGCAACACCAAAATCCATTTACACCTTGATATCACATCGAACAATCTATTCATAGGTACTAAAATCTCTTATGGATAATTACCTTTAGAGACAAGCCACTGAAGAATCAATAAACCAGGTTAGATGATAATAACATAAGCGTACCTTGCAAGACTTGTAAAATTTTACTCATAGGTACCTACAGATTCATAAACCTTTTTCTTTAGATCAAGGATATACTTATACATATTCATATGAATTATATGAGGAAAATGATTATTGAAAAATAAGTTATTAAACTCATCCTAATCCATGGATTCAATTTCACCTGGTTACCTGATATTCTTGATAATATTAAACCATTAATCTGCTTCACCTTCCAAATAGTAGACATCCAAAATTATTTTTTCATGTTATGAACACTAGATAATGGAAAATATATTTTAGTGGTACTGATCCATTTTTTAGAAACTAGTGGATTAGAAGACCCACTGAAAAAGGTATATGTTTCCTTGTGAATTAATCAATAGAATATTGTTCCCTTATTTGTTCGTTTGGAAGTACAACATGATTCATGTCATGAGAAAGTTTCATGTACATAACAATGAGATTTTTCATTCTGTTTCCCATAATTTTTGGTTATTAATGAGTACAATCATTTCATTATTTATTACAATCATCATTAACATGGTTCCTAGAGGTTCCATCAACTAAATAAAACAAAAAATCATACTATAAGAAACAATAATCATAGTTAGTAACCACATAATTATAAAAAATTACTTATAGGATGTCTAAATAATAAAAAATTATTTAATATATGATGACTAAGGTTTATCCTAGGTCATTCATATTCATCATCAATTTAAATCATTAATGATGTTTCATAAGTGAATTTGTGAATTTTCAAAGCATATTCCCCAGGAGTGTGAAAATTAGTGTGCAGAAAGTCCCATTGATATTCACCAGGTGACGATCAAATCTAGATCAGTGCGCACTTTTTGGAGTTATTACCCCTAGTTACCTCTATAATAGTGATACATCCACTAGTAGCATATAGATAGAGATGTAATTTCTGGGAAACCACTCGCTCTATCCTTTACCCAAAGTTTTGGATATTTTCCTATACTTTGACTCATTCGTAGAGTTATTTATAGACACATACTCAGGGAACTCACTAAGGTTTTCTTATACAAGTTTACAAATTTTAAACAAACCTATCCAATGATACCAACTATAACTACATAGGATTAATATACATAGATATTAATTCATTTTTGATGAACATTTATTATATTACACAAACACATGCCTGAGGAACACAATAGTTTAGTGAATTTGAAAAAAATTTAAACATAAATAAATGGTCCATAAGTAAGATATATCATCTCCCACTATGTTATTCATAAATAGAACCCTTCTTAGACATATCATAAATAATACATTTCTTCATATTCTAGGGAAATGAAACATAAGAAAGGGTGAGATCAGATTCTCAGTAAGGGAAAACAAAAGATATATACAAATATAACATGAACATAAGGGTATGAGAACATGATAATGAGATTTTAAATCCATACCTTGCATATAAAAGATCATAATCTTGATTTATGTAAAAAATATTGGTATTTCATAAGAAATGGATCATAAATAAATCAAATAACATGTGCCATGAGTGCATAAAATTAGCATAATACATAGATTTAAAGCATACAAATAAGAATAGAAAATATTATATAAAGGCTACCTACCAATACATTTATAAAATGTTAGACTTTGGATGACCACCTGAGTACCTACTTCGAGCTTAAGATGACCTCCTGTGTACCTTTTTTTTGAGTTTCGGATAACTACCCATGTACCTTCATTTTTGGGCTTGGTATAACCACCCATGTACCCTATGATCTTTTATAACATTTATCATTACCCAATGTATTAGAGGGAGATATAGGTCCCACCCTCAAAATAATGAAAATCATACATATGTGTTTCACAAGATCATAAAAAATTCATCCTATCATAACCTATGAAATGAAATGGGTTTCATAAAAATTTCACAATATCATATCCTATATAAAAGAGATAGATTTTATAATCACTCCATTATTTCATCTTAGTATAACCTATGAAAAAAAAGTAGGTTTCATAATAATTTTATCATGGTATAACTCGTGGAAGAGAAATGGGTTTCATAAACATATTTTAATCATAAACATAAATCATTTAGATAAATAACAATAAAGGTATCCTTGGATTATATCCCTAGTAAGGAATAGGTAATATTAACAGATTTCAACTTAGATGGAAAATGATTTTAAAATTTTACTTAAAATATTTTTTGATGAAAATATCATTTCAAATTTTAAAAACACATTTCATCAAAACCTAAAACAATTTGAAAATAATTTTATTTTAAAATAACCTTGAAAAATTATAATTTATGATTTGAATCATTGATTTATCATGAAAGTATAGAATTCTATTCATGATGTACATGTTAAAACAAATATTCCTTTCACATTTCTGGTGAATTCCAAATGGGAATTGTTTGGAAAATTAAATGAAGATTACATTTATTTTTTTTGTAAAAATTCAAACATGTGTAAAAATATATTTAATAAATCATTTTTAGTATTGTAAAATAATTTTTGAAAACATTTTTAGAAAACACAGTTTTGGAAGAAAAAGAGTTTTTGACTAATGAGAGAAAAAAATACAAATTTTCTTACAAAAATTCTTTTGAACTCTTGAGTAAATAAAGAGATGAAAATGAAGGTAAAACATGTATTATCATGAAATAATTATAATAGAATAAAATTCGTGAGTTTTTTAAGATATGGATCATAAGATTTTATTATGAGAAACATAATCATAAACAATCTTGATAAACAATGAGATTGTAACATAAAATCATTACCACCTTGAAAAATTTGAATCATTATCCCCATGAATGAATAATATAAAATGGAACTTAAAATATCACGAGGATAAATAAATTCAAGATATTACATGTTAAAGGGGCTATATATAAACCTTGTGAAAGAATATAGGTGCATAACATAACGTAGATCTCAAAGAAGAAAAATCAAGACAAAAATACCTTAATTATTTGGAAATATTTTGAGTTGTATTACCCAATAAAGTGTTGACCCTAAGTTTAATTTGTTTTCAATAAGTCAATATGTGTTGATGGATGAAGTGGTGATACCTGGAGAATTTTTATGTATTCATTTAATGGAATTGGATATCATGCTGGAGAAATTGTCCATTTTGTTTTAATCTGATGATTGTTGAAGTAATCCTAAGTTCCAATACATGTGTAAAAGGATGAAACATTTGATTACTACAATATGAAGAAGAATTTTTTCCATGAAAATGATAATTTTCATGAATTAGTTTTTAATTCCATGAAAAAATATGATCATATATGATGCAATATATTAAAAAAGAGAGAAACCATGAAATAATCTATTGCCTGAGGAATTTGAAGATTGTCCATGAAATATTATTTGTATAAAATAACATTGAATAAGAAAATAATAAAGAAGAATATTTATTAGGTTTCTATATTTTTCATGAATATGGTTTAAATAAAGGTATGTTATTTTATTGTTTGAGTAGATAGATTAGTATAATTTCTATTCTATACTATATTTTAAAGGTTTCATTTACAAAAAACTAGGCTAACCCACTAATTAGATAAGGAAATATCAACCTTAAGGACATG
Organism: Viscum album; assembly: GCA_963277665.1. Taxonomy (NCBI): domain Eukaryota; kingdom Viridiplantae; phylum Streptophyta; class Magnoliopsida; order Santalales; family Viscaceae; genus Viscum; species Viscum album. The sequence goes on from OY728128.1 coordinate 66,374,872, forward strand.
TGAGACCTATAGGCTGACCACACCCAAGGGAGCCATCCTGAGCCAAGACAGTGAGTGATAGAGTGGCAGGCTCATGTATAAAGTCTACAGAGAGCATGGGAGCCATGGCGGCACCACCATGTGAGTGGAATGGCAGTAAGAAGAGCTGACATGGGGTGGTTCTAGTAGGGGTGTAGGAATTTTGGAGATTATATGGAAGAATTTTATTTATAAGGAAGTGGAAAACAAATCTCACATATGATGTGGGACAAGCACCCCCACCCACTATTCATCTTTTTTTAAAAAAATATAGACAAAAACATGACCGCATGATTTGGATGATCTGGGATGTCTGATCAATGAAGTTTTGTATTCTTCCTCCATCACTCTAGGGATCTGTGGAGTGGGTTATTTATCTATATATGAGTCACATTTCTCATTTTTGAGACACCTCATACTAAATAGAATATCATGAACACATTAAAAAATTCCATTTCATTTTACTTTGATCTAATTGAGTTCTAAGAAGACATTAAAAATTATATTTTATGTACTTCCGTGTGTAAATATAAGAAACCCAATTTTCCTGATGAAACCAAGATCTTAAAAAAAGGAAGTTTATTTTTCCATAGGTTTGTTCAAAATAAATGCACATGCATGAAGTTTTACTTGCAAGCATGTAGAGAAAATTAAATATAGGTGGAAGTGGAATGAAAGATTCATATAGAGAATTATCCACATGATGAAATGAGAATAAAACATAGCCCGAGTATTTTGGAATTTACATCATTAAGAATCATGGTGAACCATGGGTCATGCATTACTTTCGAGCATTTAACATGAATAATCCCATGTGAAAGAGAATTAAAGACATGATCATTCAAGCATTTACAACCAGGTTGTCAGTTGCATGAGAATATTATACCTGCGTATCTTAGGAATTTAAAAATTATGAGATTCATGCATGCATGCATGTAAAATATTGAGCCACAAATATTTCATATTTCTTGTGTGAAGATAAAGATTATAGTCATACCTCTCGGGTATTTGAGTGCACTGAAAGGAAAAATTACCCACAAATTTGGTTAATCAAGTAAGATGTATCAAATAAATATCCATTTGGGTTTTTAAATGAAATATGAGAAATCATACCCATTATTTATGGGGTATTAAAATGATATGAATGATATAAATAATTGTAACGTCCCAGTTTCGGAAGCCACCCAGAGGCGCCCCGTACCCGGTTGGTCACATGGCCTCAAGTGCATTTCCCCAAACTCCAGAGGCTGCCGACTAGCAGTGAGGGACTTGGGTGTGATAGTGGGGAAACTATGCCCTCATTAGTAGAGTACACATCAGAAGAGAAATAAACATGCAATAACAGAAGAAGTAATAACCAACAATATAACAGCAGAAGACTAAATCAACAAACTGGAGCACATATGTATATATATGAAATGATTCATGATACATAACTAGGAAAACATCCAAAAAAGTCACAAATATGGAAAAAATTGCAGTACCAAAACAAGTACAAATGAAAAGTAAACGACTCCTCAGCATCACAAGCCAAAGCTTGGTCCCATGCTTTCCTGCTCCAAGCAATCATGTTCCAGAATTTAAAGGGCGCTTGCCCTTGTCTATACCTGCAACAACATAGTCTTCTTGGGCCCAAAAGCATGGCCCAAATAGGGTGTGAGATAAAATCCCAGTAGGAAACCACCCGAAGATCTGTGCCTAAGAGTCAGTGAGTATATGGCAGGTAAAAGCACACTAAGCAGTAAACAGCTACAGCAAAGCAGCAGGCAGTAAACAGTAAGCAGTAAGCAGGATGATACACAACAGTAATCAAATCCACAACCAACAACAGTAGTGAAGCAAATAGCTAAAAGCCTGAAACCCTCTGGGAAGTACTCGCAGCCATTCCCTCTGGTCCTATCCAAGAAGTACCACAACCCTCTGGGAAGTGCACTCAGCCTAACCCCTCTGGCTTGGTCATACGCATTTATGAGACTCTCTGGGGAAGCTCACTCGGTCAATTCCCCTTATAGTCTAGGGTAGTCAGGGACTCTCTTGAGGAAGATCATGAAATCTAACCCTCTTATCCCCAAGGTCTAGAGACTCTCTGAGGAATCTATATCGGTCAATTCCTCCTGTAGCCTCAGTTATACCACAGACTCTCTGAGTAAGATCACTCAGTCAATTCCTCCTCTAGCCTGGGAAGGTTCTTAAATAGATTCAAACAAGGTAAGACTCTCTGATGAAGTTCACTCGGTCTACCCTCCTGTAGTCTATAAAATCCAAGACTCTCTGGGACCTCACTCGGTCCATCCCCTCTGCATTCTGTAATATCTAAGACTCTCTGGGAAGCTCACTTGGTCTGTCCCTTATAGTCTATAACACCAGGTTCTCTCAGCCTCATGCTATTCAGTGCATAATAATGCTATAAGGCCAAAGTACACCTATAGAGCTACTTGACTCACAAAATTACACCTATATAGCTACTTAGCTAAACAATCTATATGGCAACAATCATGTCATGAATTTCACTTCAACCTATAATCGTATGGCATGAAATAGTTGTAACGGTCCAAGGCAAACAAGACCCAAAGGTTGTAAACAGAAGGAAGAAAGGAAAGAACATCAAAGCACAACAATTTATCCTCTAAAAGGGTCAAATTACCTCTACACAAGCATACAGGCAATACAGGAAGTCAAAAAGGGAAAAAAGGTAAACACGCAATACCCCGTTCACGGGTATCGGTGGAAATTCGCACATAAAACTCAGAGACTTTGAACAGTAAGGAAAAAACCACCTACCTCGATCCTAGGAGATCAATATACTAGAACCATGACAGATAATTTCCCCTAGAATGTCGTAGATCTGAGAAAACACACAAAACGTTCAACCTTAGATAACTTGAGAAAGAGGGAGAATTGGAAAACAAGGTTTAAGAAGAAGGAAGAAATCATCGCTGCGCTTCCAACGCAATCAACCATGCTTGAATCGGAGAACGAATGGAGAAGTGGGGGCTCGGGGAAGATCCGGTCGTACGGGTCGCTCTCGGACGAACCAGACCTAGAAGAAGATTATTATCGCGATTAGGAGCAACCCCGGTCTGTTTAGTGAAAAAAAGAAGAAAAGTACATGATATGTATTTTTAAAGTACATGGCATGTAGTGGGTTTTTCCGTACTCTGCCAAAATCAGCCTCCACGTCACCCTTACACACCATGTGTGTGGCCCGGGCATGGACAACACACGACTTTGAGCTGGAGAAGATTACACGGTGTGTACTCAGAAAGTACAAGGCGTGTACTTTGAAAATTTCCAGAAACTCCATTTTTCTTAAAAAATCCAGAAAAAGGAAAAGCATACCTGAATGAAGATCCGGGTTCTTACAAACTTCCCCCCCTAAAGAAATTCGTCCCCAAATTTCCTTAGATGAGAATATAAGAAGGATCATCGAACAGTTCCGGCCACTACGATCGAAGCATGGCCTACCTCTCCCAAGTCTTGTCCTGTACTCGCTCGTGCTACCATAGCAATCGTAACAGAGGAACAGACCGACCTTGGAGAACCTTCATACTACGATTGACAATACGGATGGGATGATATTAAAATGACACATCCACTTCGAGCTCAACCTCCTCGGGCTGAAATACATGAGACGAGTCTAAAAAGTAACGTCAGAGCTAAGAGACGTGGAAGACGTCGTGCATGGCCTGGTACCTCTGAGGTAGATACAACCGATAGGCAACCGGCCCAACTCTCTCTAAAAACTCAAACGGCCCGACGTTCCATAGTGAAAGCTTACCCTGTCTCCGAATCCTCTTGTGTCCCAACCTCGGTGCGACACGCAGGAAAACCAGATCCCCGACCTCGAACTCCAAAGGTCATCTCCACTGATCAGCATAAGACTTCTGTCGAGACTGTGCTGCAGCCATCCTATTCCGAATCAACTCTATCCGCTCTGAGGTCTCCTAAACAAGACGAGGTCCTAGAAAAGATGCATCTCCTACCTCCAGCCAGCATAAGGGTGATCGAAATGGCCAACCGTACAGAGCCTCGTATGGTGCCATCTGAATGGTCACATGAAAACTGTTGTTGTAGGTGAACTCCAACAGAGGTATATGCTTCTCCCTAGAACCACTGAAGTCTAAAATGAAAGCTCAGAGCATATCCTCAAGCACCAGGATCATGTGCTCGGACTGGCCATCAGTTTGGGGATGGTATGCTGTACTCAAAAGTACCTGTGTACCCAAAGCCTTCTGAAGTCCCTGCCAGAACTGAGAGGTAAAGCGTGCATCCTTGTCTGAAACAATGGAGTGTAGAACTCTATGTAGACGCACAATCTCTCAGATGTATAGTCATCCTAGATCATCAACATTGAAGGTTTCCTTGATCAGCAAGAAGTGTGATACCTTCTTAATCTTGTCGATGACGAACCAAAAAACACCACTTCCCCGAGGTGACCTCGGTAACAAGGTCAAGAAGTCCATCGCGACATCATTCCACTTTCACTTGGAATGGGTAACTACTGTAAAAGCCCTGCTGGTCTCTAAAGATCTGCTTTCACCTGTTGACAAGTAGAAAATCTCATGAAAAAACCAGCAACATATCTCTTCATACCCGGCCACCAGTACTGGCGATGAAGATCCCTATACATCTTGGTGATGCCAGGATGAACTGCCCAAACTGAGGAATGGAAATCCCTCATCATCTCCTCGCGTATGTCTGCTGGCACCCATACGTATCCCTAGAAACTCAAGATCTCATCCTCTCCCATTGTCCATCCAAGAAGAGGGTCCCCTTCTGACACACTCTCCCACAGGACTAAGTCCTCTGAATCTGATAACTGCCTCATTCGTACCCGATCAAGAAGTGATGAGGTAACAACCACAGAAGATAGGACAGTCTATCCCTACCTGTCATGCACCTCCAGATGCTTCTCAGAGAACCGAGCCATAAGATTCCACTCACTACTGCCTCCTGAAATGCCTGAATCTGGGTTTGTCTGCTCAACTCATCTACCACTGCATTGCCCTTTCCCGACATATAGGCGAGCTTGAAGTCAAAGGACTGAAGATACTTGACCCACATGCACTGTCTCAGATTCAGATCACGCTGAGTGAAGATATACTTGAGACTCTTATGGTCAGTGAAAACCACAAAGTGCTCTCCTAGAAGATAGTGTCCCCAACAACATAAAGCATGAACAACTGTTGTCAACTCTAGATCGTGCGTCGGGTAGTTCCTCTCATGTGTCCTCAACAGCTGAGACCCATATGCAATGACTCTATCTCCCTGCATGAGCACAACTCCCAGTCCGATACCTGAAGCATCACAGTAAATAGTGTAGCCCTTGCCCAGCTCTAGAAAGACTAGTATCGGTGCTGACATCAACCTCCCTTTCAGCTCCTAAAAGGATGACTCACAAGAATCTAACCACAAAAACTTCACCCCCTTCTTGGCCAGACCTATCAACGGTGCTGCTAGGCATGAGAAGTCCTGAATGAAGCATTTGTAGTATCCGTCCAACCCTAGGAAACTCCACACCTCAAAGATGTTCTTCGGCTGCTCCTAGGAAACTACAACTCTCACTTTCTCTAGGTCCACTGACACTCCTGCCTCCGAGATAACATGACCCAGGAAGTGAATCTGATCCATCCAAAAGTGGCACTTCGAGAGTTTAGCATACATCCAATGCTATCTCAGTGTACTCAGAACGATCTCAAGATGTGTGGCATGGTCGTGTTGAGTGTGAGAGTACACCAAGATATCGTCCATGAAGACCATGACAAAGGAGTCCAAGTACAGATGGAAGACTTGTTTCATTAGTTCCATGAAGACTGCAGGTGCGTTCGTAAGACCGAATGACATGACTGTATATTTGTAAAGACCATACCTGCTCCTGAAAGCTATCATAGGTATATCTGATTGTCTAACGTGCAACTGATGATAACCGGACCTCAAGTCTATCTTCGAGAACACCCAAACTCCTCGAAGATGATCAAATAGGTCATCGATCCTCAGCAAGGGATATCGGTTCTTGACCGTCAACTGGTTCAGATTCTGATAATCCACAAAGAGCCGAAGGGTACCGTTTTCCTTCTTCGCGAACAGGATAGGCGAACCCCAAGGAGAAGTACTGGTTCGGATGAAACCCTTCGCCTGTAACTCCTCCAACTGCTTCTTGAGCTCCTGCAACTTAGGTGTAGCCATCCTATAAGGAGGAATGGATACCGGTGCCGCTCCTGGCATGAGCTCAATCGAGAAGTCTACCTCACGCTCTGTAGGAAAACCTGAAAAGTATTATGTAAAGACATCCCTAAAATGATCCACCAATGGAGAAAATTCTAATAGTGAAGTCCCCTGGTCATCCAGATAAATATTGGAAATCTGGGTTGTAACTTTACCTAGCCCATGATGCTCTGGTCTAGCTCTACCCGCCTGAACATCCCACTCGCCTCTATGAAGGAAGGATCCGCCCTCTGGTGATATGAAACTCACCCTGTGACGATAGCAATCAACGACTGCCTGGAAAGGAACCAACCCGTCCATACTGAGAATGATGTCATAGCCCGTCATATCTAGGACATATAGGTCCTATAAGAAATGACATCCCGCAACCTCAAGAGGGAACTCTCTGCACTGACGTACGCTAGATGTACTCATTCCCAATGGTGTGTCAAGATTCAACAAGTTGGCAGACGAAAAGATACAGAGCCCAAGGCTCTCCACAACCGCAATAGAGATAAAGCTATTGGAAGCACCAATATCGAAAAGAAATGAAGATAAAACAGAGGCTACTAAGATCGTACCTCGAACTATAGAAGGGCCAGGATCCTACTCCAGATAGGTTTGATCTACAGCGAAAGACTGGCCTGCACCGCGACCCTGTGCCCCTGGCTGACTGCTCTGGGCTGATCCACTCTGCTGTCGCTGATGACCTGGTGACTGACCACCATGGTCACAACCTCCACCTCGGCCTGAATGGCTGGAAGAACTCCAGTTCCCTGACTGGTGGGAAACTGGTGAAGCATCTCCAGAACGCGAGGTCATAGAGGAACCCCTACCACTAGCTGAAGGTGAGAAGATGTGACAGAAACACTGAAGATGGCCCATCTTGCCAGAGGACCGGCACTCCATCGGATCCCTCTGGCACTGAGGCCTAGTATGTCCACTCTTTCTGCACTGGTAGCATACAACCTGGCTGCCAAAAGATGCATCCTGCGAACCTCGATCTCCTCTAAAAGACTCTCTACGATGCTTCCTACTGTCCGTAGGAGGAACACCAGCTCTGGATACTGGACCACCCTGGCTCACTGCTCTAGAATCTCTTAAATTGTGCTCATTGATCAGTGCCTGGTTGAAGATGGAGGATATAGAAGTCAACTAGAAGATATTCACTTGGGAACGGATCTCCTGTCTGAGACCATCCTCGAACTTCCTAGAAAGGAACAACTCATCACCTGCTGGGATCGGTGTGAAATGCTGCAGCTCAGTGAAGTGAGACGAGTACTCCATAACAGAGAGAGTACCCTGCTGCAGACTCATAAACTCCCGGGCTCGATCGGCCCTCAGGGTCTCTGGATAGAAGTAGTCATAGAAGGTGCGTCAAAACTTGTCCCAATACATATCCCGTTGACGCCCTGACCGTGAGATCACCTCCCACCACCTCTTGGTGGTGTCCCGGAGCATATAAGTAGCCAACTTTACCCTTTTCTCTGGAGGGATATCTAGGTGCTCAAAGATGGTCAGTGTGGCATCTATCCAGGACTCTGCAGCCTGAGGTCCTCCATCCCCTGAAAAAGTAGGAGGATGCTACTGCTAGAAAACCCATGTCAACTCAGCCATCGACGGGGCAGGAGGCGGTGCTCCCTGGAAGGTCTAAATCATCCACAGGAAGTCCTCCATGAACTATGCCTTGGAACCTGCAATGGGTATGACAGCTGGTGCTATGGCTGGCTCGACTGGAGGATCGACAGGAAGTCCTTGATCAGCCATATCTGGCATCTGATCACTGCCTGATGACAAACGTACAACCCGAGGACATCTCAGAGGAATAGATCTGAAAGATCAAAAGCACACCTTAGATCAGGATTAACAAAGACAGAAAACACATGAGTACACAACGAGAGCAGGGGGAAGAAACTATCAAGTTTTACAAAACATGACTACACAGCGTGTATAAAAACTACACGGCATGTCTACTTAATCCATTAACATGGGTGTGTACCCCTGCCCGACAGGTCGTGTAACACCTCAAACTACACGACGTGTTGACCCAAAACATAGCGTGTATTTGAAAACTATTCCCCTGCCTGAGTCTCCTTACATGGCTAACTCACACGGTTCAAACTAACCTCAGACTACACGGTGTGTTCCCTTGGGACACGGCGTGTACTAGTCACTGACTCGGTGGCCCATGTTGTTGGTTACATGGCCATCTACACGGATGGCCCTTACACGACATGTTCTGAACAAACACGGCATGTATAGGAGAAGGTGACACTGTCCCGTGTTGTTCGTGACATGGCCGGGTACCTAGGAAAGACTACACGGCGTGTTCCAAAAGCAACACAACGTTTCTAAGAGAAGGTCACGCCTACCCGTGTTGTTCGTGACACGGCTAGGTACCTGAACAAGACTACATGACGTGTTCTAAAAACCACACGATGTGTTCTACTCGAGCTTCCCCGACCCATGTTGTTAGTGACACAGCCGAGTACACGACTCTAAACTACACAGCGTGTACCTACCGTACACGGCGTGTTCCTGAAGGTATTTCTAAAACAGCGTGTCCCTGCTCACACGGTCAGTGACATGGTCCAAAAACTACATGGCATGTAGTCAAAAAGTACACGTCGTGTATTCTGGGTTTTTCTAGGTAGTAGCTCAGAAACTGCACAGAAGCCCAGAAAACACAGAAAAAAGGCAAAGAGGTGCCAAATTCCGATCCGTGAGGGCCCATACTCCCGACAAATCAAAGCTTGGCATCTCCCATAGTCATAGACAAGAGAAAATAGGGTCATGATCCACCAATTTCCGGTTCAATAGGGCCCATAACACCTCAAGAATCAAAATTTGGCACTCATTTAAACAAAGTACAATACAAACAATCTTCTAACAAAGCAGCGGAGATTCTATCAAGCATATATCACAACAGCATGCATAATTTACACAGAGTCTATCACAACAGCATGCAATCTCTAATGCACCCTAGATGGCATGGAAAGAATGCATGGCATGTGATTTCTACAAGTTCCTATATGATGCATGAGATTTCATACCCTCATCTCATTGGGTTGAGACAGAATTAGAACCAGAATATCAAAACAATAACAGTACAAAGAATGTGAATCACTCTATGTGAAATCGTATCAACCGTAAAATCTAAAAACTAGAAAACTACAATAAATGAGGTAGTATAGCTTTTCCCTGTACACGGGTTAGCTACTCCTGGGAACAGCTTATTACCAAGTACCGAATTCGTCCTATCCCTGGATAAAGTCTCCAAATAGTAAAGCAAGATAAAAGAATCCATTTGATACCACATTGTAATGTCCTGGTTTCGGAAGCCACCCAAAGGCGCCCCGTACCCGGTTGGTCACATGGCCTCAAGCGTATTTCCCCAATCACCAGAGGCTGCTGACTAGCAGTGAGGGACTTGGGTGTGATAGTTGAGAAACTATGCCCTCATTGGAAGAGTACACAGTGGAATATAAATAAACATTCAATAGCGGAAGCAGTAATAACCAACAATATAACAACGGAAGACTAAATCAAAAAACTAAAGCACATATGTATATATATGAAATGATGCATGATACATAACTAGGAAAACAACCAAACAAGTCACAAATATGGAAAACACTACAGTACCAAAACAAGTACAAAAGAAAAGTAAACGGATCCTCAGCATCGCAAGCCAAAGCTTGGTCCCATGCTCCCCTACTCCAAGCCATCAAGTTCCAGAAGTCGAAGGGCGCTTTCCCTTGTCTATACCTGCAACAACATAGTCTGCTTGGGCCCAAAATCATGGAACAAACGTGGTGTGAGATAAAATCCCACTAGGAAACCACTCGAAGATCTGTGCCTAACAGTTAGTGAGTATATGGCAGGTAAAAGCACACTAAGCAGTAAACAACAACAGCAAAGCAGCAGGCAGTAAACAGTAAGTAGTAAGTAGGATGATACACAACAATAATAAAATCCACAACCAACAAGAGTAGTGAAGAAAACATCTAAAAGCTGGAAACCCTCTAGGAATTACTCGCAACCATTCCCTATGGTACTATCCAAGAAGTTCCACAACCCTCTAGGCAGTGCACTCAGCCTAACCCCTCCAGCTTGGTCATACGCATTTATGAGACTCTATGGGGAATCTCACTCGGTCAATTCCCCTTATAGTCTAGGGTAGTCAGGGACTCTCTTGAGCAAGATTACATAGTCTAATCCTCTTAGACCCAAGATATAGAGACTCTCTGAGGAAGCTATCTCGGTCAATTCCTCCTATAACCTCAAGTATACCACAAACTCTCTGAGGAAGCTCACTCGGTCAATTCCTCCTCTAGCCTGGGAAGGTTCTTAAAGAGATTCAAAGAAGGTAAGACTCTCTGAGGAAGCTCACTCGGTCTACCCTCATGTAGTCTATAAAATCCAAGACTCTCTGGGAGCTCACTCAGTCCATCCCCTCTGTCCCCTCTGTAGTCTGTAATATCTAAGACTCTCTGGGAAGCTCATTCGGTCTATCCCTTATAGTCTATAGCACCAGGTTCTCTCAGCCCCATGCCAGTCAGTGCATAATAATGCTATAAGGCCAAAGTACACCTATAGAGATACTTGGCTAACCAAAGTACACCTATAGATCTACTTAGTTAAACATTCTATAAGTCAACAATCATGTCATGAATTTCACTTCAACCTATAATCTCAAGGCATGAAACAGTTGTAACGACCCAAGGCAAACAAGACCCAAAGGTCGTAAACAGAACGAAGAAAGGTAAGTACACCCAAGAACAATAATTTATCCTCTAACATGGTCAAATTACCTCTAAAAAAGCATACAAGTAAGGCAGGAAGTCAACAAGGTCAAAAAGGTAAACACGCAATACCCCATTCATGGGTATCAGTGGAAATTCACACATAAAATTCAGAGACAATGAACGGTAAGGCACAAACCACCTACCACGATCCTAGGAGATCGCTATACTTGAACCACGAAGGATAATTCCCCTTAGAACGTCATAGATCTGAGAAAACGCACAAAATGTTCAACCTTAAATAACTTGAGAAAGAGGGAGAATTGAAAAAAAAGGTTTAAGCAGAAGGAATAACTCACCGCTGTGCTTCCAACCCAATCGACCATGCTCGAATCGGATAACGGACGGAGAAGCGGGTTCTCGAGGAAGATCTGGTCGTACGGGTCGCTCTCGGACAAACCAGACCTAGAAGAAGATGATTATCGCGATTAGGTGTGACCCCGGTCCGTTTAGTGAAAAAAGAAAAGTACACGACATGTATTTTTAAAGTACACGGTGTGTAGTGGGTTTTTCCGTACTCCGCCAAAATCGGCCTCCATGTCACCCTTACACACCATGTGTGTGGCCCAGGCACGACCAACACACGGCTTCGAGCCAGAGAAGAGTACACGGCATGTACTCAGAAAGTACACGGTGTGTACTTAGAAAATTTCCAGAAACTCCATTTTTCTTAAAAACTCCAGAAAAAGGAAAAGCATACCTGAATGAAGATTCGGGTTCTTACAATAATATCCATGGTATTTGGTTCATTTAAATTAGTAAAATAAATACCTAAGTATCATTTTTTATATTTGAAGAAGAAGGGAAATTAAAAGTTCTTAATTATGAACACATTTAATTGAGGGTTTTAATGGGAGAATTTAAATCATGGAATTTATTGAGATTTACATGCACCACATTTTTGTGTATAAATATGTTCATATAGGCGATTAGAAAAATGAGAGACAATATTGTAATATATGCAGAATATCAAGACCCCAATACAATCTTGTATCAAAGATAAAAGTATATAAATACGAGTTAATTCTTCAATAATATGATCACATGAACCCAAGCATTGGAAGATAAGTCTCAAGACCAGCATTTATGAATATAATGAGGAAGTGCACAAGAAATTTTGATCTAATAATCTTGTGGAGGAAGATCATAGAATCATCCTATAATGGATCAACCTTCAATATCATTGATGGACTGGTGGTTCCAATATAAAAAATGCCATTAAAGACTGGTGGTACCAATATAAATAATTCCATCAATCCTTTATAGGGTGAGGATTGACCTATTTAACATTGTATTACATTTATATTCATTTTTTATCATTTCAGTTCACAATGATTAGAAAATTCATTAAATAACCATAGGTTGATCAGGGCAAGGATCAGGTCCTAGTACCAAACCTTGTAAAAACCCTTGTGTGCTTTTCATTGATTTAATTTGTTTCCATACAAGGGATGTATACTTAAAAGAATAAGAGATAAAGGGCTTAACCAACCAAAAATGTTGAATGAAAAATAATAATTCTTAAAAATTAACCACTGATCCCCCTCAGTGGATCCGAACTAGGGATTTATAAGTGGTATTAGATCCAGGTTCCCTCTGGTGGATTCTATACACTTGAATTTTTTATTTTGAATATTTGAATCTCTTTCTTGAACTTATAATGAAGTGTATTTCTGAAGAAGTTATTTTTGTTTCAAATTGTAACTTTGTTTCTATCAAGAATTTGATGAACATAAAAAATAAATATTAGAAAAAGATGAAGAAGATATCCCTCTTTTCAAGAGAGGAATAAGAATTTTCAGTTACTCCAATAAATAATGAATTAATATGTGAAATTATTATAGATTAAAAATGGTTCTTTAACAACCAATAATGTGAACAATACTATTACCTTAGTAATATCAAATGTTTCAAGTGATCATGAGGTATGTGTTAATATTTGTCCTAAAGATGATCCAAGAACTAGTGAAAGCGATAACATGATGATTGATTTTTCAATTAACTCTTTAAAGAAAATAATGCATTATTTTCCAAAAAATCTCATTTATATTATTTTTGATATTTTTTAAAGCATGAAAATGAAATCAATTTGTTTGATGATGGGTATGAAGTAATGTAGAAGATCATGAAGAACAAGTTCAACACTTGTGAGAATCTCTCTACACACGTTGGAGTTGCTAAAAAAGAGTATGAGAAGCTTAAAGGAAGACACACCATTCTTGAAGAAGGGTAGTTCAACATAATCACAGAGAAGGTTGAGGCCACTAAGGAACTTAAGAAGAATATCCATGTATTGGAAGAAAATCTATAAAAAACATTTATGTCAAGAATGATTAGTTTTAAATAAAATTGAATAAGATCAAAGGCATTGAATCAATGTTATAAGAAAAGATTACATTGTATGAAGTGGCTATTGAGAATATGATAAAATACTATGAAGATAAAATAAAATTTACTAAAGATCAAAAGAATTTCCTTAGTATTAGATTTATTATATCAAAAATAAAACTATCCAATTGTAAAAAGACTCACTATGAGACTTCACAATCAAATAATAATATTTCCACTTCTATATAATGTTCATGGGATTATTCTACTAAAACAATTATTCCATTATATGGTAATAATATCATTACATCATCTAACTATCTCTCTCAAGTAGTTGTGAAGAAAAATTTATCGATGAGGAGAAATGAAGAATACCCTTCCACCAAGTCGATGGCGGGAAAAATAAATATAGAAGTTGGTTCCCTAATAAGAGCACAATAGGTGGTAAATATGACCCAAAAACAGTATGCTGATTATACTTGAAATTATTAACAACAAAAAAATTCAAAAGAATATCAATATTTTTGGGTGAATGTTGGTGATACAACAAATTCAAGCAATATGAAATGGATTGTTGATATAATCCCTTAAATGATAAATCCTAAAGGATGACTATAATAGGGTGGAGAAAATGGTGAAGATGAAACATTCACATAGAAACAAGATATTTAAAAAAAAAAGAATTGACACACTCAAAGATTACTGTAATGTTAGAAGAAGTGGTGGTAACAAAATTAATGCACATATATCTGAACTTGTATCAAAAGAGAATGAGAAGATAAGACCATAGAATAATGCAGTGTTATACTTCGGAATAAATCTAAAGAACGTTACAAAATAGATTATGCCCAAGAAGTTTCAGAATAATTCAACCTTAGATAATAAGATAAATAAAATTCAGATTCCATATAAGTCCAAAATGATCATAAAGAAGAGTTCTAAATCTGAGAAGAAAGATACAAATAAAGGAATTCATCAGAATCCATGTGAAAACTCCAAGAATAATTCCAATAACCTCAAATATATATTAGTTATTTGTCTAATAGATTTGGAGAGATAAATAAAGTTGTAAGAAACATAAGAAAAAGATTGTGAAAAATAAAAAAATGATTCCACATGAAGAATAAAAATTTCATGAGAGGTTTTCAGTAAACGATAACTCATGTATTGAAGAAGTTTTGTATGGGAGGTTCAATAATGTTTTACATAATGGAAGAAGTTGTTTAAATACATTTCCATTACAAGAAGAAGCCTTGAGGAGAATGGATATTTCATGAGGAGATAAATATGATTTTATGGCTAAAAAGAGAATAACTATCTCACACAATGAAGTGGTAGGAGTGAAAAGATACATGTTTCCAAAGGATAAATAAGTTTTGAAAATCATATGAGAAGTATTAAGATTGGAGAAATTGTAGAAACTTGGTTGAGAAAACTATCTCAACCTTGCTATTCACATTAAGGAACAAAAAGGTCCCTCACTATTCCCTTATATATGAATGATTTTTACACTAACATACATAGAATTAAAGGATATGGTAGCATCACTTGAGGGGGATAATTGGTAAGGTAAAACTTTTAATTTTCACTACATAGTGAATATGGAACTTCTAAACAACTTTATAAAATTGGAATATGATATATTCCAATCACAATTTTATCCCACATTCTTATTTGTATTAAACATATAAATTAATGGGTAGTGATTAGTTGATGACAAAAAGAGAAAAAGGGGGAGGTTTATCTTTTTATATTGAATTTTTTGATGTGTTTATTGAAGTTTTAGTAAGATTTAACATTTTATTGATAAATATGATTTTTTTCATCCCCTGACATGAGAATTGAGAATTTATGAGCATGATTTCACATGCATCTTAATTTATGGATAGCTTAGAAAACCTTGGTTTTATCTCTCTTATTTTCTACACTGGGGTTTCCTATATAGACTTAGAGTTTTTTAACTAAAGGCTCTTTGCTTAGAGAATTATGTGAGATAATTACTCTCTTAGAATTGATAAATAAATTTTCATGTAAGGGAGAAGATCATGTTTAAAAAAATGAGATGAGGATATCCTAATTATTATTATAATTTAATTTTCAATAATGGAGAGAAGGATTGTTCCACATATTGACTTGAATTATATGTGTTGATATTGACAAGAAATAAAAAGGGGGAGATTGTTAGGAATAAGTTGAATTTGTTTTAAATAAGTCAATATGTGTTGATTGATGAAGTGGTGATGAGTGGAGAATTGTTATGGATTTATCTAATCCCATTGGATGTCATGATTGATAAATTATCAATCTTGTTTTAATATGATGGTTGTTGAAGTGATCCTAAGTTCCAGGACACGTGTTAAAGGATAATTTTTTTTACTACAAGATGAAGAAAATATTTGTCCATGAAAATGTTGATTTTCATGAAGAAGTTTTTAATTACATATAAAAATTTGATCATATATGTTGCAACATGTTAAAAAAGAGATAAACCATTCAATACTCTATTTCATAAGAAATTTGAATATTTTCTATGAAATATTATTTTAATAAAACAATATTGAATAACAAATGAATGAATAAAAATATTAATGAAGGTGATATATTTTTCATAAAGATGGTTTAAATAAAGGTTGTATATTTTGGTATTTGAGAATATGGATTAGTTGAATTTCTATTTTATACTTTATTTTAAAGGTTTCCTTTTCAAAAAATAGGTCTAACCCACTGACCAGCTAATGACAACTCAAACTCAAGAACATGTGGGACCCAAAGGTCGACTAAACCCAAGGGATCTATCCTAAGCCAATCGAGTGAGTGGAAGAGGGGAATGACCATGTATAAGTCCTGTAGAGAGCATGGGAGTAGCAGTGGTCCCACCATACAAGGAGGAATGGTGGAAAAGATAGACAATAGAGGGAGGTACTAGTAGGGATTCAAGACTTTTAGAGATCTAATGAAACTTTTTAATTTATAAGGAATTGTAAAAAAGATCTCACAACTTATGTGGGAAAAGCACCCCCATGCACTATTCATTCACTTTTAAAAACACATACAGAACCATGGTCGCATAATCTGAATGATATGGGTTGTCTAATCAAGGAAGCTGTGTCTTCTTCCTCCCTCTCTCATGGGATCTGTGCAATGGGTTATTCTACCATATATAAGTCAAGGATCTCATGTTTGAGCCACCTTGGACAAAAAATAAGACCATAAATTCATTAAAGAAGGCTGTTTCAAAATCATTTGATCCAAGTAATATTCAAGAAGACAATACAAATGATATTTATGCACTAGAATGTGTGAATATAAGGAACCCAAGGTGCCAGATGAAGCTGAGCACATCAAATGAACATAAGATGATTTTCTCACAGGTATATTCGAAATGAATGTACATGCATGTAGTTTCAATTTCATTCATACTGACCAAAATAAAAAAATTACCATTAGAATGAAAGAGTCAAATAGAGAATTATCGACATGATGAAAGGAGAACAAAATAGAGCCCGAGTCTTTGATAATTTACAGAATGAGGAATCATGGTGAGCCTTGGGTTATGCATTACATTTATGAATTCAACATAAATAGGACCATGTGAATGAGAATTTATGACCCGATCATTTAGGTATTTACGCAGTCATCTGCGTGAGAATATGATACGTGAGTCTCTTGGGTATTTCAAAATTAGGATATTAATGCATGCATGTTTGTAAAAGGGTGAGCCTCAACAATTTAATATGATGCATGTGAAGATCAATCTTATACCTAAACCCCTAAGGTATTTGAGTGCACTACATGTAAAAGAAAAATACCCACATATTTGGGTATTAAAATAATATGTCTCAAATAAATACCCATTCTGGTATTTAAAGGAAAGATAAGAAATCACACCCATGATTTATGGGGTATTTAAATGAGATGAATGATAGAAATAATACCCTTGGTCTTTGGGGTGTTTAAATGAGTAATATAAATACCTAATTATCATATGAGTATTTATATTTGAAGAAGAAGGGAAATTAAATGTAATTAATTACTAACACATTTAATTGAGTATTTAAATGGGATAATTTAAATCATGGAATTTATTGAGATTTCCATGCACTAGATTTTTATGTATAAATATGTGGATTCAGGTGATTGATATAAATGAGAGATAAAACTATGTAAGATCTATTAAAGATCAAGATCCTGATACATTCTTGTATCGAATAGAGAAGGATGAAAATTTGGGTTAATTATTCAAGAATCTGATCACATAAACCCGATCATTTTAATAGAATTCACAGGACTATAATTTTTTAAGATCTTGAAGAAGTACAAAATAATTTTTGATCCATCAAGCTTGTAGAGGAAGATAAGAGAATCATCCTACAGTAGATCAATCTTCAACATCATTGAAGAACTAGTGGTTACAATACAAATAATGGCATTGAAGACTGGTGGTACAAGTATAAATAATTCTATCAATCCTTTATAGGGTTAGTATTGACCTTTCTAACATTGTATTCTAGTTATAGATATTTTTCATCATTTCAATTTAAAGTGATAATAAAATTCATGAAACAACCACAGGTTTACCAAGGAAAAGAGTAGTTCTTAGTACCGAACATTGTAAAAATACTTTTTTTTTCATTGATTTCATTTTTTTTCATATGAGAGAAGTGGGAATTTAAATAATGGGATATTAAGGCCTTAATCGACCACATAGGTTGAATGAAAAAGAAGAATTCATAAAAAGTAACCACCGATTCACCCCTCTTAGTGGGTCTGTCCTAGGGCTCTACATAAATAATAACATAAAACAATACTTTAAATATCATAAAAACAATGGGATTCATTATATAACATTTCAAAAGGATAGTATATACACCACACAAAATAAATGAGTGGTGAATTTTCATATGTCTCCCATAAATAAAACAGAGACTAAAAATCCCTTACCTTAAGTTTTGACTTCCATCATACATGCTCAAACCTTCTATATAATAAATATAAGTTTATTAAATACCTATTAAATAACCACATATATATAATATGATTTAGTTATGACCTTTTTTTACCTGTTTATTTATAATTTCACGTTAAAGTCACATTCAGGCAATAACTGCTTTATTTTTCATGTAAGTTTTGATTTTTTATTTTTGGTACTCTTAATTTGATCATTTTTTAATCATATTCAGAATTTTAACCATTATATAAATATAATATATATTTAGTATATATGTATTTAGAGTAATCTATAAAATTTAGTGATATATAATTAAATACACTGTTCATGGAGACGATTGGCCACACGTATGCTTGAACGTTGTTTCCATTTTATTGTTGGATTGAATTAAATAAAGGTAAATGATATATTATAATTACATAATAATTTTTATTTCAAATATATCACATATTTTTATTAATATCATCCTTATTACCTTCCATTTAAAGAGTGAATGAATCACATAACTTCACGAGGCGGTAGTCCGCCATACACACGAGCAACATTATCATATTACCAAAAAAATGGAAAGCATGAAGGTATGTGTGATATAATAATTAAAAAATAATTATAATATCATAAATATTATATATAAAAAATAAATCCATCATTATAACTATCCTTGATAGGTGGTAATGGAAAAATATGTGACATTGGTTCGTGTGGTGGTAGTCCATCATACACACGAATGATGATTTCATAACCCATTTGATGGATGTGTATATGGTTGTAGGTCATAAAATTAATATAAAAACATCTTAGTATGTGGAATATATTTAGGTTATTATATCATCATGTTATAATAATAACATAATGAGGTGGAGGAAGAAATTAAACAAAAATGATCACTGATTAACATTACCTGTTCTTTAGGTATCCTCCTTATATTTACACCAAAAGGCTCCCTAGGTTGGATTTATATCCAAAATAAGAATTATAAGATGATATTATAGAATTTGGGAAGTTATTTGGTTATTTATTGGCCTAAAAATGGTTTGAAGGTGTGAATAGGAGAGAAGAAGGGGTGAACTTTTATAAGTGAGTTGAGTGGAAAACTTGCAATTTTTTTAAAGGATCCCACCCATTTTTTTCCTATCACAAGGCTCCAATAATAGTAAATTATTGAATATATAGTATATAAGGTCAAAATATTTCCAAAATATAGGTGTTTTATAAGTTTTATTTTATTTTTAGCCCTTATCTTTTTAGTTTAACCACCTGGTAAACCCTTTTTGATCTTAATCGTGGTAAATAATTTTTACTCGTTTTACTATTAATTTTGGTCCAAAATTAAGTTAAACATATTAGTAAATATAATTTATTATGATTCCAAATATGGAATCTATTTTTCCAAATTTCATTTACATAAGGGGAAACAATGAATTTAAAATTAATCACACATACACGATGGGAGAGTGTATTTTTAAAGAGAAAATGTTCAAAAGTTTATAAAGATCTTATCTCTAAATTAAATATGAAATTGATTCCAATAAAAAATTTGGATTAATTTATATATAATTGAACTAGTGTTACTTTAAAACCAATTTAATTTATAATTTAACTTTATAGATAAATTAAATGAAAAGGTATTTTTCAATTAAAATTCAGTATTTTTCACTATTCATCGAAAAATAAAATATTTCAGAAAAATACCAAAAAATTAATCCTAAGATAATTTTTAGATTTTAATTTCAAAAATTAAGTTTATTAAACCAAATTAATTTTATAAAATTTCCAAATATATTTTTTTATTATTGTTCATAAAAAGAAATAAAAAAAATTTCTAGAGAAAATTATATTTTTGAAACATATAAAGACTATCAAAAATTAAGTAATTTTTTTTATTAATATGTTTCCTTTACATAAAAGTATTACAATTAGTATTTTAAAAGTAGTTATTACTATTCATATCACCAAGTTTAGTGACTAGGTTATAATGGTCACGTTTAAATAAATATATTAATAATATATCATGGTATTTTTAAATCTCAGTATTGTGTGTAACACAAGCTAACCTAGTGTTGTGTGTAGAACAATATTAACCTGATGTTTCATATAATGCACTCTATTAAATAAATTTAATTTATTTGAAAAAAAATCATAAACTCTTTGGGTGTTATAAGGGTGGAGTGGTTTGGAATGTTGAATGAGCTATTATTATTTATATGGGTGTTTTATTACATTTACTTGATTCTCTATTAGTTGATGTGTTGATGGTTCCTCTATTTTTTTTGTTTTGACTTCTGTAGAATCATTACTCACTAGATAACTCCTATAAAACTATGAGATGAGGCTAGAGAGAGTTCATCTTCACTAGTTTATTAGATATTAGTCGAGGTAGTGGTTTCTCCTATCTGTGCCATGGATTAGGGAGAGGGATCTTGTTCTACATAGGATAGGTAAGACGAATCAAGTCCATAAAAGGATCAGGAGTATGCATTTCTTTAGTGTAAACCCCAATCCTTTTCAGAAATAATGAACCCCCTGTAAGTGGAAGATTAGGTGAAAAAATATGGGAAGATCTGTCAAGACCCATCCGAGTGGGGCCCGTGCCGCAACTCCCCAAGCCTACCTCCAATAGGCTAGGGGTTGGTGACTAGCACCGAGTAGGCATGTCACTAACATGGGAGGCATTTCCTATAAACTTGTACACACACACATCTCCAAGCCCACAAAGATAAAAAGTAAAAACTACTAAAAAATGGAAATGCATGCATACACTAAAATCCCAACCAACAGAGTATGACAGGAAAGTGAAGTACAGTAATGTAAAAACCTAGGCCAAAAGTACAAGCCCACCAAAATAAAGTCTGCAACAAAGTCCAACCTATAAAGAAAGGTACTGGGACTATAATCCGTAGCCGTAGGAACACACCTCGGCCTGCCTGATCTCACAGAGCACCGTCCAGTCCTGGTCCACCTAGAATCCTGTCAAAGGCTCGCTCGTCTGCAAAAGACACGACACGTGCGGGCAAAGCCCGTGCAGGGGTGAGTATAACAATACCCATTAGGACACCCTGAAAACCACAAAGGAAATACAACAAAGGAAAACACCGCAAAGTAATGATACAGTCAGATCTACACAGTATATGTTTACAAAACATATAACAAGAATATCCAGATATACTCATACACGATCGACTATTGAGAAACCACAACTAAGATCCAGCTCGAAGATTACACTAAGCACGTAACAGGTAGAACACACTCCTAGGTCTGAAGAGAGAGGTATGGAGTACTTGTTCTGGGATAACTCACTCCACAAGTACTTAAGAATACGATGCTCAGATGAGGATCACAACCACTAGCTATGGGGTGATTCCAAAAATTCAGTATGAACTAATCCGCTAAGCAGAGGATCGACGCCTGAGTAAGGTAGGTCACGTCGATACCAAAAACTCTAATTAGGGTACGAGGAAGGAATAGAGGATCCGACTCTAAGTTTCATAGATGGGATTCAAACAACTCTATTTAGGAAGTCCTGCTGAAGGGACCATACTTCTGTATGTAGGAAATGATACCAGAAAACTTCAGGGGAAAGACCAAGGGTACGAACCCTAAGAAATCTAGTCCAATTCACAGAAGACAACTGGCTCAAGCCATGTAAAACAAGTCACACAACGTGTAGTAAGGTCACACGCCGTGTTCCTTGACTCCGGGTACTGCCCGTGTAACACGGACCGTGTCTTAAAAATTGTCATATAAAAGCAACTACACGATGTGTCGAAGAATTACACGTCGTGTTCCTTGACTCTGGGTACTGCCCGTGTGAAACAGCCTGTGTCTAAAATCTAAGTCGTGAAGAAAAGTATATACACGGTGTGTAAGTCAAAGCACACGCCATGTAATGTCAACTGGAAAGCACCCGTGTACCCTGGCCATATGCCCGTACACGGTGTCTTTCTGTGTTGCCCTGCCCGTGTACCAGTACACAGGGTATCCTGTGTATCTTGCCGGGTCTGGACAGGGAAAGGTATACACACCGTGTCCTTGGCCGTGTACCCAACCCATGTCAGTGTACTCCCGGAGTACACGCCAGGTGGTCCGCCGACGAACACACTTCATGGAGCCCATACTACATGCCATGTAGTCAGGATTTTTCCAGAACCATCGTCTTCCTCCTCACACCTCAGCCGATATTCCGGATCTCGATTATACTATCTGTTTGCTGCAAAACTCAAGATCCTCGTTCGTTTCATCATCCTAACACCGAATCTGGGTGTTTCAGACCTTCAATCGGCTCAAAAAACAAGCTTTGATTCATCTGAAGGAAATCTCCCAAAACTCATATCTCTCAATCCACTCTGAATTGTCTGCCAAAACCATCGTCGTAGCTCCATACCATCATTCCGAGGTTGGATCTAAAATCTTGGATCATCACGCCAACAAACGAACGCGTAACGATCAATTTACTCCAAGAACGCGTAGAACACACATGAAGAATGCGATAAATTAGGGAATAAAGACACAACAAATCGATAGGGATGAACCTCAATCGATGTTCATGTCAATCTTGGTTCTTCACTGTTATAAGGCTAAACGAAACCAAAAAATAACTTTCACGAATCAAATCCCCAAAATCCCCGCAAAGGCCCATCCCTCAAATACGATCAATCCATGGGCTAATATGTTCGTGGATCAGTCCTCATTCTTTGTAGAAATCAAGAATGAGAAAGAAATCACAATGAGATCAAACACCCTACCTGGATCCACGACGTTCTTTGGCGAGGATCTAGTCGCCGCGTCGTCGTCGCCGACGAAACTCGTCAAGAACGTCGTTGCCGCATTGGGAGGTTTTCTCCAGAGTCTCCAGAGCCTCCAAGGGTTTCAGGGTTATGAGGTCTATAACCCTGGACCCCTGTGAAAATATTTTTTTAAAAAGATAAAGATATTCTCTGCACCAGGATTTAATAAAATATTTTTATTAAATATTTTATTACAGTTATGTCCAAAAACTAGATTTCACCACCGACCTATGCCGTCTGATGTTAGGCCTCGCCTAAGGTAAAATTGCTGCTCTGAACGCAAAGGTTCCCTCAGATTTATGATCCGAGCACCCATTCAGGAGTTATTCCACTTTTTTTGGAAAACCCCATGCCTGTGTTATTTAATTATTTAATTAAATTCAAACACTTGTTCCGGGCTCACCTGGCCTCAGAACTGCACGCCGTCACAACACCTGGTCTCGAAAAAATACCCATATAATATTAAAAATAATACATAGAAAAATATGAGACATTACATCCTCCACACATTAGGGATTTACGTCCCCAAAAAGCCAAAACAAAGGATACTAAAAAAATGTGGGTACTGCACATGAATCTGAGCCTCCCGCTCCCACGTGCTCTCATGGAGATTCTCGTGCTGCCACCAGACACACACCAAGGGAATAGCTCTCTCACGGAGGATCTTCTCTTGTCGATCCTCGATCTCCACTGGGTACTCAGCAAAGGCCGCTCCATCATCTATGTCCAGCTCTCCCCAGTCGATAACGTGCGATGGATCATGCACGTACTTCCGTAGCTGCGACACATGGAAGACGTTGTGTACCCAGTCCATCTGAGGAGGTAGATCCAAGCGGTACGCCACCTCACCAACTCTACTCAGAATATGAAAAGGGCCAATGAACCTCAGAGATAGCTTGCCGCCTCGGCCAAATCTCCACAATCCCCATTTAGGTGAGACCCGAAGGAATACATGGTCTCCCTCCTCGAACTCCAAGGGCCTCCGTCTCCTGTCGGTATAAGACTTTTGCCGACTCTGTGCAGTCTTCATCTACTTCTGGATGACCTGCACCTTCTCTGTAGTAGCTCGCACCATCTCTGGGCCCATGAGTGCTGACTCTCTTGGGTCAGTCCAACAAAGTGGTGACCTGCAAGGTCACCCATAAAGAGCCTTGAATGGTTCCATACCAATAGTGGAATGATAACATTGTTATAAGAAAATTCCACTAGTGGTAGGTGATCCTCCCAGCTATGACTGAAGTCAAGTATTCATGCTCGTAGCATATCCTCCAGAACTTGGATGGTCCGCTCTGTCTGTCCATTAGTCTAAGGATGAAACGATGTGCTCAAGCGTAACTGCGTCCCAAAAGCTTCCTGTAATCCATTCCAAAAACGGGATGTGAAACGAGCATCATGATTTGAGATGATCATTTATGGAACTCCATGAAGTTGAACTATCTTCTACACATAGAGGCATCCTAAGCTCCCTACTGAACTCTGCTCCTGTATGGCTAGGAAGTGGGCTAACTTGGTGAGTCGGTCAACGATCACCCAGATGGCATCATTTCCCCTAGATGTATGTGGTAAACCCATCACAAAGTCCATGGATATCCCATCCCACTTCCATTCTGTCACATCAAGGGGATGAGTCAAACCTGCTGGAACCTGGTGCTCAGCCTTTACTTGCTAACAAGTAAGGCACTGAGAAACAAACTCTTCCACACCCTTCTTCATCCCTGGCCACCAGAACTAATTTCGGAGGTCCTGGTACATCTTTTCCATGCCTGGGTGCACCGACAAAGGAGATACATGGAACTACCACAGAACATCCTCCCACAAAGTCAATGGTACTAATGTACACCCTATAAAAAGAACAACGTGCTCCCCACATTTTGAATATTCATCAGCAGCATCACCTACAGATATCTGAGCACGTAGAGTCTCACAGCTAGCATCCTTGAGCTCTACTTCCTTGAATCACTACAAGAGTGGAGGGGTAACAACCATCGACTAAAGGTAAGCTCCCTCATCTATATCCATGAAGGATAACTGTAAAGAGGACAACTGCCTTGTTGCCTCATCCAGCAACTACGAACTGGATTTCCTGCTGAGAGCATCTGCCACAACGTTCCCTTTTCCAGGAGTATAAACGATCTCAAAGTCATAATCCTGGAGGAACTCAAGCCACCACCTCTGTCTCAAATTCAGATCCTTCTGAGAAAGTATATATCTGAGACTCTTGTGATTAGAGTAGATAATAAACCACTCACCCATCAGGTAGTTCCGCCACATCTTCAATGTGAAGACTACCACTGCCAACTCAAGATCATGGGTCATATAGTTCTTCTCGTGTGGCCTCAACTGATGTGAGCCATAGGCAATCACCACTTGCCTCTACATCAAGACACAACCAAGCCCAGTTCCTGATGCATCACAGAACACTACATACTCGACACCCTATTCTGGTAGTCTCAAGATCGGGGCACTCGTCAGAATCTGTGTCAACTGATGAAAAGCCTGCTATCATCTCTCAGTCCACATGAAAGGATACCCCTTTCGGGTCAAGGCTATCATGGGTGCTGAAATCCTGGAGAAATCAGGAATGAATCTCCGATAGTAGCCTGCCAACCCAAGAAAACTCCGAACCTCCGTTACGCTCCGGGGTGGATCCCATGCTAACACTGCCTCTACCTTGGCTGGGTCCACTGCTACACCATCTGATGAGATAATGTGTACCAAAAAGTGGAACTCCTGTATCAATAATTGACACTTAGAGAGTTTCCCATACAACTGGTGCTCTCAGAGTGTGTCTAGAACCATCCTTAGGTGCCTCGCGTGCTCATCCTCGGACGCAAAGTACACAAGGATATCATCGATGAAGACCACTATGAACTGATCTAGATAGGGCTGAAAGATCCGGTTCATGAGTCCCATAAACACTGTCGGGGCGTTCGTCACACCGAAGGGCATCACCAAGTACTCATAGTGACCGTAGCAATATCTAAAAGCCGTATTTGGTATATCCGCATCCCGTACTCACAACTGGTGATAGCCTGATTGTAGATCAACCTTCAGGAGCCATCCGATATGCTGATGCTGATATCGGTGTTGTCCAGGGTTGCAACTCAATACAGAAATCTATCTGCCGACGGGGGGGGGGGGGGGGGGGGTAGTCCGGGGACATCCTCTAGAAAGACGTCCTCATACTCATCCACTACTACTGGAAACTGAAAAATCATAACATCTACTTCGCCAAGGGATAGGCTAGCCAACTGATGTGAAATTGGCTGTACCTTCCTACGCATGAGTCCATCCTGCACTGCCTGAGTCTCCTTTTCACCGACAAAGGAGAACCTCATTCCATCACTGCGGACACACCGCACCCTTCACCTAAAATAGTCAATCTGGGCATGAACTGTGGATAGCCAATATATACCAAGAATGACATCGTAAGGCCTCAACGCTACCACCAAGAGGTTCCAACCAAAACTCTCACCTCCAAGGGTTAGGTCACACTGTCTACAAAGGTGTGTGATCTCTGAATCTTCTCCAGTCGGTGTTTCTAAGCGTAAGGGTCGAGTCAGCGGCTCAACTGGAATCTCAAGGTCTCGAACAAGATAAGAAGCCAGAAAAGATTGACTAGAACCCGTGTCTATTAGTGTGGTATCCAAAGTAGATAAGACACAGATTTTACCTCTAATCATTCCAGGAGTACCTGGGTCATAAGCCTCTATTGCCTGCAGCTGTCCCTGCCTCTGTCCACCAGCTCCCTGAACTTGGGATGGACCTCCTGGGGGTGGTGGTGGTAAAGGGTCAAAATTCCGACCACCTCCAGCTGCTATCCCAGCTCCTCTACCACGTCCGCTGCCCCACAAATCTGTCTGCTCCACACGTTGCCTCTGCCTCAGTGGTCTATCCACTGCTCCCATGTCAGTAGTACGATGGGTCGGACAGTATTGAGCGAGATGCCCTTGCCATCACATGAGTAGCATCGCCTCTCTCGAGGATGGTTGGATGCGCCCAGTGAACCCTGTACAATAGATCCTCTATCCTAGGATCTCCTCTGAAAACATATCCCATGCCTGGGTCCCTGACGTCAACTCCCTGCTGCCGAGGTCTCTGCTCCAGCTTGCTCACTACTGACAACTGCTAGCGGTCTCTACTCTTCCAAGAAGCTCTCGACCACCAAAGCCCGCTCAAGCACCCCAAAATAAGTAGGAATGCTCATAGGGATGATTCTAGCTCATATGTCTCTGCGTAAGCCCCACTCAAGAGTCCGAGCTTTGAAGTACTGATCCCTAACCATATCCATAGAGTATTGTGAGAGGTCGGTAAATCTCAATGAATAACCAGCCACCGTCATGGTTCCCTGCTAGATATTAAGAAGATCCCGTATACGTTCTGATATCAGGGTAACCGGTGAAAACTCCTCTCTGAAGAGGCACTCAAAATCTGACCATGTAAGAGTCGCCTCGTCGTGAGTCTGGATAACCAAACTCCACCATCGCCCTGTCGAGCCCTACAGAAGGCTCGCTGCCAGGATCACCATCTCGTCTGCTAGTGTCCTGACCAAATGGAAGACTCTATCCACTACCTCAAGCTAGTCCTCTACTTCCATAGGGTCAGGCTCACCTCAAAACCTGAGGGGTCTTTGTCTCTGAAACTCATGAAGTGCGCTCAGCCTGCGCTTGTCCTCTACTGGTACAACAGGCACTAAACACTGATCTACAAGTAGTGGAATAACTGGCACACCACCTGAAGGTAAAACTGGGGGATCTGGTCCCTGTATCGAAGATTCATCATTGAGGGGGTCATCCTTGTGATCGAGCTATTGGATCCTAGCAGCTGTGCATTGTGGAGGCATCCTGTAAAGAAACAAGATGTATCATAGTTAGTGAGTATATCTATAGAGTTGACTCAAGAAGGATATGGAAACCACAACTCATTCCTATATGATGCATGTACCATTATTTTTCCCTGCAACTAGTGTTCTCATGTTTTGAGTCAAAAAGAAAGTTATTAGAGTCTTGGTGTATGGATACCTCGGCCGCCCGCACCTACACTGGGGTCCCTGGCTGGAAATCCAAACTCAGAACACTTAACACTGTTTCCCAATACCAACTCACAGACTCTCAGTCCTAAGGTAGAAATGACCACCTCTGACACCACTCTTTCACGAGCCATCCTAGTGGGGCCCATCCCGCAACTCCCCAAGCCCGCCTCCAATAGGATAGGGGATGGTGACTAGCACCAAGTAGGCATGTCACTAACATGGGAGGCATTGCCTATAAACCTGTACACACACACACACACACACATCTCCAAGCCCACAAAGCTGAAAAGTAAAAGCTACTAAAAAATGGAAATGCATGCATACACTAAAATCCTGACCAACAGAGTACAACAGGAAATTGAAGTACAGTAATGTAAAAACCTGGACCAAAAGTACAATCCCACCAAACGGAAGTCTGCAACAAAGTCCAATATGTAAAGAAAGGTATTGGGACAGAAATCCGTAGCCATAGGAACACACCTCGACCTGCCTGATCTCACTGAGCACCGTCCGGTCCTGGTCCACCTAGAATCCTGTAAAAGGCTCGCTCATCTGCACAAGACACGACACATGCGAGCAAAGCTCGTGCAGAGGTGAGTATAACAATACCTAGTAGGACAAACCAAAAACAAAAAGGAAAATACTGCAAAGGAATGATATAGTCATCTCTACACAGTATATGTTTACAGAACATATAACAAGAATATACAGATATACTCATACATGATCGACTATCGTGAAACCACCACTAAGATCCAGCTCGAAGATCCCACTAAGCACGTAATAGGGAGAACAAACTCCTAGTTCTGAAGAGAGAGGTACGAAGTACTTGTTATGGGAGAACTCACTCCACAAGTAATTAAGCTTATGATGCTCAGATGAGGATCACAACCACTAGATATGGGGTGATTCCAACAACTCATTATGAACTAATCCGCTAAGGAGAGTATTTGAGCCTGAGTAAGGTAGGTTATGTTGATACCAAGAACTCTACTTAGTGTACTAGAAAGGAATAGAGGATCCGACTCTAAGTCTCATATAGGGGATTCCAACAACTCTATTCAGGAAGTCCTACTGAAGGGATCATACTTCTGTACGTAGGAAATGATATCAGAAACCTTCAAGGGAAATACCAAGGGTACGAACCCTAATAAATCTAGTCCAAGTCATAGAAGACAACTGGATCAAGAAATTTAAAACAAGTCACACGACATGTAGTAAGGTCACACGCCGTGTTCCTTGACTCTGGGTACTGCCCGTGTAACATGACCCGTGTCTTAAAACTTGTCATATTAAAGAAACTACATGGTGTGTAGAATAATTACACACCGTGTTCCTTGACTCTGGGTAATGCCCATGTGAAACGGCCTGTGTGTGTAGAAAAGTATATACATGGCGTGTAAGTCAAACCACACACTGTGTCCTATCAACTGGAAAACACCCGTGTACCCTGGTCGTATGCCCGTACACGGTGTCTGTCCATGTTGCCCTACCCATGTACCAGTACACGGGGTATCCCGTGTATCTAGCCAGGGAAAGGTATACACGCCGTGGCCTTGGCCGTGTACCCAAACCATGTCCGTGTACTCCCGGAGTACATTCCAGGTGGTCTGCTGACGAACAAATGCTGTGTAGCCCATACTATACACCATGTAGTTGGGATTTCTCCAGAACCATTGTCTTCCTCCTTGCACCTCAGCCGATCTTCCGGATCTTGATTCTGCTATCTGTTTGCCACGAAACTCAAGATTCTTGTTCGTTTCATCATCCTAACACCGAATCCGGGTGTTTTGGACCTTCAATAGGCTCAGAAAACAAGCGTTGATTCATCCGAATGAAAACACCCAAAACTCATATCTCTAGATCCACTCCGAATCGTCCACCAAAACCATCGTTGCAACTCTGTACCATCATTCCAAGGTTGGATCTATAATCTCGAATCATCGCGCCGAAAAACTTACGCGCAAAGATCAATTTCCTCCAAGAACACGTAGAACGCACATGAAGAACGTGAGAAATTGTTGAAGAAAGACACAAAAAATCGAGAGGGACGAACCTTGATCGATGTTCGTGTCGATCTTGGTTCATCACTATTAGAAGGCTAAACGAAACCAAAAATAACTTTCAAGAATCAAATCGCCAAAATCCCCGCAAAGTCCCATCCAGAAAATACGATCGATCTGCGAGCTAATCTGTTCATGGATTAGTCTGTGTTCATCGTAGAAATCAAGAACATGAAATAAATCACAAAGAGATCAAATGCCCTACCTGGATCCATGAAATTCGTTGGCAAAGATCCGGTTGCCGCGTCATCGTCTCCGGTGAAACTCATCAAGAACGTCGTCACCAGGTTGGGAGGTTTCCTCCAGAGCCTCCAGAGCCTCCAAGGGTTTTTGGGTTATGAGGTCCGTAAACCTGGACCCCTAAACAAATCTTTATTTAAAATTATAAAGATATTTTCTGCAACATGATTTAATAAAATATTTTTATTAAATATTTTATTACAGTTACGTCCAAAGACTAGATTTCACCATCGTCCTGCTCCGTTCAATGTTAGGCCTTGCCTAAGGTAAAATCGCTACTCTGAATGCAACGGTGCCCTCAGATTTCTGATCCAAGCACCCATTCAGGAGTTATTCCACTTTTTCAGGAAAACCCCACTCGCCTGTTATTTAATTATTTAATTAAATTCAAACCCTTGTTACGGGCGCATCGGGCCTCAGAACTGCATGCCGTCATAATGCCTGGTCACGAAAAAATTCCCATATAATATTAAAAATAATACATGAAAAAATCTGGGACATTACAAGATCTTTCAGTTTCTCATAACTCTTAAAGTTTTTAAGGTAAAGTGTGAAATGTTTACATTATAAGGCCCAAGTTATAGGTGGTGGGAGTTAGTGGTTCTATAATGGAATCCCGAGTATATGAGATAGAAGGAAATTAAGGCCATATTTATTGTGCATTTATATCCTAAGAATTTATCACTTGAAAAGTCATGGGGGTTTCTGGATCTTTGTTAGGTGGAGCATTAAGTGTTGGAGTATGCTAACAATGTTGTGGGTCTAATATTCTTTTCTCCTGAGGTAGTTTCCAATGAAAAGTTGAAATAAAAATGGTTTTAAATGGTTATACAACTATACATTTAATCTCAAGTCTTTCTATTCAAGATAGAAACTTATGATGAGGTGGTTAACCATGATTTTATGGTAGTTATCGACTAGGATGGCTTGGCAGGGATGCTTCTAGTGTCGATATAAAGTAGGGTTGGACTATTTGAAAAGAAAAGGAAGTATGAGGAGTAGGTAATGAAGTGTGGTATTATCATTGGGTATCCTCCCCTACCTCCTTCTTCAGTAGATGTAGGTGGTGGATCTTTTGTGTGCCATCATTGTGGGAAATATGGACCTGTGCGCTCCATATGTATAGCCCTACCATGGTCATTCTATCTATGCTGGAACATGATACATCTATAAATGTTTTGTAAGGATTACCATACTTCCTAACGTGATGCAGGATACATAGTATCAAGAGGATAAACAACCCAGAATGATGTGTCCAGAGACATGGGGTCTTGATTAGGTGGACATGGTGGCAAAGATTTGATCTTTATATGGAAATAACTAGCTTAAGGAAGAGGAAAAAGTTATTAGTTAACCACATACATAGACAGAGTTTAAGAAACATCATGCCATGGATCTGGAACCAATGGAAACAAATGTATGTCTTAATACAGTTCTAGGTACTATTCTTATTACATCACCCATGATAGTTTCTTTGTTTGATACAGGTGATTCTAATTTTTTCATTTCTGTTCATCTGGTGGATCTGTTGAAACTCCCAACTAGGCATATATCTTATTCCATAGAGTTGGTTAAACCTATTAGTAGGAGGAATGAGTAGGATTTTCGATGCCCATCTTGTGTTATTTCCTTGTCAATGGTTGAGTTGAAATGGGATTTCCTTATTTTAGAGATAAACCTATTTGATGTGATCCTAGGGATGGATTAGATGATGTTCTCCAAAGCCAACATTGATTTCTATAATTTCTTGGTGACTTTAATAAACCCCTATTGAATCACTTGAGTTTTTCAAGGAGAATAGGATCCATGGTCAGTTCAAGTTGGACCTCCACTTCTAGAGCTAGGAAATCTTGGTTGTCAGATGTCTTACCTATTTCTAGGGGATGATTGGGAATGATTTGAGGATGGGTTTCTCATTTGGTGTGTGAGTTCCATAAGGGTTTTATAGATGATTTATCAAGTCTACCTCCTAAATAGGGTATGGATTTTACCATTAAATTTGCACCAAGGGAAAATTTTACATCTCTTCACTCATATCGTATGAACCCATTGAGATGAGGGAATTAAATATATAGCTTGAATATTTGGAATCTAAATGGTCCATTCACTTGAGAATATCTCCTTGGGAAACTCTAGTTATATTTTCTAAGAAGTTTGATGGATCACTTTTGTTGTGTATCGACTATTTAAAGATGAATCGAGTCAATATAAAAAATAAATACACCTTACCCTATATTGATGATCTCTTTGACCGTATTAAAGGATCAATGTGGTTTTAAAATATTGACCTCTATCCTAGGTATCACTGGGCTAAGGTGAAAGAAGAAAATGGTACTATGAACACTTTATGAAGTAGGTATGACCATTTCAAGTATCTAGTAACACCTTTTGGACTAATTAATTATCCCATAGTTTGTATGGATATGATAAACTGAGTGTTCCATATAAACCTTAACTCTTTTTTCATGGTGTTTGTGGATGAAATTATGGTTTAATCAAGGATGGAAGAGGAGCACGAGTAGAATTTGATAGTTGTGTTGGGTATGATACGAGACAACCATCTCTATGATAAACTCTTTAAGTGTAGTTTCTAGATCTAAGAAGTTAAGTTTCTAGGATATGTGATCTCAAAACATGGGGTTTAAGATGATCTAGAGAAATTTAGGGTAGTGATTTCATGGGAGGATATGTGTAATGTCTTGAAGATCATGATTTTTCTGGACCTAGAAGGATATTACAGGTGGTTTATTAGGGATTTCTCTCATATTTACTTTTCAACGACAACCCTTACTTGGAAAGGGGTGAATTTATTCTATATTCCAAAATTCCATGCATCGTTTGAGGAGGTTAATCAGAAGATGACCACATACCCTATCTTTATTTTACCTAAGGTTAGACTAGGTTACAAGGTTTACTATGATTCTTTACGTATGGCTTTGGTTTGTATGCTTATATAGGGGAACCATGTAGTAGTGTATGACTCTCTCCATCCCCGACCACACAATAATAATTACCCAACCCATGACCTATAAATTTTGGTGGTGATTCATGACCTTTAATCTTGGCATCACTATCTCTTTGAGGAAAATTTTATAGTCAACTCAGACAAAAAAAGCTTAAGCTACATTTTCTACTGGAAAGATTTGAATATAACACCCAAACATTTTATGGTATGTTTATCTTAAATAAATTTTATTTATAGACCATATTTCATAAATCGCTGATTTTTTTTGAAAAAAACTTGGTTATTTAGGATATATTCATAACTTATCCATTAAACATAAATTTTCCACTTCTGTGTTTTGAATTTTGAAAAACAGACATACATGGTTTCAATCAGGGTGGTATTTTGAGTATGAAAGAATCAAGTTAATTTTTAGTGAATGGTAAATATTAGAAAACCATTATTAATAGTAACCTACCCTTTTGAATATTAATATGAACCTTATGAATGGAAACCTTACTCATGAAAGTATAAATAAATTTAGGCACCTTAAAAATGAAGATGAATATTTTAAGTGTTGGCATTTTTTGATTAAATAATGATTTTAATTAAAAATTAAATTTCTCATATTTATAAAATTATTCTTGAAAAATGGAGTTCATTTTTGGATTCTACACACAAAAGAATGGTTAGGGTGAATTTTTGGGATTTTTTCTAAAATACTAGAATTTTTGGTGAATAGTAAAATACATTAATTTACCGTATAAATACATTATAATTACAATTAAATTTTCTTAGAATCATGAGTGATTTAAGCACAAAAATATAGAACTCACATACATTTATTACTATTCTATTTCAAGGAATAATCATTATTTCTTTTCTTGTGGAGAAATAATAAATTAATTATTATAATATGAAGGAAACTCTCCTCCCCTCCACTATATAAACCACCCTCACCCCCTTCCTCCCAAACCACTAAAGCTTCAATACTTGCCTAAATTATACTCCAATATCTCCCAAAGATCCTCCCCCATGTCCAAAACCTTCTGGTCTCACCAAAAGGCAAATAACAAAGGCCTTGAGGAGATTCTCAAGGAGGAGTACTCAAGAGGTGAACCTCTCTTCCCTTTTCTTTCAAATTCTTTTACAAGTTCCATTATTTTGTTGGTCTATCCTTACCTCCCCAAATACAAATGCTATGATAATTCCAGTACCTTAAATTTAATTTAATTTTATTATGATAATGGAATATTTCATCATCATATCTCTTTTCCCCCACCTCTTACCCAAAAGATGAAAATACCATCTGAGATGAGTTAATTTATCACATTCAAGGACGATGGGTTTTCAATTTATTTTACTATATTAAATAATGGTCATGAAACCTTTTCAATGGTTGAACCAGATGATTATATATTTATTTTACCTTATGAAGTGTTTGGGAATCCTTAAAAACTCATAATAAAAAATAATAATACCAAACAGGTTCTTTATGCACAGAACCGCCAAGTTAAAACAAGTGTTTATCAATAACTTTTAACTAATGAGTCATCCTCATGGTATATAACCCAAAATAATTATAAGATAATTTTTAATGTCACTAATAATATATATTTACAATTATTTATATTTAACCACATTTTAAATGAACTTCCATTCATGAATACAAGTAAACCAGTCATGAAATCCAAAGAAGAAAATGCTTCCAAAACAATAAAATTGAATCTCTTAAACCCATAAAAAATGGAATGAATGAACATAATAAGGTTATAATATATCAATTAAATGTTGATGAGGTTATTGAATTGTTAATTAATTAATATAAATTTGATTATTTAGTTCATTTATATCAATTAAGAACACATTCAGGAATAAGGTAAAGGATCCTCTATCACACTTTTATTTAAGAATTTACCCTATGTTGTGTCCTTATATTTTTTAATTCTAATGATGGGGTATGTTTTTTTAATTCCCTCATACTTCCCTTATGATATATAAATGATAGGATACCCTTTTAAATCTCTTTAATCCCTCACAAGAACACCCGTTACCATGCCAAAATATTTGTAAGGGGTTTTTCATCTCACTTTCAATTCCATGGGATTTCCATTGTTTGCCACTTATTTATTGTATATGGTATATGTGTACTTATATTTGATGTATAATATCATTATTATCTTTAAATTCATGGTATTTTTTTGATTTATTTGGTGATTATTTATTTTTGGTCATACGAGTCAATTGATTACAATGTGGTAAGAGACTTTGTCTCAATTTCAATTTCATTGAGACCTACTGGGTATTGTGCATCTAATCTTTCTTATATGGTGTATCTACTGCCCATTTGAGATCATTTTTCATTTGAAATTATAATTATGGTAAATATCCATTTTATTGTATCATTTATATGATTATTTTCTTAAGTAGTATACCCTTTTACATACGTTGTTTATTTGGGATATTGTTTTAACTATGGAAATATTGATGAATCTGTATCCTCTACTCTATAAGGTTATTGAGAAGGAATATTGTACTTTTATTAAATCCATGTAAAAATAATTATTTTGACTTACAGTGATGGGTGAGTCCCTCTACAGACCCTCAATGCATTGACAGGTCTCATGAGACAAATCAGTTGGTGACAAACCCTTTGAGTTTGTTTCCGAAAATCAGATGGGTTTCAACCCATATAATTAAACCATTTTGATGGTATAGTGGTATCATGTGCCAAATAAATGAAATCCAATTAATAATAATTCTCTTTATTCATTTTTAGTTATTACTATCCTTGAGGTTTTCACTATGAAAAAATCTATGGATGCATGTTCATTATCAGTTTATTAATTGCTTGTGTTTTTCATTTATTAACCATGCCATATTTGTTTATGATTCAGTTATTATTAATTCATGCTTCCACTACTTGTAACCCTTACTAAGAATTTGAGATCATCCCTTTAATTTGTTTTACCTTCAATAGTTTATGAATAGAAGATCACTAATTTAGTTTTTGTGCCTGCAGTTTATTTGTTTTTGTTATGTATTTTATTTTGTTACCTTTACCTATGTAATTTGGGTTACATCTATGTATCTAGTTTCTTGAATACTACAAAACTAATTGTTCCTTTGGGATTTCATTTCTGCTAATCATGCCAATGTAATAAGTAATGCACCTAATCCAGTCTAGAGGGGTCAGGGTGTTCAGTAGGTATCAGAAGAAGTTTATTAGGAAACATGGAAACTAGATTAGAAAATGTAGATTTGGGGACAAGGCCCTAAGGTACTATTTGATGAAAAACATACAATAACGTCCTAGAATTTTGGTAAGGAATAGGTTATGTGGATCTTTCTAGCAAATACATCCCTGTATAGATGTAAAAAGGTATAGGTGGCTCTGGAAAAGATGTACCTAGGGCTGAAAAATCTAACAAGGTGTTTCAGGCTTGACCTAGGATATCCTAGTATATGACAATGGGACTTGATTCACTCTTGGTTTGACACTCATGGGGGATATGCTTAGGATAATTCACATTTTCTTTAAAAGATATTATGAAGGATTTTAATGTAAATTTTTCCTCAGAGTAACCATGATTATGGGATTATCTATGCATAGAATTTTGACTTATATTAAGTACTTTTATAGTTGAGATTATAAATTATGATTCATAACCTAATATAGTGTATTCCATTTTTTAGAAATGGAACCTAATGGAAGAAGGGGAATAAATAATCATGTAAAATGTAGGTATTTCCCCACTGAACAAGTCAATACAGTTAATGTTGAAGCATATCAGATCATGACCATATTAGGACAACTTACTCAGGTTGTGATGAATTACTATGATACACCTGTGTTGGATCGTTTCATGTGAAAGAAGTCCCCATATTTTAGTGGGACTACTAATCAAGTGGTATCTGAGTAGTGGATCTAGTCCCTTGAAAAGATATTAATGTAATTAAGATGAAATGAAAATGAAAAGGTAGTGCTGGAAGTGTATTGTCTCAAGGGTGACACTGATCGATGGTGGTCCTTGATCCAGAATACCATGAAGGAGGAAGAAATAGAAGATATGGAATGGAGGAATTTTAAGGGAACATTCTTGGACAAATATTTCCCTCTTGAGCAATGAACCAAAATGAAGAGGAAATTCCTTAGCTTAATACAAAGGGAAAAAGA
This sequence comes from Viscum album, assembly GCA_963277665.1. Classification (NCBI taxonomy): domain Eukaryota; kingdom Viridiplantae; phylum Streptophyta; class Magnoliopsida; order Santalales; family Viscaceae; genus Viscum; species Viscum album. The sequence goes on from OY728128.1 coordinate 66,412,415, forward strand.
CAATGTTGCAGAGTATAAGGATACCTTCACAAGACTAGCCAAGTATACCATAGATTACATATGTGACTCAAAAGACAAGATTGATTATTTATTTGAAGGTATTAAGCCAAGTCTTCAAAGGGAATTGGATTCTAAAACATTTTCATCATATGATGAAATTGTATTAAGTTCTATCAAAATAGAGAGGGAGTTTTCTAGATCAAATTTGTTCAAGGGAAACCAATATAATAAGCAGTACTCTGATAACCATGAAAAATCTGAAGCACCAAAGAATAACAAGGGAACGAAGCAGTTCCCATTATGCAAGAACTGTGGAAAGAATCATCTTAGGAAATTATTGAAAGGCATGAGAGTCTACTATAAGTATGGATAAAAGGGACATCAATATAATGAATTCAAGGGGAAGAAAAAATTCAATGATGTGCAATGATACAATTGTAGTGAGACGGGACACTATGCAAAAGAGTGTCCTAATATCCTAGGAAACTTGGCTTAGAAAAGGCCACGAGAGTAAGGGAAAACTTATGTGATTACAATCGTAGACATTGATGTTCCTAATGATGTGGTGGTAGGTACTTTAATTGTTTCTTCAAACTTAGCCAACACTTTATTTGATTCTGGATCATTGCATTCGTTTATATCTTCCTAGTTTTTCAAGAAAATTAGACATGTCCAATTTTATTTAATAAAAGAGTTGTCAGTGAAAACTCATAGGGTATGTATCATTGCAACAAAGGTGTGTCGATCAGTCCCCCTCATAAAACATAAATGTGATTTAGTTTCCAACCTTATCCTCATACCAATTATTGACTTTTATATAATCCTCGATCTGAATTAGCTATCTAATTATGATGCAAAGATCTATTGCAAGAAGAAGGAAGTTACAATCTTTGAAAATGGTATAGAATCCCTTATTTTTAGTGAAGAAACCTCACCATCTGATTCTTATCTTGATCCACCCCCCAGTAGCTCTACTGAATATAATTCTTGGAGAGGAAGAGAACCCAATATCTATGGGTGAAGAAATAAATATTCAAATTGAAGATGTACATATAGTGAAAGAATACATTGGTGCATTTCCTGAGGATTTACCTAGACATCCTCTAAAGCATGTAGTTGAGTTCTCTATTGATTTAATTCCTGGTTCAAGACCTATATCAAAGACTCACTATAGAATGGCCATTGTGGAATTATTGGAGCAAAAGAAACAACTAGAGTAATTGAGTGACATGGGATTTATTCAATATAGTGTTTCTCCCTGGGGATCCCCTGTCCTCTTTGTCAAGAAGAAATATGGATCCATGAGGCAATGCACTGATTACAGGGAAATCAATGCTATTACTATAAATAATAATTATCATTTACCACAAATTGATGATTTATTTGATCAACTTCATGGAGATAAATAATTTTCAAAGATTGACCTTCGATCTAGATATCATCAGCTATGTGTGAGGAAAGAAGATATTCCAAAGACATCATTTTGAACCAGGTATAGGCGTTATGAGTTTACAGTGATTTCTTTTGGAATGACTAATGCACCCTCTATTTTCATGGATTTAATGAATAGAGTTTTCAAGGAATATCTTGATAAATTTGTTGTGGTATTTATTGATGATATCCTGCTATAATCCAAAAGCTATTAATACCATGAGAATCACTTGCGGATTATTCTGAAAACTCTTAGAAGAAATGAATTATATGAGAAGTTTATAAAGTGTGAATTTTTTCTTCAATCAATTTCTTTTATAAGACATATTGTGTCTAAGTATGGAATCTTATTTGATCCTTCGAAGATAAAGGCAATCGAAGAATGGACCATGTCAATAAACATAACTGATGTACACATTTTTATTATCATAGCAGGTTACTATTGGCGTTTTGTTCATAATTTCGCCTGACTGGCTAACCCGCTAACCAAGCTCACACATAAAGGGGTTAAGTTTGTATGGATGGAATAATGTACATAATGCTTTTAATAATTGAAAATAAGATTTTTAATGCTCCAATTTTTACTAATCTATATGGAAATGATGGATTTTTGATATACAGTGATGCATCAAAGAATGGATTGGGTTGCGTCCTTATGTAAAATGATAAAGTTATTTCTTATGCATCAAGGCAGTTGAAGAATCATGAGAAAAATTACACAACTCATGATCTTGAGTTAGTAGCCATAATATTTGCTCTAAAAATATGGAGACATTATATCTAGAGTGAAGGACGTGAGATATATATGGATCACAAGAGTTTGAAATATATTTTCACACAAAAATAACTCAACATGAGGCAAATGAGATGGCTTGAGTTACTCAATGATTATGATTGTTCAATAAACTACCACCCAAGAATGAAAAATAAGGTGGTAGATGCATTAAGAAGGAATGATCATGGACTTCTGACCCAAATGAAGATTGATAGAGATCCTATATTCATGGATCTACAAAAGACGGATATGAGAATTGTTAAGGAAGGGGAAACATCTTTCCTCTTTCAAATGATTGCTAAACCATATTTACTAGATAATATAAAAATCTCTCAACCTGATGATGAGAATCTAAATAAGGAAATTAATGCTATTAAGATTGGGAGATTGGTAGACTATGTGTATGTGGAAGGAGTTATGAAATTTAGGAAGAGGTTATGTGTTCCATCAGTACCTGATCTAAAAAGGGAACTATTAGATGATGCTCATAGCTCAAATTTCTCGATACACCCTGGTAGCATAAATATCTATAGAGATATGAGGGAACATTTTTGGTGGGGTAATATGAAGTGAGAAATTGCTGACTACATGTCAAGGTGTCAAGTTTTTCAACATGTGAAGGAAGAGAGACAACATCCTAGAGGGGTGATACAACCTATACCTATTACTATATGGAAGTGGGATAAAATTATGATGGATTGTTTCACAATACTTCTGGGTACACCTATAAGGAATGATGAAATATTTGTAATTGTTGATCATCTCACAAAATCAGCATGTTTCCTTACTATAAGAGAGAATTTAACACTTGAGTACCTGTAAAGACTTTATATTAATGAATTTGTAAGAATTAATGGTTCACCTCTATAGATTGTGTCCTATTAAGATCCCTAGTTTTCATCAAAATTATATAAAAGTCTCTAGAAGGCTTTCGATACTAAGTTTTATATGAGTACTGCTTATCACCCCCAAACCAACAGACAGTCTGAAAGGACTATTCAAACACAGGAAGATATGTTGAGATTATGCTCTCTTGAATTTCAAGGTATGTGGGAACAATATTTGCATTTGGTTGAATTTTCCTATAATAATATTTTCCATTATAGCATTAAAATTGCGTCATATGAAGAATTATATGGTAAGAGGTGTCAAAATCCAACTTGTTGGGATGAATTTGGTGAGAGTAAACTTTTAGGCCCATAACTTATTGAAGAGACAATAAAAAAGGTAAAGAAAATTTAGGCCCATATTAAATCATCCCAAAGTAGGAAAAAGAGTTATGCTGACAACCTGAGAAAGGATTTGGAATTTCAAGTAGGTGATCATGTCTTTTTAAAATTATCTTCGTGTAAGGGTGTCTTAAGTTTTGGTAAGAAAGGGAAATTGATCCCCAGGTATATCAGACCGTTTGAAATTCTGGAAAGGATCAGAGCTATAGCTTACCATTTAGAAATTACACAAAGTCTATCCAAAGTTTATAATGTGTTTCATGTGTCGTTGTTGAAGAAATACATGCCAGAACCAATGCATGTAATCACCTATGAATAAATAGAACTGAAACCTGATTTGTAATACTGCGAAGATCCTATCAAGATTCTTGACACAAGGTAAAATGTATTGAGAAATTAGGAAACTCATCTAGTAAAGGTTCTTTAGAGAAAGCATAATATGGAGGAAGAAATGTGGGAACCTGAGGATGTTATGAAGAAGAATCACCCACATATTTTTATAGGGCTTTATACATGAAAAAATTCAATGATGGAATTTTCAAAGGAGGGAATAATATAACACCCCAAACATTTTATACTATGTTTCTCTTAAATACATTTTATTCACAGACTATATTTCATAAAGCACTGAGCTTCTTTGAAACAACACTTGGTGAATTAGGATATAGTCACAACTTATCCATTAAACATAAATTTTCCACTTCTGTGTTTTGAATTTTGAAAAACAGACATACACAGTTGCAATCAGGGTGATATTTGGAGTCTGATAGAATCAAGTTATTTTTTGGTGAATAGTAACTTACCCTTATGAATAGTAGCAAAACCTTAAGAATATAAATCTACCATTATGAATAGTAATATGACCCTTATGAATGGAAACCTTACTCATGAAAGTATAAAGAAATTTAGGCACCTTAAAAACGAAGATGAATATTTTAAGTGTTGGCATTTTTTGAATAAATAATGATTTTAATTAAAAATTAAATTTCTCATATTTAGAAAATTATTTTTTAAAAATGGAGTTCATTTTTGGATTATACATATCTAAAAATGGTTACGGTGAATTTTTGGGATTTTTCTGAAATACTTGAATTTTTGGTGAATCGTAAAATACATTAATTTACTATATAAATACACTATAATTAAAATTAACTATTCCTAGAGTCATGAGTGATGTAAGTACCCAAATATTGAACTTAAAAACATTTATTTCTATTCTAGTTCATTTAATACTCACTATTTCTTGTCTTGTGGATAAATAATAAATCAATGATTATAATATTAAGTAAACTCTCCTCCCCTCCACTATATAAACCACCGTCACCCCCTCTTCCTACCACACCAATCAAGATTTAAAACTTGCCTAAATTCTAATAAAATATCTCCCTAAGCTCCTCCCCCACATAAACAACTTTCTGGTCTCACCAAAAGGCCAAAAATAAAGGCCTTAAGGAGATTCTGAAGGAGTACTCAAAAGGTGAACCTCTCTTCTCTTTTCTATCAAATTCTTTTACAAGTTCCTTTCTTTTGTTTCTCTATCCTAACCTCCCCAAATCCAAATTCTATGATAATTATAGTAACTTATATGTAATTTTATTTTATTATGCTAATGTAATATTTCATTATCATATCTCTTTCCCACCACCTCTTACACTAAAGATGAAAATACCATCAGAGATGTGTTAATTTATCACATTCAAGGACGATGAGTTTTCAATTTATTTTACTATATTCAAGAATGGTCATGAAAACTTTTCAATGGTTGAACCAGATCATGATATATGTATTTTACCTTATTAAATGTTATATAATCCTTACACACTCATAATACAAAATAATAATACAAAACAGGTTCTTTATGCACAAAACCGCCAAGTTAAAGCAAGCGTTTATCAATAACTTTTAACTAATGAGTCATCCTCAAGGTATATAACTAGAAATAATTATAATATCATTTTTAATGTCACTAATAATATATATTTACAATTATTTATGTTTAACCAGATTTCAAACGAACTTCCATTCATGAATTCAAGTAAACCGGTCATGAAAACCAAGGAAGAAAATGCTTCCAAAACAACAAATTTGAATCTCTTAAACCCATCAAAAATGGCATGAATGAACCTAATAAGGTTATAAAATATCAATTAAATGTTGATGAGGTTCTTTAATTATTAATTAATGAAGATAAATTTGATTATTTAGGTGATTAAGATCAATCAAGAACCCCTTCAAGCATAAGGTAAGGGATCCTCAATCACACTTTTATTCAAGAATTTCCCCTATGTTGTGTCCTTCTATTTTTTTAATTATAATAATGGGGTTTGTTTTTTAACCTCTATTATACTTCAATTATGATATATACATGATGGGATACCCTTTTAACTCTCTTTAATTCCTCACAAGAACACCCGTTACCATGCTGAAATGTTTGTAAGGGGTTTCTCTTCTCACTTTCAATTCTGTGGTATTTCCATTGTTCTCCACTTATTTCTTGTATGTGGTATATGTGTACTTCAATTTTATGTATAATATAATTATTATCTAAATATTCATGGTATTATGTGATTCATTTGGTTATTATCAATTTTTGGTCATACGATTAAATTGATTACAATGTGGTAAGGGACTTTGTCTCAATTTCCATTTCATTGAGACCTACTTTGTATTGTGCACCTAATATTTCTTATGTGGTGTATCTACTGCCCATTTTAGATAATTTTTCATTGGAAATTATAATTATGGTAAATATCCATTTTCTTGTTGCATGGATATGATTATTTTCTTAAGCCATATACCCTTTTACATACGGTGTTTATTTGGGATGTTGTTTTAACTATGGAAATATTGTTGAATTCGTATCCTCTACTCTATATGGTTATTGAGAAGGCATATTGTACTTGTATTAAATCCAAGTATAAAGAATGATTTTGAGTTTTAGTGACAGGTGGGGACCGCTATAGCCCCTCGATGCATCGACATGTCTCATGAGACAAATCAGTTGGCGACAAACCCTTTGAGTTTGTTTCCCAAAACTAGACATGTTTCTACCCATAGAATTAAACCCTTTTTAAGGTATAATGGTATCATTTTACAAATAAATTATTTCCAATTAATAAGCATTCTCTTTATTCATTTTCATTTATTACTATCCTTGAGGTTTTCACTGTGACAAAATCTATGGATGTAGGTTCATTCTCATTTTATTAATGGAGTTTGTTTTTCATTTATTCACCATACCATATTTGTTTATGATTCAATTATTTTTTATTCATCCTTCTGCTTCTTGTAACCCTTAAAAATCATTTTATATCACCCCTTTCATTTTTTTACCTTTAACATGTTATGAAGATAGGACCACTTATTGAGTTTCTTTGGCTTTAGTTTATTTGTTTTTGTTATGTGTTGTATTTTTTTACCTTTCCCTATGTAATTTGAGTTACATCTATGCATCTAGTTTCTTCAAGTCTACTAGACTGATTGTTTCTTTGGGATTTCATTCCTCATAATTATTCCAATGTAATAAGTAATGTACCAGATCTGGTCTAGAGGGGTTGGGGTGTTTATTTGAACATGAAGCAGTGACGATGGATCATGTACCTTCAGGGGTTATAAATTGATATTGTCTCTAACCCATGTAAATTAAATGTGGTAGTTGAAAACATGGGTAGTAAAATTCAAACCTAGGCTCTGAAGGAGTTCAGTGATGAGTGGTCTATAATGGGGATTTTTTTCAGATGCATCATGAATCCAAGTAATGGAATGGTGGTAGGTTCTTGGATAGTATTTAGTTGATAACTTCTCTACTGGAGATGATTTTGGATGAACAGTTAGTAGATGAGTTATTCTAGTATTCTTCCCAATTTCTAATTGGTGGGTAGGTGTTTAGTGAATGGTCCTTGTCTCATGTGGGTGTTATTTAATTCAAGGTCCACATGGTTTTGCTGTTGGCTCTGTGAAAGGTGGTGATATAGGACAACCATTATTCATTGTGGGATTTCAATATAAGGTCTAATAATATGTTTTTTGATGCGAAACATCAGTTATTATGTCTAGGAATGAGACATTATATAACTAAAATTGTATCTTGATGTTATACATTTCAGTAGGTAAAATATGAGCTTTTAAATCCCTCATTGTTACTTCAGCCACTCCCCATTACTATATGGAAGGGATATGAGGTATCCATGTATTTTATCATTGGGTTACCTCATACACTAGGTGGGAATTAAATATGGGTGGTTATTGACATTCTGACCATGTATTTCCATTTTATCATGATCAAAGATATTAATAAAGTGGAAGAGCTAGCCAAGTTGTATATTCATTAGATCGCGCAGCTACATGGTGTGTAGTTTTCTTTGTTTCTGATAGGGACCCCCAATTTACCTATTGGTTTGGGGGGGGATTAATAAAGAAATGGGGTCACATACCATGCTTATCATGATATACCATCCAAAAAAATATGGCCAAATAGAGCGGGTGAACAAGATCCTGTAAGACATGATTCACACCTACATATTAGAAAATGGTGGATCATGGGACAACCATCTTATATTGGTGGAATTTTTTTATAACAACAGTTACCATTCCTTGATCTGGATTGATCTATTTGATTTATCTACAGTCAAACATGTCAAACACCTTTTTGCTGGATGAATGTGGGTGAGACATTCTTAGTGGGGCTGAGTATCATGCATGAGATGACTCGAAAGATTCATATGATTAGGTGGTGGGTATTGACAGGTCAAAGTTGTTACAAATCCTATACTGATAATTAATGAGGATATTTATAATTCTTGGTGGTTGATTGGGTGTTTCTAAATGTGTCACCTTTCTTAGGTCATCATAATCTTAGAAATAAGGGGAATCTTACACCAAAGTATGTTGTAACTTTTTAGATAATTGAGAGGATTAGTATGGTGGAATACTACTTGGAATTTCTCTCATAGTTGATATATATTCATGAAGTTTTCCAAATCTTCTATTTGAAGAAGTATAATTTGGACCCTTCTCATGTGTTGAGTTGGGAAGAGATTGAGTTTGAACTCGATTAGTTAGTGACTAAGAAACTAGTATAGATTTTGGATTCCTAGGTGAAAGTGCTTCAGGGGAAATATATTACATTAGTGTGAAATATGTGGAAGCACAAAAATGTTGAGCATGATATGTGGGAATGAAAGCCTTGGGTAGAAGAGTATCAACCTTTCTTATTATCTAATCATATTATGGGTTGAATTTTTGGGGACATAAAGTTCTATATTGAGGATAATTGTCAAACCCACAATTTTATTTTCGTATATCTTTCATTTATTTTTTATATTTATTTTTTATATAGATTTTCTTGTTTTTTTCCCAATAAAAATGGATATTTTTGGAGGGAAAAAGGGTGGAACTAGGTTAACACATGATTATTATAAACCATGCACCAACTCCTATAAACCATGTAGCCTAGATATAAGCACTGGGTGGCCCAAATAGTTAGATACACAACCATGTCTCAATCCCTAGAAAGCTGGGTAGCCTCCACCTGTCTATAGGACATAGGCACCCATATGGCTGGCATATAATTTGGTAGACCATGTGGACAAACCGTGTGGCCTTCCGAGACTAAAAAAATTGAATTTCCAATTTCCCGTCATTTATTTTAACACCTTTCACCCTCATTTCTCCCCATTCAATCTCTATATGTGTAGGCATCTCTATCCCATTCTCTAATATCCTCTTGACTTCAAATCCTAGGTTATTTTTTCTTTTTTCTTCAATATTTATCCATATAAGTTCCTCTACCTCTTATTCCATGTTATATTCTTCCTTTCTTCTTGGGTTTCATTCACTCTAATGGACGTGTTCACCAATAGTGGGTTAAATTTTATTTTTTTGGGCCTAGATATTGATGTTGGTGGTATTTTATTTCTTCTATAGGATATACTCTTATCATGATTTTGTATTTAAATTGAACTTTTTTGGTTTCAAAGGGATGTTAGGCAGTTTCATGATGTTATATTATTTGATGAGTTAAATATAATTGCATTATTTTCCAATTTTATTCTAAATTTTGTTGTGTGTAAAAGTGGCTAAATTCAAAGGTGTTGGTGTGAAAAAATATTTTTAAATGGCTTATCCCCTTTGAGAATCTGAAAAATGGTATCCTTGGGTTGGGATAACATGATTTTGATGAAAGGGGATTGGAATGGTTTGAAAATGGAACATAAAACTTTGGAACCATGGGTACCTAGGTGGTAAGGCTAGGAATAGTATCTAGGAGAATTGGTAAGGCCACGACCTAGGTTTCTATAGTAGGATTGCAACACGACACTATCTAAACAATGTGACATATATTATTACCATTGGAACTTGGATGCATACCCTCCAAATGCATGTGCACAAGAAGGTTATATGTTAATCTCCAAGATACGATATACCTATAACCCAACTAACATGTCTACTTAGAGATTACCCATGGTGCTTATACTCTGTTTTTACCCACTTTTAGTTTTCATAAAATTCATACTTTCCTTTCATAGAAAAGCATGTTTTCAACTTAATTGTTTACCCTCTTTAAAAACTATAAAGTCTATTTATCTTATAATGGATATGAATATAACACTTAGTGGGATAATATTGGGGAATTTATCTCACACCCTATATATACCCAATGAGTATATATAGATCTTGTTTTTTCCAATTCAGGTAAAGGTAAATCCTTCTATAGAGGTGGTAGTGGGAATTCCTATAAGTGAATTTTCTTCTCAAAGGTTTAAGTGATGGTGAAATGGTGGGTTTTGACCCTCATGAAACATGGAGGCTTTTATTTTTATTTTTTTGGTCTCATACCATTTTGTTCATTTTGGTTTTGGTTGTAAATATAAGTGTATATTAAAACTTTTACATGACTCTTTTATATATATTTATTATGGATATTGACTATGATGTTTTTGTAAATGTTTTTTTAATGTTTATTATGGATTTGAATTATGATTCTTATAGGAATTTTTTTTCTTAAACTACTTATTAAATGCTGAAGCACTAGTTTCCATATCATGGGGACCAAAAATCCCCTTCGAGCCATGCCACAGGTCGGGTTGGGTGTTGGGTTGGATATCATCCCAGATCGGTTCATGACATTTGGTACCACATTGAAGTGAAAAAATAGACATACTTATTTTATAAATTAACTACTATTGTTTTATACACCTTTTTTGACCATTTAGATTTAGATATAAGTGGTTTATGGAACATTTCTAATGAATATATGGTTCCATCCTTCTCTAAAATCGATGTTGAATGAATATTTCAATGGGAGAGGGGAATAAAATGAGTACAAAAACAATTTTTTAAAATTAAAAGACTTATTTTGAGATTAGAAAACCCTTCCTAAAATGTTAATACGATGGAGTATATCTTTCACTCATTTTCATTTCTTATTAATAAGGTATGGGGGTATGGAATTGACTTTGCAAGTATACGGTATTTAAAAAAAATCCCAAGGGGGAGAATGAAGTTCTATCATATTTAGAGAATCCTGAATTGTATTTGTTTCCAATATGAAGTATGTCATTATGAATTAAAAAATGAAGAGTTTTTATCCATTTTATATTAAAAAGAGAGTTCACATCATTCTGGAAAAGGAAAGTATAGAATTATTCCCATGCATTATAGGTAATGAAGTTAGAGTTTCTGGGTAATTTTTGAGAAAAACATAATAAATTAGATGATTGAATATCTGATCCTAAAATTAAATACATACACCAAGCCTTTATAATACTATCTATAACAATTGGTATATAATTTTTAAGAATCCATCTAGTATGGATATTAAATATTTAATTATTCAAGGAAGGAAATCTAGATAAAATTTTGAGGAATTATGAGAAACCTTGCAAGGTGAATCACACATGAAAGATGTCGAATATAAATGTTTAATAAAATTAGGATGAAGTTTTGAGAAGAGTGGATATAAATTGAAGTCATTTATAATAAATATGATGTAATTTTAATCAATCCAAAATTCTAATTTCAAGGATAAAAAATTCCTTAGTCTAGAGAACTGCGTACATATCATTCCCATATGTTATGTAAACATCATATATGATTTTCAAAATGATCATAAATTATCTAAATAACCATAATATAGTGTATTTTAGTGAAAAGTGGAAAAGTAATGGCTATTCAATCATTGAATACTATATTACATAAACTTCATATGAGCTTATGTAAACATTATCTATGTTGTGTAAGTATGAATCTATATTTGTACTCATTATTTCAAGTGGATTCATAAGTATTATCTACATACACATAAATCTTCATAAGTATCATCTACTATTATGTGTAAGAATCATCACTTAGAGAATTTTTAGAATTCTAAAAACTAAAAAAATCAAGGTTCTATATTTAAAATTAAAAGAAGAAAATAAAATTTTATAAAGTAAAATTTGTTCCAATGTATTTTAAAAATAACAAAAAACACAAATGGGTTTGTTATTAAGGCCTGAAAATTATAAGAGAAGATATTCAATCTTGGATAATCATATCAAATAAAGAAGAATAATGTGGTATATTATCTTAAAGATTGAAATTTAGTTCTTATAATTTAATTTTTTTGATGAAAATTAAATTTAAAGATGATAAAGTTGTGTGTTGATGTTTATAATTTCATAATACTATTTATAGCAATGATTAAAGCATTATCTTGTGAAGAAAAAGAGGATAGACCATTTCATAAATGAAAATAAACTTCATGGGTTTTCAAGAATAATGTAAATTAAGTTAATTTAAATCCTAGGATGTACATTAAAGTCTAATGTATTGAGATCCAAGAAGACTGAGTGAGTTCTGGATCAACATAACTGACTCAAAGGAGATCAAGATGAGATAAAAGGCTGGGAATTTACTAAATCCTAAAATGATGGATTTTTAAATCTCACTAAATCTAGAAATGAAAGAACAAAATCATTTGATGCAAGTTATATTTTCTCAGTGTATTAAATATCACAAATTATTTGTGATTCAAGAATGATAATATGGTAAAATTGATTTTTACTAGTTTGTATAGGTTCAAATATAATATATATAGTTTTTTCTATGATGAAATTATACTAATATGAATACCCCAAAACCATGATCTTATACTAATTTATTTTATAAAAAACAGGGAGAATGATTTAAATGTTTATTTATAGATATTGTGACAAGTTAATTTAGAGAATCATAATCCTATCCTAAAGATGTTTCAAAGAAATATTTATTCGACCATCTGAGTTGTAATAATTAGGGGTATTTTTAGAGTATCCTTTGAGTTTAAAAAGTAGATTGTGAATTATTTAGAGTGAATATGATCTTAGTTTGTTTCCTGATAACAATTGAAATTTCCTATTTATGGGTATTAGAAATGATAGAGTCAATTTAATAGAGCCGATCATGCATATGAGAAAGTGAGAATATCAAGGAATAAGAAAATAGAGAAATAAATAGGAACCAATGATGTGTGGTAGTAGTTAAGTTAGATGAGAGAACAATAAAAACTATTGATGAAATAAAAAGAAGGTGATGAACCCATAGGTAATAATCTCCCAAGGAAGAAGAATAAACAGAAGACAATTATTGATCTTGAGAGGAAGTAGAGGAATAGAATCGAGCCTGTATTATACTGAGAAAGTATTTTCTAGTTTTCAATGAATGATAAGATGATGATCTCAGTGATCTGATTTTTTTGTAGGATAGATAATGTCAAAGAGGAAGAGGAATATAAGTTGAGAAAGTATTAATTACATAAAAATTTCCTAATTATCTAAATGAAGATGAAGTCCTTTCATTTTAGTTTAGTGAAGCATGTGAACAAATTATATAAAAATGGAAGTAGTGTTTAATGTAGATACCTAGTTACAAGAAGTGATTCTAAATATCTTATGGTATTTGAAGAATGTGAGGCGACAAAATAGATCTATTCATTTGATGCAGTTAAATCATATTCATTAGTGTTGACCTACTTTAAGAGTGAGAAGCTTGGGAAATAATCAGTATGATTTTGGTATATAGGTTTTGTGGGATGGATCACTAGGTTTTTATATGTAAAATTGTGAAACTTCCTATATCATATAAAAGAAATGATTTTACGATAATCCCTGGATACCCATTGTAATTGATAAAAATATTATAGTAGAGAATCTATCTCTCAATGAGAGTTGAACATGAAAAGGATTATGATTACCACATCGGGGTCAAACCTTGTAAAAATATAGTGAGTTAATTTCATGTGTATATTCTGCATTTTTGGTGGTAGTGTCTTTTAGATAAAGGATAAAAAGTTTCATTTGTGTCCTAACCAATTATAGAGGTTCAAAATAATAAAGGGGGGAAATGAACATAAAATAAGAAATTTGTTTTAGGTAAAATTGTTTCACACCCGATTCACCCTCTCTAAGGTGTGTCTACATAATCTGACACGAAATCTCAAATTTTTAGTGATTTTATGAATATTATATTATAGTGTAATCTACCTTATCATAATGTCCATTTTTGGGGAATGTGGACAGTTTGATGATCTTTTCTCCAAAGAGATTATTATAGGGTTTAATACCACTAGAAATAATTCCTATACCAATGAGTTTCCTGAACTATTGGTGTAGATATCACCTATACCAATGGTTATGGAAAACCATTGGTATAGGTACTGTTTTTGACCATCCATACTAATGGGTTTTACAAACTATTTTTGTAACACACCTATACCTATCGTTTGGGAAACCAATAGTATAAGTGAAACCATTATTTATATGCATTAACAATAATAATAATATATAATATAAAATTAATAATTATTTTTATACACACACATATATATATATATATTTATGTATATATCAACATAAAATTGATTAAAAAATAGTGTTAAATTCATTAGAGACTAACAGAAAGATCCTGGGATCGATACTCAATGTTGGAATTTTTCTCATATGAAATAAATTTACCAACGGATTACTCAAATAATCTATTTAGGTAGGTATTTCATATAAACTATACCAACGGTACCCAAATCATTGGTATGGAAAACTTTTACCAATAGTTTTCCCAAACAATTGGTATGGTTCTTTCCTCATGGTATGACAACCAATAATTCATCAAACCATTAGTATAGACTATACCAATAGTTTTGGGGCCCATATCAATGGTTCCCAAATTTTGGTATAACCTTTTTTTCTACCAATAATTCTAGTTTAGAATTCAGAGTTGACATGGAGTTCATATACTCTCCATGTGTTTAAGGCATATTCTATCTATTCTTGGGGTTCAAGTACTCCCCTCATGACGTACTCTCAATATGGAATGGTCCCCAATGTGATAGATAGAGTTTATATACTCCCCTATGGGTCTGAAGAGTTAGTCCTCCATAGCGGGTATGGGGTTAGAATTTCCTTGATCCCAATGTTTTATAGGTCCCCTATAATTTAGTCATAATCAGTACTCCCCCATGTGATGTGGTGTGGGTCCTCCAACTATAGCAGATTATGTTCCCCTCATGAGATAAAGTATGGGTCTATCATTTATTTAGATCAGTACCCCTCAATTGAAACTCATGTCTCAATGGGGTGCAAGGCACCCCATACAGATTCAAATAGGTAGAATAGAATTTATGAAATATGGTTAGTTCATGTGTTTTAGGTTTTTAATGTAATAAACTTTGTGTATTCCTTTTGGATATGATATATTTTTGAATTGTTAACTTCAAGCTTTATGGGTCTTTTGATATTCTGAGTGTCTATGGTTACTTTAAAGATATGATCCTTTATGGATATAATTTGTGAATATTGGAATTATTCCTTATCCTTAGCTATTAATATCCTTTAAGAACATCTAGTTATTATCCCCTGATTTGGAATGAATTTTTGTTTAATATTTCTTTTGTATTTTCAGGGTGTCTTACATGGTATGTTTTTACTCACCCCTATATAGGATTTGTGTTTACACATGTTGTGTCTATATAGATGATCACTTTTTTCAATTGGGTAATTAGTGGTCTTAGAGTAGATAGAGGTATTTATGATAGTGTTTAGTATAAAATAATGATTTATGATAAAGAACACATTTTTTGGAGATCATTACAATAGTATTTATAGTGAGGAGTTGTTTTCACTTGTCTTATATCCACTATACTTAGAGACTTTGGTTGATATACTAATTTCCTATGGTATTAACCTATGTGGAATTTACCTTTTCAATAGATACCTCATACATGCATTTTTTTACAATCTAGTTATATACATATATATCAATGGTGGATGTTGATTAGGTTATGTATTAGAGTTGTGTGTTTTTTATAAGTTGTTATAGTCTTAGGCCTCCCATATATGATATTCCATTTTGATGTTACTTTCCGTAATCTAGACTATTTTTAAAATACCAATATTTTATTATATTATTATCTTTAAATAAGTTAATTTGTTAGTTTTTTCTATATACAATAGAAAACTTAAATGAAACTGTGATATATTTTGACAAAATATAAATATTTAAGTATGAATATTAAAACCAAGATATTGAATTATAGAGAATTAATAGGAGTAACCACTTTATGAAGTATATGTGTAAATAAAATAATGTCCACTTTTAATACAAATTAAATTCAATTAGTTTACCTAGAAACTATTTTTACGTGATTAAGTGTGTTTATTTTAAAATTAAATTTTCACAACTTTAGAAATTTTATTTAATAAAATTATTTTCAATTTTGAAATTAGTGGTATCAAATTATTTAAATGGTCCAATCTTAATATTTATCAATAAAATTAATGAATAAGGTTATAAATAAATTTTCAAGGTAAGAGTAAATTTGGGCAAAAGTTAAAAGTTAAAAAAAATCACAAGACACTCAAATTTGTCTAAAAAATGAGGTGTTGAGGTGTGTTTAGACCCACACTCACTATCCCCACCTATTTTTCCATTTTTTTTCCATTGAACATTGAATAGTAACCTTAAATTATTTAAAATTTAAGGTTTACTCCCAAAACTACCATTCTCCTCACTTATTAAAGGGTGACATCTCCACCACTTCAAGAATCACTTATCCTTCAAATTTCCCCTTAATATACCAAATTTCTCTACATTAAACCCTCTACCATGTTCAAAATATTCTACTTAGCTTTATTTATCCTAAATACTTTATTTACCAGGATACTTCCTAGGAGAATTCATGTCTTATACGCGAGTATTATCAACTACTTATCCTTTCATCGTAATTATATTCATTATAATTTATTCCAACTAGAATAATATTATGATATTGGTATAAATTATATACTATAATGTTACTATATTAAATTTATTACAATTATCTATTCATTTTTCCCCTTCATTAAGAAAAAAAAATTGTCGTTTGTGTGTACATGCAGATTACTGCCACCATGAGAAACAAAATTTAATTTTCATAACCAAACATATTTGAAGGTTAATAAAATGTTTTAATGAAGAAATATGATGATTATTATATTTTTAATGTTATGTTATGAAAAATTATATAACATATTAATGATATGACCAATAAATGATCATAATTAATTTAATCATTTAAAGAAAGCATGTGAAGAGGAAAATATTTTATTTAAATCATGTAATATTTTCATATCCATTACTTTTTATTTTAAATCATATTTAATTCTGATATATCACACTAATAAATATGAAATAAGATCATTATGCTTCTAGTATAATTATATTACAACAAAATTCCACATAATAATTCTTTAAATCAAGGTATGTTCGTGTATCAGTTGGTTTGGCCCCCATATTGAACAATAATATGAATTTATATCTTCAATGAGTATGAGAAAATAATTACTAATATGATTCCATAAGGGTCATAGGTGTTCTTAAATTTGATCTATGTTTATATCTTGTGATATTCTAAAGGTTTTTGAATTTTGGGGGTTGAAAATTTTTATTTTTGGGGAAAACTGGATAGGGTAAATATTTTAGTTCATGGTTAGTGAAAGCTATACGATAATCGTGGGGGATGAATTTTTTAATTCAAAATGATATTTTCATGGTCTAAGAATAGTTTTATCGACTGTGTGAATGTCTATGAAAACTATACCAGTGGATGGTTTGATTCTAGAGTATATCACATGGATTGAACTCAGTTTGTCTAATAGTGAAACTATTCCTAGTAAACCATATGAATTGGTCTTTAAGAGACAATTTATACAACATGGTTTGTGTAACCATGTGCTCTAACTATGAAACATGATCTAGACTTTTTACAGTAGAAAATTACCTTGATTCTATCACTTGATTTAATATCTAATCCCATCCTAATTCATCATTGGTCCGAACCAGCCACTCCATGATGCTCCAAGTGGTTCTAGCTTTAGTCTCATGGTGAATCCCCATCAATATAGAGGGATATTTTTTAGGAATGTGTGTTTTTTGGTCATTTTCTTCTCATATTTGTAGTTATACCTTCGAACTCTCATATTCTTTATATCATGAAAACCTACATGGGGTATGATGACCTGATCAATGGTTTAAATTGAGAATTTTTGGAATTTATCTTGCATCTTGGTTTATGAGGGCTAGATTCCTTTTGTTTCAAATGCTGTTTTTGAAGGCACTGAGTTTTCCTTCATTAGAGAGGTAGGTGTGTCTATACAATGGTTCTAACCCATGAATTACTTAAAGTTATTATAAATTACATTGAATTGGTTTGTTAAATTGGTTTATTTTATTGATATGAATCTTATGTGGCTTGAAATAGGAGTTTTAAAGGGGGTTTCCTTAAAAAAATTTATTTATTAATTTTATGTGTTTGATAAAATTCATCAAATATGATTTTGAATCAAAAATGAATTGTAAATAATGGGAGTGGTAATGATTTGATGTGTTTTTTTATAAATCTTGAGTATGGTATTTCAATTTTTTAGGAAATCATAAAACATTTGGAATATTGGGTGTGTTGAGTTATGAAGATATTCCAACCTTAGTGACTGTGGAACCCCTAGGGGTTATTCTTGTGATTTAGATAGTCCGTGGAAAGACTCGATATCAGCATGATTCAGGGTATTACTAGCTTAGTATTCCTTCATGGTTCTAAGTATGTACTTATATAGGCTAGATCCCACCTATGCTTAGTTTTACAGATGATGTTATTGTTTCATGTTTTATTCCTCACATGTTTATCATATGGTATTTCTCTAGATGATTCTGATTATACCCTATTTGTTATCTCTTATGTACTTATCATATTCCTACTTTATGTGAATATGAAATTCTTTAAATTAAACCAATAGATATTTTACATAATGTTTTTCATTTTAAATTTCTTTATAAACTAGTTTTGGTTTAAATCTATAACTTACAATTTCATGGTGATTGACATTATATAGATTCTTGTTGATATCCTATTAGGAATTTATCTCACACCCTACTTTTTCCTTTATGAGTTTTTATTCATTTATTTATAGGATATAAGTAAATTTAAGGGTGTCAATTAGCATGGTATATTCTATTGGTTGATATCACCTTTTTAGTGGATTAGGATGGCATTGACTAATAGTCACATGAAGACATGGTTTTTGTGTTGGCATTGTGTTGTTTCTGAGATTTAGCCTTTGGAATGGGTTATTGTATCTCATGGTTATATACCCTTTCTCCCATGCTATAATTTGATTATTTATATTACTTTTGTTTTATATTATACTTTTTCTATAATGTTTTTAGTGTAAAATCATTCCCATGGTTTGTATGCTGATACCCAGGTTCTTGTCATCAACCCGGAACAACCATGAACACGATTTGGGCCTTGTGTTGAGATAAAATGGGTGAAATATCTGGTTGACCATGTTTGTTTGATTAAAAATGTTATTAGATCCATTACCCAACTGGAAGTGTGATGGATCTTTGTGGGTTTACTTTAGGGTCTGGCAGACTAGAGATTGGACTTTTTGGGGATTAAGGATTACATTATGAGTAGGTGCTTGATCACGACCTTTCATGATGCCACTTGAGTTTCTATGGTTAATTAGTATTTAAATTACATTTGATGATTTCTAGGAGTTATGGTTTGATATGATGACCCATGATCCTTAGTGGGATCTATTGGTTTCCCTAGTGGTTGTTCTAGATTTGGGGTGTAAACCAAAATAAGATTCAAGTGGTGAGGTTGACTTGGATGACCTAAAAAATCATACAGTGATCAAAAACTTGACATTGAAAACATTAATGTGGTTTTGATACCCTTGGAACATGGCCATCAACTATATTACTCGATCGATCATGATTACACATCCCTATTTTTTTTGTTTATTACCCTAGATCCCTAGATTCTTTGAGTAATCTCAATGACAAGAAAAGAATCAAGGTGGTTCCTAGAATATTTTGACATAAAGAATTAGTTTGATTTAAAATTGTGGCATTATTTTGTTTATAGACTTATAATATAATGACTTTATGTATGAAAATTTGATTTTATAGAAAATGTTTTTAGTTTGAAAAGTGAAGATTTAATGTTTTATAGAAATATGGTGATGGGTTTCTAGCTCATTCTTTTTGGAAATGGTTATTTAATCAAGAGATCCTAGAAAATGTTTTGGTTTCCAAAATTATTAATGACCTACATGTAATAATTTTTACACTCTTGAATCATGTCTTTAATATGGCTTCAATGTTTTAAAATAAATGGATATTCACCATAAAATTTTAAAGGGGTAGGTTTTTGGTTTTAATAAATAAATCATGATTGTTTTTTGACATTTAATTTAGAATATAAAATAGGTTTGAAAGAAAAATTGTAAATAAAAACAAGGCTATGAACTCTAATAATATCCAGTTTTATATCTTTAATGGAGGTTTCTTTTAAATAATTTCAAACGTGGATAATAAAATTCAAGAAGAAAATAAATCTTGTTTAGTGATTTGTCTTGAAAATTAAGTGATTTAATATTATAATTAAATATTTATAAAATGATCCCCTTTTTTATTTTTTTTAAAGTAATGAAAGAGGTTTATACATGAAATAGGTTGTTTGTATATCTCATTTTAAAATGTTTCTTAAAGGTTTTTGAATTTAATAGTTTTTGAAATATGTTTCAGGTCTGTAAGGGGGTTTGTTTTGAAAATTCAGTGAAATTATTTTCTTTACCTATTGATTTGAATGTTTATCCTAACCATTTACTATGTGTAGGAGTTATTTGATGTGATATATTGGACATGAATGTATGGAGTTATCATCTTTTTTATCTTGAGTAAGTATTCTGTATAATTCATGAGATTACGTGAGATGCTTCCCTCAAGAGTGTTCTTTTCTTCATATATTTAGTATTTCCAAAACTCCTAGTGGAGTATTAAGTATTATATTCTCTATATACATTCTTTTTTAGTATTTCTAGAGAGCTGTAGAAGTTCAGATGGCAAGTCAATTTGGTAAGGACCAATTTTCTTGAATTCCTAGTGTTCCTCAAGGAGAGTGGAATCTTGGGTACATCCTGTATTCTCCTTTATTATTTTTTTGAGTTATTGATCTATAGTTTTATATAGTTTTTGGTTTTGGGGTATCCTAGTATATGTATGATGTTTGATATCTCCTTTGATATGTTTTTTGAGAGTATTGGACAAATCAAGTTTCTTCATGCCTAATTTCTTTATTTCACATTTTGGACCTTGATTATAGAGATAGATTTATGGAAAAACATGCCATTATTTTTGGATTAAAATTCTAAACATCATGACCCTTGGTTAGCTAGGTTTGGTTTGGTGATTAGATGGACTAAGGAATCCAATTAAGGTATATTTTTTTCGGTTGGAATGAGAAATCTAAAGGGTTGTATTCTCCAAACCTGAGTCACCATGAATGTAGTATGATGATCTAAGACTAGAGACACATAATTTCTTATTCAGGCATGTCTTTTTTAACCCTCTAATGGTAATGAGAGACATGGTGGATCTAGTTATCTGGTTTGTTCCTTTCTAATGATCATTGGGGTGGTTCGACTTGATGATCCTATGAATGTTTCTTATGATTGATTCCTTTTCAAGGGCTCAATATAGTTCCCATGTCATGAACCAACCCAAATCATCCCCAAACCGGTCACCCGAGATAACCCACAACAATTCCTGAGGGGCATTCCTGTTCCTATTAGGTAGGAAACTAGTTCCAGGCATCAAGATAAAGCAATTGGGAATGATTTAACCCATAAAGAAGCAGACACATAAATTAATTTAAAATGAACAATAAAAATAAACATTAGCAGAGTGAAGAAATTAACATTCACATATATCCATGTGGATATGTGGTTCACCACTGACTACTAAACCAATATCGCACCACAAAGACTAAATCTAAGTTGGAAGTAACACCAATATCTAAAAAATATATGAAACTATAGGTGTGAGTATTAAAACTCAATAGGTGTTCTTGAATAAACTATTCCAAAATTAATTTCCTTTAAATAAAAGATCCATAAAATTAAAGTTTGAAATACAATATATAAAAATCGGGTTTTCACACGTTTTCTCCTTAAATAAAATCATGGACCATTTCTATTTTTATTTTAAATCGGTTTCTTTTCTAGGAGGGAGGACTTAACATTTAAATAAAGGGAGGATGAGTGAAATGTGTGATGTTGTATTTTAAAAAGATGAAGAGAGTGTAAAATATTTTTGAAACATTTATATAAAAAATTTGAAAACCAACTACCTACTTTTACCAAAGGAATATATCATAAAACGGGAGAAGGATAAATAACCACATAACAAGGGAAATATCAAACATCATGCATGAAACCACACTAGATGAGTCACCTATATTATCATCCATAGATAAATGAGTTCCAAGGGTAACATGGGTTTACCTATGAGCTCATGGGATAATATAGAACATACTAAAACTTGATTCAATCTATCAGTGTGCCTAACCTAATTCTATTAACGAGAAAAAATGACCAATATTTCCCTACTTGGCCTAACCAAGGGGCACAATCCCAAATAAGAGTAAGGTCCATACTAAGGGACACTAGCTAGTGCGTAATTTAAAATAGTACAATAATTTTTCTCAAAAAATCCTCTAGTTATTCTAGATTACCATGTCAAGTCTAAAGTGGGGGTGTTCCAAACAATTCAACCATAAAAAAATCACAACTATAAGCCACAGTAAGATCCACACAACCCAACATAACCCCCAAATCAACCCAAAGAGTCTCCCATTACCTTCAAACCATAAACACATGAGGTACATTCCATTCCAATGACATCCAAATACTAGTAGCATAAAAAAAATTCAAGAGACACACATCAAGAGAATTTTTCCAAAAATAACCTTTGATTTATAAGTTCTAATCCATCCTCTTCCATTATTTGAGTAACAAACCTTTTACAAAGAACCGAAACCATTTAGAAATCCATATTGAAAACTCAAACCACCATTTATAAATAAAAAAAAATTATAATTCCAAAACCATAATTTATAACATAAACTTATAAAAACAAATCAGGCATATTGTCAAAGACTTGGTCTAAATAATTTTTTTAAAAAAATATCATACAATCAAATAAAAGGAGGAAAACACTTCATTTCATATCAAAAAATTATTCCAAGAATTCTATATCACTATTTAGTTCAAAAACTTGCTGTGAAATACAAGAAATCAATGAATTTTTAATTATAAAGTCCAATGAATAAGGGAACCTACCTCACAAGGGAGAGAACCAAGACGAAACACTTTGGTACTTAATACCTTCTTCGACGACCACTTGAATTTTCCCCTTTACTATTGCACACATATAAATTTTCACTTATATATAAGGAAACCTATCCCCTATGTACACATTTTCATGAAAAAAATGTACAAGGGGATTCTAACATATATACTAACACATGTGTATACCCCTTTGCACTGACACAGGTATGCATTTTTCAAATATCTACATAAGAACACCTAGACCTAATATATATATATATATATATATATATATCTATATTCATACTTCCATGCATGAATATATATAAAGGGCGGACTTACATACACACACACACACACACACACACACACACACCTATATACACATATTCAAGTAAGTCATCTTTGACTCTGGTGACTCAAAACCACTTCAATGATGACCAAGATGCACTACAAAAAATAATAGGAATGTAAAATCACCAAAAGAATCCAAAAAATGGAAGAAGCCAACTAGGTAGAAGAAACCAACCTCAAACGATGTTGGGAGAATCAAGACGATCTGATATGCTTCGTCTTCCATAGAGGATGTTGAAATAAGCTCGAAAAAAGACCTGAGAGACATAGTGAAAGACCTAAAACTGGAAAAGAGAACCAATAATTGAGTTAACCCTTGACCTAAGTTTTAGCCAAGGTAGGTTGGGAAATGAGGCACTACTAGAAATAAGATATATACCAACGGTTTTGGGAAAACCATTGGTATAGTTAACTTATATGGACCTATACCAATGGTTTGGCCAAAACTGTTGGTATAGGTCACTAATATGGACATATACCAACAGTTTTGGACAAACCGTTGGTATAGGGGGGACCTATACCAATGGTTTGGGGTAACCGTTGGTATAGGGTCTCTATTATGGACCTATGACAATGGTTTTGGAATAGTTACATGTATTTATTTTGGAATATTATTACAGAGAACATTAAATAAATCAAAATTTAAAATATTTATTGTCATGACCCCACCCGCACCGGGGATCAAGCTGCAACTACCCCAAGACCACCTCCATAGGCCAGGGGCTGGCGACCAGAGCTGAAGGCACAAAAAAATAGGGGAGGCCTTTGCCTAAGAAACTATACACACACACGCAAACAAATCAATGCAAAAGTGCAGAGAAAGGAAAGAAAGATACAACACTGCTAAAAAAAGGGAAACCAACATACATGCATTGACCTCTAACCAGTACAAGCAAAGTGATGAAAATTAGACTGAAAAGTAAACTTAACAGAAAAAGGGGAAAAACATGTGCCCAACTAGAAAGGTTCCACAACCTGACAACATGTAGATGAAAGTAAACAGCTGGTGAGTCTCACACCAGGAAATCCTCCTACGTCCACTGAACACAGCCCAAGCTCCTATGTCCTCTACGCTCCTCCGTAGTATTGATCGACCTGTCCATCGTCTGCAAGGGCACACCAAGTGTGGGAAAAGCCCAAGTAGGGGTGAGTATAAAGATACTCAGTAGGATGCCCCGAAAGCTCGAGGGAGAAACAAAAGAGATACTAAAATGTTGAGCAGTAGACAAATCAATAATAGGGTAAGAGTACAATAGAGAGAGTGCAGCTCAACCCAACAAAATGGAAGAAAGTAGACTCGTCCAATCCAGGAGGAGCTAGACACGAAAAGCAGGTGGCATACCCTGCGTGTCTTCACCCCACATAGAAGGATAGAAACTAAACCCAAGGATTGGAAACAAAAGTAGGGTGTATATATATTCTCAACAATAAACCCAAACGAGTGTGTAAGGGGATCTCTATCTCCAAGCTCGGACCAAGATAAATCGCCAACAGTTCAAAGGATATCCATCACTGATTCCCAACAAACCCGTACATCAAAGATATCTTATCACTGAACCATACCACCAAGGGTCCTTCTTCAGTAATCATGGAGAAAAGTCACTGACTAGCCTCATATAAAGGACTGAGTCTGAAATACATTGTCGGGTAACCCACTGCCTAGCCCGGTTGGAGGGTAAACCTCAATAAGTCAACAGTGACCCACTGCCCAGCCCTGCTGGAGGGTAGACCATAATAAATCATTGGGTGACCCACTGCCCAGCCCTACTAGAGGGTAAACCCTAAATAAGTCAATAGTGACCCACTTCCCAGCCCCACTGAAGGGTAGACCATAATAAATCATTGGGTGAATCACTGCCCAGCCCTGCTGGAGGGTAAACCCTAAATAAGTCGACGATGACCCACTGCCCAGCCCCACTGGAATATAATCCATAAGGTCAATGGGTACCCACTGCTCAGCCTCGCTAGAGAGTAAACCCAGAACTAGGCCGATATCTTCGTACTACCAGTGCCATCACTGGGTTCCACTAACGCCTCTACTGTGTGTAGGTTCGGAGTGCGTCAAATAAACCTCCGAAAAATGCCCTTTCATGTTTCCTCATTTAATAAGATCTCAGATGAGGCTTCGCACGCCCAAACAGATTACACCATTGTAATCCTCGCAGAAAAACACAAGAGATAGACTACTTAGTCACTGGAAACGGGCTCCTGGTGGAAAAGTCATTCAACACCGCTTTATTCCCATATGACGTCTTGTGGGGTCCGCACCTCGGTCCTGAAAGAGGTTGGGCGAAATGCGCCACCACGATACTCTCGAAAAAACACACCGAAACGACTATTCATACGCCCCAAACGAACGTCTGATGAAAAGTCACAGTACACTGCACACAGCTTAAGAGACTGCTCGTGGGGCTCACACCTCAACTATGGCTCCAATTCCTGAAACCACCCTGGTCAATTTCATCTCGATGCCAGGTTCACAACGCAGCTGACGGTGCCTAAAACGGACTCCAGATGTAGAAGCTGTAAGTCCCCGCATTATATGCAAACAGGGCCCTGTGGGGCCCACACCTCGACCCAAAACCACGTCACGCAGATCGTACCATTGCGTTCCTT
Source organism: Viscum album (assembly GCA_963277665.1). Classification (NCBI taxonomy): domain Eukaryota; kingdom Viridiplantae; phylum Streptophyta; class Magnoliopsida; order Santalales; family Viscaceae; genus Viscum; species Viscum album. The sequence continues at coordinate 66,438,487 of OY728128.1, forward strand.
GCAGATAACCACACGATGTAGGCTATTCATTTTCCATGAACAGACTTATGAAGCATAATTCGTAAAAACGCAGCATACGTTCGAAATCCACCTCGTGGGGCCCACACCTCAGGCCTGAATTTAGGTTGGCGGACTGCACTGTTGCAATCCCCTCGAAAAAACACTCAGAAATGAGTACTCAAACTCCCCAAAAGTATGTCTGCTGAAAAAGCGGTGTTTCGCCGTAAGACGTGCGAACTTGGCCCTGTGGGGCCCGCACATTGTCTCTAACCCAAATGCTTCAAAAGGCATCTCAGAAATTCTGCACGAGGACTACAGTCACACTTCCGCTTTCGACGCGTCAATTGGACATCCCAAGTAGGAGTTAGGTCCGAAACAACAATTAATTAATTAATTAAATAAATAAATAATTATTCGCATTAAGCATTTCATACCACCGAGCAACGAAACTGATCCTCAAGGTTCCCAAACCCACTTTAGAAGTACATGCTTAACTCTAGGTCCACAACGCCTCTGATGACACATCAAGCAGTCGTCCGGCTCACGAACCACGTCCGTCGCAACTTTAATAATAATATATTATTATTAAATTAAGGCTCCCCGGGTCACCCGTCTTCGGGCATGGAACCCAAATACCCCAGAACCCACTTCAAAAGGTCCGTCTTGCTGCCACGGACCTGCAGCTGCAGACGGCGCGTCAAACAAACATGCCGTTTGAAAATTTCAGCCCCTCGAACGCAAGGGGGCCAACCTGGCCGGTTCACCCCGGCCCATTGGCCGCGGCCCTCTCCATCCACACCGGACCCACCTCGGGTTCAGTTTTCTTTTTTTTCTTTTTTTTTCAAATAGACTGGCCAGTTGTCTGGTCTCCGCCACGTCGCCCAGCAGGACCCGAACTTCGTGGGTCCTTGCCTCCTCCGCACGCCTGAGTTCAATGCCTCGGGCTCCTCTACCGAGCGTGACAGGCCGGTGCCCCCTGCAGCACACCACCACTAGAAACCGGCGGCTCCACCTCCTGAAGCACCGCCATGACATGCCACGGCCTGTACTACCTGACATCGCTCCTCCGCTCGCTGCTCCGCCGCAGCGGCAGCGGCAGCCGCCTACCGCTTCGACCGATCCCCGGTGTCGCGACCGCCGCGGCCGCCCGAGCCGCCTTGTACCACTCTGATCCCCGCGCTCCACCGCCTCCACAGAGGCCCCACACTCTGCCGTCGACACAGTCGGCTCCTCCTGCCGCACCTGACACCACCGCGCCGGACACCCTCCGAGCTCCGCCTCGGCCTACGTCCCAACCTCCAGCCGCCGACCCTCGCCGGAGCCGAACCTTCGGCCGAACCCTTCGACGGATAACCATGACTCGATCGGACACCTGATTCCAGATCCTAGGACGTTTTTGTGATCCCTACGATGAGACCTTCGCAGTGCCTACCTCTGATCGATGATTCGACAGTCGGTTGACGCATCCGAAAATTATAGCGGGTGTTCATGAAGAACAGAAGCAAGAACGAGGTTCCAAACCTAGATCGTTGACTGTGTTCATGCATCCATCAATGAAGATAATAAAAGTGATGAAACAAATGTACAATGAAGGATATTTAATTTAAAAACTTGAATTATAACTTAAAACTAGAAGAAATCCTACATCGTTGGATCCGTTCATCGTTGGCGATGCCTTCGTTGTGCTCCACCTTCGATCCGACGAGGTCTCGGCGAAGATCACTCCTAGATCCGACGAAGAATGATGAAGAACACCTAATAATGGATGAGGGAGAGAGAGGGAGAGAGAGAGAGAGATAAGGGGAAAAGGAAACCCTAACCCCATCTCTTCATTTTTCTATTTATAAAAAAAAACACTTAGTGCGGAATCCAAAATCAACGCGCCCTCTCATTTTATATCACACCTAGGAAAAACGCCACATTTCAAACTCAACAGAAGTATCAGATTTTGATTCTGAGGCTTCATTAAAAAGTTATTCCAAAATACTGTCAGTGATAAAAAATCACTAAGTCATTATTTCAAAATGATGATTTTTCCCCTGGGTTACATCTCTCATAGCAGGCCCGCGCCCGCAACTTTTACACCCCGCCTAGGGTAAAAGGCATGCTCCGTACGCAACCGCGCCCTCGGATTTCCGATTCAAGCTACCATTTAGGATTTATTCAGGTTTATATATTAAATGAATAATCTGATAATTTAATTATCCATTTAACACACCACCAACGAGCGAGGGGTCCGAACGTCCCGTGCTGGCTCATTTTATGTCGTGCCTAGGGTAAACACTACGTTTCAGACACAACGGTGGTCTCAGATTTCCGATCCGATCAACCGTCTAATAGATATCACATTTTCTTTAAGTAAACATGAGAGCATAATATAAAAACACTTAACATTTTTATATAATTAATTCCGGGCACACTGGGCCTCGGAATTGCACGCCGTCTGAACACCCTGCTCTGGAATGACATCAAGAAAATTTTCAGTCTCAGAGTCCCAAACCTAGGTTCTTACATCATTAACTTATTCAAGCTTTTCGTTCCTGAAAAGAAAAACTAGGAAAAACAACTCGGGATACAGAGCTCACACCTATCTCTCCCACTCCCAAGGAAACTTGCACAACACCAAGCTAGCACAACACGCGAATCAAAGGGTTGGTTCGTACTCATAGGTTTTTCTACTCTCGAGGGAATGCGTAGGAATAAGTATGCACCTCATCAGCTGCGACACGTGGAAGACATCGTGCGCTCACTCCAAATATTGGGAGGGCAGGGAAAGATGGTATACAACCTCTCAACCACTTGCACGATCCTCGAATGGCCCAAAGAAACTCTAGGGTCTTCCCCGGCCTAAACTCTACTTTCCACATCGCGACCAAAATCACGGTTTATTCATGGAACATGGTCTCATGATTCCCTCCTTCAGAATACCCATCTGATGAAACACCCAAGGATATATGGTCACCCAAGTTTTCACAGTCGGTGCATCACAACTGATACTCTCTGGGTGAGGATGCACCTGAGAAACTAGTGGTCTGAGAAAACCATAAAATGCTCTCCCAGAAGATGGCGTCTCCACATTCTCAGGGAAAATACCCCCACAACCAGTACCACATAGTGAATCACGTAGTTCTGTTTATGGGGTGTCCATCACCTCGACCTGTACTTGATAACTGTATCAAGGTTGAATTTGAGAACGTGAGGTACCAACGAACAGGGCAGGTGAGAAAACTCATCCAACTGCCAGAGGCTAGACATAGAAAGAACGTGGCATACCCCACATTTCTTTTCCCCTCATGGAAGGAGAGTAATCCCAAAACAGGCACTCCTCCAAACCCACTAGTGGCACCTCAAGCAAAGGGAAGTCAAGCATAAAAGCCCCACTGGAAAAACCAGAACCTTCTCTGACGCTCCACCGCACAACCCTTCCATGAATGCACATGTCGGAGGGACTCATCCACCACACCTGAATAATATGCACTTTGGGTGGTACTGACACTCCCTCATAGTTTTGATTGCATCAAAAAAATGTGTCTTAGTGGGGGAAGAACCCCTCTTTCCCGTGTATTCAAAGCTACACCGGACAATACCGACACATGGTTACACCGACGCCTTGCGTCACCCTCAGTAACCCCTCGAACAAAAAGTTAGACGAAAAGAGTACCCCACGTAGTGTCTAAAAAGTTCTACTGAGAAAATTATAAAAGACACAGAGCTTACCTCTTATCATCTCTTGCATTGCAGGATTGTAGACATCCTTAGCACACTGCCGCCCGCGGCCCCGTCCATTAGCTCCCTGAGCCAAACATGGGCCACCTAATGGTGGTGGAAGGACCTTGAAACGTCATATGCCAACCATAGTTTTTCATGATTTTCTACCAACATAGACTCCCTGGGGACCACCCTGTCCTCACCTGGGGGTTCTATGATCACGACACTACCCTTGTCGTGGCGGTGCATATACTTACTATCTAGAAGACTCAACACATTTGGTCAGATATTCTCTCTCCACATGACCTCGCACATCACAAAAATAGCACTAGTCCCCACTGGGCTATCTCGGTGCTCTACTCTTTCCCCGACCATGTGCTTGAGTCTCATCAAGGGGAGACTTCCGACGTCGAGGCCTCTCCAATCAACGTCCCTCTACCAGAAATTTCTCTGTCACCAGTGCCTACTCCAGCACTCTGAGATGGGTGAGGATGCAAAAGGTCACTACGCTGGCGTGAATCTCCTCTACAGAGAACACTCTCAAACTTTTTTTCTCAGAAGTTACCATCATGGACCATGTCCAAAGAGTACTGAGTAAGGTCTACGAACTTAGTCACGTACTTAGCCACTGCCATCACTCCCCACTGAAGCTCCAGCATCTCCCGAAACCATAAAAAGTGTAAGCAGGAGAGGTAGTAACCCTCACGAAATAGCTGCTAGAAGTCATCCCACGAGAGTACCGACTCATCGTGTATCCGAGTAACCCAGGATCTACTATGCCAAACTGCTTGGTGGAAAAAAATACTTGCTGTCAAAGCCACCATCTTACCTGTCAGTGTCCGAACAAGCCTGAAGAGGTGAACCACCAACTCTAGCCAACCCTTCACTGTCTAAGGGTATGGATCACCATGGAACCTCATTAGTATCCAGTGCTGGAACTCATATAGCGCGCCCAGCCCGCGCTCGTCATCGGCCCTCACTGACGGTACTATCTTCTTCTCCACAGGGGGGGTTGCTACTGCCTGTCCTCCTGGAGAAAGGGTAATCGTATGATGGATCTTGAACTAAGGCCTCATCGCTCATGGAGTCGTCTTCATGAATCAGAGCTAGTATCCTGGATGTATATCATCATAGAGACATCCTGAATCCGATCAAGGAGTACCGCAGTCAAATGAGCATATATATATCAACAATGATGGGGATATGACTCAAGAAGGATAGTCAAAGACTCAATCCTATATGATGCAAAAACAAAATTCCCTGCAACAAGTGTCTCAGTGTGCCGAGTCGAAAAGTGGGTCATCAGGGTCCTAGTGAATGGATACGTCGGCCGCCACACCATCACTGGAATCCTTGGCCTGGGAGCTGCTCTTGAGGCACATTGAAACTATTTCACCAAAAATCAACCAATTATTTTTTTAGGGATGTCCGAATGACTCCCCAAGGAACGAACCACCTCTGATACCACTTTGTCACGACCCGACCTGTACTGGGGCTTAAGTCGTAACTACCCCAAGCCTGCCTCCATAGGCCAGAGGCTGGTGACCAGCGCCGAAGGCAAAACAAAATAGGGGAGGCCTTTACCCAAGAAACTATACACACACACACACAGCCAACTTAATGCAAAAGTGCAGAGAAAGGAAAGAAAAAGACAACACTGCTACAAAAATGGAAACCAACATACTTGCATCAAACTCTAACTAGTACAAGAAAAGTGCTGAAAAATAGACTGACAAGTAAACTAAACAGAAAAAGGAAAAAAACACGCGCCCAACTAGAAAGGTGCCACAACCCAGCAACTGGTAGACGAAAGTAAACAGCTTGTGAGTCTCACACCCAGAAATTCTCCTACATCCACTGAATGCAGCCCAAGATCCTATGTCCTCTACTATCCTTCGTAGTCTCGATCGACCTATCAGTCGTCTACAAGGGCACACCAAGTGCGGGAAAAGCCCAAGAATGGGTGAGTATAAATATACTCAGTAGGATTCCCCGAAAGCTCTAGGGAGAAACAAAAGAGATACTAAAATGGTGATCAGTAGACAGATCAAGAACATGGTAAGTGTACAATAGAGAGAGTAAAGCTCAATCCAACAAAAAGGAAGTAGACTCGTCCAATCCAAGAGGACCTAGACACAGAAAGCATGTGGCATACCCCGTGTGTATTAGCCCGTCATAGAAGGAGAGAAACTAAACCCAAGGAGTGGGAACAAAAGTAGGGTGTATATAAATGCTCAACAAGAAACCCGAACGAGTGTGTAAGGGGATCTCTATCTCCAAGCTCAGCCCAAGAGAAATCGCCAATAGTTCAAAGGATATCCATCCCTGATGCCCAACAAACCCGTACGTCAAAGCTGTCTCATCGCTGAACTGTACCACCAAGGGTCCCGCTCCAGTAATCGCGAAGAAAAGTCACTGACTAGCCTCATAGAAAGGACTGAGTCTGAAATACATCATCGGGTATCCCACTGCATAGCCCCGCTGGAGGGTAAACCTCAATAAGTCAACGGTGACCCACTACATATCCCTCCTGGAGGGTAGACCATAATAAATCATCAGGTGACCCACTGCCCAGCCCTGTTGGAGGGTAAACCCTAAATAAGTCAACAGTCACCCACTACCCAACCCCGCTGGAGGGTAGACTGTAATAAATCATTGGGTGACCCACTGCCTAGCCCTGCTGGAGGGTAAACCCTAAATAAGTCGATGGTGACCCACTTCCCAGCCCTACTGGAGGATAAACCGTAAGGTCAACGGGTATCCCACTACCCAGCCTCACTGGAGGGTAAACCCAGAACTAGGCTGATATCTCTGCACTACCTGTGCCATCCCTCGGTGCCACTAATTCCACTACCGTGCATAGGTTTGGAGTGCGTGAAATAAACCTCCGACCAACGCTCTTTCATGTTTCCACATTTAATGAGAACTCAAAAGAGGCTCCGCACGCCCAAACAGATTACAACGTTGTAATCCTCACGGAAAATCACACGAGATAAACTAGTTACTCGCTGGAAATGGGCTCCTGGTGGAAAAGTCATTCAACACCGCTTTATGGCCATACGACGTCTCGTGGGGCCCACACCTCGATCCCGAAAGAGGTTGGGTGAACTGTTCCACCACGATGCTCTCAAAAAAACACGCCGAAACGACTATTCATACGCCCCAAACAGACGTCTGATGAAAAGTCACAGTATGCTACACAAAACTTAAGAGACGGCCCATGGGGCCCACACCTCAACACCGACTCCAACGCCTGAAACCACCTCAGTCAATTTCTCCTTGATGCCAGGGTTACAATGCTGTTAACAGTGCCTAAAACGGAATCCAATTGCAGAAGCTGCAACTCCCCGCGTTATACGCAAACAAGGCCCAGTGGGGCCCACACCTCGACTCCAAACCACATCACCCAGATCGTACCATTGCGTTCCTTGCAGAAAACCGTGAGGCGTAGGCTATTCATTTGCCATGAACGGACTTATGAAGCATAAGTTGTAAAAATGCAGCATATGTGGGAAAGCCACCTCGTGGGGCCCATGCATCGGGCATGAATTTGGGCTGGTGGACTGCACCATTACAATATCCTCAGAAAAACACTCATAAATGAGTACTCAAACACCCCTAACGGATTTCGGGTGAAAAAGTGGCGTTTCACCGTAAGATGTGCGAACTAGGCCCTGTGGGGCCCGCACCTTGTCTCCAACCCGAACGCTTTGGAAGGCGTCACAAAAAAATCTGCACGAGGACTGGGGTCACACTGCCATAGTCGGCACGTCAATCGGACATACCAAGTAGGAGTTAGGTCCGACGTAACAATTAATTAATTAATTACATAATTAATTAATTATTCGCATTAAGCATTTCGTGCCACCAAGCAATGAAACCAATCCACGAGGGTCCTGAACCAACTTTAGAATGACAGGCTCAACTCCAGGGCCACAATTCCTCTGACGGCATGTCAAGTGGACATCTGGATCGTGAACCACATCCGTCGCAACTTTAATAATAATTTATTATTATTAAATTAAGGCTCCTCAGGTCACCCGTCTTCGGGAGAAAAACCTAAAACCCCCAGAACTCAATTAAAAAGCTCTGTCTTGCTGACACGGACCTGCAGCCACAGATGTTGCGTTAAACAGACATGCCATTTGAAAATTTCGGCCCTCCGAACGCAAGGGGGCCAACCAGGCTGGTTCACCCCGGTCGGCCTGGTCCGAACTGCCAAGGCTCACTGGCCGCGGCCCGCTCCAGCCAAATCGGACCCTCCTTGGGTCTAGTTTTCTATTTTTTTTTTATTTTTTTTAAAAACACACCAGCCAGTTGGCTGTTCTCCGCCGCGTCGCCCAGCAGGACCCGCACTTTGCGGGTCCTTCCCTCCTCCGCACGCCCGAGGTCAATGCCTCAGGATCCTATGCCGAGAGCGACAGGCCAGCGCCCCCTGCAGCACACCCCTGCCGGACACCGGCGGCTCTGCCTCCTGTAGCACCATCGTGACATGTCGCGGCCCGTACTGCCCGATGCCGCTCCTCTGCTCGCTGCTCTTCCGGAGCGGCAGCCGCAACCGCCTGCCGCTTCGACCAACCCCCGGTTCCGCCTCCTCGTCCGTTGACCGCTGCGGCCGCCTTAGCTGCCTCATCCCACTCAAAGCCCCATGCTCCGCCGCTTCCGATGAAGCCCCGCGCTCCACCACCAACACAGCCGGATCCTCCGGCCGCACCCAACACCGCCGCACTGGACACCCTTTGAGCTCCGCCTCGGCCTATGGCCCAACCTCTGGCCGCCGCCCCTCACCGGAGCCGAACCTTCGGCCGGAGCCTTCGGCAGATCACCGAGACTCGATCAGACACCCGATTCCAGATCCGAGGACGTTTTTGCAATCCCTGCGACGAGACCTTCGCAGTGCCTACCTCTGATCGATGATTTGATAGTCGGTTGACGCATCTGAAAATTATAACGGGTGTTCACGAAGAACGGAAGAAATAACGGGGTTCCAAACATAGATCATTGGCCGTGTTCGTGTAGCCATCGATGAAGATAATTAAAATGATGAAACAAATAGACAACAAAGGATATTTAATTTAAAAACATGAATTGGAACTTAAAAGTAGAAGAAATCCTATATAGTTGGATCCATTCATTATTGGCGATGCCTTCGTTGCACTCCACCTTCGGTCCGCCAAGGTCTCGGTGAAGATCCCCCCTCAATCCGACGAAGAACGACGAATAACACCAAAGAAAGGATGAGGGAGAGAGAGAGGGAGAGAGAGATAGATAAGGGGAAAAGGAAACCCTAACCTCAACTCCTCATTTTTCTATTTATAGAGAAGAACACTTAGCGTGGAATCCGAAATCACCGTGCCCTCTCATTTTATATTGCACCTAGGCAAAACGCCGTATTTCAAACTCAACGGAAGTCTTGGATTTCGATTCCAAGGCTTCTTTAAAAAGTTATTTGAAAAGATCTTCAGTGATAAAAAATCACTAAGCCATTATTTCAGAATGATGATTTTTCCCCTGGGTGACATCTCTCACAGCAGGCCCGCACCTGCAACTTTTACACCCCGCCTAGGGTAAACGGCATGCTCCAGACACAACTGGCCCCTCAGATTTCCGATTCAAGCTACCGTTTAGGAGTTATTGAGTTTGATCTATTAAATTAATAATTTGATAATTTAATTATCCATTTAACACACCGCCAATGAGCGAGGGGTCCGAACGTCCCGTGCTGACTCATTTTATGTCTCGCCTAGGGTAAACACTGCATTCCGTACCCAACCATGGTCTCAGATTTCCAATACAATCAACTGTATATGAGATATCACATTTTATTTAGTAAAACACACATGCGTAATGTAAAAACACTTAACATTTTTATATAATTAATTCCGGGCACACCAGGACTCAAAATTGCACGCCGTCTGAACGCCCTTCTCTGGAATGACATCAAGAAATTTTTCAAAGTCTGAGAGTCCCAAAACCTGGGTTCTTACATTTATGATAATAAATATATATATTTATGAAATTATGTTAAAAAAAGTCTTGTTAGTTTAGTGTTTAGGTCATTCAATCATAAATTGGAGGTACTGGGATCAAAACCCACCGAATGATTCTTTTTTGAAATACATATACCAACGGTTTTATGGAACCGTTGGTATATATTTTTCATATTACTTATACCAATGGTTTTGAAAACCATTGGTATAGGTCTATACCAAAAGTTTTGGAAAAAACTTTGGTATAGACCTATCCCCACGGCTTACTTGGCCATGGTTCTCCAAACCATTGGTATAAGATATACCAACGGTTTGGAGGCCAATACCAACAGTTTCAAACTGTTGGTATTGGGTATTTTTCTACTCGTGAGGAAAGAAAAATCATCAGAATAAGGAAGAAGGAGGGAGGTGGAGACCATACCTTTCATCCATGACCACACATCCATGAGAGAGGTGGCTCAAGGGGGGGTGTGGCAGTTCATGGAAATAGATTAATGGAAGGGGGTCCGCACAATATACAAGGGGAGAAGAGAAGATGAAAAAATAAAATGAGGAAAAAATGGAAAAAAAGAAAAGGAAAATAAAAAATACAAATTTTTTAAATGGGGAAACCCACACAGTTTGCACATGGTTTACCAAACCGTATGTCAATCGTACGCTAGACACAACCTAAGATAATAACCCTCACATGGTTACCCCTAGGAAGATGCATTATTGAGAAACCTATGATCAAACTATGCCACTCAACACTTCCAAACCACAGATCCAAACCACACACTTTCCACATAGTTTAATAAACTGTACACAAGTCATTTTACACATCATAGACCCACCTAGGAACCTACATATGCAACATACAGTTGCTACTAACCATGTGAGGTAACAGTGAAATAGCTAGAAAACCTATAAAAAATTTAATTTCTAACCCACCAACTATCGGAACTCAAAAAGAAATGCTAAAAATTGTTAAATAATTAAAATAATTTATATTTCAAGGTTGGGGTGTGACAATTATCCCAACCATTAACAATTTATACCCCTAGAAAGTATCCCAACCAAATGTGGAAAAAAACCAAGATTCCAAACTGATCAAGATCAAATGAAACATGGAAACCTAGTGTGACCTTTCAACTTCACAAGTCACAGCTGATTGACTCTAGAGAAAATGAAAACAACAAGAGACCCATGGTGGGTTTCCCCAACATTTAAGAAACCAACTAATGTAGACAAACCCCCAACACAAGGGGCCCCAAAGAAAGAGACTAAAATTAAATGCTAGACCGAACCAAGAATCATAATTTCCATAAGACACAAGAATCTAAAAAGTAGGCACATCCCAAAAAACAAAACCATTCTAAAATAAGGTTACCACAACCACCAAAACAAAAATGGGTTCCAAAAAAACAACCATAGGAATGGTTAACTTTCAACAACTTATTCTCCAATGTTGGAGACAACAGGTTAGGTTAACCCCCACCACACTTGAAAATTTATTGACTGTGTGAAAAACTTCACTCTATGAACTATGGCTGGAGCCCTAATGTCCTGAAGCATCTTCTACCCCACAGTTGGGAAATTATAACCTCTAAGTGGGGCTTGATATTTTGGAAACTCAACTTACAAAACTCCTCCATGACCACAATAATGACACACCTTTAGAGGATTATAATAAGATGGATTAGAGTGAAAAAACCGACCAAGAAAAAAATCCAATGAGTGAGTGGTCCAGTGAATGAAACACAAGAACTAACAAAGGATACTTGTCTGGAACAGGTTCCTCTAGTTAAAATTCCTCACCAAATGGTTAATCTTCACAAGAAACATAAGAAACTAGACTATCAATTAAAAAAATAACCCCTCTAAGACTTTCCCAGATGAAAGAATAAAATCATTGAACCCAATACAGAGCCCGACATGAAAATATGAGCTTCCAACTAATCACTCAACACTATAATTGGAAAAAGGAAACTAGGTCATTGAAATGTTCAAATTTCCCATTCACTATCAGTTTACCTTGTCAAGTTTCCATGATCTCTAGAGTATTCTTATCCATCACTTCCTCAAGAATAAACCACTAAATGAAATCGGTCTTGAAGATCTCTTGATACATCCCAAATCATAACAAGAATGGAGCAATCACCTTCCACTAGTCTATTTATATTTATTAAAACATAACCAATAAAACTAGTATTATCACATAATCTAGAGTTTCCCAAAAACTCGATGACACTCTCAACTACCCCAATCCACTCAACAACCTCTAATAGACTTAGATGGATATATAAAACAAGCACTGATTGGGAAGAGATCGACTCCACCAGTCCACTAGGAGTCTAAGAAGGGCTAGTTACTAGAAGAGAATCCTCAAAAAGCTTTTGGGTATTTCTAGGTGACATAATCTAGAAAACATAAAGCAAGAAAGAAAATTATCATCGAACTATAACTCAAAAAATTAACAACTTAAACTAAATAACAATAAAATAAACCAAAACATCTAAAAACCAAATTAAAACCAAATAATATCTCAACTAAAACAAATCCAAAACAATATCACAAAACAGCCCAAAAACCCTCTTTTAAAAATCACTATTTCAAAATTCACCCATTTTAAAATTCAATTCCCTCTTTCAAAATCAATATCATTTTCCACTAACAAAACCAACTAAACTCCAAATCCCATTTCCAAATCCATCTATTAATTATAAGTCCTCTTTAATTAAACAAAATTATGGTCTGTCCACTTTAGGGCCCAAAAAAATTCCACTTTTCCTTTGAAACCACACAACCCATTTTAAAAAAGAGTTCCTTTAAAAAAAAACCATTTTCCATTTTAAATTGAAAACCATTTTCCAAATTCCAAAACCATTCCAGAAAATCCACTTTAAAATCTAAAACACAACCATAATTTTCCATTAAAACCAGAAATACCATCAGAAAATATGCCCTTAACACGTTTAAAACCCATTTCATCACTATGAAAACTCTTTTCAAAAATCATTTTTTATTCCAAATCCACTCATACCAACCAAATTCATAACAAAGCATCACCAATACCAAAAATAACTAAAATATGGAACTAATGATCATGCATAACCTGACCACGTGGTTTAGAGGACCATGAACTAAGTATGCACCAATAAATTGAATCATATTGAACCTTGCACGTGGGATCCGTATAGTTATATACACCATGTAATATCATCGAGTATCACCAGCTCACTTTCACTATCATCCCCCAATATACACAAGATCATCAAACTCAACAAACGCCAATAACATAAACCAAAAATCAAAATTAAAGACTCAGAACCCAACTACCCCGGGTGACTCAAGTCTCATCACGAATGGTGGTGATTAGGAACCAACATGTGACGTACCTCTTGAGCCCCAAAAATTTATATCCAATCTACCTGACACCCCAAATAACAAGGGAATACTCTAATAACGTGTTTTCATGAACCTATCAGTGTCAACCCCAAACTAGTCTCTTGAGCTGTCCTATGACAAGGTCCCATATGTGTTTCCAATACTTTCTAGCTGACAACTAGTGCCAAGTATCAAAATAAAGCAATTGGGAATGATTTGACCCATAAAGAAGCATACACTTAAATGAATATAAAATGAAAAAAACAAAAATAGAGGAAATAAAATAAAACACACATACCTCCATGCGACCTTATAGTTCACCACCAACCACTAAACCATCGTCTGACCATGGTGACTGAATCTGACCTGGAAGTAGTACCAAATTCTAAAAAAATATAAAACTGTAGGCATGAATATTAAAACTCAGTAGGCATTCACAAATAAACTATTCACAAATGAATTTACTTTAAATAAAAGATCCATCAATTTCAAGTTTCAAATAAAAAATATAAAAATAGTTTTCAAACTTTTTATCCTTAAACAAAATCACATTCAATTTCCCTTTTTTATTTAAAACTGGGGTTTTTCTAGGAAGGAGGCCCTAGGATTTAAAGAAAGGGAGGGTGAATGAAAGGAGTGATGTTCTCTTTAAAAAAAGGAAGAAAGTGTAAAATATTTTCAAAACATTTACATAAAAAATTTGAAAACCAACAACTTATTTTTACCAAAGGAATATATCATAAAATGGGAGAAGGATAAATAACCACATAATAAGGGAAATGGAAAACAAAATGCATGAATCCAAACTAGCTAAAGAAAATATTTTATCCGTGATATATTAATGAGTGCCAAGGGTAACATGGGAGTACCTAGGATCTCAAGGGATATTGTAGAACATAATAAAACCTGATTAAAACTATATAAGTTCCTAAATTTATTGTAACACCCCGAGATTTTATGAAAAATATTCTTTTTAATTTCATTAAAGTCTTGTGTTGTACGCTACACCAAAAGGAGCTTCCACAACACGCATCCTTGACTTTCCTTGCATTACATGCAATCGCGACCTTCCTCGATAGCGTGTGTAGTACGCAATACCGAGTTTCACTAAACAACGATATGCTATTAAAATATTATTAAAACTAGCCATTTTGAATAGTAATAACCACTTTTTGAAATTTTGTAAATTTTATTTTTCAAAATGGACTTCATTTTTAGATTCGGAATATCGAAATTATCTTAGGGTGAAATTTTGGTACTTTTCAGATAACTTTCATATTCTGATGAATAGTAAAATTACTATATTTTAATTAAAAAGAACTTTTTTAATAGAAATAATTAATAGTGATAAATTATTAATTTGAGTGGTTTTAAAGTATATTTAGAATATATTTTTACAATTTAATACAATGTTGGTCATTGTATGTAATTTCACATTTAAACCAGTTATAAACAAGTGTCAATCTTTTGATAGTTATTATCTCTTAAAAACACGCTATTTGTTTTGACGACGAGAACTAATTTTTAAATTAATTAATGCAACTGATATGTTCTGAATTTGGTAAAATAGACATCATTTTTGAATTCTTAATATCAAATATAGCTTAGGCTTAATTTTTGGTATTTTTCTTGAAACTTTCATTTTTTGATGAATAGTGAAACCACTAAGTGGTAGTTAAAAAACTGAATTTTTCATAAAACCTAATTTTACCGCTTCTGTGAGTGGAATTTCAAAAATCCGAGAGACACGGTTAAAATCAAAGACTAAAATGTGGTTAAATGAGATGAAAATAATTTTTGGTGAATAGTAACTTTTTACCTTTTTTTACCACGGTTAAAACTAATAGGGTAATTAAGGGTAAAAATGATATTATTATTACCCTAACACATGTCCTAATTCTATTGGACAAGTGTAATTAGATCAAAAACAACCTTAGGAATAAAATATGACCATTTAGGCCCACTTGGATTAGATTAGGACATTTATTATTAATTTATTTAAAGAAGGGTTAAATAGTTAAAATCAAAGTTTAATAAGTAAATCATTTTTAATATGGGGTTATACATAAGATAAATTCAACTATAATTATTCATTAGAAATATAAAAAGATTTAATACATAATGGTATTTTATTTGTAATTTTTAGACATTAAATAATTTAATTTATTTATGACATAAAGATGATGCAGTAATTATCTTATTAATGAAATATTGACATAATTGATGTTATAAACACCAAAATAAATGTAATTTGAGACTTTTTATGAATTAAACTAATTTTATAGATTAATATGACATGTTAGTATTTATTTAATTAACTTTTTTCGAACTAATAATTCTGTTATGATTTTAACAAAAATTAATTACTAAATATTGTTAAAATTGACATAAAATAGTTTTTAAAACAAATATTATATTATTAATTGTTATTTTATTCCTAAAAATCTATGGTTCAGCCAAATGACTTAGATAAGGTTATATATATTAATAATAAACAACTTGGGGTTTGTTTGGATGCTTATAGTAAGTTTATTAACCTTATAGTATAAGAACACAAGAAGACACAGTTTAAGTAAAATTATTTAACAAAATGTTAAATCTAAATGATAAGGTTAAAATAGGAACCTAAACTTATCTAAATTCTATTGGATGAAAGGATTTCGACACATCCCCACCTTAGATTCGAAATAAATCAATTTGGAGCTATTTAAAACCGAATTTGACTTTATAATAAAATAATAGTTTTAGTTATTCCAAAGGTACCCCACTCCTCCCTTATAAAAGGGCACCTCCTCCCTCTCTTCCTCACACCACTTTGAGCCTTCAAGCTCAGAAAAACCCTGTAAAATTCTCTTCTCCACTTCCCTAGAAATATCCTAGAGGTTCTGGTCTTCCTCAAAGAACAATTTTAGTTCCCTAAAGGGAGATCTCAAAGAGGCGCTTCAAAGAAGAGGTAATTTCCGTTACCAATTGTTTCAACTTTATTTCTTCTTCCACTTCTTCTTATTAGGTTGTTTCATTATGAAGTAATTACATCAGTATCACTCATATACTGATATGTTATTATAAGTATGAAACAACCCTATTTCACCATTTATCCATCCTACGGAAAACGAAATCACCGCGCGTGCGTACGTACGGAATACCGTCTCCACGCCGTGGTGAAATCTATTTTCCACCACCACCTTACTTGGATGGGTATAATGGTGTACATAATAACTATATATGATTATTGTAAAGTGATATTGATTCTGAAATATTATACATACACTCCAATACAATCCCATGATCACGAGAACGATATCATCGCTCGTGCGTACGTACGGACTACCGTCTCCACGACGCGATGAGATTCATTCTCCACTTTAACAATTCATGAATGATTATAAAGTATATATAATAAGTAATCATGAAATATATGAAATAATAATGATACTGGATTTATGTGTATATATATGTATGTCATCTACTTAATTCCATTCAACTCAATAAGGAAACGAAAACAACGTTCATGCGTACGTACGACCTACCCTCTCTATGAACGGTGTATTTCTTTACATTTACTGATCTATTATATATATGTATATTCTGAATATATATTATATATAAATCATGTTTTATATTCTAGAATTAATTAATCATGATCTAAGTAATCATATGAATAATTACAAGTCAAAACACGGACGACAAATGAAACGATTTTACCCAAAACGCTCTTTAACATGGAATTTACAAAAGAACGGGTAATATAAAGTCATAAGTGAACCATATATGATATCATAACAATGAATATTATTCTGGAATAAGTCAATGACATTATTTAAATCATTATACAGGAGGTTCAGACACTTACAAAGCAAATCAGACCTATGGTAAGGGAAATATCACAATCTCATTTTTATCCGAGATTGTTTATACTTTGGAATTTACTGGGGTGCATTTTATCATCCACATCCATTTTTCCTCAATATGTAATATTTACATCATTATACAATAGTTTATATCGAATTTTACCCTTCGGTGAGTTTTTAGTAAAAGATATGAAAGGAATCTTTTGTCGTTTTTCGTACAAGGTACTTTTTGACTTTTCCGACAAAAGTACGAGAAATATGTTTTTTTAACTTATACGGCATGAATGGATTTTTAAAACATTATTTCCAAGAAGCTTCGTTTACAAGTTTTCAAGTTTATTTTTAATCAACTTCTTTTAGTTTATAATTGTATGACATGTTATGAAAGGAAAAGTGTTTTTGAAGAAGAAAGGATATTTTCCTCAAGAATGGAGTTCAAGTGTTTTATCAAAATTATTTTCCATCTAAGATAATAAAGGGTTCTATTTCTATCCCTATTATTACATTTATTTGACTATGTTGTGATGGAATTATTTTTATTCCTTTATCTTATATGAATTGTTTTATGATGTCATGATGTTTAAGATTCCCATTTTTATTACATGGGTTATGCTATGATGTATGGTTTATGATTTTGTGGCACACATAAGAATGGTATCATTATGAGATGGGTGGGACCTATATCTCCCTCCAATGCATTGGGTAAAGATTTTATATCTCATGAGATAGACATGGTTGGAACGGTAGGTTATACCAGTTCAGTGAAACAAGATTGAAACGAGGAGTAAACTCAGTTCAGAAAGGGACTTTGTCCACTAAGATAGTCTTGGCAATGAGTCTTGACTAATAAGAAATGATTCTCTATGATTATGTGTGTATGCCACAAAGTTTCATGTTTTAAGTTATTATTATTGGGATTGCATTTCACTACTATGCTTTATCCCATGTTATGATATCATGATCTCTTTTGGAGGTTAAGATTTCCAAAAGATATGTTCTTTTGAATATGATGTGATTGATATTTATTTTGTTTACCCTTACTGAGCATTTGAGCTCACCCTTTTATGTTTTCTTTTCCTCAGGATATAAAGAAAGGTTTTCGGTAAGAAAAAAAGGGAAGATCTTTATTGGGAGATGTTGAAGATCTTTCACCACGATTTGAGGATTTTATTCTGAGTTTCCAAAGACACTAAACTATTACGATCCTTGTGTGTCTGTTTTTGTTATGTACTAAGTATTCCGCAAAAGTAATGTAATGTCCATGTACGTCATGCTCCGGGTCTCTATAGTTGGTATCAGAGGAAAGGTTTAGTCAACCTTTGGAAACTAGGATGTGAGAACTTTAGTGAGATCCCTAGAGATATTTCTAAGGTATGTCTAGGGATGTCCCTAAGTGTAAGTATACATATAGGTTATAGTACTAGAATTACGCTAACGATCATAGAATTAAACCTAAGATGTTAGATATTGAAGGTACTCCCCCTTTATTATGTTGTTTTCCGTAGCATGATTTTTGCCTCTCACACTATTCTTTTTGGGTTTTAGACGATGGTTGGAACCCGAAAGAACCGTGTTGATCAATGCAATGGACAATGCAATGATTGTCCTCCTGAACAAAGAATTTTTATGGGATATGGAGTGCAAAATCTTATCCCTATACTTACACAATCTATGAATCATTCTGGACTTCCAAATGAGCAGAGAAGGGAACAATATTCTATTGAGTCCTTCATGAGGCAACGTCCACCTTCTTTCAGTGGGCCTTCTGATCCACTTGTTTCTAAACAATGGATCAGTACCATTGAAAAGATATTTTCAGTTCTTCAATGTTCAGAAGATGATAAAGTCATCTTAGCAGTATATCGTTTGGAAGGTAAAGCTGATCAATGGTGGAATCTTATCAAGAATACGAGGCCAAGAGATGAAATTGAGTCCATGGAATGGGACGAGTTCAAGAACTTATTTTTCAATAAGTACTTACCTCGTATTCTTCAAAAAAAGATGGAGAAGGAGTTTCTGGAACTAAAGCAAAAGGATGATGAATCTGTTGGTATATACGAAGCGAATTTTACAAGGCTTGCATGGTATGCAACTGGATTTATCATCCAACCTGAAAGTAAAGTTGATCGATTCTTCAGTGGCTTAAAACCAAATCTTTGAAGGGAATTAGCTATAAGAGACTTCAGTAGCTATGAAGAAATTGTGCGTTGTGCTATAAAGGTAGAAATGGAAGTTGGTGTTACTTATCCATCTCATAGTTTTGACAAGAAACGAAAGATGGAGTTCAAGGAGAAATCTCAGAATAATGGTGAAAAGAAGATGAATGTTTCCTTATGCTCAAAGTGTGGAAAGAAGCATGGTGGAGATTGTCTTAAAGGGACAAGTAAATGTTTCAAATGTGGAAAGGAAGGTCATCAGGAATTTGAATGCCGCAATGATGGGAAGAAGATGTCTAATGATGCAAACAAAGGAAGGGATACACAGAATGAACCTACTACACTTCAATGTTTCAAGTGCAAGGAGATGGGACATTATGCCAATAAATGCCCCAATCCAAGGGTTAGTGATGATCCACATGAGCAACCACTTAAGGAAAAGGATAAAGGGAAGTCACATGCGATCACCATTGGCAATTTTTAATATGAAAATGGTGTGGTGGAATGATTAAGTGTTTATGTAATGGGATTCCAAAATAATGTTGAGTATTGGAATATTTATGTATTGGTCTATTGTGGTCTTCAATAATTTTATGGTACCGGTAACCATGGAATGCGATTGAGATATTTTTGGAAAAAAACTGATATGTGCATAATGAAGGGAAAATGAGAAAATTACACATTTGACAGTATTCATGAGCTCATGATTGATATAAGGACTAAGTGATATCATGGTTTGAGTATATAGAATTTTGAGGATTTTGGTATATGGAAACTGTTAACTTTTAACTGCATTAATGTTTTCACTATGGTTCAATGGGTATTCAAGAGAACACATGATTAAGGACTTTGAATGTTTGGAATGTGACCGACAAGATATATCTTATGGTATATGGGGGATAAATGATGGCATTCATGTGATTGTTATGTGACATTTCAAGTAATAATTTTTATACTATGAGATTGGACCGATGTATTTTGGATAAGCCTAAAGATTGGAATGGACTATGTTGGACATAAGTTAATATTTTTTAAGGATAGAATTTTTTTCTGATATTATTGATGGGATGTTATAGTAATGTAGTTTTAGAAAAAGGACAACCTGCAGGACGAGCGACAACCCATCGCGTCGGAAAAGGCTGTGGGAATCGAACCCACAACCGAAGTGCGACTAGCCTTTATCGCCTACCACTAGCCTACAGGAATTCCCTGTTTAGTATAAACTAGTTTTATTATATTAATCAGTATGATATATGAAGTATAAGTCCATTTTAGGAACCATATATGATTAATCTCACTATAGATGGACTTATGTATTTTTTGATAACTTTTCTAACCTTTTGTTTGAGACAGATGAAATGACCCATCATTCTATCACATGATCTGCTAACACATCACGAATGACAAATTCAACTTCATTTCTTTAAGAGATGAAGTGGAAATTGTCCAAAGAATGAAAACGGTGAGACTATACCAAAATCACGAAAGTATTTCTTCTAATTCCAATTTCATCAACTTTAGGGAAATGATCTTGAAAACCAAAAATGTTGTCCTAGTGCTCATATATCTGATAAATTATATGGTACCTTAGATCGTCACAAATTTATGGCTTTGTGATTGCTGGCTTTTCTATAGCCATGTTCTCTACCACTCTCCATCAGAACATGATGGTTAGATTTCTCTTCCATATCCATATTTTCGCCTATGTGGAAACCCAATGATTAGTTTATTTGGGTAACCATTACATTTCATACTTTCATTTTTAAAGAATGGTTTTGGTATTAATTTTTATGATGTGGGTTTCTATTAAATAAACTTTCGATTAGTAACCCATTTATAACCCCAACGAATTTTGAGGGCAAAATTCAATTTAAGGGGGGTAGAATGTAACACCCCGAGAATTTATGAAAAATATTCTTTTTAATTTCATTAATGTCTTGTGTTGTACGCTACACCAAAAGGAGCTTCCACAACACACATCCTTGACTTTCCTTGCATTACACGCAATCACGACCTTCCTCAATAGCGTGTGTAGTACGCAATACCGAGTTTCACTAAACAACGATATGCTATTAAAATATTATTAAAACTAGCCGTTATGAATAGTAATAACCACTTTTTGAAATTTTGTAAATTTTATTTTTCAAAATGGACTTAATTTTTGGATTCGGAATATCGAAATTAGCTTAGGGTGAAATTTTGGTACTTTTCGGATAACTTTTATATTCTGATGAATAGTAAAATTACTATATTTTAATTAAAACGAACATTTTTAATAGAAATAATTAATAGTGATAAATTATTAATTTGAGTGGTTTTAAAGTATATTTAGAATATATTTTTACAATTTAATACAATATTGGTCATTGGATGTAATTTCACATTTAAACCAGTTATAAACAAGTGTCAATCTTTTGATAGTTATTATTTCTTAAAAACACGCTATTTGTTTTGACGACGGGAACTAATTTTTAAATTAATTAATGCAACTGATATGTTATGAATTTGGTAAAATAGAAATCATTTTTTAATTCTTAATATCAAATATATCTTAGGTCTAATTTTTGGTATTTTTCTGGAAACTTTCATTTTTTGATGAATAGTGAAACCACTAAGTGGTAGTTAAAAAACTGAATTTTTCATAAAACTTAATTTTACCCCTTCTGTGAGTGGAATTTCGAAAATCCAAGAGACACGGTTAATATCAATGGCTAAAATGTGGTTCAATGAGATGGAAATAATTTTTGGTGAACAGAAACTTTTTACCTTTTTTTACCACGGTTAAAAGTAAATAGGGTAATTAAGGGTAAAAATGATATTATTATTACCCTAAAACATGTACTAATTCTATTTTACAAGTGTAATTCGACCAAAAACAACCTTAGGAATAAAATGTGACCATTTAGACCCACTTGGATTAGATTAAGACATTTATTATTAATTTATTTAAAGAAGGGTTAAATAGTTAAAATCAAAGTTTAATAAGTAAATAATTTTTAATATGGGGTTATACATAAGATAAATTCAACTATAAATATTAATTAGAAAGATAAAAAGATTTCCTACATAATGGTATTTTCTTTTTAATTTTTATACATTAAATAATTTAATTTATTTATGACAGAAAGATGATGCAGTAATTATCTTATTAATGAAATATTGACATAATTGATGTTATAAACACCAAAATAAATGTAATTTGAGACTTTTTATGAATTCCACTAATTTTATAGATTAATATGACATGTTATTATTTATTTAATTAACTTTTTTCGAACTAATAATTCTGTTATGATTTTCACAAAAAATAATTACTAAATATTGTCAAAATTGACATAAAATAGTTTTTAAAACAAATATTATATTAGTAATTGTTATTTTATTACTAAAAATCTAAGGTTCGGCCAAATGACTTATATAAGGTTATATATATTAATAATAAACAACTTGGGGTTCGTTTGGCTGCTTATAGTAAGTTTATTAACCTTATAGTATAAGAACACAAGAAGACACGGTAAAAGTAAAATTATTTAACTTAATGTTAAATCTAAATGATAAGGTTAAAATAGGAACCTAAACTTGTATAAATTATATTGTATGAAAGTATTTCGACCCATACCCACCTTAACTTTGAAATAAATCAATTTGGAGCTATTTAAAACCGAATTTGACTTTATAATAAAATAATAGGTTTAGTTATTCCAAAGGTACCCCTCTCCTCCCTTATAAAAGGGCACCTCCTCCCTCTCTTCCTCACACCACTTTGAGCCTTCAAGATCGGCCAAAACCTGTAAAATTCTCTTCTCCACTTCCCTAGAAATATCTTAGAGGTTATGTTCTTCCTCAAAGACCAATTTTAGTTCCCTAAAGGGAGATCTCAAAGAGGCGCTTCAAAGAAGAGGTAATTTCCGTTACCGATTCTTTCAACTTTATTTCTTCTTCCACTTCTTCTTATTAGGTTGTTTCATTATGAAGTAATAAAATCAGTATCACTCATATACTGATATGTTATTATAAGTATGAAACAACCCTATTTCACCATCTATCCATCCTACGGAAAACGAAATCACCGCACGTGCGTACGTACGAAATACCGTCTCCACGCCGTGGTGAAATCTATTTTCCACCACCACCTTACTTGGATGTGTATAATGGTGTAAATAATATCTATATATGATTATTTTAAAGTGATATTTATTCTGAAATATTATACATACACTCCAATACAATCCCACGATCACGAGAACGATATCATCGCTCGTGCATACGTACGGACTGCCGTCTCCACGACGCGATGAGATTCAATCTCCACTTTAACCATTCATGAATGATTATAAAGTATATATAATAAGTAATCATGAAATATATGACATAATAATGATACTGGATTTATGTGTATATATATGTATGTCATCTACTTAATTTCATTCAACTCAATAAGGAAACGAAAACAGCGTTCATGCGTACGTACGGCCTACCCTCTCCATGAACGGTGTATTTCTTTCCATTTACTGATCTATTATATATATGTATATTATGAATATATATTATATATAAATCATGTTTTATATTCTGTAATTAAGTAATCATGATCTAAGTAATCATATGAATAATTACAAGTCAAAACACGGACGACAAATGAAACGATTTTACCCAAAACGCTCTTTAACATGGAATTTACAAAAGAATGGGTAATATAAAGTCATAAGTGAACCATATATGATATCATAACAATGAATATGATTCTGGAATAAGTCAATGACATTATTTAAATCATTATACAGGAGTTTCGGACACTTACGAAGAAAATCAGACCTAAGGTAAGGGAAATATCACAATCTCATTTTTATCCGAGATTGTTTATACTTTGGAATTTACTGGGGTGCATTTTATCATCCACATCCATGTTTCCTCAATATGTAATATTTAAATCATTATAAAATAGTTTATATCCAATTTTACCCTTCGGTGAGTTTTTAGTAAAAGATATGAAAGGAATCTTTTGTCGTTTTTCGTATGAGGTACTTTTTGACTTTTCCGACAAAAGTACGAGAATAATGTTTTTTTAACTTATACGGCATGAATGGATTTTTAAAACATTATTTCCAAGAAGCTTCCTTTACAAGTTTTCAAGTTTATTTTTAATCAACTTCTTTTAGTTTAGAATTGTATGACATGTTATGAAAGGAAAAGTGTTTTTGAAGAAGAAAGGATATTTTCCTCAAGAATGGAGTTCAAGTGTTTTATCAAAATTATTTTCCATCTAAGATAATAAAGGGTTCTGTTTATATCCCTATTATTACGTTGATTTGACTGTGTTGTGATGGAATTATTTTTATTCCTTTATCTTATATGAATTGTTTTATGATGTCATGATGTTTAAGATTCCCATTTTTATTACATGGGTTATGCTATGATGTATGGTTTATGATTTTGTGGCACACATAAGAATGGTATCATTATGAGATGGGTGAGACCTATATCTCCCTCCAATGCATTGGGTAAAGATTTTATATCTCTTGAGATAGACATGACTGGAATGGTAGGTTATACCGGTTCAGTGAAACAGGATTGAAACGAGGAGTAAACTCGGTTCAGAATGGGACTTGTGTCCACTAAGATAGTCTTGGCAATGAGTCTTGACTAATAAGAAATGATTCTCTATGATTATGTATGTATGCCACAAAGTTTCATGTTTTAAGTTATGATTATTGGGATTGCATTTCACTACTATGATTTATCCCATGTTATGATATCATGATCTCTTTTGCAGGTTAAGATTTCCAAAAGATATGTTCTTATGAATATGATGTGATTGATATTTCTTTTGTTTACCCTTACTGAGCATTTGAGCTCAACCTTTTATGTTTTCTTTTCCCCAGGATATAAAGAAAGGTTTTAGGTAAGAAAAAAAGGTAAGATCTTTATTGGGAGATGTTGAAGATCTTTCACCACGATTAGAGGATTTTATTCTAAGTTTCCAAAGACACTAAACCATTACGATCCTTGTGTGTATGTTTTTGTTATGTACTAAGTATTCCGCAAAAGTAATGTAATGTCCATGTACTTCAAGATCCGGGTCTCTACATTGATGTCATCAACCAACCCAATTGCTCAGTCTTACCCTACCTGACCTAACTGAGGGGCACAATCCCCATGTAGGGCAAGGTCTACACTAAGGGTCACTATCCAATGTGTAATATAAAATATTGAATCAAAATTTCTTAAAAAATATTATATTTATGATATGTTCTCATGTAAAGTATAAGGTGGGGGTGATTCAAACAAATAAACCATAAATAATTCACAAGAATAAGCCACTGTATGAGCCACACAAACAAGCATCACCCCTGAATCACCCCAAGGAGTATCCCCTTTACTTAAAACCATAAAACCTGAGGTAAGTCCCATTAAAAGGACCTCACAACCCCATTAGAATCAAATAGGGAGAGAGGAACACCCCAAGATGAGTTTTCCAAAAGTAACTATTGATTTAAAAGTTCCAATAGAGACTCTTGCATTTTTTGAGTAACAAACCATTTCCAAAGAACCTATATCCATTTATAATTACTTTTTCCAAAACCCAACCTCTATTTAGAAACAAAAAACATTTAAAAATACAAAACCATATTTTAGTAACCACAATTTTCTTATAAATTCCTATTGGGCATATTATCAAACACTTGGTGTGCGAGATTTTGTTGATTTTTTTACATAAAATCCAATGCAAGGAGGAAAATAGTTATTTTCATATCAAAAAATTATTATAAGAATTATATATCACTATTTAGTACAGAAAACATGGTATGAAATATGAGAAATCAATGATTATTTAAATTTAAAGGCTAATACATAAGGGAACCTACCTCACAAGTGAGAGAACCAAGCTGAAACACTTCGACCCATGACACCTTCTTCGGTGACCACTCGAATTTTCCCCTTTCTGCTTGCATGCATACGCACATTCACTTATATGTAAGTCAACCTAACCCCTGTGTACACATTTTCATGGCCAAATATATATAAATGGATCCTTACATATATGCTTACATATTCATATACCCCTTTTCACTTACACATATATTCATTTTTGAAATATATACATAAGCACACAAATACCCAATATATATTCATACTACCATGCATGAATATATATAAAGGGGAAATTTACACCCACACCCACATACATATTTATATATATGAAAACATATGTTAGTCTTCTTCAATTTTGGAGACATGAAACCACTTCAAGTGTAGAGACCCGTATCTTGACGTACATTGACATTACATTACTTTTGCGGAATACTTAGTACATTACAAAAACACACACACAAGGACCGTAATAGTTTAGTGTCTTTGGAAACTCGGACTATAATCTTCTAATCGTGGTGAAAGACCTTCAAAATCTCCCATAAAGATCTTCCTTTTTTTTTACCTAAAACCTTTCTTTATATCCTGGGGAAAAGAAAACATAAAAGGGTGAGCTCAAATGCTCAGTAAGGGTAAACAAAATAAATATCAATCACATCATATTCATAAGAACATAACATTTTGGAAATCATAACCTGCAAAAGAGAGCATAATTTCATAATCATGGGATAAATCATGGTAGTGAAAAAGTAATCCCAATAATCATAACTTAAAACATGAAACTTTGTTGCATACACACATAATCATAGAGAATCATTTTTTGTTAGTCAATACTAATTGCCAAGACTATCTTAGTGGACAAAGTCCCTTTCTGAATCGAGTAACCCTCGTTTCAGTCCTGTTTCACTGAACCGGTATAACCTACCGTTCCAGCCCTGTCTATCTCATGAGATATAAAATCTTTACCCAATGCATTGGAGGGAGATATAGGTCCCACCCATCTTATAATGAATCCTTTCTTATGTGTGCCACATAATCATAAATCATACTTCATCGCATAACCCATGTAATAAAAATGGGATTCTTAAACAACATGACATCATAAAACAATTCATATAAGATAAAGGAATTCATAAAAATATTTCCATCACAACATAATCAAACCAATGTAATAATAGGGATAAAAACAGAACCCTTTTATTATCTTAGATGGAAAATAATTTTGATAAAATACTTGAACTCCATTCTTGAGGAAAATATCCTTTCTTCTTCAAAAACATTTTTCCTTTCATAACATGTCATACGAATTTAAAATAAAAGAAGTTGATTAAAAATAAACTTGAAAACTTGTAAAGGAAGCTTCTTGGAAATAATTTTTTAAAAATCCATTCAGGCCGTATAAGTTAAAAAAAAACATTCTTCGTACTTTTGTCGGAAAAGTCAAAAAGTACCTCGTACGAAAAACGACAAAAGATTACTTTTATATCTTTTACTAAAAACTCGCCGAAGGGTAAAATTGGATTTAAAAAATTGTATGTGGATGTAAATAACATTACATATTGATGGAACATGGATGTGGATGATAAAATACACCCCAGTAAATGCCAAAGTAAAAACAATCTCGGATAAAAATGAGATTGTGATATTTTCCTTACCTTAGGTCCGATTTGCTTTGTACGTGTCTGAATCTCCTGTATAATGGTTTAAATAATGTCATTGACTTATTACAGAATCATATTCATTGTTATGATATCATATATGGTTCACTTATGACATTATATTACACGTTCTTTTGTAAATTCCATGTTAAAGAAGCGTTTTGGGTAAAATCGTTTCTTTTATCGTAGGTGTTTTGACTTGTTGTTCTTGACATTATTATTACTTATATCATGATTTAATTACTTCTAGAATATAAAATATGATTTATATATCATATATATTCAGTATATATATATATATATATAATAGATAGATAAATGAAATGAAAAACACCGTTCATGGAGACGGTAGTCCGTACGTACGCATGAACGCTGTTTTCCTTTCCCTATTGTCTTGAATGGAAGTAAGTAGATGACATACATATATATATATATATATACATAAATCTAGTAGCTTTATAATTTCATATATTTCATTATTATTTCTTATATATACTTTATAATCATTCTTAAATGGTTAACATGGAGAATGAATCTCATCGCGTCGTGGAGACGGTAGTCCGTACGTACGCACGAGCGATGATATCATTTACATAAATATTGAATTGAATTGGAGTGGATTATACAATATATCAGAATCAATATTATGTTTTAATAACTA
The DNA here is from genome assembly GCA_963277665.1 of Viscum album. NCBI lineage: Eukaryota > Viridiplantae > Streptophyta > Magnoliopsida > Santalales > Viscaceae > Viscum > Viscum album. Next base: position 66,466,747 of record OY728128.1, read on the forward strand.
TGTATAGTTATTATTTACACCATTATACCCATCCATGTAAGGTGGTGGTGGAAAATAGATTACACCACGGCGTGGAGACGATATTCCGTACGTACGCACGCGCGGTGATTTCTTTTTCCGTAGGATAGATAGATGGTGAAATAGGGTTGTTTCATACTTATAATAACATATCAGTATATGAGTGATACTGATGTTATTACTTCATAATTAAACAACCTAAGAAGAAGAAGTGGAAGAAGAAATAAAGATGAAAGAATTGGTAACGGTAATTACCTCTTCTTTGAAGCGCCTTTTGGAGACCTCCTCTTAGGGAACTAAAATTGATCTTTGAGGAAGACCAGAACCTCTAGGATGTTTCTAGGGAAGTGGAGAAGAGATTTTGGCAGGGTTTGGCCGAGCTTGAGTGCTCAAATTGGTGTGAGGAGGAGGGGGAGGAGGTGCCCTTTTATAAGGGAGGAGAGGGGCACCTTAGGAATATCTCAAAATATTATTTTATATTAAAGTAAAAATCGGTTTATAATGGTTCCAAAGGGTATTATTTCGAAGCTAAAGTGGGGATGGGTCGAAATCCTATCAACCAATAGGATTTAGACAAGTTTAGGTTCTTATTTTAACCTTATCATTTAGATTTAACTCTAAGTTAAATAATTTAACTTTTACCGTGTCTTTTTGTTTTCTTTCACTATATGGTTAATACACTTACTATAACATGCCAAACGAACCCCAAATTGTTTATTATTAATATATATATCCTTATCTAAGTCATTTGGCCGAACCTTAGATTTTTAGGAATAAAATAACAATTAATAATATAATATTTGATTTAAAAACTATTTTGTGTCAATTTTGACACTATTTGATATATGATTTTTGTGAAAGTCATAACAGAATTATATGTTCGAACCAAGTTGATTAAATCGACACTAATATATCATAGTAACCTAGAAAATTAGTTTAATTCATAAAAAGTCTCAAATTACATTCATTTGAGTATTTATAACATCAATTATGCTAATATTTCCTTAAAAGGGTAATTACAGCATCATCGTTGTGTCATAAATAAATTAATTTATTTAAAGTCTAAAAATTATAAATAAAATATAATTATATAGGAAATCTTTTTAGATTTCTAATGAATATTTATAGTCGAATTTATCTTATGTATAACCCCATATTGAAAATGTTTTAGTGAATAAACTTTGATTTTAACTCTTTTAACTCTTCTTTGAATTAAATAATAATAAATGTCCTAATGTAATCCAAGTGGGCCTAAATGATAATATTTTACACTTAAGGTTGTTTTTGCTCGAGATACACTTTTCCAATAGAATTAGGACATGTGTTAGGGTAATATTAATATCATTCTTACCCTTAATTACCCTATTTACTTTTAACCGTGGTAAATAAAAGTAAAAAGTTACTATTCACCAAAAATTATTTTCATCTCATTGAACCACATTTTACTTACTGACATCAACCGTGTCTCTCGGATTTTTTAAATTCCATTCACAGAAGCGGTAAAATTAAGTTTTATGAAAAATTCAGTTTTTTTAACTACCACTTAGTAGTTTCACTATTCATCAAAAAATGAAGGTTTTCAGAAAAATGCCAAAATTTCATCCTAAGCTATATTTCATATTCCAAATTCAAAAATGAAGTCTATTTTACCAAATTCATAACATAGAAGTTGCATTAATTAATTTTATAATTAAATCCCGCTGTTAAAACAAATAGCGTGTTTTTAAGAAACAATATCTATCAAAAGATTGACACTTGTTTATGTCTGGTTTAAATGTGCAATTACATCCAATAACCAACATTGTATTTAATTGTAAAAATATATTCTAAATATACTTTAAAACTACTCCTATTAATAATTTATCACTATTAATTATTTCGATTAAAAAAGTTGTTTTTTAATTATAATTTAGTAATTTTCACTATTCATCAGAATATGAAAGTTATCCGAAATGTACCAAAATTTCACCTTAGGCTAAATTCGATACTCCGAATCCAAAAATGAAGTTCATTTTGAAAAATAATATTTACAGAATTTTAAAAAGTGGTTATTACTATTCATACCGGCTAGTTTTAATAATATTTTAATAGCATATCATTGTTTAGTGAAACTCGGTATTGCGTATTACACACGCTATCGAGGAAGGTCGCGATTGCGTGTAATGCAAGGCGAGTCAAGGATGCGTGTTGTGCAAGCTCCTTTTGGTGTAGCGTACAACACAAGACATTAATAAAATTAAAAAGAATATTTTTTATAAAATCTTGGGCTGTTACATTCTACCCCCCTTAAAATGAATTTCGCCCTCGAAATTCGTCGGGGTTATAAATGGTTTACTATTTGAAAGTTTCTTTAATAGAAACCCACATCGTAAAAAGGAATATCAAAACCAATCTTTAAAAACAAAAGTATGAAACGTAACGGTTACCCAAATAAACTAATCATTGGGTTTCCACATAGGTGAAAATATGGATATGGAAGAGAAATCTAACCATCATGTTCTGATGGAGAGTGGTAGAGAACATGGCTATGGAAAAGCCAATAATCACAAATCCATAAATTTGTGACGATCTAAGGTACCATCCGATTCATCAGGTATAAGATCACTATGACAACATTTTTGGTTTTCAAGATCATTTCCCTAAAGTTGAAAATTTGAATTGGAATAAATACTTTCTTTATTTTGGTACAATCTCACTATTGTTCGTGCCTAGAACAATTTACACTTCATCTCTTAAATAAATGAAGTTGAATTTGTTATTCGTGAAGTGTTAGCAGATCATGTGATAGAATGACGGGTCATTCCATCTGTCTCAAACAAAAGGTTAGCAAAAATTATATACATAAGTCGATATATAGTGAGATTAATCATATATAGTGTCTAAAATGGACTTATACTTCATATATCATACTGCTTAATATAATAAAACTAGTTTCTACTAAACAGGGACTTCCTGTAGGCCAGTGGTAGGCGATAAAGGCCAGTCGCAGTTCGGTTGTGGGTTCGATTCCCACAGCCTTGTCCGAAGCGATGGGCTGTCGCCCATCCTGCAGGTTGTCCTTTTTCTAAAACTATATTACTATAACATCCCATAAATAATATCGAAAAAACTTCTATCCTTAAACAATACTAACTTATGTCCAACATAATCCATTCCAATCTTTAGTCCTATCCATAATACTGCAGTCCATTCTCATAACATAGTGAAAACGATTACCAGAGATTTAATACCATCGTTGATCCCCATATATCATAAGATATATCTTGTTGGACACATTCCAAACATTCAAAGGCCTTAATCTTGTACTCTCTTGAATACCCATTGAACCTTAGTGAAAACTTGAATGCAGTTAAAAGTTAACACTTTCCACATACCAAAATCCTCAAAATTCTATATACTCAAACCATGATATCACTTAGTCCTTATATCAATCATGAGCTCATGAATACTGTTAAACATTTCATTTTCTTGTTTTCCCTTCATTATTCGCATAATATCTCAATCACTTTGAATACCACATTAGACCAATACATAAATATTCCAATATTCCATGATACAACATTATTTTGGAATCCCATTACATAAAAACTTAATCATTCCACCACATCGTTGTCATATTCAACATTGCCAATAGTGATCGCATGTGACTTCCCTTTGTCCTTTGCCTTAAGCGGTTGCTCATGTCGATCATCACTAACCCTTGGATTAGGGCATTTATTGGCATAATGTCCCATCTCCTTGCACTTGAAGCATTGAAGTGTTGGTTGTGCGTTCTCTGCAGTGTTTGCTTTATTCACTTAATTAGAATCCCTTTTTCCATTACTTCGACACTCAGCTGCTCGATGACCTTCTTTTCCACACTTAAAACATTTTCTAGTCCCTTTAAGACAATCTCCACCATGCTTCTTTCCACACTTTGTGCATAAGGAAACATTCATCTTCTTTTCACCATTATTCTGAGATTTCTCCTTGAACTCCATCTTTCGTTTCTTGTCAAAACCATGAGATGGATATGTAACACCAACTTCCATTTATACCTTGATAGCACAACGCACAATTTCTTCATAGCTACTGAAGTCTCTTATAGCTAATGCCCTTCGAAGACTTGGTTTTAAGCCACTGAAAAATCGATCAACTTTACTTTCAGGTTGGATGATAATGCCAGATGCATACCTTGCAAGTCTTGTAAAATTCGCTTCGTATATACCAACAGATTCATCATCCTTTTGCTTTAGTTCAAGAAACTCCTTCTCCATCTTCGTTTGAAGAATACGAGGGAAGTACTTACTGAAAAACAAGTTCTTGAACTCGTCCCATTCCATGGAATCAATTTCATCTCTTTGCCTCGTATTCTTGATAAGATTCCACCATTGATCAGCTTCACCTTCCAAACGATATACTGCTAAGATGACTTTATCATGTTCAGAACATTGAAGAACTGAAAATATCTTTTCAGTAGTACTAATCCATTGTTCAGCAACTAATGGATCAGTAGACCCACTGAAAGAAGGCGGATGCTGCCTCATGAAGGATTCAACAGAATATTGCTCCTTCCTTTGCTCGTTTGGAAGTCCTGCATGATTCATAGCTTGAGAAAGTTGTGTGAGCATGGCTACAAGCTTTTGCATTCCAGCTCCCATATCGTTTGGTTGCTCAGGGGACAATCATTGCATTGTCCATTGCATTGATCAACACGGTTCCTTCGGGTTCCAGCCATCGTCTAAAACCCCAAAAGAATAGTGTGAGAGGAAAAAATCATGCTAGGGAAAACAATATAATAAAGGGGTAGTACCCTCAATATCTAACATCTTAGGTTAAATTATAAGATCGTTAGAGCAATTCTAGGACTATAACCTATACGTATACTTAACCTTAGAGACATCCCTAGACATACCTTAGAAATATCTCTAGGGATCTCACTAACGTTTTCGCATCGTAGTTTCCAATGGTTGACTAAAACTTTCCTCTGATACCAACTGTAGAGACCCGTATCTTGACGTACATTGACATTACATTACTTTTGCGGAATACTTAGTACATTACAAAAACACACACACAAGGACCGTAATAGTTTAGTGTCTTTGGAAACTTGGACTATAATCTTCTAATCGTGGTGAAAGATCTTCCAAATCTCCCATAAAGATCTTCCTTTTTTTTTTACCTAAAACCTTTCTTTATATCCTGGGGAAAAGAAAACATAAAAGGGTGAGCTCAAATGCTCAGTAAGGGTAAACAAAATAAATATCAATCACATCATATTCATAAGAACATAACATTTTGGAAATCATAACCTGCAAAAGAGAGCATAATTTCATAATCATGGGATAAATCATGGAAGTGAAAAAGTAATCCCAATAATCATAACTTAAAACATGAAACTTTGTGGCATACACACATAATCATAGAGAATCATTTTTTGTTAGTCAAGACTAATTGCCAAGACTATCTTAGTGGACAAAGTCCCTTTCTGAATCGAGTAACCCTCGTTTCAGTCCTGTTTCACTGAACCGGTATAACCTACCGTTCCAGCCCTGTCTATCTCATGAGATATAAAATCTTTACCCAATGCATTGGAGGGAGATATAGGTCCCACCCATCTTATAATGAATCCTTTCTTATGTGTGCCACATAATCATAAATCATACTTCATCGCATAACCCATGTAATAAAAATGGGATTCTTAAACAACATGACATCATAAAACAATTCATATAAGATAAAGGAATTCATAAAAATATTTCCATCACAACATAATCAAACCAATGTAATAATAGGGATACAAAGAGAACCCTTTTATTATCTTAGATGGAAAATAATTTTGATAAAATACTTGAACTCCATTCTTGAGGAAAATATCCTTTCTTCTTCAAAAACATTTTTCCTTTCATAACATGTCATACAAATTTAAAATAAAAGAAGTTGATTAAAAATAAACTTGAAAACTTGTAAAGGAAGCTTCTTGGAAATAATGTTTTAAAAATCCATTCAGGCCGTATAAGTTAAAAAAAACATTCTTCGTACTTTTGTCGGAAAAGTCAAAAAGTACCTCGTACGAAAAACGACAAAAGATTACTTTTATATCTTTTACTAAAAACTTGCTGAAGGGTAAAATTGGATTTAAACAATTGTATGTGGATGTAAATAACATTACATATTGAGGGAACATGGATGTGGATGATAAAATACACCCCAGTAAATGCCAAAGTAAAAACAATCTCGGATAAAAATGAGATTGTGATATTTCCCTTACCTTAGGTCCGATTTGCTTTGTACGTGTCCGAAGCTCCTGTATAATGGTTTAAATAATGTCATTGACTTATTACAGAATCATATTCATTGTTATGATATCATATATGGTTCACTTATGACATTATATTACCCGTTCTTTTGTAAATTCCATGTTAAAGAAGCGTTTTGGGTAAAATCGTTTCTTTTATCATAGGTGTTTTGACTTGTTGTTCTTGACATTATTATTACTTATATCATGATTTACTTAATTCCAGAATATAAAATATGATTTATATATCATATATATTCAGTATATATATATATATATAATAGATAGATAAATGAAATGAAAAACACCGTTCATGGAGACGGTAGTCCGTACGTACGCATGAACGTTGTTTTCCTTTCCCTATTGTCTTGAATGGAAGTAAGTAGATGACATAAATATATATATATACATAAATAAATTAGCTTTATAATGTCATATATTTCATTATTATTTCTTATATATACTTTATAATCATTCTTAAATGGTTAACATGGAGAATGAATCTCATCGCGTCGTGGAGACGGTAGTCCGTACGTACGCACGAGCGATGATATCATTTCCATAAATATTGAATTGAATTGGAGTGGATTATACAATATATCAGAATCAATATGATTTTTTAATAACTATGTATAGTTATTCTTTACACCATTATACCCATCCATGTAAGGTGGTGGTGGAAAATAGATTACACCACGGCGTGGAGACGGTATTCCGTACGTATGCACGCGCGGTGATTTCTTTTTCCGTAGGATAGATAGATGGTGAAATAGGGTTGTTTCATACTTATAATAACATATCAGTATATGAGTGATACTGATGTTATTACTTCATAATGAAACAACCAAATAAGAAGAAGTGGAAGAAGAAATAATGATGAAAGAATTGGTAACGGTAATTACCTCTTCTTTGAAGCGCCTTTTGGAGACCTCCTCTTAGGGAACTAAAATTGGTCTTTGAGGAAGACCAGAACCTCTAGGATGTTTCTAGGGAAGTGGAGAAGAGATTTTGGCAGGGTTTGGCCGAGCTTGAGTGCTCAAATTGGTGTGAGGAGGAGGGGGACGAGGTGCCCTTTTTTAAAGGAGGAGAGGGGCACCTTAGGAATATCTCAAAATATTATTTTATATTAAAGTAAAAATCGGTTTATAATGGTTCCAAAGGGTCTTATTTCGAATCTAAAGTGGGTATGGGTCGAAATACTATCAACCAATAGGATTTAGACAAGTTTAGGTTCTTATTTTAACCTTATCAATTAGATTTAACTCTAAGTTAAATAATTTAACTTTTACCGTGTCTTTTTGTTTTCTTTCACTATATGGTTAATACACTTACTATAACATGCCAAACGAACCCAAAATTGTTTATTATTAATATATATATCCTTATCTAAGTTATTTGGCCGAACCTTAGATTTTTAGGAATAAAATAACAATTAATAATATAATATTTGATTTAAAAACTATTTTGTGTCAATTTTGACACTATTTGATATATGATTTTTGTGAAAGTCATAACAGAATTATATGTTCGAAACAAGTTGATTAAATAAACACTAATATATCATAGTAACCTAGAAAATTAGTGTAATTCATAAAAAGTCTCAAATTACATTCATTTGAGTATTTATAACATCAATTATGTTAATATTTCCTTAAAAGGGTAATTACTGCATCATCGTTGTGTCATAAATAAATTAATTTATTTAAAGTCTAAAAATTATAAATAAAATATCATTATATATTAAATCTTTTTAGCTTTCTAATGAATATTTATAGTCGAATTTATCTTATGTATAACCCCATATTAAAAATGTTTTAGTGAATAAACTTTGATTTTAACTCTTTTAACTCTTCTTTGAATTAAATAATAATAAATGTCCTAATCTAATCCAAGTGGGCCTAAATGATAATATTTTACACTTAAGGTTGTTTTTGGTCGAGATACACTTGTCCAATAGAATTAGGACATGTGTTAGGGTAATATTAATATCATTCTTACCCTTAATTACCCTATTTACTTTTAACCGTGGTAAATAAAAGTAAAAATTTACTATTCACCAAAAATTATTTTCATCTCATTGAACCACAGTTTACTTACTGACATCAACCGTGTCTATCGGATTTTTGAAATTCCATTCACAGAAGTGGTAAAATTAAGTTTTATGAAAAATTCAGTTTTTTTAACTACCACTTAGTAGTTTCACTATTCATCAAAAAATGAAGGTTTTCAGAAAAATGCCAAAATTTCATCCTAAGCTATATTTCATATTCCGAATTCAAAAATGAAGTCTATTTTACCAAATTCATAACATAGAAGTTGCATTAATTAATTTTATAATTAAATCCCGCTGTTTAAACAAATAGCGTGTTTTTAAGAAACAATATCTATCAAAAGATTGACACTTCTTTATGTCTGGTTTAAATGTGCAATTACATCCAATGACCAACATTGTATTAAATTGTAAAAATATATTCTAAATATACTTTAAAACTACTCCAATTAATAATTTATCACTATTAATTATTTCGATTAAAAAAGTTGTTTTTTAATTATAATTTAGTAATTTTCACTATTCATCAGAATATGAAAGTTATCCGAAATGTACCAAAATTTCACCTTAGGCTAAATTCGATACTCCGAATCCAAAAATGAAGTTCATTTTGAAAAATAAGCTTTACAGAATTTTAAAAAGTGGTTATTACTATTCATACCGGCTAGTTTTAATAATATTTTAATAGCATATCATTGTTTAGTGAAACTCGGTATTGCGTATTACACACGCCATCGAGGAAGGTCGCGATTGCGTGTAATGCAAGGCAAGTCAAGGATGCGTGTTGTGCAAGCTCCTTTTGGTGTAGCGTACAACACAAGACATTAATAAAATTAAAAAGAATATTTTTTATAAAATCTTGGGCTGTTACATCAAGGATGACCAAGATGCACTAACAAAAATACTAGGAACTCAAAATCACCAAAATAACCGAAAAAATTCAGAACAAACCAAGAGGAAAGAAGAAACAAATCTCAAATTAGGCCAGGAGAACATAAATGGTCTGATATGATTCTCCTTTATTTTCGGATACTGAAAATTTCTCAAAGAATACCCAAGAGACCCATTCTAAGCCCTAACACTAGAAAAAAGAACAAAAAATTGGGTTAATCCTAGACCTAGGGTTCGAATGAGCATGGTAGGGTGATGAAGAAATAAAAATCACCTAAATAAAGAAGGATGGAGTTAGAGACTATACCTTGGGGTGAATACCATGAATCCCTAAGGAATCATGGACAAATAGTGTGGAGAGTTAGCTTGGGAGGGTGGGGGGGGGGGTCACGTGATGCATAGGGTGATAAGGGAGGTATAAAAAATAAAAGGCGGAATGAAAGAGACAAGAAAATAAAATTAAAAATTAAAATAAAATAAAAACTATTTTTTAGTAAATAAACCTTCATGAATTTCTCATGGTTTTCAAAACCTTTCACCAACCATGCGTTACACACTGCCTAGGCTAGGAACCCTCACAAAGTTACCCCTAGGAAGACACACGATTGATAAAAACGTGCTCAAACTGTTGATATTAGCACTTCCAAATCACATATCCAAACTGCACGATTGCCACATGGTTTAATAAACCATGTGAATGTCATGCACAAAATCACAGACCCACCTGAGAACTCACATTGAAACTACCTTGTTTCTATTATCCATGTTAACTAACCATGCAACTGATAGAAGACCTTGAAAAAGTTTAAATTCCATACTACTAACTACCAAAACTCAAAATTGAGGATAAAAGTAATTAAATAATTAAAATAATTAATATTTCAAGGTTGGGGTGCGACATCCATCCTGGATGGATATATATTATGAAATAAAGTTGGTTGTCTATGGTTTGGAATAGGGATCTTGGGGGATTCCTTTGAGTGGAATCTGAAACCATAGCTAACTTATTGATTCTATCTTATAACAATGTAGTTTCTCATTGTCACAAAATTTTAGATTGAATCTAAATGGTGGGGAGACCCGTGTTTGGTCTTTGTTATCTTTATATCCTTATGTTGGATAATATAATACCTATGAATCCTTTGAAAGAGGTCAGCTTTAGCTCTAATTTTGATTCATTGTAAGCCTAGTTTGGTCTTTATTATGTCATCATTAAGTCTCAAGCATAGATTCGGGATATATATTGATGTTGGAAAATGGGTGATGGCTTAAGGAGTTTTACACTTATTCCCTCACAGAAGGAATTTATCTCATCATGAGCTTGAGTTATTAATAGTTGTGCTTTCTCTTAGAAATCTGTGACACTATTCCACCAGACAAAAATTTATGATATTCTTATATCATAGAATCCAGAAGTTTACTTTTTCACAGTGAAAGATAATCCGATGATAGAAATAATTTTTAAAGTTATTTCATAACTTTGATCTTGATATGGTGTAAATTTTTTGAATAGGAGGTGTGGTTACAAACACTTTGATATGGGTGTTACCAACATAACATATGAAGGAATAAAAATGGGAGAGATCCTTGGTGAAACATTTTGTAGAAATGATATAGGTTGAGAATGGGGATTTAATGAACTTGTGTGATCATCTTGTGAGCCAGATGGGTTTTCCTCATACAATCAAATTCATCCTCGGAGAGCAAAAATTTTTGGTTGGAAACGTCTTAATGAAACCTTGTATAGTGGGGAGACCTCAAGTTTATGGTTTCAGTCTCCTAATAGTACATTGTGTCTTTAGAGGCAGCTAGTTGTTCCCTTTGATCTGATTCAGTGGTTGGTAGATTGTGGATATTTTTCAAGTTTGTTTGTGCATGCTAGGGATACCTGGATGTGTCATGAACTGAGATATAGATCTTAGTTACTAAAAATGAGCTGATTGATTTCATACTTTACTTCATTATTCCCTATCTGCTATAAAAGTGAAGTGGAACACCACAAACCTAATAGTTTGATGTGGCCTTATCTATTCCATTATGAAGGTTGGATGAATGAACCATATACTTTGTAAATGAATTTCCACAAAACACTAGTGGAGAATAAGATATGATTTTGGGTGATCATTACCTGATTTATGAAATTGGACAAGGTATTTAATTCCAAAGGGTGATTGTAGTAGAATAGCTGGAATGTTTATATAATCAAGGGACTGTAAAGATCCTTGGTGTACCTATGGTTACCATTAGTAGAAGTTACCCATGCATTACATTACAATTTTGGAAAGGATTAATAAGTGCAATGGGTTCTCGTTCAAAATTTAGAATGAAATTAAATCTTCCTATAAATGGTTATACTAGATGAATCATCCAATTCTTAAGGATGAGCTTCTGGAATGCATTCTTGATTTCAATGGTTTTTTGGCTTTGCATATTCCCTAATTTTTGATTAAGGATATGCACTTCAAAGTGTCCTATGGAAAAAATTGTGGATCTGTTTAATATCATTCAAGGGAAGGTGAATGGTCTTTGGTCGAACTATTTCTTTTTCAGGGATGAAAAATACAATTTAGTTTTTACAATGAAAGTTTTCAGTAGTTCTCAGCCACCATAAATGTTATAAATACCACTATCATTGTCTATTGAAGTTCTCAGTAGGTGATATGTTTTTCTCAAGATTTCAGCTTGTTTGGGATCTTTTCATTTGGGTAAGAAGGATAACTTGTCACTATGGTTTTTTGGCCCCTTTCAAATCATCACACAACATGGAAACTTAGATTATTATTTGGTAATTTCATTTCTCTTGATATATATTCATGTAATTTTTCATGTTTTACAATTTATTAGGTTTCAAACAGACCCTTCCCATGAGATGGAATGGGTTGATATTGATATTAAGAAAGAAACCTCAGTGTTTGAGTAGCTAATTAAAATTATGGATCGATAAGTTAAGGTGTTTTATGGTGAAAGGATCCATTTGGCATGTGTTTAGAAGTAATTTGAATGATATGACCACAATAAATGGGATTGAGATGAATTTATGAGGCACTTATGGCCTTATATATTCTCAATTCCATAATTACGATAACTTTATAGGGATAAAAAGTATCATGGTGGAGAGAATTGTGATTCCCTCTATGTAATTAGTATTCTTAAATTTGATCTTGGTTTATCTATTTTAAGGTTCTATATTTTTTTGGTAGTCAAGGGTTGAAAATTTGGAGTTTCAAGGAAAATAATCCAAGAAAATTATTTGAGAACTATTATTAGTAACCATGTTATATCCATGTGAGATGAATTCGTCAATTCCAATGCTGAATTTCACAGTCAAGCATATTTTTTTCTTACTGTGCATGTTTCTATAAAAACTGTGAGGATGGATGGTTTGATTTTATGGGTTTTAACATTGATTGTGCATGGTTTTTTTAACTATGAAACTATTCTTAGTAAACCATTAAAATTGGTTTTTAAGGTATAGTGGATACTACATGGTTAGCACAATGTTTGTCTAACCATGAGGCCTAAAACTATGCGACCCGATCCAAACTTATTAAATTTTTTTACCTTGATTCCCTCACTCTATTTAACCTCTAATCCCATAATAATTCCATATAATCCCAAACTATCCAATCCTTAATACTATAATAGGTTCTCTCTTTGTTCCATGTTGAATCCCCATCGATCTACATTGATCTCTTTGAGGTATGTTTGTTTTTATGGCTATTTTCTTCTCCTAATTATAGATTTAACTATGATCTATCGTCTTCTCAATTTTTACACTCTATACAGGGTTTTATGACTCAATATATGGCTTATATGTAAAATTTATGGTGTTTCTCTTGGATCTAGGCTTGTGAGGACCGAATCTCTTTGTTTCCAAACACTATTTTTGAAGGCGTTAACTTTTCCTTCATTAGTGAGGTAGGTGGCTCTATATAATGGTTATAACCCATGAATTACTTAATTTTCTTGTAAATTACTTTTATTTAGTTTTTGAAATATATTTATTTTATTAATATGAATATTGCGTGGTATGAAAAATTATTTTTTCTTAAAAAGAAGTTTAGTCACTATACGTGTTTGAGAAAATTCCTAAAAGATGATTTTGACTTGAAAATGAATTTTCATGCATGAGAGCGATGATGATTTTCTATGAAAATATTTTATTAAATATAAACATGGTTTTTAATTTTTTTTAACAGAAATTTCACATTAGGAACCTTGGGTGTGTTGGGTTATGGTCATTTGAAAACCACAGTGAGTGTGGCACCACTAGGGGTTATTCTGGTGATATCGATAGACTGTGGTGGGATTCATTACCTCTTATGCGCTTGTAATATTACTTATTTATGTGAATATGAAATTATTTAGAGGAAACCAATAGATGTTTTAAAAATTTGGTTTCATTTAAAATTTCTTTATAATATTGTTTTGTTTTAAATCTAGTACTAACAGTTTCATGGTGATAGGCACTGTATAGATTCTTCGTGGTATCCTATTGGGAATTTGGATCCCAACCTTATTTTTCCTATGGGAATTTTTAATCTTGGTTTTAAAGGATATAGGTAAATGGAAGAGTTCCATGTGTCATGAAGGATTATATGGGTTGATATTACCTTTTTAGTGGATTGGGATGGTGGTGATAGATAGTCACATGGAGACACAGTTTTGGCATTGGCTTTTTGTTATTTCCGCATCCATTGGCATAGTTTAGTGTGCATCATGGTTATGTAAATTTTATTCTTCACTGTACTCTGATTTTTTTATATTATTTTTTTTATACATGAGACTTTTTCTATTAGGTATTCATGTTAAAATCATTTCTATGGTCTTTATATTGATACCTAGGTGCTTTTCTCCAGCCTGTGGTGATCAGGAATATGCTTTAGGCCTTGTGTAGAGCCAACTTAGGTAACATATCAGGTTCAACCATGTTGTTTCATTAAAAATGGTATAATATAATATAAATTTGTAAATAATTATTTATTTAATTATTAATATATTATATTAATGTATAAATAATCAATTAAGAAAACACCCTTTGATTGTTATGAATCATTGAAACATGCTTGTTATCAATTTCATCTTCAAGGATAAAGATTAAAACATTAATTAAAGGAATTTAAAAATCTTAAATAATTATAAAACATCTCTAATAGTAATATCAATGTCCTAGTAATGATGAATTTAGGAATAATAATGAATATAAACCCCACTACTAAGAAACTAGTATAAATGATCAAAATTATAAACCCCCAATGTGGAAAATCAGAAGAATTAATGTAAATAATGACTAATTATATAGAATATGAATGAAAATAGATATGATTCATTTTTTTATTAATTTATTAATATGTATATATTATTTATATAGGAAGTTAAAGTATGTTCATGGAATTTAGGATAAGAGGTAAGGATTTCCATCTCAAATTCCTCTCTTTGAGACACGCTTAGTATTATGCACCTAATTTCAAATACTTGGTGTATATACAACCTATTTGAGATAAAATATAATGAATTATCTTTTAATAATTGTATTTGAATTTTAAATTCCAATAATTATCTTTAAATGGGTTTTAATTAAAGTGTTACTCAAGTTTCAAGAGTTTTCTTAGTCTTAATTACGATTCTTTGAGACATGTAACATGTTATGCACCATGTCCCCTTTGTATTATTTTTTATTGACTTAATATCCCATGAATTTTCAATAATTTATGTCATTATAGTTCATGAGATTTTCTATCCAAATCATTTTTCCTTATTCAATTTTCTATTGAATTAGTTATTTCCCCAGTAGTAATGTTTTTTTGTTACTCAACTTTTGTTCATTGAGTTATGATCATCTTCTTGAAATTATTTCATAAAAGTTAGGCACATCATAACCTTTGATTATATTAAATGTAATTATATCATTTTTTTCAGGGTTATAAATTCATACCACATAAAACCTTTGAGCAATATTTCTCCCTTCTTGGGATATGTTCTTTTGAAACCATCCACTTTCTTTCACCTGTTGGATTATGACCATGTTATTCCTGTTTTGACTTAACGGTATACCAACTGATCTATATGATGTGGAAATTATACTTTATATAACTCATATTGGATAATGTTCACCTAAAAATAAATTTATTCTCTTAACATGGGGAAAATTATTGGCTTTTGTTATATCATTATTCTAATACATATAATTATTGTAAAGTTAACTATGCATTGTTTGACCATCCACATTCTTTCTTAGGATGGTTTATAATCATTTTATCCTTTTTATTTACATGGGTGAAATTATTGACATTCTTGAAGATTATTGACTTTTAAAGTAGGTTGATCATGTATTAATATTATGTATTCTTCATTATATGGATAAACATGTATTTATTCATCGAAAGGTTTCTTAGAGAATGGTATGAAAGTTATTATTGACTCTTATAGTGAATGAATTGGAATTAATCAAGAAACATGTAGGGATTGAAATTATATATCCCATCAAGGCATCAACATGTATCGTGATATAATAAATGTTTGGGAATTTGGTGTATGCCCACCCAATTCAGTAAGATGTCTTGAATGTGGTCTAAAAAATAAGTAAATGTATTATAAAAAATACTTGAACACATGTATATATTATTAAACATTATGCATTCCATCAGAATGAGATTAATATTATTGATATTTTTTCATTTGGAAAATCCTTCTGAGCAATTTCAAATGGGGTTTATTCATGGAACTAGAAACACCCAATGGTTACCTTATTCATGATGTCTCACTAACCTACATTCCAAAGTCATGTGGTCATTTTAAAGTGGTTCTAATGAAACTTAGGGACTCACATTGGTCGAGAGGATGAGATGTCATGCTCATCACAACTTTTTGGGGGAATTATTACCTACCCAGGGACTCTCTTATATATTTAATAAATATTATTAAATCCTTTATTAAATCCAAAATATGAAATAGGTCACACTTTTATTAATAGTTGATTGATAGAAAGTATTGGATTTAGAATCATCTGTATATATCAGAGGTTCTTCATCAATGCAGATATATATATATATATATTAGGTTCTCCCTAAATGGTACCATTTTGTGTATATATTAGAGATTATTATATTGTTTATTGTCATGAAATTTGTTTTTAATCCACATTGTGTGGTGCAGTAGAATTTATCATCATTTAAGGATATCAGAGTTGTTTTGATATCAGGATTAGTCCCATGAAAAGGTCGTCCAACGATCCTGGTGAAAGTAATCAGAACCCATGTAGTTTGGTGAAATTTAATGGGACACACCATACCTTTTAAGGTCATGTGATGAGGATAAAACTGTGCATTTTAACATCATGAAGCAAGAATGTCTTAAAGGAAGGTCTTTTCCAAGGATGGTGAAGTGCTGAAGTGGCCTGAGGGACCTAGAAGGGACGTGTCCTCCCAGGTGGATGCATGATCTTACTGGGAATGTATCCCAATAATATGGTGATAGAAAGGACCCAGATTGGATATGTCCCTATGATTTGGATATGAACCTACTGGGTATTTGTAAAAGAGAATATTAGGTTGAGTTTGGGGTGTTGGGTTTGAAGCTCCCGGAGGCTTCCTACATATCCTATTTAGACTGAAATCAAATATATATATTTAATTAGGTCAGGGATTACACTTATAGAGGATTCCCAAGGTGATTATGATTGGGGATTATACTAAATAAGAGTCCCAATGGGTTTCCTCATTGGTAATATGTCCCTTTGACGTGGAAACATGGTTTTGTGGCTTATACCAAGTAAGAGGTCCTATAGATTGCCTTATTGTGAATATGTCCCTTTGAGGTGGTGATAATATGGTTGGGGATTATATAAAATAAGAGGACCAATGGTGAGTATTCATGGGGTATATATTATATAGGAGGAGCAATCATGGTATTTGATAATGCTGATTACAAGATCATCACTAACCTCTAAGACTATGTGAGTCAAGCTCAGTGTGAGAAACAAGAGGAAGACAAAGATCTAGAAACCTGCACAATTTAATTTTTCTGTTTTTGGATGAAAAAGAGGACAATAAAGGTAGGGGAATTCCCCACATGAAGTAAAGGGAGATTACTATTAGAGAGATTAACTATGGCGACATTTGTTACTTGTCTAATGTTAGACAGGGGTGGAGTCATGGAGTGGCATTCAGGACAAGAGAAGGGGATTCTATGTGCCCATATCCTCTCTTATTTTCAAACTATAGGGTCCAATCATTATCCCTACGGGTAGGATCCTCATTACCACGAGAATGTATAATTTATAACACTCTAAGGATCCCTTCTATTAGGTAGGATAAATATGGGAATTCCAATTACATGGGAATGTATAATCGAGAGGAAACATTGATGTTACTAATGCTATGAACATATATATATAGAGGCTTTTGTAGAGTCATAGTGGGGAATTAATTTGGTAAAGGTATCTTTTGCATGGTCTCTCATGAAAGTGTGACCTGCACGAGTCCCCTAGAACACATTTCCAGACCTGAACAACGATACAAGGTGAGAAGGTTCGACTTGTGTGGTGATGCTAGGTGCAGAGGCACGATTTTCAGGGTTATACTGGTTAGGAATTTGTAGTAATACTTGGTCAAATTCATTCAATCCCTGATTTATTTCACTTATTTATTACTTTAGGTATTTTACTTTTAAACTTCTCATTCTCATGTGAAAATGGTAGTGTCAACCCCCCCATTTAGATTGGATTTGATAAAAAAAGAGGGTATGATCCTAAGGTAGAGATACATGGATGTTGAAAAATCCTTCATTAACTATCCTCCACATGTTCACTTACATTCATGATTGGGATTGGTGAGCATTATGACTTGAGTACCACTCAAGGGAGGCATAAACATCTGGTCTGTGAAGGTATGTCGCACAGGTGGGTCGCTTAGATGTTTCATGTAGGTTGACCAAACAAGCATCCAAACATCGATAAATAAAATTGATTTCCTAGTGGTTCTTATTCTTACCTTTACATTTATTTTTCAAATTACTACTCTTATCACACTAGTCTTCTGCATAGGCCTTCCGCTAAATCTCCACTCATGCACACACAATATGTCTTCATATTCATGACACATATACCTGGGTGAGTGACCCGAGTGAGGTCACCTAGGTGAGTGGCCTATGTGAGGTCACATGGGTGAGCGACCAATGTGAGGTAACCTAAGAAAGTGTCCTACACAAGGAAACTTGGGTGAGTGACCTTTATGAGGTCACATAAGCGAGTGAACTATGTGAGGACATACCTTTTACAAATTTCAGAATTTTCCAAACCAAGACATTAACTCTAATAAAAATATCTATATTTCATTGAATATTTCCAATGGATTATCATAAGGTTATATTATATGATGAACAAGACAATAAATGCATCAAGGAGATGATATATGTGATCAGGCTAGATTATTATGAATTTCATGACACCACTCTCCCATATTTGGGGAATCGTTTGAAGAAATAACACCGTGAATACCCCAAAAGTGATAAAATTCCAATTTAAGGCCTCTCTATCCTAAATGAAATACTTATCTTAATTTTTTTAAATTATTTTCCACTTTCTTGGTTCCAAGAGTACATGAATTTTACCACAACCAACATCTCAAATAGGGGTTTATATATCAAAGAGGAAATGGTACCCTCCACATGCGACATACATTATAGTAGCTATTCTCTATATTTAAGGCCTTACACTCCTAAATTTAAGTCACACTACTATCCCTATATCTTTTTGGATTTCATGATAGACCAATGAAAAGAATGGAATAAAGACCGGGACCTCTGATCCAGGGGAGGTTTTAATGCAGAGTTGATGTGGGAATACTGGGTCTTCCAGACTTGTGCTGAATTCAAATTCGAACTAAAATAGGTTGGTATCTATGATACTATCTTGATTGACCATACATATGCATACAAGAATTGAGATATCATTCTTGAGATGTTATTATGATGGAACCTTTATAAGAATACTTTCCATCTGATACAAAAATAAATTGGTATCAGTTTATGAGATGTCTACGAGAGCCCGAGAGCATCCATTCTTGGAGAGATGTTAGAAAAGTTTATCACACTGAAAATGATGTGGGATGATGCGGAATGAATGCCTATTTTTGATTGAGATATATTATAGGAATCCCATGATTTCAGGAAGGAAGACCCTCACATAAGGGGGGATTTCCACTATGAAACATGGATGAATGATTTCTTAGAGCCCAATGGGGAGAGACCCACATACAAACATCCAATGAGATGCAATGTAATGGAAAAGTAGGGAATTCCTGTTAGATTTTGAGCCATGTTGGAATAAGGCCTGCACATTTGATGGGGATATGTAGTTAAGTATGACATACTCACTAAGATATGCATTGATAGATTCTTAGAATTATGGTTATTCATCTAAATCCTATCAGTTCATGAATCAAATAATAGTGTGATGCTGAGGAAATTTTTCATAGTGGATAAGTTTTTAGAGGGTAATCATATAGGGTTTACAGCTCTTATCTTGGAGAGGCATCACTAGTTCTTATTACATGTGTATACAGGGAAGTACCCCTTTAGTATTTTATGGACATTTCAAGTGTTTTCAGGGAGGATCGTGAAGTGGTCATGTTATTATGTCATACAAGTTGAATCCAAGTTCTAGGAGGCCATTTTTGACCATTTTTAGGCCATTTTTTGAATACAACCCTTATCTTTGAAGTACGATGAAGATTTATAGAAATTGAATCTATTGAGAGAATTTAAATTACTTCCACATGAGGATCCTCCCACTGGGATGTTCATCGATGAAGGAAAATATAATTATTAACTGAGATCATATTTGAATTCTTTTAGGGATGGCATGATAATAGCCCAGATTGACGGTGAGGTTATTTTTGAATCTTAGGCTCCTTAAAGATTTTTACATCAATTTAAGTGATTTCATAAACCAACCATATAACCAATTATGCATTTTAATTTAATAATAAACCAATGGTGGCCTAAAAAATCTAGATCCTCATGGATTTAGAGGTAAATACGGTGGCAATTAATCTACGTTCACTATGTTCATCTATTGGGATGACCTCCTAGCATACTGAAGAATTGATTTCATCATATACTCAAGATATATTAACAATAATAACCCCATGAGTTGCATCTAGGACAACTTCTTAGTGGGGGAATTACGGTCATAAGAAACTTCTGAATCTAGAGAGTGATTGTGTTGAGGTCCTAAGCTTTCCCAAGCGACCCCGTTCATGGGATGGTTATCTAGTTAGGATTAAAAGGGTCGTGCCAGTTGAGGTTGAGATTAGATGGTCCGAACACCACCTTAAGAGAAAACCCAGACCCTAGTTTCCTACCCTTCAACTATTAAATATAGGGATGAGAATCTAGTGAAATAGATGAGTGTAAAGTCTAATTCACAGTCATCCAGAGTAACCTCAGATTATGTGTAGCCAGAGGTGATTCTATTTTGGAAGGACTCACCTTCTAATTCCCTGGACCTGTGGTCATTTATCCATGCTGGCTTGCATATTCCATAGATTGGGGATGTTTAAGCCCCACCTAAAATTCGCTTTGATGCTAACCTTTTTGAGTTGGGGACACATATCTAGGAGCTATATATACTCATTTATACCACAAATAATCAGATCCCCACTACAAGGTGAGTGTACGAAATGATTTATTGAGGCACCACTTAGTGGGATTCTCAATCCACTGATGAATGGGATGAATTTGTTTACGTTGTTGATGTATTCCTTATTCCCTATCTCCTACTTATTCTCTTAACCATTATTTTGGATTAGGGTTTGTTTTTTAAATAATATGTATGATTAAATTAAATAGGGTGGAGGGTGAGGTCTGTTAGATGAAATCACTGAGGTATGACCAGATGGGCACCATAGTTGGGATGGGGGAACTACTATCGATTCCTCAAAGCTATCCTTAGGCTAGATAATGATGGTGTAGGAGATGTAAATTAGTATTTCATAACTTCCACCACTAGTACCAATATTTTAGGAGGTAATTTCTATCATTCCTCCATCTAAAGTGAAGAAACTACTGAGAGTAATGTCCTTTTCTAAGTGCATCATTAGACATGGTGAGTTTTCATGAAAAATTTTATTCTTGATTTTTACAAGATAAGTGTATGATCATGCTTGTGGGTCATATTATTAAATCCCCTCTAATATCTTTAGGGGATTAGAGATGAAACTCAAGAATTAATGAGGACATTCAATTTGAGGAAAAAAATCCTATTGGTGAGTCCATCCCTTTGGCAGGAGAAGTTTCCAGGGATGAGAAAAAATTTGTTTCTATTACTTCAGAGAGGGAGGAGGATCATTCTAATGTAAAATAAACATAATAAGGTGTCATGTACCTACCAAATACTTCAATTTATTATGATATTTTTGATATGCCACATCCAATGGAGAATCGTGCGACCACCACTGTTGGTCCTGTTACCATCCTAGAAGGGGATGGCAGGGACCTTATACCATCCAATGAATTTAATGATACTAATATTGATTCCATAGGTACCAAAATTGTCATAACTATTGATAAGTTGGTGGATGGAGGTAATGGAGGATCCACTTTGGGTTCTGAACCAACTATATCAAATATCCCTTTTGGTGAGGATGCTACGAGACTTAAAGCATCACATATTGAAATAGTGATAATAAAATATTCTTTTTCAAGATTTTGATTTTCATGGATCCTTAAGGAGTTTTATGAATTTAATAAGGAATTAAATGAACATGATTTTTCCCTTTTATGTTTTAAAATACGACTGACATCCTTATGTTTGATGCCTTAAATCAATGATCTTTACTTTTGTATATTTTTCCATAGAAAAAATCAACAAGGTGTTCCATGACCATGGAATCAAAGTCCATCCTACTACTATTATAGAAGGAGACTGTATCAAGGTCCTAAAGTGGAAGGTTCCCATTGAACTTCCATAGTGGGTCCCAGGAAAACTCAGGAGGATTCTCCCCATCAGGAGATCCCGTTCCACACTATTGATATTGGGAATTCTAGGGAGGAATCAATTCAAGTAACCAACTCATCAATGGGTGGGTCTCATCAAATTATTTGATCCCCTTGTTTAATTTCTACTTTTTATATTCCAATTTCTATGACTAATTTCATTCATCATTCAGTTACATCAGTTTCAGTGGCTGAAATTGAAGGGGAGTCCTTCCCCCCAACTGAGCTGACTATGAAAGGTAAGCGTGAATTCACTCAAAAAAGGATAATGAAATCTCACTTCCATAAGAAAATTAATTCTAGAGTACATTTCTCTTATTGAGACTAGATCCATGAAAATTTAAGAGGTTTAGGAGGCTCTCTAAGTATGCTTCTAGTTCATATGGAAGGACATATGGGAGGTAGTCTCGTGGAAACATATATAGGATCTACCTTCACATATCTATCATCTCTAGAGCATGTTTAACATGTTGGTGCATGGTGGATTATATTACCGTATGGTTCAATTTACTTTTAATGAGATCATTTTTCGACGGGATAAAGTGAATGAGTCATAACAGAACTTTATCAAAGAAAGAATGCTCCACAAAATAGATGGTCTCGAAGATGCATTATTCTAGGAGGAGCTCAAGTATGACAAAAAACTAGAGGATTTTAAGAAATGGGTTGAATAGAAATACCTTCAAATATTTCACCTCCAATAAGATATGGATACCACCATAGGGGAGCTTTTACAACTTCATAATTTGACAGAATAGGTTCAAACTTAAGGGAAAACAACCATTATGACTAAAATGGAGGAGCTATTCCTTATTAAAGAGGCTAATACTACCCAGATTTTCATGATTTTATAGTAATTTTATAGGAATTGGGTGGCCCTATGACAATTAAAAAGTCATTTTTACATACTTTAATAAATTAAGAGATAAAGACTCCAATTTATGGATGATCCTTTGAATTTTTCTCTATGAACAAAAATAATTTTTTTCCAACCAACTATGTCTTTGTTCCTATTTTTTTATAATTATAACGTGACACCAAAGTTAGTTATTTTATATAAACATACTTGTTTTAATGTTTCATATTTA
Organism: Viscum album; assembly: GCA_963277665.1. Taxonomy (NCBI): domain Eukaryota; kingdom Viridiplantae; phylum Streptophyta; class Magnoliopsida; order Santalales; family Viscaceae; genus Viscum; species Viscum album. Next base: position 66,490,067 of record OY728128.1, read on the forward strand.
TAGTGATAAGAATAATAATATTCTCTTTGTTTTACCAAGGTCTTTAGACCATGTGAGCATAGTTTTACTATTTCTAGAGTCACATGACATACCTTGCAAACTTTGTGTCTTTTGATCCATCACCCTAATTTATGACTAAATTGAATATAAGGGTGAATTAGAAAGTGATAATTACTTTTTATTATTCCACCCTTTATGGGTTTTAAACTTAAAAAGTTTTTTTTCCTTTTTTTACTTCTAATATCTCGATTTTGAATAGACCATACAGAGTTTATGCTTAGTGAGTTGAGACTCAAATTCTTCCCATGGTGCCCTTTTTGGGTTTTCAAATTGGTGATTGTCATGTATATTTTCATTGGTCATTTAGATTCTTGTAATAAGTACCAATGTAAATAGTTTTTTAGGTTGAATAGGTTTGACCGTGAGCTATGGGATTATCGATTATAACATGGTTTTATGCCAAGAATGTTTCATCATTATTCAAGTACATAAAGGGAGTTTTTAATTCATGATCTTGTGATTTATAGATATAAAAAGTTATATTGGACAATTATGAAAGGATTGACTAAAAATCATGTTTGAAAAGTGGTTTCTATCATGATCCTATTGGATAATATAGAGATTAAAGGATCATTTCCTAAGGAAAAAGGTTCCTTGGGTTGATAGGCCCTACAGAGGAAACTTATGTAATGCTAAAATGGGGCATATTATAAATAGTCAAACAATGGACTACCTTGTATTTAGATGTATCTATCACTGATGGTCAAGGAGTTTTTGAAAGGATCCAAATTTCTCAAGACCATGGAGGGTGGTTTGTGAAAGGAATGTGCTAAGAATGACGCAAGCATCTAGGTCGACACTGCCCATGGATGGGAAACCCCTTTCAAAATTTTTATTTATATATAAAGAAGGATCATTCTATTTATTCCAAGATATTGAAAGTGAGCTGTCCTAGAAGAAATTCAGAATTTCTTTCCCATATCTGGGTTATGACCATGAAGGGAGGAACACACATGTTTCAGATACTATAGTAGATGGGCTTGGAATGTATGATCTAGGTGCCGCCACATATCTCATTGAGATGAGAATTAAGAGACATGTGTTTCATTGTAACCAGGCCTCCATATTGATCTTACTCAAATATAAAGAGGGTTATTTTTCTTGATATATGTGTAGGACTTGGATGTGGGATCCTAGTATCACTTTGTTTCTTGATGAAATAAGAATCAAGTCGCACACAGTTCTTTGAGGTGATGTGGTGGATGAATAATACTAGAAGGTAAGGATTCTATCAGACAAGGGTTGAAGCATCATATATTTTAATAAGTGTGACTAGGTTATAGACCAATCAATTTAACATCTTACTGTAAGGATAGTGATGGATAAAATGTAATCTCATTTAGATTTGATTGATATATTAGTGTTTTTCCATTTCACTATGATCTGACCAAGAATGTTCCGTCATTTTTCAGTCATGAAGAGGGAAAGTTATAAGCCGTAATATGAGGGATTTCAGATCCAAAATGTGATATGGTAAAAGTACATATGTAATGAATATAGATAATATTTTAAAAGCAGTTTCTAGCTTGATTTTGTTGGGGGCGTACGAGGATGGAAAAAGCTTATCCAAGGGATGAAGGTTCCTTTGATTGAAAGGACCTATTGGGGGCGACTTATGCAAATCCATGCTGGTGTGTAATATATATAATTAAAAAAATGTGTCCTATGGTATTATTAATTTTATTACCAATGGAAAAATAAATAGTATGGATATATATATATCTCAATACCATGAAGTTTTATTTTTAAAGGAAGGTGTTGGAGTATAAAAGGATCATTTTATGACAAAATCAACCAAGAGTGGGGAAAATGTTTCCTACATCAGTCCAACCCATACATAAGGAGGATTGATTTATTTATATTGCAGATAGGAATAAGATATATAATCTGGGTATCACTACATATCACATCAATGATAGAATCAGGCCACACATTTTTCTGGTATAGATTCCCCACACTGATCAAATTATGGTGTGTGGAGGGAGCATTTTTTTATATTACAGCTGAACTTAGGATTTGAGATATGGGAATCACTACATATATTGTGATGCTAGGAATAAATCCATATTTGTTTATTAAATAAAGGTGTGGTAGGATACATTCACCAAGGATAGTTGTCCTCTTAGGGTAGGGTCATAGTAATGCACTGCTTTAAATCACGCAAGAGTCGTCAACCATATAGTTTAATATCATGTGGTAAAGACTTTTGGTGTTTATTTTAAGGTATTTCATTTAATAACATACTAACACTAATATGAACTGATATGTATTGATCATATAGGGAAGCTGTAACCAAATTTCCTAATCCCACATGATATATTCTTAGTGTGAGAAACAAGGAGTGAAAAAAGTTTATTTCAGCAAAAATAGGTGATTAAAATAAAGGATAGCGGATTTTTTTATCATGTAGTGGATGAACCAGGATGTATGAACTGGGCATCACTACATATCTCAAAGGGGTGAGAATAAAGCCTTATGTAGTTTTTGGATTATCTTTACATCAAATTAAAGGGATATTATCCACGAAATTTAATCTGATGTGTTATGGATGAGGGTTACTCAACATAAAAAAGATGGCATGAAGCTCTATAAATGCTATCTAGGATTTTGTGGAGTCATATCATGAGAGGAATCCCATGTTTGTGATATAAAAATTACTATGCTATTTTTCCAAGGCATCCTATGCTTGTTACATAGGTAAAGAATATATTTTAACGTCATATGTTGATGAAATTATCATACAGTTTAATGTATTGTTACATGGATGATATGGATCATTCACTTTAGGTTAGTCAAATAAAGAATACTTCATGAAATTTAGTATTGTGAGGAAAGTATGAATGGTATCTTTTAATTTTGAGTCATACATATAAGACAATAAATATAGAAATGATGAGAGATATAAGCCTTACTGGGAGAAGGATATTCATAAACACCTCATACATGAAGAAGTAAATTGTAAATCTAGATCACATATTTTATTTGATCAGGAGAAGTTATATGAGAAAAAGATCATAATGAGTAACCATAGGGAATTTTTTATTTTTTTATAGTATGGTGTTGTTGTGGTGTATGAGGATAGAAGATGTTTCTTTTAAGGATAAAGGATCCTCTGGTTGACCAGCTCTGTTGGGGGAGACTTACACCAATCCATAATGGGGCATATTATTAATAGTCAAAAAATTGTGTCCTCTGGAATCATACATTATATTACCGATGGTCAAAGAAAGCTTATGGAGTTCCAAATTTTCCTAAAAAATGGAGTTTGATTTATGGAAGTGATATATATAATCACAAAGGATTTTTTTTACTGAAATTGGCTATGGAGTGTGAAGTTCCTTGCATAGATCTGGCTCACTTGAAGGGAAGGGTGAATTTTCCTAAATATGGGACCCCAAGTGAAAGGAACCATGTTTGAGTCCACTCTTTAAATATTTGTTTGTATACAGGAGAGGTAATATTTCCCTTACTTGATGGATGGGATAAGGAAATAAGGTTTGGGTATCACTACATATCCCATTGAGATGAGAATCAATCCACATGTAGTTCCTGAATGGAGGTGTTGTGGGAGACCATCACCAAGTATTGTGACCTATTCAAGAATGGACCAAAATGTTATGTAGTTTTATGTCATGCAACAAGGATGTGGACCATGTAGTTTTACATCATATGGAAAGGATGTTGATTTACAATTTTACATCTTAGGACTAGGATATTAGGCTGTATAGTTTACAATATCACAGTATAAAATATAGTTAATTCTAGTTTTAGGGCATACGACTAGGTCCATAAGTCATTCCTTTTAAGTTCATTCAAAAAAGACCATTATTCCATGATTATACAAAGTTTTTTTTGAGAAACATTTCATTGGTAGGGTATGTAACAATCTCTCCATCCATCAATAGAGAGTAATAATCTCCATTAGAGTAGAACTTGTGTATGAAATAAGGTCCCTCCCACTTTGGCTCAAGAAATGGCCATCAAAGCCCTGTTTATAGTGTACTTTTTAGTGATTTAGGATGTCATAAATAGTAAAGATAATTTATCATCACCTGGTTTTTTCATTCCCAGCTTTGTCTGATGGATGTATTCTATTATGAAAGTTTTCTATAATGGGAATCATTCTAGTGGTTGTAGGACCACATATCTCAAGGATGGAATTGATCTTGTTGATTTCTTCCATGTTGACACAAACAAATGGGACACCATTCGGTTGTGAAAAATGAATTTTCTAAGGAATTTTATGATCGTGGGGGTGTGATTAACTATCTTATTTGAGGGGAATTATACCATTAGTCCTCAGAAATATTCAAATAAGGGGATTAGTTCCTCCTTTATAATTGAATAATCACCATTGATCTACTTGATTACCAATTCCGAATCAGCTTTTACCTTTAAGTGGTCCACTGGAACTTGATGTTCTAGTTCTAGCCTTGCGATGAGGGCCTGATATTCTACTTCATTTTTTATGAAACCTTCTTACAATAGGAAAGAGTAAGGTATGAATTCCTTTTCTGGGGAGATGATAAAAACTCACAAACTGACTTTATTGAGCTTGGGGTATTCCACTCTCTTCCCTATTGGGTTTCTGGATGCGCCATTGAAATTCATCTCCCATGTTTGGGGTCCTATTGAATAGATAAGAACTCTTCATTAGATAATTCGGTATTTAAAAATTTTATTTCTATAGGGGGATGTTCTAAAAGTAAGTCTACTAATTCTAGGAATTTTACAGCTTTCTAAGGCAGCAAACGAAAAACTCCTACAATATAACCACCCATTGTGCCAATCATCTGATCAACATAGGATGACTGAGGATGTGTTTGAGAGGGTTATTATGGGTGACTAAGTGGACTTTATGAAGTTTCAATTAGTGCCTCAGATTTTGAAACACAAATATTATCACTAAAAAACACTTCTCAATATCTGAATAATGAGTCTTGGCATCGAACATGGTTCAAATGAGATAATAGAGTCTGTTTTCATTATCAAATCCATTATTTTGTTCAAGAATAGAACCCAATGATCATTCTAAGGACATCACATATAAAATTATTGGATTTCCCTTAATAGACTACATCAACATTGGTGGGATCAAAATATATTTCTTGATACTTTCAAATGCCTTCAGACAGTGATCAGCCCACTTATATATGATCCCATTTTTATCAACCTGGTGAAGGATGAATAATTTCCTGAAAGTTTTTCTATAAATATATAAATTTAATTGAGTAAACCTTATAACCCCCTAAAATATTTGAGGTTTATAGGAAGTGACATATTAAAGATAACCATTGTCTTATTAGGATTGACCTCAATTCCATTATGGTGTAAAATGAAGCCGAAACACATTCCCAAGGTAACTCCAAAAGTACATTTCAAGGGGTTCATTTTTAGGTTATGATATTATAGTTTATTGAATATGGTATCAATATTAGAAATGTGTTAATAATTTTGTTGATATTTAACCTCTAGATCATCAACATATCACTCAATAGACCCACACGAAAATCATTTGAATATGCGATGCATGGAATGTTGGTATGTAGCACCATCATTCTTAAAACCATAGGGAATTAAATTATTGAAGAATACCCCTTAGGTAGATATGAAATTGCTGGATTTATCATATTCAGAGTCCATCTAGATTTGGTTGTACCCTGAATAGCCATCCACGAAGGACCTGATATCTGGAAGTATCATCAATCAGTGGTTCTATGATCAGAATTGGAAAATCATCTTTTAGACAATGAAAATTGAGATCTTTAAAGTCAATGAAGACTTTTATTTTACCATTATTTTTCTTTATAGGGACTATATTGTCTATCCATTTTGGATACTGGACTTCCCAAATAAAATTTTCATTGATTATCTTGTCAACTTGAGGCTCAATTTTAGAAGCACGAGTTAGGATCATCCTTCTAGATTTCTTTTTTTAACCCCACTAGTTTTATGGAAGGCCTTGGTGATGAGTGGACACCACTGGACCAACGCTCTAAATATCTTGGTAATTATCGGAAAAAAATCTTGATGTAAGTTTAGAAAGTAGGTATATACCTCTTGTTCTTTATAATACATGGTCGTACTAATCAAAGTGGGTCGTGGATCCTCTTATGAGCCTAGGTTTATTTGTATGAATTCATAAATAGTAGTAGAGAAAACTTCCTTGAATTTTAGAGGGGAATCCTTGAGGAAATTCTACTATTCCTATTCCTCTTCCTCTTCCTCTTCATCCTTTCTCTTTGGTGAATTAAGATATGATAGAAATTTTTTAGATTTAGGAGAGGAGTCATGACTTTGACATTCGGAAGACAAAATATATTCCTCTAAACTGACTAATGATTTGGGGTTTGTTTGAAGCTCTAGAGGGGATATGTGGGATGGAGAGGAAGTATATCCTCTCTCACTTGGTGACATGATAAGTTTTTCTGATTCAGCTGATGAGGTTGGGATCATTTGAAGCTCGATGGATGGAATGAGGGAATTTTCACCTGATCTATTACCACTATTCAGAGGTTAAATGCCCTTTTAAGCCCTACTGGGATCAATCATCATGACTAATATCTTGAATTTTGTGGAATATTAAGCCAAATATGATTCATATTCTTGATCTGATTGATGGGAAACTCATATTATTCACCGATCTATTTGAATGGATTTTATAAGGTCATTTATAGACCATTCGGGGTAGTGAATCGAGCGACATGATTAGTCATTGGTTGTTTCCATTCCATCTAGTAGAATCCTACATCAATTTATTGAAATTATCAAGATTCGAATAAGGATTTATCACCAAGAAATATACCAATTTTCCCATTAATGAAGTACTTGAGGCATTGGTGGTGTTATGAGGGGACTTCTATGTGTTAATTATTCCAAGGCCCCTCTAGTAGAACATTTAAGGCTATATCTTTCCAAACTAAGTGAAATTATGATTCAAATATGAGGTCCACAAACTATTATTTGATCTTGATTCTTCTATGTGGATTTTAATCACTTTTTTCATAACCTTGTAGTGTTATAGTGGAATAGGATAGGTTGGAATCATAGTATCTCGGTCGATGGAGTCTTTATACTAGAATAAGGTTGACCCTTGATCCATTATCAATGAAATCCCATCAGTTATAAACCTCATTTATCCTTTTAGACACATACAAGGACCTGATGTGCCCCTGTATAATGACATATTTATCTTATTCTAATAAATATATAATCATGTGGAATTATATATGATCGATCTCTACATGATATACTTTAACAATGATTGCCATAACTTCAAACTCTTGAGGGCTTATCCAAGCCTCTATAAGCTCTTCCTGGAGGTCTCTCGATAAACTTAGAGCATCCTGGACTGAAAAACTAGCAGGAACCAGGGATAATTACATTAAAATTTCATAATTATAGGTTAAATTTCTATTCTTACCAACATGTGGCTTCACTTTCACAGGTGATTTAGTGACCGGAGGACTTGATACTAGTATATCAACCCTTAGAACAGAAGTCGAAGGTTCTCCTATCCATTGTGGGTTCGGATGAATTGGTCTTCAAACTTGTCAAGGTTGATATGATAATTTCACCCTCTCTAATCATCCTTATAGGATAATAGAGCCAGGGAGAACCCTAACATATGTTTCGGAACTTCCTTACTACTGTTGGGACTACTGGAGGGGTCTCCCATGAGTTTCAGTGGAATAGAAAGTCTAAGAAGGGATGTGGCTAGAGTATTGAGTTCTTGTAGAACTTCACCTTCACATGTACCCTCGGTTCATGTGGTCTCTTCCTCCAATTCGCCAACCAGGATCTGAGAACATAGGTTCATGGCTATACTTATCATCAAATAAGGGATTCATTAAATGAATGAAATTAAAGGAACTAAAGATTAATTATTCATCTGATGAGGATTCCATCTGACAAGTCAATTCTCATGGTACTGTTTTGTGGGGTTAGTGCCCATGTCCTTTGGGGTGGAGGAATAAATACTAAGAGAGTCAAGGATGGTTTTGGGATTTTTACAGTCTCATCTTCTTGTACTTTACTTTTTCTTCACTGATTTCAAAGCTTCTTAGAGAACTAGTTCTTAAAGGAATGTGGAACCTAGAAAGTTGGTCATGTCATAGAATAAGAAACTATGGGAACATTTGGTTGATTCAATTTCACCATGAGGATAGCATAGGTTTTATTTATTGTCTTCCTGGTGATTGAATAATTTAACTTCTATTCACCATTTCTAGAAGCTTCTTTCCAATCACCTATTTCCTATGGGCCAGTAGTGGAAACACATTCCAATTTAATTGATGGTTTTCCCAACTTCACTTTCCTAGATTCTACCATTTTTAAGATGTATTTGAAAATAAATCATTCCCAGAGAGTGTTCCCTAGTGTCCAATGAAAGGGAAAATAGTTTGTGATATCATCAAGACCAACCTGATCAGGCCTCTTGGGATTTGAAAAGATGAGTAAGTTATTTTAAAAAGTCTCTTATGCTCATACAAATGAGGAGGGAGTTTTTGATGATGCTCAGAAGGGTGTGCCACACGATATGGTGTGGGATTTGGTGTTGGAGTTAGCATAGAGGCTTGATTAAGTGTTTCACTAGAAGACTCCTCATTACCTATTCTCTTCCCTTGAGCTAATGGAATTAGTTAGGAATTATACTAAATTTTCAAGATAGAATCTTCCAATCTCTGAAAAACTATGGAAGGATATAAAAACCCACCTGTATATTTCACAATAATGTGAGGCATTAAAAAATCTTCATGAAAATTCTATTTAAAGAGGGGAAAAATTTTATTGGGGGAGCTATATGTGTAGGGAGTAATTAAAACCCTTCTACATAGCATTGAAATATGATACCCTCTCATTATATATATGTATGAATTTTGAGAGGTCAAGGATTGTTATCTTCTATAGAATCAAGTTGAATTGAAAGAGAAATTATTGGTGAAGATATTTCCATCCCATGAATTACTGAACCAGAAAAATAGTAAACCATATGCAGGATTTTGGTTTAAATGTTTATATAAAGAACCCATGTTTCACTAATTCTTATCATGTGGGGTTCCCATCATGGGATCACAATGGGACACAAAATGTTTCAGATGCTACTTCGGGCCCCTTGATCTAGTAAATATCGGAAACATAGGGGTCCAAAAGTTTAGTGAGGGAAGGTTCATATACACCCATTCAGGGTAAGGATTCATTTCTAGCTATACTTGTGTAATTTTTTACTCCATAACTTCCAATCCAGATACCAATGAATAAATAGTATTGATAAGTATCTAGGGGTGTTTGGATTAACAATATATTGAACATGGGTATAAAAAAACAAGGCATGATGTTCCATCTCCAACAATACATGTGGTTGACACCCTACATGGGTTAACCTTTGATGGGTTTCCTCATTTTATTTTGGTTGTTTCACTATTGAAGGGAATTATTGATTCCCTACCATGATTGGATCCAAATAAATAGGTTTTATGGTCCCAATGTTGAATGGTAGCTTTGGATTTACTATCATTGAAATGAAGATCCATTATTATTGATGGTTATCATGAAGGTGGGTGAGATGGAGATCCTCTTGAAGGACATACCCAACATGAACATTTTCTCAAAGTAGTTATTCATTTAACTTCCTCAACTCCTACATTTCCATCTCATATTTTCTAAGCCACTCTTTTGTCATGAGTAGTTAAACCATTTCATGAATATGATGAGATGTAGTAATTCCATCACCATTTTCCTCAATGGAAGATCCTTCCAATTATTTGGCGAGCCTTTGATTCATGGTGCACACAACTTCTTCATTAATTTTAGTGTGGACTATGTTTTGAATAGAAATATCTTCTTCTCACTCTTCCGTTTTGGCATCATCCTCTAAGAAATCTACATGACTAGGGACAATTAAGTTCACTAACACATAATTGATTATAGGTGTTGTGTTTGAAATAGAGCAATTGGAGGAACGATTAGGCCTAGGATGTGTACTGAAGGCACTAAGATCCTTTGGAATAGTTGTACCACTAATAAATCTATTTTTTTTCAATAATTATAGAGTATCTTCCATCCATTCCAAGATTACTTTGGAGCTAATTGGAAAAGGGTGACTCAAAGAGAACAACCACTCAACTTTATTTTACACTCTCTTGACGAGGGAACTAGGCTATGAGATGGGACGAACTGGGAGGACTCATTTTGTGGTGTTCCTCTAAAATTGAAAAAGACTAATTTCCATTAGAGATAATATTGATGTAAAAAATCCCCCTACCTTGTGGAATTGGTTTCCCCCATTCCACTATTGTTATGCCTTAAGATGATTTTTTTGGCTTTAAAGGTATAAATCATTTTAAAAAATCTACCAGTCCTACATACTGGGGATGACCCTATATTTCTATGGATATGGTAGCTGCATTTTATCTATTGATCTTGCATATTCTCATTCAGTCATGTTCGGGGTGCAATATATTTTATACAAATGATACACTTGTTTTTTAATGAATTTGTGGTATCCAATGATTGTATTCCCTTAAGACATAATAATTCTCAATGTTCTAGGATTCCTTGTGTAGGAGTCTTTAGATATATTTAGATCACTAGTCCTGATGCCTATGATACTTGTCCGGGGTTTATTCTTGCTGATCACGCCATATTTTGTGAGCATGTCTCACATCCAAGAACCGAATCAAATCAATAACATTATATGATGTCACTTATGGTGGATTTTGATGATTAGAGAGTGAGGTGAAATGAAAATATCCATGTTCACCCCATCTATTAATATGGAAAGTAAGTGGGGAAATTGAAGATAATCTTTCATACTTTATGAAATGCATTGAGGCATTTGATTTGAAGATCCTGTCAATGTTTTCACAATTTCGGGCATCATGCATCTGGAAGGGCCACTGAGTCAATTCCGTAATGAATTTATTCTATTACATTAACATGGTTTACATACCCTTCATATGTAAAGAACATCATTTTCCATCGATAAAGATTTGTACAAAGGTTTAGAAAGATTTCATGTGTTTATAATTTTGAGAGTACCTATGAAATGTCAAACTGAGATGTGGATGAGGGAAAAAGCATGATGGGTATATTATCCTTATCTAGTTACTTATCATAAGTCATGTATTCTTCTATTCTTATATTGTAGATTCCTCCACATGATCTTTCCAAATTGGTTATTTCATATTTTCTTTATTATAAATAGGAGGGTTAGTAGGAATCCACTTTAACTTTCTGGAATGAGAGTGATCCATATGTGGTTAATAGGATTACCGTTTTTATGGAAAATACTTTGTATGAGGAAGTATTTCACTTATAAATGATGAGGCATCATGTAAAACTTGAACTACATTACCCAATTAATCATAATATGAGGTTTTTCTCATAATTGATTTGTCAAGGAGAGGTCCTCCATATCGAAATGAAATGTCACTTTGGGAGGATATTCACATTGAATGATATCATTGGGAGGACTACCCTCATGACTCGATTAATGAATACAAGGAGAATATTTGAAGCATATACCATGGGGAGGTCCTTTAGGGTGGAAAATAGAAAGGTAAGAGAATACTTACAGTTTTATCTTTTTTCCATGAGAAGGGTTATTGAAACACTTCTCAAGATATGGGTTCTTATGATCGATCAGATTGTGGACATAATGCAATCCTAAATAGTAAGATTTCTAGAGAGGAATTCCAAAAATATTGGAATAAATGTTTTGGGTAAGACCTTCACAATTATAACTATTATCTCTATAATTTGGTAATAGATGAGCAAGATCCTGAGCTTCTATAGATAATTGTCTAAGGGATTCTAGAACACCAGTATTGATCATAATAGGTTCATAAACCAGATCTTCATTTTCCAATCACATTTCAGAGGATTGTTTTTGGATTCTATCTTGCTGGAGAATGGAGATACTTTCTTTGGATATAGGCTTTCATATATGAGGTTCTTTATGAGTAGATACATTGTTTTTTTATAATTTTCAAATAGATTTTTGTAATTTTGGTGGGTATATGTATCTACTATAGTGTGGCCATTGGGATAGACTAATAACCTCTAATTGGAATGGGGATATGGGCCTAATATGGTTTTACATTTATCAGTGGATTTTTACAAAGACCCTCATAAATGGAAGCAAGGATGTGTGTCTGCTATAGAGTAACTCTCACATTACATTGATGAGTCACCCCAATTACATGGATGAAGTTGTGTGTCCTCCCTTCAACCACTACCACTACCACTACCTTCATTATATCATGGTAGGTTTATAGGATGTGGATAGAAATTTGTGTTTAACATTTCATCATTTTCAAGAATGTTGATTGAATTTAGAAACCAAAATAGGGATATACTCCCATTTCATGTTTGGAGTAGGGATGAAGGCCTAATTCTATCAACCATTTACTGTTGGTATATACTAACTATCCTCATGTGTGGTGGGGGAGATATGTTTCTTCCCTTAGTTTGATGTCAGTATTTACCTGATGGATTCCTTAAGAGATTATATATCATTATAGTAGGATTGATACACATGAGTATGGATTTTAATCTTCTTGTTTGTTTCCATAATTTTTTTTTGATAGATTCATTTTGTTTCTTCCAAACTATATTTTTAGGTTTGGGGGATACTAGAAAGAATTTACACCTGCTTGTAAGTTTCCAAAATGTTTTTTTGGTGGGATTATTTTATGGGAATATGGATGTGATATTATACATGGATGTTTTATTTCCTCCCTTAATAGGATTTCCTAGGTTATTGGGTTTTAATGACCTAAGATGGAGCCCATGGGGTGGTGTACTCATCAGGTTGAGTACTTTTTGCTGTGCATAGTTGAGGGGGGAGCCTTCTAGTAGGATCACCTTGGAGGGAGCCATATGTTTTTTTGTATGAGTCCATTTGTGACATAATTATCATCCTACATAATATAATGGAGGAAATTGGTGATACATTTTGTGGAAAGGCTCCCAATATGATTTGATATGATAGTGGGAGATGTTTATTTCTGGTCCACCAGCCATCACTAGTTAGACTATTAGTGGGGATTCATTTACTGGAGGGATTATAGAGAAACCTCTAAGGATGGGATGGTACCATTAAGGTGTTATTCTTAAACTAGTGTGTTCAAAACCTAGTATTGAAGATGCTGGGATTGAGACGATGTGCTCAAGTTAGATGTGGACCTAGCTTTTGCAATAGTAGATGCATTCTTTTGGGTTAGCTGGAAATTTAACATTTAATTGAAGGGAGTTATTATTGAAATTTATTAAATATAAATGATAAATAAACAAGAAGACCCCATAAAAGTATATTCTTAATAAACAAACATATGATTAATTTATTATTTTATATCCATGTTTGGCCTATTTTAATTTTTTGAGAGCATGAAAGGGCACTGACATGTGGGAAACATAGTCATTTTGGTTGAGGATTTATATCGGGTTTAGCATTATTGATTCATTTAGAAAATAATTTTTATCAGTTTATAATGGGTTTTATTCATTACATCAAAACAACCAATGTTTCCCTTATTCATGATGTCTCATGAACCTATATTACAAAGGTAGTTTTCCATTGAGAAATGCTTCCATCAACATATAGGGACTCACATTAGTTGAGAGGATGTGAGGTCGGGATCATCACACCTTTTTTTGGGGAATAATTTCCCACCCCTAGACTATCTTATATATTTAAGACATATTTATGAGTCCTTTATTAAATCAAAAAATGAAATGGGTCACCCTTTTAATAACAATCGATTGATAACATGTATTGGATTTAGAATCATCTCAATGTATTCAAGGTTCTTCATCGATGGAGACATATTTATGTATCTAATTTTCTCCAAAAATGGTACCCTTTAGTATATGGATTAGATATTATTATGTTTTTTCTTTTTCATGATACTAGTTTTAAGCCACATAGTTTGGCGGTATGGAATTTATTGTTATCTAGGAAGATGAGAGTTGTTTTGTTGTTGGGATCATGCCTATGAAAAGGGATTCGTATATAATCTTGAAAAAGGTATCAGAATTCATATAGTTTGATTCCAAGTAACAAGACACATCACACATTTTAAGCTCATGTGATGAGGACAAAACTCTATAGTTTAACATCATGCAGCAAAGACATCTAGGCGGAAGGAGCCCAAATATGGTTGATGCATGAATTATGCCTAAGAAGCCCAAGAGAAGTGGAAGGGATGTGGCCTCCCAGGCGGGGGAATGATCTTATGGGTAATATATCCAAATAAGGGTAGTGATATAAAGGTATTGAAAGGGATATGACCCACCTATTAAGATATGAACCGATTGGGGATATGGGCCAAAGAAGATTAGGGTGAGTTTGGGGTGTTGGGTTTGAACCTCAGGGAAGCTTCCTATGAATTATATTTGGAATAGAATCATATCCCACGTAGTTAGTTAGATTGGGTATTAAAACTATGTAGGAGTCCTAAGGTGATTTTGGTTGGGGTTTATACCAAATAAAATCCCCAATGGGTTACATAATTGGGAATATGAACCTTTTAAGTGGAAACACGATTTTAGGGATATGGCCCTTTGTGGTAGTGATAACATGGTTGGGGATTATATCAAATAGGAGGACTAATGGTGAGTCTAGTTGGGTATTCTACTATATAGGAGGAAAAATTATGGTATTTTATTTTCTTGTTGACATGATCATCACTGAACTCTATGCCCATATGAGTCATGCTCTGTGTGGGAAACAAGAGAAAGTGTAATATTTGAAAATCTGTAAAATATCCTTTGTATATTGGTGAATGAGGGTGAGGATATGGAAGGTGGGGGAATTTAATATAAGAAATATTAAGGTATTACTAAAGTAGGTATTCCCTAGGGTGAAATTTTCACCTCATCTACTAGTATATGAGGTTGGAGTCATGGAGAGGCAGTTAGAAAGAAATACTAGGCTTAGATATGCCCATCTAATCTCTTGTTTTAAAATTATAGGGTCCCATAATTATCTCTAATGTTAGGATACTCTTTACCATATATATGGATAATTGATAATACTTTTAGGATCTAGACTATTTGGTAGGATAAATATGGGAATTTATTTACTACGGGAATGTATAATCGAGAGGGCACACTAATATTCCCTATGCTCTGATTATACATATCTGGAGGCTTTCAAGGAGGTATTG
Source organism: Viscum album (assembly GCA_963277665.1). Lineage (NCBI taxonomy): Eukaryota > Viridiplantae > Streptophyta > Magnoliopsida > Santalales > Viscaceae > Viscum > Viscum album. The sequence goes on from OY728128.1 coordinate 66,505,297, forward strand.
TCTTGGTACCCCTTGGATGACAGATCCATGTAAAAAGGTTCCCTACCATTTATGACATGAAATAGGGATTTAATGGTGGCTCACATAGGTGAGGCTTGGGAGATTCGAATGGGTTCTGAAACAGAGTGGAATTGGGTGAGCTAGAGGTGCTTCATATAGGGAGAACCTGGGAAGATTGATATTCCATTTCAGAGATAGAAAAAATTGATTATAGAACTTAGGATATGCCCTTCTATTGGATCCAAGGGTCTCCTCAGGTGTCTTTGGAAGGGTCTCTCTTAAATCCAAGGATTGAGAAGGGTCCTTCACCCTAGTACATTGGACCAATAGAAAATGATCCTTACATAGGTATTTTGTGTTTCAAACACTAGAGGAACTATAAACCCACTACCCTTATTAATTTATACTTATTTCAGGTTTTATAGAGCTACCTGGAAGGTTCAAAGTACTTGGGAAAAGGAATAGGGTGAGCAGATCTTTGAGGATTCTTATGGTTTTCCCATATTTCCAAATGGGGAACTGAAGGGACCTATTTATAGGAAATTTTGGGACCCCAAGTGATAGAGTAAGTTTGAATAGGTCTCTCACACTAGGTATCTCATATAGGGGGTACATTAATGAGTCTTTGAGTGAATATTTCTATACCTATACAATGACATGTGGTGGACATGTTCAACTTGTGCGACGACACTAGGAGCACAAGATCGACTTGCACGATGACCCTGGTTGGGACTTTCATGGTATTAAATTGGAGAATGCGTGTGACCCATGATGAATTTCTATTATATATTACTAAAGGTATTTTCCTTTGAAAATTATTATCCTCATTTGAAAAAGTAATTTTCAAGATATATTCATGTTTTCATTTATTGGAATGGATATTATATTCTCTCACATTCAAGTTAATTATGGATTCATGTTGTTTAACTGTTATTTATATAATATTTATTCCATTTTATACTAATATTTCTTCATTTTTTATGTTTTAACTTACTAGATTGTTTGAGATCACCTCTTATTATGTTTACATTTCCCCAGGTTATGAAGAAAATTATTGCACATGACATGTTTATAAGGATAGCACATCTAAAATAATTTATGATGGATGTTGAAGAAAAATTATGAATTATGTTTTTCCATTTATAATTAAAAAAATATCTATTGGATACAAATAAAATGGGGGTTTTTCTAGTTATATTTCTTTTATTTCTCTAAATCTCTAAACCTAAAAAGATCCTTCAGATGTAATAGATGCAATAATTGTGATTAATTTTGTAGTTAAGGATTTTTATACACAAGATTTTACAGATGATATCAAAGTGATTATGTAATGTATGTGTATATTAGAATTATATTCATGTACACGAGTTCATGGAATCACAATTTGTATCAAAGTAAAGGTTGAGACAACTTTGGAGATTATAATTTTTTAGGATAATTTAAGGGGTTATAATATAAAGTTGATCAAAATAGAAAACCCTTTGGGATAATATCTGATTTTTTATAATTCAATAATATAATTTTAATTTTAGGATTAGGATAACATAAATTTAGTGAAAATACATGAAATAATCCAACTTATAGGATGACATCCTAAGGTTTTAATAAATTCTTGAGTATGTGGTTTCTTAGAAATTACATCCTTGTTTGGATACTAGAAAGTGGATACAACTGTGATGTATATTCATATATGGGTTATCAATCTGAAGAAGGCTAATTGAGAATTGAATCGATATTCACACCAGTTCATGGTGAATGATCCAAATACTACACACCTATCTAGAAACTCAAGGGAGATTTGATTAAGTATATTAAATTTTCTTTATGAATCATTATAAAGGAATTATATCTAAATTTATTTAAGGTATTAGTTTTAAAAGTACTAGAGAACCTAACTTAAAAACAAAATTAGATTTAAATAGAAGAATTAAAGGATGAAATGATGGATTCATTAGACAAGACATATTAGGATTGAGTATTAATATTCATACGAGAACTTACTCAGATTTTCTTGATAACCATTTTGGGTTTTTGGTTGAAACATGATCATGAAAATGAAGCTGTGAAAGGTATATATCTTGAAACCACTATGCCTTATAACAAAATAATGGATCATACTTTAAATAGTTTATAACATTACTATAGGACTATTATGTTGTAAAATGTGAGTTTTATAGTCTTACCTAAGGTAGTGAAGTTGATATCATAATAAAAATTAATTATTAATACGCTTAGTGATTTTCTTTAGTGAGTGATATTTATTGATGATATTTTGATATATTTTAAATTTCACTATGGATTATGTGGAACATATAAGGATAATTATTAAGTTGTTTTGAATTAATGGTTTATAATAATATATTAAATGGAATCAATAAAAATTAGAAGTTATTTTTCTTCAAGGTTATATTTTTGGAGATAACTATTGAAGAACACATGATTTACGGTTGGATAAATTTTAGGTTTAATATATAATTAATGTTAAAATAATAAAATATGAGTTGATTTTGAAGAATTAAGTTACACAATATTGGTATTATTGGGAATGAAAATTTATCCATGATATTTTTTTTGAAGTTTATTATTTTTTTGGGATTATGATATATATAGACTAGTGCATGGTTTTGTGAACTAGTGGTTAAAGATAGAGATAATCTTTAGAGGACTATATAAATTTACTATGGTTTATTGAATTAGAGATTAATTTTTTTGGAAAGGTTTGATATTAAGAATATAACATTAGTGTATACACACACTTGAGTATATGATTGTAGGAATGATTAATATTTTTTGAAAAAATACAAGAAACTTGATATAGCTCAAGAGTTTATGGTTGATGTCATATTTGAGGTCATACATTGAATAATGAATATGTTAAAAATACCCTCACCTACTTTATTCAATGAGTAATAATTTAAATTAAAAGGATGTAATTTATTTATGTGGGTGGGGGGGGGGGAGATAATGTAACACCCCAATATTTTAACACATGATTACCTTGAAATAAGTTAATAGGTTTTATTTTTTTCTCTGCGTGCAACACCAATATTAAATGAAACTATGATATATTTCAATAAAATAAAAATATTTATGTATGACCATTAAAACTTATCCATTGAATTAGTGGGAATGAATAAGATTAACTAATTTATGGAATATATGTATAAATAAAATAAAGGATACTTTCAATATGAATTAAATTCGATTAGTTTTCCTAAAATAACTAATAAAATCATTTAATGTTTAGAAAATTATTTTTCTTAAAATGAATTTTTATGTGATACGAATTTCTATTTAAAGAAAAAAATAATTAATGATGATAAATTATGATTTATATTAATAATTTTTAACATCAATTAAGTTAGTAAATAATATGAAAGAATAATAACAATATCTATTTTTTAAATGTCATTTTCTAATAAAAATGGGGGATTTCTATGATTTTATTCAAAAAATAAAATAATGAATTTATAAATTTTAAATTAAAAAAAATAATTTTTTTTAATTTATCATATCAAATTTTACATAGTATAAATTTTGATATTTTTATGAAAAATATTGGTTTTTAGCCGAAAATATGGTTTTTACAAAACATGTATTTTTTTTACGACTTTATCATTATAAAAGAATGATATATAAGATTACAAAAAAATTTATGTGATCACATATGAATTTATGAAATAAAACTATGCATTTTAAAATATTATTTGAGCTTATAAATCAAATGTACAAAATTTTTATATTTAATTAAAATGGTACTTTAATAAAAAACCATTTTTGGTATTTTCTTTGAATCAATTATTTTAAACAGAGATTTGGTTTTGGATTTACATTAAATAATCAAATATTTTTTTCTCTAAAAATTAATTTTTTTTATTAAAATTAGTTTTTGTGATAATTTTATTATATATGTAAATTTAAAGCTCTAAATGTTATTTTTCTAAAAAACTATTTTTCACGATTAAGTATGTTAATTTAAAAATTAATATTTAACACATTTTTAGATTTTATCTGATAAAATTATTTTAAAATTTTAATTCATATGTATAAAATTAGTTAAAATATTCAATTTTAATATTTTTTATTAAAATTAATTAATAAAGATAGAAATTAATTTCCAAGGTAAAAGTAAATTAATGTAAAACTTAAAAGTTAAAAAAACCCTAAAACACAAAAATATTTGATAAAAATAAGATTTTGAGGCGATATTCAACCAAAATAACTACCCTCCCCAATTTGTTAAATTTTTTCAGCCTTTGAACATTGAATAGAAGCCTTATATTATTTAAAATGGAAGGGTTATGCCAAAAACTACACTTCTCCTCACTTACGAAAGGGTAACATCCCCACTACCTAAAGACTCAAATATACTTAAAATTTATTCTTGAAAATATACCATTTTTATCTTTATATATCCTTATACCACTTTAAAAATATTCTGGTCACCATTAGTTAGCATAAGGCCTTCTTTTCCACAGAGACTTCAAAGGGAAATTCAGTTGACCAATGTGAATATTGTCAACAACTTAGAATTTATTCTTAATTATATTACTTAGAATTTATTCTAGAAACACTAATATAAAAATATTGGTATCTTTTATATAATTTAATTTTACTATATTATGGTTGCTATCATTTTATATTCACATATTCCCTCCATTATTAAAAAAAATCGTTGTTCGTGCGTACATGTAGACTGCATCCACCATTGGAAACAAAATTCATTTTTCATCTCCACCCATATTTGATGGTTCCTAGAATGTTTTGATGAAGAAATAATATTTTTATGATATAATTAATATTATGGTATAAAAAATTATAGAACCCATTAATGATTTGAATAATAAACGATCATTATTAATTCAATCATTTAAAGCAAGCATGCTAGGAGGAAAATATTTTATTCAAATTTTATAAAACTTTCAAACCCATTAAATCTTATTATAATTAAATTTTAATTATTAAATATCACAATAATAAAATCTAAATAATATAATTAGGATTTTGGTATAATGTTATGACAAAAAAACCACATCTCAATCATTCATTAAATCCGGGTATGTTCATGTTTAGGTTAATTTAGCCACCTACTTGAAAAATACTATGAATTTGTATCATGAATGACTATGGGAAAATAATTAATGGAATAATATAATATAAAATTTAAAATAATATATATTTTTTTATTCTAAATATGTTATATTAATATTGACATCAAAAATTAAGAAAACACACTTTAAATGTTAAGAATTAGTGAAACATGCTATTTATTAGTTTCATCTTCAAGGATGAAGACTTAAAAATTCATTAATGGAATTAAAAAAATATTAAAAATAATTATATGTAACATTAAGGACATATTAGTGAAAAAATTTGGAACAATAATGAATACTAACACTGCATTTTGAAACTAGTAAAAACAATCATGGCTATAAACACCCGATGTGGAAAATTGAAAGAATTCATATTGAGAATGAATATTTATGAAGAGTATGATTGAAAATAGACATTATTAATGTTATAAATTAAGTTAATAATATAGATATATTTTTTATACATGATGTTATAGTACATTCAAGGAATTAAGGATAGGAGGTAAGGGTTTCCATCTCAAATTCTTCTCTTTGATACATGTTTGACATTACGCACATAATTTCATTTATATATTGTATATACGATCTATCCAAGAAATCATAAAATTAACTATATTTTAATCATGGTATTTTATATTCAATCCTTATATTTCAGGGGGTATTTATTGATGTTTTACTCAAGCCGTAAGTGTATTCTTGGTTTCAATTATGATTCTTTGAGAATTGTTACATTTTATGCACCATGTTCCCTTTGTGTGGTGTTATATTGATTTAATATACCATGATTTTTATATACTTTATTTAAATTTATTTTATGGGATTTAATACCCAAATGATGTTCTCTTATTCAAGTGGATATTGATTTATTTATTTCTTCATTGTTAAATATTTTTGGTCACTCAATATTTATTCATTTTTTTATGATCATCCTCTTGAAATTATTTTATAAAAGTTAGCTAAATCCCACCCTTTGATTTTATTTTGTGGTATTATATCATTGTTTTCAATTGATATAAATTCCTACCACATAAAATCTTTGACAAATATTTCTCACTTATTAGCATATGATCTTTTGAAACCATCTATTTTCTTTCACTGGATGGATTATGATCAAATTATTACATTATTGACTTATCTATATACAATTTTATCTATTTGTTGTGAATATAAAATTTTAAATAATTAATATTTGATGAATATAAACAAGAAATAATTTTATTCTATTGACAAGGCTAAAATATTTGCATTTCATATATTGTTATTCCAATAAAGATGATTTATATCAAGTTGAATATGTATTGTTTTACCATACAAATTTTACTCAAGATAGATTATGATCAAGTTATCCCTTTTATTAACGCAGAGAAATGTATTGATATTCTTGATGATTATTGACTGATAAAATAGGTTGATCATATATTGATATTCTTTATTCTTCATTATATGGATAACCAAGTTTTTATTTAGCCAAAGGTTCCATATGAAATAGTAGGAAAGGTATTGTTGAATATTATGAAAAATGTATTGGAATTAATCAGATGAAGAGTGGGGCATGAAATTATTAATTCCCTAGATTCATCAACATTTATCATGAAACAAAACATTTTTTGGTGTTTGGTGTGTACCTACCCAATTCTACAATATGTCTTGACTGTGGTCTCAATGATATGTAAATTTCTTATCATAAGACCATTACATAAGTTTTTTTGTCCATAATTATGCATTCCATTAGTATGAGGTTATTATTATTTATATCCATATTTAAATTTCTTTCAATGTATATAACCTAATCTCAGTTTCGAGTTGTTTACAAATTACTTATATAATATTTATGCCGGGTTTATTCAATGATTGATTTAGCTGTATGTTTTCCCTTACTGTGCATTTTAGATCACACATTTTATTTTTCCTTTTGCCTTGGTTTTGAAGAAAAGTAGTACACATTCCAGGTTTGTAAGGATAACACATGTGCAAGAATTTATAGGAAACTTTTAGGACTATATATATTAATTAATTTCATTTATAAAGTAAAAAATTTCTATTTGATATAAAGGCCAGCAACTTTGATAGTTATTGTTTTTTCCAATTTATCTAAATCTATAAACCTAAAATATCATTTGAATGTAAGAGATTCAATAGTTTTTATTGATTTTAAAATTAAGGGTGGTTATATCAATAATTTTATAGCTGATATTAAATAGGTTATGTAATATATGTGTCGATGGGCACCAGTTCTGGGAGCATAGGTCTGAGGCATAACACTATTAGAGCCAGGCATGGGATGACATTGTTATTTATGTAGTATTTCACAAACCCATGAAATTAATATTATAATAACATGGGTAAATACCACATAGTGAAAACCTTGGGTCTTCTCTCGAATAATGACCACTTAAACTAATTCTACATATTTTGTCATAATTTATTAATATTGTTAAATTTTTGATTTCATAATTTTTTTAAAAAAAATAAGAAGAAGTGAAATTTGATTTCCTTTTTTTGAAAATAAATGTGTTGAAGTAAAATTTGGAAAATGAAAATGAAATTAAATTATATGGATAAAATTTAGAAACTTTCATTTAAATCAACCATTATTCAAAAAAATCAATCTCTCCCTCAACTTATTTATATCTAGATTATATTCTATTCATCTAGTTACCTCTATTTATTCAAATGAAATGGATTCATGGACATCACATTCCATTAACACAAACCTATCAGATATTATAGTAGTAACCTATGTTCTACACTCTCAATCAACACACTCTACTTCTCCTAAGTGAAAAATTTGACAACCAAGGGGAGGCTATAAGTTAAAAAAAAAGGAATCCTTGATGTGAATAATGAAATGGTAGAGTGGAATCAATATTCCTCTACAAAAAAACCACCAAATCTCATGAAAATATATAATGATGAAGTTATAAATCTATCATTTTTCTCCATTAACTCCCACTACCTGAGTTATAAATGAGAAAATGAAAAATAAAAAAGTAAAAGAATAAGAAATCATGAAGAAGATACAATATCTTTGACCAACCTTTAAAAAGGACTATAATTTATTAATCATTAGGGTGATCTCATATTATTATAAAATATATAATAAAAAGAAAATAAAATAGAAAAAAATTATTTACACTACCAATCATATGGTATCCGAACCCCTAATAATGGATATGGAAGAAATATTAAATAGGAGAGGGTGATATTTGATGAAAATGTAATGAATTTCATATGTTTTTTTGAGTGATGAGATCCTTCCATGTTTGAGAATTTTGAATCATTGACTCAATTATAATTCCTTAATATTTCTACATGATTCTTTGTTTTCCTATTTTGACTGGATAAATTGATGTGGTTATTATATTTGTGCATTTATCAATTTCGTTTAAAAATGGATTAAAAATTTTCCCTCACATATGGCCATGTTTGTATGAATAACATGTGTGATGGAGATTGATTTAAGGGGAACAACTTATATTTGGGAATATTCTTGGATTGATCCATGATATAGATATTGTTTCCTATGTTTTCATCACAACCATTGTATCATTGTAATAATAATCACTAATTAAGGGGTTGAGAGTCTGTTTAGGGAGTAACGATAACCATGATGAGGCCTTAAAGTGAACTTGGAGGATGTAAAACACATAACTAAAGTAAAGATATGAAAGTAAGGAAAAAATGGAACCATTTTACTCTTATATAGTGGTTGTTTATTCATTCCTAATCTTTATATTTTTGATTTATTCTTAAACATATTTTCCCAACATGAGTTTATTTTTATAAAACCATTAAGAAAATATGATTTATTTTGATGTGTATGGTGTTCTACTCTCATGGATTTGTAGGTATATTGCATAAATGAAATTCTAACTAAGTTATTATTACATGGGAAGAAAAAAACTTTATAATTATTTATTTAATTTAACATATCCAATAAAATTCTATATTTAGTCATACATAGCTCTATCAAAACACCCTTCCATAGTCTAATAAAATCACTAAAAAACATCCAAAAATAAATTCCAAAATAAAAACTAATCTATGTATTTGTCCTAAAATAATTTCAAAATGAATAAATCAATTAAAAACATGAATTTAATCCATTTTTTATTTAATTACATTAATTTCATTAATTAATTAAATGTTATTATTTCCTAAATATTAATTAAAATTTGGGAAAATAAAGAATTAATTCTGATGATTTTTTTAACATATGGATCGTATCACTCCCGTACATTAATATTTTTACATTCTTGAAAAAACTTTATATCCAAAATCAAATCCATATAATAATAAATTGTAAAAACATAACCAATCATTCATTGAAATGAAATTTATCTTTTCCCTTTTATATAAAACATTCCCTCACCTTTTCTCATCTCACATTAAAATTTTTTCAACCTCAAGAATCTATCCATGATCAAATCACAACATATACCACATGTAAGTTCATGTAACATCTTATAATTTCCGTGTATTATTTTTATATATTATATGGAATTATTATAGGACTCAGCACTAAGAATACATGTGATTCTGAGGCCTGGTGTTCCCAAAAAAATTGATTGAAGAATATTAAAAATATTAAATAGCACACACACAAAGTTTTCTTAAAAAAGCGGAATAAAGTTTAGAAAAGTATGCGAATCAGAAATCCGAGGGCACTATTGCATTCAGAGAATCAAATTTACCTTAGGCAGGTCCTTACATCGACTAGAATTGGTCGTCCGTGAAAGCTAGTTTTTGGACGTATCGGTAATGAAATATTTAATAAAAATATTTTATTTTGACACAATGAATCATTTTATTTTTATTAGAGTTTGCAAGGAATTCAGTGTTATCACCATAATCTTGGGACTCCCTTGAGATAATGAGAAGGAATTTCTCTCGATGATGATGATAGATAAAAGATCAGAATGTGGATCGATGATCAGTGACATGCCTCAGATTCGAAGGATCTCACCAACAATGACGACATGATGATCGATCTTCGTTAGTAAGTGGTCCAAATAAAGGTAGGGCATTTAACCTCTTTATGATTTCTTCCCCATTATTAGAATTAATGATGAACATGAACCAACCAACATATAGGTTGATCTGTAGGTCTATTGTTCTTACGAGACGGTTAGTATTAGGGATTTTTAAGGGGAGACTCATTACCCTCTTTATTCATCCCTCTAATGAGAACAAATCCAGGATGACATGAATAAAGGATAAGGTTCATTACTCTGATGTTCTTGGTGCCTTTATCTTCCCCCATTCTTAATATTCTTCACCGTTAGACCATCATGGCCATAGATTCACTTTTCAGGAGGCCCTGAACATGATCAGAACCATGGATCAGAGGAAAACTGACCGTAGAGGCCGCAATATTGTAGATCATGACCCGATGAGGCCAGATCTGTGACCTATTAATTTAATGAGAATTATAGGAGCCCTAGTGGTCCATGGAAGGGACCACCAGAGCATCAAAACTAGATACTGATGTCGACGGTGGCACGATATGTCGGTCACGTGTGGGTGTGGCGAAAGACAACGGGGTGACTAATGGAAATGGAGAGTTGTAGGGAGGGTGGCAGTGACTACGTGACCTCGTCGGATGTGAGGCGATGTAGGGAAAAGGGGGAATCACACGATCATGGTAGACTACATGGACTATGGGGATGCATGTGGTTGTGGATGAATGCATGATTAAGCAGGACACACAGTCAAGGTAGACCGCATGGACTAGGTGGGGCGCAACTAGGGTGGGCCTCATCTGGCGCACAAGCCTGAACAATGGAGCCATTCCACTCCAATAGCCCAAAGGGATGGACCAAGCATCCCAAAATTCCCATCATGCTAGGATGGTTTGGGCCAGACCAGGTCAGGTCAGCCGGCGGGTCGGGCTGGGTCTAGCAGGTCATATCAGACCCGGACCGAACCCATGTCAGAACTTTTTACGAAAATAGTCATAACTTTCAAAACGAGTTCCCATTTGATGAGATGTTTATAGTGTTGGGACCCTTACAATGATAGATTACTTTTGATATAATCTAAGTTAGTCTTTGTGGAAGTGTGCATATGATCTAATGGCTTGAGGAGTGAGTTCTCCAGGAACAAGCATACTGTGAGCAGAATCCAGTGGATGGTTGTGCCCTTGAGACTACGTGACTTTATGAGACTACATGACTTACCAATACTACTTGTATTATACAAAATATGAATCTCATTAGGATTGAGTGTCTTACCAGGACTACATGTCTTATCGAGACTAAGTGTCTTATCAATACTAGGTGTTTTGTGGATTAGGTCTGATAATCATGTTTTGCGTACTATAGACTTATACTTGTGTGAGATGACTGTGTATCTTATTTTGGGTATAATTCATGTATTTATTTGTGGTATAATTAATGTATTCCCTTATGGTATATTTTTTATATTTACTTGTGGTATAATTAATGTATTTCTTAGTGGTATTACTTTGTGGTTTTAGGCTGTCCTACTTAGTATTGTTTTACTCACCCCTACACGAGATTTTCCCACACATGTCATGTCTTGTGCAGATGATCATCACTGTGATGGATTCCTAGGTGGATTAGGACCAGGTGGTTATTGGAGAGACCAGAAAGTCAAGGTTTTCTCCTACAGCTTCAGACAGCTATCCCTATACCTATGATTCTAGTAGGTTTTTCTACAGATGAGTTCCAAGAACTTTTTCATTCACTTTTCCATACTATGTTTTGGGTGGGATTATATTCTGACCCTTTTTACTTTACAGTTTTCTACTGTCATACTTTACTATCGGTATCCTAGTGGTATGCATGTGTTTTTACTTAGTGTTTTTACATTTCAGCATTTTGGTCTTGGATATGTGTAAGTGTGTACAATTACTTAGGAAAATGCCTCCCATTTGTGACATATGCCTACTCAGTTCTTGTCACCCACCCCTGGACTATAGGAAGTGGGATTGGTGTAGTCATGACACAGAACCCTCTAGGATGGGTCATGAAAGTTCATGCCACTATTTACTCAAGATAAATTTAATATTTAATTGTATAAATAATTGGAAGATATATGTGTTACCATAAGCTTAAAAAATTGTAGTTCTACAAAAAATGATATAATGAAATTGTAATCAATCATGAGATATTCTTCAAGGTTATTTTAGTGGATTTGGGTTAGTGGTTTTAATTTCTAAAACAAGATCATGTAAAATAATTGAAGGCCCTCCCCATAGTATAACATAAATTAGTCATGTAATTATATTAAGAGTGGAGGGAAGGTAAGGGAAAACTGTATTGAAATCTAGCCTAAACCTAACAGGGAACTTATGGTATACTTAGGGATAAATAAGGATTGATGTAAATGGTATTTCCAAGTATAATTTTTCTATCTAATAAAGTTACGCAATTATTTTTAAAATATTTCATGTACTCTAACAATCTATAAAAAACAAAAAAAACTCAAGTTCAAGTTTACACTTAAACTATAATTTTCTATCATCAAATCTAGGGAATCATAAATAATATGTCAAAATATGATAAGAACCCTGTTGGGATGGAAAATAAAATTTGGGTTAGTGATCATAGGAATGAATTATAAAATTTAGTTAAATTTATTGAAAATATTTAAAACCAAACTCATTGAAAAATTATTCTTATTAATACTCATTTAAAATACAATTTTTTTAAAAATCAATGAAGATATCTCAAAATTATCTCAAGTGTAAAAAATTACTTGGATATTTTCTTAATATCTATATTTACTAAAATCACACAAAATAACACACAAATATACAATAAGTTGGAAATACCCCTAACCTAAAATTCACTAACTCATTAAATAAAAATAACTAAAAATATGGGTAAATGAAAGATGTGGGATGGAGGGATAAAAAATTGTTATTTTTGAGTCCAGTGGTTTCAATTAATCTCTTTATAACTAATTACACATAACTTATAAACCAAATAAATAAATCTTGATAAAAATTATCAAAATAAAAGTAAAATGATAAAGATGGATAGAAAATAATCTTGGTTCATTCCCCAATTAGGTGATATGTTATTATTTCCTACAAAAAGGTAGTTCCAGTTTATTAACCCTAGTAAGAGGGAGGATGTGGTTTACTTAATAATAAAAAACATATTTTTTTTCTTTAAATTTTCATGAGTAGACTTCGAGATAGGAGACCCCCAGTAAAAATAAAATTTTTCCAACCCCAAGAATAAGTAGATAAATGAAGTGAAGTGGGATAAAAAAGAGTATGAAGGGGAGATATCTATTATCTATGGTGATATAAATCTCTAATATATTAACCTATTATTGTTGAGGAGGAATTCACATCACCATAGGAGCCTCACACTCCTCTTCTTCCTCACAAATTTATACTACTTTTATAGATTCTTTGTCTTCACATTTTTATCTGGTAATAATATGTTTTGAGGATGTAATTAAAGTAATGGGAGGATCAATATATATTTGAGTTTATATGAAATTAAAATGGATTGATTTCAATTAAATTGAATCACTGTAATTGGTTTCCACTTATATCTCATTATCCTTGTTTAAATCATTTGGAATGATTCTAATTTTTTTAGAAAAATGATATTTCTCTAATTGATCTATGAACTCCAAAAATTATTTCGCAAAAATGGGGAAGGAAATTAATTTTTGTTGGTTTGGAATCATAGGTTCCTGTAATATATTATAATTTAAATATTGAAAATATTTAGAAAATTCATTAAGTTCATTTGTAAGTTCTATCATGAAGAATCCATAAGATTATTTCTTAAGGTCCTTAAAGAAATAACAGAATATCCACTTCTCAAAGTGTGAATTATAGACCCTCATAGCCTAATTTGATAGAATTTTGAATACTTTATTAATAGTTCTTGTATTATCATTTTAATTGAAATCATTTTTTATATTTTTTTAAACTTGAATGAAAAATACTAATATTTACAAAATATGAAGTCACATTAATTGGAGTAGAAATAATTCTATAGTAATAATGCTAAAATTTAACATAGGCTATCATGGGCCTAAAAATTTAATATTTTAAGAACATGAGAAAATATAGCACAATGTAATACATGATTTTATCTCTAAAATAAATTCCACTCAAATTAATACTTCATCTCCTGTCATAATTTTATGATATATATTTTTTGTTTATTTTTTCTGATTTATTAAATTTTTTGAAAAAAACTGAATTTTTATTTTTATTTAAAAATAATTTTTTGAAAATAATTTTTTTAAAAATGAAAATAAAATTAAATAAAATGTCCAAACATTAGAAACTACCAATTAAACCAATAACTTTTTCACAAAAATAAACCTTTTGTACAACTCATTTTTTAATAGATTCAATTCCATTCCTCTAGTTACCTCTCTGTTAAAAATAGATGAAAACATGGACTTAATAAACTGGTCAGCCATGCATGTTATCTATTATATCAATAACCATTGTCCCAAAATATTATTTAACACACTCCAATTATCCTGAATAAATAGTATGAAAATCAATAGGAAACTAAGTGTTTAAACAAAAAGAGGATCCCAAGTGGTTATAAATGAAAACATAGAGTGGAATATCAGATCATCTTTATAAAAAATACTTACTTTAATATAAATTCATAATGATGGAGTGGCATTCCTAATCCTTATCATCCATGAAATCATATAACTCAAGTCATAAATGAGAGTAGGAGAAAGGAATGAATTTAAAGAACAAGAAATCATGAATAATGTTCCAACTCTTTGATATGAACTTAATTAATGAATATTATTTACTCATCATGGGAGAGATATTGACCCAATACATCCTAAAAAATAAAAATGAAATAAATAAAAAACAAATACCTATAATACTCAAAAATAGGGATTTGAACACATAACAATGGATTTTAGAAATGTATTATATTATAAAGGGTGATATTTAATATTCATGTGGTAAATTCTATTTAGATTTGGATAAGATATGATATATTTCCTTATATGGGAATTTTGGATCCTTCCCTTGGTTTTTATTCCTTAATATTCCACCATGATTCTTTATCTTTTACTTTTGATTGTATGAAGGCACATGGAAATGATATTGGTGTATTTAAAAATTTTTCTAAAAAAATGGAGTAGAAATATTCTCTCAAGTAAATCCTCACATGCATGGATACCATGCTTAATGGAGATGGATCCAATGGACATAAAATATATTTAGTCATGTTATTTTCTTAACTTTTGATATCAATATCACTTATTTTTATTTAGTTATATGCATCAACTTATGGTAATCATAAGTAGTGACTAAAGGGTTGAGAGTACATAAAGGGAGTGATGATAGATGTGAAAAATCCTTATAGTGCATTGGGTTGATGTGGCCTGTATTACTTAAGAAAAGATACATGAAAAAAATTACACCTAATTGCTCTTATGAAATGGGACTTTATTTATACTCGAGCTTCAAATTTTGGATTTATTCTTACATAACTTCTCCCAACATGAGTTTATATTACACAACCTTATAGAAATTTGGATTTATTTTTATGTGTCTTGTGATCCACTTATACATATACATGTATATCTTATGTAGCTCTAATTCTAGTTTAGTTACCCTTACATGGGCAGTAAAAGCCTTTATAATTATTCATTTAATCTGATTTTTCCCTTGAAACTCTGTGTTTAATCACACCCAACTTGAGAAAAACCAATTTTAATCTACCATATCATATTATAATGACAATATAACCTTCCCAGATCAATTAAAAAACCAAAATAACTGTATTTATTTACCGAAAATAATTTCAAAATGAAAAAATATATTTAAATCATTAATTTAAGAAAATAATAATTTAATTCAAACAATTTCAAAAATTACTAAAATGTGATTAATTACTAAATATTAATTAAAATATAGGGTAATAAATAACTATTTCCTTTGAATTTTTTTCAAAATATAGCTTACATAACTTAGATTATTTTCATCCCAAGTGGGGTATTGATTGGTTGATTTTTTTCAAAAAAGGTATTAAAGAAGTTGATTCTTAATGATTATGTTTGAAGTTATGAGTCTCACGATGATTGGTTTAAGAATATAGGGAAATTCTGTAAAGGATTATTGAGTTTAGAGTTTTGACTTGGGAACCTAGTATTGGTGTGAAAGTCGATGTATTCATTCACCAAGACTTTAATAATATGTTGAACAAAAATGAACACTAAAGGGTCATTTGCAATATATGGTTAGAATGGTACATGCATCATCTAGTAGTAGAAAGTCCATTATATTTATAATAAGATTACACCCATAAATAAAATTATCATATTAATAGTAGGGTCAGTAAAATCATTTTCCAATGTATGTGCCCCTCACTACTGATTTGTTTAGTGATGAAGCATAGATTTAGGAACCCAATTAATAGTTAGATTTTTCCTATTATTAGTGGGAAGATCCTTCACAATTTTTTCTTAGAGAATACCATCTTATAGAGTTGGGGGAAATTACCATTATGCCTAATGAAACTAAACATATTTTGAATGCACTATAATTTTCTAAGAGGTATGAACCTCACTGGTTTTGAGGTGAGCTCTATCCTAACGTGGAAGTGGACTGGTTGGAGTTAGATACTCACATTTTCTATATGATTTGGAAACCCATCAACTAACTGAGGGTAGATTAATTGAGTCTTCTATATAGCATGATTATATATTGATGGATGTTTTTTACTCAAACGTATGATGGGGTTTACTTTACCAGTGTTGGAATTTAAGTATTTATTTATAGAGAGTCTTATCTAGATGCAATGTGATTTTTTTGAGTTTAGTAGATATTCTACCTTCATCATCTTGATCGAATATGTTTTGAGATTTACAAACCCCATGAGGTGCCTCTGAGAATGATTCATGATGGTTTTTATTCAATATTTGAAAATGGTGTGAGGTATCTAGATAAATATTTTTCTAGGGTTATGACTTTCTATTTCCCTATAAATTTTTGATTCCCTAAAAGAGTGTTTATGATCGAGATCTTCATTCCAGAGTTATACCATGGTTTTAGAATCCATCATTCTCCTTTAGATAGATAGAGTGGTATAATGGACACCTCTACATTGAATTCAATATTGATATTAGAGGGAAACGTTTTGTTGGATTGGTGGACCTCTAAGATGCAATTTTGACATAGGATTAGGTGGTGTGGGAGTAGCTAGAGGTAGATAGCTCTTTGATACACATCCACCACCCCCAACTCCATGTTCATTTTAAAATTTTTATTCATAATTTGTTGAATTTGGGTGTATTTACTAGCCACACCTCTTTATCTAGATACACTTATAAGTGTAATTTTTCCTCTCCCTCACATATATTAATAGTGTGATATTGTGATTTATGAAATTTAATAATTTCTAGATAAGATCTAGTAGAATTATACTATGTGTGGATAAGTTATTAAAAATCCAAGTCTATGATTATTTTTTTTTGTTAAAATGTGTTATAAATATGATCACTAATGAGAGAACAAGTCTATATTAACCTACAATGGTGAGTAAGACCCTCATATGTGATGAACGAGGCCAAATCTCAGAAAGTTTTAGCTGATTTATCACTAATTGGTGGGTTTATCTTGGCGAAATATTGATTCTATAGAAGAGTGGTTTCCTACAGTGATAGAGGGTATCCTGAAATATTTTACTAAGGACATCCTAGGTTTCACTCCTTGAGTGATTCACTTCCTTACAACTTGATTTCCAGGACTACACTAATATCTCATACAGTTTATCAGATGAACTATACAAGCCTAGAGAGATGATGGTGTTGTTGGAATATATTTTTAGAGAATGGTTTCATCAATATTAGTTTGACCACTTCGACTAGTGGGAAAATAGAAATGGTTATTTGAGGTTAAAATCAAGAATAATCTATATCATCTTCAATTCCATGAATAATAAATTCAGTATATAGTGTTTTAGTATCACTATGAAAACTTTTAAATCCCAATAATGTCATTGGGGGTAATGAACAACCATTCTATGTTTTTGAGACCCATAGATCATTTACAGTGGTCTTCATCAATGAAACCCTCATTTAATATAGGTTAAAAAATTATTTGATATTTTTCCAAACCCCGCTTTGAGAGAATTAGTTATTTTGTGAAACCCTAATGTGTTATTTCTAAATTATAAAGATATATATTTTTGGGCATGTTATATAGGAAAGTGATAAAAAATTCACCTCCTTGAAGATTGATAATGGTAGGGATTATGTGATTAGAGTAGAATAGTGTTAGTGTAGCAGCTAGTTCACTCAGTGGGAGATTTGATGCTCAGTTGATTGTTGAGGAATATGAGTAGATATCCACATTTCATTTAGTTTTTATAGAAGTGTGTGATGTATATTACTTTATAATTAATATGGCTACCCAAATTTTCATGACCCCATCCTTCCAAAGATATCGTAATGAGGGGAGAGAGATAATGACCCTAGAGTCCTGCCTGTAGTAGGTCCGGGGTTGGTGACTAGCACTGAGGGTATATAAATCTTATGACATGGGAGGAATTACTATCTATTACAAAATATGACCATGAGATTAGATGAATAATCTTCAAGAAAAACCATGAAAGAATGTAAAAAAGAAACCGAAACCATCCCACTTGCTTGTATAAATAGAACTGATACATATAAAATTATTCAAAAGTAAATACCCAAAAGAAAATCTAAAGTAGCAACACTATATATTTATAAAGATAAAATCTAGTAACATTTATCAAAGTCCACATAATCCTCCTAGAAATATTAAAATAGTTTATATATATGTAGGGTGAGCATAAAAGTATACCCAGTAGGAAAAACAAAGTATCTCATACAAATGTGAAAGAAACATAATAATGCACCTGTGAGCAAACAGAAGAACCAAAAAATCATAAACTGGTATACTAACCAAAACCAACCTCACTAAGGAACACTCAAAAAATAACACAATCCATATAATATAATATAATAATTATCACATTGATAAGGGTACCCTGCACTGCTTTCCTATGACTATGCCGATCTCACACCCTAACGTCGTATGTTCGGGTGCTCCCATCTCTTCCACATCACACTCCGCCCCACAAGCATGATCACAACACATCATGCCTATAGACACCTTGTATATCCACCCCACAAGAACTTCCAAATCAAGTCTCACCGTAGACACCTGGTCTGACCACCCCACATGCACTACCACATCACATCTCATCCAAAAACACATGGGCCACAACACAACCACTGCCATAACTAGAGTAGTAGGGTATCATGAACATGTAGGACATTACAACCATTCTGTCACCCTACCATAAATGACCCCCACCTAAGGTTTCCTTAGAAGCACGATCATACCACGTCTCACCTGAAAAAACCTATGCCACCGACGCACAAGCACATTCATGTCTCGCTCGAAAACACCTATGCCACCACCCCACAAGTACGATCACATATCGCCTGAAAATACATGGACTATCCCATCTCACCTGAAGACACCTAGGATATAAAAACCACCATCTAATGCACTAACATATATTTGGACATCACAACCTATGCAATACCTACCTCACCTAGAAGAGAGAGCGGGAAAGAGCGAGTACCCATCCTTCCGTCCTCCTCACTAGATGTCAAGAAAAAGACTCCCCACATGAATATAATGGTTTGGGAATATAGTTCATGATGTGTGTCACGACCCGTCCTCGGGGCCCGTGCCATGACTACCCCAATCCCGCCTTCCATAGGCCAGGGGCTGGAGACTATAACCAAAGGCGTAATCCCGATAAAAGGGAAGGCATTGCCTTTTTAACCTGTAACACACACACATAGTCTGAACACAAGAAGTAGAGGAAACAAGTACTGAAAATAGAAAAGTAAGATGTGCTGAAAGTAAATGCACCAGTATACAAACCCAACTGAACAACAAGTAAAAGTACATGTAAAAGGGAAAACAGATCCTAGATCGTCTGCCTGGAAATCCTACTTGAAGGGTAGGTACAGAACTCTAACAACCCATCCCTACGTTACGTACCATCTAGTTCAACTCCGAGCAGTCTCCCGTTCTTCACCCTCATCCTCGATCACTGATATCCGTCATCTGGACAGAACATAACAGGGTGTGGGCGAAGCCCGTGCAGGGGTGAGTATAACAATACTCAGTAGGAGACCCCGAGACCCCCAAAGGTCTCCTAGAATCCACAAAGGATAAACCAAAATATAAAGATACAATATCAAACTATCAACCAACCCTACTTAGGTATATGCCCATACGTATACCTAAGCTACCGGTCACAGTCCGTCTCCAACTCTTGAGCCCAAGCACAACCCAGTCCGCACAGGAATTAAAGTCAAATACCATGATGATAATGGTTCAAAGACATGACTCATCTCACATAGGTATACATCTTTCGTTGAGTGTTAGATATGATCAGATGTAGTCACTGATTCATCTAAGCTGTCGGACCCACACAGGATACATGACCATCAATTCCTCATCTAAGCTATCGGACCCACACAGGATACAGGACCAGCTAAGCTATCAGACCCATATAGGATACAGGACCAGCTATTCTGTCAGACCCATGGAGGATTCCAGTACAGTAGTTATCGTAGTCGAACTAACAGAGGATTTCGGTACAGTAGTCGTCACTGTCGAACCCACGGAGGATTTTGTCATCTCAGTCGTCGCAGCCAGCTCTAGGGTTGAAACACACAGCACGCTCGATTCCGGGTGGGTCCACTCCTTGATTCAAGTGTGAATACATAAACTGTCATGAGGTCCTGATTTTATGTATCCTGAAGTTCCGTCTCATCAAAAGGATCCCAATGCGATAGACGACGCGTCAATCGGACCCCCGGTCTGAGAGTTATTGGCATTTCTGTTCCAGGGGCCCGATTGGATTTACGCTCGATCCAAACCCATCCATTTTCTAAATTTATCCAAAACTCACTTAGAGTATCATAAAAGGACTACCTCGTCTCCAGGTTCCCAGTGCTGTAGACGGCGCGTCGATCAGACGCGCGGTCTTGGAGATATTCAGATTTAAGCGGAGTCGGGCCCGGACCATCAAGCCTAGTGGGAAGGCGGGTTGGCCCGACCCGGATCGGTAGGTCTGACCCGGATGGGGGTCGGGATGGCCCAACTCTTCATATATGACCCAACTAGGGGTTGGCCCAGCTCGGTGAGGCGAGGCCCACCTGCAGACCCGACTCGCGAAGCGGGCCAGTTCGGTTTGCCCGGCGGTGCCAAGTGGCACCGCCTCTCCATGCCGGGCCAGTCGTAGTAGACCGGTTCTGCCTTGCACACGTGGGATGCATAGTGGGCCATAGTTCTCCTCAACGCGGCGCCTGTGGGCACCGTGGTCCACCATCCCGGCTGGCAGGCGGCCAGCCGGTTCGCCCGGTAGAGCGGCCCATGGTCGCGGGCCTCGATCTTCTTCTAGGCGGCACCTTCGGGCCCTGCGGTTCTTCAGCCCGGCTGGCAAAAGGCCGGCCTGCTCAGATCGGCAGAGTGGCCCACGGACGCGGGCCACATCCTCCACCTTAACACGGCCAGCACGACGGTGCTGGTCCTCCACCGCCGTGGCCCGACCTGGCCGCGGCCTTCGGCTCCACAGCACGGCATGATGGCGCCGTGCCTCTTCATCCGCCGCGGCCCTCCCGGCCATGGTTCATCTTCCATCTTCCGTGGTCCTCCTGGCTGCGGTAATTCTCTAGCACAGTGTGACGGCACCACGCCCTTTTGGCTCTACCTCTGTCATCATAAAATGGAATCAACAAAGGGGAGGGTCGAGCCATGTTCGTGTGGCCCGAACCCACCTCATCATATGATATCAATCGACACATCATTCCCCCAATTTAACAATGTCGAATGGAGGGAAGAATCAAACAATAAAGTAACCCCTACCTCGATTCAAAGTACATTGTTGAAGTCGCGGAAGACGGCGTTGCGGAAGACGGACGTAGTTCCATCAACATCGGAGTAAATAACGTTGTCAGTGGTGGCATTATTTACGGGAGACGTCTTCCCTTTCTTGCCCCGGGTTGTAAAGAAAGGAGTCGCGTCATCATTCTTCGGTGGAAAAATGGCATTCTTCGTCGAGAGTATATTATTCCTCCAAGAGTTCCTCCCAATTCTCCCAACCAAAGAAAAATTTTACCCCCCTCAACCATAATAATATAACCCATATTATTATGTTGGGAAAATGATTTCAAAATAATTCAAACACACAAAAAATTAATTAAATCATTAATTAGTTGTGTTGGCACCATAAAAGAGAAGCCCAAGAGTTTCCCCTATTAATGGGGAGATCAAGGGGTTCAAAAGGGGAGTTTAAGGGGGTTGAGCTCGTGTGGTCCCCACCAGATAATATCCTACCATGGTAGGTTATGTGGGAGTGGGCCCCACCTCAAACTTCCCTTTAGAGAAATTAACCACCTTTTAAATAAAAACTATGTCACATATAATTTTTATTTAATTTAACAAGAATCCCCAAAAATTAACTTCCACTCCGGATAAAACGCAACTGCGGTAAAGGTCTCTTTAAGTGAATACCAGCACTGCGAGTTCATCGGTGTCCTCAGATTTCAATTCCGAGCACCTGTTCAAAGGATATAAAATCCCACACGTAAATTTACTGAACTTACCCGAACAAAACTTTAGAAATTGATTTCGGGCACACTGAGCCTCGGAATCAGGCGCCGTCAGAAACTGAGGACTCATAAAATACCCTTGTATTTAAGAAAAAAAATTTCCATAGAATTTATGAGTCTTTAAATTCTCCCCACCTTAGGGCTTTACGTCCCCGTATGCTACAACACACACACTAAGGAAACAAATGGGGGTACTGGGCATGCATCT
This sequence comes from Viscum album, assembly GCA_963277665.1. Lineage (NCBI taxonomy): Eukaryota > Viridiplantae > Streptophyta > Magnoliopsida > Santalales > Viscaceae > Viscum > Viscum album. The sequence goes on from OY728128.1 coordinate 66,528,247, forward strand.
GAGCCTCTCGCTCCCATTTACTCTCCTGGAGGTTCCCTTGCTGCTAGCGAATGCACAATAGAGGAATCAACCATCCACATAGGACCCACTCTTGTCGATCCTCAATCTCCACTGGAACCTCTGTGAAGGTCTCCCTGTCATCGATGTCGAGCTCCCCATGGTTGATGATGTGGGATGGGTTGTGTATGTATCTCCTCAGCTGATATATGTGGAAGACGTCGTGCACCCGGTGAAACTGAGGTGGAAAGGCCAGGCGGTAAGCCACCTCGCCTACTCTAACGACAACCTGGAATGGTCCAATGAATCGCAACGATAACATGCCGCCTGGGACAAATCTCTATAGACCTTGTCGAGGTGAGACCCACAGAAAGATGTGGTCGACATCCTCAAACTCCAATGGTCTCTGTCTCCTATCAGCATAGGACTTCTGTCTGCTCTGGGCAGTCCTCATTCGCTCCTAGATGATCTGCACCTTCTCCGTTGTAGCATGCACCATCTCTGGTCCTACAAGTGCTGACTCCCCTGGGTCAGTCCAGTACATAGGCAATCTGCAAGGTCGGATGTACAATGCCTCGTAAGGTTCCATCCCGATGGTAGAGTAGTAGCTGTTGTTATATGCAAACTCTACCAAGGGAAAGTGATCCTCCCAACTGCGACCAAAGTCGAGGATGCATGCACATAGCATGTCCTCGAGAGTCTGAATGGTCCTCTTAGTCTGGCCATCCATCTGAGGATGGAAGGAATTTCTCAAGAAAAGCTGCGTCACTAAAGTCTCCTATAACCCCTTCCATATCTGGGATGTGAAACGAGAATCTTGATCGGAGACGATCGTCGATGGCACACCATGAAGCCGTACGATCTCCTGTATCACTACAAAAAAGAATAGTACATTAGAGGGGGTTCTGAACAACCCCCTATAAATTCATTTTCTATAACATTAGAGGGTGTTCTGCACAACCCCCTCTAATCATCGAATTTAGAGGGGGTTGACAACCCCCTCTAAATTTTGTTAGCATTTTTTTATATGTAGTTGGATTTTATAGATGGTTATGTTAAAATTTTTACTACTTTATTAATTAGTGGGGATATATATTTAGTTACAAGCACTATATATTCGGTTAGAGGTGATATATATATATACTCCCACATACATACATACATACATACATATATATATATATATATATATATATATATATATATATTCAGTTGGATTTTAGAGGTGTTATATGTGTGTGCGTGTTATACGGTATTTTTTTAAAGAAAATAGTGGGGGGTTCAAAACCCCCTCTAATGTAAGACATCAGTGTGGGTTCAAATCCCCATCCTGAACCCCCAGTAATGTCTTACATTATAGGGGGTTCACAACCCCCTCTAATTTAAGAGATCAGAGGGGTTGTGAACCCCTACTATTTTCTTAAAATAATTCATAATATATATATTGTATATATTGTATACATATATGAATGTATTTATAAAATGTTTAATATATTATATTCATATAAATATGTAATATATATATATATATATATTAATTGTGTACGTATACACACAATATCTATATATATTTTTTCATAATATATTTTGGTAATATATACACACACACACACACGTGTATTCAAATAAATAAAAACAATTGCAAATAAATATTTAAATACACATTTGAGTTTGTGTGTTTGATAGAAATGTATTTATAAAAACATACATACATACATAATTTTATTTAGATATATGTAAATGTATAATTTATAGAGGTGTGTAGAAAATATATATATACATATATATTTATATTTATATAAATATAGATAGATGTTATTTATTTAATAGATTAAAATATATTATGAATTTTTTTTATCTTAATAAAATTATTAATATATATAAATACAATAATATATAAATTATGTGTAAATTTTTTAATATATATATATATATATTTATTAATATATATGCTTATTTTAATAAACTTATTATATGTATTTAAATATATTGTTTTAATAATGTTTATTTTAATAAACTTATTAATATATATAAATACAATAATATATAAATTGTGTAAATGTTTTAATATATATATATATGTTTACTAAAATATATACATATTTTAATAAACTAATTATATGTATTTAAATATATTATGCAAATAATTTATATTTTAATAAACTGATGAATATATATAAATAGAATAATATATGTATTATATAAGCAAAAAAGATATGTGGCGTACTGGTTTAGGCGCATGCTCTAAACCGAGGCGGAGCATTGTTCGAATCCCTTCGGTTTCAAAATTTTAGTAACTCGCCGAATATGCTGTCTGAGAGGAGACCTGTGGCTGGACCGGGGCTCATTGAGGAGAACCAGGTCTGTGAACCGGGGGCTGGGCTGGAGGGAGAACCGGAGGGCGGGGTTGGACACTCATGCGGGGTGACTGGGGCTGACCGGGGGACACTTGGCAGAGGACCGGTGGGGGACAGACAGGCAGGAGGAGACCAGGACTTGGGGGACAGACAGGTAGGAGACGTGAGGCGGGAGGCGGGGAAGACACATAGACATAGAGGGCGGGGACTGGGAATAGGACAGGCTCACACACATAGGAAGACCGGGACACAGGACACGGGACAGGCAGTACTTGGGGAGGACACACATAGGCACATGAAGATGACATGAGACTGGGAAAAGACAGGCGGGGGAGACCGGGACTTTGAGGAAAAATAGGCAGGAGGCGAGGCACACACAGGAAGACTAGGACACGAGAACAGGACAGGCAGGGTAGATGGGCGGGCAGACCCGGGGGACACACATGAGCGGCGGGATGGGGAGAATTGGAACAGGACAGGTGCACTAATTGGGTTTAAAAGACAAAGCCATTAGAGGAGGTTGTGTAAAATCACCTCTAATGTAATAATTAATTAGGGGAGGTTTGAACCGCCCCTAATCCCTCTATTAGTGGCGGTTGGGGTCATAAATGCTTCTAATGACTACCATTTGTGGTAAATTTTGGATAACATTAGAGGGGGTTTAAACCCCCTCTAACATAACCGCCACTAAATCCACCATTCATTTACCAGCACTTCCTCAAAATCTCCTATACTAACAGTAGGAGGACACATTAGCTGCGGTTCCTCATAACCACTGCTAATGTCTTTATAAGGGGTTATAACCGCTTCTAATGTAAAAATTAACCCCTTATACAGTGGTCATTTTTTTTTGTAGTGTATGTAGAGGCGTCCCAAGCTCTCTACTGAGCCCTGCTCTCTGATCGATAGGAAGTGGGACAACTTGGGGAGTTGTTTGACAATCACCCAGATAGAGTCGTGTCCTCTAGATGTACATGGAAATCCCGTCACTAAATCCATGGATATCCCATCCCATTTCTACTCTAGGACCTCTAAGGGCTAAACCAAGCCTTCTGGAACCTGGTGCTCCACCTTCACTTGCTGACAAGTGAGGCATCGCGAGACAAACTCTGCTACTTCCTTTTTCATACCCGACCACCAGTGCTATCATCTGAGGTCTTGATACATCTTCTCCACTTCTGGGTGTACCTCTAAAGGGTAAGTGTGAAACTCCCTCAACACCTCCTCCTGTAGTGCAACTGATACCATGGTACGTCCTCTGAAGAGGACGACGTGATCCCCCCCTTCAAAAAACCCATCAGGTGCCTACCCTGAGGATATCTAAACGTCATGTCTCACAGTCAACATCCCCACACTGTGCCTCTATGACTCACTGAAGAAGTGGAGGAGTGACTTTGAGAGACTATAGAAAGGCTTCTCCATCTCTATCCACAAAGGATATCTGCAACGCGGCCAACTGCTCTGTCGCCTCTCCTAGCAGCTGAATACCTGATCTCCTACTGAGAGCGTCTGCTACAACGTTCCCCTTTCCAGGAGTATAGACTCTCTCGAAGTCATAGTCTTGGAGGAACTTGATCCATCGTCACTGTCTCAGGTTCAGGTCCTTCTGTGAGAAGATTTACCTGAGACTCTGGTGGTCAGAGTATACTCTAAAATGATCGCCAATCAAATAATGCCGCCACATCTTCAAGGCGAAGACAAATGATGCTAACTCCAGGTCATGGGTAGCGTAGTTCTGCTCGTTCTGTCTCAACTTCCATGAACCATACGCGATCACTGCTCGCTCCTTCATCAGGACACACCCGAGTCTAGTCCCTGATGCATTGCAGTAAACTATGTACCCTACGCCCTCCTCAAGTAGCCTCAAGATGGGCGCACTGGTCAACCTCCGCCTCATCTCCTGAAAGAATTGCTGGAATCTATCTGACCACAATAAGGGTTACCCTTTCTTAATCAATGATGAAATTAGTGATGCAACTCTGGATAAGTCTGGAAAAAATCTCCAGTAGTACCCAGCTAGTCCCAGAAAACTCCGCACCTCCGTCACACTCCTGGGTGGCTCCTAAGAAAGTACTGCCTCAATATTTGCTGGATCCACTGCTACTACATCCTCGGAGATGACGTGTCCCAGAAAGTGAAACTATCGAATCCAGAATTGGAACTTCGAGAGCTTACCATATAGCTTGTGCTCTCGGAGTGTATCTAGTACTACCCAAAAATGGTATGCGTGATCCTCCTCAGTAGTCGAGTAAATCAGTATGTCATCGATGAAGACTACAAAAAAGCGATCGAGGTAAGGCTAGAAGATCCTATTCATGAGACTCATTAACACTTCTAGAGTGTTGGTTACGCTGAAGGGCATAACCAAGAACTCATAGTGGACATACCGACACCTGAAGGCCATCTTCTGCACATTCTCATCTCGAACTTTGAGCTGGTGATAGCCTGACATGAGGTCTATCTTTGAGAACCATCATGCTCCCTTGAACGGATAAAAGAGGTTGTCAATCCTTGGAAGTGGGTACTTGTTCTTCATGGTCACCTGATTCAAGCGATGGTAGTCAACACACAATCGCAAGATCCCATTCACCTTCTTGGCGAACAAAATCAGAGATGCCCAGTGTGAAACACTGGGTTGGATAAATCACTTCCCCTATAAGTCCTCTAGCTATAGCCGCAGCTCACGAAGCTCGGCGGGAGCCATACGATATGCCGAAGTAGATATCGGTGCTCTCCCAGGGTACAGGTCAATGTAGAAGTCTACATCTCTATGAGGATGTAGTCCAGGAACATCATCAAGGAAAACATCAACGTACTGATCCACCACAATAGGAAAACTCAGACTCCGCACATCAACTGCTTCTAGGATGAGACTAGCCAACTGAAGTGTGATTGGTAGCCCCCTCCTATGCGTCAGTCCATCTTGTGCTAAAAATGTTCCCTTCTCGCCGGTGAAGGTGAACCTAGTCCCATCCGTGCAAATACACTACACTTTTCACCTAATAAAGTCAATCTGAGCATGAACTGTAGATAACCAGTCCATACCCAAAATGACATCGTAAGGCCTCGACGCCACTACAAGAAGATCCCAGCCGAAGCTCTTGCCTCCTAGAGTATTCTCACACAGCCGACACTAGTGCGTAATCATCAAGTCTGCTCCTGTAGAAGTTTCTAGCCATAAGGATCGAGCTAATGACTCCATCAGAATCTCTGAGCTCTAAATGAGGGAAATAACAATTAATGAAAGACTCTCAACTGTGTCTATAAGTACTATAGAAATGGTGGAGTAGACACAGATAGTACCTCAAATCATCTCAGGTGTGCCTTGGTCATAGGACTTGACTGCCTGGAGCTGAGCCTGCCTCTGTCCGCCTACTCCCTGTGGTCGGGGTGGACCTCCTGGTGGTGGTGGTGGTAGAGCCTCAAAACGTCATCCACCACCCGCTGCTCGGCTAGCTCCTCTGCAACGTCCGCCTGATCCTGGCAGACAACCATGATCAAACCTCTGCCTCTGCCTGGGAGGTCCTTCTACTATCTGCTGCACATCTTCATGGCGGGTCGGACAGTCATGAGCCATGTGGCCCTTCCCACGGCATGCATAACACTAACTGCCCCTCGTATATATCTAGCACTGTCTCATGTGCCCCTCACAACTGAACCTGTATCCTAGGGTCGCCCACCTGATGGTCAAGTTCGTTTGGACCTCTGCATCATCTGTCTACTAACGGCTGCAGAAGACTACACTACGTGTCGCCCTGTGGTGGGTCTCACCGCTGGTGACTGCTCAACAAGAAATATCTCCACTAGAAGGGCTCTCTCTAACACCCCCACCTACATCAGAATGTTTAGGGGAATCGTCGAAGCCCTGATCTCATGCCTGAGTCCCTTCTCAAAGGTTTGGGCCCTGAAGAATGGGTCCTGTACCATATCCGTGGAGTAGCATGAGAGGTCGGTGAACCTCAATGAGTACTGAGCTACTGTCATGATTCCCTCCTGCAGATGAAGTAACTCTTGAATCCACACCGCACGAAGGGTAGCTGGAACAAACTCTGAGCAGAAGAAACTCTCGAAGTCTGTCCAGAGTAATGACGCCTCGTCATTCACCTGGAGCATCAGGCTCCACCATCTACCTACTGTTTCATGAAAGAAACTCGGGGAAAGGATCATCATGAGGTTGGCTGGTGTCCCTACTAATATGAAAACTCTCATGATAGCCTCCAGCCAATCCTTAGTTTCCTATGGGACCATCTATCCCTGTAACCTGGGTGGTCTCTGTCACTATAACTCGTGCAACGCACTCAAGCGGTGTGCACTCTCTACTGCTAGAGCTGGTGGTATCGGTGGCCCAACGGGTAGTGGTACCGCTAGTACCTCCGCTGTGATATGGCCCTGCACCGAGGCCTCGTCGCTCGGTGGGCTACTATCTCGTACAAAACTCAGAACTCAAGATGGCTGCCTTCATGGGGCCATCCTGAAAAGAAACAGGTGCGCCATGGTTAAAATAGTATACCTGGTGAGTTGGAAAAAAGTAATCACAAATAATTTTTTTTCAAAGGAAACACACAAGTAATTAGTGTTTTCATGCACAGAGTCGGAGATCAGATGTCAGAGTCCTAGTGTATGGATACGTCGGCCGCCACACCAACACCGGTTTCCCTAAACTGATAACCACACCCAAAACACTTAACACTATTGCCGTTAAAAGAATCGGAGTCCAAGTTCTGCAGTAGAACCAACTGATCTGATACCAATTTGTCATGACCCATCCTCAAGGCCCGTGCCGGGACTACCCCAAGCCCGCCTTCCATAGGCCATGGGCTGGTGACTAGCACCAAAGTCATAATCCTGATAAAAGGGAAGTCATTTCCTTTTTAACCTTTAACTCACACACAGTCTGAACACAAGTAGTAGAGGCAACAATTACTAAAAATTTAAAATTAAGATGTTCTGAAAGTAAATGGGGCAGTATACAAACCCAATAGAATAAAAATTACAAGTACAAGTAAAAGGGAAAACAGCTCCTGGATCATCCTCCCAGAAATCCTACCTGAAGGGTAGGTATAGAACACGAACAACTCGTCCCTGCGGTACGTCCCATCTAGTCTAACTCCGAGCAGTCTCCCGTTCATCACCCTCAGCCTCAATCACAATTGTCCGTCATCTACAAAAAACACAACAAGGTGCGGGCGAAACCCGTGCAGGGGTGAGTGTAACAATACTCAGTAGGTGACCCCGAGACCCTCGAAGGTCTCCATAAACCACAAAGGATAAACCACAATAGAATGATACAATCAGAAAGTATCAACCAACCCTACTTAGGTATATGACCATTTATATACCTAAGTTGCCAGTCACAGTCCGACTCCAACTCTCAAGCCCAATCACAACCCATTCCACATAGGAAGTAAAGTCAAACAACATGATGATAATGGTTGGAAGATGTGACTCATCTCACATAGGTATACATATTTCATAGAGTGTTATAGATGATCAGATGTAGTCACTGATTTATCTAAGCTGTCGGAACCACACATGATACATGACCAGTTAAGCTGTCGGACCCACACAGGATACAGGACCAACTAAGTTGTCGGACCCACACAGGATACAGGACCAAATATTCTGTTGGAACCACAGAGGATTCCAGTACAGTAGTCATCATAGTCAAACCCACGGAGGATTCCGGTACAGTAGTCATCACTGTCGAACCCATGGAGGATTTCGTCATCACAGTCGTCGCAGCCAGCTCTAGGGTTCCCGCACACAGCAAGCTCGATTCCAGGTGGGTACGCACCTCGAGTCAAGTGTCGATACATAAACTATCATGAATTACTGAGTTGATGTATCCCAGAGTTCCATATCATCAAAAGGAACCCAATGCGACAGACGACGCGTCAATCGGACACCCGGTCTGAGAGTTATTGGCATTTCCATTCTAGGGGCCTGGTTGGATTTACGATCGATCCAAACCCGGTCGTTTTTCAAATTTATCCAAAAATCACTCAGAGTATCGCAAAATGACCTCCTCATCGCGATGGTCCAAGTTCCATAGAAGGCGAGTCTATTAGACGCGCGATATAGTAGATATTCGGATTTAAGCGGAGTCGGGCCCGACCAGTCAAGCCCAGTGGGCTAGCGGGTCGGCCCAACCCGGCTCAGTAGGTCTGACCATGCTGGGGGTCAGCCCGGCCTGGCTCGGTGGGTCCGACCCAGTAGGGGGTTGGCCCGGCTCGGTGGGACACGACCCACCTGTGGACCCGGCCCACAGAGCGGGCCAGTTTGATTCGCTCGGGGGCGCCAAGCGGAGCCGCCTCTCCCTGCCCGGCCAGCCGTAGCCAGCCAGTTCTGTCTAGCGCACACAGCCCGCACAGCGGGCCGCGTTTCTCTTCCATGCGGTGCCTGTGGGTGTCGCGGTCCACCACCCCAGCCGGTAGGCGGCTGAACGATTCGCCCTGAAGAGCGGCCCGTGGTTGCGGGCCGCAGTATTCCTCCATGCGGCGCCTTCGGGCACCGCGGTTCTTCAGCCCGGCCGGCAAGAGGCCGGCTGGTTCGGTTCGGCCGAGGGGCCCGCGGAAGCGGGCCGCGTCCTCCACCTCCAGACGGTCGGCGTGATGGCGCTGGTCCTCCACCGCCGCGACCCATCCGGGCCGCGGCCTTCGGCTCCATAGCATGGCGCGACGGTGCCGCGCCTCTTCATCCACCATGGGCCTCCCAGCCGCAGTTCCTCTTCCGTCCGCCACGGTCTTCCTGACCGCAGTTATTCTCCGATGCGGTGCGACGACACCTCGCCCTTTCGGCTCCGCCTCCATCATCATCAAATGGAAGAAACAAAGGCGAGGGTCAGGCCGTGTTCGTGCGGCCCGAACCCTCCTCTTCATATGATATTAATCAGCACATCATTCCACCAATTTAACGATGTAGAACGGAGGGTAGAATCAAACATTAAAGTAACCCCTACCTCGATTCAAAGTATGTTATTGAAGTCGCGGTAGACGGTGTTGCAGAAGAAGGATGTCATTTCATCAAATTTGGAGGAAATGACGTTGTTGTCGGCGGCATTCTTTGCAGGTAACATCTTCCCTTTCTTTCCCTGGGTTGGAAAGAAAAGAGTGACGTCGTTTTTCTTTAGTGGAAAAAATGGATTTATTCATCGAGAGGATATTATTCCACCATGATTTCCTCCCAATTCTCCCAACCAAAGAAAAATTATGCCCCCCTCTACCATAATAATATAACCCATATTATTATGTTGGCTAAATGAATTCAAAAGAATTCAAACAAACAAACAATTAATTAAATCATTAATTAGTTGTGTTGGAACCATAAAGGAGAAGCCCAAGATTTTCCCCTATTAATGGGGAGCTCAAGGGGTTCAAAAGGGGAGTTTAAGGGGGTTGAGATCGTGTGGTCCCCACCATATAATATCCTCCCATGGGAGGTTATGTGGGAGTGGGAACCACCTAGAACTTCCCCTTGGAGAAATTAACAACCTTTTAAATTAAAACTATGCCACACATAATTTTTATTTAATTTAACAAGACTCCCCAAAAATTAACATACACTCCTGATAAAACGCAACTACAGTAAAGGTCTCCTTAAGCAAATACCGATGCTGTGAGTTCATCGGTGTCCTCAGATTTCAATTCCAAGAACCGGTTCAAAAGATATAAAACTCCGCATGTACGTTTACTGAACGTACCCAAACAAAACTTCAGAAATTGATTCCAGGCACACTGGGCCTCAAAATCAGGCGCCATCAGCAATTGCGGACTCATAAAATTCCCATGTATTTAAGAAAAAAAATTCCCGCGGAATTTCCGAGTCTTTACAATGTGGGTGGGATGCGTATAAAAATAAAAAATAATATAAATAATATAGATATAGACACACACAACCCAAATCTATGGGTTCATAACCAACCACCAATCAACTCACAACATCACCACTTTCGCTTCCATCGCTAAATACATAACACCACAAAACAAGAAAAAAACACCACTTCACATTTCCAACCAATTTCATTTAAACATCCCATTCTTTTAATTATTTATCATCAAATACACTTAATCACACGACCCATCATTTAATTATTCATTAACCATTATCATTCTATTAACCAAACCAACCCATGTCATTTCACTGAAAAATTAAATAGTTTTTCTTCATCACTACAAAGGCATATAGCACTACAAAACCACATATCACAAGAAGCACATCATTCCCATCATGCCATCACCTCACCACCCCAAAATCATGACCAATAACCACCTATTCAAACCAAAATAATGGACAAAAAAACCACCACCTCACTACTTAAAAAACACACCCAATAGACCACCACCTCACTACCCCAAAGCACAACCAAACAACCACTTATCACCCCACACCCCATTACAACCACAAATTGCATCCCCTTAAGCATGAACACACATCACTTAACATCAATGATAATTTTATAGATTAACAATGGGATCTTTTCACATTTCAATTTACTTTAGGGGTGTTATCTCATAATCCATAATCCTGTTGTAACCATTTTACTAACCATATTTATGTTGTTCATATATTTTAATTTTTGGGTGATATGGAAAAAATTAAAACAAGAATAACAGTCACAACACATATAATTTAATGAAAAAAATCCCCAAACAACCACATTTTTTAGTGGACCATCAAGCCCGTACAATCTATCAAATCATAATAATATCAAAGATGTAAAAGCATGCGAATCAAACCCATTTACCACTTTCAATTTTAATATAACTAATTATTTATCTTTTATTAAGACAACCAAAAAATAACCCATAGATAACAAAATAACACCCCTACCACATGATACGTAATAAAGAGGAATAAGGGATTCCCTACGTCAAGGAAGATTTTCTAACTCACTGTGCACTATAGGGAGAAGAAGAAATGCCCAAAAACCACAACCAAACCATGAGAAACCACAGATAAACCTACACCACATAAAATTATTATCAAAATGCATCCCAAATAATAATCCAAAACCAAACTGCACCACCATAGTGAAAATATAATGAATAATTGAAGGAAACAGATGATAATGAGTGGAGAACTCACCAGGGATTAGAGATGAGAATATGGGGACCAATTACCGTTTATAGGAATCTCAAAGTGACAAGAGGGGGAGTCACTGGTTTCATGGAATGAGATAGAACATAGGGTTTGAGGAAAACATGAGTGATATATAGATTTATAACTACACTACATCAAGGATTTACATGTTATATAATCCCCTTTCACAACATGTAATCCCTGGGGTTCAATTTCACTGAAAAATGTGTCCAATTTTTATTATTTAACACCAAAAATATAAACATCATGAACTAGCCCAGGAAAATCCCTGAAACAAATTTTCACATCTTTTAAACTTTACATGATGTGTATTTCCTACAATAGAACTGCTGCACCTTCCGCCTCTATTGAAAGCTCCCAAAACCTCGCCTGAACACCTCCAACCACCAAAACTGGAAAAGTAACAAACTAGAAGGGCACAAAACATTACAAAATATACCTATCAAATGACTCTCTGCCTCGATAATCCAAAACCAATAATAGAAGGAATGGGTTCTGAAGAAACATCCCATGAGATACCTCTCAAGTATCTCATTATACCTCAAACACTACCACCAGCCAAACACACCAAACCAGATGACCATGAACATCTCATGCAACCTCATCACCACATAACCAAAAACTATCTCCTCTCAGACAAACACACTACCATAAATCCATATCAACCTCCGTGATGCGCTAACCACCAACCATTACAACCAACGAACCACACTGTCTCGAACACAAGAATCAGGAAACTCCATTATCCTTGTCAAGATATTATCCACTCTAGGTGACACCAGCTCACCAACATTGGTTTAATTACATCAAAGTTAATGCATCATGATTAGGAATGGGGTATTACCCTTTTAACATGGTTGGAATTTATCACACATCATACGTTACAGAAGAGGGAAAACACCTCATATCATAAAATAGTAGGATCTCGACATCACATCACAAAGTAAAAATAGAGTAAAGAAAAACAAAAAAAGACATGATTACTAGGAATGAATAAAGGATCCTATCTAACTGTGGTGGAAATTACAACCGATATTCCAGTTTTCCAACTCACTCCAATACATCAAAGGGCCCAAAAATCCTTAGAGAAAGCTTATTCCCCCTACTAAACCACCAGTACCCACATCCAGGGGAAACCGTCAAGAACACAGGGTCCCTTACCTCATACTTTGTGGGACTCCTGTGATCTACATAAGACATATGCCAATATTTTTCTCTCTAAACCTCTCAAAAACATGATAAACCTTCTCTATCATGCTATTAAATAAATAAGGACCAAAAACTGTTGCCTCCCCTACCTCCATCAAGAAAATAGAGAACTACACACTCTCTCATACAAATCCTCAACCAGATCCATGCTAATTAAAGAGTGATAGATTTTGTTATAATAAAACTCAACCAAGGGAAAGTATCATTCAAATGCTCCACCATATTCTAAGATGAACACCCACAATATATCCTCTAATTTTTGGATAGTTCACCATGTCCCCCCTTCTATATGAGGGTGGAGAGTAGTGCCGAGGCGTAACTGAGTTCCAAAATCATGATGATATCCTCTCTAGTCTCATGAGTTAAAACATACATCCTGATCTGAGACAACATAAATCATAAATCCATTCAATAGAACCATATCATCTATATACCTCTTAGACAAAGCATCCACTGTGCCCGAATCCTTGATCACCAAGAAGTGTGTTGATTTTGTCAACCAATCCATGATCACCAAGATAGAGTCACAACCTCCCTATGCTCTGGGTAACCTTGTGAAAAACACCTATCATTATTTCATCCAATTTCCACTAGAAAACATATAAGGTATACCAATAACTACCCAAAACATGATGCTCAACCATTAAATGTTGTAAAACCAAGCACTTAACCACAAACTCCGGCACCACCTGTTTTATCCCAAGCTACAAAAATGCATACTTAATCCACAGTAGATATTGGATACTCATGGGTGTATAGCCTAAGGTGATCTAGGAAACTCATGAATTAATATATTGGGCATCACTTCCAAAAAAAACCTCCCATGAATAAACACTATGTTCATACCGTCCTTTGACCATCCCTTCGAAGTATCACTATGGCCGACACGAGCGCACATCACCTCGGCCTCTGAGTCTCCCTACTAAGAATCCTCCACCTATGGAATCAGAGAATACTATACCATAATATGAAACAAATATACTCTACCACCATCTACCAATTCATCTAAGTGAGAGGAATCAGAATTATCCATTACTCTCCATGAATCTGTAGACTCTTGAACAAAATCCTTCCCAAAATGCTTGCTCAAAGCATCTGCCACAACATTCCATTTTCCTGAGGGGTAGTTGATATCAAAACCATAATCCTGAAGAAACTCCATCCACATACACTTTCAAAAATTCCGATCACACTAATAAAATATACACCTCCATATATTGTGATCAATGAATACCACAATATTCTCATCAAAAAGGTAATGCCACCAAAATTTCAGTGAAAAACTACCGCTGCTGACTCCAGATCATGGGTGACGTAGTTTTACTTATGTAGACATAAATTCCATAACTCTTAACAGATCAATAGCATATACTACATTAGTAAACTTCCCAATCATAGATGGGGAGCATCACAAAACAACTCAAACATCACCCCTCCTCAGGAAACTAAAGAAATGGAGCACCAACCAACATCCCCTTTAGGTAACTGAACACTACCTGACACTGATCGGTCCACTAAAAATATAGATCCTTCTTGTTAAAATATTTCAATGGTGATGAAAATCATAGAAATAAGGTACAAACCACTAATAATATCTTACAAGACCAAGGAATCTATAAAACTATGCCACTTTATTTGGTGCTACTGAAGGAAAAACTGCCTCGACCTTTGAATGGTCCACTACCACACCCTGTTGAGATGCCACATGCCCAAGGAAATTCCCATATCGTGTAAAAAAATTACACTTGGACAACTTTAAATAAAACTGGTGATGTCAAAGGACCTTAAAAAAGACTCTGATATGTTCAAAATTATCTTCCTCTAACCTTGATTAGATCCAGATATCTTCTATGAATAAGATGATGAACTAGTCTAGGAACTCACAAAACACAGAGTTCAAAATCCCAATAAACATGGATTTTTCATTCATAATACCGAAAAACATGAATAAAAAGTTGAAGTGTCCATACCTGCATCTGAAGGTAGTCTTTATGATATTTCTCCCTTCTCCTTCAACTAGTGATATCCAAACTGTAGATCTATATTGTTAAATCAAGACACCCCTCTCAGATATTTGAAATGATTATATATCTGTAGAAGGGGTACATATTTTTGAATTTAACCAATTTAACCTCTAGTAGTCGATGCACAACCTCATACTACCATCCTCCTTCTTGGAGAAAAACATTGGAGAACCCCCTGGTGACACATTAGGCTAGACAGAACCCTTCTACATCTGACCATTAATCTAAATCCTCAAATCCTACAAATCATAATGTTTCATCTGATTAGGATCCATCGAAATTGAGGGATCACCAAGAAAAAAGTATATGCTGATCTCAACATCATGTAAATTGGGGTATTGTCACAAACTACTCAGTAAAAATATCTATAAACTCACCAATTTCTCTAGAAACCTCAACCATCCCATAATCTATTTACTCCACTGATAACTTAGCCAATAAATAAATATGGGTCTCTACACATCGACTTCCCACCTGAAAACCCCACTCACCAAGAAAAACCACACGTTGGGCATCCACATCCGAAAAATTGACTCTCCTTTAGAATAAGTAGATAAAAATATGCACATAATACAACTAGTAGATGGAAAGGATGACATTTTATGGATAAAACTATAGCAAAAAAAGATCCCCATGGGACTGATGTGGCCCCACCGCCAGTATTAATCCCTGGAATACATCAAAAAATATTGTATGGGCTCCAAGTAGCATAGTAAACCCTAGGGGAATGAGAATCATCTCTACATACATTTATAGAGTATGGGATAAAGTGAGTGAAATAAAGGAGTGTGAATCTATTGAATCAAACAAGGCATAAATAGGGGTACTAAACAAACTAATCACACCTATGACAATCTCTGGACTCTCTGGTACTACCACCGACACTATATGAAACTGACCACACCCATCTCCTCTACCTCTAGGATGAATACCACCTCCATGACCATGATGAGGTCTAGGTACTTGATCTTATGTAACATCCTATGGTTTGCCTCTACCTGCTCTATCTCCCCTTATCAGGGCATAAGTTAGCTACTCTTGCTGCTGGAATGGTATCACTGAAAATTTCTGCTGAGGTTGGGGCTGAACCTATACAACTCCACCAAAATGAGCTTATAGAATTGGTTTGAAATAGTTATAGTGATGTCCACAAACCCCAAAACCAAAATAGACTGGCACAAATCTATGAGAAAAAGAAGAGACACCAATGGATCTAGAAGGCTGGAAGGGAAGGTGTTGAGGTCGACTCCTTATTGGTTGAAACCTTGAATGCCTTGGTGCACAAGAACTTCTACTAACAACTCTACTCCTTGAGTAACCCTTCTGGTTCCCATATCATGGTAAAAATACCCATGATTTCATTTTCTTGATCACCTATTCCTACTTTTTAAGCACCATATATGTTGGAAATGTAAAAGGAGTAACTGAATACTGGATAGAAGGATAGATTTCCTCCTCAAGATGTCTAGCACGAGACTCCTGATTTGGGAAAAGACATGGGGAAACATAAATAAGGACCTTAAACTTGATTCCCAACTATCTCACTAAGATACTCCCCTACTGAAGAGAAAGAAGTCCCTACCTCTTTACTTCTTTTATGGTTGATGAAATAAACTCTTCCCAGAACACCTTATAGAATTCAACCCACAAAATATATGCATCCTCCTGCTCCCCTAGGTATACCATCCACCACGGACATGTAGCTCCACACATTTGGCTAACTAATAAAGGGACCCCATACCATACTAGGTCTTGGATCATACTGGAAGTGATCTCGAGTACCTCTAGCTAGATCTATATCTCCACATCGAAAACACTACCCCATACTTTCCCAAATATTTCTTCTAAAAAGAATTCAATTCCCTACACCATGCCTCATACCCCTCTTTCATATTAACCCTATGCCCATAAAATAGATTATCCCACTGAACCTCATCTATCAGAGCCACATTTTAGTGATAAACATGATCCATAGATGAAAAGAAACAGAAATTTTTCCTAAGACATGGTAATATGTAATTGTATTAAGATTTATTTTAATTCATTCCATTCATTATAACTTAAAAATAAAACAAAATTAAAATAAGAAAAAAATTCATCATAATGCATGAACCTATCCTAGGTCCCCACATTGAGAGCATGACCACCTCAATTGGTTGTTCATTAATTTTATAGTCCATGCACTGGATAATGGGGGGCCCTAAAATCCCATTTCCTAGCCAGTCTCCCTAGTCTATGTCATGAACTAAGGTCAACTAAAACTATTCCCTTACCAGACCGTACAATATGCACTATTCCTAACTCCAAACTCCATCCTATATCTCAACCAATATTTTTGATACCACTCTCTCATGACCCCCTCCCTCAAAAGATGCCACAATAAGTGGAGAGAGATAATGACCCCTATGTACCACCTTTGTTAGGCCCCAGGTTTATGAATAGCACTGTGAGTATCAAAATCTCATGAAATGGGAGATATTTCACTATATAACAAAATGAGATCAGAATATAAGATGAATAACCCACAATAAACACCATTACATAATATAAAAAGAAACCAAATCCACCAAATATTCATTTATAAATAGAACTACCATGGATAAAAGTCCCTAAAAGTAAACACCCAAAATAAAATCTAAAGTAGTAACACAGTAGTTTTAAGAACCTATCTTTTTTGAGGTATGTATCTCTCTAATTTTTTCATTATTTTTTCTTTTGGGTGAGTTTTGCCTCATATTTAACCCTTGGTGGCTTTTTTTCATAGATACCTTTCATTCGAATAAATGGAGTATAGGGTTGTAGGGGAACATTATGAAATCAGAGAGGATCTATGTGGAGGGACTTTTTTTGGGGAAAATAAATTAATGTCCAGAGATGTATTATTGTTTCAATCAATGGAGTCTGAGTATAAATGGGTTAAGTATTATTAAATATTCTTTGTATGTTAAGAAGCTTTAAATTGGATTCAGGTTTTTTATAAGGAAAATGGGATGAAAACCATCTAAAGAATATTTAAACATTGTGTAAATGGATTACACTTTATGTAATGTTTGGGTGTTTTCAATAAAATAATACGAGGTGATGCGTTTTTCAGCATATCCAACTAAAAAAAATACATGACATGTAACTACATTACACGAAATGTAATTATATAACCTATTATTTTAAAATATGATGTGTCGATGTTTTCTCCATTAAACCACATTCAAATCTTATCCTCTTAACCTAGGGAAACCCTTCAGGTGATTTTGGAGTGACAACCTTCCTTCTAGATTTGTTGATAATGTAGTTGATCCCTGGTAACTAGTTTTGGTCTAGTTTTTCCTTTTCTACTGTGTTTCTTAAACATTTGTGGTGTATTGTCTTGACCATGTACATTGTAGGTTTTTATCTGGATAATATCTAATATTATATCATTCTTCAATCATCTACACCTTATTCCTGGTGAGAGTTTTCCATTGGAAGTGTTATGTTCATCGTCAGTTAAATGTATGGGGTATAAATATTAACCCTATGGTTTGATAATTTCTAAGCATATGAAATATTAAAATTTTGATAACTTAACATGCACCCAAATTAATTAAATAATAAATAGAAAAATTCCTTAGATTCCGTTGGTTTCAATTGTTTTTGACATAGATTGAGGATACCCATTGGGTGGGATAACCATGAATATAATTGAACTGGATAATGTATTAAAGCATGTTTAGAATTACATGAGACCTTAGGTGATTGATTGATATAGAATACATAAGTTATAGATTACTACATATTGATTTCAATATTGATAAATTTTTATTCAAATGAATGAGTTAATTGAAAGATAAATGGTAATTTACACAATTAAACATTGAGTAATATGATGTGATACTGTGATATCCATATTATTATGACATGTATTGTGATCCTTATAGAAATGATGACATATTGGGAATGGAACTAGAACATGAACACTTATATGATGAAATTATTATATTGAGTGGGATCAACCCAGTCCCATGCTATAATTCTTATAGGGATTTGACTTGGATGCTGTACTAATTATAGGGACTTGACCCAGATATTGTAATACTTATAGGGATTTAACCTAGATACTATAATGCTAATTAATATTTGACTGAATTTTTTATAACTATTTCATGATTATATAGTTGTGGTTGTCATGGTTGTGATACATGCTTATAGATATTATGATAGGGAGTTGACTCAGGTTTTTTTATTTTATTATTTGTTGAATTAATTAACACACTTGTTTATCGCATTATTTTATAAACTTATTATTAGAGTATTTTGTTTAGGAATGGTGGTTTAAAACTATTGAGTTATACTCACACCATATTTAGGTAGCAATTTGGTACCCAATAAGATTACGTGGATGCAGGTTTGAACAAGGGAAAATAACCTTACAATGGATTGTTACTTGCTGGATGGTCTGTAGTTTGGATGCGGGGCTGACATGGGGTTTACGACATGGGACTTTTGAGTATTTATTTTATTATTCTAGTATTTTACTTATATTTTTCCTAGAATTACATTTATTTTAATTCCAACTTTTCATTACATTATTCATATTATTATTTATTGGATTATTCAGTTGGATGTTACTATTTGCTTCTTTTATGTTTATGTTCTGATTTATTTCATTTATATCACTTATTTCTACTATTATGAAACTTGATATCAGGTGGTAAAGTCTCGAGATTATGCATTTCACTCCCCTGTTTCTATTCGTCAGCCTTTTACACAAGGGGAGGTGCACTTGTGGTCTCAAAACCAACCCTTTTTGGTCATGTGAGAGAGTACTGGATCAGGAGATGTTAAAAATTGGTATCAAAGGAGAATGTTTTATTTTATATTATTTTTAATTACTATTTGAGATAGTTTGAAAGGATACTATGATGTTTTAGGACTTGGTAATGAGATTGTACATAAGAGTAGCCGACCCATGTACAGGGGAAAATCCGAGTGCTTAGGGATGGGATTGTTATTTGTATTATGTGCTTGTTACAATTGAAGTTATTTAAACTTGGTTGGTTCACATATTGTATAAGGTTATTGTACAATAATGTTATTAATTCATTAGATTTGTACTCATGGCCCGATATGGAGTGATATGAGAATGCATTCATCATAATAGGCTTATAGGGATATATATATATTGTCACTCATTGTTCATGATAGGGAAATATTTATTCACATGTGATATATACTTGTCTATTGAACTATGATATGAGATATCTGTTATACTTGATAAATGAAATGAATTGAAATTTCATGTTAAAACACTTGTAAGCCATGTTGTGAGAGACCATGATTTAATGGTTCTCTTTTTTAGTCACATGTTAAGTTTTACCTTTTTGTTACCAGTGTCTCAAGATGTGAATTTTTATTATAGAGAAAATGCCTGCTCATTGTCCTTTACTTGTGAATTAAGAGTCTGGTAAGCATCGTGCTCCTAACATAGCTGAACCAAAGCTTCCTTCAGTTCCTGAGGATCAGATGGAAGTTCAACTTAAAAAAATATTCATGAGGGTCATGCAATCCATGTAAAGAGAGACTATTCACACTGTGCCTTCAATGATTTATTTGAGATGACAATTTCAAATATAGAATCCACCTACATTTAATAGGGAGGGAGGCCCCTAGGCATCCAAGTTCTATATCAAGTTAGTCCGAATGATATTAAATAATCTTAGACACACACTGATAGAAGGTTGAAGTTTTCTGCATATATACTTCATAGACCTACCCAATGTTGGTGGGATATTCTAGAAGAAGATGGGTAATTGGATGATCGGTCCTGTAAGGACTTCAAGACAAAGTTAATAAGACATTTATATCCCAAAACTTTGTGGGATGAAATATATCTTGAGTTCATGAATCTGAAATAGGAGGGAATGTTAGTGTTGGACTATGCTAGACATTTCACCAACTTGTAGCACTTTTCACCATCTTTAGAAGATGATGAGATCTATAGGGTGAGAAATTTCAGGATGTTCTTTATTATGTTATTAGTTTTTAAGTGAATGTTTTTTATTTTAGTAGTTTTGAGGATGTGATGAACCACACACTCATCATGGAAGGGAATCTAAGAGAGGCCCTGAGAAGTGGTGTTGCTGTTTCAGTAGGATGAACTGGGAACTATTCTTTGTGTAGAAATATGCATCTCTATGATATTTTTCACCAATTTAGCTATGGGAAGTGTAGTAAGGGTAGTGTACAACCATTTGAGGACCATGTTCCATTGCAGTGCTATCATTATGGCATGTTTGTCCACAATCTCCCACAATGTACTTATCCTGTAGTTGGGTTTATTCTCTGTGGAAGATTGGGTCATCTTCATAGGTTCCTTGAAAACCTTCCACCATAGAATAATGAAAAAGGATATGGATGGGAACCTGAGTCAGGAAGGGGCTCAGCTACCCTAAAATACACTGGAAACTGGAAAGTGGATACAGTTGTGGCACAAATGAACCTAGGGGTAATCACCTCAAAAAGGCTAATTTGGTGTTGAAATGATCTTTAGTTTAAGGCATTACGGGGGTATCTAAGACTAAAAACCCATACAAAAACTCAATAATAATATTATTTATTAAATAAAATTAATTTTATTAACCATTTTTAAGGATTTAATTCCTAATTGCTTTAAGGGATCATGTTAAGATGTATGATAAAACACAACTTAAATTAACCTAGATAGAACAATAAAAGTTATAAGATAATGCAAGTGAAAGATAGTTAAAATGAAAGTATCATAGGTTGGAATGAATGTGTCATTGAAGAAGCAATCATGGGATTGAGATTACATATTTATGTGATAATTAAATCTTATTTTATTGGATATCACCATAATCACTTCAGTTTTAGTGTTTGGTTGAAACATTATCAAAAAAATAAAGATGAAAAATATATGTATCTATAATCTACTATGCTTTATTAAAAAATAATGGAACATATTTAATGATTGAGAATATTAGAAAATTCTTATTATGAAAGAAAAGGTGAGTGTCCTATTCTTAGTAATGTTAGTGAAGATGATATCTTAATAGAAATTAATTACCGATACTCTATATATTTAATTAGCATGTGATATTTATGATATTATAGTATATTCTAAAGTTTATAGGGATTATGTGACACATATAATTATTTTTCTTTAGTAGTTATATTTTAATGGTTTGGAAACATATATTAAATGGTTTCAATAACCTTGAAAAGTGATTTTATGATAATTTTATCTGTTTATGGATAACTATTTAACAATACATGATTGATATAGGGATAATTGTTAGGTTTAATATATTATTGATGTTGATAAAGTAAAGGTTTTATTTATTTTGAAAAGTTAAGTTTGATAGTACTGGTAACCTTGGGATTTATAATTGATTCATGACATTTTTGGCAAAGTTCATCACATTTTTGGGATTGTGGTGTATATAGACTAGATTTGGACTTAATGAACTAGTACATGAAGAAAATAGTTAATTTTTGAAGGAATATTTTACTTTTATATGGTTTAATATATTGGAGACTCATATGGTTTTGGTAAAGGTATATAATGGAGAATATATGATTATGGTGTATACATATTGGGGTACATGATTGTATGAATGACTAATGTTGTTTTAGTAAAGATAATTAACTTGGTATAACCTAAGAGAGTAAGTTAGATATCATATTTGAAGTCATATCCTAAAATATAGATATTTTAAGATTACTCTCACCTACTTTAACCAGTGAGTCACGATTAAAATTGAATGGATTAAATTATTTAAGGGGGATAATGTAACAAAAAAATATTTTACGTTAATCTTTTATAAAGTAAATATTGTGTTCAATAGATTTATCCACAAACAACACAAAACTAAAATTAAACCATGAAAATTTTAAAAACTTAAGTCCTCATCATTTAATTAGCAGGTATTAATAGTAGTAATTTATTTATGAAATATATTAATATATATTATTATTTTTGTTTCAAATTTACTTAATTTATTATTTTTTTAAGAATTTACCTTTTTATTCCATATAATTTTTCTTAAAGAAAATGATGTATATTTTTGTTAAATTTTTATTTAAATAAAACTATAATATTTATTAACTAATTATAGATTTATTATTATTTTATAGAAATTAATAATAAGAACAACTAGTATTTTAAAATGTTATTTTTCTATAAAAATATTTTCTCATTATATATTATGATTTTATTTAAAAGTTAAGATGTAAAATTATAGAAATTTATTTTGAAAAAATAAAATTTATTTTCAAATTTATAATTTTATTATTACTCTAAGATGAAATTTTGGGGTTTTTCTAAAAATATTGTGATTTTTTCTGAAGAGTGAAAATATCTTTTTTTATAAATAACATGAATTTTATGACATTATTAGTATATAAGTATGAATTTTAAATTTATGAAATATTTTTATAACACCAAATATGTATTTTATAAGTGGATTTATAATTTTAAATTTTTTCTTTCTAAATTATAATCCCTTATTTTACATTTTAGAAGATAAGTTGTGTTTTTCAAAAAATGGATTTTAATACATTATACATTTGGTATTTGAAAATTAATATAATGAAATGGATTCAAAATTTAGACTCATTAGGTATAAATTTTTTAATAAGTATCATTTTAATTTTGGGCACAAAGGACACGTTACCTTTGGTAAAAACTAGCCACCATGGTAAAAGTTGAAATGGTAAAAGTTAAATAAAATATAATGGTAATGGGTTGAAAACATTTTTGGGAATATTTGTTTGAGGTGATCAAATTTTTTTACTCCCCTTATCAATTATTTTCCAATTTTTGATCCATTTACCTTGAGAGTTACTTCCCATTATTAAAAGGTTTTGGGTATTTAAAAAAATGTCATTCCTTTTCACGTATAAAAGGTGCACTCCCCTCATCACTTCCACACTTACCACAACCCAACTATTTCATCCCAAAATATTCTTAAACCTCCCATTAAAATTCTTATATACTGTAATAATGTTATATTATTCCCAAAATACCATCTCTAAAATAATTTACCCCATTCTCAATGGATATAATCCAAACAACGGGGTATAAATTTCTAATAGCTTCTTTCCCATTTATATTTCCTTATATATAATTATTATTTAAAAATTTCCATTTAAAATATTAAAATGAAAACATACATATAATTAGTATAATTATTGTTATTATAATTTTGAAATAAACATTAACTAACATTCCCTTTTCTATTAAGAAAATTGAAACTGCCACTCGTGTGTTGTGCGGATTACCGGCTCCACGACACAACATTTTTCAATTTTTTTCATGACCTAGAAAGGTTGGTACTCATAAGTAATTTAATATATATGTATGATATTTATGAAATATTATAAATTCTTAAATTATAAACCATATTACTTGTTTCAACTATTCTATGGAAAATGAAAATTTTATTCCGTACATATGTTTGGACAATTACTGTCATGGAACAATTTATTTCACTCATTTATTTTCATCACCTCCTTATAGGGATGGTTATAATAATGGTTTTAAAGGATAAATATGATTTTTATGATATTAATGAGGTATTTGTTTAAAAAATAAAATATCCCACTAATGGTATGAATGATAAAATTTCATTTTAAAATTAACCGTCTAAAACAAGAGAACTAAGAAGTAGAAAAAAATTTATTCATACTATGTAATATTTTCATATCCATTAATTCTTCTTACAATTCCTTAAAATTATTATATATCACACTAAAAAACACTAAATATTATCGTTATATATATGATATAATTATATTACAAATAAAACTCCACTTAATCATCCATTAATCATGGAATGTGCATGTTTGGGTTGATCTAACCACATACTCGAACAATATTGTGAATTTATAACATTGTTTAATATTGTAAATTAATTAATATTATAATACGATATATGTATTTAAATAATTTTTTTGGTTCTATAATGGTAAAATTATTAATAAACTCATTTTATAAAAAATACTTTTTGTTCATCAAGAACCACCAAAACATGCTTGTTATCGATTTTATCTTCGAAGAGGTAGAATAAAACACTCATGAAAGGAATTTAAAACATCATAAATTATTATAAATAATCTATATAAACACCTTTAATGAAATTTTTGAGTTAAATTTCTTAATAATAATGATTAGAGACACCACTACTGTGAAACTAGTACAAACGACCAAACTATAAACACATAATGTTGGAAAATTGGTAAAAAAGAAACTAACTAGAGTTCATATTAAGAATGAGTGTAAATTAAGAGTATTGATGAAAATATATATTATTCAAGTTCTTAATTAATTTATTATGAAATCGATGTTTGTGATATAGTATGGTTAAAGTATGTTTGTGGATTCTTTGATAAGATGAAAGAATTTTTTTGTTTCATTTTAAAATCTCTTGATATGTTGGATATTACACACCATAATTTATTTTATGTGGTGTGATTAATTCATAATGAATTTATTTCTAATTATTTATTTAATTCATGGGGTTTTAAGACCCATATCACCTTCTTTATTTACATGGACTTGAATTCAAAAGATACTATAATTGTAAGGGTTTTCTTGGTATGAAATCCGATTCTTTGAGACATAATAAATTTTATTCCCCATGCTTTCCTTGTATAGTGTATTTGTTTCACATGGATGTATTTTTATCATATTGTTTTTTATTTCATGGGATATACTAAGACAAAGCATGTTCCCTTCTTTATATGGTTATTTATTCCATTGTTACCCCAGTAGTAAGGATTTTTGTTAACTCAATTTTCATTAATTGAGTTATAATGTTTCATCCTGAAAATTTCTTGGTTTATTCCAAGATAATATAATAAAATATGTTATTTTATAACACTATTTAGTATAATTAGGTTTTAATACTAATAAGTTTTTATTACACTTTTTACAATATTGGTTTTTAGAAAAGGTATTATCCAACTGTGAAAAATGACCATTTATTTTCATTGTGAAATGTTTTATATTTAGATCCAAATTTTCTAAAGAAATATTTCTTTATTTTCCAGGAAATATTATTTGTTTTTTTTAAATTAAGAGTGTTATAAAAATTTTCACTTCACCTTTTTGAGAGTTACTTTTGATAGAGTTATATTTTTTTGAATTTTATTTCAATGTTAAAACTATTTTCTAAAATATATTTTATGATTTCCCCTACTTTTTTATTTTCTTATTAAAAAGTTTTTACACTCATAATAATTATGTTTCATTGTTTATCCTCTAATATATATATATATATATATATTTATAATTTTGGGTAATGAACTTACGGTATCGCATAATTTGATTCTTAATCCCAACTTGTGTGATACCATTCGAAGTATTATTTTACAAGGATGTTTGTCATCTATTTCCACATCCATTTGAGTTTAATTTATTACATTAGGTATATTTGTTTCTCAAAACTAACCACCTTCTTTCTATGGATGTATTATATAATGTTCTTTTATATCGAGGATACAATCCATCATTGATTTTTTCTTCCCTAACCATATACTATGAATAGGTAATTTGTTTTCCAATTCCTTGCTTTGTAAATATCCTATTATCCATTTCTTTGATGGAAGGCTATTCACCTAGATTCCATAAAATCTATTGATTGGAGGAATTTCTGAATAAACCATATACCATTTATCTATATATTCTGAATACCATATGCTCTATTATAGTGATTAAATGGTACTTACCTATAATTTTTCTGAATATATTTGGATAACCATTTATTTTCAATGATTATATATTTAATTTATTATTTATGGAATTAGGATTTTTTTTCCTTGTGTGATTCTATTTTAAATGGATATGTAACCCATGTTCTTCCCATGGGTTATTTATGATATGAAAATAATTTATTTTATGTGGCACACATGGTTATGATTAATCTTTATGTAATGGGTGTGCCCTATATATCCATGGAATTCATTAGTTATATATCATAAGATATTGGTGGATGAGTAGTGATGCTAAATCAAAAATAGAAAATAGGTTCTGATTCCTAATCTGCTATGGGGAATAGGTGAGTGAAACTTAATCCCCCATATGAAATAAGTGAGTGAAGCCTGATCCACTAATAGAAAGAAGTTGTGATACCTTGTCCACTCTGTTATGATTTCTTTGCCTATGGATGTGCCATAATTCTCAAGTATGTATTTGTTTTGTAGATATATGATATTTTAATGATGCACTCTTATGTTATTCCATGATTTATGATATATGATTTACTGAGTATGTTTTTTTATATATATTAATTATACCCATATCATCATAGTATGTTCTATTATTATATTCAATTGTTATCAATTATATTTACCCTTACTAAGAATATGAGGTCACCACTTTATCATGATTCCATTTCCCTATATTTGAATAAAATTAACATGTAATATGTGACTAGAAGAGTATATTCTGTAGAGGATTTTTGGAAGATATTAAGTAATTTTTATGCATTTTTTAATTGTTTAAAAATTGAAATTTTATATAAATAACATGGTTTATACTAGTTTATTAATTTTCATAATTCTATAAAACTCTAAAGTTAAATGGTACATATAATGTAAATGTTACATTATTTGTGAAATATCTTGTAATAAAGGATGTGTTTCAAAGCTGATGTGTAAAGTATTTTATTTTTATAATTGGATCTAGCAGTGCATATAATGGACCAGGCTTAATATACATGGATATTACATCCTTTTTCATAAATATTCAACACATTATAAAAATACATATAGGATCGTAATAGTTTAGTTTCTTTGGAAACATGAAAAAAATATTATATCATGGTGAAAGATCTTCAACATCTCCCATAAAGATCTCCACCATTATTACTTCTACCTAAAACATTTCTTTATAACCCGGAGAAAGGAAACATGAAAATGGGAGAGCTCAAATTCTTATTAAGGGTAAACAAGGAAGACATGTAAGAATAAACATGAGTGTAAGGGTACAAGAACATGATCATGTAAATATAAGATCATACTCCGCATATCAAATATCATAACATAGATCATGAAATAAATATTGGAATTTCATAAGACATGAATCACATGAAATAAAGAAAATGATCCATGAAAGAATAAGATACGAATAAGATGGACTAGTGGAAAAAACGTTTTACACGTCGGTATTTTTTACATCGATTCCATATAACCGACATGTGAAGCTATAAAAATCGATTTATCAAGTCAGTTATTGTATAAGCGACATGATAAATCAATGAGAATTAATTTTTTATTTTTTTTTATTTTATAACCAGTGTAAAAAATACCGAGATTAGATTTATCATGTCGGTTATTTTATAACCGACATGATAAAGAAAATCAAGGTAATTTATCACGTCAGTTATCAAAAGATCCAACGTGATAAAACACTATTTATAACGTCAGTTATATAATAACCGACGTGATAAATTATTTTGTATTTCGATTATTAAATTACCGATTTTATAAACATAGAAAAATAGTTTATCACATCGGTTATTTAATAACAGACTTGATAATGCTTTTAAATGATTTATCGTTCCCCGTATTCAGTCATTCTGTTTTCTTCCATCAGGCGACCTGCGACTCATCTCTCACACACGGAAAACATAGAAATAATTATTTAAAGTTGTGCCCTCCAACCTCATTTTTCCAACATCATTCATCATCTTTATTATCACCAGATATATCCAGTTGACTCTCAATACTCAAGTAATCCTCACATGGCTCGGTTTCAGTTATTATTTTTGGCGATGCCCTAAACTAATTTTTTGAGATGTTATTTTTTTTATCTTTTTTCTTACTATCATGGTAAGTTTCATAGTGTTCATTTATACCATGCTAAAT
Source organism: Viscum album (assembly GCA_963277665.1). NCBI lineage: Eukaryota > Viridiplantae > Streptophyta > Magnoliopsida > Santalales > Viscaceae > Viscum > Viscum album. The sequence goes on from OY728128.1 coordinate 66,556,796, forward strand.
TCTAGTTTTTTAAACCAAACCATGGAAGTGATATTAGGAAAGTTTACGATTTTTGTGTGTTCTATCGTGTGTGTGTGCACGTACAGGGGGTGTCTAAGGGGGCGGGGGGGGGGGGGGGGGGCTATCCAAGTGGGTGGGGGTTTTTCCAGGGGTGGGGGGGGGGGGGGGTTGTCCATGGGGGTGGAAGTGTCCAAGGGGGTGGGGGTGGAGTCCAAGGGGGTGCAGGGGCTGTCCAAGGGGGTTGGGGGTGTCCAATGGGGTGGGGGGAGGGGGGGGTCCAGGGGTTGAGGGGGATATTCAAGGGGGTTTGGGTAACTAGGGGGTGTCCAGCTGGGTGAGTGGGCTGTCCAAGGGGGTAGGGGGTGTCCGGGGGGTGGGGGGGTGTCCAGGGGGGTGGGGGATGTCCAGAGGGTTGGGGGGCTGTCCATGGGGTGGTGGTGGTGGTGGTGGGGGGGGGGGGCTGTCCAAAGGGGTGGGGTCTGTCAAAGGGGGTGGATGTGTCTAGGGGGTGGGGGTGGTGTCCGAGTGGTGGGTGGGGGGGGGGGGTGAGGGGGATTTTCAAGGGTGTAGGGGTGTCAAATTGGTGGTGGTGGTGGTGGGGGTGTCCAGGGGGTGAAGGGGCTGTCAGGGGGGTGGGGGGAGTCCAAGGGGGTAGGGGCGGGGTGTGGTGTCCAGGGGGTGAGTGGGTTGTACAAGGGGGTATGTGGTATCTAGGGGGTGGGGGGTGGGGGGGGGGGGGTCTAGGGGGTGTCTTGAGGGGTGGGAGACTGTTCAGGGGGTGGGGTGCTGTTTAGGGGGTGGGGGTGTCCAGGGGGTGGGGTGGTGTATAGGGGGTGGGGTGGTGGTGTCCAGGGGGTGAGTGGGATGTACAAGGGGGTAAGGGGTGTCCATGGGTATGGAGGGTGTCTAGGGGGTGGGGTATGTCTAGAGGGGTTAGTGGGGGGGATGTCTAGGGGTGGGGTGGGGGGCTTTCCAAGTGGGTGGTGGTGTTCAGGGGGTGTCGAAGGGGGTGGGGGGGGGGGGGTGTTCAGGGGGGTGAGGGGGCTTTCAAAGGGGGTTGGGTGTATCCAGGGGGTGGGGGTTGGGGGGGGGGGGTGGTGTCTAGGTGGTGGGGGTTTCCTTAGGGGTGGGGGTTGTTTAGGGGGTGGGGGTGTTTAGGGGGGTGGGGTGGTGGTGTCTAGGGGGGTGAGTGGGCTGTCCAAGGGGGTCGGGGGTGTCCATGGGGATGGGGGGGGGGGGGGTGTCCAGGGAGGTGGGGGGCTATCCAGGGTGTGGGTGGGTGGGGGGGGGGGGTCCAGAGGGGTGGGGGAGTCCAGGGGGTGGGGGGATGTCCAAGGGGGTGGTGGTGTCCGTAGAGCATCCAAGGGGGTGTGGGGTGGTGTCCAGGTGGTGGGTGGTGAGGGGGCTTTCCAATGGGTAGGGGTGTACAGGGGGTGGGGGGATGGTGTCCAGTGGGGTGAGGGGCTATCCTGGGGGGTAGGGGGTGTCCAGGGGAGTGTCTAAGGGGGTAGTGGGTTGGGGGTGGTGTCCAGGGGGTGGGGGGGGGGGGGTGTCCGGGGGTGGGGGGGGGGGCTATTGTCTAGGGGGTGAGTGGGCTGGGTGGGGGGTGTCCAAAGGTGTAGGGGTGCTGTTTAGGGAGGTGGGGGGGTGTACAGGGTGGTGGTGGTGTCCAGGGGGTGTCCAATGGGGTAGGGGGTCGGATAGCCCCCTCACCCCTAGACTCGACTCCCCCACCCCTGGACACCCCCACCCCCTTGGACAGTCCCCACCACCCTTGAGACACCCCACACCCTTGGACATCCCTTACCCCCTTGGATATCCCCCACCACCCCCTGGACAACCCCCCACCCCCTTGGAAACCCCTATATATATATATATCACAACAGTTTCATTGAAACCGTTGGAATATTTTAACTTCATGTAGTCTATACAAATGGTTTCTGTAGAATAGTTGGTATATGGATATTGCAACAACCATCATGAAAACAATGTGTGAAACTGTTGGGGTATTCTATCACAATGGTTATAGATGCTATCTCAATGGTTTCAAATCATTGGGATTGGTGTGATTTTCAGTAGTGAATGTATACATATTTTAATATTTATACTTCATATTTCTTTTTTATGGAAGGATGAGTTTGGTATCCAGTTGCACCAGGATGTATTATTTGTGTACCTTAAGGAGAAAGGAACCAAGATGAATCTAAAACTGTTATATCTAACTATATTTTCTTTTTAAAATCATTTTCATGCATATATTTTTCAAATATGCATAGATTTGTTTTATTTTTCAAAATTGTTTTTCTTTAAAATTATGATATTTTTCATGTAAATATAAAATTGGATTATCTTAACAAGATGTATAATTTTTATATTTGTTATATGTAATAATGATTCGGAGTAGGATTATAGCACATCGAATGAGTAATGAATATGGGGAAGTTGCTGGTGCCTTTTTGTAATTTTCTAAATGAAATGTTCCAAGCAGTAACATGTTTTTCTGTCCAGGCCTGAAATGTTTGAATATGAAGAAGATGAAAAGTACAGACACCAATGATCATCTGATTTTTCATGGTTTTAATTCGAGTTACATCCCTTGAATTTGGCATGGTGAAACTGAACAGAATTTCAGATCTACTAATGTTGATTATTTTCAAGATAGTAACTCCGATGGAATTGAAGAAATGATTCATGATATTATAGTAGAAAAAGATCTTCTAAATTAACATTATAAGGCCAAGAAAATATTATGCCCGATTGAATTGGGATTCAATAAAATAAATGCCCGTCTGAATGACTGTATGATATATTGGAAGGAATATGAATTTCTGTTAGAGTGTCCTAAATGTGGGACATCACGATATACGTTGAAAGAAAAATCACAGGCTGATGTAGAGATTATAAAGATCCCAGCCAAGTTATTTTGGTATCTTCCTTTAATTCATCATTTTAAACATTTATTTTCTAATTCACATGATAAAAAAAGGTTAAGATGACATGATGATGAGCAGATATATTACAGAAAAATATGACATCCAACTAATTTTCCATAATGGAAGAAAATTGATGAGCAGTATCCTACATTTGGAAATCAAATTAGAAATCTCAGACTTGGGCTGTGTATAGATGAAATGAATCCACACCGAACCCTAAGTAGCATAAATTGTTCATGGACTATTTTATTGGTAATTTAAAATCTCTCACCTAAAGTTTTTATGTAGTGAAAATATGTCATGATGAGTATAATGGTCTCTGGTACGAAAAAACATGAAAATGATATTGATGTTTTCTTGTCACCATTGATTGATGATTTGAAACTTTTATGGGAGGATGGTATTAGGGTGTATGATTCTTATAAAATGGAATATTTTCAACTGCACATAGTGCTTATTTTCACTATAAATGACTTCCCAGCATATGGAAATTTTTCTAGACACAGTGTTAAGGGAAATAAAGCATGTTGAATTTTCCAACAACAGACTTCATATTGTCAATTTCACAATGGGAGTAAAATAGTATACATGGGTCATCGAATGTTTTTTTCTATGGATCACTCTTATAAAAGACTATAAAATGAATTAAGTGGCTCACAAGAATTTGATATTGCTCTAAAACCTTTATCCCCTAATGTGTATTTTGAGAGGGTGAAAACCCTTGATGTCTCATTGGAAAAGACACATAAATATGGTATTGATAGACATATTTGGAAGAAAAGGTCAATATTTTTTGAGCTACCATATTTGAGATATCATGAAGTGAAACATATTATTTTTTTCATGCACGTGGATAAGAATATCTACAATAGTTTGGTTGGAACATTGTTAAATATTAAAGGAAATACTAAAGATGGGTTGAATGCAAGATTAGACTTACTATCAATGGGAATACGTTTGGAGCTAGCTCCCACTCCTAATGGAAGATGATTATTTCTTCAACCAGCTTGTCATACATTATCCAAGAGGGAGAAAATTATCTTTTTTCTATGTCTTCATGATATCAAAGTGCCTCAAGGTTATTCTTCATATGTAAATTTTTTTCTCTTTGAAGGATTTGAAGTTGATATGTATGAAATATCATGATTTTCACATCATGATGAAATAACTTATACCTGTTTCATTGCATGGAATATTTCCCATCCTTGTTAGGAAGACTATAATGAATTTGTTTTATTTTTGCAATTCAATTTGTAATAAGGTGATTGATGTGAATTCTTTGAACATTTTATAAAATGATGCAATTTATATACTTTATCAATTGGAAATGTATTTTCCTCCATCTTTCTTTGATATAATGGTGCATTTAATGGTTCATCTGGTTAGAGAAATAATGCTTTATGGACCAGTTTATCTTTGTTGGATGTATCCTTTTGAAAGGTATATGAAAATATTTAATTGGTATGTTAAGAATCCATATTGACCTAAAGCCTCCACAGTTTAAATTTATATTTTTAATAAGTTTGTGGAGTTTTGTATGAGCTACTTGGCTACGACGGAGCACATAGTTTTTCCTCCATCTCACTTTGAATGAGTTAATAATGAGGGTAGGGGAATTCATGGCTTTAAAGACTAATTGTTGTTAGCGGAACAAATAAAGAAGGTAGAATTATACATCTTGAAAAACAAAGATGATGATCAACTGTATATCACAGTGCATATTAATGAGTTGAAAAAATTTCATCCAAAGAAGAAAGAAATATAGATTTTTAATGAGCACAATTTTTTTCCATGGTTTAAAAAGACCTTGCCCGGTAGATCAGATTTATTAGAGACATTAATATGGTTATTGGGTGGTCCAAGTTTAAATGTGATAACATGGCCTGAGTGTGACATTAATGGATATACATTTTATACGAAAGCTCAGGACAAAAGAAGTGCAGTTCAGAATAGTGGTGTATTGGTGTTTGTAGAAGAAATGCATTTTTCGAGTTCTAAAGACAAAAACCCAATTTTTGCATCAAGTGAATATTATGGAGTCATTGAAGAAATATGGGAGGTTGATTACTTTAAAAATAAAGTTCTTGTTTTTAACTACAAATGGTTTATCAGTAGCAACAGCGTCAGACTCGATGAATTTGGAATGACAGTTGTTAATCTAAATAGATTGGAAGACACATCATATTCTTTTATAATGGAAGCACATGAAAAATAAATTTTCTATTTAGTTTATCAATCGTATATGCAATGGTCTGTTGTTTTATAAGAGAAAAAACAATATGTTGGTGAAGATAAACTTGATGAAGATGCTGATTTATGCGAGATCACTACTTCCATGGAAAGATTAGCATAAAAAAATGATGAGCATGTTGGATACATAGTTTGTTCCATAAGGAATGATCATGGTGAAGGAATTTGGGAAAAAATACATTTGTACATTCCTTAGTTTACAGGTACCATATGTTTATTTCTTGTTTACACTTACTATTTTCATAAAATTTTAGATATTGTAATTTTTTTCTTTATTAAAAGTCATATTAAAACAAATAGGTAGAAATTTATATTTATTTTAATTTTTTTAGTTTAGTTTATCATGTTTACCATTACATTACTTATATATCTGCTGATTTTGTTGAATGAAAATTACTTTAACAAGTTTACCATGTTTACCATAGTTTACCATAGTTTACCTTTACATAACTTATATATTTATTGATTTTGTTTAATGGAAATTAGACTACCATGTTTACCATGTTTACTATGTTTACCATCTTTACCATTTTTTAACATGCTTACCAAATTTACTATGTTTACTGTTACATAAATTAGTTTGGTTTTCCATTTTTTTACATTAGTATTTTAATATTTTAATTTTAATATTTATGAACTAATGTTTTCTTTTTTGATTTGAAGGATAATGACAGATCAATCAGTTGATCAACCAGATGATTCTAGAGATGGGCATCATGATCATACCTCTTTAGAGGAACATTAACATGATCCTCTTGATGTTCCCCAATCTTCCTCATGTGCTCCCATAATGACCAAGAATAGTTCAAGAGTTGGAAAATGTGGCTGCACATGTTATCCAAATCTATCAGTTGACCGTTTCTAGGACTAGAGGATACTAGTTGAGTTTGATGAGAATGATATTCCTAGAGGTCCAAATGATTTTTTAAGAGATTTGTATCAACACAGGGTAAAAGAAAAGTTGGCATTTTGTATGATGATTGGAGAAGTGTGTACAAATAAATAATATCTCATTTGTGGGAGATGATTTTTGTGATATATTTTCCTATTGTTTGACTAATCTTTAAATGTTTCTATTATAATTTGTTTTACCTCTTCTTTATTAGATGAAATTTGACATTCCTGACACTGGAGGAGTTAGGATGTAATTTTTATTGACGGCATCCAAGATATGGAGGGATTTCAAATCAACCCTCATATATGATTTCATTTTTATTCATAGGAATCATGACAATCCATCTCATATATATCCTTTCATAGATGAAGAAACATGGAAGAAATTTGTTGAAAGTAGAATAAAAGATTCATTTTTTGGCAAGGGAAATGTAAACTTTTATAATATTTCTTATATAAATGATCTTATTAATGTTTTTTTAATGATTTCTTATTCTTAATTTATAGAAAACAAGGACATATCATTAAGAGATCCAATCTAAAAATGTAAACCCTCATAGTTTATCCTGGGGAGGGTATACATTATTGGAATAAAAAATAATGGTAGAAACATTACAAGAACTGACAGATGAGTCTTCAAGCTCTGGAGAGGTTGCCCCTCCATCCCCTCCATCTGGACATGAAAAATGGAAGAGAGCTCAGATGAGAAAAAAGGGACAATATCTTTCGAAATAATCGAGAATCATAGCTAAGAGGATTGAAAGATATTTATTTTATTTACTTATGTTAATTATATTCTTTATATAATTTGAATCATTATAGAAATTTTAAATTAATTAATACAAGATTATCTTGAGGATCAGAGCGCATAGGGGGTATTTACAACTTCTGGGGGGAAAGATATTTTATCTGCTACATTGGGAAAGCCCGAACACCCCAGCTGTGTACGAGGATATCCGATAGGTGTATCAGTAAGAAATGTGTTGCCACATTCTTCAAATTCTTACATTGAGGGTGTTTATAAAAAAAATAGAATCCTTAGAGGATGAATTTTATAATATGAATGTGATGATGGAGGAAAATATTAGAGTGTCAGTATAGTCTATGTTTTCAGACATGCAAAGACAATTTCATACTGCAGCTCTCACTCCTCCACCTCCCCCTGTAGACCCCATTAATTATCCTCTACCTCCTATAGTAGCTCCCACTCCCCCACCTCATCCTTCGAACCCCTTTTATTATCTTACTCCTCCACCACAACTTCCTAATTATTGTGAGTTGTATATTGATGATCCTCACCATTATATAGTTTTATATGTGCTGGTATATTGTATAAGAGATATAGTTCATCAACAACTGTTAGAGGTAGAGCATCATGGGGTCACTTCACATGATATTATAGATAGATCAGATCGACTACCATTACCTACAGATGAGGTGACGATAGTTGGACATAATATCGACCACTTTTTATTTAGGCCATCCAGACATCTTAGACTACTACAATTGACGTATGCATGTTATATCTTTTATTTTAATTAGTTTTAAAATTTTAACATTTGAAAAATAATATATTTTTCTATTTATTTTTACAGGAATACTTAAAAGGTAAAGAAATACTGTATAGACAACAACAAAGACAAATGGCTATGGCATTAGATACATATTCTAGTAGTCTTGAACGATTGTCAAGATATTCAAATTTTTTGGTTGATCATTATGAGTTTCCAAAGGAATATCATGTTTGTGGACATGAAATAAATGTGGGGATTTTGAAAAATGATATCATGGAGCTTGTTACTAGAGATAAGTTGGGCATCAACATGGTGCAGATTTTTTCCATGTAATTCTTAACACCTTTCCCTATGTTATATTTACTAAAAATGTATACTTATGTATGTTTTTCATTAGGTATCTGTATAACATGTGTGAGAAGAATAAACAGATAGATGTATATGGATTCGTAGACCCAAAATTGATTTCCCCTGAAGGTCATGCATTGGATGAGGAACAAGTAACACTATATATTGCTAAAATATTTGAACAGAATATAATCACACAGTGTTTGATGATGCCTTTTTGTGAGTGGTATGAAAAATATATCTTGCAAAGTGTTCATTATCTTTTAACATAAAAAACCACTAAACTTAAATTTTCATTTATATTAGTGATAATTGGATTCTAGGTGTTTTTTGTCTAAGGGAGAAAACACTTTATTGGATATGATTTGTCCATAGTGATGTGCGGGAAATTTTTCAAAATATGTTAGAAAAGTAAGTTTCAATTTCTTAATAGTTGTTTATAATATAATGAATTTTAAATTAATCCTCTTCGTATTAATTTTTAAAAGGGGATGGGTCTACTTAAAAAAAAAGAAAAAGAGTGCCAAGATTAAATATGTAAAAGTAAAGGTAAATATGAATTTATAATTTTTAATTTTTGATGTATTACATACAATTGATATTTTGATTTGAAACTCATTTAAATAGAATTTTCATGAACAAAAAGGCGTCCTCAAATTTGGATATTATATGATAAGATTTGTGTATGAAATAATTACAACTGGAACACTTTTGAAGTTTGACCTCGTAAGATTTCCTTATAAACTTTGCCATAATATTTCATTTGATTTATTCATTATACATGTTAAATACTATCCTTTTAATTTTTATCTATTTGAGGACCCTAAACCCTATATTTCCAATATTTAAAACACTTACAAGTGGAATGGTCAAATTATTTTATAAGTTTGATTGGATTTTAGTTTGGTTGTAGTGTAAAATGTAATTTGAAATATTGTAATTATAATTGTGTATTTGGTAGTTTTTTTGGTTGGATTTAGGTTTTTTTAGTTGATAATATAGGTTGTGAATTTTATATATGTGAATGCTTTATTTTACTATAGTTCTCCTTGTTTTGGTCTAGTTATTATGTTTTTATTGTTTGGATTCTGCTATGGTTTTAGTCTGCTTTTGGTCTAATTTTGGTCTGTTTTCTGTTTCTTTCATACTTCGGCAGAGCATAATAATGGTTTAATGGGGGGTGGGGGGTTTCTAGGGGGGGGGGGGGGTGGCTGTACAAGGGGTATGGGGTGTCCAAGGGGGTGGGGGGGGGGTGTCCATTGGGGGTGGGAAGGTCCAGGGGTGGGGGTGTGTTGGGGGGGGGTTTCCATGGGGTGGGGGTATCCAAGGGGGTATGGGGTGTCCGGGGAGGGGGTGGGGGTGGGTGGGGGGGGGGGGGGGGGCTTTCGAGGGGGTGGGGGTGTCCAGGGGGTGGGTGGGGGGGTTTCCTAGGGGTGTGGTGGTGGTGGGGGGGGGTGTCTAAGGGGTAGGGGGCTATCCAAGGGGTCAGGGGGTGGGGGGATTTCCAGTGGGGTGAGGTGGTGTCCAGTGGGTGGGAGTGTGTCTGGGGGGGTGGGTGGGGGGTGGGGTGTTCAGGGGGTGGGGGTGTCCGGGGGGGGTGGAGGGTCTGTCTAGGGGGTGGGGGTGTCTAGGTAGGGTGAGTGGATTTCCAAGGGGGTCGTGGGTGCCTTGGGGGTGAGGATGTTGGGGGGGGGGGGGGGGAGCTGTCCAGTGGGTGGGAGGGTGTCCAGGGGGTAGAGGGGTTTATAGGGGGTGGGGGTGTCCAGGGGGGGTGGGAGTGGCTATCCAAGGGGTGGGGGGGTCCAGGGGGTGGGGTGGGGGATATTCGGGGCGGGGGGTGGGCAATCTAGTGGGGTGGGGTGGTATCCACTGGGTGAGAGGGTGTCCATGGGGGTGGGCGGGGGGGGGGGGGGGGTGGTGTTCTTGGTGGTAGGGTGTGTCTAGGGGGTGGGAGGTGCTCTCCAGGGGGGTGGGGGTGGGGGTGTTAAGGGGGGGTGGGTGGGGGGGCTGTCCAAGGGGGTTGGGGGTGTCTGGGGGGGGGGGGGGGGCTATCCAGTGGGTGGGAGGGTGTCCAGGGGTGAGGGAGGGGGTTCCAGGGGGTGGGGGTGTCCAGAGTGGGTGGGAGGGGCTGTTTAAGGGGGTGGGGTGGGGTGGGGGTGACCATGGGTGTGGGGGGTGTCCAGGGGGTAGGCTGTCTAAGGGGGTAGGGGGTGTCTAGGGGGAGGGTGGGCTGTCCAAGGGGTGGAGGGGAGGGGGTTTCCAGGGGGATGGGAAGGTGTCCAGGGGGTAGGGGTGTCCGGGGGGTGGGGGGCTATCCAGGGAGGTGGGGGTGTCCATGGGGGGGGGGGTATATAGTGGTTTTGGTCTTTTTTTCAACTTGCTTCAGGTCCTCTTTTGCGGCGCACTGTAATGGTTGAACTATATTATTAGAAAAAAATTGTTTTTATGTCGTTTATTTTATAACCGATGTAATAAATTCATGGGGATGATTTTTTCATCGGTTATTTAATAATAGATGTAGTATATATGTTTTCACGTTGGTTATTTTTTAACTGATGTGAAAAACCAATTTACAAACTAGTTTATCACGTCGGTTATGCAAACAACCAACATGATAACCTTGTTTTCCATGTCGGTTATTAGAAAACTGATGAGAAAAACACTTCAGAGGGGTTTTTTATTATGTCAGCTATTTAATAAATGATGTAATAAACTACATATTACGTCTATTATTTAAAAAAACACGTAATAAATCACGATTACAAATTGTTTTCCACGTCAATTTTTTAGGAACTGACATGAAAATGACTTTGTATTTCTGTTTTTTTACGTCGGTTTTAAAATAACCGATGTAAAAAAAACAATATTTATAACATCCCCTGCAATAACTTATGCCAAAAACAAACATAAAAAATAAAAAATAACCAATGTAAAAAACTTTATTTTCACTAGTGACATAGAATTATGGAAAACACTTAAGCATATAATATGATTTCCATAGCAGACAAGACATCACTGCCAAGACCATCTTAGTATACAAATTCCTTTACTGAACCGTGTGAACCCCCAATCCAGCCATGTACAACTAAACTGAGTGAACACTCATTCTAGACCTGTATTACTGAACTGATTGAACCCTCATTCTTGCTCTGTATTATTGAACTGAGTAAATCCTTGTTCCAACACTATATCACTAAACCAAGTAAACCCTCGTTCCATCCCTATTTTAATGAACCGAATAACCCCTCCTTCCAGAACTAAATTCCTAAACTGAGAAACTCCTCATTCCATCCTTATATTATAGAATCCTATAAATCCTCATTCCAACCTTGTTTATCTCATGAGATATGAATCTTTACCCAATGTATTGGAGGGAGATATAGGTCCCAACCATCACATAATGAAATCATACATACTTATTCCATAAGATCGTAAATGAACATCTTATAAACCATGAAATTAAATGGGTATCATAAACATATAAAAATATAATAACCTATGGAAAGAGACATGTTTCATAATCGTTTCATCATATATATAACCCGTGAAAAGAAGTGGGTTTCAAAAGCATATAACTCATGAAAGGGAAACAAGTTTCATAACATCATTCTATCGAAACATAATCCATTATAAGAAGGAATATGAATGGAAAAATGGAATAATTTCCCCATAAAGTCATGAGAAACTCCAATGGATGTTATCTTATATGGGAAATAATTTTGAAATATCTTTTAAAAAAAATTTATGAGGAAAATATCCTTTATTTGTTTGAAAAATGCTTTTCAATACATAAAACCATTTGAAAACAGTTTTTTTAGAAATAAACTTGAAAAATTATAAACATGACATGAAATCATTTTGAAAACCTTTACCTTGAAAACATTTAAAATAATATTCAAAACATTTTAAAAAAATTTTCATTCGAAAACACTTTGAAAACACAAAAAGAAAGATTGAAAACGTTTTGAAAACCATTTCTATAAAAATAATTTTAAAACACATAAATAAATCTTGAATTTTTTTTTAAAATTATTTCTTTGAAAATTATCATCAATGATCATGTGAAAACATTTCTGAAAACTTTTTTTTAAATAAAATAGATTTCTGATCGAAGAGAAAGATATGGTCAAAATTTTCTGAAAAAGATTTTAATAATTTTCTTAGGTACCAAAGAGTGAAAAAATGGTACTAAAACCCAAGGAAACATAGGATAGGGAAACTTATTAATTCTCTTGGGATATTGATCATATTATTTCATTGAAGGAAGAATAAACATAAACCATCTCGAAAAGCAATATGATCATCTCAATGAACTCTTATAACTTGGTATCTTGGGATCATGCTCTCCATGTATTAAAAGGAAATTAATTGAAGTGTATAATATAATGAAAAGATTTAGATTCATGATATTTCCTATAAAATGGAAGTATATGCACACCAAAATAGAGTTTAGGTGCATAACAAAACCTGAGTCTTAAAGAAGGGAAATTGAGATGAAACATTTTTACCAATTTGGTAACTTTTAAAACTTAAACCCAATGAAATAAGGATCCTAGAATTGATATGTGAAGACCCATAAATTTATTTAAAATATAAATAGATTAAAATCATGGGTAGTATACACACCACACAAAATTAAATAGTGGTGAACATTGCTTGTATCTCACAGAAATTAATATTGAGATAAAACCCCCTACCTTGGGACTTGAATCTCTCCGTACTCGTACAAGATTCCTTCATAATAAATATATGTTTATTATACTTATTTTATATATTAATATTATTATATATATTACAATATATGGTTTTATTATAACCTTATATTAACATATTGTTAATGATCCTACATTAAGGTTTAACTTCGTGTAATATTCTCTTTGTTCTTCGCATGTGTCTTAATTGTTTTTATATTATTGATCTCTATGATTATATCATCATTACATAATGTATAAAAAGATACAAATATCAGTTGTATTCTGTATAAGTATATTGTAGTAATCTATATCATAATGAATAATTTAATGTAATACACCATTCATGGAGACGGTAAGCCATACGTACGCATGAATACTGTTTTCCATTTTTATTGTCACATTGAAAGAAAGTACATAAATGAAATATGTATATATATATAACTATTAAATGAGAATTAATATATTTTATATATCATATAAGTTTATTAAATGCATCCTTACTATTTTCTATGCGATGTGTGATTGAATCACATCGCTTTGAGGGGATAGTAGTCCACACTTCCTCAAACAAGATTATCGTATTAACACAAAATAGAAGGTAAAAAGATATGAATTTTAAAAGGAATACAAAATATTAAATTCATAATAAATATAATATATTACATATACAAATAGAGTGTCTATTATAATGTCCACCATGATTGGTGTTAAAGGAGAAATGAAAAATCATCATTTCGTGAGATAGTAGTTCGTCGTACATAGAAACAATATGTTCAACATCTATTATTTGGAGGTGTGTGTTAGTGTAGGTAAATTTTTTTTCATAAAAACATCATAGTATATGGAGGTTAATTGTTTTTTACACAATAATTTAATAAAGAGTTTGGAGTAGGTGGGGAATAAACATAAAGGAAGGGACCTTGAAATAAGACGTTACCTTAAAATTGGGTAACTTCTTTTCATTTGTGCAAAAAGGTTTCCTTGAGAGGGTTTCTACCCAAAGGGAGGATTTAATGTTGAAGGTATTATTTTTGGAACTAAATATTTTTTTGTCTTGGCCGATCTTAAGAGGCTTGAGAGATGTGAGGAAGGGTTAGAGTGCTTTCCTTTTTATTTTGAAGGGGGAGTGACAATTTTGTAAATACCAAAAGGTATTCAATAACGGGTGGTGTATCTTACCTAAAGTTCCTCAAAAATTAAAAAATAATGGATTAAAGGAGAATAATGGCTTATAAAAACAACATAAACACAAAAATATATTCATTTTAATTTTTTGGTTCCTTAAATTCTAATATTCATGAATTTTATCATTTCAGTTTTTATTAAAGCATCTAGTTTTCTAATATAATTAATTTATCCATTAAGACTAAATTAATGTGGTATTTATTATAAAATATGGATAAAATTAATTATTAACATTATATATAATTTATAAAATTGATATCACATTTTTTAAAAATAATTTCATAACCATCACATGTGACATGCTAAAACGCTGCTTGAACCAAAACCGTCTTAACAACACATTTACATTATATGGGTCAACATGTTAATTAACAAAGTTTAATTATTTAATTAATATAAAATATTTAACATATATCAAAACATAAAATTATCTTGGAATATTATATGATTTTTATAAATTTTAAATCAGTTTATAAGATTCATTTATATTAAAATAACAATAATGTCAATTTTTAAACTATTTATTTAATATTAATTTTAAAATATCATTGTTATATTGGAATTAAAATATATTAGGTTCATAGGTGTGAAACATGATTTATTAATCTAAAATAAATAAATAAATACAATAATTCAATCAATTAAATTCACTTTCAATATTTATAGTATCATTTATTTTTGTTAATAATTTACTAAATAATCATTATATTTATGTTTCTTTAGAAATTTAAGTACCTAAAAAATATATAAAAATTATTGATAATTTATTTTGATAAAGACAACCCATATATAATTAAAAAATATATTTATAACCGAAAATATGAGGTTTTTTAAATATCTCAATGTTTTATAAATGTTAAAGTTAAGGAAAGTTCCATTTTTTGTCTTTTTCCTTACTTACCCTTTTTTATATGGAACTTCCATTTAATAATATCCCAAAACAAATAAATTACGAGAAAAGTGGGGATATGGTAAAATTTTTACAACCAATGTATTTTGGTCCTTAATATTAAGGTTTATTCCCATATTAAGCTTAATCATATGTTAATCACCGTAATTAATTTTAATCACATTCATTTATCATTTTGGTCAAAAAATAGTTGATATTTTTAGAAAAAAATATCATAACAATTAAATCCAAGTTTTTATGATTTTAAAAATTATAATCACATACCTTGGAATATTAATATTAACACTAATCCCATTGTTGAATTAAAATAAGGGGTTTTTATAGTAGAAAAATGTTCAAAGGTTTATTGAGTTTTGTATTCAATTTTATAGTGGAATTGATTATATAGAATTAAATTGTATTAATATATGTAATATTTATCTATTGTGACCTTAATAAATATTTATAATTTCATTTATCATTAATAATTAATTAGGAAAAAGGCAGTATGCAACTAAAAAGCTTTATTTAACTATTCATCAAAAAAATGAGGTTTCTCAGAAAAATATCAAAAATTAAGCCTAGGATAATTTTTACATTATGAATTCAAAAATATCGTTTATTTAATCCAATTCAATTTAAATTTTTTTCTAATTTTTTTATTATTAAAATAGATTCATTCAAGAAAACAAAAATTTTAACATAAAAGGACTTTAGTAAAAATATTATCTTTCATTATCAATATGTTTTATTTATATAAAACAAAAATATTTGAAAAATATTTATTACTAAGTTTTACATTTAAGTTATAATTATCTTATTTAAATAATTAAAACAATTAAAAGAGATGTTTTGTAGAAACTCAATGTTGCGTGTATCATATGCCAAGTTGGTGTTGCTTGTAGCGCAATCCAAGTTGGTATTATGTGTGAAAGGAAGGTTTGAAATTGTGTTTTAATATATATATATATATATATAAAACTATTTATAGTGTCATGTGAAATTAAAAATATTGAAAAGATAAATGAATTTGAAAAAAAACAATTCTCAAAATCTCGGGGTGTTATAATGCGGGCCTAGGGAAATTCAGTTGGTATTAGAAAAAGGTTTTAGATAACTTTGAAGGTTAATATGATATTATTTGAGGATAAATAAGGAGTTATAAATCTCATAAAAGGTTTACTAGTTAATATTGATTATATTTTCAAAGGTATAGATAACCCTTTAGGTTTGTTGTGGTAATTTGTAATATTTTGGGGATTTGGATAAGAGGAATTTGGTGAAAACCGTAGGGATTATTCTAAGGGATACATATTTTTATAGAATGAAATCATAATGTTTTGAAAAAGTATATATTGATTTGTTATACAAGAAATTACATACCAATCTTAGTACTGGAATGTGGATGTGGCTATAGAATAGATGCACCAAGGGGTAATCACCTTAAAAAAGGAAGTATCTGAATTGAATCAATCTTCACTCTGGTGCGTGATGAGTGGGTCTAAGATTGCACATGTGGTTAGACAATCATTGGGGATATGATTTGGTGGATCAAATTATTTTTATGAACCATTATGAATGATTTATTTCCAATTTACATTAAGGGATTAGCTTAAGAATTATAGGAGAACACAACATAAAGTAACCTAGGTAGAACCAAGATAACTATGGGATGAAGAAATGGTTACATAGTTAAAATGAAAGTATTGTAGGTTTGAATGAATTTTTTATTGGAGAACACATATTGGGATTGAGATTTCATATAGATATGATTTTTTAGTGTGATTTTATTGTATATTATCATAATCAATTTGGTTTTAGAATTTGATTGCAACAAGACAACAACATTAAAGCTGAGAATATTATATATCTAGAATCCATTATGTATTACAGATGAAAAAGAGAGAAAACATAAATGGTTTTGAATCATAAAACATTATTGTTATGAAACAAAATGTGAGTATCCTTGTCTTATATAAGGTAGTGAGGTTGATATCTTAATATAATTTTATTTCTTTTACTCTTAGATTTTTCATTAGAAGGTGATATTTATCTTATGTTATGAGGATTATATAAAACATATAAATATTTTTATTCAGTAGTTCTACATTAAAGGTTTGAAACATACATTAAATGGTATCAATAATGTTGAAAAGTTATTTTATGAAAAGGTTTTATTTTTGGGGATAACTATTAAATAACACATGATTAAGGCATGAATAACTCTTAGGTTTAATATATTTTTTAAGTTTAGATGATAACGGGTTAATTGATTTTTAAAAATTAAGTCATAAATTTTTTGTTACCTTGGGATTGATTATTTATTTAGGATACTTTTCGTTAATTTCATCACATTTTTTGGGATTTTGTTTTATTTAAATCAGTGTGAGAATTTATAAAATAGTTTTGGAAGATAAGAGTTAAATTTTAAATAAATATATAATTTTTCTATGGTTTAATAACTTGAAGGTTCAAATGATTTTTGCTTAGGTATGTAATGGAGAATTATTGATTAGGGTATATACATACTGTGATAAAATATTGTATGAATGATCAATTTTTTTTAAGAATAGATAAGTAACTTGGTATAACATAAGAGAGTAAGGAAGATATCATATTATAACTTATATCCCGAATGATAGATATGTTAAGATTACCCTCACCCACATTCATAATTGAGAAATAATATTAAATTATGAGGAATAAATTTATTCAATGGGGTAGAATCTAACAATAGGAGATTTGAGTATACATTTTTCTTAAATAAATTATGAGTTTGACATATTTCTCCAAAAAACAACACTAAACTAAATTAAATCCGTGATATGTTAAAACCATAAAAACCTAGACTATGAATTAGTATGAATGAATAAGAGTAACTGAATTATGAAATAAATTAATAAATATTTTTATATATAAATCTTATTTTATACAAATTTACTTAATTCATTATGGTTTTAGAGAATCTATCATTTTATTCCCAATAGTTTTTATTAATGAAAACTAAGTATATTAGTTTTAAATTATAACTTCAATAAATTGTTTTATTTATTTATTGAATCTATCTTTATTAGTATTTTATAAAAATTAAAAATAATAAAAACTAGTGTTTTATAAATTTATTTTCCTGTAAAAAAAATTTATCATTTTATTTTATGATTTTATTTAAATGTTTAGTTATAAAATTGTAACACCTCATTATGATTTTTAGGTAATACCTTTCTTGGGTTTTGTTTTTCATTCTTGGTTTTGAGTTTTTTTAATAAACTGGGCTGTTTTCCGTCTTCTAGTAAATTACATATCATGTAATGGGATTACAAATTATGTAATACTCACTGGGAAGATGCCCTGAATCTAGTTTCGGGAGTGAAATGTTTACATGATATGAAAAGGGTTCACATCATGTAATGGTGAAATCAGGATTTTTTAACTTAGGTGATGTGTTTTTCAGGAATTATGGGTTTCATAGATTACTTGATTGGGAAGGGGATTAAAAACCATGAAGTTATTGAGTTTTGTGTTTTTGGGGCCCTGTATGGATGATTTTCTTTTATTTCGGTTCATAACCCTCCCTCTCAAACCTCTAAGAATTTTTGGGTGATTTTGGGGATCTAAAATATTTTCGGATAATTTATTCGATGATTGATGATCATTTTGTTTGAGTTTAGTCTCTTGGGTAAGAATCCTTCTATTTCCTCTTTTCTTTTGGTCATGGATGCTATGTTGGCTGTGGTTTTGGTTTGTATTTGTGATTGATTGGAATTTTCTATTGATTATTTTAAGTTTCTTGTTGCACCTTTTCTCATGAAAATCCATCCATGGTTTTCCAATATCTATTGTTGAAGGCGGATAGAGATCCATCATTGTTGAGGTATTGTTTTTTATATAATGGGTTTTTCAGACGAATTTATTATCATTATTGATAAACCAATTTTTTTGTTAATTTAATTGATGTTATTTGTGGTTTCAAGGGTTTTATTGTAAAGATAAATGTTTTTAAAGGGGTTTTATTTAAAACTGGGTTTGTTTTTATTTAGAAATATGTTTTTCAAACACAAAATCTATTTGTATTAAGTTTGAAAATATTTTATTTATGGTGATAATGGTTTTGAAATGTATTTTTACAATATTGGAGCTTTGGTAACCATGGGTAAATAGTGTAATAGGCATAGGAAACCTTAGTGTGTGCAGAACCACTAGTGGTTGATTGGTTGATATCGACAGGCTATGATAGGTCTTGATATCAGTTGGGTTCAACATTTGGATAGGTTTGGGTCTTTGTTTATGACCAGTACAAATTGTACCATTGATTATATCCCAAATTACACTGTTCTTTGTCATTTATGAATTTTTAACACATGAAGGGTTTTTAGGGATAGTTTCTCACATGTTTTATATGGGTTGTATCACATGGCTTCACATGAATCCATTTAATGGATACGTGTTTACTTTCTTACCTTATGATCCATGTGTATGCTTTCTTATTTTATCACCTAGACTTTCGATTTACCTTGGTATATGAATATGAAAGAATTTTATAAAAAAAGGGATAATTATTTACAAATGGGTCTGGATTTATATAAATTCTTTGTAAAAATATTTTAGTTTTATATGCTATAACTGTGGAATTCTTGATACTAGACCCTAAATAGATTCTTTAGTGGTGTCCTACTGGGATTTATGCTCAGACCCTAATTTTTTCCTTTGGGAGGCTTTATATGTTATATTGCAGTATCCAGGTAAAGGTAAGGGAATCAGGTAACATGCTAGCTTCTCATTTTGTTACAACATTAAATATGGGATTATTTGGTGGTGATGGTTTGTCACACAGAGACTCGTTGGGATTTTCCTTTCACAATTTCTAGTTTAGACAATTTTTCCTGGATTGTATGGTTTTCTTGGGATTTTTCTCTTTTAATACATGTTGTTAACTATATATTTGTCTTTTTTTAGTTATATTCAAGTCTTGGTTCCCTCATTTTGTTTCAGCTCACCATGTGATGACCAACTCGGGTGTGTGGTTGGGTTTATCTAGGCTGGCCTATTACAATTTGGTATTAGAGGGACGCTCAGCCTCGAGTGTCTTAACGCTACTCGTGTTTGGTTCTTTGTCTTGGGTACATAGGAGTTACAACCATCAAAATTTTGGGAGTAACTATGGGAGAGTTCTTGTCTAGCTCACATCCATGTCTGACCTCAATTTACCATAGAAAGTTGGAAATTTTTTCCAGGTTTGAGACTTGGTGTTTGTGGTCATTTGAATGAACTAAATAGGATGTTCATTTAAATGGACCTGATCCTTATTAAATTGTTGTATTTTTATTGTTATAATTTATGAATGTTTAAATTCTTCCATTTTAAAGCTTCTATGTCAATGCCTGATGTTGGTCCTATGATTTTGGATTCTAATCATGACTAATTTGGGTTTTTGTCTAATTTGTTAGAAAATGCCTACTATAATAGATCTTCCGAATCTGAAAGAGAAACTCATTAGACTAGATCCATAAGAAAATACTCTTATGGAAAATTATTTGGTAGAATCTGTTATCTATACTATTTAGACTCCAGTTTATGTGGGATTCAGGTACCAAGGACACATGGTGGATCATGGATCTTAGTTTACTAAGAAGTATCCACCTGAATTTTGTGTTGAAAATTATCCTATGAATCTGAGGAGTGTCTTTAGTGGATTTGTAGGATCTTAAAATTCTTGAAGACACCTGAAGACTCTCTGGTGGGGTTTTCTGTGGTCCTGATTGAGGGATCAGAAAGGAGATGGTGGGACACTAATGAGAAAGCTATGTTGCATGAGGATCTTACTTAGACTTTCTAAAAGAAAATATTCAACCAAAAGTTCTATCTCGAGAACTTAAATTCCTCAAATTATGATGAGTTTCTGACCATGGATCAGGGGGGAATACCTTCCTGGTGTTCTCTTGCCATTTTTTTTGTCGGTATATATTGTACCAGAGCCTGTCAATAATGATTACCTTAAGGCTCCAAGGTTTGAGTTAGGATTCAATACTTATTTTCATTCTATGATGATTGTATTTTTCCTTATAACCTTCATGGATGTAGTTAAAAAATTATATTTGAATAATATAGACATATCTAGATATACATGTTTGGGTAGAGCATCAATTGATGTAGTTGTTAGCCAGGGTGTGTCTTCTTTCTATAAAATGAAGCGCAAGGGTGGTCCATTTTATTTAGGATTAGTTTTAGGTGATTAATTAGGGAAGAATTTGGCTATTTTATACGAGTGTATTAGGAGTGGTCATTCCAATCCTTAATTTTTAGAGGGTCCTAGTACTTTTCCTCATTGTAGACTATTATCCTATCTGAAGCATTTTTGTGAAAGGATATATTAGGGTAGTAAGGTAGGATCCACTATCACAAAGGGTTCACATGTTAATACCAATTATTCTAAATGTGGTGGGTTTAATATTAATTAAAAAATATATTCTCATGCACTAAAATTATCCATCTTTATGTGGTGGAGTATGTGCCATAGGAATTTGAAGGATGGAAATTTTTTTGCTGAGGTATGGTATTTATTTCATCATCTATGGTTCTAATTTTTTTTGATATAGGTGCTACTCATTATTTTATATGGTAAAAGTTAGTTGATGTGTTGTTATTTCATTAATATATTATTCGATTCTTATAGGATCTTTCCATGCCCTTGGGAAAGAGGCTTGAACAAGGTTTCAAGCATCCCACATGTCAGTTGATGATAGTCGACTTCAAGGTGGTATGTGTCTTTTTTGTTTTTGATATTGACATCATTTATTTGATTATAAGATTGGATAAGATGATCAGTGTTAAGGCCTAGAGATACTATTATAACTATTGAGTTTAGTTATTATCTTCTGATGGGTTCACTCATGTTTTTAAGGGTGAGTGGGGCTCTAGACCAGGAAGGGTAGGGCCTATCATTCCTTATGTTGGGGTAATATCATATATGTTTTTTGAGATGTTTCTTAATGAAGTTGAAGATTTATTGGGAAGAAAGATTAATATTGTGGAGAGTGTGTATCCTGAGGTATTTTTGGATGATTTTTTGGTCTACTACCCTAGAGAGAGGTTGAGTTTACTATAGGTATGCTCCTTGGAATGAAGCACATTTCGTTGCCATCTTACCATATGGTGCCTGCCGAGTCGGTGAAACATAACATTCAGATTGAGGATGTATATTATAATGGATTTATTCACCCTATTATGTCAAAATGGTATTTTCATATTCTATTTTATAATAAGGAAGACATTAGCCTAAAAATTTGTGTGGATTATCGAAAGATGAATCAGGTGACCATTAACAACAAATATCATTTTCCAAGGATTGATGACCTTTTTGACTGGCTTAGATGGAAATATTGGTTTTCAAATATTGTTATTTGGTCAGGGTACCACCATTTGAAGGTATATTAAGAGGATATAATAAAGATGATTTTTAGAATCTGATCTAGGAATTTTGAGTTTTTTGTTTTGTCATTCGGTCTGACTAACCCTCTTGCAGTATTTATAGCTTTGATGTATAAAATATTGGATATTTTCTCGTAATATTTTTTATTATGTTCATGGATGATATTTTGGTTTAATCTAAGAGTATGGAGTTGTATAAAGACCATTTTGTTATCATCCTTTAAACCATAAAGGACATATTCTATATGGTAAGCTTTCCAAATGTGATTTTTGGAACCAAAAAGTGAAATTTATAGGGCATGTGATTTCAGAGAGGGGTTTCTTAGTCGATCCTAGAAAAAGGTAAAAGTAGTTATGTCCATGTACTAATCAAAAAATGTGTTTTATATCTAGAACTTCTTGTTTTTTACTTGTTATTATATATGTTTTTTTAGTATTTCTCGAAGATTTCATCTTCAAAGTCAGCTTTAACCCGTAAGGGTGTAATTATTGAATGGAACGAAAATTTTCAGTAATATTTTGAGGAGATGAAGGTGTGGTTGTATTCAACATCAATTTTGAATATTTTGAAACTAGGTTCAGGATAAGATGTTTTCTTTCATGATTCTGGTATGATTTTGGGATTTGTCTTGATGAAGGGGAAATAAGCGGTGGTTTATGGATCACACCAGTTATTCCCTAATAAGAATAACTATCCCACCATTGATCTTGAGTTGGAAGAAATTATGCATGCACTCAAAATTTGGAATCACTATCTATTTGAGGAGTGGTTTATAGTTTAATATGATCAAAAGAGCGTTGAATACTTTTTTTAACTCAGAGGGATCTGAACTTATGACAGAGATGCTAGGTTGAGAATCTTCAGGATTTTGATATTGATATTTCGTACACTCCTGGGAAAGTTAATGTGGTTATAGATGCATTGAGTAGAAAATTACCAACACAATCCCTAATGGAATTGATCAAGTAGTGGTCTTTGATGAGTTTTTTTTACTAAGATGATCTTGGGAGTAGAGGAGGTTTGGGGATATGTGTTATTGGCTTCCATTAAGTCAGAATAATCTTTTTATGAGTGAGTTTTCCTAGATTAGGTGGTATACACCAAGTTCCATTAATTTGAAAAAATAATTTATAGTGGGGAGACCTTGGGTGAGTGGTCTTGGTCTCCTAGTCGTTGTTTTTACTTCCACATTTGGGTGGTTTTTCCATTTTCCTTGAGGCAGGATTTGATGGAAACATGACACTAGTCTTTTTAGTCCATTTACAATGGGGTTATGAATATGAATCAGGACTTCAGATATCAATATTTGTTTTTGAGGATGAGATAAATGTTTGGTGATCTTATATCATAGTATATTACTTTTCAGAGAACCAAGGATGAAAACCAGAGACCATTAGGTTCGTGGCATCCCTTAAACATTCAAGTGTGTAAATGAGATTATATTTACAAATATTTTTTCATTTGTTTTCCATGGAATCCTAGTGGGAAGGATGGAATTTGGTTGATTATTGATTTACTTCTGAAATTATCTCATTTACCACATGTCAGGGAGAAAATGATGGTGGAAGATATTAGGGAAATGTATATTCCAAATATTGTGAGACTTCATGGGGTTCCCTCCATGGTTGTTTCTACTAGGGACCTAAGGTTCACATCCATCTTCTTGAATGGTTTGAAGGAGATAAAAGTTTCTAAGATTATATTGATCACATCTTATTATTCATAGATATATGAATATATAGAAAAGTATATGTAGGTTCTTCCGGATATTCTTTAAGATTATGTGTTTGATTTTAGAGTGTCATGGGAAAAACATTTTCCTCTCGTTGAATTATCCTATAACAATAGTTATCAGGATTTGATAAAGATGCGTCCCTTATAAGAATTGTATGGGTAGCTATGTAGATATCCCTTATGTTGGGTAGAGTTAGGAGAGTGATAATTGTTTGGGATGAGTGTTTTTCGGGAGAGGATAGAGATGGTACAATTTATCCAGAAGAGATTTATCACATCACATAGTCCTCAAAAATATTATGCAGTTAATCATCATCATCCGTTGGAGTTTGAGGTTGGTTATTGGGGTTTTCTTAATGTTTAAACTGTCCTAGGAAATATTTGATTTGGTATGTAGGGATAGTTGTAACCAAGGTTTGTGGGACCCTTTGAGATCATTTAATGACTGGGTAAGTTGTTATATGAGTAAGAATTTACTTCTAGTTTGAATTATAGAAATGAAAAGTTTAATGTCTACTAGTTGAGGAGGTTTCAGAAAAATACTTGAAATGTTATTAAATAAGAGGTTATTGATATTGGGCGTGATAAAACCATTTTTGAGAGACCAATTTAGACTATTGATCCCTAGGATAACACACTAAATGATAAAATGTTTCCTATGGTTAGGGTATTGTGGAAATGCAGATGAGATATCCATAAGACCTAGAAGCAGTAATCATCGATGAGTTAGTAATGGATTTGTCTTTTTTCAAATATTGGATCTTGACTAATTTCTGGGGATAAAAAGTGTTTATAGTAGTGAGATTTTAACACCTTGTTATGATTTTTATTTAATCCCTTTCTCATGTTTTATTTTACATTGTTGGTTTTGAGTTTTTAGAAGAAATTGGGCTATTTTCTGTCTTTTTGGAGATTACATGTCATGTAGCGGGATTACCCTTACTGTAACGGTCACAGGGATAATTCCATGATTATGGTTCTGGGTGTGAAAGGTTTACATTATGTGAAAAGGGTTCGCATCATGTAATAGTAAAATCAGGATTTTTAACATGAGGTGATGAGTTTTTTATTGTTTTTGGATTTCATGGGTTACATGACATGAAAGGGGGTGTCATCCAATTTAATTATCATGTTTTTTATTATTAGGGAATTGAAAGAATGATTTTAATTTCATTATCTCCACAAACCTCCCTCTAAAACCCCTAAGTGATTTTGTGGATCTTCACTCTCTAAAGGTCATTCATTTGGGGATTTATCATCATTGTGGTTGTGTTAATCTCCCAAGTAAGAATCCTTCTATTTCTTATTTTCCTTTTCCATGACTGTTGCATTGGATATGGATCTGGTTCATATTTTTTTATTGATTTGGGTTTATTATCGATAATTTTATTTTTCTTATCATCCCATAGTATTCCTATGGTCGATCCATGGTTTTATAACCTCTGTTATTTAAGGCGTATAGGTTTCTGTCATTCTTGAGGTAGGTGTTTCAATAGAACGGGTTAATTAAGATTATTTCTTATTGTTATTGATATATTCCTATAGTTTGTTCGTTGAACTGAAGTAATTTTTGGTTTCAAGGGATTTCATGGAAATATAAATGTTTTTATAAAGGTGTTTTCTTTAAAAATAGATTTTTTGTGATTTGAAAATGGGATTTTAAAACATCTAAGGATTTTTTGTTTGGATTTTAAAAATATTTTATAAATGGTGAGAAAAGTATTGAAATGTATTTTTAAGATCTTAGAACTTGGGGAACCATTGTGTCAATAAGAAATAGACATAGGAAACCATAGTGTGTGTGGAACCACAAGTGGTTGTTTTGTTAATATCAACATGGTGTAGTAGGGATCAATATCGATTGGATCTAACATTTTGCCTAGTATAGGTTTCAGTTTAATTATAGTATATATTGTCCAGTAGAATAAATCCCAAGTGGTAGTGTGATTTTTAATATATGTATTTTTATCACATTCTTGTTTTTTTCATGGATAGTTTCTCACTTGTTTTATATGAGGTTGTATCTCATGGGTTTTCATGATTGTATTTCATAGATATGTGCTTTCTTGCATAACATATGATGCATGGATACACTTTACTATTTTATCAAATTTTCTTATCATATTACTAGAATTGTAAATATGAATGGAATTTATGAAAAAACAAAGGGAAAATTATTTATAAATGGGTTTGGATTTATATAAATTTTTTTAAGACATTTTTTTAAAATATAGAACCATTACATTATTTATACTAGTCCTTGTATAGAATCTGTGGTGGTATCCTACTAGGATTTATGATCAAACCCTAATTTTCTCCAATGGGAGGTGGTAGATTTTTTATTTGAAGATATAGGAAAAGGGAAGGTCATCAGGTAGCATGTTGGCTTCTCTTATCATTGCTGCCTTCAGTATGGGATGGTTTGGAGGTGATAGTGGGTCACATAGAGACTTGTTGGTCATATCCTTTATAAATGTAACATCCTGGGTCCCCCGAACCTGGTTGGTCACATGACCTCAAGCGCATTTCCTGAAATGCCAGAGGCTTCCAACTAGTATAGAGGGCCCAAGTATGATAGTGGGAAAACTATGCCCTCATTTGTCAAAGTGTAGCACATCAAAAAAGAAAATAACATACTACAATAAAAGTAGTAAAAAATATGAACTAGAAATGAAAAACTGCAGTAAAAGACAAAAAAAAGTTATATATAAAAATGCAACATGTCACTATTTCTATGAAAGGAGCCAAAATAGGATACACTGCAACACAATACAATACAACTCAAAGTACCGGGTACAACCACCAGAACAAAACAGAGTGGACAGAACGCAGCAGCATCGCAAGCCTAAGCTCAGTCCCATGCTCTTATACTCCTCTGCTACAATCATGTACTTGTATAGGGACCCTTTCCCCTGTCGACACCTGCAACAATATAGTCTGTTTGGGCCGAAGACATGACCCAAATAGGGTGTGAGAAATAAATCCCAGTAGGCACCCACCAAAGGCCCATGCTAAACTACCAGTGAAAATGTGCAATAGTAGTCTGAAAAAGTAAATACAGTAAACTAGTAAGTACTCAAAAGTAACTATCACTACCAGTTTCATTTCCATTTTAATTACTAATTATCACCTCCAAGCTTGTGCTTCGGCTTGGCAGGTACAACATAGGAAATCACCACAGTGAATATTCTAAATAGCCGTGTCCTCAGACATACTATCCTTACCCTCATGTAATAGAATCAAATACCTGCAGGTGGTTGCCCTTAGGCATAATGATCATTTCCCTCAGGCATACGTGATATTTCCCTCAGGCACAGAAAATACTACCCACAGGCATAAACAAAGGTTACCCTCAGGCTTACCAAACACTACCCATAAGCTAATAGAACACTGCCCTCATGCTAATAGAACACTACCCTTATGCTAATAGAACACTTCCCTCAGGATAATAGAACACTGAACTCAGGATAAAGGAACCGGGAAAAGACTAAAGCATAAAATAACAATTTATATAAACTTTCTCTCAAGAAAAATTCCATACACAATATAATCATTGCATACCCTTGGGCATCCTGGAAAAACGGGTAAACAGAGGAACGCACCCCCGGGGTGGTCCTAGATCCAAGAAGTGATCCCAAACAACAGTTTAAACTTATAATTATATTATCTATGCAATTCTAGATATATTTTCATCAAATTCCTCATTCATACGACACCCCAACCATGGGCACGTAGCATGGCAGTACATAATTTCAACACAACATTTGAAAATAAACATCAGACCACCTACCTCGATCATCTCTGATTGGTATATGTGAATGACACCCCCCGAATCATCCAAGAACGACATAGATCTGGGATAAACATTCATTCATTCAAACTCAAATAACTTTACCTTGGGAAATAATTTGTAAGAAACACACAAGGAGAGGGAATAACTCATCCGTGTAGTTTAATCAAGACCATCAGAGAAGGATTCGGATTCCCTGTGTGCGGTCGGGAGATCTTCGAAGCTACGACCTCCTCTCTCAGCTCCAAAATGATCTCAAAGCCTCCTTTTCCAAATGAGGAGGCTACTACCCATTTTAAGCAAAAAAAAAAACAAACTACACGATATGTAATCTCAAGTACATGGCCTTTAATTTTCATTTTTTAAACTATTCCTCTGGTGGATTCTTTCCACCGCGACACTATTCATCCGTCGACAAGAGTACACGGCGTGTATTCTAGATTACATGGCATGTAATGTCGCTCTTCTGGAGGCTTCCTCCACCTCCTTACTGTTCACCTACCGACAAATTACACAACATGTAAATACTAAGTACACGTCGTGTAGTCAGTTTTTCACCCTTTGTCGCCGATAGGCCTACACGCCCTATGTACTCATTCCACACGGACAAAGTGCACAGAGTGTTGAAAAGTACATGGCATGAACCCACAATTTTTGGGATTTTCCCCATTTCCCTTATTTTCTTGAAAACACTTCAGGAAAAGGGAAAAGAAGAAACTATTACCTCAAAAATAAGAACCAGGTTCTTAAAAACTTCCCCCCTTATATAAATTCATCCCTGAATTTCCCTTCCAAAGATGGTGAAGATATAGTTGTGAAAAACTCTGGCCACTGAGCACGTATGTTGGCCTCCCCCTCACAGGTTTCGTCCTACCCTCGGCCATGCTGCCATATCACCTATAGGAGAGGAACTGACTGGCCTCCAAGAAAATTCGTGCTCCTATCAACGATACGAATCAGATGATCCTCAAAGGGCGCATCAAATTGAAGCTCAACCTCGTCGGGTTGAAAGGTGTGAGATGGTTCTCAGTGATAATGGCGCAGCTGAGATACATGGAAGATGTCATGCATGGCCCGATACCACTGTTGTAACTGCAACCGATAGGCAACTGACCCGACTATCTCTAGAATCTCAAATGGCCTCACATACCTCGGTGAAATTTTTCCCTCTATTCTGATCTGCCTGTGTCCCAACCTCGGATAAAAACGCAAAAAAACATGATCCCTGACCATGAACTCTAAGGGTCGTCTACGACGATTAGCATAAGATTTCTAACGAGAATGTGAAGTAGCCATTCACTTCTGAATCAACTAGACCTGCTCTGATGTCTCCTGCACAAGATAGGGTCCCAGTAAAGCTACCTCACCTGCCTCTAACAAGAACAACAGTGATCGGCATGGCTACCATATAAAGCCCCGTAATGTGCCATCTGTATAGTTTCCTAAAAACTATTTTTGTAGGAAAACTTGACCAGGGTTGTGTTCTTCTCCCAAGAGCCTCCAAAGTCTAGGATGCATGCACGCAACATGTCCTATAGCACCTGTATCGTACGCTCTGATTGGCCATCAGTCTGAGGGTGGTATGCTGTGCTCAGAAGCACCTGTGTACCTAGTTCCCTCTGAAAACTCTACCAAAAACGAGACATAAAGCGGGCATCCCAATCAGAAATGATAGAACAAGAGACCCCATGAAGATGTACAACCTCTCAGATAGACATCTTCTCGATCTCATCAACACCGATGGTCACCTTGATCAGCAAAAAGTGAGCTACCTTCGTGTGTCTGTCCATAACAACCCATTCGACATCATTTCCTCAAGGTGACCTCGACAACCTGGCCACGAAGTCCATCGCGACATCATCCCATTTCCACTCTGGGATGGGTAACTATTGTAACAGTCTGGCTGGCCTATGATGCTCCGCCTTCACCTGTTAAGAGGTGGAACATCTCGTAACAAAACCAACTACCTCCCATTTCATACCCAGCCACCAATACTGACATCTCAAGTCACAGTACATCTTGGTGACTCTAGGATGAACTGCCCAAGCTGAAGCATGAAACTGCCGCATAAAATTCTCATATATAACCCCCAAAACCCACACTATTCCATGGAAATGCAGTACCTCATCATCTCCTATCGTCCAACCAGGAGGAGGGTCCTCACTTTCCACCGACTCCCGTAGAACTAGGCCCTCCGAATCTGATAGCTGTCTCATCCTCAATCTATCCAAGAGGGTATAAGTCACAGCTAAGGAAGAAAGATAGGTCTGGACCTGAAGCTCATGTACCTCCAAATACATCTCAAAGAACAAATCCCCGAGCTTACACTCACCACTGGACCCATGAACTTCCTATATATGAGTCTTCATGCTCAGTGCATTAGCAACTGCGTTACCTTTACCAGGTGTATAGGCAAGCTCATAGTCGAAGGACTAAAGGTATTTGACCCACCTTCGCTATCTCAGGTTCAAGTCATGCTGAGTAAAGATTTATTTGAGACTTTTGAGGTCAATGAAAACTACAGAATGCTCTCCCAAGAGATAATGTCTTCAACATCACTACACATGAACAACTATAGCGAACTCGAGATCATGCGTCGAGAAATTCCTCTCATGTGGCCTCAACTGCCGAGACCCATACGCAACAACTCGATCACCCTGCATCAGCACTCCTCCCATCCCAATACCTGATGCATCATAGTAAACTGTACAGCTCTTCCCTTGTTCTAGAAGTATCAGGACTGGTGCCGATGTCAACCTTCCCTTCAGCTCCTGAAAGGCTGTCTCGCATGCTTATGACCAAACGAACTTCACACCCTTCTTAGTCAAACCCATCAATGGCGCTGCCAAGAGGGAGAAGTCCTTTAAAAAGTGCATGTAGTAACTTTCCAACCCCAGACACTCCATATATCAAAAATGTTCATAGGATGCTCCCAGGAAACTACTGCTCTCAATTTCTCTAGGTCCACCACAACTCCTGCCTCTGAGATGATATGACCCAGGAAGTGTATCTGGTCCATCCAAAAGTGGCACTTTGAGAGCTTAGAATGTAACTGATGCTCTCTCAGTGTTCTCAAAACTATCTCATGATGGGTGGAATGATTGTGTCAGTGTGAGAGTACACCAAGATATCGTCCATGAAGACTACCACAATAGATTCCAGATAAGGGTGGAACATAGAATTCATCAAATCCATGAGAACTTATGGCACGTTCACGAGTCCGAACGGCATAACCAAGTACTCATATAGACCATATCTACTCCGATAGGCTGTAAGTGATATGTTATAAGGTTTAACGCATAAATAATGATATCCAGATCTCAAGTAAATCTTCGAGAACCCTCTATCTCCCCGAAGTTGATCGAAAAGATCATCAATACTTGGTAAGGGATATCGGTTCTTAATCGTCATCTGGTTCAGCTTCCGATATTCCACACAGAGTCCGAGGGTACCATCCGCCTTCTTAGAAAATAGGACAGTCAAACCCCATGGAGAAGTACTAGGTCGGATAAAACACTTTGACTACAACTCCTCTAATTTCCTCTTGAGCTCCTGCATCTCTGGTGTTTCTATCCTATAAGGAGAAATGGAAACCAGTGGTGCCCCTGGGACAAGCTCAATAGAGAAATACACCTCTCACTCTGGAGGAAGACCTGAAAAGTTGTCCGGGAAGACATATCTGAAATGATCAACTACAGGAGGGAAATCATTCTGAAAAGTTCCATAGTCATCCAGATATAAAACCGCAATCTGGGATGTCACTCCGCCTCACCTTTGAAGCTCAGGTCCAGCTCGGCTCGCTTGGACATCCCATTCACCCTTGTATAGAAACTCCCAACCCTCTGGTGACATGAAACTCACCCTGCGATGATACAAATCTACAAAGTCTCAAAATGGTACCGAGTAGTCTATCCTGATATTGACATCATAGCTCATCATCTCCAAGACATAGAGGTCCCACAGAAAGTGAAACCCACCAACCTCTAGGGGGAACTCCCTGCACTGATGCATACCAACCGTTCTAGTCCCCAATGGAGTGTCTAGTATCATAACATCAGAAGAAGAAGAAACATAGAGCCCAAGGATCTCCACAAAGTGGACAGATATATAGCTATGCATAACACCAGTATCGAAAAGTGCAGAAGATAAGACAGAAGCAACTAGAATAGTATCTCTAACAGTGGAAGGTCCGGGATCCTCCTCCTGTTGGGTCTGTTGCACTACATATGCCTACCCAGTGCCGCGGCCCTGTGACACAGCCTCGCTACCCTGATCTGACTCACCCTGCTACCTCTTAGATCCTAGTGTCTGGCTACCATGACCAGGACCACCATCTCGGCCTGCATGCCCTGATGCATTCCAGTTCCTCGACTATTAAGAAGCTACTGGTCCTACTCCCGCCCACTGAGTCTACATATAACCCCTCTCACTAGCCACTGGCAGAAATTCCCTATAAAAACGCTGGAGATGACCCATCTTGCTACAAGCTCAGAACTCCACTAGGTCTCGGGGACACTGAGGTCGCTTGTGCCCCTCTCTACCACACTGGTAGTAAATGGCCTGGCCACCTGAAGTAATCATCTTGCTAGTACTGCCACCGTGAGAGAAATAAATCAGTCTTTTCCTCTTATCATTAGAAATAGTACTAGAAACAGGTTCCAAACCACCCTGGCATGCAACACTAGCTTCCCGTAGGTTCCATTCGGTAATCTGTGCCTGGTTCAGAATAGCAGGCATAGTAGGCAACCTGAAAACTATCACCAGTGCTCAGATGTCACATCGAAGATCATCTTCAAAGCGTCTTTCCCTTAATGCCTCATCACCCACCAGAATGGGTGAAAAATGCTGAAGCTCAGTAAAGCGAGAAGAATAATCCATCACTGACATGGCACCCTACTGCAGATTCATGAACTCTTGAGCTCGATCTGCCCACATTGTCTCCGGGAAAAAGAAGTCATAGAAAGCTACCTAAAAATCTTCCCATGCCATGTCTCGGTGATGCTCAGATTGGGTGGTAACATTCCACCACCTCTTGGAGGAATCACACAACATGTATGTAGCGAGCTTGAACCTCCTCCATAGAGGCATCTCTAGATGCTCGAAGATTTTCTACATAGAATCCAGCCATGACTTCACAACCTGTGGTCCTCCATCCCTTGAAAATGTAGGTGGATGCTGCTGCTGGAAGGTACGAGTGAGCTCTTCCCTAGATGTGGAAACTAACGGTGCTCCCTGGAAGGTCTGCATGAACCGCATGAATCCTTAATGGAATAGCGCATTCGTGCCTGTGTCCGGTATAACAGCTGGCGCCACATCTGGAACTGCTGGAGGATCTATTGGTAGCCCATGGCCTACCATCTCAGGAGTATAATAGTCATAGATCTCCTGGAAAACAAATGGTGGTTGTCTCTGTGGCATGAATCTACAAGGTCAAACACACACCTTAGATCCAGATTTATCTAAGACTGAAAACGAGGAGACTAAGAAGGGAATAAGAGAAAGAAAGCATTCAAGATTTAAAAATTTTGACTACACGCTGTGTATAAATACTACATGGAGTGTTCTCAAGTCTATCCACATGGGTGTGTACTCCAGATAAAACTGGTCGTGCAACACCCCAAACACACGACGTGTACTTGAATCCTCCTTCCCTGCCCGAGTCCTTCTACATGGATAAGCCACGCGGATCATCTAAAACAAAACTACACGGCATGTCCCACAAGAAAACAACGTGTACTTGACAAGATTTCACCAGACCGTGTTGTTCGTCACACGACCTGTGTACCTAGGTCACACTACATGACATGTTCCAAAAATGACACAACATGTTCAAAGAAGCCCCAGACCGACCTGTGTTTCTCGCTACATGGCCAGCTACACTGCTAACACTACAAGGCGTGTTCCAGGAGGACACGACGTGTACTAGGAATGATAACACCAACCCGTGTTGTTCATGACATGGTCGGGTACCTGGGTCAGACTACATGTCATGTTCATGGTAGACACGATGTGTATGTATTAAAGTTTCCTCCGTCCGTGTTGTTAGATACACGGGAAGACACTGGGTCAACACTATACAATGTGTTAAACTTGTACACGATGTGTTTCCCCATGCCATTCCGTACCCCATGTCCCCGCCAACATGGAATATGACACAGGAAGAGACTACACGACGTGTACTGAGGTTACGCAGTGTGTACTTAAAAAGTTTTCATTTCTTCCCGAACAGAAAAACACACAGCGCATGTCCATAGAACAACATGGCATGTATATTGGGTGTTACAGACAATAAGCCTCAGAAACTACTCCAGAACCCAGAAAAACATGGAACAACCACCTAAGTGCCAAATTCTGATCTGTGAGGGCCCATACTCCCAGCGAATCAAATCTTGGAAACGTACACATGTTATAACAAGGAAAACACATTAATGATCCACAAAATTCCAGTCATTGAGGGCCCATACTCCTCAAGAACCAAAGTTTGGCATTCATTCTATCAAAAAACTCACACAACAATACCCTATCAAATAGAGGGTATTTATCAAAGAAGCTATCATAACAACATACTTTTCTAGAACAACAACTATCACAATAACATGCAATTCATAATGCAGCTACATGGCACGGAAAAAATGCATGACATGTGATTTCTAGAATTTGGCTAAATGATGAATGATATGTAGTACCCTCATCTCATCAGTTTGCAACTAAATAGAACCCATGTATAAAATATATACTGTTTAATCACTAGTGCGTCACCCAATAGTGAAAATAAAATCAACTTTAAAATTGAAAAATAAGAAAAATTGCAACACAAGGTAAATTGGATTTTCCCTATACATGGGTTTGCTACTCCTGGGTACAACTTACTACCAAATACCTATTCCGTCCTATCCCTGGCTATAAGCTCCAAATAGTAAGTCAAGAGAAAAGAAAGCCTCTGATAACACTTTGTAACGTCATGGGTCTGAAAGCTACACAACAGGTGCCCCGAACCTGGTTGGTCACATGACCTCAAGATCATTTCCCCAAATGCCAGAGGATGACGACTAGTAGCGATTTCCCAGGTCTGATAGTGGGGAAACTATGCCCTCATTTGTCAAAGTGTAGCGCAACGGAAAAGAAAATAACATACTACAGTGGAAGCAGTAAAAAATATGAACTAGAAATGAACAACTATAGTAAAATACAACCAACAATTATATATAAAAATGAAGAATGTCACTATTTTTATGAAAGCATCCAAAACAGGATACACTGAAATATAATAAAACACAACTCAAAGTACTGAGTACAACAAACAGAAAAAAACAGAGTGAACAGAACGCAACACCATCACAAGCCTAAGCTCGGTCCCTTGCTCTTATACTCCTCTGCTACAATCATGTACCTGTATAGGGACCCTTTCCCCTGTCGACACATGAAACAATATAGTATATTTGGGTGGAATACATGACCCAAACATGGTGTTAGAAATAAATCCCAGTAGGCACCCACCAAAGGCCCATGCCTAACTACCAGTGAAAATGTGCAACAGTAGTGAGCAAAAGTTAATGCAGTAAACTAGTATGTACTCAAAAGTAACTATCAATACCAGTTTCATTGCCATTTTAATTATTACTTATCACTTACAAGCTTGTGCTTTGGCTTGGAAGGTACAACATAGGAAATCACCAAAGTGAATATTCTAAATAGCCATGTCCGCGTACATACTATCCTTACCCTCACGTAACAGAATCAAATACCCGTAGGTGATTTCCCTGAGGCATAACGATCATTTCCATCGGGAATACGTGATATTTATCTCAGGAACAGGAACTACTGCCCACAGACATAAACAAAGGTTACCATTAGTCTAACCAAACACTGCCCATAGGCTAACAAAACACTACCCTCAGACTAAAAGAACAATGCCCTTAGGCTAATAGAACACTGCCCTCGGGCTAATAGAACACTAACCTCAGGCTAAAGGAACAGGGCTGATCCCAAAGCATAAACAAACAATTTATATCAACTTTCTCTCAATAAAAATGCCATACACAATATAATCATGGAATACCCTTGGGTATCATGGATAAATGGCTAAACAGAGGAACGCACCCCTGGGGTGGTCTTGGATCTAAGTAGTGATCCCAAACAGAAGTTTAAACTTATCATTAGATTATCTATGAAATTATAGATATCTTTTTAGAAGAGGCCTCATCCATATGACACCCCAACCATGGGCGCGTAGCACAATAGTACACAATTTCAACACAACAGTTGAAAATAAACATTAGACCACCAACCTCGATCGTCTATTATTGGTATACGTGAATGACGCCCCCCAAATTGTCTAAGA
Source organism: Viscum album (assembly GCA_963277665.1). NCBI lineage: Eukaryota > Viridiplantae > Streptophyta > Magnoliopsida > Santalales > Viscaceae > Viscum > Viscum album. The sequence continues at coordinate 66,592,794 of OY728128.1, forward strand.
ATGACGTAGATCTGGGATAAATGTTCACTCATTAAAACTCAAAAAACTTTCCCTTAGGAAATAATTGGTAATAAAAACACAAGGAGAGGGAATAACTCACCCACGCGGTTCAATCAAGATTGTCAGAGAAGGATTCAGATTCTTGGTGTGTGGTCGAGAGATCTCCGAAGCTCCGACCTCCTCTCTCAGCACCAAAACGAACTCAAATCCTCCTTTTCCGAATGAGGAGGCTACCTCCAGTTTTAACTGAAAAAACAAACTACACGGCATGTACTCTCAAGTATACAGTGTGTAGTTTTCATTTTTATACTATTCCTCTGGTGGCTTCTTTCCACCGTGACACTGTTCATCCATCGATATGAGTAGATAACGTGTTTTCCAGATTACATGGCGTGTACTTTCGCTCCGCTGGAGGCTGCCTCCACCACCTTACTGTTCACCTCCCGACAGATTACACAGTGTGTAAATACTAAGTACACAGTGTGTAGTAAGTTTTTACACCCTTTTTCGCCGACAGACCTACACACCCTATGTACTAATTCCACACGGCCAAAGTACACGACGTGTGGAAAAGTACATGGTGTGTACCCACAAATTTTGTGATTTCCCCCATTTTCATTATTCTCTCAAAACACTTAAGGAAAATGGAAAAGAAAAAACCTGTACGTCAAAAATAAGAACCGAGTTCTTACAATAAATTTAGGGTTTATCCATTTTGGATTGGATTTTATGGTATTATTAGGATGTATCTCTTTTCTTCCACGTTTTAATCTGGTTATATGTATTGATTTTTTTATATTCAAGACTTGTTTCCCTTATATTTGTTTCACCTCAACACTTGACGACCAGATCAGGTGAAAGGATTGGTTGAATCAAGTTTTTCAATTACAATATTCTAGAGATTAATTTTTTAAAAATAAAATTCATTTTTTGATTTATAATTGATAAATAAATTTCATATGAATTTTTGGGTTTTTTTAAAACAGTTTTATTTTTAAATGAATAGTGAAAAATACAATTTTTATGAATAATTTGACATTTATGACACTATGATTATATATGTATGAATATTAAATTCATGAAAACATTTATAAGAAAAAATATATTTTTCTATAAGTGATGTTATAATTTAAATTTTTTTTTTCAATTTAAAAACACATATTTTACATTTTACAATGTAAGTTATATTTTTTAAATAATGGATTTTACCTAATTATACATTTAGTTTTTTTAAATAAATTTTTAATTTTTTTTGAAAATTATTATAATAAAATGGATTTTATATTTGGAATAATTATGTCTAAATTATTTAATTATCACCATTTTAATTTTGGGAATAAATGATAAATTATCATAGGGAAAATCTAGTTAGAATGGTAAATGTAAAAAAATTTGATAGTAAAAAAATGTTTAAAACATTTGTGGGAATGGGTTTTTAAGGCCTAGATCAACCTTATCTATTACTCTATCCATTATTTCCTAATTTTGGATCTAATTAATAGTATAATTACTACTCTTTATTAATTTTATTGGGTATTAAAAAAATGTTATAACTTTTCACTTATAAATGGGGGAATCCTCTCGTCAATTCACTTTAAATGATAATCCACTTATTTAGGCCCAAAATCTACCCAAGACACTCATAAACATTACTATACACATTTAATAGGTTTTTGTTCTCAAAATACCACCCCTCAATGGTTTAACCCCCTTCACAAAGGAGATAATCCAAGTAGTGAGGTATAAATTTCTAAACTCACCTTCCTCATTTATATTTCCTTATATGCAATTATTATTATTAAATTTACATTACACCATATTTAAATAATTAAATTATTATAATTAGTATATTAGTATGGTATTATAATTATATTACATGTATTAACCAACCTTATTTTTTCTATTAAGAAAAGAGAAATCAATATTCATGTGTTTTGCGAACTACCGCTTCCATGTCACAACATATTTAATTTTTATTCACCTCATTAAAAGGGTGGTCCTAAAATTGAATTTAATATATATGTATTATATATTTGAAAAATTTTATATTCCTAAATGATAAACCATATTAATCCTTTTCCCCATTCTGTAGAAAATGAAAGCATCATCCATGCGTACATGTGGATAACCGGCTCGATTGAACGATCCATTTCCATTTTTTTCATCACTGACATTAATGGATGGTTATATGAAGGGGTTTAAAGGATAAATTTATTTTTTATGATATTAATGAATTTATTTTAATATAAATTTAATAACTTTTAAATGATAAGAGTTATCGATAATCATTATAAAATTAATCATCTTAAATAGTTGAACTAAGAAACAAAAAATTATTCATATTAGGTAATATTTTAATATATATTACGTATTCTTAAACGTCTTAAAAATTATGATAAATAACACCAATAAACAAAAAATATAATCAAAATTATTTTGGTATAATTATATTAAATCTAAAATATCACATAATCATTTATTAATTATGGCATGTATATGTTTGGTATGATTTAACAAACTATATATGAAACACTAAGAAGTTTTATCATAGATGACTGTGGGAAATTAATTTATTGTATAATATGATATAAATATGAAAAAATGATGTGTTTTTTATTAAATGGTAACATTATTAATAAACTCTTTAATTAATAAAACCCTTTTCATTCATCCATAATCACCAAAACAAGATTGTTATAGATCTTATCCTCGAGGTGAAAGACTAAAGAACTCATGCACGGAATTTAAAACATCAAATATTATTATAAATCATCCATAATAGTAACTTTAATGACCTAATAAGGATTAAATTTTTAATAATAATGAATATGGGTACCTCTATTATGAAACTAGTACAAACAATCAAACTACAAACACCTGATTTGGGAAAATTGGTAAAAAAGAAACTAACTAGAATTATTAGAGATAATTACAATATATGAAGAGTAGAAATGAAAATGGTTATGATTATGGATATTAATTAACTGATTAATATTGCTATGGTTGTGATATATGAAGGTTAAATTATGTTCACGGAAGTCCAAAAAATAGGTAAGGATTTCTTTGTCTCATTTTCAAATTCATAAGACATGTTTGATATTATGAACCATAAATTATTTTATGTGGTTTAATAATTTCCAAATGAATTAACTTCTACATAATCATAAAATTCATGGGGATTAAATATCTATATTGTATTATTGCTTCACATGAAAGTTAATTCAAAAGATATTAATGTTTTAAGGGTTTTTTGGTCTCTATTCTGATTCTTTGAGAAATAATACATTATGTGAACTCTGTTTTCCTTTTATGGTGTATTTACTACCAATGAATGTATTTTTCTCATAATTTTTATTTATTTCACAGGATATACTATGACAAACCATATTACCTTATTCAAATTTCTATTAATTAAATTTTTATCCTTGTAATATGGATTTTTGGTAATTGAATTTTCATTCATTGAGTTATGTTGTTTGATATTAAAATTTTCTTAGGTTTTTATAGAATAATATTTAATTATACAGAATTTTATAATCTGATTTTGGAAAATATATTTTCAATAAATAGAGGGTATTATTATTATTTTTACAATGTACGTTTTGAACAATGGTATTTTTAAAGAATTAAAAAGCTACCCTTCCTTTCATTATAAAATATTTTATCTTTAGATCCACCTTTCCTATGAAAATATTTATACATTTTTCAAGGATCTATTATTAGAGATTATTTTTTAATGTAAAACTTTTCAAAATCTACCACTTCACCTTTTCAATAGTTACTTTTTAGTGACATGTGTATGATTTTATTTTATGCCAATGTTAAAAATATTTTCTAAAATATATTTTATGATTTCACATTCATTTTATGTTAAAAATTAAAAAGTATTTCCACTCATGGGATTTATGTTACATTATTTATCTTATAATAAATATTTAGATATTTATAATTTTGTGGATAGAACTCATGGTATTATGTAATTTTATTCTTTATCCCTTGTTGGGTGATACCATTTGAAGCATTATTTTTAAATGATATTTTTCATTTATTCCAACATCCTTATAGGTTTCCATTATTTCTCTAGTGATATATTGTTTTTAAACCATCGTCCTTCTTTATATGTATGGATTTTGTAAATATTTTTTATCAATTATATAATTTATCACAACCTTTTTCTTTCCTAGCTATCAGCAAGTTATAGGAATAAATCATCCCAATGACATTATTTTTTGAATAGAATTATATACATTTATTTGATTTATGGGCGTTCAATTTGATACCATAATTTTGATTGATTTGTGAAATTATTAACTAACTTTATACCCTTTATCTATACAGTGTGAATACCATATTCTATATTATGTTGATTAAATGTTATTTAACTAGAATGTTACTAAATATCAACGAATACCCTTTTATTTTCCATGGGTATATCATGTTATGAATATTGAAGGAATTATAAATCTTTTCTTTACATGATTACTTTTTAAAGGGATATGAAACCCATTTTATTCACATGGGTTCTTCATGATATGAAGATGATTTATTTTTTGTGGAATACAACTGAAGTGTTAATCATTAAGTGATTAGTGGACACTATATAACCCACCATTTCATTGGGTAATGATTTATATCTCATGTGATAATTGTGAAAGGAGTATTAATGCTGAATCCAAAATGGGAAATGGGTTGTGATGTCTAGTTCTCTGTGGGAAACAGGTTAGTAAACCCTAATTCACTAAGGGAAAGATTTGAGTGAAGCTCGATCCACTAGGGGAAATAATTTGTGATACTTGATCCACTATTTTATGATTTCTCATTTATGGGTTGTGATGTCTAGTTCTATATGGGAAACATGTTAGTAAACCCTAATTCAGTAGGGGAAAGAGTTGATTGAAGCTCGATCCACTAGGGGAAATAAGTTGTGATACTTGATCCACTATTTTATGATTTTTATTCTTATAGATGTTCCACAATTCTCATGTATGCCTTGTTTTTTGAATATGAAACATTTTCATCATTTACTCTTATATTATGCCATAATTTATGATCTATGATTTGTTGGTTATAAATTTTCTCATGTATCTTGATTATACCCATATGCTTATCTTATGTTCACTTATGATATTCAATTGTTATCATTTATGTTTAACCTTACCGAGGATATGTGATGACCCATTATTTATGTTTTCATTTCCCAAATTAATGAATAAAATTAATACATAATATGTGTGTTGAAGAGTATCTCATGTAGATGATTTTTAGCAGATGTTGAAGACTTGTTTTGGATTAAGTAGGTGCTTATATAGTGGAAAAAATGTAAATTTTAAACAAATAACATGATACCTTCCAATTTAATCACTTTTCTAATTTTATAAAACTCTAAAACTAAAATGGTCTTAGGAATATAAATGTTACTTGTGTAAAAGATCATATAACTAATGACATGTTTCAAAATCCAGCGTGTATGGTATGATATTATTAGCACCAGAACCAGGAGTGCAGGATCAAGAGATTCAGAAGTGGGGTCTTGATGGCTTGTGTCACATTTTTAATTTTCAATAATTATTATAATGAGTACAAATATAAAATTTATGTCGACAATAATTAAAATATAATTAAACATCATGTAATTCATTTTGAGAAATGAAAAATAAAAAATATCTAAATATGGAAATAATAATATTTTATAAACCAAAATTTATATATATTTTGAAATATTTTAAATTTAATATATAAATATTATCATAAATTTTTTGAAATTATCTTATTTTATTATTTTTTTTAAAAATCATCTTTAAATTATTTGAAAATTATTATTATTTTAGAATTAATTTAATTTTTTTTTGAAAAAACATTTGCTTTCATGAAAATTGTATTCAAGATCAAGTTTTTATTCATATTATGTGTTTTCATATCATAAGATGTTTTATTTTATTAAAATTTATATAAAAACTTTATAATATTTTATTTTTCAACTGATTTCAATTATTATTTTTCGGATAGATTACAATTATTTTAAAATTTTTTTAGGAGTATTGTATCTTATTAATTTTTATTAAAATAGATCTATCATTTAATTTTAAATATATATTTAGATTTTTTAATATTTTAAAAATATATTTAGAAACATTTAATATATTCCATTAATTATTTTGAAAAATATTTATATAATAAAAATGATTTCTAATTTTTATTTTAACTTTTAATTAATTTGTTAAATAGGTATTATTCAAAAGTAATATATAAAATTTAAATTTTATTTATTTTATATTTTTTATATTAGTTATTTTAATTAATGATGTTTTTGGAAAATTGTTTTAAATATAAATTTACTACATAATATAAACTATTTAAAATATTTAAAAAATACATATATATTTTTTTATATAAAATATTTATAATGTTATTAAAATTTATTATTACACTGAATATATATGATATGATTTATTTTTATTTTTATAATATTGACCCCTTAAGACCCCTATATTTTTAGATCACCTCCCTAAACCCTCTAAACTCAATGTCACTATTGTGCAATGCACACCACCATCAATGTCATCAACTATTCCATATCCCCACCTTCATCATCCAAAAGCTTTGTGGTTACCCACACTATCCCCTAGAACCCTGTCCCCCACTTGTGTCCCTGAATCCAAAGAAATATATTTTGAAACCCTGATTCACCTAACACTCATACCTAGACCTTTACACTTAATTTAAACTAGTATAAAAAAAATGAAATTATTTTTATTGGATTCATTATCTCCCCAATATCATATTATATTATGACTATATAAGTTTTCGGTTTAAAAAATGTTGATCATGGTGCCAGGTAAAATAATTGACCATTGAAGGTTCTTTCTCCCAAATGATTCTTATTTAGAATTTTATGAGGTAAAATAAGGAGAGTGAAATGTATTTATATGATTTTTTATTACATATGAAACACAATTTTTGATAACATTATATTGTTTTTTATATGATTTCTATATCCTCTATGTTTGGCGTATTATTAAAATTCATGGAGTAATATCGACGAACAATTCTAGAAATGATAGTAGAAGGGATATGAAACAAAATAAAAAGAAGATAATGAGGTACATAGATATTTCCATGGTTCAAGAAATGATCCCTACATCAATGGAGAGGTATATATTTCACTCTTCTCGAGAGCTCAATTTTGTTGAAAATATTAGAGTTTCACACAAATAGAAACTCTTGTTCGAATGAGCTCATAAAGTAATGCAGTGACATAATAACTTGTCTTTGTAGAGTGAAAGTAACCATACAACAAGTCCACTATGATAAAGTAATTAGTTGTTGGAAGTACACTTATCTACAATTACCTATCCATGTTTCCTGTCACGAGTTTCTATAGTACCATATTGAAATCCACACTACTATAGTGCTATATCAGTGTTTTTGGTCAATAGTAATATAGATGTTTACAGTTTATAAAGTGACCAAAAATTTATATTGGTGTCCTTCATACACCATAACTCTAAGTAGGGGAAGAAAACCCCCTACAACATCCGAAAACCCCACCATAAAGATCCAACCATGGGAGTTATAGTCTAGGGAATATTTTGGGTTGCTAGAATTTGGCCTAACTCTATCCAAAGGACCAGGCTACATAATCCAATAAACACCCACTCAGACCCTAATTCATGAAATTGATATCCTTCTATTATTCCAACTTAGAAAAACTAATTAATATGATATTCTATGCTTCTTCAATAGCAAATGGAAACTTTACATTCATATCACCTATTTGAAGTTTACGATTCATGAGATACTAGATATTTTACCTTTAATTCCCCTAGAGTGTTCTATCATTCAAAATTCATCAATAGACCCCAACATAGGCACAAAATTTCCAAAACTTATCTATCACCATCAGCATCGTCACCATGTCTTCTAGATTTTTGGTTCTATGAATATTTTGTAATGTCATCAACCCATCCTACATTAATCATATGATAAACTGAAACTTTCACCCAATATGCTTCATTGGGGCATGAAATACTGGGTTGTTAATAATATGTATGGAACATTAACTATACTAGTGTAATATTTTGTTCTTTATCTTTCAACCCATCTCATCCACGAAGTTATTCATCCAAACCATATCCTCCACTGCTTATATTACAGTAATATATTATGCCTTTGTGGTTGATAGTGCCACCACCATCTATAGTTGAGATATAAAACTTACTAAAATTCCTCCATAAGAAGAAACATACACTGTGGTATTCCTTCGGGTGTATACATCACTTACAAGGCCAGCATCCATATACCCCTACAATTTCTTTCCATTCTCAAAGAATATGGATAGTTTATTACTTCCTTTTAGATAGCTTAGTAGCCACTTTATAGCTTCCCAATGTTTCTTTCTAGGGTCTTCCATGGACCTAATCACAACTCTGCTAACATGAGAAATATCAGGTCAAATAAAAACCATAGAATGAATTAGTATTCTAATAGCTACTTCGTATGTAACATTTACCATGTAATAAACCTCTTCTACTATATATGGTTCTTTCTCATTTGATAATTTGAAATAGATTTATATGGGAATAGAAAATTTATTTTCTTCCATCATACTAAATCTTCTCTAAAACAATACAATGTAGTCATATTATGATAACATGAATGTTTAAGAAGCACAATATCTATTGATATCCATCCCTAAAATCTTACCTGCTTCTCAAATATCTTACCTCTTAAAATCATTAGTCATCTACCCTTCAATATCATCAATCCTCTACATATATGATCATGAAATGATCATGTAATCTGCAAACAAATGTAATATAATGCATCCATCACCATAAGAATTATAATATAATCATTGATATACAATACAATAATTTTATTAATTATTTACTTATGAATGAATAAAACTTGTTGTTCTACAACATGATTTCCTTATATAACCCATATAAGCTCTTTTTGAGTTTTCACACTAGGTCTTCCTTTACTGACTTAACTTATCCCTTTGGATGATTCATATAAATGTAATACTCTATAACTCTATAATGTAATTAAGTCTCTATATAAAGGTTCTTAAGATGTTAATCCATTAATGACACAATACTAATAACCACCATAATAGTGGTAAGATTCACCATATCTATGACAATTTTAGTGAAATCTAAACATTCCTTTCCTTAAAAGTATTTCACAACTTGTCTTTCCTTGTACTTACGCTTTCAAAAATTTTATTCCTTGAGATAATAAAATCATTTTTTCTATAATTATTTTTTACTTATAGAAAATGTGTCAACTCATAATTATTATTATCATGCAATAAATAAATCTCTTGATTCTTATCAAACTCTAACTTCTCTGACTCATTTATATTAATTTACACTTTAAAACATTCTATCTCTCTAACACCAATCAATAAAAAATAGTTTAATGATGAAAAATACGTTTACACATGTCATCTTATACTTGTTGATATCCTCAACTCCACTATAGGGGGAGGATCCTTTGGGTTTTTCGTCACATGCCCAGGTACACCTTTAAGCTCCACATGCTCATAGAATTAGGATTCTTTATTCCCACCATTAGTTTAAACGTAATGATGGTTCTTGTATAAAACACATTCATTAAATATCATGTTCTATATTCTAATGGTAATCTTGTTGTGATCATACTAAAACCAATAACCAAACTCTTCAACACCATAGCTAATAAAGAAACATGATATGGACATAGAATCAATATTTTTTTATTATTTTAGATATTTTATGTACATATTCCAAAGAACTAGATACCAATCAATGAGAGTGTATTATGTCCTTTATTAAAAATATATCCTTGAGTAGACATTCTCACATCATTAAAATGGAATCCTTTTAATGGGATATACTTCCATTTTCATTATCTCTAACCCCAAATTATTGGGTAACCTTGAGTGCAGTCTCATACTCCTAAAACCATCATTTACTTTCCTATTAATCATTTCATATACACCATTATATTATAGTGTACCATGAAGTGTTTTCTCCAACAAAATTTTATTATTAGATTTGAATTTTGTGAACTATTTACTGCCATAGTCTCCACCATTGTTCGACCTCAATAATTTTATTTTTGATCTATAATCATTATCTACCATGGTAGTAAACTTCTAAAAGATGTTAAATAAATTAGATTTTGTTTTCAGAAAGTAAACCCATACCTTCCTTGTTGTTGTATTGATAAATTTAACATAATATAGTGTCCATCCAAGGGATTTTACAGGTTCATTCCACCAAACATTAGTGTGTACGGGGTCCAGCTTCCTAGAATTTAGTGTTCTTACTACTTTTCAAAATGATAACTTCTTTTTCATTCAATAGATTCAATCTTCACTATCCATCATCCTATAAGTTTAACCTTGGTTTTACTTATTTTGTTTCCAACACCTTCATCCCCTTTTCAAACATGTGTTATAACTTACAATGTCATAGTTGTGAATCATTGAATGTATTTTTTATTTCATGTATGTACATGAATGTTTATATCATATTCTATAGGGTTCAATTCATTACTCTATAATCTATTAAACTAATTACTTTTCTAATGTTCAATGCACCACTAATGATGTAGTATTAAATTCGACAACATTTCACTTCCTGAGAGAGATAATACTCCCTATTAGACCTAGAATATACATAAAATTTTCTTGAATAAGACAACTCTCACTGCTAGTTTTATTCTATGTATACACTTCATGAAAATTTGTAAGGGTTTTTCATCAATAATATGTAACTTTCCAAAATTTTCGAAACATAACTGATTAAGAAATCATTCTCTAAAGTGGAATGGAATTATTACCTTGTGTCTAAAATCCAAATATCCATGATCAACAAAAAAACATCATCTATTCCTTTATCTACAATGTTAAATAAATTGGTTTTTGGTTCCTTATGATTTTCTATAGGATCCTTCTTGATGCATCCTTTATGTTCATAAATATAGTAGGTAGAAGTGAGACACTTTTCCCTGTCTTGGATCTTTCCCCTTTATTTTTATCACCCTCTATGAATATGATATTTTGCATATGAACCACTTATTTTCATGTTAAGATTAGAATAAAAGAATTTTTCTGATTATATTATCTTTGTATCCTCATTTAAGATCAGGTATTACCCATAATTTAACTTCAACTTTTTTACTTCTCAAGGAACGAATCACAACTATTATAGCAACATATAAACTTTTAGGTCATGAAGAAATTAAAACCAATTCACATAACTAATCACCTTGAATAAATAAAATTAATTGGAATTAATTTGTTTTGGGGTTGAATTAAATGACACGATCAACAAAACTATTCCTGTGAATCATTATTATATTGAATAGTCATCATATTAGGTGCAAATTTTTCAGTGTAGAAGGATTATCGTTTATATTTTCTAGACATTTAATCAACATGGTTGTCATTTTTTCCTATATAATATTGAGTGACATGTTTTTTTCTAGTGTAAGGTGAAAAAATCTTAGAACCTATTAATATATTATCACCCACTCATTATTCCCCATATCCATTTTTCTTTTAACCTAGTAGAAACAAGTGTATATTTTTCTGATAAAGATAATTCTAGATCTGTGTCTTCTAGTAACTGAAACATGATCTATTTAAATGATCAATATTCAACATGACTTGTTCTTTATCCATAATTCAAATTAATAAATCCGAAATAAATATTTGAAACACAGGTGTTGATAGCATTTTTCATGGAAAATATGGGAGTAACAATGAGGAACAATTCAAGAAATGAGAGTAAGGGTAAGGAAAAATAAAAGAATAAGACGAAAATGAAGAATAAAAAGATTTAAATTGTTTGGGAAAATATATATACATAAAAAGAGAGACATAAATTTTACTATGTTAAGAATAAAAATTACCGAGAAAAGATTAACGTTGAATACATATAGAAACCCTAGAGCTTAAGTGAGATTATAAAAAAACATAGTTCTATAGTAACCTACATTGTTACTATTCGTCCTACTGCATATGAAATCAATTGTGCTACTATAACAGATGGTTGGAAGTCCACATACCTGTAGTTACCTTTTAGTGTCACTATTCACATTTAGATAGAGTATGATGTCAAAATACGCACTGCTATAGTGCCATTAGTGGTGTTTCTGGTTGCCTGTGCTGTAGTTTGTCAAGGTTTATACAGTACCCAAAAATTTATGTCAGGGACCTTTGGTGACCAAAACCATGATTTAGGCCATGTTATCCTTGTAACCCCCAACAATATCACTATGTAGATTAAAAAACGAGAGTTAAATTTAGGTTTATAGACTAGGTTTCTTGTATTTGGCCAAACATCATCCAAAGGATCAGGGTATACCATTGCTACTTTATTTTTTCTATATGTTAAGAAATTTTATTTTAATAATAATAATAATATTATCTATATATAATACAAGGAATAAAATCAATTTTTTTTTATTTTTAAACACACATTAATTACAAGATCACTTAAATATATCCGTCAAATATTTAAAATTTTGATTATATGTTATATAACATACTAAAGTATTTTGAAATTAATATATATAGAAACGTTATAAGATATATTGTATTATGCATTACACTGGTATTTTATTATAGAAACATCATCTTTGATAATGTATACAACACACAACTCAAATCATAGAAGAGAATGTAAAACACTAATACTTTATGATATATTTATTTCTAAATTAGTTAAAAAATTTCAATAACTTATGATGCATACAAATCTGGGTTTAAACAAAATTTGATACTGTATTAAATTATTATTATCTAATCATGACTATTATGACATAGCTGTTAAGATTGTAGGTATGAATAGGACTAAATAAATTATGAAAAACTATTTTTTCTATATGTGTATAAAATAAATTCAATGGTTATCTACTGACTATAAATAATATAAGAATTATTTGATATAAAAAGAAATGTTTTCTAAAAAACATTAATTTTCTAAAATGCGATTCTGTTGCTCTTTATGAGCATAATTAAAAATAATTATTTAATAATTTTGTAAAATATATGTAAAAAAATAAATTTAATTTTTGAAATATACATGTATCAATTATATTTGGTTAATTTTTTAATATTTTTCTAAAAGGATTATTTTTTTGATGAATAGGTAAAAAGACATATTTTTATTCAAAACTTACTTTTCATTCAAATTATTCACAAGGATAAATTATATTTTAAAATGGTTTAAAAGTAAAATTGGTTAAATTCTATAAAAATGTAACTAATTTATTTCATTAGAATCAATTTTATAGTGAAAAATTCTATAAAAACATTATACACATTTGAATTTTTTTAATTGGGAAATTTTTTTTTTCAACATGTCTACGTGTTTAATTTTAAATTGAATTATGTAACTTTTGTGAAATTAATTTTGAAAAATGGGTTCAATATTTGGAATCATAATAATTGATATTATATAATACGTTTATCTTTTTTTGACCATTGTGAATAGTAAAAATATTTCAAATTAATTACTATGGTAAGGTAAAAATGAATTTATTAGGGGTTAAACTAAGTAGATAAAGGTTAAAAATGACATAATTTGTTTTTACAAAACCAATTTTATTGAAATATTTCAATATTATCACCTAATGTTTTTGATAATGGATGATTTTTGAGTATTTTTTTAATGAGAACAACGTGGAAATCACTTTATCTTTTCAAAAATTCCTTGAGGGTCCTCTTCCCACTTATAGAAGACCACCCCTCTCCTCCCCTCTTCATACTCCCAATTCCATTTTGTTTATCTAATAACTACCCAAATATCTTCCTTAATTATATAAAAAATATTATAAGACTTTTTTAAATCATAAACCCAATCTAGTAAGGCTTTATATTAAACCTAATGAGGTTTCCCGTAGAAGAGGTATGATTTTTTAACTATGTGTTTTCATTTTACTTCTTCTTATAACTACATATATTTTTCTTCATTTATTATAATATTATAAAAAAATATCTAGTATATACTAAAATTCTATTTTGATAATTTAATGACCTAAATCGATCTCTAATTCCATAAAACGGGAAATGAAACCGTCGATTGTGTGTAAGGCAGACTACCGCTTCATGAACCGATGTATTTTGTTTTCCATAACTACCTTCCAATGATAGAAATAATTATGGGTTTTAAATATTTTTTTTGATGTTTTTTAAATTATTATAATTTTTTAATTTTGATATCACATATAAATTCTTTACTTTACATTCCATGATGGATACGATAACGTCGCACGTGTGTATAGAAGACTACCATCTCACAAAGTGATGTGATTCATTTTTCACTTAAACTTTACATAGAAGGTAGTAAGGATAATATTAATGAATATAAGTGATATTAATGAAATAAAAAAACTTATAAAAATATAATTTTACCTCTAATATCTTACCTTTCAATCCATTGGAAAAAATAACACCGCTCGTGCACATGTGGGGAGTATCACCTTAATGTTATTATGTGGAATGTTTTTCATTTAGTCTTTATATGGATGGTATAAGGTTGAAATTGACTAATTTAAATTATATATATTACATAATAATTATTCTATATAGGTTAATTAATATTTATTTTTTCCTTTCATTCCATCCATCGAGAAAATGAAAATTATGTTCATGCGTATGTACAACCTACCTTCTTCATAAATAATGTAATACATTTTCTATGTATTTATTTTATAAGTAACATTAAATAAGTTTATAATTAATATATATTAAATTTATATAATTTTTAACATTATGGATATTATATAAGACTTTTAAATGTAAAAGGACCAAAATTACCGCCCCAAAACTCACATGAAAAACCAAGTAATTATCACATGCGATAGTGATTTAAACAAGGAATTTTAAATAATTGTGTGATAAAAGCCAATAAGTAAATAATATCAAGTATTAGATATATAAATATGGTTATGTAATATATATATATATAATAAACCTGTGATTATTATATAGAAGGTTCAAACATGAACAAAGGAAATCCGACCATAGGTGTGAGATTTTTTTCTCAATTTTCATTCTTTAAGACATTTTTCATGTTATGAACCTATATTCTTTTATGAAGTGTATATATAGAACCTTTATAAGTTTATATATTGAATTTAATATAATTAATCATATTTGTTTTTAATTTTTTTTATTTCTTTCATGCGTCTTATGATTCAAATGTTATGAAAGTGATAATGGTGTATTTCACAATCTCATCATTATTCGAGATTGTTTATGTTTAAGTCTCCCATAGAGGAATTATTTGTTATTTATATATTAAAAATAATATATTTTATTCTATGGTTATTCATCAAATTTTCATGTAATAGTACTATTTTCTACTCTTTTTTACTAAAAGTGATTGAGAAAATGTTTTTAAGAAAATAATACTTTATTTCTCTTTTTAATAAAAAATCATTTTTCTTCCAAATATATGTTTTGTAGAAATGTTTTCAAAAAAGTTCTTAAAATTATCAAAATGACTTATTAATATTTTTACCCATGTTTTACTTTTTATAAAATGTTTTTAATGTATTCTTCATTTCATTTTCCAAACAAGATCCGTTTGGATTTTACATAAAATATGAAAGGAATATTTTTTTTACTTATAAGACAAGTAGATAATTTCCCTCTTCCATGTCCACTCATTGTTTTAAATATTATTTTACATGGTTAAAATTTTATTTTCAAAGAAAATTATTTTAAATATTTTTTTTTGAACTTTTAGTTTTAAAAGTTTATCTTCAAGGTTAAAAGAATATTTTTTAAGAAAATTTTTAATAGAATTTTTATGGTATTTATATTCATTAATGAATAAGACCCTCATTTGATCTTCTAATTCATTTGGAATGTGTTTTAATGAGACCATACTTATTATTCATTGAGATGTTTTATGATTATTTTGACTCATTATGTAATTTTGTGATCCCATTCACTATATTACTCAGAATTGTTTATAATTATGTTTATTTATTGGGGTAATTATTAACATTTCATATGTTTGTTTTTCAATAAATTTTTTTATGATGATTATGTTTGAAACCTTTCATAAAAGGAATGAATTGTACTTAATAAGTGATAATTGGGTCCCACTATTATCCCTAGATGCATTGGTAGGTCTCTAGAGACAAACTAGATTGTGTTTTTGGTTGAGGTCCTACCCATTTATGTAAGATGAATTTGAACAATGCGTTTATTAAATGGTAATAATATTTAAAATTATGGATTCCCTAATTATTATATTAGTTATTAATGTTCCATGTGATTATTAAATTAGTTAGAACATCAATGATTATTTTTCATGATAATGGGATTATTTATAAGGAATTTTTTGATCACAATTTATTCCTACCATATTATTTCCAGGTAGTTGATTGAATGACATGTGTTTTAGTTATTTACCATTCCATATTGATGATGCCGATTTATTTAAGATATATTCCCCTGTATTCATACCCTTAATGTGCATCTATTCTCACCCCTTTCGTATATTTTATTTTCAAAATTATACCATGAAGTGTTTTATGATTGATATACAGGGATATAAAAATGGAAAATATTTAATTCTCAAAAAAAGCATGTTATATATTTTAAGTTTTAAATTATAATGTGAATTTCATGTATGTATATAGTTTACTAAGTTTAAAGTATATTAGGACCTTCAATGTATTTTTCTTTGTATCTTATGCCCAAGTAATAATGTAACCACCAAATCTGGGATACTAGGGTTGGGGTCCTTATAGTTGGTATCAGAGTAAGTTAAACAGAAAACATGAGAACTATATTTTGAAAAACATAGATAACCCTATGATAGAAATTGAGGACAAGTATATAAGGATATAAAAATGTCTCTTTAAGGGAGATATTATATGATTTTTACTAGAAATACATCCCTTTCCGGATATGATAAGTGGATGTAGTTCTTGAATAGATGTACCTAGGGGTAATAAATCTGAAAAAGGAACGCTGGGCTTGATAGAAGTGTCACATGGAAAATCACAACGAGCCTTACTATGAATCTAGTTTGACACTCCTAGAGATATATTCTTGTATTAATTTAAATTTTCCTTAAAAATCATTATGAAGGATTTAAAAATGTATTTATAAACTTTCCCAAATAAATCTTGTTCATGGTTTGGAGATTAGTTATGCACAAAAGATTCAGTATAAGTTAATTATTTCATTAGTTTTGGGATTATATATTGTTTTTCATAATGTTATTATTTAACTTAGTGTATTACATTGTTTATATTTGTCTCCTAGAATAAATAATGAAACCCATGTAAATTCATGTACACCATATAGGGATTTCCCACTTGGGTAAGATAATAAAATAGAAGTTGGAAATGTTTTTAGAACTTATAAAATTATAACCATATTAGGGAAGCTAACTTAAGTAAGATTTAATAACATTAACCGTATGGAAATGATTACTGATCCACCATAAAACATGACAATGTTAGAATGCTTCATGGATTAACAACTCCATCATTAAATGGGGCTTAAAATCCATTTTCGAATGAGTAATGGATAAGTTCCTTAGAGAAAGAATTTCATTCTCTAAGATTTAATAAAAGGGATAAAGTTTTCATTTAAGTTTATCATATCTTAGATGATATAGATTAATCTAACTCATTGATTCAAAACACTAAGGATTAATACTAAATAAGAAACATGGAATTAAATGATTTTAAGGTATTTTTCTTGGATTTTTTTTCATTGTTAGTAATTAGTGGATATGGGAAGGCACTTATTGAGTCTAAGAAAAAATAAATTAGAAAATATTTCTTAGTATGAATCCAATTTTACATGGTTATAAAGGCTTGTTGCAGACTAAATATGTAATCCAATGAAAAATATTAACTATTTTTTACAGTCTTAATCTAATCCATTATAGGTAACCAACATCCTAAAATTTCCCTTTATACGTGGACATAATATCATGTGATATCAAGAAAGAGAAATAATTCTCAAAATATTATGGATTTGAAGGGAAGAATGATATGTAGAGGATGATAGAGAAAAATATAGATAAAGGGAAGAATAAAAAGAAGGATTTCCCCCATGTGATTATTGTGAAATGAAAAAACCTTGTATTTACTTGAAGTTAATGGGAGTTTTCTTAAAGTGTAGAGATAAAGGTCATAAGTCACATAAATTCATGGTTAATAAATAAAATTCTAATATTTTTTGTTTCAACTATTAGGATATGGAATACTACATAAAATAATGTCCCTAGCATGAAGGTAATTTACTTCAGAATAAGCTAAGGGATCAAGGCCATGATTATGAAATTAATAAATCCAAAGCAGAATGATTAAACTTATAGTGTACATAGATTAAAGAATTATATTGTAGAATAATTTTTAACACTATAATATTGGTTACAAGATTAAAGAAACATGTAAGGATTGAAATGTAGTATTTTTTCTCTAAGTATTTGAGATATTAAATGTGATTTAGTGGGAAGTTGATGTTTTTGGAAACCCATGAATGAGGGAAGATAACCCATAATATTTTCACAATGTTGAGATAAAAATGATGAAGATATGTTTATGATATAGTGTTGGTGACCTTGAAGTTGGTTATTGATTTTATGAGTTATGTTATCTCTGTTTGATATTACTATATTTTGTGGAATAAATCCAATAATTTGAGATTTTATTTAAAGAATAAGAATAAAATATTTTTTTGTAAGCATGTGTGTTTTCATTATGGTTTTATTGTTATAAAGGATTTAATATATTTTGAATGTGAAACTGAGTTTAAATTTTTACTTTTTGGGTTTCATAATGAGGATTTAGTGAAATTCCTTCAAAATTTTTGGACTTCAAAATTGGCCAGGCATATTTTGGACGAGTCTTAAGATTTACCACATATTAAAAAAGATTAATTTGAATTTTTAGAGTTATTATTGATGTATTAGTAATTAATGTAAGATGTTGGATTGATTTTTAGAACAATTTTGGTTTTATAAAAGACATTATTAAAAACTAGTTACTCTTTTATGGATCTTATGACCCGTTAAAAGTTAATTTTAGAACTTTAGACAAAAAAATTCATCTTGGATATTAATTTATTGGAGTAATAAATGATGTTGAATTTGATAGAAGAAAAACTAGAGGATGAAATTGTACTTATGAAATAAAAATATATTATGTAAGTATATTGATGGTGTTTTCTGTCATGATAGTAAAATAATCCCTCAACTCTTGAAAAAGGATATTGAAACAAAAAAGTTATCCTAGAACCATATTTTTTGATGATCCTATGACCTTTCTAAATCATCAAATATTTATGAATCTGTGTTCATTAATTTTTTTACATAATTCTAGTTATTGTGATTAATGATCTATATCAATCTCAAAAATTATTTACACTTTTCTTCCATGTCTATATATTCACTTCCCACCAATGTTCTTCTATATGGATACCTAGTTTTGTGTTTTTTTATATGACATTTGTAATTTACTTACTATCTTATCAAGATGATGTTTTGTTAACCCTTTTATTAATGTGGGTTTCCAAAAAAATTTGTTTTCAAATTTCAAACCCATAATTTTAGATATCAAGATTAAATTCTAAGGAAAAACTTAATTTAAGGGGGTTAGAGTGTAACACCTTGAGATTTTAAAAGAGGAACATAATCATTGATATAATATATAACATAAGACACCAATATTAGAAGATAATGTAAAAAAATAAGGATTTACAATATATTTATATTTAAATATATTAAATCTCTTTGATAGCTTATGATTCACACAATATTGGGTGTAAACGAATAACGATATTATGTTAAAATGTTATTATTTAAACATAAAAACTATAATCAATCCATTATGTTTAAAGTTATGGATAATAATAAATAAATAATTAAAATTATGTGGTTTACACCTGTATAAAATAAATAAAATGGTTATATATTTCTTATAAATAAAATAAGAATCATTTGAAAGAAAAATAAATGTTTTCTGAAAAATTGTATTTTTTCTAAAAGGCGGTTTAGTCACACTTTGTGCACATAATTAAAAATAATTTTTAACAATTGTAGACAATATATTTTAATAAATAATATTAATTTTTAAATCTAAAAGTCAAAATTATATTTGGTATTTTTTTTTGGATTTTTTTGAAATGATTAATTTTTTAATGAGTAGTGAAAAATTATGAATTTTTATTGAAAAATGCCTTTTCATTTGAATTATTTTAAGGTTAAATTGAATTGAAAATTGGTTTTAAGGTAAAAAATTTTAAATTATATCAAAATTTAACTAATTTAGTTAATTTGAATAAATTTCATATTGAATTATGTTATAATAACTTTTTAAACATTTGGATATTTTTCTTTGGAAAAAATCATTTTTTCAATGTGTCTGTAGGTTTAATTTTATGTTTATTTTTCAAATTCCTTGAAATGAATTTTGAAAAATTATTTATATATTTTTAATGACAATTATTAATATTATGTTATGATTTGAACTTAATTTTTCATGGTAATGAATAGTGAAAATAGTTAAAATTAATTATCATGATTAAGGTAAAAATGGGTTTGTGAGGGCGTTAAACTAAGAAGATAATGGATGAAAATATCCTAAAACTTATCAAAAACCCATATTATATACATATTTGTACTTTATAACCTATTATGTCATATAATTACCCATTTTATATCTTTTTGGAGTGATAAAAACTGGGGTATCACTTTATCTTTTAAGTAAATCCATGTGTGTTCTCTCCCCTACTTTTAAATGGCCACCACTATCCTCTCCTCTTCACACTCTCAAAGAATATTGGTTCATCCATTAACTATGGAAACTATCTTACTTACTCAGATAAAAACATTATAGAGGGATTTTTTAGATAATATATAAAATCTTGGAAGTATTTAGGTTAAACCTAAAGAGGTTTGTCAAAGAAAAGATAATGTTTTCACCTTTGATTCTTCATTTTACTTATTCTTATAACTCCTCATAATCTTAGTTATCAATGATAATATTACAAAAATATTATCTAAAATTTAATTATATGTTATTTTTTAAGTAAATGACCTATACACATATCCACTTCCGTGAAATGGGAAACAAAACCAGCGATTGTGTGTATAACGGACTACAGCCTCACAAACTGATGTAATTTGTTTTCCATCATCACCTTTAAAGGATGGATATAATGATGTATTTCAAAAATTTATATTATATTTTTGAAATTATAATTCTTTTGAAGTTATTTTATCACATATAACTTGTTATTTCTGTTTTGTGGGGGTACGATAACATCACTCCAGTTGAAAACTGAACACCGCATCACAAAGTGATGCAAGTAATTTTTTATTTATAATTTTCATGAAATATAGTAAGGATAGAGTTAATGAATAAATGTGATATTTATGACCTAAAAATAACTCTTGAAATTTAATATTTTATATAACTTCTTACATTTTAATCCATTTTAAAACAATAACATTGCTCGTACACATGTGTGGACTACCACCTCCACGTAGAAAATTAAAATGTTTTAATTTTATGTTTTCATGGATTTTATAAATGAGGAATTAATTAATATAAATTATATATATAAAATAATAATTATTCAATAAAGTTTAATTAATATTTATTTTTCACCTTGTCCCATCCATCAATAAAATGGAAACAATATTCTTGTATATATACGACCAACCATCTCTATGAACGATGAAATACATTTTTTATCTATAACATTTATATATTACTATAATTACCAATATAATGAAGATATATGGGATTTATGAAATTTTTAAAAATATGGAGACTATGTAACCATGATCAAAGTAAAATTACTGAAATTAATGAAACAAAACTCACAAGAAAAAGGAAGCAATTATCAAACAAAACAATGATTTTAACAAATAATGGTTGATAAATGAGTGATAAAATATTATAAGTAAATAATATTTGTTAAGAGATATATGAATATTATTTTTAATATATTTTTAATAAACCTATATTTATTATATAGGTGCTTAAAACACGAATGAAGGAAATCAGACCTGAGGTAAGGGATTTTTGTCTCAATTTTTCTTATTTGAGACATATGTGATGTTATGAAACTATATTATTTTATGAAGTGTATATACAGAACCTTTGATATGTTATGCCATTAATTTATTCCTATTAATTTTATTTTAAGTTCCATTTATGGGGCATATGATTTAGTTACTTCCAAAGTGGTAATGGTGCATTTCATAATCTCATCATTATTCGGGATTTTTTTATGTTTAAGTCTCCCTTGGGATAATTATTTTATAATTATATATTTAGCCTAATATATTATTTTATTAGGTTATTCACCATTTTTTATTTAATACTAAAATTTTACCTCTATTTTTTACTTAAATTTATTGAGAAAACGTTTTAATGAAAATAATACTTGTATCTCTATTCGATCTGATATAATTTTTCTTCCAAATCCATGTTTTCTAAACATGTATTCAAAAATGTATTTAAAAATGTTTTTAGCATTATTAAAATGTTTTTTAAATATAATTTTTCCCATTTTTGCATTTTCATAAAATGTTTTTAAATTAATCTTCATGTTGTTTTCCAAATAAGGCCCATTTGGATTTTTTTTTGAAAATGTGAGAGTACTTTTTTTAACTTATACAACATGAATGATATTTCATGTAGTCCGGAACACTCAATGTTTTAAATATTATTTTATAATTTTATATTTTTTTTCAAATAAAAATATTTTCAAACTATTTCATTAAATTTTAGTTTTAAAAGATGATTTTCAAAGTTAAATGAATATTTTCCCCAAGAATGTTTTTATTGAATTTTTTATGGTATTATTATTCATCAATCACAAAAACCTCATTTTACCTTTATATCTATTTGGAATATGTTTTAATTATTCAATTATTATTATTATTTATATGTTTTACGTTTAGTTTGAATGAGGGTGTACTATTTTGATAGCATTCAACTTATTACTCCGAATGGTTTATGATTATGTTTATTTATTGGGATAATTATTAACATTTGGTATGCTAGCTTTTCTATAAGAATGTTTATTCAGAATTTTATTCTCCCTTTTCATATGAGGAATATGTTCGATTTAGTATGTGACTCATATGGCATATTATAGCCACTCGATGCATCGGTAGGTATCATGAAACAAACTGGATTGGGTTTTTGATGTCATGGAAAAAGTCCATGAACGTTTGATTAAGATGTTTTAAATTATGAATTTCATCATAATGATTTTATCTATTGATGTCCCATGTGATTATTTTATTAGTTATAATATCCATGGTTAAGTTTCAAGTTCATGTGATTGTTTATATGGAATTATTTGATCATCATTTATTCTTACCATATTATAATCGTGTAAGTTATTGAATGACATGTGTTTCAATTATTTTATTTTTAATATTGATTGTTCTTATTTATTCATGATAGATTATTCTATATTTATACCCTTAATAATCATCTTATCTCCCCCCATTATTATTTTTTATTTTCCCAAAGATACTTGGAAGTTTTAATGATTGATATACAAGGATATAATTAGGCTAAATGTTGAGTTCTCAAAGAAAAAACTTTCTATATTTTATATTTTGAATTGTAATGTGAATTTCATGTATGTATCAAGTTTATTAAGAATAATAGACTATTTGTTTATTCAGGATTTGATTCTTTATATCTTATATCAATTTAATAATGTAACCACTGACTCTATACTACTTGGGTTGTGGACTTTATATGTTGTTTGATACAGAATTTCATAACTCCTTTTTTAATAGATTTTTATATATTTTAATACCACATCAACCCTGAGTCTAACAAGTATATTATATAAATTTTTAACATGTTTATTCAACTATAATATGTTTTAACTTTTCATCAACTTACTCTTACTTGATGTGATGATCTTTTTTAATTTAAATGTATAGATAAGAGATGGATAACTCTTTATATTCAAGATTATACAATTTTAATTATATAAGAGTGTCATTATAGGGTAAATTCATTTATTGAAATTTCATTTGAAAATTAAAAAAGGTAAAATTATATATTATATCCATGTACAAATTGTAAAATTAACCATATCTATGATTATAACCATGTTGAATTTTTTCATACTCATATTGGGAATGGTAACTTTTTACAAAAAAGGATTTACCATGGTGAATTGTTATATAAACCTAATGGTTTTTTTAGATAATGGGATAAATGTGACGAAGAAATTCAATATCTAGATCACTGTGTTTCAATGATATAATACCATTAAACTATAATTTACTATAACAAATAGTTATATTTTAATAATCAGTTTTCTAGGATTTAATAGTACTTGTTTATGTACTGTAAGTCAATAGCAAACCACAAACCAATATCTCTATGATATGAAACTGAAACCATTCAAAAAATAAAATCAAGAATATACCATTCCCTGATTATAGTTGAACATACTTCTTTAACCAAAAATATGGTAAAGATCACATGGAACCAGCCAAATGATTCATTACTCATAAGTTATCCAAAATTTATTGAATCAAAAAATATTTTGGTGGGATCCTCCTTGATTAAATTTTATGCTCCCAAAATTTCATGGAGGAACGCACTTGTTTAAATTTGGTTTCGACTCCATTTTATTTGGTTAACAAAATAGCTCCTTAGTATATGAGGTGCCATGGGGGTGTCACAAGGGTTCATGATACAAATTGAGAATAAAAGAGGATGGTGAGTGTTTAATTCATAGTTGGTGCATGATTAGTACTAACCATGCACTTGGATAGGGAAACTGTGCGGCCATGACTATTTTATGATAGAGGCTAGTGCACAAGCACTCTAGAGTTTTCCAAACTATGTGAGTGCCTCCAAAATACCATATGGCTATGAATCATCTTGGACATAGGCTAGTGCATGAACACTGCATAGTTTTCTAAACCATGCAGGTGTCTTTAGAAGACTATGCTACCTGGACCTACATGGGTAGAGGGAGCCTCAAAATTAGCACATGGTTTGGAAAACTATGCAATTAATCTGTGTACCCCTTAAAACTCTGAATTTATTATTTTCTCTCTTAGTCTTAAATTATTATTTATGGAATCAAATTTAAAAATTAAATAATATAGTTAATCAAAATATAAATCACTTATTACATTTCCAAATATCATTTTAGTTTTGAGTTTTAGTGAATTAGGACATAATTTATACATAATAACCCACAAGAATAAAAAGTTGATAATACAAAAAATGGTATATATTTCTTTCAAAATTTAAAAGTTTTTAATAAAACATGAATTATTTTCATGAATTATTTTCATGATATTCATCTTGGATTCCTCTTTTCTCCTACCAAACCTTAAACCCTATGAAAAACATTAAAAAACTTTGGGTGAGTAGAAAATATTACCAAGGGACATAAAATAGTTAGAAACTATTAGTCAATGAATACTTACAAGCAAACAAAATAATCTTCACAGTGGCATACTTCTCACCAATAAAGTATCATATACTTACTTTGTGAAAAAAAGATATTTCCATAAAACATAGAAAACATAAATAAACCATTTAGGTAACTTGGGGAACTACTTAGTTATGATTTTAACCATCACATCTAGCATATGATTTGTAACCCTCAATGGTAACTTTCAATGCAACCCTCATGACTACCTTATGATATAACCCACACAACTACCTTATGGTGTAACAATCACAATTACACTTGTAATTACCGTTATGGTCCACTTTCATCATAAAAATACCAAACGAATTGGATGAAGATATTTTTCCAACCCTTCATCATAAAAATCTACTAAGAACCATAACATAATCATAAGACATGAACAATTTCATGATAAAAATATTTCTTGAAGAAAATTACTTATTTTATAAGAATACTGATCAAATATAAAGGAAATAATTTTATTTAAAAATAAATATGTAATATTGTATAGGAGAATTAAAAAATTAAGGAATCATAAAATTTGTGAAAAAATATAATTCTGTATATGTTAAAAAAATATTCTTTTTGAATTTTATAAAAAATACATTAAAGATAATTTTAATAGAAAAAATCTGTTACCTCAGGTTCGTTTTACTTTAAACATGTTCAAAGATATTATATAATAGTTTTAAGAGTGTTATTGTCATATTAAATAACTATATTAATATCTATAATTCCTTAAATTATCTTTTTATAATAACTTCTCACTCATTTATTAATAATATTTTTAATTTCCATTATTTTAGCTGCATTCTTTTCATGGTTTACATGGTCAGTTCATTTATGGATTTTATTTTCTAATGGAAATAATACTCCAAAAGTGAGAAAATATATATATTTAAGTCATTTTAAACAATTAAATATGAATTTAAACTTTCCATGAATGTGATATTGGGAAACAAAAACACATCGTCCATGAAGGCAATGAATAGACACACCACAGACAATGATTTAATTTTATTTAGAATAAAAGAATAAAATAAGAGATTTGACGTTGAATATACCATTAAAACAATAAAATTATAGTATATATATATTATAATTTATTTTTCCTAGAACATTGGATAGGAGGCGAGAATGAGGTAGAAGTGAGAATGAAATTAAAAGAGAAGAAACATAAAATTACCTCTGGAATATTTTCTTCTTGAGAACCTCCTTAAGGATCTTATAATTGGTCGTTTTGTGATCCCAAAAACACTATAATGTTGAAATTTATGATGATAAGGGTATTTATAATAGGATATTTGAGAAATAGGTCTTAAGGTGATGAAATTAATTGAAGGAATGATTCCTTTTTTATAATTGAGGTGAGAGACAATTTAGAAATTATATAAAATTTTAAAATATAATCAAGTTAATATAGGGTTAATGAATTCAAAAAGGCATATGTCACAGTATATTATAGTTTCAAAATAATATTATCATTTTTTTCTTGGTTCAAGATTTTTGTGATTTTTAAATAATTTAATAATATATTTTATTCATGAAATAACAATTTATTTCAAATGTAACACTATTCAATAATATGATATGAAAAAAATAAAAAAAGTTTAAAATTTATTTTTTTATTATATACTAGACATATAAGATGAATCAATGTAATCCATAAATTACCTTAAAAATCTAAAATTATATTGATTTTAATATTTTTAATATCATTTATTTAACTTTTCTAATAAATTAATAATTAATACTTAATTATTGTGCAAGAATTTATGGTATTTTTTTATTTCATAAAAATTAAAAATAAATTTTCATGAAGAACCTAAATTTATTATATTTATAATTAATATTTATTTTTTAAAAACACTTATAGAAAACCTTACATTAAAATATTATAAAATGTAAAAACTATAGTGTGAACAACTTGACTTTTAAATAAAATATTATAAAGGTATTAAAGTAAAATAAGTGGGTCCAAAAACGTCTCAAATTAGAATCAAAATAAAATATTATTAGAGAATTACAAATCCAAATAGATTTCTTCAGATTTTTGGGTCATATAAGGACTCTTATAATTTTAATTATGATAATTTTATTTATTTTTCTTCTACATGCATAAGCATTGTATCAAAATTGCACTAGAATTAAAGATAAATATTTCATATATAAAGATAAAAAAATTAATATTATAAAAATAAATAAATTAATTTGAAGATAATCATTTAAATTAATTAATTAAATATATTTACTCATATCCATGTCAATTTTTTTTAATTTTTTAATTTTTCATTTCTTGCCTTACACAAGCGTTGCACAAGAATTGGGATAAGAATCATGTTTTATAGATATATAATTAAAAATAAACATAAAAAAGAATCAAATATAAAAAATAATTAATAAAAAATTATAGAAAATAATTTTTATCACTCAATTATTATCTATAAGGAACCAAATTTGACTTTATCAATGCCGTGCAAGCATTGCATCAGGGCTGAGAATGATTTTTATACTTATCCTAAAATAAATTATACTTTATGTTTTAAATTATTTTTGTACAATATTTTTATTATAATATAATAAATTATTCAATACATAAGTTTAATAAATTTTACATAAAAAATCATGGTTTGAATATATCACAAAATGTACCATATTTTAAAAAAAATTGTATTTTTTTACTATTTATAAAAAAATTAACTTTTTCAGAAAATTATAAAAAAGTCATAATAATATAATTTTTACATGATCAATTGTATAAAATTATTTTTTTCAAATTAAAATTCTGTAATTTGAAAAATTATCTATTATATATAAATATATTAGAAATTAGTTTTTAAAAATATATTTATTTTAAGAGTTACTTAACAAAAGGAATTTAACTATTTAGTTCAAGAATACTAATAAATATGAAAAAAATTATTCTATAAATATTTGGATTGTAACATTCTCTCCCCCTTTTAAATTTATTCCTCACAATTTTATTCACTTATTAAAAAAATGGGGATACCTTTCCCTCATAACATTTTTAGATTCACATGTTGCATCTTTGATTATGTGGTTTCTACACAAAACCTTAAAATGGTGAATTACCTAGTTCTATAATACTTTCTCCCGATGATCAAGAATAGTAATAGTCTTTTCCTCATATTAAATTTTATCTTCCAGGTGAACTACTTCCAGTCTCAAAAAATTATGTGGATCTAGAACATACTTTTTTAACATGAAAACATGAAAAAAATTGTGTACTTAATATAAACTCCGAAGAAAAGCTACTTAGTAAGAAACTGGTACAACTTTTTCTAAGATTTCATGAGGTCCAATGAACCTTGCAATTAAATTTATTTTCCTACCAAAATACATAACAATTTTCAAAGGGGAGATTTTTAGGAAAACATGATCACTAATATCGAAAGAAAATTCTTTCCTCCTATTACCTGCATAACATTTCTGCCTTCTCTGAGTTGTCCTCTCATGTTTTTGGATCATCTTTACTTTATCAACCACTTCCTTTACAAATAATTTTCCCATAAACTTCCTTCCCCTAATTGATACCAAAACTCTAGAGTTTGAAACCACTTTCCATATATTGCCTCGAAAGGTTCCATATTTATAATGAAATGGGAACTATTATTATAAAAAAACCCAACTAAAGGAATGTTAATCCATTTTATAAGAACATAACATGTCTTCCATTGTCTGATTTTTTTACTTGGTATGTCCATCATTTTGAGGATAAAAGGCTATGTAGAAATCTAATTCAGCAGTGAATGACTTATAAAGGCATTTCTAAAAGATAAAAGTAATCCAAGGATCATGATCAGATACAATGGAGTGATGAATTAAATGTGAGCTGAAAATTTCTTTAGGATACAACCAATAAATTTGATCTAGTGAGAGAGTGTATTGAATAGGAATAAAATGTGCATATTTAGTCAGTCAGTCAATAATAAAGCAAATAAAATTGTTACCTGAAGAAGTATTTGGTAATCCCACTATGAAGTTCATGGATATATTTTTCCATTTCCACTCTGGTACTAGAAAAGGATAAAGCACCCCCTTTTATGGTTTTCACAATACTTTAACCTCTTGAAAATTCAAACAATTAATGGTACAATTAGCAATATCTATTTTCATTCCATTTCACTAATAGTATTGCCTAAGTTATATATATATATATTAGTCCTTCCAAGATGAAGTAAAAATGAAGAACTATGAGCTTCACTTAATAATTATTTCTTCCATTAGGAATCACAAGGTATCTATATTCTCTTTCCGAATCTCAAGACCCAATATTTATCAACATTAAATTTATTAAACTTAGCTTTATTAACAATTTTAATTTTTTTGGTAACTGACGGTCTTCCTTATAGGCTTGTTTAATTCTATATGATAGTGAAAACTACACTGACCCCTAAAACAAAATAGATGAATTTTCTACGCCAAAAAATTACATTCCAAAATTCATCACATCATTAACCAAGGGGTTATGTTCCAAACATAACATGGTTAATGTAGTGTGATCTTTTATTCTAGAGGTATATGCCACTTTGTTCACTTTTCATGGATTGTAATTGATTGTGCAATCATAATCCTTTATCATTTTGAGACTTCTAATCTACCTTATTTTAAAATAATTATACATAAATATATACTTCAAAATTTTGTGGTTAGTATATATTTCACTTTTGGATCCATATAAATGATTCCTCTAAATTTTCAAATAAAAATAACAACCGCTAATTCAAAATAATATATGTGATAATTTTACCATGTGGTTTTAGTTTTATTGAGGCATAAACAATTACTGAATGATTATTTATCAACAAAGAAAAAATTTCCTTTAATGAAGTGTAACTATATAATAAAAATTCACCATTTCTGGAAGGCAATGAAAAAACTGGAACCTTGACAAATATCCTCTTCATTTTATAAAGAAAAACATCACATTTTTCTATCCAAATAAATTTAACCCCTTTTTGTTTAAACTTATCTAGTGGGTGAGATAACCATGTGATGTTCCTGAAAAACCATCGATAATAGTCTTATAATCCAAGAAAACAATTAATATTGGTCTCACACAAATTTACCCCAAATTTTAGGGTTAAGCGGTCTCTTTTAGTTTAGCTTGGGTTGTTGAATCCTCAGAGACCTATGAAGTAACCTACAGACACGTACATTCTATGGATTGTTTTGGGCAATGAAGTGGCCAAATTGGGTTGATATTATATGGGTTTATGTTAATGATGATATACTTAAGTTAATTCAATTTAAAAGAATAAGTTGATCCTAGGTTATCACTTTAGGTGGATTAGATGCATTCCCTTTTCAACTATTTAAATTTCTTATATTTTAGATGGGTTCATTTAAGAAGATCAAAAAACATCATCACTTACTAGATTAATACCCACACACTTTAATAATAATAACCTATACAATTTAAGGATAAAAGTTTTGATCACGTCAAGGTAAAGGTTCATATTAACACTTGAAGTGTGTGGCCTTAAATTCAATAAGGACGAAGGAGTTTATAGATCTTTAAAAAAAATTTCAATTAAAAGAAGTGAATAAAATTGAATGGATTGAGAAATGAAATCCAATAGAGACCCTTGATACTCCCTTGTATCAAACCATAAATGGGATATCCCTCCATTTATTCTATGGTTTCAATGGAAGTGGAAAGTAGACTCATGAGTGTGGAATTGGAGAAGTAAAAAAAAAGACAATGAAATAACGATCACTCCGCCATTGTGTGAAAATTTCACAAGGTTTGGTATGAATAAATTCACACCTTGAACCAATGGTATCAAAGTGATATTAATCAAAACAAAATAATTGTATAAGAAGAAATTTTATTAATAAAATAAGGTGAATTGAACAACTTACATGAGAAAAAAAGACTCAAGGACACAAAATCACAACATAACATTATAATTGAACAAAGCACCAAAGATGATTAAATCCTCAAATAAAACTGCCTTAAATAGGAATTTTTGAATACTTGGGTCAAGAATAAAATAGTTAATGTCATGACACTTGAGTATGGTAGGCTTAGGGTGGTTGAAATCTTATGGAACGTAGACTTTTCAACTCTTGAACCAAAGTTGAAGCCAACTTGCATTCACCGAACATATGCGTCTAAACGAAATTCTATATGTCCAAATGAGAGTGGGAAATAGAATAAGACAATGGAGCTTAGGATTTACCCTAACCAAATGTAAAATTTAATTCCAAATATAATTTTGGTTTGTGAGATATTATTGAAATGGTGGACTGTTTTTCTGGGCCGCAGAATCTGGACCATACTTTTATCTCCAACTTGGGCCATCTGGAACTCACTTAACACGTCTGAATTATCTCTTGTCACTATTGGAATAAATGTTCAAAATTATTTCCTCTAACTTCAGTCAAAGGATTATAATCATTGGGCTTTGATCTTGGCCGCTACAATAGTTTTATTGGGCTGCTTTTCAGTTCACTTCACCGAGAATGTTGTTGGATCAAGGCCAACTTTGGTGGTCTTACAATATGAATCTTCAAGTACTCAAAAAGTATGAATTGTTCCTAATGTAATGAGAAACCTAAAATTTAAATATTAAAATAAAATCAAGACCATTTTTTCTTTTATTATGTGTTAGAAAATGTACCATGCAACAGTGAATTTAAGAGGAAATTACAAACAAAATGTTAATCAATGTTCAAAGTGTAAAATGCACTAAAATGGTGTTTATTAACAATAAATAACATGAATATTTATGTATTAACAATGGATATTATCCTCATTCAGTGTCTAATCAAACCCCCAACTTGAGTTTTTCCAGTCCCGAGCAAAATATATATATAAAAAATGTGAAATTCGAATTCCCTTTTCCCAAAACGTTTTTATACACACTGATAACCAAAAACCCTTATATCAAACAACTATAAAACCCATCAAAATATCTTAATAAAAGATAGTTTCATAATAATATACCGATCCAAATCCCATTCCTTTGTTCAAATTCAACACCATATTTCATCCAATATCAATTAAGCATGATGATGTGTTGTGCATCAGAATAGATATGGGGGTTCATCTTATTGAAGGGGTAAATGATGGAAGCACAAGGTCGAATCACATTTCAATATTAAGATGAGTATTCAATTTTTTTTATTGTATATTATTTTTTTTGAAATTTTTCCTTTGTAATTGAAATTGCACTCAATAGAGTAAACCTATGTTGCAAGACTTTGCCGATGAGTCCTAGGCTCAGAAACCTTTGGGCACCAAGTGAATCCCACATACTCGAGAATTATATCGTGTTAACTCAGTCAAAAACAAATTCCAATTACTATAAATAGAGATAAAATTACTATCTCTAGGCCAGACAACTATGGAGTC
Organism: Viscum album; assembly: GCA_963277665.1. Taxonomy (NCBI): domain Eukaryota; kingdom Viridiplantae; phylum Streptophyta; class Magnoliopsida; order Santalales; family Viscaceae; genus Viscum; species Viscum album. The sequence goes on from OY728128.1 coordinate 66,625,628, forward strand.
ACGATCCCCAAGTACTGAAAGCCACACATTAGATCCTTTCATTACTCTATGCACAAATTTATTGTTTTTATTGAATAATCATATTAAAACTAAAATGATCACCAAACCTATTCTATTTATTTGGGGGACCCCATGAACTCAAACTAATACCCCGATATTCAATGGACGTGCATTGTGATATTTTTTTATTTGGATGAAAGTATAAACGATGAAATTTCACTTTAGAGAGCCACACTTTCCAAAATTTATGCTCATGAAATTATAATGGATTAAAATTAGAATCAGGGCATGCCAAATTTTTTGATATACAGTTTCAAAGAGTGCAATATTTATTATAATGTTCAAGGATAAATAAAATTTTCCTTCTACACATATTTTATGCACACAAAATTAATTAATTTTTTTTTCATTATTTTCACCCCCAACCTAGAATAACACTGTCCCAAGTGTTTAAAGAAAATAAAATTTAGAAGGGGGTAGAGGTAGATGGGAGGAGTTAAAAAAGGAATTTGAAATATGAGGATCATGTAATGAAGTCACCTGGTGGTTGAAGTTGAAGTTCTTGCTTCTCTAATTTATTCCTTTGATATCCATGTCACTTGTAGAGTTCCCTAGTGGAAAAATGAAAAAACAAACAAATTATCAAAATAAAACAATATATATATATATTAATATAATAAAAAAAGTAAAATATAAGTATATATAAAAAAATTTTAGAATAAGGAATCCCTATAAGCCGTAGGTTAGTGGTAAGCACGTGCCCCTATCTCCCTTCGGCCTTGGGTTCGAGTCCCTACAGCTTCACCGATTGTGACAGGGTTTTCCCCACAACCTACAATGTCTCCTTTTATTTTTTTTTATTTTAACCCAAAACACATAAAAATAAAATAAAATAAATTGATGATAAATTGTAATCTTTTTAAATTTCTGGGTAAGGTATTACTGAAGGATCACACCACATGACACAGATGAATATGGACCTCCCCTTTTATACCCAACCACACTCATAATAGAAGAATATGTCAACATTCTATTTTTCTAAATATCAAATTGATTTATTAATCCTATTTAAAAAAATTATTCACAATTATTAGAAACATGAAGACTATGAGTTTCCTCCCATTTAGAACTTTTGTTTAACGCCGTTAGCCCAACATGGATCCTAAATCTATCAATTTTTTCCCGGTTCATAGGTTGGCTCAGTTAACACAACCTCTGTTTCCTATTTATTGAATGATTCAATGAATGGTTTTAAACTTTGACCATTGACCTTAAAAATGTAACCACTTGTGGGATCCTAATTCTTTACTGCCCCATGGGGGTACACCTTATGCACTATGTATGGACCCGACCATCTGGACCTCAATATTACCTGGTGTAAATGAAGTTTAGAGATATACAAAAGAATAGTTTTATCCATTACAATGTGTTTTGTTTTAATATTTTGAGATTAGTAGGCTTAAACTTTGTCTTTATTTATCCTTGAATTTTCATAAGCCTCCATCCTAAGTTCCTCATGTTCATTGAGATCTAATTTTCTTTTTGTTCTAGCCAATTTGAGGTCATAATTCATTTTCTTAATTTCCCAAAAATCATTATATTCAATTTCAACTGGTAAGTGGATTTCTTTCCCATAAACCAACCTATATGGGGACATTTTTAAAATGGTCTTATATTTTGTTTTATATTCCCAAAGATCATCTAAGAGTTTTCTGGACCAATCTTTCCAAGATGGATTAAAATTTTTCTCAAGAATTTGTTTGATTTCCCAATTGGCTAACTCATCTTGACCATTGGTCTGTGGGTGGTACGAAGTGGAGGCTTTGTGAGAAATTCAATACTTTTCCATGAGTTATGAGAATGGAATATTGCAATAAGGAGTTCCACGATCACTAATGATAGCCCTAGGAATTCCAAATCTAGAGAGGATGTTTTCTTGGAGAAATCTAATCACAGTTAGATGATCATTGGATTTTTTAGGGATGGAATCAACCCATTTGGGGACATAATCGATAGCTAAAAGGATGTAAAAATATCCCCTAGAGTTTGGGAAGGGACCGAAGAAATAAATTCTCTAGTAGTCAAATATTTCAATCCCTAAGTTGAAATTGAGTGGCATTTGATTCCTTTTTGGGATGAACCCTATTTGTTGACACCTAGGACGGCTTTGAAAAAATGTGTATGAGTCCATTGATAGGGTGGTATAGAAGATACCACACTGAAGAACATTAAAAGAAATTTTTCAGAGGAAAAGTGACCTCCACACGCCTCACTATGATAGAATTTAAGGATGGACACTTGTTCAGATTCTGGAACACACCTCCAAATGAATTGGTCAGGGCAGAACTTATAGAGGTATGGATCATCAAACACATAGTGTCTGGCATCAGATAGGAATTTAATTCTATATTGAGACCCTAATAATTTTTAATGTATTCTGTAACTAAGAAGTTGGCTATGTTGTCATACCAAGGGAAATCCCTCATAGAGTATAGGTGGTCATCATGAAATGAATCAGACACAAAAAGGTGATTTGAGTTCTCTTTTAATTCCATATTATAGAGGTGATCATCTATAACATTTTCAACTCCCTTTTTATACTTAATGGTTAAATCTATGTTTTGAAGAAGAAGGTCCCATGTAATCAATCTAGCCTGGGCACCATGCTTTTGGAAAAGGTATTTCAGGGATGAATGGTCGGTGAAGACAATGAAGGGTAATCCTAAGATATAAGACCTTAATTTCTCTAATTCAATGAAAAAAATAATAAACTCTTTCTCAATGGTGGGGTATTTTATTTGTGCATCATTTAAAGATTTTATTGCATAAGCAATAAATCATGGAGTTTTCTCACACTGTTTTCCTAAGACAACTCCTACCGCGAAGTCACTCATGTCACACATGAGCTCAAAAGGAATTTTACAATTTGGAGATTTCATGATATGTGGGGAGATAGGATCTGACTTGACTATAGAGAATGATTCCTCATAGTTTTCTGTCCATAAAAATGGAGCATCTTTCACCAATGGAGCACAAAGTGGTTGAGAAATAGCGCTGAAATTCCTAATGATCTTTCCATAGAAACCATCATTCCCTAAGAAGGCCCTCACTTCCTTGATAGTTTTTGGAGAGGGTAGGTGACGAATGATATCAAACTTAGTTTTATCAACTTCAATCCCTCTACCAGATACCAAATGGCCTAGAACAAGTAATTCCTTTACCAAGAAATGGATTTTTTCTCAATTTAGGAAGATATTCTTATCATCGAATCATGATAAAACCCTTTCAACATTCAGAAGGTATCCCTCAAAGGTATCCCCAAAGATGGAGAAGTCATCCATGAATACCTCTAAACAATCCCCCACCATGTCCTAGAATATTCCCATTATGCACCGCTGGAAGGTACTAGGGGAATTACATAACCCAAAGTGCACGTGCTTGAACGAAAAAGTACCGAATGGACTAGTGAAGGTTATTTTTACTTGATCATCTAAGGAGACCTCGATTTGATTATACCCAAAGAATCCATCTAGGATGCAATAAAAATGATGACCCGCCACTCGCTTGGGGACTTGATCAATAAAGGGAAAGGGGAAATGAGATTTCTTGGTATAAGAGTTGAGCTTCCTATAGTCAATTCATACTCTCCATACACTACTGACCCTTGTGGGGTGAAGGTCACCAAACTCATTGGTGATCATAATAATTCCATCTTTCTTTGGGACAACTTGAATTGGGATTACCCACTCAATCTCAACTATGGGGCTGATGATTCCTGATTCAATAACATAAGAAGTTCTTTCCTTGCCACATCTATAAGATTTGGATTGAGTCTCCGCTGTGGTTGAATACATGGATCAAATTCATATTCAAGAAAAATTCTATGAGTTCCAATGAGAGAACTGATCATAGGAATATCAGAAAGGGTCCATCCATTTCCTTTCTTATTCTTTCTTAGGACATCAAGAAGTATCATATCTTTATTGAATTCAAGAGAGGAAGAAATGAGAACAAGAAATGATTGATTGTATCCTAAGAATGTATACTTGAGTGATGAAGTTAGGACATTAAATTTGAGATCATATTTGTTATCAATTTCCAAGAAAGGATGAGACTTTGTATTGAACTTAGTTTCTTTGTTCCGATTTCTTGATAGAATTGGTTCCTTGTGAAAATAATTTTCATCCACTAAATTAGCCAAAGCAGTGTCATGAATGGTTATGGACTCAATGTTATTGATTTCACCCATGGTGTCATGGATTGGTGATTCTATAAAATCATTAATAGATCTATCTGAAAGAGATTCTAGAAAAGGAGATAAATTAACCTCATGTGAACAAAGAAAATAAATCTCTTTTTGACATAAAAATCCTTCAGTAATTCCTTGATGTTCCTCGAGTTCACTTTCAACACTAACTATCCAATTTACCTCATGGATCTCTTCATCAACCCCTATTTGAGATTTGTCATTGTAGATGTTTAGATCAAGGATCATGTTTCCAAAAGTTGTTGTCATATTCTCATTCCTAAATCAAATGACAGAGTTAATTGTTGATAAGAATAGATGACCAAGGATAACGGGGGTTTGCTCCCTAGAACCCAAAATTGGGTGATTGTGAAGAACCATGAAGTTAGCTGGGTAAATGAAATTTTCAACTTTCACTAAAACATCCTTTAATATCCATTTAGGAAATAGAAAACTATGATCATCAAGAATAATATTGAAAGATGTGGGTTAGAGTTCTTTGAGCCCTAACTAACAGTACATGGAATAAAGAATGAGGTTCACACAGGCTCCTAGATTATAAAGGGCTTGGATAAATTTGTTCTCTCTAATCTTAAAATTTATTTATGGACATCCTGGATCTTTCAACATTGGAGGAATGGTCCTTTGAATGGTGGTACTCACATTTACAACCAAATGGACTTGGTTTTTATGTGAACATTTACTTTTAAAAGTGTATAAGCCCTTAAGGTACTTTGAGTAGGTAGGAATTATTTAGATTTCATCTATAAAGGGGATGTGCAACTTAACCTCAAAGAATATTTCCCTCAAAGTTTCATTTAGTTCTGGTTTATATTTTCCTCTCTTATATTGAGGGAAGGTAGTAGGTTGTTTGATTGTTTGGTGTGGTTTTCATTCCTTCACATTCTCATTGGGGGTTTTCAGTATATAAGGGTGGTTATTCAGTGGTTTCATGCATTTTTGAAGCATTTAATTGTTCTGGAATGGCTTGTTAATGATTCTCAATGGAATTCCCACTTCTTAAAACATTCACTGCTTTGATTTGTTCGTTAGAGGTTTGTGTGTAACTGGATTCTACCCTTAAAGTTGAGGATGGTACCACCCGAGTAGGCATCGGTGCCTTCCTGGATTTAATGGTTTGTAGTTCATGTTTAAGTAATGATACTTCTCAATTCATTTTCTGTATTTGTTTACATACTTGCTCAAGGATTGGAATATAGACAGATTGAGTAGGGGCTTGTGTTGGTTGGTTTATCCCAAGAGGATACTTTGGTTGTTGGATTAGTTTTTTCATGGGTTTCTAGTATTGGAAAAGAGGATGTTGGTATTGGGATGGTTTTGGTTGGAATTGGTTATGGTTTTTGAAATTTTGTGTCGGGTAGGGTTTTGGTCCGTGTGGTTGGCTAGGTTTTTGGTTATCTTTCTAGCGGAATCTTGGGTGGTTATTATATCTTGGGTTGAATGTGTTTTGGTATTGAGGATTTTTTAAGTTTTGGGAATTCTATTTAGTATGTGGTACTCCTATAATAACTTCATTAATGTATGGAATGGTTGGGATTTTTCTATTTTGTGGTCATGTTTGTCACAAATTGTGCAAATTGTGTCTATAGTTTGGATTTCGTGGATTTTCCTAAGGTCTATCTCTTCAACCTTCCTAGTGAGTGCCACATGTTTTTCCCTAAGTATTTCCTCTTCTCTAAGTGTATGCATTCCAGTAGATTTGGGTGGATTCTCATAGTAAGGTGATGCCCCCCATGTTTGGTTTGGTTTAATAAGGCTTTCTAGATACTCGTAAGCATCATTTGGGGCTTTGTTTCTAAAGGTCCCATTACACATCATGTCAATGAATTGTTTGTTCCCTGGACCCAAATCTTCGTAGAAAATTCTCACATGTTCAGGAATAGAAAAACCATGGTAACCATGTTTAGGGTGTCTTTGAACTGATCCCTTGTTTCATAGAATGACTCTACATCATTTTCAAAAAAGTTTTGGATGCTCTTTTTAAGTATAATTATTTCATGGTGGGGAAAGTATTTTTTGAAGAATTCTCATTTTAATTGGTCCCAAGAGTTGATGGATGATGGTATCAAATTGTTTTTCCAGTTTTTAGATATTTTATCTAAAGAAAAAGTAAATAGCTTCATCTTAGCTAATTCTAGTTGATGTGGGGGACACATGGTTTCTACAATGTCATTGAACCCATTGACGTAAAGGCCGGGCATCTCAAACTCCATTCCATGGAATGTGGGAAGGTGGTTTAGGACATGGGGTTTTAAGATGTAGTTGGAATATCCTAAGGAATTATGTCTAATAAAATATGGGGCATTGGTCCAAGTAGGTGTGACGAAGTCATTCATGGTTTGATCGATTGCATTCCCCATGTTTGTGGCAGCCTCATTTGGATTTCCATTTTGGTTCCCACCCAGGTTTATGAGTTGGTTTATTCGATGAAATTCTATTAAAATAGGCTCCATTTTTTACTATGGATTATTAGGAATATAAAGATATAATGGAAAGAGTTCCCTTAGTGTACTTGACTCCCCATCCCCAGGTCTATCCACCTTAACTAGACAGTTTTATTTGTCACGACTGTAGGGAGACATGTGCCGAAAGAAAAAAAACAGGAAAGGGAAAAGATAAGATAATTTGGATGAAAATAGAAAAAATGGGTGATAATAGAATTGGTATTTATATGAATTAATTGGGTCCCCAGAAACAATGCCAAAATTTGGTCTCTCCCAAATTTATTGAAGATTTTTGGATTAAGCAGTCACTTGTTTTTTAGCTTGGCTTATCAAATCATCAGAGACCTAAGAAGTAACCTACAGACATGTATATTCGATTGATAGTTTTTGGATATGAGTTGGACAAATTGGGTTGATATTAGATGAGTTTATGTGAATTCTAACAAACTTAAGTGAATTCAATTTAAAATAATGATTTGATCCCATGTCATCACTTGGGGTGGATTAGATGCATTAATTTTTCAACTATTTCAATTTCTTTTGTTTGAGATGGGTTAATTTAAGAAGATCAAACAACATCATCACTTAATGGTTTAATACCTAAAACATTTTATACTAATCACCTATACACTTGAAGGATCAATGTTTTGAGAAGTTCAAGGTAAAGGCTCGTATTAGATCTTGAAGTGTGTGGCCTTAAATTCAACAAGGATGAATGAGTTTAAAGATCTTCAAAAAAAATTATCAATTGAAAGAAGTGATTAGAAATTAAGGGATTAAGAAATAACATCCAATACATCCACTTTATACTCCCTTGGATCATCCCAGAAGTGGGTTATCCCTCTATTTATTCTATGGTTTCAATAGAAGCGGAAAGTATACTCATGAGGGAGGAATTGGAAAAGTAAAAAAAGACAATAAAATAACGATCACCCACCATTGTGTGATAATTTCACAAGGTTTTGTGTGAATAAATTAAAACCATGAACCAAAGGTATCAAAGTGATATGAATAATAACAAAATAAAAGTATAAGAAGAAATTTTATTAAGAAACAAAGGTGAATTGAACAATTTAAATGAGAAATAAAAACTCAAGGAAACAAAATCGCGGCATAGCATTACAATTGAAAAAAGTACCAAAGATGATTAAATACACCAACACCACTTCCTTAAATAGTATTTTTTGGAGCCTTGGGTTTACCCACCAATATTGATAGTCATCCCACTTGAGTATGGTAGGCTTAGGGTGGTGGAAAGTTTGTGGAACTTAGAATTTTTCTCTCTTGACCCGAAGTGGAAGCCATCTTGAATTCATCGAACAGACACGTCAAAATGTCCGTCTAGATGGAAGAATTAGAGTGATACATAGAAGAAGAAAATGGATATATTTAAGTCTCCTAATCTAATGTAAGCTTTCTTCCCAAATGGATTTTTTTGCGGGATATTATCGAAATGGTGGGTTGTATTTCTGGGCCGTAGAATCTGGCCCATAATTTTATCACCAACTTGAGATGCCTGGAAATCCATTAAAACATATGAATTAGCTCTTATAACTGTTGGATTAAATGTTAAAAATTATTTCCTTTATCTTTAGATAAAATTTTAGAATCATTGTGTTTGAATCTTGTCTACTACAACATTTTTATTGGGCTTTTTCTCAGTTCACTTCACCCAGAATGTTGTTTGTTCAAGGCCATCTTTGGTGGTCTTACAATATGAATATTCAAGTACTCCAAAAGTATGAATTGTTCCCAATTTAATTAAAAACATGAAAATTAAATATGAAAATATAATCAAGACCATTTTATATTTTAGTATGTGTTCAAAAATGTACCATGTAATAGTGCATTTTAAGAGGGAATTAAAAACATAACGTGAATCAATGTTCAAAGAGTAAAATGCACTAAAATGGTGTTTATGAATACTAAATCACCTGAATATTTTATATATTAACAATGAATATTATCCCCATTCAGTGGATAATCACACCCCCAACTTGTGTTTTTCTAGTCCTGAGAAAAATATATCTAAAAAATGTGAAATTTGAATTCCCTTTTCCAAAAACATTTTAATACACAATGATCAACAAAAACCCTTATATCAAACTTCTTTAAAACCATTAAAAATATCTTAATAAAAGAGAGTTTCATAAGCATATACCAATCCCAATCCCATTCCTTTGTTCAAATTCATCGCCATATTTCATCCAATGTCAATTAAGCATGATGATGTGTTGTGCATCACAATAGATATTGGGGTTAATATTATAGAATGGGGAAATGATGGAAGATCTAGGTGGAATCACATTTTAATATTAAGATGAGTATTTATTTTATTTAATTTATATATTTTTTGTTTTTTTGTTTTTTTTATTTGAAATTTTTCCTTGGTAATTGAAATTTCACTCAAAAGAGTCAACCCATGTAGCATGACTTTTACGATGACTCCCAGGCTCAGAGACCCTAGGGCACGAAGTGGATCCCACATACTCGGGCATCATCTCGAGTTAAATCAGTCAATAAAATTCAAATTACCACAAATAGATTTAAAATTACTAACTATGGGCCAGACAACAATGGAACAATCCCCAAGTGCTGAAATCCATGCATAAGATCCTTTCATTACTCTACACACAAATTTAGGTTTTTCTTGTTTTTTATTTAATACTCATATTAAAACTAAAATGATCCCCAAACCTATGATATTTTTTGGGGGACCCCATGAACTCAAAATAATATCCCACTATCCAAAGGACGTGTGTTGTGATATTTTTTTATTGTGATGAAAATATAAATGAAGAAATTTTACATTAGACAACCACACTTTCAAAAGCCTATTCACATGAAATTATACATGGATTAAAATTCAAATTAGAGAATGATGAATTATTTGATATTCAGTTTCAATGTGTGAAATGTGTATTACCATGTTCAAGGTTATAGAACGTTTTCCTTCCACACATTTTTTTATGCCAAAAAAATTAATAAATTTTTTTTTTCATTATTTTCACCGACCCCACTTATAATAACATTGTCCCCATTGTTTAAATAAAATAAAATTTAGAAGGGGGTAGAGGTAGATGAGAGGAGTTCTAAAAGGAATTTTAAATATGAGGATCATGGAATGATGTCACCTATTGGTTGAAGTTGAAGTTATTGCTGCTCCAATTTAATCCTTTGACATCCATATCTCTTGAAGAGTTCCCCAGTGGAAAAAGGAAAAAACAAACAAACAAACAAAAGAAAAAAATATAAATATTGATTCTTATAATAAAAAAAGTAAAATATAAGTATATATACAAAAATTATAGTTTAGGGAAGCACGATAAGCCATAAGACAATGGTAATCATGTTCCCTTGTATCCCTTTGGTCCCAGGTTCGAATTCCTGCAGATTCATCGACTGTGACAGGGTTTTCCCAATGACCTAAGATGTGTCCTTTTAATTTTTTTATTTTTCTTAATTTAAACATACAAACAATTGAAAATAAAATTAAATAAACTGATGATACATTGTATTATTTTTAAATTTCTTGGTAAGGTATTATTCATAGATCACACCACGTGACACAGATGAATATGGCATTCCCCTTTCATACCCATCCATACTCATAATAGAAGAATATGTGAATAGTCTATTTTTTTTAAATATCAAAATGATTCATTAATACTATTTTAAATAGAATGATTCAAAATGATTAGAAACATGAATAACATGGGTTTCCTCCAATGAAATGCTTTTATTTAACATTGTTAGCCCGACATAGATCCTAAATCTGTTAATTTTTTCCAATTCATAGGCTGGCTTAGTTAACACAACCTCGATTTCTAATTTATTGAATGATTCAATGAATGGTTTTAACCTATGACCATTGAACATAAAAATGTTTCCACTTGCGAGATCCTGGATCTCTACTGCCCCATGGGGGTACACCTTATGCACTATGTATGGAACCGAACATCTTGACCTCAACATTCCATGCTGTAAATGAAGTTTAGAGCTATACAAAAGAGTAGGTTTACCCATTACAATGTGTTTGGTTTTAATATTTCAATATTGGTAGTCTTGAACTCTAGTGTTATTTATCATTGAATTTTCATAAGCCTCCATCCTAAGATCCTCAATTTCATTGAGATCTAATATCCTTTTTGTTCCGTCCAATGAGAGGTCATAATTCATTTTCTTAATTTCCCAAAAATCCTTCTGTTCAATTTCAACTGGTAAATGTCACGCTTTTCCATAAACCAACCTATATGTGGAAATTTATAAAATGGTTTTATTTGAGGTTTTATATACCCAAAGAGCATTTCAGAGTTTTCTCGACCAATCTTTCCTAGATGGGTTAACTGTTTTGAAAATAATTTGTTTGATTTCTCGATTTCCTAACTTAGCTTGACCATTGGTTTGTGGGTGGTAAGTAGTGGACACTTTTTGAGAAATTCAATACTTTTCCATGAGTGATGAGAATGGACGATTGAAAAAATGAGTTCCCAGTTCACTAATGATAGCTGTAGGAATTCCAAATCTAGAGAGGATGTCTTCCTTGAGAAATATAATCAACGTTTAATGATTATTGGATTTGGAAGGGATGGCCTCAACCCATTTTAGAGACATAAATGATAGCTAAAAGGATGTACAAATATCCTATAGATTTTCGTAAGGGACCCATGAAATCAATTCCCCAACAGTCAAATATTTCAATCACTAAGATGGGAGTGATTGGAATTTGATTCCTTTTTTGTGATGGACCCTACTAGTTGACACATATGACAATGTTGAAAAAATATGTAGAAGTACCTTGAAAATGTGGGCCAGAAGAGACCACAATGAAGAACCTTAGAAGAAGTTTTTTAGAGGAAAAGTGACCTCCACACGCCTTAGTATGACAGAATTTAAAGATGGACTCTTGTTCAGATTCTGGGACCCACTTCCTAATGACTTGGTTAGGGAAGAACTTATAGAGGTATGGATCATCAACTACATAGTACTTGAAATTATAGAGGAATTTAATTCTAGCTTGATACCCTAAGAGTTTTGGAATGACTCATGTAACTAAGAATTTGTCTATGTCGGCATACCAAGGGCAGTCACTCATAGAGTATAGGTGCTCATTGGGAAATGAAATAGACACAGTAAGGTGATTTGAGTTTTCTTTGAATTTTTTTATAGAGAGGTGATCTACTACAACATTTTCAACACCCTTTTTATCCTTAATGGTTAAATCTAACTATTGAAGAAGAAGGACCCACCTAATCAATTTATCCTTGGCATCTTGATTTTGGAAAAGGTATTTCAGGGTAGAATGGTCGGTGAAGACAATGATTGGTGATCCTAAGAGATAAGACCTGAATTTCTCTAAGTCAAAGATGATAGAAATCAACTCTTTCTCAGTGGTGGTGTAGTTTATATGTGCATCATTTAAATATTTTCTTTCAAAAGCAATGGCATATGTATTTTTCTCACACCATTGTCCTAATACTGCTCCTACAACGAAGTCACTCACATCACACATGAGCACAAATGGAAGTTTAAAATCTGGAGATTTCATGATAGGTGGAGAGATAAGAGATGAATTGAGTGTAAATAATGATTCCTCATAGTTTTCTATCCATAAAAATGGATCATATTTCACCAATAGAGAACAAAGTGGTCGAGAAATAGAGATAAAATTCCTAATGAAACTTCTATATAAACCATCATGTACAAAGAAAGACCTCACTTCCTTTATAGTTTTTGGATAGGGGAGGTGATGAATGATATCAACCTTAGTTTTATCAACTTCAATCCCTCTAAAAGATACCAGATGGCCTAGAACAAGTCCTTCCTTTACCAAGAAATGGATTTTTTCCCAATTTAGGATGATATTATTATCCTAAAATCTTCACAAAACCCTTTACACATTCATAATGTATCCCTAAAAAGTATCCCCAAAGATAGATAAGTCATCCATGAGCACCTCTAAACAATCCCTCACCATTTCTGAGAATATTCTCATCATACACCCCTAGATGTTACCAGGGGCATTGCATAACCCAAAAGGCATGCGCTTGAAGGAAAAAGTGTTGAATGAACAAATGAAGGTTGATTTTAAATGATCCTCTAAGGAGAACTCAATTTTATTATACCCTTATAATCCATCTATGAATAAATAGAATTGATGACCCACCACTCGCTCAAGGTCTTGATCAATAAAGGGAAAGGGGAAATGGTCCTTTATGGTATAAGAGTTAAGCTTGATATATTCAATTAAGACTCTCCATCTACTACTGAACCTTGTGAGGAGAAGGTAACCATCCTCATTGATGGTAAAAGTAATTATAGCTTTCTTTGGGATAACTTTAATTGGTCTTACCCAGTCACTCTTAGCTATGGGGTAGATGATACCCACTTTCAATAACATAAGAATTTATTTCCTTACCGAATCCATAATATTTGGATTGAGTCTCCACTGAGGTTGAAGAAATGGTTTGGATTAAGATTAAAGAACAATTCTATGAGTTCCAATGAGTTGGATAATCATAAGAATATTAGAAAGGATCCATCCAATTGCTTTCTTATGCTTTCATAGGACATCTAGAAGCATCATCTCTTGATTGGATGGAAGAGAGGAAGAAATGACAATAAGAAAGGCTCGATTGTCTCTAAAGAACGCATACTTGAGTGATGAAGGAAGGACCTTAAATTTTAGATCATATTGGTTATCCCTTTCCAAGATAGGATGAGACTTTTTATTGAACTTAGTTTCTTTGTTCAGATTTCTTGACAGGATTGGTTCCTTGTGAACATGATTTTCATCCACTAAATTAGACAGAGCAGTGTCATGAATGGGTATGGACTCAATGTTATTGATTTCACCCCTGTTATCATTGATTAGTGATTCTAGAAAATCATCAATAGAGCTATCTGAAATAGATTCTAGCCAAGCAGACAAATTTCCCTCATGTGGACAAAAAAATCTATCTCTTATTGGCTTAAACATCCTCCAGTAAGTCCTTGATGTTACTCGAGTTCACTATCAACACTACCTATCTAATTTACCTCATGTTTCTCTTCATCATTCTAAATTTTATATTTAGCATTGTATATGTTTATATCAAGGCTCATGTTTGCAAGGGTTATTTTCATGTTCCCATTCCTAACTCGGATGACTCTATTGATTATTGCTAAGAATGGAGGACCGAGGATGAAGGGGTTTTCCCCCCTAGAACCAAAATTTGGGTGATTGTCATGAAAAATGAAGACAGCTGGGTATATGAAAATTTCAACTTTCACTAAAACATCCTTTAATATCCCCTTAAAAACTCGTACACTATGATCAGTAAGATGAAGAGTGACAGTTGTGGGATGGAGTTCTTCGAGCCCTAACTAAAAATAAATGGAATAAAGAATAAGGTTCACACTAGATCCTAGATCACAAAGGGATTTGACAACATTGTTCTCTCCTATCTCAACATAGATTAATGGAAATCCTGGATCTTTCAACATTGGAGGAATGGTCCTTTGAATGATAGTACTCACATTAGTAGCCAAAAGGACTTGGTTTTTATGTGAAAATTTACTTTTAAAAGTGCACAATTCCTTAAGGTAATTTGAGTAGGAAGGAATGGTTTGGATTTATTCTTGAAGGGGGGTGTTCAACTTATCAGGAGAGAATATTTCCCTCAAGGTTTCATTCAGTTCTGTTTTATATTTTCCTCTCATAATTTTAGGGAAGGGAGAAGGTTGTTTTATTTTTTGGTGTGGTAGTAGTTCCTTCAAATTATCAATGGGTTTTTCAGAATATATGGGTGGTTATTAATCATTTTCATGCGTTGTTAAAGCTTTTAATGATTCTATAATGGCTTGTTCAGGTTTCTCAATGGAGTTCCATCTTCTTAAAATGGTCACTGCTTTGAGTTGTTCATGAGAGGTTTGTGTGTAACCAGATTCTCCCCATAAATTTGAGGATGGTACCGCCTGAGTAGACATGGGTTCCTTCAGAGTTTTAATGGTTTGTATTTGATGTTTAAGGGATTACACTTCTGAGTTCATTTTCTCCATTTGTTTACACAACTACTCAAGGATTGGAAGAGGGACAGATTGAGTAGGGGCTTGTATTGGTTGGTTTATACCAATAGGATACTTTGGTTGTCGGATTGGTTGTTTATTGGGTTGCTAGTATTGGATAGTATGATGTTGGTATTAGGATGGTTGTGGTAGGAATTGTTTATGGTTTTGGAAATTTTGTATAGGGTAAGGGTTTGGTCCTTTTGGTTAGCTAGGTTTTTGGTTATCTTTCCAGGGGAAGCCTGGGTGGTCATTATACCATGGGTTGAATGTTTTTTGGTAGTGGAGATTTTGGAAGTTTAGGGAATTGACATCCACAGGTGGTCCTCCTAGAATAACATCTTTAATTGATGGAATGGTTTGGCAGTTGACTATTTTGGGGTCATGTTTGTCACTAATTGTGAAAACATGGTCTACTGTTTGAATTTCCCAGATTTTCCTAAGGTCTATCTCTTCAACCTTCCAAGTGAGTACTGAAAGTTTTTCCCTAAGGATTTCCTATTCTCTAGGTTTATTAATTCTAGTAGATTTTGGTGGCTTCTCATATTGAGGTGATGTTCTCCATGTTTGGTTTGGTTCATAAAGGATTTCTAGATACTTGTAAGCATCATTTGGGGATTTGTTTTTAAAGGTCCCATTATACATCATGTCAATGAATTGTTTGTACCCAGGGCCCAAACCATTATAGAAAATTATAATTTTTTTAGGAATATAAAAAACATGATGTGGAACCATGTTTATGGTGTCTTTGAACCTCTCAGACTCCATTCCATGGAATGTGGGAAGGTGGTTTACGACATGGGGTTTAGAGATGTAGTTGGAATCTCCTAGGGAATTGTGTCTAATGCATGATGGGGTATTGGTCCAGGCAGGTGTGATGTATTCATTCATGGTTTTATCAACTGCATTCCCCAAGTTTGGGGCAGCCTCATTTGGATTTCCATTTTGGTTCCCACCCGGGTTTATGAGTTAGTTTCTTTGAAGAACTTCCATTGAAATGGGATCAATTTTTGACTCTAGATTATTAGGAATATTATGATCTAATTGAAAGATTTTACTTGGTGTACTTGACTCCCCAACCCCAGTATTATCCACCCTAACTAGATGGTTTTATTGGTCACGAGTGTAGGCGGAAATGCGCCAAAAGAAAAAAATGAGAAACGTAAAAGATAAGAGAATTTGGATGAGAATAGAAGAAATTGGGGAGAATTGAATGGGTGTTTAGATGACTTACTTGGGTCCCTATAAACAACACCAAAATTTTTCATCGCCCAAATTTACCCAAGATTTTAGTGTTAAACATTTGCTTGTAGTTTAGCTTGGGTTGTCTAATCGTCACAGAACTAAGAAGTAACCTACTGACACATACATTCTATTGATTGTTTTTGTCTATTAAGTGGAAAACTTGGGTTGATATTAGATGGTTTTAAGTGAATTCTAAGATACTTAAGTGAATTCAATTTAAAATAATGACTTGATCCTAGTTTATCACTTTGGGTGGATTGGATGCATTCATTTTTCAAATATTTTGATTTCTTATATTTGAGATGGGTTCATTTAAGAAGATAAAACAACATCATCACTTACTAGTTTAATACCTATACACTTTAATTCTAATCAGATGTACTCTTGAATGATCAAAGTTTTTAGAACTTCAAGGAAAAGGTTCGTATTAGCACTTGAAGTGTGTGGATTTAAATTCAATAAGGACAAAGGAGTTTAATGATCTTCAAACAAAATTTGAAATTAAAAGAAGTGTTTAGAAATTAATGGAGTGAGAAATAAAATCCAATCCAGACCATTTTTAATCCCTTGGATCAACACATAAGTTGGTTAGCCCTCCATTTATTATATGGTTTCAATGGAAGCAGAAATTAGACTCATGAGGGAGGAATTAGAGAAGTAAAAAAAAGACAATGAAATAATGATCACACCACCATTGTGTGATAATTTCAAAGGGTTTGGTGTGAATAAATTCACACCTTGAACCAATGGTATAAAATTGATATGAATAATAACAAAATAAGAGTAGTTTAAGAAATTTTATTAAGAAACTAAGGGGAATTGAACAACTTACATGGGAAATAAAAACTCAAGGCAACAAAATCGGAGCATAACATTACAATTGAACAAAGCACCAAAGATGATTAAATACTCCAACACCAATGCCTTAAATAGGAATTTTGGGAGCATGGGGTTGAGAATACCATAGTTAAAGTCATCCCACTTGAGTATAGGAGGCTTATGGTGGTGGAAATCTTGTGGAATTTAGACTTTTCCACTCTTGACCCGAAGTGGAAGCCAGCTTTCATTCACCGAACAGATGCATCTAAATGTCATTCTAGATTTTAGAAATAGAGTGGAAATAGAAGAGGAAAGTGGATATCCAACTGTCTCCTAACCTCATATAAAATGTCCGCCTAAATGGAATTTTTTTGTGAGATATTTTCAAAATTGTGGGCTATTTTTCTAGGCCGTAGAATCTGGCCAAGACGTTTATATCCAACTCGGGCCGCTTGAAACTGCATTAAAACATATGAATTAGCTCTTTTAATAGTTGGATGAAATGTTAAAAAATATTTCTTATATCTTCAGACAAAATATTTGAATCATTGGGCTTGAATCTTGTCTGCTAAAGTAGTTTTATTGGGATGCTGTTCAATTTACTTCACCCAGAATGTTGTTTATTGAACGCCAACTTTGGTGGTCTTCTAATATGAATATTCAGTACTCCAAAAGTATGAATTATTCCAAATGTAATGAAAAACCTGATAATTAAATATGAAAATAAAATGAATACGATTTTTTATTTTAGGAGGTGTTAAAAAATGTACGATGTAATAGTGAATTTTAAGAGGTAATTACAAACATAATGTGAATCAATGTTCAAAGTGTAAAATGCACTAAAATGGTGTTTATGAATAATTAAGAACATGAATATTTTATATATTAAAAATGAATATTATCCTCATTCAGTGGCTAATAAAACCCCCCAATTTAAGTTTATGTATTACCAAGCAAAATATATCTCAAAAATATGAAATTCGAATTCGCTTTTTCAATTTTTTTAATACACAATGATCACCAAAAACCCTTATATCAAACAACTATGAAACCCATAAAAATATCTTAATACAAGATAGTTTCATTAGATTATCCCAATCCCAATCCCATTGCTTTGTTCAAATTAATCACCATATTTCAACCAATATCAATTAAACATGATGATGTGTTGTGCATCGCAATAGATATGAGGGTTCATATTATTAAATGTGGAAATGATGGAAGTGATAGGTGGAATCACATTTCATTATTAAGATATGTATTCAATTTTTTATTGTATATATTTTTTTGTTTTTTTGGTTGTTTTTTTTTGAAATTTTTCCTTGGTAATTGAAATTGTACTCAATAGGGTCAACCCATGTAGTGAGACTTTGCCGATGAATCCCAAGCTGAGAGATCTGAGGGCACCAAGTGGAACCCACATATTTGGGCATCATATCGAGTTAACTCAGTCAAAAACAAATTCAAATTACCATAAATTGAGATAAAATTACTATCTCTGGGCCAGACAACTATGTAGTCATGATCCCCAATTGCCTAAAGCAACGCATTAGATTCTTTCATTGCTCTACACAAACTTTTATTATTTTTTTGTTTTATTATTGAATATTGGTATTAAAACTAAAATGATCATCAAACCAATGCTATTTAGTTGGTTGACCCCATGAACTCAAAATAATACCCCACTATCCAAAGGACATGCATTGTGAGATTTTTTTATTTAGATGGAAATATAAATAATGAAAATTCACATTAGACAGCTGCACTTTCAAAAATCTATGCTCATGAAATTATAAATGGATTAAAATCATAATCAGGGAATGCTATATTATTTGATAACCAGTTTCAAAGTGTGCAATGTGTATTATCATATTCATGGTTAAAGAAAATTTTCTTTCCACACATTTTTTATGCACATACAATTAATTATTATTTTTATTCTTCTCACCCACCCCAACTTATAATAACACTATCACCATTGTTTATAGAAAATAAAATATAGAAGGGGTAAAGGTAGATGAGAGGAGTTCTAAAAGTAATTTGAAATAGGAGAATCATGGAATAAAGTCACTTGGTGATTGAAGCTGAAGTTATTGCTGCTCCAAATTAATCCTTTGATATCTATATCACTTGTAGAGTTCGCTAGTGGAAAAGGCGAAAAAACAAAAGAAGAGACAAAACAAAATAATATATATATATATTGATTCATATAATAAAAAAATTAAAATATATGTATATATACAAAAAATGAAATAATTTGGAAGCACTATAAGCCGTAGGTTAGTGGTAAGCACGTGCCCCTGTCTCCCTTCGGTCCTAGGTTCGAGTCCCCATGGCTTCTCTAGTTGTGACGGGGTTTTCCCCACAACCCAAAATGTGTCCTTTAAATTTTTTTAATTTTAATTTTTTAACCTACAATGACGTAAAAATAAAATAAAATAATCTGATTATACATTGTATTCTTTTTGAATTTATGGGTAAGGTATTACCCAAGGATTACACCACGTGACATAGATGAATATGGCGCTACCCTTTCAAACACATCCATACTCATAATAGAAGAACATGTCAAAATTATAATTTTTTCAAAATATCAAAATTAATTATTAATCCTATTTAAAAAAATGAATCACAATGATTAGATACAAGAAGACCACGATTTTCCTCCTTGATATTGCTTTTGTTTAACATTATTATCCCGACATGGATCCTAAATCTATCAATTCTTTCCTGGTTCATAGGTTAGCTTAGTTAACTCAACCTCTGTTTCTTGTTTATTTAATGATTCAAAGAATGGTTTTAACCTATGACCATTTTCCTTAAAAATGTGACCACTTGTGGTATACTAAATCTCTACTACCCCATGGGGGTACACCTTATGCACTATATACTGACCCGTCCATATGGACCTCAAATTTCCCGGGTGTAAATGAAGTTTAGATCTATATAGAAGAATAGGTTTACCAATTATGTGTTTGGTTTTAATATTTCAAGATTGGTAGGCTTGAACTATATATTTATTTATCCTTGAATTTTCATAAGCCTTCATCCTAAGTTCCTCAAGTTCATTAAGATTTAATTTCCTTTTTTTCTGACCAATGAGAGGTTATAATTCATTTTCTTAATTTCCTGAAAGGCCTTATGATCAATATCAACCGGTATATAGAATGCTTTTCCAAAAACTAACCTATATGGGGACTTTCCTAAAATGGTTTTATATGCGGTTCTATATCCCCAAAGAGCATATAAGAGTTTTCTTGACCAATATTTTCTTAGATGGGTTAACCATTTTTCTCAAGAATTTGTTTTATTTATCAATTGGATAACTTAGCTTGACCATTGGTGTATGGGTGGTAATTAGTGGACACTTTTTGAGGAATTCCATACTTTTTCATGAGTTCTGAGAATGGAAGACTGCAAAAATTATTTCCACAATAACTAATGATTTCCATAGGAATTACCAATCTAGAGATGATGTTTTCCTTGAGAAATATAATCACAATTTGATGATCATTGGATTTTTTAGGGAAGAACTCTACCCATTTGGAGACATAATTTACATTTAAAAAGATGTATAAATATCCTCTAGTGTTTGGGAAGGGACCCATGTAATCAATTCCCCAACAGTCAAAGATTTCAATCATTAAGCTGGGAGTGAGTGGCATTTGATTCCTTTTTGTGATGGACCCTACATGTTGACACATAGGAAAGCTTTGAAAAAATGCGTAGGGGTCCCTTGGTAGGGTGGTCTAGAAGAGACCACACTGAAGAACCTTAGTAGACGTTTTTTAGAGGAAAAGTGACCTCCACACGCCTCACTATGATAGAATTTAAGGATGGAATTTTGTTTAGATTTCGAGACACACCTCCTAAGGACTTGGTCAGGGAAGAACTTATAGAGGTATGTATCATCGAACACATAGTTCCTAACATCATAGAGGAATTTCCTTCTATATTGAGACCCAAAGAATTTTGGAATGACTCCTGTAACAAAGAAGTTGGGTATGTCGGCATACCAAGGGCAGTCACTCACTAAGTATAGGTGCTCATTGGGAAATGAATCGGACAAATAAATGTTATTTGAGTGGTCTTTTAATTCCATCATAGAGAGGTGATATGCTACTACATTTTCAACACTATTTTTATCCTTAATAGTTAAATCAAACACTTGAAGAATAAGTACCCACCTAATCAATATATCCTTGGATTCTTGCTTTTGGAAAAGGTATTTCAGGGATGAATGGTCAGTGAAGAGAATGATGGGTGATCGTAAGTGATAAGAGATGAATTTATCTAAGGAAAATACAACAGAAATCAAATCTTTCTTAGTGGTGGTGTAGTTTATTTGATCATCATTTAAATATTTTCTTGCATAAGAAATGACACATGGATTTTTCTCACACCGTTTTCCTAAGACTACTCCTACTAAAAAGTCACTCGCATCACACATGAGCTCATAAAGATGTTTCCAATTTAGAGATTGCATGATAGGTGGAGAGATAAGAGCTGACTTGAGTGTAGATAATTATTTCTCACCTTTTTCTGTCTATAAAAATGGAGCATCTTTCACCAATAGAGAACAAATTGGTCGATAAATTGAGTTGAAATTACTAATGAACCTTCTATAGAAACCATCATGTCCTAAGAAGGTCCTCACTTCCTTGACAATTTTTGGAGAGGGGAGGTGACAAATGATATCAACCTTAGCTTTATCAACTTCAGTCTCTCTACCAGATAACAAATGGCCTAGAAAAAGTCCTTCATTTACCTTTAAATGACATTTTTCCCAATTTAGGATGAAATTCTTATCCTATAATCTTGACAAAACCCTTTCAACATTCCGAAGGAATCCCTTAAAATTATCCCCAAATATGGATAATTCATCCATGAAGACCTCTAAACAACCCCCCACCATGTCTGAGAAGATTCCCATCACGCACAATTGGAAGGTACTAGGGACCTTACATAACCCAAAGGGAATGCGCTTGAAGGAAAAAGTGCCGAATATACAAGTGAATGTTGTTTTTACTTGATCCTCTAAGGATACGTCGATTTGATTATACCATGAGAATATATCTAGAATAAATAGAATTTATGACCTGCCACTCGCTTAAGGACTTGATCAATAAATTGAAATGGGAAATAGTCTTTCTTGGTACAAGAGATGAGCTTCCAATAGTCAATATAGACTCTCCGTCCACTACTCACCCTTGTGGGGAGGATGTCACCATCCTCATTTGTGATCATAGTAATTCCATATTTTTTTTGTATAACTTGAATTGGGCTTACCAACTCACTCTGAGCTACGGCTTAGTTGATATCGACTTTCAATAACTTAAGAAGTTATTTCCTTACCACATCCATAAGATTTGGATTGAGTCTCCGCTAAGGTTGATGACATGGTTTGGATTTAGATTCAAGAACAATTCTATGAGTTCTAATGAGTGGGATAATCATAGGAATATCCAAAAGGGTCCATCCAATTGCTTTCTTATACTTTCTTAGGACATCGAGAAGCATTATCTCTTGATTGAATTCAAGAGAGGAAGAAATGACAACAAGAAAGGATTAATTGTCTCCTAACAATGAATAATTGAGTGATAAAGGTAGGAACTTAAAATTTAGATCATATTAGTTATCACTTTCCAATAAAGGATGAGACTTTTTCTTGAACTTAATTTCTTTGTTCAGATTTCTTGATAGAATTGGTTCCTTGTGAACAAAAGTTTCATCCACTAAATTAGCCAGAGAAGTGTCATGAATGGTTATAGACTCAATGTTATATATTTTACCCATTTTATCATTGATTGGTGATTCTAGAAAATCACCAATAGAGCTATATGAAATAGATTCAATCTAAGGATAAAAATTTCCCTCATGTGAACAAAGAAAATCAATCATTTCATGAAATAAATATCCTTCAATAATTCCTTGATGTTTCTTGAGTTCACTATAAACACTGCCTATCCAATTTACCTCAAGGATATCTTCATCATCCCAAATTTGAGATTTGGAATTTTGATGTTTAGATCAAGGCTCATGTTTCCAAAGGTTACCGTCATGTTCCCATTCCTAACTCGGATGACTGAGTTGATTGTTTCTAAGAATGGAAGACCAAGGATGATGGGGGTTTCCTCCCTAGAACCTAAACATGGTTGATTTTCATGATCAATGAAGTTAGCTGAGTAAATGAAATTTTCAACATTCACTAAACATCCTTTAAGACCCCTTAGGAACTCAAACACTATGATAAGAAAGTTGAAGAGTGATAGATGTGGGTTGGAGTTCTTCGAGACCTATGTTATAATACATGGCATAAGGAATGAGGTTCACACTGGCTCCCAGATCACAACAGGTTTTGAAATTTTTTTTCCCTCCTATCTTAACAATGATTTATGGACATCCTAGATCTTTCAACTTTGGAGGAATGGTCCCTTGAATGGTGATACTCACATTAGTATAAAAAAGGACTTGGTTTTTACATGAAAATTTCCTTTTAAATGTTCACAAGTCCTTAAGGTAATTTGAGCAGGAAGGAATGGTTTGGATTTCATCTAGAAGGGAGATGTTCAAATTAACTTGGTAGAATATTTCCCTCAAAGTTTCATTCAGTTCTGGTTTTGATTTTCCTCTCATACGTTGAGGGAATAGAGCAGGTGGTTTTATTTTTTGGTGTGGTTGTAGTTACTCCACATTATCTTTGGGGTTTTAAGAATCTATGGGTGGTTATTAATCATTTTCATGCATTATTGGAGCTTTTAATGGTTCTGGAATGGCTTGTTCAGGTTTCTCAATGGATTTCCCACTTCTATAAATAGTCACTGCTTTGAGTTGTTAATGAGAGGTTTGTGTGTCACTAGATTCTCCCCTTAAAGTTTAGGATGGTACCACCTAAGTAGGCATGGGTTCCTTCCTAGTTTTAATGGTTTTTAGTTCATGTTTAAGGTATGATATTTCGGAGTTCATTTTCTCCATTTGTTTACACAACTGCTCAAGGATTGGAATAAGGAAAATTTGAGTATGGGCTTGTGCTAGTTTGTTTATCCCAGGAGGTTACTTTGTTTGTGGGATTGGTTGCAGCATGGGTTACTGGTATTGGATAGGAGGATGTGGGTAATGGGATAGTTTTGGTTGGAATTGGTTATGGTTTTGGAAATTTGTGTAGGTTAGGGGTTTGGACCTTTTGGTTGGCTAGGTTATTGGTTATCATTCTAGTGGAAGCAAAGGTTGTCATTATACCTTGGGTTGAATGTGTTTTGGTATTGGGGATTTTGGAAGTTTAGGGAATTTACTTCATCATGTGGTCCCCCTAGAATAACATCTATAATGGATGGAATGGTTTGGAAGTTGTCTATTTTGTGGTCATGTTTGTCACAAATTTTGCAAACGAGGTCTACAGTTTGGATTTCATGGATTTTCCTAAGGTATATCTCTTTAAAATTCCTACTGAGTGCTATAAGTTTTGCCCTAAGGCTTTCATCATCCCTAAGTGTATGTATTCAAGTATATTTGGGTAGATTCTCATAGTAAGGTGACGTTCCCCATGTTTGGTTTGTTTCATCAAGGCTTTCTAGATATTAGTAAGTATCATTTGGGGATTTGTTTTTAAATGTCCCATTACATATCATGTTAATGAATTTTTTGTTCCCCGGGCCCAACCATTCATAGAAAATTCTCACTTATTTAGGGAGAGAAAAACCATGGTGTGGAACCATGTTTTGGGTGTCTTTTAAACTCTCCCATGTTTCATATAAGGAATCTCCCTCACCTTCAAAAATGTTTTTGATGCTCTTTTTAAGTGAAATTGTTTTGTGGTGGGGAAAATATTTTTTTTAGAATTCTATTTGTAATTGGTCCCAAGAGTATATTGATGATGGTGTCAAATTGTTTAGCCAATTTTTAGCTCAATCCTTTAAATAAAAATATAATAGACTCATCTTAGCGGATTCTAGTTGATATGGAGGACACATGGTTTTTACAATGTCATTGAACCCCTTGGCGTGAAGGTAGAGTATCTCGGACTCCATTCCATGGAATGTGGGAAGGTGGTTTAGGACATGGGGTTTTAAGATGTAGTTGGAATATCATTGGTAATTGTGTCTAATTCATGAGGGGGAATTGTTCTAGGAAGGTTTGAGGTAGTCATTCATGGTTTGATCGACTGCATTCCACAAGTTTGGGGATGCCTCATTTGGATTTCCATTTTGGGTCCAACCCAGGTTTATGGGTTGGTTTCTTTGAAGACCTCCCATTGAAATGGGATTAATTTTTGACTAGGGATTATTAGGAATATTTGGATCTAATGGAAGGAGTTCACTTGGTTCACTGTTTCTCCAACGACACCGAAATTTGGTCTCGACCAAATTTACACAAGATTTTAGGGTTAAGTAGTTGCTTGTAGTTTAGCTTGGGTTGTCGAATCCTCAGAGACCTAAGAAGTAACCTAAAGACACATTCATTATATGGATTGTTATTTAATATTAAGTGGCCTAATTGTATTGATATTATACGTGTTTAAGTGAACTCTAAGATACTTAAGTTAATTCAATTTAAAAGAATGATTTTATCCTAGGTTATCACTTTGGGTGGATTAGATGAATTGTTTTTAAACTATTTAAATTTCTTATATTTGAGATCGGTTCATTTAATAAGATAAAAAACATCATAACTTACTGTTTTAATACCTACACACTATAATACTAATAAATTATACACTTAAAGGATCAAAGTTTTGAGCACTTCAAGGTAAAGGGTCATATTAACACTTGAAGTGTGTTGCCTTAAATTCAACAAGGAAGAAGTTTATTAGAAATTAATGGAGTGAGAAATAACATCCAATCCATCCCCTAGGTACTACATGGATCAACCCATAAGTGGTTTAGCCCTCTATTTTTTCTATGGTTTCAATGGAAGTGGAAAGTAGACTTATAAGGGAGGAATTGGAGAAGTAAAAAAAGAAAATGAAATACAAATCACCCCACTATCATGTGATAATTTCACAAGGTTTGGTGTGAATAAATTCACACCTTGAATCAAAGGTATCAAAGTGATATGAGGGAAAAAATTAGAGTATAAGTAGAAATTTTATTAAGAAACTAAGGTGAATTGAACAACTTACATGAGGAAGAAAGACTCAAGGAAACAAAATTGTAACACAACATTACAATTGAAAAAAGAACCAAAGATGATTAAATACTACAAAAAAAATGACTTAAGTAGGAGTTTTGGAATCCATGGGTAGAGACTAAAATAGTGAAATTAATAACAATTGAGTATGGTAGGCTTAGGGTGGTGGAAATATTGTGGAACATAGACTTTTTCTACTCTTGACCCGAAGTTGAAGATAGCTTGCATTCATCAAACATACACATCTAAATTACCTTTTATATATCAGAATGAGAGTGGGACATATAAGATGAAAATGGAGTTCCAGATGTCTCACAACCACATGTTAAATTTCTGCCCCAATGAAATTTTGGTTTGCAAGATATTATCGAACTAGTGGGCTGTTTTTCTGTGCCAAAGAATCTATACCAAAATTTTATCTCCAACTTGGGCCATTTGGAACTCTCTTAAAAAATATTAATTATCTCTTGTAATAGTTGGATGAAATGTTCAAAATTATTTCCTCTATCTTCAGATAAAAATTGAGAATCATTGGGTCTATATCTTGGACGCTACAATAGTTTTGTTGGGCTGTTATTCAATTCACTTCACCCAGAATGTTGTTTGTTCAAGGGAAACTTTAGTGGTATTCCAATATAAATATTTAAGTACTCCAAGAGTATGAATTTTTCCAAATGTAATAAGAAACCTTAAAATAAAATGTTAAAATAAAATTGAGGCCAATTTGTATTTTTGGAGGTGTTTAAAAATGTACCATGTAATAGTTCATTTTAAGAGGGAATTAAAAACATAATGTGAATCAAACTTCAATGTGTAAAATTCACTAAAATGGTGTTTATGAATAATAAATCTGATGAATATTTTATATATTAACAATTAATATTAGCCTTATTCAATTTATAATCATATATCTAACATTTTTGTGTCATGGAAATTCATCAAACACTTTTTTTGGAAGGATCAACTATTATGCAATCCTTTTTGAAAATGTACCCAAGGAAATAAATCAATTATAACCAAAAATAACATTTTATAAATTTTTCATTTGTCTTATTATTTTTGAGAGTTTGTAGAAAAATATTTAAATATTTTTCATGATCCTAATAAAATTTTAAAAACACCTAAATAACATCAATAAAAAAACAAACTTATCTAGGTATTAATGAAATATTCTATTCAATAGATCTATAAATACAACAAGATCATTTGAAAAACAAAAGGTTATAAAAAAACTCATAATTCCCATATCTAGTATAGATTTATATTTTTGGAATATCATCCTACATCGACTTTATCTAATGGTATCCAAATCTCAAGTCAATATTAGAAAAATACTCTGTTCCCTAGAGATGATCAAACAAGTAATCTATATGATTAAATGGATACATTTTCTTAACAGTAATTTTATTCAAAGCTATATAATAAATTAAAAATAATCATGGAACCACATTTCTTTTTAATAAACTAAATAAGAGCACCCATGGTGAAGTTCTGGGATGAATGAATCCTCTCTCAAGGAACTACTGAAACTGCTTTTTCAATTCAATAAGTTACATTTGAGGCATTCAAAATGGGTGTTTTGAAATTGGATTAGCATCAGGAACCAATTCAATGGTAAATTTTACTACTTGATCTGTTATAAATCTAGGAAAATAATTAAAAAAAACATCCAGGTATTCATTTACCACTAGAAAATAATTAATATAAACAGTTCCATTGTCTTTAATAATGTGTGCAAGATAAATTTCATATCTATATTTTAACAATTTCTGAGCATCTTGATATATTATCAAAGGAATGGGATCATTATTGTATATAAACTTAAACTATTTATGAAATAAAACTTCTTTATCTCTATAATCAATCTTAGCATGGTAAACAGAAAGCCATTCCATACCCAGAATAATGTAAAAATATAGTAAGGTATAAAACAAGGTTTGTATTCATGTTATTTCCAAATATAACAATAGGAAGATTCTTATAATTCCTTTTTATCCTTATATTCCCCCTGAATATTTTAACATAGGTTATGGTTTTATTTCATGAGGCGAAGTTTACAATTTTCTATAAAATTCTCAATAAATTAAGTAACGTGTAGACCTTATATCAAATAAAAAATTAGAAAACTCAAATTAAAAAAAAGAAATTAACTAATACCACTTATTTGGACGGCCCAATATCTGCTAACATAGTCATAAAGAATTTAACAGCACCTTTTTGTGAACAATATAATATCCTTTAATCATTAAAATATTTCTTTGGGAAGGTATTTTCATAATACCGCATTTAAACACATTTAAAACACCTTATAGTTTTTATATCATAATTAAACTTAAGATGATTTTCATTGAAATCTCGGTCTATATTTACAAACATAAAAAATTGAAAAAACTTCCTGTATTTGATAAGGGATTCCCCAGGGTTCTTTTTACCACACTTTTCACAAACTAGAAACTCGATTTTCTTAACATCAGATTTATTTGATTGATTTTTACCTAATTCTTGTCATCTGTACCTTTCTTATGCATATTTTCAAAATACATATAATCCTAAAAAAACTAAATTTCTGCCCTCTCAGTGCAAAAAATAAGTTTCTTATTACTTTTTAATTCGTGGAAGGCTAATTATCTTTGATGTCTTGGATGGAATCCTAAGTAAAAAAGATTGATATTACTATCATTATACTGAGTAAGATTTGTAGCGTACCTTAACAATCGAGTGAAATTTTATTCATATATGACCACTAAAATATTCCTCTTTTTTTCAAATTAATGAATTTATTTTCCATCCAAAGTCAAACCACATTAGGAAAATATTTTTTTAAGGAACGTATTCTTACAGTTATCCCATTCCAAGGCATCGATCTTCTTGATATCCCAAATAGTCCTGACCATTGACCACCATTTTTCGGCTTCAAATTCAAAATATTAAATAGAAAGTTTAGAATTTTGATTATATAAACACCCCATGACATTGAATATATTTTAAAGGGATATAATCATCCCTTCATCCACCACTAAGTCAGATGATCCACTGAAATCATGAGGGTGTTTCCTTATAAAATGTTCCACTATCATCATATTCCATTGAAGTAGCTCCTTTTGTTCTCTTGAATAGACTCCACCAACATTTATATCCTATTTAAAATAATCTATTAATAAGAAAAAACTTATCAATTCTAATTCCCTCCATTATAATCTAATTTTTTTAAGGATATCATTCTTTCAGTTCCTTCTTACTTCACATTCCCTGTCTATTCTACATAAAATCATTCTGAACAGACAGATCATAGACAAAGAAACATGGTAATATTTTAATTCTATATCATTTCAACTTAACTATTAGGGAAAAATAATTTATTGGCATTATATTAACATTATCCTAACCCTTAACATTTTCTAAACTATACTCTGATTCCAACTATAAGGATCCGACCTTAAACATTATGTAATCTAGTTAATTAAATTAGAAATAAATTATTACAGTTTAAAAGATATTTTCAGTGGAGTGTTTTAGAGAATTAGGACATAATTCATACATAACAACCCATAATCAGAAAAAGTGGATACAACGAAAAAAAATATTTTTCCATAATAAAACTATTTTTTACTGAACATTAATTGTTTTAATGAATTTTTTTCATGACATTCGACTTGTCTTCATATTTTATCTTACTAATCCTTAAAACCTGTGATTTTTTTAAAACATTATATAAGCACAAAAGATCATCAAGGGACATAAATAAAGAGATAAACCATTAGTCAATGAATACTTATAGACATTATAAATAATATACACAAATACATACTTATCACCCATAAAGTATCATATACATACTTTGTGAAAACAAGATATTCTATAAAAAATAGAAAAGTAAATAAAAAATTTAGGTAAATTGTGGAATTAATTACTTAGGAATGTAACCCCCATGACTACCACATTATTTTAAACCCTCACATCTACCTTACAATGTAACCCTCACAACAACTTTATAATATAACCCTCATAACCACCTTATGGTGAAACCATCGTAGTTACACTTGGAATAACCATTACGTTTAAATTAAAACATAAAAATACCTAATAAATTAGAGGGAGATATAGGTCCCACCCATCATCATAAACAATTTTCAAGAACCAGAACATAATCTTAAAAATGAACACTTTCATCCTAAAAACATTTCATGGGGAAAACAATGTATTTTAAAGGAATACTGCACAAATACAATAGAAATTATTTTCTTTGAAAATAAACATGTAATTATATAATTTTTACATCATAAAATTATGGATTAATGAAAGAGTTAAAATTATATCATGCCATATATGTTAAAAAACACTCTTTTTTAATTTCATAAAAAAACATTAAAAAGGATTTTAAAAGAAAGACTCCTTACCTCAGGTTCTCCTTACTTAAAATGTGTTAAAACCTACTATATAACTATTTAAATTATTTTTATAAATAAAGGAACTATATTCAGATATATAATAACTTATATTATCTTTTTATAACAACTTTTGACCCATTTATTAATAATATTTTGTTACGTCCATTTTTTCTGGTGTGTTCATTTCATGGTTTCCATGGTTGGTTCATTTATGGGTTTTCTTGTCTAAGGAAAATAATATTCCATAAGTGAGAACATATATATATATTTAGGTCATTTGAAACAATTATAAGTGAATTTTATCTTCCCATGAATACATTATTGGGAAACTAAAACTCATCATTCCCGAAAGTAGTGAATTGACACACCTAAGACGATAATTAGATTTTGTTAAGAATAAGATGATAAAATAAGAGATTTGATGTTGAATATACCATTAACATAATAAAACGAAATTATATATATATATATATATAATATACTGGTGTTATCATTTAACATTTTATAAGAGGTGAGGATGAGATACAAGTGAGAATTAATTTAAAGGAGGTGAAGAAGGAATTTCCCTCTTAAATCATTTCTCTTTGAGAACCTCCTTAATTATCGTGGAATTCATCCTTTTGTGAGAACATAAGAACTATAATATGTAAAGGGATAAGGATAAGGGGATTTTTCAAAGGATATTTTAGTAATATGGCTTAAGGTAATGAAATGAATTGAAACAATGAGTCCCATTTTATAATTGAGACGAGGGGCCTTTAAAAATTACATAAATTATTAAAATATAATAAGTCTAATATTGGGATAAAGACTTAAAAATGGCCTAAAAATCATATTAGATCACATTTTTGACATAATACTACCATTTTACTTTATTAAATATTTTTTTTAATTTTTAAATAATTAAATAATTTATTTTATTCAAGAAATAATATTTTTCTCAAATTTAACACTATTCATTAATATTATTTTAGAATCATAAAAAATATTAAAATTCAAAAAAACATTTTAATATACACTATACATATAATTTTTATCTATCTAATTCATTAATTACCTTAAAAATCTCAAATTATATTTTGTTTACTATTTTTAATATCATTTATTTATTTTTTCCATTAAGTTAATAGTTACTGTATCCTTATTGTGAAGCATTTTAAGGTATTTATTTTTTTTTTCTAAAAATTAAATATAAATTTTCATAGAGAATAAAAAATTATTATATTTAGAATTATTATTGATTTTCAAAGAAAATCAAGAAAACCATATATTAAAATATTTTAAAAATTAAAAACTAAAGTGTTTACAACTTGACTTACATTTAAATAAAATATTATAAAGGTATTGAAATAAATAAAGTGGGTCAAAAAATGTCCCAAATTTAAATCAACATAAGATATTGTCTAAAACATATACATCCAAATATATTTTTTCATTTTTCTTATTATTTAAGGGTTCTTATAATTTTATTTAAAATAATTTTATATATTTTTCATTTTATTTTATAAGTACTGCATCAACATTGTACACGCATTAAAGTTTATTATTTAATATATAAAAATTAGAAATAAAATAATAAATTATATTAAAATTAATTAGGTTAAATTTAATGAATTACATTTATTCATTAAGTATATTTACTCATATCAATTTCAATACAACTTATTTAATTTTTTAATATGTCCTTTATTTCATTGCACAAGCATTGCAGTTGTATTTGGATGACACACATGTTATAAAACTATATAATTCAAAATTAACATAAAAAAACATCAATTATACATAATTTTTAATAAATCATTCATGAAAATAATTTTTAGCTCTCAATTATTATCTATAAGGAAATATATTTGACTTTGTCAAAGCTGCACAGGTACTACATTGGCACTACCAACAATTTTTATACTTATCATGAGATAAATTATAATTTACATACTCTGAATAAATTTTTATAATATTTATATTCTAATATCATACATTGTTCAATCTATAAGTTTAATAAATTTTATATTAAAAATTATTCTCTAAAGATATCACAAAATGTAAAGTATTTTTAAAAACCATATTTTTGTATTATTAACAGAAAAATAACTTTTTCAGAAAAATCTAAAAAAATTCCAACTAAGATAATTTGGATATGATAAATTGAAAAATATAATTAGTGTTTTTTCAAATTAAAAATATATAATATTAAAATTAGTCTAATAAATATTACCATATAAGAAATTACTTTAAAAAATATATTTATTTTAAGAATTATGTAACATAATGAATTTTACTATTTAGTTCAAGAATAAAAATAAGTATGAAAAAAATATTCAATAAATACTTGGTTTGTTACATATTCTCCCTTAAATTTCTTCCCTATGAGACCCTCTATAGATTTGGTGATGAACCAGTAACCCCCTCCTCCACCATGTGGGACTCTCCTTCGATTCATAGGCATTTGGAGTGTCGTTTAGTGAGAATTGAAGCTACAGTTATGTCTTCGAGTAAATTTCCTTACATTATATGGGAAAGTATTGGTGTTTGGTTTCCCTACTTCTAAATCTATAAACCCTTATTTTCCAAGGTGTTGTTTTCTAGGGTTGTTGAGGTCATTTTAGTTCGAATACAGAGTTGCTTTGGAATGAGAAATTGTATACGAACATGATGTATGTGGTCTTAAATATCATTCCCATAGTATTAATGTCTTATATGTGTATATGGTTGTGCCAATTTTTGACCTGTTTTGTTTTAATGTATTTGACTAAGGAATGTTATTTGGGCTATAGATTGTAGTGCATGACCCTTGCCAGACCCCGTTGGGTTCATTGATGACATGAGACCAACCCCGGGGTTACCAAAGGGTATTCCAAACACATTGCATTGGAGGAAAGAATTGGTAAATATTGAGATTGAGTAATTATGAAAGTGAACAGTCTATCATTAGTAAATTGGTAAGAGGGATTGGTTAAAGGGATAATTTAATTGGTTATAAGTCATATTTTGTGAAATTCATAAGAGGATTTTGAAATTATTTGAATGATGTGTTTTGGATTTTTATCCAATTATGGTTTTAAAAGAAGAATATTATTTTTTAAAGTGGGGAATGATTTGAAATGTGGCATTGGGATTGAGGTAAATTAGAATGTGGTTTTCTTTATAGATTATGAATGATGATTTGAAATGAGGGCATTACAACCCTTTAGTGAAAATGATTTAATTATTATTTTAAATGGATGGAAATGGAAAACAAATCCTTGAGGATTGGTTTAGATTTTCAAATAGAAGAACCCACATTTTAATAGGTGTCTTCAAGATGATTTTAAATCAGTATCTTGACTTGTGTTTTATGCTATAATTTGGTTTTAAGAGTCCATTGAGACGTTAGTAATTTTAATTATATATGTGTAAGTGTGATAAATATTTATAGAAGCTTTCCCATGTGGTATGTTGTTTGAGTGGGGTATTGGACCAAGGATCTACTCTCATTGGTCAAGATCGACCAATTTTCTAGGACCCACCTAAATATTTTTTATGTTTGGATGTTATATTGAGTCTCTATGCTCATATGATATGGGCTGAGGCTCCTTATTTGGGTTGGGTTTGTCTGATGCACCTGGAACACTGATGCATTGCCCAAGTTAGGATCTTAGACTGGGGCATTATACTCCTAATGTAAGGATTGAGGTTCATTTTATGGGGTGGGATGGACTAATTCCCTAGAGACCACTGATATATTGTTTTAGTTAGGACTTAAAAATGAAGATCTATGATCCTAATGTGTAGACATGAATTTATTATCAGACCGATTCTTTGAGGTAAGTTGATAAATTGATTGACTATCGAATGTCCCTTTGTGACCAAAAGTATGTGAAATTTTGTTTTTATGATATGGCTAAGACTCCCGAAATGACCATAACTAGTTGGTTGTTTGGATGACATGATTAAACTTAAAGTATAATACGGTGAATTAATGATTTGTTTAAAATGTAAAGCATATTTTCATTATTTCCTTCTTTGTTTATTTCACCCTAATCACCTGCATACACTATTGTAATAACAGTTTATTACTTTAGACATCGTTGGTGGGGGAAAACTGGGTAGAAATCACACCCTAACTAGGTCTCTATGAAAATTGGGTAATCGGGCATATTTTAATTATTTTTAGTAGAGGTTTAGGATTGGGACCTGGGGTTTTGTGAGTGAATGAGATGATGGGTTGGATCATGGGAGGTAAGGACCAGGTTGGGGTTGGGGTCTGTGTTTGGGATCTTTTGAAAGTTTTGGTTTTGGATTTTATTTATATGACAATATTCCTTATAGTGTACTCATCATATTGTTACAACATGTATTTATTAGTTACTTATTTGTATTTTCTCTATTTTGTCTATTTATTGATGAGGTTGGTTATTTCATTTTTTGATCTTATTTCTATTATGGTTTTACTCAGATAAGGGGGTATAATCTACCCAAATTTTTCTCTTGAACTTCATTTCTAGTAGGCTTCCTCCGTTGTATAGTGAGGTTCACCTGTGGTAATGTGATGACCCGAATCCGGCCACCTGATTTAGTGTCCACCAGGATGGGGATGCTACAAAGTGGTATCATAGGTGGTGTCTTCTGACTTATTATTTGAGAATGGTAGATAGAATACTAGGATCTTGTAAGGTCTTAGTAATGAGCTCATGCCTCAGTTCCTGTATCCCCACAACCGAGGGATAACCCTAGTTTCTATGGGTGGGAATTGATGTTCTATTTTGTTCGTTGATGGTTGGGTGATACTTCTACCTCAAGAGGTGCACTTTGATGCAATTTTATTGATTTATGAGGTATTAACTCTTGGAACGGTATGCAAAGAGAGGGTATGTGAGTTCATGCATCATGATAGGCACATAGGATTTATAAGTCATATATATATTCCATATTTTTGATAGTTATTTAGGACTCACATGTTCATAGTGTACTTTCCTACCTGTGGTTTAACCTATTTATCTTGCCTTGAAATGGTGGTTAATGATTTTTTTGAAATATGAATTTGATAAATGGGTAATTTTTTAAATGTCGGCAAGAAAAATGTTTTTGGGAGTGTAAATCCTTGGTTTTAAAATGGAATGTTTTGAAATGTGAAACCTTCGATTTTAAATGGTAAAATCTAATAAATAAGGAGAAATAAGAAATTATAAAGTCTATAGGGACACTGGAATTGTGTATCCCTAGTGTTGTGTTTATACCCTGTGTATGGGTGGTTTGGGAATTGAGAGTGCCCTATTTTGAGACATTGGATATGGGGTCATGAGGCTTATTTGGTCTTGATGTGTGGTTAAAGGGATGTGCTTGATGTACTTTTTTGGGGCTATGGCCTTTGTTTTATGAGATGTTGTTTAGTAATGTGGGTTTAGTAACCCTTGTGGGTTAGGATTATACAGGTTGGGTTTAGAACCATAGAGTGGGTGTTTGGATCGTAGAGCTGATGTATGTGTGAGGTTATCTTGGGTGTGTGGCCTAGA
This sequence comes from Viscum album, assembly GCA_963277665.1. NCBI lineage: Eukaryota > Viridiplantae > Streptophyta > Magnoliopsida > Santalales > Viscaceae > Viscum > Viscum album. The sequence goes on from OY728128.1 coordinate 66,661,455, forward strand.
GTAAATGGTAACTTGGTGCATTATTCATAGTGTGTTTGGGAAGGGGGTAGTATTTCCACTTGTGAGAAGTGAGTTGTCTGAGGTTCAATGTGTATGTATTAGAGGGAGAGATAATGAACTTGTTTGATGTGACTCCAGTTTAAGGAGTTGGTGTTGTTTGAATCTTATGGTTGACCAATGAGAGAGGCTAGCTTGTTTTTCTTGTGTTTTGGGTTTCCAGGGCACCGATAAATGATTTGGACTATGGAAGTGGCACAGAGAGAGTGTTTCCCAAGGTAGGTTTAGGCTTGAGGGCTAAGTGGGAAAGTCAATGGCTTGGATATTTGACTTGAGATGTTGTTATGTGTTGGTGATTTTTGGAAATCTAGGGTATCCTCAAGGGTGGTTGGCCTAGTGTTGTGGGTTACTTTTAATGTGAAGGAAAATGAGTCTTTCATAGGTAGAAATCTATGCACAATGGGTTCCATCGTGTTTTTTTTATAAAAGTGCATGGTTATGCCTTTGTTTCTTTTTTAGAGAGGCACCTCAGTGCTTGTGGTAGGTTTTATAGCCGGATTTAAAGGGAAATATTTTTAGGGTACCTAATTAGATGGCATTGATATTGTTTAATGATGTAATCAATTTGAGTTTTAGAGGAAAATACAATGATTACCAAAGCATGTATGGATACTTGATTGGGAAGTGAAACCTAGGGTGATGGGTAGTCATGTATTTGGGATTTTTGTGAGAATGGCTGGATCTTTTGAAGATAATTTTTAGAATTACTAATGTATGATGAGGCTGACAGACCAATAGGCAATATTACTTATGTAAGTGGGTGTTGTGAGTAGCTATTGTGATGTATGTCTCATGTGATCTAGAGTCAGAATTAGTGTGCAGTCGTTGGAAAGTGTGAGACCTCAATAGATCTTATGAGTTTCAGATGTGGGAATTTGTGGGAAAGGAACAATACTACTTGGGAGGGGTGAACAAGTGTCTAGGGATAAGCATCTGTCAATCTATTTAAAACCAAAGCGGGAAGTGTTGGTTCATAAATTCTTGAAAGTTTCATGAAGAGATAGAGAGCTTCGTTAAAAATCCTACTTGAGTTGTGGTGGCTGGGTGTGATGAGATGTTGGCGGGTAGGGAATCTCGAGACTTTAGGTAGGTCAAGGTGTTCCCATAGTGGGAAGTGACATCGATAAAGGATATTTTGTGTGGGTATTGGACAACCAATTCTTAGTGTACTCCTTGTTAATGAAGGTCATTACCAATATTGGGACATCATCTCGGGTATGTTGAGATAGATCTTGATTTGGGCCAAGCTACCTAAATTTTTTTTTGGGTTAGATATGGGTCTTATATGATGTTATGATATTGGAGAGATATATGTGGTGCTGGATGATGGGAAGTACACCATCAAATTATTTTGGGAGAGGCCCTCATAATGGACTAGAGATCGATTAAATTCATTGGTTATATTATTAGAATCAAGAAATGGGTAACAGTTTGTGATGTTTTTTGTTCTAATGGAAGCTAGATGACCACACCCATGTTTTGGGGTTTAGATTTTGAGTGAGACATGAGCCTTGGTGGATATAATTTCTTGAGAAAAATGGTGATAATGACAGTCCTAAGGTGGGGAGAGATATGTTAGTCATGGGTGTGTGGTTCCAACCATATAGTGTTTGTGGTGGAATTAGGAGTCCAATAATAAAAATGTGTGGAACATTTTGGATTCCTCAGAAAAGGTGTGGTAGGCATTGAATGTGGTAGTTGATCAAGCTAAGCATTGGATTCAGGTTCAGGTGAGTCTAAAATAAATCTGGGATTCCCATGTTAGAGTCGTCGATGGGTGAGATATGGAATGAAAACAATTTATAGTAGTGGATGTTTGGTGTTCGAACCTCATCGAATGTCTGGAATGGGATTTGCTGTTCATTTTTGTGGTGATATTAGGATGCCTTTTTGTGTGAATCAATATTGGAAAAGTTAAATAGTGAAGTTCCAATAGTGAAGCTATGTGTTTCTAGGATTAGTTAGTTGGGGATGGCTCAACTCGGTAAGGAAAATGAATGAATGTGGTGAGTGTTAAATCACATTTAGTTGATGTTTTAGAATGATAAAAATGTTTATAAATGGAAGTGAGACTTTAGAAAGAACAAATTTTTCTTTGGTCAATATTCGATGATAGAGGTGCTTGTGTTATGAATGTTTATGGGTTCAGTAGAGAATGATGATGTCTTGGAGGGTCATGGATTCTTTGAGAGTGGAGTTTTATCAGAAGTCAGAAAATGACTTCGGTAGATTTGTTAAATAAAGGTGATTTTCCTTGGTGATAAGGCACCATGGGAAGGTGAAAGGGGTAGCATTACAACAATAGAATATGAATGTTATAATTTAAGATATTCCAGTATTTTTCAACTTGATATGGAAAAAATAACAGATATAGTAAGTTATAAGCCATCGTCGATTTAATGTTTGAATGGAAGTTGAGTTTTGGAAATGAAGGTGAACTGGAGAGAGGTCAAGTTGTTCTTAGTTACAACTAGATAGAGGATGCATGTCCTTTTTGGGGGGTTTTTATGGAATTTTTTGATTCCAATGTTGTATAGTGTTCCCATGGGTGTTGGGCATGGTGAGTCGGGAAATACGTAAGGAATGTTGTGAAATTCAGGTTAAGGTTTTTCTCATCTTTTCAACAGTGGAGGTTCCAACCACCAGAAGATGGTTATGGTGAGATAAATCCTATTATGGGAAGCACCATAACATTTATGAGTAATTGGGAGATGATGTGATCAATGTTATGGGTGGGAAGGGATTCTCTATGATCCATCATGGTTTTTCAGTTTTGGAAATGAGATTTGACTCATGTTTTTATCGGGTGAGTACCTTGTGATGAAGGTTGTGATTTGGTTGTGTTTTGGGTGTTAAGATGTAAAGTGAGGCCATGGGGCTTGAGTTTTGGATCAACATAGGTCAAGGAAATGTTATTGAAAAATCATTTTTTCCTTGGGTGCTGATGAGTTTGGGTTACGAGTAGAATTTTGGGAACTGGGTGTGATGATAATTTGGGATTTGGGCCCTGAGTTATAGAGAGGATTGGACCGAAGGTGTTACGATTGACTCTCATAGGGTTTTGTAGTGATTTTTTGGTATCCTTTTTTTTTCTGATGATTTAGTGATGTTACTTGGACCTTTCTATTATGGTTTAGGTTGTTAATTATGAGTTTTAAGTGGATACTACCTTCGAGGATAATCGAGTTTATGATTTTGGATCTCGGTGGGAGAAATTTCTTTAGGGTTGGACAATTTATTAGTCTTAGTGTGGTGATTTTATAGTTTTATACATTTGTAAACTTGGGAAATGAGGGTTGATAGGTGGGATCCATGAAATGAATTTTTTTTGAATGCTTGATGATTCATAGGAATTACAACTCAAGGATGATTCATTAATAGGAGGGGAGGTTTTAGGATCCCAACCTTTTGTGGAGGTATGCACTTGTTTAAATTTTAACTTAACTCATTTTTTTGGTTAACAGAATGGTTCTCGAGTATATGAGGTGCCTCAAGGGTGTATTAGTGGTTTGGGATATGAAAGGACAATAAAATAGACTAAATAGCATGTAGTGAAAGTTTGGCACATGATTTTTACTGACCTTGCTCTAGGCCAATGAGACTATATGTCTAGGCCTCCTCTTAGTTAGAGGATAGAATACATTCAACTTAAGGCTTTGAAAACAATGTGGGTGCCTCTAGAGCACTATGTGGCCAGACCTCCTCTTGGATAGAAGCTATCTCTGAGGCACCACAATGTTTTCCAAACTATGTGAGTATCTCTAGGAGATCATGCAACCATTCCCCTCTTGGAAATAGTGAGACACATAGTTTTTGCAACTGTGTGGCCAAACTATGCAGCCTTTAAAAAGTTGCAATTTTTGATTTTTACCTCTCAGGATTAAAGGATTATCCTAATAATTTCTTCCCTATATGACCCTATCTAGATTGGGTGATGAACTGGAATCCCTCACATTTATGAGTGATTCTCCTTTGAATCTTGGTCATTTGGAGTGCCTTTTAGTGAGAATTGAAGATCCGAATATGTCCTCAAATCTATTTCCAACCATTTTCTAGAAAAGGATTTGTGTGTGGTTTCCCCTCCTTTCAAAGTTATAAACACTTAATTTCTTGGTGGTTGTCCACCGTGGTTTTGAGAACGTTTTAGTTAAAATTATGGGTTTATTTTGGACAAGATGTTATCTATGAATATGAGGCTGGTGGTATTAAATATTATTCCCATAGTCTTAATGATTTATAAGTGTATGTGGTTGTTCCCATTTTCTCCCTTGTTTTGTTTTAATCTCTTTGACTAAGTTAAGCAATTTGGGATATAGATTGAGGTGTGAGAACCTTCACAGTCCCCATTAGGATCATTGATGTTGTGTGACCAAACCAAGGGCTGCCCATGGGGTATGAAAAGCCATTGGGATTATGGGAAAGAATTGGTAAATGTTGGGAAAGGATAATTATGAAAGTGAATGGTCTGTGATTGGTAAATGGGTAAGTGGGCTTGGTTGAAGGTATAATTGAATTGGTTATATGTCAGATTTTTTAAAATTCCTAAGAGGATTTTGGAATGGATTGAATGATGTGTCATGTGTTTTAATCCATTCACCATTTAAAAAAAATATGATGTTTTTAAAGTGGGTAATGTTTTGAAAGGAGGTTTCGGACTCAATGTGAATTTGAAAGGGGGTTTCCTTGTAGATTAAATATGATGATTTTAAATTAGGTTGTGGTTCCCATTTTTTAAAATTATTTAATGATTATTTTAAATGTTTAGAAATTTAAATGAAGGCCTTTGGGCATGGTTTATATTTTGAAAGATGTGAACCCATGTTTTAAAGGGTGGATTCAGGATGATTTTAAATAAGTATCTTGAATTTTGTTTTATGCCATGATTTGTTTTTAATTTTCCTTTGGGACCTTCGTAATTGGAATGATATATATGTTAATGTGATAAATGTTTATAGAATCATGTACATGTGGTAAGTTTTATTAGTGGGGTATTTGACTCAGGTAATACTTCCACAGGTCATGTTAGACCAATTTTATAGGCCTTGCCTACGTATTGTTTGAGTAAGGATGTCAGAATGAGGATCTACACTACAAAATCATGGACTGAGGCTCCTTGTTTGGGTTGAGTTAGAATTATGTGCAAGGAAAATATATGTATTTCTCAAGTTAGGATGTCTGATTGGTGCTATATAATCCTAACATAAGGACTGAGGTCCGTTGTGAGGGCCAGGATGGAATGATGCTCTAGTCCCCACCAATGAATTGTTTTGGTTTGGATGTCAGCCAGTAGCTAAATACTCCTAACATGTGGACATGTATTGATTGCCGAGACATTTCTGCATGGAAATTCGATAATCTTATTGATTAGTGAGTGCCCCTTTATGAAAAAAAGTATGTGCTCATTTGTTTTTATGATATAGTTTATACTCCCAACATGACCAAAACTAGTTGGTTGGTTGGATGGAACAATGGAACTTAAAGGATAAAATGGCGAATTAATGTTTTGTTTAAAATGAGAAGCATGTTTTTCTTATTTCTATGTTTGTTTATTTTACCATAATCACCTGCATACACCATTTTATAGACTGTTTATTTTTTTAGACACCATTGGTGGTGGCCTAAAGGCTTATACTCACACACTACTTGGGCCACCATGACAATTTGGTACCCATGAAAATGCTACTTTTTTTCTGGTACATGTTTAGGATAGGGACCTAGTGTTTTGTGTGTTAATGGGTTGCTGGGTTGGAACATGGGAGGTCAGGTCTGGGTTGGGGAATCGGTCCGTGTTCAGTATCTATTTGAGGTTTTGGTTTGGGATTTTATTTTTATTGTTATCTACCTTATAGTGTACTCATCATATTATTATGACATGTATTGTTTAGTTAATTATCGGATGTTACTGTATGCTGTCCATTTATTTATGTGGTTAGTTATTTCATTTGTTGATCTTATTTCTATTCAAAATTTACTCTATTAATAGGTTATAGTACCACCACATTTTTCTCTTTACCGAAGCTTCTTTTCATCATCCTTTGGTATACTGGGAGGTGCGCCTGAAGTCATATGATGAACCAACTTGGGGAAACCGATATAGTGGCCCCCCAAGATGGGGGTGTTATATACTTATTATTTTATTAAATCTCATATGAAAATTTAGATCCTTAAGATAACATCAAGTTATATAAAATCAATAGAGATCATAGGTGGATTATATTAACTTAGAATTACATTATGAAGACTTTTAATATTTATATTGGTCTCAGGGACACTCCCCAATCCTTCTTAAATTTTATCATAAATTCAAAATATATGAGAAAATTTCATGGAATTAAGAATCATTTTAAATCCATAATTTTATTCTTGAATTTAATATTTAAATTTATTAAACTAATTATTAGATACATTTCATTATATGAATCATCAATGATCAATGATCTCTGTATGAGAAGGATTCTCAAAAACTGACATTTATCATTTGGATACCTTATCAATCATAATATACAATTGACATATCATTATATTATTCAATATCCTTATATTAATCTCTGATATTTCAATATAGGTTGTTTCATATCAATAGATTGTACCAATAATTTTTAATTACCAAATAATGAAATAATACTTAGTTAGAATTATATCATACCATATGACCTCCTTATATCATCCAATATGATATAGCTAAAAATAACACTATTTTATACTTTCATTTTGGAAAATGTTAAAAGCATTCTCACTTACACTAAATCTAGATTGACTATATACCAGGTCAATATATATTTTATTATATTCAAAAAATTTCAAGATCATATGCAAAACACCTTTAAGATATTTTCAAAATTCTTTTAAAAACATATATTCAATTACACCATATGCCACATCATATAAAATAAATTTTAAATATAAATTGAAAACACCTTTTGGATAAACTCTAGACCACTTTTCTATCATATCAGTATGTCTTTTAAATCTTAATACCCATTTATTCAACAATAAACTATGACCCGATGAGTGTTTTTTCCATTGAAAACAAACATGAATTCGGTAATACCTAAATTTATACAAATAACATCCTTTAGTAAAGTATCAAGGATATTAAATATATAAAGGGATATGGTGTGATCATGATCAAAGTTTTTCATTTCATAACTGTGTTTAATTGCTAGAACATATATGGAATCCACATAATAATATGATCACTTTTGTCCAATATACTGAGTAACCATAAAACATGAACTATATATATTTTTTATAACTAGTCATAAACTCTAAATTATAGATATATATATTGAACAGACATATGAATGCATCAACCATCATCTATACAGATGGATGATGAGGTGACCCAAACATTATATATATAAAGATCTCATTTTGTTAGATCAATACACATATCATAATTATACATTCCCCATAACTGTATATGATTATTTTCTTTTGATACTAAAAATATAATCAACATATCTATGAAATATATTCAATATAACCCACAAAGTTCTTCTCACATAATACCCTTCTTAGACATGCTGTACATAGAAAAATTATCCATAACTAGGAGAAATGAAAACATAAGAAAGAGTGAGTTTTGATATTCAGTAAGGGTCAATATTAGAGATATAAATCAATGATCATAAGTGAGAAAAAGTTAAAAATAAATGTATAATAAAATGATCATAAGATACTAAAGTCATACCAAATTAGTCATAAATCTTTCATCATGAATCATGAAATATATATTTCTCATCACAATTGACATATCTCATAAGTTTTTAGAATCCTAAATAGTAAATCATGATCCTCGTGAACATATAATAAGTGTAAGAAATAGGTTTGTGACCTACATATAAGAATATAAATCACTTCCTTAATCAAGGCTCACTACCAAGAGTATCATAGTGGAAAAAGATCTATAGTTTATTTTTTTACTCTTCATTCCATTGTTTCCTTAGTAAATTTTCATTCCCAAGATTTTAATAGTGGATAGATTCACATGGTTGATTGGGTTAACACCACATTCATTCACATCCTTCGTCAATTTTCACTCCAAAGAACATCATAGTGGATAAAGTCCCTTATTGAATTTGGTTCTCTCCCAATTCCAATCCATATTATCTCATAAGATATCTTTCTTTACCAAATTCATTGGAAGAATATATAATTCATTACAAACCTTTCACATAATTAAAAACATATATATGTTCTCTATATGATAAGAAAAAAATCAAATAATCTTTTCATAAAACATTGGAAGGAAATTTATTTCATAAAAATTTCATCATTTCAACATAGCACAACCCATCTAAAATAAATTTGGTTCATAAATATTTCATTAGAATTTAATTTATGGATGGGAAATAAACAAATTTTATAGAATAAATATCATCATAAGTCATCTATAGAATGAAAGTGGATGGAAACCCAACATAATATCCCTGGTTAAGTAGAAAAATAATTAAATTATTTTGACTTAAATGAAAAATACATCTAAAATATCATTTTAATATTTCTTTGAAAAAAAAGTAAAATACCCCTTTCTCTTAGTAATTTTTTTTAAAAATTCACAGAATATTGAAATTTTTTTCCATTTAAAATAATAAATGTAAAATTAAATGCAATCTTCAAAGAATATAACAGTTATTACAGTTGGTAAATCAATTTATTTGGTAAATGTTAAAATAAAGATTCCTTTTACACTTTTGGTAAAAAGTTAAAAGTACCTCCTTTAAAAAGTGATATAAGATTACTTTTAAAAATTAGAAAGTATTCTAAAATAAGTTTTAAATTTAATTTAAATTATTATTTGATCATATATAAGATCATTCTTGGAAACACTTTAAAGAAAAACAACATTTAATAAAATGTTTTCTGACCAAATAAGAATTAAGTTTGACTTTTCTTAAAAAAACATTCTCAATCATTTTAAGTGAAAAAGAGAGGAAATAGTACTATAAATTGATTATTACAAGAAGAAATAGAGAATAATATACATGGAGTTTATAATATAAGATCCATATCATTTACATAAAATAAAATTTAGTATATACTATCTAAAAAATAAAAATGACTTTAACTAAAACTTTTACATTAAGTCCCGTATTACATTACAAACATTCAAAAATACATTATAATAAATATATATTTGTTATAAATATATTAATGAAACATATTCAACCATACCATACAATTTATCATTCCTATATAATTTCAAATTATCTATTTATTAATAATTCTTCATTAAAATTAAAATTCTGCTAAAATCTGCTTTGTTTTCCATGCATGTTTCACTTTGATAGTTCCACTAGACACAAATTTTTCATGATTTAATCATCTAAATAATTAAAATAATTTTATAATTAAAATATTTATTCATTATGAACACTTTTATAACCATTCAAATGAAGTGGTGATGAAAAATTATTTTTATCACTTCGTGGAGATAGTAGTCCATACGTATGCATGAGTGATTTTTTCACTTTTTGATGGATGAAACTAATGAAAGGTAATTAATATTAAAACTTTATAAAATCATAATTATAAAATAAAAATATTATATATTCATTGTATTTATCCAAATAAATATCCAAGTAAAAATTAAATGAAAATGAATCACATCATTTAAGGGATAATCCACACAAACACACAAGCGATGTTATCATTTTCCATAGAAAAGGAGGGAGGTAGAAAATTTATATAAAATAAAAACAAAAACATTTTATTATAGTTAATATAAATATTAAATCATGTTAATATAGTTATATAACATTTTGAAGAGGTTTAGGAAGAATGAAACATGACAAAATTTGTAAGATATATGCCTCTTCTTTAATTATCCTCCTTTAAAATACACCATATTAATTATTGGATTGGTCTTTTAGAAAGAATAGGACCACAAGGTCATTGATAATTATTTTTGGATACTATTCGGGTAGATCTTGTATGATATAAAGGTCTTAAGTTATGTGGATAAGATAGAAGAAGAGGTCCCCAATTATAAGTAAAGGGAGTGACACTCTTGTAAATACTTAAATCATTAAAATAAAATAATGAAATATTTTTGTGAAAGTGGAATAAAATAAACCCAAATTCAAATATAATATAATTTTGGGTATAAATAAACTTAAAAAATTTGATGTAGAAAATTTATAGGTTATTTAAACCCTTATCTATTTTGTTTTACCCCCATTAACCCTTTTAACCTTTACTATAGTAATGATTTTTTTACCATGATTACTAAACATAATAAACAATTTTTTTTTGAAATCAACAGTAAATTTTACCATGATGGTTTCAAATATGTAATTTTATTTTCTGATTCAATTAATATAAGTGATAGATATTAATTTTAAAATAAATATAAAATATTTAATGAAAACCCTTTTTAAAAAAAATACACTTTATGCATAAAAATATATTTAATCAAATTTATTTCTCAATAATAACCATTAGATGAATTTTAAAAATATTTTATTGAGTTTATTGTTTTTAAATTTCATTAAAATAATTCACCAGTATTCATTAATTAAATTTAGTAAGATAACAACAAATTTCTCACCAAAAATAGATTTTTTTTTTCAGAAAACCATCACTTATTACCTTAAAATGCATTTAATTTTATTTTTAAATAAGATAAAAAATGAATTAATTTTATATATGTTTAAAAATTATGTTATAGTAATTTATTTTTTCGTATTAATTCTCTCTAATCCAATTAATTATTGAAAACTACCACATTAAATTATAACATTTCAATAGTATATTGTGGTTTGTCTATACTTGAAGTTATATGTAAAGAAATTATTCCAAGACAAAAGTTTAGTTAAAGAGAAATATATAATAAAATATTCAGGTGTTACATTATACCCCATTTATAATAATTTAAACCTTTAAATTATTTCACTTTGATTCAAACAACCAAGGATACTCCTGCCTCATCAAATCCTCAAGTTACCAAGTAACTTCCTCAAATTTATGGTTCCACAACAATGCTTTAACTTAGGGAGTGATATTGTTCCATATATATTTCTATATTAGATCCTAAATATCTAATAGTTATTCCATATAATGTTGATCATAATGTAATTGTATGACCTCTTATTTTGGTATATGTGAAGGATCAAATATATAATTTGTCAAGATGGATACATGGAACATATCATGAACATGGGATCCAAATACTAAGAAACTATCTCAATGAAATAAATAATTTTAAAGGTAAAAATATAACCATGGATTAACTTTACCTTCATTATAAATATCATAAACTTCTTCCAAGGTGATGTACATTATAATACCTTCTCACCAACTTGATACTCAAGATCTTTCCAGTGATTGTCAGCATGAATTTTCTGTCCACTCAGAGCTTTAGTGATGTCCTGTTGAATGGAAATAAAATTCTACACCAACTCCTAATCTATCTTAGGTACCAACATATTTAGTTATAAATATTTTTTCTATCACATTTTATATTTTCACTTCCTATCATTAATAGATTCATAAGGATCCATCTAAACTCTTGTGTAAAATATATTTTTATAAGAAAACTCACCTAAAGTAAGGTGCTGATCTCTACCACCTTTGAAATACATATAAAATGATCGAAAATATCATATAGGGTTTGGATGCTATTCATGAACTGACCATCCATCTAAGGATGATATTTTGCGCTAATGTTCAAATATATATAGAAATTTTACTAAAGACTTATCCAAAATTCTATGTTAAAACTCGGATCCCGATCAAATAAAATTGAATATGATAATCAATAATAAATTTTTAATTACATAATATATATCATATAAATTTGATTAATAGTTGAATCTTCTCTAATTACAATTAAATAATTTTGACTTCTTATGGTGAACAACAATAACACAAATAATAATATGTCCTTTCAATGTTTTGGGGTTCAATGATAAAATCCATGGTGTTGTTTTCCCATTTATATTCTAGTATGGATAGTGGTTGTAAAACCTCATTAGACTTATATATCTCACCCATAACTAGAAAAGAATACCAAGAAAATAGATAGATACCCTTCAATATCCATTTTCATGTTTCCTAACTAAATTTACTATTTTAGATCAATATACATATTTATACTTCCAAGATGAATAATGAATGATGAACTTTGAGAGTCATCCAACAACTTCTGAAAATTTGGTATTTATAAGATGCATTCTTGGTTCCTAAAAACTATCATTCCATCATAATCATGGTTGTACATAGGATCGTTCCTCACTTTCTTATATAATTCCACTTCTTCCATTTTCACTTCTTTAATACTCACATGGATGGATAATTGAACATTCATCTATGATAGTTAAGGAATGTCCCATTATGTCTTGTTTTCTAGATCCACATTCTTAAAATCCGCAAGTATTGGATCCATTTAAATCCTTATCATGAAAAAACTTGCATGAACCTTCCAACTCAGAGCATTGATAAATTTATTCTCCTTCTTAATGTGGTAATGTATTTTGAATTGATAATATTTAATTAAATTTAACCATCTTATTCGGTGCGTATTTAACTATTTATGTCTAAATATATACTTTAATACTTTATGATCCTTATATATGTAAAAACTTTCACATAAAATATTATTCATCGATATTTTTAATTGAAAAATTATGTTTCTAACTCCAAATCATGAGTCATGTAATTTTTATCATGAATTTTAAATATGTGTGACGCATAAGTTGTCACCATATCATTAAGTATGGGGAAGAATCTATAGAACCCCTATTTTGAGGTAAACCATTTTGTTATGTTTCTCCATTCATTTTTAGAGTGGTTGGGGTAGATTAATGGATTATTTTTGTTGATGAAAGAGAAGGTAATCCATTATCTTACTATATAAATGATTCACACTATTAATGTTTTTTCACAATGTGAATGATTTATAGAATTTTTCCATACGGTTTTTAGGGCATGAATGTGTTTCTAGGTAGAATCAGTTTTCTCCATGAGATTCATTCGTGACATGAAATGGTTATCTAAATTTGAACATGAGGTGACACAGGTTTTGGAATATGGGACCTATCAAGGATTCTTGAGTTGAATCTTTAATTCAAAACACAAATCAAGTCAGGTTTAGTTTTTTTAATCATTTGAAAACTTTTAAAACCTTTTTCAAATCCAATTATATTCTTCCGGACTTATAGGGTTCCCTGAGTTGTTTTTAGGTATTTTTGATGACCAAAGTCCAATTCCAAAGAATCATTGACCATTTGAATACAAAAATAAATGATTAGGACCATGTTATTAATTATCATATTAGATATAATAATTTTTATTGAATGAAATCATATATATGTTTTATTATACCTAGGTCTATGGGATTAGCTTCATGTGTGTCCTTAAAGCCTCAAATCTTTAGACTATGTTTATGGTTTAAGATTCATTCTAAAATAGTCATCATATCTATTATGAATTATAAATAGATGTTTAATAGGGGAATTATTATTGAATGTGATCTTTCTAATAATACCAGGGGTGGAAGTTTTTTTCTCTATGGAAGAATTTGGAAACTCTTATGTTGGGAATAATAAAAATTGGGGAACCTATACTCCAAGAGGTGTTACACCTCTGGGTCAGATAGAAGAATAAAAAAACATTCCTCCAAGACACAATAGAAATACTGAATAATTCCGGTGTGTTTATTTCACTCAAATTAAGAGATACTATATGAAACCATATCGATAATCTCACATCAGTAATTAGTTGGGTCACATCTAGTGTTGTTGTTGTAGCACTCTAAATTCTGGTGCTGAAGAGGTATCTCATGTATCTTAGAAATATTAATCTTAAACTGAATGATCTTTTTGGAGTAAATCAAATCTATATAACTAAGAAAAACAAGGGGATTTTAAGAACACCATGAATCCATAGTAAAATCAATCACAACAAGGAAGAAAGGTTCAAGGTAACATGAGTAAACAATTGTATGTCACTGAGAAGATGATCCCATAGGATCAATATGGTCTTTAATTTGAGTGAGGTACTATTATTTTGAACTCTACTTATATTCAATCCTTTTTTAATACTATTATGACCCAATAATGCGTTTTTATCTTGTTTTTGATCATTTGGATTTATATGTTGAGATGATTCCTTCTATATCGAAACTTCAAACACCTATTGGTCAATAAGAGTGTCAAGCCTTAATGTGTGAAACATGTTCTATAATTATTGATGGGGAAAAATTGGTTTCATATTTATCATATTTTTTATTCATATATATGACCTATTTTTAGGAATGGATTGGTTTAAAACCTTCAAGGCCCCCATCAATTGGAATTCCCAACATGTTAGTTTCACTTATTTTAATGGTGTTATCCATATCTTTAAGGAGACCATGATGTGAATAAAAGAAGAGAAGGAGATTTGGTACCAATGGTTGGGGATATCTATATATATATATATATATATTATTTTCTTTGGTATATATAGATTAAATTGGATATATAGATTTTCCAATAGCAATTTACCAAATTCTTGATTTCTTTGATGGTAAGTTATTTGGGATTCCATCCTAAATTTAATTTGAATTTATGATTGACATTATACTAGGTAATATTAATTTTTCACTTATATATTATAGGATAAAACTGATGAAATTAAGTGAATTTAATTTACAAATGGAAGAGTTGGAAATAAATGGGTTCATTTGACATAGTATGTCTCCATGGGAAGAACTATTTATCTTTACCAAGAAAGTAGATCGAACTCTTACACATTGTATGTATTATCACAAGATAACACCATTATGATATATAATACGAATCAACTCCCAAGAATTGATGATTTTGTTATTATATAGAGGGGATCCCAATGGTTCACTAAAATTTACTTATGATTTGGGTATAACTAACTTGAGTTTTAAGAGTGGTCATTCTAATGATGCCGTTAAGTTTTTGTTATTATCACTATGAATTCATGGTTATTGCATTTATTCTTATGAATGAACCAATTTTTTTTATAATTAATTAATCTAATTTTACATATGTATCTTGGTTCCTTTTTAGTGGCGTTCATCAATGATATTTTAGGGTATTGTTGGACTATGGCCAATCATGAACAACACATGGCTATAGTGTTGGGTTTCTTGGGATAACATTGAATTTATAATAAGATTTGGAAGTGTGTTTTTGGATACAAGAGGTACGTTTCCATGGACATTTCATCTATAAAATAGGAGTTTCTATCGATCTTGAAAAGATAAAAGCTATTATCTATTTTCTTCCATCGAAGAATGATTTAGAGATATAAAATGTCCTTTGCTTAGCAGGATATTACCAAATATTTGTTCATATATTTTCACAACATGCATCATCGATGATACGTTTGACAAGGAAACTTGTTCCTTTATAATAGATTGATGACCTCCAATAATATTTCCATGTGATTAATGTTAGGATTTCATCATCACCTATACATATGTTTCCAAAGTCGTGACATGGGTATTTGGTCTATTTTGATGCATATAGATCTGGTTTGGGATGTTTTCTCATCGAGGGAGATTATATTGTAAATTATGGCTCATTATAGTTATAGGTGCATGTGAAAAATTAACTAACACAAGATTTCGATTTTTAAACTATAAGAAATTACTTGAAAAGATGGAAGCATGACCTTTTTGTGATAAATTCACAATTTTCATTGATTATAAGAGATTGAAACATATTTTCTTCCAAGGGGATTTAAATGTTATGAAACACTGATGGATGGAATATCAACACATGTTTGATTTTAACTCAATGTATACACTAGGTAATAGGAATTCCTTAGAAGATTCATTGAGTTGGAAGTAAAATAATCAATTTTTTAAGGTGTCTTCAGATTAATGGATCCTAATTCCGGCCATATATGATAAGCATATGGATTTTTGAGCATGTTGATGTTGTGGTTTTATTTTCTTTTTCTATTAGTATTGAATTGGTTTATTTAGTTAAATATACTCTAACATCTTATCCTAAATGTATAACCATTTGGTCAAAACTAAATGGCAGAGAGATCCTTAGGAGATGGATTCTAGATGGGAAATGTTACTTCTTCTCTTTTTGGTATTTTTTGAACCTTTTTAATCTAATGTCACGGGATGTATATTTTTTTGGATTAATGGGGTTCGGATGTAAATGTTTCAATGGTTTCAATGGTATTTGGAGTTGATTAGGGTGTTTTAGAAAGGATTTGGGAAGCAATATTATTGTTGGACACATTCACGTCATGAACTAGATACAAGATGTGAGTCTTTTGCGGGTAATATACCAGGAGTCTAGTTCAAATAATGAAAATTTCTGGTTGTGAAACCTTTTCACATTGTAAAATTTTTTGGATTGGGATTTTTAACCCAAGATGATGTATTTATCATTATATATGAAAATTTGTGGAATTCATGATATGAAAAGGGTTCACGGTGTGAATGGTTTGAGACAAGTAGTTTTTATCACAATGCATTCTTGGAAATTTTTCTATTTAATTTAAAGGAATTCCTCATGAACCATAGGTTGGTTTTGTAATATTTTTGGATATCTATCCCCTTTGGATCAATCCATTTGTCATTCAATCCCCATGCTAGTTTCATGAATCCCCCCTAAATAGTGTTCCTTCTTCTTCTTTGTTTTCATTGATTGTAGTAGTATAATTGGTTGTGATTATGGATTGGTTTGTGATCGGTATACATTTTCTATCAATAATTTTTTGTTTTCCCTATTTCCTTTTCTTTTAGAGGTGGTTCTTCCTGTTTCCTATTTTCACTATCAAAGGAAATTAGTTTTCCTCCATTCTTGAGGTAGGTGTCACTATATAAGGGGTTAATTCTTGATTTTTTATACGTTCTTATCAACTCATTTGAGTTATTCAATGTGAATGAATTATTTTACATTAGAATGGTTTTTCTAGATGAGATACATGATTTTAAAGGTATTTTATTTAAAATACAATCATTTCACACCAAGTGTTGGATTAAATTCTTTAAATGGTTGTTTTGGTTTTGAAATGGGTCTTGAAGCTTGGAAGTGGAACGGATGAAATTGGAAAATTATTTATTAAAGGTGATGATTTTTTTCATATAGGTTTTGGAAAACTCATCACATTAGGTAACCTTGGTTGCATCATGATATAATTGTTACTCTTTATGTGTGTAATACCAAAATAAAATTACTATACTTGTGTGTGTAATTTCGGTAGAGGTTATGTTGGTTGGATCTACCTTAGGCCTGGATTTAGGATTATCTTTCATGTATAGCATGTATATCCATAAGTTAATGTACAAATGGTGTGATTTTTCATTTATGATTGGTTTATTTTGTGGTGGTGTATTTCATGGTTATTTGATCACCTTCTTGTATTATGGAATATTTATAGCTACATAACTTATTTATTAAAATATTATTATTTTTGGTGAATATGAAACTTTTTATGAAATAAAAAGTAATATTTTACGAAATGGTTCATTTTATAAAAATTCTTTGTAAAATGGATTTGTTTAAAAGATATAACTATTAAAATTTTAATATAAATCTTGTATAGATTCCTTGGTGGTATCTTACTCAGCTTTGAACTCACACACTCCTTTTGTCTTTGAGAAGTTTTAGATATTGTTTTATAAGAAACATGTAAATGGAAAGGAATTATATAGCTTTCCCATTTCTCTTATTGTCATCGTCTTCATAGCGGTAAAGTTTGGTGGTGGAAGAAGATCACATAGGGACTTTTTAAACTCATTATGTTTTATATTTTTGATTTTTATTGTTTGGATTGAATTAGTATATCTCATTTATATGTAATCTTTCTTCCACTATTTTCCATAATGGTTTTTCTTGTTCTCTTTATCATTAGACATAATTCTTCTGCTTCGTTTTTTACCTCACATTGTGGAAGAACATCATGGGTGACTTGTAGAGATGACCTGGGTTGGTTCATTAAAAATTAGTTACAGATACTTTACACATCCTAAAGTGTTTTGACACTGACTGATTTTGGTTTTATATCTTTGTAGACTAGATTTAGGACCATAAAAATTCAGATTGTAAGCACGGAATGGGGGCCTATACCACACACTTTCATAATTAAATATATTTTACGATGGGTGGTGAGGAATTCATTCCATGTTTGACATGGTTGAGGTTATTTAAAGGAACCCTTTATGGTGTTTATTTAAATGGATGTATTCCTTTATTTTTTTATTAAATACAAAAAAACTATTATATTATTCAATTTATTAAATCATGGATATGGATATCATATGTTGAACTTATGACTTTATAAATTTATCTCAATCTAATTGGCCATTTTATTGTATTTGTTAGATAATGAATCCTAGAATAGATCTTTTATATCCAAGTGATGATGTTGAAAGAAAATCTATGAATTTGAATCCTTCAGAGCCCCCTTCTTAGGTAGATGCTATAATCCACACTATTCAGACTCTGGGTCAAGCAGGTGTCAATAATCTTGGATGAGTAATCAACCACAACTCAGAATTTACTTTGTCACATCAACCTATCTTCTGTGGTAACAAGTGATTCTAGGAATATGAATAATGTATATATAGGATTGATATGGTCTTAAACTTATTGAAAACTCATTACGAATCTATGGTGGGTTTTCCATATATGTGCTCAAGGGAATGGGAAGAAGGTGGTGGGACTCTATTGTGCAAGCTATGTCACAGGAGGATCTTGCCTAGATTTATTTGTAGAAAATATTCAAACACTAGTATTATCCTAAGTTGTTATGAGGGGTAAAAAATCGTATAATTTAAGACCATAGAGAAAGGGGAATATACAATTGTAGACTATTCATCTAATTTTTCTATGTGGGTTCATTTAGAACCAAATGTAGTCACTAATGCATATTCAGTGGTTCAGAGGTTTGACTTGGGAATGAGGGATAATATTGAGTAAATTACGATTCTCACATGCCTCCCAAACTATGTGGAGGTAGTTAATAAGGAATATAAAGAAGAGACTGAAATAGCTAAAAAAATAAGATTGGGTGGAGCTTTAATTGGTGATTTTATTAGCTAGGGTGTATCTTCTGGACAGAAAGGGAAGAATAAAGGTAGTCAGTTTTCTTCCAGACCAGTTTCCAATGATTCATGAGTAAATAATTAGGTTGTTTTCTTTAAGAATTAAATTCCTAGTTATACCAAGCCTAACTATATGTAGTTTCCCAATACATGTAATTTTTATGGAAAATATAGCCTTCTATGCTGTTTTTTTAAAAGGATATACCAAGGTAGTAAGGACAGATCCATTATCAAAAAGGATTCTCAAGTTGCTTCCAATGGTTCTATAGATAGTGGGTCTTATCCTCATGGAAAAGGGTATGTTCATGTGTCTCAGAAAGATAAGGGAGGATATGAAATGATACATCTTTAAATGGTAGAGTATTTACCAGAGGAATCTGAATCTACACCAACTACTATTAGAGGTATGATGTTTATTTCTTATCCTATGATCTAGATTTGTCTGATATAGGTGAAACTCATTCTCTTATACCATCAAAGTTAGTGAACATGTTGGGATTGTGTTTTGATCTTATTTTTTTATTTTTTGGATCTTTTTACACCTTTGGGAAATAGTTCAAAAGATGGTTTCAATTGTCCCTGTTGTTGAGTGATAATAGCTGACCTTGAGGTGGAGTGGGACTAATCTTTGTTTAATATATATATCTTTGACCTGATTGTTGAAATAGAATGGATATTCAAAATTAAGACCTAGATTTATTGTTATCATCATAGGGTTAAGTTTTTATCTCCATAAAGAATTACTCATGTATTTTAGGGTGAGTGTAATTATAGGTCATAGGGAGAATGGTCAATTTATACATATGCTAGGGTGATCTCATGTCCTGTATCAAATATTTTTCTTGATTCCACTTATCCAATTTTAATCATTACACTTCATGTGGTGGTGTGTCTATACACCTTTTCCTTTCTAGACAATTTTTATAGTTTACCGCCCTAGATATAGGTTTAATTTTATGTAACACCCCAAGAGTTTTTGATTTTTTAAAATTTATTTAATGTTTTATATAACACCCCAATATTCTACGGTACACTTCTATTTGAATAATACTATAGCGTGTGTTGTACGCAACATTGAGTTCTAACACACCACAACCAATCAAACTAGCCATTATGAATAGTAATACACACTTTTTGAAATTTTATAAACTTTATCATTCAAAATGGACTTCGTTTTTGGATTCGGAATATCGATATTAGCTTAGGGTGAAATTTGGGTACTTTTCTGATAACTTTCATATTTTGATGAATAGTGAAAATTACTAAATTTTAATTTAAAACAACTTTTTTAATCGAAATAATTAATGGTGATAAATTATGAATTTGATCGATTTTAAATTATAATTAGATTATATTTTTACAATTTAATCCAATATTGGTCATTGGACATAATTTCACATTTAAACTGGACATAAGCAAGTGCCAATCTTTTGATAGTTATTATTTCTTAAAAACACGTTTTTTGTTTTGACAAAAGGAATTAATTTTAAATTAATTTCTGCCACTTATGTGTTATGAATTTAGAAAAATGTATTCCATATTTAGAATCAACAGGTCCAAATTTTAAAAATAGGTAACTTTTATTTGTAGACATTTTGAATAATTACTTCGGTAAATATTTAATTTACCATGGTTAAAGGGTAAATCCGGTAAATAAGTGAAAACATAATAATATTATAATAATATTAAATTACCCTAAAACATGTAATAACAATATTGGTTGATACATGTCAAACCATGGGAATCTTTGGGTCGATTTTGGGACACCATGGAGCCACTTATAAGTGATAATGACACTTTATATTAATTAAGTTAAAGTAAATACAAAAATGACATAAGCATATATCTTTTAGAAAAACACATTTTACATAGGGTTATATATGTTATATTTTCGACTATAAATATTCATTTGAAATATAAAAATATTTACTATATAATGGTATTATATTTATAATTTTTATACATTTAATAATTAAATTTATTAATGACATAATAATGATGCAATATTTTCCTTATTAATAAAAGAATCAAATAATTGTTATTATAAATGTTAAAATAAATATAATTTGAAAGTTTTGATGACATACAAGAATTTTAATGGTTAATATTAAATTTTAGTATTAATTAAATTATTTTTTTAGAATTAATAAAGTTTTTAAGACTTTAAAAAAATCAATTATTAAATAGTGTCAAAATTGACAGAAAAGAGTTTTTAATGAAAATATTCAAATATTAATTGATATTCTATTACTAAAAATCTAAGGCTCGGCCAAAGGACTTATATAATTATAGGTGTATCATTAATGGACCACTTGGGGGTCTCTTGGAAGTATATAGTAAGTTTATTAACTATATAATTTAAAAATACAAAGAGACATGGTAAATGTCAAATGATTTAACTAAGAGTTAAATAAAAAAGATAAAGTTAATATAGTGACCCAAACCTATATAAAACCTATTGGTTGAGTGTATTTAGACCTATCCCCATCTTAAAATTTAAATAATACACTTTGGAGCCATTATAAACTGAATATGAATTTATTATAAAATAATATTTATAGCTTTTCCTAAGGTGCCCCTCACCCCTCTTATAAAATGGCACTTACCCTTCTCTCTAATTTACAACTTCAAAGCCATTTGGATCAGCAAAAATCTACCCCAATAATCTCTGAACTTTTATCACTTAAACCTAGAGGCCTTATTTTGATCATAAATCCATCCTATGGAGCCCTTTTGATCAAATCAAAAGGAAGAACCCGAAGAAGAGGTAATAATTTCACCACCCTCTTTCAAGTTCCTTTCTTCTTCCACTTCTTATTTTTTTGTTATTTCCATTCTAAAATAATAAATCCAGTATATTATATATACTGTGATGTTATTATAAATATTTTACAACCATATTCAGTATTCTATCCATCCTTTGAATGACATGTCACCATACGTGCGTACGTACGACTTACCGTCTCCACGTCGTGGTGTAATTGTTATTGAAAACATTATTATTTTGATGGGTATGATAATGATCTGTAATTGAATTAAATAATAAATATAACATTATAATGATTCTGTATATATGATATACCATCCAATTATATATATTTTAATACCAAAATAATGATATTATCGCTCGTTCATACGTAAGGATCACCGTCTCCACAAACGCGATGGGATTCATTCCCCATCGTATCCATTCAAGCCTAAATATCATTTGAAGATAAAAAATAATGTTTAAGGACTTGATATCATTCTAGATATGAATAAGACACAACCTATCCATAACAAACATGACTTATGTAACAAAATATATAAAAGAAAATGAGTAACTTAACACCCGAAACGACGATAATACTAAGATATTATTCACAAAGCAATGTTAAAAGATCATATATGATTTCATATTAATGTATATGATTCTTGTATAATTTAATAACAATCATTTCACTATTATATAGGAGGTAAAACTACCCTCATCCAAGTAAAATTACAAGGTAAGGGTTAATTTCACAATCTCTTTATTATCAGAGGTTGTTTTTACGTAAGTATCTACTGGGACCTCTTTATCATCCACATCCATATTTCTTAAAAATGTATTTCAAAAAATTCTTACTATTTTATAGACTATGGTTTAAAGTAATTTATACCTTTTTTTGACTTTTTATAAGATGATTATAAATGAATCATTCTGTCATTTCCCAAACAAGGTCCTTTTTACCCTTTTCGAAAAAATTAAGGTAAGAATGTCTTTTTTTTTAACTTAAACGGTTGGTGCGGCTATTTTCCGCAGTTATAAAATCATCGAAGCTTCATTTAAAGTCTTGTAAGAATATTTTAAAAGTAAATGTTTTATTTTACAATTATGAGACTTTTAAATGATTTTAAAAAAGAGATATTTCTCTCAAATAGTTTTGATTTCATCTATGTCAACATCCTTTTTTGGATTTTAAGCTTATTTGTAGTTGATTTATTATGATACAAAACTTCAATATAGTATTGAAGGTTTTGTGATATGTTTGACTATGGATGTGTTATTTCTATACCATTCATGGTTTATGTTTAAAGTATTGACATTTAGTATGCTATTTTTAATACGAATGTATATGTTCTGTTTAATCCTATTCATATGAGGAATGAATTGGACTTATTAAGTGACGGGTGGAGCCTACTATAGCTCCTTGATGAATTTTTAGGTCTAGTGAGACAAACTAGTGTCTTGGAACAGGGCCTTTACAAAATATTATTTGTAGTCTTGGCACAAGGCCTTCACTATGTGGTTATGATAGTCTGGCATTATGCATTCCATCATTATGAAAGTGGTTATTGATATTGCATGTGATTATTCTACTAGTATAATATCCATGTGAATAAATAAATGGAATTATTTCATTTTATTTCTGCCATATTATGATGAAGTTCATGTTTAAAAGTTTTTTGTTTTAGTTATACATTTCCATAAATGTTTATGCTTATTTATGAAAGTTTCTACTATATTGTTAACCTTACTGGGAATCTGAGCTCACCCCTTTCTATGTTTTATTTTTCCCTGGATGTGAAGAAGTATTTTACGAATGACCTGTAGGGATAGTATGAGGGGATATGAGTGTGGTCTAAGGAGACAAGTTGTTGTTGTAGTTTTTCACTTTATGATGTAATGTAAGATTTATGAATGAATCTAGTGTTTCCAAGGCTACTTAACTAATCAGTCTTTCGAGACTTGATCTTTTGTGATCATGCCAATGTTATGTAATAATACACTGACTCTGGGTAACTGGGGTCGGGGGGTTATAGTTGGTATCATAGGAAGTTTAGTAGACACCTTGGAAGCTAGATTTAGATAAACTCTGATTAGAGCACATAGACCTAAGATGGACTTTAAGGATTAGTATAGAAGAACTTCCTAGAATTTTGGTATTGTAGAGATTTTGTGAGTTTTCTGAGAAATACATCCCTGTCTGGATACGATCAGGTAGAAGAGGCTCTAGCATAGATGTACCTAGGGTTAAAACCCGAAAACACCGCTTTGATCTAGACTTGAACATGAACTGGTGCACGGCAACGAGCCTTGATGCACTCTTGGTTACGACACTCCTGGGGGATATGCTTAGGATAATTCTCATTTTATTTACAAATAATTATGAAGGGTTTATGAGTATATATTTTCTCAAATAAAACATTTTTATGATTATGGATTATGTCCATAAACAGTTCAATTCATGTTAAGTGTTTTACACATTTGGATTTATGTATTGCGATTCATAAAATAATCTAGTGTATGACATTGTTTAGAAATGGTGCCTAGTGGAAGAAGTGGAAACCATATCAATGCATGCACTCTATATAGGGATTTCCCTCATGCTCAAGATAGTTATAGTGGAGCTGGTGATGCAACTGGTGCTGATCATCTTATCACCATACTAGGACAAATCACTTAGGTTATGAATAATAACCTTACCCGTATGGAGCATCATGATCCGAAGTGTGGAGTATCAATTTTATATCACTTTATGATGCAACAACCACCAAAATTAAATGGAGGTACAATTACACTAGTAGATCAGCAATGGATAAATCCTTAGAGAAAATATTTCATGCCTTGGGGAGTTGTTAAAAGGAAAAAGTTTTCAATGTAGTTTACCGCCTCATTGGAGATGCTGATCAATGGTGGTCATTGATTCAAAACACAAATCAAGATGATGAAGTATCAAATATGGAATGGAGGGAATTTAAATTGATTTTCTTAGAAAAATTATTTCCTCATGACCATCGAGCAGATATGGAAGGACAATTTCTGAGTCTGAGGAAAAAGGAGGATGAGAATGTTGCAAAGTATGAGGATAACTTTACAGGGTTAGAAATACATACTGTAGATTATATACATAACCCAAGAAGTAAGATTGATCATTTATTTTATGGGTTAAAACCATTTCTCCATCGAGAATTAGTCTCACAATCCTTCTCAACATACGAAGATATTGTCTCATGTTCTATCATGACAGAAAAAGAATTCTCTAAGTATTACGACTTTAAAGCAAACAAGAGAAGAAGAGATCTGCTGACCACGCTGGGAATGGAAATAAGGGGAATAAGGGAAAAGTTGAATATCCATCCTGTAGTAAATGGGGGAAGAAACACCCTGGTACTTTCTTAAAGGTAAGGGGAGTCTGTTATAAGTGTGGTGAAAAAGGCCACCAAGCTCGTGATTGCAAGGGGAAGAAATAAGCTAATGATATTCAATGCTACAATTGAAGGGAGATGGGACATTATGAAAATTAATGTCCAAAACGTCAGGGGAACTTACCTCAAAAAAGGACAAGGGATCAAGGCCAAGCTTATGTTATCACTACTGCTGAGGTAGAAGCTCTGAAAGACGTGGTGACAGGTAATTTAATGGTTTCCTCAAGTTTAGAAAATGCATTATTTGATTCTGGATCATCACATTGTTTCATATCTTCCCAGTTTTCTAAGAAATTTCAATATTTGAAATTTTATTTAACAAGGGAGTTGTCAGTGAAAACTCCTAAGGGAAGTATCATTGCAATAAATATTTATGAATCAATCCCCATTAGATCAGATAAATTTTCTTTATCTGCTGATCTCATCGTCAAACCCATGATTGAATTTGATATAATCCTTGTTATGGATTGGATTTCAGACCATGATGTGAAGATTTACTATAAGAAGAAGGAGGCTACGATTTTTGATGATGATGATAAAGAACGCCTCATCTTTAGAGAAGAATAATCACCACCTGATTCTTATCTAGATCCACCCCCAGTAGCTCAACTAAATTCAATTATCAGGGAAGAAGAGAATGAAATAAATGGGGGGGAGGAATGAAATGTTCAAATAGATGATGTAACTATTTTGAAAGAATATGTAGATGTGTTTCTGGAATATTTACCTGAACATCCTCTAGAATAAGAAATTGAGTTTTCCATGGATTTAATTCTTGGTTCAAGGCACATATCAAAGACCCCTTATAGAATGGCCACTATGGAATTAGTTGAACTAAATAAACAACTAGAGGAATTGAGTAATAAGGGATTTATTCACCCTAGTGTTTCTCCCTGGGGAGCCCCTGTCCTTTCTGTTAAGAAGAAAGATGGATCTATGAGGTTATCACTACCACAAAACGGGGCAAGGCCAGTGCTCCACCTTTATCAGCGCTAATAAAAAAGCGCTGACAAAGGGGGTACCTTTATCAACACTAAAAAAAGCACCGATAAAGGGTACCTTTATCAGCACTAAAAAAATATCTAATAAAATTACCCCTTTATCAGTGCTTTTTTTAGCACTGATAAAGGTACCTCCTTTAACAGTGCTTTTTTTGCACTGTTAAAGGTAACCCCCTTTATCAGCACTTTTTCGTTAGCACTGAAAAAGGGGGGTCTTTATGAGTTCTTTTGATAAAAGCGCTGATAAAGGATCGAATTCCAAAAAAAATTCATTAAAAACATATATTAATATTTAGATATATAGATATAGTTATATTTATATAAATTTAATATATATTTTTAAATATAATTTTAAATATATTTTAGAAATGTATAAATATACAGTTACACTTAATATATAATATATTTAGTGAAAATGGATTATAAAATAATTTAAAAAATATTTTTAATTAATAATTTGATAATTATTTTGGAGTAATAGTCATTTAATAACAGTTTGAAGACTAAAAAAACAAAAAAAATAAAAAAAAGATCCAAAATATGTTGAAAACGCAACTCGAACTTCAAATGACCATAAATTTTGATCTGGGTGTCCGTTTGAGCTCTACCACCTATCCAATCGAAGCCTTCAAGGAGCTCTACATCTCTAGGACCGGGGGCCACCTTGATAAAGGTTTTTTCGAGGCCAGAAAAGGCCTAGAAGGCCTCCAAAACTGAGTTTTTAGTCAGGGTATCCCGATTTTTTAACATTTTGTGGATTTTCATCCTTGTTTAAGGGGGTATTATTGGATTTTTTTGGTGGGGAATAAATTATTCCAAGGTATTACATTCATATTGATTTTATTTCTTTGAAATTTTATCATTTTTTATAATGCACTTATATATATAATCAAATATATATAACAATATATACATATTTTTTATATATTCACACATAAAAACTTAATTATAAATATAAATAATAAAATTTATTTACATAGAAAATATATTAGATTTACTTAAATAATAACTAATATTCATTTAAAAAACAAATATATGAATATTTATATAACTATATATTAATCTAACTATATATATATATATATATATTAATCTAACTATATATATATTAATATAACTACATATATATATTAATATTACTATAAATATATATATTAATATCACTATAAATATATATATTAATAACACTATAAATATATATATATATTAATATAACTATATATATATTAATATAACTATATATATATATTAATATAAATATATATTAATATAACTATATATATATATTAATATAAATATAAATTACTATACAAATAAATATAACTATATATATATATATAGATATCATGAAATGGAAAACAAATTAAAATAGAGGAGTGGTAAGGGCTTAGGCGCGCAGGGGGGAGGTCTCGAGTTCAAAACTTGGTGGAGGCAGGGGCGTGTGCGCATGGGGGAATATGTGAAATAGCGCTGATAAAGGGTGGAGGGTGTGCGTGGGGGAACTAGAGGGGGGCGGAAAATCACTGTCGGGGGGGGGGGGGGCTCAAGTGCTATAAAAGCCCCCCTGATTGGCATGGTTTTTTTTATTTTTTTAACTTTTATCAGCACTTTAAAAAAGTGCTGATAAAAGAGGTCCTTTATCAGTGCTAAAAAGAAAGCGTTGATAAAGGAAGCGCTGATAAAGGACCATTTTATTAGCACTAAAAAATCACTGATAAATGAACCTTTTATTAGCTCTTTGTTTTAGCGCTGATAAAGGGGACCCCCCTTTATCATTGCTGGCTTTAACAATGCTTTTCTAGTGCTGATAAAAGGGGGTTTTTAGCATTGATAAAAGGGTTATTTATAGTAGTGTACGTATCGACTACATGGAAAAAAAATGCTATAAAAATAAAGAAAAAGTTTCCCCTATCTCGCATTGATGATTTATTTGACCAACTGCATGGAGCTGAATACTTTTCAAAGATTGACCTTAGATATAGATACCATCAGTTGTGTGTGAAGAAGGAAGACATTCCAAAGACAGCATTTCAAACTAGGTATGGGAATTACGAGTTTTCATTAATGCCTTTTGGACTCACTAATGCACCCTCTATTTTCATGGATCTAATGAACAATGTTTTCAAGGAATATCTTGATGACTTTGTGGTGGTATTTATTGATGATATCTTGGTATAGTCCAATATCCATGAGGATCATGAAAATCACTTGCGCATTATTCTAAATACTATTAGAGGACTAGAATTATATAGAAAGTTTAGAAAGTGTGAATTCTGGCTTCAGGATATTTCTTTTCTTGGACATATTGTCTCTATGGATGGAATATCTATTGATCCTTCAAAGATAAGAGCAATCCCAGAATGGCCAGCACCGACGAGTATAACTGAGGTACGCAGTTTTATTGGTTTAGCAAGTTATTATAGACGTTTCGTCCAAAAGTTTTCCCGATTGGCTAACCCGTTAATGAAGCTCACTCGTAAAGGGGTTAAATTAGTTTGGATAAAAGATTGTGAAGAATGTTTTGAATAAATGAAGAGAATATTAGTCAATGCTTCTATATTGACTCTACCATCAGGGAATGATGGTTTTCTTATTTATAGTGATGCTTCAAAGAAAGGACTTGGTAGTTTCCTTAGGCAGAATGATAGGGTTATTGCCTATGCATCACGACAGCTAAAAATTCATGAGCAAAAATATCCTACTCATGATCGTGAGTTAGATGCTGTAATATTTTCTTTGAAGATATAGAGACATTATCTCTATGGTGAAAAATGTAAGATATATACCGATCACAAGAGTTTGAAGTATATTTTCTCATAGAAAGAACTCAACCTGACTTAAAGGCGAGGGCTTGAACTACTCAAGGTTTATGATTGCATGATACACTACCACCTGAGGAAGGAAAATAAGGTGGAAGATGCTTTGAGCAGAAAGGATCATGGATTTTTGAAAAAATGAGAGTTGAAAGGGGTCCAATTTTCATGGATCAAGTAAAGTTGGATATGGGAGTAACCATGGAAGGTGAAACATAAATACTTTTTCAAATGGTTGCTAAACCATATTTACTAGAAAGGATTAAGAGTTCTCAGACCGATGATGAACAATTTCAAAAGAATATTAAAGCTATGAATGATGGTTGATTGTGTGAATTTATGTTTGAAGAAGGAATTTTGAAATTTTGGATGAGACATTTTTTCCTGATATACATGATCTAAAAATGGAATTGTTGGATGATTCTCATAGTTCTAATTTCTCTATACACCGCGTGGGAGCACCGAAATGTATAGAGATTTGTAGGAACATTTTTGGTGGGTAAATATGAAGAGGGAGATTGCTGATTTTGTGTCAAGATGTATTGTTTGTCAACAAGTGAAAGCTGGATGGAAATAACCTGGAGGAGTCATGCAACCTCTTCCCATACCTAAGTGGAAATGGGATAATATCATGATGGACTTTTTCATCGGACTACCAAAGACTCTTAGAAGGAATGATGTAATATCAGTCATTGTTGATCGTCTTACCAAGTCAGCACATTTTATTGCTATAAGGGAAGATTTACCACTTGAATTTCTAATAACAATATATATTAATGAAGTTGTGAGGCTTCATGGAGTACCCTTATTGATTGTTTCTGATTGTGATCCCCATTTTACTTCAAGATTCTGGAAAAGTTTTCAAAATGCCCTGGATATTGAAGGTATTTTGAGCACTGCCCACCACCCCCAAACTGATGGACAATCAGAATGACCTATTCAAACCTTATAAGATATGTTGAGATGATGCTCACATGACTTTCACGGTATGTGGGATCCATATTTACCTATGGTAGAATTTTTATATAACAATAGCTTCCATTCAAGTATTCGGATGGCACCATATGAAGAGTTACGTGGAAAGAGATGTTGCACACTAACCTGTTGGGTTGATGTTGGTGAAAGAAAACTCGTAGGCCCAGAACTGTTGGAGGAAACGATTGAAAAGGTGAAGGTAATCCAAAACAACATCAAAGCAGCTCAAAGTAGGCAGAAAAGCTATGCTGATAACTGAAGGAAGGATTTGGAATTTTAGGCAGGAGATCATGTTTTCTTGAAGGTATCTCCATGGATGGGTGTTATACATTTCAGTAAGAAGGGTCAATTGAGTCCCAGGAATATAGGATCTTTCAAAATTCTAGAACGAATTGGGGCTGTAGCTTACCATTTGGCTATGCCTCCAAGTCTCTCCAAAATTCATGATGTGTTCCACGTATCACTATTGAGAAAATACATGCCTGACCCAACACATGTACTCACCAATAAGGAATTAGAACTAGAACATGACCTGTCTTATTATGAAGAGCCTGTCAGGATTCTTGATATGAGAGAACAATTGCAGAGAAACCGTACGACTCTTCTGGTAAAAGTTCTATGGAAAAACCATAAGACGGAAGAGGCAACGTGGGAACCCGAGGAACTTATGATGAAGAACCACCCGAGTATTTTCATGCAGTATTATTATAGAAATTTCAAGGATGAAATTATTTGAAGGAGGGGAGAATGTAACACCAAAATCTTCCATAGAATGATTCTCTTTGAATAATACAGTGGCTTGTATTGTACACAACTTCGAGTTCTAACTCACCAAAACCAATCAATCTAGCCGTTATGAATAGTAATACCCACTTTTTGAAATTTTATAAATTTTATCTTTCAAAATGGACTTCATTTTTGGATTCAGAATATCGAAATTAACTTATGGATAATTTTTGGAACTTTTCTGATAACTTTCATATTTTTATGAAAAGTTAAAATTACTAAATTTTAATTAAAAAAACTTTTTAATCGAAATAGTTAATAGTGATAAATTACAGATTTGAGTGATTTTAAAGTATAATTAGATTATATTTTTACCATTTAATACAATTTTTGTCATTATAAATAATTTCACATTTAAACTAAACATAAGCAAGTGTCAATCTTTTGATAGTTATTATTTCTTAAAAACACATTTTTTGTTTTGACAATGGGAATTAATTTTAAATTAATTTCTGCCACTTCTGTGTTTTGAATTTAGAAAAATGGATTCCATATTTAGAATCATGAGTTCCAAATTGTGTAAAATGTAACTTTTATTTTTAGACATTTTGAATAATTACTTCAGTAACTATTTTATTTACCATTGTTAAAGGGTAAATCTGGTAAATATGGGTAAAAAAATTATATTTTAATAATATTAAATTACCCTAAAACGTGTGTTAACCCTATTGGATGATACATGTCCGACCATGGGAATCTTTGGGACGATTTTGGAACCCCATGTAGCCACTTGTAAGTGATAATGACACTGTATATTAATTAAGTTAAAGTAAATACAAAAATCACATAAGCATATATCTTTTAGATTTTTTTTACATAAGGTCATATATGTTATATTCTTGACTATAAATATTTATTATAAATATAAAAATATTTCCTACATAATGGTATTTTATTTATAATTTTTATACATTGAATAATTAAATTTATTAATGACACAATAACGATGTCGTATTTTCCTTATTAATGAAGGAATCAAATAATTGGTATTCTAAATGTTAAAATAAATATAATTTGAAAGTTTTGATGACATCCACGAATTTTAATGGTTAATATGACATGTTAGGATTAATTAAATGAATTTTTTTGAATTAATAATGTTTTTAATACTTTAAAAAAATCAATTATTAAATAGTGTCAAAATTGACATAAAAGAGTTTTTAAAGAAAATATTATATTATTAATTGATATTCTATTCTTGAAAATCTATGGTTCATCCAAAGGACTTATATAATGATAGTTGTATCATTAATGGACCACTTGGGGGTCTCTAGGAAGTATATAGTATGTTTATTAACTATATAATATAAAAATACAAAGAGACATGGTAAATGTCAAACTATTTAACTAAGAGTTAAATCAAAACGATAAAGTTAATATAGTGACCCAAACCTATCAAAAACCTATTGTTTGAGTGTTTTCAACCTATACACACCATTAAATTTAAATAATCCACTTTTGAGCCATTAGAAACCGAATAATAATTTATTATAAAATAATATTTCTAGCTTTTCCTAAGGTGCCCCTCACCCCTCTTATAATAGGGCACTCCAGATTCTCTCTAATTCACACCTTGAAAGCCATTTGAATCAGTCAAAATCGTCTGAAATATTATCTCGAATTCCATCACTTAAACATGGAGACCTTAGTTTGATCAAAAATCCAACATAAGGATCCCTTTTGATCAAATCAAAAGTAAGAACTCAAAGAAAAGGTAATAATTTCACCACCCTCCTTCAAGTTCCTTTCGTCTTCCACTTCTTATTTCTTTATTATTTCCATTCTAAAATAATAACTTTAGTATCTTATATATACTGTGATGTTATTATAAATATGGTACAACCATATTAATTATTTTATCCATCCTTTAAATGACATGTCATCATCCGTACGTCCGTACAACTTATCATCTCCACGTCGTGGTGTAATTGTTATTCAAAACATTATTATTTGGATGAGTATGATAATTATGTGTAATTGAGTTAAATAATAAATATAACATTATAATTACTATCTATATATGATATAACATCCAATTATATATTATTTTAATATCCAAATATTGATATTGTTGCTCGTGCATATGTACGGATTACCGTCTCCACGAACGTGATGAGTTTCATTCCCCATCGTATCCATTCAATCCTAATTATCATTTTAAGATTAAAATAATTTTTAAGGACTTTATATCATTCTGTTTATGAATAATATACAACCTATCCATAACAAACACAGCTTATGTAATAAACATATAAAAGAAAACGAGTAAGTAACACCCGAAATGACGATAATACTAAGATATTATTAACAAATCAATATTAAAAGATCATATATGATATCATATTAATGTATATGATTATTTTATAATTTAATAACAATTATTTCACCATTATATTGGAGGTTAAACTACCCTTTAAGAAGGATAATTACAAGGTAAGGGTTAATTTCACAATCTCTTTATTATCCGAGGTTGTTTTTACGTAAGTATATTCTGGGACATATTTATCATCCATATACATATTTCTTAAAAATGTATCTCAAAACATTATTAATATTTATAGAATATGGGTTAAAGTCATTTATACCTTTTTTTTGACTTTTTATAATATTTTTATAAAGGAATATTTCTGTCGTTTTCCAAATAAGATACTTTTTATCATTTTTGACAAAATTAAGGTAAAAATGTCTTTTTTTAACTTATATTGTGGGTGCGGCTATTTTCCTCCATTATAAAATCCTCGAATATTCCCTTAAAATATTATAAGAATATTTTCAAAGTAAATGTTTTATTTTAAAATTATGTAACATTCAAATGATTTAAAAAAAGTTATATTTCTCTCAAACAGTTTTGATTTCATCTTTGTCAGCATCCTTTATTGGATTTCAAGCTTATTTGAAGTTGATTTATTATTATAAAAAAAATACATATAGTATTTATGGTTTTGTGATATGTTTGACTGTGGATGTGTTATTTTTATACCATTCATGGTTTATGGTAAAAGTATTGGCATTTCGTATGCTAGTTTTAATACGAATGTTTATGTTATGTTTAAACCTGTTCATATGAGGAAAGCGTTAGACTTAGTAAGTGACGGGTGGAGCCCGCTATAGATCCTCGATGCATCGGTAGGTCTTAGGATACAAACTTGTGTCTTGGAACAAGTCCTTTACAAAATCTTATTTATAATCTTGGCACAAGGTCTTGACTACATGGTTATGATAGTCTGACATTATGTATTCACTAATTATGAAAGTTGTTATTGATATTGCATGTGATTATTCGACAAGTAGAATATCTTTGTGAATAAGTAAATGGAATTATTGAATTTTATTTCTTAAATGTTATTCTGAAGTTTAAGTTTAAATAGATTTTGTTTTAGTTATACATTTCCTTAAGTTTTTATGATTATTTATGAAATTTTCTGCTATATTGTTATCCTTACTGGGCATTTGAGCTCCCCATTTCTATGTTTTACTTTTCCCAGGATGTGAAGAAGTATTTTATAAATGACCTGGAGGGATAATATGAGGGGATATGAGCATGGTCTATGGAGACAAGATGTTTTTTTAGTTTTTCACTTTATGATGTAATGTAAGACTTATGAATGTATCCAGTATTTCCAAGGCTACTAAACTAATCAGTCTTTCGAGACTTGAAATTTTGGGATCATGCCAATGTTTGGTAACAATGCACTGACTCTGGGTAACTGGGGTTGGGACATTACATTTTCGATATTTTACTTTACAATAAACATATTTTTTAGCTTTTGTTTCACCCAAAATTTATTCTGGATTGAATTACACGCGAAACCAAATTTATCTTTCTTTTCACATAACACAAAATTTAAATGAAACATGACATACTATTAAAATATTATTATTTAATATCATAGTTTTCATTTAACCGTTTAATTTATGGTTTTGAATAATATTAAATAATTTATGAAAATATGGTTTACACATGTATAGAAAATGAATTATTTTATGACCAACTAATTATAAATGAAAATAAAACTCTTTTGAAAATAAATGGAAATATTTCTATAGAAATATATTTTTATCTCCACTAGTGTGTTTTATATCAACAACTTAACCAAATAACTTTTGGTAAATGATTTTTACAAAATATAAAAATTATATATGTTCAATAAAATATTTTATATGAATCTTATGTGTCTTCTGGATAAGAAATAAAAACTAAATCTAATTTTATGTTTAAAAAATCGTATCTTTTTCTAAAAAGTAGTTTTTTCACCATTTTACGGCACACTTATTTTAAAAAATAATTATTATAGTTTTAAAAAATTAATTTTATAAAATAAAAATATTTTTTAAGAATGGAATATCAACGTTATCTCAGGGTTAATTGTTGGTTTTTTCTAAAACATTTCATTTTTTGATGAATAGTGAAAGTACTGAATTTTAATTCAAAACATTACTTCCACCTAGATTGTTTGCAAAGTTAAATTAAATTTTAAATTAAATTCAATGTATAATTAGTTCAATTATAAATATATTAATCAAATTTATATCATTGAAATAAATTTCATGCTATAAATGGATATAAAAACTGTTTACATTTTTGAACATTTTCAGTTTCAAAACCCTCTTTTTCATCACGTATGTGGGATTAATATAAAACTAAATTCTATCAAATTAGTGGATGTAATTTATAAAAAATGATTCTATATTGGGAATAATATTTTTTTTATTATCTAAAAATTTTAACTTAATTTTTTACCAAAATTATTACGGAAAATATTTGAAATTAATTAACACGATTAAGGCTAAAACAGGGTTTTTCACATTACATGTATTTGTATTAAGATTAATTTTACACACATATAGATATTTTATTTAATAATCTAGATTTTCTATTAAGAATCATTAGGTCTAAATTATCTAATAATTTTCATTTTAATTATATTATTAATGGGTAAAATAACTAGGAAAATAAAAAGATACAAGTTACCATAGCAAAAACATTAGGTGTAAAATTGAGTAAGTTTAATAATAAGGAAAAAAATGAAAAAAAGTGTTTGTTTTTGTGTGGTGGAGGTTTTTCTCAATAAAATAAACCCTCCATACTTTTTTTATCTATTTTTGATCCACCTTAGGTAAGGGATACATCCTGATGGTGAAACTTTTTGGGTATTTACAAGAATACCACTCCTCCTCAATTATAAAATGGAACTCACTACCATCCCTTTTTGACATATATCAAAAAATTTGGCTCTATTAAACCCTAAAAAAATCACTTAAAAATTAATAAACCTCATTCTACAAGGCGTTTTTTTAACAAAACCATTCAAGGATTTTTTTTAGTGAATTTCTATGTGGGATACTCAAAGAAGAGGAAAATTTCAACAATGATATTTTTCTTTTTTATTTATCACTCAACCTCCTTATATTATTATTATATAATGATTATATATTAACCATATTATATTAAATATAATTTTATGTTTTTTTGTTAAGGCATATACCTATAACCACACACACTTCCATCAAATTGGTTATGATATCATCGTTCTTATGTAAGGCGTGCTACCACCTCATGGACCGATGTCATTCTTTTTTCCAATACCAGCAATCATGGATGATCATAATGATGGATTAATTATTTATATAAAAAATATATGATATGTATTATGTTTTTATGATTATGTAATTTTCCTATCACAGATACCTTTATTTTTTCCATTTTATGGAAAATAAAATAATGTCGTTTGTGTGCACGAAAGATTACCGCCTCACGAAACGTTGTGATTAATTCATGCTTTACATGGAATGTATTATGGATATGCTCAATAAAAATCTCTGATATATATGAAATAAAAATTATTCTATAATGATAATATATATCATTTACTTTTATTTCCTTCAACCAAAAAAGAAAATGAGTAAACAACATTCATGCATATGTATGACCTACCATCTCCATGAACGATTTATTTTATATCCCTAAATTTTATGGATTAATATAAATACATATATAATGAATATATATTATATTGTTATACTTTTTTATCATTTTTTTAGATGATATAACCATGATAAAATTAATAGGACCAAAAAATATAACAAATCAAATCATATACGCAAAACAAAGAGGTTATTATCTGAAACGTATCATTAGCATGGAATTATTAATAAATGGGTAATAATAGTTCTTAATAAAATCATATATGTTTTTATTTATGTGAATATTTATCATTAATATATTCTTAATAAAATTAAATTTATTATATATGAGGTTTTAATGAGTATGATGGAAGTCAAAGCTTAAGGTAATGGATTTCTCCCTCACCTTAATTTTTCAGTGAGACACATTTCATATTCACCACATGTCTATTTTATGTGGTGAACATAATTAACATGAATTTATTATATGATTATTAATCATAAAATTATGGGTATTTACATTTCCATTTTATGATCTCACTTTCATTGGGGTTATGGTTCAGAAGTTACCAAAGTGGTGAAGGATTTTTGTCTCAATTTTCATTGTTTGAGACGTATATTATGTTATACACCTAGATTCTTTCAAAGGTGTATGTAAAATTCATTTAAAATGTAATATAATGAATTTATTTATCCTCATAACATTTTAATTTCCTTTATATTTTATTCCTTCCGGGGTATTATGAGTCAATGTTACCAAAATGGTGAAGATTTTATGTTACAATCTCATCATTTCCTGGGATTGTTTATGATTAAGTCTCCAATGTTGAAATATCTAGATATAAATCTAAATAATTCTCATGAAATTTAGTTTCCTATGGTTATTCCTGATATATTAGTGTAATTTTACCGTTTTCCAATCTTTGTTACATAATATAATTAAGATAACGTTTTTAAGAAAATATAACTTTATTTGTATCTTCATTCAAAAATCTATTATCTTACAAAACCATGTTTTCTAAAAATGCTTTCGATTTTTTTTAATTGATATTTTAAAATAATTTTCATGAAATATATGTTTGAAATTTTTTTATGTTATAAAAACAGTTTTAAATGATTTTAAAACCTTCCTTTCTAAATTACCAAGGTTATTTTGAAGTAAAAGGACTTTGTAATTTTTATATATTTAAAAAAATTAAATTATTTTCAAATATTACTTTAAAAGTTTTAAATTTTATTTTCAAATAGAAAGTTTTTAATTTTTTTATGTTTTATTTATCATTATTCAAGTATAAAGAATATTTTACTCAATAAATGTTTTAATTGATATTTCAAAATTATTTTCCAATTAAGATTTCATCCCTTGATGTTAACTATTAATTCTTGTGGATATGATCCAAGGATAAAATTCATACTATTTCTTATAATGGTTTATGTTTTGATGGAATTTTTTTATGAAAAAATATTCTTCAACGGGTTATACCAAGAGTAAATACTTATAAAACCCGCTTCTTTTCATGTGTTATTCTATGATGAATTGATTTTGAAACCTGTATCATTTTGATATATTAGGATATGATGAAATGTTTATGAACCCTATTTAATTTCATGGGTTATGATATGATTAATTTTTATGATATTTTGTAACTCCTAAATATGGTTTTCATTATATGACAAGTCGGACCTATATCTCCTTCGAATGCATTGGGTAAAGATTTATATATATCATGAGATAGACACGGATGGAATGGGGATTAAACCTTGTATAGTAAGACATGGATGTACTGGGGAGTGAACCTAGTATATTAAGACATGACTAGAATGGTGAGTGAAATTGAGGCCGTAATGTTATGCGTGGACCTTGTTACATGTGAATAAGTTTATACGAGGGCCTGATTTAATATCCTTAAATTAATGAGTGAGCCTTTTTCTATTTACACATATTCACCATGTTATAAAATGATGTGTATGGAAGAAATATATGTTTTATGCAAATATTATTCTCCCATCGATCATGCACTATGACTGTGATATGGTTCATATCTTATAAAATACCAATATTTATGACACGACTGATGTTTCTGATATATTACAGGGTGATTATAAACGTCTTATGTGATGTTCATTATCAAACACACATATTGTTATCTTCTAATTTAATATAGCAATAGTTTATTATCTATTATGTTTACCCTTACTGAGAATCTGAGCTAACCATTTCTTATGTTTTCTTTCCTAGGTTATGAATAAAAGTTTAGGTTGGGTTTTCCAAAGAGGAGTACAGTGTGAGAAGATATTTGTGGGAGATATTGAAGATATTTCACTAAGTTGGAAGATTATTCTCAAATTTTCCAAATGTAGTAAACTATTATGGTTCTCAGGTGTGTGTTTACGTAATCCAATTAATATTCATCTTAAAAGATTTAATATATATGTATGATAATACTAGGCCACGATAGTTGGTATTGAAGGAAAGGTTTAGTTAACCTTTAGAAACTAGGAAAATAAAAACATTACTAAGATCCATAGGGATATTTATAAGGACATGTATAGAGAAGTCTGTAATGATAACTCTAATGATTTTTTAAAGTATAGGAAAATGTACAAAATTTTATGTAAAGGATATACTGAGTGGTTTCCAAGAAATTACTTCCCTATCTAGATACTAAAAGTGGATGTGGATCTAGAAAAGATGTACATATGGGTAATAACCCCGAAAACACCATATTAAGTTAGACTTGATCGAGAACTAGTTCATAAAAACAGGACTTCCTACACACCCTGTTTGACCCATCTTGAAGGATTTAAATAGATTATGATGATGGAAAACCAAGTTAAGCATAAGGTTTTATATATTATGAATATAGTGTTATGATTTAGTCATTTTACAAGTTTTTTTCTCATAATTATGTGGTTTTATACTATGATTAATATATCTCACACATTATTTTTTATTTTAGTCAATGGTGGGAACCTAAAAGAACTCGGTTATCATAGATTGTTATAGATTTTATATGATAATTCAAATGGGATGATTAATGGTGTAAAATAAATTACAATTATGCATAATAAATTTTCATAGAAGATGATAAACATTATGTACCGTCAATAAATCGCAAACTCCCTAATGAAAAGTATAATAGAGTTCTCGAAGAGCACATATGGTTGAAACCATAGAGGAATGAAGATTTGGTTTCCTATATGTCAAGAATGTTGTAAGAATAACTCAAGGAATTGTCTCAAAGGAATGAGAAGATGTATTATGTTTGGGGAAGGACATAGAGTAAGTAATTTATGAGGAAAAATTAAGAGTTTATTTTCTGAAGTGGATGGGAATATTGGTCTCACTAAGATATTATCAATAGTTGAATGCTTTAAGTGTGGAAAGAATCAACATTATTCCAATCAATTTCTAGGAGGAAAATATCATGATAGAAATTAGCAAGGTTGTATGAGTAACAGTTTTTCTATCGATGATGAAAAGACCAGAAATGACATATGAAATGTATATGTTATTATAATAGTATTTTTAATAGAATGATTAAATTGAGGTTGATGAATGTTAAGTCTTGGTTAACATTTCATATTTTAGGAATGGGGTATTATAGAGTAAGATGATTAATCCTGGATAATGTGTTGATAAGGAAGTGGGATGATTGATGTTTTTATGTGTTGAAATTCAAGAATTATGTTATATGTATCACAAAGTATATGTTTTTCATTATGTTTTTTTCAAAAATATATCAAATGTTGCAGATGAACTTGAAAGGTGATTTATTGGAAAAGTGTTATTTTGATTAATAGAAAGTAACACATTATGTGTTCTTGTGGATGATAAAATTGTGTTTAGATTTGATAATGAGATGATTGATATAGATAAAGTAAATGGGATAATGTTGATGACCTAGAAACTAATAATTATTATTTTTTGAATCTTAATATATTCTATCATTTAAGGAGTTTACAAAATTATTGAATCTATGGAATATATTGAATAATCTATGGAGTTATCTAAGTAATGAGGAAGCAAGCATGTTTTAATTTATATTTTATTCTAAATTTTGATATTAACAATATTTAAGAGAATCTATCATCAAAGTATTATGATATATCTATATCATTAGTGTTTTTTATGATTTTTTAATATTTTGATTTCAAAATTTAAATGATTATTCTTTTCAATTTTTGAATTGTTTAACTCATTAGGTGTTTTATGGATGGATAAAACAAACAATTGAAAATGGAGAAAAATTAGACTTAGAGTTGTGAGTGCAGTGAAGTGGTGAGATACAAGATTTTTTAGGATGAACATGGAGAACTTATGAGGCACAAAACTGAAGAACTAATAAAAAATAGGCTTCTTGAGAAGAAATATGAAATTACACGTCATAAAACCATTACAAATCATGAAAAAGTGAATTTCATGAAAGAGGTACTCTTCATGAAGTGACGAAAAGTGAAAAACCAATTTACCTATGATGTAAAATTTTTCACATGGTGTAATTTGTTGTGGTAAAATTTTAACACCCAGATTTAGTGTATCTAATTTTTTTGACAAGATTTAAGACTTGGGACCTTCCCATGAAAAACTTTTGACCATTAATTTATGAAATTAATAAATTCTGGATCCCATATAGTTCCTATAAATAAAGAGCTTTACTACTTTTATTTGAGAGATCTGGGAAGAGTAAAGTTTGGAGTGGGAAGCTATGTCGTGCAGGGTCCTCCCCAGTTTTGTCTCCAATTTATTTATGATTTCATTTTATTTTTTACATACCTCTAATACTTTCATAAATAGGATGAGGGAGTAAAATCAACTTATTCAATGGTTATTTAATAGAATGGGGGAGTTTCTATTGGATTGATTTATTCTTTATTCTATTCATGTATTTGGTTGGATGAAATTTAATATTTAACTTCAAATCCATTTATTTTCCTTTTTTTCATGACCATTGATAATTGAATATAAAATGAAAATTAAAATTGCGCAACTGAAAACCCTAAATTAGGCATTACCTTTTTAAAATTTAGGATAAATCTAGTTTAAATACAACATTGAGACAAACTTGATTCGATGAAACTCTAAATTATCCGACCAAGGAAAGTAGGGTTGCATCAAGGAGGGGATACAATGACCATTGGATATTCCTCATCTCAACTCCAATACCAATCATGAATTAATCAAAATATTTTATAAAATATAAATACACCTAAACCCAATAATTTACATCCCTATCCACAATTTCAAAATCTAATAAATAAAAATCAATCTGATTTTCTTTCTTGTTTTACTTTCTCAAAATTAATCAAACCATTATTTTCTCACTTCCTTCTTCAATTTAATAAAATTAAATCTTTTTAAAACCTAATAAAACTAATTCAGATATTTTATGGGTTCAAACTCGAACATTACTAATACTAAATTTTAATTAATTAAGTATCATAGTTTAAGTTTTTATAAATTTATTATTTTCATTTCAACCATCGGGAAATAATGATTCCTTGAGGGCATTTCATATTTACATACATTGAATATAATTCTCAAGCACTACCTTATTATATATGGAAGATTAATATAATATTTATTTTTATATATTTAGTGACCTTTTTTATAAATTTTAAATTTTAGAAGGATTATAAGGTTTTCCAAGGGTTTATGTTGAAATTTGGAAGGGGTTTTGGAGATTAAAATATTATTTAAAAAATTTGATGATTTATGTATATTAGATAACCAATGATAACCATTTTTTTGGGACGATAACAAAATATAGGTAGAATGAATAATCCTTATATTTATGGATCTTATGATCCATTATTACTTAATTTACAATAGATTCACCTTTATTTATTGGAGTAAAAGATGATGTGGAAATTGATCAAGGAACAACCTAGGGATGAGATTGTGCTTATAAAATGGAATGAAATCAAGTAATTATATCTTCTTATGAACATTTATAAGCTTTATAAAATTTATCTTAAAATAAAAATTTGTCTTGTTATCATCATTTTTATTGATATTGATAACCTTTTTCTTACCTCTTAGGTTTATGGTTTTGTGATAATTACCTTTTTTATATCACCCACTTTATTATGATCAGTGATATCTATCACTCTATAATTATTCATGATTTTCTTCCAAGTCTAAATATTCACATTCCACCGATGTTCTCTAATATAGAAGTTCAGTTGTGAGTTAATTTGGGTAACTATTAAGTTTCCAACATTCCATTTTGAATGAATTTTTAATATTTTTTTATAATTTGGGTTTTTTATGATGTAAATTTAAGGTGTGAAAAACTTGATGATTGAGGAAAATTTTGAGGTTGAAATTCATTTTAAGTGTGTAGAATGTCACACCCTGAGATTTTGTGAATTATTTTTGGAATTAATATAATCTCTTTGATATTTTGCATCACATGCGACACTATTTTCATCCTATGTTACATGAAATAATGTTTCTGTCTTGCATAACATGATACACTTGGATTATCTTTCCTTACACACAACACTGAGCTTAAATGAAATGTGACATATTATTAAAATATAATTATTAAATACCACTATTGTCATCTGGCCATTTTATTTAGGTTTATGAAATAATAATAATTAAATTATGAAAATAAGGGTTTTACATGTATATAAAATGAATTAATTGGTGACCAATTAATTATAAATTAAAATAAAACCGTTTCGAATATAAAATGAAATATTTCTCTGAAAACTATTTTTATGCACATAGGTATGTTTTAGATAAATAAATTGACCAAATAAATTTTGGATAATGAGTTTAGTGTAATGTATGTAGTATATATATTAAATAAAATATTTTGCAATAACCTTATGTTTTTCTAGATAATAAATAAGAAGAAATCCAATTTTATGTTTAAAACAATATTTTTTTTCTTCTAAAAAACAGTTTTTTCTCATTTTTATGATGAAATTATTTTAATTTTTTTCCTAAATTTATAAAAATAATTGATAAAATAAACATAATTTTTAAATAATAATAAAAAATATTAGTTTAGTGTGCAATTTTTTAAGAAAATTTCTTTTTTTCATAAATAATGAAAATAATGAATTTTAATTGAAAACAATATATTCAGCAAATTTTTTTACAAAGTTACATTATATATTAAATTGGTTTTAATGTTTAATTAGTTAAATTATAATTATTTTATTATAAATATGGTTATTATAATCAATTTAATATTTAAATTTGATATATTTTTTTGTAAACTTTTGAACATTTTCACTTTAAAAACCCACTATCTCATCATGTCTCTCTGATTGATGTTAAATTAAATTCTTCCACTTATATGAATAGAGTTTGAAAAAATGGTTTGAATATTTAAAATCATTAAATTTATATTACCTAACATGAATAATTTATTTGAACATAATTATTAGTGAAAAAGTTAAAATTAAATAACACGGTTAAAGTTAAAATTGGGGTATGCACATTACAAGTGTTTATATTAAAATTATTATTACACACACATCATATTTTTATTTAATAATTTAGATTTTATATTCAAACTTATTGAGTATAATTTATATAATAAATATAATTTCAATTGTATTATTAACGAATAAAGTAACTAGGTGAATAAAAAGATACAAGTTAGCATGGTTTAAATAAAACGGACAAAATTGAGTAAACATAAAGAGTAAGGGAAAAAATGATTAAAATGTGATTATTTTTGTGTGGTGGAGGTGTATATCGACCACATAAACTAAAACCTCCATTACCGATCTATTTTGGTGGAACATGAGGTAAGTAAACCCTCCTAATAGTTAATACTTTTGGGTTCTTATAATAATTTCATTCCTCCTAAATTACTACAAACATAAGGAGGATACCCAATGAAGAAGTAAAGTTAA
Source organism: Viscum album (assembly GCA_963277665.1). Classification (NCBI taxonomy): domain Eukaryota; kingdom Viridiplantae; phylum Streptophyta; class Magnoliopsida; order Santalales; family Viscaceae; genus Viscum; species Viscum album. Next base: position 66,706,076 of record OY728128.1, read on the forward strand.
TATATGGACATTTTTGTTTTATTTCTTCCTCCAGACCCTTATATTATTATTATATCATACTTATGTAATAAACTAAGTATATTAAATATAATAAGATATTTTTATGTTTTTATAATGATCTACAATCGCACAGACATCCTCAAATGGGTTAAAAAACCACTGTTTGTGTGTACGGCACACTACCACCTCACGAACTGATGTGGTTCATTTTTTCCATAACCACCTCTCAAGGATTTTCTTAAGGATGTATTTAATTTTTATATAATATATATATTATATTTATTATGTAATTATTATTCTAGAATTTTTATATCACTCATAGATGTATGCTTACCATTTTTTGGGAAATATGAGAATGTCATTCATGTGTACGGCAGACTATCGCCTTGTGAAGTAACGTGATTGACTCACGTTGTACATGGAATATATTAAGTATGAGTTTAATAAAATATTTTTCATATATCTAACATAAAAACTAAAATTTTAATATTAATCATTTAATATTATTTCATTCAATGTAATAGTAAAATTAAAATAGTGTTGTGGCATACGTATGACCAACCGTCTCCACAGACAGTGTATTTTCTATCACTATATCTAATGGATTACTACAAATTTAAATATAATTAATATATATTGAATTTATATCATGGATATAATTATTTATATTATGGATATAATTATTTATGTTAGGTAAAATTTATAAAATTAATAAGACTATAAAATATATCAAATCATAACATATAATAAAAATAAAGTGATTATTAACCGAAACTTAACATTAACAAGGAATTGTTAATAAATGGGTAATAAAAGGCCATAAGAAAATAATATAAAGTATTATATATATAAATATGGTTATATAATATATTTATAATAAACTTATATTTATTATATAGGAGGTTTGATTGATTACAATGTATTTCAAGACTTAAGGTAAGGGATTTCTGTCTCATCGTTATTTTTCTTTGAGACACAAGCCATGTTTACCAAATGTTTTTTATTTGGTGAATATAATACCCATGAATATATTCTATTATTATCATCCTTAAATTTATTGGGATTTACATATCCATTTTATGATCTCTCTTTCATAGGTTTTATAGTTTAAATGTTACCAATGCTGTAAGGTATTTTTGCCTCAATTTTCCTTCATTGAGATGTACATTATGTTATAAAACTATGTTTTTCATGTGGTGTATACACAGACCCTTTTACATGTCATATAATGAATTTATTTATCTCCATTATATTTTAATTTTTATTTCATGTCATTTATTTTTCAGGCTTAAGATTTAATGTTATAAAAGTGGTAAATATTTTATGATACAATCTCATTGTTTTCCAAGATTGTTTATGAAATAAGTCTCTAATGTTGAAATATCTTGATATACCTTAAAAAAATTCACCTTAATTTTATTATCCTTTTTTATTCATTATATTATCATGTAATTTTACCATTTTTCCATTATTTGGTTTATAATAATATTATTAAGATGGTTTTCGGAAAATATGACACTATTTTTCTCTTTGGTCAGGAATTTGTTTCTTCCAAAACCACGTTTTTGAAAATTTATTTCCATTTTTTAAATGAAATTTTAAGATCATCTTCATGGAAAATGATTTTAAAATTGTTTTTTTACAAAATTTTTTAAATTATTTTCAAATCTTCCACTGTAAGTTTCAATGGTTATATTCAAAGAAAAAGGCTTCCAAAACGTTTCATATTTAAAAAGTAATTTAAATGATTTTAAAAACTTCTTTTATAATTTTACACAGCTATTTTTAAAGAAAAAGGTTTTAATTTTTTTATGTTTTAAATATTAATTTTAAATTGGAAAGGATATTTTCCTCAAGAAATGTTTTAAATGATATTTGAAAATTATTTTCAATCTAATATTTTATCCATTGATATTACATAAGACTTGCTTGAGATATGACCCAAGAATAACTTTCATATTATTTATTTGAATGATTTATGTTTGGGTGGAATGATATTTATAAAACTCATTTATCTTACATGGTTTATACCATAAGGAAATTCTTATGAAACCCACTTGTTTCATGGGTTATTATATGATTAAATTATTATGAAACATGTCCCTTTTCCATAGGTTATGATATTATGAAATGTTATGATATCCATTTCATTTCATAGGTTATGATATGATGAATGCTCATGTTCATATGTGACACATAAATATGGTTATCATTATGTGATATGTGTGACCTATATGTCAATTTAATACATTGGGAAAAGATTTATATGTCTCATGATATAGACATGTCTGGAATGGGGAGTGAACCTCGTACATCGAGACATGGATGAAACCAATAGTGAACCCGTTGTAGTAAGATAGGGATAAATGGGGAGTGAATATGGTTCAGTTATATAGGATTGGAATGAGGGGTGAACTCAGTTTAGTTAGGGGATTTTTCCACTATGATGGTTTTGGGAGTGAACCTCAACTACAATGATGTTATGTGTGAAACTGTTTACATGTTCTCAATGATATGTGAGTACCGGATTACATGTTTACAATGTTACGTGTGAACCTGATCACATGTTCATAGTGTTATGGGTCAAAATATCTTTTATATCTATAATATTATGGTTGAATCTGATTTCATGTACCTAAGTTTATATGAGGGCTTGATTTAATGTCCTTACCTTAATGAGTGAAACTTTTTCTATTGATACATGTTCACAATGTTATAAGCTATTGTGTACTCCAAAAATCTATGTTTTATACCTATGTTATGATCTCATGTTTCATGTTCTTTGATTATATTATGATTTATGTCTTACAAACTGGAAATATGTATTCCATGAATCATGTTTATGATATATGAGAGGTTGGGTATGAAATTTGAAGGTTATGTTCATTATCAAAAACCCTTATAATTATATTCTGATTTCATTTGACCTTAGATTTTTATCTCTCATATTTATCCTTACTAAGAATCTGATCTCACCCTTTCTTATGTTTCCTTGCCCATATTTTAAATAATGTTTTAGGTAGGGTATGACTATGAGGAGTTCTGTGTAATAAGATATTTGTGAGGGATGAGGAATATATTTCACCAAATTAGATGATTATGTTCAATGTTTCCAAAGGCACTAAACTATTATAGTTATATGCTGTGTGTTTGGGAAATATAATGAATATTATTTTAAAAATATGTAATATCCATGTATGATAAGCCTTATTTTCTATATTTACCATTTACCTATAACCTGGTATCATTCCAATTTCAATTCTGTCATATCGTATAGAACCTACTAATTGGGTGGAACTTAAGGTCTATCTTGTGGATCTCAAGGCTAAGGGATTTATTCATCCATGCATGTCACTATGGGATTAACATTTCCTCATTTAGAAGAAGGAATATGTGATCCTTAAATAGTGTCTAGATTATTAAAAGATAAATAAAGAGACCGTCAAGGAAAAACATCACTTTCCCAGGATTGAGGACCTATTTGATTTGTTCCGAGGGGTTCGTCAGTTTTCAAAGATTGAACTTTGGTTTGAGTACCACCATTTGAGTATCCAAGAAAATGATATACCTAAGACAAACATTAATATCTGGTATGGGAATTTTGTGTTTATGGTTAGGCCATTCAGTCTAACTAATGATCCTATGGTATTTACATCATTGATGAACTAGAACATTCATCAGTTAATGTATTTTTTTGTTTTATTCATTGATGATATTTTGTTTTACAAAAATCCAGAGGAGGTGCATTTGGACCATTTAAATATCATTATAAAAAACATGTGGGAACATTTCCTGTATGGTAATATTAAAAAGTGTGAGTTTTGGATTCAAGAAGTGAAGTTTATGAATCATGTTATATCAAAAAGGGGTGTCTCAATGAACCCTAAAAGGGTACAGGTGGTTATGTATTTGGTGCGACCTAGAAATGTGTTTGATATCTGAATATTCTTGGGATTTGTTAGTTATTAATTGTGGTTAATTCAGGAATTCTACATGATTTAATCTATAAGGAAACATTTTACCTATAAGAGTGTAATGATTTAGTGGAATAAAAAAGTTTGAGATATTTTGAGGAATTGAAGGTATGGTTGACTTTAGCTCTAGTTTTGATTCATCTGGAACCAATTTAAGGTAATTATATTTTATTCTATGCTTCTAGTATTGGTTTTGGGTGTGTATTAATGTAAGGGATATAGGTCATGGCAAATGGATCTTACTAGTTATGCACTCTTGGGAAGAAATACCCTACCCGTGTTCTTTAGTTGGTAGAGATTATGCATGCACTCAAAACATAGTGTCAATATCTCTTTAGAGAGATATTTATGTTATATTATAATCATAAAATACTAAATATATTTTCACTCATAAGGTTATGAACAAGTTATATAGACACTAGGTTAAATATCTTTATATTTTCAATTTTGATATTTCTTATACTCTTGGGAAAATGAATGTGGTCGCTGATGTAATGGGTAGGAAATTAATGACACAATACTTTATGAAATTAGTGGAAGATTCGTATCTAGTGAGTATTTTTACCTAGATAATCTTGAGAATGGAAGAAGCTAGTGGGAATGTGTTCTTGGATTAAAAAAATGACGACTCATTATTTTATGAATAGGTTCATCTCGAGCAAGTACCTAAAACTAAGTTCTATTTATTTAGTGAAATCCTAAATGGTAGGAAGACCTCATGTGAGGGGTCTCAGACTCCTAGTGACACTTTGTGTTTCTGATGTAGGTAGTTTGTTACTTTTTCTCTATGGATATATTGGAAATTTAATACCATTATTTTTGGTCTATACACCTTGGGTCTAACCATATGTATCATAATTTGAGACATTGGTATTGGTATCCAAGAATGTGATAGTTAATTGAATAATTTTCATCATTATATATTTTTTTGATAATTAAGGTGGTTCACTAGAGACCTGCTAGTTTTTTTCAACCATTTCACATTCTTTTATGAAGATTAGATGACATTTATATGGAATGTTTCATATTTTTACCTTGGAATACTAGTGTGAATTACACGATTTGGGTTATCATTGATCGACTCATGAAATTATTGCATTTTCTCCCTATCAGGGAGGTAATGGAAGTTGAATTGATCAGGTAATTGAACGTATGAGATGTTGTGTGGCTTTATGGGGTAGTATCTGAAATTGTTTCTCATTGGGACTCACGTTTCACATCCTTATTTTGGAAAGGATGAAAAGAGGAGAACCGTTACCTGTTGAAATTGAGCATGATATATGATATACTTATGGATGGATAGATTGATAGGGCCATCTAGGATCTTGAGGGTATTCTCTAGGAATGTGTGGTTTATTTCAGTAATTATTTGAAAAAAATTACTCTAGATGAGTTTTCCTATAATAATCATTATTATACCACGATTATGATGGGACCCTTTGAGGATTTGTGTAGGTGTCCATATAGATCTCCCATGTTCTAGGTAGTGTTGGGATATCGGTCCTTGGTTTGGCCGAGTCTTATTTAGGAAATGATAGAAAAGGTTTAGTTGATATAGAGGAGATTGATCTTGGCATAGGGTCATCAAAAAACCTATGAAGGCTATCATAATCAGACACTAGTGTTTGAGGTTGGTGATTAGGTTTTTCTTAGTGTCCCTCTTTTCTTGGGACACTATCTGTTAGGTATAGAGGGTAATTTGGCCCAATGGTTTTTTATCCCCTTTGAGATTCTAGAGAATCTTGGAAAGGGGGTGTATCATTTGGAGTTACTGTCTTGTTTGAATTCCATCTGTGAGGTGTTTCATGTGTCATAGATGAGGTGGTATCAACCAGATCCTTCCCATGTGATTGAGTGGGATGATGTAGATCTTGATCCCGACATGACTATGGTTGAGAAGATAGTTTAGATTATAGATCATTGAGAGAAGGTACATCAACGTAAAACAATTACCTTGGTCTTTGTACTATGGTAGCGAGGAAGTGATAACCATGCGAAGTGGGATTAAGAGTTTTTTATGAGGTGGAAATGGCCTTCACTTTTTGTGATTCTGGGAACTTATGTTCTTTCAAGTTATAGAAAGATTGTATGGTGGGAATAATTGTAAAATTCTATCATTTCTAGTATTTAATGATCCTTGTTTGATTTAATTTTTAGGGATGTATGTTTGTTTATATTAATGGAGTATATATATAAATGCACCAAAGGTTTTTGAGTTATTTGTAGTTAGTCTGGATGTTTTCTTCATTATATAAGAAGCATAATTTCTGCTGGACACATTCATGTCGGGAACTAGATGATCGACATGAATCCATTATAGAGAAGATACCATGATTCTAGTACAGAGCAAGAAACATTAAAATTCATGAAACCCTCTCATGACCTAAAATGATTGAGATTAGTGTTTTAACCCAAGGTGATGTCATTTTGGATGCATTTAAAAACTGGTGGAATTCAAACCATGAAAGGGATTCTTGACATGAGTAGTTAAAGTTTATTAGTATTTATAACATTGTACATTTTACTATTTTTACTTTAGATGTTTATTAATTTCTCTCAAATCCTTGGGAAATTTTGGGTGATCTCCATCTTTATATACCACTCTATTCAGTGTTCGATCCCCATGGTGTTTGGATTTCTTCTCTATGGTTAGCTATCCTTATTCTAATTCATTTCCATTGACTCAAGTAGTGGTGCTGGCTAACATTAAGGATCAGGTTGTGATCGGGTTGTGTTTTCTCTTAATCCTCATTAGTTTTGCCTCATGACTTGTCTTTTTGAGGTCGATCTACTTATTTCCAATCTCCATTGTCAAAGGAAGTTAGGTTTCTTCTGTTCTTGATGTAGGTGTCTCAGTACAAGGTTTTAGTTATTGAATTTATATATGTTATTGTCAATTTAAGTGAGTTATTCAATGTAAATGCATGATTTTGAATTGGAATGGGTTCATAAGATGATATTCATGTTTTAAAGATGTTTAATTTAAAAATGGGTTTGTTCATACCAAGTGTGGGATTAAATTATTTAAATTTTTATTTTGGTTTTGAAAAGGTTCTTTAATCCTAGACGCTAAAATTTTTAAATGTGATTTTTTTAATAATGCGAGAACAATTTTTAATTTTTTTTAAAAACTAATAACATTAGGTAATCTTGGGTGTGTCGGGAATAAAATTTCAAACCTTTGTGTTCTTAATGCCACAAAAGGTTTCATGTCACATTAGTGTATATTATTACATTATAGGTTGTATAGGTTGAATCAAATTTAGGCATAAATTGAGGATTTTATTTCATTTCTAGCACATATACCCATAGGTTAGAGCCCAAATGGTGGGTTTTTTCATTTATGGTTGGTTTATCACATGATGATTTATTTTGTGGTTATTTAATCACATGATTCTCTTATGGTGTATCGATGACTATTTACCAACATTCTTGACATATTACTAGATTTGGTGAATATGGAAACTTTTATGAAATCCACAAGAATGTTTTACAAAATGGTTTATTTTAAAAAAATTCTTAGTAATATGGATTTTTAAGGTTACAGATAATGAATTCATGATATTTGAGCATCATTAAATTCTTTGGAATTATACTATTGAGTTTTTGTTCACACCCAACTTCTTCCATTAGGAGGATGTATATGTAATTTTTTTGGACTTAGGTAATGGGAAGGTAATTATATATATTTCATGTTTCTCTTTTTTTCATCTTCTTTATAGTGCATTGGTTTGGTGGTGAAGAATGGTCACACAGGAAAATTTTGAACTCTTTATGTTTTATCATTTTGGTTTCACATGTTTATATTTACTTTCTATATATCATGTATATGTTATAATTATTACTAAATGTAACCTATAGTTTTCCCTTATTTATGTTTATCATGATATATGTTTCTTTTACATTGTTTTATTTCACAATATGTCGACCCTTCTGAGGTCGATGACTCGAGATATTTCGTTATAAGAAATATTTTTTACTCTTTAGAGATATGATTTTGGCTCATCTAACTTATTATGAACAACATTTTTCTCCCTACCTCCAATAAAGATGTACTAATCAACCTGAAAGATAGAAAATGTATAAATCAAATGAGAAATTATTTTTTATGGGCAGGCATAAAGAGGAAAGGGGTTGATTTTATCTTGACATTCCTTACCTATTACCAGGTCAATAGGGAACACCAATGGGAAGCTAGTATAATAAAATCATTACCAATTCCCATATAGAAATAGGTGATGATATATATATATATATTTTCACATGTCTATCAAGAACGTTTTATAAACATGATTCCATATAGAATTTTTTTACCGACTTAGGAATTCATCTCACTTCATCACCATTCGTGAATCCAATACAGTGTAATTATTTTCAAAAAAATACTTTCGGTAAATTATAAATATATATAGTCTTCTAGTTTCGATTTTATATAACTAAGACACCAATTTTACTTCTATGTTTTGGAATTACATATAGAAAGACCTTGGAACTCAGTAAACCATGTACACAATGTATCATCCTCCAATGGACGGTCAGTCCATGTGTAAAATATGAACATTGGAAGACACAATTAAAGTTTATGTTATATATTTTGGATTCTAATTATTGAAGAATATATCATCAGTGGAGTTATCATATAATAAAAGAAAATATGACTCTATATGAATGGATTCGTCTAATAGTTGTATGGCATTCCTTGTTATTGTCCACTATTTTGGAAGGAAATAGGTGATAATTCACTATTTAGACTGATCCTTGTAAAATAAATAGCGAAGATGATTTAGATTATCATAAATAGAATGGTTATGGATCAATGTTTTCAGAAATTGTATGGGGATCGTCATTTATGATCATTATCATTTGATGTGGTTGAACATGATTTATTAAGAATCTATCTAAGGATAGGTAATAATTTTTTGGTAATAAAGGAAAGTGTTTTCATTAGTACATTGGCACTTTTAATATACTTTAATGAGTTTTTGATATGGATTATCAGTTGTATTTATTGCTAAGGTTCATTTCTATGCATAATATGTTTCATGTATCTTAATTAAAGCAGTATTGGAATGATTATAACCTTGTAATTCAATGGGACCATGTTGATATTTAAATAGATGCTATATTGATTCATGTACTTATAAATTTTTTTGGTAGATAAGAGAAACTCTTTCATGGGAAAAGAATTGGTTTAGCACAAGTTTTATTACAACATTGTCAGATTCAGGAAGATATGTGGTAATGTAAAAATAATGTGATGGAGTAAGGGATTAAAATTTTTTATGTTTTGAATTACCTAGAGCTTTATGAGGATGAAAATAAAAATGTTGGGGGGAATTTAGCATACCTAATTTTAGGTTCGCCTTTATGTCATGCTTCTTCTTTCATGTTTATATTTTTTGGAATAAATTACAAGATGAGTTTAAGGGATTAAATAGAAAGGAATATGAAATATTACTGTATAAATGATGCACTACGTGTATGGCTATTCACGATGTCGATGACTTCTAGGTAGGTTTCATGAAATTTTCAAGGTGTGAATGGGATTTTGGATAGAATCAGTTTTCACCATGAGATTAATTCCGGATTTTAAATCTATTTTGGAATCTACACTAGAGGCGATGTGAATTTTGGAATATGTGACCTCTCATGGATTCATGATATAAATCCTTAATAAATTCATGAACAATTTTAGTTGTAGCATATTTTATTCCTTATAATAATAATAAATCCTCATTTAGTTCAGATTCTATTCATCTAAACTTTCAGAGTTCCCTTTGATGATTTTAGATGATCTTTAATGTTCATACTCCAATTATCATGACTCTTCAATTTTTCGATTGAGAAAATAAAATTTTATGACCTATTTATTCCTTATTGTCTCATATCTCCTCCATTTTCTTAAAAATAACCATTTATTAATGTTTTTATACATGGATATGTGGGATTTTATGGGTTTTGATGATCCCTTCTTGGGATTTTATAGTGTGATAGGGGAATAATTCTAATATATGGACTTTTATAAGATCCATCATGACAAATGAACCTAAGTTATGTGGATTATACCCCATTATTCTCAATCTATAACTTGATGGATTGGTTTTTAAAATTATATCTCTCTCTATGTAAACCTCTATTGGTTTTATTACCTAAACACTAGTTATTGGAATGACTCCAATAATGTGTCTGATAAAATGCTAGAATGTAAATGGTTTCCAAATGAAATGTTTTATGTAGAATAATTTTTTGTAAGATAATGGAATACATGATGACATGTGTTCCTATGCATTTGGTATAGATCATGTTCATGAAGTCCCATCATCAATGTGTGATAGGGTATGATTTTGAAGAACCACCTTCAAAGGGGGTTAGAAAGTGAGGACATGGTGGAAAGATGACTCACCACTAGTAAGTGTAGGGAGATATATGGGTTCATAAATTTTGTGTGGGGGGGGGGGGGGTTTGAAAATGGATTGACAATGCCAAGTGGTAAGAAGTGGAAGAAAAACATATTTTAATGTTTTTTATGTGAAACTTGTTTATGGTTTCAATAAAATTCGTTTAACTTCTACTCTTCTGTTTTGTATAAAATGCGATAATGTATCATTTTCCTTGTGGAATATATTAGGATATATTTGGGTAATTCCTACCAAGTTTTAAATCACCCCTTACTTGGTAATGTTTATGTGTTTTCAAATATCATACATCGAGATACATGTAAATTAAAGGTGTGGCATTTCTCTAGTGGTTCATCTTGATATTTTCCTCCTAAATTGGAGTTCGATGCTTGGATATCTATCTTGGTTCCATTGGAATGATTCCACCATGGTGTTACTGCATTTGGATGTTTTTTTGTTCCTCTTATAATCCTCATTACTTGTGATAACTACCCTAAGGCCAGTTGGTGTTAATTAAGGTTAGTGGAACTCCACCTCTTCTCAAGACAATTAATTGGGGTGGGATATTAAATAATCCCAGTTCATTAATTGATACATTTCTATATATATTAAAACCCATATCCATTACATGTTAAGTGAGTAAATTTTCACTATCCAACCTTCTCTTTATTTACATGAAATTTATTCACTTTCTTCAATCCCAAGGAAATCGTTTCACTTTTGATTTGAATATGTTATTGGATTTGATATTCATGAGAAATCTATCACATAGCTTCAGTGATATCCATCCAACCCTATAAAACTATGGATATCGGTCACCATGGTTGCTGTAGTCCATTTTTCAGTATCTTTAGACTTTGAAAGATACACTGACATACCCTCACATAAGATTATATAACCTAAAAATGATCCTTTATATAGCAAAAATTCACTCTTCTAAATTTTTGAATATGACTTCTCAATCTGAAAGGTATTCCAAACAAATCTCAAATGAACTTCATGATATTAATTAATCATAGAATCTATTATAATTTCAACAATAAATACTTAAAAAAATGATTCAGTTAATCTTTAAAGAATATATTCATTAAATCCTTAAAGATAACAATGTAATTGTAAGTGCAAATGGAATCCCTAAAAATTCATAATGACCATACCTCGTATGGAAGGCTATATTTGTTATATCCTCATTCCTAACCCTTAATTGATGATATTTAGATTCACAATAAATTTTTGAAATATATAAGGACACTAATAATTGATCAAACAAATCATTGATATGGGGTAGAGGATACATGTTCTCAATGGTGATCTTGTGAAGTTCGTGATAATGAATGAAAATTTGTATGGACCAATATTTCATCCTAATAAAAATAATGTGTTCATCCTATGGTGACACACTCATGAATATGAATCCATTTTCTATATTTTTCTAGAGTCTCTAATTCATTATCTATAACTAAATTTGGTCCATTATATATGGAGTATTTGAAATTTCTATACCAACAATAATTTGTTCTATTGAAAAATAAACTTCATGATATGGGGGCACACATGTAAATTACTTTGAAAATACATTAAAAAAAATATAAAATAATAGACACATATTCAATGTTGAGTTTCTTCACAACCATTTTAGATACATATCCTTCATGAATAGGCTATACAACCCATATAATGTAAGTAATTTACCTTAGAAGTTCATGTTCATCCACAAACTAAGAATTCATCACAGGTTGATTCCTAATATTGAATGTGATTACACTGTTAAAGAAACTTATATGTGATTTATTTAGGGATAACTAATCAATTCTCAAAATCACATTAAATTAAACTAAATTAATAGTCATATGATTTTTATTGGGGACATACTTACCCAATTTAACATGATATCCCAAATTATTGAGTGATGGATAAGTGTACCTTAACCATCACGATACCCTATAGAAAATATCATAGCATAATCCATTCTTTGGTATACGAGTTCACCCTTGGATTAGATCACTGACTAGTATAATCCCCAGGATCCCCACACATAATAGAATGAGAAATTAATGTTTCCTAATGTTGAAATTTATTTCCCTCTATTTAAATATTCATTTTTATATAGATTTTTTTGATCTATACAATTCATTTCACATAAAGAAATCTTCCTTTTCCTTTTTTACATTTCCATAGGCAATTCTTCCCACATTCTTGACATCTAAGAATCTTAATCTTCTTCTCTTCATAGTGTTTATCTTTTGGTCTTCCTGGAAATTCCATTTTTATTTTTTTTCATTCCAAAACTCACAAATTTTTGGTTGTTAATCATAAATCAAGATTGATCACTAGGAATAATCAAAATTATTTACATTCTAGGTACCTTTTCAATTGGTTTTTATGAGGATGGTCATTTAATTATTCATTATATTCGTTGTTCACACCATTCCACTTGGTTCACACCATTGAATAAAACCAAAAATCTTATTGTGTGTATCAAAAATTAATAATTAGAGTAAACCATTATAGGATTTTAAATAGGGCTCATAAGATGTCCTAAACTATGAAACATTATTTTATCCCATGCCAATTTAAGTTTATATAATATCATTATAGCTTATCACAGTTTGTCATATATTCTATCTAATGATTTATAATAATGGTTAATAAAGAGAATGTGAATTATATAACTAATATCCCAAAGAATGGAAAGTAAGGTGTGCAGTCTTAGGATACTGTATTATGCGCTGAGTGAAGATAGAGTTGATAATAAACTATCCATTTTACTGGGTTCTTACACATTGGTGCATCTATAACAAAGATGCATCCAATTTCTAGTATTGAGACATAGATGTCATTACTAGGTAACCACACAATATATACATTAATAAATTTTCAAGATGTTTTCCTATACTTAGACTTAACCCGAGGGTTTTGATCAATGTTATATAATCTTAATCCTTGAAAATAAATAAACCCTATTATGATACCAATTGAGGTTACCCAAAAATTCCATATATATATATATATAATATTATTTTAAATTATTATTCAATACATATAATTATAATACATACCATATAACCATAATGATTCATTATCTTTGGAGAATATATATATATAATAAACTTATTAGATGAAATATTTTCAATATCTCCCACACATTTCTTATAACATAGTACCCTTCATAGACTTATCCTACTTAACAAATTTCTTTATAACATGGTTCAATGGAAACACAAGAATGGTTGATCTCAGAATATTAGTAGGGGTAAAGATAGGAGATAATAATAAATGATAATAATTGAGAATAATGTCAGCATAAAAGCATAAGAACATGATAATAACTTATAAAATTCATATCCAATTAGTGAAATATATGTAGTCATGAATCATCAAATTATTCTTTGCTATAAAAGAGTCATACATCATATGTGTATGAAATCTTCAATAAAAAATCATGATCCATGAGAATATATCTTAAGAATAATTAATATGTGTGTGGAATACACATATGTATAGAAAATAATTTCATTTGTCGATGATTATTAATAATACTATCATAGTGGATAGATTCCCATAGTGGATTGGGTTCACTCCCCATTCCATCATTTCCCTTGTCAAAGTTCACTCCCAATACTATCATAGTGGATAGGGTCAGATAGTAGATTGGGTTAAATCCATATTTCATCATTTCCTTTGTCAAGGTTCACTACCAAGACTATCATAGATGATAAAGTACCTTGTTGAACTGGGTTTACTTCCCAATCCAGTCCATATTATCTCAAGAGATATCATTCTTTACCTAATGCATTTGAGGGATATATAATTACAAGACCGCCAATTATAAATTGATAACGTCACATATGTGAACAAAATTATCATAAAATATTAAGAAACTCATCATACCATAACCCTTATAAGGGATATGGTTTTCAGAAATTTTCCATCATTTGATCTTAGTATTACCAATATAAAATAAATGGTTTTCGTAAATATTTTAATCATAAATAATTTATCCCATGGGAAAGAATAAAGTTTCACAGAATAATCCTTAATTTATTAATATTATAATCTATCTAAAGAAATAATGTGAATATAATCATAAGATAATATATCCAATATAGCATAAAAATCCTTAAAAATATGTTTGCAGAGATGAATAATACCATTAGAAGATATTTTTAATATTTCTTTGAAAATTGGGAAAATAATATTTTCTTCCCATACCATTAAGAACTAAAAATTTACTTAGTATTAATTTTTTTTTTATTTTAAAACAAAAATTGAAACATGTAAATAAATCTTCAATGATATATTATTATTAATGGTGGAAAAAACCATTCATTTGGAAAATGCTAAAAGAAAGACTCCATTCACCATTTTGTTTAAAACACAAAAGTACAACATACAAAAAACAACAAGAATATTCATTTTAAAATGGTTCAAATGAAGTATAATAGGTTTCAAAATGAAATTATATTATCATTTGATAATATAAATAAAAATGTTTAAAATACATAAAAAAAATTATCCTTAGAGAAAAAGTTCTGCAAACAAAATGAAAATAATGTCTATTTTTCTTATAAATATTTTCTTAATCTTTTTAATTTTCAATTATTGGGAAATAGTAATATTACATTAAATTACTTTAATAACCATAGGAGAATGAAATATAGGTGTTGAAAGTCTAATATTCATATAACTTCCCATAATCAAAATTAAGCAGAAATAATCTTGAAATGAAATGAGATTCTAATATTAACCCTTACTTCATATCCCATATTTCATTATTTCAATTCAAATATCTATTATAAAAAAAAATATTATAAATATATTATAAAATGATATTTATATTTAACTTATAATTTATCATTCCTTTATAATTTATAATTAACCCTTTATTAATAATTCTCATTAAAATTTAATTTTGGTAGACAACTAGTCCATTTTCATATGATTTTTTCTATTATGGTTCTCACTATTAATTTTTTTTCTTCAGGGTTTCATCTTATAAATAATATAAATCAAGTAATAATTATCATATTTATTAATTATATATATATTTATAACTCTTTATATAAAGTGATGATGAAAAATGACTCACATCACATCATGGAGATGGTAGTCCACACATATGAAAAAATGAAGTTTTCAATTTTTGAAGGATGAAACAAAATAAATTTAAACAATAATTTCCATTTAAATAACCATAATTATTTGATAAATAATATATATATATATATATATTTATATATTAATAAAATCAATCTTTATAAACACACATTTAATGAGGAAATGAAAAAATTACCACATCGCTTCATGGATGTGGTAGTCCACACATACACACAAGTGGTGTAATTATTTTACAAAATATTGGAAGGAGATAGAAAATGGATATACCATTAACTTAAAAGTATCTATTTATAATGAATATACTGATTCCACTATTTTTATATGGTTATAGAACACTTAGTGGGGGTTTAAGAAGACGAAAACAAGAAAAAGAAGGGTAAGAACATATACAACTTCTTTGGGTATCCTCCTTCTAAGAGCACCATAATACTTATTAGACGGGTATTTTTGGAATAACAATGATGTAATCATTTTTCATGTGATTTTTTAATCATTTTTAATGATTTCAAATGGATTTCAATCAATATTACAATGTGATTAAATACTGATTTAATATTCTTAGCATTACCATTGAAGAAATAATCTAGAATGAAATGAAAAAATTGTGAATTTTAAATGTTTAAGTTTACTTAGGATTTTTGGGTGTAATTTTATCTATGAAATTTAATATTTATTAAGTAAAAAATGGCGTACAACAAGTTATCATTTATCTAATTGATACAATCCATATATCTATCCCAAGAGGGCCGTTTAGTCAATCAAGTTCCAAGGAAGCCCCGCTCAGGAGAAAGGGAGGAGAGAAGGTCATGTAGGGAGGTCCCCACATAGTGTGGGAAAAAATACTTCTATAGGCCATGGATGTTAGAATAACCCATTTATGTGTGTGTGAGTATAGAGGGATCCCATTCCCACAATATGCCTCTAATTAGTGGATGTAGAGCATTGTAATATATGGAAGCCCTCAAATGTGCTGATATCTGATATAGGATGAGATATAATGAATGAACTATTAATCATTTAACCAAATGAAAATTCTTCACCTCATCTCTGATCCCCCATGATCTGACACCTCCTTAACATGGATTTCCACCACTTGGTGTTGCACTTCGCCATCTGTAACAAGATGTAAACCCATGACCTTCATTAGGGGAGATTGGAATCAAGCAAAATTACAAATTATAAATCTTAGGATCTTCAAAGATGATCTCAGGTGCCTCATAAAACCAAAATGAATTCCTTTTTTATGGAAAATTAATCCTTTCATTTTGAGAGGATCTCTATCCAAACATTGTGATGTCTATATGATTTTTGAAGGCAACCTATGCGATATCCACCATTATTGTGTCAGGGGATCACGTATGAGGTTTGTACTACACCATGTTTATTTAACTATGATGTAGAGATGTCATTTTTGGTAGTCATGAGGGATTTAAGGATAAAATATAGATACAAATATGGGTTATACAATGCACCACATCCATACATATAAGAAGGAATTGTGGACAAACATATTTTATGACACATCTCAGAGGATGTTCCAAAGAGATAGAAAATATGTAATTGGGTTTTTTTTGAAAAGAAATTAGCCTTCAGGAGGCTGTTTCATAGTTTCATTTATGGAAACATGGATGGATACTAATTGATAGTAGAATATTTTTTCGAGTATTAGGATACACCATGGAAGAGTTTTTTACATCGCATCCCTTGTTGTGTCCATGAAAAAATAAAAAGGATATGCAGTAAGTTATTTCTCCATGCCAAAATATGGGTATATGATAAAATATTAAATACCTAATATCTATAAATAATTCCGTATATACAAGATTATAGAATAAAAAAGGAAACTTTAACCCATATTAAGGAATATATAAAGATTCAAATATAAATATATGGATGATCCTCCATCCATAAATATGAGGGCTTGATGTGGTTAAAAAATGATCATATGATTGGGAATACTACTACTAGAATTCTCTATTTTTTATACATTAGTTTTCTTTACTGTGGTATAATATTTTTTAGTTTATTTCATTTTTAATTCAGGAATATTGTTAAATTGAAGTGTTCCATCCTATTTTCATTCACATTTTTTTTCATTATCTATCCTTTTCTTTCTTATATATTTCCCATTCTTTCACTATGAACTGTTACAATTGATAATGAGTGACTGAACTGAGGCTTTTCCTTAGGTAAGGATCTAGGTGTTTTCGGAATTTTGTGCTTAATATCATAAATGTTTTGATTGTATTTGTGGGGAATAAGGTTGAAGTGTACATGTGTGGAGATTTTGCACCAAAACATGAATCTTGAATCCATATATATTATTTAATTTATACCATTTAAATTCCTTCCATTGAACAATATCTATTCACATGAATGATTTTATCTTTTTAATAGATGAAATGTTATACAATGATGTCAGGTCTTAGAATTTGAAACACTATCGATTGAGGTGTGTCATCAATCTTGATTATATGTGGCGGTTGATTTTTGTTCGAAAAATAATATTCTTAAGACATAGTGATTTCAAAATAAATAAATTAAATGATAGTAGTTCATTCAGGATATTTCATAATTGAACTTTTGAACAAAATTTATACAATTAATGTGAATAATGAATGAACCAAAGAAAACAAACACTAGGGACAAGTACTTTCATTCAAAATGAATTGTATTGAATTCCATTATATTTCATATTTTCCATATTTGTCCCATATCTTTCTATTATTTTAGGAAAAATATTATATTGTTTAGGTGAATTTGAATTAGTAAGTGAATAATTGTGATGGTCCTCAGGTGTGACGACCTTAGTCAGTCATTATGTTACACTAAGAAAAACATAAATAGTTAATTTTTTCACACCCTAGGATTTTTTTGTGTAAAAAATTGGTACTATTGTTGTGGATACAATCAATTAGAGACTTTCATTTTCTTTTTACATTGTGAATATTTTTCATAGTTTTATAAAAAATTATTTTTCCCTGTTGTTTTGGAATGATTATATTTATTCATGGAACAATTAATTATTGGTGCACGACAAAAATATTGGTTGAAAATGATAAGGGTCCCTATAATTAATTTCTTATGATTTACTAGTTTTGGTTAAACTAATGGTGGATGTACTAGAGAAATTAATCTCACTCCAAGAAGTGGCATACATGGTTAATCAACACTAAGTGAAATTCATTGACCAAAGGACAATGAGGAAGTCCTTCCCAATTTTATTGAAGAGGTCCATGAGGTTGAGTTCTTTCATGAGGAATATCCACAACCCAATCATATAAAGATCTATATTAAAAATGAGCCTGAAGAGATAGAGTGGTTTCATATTGAGAAAGTCTTGACTTCGGATCTACATGCGGGAGATCAAAAAGATCAAGATAAGATCTAGAATGAGTATGATGTACAACATGATCACCCCATCTTAGAAAAATTAAAATATGAAACACCACTCTAATAGTTTCTTTATTTAGAAGAGGAATAAACAACTAACATGGTGAAATTTATAAAGAATATGGAGTTTCCTAACTACTTACCTCTATACAGTGAAATAAAACTTTAAATGATCCTTAATAATAAAAAAGAAATTAAATCTGTACCCAGATAGGGATTTGATCTTTTGTTAAACTCTTTCTCATATAAATATGTTGAATCTAAATTAATCATCACTCCATACTATTTTGAATTTTTAAATTCACAAAATCTATATTTTGTGTTGGAGGAAGATGGAGAATAATAACATGAACATATTGAGGAACCAAAGAAGCTTCCAACACATATTGAACATGCATTAGAGAAAGTACCTGAAAATATCCATGTGACCAGGCTAAAGGAAAATAAGAAAAAAACTATATTCCTTAGAATGTATAATTTTTATATTGATTATTAATTATTATATATTATCCATGTTAAATTACATTATAACCTCACCTTTAAATATTAAATTTATGTAGTCCACATTGAGAAAGTACTTTACAATAAAGAGGTGGTTTCAAAAGTATTAACCAAGAAAGAGGAGGATCTATACTTCCTCCCACCCTCTCTATAAAATAAATACATTATTATGATGGGGATGATTTTTGTGTACTCTATTCATGGATAAATCCTAAAAAATAATAAGTGTAAGCAGGGAAAAGGAGAAAGAGTTTTTTCCAATCCAAGAAGCTCCACCCACCATCATATTAACGATAACAATGGGTACTTCCCTTCTGGATGTAGTAAAAATACATGGCCCACTTAGGGGATTAAACCAGTATTTACCTTTTTATTTTCTTTCTTGTAACTTTTTAGGTTTTCATAAAAATTATATTAGGATGCACTGAAATACCTCTATCTTTTGAGCCTACTTTGACATGAACCTTAAATTTTTATGAGTGATATTATTTTATAAGGTTTTTAATGGGATAAGGAATCCCTTTAAAATAAATAGTGGGAGAGTAATAAAGCTTCATTAGAAAAGGGAGTCCTTTATTACATTCTTATTTATTAACCAACTCTATTTTTTATGGAAATTTTATTTTGAGATGTAAACTATAAAACAAATTACCCACTTGGATTCTTACTTTACTTGACTTATCTCAGAGAATTTAGTTTTTTCAGAACCCTATTATTTAATGTTTTTTATTTCAAATATAATGAGATTGAATGAGTAGGATGGATTATTGAATTATTACAGTGAAACATGGATGTTAATTGGTGATCTATAAATTGAGAAAATTAGTTCATTCATGTAAATGAAATTTCCCTATCAATTTTCATATATTGATTTTCTATATTTATGTAAATTTATTTTTTATAATTATTTTAGGAAAAAATATATTATCTAAATTTACATGATTCACTATCCTAGAGGATTTCTAGACCTAACACTTTCTATATTACCTTAAGAAAATTTCTTGAGTGATCTTAGGGAACTTCACATATTGGTGAGAGTGTGTAACACTAGAGGGGGGTGGGGGTGGGGTGGGGGGTTAATTTAGTTCCTAGTAAAAATTGATTTAAAAAAAAGTTAATCTGAAATCCCAGAAATTATTATAAAAATTCCTTTTTAATCATGAAAATAGAATTATATAAGTTTGTCCCTTCATAGAAATTATCAAATTGGGATTTTGGATTTGTTAATACAATATTGGAAATTAATCCATCATTTAAAACTAAATTACTTGGTAAAATATGTTATATAAATATAGGTTAAGACTAACTATCAAAGAAAATGTTTTTTCAAGGTTAAAATAATCAATGAAATTTTATTTTTGAAATAAAGAAAGACAAAACTAAAACACACAATATAGTAAAACAAGTTATTCAGTCTCTATCAAAGGACTAATACCCTCTACATGGAAACCACCTAGTGACAAGAAAATTATTAAAACAACAAATAGATCCACAACCTAGATTAGTTTTTTTATAAAAAAAATCACATAATCTTTCTAGGATCAAATCCTCCTCCATATTTATACATGTGGATAAAAAAATATAGGAAAAACTATACCTCTTCCAAAATTTCCATGGGTATACAAATAAAGAAATTTTGAGAGGGTGTGTATTGTGAACTCTAGTTAAAGCGTATGATATATTGTGTAAAAAATAAACATATTTGTACAAAATGATACTCAAATGTAAATCATTAATTGATAGAGAAAATAATAGGATACAGAAAGATGATGCTACTTGGTCTATAATGCTTCATATTCTTCTGGATCCTTTTATATTACTTGGTAAGGATCTCAAAATAGTTTATCTAAAAGTACAAGAAAAAGGGAGTCAGAATGATATATTTTCTATCTGTAGATAGTATAAAAATATTCTATACAAATATCATGATTCAATATATGAAATAGTATTGATCTAATGTATTCTCTACACTTTCACACTCACATGTATCAACATATAAGTAACTCAATATCAACTATCAGTTATTTATAACCAAACATGAGATAGTTCTTAAAAATATATAGATATAAAGGTTTGAAATACTAGTTAAATATGAATTATAAAGATATCCTAGATCTTAATACTGAGCACTAAATCAGGAAACTCTGAACTTTTTCTAAAATTAATTCATGTTGTGGTTTAGGAATAAAGATTAATAAAACCATGTGAGGCTGTCTGTATTAAATTCATTAAAATTTCCATCGGAGGAAGTAAATTTGAACGAAGGATTAATTATAAATGGTAGCATAAAGAAAGTGGATTATCTTTGATGGTGTAATAGACCCATGGTATCATAGTCCTATTGTCGATATGTCAACAATAGATCATCATAACTAATTGTAACACAATATAACAACTTCACATCTAGAGGTTTCACCTACAGAAGTTTCATATCAAAAGGCAACACATATGGAAGAAATAGATCTAGTGGTAGCACATTTTTGGAAGTAAAACATATCTGGATATAGTAGATCTAGTGGTATCACATGTCTGGTAGTAGTGGAGATGGTTGTAACAGAGTTTGTTTTAGCATAGATATGGCATTATCATATGTCTGGTGGAGGAAATGTTTTAATGCGAGAAAAGTTTTTATGGAAGAAAAATTCTAAACTACTGGTGGTTCATTTGGAAATGACAATGGATATTCATAACTAATAGTAGATTAGTACTTATCCAAATTTCTTTACAAAATTATGTACTATCATATAGCACCAATTTCATTATGAAGATAATAATCATGTTTTTTAGAATTAAAATAAAGTGGTTCAAAAAATATACATGCTTTTGATGATAAAAAATCATGGAATTTTATAAAACATGTATAAAAATTATAGAGGCATAAAAAGATGAATTTTAAAAATAATTGTCCACTTAAAATTTCATCATACATAAATTACTAATGTGAGATAAAAATTAAAATGATGGAAATAAACGTACTCAAATTTAAATACAAAGTAAAACATTTAATGTTAAATTCCATCAAAAACAATTTTAAAATTTAAATTCGATCAAAAAACATTTCTTCCCATTTTGGGATTATGAAACAGATAATAAATAAAATTGAAGAGATATAAATAACTCCATAATAAAAATATACAAGTTTCAATAAATTAAATAAATCATGGTGATTACATCTCAAAAATTAATACAGAAAAATTTATTATCCCAATAAAAGACTAATATTAGTACGAGTCACTCTAAAATCTATGGGATTTAGAATAAATTGGGTTTTTTACTTTTCCTTTTTTTATGGAACATATATTGAGATTGAGGATGCAAATGTAGTCTAGGGAAGCACCCAAATCGGTTCCACAAAAGTGGTTATAGATACATATAAAAAGGGATTTATTAGGTACAAGGAATCCTTGATGATGTTTCCACCTCTCTTCATAGTCATAATTAAGTCTTTATTCACTTTCCTAAATAGATTGAGGAGGGGGTCAAAGACTTTACACAGATATACTTGTTCCTTAAAGGCCCTTGTAAAGGTGGAAATCTTAAATTATCATTAAGAAAGATAAAATGATAATTTAACTCATGATTTGTATATATTGAGTATAGTTAGTACTTGATAGCTTTAGTATTAGTTAATCTCTCACTTTTAGCTTCGTTCAATCATTCCATAACCAGTTTATATATATGCTCACTATTCTGTTCAATTTTTCAAAGGTCATACCAATGAGATGTTTAGATATAACCCGTGATGGAACGAAAATACTATATGACTATGGATATGATCATAAAACCATCAACAATAGATGAAAGAGGTGGAGAAGTGGACATAGAGGCCATAATAGGTGTAAGGGTCTCTTACCTCTCCAAAAGATATTCCTATCTACAAAAATAGACACTCATCTTTTTCATAATGGGATTCATAACTGCCATCTCACTTGGTAATATTCTATTTTCAATATCAACTTTTGAATCTTTATAATCATCATGGGATGAATATAATGGATGACTAGATCAAAGAAATTCCTCCTATCACATTCACTAAGTGGAGTAACTCTAGGATCCTGAAATCTAAGAACTTCAATAAATTTTGAAATAATTCTCAATTTGAAGGTTACAGAATCATATTTACATACAAAATGTGAAGGTATATAAGGTTCCATAATAGGAGAAGAAACCTTCTATAGAAATCATTGAGTAGTTTCTGCACTAGTTAGATCAAATAAAGGCACATTAGACGTGAATTGTTTTAGATTCCATTCTTAATCAAAAAATTCATTCTGAGATCCCTTAGGATTTGGTCGAATAGTAGAGATAGAAGGTTTACTATGATATGGTGGACCGCTATGATCATCATCACAGTCATCCCCCATCTTAATTAGTATATAAAATACCTAGAAACATTAAACTATGAGATATCTCCCCCTCGGATGAATCTCCATTTTTAGCTATGGAAGAAGGTTCAAATCTATGAACTGATCTCTAGCTTGTTGAACCTAGGGATTCCTACCCCTCAATAGATAATATAGGATCACCACTAGTAGAGGTTTCGTGATCAACTAAAAGAACATTACCTGGTGTCTTTACACTCACAAACCTAGCTATAACAAAAGCTTTAGGAGATGGATGTGACTGATCCCTAATAGTATCATCCCTATTATCATGACCTTCTCAGTCATGAGTTCCATAACCATTTCAATCGTAATCATCATCTTCATAACCACATGAAACTTCCACTACTAATTTATAAGTGTCAAAAAACTATGAAAATTTTCTTCTTTAGAGGCATATATTTATTCTTCTTCTCTTTCACTCAAGAGGTTCACTATAACAGGGAGTGAAACATGTGGACATTCAGATCCACAAGATACAATTGGTATTTTTGAATCATTAATATCACTAACTTGTTCAGAAGATACATATTATTTCAATTTGGACTCAACTAATTCCTCTTATAATTCATCTTTTGAAGAATGAGTTACAATGTCATATGGATCTAAAATAGGGTCAACAACATTATTATGTCTACTAGTGTATTACATTGGATTAAAATACTCATAATGTTTTTCATTATCCTCCACCCATTTCAAAATCCATGTATTCCAATGGAACTTTTTTCATTTTTCAGATAATTTTAATTAAACAAAAACCACCACATTTTATCTCTTATTTCTCTTCCTCATTATCCAAGCCCTTGGATTCAAGCCTAGTTGAGATTATTTTTGGGTATATCAGAGAGTTATTCAAAGATTAGGTCTTACTATCCTCCATCATATGTACCTTGAGATAACTACATAGTTTAATTTAGTATCCTATTTTCATAAGGAATATAATAAATACATCTAACTCCCTAATTATTCTAAAACCCACTTTCATAGGACCTAACATATGTTGGATGCACATGAGAATAAGTCCACACTCACCATTGTTTTTAGTATACACATGTCATCTCACTGAACCATTCTCATTTAACACCATAAGTGCATTCTCATTCTCAAATAGATCACTATCACTTGTTATAGATCCTATAGAGTCATCAGAAACACCTTGATGAGGTACATTAATTCAACCATATCATTCTGTTTAATAAATGATAACCTATTTTATATATATCTTCATTATAATGATATCATTCATCTCACCCAATATTTACTCTTCAATTTGGTAATACTGGTGGACAACCATATAAAAAATGGTCTATCATTCATTGAGAACCAATCTGTCAATCTATCGTTTTGAATCACATTGATCACCAAAAACATTATTAACATCAACCATTATGTATGTATTTATTTCTCTATAATAACCACACTATTATCAATAGGAGGGTTTTTTAGTTTGACTACATAATTAAATGATTATCCTTGAGATTATATCTCAAGTTTCATCCTTCTAGAGATGATAGTGAGGGGAACTTAACTCTCATAGATGCACTAAATCAAAAAGGGAAGGAAGAGTGCGGGAAAGGTTGAAGGTTAGAAAAGAAGGGAATTATAAATGGTTTAAATGGTAGGAATGAGTTATATAGTGTTCCAAAATTGAATTTATGTTTGATTTTATCATTTTGGGATTTGATATCTCAAAATATAATAAAACATAAATAAATAAATCAAATAAAAATTTTAACATAGAAAAATTGTGCTGATAGAAAAATAGAAACATAGACTTAAACAATATATTCACAATAGCAGACCTATTCAATGGCATATCACCTAATGGTGGATAAAAAATGGTGGATAACCTATGGTGGATAAACCATGGTGGATTTTACAACAACAAATCTTCTAATGGTGGATCATCCAATGATGGATCATCCAACACTGGATCTTCTAATGGTGGATCTCTCTAAGATAATAATTCAACATAGTTTATCATTACTAGTTCCAGTTTGATATATATTAACCCCTCATAATTCCTGGTACTTTTAAAACTATCTGCAAGATGTTGTTCAATTCCTATAAATTCATGAGTTATATCACCTTTTTGGAAATTATATCGCAAAAAGTGATGTCTTAAATCAATATGTTTTTTCCAAGAATGTGATATAGTATTATGAGAAATATTTATTTCAATTTGGTTTCCAATATTTATAGGGACTTTCCTAAATTGATATCCTTAATCTAGAAAAGTTTGTTTCATCCAGAAAATTTTTTCTCAACAACTTACTACATCTATGTATTCATCTTCAATAGTGGATTGTGAAAAATAATTCTAATTTTTACAAAACCAAGATACTAATGACTTTCCCGAAAGGTGAAATGTTATATAAGTGATTTTTTATCTAACATATAGTCAAAAATATACATCTAAATAACTCACTAAATCAAATTCTTGTCTCCTAGGATAGTGTAGTCCTAATGTTTCTGTATACTTGAGGTATTTGAAAATTATTTTAACAGCAAGAAAATGAGATTCTTTCGGATTTTCTTGTAAACAAGCACAATACACACACTAAATAAAATATATGGTCGACTATCATTTAATTTTAGAAATATTCCAATCATACCTCTATAACTAGTTTGATCTACTAAAATACTAGTTTTTATCAATATCCAATATTAAATTTCCACTCATTGGAGTATCACTACTTTTAGTCCCATCCAAACCAAAACGTTTTATAAGGTATTTTGTGTAAATAAATTGATTTAAAATAATTTCATCTTCCTTTTGAAAAAATTTAAAACCAAGAAAAAATTTATTTTCTCCCATTAAACTCATTTCAAATTCACTTTGCATCATTTTTGAAAAATTAGAAAATAATTCTTTTTAAAATATAAAAAAATATTATCATCAACACAAAGTTGAATAAAAAACCTTTGAAGTTATTTATATAAAAAGATTAAGACCAACTTTACATTTTGAAAAACCCTCAAAAATTATAAAAGGGTGGATCTTATTTTACCATGCTCTTTGAGTTTGGTTTAAAACATATAAATCTATTTTTAATTTAAAAAAATGATTTGGTAAATTAGGTTTTTGAAATATAGGGGTTATTCAGAAAAAACCCTCTACTATATAACCTTATAAGAATGCACTTTTAACATACATTTGAAATAGTTTGAAATCCAAATGTGTTGCATAGCAAATCAATATTCGAATGGATTCAAGTATAGCTACTGGTGTAATGGTTTCTATATAGTCAATACCCTCTTCATAACTATATCCTTATAATACCAATCTGGCATTTATTTTTGACTATGGTTCCCAATGCATAAACTTTATTTATAAATAACCACTTAGTTACAATTGTTAGAATGTATTTAGGTATATGTACTAGTTCCAGAACCTTATTCCTTTCAAATTGATCAATTTATTCTTTCATTTTCATCACCAATAATTCATTATTAATTGAATTTTTCATATTCGTAAGTTCAAGTTGAGAAAAGAATGATTCCCATTCAATATGATTTCTAATAGAATATCTAGTTTGTGTAACTATATCCAGAACTCTAAATACATCATATAAATAATGGTATCTATGAGTCCTAATTGTTCTTGGAAAATAAGTGATAGGAATATCATTATATTCTATAGGTTCAAATTTAAGTTATTCCTAAGAACTGGATGATTTTTTTTGATTGTTTAATAAATTTTTCAGAAGGTTTGGCACTTATATTTAGATTCTATAGATCAAACTCAATGTTTTCTAAAGAGTTTGAAGTTCACATAGATATATTTCATAAACTATTAACTGAATATATTCTTCTACAATCATTATTATTTTATTAAACACCCTATATGATTTACTAAATGTTTAATAACAAAAAAAATCCCTTCATCACTCTTGGAAGCAAATATTTCAAGATTATCCTTAGTATTAAGAATAAAGACTTTGCAACCAAAAATATCTAATGTTAATAACCTTTTTTTCTACCATTACATAATTTAAAAGGATCTTTCTTTAAGAGAGGTGTTATTAAAACTATATTAATTATATAAAAAGTTCTATTCAAATATTCCTCAACAAAATAAATAGGTATGTCATATTCATTGAGAATGGTCTTGTAAATTTCTTGAAGCGTTATATTTAACCTTTTTAATAAACTATTCTGTTGTGGAATATTATGAGTATAAAAGCTTTTATTATATCCATTTTGTGAGAAAAAATATATAAATCCTTTATTTTAAAACTCTAATCCATGACCACATCTGATGCTCTTATTTCTATGTCCATGATTATTTTCTACAAATTTGACATACTTTGTAAAATAAGATAAAGATTCAATTTTTTGGAGCTAGAAATAATACCCAATTATATATGGAAAATTAATATACAACAAAATACACACACTTCTTCACATTTAAGCTTGAAACTCTATAAGGTCCAAAAATTCTATGTGAACCAACTCTCTAGGATGAGAATTAGAAACTTATTTCTATTATTTGAAAAATATTTTGTGTTTCTTCCCTTTTTTGACATGGGTTAATGAATTTACCAATTTAGAATTATATTTTAGGTCGATCCTCAAATAACCATTTCCTCTTTGTATTTATAAGTGAATTAATAATGTAATGTCCTAGTCTCCTATTACAAAAACAAGATTCATTGTGAAAGAACTCATATAAGAAATATTTAATGAAAAAAAGAATCTAAATTAATTGAATATACATTATCATTTCTAAATGTTTGGAAAACTAAAGATTTTTTAGAATAAAAAACATTGCAATCATTTTTTTTGAAAAAATAAAATGAAAATAAACCTCACATAGTTGTAACATTATTTGTATATTACAATTTAATCTATCTATAAATAAGAATTTAGAAATTAAAACAATATTATTATTAATGATTTTTCCAAGGCTAATAATTTCCACTTTGTAATTTTCACCAAAAGTGACATGATCACCATCATCCTTTATTAGATTCTTGAAACATTAATATTCCCCAGTCATGTGTCTAGAACAACCACTATCCATTACTATAATCTCTTACCAAATATTTTCAAGTTGGTTTCCAATGAAAAAATATTTACACCAAAAATTAATTTGGCACCCAAATATTACTAGGTCTAGAAATGTTAGTAATCAAAACCTTATGAATCTATAATTACATAAAATATTTCCTATAATTAAATTCTAATTTCTTAGAAATAAATACTCTATTAGTTCTATAAAAGTAAAAAATTACAGCAGAAATAAAGGAAAAAAACTAGGAATAAAATTATTTTTAATGATCCTCCTCTGTCTAGGATGATACCCTATCCTATTAGGGAATTTTGAAGAATTTTTATTTCCAAAAATTTGAGTAAGACAGTTTCTCCACTTTTAAATCCTTCCATATATTCCTTTTGTTTTTCATTTCATAATTTTTACTCATTTGTCGCATTTAACAATTGATCACTCTTATATTTCACAATAATATGATTAGTCTTTAATGCATTAGTCAAGAAAAATGATTCCTTAAAATATTATATTTATCTTTGAGATCATAAAATTTATTTTCCAGAATATAAAATTAATTAAACATTTATTCATTAGACATTTCCTCATCAATTTTTCATCTATATAATTATTATAAATATGAACAAGTGAAGCATAAAATATATTAGATACCTTAGATGTGTTTTTCCTAAAACAAATGTTGGATTTTTCATGATCATATTATTGGTTTTAGTTTGAATCACTCAAACTATCTTCTAAAGAACACCATGTTTCTTTGATAGCTTTATTATACCTCTTATCATTATCATCATATTTCATCTTGAGTTTTATATTACGATATTCAGCATTTACATGGCCTTTTATTTAAAATTCATAATAGATTATTCTATTTGTTGCATCATCCCTTTTCCAATCCTTTCCCCAATTTCATATATCATCATAATTTCCTTCATAACTGGGTTTCCTATATAAATTTTTTCTCTTCTATAACATTTTAAATATTCTTTCCAAATGGGCCAATTCTTCATCACAGTCAGTAGGTGACTCTTTATCACTTGATCTATATTCTTTGATCTTGTCCTTTTTCTTTGAATTAGTAGACTTGAGGGCTAAATATTTCATCTTTTGTTCAACCTCATATTGTCTATTTTCTTTGAGTTCTTCCTTATACATCATAATATTTTATATCAACTCCTTAATAGGTAATTTTCTTATATCACAAGATTCTATGATTCAGAATAATGTCCCTATCCATTTGTTTCATCAGGTCCTTTCAAGGAGTTAATGGGATCCATCATACAGTTTGATTATGGAGAATTTGTGTTGTGCACAATCATGATAGTCAAATTACAATTTTTTCTCTCACCGAAGACACCAAATGGTTCCCTAATCAATAACTAGGTATAGAACTACTTTCTAAAGGAATGCAGTCACCTAGATTTTTAGTCCTAATGAATCCTGACCATTGGCATTGGTCGAGTGGATGGGAGGATGGGCTCATGGCACCATTTTTTTGGGGAATTATTTCCTTCTCTGAGACTCTCTTATAGATTTAATATATTTTTGTGAGTCTCTTTCTAATCCTAATACAGGACTGGTTACCCTAATAAAATGATCATAGTTGAATTTTCTTTCATATACATATGTCCGAGGTTCTCTTCAGGGAATCCATCTGTTTGTATGTAAGGTTCTCCATCATTCTCTAGTAATGGAGGATTTATTATATACTGAAGATGTATAACCAAGTTCTTCTAAATTTGTTTCCATGTAAAAATGGAATTAATATTCTGAAAGGATTGTTCCATTAGGATATTTCCTATGTATTATGGTTTTTATAGGAATAAAAACCCTCATTGTTCTCTAGACTTGTTTAGTTTGGTGTCATATGAAAAGGACTTATATGGGTACCTCGGGACATCAAATATTCAAGATTGGGTCCCTAATGAACATCATGAATATCTGGAGTATGGATAGAATTAGAGTAGTCTTAGTTCATTTCTATGGGAAAACATACTGATGTGACCCCTGTAATTGTAGAGACTCATGGTGAAGAACCATGATTATTGAAATTCCATAATCTCACATGATCTATGCTCAGTGTGAGAAACAAAGAACAGAAAATGATAATTTTAATTGTTCATGATATGGGACTTATATGATGATACTTCCATGAGATTATTTTTTATGTAACTTGATAATTAGAGAGGCCTCTTATGTATTCTGGTTATGGTAGGAATCAGAGTCATTGCAGTTTAGTTTCTTTCCCTATCCAATGATGGATGAGTTAGAGTAATTAGCACTTGGGAATTGTTGGGTCCCGATGGTCAAAAAACATTTTTTTAAAACTTACATTGAAATGGATGTTTATTTGAGATTTACCCTTAAGAAGAAGTCCTACATATCCTTATTTTTGTAGGAATCAATGTTTTTATAGTTCAATTACACCCTTGAGATTTTCCCCAACGTAGATTCCCTTATGGTGAGGATAAAGTTTCATACCACTTGTCGGGTATGTAAATTTGTTTCCCTAGTTGGTGTGTACTCATGTAGTGAATGATATGATTATTATAACTCCCTAATATCATGTGAGATATGTTTGGTGTGAGAAACAAGGGATGAAAAATTATAAATATAACTTCTTGGAGTGTGAGGGACTTACATGCTGTGAAAACACTATGGATCTCTAAACCCGAATAGGTGGCCTACACATCATCAATATGGTCATAATTAGAGTTATCAAAGTTCCTTTAGTCAGGGAATACACTCGGAGGTTTCCCTTGTCTTTTCGGAGGTTAATGGTTCATATGAAATGAGTAATAAAACTCCCTTGTCCTACATGATCCATGATCTATATGAGAAATAGGGGATGGAAGGTGATCAATGTCATTTCTTGTAGAGATGGGAATTATATAATAGGATCACCCTAGATGATCACTACGGACTCTAACCATGAAGAGGTGGCCTCCATATCTGGAATATTGTTTGAATTAAAGACATCATAGTTCCTTTGGTTAGATATTACACTCTAAGGATTCCCTAGACATTTGGGACATATCATGTTGCATCACTCATTAGGGATTACATTTTTAGGTTCCCCTATCCCTTCCTTACTGCCTAACATGCACTAATTATCAACTTATTTGGATATGTAAGAGAGTATCTAACTGAAATATATAAATTAAACTAAATTATCTAGTTCATATTTATAATATATTTCACTTAACCAAGGTATAATATCTGAAGGTTGTTGCAAGATCAAAGATGACTTGTCTAAAGGGTGTCACAAGATCCAGATGGTCTGTCCTAGAAGCCATCACTTGGCCTAGATAACTTATCTAGAGGGTTTCACATGATCCAGTTGTCTTTTCCTGGTGTCATTCACAAGAGAAGTCTTGACACATATGGAGGGTGTCATGAGAGTTAATATGACATGCCTCAGAGGTTATCACATGTATTGGATAACATCTCTATAGGGAATTGAGAGACCTGAATGACATGTCTGGGGGCATCATGAGTCTCGGTTGACTTTCCCAGATAGTTTCGTGGGGTTTAGTTGACATTCATGTAAGATACAATGAGACTTGGATGGCATGAGTGGAAGCTATTATACAAGTCAGGAAATGTATCTGAAGTACATCACAAGGCTTGGGAGGTGAGCCCAGAAAGGGTCTTGCGAGACTAAAGTGGCATGCCCAGGAGAACCACATGACTTTCTCAACATGTCTTGGAGGATTTCTCATGACCCGAGTAGCACGATAAAGCAGAATTGTGAGATATCTACCATAGGTACTGGTGCTGTCGCATGTCTTGGATGATTCACATGAAGTCCACAAGGGTCAAAAAACATGTTTGGATTCTCTTAAGTCTTTAACCTTCAGTATTTTTTCTAGAACTCATATCATGAATTCCTTATATTTATTTATTATCAGTTTATTTTGAGTCTAGCATGATCCAAAAAATGTGTGATATGTGCTTCACACATATTTTTGGAAGTTCTTCACATGATCTATGAATGATCATACGAAGTGATTTATTCATGGAGCATGTTCACTTCGGTATTTAACCAATATATTACCTAATTGAAGACTTTCCTATCATGAGATCAGATACTCTGAGAAATATGCTCTGATGCTTGGGTGTGTTGATGTGCCTAGACGTGAAAACTCCTACACTACATCTGAGATTCCATAGGTTGTGATTCAAAACATTTTTTTATGATTGGGTATGGAATTTATATGCCTCAACACCATGGTTGTTTTTTTGTTTGTGCGGAGTGTCTAGCGTAGATCCAAGCTGGATTCAGTGAAGGGGCCTATCACCACACATCTTCACAAAACATTCTCATGGATTAATTCGAGGGTGTTGCCTGATTTTTAGTGACAATGAGTCCTTACCATTAATTCCTAATCTATTGGATTATTTCGAATTAATGGGGATTTAATGAATGATTTATATATACCAAAGGAATTATATATTGTCATACTAACACATACACGATCCTTTATGAGATCAAAGTTCATGTTGAAAAAGCCTTTGTGAGATTCTATGTTCTTTTCTTGGGACATTTTGTGACGAAAGGGAAGTTTGTCTCGATGTCTCTGTGAGATGAGGGCATACTTTCTAGGAGTATCACAAGACTATTATGTGGACTTCATTACTGTATCACAAACATTTTACCCCAACGAGATCTTCCACCTTCTCCGTTTTTTATTTCATTTTTTTATTTTCTAATGGAAATGAGTCATGCGAGATTACATGAGTAATGTTTAGTTAATTTTCTCTATTTTTTGTGATGCTTGGAGTAACTAATAAATGATCTATGGGGGTGCATGATAATTTAATGGAAAAACCCATCTATTTGTCCTTAGAGAGACAAAGGGGGAGAAAAAGGTTGTACGGAAATACCTGAGGCCTTTCATGTGATGAGGATGAAATTCCATAGGTGTGTTGTAGTGTATTGTGAATCTCCAAGGGTGGGTCACTTTATGTTTAGTGACTATGAGAGGCTTCCACCTCATCATATTCATTTCCCTTATTTTTATTCCACAAAGGCTTAGGGGTCTTGTGAGTTTGTTCGAATGTTATCAAAGATTATTTCCCTTCCCATAAGTGATGCACCTCATTATCCTTATGAAAATAAGGATCCTCCACCATTTGGAAAATTTTCCTCTTTATTTTCAAAGGGTTTGAATGATGTATTGTCATGTTCCTTCTGCTAACAATCCACATGGCCTATGGGAAATTTTTCAACTACCATCACCTGGACACTGGTTTTCCAGAGGGCCTTCGCAAAAGTATGAGGTCATATTGAAAGGGGTTCAATGAGATCTACTATAAGTTATTCACCACATTTTTATCCTTCACATGACCATATATTGGTCAGGCGATCACGAGCCCTTTGAAGGATCACGTGACCCACAAGTCTCAACCCATTCTCCTTTGTTTTCTGTTGTTGGGAAAATAATACCCATATTTAGGAATTTCCTCCCATGTGAATTTTGAGATGTTCATTTTTTGTGTGTGAACAAATCCCCCCCATAGGAATGAAATTCAAGAGGACAAGTTCTTGATTCTAAGGAGTGAAAATGATTTCTAGAGTCTTTGGTGGTTTCGTGAATCGATGTCCTGGGAAATATTTGGTCTACTAGGTGATGTTTGGTATCCCGTGAAAGAGGAATTATGTTATGGTCATATGGTGGTCCATACAAGATTTTACTTCTTAAAAATCACATTAATTATGTGCTATAATTTAGGGTCATTTAGCTCGGGCCTTCTATCACATTAGTTTAGGGTCTTTTATCTCATACCTTATATCACATTAATTTAGGGTCTTTTAGCTCATACATTCTATCACTTTAGATTTGGGTCTATTATCTTGTACCTATTATCAATTTATATAAGGTTGTTTTATCATGGATCTGCTATTTATTTTTCTTAGGTTCTTTTAGCTCAGACCAGATATTTCTTTAGTTTAGGGCCTTTTTTCTCAGACCTTATATTTCTTTAGTTTAGGGTCTTTTATATAGGACCATTGATGAGATGTAATTTACGGTATTTGAGCTTGGAAATTTTTATTTCCGTATTTTAGGGACTTTTATCTCAAACCTAATATCAATTTAGTTTAGTGTATTTTAGCTTAGACCAGATACTATCATGGAATATGGTGTGGACATGCCATGACTCGTTCAAACACACTGAGGTGTTGAATGCTTTTGTAGCAATGCCAATGATCACAAGGGTTAGAATTTCCTTTTTCATAGAAACAATTTTTTTTGATGACCATAGGATCATATGCATGAGACATAGGCATGCTTGTATAGTCAAGAAAAGGGTCCTTGAAGCTAGGTATCTCTCCAAGATGCCATAGAGGATTTACGAAGCTAATATAGTTATGGAAAAAATAATTGGGATACTAGGTACTCCTGAATTGTTGAAATAGGGGTTATATAAATCATAAACCAAAAGTTTGAGTCCATGAATATGATATGGGGAAGACATGTCATGAATGAATCACGACAATCTGATATTCCTATTTCATCTAAGGAGTTTCTAGGGATCATGAGTATTAAAAATACTTTCCCACAAGGATGATATGCCATTATTTAGTGGATTATGGACCTTATGTGTTGGTAGCATGGAAAATAAAAGTATGATTTCCACTTATTTCAGAGAAATATGAAAGATTTTCTAAGACCAATACTTCTAGAGGATGAGGTCAGAAATGGAAAGATGGTTATCCAAAAAGGGGTTTGTCACTATAGGGAAACATAGATCTTAAGGTGAAATTAGAGCCCTACACCATGTGGTTTCATATATTTATGTTTGGGCCATCAAAGGATTGAGAATGGAGTGTTAGATTCTGGCCTTGAGAAAGGGTATAAAACACGATGATGTAACTTTGAGGATGTCAAATCCATTCAGATATTTTTGTATAAGGATTGTAAATAATGGTCTAAAGTGCTCAGATCCGGATGATGATATGGGATAGTCATATTGAAAGTAGTTCAACCATACAGAGGTGTTGAGTGCTTCCATGATGATTCCAAGGATCATAAGGATCCGAATGCCCATTTTGCAGAGTGACACATTTGGTTGATGACCATAAGAGTATATGCATGTGCCATAGTCATGAATCTATAGTCATGAAATGGGTCCGTTAAAGAGAGATATATTTTCCAAAGGCCATGAAAGGTTTAAGGTGATCCAAGGAACCCAAATCATGAAGTGTGATTTTTGAAAAGTTTAATATCCATGAAGGGTTCGAACACACTAAAGGTTGTGTCACCGCCTAACCAACATATTCTTACGACGAGGAGATGTGACAAATAATTGCTCTAACTTTTTCTTGGACCAGGGGGTTCAACAAGAATATCCTGGTTTCTAATAGGGATACAAAGTGAACCCTATGAGATTTATTCCTTATATTTTTGCACCTTATTTTTTTCCTAAACTCCAGAGATGAATATTTTAGAGAGAAAAGACCTGGCTTTTTTTCCCTTTGTAGGTTTTCAACCTGAAAATTTGTGTGTCTATTTTTCTAGAAGTTTAGGTTTCTTTAATTTGGAACATTATAAGGTATATTTTATTTTCATACAACTTGGACCGAATTTTATGCAGTTTATGGTCATGGCTCCCATGGACATAATATGAGAGATGTTACACAAGAGCCTAATTTGGACTCCTAGGGTGAAGATCACTCCAATGTCATTATGAGTGGGAGATGGAAATGTCAAAAATCAAGGATCAAGGTTCTTAATTTTTGAGTAATGATATGGGATAGTCATATAGGGGAGAGTTTCATATCACACTATGGAGTTGTGTTTTGCCTTGATGACGTTAGGATCACAAAAATTTGAAATCCATTTTATATTGGGCTTTGATTTCACTGGTTGGTGGGCCTCAAGCCATTTTTCATCAATAGAATGGATGTACCAAGAGATCTATTTTATTTTAAATGGTATATGAAAGGATTTAAGAAACCTAAGGTAATCAAGACAAGAAGTATGGAATGTGGATTTAGGGGATTTTAAAATAAATCTGAATAACCTCATACTCTGGTAGACGGAGGTAAGTCTCGTGTGGTCCTTTGATAAGGAAAAAGAAATGGGTAATGGTCTACATAGCTTTTTGTTATGTAGTTGGAATGTTTTCTATGTCGTTTAATGTAATGCGATAAGGAAATTCTCTATACAGTTTATCATCATGCTTTAAGGATGTATTTCCATGCAGGTTATCAACATGTGGTAAGGAGGTAAGAACCAATGTGAATGGATGGAAATGTTGTGGTTTGGCCAAGGGTGGAAGGATGGTTGTAACAACATATCACATGAGAATGAGAATGAAACCACAATTAGTTCTTTAGTGGGAAATACTCTATATGGGTCTAGACTATATGTAGTGGTGGACATTATTTCTATTTATTTTTGTAGTTGGGCCTAAGATTGAAGATCTAGGTGTCACTAAATATCCTGTAATGATAGGGATCAAGCCACATATAGTTCCTAAGGAACAATTCATTTTAAAAACAAACAAAAAGGAAAAATATAGACCAATACAGAAAAGTGGTGTGGTTGTGGATGGTCCTTAGTATTGAAATTGGAGTGTCAGTACGTATCTTCAGAAAATGAGAATCAAGACACACCATGTTTTTGTAGAACCATGTAGTTTGACATCATGTAGGAATGACATATTTTATAGTTTTTTATCTAGGACCGAGATGAGCCCATCAAAAGATATTATTAATTGATTTTGTGGGGGGACCTAACCAATAATTCTAATAAGACATGATCTATGATCATTGTGAGAGACAAGGTATGAAAAGGGTTCCCCTCACAGTGCTTAGTAATTTAAGAGTAGGAAAAGGGAATTTTGTATCATTTTGTGGCTAGAATAGGATATAAGATTGAGAAGTCACTACATTTATCATTGAAAATTAGAATCAATCCATACATAGTTCTAGGAAACCTATGTAGTATATCGTCATGCAGTAAGGATGTGGGTGAATAGACATGAATAAAGATGGATATTATGGATCAATGCATTTTTCCATCATGCGGTAAGGATGTAAATCACATGATGTGAAGTAAATTAATCTTATGGAGAAGCCTAATAATAGAGGCTTGGGTGTCACTACGTATCTTGTAATAGAAGGAATCAATCCACACATAGTTCTTAAGGAACTGTACAGTTTAACATCATGCATCTAGGAAGAACTCCATATAGTTTATCATTATGTATTCAGGTCAAGATTTGTATAGTTTAATGTCATGTGGTCAAGAAAAGATCTGTACAATTTAATGTCATGTGTTCAGGATGAGCTCTGTATAGTTTAATTCCATGTGGTAAGGATTAGTTCTGTATAGTTTAACATCATGTGGTTAGGATGAGATTCGTATAGTTTAAAATCATGTGGTTTTTATGAGCTTCATATAGTTTAATTTCATATGGTAATGATGTGATCTATACAGCTTAACATCATGTTTTTGGGATGAGAACTATTCAGTTTTTCATCACATGGTTTGGATAAACTCTATAGAGTTTAATGTCATGTGGTTTAGAGGAGCTCTGAATAGCTTAACATCATGTGGTCTAGACAAACTCAATATAGTTTAACATCATGTGATCAGGATGAGATCTATACATTTTGACGTCATGTGGTTTGGATGAGCTCTGTACAGTTTAACATCATGTGGTCAGAATGAATGACGAGGCTTACCCTATTGTGGATTCCCACCTAATGTGTAATGTCCTTCCCCATTTTAATTGGATTGAGAGGGCGGTGAGATGTTACTAGGCCTTAAGCAACATCCCCAAGATGCCAAAGGCTACAAATAAATACTGAAAGGCTTCAATACATGTGGGGATGATTTTACCATTATGAATAAAACCACTAACCAAACAAACCATAACCAAACAACCAAAATATGATGCATGATAACAATTAAAGACAACTCAACATTTCATTTATCAATATCCTACCAAATTTTAAAGTCACAACGAAAGACAACAATATCAAAATAAATACAGGAATACAAACTATCAAACTCGGAGACAATGACGAGACTCCAAGCTTCACAAGACATATATTCCAACTTCATCAAACAACCAATGTATCAAAAAGTGGTGATAAATACATGTGCTATTTTAAAATTTTCCATGTATCGGTAGATGAAATCTGCAAAATCACCAAAGTACCAAAGTTGGGGTGAGTAAAAAAACTCCA
This sequence comes from Viscum album, assembly GCA_963277665.1. NCBI lineage: Eukaryota > Viridiplantae > Streptophyta > Magnoliopsida > Santalales > Viscaceae > Viscum > Viscum album. Next base: position 66,745,054 of record OY728128.1, read on the forward strand.
TAGATTTTCCCCAATGACTTCCCTACTCATTCCACTATGATAGAAATGTTAAAACATTTATATAAAACCATTTATATAAAACATTTTATAAAACAGTTTATAACTAAATATAAACAAGTTCAATGTCAACCATTTTTTCCAAAAAATCAAATTTTCAAAGAAATCATCCAAGAAATAATTTTAAACCATTTCACAAGTTCCCCATTTCATAACCATTCATTTCATAGAATCACTCCACTAACCATGGATGTTTCATTATGCTAGATCCATACACCTGAGAGGTTTCTCATCAATCTACCAAGCCATCACAAGGTAGTTATATCCCATGTACCATTACACGTTTAGAACCTATCACAAGTTCATATTTGAAACATGCCTTATAAATGCAATATGAACACACAAACACACCAAGTATGCCCAAAAACCATTCCAAAACAATTTCAATAAATCAACCCATTTTTTCGAAAACATTTTTCCATCAAACCATTTCAATAAACAACCACACTAAATCCCCACTAAATCATGGAGGAAATTCCAAATGATATGCCACCTCACCAACCTATTATAGTATCTCAAAAGGGATTATGTATCAAAGATATAAATTTCCCAACTTTTAAAAATGTCATTGTCCAAGCTGTGGATAGACCCTCTAGAACACATGATCACTAACTGCAAATGAACACATAAGTTGATGATGGTAAAAAAATGATTTCTAATGACTCTAGGCCATCTCTATCCTCTTCTTGATCAATTTAATCTTATCCATTGTCTCTTGGATGAGGATCAACCAAAGTTGTGATGTATCACCTCTTTCCACCCAATGAAGTGGAGACAAAATAGGATGCCTATACAAAGCTTCAAACATAGCCATATAAATTGAGCCCTGATACTTTTGGTTATATGAGAACTATAATAATGGAATATTATCTTCACATGAGTCACCAAAATCTATGACACATGCCCACAACATATCTTCTAATGTTTGTATCGTCCTTTCAGATTTCCCATCCATATGAGGATGAAACGCCGTACTCATAGTCAGCTGAGTTCCAAGGGATTTTTGTAAGGATTTGAAAAAACCAGACAAAAAACTCAGTTCTCTATTTGAAACTATTGAAAATACTATGCCATGTTTCTTTAATAATTATCATATATAGATTTTGGATAGATCTTCCACTATATAAGTTTCCCGAATAGGGATGAAATGGGACAAATTTGTGAGCTGATCCACAATCACCCATATGTCATCGTGCTTCTGAACTATTATTATGCGAAATGTAACAAAATCCATAGCCATTTTTCCCATTTACAAATTGGGATAGGTAATGAATGTAACATACCTTCTAGTCAATGATCCTCTTCCTTAACTTATTGAAAAGTCAAGCATTTTGAAACAAATTCATCCACCTTCTTTTTCATGCCAAAACACAAAAAATGAAATGTAAACACCTTATAAATGTTCTTTATTCTAGGATAAAAAATCTATCTTTATTGGTGGTAGGAATGAAGAAGTATCTCTTGAAAATCCATAGGTAAAACCCTACAATTCATATACTAAAACTCTGAATTCTCATCCAGCATCCGTCACTCAATGATCTCCCCACCATTTAGTTTTGAACTCAATACAATAAATTCTACATCATATGTCTATGCCTCCCTGACCATATTTACCAAATAAAGAACATGAAAATATACAAAGAAAAATGAAACAATACCTTGTTCTTCACATTCGACATGCTTCTCAGTGAAAAACCGACATCAAGTACCACTGATCATAAGCTTCTTTTTCCAACTGAGCATTTGATTTTTTGCTTAATTCATTGGCCACTAAATTACCTCTACCCAATGTATACATTAATTCAAAGTCAAAAATTTTGAGATATTCCATCCATATTCTTTACCTCATATTCAAATCTCTTTTTAAGAAAATATGTTTCAAGATCTTTTGATTTGTGAGCAATGTAAATTCATCCCCAAAGGGATAATGACACCCAGTCATCAAAGCATAGATGACTGCATCTAACTTCAAATCATGTTTTGTGTAATTCTTCTCATACACCCTCAACTTCCTTGACCCATAGATGAAAAATGGTATCCTTGCATGATAAAACTCCTGAACCAAGATCCTGAAGGATCACAATACTCAAAGTACCCTTGTCCTTATTCCAAAAAAATCACGATTGGTGCTGATGCAAGGAAAAATTTCAACTCTTGAAAAGATTTTTGGCATTCCTCATTCCATTAGAAAGGAATTTTATTTTTTTTCAAGGATGTCATAGGTGATTCTAGGCATGAAAATAATGAATGTAGAATCATAAAGAATGAGCTAGACCAAGAAAACTCTATATGTTAAAGAGATTTTTCAGAGGATTCCCAGATATAACAACTTCTATCTACTTTGATCCATCAAAACAGATCTTTCAGAAACTACATGTCCCAAAATACATACCTATTGTATCCAAGAATAGGAATTGTATAATTTGAAATATAAAAAAGTTCTATCAATATTTCCAACACTATCTCCAGGTGTTCCTCATGCTCAAACCATGTCCTTGAATACACAAATATGTCAACCACAAACACCACAAAAAAAGAATATAGATATCACTAAAATAACGAATTCATCAATTCCATAAAGACTTCTAGTTCATTCATAAGACCTAAATACATTATCAAATATTCATAATGACCATATCAACTCTTGAATGTTATCTATGGAATATCCTCCTTCCAAATATGAAATTGATGATATGCTGAGTGTAATTAAATATTAGAGAACCACTGATCTCCCCTCAATTGACCAAATAGACCATCAATTCATGTATGTGGAAACCCACTCTTTATTTAAACATGGTTAAGCTTACAAAAATCCACAGATAGCTTTAGAATTATATCTTATTTCTTCACGAACAAGACCAGTGTTCCCACAGAGATGTTCTCAACTGAATGAAAAATTTATTTCTAGCTATTCCAACTACAGTTTTAAATCCCTTAATTATTTTGGTTCAATTAGATTATACGGAAGTGAGATAGAATTTTTCCATGGGATGAGATCAATCATAAACTCCACTTCCCTTACTAGTGGCAACCCAAATATTTTTTAGGAAACACATCAGGAAATTAATCAACCACTACTGGAAAATTTCTATTCTCTATCTATTTCATCTATGCCAAATTCATCACCATAAACTAGTATAATGTTGTTCAAACTATTAGATCCACCATGCCCATTGCACCTGTATTTACAACCCTTTATCCTCTAAAGAGATGCTTGACACCATTATTAGTATCAAAACTGACTGTTCTATTATAATTGTCTATGTGATCCTTGTAATTTTTCAACCAATCCATACATATTATTAAATCATAGAAATCCATCTCTAATATAGAGAAATCCCATTTTTTTCTAAGCTCCATCAATGGTTATAGAACATGATCGACACAGAAAGGCTGGACATTCTCTTTCCCCAATAGGAGATTGATGTTTTAAAATAGAATGCATCATATGAATTAAAAAACTATGAAAATAAATAGAATGAGAAGAAATAATGGAATTAGATGAACCAATATCAAATAGTATTTTCATAAGGGTATAATTGACAAGAATTGTACATCTCACTATAGATGGTCTAGCCTGATCATCCACAATCACCTACTCAACTCCATAAAATTGTTTCATCGCTGCACTTTGTTCTTTATTTACTTTTTGAGATTTTCCTACCCAAGGATTCATGGTATTAGTAGAATCACTGGGGATAGATCTATTCAGATGAGGAGATTTAATCTACTATCCTCACACTGTTTAAGCATATGATGCCTGCAATACCTAAGAAGTGTCTCCAGCACCTAACCACGGAGCACAGTGACAATTTCACGGAATATTTCCCATATTTTTGAAATTATTGAATTATCTGGGTTATTTCATACACTCACGTTTCATATGGTCTAAGGAACCACATTACAAACATCCTTCTTTTATCATGGGTTTTGGAGGAACATTTACTGATCCTGCCATTTGATTCTAATTCACACCCCCTTAGAAGTAGGTGTCCCTATTTTTCTTGCTCCAAAAATTATATTTCAATCCATTTTCCATAGGTATAAACATAGTTCCTCCTCCCATATCTCCTAAGATGTTCGGTTCATCCACCATCACTCTATTGACAGTCTTTGTGTAGTTAGTAATATAGATCATGAATTTTTTTAATTAATCTCTTATCTCAACCCTGATTCATATATGCATTCCATATAGGATGAACTAGTAGAATATTCAGGTGAAAAGGGCACTAAATTCATGAATGTATCTGTATACTTGGTGATAGAGATATTTTCCTACTTTAGGCTGAATAATTTTATCATTATTTGAATCTAAAACATGTGAGGATAAAATTAATTACTGAACAACTCCTTAAATTTCTCCAAACCAATGGATTAATACACTCTAGTCTGTATAGCTTGATCCTAACAATAAAGTGTGATATCCTCCATCATATAAATTTCCATCTTGAGTTTTATCTCCACTGGTGTTCTGATGAAGTCAAACATACAATTCATCTGTTTTAGCCACACCTATTTTTTTTCTGGTTTAGAATCACCCTAGAAGATCAGTAGATTCTACTTCTAGAATTGGATAAAATTATCCACTCTCCTTAGATAATCCTGTTGGTTCCCCCTTTGCACAACTTGAAATTATTTGATGATACTTTGAACTTTTTATTGGTTTACCTATGGTTTAGGTGAAGCCAAATTATTTCCATCTTCTTCTACTTGGTTTTTACGATGCCTACTGTGTACCATTTTCGAAACAAAAAACAACCACCATAAGTCTTACTCTATAGAAACTGAAGGCTTATAATTTCAAATTCTACCACATCAACTATTACAAAAATTATTTCCAAAATGAACCCCTTTTATTTACACCAATTTATTTGAAAAATTTCAACCTCCTTTTGAAAATCAAATCATTTTGAAAATACCGGTACCATGCACTTTTTTAAAATCTTTCATTTGAAAACAATATCAACATTTTTCATAATCTTTTTCACCTTTCATCAAATAACATGTCATTACTCAAAATTAGATATTAAATCCTAGTGGGAAGTCATTACTATAATGCATTTCTTGCTCCTCTCATTGTAAAAACCCATGACAATGAGATTTCAAAATTCTATAGGTGTCTCCAAAACACTTATGTACCTAACTCCACAGTAACATAAAGTTAAACATAAAAATAATTGCTACATATTTTTTATGCTCTACATTTCTATTCCCAACAATTAAACTCATTTCTATGATCCCAACTCAAGGAATAGACAAGAATGAATTCAACTCTATGAAGACCTAACTAATGACTAGTTGTTCCGCAAGGAAAGGAATAAGATGACACAAATTGTCTCAAAAAAACATTTGGACCAAAAAAGAATCATACCATTTTAAAATTTATGAACCTTATAATTGTCTTCAGAGGGTGGTGAGATGTTACTAGAACTTAAGAGACATCCCTAAGATTCCAAAAGTTGGAAATAAATTCTTAAGGGCTTCAATAAATGTGTGGTATGATTTTCATTAAAGAATAAAACCATTAAACAAAAAAAAACCATAACCAAACAAACACTATATGATGAATGATATAATTAAAGACAACTCAAAATTTCATTTTTAAAAGACATACCAAAATCTAGTGTCACAGCAGAAGACTACAATATCCAAGTAAACAGTGGAAGACAAACTATCAAACTCAAAGATGATGATAAGACTCTAATCTCTACAAGATCCATACTCAAACTTCATAAAATAGCCTAAGTATAAGGAAGTGGTGCTAAATACATGCCATAATTTTTCATTTCCCATGTACTGATAGATGACATCTGCAAAAGGACCAAAGTTCCAAAGATGGGATGAGTACTACAACTCAGTAGGTTTTCCACAATGAATTCCCTACTCACTCTACTATGATAGAAAAATTTTAAAAATTAATATAAAAACATTTATAAAAAACAATTTGTAAAATAGTTTATTAATAAATATAAACAAGTACCATGTTAACTTGTTTTTTCAAAAAAAATCCATTTTTCAATGAATGAAACCAAAAAATGCTTTTAGACCATTTCAAAAGTTCCATTTGGAATAATTCTCTATTTCACATAATCACTCAACCACCCATGCATGCTTTGTTATGATAATTCAATACTCATTAGTGGTCTCTCATAGATATACCGAGTCATCACAAGGTAATTATATCCCATGTTCTATTATACCTTTGGCACTGAGTGTAAGGTCATGTTTCAACCAAGCCCCATAAATGAAATATGAACACACACTCCAAGTATTACAAAAAAGCATTCCAAAACCATTTCAATAAATAAACACTTTTATTGAAAAACATTTTCAATAAAACCATTTCAATTACATCCCATTTAAATAAATAACCCTTTCATTGAAAACATTTTTCTGTAAATTGAATGAAGAAATTATTTTAAAATCTTCATTTTAAAATAATTTCTTAAATGACATTGCCCAAAAAAATACCAAAATACCACAATTTAACCAAAAACCATAAATCATCAGTAAATAAGATTAATAACATGATTTTAACCAGAATTTCACAATCAGTTTCATACAATTAGATCAATTTGAAACCAATCCAATCAGTTCTATCAAGAGGAGTCGAGAGTGAAGCCACCATCCTTAAGAGTTTTGGAGAAAATGATAAATGACATAAAAAATGTCACAAAACCATGTTGAATCTTCATAAACCACATTAGATCTCCACCAATATCATAGAAATTCCAAATCTAAACATATTTGGTATCCACAACCTCAAATCTATCCAAAATGGGCATAAATATAAAACCCAAGAGAGAGGGAGTAGTAGATCTAAAAAAACATCAAGAACAACCAATAAAGATCAAATTCCATGAGGAATGGGATTATAATCACCAAGGTACACATTCACATCACCTTAGTATCGATGTTATAACCCCTCTTAACCTTAGAGAGAGAAAAATACAGAGTTAGGGAAACATAGGAGGGAAAACGAGGGTTTAAACCCTTAAGATTACCAAGATCCACTTTTTAAGGATATTGATTTTTACAATGCATGGTTTAGTCACACTGTTAGGCAAACTATGTGATAATTATGAATTTTTCAATTCCCTAAGGATGACTCTCCCATGGTTATCTCACACAATCACCAAACCCTACTCCAACCGTGCCGAAACCCCTACCTCAAAATGAACAAATCCATTTTTCAAAACGCACTGTTTCTCCTTAGTGGGTGCATGGTTTAAAAAAATATTTCACCATTCGTGAACCATCCCTCTTAAAAATATCTCACTCTATACAGTTTCCTTCAAGTGTTACAGAATTTTCGCCAAACGTGCAAAAATCATGAACCTTTATAAAAACCTCAAAACTATCCAAAAGTTATCCAAAATCTCCCAAACATTACCCAAATAATTTATATACATAACAATAATAATTAAATGGTTACTTACTTGAAACCAGGGGTGATACATGATGATATCCATGAAAAGTATTTCTTGAGAAATCTCACATTGGAGGGTGGTGTGACACGCTATCCCTCCATGGTGTCCAATGATTAGGATCTATTATGATAAACCTTATGTATGATATAAGGCCCTTCCCAATTAGGTTCTAGTTTCGAGTCTTCTTTCCTAGTATAATTAGTGTTTTGAGATTCAACAACAATTCACCCTAGAGGAACGATTGATGGTGAATCACTTTATTTAACGCCCATGAAATCTGGTTATGATGGACCTCCAAGTTGTGCATTATGCACAATCTATTCTCATATAGTTATTCCAATTCATACAGCTTTTTAAAATTTTTCATCATTTGAGAATAGTCTAAAAATGGATCTTTAGAGTGAAGGAAGATGAACCTATATTGGTAACACTACCTCAGTCCCGTATGCCAATGAGTATAGTGTTTCCTCTGCGGTAGTACACGTGGTGGTATAGTAGGCTTATAAAGCATGTAAGAGATTTTCCAACCAAAAACTCTTATCCTTTTAACCACATTCTAGGGTATATTCAATAGTGTCTTATTGAAGTCTTATATCTATCCATTTTACACCACATAATAAGGAAATGAGTGATTAGAATCAATATTATACTTCTGGTACAATTTCTTCAATTCTATAGAATATAAGTTTGTATTGTTGTCTATAAATATTTTGTGAGGGACCCTAAACCTGGTTATGGTGTTGGAATTTATGATGTTGATTATATTATTCATCCGAACTTCCCTGTGGGGTATTTCCTAAACCCATTTGGAAAATACGTCAATAGTGGTAAGGATATACTTGAAATGCATATATTTGGCTGAGGGATATGTCCCCACAACATGCTCCCCCCAAACTATAGACGGACATGCATATTTTACTATATGTAGAAATTATAGGGACTGATGGATGAATTTTTCATGGATATAACATGCATGACATTTATTGGATAATTCTATGCCGTCATGTATCATGGTTTTCAAATAATATCCCAACCTTGAAATTTTGTGGGGGGCTTGGTTCTAGACTGATGGCCACCACAAGAGCCTACATGGAATTCTTCCATAATGGATATAATCTCTCCTTCTGCTATTCATCTGAGGAGGATTCCATAAAATCCTCATTTTTATTTGGATTTCTGCTCATTTAGATCATCCTAAAATGTGTAATTTGTTTCCTGATGCAAAATCTGTTCCATTTCCAGATGATCAGTTAGGAGAGCCCCATTTTTAAGATATCCATTTATGGGTTCCATCCTTTCAGGGGTGGTTGTTGTCTCATCATGCTCTAGTGTAGTGTTGACCTGATTAACTTCTTCCATATCACATACAATGATCAATGAGACCTTTATTTGTTTTGTGATAGGGAATATTTCTTCATCCTGACCATGGACATCTAGGAGGTTGGTTTTATTAGCTAGTGTGTCGGTGCGAGCATTTTGTGATTGGGTAACATGATGAAACATGGGATCAAAGTGGAATTCTTCAATTAATCCCCCGATATAGCTAGTGAGAGGGGAATGTTTTTTTCTTTTTAGTTTAATATTAACTATTGATCTGCTATATCACCAATTCTAAGTCCCCTTTGATATTTAGGTAGGCTATGTGAAAATATAGGGATAGTTCCAATTTAGTGATGAGGGCTTGATATTTGTACTTGTTATTTGTGAAACCCTCGAATAGTGATTAAGATAAGGGAAAAACTAATTTGTCTAAAGATACAGATAAAATACATAGACCAACCAAATAAAACTCTTATATTTCCATCCTTGAATGGATAAGGCTCTGGGAGCTTCCATCAAAGTACATCTCCCATGTCAAGGGAGTGTCATGGGCCTAAAGGACCTCCCCATCCAGAAGCTTGGTGTCCTCTAGTGTATTTTTTAGGGCCTAATGTGATATAAGGAAATCAACTAGTTATTTCTCTTTCACTGGATTCTATGATATGAACTGAATTTTATTTTATGTATAATGACCACTCATCAATCCAAGAAACTAGTCACTATATAAGGCCAATGATATACATGAGTAGATCAATATGAGATACTAGGTGGACTTCTTGGTGCTGCAGGTAATGCCTCATCTTTTTGACCGCAAATATTAGTGTAGGGAAGTTCGTCTCAATAATATAATATCTAGTCTCAACACTTGGGATCATATGGATAAATTATATGAGACTATTTTCCCTTACCACATCATTTTTCTATGTGTGGAGGTTTCCCAATGAGTGTTTCATGGAGGACACATATAATATGAGTGGCCACCCTTCCACTGGAGGCATGAAAACCGATGGGTGAATTATGTATTATTTGATACCTTTGAATGATTTTTTGACCCTCAAAATACCATTGATAGGAGATTACAATCTTCATCAGCTTGGTAAAGGGGAGATATTTTCATTAAAGGTTAGATATGAATCACTAAATATGGGTGAGTTTCTAATGGATTCTCCTCAGTTCTTAGATATTTATGGGGGATGACATTTCTAAAATATAAATTGTATTTTCTAGGTCAACTTGGATGTCACGGTGGCATTCCAAAAATCGAAGGAGCTTTCCTAATGTTACACTGAAATAAAATTTCATCGGATACATATTAAAGCTTTATTTTCATATCTTGTCGAAGATTTTCCATAGATCCATGAAGTGATAACATCCCTATCAGGATTTAACAACTAGGTCATCAACAGAACACTCAACTATTTTTCCTAGAAATGGCTTGAAAACATGATGCATGGTGGGATGGTATATGGCAATAAAATTGTTTAATCCAAAGAGAATGACCTGATAGTAAAGAATCCATTATGGAACTCTAAAGTTTTTGGATTTTTCATCTTCATGGGACATTTTGATCTGAATATACCCCAAGTATCCATCCATAAAAGAAAGGGTTTGGAAGCCAACAGTCAGATCAATCAAGAGTTTTGTGGTCGGAAATGGGAAATTATACTTTAGGAAATACCGATTAAGATCTCTAAAATAAATACAGACCATAATTTTCCTTTTTTTCTTGATATGGATGATGCTGGTAATCCATCTTGGGTATTGGAATTATCAGAAAAAGATGGATTTGATAAACTAGTCAAATTATTCCTCTACACTGGTGGTATAAGTGGGGTGAATCATCCTATATCTTTTTTGATGCCTCGATGAACATTGTGTTGTACGAGATAGTGTGTAGCCACATTTAGATTCAGTTAGGGAATTTCTCAATAACTCTAAAAGAACACATATGAATGATTCTTTATAAATGTGATGGAAATATTCTTCTCTTTGAGGGGTATGGAGCACTAATTAGAGTAGGTCACTGGTCTTCTTCTATTCCATGATTTATTTGTTTGAGCTCATCTATGGTAGTGTAGGAACCTTCCTTAAATACGGGAGTATAATTTTTGTGGGCAACCTCATCCTCCTCTAATTATGATTATGTGGAGGAATTTTTAGATGAAGATGGAAATATAGGGGATTCTCCATCAGTATCAGGGTTAAGAAAGCAATTAGAAGAGACATTATCATCCCTTTCAGTTTGAGTCATCATAGAGAAATGCTGGATTTGATGGAATTTTACACTATCTTTGAGGAAAGTATGGGTTTGGTCTTCTGGTACTAGATACGTTAGCTCGACCATATTTATGGGGATCACATATTCAGTATCGAGCATACTCTAAGGATTCATAGGGGAAGTCCCCATTCAATTGAGAGCTAAAAACATTATATCATCATCCACCATTGGTTGTTTTCCTTTTATTATAAAAATATTCTTTAGTATATGTGGATTTTAAAGTTTTTAAGGATCTGTTTTCACAACATTGTATACTAACATTTCCATCCATGTGATACACCAGACACTGATGGAATGTTGAAGGCACTGCCAAGTGGTTATAGAACTAGGTCATCCCAGACATGACATTATATACGGTGTCTTACTGAATAACCATGATACCGTCATTAGATATGAGGACCCCAAACTGGGATTTAAGTTTGGTCTTCCCGAGGGGCCTTTTCTCATGCTAATCATACCCTTGAATGGTTAGATTTGTGGGAGATAAATAACCTTTACCATATCCCAAATGATAGAGGGTTTAAACTAGGATTATATTGAGCCTTGATCCATTATATATTATAGGCCTTTGGATGTTGAAATTATTGAGTTTTACAAAAACATATAGGGGTTTTATATGTCCTTGGATGTCATCTTCCTAATCCGGATCATTGAATAAGATGGAAACATGAAACTCTGAGGATATAGTCTCCACTCAGTAGACCTCAGTTACATATAATTATGTCTCAAATTCCTATGGGCTCTAGAGGGATGCAAAAAGTCCCTCTATAAGTTATTTTTAATGATAGATTGTATTTAGTATTGATATATTGTATGGGACAATAGAAATCTATCTCACAACATTAAAATTTTGTGTAAAATGTTGATGCTTCCCAATATGGGGACGCTCCTAGGCGTGTAGTTTTGGAATGAGACATTTAAGGTGGATGGGATTGAATTATATGAAGAAGATTAGGGGACATATTCTACTGGTGGTACGAGCCATGGTGTCTTTCCACTTTGTTTGGGTTGATTGGATGATGGAACCCCAACTGGGCGATCATGCAAGGAAATTGGGTGCAAATGACCACTGGGTGGTTTTGGGACACCTCTATATCTCTTTTGAACATTATAGAGTGCTTTCCCATGGGTCTCAGCTTCATATATGTCCTCTATGGGGATTTAATTAGAATATTAGGTCCGACCACATTCACATTATCCCCTATATCCTCAGTTTCAGCACATATGGCCTCCCATTACCTAATTATGTGAAAGAAAACCATATTTGGGGGAATTCTCATCATAATATAAGGGTTATTCCCAGTGCATCACTTTGGTAGAACAAAAGGCGATCTGTTCATCAAATGAGGATTCTGTTTTTTGGGCAGTTCCTGTGTTGCGAATGTTACCAGGAAGAAATTTTCAAGAGTTTGGGCCTGAGTGGGAGCTGAATAAGATATATCCTCTTCTATTTCTTTTTTATTTTGATGGTCACACCCACCTTTTGGAGGTACTTATGATGTTTCTTTATTCTTAAGTGGTAGATCTTTTTCAAGTCTACAAAATTGTGCTTTCAGGGAAGTGTGAGCTCAATCAATTTCTTTTCAATTATTCCAGTTGTAAAACTTTTACACACACTTGGACTTAAATTTCTACCATCTATATTATTCATTTTATCCTACAACATTTATGCACACCACCTACTTTGGAGAGTTTTCTAATGCAACATGCCAAGAATTGATGATAATTTGAAGTATGTCATTGAAGATATAGTAGTGTTGGATAATATGAACTAGCCTCCTATGGAAAGGGAAGTAGTAAGGATGGTCTGTGAAGTTGAACTCATCAGGATTTCAAGGCTATGGAAGATTTAGCTTGTTATTGTCCATGTTGGCCAAGAAATAACTAGGGACTTGTTAATTTCGAATTGAGTATACTTTTTTTATTGCTCCTCAAAATCCTGGGTGACACTAATTTATCAGTGCTTCTGGATGATGGAAATTTTTTGGGTGTCACTACTTGACCGGAGGTGCCGGGTAGTTTGGATCCTACCCTAGGGCCTCTATGGGTATTTATACTAGATAGAGGATGAAAACCACAACTTCTACTCTACCTGGAATTTTCCTCTATGCTGTGTGCATGAGATGAGACATGGATTGGGTCGACTGAATGGATCATTCAAGACAATATTCAATTTATGCGAAATCTCATAACCCACCCATATACTTCATGGGGATTTGAGGTGTCTGCAACTCATCCTTAATATTTTTAGCACATAATTAGCATAATTTATCTTATGATAGAGGGATACTGAGTGAGTAGGTCAAACATTTCCACCGTTATATAAAACCAAAAACCCTCTAATTATCACATTGATTGGAGTTTTTTAGGTCAATAATTTTTTATTCCTTAGCATGGTGGTGAACTGATAAAGGAACAAAAGACGATGGTCTTCCCATCCTGCAATAGATCTATATGAAAAGTTATTGTCCCAAACAAATGTTGGTCCTATCAGAGTCTATACAAAACTCCTTAGCTTTGTTTCCTTCTATTGATCTTGGAGTCCCATCCTTGGACAACATCGGGATACAACCATGTGATATTTTTTTGATGGTCGCATGCACCATAAAAGGAAGAGAAGGAAGGATTTCTTAATTTGGGTGGTAGTGGATTATCATCCACCCATTTAGGTGACATTTTCCTATCAGGCGGCATGGGTGTGTGTTTCCCTTCCATGGATTCCATATGAGTAGTCAGGGACTCGATGATGTTATGTAAATCTAGGGTCACAACAGTCAGAGTCACCTATCATCCATAGGGAGTAGGAGGGGGCTGATGATTTGGTCCCACTCTTATCATGTACTGATTCTTGATTCATTCTATGACTGAATGATTTACCTGAAGAGGGATATTCTATTGCTGTAATGAAGGAAATTCATGATAATTTTTAACTTACTTATTTATATAGACTATCTATCTAGATACAGAGCCTACGTGATTCTCAAATACCACTATTTTTTTGAGGATCGACAATGGGAAGGAGAATATCCATCTCTACCTGAAGATGATACATAGTGGTAATATTTCCCATGATTATCTCCTCAATGATTTTCTGTTGAGTTTTTCTCTCACTCTCATATTTGATATTTGTTCCTATGGTTAAGCTAATTAGAATCTCCTGGTTGGTGTTCAGTATGTATCCACACCTTTACATTTTTCTTTGGACTCTTTTTGCTGAGGAGGTGACAACTAATTATTCGGTGCTACCAAATTTTTGAAGCCTTCTGTGGTTTGGGGTGAATGAAACCACATTTGGTGCATCCAAATAAACCACCTACAGGGTATATTTTTTTTGTGTTGAGGTATTCTACATTTTCATCTTGATCAACATCTTCCATTTTGATAGTGACAACATTCAAAGAGGCATATCGAGCAATGGTGGTTGTTCCATTACTTTCAACACAACATGATGATTATAAACTACCTTAATTCATTTTTTTATTTAAACCCTTGTCCATGTTGGGCCATTTATGATTTATATCTGGGGGGGGGGTGGGTCTCCTTTTACATATGTTCCTTTTATCTTTCCTTATTAGTAATGACCTTGAGGGATTATCAGGTCATGATTGCAAAATGGGCCAAAACCATTAGATGATTGTCCCATAGTGGGAGGGATAGGTTGGACACCAACCATTTCCCTCCCAAAATAGAGATGGTTTATTATCTTTGTGGTTATTATGATGATGAAAATACCCCCATAACTATGGGGTGGGGGTCATTCAGGGCCGCAATTGGAATCTATTGGTCATATAGTTGAGGATCCAATGATTTTTGTCAGGAATTTGATGATTCCAAGGATTAACATGAAGATATAAATAGCCATATAATAGTGGGATGAGTTGATCTAGAATCACCACTAATTCATCCAGAAACCTCTAAAGGGATGATGAACCTAGACATGGTCATTGAGATGTAAATCCCCCCATCCCACCAGGATGAGGTTCACTTGTAGTTTCCCAGGATATGTCTGGAATACTATTGGGAATTGGAGATTTGAGGGGTGGAGGTTGTGGTAGATAGTATCCTAGCCCAAGGGGTCACATCTTCTCATGGACAGATATTTTGGAATCTACTATTGTGGTCTATTTAATGCGGTGTAGCTCTTCTCTCATAGGAGAAAGGTGCGACAACAACCCTTGATGAGAAGCATTCATTACGGGAAGTTGTTTGGATGATCACAACATTTGTGTACCTTTATAAAATTAATTCACATTGCTTAGAGGGCCCCATATTGATGTCATGTTGGCTATCCTATCCCTCTGTTCATGATGTCTAGGCATCATCGAAGCGGGCACATTCTATTGTAGTGACCAACTGGCCTAAGCATTTACTGGTCCCCTGATTTCTCAAGAAGATATAAAATTATAGGACTCTAAATCAAAGGGGTTATATTGTTCTAGGGGAGTGAAAAAGTTTAACACTATATACTGTATCAATCCTCAAAAATAGATACATGATGTGGCCTTGGATATCATCTGCTGAAGTGCCATGATGCAGTGATAACAAGCATGTTGCAGATTTGCATTGTGATTTTTCCTATTTTATATCCCAGGCCATGGGGATATTATCTATATCTAGGTGATAATAGAGTATGTTGATTTTATGAATTTGAAACTCATATCCCAGATAAGTGTGTTTTTGAGCCTTCAATCACTAATGAGTAGGCCACATATTTTGGCATAGGTAAGGCGTGTACTATTTTTATAGCTCATCTGGGATATCATAGTCATAATTAGTGAGGGGCCATAACATGATGAGGTGGTTATTTCCAACTAACTATATACACATGTCAATGTCAACATCCTCTTCATTAGACTTACACTCCTCTATTCTGTCAAACCATAAAAGATGGATCTGATGGTCGCCTATTGACGAGAGTGGAGAATTGTTGGATGTTGATGGGGAACCATATACAGTTGAACCTGATGTTTCAAGAACCTTCTTATATGATGGTGTTAGAGTTTTGAAAAAATCTCTATATAGAGGTGTCTTGGAAAGGGGATGGTTTCTTTTTTTTTGTGGGAGATATATCCATGGGGAGATTGACCACGGTGGTAGTTAGGAGTAGAGTCCCTATGATCCATATCCACATTACCATGAGGAGGACTATCATGGTAATGAAAGTATACTTCTCCCATATCAATACAAGATTCAATGGACCCTCATGGTGTTGAGAATATGACTCGAACAACCTCAAGGACATCTACATTGAGTAGATTAGAAATACAGGCCATGTTCCACATCATGGTCAGAAGATACCGAATTGCCTTTTGGGGTTGTGTAGGGATATGAGCCTGTTTTATGACAGTTGCTGGAACTTTCATGTAACTATCTAGTGCTATGGTAATATGCACTCACTACTGAGAACATTTTAGAAAATTCCAATAAGCTATCTCATTATTGATAGAAATATAGGCCTGTCCTATGACATGTTCCATTTTCACTTGGAGAGCCTCAGTAGAGATGGGAGTATGAGCCTGATCCTGAGACTTTGGGATATGTTCTTCACAATAGTATGATCCTAACACAAGTCTTGTTTCACTCCAACCAAGTGAGACCCGGTTGGAACTGAAATATGATCCTAGAATGAGTATAAATCCCCTCGAAGGACCTCCAAAATAGGAGACGGAATATGAAACCCCTCCTATATTTCCTTGGAATGATGTTGGAACAGTCATTATTCAGTCGAAGTAGGAATATTCTCCTAGATTCTATAACCTATTGGAATATGCCAGGAAGATTCACTAATAGGAATATGAACTTTTCCCAAGGCTTTTCCCATTCTGACTTGGTCAAACTCTACCAGAATGGGGTTATATACATCATCCTAGGCCTTTGGAGTATGCTATTGGACTTCTTCGACATGAATATTATCATGTCCCAAGGCTTCTGCCCCTATCACATAGTGAGCCCCAACCAGAACATAGATATGATCCTAATACCTGGCCTTTAGAACATGGTGTAAGACATTTTCGATATGTGTGTTCCCCTTTCCCGGGGCATGTTACACTCTCACCTGGCGAGACCTGGTTGGAGCTAGAGTATGAGACCAGTCCAGCACCTCTTACTTTAGAATATGATGATAATCCTACTAGAAAGGAGAAATTGTGTGATCTAGCTTTGTTGAGACCACTTTTTTCATGATTATCCGAGTTTTGAGTTGCCCTAACTATTGGGATATGATTATGTTCCATTCCCATTATGTTGAGCTTTGTTAGAATATATCGATGGAGTTCTTCAGTTGTTGCTAAAATATATTGTCATTTTATCAAAGTGTGTGTATGGGTATAAGCCTACACATTTTCTGTCTCCATTATACACTAGATGATGTCTTCAATTGAAGTGGTGATATGTTCCCACATTTTCCCTCCTTGTTCCATCAGAATATGTTGATAGGATTCATGCACAGGGGTAGGGATATGCGACTTTCCTAGGACAGTTGCGGGAATATACACACAAAATTATTCTGAGTCAGTAGATATATAATATTTCATGCTGGTTCCTGTCTGGATATATCGATAGGCCTGATTAGAAGAATTTTGGATACAATCTCTACCATGTATATCCAGTGCCTTACTCCCCCGATGAGCCTTACTTATTTCTAGTGCATGGGTTTCAGAGGTGACAACATGTTGGTTGGTACCCTTAACAGGTGACAAGCGGGTACCAGTGGGATGATGTTGGCAATGGTGGCCGATTAGTTCCCTCTTTTGTGACACACGATCCTAAAGTTAGCCATATTTGGATTACTAATCCACCTTCAATAGAGACTAAAGGTGGTAGTGTCCCACTCTAGGGATAAGCTCTTGAATTGTTTGATTGTAGTGACAAGTGATACTATCCTAGTTATATCCTTTCCTGGGAAATGTAGATTCACTAGTTTCAATTATTTGATAACCTCTTGGGAATCATCCATAATCGAGGTTACACCACATCATTTTTACTCCTAGAACATCTTCTTTTACACCAATTTTTGGAGATTTTGAGTAGGTGAGATTGCATTGAATATCGCAGGGGTATCAGGTATAGATGATTTATTATAGGAAATGCTGGATCATGAAGAAATTATCTTGAATCAGGATGTTGTTAGTATATGAAGGTATGAAAACAAAAATTAACAAAGTTACTGATTAGTGCAATATCATAGGCATAATATGATTGATCAGATATGCATGGTTAACACAATTTTCTTAATATTACTGATCTAAAAATTATACTCATCTAGAATTGTCAATGCAAGGATGGAATTATAGGAACCCTAGTTATAGAGTATTATCTATAAGATAATTTTGGACTTACTAGTTTGTTTGAATAATGTATGCAAGAAGTATCTGGACACATGATTGTTCCAACATTTGAGAGATTCAGGTTACGAATGTTAGTTTGGTTTCATATGGTGTGAAAGAAATGGATCAGCAGATTATAACCAATAATTTTTTGTTGCAGTGATTCTCATATTATTCACCATTTTTGTTTCACTAGGGTATCTTGATGTGTGAATGGGATGCATCTGACGGTTTGATTGTGGAGGATTTTTTTTCATAATCATGAAAATTGGATTACTATTGTCTCTATAATTAAAAACTGCTTATGGTTCCCACATTCGTAACTGGGAACCACTTTCCAAATTCTGGCGGTCCCCTGGATTCTCAGGCCTAGTGACTATTGGGTTCTTGCATTGGTTGAGAGGATGGGAGGTTGGGCTGATTGTGCGCTTTTTTGGGGGAATTATTCTCTACTTTGGGAATCTCTTATAGATTTAAGATATGTTTGCGAATCTATTACTAATCTCGATAGGGGACCAGTTACCCTAATAAAATGATCACAAGTTAATTCTATTTCATATGAAAAAGACCAGGGTTTCTATAGTGAATCAATCTATTTTTATTTGAGGTTCTCCATCATTATCCTGTAATGTTTGGTTTCTTATATACTAAATCCATATAATTAAGTTCTTAGGGATTCTCTCCCATGAAAGGAGGAAATTAATATTCTGCGGTGGGGATTGATCCATTGTGATGCATCATTCATATCCTTTTTATTACAAGAATCAAAATCGACGTAGTTCCTTGGACTTTTTTAGTTTTACATTATGTGTAAAGGACATATATGGGTGCTCTGGGACACCAAGTATTAAATATAGGGTCTCAGAGGGATATCCAACATATCCTGAGTACGGTGATAATCAGATTTGTCATAGTTCATTTTTTTGGGCTTATATACCGAGGCTATGCTTGTCAGTGTAGAGATTCGTGGTGCAAATGACACAATTATTGAAATTACCTATGCTCACGTGAGATATGCTCAGTGTGAGAAAAAAGGATGAAAAATGATAATTTTCATTACTCATGATATCTAAATTATATACTAAGATTTCCCTGAGATGATTTATTATGGTAATTAGGACATAGGGAGATGACCTACTTATCCTGATTATGGTAGGAATCAAAGTCATTTTAGTTTAGTTTATTTATCTCTATACTGATAGATGAGGTAGGGTAATCATCCCATGGGAATGATTGGATCTTGATGGTCTAAAATGGTATTTTCTCAAGACTTACATTGAAATGGATGTTTATTTGACAATAAACCTTAGGAAGGCATCTTACGTGTCCTATTTATTATCGGAATTAGAGTTCTCATTGTCAAATCACACCCTTGGGATTTACCCAAGGTATATTCTATTGTGTTGAGGATAACGTGTCATGACACTTGTGGGGGATTTATATATATCTTCTATTCTAATGGGTGGAGAATCACAATGAGAATGATATGATTTTTTCAACTTTGTAAGCTCACATGATCTATGCTCAGTGTGAGAATCAAGGGATCACAAATGATCACTGTCATTTATTGTATAGTGGGGGGTTTATGTATTGGGAAAGACATGTGGAGCTCAAACCTTGAAAAGGTGGCCTATGTATCCTCAATATTGAAGGATTTAGAGTTCTTGTAGTTTCTTTCATCAGGGCTTACACTCTCAGGTTTCCCTATTCTTTTTGGAGGTTTATGGTGTAAAATATATGACCAATGAAACTCCCTTGGCCTACGCGATCCATGATCACTGTGAGAAACAAGGGATGGAAATAGATCAATTTCATTTCTTGTAGAGATGAGACTTATATACTAGAATCACCTTAGATGATCACTATATAACTCAAACCTTGTAGAGGTGGACTGCATATCCTAAATATTATAAGAATCAAAGTCATCATAGTTCCTTTGGTCATGGATTACTATATGAGGTTGTCCTAGTCTATTGGGTCATATCATGTTGTGTCACTGGTCAGGGATTACATTCTGAGGTTTCCCTAGCCTTGATTTCCTCACAGAAAAGTGATGATTATCAACTTATCTTGATATGAAAAAGAGTATCTTCCTAGCATATCTACAATAAATTAAATGATACATTTCAGCTTTCTAAAGGACTTTATGTAACCTGGATAGTATATCTAAATGTTGTTTCATGATCCATGTTTACTTTTCAAAGGGTGCCTCATGATCCAAGTGGTTTATCTTAGAAGAAATCTCATGGATTGGTTAATTTTTACATAGGGTTTCACTTTATTCAGCTATTTGTTTTTGGATTAATTCACAAGAGCAGACTTGAAACATATAGAGGGTGTCACAAGAGTCAATACGATATGTCTCAAAGGGTGTCACATGTCTTTGATAACATCCTTGTTGGGAATCATGAGACACTAATTACATGTATGGTGGGAATCGCAAGTCTCAACAAACTTTACTAGAGGGTTTCATGGGGGCATAGTTGACATGAATAGATTATAATGTGAGAATTAGATGGAATGAGTGGGTGTCCTTATATGATTCAAGTGATGTATTTGATGGAAATTGCAAGGATTGTGTGGTGATCCCAGGGAGGGGCTTGTGATACTTAAGTATCATGCCCATTGGGAACCACATGATTTGATTTCACATGTCTTGGAGGATTTCTCATGACCCCAGTAGCATGTTGAACGAGTGTTAGGATATCTGGATGACATGTCCTGGTGGTATCGCGTGACATGGATGATTTACACAAATCAAATGAGGGTAAGAGAATATGTTTGGTTTCACATAAGTCTTCAACCTATTACCTTTTTTCTAGCACTTGTATCAAAAATTCCTTTGACATATTCAGTTCCAGTTTATTTTGAGTCCCACATGATCCAAAAAATGTGAAGTATGTGCTTCACACATCTTGCAATTATTCCTTCCCGTGATCTATGAATGATCATGGAAAGGGATTTATTCGTGGAGCATGATCTCTATGGAACTTCATCTTTATATTACATGATAGAAGACTTCTTGGTCATGATATCCACTGCTCTAAGAAATCTTCCTTGATTCATGGGTGTGATAATGCACCTAGATTCGTAAAATAAAACCCTGTGTCCGAGAGTCGTTATGTTGAGAGTCGAACCCTTTTTTCATTTTGGGGTGGAGAGTTATGGGACTCTCCACCCTGGTTGTGTGATGGTCTGTATGGAATATCTGGCATAGATCTAGGATGGAGTCAGAAAAGGGGTTTATCACCACGCATTTTCGTAAACTTTATCATGGAACACTATGAGGCTTTCACTGAATTTTCAACAACCACAAGTCCCTCCCATCAATGCCTTCATTATTGGATTATTTTCAATTAATGGGGACTAGAAGACACATGTAGATATGAAAAAGGTATTCTATATTTTCATATTGACATGTCTAAGGGCCTTTTTGAGATAGAAGTGCCAGTTGTAAAAGCCTTCACAAGATGCTAGATGCCTTTTTAGGGATATTATTCAAGGCATGGGTGTTTTGTTTGGGAGTCTATGTAATATCACGATGGCTTTTCTAAGAGTCTCACAGGACCATGCTGCAGAGTTCCTTAGCACATCACCATAATTCTATGATCGTGATATCTCTTTCTACCTCCCTCAATTTGTTTCATTGGTTTTTTTTCCAAAGGTCGAGAGTTTTTCGATATTTCATGTGTAATGTTGAGGACAGTTTATCTATTTTTTTGGTGGTGCTTTGCATGAAGAATAAAGGTCCTATGGTGATGTGTGATTATTTCAGGGAAAAAACCATATTTTTGAAATTAGGGAGACAAAGGGGTAGCACATGGTTTCTTGGACATACCCATGTCCTTTCGCACAATGTGGGAGATATGCCTGAGTTGTATTGCGGCGTCTTGAGAATCATTAGGGGCACATCGTGTGACATTCAGTGATCACAAGAGGATTACACCTAGTCCCCTTAATTTACATTGTTTTTATTCCACAAAGGCTCGGGGGTCTTGAGAGTTTTCATGAATATTGTCAAGTATTATTATGCTTCCCATTGTTGATATACCGCATGATCCTTGCATTCGTAATAAGCTTCCACCATTTGGGCCATTTTCCTTCTTATTTTCAAAGGATTATCAGGTTGGATTTTCATGTACTTGCTTCTAACAAACTTCCTAGCCTAGGGGTTCTTATCTGACTATTGTCTCATGGCCACTGGTTTTCTAGAGGGCCTTCTCAAGAGTAAGTATCATTTTTTATAGGGTTTCCATGATATCCATTGTAGATTACACACTGTGCATGGAGTTTTCACGTTACCTTATAATGGTCACACAATCGAGAGTCCTTTTGAGGCTCACATGATATGTAGGTCTCAACCGCCTTATTATTCCATTTCATTTGAGGGGAAAATAATACCCATATTCTATTATTTAGCCAAAAGGTTCAGGAGACAGGCAGAAACATGCTGCCATCATTTGGTGGGCGTCAACACTATCAATCTTTTAAACACATCATTCGGTGCATCTCTTGATCTTTATTAAGATTTAAATTTCTTAGTGAATGAATTTTATTCAAGATCTCATTATAAACAAGATACATATAAGAAATGGGTTTATAAATTTTCATATTTTATATTATAAGTATTTAAGTGAATTTAGTTGACACTATATGTTCCCTCTCCAGTAACAACTAAAGTATCCAAAATTTGAAAAGTAGCACATGTAGATATTGTACTAAATTCCTCACCTCCTAAAGTACAATATGAATATTTTTTTTCTTTATAGTTCTTATTATAATCTACTTTAGTATTATCAATCCATTCAGATATAGTAGTTTTGGGTAACTCATATTTTTATTCAATGAAAATCTGTATTTCAAAACCCATGATTCCAATATGCATTTTCATTTTAATCTTCCATTAATCATAGTTTGTGCCTTTAAAATAAATAATTTCAATTTGTAGAAGATACCTATAGTATATTATTATTATTTTTTAAAGAGGGAATTCCCAGGTATGGCCTTTTAGAACCTTTACCATAAGGGAACCCCCCTCTCCTAGAATAGGTTACTCCAGAGGGATCCCTTGTCGGGAAGTATCCGTTTCCATCCCAGAGGGAAGAGCTTCGTATATGGTGACATGTCACGAACCAAGTCTTTTATCCATCAAAAAATACTGAAAAAATGGCATGTGAAAAGTCCCAAAGGGATTTCCCTATCTTCATGAGCTGGAAAAAGTTCTTGGGTGTCATATATTTTGGTTTGGGAATGATTTACCCAAATATGGATACATAAAACATAAAAAAAATCGATACACCGAATCTGAAAAATTAATACCAAACAAGATTTAGGAAAAATCCAGAACTAAAAAAATATGTTACAAAATTAAAAATGTGGTATAAAGTAAAATAAAAATAGCAGAAAATAATCTCCAAGGACTTCACAGGACAAGGGGTCATCACCCACAATCCACCACCCCAACTCCGCACCGTGGATGAGAACTAACACCCTAAATCACCATCACCCAAAGCCTTTCCTTTACCTGTGTCAAATATGACCAATTATACTTAAAACCAAGGGGTTTAAGTAGGGTGTTAAGCTAATTACAATAGGATACCACCCAATTATTCCAAAGAGTATGCAATACAAGGTGAAAAGTAGGCAGTTTTAATATTTTAGGAAAATCAGCAATAAATTCCAAGAAATGCAACGTTCAATTGTAACATGTTTTCAAAATAAAACCTTAATAATGTTAAAAAATTTAAATAAGACATGTTATATACTATAATTTACATCCATACACAACCTGTAAAAAGTGAAAATACCACCAATCCAATGAGCACCAAAACTGGGAACACCCCTAGGCACTAGATATTCTTAGGCCCTATGTACCTCGTACCATGGTGTAAAATATCCACGTCAAAATATTTTTCCATGAATGAGACACTAGTAGGAAACATAACCATAACCTATTGGTCCCCAAACACCATCCATATAGTTTAGTAAGATTTGTTGTTATCCAAATGCTAAGTGAAATAGGGACAAACCCATCCGGATCACCAGCGTACTTGTATATATCCACCCACCTAGGTACCCAGGCTTCCCCCCTTGTGCTCAAACAGTTCTATCATTCTAAATACATCTATTTTCATATAATACACGACTAATATTCACATAAAAATAATATAGTATCTATACACACTTTATACCACTTAAGACTCACAACAAAACATTTGGATTTTCAATAAAACAACTTCTCAAAATCCCGCATTGTTTTGCACCCCAAAATCCTTGAAATTCCTAATTTTCACAATTATAAGTCACCAAAACATAAATTTCTGCCCAATAAATTTTCAATGAAACCAAAAAATCCATTATAGGGAAGCCCCATTTTAAGCAAGAAGTGATATCACTGTAAACCCTCCATTTTCACACAAACAGGGCACTTAAAGTCCATATTCTTCACAAAAACCATTAAATTTTTTTTTTCGTAGCTTCAAACAAAAGATATAAACATTAAAAACATTATTTTCAGCCATAATAAATATCAATAAAATCAAATAAGTAGATCTAGGGAATCCCAAAATGAACCAATAATATATTTCTATGGAAAACTGCTAATTTCAAATAAAAATGGAACTTAAACATCATTTTATTTACAAATACCACTAATTTTGTTTCTCCAATAATAAAATGATATAAAAATTAAAATATAATAAACATAGAATGATAAATCACAAGGATTTAATACAAATGGAATCACCAACCATAATAATGAAAACCACGAAATCTTTGTGCGAAAATCCTATCGCACCACCACCGCACCACTAGGGACTTATATAAATCCTAAAACAAATATAATAGAGAAAGAAACTCAAAATAAAACCCTATTTTCGAAGCCCTAAATTCTGTACATTACTAACTTCAATAGTAAATGGAAGAAAACCTAATAAAAAAGAATGAAACCCTAAGAAAATTGAAAGAATAAGGAAGGAGACCCACTTACTTGAGGTATCTTGAAGAAATATCCCCAAATACACCTAAACCTAAATTTGAAATTAGTAAAAAATGAAATTGGGGTTCGAAAAAGGATTTAGAGTTCATTTATGAACAGGAATGTGGGGAAAAGAGTGAGAAATGAAGGAGTTATGATGGAATCAAAATACCTCTTCAAATCATGACAATTTGAGAAAGATAGAGAATATTTTCCCTAATCTGTGATGTAAATGAGATCCAAAGAGGGAGAGAAAATCTGGGGTCGCGACTAGGGATGATGTATTAGAGTGGGAGGATGAATCACTAAAAATATTAAAAAATGAATAATTTATTAAATAAACAAAATTTGTTTTTAAAATAATAAATGGGATTCTGAGATGGCCCAATTTTTTTGAATAAAAACCCAAATCCACCATGATTATGGATTCTTAAAGGATCCAAATTAATATGTTAGCGTTAATAGGTTATGGGAGGACATTTTGGAAGTTTAATGGGTGAAAAATATTGAAAAATGAAATATTTATAAAAAATCAAAATTGGTTTTTAAATCTGGAAATGGGCTCATGGTTTGGTCCCAATCATGAAAACTCACCCATTCCAAACAAAAATGCATGGGAGAACCCCAAAACAAAGAAATAATGGAAATTAAATAAAAAATACCTTTAAATTAAGTCATGTATGTGACAATTCTCCCCACCATCAAAACTTTCCATACCATAAATTCAACCTGATGCTTGATCAGAAAACAGGAACGAGTACTCTTCATCAACCCAGGACTTCCACTCCCTTGTTTCATGTGTATCATTGTCATGTTGAAAAAGAACCCTAGATAGTGGAATAGACTTTCCCCAAATCATCTTCTCTTGTAAGTCCACTATTCGCACCGACCACTCAAAAATAGATAAATCAGGCTCTATATCAGACTCCTCCCAATTCAGCACATGAGATGTATCCGAGTTGTATTTCTTAAACTAGGAGACATAGAAGACATCATGGATGGATTCTAATTGAGATGGTAAGGTGAGCATATATTCCAACTTTCCAATAAACTTAGTGATCTCAAAATGTCCGATATACCGCAATGTCATCTTACCTTTCTTTCCCAATCAATGATGGCCAGACGAGGGGCCACTTTCAAGAATACACTCTCACACACAGAAAAATCTAGGTCTCAACACCTATGATAAACATATGATTTAAGGTGAATCTGAGCTATCAGTAATCACTGTATGATCAACTTGACCTTCTTAAATGTCTACTTCACCACACTCATCCCCAGCAGTGAAGTCTCACCTACCTCATCCCAACACAGGGGGACCGATAGGGCTGACCATAGAGCACCTAAAAAGGATCCATTTGAAACCAGGATTGGTAACTTTTATTATAAGAAAAATAATCCAATCCAAAATGGCTATCCCAGGAACTTCTAAAGTCCATGACACTTGCATGAAGCATGTTCTCCAAAATCTGATTCGTCTTCTGTATCTGACCTTTTGTTTGAGGATGGTATTCCATGATCATATTAACCTTAATCCCCAAGGCCTTATGAAGGCCTTCCCAAAACCAAGAAGTGAAACATGGGTCTTTCTTTGATACAAATTCTGATGCCACACAATGGAGCCTTACTATCTCTTGAAGGTAAAAATGGCCCAACTCATCTAATTTAGCTGTATCTTTGATCAAAATGAAGTGATCTGATTTTTTCAGACAATCTATCAGCACCCAAATGGAATTCTTAACCTAAAGAGTATGAGGAAATCCAAAAATGAAGTCCATGGAAACCTTGTACCACTTCTAGGTTGGAATGGGTAATGGATGGAGCAAACCGGAGGGCCTTTAATGCTCTTCTTTCACCTACTAGTATAGGTATCATCTCAAAACAATGTCTGCGATGTCTCATTTCATACCAGGTAACAAAAACAAATGACGAACATCATAATACATCTTGGTGGAACCCGGATGGATAACCCACTTAGACTGTTGCCTACCCTGCATCACTACTATCCACAGAGATAATGACACTAATGAATGTCCCTTGAAGCACATGATTCCCTCAGGAGACGATGACCAATAAGAAGATGTCTCCCCAACCTGAAGAAACTTTTCAACCGATGAAAAATCTCATCATTTGGTTGTTCCCTCTGAATCAACTCTAAGAGTGGAGTCAAATGAATGCCCACCAAAAACAAATCTATACTGTACTCCTTCGTGTCCACATGAATTTGAGAAAATAGCCCCATTAAAGTTCACTCATCAAAGGTCTTTATCAAAGCCTGCACTAAAACTCTTATGATCAAGGCATCATCCACCACATTACCCTTTCCTGGGGTATAGACAAAGTCAAATTTGAACCCCTATAGGTACTCGATCCAATGACACTACCTCAAGTTGAGGTCTTTATATGAGAAGATATTTTCCAGGATTTTGTGATAAGAGTAGACCACAAATTTATACCCAAATAGGTAGTGACACCAATTCTTCAAAGTATGCATAACAACTTCCAACTCCAAGTCATTGGTCTGGTAATTATTTTCGTGTGGTCGGAATTTGTGAGAGACATACGCCACCACATCATTATCATACCTAAGCACACACCCAAGACCCGTACTTGAATCATCCCAATACACCACACACCCCTTTCCATTCTTGGGAAAAATCTGAAGATGGGTGGTATTCAACTGCCTCTTCATCTCCTCGAAGGATTCCTGTTATTCTGGACCCCATGAAAACTTCACCCCTTTCCAGCTGAGTGCATTCCTTGGTGAAGCAAGCCAAGAGAAATCTCGAACAAACTACCTTTAATAACCAGCCCCGACGGAGAAACTCTTGATCTCGAAAACATTCTTCAGCTTCTCCCAAGACATAACTGCATTGATCTTCTTGGGGTCCATTAAAACCCCCTACTTTGAGATCACATGCCCCTGAAACTTCACCTCCCTGATCCAGAATGTGCATATGGAGAACTTTTCATATAGAAGTTTCTCTCTCAAAGTTCCTAGAATGATCTGCAATTGATGATCATTCTCCTCCTCAGATCCTGAATAAACTAGGATGTCATCCATGAACACCATAATGAAGGAATCTTGATACTGGCGGAACACCCTGTTTATGAGTTCCATAAAGACCCTTGTAGCATTAGTCAATCCAATGGGCATGACCAAATAATCAATGTGGCTGTACCTGCTTTGGAAGGCTATCATTGGGATATCTTCTTTTTTCACCCTAATTTGATGATATCCCGAATAAAAGTATATTTTAGAAAACCACCTTCCCCCTTTTACTGACCAAACAAGTCATCTATTATAGAAAAATCTAATTTTTTCTTGATTATTACCATATTCAGATTCCAGTATTCAATGCAAAACTAGAGGGACCCATCATACTCTTTTGCAAACAACATAAGAGCGGGCCAAGGAGAGAAACTTGGGAAAATGAATCCTTTGGATTTTATGTCAGCCAATATTATCTTTAATTTCCCCAGATAGGTAGGGGGCTTCCGATATGAGGGAAGAGATATCAGCTGTGTTCCCAGTGAAAGATCAATCCAGAACTCCACATCCCGCTCTAGGGGAAAACCTGAAAAATAATCCAGAAATATATCCAAAAACTCGTCAACTACATGAGGTAGTCAACCCTTAGGGTTAATAACATCGTCTTCAATCATGAGAAATGATAATTGAAAAACAAAATCTCCCACCTCTATGAGTGGAGGTACCGCAAGAATCAACCGAAGATCCCATTTCCCACGAAAAACCTAACAAATCCAATCGAGTGCCATAAAACTCACTCGCCATCTATTGAAATTTATGTGTTCCTAGAAGTGTACTAGAAAATAAATTCCATGTATTATTTCAAATAGATCTATATATAAGACCAAGAGGTCCCACTCCATCTCAACCTCTAACACGGAAAGCACACTTAACAGGCACCTGAAACCCTGCTCCTACTTCTTTCCCAGTAGTGTCACCAACTCCATTGAAAAAGACAACAACTCAGTTGGAAAATCCTGCATATCCAAAATATAGGTATAAATGAATGAAAGAAAGTCACCAATATCAAATATGGAGACATCTATAGAATATACGATCAAAATGGTACCTCAAACTGTTGACGGTCACACCTTTGGTCATACTTGTGCCTGATCCACAACATAAAGATGTCCATTTTCTACCTGAGGATGAAACCTTGTCTTTAGATATGTGAAGAACTGTATCTACCCAGAAGATGACCCAAAACTACTACCATGGCCACCAAAATGATATCCCCCATCCTAGACGGATCAGACTGAGGTGACACTCCTCTTGAAGCCACTAACCCTACCCCACTATAAAGTGGACGTGCCACCCAACTAAATCACTGAAAGTCACCAATACCTATACATTAATAATAGGGATTTGGAGGAAATGGAAATTCTTTCTGGATGTGCCCTGGTCTCCGACACTAGTGGAACACGACATATCTCACATCAGAAGCCACAAATGAAAATTTCCTGGAAGAGTGGCCTGTACTACAACCTCCCTTCTTCACTTGATCCTCCTTCTTCCTTTTCTTCTATGAAGAGCTTCCACTGCCCCTACTGAAACGATCCTAGAGAAACCAACCCTCCCTTTCCAGTCTATCTACACCATGCACACCAAATCAACCACCTTAGCATAGGTCCTCTGCTTAAATAAGAAACCCTAGGAGTATATATCTGGTCGAAAGGTATTCTCAAATCTCTAGGCCTTTGTTTGCTCATTTGACATGACTTCAAGAGCATACCAAACCAGATTAGAAAAATGGTTAGTGTACTCCATCATAGATATATCCCCATGAACAAGATCCATGAACTCTCAGGAACTGGCATATGCCAAGAACTCAGGGAAGTACTGTTCATTAAAGACAACCTTGAAACATCCCCCCCACATCTCCTCATTGTTCAGAGTTTGAAGCACCGATTCCCACCACCTGTGGTATAGAACATCCAACAGAAAAGATGCACACTTCACCCTGATCTCCTCAGGTGTATCCATGAACTCAAACATGAACATAATCTTTTTGATATATTCCTCTTCTTTATGGGGATCTATGCTACCTTGGAAGGTATGATGCTTATTTTTCAGGAACTCATGGGCCTTATACTTCCTAGGACCAGCCTCATATTCTCTAATAGGGGCTAGAACATGAGATGGTCCATGTCCATGTGCTTGTACAGCCCAAACCACTGCCTCTACAAGCCTTTGATCATGTAGTGTGGGAGAACTCTCTCCAACTTCCTCCCATGGGAACACAGGAGCTTTTCGGGGAAGCATGTTGCTACAAAATACAACAGTCACAAGAACAAAAATCAGTAAAATATTTCTGAAAATTTTATCAATAAAATCAAATATAAATTATCCAAACACATTACAACAATAAAAGAAACTACTACCCCACCCCCACCCAATGTCTACATGTAGTCTCCAGCCCACACGTCTCACATGGATGTGAATTCAAACAAATAATTCCAATGTCCCATAGTGACTCGAGGTCTTCCAAGAGAGGTGTTGGCCAAGAAACCATACCCATGACAAAAACACTAAGTCCTGATTGTCCTAGCTTCTGTCTTTCCCGACTCATCCCAAAATAATAATATATCCCAAAAAATATACCCCCTTCGATACCATTTTGTCACAAACCGAATCTGGTCAACATTAAAACTGATGACAAAACCAGCCCATGACATGACCAGATCAGCATTACATATCCCCACAGGCTGGAACAAGTTCCTGGGAATCATATATTTTAGTTTGGGAATGATTAACCTGAATATGGATACATAAAACATAAAAAACAATCGATAAACCAAATCTGAAAAATTCATAGCAAACAAGATTTAGAAAAAAATCCAGAAATGAATACATATGTTTAAACATACAAAAAGTTGTATAAATACAAATAAAAACAGTAGAAAATTATCCCCAAGGACTCTACACAACAAGGGGTCATCACCCACAAACCACCTCTACAACTCCACACTATGGATGGGAACTAATACCCCGAACAACCATCACCCAAATCCTTTCTTTTACCTATGTAAAAAATGACCAAGTCTACTTACACCCAAGGGGTGTAAGTAGGATGTGATAGTAAGAACAATAGGATACCACCCAAATATTCTAAATAGTATGCTATACAATGTGAAAATCATGCAGTTTTAATATGTTATGAAAATCGGCGATAAATTCTATGAAATGAAACATTCAATTGTAAACACTTTTCAAAATAAAACTTTCTCAATGTTTACCCATTTAGATAATACATGTTAAATTATTTAATTTACATCCAAACAAACCCTAATTTATGGTAAAATACTACAAATCTCATGAGCACGAAAACCCGGAACACCCCTAGGAACTAAATAATCTCGGGCCCTATGTACCTCGTACCTCGGTGTAAAATATCCAAGTCACAATTCATTCCCGTGCACGAGCCACTGGTAGGGAACATAAACATAACCTAGTGGTGCCAAAAATAATCCATATAGTTTAGTCAGAGTTGTCATTATCCAAATACTAAGTGAAACATGGACAAAACCCATCTGGATCACTAGCGTACTAGTACATATCCTCCTACCTAGGTACCCAAACTTCTCCCTTTATACTCAAACAATTTCAGCATGCTAAATACATCTCTTTTCATATAAAAACACCAATAATGGTCTCATACAAATAATACAGCTGATATAAACTCTTTATACCACTTAATAAACACAATAAAATATTTTTATTTTCAATAAAACAACTTCTCAAAATCCTGCATTACTTTGCACCCAAAACTCATTGGAATCCCCACTTTTCACACTATGGGCACACTTATACATACAAAAACAGAAATTAAAGCCCAATAACTTTTCAATAAAACAAATAAATCATTTATAGGGAAGCCCCATATGATCCTAGAAGTTATATCTTGGTAAAACCACCATTTTCACACAAACACGGTACTTAAAGTTCATATGCTTCAGAAAAACCATTAAAAAAATACACAACTGTAATGAAATGAGGAAAAAATTAAAACATTATTTTTAGCTCTAATAAAATTCATTAAAATAAAATAAGTAGCTCTAGGGAATCCTCAAATGAACTAATAAAATATTTCTAAGAAAACCCTTGATTTCACATAAAAATGGCACTAAAACATTATTTTCAATACAAATACCAGTAAAACCATTTTCTGTACCAACGATCAAATGATATAAACAATAAAATATAATAAACACAACAATGTAAATCACAATGATTTCATACACATGGAATCACGTACCACAATAATGAAAACCATTGAATTTTTGTGTGAAAATCCTACCACACCACCGCTGTTCCACTAATGACTTAGATGAAGCTTAAAACCAAAATAATAGACCAATAAAATAAAAATAAAACCCTATATTCGAATCCCTAAATTCTTTAAATTAGGAACTTCGGGAGTAAATGGAAGAAACCCTAATTAAATTGAATGAATATCTAAGAAAATTGATAGAAGAAGGATGGAGACCCACTTACTTGATGGATCTTGAATAAATCTCCCAAAATACACCAGTATATGAATTTTAAAATAGGAAAAAATTTATGTTAGGTTCTAACAAGGATGAGGTGGTCCTGTAATAACTATAATGGGGGAAAATAGTTTGAAATGAAGAAGTTATGAAGGAAAAAAATACTTCTTCAAATATAGACGATTTGAGAAGGATGGAGAATATTTTCCCTAATTATCGATGGAAATGATATAAAAAGAGGGATAAGTGAAGCTGGGGTCATTCGTAGGGATGTTGGTTTAATGTGTGAGGTAGAATCATCAAGAAATATTAAAACATTAATAAGTTATTAAATAAACAAAATTTATTTTTAAAATTGGAAATGAGCTTTTGAGCAGGCCCAATTCCTTAAATAAAAACCCAAATCCACCCTGATTATGGATTCCTAAAGTGTCCAAATTAATATGGTGGTGTTTATAGGTCATGGGAGGACATTTTAGAAGTGGAATGTGTAAAAAATATTGAAAAATTAAATAGTTATAAAATAAATAAAATTGGTTTTTAAATCTTTAAAGAGCTTATAGTTTGTCCCAAATCATGAAAACTCACCCATTCCTCAAAAAATGCATTGGAAACCACTAAAAAAATTAAGAATGAAAATTAAATGAACAATACCTTTAAAATAAGTCATTTATTTGACATAAAAACCATATTGATGATTGCTCGACATAGAAATCCATCAGCACAGGTGGGTTGCAACACATTTTAACAACCCAATCCGGGACTGAGTAACCCGACTAGATGAGTGGATTTGGGGGAAATAGAAATTTACCCAAAAGTGGGCTCCCTAGAATCGAACCATGAACCTCCCAAAGGAATTGTTTTTTACCGCACCTCCTTCACCGCTACACCACCACAGAAGGGGATCCTCTTATCTATTATTATCTTTCAATAACTAAATTTATAAATAACTTACATTTAGTATCTTTAAAATACAATTAAATTTTAGTTGAAAAGAAATTTTAGAAACCTCTAAGACCAGATGTTGGTCAAAGTGAGTAACTCGTGGTGGGGGGGGGGGGGTTAATTGAGTTCCCCCAAAAAAATTCTATTTTAATATAGTTAATCTAAAATCCAAAAAATTAATTTAAAAACACCCATTTAATCAAAATATTATAATTATATAAGTTTAATCTTTCATAAAATTCCTCAAAGTGGGATTAGGGATTAGATAAAACAATATATGAAATAATTTTAACATTAAAAATTAGATTACTTGATCAAAGACTGTATATAAACACAATTTAAGACTAACTATCAAAGTATTTGTTTTTTACAGGTTGAAATAATAAATCCAATTTTATATTTGAAATAATGAAATGAAAAATGGAAATACATTGCAGAATAAAATAAGGGGTTCATTCTCAATTTGAGGCATAATCACCCCCATAGAAATTATCTTTTACCAGAAATATTATTATAACAATAATTGGATCGAAAACCTTGATAAGGTTTTAAAAAACACATAGGTTTTTTAGGCTCAAATACTAACAGTAATATTTGGGAAGAAAAATTAGACTGGCCATGCAGTACCTCTTCCACAATAGTTGTGTGTATAGAAATAATAAAATTTTAAGAGAGTGTGTCTTGCACACTATAATTAAATCGAAATAGAATGTGTGTAAAAAATAAATAGATTAGTAAAATATACTGCTCAAATGTAAGGAATAAAATAATAGATAAAAATAAGAAGATATTAAAATATGATATTGTTTGGAAAATGATGCTTCAGATTATTATGGATCATTATATCTGACTAGGTGACGTGCTTGAACAAGTTTATCTAGAAGGGTAGGAAATAAGAGAGTCATAATGATCTATTTCTTGTTTGTAGATGCTCTGAAAACACTTCTATATAGATATCTTGATTTATTTTATGAAATTTAATTTATTTATTGTATGTTTTACACTTTCACCCATGCATGTATCATAATATAAGATACTCAACTCCCAGTTATTAGTTTTATAAAACCACACATGAAGGATTTCGATGAAATATATAGCTCTCCAGGTTGAAATATCCATTGAATAATAATAATAAAGATATCATGGATCCTATTATTGAGCACTAAATCAGGAAAATATGAACCCTATCTCCAATACAACCTTAGAGTGGTTTAGAAATAATGATTAATAAAACCACATGATTCTATCAGAATTTCATTACAGAACCTATTGTTGAAGGAATAAAATTTTAATGGAGGATAGAAAAACATTGGTTGCATACTCATATTGTATTATCTCTCATAGTGGAATAGAGAAATGATAATATATTATAGTGGTGGAGATGTCAATAGTATACAATTGGAACCAATATTATCAAAAACAATTAGTAACACATCTATAGGTAGGGCATTTTCTGGCTTCACATCTAGTGACATCACATCTAGAAATTTCATATCTGGTGGTAGCACATATCTGGAGGTAGGAGATCTCATAAGAGAACATTTTCAGTTTTATAAGAACTAGAGGTATCTGAGCTGGCTATAATGGAGCTAGATATAGGAAATACCTAGTGGTATCACTTTTTTGGTAGTATCATATGTTTGGAAGTAGCAATGTACTAATGGTACCAAAGTTTTGATGGTAGAAAAGTTCTGAATTAAGGGTGTATCATTTCGAACTAACCATGGATCTTCATAACTAACAGTATATCTATAATTATCTAATTTACTTTAAAATTTATATTCAATCATAAAATAGAAATATAATTATAAATATAATAATCATGATTTTTGAGTATTAAAAAAAGAGGTTCCAAAATCACCTTATAGAAATTTCATTGGGACTTTTCAAAACTATGACTCTGAAATAAAAAATTCAATATGATTGAGTAATTGTTATTAATAATATCCTATCCTTGATGACAACCTTTTCATTTATCCTTATTTATCCCATCGAGACCATGAATAATTTTGTTTGGAATTATCCACATTTCAAACCATTTATATCCATCCATACCCTTCACTTACCACTTTGCAAGATATTTTAATTTTTAAGTGTGGGGGTGAGGTAAGTCATGGTGAAAGGATGGAATATATTGTAATGGAAAAGTGTTTTTGGTGGGTGGGTGAAATTTTGGGTATTGGTAATGGTTTTTTATTTATACATTTTACTGGGATTATTTTACCTTAAAAAATAATAAATAATGGGTTGTGGCTTAGAAAAATAAAAAATCACCACTATTGGACATGAAATTTTTATCATATGAGGTTAGGTGGTAGATATGGAATTAATTCGAAGAATAATATTTAAAAAGTGAAAAAATATGAAAAATTAGTTTGAACAAATGAAATAAAAGTTAAATAGATTTATAAAATTTAAGAAGGTAAAATTCATTCATTTTGATTTCATTATTCACGACCTTTACATTGATCTTGGGAAGTGGGTGTTTTAATTTGTAAGT
Source organism: Viscum album (assembly GCA_963277665.1). NCBI lineage: Eukaryota > Viridiplantae > Streptophyta > Magnoliopsida > Santalales > Viscaceae > Viscum > Viscum album. The sequence goes on from OY728128.1 coordinate 66,781,403, forward strand.
TGAGATTTTATTTTTAAGCTTAATTTTGACATCATGAATTATGATTGATAGATAAAAATACTCTCTAAGTCTTAATAATTTTTAACACCAATACCAACCAACTAAATTCCTCAGATCCATTAGAAACTTAATTTCAAAGATGACATGATTTTATGTGTTTTCTGTATTTACAATGTGGAGAAAGTATTTCCTTCGAAAACTTATGAAAAAGTACATGAATTGAAAGTATTCACATAACTATATTCTAATTAATACCATGAATAATATTCAAGTGAGGTAGATCATGACTTTGAATTTATAACAATAAATAACTGAGAAGCTCTAATTTAGGAAAGTATAAGATCCTCCAATTTCAAAAGGGAAAAATTTAAATACTCGAATTAATTTTTTCCTTCAAAGATGAGAATTTGAAATTATGTTTTTTTGGAATAAGAATATTTTGTTTAGTATTGATTATTATTATTTTTTATTTATTTTAAATTTAAATAATGGTATCATTGGTTCACACTTTAATTTAATGTTGAGATTAAATGTTTGCGGTCTGCCAAAGTTCAAGTGTGATGGTATTTGATGCAGTCATTTTTTAGAAAAATGTAAAAAAAGTTCATAAATATTTTTTTTGGGATTTTAATCAATATTACCATGTGTGTGATTCCCTATATAAAAGTTGGGAAATCACCTTTGATGAAAAAATATGGAATAAATTTAATAAAATGTATATTTTGAATATTAAATTTTACTTATGATTTTATGGTGGAATTTTACTTAATTAATTTAATATTTTGTGGGTAAAACAATTTTTCAACCTAAAGATAGACCTTAGAAAAGGCCTATAAACCATATAAATAGCCCAAGAGGGTTCATTAGCTAAGAAATACCTATGTAAGGCTAACTCAAGTAGTAGAGAGGAGATAAATTCGTGCATGGGGGAGCCCACACAATGTGTTGGATAATGCCAACACAGGCTGTGCAAGTCGAAACTACCCATAAATCCATGTGTGAGTATAGTGGGAGTCCATCCCTATAGTTGTCATTTAAGTGGTAGATGGTGTTTGTTTGAATATATAGGAGAACTTTAACACACCAAAGATAGATGTGGGATGAGATAAGATGAAGGAACTCTTCATATTTTAACCAAACTACACTTCATTTCTTATCATCTTCTTCCCATTCCCAAGATCCCCCTCTATACCACCTACCTCCAATAGACGCCACCTATCCTTTTATATAAAACATCAGATACTATAACAACCATGATCATTATTTAGAATTTAAACATGATTTAATACATAACATTTCACTTAATAAAATCAGAAGATCAGGAGGTCTAGTGTATTTGGGGTTTAGGAACATTACAAAACAAATTAAAACATGAAATAAAACAACTCTATTGAAAAATTATTTGACATGACCAAAACATTCCTTCATACATAACACTGAATGAGAAAACCTAAGGATATATATAAGAACAGGGTGCGAAATAAAGCCTAGTAAGGGGATAAAAATTGAATAAAATTATGATAATAATAAATGTAAGACAAGGAATATTAATGAGGCATAAAGGAACATGAATAATAAGGCATGATAAATCATGATAAGAATAACATGGAAATTGTGGAAATAACATAAAATAGTACATCAAAAAAAAATAAGTCAAAGATAAACCACCAAGACATATTAGTGGAAAAAATTCCCATAAAAGAATTAGGTAAACCCTTATCCTAGCATGACGTATAATGACAGTAAAAATCACTCATTACATTGGAGCACTATCATGGCGCACCCTTCATAAACATTCAAACTCATGCTTAAGTGTGCCACATATATCATATAACATGGATTCATTCAACATCATAATTTTATTCCACGATCTAGAAATGTGAAAAATATACATGTAAGTCCCCAATATTTTTTTATGTGCATAAAGGTGAATACCCTTGGTAGAGAAATGGGTAAGGTATTCACCACCCAATTATTTTGGCATTGTATATCGCAGTGCAATATCGGAAGCATAACAACGTCACATAGGAATTCATAAAATGGGTTTATGAGAGATAAATGGGTATATAATCATTTATACATGAAATGTATATTAAGAGGGATATTTAAGAACATATCCAAACATATTCAAAAGGAAATGAGAACACATAACATAAAATGAATTCTTGATAAAAAGGGAATGTGTAAGATTCCTTACAGAATTTTGACATAGTAACGGGTGTACATAAGGGTTCATAAGAGGGATAAATGAGAGTAAAATGGGATTCCAAAATTTAAACATAAAATTTACAGTAATTTTGATTAGTAATAATGTATCCTAACTTATGAAAATTGAAATCAAAAGGGCATATCATAAATGAAGTTTTTGATAAAAAGAGAGAGAGAGAGAGAGAGAATCCCTTACAGAATTTTGACATAATAATGACTTAGGTAAAGGAACAAATGAGGGGGAATAAATGGTCCCTCATAAAAATAAAATAAATTTTAAATTAAGTTAATTATTAAAAATGAATTTAAATATAATCAATTGAAATTAAATGAAATAATCTCAAAGAAGTTTCTAGAATTACATGGCGAGGAGAGAAATCCCTTACTTGAAAGTGTGACTCCAAAGGCTTGGGAGGAGATTCTTGGGAGAATGGGGGAACCATTTGAGGACTCTTTGGAATATAGGGAATATATGCTAAAATATTGAAGTTGTTTTGGTGATGTGAAATGGGAGTTTGGGTGGGTTTATATAGGAAAGTAGGGGGTTTTCTTTATTATTTTTGTTTTGGAAACAACAAAATAAATATTGAAAACCCAAAACCATCCTATGGTTTATGCACCTAGTTTTTTACAAATGGGATTGGTATAAATTATTTTATTAGGCCATGGGATAAATGTAATAAAATATTTCCCTTTCTTATGTGGAGGTTAGTAATACTTTCAAAGAAATGATTTTAAAATCTTAAAATATATTATAAGTCTTGGAGGATTCACTAAGTCTTTAAAAAATAAATCAAATAAACTTAAAAATAAATTGTTTTAATGTAAATATATATATATATTTCCTATAAAACGTTTTATAGTAGTTATTGCTACACTATTGGGCTATTATGATGTCATAAAACACACTATATATTAATACGGTATTTAATTTTTACCCAAAAATTCCACTGTCTTAGAAAATTATATAAAATTCAACATTAGATAATTTCACTGTAATAATTCCAAAAATAATATTCATTTTATCTAAAGAATTTTTTAAATATGTGAATTTTCACTTTTTAAAATTAATACCGACATTTATTGAAATTGATGGGTTTTGACACCAATTGTTTTCGAACCCTAATAAAAATTACATGGGACTTCATATAAATTATATGATCATTTATATTTAAAAATGGTAATTTAATTATATTATTTTTTAAAATATTATTAAATTTAAAAAAAAATTATTTCATGAAAATTGATTTCCAAAAATAATATTTGTGCTTTAAAAATCATTTATGAAGTAACAATAATAGAAAGAAAATATATTCATTAATCAATAAAAAATAATGCACATAATTTTATTGATAGGTTCTTAGTACATATCCCTCTATCATACCATCATAAGACCTATGAGTAAGGTGAACTATAGTGGGGATTTCATGGGTCTATTCGGTGAACTTGGTTTGGGCTATGATATCGATGAGCTTGAACTTCATCTGTAAATGGTTTCACTCATTCTTAAGTTGTGGGATCTCAACTTGGGATTGGTCTAGGGAAAAGCCCATAAATTTTATCCCCCTAGGAAGCTCTGATAAATGGGACTCATAGGGTATGATCCTAATGGGTGATACCATTAGTTACTTTGTCTTTTCCAAATGTATTTCTTAAAACCCTATATTTTTACTAATAATGTGATCATTTTTCAAAGGCTATATTATCAATGGTAAAGATTTTTAACATTAATTAAAAATACAATTAGATATAATATAACATGTTCATTTATTTTCTCTAACCATAAAACATTAAATTAAATCAAAATAAAAGTTATTTTATTCATAAATATTCGGGTCAATACAACCTTCCCACCTTAAAAAAATTCACCATCAAAATTTACATTTCTCGCACTAAAATGGAAGATAGTAACTCAACTTCCTCACTTCCTCTGGTTCCAATGTTTCTTCTTCAGACTTGTGGGGTTTCCATATCACTTTTATGAGGGAAATTTTCTTATTTCATAGAAATTTTTCTCTATGATCTAAGATATTAAATGGCTCCTCCTCATAAGAAAGGTCATTCTCCAATGGCACCACCTATAGATTGAGTACATGTGATGGATTTGGTATGTACTTTCGTATGAGGGATACATGGAATACATCATGTACCTGATATAGGTTTGGTGGCATTTCTATTCAATAATCCACTATTCCAATGCGTTCAAGTATCTCAAAAGGGCCAATGTACCTTGGACTAAGCTTTCCCATATTCCCAAATCTAACCACTCTTTTCCATGGAGATATGCCGAGAAATACCTTATCTCTAACATCAAACTCTAGGTCTCAACGATGATTGTTTGTATAGCCCTTTTGTCAACTCTGAGCCACTTTGATGTGTTGCTGGATGGTCTTAACCTTCTCCACCATTTCCCCAACCATTTCAGGTCCATGAAGTTTTTGTCCCCCAAATTCATCCCAAAATGATTTTGTTCAGCACCTTTTTCCATAAAGGGATTTATAAGGGCTATTTAGATACTTGAGTTGAAACAATTTTAGTAAGAGAACTCTACCAAAAGAATATGTTGGTCCAATCCACCTTTGATTTCCATTGAGGAAGCTCTAAACATATCCTCAATTGTTTGGATAGTATACTCAGATTGGAAATCGGTTTGAGGGTGATAAGACATACTGAAGCTCAGATCATTATTTAGATAATTCTAAAGACTTTTATAAAAATTAGATATGAATATTGGATCTCTATCGGACATAATCGATAGTGGTACTCTTTTCAGCCTTACCACATATCTGTTGTATATCTGTGCCAGTTGAACTAGTGAAAAATCCTCTCAAATCATGGTGAAGTGTGCAGTCTTTATAAGATGATCCACACCAACCCAGGTAGAATGTTTTCCCTCTTATGGGTAATAGTTTCATCATCCCCTTAGACTTCTTCCTCTCAGCCTTCACTTTCTGATATAACATGAAATTTGATGAATATTCTGTGATCTCCTTCATCATGTTATACAACCAATAGTTCTCTCAATGATTTTGGTACATATTTTTGTTTCCTGGGTGAATGGATAAATTCAAACTATGTGCATCATCAAAAATTTCATTATTTAACTCAATATTTTATGGAACACATAGTCTAGACCCAAATGTTAAAATTTCTTATTCATTAACACTGAACTCCGAGATTTACCTTTTCGGATAGTTTTAACTTTGTTATGAATTCCCATTTCATCGTTTTTATCATCCTTTCACCTTTCCCAAAGACAATATTGAGGAATAATTTGTGAAATAATTGATGATTTTAATTTATTTTGGAATCCCATGTCCATCTTCTTCAAGTATAAGAAGATAAGATCCTTCTCAATTATCATAAATGATAGAATTTCTTGGTCCTTTATACTTATAGAATCTTCCACCTAGTTCAATTTCTCAGGATGGTAGTGGATTAACTGGTTTTAGTCTTTGATAAGCTCTAACCATCTTCACTAGAACATATTTATCTCTTCCTATGTGAATATATATTTGAGACTTTTGTGATCAGTATATTTTTTACACTTCTCCTCAAAGAGATAATGTCACTATATATTCAGTGAAAATATCACAGCTTGCAACTCAAATCATGTGAGGGATAGTTTTACTCATGTATTCATCTTCCTTGAGGCATAGGTAGTGACTTTGTCATATTTCATCAACACAAATCCCAATCCCTTATTGGAATCATCACTAAAAATTATGAAGAGTTCCCCACTTATGGGTGATGTGAGCACATGGACAATGATAATCCTCCTTTTTAACTCCATGAATCTTTATTCACATTAATCATTCCATGAAAATTTGACTCCATTCCAATTTATCTTGGTAAGAGGGTTTGACAATCATGATAAATTTCTCACAAATAGGCGATAATATCCAACTAACCCAAGGAAAATACGAATATATATCATACATGTTGGCCTCATCCATCCCTCAATTTCTCTTTTCTATAATGGATCTATAGATATCCCATGGTTTCTAATGATATTCCCCAAGAACGAGACTTCATTAAGCTAGAACTCACACTTGTTGTACTTTGTATAGAGCCTCTCCTTTCACAAGGTATTTAACACAGTGCTCATATTATCCTCATAATCCTCATAGGTTTTGTAGTATATTAGAATATATTCTATAAAGACTACCACAAATTTGTCAAGGTATTTTCTAAATACTCTATTCATCAATTCCATGAACATTTCTAGAGCATTAGTGAGTTATAAATGCATCACTATGAACTCATAGTGCCCGTAACTTGTACGAAAAGAAATTTTGGGTGTATCCTCTTTCTTAAACCTTACTTGGTAATATAATGTTCATAGATACACCTTGGAGAAGTATTGTGCTCCACATAGCTGATCAAACAAGTAATAAATTCAGGGAAAAGGATACTTTTTCTTTATCGTGATTTTTTGAGCTCACGATAATCAATGGAAAGGTACATTGACCCATCCTTCTTCTTGATGAAGTGGAATAGTGTACCCAATGGTGAAGCACTTGGGCATATAAGCACTTTATCCAGATTCCCCTATAGTTATTTCTTCAGTTCCTCATGTTTCAAAAAATGAATTCTATTCAGAGTCTTGGATATTTGAAGTGCCCCCCATATTATCTCGATCAAAAATTCAACCTCTCAGATAGGAGGAAGACCAGACAATTCCTCGGGATACACATCACTATATTCCCTCAAAATGGGAATTTCTTAAATAATGGTTTTTTAGAATCAATCATTTGATCTAGATATGCGTGTTCATAGAGAAATAATATCCATTCATGAGATGATGGTGCTAATGAAGATTCATTATCCACCTTACAATTGTATAGAGCCAGGGATCGATACGCAATACAGAGAGTGATTTGTTTCACATGACAATTTATCATGGATCTATATATGGAAACCCAATACATTCCTAGGATTTCATCAAATTCCATTAATGGGAGAGTTATAATATTTTCTAGAAGATAATTCCCATTAAATTCAACATGTGATATGATACTCAATGATGTTTTTGCTAATAATTTAATATCATTTTAGGTGGGGACTAAATGTCCATAGAAAACATACAAGATAAGCTTAAAGGAAATGAATTGAAATACAATATGACATACAGTACTTTGAAGTAGTGGTTACATGTAATTCATTCACCATTATACATATCAGTATAGGAATGTTTGAGCTCCCTTGATCCTTGAGGTTGTTGATGCTCATCATGCTTCTCTACCCTTGGAATAGTGCATTGTCTTAGATAATGCCCAAATTCTCCACACTTATGACATATAATTCTACAAGGTGGATTGGAGTGAAAATTATTTCCATCCATTACCTTATCTATTTTCAAGTGAAATTGGCTACTTTATATGCAATCTTTCAACACTTAAAGCATCTCTTTTCCCCTTTGTGACATTCTTCTTTGTGCCTCTTTCAACCCTTATTGCATGAAGGAAAATGGGACATCTTTCCCTTATAACCTTTATCATGTGGACTTTCATGAGATCAAATATTACACTTACTTGAATTCCTTCATATTTAAAGAGTTCCAATTGTTAATTTTAATTTTTGATACCTAGTTTGGAATAATCACGATATGTCGTACTTGATCTCCCATCTGATTGGGAATCTCATTTTGGCAGTCATAACATTTTCCTTCACATTAGTTTTTTACCCAATTCCTCCTATTACCTACCATTTTATTGAATAAAATGGAAATTAAGGACTTGTATCTTTAAATATTAGACACATAAAGGGCAATCCAATGAACATAAAGGGACACTTATGAATTACATTTATCTCCTTAACTTATGAGTTTTTAGGCTTCAATCTATGTTATCCATGTTCTAATTGAAAAAATATATTCGTATGGGAATTTTTGGTTCCTTTAATAAGGGATTATAATGAGATTATGAATTTACCAAATCAAATCCCTTGGTATAGTCAAACCAGGTGTGCAGTAAGGCCCATTATCGTGTACCATATTTTCGTGAGTCAAGCCCGGATCACCTTATCAGAGTTATTAATCCAAGGCACATCTGTGCTAGAACCGTGTCCACTTTTAGTATCTATATAGGGGTGTATTTTCTTGATAAAACACTTACTCCAAACTCACCAAAATTTAGGGATGTTCTCTTACACTTAGTCTTATCCATAAGTATTTTCACAAGAGTTTTGTAATCGTAATCCCAAAAATAAATAAATCTATCCTCAGATTCCAACTATAACAACGCTAATATTTATTTCATACTTAAAAATGATTTATTACATAAAATTTCACTAAATACAACTTAAAAGATCGAGAGGTATTGTAAAACCCCAAGATTTCATAGTACGTTATTTCTTCAAAGTAATCCAATTACTTTCACTACACGCAACACTGAGTTTTAGCGCACCATGACTTACCAAACTAGTAGTTAAAAAGCGGATATGAATAGTATTAACTAAATTTTGAACTTTATATAATCCTTACAATTTTATAATCCATATTATGAGTTTCTTAGACATAATGTAAGAACAAATACATTTTTCAGATAAAAGAAGTATTTTTAAAAAATTGCAATTTTTCCGCCTTTTAATGGAGAAGCCTTTTTAAATCCAATATTTGAAACTATTATATATTCAATTTGACAAAATAATCTTCTTCTTTTGAATTGGGACATAATAATTTAGGTTCAATAAAGTTTTGGTGTTTTTATGATAACTTTCATATTTGGATGAATAGTGAAAAATACAATATTTTAACTAAAAACAACTTTTTTAATCCAAATAAATTATATTGTTAATTTAACAATTTTAATGGTTTATTTGTATAAATAGATTTTATTTTTACCATTTAATCCAATGATGGTCATTGTAAGTAATTTCACTTTGAAATTGGACATAAACAAGTGTCAAAATTTTGATAGTTATTGTTTCTTAAAAATATGCCTTTTGGTTTTGACAGCGGGAATTAATTTTAAATTAAAAAATTCAACCTCTTTGTTTTGAATTTGGTAAAATATACTTCACTATTGAATTATGAATATGAAAATTATCATAGGGTAAATTTTTGTTGTTTTTTTGAAAACATTTAATTTTTGATGAATAGTGGAAAACACTAGGTTATAGTTTAAAACCGAATATTTATTTAAATAATTATTTATTTTATTTAAATTTATTTTAGGTCAAAATAGATTCATAATAGCTATATAATTTCAATTTAATTCATTATAGTCAGTTTATAATAATTTTAGATATATAAAAAGTTTATTGAACTTTTCACAGTCTTTTATCCATCTCCTAGGAGAATTTGTAAATTCACATAAAACTTAATTTTACCGCTACTGTGAGTTGAATTTCGAAAATCTGAGAGTCACGGTTAATATCATGGAGTAAAATTTGGTTCAATAAGGTAAAAATAATTTTTTGTGAATAGTATATTTTTACTTTTATTTACCACGGTTAAAAGTAAATAAGGTAATTAAGGGTAAAAATGATATTATTATTACCATAATACATGTCCTAATTCTATTGGATAAGTGTAATTCGGCCAAAAAAAACTTTAGGAATAAAATCTGATCCTTTAGTTCCACTTTTATTATATTAGTACATTTATTATTATTTAATATAAAGAATAGTTAAAAGTGTTAAATTCAATGTTTTTTAACTAAACCATTTTTACTATAGGGTTATACATAAGATAAATTAGAATATAAATATTCATTAGAAAGATAAAAATATTTCATACATCATGGTATTTTATTTATAATTTTTAGACATTAAATAATTAAATTTATATATGACACAATTATGATGCAGTAATTACCTTATTAATGATAGAATCAAAAAAATGGTATTATAAATATTAAAATAAATATAATTTCAATGTTTTTATGGAATCCACGAATTTTATAGGTGACTATGACATGTTAGGTCTGATTAAATGAATCGATTTATAAGTAATAAAGTTTTGATGACTTTCAAAAAAACAAAATACCAAATAGTGTAAAAATTGACATAAATTAATATTTAAAACAAATACTATATCATTGGTTGATATAATATTCCTAAAAATTTAAGGTTCGGCCAAAGGGCTTAAATAATATTATATATGTCATTAATGAGCCACTTGAGGTTCTCTTGTATGTTTAGAGTTTGTTTATTATCCATATATAGTAAGAATACAAGAAGACATAGTAAAAGTTAAACTATTTAACTAAGAGTTAAATCTAAATGATAAGCTTAAAATGATAACCTAAACTTGTCTAAAACCTATTGGTTGAGAGGATTTCGACCCAAAACCACCTAAGGTTATAAATAAATTAATTTTTAACCATTATAAACTAAATATGATTGTATAATAAATTAATACTTTGATCATTTCCTAAAGTAACCCTCACCCCTCTTATAAAAGGGCACTTCCCCTTCTCTCAAAATCACACCTCCAAAGCCATTTGGCTTGGCCCAACCCTAACCAAATATCCTCCCAACTTCTCTCACATAAACCTATAGGCCTTAGTATGATCAGAAATCCAACCTAATGAGCCATTTTGATCAAATAAAAAGGAAGAACCCGAAGAAGAGGTAATTATTTCACAACCCTCTTTCAAGTTCCTTCTTCTTCCACTTCTTCTTTCTTTGTTATTTAAATTATAAAATAATAACTACAGGTGCTTCTTTATAATATGATCTTATTATAAATATTTCTGAACTATATTCATTATTCTATCCATCTTATGAATTATAATGTCACCATGCGTGCGTACGTACGACTTACCGTCTCCACACAGTGGTGTAATTTTTTATTCAACACTATGTTATTTGGATGGATATAATGATGAGTAATATGTATATAAATAATGAAAATAACAAGATAATGTCTCTATAAAATTAATATACCATCCAATTCCACACCTTTAATGAAATGATATTTTCACTCGTGCGTACGTACAGATTACCGTCTCCATGACGTGATGATATTCATTTCCACATTCACCATTCATCGACGATTTTAAAAATATACATTACTAATATTTTTGTAATATATGAAATAATAATTCTACTGGATATATATATATATATATATATATACTTACATATATTTTATTCACTTTGTTCGGTTCAATACGTTATGAAAACGAAACAACGTTTATGCGTACATACGGACTACCGTCTCCATAAATGGTGTTTTCCATTTTATATATATGTATATTATACATATTTATATTCTAAATATATATGATATATAAATCATGTTTTATATTCTGATAATATTTAAATCATGATCTAAGTGATACAATAAAGAGTAACAAGTAAAAACGCGTACGATAAAGAAAGCGATTATTACTCGAAATGTTAATTTAACACAAAAATTATTATTAAATGGGTAGTATAAAGTCATAAATGAATAATGTATGATATCATAAATATTAATATGGTTCTGTTATAATTTAATAACATACTATGATCTTCATACAAGAGGTTAAACGTACCCTTGACTAAAGGAAAGTGCAAGGTAAGGGGTTTTCATCTCACTCCTTATTCCCGTGAGATTCATGCCATATTGCCACTATTACCTTTTGTGTGGTGTATGTACTGCCCATAATGGTATTCTTTGTGTAATACACTTTAATTTTGGTGTATTTACATATTCATTTTATGATACCACTTTCATGGGGTGAATGTTTCGTTAGTTACCAAATTGGTAAGGGTTAATTTCACAATCTCTTTATTATCCGAGGATGTTTTATAAAAGTATCTACTTGGACATATTTATTATCCATGTCCATGTTTCATAAAATGGGTTTCAAAGGGATTATTTTAAGGTAATATTTACTAAAACATCATTTTAAATGTTTTAAGGATTTATCTTTCTAAACCCTTTTAATTAATTTCCATGATTTCAAAATGATTTTCAAGGATTTATTTATATGGACCTGAATGATTTGAAATGATAATTTTTTTCAAAAGTTTCAAAGTGGTATGGGAAAATTTGATTAAAAAATATCTTTTAAATGAATTCCTTTATAAATTGTGATACTTTTAAATGATTTCATGAAAAATGGGTATTTTTATAAAATACATTTACTGATCATTTTCATCTATGTCAACATCCTTTGAAGGATTTTAAGCTTATTTGAAGATAATTTATTATGATACAAAAATTACATGTTGTATTGAAGGTTTTGTGATATGTTTGACTGTGGATGTGTTATTTTGATACCATTCATGGTTTACGGAGAAATTATTGACATTTTGTATGCTAGTTTTGATAAAAATGTTTATATTATGTTTAAACCTATTCATATGAGGAATGCATTGGAATTATTAAGTGACGGGTGGAGACCGCTATAGCTACTCGATGCATCGGTAGGTCTCATGAGACAAAATAGTTTCTTGGCACAAGGCCTTGACTAAATCTTATTTGTAGTCTTGGCATAAGGCCTTGACTATGTGGTTATGATAGTATGGCATTATGTTTTCCATCAATATAAAAGTGGTTAGTGATATTTCATGTGATTATTCGACTGGTAGAATATCCACGTGAATAAGTAAATGGAATTACTTCATTTCATTTTTTCCATATTATGCTGAATTTCAAGTTTAAAAGGCTTTTGTTTTATTTTCACATTTCCTTAAATGTTTATGATTATTTATGAATGTTTCCACTGTATTGTTATCTTTACTGAGCATCTAAGCTCACCCATTTCTATGTTTTATTTTTCCTAGGATTCTAAGAAGAGTATTGTGAATGTTATGCAAGGTTAAGCCAAGAGAATAATGACGTTATTAAAGGATTATTTTTGTAGTTTTGTATGTTATAAAGTGGAATGTAACATTCATCTATGTAATCTATTTTCCAAGACTGCTAAACCGATTGGTCCTTTGGGGCTTGATTCCTTGTAATCATTCCAATGTATTAAAATAATGCACCGACTCTGGGTAACTAGGGTTGGGGCATTATAGTTGGTATCAAATGAAGTTTAGAAATAACTTTGGATGCTAGATTTAGATAAACTCTGATTAGAGTACATAGAACTAAGATTGACTTTGAGGATTAGTATAGAATAAATTCCTAGAATTTTGGTAATGTAGGGATTTTGTGAGTTTTCCAAGAAAATACATCCCTGTTGAGATACGAGAAGGTAGAGGTGGCTCTGGCACAGATCTACCTAGGGGTAAAATTCGAAAACACCGCTTTGAGATAGACTCGAACGGGAACTGGTGCACGACTACAGGACTTGAATCACTCTTGGTTATGACACTCCCAGGGGATATTCTTAGGTTAATTCTCATTTTCTTTACAAATCATTATGATGGGTTTATGAGTATATACCTCTTCAATGAAAACATCTTTATGATTATGGATTATATCCATAAACCATTCAATTTACATTAGGTATTTTACAAGTTTGGAATTATTTCAATTCATAAACTGATCTTGTTTATGCTATTGTATAGAAATATCGCCCAGTAGAAGGAATATGAACTCCAGCAATTCATATGATCCAAAGAGTAAGAAGGATCATATCTTTCACGGTATTAAGCCAACATTTAGAAGAGAAATAATCTCCCATGTATTCTCAAATTATGAAGAAATAGTATCATGTGTTAATAAGATAAGTAAATAATTCTCTATGTCCTATGAATTTAAAGGGAAGAAAGAGAAGAAAATGACGAAAGAGAGGAATATGGATAAAGGGAAGAGGGAAAAGAAGAATTTTCCCAAATGTGAAAACTATGGGAAGAAACACCCTGGAACTTTCTTGAAGGGAATGGGAGTTTGTTATAAGTGTGGAGAAAAAGGACACCATGTACGTGACTGCAAGGGTAAGAAAAAGGTTTCAAATGTTCAATGATTCGTCTGCAAGGAGTTGGGACACTATGCAAACCAATGTAAACATCATCAGAGAATGCCCCAAATGATGCTATTGGATAATAATCAAGTTATGATACTACCACATATGAGGAGGAATGATTAGAGTTATTATATTTTTATTAAAGAATTATATCATTTGAGTGTTGTATCAATAATGTACTGGTTATAATAATTATGGAGTATATAAGGATTGTGCTGCAGTACTATTTCATTAAGGACTTGAGATTGTGTGGAACCAAGAAAAGTGACCCAACAGAAGGTTATTTTTTTGGAAAATATATGGTTAAGAGAAAGATAAACCATAATATGGTTCTGATTCCGAGGTAGTAATTTTGGAATAATACAATATTTATTTGGATAAATTATATTGGATATTCCTGACTACCTTAAAACTGATTAATGATTTTTATATTCCATCATTGTTGGAGTTTACAACATTTTTGGAATGAAGGAGTATATCCAGTTTTCTATAAATAATAAGGGATCATGAATGTAATCAATAAGGTTTTATGGTAATTCAGGATGTTTCAGTGTTTTAAAAGAATACATGATGAAGGTCCTCACATGATATTATGCGGCAAAAATGATCTTCATTGTGTTTACCTTCCTTATAAATTTTGGACTGTGAGTTTGGACAGAAGTATTATGGATAATTCTAGTATAATATATTTTTTTGATTTCCATAAAAGGACCACTCAGAGTTCAGGCAAAAACCTGTTGCGTCCGTCAAGGCCGTGAGACTTGAACCTGCAACCGAAGTGTGACAAGGGTGTATCACCTACCACTGGACCACGTGATGTCCTGGATTGAATAGTGTTGTTTTTTTTAAAAAATTTGGGTGTATAAATTATAAATTCTTTTTTTTGAACCCTATACGAATAGGATAAATAGAATATTATTTTTTTGTTCTATTATCTATTAGAGTGAAAGTCTAGTTTGTGGTAGAAATAAGTTGAAGGATGGGACTCAACATGTCAAGTATATATTTTTCTTCTTATCTTATTCTATGAAAAAATTAATTCTTATACTTTAGTTAAGGGATCTTAAAACCAAAAATTTGTTATCCTAATACCATATGTTTTGTTGAACTGTTGGTATTTTATATCATCATAGATTGATGAATTTAATGCCCTCAATTTTACACTTGTTTGTGATTGGTGACCTCAATCACTACCTATAAATATTTACGTTTTTCCTCCAATTATGGGGTTATAATTTCCACAAATGTTCTCCTAATCAAGATCATAATTTGGTGGTGACCCTTTCATTTCCATTTTCCTCTTATTAAGACTAAATTTTATTAACCTAATTTCCGAAGTGGGTTTTCCCAAAGGTATTTTATATTTTCAACCTTTTATTTTCGAAAAATGATTTCAAATTACGAGGAAACAATTTATTGATGGAGGGAAGAATGTAACACCCCAATATTTCAGAGTACTTTATTTCTTCAAAGTAATTCAAAAACTTGTACTACACACAACATTGAGTTTTATCACACCATGACTTACCAAACTAGTCGTTGAAAAGCGGTTATGAATAGTATTAACTGAATTTTGAAATTTATATAAGATTTATAATTTTTGAATCCATATTATGAGTTTCTTAGACATAATGTAAGAAAAAATAAATTTCTCCAGATAAAATAAGTATTTTAAAAAAATTGCAATTTAACCGTCTTTTAATGGAGAAGCCTTTTTAAATCCAATATTTGAAACTTTTATATATTAAATTTGTCTAAATAAAATTTTTATTTAGAATCGGGACAAAAAAATGTAGTTTCACTAATGTTTTGGTGTTTTTATTATAACTTTCATATTTGGGTGAATAGTGAAAAATACAATATTTTAACTAAAAACAACTTTTTTAATCAAAATAGTTTATAGTGTTAATTTATACATTTTAATGGTTTGGAAGTATAAATAGATTATATTTTTACCATTTAATCCAATGATGGTCATTGTAAGTAATTTCACTTTGAAATTGGACATAAACAAGTGTCAAACTTTTGATAGTTATTATTTCTTAAAAATATGCCTTTTGGTTTTGACAGCGGGAATTAAATTTAAATTAAAAAATGCAACTTCTATGTTTTGAATTTGGTAAAATATACTTCATTATTGAATTTAGAATATCAAAATTATCTTAGGGTAAATTTTTGGCATTTTTCTGAAAACTTTTAATTTTTGATGAATAGTGAAAAACACTGAGTTATAGTTTATCACCGAAGTTTTATTTAAATAATTATTTATATTATTTAAATTTATTTTAGGTCAAAATAGATACATAATACATATCTAAGTTCAATTTAATTTATCAGAGTCAGTTTATAATAATTTTAGATATATAAAATTTTTATTGAACTTTTCACAGTCTTTTTCCTATCTCCTAGAAGAATTTGTAAATTCACATAAAACATAATTTTACCGCTTCTGTGAGTTAAATTTTGAAAATCCGAGAGACACAGTTAATATCAAGGAAAAAAATGTGGTTCAATAAGATAAAAATATTTTTTGGTGAATAATGACTTTTTTACTTTTATTTACCACGGTTAAAAGTAAATAGGGTAATTAAGGGTAAAAATGATATTATTATTACCCTAAAACATGTCCTAATTCTATTGTATAAGTGTAATTCGACCAAAAACAACCTTAGAAATAAAATATGACCCTTTAGGTCCACTTGGTTTAGATTAGGAAATTTATTATTATATAATTTAAAGAAGAGTTAAAAGTGTTAAATTTAAAGTTTATTAACTAAACCATTCTTTATATAGGGTTATACGTAAGATAAATTTGACTATAAATATTAATTATAAAGATAAAAATATTTCCTACATCATGGTATTTTATTTATAATTTTTAGACATAAAATATTTAAATTTATTTATGACACAATGGTGATGCAGTAATTACCTTATTAATGAAAGAATCAAATAAATGGCATTATAAATATTAAAATAAACATAATTTCAAAGTTTTTATGAAATGCATGAATTTTATAGGTGACTATGACATGTTAGAAATGATTAAATGTACCTTTTTCGAATTAATTAAGTTGTTATGACTTTAACAAAAACAAAATACCAAATAGTGTCAAAATTGACATAAATTAATATTTAAAACTAATACTATATTATTGGTTGATATAATAATCGTAAAAATGTAAGGTTCGGTAAAAGGGATTAAATAATATTATATATGTAATTAATGAGCCACTTGTGGTTCTCTTGGAATCTTAGTGTAAGTTTATTAACCATATTTAATAAGAATACTAGAAGACACGGTAAAAGCTAAACTATTTAACTAAGAGTTAAATCTAAATGATAAGGTTAAAATGGTAACCTAAACTTGTCTAAAACCTATTGGTTGTGATTATTTCGACCCATAACCACCTAAGGATATAAATAAATCTATTTGGAACCATTATAAACCGAATATGATTGTATAATAAATTAATACTTTGATCTTTTCGTAAAGTTACCCTCACCCCTCTTATAAAAGGGAACTTCCCCTTGTCTCAAAATTACACCTCTAAAGCCATTTGGATCATCCAAACCCTTCCCAAATATCCTTCCAACTTCCCTCAATTCAACCTAGAGGCCTTAGTTTGATTAGAAAGCCAATCTAAGGATCCATTTTGATCAAATCAAAAGAAAGAACACGAAGAAGAGGTAATGATTTCACCACCCTCTTTCAAGTTCCTTCTTCATCCAATTCTTCTTTCCTTGTTATTTCCATTATAAAATAATATATCCAGTATCTTCTATTTATTGTGATGTTATTATAAATATTTCACAACTATATTCACTATTCTATCCATCTTATTAACGATAATGTCACCATGCATGCGTAGGTACGACTTACCGTCTCCATGTCGTGGTGTAATTTGTTATTCAACACTGTTATTTGGATGGATATAATGATGAGTAATATGTATATAAATAATGAAAATAACATGATAATGTCTCTGTAAAATTAATATACCATCTAATTCCACACCTTTAAATAAATTATATTGTCGCTCGTGCGTACGTACGGATTACCGTCTCCACGACACGATGAGTTTCATTTCCACATTCACTATTCATCGATGATTATAAAAATATATATTTCTAATATGTTTGTAATATATGACATAAAAATTATACTTGAGATATATATATATATATATATATATATATATATTTGTACTTACATATATTTTATTCACTTAGTTCTGTTCAATACATCTTGAAAATGGAAACAACGTTTATGCATACGTACGGACCACCGTCTCCATAAACAGTGTTTTACATTTCATATATATGTCTATTATACATATTTATATTCTAAATTTATATTATATATAAATCATGTTTTATATTCTGTAATTAGTTAAATCATGATCTATGTGATACAATCAACAGTAACAAGTTAAAACACGTACAATAAAGAAAACGATTATTACCTGAAATGTTAATTTATCAGGGAAATTATTTTTAAATGGGTAGTATAAAGTTATAAATGAATAATGTATGATATAATAAATATTAATATTGTTCTGGTATAATTTAATAACATACTAAGGTCTTCATACAGGAGTTTAAACATACACTCGACTAAAGGAAAGTGCAAGGTATGGGGTTTTCATCTCACTTCTTATTCCCGTGAGATTCGTGCCATATTGCCACTATTACCTTTTTTGTGGTGTATATACTGCCCATAATTGTATTATTTGTTTAATACTCTTTAATTTATGCGTATTTACATATTCATTTTATGATACGTATTTCATGGGGTGAATGTTTCGTAAGTTACCAAATTGGTAAGGGTTAATTTCACAATCTCTTTATTATCCAAGGTTGTTTTACGTAAGTATCTACTAGGATATATTTATTATCCATGTCCATGTTTCATAAAAGGGTTTTCAAAGGGATTATTTTTATGGTAATTTATACTAAAACGTCATTTTAAATTTTTTAAAGATTTATCTTTCAAAACCCTTTTAATTAATGTCCATTATTTCAAAATGATTTTTAAGGATTTATTTATATGGACATGAATGCTTGGAAGTGATAATTCTTTTCAAATGTTTAAAAGTGGTATGGGACACATTAATTCAAAAATATCTTTTAAATGACTTCCTTTATAAATTTTTAGAATTTTAAATGATTTCATGAAAAATGGGTATTTTTATAAAATCATTTTACTGGTCATTTTCATCTATGTAAACATCCTTTGATGAATTTTAAGATTATTTGAAGTTGATTTATTATGATACAAAAATTACATGCTGTATTGAAGGTTTTGTGATATGTCTAACTGAGGATGTGTTAGTTTTATACCATTCATGGTTTATGGGGAAATTATTGACATTTCCTATGCTAGTTTTGATACGAATGTTTGTGTTATGTTTAAACCTATTCATATGAGGAATGCATTGGACTTAATAAGTGACGAGTGGAGCCCGCTATAGATCCTTGATGCATCGGTAGGTATCATGAGACAAACTAGTATCTTGGCATAAGACCTTGACTAAATCTTATTTGTAGTCTTGGCACAAGGCCTTGACTATGTGGTTATGATTGTCTGGAATTATGCATTCCATCAAAATGAAAGTGGTTAGTGATATTGCATGTGATTATTCAACTGGTAGAATATCCATGTGAATAAGTAAATGACATTACTTAATTTTATTTTTTCCATATAAAGCTAAAGTTTAAGTTTAAAATCTTCTGTTTTAGTTATACATTGCCTTAAATGTTTATTCTTATTTATGAATGTTTCCGCTGTATTGTTATCCTTACTGAGAATCTGAGATCACCCCTTTATATGTATTATTTTTCCTAGGATTCCTAGATGTGTATTGTTATTGATATGTAGGGTTAAGCCAAGGGAATAATGGCATTCTTAGAGGAATATTTATGTTGTTTTGTATGTTATAAAGTGTAATGTAATATTCATGTATGTAATCTATTTTAAAAGACTACTAAACTGATCGGTCATTCGGGACTTGATTCCTTGTAATCACGCCAATGTATTAAAATAATTCACTGACTCTGGGTAACTGGGGTCAGGGAATTACAGGTATAGTGTCTTTAGGGTTTAGGAACATTAAGTAACAAAATAAAACATTAAATACAATATCTTTATTGAAAACATCTTTGACATTACCAAAATATTCCTTTGTAATTAACACTAAATAGGATAACCTAGGACATAAATAAGAAAGGGGTGAGATATAGAGCTCAGTAGGGGAATAAAAAAGGAATAACATAAGGTAAATAATACATATTAGACATGGAATATTAATGAGGCATAAAGGAACTAGAATAATAGGACATGAAAAAGCATGATAATCATAAAAAGGGAAATGTGGCAGCAACATAAAACACTACATCATAAACATAATACAAATCTAAACCATAAAGACTTCATGGTGGGAAAAAATCCCAAAGAGGAATCTGGTAAACCTCTATCACAACATTTTTTATCATGATACTAAACATTACCCAATTCATTAGATCTCTATTAGGGAACACCCTTTAGAAACATTTCAATATCAAGCTTAAGTGTGCCATATAGATTATATTACATGGATTCATGAAACATCATAATTTTATTCCATGATATAGAAATATAGAATAAATATATGTAAGTACCCAATCAATAGTTGAACGTGCATAAAGGTGAATACCATCTGTAGAGAAATGGGTATTGTATTCACTACAAATTTATTTTGGCATGGTAAATCACTGTGCAGTTTTGGCAGTATTACAATGTCATGTAAGAATTCTTAAAATTGGTTTATGGGAGATAAAGGGATCTATAATAATTTATTAATGAAATTTATAGTAAGGGGGATATTTAAGAACATATCCAAACATATTAAAATGAAAATGAGAAGAAATAACATAAAAAGAATTCTTGATAAAAAGGGAAGGTGAAAGATTCGTTACAAAATTTTGGCACAGTAATAGGTGTACATAAGGGTTCATAAGAAGGATAAATGATAATTAAAGGGGATACCATAATTTAAACATCAAATTGAAATAAATTTAAAAAGTAAGAATGTATCCCAATAAAAAGAGGAGAGAGAGAATCCATTATGGAATTTTGGAATAGAAACAGCTTAGGTAAGGGACCATATATGGGGGAATAAATGATCAATCATAAAAATTTCATCACTTTTATAGTAGGGAATTTATTAAAAATGAATGGAAATACAATAAATTGAAATTAAAAGAAAAAATCTCAAAGAAGGTGCTTGAATTCAAAGGTGAGGAGATAAATCCCTTACTTGGATGTGTGACTCCAAAGGATTTGGAGAGGCTTCTTGAGAACTTGGGGGAACATTTAAAGGTCTAAAGGGATTATATGAGAGAGTTTTTATGAACATATAGTTGTTTTAGTGAATAGATATGGGATTATGGGTGGGTTTATATCAGAAAGGAGGGGCATTTACTTATTATTTAGGTTTTGGAAACTACATAATAAATTATTCAAAACCACAAACCATCCCATTGTTTTTACCAATGGTGTATTAAAAATGGGATTGGTATAAATTAATTTATTTTTCTAGGGGCCTAAGATAATAAAATATTTCCCTTTATTATGTGGAGGTGAGTCACAATTTCAAATAATTGATTTTAAAATATTAAAATATAATATAAGTCTTGGATGATTCACTGTGGATTTATAAAATAAATAAAATAAACATAAAATTACATTATTTTTAAGGAAAAAATCATATTATTCCTATGATACATTTTATAGTATTTATTACATCACTATTGGTATATTATGATTTCATAAAACATAATGTATATTTATACGATAATTAAATTTTACCCAAAAATTTGACTATCTCAGAAAATTATGAAAAAATCAGAATTGGATAATTTAGATATTATCATTCCAAAAATAATAATAATTTTATATAAATAATTTTTTTTAAATATGTGATTTTTTACTTTTTAAAACAAAAACCATCATTTATTGAAAATTATGAGTTTTGACAATAATAGTTTTCAAACCCTAATAAAAAGTACATTTGACTTCATAAAAATTATATGATCATTTATATTAAAAAAATTAATTATTAATAATATTTTATTAATATTTTATTTATTAGAAAAATACATTAATTAATCAAAATGTATTTCCAAAAAATGCCATTTGTTCTTTAAAAACCATTTAGAAAGAAACAATAATATTAAGAAAATATATTCATTATTATATAAAATACAATGTAAATAATTTTATTGATAGGGTATTGATAAATATCCCTTTATTACACCAGTATAATCCCTAAGAGTATGGTTCATGATGGGGTGGATTTCATGGGTCTGCTCAGTGAAAATGGTTTGGGCTGTGATATCAATGGGATTGAACTTCTCTCGTAAACTATTTCATTCATGCTTAAGTTATTGGATCTCATCTTGGGATTTGTCTTGGGGAAATTACAGAAATTCTATCTCCCTTAGAAGATTTGATAAATGGGATTTATAGTGTATAATCTAAATTCGTGAGGCCATCACTTTGTCTGTGCCAAAAGGATTTTTTTAAACCACTATATTTATACAAGTCATGTGATCATTTTTCAACACCTATATTATAAATGATAAATATACTTAAAGGTCATTTAAAATTTAATTGAATATAATAAAATAAGTTCATGTATTTTATATAACAATAAGACATTTAATTAAATCAGAAGAAAGGTAATTTTATACTTAAATGTTTAGGTCGTTAAAGCCTTCCCTACTTAACAAATTTCACCCTTGAAATTTTCTTTTCCCACAATAAAATAGATGAGGGTCACTTTGATTCATCACATCATCTGTTCCCACATTACTTCTTCATGATTTTGGTTTTTCTACAACACATTGGTGAGGGGAATTTTCTTATTACATAGAACTTTTTCTTTATGATCTAAGATCTTCACTGGCTACTCCTTATAGGAAATGTAATTATCTAATGATACCACCTCTAGATTGAGTACATGTTATCGGATTGGTATGTAATTTCTTTTTAGGGATACATTGAATGCATCATGTATCAGAGATAGGTTTGGTGGGAGTTCTCGTAGATAGACCACTGTTCCGATGAGATCAAGTATCTCAAAAGGGATGATGTTCCTTGGAATAAGCTTTCTGTTCTTCCCAAATATCATCACTATTTTCCATGAAGATGTGCATAGGAATACCATGTCTCCAACATCAAACCCTTTGGCCCATAAATGGTTGTCTGTATAGATCTTTTTTCGACTCTGAGTAGATTTGATGTACTGCTGGATAGTCTTAAACTTCTCCAGCATTTCTTAAACCATTTCAGGACCTAGAAATTTTCATTGCTCAACTTCATCCCAACATTATGGTGTTCTTCACATCTTCCCATAAAGGTATTTATAGGGTTTCCTTTGGTTGTTTTATTGGAAACTATTGTTGTACCACCAAATGAAGAATTTGGTCCCATCCGCCTTTGAAGTCCATTGAGAAAGCTCTCAACATATCCTCAAATGTTTGGACTGTCTTATCAAATTGGCCTTCTTTTTTAGGGTGATAATTTGTATAGATGTTCAGATCAGTGTTTAGATCATGTTGAATACTTTTACAAAATATAAAGGAGAACCCTGGATCTTTATCATACATATTCGATAGTGGTACTCCATGCATCCTTACCACCTCTCCTTTGTATATCCATGCCAGTTGACCCTGCAAGAAATCCTCTCAAATTGCTGTGAAGTGTGAAATATTTATAAGGCAATACAAAACAGTGCAGATAGCATTGTTTCCCTTGGATTTCTTTGGAAGTTTGGTGACATAGTCCATTGTGATGTTTTTAAATTCTATATTGGTATGGCTAATGGATTCATCATCTCCTAAGACTTATTCCTTTCAGCCTTCACTTTCTGACATACCAGGAACTTTGATGTATATTCAATGGTCTCTTTATTCATGTTATCCCACCAAAAGTTATCTTATATATCTCGAAACATATTTGTGTTTCCTCAGTGAATAGATAAAGTCGAATTAAGTTCATCATCCAAATGTTCTTTCTTTAACTAATTATTTGGTGGAACAAATAGTCTTGACCCAAATGTCACAATTCCTTGTTCATTAACATTAAACTCCACAGATTTATTTTTTCTGATTGTTTCCAATTTCTTCTTAATTTCTTCATCATATTTTTTAGCATCCTTTATCCATTCCAAAAGAGGCCATTGAACAATAATTTACGAAAGGATTGATGCTATTCCTTTCATTATGATTCCCATGTCTATCTTTTTCAAGTCGAAGAAGATATGATCCTTCTCAATTCTCATCAATGATAGAATTTATGGGTACTTTTTAATTAGGACAATATAGGGAAGAAACACACTTAACAAATCATATTTGGACATGTTTTTCAGTCATTTTAACCGTTATCTTTCTTGTTTAAAACCCTTTAAACCCTTTTAACCTTTACAACACTGATGAATTTTTAACTCGGTTCCTATACAAAATGAATAAAAATGTAATGAATGTCTTTAATAAATTTGGAATTTTCTATTTTAAAAATGCGAACCATTTTATTATTTTCAATTTCTATATGTGTCATAAATTCATTTTAATATAATTATGAAAAACCTAATGAAAATAGTTTTTAGAAAAATCAATTTTTAACCATAAAACTCTTTTGAATACAAATTCTTGTATATTAAAAACCGTTATATTAATTTATCATCATTTTATTTAATATATTATCCTTAAATTTCATTAAAATCATTCATAAATAGTGATTAATATAATTTATTATGATAAAACCACACTTTTCACATAATTGTTTTAGAAGAAATATATATTTTTCTTTCAATTGAAATTATTTTCATTTTACCCATTTATAATCCATTAATTCATTTTATAAATGTATAAAAAAATGTATACTTTAATTTTTCTTATTTATACCCTATAACTTAATGATGTGATTAAAACAAATATACTAAATAAAAATATTTCAATTGTATAACGCGGTTAGTTTCAAATCAGTGTTTCATGTAAATAAAGTTATCAAAGGAAGAAGATTTACTTAAAGAGAGAGATATAAAAAATATTTTAATGTTATAGATAAGAACCAAACATGATCATCATCCAATTGATATAAATATCACAAGTTACATATCTTAGCACGACCACACGTTCCATTAGTATAGCTGAATTTAGGGGCCTACTATTAAGATCTTCCAAAGGGAGGAAAAATCCCACCTTAGTTAATCTTAATCAATGAAATGATCAGTATAAAAATAAAAAACCCAATATTATCTCATTATCAAGGTTAACATAAGAAAGTTGTCATAGTATTATATTATTATACTAGGTATCTTCTCTAACCCCAAGAATAATAAAATCTAAACATAACATGCACACCCCTGTTATGCTAAATATATAATATATGAAACTCCATGTTGTATAGTTGGTGGTTCATTCAATAGAAAAAACTCATTTTTGTGTATCATGAGAATATTCCATTTTTTTTGAAATCATAGAAATGTTAACTTTAACATTTCATCACAACCTATAATACTTCATGAAGAACATAGGTAAGGTATAACTCAAAGAAATACTTTGAGTGGTCAATTATCATTTCACTTCATATAATTTACATATCCAATATAAGAGTATGAAAATTATTAACCATATGATATATTTCATATTCTAAAACATCTTATAAAATATTAAGAAAACTATACATAAACACCCATCCAATAATATCATATATAATTAACTATTATAGAAGCATTATTGTTTCTATAATATTAGGGTTTTGATAAACTAATTACACCTCCATATAATTCCTACCATATCACTTTTTAACTACAAAAAAAATCTCACTAAACTTCTTCACTGTGTAACATCTATGAAGAATTCTTATTTGAGGAATGTTGTGACTATGAATCATATTCCAAATATTAAAATCTTTAAACAAGTATTAAAACATCTATAAATTGATAAGTCTAATGTTATGATTTCAATAACTTCTCTTATGTTTTTATCCCTTTCAATGATTATCAGTATCAACTTTTTAAACATACTTATTTTAAAACATTTACTTGTGATCAATTTTGTCCAAAACAAAACTCCTTTAATTGATATCTTAACTAAAACATCTAAAACCCTTTTAGTATATAAATTAACATTCTCTATGTTCTTGAAAAGTTTTATCTTTTATTTAAAATAATTTTATGTTTATAAAGTCCAAACATATTACTAATAGTCTCTTAGAAACTATATTCTCTCCAGAATATCTGGGAAAGATACACAACTCCATTATTCTTAAAAAGTATATTTTTCTTCCTTATGTAGATTTATTTAAGAATAAGATCTTAATTACAAAATATTATATAGTATTCTATGTGTTTGGATAAATATTCTAAAAATAAGAATTTATTTTCTTAAATATTTTATTATTGATCATTTGGATCTTATCCCTCATATTCTAACAAATATCTCAGAAAAACCATTTTTTTCTAAGAAACAACAATTAATATTTATCTCATTTTTAAACAATAACATAGAATTAGATCAAACATTACCATTTTTATTATAAAAATGACCCAATTTACTAATAACAACCATGGTTCACACTAACACCTCTTATCCTATAAGTGGAAAATAATATGAAAGTAAAAAAATTTATTCGAACCAAAAAAGATATAAAGTAATATATTTTATCAAAATCCTTAATGAAGATACCTGTAGTACCCCAATTTCACATAATTAACCATTTTTTATATATTTTTTAGTATATAAGGTGTTTGGGTGTAGTTGGGGCGGGTTTGGAAAGATTTTGGCATGTTTTTTATGAAACTATAATGGAGTATGGTTGGTGAGTAGTTAGTGGAAGCTATAAAACATTTATAGGAAACAGTGTACAATGGGACATGGGAAAAGGGGAAGGGACACGGTCATGTCCCTAGTTTGTCTAAATCGTGCGGCTGCCTAGGATAAAACATTAAATGTTTGAGAGTGGGATTTTTCATAGTCAACGTATAATTTTCTAATCGTGTGAGAAAATTGTGTGAGGTTGCTCCTTAAGGTAGTGGCTAGCACACTGTTAGCACACTGTTTTCCTTACCTTGGGACTAACCATGCAAGATTTAAAAACAAGATCCAAAAAAGTGTATCTAGGTAGTGATTGGCCATTAAAACTTCTTTTTTTCTTTATTTCAACCATAAATTGGTATTTATCCCTTTTAAAGGTAAGGAAAAATAACAATTTGATATGGAGCTGGTCCGAAGGCATTTCTTGGTGTGTTAAATCCTAGATCTCGTGGTAAGTCATCATTTATTTTAGTTTTCCATGTTTTTTTGGATGTACTTATCCCAATCTCTATATATCTTGGTTTCTTAGATATTGTTATGTTTTTTATATATCTAAGTGTTTTAATGCTAATTATAATTATATTTTCCCTATTTTATGTTAGGGGAAGAGATATAAGGCAATTTTTTTGGAGATTTAACCTGGTTTCTTTGGTGTTTTAATGATGTTCTTTATTTATTCCATAAATCCCAAGTTATGTGGATTCACTCTCAAATCCTCTTTTTAGAACTAGAAGGATTTATTTCAAATTGATTATTTTTGTTCAAATAGATTGTGAAATTTGAGTTGAAATCTTGGTCTAATTCTCTTTAGTGATGATTTGAGTAGTTTATGTAATTTTTTGTGAAATTATGGAATTTTGGAAAGTGGTTGTGCAATGTGCTTTCATATCTTGATTTTGAATTGTAGATTTTAAAATGAGGATTTTCTAGATTTTTGGTAAATTTTTTAATTGGGATGTTTTCAATAAATTTATTTTTTATTGAAATGTATTGAATTGGTTATTGAAGTGGGTTTTAATAAAAAGATGGTTTTATTGAAATGGTTTTTTGGAAAAGTGTTTTCAATAAAATGTTAGTTTTACTGAAATGGTTTTTTGAATTGATTTTCTATAAAAGCGAGGTTTATTAAAATGATTGATTTTTTTGAAAAATAAGAATTGGCATGTCATATGCCTTAAATGGTTAAGTGTGTGTAATGGATTGATATTGGTCTTGAAGTACCAACATCAAATGGTAAATGTTATGGATGTAAAGTTGCACCGTAAATGGTAACACCAAGTTTGTGTGTGGGTGTTTGTGGCTATGTGATATGAAATGGGTAATAAAATTAAATTCATAAATTTTTTAAAATGACATCTTTGTTTTATTTCATTGGAAATTGGTTAATTTGTGAAAACTAGTTTGGTATGGAATTTTATTGGCTTGTGGTAATTTTTTGAACTTTTTTAAATGGTTTTAATATAATTTATTATATTTAAATGAGTTTATTTATTCTATCCTGGAGGAATGAGTAGGAAATTGATTTGGGTAAATCCTATTGAGTTTTAATAGTCACTGCTAATTTGTAACTTTGGTGATTTTGTAGATATTATTCATCATGACACACGAAAAAGTAAAGTATCACACTTCTTTAGTTGTGCATCAAGATACATGTGATATTTTTTGGTGTTGGATAATATACCATGTTGGGAGATTTGTAGTTGTTTGGTGTATTTGGTTTTTTTTGGTTTTGTCTTCCTCTATTTACTTTGATGTTTTCAGTCTTCCACTATTGTATCTTATTATAGTTGGTTTTTATATAAATTGTTTTTATTTGAGTTATATTTAATTTATATCATGCATCATTTAATGGTCTATTTTTTCAGGGAATGTTTGGTTGGGTTTTTATTTTTAAAAAGGGAAAATCACCCCCCTCAATTAATGAAGACCTTGTAATTTGTTTCTAGCTTTTGGAATCTAGGGGATTTATCATAAGTATATGTAACATTCCACTCCCTTCACAAGACAATGAGGAGGGATGGGATGTTATAACTGGTATCACCTTGTTCGGTCCTTACCTAACAAGTGGTCATCGGTTCTCTCAGTCTTGGAGTTGATAGTAATTCTTTTTTATTCCTTATGTTGGGTTGGTAGAGAAGAGTATAATTGTTAGGAATTGGAATGATTATAATTGAAAGACGTATCTAGACTTTTTATGATGAACTTTAGGTTATCAGGTATTTAGGTACATAAGTGTTTTGGAGACCCTTATATAGTTTGGAATCTCATTATCACGGGTTTAGCTAATGAGACGAGCATGGATTGCATTGTAGAAATTAATTTCCACTAGGAGTGAATTTTAAATTTTGATTAATGATATTTGATTTTGTGGAATGTGTTGATTTTTAAAAAAATGGTGAATTTTTTTCCAAATGAAATATTTTTAATAAGCGCATGGTTTTGGTATTTTGAAAATGGTTGGATTTTCCAAAGAAATATGAAAATTTTCAAATTAGTTAAAAATAGTGAAAATTGAATTTTGGAAAGAACTATTGAGATACTTGGTATGTGGTAGAATTTGAAAGGATAAGACAATAGTTGGTAGATATTGAGGCTCATGGTGTTTGTTGTTTGTATTGAAAATGGAACTTGGTAGGCATCGTAGGAACCTACCAGAAGAAGCTGTTGAGAATGTGGTTACACCTGAGCCACAATTAATCCAATAGTTGGTTCAGATTATAATCCACAATTTTCAAGATATGGATATATGGAATAGAAGTGATAAACCATAGAAGGTACATAATTTCATTTACTTCCACAAGAATGATCCACCAACTTTTAGGGTGATTCAAAACTAGAAATGGAGGAGGTGTGGCTGAATATGATGGGTCATATTTGTGACATGATTGGTATATCAGAAGAGCTAATATTCAATTTGGTTATGTATAAGATTAGGATATTTCACACCAGTGGTGGGATTTATCTTTTCATGATAAATTAGACCAAGGCCTTGCATGGGAGGATTTTGAATATTTGAAATTCAAATAATGACATGCTTATTCATCTTAAAGTAGGAAAATAATGATTTCTTAGAGTATGTACCTAAATTCATGAATTTTGGGCGATTTTTATATGATTTCTCTACTAGTACATTATTGAAGTAACACATCTTTTAATTGGGGATGAGATAGGAGATTTACATGATTATTTTTGTGCTCTATATTACAGATTGTACAAATATGGCCAATAGAGCGATGTTGGATGAAAGGGATATCTCAAGAGCTATGGGTGGATGAATTATGTTGATACCTACAGGAAATGCTGGGAACTCTAATGATTTGAGAAAGTGAAATAGGTAAAAATATTTTGAAGATGGGAGCATGAATTAGAATTAGAAAATTTTATTGGTAAATACTCCTCCAAGACCAAAGAGAATGGTGGTATGCTTCTAATGTGGATCTATTATTAACATGAAGTAGGAATTTATGGAACCACCTAGAGAATTCCACAATTTCAATCATATGGGAAATATTTAGTACTATTTTCATAGTGGTCTGAGGTCTCATGTTCGATAGAATTATCAGCTTTAACATGCATTATATTCTTCAAAGAGACGAGGCATGAGAATACCTCATGTATGTAGAATAGTGCTATCCCTGGCGATTATAGGAATATCATAAATCCTATGCAAGTGCAATATCAATAGGGAAATAAGGAACACAGTGTGGTGAGAAAATAATTATATGTTGTTGAGAAGGGTATTGTGGATGATTAATCTGGACCATCGATATTCTGAGGTATGATTCATTGGAATTATACCCTCAGGAAATCGTTATTTGATATGGTAGAATCTCATTAATTTATTTATTCTTGTACTGTTGATTTTTTTAGATCAAATGTTGACATGATGCCTTATGTATTGAAAGGTAAAAAACATCTCCATCAAAGAGAATGTCATACCTTTGTATGTATATAGTGTTCCATAACCATTGATAGAGACGAGATGATATAGGAATTATCTGTTCTTGAGATGGATTCCTATTATATAATCATGGGTATGGACTTGTTGACAAAATTCAAGGCTCACATCCTTTTTTATACATAAAGTGCTAGTTTTACAACTGAAGATGGTGTCAAGCATCTCTTTTTAGGAGAGAGAAGTGTAAATTCTAGTGAAATATCTTATTGACACCAGAAGTTGAAATGATCTCATACCAGTTGGTGGATTTGACCTTTTCATCATTGGAAGAGGGGAAGGATGGTAGATTTCGAGTAGTTTTGGATCAGTTTCTGGATGTCATTCCAGATAATTTCTCAGGGTTACCAACTATAAGGGAAGGGTAGTTTATGATTGACCTCGTTTCAGAGACAAGTCCGATTTCTATTCCATATTATTGGATAGAACCAGATTAAATAATTTAATTGAAAGTGGAGTTTGAAGAGATGGAAAGAAAATGGTTCATTTGGATGGGCACATCTCTATGTGCTGCATCAATCTTGTTTATCAAAACAGAGGAGTTAACTATTCGGTTGTCCATGTATTATTTTAAGATTAACCAAGTAAAGAAAAAAAATTCATCTAATTCCACATATTGATGATCTTTTTTATCAATTTATTAGAGTTTAGTGGATCACTAGGATTGACTTGTGATCCATTTATCACCAATTGTGGGTTCGAAAGGAGGATATTCTGAAAACAACTTTCTAAATTAGTTGTGACCATTTATTTTATTTGGTAATTCCATTTGGTATTATGAATGCACCATTAGTATTTATGGAACTGATGAATCAGATATTTCAAATATATCTAGCTTTTTTGTGTGTGGTTTTGTTAGTGGAATACATATTAGTGTATTCGAGGAAAATGGAAGAGCATTAGAAACACTTGATGATATTGTTGTGAAACTTAAGGGATCATCATTTGTATGAAAAACTATCAAAGTTTGATTTTTGAATACAATTTGTACATTTCCTTGGCCATGTAATTTTTGAAAAAGGTGTTTATATAGATCTAAAAAAGATATAAGAAATTATCTCTTGGAAATCGAAAAATAATAACTTTGAGATACACAATTTCTTTGGCCAATATGGTTATTACCAAGGATTTGTTTATCAATTTTCATTACTAGACTTACCTATGAAGGATTTTAAAAGAAATAATTTTCCACTCTAGTGGGATGAGTAATACCAGAGGTCTTTCCAAGAGCTTAGTGTTCTTTTTTACATCATACCCAATCTTGAAATTTATTGAATAATGGCAGGGGTGTGTGGTGTATTAAGTTACTTCAAGATTTGTTTTAGGATGTGTTCTGATGAAGGGAGATCATGCTATTTCTTATTGTTCAAGATAGTTGATGTTTCATGATAATAACTACCCAACACATGATTTGGAGTTAGCTTCCATATTCCTTGATTTGAAGACTTGGCAGCATTATCTGTTTTGTGAGAAATTCAATGTTTTCAAAGATCATAAGAGAATGAAAAATATTTTATAACAAAGGGATTTGAACATGAGACAAAAAATATGGATGTATTATCTTCAAATGTTTTACTTTGACTTGGTGTATACAGTTGTAAATGGAAATTTTGTAGAATATGTGTTAAGAATAAATTAATTTGCTAAGTTTGAAAGAGATGCTTCCGATGAGAGAAAATTGTTTTTAGTCCTAGATGACATGAACATGGAATCTGAAGACCGATGTGATTTTACTAACTTATTTCTAGTTTTATTTATTTATTTAGTGACTATGGTTAAAGATGCATAGTCATATGATTTATAATGTGTGGATATGCGGTCAAATATCAATGGTGGTGAGATAATTGAGGGAATGAATCTAGATAATAGCTCTATGTTGGGGTTCAAAAATTGGATGGTCATGCCTATGAATTGTTAGGAACAATTTCTTCATTCTTACAACCATTAAAAATGATTAGTTCATATTAGCATACAAAAGTTTTATTAGGAATTTAAATCATTTTTGGTGGGTTAGTATGAAAAGGAAGGTGGTTGAGTTTTTTTCGAGATGCTAAATTTATCAATAGGTTGAGGTGGGGAATCAATGGCCAGAAGGTATGTTGTAGTCTCAACTTATCCCTATTTGTAAATGGTAACATATAACTATGGATTTTGTAATAGTTTTCTTAAGAATGGTTAGAAAAAATGATTCTATGTGGGTGATAGTGGGTCATCTCACAAAGTCATTCCATTTCATCCTTATTCATGAATCTCATATGGAGGAGGAATTTTCTAAAATCTATATCAGAGAAGTGGTAATGGGGAATGGAATACTAGTTTTGGTAGAGTTAGACAGAGATCTGATATTTTTGTATTATTTATGTAAATACTTACAAAAATACCTTTGGACTATGTTGACTATGAGTACATCATATCTTCCTTAGATGAAAGACCAATCCAAAAGGATGATATAAACATTGGATAACATGTTGTGAGACGGTGTAATGGATTTTGGTGGCTCATGGGAAGAGAATGTACCATTGTTGGAGTTCTCAAATAACAAACAGTTATTAGGCCTTGATATATATGGCTTCTTTTGAGGCATCGTATGGGCTTCCTTGTTGTTCCCACTTTTTTTGGTGGAAACACGTGAGACTTCACTAATTTGCTTTAGACTTGTCTATGAAACAATAGAAAAGAATTTGTTGATTAGGAAATGAATAGAGATGGCTCTGAGTCTTCTGAAATCATTTTGGATCATCCTCGATAGAGGTTTTCATTCGAGGTGAGTGATCATGTGTTCTTGAAGAAGTCCCTATGGATTGAGAATCATAGTTTTGGGAAGTAAGTCAAGTTATCTCCTCAATACATGGGATCTGTAGAGATAATTGAATGGGTTAGTGATCCATAATATCAGTTGATAATGCCATCATGGTTCCATGCCTTGAAAAATGTGTATCATGTATCTATGTTGAAAAGGTATCAGCCTGATCCTGACCAAGTGATTTGATGCGAGAACATTGAACTAAGTTAGATGATTCTAAGGTTCATATGATAGTGTGAATTGTAGATATGAAAGGGAAAGTCTTGTGTGTGAAAAGCATTGGTCTATTATGAGTTTTTTGACTACATGGTCAGATTCAAGAAGAGGCTTGGGAACATTATAAGGAAGTGAATGAGAAATGGTTAGAACTCTTTATTAGAAATGTTGTTTGTCTACATTTTTTGAGGACGTAAATTCCAATTATGGGGAGAAATTAGTACCCCAATTTCTAGTAAGCAACCATTTATTTGTGTATTGTATTTATATAAAGTGCTGGGGTGAAGTTTTAGAGGGTTTGGAAACCTTTTGGCATGTTTTGGGGGATTTTATAAAGGTTAATGGTTGGTGAACTGTTAATGTAAACCATTTATATACAACAGGAAACTGTCAACAATGATACATGGGCTAAGAGGAAGGTTCACGAGTAGGTGCATGGTTTTTCCATACTCTGTGGACACCAAGGAGAACTGTGCATAGTGGGATAATGTAATTTTCACTGGTTGGATCACAGTTTTCTATCATTGAAAGTCAAACATGCAGGGTTTCTCCTTAGGACAGTGGATGGTGCATGATTATCACATTATTTCCCTAACTGTGTGACTAACCATTTACAGTTTAAAAACAAGGTCAACAAAAAGGGGATATAGGTTGGGATTAGCCATTAACCCCTCTTTTTTGCTTCATTTCAACCCAAAAATATGGATTTATCCATCCCAAAGGCTATGGAATCATTTCCCATCCATCTGAAGCTTATTTGAAGGTGTTTCTTAGTGAATTGAATCCCAATACTCATGGTAAGTCATAATTTATCATAGATTTCCATCTTTTTTCTTATACCTACTTTCCTATATATATATATATCTCGGATTCATAGATCTAGTTCTAATTTTGGATATATATATATATATGGTGATTTGATGACACATATGATTATATTCGAACTTTTTTATGTTAGGGGAAGAGATCTAAGGCAGGTTTTTGTAGATTCAAACTGGTTTCATTGGAGTTTCTGTGCCGTTATTCATTTTCACCATAAATCCCAAGGTAGGTGGCTTCAATCATGACTCCTATTTTTATAACTAGAATTATACATCTATAGTTGACTATTTTTATTGAAATTGATTGTGAAATTGGTGTGAAAAGAATCTTTGAAACCCTATTTAGTGATGATTTGAGTAGTTTATATATTTTTGATGAATATGTATAATTGTGGAAAGTGGTTGTTCAATGTGCCTTGTTTTATTTATTTTAAAATGTGTATTTTTTGGATTTTTGTTAAATGTTTAACTGAGATGTTTTATATAAAAGGATGGTTTTATTGAAATGTATTAATTTTTTTTATTGAAATGGTTTTCAATAGAATGTCGGTTTTATTTAAATGGTTTGTTGAAAAAGTGTTTTCAATAAAAGGTTAGATTTTTGGAAATTATTTTTCGATATGGTTTCAAATAAAATTTTCATTTATAGAAATGAATGAATTGGTTTGGATAATGTGTATTGTCATTTGATATATCTTAAATCGTTAAGTTTGTGTAGAATGGATGGATATTGGTTGTGAAGTACCACCATCAAAGTGTATGGGTTATGGATGATGAGTTCCCCCAATAATGGTAACACCAAAAATGTATGTTAGTGTGTGTGGCTATGTTATATGAAATGGGTAATTCCAATTAAATTCATTTAACAGTTAGAATGAAATGTTTAGTTTCATTCATTGTAAGTCAGTTTATTTTAGAAAAATAATTTGGTATGGAATTGTTTGTCCCATGATAAATTAAGGACAATTTTAAATGGTTTTTCTATAAATGGTTTTATATAAATGTGATTAATTATTCTATGCCATTCTAATTAGTGGGGAGGTCATTTGAGGAAAACCTATAGAGTTTCATTACACACCCTTGAGTTGAAACATTGGTGGGATCTCACATATTATTCACCATAAAAGAGAAATGGAAAAGTATCATAATTCTTCAGTGGTGAATTTTGATACTTAGGATGTTTTGTGGAGTCGGATTAAAGAGCCTGTTTGGATCTTTGAAGTTTTGTTTTGGAGGCATGGGGTTTTTTTGATTTTGTCTTCCAATGTGTACTTGGATATTTTATAGTCTTCCACTATGGTATATTGTTGTAGTTATTTTTGATATAAATGGATTTTATTTGAGTTTTTTCATTTATATCTTGCATCAAGTAGTGGTTTATTTTGTCATGGCATGTTTGGTTGTTTTTTTTATTGTTTTTTTAAACAAAATCACCCCAATCAATTCATGAATCCATTAGCATTTATTTTCATCCTTTGGAATCTTGGGTATGTAGCTTAATGACATATAACATTCCACTACCTTCTGAAGCCAATGTGGATGGGTGGGATGTTACAATACACCATATTCATCACTTGAATTCATAATTTATACCATAAAAATTAATATTTTATCCATTTTTAACTCATATGTATATTAAAAAAAATTAATGCTGGATATTATATATAAGCCCAAAATTATATGAATTGTTTTCCCTAAAATTAATATATGACATTTAGTCTTAAAAAATATTATTACACCCTTTTGATATTCTATGCAGTTTTTATGGAATTTTCTAGTCTTGGAATAATGGAAGCACTTCCCTCCCTCTTGAATCCTCTTTTTGGGTTCAATAACTATTCCTATCTAGTATAATATTAAATGTTAGAAATTTACATATAATTTTTTAGATTGAAATTTTAACCTCTTTCACTATGAATATAGAACATGAGCCTAAACCTACCATGTCATTATCAAATATCCTTAACAAAATAATTATATAAAGTAAAATTTTAATGAATTCATTCAGGTATTTGTTTAAAAATAAACTTCCCAAAACGCTTTAATATATATAATAGAATGAATTCTATATCCAGATCATGCTACCTATTCAAGTAAATGAAACACAAAATAATGTTGAGAACATGAGTTGAGATTTATGTTTCTTTATACATATTACATGAAAAAAATGTATTTGAAAACTCATACTTCTCATAACTAACATGTTCTAGATGGAGCCTTTTCATGATTTCTATTATATCAAAATTAACTATGTTCTCATATTTCTTTAACAAATTTTGATCCATGAACACATGTATATGAGTGAAGACATCCAATGGATACTTAAAATTATTTTATTAAAAATATAGATCTTTTTGTTGAATGGATTAAACTTTTTTATGTTTGGGAAGTGTTTTATCTGACACATATAATTTTCTTTCTTGCCTATAAATGATTCTTATGCTTATATAATTGTCTAGAATGTTAATTCCATTAAAATTACCTTTCTCTAATGTTGATTTCAAAGTCATTTTTGATCATAATGATGTCATTTTATGTAAAATAAATGTAATTATCAAATGAATACCAATGTTTAAATTCATTTAATAAATACTTTTATTTATTCTGATCACAGTAAAATGATGAGCCCTATTAAATTCCACTATATCTTATAGTGAGACAAGATCCATATTTTATCACGAATTTTCCTTGATAAGTTTCTAACAAAAACCATGAATATTTTTTATAGACAATCATGTTAATCATATCACAATTAACTCTTGGATATTTGAGTGGATAACTCTTTATTTAAATTCATAATATTGAAAAACCCAACTCTATCCCTCAAGTATATAAACCGTAGGTTTCCAAGCTATATGTATCAAAAATATCATATTAGATATAATCAATAAATGACCATAATCCCCTAAAACCTTTTTTTATAACCAATGATAATTCATGGGTACATGATAGTTAGTGTCATCTATACAGAATGATCAAGGAATTAAAAAGTTTTTATATGAAATAAATATAAAAATATGTATTTTATATGGATTCAAATATCTCACTATGTTATCACATTTATTACTTTTAGATGTAATAATGAATTTAATGATTTAGTTTAGAATTTGTATTCCTTCAACAAATTCAATATGTTCAAACCACATTGATGTGTAACTCTTTACACAACTTATAGATTGTGTTACTAACCATAATTAAAATAAAAATATTTTTAAATGAATCCAAATTTATCTCATGTATAAGTTAAATTAAACCCTTCCACCAAAAGTCTTAGAATAATGTAAAATCAATAATCCCAAAAAGAGTAAGCATGGTGATGTGGGTATCTGATCCCAAATTTTCAATAAAAGAACTATGCTACTAAGATAGTGAGTATTTTAACATAATCTACCACTAAAATTGTTTTTAACTAAGGAGATACCCAAATTTCATCCAAATTAGTGACACCTAATATGTATAAACTATTATTAATCTCTAATTTCAAGATCATAAATCAAGAAAAAGGTAATGTTAAGATAGAATGAGAGTAAAATAATTATTATACCAAGCATTTTACACCTTAAATGGATATATTTTGAATTATAGCACAAGTGTAACACTTAAAACAAAATAATATATCATTTCATAATATTTTTTTTATTAAAATATAAAATAATAAATAATATAAAATCAATGAACATTTGATAATTTTATACATGAGATAAACATTTATGAAAGAATTATATATTATGTAAGTATAACCACATTATATATCTAAAACATTATGGATTCATATAAATAAATAAATATAGAAGATTTAATTTTTTCTAATTTTAATTATCTTATATTATCCACTAATATAGAATTTTAGGATATGTGATATTTATTTGAAATATAAGAATTTTATATTCTATGAAATCTATTTTCTTAATTTTTATAAAATCCATTTCTTAGGGTTCAATATAAACCTAAACATTCCATGGGAAGAATCCTAGAACTATAAAACTAACAAAATATAAAATAAAATAATAAAAATATATATAAAAACCATGAATAACTAATTTAGAAGATTTTATTGGGTTGAAAAGTGGCTAGGAAAACTAAATATGAGGTGAGGCACATTGAGACATAAATGAAGAATTAGTAATATTTTTCATAGAATCAATCAGACATGATCATCAGTACTTATGATTCTTTAGATTATATTATATATAAACCAAGGTGTTCAATTATTGAGGAAAATATCCGTTGAGGTATTTTTTTGTTATCTCTTGAAAAACAATCACTTAAGAAAGAGAAAAATCGACAAACCAATACCATTTCCAAACACCGCTAAAATACATAATTCAAATCCTTTAACAAAAATACATTCCATCAAAATTAAAACCATAATTCCACAAATAAATCACGAATTACTACTGAAAAAACATCACCGAACACTATTGAGAGATGTATTCCATCCCCATAAATTTCCACACCAAAACAAAGTAGCACTAATAAAAATAATTGTTTTCATGTAGAGATCCAATATGCTCAAGGAACTATTGTCAACCATTGTAGAATCACCAATGAAAGACAACATAACTCACACCAAATAACATCAGAAATTTTAATGGATTCCATCATGATACATCATTCCACCTCTACTATATAATGAATCCTCTGAAAACATGTTTCTGAGAAACTCTAAATGTATTTTAGGAAATTGAGACTAAATAACTATGTGAGAGACACCATGATAGGTGTAGTATCTACCACAGACATTGGAATTTGATAATGAAAAGGGTACTATATGACATTCAAGAAGCATATACATCATATAAGAACCTATTGAAACTACAAAACCACATAAAAACTAGAGTAATAAATGAATGAAAAGATAAAAATAGAGAACATAACTACAATAAGAAACTTATATTGGTGACAATACTACACTTATATAGTCACCCCCATAAAACTCCACAAATGAGGGAAAAAGGTTCCATTAATAATCTATTTCACTACTATATCATTGAAGGTCGTAAAACACCACTTTGGGCATGGAGAACAACCTACCGAACCAAGAGGAACCACTAGATGTTGTTATTGGTTCAATGATAGATGAGATCCATATTTTGATTCCTATAATGCACAATGATCTGAACACTAAGATTATCTCTCACAAATAATATCACGAAATGACACACCAAATGTGGAAAAATTACAAATCAAGGGAAAAACATTATAGACTTAAAATTAATGAATCCAAGATTGGGAGAAATAACAACCTAGGGAATGAAATAAGAAAGTATTTCAAGGGAGATAAAAGGAAACATCACCCAAGGAAAAAAGAATCACCCAAGGATAGACATATAAAATGAGGGTTAGGTCATCATAGAGAGTGGAATCCCTATCCTAGAGAGTCTCTCCCACAATAGAGAAAGAGTTAGGGTAAAATAGTGAAATATTTTTATTTAAAATCCTGAATATATTAAATTTTATATGAATTATTAATATATTATGTAAATATTTTACCTATAGAAAATATCATATATTTAACAAATATTTTAACCTTTGTTAAATAAATTATCAACACTCTTTTTGATATGGTTCAAATAAATTCTTAAATAAGCATTTAATTTGAATATTTAAAATTAATGATTATTTAAAATTAATAATTTGATATAAATTATATTATATGTTGCCTTGACTTTTATTTTAATATAAATTTATAAATTATGTTTTAATTTTTATGTAAAAACATTATATTAATATTACAAGTTATTCAATACAAATCAACGATATGTAATATTAATTATTAATACTATAATATTTCATTTACTAAATGTTTCATAAATAATTAATAATTAATTATAGAAATACTATAAATAATTAATCTCTAGTCACTTTATAAATTAAATAGATATCCTAAAATAGATTTTTCTATAATTTATAAACATTTAATAAGTTATTTAGATGAATTTATAATTAAAAAAATAATTTTTTTTATTATTTATCATATCTAATGATGTACCCTATATAATAATAGTGATAGATAATAACATATATTATATTTCATGGTCGATTTTCGGTAAATCATGATACTTTATCTTTTATGTATCAATTTTATTCTAGGATATACATTATCTATTATAAGTAGTGATACATTCATTTTCCTTTATCAAGTTTAATGATATAAAAAGTTTGAGCTATGATATTCTCATATGTTTATGGCTATAATTTCATTCAATAAAACTTATATCATGTTAATGTTATTCAGATCTATTTTGCATATATGTAATAGTATAAATCAGTGAAATTTTACATTACAATTATCCACATCATACATTACAATATATTAAAAATGAAGGATCTACACTGTGTCAGCTATTTTGATATCCTATATTGTAGACTATGATCATATGACTTACAATGATAAAATATTTGATAAAATAATTTATAGTTCCAAATATGTATCCTATTTAATGATAGGGAAAATGTTAACATTGTTTCTTTATTTTAAACATGATTTAAGGAATCTAATTATGCATGGAATGGATTTGACGACACTAATGGGTGGAAACTCATTCCATTATATGACACATCCTTTGTGAAATTCACATGAACCTATCAGAGAACTCTATATCTCCAAAATTGTTCCTATAAAACTCTTTACATCATCAATAGAGCTCTGGAGTGGAGACACAGACTTCATCACACATTAATTCATTGGAGTTCCCAGAAATTAGTAAACTCTTTACTCATTTTTCTAGTATCACTGAGAATTTTCTTAGGATAGAATTACAATTATTCAAGTAGTGGAAGAAAATAATAATCCACCAACCACAATATACATTATTTTCAAACAAAACCATGTATAATATAAATTGAATAATACACCATACACTAATTATGACATACGTTCCTTCTGGATTCACACATTTGATAAATATCACTAAGAAGTCTTGAAATAACTCACTCCTCCTAGGCTATCCATGGGATGATGAATCACCCCATGATTTTAAAAGATGATCCTCGTTTAGAAGGTATGATAATACCACTCATATGTATTGGATGAAGGATATGATATTTTTAGACTAGGGATAAGGACATGGATCACATTTGGATTAGATTAACTAATCACTCCTTTCTAATGACATGGCCTCTTTATAACGTCTTCAAGGATACGACCTGAGCCCTCATGAATTCACATATAAATTCATAACTTATGAGTTAATGGAATATAAATATATGCCATTTTTAACAATTTATCTAGTGTATTCATTTAATATTTAAATCAGCCAACCAAATCTCCCATTTATTTCATTATATTAACCATAAATGATCAATGATAACCCAATGAGAATTGTTATCAAATATTATTTTTTAAAATTTTGATGCATTATCACTCATACATAATAATTAATATATTTTTATACTAATATATTTCAATATCATGCTCAATAATATTCCTAAGGTATTGTTTCAAGATCATTATATAACAATAAATGGTATTACTTACCAAGGCATACAATATGACGTGGTTACAATTTTGTCTTACCATATGCCATCTTGATATCATAAAATGAATTATAAATAACAAAATACATTATTTACATTTGATTTAGGGAATTATCCCACCAATTATAAAATGAATTTTTATAGGGTATATTACTCTGATTGTTAACAAGGCTAGTTTATTTAATGGGAAAAAGAAATTGGATAAAAAAAATCATTCAATAATTTCACTAGAATGTTTAATAAAATCATTTTAGAAGAGAATTTACTTTGGAATTAAATTTATGGAGTCAAGATGAAAATTTGGGATTTGGGGCTTGGTTATTTAGAACATTAATGCATGTTTTAATGATTATTTACAATTTTTTTAGGTAAACATTGATTTGTGAAATTTCCCAATATGTGGTGAGTATAGGTATAGGAAAAATTATGGGAGGAAAAGAAAATAACACAAAATGTTCTATGATATTTTCAACTAATTCTATGTTTTGAAAGACTGTATTTGTTGAGAAAAATAGTGCAAAAAATGAGGCAACATCATGAAAAATTCAAACATGATTGTATGAAAAGAAATCCAGATGACTCTGATTAATGGAAATAAATAGACCAGTAGTATATAAATTTTCAACACAACATTTTTTTTAAGACCAGTGATAGTCTCTGATGTTTTAACCCTTTTAGGAATACTAATGTGACTAAAAATATATGGCCAATTATATTTAAAATATAAAAGACAAATCCACACTTATACATAAAATAATCATTCATTATAATGAAATTTCTAATTCTTGGACTAAATTAACTCTGCAATGACATTTTTATTTATCATTAACCATTAATTGATGAATTAAATTTGGTTTAGAGTAATTAAATTGACAGATATGATTCAAATGGGAGGGATAAATTTAATGTTCATGTTGTTCATAAATGGACTATAAATGACTTACCAAAATATGGTAATTTATCTGGTTTTAGTACCAAAAGGATATAAATAATGTATTCATTATATTAGTTATTATCTATTAGATTAATAGTGAAAATTATAAATATATGGCATTTATCATTATTTCCTAAAAACAAATTTGGTGACATAAAACACATTTCAATATTAAAAATTAATCACATGTGAAGTGAGTAGGGTTTTAATAGATTGGTATGGTACCATAGTAGCATTCCACACATAGAAATAAAATATTTTAGAAGATATAAAAAAATAATATACCACATGATACACATGACTTTATCTAAATCAAAAAACCCTTTATAAGAGTTTTAATACTTCGAAAAAAACTTTGGTATAATTTTGATTTTATGCATGTTTAAAAATATGTATGTGTAAGTATTATTTTAAAAATGGGTTTCTTGTACAAAAAATGAATGATATTGAGTATAATCATCTATATCTGGATGATATGAAAATTATGTCTAGATTACGTCTATGTTATTGAAGAAATTAAATATTAGAGTAGCACCATGTATGTAGCACACTATGTTCAATCAATAAATATAGTCTTTATATGTATTTAAGATCAATTAAGTGTAGTACCCATATGAATATATTGAAAACCTTTTTAAATGAATGATAACCAAAATTGGATGAATAATGAGTTTTAAGTGTCCATATTTTCATCTTTTCTTACAATTCATTTTACTATTGGTATTCATGGGTAAGTAAAAAAAATGATAAATTAAAAAATTATTTCAAATGAAAAGGTTATTTGAGTAAATATTTTCCAAGGAATTGTAATAAAATATTTTAGAATAATTATAACGATAGATAATTTTCATTTTATATAATTTAGAATTTATTTTTCTCTATTATTTTTTAATGAAATGATACATCTTGATATTCAATTACCATGTGAGTCTATGCTAGATATTCAAGTGTAATATCAATTGATTCACCCAATTGAGTGATAAATAATTTTATAATTATTCATTTTATTCAAGTTTATTTTTTTTGTTTTATGTATATATAAAAATAATTATATTTATTTGTGTAGGTAGGTTTATTAGGTCATTAAAAGGTTATGTTAAAGGTTATCATAATTTTAAACCCTTAGGCCATTGGAATGTATTTATTTTAATTTTTTCATTTGGATACTTTTTTTATATTTTCAAGAGTTA
This sequence comes from Viscum album, assembly GCA_963277665.1. Classification (NCBI taxonomy): domain Eukaryota; kingdom Viridiplantae; phylum Streptophyta; class Magnoliopsida; order Santalales; family Viscaceae; genus Viscum; species Viscum album. Next base: position 66,825,722 of record OY728128.1, read on the forward strand.
GTTTCTAAAAAATTATAAAAAATTGGGATACAGAACTAGGCCCAAGCTTGGTGAATAGTATTACTGATCATGCACTCAAGAAATGTGAAGGAGGGAGGAAAATTCCAGTGGAATAAACATAGTTATGAAATACATGAAAAATTGTATACTACTTAAGATAAGGAAAAATTTTAGTGAATTTTTAAGATCAACCATTATGTTTACATTTACATTAGGGAAGTTTAATATTATTTAATATAATAATGATAGGACATGGTTTCCTAAACTGTGTATCCCAATCACGTGACCTCCCATAAAGAAATTAAATTAACCTTATAACATGGTTTTATTTTTATATTACATTAGATTATCCAAGTCTATTAGAATGATCTAGAATCTATCCAATTAATTTCTCTTTGCCTCTAACCTCCCTTGATGATATTAATTGATTTTTAATAGAAATATAAGAGTTATTATATTATTTCTTGCTAATTTACTTTTTAAACTTTTTTTATTATATTCTTATTCTTTTATCTTCCACTTACTCGATTTATCTATTCAGACTTGGTGTATATGATATTGTCTAGGATTGGTTTCAAGATAAAAATTCTATGTATCCTTGGTTTCTGGAGGTTCACTTTCTCTGTAATAATTTAGTATTTGAAAAAGGTGATAAGGATTCAATGGATTTGAAGTAGGTGTCTCTACATAAAAACATTTCTCTAAGAATACTCTTTGTTAATGAGTTTATGAATAGGTTTTCCCATTATATTATGATTTAATTAAATCAATGAGGGATTAATTATACTTTTTCTTTGAGTAGATAGTTTTTTAGACAAAGTGAGGGTTTTTTTTTATAAATTTCATGTAACATTCGTTATAAAACAAGTTTTATGCATTTTAGGCGTTTGATAAAATGTTAGAAATATTATTTTGATTTTAAATGAATTAACTGATCATTTTTTGGAATGAAATTTCAATATAAATTATTTTTCTATGAATTGTAAGACCATGTTTCATTTAAATTATTGTTTGTTTATGTAGTTATTTATTGTGGACAATGTCTATTTAGTTGTGCACATGCATTAAATAATTTCATGTGATTTTGGGAATTTATATATATGATGTCATATATTTTATTAGAGTTTTTTTTAGAATATTTTCATATTGGAATTATTGGGTATAAGGTTGAGTGTTTGAGATGTGTAAAATAGATGTTTAGATTATTAACATTCTAGTGCATCTAGTGAATTTCATGCCCCAACTATGTGATTTTACCTCAGTAAGTCCAAAATGGTATGTTGGGGTTGGGTATTTATCAGTTTCACTATAGGATAATAGGTGTTCTTCAAGAGAGGTCCTAGGTTATCATTCCATCTATTTATATGACTTGATGTTTGAACCTATGTTGTTTCATGTTGAGGAATTTTCTAATTTTTTATTCTGTTCTTAAAATTTATTTCATGATAACTGTTAATCTCTATCACACTTGGTTATTTATTCATATTCCATTTTATTATAACACCCTAAAACATGGTATTGTTTTTTATAAGGCCATGGGGTTTTTTATTATTCTTTATCTACTATTTCACAATATAAAATGGTATTTTATATGTTCTATGATAAATTAATTCTAACTGCATGCATTGTGATTGGAATTTTGAATATTTATTATGTTATCCTATTGTTATTTTTACTCAATACTTATATACACATACTAGGTGTATATAGACTTGGTTTTTTCCAATGTTTCTATATGTAAAGGAGATATATCCTTTTTCTTATATTTTAGTGCCTTTACTATACAAGGTTGGGTCATGATCCATGGTGAACATGAGTAACAATGAGTTAAATCATGTAAATCTATTTAGTGATCCTCTTGTGGTTATTTTATTTTGGTACGGTTCTATATAAACCAATTATATTTTAATGTTATTTTGGAATTAATGTATATATTATTCAAGGATATAACTTTACTTTCGTTCTATAAAGTTATGTATGGATTCTTGTTTACATTCATTTTATTTTTTCCACTTGCAATTCAATCTCTTTTCTTGAAAGAATTTATTTAGGTTCATGGATATATAACAAAATGATATATCATGATGAATTATGATATTGTATTTTTATGTGGTTTTGGGGATTTTTGGGGAGAAATAAATCCTAATTTTTTTATTTGATATATTCTACTATTTTCTCCAGCCCACGGTAATTGGGAATTATCTTCAAGACTTATGGAGAGTCAGTTTATTTGACATTGGTGGTTGACCTTTTCCAATAAGAAATGGTATCATATTACCTTATATATTTCGAATATCCTGATTGGTAGAGGTTATGATCATTATAACTCAAGAGGTTTGTGTGGGGGAGTGTCTAGACTACTATTCTTCAAAATGATTCTCAAGTTACAAGGGGTGGTCACGAATACTTTCTTGAAATTTATTATTTTTTGATTATTTTGGTATTATTATTTGTGATTTTTTTGATTATATGCTTCAAGGGATTCCTATTAACAGCTTTGATAAAATTTGTATTTCTATTTTGAAATGAGAAGAAATCCATAGGCTCATAGTCAAAAAAACCATGTGAAAATTGTAAAACCCATTCTTGCAAACCTCTAATATCATTGACATGGTTGGAACATGATCTTCAAAAAAACGCATTCTAACCTCAAAAAATGATATTTTTTTGGAAAATTTTCTGTTTCCACCCCATGGTAATTCTAGATTTACAATATAATTTATATTACTTGATTTTGAAAAAATGAGGGTGATTTTATATTTTACCATTTCAACATGAATTTGTGTTTTTGTTGACTTATTATTCTATTTTTTGGTTTATAGATAGTTCCTCTGTGATGGACAAAAATTAATCTAGAGAGTGAGAATGGAAAATGTTTCCACATTCAAACCATTCTGTGGAACTTATGTCATTGAAGTTGTTCATTTAAAATATTCTTTATATAGGATAAGATAGATAGGGAGATCAATATCGTGAGGAAGACTGTGGTCAAGGGTTTATGAAGAAGAACCCACCTTTATTTCATGGATATAAGTGGTTTTAGGAACAGAAAGAATGGGTGGAGGAAATCAAGTGTTGGAGGGAATTATACATAAATAGTTGGAATCCATCAAGCATTCCAAGATACATGAAAACCGCACTTGGGACATGATTAATGAAAATTTTGACAAACAGTTCTACTTAGAGACCCCTAAGATGAAAAATCCTTGGATTTTGTGTCTCTGGATTTTGGGAATCTTTCTATTATAGAATATGAAACTCAGTTTGTTTAGTTGGTCTAATTTTCTCGACATATCCTCTGAAATGGTTTCTTCATGTATCCAAGATTTGAAATGGGTTTGAATGAAAAGGTTAGATTGAAAATAATTAATGTATAACTTATTACTAATGATTTGGTGACCATAATGTAGATATGTTTGATATGGATTTGGTAGCTCATACCCGGTTGAGTGTTTTATTCACTGATATATTATGAAGTTAGCGTTCCTAATCTTGTAAAAATAGTAACTATAAGTAATCTTAACTTAGTCATATTGGGAGTATACTACAACCCCATTAAAAAATTTCCATGATACCTTTGGGTCCTAGATCATTGATGTGCTTCTAATATTTGAAGCTCCAGTAACTTGAACCTATATTTTTAGGGGTGCCCATTTCATTTGTATCTTGTTGAATAGTTCTCTCTATGTGGAAGGAATTTAAGTTCCAACTGAAAGATATTGGGGTTAAGGGTTTATTTTTTCCTTATACATCACCATGTGAATCATTAGTTCTATTTGAAAACAAGGAATATGGGAAACCATTACATTTCATTGATTACCAAAGGCCAAATTTGGTGATCATTAAGAATAAATACTCATTACTAAAGATCAATGATGTTTTTGACTAACTCATAAATATGGTTTTCGTAAATTGATGTTTACAAATGATATCAATATTTTAGGGTGAGGGATGAGAATATCTAGAATACCACTTTCAAGATTAGGTATAAGAAATATGAATATCTTATTTTTCTACTTGTCCATTCAAATTATCATGTAGGTTTATGGAAATTTATAATCTAAATTTTAAATTAGTATCCTAGAAATATTTTTAGGGTATTCATACATAATATATTAGTTTTTCTCAAGTTGAAAGAATTTTATGATAACTATATGGATGTTTTTTTTCCAACATTAATGGTGCATCCCTGATTTTACATGATTTTAAATCATCAGTTATAGATCTTGGATGTGATTTTTTTCGGTCAATGAGGTATCAAAGAAAAGAATTTATATGGATCCTGAGAAGATCCAATTGGTGATATCTTGGAAGACACTAAGTAATTTATTTTATATATAATGTTTTCTATATCAAATTGGATACTATAGGTGGTTTTTTAGGACTTCTACAACTGGTCATCTCCCATAATGAATCTGACTTATAAGGGAGTAAAATTTGAATTGGATGGAAAATGTCATATCACTTGTGAAAAATTGAAATCATTGTTGTCATCAGTTCCCATCATAATTCATTATGAACCTGGTAAGGGTTATTTAGTTTATTTCTATTACATGAGAATGGTTTTGGGGTGTGTTTTGGTTCATTGTGACCAAGTCAAGGAATTTTGGTCTCCCTTGTTATTACCTCCTGAGAAGAACTGCCCCACTCATAACATTGAATTAGAGACAGTGATACATACATAGAAAATATTACGTCAATATCTCTTTAGGGAGAAGTTCACAAATTTAAATAAACATAAATACATTAATTATATCTTCTTTCATAAGTATTTTAATAAAAACACATTGTCATTTGGTGGAGTATCTCTAGAAAATTAATTTTGATATAGATTATACCCCAGGTAGAGAGAATATGGTGGATGATTCCTTGATTAAGATTTTACTAACTGAAGTAGTTAAATAATTTGAGGATGAATTTAATTTTATAGACATATTTATTTATATTAATTAGGATGTGAAATAGAAGGATGATAATATAATATTGGTTATTTTGAAAGACAAAAATTTCTTGGTTGATAATTTTTATCAATAAAAAGTATCATATTATGGTTGTTTTTATATATGCTGAATACCAAATGGTGGGCATATATTGAGTGATTAGTCTTGATCTCCTCATGGTACCATTTTTTTTTAAATAGGTTTGTGGTCCATTTGGAATTGTGGAAATAAGTTATGGATAGTGGGAACCACATGGGTTGGGCAGTGCTATACAGTGCTACCAATATATTTAATATCCTCAATAATCCATATTAGAATCCAGGTACAAATTATGTTGTTTTTGAATTCATTTATTGGTTCCCTACCTATAAAAAGATAAATTTAAAAAATATAATGTTGATAAGGTTGTATAAATCAATTCACCTTCCACTGTGAAAGTGGTATTAAATATGTATGTAATTTTTAATCTATACTTAAATTCTAAATTTAATTTTTTACATGGTTTAATATTGATAAATTGACGAATTTAGATCACATTATTTTTACAAAGGATTTTTATAGGGGAAATAAGATGATAGATTAAATGTCAAAGTAATTTTAAAACGTCACGGTGTTATATCAACTATTTTTTCTAACTAAGACATACTATTTACTACTTAATACTATAGGGGACTCTAAGAAATGATGGAATCTCAGAATAAATTTACTATGATATATCACCTAGAGATGGATAGTTTGACTAAAATAGACATCTTGGTTCATAAAGATGTATTATTATCTGGTCTTATTGAATTTGGGGGTTTATGGGAGAAACATCTATCATTTGTTAAATTTTATTCTAACAATAATTATCAATCAACAAGAAGGATCCCTTAAAATGTCCTTAATAGAGACCGTATTTTTCATTTATTTTATAGAAAATGTTGTGTGACCTTTACTAATTTGAATTGAGTATTATTCATGATATATTTAGTAAGGTTCAAAAAATATTGAAAAAGTTAGAGACATGTACAAGTTAATAGAAATCATATGACTATAATCTTCATTTCATAAAAGAGTTATCCATTTTAGATTATAAGTTTTTCAAAATATCTCTATAGATGGTATATCATCAGATAGGTAAATAGTTTCAGTTTGTTCTACAATATATTGGGCTATTTGAGATACTGAATCATTTTTTGGAAGTGGCATACTAGCTGGACCTAAAATTAAAATTGATATCTATTCATGATATATATAAAATATCTCTATTGGATAGGTATCATCTAGACACATATAACTTTATTGAATAAAAGGATTTTAAATTAGAACACAACACCACTATTTTTGAGTAGCTTGTTAATATTATGGATAATCAAAATAAATTTTTATTATGTAAATCTATTCCATTAGTCCACATTTTATGGAGGCATTATGATGAGATACTAGAGACTTTGGAGCATGGCCATTATATGAAAGAGAAATGGACTCACTTATTCTATAATGAATGGTTGTAAGGACTTTCTAGGGGTAGAAAGTGTCATGATGGAAAGAATTATGTCACCCATAATTCACAGGTATGTTCTTTTTTAGATTAGATCATTTGGATATTTTTTATTTTTTGGAGTTTTAGGAATCATGGGCTTAAAAGGTATGAAAAATGGTCAAACAAATATGGGTGAATGATTAGTGCATGGTTAATTCTATCTATGAACCCAAGTTATGCATTGGGTAGAATATTTTTAATGTGACAAATGCATGGTTATCAGAAAAATACCCAAATTAGTTGTCCTATCATGTTAGATAAGATACAGGTGCATGATGAGTGCATATTCAAAGGTAACCATGAGGTTTACACTTATGCAGGTTGAATTCAGTAAAAATAACTATAACAAAGTTGGTGTTTCATAGACTGTGTGACCTACCAAAAGAAATCAAATTTTGAAATTTCTCAAAAAACCTTACTAAATTTATCCGATCATTTTGACTCTTTTTCATAATTAAAATGACTTATAATGTTTCGTAACCATTTAGGTCCTCTTTTAGGTTCACTTGGTGGTCTTCTTCAAGTTTTTTTGGAAATATCTAAGGTAATAACTTCTTTACACTCCATTTCCTTAATTTCCACTATTTTATTTGGATCTTATTTATATTCCTCTTACTCTATTTCTATAGTTTTCTATTTTATCCAAGATATTATCAAGGAATTTTCATTAAATTAAATTTCATGGATCTTATGGTCTTTGAGTGCGATGAACCTAAACTAATAATGCATAGAATTTATAATTATTTTTATAAATATTCCATTATTTTAAATGAAAATTTAAAAAATAATCTCCATAATAAACACTCGATAACCATGAAGGTTTTTTATCTTTCGTAATTTGATATATGAACAAATTATTTATCAATCCCTTAAATATTTCTAGAAAATAATCTTCAAAATAACTACCCTTTATAAATAAATAAATATTAATATCCTTCATCATAAACTAAGGAAATGAAATCATAGAAAATAGTGATCTTATATGGTTAGTAACGGTAAAAATGTGTTAGGTTAGAGTGGATACTCAAGAGGGGGGTGAATTGAGTCCCAATTAATATTTTTGTTAAAAATATTTCTATTAAAATCCACTAATTTAAAAACTTTGTTAAATTGTCATGAATTTGAAAAACTATAGTGGTTCGGTTAGGTTCTCAAAAGATTGATTAGGTCCCAGTCAATTTAATCAGAAGACCAAATTATCTTTTGAAACTAACCTATTGATTTACAATTGTTGCAAACACAGGCTAGAATAACTATCAAAGTAACATTAAAACAATTTTATATTTCAAATTAATTAGCAGTAAAATATAAGATATAGTTAAAACCAAAACAAATAAGCACAACAGTTTTAACCAAGAGGTTCAGTCTCAAGTAGAGACTCAATCATCTCAAACAATTTATATAAACTTTGATCCACACCCTGGATCGGGGTAAACAACAGTACTAGGACTGTCCAGGTACTAAGACCTCTACCACAGTTATTCGTGGAAAACCAAAACAAAACCACATAGGCTGTACAGGTCCTACTTGACCTCTACCACTATCCATAGTGGGATGCAAGAGAGTTATAGAATTTTTGTATGAGGATTTATAAATCCTCCAGTTCAGCACATGAGAAAATGTGTGTAAAGAATATACAGAGTACACACACTTCTCAAAATGTGAATGAATGAAACACAACAGAGATAAACAAATAAAGATGAGTTTAGAATGCTTTATGTGTTGTGAGTGATGTTCTGGACTACATGGTTTGAAGCATTTGAAGCTTGGGGTCCTTCTCTAGTTTTGTCAATAAAAACAGAGTGTCATAGTTATGTTCCTTCACTTCTAGTGTAGGTGTTCAGCTTGAGTAGGAGATTTTTTTTAGAACTTAAGATTCATATTTTAACTTTTGTTCTTGATGATTATGAGAGTTCTTCTAGTTCTCCATGAGATATTCTTTGAATGTATGTGTGTTCGTGTCTTCTTATCTATCTATCATCAGTAGTTTGATATCCCATTTTATTCCTTGAGGTCAGAATGTGGGAATGATTACCTTTGACAGGTAAGAGGTACGGTTCTCTGACATGCCAACAACTATCATTAAATAACATTAATAGCATTAAAATCATAAAATATGACTGTTAGAATTATTCTAATAAAATTGAAAAAGTATAGAGTTTGAGTAACAGTGATTGGTAAACAGTCAGCTTCCATCTGTAGCTCTATGTCGGTGGACTTGTATCGGTAGCTCTGAGTATCAGTGAGCTCTCTATCGGTAGACTTGTAACAGTAACGGTTACTCAGTGTAATAGTAGCTTGCATATCAGTAACAAATTCTATCAGTAGATCTTCTTGTATCGGTGGCTGTTTGTCCATATCAGCAGACTTGTAATGGTATATGTCTCTCGGAAGCTCTTCTTGTCTATCAGTAACTCACTTGTACCAGTAGCTGCTCATATCTGTGGCTCTGTCGGCATCGGTAACTATAATTATTGGTAGACTTTGTATTGGTAGCTTGTGCATACCGGTAGCTCTGTTCTGTACCAGTGATTAAGTGCATACCGGTGAACTTATGAATACCTGTAGACTTATGCATACCAGTAGAATTATTCTATTGGTAGCTCTGCTTCAATCAGTAACAGTTATGCATATCGGTGACCTTAACCGTATCAGTGACCTTATCAGTAGTTATATATCTATTTCTTTGTATCAGTAGCTATGAGCATATCGGTGGAATAACACTTACCTGTTCTATAAAAAACACATCTAGATTGAGCTAAAACTATTTCAAAGTATGTATAAACATAGAGAAACATTGATAGACATATTCCAAAGAATATTTCGATATTCAGTATATATATACATATATCTATATAATTATAAGCACATATCGAGATTATCAAAACATATTAAAGTATGATTGGGATTATAAAAACATGTGAGGTCAACCATCTCCCCCCTTTTTATAATGACAACTCATGGTATTATAAACCAATAGAATCATTTATGTTTCAGAGGATATAGCATTAAATACAATTGTATCAGAGATAATAATAAAAAAAATAAAAAAAGTACTAGAATTATAAAACAAAAGTATCAGAGGTAAAATAAAATAGAAAGGTATCAGGGGAAAATACAAAATAAATGTATCAGAGGTAAGATTGAAATGGAAAATATTAAGCTCATATTGCTCCCTTTGTGTACAACATATGTACCCTTCTATAGCATAAGTAGAGTTATTGCTTGATGTTTATATTAAGTTCATAGTTCTCCCCATTTAGGTCTCCCTTATATACCTTATATATACCCTCTCCCACTTATATACCATTAGATACCATCTCCCCCATTGTGATTAGAAAAAAGGAAGGGTGAAAAGAATGTATCAGAGAAAATGTGAAATAGGGAAGAAGAACATGACAATATATAGTACTTGAGGTAAAAGTACAAGTGAATGAAAAAAGTAATACAATGAAAATAAAAATGATCCCTATCAAATGAATTATCCAATATTCAATCTACCTCTTGAATGTCTACATGGGATTTTCCTTTGGGATCCGAGGTAGACTCAGACTATGTGGATGAAGGTGGAGGCTTAGGAACACCAGAAATGATCAGAGGAGGCTGAGCCCCTGAAACTGTTCCTAGCCTACACTGAGTAGCTCTCTAAGTGATCAGAGGAGTAAGGATTCAAATGTCTTGTTCTAGAGTCATCTGAGTTGGAGAAGAAGTAGAGGCAGATGTAGGTAAAGCTGGCGGTACAATCACTAGCCGAGCATCAATAAGAAAAAAGGGAAACAAGGGATTTCTGAAATCCATAATGATTCCTCCTCCTCTTTCCATGGCTGAGAGGAAGACATCCTTGTTCTCCATAAATTTATCCAAGACTAGAATCAACTCCCTAACCTTACTGACTTGTTCTCTGAAGTCTTGATTGACTGGAGTTAGCTTCATGTTCTCTAACATAAGATTGAAATGGTTATTGTGCTGATGTTTGGTGTAGACCCTTTGGAAATAGTAATATACCTTTTCTTTCACTTATTTCTGAGAAGCAGAATCTTCTCTCATATAATCTTGGTCAATATTCATTATATCTCTAGTGGTAGAGTCCACTTGGGTTATAGTAGATGAGTCCACAGAGCTACTGGTTGAAGATGAACCAAGATCCTCCTTCATCAAAGCACTAATTTGATCCAAATATATTGAAGGTTTGGAAGAATAAGAACCAGTAAAAAAATCCATAGTTTCCTTGAAACTCTTAGTTATCCCACTAATAAGATTTTTCACTACAGAATATTGGGTTCTAACATGATTTGTTATGGAATGCTTAAACTCCTAAAAAACTAAGACCATTTGGCTGAATACACTCTTCACATAAGCCAAATCCTTGTCTGCTTGAGATTTAGAACTCACATAGGATTCCAGAGAGACAACTGATCTCTTTATAACTTCAAAATATTCTGACAAGATAGAAACCTGATTCTGGAAAGATGTGATTTCATCCACTATCTCTGCCACAAAGGTTGACACATTACAACCAAGAGAGAGTTCAAAAGACATTTCCATATTGTTCATCTCTTCAACAAAGTGAATTTTTAACTCTGAAACATAAGAAATCAAAAACTCTTTCATCTCAGCCTTCAAAGATTCTAAGTCATCCCTAGTGAGTATTTTAGGAGGCACAACAACAGGTGCTCTTTTAGACACAATACTAGCCACTGAGTCATTCATAACCAATTGAATGGATGACACTAAGGATGCTTCCATTTTTCTTATCTCTTCCACAAAATATGTCGTAATATTAGATTTGAACTGATCCAGATCAGCTTTTCTTATCACATTCTTAGGTAATATCTCAGATAGAATATCATAATTAACTTTTGGTCTCCAAAGGGATGCATCATTATGTAAATCAAGGTAATCTAATCGACAAACCAAAAAACCTGGGTCTTCTTTCCAGTCCTCAATATCATTGTCCACTGAAACAGTTCCAAATCTGGTTGGATGCTCCCCCTCAACTAGTGCATTCTCATTTATATAAAAAGCACCCTCAGTTGCTCGTTCTTCCTCATCTAAATCTTGCACAACCATCTCCAATTCTTCAATTGAAGGCGGCTCCTCAGGAATTGGTACAGGTCAATCAACTTCGTCAAATACCTTAGTAGGCATTAAGGAGTGTCCAATCAGTGGACTAAGGCTCAAGCTAACATAAACAGATGCTTTACTTGCATGAAATTCTTCTTCATTATCTTGAGCAGCCTCTTCCTGATCTGATCTATGCTGAACTTCCTTTTCTTGTGACACAATTTCAGGAGCTGGGCTAGGAGGCAAGTCCAGATCTCCTCCATCTACTGCAAAGGAATCCTCCACTTCTGAATCATCAATATATTGTGGCTCCTCCTCATCAGGTCCTAGACTTGGATCCCTCACATTCTTATCCCTAGAAGGATGATCTATAGGATTGAACTTATCATATAACTTCTTATCATAAATAAACCACTCCCCTCTCCATGGGTTCTAGCTTATCTTCATGTAATTACACACTGTTCTTATGATAAAAAAGTTGTCTCTTACCACCACTAAATCATCCTGAGATTCATCTACTCCCCTTACTTTAATCATAATCAAAATAAAATTGGAAAAGAATACAGAATTGGTCTTTGATTTGGGTCTGGTCATATCCTCCATTTGAATCATTAGCAGCCTGCATCGATTCAACTTCACACTATGTCTCAATATATGTAATAGATAGATATCTTGATATCTCAAATTTTCAATGTCCCCTCTTCTTGAACTTAGAACATGTTGCACAAATTTGAACAACAATCTGTTTTCTCCATCCATTTCAGCAGCCACCACCTTTCTTTGCTTACCACTACCAACGAGCTCCTCTAAGGTAGTCTCATAATAAAATATGTCACCTGTAGGTGGTACTATCTTCAATGAATATCCAAAAACTCCTTCATGTGGTACTATCAGGTACTCAGCCCACTCAACAGATTAAAAAGGATATTTCCTTGCTATTTACCCATGAATTCATTCTATTTTCCTCATTGGATTTCTCAAAACTCACAAACTCATAGAACTATTTTACTAGCTTTGGATAGTAGGGGCCATTATTATTCGAGAAGAATTCTATCCATTTTTGATCTTCCAGCACCTCTAGAACTAACTATTTACTAGACATCACCCATTCCGTGCATATCTCTTTCTCAATTACAATATCTCTATTTTGTAAATGCAATTTCACTGGACGCCTACCCAAACTTGTTCTACTAACACTACTACGTGCTTCAGGACCTATCTTATGATTCTTCACATTCAGCTCGTCAATGTCATCTATGATAGTAGGGATTTTGGTTTTTTCCATCTCTGGTTTGAGGAACTTGGGGTTTTCACAATATTCAGGAGCTAATGCTTAAGGGTAAAGGGTTTGAGGTGAATCGAAATGAGGTTAAGACTTGTGTTTTATCATTTAGGAATCATAAAGAAAATAAATAAAACATAATAAACATAATGTAAATGATATAGATTCTGGCGGCTAAAGATAAAAACTTTTAAACCTAATGGTAGTACGTACCGGTGAGAATTCCTAATAGTGAGGTTTATTTATCAGTGAGGTCCACTAACAGTGTGGTCCATACTGGTGAGGTATAACATTGAGGTCCATACCGGTGAGGTATAAGAGTGAGGTCTATACCGTTGAGGTATAATAGTGAGGACCATACTGGTGAGGTATAACCGTGAGGTCCATACCAGTGAGGTATAACAGTGAGGTTCATACCAGTGTGGTATAATGGTGAGGTTCATACCAGTCAAGGTTAATCATTCCTAACTCATGTCTAATGTAACTTAAACTATATGAACTTATAGTTTTGGAGAAAATGTTATCTAATTGAGGTTCGATACCAATAAATTCCAGAGTAATATCACCTTTTTGGTAATGATATCTTAAAAAGTAGTGCCTTACATCAATGTGTTTGATCCTAGAGTGAGACACGAGATTCTTAGAGATATTAATTTCACTCATGTTGTCAAAGTTTATTGAAACATGCTTAAATTGATATCCATAGTCCAAAAGAGTTTGTTTCATCGACAGAATTTGTACACAACAACTACTACCAGCTACATACTATGCTTCAGTAGTAGAAAAAGAAACTAAATTCTGTTTCTTAATACACCATGATACTAAGGACATTCCCAAAAAATGACATGTTCCAGATCTACTCTTTCTATCTAAATGCAACCAGCAAAGTCACCATCCAAATAACTTATTAAATCAAAAGATTTTCCTTTTGGATAAAACAATCCTAAATTAGTAGTATGTTTATGTTATTTGAAAATTCTTTTAACAGCATGAAAGTGAGATTCTTTAGGACAAGCTTACAATCTTACAAACATACACACACTAATCATAATATCTGGTCGACTAGTAGTAAAGTAAAGTAAGATTCCAATCATACCTCTATAATTGGTTTGATCAACTAGTTTCCCAGATTCATCAATGTCCAACTTGCAAGTGGTACTCATGGGTGTATCACTTTCCTTAATACTATCTAAACCAAAACTTTTTAAAATATCCTTTGTATATTTACTTTGATTTAAAATAATACCATTTTCTTTTTGAAAAACTTGAAATCCAAGAAAATATTTGAGTTCTCCCATTAAAATCATTTAAAATTCATTTTTCATACTCTTTGAAAAATCAATACACAAGGTATGTTTAGAAGATCCAAAAATAATATCATCAATATATATTTGTACTATCAAAACATCTTTAGAAATTATTTTGATAAAGAGTGTTGGATCATCAATCCCTTTTGTAAAACCTTTTGAAATAAGAAAATTACTAAGTCTATCATACCAAGCTTGTGGAGATTTTTTTAGACCATATAAATCTTTAGAGAGCTTGAAAACTTGATTTGGAATATGAAGATTAGTAAATCCGGGTGGTTGTTCAACAAAAACTTCTTAAATAATAAAACCATTTAGAAAAGCACTTCTAATATCCATTTGATATAACTTGGAATTCAGATGAGAAGCATAGGAATGTAGAATCCTAATAGCTTCTAATCGAGCTACAGGTGAAAAGGTTTCCTCATAGTCCATTCCTTCCTCTTGACTATATCTTTGTGCAACTAACCTATATTTTTTTCTAACTATATTTCCTAATTCACCAACTCTATTTCTAAAAACCCATTTAGTGCCTATGGTCAAAGTGTCCTTAGGCCTGTCAACTAATTCCCAGACATTGTTTCTTTCAAATTTATCTAATTCTTCTTCCCAAACCATTACCCAAAATTCATCATTGATTGCATCATTTACATTTTTAGGTTTTAACTATGAAAGAAAGGATGTATGTTCAACCTGGTTTCTTAGAGCTCTAGTGTGTGTCCCTCTATCAAGATTACCTACAACATCGTCTAAAGGATGATTCTTTAGAATACTAGTTGATCTAGTAAAGGTAGGACTATAGATTTCAGGCTCTTCTCTAGATTCAGGTTCTATAGAAGCAGGTTCTAGAAAGTCTCCAGAACTGGATGTCTTTACAAAAGGTTCATTGATTTTATCATTTTGCTCAAGAACAGACAAATCTTCTCCAAGATTTTCAAGAAAAAACTTAGGTTCAGGTGGATCAGTTTCATGAAACATGATGTGAACAGATTCTTTCACACATTTGGTCCTTTTGTAAAAGAATCTATAGGATTTTATAGTTAAAGAATAACCAAGAAAAATTCATTTGTCACTTTTAGAAGAAAAATTGTCAAGATTATCCTTAGTATTGAGAATAAATACTTTGCAACCAAAAACATTAAAATAAATAAATTTAGGCTTCATATTATTACACAATTCATAAGGGGTCTTCTTGAGAATAGGTCTAATCAGGACTCTATTTATAATATAACAAGTTGTGTTTATAGCTTCATCCCAAAAGTAAATAGGCATGTCATACTCATTAAGCATAGTTCTTGCAATTTATTGAAGGGTTTTGTTTCTTCTTTCTACTACACCATTCTGTTGAGGTGTCCTAGGTGCATATAAGTTATGATTATAGCCAATGTGTGAGCAGTAAGATTTAAACTCATGATTTTTAAACTCATGACCATGATAACTTCCCAGGGTCTTAATCATAAGTCCACTAAGGTTTTCTACAGACTTGGAGTATTTAATAAAGTAGGAACAAGATTCACTTTTGTGAGCTAAGAAGTATACCCAAGTATATCTAGAAAAGTCATCTACTAAGACATAAACATAGTGCTTCACATTTAAACAAGAAACTCTAGAAGGTCCAAACAAATCCATATGAACCAACTTGAGAGGTTGAGAAGTTGAAACTTATTTCTTTGATTGAAAAGAAACTTTATGTTTCTTTATCTTTTGACAGGGATTACAAACATTGTCTGTTTGGAATTCAAGATTAGGCAGGTCTCTAACTATGTTTTTACAAGTCAGTTTTCTAAGTGAATGAACATTGTAGTGTCCTAATATTCTGTGCCAAAGCCATGACTCTTTATGAAAATCATTAAAGAAAGTAATGTTTTGTTTAGCTAAATAATTCAAATCAACTACATAAACATTTTCATTTCTCAAAGCATAAAATACTAAAATATTTTTTAGAATTAAAAACATTTCAGGAATCATTTTAAAACTCAACATTGAAACAATCATCAAATAACTTAGAAATTATTAACGAGTTATATTTAAGTCTATCAACAAATAATACTTTAGAAATTAAAACTGAATTAGTGTTACCAATCTGGCCTAAGCTGATGATATTTTCTTTTGAGTTATCACCAAAGGTGACATAGCCTCCATTAACATTGATTAAGATTTTGAAACAAGAAAAGTCTCATTTCATGTGTCTTGAACATCCACTGTCCAAATACCATGTCTTCCTACAAGAACTCCTAAGTCATGTTTCCTACAAAACAGGTTTAGATAGAAAATGATTTTGGTACCCATATTTTCTTGGGTCCAGACAGGTTAGCAACAAAGATTTAGGTACCCAGATTTGTCTTATGGGTCTCATATGATTTACAGAATCAATCAATTTTTAATGATAAACTTTATTTGATCTTTAACTATGTGAATAACTAGTTGAAGCATATTTATTTCCAGAACTAGAACAAGTAGAATTCTGTCCAGATTTTAGAATAAGTATATTTTTAGTAATTTTTCTCTGTCTAGGATGATAGCCCATTCCAGTGGTATATTTTGGTACCACTTGTTTACCTAACATTTGAGTTAGAGTATTCTTTACATTTGTGAATTTATCTAAGTCTTTCCTTAATTGCTCAGTAGACAATTCCAGATCAGTATTTTCCTTACGTAATTGAGAATTATTTTTCTTTTCTATATCAAGAGTAGATTTAACAGAGTTGGTTAAAGCATGATGTTTATTTAAGGCTTTGTACTTATCCTTAAGCTCATTATAGGTATCTTCTAGCATATTACAATATTCAAATAACTCTTAACTAGTCATATTTTCAGAATCATAAATAGAATCAGAATCAAAATCAACTCCAGAATAATAAGAATTTAAAGCAGGAGTATCCATTGTTACCTCAGCTGTGTTTTCCATAAAACACATGTTTGCTTTTTGAGATTTCTCATCCTGACTAGAATCAGAATCACTAGAAAAATCTTATGAAGAACTCCTAGTATCTTTCATATATTTCTTGTACTTATTGTCCTTGTAGTCATGTTTCTTATTGAACTTTAACTTTGGACAGTCTGGTTTCACATGTTCTTTCATTTTTCATTCATAGTAGACAATGTCATCACTTCTATCAGACTTTTTCCAGTCCTTCCAATGACCTTTGTTGTCATACATTCCCATATAATTTTATTTTCTGAAAAATTTCTTCTTCCTATAGAACTTCTTAAATATCCTCGTTATTTGAGCCATTTCAAAATCACTGTCAGAATATGAACTTTCACTTGTTGAGCTTTCAGTAGGTTTGTGAATTTTATCCTTATCCTTGCTCTTTAAGGCATTATACTTAAATGCCAATGACTTCCTTTTTGGTTCATCATCTTATTCTTTGTTTGCCTTCAGTTCTTCTTCATACATCATAAGCTTACCAATTAATTCCTTAACAGGTAAACCACCAATATCACATGATTCTCTAATTGAAACTGATGTGCCTCTCCATCTGTCTAGTAGACATCTTAATATTCTTATGATCTGTTCTTTTTCAAGAACAACTTTTCCAAGTGAGCTCATAGTGTTGACAATCTCATTGAACCTGAGATACATATCAGAAATAAGTTCATAAAACTTCATTTTAAAATTATCATACTTAATAGTGTAGGTATTTAATCTCATTTCTTTAACATTGATTGTTCCCTCATTGGAAATAGCCAAAGTGTCCCAAATTTCATAGGCAGTTTTACAAGAAGACATTTTATTAAATTCCTCATCACCTAAAGCACATTATAAAGCATTCATTTATTTACAGTTATTATTGTGTGTAGTCTTAGTAGGTTCATCCCAAGTAGTTCTTTCAGTTCCTGGAATCTTATACTGAGTCTCTATAGCAGTCCAGATGTCAAATCCCATAATTTCTAAATGAGTTTTCTTTTTATGTTTCCACTGGGCATAATTGGTACCATTAAAGAACGTTGGCCTGTTGGTAGTAGCACCTTATATTCCGTTATCCATAATAAGATTTTAACAAATATATTTAAGGAGATAAAATTTAGAACTACCAGAAATTTATGATCTTTAAGATGCAACCAAAATCACAGTTGAAAAACAGAGTATTTGGAAATACATTATAAATAAACAACTCCACTGATACCAAATATTGGTCAGAGAGGATACTCAAGAGGAAGGTGAATTGAGTTCCAATTAAAATTTCTGTTAAAAATATTTCTATTAAAATCCACCAATTTAAAGACAAAGTAAAAATGTAGTGAATCTGAAAAAAATGTAGAGGTTCAGTTAGGTTCTCAAAAGATTGATTAGGTCTCAGTTAATTTAATCAGAAGATCAAATGAGCTTTTGAAACTAACCTACTGATTTATAATAAATTCAAAAAAATTCTACATTAACTTTCAAAGTAACTTTAAAACAATTTTATATTTCAAAGTATTTAGCAGCAGGATATAAGATACAATTAAAACCAAAACAAATAAGCAAAAAAGTTTTAACCAAGAGGTTCTGTCTCAAGAAGAGAGTTTGTCCTCTAAAAAAATTAATATAAATTTTGATCCACACCCTGGATCAGGGTATGAAACAGTACTAGGACTGTCTAGGTACTAAGACCTCTACCACCGTTATTCGTGGGAAACCAAAATAATAGCACACAGGCTATCCAGGTCCTACTTGACCTCTACCACTATCCATAGTTGGATACAAGAGAGTTATAGAAGTTTTGTATGAGGATTTAGAAATCCTCCAGTTCAGCATAGGAAATAGTGTGTGTATAGAATATACAGAGTACACACACTGCTCAAAATGTGAATGAATGAAACACAACAGAGCTAAACAAATAAAGATGAGTTTAGAATGCTTTATGTGTTGTGAGTGAAGTTCTCGACTCCTTGGTTTGAAGTAGTTGAATCTTTGAGTCCATCTATGGTTTTTGTCAAGAAAAACAGTGTGTCTTAGTTCTTTTTCCTTCACTTATAGTGTAGGTGTTCAGCTTGAGTAGGAGAGTATTCTTTGTAGCACTTAAGCTTCTTCTTTGAACTTCTGTTCTTGTTGAGTATGAGATTTCTTCTAGTTCTCTGTGTGTTCTTCTTTTCATGTACGTGCATTTGTATCTTCTAATATATCTCTCTTCAGTAGCTTGATATCCCCTTTTATTACTTGAGGTCATACAATGGGAATGATTACCTTTGACAGGTATGAGGTACAGTTCCCTGACATGCCAAAAACTATCATTAAATAACATTAATTTCATTAAAATCATCAAATATGACTGTTAGAATTATTCTAATAAAATTGAAAAAGTATAGAGTTTGAGTAACAGTGAATGGTTAACAATCATCTTCCATCCGTAGCTCTCTGTCGGTGGAGTTGTATTGGTAGCTCTGAGTATCAGTGATCTCTCTATCGGTAGACTTGTAATGGTAACAGTCACTCAGTGTAACCGTAGCTTTGCATATCAATAACACCTTCTATTGGTATCTCTTCTTGTATCGGTAGCTGTCTGTCCATATTAGCAGACTTGTATTAGTAGTTTTCTATCGGTAGGTCGTGTTTTCTATCTGTAACTCGATTGTACCAGTAGCTGCTCATATCGGTGACTCTGTCTGTATCAATAACTATACTTATCGGTATACTTTTTATCGGTAGCTTGTGCATACCGGTAGCTCTGTTCTATACGAGTGATTAAGTGCATACCGGTGGACTTATTCATACCGGTAGAATTATGCATACCGGTAGACTTATGCATACCGGTAGACTTATTATATTGGTAACTCTGCTTCTATCAGTAATAGTTATGCATATCGGTGACCTTAACCATATCGGTGACCTTATGAGTAGCAGTATATCTGTTTGTCTATATCTGTAGCTATGAGAATATCAGTGGACTTACACTTATCTGTTCTATGAAAAACACATCCAGATTGAGTTAGAACTATTTCAAAGTATGTATAAACAGAGAGAAACATTGATAGACATATTCTAGAGAATATTTTGATATTCAGTATATATATATATATATAATTATAAGCACATATCGAGATTATCAAAACATATTAAAGCATGATTGGGATTATCAAAACAGGTGAGGTCAACAACATGGAATATATAAATCAAATATCATAACTGATAAAAAAATTATCTTAAGGGTATGAGAACATAATCATAGTGCATTATCATATAATGTTTATATCATACCATAAAAGGCATAAATCTCAAATCATGAGTCACATAGTAAGGTTTAGGCATAAAAAAAAGATATAAGTCATACAAGTCAATAGTCATGACCCATGAATGTATTACATATGAATATGAGTGTTGAAAATATATAAAAATAATAAATCATAACATAACTAAGAAGGAATCATAACATGATTCCCATAACATTATGGAGAATGCATCACTACTGGATTCCCATAATAGTTTGAGCATCAATAATCATTTCCCATAAATATCTCATGAAATATAGAACCCTATAAAATACATTTGATGGATATTTTGGACCCCATCATTCAATAGAAATACAATTATTGTCTTAATAACATACAAAAATTCATAATTTTTTCATAAAATAGTTAACCCATTAAAGAAAATGTGTTTCATGAATACTTCCTTAAAATATCATTATAATCCATCCATTGAAAGTAAGAAGTTGGTATCATTAGATAATATCCCGGATAAAGCTTATAAAATCCTTCAAATTTGTTTACATAGATGATAAATTTATTTTAAATATAATTGGAAATATTATTTCTGATAGGGAATAACAGAAATAGAAAGAAATTTGGTGTGTAAGATAAATATTCAAGCACTGAAAAGAAACTCTTTTATTATTTTGAAACCCCTTATTGAAACCCACATCATTAAAAAGAATAAAAATACCTATTTAAAAAAATTAAAGGTAAATATATATATAAAAGGACTTAACACCTATCTAGGATTCCAATTATGAAAGAATAACGTTGTTGGGAAGAAACAATAGGCATGGAATAAAAGATCCATTATAAAGGGTGAGAAACAATCTTAACAACATAACCTTTTTGGGAAAGAAGAATTCGATGAAAGAGGAATATTTTCATGAGAAAATTTAAATTACATTGATAAAAATAAAAATAAAAATAAAAATAAAAATATATAATATATAAATAGAATAATAAAATAAACTTAGAAGATGTTAGTCAAGGATATTAGTTTATGAATAAATAAAGGAAATTGAGTCGATAAAACCCTTATAACTTTGGAATCTTTTGAATGAAGACGACACTAAATATAAAAAATAAATTCAAATTTAAATACCATGAATAAATTAGTAATCATAATATATTATTTCAAATGTGAATTATATAAACCTTATATAATAATATAGCCAGAGAAAAAACCTTATTTCAAATAATGTAAAATTTAGATGAAAAACCCTTAACTCAATTCCCAACTCACTTAGTACATGTGTATAACTTACTGAATATCCAAATTATTCTTATTAAATAATTTATTCATAACATATATCAATTATATTTAAATTTTTATGGTTGATTTATTATTATATTTTGGTCATTTATATAATTTTTTCTCTCCTCATCCATTTGGGGATGGTAGGTCAATTCCTCCAAAACTTATTGGCATTCTTGAGAGAGGTAAAAAAAGTTATATAATTGTTTCATCATTGATATAATTTACATGATACATTAAATAGATGACACATAATGATTTATTATGTTCTATTTTCATCCAATGTAAATATGTGGTATGATTTATAAATATTACATCTAAAACATATATTTTTAGTAACCATCATCATATAAAATTTTTCATATTAATATTAAGATTAAATGTTAATATTACTTTTCTAGAAAAAAATATTTTCATATTAATATGATGTCTTACTAGAAATTATGTTTCCATAAAGTTCCATGAAAAAAATTTAAATCATTTTTCATGTTGGTAGTTAAACCAACCCAAACAAGATTATATTAAAATTAGTAAGATATGTATGATTTTGGATTGATTTTTTAAATTTTAATAATTTAAAAATTATGACAACATATAGAATTATTAATTATTACATATTGTTAAAAATATTTAATACTACTTAATCATACTTGATATAATCAGCATAACACTATTCATATAGGTGGTAAAACTAATTCAAACTGGACTGTGTTATAATGTCCAAATGAACAAGTGTATGTTATCATTTTGCAATAATACTACTTTTAAAGAGGGGTCAGAATGATCCTTTTATAAGTGAGGAGCATGGAATTATTACAAATAAAAAAATGTTAATATAAAAATAAAGTTCAAATTTAAGGCATGTGGATCCAAAATTGGTAAGAGTGAATAAAATATGTTTTTATTTCAAGGAAGTTGACATCCACTCATTTGAAGATAATTTATTATGACATTTTCATTTGGTATCCTTAATTTTAAACATTAAACATTTTTTCATATACTAGAGTGAGTAACATCTACCTAGTTAATTGTTTATGACTAAAAATTAAATAGAACATTAAACCAAATTAAAACATGATTATATACTATATGAAATATATTTTATTTTATTAAATTTTAAAAATTGATTAAAACTAATGGAAAATAATTAATGTACAATGTTTTATATTTAGTTTTTAGAAAAACATATTTTTTTGCATAAAAATTATTTTTCAATTAAATTATCATAGTTATAAATTTTTATGATATTAATTGGTTTATTAATGACAAAAATATTATTATGTGTCTTTGAAATCAAGCAAATTTTATTAACCTTGTTAATAATTAAGTAAAGTAAAGGACCCGAAATATTTTTTTAGAATAAAATAACACGTTATGTTTCAAATTTTCAATGATAGGCTTTTAATTTCAATTTTTCTCCAAATCCAAAAATTTAATTATGAAATTAATCTTTAGTTGATAAAAAGATTTTATAATTTTTCAAATCATGCTTAAATAATGATAATTTCATAAAATCTCTGATATGGGTAAAACATTACTTTTCACAAGTCACCTAAAAATACACCATTTTAGAAAACTCCTACAAAATCAATTTAGGTTAATATTTACATGATTTCATAAAAAATAAATTTTATTTTTCCAAATTAAATTTGAATAAGTATTAGGAATTAAAATTAACATTAGATCCCAAAATGTGTAAAAGAAAAGTATTTTTGAAATGAAATTTTATTTGTAAAACTTTTTGAATTACCAATATAAAAAAATATAAATTTTATTAATAATAATATGTTTGAACAATCCAAAGGCCCACATAAAAATGAATTAAGATCTTTGTTTAAGATAGAAGGGTGATATTAGCAGTAGTGGAATTTATATGTTGTTGTTCAAAAAGAATTGGTCTTGTAGTGATTTTCACAGGCTCAAAATTCTCCCATGGATGTTTTTTTCTAAATCCATACTTGTTAAAGTTTAGATTTATATTAGTTTATGAGATACCCTAGTGATTCTAAATCCATTTCAATATTAGATAAATAAGAATAATAAAAAATAGTTATACTGATTGAAACCATTACTTCTCCATTATACTTAAATTTTGTTGTTCTTTTATCTCTATTTATTCCTAATAAATCAATGGTTGGGTTATAATGATCTTATTTAATTATTTATTTAATTAATAAATCAATGTTCATTTAATTTCACCTATGAAAAGTTTAATTTAATATAATATTGTTTAAGTATAAATAGATAATATAATCATGGTTCCTTACATTCTACCACCCTTAGAATGAATTTAATCCTAATAGTTAAATCACTTGGATAAAATATGGTGAGAGTAGTTTTGTTTTATTATATCCTTATGTTCCAATATAACTCCATAATTTTTTTTTCCACCCTATAAGTCAGACTAGAAGGGTTTTATTATTCCATAACAGCTTATCTCTTAGATCCATAATTTCAACTCTTTTTCCCTCATATGATTGATCATGATATAACTTAATTACTTTTGAGTAAACTACAAGTGAAGTTTTTAGTATAAACTTCTTCAATAGAGATAAGTGAAACACATCATATACTTGGGTGATGTATGGAGGGAGTGGTAAACTATAATCGGCAACTCTTACATGATCTTGAATTTAGAATAAACTGATATATTTGGGGATAAACATCGCCATATTCCTAAATCTCTTTACATGTTTCCAAGGAGATATCAAGAGGAATAATTTATGACCCACTTGAAAATATAATCCTCATTGATGGTTATCATCAAAGATTTTCTATAATATTTTTGATGATTTCATATATCATTGAATGTTTTTATCCTTATCTATCATTTATTATACTATATTAAGTATTATCAACTTCATCTCTTGAAAAATATCTTAGCATGTTGAAGTCATCCACCTCTTCCAATAAAATCCCCACATGATTCCATTTGAAAACTATGATATAACTTTTTTCTATATTATAATTCTACATAGGGGAGGTATTGATCCCAATATCCTCATAAATCTATTTAACAAGATCATAATATATCCTCTATAGTTTTAATGGTCCTTTCACATTGAACATTCATATAAGGGGGAAAAGTTGTATTAAATCCCACCTCTTTCTCATGTTTTTTGACTATTTCTCCCAAATTTCAAGGTAGATCTTGAATCTCGCTCCAATTAAATGGATAGTGGAAGACCATGCACCCTTACCACTTCTCTTACATATATTTTAGTGACTTTTTCAAGATATAATTATTCTTTTATTGAAATTTCATGCACTAAAGTTATATGATGATCAACCCCAATCTATATGAAAAAATGGCCTTCAGATATCCTATAGATTCCTATGATGAAATCCATAGTGATGTTTTCCCATTTTCAAACTAGTATGGGTAATGTATTCATCATCCACATTGGATTTTTTCATCAAATATTAACTTGATGAAAATCCATGAATCATGATATATAATATGTAATTTACTTCTTCATGTTAGCCTACTAGATGTTTTGGATTAGATCTTATTGGCACCAAAATTTCATGCCTTGGAAAAAGTTATGAAAGGGCATGAGATGTAAAAGGGGCTACTTTGCGAAGGTCCTTTGCAAATACCTATTGCATCACAATCATCGCAAAGTCACCCAGAAGGGTTCTTCGAAACCATCACAAAGAACATGACTGGTTCCTCGATGAAAGACACAAATGCAATGACAAAATACTCTGTGACTCCAAAAAATGTGACCGAATCATCCATGAACGCCGCAAAGGCAGTTCAAGAAGCCTTCGAGACACCAAGGAACTTGACCTGAGCCTCTACGACCGCCGCAAAGGCATAGAATAAAGCCTCTGCGAGTCCAAGAAACTTAATAGATCTACCTTCAATTGTGAAGTGTTATTTTCTTCACAGTATGTTTGTAGAGCATTGCAATGACCAGGGCCTATAAATACAAGACCCACCCCACTCCAAAGGATCGATACCTTGACCTTTCTTCTTTTATTCTCTCAATTAGCGATGTACCCTTTTATCTATGAACAATCAAGAAAATGATACATCAGAGGTATTTGAGCATTGCGAACCCACTTTTCCTTTTCACTATTTTAGATCTACTTCAAGTAGGGATGACCTTCAAAAACCCATTTGGGATTGGCGAAGGAATGATACCCCTTTGTGTACTCAGAACTTCATGAAGCATTTAAGATTCGAAAAGAACCCTCCTAGAATATGAAGTCTCTCTTCCTTGGATGGTTCAGTGTGCCTCATGAAGAACTATCCTTCATGAAGCCCCTTCGATTCATGAAGCACCAAATATTCATGAATCCCCTCTCTGTGAGGACTTCTTCTTAGCTAATACCTCTTCCATGTGGCCCTCTAGGAAAGTAGGAAGTGACTTCGATGTTCCTCGAATGGTGCTTCATGTTGAATTTCCCTACCTCATGCTTCTTCACATAGGCAGGATAATAACTATTGCTTATTTTCATCGCCACACTATGGTGGACCCTACAATGGATCACACCACAACCCTGTTAACCAACAACATTGCTGGTGTCTTCCCTCCACCAAGGGATAAAGTGCGCTAGTTATGTAAGTCCTAGGTATGAGGAGTGAATCCCCATCGTCTGAGCTGTAGGACATTAAATTGGCAAGAAAACCCACTTCCTCAACACATGATGTCAAACTTGGATAATCAAATAAGTGATAAGCCCCAATAGGATCATGAAGGGTATGGGTACAGACTCCCTCTCACTCCTCTCCCGCTGCACTTTATCACCAAGTGCGTCCTGCGAAGCACTTGCGTAAGCACCAAAACACCCTGATCGGGTGATCCTATATGGTGGTCATATCCTCCTCATACATATAGACATCATTATTGGGATTCCCTCTCATATGAAGCCCATGTTTCCTATTTGGTCCTCTAACCATGCATAAGCCCCGCTCCATTCCTTACAGATGTACCTTTTGCGACCCGATCATTGGGTATTTTGTTGCCTATTGTTTCATACACTCAGCATGACTCACATGGGCTTAGAGTAAGCATCGAACATGAAATCCTCTTTGGGTTGTTAACTATACATAAACACCAATACCCTTTATGATGAACTACATGGACTTTGTTCCTTTCCTCTTTTTGAGAAAGGTATATAAGAAGGCTCCCTAATTGTCTAGCCCATCAACCATCGGTCCTGACCACTTCACATTAGTTTACCCTCACCTGAAATGATGTTAAATTGTATACCCCTTTCTTCCCACATGATGATAAACTATAATATTTTGGACTATGTGGGTTTTGATCCTTGTCTCCTAGACATGCTACGTGAGAAGCCTCCTTGAGGATCAACCCCAAACACTGCTAAAATTCGATGTCCCCTTTGTTGGGACCCACATATATGGTCTGAGCCTTTATGGTGTTAGACTAGTTCCCAGGTAGCTATCCATTCATAATCACCATAGTAAATCCATACAACTCCAACCAAGAGTTTCCCTCTTTCAATAGGCTACTAACCATGCATATCCCCCAGCATGTATTCAATTTTTTTCCTCTGTGTACATCATGAAACTATGCCCCATATCCGAACTATTCAGACATTGATCCTTACCCATTTTCGAGCATGTTATGTAAGAAGCCTTCCTGAGGTTCAATCCCATATCCTATCTCCCATGCCCCATCTTGGTCCTTCACCAAATCCTTTGTGTCTCGGGAAGATCATTCCTCAACCCAGGGGTTCTACTTACTTCAGGTCCATTACATGCATCCATTCTCACAAGCTTCCTCCTCAAGTGACTCATCACCCCATCCTAGAAATGCATTTAATTTTTTTCTTACCTCATGGATATATAGGATCCCTCTCTAAGGTTCATGCTCAATACATTTAACTTCACACAAGTTCTTAGTTCTCTCCCAATTCACTCCACCCTTTCAAAGTTCATCTGTATCTATCCATATTTTACCTGATCCACCACATCCTAGTGAAATAATTGCATCCTCAAGGGATTATAACCAAGTGTAAGCCCCATTCATCGCTTTTAACTTTATAACACACGGGCCATCACAACACGTAATCCCCAAAAAACCCATTCTATCTATGGGGTTTTGATCCCTATCTTCTAAACAAGGTCTATAGGAATCCTCCCTAAGTGTTAATCCCAGCTGATGGTGAACCTTGGTGTCCCCCTCTTTCAGGTCCACCACCCTGATCCCCCCTCTGTGGTTTATTGATCAGCATAAATGGCATGATACCCTCCCCTTTATGAGACACGCCATCCTAGGTCTGTCCTATTTGTGATTTCTAACCGATCTATTCAATAAACATTCTAGGTTCTCCCTCCTAGTGATATACCCATATGATCCACTCCCATATGTGTTCTAATCAGTATGATCCATATTTTACAGATGCTAAACTCATGGAATACCCCATGTTAAACATGGTA
The DNA here is from genome assembly GCA_963277665.1 of Viscum album. Classification (NCBI taxonomy): domain Eukaryota; kingdom Viridiplantae; phylum Streptophyta; class Magnoliopsida; order Santalales; family Viscaceae; genus Viscum; species Viscum album. Next base: position 66,853,687 of record OY728128.1, read on the forward strand.
ATAAGAGGAAAAACTCAAAGTCATTCCTCTGACATATAATTACCTACCTTCGACATGGGATACCTTAGGATTCCACGCCCTCAAGTATCCCTCAAATAAGGGAAAATCTAGATTTACTAGTGTTTCTGAATTCATACACACCAGTGATGCCACAATGTGACTGATCTCCTGACCAAAGGTTGTTGACCTGACTTGACCCCCTTCTGAATATCATGATCGAAGCAGAGTAATTACCCATCATCCACAATATTATGAGACCATGAAGAGTTTCATGAAAAAAATCTTAATCATTACGGGAGACCTAGAGTATGCGATGAATTCCATGGAGGAATCAATGTAAGGAGAGACCAACATCCCATCATCTCATTTCAATCAAGGAGAAAAAATATCAAAATATGTGATGAAAGATGCCTTCCTTTGAAATGTAGGAATGCGATTCAATGATTAGCGCTTCCAAAAAGATGATGTGTGACCAGAAAAAATAATTGGAAATAGAAATGGTGAACCCAATGTGAAATTATTCTCTTCAATATGGTTATTACTAGAATTTGGGGAATCACTAGATGAGAATATCACCAAATCTAGTTATCCAGCACCAGGTCCCACTAAGAAAATAGTGGTTTTAGTGTGAAGCTCACCAGGATTTGGGGTAGTTAATCATTGGGCATCCCAGTCTGCAACATTGTCCATGTGGATGTTTCAATCCAGCCATAGATGTCAGAATAATGATGGGAAATTGGGCATCACTTTAATATTATCTGTACTGATGGATGAATCTTCTTATATTATAGGACCCAAGATACATGAATAGAAAACTAAACTTCTCTTTCCCATATACATAGGGGTATGAGAAATAAAAATTTGGCAATCCCACACAACCTCAGAACTTCTACGATGACTCCCACGACCATAGCAATTGTGAACCTACACCCCTTCCCACCTTATGAATATATTCAATGAAGGGTGATCAATAATCTTGTGCAACGATAAAAATAGGAGGTAGTAATCCAGATGAGGGATATGGCCTATCAATATTTGGATGCTTCTATTCCCCTTCATCGCCACCAACACCCATGGTCATGTAGAGAGATACTACTCCCCACTATGTTCTTCAATTGTTTCAGGTGCCTCTCTCTAGAACAGTCTTATGACTCAATCCATTATATCAAAAATTTAAGGGGGTGTTTGAGTCCCCCTTACTATGATTTAATCTTGGTATCCACCAAGAAAGGCTACCACCAGGCCACATCAGTGCTATTAGCCAATCCCATAGACCGATAAGTAGGTGGTCCATACCCCTACACAAAAAACCCTAGCTAAGCTGACCAAACATCAATGTTGGGCAGAAACTCATGAGGATTCCTTCCAGGGGGATCATCATATTTGGATTTAGTGGACTGAGCCACCACCGACACGTGTTATCCGATCCTTGTTACTATAGAGCTATGGCACCACTTCACCTGATCGGGATTGATATCCCAACCGCCCCTTGGGAAGGCTGTGTTGACTTTTCTATTCATTTGCTCAGGAAAAAATAGTTTTGAGATGATCTATGGAGATGACATTTAGTATGGAGGCCCTCCCCATACTACTTCCAACTAGACTGGAGGTCATCTTAACTCCTATGTTCAGTATGAAGGTTCTCCCCATGCTACCATAATCAGTCCGAGAGAAGGTCCTCCACATATAGTTGACACCCGACATGAAGGTCCTCCTTGTGCCATGGTCCCACATATGGGGGTTCTCCCCATATTTCAGGGTATCAATGCGAAGGTCCTCCTCACATAATCACCCTCTCAAGTGAAGGCCTTCCCACAGTGTCATCAACCAGAGTGAATTTCCTCCTCTCCTTATCCAACATCACCCTGGAGGTCCTCCCTGTGTTCCATTAGGCATTTTTTCGGGTGCGCCCGTCACCCAAACCCTTCCAATCGGAGGTAATCCCAACTCCATTACCAGCCCACACAGAAGTATTCCTTGTGCCGAAGACCTAACCTCCCCTAAATAGTCATCTCAATGAATGTGGATGGGTCGTAACTGCCAGAGTAAGTACCCTGAAAAACCTTGGATCATGGTGAAACCGGTTTACTTTTCAAACTCTAAAGTGGAGTCCAACTAGGCGATGTAACACTCACCCCAATCCTCTGTATCAGGGTATGGTGTCAGAACTGGGAATATCATATTTTTCCTCCCAGAAAGTGAGATGCACTTTATCCCTAAATCCCTCCGCAAATACATAAAGGAGGAGGAGGATTTGGCTACTTTCCCTGTCTTTTCTCTGCAATCCTCCCTATCGTCACTAGGATCATTAACTACTTAGACTAGAGATCATAGAGAATTGTTTTTGGGTTAGGTCCACAATGAGCACCAGCTTGATCCTCCACCGCCGAATGCCACCCTTTTGTAGCAATTAGTGGTCAGTATATCGTCCTACATGGATATGGTGGTGAAGTTAGAGAATTCTCCATATGATAGCCCACGATGAAGTGGTTTGTCAGCTCACGCAAGGTACTCTACCTCGACCAGGCTACTGCTAAATTTTTTTTATCAGTTCCATTACTGTTTCCTCAACCACCTCCAGTTGATGAATGGGGCAACCAAGGGCCAGACCCTGAGTTTGAGACGAGAAGTTTGTGGGACATTATCACAGCGAACCATCCCCCTGAGATGTTTTGGGAGATTACACCTGAAAGCTTCAGTATTATGGACTACTTAACCTAGGATGAGGTTATTTGTTTCCACCAAACCATATGGATGATGCATTTTTATCTCCGTCATCAGTGGTCAGCATACCCCAAAAATTGGGAAGACTTCGATGACATTGTCCTGTAGTTCCACCTCGTGGAGTTTGTCGTACTACCAATTTCTCAACACCCTGTGTCACCCTGTTATCATCAGACCCACCAGAAATGATGCATTCATAGATTTACAGTGCTCCATAGAGTTATTAAGGAGGCTTCCCACATGTCCAGATCCATCGCTAGGGGTAGTATACTTCCCTTCATTTCATACCTATCCTACACCAACCTGGTTCACCTAGTGATATCAATGATATGACTTCAGGCATTTCCATAGTAAACAAGGTTATTCTTGAGATATTCCCATAAGGGGGTATCAATATATGGACTGATGAAGATGAACATACCAATGGGGAAACAAAACACTCAGAAGACCCTAAGGGTGTCCACACTCCCCAAAAAAGAACTTTTCTTGGCCTTCCTACACCTTATGAGTCATTACCTCTCAGTCAATACCCCAACAAGGGTGAAGAGCATGATGGGACTGTCAAGCCCCCCAACCCATCTGACTTAGTTCATAAGATGGAGGATGATCCTAAAAAGGCATCATTGTGTCAACAACTTTCTGAATTGAGAGGAATGATAGATGATATCTTTTTCCAATGCACCACAGATCAGTGACCATATTACAGTAATCCTATACTGGAGCAATATGGTTAGGAAAAACTTCCCCCTAGTGAATTTCCCCAGGTGATCTCGATAACCCTTCCCATCATGACATGGTAGAGGTTGGTGTTTATGGAAGAAGATAACAGTAAGTATCACCAAATCCACCTGAGATGCATGATAATCCTATTCAAGACCTGGATCGGGTTCTACCAACCACTCCTCAAGTTCTATCAGCTGCTCCGTAGGTTCCTCCAGCTGGCCCTCAGGTCATCCCACTTGCCACTCCAAGAGCTGCTGAACCATATAACCATGTTAAAGAACCTTCCAATGCACTGGTTGTAGGGAATCATTTCCATGATAGGAATTTCACTTGGATTACATGATGACCACTCTTATTTCTCACATCAATGATCTTGAAACATGGTAGGTGGAAATCCTGTGTGATTGTAAGCCATATCTGGTATGGGTGGATGAGATTCCATCACCCGTAGGTTTCGAAAATCCTCCCTTCTCCCCTTTCACTAGGATAGAAGATATGAAACCATATCCGGGTCACATCATTTCAGGATGTGGACAAATGATGGGGTCCCTAACATAGTATGAATCAGTTAAGCTACAGTGTTTTGTATAGACTTTGGAGGGGCCCACATTTTTCTGGTATAACCGGTTACCCTTTGAATCTATTTCTTGTTGGGAGGATCATCATAGGAAGTTTCTATATCATATTAGTTCAACCACCTGCAAGACTAGTATTGTAGTCCTCTTCATGTTCAAGCAAAGGCCAGATGAGTGATTTGCCAACTTTATCGCCAGGTGAAAGTGTCTCACGTATTCACTTGATGTACCGCTAACTTAAGAACAACTCCTAACAATGTGCGTCAGGAATGTAAAGAATAAACTGGTTCCTTCTTTCATCACTTAGAACATCCGATATGAGTTTTATGATTTATTTGACAATGGTCAACATTTTGAAGAAACCTTTCATCATGTGAAGCAGACACATTCGTTGCATCCTTCATATCCCACAACAAGATTCACCATGGTTGAGACCACTGCTATTGCATATATAGAGGCCCCAAGATATTTCGAATTGTTAGTATAAGAGCCACTTCCATATCCTCGTCAAGGGGCACCATATTAGGCTCAAACTCCAGCTTAGTAACACCCACCTCAGAATTGGTAGGCACCACCGCATAATGTAGCACCCGTACCTAGGCAAGAAAACCAAGTTCCACCACCTCACAAGGCTCTAGCCCCTCATTAGGGATAGAATCCTTGAGCCCCATTCCATGATCAATGAAACTGGAACTACTCATTCAATGAATATTAGGTCCCTAGTTATTTTTGGAGTGCCTTGGATTGGGGAACCCTATGGTTTCTAGAATGCAGGAGGCCTGAAGAGGTGGATCTAACCGATCACCCCAATTACTACCCCTAAAACCGCTTTCTTGGACACACTATCAAGAAGTGATATGTGTTAAAATACTAGATCTAAGACCAATTTGATAACAATGTAGTCAGATAAGGTCTGACCAAGGCACATGTGGCACATGTGTCTGTAAATCTTGATAGCAACAGTGAGGGTCAATGGCATCATGTCTCTCACCACAGGTCTCGAAAGTATGTTGACCGAATGGAATTTATGGTAGTTACTTTGGAACATGGAATTATACATGACTGTATGAATCAACATGACCCATCCAAGGTCCTTGTGATACCGCTAAATACTACCTCTTCATCGACACATCATCTTTCACCATATTTTGGGAGTAGGTGTTGAGGACACAGGGGAGATCGAAACCTTCAGCCTGTGTTGAATCCTTCATGTAATCTCAAATATTTCATGCCCCTAGAAATGGGGAATACCCCCAAAATTCTACCAGAAATAGAGGAATCCATGAGTGATGATAACAAGTATGTCGTAGTGAATACTGTTGAATTGGTGGACACTTACAAGGTTCCCAAAGATGGGGAATGCCAGGAAGATCCTCCAGATGTCCCCAGTCGACTCCAGCAACATTGGAGACATGGTTATGCAAATTTCCAGAATGCATTGGCTAGTGATTTAAGACAATCCATGCATTCCACTAAGACTAGACATCAAGATCAGAATAGATCTCAGTATGCATTACCATCTCATCACATTTCGTCAGATTCACCCCCTCCGCTATTCGTAATTCATGACCAAGAATAGCCACAATGACCACACCATGACCAACCACATTCAGTTTTGGACAGAACTCAATCATATGTAAATTCGCTGGTGATCACCCTATGCAGTTGGACTAGTGAGAATATAGACATTCTCAACATCTGTCAAAATCCTCCAGTTCAGCCAGCAGTTCCCGTTAGGACTCCTACCACTGAGAGACCTCATGTTATTAGAAATGTGAAACTAGCACAAAAATAAGATGTGCTTAAGAACCTTTATAGCATTACTACAAGTCTCTCAATACTCAAGGATTTAGTCCTATTAGTATATATGATTGAAGCCCTTGCAGAGGCTTTACGAATCCCCCTCATGTTTGAAATGGAGGTAGCATCAGCATAGGACTTTCATTCTAAGGTAGCCAAATAGGAAGATTGTCAGGACATCATCTCATTCTAAGGAGAAGATGAAGGTTCTTCCTTACCTAGAAAAATTTTACTACTTTATATCACGGGCCAGTTAAATGGATTTTATGTCTGCCACTATATTATCGACACGGGTTCTGAGATCAATCTCACCCCAACCTCGATGCTCCATAAGCTGGGGTTGTCTAAAGTAGATCTCGATCCTTCTGAATAGAATATTCAAGGTTATGAAAATATAGAACATACACCTATTGGAAAAATCCACTTGAATACCCAATTCAGTGGCCTAATTGGTAGCACATAGTTCTTAGTTGTCTCGCAGGACACCACAAACAATGTGCTAATGGGTAGACCCTAGCTCCATCTGAACATGGTGGTCCCCTCCTCATATCAGCAATGCCTCAAGTTCTCCCTTAATGGTCAAGTTGGCATGCTCCATGGTGATGAATCTCCCTTTTAATTTTGTGAATCCCACTACCTAGATGCCAAATACTATAGTATCAAGGAAAGGTAGTTTCAAACCAATGAGGTTTAGCATACTATCATTGTGGCTGACCCATGGGAAGACCTGGATAATTTATAAATTTTCCCAATTCACTGATTGGAGGCCATGACCCCAAACATGGGACACCACTTCGTCATCTCTGGTAAAAAGGAAAAGCATGTTCCCTGGTGGAGGGAGTGATTGAATATAACTTTGTACACCTACACGAATCAGGATCGTGTGATCTTGGAGCCCCTTACCCCTATAAGGTATAGGGGTTTTCACCCCATGAAAAATATAATACATCATAAATTATTATTTCTTCGGGTTGGTTTGAATCTGTTCAAGACAACACAACACTACCGATTTGATATTATCATGTGTGGCCCCTCTCATTGATGGATTGATGGAATCGAATTTACAGCCTTCATCGCGATGGTTTCAGTAGCGCAGGGGTCCCCCAATGATGATCCCACTGTCATTCAAACTGACACCGAAATTCCGTCATGATCATCCAACTCAGAAGGATTTCCCCTACAGATGATCATCTCACTGTGGATGATAAATAGTATTTGGAAGATTCTCCTCCCATATTTTAGGTGGGTTTCTCCACTACTGTTGATGAGTTGGTATAGGTGAACCTCGACACTAAGATAGATCTAAAACCAGCATTGGTCAGTGTAGCCATGTCTGCGGAGGAGCTACAATAGTTTGTGGGTTTCCTGAAGTAGAATCAAGATTTATTTTCCTAGAGGTATGGAATGATTCTAGGAATGAATCCTTAGGTTTCTTTCCACCAACTTGGTCTCCTGATACACCATCATAGGATAAAATAACCTCCTAGAAAGATACACCCTTCTCATGGTTCCATGGTCAAGGTTGTAGTTGATAAGATTATTAAATCCAAATTCATCAAGGAAATCCAATACCCAAAATGTCTTTCCAAAATTGTTCTCTTCCAGAAGAATAAAAAACACATCAATGTCCGCATTGACTTTCGAGATCTCAACTATCACTGCCCGATGAATGATTTCCCCCTTCCTCCTATAGAGATGTTGACAAACACTACTACTAGATTCTAAGATATCTCTTTAATTGATGAATATTATTGATATAATCAAAAATGAATTTCCCTCGAAGATTAATATTCCATAGACTTTATAATACCACAAGGTAATTTTTGTTACAAATTAATGCCTTTTATTATGAAGAATGACGATAACACCTATCAGCATGCCATGCGCCGCATATTCAAGATGATCCTTGGGACATTGGTAGAATGTTATGTGGATGATTATTTGGTCAAATAATCCCATCATCAGGACCTTCTCACAGATCTGGAAAAATTGTTCAGCTTCCTCCACTTATGATATCTGAAGATAAACCCATGGAAGTGTTCCTTTTAGATTACCCTTAGAAAGTTTCTCATATTTTTCATTGAAGATAGATGCATCGAGATTAATATAGAAAAGATCAAGGCCACCATTCAGATTCCTCCTTCAAAAAATATTCTAGAGCTCTAAGGTGTTTAAGGACTCTTAGCCTACAAACACTGATTAATCATGAATCTAGCTAGAAAGTGTAATCCCTTTACATGGCTCTTGAAAAAAGGTACCAATTATCAGTGGGAGAATTAGTGGCAGACTACTTTGGAGGAAATAAAGTAGTAAATGCTACAAGCTCTAGTTATGATGCCCCCAATCTCAGGAAAGTAGCTGGTGATCTATCTGACCACCCTAGAATGATCCCATGGTGTCCTACTCATTATAATAAAAATGAAGGAACAGAGAAAAATTTATATTATCTCAACTGCATGGTCCGCAATGCATAGACCATATATTCATCAATCTAAATGACCTGACCTGCACTGGTATTCACAGTCTATAAATTTTTACATTACATGCAACATGTTGAGATAAAGATGGTGTATCATGTAAACATGATAATGTATATTATTAACTACCCCATTTTGAAAGGCTTTCTGGATCGGTGGGCAATGATCCTTTAGTAGTTTGACATCAGGTTTATTTTGAAAAATCTATTAAGGGTCAGGCCCTGGTAGAATTTCTTACTGCCCATCCAACCTCTTAAGAGTAGTCTCTAGATTATTATTTTTCAGATGAGGCAATCCTCTCAGTGGATCAGGCCACACCATGTTGGAAGATGCACTTCGACATTGCTTCACGGAGCCCTACCGATAAGAGACTCAATGATCCCATACTCAATAGAGTAGTCCTGGATATCATCTTCATCAGGAATGCGCAATATTTCCTTCATTATTAATTCTTATTCACAGAAATTTGTAACAAAAATGAGGATGAGTATCATTCCATCATGACTGGTCTTGAGATGTACTTTGAGATTGATGTTCCATACTTTCATGTGAAAGGGGACTATGAACTGGTAATAAAGAAGGTAAATAGTGACTACGTCATCATGAAACTAGAGATCATACCCTTGTTAGGGTACAGTCAACAAAAACTTTCCCAATTCCATTCTTGGACAGAAGTTACTCATGTTCCTCGATCGCGGAATGGTTGAGCCACATCCTTGCCTTGCCATGCCACATCTCTTGCAAATCCTCAATTGAATGATTTGATTATCCCTGTGGCGCATAGAGGAGTCATTGATCATATCACTCTAGATGATGATGATAGATATAAGGTAAGTCATATTACCACCAATGCACCACATTAGGATATCTAGGTCCCCACTCCACAGTAATGGAAGGGACCCCTTGTAGGACAACTCCCTTTCCAAGTATCTCTAGCACAGTAATCTCCCAACAGATCAAGCCAAACATGAGGGAGTCCATCAGTGCATAGAGTAGCTCACCCTCCAGAGTGTTCATAGACTTTAGAAGATCCTCCAGATATGTGTATTTGAAGGTATTATCATATTTTTTATTCAATGAGATGAGTTTCACCAGGTTATATAGAATGTTCATACTGGTTCCTATTGATATCATCAGGAAAGTCCAAAAATCTCTCATCACATACGAAGATTGTGCTACTTCTATCCTACCACGGTCTAGGACTGTATTGAGTTCACCACAAGGTGCCACTAATTCCAGATCCATGGAATTTTTGTTCATTTACTGCCAGAGGCTCTCTATACTACCAAGTACTCTTGGCCCTTTGTGGTCTGGGGACTTGATGTCGTGGGACCATATCCACCAGTAATAGCTCATCGGTGTAGGTTCATCCAAACCTCTATGTATTTATTTTCCAAGTGGGTAGAGTCAATTCCACTCCAGGAAGTCAAGGACCATTCTATCATTGATTTCACGATCTCCAATATCATCCACTTATTTAGAGTCCCTCAAGACATCCTCACCGATAATGGAACCAACTTTCAGGAATAAAAGATAATGAAATTGTATGTCAAGTAAAATATACATTATAAGAATACCCCTCAATATCACATGAAAGAAAATAGGAAGATTGATCCATTCGAAAATGCTGCCTTTAAAATCTTGCAAAAGGCAATTGGTAAGAATAAGAAGAGATGCTCGAAAAATCATTCCAATTATCTCTGGGATTATCAGATGAAGACTTTTAATTCCACCCAGATGACCCCATATTTTGTAGATTACTAAAAAGGAATCCCTACCCATTGAGATTCAGTTTTCATTACTCCACATAGCTGTTTTTGACCAAAGAAATTCAGACAGGGTAGAAAAAGTACGTTTGGATGAACTGGAATCCCTCGTTGAACAAATCTGGAGAGGGATTATAAAAAGACATCTAGAGATTTAAATATGAATGTTTTCCTTCATTACCTCCTTCAAGGTGACATATTATTGGACCCAAGGATGAAAATTATAACTGGCAGGAAATGACCAATGTTAGAACCCAATTGGGGGGGACCTTATATCATTCAAAGGTTTTATCGCAATGGTGCATAATCCCTAACAACAATGGATGGTGAGCATATCAATCCTCCCACCAATGCCGAATTCCTCAAGAGGTACTTCGTATGAGTGGTCCGTATCATATTTCAGGATGATAAATTAAAAATGTTCTAATCTTGATGACCTTACACTAAGATACCTTTAATCCTTCATGAAGATAAACAACAAATTGTATTAGCTCTACCACCTTAAACTAAGATCACTTCTATTCGGAATAATGATAAATTACAAATGGTCAGAGATCTATGACCTTAATCGAAGATCCCTTTCATCATGCATAACGATAAATAGAAAGAGGTAAACATATATCATGGTCTGAGATCTAAGACCTTAAACTAAGATCTCTTTCATTCTTCATGATGATAAACTGCAAGCAGTGAATACACCTCCTGGTATGAGCTATACAACCTTAAAATAAGTTCATTGTTGTCCTTACCGAATGACATTAAAATGAACGGTTACAATAATGCTTTATGTGATCCTTTTTAGGACCCCCTGATCTTTCACATTTGAAAGGACCCCCTAGCAGCCTGGTCTCATACCACAATGGCTCAACTACCATTTAGGGCCAATGTCCTAGAGGATCTTGAATGACAATTTTATACAAGTCCCGCATTGCGAATATGGTCAAAAGTCAGTGCTCAATTGTTTGTTCCTATTCTAGGTCACACGATATGGATACTATGTTATGAACATGATTAGTAGTTATCCTCAATCATTAACGTCATCCCCATGGTCTCCCAAATATCAGGTGCGATTATTCACCATTTTCCCCTTCTTCCACACACACAAGACATTAAACTGGGCATCTACGACCCGACCTCTATGACAATAAACTAAGTTTTCCTTCATCCTTACTGCATGATGTTAAACTATACAAAATTTAATAACTACATGTTTCTCGATTCCAATATATATGGGATATGTAAAAATACCCAGACATTTCGTCTTTGGTTCCAACTATAGGTTCCATAGATTCTGCCTTCTTTTTGGACTCTCAGCCTAAGTATCTCAGGAACACATGGTGCGATGTGGAATTTTATCCCGTTTCCTGCTAGGATTACAACTACCGTGTCACATTACCCCTTTAGTGATCTCCCCTCATTTTACTTACCACATGATGTTAAACTACCTGACATCTTATGAACTACATGTGGCTTTCTTCTTTCCCTCACATGATATGTAGGAACACCTAGATGTTTTTCTTCAGGTCCATCCTAAAAAATATTCACATCTTCTTGGTTTCCTCCTATGGGTTTAGTTTTCTTTAGGGTTTCATATGGTGTGATATGGACTTCTTTTTTCCTCATTCATGTCTATTTTTCAATATCCACACAATGTGACCCTCCCTCCATATCATCTCCTTTTAGCTTTCATCCTTTCCATATGATGTTAACCTGCATGAATTTATAGAACTACATATGTCATCATTCCCATCCTCATGGGATACATTGGAACACCTAGATGTTTTTTCATCAGGTCCAACCCCATGTTTCAAATTTTCCACCTTATGGGTTGAGATTACTTTTGTATGAATGTGAGGTTGTGTGGTCTTTTTTCTCATTCACATCAGGTTTAAAATAGTCAGACCATGTGCCTCCCTTAGGAAAAACTACCTTCCCTCTATATCCTTACCGTATGATATCAAATTGTATGGGATTATAGAATTATATGTGGCTTGATTCCTTCCCTCAAAGGATATGTAGGAATTCCTAGACATTTCATATCTCTGTCCAGCCCAAGGTTCTTCATCCTTTTCATGCCTTTCGACCTTATCCTATGGTCCGAGTTCTACAACCTTAAACTAAGATCTCACTCATAATACATGCCATTAAACTTGTATTTCCTGCTTTCAAGACATTAAACTACAAAGCATTCATGTACCTTTATGCATGAACTTAAAATGTAAGTACCCCATCCACACTCATTATGTTAAAATACATGACACATTTCAAAAATACCGTTATTCTATCCCATTGACTTGAGTCTCCTCTTCGGAGTGCATGGTATGGTATGTGGATTTTGTTCCCTAATTCACATCAGGATATTTTTTCCACGCCATAATCATTCCATTTTTGAGAGATTCCTGTCATCTTTGCCCTTACCGCATGACGTTAAAATGAATGACATTCTTGAAATATGTGTTCCTTGATTTCAATTCTCATGGGATACTTAGGAAGGCCCAGACATTTCTCCTTTGGTATATCACTAGGTTCACTAAACTATTTTACCCCATTCATCCACTATCTTCAATTTTTTACCCATAAATAGGCCCGTAAAACTTTTTCATGCCTCATTAATGTGCTTAGATTCAGTTTGGTTTAGGAACTAGAGTGTTGGGTCCAACATGAACATCATATCATTTCATCTCCATGCTTCATGTGTCCCTTTATTTGGGTCTCCATCATTTCTCACATCTGAATGGACACTTAGGTGGTACATATGCATGGACTTATAGATCGCCTACTATTTTGGGCCAAAATCCAAGAGGATCTCAGACGACATTTGAAACATGTACCACATCACTTATATGGTTAGCGGTCGACCGTCACTTGTTTTTTCCCATCCCAGGTCACACGATATGGATACTGTGCTTTGAATACGGTCAAAAGTTATCCTCCATCATTACACCATGCCCATTAATTTGGTTTTGTGACTCACCTTCCTTTCCATTTCATCATGTTCAGAGAGAAATTTGACACCCTCAGTGTTATCCTTCTATGCATCTTTTCACACTGACAGGATGAACCAATGTTGTGGGGCCATATTTGACTCTGCACCTTAATCCCCTACTACGTTCCTCCACGCATTGTAAAGAACTTATACACCCTTGTTTCCCACACTAAGCACAACTCATAAGGGATTTGGGATTTGGGTGAGGATTGTACCAGCATAGAAGAGTTGCACATCCTTTTGGTCCAAACACTATGAAATTAAACTAGGAAGTCCAGTCCCCTAGTCTAGGCATCATGCATTTTAACTGTGTGTGTTCTTCATGAAATTCATTATGAAGTGCATACTAATTCTTCATCATTCATGTTGGGTTTCTTTATGGTGCATCAATATATATATTTTTTTCAAAAATATTCCCCTTTTGGTCTGAACTCTATGACCTTTAAACTAATACTTCTAGAGTCCTAGTTCTCATGACATTAAACTGCATAATAAATATGATTTTCCTCTTTTAAGAGGATATATCTATTTTTTGTATTCCCCATCTTCCATAGCATACTCAATAATTATGCATGGCTTGGTTCCCATTCTCATGATATATATATTGATTCTTAGACTGTACATCTAATGTTCAACTACAACCCTTTACTCTTTCTAGCCTTTTGTCCCTAGCCCCATTTTTGGAATGTGTGGTGTTGTGTGGACTTATTTCATCCTCATTCATGTTGGGATTATGTACTGCACTACATATATCTCCTTTTTGGTTCCCATGTACTCCAGTGAAAGTCATTAAACCATGGAACCACCCTAGATAAGTTCATGATTACCCATAACAATTACGGGATACTTCAGTTTCCTCCACAGAGTGGACTACCCCCAACTATGTTGATTTCTAACAATGCTGGGATTCAAGAATAGTCTTCTGCTTGATTTCTACCCTCAAAAGATACATAGGTATGCTTGGGAACTTCACCTTGGGCCCAACCAAAAGTTCAGTAACCCTTCCGTCTCTCCACCCCTAATAATGGTCCAAATTATATGACCCTTAATTAGGAATCCGTATTCTATGTAACATTAATCTAAACTGGTAACTAGGGTCCAGAAAGTATGACCTTAAAATATATACAACATCAAGGTCATATGATGATAAACTATTCTGTACATCATCTTCACTGTACGATGCTAAACTATGCATTAATCATCCCCACTTGTATGATGTAAAAATACAAGCCATTATTAGACCTCACTAGAGAGGTCCTATTTTGAGTTTGTTTGATATTTTTTCGGACTGATACACTCACCAAACATACATTCATCATGGAGGTTTAATTTCAAGAGTGTCAAAAGTTATTCAAACACCCAATAATTCCATTACCACGCTTTGTGTTCCCTCTATTTTTAATCCTCACTCCCTTTCATGTTTAAAGGAATCCCCAAATAGTTAGGATTCTTGGACTTAAGGATCTCCTACCATCCTAGGACAAAATTCTAGAAGACATCGAATTTCACTTTGAGTTTGGCCCCGTGTTTTCGAATCCGGTAAGTGGTAGGACCTCTTTTGATTGTTCCCATTTTAGGATAACTTGTTTCAAATTTTGTGTTTCAAATTTAGTCAACAATTATCCTTCATCATCATGCCTCCCTCATTGTGATACAAATTTTGTGTATCATGATTCACAGTTTCTATTCCCCTTCATTCATATTTATTCCAAATCTCCTTGAATTATCCCACTCATGCACAAGAGCATGTGGGGAAAGGGAGGTTTGGATGTTTGGAGAACCCTATTCCCTAACCACATCCCTCATCATTTCTCTTGGAAACATGGAGTGGCCATTCAGACACTAGATTTCCGTTGATTGGTTGGTGATCCCGTATTCAAGGTGAATAATTTTTTGGTCATCCCTTGAATATCACACTAGGTATGACCCACATGAGCTAAGGGATTGATCACTGGTTATTTCACAAATATGATTGAGATGTAGTAATCAATGTTGATAATGAGACTCATGCATGTATCCAAAATAAGCATGCAAGCATGAAAATATGTTTGTGAGTTCATGTGGATTACAACCCCCATTGATTATCCCCTATGATAGATGGGTTGACCTCTTCAATGGAGCATCTCAACTACACCGATCTCTAGCTTGTGGCATCAAGGATTTACTATTGCATGTTAAGATCCCTCTCTGCTTCACTGGGAGTGGGATGAAGTTCATCGGCCCTAATCTATGACTGATCCTCATTAGCTCAGATGTTACCCACCTACCAAGATACTTGCCTCATTTGCTCCCCAACCTCTACCAACTGTTCCTTCAATTGATATATGAGTTCTGATTTCGTGTTGATGAAAGTAGAGTTCTGATTCACCCATTCCGTCAAGCATTGGATCACTTGTTCAACCTCTTGAAGTTTCTTGGTGTTGACAGACTTCCTCCACTACCAGATGACACTGAGGCCACAATCGTATTACCCTATTTTCTCTGCCATGTAATCTCTAATAAGAATATGAGGTTTTCAGCCACCCGATCATCCAGTTCAATGTTCTCACAACTAGGAACAAAGTCTCCCCATCTGGTTTACCCACTTTTCATGTTGGGTGTCTTTGATGAACCACTTAATCTGTTTCCAAGACCAGTGACGAATAGTATTTCTATAAACTTCATCAGAAGTAGTCTCATCCCACTCATTGGGAAGAATAGGATCATAATCTAGGAATGCCTTTAGAATTTCATTAGAAGGGTCTACATCTGGTGTATTGTCAGATTGGTTGTGACCTATGTTGTGCAGTTGGTCCTCATTGTTGGATTCCACCTCGATAATCTCCAGTTCTATCCTTCCAGTCACCCTTACCACGACTACAACTTCCATTATTTGTTTAGCTTGGGCTTCCAAATCCATTTCAATCAGAATTACCCTAATAATAGAGGTTCCTGAAGCCATATACATTCTACCTAGTATGGACCACAGCATTTGAATTACTATTCATACATAAATATGAAAATATCAGTTGGTTTGGTTTAAAGGACCACATTTATGGATTCCCTGAGGGAGAGGGAATACAGAGATAAAATAATTAGTCTCTCTATTGATTCTCTATCATTGTAACCCAAGGACATGGCCCCCCTTATATGGTTGGAAGTTCTAAAGATTCTAGAAGGGTTACCCTAGTTATCATAGCCCTACTGGATTATATGCTCACCATTGTACTAGGTGAAGATTCCGATGCTACATCCACTATTGTGCGGGAATGGGTTTTGTGTATAAGTTTTTTCTGTAGAGTAAAAATGTTAGTTGATAAAGCATGGATGGCTTAACTAGGTGTTATAGAGGAATGGTTTGGGGTTTACCTCTAGGGTCTCAAAAAACTCTTACAACTCTGAGGTCGCAACCTCACCTTCCTCCAATGGGATCCATCTGTAATCCTCTTATCCCAAGGTTTATCCCAAAATTTTTTTAGGTAAATGGAAACACTCCCTAAGATCAGTGTTAGGCGGTTGGGGTGACAATTTTTGATAGAGTAGTACTCTCACCCGGTCTGTCATTAGATGCAGAGTACCCCGAGAATGCATGAAGTCCTCCATCTCGGTGATGCATTTCTCCCCTTCCTCCCAATACACTAGAAATTCGGCCTTAGCTTGGCTGATATTTGATAGATCCATCCTACATTGGTTTAGAAGGCCCCACATATGGGAAGGACTGAGATATTTTTGGTTGAAGTCCCAGGTATGCCATTCCTTGGGGAAAACAGCATCCTCATACATTTCTATGTTCCAAAATTACTTTTTAGGAGCTTGAGTGGATATCCTATGGAACCACCTTTATGACCTACCTCATGCTGGATCTACTTATCTGGGACTACCGGGTCCACTTCTACCACTTGTCCCCCGCTAGGTGTAGGCCCTATAATTATTTTATTTTTCACTTCTGCAGCTCCTCCACCACTAAGCGTTCTTTCGATTTCCCACCCCTGACCTCATGGTTGAGGAGGAACCCCATCCTCAACACTTATAGTTCATTACTTCAGCGTCTCCCCTGGGTAGCCTTCTTCTCCTCTCTTTTCATACTCTTTAACCATCCCATAAACAGCGGTAGGCGGAGGAAGCTCATTCCACATTTTCCCTTCCTCCCGCATAAACATAAGCCACATATGCCTCCTAACACTTGAATGGTCTTTGGTTCATGCACCTAGTTACACTTTTGGGGTTAACCTATGCATGCAATAGAACTATCTCACAATGTTGTGTGGGGAATATGGCTTGAAGATCGGCTCACAATCAACACACACCACCAGAACTCCACTCTGAAAGGCCATGAGATAGGGATGATGCTCCTTAGTTCCCTGGCTTTCATTGGTGAATACCCTTCTCGATAGAAAAAAGGGATAGAAGATGATTTCATCTTCCTTAAAGACCATGTTTAGTGCAAGCATTGAAGTGAGCTTGGATGGAAAGCTCCCCAATGCATTCCGGATGAATGGTTAGTAGTTTGAATCGAGAGGAGAATTAGGGTTCAAATATTCGTAGACATTTATATGTTCCACTATCCAACCATATAGAAAGTGGAGCGGTCTGCATACCCACTATGGTTTCTTACCCTTGCTTATGTTCCACAACACGTTGTACAATTTCGCCAACACTGAGATCCCAATGTTGACACGCTCCCCCTTGTCATGCATGGTCACCATAATGAATGTGCTTGGTTGCATGCCCATATTTGTATCCCTGATCGGAAACATCTAGTCATAGATAAGTGCAGAGATACACCTAGCCAGCCTATCCACATGTTGTTTCTCGGTGTTGACACTATACCCCCAGAGTTTCCATTGGATTCCCTCTAGGATTCAATAGAAATAATTTACTTTGATGCACTAGGCTCTATTATGACATGTGGGAGTCCTTAATGAATGCTTCTTAGGCGGCTCCTTTCCTCCAACAACATGATATGGTGGGAAGTGTTGGAAACATATAAAAAAATGAAATTAACATCCCTCGCTAACAATTAGTCATCGCCCGACACGAATTCCATCAGTACCTTCTCTAAACACAAAAGCTACTCTGAATCCTCCCATGTGTTCTCCAAAGGAAGGAACTCATCAGACATCGCCTCCAAAATGGGGATTAATGAGATATGTTGGAGTTCCTAGGGGCTTACATTGACCACCCTATGATGGATAAAGAATGCCTTGGTCCTTGATGACCACCTACTCAAAAACTCTGGCATTATATGTTTTGGGTGGTATATATGGAATTGGGAAGCCCCCACAACTTCATACAGTCCTACCTACTTTATCTCCATCCCGAATTCATCACATGATTCACAGAACTAGTAATCCAAGGACCATAAATCTGTGATGTTTTCACCCTAGCGTAGGTCCAAATTGTTGGTCAACCCCTTCTCCAGGTTCCCTATGACCACCTTCAGATTGGTATGGAATTTAGGAGGAGATACCTCTGGGTTCAGTTCTTTCCCACCAACATTGTTGATATTATTATGAAAAACGTTTGTAACAATTGGTGTGTGGTATTCCCATGTATGGCCATCGATATCCCTAAACAAATGGTGTAGACATTGAGTTCTCCTGAGCCTGTAATCCAGTTCATCCCTAATTGCTCCCGGGATGAAGACTTCGTCCCTAAGACCAAATCCGTATAACGAAAATATTTTACAGAGTGGAGAGTTATTTTCCTCTTCTTTCAGTATCCCCACTAGGGACTTGTGGTCTGAGTGTGTTCACTCATACTCTCTAATCCCTATATCATACTCCATATCTTCCCTTTGAGTGGCCTCTGCAAGGACCTCCCAAGAAATTCCTTATTTTTACATTTAATTTTTGGACATTGTTAGTTTTTTATCTATTCACAGAGCTCGATCACAGAGAAAGATCCTAGAGCTAGGTCATAAAGAGTGATCACAAAGCATAGAGTCACAAAGACTAAGGACTTGCTATAAAGTGCATAATGAAAAGGGATCATGGTGCAATAATTCTTTAATAAGTATTTGTAGATCATCGATCCGTAAATCCCAGATAGGAATGTGCATTCATGGAGTGTAGAGCTTTGTGATTTGAGATCTCAATCATAGGGTAACATGGATAGATGTGAAAAAACAAGGTTCCTTGCATCCTATTTATATGTTATGACCTTTGATGATTCACTGTACTCTTTTCCACGATGGGATTCACGGTGCTCCCGACCGCATTCCTCCTACCTCCTCTGTGATCCAGCTTTGCGATCTGCCTAATTTTGGAAGATAGCACTTAGAATCCAATCCTTATTTTATTTATGGATCTCATAATGATGGGGGGGGGGGGATTTTTTGTGCCAAAATTCCCTGCCTTGTTAAAAATAGGGAAAGGGAACTATAAGTAAAAGTTTCTGCATCACGAAGCGCCTTCGCAAAGAAATCCTTCATCAGGACCACTACAACGCCGCTTGGAAGGCATCTCCACAACTGTTTCATATAACATGACTGGATCCTACACAAACATCACAAAGGTAGTGACAGAAGCCTCTTTGACAATGAAGAACTTGATCAGAGCCTCTGCGAATGCCGCAAAGGCTGTGACAAAATCCTTTGAAATCATGAGGAACTTGACCAGAGCATCCACAATCACTACAAAGGCATGAATGAAAGACTCCATGAGTCCAAGAAACATGATATATCTTCCACCAATTACGAAGCACAATTTTATTTACAGTGTGTCCTTAGATAATTGTGATGCGTAGTGCCTATAAATACTTGAACCACCACCACTCCAAATGATTGATACCCAAACTTTTCACCTTCCATGATCTCAATTCATAAATCCCCCTTTATTCTTCAAAAAATCAAGAAAATAAACTTTTGAGGTATTTGAGCATTGAAAACCCATTTTCCCTTTTCACCATTTTACCACTTCTTTAAGTAGGGATTCCGTTTACGAACCACTTTGTCCATTACTAAGAAAAGAGACCCCTTTGGGTACTCGGAACTTCACGAAGCACTCCATATTCATAGATAACCCTCCAATAACATGTATAATCCATGCCAAGGATAGGTCACTATGATTATAAAATAACTCTCCTTCATGAAGCCCCTTCACTTTTCAAAGAACCAGAGATTCATGAAGCCCATATCTGTGAGGCTGTTTGCTCCATAAACCCTTATTCTGTGTGGCCCTCCAAGAAAGTATGAATCATTTTCAAGGGCCCCCAGGTGGTGATTCAGGTTGTGTTTCCCTACCTCATGCTTCTTTGCAAAGGCACTCTAACGGGTATTTCTTCTTCACAAAGCCACACTAATGTGGACCCTCCAATGGATCACTCAAAAAACCCATTAACTAATAGCATTAATGGTTACTTCACTTCACAAAGGTATAAAGAGCACCAGTTATGTAAGTCTTAGGTGTGGGGATTGAATCCCCACCATCTGAGCTAATGGATGTTAAACTAAAAAGAAACCCCACATCCTCAACACATGGCGTTAAACTATGATCACAACATAAGTGATAAGACCTGAGAGGACCGTGAAGTGGATGGAAACAAGTTCCCTCTCACTCTTCATCTCTCTCTATGATTTGTCACCTTAGGCATCCTGATATTCCCTTGCATAAGCCCCAACACACCTTGATAGGGTGTTCCATGTATAGTGTTCATATCCTCATCATAAATCTATAAATCCTCATTAGGCTTCCCTCTCTATGTAATCCCCTGTTTCCTCTTTTGGAATCTAACCATGCATAATCCAAACTCCACTCCTCATGGATGCATCTTTTTTCAAAAGATCATCAGGTCTATTTTTGCCTCATTTTTCTCACTCCAAGAATGACTCATGTGGTCTTAGAGTAATAATTTACCATGAAATCCTTTTTGGGTCAATAACCGTACGTAAACCCCAAGCACCTCTACAATTAACTACATGGACTTTGAACCCTACCCCTTTTCGAGAAAGGTATGTAGGAGACTCCCTGAGGTTCAAGACACTCACCCATTGGTCATAACCAATTGATTTTGGTTTACCCTCATCCATAATGATGTTAAACTATATTACCATTTCATCCTGCATGATGATAAACTATATTCTTTTGAACAATGTGGGTTTTGATCCCTTTTTTATAAACCAGGTACATTGGAGGACTTCTTAAGGTTCAACCCCAAACACTAGTAAACTAGGGTTTCCCCTTTGTTCAAACCCACATCCATGGTCCACCCCTTAATGGTGTTAGACTAGTTCTTGGCTAGTTAACCATGCGTAATCCCCACATTCAATCCATACTTCTACTACCAATAGTTATCGTCTTGTGATAGGTTGTTAACCACATGTAATCCCCAACATGTATTCATGTTTTTTCCTATGTGTACACCCTGATGCGATGATACCATATCTCATCTACATGGAATTTGATCCTTTCCCATATTAGAGTAAGGTTCATTGGAATCCTCCATGAGGTCCATGTCCAGCTCTCATCTCCCATGCCCAATCCTGGTCCTCCCCTCGAGTCTTTGTGTCTTGGGATGATCATGCCATATCCCGGGGGTTATACTTCTTTTAGGTCCCATACACGCATCCATTCTCATAAGAAGGCTCCTTATGTGGCTCATCTCCCCATCCTAGAACTGTGTGGACTTTGATTACCTACCACATGGATGTGTTCAACGGATCAATCTCAACATCGTCACCTTAACACAAGTTCTCAGTTCCCTCCTAATTCACTCCACCCTTCAAAACTTCATCTATATCCATCCTGATTTTATCTATGTCACCACATCTTGGTGAAATCATGCCATCCACATGGGAATCTAACAATGTGTAAGTCCCATTCATCTCATTTCTCTTTGTATCAACTGGGCCATCTCAGTGCGTAAACCCCAAACCATCCATTTGTACTACATGGGTTTTGATCCATGTCTTCTAAATAGGAAATATAGGAAGCCTCCCTATGTTTCAATCCCAATAATTGGTAAAATTTGGTGTCCCCCTCTTTGGAGTCCACCACCCTAATCCTCCCTTAGTGGTGTACCGGTCATACTTTATGGTGTCAAACCATCCCCTTTGTGAGACACACTATCCCAGGTCTATCCAAATTAAGAATTCAAACCCATCCATCCAGAAAGCAATCTAGATTCTCCCTCTTATGGATGTACGCATTTGATTCCCTCCCATAATTGTTCTAATCAGTCTGATCTATATCCAATAGTTTTTAAATCCATGGAGTACCCCGTATTAAACATGGGAAGCTGGGGATGTCCTCAGAGACATGCCTCTAGCATATAATTCCTGATCTTTGACATGAGATGCCTCAAGATTCCATTTCCTTGAGAAGCCCTTTGATAATGGACCATTCATGTAAACTAGTGTATCTACATCCAGACATGCCAGCAGTTCCTAAAAGTGACTACTCTCCCAACTGAAGGTTTCTTCCTTAACATGACCCACTTTTAAATTTCCTGATAGAAGTAGTGTAATTAACCGGCATCCCAAAAAATATTAACCCAGGAAGAGTTTCATGAACAAAATATTAATATTTAAGGGAGACCTAGAATAGGAGACAAATTTTTGGGAGGAATCCATGGAAGGATTGATCAACATACCATCATCCCATTTTGATTAATGAGCTTGCATCTCAGAAGAAGTAATGAATGTCGCCCGCATTTCTAAAGCAGGAATGCAGGGACATAATCAGCGCATTCACAAAGATGATGAATGCCCTAAAAAAAGTGTTAGAAATATATATCATTATATCATTATGCATCATAGAATAGTAGATAGGGAAGAGATATTTTCATCATCTGATTGATCATTCTTCAATTTCAGTTTTAAAGGAGATAATGTCACAAACCAACATGCGTATACCCAAAACTGGTCACCCAAGTTTGCATGAAATAAAGATGGAGAGGTGTTCTCAATCCATTTAGGCTAGAAACTAGTGTCTTAAATTAATTATAACTAAATTAGGAATGAGTTATCCAATAAAATTTACTACCTGCAAATTTTAGTATTTTTTTTGAAAATTAACGTGGATTATTTTGAGACTAGTCTCTAAGATGACATGTAATTTCGAGGCCAAGAGTGGCTGGAAAATATTTTTGAAATATATTAAAGTTCATTAAAAAAAATTTGATCATGTTTTTATAACTTTAAAACCAGTTCCTAGATAAAAAATCCATGGGCACTGTCGATCTCAGAGCATCGAGATTCGCCAAGAAAGGGACTAACATTGGCCGGTATGGGCGGACAATGGAATGCAGTTTTTGGTCATGAATAAAATAATTAAGTAATAGTTATTTTATTTTCCAATCCTTATAACTCCAAAACCGTAACTCAAATTATAAAATTCAAGAGTATTGTTGATCTCGTGAGGGTATGTTTCCCTTAGGAATAGGTTAACCTCGACTGGCACGGGTCGAGGGTGAAAGTTAGTATTCATAATTTTCAGAAGAAAAATTAAATAACTTAAAAAGTTATTTTAATTGTTTTCTTCGTCATTGAGTAGTATCACATTAGTGCTGCAATGCTGCAATGAAGAGATGATGAATATTATTTATGAATCTAATTAATTAAACTGATTAATGAGTTAGCGTAGTGATGTAGAAACACAACATAACGAAGCTGCAATGCAGTGTAATAAAAACGCAGATTCACATTTTTCAATTAATATCCTAACAAGAAAATCAGGGTTGTTGGCACAATCCTGAAATTTCTTGAAGGAATTGGTGGGTGGTGACGACGAACGAAGAACACACCTTCTTCTACACTTTGATGAATTTTTAGAAATAGTGGGATGCATATCATGAATGAAGAAGGGAGGCAAATGATCCCATTCTTCCTTGACCAACAATCCTATCCTTGGCAGGGGTTTTATTTTAAGTGAATTAAATATTTTCCCTATTTTTTTCTTCAAAATACAAACGAGGGTTAACTCGCAAACAAGGTAACCCGTGGATCGATCATTCTTTCAAGGTGGATAATGATGCTGGGAAAACAAGGATATTTATCTTAGTAACATTTCCACCTTAATTATGGTTCTATGTGATTGTATTAACAAGAACACATTTTGGTCAACATAGAAAAATCCTAGATCGTTCCTTGGGTATTTATATGTGTGAATCCTTCCCCTACTCTCTTAGTTTTTCCATTACTTTATTCGTGACTCAATGGATACAATGCATCGGCCGAGGAGACACCAGGCGAAAGGGATGCGACTAGACGGGTTGCGACACTGGAAAGAGGCCATGACATAAGGCTATGATGGCAGCACCAGGCCATGGCACACCAACCAAGATGGGACACAGTACACCAAAACGATTATATGGGCTGCCAGTACGGAGTCTAGTGGCTGGTAATAGGTGGACATGGCCACACAGCCATGTCAAAGGCACCACACGGTCTGCGGACTGTGGCGGTAAGCTGGAATCGTGTTAAGGATGCATGACAAACATTGGAAACTGATCCACATGAATAGAATGGTCATGGAGGGTGTCTCTACTAGGGAATCATGTTGGAGGATCAGTCCACAACAACAAGATGTGGAAGACGACTGGAATGCGGTCCTCATAGGAACCTGTGTGGAAAAGGGGTGGCCGACTTCAACTAGCAGTTTGCAGCATGAACTAGACACCTAGCGGGAATCTAGGTAGGGGGGACCGGCCTAACATGTGGTATGGACCGTGGGTGATAACAGAACTACTGGCCATCCAGGGATGGATAAGAGTCGTCCCGTCGATGCGGACTCGGCCGATAGGACAAAGCAAGACGATGGATGGCTAGGGTTGGGAAAGAAATGGATCGCCTGTTGTGGGCTGGGACGAATGAAACTGGGTCACTAGGCGACCGAGTGGGTTGGAACCATGTCCAAATAAAGCCATGTCCAAAAAGGCCCAAGGGGCCTAGATGGCCTAGAACCCACTGGGTTGGGTCGGGTCATACGGGATCCTCGAGCCAGGTTGGTCTGTTTAGTCCGACCAGGTCGGAACCAAACCCTATTTTCTAAAATGACAATATCTTTCAGACCGAGTGTCCAATTGATGTTTTTTCTGCAATTTTGGGACCCTTGCAATGATTCATCCCTTTTGGAATAATCTATGTGAGATTTTGTGGTAGTTGAGATGAAACTTATTGATTTATGAGTAGATTTTCCTAGAATCAGGCGGTATATGAGAAGGAATCCTACGGCTAGAGTTGATGCAAAGGATATGACAAGAGGGTCTTAGTAATATAGCTAACCAGATAAGAGGGTTTAATTTAGCCAACTAGTAATGAGAAGAGAGGGTCTACATGATCCAGCTGGCCCAGAGACAAGAAGGATTTAGTGATCCAGCTGGCCTAGAGACGAGCGGGTTTAAGTGATCCAGCTGGCCCAGAGATTAGCAGATCTAAGTGATCCAGCTAGCCAGGAGATGAGTGGGTCAAAGTGGTACTTCTGGCCTAGAGACAAGTGCATCTAATTTATCCTGCTCGCCCAGAGATGAGTGGGTTTAAGTGATCTAGTTGGCCCACAGACTAGCACGTCTAAGTTGTCCAACTATCCCCAAAGACAAGTGGGTCTTAGTGATCCCATTGGCCTAGGAGATGAGTAGGCCTAGATGATGAATCCCTCAACAATAAAAATGTTTATCTTTAGGACTGATGATTATTCTTCCCATACTTTTAGTTATATATGGTGTATACTATTTTTCTTTGTGATGATTCTTTCTTATTTTTCTTTTTGGTCATGATTTGTGGTCTTCCATTTTTGGATTTGGGTCCATACTGAATATTGTGTTACTCACCCCTACATGGGCTTCATCTTCAAATGTAGTATCTTTTACAAACAAACGATGCCTTGACGGAGGGCCTGGTGGCCTCGGACCAGGTGGTGACTAGTGAGATCAGGTAGGAGAGGAATACTTCTATAGCTTCCTACAGCTTCTATACAATTTCTAATCAGGTGGGGCTTTTAGTGGACAAATCATCAGCGAACATGTAATCCCTTTTTTTGTAGTTGTCTTTTGTTGGGTTTGTATTCTATCCCATTTACTTTAAGATTGAATTCTACTCATAGTATTTTTCTAGCGGAATTTGTGGTTTACTAAGAGTTCACCTATCTACAGTGTGTGATATGTGAATTTGTATAGGTTTAAATGAAATTACCATCTCATTTTTGGATTTTCCTAATCGGTGCCAGTCGCCAGCCTATGGACTAAATAACGTGGGCTTCAAATAGTCCAGGAATGATCCCTGAGGGATGGGTTATGACAAAGTTGAATCAGAGGTTGATGGATCATCCGAAGAACTAAGAGTATGTAAACTTTTATGGGGAATCGATATTATGTATTTCGAGATCTGCTTTCAGGCCATGGATTCCCGTGTTGGTGCAGCGATTGATGTATCCATACACCGAGACCCTTAATTCTATTTTCTGACTCAATACCTAAAAACAATTGTTGCATGCACCTTTGGGAGTTTTCCCCTGATATTCTTGAGTCAAATTCATCTCACCATGTATAATCAATTGACCATGGTTCATCGTGACCTCTTTCAGGATGCCCTCATGCAGAGAGAGAACCAAGATTCTAGTGCATGACTACGAGGATGGTCCACAGAGAAATGAGGATTCGAAATAAGGACCGTTTCATGAGATGGATGCTTTGCACGGTGTCCCAGGAATATAACTACCCATTGGTCAGTGGTTACTACAGGCGGTACCGGTAGAGGACACACGTATGCTCAGTGCCTTACACGAGTTCCAGTGACATAGACCTCCCTGGTCTGGGGGAGTGATAGATCCTCAAGTTTCTATGAATTGGATGGACGTAGTGACGTATGTCCTCTACTGAGTGAGAACACCACTTGAATAGATGTCAGTTATAGCAGTGAGCCTTCTGTAGGCCTCAGTGGGGGAAATGGTGGAGTTTGTCCATCCAGACCAATGAGGAGGCAACCCTAACAATGTTTGACTTCAATAGACATTTCAGGGAGAATTTCTTCCCCAAGACATTGTGTTAAATGCACATACAATAGATGCTTCACTTATGACATGGAAAACTGATAGTGGATGAGTAATCTTTAAGGTTTACATACCTCTCCCTTTACTCTATGGATATGGTGCCAAACCATTTCTTCAGGGCCCAAACCATTATGCAGGCACTCCAATGGTAAATCAGGGCATTAATATACAAAGGTTGGAGTTCTTGAGAGAGCTCTAATTGTGGGGAGATTTCTTACAGATGAGGCACCGATAGTGGGATCCACCACCAAGCGACAAGTGGATGAGTCATCAATGGAGGGCAGCCGACAAATGATGTAGAAGTCCAAGTGGGACAAACCATCAAGAGGACCACCATAGGAATTAGGGTTGGTGGTACAAGGCCACAGGGGCAGCGAGAGTCACCAGAGGAGAAGGGAGTACTCTCTTGCAGCAAGAAGGGACACATGTCTTGTGACTGCTCGACCCGACACACAGACGATCAATGGAAAACCAAAGGGCCACTGAGCCAAAAATAGTGGTTCGAGCGAGGTGGTCCATAGGGTGGAACACATGGTAGGGGATAGGGCTAAGTGGCAGGCAGTGGAAAATGGTTTGAGGTGCTACAACCACTACCTTGAGGTGGTGCACCATAGGCTTCGAGTGCCTGTGGAAAGGGGTAAATCTAGATTCAGGTGATGGAGGCCTACAACCACGGAACTCCAAAGACAATTAGAGGAATGATCTATGTATTCTAATAATTATCTATAGTTCTTATAGTCATAGGTTCCAGTCTCTCCTTGCCACATTCCTTGTTTGAGGCTCAGATATTTTGGTGGAGCCATTAGATTGATCCTTACAGTTTGAAACTCTTGTAGGAGGGGATTCGATGATTAAAAACTGGTTGTCTAAATGTGAGCTTACTCATGGAGGTGAGAGAATCAGCTGAGATCTCCAAGTAGTGGCATCAAGGCCTTTTGACTTCATCTTGGGTATGAACTAGTTATCAATAATCCATGCTTAGATAGAATATTTTTGGTTCACAGTGTGAAGTGTCCTTGGATAAGGGAACATGTTTTCCTTTGTCAGTGAGAAGAAAAATAGAGCAGTTCAAGATGGACTCGCACATAGGAGGGTGCAGCTGATCACTCATCTGTTTGATACCATGACCCTCGGTGCAGCGGATAAGACGAGTACATAGTTTCCTATAGTGATGAATGAGTATGCGGACATCTTTACAGAGGATGTTATAGGAATACCTCCTCATAGAGAGGTAGACTTATGAATTTATAAGTACCCCAGGGAAACAATGATATCTACACATACATATCAGAAATCTCTCATAGAGCTTCAGGTGCTGAGGGTATAGTTGTAGGAATGGCAGAGGAAGAGGTTTGTAAGGCCCAATGTTTCACCATGGGCAGTCCCAGTTATGTTCACCATGAAGGAATACAGAAGCATGAGGATATGCATGGAGTTTCAGAACCAAAACCAAGTTACCGTGAATAAATAGTATCTTCTTCCGAGGATTAATGACCTATTAGATTAGCTGAAGGGAGTGAGATAGTTCTCAAAGACAAACCTCATATTATGCAATCACCATCTTCGAGTACGAGATGAGGACATCTCAAAGACGATGTTCA
Organism: Viscum album; assembly: GCA_963277665.1. Classification (NCBI taxonomy): domain Eukaryota; kingdom Viridiplantae; phylum Streptophyta; class Magnoliopsida; order Santalales; family Viscaceae; genus Viscum; species Viscum album. The sequence goes on from OY728128.1 coordinate 66,882,303, forward strand.
TATGTTGCTATATCCACTATGAATACTTAATTATTCCTTTTGGCAAGATAAATTTCCCATATCTGTTCATGGGACTCATGAATAGGATCTTTCGGTCGTACCAAGATGAGTTTGTTGTGGTCTTCAACGAGGACATGTTAGTGTATTCATCGTTAGATTGGGAGTACACAATACATCTGAGGATGGTTCTGGACACACTTTGAAAGTAAAACTTTTATGGGAATCTCTTGAAGTATAATTTCTAGATATGAAAGGTCCACTTCTTTGGCCATGTCATCTCCGAGGCTGGAGTTTTGGTGGATCCGGCAATGATCAAGGTAGTTCTTTCTTGGGAGCCACCCAAGAGAATTAACGAGGTGTGGAGTTTTCTTGGGTTGGATGGGTACTATAAGATGTTTTTATGAAACTTATATAGAGTATAATCACCATTGAAGATGTTTAAAAATAAGGGAAAACCCTTCATGTGGATAGAAAGATGCTAGTAGAGCTTTCAGCAGGTGAGGTAGAGCTTGACGAGTGATCTTATCATGATGTTTCCAGAGGAGGGAACTGAATACATGGTGTTCTATGACACATCTATAACTGGGATTGGTTGTGTCTTGATGCATGGGCTAGCCGTGACTGGTTATGGCTAATGACAATTGAGACCGCATGAGCAGAACTATGTGACTCATAAACATGAGTTAGCAGTGGTAGTCTTCACACTCAATATGTGGTGACACTACGTTATGGGCCAACAATTCATCATATAATCTAACCAAAAGAGTCTCCAGTATATCTTTTCTCAGAAGGATCTAAATATGTGACAGTGACATTGGCCTGAGTTCCTCAAGGAATATGACCTTGAGATAGTCTATACTCATGGGAAAGGGAACATGGTTGTAGATGCTATTAGTAGGAGATTAGGATCACAAATACTGAACATGGCCTCAGAGAAATTAGCCTCACTTCATATTTCCCTTATGGATAGATATGGGGAATATTATTATCAGTCAATTTTAGTTTCCCCTCCACCCTTATAATTAGTTAGGGAGGTACAACTCAGAGATTCCTGCTCCAAGACTACACATGCCCAGATGTCCTCCGGACAAGAAACTAATGGTTTTTTAATAGGTGGGGAGGATGTAATACTTTTAATAGGACACACAATAGTACCAGTGGTATTGTGGGTGGATGTGTCGAGGGAGTTCCATACACCCCCTTTGGCTATACATCCAAATGTGGCGAAGATGTACCTGGATCTCTGATGCCAGTACTGGTGTTCCGGAATGAAGAAGGCGGCAGAGATGTTTGTCTCAAGATGACTCACATTTCAAAAGGTGAAGGTTGAGAACTAGGTTCTAGTAGGTTTGACATATCCCATCATGGTACCAGATTTGAAGGGGGATGAGATATCGATGGACTTCGTGACAGTCTTACCACATACGTCCAGGTGGCACGGTACCATCTGGTTGATCATAGACCATATCTCTAAGTTGGCCCACTTTCTACCCATTAAAGAGTAGGTTTTTGTAGATTTCTTGGGCCACCTATACCTGCAAGAGATACTTAGACTCCAGGGAGTCCCATCAATGAAAGTCTCAGATCATGATGCATGCTTTAAATCCCGGTGATGAAAGGGATTGCAGGAGGCTTTTGGGACTCAGCTGCACTTGGGCACAACCTTTCACCCATAGACTGATGGTCCGATTGAGCAGACCATAAGGACCTTGTAGTACATGCTTTATAGAATCCCGCCTTCTTTTCACATAAAATTTCATTACATTATACAAAACTGAGGATCTTTAAGGTTTAGTGTCTTGGAAACTAGGAACATAAAACATGAAACAAAAAAACATTCTTCTTAAACACTTGAAAGGCATCTTCTTATGTTCATCCTTGGTTCATTACTGCATCTCATAACCTGGGTATATACATCAAAATAAAGGGTGAGCATAAGGCCCAATAAGGGAAACAAGGGAAACATTTAACATGTGAACTTGACATATGTCACGACCCCCTCCCACCAAAGATGCCCCTCCTGAGCTGGAAATGATGAAAGGGAGATAATGACCCCCAAGTCCCACCTCCAGTAGGCCCCGGGTTGACGACTAGCACTAAGGGTATGAGTTTTCACAAATATGGGAGGCATTACCCTTTTATTATTTTGAGATCGGGAAATAGGACAAGTCAACCACCAAAAAAAGAACAAGTGTATAGAAATAAACCCAAAGTAAGCCCACATGCATGTTTAAATAATTTTATGACAAGGTACAAGTACAAGAAATCTCAAAATATAATACCAAAAGAAACAAGTGTACAACAATAGAAAAAACTCCAACTGTCTGACTAGTAGGGTCCTGCACGGCCTTGGTAGTCCTCCTGGAAACTTGAAAGTAAACGTAGGGTGAGCATACAAGTATACTTAGTTTGGAAACCTAGATCTCTCATACACAAGTGGGGAGACATCCTAATGTCCCGTGAGAATAACAGAAGAAACCTAGAAATGAATTCTATCCAGCCATCCTCACCAGCCACACTCACCAAAACACAATCACAACAGGTAGTAGTATATAAGAACAAGAGTATTGGGTACCCCAAACCATTTCCCTTTAGTTAGCTGCTCATCCTAACGACGAACTTCCTGACACTGCCACACTCTCCCTGCCCGCACACACCTAGGCCTCACAACCGCGTATCCCACCCGCACACACCTGGGCCTCACAACCACGTATCCCACCCGCACACACTTGGGCCTCAAAACCACGTATCCCGCCCGCAGACACCTGGGCCTCACAACCACATATCAGGCCCGCACACACTTGGGCCTCACAACCACGTATCCCGCCCGCACACACCTGGGCCTCAGAACCACGTATCCCACCCGCACACACCTGGGCCTCATCCCGATGATTCTTGGGAAAAAGTAGAACCTTCCCGAAGAGTCTTGGGTTAAAACCACCCCAATTGAAACCTACCCAAAGATTCTTAGGTGTAAGGTCGCCTCAATCCATCACATCCTAGTGGAGAAGGAGCAGGAAGGAGCTAGTAACTATGGAAAAAACAACCTCTCCCATGAAATGGGAGTGTTCGGCACTAAGTTCTCAACATGGGTGGGGTGCGATAAAACACAAAATATACAGATATATATATATATATATCTACCACTCAGCCCAACCTATGGCTTCTAAACAGAGAAACTGAGCACGTGCCTCGACACTGCTACCACGAAGCATGCATACAACAAACAACCCCAACCCCATTCAGGTTTTCACATTTTAGCAGAATTAGTTTATTTAGTTTCTTAACTACTGGGCAACTATCCACAACCAACCACATCGATCGTTCATAAAACATATCCCTTCCATCCACAAATCATGTAAGGAAAACACAAGCAACACAACCAAGTCCTTCTTATAAACCAACCAACCCATTGATTATTAATCCCATTCCATTACCATGACCCACCATTCATTAAATCTTCCACTTTTATTTATTATTCACAACCCACTGTGCGTTCACATTCAAGCCCATCCATGAAACCCCACTGCCAAACACCATAACCACAATCACAACGAAACCCGTACATCATTATCCCTTTAATAGAATTTATCATAGCCCTGCTTCCCATCACCAACATAACATTCACACCAACCCACAACCAAGCCAACTGCATCCCACTGCTCACCCGATCCACACCTACCCACAAAACACCCCCATCACATGCCACATAACCAAGCCAACACCCACATGTTCATTATTCCATTTTGTTCAACCGGGGTGATCACACAAGGGTTACATATTTTAAACAGCCAACTTTACGTGATTAACCAATTTCCACATTCCACAAAGTTTCCATCCACAAGAACTGTCTAGAAAGATATGGCAACATTTAATTGTGCAAGAAAAGTCCCCCAACGACCGTGATTTCCAGTAGGCAGAAGCTCATTCAATTCACATCATAACAATAAGATAAACAAAGATAAACATAACAACTTTCTAATCCCCGTTCTTTAACCAGTTATTATCTTTATTTAACCAATTCAAAAGTGTTTCACATAAACAATAGGAAACCCACCCCGCATGATGCAAAAATTAGAGAGACAATGGTAAGATCCCTACCTCAAAAGGTTCCGATCACAACGCTCCCCTGGATCAACCTTAGAAGACGTCCGTCGGCGTCCGTCACTTCTGTCGGATCCCATCAAAACCTACCCAGGTGGAATTCGGAAAGGAAAGTTTGAAGTAAATACAACAGATCCAAGCTCGGAAGTTCTGCCACGTCGTTACGATCTCGTGGCCGCTGATGGATTGTAAAGCGGATCTCGGACGAAGAAGTTATGAAAGAAAGAGCATTCGAGTCTCTTGGGAGAACTCTGCTCAGAAGAAAGGGGAGAAGAGGGGTGAGTTGAAAGGAGGAGGGGACCCCTCCTTTTGTAGGTGAGAAAAGAAAACGTACACAGCATGTACTTTATGGTACACGGCGTGTACTCGGTTATTTCACACGGTCTCCACGCGACTCCCAACACAGCTCCGTGGCTATTGACTTGTCAACACACGGTTTGAGGGTAACACATACGTAGGGAAGGACTACACGACGTGTAGTTTTGACACACTTCATGTACCCATTTATTGCACACGGCAAGGAGACGGCTCCAAAACAACACACGACCGTTGACTGGTAACACGTATGCGGGGGAGGGACTACACGACGTGTAGTACTGGACACACGGCGTGCACCCATTATTTCACACAGCAAGGAAACAGACTTCAACATAGGGTATACTCAAAAAGGGGGTACACGTCGTGTACTCAAACTACATTGCGTGTAGTTTCAAAATTCTGGAAAGCGTGGGAAAAGTCAATTTTACCCTCCAGAACACTTCTTGAATTTCTTTTTGACAAAGGAATGGGCCGGAGAGGTCCGAGCCATTACATCAGATACCTCTTAAAACATTCTCATCCACGAGAATTTAAAAACCAACTTAGAGGAAACCCAACAAGGGACCTCTTAGGGTTCTCGTTATAACATGAACCCAACTAACAACAATAATCATATGTGTTAGGAATTCCTTCTCCTATGTCAAGATATTATCCGCTTTCGGTGGCACCGACTCGCCTGCACGGGTTTAATCGCATCCTCATTAATGCATCTCGATTAAGAATTGGGTCTTCCCACTTTCATAAATTAGGATTTTCCATCTTACACTTCCCCTAACACCACACCACCAACAAAATACCCGAACACATGGTTTTGGGAAATTCATTCTCCTATGTCGAGATATTATCCGCTTTAGGCGGCACTGACTCGCCCGCATGGGTTCAATCGCATCCGCAATAATGCGCCTCGATTAAGGGTCTGGTTTTTCCCTTTCCCCACACATCCGTACATGACACACATTACCATGGAACAAGGAAACAAAAAGGTCTCACAACCGAGAAGCCAAGCTTTCCATATATCAAAGGTACAGAGTACAACATCAGCACAAAGCTCAGAAGAACAATGGAAAACACAAGTCAAAACAACTCCGGGTACTGAGCATGCATCTGGGTCTCCCACTCCCAAGTGCTCTCCTTGAGGGCGCCATGCCTCCACAACACATGAACCAATGGAATGGTTCATCCATGGAGAACCTTCTCTTTACGATCCTCGATTCTGACTGGTCGTTCCTCGAAGGTCACGTCATCTCCCATATCTAACTCTCCCCAGTTGATAACGTGGGAGTCTTTGTGTAAGTACCGGCGAAGCTGGGAGATGTGGAAGATGTCACGAACCTTCTCCAACTGAGGTGGCAGGGCCAGCTAATATGCCACCTCACTGACTCTCCTCAGCACCTCAAAAGGTCTGATGAGCCTAGGTGAGAGATTGCTCCCTTTCCCAAACCTCCGCTTCCCCCGTCGAGGGGAAACCTGTTGTACCTCTCGAACCCCTCAAGGTTTTATTTTCATGATCACAATCACCCTCATATTTATCTAATCCTCTTTCAAGTGTTTTTGGTTGATAGGAATCAAATCAGGTGACCAAGGAATTGGGCCAAGAAAGAAAGAAGGCAAAGTGGACTGAAAATCAGTCCACCGGCCAACCGGTGGCTTCACCACCGGTCGGCCGGTGGACCCTGGGAAGGATGCTGAGCCACTGCCATCTCACCGGCCAACCGGTGGCCAAGCACCGGCCAGCCGGTGGCACCCAGACTGAACAGGGTTTGCTACTGCCTCACCACCGGTCGACCGGTGGCTCTGGCACCAGTCGACCGGTAGAGCCTGGACCAGAATTCTCAGCCACTGTCAAGGCACCGGTCAGCCGGTGGCCATGCACCGGCCAGCCGGTAGACCAGTCAAACTAGCCGTTGGCTTTGACCAGTCAACTCCTTTTTGCCCTCCAACGGCTCCGAAGACCTCTCCAACGGCTCCGAAGCCTCCCCAAGGGTTCCTATCCTATAAATAAAGGCCAAGGAAGCCCCGGACATCCACCAGAACTATTGTGAAGCCAAAGTACACAATTCTCATCATTTGGCCAACCCTCCGGCGACTTCCTTCAAAGGAACCTCAAGCGCTCCAACAACTTCCACATCCAAGGAGCTCCTCCAAAGAAGCTTGGAAGCGGCCTTCAACATCTCCAATCAATCAAAGGCGCCCAAGTCTTCCCAAATACGGTTTTTCATTCTTTATTTATTTTGAGCTTAATTTGGGTTTGTGTCTACAAACCAAACTCTTTTCTCATCCCCCTTTTCTTTGGGTTCTCACACCACCATTAAGGTGTGAAGAGGTTTTCTCAAGCTTTTCCTTTAAAAGGCTTGTGTCTCGGTGAGCTAGTCTTCACCTGTAAAAAGACTAGTGGGTTCTTGCTAAACCATTAAAAGCAAGTGGGTTCTTGCTCAACCACAAAAAGCAAGCTGTAATAGGTCCTAGTGCTACCTCAAAGCCTAGTGGGTTTCTTGCTAAAACCATTGAAAAGCAAGCGGTAGGAATCTCTCAACGGTTGAGTTGGGAGCGGAGACGTAGGCCGGGTTTTGGCCGAACTCCGTTATCAATTTCGTGTGTCTTGCCTTCTTTATTTCCGCTGCATTTTTAACTTTGATTTTAATTTGTTAATCAATTTTTTAAAAGGCAATTCACCCCCCTCTTGCCATCATTCCCTCCTTGGGGTGTTCTTCCGACCCAACAATTGGTATCAGAGGACGTATTTGAATAATTCCCTAACCCGGTTTCAAATTAAAGATCCTATTTTGATGGCTTCTACCGCTTCTTCCTCTCAATCCCCCGAAGGACATTCTTTGGATCGTGCTCCATTCTTTGATGGAGCCGATTATAGTTTTTGGAAAACCCGCATGTCAACTTTTCTTAAAAGTATTGGCTATCCAATTTTTAGAATTGTTATGCATGGTTTTACGCTTTCCTCTCCCGATGAGTCAAAATGGACCCCCAATGACATTGCAAATTTTGAGCTTGATGGCAAAGCCATGAATGCTCTTCATTGTGGCTTAGACCGTAATGATATTTATTGCATTTCTTCTTGCACATCTTCTCATGATATTTGGAAGCTTTTAGAGCTAACCTATGAAGGTACTAGCAAGGCTCCAAAGCAAGAACCCGACAACAAGCAAGAACCCGACGAAAAATCCGTACCCGCTTGGCCACTTCACAAGAAAAGGGCCAAGAAAAAGGAGAAGAAGAAGGCTTCAAAGGCTACATGGAGTGATAGCTCCACCTCTTCATTCTCCTCCTTCTCCTCGAGAAACCAAGGTAAAAAATGCCTAATGGCAAATCATGAGGTATCATCTTCCTCCTCTTCTTCCTCGTCTTCTAGTTCTTCAAATTCTTTCAATCATTTGTCATATGAAGAACTCCAACATGTTAGGGACCAACTTGAAAATGGTTTTCATGAACTCTCTTCTAAATTTGTCGCTTTAAAAAAGTCTTTCAAAAAACTTTCCTCCGAAAAAGACCAACTTCTCAAAGAGAAGGAGGAACTCACCCTTAAAATCCAAAATTTTCCAAATGTTGATTCTATGGAATCAACCATCAAAGACCTAAGGGAGACCTTAGCCAAGTTCACCCAAGGTGAACAAAATTTGTCCAAATTATTGGGTTCTCAAAGGGTATCTAGAACCACCAATGGACTTGGCTACACCAATATAGCCTCCTCCTCCCATGCACCCACTGTTTTTGTAAGGGGGAGCTCTAGTTTTAAATTTTGTAATTATTGCAAAAAACCCGGGCATCTCATTTATGAGTGTAATTGTAAAAATGCCCGGTATGGTCAACCCAAAAGTTTTTTCTTTTCGGATGAATTTTATAGGAGAAGACCCGCCATGAAACAAATTTGGATTGAAAAATCCCTTTTGGCAAGTCTCTCCGGGCCTAAATTTGTTTCGGTTTCAAAAACCACTCCCCAGTGATTCTTTGTTTTTATTTTGGGGGAGTTAGGATTTTTTTTAAGCCTTTTTGTGTATTCAAAGTTTTCATTTCAAACTCAACACTTGGCTTTGAAATTCAAATTTTCTATTAAATTTTCATTTTTAAATATCCAACAGTTGGTATCGATTTTTTGATTCAAAACTCTCAATTTCAAAAATTTCATTAAGTTTCAAATTTCGAATTTCAATTGGTTTTTTCAAAACTTTCAATTCAAACTGTTATTCAAATTTTTCAATTCAATTTTTCATTTCAAAATTTCCAACAGTTAGTATCATTTTCAATTGTTTTAAAATCTCGTTTTTTCATCGAATCCCTCAATCAAGTTTTATGCCCCATTCTATTTTGATAATCACAAAGGGGGAGAAATTTTTCGATTGATTGGGGGAGAATCATTTTCATCATGCTTAGTATTTCCTTTCAATTTCAGCATTTTACATTAATTGTTTTGGTGATTGTGATCATCAAAATAGGGGGAGATTGTTGTACCTCTCGAACCCCTCAAGGTTTTATTTTCATGATCACAATCACCCTCATATTTATCTAATCCTCTTTCAAGTTTTTTTGGTTGATATGAATCAAATCAGGTGACCAAGGAATTGGGCCAAGAAAGAAAGAAGGCAAAGTGGACTGAAAATCAGTCCACCGGCCGACCGGTGGCTTCACCACCGGTCGGCCGGTGGACCCTGGGAAGGATGCTGAGCCACTGCCATCTCACCGGCCAACCGGTGGCCAAGCACCGGCCAGCCGGTGGCACCCAGACTGAACAGGGTTTGCTACTGCCTCACCACCGGTCGACCGGTGGCTCTGGCACCGGTCGACCGGTAGAGCCTGGACCAGAATTCTCAGCCACTGTCAAGGCACCGGTCAGCCGGTGGCCATGCACCGGCCAGCCGGTAGACCAGTCAAACTAGCCGTTGGCTTTGACCAGTCAACTCCTTTTTGGCCTCCAACGGCTCCGAAGACCTCTCCAACGGCTCCGAAGCCTCCCCAAGGGTTCCTAGCCTATAAATAAAGGCCAAGGAAGCCCCGGACATCCACCGGAACTATTGTGAAGCCAAAGTACACAATTCTCATCATTTGGCCAACCCTCCGGCGACTTCCTTCAAAGGAACCTCAAGCGCTCCAACAACTTCCACATCCAAGGAGCTCCTCCAAAGAAGCTTGGAAGCGGCCTTCAACATCTCCAATCAATCAAAGGCGCCCAAGTCTTCCCAAATACGGTTTTTCATTCTTTATTTATTTTGAGCTTAATTTGGGTTTGTGTCTACAAACCAAACTCTTTTCTCATCCCCCTTTTCTTTGGGTTCTCACACCACCATTAAGGTGTGAAGAGGTTTTCTCAAGCTTTTCCTTTAAAAGGCTTGTGTCTCGGTGAGCTAGTCTTCACCCGTAAAAAGACTAGTGGGTTCTTGCTAAACCATTAAAAGCAAGTGGGTTCTTGCTCAACCACAAAAAGCAAGCTGTAATAGGTCCTAGTGCTACCTCAAAGCCTAGTGGGTTTCTTGCTAAAACCATTGAAAAGCAAGCGGTAGGAATCTCTCAACGGTTGAGTTGGGAGCGGAGACGTAGGCCGGGTTTTGGCCGAACTCCGTTATCAATTTCGTGTGTCTTGCCTTCTTTATTTCCGCTGCATTTTTAACTTTGATTTTAATTTGTTAATCAATTTTTTAAAAGGCAATTCACCCCCCCTCTTGTCATCATTCCTCCTTGGGGTGTTCTTCCGACCCAACAAAACCTTCAAGAACACATGATCTCCCACCTCGAACTCCAAGGGCCTCCTCCGACGATTATAATAAGACTTATGTCAGTCCTGAGCCGCTTTCATCCTCTCACGTACAAGCTGGACTTTCTCTATGGTGCTCCGCACTACCTATGGCCCAAGAGCACCTGTCTCACCGACCTCTGCCCAACAAATGGGTGAACGACATGGTCTTCCATAAAAAGCCTCAAAAGGTGCCTTTCCAATAGTAGAGTGAAAGCTTTTATTGTAGGAAAACTTTACTAAAGGCAAGTGTCATACCCATGATCCTCTGAACTCCAGAATGCATGCTCGTAGCATGTCCTCCAGCGTATGGATAGTACGCTCTGTCTGCCCATCGGTCGGGGGGTGGAAAGCAGTGCTAAGGCGTAGCTGGGTGCCAAAGCATGTTGTAACCCCCTCCAGACTCGTGAGGTAAACTGAGTATCCCAATCTGAGAGTATAATCTTCGGGACTCCATGCAACCGCACAACCTCGTCTACGTACTTCTGTGTTAAGGTACTCACCGGGCCTGACTCCTTAATTGCTAAGAAGTGAGCTGATTTCGTCAGTCAATCCACTACTACCCAGATAGCATCATAACCACCCTGAGCTCTGGGTAGTCCTGTGACGAAGTCCATTGAGATGTCATCCCACTTCCACTCGGGGACATCTAAAGGATGCAACAAACCACTGAGAACACGATGTTCAGCCTTCACTTGCTGACACACTAGGCACTTAGCCACGAACTCTGCCACTGATCGTTTCACCCCAGGCCACCAAAACTATTCCCTCAGGCCTCAATACATTTTCGAAACTCCTGGATGTACCAGAAAGGATGAGCTATGGAACTCATGGAGAACTCCCTCACGCATCACCTCCAGAACAAGCAACCTTCCATGGAAAAGTATCCGATGTCGGCTGTCCTCTGACCATCCCTCTGGAGCGTTTCCCTGATCAAAACAATTCCACATCACATCGGCCCCAGAGTGCCCCCACTGAGACTCTTCCACCTGCTGCAACAAGGAGGACTACACCGTCATCTGAAAAAAACAAACTCTAAAACCTTCTACCCTTGAATCCAAGTGCAAGACAGCCAACTCTCCCATCGCTTTCCAAGCATCAGTGGATTCCCGAACCACTTCCTGATGTGACTTCCTTCTCAAGGCATCAGCCACAACATTTCCCTTACCTTAAATGTAAGAGATCTCGTAGTCATAGTCATGGAGAAACTTGACCCATCTCCGCTGCCGTAAGTTCAGGTCACGCTGGGAGAAGATATAACACAAGCTCTTGTGATCTGAGAAGAATACAAAGCACTCCCCAAAGAGGTAATGTCACCAGAACTTCAGTGCGAACACTACTGCTGCAAGCTCTAGGTCATGGGTGGCATAGTTACGCTCATGAGGGAGTAACTTCCTAGACCCATAATAGATCACTCCATTCTTCTGCATCAGCATGCACCCCAGACCAAGGCCAGAAGCATCACAAAACACCTCATACAACAACCCTTCCTCTGGTAACCGGAGTACGGGAGAACTGACCAACTTCTCCTTCAGGTAGTCGAAAGAATTCTAGCATTGCTAGCTCCATAACAAGACCTATTTCTTCCTAGTCAAAGCTGTAAATGGAGAAGAAACTCGAGAGAAGTCTGAAACGAACCTCCGATAGTAACCTGGTAACCCTCAGAAACTATGCACTTCTGCCACGCTCTTAGGTGCTGCCCAGGAAACATCTGCCTCCACCTTCGACGGGTCCACTGAAACTCCATGCCGAGACACTACGTGCCCAAGGAAGTTTACTTATTGCGTCAAGAACTTACACTTTGACAATTTCCCGTAAATATGGTGGTGTCGAAGGACTTCCAAGACTGCCCTGAGATGCTCAACGTGTTCCTCCTCTGATCTTGAGTAGACCAGGATGTAATCGATAAACACAATGACGAACCGGTCCAGAAACTCTCGGAAGATAAAGTTCATAAGTCCCATGAACACAGCCGGTGCATTCGTAACTCCGAACAGCATCACTACAAACTCGAAGTGCCCATACCTGCACCTAAAAGACGTCTTTGAGATGTCACTATCCTTTACCCTTAGCCGATGATATCCAGATCATAGATCAATCTTGGAAAACCAACCTGCTCCCCTTAGTTGGTTGAAGAGGTCGTCTATCCTTGGAAGGGGTAACAGTTCTTGACCGTTACTTGGTTCAAACTTCGGAAGTCTATGCATATCCGGAGACCACCATCTGCCTTTTTCACGAACAAAAATGGAGCACCCCGTGGCGATACGCTGGGTCGAACAAAACCCTTCTCCATCAGATCGTCAATCTGAATCTGCAACTCCTACAACCCCGAAGGTGCCATCCGATAAGGGTCCATCGAAATTGGATGGGCACCAGGCTATCGAAATCGGACGGCCACCAGGCTGTAAGTCTATCCTGAACTCAACGTCACGTCGGGGGGGGGGGGGGGGGGGTAGAGTCACAACCTCCTCAGGAAAAACATCAAGGAACTCCACAACAACTTCTGGGACATCCATCATCTCTGTATCAGCTGGAACCACTAATAGCCCGCCTAACAAGGAAAAAAGAGGCTTCACATGCCAGATTCCCACCTGATAGCTCCTCTCGCCAACAAAATATACGCGCTGCCCATACACGTTGGAGAACACGACTCTTCTCCGGAAGAAGTCAATAACGACACTAATAGAAAACAACTAGTCGATGCGTAGGATGACAACGTATGGCTGCATCTGTAACAGAAGAAGGTCCCCACTAGATTGATGTGGTCCCAATGTCAGGCCACATCTCCGAAAAACACAAGATACGCTGGTCTGGCCTCCAACTGGTGTACTCAGCACCAGTGGTACAGAAAGTCTCTCTACGTCTCATCCCAAAGCATGGGCTAGATCAGGTGCAACAAAGGACTGCAAAGCTCCCGAATCAAACAAAGTAGAAACAAGAGTGCTGAACAAACAAATCATACCTCGCACCACCTCTGGTCCTGCCAGAGTTGCCAAATCTGCTGCGTGAAACTGTCAATGCCTAGCTCCTCTGCCTTTCTGATGTCATCCACCTCCCCGACCATGCCCTGGTCGAGGTCCCTGAGGGGAAACCTGAGGTCTACTTCCTCCGAAAAAGTATGCCCTCGGAGGATCATGGTCCTGCTGCTACTGGAAGGGCCTCGCTAGAAACTGCTACTACTGAGGTGGGAGCTGAACATGTGCACCTCCACGGTACCGAGCTCGGGTCAGGCACCGACTCTGAATGTGCCCGAAACCTCCACAAGAGAAACAATTCAGTCCTGGGCTCATGAAAAAGGGACGGGGACCCGAAGATATGAACTGGAACTGCTAGGGCCTGCTCCCCACTGGCCTGAACATGGAAGGTACCATCGGAGGAGACCTGCTGCTAACTGCCTTCCCCTTCGACAAGCCCAGCTGGATCCCCTCTCGGGGTGCACCTCCTAGCGAGTGCATCCTCTCTTCAACCTCTTCCTTCTTCTGTACCACCAAGTACGTCGGAAGGATGAAGGGGGTGATATCATACTAGAGCGAAGGATAAAGCGCCTCTTCCAAATGTCTCGCTCGAGACTCCTCATCTGGAAAGTGATCCAGAGAAAAGCACAAGAGATCCTTGAACTTGATTCCCAAATCTCGTACTGACATACTCCCCTACTGAAGGGAGATTAACTCCTGCCACTTCTCCGCCTATATCATGGAAGAAAGGAATTCCTCTCGGAGTTCCTTCTCAAAGTCAGCCCACGGAACCTCTGCCTCTATCCTCTCTCCGAGGTAGAGCGTCCACCACTGTCGCGCCGCACCTCTCAGCTGACTGACTGCTAGGGGAACCCAGTACTCCCTCGGAGCACAGATCAAGGTAAAAGTGATCCCCAGATCCTCAAGCCACCCCTATGTCTCCGTATCCGAAGTACTACCCTCATACTTTTTGAGGGTCTGCCGCTAAAAATAACGGAGAGTCTTCTGCCACTGGCTATCTTCATCCTCTCAGTCAATCCTTAACTGATCGACCGCCTGAGTCTGCTGGGCCTCGGCCGTCTGAGCCACCCGGGGACAACGTCCAGGTGCCATAGCTGTACGGTAAACAAGGATCGCCTAAGCCCAAGCAGTAAAGAAAAGCTCAAGGTTTTATTTTATCATTTTATTTCAATTTCTTTCTCAGAACACCCAAATAAAGTTAAACAAAATCATGATGATGCATGTACCTTCCCTAGGGTCTCTACCCTGCAATCAATGTAGTATCACTTGGTCGTTCGGTAGGCTCAAAGTCCATGTATCGGATCACAGGGGCCCCTAAAACCCTGTGTCCTAGCTAGTCTTCCCAGGCCTATGTCATGCACCAAGATTAACTAACACTGTTTCCCTACCATCCCATGCAATCCTCACTGTTCCTAACTCCAGACTCCATCCTATCTCTCAACCATCACCTCTGATACCATTCTTTCACGACCCCCTCCCACCAAAGATGCCTCTCCTGAGCTGGAAATGGTGAAAGGGAGATAATGACCCCCAAGTCCGGCCTCCAGTAGGCCCCGGGTTGGCGACTAGCACCAAGGGTATGATTTTTCACAAATATGGGAGGCATTACCCTTTTATTATTTTGAGATCGGGAAATAGGACAAGTCAACCACCAAAAAGGAAAAAGAACAAGTGTATATAAATAAACCAAAACCAAGCCCACATGCTTGTTTAAACAATTTTATAACATGGTGCAAGTACAAGAAAGCTCAAAGTACAAAACCAAAAGAAACAAGTGTACATCAACAACACCAACTCCAACTATCCGACTAGTAGGGTCCCACACGGCCCTGGTAGTCCTCCTAGAAACCTGAAAGTAAACATAGGGTGAGTATACAAGTATTCTCAGTAGGGAAACCTAAAGCTCTCATGCACAAGTGGGGCGACATCCAAATGTCCCATGAGAACAACAGAAGAAACCTAGAAAGGAATTCTATCCACCCAACCTCACCATCCACACTCACCAAAACACAATCACAACAGGTAGTAGTATATAAGAACAAGAGTATTGGGTACCCCGCACCATTTCCCTTTAGTTAGATGCTCTTCCTAACGACAAACATCCTGACACTACCACACTCTCCCCGCCTGTACACACCTGGGCCTCACAACCACGTATCCCACCCGCACACACCTGGGCCTCACAACCACGTATCCCGCCCGCACACACCTGGGCCTCACAACCACGTATCCCGCCCCCACACACCTGGGCCTCATCCCAAAGATTCTTGGGAAAAAGTACAACCTGCCCGAAGATTCTTGGGATAAAACCACCCCAATCGAAACCTACCCGAAGAGTCTTAGCTATAAGGTCACCTCAATCCATCACAGCCTAGGGGAGAATGAGCAGGAAGGAGCTAGTAACTAAGGGAAAAACACCCTCTCCCATGAAATGGGATTGTTCGACACTAAGTGCTCAACATGGGTGGGGTGCGATAAAACAAAAAAGATACAGATATATATATCAACCACTCAGCCCAACCTATGGATTATAAACAGAGAAACTGAGCATGTGCCTCGACACTGCTACCACGAAGCATGCATACAACAAACAACCCCAACCCCATTCAGGTTTTCACATTTCATCAGAATTAGTTTATTTAGTTCCTTAACTACTGGGAAACTATCCACAACCAACCACATTGATCGTTCATAAAACATATCCCTGCCATCCACAAATCATGTTAAGAAAACACAAGCAACACAACAAATTCCTTCTTATCAACCAACCAACCCATTGATTACTAATCCGGTTCCATTACCATGACCCACCATTCATTAACTCTTCCACTTTTATTTATTAATCACAACCCACTGTTCGTTCACATTCAAGCCCATCCCTGCAGCCCCATTTCCAAACACCATAACCACAATCACACTGAAACAAATACATCATTATCCCTTTAATACCATTTATCAGAGCCCCACTGCCTATAACCAACATAACATTCACACCAACCCACAACCAAGACAACGGCAACCCACTGCTCACCCGATCCACAAGAAACCACAAAACACCCCCATCACATACCACATAACCAATCCAACACCCACATGTTCATTATTCCATTTTGTTCAACCGAGGTGATCACACAAGTGTTCCATATTTTAAACATCCAACTTTACGTGATTAACCCATTTCCACATTCCACAAAGTTTCCATCCACAAGATTGGTTTAGAGAGATATGAAAACATTTAATTGAACAAGCAAAGGCCCCCAACGACCTTGATTTTCAGTAGGCATAAGCTCATTCAATTCACATCATAACAATAGGATAAACAAAGATAAACATAATAACTTTCACATCCCCATTGTTTAACCAGTTATTATCTTTATTTAACCAGTTCAAAAGTGTTTCACGTAAGTAAGAGGAAACTCACCCCGCATGATGCAAAAATTAGAGAGACAAAGGTAAGATCCCTACCTCAACAGGTTCCGATCGCAATGCTCCCCCGGATCAACCATAGAAGACATCCGTCGGCGTCCGTCACTTCTGTTGGATCCCGGAAAAACCTCCTCGTGTGGATGTCGGAAAGGAAAGGCCAAAGTAAAGACAAAAGATCCAAGCTCGGATGTTCCGCCTCATTGTTACGATCCCATAGCCACTGTCGGATCATAAATCGGAGCTCAGATGAAGAAGTTATGGAAGAAAGAGCCATCGAGTCTCTTGGGAGAACTCTGCTCCGAGGAAAGGGGAAGAGATGGGTGAGTTGAAAGGAGGAGGGGACCCCTCCTTTTATAGGAAAGAAAAGAAAAAGTACAAGACATGTACTTTATGGTACACAGCGTGTACTCGATTATTTTACACGGTCTCCACGCGGCTCCCAACACGGATCTGCAGCTGTTGACTGGTCAACACACGGTTTGAGGGTAACGCATACGCGGGGAGGGACTACATGGCATATAGTTTGGACACACGGTGTGTACCCATTTATTTCACATGGCAAGGACCCGTCTCCAACACGGCACACAGCCATTGACTGGTAACACGTACGTGGGGGAGGGACTACACGGCGTGTAGTACTGGAAACACGGCGTGCACCCATTATTTCACACAGTAAGGAAAAAACCTTCAACACAGGGTATACCCGGAAAGAGGGTACACGACGTGTACTCAAACTAAACGGCATGTAGTTTCAAAATTCTGGAAAGCGTGGGAAAAGTCTATTTTACCCTCTAGAACACTTCTTGACCTTCTTTTTGGCAAAGGAACGGGTCAGAGAGGTCCGGGGCATTACAAGATACATCAATAAAGTCATGAAAAGAACTTTATGGCATGAGAATGAAATCATGAAGCATATCATAATAAAAATAACATATTTCATAACATGAAGATGTGGATAAAAAATTTAACAAAGGCAATAATTTTTGTTTCATCAAGGTCCATCCCCAAGGTGTCAATAAAAATTACCAAGGTTATTCACCAAGGTATAAGTCTAAAAGGTCATCTCTAGAGATTAAGTCTTTACCCAATGCATTAGAGCGCTATCAGGGAGCACCCTTAAATTTTTATTTATCATCATGTGACCACATATATCATCATCAATAATTTCATTAACAACCCATATAGCATAAAATAAATGGGTTTCATTTCATAATCATAGCGTTTTAAAAACTGCTTTAAAGACATGATCTTTGTGTCACTTTAAATCCCACAAAAGAGGAAGGTGGGTCTCATGTATGTAAATACCAAAATTTAAAGTAGAAAAACTTGGTATATATGTGAATACCCCTATAGAAGAGAGAGCTTTGAGTATTCACTTAATAAAATAAAAGAACTTTTGAAAAAGAGCGGGACATTTTGAGACGGAAATTCTGCAGCATAAAGGCTATGTTATGAGGTTTTAGAAAACATTAAAAAGAGAGGGGGAATGGGTAACCCACTCATAAATGATCCATAAAACCGTAGTGTAACAGAATATAAAGGATTTAAGAAAATGGTAATGAAATTTGAAAGAAATACCATATGAAATGAAGAACATGAAAGGAAGAAAAAAAATAAGATTTCTCTTATGAAAATTCGGCAGCCTAACGATGTCACTTAAACTTCAACAAAAATAAATTGATGAGATCAAATAGGGTCTATAATCATATGAAAATAAAAGATCAGTACGATAGATATAAGGATCATACCCCAACATAATAAAAAGGAACTTTAAAGTCTTGACATGAATGTAGAACTTCGAAAAATGAGAAGGGTGAAAGAATCCCTTAAAAATTCGGCTACCTAACGGTGCCACATACAACATCAAAATACTGAATTGAAGAGATCAAAGAGGGTCTCTCATCATATGAACATAAAAGATAAGTATGATAGATATATTGATCATACCCCCAACATAATAAAAAGTAACCTTAAAGACTTGACAAGAAAATAGAACATGAAAATGAGAATGGTGAAAGAATCTCTTAAAAATTTGGCAGCCTAACGGCGCCACTTAAAAAATCCTAAAACGAATTGATGAGAGAAAGAGGGGGTATATAATCATATGAACATGAAAAGGGAAGTAATATGAATATAAAACAACATCCTCCAACATAAGAACATGGAGCATAAAATAAATGACATAAAAGAGATTACTTGAAAAGAAAGAGAGAGGTTAGATTCCTTACCTTAAAACGTAACTCTTAAAACTCAAAGGTTGGGACCTTGAGGGCTTGGGGCCATCTTGGGAGGACTCTTTGTGAGGTAATGAGTCCAGATAGTTTTTGGGGGAGAGTTTATAGTCGAATGGATTAGATGATGTCTTGGTATTTATAGGGAAAGTGAGGGGACACGGCATTAATGGCCAAGGGACACCTCATTGGTGGTTTTGGGAAAACCATGGGCTTGCCCATGGTATTTGCCCATGGTATTGGCCACATGGGTCCCCCATACAATAATTCATCACCTTTGGTCGGCCAACCCTTAAAATATCTCATGAAATCATCATGGCACAGTTATGATGTCATTAAACATACCGAAACCCTAAAACTGTATTTTCACTATTCATCAAAAAATTCAACTTTCTCAGAAAAATCCCAAAATTTTACCTTGACCAAATATCGATGCTCTGATTTCAAAAATGAAATCCATTTTATAAAAATAATTTTCTAAATATTTTTAATTTAACTTTTAAATAAAAAGAACTATTTAGCCGAGAAAACTAATACTTGACTAATAATTTATGAAACCATTATTTAATCATTTTATTGAATCCCATTACATAATCAAGGTGCCTAGATTATATTAATGCTTTCTTTAAGTGAGATTACTAATCCATTTGGATACATTACTAATCCTAATCATAAAATCACTATTCATAATTTACTATTCATAAAAAAATTAAGTTGATCTTATTAGACTCTAAATTTCGTACTGAACAAAATTGTAGAAGACCATTTTCTGAAAATCATTACACATTTTTAATTATTTAAGGTTTACATAAACATTTTTAAAATATCCATTCTCTAAAATTCATCAAAAATATGCATACTATATTTATCCAGTCATTTAAAAATTTATAAACTTCCTCATAAGGAGAAATCAAAATTTTTTATTTAAAATAATGGATTACACAAGGCAGTTACGGTCTCCTTACATAACCGCTTATCACACCAACATAGGACCTAAGTGTAAGGTGTCCTAAGGTGAGAGAATCCGAGGGAGGCTCGGCCAACATCGCACGAGTAGTAATTTTTATCAGTTTGAACTTCTCGCGAAGGAGATTCCGTTCTAGCTTCACATGATGAAGTTCAGCTTGGGTTGGGTCTAGAGCAGAGGAAGGTGGTGCTACCTCCTTCCCAAGTTCTTTTAGATGGGCTTCAATCGGTCCAAGACTACTGGGTGAGGCCATCAAATCTTCTTTCTATATTAATTAACCAGTTTCACTTGTATTTAGAGACAATAATTGAAACGTTTAGTTTGTAGTGGTCATATTGACCAATGGTCATATAACAGTCAAAACCCAACGGTCTTATTTTAATTATACTCATGTTTTCAAATGAAACAGTTTTTCTGAGTATAAAAAATAAAATAACACACAAAATTAGGAAACAAGATTTATTCAAAATTTCGGGTCGTTACATGCTTCATGATTGAGTCCTTGATTTTGGTCTCAATTGGGAGGAGAACCTACCACTGGTGGAGTTTTCATACAACAATAGATAACACTCTACCGTTGGTATGGCACTATTTGAGGCACTGTATGGACAACTATGCAGGTCACTATTATGCTGGATAGACCTAGGGGAGTCACCACTCATGGGTCTAGATATGGTACATGCTACCACTGAGAAGGTTCAGGTCATCCTAGAGTGGATGAAGACAACAAAGAGGTGACCTAAGTCTTATGATGATAAGAAATGAAGACCCTTGGAGTTCAAGGAGGCGGACCATGTATTCCTACGAGTATCTCCTCAGCAAGGGATACACAGATTTATATATGGAATAAAGTTATCTTAGAGGTTATTCAAACCTTTCCTGATACTTTGAAGAGTGGGAAAGGTGGCGCACTTCTTGGATCTACCACTGTAGTTAGAGAGGGTGCACTCCATCTTCCATATATCACAACTGAGGAGATACATCGACAACACTTCTATTTTCATCAACCATGGTGAGCTAGAGATTGATGATGAAGTGAAATTCATGGAGTACCTATTAGAGATAGAGGATTGACAAGAGAGGATCCTTCGTGGATGGTTGATTCCTCCGATGCATGTTTGTTAGGAGCACGTGAATCTCCAAGAGATCACGTGGGAGAGGGAGGATCAGATTCGTCCTCAGTACCCCCATTTTTTTGATTAGACCTTGTTTTGGATTATAAGGATGTAAATCCTTAAAGTTGGGATTAATTGAATACCCCATAATTCCATGATTTTTTTATAAAATTAAATGGGATTATTTGAAGACTAGGTATTGAGACGACATGTTATTATGAGGTCTAGAGTGGCCAAAATATATTATTTAACTATTTTTAATGTTTATTAATTAATTTTGTGAGCGGATTTTTCTATCTTTAAAACCGGAACCCAGATCAAAAATATGAGTTCACTGTTGAACTCATAAAATCGAGATTCACCTAAAATGTTCCTAACATTGGCCACCATGCACCAATAGTGGAAAGTATTTTTGGTCGTAAATAAAATAATTAAGTAACAATAATTTTATTTTCAAATCCTTATAAATCCCAAATGGTAATTTGGATTGGAAATAAATTGTAAATTTGATCTCGTGAGGGAGTATTTCCCTTAGGCAGAGCTTAACCTCGACTGGTGCAGGTCAAGGGTGAAAGTTAATTTTCATAATTTTCAGAAGGAAAATAAAATAACACAAAATGTTATTTTAATTGTTTTCTTCATTATTGAGAAGTGTCATGTTAGCACTGTGGTGCAGTGATGAGGTGTAAATAAATCCCATTAATGAACCTCATTAATGAGTTAGTGTAATGAAGCAACAATGTAGCTTAATTGAAATGTTGATTCACATTCATCTATTAATATCCCAACCAACAATGCAAGATTGTTGGCCCAATCTGGGAATTGCTCGGAGGCATTGGAGGGTGACGACAATGAATAAAACACACACCTTATTCTAACCTTCAAAGAATCACTAATGATGGTGGGCAGTAGATCATGAATGAAGAACGAAAGTGCATGATCTTGTTCTTTACTGACCGATAATCGTATCCCAGATTGGGGGGTTTATTTTAAGTGAATTATTGATTTTCCCCATTCTCTTTGTCAAAAGAAGAATGCAAGTAATCTAAAAAACAAGTTATCCCATGAATCAATCATTCATGTAGGTTGGTTTATGATACATGGGAAAAGGGGATATTTATCTTAGTGATATTTCAATCTTATTTATGGTTCTCTATGATCCTGCAAACAAGAACGCATCTGGGTCAACATGATCAATGAAACATATCATTATTTGGGTGTTTCTTTGTGTGACTCCTTACCCTCATCTATCCTTTCATCCTTCCCCTTATTCATGATGCAACAAAGACGATAGATTTACTGCGTAGAAACTAGGCTGAAGGGCATTGGCCAAGTAGGATATGACACAAGCGAGAGGCTACAGCGGTGGAAGGAGGCTGCGACCCCTCGGCTGTAGAGGCAGGCTAGAAGCGGCGTGTTAGCAATGCGCCTTGGTGGCGACAGGGTCCACCGACATAGAGGATGGCAGTAGGAGAATGTGGAAACCCTGCCCTGTTGAAGGTGACACATAGTCCGTAGAACACGGCGATGAGTTGGAACTGTAGAGAAGCCACATGCCATGAGGGGGAAACTGGTCTACATGAGCAGACTAGTGCAAGAAGGAAATGCTGTTAGGGTACTGCGTTGGAGGTGCCGCTAGCACATGGTCCATATTTGACCATGTGTGGAGAATGGGTGGAAAACCTCATCCAGCCTCATGTAGCACAAACCAGTGGCCCATTGGGTGGCCGTGTAGGGGTAGGACCGGCCAGCCATGCGGGCCGCTGGGCAGCGCAGGCTGGAGAAGAGCCGAGCCACTGATACAGACCAAGCTGAATGGAAAAACTGGTCCAATGGGTTCCCCGGGTTCGGAAGGAATTTTCCCACCATTTTCTAGGTAGTCTAGATGAAATCAGGTCACCAGCCAACATGGCGGGCTGGACTCATGGTCGAACCAGGCCGGGTCCAGTAAGGCCCAAGAGGCTCGGCCAAGCTGTTAGGCCGGGGCGGGCCGAACTAGACCCCAATAAGTCAGGTTGGGTCAGTTAAAATGGGTTTTGTCATGCGGGACCCCCAGGCTGAGTTGGTTGGGTCGGTCTGACCATGTGGGACCAAGAGTAGAAACAACTAGCCCCATTATTCTAAAATACCATTATCTTTCAGACTGAGATTCTAATTGACTTGTCGTCTGCGGTGTTGGGACCCTTGCGACGAGATGGTTCTTTGGGAATACCTCAAGTGGGGTTTCATGGTGGTTGAGATGTGAATGATAGATTGAGGTGTAGATTCTCCCACAATCAAGCACACTACGAGAATGCATCTTATGGTTAGTGGTGACACGAAGGATATGACGAGTGGGTTTAAGTGATCTTGATGACAAGATCAATGGGTATAAGGGATCCATATGGCCAAGAGATGAGAGGGTCTATCTAATCCATATGACCAAGAGTCCAGTGGGTCTAAGTGATCCATTTGGACCAGAGATGAGCTAGTGTGTGTGATTGAGCTAGCCCATAGAGGAAAAGGTCTAAGTGATCAAACCGGCCAAGAGACGAGCAGGTCTAAGTGATCAAGATGGCCAAGAGACGAGCTAATCTTTGTGAGAAAGCTGGCCCAAAGATGATCAGGTCTAAGTGATTGATTTGGCCAAGAGATGAGCTGGTATAAGTGATACAGTTAGCCCAGAGATGAGGTGGTTTAAGTGATCTAGCTGGTCCAAAGATGATTGAGTCTAAGTGGTCCAACTGGCCCCAGAGACAAGTGAGTCTTAGTGATCCCACTATACCAGGTGATAAGAAGGCCTAGATGATAAATCCCTGAGTAGTACGAATGTTCAGGTATATGACTGATAATTATACTTCTTATAATTTGAGTTTTACTTGGTGTGAGTTATTTTTCTTTGTGATCAGGATTTTTTGTTTTTCTTTGTGGTCATGCTTTATGGTCTTTACTTTTTGTATTTGGGTCCCCACTAAGTATTGTGTTACTAACCATTGCATGGTTTTTTCCCAGATGTTTCGTGTATTGTGAAGACAACCGTTACCTTGAAGGAGGGCTTCGTGGCCTGGGACTGGGAAGTGCCTAGTGATATCAAGCAGGAGGGGAATACTTTTATGACTTCCGAAAGATACTATACACTTTACCAAAATTTTTGGTTTTCAATGGACATCTTATAATCAACCTGGTACTCTTTTTTTTATATTGTCTTTTGTGGGGTTTGTATTCTGAACCATTTACATTCAGTTTTTATTTTACTCATAGTAGTTGTCTTATGACAGTTGTGGTTTACTTAGTGATTATCATTATATAGTTTTTTATTTTGCGTGTATATAGGTTTAAAGGAAAATGCCTTTTCTTTTTTGGGATATTCTTATTCGATGCCAGTCACCAGCCTCTGGCCTATGGAAGGCATGCATGGGGCAGTCCCGACACATGCCCTGGGGGATGGGTCATGACATAAAAGACATATAACTAAACATGAAAAAAATAAGAGAACAAAATAGAAATGGATAAAAAATAAAAACTTATACATGTACCTCCATGTGACCTCACAGGTCACCTGAAACCAAAATACAATGCTCTCTCCATGAGAAATCTAGAACTGGGAGGAATTGAATTTGAAAAATGATAGAGAATATAGGTGTGAGCATTAATATAACCTGTAGGTATGACAAGTATAAACAAATACATATTAATTACCTTTAAAGATAAATCAAAAGAATGATAGTTTTAAATTAGAAATATATCAAATTTTTTCCATTTCATTTGTAAAATAAGTAACAAGGTTATATTCCCAAAAAACTGTTTTCTTATTTGATATAAAAAACAGTTTTCCAAAGAATGATTGAATTTAAATACCCCCCTTTAAAAAGAAGGAAAATGTGATAAATGAATCCTTTTAATTTGAAAAAAATATGGTATAAAGCATATCATAAGGTGATACAAAAAAGGAAGGAAAATTTTTTTTTTTAATCATTTTTGACATGAAGAAATCCAAAGAAATGATCATTTTTATAAGTAACTTGCTTTAAAAATTAAATAATCACGAGTTTTAAGTCATGAATTAATTCTATCACATTTTATGTTCTTTTAAGGTTTATAGTTTTATAGAATTAATCCATTAATCATAAAAAAAATAACCACATTATATGAAGTGGAGACTCTCAACCAGTACCCATTTTGTCCACAAAATGAAACTTTTATGAAAAAACTTTCTTTCTTTCATAAGAAATATTCATGAATTTCATATTCAATTCATTATTACCCATACCCATCCTTAAAACCTATGAAACACATTTTAAAACATTGTATGAGAAATAAAATCATAGAAAGGGATATAAAAAGAAGAAAGCTATTAGTCTAGGAAGAAACATGGAGAACCATGGAAAATATTTTCCTAAAAACACAAATTTTTTTCCTAGAAATGGAATTATCATTATTTTAACAATATAATTAATATTACTGTTTGAAAAAATTATTTCCATTAAAACGAATGAAAAATAATAGAAAATTATTGTTCGTGACTTGGTACATCATCTCATAGGACCCATATTGTCTGAATTTCCCGAAGGACTTATTTTTTATTGATTTTCTAATAAACCCCTTTCAAGGGACGAGGGGGAACCCTTACAAGGCCCGTATCCTTTGGAATTACATTTCCCATAGGCTGGGAGACATTACATGACCCATAGGTCTTAAGGAAATCATACAGACTATCAGACCCCTTATAAATTGGAATTACCTTACAATCGAGTTCCAATATAAATCTCTAGAAAAAATATTCACTACCCAAAGCATTATAGATAAATCTAGGAACACCCATCATATAATATATAACTATATCACCTAGTTGTATCTAGGGGAACCGATAAAAAATAATTTACATAAACCATATAAAAAATAAAATATTTTAAGCTTTGAAAATTTCATAATAAAATCCTTTGAAAAACACTTTTAAAGCCATATGAAAAAACATTATGGATATAAAAATTCCCTTCTATTTAAAAAAGCCAATTTAAAAACCAAAATTACCTAAAAAAGGGAGAGATGGTTTTTAATTTTTTAAAACATGAAATCATTAAAAGGAAACTAGTAGTGTAATAATATTCATAGCGGGAAGAAAATTCAATATTAGTGTATATGTTAAAATAGGACATTCCTTTTGATGTTACTCTAATGTTCCATCTAAAACAACTAAAAAATATTCCTTTGAATGTTTTTTGAAATAATTTAAAAACATACATAAAATGAACCTTATAAATATTTTATTTACATGAAAAATTTCATGAAATAGTTTAAAAAACATGGAAATATAAGTGAAAGAGTTGGGAGTAAAACATTAAAAGAAGATGTTTTTAAAAAAAATTCACTTATCACATTGGGAAAACATGATTTGTAACCAACGTGAATGAATAACATTAAAAAACTAAAAATATGATTAGAATATATAAATTCATCATATATTATGTCAAAGGGTTGATATTTAAACCATATAAAATAATATATATGTATAATATCAAACTATGCCTCAATAAAAGGAAATTGAGGCAAAGTCCCTTACCACGAGTCCTACCCATGATGCACATTATTTGTATTCCCGAATAATAAAACTGTGTCATTTAAATAATTAATTAATTAACTATTTTAAGTTTATTATTCCTTTTTTTTCACTTATTACCATGTTATCTATGATTACTTAATCAATAATGTTTATGTCCGATGTTTCGACGATATTTGGATTATTTGTTTAAAATGAATTCGGTACATTGAGTATGGTCAAAGAGGTCATTATTTAAAAATATATTGATTAGTAATAATTAAATAATGATCATATATATAAATTAATTGTTATTATTTTGATAAATGAAGTACGTTATGATAATGGAGACCCTAGGTTGTATGAACGCATCAACTAGATTTCCATTTTTTTCAACGATCATTATAGATAGGAGATATAAAATATTTTATACTTATAGGATGACAAAAATATCATATGTAGAAATTATTTCATCAAATATTCATATATATAAAATCTGTGTGGTGTGGTGATGAAAAAGAATCATGTCGATTAGTGAATATAGTAGTCTATTAATAGAGGAATGACATTATAATTTTTAGTGAGAGTGAAGGTAAGAAATAAAATGATATATTATCTTTTCAGAAGGATAAATATGTCATTAATATTTTAATTATCTCATATATGTCACATATATTTATTAAAATCATCTTTTTTACATTCCATGTAATGTGGTATTGGAAAACGAATCATATCACTTTGTGAGGCAGTAGTTTTCCGTACATACAAGTGCTGTTGTCATATCCCATATACAATGGAAAGTGAAAAAGTTATATATATGATATAATAACTACAAATTTTATATAATTTAATTATTATCACAGACACAAACAAACACACACACACACACAAACACACACTCACACACCCACAAACCTATATATATAGTTTATATTCATATTCATACCCACCCATGAGAGGTGTTGATGGAAGACGTCTCACATTGGTTCGCTAGGCCGTAGCCCACCGTTCAGATGAGCAATGTTACCATTTACCATTTCAGGTAAGAGAACATGGATATTTTTAAATTAAATAACATAATAAAATTTCATTATATCCTATATTATGGTGTTATTATATAAGATAAAAATGAAGATTATTTAAATGAGGGGTAAGAATAAATAAAAAAAACCCGTAGTTAGTAATTTTTACTCTTCTCAAACCACCTCTTTATGATTATACCTAATGTATTCCAAGAATGGAATTATAGAAAAAAGGGTTATAGTATGAGGTTTATAATCTATGATGTGATTATAGTAGTTATTTTCTAAGAAAATTGTTTTTAGGCATGAATAAGTGAGGAGAGTGTGTGACCTTTTATAAGTGAGGTCAGTGGAAAATATGTAATATTTTAAATGATGATGGTGTACCCATAGTTTTTACATTTTAAAAGGATATAAAATAGAGTATTAATGACACTTAGACATGATATGGTTAAAATATGGTAGTCAAATAGATTTTAAACACGTTTAAGTCATTTTAACCTTAATTATTTAGTTTAACCCCCATTAAACCCATTTGAACCTTAACCATGGTAACTAATTTTTAATGTTTTCACTATTAATTACAGTAAAAATTAAGTTGAAATTAAGAGGAAATATAAATTAATATTATTATGAATATGGTATCCGTTTAGCAAAATTCAATTCATTTAAGTGGAAAAATTAAATATAAAACAAAACCCAGAGACGTGTAGAAGAAGTAAGTTTTCAAGAAGGGTATTTCTCAAGAAAAATATGATTTTATATTAAAAATATAAAAATTAATAATTATTGTATGAATATAAATTATATTTTATTTATATATAATATAAAAAACTTATTTAAAAAATTTTTAATTTGGATTTTTTTTATTTAATTATTAAAGAAGAAACAATATATATATATATATCTTGGGAAACCCATGCCTAAACCCAAAAACAAAGTTATTCAATAATCAAAAATAAATTAGATTCAAAACTAATTTTATGGATTAAATATAAATAAATAATAATTATGTCATTGGATATAATATTAAATACATATTGGTACTTTTAAATAAATTTATCTTTTGAAAATGAATGACATTTAGAAAAACTATATTTTTAACTATTCACTGAAAAATGAAAAATTTATTAGAAATATAAAAAATTCAACCTATGTTAATTTTAATATAATGATTTAAAAAATTAATTTAAATTTATAAAATAATATTTCAAAAATTTAAAATACTTAAATTTAATATTTCCCTACAAAATGATATAAAAATTATTTGTTTGAAGAAAACCTAATTTAAATAATAAAATTACATTACTAAAAAATGATTGATTATATAAAAAATTATCAATAATTCATATCGAGTAGGATATTAACATATATATATATATATTATAAAGTAGGTAATAAAGATCATACCCACCAATTTAATCTCTAGGTTATAAAGGTTATATATTTTACATGTCATTTAAGCTTAGTGTTTCTTGATGAATACGCTACAGAACATAGTGTTCATTTCAAAAATATTAGGGTGTTAAATAATCCATAATTTAATAAATTATACACTCTCAATTTTAAATTTATCTTGGTAATCAAAGGATGAACATTAAATTTTTTTTATAGAAACTAACTCCCTAAAATGTGTTAATAAAACATAATCTTGATAAAAGAGAAAATGAAGTATGATGTCCATCTGATAAAATGCATAACCATTTTTCCAACTAGGGGAACATAGGTAGTTTGTAAATATTTAGACATGGAAGAAAATATTATGGTCCAAAAAGTTATGGTGAGTGATAAAGATCATTGATATTATGAATGTGAATGATAAATACAATGTTAAGGACCCCAAAAACATAAATTTGGGATGAGTTAAAAAATCATTTGATTAATTTGAAATGAGAATAATAAGATAAAATTATCATTTTAATGATATTTTTAGTAGATTTGAATAGTTCCTTTACAGTCATGACTAATAGTATATAGAAATATACTTACGTGTCGAGTAGAATTTCGTCAATTAATCAATTTCCAAGAAACACTCCTATTTTGACCAATGATGTGTATCCAAGATAGGTTTTTCATACCTGAATTACTATAATAAACATATAATGTATCAAATAATCCAGAAATGGATAAAAATATATTCCTTATATCATTATACATTAACTATAACAAAAATGGTGGGCATAAGGGAATATGTTTTGCAAAATTATAGCGTTCCTCTACTGAAACCACATTAATCACCAAATAACAAAATTAATTTATAATGACATGGTTTCTATAAAATAAAAAAAATGTTCTGGAAATACAATTTATCATTATATTTCAAACCATTTAATTTAAATAAACTTTTTCATAATAAACATGACATCGCCTAGGCCAGTGGTTTGTATTTCACACTTATTGACCTTCGGTTGTGGATTCAAACCCTGTAGACATTAGAGTTTTGATTGGTTGTATCCCTACCTTCAAGAATTTATTTTTCATAAAATTACAACCCTATAAAATTAAAAAAAAATTTATGTACATCATTAAAAAAACCTTAACCATCAGAGATCACATAAACAATAATGTTTATCAATTTCTTAAAAATCATGTCAAAAAAATAAAGTCTTACTTCACATTAAACCAAATCCTTATAGATATATAAACCCAAAAATACCTATCCCAAAATTCTATTAATCACTTTAATATTTAATAACATAAAAAATAAGAATGAGTGTTTAATTCTTTTAACTTAATATTTAACATTGAAAAATAGTTATCTTCCTAGGACTTTCAGCACTTCACTAGATGAAAAAACACCAATTTTAGTTATAGGAAATGGTTTTTACAAACATTTTTGATTTTGATCATGATGATTTCCACCCTGAGTAAAATACATTGACCACACTTTTTCATAATGTTCAAACTCCTAGAAGATGAAACATCTAAGCATTGACTGGATATCTATTATCTCATTCTTTGATTCTCAGGACTCTTTTCTTTGTAGTCACAAAGCCTATGACCAAGGTTAACACATAGGAAACACATTAAAGATCCTAAAAACCATTCAACAAAATTGTATTTATCTCACATGGAACATGTATTGGCTTTATTAGATGATTTTTTATGTTTTTTCAATCACCTTGACCATTTCATTATATTTTCCTCTCGTGATACATACGTGTCAGAAAAATCAAACACACATTTCGAAGAACAATAAAAAACTTTATCATAAAATATAAATTCTAACATGGTAAAAACAATTTTTAAACATGGTTTTAATCCTATGTAAAACTGAATAATTTTAATATCAGTTCCATGAATTAAATCGGACACATAACTAAGTAATATTTTGAAGTATTTTTTTCATATGAATCCTGTGAATCTTCAACATTTTTCTTCCCTGAGAGGAATTTTTTATCTATCCTAATCCCAAAAAACTTATGTAAATATTTATCATTAAATAGATTCTTAAATGACTCGTACTCCATGGAATTGAGATCATATTTCTCTCTATAATTCTTAACTAGAAACCCCAATCATTAGATGCACCAGGAAAAATATAAAATGAAAGGGTTACATGTTGATGTTTCAAACATCCCCTGACTTCAAATATCTTCCCCAGGGAATTGATCCATTCTTCAACTGCCAAAAGGGTTTGATGATCCAATGAATGATAGGGGATTTTGTCTCATAAAATAATCCACTATAGGCATGTTACATGTTGGTATATTGGGATCCTCTCAATCATGGATATCACTACCATTAATATCTTGTGTGAACTGATCCTTCATTACAACAAAATATTCTATTCCAATTCTAACAATCTTGGGATACTGATTGGGAAGGATGTTTTCCTATCAGAACCTTTCTACTATAATTTATCTATTTCCTCTGTGGAAAACCAATCTAAGTAGAAATATTTAAGATGAATCAATATGATAATATGATAATGTTATATTATTTAATGCTGACCATAAATTAAAATCTTTCAACAGTATGATATTAACATTATCCAAACCTGTAAATGTATCTAAACCATCCTTTGATATCAATAGTAAGGACCCGACCTTAAAAAATACATAATATTGAATTTTATATCACAAATTCACTCTATTAAATTTTATAATATTTTTATGTTTAATGTTTTATATAATTATTCCATAAATTATATATCCCATAACCATATAATACAAAGTGGACATGTCAAATCAGTATCCCTTTTGTTTAAAATATGAAAATTTTGTGAATAAACATGATCTATTTTCCTTAAAAATCTGCATGACTATCAACATGAATTCTTCCATTCCCTTACCCATACTCAAACCATGTTAAAAATAATTTAAAAACACTACCTGAGAAAAAAATTTAATAAGGGACATAAAAAGAAGAAAATCATCTATCTTATGAGGAACATGATAACCCATGAAAATACATTTTGACAAAACATAAATATTTTCCATGAAAGGAAATTATAAGTCCTATAAAAATATCATTTATATTACCTTTTGAAAATAAATTATTTCCATGAAAACTCATGAAAATTTCATATAGTTTTCTAACGATATCATCTCATAGAACCCTTTCAGAACCCATAAAACATTGGAAAATCCTTACAACCTACTTCCAGTATAATTATTTAGAGAATATAATCCTTATTTTATACATTGGAGAACTATCTGGGAACAACCATAAAATTAGACGTTACTGGATCACTCGATTATATCTAGGGACATCCATCATAAACAAATTCCAAGAATCATATAATAATAAAATGTTTAAATCTTGTAAAATTACATCATAAACCCATTGGAAAACACTTTTGAACCCATATGAACAACTATTTTGGATATTAAAATATCATTTTCTTTTAAAAAATAATTTTCAATTAAAAAATACCCAAAAAAGGGAAAGAGTTGTTTTAATTTAAGAAAATATGAAATCATTCAAAGGAATCCTGAAATTAATTAATAGTCACAATAGTAAGAGAATTCGTTGTCACTATAAACCTTAAAAATATTAAATTCCTTTTTTCCTTCTCAAAAAACGTTCTGTATAACACACCTAATACAGATTCCCTTGTAAAAAACCATGCAATAAAGTAAAAATAGAAATAAAATTTAATTTATTAATATTTTATGCACATATAAAAACTTTCATAAAATCATTATAAAAATATGGACATATAAGAGAATGAGTTGGAAGGAAAACATCAAAAGAGGTTTGTTTAAAAGAAGAGTCCCTTATATCTTTCAAAACACTAGAATTGTAATCCCAATGAAAGAATAAAAAAAATTAAAACATCATGATAATATATAAATTCATGATATAATATGTTAGAGGGACTATATATACACCTTATAAAATAATATATGTGCATGACATCAAAATATGAATCAAGGAATCAAAATTGATACGAAGTCCATTACCTTGAGTCTGACTTGTCCAGCATGATCATTATACTCCTTAATAATAAACATATGTTAATTATATACATGATTAAGAAAACATTTCATGTTTATTATTCCTTTTATTTCACTAATTATGATGTTATATATGGTTACTTAATTAGTTAAGACTATTCCAGTTGTTTCGACAATATTTGGATTATGTTTCAAAAATGATTTTCTTAGGTTGACTATGATCAAAGAGGTGATTATTTAAAAATATAATGAAAAATAATAATGAAAAAATTATCATATTTGTTAATCAAGTATAGTTTTATTAACAATAAGGAATTATTGTTTTAAGAAATTAAGTACATTACGATCATAACGACGGTAGGCTGTACGTTAACACGAGTAATGTTTCAATTTTTCAATGATAATTATTGAAAGAAGGTGAGTAATATTTTATATTTACATAATGATAATAATATAAAATATACCATATTATTTCTTTATATATATATATATAAATATCATCCATTTTGTGTGGTTATGAAAATAGAGTCACGTCGCTTTGTGAAGGCGGTAGTGCACACCTACATGAAAGACGTTATCATTTTTTAGTGAATGAAAATTAAATAAATAAAATGATATATTATCTTTTTTTAATGGTGAATATGTAATGGATATTATAATTATTAAATATATATATTGAATATATTCATTAAATTTTTCATTATTACCATCTATCTAATGTGTTAGGGAAAAATGATTCACATCGCTTCGTGATGTGGTGGTCCTCTATACAGATGAGTGATGATATTGTATCCCCTAAAAAATAGAAAGTAAAAAAAATTTATATATGATATAATGAATCTAGATGTATAATTATGTTATTAATATCGTTTACGCACTTTATATAAGTCATCATACGCAACCATGAAATTTATTGATGGAAAGCATCTCACATCGGTTTGTGAGGTGGTGGTCTACTGTACCCAAAAGAAATTTTATCATTTTCCATTTGGGCCAAGAGAATATTAATATCATTCATGAAATTAAAATAATAAAATATAATAAAATTATTAAAAATTTTATTTTTATATATTAATAAATGATGAATATTTTAATGAGGTGGAAAAAGAAACAATACAAAAAAAACATAGCAAATAATTTTACCTCTGCTTGAACAACCTCTTTAAGATTATACCTAATATATTAACATGATGGATTTATAAAAAAATTATTCTTGAATGATGGTATAAAATTTTCTATTTTATTTTTTCAGGTCGGGTCCAAACTATATTTTTGATGTAGAGAGAAGTGGTGGTGACCTTTTATAAGTGAGAAGAGTTTCACACTTGTAATTTTTGGAAAGAAAATGGTGCACCCGCATTTTTCACAATCCAAAAGGGCCCAGAACAAATTATTATCTATAAATAGATAGTTTAAGGTCTAAATATTTCCACAAAATATATTTTATATATGTTTTATTTTCATTTAAACCCTTATGATTTTAGTTTAAGCCCCAGTAAACCCATTTATATCTAAATCGTTGTAATTGTTTTTTACTGTTCTCACAAATAAATATTTTAAACATTTAAGTTGAACATATTATAAATTATAAATTATCATGGATAAAAATATGAGATCCATTTTTTAAAACTTAATTTAGAGAAGTGGAAAAATTAAATTTAAATGAAAACTGAAAGCTGTGAAAAAATGGGGTTTTAATAATTGTTTCTGTCAATAAAAAAAGTTTTTATCATAATTTTATGACTAATAATAATCACTGTAGGAATATCAATTAATATTTATTGATATATAATATACAAACATCATTTAAAAAATTAATCATTTTTTATTATTTTACTTATTTTAAAAGGAGAATTATTTTGAATTTTAAAGCATATTTTAGAAAACCCTTATTTTAAATGAAAAAACCAACTTTTTAAAAAATAAAATGTAAAGTTTTTTAAAAAGTAATTGGGTGAGTTAAATATAACTATATAATAAAAATTTTACTTTAAATTATAATAAAAATATAATGGGACTTTAAAATTACTTAATTTATTGATAATAAATTACATTTTTAAAAAATTGGTATTTTTAACTATTCCCAGAATAATCCAAATTTTCTGAAAAATATCAAAATTTTACCCTAGGTTAATTTTGATATTACGATTTAAAAAATTAATTTCATTTTTAAAAAATATATTTTCTAAAATTTCATAAAATAAATTATAATAATTCCTTAGAAAGACCAATAAAACCCATTTTTGAGCTAAACCAAATTTTAAAGAATACAATTACATTAATAAATATTAATTGATTATTATCTAAGAATAAATCAATAATATATGTTGAGTAGTAAATTATCATATATATATATATATATCATAAATTAGTTAATACTATTTTTACACACTAATTTATCGGCCATGTTACAATGGTTATATATTTAACGTGTCGTTTACACTTATTGTTGCATCCCAAATATGCTAATAAACATAGTTTTCATTTCTAAAATACCTGCATATTAATTTTTTTGAATCAAATTATCTTGATATAAGAAAATGAAATTGAAAACTACGGGAAATCATTATTTAGATAGGATAGTTAGGGTTCTAGGATCCATATACCCTTTTTGATCAACCATGAAAATATATCTCCTGATCCACTAGCTTTTAGAATGGCCACATAAATTTATACAAGTACCCAAAACATCATCATTATATTCATATCATTTCATTAGTATTTTAATATAGATACTGCTATAAATAACGGGTCAAAACCCAGTTGTATCTCCCAATATAATAGTCTTTAGTCAATCCACCTAGGTACTCAGGATTCCCAAGTGCTTTTACCAATTTTCAAATCATAGAAAGCCCCTTTTATCAGACCACTCAAAAAAAAAATTTCAGTCAAATATAACATGCTCATCCTAGAACACCATCATTCTAAAAATTCATAGGGGATAATCCATTTAAAAATAATCTCACACATACCAAAACATCTTTGAAATCACTCATTACACATTAAACCATTTAGAAAACTACATTCCGACCCAAAGCATTCAAATCCCAAACACACTCACAGGCGTAGACACATATACTCCTCAATATATATATACCCCTTTTCATGATGTACGTATTCCTGACTCCATGTTTTAATATGCAGAAAAGGTATATTTATATATATGTATATAAGTCATATTTGAAAAAAAAGAATTTATAAACAACTTCTAATATCACGGGAAATCCAAAATGCTATTAAGGATTTATAAAAAACCCAGTTGAAAGGAAAAATTGTTTTCATTCCATTCAAACCTAATAGTAATAAAAAAATTTAAAAAAAATTTAATATGTTTCAAATTTCCAATCACACTTTAAAACATTAATTAAAAAAGGAAACCCATGTTGAGATTTTAAGGAAAATATGGAAAACCTGTGAGAAACCACTCCCAATAACCACATCCAATTTATATAGCATATACAATTCATTTAATAATTAAATAACACTTCAAAATAATCATGAAATTGTATTTTTTATATTACTTGATTTGATATGGGGTAACCAACATCAAAATATGATGCCTTTGATGAAGGTCATTCTAATACACTTCAAAGAGGCCCCATTGAATAAAGTGAGACAAAAAATAACCATTACATAGAAAAAAAACTTTTTACACATACGTACATTTTCACATATACACACATATATATATAGACATATACATTTGAGAACCCCCTATCCCAAAGTACATATCCACACCACCATGATTTAATATATATATATATATAAAGAGGGTATGTAAATTTCTATATATGTATATGTGTGTATGTCGCATTCAAGGATCCATAAGTTTTCACCAATAATGAAAGACGCAAGAACAATACTCAACATGGTCATCATGAATTCTTGGAATAATGAAATAATAAAAATAAACAAAAAAATTGGGTTTGGGTTCACCTTAGGTGACACACACAATATGTGGGGATGAGATCACAATAAAATAGCAAAGAATAGGAAAGAAGGAGGTGATAAAGAGGAAAAAAATTTACCTGAGAATATTTCACCATGAATTAGGAGAAAAAACCAATGATAGAAGAAGTAGGGATTAGGGATTCATGCGCATGGAGCACCTTGTGAGGGTGTTTAGTGATAAAGGGTGAGGGTAGGGGCATACACATTTTATGGGGATTAATTAATATTATTGTTATTATTTTTAATTTTTTTACTAATTTTATTATATTATGAACCTGGGAGGGACTAACAGTTTAACTGCATTGTCTTCTAGACAATGTACCAACCATGTGGTGGCCCCTTCCTAGGGGGGGGGAGGGAGGCTATACGATCACCTCGGGGATGCCCCACCCCCGTGTACTTAACAATGTTAGTCACCCAGTGCTTCTTATAGGGCCACATGGTTTATAGGGGTTTGGATCATGGTTTCCCCTAACTAAACGCCACCTGTGCGCTACTATATTGCCTTACCCAAAACTCCATTTTTGTAGGGGAAAACTCCCATAAAGATCCAGAAACAAAAAAAAAGACAAAAAATGAATAAAATTATAGTGTCATGTCATATTGGGGTGTGAAAAACAAATTCATTTTCCGAATCACATGGCCCGACCATTATCAAAGTTAAACTCCAAAATAATTCCAATATCCTTGTATAGTTTCTCATTATCTTTTTAGGACCACCTTATTTTACATAGATGGATGAATGAGGAATAAATTAGTAAAGGAAGGATTTTACCACTTTCTTTATGACTCCCAAATCCATCCTTTTAATGTCTATGATTATTTATTATTTTCTAATTATTATTATAGTTGAGGTAACATAATCCTTTCATCTCATAGAATCTTCCAACTTGTTTGTTTTTCCTGGATGAAAATTTGTTAGACAATCGTAATTCTAGATCAATTTCAACCATCTAAATTGGAACATGTTTAACCCATCATATGTTAATACATAGTTTAATATCTTACAATCAATTTCGATATAAAAAATTTCCCAATATAGATAATGTATCCAAATATTTAGGAAATAGTTGACCACAAATAGCACCAGATCATGTGTCTAGTAATTTTTATCATTAATTTTTGATTGATGATGGGAATAAAATAATAAATTCACATTATATATAAGGAATCATCTTAGGCCCTTATTTGATGTATAACTGTATATGACATACCCTTCTCCAATGAAACTTAATGTATATACAGTTTCAGTGAACAACCACTTCTTATACTTCTGTGACCATTCTTTATATAACTTTGTTAAGATAAAATTTATTAATTAACATTTAAACATGGTTTTAGGATTTAATAATCATGGGAAATTTCATACAATGTGTCAATATTATTTGGATAGACTAAGAGAACTATAGATCTATATTATAATAGTTGGTCTAGGCCACTTTTAAATCTCATCTTTCTTTAATGAATCCAAAGATATATCCCCCCTTATATTAAGTTGACCCAGGAAAGATAATTTTTAAATTTAAATTTTACAATTGATGAACTTTAATACATTTGATCCTTTCATAAGGTTTTTAACACAATTAGAAAATTTTCTTAAAACTCTTCCTTACTCTTATAATATATGACAATATCATCAATAAAGACTGACACATTTTTTTAGGTAATATATCAAGAATCTATTCATCAAATCCATATACATTTCAAGGATGTTTTTATATCAATGTGAAATTATAATTAATTTATAATTCACATAACTCAAGAGAGATTTTTTTGAG
This sequence comes from Viscum album, assembly GCA_963277665.1. NCBI lineage: Eukaryota > Viridiplantae > Streptophyta > Magnoliopsida > Santalales > Viscaceae > Viscum > Viscum album. Next base: position 66,920,844 of record OY728128.1, read on the forward strand.
TATATATTTACTATTTAACCATAATTTTGGGAATCCAGATCAAAGATACACCTTTTATAAGTATTGATCCACTCTATATTGATCAAAATTATCCTAAATATGGAGTAGTGGTTACTTATTCTTGATTGTAATTTTCTTAAAATCCTTAAAATCCGTGTAAATAAACATTTATTCATCCTTATTATTCAATAAGTTGATTTTTTGTACCCCATAGTGAAAAAATTGGGTATATGAATCAATTTTCAATATTCTCATGGAACTAATTCTTCAATTATTGTAACTCAATTGAGGCCATTTTATTAGGAGTATTTGATATCAGTATAGATCCTATTATTAGTTTAATTGAAATATAAAATCCTTATTTTTATTGAAGGAAATAAATCTCTTTATGGAAAACGTTAACACAATATTTTATAATAGGAATATATCCAATGTTTGGTTAATTCCCAACCATTTTAGTAAGTAGTCCCTCTCTGTTGTTTATCATGACACATATATTACTATTCTATGCCAAATAGAGTTCAAAAACATCATCTCATTGATATATGATAATGGGATGATTCTAGAAATGAAACTATACTTTCTTATTTTTAAAATCGATCTAAGATCTGCATAAGGTGAGCCAATCCATGATCCCTATAATATTAAATTTGAATAATAGAATGTAAACTCAACATATAAGATATATTTTCCAAAAAAACCATTATTAGAGATGATTTTTATACTTTAGATGAAATCAATGAACCATCGATGTTTTTGAGTGATAAGGAATTATGCAATTTTTTTGGCGAGGAGTGAATATTTTAAAACAATTAGATGATATGAAAGAATGTGTTAAACTAGAATAAACTGTAACATTTAAATATCAAGATTAGATAGTAAGCATACCTTTAATATGTTCATTATCATGATCTACTTTAACCACAATAATTATATAGATTCTATCATGATACCTTGGAATTTGAGGTTTATAAGGCCTATTATCCACATTTTCTCTTTGACTTGGTCATTTATAAGATCCCTTATCGATATTATTCTGAAATATTAGAACTAATTTGAATTTTTATTACCGAATGGGACATATATTGATTTGATATTTCAAAAGGGATTCCAAGGGTTGGAATCAATCAAAAGTCTAAATTTGGACATAGATTAAAAATATATAGAGGGTTTAAATATTATTATGGATTCTTTGGTGATTAGGGACCCAAGTTCTTGTTTTCGGAACATAAGACTGGGAGACATAGCTGGTGTATGTTTAGTCCAAACCATACAACACAACCACATGACCTTGTATAAATATATACATGGGATGCGAAATCATACACTTGGTCTTAGGAGACACTAATAGTGTATGTAGAGAATCTGAGACATGTTTCACTATTGAAAACTATCTATAAAACCATGCTTTGTAACCTTGTGAGTTTTTTCCTTGGATGGTGGAGGTTGTATGGTTGGTACATGTATTGTATATTCAAGGGAATGATTCATACTCAAAATTTAAAGAGGGAAAATTAACATTTTTCCCTATTGATATTTTAAGAGGGTATCCCCCCTTTCCCCCCTTTTCTCATATCTATCCAAGGTGAAATTCTTCCTTTAGTTTCCTCTTACACTAGGTTTGAGATGATTTTTGAAGTAGAAATTTAGTGATTAGAGGGGAATCTTCGATTATGGTAATGTCATAAACCATGCCGGGATGTCATCCAAACTAACATCTAACCTAGTCTGAGACATAGCCCGATGGGCGTTCCCAATCCCCACAGGCTGCAAACTAGTGCTTTGCATCCAAAAAGTCACTATGAAAATGATTTCATCCCAATAAACGAAGATCAAATAAATAATCTAAACAAATTTAGCATGAAAAAATAACCAATAACTAATTGTAAATAGATATATAAACTAATCATAATACAACAACTAAAAAAATAGATACAAAATACAAATTGATACCGAACATTCCAAAATGATCTCTACTTGACCTCTTGGCCACCTATAACCACAAGAACAATTGCTCAAATAAAAATCAAACGAACTAAGAACCTAATCCTAAAAAATAGCTTGGGTCTACCAACATCGAATGACTCAAGTTGGGTGTGAGCCTAAAATATCAATATGAAACCACCAAAGAATCCATAATTTTATTCTCGAAAACAACACACAAACATTAATTTGGAAGTACATATTTAAAATAGGCCTTTGGTTCATTTTAGAAAAAAACAAAGCTTTCATTAAGTTCCTATTTTAAAACAACACATGTAGCCTTCCTTTTAAATTTTTTTTTCACTTTCCAAAAAAATATTTCTTAAAAAAAACAAACCCAACCACAAAAATCAGGTCGAGTAATCAAGAAAGGGATGTTCAGAAAATAAAGGGAACCAATAAAAACATATAAAGATAGAAATACTAATAAAAAAAATAAAAAATAAATAAATAGAAGAAATACATATAGTAACCATGGAAATTTCAAAAAAATCACTAGTGCGTTCACTTGATGTACTCGAATCAAACTCACCAGTGGGTTTACAATGCAACCCCATAGTCTATAACCAACTGACCATGAAAAATTTACCAATATAATGGAACATCCCACAAATACCTATCAGGTCAAGGTGAGTACCAATCCATTTAATCAGGGTTGACAAGTAACCGTCACTCAAATATATAAAAGACTCCAAAAAAACCCATGGTAATAGTATAATATATAAGTTGGAGGCCCCCACAAGAATGACTAACTTTTGCAACTGTCATCACACTTGCCAATACTAAACACTAACACCACCCACATGATAAACCATATAGGTAAATCCTACATAGGGTTACCTGATATACTATAAACCGTACACAAGTTCCAACTAGTCTATCATATCACATGATCTTTCAAATCATTTCTCAAAACATTCAAAGGTGTCAACTGGGAGTTTATTCTTACAAAACCACAACTTATTTCTAAAATATTATAAGTTTTCAACAATGAATCAAGTCGAGTCTACTTTAAATACACTTACTAATCATTTCCAAACCATTTACAGCTATATATAAAACACAAATTTCAAATATACAGTTCCAAACATTCCTTTGAAATTTATGCCCAAATCTATTAAAATCCATGATGAAAAACATATTTTTAATGATGCCAAATAGGTTTTGAAACCATTTATACACTAATGAACTATTTAAAAATACATTTAGTATTAATGTGAATTTAGGAAAAGAGGAGGAAGATAGGTTAATTTCTTTAAAAATCAAGTTTAATTGTTAAAAAATATTTATCCAATACCATTATCATTTGTGTTCCCATACATGTGTACACTTCGAGAACATATGGATGTGAACACATCCAATATAATACCACAACAATCCTTGAAATTACCCCAAACTATTTTAAAATAAATATCACATGTCTTCCAATCGACACCACAAACCAAAATATAAAATCCACCCTATTCCACAAATAAATCGAAAATCCCAATCCAACCAATTTAACAAAACATTTATAAGGGTAAAAACCACTCAAATCATCCAATTATTTCTTTAAAAGACCAGTTAAAATTTTATCTAACACATTATGTTCATATATACATAGGAATATTTGAATAATTACTTTGAAAACCATTTTTAACAAATTCTACCAACACTAAAACAACAAAACAAACGAAAGATCCCATCACTAGCAATAAAAACATATTTTTAAATTATTAAAAAATAGATATGTATCAGTAGACTGTGTGAGAAAAGAAAAAAAATGGAAACACCTTCCTCAATGAAGTGATGAGGAGAAAAAACTTCATTAGAAGGAAGCATAGGTGAAAAAGAACAGTCCACATGCCCTAGATCCAAATAAATACCAACCAAACATCGAACTGAGCTTCTAGGGTTCATCCGAAAAAGGTAAACCCCACTATGAGAGTCCAAGATCTCAAGAGGGAGAGAAGGGAAAGAAAATAAAAGGAGAAAATTTGTAAAAAACACTAAAAAATTACCTTGGATTCTTGGAGATAGATCCATGTAGGAAGGAGAACCAAAAGGAGAGAGATTTTGGAACCCACTTGTGCACCAAAAATGTCCCAAGGGATGGGAGATCAATTTGGGATAAAAAGAGAAAGGGTAAATTAAGGATTTTAAGATTTTAAAAATATGGGATGATCACATGGTTTGGATGCACGGTTTAATAAACCATATTCTAACCATGCTCCCTCTAATGGAAAAGAGGGGCACCTTGCACAGACTGGCAACAAGATTTCCAAACCGTGCTCCGACCATGCCGAATTCCACAATTTGGTTATAGAACCAAATCACACGGTTTCCTAACGGTTTCCCAAACCTTGCACAACCCGAGCACCTTACTACCATTCTCCCAAAATATGTCACACAATTACCTATGTTGGGGAACATGGTTTTCCAAATTGTGCTTCAAAATTTTCCTCATTCCTAAAATTCACCTATGATATCAAAATTGAAAAATTTAAAATGGGGATCAAACTAAATGTCAACCAAGATGATTCAAAGGCATGAAAAGAGTAAAAATAAAGTAAAATACAATGTTTTAGTGAGAAAAGTCTTCCCACAAAACGCACTTTCTTCCCTTATAAATTCACCCAGTTAGTAGATAATCAAAACTCAAATCCATACCCAATCAGAACTGGGAGAAACCATGAACCTCAGGGTGACCTTTAAATCCAAAAGTCACACTTGACTAATCAAGAAGAAATCATATAACAAGAATGAGGGGAAAACATGATAGGGTTCTCCCCACCATAATAACTCCACCACAACCTCCATGAAAACCATGTTCTTACAACATGATCTAATCTAAACATGCACACATTAATTGAGAAACACCCACATAGTGACTGATAATTCCCAACCCAAAATAGAAATCTCCCATGCAAGTGAAGAATCCCTAGTACACTGGAAATCTATGAAAAAAACCAATAATGTAGTAAAACTAAATACATTCCATCAATTCCTTAAAACTCAAGCATCTCAAAACGAACATAGCTAAAACTCAAACCAACAGACATAAGGGATAAACACTCTCAAAGAGAGAAAAACAATTAAAAGGGACAAATTCAGAGAAATGTAACCACTTGAGATACAAAAGAACAAATTAATCAAAATTTTATAGTGGGAAGATGAACTCAAAACAATAGAAACAACAACAACAAGGAAACATTAAACATCCTCACCCCAACATGGGAGAAAAAACTATGCCAAAGTTTTTCCATATCATAGAAAATTTCTAAATGTGCATGAGATTCATTCCATGCCGTATAAATAGAGACCTAATGTTTGAAGCATAAACTATATCATAGTAATGCACTAGCATCCTCTGATCAAGGCCTATTATTTATTGAATTATTCCTAAAAAACTTATCTATAAGTCCCAAATTACCATAATGATGATATGTCTTCAGAGGATTGTGACAAGATGGATTCGAGTTCCGAAACGGACCACACAAGAAACATATGATCAAAAGGTCCAACAAATCAGAAGTTAACACCACTAAGAACAAGTTCCTCTATCACACACCTCTTTCTAGATGGGAAACCTTTATATGAGACAAACACCACTTACTGTTCTCTGGAAAAAAAATCTGCTAAAAATGATTCACCCACCAACTTCTCAAAAACAAAATACTTGGAATAGAGGATTCTGTCCTTGATCTCTAGAAGAAGTCCACCAATGAAAAGAGAAGCCTTCAACAGACCTGACACCACTACATCATGATAAGAGGAAAATAGTTTATTAATGAGGTCAATATATTCCTTCGCTATCCACTAGCCTTGGTGAATACACTTGAGAACTTTTGTCTTTTTAATATTCACCCCTTAGGTACAAACCATCAAAAATTACTACAATAAAAAATTCCCCCATAATCCCAAACTGCATCAATGGTGGATCTAAAACCATCAATTCATCCAAAGATAGCCCTTCATTAATACCCAAAAAAAACATGAACTCTTATAGGTTTGGGAGTTCCCAAAAATTTGAAGACACTCAACTTTCTCAATACACTCCACTCCCTATAACAAAATTCGATCACCACAAAGGATGAGAAAAAACTAAGAAGAACCAATAACTGGGCATGAATAATTATAAATTATAGGGACATTTCTTGACAACATATTCTAAATAACACAAAGAACACAAAATCAAAATCATCATCAACCCAAGATTATCCAAATAGGGTTTATCAAGCCAAAACAACAGGTTCAAAATCCAAACACATACAAACACATCCAAAATACTCATTTGAAAAACCACTATTTTTATTTCAATTTCAAAACTGCCATCTTCCAAGGCCACTATCCAAACACAAAATCCACTTTTCACAAAAAAACCAACATTCTAAAACAAAATCCAATCTAGAAAAACCAATTAATACTATTTATCTAAAATTCCCACAGGACATCCTATAAACCATCACATATGTTCCCATCTATTTCCATACACACATGCCAATACACTCATTCCACCCATATGCACACATATGAAAATGATCATAAGGAATACCGATGGATACACTTACCATTTAATTATCAAATAATTTTTTTTAATTCCAAATCCAAGACAGTTTAACTTTATAAACCATTATATGGAATTCCAAAACTCCTTGAATGAAATTATTTTCATTTTGAAAAGTATTTTTCATTTTAAAATCTCACTCTCACCAACTGAACACATCTCACATAAAACTATCAAAATAAGGAACTAGTGTCCTTTCCTAAATTGGCGACATGGTTTTGGGTCATGCCCCAAGTAAGAAATAAAATCTAATAGGACATTGAACTATACACTTGGAATCAACATCATTCACTACTCCATGTGAGATTGAAACATCACACCGAAACACCTCCATTGTCATTCACCAATCCACAACAAGGAAAAAAGACACAAATCATGGAATGAAACTAGAAACTTGAGGATCACAACGAGAAAGAGTTTGTGATGCTCTTCCCGTACCATCCTCTTGGGCCTTGAAAATCCTAGTCTCTAATCTACCTAACACCCTGAATAACAGAGATCCTCTTACAATACCATGTTTTCAAGAACAAAGGTGGGATGTCATTAAACCTGACATCTGACTCAGTACAAGACATAACTCAATGGCATTCTCAATCCCCATGGGTAGGAAACCAGTGTGGGGAATCCAAGAATTCACTAGGCCATGGGTTGGAAACAAGTGTGGGGGAATCCAAGAATTCACTAGAGGAATTATTTTATCCCAATAATCTAGGATCAAATAAATAAACTAAACAATATTTTCCTGAAACGATATCCAACAGCTGATCATAAATAGATATACAAAGTTACAAAAAAAACAAAAAAAACAAAAATTAAATTCAAAATAAGAACGAACGTGCCAACATGTTCTGCATGTGACATATTGATAACCTCTAACCACAAGACAAACTACTCCAATAATAAGGAAACAAACCAGAAACTCGAACCTATAAAACAGATTAGGTCAACTGTCACCGAATGACATATGTAGGGTGTGAGCTTAATATATCAGTAGGAAACCACCAAATATTCAATACAATTTCATTCCAAAAAAATTCCATAAAAAATAGTTTGTAAATACATACATTAAATAGGAATTTGGTTAATTTTAAGAAAAATATCACAAGTTTCAACAAGTTACCATTTCAAAAAACACACACGATTTTCCTTTTTAAAAATTAGTTTCACCTTGCACAAAAAATTTTCCATCAAAAAATAAACCCAACCACACAATCCAACCAATTAATAGAAACAAGTCTATGAAGAAAATAAAGGTAAAAAATACGAGATGATAAAACTAAAAATACTAATATAAAAAATGAAGAAAAAATAAATAGAAAAAACATATATAATAACTATGGGAATTTCATAAACATCCCTATAGTGAACCCTAAACATACTCAAGCCAGAATCACCTACTAACATATGGTTCATCTCCATAGAATATATCAAAAAAGATGACCTAAAATGAATAATATAGCATAACATCCCAACAAGCCCTACCAAGCCAAGGTGGTTACCAACCTATCTAATTGGGGTTGACTAGTACCACCACTCGATGCTCAAAAAGATGTCCCAGAAACCCATGGTAATAGTATACTGCGTAGGTTGGAGTACCTAACATGCATGACTCAAATTACATATCGTCACCACACTTTCCTACCCCAAACATTGACACCACCCATACAATAACCCATATATGGAAATCCTCTATGGGGTGCCTAATATACAACAATCCATACACAAGGGCCAACCAGGCCATCATGTCACATGATGTTTAAAATCGTTTCTGAAAGCATTCAAGTATTCCAGTCGATCATTTATTCATCCAAAACCACAAATTATTTATAAAACATTATAAAGATCCAATTGGGCCTCAGGTAGAGTCTATTCAAATACACTTATTAATAACATCTAAACCATTTCAAAAAATGATATAAAACAAAATTTTCTAATATATAATGCCAAACATGCCTTTACCTTTCAAGATTGACCCCATTAAAATAAATGATGATAAAATGAAATATATTTAAGGATTCTAAAAAGTATTTAAAACCATTTAGAGACCAATGAACCTTTTAAGAAGACATGTATGATTAAATAGTGTTGGGACATAGAGGAGGAAGAAATGTTAAGTGTTTTAAACATCGAGGTTTATTGTTAAAACAAATGTATCCAATACCATAATCATTTGAGTTCCCATCCATGTTTGCACTCTGAAAACATATTGATGTTCTCACATCCAATGGTAAACCACTAGTACCAATTAAATTACCCCGAACCATTTTCATAGAAACATCACATTCATTCCAACCCATACAACACAACAAACTATAACCACCCTCTTCCAAAAATATATCCCAAATCACAATCCAAACAATTTAATAAAACATATATAATGAAAATAAACACTCAAATAATAAATTTTACTTTAAAGGATCAATTTACATTTTATCGTACACATTAGGTGCAAATACAAAAAGTAATATTTGAATAATTACTTCAAAAACCATTTTTAACAAATTTTACCAACATCCAAACACCACAAAAACCAAAAACACACATTACAAGCTTGATTTTTTTTTGTAAATTATTTGGAAACACACAAGAATAAATGTATTGTTACAGAATGGAAAATAATGGAAACACCTACCTCAATAGAGTGTGGATGCGATGAAACATCATGGGAAGGAAGAATATTCCACATAGAACAATCCTTATGCCCTAGATCTAAAGAAACACCAACCAAATATCAAACCTAGCTTTCAGGGTTTTTCCAAGAGATAGAAACCACAGAAAGAGATGTTAAGATCTCAGGAAGGATATATGAGAAAGAGAAGAAGAGAAACAAAATTGAAAAAAACTTAAAATCTTACCTAGGATGATTGGACATGGATCCATGGAGGAAGGATAACCAAGGGGACATGGGTTTTGGAACCCTCTCTTTCCCAAAAATAGACCTAATGGATGGGTGCTCGATTTGGGACAAAAAGGGGAATGGGTAGATTTGATATTTCAGGATTTTAAAAATCTGGTCCGATCATCTGGTTTGTTTCATGGTTAACTAAATCTTTCACAAATCGTGTTCCCCCAACTGGACAAGAGTGGCACCCTGAATAGGCTATCTACATAGTTTCCAAACCGTACACTAACCATGCTAACTGCCACTGTTCGGTTAAAAAACCAATATGAACAATTTCTTAAACTATACATAACTCGTGTGCCTTACTAATGGACACCCTAAATAGGCCACATGGTTACCTGGGTAGGGGCGCATAGTTTTCTGAACTGTGCTCCCAAACCGTTCATAAGACAAAAAATTACCCATGACATCCAAATTCAAAAAAGTAAACTGAGGCTCTACTCAAACCTCAATCCAAAGATTTAATGACAAGAATAGAATAAAATAAGGAAATATCTAATGCTGGGATGTGACAAGTATGATCCTTTTATTTCTTCACCCTTGTATTATAAATTTTTTGTTCCATTATTAGAGATTTGGTTTCAGTTTCACTTAAGCATAGTCGAATCATTCGATCATGATTGGAATTTTATTTTCTATTTCATAAAGTTATCTTAGATGTCATTTTTATTCCATGTCTCATAGTTTTTTTTGAAGCACATCATACCATCAAATTCCCTTTGGTTTTAGTTTAAAATTAGGATTTTTTAGTAATGAAATCAGTTCAGTAGGTTAGGAATTTCACTCAGCATTGGTTTGAGGTGTACTGGGGGTGGTGGAGACCCTATTTCTCAAAGAACCAATGATCGATGGATGTTTGGTGAGTTATGAAATAATATTCCATGTTTAAATTTAATTAGTTATTTACTTATAAATTTAAAAATTTATTTCTTTTTAATCTTTGACATGAGTTACGATCTTGAGTGGTTAACATGAACTTTGATATTATTAGATGAGGATAGATGGCCTCGAATGAGCGTTGGAAGAAACTATTTCCAATTGGAAGTAAATTTGTAAAATAATCATATGAGTTATGTGGTCTCACATAATTTACCTATCACGTTTTAAGTTTTTTTAATGTTTCATGTGTGTTCTTGGGAACACATTTTAGGTTTATTCCCCTAGTAAAATTTAATTAAACATAGTGTTTTAGTTAAATTAAAATAAATGTTTATTTAATATGGGTGAGTGATGGGGTCATGAATTACCCCTACTCATTGTCTTAAAACCTTAATCATGAATGGATGCGGCAAGGGTTTTTGAGACAAGTGAGGGACTACAAACCTTCTAGCACATGAGGCTAAACCTATTGTGACTAAGTGACCCTATCTTGAGAACTTGGATCACCCTTTGAATAAGGGTAATTATTTCTGGATATGGCTTGACCGTGGGTATCTTGTGGGACCATTGATACACCTGGTGTATTCTAGACCTATTTTTAGTTGAATTTTTGTCTAATATGTCCTTCTATCCCATGCATAGGTCTTGGAGGATGGACCTTAGGAAGTCTGAGTTTTGAGTTGGTTGATTTGAATAAAAAAGCGACCTTAAGGATTGAGATGTGTCATGGGACATGTATTTAGAATTTTGTTGGTGTAGAGACAATTTGTAGCTTCTAATATAGTTCTACCCTATTTATTTTTTCATAAAACATGATATATTTAGTGGGTTGGGTGATTAAAAAAAGACAGTGTATGAAACCAGGGACAATAAGTAGAGTTCCTATGATTTTTGTGAGATTGAGTGTATCCTAGTTTTGACCCATTTCATGTGACCCTATAGAGTGAGTGAATATGAAAATGGGTAAAGGATGATCACAACCATCGTATTATACTTTTGGTCGACACTTGAGATTTTTTAGGTTGTGAAATGTTAGTTCATACTCTTGGGAGTCTGACCAACGGTTTTCCAGTGTGTTGGGCAGATTTCTAAAAATATTTATAATTTTAATTTGATTTTTATAAGGTATACTCTATATGGTGTCTTGATAGTTTTACAGATATTCCCACAGGGGAGGATCCTAAAATTCTAATAGGGCATATGTCCTAGTTGTGGGAATTACTATATGGGAGGTTGGCTGAGATTCTTATTAGATTACTTTTAAATGAGGATACACCCATAGGGGAGGTATTAGATGCTTATATGCCTTATACCCAATATGTTCAAATAGACCTTCATGTACTATCTCATTGGGGGATTTACAGTGAATGCTGGAGCCTATATTATTCCAAGGGCCTATAATTTTATAACCCATGGCTGGTCAGGTATACCCTAATGAGCATGGATCTTGGATTATGATAACTATTTTATACTCCCATAGTTGTGGTATGTGATATTATTATTAGGGATTTGATGGATTTAGATATAGGGTTTATATCATATACTAGGATATAAATTTTAGTTTAATTCCCCTGGTCCGTGATACTATTGGGATATGACTAGATAAGAAAACTCCCATAGGGGAGGTCTTTAGTAATTATTGAATAATACTACATTTTTGGTTTTTGATATTGTTATGTAATTTAACATATGTTAATTTTGGGAGGTTTTTTTTTGACATAATTTCATTATTTTATTAGAGTGTCTGACATTAAGCTCATTATGGTGGCATGATAGTTTATTTTTTGTTGTTAATTCATTCATTTAAATGTGCATGTTACATGAACTTTTCAAATAATATTATTGTTTGATAAATACTATTTTGGTACCATCCTAATATGTTTTTTAGAGTGAATTAATTTTAGAGTGAATTAAAACCCTATTTGTATTTTAGAGTGAATTAATTTTTTTAATTAAATTAATAAAGTATATTGAGTTATATACTTAATAAAATACTTTTTAAATTCATTTAATGAATATTTTAGTCATAGGATATGAATAAAACCCTATTTGATGTATTTAAAAAAAGGTTAATTTTACACCATTGAATGTCGATACCATTTGAAATTAAGACTTTGACACAATAACAATTTTTATAGGACAACATAAAAATGTTATTTTTATGTGGGGTATAAATATTTACTTTGGATATTTTTTTGATAATTTTCTCATAACTTTCATATATTGATGAATAGTAAAAATAAGTAAAATTGAATTAAAAAGAACCTTTTTCATTGAGAAAATTTAAATGGATAAGTTATAATATTGAATGGTTTTAACATATAAATAGATTATATTTTTACCATTTAATATAATTTATTTGATTATCATTAATTTTACATTGAATTCATAGGTAAATACATTTTAATTTTTGCAATGTTTTAACTCCTAAAACCGGTTTTCTCAACAATGAGAATAATTTTAAATTAATTACTGCAACTTTTATGTTTTGAATTTTGAAAAATGGATTCCTTATTTAGAATAATATGGTCCAAATTATTTTAATAGGTGCCTTTTATTTTTTGAAATTATTAATAGTAACTTTAGTAATTATTTTATTTAACATGATTAAAGTGTAAATCTAGTAAATTCGAGTAAAAAAATAATACTTTAATAATATAATACTACCATTAAACGTGTCCTGATATTATTTGAGGCAATATTTCCAACCATGGGATTCAATGAGTCATTTTTGGACCCCATTTATTCACAAGGATGTGTAAATGACATTTTATAAATATTAATTTAAAGTAAAAATATTTATAACCTAAACATATAACTTTTACTAAATCGATTTTAATATGGGGTTATATAACAGATATTTTTTTTATAAATTGTAATTAGGAAGATAAAAATATTTCCTAAATCATGGTATATTATATATAATATTTAGAGATATAAATAGTATTATTTATGACACAAATATGATGTAGTAATTACCTCATTAATGAAATATGTAAATAAATGAAATTATAAATATTAGAAAAAATGTAATTTGGTTATTTTTATGTCATCAAAGAATTTTATGTATGACATTGAAATATTATCATTTATTTAATGTTTTATTTTCGAAATAATAATGTTTATATGAATTTTTAAAAAAGTCATGTATGAATAGTGTCCAAAATTGACACAATTTATAACATAAAATATAAAATAGTTTATTAAATGATATTAAATTCATAAAAATATAATATTTTTAAAAATTATCTATATAAGTCCAAAAATGTCATAAATAGATTTTTTGGGTCGTTTGACATGATATGATAATTACATTAACCCAAAATTTGTAAATAACATGATATCACGGTAAGATTAAAGAGGGTAAAATAAGTGTTAAACCAAAAAGATAAAGATAAAAAAAAATTATAAACTAGTATAAATATTATTGGAAGATGTTTATTCTAAAAAAATCATCTTATCTTGGAATTAAAAATGTTTTGGTTCATTTTTGTCGAAATTAAATTTATTATAAATTAATATTTTTGAGATTTTCTTAATGTGACCCTCTCCTATCTTATAAAAGGGAACCTGCTCCCTCTCCTATTCACTTAATTTTTAGCCTTAAATCTCCTCCAACCCCTTAAAATTTCACTTATAAACATCCCTAGTTACATTCTTGAGGTTATGGTCTTCTTAAAAGTCCAACTCTAGTTCCGAAAGAGGAAATTTAAAGGAGGTGCGTCGAGAAAGAGGTAATCTCTTCTACAGATTTTTTCAATTTGGTTTTTTCTTATACATCCTATAATTTAGTTGTTTCATTATAAAGTAATAAAATATGTATCACTAATATACTAATATTGTTTTATAAATATTAAACAAACCTATTTCACATTCTATCCATCCTACGAAAAATGAAATCACCACACGTGCGTCCGTACGACTTACCATTTCCATGTCGTGGAGTAATATGTTTTTCACCACCACATTTCATTGATGATAATAATGGTGGAAATATTATCTATATATAATTATTATAACATGATACTGATTATCATATAATATTTACCATCCACTTCAATTCCATTCAACAATTATGGGAACGATATCATCGCTCGTGCGTATGTACATCTTACCATTTCAACAGTGCGATGTGATTTGGTCTACATAATATTCATTAAACCATGATTATATAAATGAATTTAATGAATATAAATGATATATATTATACTAATACCATAATTTAAATTATATAACTATAACTTTAAAAGAGTAATAAGGACTTATCTGATAAAACATACATACGTACATAAAGCAGTTAATACCTGAATAACGAGTAAAAATAAAATTTTACTAACAAACAGATGAATATATGATCATAAATGTTATAAAAAAATTAGTATGATTCTTGAATAAATCAGTAACATTATTTGAATCATTATACATGATTTTTTGATATATATGAAGCATATCAGACTTAAGGTAAATGATATCTTTTCCAATCACATTTTATCTGAGATTGTTTATTCGTAAGTATCTATTGGGTATATATTTTTCAACCATGTCCCTATTTTATAAAACAAAATTCATAAAATTTTTACTATTATTTTATTTAGGTTTAATTTTATTTTTATCCATTTTGACTTTTACTACATGGTATGGAAGTAATATTTCTTTTGTTTACCACACGAGGTACTTTTTGACTTTTCCGGTAAAAGTATGTGGATAATGTTTTTTAACTTATATGGAATGAATGGAATGAATAGAATTTTATGATTTCATAAATAATTGTTTCCATGAATATTAATTTACAAATTTTCATGTTTATTTATAATTAAATTATTTTCTGTTATAATTTCATGACATTTTGAGAAAAGAAAGTGTTTTTGAAGAAGAAAGGATATTTTCCTCAAGAACTAAGTTCAATTGTTTTATAAAAATTATTTTCCATCTAAGATGGTATAGTGTTATGTCTCAAACCCTATTATTAATTTTATTTGATTAAGTTATAATGGAATTATTTTTAAGAAGTCCTTTTATCTTATATGGATTATGTTATGATGACATGATGTTTAAGAATCATACTTTATTATATGGATTATGCTAAAATGTATGATTTTTGTTTTTATGGCACACATAAGAATAGTTAAATATTGATATGAGTGGGACCTATATCTATCTAAAATTCATTGGGTAAATATTTATATCTCATCAGATCGATTTGGATAAAACGACAAGTTAATATTGTTCAGTGATATTGGGATGAAAGGAGGAGAGAACTCAGTTCAGTAATGGTCTTTTTCCACTATGATGGTCTTGGAAAAGAGCCATGACTAATATGAAATTATTTTCTATGCTTATGTGTAAATACCACAATGCTTCATGTCTTAATTTATGATTATTGGGAATAAATTTCACTTTTATGATTTATCCCATAACATGATATTATGATCTCTTATGCAGGATAATATTTTCAAATGTTATGTTCTTATGAATATGATATGATTGATATATCCTTTTTTTACACTTGCAATGAATTTGAGATCACCCTTTTGTATGTTTCTTTTCACTTGTACAGGAAGAAGGTTATTAAATATGATATTCCCAAAATGAGTCTAGTTATGTTGAAATAAATGGGAGAAAATTTTTGGGACCAATTTGGATGGAGAAGGAAGTAAGAAGAGTCTACTGTTACAGAGTGTTTTCTTTTTTTTTTGTGAAAGAAGAAAAATAAATTCTCATTGTAAAGGACTTGAAAATTGGCTGATGATTTTATAATATGTATTTCAAAAATATCATAAGATATGAGAACTTATGGTCTATGCCTTATTAAGGAAAGGGGGAGTAAAGGTGTTTCTAGTCGTATACAATTTTCATTGTAAGGGATAATGCTGGTTGAAGACAGGGAAGTTATAATACTGTCCATGGAAACTCTAATGTGGCTAAAGCTGGTCTATCAAAAGATATATATCATGATATTGGAGTTATTGATGAAAGATAAAGAATGGTTATGGAATGAAGTGAATAGAATCATGACAAATGAATGGATGATCTGGAGGCAGCACAAAAGAGATTTTTAAGGTGGCGCTATTTTCCAGTGTTTTCCAAATATTAGGGCCTGAAAATCAGAAGATCAAAAAATGTGTTTTTGACAAAGGTTGTTGCTCACATGTTTGAATATTCCTTGTTATGTTTCACTCATGTGGTGTTCCATGATTTTAACATCAAAATATAGCAAAGGAGAGGGTTGTGTGCAAGATTGGTTTTTTACGCGCAAGATTAAAGGAAGTTTGGAATCTTGTGTACAAGGCATGATTCGAGGTCCAAAAATTGAAAAATGGAAAGGTAATTAAGTGCATGAAAGATTAAAAAAGTCCGCAAAAGATGAGGTTGGGGTAAAAGTGAATTATGTGCTTAATGGGATGTCAAATGGGGTTTTACACGACCTGTGAGGATCTTGCGTGACACATTGTGGTTTTTGCACGCAGGGGTTGAAGAGGTCTATAAATAAGAGGTGACCACCTCACTTTAGCGTGCTCAAAAATTAGATAAATAATAAGCTTTGAGGTGTGGAAAAATATTAAGACAAAGGGAGTGCGTGAATGAAATAGAGTTTCACACAAGAAGAAGAATTTTCACACAAGAAGAGAGTTGCATAAAAGAGGTCTTTTGTGAAAAAAGTCAAATAATGCAAGCATGGCATAAAAGTTGTGCACACGACGCCTTAAAAGGTCTGTGGAAGATTTGGGTTCTTCACACATATTTATTTGTATGTAATATAGTTCTTACCAGCTTCTGGGTAAGAAAGTGAAGATTTTCACTTCAAAGAATACACATGTTCAATTGTAAAGAAGCATTGAAATACTGTAATTCCATATTTGTGCAAAGAGGGTGCACACACAATTTCATATTGTTTTACAAGTGCTACAAGAGTGTAAGGGTATATCCTACTTGTTGTACTCCATATCAAAGGATTGTTTTCTAGTGTATTTTGTGGTACTAGATTATTTTCGTACTATACTAGGGACGTTGCTACTCTTGTGGAGTAGAGAACCTTGTAAATATTTTGTTCTTGTGGTTATGTGTGTTCAGTACAGAAGAAACTCTTTAATAGGAGGAGAAGGTTGTTTAAAAAAGAATGAAACATAAAAAGAAAAAGATATCACTATTTCACCCCTCCCCCTCGATGTGATACTTAGATCCGGATTAGGAACATAAAAAATATAGATATTTTATGAACTGGTTGTTTATGTTTCCCAGTTTCTAAAGACACTATACCTATACGGTTCTATAATGGTTTTTATATGTTTTAATAAATATACTTCTATTCTGAAGTAATAACTATGTATGAAAATTATGGTTCATTATAGTTGGTATCATAGGAATGGTATAGTTAACCGTTGGAAAATAGGATGAGAAATCCTTAGTAAGAACCATTGGGATACATCTATGTATATGATACAATTATTGTATTTTATAAATGGACGAAAATAAACTATGATAAAAACTAAAGTGTTCTAAATTGATATTTTATTCATTATTATGTGGTTTTTCTATTACGATTAGTGTTTCTCACACTATTATTATTGGTTTTAGTCAATGGCTGGAACTTGAAGGAACCACATTAATGTTGAAGGTGACGGGCAATGAAATGATTGTCCCCCTGAGCAACAAAATGTTATGGGAGTTGGATTGAAAAATCATGTAGCCAAGGTCACACAACTTTGAAAATCTATGAATCATGCAAGACTTCCAATGAGATGAATTTGTGGATGAACAATGGATTAGTACCACTAAATAGATATTTTTAGTTCTACAATGTTATGAACATGATAAATTCAAATTAATAGTATATCATTTGGAAGGTGAAGCTGATAAATTGTGGATTCTTATCAAGAAAACAAGGAAAAGATATGAAATTGAGTCCATGGAATGGGAGAAGATAAAGAACATATTTTTCAATAAGTACGTCCCTCATAATCTTCTAAAATATAATATGAAGGAGCTTCTTGAACTAAATCAAAATGATGATGAATATGTTGGTACCTACACAGCGGATTTTAAAAGAAATCCAAGGCACGCTTCCAAAATTATTATCCAATCTGAGAGTAAGATCAATCGATTATTTAGTGGATTAAAACAATGTCTCTGATGGGCCTTAGTCATAAGGTACTTTAGTAGCTATGAGGAAATTTTTCTATGTGCTTTTAAGGTTGAGATGGATATTGAAGTTACCCATTAGTCATATGGGTTTGATAAGAAGATAAAAATGGAATTCAAAGAAAAATATAATGACCACACTAAGAAGAAGATGAGTTTTTCCTTATGCTCAATGTGATGAAAGAAACATGGAGGGAATTGTTTTAATGGGACATGTAAATATTATAAGTGTGGAAAATAAGGTCATCAGGAAATTGAATGATGAAGTTATGGCAAGAGATGTCTAATGATGTGAAAAAAGAAAATGCAACACAGAATGTACCTCCTACACTTCAATGTTACAAGTGAAAGGAAATAGTGAATTATGAAAATCAATTCCTTAATTCAAGGGTTATTGATGATGATTGAAATAAACCAACTCTTAAGGCCAATGAAAAAGGAAAGTCACATGAAATTTCTAACTGTGATGTGGAGTAAGATATAAGAGTGGTGAAATGTACACTTACCATCCGCGCTAAAGTAGAATTTTTTTTATTTTGGATCCACCCAATATTTTATTTATGAAGAATTTCATAAGGGTATCGCCGTATTACCACAACAATTAGATGTTGAGTTAGCTGTGACAACTCCTAATGGTACAAAGGTCGCATCAAAAGTTTATAATTCTTCTCCAATTGATGTTTTTGGGAAATTGATTCCAAAAAATATTGTGATCCTTCCTATAGTGGAATTTGACACGATTCTTGCCATGGATTTGATTTATTTATATATATCTCATATCAATTTCCAAATAAGAAAAGTCAAATTTCATATTCCAGATAAATCTATGATCATATATCAGTGTAAGGATGAATATAACCTTCAAGTTTAAATTTCTTCCAAATTATGGTTCTGGATTCCAATAAATAAAGGTTATTTATATCAAATGGTTGGGGAGGAACTCATGATTAAGAATAAGACAATTATACGAGAGTTTTATGATGTATTTCCAAAGGAATTTCAAAGTCTTCCACCAAATCATGAAGTTGATTTTTCAATAGAACTCATACCGAGTGCTATGCCAATTTCAAAGACACCATATTGAATGGACCGAATTGAGATGCAGAAATTAAAGAAAAAAACTCCATGAGAATCTTGATAAGGGATTCATACTCCCAAGTGCGTCACCATGGGGAGCACCTATTCTATTTGTTATGAAGAAAGATGGATCAATGAGACTCTATATTGATTATCGAGAACATAACAAGATCACTATCAAGAAAAAAGATCATCTCCCATGCATTGATGACTTATTTGACCAACTACATAGATATCAATACTTTTCCAAGAATGATATTCGTTCAGGGTATCATCAATTAAGGGGCATAAATGAGGATATACCTAAGATTACATTATGTACAAGGTATGGAAACTTTGAATTTATAGTGATTCCTTTTGGTCTTACTGTTTCCCCTACTATCTACATGGATCAAATGAATATAGCCTTTCGAGACTATCTTGATCTGTTTGTGGTAGTCATTATAGATGATATTCTTTCCAATTCAATGAGAAAGGAAAAAAAGATCACTTGAGAATCGTACTGAAGACACTAATAAAGGATATTCTTTATGGAAAATTAACCATCTGTAAATTATGGCTTAAAAAATTTTCATTTTTGGGTCACATAATATCAAGAGAGGGGATATCCATGGATCCCACAAAAAAAGAGGTTATTGAAAGATGGTTGAGACCATCAACTATAAATAAGATCTGATGTTTTCTTGGTTTGGATGGATATTGTCAACATTTTATGAAATATTTTTCCCGATTATCAAATCCACTCACCAAGTTGACTCGGAAAAGTGTGAAGTTCATTTGGATAGACTAATGTGAAGGGAATTTCAAATAGTTGAAAAGAAGGTTATCCAGTGCACCTGTTCTCACACTGCCTTGTAGTGGAGAAGGGTTTGTGATCTACAGTGAGACATCCAAGAATTAGTTGTGGTGTGTTCTC
The DNA here is from genome assembly GCA_963277665.1 of Viscum album. NCBI lineage: Eukaryota > Viridiplantae > Streptophyta > Magnoliopsida > Santalales > Viscaceae > Viscum > Viscum album. Next base: position 66,941,286 of record OY728128.1, read on the forward strand.
ATGAAAAATGACACAGTTATTCCTTATGCCTCACGATAGTTGAAAACCCCTGAGCAAAATTACGAAACTCATGATTTGGATTTAGTTGTAGAAATAATTGCATTAAATATTTGGAGGGAATATCTTTATGGAGAAAGGTATGATATTTATACTGATCCTAAAAGTTTTAAGTATATTTTCATCCAAAAGGTGTTGAATATGGGCCAAATAAGATGTTTTAAGTTGATTAATGATTACAAATTCTCAATACATTACCACTCTGGGAAAGAAAATAAGGTGGAAGAAGCATTAAGTGGACAAGACCATGCTATCTTAAAAATGTTGAGGATCACAAAAGGTCTAATATTTATGGATTTAAAAATGATGGATCTTGAAATTATTATGGAAGGGGGGAAATATTATCATTCTCAAATTAATGTTCAACCATCTATACATGAGAAGATTAATGAGGAATAGAAAGGAGATGTAGATTTACCAATGGTTGTTAGAAATGTTCTTGAATTCAACTTTGATTGTGATGAAATATTAAGGTTCATGAGTCGGGTTTGTGTTCCTCCCATACTAGAATTAAAGAAGGAGCTATTGGATGAGGCTCATACTTCTTCATTATGTGTTCACCGTAGAAGCACGAAGGTGTACAGGGACCTGAAAGAGTACTTCTGGTGGGATGGCATGAAATGAGTTGTCACTAAATATGTCCCTTGATGCTTGGTTTGTTAGAAAGTTAAGGTTGAATGACAGAAGTCTAAGGGGATGTTACAACCATTACCCATACAAGAATGGAAATGGGAAAACATCATTGTGGGCATTTCCATCAGACATCCCAAAACATCCAATGGTAATAATGTTTTCTAGGTTATAGTTGATTGCCTTACGATTTCGGCACACTTCATTGCTATTAGAGATGATTTCTCTCTTGATTATCTTTCCTAGAATTATGTAAAGGATGTGGTAAGATTAAATGGAGTACCAATTTCCATTATATCTAATCGAGATCCGAGTTTTACCTCTTGGTTCCGGCGAAGTCTTCATCAAGCTCTAGATACAGAGTAAAGTTTCTTCAATGCTTATCATCGCCAGACAGACTGTCTGTCTAAGAGGATAATTCAAACTCTCGAAGAAATGTAGAGAGCTTACTCTATAGATTTAAAATTTGGTTGGGATCAACACCTACCATTGGTGGAATTTTATTACCATAATATCTTTCACTCTAGTATTCAGATGGATCCTCATGATTCCATCTATGGAAATAAGTGGAGAACTCTAACTTGATGAGATGAAGTTGGGGAAAGAAAGCTATTCAGACATGATATTGTTGATGAAATGGCTGAAAATGTAAGATCTATTCAACAACCCATAATAGAATCTCAGATTCGACCAAAATCTTATGCAGAAAACTGAAGAAAAGACATAGAGTTTGAAGTGGGTGATAATGCATTCTTAATAATATTGCTCTAGAAGAGAGTAATGAGATTTTGAAATAAGGGCAAGCTGAGCCCTAGGTATATTGGTCCTTTTGATATTATGGATTGTGTTGGGAAGGTAGCTTATCAATTTCCATTTCCACAGAATCTCTCTTATATTCATGATGTGTTCTATTTATCTCTCCTGAGAAAGTACATACCTAATCCTTCATATCTACTAATCTCAGAATTCGTACCGTTGAAGCAAGATCTCTTTTTATGAAGAACAACCAATAGAGATTTTGGATCGTAACGAAAAAGTTCAACGATACAAGACCACTCACTTGGTTAGAGTTTGATGGAGGAACCACCATTTATAAGTAGCTATAAGGGAACTGGATAATATTATTAGGGGGATGTATCCTCATCTATTTATTTCCATGTGACGAATTTCGAGGGTCAAATTCATTTTAAGTGGGGTAGAATGTAACACATGGATATTTTTATGAAACATTTTCTTTAAATAATTTTTATCCCTGTGTCTTTCTTTTCATGTAATTGTGAGTTTAAATGAACTATGAGATTCCATTAATATAAATTTATCATTATAGCCTAGCCATTAGGATAACTATAATAATTATAAATAACTTATGAAAATGAATTATAAAAACTATAAATCAATTAGATATTTTTAATTTATAGTGAATTACTTTTGGTAATGAAATTAATAAGATATATATGTGTTATATACATAATAAAATATTTCTGATATACACTTAATTGATATTTTAGTCATAGGAAATGAATTAAACCATATTTGGTGTACTTTGTTTTTAAAAATGTTAATTTAACACCTTTGATTGGAGAAAAGATATTAAATTAAGACTTTGAAACATTAATGATTTTTATATGACAAAAGAAAAATTTTATTTTAAATCGGGGTTTAAAAATTTACTTTTGATTAATTTTTGATATTTTTCTGATAAGTTTCATATTTTGATGAATTGTATAAATACGATAAATTTTAATTAAAAATAGAATTTTTAATTGATATTATTTATATGGTTAAATTACAAATTTGAATGGTTTTAAAGTATAAATAGAATATATTTTTACCATTTAATATAATTTATGTCATATCATTAATTTTACATTGAATTAATATGTAAAAACATTTCAATCTTTTGGAATGTTTTAACTTTTAAAACCCATAATATCAACAACGAGATTAATTTTAAATTAATTAATACAGCTTCTATGTTTTGAATTTTGAAAAATGGATTCCATATTTGGAATCATTAGGTAAAAATTGTGTTAATGGGTACATTTTTTTGTTTGATAATATGAATAGTGACTTCAGTAATTATTTTATTTACAATGGTTAAAGGGAAAATTTGGTAAATAAAGGGAAAAAAATAATTTAATAATATAATACTTCCCTAAAGCGTGTCATAATACTATTGGATGAAATATTTCCAACCATTTGAATTTTTGGGTCGATTTTGGGACCTCATGTATTCACATGTATATGAAAATGAAATTGTTTAAAAATTAATTTAAAGTAGAGATATTTATAACCAAAACATATATGTTTTACTGAATAGATTTTAATACAGGGTTATATAACTCATATATGTGATTCTAAATAGTCATTAGAAATATATAAACATTTACTACATCATGGTATTTTATTTATAATTTTTAGAGACTATATAAATAGTATTATTTATGACACAAATATTATGTAGTGATTACCACATTAATGAAAGATTTAAATAAATGAATTTATAAATATTAAAAAAAATGTAATTTGGTTATTTTTATGTCATCAAAGAATTTTATGGATGACATTTACATATTGTAATTTATTTAATGCCTTATTTTCAAAATAAGAAAGTTTTTATGAATTTTTAAAGAAGTCAAGTATGAACAGTGTCCAAAATTGACACAATTTATAACTTAAAACATAAAATAGTTTATTAAATGATATTAAATTCATAAAAATGTACTATTTGGCCAAATTATATATATAATTCCAAATATTTCATAAATTACTTTTCTGGGTCGTTTGACATGATATGGTAATTACATTAACCCACAATGTGTAAATAACATGATATCACGGTAAGATTAAAAATGATAAAATAAGGGCTAAACCCAAAAGATAAAGATAAAAAAAATTATTCTAAACTAGTATAAATATTATTGGATGATGGGTATTTGAAACAAAATCATCTTATCTTTGAATTAAAAATGTTTTGGCCCATTTTTAGTCTAAATTAAATTTATTATAAATTAATAATTTTGTTATTTTCCTAAAGTGCCCCTCTCCTCTCTTATAAAAGGGAACCTCCTCCCTCTCCTATTCTCCAAATTTTGAGCCTAAAATCTCAAACAACCCATTCCAATTTATCTTATAAACTTCCCTAGGTACATTCTATAGGTTCTGGTATTCTTAAAAGACCAACTCTATTTCGGAATGTGGAAATTGAAAAGAGGCATGTCGAGGAAGAGGTAATCTCTTCTACCGATTTTTTCAAATTTGTTTCTTCTTATACATCCTATTATTTAGTTATTTCATTATAAAGTAATAAAATATGTATAAAAAATATACTAATATTTTTTTATAAATATGAAACAAACCTATTTTACATTCTATCCATCCTGCGAAAAATGAAATCACCACACGTGCGTACGTATGACTTACCGTTTCCATGTCGTGGTGTAATATGTTTTTCACCACCACATTTCATGGATGATTATATTGGTGGAAATATTAACTATATATGGTGATTATAACATGATACTAATTATCAGATACTATACACCATCCACTTAAATATCATTCAACAATTATGGGAATGATATCGTCGTTCGTGCGTACATACGACTTACCCTTTCAGCGGTGCGATGTGATTAGTTCTACATAATGTTCATTAAACCATGATATATATTATAATAATACCATTATATAAATGTTATAACTATAAACAGAAAATAAGAATAAGGACTTATCTAACAAAACATACATAGGTACCTAAGGATGTTAATACCCGAATAACGAGTAACAGTGAAATGTAACTAAAAAACAGATGAAAATATGGTCAGAAATGTTTTCATAAAAATGATTATGATTATAGAATAAATAAGTAAAATTATTTAAATAATTTTATATGATTTAGGGATACTAAAGAATCATATCATACAAAAGTTAAGGTATAACTTTTGCAATCTCATTTTATGAGAGATTTTTTATTCGTAAGTATCTACTGTGTAGATATTTTTCATCCATGTCCGTGTTTAATAAAACTGTTTTAATAAAATTTTTAATATTATTCTATGTATGTTTAATGTAATTTATACCCATTTTTTAATTTTACTACATTCCATGGAAGAAATATTTATTTTGTTTACCTCACGAGGTACTTTTTGACACTTCTGGTAAAAGTACAAGGAGAATGTTTTTTAACTTATACTGCATGAACATATTTTTACGATTTCATAAATAATTATTTCCACAAAGTTTCCATAAATAGTTTTAAAGTTTATTTTCAATAAACTTATTTTATTTAAAATTTTCCCAAAATTTTGGGAAAATAAAATGTTTTTGAAGAAGAAAGGATATTTTCCTCACAAACTATGTGCAAGTGTTTGATCAAAATTATATTCCTTATAAGATGATATAGGGTTATGTTTCTTGCCCTATTATTACTTTAATTTTATTTTTTTTATGATGGAATTATTTTTATGAAGTCCTTTTATCTTATATGGATTATGTTATGATGACATGATGTTTAAGAATCCCATTTTTTACATTGGTTATGCTATGATGTATTATTTATGTTTTTTGTCGAACATATAAGAATGGTTTCATTATGAGATGGGTAAGACCTATATCTCCATCCAATGAATTAGGTAATTATTTATGTCTCATGATATAGAAATGGATGGGACAACAAGTTAATCCTGTTCAGCGATACAGGGCTGGAATGAGGAGAGAACTTGGTTCAGTAATGGAATTTTTCTGCTATGGTGGTCTTGGAAAAGGGCCTTGGCTACAATGAAATGATTTTATATTCTTATGCGTGCATGAAAAAATCTTTCATTTCTTATTTTATTATTATTGGTATTACATTTCACTTAAATGAATTATCCCATTACATGATATTGTAATCTCTTATGCCTCATACGATTTTCAAATGTTATGTTCTTATTAATATGATATGATTGATATTTCTTTTGTTTTCCCATACTGAGATTTTGAGCTCACCCTTTGGAATTTTTCTTTTCCCCAAGTCAATAATAAGGGTATTAAATATTATTTTCCAAAAAAGAGTCTAGTTATGATGAAATAAGCGAGAGACAATTTAGTTGTTTTATGAACCGGTTATTTATATTTCCAAGTTTATAAAGACACTATACATATATGGTCCTGTCATTGTTTTGTTATATGTTGTAATAATTATAATTCAATTTTGAAGTAATAATAATTTATGTAAAGTATGGGTTGTTTTAATTTTAGGATGGCGTTTTTAGTAATGGAATTAGTATCTAGTTCTGGTGATGCATTAGTGGAAATAGTTGGGTGTCCCTAAGAATAGTATTCGAGTGGAAGTTTGATTTGTGTTTTCTCATATAATTTAATGGATCTGATCATGAACTATATTAGGAATATCATTTGGGATATTAAAAAATCATCTCAGGCATTGGTGGATTCCTTTTGAGGAATATATGACATGCTTGTGTTGTGAATGGATGATGGAGGTGTGTCAATTATAAATTGGAATTTATAAAAAAGAAATATTTTTATTATTTAAATTGATTTCTCATGTTTTAATTTTTTTGGTATTTGGGATCCATGTTATTAGGGTCAATATTAATCTTGAGGCGTGTTTCATTAAGAAATTCCCCTAGTTGATGCACTATGAATATGAATTTCCTTCACATTATGAGTCATATGGTGGGGAGAATCATAGGATGGTATATGAATGATATGATGATATGGTTGTGTATTAGGTTAAATGGTATTAGGTATTTTTTTCATGATGTTATCTTTGTGGCTATGATGGTTAGCTTGGTTTTTTTGGTTTAAGTAATGTATCTTAAAAGTGAATGTTTTTAAGTGAATTGGGTGTTCAATGATAGATCATGGCTATTGTGTGATAATTCATGACTAAGTTAGGTTGAGATGTTTTTTTGATGTCCAATATGGATTATATGGAATGGTAATTATTATAGAAGGTACTTTTTATGATCATGTTTTTAAACATATTATAAATTTCATAAGGAATTCTAATATTCAATTATTGGATGGTTAAAATTTTAATTAAGGATTAAAATTTTAAAATTTATATTTTTAATCCCTTAAGTGGACTAATTGTAGAATAAAGTGAATTTATATAGGGTGTTTGGAGGTTTTAGGAGTGTCCATAGAGTTTGGGGCTTAGAGATTTATTTTTTTTGGAAAGGTGTCATGAGGAATACATTTAGGGAATGGTTAGTGCTAATTGTTCAACCCAACTGTGTGGTCCAAATTACATAGGCTCATGGGTGGAGAAACTATGAGACTGGTCCCTAGAGATCAAGTGAGTGTCCATAATGAATTGATTCTATGTAACATAGTGAATGCATGATCTGTTAAACCAAGCACTATAATAGTTCGAGGTGTCTGGTTGGATTGAGGGTTCTTCCCTCTTGGAACATGGTTTTACCAACAATATATCCAAAGAATGCACCTCATTTAAATATTTAAATGGCCATTTTACCCCACACAATATTTTAAGAGGCATCACACTCCTTTTTTCCAAATCTCAAGCCCAACGAAGAAGGTTATATCCCTTGGATTCCTATTCCACCTTTATTTAGGGTGGTTTTTGAAGTCATTATATGGATATTAGACATGTGTATTTTTATCAGATAAGAATCATGGACCCCCTATCTCCATTAATTTTTTTTGGTTTCCCCAATAAGGTATTTGGGGCATATTCCACCAGATCACGGTGGAATTGGATGTCTGTGATGGGGATTTTTATCTGCCTTACAAGAGGGAGACCTAAGACATCTTCTTTATGTAATGTAATGTTGTTTTGGTTGTGGTACTCCATTATACCAAATTTTAATTGGTTTTAATTTAAAATTAGAGTTATTTTATAATCAAATTGGTGAATTATGTTAGTTATTTCAATCAACATGGGTGTGGGGTTAGCCGACACACTATTTCCCAAGCAACTAATGATCATAGGATATCCGATGAGTTCTCAATCCTAATTCTGTGTTTGAATTTATTTAATATGTTAATTAAAAATGTTACAATTAACATATATTTTATTTTTGGTGTGATTTAATATCTTAGGTGATTGAAATGATCTTGAGTGATCAAAGAAGCAGCCGAATATGATTCTACAAGCCTTGGTAGGGATTGTCATCCCTTGGATGTAAAATGAAAAACTAATAGTATGAGGTAGGTGGTGTCTCATATATTTCATATGGAATTATATATTTCATTTATATTTTATGTTGGAGATTCAGATTTCTATTGAGGGAGACTCCCATGGTTATATTTAATTACATAGAACATTTTAATTAAATTAATCTAAAATATTTAATTGATTTGGATGACCATCGTGGGTTATGAAGAACCCCCATGAAATGGATTCCATTTTATACTAATGATGGCCATGGTTGAGACTAGTGAGATGTAAGAGGTCCTCCAATCCTTCTGGGATGTCAAACGAAACCTACTAAGACCTAGAGTCCCCAACGCAGGAGCCTATATTATCCCATTAGTAAAGGGTATTTTTCTGGTGATGTATTGATCATTGGGTATGGTGGGATCATTGAGACACCTGGTTTTTTTAAAACCACTTGATAAGTGAAGCCCAGTCTAATGTGGCTTGTTATCCATTGGACAATCCTGGGTGGATGGACCATATACGAAACATGTTTCGGGTTGGGTAAGGGGACCAACCTAAAGTGACCATTATGATTTGGAAAATTCATATGACATCACTTGACCCTTGCCTATATGGAAATACCCCATGTAGCTGGTGTGACTATGATTACCAATTAATAATTTTGTAGGGCGAGTTGTTCTTGTAGAATTGGGTGAAGACCAAAGACTATGTATCAGTTTAAATACACTATGTAAAGTGCCTATGATTGATGATATTTTGGGGAACCTAGTTGATTCCCTATGACATGTGACCCTAAAGGGAGGTTGGACATGGAAATGGGTAGAGATTATTGCGTTTTTCACTATAGAACCCAGATCGATGTTCGAGCATATTTAAACTCTGATTTAATGGGTTTTATTAAAGGGAGTCTAAGCATTGGTTTCCTGATTGGTTGGGTATATGGCCACCCACATTTAAAATTTAAATTTGAAGTTTTATAAGGTATATTTCATAGGTAATATTCATATTTGAATTGAAACTCCCATATGGGAGAGTGTTGAAATTCTTATAAGTAATATTCAATGATTGTAGAAACCTACAAATGGGATGTTTCATGAGATTCTTATGGGGTCTAAGGAAGAATGAGGAAAATCACATAGGGTAGGTCTATGATACGTATATGAAATATGATAGGAATTTTGATATGGACTATAATGTTCTAGCCCAGTAGAGGTCTCATAGAGTGGGATTGGAGCCTATTATCTTCCAATTGTGTATCATGTGCCAAAGTGCGGCTGCTCTTGTATACTCGAGTAATCAATGATATAGGCTTTTGATTAAAATTTTATAATCCCTTATTAAAGGTATGTGATTCTATTCACCATGTTTTCATTTATTTTTAGCTTTGGTAGATATAATATACTTCGATGCAGATTCTAGGATAAATACACATATCCATGATACTATTTGGATGTATGCAGATGAGAAAAATCCTAAAGGGGAGGCCTATTATGAATATGGAATAATACCATAGGGGAGGTCTATGATACCATTATGAAACACATCCTTTAGGTGGTTTGTGAATTTATGGTTGACCCTATTCTGTGAGGTACTCGGAGACACTCCAACATCAAGTTAAATCATGTATTCATGCTATTTATTTCGATTTTTTATATTTCAACATATCATTTCAGATTCTCATAGCATAACTTTTTTTTTGTTTTTATGGGATCGTTTTTTAGTTCTATAATGTGTTTTTTTACTCACACCCATCTCGTGTCACCACATGACTTGGGTACCTGAGCAGACTATCACATTGTTCTAGGCATAGGCTGAGTTGGGGCCCAAGTTGGACCAAGTAAGATAGATCGAATTTGTACGTGGTGTAACACCCCAATACTTTAGAAAATATTTCTATATAAATAAACTTATTTCATCAATAAAATTTTGTTATATGAATTATCGAGTTTAAACGAACTATGATATGCAATTAAAATGAAATATTTGACTCTTAAAACATATCCCTTAAAATAAGAATGTACAAATAGGATTAATTAAATTATAAAATACATATAAATTTCATACTAAATATAATTTTTTTATTAAATATTAAGAAATAAAAACTCAATTTTTATTAAAGAAATTATATTCATCAAAAATATGATTTTTTAAAAATGGGTTTTATTGATTTTTTTGAGAAAATAATTATAATTAAATTTTTGGAACATTTAAAAATTTTATTTAAAAAGGAGGATATAAGTTTTAAAATCACAATATAAAAATTATCTTCGATGGAACCTTAGGTGTATTTCAATGAAGAATGACTTTTCCTTTAATAGTGAAAAATATTGATTTTTGCAAAACATTAATTTTATTTTCATTAAAAATCCCCATTATTCATTGATTTTTATCTCAAATTAATATAACAATTATTTAATTTTATATAATATAACTAAATTCATTTTAATTCTCATTATGCTAGATTTTTTCATAAGTATAATTATGAGCTTTAAAAGGAATTTTTCTCAAAACATTTTTTCATTGCATCTTAACCATTTATATTAAAATCAATTCCTTCCATATATATAAATTGAAGACTGAGAAATGGATTTATTATTTATAATCTGGGGATCCAAATTTGGTAAATATTTATTTATTATTTTTTGAAAATATGAATAGTGAATTTTGAAATTTATTACATTGGTAAGGGCTAAATCAGGTAATTTTCATTCAAAATAACATGACAAGGACTCCAAAATAATCCTAAAACATTAATAAATTTTATTTAATGATATATATCATCTATAGTCATTAAAATGTCTAATATATGGCTTTTTTCCATTTTCCCATGATTTTGACCTTTATATAATTTAATATACAGAAAGGTAAAAAAATATAATTCTCATTATTTTATTATATATATATTATAGGGATATAAATAGGGTATGTTTGGATATTATTATAATTTTCAAATAAAAATTTTGTATTTTCATTGTGATATATTATTTATAAATTTTATCTGGGATATAATCACCGTAAATTCATTTAAAACAATAACACAGTGCTTGTTCAAGCAGTGAAAAAAATCAATAAAATTACATTTAAAACTATCTTAATAATATTATATGAGTGAGTATTTTTTTATATTTTCTTAGATACAAATTAAATAATAGTGAGTTTTGTAATTATTCTATTTGATTAAATTATATGTACTTGTAGTTCAAAAATGGAAAATAAATGAATAGTTCCTAAATTGGCATTAATGATATTTTATAATATTTAATATTTAATAAAATATTTTGAAATTTATAAAAATATTATCATCAATCAAACTAACGGGGTATGGTTCATTACATCAAAAATGTTTCATTGTTGGAAATTTTTTATTTTTAGAGTAACTATATTATCCCTTTAGTAGTAAAATACTTTGATAGCACCTTAATTGTCAAAATGCTTAACGATTTAAAAAAAGGTGAAAATGTGATATAAATATTTTGAAATTTTATTTTATTAGAGGGTTTAAATTCATCCTCATATTATCTTATAACATTATCTATTTGGTTCCATTTGAAGATAAATATAATTCTATATTAATTTAATAATTAATGAAATTCCAAAAGTTTCCCTCCCCACTATTATAAAAGGAAACCAATCCTTTGTATTATTCACACCACCTTGAGAATTATATCTTGACCAAAACCAACCAAATTGTTGAAAAAATCCCATATAAACATTATATAGATTTTGGCCTTCCAAAAATATCTACCCTATTGTCATTAAGAGGATATCTAAATGAGTTGTTTCGAAGAAGAATAAATCTTCCGAACTAGTCAATTTCTTTTTAAATTTTGTTGATCCTCCTATAAATTTATTATATTTTTCATAAAACAATAACTTTAGTATACTAAATATAGTAATATTTTATTATTATTATGAAAACACAATTATTTACCCCCTTTGTCTTCAAATGAGAAGTGAAAGTACCACTTGGGTGTGCATACGCCTTACTATCTCAAAATGGTCACACAAATCATTTTTCATTTAAATATTTTATAGATTTGTATTATTATGGATTTAAATTTATATATGGTATTTATGAATAAATTATAATTCAGGAATGATAATTTTATATCAAACTTCTTTCCTTCCAAACTATTAGAAAACGATAACATTGGTCAATTTTAAATGTGGACTATCACCTTCATGGGGTGATGTGATTAATTTTTCATATGCAGTTTAATTGGATGGTAATAATGATGAATTTTATGATGATATATTATGTATATGATAAAATAATGATTCTATAAAGGTAAATTAATATTTATCATTATTTCATTCCATCTGTCAAAAAAAAAACAAAATATCAGTCATGTGTACATATGGCCTACTGTCTCCAAGAACATAGTAATTTCTTTTCCTATATCCACCTTTATGTATAAATCTAAACATATATGTATATAATGAAAATATATAATATAATAAGTATATACTTAATTCTATTATTAAATTATAATAAATTTTAATTTATTATATGGACGAATAAAGGAATTTAAATGAATGTTGATATCCGGGTTATGGATTTTCATATCAATTTTATTTCTATGAGACACATGTCATATTACCCATATAATTATTTTCTGTGGTGTATAAACTATTATAAAATGTATAATTCAAAAACATCTCACCTTTTTGTGTCTTGATTATTCACAAAATCCATACTCTTATCCTGAAACATTTTTTCAGTGTTTTAGATTGTATTCATCTTGTGTTTTGTGATCACGTTATTATCCTAAGTAAGAATATTATCTTTAAATTTTCAAGGAATATATTTATATTATTAGAAACAGAAATGGTAAGGTATGATTTTTTTTATATTGGAATCAACTAAGTTACTCAAGAAAGAATCCTAGTAAGAAATGAAAATATGAAAGAACTACACTCTATGGAAGTATATTCACTATAAAAAGAAGGTGAAAAAAGTGAATTTTTTATCGGTAAAATTTTATCTTACACCAAAAAATTATTTTATTATACGTCAAAATGTGATAGTCTTATGATGACAGATTGTTTTATCTTATAGAAAAGATATCTGATGGTGAACAGAATTATCAGCCGATATCCTTGAAATATCTAATTATACAGATTGTCATGATTATACTTGATAATATTATGATTATAAATTATATAGATTTTGAGTAAATCAAAATAGGATTATCGATTAAAGGAAAGATCAATCTACTCAAGTCTTACTTTGAATAGGAAATTTCAGAGAGTGAGATATACCTTTGAATTTGGGGTTGCAAAAGAAATTCCATTTTTGAAGGAGCAGATGCATAATATCGTTAGTATGTCATATTAGGATCATATTATAGATTATTAAACCATTATAATTATACATTATTAATTTTAAATTAGAATATATATATAACAAACATTCAACTACAACTGAGTTAGACATATTCTTGTGGAATCAGAGAATGTGGAAGAAAAAGAAGTTAGGTTTCCACTGTGAAACCAGAATATTTTTACATATTTAAAATATCTACATAATGTTTTAATATTACTGGACTTATTAGTTTAATTAAATATCAACTCGATATATGCTTGAATATTATATTTTCTAAATACCAATCTCCATCAATGATTAGTTATTTCTTATAAATGTATACCGTAAAAGATATTGATACCATTTATCTTTTTCTATTGTTTTTTTACACTATCTATGAGTTTGGTTAAGACTGAGGATAGGTCTTGTAAATATAGATCCTATTTGAAAGCTCTTGGGCCATATTATTAATTGAAAACTGCTTGTACTCAGCCAGAAATGCCTGGTAAAAGGGTTTTTTGGTGAAAATAATCAAGCTCATGGAATAGATCATTGGTGGAGTGGACTAGGGGATTTATGTTCCTCGAACAACTATTAACCTCTATTTTAAATTTCCATTGTGTATGTTTTACATATCTACCTTATACACTCATAAGAAATAAAATTGGATGTGCATACATTAGAGTGGATGTTTATTTTTCAAATAATATTTTAAGCAATCAATTCACCCCCTCTTGAGTTATTTAGTTAGTCATTATCTATGAAAAATTGTCATTAGAGTAATTGAATCTCGATTTCACAACTATAAAATGTTTAAGTCTAATGTTCTCTCACAAACAGAAAGCTATGTCTGATATATGAGAAGGTATGTTAATGGATAGAGCTCCATACTTTAATGGTGAGAACTATGGTCATTGGAATGATCACATGGTCATTTATCTAAAGGATCTTGTCCTTAAGGTATATCTCAATGATGAAAAGCCCAATGAAATTCCTATAAGGATCCTCAACTATGGATTCTATGTTAGAAGAAAATGATGATATAAATTACAAATCATTGAATGCTATCATTAAAATGTTAGGAATAAATGAGTTTAACTGAGTCTCTCAATATCTGATAGTGCATGAATTATGGACTATTTTTGTAGTAGCATATGAAGGTATTGAAAATTTGAAATCCATTAGATACAATAAAACCATGCTTAAGCTCGACACTTTCAAAATGGATTAATGAGAAAGTATAACTCAATTGAATGGTTGACTCACAGAGATCGTGAAAAATATTGCTTCTCTAGGAATCCTTATTACTAAGACTAAACATGCATTAAAAGTCCTTAGAGTGTTACCACCTAAGTGGAGTGGAATATCTACCACTATTATACAATGAAAAATGGTAAAGGATTTCAAAATTAAAGATCTTATTGGATTTTTTTGTATGTATATGATATGGAAACTACAAATGAGGATCCTAGAGTAATCCAAAAAAAATTGATGACTTGAAAGATTACACTCTTAAACATTGAAAAAAGTGTAAAATTAATTTTTTGGATCATTTTTTGTAAAATACTTCTCAAGAAATGCATAATAGAATGATGAGATTGAACAATTTGCACAAAATTAAAAAAAAACATTATAAGAGATGAGGATTCATAAGACCATTCAATTTAGAGGACCAGTTTTGGTTAAACCTAACACTGAGAGGGGGGTGTGAATCAGTGTTTGGGACTTTTTAAACAAATTCCAAATTTTATCCCTATACCTCATGACCTGTTAGGATCCTAATTCTCTTATTATCGTTTCCCTATCACAAGTAAATAATTGAATGTAGAAAAAATAAGCGCATGATATTTTTATAAGTTTCACCACTCAATAAGAGCTGTTACATCCTTTCCATATATGGGTATGAATAGTACATCGATTCTACACTATAATGTTGTAACTATTATAGTTGGTTGGGTAGGAAAGAAATCTTTTATCCAGTGTGAGTCCCTACACTTTTGATGGGGATAAGAAGCAATCATATCTTCATAAACTAGTGATGACCTAGTCCAACTTGTAGCTCTTTACAGGTTCTTTATACAGCCTCTGAATACATTCTTCTCACTATTGATAAGGTTTTATCACACCAATAGATTATTCTATTTATTAAGACTTGTTTTATGTGACACTACAACTTTATCGTCCTTTCTTTACTTCTTACTTTCTTAGAAACATGAAAGTAACCCTTCTTTCTTCTTTCCTAGTAGCAAACTTGAAAGATACACAATCTTATTCTCCTTTTTATTTGATGAAAAACTAGCTGCACTAAATATTATTATTCTTCTAGATAGAATCAAAAACACCCTTTGGGATTTTCAAAACAATGATGGATAGCTCATCAAATAATCATCACAATTTGTATGGCCAGAATAACTAAATATATATTTGCCACTCTATTTCTTCTTTGACACAAAATAATGTGGAATATTGTAGTAGTGTCTTGATATCCCTTTAATGTTCAATTTTGTACCCATAATCGGGTAAGAACTTCTGGAACAACTCACAACTTGCACGTCACTCCCATCTTGCGCACCTCCCAACTTGTGTGCCACTCTACTTGCTTGCCTCCCTGCTTGCATGCCACTCTACTTGCAAACATCTCTACTTGCACGCCACTAACAAATTGAGCACCACAATTATGCACAAATAATAATTTTCACTCCACTTCATGCTTATAAAAAACATAATTCTTTCACACAACTCCCTACTTGCGCACGACTTTACAACTTGCAGGACACTTCTACTTGAGCGCCACTATTGTTCATAACAGACAACTTGCATGACAACTCTGATTGTGCACCAATTTCTACAACATGGGAGGTCATAGTTCACAGTTTAACTTAAGTGTTGAGAATATCAAAATGAAAAGGCTAGACATCTATTTATAGGAATTTTAGCGACCCTGTGTGTGAGGAATTCATCTCAACATGCCTGCCACTTTGTCACTTGCACGCCGCTCCATAACCTGCACGACACTCCATCACATGCCACTTTGAAAGCATGTTGACAACTCAAAATAGTTGAAATGATATAAATGTAAACAGGTAAGAAGCATCAATCATGACTATTTAAATATCAAAAATTAAAATAATACAGGAAAGAAATTTCTCAACAAGGATGCATAAAATAATTCAAAGAGATAAATTAAGGACACTTAGAGTGCTTCTAAATATTGTATTGAAAGAAAATCATCAAAATCAGAAGATGAAGCTAAAAAAAATGCTAATATATGCTTTATGGAACAATCACATGTGGTACATTCTTACTATTCCTTTAAGCATGATTCAAATTATAAATATTTCTCATTCAAATAAATGAAAAAATACTGATCTATGTTGTAGATTATATGTGAGATTTTTAATAAGAAAAATAAATCCCTTAAAAATTCATATAGTAAAATTTTCATTGAATAAGAAAATATGAAAAATTGGATTTTATATCTAAGAGATTAGCTGTAATAATATTATATTTTTAATGTTGAAAAAGAAAAAAATTTAAAAACCATAGAATAAAGTTCACAATTTTAAATATGGTACAAGTGTTTTTACAAAAGGATTAGAATATTTATATAAAATGCTTTTTCCAAATCAACTTTGAAATGAAAAATTTAGAAATGGTACCAATAGAGAAAAATAAAAACTTCAGAGGAAATCATTTGTGCCTTGTTAAAAAAATAAATATCTTCATTGGATTATTTTCTTATAATGTGGTGAAATATGACATTATACCAAAATTTTAGATTTGAAAAATACTCAAATATGTGGAATTATAGATTTTTTTCCAAAAATAATTTTCTCAACAAAATACATTATTGTTTAGATAACATAAACATTATAGATGTATAAATATTTTATAGCCAACATTTCCGGACATAGAAGATTTCAGGTTCCAAATAACTATGTTGTTTGTTTTGTCCTTGTATGAAATTAGCCGTATGAACAACAATGAAAATTAGTTCTTGGATAACAGTTGCTCAAGACATATGAGTAGAGGCTACTCCAATTTTCATTACTTATCTGAATTATATGAAATGTATGTCACGTTTGTAGATAATGAAAAAGGAAAAATTGTTGGTATTGGATCAGTTCTAAATCTACAACCTATACTTATCAACGAAGTACTTTTTGTTTAAGGCATGAAGCCCAATATGATAAGTATTTTTCAATATTTTGATGATGGTTATTATATTTATTTTTCAAATAATTCATTCCGAGTTGTCAAAGGTAAATGTATCAATTTTAAATAACCCAGAATAGACAATGATTAAACATTAGATCTTAATTCATTGTGTAGAAAAATGTAGATAGTTTAAATAATGAAGTCAATGAATCATGTATTTGACATAGAAGCCTTGGAAATTACAATGCACATTCCTTGAAAAAACTATTCAAAAATAATTTGACTTTTGACTTGTCTGATCTTATATTAAACCAAATGAAATTATGTGATGCATTCCAAATGGGTAAGGACTATTAGTAATCTTTCAAATCAATTAAATAAGTTTCTAATTCAAGACCTCTTGAAATAATCCACATTCATTTATTCATACCAACTTGAATTTCAAGTCTCTATCATAAATATTTTTTTATGTATTGGTTGATGATTTTTCAAGATTCACAAGGGTTTACTTTTTAAAGATTAAAAGTGGAGATTGTTATTTGTTTATTGAATTTTTTAAACTATTAAATAATGAAAAATATATCAGAATCATATAATATATCAATGATCATATAGGTGTGTTTAATAATTAATAATTATAATTCTAACTACTTTAAACTAGGAAATAAACATACATTATCTACCCCTCAGGACACCTTAACAGAATGGTGTTTTTGAAAGGAGAAAAAAGACTTTACAAGAAATTTCCAATACTATGTCATGTGAATATAACATTACCCCTCATTTGTGGGATGAAGCTATTAAAAAACATGTAATATCATTAATAAAATAATAATGAGACATAGTTTAATGAAAACACCATATGAGTTATGGAATAATATAATACTAATGGTAGTTTACTTAAAGGTAACTAGATGAAATGTTTATATCTTGAACATAAAGGGTAATCTTGTAAAGTTCAATCCAATGGCTGATATTATTATCTTCCAAGGTGACTCTATAACTTCCAAAGCTTATAGTGTTTTCAATAAAATTTAATGGATTTATAATGAATCACCCCATGTGAATTTCGATACAGGTGATCATTTCTATCATGAAATGATTCAAATTGATGACTAGAATGATTCAATCAAAAATATGTGGCCTAAAAATTTCATTTATGGAAATAGGGACGATGCTTTGGAAATTTATTACATTAAACTAAATACAATAAGTGAAGAGACTAGTGAATCGGAAAGTATGTTTCCTAGAACTCCCAAAAACCATAAATACCACCATTTAGAAAACTACATTGGAAATATAGATGAAGGAGAAAGAACTAGACATATTTTAAGAAACTTATTACAATTCATTGAAATTATATCCCATGTAGATCCTAAATCTATACAAGAAGCCTTATTAGTTGAAAGTTGTTTTTTAGTAATACAAGAAGAACTAAATCAGTTTAAAACAAATAAAGTATGATAATGGGTTAAAAGACCATAGAGCCATCCTATAATTTGACCTAAATGGAGTTTTTTGACATTAGAAAGATGACCATGGTGCAATAACTAGGAATAAAGCTAGACAGTTTTCCAAAGGATATAATCATGAAGAAGTAATTGATTTTGAGTAATCTCTTCTCCCATATCTAGATTATAATCCATTATAATTATTATATAATATTCATCTTATATGAATTTTAAATTATATTAGATGGGCATAAAATCTAAATTTTTAAATTATTTTTTAATTGAGGATGTTTGCATAGAACAACCTCCGGGTTTTTAGGATCCCCATTTTCAAAAGTTTCTTTTTAAACTTACCACTGCTCTATATGTAATTAAGCAATATCCAAGGTCATAGTATGAAAGATTAATCTCTTTTCTGCTGTCAAATGGTTTTATAGTAGTAATATTAGATCTTACTCTATTCAATAAAAGTCTTTTTCTGATATTTTACTAGAACATATTTATGAAGATGATTTTATTTTTGGTTTAACAGATCCAAATATGTGCAAGAATATTTCAAAACATAATAATTTTATTTAAATAAAAATGGTGGGAGAAGTAAACTATTTTATAGGAATTAAACTATATTAAAAAGATTCCAAAAATATAAAAAATCCAAGAAATTACATACTTAACTTATTTAAGAAGTGTGGACATGAAAATAGCAAGACTTATTCAACTCATATGAGATCCAATATCGAACTTGATTTGGATGAAACTGGGAAACCATTTGACAAAATGTTTCATAGTGGAGTCATTAAAAGCTTCTAATACCTTACCTCTAGTAGAGCATTCATTATGTTTTCAGTATGTATTTGTGAAAGATTTTAATCTAATCTGAAATAACAATATTTAAATGATTATAAAAGAATTTTAATATATTCCAAAGGAACCATACATCTTTCACTACATTTTCCAAAAAAATAGGTTTTAATTTAATTTTATACTCAAAGACCAAAATTGTTGGATGTAGATTAGATTGGAAAAGCACCTTAGGAAAATTTCAGTTTCTTGGAAGATAGATCATTCCTTGGTCATGTAAAAAAGAAAACTTTTGTATCACTACCAAACACTAAAGCTAAATATATTTCAGCTGGATGTTATTGTGCATAGATGATGTGGATAAAACACAACTTAATGGCTTAGGGATTTAATTTTAATCATGTTCTAATAAAATGTGATAATGCTGGTGCTATCAACAACTTAATAAATGTGATAAACCATTCGAGTACAAAGAACATTAACATGAGATATCATTTCCTAAGAGAACATGTCCAAAAAGTCTGTATCTCTTTAAAATTATTTTACATAGGAAAACAATAAGACTATATCATCACTAAATCCTTGTCTACTTGAAGGTTTGATTTTATTAAATCTGAAATTGGTATGTTTAATTTTATAATTTAATATTTTTCTTTATAGTAAGTACACTATTTAAATATCACTTTGCAATACAATTTTGAGTAATAGTCACAAACCATATGGAACATCACCTATGTTTAGTGATAATTAATCTGATATTACTACTTGAAACCTTGTTAATAACGAACAAAAAAAAATGGATTGAGCTTCAAATCTATGAGAAAAATGACTCTGAAACAATTTTCTCCCTTTATTCTCTTTATTGAAACCCTTACAGCCCAATCCCTTTAAACATTACAATCCATAAAACTTAAGAAAATGAAAAAAACCATGGGATCTCAGGGTGGTTAATCAAGTAGGATGAATTGACAGAAGTTATAAATAAATGTGTTGAGCATTAGAGAAATAGATTTCAAGTGGTTAGACAGAACTGATATGCTGTTGAAAAAGCTTATCAATAATCAGAGTTGGGAATACATGTTTGATGCGTCTTGAACACATATTGTTTTCAAGAATTAAGACCGTGAGTTCTATAAGTCTAAAAAAATTATCTTCATTAAAGATGAAGACACAGTCACTCCAACAGTCATCGCAAAAGAGTTTTCCCAAACATCAATCAAGCTCGCTCAAATGTTTAGAGTCCCTCAGGATGGTTTTCCATTATTTTTCACCACTCTATATTCTATAAGTGGCGTTAACCATTCAGAAATCATGAAGTCTCTATTTTGAACTACTATTTTGGATAATAAGTAAAGAACCTTGAACCAAAAATGAAGCTCCTAGTCAAGATATTTCAGTCTCGCATCACCCAATGTAATGGTGGTTTTAAAAAAAATATTCTTCAAGATAATTCATTGATATTTCTATTTATTCATAAAAAAATATCAACATAGCATGATATATCTTGACATATAGGTTCCAAATTTTTAATAAGCCCCTAAAAATTTATCCTTATGCATGAATCCTTACCCTAATCCCCAAAAATGCTGGATTCAACTTGGATGATAATAACGTAATATATTTTCATGGTTTAATGAATCTCAATCTCGCTGTTCTAAGGATGAGTGGTTTACATTGGTATTTGATTGGGAGAATGTTCATGGATCACAAGTCAAATCATGAAATATACCCTGATCATATTCATGGGGAGTGCTCAAATTTTTACAAGACTCCAATAGTAATAGATGTATCGTCTCAAGAGATTGAGTCCATAAAAACACTTAATGATGAAGAAGAACCCCTTAGTTTGATAAGGATAATTATAATTGTTATTCTTATTAGTTATCAAGTTATTGATAAGGAAAGAAAAATTCTTATTTGTGCCTCTCTATTAGTTCAAACTACAAATGATAGGATAGAATCTTCTATCACTCGAATGTTCTCTATTGGTCAAGATAAGACTTTCTTTTGAAAGGGAAAGGTTATATACACTTCTAGTTCCCTCTAACTCTCAAGATATGGAAATAATGGATGTAGTGAGAGAAAAAAATTTAGTCTCACAAGGATCATTAATTGGTGATGTTGGATTTAATATTTCTATATTCATCATGAAAAGTGCATATAATTTCATTAAAAAAGGGAATCCCCGGTTTTCCCATCCTGTTAGAATGAAGATGTTACATGTTTTTAATGAACTTTTTTGATGTTTACCTGTGATGTTAAATTTCTAAAAGCTCATGTTTTTGATGTACATAGTCTAGAAAGTAATCTATGTGATCTAATGGACACCAAATATTATGTTCAAGAACTTTTGTTCTTGATACAACCTATTTTAGAAAAATATTCAGATCGACCTATTGTTCGTTTCACTCTTAGTGTACATGTTCAGTCACGAATCTGGGAATTATCACAATCTATTGATTTTGTCACTACATTCGTCGATTCAATTTAGTGTGGAGTTGTGAAAACAAATATTTTTCATGATTTTCTGAAATTATTTGTTG
The DNA here is from genome assembly GCA_963277665.1 of Viscum album. Taxonomy (NCBI): domain Eukaryota; kingdom Viridiplantae; phylum Streptophyta; class Magnoliopsida; order Santalales; family Viscaceae; genus Viscum; species Viscum album. The sequence goes on from OY728128.1 coordinate 66,963,360, forward strand.
ATGAAGTTTTAGGTCATCTATTCAAGTTTAATGATGTTATCCGAACAGTTGTTCAATCATCCAATGAGTTACGATCTATGCTTAGTACAAAAATTAAAGATTCTTATAGTTTCTCTTTACAAGTGAATAATTACATATGTTTTTTTACTATTCTAGGAATTATAGTTGGACCATTTACAAATAATTATACAAAAATTTAGAATGCGATTTACGATATTCATGAAGTAGTCACAAAAAACCTAAATAAAATCTTTTCATACAATGATGATGTTTAGATTGATGATTTTTCAGAATCATTCAATAGAGATAAATGCTCCAAGGAAAAAGAACTTATTCCCATTTTGGTGATATTATATAATTAGATGGATGTTTTAAAGAACCCAGTATCCAATTGTGTGAAGAAAAGTGATCTCCAAAATTTTGTTGAAAATTTCTCTCAGAGAATTTGGAGTGGTATATGAGAGTTTTGGACAACAATAAGATTAACACAGTGAGAATAATTGATGCCAGTATAGACACACTATTTTAAATTTATTTAAGAATGATTCTGAAACCCAAAAACCCTTATCATTATCATTATACCTCTTAGAGTCTAAAGAAAATCATTGATTCTTCAATGGATCAATGCAGAGAACACCAATGTTTTGACATAGATAAATCTTTATACTGCAATGAATCATTGTTTTAACTATCCTTTACATGTGAAGATAACTTAGATATGGTGACAGAACAACTAGCTACTTGAAACATTTAATCAACACTTTTTAGGGTTTCTCAAGAAGACCATTATGGTCTTTTAGCATCCTCACAAAATTTAGGAGATATTTTTGGTTCCACCACTAACACTCCTCTGTTGATATCATCCTCAGCTCACAAAAAACCATTGTTATTCAAGAAGGAACCTCAAAAATCATTACCTGTAAGATATTCTATGCTCATTAATTTATAAGCTCACAATGTTTAATTGACCAATCATTGGGATTTTATAAAACAATTGAATATTTCCCATGTTATTATAACATTTTTAACATTTGAATCATTTTTAATCATCAACATAAGTTAACTTTACTTTTTTCTTGGAATGTTTCAGTTAGATTCTTTTACTACCTTCACTTTCAGAAATCTATTTTTTAATGGTTTTTATTGATTTATTAATTATTTTTTATTTTTATAAATAATATATTCTTTAGATATATTCTTATTTTTTTAGGTTTCATTATGTACTACTCGTTCTACCAAAGCTGTGATTGTTAATAACTATTTGTGGGTAATGGAAAATTCTTTCCTTCTTATACTTATTTTTTATTTCATAAAAAGGTAGAGACATAAATGGAAAATACAAAATTTCAGGGGTATTCAAAATTATTTGGGTAATATTTTTTTTCATCACATGGTTTTTTTTATCATAAAAAATGGGGATATTTTTTTTAAAATGTATCCTTCCAAAAAATATCCACTTTACGTGTTTTGATGATTCAAAAAATCCCTACTCTTATTTTGTAAAGTTTGTTAAGTGTTCGGATTATATTCATCTTATGATGTGAGATAATGTATATTTATTATGAAATTATGTTGTATTAGTATGTTCAAGGAACATCTTTAGTTTCTTAGAGACATAAATGGTAATGAAAGATTTTTTCTTACAGTTTTCGACTAATTCACTAAAGAAAGAATTATAGTCAATAATGAAAATATGAAAGAACAATATTATATTGATGTATATTCACTATCAGAAGAAGGTAAAAAAATGGGAATGATATGTTAGAAACATTTTAGATTACGCCATAAAATTATCAAACAATACGACGGAATTAGATTATCTTACAAAGATAGATTGTTTTATCTAATAGAAATGATATTCGAAGGTGAACGATATGATTAGCCGACATCCATAAAAGATTTGATAGTATTGATTTTCATTATTATCCTTGTTAATTGTATGATAATTCATTTCATACTATTGGAGTACCTAAATAAAATATTATTGATATAAGGAATGATTGGTATGCTAAATTCTTACTATGAATAAGAAATTTTAGAGAGTGAAAAATTTCTCTAACATTATGGCCACCATAGAAATTATATCTTGGGAAGGAGATGTTGTATAATCTCTTTTTCCAGTCATATGAGGATAACTGCATAGATCATTATAATTTTAGTATTTTCCATTGTAATGTTGAAATACATATATATTTGGAAGAGAAAAAAACAATAGATATAGACACATGCTTGTGGAATCAGAGAATTTGGAAGTGAATGAAATAATTAACCCACTGTGAAATACTGAGATCTATAAATATTGAAAATATCTGCCTCAATTACTAAGATAATTTTCCTCATTAGTTACACTAATGATCATTTCAAGATACACCTGAAGCTTATATTTTCCCACGATGAATCTTTATCTACTATCAATTCTTTCTTACAAATATTTGATTCAAATGATCATCAAAACCTATATATTTTCTATTGTGTTTACAATTTCTATATGAATGATGTTATGAATGAGGATAGGTCCTGTAATCGGATATCCTAGTTGAAATGTCATGCACCTTTTTATTATGTGATAATTACATGTACTCTGTTGGGAGCCCTCAATAAAAGGGTTGTTTAGAGAAAATCACCAAGATCATGGAGTAGAGACTTGGTGGAGAAGATGAGGGTATTTTCATTCATCGAACCACAATAAAACCCTATATTCAATATCATTTCTAAATGTTTTTCATTTCCAGTACAAAAATTCATAAGAAAGAAAATTGGATTTTCATACTTCAAAGAGGGTGGTTTGTTTTTCAATGACTCTTTTAAGAACTCAAATCACCCCTACTTAAGTTATTTAGTCAGTCATTATAAGGGAAAACATATAATACAAATGAATGTAGTTAATTATTCTTATTGTGATGGTTATGGGGATTTTAAAATCAATATAATTTTTTATTTCATGGTACACATGATTAAAATGTCACTAAATAATTAATTGATTTATGTTATAATATCATTATTTATCAATATTTTTTGTGATTATATTTCCAAAGGTGAAATATTATGATATACCTATCCTGAAACTCATGAAACTAATTCAACTCTATTTATTCATGATAATACATCATTTACTTTAATTTTCCTCATCTTATGTACTTAAGGGGAAAACAATTTGATTTAAGGGCAGTCGACTTTATTTCTCTCTTCCTTAAAAACAAATTTTCATAACGTATACATGTTTTAAAAAATGTTTTAAATAATTATTTTACTATTTTCAAATAATTATTTTAAGGGTGTTATTACCCATGTTTCACTTTTTAAAGAATGGTTTAAATGAATATTCTTTTCATTTTTTGATTGAGGTATTTTTTATTTTATAAAAAAGTGTGCAAAGAAAATTTCATTTCATCATATATATAATTAATGGGATTTTCTTTTTTATGAATGAACAATGATTTAAAGGATCATTTACATGTTTACATGGTTTTATAAAAGGACATTATTTTTCATAATATTTGGTAATTTTTTAGATTTTAAGGAAAATATTTCAAAATGACAATGGTACATTCCACAAGAAATATTGCAGTGGTATTTTAATGAAATTATCCATCCTTGATAATATTCATTGATGTTAATTTTGATTTACTTGGTATATAATTCCTTGATATCATCGTTATTAATTATTTTAGTGGTTTATTATTATTATTACAAGATGTATATATGACCCATTTGTTTTAAATTGGTTACGTTATGATTTTATGGTGAATTATTTAAGATCGTTTGAATTTTATATGTATGGATTATGATCATATAATGGTTGGGTCCATTAAAATCCTACAATGCGTTGGGTAAATATGGATAACTCATGAGATTAATATTAATGTGTTAACATAATTTCATTTTCAAAATCTCACGAGTGGAGCATGACTTATTTCCCATAATATTATTCCTGGTCATTGTTTTTATAACCATTAGTGTATGCATGAATGAAGCATTCATTCCAATAATATTATGTGTGGATCTTCTTTCCATGTCCATACATTAATTCACAGACCTAGGATTTTGGCCCATAATATTATTTATTTTCCTAGTTCCTGGCCTATATGTTTATGTGTGGGCATGATTTTATGTCCTTAACTTAATGAGTGGACCTGTATCTATTTATATATGTTCCCAAAGTTATAAACTTATGTGTTCCATAAAATAATGTATTATGAAAATTTCATTCCCCCATGACCTATTTTCATTTATTATATTATGATTCATGGTTTAGGAATTTACAATATTAAACCCATGACTCATGATTATGATATATGACATGAAAGGTATGAATTATAAATGTTATGATCATGTTCTCGTATCCTTGTAATCAGTTATACACATGTTATTATTGACATCTCCCTTGTTTTACATTATTTGGAATTTGATATCACCATTTATTATGTTTAATTTCCCATAAGTTATGAATAAAGATATTATATATGATATATATAAAAGGAGTTTTATTTATAAAGAACTAAGTGAGAGATGATTTAGATATCTTATAAACACATTACTTATGTAATCATGTTTCCAATGATACAAGACCTATACATTTCTAGAATGGATCGTTATATTATGTATTAAATGGTTATATAATAATATGTAATATATATGTATGAAAATATTGGGATGTTATAAATGGTGCTTGGGATGAGGTATGGCTCACAGATGCCGCAAATCCAGTGCATGTTATTTTAATTTTATAGTAGAATTAATATATAACCTGACTACCAGGAAGTTAATGTATGTACTGTATGGTTGTTCCGGCCTTTATTAAATTACATATATTATATAGTTTTTATATATATGTCTTCAATTTTCTAATTATGTATTTGTTTTTATTGTGTTTTGTTATTTCATATTCATTTCACACTCTGATATTAGTGGCACAGTCTCCCGACAACACCTCGTTATACCCTCTCGAGTAACGGTAGCTTCTGGAATACAAGGAGTTATGAATGAGGTGAAATTGAGATAATCAGTATAGGAATTGATTTGTGGTCAAGGGTTGTGGTATTTTACAATATATAGTAATATAATTAAAAAATCATTTTATTTGTATAATTGATGTTTGGGTGGATCATTATTTTCAAAAAATTTCTCCTTGGTTTTACTAATTAGACTCTTCATGAATCTTTAATAATTACATGGAATATGTGGTACTCTACCAGATGTAAAACATCTTCTGAACCCTTTGAATAAATTTCCCAAGTACATATTCTATGATTTTTGACATATAGGTGTTTGATATTTCTTCCCTTCCTATTATCTTTTATTTAAGTTTCTATGAAATCCCCATTTCTTTTATTATCACCATATAAATGAAAAAAATTAAAGTATCTAGTTTCTATTTCATCATTAAGTTCAAATAAAATAATTTCTTTATAACAACCATAGAATTTTATAGTCAATATTTTTCAAAGACTTGGTTTTTCCCACTGAAAAATCGATCGAACGTACTTTCAGTGTCAATAGTAAATTAAAGGCCTAACTTGTGAATATTATTAAATTTTCTATATTGGTTTAGGTGGATTCATTATCTATTAATACTATCTCAAGGAAATATCCAACCATTTTCATGTGGATATTTCAATTTAAATATCTATCAAATAATATTTTATTGAACTCATCCCATTCAATAGAGTCAAATTTCATTTTCTATATCGTATACTTAATGGGGATCCACTATAGGTCAACCGCAATTTATAAGATATTTATGTTTAAGAAAACCATCTAATGCAAAAAAGAAATAGATAATAGTAAATATTATCTCAGTTATGTTACTCCATTACTTCATAATAATTGGACAAGAAACTCCACTAAACGAAGGTGGACCTTGGAACATGAAGGACTTTACATCATGTTTCTCGACCATGGTGAATTAAAAATATATACATGGTTTTCATTAATTTTTATATCTTTATAATGTTGGGAAATAATTTCCATTTGGATTTGAAGCCTAAATCCCATTTTATTTTGTTTCTCATTGCAAAAAACACCAAATTATCCTTCACACCCTTTGTTAACTAAATTCATCCATGATTCTTATATTTACTATAAATAAATGAAATTTAGGGATGATTATAGTTATAAAATGTAATCTATTAATATGATGAAATAACCCCTAAATATTGTGTATAACCTAACTTTTGAAATTCTATGTTTCAATATAAGTTTTCTATAGTAATTTCTTATCGGGATTTCTAAACTAAATGTAGTAAAATACATCATAATGATTTATAAATTGAATTCAAGTTAACCAAATAATATCCCCTAGGAGTGTCAAACCAGGTTTTAGTTAGTCACCATTTTTATTCACCCAGTGAAGACCGATTTAGTACCCAACCATCCTTTTTTGGTTTATTCCTCCTATGTGTATATATTATAGAGCCTAAATCCACTTGTTTTTATATACAATAAGATGTTATTTATTTTAAAAGAAACATTATATACATTACCAAAATATTAGGACATATCTTATGTTTATTGTTATCCCAAGGGTGATTCATTAATTTTTTCTAACCCAAACATGAAAAAAACAATTCTCTAAAATTAACAAGACATTACTTTGATACCAATTGTGATGATCTCAAACTAAACATGGATATATGTTTTTGGCCTTATTTTAGTATTACATAATTTTAGATGAATATTATATATATATAATAACAATAAATTCCAAAGGAATATAAAGGATTAGTTTATTTAGTGTTTAGGTATATAACCAACAAATTATTTAATTTCTTCAACACTTATCATAAGTAATATCCAAATGAGACATGATTTATTGACATATCAAACTGAACAGACTTCTTTTTAACTTGGGGAAATAGAAAAATAGAAAATTATGAGATTAGATGATCAATAAGGGTAAATATATGAGTTTGAAAACAAAGATAAATATTGAACAAAAAATTAGAATAATGGTATGAGAACATAATCACGTATATGATCTTAGCATTCTGATATCACACCAAAAGAGATATAAATTTCAAATCTTGAGTCATGGTATAAGGATTAGGTATTATATATTATATGATTTGTTTTGAAAATAATAATGATAAATGAATTGATAAAATAGGAATGTTAACATGAAATAAGAATTGGGAATCAGAAATAAGGGAGTAGGAATCAAAATTTCATTCCCATGACCTAAAAGACAGGATATCCCTACACATATCCCAGTATCGAGGGATCATCAACAATCGTTTCCTATAACTATATAATGAGATATAAGACCTTAACCAATGAATAATATGGTGACATTATACCCAACCCACAATCATCTATACAAATGAGATCCACAAGAACTTGGAAACAGTCATAATTTTATCAAGTTTGTTTAATATGTTAGGAAAATATTTTCATAAAAAATTTAATAAAATAACATCAAAATCCATAGAGAGAAAGTATATAGATAGTATTATTAGTTCATATACTAATGAATCATAAATATTATTAATATAAACCTATATAGATGCAAATAATTTAATTTTTTATAAATATTCGTGTAAAATAGAAATGAAATTGGTGAAAATAAATGTGTAGTGGATGGTTAAAATTTATGGAAGAAAAAGAAACACATTTAATATTTTAAAATACATTACTAATACCAAAATCATTAAAAATTATAAAAAACATCTATTTAAAAATAATTAAATGTAAATATAAATGTCCCATGATCTAAACCATATTTGAGATTCCAATTAGTAAAGGACAACATTGGTGAGATGAAAAATCCGGGCATGGAAAAGAAGTTCTTTTAGAAATGGACATATTTATTAATGATAACATAATATTTTTTGGAAGGAGGAAATTGGCCAAAGAAGAATATTTTGATGATAAAAAGTATATTTTTTAGCTAAAAGGGAAAAACAACATATAAAATAGTGAAATAGAATCATAAAATAAACATGGACGAGTTTAGTAAAGTAAATCAATTTAGGACTCAAATAATCAAAATTGAGTCAATGAAATCCTTATAACATTGGTAAATTTCAAATAAAAATTCCATTAAATAAAGAAAAACATGAATATTTAAAAAACATTAATAATTATATAATACTGATATTTTATTTACAGGCATCAATATATACATCTTATAGAAGAAGACATGTCAAAAATTCAAAACATTCCTTCAAGAAGGAAAAATTAATATGAAAAAACGTTATCTCAAATACTAAAGCCCAATGTGTCTTTATAAACATCGTGAATAAAAAATAAAATTTGTTAAATATTTAGGAGAATTTGTTTTAATTATATTTTATTTTTTTACCAAATTTATAGTGTTATTTGTAAGTCATTTTTAAAGTGTTTTCCCTCCTCGACTGCTTGGGGTTGTTTGATCAATTCCACAAAAACCACTTTGGTCAGTTGATTTCAAAGAATTTAGCAATTGGTTTCATCATCTATAAAATTTTCAATATACTTGAAATAAAATTTCCATTATAATTTATTATATTCCATGTTAATTATAAGGAACATTTTGGTACGATTCACAATGTTAAAATATAAAACCATTTTGTTTCGGTAAACTTTATCATAAATTAATTTTTTTTATTAATATTGATTTTAAATATTAAAATTAACTTTATAGAAGAAAACTATTATCTATATATAAATATATTTTCTTAAAAACAATAGGTTCCCATAACAATCCATGATAAATATGTATATCATTGTTCATGTAGGTAGTTAAGACAACCCAAAATGCATAAATGAATTAATCCGATATGTCTAATTATAGAATTATTTTATTATAGAATCATCATTTATATTTTTTAATAAATATAAAATTATTAAATATTATAAAATATTCTATTTATTTAATATTTTATAATCATTCATGGCATAATATTTATAACAATGTTCTTATCTTTGATAAAACAAACCTAAATAAGAGAATGTTATAATAAAAAACAAAGAAGAGTATGACAATATTTAATAATAATATAAATATTATAAAGGATAAAAAATTTCAAAACTTTTAAATATTGCGATAAATAATATTTACTAAGTTTAAAGATAAGAAGAAATGGATTAAGGATATGAGAAGAGAAAATACATAGGAAAATTCAATCTTTTCTTGGAAACCTTCTTTAATTTAGAAGGGGTTTGTGAGATCTATAGGGACCAAAAAATAAATAACATGAAAGATTATTATATGTGAAAAAATGGTTTTTAGTAGTGGGAGGTCTTCTAATTTTTATGTGGATTTGAAGGGGTGGTTAAGTCACATTTAATAAGTGATGGGACTAGTATTCCTATAAATAATTTAAACATAATATTAAGAGAAATACATTTTTAGGGAACATGGATCCAAACCTGACCCAAGATAAATAAAAAAAGACCATAGGTCAATAAATTCCTCATAAACTCATTTTATGTTATTTTTATGATATTTTTGGGTTTTACTATTTATTTATTACTTTTATAATTTCTATCATTTTCCATGTTAACTAACATTTACCTGAGTAATTTATGTTTTTAGGGATAAAAATAGAAAAATACCATGTAAAATAATTTTAACATTATGATGTCAAATATTAGTTCTATTTTTGGGGATTAAATTTGTAAAATTTATTATAATAATTTATAAAATACTAAATTTTTAACACATTATTTTTCATTAGAAAAAAAAATTTGTAATAAAAAATGAGATTTTTATAATATTATGATGGTTACAAATTATAATGAAATTAATTGGATTATAACATACTAAAGTATATTTTTATGGATTTTAAAGATAGACAAACATAATTCTATCTTTTGAATAGTAAACTAAAATAAAAGGAAGGAAATAATTTTTATTTGGATAAACTATTAATTTAATTTTTAAATTTAAATCATAGGTTTTTAATTTCATCATAATAATTTTAAATAAATTATTTAAATCATTATATAAATAATTTTTATATGAATTTGTTAAATTTTTTTGTCATTCTAATCTAATTACAATTACATAAAATCTTTTAAATTGGTAAAAATTATATATTTTTTACTATTCACCAATAATTCAACCATTTTTAAAAAATCCAAAAAATTCACATTAGGGTAATATTAATATTAAAAACTCCAGAGTAAAGTTATATATTAGGAATTTAAAATTGTCTAATTAATTTAAATTACATTTAATATAAAGATACTAAATTTTAAAAATAAAATAATTTATAAAATAACTTTTATATTGGTACATATCTCCCAACCACCGAATTTATTACAATGTCAAATTTGTTATTAATTACAAGTTTGTTTTATGCTAAATAGAACATAAAACACCCTTAAGACCTATTCATAATATCTATTAGTATGATAAGTAGTGGTGGTGGTTTAGTTAACATGTTTCGTAATGTGATTTCCATGATCCTAAACTTTTCCCTTGAATATTTCATTCAAGTCGTACTTCCTGAGGTTCTTCTTGGTATTAATTTTCGGAAATACTAGTGAAAATAACTCCTTCATAAGTTTATTAAAAATTTATTGATAAAGAATACTCAAACTTATTGATTCAATTACATCTCCATTATTTATAAATTTTATTGTCTCACCATCAATGTCTATACATACCAATTACCTAATTATATTATAACTGTAATATTTAATAATTTTTTCTATTAATATATTAGGGTTCATTATACATTGGGGTTTCTTATGAATGATTATATTTAACATAATATTGATTTATGAAGAAATATTTAATGAAATTTTCAGTCAATAAAATGAGTTACCATTTTTCTGTAATCTTTTAGTAGTTGAAGAAGGCGATAATGTTTCCTGGTATTTGAGGTTGGAGTCTCTACATAATCACATTTTCGTTGGAATACACTTGGATATTGAGTTTCCTAATGGATTTTACTTTAATATTAATATCTAAAAAATATTTTTATGATTTATTAATATTTATTGTTTGTGTCTCATAAATCTTTTTTTTGGAAATGGGAGGGTTTTCCATGGATTTTTTATGATATTAATTCTAAGGCTTGTTGTATACCTATAAGTTGTATAATAAAATTTTTAAAAGTGTCTTAATTTTAAATTGATTTAAAAATTATGTTACCTTTGGAATATATATATATATATATATTTGATTCTGTGATTATTAATTATTTATTTCATATAAAGTATTATTTGGTTATTTCGTTATTTTTGTATATATTCTCTATTTTTTGGGTAACATGCCTTAGTGAATTTTATTTTATTATTAATATTTATATCCATGATTTAATATATGTTATGAGAATATTTTTTAGATTATTTACACATAGGAATCCTAGGGTAGATATTTGGTTAATTGGGATGATCATTAGAATATCTTAGATTAATGTGCTAGTTAGTGCCCATAGATAAGTTCATTCCATCGATAGGGGATTGGTACCTAGTGGGGGAAAGAAGATATGTCATGTTTGGGTTTCTATTTGGTTAAAATTTTAATGATTAGTGTTCTATATGATATATCCTTGGTTACCCGTTCTTTTATTTACATGACTTTAGGTTAGACAACATATTTTTCAATGTTGAGGCATGTTCTTATTTCACATTATCTTTTTTTAAATTTTTGTCTTAATAATGTTTAATATTTATTTTCATTGGTTTTGTTATAATTTAACATGTTATTAATTTCCCCTAAAATATGGTTTTATTTTTTATAAGTCCATTTTAATAATATTTTATTTATAAAATCATTTAAAACAAGTGTATTATAAATTCTTTTATCAGAATAATGAAAAGGAATTATATCAAGAAAGGAATTATGTAGAATCATAGTGGAATACTAGTGGGATTTCCCCACACCCCACATACAACCATTCAGGGTATATTTACATGATTTTGTTTTCAATACAAGAAAATTGAAAAGATCCACACCCTCTCGTAGTGCATATTAATGACTATATTGTACCTGGTGGTATGGTTGTTAGTGGGGAGTATTGGCCACAATTAGTTAGATCGTAGATATTATTTTGAGGAACCTATTACGGTTATTTTGTTTTATATTTTCATATATGTTTCCACCTAATTCTGTCAGCATTTTTTAGGATTTATATATATTTTATTCCAAGTATCACATTACTTTTTGTCCAAAAAGTTATATTTTGATGATTTTTAACATTCATAATATATTTCGTTATTGGTATTGAAAAAATTTATTTGAAATTTTTTATTCAATGCATGGATATAAAACATAAGGATATATCACAATTGATTCCTAGTTGGGGTCCTTAAGGATGTTTATGTGATTTAATGGTGAAATAACTCAAAAAGGTTTAATTTGATACCCTTAACATTTTTTTAGGGAAAGGGTGACCTAGAATGCACTTCAGTCCACGTGGAAGGTCTTTTTGGGACTCTTGGTAGGTTTACATAGGCTATTTCATAAAATTAAACCATATGGTTCAAATTTGGTGGCATATATTACAATATAAAGTGTACGTTTTATGAAAATTTAGTTAATAGGACTTGTTCATGGAAAAAGTATTTCAATTGGTGAAAAAGGTCAGATTTTGGGTGTTTTAACGAACAAGTATTTCAATTTAATTATCTATTAGGTGTTTTTAAAATTAATGACATGAAAAATAATATTTTATAGTTTTTTTATTACATAATGAATTAAATATTAAAACTTATCTATAACAATTATTTTTATTTAAAGTATTTTATTTACTATTTTAATCATATTTTAATGTATTTATTCTTCATATAGATAATGTTTTATTAATATTTTGGTAGGAAATACAAGAGGCAGTTAAACCTTCATGGATTAAGTAACATTATTTATATACAATGAAGAATTTTTTTAAGATGATCCTATGAAAAAGATTTTAAAATTCAACCTAATTATTGCACATAATTAAATCTTAAAATTCAAATAAAATGAAATATTAATATTTTAATCCATATAAATCAACTTACCTCATAATATTATGATAAAAAATGCGTTTTGGGCGTTATATAACTATTTGGTTCATTTATACTCTGATTGTTTTGGTAAATTAAAATTTACGTTATCACCAATGAATTTTATTATCTCTCAAATTTCAAAAATAGTGGTATGTCCATTGAGTTAAACCATATTAGTGGAACATTTATTTCATTTGTTACATGACACATACTTATTGGTTATCATATATTAATGAAGTTGATATTTTTCTTAAAATTTTAATGGTATACTACAGGCCATGAACCCAAAATAAACATTGAACCAAATGTGATTAATAGTTATGTCTGGTGTTGAAGTCATAATGATGACCCAATTTTTTAGTCATGTTATGTAAATCATGTATTTTATTTTATTCACATAACATTAAGGTAAAATTGGGATGTATTGAAATGAAAGAGATTTCTAGGTATGTGTAATATACAATATTGTGAGGAAGCAAAACAAAATTTCCTTCTTACCGTAACAATAGGATGAATGAATAAAATTATCACAATATAGACTAGATATTATTACTCACTTGGTTATCATTAAGATCACATGGAATTAAATGTTTTTCCTTTGAGAAGAAATCATACAATTGATGTTTTTTCGTTTAATATTCAATGATTATATTTTTGGTGAATATACTTTTTTAGAGTACATTTATGATTAGTAAACAATAATACAAGATCCCAAAATTGATTATTATATATTATAAATATTTATCAAAATTATCATGCACGATTTTTAATATAAATATATATATTTTTTAATTTTTATATGATATAATAACAATCATTTTAATAAAAAAAAAATTCTTACATTTTATATTATATTAAAAATAGATTTTATCTTGTAAATATTTATATATTTTATTTATATACAAAATTTTTAATTGATTTATTTTTTCAATTTCATTAGTATAATATTTTCTATATATATTTGAAAATTAATTATGATTATATTTGGGATTTAGTGTTGGAATTAGGGACTCATATATGTAAAATAAAATAAATATTTTCTATATCATGTAGTATTATCTAAAAGGGATGGTTTTGAATTGGTTTGAGAAAAATTAATTGAATTTGACCATGAATGTTAGAAGTAATTTTGAGAAAAATCCATGGAATATGCATTAAAACACACTTTCCTATATCATCCTTTAATTATTTGTATAATTTATGAAAACTTTTATAAGAATTAGGGTCCTATAAAAAAGAGTTATATATATTTAATGAGGATAATGAGGATATATTTTATACTATAAAATTATTTTTGATATGAAAAATGGTTATTTAGTTAGGTTTTATATTGATAAATGTTTTTTATTTTTTTATTCATTTATAATTTTTAATATTATACAAGTAAATAGGTTGAGTTTTCTTCTCATAACAAAAATATGATCCCAATTGTTTCTCAAAATATATAATAAATGATAGCATTTCTATTGATGAAAAACCAATATTTCAGATCGACTAAAAAACAACACATGTAAGACTAATGTGTGTAGATTCATTAATTTTTGTTTTAATTATCACTAAAATCTATGAAAAAAATATATATCACTTTACTTATTCATGAAATTTATGGATTCCAATTTTTTTTTCTAGGTTTTAGTTTTTTATCAGCCATTTAGTTAGAAAGAAGAAGGTGGTTAATCACCAATTAGAGAATTGAATTATGTTATTGGGTAATGGGATAAATATTTCAATATATACTTATTTAGTGAAATTTGAAGGTATACACACCTTCACATTTATAGTTAATCTGGGTTTCAAGATGAAAAAATTGAATATTTGTATAAGGAAATGTGTAATTCAATCAATGATGGACGAAATTAGGATATATTCAATGTAGTAGCAATAATATAACTTCCCTATAAGTTTTTAGTCACATGATTTATTTATAAATAGATAGAATTGGTATGATTTCCATTAAATTTATTTTAATTTAAATATAACATAAAAAATAAAGGAATAATATAACTATTTTTATTTGATTTTTTATATTGAGACTTCTTACACCATAAAATTTATTTTAATTTAATATGTTTTTTAGAGTTATAAGGAAAAACAAACATGTTTTATGAATCATTGAGCATATAAAATAATTATTTTCTGACTATAAATGTAGTTTAAATATGACTATGGATATGTAATCTAACCTATATATCAAGGTTTAATGAGTATTTCTATTTAAAACTACTAATGATAAAATTGATACATTTATTAAAATATTATTGATTCAATCTATCCCTTTTATAAAGTATCAAATTTAGATAATGTTTATTTTTATGTTACCTATGTATGTGATTAAAAGTGTATGTAAAATATGACTTTCAATATTGGAGTACTATTGAAAATTTTGAAATAGTAATTTGTAAGCTTTCAAAACATAGATACAAATAATTTTATGTATAATTATATATCAAATATAATAACTTGTTGGGAGAGTGAAAATATCCAAACAAATGCCAATATAATGTGAAAGGGAGTTTTTAATGGATATGGATGACACATAATTAATGTAACAAGACTCAACGAAAAGTAAGTTTCCTATGGAAAAAATAAAAATTATTATTTTGTTTTTTATATTAATTATTCTTAGTAAAATATTATTATTTTAAATTTGTATATAAAAAATCAGAAATAAAGGAAACTTGTTTAAGATAGGTGATAATATTTTACATTGGTATATGTTGATCATTTTAAGGTCAACACTCCATCATCGAATAAATGTTACAAAACTAGAAAATTTTATATTACACATTTATATCAAAAACTAAATTAATGTGAATATAAAAAATAATTTAAAATATAGAATGAATAAGAAATAAATATAAGTAATAATATGATTAATAATATAAAAAATTAATGTTTTAGATGTCTAATTTATATATTTTTTAATGAAATTAAAACATATTTAATGTAGAAAAAATTGGGGAAAAATTATTAAAATTTGATGCTAACTATCACACTATTTAAAAAGAATTTATTATGAATTTTGTAGGTGGATGTTTTGTAATGATACATGGTTATAGATAGAGTTTTCTATAATTAATGACTTCTAATTCACCCTAGTTTTCTTATATATTGTTGAAATATGGTGAGAGGAATCATGAAAATCAATAGAATATAAGAATAAACAATTTTATGAGTCATAATTATAAATTCTTAAAAGGTATGTGTAAAAATAAGATGAATCACTTAAATAATATAAGTAGTCACTAAAATCGTTCTTGGTTTAAGAATAAATTAAAAATAAAATACAGTTCTCCTCTTCTTGATTTCAAACTGTGGATTAAATAATAACACAATATTTATTATTATAACCATATTTTAGTATTGCCCCATTGATATATTTTTAATTATTAAAAATTAGATGATGTTTTATTTCTTCCCTTTTAAATTTATTTTTGTAGTAGATATAATTCTCATGAAAATAGTTAAACAAATGGCATCATCAGTAAAGGCTATTCTTTTCCAGAGAAAAAATAACTATATGTTTTTCAATTGATTTTGGTTTAATATCTTGTTTTTCAGATTTTTAATTTTCCTTATGACTAATAATGACAATGATTTTGCTGTATATGATGTTATGAATGTTTGTTTGGATATCTTATATCTATAATACCCTTATATAAACATAATTATTATTTTATGAGATATTTTTTTAATTTCAGAATAATTGTTCTTGTTATTTTAAAATTCATTGAAGTTACAAAGGAAAACACTCATGATTAAATATTATTTTAGGTATTAGTGTACCCAGCATTAATATTATGCCCCACATAAATTTTTCTTTTAGTTTTTATTTAATTTTTAGAATGCTGATATGATTATCAAATATAAGCATTTTCTGAAATAAAATTTTCTTTGTTACAATCTAAAATTCATTCATTTAAGACTCATTTTCTAATTATTATTGAATACTACATATGGTATTCTCATCATGATTTATTGAGAAATTATTAAAACACTTATACTTATCAAATATTACATTTGATTGTTTGATTAATTATTAAAAATTGCATTGTTATCACATATTAAAGTGTTAATATTTTAAAATTTATGGGAAATTTGTTTTATATATACATAACACATTATTTTTTTAACTATTAGTCAAAATAGTTATTTTATGTAAATAGTTTTCATTAAGGGTTGTAAAACCCAATCTTAAAGTTGTTATATAATTAGTATTCTTTGGCCTATTTAAAAAGTTTTATTCAAAAATTTAAGTGTAATAGTTTTTTTTAAAAACATATCTTACATTATTAATTTTTTTTAAAAAATTATTGTTGCTGATAAACGTTTTTAATATGTAAAATTAATTTTAGACAAATAAGTCCTTATCTTTTTCATTAAATATACATTTCATTGATCATTTTATTATCTATTGGTTGGAAAATACATATTAAAAACGCCATATTAATTATTTGAATTCACATACTGAAAATATCATAAAGCACGTAACAATTATGATATGTTCTTCTGTATAAGTTCTAATAAATATATTTCTAAAAATTTCTTATTCTTAATTTTAAATCATTTATTTAATTTTTGTTATCTCAAATATAAATTCTGATAAGTGATTCTATATAATTTTTTTCATATGCCTTATAGAGGCCTTGTGTAACATCGCAACCCTCCTCATTAGAATGAGAAGGTAGAGAGATATAACTTGGCCTTAAGAGAATTCCCCAATATTCTAAATGCTATAAAAAAATGCCAAGGGCTTTATCTAAAATTTGGGCGAAGAATTTACATTTGAAAAAAAACCAACCTAACAAGAAATAAAAAAATAGACTATAAAATGATGCATGATTTTAATGAATCAAACCTCAAAGAATTACCATTATATCAAATTCAAACTACAAAAGAGTACCATGGTGGAAGACTGGACAATTACCAAGTATAATGTTGAAGGCAATGAAATTGAAAAAAATCATGGAAAATTATAACTCCAAAGCACCAAAAATTTCCATGATACGACTCCCCAAAACATCCCAAGTATCACTAACAACTATTATATAATTTTTATACTTTACCTTTTCTTGTGTCCTGATAAATGATATCTATAAAGGCATGAATGTGTCAAGCCAGGGGTGAGTAACCAAACTCAGTTGGATTTCCCCAAATGAATTCCCTACTCAAGCAATAAGGATAGAACTTTTTATCACATTTATATAAAAAACATTATATGAAACAATTTATAAATAGTTTATATCATAATATAAAAAACTGCCAAGATAAAACAATTTCATCAAATAATATCAAATTCCAAGGAAAGAAACCAAAGAATGATCTAAAACCATTCATAAGAACCATTTGGGAATAAAAAATTCCATTAAACATATCCAAAAATCCAAACATAAAAGAAAAATGGACCTCCCTATACACATGAGTGGTTATTCATCCTTTCACTAAGACTTCACATAGTGAACTACTTTGAGGTGAGTACTTCCAGCCCATATCTGTCCCACATCTTAATGGGGGTAGTTCACACCCTTATATATCACAATGTATATGAGAACATGCCACAAAACAATAATAATCCATGTTTTACCAATACATTTAAATATAAAAACATTTTATTGAAACCCAATTTTCTATATAACAAAATAATCAATTATTTTAATATCATCATTTCAAAATCATGTTTTAAAAATAAAATTCAAATAAATTTTTCCCAATTTCCACAAACCATCACTAAAGAGGTATTTATTACCAATCATTGAATAGTATATGGATAATAAATTTCTAGTAGAGTAATTAATATTATATCAATCCATCATATTCTAAATAGAGGAGTCGAGAGTGAATCCACCTACATTGAGAGTTTGGAGAAAAAGATAAACGACATGAAACGTGTCCATGAAACCAGGTTTAAACTCAAAACCCCAACTTATATATCTTCAACTATCACTAAAAAGGCTATATCTAATCATATTGTAAATCCACTATATTAGATATATTCAAAATGAATATTTATTTAAGAAACCGAGAGATACAAAGAATTTTACCTTAGATAACCAACCAAGAACAACCAAGAACAATCATTTACTATGAGAATCTCCCATAAAATTCCCAAGAGAAGCCTTTAGATCATGTTTGGATTGGTGGGAGAATATTTCTTATTCTTTAAGAAGAAGGAATCTAGATTTAGGGCCCCATATGTGAAAAAATTTGGTAGTTAAAAATAAAAACATGTGAGATCGACGATTTTAGGATTTCACTTTTGACTCATGCATGGTTAGTAACTCAGTTAGCAAAAAATGCACAAACTGTGTGCCAGATATTGTCCGAAGATAGAACCATGAATGATTGGCTCAGATGGTTTGTAAAAAATCTGCCTACTATTCCCAATACCAATATCTCATGTTTCATGGTTTCTCCTAGGCTGTTACATGGTTTGAAAAAAAATGCACCACTCGTGCTCTTTCCCTCAAGTCCCTGCATCATTGTACACAGTTTCCTGTAGGTGTTGTAGGGTTTCCACAAACCATGAACCAACCGTGAACCTTAGTAAATGACCCAATTTTTTTTAAATTCATCCAAACTCTCCTAAACTTCTCCAAAACCATTTATATTCATTAAAAGAATAAAATTTGGGTTTCTAACTTGAAACAGGGGGTACTAAATTCTCCCAACCATGGGTATTTCGATCATCAGGTAGTTGAACGCTATCATTGCTATGAAAGAGTTCCGAACATTTATCTTTCATTTACTTCTCCAATTCCCAAGTCACTTCATGAATCTCAACATGTTTCCAAAAGACCCATTCAATATTGATGCCTTTTCCATACAAGAATTTCTATTGCCTATCCACTATTTACACTAGCATGTGCATTAATGAAGAATCTGGCTCTAGGTCAATGTGTTCCAATCAAATCACATGTTTAGGATTAGGATGATACTTTTTCAATGAAGATACAAGAAAATAATTATGCACCACACTAAACTGTTGTGTAAATTCATACTGATATGCCATGTCACCAACCTGTTTTAGTATCTATTGAGGGCATATGTGTCTAAGAGATAAATTTACCTACATTCTAAAAAAATGTTGTCCATGAAATGGAGAGATCCTCAAAAACACATGATCACTCACCATGAATGAAAAATTTCATAAATGGTGATCCACATAATATTGTTGATGACTTTGAGCTGTCACCATCCATTTCAAGATCAAATGAATGTTATCCATTTTTTCTGGGACAAGGCTCGGCCCAATGAGTGAAGTCTCACTAACTTCCACCCAATAAAGTGTAGAATGATAAGTAAGACCATAAAATTATTCCAAAGGATCAATTTGTATCAAGGAATGATTACTCTAGTTATATGATAATTTCCCTAATGGAACATATTCTTCCCACGACCCGCCAAAATCCATTACATAGCCCCACAACATGTCTTCCAATACTTGTATCATCATTTAAAATTTCCCATATATTTGAGGATGATATTCCATACTCTTGGTCAACTATGTTCCAAAGATTTACTGTATGGATTTCCAAAAAAAATATGTAAACCTCAGATCTCTATTTTATACCAATGAAACTAGATTTCTATTCCTCTTTACCACTTTCATATATTTATTTTGACAAGTCCACCACCATTTGAGATTCATAAACAGGAATGAAATGGTTTGACTTTGTGAGAGGATCCAGTAGCATCAATAGCACATCGTGTCTCTGAACCATTATTTCGAGAAATGTTTAAAAATAAATACATATCTTATCCTAATTAAAATATATAATTGGGAAAGATTATAGAATACCTATTAGTCACTAGTGTTCTACTTTAACCAACTGTCAAGCTAAGTATATCTGAAAAACACAGAAACATGCACTTTCATACCAATAAACCAAAACTATTCTTTCAATCCCTTATAAACGTTATTTATTCATGGATGAACAACCCATCTTGAATGGTGGTAAGCATGAATAATTTGTTTCTCATAAGGCATAGGTATGACCATCCGATTTTTGAATCAAAAAACTGAACTATCTTCCATTTTCCATTCCTAAATTTTATCCTCACCATTGTGTTTTGAACTCTTCACCACACATTCTGAGTCAAATGTGTGTGCCTATTTAAAAATGTTTACAAAATCAGAAACAAATGAAACTGGAAATAAGGATTCGACTTCACCTTGGTCTTCATATTCAAATTGCAAGTAAGCTAAGACCGACATCAACTACCACTCATATAAAGATTATTTTTTCTATTCAAGCTTATGAATTTCTTCTTAATGCATCCACCACCAAATTGAATTTTCTCTGTTTATACATACAGTAAAAGTCAAAACATTTAGAGATACTACATCCATATTCTTTGTCTCAGAATAAAATACCATAGTGAGAAAATATGCTTTAAGCTCTAATAATCCGTAAACACTTTATATTTCTCACCAAAAAGATAATGACACCATGTAATCAATGCATGGATGTCAACAGTTAGTTACAAATCATGTTTTGGGTAGTCCATCTCAAGAACTCATAACTTCCATGATCCATAAGAATGAACATGATCTCCCTGCATGAGAAGACAACCCAACCAGGACCCTGAAGGATGAAAATACACCACATACCCTAGTCCAGATTCTAGAAAAATCGTGATTGGTGTTGATGTAATGAGAGACATTATATCATAATTTTTTTTGGAATTCATCATTATACTAGATTTAAACATTCCTCTTTGTCAAAGCAGTCATAGGAGAAACTAGTCATGAATAGTCATGAACAAAGCATCAATAATAAGAATCAAGTGAATGGAAACTCCTTATCTCAACTACATTCATTAGTGTTTTCCAAGAGATTATATTGTCTATCTTTTACAAATCCACAAAAAAAACTTTTTAGATATTAAATTGAAATTAAATCATACCTCTTATTTCCAAAATTTACACTTTGATAGTTTTGAAAACAAATGATGATACCTCATGTTTCCCAAAAATAGTCACTAATTGTTTCTCATTCTCATACATTCTCCTTGAATACAACAATATTTCATCAACAAACACCACCACAAAATATTCCATATATTTCTAAAATATTAAAATTATCAACACCATAAAGATTGTTGGAAAATTCGTAAGATAAAAAGGGATCTACACATATTTATAAGGGACACATATACTTTTTAAATATTTACTTAGAATATCCTCATTCAAAACTTGAAATTGGTGATATCTTGATCTAAATACAATCTTAGAAAACCATTTTCCTCCTCTAAATTTATCAAACATGTCATCAATTCAAGAAATTTGATACATTTTCTTTATCATAACTTGGGTTTTTTTATGATAATACAGACATATCCAAAGAGTTATGCCATCCTTTTAGAAAAACATGACAAGTGATTCCAATGGAGACATGATCAGATGAATGAATAATTTAATTTAAATCTCTTCCAACAACACATTTAATTACATAATTATGTTTGTTCTATCTGGTAAGATGGTTTTGAAATATGGTTGGTCCCTGGAAGAAGTTAAGTCATAAAATATTATTCTCTCATGGGTGGACACAAAGAGAATGTTTTGAGAGAAACATCTGGAAACTAATTTTCCACTACTAAAAAACTATTCTTCTGAATCTCATCCCTTGATTCCAAGTATAACACTACAAAATAGATTGAGATCATTTTAATAGTTGGTGCCAACAATCCCATTACACCTACCTATACACTATAGTCTCCTTGAAAGAGATACTTGACTCCATCTTCTATTGTAAAACTGACTCTTCATGTGTATTATTCAATGTGATCCATGAATAGAGTAAAAAATATGTACCCTATATTATTAAATATAAACACATCTAAAGCATAGTGAAATCCCTTTTCTTCTTGGCCATATCAATAGTTATATAACATGATCTAGACACCAAGGCTCAACACACTCTTTTCCCAATATGAGTTAGATTTTCAATCAAAGAAGGAATCATATCATCTTTTAATCTCAGCAAATCAATAGTAAGTGAAGTAATGAGATACACCTACATCAATTTTTTTCCATAATTGTAGAATTCAAAGGAAATTTTCCATGCATCATAGACTGTCTAGACTAATCGTCCACAATAAGCTCCTCAACTCTATATAATTGCTTCATCTCCGCACATTGTTCTTTATTTCCCTTTTGAGATTTAATTATCTTATGAGTCATGGTATTCCTTTAATCACCATGGGTAACTCTATTCAGGTTAAGAGATTGATTTTGTGGCCCTCTTCCCATCGAATCTTATGATGCCTACGAAACCTAAGAAATTTCTCAAATAGCTAACCTCAGAGAACAAAAAAAATAGCATAGAATATGTCCAATTAAATTGTATTTGTGGTATGATCTAGGTTGTTCCATGCACTCTCACGTTATGTGATCTAGAAAACCACATTAGAAACATTCAGCATTGCTCTTGGGTCTTGGGGGAATGTTTATAGATCCAACTACCTCATTTTGATTCATATTCCCACTGTGGAAATAGGTGTCCCTCTTCCGCTTTTTCCTAGAATTAGAGTTACCACCATTTCCCATGGGTATCAACATAATTCCTCCTCCCATAGCACCAGATATTTACATTTCATAAACTAGAACTCTATTTAACATCTATGTATAATCTTTAATTTAGATCACATCAATCATTGATAAAATATCCCACCACTTCCCCAATTTAGTGATCCATGCCTTTAAAATTAAATAGAAGAAAATTAACATTAAAAACATAATAAATTCATGAATTTAGTCGATAAATCATGACAAAAGTATTTTCCTACTTCAAGAAGAAGTATTCCATCGCTATCTGAATTCTAAATGTATGAGGAAAGAATTGTGTGGAACAAAAATACTCAAAATCCTCGAATTCTAGGCCATGATCTGATTTATCTAGAATAACTAAATCCCACCACCATAATTCAAGATCATAGAGCATATAAGTCACTAGAATGAATTTCTTGTCTTCTGGTGTGACAAAGAAATCGACAATACAATTCATGCTATTCAACCAAACCCATATCTTTTCCAATTCAGAATCACCCAGAATGATGGGTGGATTGTTCTTCTGAAATTTTAATAAATGATCTAATTTATTTGTCTATGTATCTGGTTCTGGATTTCTAGAGCCTTAAATTATCGAGTAATACTCTGAACTAGCTATTTGTACACCAGTGGCTCAAGTGAAACCGTATTCTTATCAGCTTCCTCTGGTTTGTTTTTATTATACGTATCGAGTTACATTTTCTAAAAACACAACAAACACCATAACTCTCATTCGTTATTAACTATAGTTATAGAATTTCAAATTCAATCATAACATAATATCATAAAAATAATTTCCAAAATCATCATTTTTCTATGTTCAACCATTTTTAAAAATCGCACATTCTATTGAAAATAAAATCGAATTCAAAATATCAAAATCAATTTATTTTCAAAATATACAATTTGAAAACAATTTCCACATTTTTCAATAACCAATACATTGCCAAAAATCATTACTCAAAATGAAATATGCACCCTTAGTTGGGATTCATTCCTATAATGCATTTCATGATTGTCTCATTAGTTAAACCCATGATAAAGAGATTCCAAATACTATAAGTTCCTCAAAAAAAATTATGCAGCCAAATCCATCTTATCTTGAAGTTCAATATAAAAATGTTAGATACATCTTTTTTATCCTGTACATTTCAAGTCCCAATAATTCTACTCCTTTCTACCAACCCTACATAATGAATATAAATGGATGAATTTATACTCTGAGACCGTCAAAATGGATGGGAACTTTTTAGTTATGGGCTGAACGAAATGATAAAACTTGTAAAATAAGAACCCACCTCATTGTATCAAGAAGGAGGAAGGAAGTCACTTGGCCTTAATAAACATCCCCAAGATGCTAAAGGTTGGAAATAAATTCAAACGAATTCATTTACAATTTATAAGATGATTTGGCCTTCATTAATAAAACTACCTACCAAGGACATAACAAAATATACAACTAGATGATGAATGATGTTAATAGAATAAACATCAAAGCTTTACCATTCGATCAAATTAAATCTACACAAGAGTACCACTATGGAATACTACACAATAGAAAGGTACAAAACAAAATACTATAAAAGATAAAAAACTCTAAGAAAATGATAATTCTAATGTTCCAACTCCTTCCATGCACAAAATCTTCCAAAAAGACCCGGCATAACTAGGAACCACTAGATAAATGTGTTACATAACCAATTCTTGTGTCTAGATAAATGATATCTACAGAATAACTAATTTCTAAGGTTGGGATGAGTAATGAAACTCAGTAGGTTGTCCCCAAATGAATTCCCTACTCACACCACTAGGATAGAACTTGTTAGTAAATTTATATAAAATAGTTTATATTAAAAAATTTCTAAGTAGTTTATATCACAATTTAAACAAGTTCCATAATTAACTAGTTTTGTCAAATAATATAAAACTCTAAAGAAAGAAATAAAAAAATGCTCTAAAACCATTCATAAAACCAATTTATGAAAAAACCGTTCCATTCCACATATACACATATAAAACTATTCATGAAACCTGGATCTCCCTATACTCTCAAGTGGTGAGTCATTATTTCACTATGCCATAACTTTGTGATCCAAATTGATTGGGGTACTTCATGCCCTTATCCATCCCAACCTTTTGATGCGTTCACTTCACACCGTTTTCCATCACAATACATGTGAATAGAAGAAACATAACCATTCCAATACAAGTGTTCCCTAACCATTTAAATAATTTTTTTTTATCAAAAACTAGTTTTCAAAATAAAAACACTACCTATTATTTTAATTTCATATTTTGGAAATCATTTTGTCAAAATCTATTTCCACCAAAACACCCAATTACCCAATTTCTAAAAACGGCCACTCAAGAATGTTTTTTACCAATAATTGCATATGTGATTCATACATAATTTCATGAACAATAATTAATTTGAAATAATGACATTATATTATAAATATAGGATTTGAGAGTGAATCCAACTACATTTAGAATTTTGAGAAAACAATAAATGAAAAGAAAAGAATCAAGAAAATGAAGATGAATCTCCCAAAACCCTCCATATATCTCTTCCAATATCAACAAAAATACCAAATCTAACCGTATTTTGCATCCACTATCTTATATCTATCCAAAATGGATGTATATATATGAAACCAGGAGGTACAGAGAATCATATCTCGGATAAACCACCATGAAAAACAAAGAACGATCACTTAACATGAGAATCCGGCTTTAAATCACCAAGATAGTCCTAAGGTCACTTCCATATCGATGGGATAAGCATTATTAGACA
The DNA here is from genome assembly GCA_963277665.1 of Viscum album. NCBI lineage: Eukaryota > Viridiplantae > Streptophyta > Magnoliopsida > Santalales > Viscaceae > Viscum > Viscum album. The sequence goes on from OY728128.1 coordinate 66,989,621, forward strand.
TTAAGAAGATAAAATATTTTGTTAGGGACACATAGGAGGTTAAAAAAGGGAGCTAATGTTCAAAAAATGGGAGATCCACAATTTTAGGATCTCAATTTTGACCTAGGAACTATTAGTTGCACCATTAAAAAAAATTCTTTGATAACCATGCAAAAGATTTTGTCCCAAGAAGAAACCTCACAGGATTAGCTCACACAGTTTCCAAACCATGTGCCGACCAGGCCGATGTCTACAATCTCATGTTATACGATTTCTCATTATTTTCAACACTGTTTGGATTAACCTTGTTCCAATTGTGCCACTTCCATTTATCACTTACTTAATTGTGCACAATTTTGGATTGGTGCTCGATGGATTCCATGAACCATATACCAACTATGAACCCTTAGGCGTGTCAAAACTTTCCTAACAAATTATAACCTGAAATTATGTGTATCTATATTTACCAAACCATATTTTTATTACACTTGAAAACTAGTGGATTACAGTCTATACCATTTCTATCAAGTAACTTAATTTTATTCACTATATTTTTCTTTACCATTAAGAGTTTTCAAATATTATATTATACCAAACACCATGGATTCCTATTTTGATCTATTTATGTACATATACAGAGGCACCATAATTATACCCCAATATTTTCTTGATATGGATAATTTAATAAATTTTCCATTACACACAGAAATGATGATTAGTTTCATTGGTCTTGAAGAATGTGGATACATTTGTTATGAATTGTGGACTTATTAAAGAAATTGTGATAATTATAAGTAATAATTAAATTTTATAGATAACGATGTTATTCAATTGTAGATGTGTTTTTACTATATTTTTTACAGTAAGAAAATCATCACAAGTAAATCACATAATGAATCTTTTATATTGTGTAGTGACTTAGATTTTTCTCTATTAGGGATTAGATAAATTTTAAATTTTAATGTGATGGGTATTTTAAAATGGAAAATATTGTAAAAATATCCTAGAAAATTGTCTTTTAAAAATTTCCCAATTCCATTTAGATGCCAGAGCACAGTGTTTACCCCCTCATATTGAGTTTTGATGAATTTCCAAGCATTATAAATTTTGGGGGATTTTTAATATTTATTTTTTAAATAAATATTTATCTTGTAAGAAATAATATTGACATTTCCTAAATAGAGTCTAGGACTGATGTTACAAACTACCATTGCATCATCGATGGGCCAATTTATTAAAATGAAATATAACTATTGTCCTTAGGTATTGGGAACCTAACAGGATAGTTTCAAGAAAATAATTATAAGATATTTACAATTCTAAAACATTGCTACTAAAAAATCCTTACGACACCTCAAAAAGGAATTCCATTTTAAAAATAAATAATTAGTAGGGGAGGGTTGGGGATAAGAAAAGTTTATCCATCAATAGAGGAAGTGAACTAGATATGTATTACAGGATAGCAACAATCTAATCATATTGTGACTACAAAAAATTTATATTTATTGAAATTTTCAATCAAGATGTGAATTCTAACTAAATTTATTACTATCTTTTTCATTTGTTTTGCTGACAAAATTTTTATTCATGATTTATTTTCTATTATTAAAAATATTTAAATATTTATTTTATTATAATTTCATGATATTATTTTGTTTTTCTTATCATCCTTCATCAATAGTGGTGTGATAAAAAAATAATGATGTACATATCAAGAAAATAGACACTAAATTTTTTTCCTCCCTTTGTTACATGACATTTTATTTCATTTAATGATCTCCTACAATAATTTCCATGGATATAAATTTCATGAAAGTGATTTTGGATGATGAATAGATGGAAACCATACATTCGAGGTATTGACTTGTTATTGATAGTGGATCGAGGGGAGATTAATATATATAATGGGGAAATTAATTATAAAATAGGTGGGGGTGCTTCTAGAGATACATTGGTGTGGGGTACAATGCTTAGTAAAATATATGGGCTTTTGGTATGTGATGTGTAGGTTTTCTGGGTGGATCACTGATAATGGATAAATGATGGGGCTTCATTAGTCTATGGGGACAACCACTAGTGCTGTGATTGTGATAGTGGAGATCTGTGGTAGTAATTGAATTATGATTTAGGGTGATATTTTTAGTTACAATAGTTATTTCAATGAATAGATATTATTCTATGAATATATTAACTATACAAAAAGTAGTTCATAACTACACGACATGTAATTTAACCTATACATTTTGTAAGGTTGATAAATATAATAAGGAATTTAACTATGAAACACACACCATGTATAGTCACCATTTTGTTTAAATATCACAAGATGTTTAATCTAGAAGTAAAAGTAGTGCAGTGTTGGGACACAAAACATGGTGTGTATTTTAGTACACACCCAATTACCCCACATGACCTATATGAAATGTAGCCTAAAAATACTTTCCATGTAGTTTTAAAGAAAATGGAATGATTGTGGTAGTAATTTACCATACGGACTACATCAAATTAACAAAAAAATTAAATTCTATGTACTTTATTTCCTTTGGGTTTTATATACTATTTTCTAGGTTCCGAAATCAGCCATGAAAATATTACAATCTAAATATTTCCCATGTAGAACATGATTGAATTGATTTTTTATCCAAAACACTCTAACTAAGAATTATTTTGGGTCATTTCAATTAACTTATCACTTTAAATGTCATAATTAGGTAGAGGTCAGATTATTTGAGTGGACATGGGGTTTCAGACTTCTTTGGTGACACATAGATGATTTGGTGTAAGTTATCCGTATATCCAAAGTTCGGTACTCATATATATATATATATATATATATATTATAATACAATGGTATAGGCATTGTGTATTATTTAGAGTGTTAGATAATCTCCCATATACAAAGGTTTTAGGTCCTATAAATTGGGTATGGGGTTAATAATCCCTTGGAACCAATAAGGTAAGGGTCGCTCACATGATAGATGTTGTAATAAACCACCCACTCATGAAGTGAATGACCCCATCCATGAATTTATGTACTCCCTAAAACAATTTTCCTTACTCAATGTGATGTGGGACCTATATAAGGGTTAGTTACTCTATTGACTAACAGTTATCTTTGTCAAGGCATGGCCCCCCTAAAAATAATTTTGTTATGTGACATGGGTTTTTATTAGAATGGATTGATATGTAATAAATAGTTTAACACTCCCTTAATTGATATCTATTCCATAAAATTGTATGAGTTCCCATAGATGTTTCTGAAGAGGTAGTATAAAAAATTGAAGACGAGAGAGGTTTGGATGCTTCAAGTCTTACAACACCTCTAGCCTGATTGTTTTCATTTGATATTTGACTTACACCTATTCTATGATCTATATAACTTGGTATCCACATTGTACTTTGAGCATCCCTATTTTATTATGAGTTATGATCCTTTGTATAAAAGATATGATATAACTAGGGATTACCTATATCCTAGATAATTATAGTTTTAAATCATATTTGGTTTTATTGTCTTTTATTCAGTTTACTCTATTGTTCTAAAGAGTGAGATAACATTTTAATTTATCCTTCTTTTTCCATTTTCAATGAATCATATTGAGTATGTTTATATTCTCCCATTTTTAGGATTTTTTCCCAAATGTGTTTTGTAAGTGAATTTAATTCGTAGTTAAGAGATGATCTCTGAATATATGGATATGGTTTCACCTATTTAAAGTGGGAATTTGGCATCACTTAGTGGTTAATGATGGATGTGGTGACAACTAATGTTGTAGATTTTTCCAAGAGTATTTTTAGTGGGGAGGATTATTACCATGTTTCATGTTGGTTGTGTTTGAATAATTTTCTAGATATAAAGTTTCTATAATGTTTTCTTATAGGGAAATGTACTCAGAGTATGATGTATCTAACTTTATTGTATATATATTCACTTTATAAATATATAAAATGAGTGCAGTTGGTTATTTAATATAATGGAGATGTATGTATGTTGTAGGTTTATATAGGATAAGGCCTCACACAAGTTTTTATGAATTTATGTTATTATACTCAATATATTTACCTATTGGAGGTGTTATTATGGTGACACACTTCCTCTTTCCACTCGCCTAGTCTGGGTCCTAGTGGGTAAGGCCATATTAGAGTGGTTTTATAGATCTTGAGTCTTGGAGATGAAATTTGGAGTTGTAGTTCTTGTAATGTTTTGTATGTGAATTTATAGATACTATATTAAGGGGTTCTCATTTTTTCAGAATAGAAAACCTAGTGTTGGTTCTGTGATTGATCTATTATTTCAGTAGAAATATAATAACCTAACAACTGAATTGGAACTCCAAGGCACCAATTTAAGGGTACAGTTAGGATGATATATGCATCATTTAGTGTTTAGTAATGAAATTTCATGTCCTTCTTATTTCATGAATCATGAAGACTTATAAATTATATTTATTGTTGGGGTTATAATGAGCCCATACCACTAGTTCAGTCGCTTATCAATAATCAATTGATCGATGTGGCATTGATATAGAGAATCAGTTGAGAGATTTATTGTTTCCATGGAAATAGTGGCTGGTTCTATACCCTTTGTTCTTGGTGAATAATTTATTTAAGAGATGATTTTAGATTCTTTTATGATTTTTAGGAGTCCTCATAGTTAATGTGTGTTGTAGGAGAATTTTATCATCCTAAAAATTTATTTAAGAATAATAGTTTCCTTGACATCTTTTTTAGCACACAACAACGATCTTTAATTGAAATGAGATATAATTTAAAAGTATTATTATTTAAATATTAATGTTATAAACATGTCATTAAATTAGAATTTTTAAGTATTAATAATCACATTATAAAAAATATTTATAAAGGTGTCAAATAATGAAAATATACTGATTAATTTATAATAAATAAGTTCTCAATTTCCATAAAGTCATTTTACGCTTCAAAAATATGTTTTCTTCCAAAATTTTTTAAATTTCATTATTTGTGTGGATATTAAAATTAATTCCGTTCACTTTTATAAATATTTTATGAAAAAATAAATATCATTATTAAATAATCATTATAATATTTTCATAGGGTTATATTTTGGTATTTTTCTATGAATATTTTTATTTTAAGGAATAGTAAAAAAATACCATTCCAATAAGAATGTGATTTCTTTTGTGTAAAAAAATAAATTTAAAAGTTCCATTCTCTTTGGTATTTTTATATAAAATAAAGTAATATCTATTTTATTTTATATAATCTAAATAATTTCATATTTAAATTATAAGATTTTTTTAAAACATAAAAAAATTGTTAAAAAAAATTCATCAACTATTATGTTTTTTATTAAAAATAATTTTTATACCTATAGAAATTTAATATTAAGAAATTTATTACATATTTTGAAATAGAAGTTTCAAAATGATTAAACTGTAATGAACCTGACCATTCTAGCCCACTTTCCTTGTTTAATTTATTACATTTTCACAAGATATAAGTGATTTTACCCCAAAGGACTGAATGATTTAGTTGTGTTGTAAAATTATGTAACACCCCAAGATTTTGAGGTACATTTCCCTTTGAATAATGAAATATCATGCACTGTACGCAACTTTGAGATTCTAACACACCGCGACGAATCATCTGAGCTGTTATGAATAGTAATACACACTTTTTGAAATTTTATAAATTTTTTCATTCAAAATGGACTTTATTTTTCGATTTTGAATATCTAAATTATCTAAGGGTGAATTTTTGGTATTATTCTGAAAACATTCAATTTTTGATGAATAGTGAAAAACACAGAGTTATAGTTTAAAACAGAATTTTTATTTAAATATCTATTTATTTTATTTAAATTTAATTTCTATCAAAATAGATACATAATACCTATATAAGTTCAATTTATTTCATTGGAGTTAGTTTATAATAATTTTAGATATATAAAAATTTTAATGAACTTTTCATCGTCTTCTACCCACCTCCTAGAAGAATTTTCAAATTCACATAAAACATAATTTTACTACTTCTGTGAGTGGAATTTCGAAGATCTGAGAGAAACAGTTAATATCAAGGAGTAAAATTTAGTTCAATAGGATCAAAATAATTTTTGGTGAATAGTAACTTTTTACTTTTATTTACCACGGTTAAAAGTAAATAGGGTAATTAAGGGTAAAAATGATATTATTATTACCCTAACACATGTCATAATTCTATTAGATAAGTATATTTCGACCAAAACAAACCTTAGGAATAAAATATGAACCTCTTTGGTCTACATGTATTAGATTAAGACACTTATTATTATTTTATTAAAAGAAGAGTTAAAAGATTTAAAATCAAATTTTATTAATTAAAATATTTTTAATATAGGGTTAACATAAGATAAATTAAACTATAAATATTCATTAGATAGATAAATATATTTCCTACATAAAAGTATTTTATTTATATTTGTTAGACATTAAATATTTTAATTTCATTATGACACAATGATGATGCATTAATTACTTAATTAATGAAATATTAAAATAATTGATATTATAAACATCCAAATAAATGCAATTTGAGACTTTTTATGAATTACACTAATTTTCTAGATTAATAAGACATATTAGGGTTGGTTAGATTAATTATTTTTGAACCAATAATGCTGTTATGAATTTTGAAAAAACAAAATACCAAATAGTGTCAAAATTGACATTAAAGAGTTTTTAAAACATATATTATATTATTAAATGATATTCTATTCATAAAAATATAAGGTTCTGTCAAAAGACATATATAATGATATGTGTATCCTTAATTAACCACTTAGGGTTCTCTTGGAAGTATATAGTACGTTTATTAAACATATAATATAAAAATACAAAGAGACATGGTAAATGTCAAACTATTAAACTAAGAGTTAAATCTAAAAGATAAAGTTAATATAGTTACCCAAACCTATATAAAACCTATTTGTTGAGGTTTTTTGACCCATCCTCACCGTATAATTTAAATAATTCATTTTGGAGCCATTAGAAACCGAAAATGATTTTATTATAAAATAATATTGCATGTTTTTCCTAAGGTCCCCCTCACACCTCTTAAAAAAGGGCACTCCCCCGTCCCTCTAATACACTCCTTCAAATCCATTTGGCTCAGCCAACCTCAGCCCAAATACCCTATCAACTGTCCTACCTTCATCCTAGTTACCATCCTTTAGTCATAAATCCAACCTATGTAGTCCTTTTCTATCAAATCAAAATGAAGAACCCGAATAATAGGTAAATATCTCACCACCTCTTTCAAGTTATTTTCTTCTTCCACTTACTTTCTCTTTTTTTCCATTCTAAAAAAATAACCCCATTATCTTCTATATACTTCAATGTTATTATTAATATGATACAACAAAATTCAATATTCTATCCATCCTTTGAATGAAATTTCACCATACGTGCGTACGTAAGACTTACCATCTCCACGTCGTGGTGTAATTGTTATTCAATACATTATTATTTGAATGGGTATAATAATGATTTGTAATTTATGTAAATTATAAATATAACACGATAATTATTCTTTATATATATGATATAACATCCAATTATATATTATCTTAATAACAAATTAATGGTATTTTTGCTCGTGCGTACGTACGGATTACCGTCTCCACGAACGCGATGAGATTCACTCCCCATCGTATCCATTTAAGACTAATTTTCATTAGATGATTAAAAATAATGTTTAAATACTTGATATCAATCTGGATATGAATAAGATACATCCAATCCAAAACAAATATGACTCACATAACAATAAATCTAAAGGAAAACGAATCCGTTAGCACTCCAAACAACGATAATACTAAGATATTATTAATAAAGCAGTGGTAAAAGATCATATATGATATAATATTAATGTATATGATTCTTGTATAATTTAATAACAATTATTTCACCATTATAAATGAAGTTAACCTACCCTCAACCAAGGAAAAGTAAATGGTAAGGGTTAATTTCACAATCTCTTTATTATCCGAGGTTGTTTTTACGTAAGTATCTACTAGGACCTCATTATCATCAATATACATGTTTCTTAAAAATGTGTTTGAAAACATTATTACTATTTTATACACTATGGGTTAATGTCAATTATACCGTTTTTTTTAATTTTTCTAAGATGTTTATAAAGGAATCTTTCCGTCGTTTTCCAAACAAGGTCCTTTTTAACCATTTCAACAAAATTAAGCTAAGAATATTTTTTTAACTTATATGATGGGTGAAAATATTTTTTGTCTTTATAAAATCATTTAAGCTTACCTTACAGGCTTATTTGATTATTTTCAAAGTAAATGTTTTATATTATAATTATGTCACTTTTAAATGATTTCAAAAAAGAGTTATTTCTCTCAAATAGTTTTGATTTCATCTATGTCAACATCCTTTGATAGATTTTAAGCTTATTTGAAGTTGATTTATTATGATACAAAACTTTAATATTTTATTGAAGTTTTTGTGATATGTTTGACTGTGGATGTGTTATTTTTATACCATTCATGGTTTATGGATATTGTATTGACATTTCGTATGCTGGTTTTAATACGAATGTTTATGTTTTGTTTAAACCTGTTCATAAGAGGATTGCATTTGAATTTGTTAGTGATGGGTGGATCCTACTGTAGATCCTCAATGCATCGATAGGTCTCATGAGACAAACTAGTGTCTTGGCACAAGGCCTTAACAAAAATCTTATTTTTAGTCTTGGCACAAGGCCTTGACTATCTCGTTATGATAGTCTGACATTATGCATTCCATCATTATGAAAGTGGTTTTTGACATTTCATGTGATTATTCAACTATTAGAATATCCATGTGTGTACGTAAAAGGCATTATTTCTTTTATTTTTTCCATGTTATTCTGAAGTTCAAGTTTAAAATGATTTTGTTTTAGTTATACATTGCCTTAAATTTTTATGCTTCTTTATGAAAGTTTCAGCTATATTGATATCCTTACTAAGAATCCGAGCTCACCCCTTTCCATGTTTTATTTTTCCCATGATATGAAGAAGAATTGTATGACTGACCTAAAAGGATTGTCTGAGGGTATGTGAGTGTGGACTATGGAGACTATGTTGTTTTAGGTTTTCACTGTATCATGTAATGTAAGAATTATGAATATATCTAGTGTTTCCAAGGCTACTAAAATAATCAGTCCTTCGAGACATGATATTTTGTGATCATTCCAATGTTATGTAATAATTCACTGACTCTGGATAACTGTGGTCGGGGCATCACAGTTGTTATCAACATATGTTTAGTACAAACCTTGGAAGATAGATTTTGATAAACTCTGATTAGAGCACATATCCTTAAGATAGGCTTTGTTGATTAGTATAGAATAACTTCCAAGAATTTTGTAATTGTAGAGATTTTGTGAGTTTTCGAAGAAATACATCCCTGTCTAGATATGTGCAGGTAGAGGCGGCTCTGGCACAGATGTACCTAGGGGGATATGCTTAGGATAATTTTCATTTTCTTTAGAAACCATCATGAATCATTTATGAGTATATAATTTCTCAAAGAAATTTTTTTTATTAGTATGGATTATATCCATAAACTATTCAATTTATGTTAATTGTTTTACATGTTTGGAATTATGTATTTCGATTCATAAACTGATCAAGTTTATGCCATTGTTTAGAAATGACACCTAGTGGAAGGAATGGAAACCGTATCAATGCATGCAATCAATGTAGGGATTGACCTCCTGCTCACGATAATTATAGTGGAGGTGGTGATACAACTGGTGCTGATAAGCTTATCACTATACTTGGACAACTCACTCTGGTTATGAATAATAACCTTACCTGTATGGAGCACCCTAATACACAACATTCAATATCAATGTTAGATTTCTTCATAAGGCAACAACCACCAACATTTAATGGGTGTAAAAATCCATTAGTAGCTGAGAAATGGATATATTCCTTAGAGAAAATATTTCATGCCTTGGGGAGTAGTGAAAGGGAAAAAGATATCATGGCAGTTTACTGCCTCACTGGAGATGATAATCAATGGTGGTCATTGATTCAAAACACAAAGGAAGATGATGAAGTATAAAATATGGAATGGGGGGAGTTTAAAGATATTTTATTAGAAAAATAATTTCCTCGTGACCATCGAGTTGATATGGAAAGGCAATTCCTGAGTCTGAGGAAAAAGGGGGATGAGAATGTCACAAATAATGAGGCTAACTTTACAAGGTTAGCGAGGCATGATTTATATTATATACGTAACCCAAGAAGTAATATTGATTGTGTCTTTGATGTATTAAATTCATTTCTCCATTGAGCATTATTCCCACAACACTTCTGGTCATACGAAGATATTGTCTCATGTGTAATCAAGACAGAAAAAGAATTATCTATGTCTTGCAACTTTAAAGAAAAGAAAGAGAAGAAGAGATCTTCTGATCACTCTAGAAAGGGAAATACTGGGAAGAAGGGAAAAGTTGAATATCTATCCTGTAGTAAATTTTAGAAGAAAAACCCCGGTACATTATTGAAGGGAATGGGAGTCTGTTACAAGTGTGGTGAAAAAGACTACCATGCTCGTGATTGCAAGGGGAAAAAAGAAGCTACCGATGTTCAATGCTTCAATTACAGGGAGATGAGACATTATGAAAATGAATATCCTATGAATCATGGGAACTTACCTTAGAAAAGTCCATGGGATCAAGGCCAAGCTTATGCTACCACTACTACTGAGATAGAAGCTCCGAAAGATGTGGTGGCAGGTAATTTAATGGTTTCCTCAATTTTAGAAAATGCTTTATTTGATTCTGGATCGTTACATTGTTTCATATCTTCCCAATTTTCTAAGAAAATTAGATATTTCCAAATTGATTTAACAATGGAGTTTTTAGTCAAAACTCCTAAGGGAAGTATCACTGCAACAATGTTTTTTGAATCAGCTCCCATTAAGGCATATAAACATTTTTTATCTGTTGATCTCATCATCATACCCATGATGGAATTTGATATAATCCTCTGTATGGATTGGATTTTGGACCATGGCGCGAAATATTTTTGTAAGAAGAAGGAGGTTACAATTTTTTATGATGATAAAGAACACCTTATCTGTAGAGCAGAATCATCACCACCTAATTCTTATCTAGATCCACCCCCAGTAGCTCAACTAAATTCAATTACTGGGGAGGAAGAGAATAAAATATTTGTGGGTGAGTAAAGTAATGTTCAAGTAAAGGATGTACCTATTGTGAAAGAATATGTTGATGTGGTTCTAGAAGATTTACCTGAACATACCCCAAAACAAAAAATTGAGTTTTCCATTGACCTAATTCTTGGATCTTGGCCCATATCGAAGACCCCTAATAGAATGGAAACTATGGGATTAGTGGAACAAAAGAAACAACTAGAGGAATTGATTAATAAGGGATTTATTCACCATAATGTTTCTCCATGTGGAGCCCCTATTCTTTTTGTTAATAAGAACAATGGATCAATGAGGTTGTGCATTGACTATAGGGAGATCAATGCTATAACAATAAAGAACATGTACCCCCTACCTCACATTGCTGATTTGTTTGACCAAATTCATGGAGCTCAATACTTTTAAAAGATTGATTTTCGATCTGGATATCATCAGTTATTTGTAAAGAAGTAAGACATTCCAAAAACAACATTTTGAACTAGGTACGGGCATTATGAGTTTACAGTAATGCCTTTTGGGTTGACAAATGCACCCTCTATTTTCATGGATCTAATAAATAGAGTTTTCATGTAATATCTTGATGAATTTGTAGTGGTATTTATCGATGATATATTAGTATACTCCAAATGCTTTGAAGATCATGAAAATCACTTGTGCATTATCCTAAAGACTCTTCAAAGAAATGAAATATATGGGAATTTTAGCAAGTGTGAATTCTGGTTTCAAGAGATTTCTTTTCTCTTCCATATTGTCTCTAAGGATGGAATCTTTATTGATCCTTCTAAGAAGAGAGCAATCCAAGAATGGCCAGAACGGATGAGTATAACTGACGTACGCAGTTTTATTGGTTTAGCGGGTTATTATCGACATTTCATCCAGAATTTTGCCCAGTTGGCTAACCCATAAACAAAGATCACAAGAAAAGGGGTTAAATTTGTTTGGAAAAAAGTGTGTGAAGAATCTTTTGAATAACTAAAGAGAATATTATTCAATGGTCTTATATTGACTCTATGATCGGAGAATGATGGGATTGTTATTTATAGTGATTCTTCAAAGAAAGGACTTGGTTGTGTCGTTATACAGAATGATAGTGTTATTGCCTATGAATCAAGACAACTAAAAATTCATGAGCAACACATTCCTACTCATGATCTTTTGTCAACAGCTGTAATATTTAATTTGAAGATATATAGACATTATTTATATGGTAAAAAATGTGAAATTTATACTAATCAAAATATTTTAAAGTATATTTTCTCACATAAAGTACTCAACATGAGGAGATGGCTTAATCTACTTAAGGATTATGATTTCACGATACACTACCACCTGGGGAAGGAAAATAAGGTGGCAGATGCTTTGAGTAGAAAATATCATGGAGTTTTGAACAGGATGATAGTTGCAAGGGATCTTATTTTCATGGATCTAGGGAAGATGGATATGGGAATTACCATGGAAGTTGAAACATCGACAATTTTTCAAATGGTTTCCAAACCATATTTACTAGAAAGGATAAAGAGTTCTCAGACCGATGATGAATAATTACAAAAAAAGATTAAAGATATGAATGATGGGAGATTGAGTGACTTTGTGTATGAAGATGGAATTTTGAAATTTGGGAAGAGATTTTGTGTTCCCAATATGCCTGGTCTAAAAAGGGAATTGTTGGAGGATTCTCATAGTTCCAATTTCTATATACACCATGGGAGAACCAAAATGTATAGATATTTGAAGGAACATTTTTGGTGGGACTTCATGAAGAGGGAGATTGCTGATTTTGTGTCAAGATGTATGGTTTTTCAACAAGTGAAAGCGGGAAGACAACATCCTGGAGGAGTCATGCAACCTCTTCCCAAATCCGAGTGGAAATGGGATAATATTACAGTGGACTTTTTCATGGGACTACAAAAGATTCGTAGAAGGAACGATGCAATATGGGTCATTGTTGATCGTCTTAGCAAGTCAACACATTTTCTTTCTATAGGAGAAGATTTAATACTTGAACCTCTAGAAAGATAGTATATTAATTAAGTTGTAAGAATTCATGGAGTACGCCTATCGATTGTTTGTGATCGTGATCAACGTTTTACAACAAGATTCTGGAAAAGTCTTCAGAAAGCCCTGGATATTGAAATTCATTTGAGCACTGCCTTCCACCCCCAAACTAATGGAAAATCAGAACGGAAAATTCAAACCATATAATACATGTTGATATCATGCCCAATTGACTTTCAAGGTAGGTGGGATAAATATTTACCTATGTAAGAATTTTCCCATAACAATATCTTCCGTTCAAGTATTCAGATGGTACCATATGAAGCGTTATACAGAAACAGATGTCACACACCATCCTATTGGGATGATGTTAGTGAAAGAAAACTCTTAGGCCCATAACTTGTGGAGGAAATGATGGAAAAGGTGAAGGTAATCTAAAAACACATCAAAGCAGCTCAAAGTAGGCAGAAGAGTTATGATGATAACTGAAGGATTTTGAATTTTAGGAATGAGATCATGTTTTCTTGAAGGTATCTCCATGGAAGGTTGTTATACGTTTCAGTAAGAAGGGAAAATTGAGTCCCAGGTACATTGGACCTTTTGAAATTCTAGAACGAATTGGGGCTGTTGCTTACCGTTTGGAAATGCCGCCAAATCTCTCCCAAGTTCACGATGTGGTCCACTTATAACTGTTGAGAAAATACATGCCTGACCCAACGCATGTACTAAACTATGAAGAATTAGAACTGGAACCTGATCTGTTTTATTGCGAAGAATCCATTAGGATTATTGATATGAGAGTACAAGTATTGAGAAACCGAATGACTCGTCAGGTAAAAGTTCTATGGAGAAACCATAAGATGGAAGAGGAAATGTGGGAACCAGAGGAACTTATGATGAAGAACCACCTGATTTTTTATGCAGAAATACTCTAGAAATTTTAAGGACAAAATTATTTGAAGGAGGGGAGAATGTAACTCCCCAAGCTTCCATGGTATGTTTCCTTTGAATATTACAATATATTGCATTGTATGCAAATTCGAGATTCTAACACACCACGACCAATCAAACTAGCCATTATGAATAGAATACCCTGTTTTTGAATTTTTATAAATTTTTTATTTCAAAATGGACTTCAATTTTGGATTTGGAATTTCAAAATTAGCTTAGGATTAATTTTTGACATTTTTCTAAAAACATTCAATTTTTGATGAATAGTGAAAAACACTAAGTTATACTTTAGAACCAAATTTTTATTTAAATAAATATTTATTTTATTTAAATTTATTTTAGTTCAAAAAAGATACATAATAACTATATAAGTTCAATTTAATTCATTGGAGTTATTTTATAATAAATTTAGATATATAAAAATTTTAATTAACTTTTCACCGTCTTTTACCCACCTCCTAGGAGAATTTTCAAATTCACATAAAACATAATTTTACCAATTATGTGAGTGGAATTTCAAAAATCCAAGAGATACGATCAATATAAAGGAGTAAAATGTGGTTTAGTAAGATAAAAATAATTTTTGGTGAATAGTAACTTTTTACTTTTATTTACCACGGTTAAAAGTAAATTGGGTAATTTATGAAAAAAATGATATTATATTACTCTAACACATGTCCAAATTCTATTGGATAAGTATAGTTCGACCAAAAACAACCTTAGGAATAAAATATGAACCTATTTGGTCCACTTGGAATAGATTAAGACACTTATTATTATTTTATTTAAAGAAGAGTTAAAAGAGTTAAAATCAAATTTTAAAAATAAAACATATTTAATATTGGGTAAACCATAAGATAAATCCGACTAAAAATATTTATAAGAAAGATAAAAATATTTCCTACATAATTTTATTCTATTTATATTTTTTAGACATTATATAATTTAATTTATTTATGACACAATGATGATGCATTAATTACCTAATTAATGAAATATTAAAATAATTGATATTATAAATATCCAAATAAATGTAATTTGAGACTTTTTATGAATTAAAATAATTTTATAGATTAATATGACATATTTTGGTTGGTAATATTAATTTTTTTTGAATCAAAAATTTTGTTATGAATTTATAAAAAACAAAATACCAAATACTGTCAAATTTGACATAAAAGAGTTTTTTAAAGAAATATTATATTATTAATTGATATTCTATTACTAAAAATCTAAGGTTTTGCCAAACGACTTATATAATAATAGGGGTATCATTAATTAACCACTTGGGGTTCTCTAAGAAGTATATAGAATGTTTATTACCCATATAATATTAAAATACAAAGAGAAATGGTAAATGTCAAACTATTTAACTAAGAGTTAAATATAAATGATAAAGTTAATATAGTGACCCAAACCTGTCTAAAATCTATTGGTTCAGTGTTTTTCGACCCATCCCCACCTTATAATTTAAATAATAAAATTTTGTGACATTATAAACCGAAAATTATTTTATTATAAAATAATATTTATAGCTTTTCCTAAGGTGCCCCTCACCCCTCTTATAAATGGGCACTCCCCCTTCTCTCTAATTTACACCTTCAAAGCCATTTGGCTCGGCCATCCTCTAGTAAAATACCTTCTAAATGTTCCTCCCTTCATCTTATAGGACTTAAATTAGTCATAAATGAAACCTAAGGAGTCAATTTAATCAAATAAAAAAGAATAATCCGAAGAAGAGGTAAATATCTCACCACCTCTTTCAAGTTCCTTTCTTCTTCCACTTCATTTCTCTTTGTTGTTTCAATTATAAAATAATTACTCCAGTATCTTCTATATAATTTTATGTTATTATAAATATGTTACAACCAAATTTGTTATTCTATACTCCTTTGAATGACATGTCACCATACATGCGAACGTACGACTTACCGTCTCCACGTCGTGGTGTAATTGCTATTCATTACATTATTATTTGGACGGGTATAATAATGATGTTTAATTGATGTAAATAATAATTATAGCATGATAATGGTTTTTTATATATGATATAAAATCATATTATATATTATTTTAATAACAAAAGAATGATATTTTCGCTCGTGCGTACGTACGAATTACCGTCTCCACGAACGTGATAGGATTCATTCCCCATCATATCCATTTAAGACTAATTTTAATTAGATGATTAAATATAATGTTTAAAGAATTGATATAATTTTATATGTGAAAAAGTTAAATCCCATAAATAACAAATATGACTCACATAACAAATAATATAAAGGAAAACGAATCCATTAACACCCGAAACAACGATAATACTAAGATATTATTAACAAACAAATGTTAAAAGATCATATATGATATAATATTAATGTATATGATTCTTGTATAGTTTAATAACAGTTATTCAACCATTATAAAAGAGGTTAACCTTCCCTCGATCAAGGAAAATTTCAAGGTAAGGGTTAATTTCAAAATCTCTTTATTATCCGAGGTTGTTTTTATGTAAGTATCTTATGGGACCTCATTATCATCAACATCCATGTTTCTTAAAAATTTATTTCAAAACATTATTACTATTTTATAGACTATGGGTTAAAGTAAATTATACCCTTTTTTTTACTTTTTATAAGATGTTTATAAAGGAATATTTCTATCTTTTTCCAAACAAGATCCTTTTTTAACCTTTTCGACAAAATTAAGGTAAGAATATTTTTTTAACTTATACGGTGGGTGCAGCTATTTTCTGCCATTATAAAATCATTGAAGCTTCCCTTACAAGCTTATAAGAATATTTTCAATTTAGATGTTTTATTTTATAATTATGTGACTTTTAATTGATTTCAAAATAGAGATATTTATCTTAAATAGTTTTGATTTCATCTATGTCAACATCCTTTGATATATTTTAATCTTATTTGAAGTTGATTTTTTATGATACAAAACTTCCATATTGTATTGAATGTTTTGTGATATGTTTGACTATGGATGTGTTATTTTTATACCATTCATGGTTTATGGATAAATTATTGACATTTCTAATGCTAGTTTTAATACGAATGTGTAGGTTATGTTTAAACCTGTTCATATTAGGAATGAATTAGACTTAGTAAGTGACGGGTGGAGCCCGATATAGCTCCTCGATACAACGGTAGGTCTCATGAGACAGACTAGTGTCTTGGCACAAGACCTTGAAAAAATATTATTTGTAGTCTTGGCACAAAGCCTTGACTATGTGGTTATGATAGTATAAAATTATGCATTCCATCATTATGAAAGTGGTTATTGATATTGCATGTGATTATTCTTCTAGTAGAATATACATGTGAATAAGTAAATGGAATTATTTTATTTTATTTTTTCCATGTTATTATGAAGTTCAAGTTTAAAAAGCTTTTTTTAGTTATATATTTCCTAAAATGTTTATTCTTATTTATAAATGTTTCTGCTATGTTGTTATCTTTACTGAGCATTTGAGCTAACCCCTTTATATGTTTTATTTTTTGGAAGGATGTGAAGAAGTATTTTATGACTGACCTGCAGGGATAGTCTGAGGGGATATGAGTGTGGACTATGGAGACTATATTGTTGTAGTTTTTAACTTTATTATGTAATATAAGAATTATGAATGTATCTTGTGTTTCCAAGGCTACTAAACTAATTGGTCTTTCGAGACTTGATCTTTTGTGATCATGCCAATGTTATGTAATAATGCACCGAGTCTGGGTAACCGGGGTCGCAGAGTTACAAACTAGATAATTAAATGAATAATACATTAAATTTTTAAAAAACAAATATAAAAAACATTGTGAATGTAAATATTGTGTATCCTTTAACTCATATAAATATCCATTCTTTATATCATTAGGAAATGAAACATATGAAAGGGTTGTTCTCAGATGCTTTGTAAGGGTTAATCCCATCATAATTTCTCTTTAGTAAATGAGGCATAATCAATATGGAAAGTTATTTAATTTAAAATAAATTCCCTTTAATCAATAATACGAGAATGGAGAATAATATGGTAGGAATAAATAATTATTAAATAATTCGAAAAAATAATATCAGTAACTTAAAACATATCCATGGATATCATAAATATTCAAATAATCACTTGAGAATAAATATTAATAATGGATATCACACCTAATGAAATAATCACATGAATAAGAATAAATGATCACATAATGATGGAATTCATAATTTCACACATCATATACATACTCTTAGGGACTCATTCTAAGATATAATACATAAAATGGTAAGGCCACATCCAAATACCCAAACTAATTTGTCTTATGAGACCCATCGATTCATCAAGGGGATGTAGCAGGTCATTCTAGTAACATACATAGTCCAATAAATTCCCCATATAAATAAATAATATAACACAATAAATATATATTAATAATCAATAACAGTCTAAATTGGAATATCTAGAATATGGAATGCTAATAATTTAATAAGTCGAATTGATGATAAACCATATATAAAAGTAATTATGATACAATCATTAAAAAATATATATAATTTATTATAAGTAAAATAAGGTTTATGTTTCTTATCAATATAAATAAAATAAAAAGTTAAATAAAACAATTAATGAGTAAAATTTATTTTCTATTTTAAAATAGCTTTTAAAAACAATCAATTTTTTGAATTTTAGTGAAAAAATTATTTGTAAAGAATTAATGAATGTTGAAAAGTATTTTTTAAATAAATGATTGGTTATGAATGTGGGAAATTTTAATCATGTCATGTATATTAAAATAAATATTCCTTTCACATATATAGTAAAAATATATAAAGGTGACTTGTTTGAAAAATGAAAAGTTTATTCCTAATAAAAGATTTTATAAAAATTTAATCATGGGTAAACATTTATTTAATAAATCATTAGATAATATATAAAATATTCTTTAAAATATTTCATTGAAAATATGGATATTGAAGAAAAATATTCTGAACGTTGTGCAAAAATTGTCAATTTTCAATAAAAATATTCGTTTGTGCTCTTGAGTGTTTAAAAAATATAAATGAAAATAAAACATATATTTTTTTAAAAATAACTAGTGGAAAATCAAATGTACTTGATTAAAGATGTAAATATCAAATAATTCTCCCAGTGGATACATAAACAAAACAAACTGAAATAATGATGATATTGTGAAATAAACCCATAAAACCTTGGTTACATTTAAATAAATTCCCCATTAACGAAATAATATCAAATGAAACATTGAATACCATGAATAAAAATATATTATAGATATAAAATATCAATGTTGTTTTATATACACCTCATAAAAATAAATGTATGTTTAATACCAAATATGTCCTAATTGAGTTGAAATTGAGGAGAAATCTCATGTAAGATCATAAAATTGAAGTGATAATTAATCAATGAATGGGTTATATGTATAAAAATTAATTATAGATAAAACAAATGGGAATATAGATTCAATTAAACAAATTTAATTATACACAAAATCATATAATATTAAATATTATAAATAAGTAATATAAACCAATAAAATGAAATTGAGTTATGAAATACCTTACCATATTGAAAATATCAAGTCAAATACCTTTGTATGAAATAATTCAAATTTCAAATTAATATACCATTAAATATTATGGATTAATGAAATAATTTGTAAAATGGATAGTATATACACAATATAAAAGAAATTTTGTGAATAACAGTAAAATATGCCTTAGAGGAAGAAAATTGAGATGAAATATCCTCCAAAAAAATGCATTAAGGGAGTAAGGATTAATCAATAAAATTATAATGTGTAATAAATGTAACTACAGGAATAGAAAGTGAAAACAATAAATAATAAAATCATATTACACTTCATAGATGATCACATCATAACATAGTCAACAAAGTAAATGTACAACCCAATGAATGAAAATTGAGTGAAGAAACCAAATACCCCATGTTCGATTCATCGCTTATGTTATTTATATATATAAATATTAAAAATATCTTAATTATTAACATTATTAATAATTATTTCCATTTTATTTTTCCATTTATTTTATTTATTACCATGTTGTATTTAATTATATAATAAATTATGTTTATGTCGGATGTTTTGATAATATTTTTGTTAAAATCTCAAAAATGACTTAGAAGGGTTGAGTATGGTCAATGAATCAATTTTACCATAAAATACATAATAATATTCATGATATAATTTTAACTTTTTTTTAAAAAATTATATTTTAAAACTATCCTTGATGTATTTTAATGAAAAAGGAACTATGTTATAATCGTAGAGACGATAAACCATACATAGGTATGATTAACGTTTCCATTTTTCAATGATCATAATTGAAAGAAAATAAGAATAAATTTATTTTTGAGTGTTGTTATTATAACATGAATATCATATGATTTATTAAAATAAACATATATACAGTTTTCATGTTATGTGGTTATGAAAAAAGAATCGCATCACTTTGTGGAGGTGGTAATTCACTGGTACACACGAACAACATTTTAATCATTTAAAATAAAACAAAGGTAAGAGATTATATGATATATATATTTTTATATTTTTATATATAATTATATATTAAATTTATCATTAAACCCATCCACGAGTGTTGGTGAGGGAAAATGAATTACATGAGTTCGCATAGTGGTATTCCAGCGTACACACGATGGACGATATCATTTTTTATTTGATATAAGAAGAGATAGATATATGATATGCCATTAAAACATATCAGTATATTTGATATAATAATTTTTTTACAACATCATGTTTTAATTAGATTTTTAATAGGTGGATAAATACCTAAAAGAAAAATGCTTGGTTAAGAATGATACATCTTCTTCGGAAAACCTCCTTTGATTTACATAAAAATATTTCCTAGGAGTAATTTATAATAAAAACAAATCCTAAATAAGTTATACATGAAGTAAGGAAGTTATTTTGGAATGTAATGTAAAAATGGATATCTATGTTTGGAGGAAAGAGGATATGATGTTCCATTTTGTAAGTGTTTGTTCATGAACTTTTAGAATTTCTTAATGTAATAAATTACTATAAAATTTTTCTAATTTAAAATTTATATAAAATGATATATTTAGAAAATTGGATTAGTAAGGGATGAAATAATATCACAAAATAAAATTTGAACAAGTTTATATTATGTTTTTACCCTCATCTTTTTATTTTAACCCACATTACCACCTTTTGATAATTACCACAATATTAATGTTTTTACTCATTAAGAGTAAAGAAAGTTTCTATAAAAGGAAAGAGGCCTATAATTGGGCCATGGGTGATGTTAAAAACTATATACCACAATGTTAGATGAATAATATATATATTTTTAATTTTAAATAATTTAATAAAACATTTTTTGTTATAAAATATCATTAATGTCATTTTGACACGATTTCATTAATTTACCCGTAAAATCTTTAAAAAAAGTGGTAATTAAAATATATAACTTTTACAGTCCCCTGACAGGTTATAATTATATAAAAATAATTTTATTAAAAATATTATTCAAATTATATTACTTTTAATATTTTTTTTAAAATCATTTAATTTATTTTCCTTTTAATTATATATTTTCAGCATTAGGGTTGCGTAAACATTAAAGGTAATTTATTAATCACTAGAAAATAAAAATAAAAAATATATTTTAAATAAAAATTATTTATTATTTAAATTAATATTTTTCACAAAAATACCTCCTTTTTATCCCTTGCAAGCAAATTGGAGGTTTTTAAAATTAAGAGAGTGAAATTTTGTCCTCTTCATTACTTAAATTAGTGTACATGTCATTATCATAACCATATGCCTCCAAATTGGGACATTTTTCGAACTTAGATGATATAGTGATGAAATATGGATAGAAAATAGACATTAGACATGTTTTTAGGTTATTATAACCCATATCTAGTTTTTCAAACCCTAGGTATACATGTCTTACCCTTAACCACATAAAAATATTTTTACTATTTATACTATTTGTTGAGAAAAATAATTATATTTAACTTACCACCAAATAGTTATTATGATGATTCTAAATATGTAATATTTTATATAAATATCAATTCTCATATGTTATATAATTTAAATTTAAAATGAACTTTCCAAACATGTCGAAAAACAGTTTTATCAAGAAATGTATTTTCATTGATTATGTTAATTTAACACTAACTATTTGAATAAAAATAATAATTATATAAATTTCATTCAATATATATAGATAAAATTTATTAATTTCTTTTATAAGAGTATGATTTTGGGGTAATTTTAATTAACTAAAATACAGAAGCATTAGGCGTAGAGAAAGATTTTCCTGAAAAATGAGATTTTAAGCCTAAAAATAAACTTATACTAAAGTCAGATACAAATAATATTAAAATGTTATTAATTAATTTAAATAAATATAAATAATAGTTATTCTAATTTGAAATTTAATTCAAATCATAACGATAGTTCAAAATTTCTCAATTTATTGAAAAGAAATAACACCTTTATAAAAAATATAATTTTCACTATTCATTGAAGAATTAAAATTTTCCAAAAGATGCCAAAATATCACGCTTTGATAATTTTAACATGATTATTTAAAAAAATCAATTTCAATTTTAATAATAATTTTTTTAAATTTTAGTGAATTTAATATATTATTTTCTCATAAAAAGAAATAAAAATATTTTGGATAACAAATATATTTTTTAAGCATGTAAAGATTAAAAGAACTGATTCATTACTTTCCAAAATATTTTATTTATATAATATATTTATTCATAATTTTAAATTTTTTTTATTAATACTTAAACTGCCAACCTTAACGAAAAGTTTTTAACAATCACATTTAAATTGTGTATTGTAGTTCGTTTAACACGATGTTGCATGTTGTGTATGCTACCAAACATAATGACTTTCTTTTATAATCATTTTTTGTTACATAAATAGTTCAATTTCAAATTTATTAACAATGAATAGTAACCAAGTTAAGATTTTATCCCCACTATAATCTAAATATAGTTTAATTAAGGTTAAAACTACGGTAAAAGGTCTCCAAGTCAACCCAAATCACTTGAATTTATTTAATTTGATGTGCTTAATTTTACCATTTCAATCCTAACATACAATATATTTCATTTTGGGGTCATTTTTCTTTGATATTGTATTTTATATTATTTTAATTTATGAATATTGAAAATTGACACTCTCTATATTTTAATATCTATAATATATATTCATTGGAATAAAATGATGTTATTATAATTTATATCTGATTATTATTATTATTAATAATTTTTTTTATTATATAAATTTTTCTTTTATTTTGATTGATCATATAATTATCTTAAACTCTTACGTAATAGTAATGCAAGTATTCTATAAACATTAGAAAACATATAGTAACTGATTTTAAAAACAACAAAAAATATATTTTTGATGAATTATAGTGTAATAAAAATTATATGGTTAATAATTATTAATAGTTATAAGTAAAATATTTCAAATTATAAATACATTTAAATATTGATGACTTCAAAGTGAAATTAAATTAATAGTACCAATAATGAATTTTATGATATTTTATGTTGAATAAAATTTTATTAAATGATTTAAAATAAATTAAAAAGTTTAAAGGGAATATATGGAATAATAAATGGTCTAAAATATTATATATATACCATTTTAATCCACTTAACTCATTAAAAGGGAATTTATAACCCTTAACGGCTAAAAAATGTGTCACCACTGTTAATGATAAAAAGGGTTAACGAAGGAGTCAAACAAAAAAAGAAGGATTAAAAGTACACGAATACCTATCTAAATTTAATGAGATAATGAGAGTTGCATGTTAGAATATTTTTATTTTAATCAATTTTCATTTAAAATCATTTCATTTAAAAAATACAAAAATGTAATTTAAATCATTATTGTAATTTCAATTTTATCATTTTCTAACTTATTAAAAGGAAAATCCTCTCATATATTCCACACACATTTTGAGCACTCAATCTTGGCCAAGCCCTATTCAAATCTTTTTAAAAACTTCTTGCACATGAAATAGTTTCTATGATCTCATCAAATGAACCACCAATAAGGATAAATGTGTAATCCAAATATTGTTTTCCTATGAAATGGTATAACTATTTACTGAGAATTATACTTTTATTTCAACTCCTACATGTATTAAATCTTATTAAATCATGATAAAATAATAAAATTGATATATCAACTATACTAAAATTTCTTTATGACTGTGGTACAAGAATTTTTATTATCTTTTTCTATCATATGGGTAACAAAAACATCATTTTGTGTATGTGTGTGTAACACCCTAGACCCAGATTCTACTTAATAGGTTCCTTGAACCTGGTTGGCCCCATGTCCTCAAGTGAATCTCCCAAAATTCAAGAGGATTCAAACTATAAAAAAGGCCTTGGTTGTGTACTTTTGGAGCCTATTCCCAAATTACCATATTGTAGAACATCAGATAATCATAAACATAGAAAAATAGTTGTAGCCAGATAAGTTAATAGAATTCACATCCGATGGAGACAGATCAATAATAACTGGGACAATTGGAATGAAATATGGTAACTGATGATTATATATATAATGTCACTAGAAAGCCAGAAAAAATTGATATAATGTTGTTGAAAAACATGAAAAACCCAATGCAGCAAAAACTAAATATATAAACTATCCCAAGCATCCCAAGTTATAGCTCGATCATCTGCAACTAGCTTGATCATAGCATAGTAGGAAATCAAGTGTCTAATGTATTATTCTTATATTTATCAACACTATCATTCATGTAATCTTTCCTTTGGTATCAATGGTGCCCGAAAATGGTTTTTGAAAAATCTCAGTGGGCCACCACTAATGGTGTCTAAAACATTCATCCCATGTAATGGATATGTTATAGTGTGAAGGAATACATATATAAATTAAATAATTATAATGAAACTAAATACCAAAGTACCTGCTTTATCCCTCAACTGGTGTCTGATCATGTAACTACTTATTTTGTTAATTAAATTAAAAGTTTATATTAATAGGTCAAGTGAGTCTTATCCAGCACAAATATCACCTCGTTATAGTATAAATTATGAAGGTTACAAGGTGTAACAAAGAAACCATGATTGATAACTAATTTGAAGTGGTTCCATGGTAATCATGAAGGAAAAAAAGACCATAGGAGCCACTAACAACACTGTTACTGAATCTAATAAAGGGTTAATAATGTAATCCCATGAGTACCATCCAAATAATTCCCAGAATAATTTTTCTAACCATGTCCTAAGAACACATCCTAGGTAAAATCCAAGATCAGCTATGGTTGAACCCAAGGATGTAACCAAGGTACCTCATGTCATGATGGATTCATGGTGTTTATCCAAGTAATTTTTAATAATAATGAAGGTATCAGATAGTTTTATATCAGTAATCCAGCGACAGATAAGGATTGGGTCCCTGTCTAGGTCTCACCCAAGGAAACCAACATCATTTCATTAGAATGAATTCATTGAGTAACCAAGTCATTATTATGGGAATCCAAGAGATATAATGAGTCTATCATTCTTATAAAGATTTCTAGGTCTGTGTTCATAAAGATAAACCATACATTTTTTTCATTACAATTAATTTTTTCATATAATAACTATGTCATTAAAAAATTCATTTAGATCAGGCCTTTCCTTTCAGTAGTTTGACAAGACCATGTAGCATGCAAGATTTTAATTAAAACCAATTAAGCCAATTTCAATAAATAAGGTTCACTCTAATACCTTCCATAAACTTTGTAAGGTGTGATATCAATGTGCAGCCAAACATTCATTTACATTTAACAAGTCCAAGTCATAGACATTAGTATTCTAGAGATGATATCTGTTGAATCAATTACCTACACTTAAGAACATACATTAGGCAGATCTAGTGAAAGTGACATTGTAAAAAACATTCAAAATTTCACAATTCAATAGGAATTTAATATAAGGAGGCATACCATTAGTGTGGTTAGGCTCTGGCACACCCAAAAAATTTCCCAAATGTCTTTAAACACTAAAAACTCAATTATGGAATATCACCCTTCTTGGGATATTAGGAGTTGTGGAAATAACCACCAAGAACCAATCCAAATAATGGAAAGAGAATAACCATATGGTTCTAATGACTATAATCAAGGAATATGAATTCAATAAACTACACTTGATGAAATTGGAAAGACCCACACAACAATTTCCGAAATCAATGAAGAGTAGGGATGATATATAGACCCCCCCCACATCATAATTGTACGAATATACTCATCTAGTATCAGCCTCTAATTCATCCTGGTTCAAAGTAGATTTGAAAATGGGTTTAAAATCCTAATCCTTTAAAACTAGTTCGACAAAATAGAAATAAAGAAAAATGAAAAAGTACTAGATTAATTACCATTTCACATCCAATGTGACAAACATAAGATCGATCATACCCTAAAAGAATGAAATCTCTCAATCCCTATATTTGGCCTTTAAATGATTCAAAATGAGAGAAATGAAGGTTCATCCCATTAGAAATCTGAATAGGTAATAAGGATGAGGCTAATTAGTTCAATAAGGGTAAAATGGTTATTTTCACGAAAAAAGCGAATGCCTATTTTGGCCTCATGCTTTTCCGAACTATGCACCATCCATGCATGGGTACTTAGAAGAAAGAGGGAACTCCCACAATAAGGCCCCATGGTTGGAAAAATCATGTGCCAACCATGCGAATTGGCTCTACCAAAAAATCTAGTCCATCTTCATGGTTTAGACTAACCATGGGACCTCCCCACACAGTTTACTCTAATAGTGATACAAGACGATTTTTCCCAAAAAAGTCAGGTTCCGGGCTCCAAAAAAGCCCTAGTCACACCTAAGACCTTTATGAAATCATTGAGAATATTTAAAAGGTCCATAATTATGGGTCAGACCAAAATTTAAAGGATCCACATATGAGTAAAAAAAATCATTCTTATAATCTTCCCCCTTAAAGGAAATTGTCCCCATGTTCACCTTCTAAGGGTGGTGAAACACTACCTGACAATAAATCTATCCATTGGGCACATTCATCAGCCTCCCACTCATCCATTACATGATCATTCTACCATATCTTCTATACATGAGGGATAGGCTGACCTTGTAGAGACTTCAAAATCCTATCAATAATAAATATAGGATACTCCTTAGAAGAAGCATTGGAATCATGTTCAAACTCTTCTGGTTCAAATGTATAGGATGAGTCTTCTTGATAATAGAAAAGCTATGAAAGGATGAAGATGTCAAGTGTTTTACGATACCTCTGAGGTAGTAACAACTGATAGGTCATCAACCCGACCCTTTCCTTGTTCTCAAATTACCATACATAAAAAGGGTATATATTACCTTTCTTATGTAAATATCTATTCCCTAAACTGGGTAATACATGTAGGTAAAAAATAATCCATATCCTTGAAATCTAGAGGTATTCAATGGTGACTAACACAATGTTTTTGTCTAGAGTGAGAATTGGTAATATGTTTCAGGATCAGTGGAACATTCACTAAATGTTTCTTCACAAGGTGAGGACCTAGAAGGCTTCCTCACATTCCTGTCGCCAACACAAGGGTGAATGACAATGCCTACCAAATAAGGCCTCAAAAGGATCCATCTTAATTATCACTTGAACTATTTTATTACAGGAGAACTCGATGAGAGGGATATGCTTCTCTTAAGTACCATCGAAATCAAGAACACTGATCATAGAATTTCCTCTATAACCAATATTGTCTATTCGAAATATCCATCTGTCTAAGGGTGAAAACATGTGCTAAGAAGGACCTGTGTAACCATATCCTCCTACAACCCATTCCAGAACTGTGACGTGAAATGAGAATCCCTATCAGAAACGATATTACATGGGACATCATGTAATCATATGATGTCACATACTTAAATTATTCCCAAATCATCATATGAGAACATCTCCCTAATATGAATGAAGTGGGATTATTTCATTAGTCGGTCAATAGGTACCCATACAATGTCTCTACACCTCATATAATTATGTAAACTAACTACAAAATCCATAGAAGTATATTACCATTTCTATTCCGTGACAAGAAGTGGTTGTAAAAAGCATGAAGGTATCTCAGGATCTACCTTCACCTGCATACATGTGGAACACATAGTGATAAATCCTTATATCTGTTGTTTCATATGAGGCCACCAATAATGGTGTTGAATATATCAATAAATTTTGGAGATCCAAGGTAGAACTACCCATTGAAAATAATGTGACTCTTGCATAAAATCCTCTCTCATATTAATATGAACCCATACATGCCCATGAATACGTAGGTTATTATCTCTGTACATAGACCAATATGGAGTCAGGTAAGATCATGATATACTATCAAGAAGAATGATGCCCATATGATCTGAAAATTTCCTACCCTTCACCTTCACTATGAGGGATGAGGTGAAAATCAATTTTGAGAGGTAGTACTTCCCATGAATGTTTTGAAACTCCAAATATTGTTTATAAAAGAGGGCCATTAACTTCTATTTATCACTGGATTCTCAAATGGCCTATGCCTAAATTTTCTAATTCAGTGCATTAGTGACTACGTTTCCATTTCCATGCATATAGATTGGTTCAAAATCAATGGAATGAAGACATTGAACCCATATTCTTTTTCTCTAATTCAATTCACCCTATTAAAAGAGATATTTTAGGCTATTATGGTCTGTATACTCCAAAAGCACTCACCCAAAAGATAGTGTCACTGCCAACATAAGGAATAGACAATTGTTGCTAACTCATGTTTGTGAATCAGGTAATTTCTATCATGAGGCCTTAATTTCTGAGAACCATATGAAATGAATCTATACCTTGACATCAGCACTTATCCTAGTCTGATTATTGATGCATCACTAAAGATGATATAAGATATTCCTAGCTCTGGAATAGTCTGAATAGGTGCTGGGAGAAGCCTCCCATTCTTCTCCTAAAAGGATTTCTCATGCCCTTTTGACCATAGAAACATAACACAATAATTTTTTAGACCAGTTAGAGGTGAATAAAGGTGTAATAAGTCTTGTTTTAAACACATTTAATATCCATCAATCCCTAAGAAACTCTGTTTATCAAACATGTTCTTGGTTTTCTCCCAAGAAACCACATCACTATCCTTATCTAGGTCCACAGAGACTCCTGATTCTTAGATAATATTACCCTATAAGTGAAATTTTTTAATCTAGAAGTGTCACTTAGTGAGCGTGGCATAATGGTTATTCTCTATCATTGTACTCAAAATGACATCAGTGGAATTTTCAGGGTCTCTAAGAGTGTGACAATAAACCAAAGTGTTGTCTACAAATAATTCAAAAAAATAATCCAAATTGAGGTGGAACACCTTATTCATCAGAGCCATGAAAATCGACGACACGTTTTTAAGATATAACTACATAATGAGGAACTCATTCAGAACATACATATTATGAAAAGATGTGGGATGTATGTCTGATGGACTGACACACACCTGATGATAGCCCGATCTCAAGTCGATCATACAGAAGACCCCACCACCTTCGAGATTGTCAAAGAGATTGTTTATTCAAGGTAGTGGATGCAATTTCATGACTGTTATGTGGTTCAACCTTCTGTAATCGATTCATTGAATAAGGGTCCCATCTTACTTCTTTGAGTAAGTAGAAGTATTCCTCACAAGGAAGTGTTGCACTATATGAATCCTCTAGCCTCTAGATCCACTAAAAATTGATTGAGACCTTAGATATTAGTATGTGCCATCCTATATGGATGAATGGAGACCAGAGAAACTCTTGGAAAAATCCCGATCATATACTCTATGAACATCTCAGGAAGTAATCCAAAATAGTTGTACAGAAATAAATCCCTGAAATGGTCTACTTTCAAAGGTAATTTAGCCTCGTATAAAACATGATCCTCTATGAAGATATTTGAAATATTGGCAGTCACACCACCAAGACCAGGATGCTCTGGTCTAACCCTACTATCCTAGACAGCCCACTCACCTTTATGTTGAGAACTTCTACTGTCTTGTGATATGAATGATACCTTTAGGTGATAATAGTCTAAAAAGGAATCATATGGATCCAACCAGTCTATCCTAAAAATGACATAGAATCCTTTAATCTCAAGGATAAAGAGGTTTCATAAGTAAGGTTAACTTCCTACCTCAAAGGTATAGTCCCAGTTGGTGTATTCCATCTAAATATACTCTCAACGACATATCTAGGGAAATAACACCATAGATAAACTATATTTCCAGACCAGGATGTTTCATGATAAATAAATATATGAAAGCGTGCGAAGAACCTATGTAATATAAAGAAGATACTATATTGGATTCTACCTGAATACAACCCCATTCTATAGATGGCCATCATCCCAATCCTTAGCTATCAGCTGTAATGAATCCATTTGGCTTAATCAATGTCCCTACGAAACGACTATATTACCATGATCAAAACTACTTTACTGGCATGACTAGTGATCATAGGTCTCACTAACATCACCACAACCTCCTCATTGATTAGTCCACCTAGTTCTACTCAAATAACCCTGCTAACGTGGTGTAAAAAAACCATCCCCAAAAGGTGGAAAAAGTGTGGGTCGTCTTCCTCTAGAGGATGATGGAAATTTATGACAGAAACACTAAAGATTCCACATACAACTACTATCCTAACACCCTAGTTGGTCTATATCACACTGAGGATTTAGATGCCCTGTATGTGCTCACATGTGACACACTATAGAGAATCCTACACGAGTACCATATATACCATTTCCATAATTAGAAACATCAATATATATCTTTCTACTATTTAAAGAACTACTAGCCTAATGTGACAATAGTCAACTATGCTCAATACTGTCACCACCCCTTAGGTTGTGCTTAGTGATTAGAGTTTGATTTATGATCTCAAAGAAAGTAGTTAGGAAAAACACATTCTTCTGAGTATGGATGGTAAACTAGATCACATTCTTGAGTAATATAGCATGATAAAGCTCATCACTAACTATAATAGGTGAAAATAACTGTAACTCAGTGAAACACACTGAATACTCTATAACTGAAATAAAACTCCGCTCGAGATGTAGGAAATATACGGATCTATAATCTAATAGTGTTTGTGGAAGAACATTTCATACAAGGAAGTCTAAAAATTATCCCATACCATGTCTTGATGGGGGGAAGCATGATTAATGACATCGCACCAACACCAAGACTAATTACGAAGCATGTGCACAAAAGTTTAACCCTCTACTCTAGAGGCATCTCAAGATTCTCAAGGATAGAAAAATTGTCTTCTAGGAAATAATCGACAGCCTGTGGACCGCCATCCACTGAAAAGGTAGGAGGATACTTTAGTTTGAACCCCAAAGTTAGATCAGCCATTATAAGTTTAGCTTTTGGAGCATCATGCTTGGAATGCATCAAATGTAGGAAACCATCATGAACATGTGAATCTATTTCTAGATTAGGTACAACATGTGGTTCCTCTAGTGTCACTCCTGGTGGTAAGACCGGTGACTCAAGGCCCACCACATATGAAGAATGATATTTATGACCCTGCTAGAGCATAATAGGATGATTCTTTTTTGGAATTGCTCTATAATATCGAAGTTCACAAATCTGAATAAGTTTAGAATCATATAGATACAATCACTGGTAGAAGATGAATGTAAGGAATCTCACCACACTAGGCATACAATCCCAACAACCCTCTTATATGACTAAGTGTTGGTAAGTTCTTATTTAAATATTTCATGGGTTCCAATTGATAATGGTTCAACAGTACCATTCGACATCATTTATTGGAGACCATTTCATTTCATTTTATATTTTATTACTAGGTTATCCCCTTTAACTTTCAATAGAATAAAAATTTAGGATAAGAACGTGCAACCATTACAATTTTATTTTTGATTTTTCTTAGAACATGTATTAATGTCCTTTAAAATGGACTATCATTCCCAGTGAATCAGTTCCCATTCTCCTTGTCACTGAAAACAACATGCATTTCAATTTCATATTAAAGGCTTGATTTGAAAAATTGCTTATTCCAACCCATGAAGGACCATAAAACCTCATTAATTGAAACATAAAATCACACAACCATAGCCCAAAAGAAATAAAAAACATATACAATAAACGATAACCAAACAATCACAGTAATATAATGAAATTTAAGAAGTGATCTACACCTACATGGCATAAAAAATGCATGACATGTAAATATTTTGTGCCTATATGATGTATATAAGTACTATACTTTCCCTCATATCATCAAGGTAAGGATAAAATAGAATACAAATTATAATAATAGTAAAAAACACAATATAACATGATAGTAAACCATGGGGGTAATAATATCAACTATATCAATAAAAAGAAGAAGAAAAATTATAATTTAGGAAACACAACCATTACCTCAAACATGTGTTCAAAATTCCCAAGCATGTCTTATGACCATGTTCCAAGAATTCCTAATCTCTAATATATTGTGTACAAATAGTAAATAAATGAAACCCTTTGATACCACATTGTAATGACCCAGACCCAGATGCCACTTAATAGGTTCCCAAAATCTAGTTTTCTACATGGACTCAAGAGTTTCTCTCGGAATTCCAGAGGCTTCCGACTAGTATCAAAGTCTTATGTTGGGTTTGTTGGGAGACTATTCCCTAATTACTAGAGTGTATCATAGTTGATAATTACAAAAATATGTAAATATTATAAGCAGTATAAGTAAATAGAATAAATAGTGGAAGGATACAAATCAATAAAAATTTAATTAACTAGAATAAAATACAATAGATAATGAAGATATATGTCATGTCATTAGACATATGGAAAACATGGATAAATACTACCATCCATACATGAAAAACCCAATTCTGAAAAAAGTAAATACATAAACTATTACAAGAATCTTGTGATAGAGCTAGAGTATCTACCACTAGATTCATCCTATAATAGAAAGAAATGAAGTTTTTGAAGCATTACACTTCCTTTTATCAACACCTGTAAACAAGTAATCTTCCCTGGTAACAATGGAACTCAAATGGTGTGTGGAAAAAATCTTAGTGGGCCACCACCAATGTTGTCTATATCATTAAAACCATGTAATAAAAATGAAATAGTGTGAATGAAGGAGTATTAATATTAATTAATTAAAATGTAACTAAATACCCATGTACCTGTTTCATCCCTCAACTAGTGTCTGAACATGTATCCGGTTTATTTATTAATTAATTTACCAATTTATTTTAGTAGGTCAGGTGAGTCATAACATGTAATTTCCTAGTCAGCGTGGTTGTATCTCTGATAGGGGGAGGGGGTGAATCATTGGTACTTTTTTTCCTTTACATTTCTTTTCAATTGAAACAACCTTCTCCACATGTTAAAGATTTCTATTCCCCGATGAAAACAAATCCAACACACATCAATAGGAAAACTACAATTTCCAGGGTTTATTATTCAATAAGAATATCTATGTCTTTATTATGGTTTGGAAATGATCCAATACCATAAAATCCACTAGAAATCAATGTTTTGATTACAATGAGTAGGATATACCCTTACAATCATGTAGTACAATGTAAACAATTCCAATAGTGTGTGTACACCATCTTAGAATATATAGGGTAATGTAATGATTATGTGACAAATCATATTGTCTGTGATTCTTTTCAATTTCAAAATTGTATTAAATTGAAATAAAATTCCTCTATTTTTTATCCATAAGAAGGTATAAAATTCCTAGACACTATTTTGAGAAACTCAGTCCAATTTTCTAAGGTAAAATTTTCCCAGTCTGATTCCTCTGAGTACAATTCTTCCTAAATACAATTCTTGCAGTAATTTTTTTTTGGAAAATAAAATATAAATGAATTAATGCCACATCAATTATTCAAACTGATAAACTCAATATGATTCATCCTTAGTTTGAGAACCCAAATATATAATTCCCAAAGATGATAAATCAATCCTGATATGAAGACTATCCAAATACAATTGATATGCAGAATATGCTAATCAACTAAAAATGATAATCATTGTGTACGATTATCAATAGAATACAATATTTCAATCCTATAACTTCTCTTATGTATTCTTTTAATTAGAATGTATAAAACATAGATCAATATGGTATCTTATTTCTCTCACTGAAAACTCATATATTCTCTCTCTACTGCATCGAACAGAACCAACCATTGAAATATTAAAGTACTTAGCCTTTTATAAATGACCCATGAGTGGTTTTTTGGGAATCCAAAAAATTATCACACCTAATCTATTTACCCATAATCTCAATTTATTCAAAAATCTCAGGAGAATTTGACTTCATAAATTCATCTCAAAACATATCTATTCTTTTAAAATAATCAATTCTTCTTCAAAATCTCATTTTAATTTCCATAATTATTTAAATACATTTGTCTAATCATCTAAATCCAATTATCACAATTTTATTGTAGAAAACAATTTTAAAAAATTATTTTAATCAAAATCTTTCATTGTAATGTACATATCCCCCTTTGACAATACATCTAACAAACTTCTTATCCTTTTCTATTAAGAAACATGAGATACCAAACATCATTTTATACTTTTTTCTTGGCCTATTTGGAAATCTATAAAGTAATTAAACCATTTTGAAATCATTAACTACATTTTTGATCTCATTATCTTCTTATCTTCTCATCAATCAGCCTCATTTTTTCTATATTATTATCATACTAAGTACAATGTGACTAGATATGCTCATTTATAGTTATGGTCACTATGGGTATGATATTTTTTACTTTTAGAGCCTGAGTAAAATCATCACGTGTAGGTAAATTTTTTATGCTTCAAATGGATGACTAGATGGTATAGTGATTCAAAACCATATCTTACTCTACATAAAACTGGATACGACAAATCTGGGTATGATTCCTTTTCAATTGGCAACATCTCTTTCTTCCCTTCCACCCAGATTAAAAAAATTTGGGCCTATAATTTATATTTACTTCCTTTTGACATGACTGTATCATAATTTACCCAATAAAATTATGATTTATATGAAATAAAAATCAATATAACATCATCCATTTTAATTAATCATTTTCATAGTGACTCCAATTCATCATAAAAAAATACTTTGTTCATACTAGATCCATTGTGAATCCGATTAGCATTTAATTACATTATGATTCATTCTCCATGAGACCAATTCTCTCATTCCAGAGAAAGGTTAATTCCTCATTATTCTCTTTTCCAATACCAAAACCATTATGGGTCCAATCATAATCACTTCATCATGGATATCATCTCCTCGTTATGATGGAAAAAATCAAGGTCAATTTTTTTGAAAACAATGGCCAGTACAATTTATAAAAAAACAAATATAAGTGATTATATATATTAAAAAACCTTCCTTAACAACCGAATACATCACAATAAAACCATAAACTTCATCATAATCTTAGTCCTAAAAATCCCCCCATTTGGATTTTATTGTCAATCAGGTTTCGTAAATCACTTAAAATTTTATCCTTGAGAAATAGATTACAAATCAATAATTCTATGATTATATGAGATAAATCATTATATGAAACAAGACTAATAGCTATAAAAACTATTGTATATAAAAGTAATTATTATGAAAAGCTTTTTCTTTTTCCATCTTCCACTCTTCTTTTGACAATATCTTTATTTTTTCCTTCTTCAGATCTTCTTGAAACATAGAATTTCTTTATCCTTCAAAGAATAAAAAACAATTTCCTCTCATTCAACCACTCCAACAAATAGTTAGAATTATTCACTCCCAAAAAAAGGCTCATATCATAGCTTACACATAACTCTCTCTTCTAGATGCATCAAAAGAATATATTTCTGAAACAACTCATTATCCTCCTTGACAACACTATCCAAAGGTAATATGAGAGAGGAGACGAATACATATACCTAATAATTTATGAGAAATAATATGGATACCCATGTTCAACCTCAATATAGAAAATGATTCCTTTGATAAAGGTTTTCTGAAATTGTCATCCAGTAGTTCCAATTTTGTATATTATTCCAACTTCAATTCATTTTCTCCACATGGTATTTGATGAAATGATATTTTATATCAAAATTTATTTAATGATAATGTTAAACAATATTGTATGTGAGATTGATTGCACTTTGATTTTCACAACCAAAGAGAAAGGGTAACTTCACATCAAAAAGATAATATTTCAACTAAGTTTTCATCTACATAGGTTGAGAAGTGTCTTGAGTGGAAACAAAATACTTATCTTCAGATATACTGAGAAATAATGACTTCTATTTCTTTTAATGTTTATAACACAATTCTTTTCTATAATTAATACTTCACTATATGGGGATCTTCTATCGTCAGTATTTACTTCCCAATCAGTATCTAAATACCCAAACAAATCAATACTATATGAGTTGAAATACCTAATTCTTAATTCATTTGTGCCCATGATGTATCAAATATTTTTTTTCCTTCGAGGAATTATGTTTCATTACATTGGATTACTCTAAAATGTGGAATATAAGGTAACATTATTAAAAATTTCGGGTCTTGAGGTAGTCAAATACAACAAGATTTCAATCAGCTTCTTATATACTTTCTGATAAAATTCTTTAACTTCTCCTTCATTAACCAACTTGGTTCCCACAGAAATTGGTTTGAAAATAGTTTTTTTGTTTTCCATGCCAAACCTCTTAATAATTTCCTAAACATACATTTCCTGAGAAAGAAAAATTTATTCCTTTCTTTGATGTATTTGTAACCCAAGAAAGTATTTAATTTCCCCATGAATTGAAATTTCAAATACCTTCTTCATTTCTATAGAATATCTTTCACAAGCTCATTCATCATTCCCAAAAAATATAATATCATCAATATAAACAATTAAAATGATTGAATTCTATCAACTTTATCTGATATAAATAATTCTTTCCACTCTTCATTTCATAATACTCATCTTCCTTAAGCTTGTATCTGATTTGGAAGACAATGGCCTTAGATTTTTTTTCATCCCTTACATAGCCTTCTTTAATCTGAACACATAACTTTCATCTTTCCTAACATCAAATCAATAAGGTTTTTCAATATAAACATCATCTTTAAGATCACCATTCAATAATGAAGATTTAACATCCATTTGGATGAACGTGTAGCCTTATTATGCAGTAATAGTAAGAACGAATCTAATTTTCGTAGGTATTTCCAGCAGAGAAATGGTTTCATTGAAATACCTTCCTTAAATATGAGAATACCCTTTAAATAACTATCTTGATTTATTTATTATCACTTCACCTTCTTCATTTAGCATTTTACAGGAAACCCACTTAGTCCCAAAAATGTTCTTGTTTTCAGTATTGGGTAAGAGTTCCGATGAACCATTCTTTTCAATTTTTTCAAATTCTTCATTCATGGATTGAACCCATTATGGATTCTCAAGAGCAACTTTCACTTCCTTCAATTCCACTTTGAATATAGGGAGGTATGTTTAACTGAATTGGTTATTCTTATTGTTTGAACCTTTTGATGTTGAGTACCAATAATATGACGAGAGTCAACTTTTTTCCTCATCATAGGATGCAACTTTCTGTTGTATTCTTCATCATAAGAAATAACTGAGTCCAATAATTCTTCTTGAGAAGGATTATAATTTCCTGTATCCTTATCTGAATTTTTTTCTTCAGATTTCTCTATATAGTTTTCTACCTAAATATGTTTTCATCTCTCAACTCTTTCTATTAATTTTTATATCAACATAATAAAA
This sequence comes from Viscum album, assembly GCA_963277665.1. Taxonomy (NCBI): domain Eukaryota; kingdom Viridiplantae; phylum Streptophyta; class Magnoliopsida; order Santalales; family Viscaceae; genus Viscum; species Viscum album. The sequence goes on from OY728128.1 coordinate 67,027,602, forward strand.
ATTATTTTTTTTCTCATTGTTGAAGTACCTATATCCTCTTCCTTTGGGAGAATTTTCAAGAAAGATTCCATCTTCATCTTTCTTCTCAAAATTCCACATATTCAACCATTCTTCTTTATAATACATGGAATCCCAAGAACTCTAAAGTGCATCAAACATGGTGTTTCTCCAAAAAACAAATTCAAATATATTATAACTGATTGAGGTATATAGAAACGATGGGTATGAATATAAATAATAGTACTCATGGATTACCTCCAAAAGTATTACGAGAGACAATGATTGAGTAACATTATTCTCCCCATGTCCACCATGATTTTGTTATTTCTTTCAATAATCCCATTTTTTGGGGAGGTAATGGAGAACTATAGTCATAATGAATTACATTCTTCTCAAGATAGTATTCAAACTCTTGACTTCTATATTCACCAAAAATATTTTCTCATTACTTTATCACAGAATACTCACATTTTTTATCATATATCATTTTTGTAACTTTTAACTAGTTTCAATGCTTCTGATCGGTGTTTCATATACATAACATATGTAATTCGAGTAAAATAATAAATGAAATTAATTAAGAACTTATCTCCATATTTTTTTATTGATTTATCATTGGCCTAGAAATATCAGAATGAATCAGCTCCATGGGTTGTCTTGACCACAACTCAAATTTATTATTAACAAACATTTTTAATATTTCCTTCCTTGAAGATAGTGCAACACCAATCTATTCAATTTGGAAAGTGAGCAATGTATTAGACATATCCTCCTTTAAAAACCTTCTAATGTTTCTCTAAAACTTATGTCCATGACTTTTATGACACTAATGATTCTTTTCCACCATACTCATGTAACCTGGGTTTTTTATTTCACCAACCTAAAAAAATTACCATTTTAAAATTATCCTCTTGTAAAAACAATTAAAACTTCTTCACATTTCACCAAATACTTATCTTTTCTGAAAAAAACTTTTTTAGCATCATCACAAAATTATGAAAAACTTTTAAAATTGTGTTTTATCTCATTAGAAAACAATGTTTTCAAGGATGTCATCTTTTCTTTTCCATTTATGGCTGATCGAACTCCTTTTATTTTTAGGGATTCATCATTTCCAAATTTCACCATGAATTATTTAAAATATTTCACTTTCTTCGACAATTTATATTCTTCTATCATATGATATGATCACCCACAATCAAGTATCAATGGTTTTTAACCCTTTGCATCTTTCAATATAGTTTCAACAAAAAGAAAATTTTCACCTCTCTTTTATTTCTTCACATCCATCTTTTGAGTATTGTTATGAGACTTATATTGTGAAGGTAAAAAAAAAAAGACATCCTTAATAAAGGTTTCTAGGCTGTTCACATTTATCAAAAATATTTTTTATGGGATAGAACCTATTTTCAATCTTCATTCCACTCATTTCAGACGTCTTTACAGAAAAAATTATAGCCTTATTCATTTGAGGGAATTGAATCCCCATCAATATTTTCATTTCATGACTTGTTTGAGAATAGTAATGTTGTTTGAAGAACCAATACATATTTGTAGTGTGTCAGAATCCTCCCCAATAACAACAATATCCAAAAAAATGTGTATTTACCTCTGAAAATTCCATAGTTCCTGGAATTATGAATATGTTTCTTTGTCACCTTCTTTGATTTATTTTTGTATTTAATAGAGTCATAAGTATTTGAAACTTTTCTATATCCAGGTAAAACATTTTCTAACTGAGGATCTTTTTTAACTAATCTATTCTTATCTTTGGCCACATACATAACATTCTCAATTTTCTTGTTCTGGAAAACAATTACATTTTTCTTATCACCCTTTGATAGTAAATTTTTATTTAACCTTCTTCAATTTCTCATTATGAGAACATTCACAAACTTCAGTGATAGTGTTTTGGATACTTGTACTTTTCAATTCATCTTTAGAATGTTTTTGTTGTAAATGTTCCAAATTTTTTCCTTCAACTTCACCTCCATATTTTCATTGCGATTCTATTTTTATTCAAGAGATTTCTACAAAAAAGCATTCTATTTTACCAGATTCAATTTCTTATATGAAAAACATTCATGATTTCATGATTAATAACATTCATATTCAAATATTTTTTTTCTTTTTACATATTCTGATCTTTATTAGGAACCCTTTCAAGTCTTCTTTAAAATGAATTTCAATTTTAGCTTTTTCTTCTTCAAAACAACTAATTCTGAATTCCGAAACATTCATTATTGCGATAAAGGTGTTATCAATACCACAGTAAACTATTTTGTTGTATTCATCATCAATTACTTATTATTTTTATCATTTGATAAGAATTTTATTCTTTTGGAGTTGAATAATTTTCTTTATATCTCTATGGAATATAATTCCCATTTATCACCCTTATTCTTCCATGAACTTATTCGATTTCTTTCTTCAGTATCCTCTTATTTCATTCTCAAGGGGCAGTTTTCCATAAAATGACAAACTCATCAACAGTAAAAAGATTTCAAGGGAAGTTTCCCTTTGTAATATCCTATACCAATTTTAACATTTTTATAAGGAAATGATAAAATATCATTGATAGTTTTACATACCTTATCTTCTTATTTAGAATCACCATCTTCTTCTTTAAAAAATCTTTTTGTGATATTTTTCTTTCCAACCATGAAATACATTTCTCTATAAATTTTTTTTTCTTATACTTTTTTTCATTGTTATCATTTTAAAAGTTATAATAGTGTAATGAAAGTAATCAAGAGAAAATATTTATGATCTCAATATTCTAATGAAGAAACTTTTTCATCAAATATGTCAGATATGATTCTAAATATCTTTTCAAATACTATAGAGTAATAAAAATTTTCACCAAGACATTTGGTAGTTTTCACAATGTCATTCACCCTTGAAACAATTCCCCAAAATACTGATTCTAATCCATCTTCAATTTTTTAGACTTCAATATCAATATTTTATGTTTTGACTTATAGAATCTTTTATTTCCTTGAAATATATCTTACAAATTTTCACATATACTTTTGGCCATGGAAATACCATTCCATATCAAAAATCTACTTTTATAAAATGATGATAATATAACATTCTTCTCCCTTCCATCAGTCTCAGGATACTTTTTTTCAATAGATGTGAGTGGAGCGTTTTCATCAGTGGGAGGAAACCCAACTATTAAAGATTGATGAAAATCATAATTGATAGAAATAAGATAGGGGACAATTCAATCATTCTAGATATAACAATTCTTTCCATTGAAGACCATAACAGCTTTACTTCTCACACTATTCATATTCTTCATCAGTAAGGAAAAAATATAAAGTATCCTACACTCTGATATGAGCTATAATTGGATAGTTATTGTGGTTATATCATTGATAGGGGGAGAGGGTGAATCAACGATACGTTTTCCATTACATTTCTTTTAAATAGAAAAATAATTTCCTCCTTTGAAAGATATAAATTCAATCATAAAAAAAATCCAACACACATCCCTAGGAACAAAAATATTTACTATGTTTACTATTCAATAAGAATAGCTAATTCCTTGGTATGGTTTTGAAATGATCCCAATCTGTAGAATAATGTAGAATTCAATCATTGGATTACAATGAGTAGGATATATAGTTATACTCATGTAAAACTATGTAAACAATTCCAATAGTCTGGTTGCACCCTCTTAACACAAATAGATTAATACAATAATTATATAAAAACTCATGTTACCCATGCATCTTTTAGATTTCAAAAATGTATTCAATTTAAATTAAATTCATCACATTCTATCCTAGAACAAGGTAAGAAATTCCTGGATTTTGTTTTTAGAAACTCAGTCTAACATTCCTGGGTATGATTTTCCCTGTCAAATTCCTCAGAGTAGGATTCTTCCCAAATATGATTCTTCCAATCCGATTTTCCTTCAGAAAACAATAGAAATGAATCATCACCACTTCAATTTTTGAGGCTGATAAATCAATATGATTCTGCATCAGTCTGATATCTCAAATAAAAAATTCCTAAATTTAATTAACTCAATAATGGCCTTGTATCCTAACTTGTGGCAACATAATTTAGGGGTTATGATGACCTTGTGAACACCGAGTAGTATGTTAAATCAATAACAGGTGGATTCTAATAATTCTGTTCACATATTGAATAATTTATTCCATGTAATATGTTTACTTGATTATAAATGGATGTTGAGTAGCATGTACTCTCGATTCCTAGAGATGCCGAGTAACATGTTCAGTCAATTCCTACAGAATATTGAGAGACCTGTTACCCTTACACCTTGAGGAATCCGAGGGACATGTTGTCTTCATACCTGGTGGGACAACTTTATTTCTTTCTCAGAATTACATCTGAAAAATATTATTTTTTTCCTTCTAGAATGGATTTGAACGTGGTATAGGTAGGGTTTACGGTGTCTTGGTTAGTTCATGAACACTTGTAATAGAGTGTTTGTGTGTTTTTAATTATTTACTATGTTTCCAAGTTACATAATTTTTTATATTATGATGATATTATCACATGAAAATATATTTCATTTTTCTGGTAGGTACTAGAATGCATTGGTGGTTTCCTACTGTGTTGTACTCACACCCTGCTTGGGTGGCCATGTCACCTGGGTATATGATTATCCATCACTTGTTGTAGGTATAAATTGGGTAGAGGAATGAAATGATCATTGTGTGGTATAACTCAAAAGAAGTATGGATACCTTGATGTGTGGATCCATGGAGTTACAGAGCCTCCTATAATATTATTCCTATCATGTATGTGATCGATCGAGTGGGATATCAAATTCTTGTTTTAGGTATGACCAGTTGGGTCTATTGTTTTTTCATTCATTTATACAGTTGGAATTTTTTTGGTTTCATCTTACTCTAATTTTATATTTATATATATATAATATTTATTAATTATTTTGATATTTGATTGAGGTTATATTTTACCCATGGTTGAACCTTAGACCCTCACTTATATCCAGAAGCCTAATGTGTATGGGGAGGTGCGCTTGAGATTATGGAGAATTCTAGCTCAAACTTGTTGATTTGCGATGGGATGTTACAAAGTGGTATCAGAGTAAAGGTGATTTAATTTTTTCCTTTTTATGGATTTTTGAGATAGGATACATTGGATTGGGATAGATCTTTTGATGAAACTTGAACTAGTTTGTTGTGAACACCATTTCTATAAAAAATCCAGGTTACCAGGGAATGGGAATGATGTTCCTATTTTAGAATGTTATCATTTTTTTTATCATCTTATGAACAATTATTTTGAGACTGTAATTTCATATAGATTTGGATATTGTTCTTATCATGAAAAGGCATCAAATGCATCATATTAAACACATAGTTTTCAAATAACATATACGATGGTTGTTTTTTATCATAGTAATGATAGAGGATTCATATGTTTAGTGTCAAAAACATATACTTTATTAGAAAATATGTGTTATGGGGAAATTATTTTCAGACTAACCTCTATGTGCATCTTATTCTGATAAAAAGTCACGTGAGACTATAGTGTAGGGACTTGGGTAGTTGTAGTGAAAATGAGAATGATGATGATGATGAGACTGGTGGATAGAATAATGTGGTCCCAATATGTGTGGGTAGTGTAATGTACCATTGTTGGGACGTTGTCAGGTGTTAATGAACTAAGTAATAACCTCAGAGTTAGTATCCATTATGTCGGTACATCTAATTAAGGATCCAACTATAGAATATGTATAATAATCCAAACAACTAGTGTAATTTTTTTTGACTAAACCGAGTGTTTTTGGACACCTAATGTGATTAATCTTAGGGTGAAGCTATCTTGGAATTTATTTTTTTATTTACCAAGATGATTTTACAAGAGTCATGACACATTGTGGTACCATGATACATGTTATTCATAAGACATTATGGCCATAGAAATGTAACTCTACTTACCATTGTAATGATGTCTCATGTTTCTGAGGGTAACTAATGTAACGATGTTTATTTTGAACATATAGTCATGGTTAATGCCTTAAAGGACGTTTAAATTCAATAAAATACATTGTTCATGTGAGTAACATTTAATGACTTTAGGCAAGTCCATCTGAATTTCCTTTCAACCAAGCAGTATGGATCACCTCAAGTGAAAGTACTCATGATATATGGTTGGGTTTCAGAGTATTGGAATACTTGTAGAATCTAGTGTAGGATTGGGTTCTTTTGGAACCATTAGATCAGAATGAGATTCTTTTGGGTTATCATGTGACAATACTAGGTGAGCCGACCTGAGAGGGTCGGAGCATGGGTGGATTCTCAGTAGATTGAGCTGACACCCACCTAACGGGTGGGTTTTGTAACATCCCAAGTAAGTAATGAATAATAGATATTTTTATCTATGTCTATTAATGAATTAGATAGTGTTTTAGAGGCTTAAAATAAGAATAAATCCAATCTTAAGCATGGAATACACTAATATTTTTAAAAGATTGTTTTACTACCTTTTGATGGAAAACCATTTTTAAATCAAACTATTGAAAATTTTATAAGCTCTATTTGTCAAAATAAACTTATTATTTATCATTGGGACATTGAAATTTACATTGGATAATTTTTTGGTATTTTTCTGACAATGTTCATTATTTAATGAATAGTGAAAACTACTGCATTTTACATCAAAACTGCTTTTTCATATAATTTAATTATATGGTTATATTATCTTTTGAATTGGTTTTAAAGTTAAATTAGAATATATTTTTACCATTTAATCCAATAGTGGTATTTTTAATTAATCTTACTTTGAAATTGGACTTAAACTAGTGTCAATCTTTTGATACTTATTATTTCATAAAAACAAACTATTTGCTCAGACAGCGGGAATTAATTATTAAATTAATTAATGTAACTTATATGATTTGAATTTTGTAAAATAGAAATCATTTTTGAATTCTGAATATCAAATATATCTTAGGGGGAAGTTTTGGTATTTTTCTAAAAAACTTCAATTTTTGATGAATAGTGAAACCACTAAGTGGTACTTAAAAACTGATTTTTCATTTAAATGAAATTTTACCACCTCTGTGTTTTCAAATTTCAAAAATCTGACATACATGGTTGTCATTAATAATTAAAATGTGGTTCAATGGGATTAAATTAAATTTTGGGTGAATAGTAACTTTTAAGTTTTTAATCGCGATTAGAGGTAATTAGTGTAGTTTAAGGTAAAAATAATATTTTAATAATATGAAATGAACTTGAGACATGTCCTAACCTTATTGGATGTCTCATGGCCGAACAATAAAATCCATGGGTCAACTTGGGGACCCCATGGAGCCTCATTGGAAGGAAAATGATATTAATATCTTTTTATTTAATGTTAAAGTAAAAATGTCACAAACATGAGTTGTTTTACTAAAACAATTTTTAAATGGGGTTATACAAGTCATATTTTTGACTATAAATATTCATTAGAAAGATAAAAATATTTCATACATCAGGATATTGGTTTTATAATTTTTAGACATTAAATAAATTAAAATATTTATGACATCATGATGATGCAGCGATTACCTCATTATTTAACGATTTATATAAAATGAAAAGATATTGTAAAATCTAAGACCTACACTTGTCAAAAAACTATTTTATGGGTATATTTATAACCCTTATCACCTTATCCTCGAATTATATCAATGTGGGAACTATTAAATCCCAAAATCATTTTAAAATAATGTAACATTTCTTTACTTTCCAAGAGTTCCCCTCCTCTCCTCTTATAAAAGGCCCCCACCTCTACCATCATACCCACACTTACAAAGCCATTGGCTCGGCCAACCCCTGACCATTTTTTCTCTCCACATCCCTATATAACTCCTATAAGCCTCACTTTGGGCAGAAGTCTTCCCAAGGAAGCCTTTGAGCTAAAATTAAAAAGAGTTACCCGATTTAAAGGTAGTGTCTTCTATTGTGTTCTTCTGTTTTATTTTTCTTCTCCAACCCCATAAAATCTTTTTATTCATTTATTTTGTAACAATCCCAGTATCTTCCATATACTAGGATGTTTTTATAAGAAGGATTCAATCTACACTTACACACACCAACATCTAATGGTTAAAGAACAAACTATTTCCGTGGATGGTGAATTTCTGCCTCGCGAAACAATGATTGTTAAATATTCTTTTAACACCTTCAAAGGTTGCCTTTAAGATGAAAATATATTTATATATGATATATAATATGTTTATGTTTTACTTAAGTTTCTGTATTTTTCATTTATGGCATAACTTTATGGTTTCCATTTTGAGTAAACGCGATATCTTCATTTTAGGAAGTGCAGACTACCACCCCCTCAAAGTGATTTGATTCGTTAATGCCATATATGGGATGTATAAAGGATTTAATTAATGATATTATGTATGATATTATACTGGAATTATAATACACCATTATATCATTATGATTCCATTCCATAAAATACGAAATAGAAATGAAAGTAGTGTTCATGCATACGTACGGATTACCGTCTCCATGAACGGTGCATTTCATTTCTTACCCTTAAACGTTATGTAATATTATAAATGCATGTATATACTGGATATATATGATATATATGATATATAAATCATGAGTATAACTCTGGATATAATTGATACATGAAAAACTTGTAATTATAAAGAGCATATTTTTTACTCAAGTACCAATTATCGTTAAAACGACCGTTATTAACTTAAATAATTGCATAGTGTTCATGACATGGTAATAAGTGATATAAAAGGAATGATGAACTTGAAAAAGGTTCTTATGAAAGTATAAATTAACTCAAGTTTATTATTCATGTGGTTAAAGAATGATCGTGTCAAGTCAGACCCGAGGTATGGGACTTCGTCTCAATCTCTTTTCATTGAGGCATATTTTGATTTATACACAACCATCGTTTATATGATGTATAAACCCCTTTGACTTTTAGGATTATCCAAAAGGAATATTTTTATACGAAGAATTTTACTAAATGACAAAAGGGAATGTTTTTGTCGTACGTATGCGGAGACAATGACTTCTTTGCCGCCGTGACCATTATTTGAGTTTCGGCTTCCTGTACAAGACATAACTTTTTTCTAAAATGAAAAATAAATACCATGTTGTACTTATATTTTATTTTGGTATTGAAAATGGTTTTCCTAATGTTTTTATTATATCAATGTGTTGTATTGATATCTTGTGATTGAAATGTGGAAATGTTATGTTTCCTTTATCCATGTTTTATGTGATATGATAATGTTATGGTTCTTGGGAGTTGTTATGAATACAGGTGGTTCTGTGATAAATTAAGGGTGGGTGATCTCGATATAGCTCTCCAATGCATTGGGTAACATGAAGGAGTTAAACGTTAAGGTTTCTTCGAAGAGATTTAGGGAATATACTGTGATGGGTATTCCAAACGTAACCAAGAGGGTTACTCCCTACGTAAGAATGTTATGAATGCCTCAAGTTACCTTTATGTCTTATGATTTCTATGATTTATTCATGATTTGATGAGGTATGGTAAAGTTTTTATGTTTTATGAGTAGAGTATGATTTCATTTATTCTTGTGTATAAATGTACTCATGTTTCCTTTCAATATTTTTATACCCCTTACTGAGATTTTTATGCTCATCCCAAGTTTTTGAAATGTTTTTCACAGGTCAAGGGAAGGGTACATAATATGATGATAGTGTCAAGGAAGTGTCAAGAAAGTATCCATGTTTTATTTTAAATATGTTTTCGTTGATGGGAAAAATGAATACTATCTTTTATGTAACCACTTTTTTAAATGTGGAATATAATGCAAGTTTTATGTTTTAATTCTCTAAAACTCTAAACCTGAAAAGATTCCCAATGTGTAATCTTGTAATAACTCAAGATTAAGTAAGGTTTAAGGATGGGGACTTATAGTTGGTATCATAGGTCGGTTTAGATAACTTTAGGAGTTATAATTTTATTAAACGATTATCCAAAAATATTTTTTTTATGGTCAAATTGAAATGATATATCATTTGAAGATTACCATGTTGCTTAATCTAAGACATGTTTGTTCAGAATGTTTTTCTGCAGAGGAATCAGGGAAGCAGTGCTAGGAAGGCATACAAAAGGAAATAACCATCCGAATCAACATCCTCAGATGGTCGGAATTGGAACTGAACAGTTTGTTGCAATAATGGCACAGTTGACTCGAGTGATAAATGGTTGCGGTATCCATGCACGAGATCAGCCAGATCAATCGCAGAGGAACATTTGAGTGGTGGAACATTTCATGAGGAGACATCCCCCATAATTCAGAGGACCATATGACCCTGTGCTAGCTGAAGGGTGGATTAAAGCACTGGAGAAGATTTTCGATGTCATGGGATGTTCAAACAATCAAAAGGTTAGTCTTGTTATTTACTATTTGGAGGGTGAGGCAGATCAGTGGTGGTCGATGGTTAAAAATACCAGGGACACTGATGAGATTGATGCTCTCGACTGGGATGAATTCAAAGGTATGTTTCTTGAGAAGTATTTTCCTAAGTATGTTCGACCTAGGATGGAAAACAAATTCCTGGAATTGAGGAAAGAGGAAGACTCAGTGGCTGCCTATGAAGAAAGTTTCACTCGATTGGCAAGGTATGCTCCAAATTTTATCTGAGACCTTGATATTAAAATCAATCATTTTTACTCAGGATTAAATCCAAAATATCTAAGGGCATTAGCTTCTCATGAGTTCAAAAGTTATGAAAAGCTTTTTCAATGAGCTGAGAAGATGGAAATGGAGTTTTCCGATGATCAAGTGTTCTATAACAACCAACAGAAGAACAGACCGAGGTGGCAGGAGAAAGGAAAGAATTCTTCAAAAAGGTCTGATGGTAAGAAAACTAAGTTTCCAATTTGTGATAAGTGTGGGAAAAGGCATGCTGGGGAATGTCTTCTAAATTCTGGAAAGTGCTACCGATGTGGTAAGATGGGACATAAGGCTCATGATTTCACTGAAAAAGATCAAGGTGAAGGTAAGACAAAATTTTATTTGCAGTTAGTGAAATGTTTTAAGTGCAATGATATGGGTCACTATGAAAACGAGTGTCCAACAAAGAGCTTGTGTGATGGGAAGCAGTTAGACTACAAGTAGAAAGGGGTGGTGAAATCCTTTGCAACCACTTCAGCAGATGTCGGGCCATCAAATGAAGTTGTATCAGGTACTTTGTTTGTTTTTTCAGATTATACTAGTGTGTTGTTTGATTCGGGGTCTACACATTCTTTCATCTCTGAAACCTTTTCTAGTAAAATGAGAATACCATCTCAAGAAATGACTCCTGAACTTGTGGTAAAAACACCTGGGGGAAATGCTGAGGCAAAAATAATTTATAAGAATCTTCCTATCCTTATCCGTGGAAATAACCTACTTGCAAACCTTATTGTTTTACCTCTAGAAGAGTTTGATGATATCCTTGGTATGGATTGGCTCTCTATTTACCATGCTATGATTGACTATAGAGCTAAAGAAGTTTTTTTTTCAGAAAGACTTTCAGTTTGTGTACAAGAATGAACCCTTACTATTGATATATATCAAGAGGCTCAGAAACTTGTAAAACATGGAAATGAATGTTACCTTGCACACATCGTTGAAAATAAAGGAACTGTTTAGATTAATGATGTGCCAGTGGTAAATGAGTATCCTGATGTTTTTCCTGATGAGTTGCCTGGAATAATACCAGATTGGGAAGTTGAATTTAATGTTGACTTAGTTCCTGATGCTAAGCCAATTTCAAAACCCCCGTATCGAATGGCTCAAATTGATCTTTTAGGGTTGAAGGAGAAATCGCAAGATTTATTAGAGAAAGGTTTCATTAGACCTAGCACATCACCATGGGGTGGTCCTATTTTATTTGTTAAAAAGAACGATGGTTCAATGAGACTTTGCATTGATTATAGAGCCTTTAATAACGTCACTGTTAAGAACAAATATCCTTTACTTCATATCGATGATTTGTTTGATCAGCTCCAGGGAGCTTAGTTTTTTTCAAAGATTGACCTGAGATCTGGGAACCATTAGTTGAAGGTAAAGGAAGCAGATATTCCGAAGACCGCGTTCTGTACAAGATATGGCCATTATGAATTTGTAGTAATTCCTTTTGGGCTAACCAATGCACCTACTGTATTCATTGACTTAATGAATAGAATTTTCCATGAGTTCTTGGATAAGTATGTGGTGGTTTTCATTGATGATATTTTGGTGTTTTATAAATGTAAAGAGGAGCATGACAGACATTTAAGGGTTATTTTGCAAACCTTAAAAGAAAAGTAATTGTATGGGAAATTCAGCAAGTGTGAGTTTTGGTTGAAAAAAATTTCTTTCCTTAGTCAGATTGTTTCTAAAGATGGGATAACTGTTGATCCTGCAAAAACAAAGGTTGTTGAAGAATAGACAAGACCCACAAATGTAACATAGATTCGTAGTTTCCTGGGTTTGGCAGGCTATTACCAAAGGTTTGTTAGAAATTTTTCACGGTTATCTAGTCCAATGACTAAGCTAACTCAGAAGGGTGTTATGTTTATCTGGACAAAATAATGTGATGATTGTTTTCAGGAATTGAAACGAAGATTGGTGAATGATCCAGTTTTGGCACTACCTTCCAGGAATGGGGAGTTTGTTGTCTACAATGATTATTCATTGAAAGGACTTGGTTGTGTCCTAATGTAAAATGATCAGGTAATTGATTATGCTTCACGACTGTTGAAAACTCATGAGGTAAATTACCCTACACATGATTTGGAATTAGCTGTTGTTGTTTTTGCTTTAAAAATTTAGAGGCATCATTTGTATGGAGTAAAGTGTAAAATATATACCAATCACAAATTTTTAAAGTATATATTCACTTAGAAAGGATTGAACATGAGACAGAGGAGGTGGCTAGAATTAATCAAGGATTATGATTGTACAATTCATTACCATCCGGGAAAAGAAAATAAAGTGGCTGATGCTTTGAGTCGAAAAAGTAATGATTCATTAACAATGTTGCGTTTGGAATGTGATCCTTTGGTTAAGGATTTGATGAAATTTGGCATAAAAATTTTTGATGCAGGATTTACTTCTGTTTTGTTTCAGGTATCAGTGAAATCTTATCTATCAGAGAGAATCAAGCAAGCACAGAAGCAAGACAGTGAGTTGCAGAAAAAGGTATAGCTGGTTCAGAAAGGTAAGTTGCCTGAATTCAACATTGATAATGATTGTGTTTTGATATTTGGGACGAGATTGTGTGTTCCTTGTGATTCACAGTTGAAGAGAGTGTTGTTATGTGAAAATCATAGTTCTCCGTTTTCAGTTCATCCTGGCAGTACTAAGATGTACATAGATCTGCGCGAGTATTACTGGTGGGATGGAATGAAAAGATATATTGCTGATTTTACTGTGAAGTGTTTGACATGTCAATAGGTTAATACAGAGCGATAGTTACCTAAAGGGATGCTTCAGACTTTACCAATGCCAGAGTGGAAATGGGAGAATATATCCATGGACTTTTTTGTGGGATTACCGAAGACATCTCTAGGTAATAGTGCAATCTGGGTTATTTTTTATCACTTGACTAAATCTGCTCATTTCGTTGCTATACGAGATACTTTTTCCCTAGATCAAATTTCCCGTTTGTATCTTAAAGAGATATTCAGGTTACATGGAGTTCCTCTCGCCATTGTATCTGACTGTTATCCCAGGTTTACTTCTAACTTTTGGAAAGGCCTTCAGAAGTCGTTGGGTACTAAATTAAATTTTAGTACAGCTTTTCATCCTCAATCAGATGGGAAGTCAAAACAAACAATTCAGAAATTGGAGGATATTCTACGTGCTTATTCGATGGATTATCAGGGAAGTTGGGACCAACATCTTTCCTTGGTTGAATTTTCATATAATAACAGTTTTCATTCCAATATACAGATGGCACCATTTGAGGCGTTATATGGGAAGCAGTGTCGAACTCCAACTTTCTAGGATGAAGTGGGTGAAAGGAAGATAATGGGACCAGAATTTGTAGAAGAGTTGGCAGAAAAAGGTCAACTGATACAGAAACACATGAGAACAGGTCAGAGCAAGCAGAAGAGTTATGCGGAAAATAGGAGGAAGGACATCTCTTTTGAGGTAGGTGATCATGTTTTTCTCAAAGTCTCACCTTGTAAAAGTGTGAAGCGATTTGGTAAGAAAGGAAAGCTGAGTCCAAGGTTCATTGGACCATATGAAATTATGGAGAGAGTTGGATCAGTTCCTTACCGAGTGGCTTTACCTCCGAGTTTATCTCAGGTACACAATGTTTTTCATGTTTCGATGTTGAGAAAGTATATGCCAGATCCCTCTCCTATTTTGAGTCCAGAGATAGTTCAGCTGGATAAGAACCTATCTTATGAGGAACAATCAGTCCAGATTCTTGACAACAGGGAGAAAGTGTTACGGAATAAGGTGATTCATCAGGTAAAGGTTTTGTGGAAAAACCACATGATTTAAGAGGCAACATGGGAATCTGAAAATGCAATGAGGGATAAATACCCCCACTTATTCGATAAGTAAATAAATTGCGGGGATGCAATTTTCTAAAGGGGGGAATGATGTAACATCCCAAGTAAGTAATGAATAATAGATATTTTTATCTAGGTCTATTAATTTTAGTAGATAGTGTATTAGAGGCTTAAAATAAGAATAAATCCAATCTTAAGCCTGGAATACACTAATATTTTTAAAAGATTGTTTTACTGCCTTTTGATGGAAATCCAAGTTTAAATCAAACTTTTGAAAATTTTATAAGCTCTATTTGTCAAAATAAACTTATTATTAATCATTGGGACATTGAAATTTACATTGGAAAATTTTTTGGTATTTTTCTGACAATGTTCATTTTTTAATGAATAGTGAAAAATACTGCATTTTACATCAAAACTGCTTTTTCATCTAATTTAATTATATGGTTAGATTATATTTTGAATTGGTTTTAAATTTAAATTAGAATATATTTTTTCCATTTAATCAAATAGTGGACATTGGAATTAGTTTCACTTTGAAATTGGACTTAAACTAGTGTCAATCTTTTGATACTTATTGTTTCATAAAAACACGCTATTTTCTCAGACAGCGGGAATTAATTATTAAATTAATTAATTTAAATTATATGTTTTCAATTTTTTAAAATAGAAATCATATTTGAATTCGGAATATCAAATATATCTTAGGGTGAAGTTTTGGTATTTTTCTGAAAAACTTCAATTTTTGATGAATAGTGAAACCACTAAGTGGTACATAAAAACCCGATTTTTCATTTAAATAAAATTTTACCACCTCTGTGTTTTTAATTTCAAAAATCCGACATACATGTTTTTCATTAAGAAGTAAAATGTGGTTCAATGGGATTGAAATAATTGTTTTGGTGAATAGTAACTTTTATGTTTTTAATCGCGATTAGAGGTAATTAGTGTAGTTTAAGGTAAAAATAATGTTTTAATAATATGAAATGAACTTTAAACATGTCCTACCCTTATTTAATGTATCATGGCCGACCAAGAAAATCCATGGGTCAAATTGGGGACCCCATGGAGCCACTTTGGAAGGAAAATGACATTAATATATTTTTATTTAATGGTAAAGTAAAAATGTCACAAACATGAGTTGTTTTACTAAAACAATTTTTAAATGGGGTTATACAAGTCATATGTTTGACTATAAATATTCATTAGAAAGATAAAAATATTTCCTACATCATGATATTTGTTTTATATTTTTTAGACATTAAATAAATTAAATTATTTATGACATCATGATGATGCACCGATTACCTCATTATTTAATGATTTAAATAAAATGAAAATATAATGTAAAATCTAAGAACTACACTTGTCAAAAACCTATTTTATGGTTATATTTCGAACCCTTATTACCTTATACTCGAATTATATCAATGTGGGACCTTTTAAATCCAAATCTCAGTTTAAAATAAAGTAACATTTCTTTACTTTCCAAGAGTGCCCCTCCTCTCCTCTTATAAAAGGCCCCCACCTCTACCACCATACCCACACTTCCAAAGCCTTTGGCTCGGCCAAACCCTGCCCATTTTGTCTCTAAACATCCCTCTATAACCCCTAGAAGCCTCACTTTGGGCAGAAGTCATCCCAAGGAAGCCTTTGCGCTCAAATCAAAAAGAGTTACCCGATTTAAAGGTAGTGTCTTCTATTGTGTTCTTATGTTTTATTTTGCTTCTCCAACCCCCTAAACTCTTTTTATTCATTTATTTTGTTAAAAAATCCGTATCTTTCATATACTAGGATTTTTTTATAAAAATAATTCGAGCTACACTTACACACACCTACATCTAATGGTTAAAGAACATACTGTTTCCGTGGATGGTGAATTTCTGCCTCACGAAATGATGATTGTTAAATAATATTTTAACACCTTAAAAGGTGGACATTAAGATGAAACTATATTTATATATGATATATAATATGTTTATGTTTTACTTAAGCTTCTGTATTTTTCATTTATGACAAACCTTTATGGTTTCCATTATGGGTAAACGCGATATCTGCATTTTAGGAATTGCGGACTACCGCCCCCTTAAAGTGATATGATTCATTAGTTCCATATGTGGGATGTATAAAGGATATAATTAATGATATTATGTATGATATTATACTGTAATTATAATATACCGTTATATAATTATGATTCCATTCCATAAAATACGAAATAGAAATGAAAGTAGCGTTCATGCGTATGTACGGCTTACCGTCTCCATGAACGGCGCATTTCATTTCTTACCTCTAAACATTATGTAATATTATAAATGAATGTATATACTGGATATATATGATATATATGATATATAAATCATGAGTATAACTCTGGATATAATGGATACATTAACAACTTGTAATTATAAAGAGCATATTTTTGACACAAGTACCAATGATCGTTAAAACGACCGTTATTAACTTAAATAATTTCATAGTGTTCATGACATGAAAATAAGTGATATAAAAGGAATAATGAACTTGGAAAAGGTTCTTAAACCAGTAGAAATTAACTCAAGTTTATTATTCAGGAGGTTAAAGAACGATCGAGTCAAGTCGGACTCGAGGTACGGGACTTCGTCTCAATCTCCTTTCGTTGATGCGAATTTTGTTTTATACACAACCTTATTTTATACGGTGTATGAAACCCTTTTACATTTACATTTATCCAAAAGAAATCCTTTTATACGAAGTGTTTTACCAAATGACAAAAGGGAATGTTTTTGTCGTACATATGTGGTGACAAAGACTTCTTCACCGCTGTGACCATTATTTGAGTTTCGACTTCCTCTACAAGCCATACCTTTTTTTTAAAATGAAAAATAAATACCATGTTTTACTTTTATTTTATTTTGGTATTGAAAATGGTTTTCATAATGTTTTTATTATATCAATGTGTTGTATTGCTATCTTGTGATTGAAATGTTGAAATGTTATGTTTCCTTTATGCATGTTTTATGTGATATGATTATGTTATGGTTCTTGGGCATTGTTTTGAAGACGGGTTGTTCCGTGACAAACTAAGGGTGGGTGAGCCCGATATAGCTCTCCAATGTATTGGGTAATGCAATGGAGTTAAATGTTAAGGTTTCTACGAAGAGATTTAGGGAATACAATGTGATGGGTATTCCAAACTTAACTATGAGGGTTACTCCCTACGTAAGAATGTTATGAATGCCTCAAGTTACCTTTATGTCTTATGATTTCTATGATTTATTCATGATTTTATGATGTATGTTAAAGTGTTTATATTTTATGAGTAGAGTATGATTTCATTGATTCTTGTGTATACATGTACTCATGTTTCCTTTCCATATTTTTATATCCCTTACTGAGCTTTTTATGCTCATCCCATGTTTTTTAAAGGTTTCTCACAGGTCAAGGGAAGGGTACATAATATGATGATAGTGTCAAGGATGTGTCAAAAAAGAATCCATGTTTTATTTTAAATATGTTTTCGTTGATGGGAAAACTGAATACAATCTTTTATGTAACCACTTTGTTTAAATGTGGAATGTAATGCAAGTTTTATGATATAATTCTCTAAATCTCTAAACCTGAAAAGATCCTCAATGTGTAATCTTTTAATAACTCAAGATTAAGAAAGGTTTAAGGCTGGGGCCTTATTGTTTTCATTGAATAATGGAAGGAAGTATAAGATCTTTCGAATGTGGAGTATTGTGAGGGATAGTGTTTGATGGAGTGGGATTCTTGTGGGGAGGATCATTATTATTCATTTGAGATTATATTGGAGGTATATGACTCTTGGGGAAATAAATCTATTTGGAATAAGAGTGGTTTCTCCATTATTTTTTGGAAAATCCTTGATGTGTGAGAGTTAATGTTCATAGATTACATGTGAAGTCAACTGTACCAATATAAGAATGGGGGTCAACTGACAATTGGTAATTTTTTTGGTTATATTTAATAAACTAGAATACGTATCAAGGGGTTTTCATTAAAATTTTATCTTCATGTTCACATTTATTATTTACAACTGTAATGTTTGGCATGAATACTGTTGGCCATTGTATCCTTGAGGTTGTATTGAGAGGATAGGAATATATGGTGAGATAAAAAATTAAAAATGGGTTTGGGTACCATTATATGGTTTCCCTAAGGTTTTCATATCTATAGATGTCATGTTTTTTTGTATATTATGGCTTGAGGGGATGAGACATGCATGGGTCAGAAGCAATTACTCACGTCATGGATGTTGGAGGACAATGAACTTCATAGATAGATCATTAGGGGGAATGATTTTAACTAAAACATTCAAGGTTCATGGAGAGTTTTATTATTAAATGGAAATTATGTTTGAATATACTTTCATTCTTAGTAATAATTTTTGATGATAAACTATTAGTGGTTTGGTAATAATGATAACAAGTTATAGGGTGAAAATTACTATACTCAATTATTTGGAGCATCAATTTGGAAATGAGTGAATGACCTCTCATGTGTGTGGTCTTACATAAGATTGGACATTATATGATCATGGGGACTGAAGAAAATTTATGTGTATAGTATAAGGGTATCTAATTATACATTGAATGTTTTTTGTTTGATTTTGATGCCACACTAGATAGAGACCAGATGCCATCTTGGGAATCGGAGATAAATTAATGTGAGATGAGAAGGAGTCTGTTCGTGGTTGGATTAATTCATAATTGAGTCCTATTATTAGTTCAGGTGGTTGGTGAATAAATATAATATATTCATTCAAGGATAGTTTTGACATCAATATGGATGTTGAAATGATTTAACAGTGCCATCGAGGCTCAAGGTATCTTTATTAGTGTATTTCAGAAGTATTGTTTTCTTAGGATGGGATCCTTTATATCTAGATATCTAGAAATATTATGAATATATTTACACAGGAAAATGTATAAAATGTAAGATAACTATATCAATATTTGTTTATTGGCAAATTCTGAGGTGTTAATTATTTTTACAGGATATTTCTAGAACATTAATAGTGGTCATGTTAAGTTTAGTTAGCTAGGAATCATTACATTGGGTTGGAATATCGAATATGGTTTGGATATCAACTCTTTAAATTGTGTATTTAATTTGATTGAGTTTAATGGTATACAAACACACTCAATCATGTCATTTTACTACTAAAGTCTTGTTATGTATATTGATACCTATAGTGGGGAGAACAATGATGCTTAAAAAAATCAGTTGAAGACATTGTACTATATTGAGTTGGATAAAAGGAATGATCATAGTATCTATTTGTAAAATAATGATCATATGTCTTGACATAGTATTTTAATACGTTGAGTTTAGTTGTGGGAGTGTTTGGGGATTTAAGGAATGAACAAAATCTCAGTTTTTTGTGTTGGAATTCCAGGTTGGAATATAGAGAACTCCTTGTGATTGATGATCAATGAAGACTTAGAGACAATATTCTCAAGCTACCCAAAACTCTAGAGGATAATAAGTGAAATATTGGAGATATTAAAATGGAATTCACCAATATAGGATGAAAATTAATAGGGAAAATTGAACATTATGTTTTTGGTTAGTTTTTAGGGGAAATGAGAATTTGAGGTAGGTTATAAGAGTTTTAGTTCCCCTATATTCTATTTAAGGATAGTGGTAAAGGATCAGGTGATGAACTGATGGTTTAGGAGGCCACCATAGGAGTTGTTGGGGGCCTAGGACCACAGAAAGGTTGATCTAAAGGCTATTCATATCATGAAAATTTTATTCATTATGTTAGTTTGTTTCATGGGGAGGAATGCAGAGTTTTTGGATGTGAAAATAGGGTCAATAAGCGGATATAAATAAGTTATAATGTTAAAAAATCAAGATATTATAGATCCCCATGATATTTTTTTAATTAAAAATAGGTTATTAACATCCTTTTTTAAATACTATAAACATTTTTGTATATTAGAGCTCTCTATCAGAGCCTCCCTCGGACATTTCTCATCTGTTCTGGGTGGTTATGGGTTTGATTAAACATCTTCAGATATAAAGATATTAATCCAAACAACTTCAATGTTATTTTTAATTTCCCATTTTGGATTTTATGCATTTATATTTTATTGATTTTCATCAATTCCAATAGGTGTCACATAATCAAACATTTCTAAATTTCCATGGCCTGATCACTCTATAAAAAGAAATCAAACTTGTTAGTGAGAAGGGCTCAAGTACACCTGAAAATACACTAATGTCTCCTGAGTAGAAATGCGGGCATAGGGTGTGCCTGTGGGGAAAATATTCCGACATATTAGAGTAACCAAAAAAAAGAAATTAATCAAAAAAAATTTATAGTAGTGAATACTTATAGTGAATAAGGAATAAATATAATTAAGGTTGTAATAAAAAAGAAATGTTGTAAAGGCCCAAACAACCATGCCTTATATACAACACAGATTTACCGCTGGTCCAACCAAACATATAAGAATAAAATAATAATAAAAACTTTTAATGCTATACTACTAACTCTGAGCCAGACCACATACAAGGTCTCTTAAAACTCTACTGAGAATCATTAACATGATCATATGAATCCACAAGAATGGATCCACTCGATCACGCAACCCTGGGCCATAACCCAATCCATCTTGCATCCTTTCTCAACATGGAATTTGACATAAGTTCTGCACACACCAAGGTGAACATATAAGGATTAGAAATAAATTGTAGTAGGCCACCCCTAATGATGAACTTATAATGTTCTATCCTAAGTTCATGATCTTGAGATATTCCTACCCTACCTGAGATATAACTCAAATAAAACTAATGAAATAAATCAATAGTCAATTCCTGGGAAAGTGACCCTTATCTACCATAACTGTTTCTACCAGTTCAAGGAACATCTCTAACTAAGCTACACAACCATATGGGGATAAAATCCCTTTTAATGGGATTTACTATACTCACCACCAATATAAAATGTATGTACCAACCGAAACTTTTTTATGTGAAATTTATTTTTCAAATAGGTAAAGTTGATATTAACGAATGATGTTATAGAAAACAGATTCCCTAATTTGGTTATTTTGGTCCATTATGTCGTCCTTATATTTTAAAACCCTATTTAAAATCATAATCATTTACACATATACACTGTACAATGACCATTAAGATTAGTATATTTATGTTTATGATAATTTCAATTCAATAGAGAAAAAGGAACTAATGACTTCAACCAATGGAATTGTACAATATGAAACCCATTTATTAGAGATTCCATGGGAGATAAAACCACTGGGATTTATAATTAACCCATCCCATGTAGAGATACAATTACTGGAGCTTGAGAGAAACCATTTATTGGGGAAGTTCAACTTCATCGAGATCATGACCTAAACCATTTTCCCTATACCGCCCCATGATAATCTCACCATTGCACACCATCAAATTCGGGAATTTAGTGGTTTAGTTAATAGATATTTATATATAATCTAAAAATGTGAATTTTTATATTTTAATTTAATAAAGTAGTTATTATATTTATCAATTTTTAAAATTATTTTTAAAATTATTAAATAATGAGTTGGTAAAAATGTGATTTTGATACAATGAAACACAAAATGTATTTCTTTTAAATATATAGATTCCTTCAAGAAACAAAATTTGATGAATTCAAGAATTTATTGAAATAATTATATTATAATGAAATTTTATTATTAAATAATATTTATTTAATATAAATAATATTATTATTTTATGATGTCAATTGTAATCTTTATATGGTTCAGAAAAATATAATTGTAAAAAAACATTATTTTTAAATAAAATAAATTATTTTATTATAAAAATAAAAATTATAATATCAATATAATTATATTTATAAAATAAATATTAACTTTTAATCATGATGCCAAAATTATCATATGGTGAGATTTTCATAATTATCTGAGGTAGTTGAATTTTTGGGTAAAAATTAAATATGATATAATTATATAGTATTTATTATGAAATCATAAAATCACAAATTTGATGTAATAAACACATAAATAGTATCCATGACCAGAATTATGTTTCAACTTTAAGATAATGAGGTTTTGAAGATATTTGATTAATTTTATAGACCCTTAATGGATCCTCCAAAACATATATTATATTTTATGATTTTAAAATCAATTATTTATAAATATGATGCCCGTCTGCTTCTACAATGTATTTTTTTTAATTTATTCCCTAAATACCCTTATATAATATTTAAAACTAATCCGCATTGTGAGAAACCGGATAAAAAACTACTGGACAATTTTTGGTTTTGATTACTTTATCATATAGAGTCTAAAACCTATGTTTGGAAATTAATAAATAATTAATTTAAATTTTGTTATATAAATCCACCCAAACCCCCATTCATTTTCAATTAAAAATATTTTGGAGTTAATATAATATTTATTTACCTCTCTATATATCCCTCAAATGGTTCCCTGTAATTTTAATAAGATCTTATCAAGATTTGATTAGTTTTCTCTCAAAGTAAGGGATTCTATGATTATCCTTTTTATTCAAGCAAGTTTTTTAGGTCATACCGTTTTATTTAAAAATTTTCAATATGGGAAATGTTTTTAACAATACCTATTACTAATTTTATGATTAAAAATAAATTAGAGACACCTTTGTCTATTATTCACCCCTTATATAAACATTTCTAAAAGCCCATTATGCTGTCGGAATTATCTAGGGATTTCCCTGAAAAAAATTTGTGTAGTAAAGACCCAGCTCCATTTCCATGAAAGGGTATTCAAATAGTTTTACCTATACATCATTTATTTGGGATTTACATTTATCTGACCTGAACTCCTAAATTATGGGGTATGAAATTGATGAAAAACATCCATTGGTTTTACGATATTTGTGGTACACTTACACACGTACATGATATGAAGGTGATAGGTGAAATCGAAATTATATATCCATTAATTCAATTATGAAATGTTTTTATCTAGTGGTATTACATATAGGGTTCACGAGCAGTTTTACAAATAAAACAAGTATTTTTTTTCTTGGATTTTAGGCATGAAATATTTTTATAATTTATGTTTTATATTATTTCCACATTCTTATGTTTCCATTATGTTATCATGCTATATTAGGACTCATTATCGAATAATATTATAGTCACCCTTCATAGTATACCATTAAAATAATATTGGATCAAATGTATTTATTTGAAATTTTAAATGCTTTTTACGCCCTTACTAGGATTTATAGCTCACCCCCTTCTTATATATATCCCTAGGTTTTCCCGTGCAGTTTTAAATGATCCATAGTGTATGAGTTCATGTTATGGAGTTTCTAAATAATATTGTTTTCTTTATTTTTAATTTATTCTGATATATTCCTAGTTACCCAAATAATCCTTTCCTCATGATCTTCTAGGTTTAAATTAGGTTTATCTTAAGTTAAAAAATTAATGAATTAAAGTTTACTAAAAATTGGGTTTCCATTTTTATTATAAGGGAAACTTCTTGTTATTCTTTTGGGATCAGGATTAGAATACTATAGTGAAATAAATATAGATATGAATAAGAATATGAAAACATACCTATATTTTGGTAATGTGTAGTGCATGTGGCTTATATGAAAATATGTCCCTGTCACGACACTTGATGTGTATGTGGATCTACAATAGTCTTACCTATGAGAACTAATCCTAAAATGGGTGAATTATGATATAAATGATCATGACATGGTGTATGATAATGGGTCTTGCTACAAACTTGGTTTGAAACAATCAAGGTAATGATTTGGTAAATCTATATGATTTTTATGAACTGTTATTAAGGGAAGAATTCCCATAGTATTTTATGTTATTAAATACATCATGGAAAAAATAGATTGAAACTGATAAATTCATATGTTAAAGGATATATCTAATTTACAGGTTTATTATTTTTGGTTCCCCTTTTATGTATTTAATAGTAAATAAATTTATCATCACTAATTTTCCATTTATTTCTTTTCAATTGATGGAAATAAGATGAAATGAGTCAATATTAAATGTGAGGGGAAATGTAATGACTAGACAAATGAGATACCCAACAAAATTGGAGTAGGATTTGAGAAATTCAGGTCAATAATTTCTCAATTAACCCTTTTTTTAATCAAAAACATGAATTAATATGAATTTCCAAACCCCCTTAATAATTAGAAGCTTATAACAGATACCTTTATGTGAAAAAGACAGTAATTTTTAGTAGATTTAATAATCCCCTAATCGAATAATAATCGATCAAATCTATTGAGAAAATATTGTCTATTCCTAAATGATCAATGAAATGGAAGGTGAGGATATATATTTATCTTTTGAAAGGAGAAGATAATAAATGGTGAGCATTGGTTAAAATATGAAACCTGAGGTGGATATCAAAGTGATGGTCTAGAATGAATTATCGAAATTATTTTAGGACAAATATTTTCTGCACACTCTCTAATATAAAATTGATATATATTTTCTTTTCATTAAGAAAAACGATGATTAATCCATTAGGGAGAAATAAGAAAACCTGACATGAATTTCATGATACACAATAGGCTTTTTTATTTACCCTATATTATGATGTTTGTTACTTTTTTTATAAAGATGAATATATGAAAAAAGTTAAATATTGAAGACAATAAAAACTATGATGAAATTTTCTACTGTTCCATAAAAGTTGAAATGGAAATTGGAATATATAATGGGTCTCTTAGGGTTAGAGACATCATATAGTGAATGGAATTTAGATCTGGCAGTGTAATGTTAAAATCTCGTGGGGGAATGAAATTCCACCATCTCACTAGTAAAAACATTGTGAAGAAGCATCCTTGAAATTTTCAAAAGGGGAAAAGGAATATCTTTAGGTGTTGGAAGGAAGGTTATCCAGCTAATTATAATGAATACGAGGAACCCACCAATGTTTTCGTAGAAAGGAATGCTCTAGTCAACCCTCATCACGTCATTCAATGTTTCAACTATAAAGAATGAGGAAACTATATGAATCAATTCCATAATCCTGGGCTTGTTTATGATAACTGACAATAACAACCTCCAAGCCCTAGTGAGAAATGGAGAACATATTCCATCAAAACTAATAAGGTGAATAACAACTATGAATTACCGAATAGGACACTATTTATTCATTAAAGGATAGAAATTTTTAAATTTGATTATGGTTATATAAATTATTTCATATCATGCATGTTTAATTGAACTATTCAGACACCACCTCAAAACATGGAATTCTAATTTTTGATGAAGATGAAAGATGGATCAATTGCTGATTCTAAAGCTAATTAATCATTCCAAGCCCCAATTTTTAAGATGAATTTCCCAAAAAACCTTTTGATAATCCCCTTAGTGTAATTTTAGGTTATTAGATTCATGGATTGAATTCCCTTGTATAGATACAACATAAATTGTGAGAGAAGAAAATCACCATCCATATCTCAAGTCACCCTATGATTATATAAAAGTGAATGGGGGAGTGTGATTCTTTTTTTGTTATTAACTTCTCAAGTATGGATATTATATCCTTATGATAATGCTTATATATCTAAATTGATTCTTAATAATGATAGTATCATAATTGAAGAAGTAACCATTATAAGGGAATTCAATAATGTTTTTACAAAATATTTGTCCAATATTACTCATAACAAAGAGGTTGAGTTATAAACTAAGCTCATTCCAGAAGAATTACCAAATTCCAATACCCTTAAAATAATGTAAAATTTCAAAATTTAGTATCCGATGAAAATATTATATTAGAATACTTATAAATGGTATTTATGACCAAGTGATTCACCATAGGGTACATTGATCCTCTTTATCAACAATAATTACTAGTCAATGTAACTCACCATTGATTATCATAGTCTCAATAAGACCATGATAGAGAATAAGTAATCTTTTCTACATATTTTTGTCTTGTTCAGTCTATTATGTGGATCCCAATATTTTTATAAGGTGAATCTTCAGTCAGGATATTATCAAGTAAAGGTGATGTAGTAGGATATAACAATGATAGATTTTCATACATAGTATGAGAAATAAGAGTTCACGGTGATTCCATATGGACACAACAATGATCCAAAAATCTTCATTTACTTAATAAATAGTTCCCTTAGGGATTAACTTTACAAATTTATGGTTCTATTTGTATATAAATCAATTATAGTATCCCAAATTAATGAGTAATATGATGAGAATATAAATATTTTACAAAAAAAATTATAAAGGAAAGGTTATATGAAATTTATAGTGGAGAAAGTAACCATATTGGGTTTTTAAAAAAAATGTGATATCTATCGATCAATCAAAAATAAATGAAATCAGATGATCGACCAGTCCATAATCAATGGAGTAAATATATAGATTCCTTGGATTAGTTGTGTACTATCATTGATTTTTGAGCAACTTATCATTATTATCAATCCCACAGACTAGTCTTACTCAATAAAGAGTATTTTTTTATAGATTGAATAATGTAAATAATATTCTAAATAGATTAAGAAGAGAATAATAATTAAAACTATACTCACATTTCCCACTAGAGGGGAAGGATTTTTGATTTAGTGTGATGCATGAAATTGGTTATGTGTAGTGTACTAATGGAAGATAACAATGTTATAACCTACACCTCTCTCAAATTAAAGTTCCATAATCAAAACTACCAAACACAAGATCTTGGATCTCTATAGTGATCTTCACATTGAAGATTTGGATATATTACTTCTATGGAGAGTAGTGTGAAATTTATATATATATTTTTTATAAAAGCCTCATGTATATATTGAAAACAAATGAACTCAATATTCAAAATAGAATGTGTTTAAATATGGTCATGTATTATGATTGTTCATTCTATATCCATCATTGGGAAGCAATAAAATTTGTAGATTCTCTAGGTAGAAATGATACTACAACCATATCCATGATGAGGTTTTCAAGGGATCCAATATTTTTGGATATGGAAAGGATGAAAATAAGAATAATAAAAGGATCATTATCTAACATTTCTCAAATAACTACTTATCCATCCATTAAATATTAGATCAAGGATGATCAGAAGGATTATGAGGTGATACAAAAAATGTTAGTGAATATTTCATAGTTTAAAATTTTCAAAACATTGATATATATTTTTTGGAAATGGATATACATCCCATAAAAACTAGAAATGAAGAGGGAACTTCTGGATGATTCTCTTAGATCATTCTTCTATATTCATATGAGAAGTATTAAGATGTATATAAATTTGAAAAAACATTTTGGTGGGATAAAATGAAGAGAGAAGCTGAAGAATTTTCATCTTGATTCTTGATGTTACAATATGTCAAGGATGAATGAAATTAGTTTAATTTTATTTTGAACCCATTTCCAATAAATGCGTGAAAATGGGTGAATATAACCATATATTTAATTTTAGGATTCCCAGGGATACATAAGTGAAATAATGTAATCTGGGTGGTAGTCGATCACCTTCCCAAGTCTAAGAATCTCATTTAAATGAATAAATAATTCCTTCTTGAACAAATCACTATGATATATATAGGATAAGTAGTAAGAGTATACGGTGTTACAATTTCTGTTGTATCTGATCGATATACTAGGTTTAAGTTAAGATTTTGGAGAATACATCAATAAGAGTGGGATATAGAACTAATCGTTAACACTATTTGTCACACTGAGAAGGATGGATAGCCTAAGAGGACCATTCAAAATCATGTGGATATACTGATATTATGTTTAATGTATTTCAAAGGATGTTGGGATCAATAAATTCCAATAGTATAGATCACGTATAACAATAATTTCCATTCTATCATTCAAATGGAACCTTATGAGGATTTTTATATAAAGAGTGTCAGACTCGAACTCATTGGGATGAATTTAGAGAGAAAAAAATGATGTGACATGATATTATCCCTAGTAAAATAGATAAGGGTAAAAACATTAAGCATCACGTGAAACCTATTCAAAGTAAATATTTAATCTATGTAGACCATCATAGATGACACTTAAAGTTTAAAGTCAGAGATAAAGTGTTCTTATGTATATCAATATAGAATAAATTCATGAGGATTGTAATGGAGGTAAATCATAGTTCAAGATGCATCATCCCTTTAGATATCCTTGTTTGTAATCGAGTAGTGAACTCTCAACTAGACCTCCCACCTAAACTATCTCAAGTACATCATGTGTTATATGTGTCCCTATAGAGGATGTACGTACCAGAATACACATAATTAATTAATAAATGGGTGGTTACATTATAGAAGGATCTTTCAGACATGGATCAACTGGTGAAGATCTTATATTATAGAGACAAAGTTCTATAAAAGGAGACAGATCACATGGTCAAAGTATTGTGGTAGATCCACAAGTTTGTTGAAGCAACATTGGAAATGGAACATGGGATACAAAATGGTACCCACACCTTTTTTAGTGACTAACATGAATATTTTGAGAGTAATTTTTTTGAAGGGTGGAATAATTTAATGACCCAATCATTTATAAATTAAATTCATTATTTAAATGAGTTAACTCCTTATAATGAAATGTTTTTATAGAATAAACATGAACTAATTTGGTTATTTTTAACCATTATATGGTCATTAAAATTTAAAATATTATTTTGAATCATTTCCATTGATAATATGGTCGTATTAGTGTTACTATTAAGATTAGGAAATTAAGATTATGATGACTTCTATTTGACATAGAATAAGGAAGAGATGGACTTGACCAATCTAATCGTACCCTTTGAACCACATTTATTTGATCTTCTAAGGGAGATAAAGTTGACATGGTTTCCCTATAACAATCCAACGAAAGTATTCAATAATTAAAGAATGATTGAAACCTTTTATGGAAGATATTCTTGCTGATCGATATCATGACCCATACCTTGTTTTCAGAACCACCCTGGAAAATATCTCTATATCACACCTTAGATATATGTAATTCTCTTGTGTAATAAAGGGATATGTATCTAAACCCTAACAATATGAATTTTTATAATTTAGTTTAATAAAAAATTATTATATTTATCCCTTCTTAATATAAATCTGTAAATAATTAAATCATGCATTTGATAAAAATTATATTCTGAAAAAATAAAACACAAAATGGATTTTTTGAAATTTATAGTTGCAAACAATAAATTTTTTTGATGAATTTAATAATTATTGAAATAAATGATATTTTAATGAAATATAATTTTTAAATAATATTTATTAAATATACATGATCATATAATTTTACGAACTCAAATATAATATTTATAAGGGCTAGAAAACATTTGTTGTAAAAATAATATTTTTTTAATAAATAGGGATTTTTGTGATAAAGTGTAAATATTAATATTTAGAGAATTATAAAGATAAAATAAATAATATTTTTTAGAAAATCAATTTGAAATTATCCAATAGTGTATTTTTCATAATTTTATGAGATATTTAAATTTTTAGGTAAATATTAAATATGGTATAATTATATGATATATATTATGATATAATAAAATACATAAAGTGGAGTAATAAACAACATAAAAATTCTATATTTCTAAAATTATGTTTCCACTTTAAAATAACATGTTTTCAGTTATTTAATAAATTTTATAAAAGCTTAATGGAATCATCAAAATCCTATAATATATTTCAAGAATTTAAAATAATTTCTTTATAAACATGACTCTCTTACATATAAGCAAGGGAATTAAATTCATTTTTTTGGTCCTTTTAATTATAAAATAATTAAAACCACTCTTATATGGTGGAAAACTTTGTAGAAAACCACATGATGGTTTATTTATTTATCTATTTATCATATAGAGTCTAAAACCTAAGTTAAAATATTGATAACGAATGCTCCTCTATTTTGATTTGTAAACTCACCCGAAATACCATTCATATTCCCCAAAATTTCATGGGGAATGAATTTACACTACCCTTAAATCTATGTTTCCAAACCTAGGTTCAAGAAATCATTTAATATTCTCTTCCCATGTTTTTTGAAGTTCCCTCTCAATGCTCGGGATCCTCTCCTCCTTTTATTAAAGAACCTTTTTATGTCATGCTTTTCTGTTTCTAATTTTTCAAGTTGGGATATGATTTTACACATCTCTTTTACCATCATTATGATTCCAAAGTAACTATATACCCATTTAACTCTTATTAAAACTTTATATAAATCATTATGTACACTCATTAAACTATCAAAATTATCCGGCAATTTTTGCATGTGAAACATTTTTATAGTGAAGACTCATCTCCATATCCACTTTTGGAGTTAATATAATTTGATAAATTTTAAACTAATTGGTGATTTAAGTTAATCTGGCCTCCAATTTTTAATTTTGGGGTTAAAATTTATGAAATACATCATTATTATTTATGATATATAATGAACACTCATGCATGTACATGATTTGAATGTTAAGATTCTTCCTAGGATTATGTATCCCGGAAACAAATTAGGTAATGTTTTTAACTCATTAAATTCCATGTGTGTTAAATTATAGGTTATCAAAATTACTTAGTGTTAGGTTTTCTTAACAGTTATCCTTCACATTTGTTTTTGATATCATGTTTTTTGTTATGGTCACATTACAATGTTTTCTTTATGTTATAATTATATATAATGGATCATTGTTCAAGATCATGACTATAAACTCTCTTATTTTATCTTGATATTTATTTTTGATTAGATATACAAATTTACATTATGTTTTTTCATATTTATTTTCTTATTGGGTTCTATTGATCACACCTTTCTTATATACATCCCCAAGTCATGACATGATGTTTTAAAAGATCCATGGAATATAAGAACTTGTCATGGAGTTTTTAAATATTTTTGTTGTATTTATTTTTCCTGTTTTATGATATGTACTTAATTACCTATAGACTCTAGTCTTTATGAACTTCTGGGGTTGTATAAATGGTATCTTTATTTTATAAATCATTAATTAAATTGTATTAAAAATGGGTTCAAATATAGTAGGACTCCAGGAATCAACTATAAATCTTGTAAATAAGGATATGATAGGGATTCTAGATTCCATACACATAAAAACTAGGCCACGAATAATTGGTGGAACCTGGACGTCTTCTTGGTGGTACATAATTCAGTCCAATATCAAGTTTCTAGGTCCCGGTCCATAACAAACCATGAAATTTGACCTAGGACAATCACTAAGTGAGTTTAAACTTAGGGTTTATGAAAATAATACTCTCAAAGAACTTCTAGAATAACATGGAATCTTTCAATAACTTTCTAAACAACCTCTTCCTGAACATCTATAGGAAATAAAATCATAGTGCATCCATGCGATCCATGGGAGTATCCTAGGAATAAATTTTGGAGATCATCATCAATCCTTGAGGATGTCACAATAATATAGTTCTATGTTAAAATGATTCCACTAAAAACCTTTGTAATCCCCTCGATCATATCATGCATGAAATCTTGGGTGATATAGTAACTATGTGGGGTTTATAAGATTCTCTTATCTACCTCCTCTATTTCCCAGTGTATGGTGGAATCCGAGAGACACTAGGAATTAAAATAATAGTAGAATAAGATATTTGATACTAAAATAACCATGCATCCAATACTTTAGTTGGAATAATCATAGAGATACTAAAAATCCTTTTAATGGTAACATAAATTCATATAAGGATCATAAGCTATATCACTAGAAGAACCTCCACAAATTTGCAGTATGTCAGTGCATCACATAGGTCCCCATAGGCTCAGCCCTAATAAGTGCATCTTAAAATTGTGACTAAATCCATATAAATAGGGTGGAAGAATAAATAATAGAGTATGGTTGGGATAAGTCCTAAAACTATCACCAATACCACTACCCTTGGGATAACATGTTTGGTATTGGTTCTAAGGTGACCTTCATTAACATCACCACCCATACTCATAATGCACAATCTCAAGGATGTTCAACCATCAAGGCACCCACTAGGGTCCCTTAGGTCAATAAATAGGATTGGTATCCATATTGGTATCCTTAAGCTCCACATATAATTAGAAGTATCCCACATGGGAACATTAAAAATAGTACCAATCGAGAGGAATCACTCTTAGGAACATTAAATAAAATGAATTAGAGGAATCTAACTTGGAATACTTAGACAAAGTAAATTTGTACATGAATCCAAATTGGAATCCAAATAGTAAAAAATTAAGCAGTGGCACCCATCTTGGGATCCTCTAGGTTGGAACATAAGATATGACATCCATCTTGGGATACTCAGTCACAAACTGGTCTCTCGGACCACTGCCTGTCTCTCAGGGTGAAAAAATCCAACGACCCTCTCTTTAACTACTCACAACCCCATAGGCCAAAATTACACACCTCATATGAGAGATATACTAATGTGAAGAACTAAATATAAATTGTTATAGGGAGATGAATCATGTCTGATCTGAATTCAATTTCCGTCTTTAGGTTGGACTAAACACCAAACCTATCTAGTTATTTAAGTCTCATCATATTCCCACTAACTCAGGATTATTGCATCAAATTCAGAAACAAAGACCTTGGAACCAAATTCCATGTACACCAACCATTTCTATGACCCCAACTTGGGTCTTACCCCATGTATCACTTTTCGAAGAGATATTTATTCATTTTATGAAGGAATAATATCTCCATGAAATATCACACATCCTCAAAAAAACCTATTATAAATATTTAAATAACTAAAAGGGCTCCATGATCATGATATATATGAATAAATACTACAAATGAACTCCTCTTTTTTCCAATTATGAATTTTCTTGAGAAAAAGTAAACACCTTAAAAGGATTGCATGGGGGCAGTAAATGACATGTTTACTTAAGTACACAACATTTACACTCAATGCCTCACATAGGAATGTATTCAAATATACCTGGTATTTAAAACCCATGTATGTGGTCTTTTAATCATTTACATGGTGCGTATAATACATGGGAAACCTTCCCATGTAGTACACACAGCTGGACATGTGATTCTCCCAAGATTTTACTTCAACCTGATGTGGCATGTAAAACTAGAGTATTAGTGTATCAATCATGTACACACTGTGTACCCTACATGAGGTAACATCTTATCTGGAACACATTGAAAGTATATAATATTACACTTGGCATGTACTCCTACACATTGTGTATCCTACTCTGGGTATGTCCATGTACCATAGATGACCAAGTGACCCTACATGTTTATCTAGATATGCACTCAACAAATTGTTGAGTGACACTCCATGGAATTTACTCCTAAATAAATTTCATGTATCCAATAGTATATAATATTCCCCGAATAAGAATAAAATATGGAAACTTTTTAGGAAACCACACTCAATGTGGACAATATTTACGAACAGAAAACCCCTGTAATTAGCTTGAAACCACAATTTTCCCCATTTACTCATAGATCAAGTTCATGGTGGTCCATAGTAACCATAAATGTGATGTAAATATATAAATACGTAAATTTATGAGTATTTATATAAATTAATTAAAAATACACTACCTTTTGAAGAAACACGCTAAAGCTTTACTCTTTACCATGTTTAGAAACAATTTCATGATGATTCGGCCTCTCTTGAGCTCTAGAGTGGAACCCCACTTCTTCCATTGTGATCCATATAATCATACCATATTATATTTTCAAAAGGATTAGGTAAATAACCAAAGGTATTTACATGTTAATCCATGTAGTGATGATAAATAAAAGTGTAGAAAGAAAAGTATAGATAAGAAAAGGAAAAGAACATGGGGCCCATGTTTGGCCTCAATGCCCAACGCGGGTTCATTCCTCGACTAAGGAAACCCCCCATTATAGAATCAATAATGGAATATAATTAACCAAACAAATCTTTTCAGGTAAAAACCATATTCTATGACCAATAGAGTGGCCATAAAAATTATTCAAGATCATATTCTAGCGTAAAAATACAATTTTTACCATTATGAGAATTGGAAATAAAAAAATACAATTTTCTATGAAATTTATTTTCTTAAAAAACACAGGTCTTTAAAACTGCCCCCAATATAACCCTTATCACCCGATAGAAGCCAAGGTGGTCAAAAAACATCCATTATCTCACCCTGGGAATTTTCAAAACTACACATTCTTGACTGTCCAATGATCAATCTCCCAATGCCCAAAATTCTCCAAACATGAGAGACATTAAAATGCGACCAATATTTTACTATCCAATATATTTGTGTTATTATCATCACATTGAAAATGAACTTTAAAATCAATGGACCACAATACGTACATAATAAAACATAGTGATTGTCCTTGAAAAAACACACTCACTTCTGAGCACTAACCTCTGACATCTAAAAATCACCTGGTCTTATTTTCTGAGAATGGATCCCATGAAAACATATAAATTTCAACTCATAATGTGGGTAACCCTCATCAATTAATAGGCGGTGAATTAACCACCATATTAATTAACTTATAACACTCCTCATGTTTAAACTTATTAGGTTATATTAATAAACAAATGTCACTTCCAATGAGATACAATGGATGTATTGACAATACTTAACCAACTCTAAGTCTGATTCTTCATCTTACCACACCAGATCCATTTTGGATATCTCTTAAAATATAAAAGAAAATATATAATTTCATCACAAATAATAGGAAACAATACCCACTATATTTCATTGTAACCATTTATCCTTGTCTTGCACGTGGTCACTCACTGATTTATTATTTAAATGGTATTGTGAAAACCAACACATTAGAAACTCAGCTAGCTTTGTGGGTGTACCAAAACATACCTCCCAGCTAAACCAATGGACACAAGCTTTGCAGACCTATAAAAAATTAAGGATAATTAGACCATGTTTAACTGCACATCATCTTGGTCACACCAAGTTCTCCCTTGGAACTCCTCATAAGAAATTTTCACATCACTTATTCCACAACTATCCCATGATCACCCATCATAGGGAACATTCCTAGAACTATTTCTATGAATCCTCATTTTGTACTATTTTGAACTCATCCACATTCTTATCCACAACCCAACACCTTTATATTAATGAGAATTTACCCATTATCTAATCACATTTCTAATGAAGAACCACCAAGTCAATAGGTCTAGGGAGTCATATAATCCTTCCATTTAAATATAGTCTCGATACATAAGAATTATTGGTTCTTTCTCAGAAACCAAAGGCATCACCCTACTTATATAAGAAAACCCAAGAACCACTTATACATTAGTTTCAACATGAGTATAAAATAAAGATTAAATCATATAGTGTAAAACAAAAATTAGGGCCATGACATATAACAAATTTCTATTGATTAAGAAAAACATAGACTTACTAAGGTTCTAGTCCAAAATAAAGGCCTTTAGGTATCCCACCTAACCCAACCTATCAAGTATCATATTAGGGTCACATTGTCTAACCACATAAGACATAAGGTCAAATTTCGGACTAGGGGTACATATCATATGGTATCATCCAAGCACCTATTTCAGTGCATGGCATCAAACATTCTTGGAAACCCTCTCTATGGAGGGGGGATGCCAGATGTTAAAGAGATCATTGATATAATTTTTTTAAACACATATCATCATGTGAACAATTATAACGGTTTTCAATTCCATGTCATGTTGAAAAAACCCTATATGTTTTAATTGTAAACCCAATTAAATGTAACCATTTTTTAACAAAAAACATAAGGAAATGATTCTAATGAAATCAACTACTATGTATAGACATATCAGGGCCCAATCCTATATGTGAATCCTCATATGGGGATTCTCCTTTTAGGTTCTTGATGTGTTGAAAACTGATAATGAATAAGCCCACACTAGTATCTGTATATGAGAATAACCCCTCATGGTTTTAGTTCAACAAGAATTACATAGGTTCATATCAGCATCACATCAATATAATAGAATTAGATAACCATATGAAAATGTTGGTTAAGTAATATATCATAGAAATCTATTTGGTAATACATCATTAATGTTTTTAGAAAAAATTAAATCACTGTAACATAAAATAATATAATCACAATATATTTGTAGGATGGATTTTAAATACCAATTTTGGTCTATGAGGGTAAAAAATTCACATAAAAAATTGCTACAAATGATCTTTGTTGTACCACACTCACACGATTTGGTTAAGTAGAATGTATCTCTAATCTATAATAGAAAACCCAATGTTGGATTTTACTGGAAGTTTTAATAACTAGAATTAAGTAACAAAACCCCAATAAGGGTCCAACAATTGGAAAAAATTTATAATATAGACTCACTAGGTTCACTGTACCATCTATTCACAAGGATTGAGTCATCATCCTCATGATTGAACATCTCTTTGTAGATACACCTGACCATACATATTTTAGGTAACAGAGGTGTCCCGTTTGAGTAGAATTACTCTAAGAACCTAAATTGGAAAACAAAATTTAGGTTTCTAATGACTCTTTAATTAGTTAACCTCATCACCAGTAGTAAAAATGAAAACTATAAGGACTATAACATGTGGAACCTATGTCCCAAATATTGTGCATGGAAAACTAAAATTTCCTCTCTTAATCAAGTGTGAAAATATGTTTATGGAATCTCACCAAGGAGCCAAGATCCCTAAATCCATAATAAAACGTAAAATTAATACCACATATCCATATCTCAAATTGAAAATCATAGTGAAATTTAAAAATACATTTTTAAAATTGAAATCCCATGTCCAAAGAAACCTGAACTTTTTTTAGAATGAGTTTTCTGAACACACCATTCTGATATATAAAATAGGATCTAACACATTTATAACACTCTTATGTTCCATTTTCTATATAGTAAAATAATACAAAAGGAACCAATATCATACCAGTTTCTCACATACTTACTCAACTCACTCTATATATAGTAACTAGACAGTTGGCGATAGGGAGTTAAGAACTACTCCCATACACTAGAGTCCAATAAGTAGAAGTAAGG
This sequence comes from Viscum album, assembly GCA_963277665.1. Lineage (NCBI taxonomy): Eukaryota > Viridiplantae > Streptophyta > Magnoliopsida > Santalales > Viscaceae > Viscum > Viscum album. The sequence goes on from OY728128.1 coordinate 67,065,108, forward strand.
GATTAGGGTGTGTATGTGGGGAGAATATTCCCTCATATAAAATTATGAAAAAAATAACCAAACAAAATCCATAACAATAAATATTTTGTATAGTTATGTAATAAATTTAAAAAGGATTTGATAAAATCGTAACTAGTAATGTCCTGAAAAACTATGCCCCACATACAACACTAATTTCCCACTAGGTTGAACATATATACATGAATAAAAAAAGATAGTATAAGGATCCAATACGATCTCTAATTAAAACGTTATACCTAGTCTTAAAAGACCATCCTGAGCTACTCCATCGCGATCATAAGAATCCACATAAGAGGCTCTGCATGATCATACTAAGGTGGGCTTCATCCATATTCATTATGAATTCATGATTAAACTAAAATTAGATGTATGATCTTTAAACACACTGATGATCACATATTGGGACTGAGTAATAAACCTCAGAAAACCACACCTAATGGATGACCTGTATCCTACTATAATAAGAGCATAATAATAGAATATACCCATATTATTCTAGATACAACTAGAATAAAATAAATGAAATAAATTAACTATAGATCATTTAGACCATGATTCTGATCGACCATACCTTCTTTATCCTAAATTGATAATATCTTTGATAAAGACACATCCCCATAGGGGGACTAATGTCCTAGAACTGGGCTCACCTATACTCACCTTAACTCAATGAAGTAGGACTGCATGTGTTGAATAAAGACTCTATAAATAAATAATTATTTTTTTGGCATGTTTTGTATACTAATTAGGTCATGTGTAAAAAATGGAACCAATACATCATTTATATATTCCCTAATCTAATTTAATATTGATTTACTAGGTCATGGTCCATAAGAAACATGGACATTAGAACTAGGATAATAAATAATGGTTACAACCCTAAAATGATATAGATGGAATACATTCATGGGTCCTAGATAAGAAATAAGAATAATTTAATAAATGGACCTAAAACCTATTACTAAATATATATATGGTACATTAAATCATGTTGTGTCCACCCGATCCCAGAGAGTATACTAGGAAAAAATTGGGAAGACCCTCATGAATCCTTTGGGATGTCATGTGAATCTATTTCTCAACAGAAATGAAACCATCCAACATCCTTTTTCTTCATCTGGATCGTATTATGCTATGAATCTTGGGTGATACACTAAATAATAGGGATTTACTAGATTCACCCACCAAACTCCTCTATTTAATGGTGCATGGAGGAATCCTCAAGGAACATTGAATTCTAGTAATATTGGCATAAATTTCAGATTATGTACTAACCCGAAACCCATGGCTCTTTGAGGAGGAATCATAGGGATACTTATAATTTTTATAATGGTGACATTAATTTGTAAAAGGATCATTTTTATGATCCTAAGAAGTTTCATTGAGAAAGTACACTTTGATATAACATAATTTCATTTATATGCTTCGACATCTACGATGCACATATAGAAATAAAAGATGCATCAATTGTAATTGGGTGAATGAATAAAAAAATTAGGGTTGGTTGAATGTCTAAACTCACCACTACAACCACAGTCACTCAGGGTCACAATTTTGGTAGGTGTTCTATAGTGGAACATAATACCATCTCAACCAAAACTTATAATACACTAGATTAGGGTCAGTCAACAACTAAGGAACCCACTAGGGTCCACATGGTAAATGAATACAAGAGGTATCCCTTAAGGTATCCGTGAGGTACAAACATAAGTAGAGGAATCCGTCTTGGGAGCCTAAAAATGTACCAAGGAAATGGAATTCTTCTTTGACCATTGCAAATAATATAAAACTGAGTAACCCCACATGGAATACTTAGAAATGGTGCATGGGTAGAAGTATCAATCATTGGATCTTAAGGGTAAAACATTTAGGTGGATGTATCTATTATGAAAACCTCTTTTCATAACATTTGTATACGCAACACACTTTGGATTCCCAATTAGAAACTATTCTCCCAATCCAAAACCTATTTCTCAATTTAAACACATCCCACAACCACATTTATAACAAATCACGATCTCCTAGGAAAAAATGATACACCACAAAATGGAGATGTCCATAAGGGAAAATCCATATAATCATCGATATTTTGATACAACTAATGGACCATATTAGTTCAAGGTCCCTCTCTAGGTTAGCCCAAATGCTGATATTAACCATATCCTCTAGTAGCACCATAGTATTACTAACTGGGGTATATCCAAATAAATTATCCCAATGAGGTCATTAAATACACCATTCCACATACACAAAGACTTTTCATGACTGTCAATTGGGTCTTACCACCTATGATAATTATAGGAGACAATTGTATTCTTTTATTGGAGGAAGAACCTCTCTATCAAATATCAAACACCCCAAAAAACCTCATAAGAATCCTCAAATCACGTCAAGGGTTCTATAATCATGATATATGTCAAAAAATACTCATAATGGGATCCCATATTGTCCAATTATAACTCTAGGGGGGCATAAGAAATCAAAAAAGGGATGTAGGGGAGTAGTAAACAGTGTTCATAATTGAGTACATGTAATATACACTCAAAGATACAACTTGGAATGTATATCAACTAAAATTGTCGTGTAAAATCCATGTACATTGCATTTTAATAATGTAAATGTTTTTCCCTATACAAGGAACCTTATTGGTTACTACACATGGCCTATCCATGTTATTCTACATGGAGTGTATATTAACTGGACCTGGAATGTATAATCCAACAGGACAACATGTTAATAACATACATGAAGGGTAAAATACAAGTGGTATGTATACATGTACTGTACATGGACTATCCATTTCATTCTCTAAGTCATATACTACGACACTCCTCTCATCCCATGTGGGGTCTTGATGTGTACCCTACATAGCCAAGTGCCCCTACATGGGATGTATGGGAATGTACTTAGTCACATGTTGAGAGAAACTATATGGTCTGTCCTATGAAATATATATATTTAGTTTATCTCATCTATTCTCTCCTAAACATGAAAAAACACTATTCTTTTTCATGATTCCACATGCCATGTGGTGTGGATTTCTAAATGGGAAATCCCTACAGTCAGCCCAAATCCCCATTTTCCCATATTTTTATGTGTTCTTAAAAAATAATATGTATTTAAATGTATAAATAGGAAAATATATAGGGACGTAGATAATTAAATTAAAAATTCTAGCTTTTGGCTGTATCCACTGAATCCTCACCCATTACCATGTTCTCTAACTACCTCATGGAGATACAGCTGCTCCTAAGATCTATAGTGGAACATACCATCTTTACTCAATCCCTATATGTTTTACTATCCCAATTATATCACATTAATATATAGAATAATCACTAGAGGTGTATTTTTTAGTTGGAAAGGAAAGAGGAATGAAATGGGGAAAAATAAAATATAGAAAGAGAAGAAGGGCCTCGGGCCCGGACCCAGTGGCCAACATGAGTTTATGACTCAACTGGGAAAACCACCGTTCCCAACCCAACTACAATTAGGTAATATAAAGATGATTATCATTTAATAATTTATCACTAAATGAATGCAATTGAATAATTTAATATTTACTTAATTAAATATAAAATACTAAATATTCTATGAATATTCAAATTTATCTAAATTCTACAAAACTCTTATAATAGGGTAACACACTATTTTGATAAAAATGAGTGGTTATTGACATGTTGTGGGGAATTGTCTTTTCTGAGGGTGTAATAAAAATAAACAATTTATAAAAACTCAATCAATGATACTCTATTAATTAAAATATAGTGATATTATGGTTGATCTTGAACCCATAGATATGGAGAATTTAATTTGATAAAAATTAGAAAATAGTAAATTTTTTTATATTGAATAAGTAGGATTGAAAATAATGGTTTGATTGATTTTTGGAAAATTAAACAAATGATTTTTGTTATTTTGAAAATAATTTTTAGGAAAAAAATATGAAAGAAAGAAATATAATATTTATTGGTTTTGAATAATATTGGAAATGAGCTCGAGGGTTTTATTATTCCATGGTTTGGGTGAAATTAGAATTTTTAATATAGGTTTATTAATTCATGATTTGTTTTTGAGTCAATAAAAGGATTATCAAATGGTCTTGGTCTCCCATCCTTGATATGTAAATCCCTAATTTCCATTGGTTCATTAATTTAGGGTTTCAATCAATCAGTTTTATCTAAAAATCATATTTAAACAAGATTTCCCCTATATTTTATAGCGGTCAAGCCTCCTTAATGGATTTTTTTGCAATATTAAGGTTCCTTTTTTTAATTCAATTATCAATGGTCACGAAAAAAGTAAAATAAAATTATTTATAATTTATAAAAATAAATGTGGTAAAACAAAAATATTAATGAAGAAAATGAAACAAATCCAAAAAAACCTCCACCCTTAACTAACATAAGCCTAAAACAAGGCTGGTTTACCAAATACTCATAGTGAGGATAGGATAAGAGGGGAGGGTAAAAGAAAAAGAAAGAATCACCAAAACACAGATGAACTTTAGAGGACCCTACACAATGTATCTTCTCGCTCTATTTTTTGTTCTTCTAAGATCTCTAAAAATGTGTCAAGATGGAAATAATTTTGTTGAATTCAGATGGGCTCCAGTACTAATGAAGGTCATTAATGATTGGTCAAAAAGTTGTTCAGGGTAGGAACTAGGTGTTAAATTGAGTCCAAAATCGATGATACATCAAATCTGGCTGCTAAAATACCATCTCGACAATTTACACCATATGTAAATTCATTTTCACTATTCTTATCTTCAATATGTGTCTCTTATTGATGTCCAACATTGGTTCTCGACGTGTAATTATGACACAAAATCTAAAGTGATGTTTCAGATTTTAAAGCCTCATTTTTTCATAGTTGGTCAGTTCTATGCCTATGGAATACTCAATGGTTATCCACAAAAATATATTGTCACAGTATGAGCTTTACTATAGGCGTGATGTGTTGTGTTGATCATTTTAAAATATTTTTTGTATCCTTCCATAACAAAAAATGAGTTTAAACATATACAAACTTTTAGGAATATTCATTTAAATATTGAAATCAATAAATTAAAACACCATAGAATACATGCATGATATAAGGATGTTAGTTAAAAAATTTATTTGAGGCCATCTATTAGGGGGGGAAATACTATATTACCACTCATAAGAATTAGAAAGAAAAAATGAAATTTAATCTTATTTTTATAGTCTATAAAAAAATAAAATTATAATTATTGTTAGTCTGAGTGGTTTACTCAAAAGGGAGGTGAATTGACTACCAATTAAAAATTTCAATTTAAAAGAATATTATTTTTACAAATAATGATTTCCCCAAAAAATAGATACAACCCAGTTAATCAAGGTTATACTGTTATAAGAGTTTGAATGTTTAAACAACTTCTTAGAATATTGATCAATTATCATAAATCTTAATTGGTATTGTTAAATTTACTTTTGAAGTTATCCTACTAAGAAAAATCAGATATAACTTCTTTCCAAGAATAACTATCAATGTGAATTTAGTGTTTTTCTGGATTATGCAGATAGCAGTAAAACAGAGTAGACAAAATTAAAATAGAAAAGAGGATATAAAACAATTGGTTCAGTCTCAATATGAGTCCTAATCCACTTCACTTGGTGATCGCCTGCCACCAAGCAGTTTATATATTAATAAACTATGATCCACAACCTAGATTAGGGTAACCATAGTACATAGACTGTCCAGGCCATGCAGGTACCTCTTCTACAGTTTTCATGGGTAGACAAATGAATAGCCAGGCCACAGAGGGACCTCTTCCACAGTTTTCATTGGTTAACAAGAGTAATGAGTCTGGTGTGAGGATTTTGAAATCCTTCAGTTCAGTGCAGGAGTCAGTGTGTGTGTAAGATATACAGAGTACAAAAACTGCTCTAAAGTAAATAAAATAATCACTAAGAGAGAGTAGATGTGAGTTTATAATTCCCTAGTGATTAGCAGTGCAGCTCTAGACTTGTTTGATAACACAGAATTGCTTCTGAGTCCTTCTCTTGTTTTTCTATTGAGAAACAGAGTGTCAGGGTTCAGCTTGTGTTCTTCATGAGTAAATATGTTCTCTGTATTCCAATGTACATTGTGTGTTCTTCAGTATAGTTGGATTTCATGCATGAGACAATTGCTTCTTTCAAGATCTTGAAATCTCTTCTTTGTAGTCGTGCTTGTCAGCTTGTTTTTCTGTTTAGTACAGTGCACTCGCGTTTCTTGATTTGTCGCATGTCTCTTCTTCCTATTGGCCACAATTATCATTATCTTCGAATACATGAGTGTTAGCTGACATGTTCCATGTATTTCGTACCTTGTACCTCGTACTACGACTACAAATAAACATTAATTATGTTAGTGCATTAATGGCATGAAATATGACCGTTAAAAAGTTAAGTAGAAAAAACGAAAAAATATCTTTGAAAACGGTGTCACATTAGTTTTTCAAACGGTGTATCCTTCACGGTATCTTCTTCATGGTGTCTCCTTCACAGTGTCTTCTTCATGGTGTCTTGGTCACGGTGTCTGAGTCACGGTGTATGACTTATGGTTTCTAGCTTACGATGCCTTGCTTATAGTTTCTGGATACACGGTGCCTTGATGACTGTGTCTTGCTAAATGTGTCTGGCACTTAGGCAAATAGAGTGTCTGGCTTATGGTGTCTGTTCATAGTGTCTTGATTCACGGTGTCAAGATTACCTTGTCACGATGTCTCGTTGGTCATGGTGTCTGAGACTTTGGCTTCACGATGTCTGTGTCTTGCTCACAGTGTCTGACTTACTGTGTCAAGCTTCACAGTGTCTTGTACTTATGTAAATAACTGTATTCAGACTTAAATAGTAATATGCAGAAAATGGATTGAGCTTAACAATTATCATTTATGAGATAACTTGAAACATAAATACACCTGATTAATAAGTTTTGTGAGATTTGTGATCAGTAATAATATTTGTAATTATTATTGCGATTTGTAATCATTAAAACAGGATTATTACATGAGGAGTCCAACGATATCCCCCTTTTTGATGAACACAAATCATGTATAGTAAGAGTGTGAATTGGAAGCAAATATAGAGAAAAAATAACATATGTTAATATAGATTTCACATTTCTCCCCCTTTTGGAATTATCAAAAAGTTGAAATAATAGAGGGAAAATAGTGCATATGTAATTAAAAGTGTTCAGATTATAACATATAGTAGAAATACATAAAAAATCAATGACATCTCTATCAAAAAAATAGCAGTCGCTAGACTTCTTCAGGGATTGGCCTTCTCCTTACCTTTATCAGCAGAAAAAGAAGAATCCATAGGGGTAGTCTCTGATGTAGAAGAAGGCATAGAAGTGGTAGATAGTGAAGGTAAAGGGAGACCATCGAAGATTGAGGGAGCCAAAGTTGGAGCAGTAGATGATCGAGGCAGTTGCTGGTCAAGGATGACATTCCTGATCTGACAAAGAGCCTAGCCAATAGACATGGATGTTGAAGCTATGTCAAAAGTGAAAGTAGGTAATCCAGGTCTGAGAGGAGCAGCCACTGGAGTAACAATTGTTGTGCTTTGAACATGAAGATACGGTCTCAGAAGTTTAATGAAGTCTGGAATAATCTCTCCTCCATACTGCATGGCCTTTTCAATGTCATCTTTGTTTTCCATGAATCTATCCAAAAATCTGGTAAACTCGGTGAGCTTCTGGACTTGGTTTTTGAAGGCTTGGGTTACAGGAGTTATTCTCAGATTCTCTACAAGGTATTTGAATTGATTGGTCATATCTGTCTTGGAGAAAATCTGGTTTAAGTAGAAGTCTAATTTCACAGTGATCTCATACTAAGCATCATTGGCAATCATTGAGTGAATTTGAACTAGGTCAAGCACTCTATCACTGTTCTTAACAACTTCAGATAAATGAGCCATATTAGAGCCACTAAAGGCATTCTGAAGTTCTTCCTTGACTATGGATCTGAGAAAAGTACTATCCAAGGAAGGTGTGGAGGTCTAATTAGAGTAAGTATAAGATTTGACATTTATGGTCAGATACTTGAGCTATTTCAGGTCCTTTTGAAGACAACTAGTATATTCATCTGTGATATTATTAAGGTTCTCTACAAGCTCTCTCATGTGTTGCAACATATGTTTGTGAATTTTAACAATATTCTCATCAAAGCATAGTAGATAGTGGTGAATTTGAGACACAATGTCTCAAGAGATTTAAGAAACAGTAGGTTCAGTAGAAACATGAGTAAGTGTAGGAGAAGGCTCTGATCTTTAAAGCAGTTCTTTCTAAAGGTTTTCAACCATTCTTTTCAGAGTTGCAACTTCAGTACTGAGAAACTTATTCTCAACGCTTACTTCCTGAATTTAATTGATCATATTGGGTTGAATGTGCCAAATAATATTTTCTAAAAGCAGTGAGGCATCTTCCTGACTCAGTTGTTTCATAAGACGGGGTTCAGAGTTCATAAGTTTCTCCACTCCAGCTAAGATAGTGTCACCAAAATTCTTCAAATAAACCTTACATACAGAAGAATGATGATCATGTAATGTTGTAGGAGCATGAGGTGGTACAGGTGCAGGCTCAGGTTGAGGTTCAGGTTCAGGTTCAGGTTCAGGTTCAGGTTCACGTGCAATGTATGTGGTAGATTTATACTGAAACAATGAAGAAAGATCAATCCCAGTTGCTGTAACCTGTGGAGATTCACTTACATCATAGAAGCTAGGGAATACATACTGAGTGTACATAGAATATGACTCAGTAGGTTGATATGCTTCATCAGACTCAGCCTCATCAGCCTTAGCTTCTTTAGTCTCAAGATTTTGAGGTTCCTCCCCCTCAGAATGTGCTTCCATTTGAGGACCTTGAGGCTCAGGTACATGTTCTAATTCCACTATTTCATCTCTAATGTCCTCATCCATTTCTTTCCTATCCAACTGAAAGGCTATCTTTATCCTCTCTTCAGCAGAGGGTATTATCTCAGGAATATATTGTTCCATAGGAAGGTCTTCCAGATTAGGTTCTTGGATAGTAGGGAGTTATTTTTGAGTTTATTCTTTCATAGTAGGGAGTTCTCCTACTAGAGCCTCTTCCATGGATTGCTGTTCAGATTCTGGGAAAACTAATTCTCTTGCAGCCTCAGTTTGGATTTTCAGATTAACAATAGCTCTAGGGACATGAGGTTCTTCTTGAAGAACAATAGGAGGAACAATAGTCCTTTATTTCTCAATAACAACTTCTTCCCAATGAGTTATATCTGCCTCTTCTCTATGTGGTACTTCGGCTATCTCTTCCTCTTCTTCATCATCTTATTGAAATTCTACAACATCATATGGTTCCAAAACAGGATCAGAAAATCCCTTCAGCCTTGTTGGATAATCTACAGGATTGAAAATCTCATAGAGCTTATCATTTTCATCAACATACTCCTTCCTCTAGGGGTTTTAGTTTATTTTCATCATCCTGATTGTAGCTTTTGATAAACAGTATTAAAGCTCCATAAGTACTTCTTCATTGGGTCCAATGACTCCTTTTGCAATAAGAATTGCTGAAATTATCCTAGAGTAGAACAGAGATGTGTATTTGGATGTGACCTTAATCAATTCACACATATAGTGAACGATTTATTTTCACTGATTAATTTTGTGTCCATTATTAATTAGATGGATCAAGAACACATCTTGATAGTTCAAGACAACAAAGTCACCTTTCCTTGGATTGATCAGATTTTGGACAAACTTAAACAACAACCTTGTCTCCCCATCAAGTTCAGCAGCTATTACCCTTCTATTGGTGGCATTTCTAGTTAGGGTTTCCAGTGAATTTTCCAGTTCAAAGAAATCGGTTGTAGGTGGGGGGTCTCTCTAATAATAATCAAAGATCCATTCATGAGGAATCCTAAGGCATGCATCCCATATCCTCGATGAGAAGGAGCATCTTTGGCCATTAATCCATCTTATCTCAACAAAAGTTTCACCAGCATCAAAATAAAACTGTACATACTGATAGAACTGAGCTACCAAGCTCGGGTAAATGGGTTTATCCTTCTTTGAGAACCATTCAAGATAGCCTTGTTATCTTAAAAATTTTAAAACTAGAGATTTTCTAGTCAACAACCAATCAAGGTAAATTTCCTTTTCAGGTACAACACTACGGTTTACCAGGTTTGCATTTAGGGATCCTTCAGGTTCCAGCATTGGTTCTATTTTCTTACTCTTCGAGCTACGCTTCTCAGGAGTAGATGAAGACATACTCTTCATCTTTGTCATCCACTGGAGGTTCGAGAAAGATAAGAAGAGAATGGTTGCAAGGTTGAGAAGGTTCGAGAAGAGGTATGAGTGATGAACCGAGTGAAACCCTTTTGATTTATCATTTGGGAATGTCAAATGTCACAAAAGTAAAAATGAAATAATGTAAAACCTGTGATATAATAATTACCGCGATACAGATTAAAAGAAAACAAAAAAAAAATTCATGGTGAGACCGTGAATAGTCATTACGGTGCGATGATAAGTTTTCGTCACGGTGGGAAAGTTAGGGGTCATCACTGTGAGACAGTGAATGATCTGTCCAGTCATGGTGATACATTGAATGATCTGTTCAGTCACGATGATATTGAAAGTAAACAGTTCAGTCACAGTGAGATAGTAAGTTATAGACTGTGAGCACAAGGTGGTAACTGTGAGACCGAAAACATGAGACAAAACCCGAGAAACCGTGAACATGAAACAGTAATGTAAAATATAGTAAAATATTAAACAGTAAGACCATTAAGATATCTATTTGTGATTGATCATGCCAAGATCATGTATGATGTAATCTATTCTCTTATAATTTAATGGTTTAGTGAATATATCAACAAGTTGATATTCAGTACCAATGAATTAAAAGGTGATATCACCTTTTTGATAATGATCCCTCAAAAAGTGATGTCTTACATCAATATGTTTTGTCCTAGAATGTGAAACATGATTTTTATAGATGTTAATAGCCCTTGCCTTGTCACAATTTATTGGTACATGTCGGAATTGATATCCATAATCTAGTAAAGTGTGTTTCATCCACAAAATTTTTGTAGAACAACTGCTAGCAGCTATGTATTCAGCTTCTGTAGTAGATAAGGCAACATAATTTTGTTTCTTACTACACCATGATACTGGTGAATTGCCTAAAAAGTGACATGTTCCATAGGTTCTCTTTCTTTCTAACTTACAACCACTGAAGTCAACATCAGAATAACTAACTAGTTCAAAGGATTCTCCTTTAGGATAGAACAGTCCTAAATTGGTTGTATGTTTGAGGTATTTAAAAACTCTCTTTACAACATTTAAATGAGATTCTTTAGGGTTTTCTTGAAAATGGGCACACATACACACACTAAACATAATATCAGGATTGCTAGCAGTTAAGTAGAGTAGACTTCCAATTATTATTTTATAAGTGGTTTGATCAACAGATTTTCCATCTTCATCATGATCCAGCTTACAGGTGGTACTCATGGGAGTGTCACTACCTTTAGTGCTATCCAACACAAAATGTTTTAGATGATTTCTAGTGTATTTACATTGATTCAAGAAAATTATATTATTAATTTTAAATATTTGAAATCTGAGAATGAATTTTAGTTCACCAATTTAACTCATTTCAAATTCATTTTGCATCATTTTAGAAAAATCAATACATAATGATGTTTTTGAAGATCCAAAAATAATATCACCAACATAAATTTGAACAACTAAAACATCATTACAAATACATTTTATAAAGGGTGTAGGATCAGATATTCCTTTTGTAAAACCTTTGGAAATTAGAAAGGTACATAATCTGTCATACTAAGCTCTTGGAGCTTACATTAAACCATATAAATCTTTTGATATTTGAAAATATGATTGAAAAAATGAGGGTTTTCAAATCTATGTGGTTGTTAAAAAAAATCCTTAGCTATACACCCATTTAAGAATGCACTATTGACATCCATTTGATATAGTTTGAAATTTAGATGTGCAACATAGGCAAGTAGAATTCTAACGGCTTCAATTCTGGTTACTGGAGCAAAATTCTCCTCATAGTCAATTCTTTCTTCTTGACTATATCCTTGTGAATCTAATCTTTCCTTATTCATTACTATATTTCCAACTTCATCTACCTTATTTATAAACACCCTTTTAGTACCTATGGTGAATGTGTCCTCAGGTATTTCATCATATTCCCAAACTTTATTTCTTTCAAACTGATTGAGTTCTTCATTCATAGATGTTACCCAAAATTCATCTTTGATGGAATCATCAATGTTTTTAGGTTCAAGCTTTGACATGAAGGCTTGATGTTCAACCTGATTTCTAAGAGAAGCTCTAGTTTGTGTTCCTTTCTCTAAGTCTCATACAACAGCATCAAAGGGATGGTTTCTAAGAATTATATCCTTTCTAGAAAAAGAGGGACTAGATATTTCATGTTCATCAATATATTCAGGTTAATTTTGGCTTGATTGCATAGAATTTACTAAATTGGATGTTTTCACAGATTCTTTCACCAAGGTATTTGATGATTTTGAGTTGATGTTCAAATTTGATACATCATCCTCCTGATCTTCTAGGATGGTTCTAGGCTCATTTGGATCTGTTTCATCAAACATGATATGGAAAAATTCTTCCACACATTTAGTTATCGTATTGAAAACTCTATAGGATTTAATTGATATTGAATAACCTAGGAAAATTCCTTCTTCACTTTTGGATGCAAATTTGTCAATATTATCTTTTGTATTGAGAATAACGATTTTGCAGCCAAAAACTCTAAATTAATTAACCTTAGGCATCCTATTATTCAAGAGTTCATATGGTGTCTTCTTGAGAATTAGTCTAATCAATACTCTATTTATTATGTAGCATGATGTGTTAACAAATTCAGTCCAAAAGTAAATAGGTAAGTCATATTTACTAATCATAGTTCTAGAAATTTCTTGTAGGGTTCTATTTTTTCTTTCTACAACACCATTCGACTAAGGGGTTCTAGGGGTAGAGAAATTGTGATTATAACCATTTTGTGAGAAAAAGGATTCAAACTCTGGGTTTTGAAACACACGGCCATGATCAGTTCTCAATGTCTTAATCTTAATTCCACTACGGTTCTCTATAGACTTGGATTATTTAATAAAGTAAGAACAAGATTCACTTTTGTGAGCTAAAAAGTATACGCATGTATATATAGAGAAGTCATCTACTAAGACATAGAAATAGTGCTTTCCATTTAAGCTCGAAACTCTAGATGGTCCAAAAAAATTCTTGTGAACCAACTCAGGAGACTGAGAAGTAGAAAATTCTTTCTTTGGTTTGAAAGAGATTTTGTTTTGTTTTCCCTTTTGATAGGGATACCAAACTTTTTCATTTGGAAAATCATGTTTGGGTAAGTCTCTAATTAAGTTATTCCTAGTCAATTTTCTAAGTGAAAGTATATTGCAATGTCCTAATCTTCTGTGTCAAAGCCAAGACTCTTTATGAAAAGCATTTAAACAAGTAATATTTTGTTTGGCTAAAGAATTCAAATCAACTGCATAAACATTTTCATTTCTCAAGGCAGAAAATACTAAAGCATTTTGAGAATTAAAAACATTACAAGAATCATTTTTAAACTTAACATTAAATACATCATCACATAACTGAGGAATACTTAACAAGTTGTATTTTAATCCATCAAAAAATAAAACATTGGAAATTAAAACTGAGTTAGTGTTACCAATTTTGCCTAGGCCGATGATCTTTCCTTTAGAATTATCACCAAAGGTGAAATAGCCTCCATTAACTTTGATTAAACTTTTGAAGCATGAGAAGTCTCATATCATGTGTCTTGAACATACACTATCCATGTACCATATCTTCCTACATGAAATTTGTAAGTAGGTCTCCTACAAAACATGTTTAGATGGAAAATTATTTTGGTACCCAAATTTTCTTGGGTCCAAATATGTTAGAAAACAAAGATTTAGGTACCCAAATGTTTCTTATGTGTCTCATATAATTCACAGAATCAATGGATTTTGAAATATATAGATTATTTGGTCTATAAAAATGTGAATAACTAGTTCAAGCATATGAATTTTCTAATCTAGAACTAGCAGTATTCTATCCTGATTTAGGAACAAATTTAGTTTTAGTGATCTGTCTCTTTCCAGGATGATAGCCTATTCCAGTGGTATATTTTAGTGAAACTTGTTTACCTAACATTTTAGTTAGTGTGTCTTTTCCATTTGTGAACTTTTCTATATCCTTTCCCAGTTTCTCATTTAACATTTTCTGTTCAGTAATTTCCTTAAGTAATTGGGAATTCTCTTATTTTTCTACATCATGGTCAGATTTAACATAACTAAACAAAGCATGCTGTTTCATTAAGGTCTTATATTTTTCCTTAAGCTCATTTCAAGTTTCTTCCATCATGTTACAATATTACAAATAGTTCTTTACTAGACATATTTTCGGATTTAGAATCAGAATAAATTCTAGAATAATATGAATTCAAAGCAGGAGTTTCCATTGTCACCTCTGATGTGTTTGTCATAAAACCCATGTTGTGTTTATGAGAGTCTTCATCCTTAGTAGAATCAGATTAACTTGAAGTGTCTTCTGAAGCACTCTATGTTTCTTTAATTTCCTTCTTGTACTTATTATCCTTGTAGTCAATTTTATTCTTGAACTTCTATTTTGGACAGTCAGCTTTTATGTGACCTTTTCTTTTGCATTCATAGTAGACAACTTATCACTCTTATCATCTTTCTTCCAATCATTCTTCTAGTCTCATTTGTTGTCATATTTAACGTTTTTTTTGATTTTCTGAAAAATTTATTCTTCCTATAGAACTTCTAAAATCTTCTGGCTAACCGAGACATCTCTACATCACTGTCAGATGCAGTCTCATCACTTCTCAAGATTTCAGTAGGTATGTGAACGTTTTCCCTGTCCTTGCACTTTCAGGAAGTATATTTAAATTTCACTGACTTCCACTTTGGTTCATCATCTTCTTCCATGTTTACCTTCAGTTATTCTTCATACATTATTAACTTACCAAGTAATTCCTTAATAGGTAAAGTACCAATATCGCAAGATTCTCTAATTGAGGCAGATGTGCCTCTCAATCGGTCAGGAAGACATCTCAGTATTCTAATGATTTGTTCTTTTGCTGGAACAACCTTTCTAAGGGAGCTCATAGTATTGACAATTTCATTGATGCTGAGATACATGTCAGATATAGGTTTATCAGGTTTCATTTTAAAATTATTATATTTAATGGTACAAGTGTTCAATCTCATTTCTTTAACATTAGTTGTACCTTCACTAGAAACACCCAAAGTATCCCAAAATTCATAGGCAGTTTTGCAAGAAGATATGCAATTAAATTCATCATCTCCTACTGCACAATACATGACATTCATAGCTTTATAATTATTATTGTAAGCTATTTTAGTAGCTTCATCCCAAGTTTTTCATTCTGTTTCTAGAATCTTATATTGAGTCTCTATAGCAGTCCAGATATCAAATCCTATACTCTCTAAGTGAATTTTCATTTTAAGTTTCCACTAGGAATAATTTGTACCATTAAAGAAGGCTGGCCTGTTGGTAGCCGCACCTTCCAATTTATTGTCCATGATAAAAAAACTAATTTAAAAGAGCAAGAAATTTAGAATTAACAGAAATTTACATATCTTTAAAGTAAAACTATAGTCACAGTTGAATAAAATTACATAGAGTCCTAACAAAGCACCCTATGATACCAAATGTTGTTCGGAGTGGTTTACTCAAGAGGGGGGGTGAATTGAGTACCAATTAAAAATTTCTGTTTAATAGAATATTAGTTTTAAAAATAATCATTTCCCCAAAAAATAGATACAGCCTAGTTAATCAAGGTTATATTGTTATAAGAGTGTGACTGTTTAAACAACTTCTTAAAAGATTTATTAATTCTCAGTAACCTTAATTGGTATTGTTGAAATTACTTTTGAAGTTATCCTACTAAGAAAAATAAGATATTACTTCTTTCCAATACTAACTATCAATGTGAATTTAGTGTTTCTATGGATTATGCAGAAAGAAGTAAAACAAAGTTGACTAAATTAAAATAGAACAATAGTTATAAAACAAGTGGTTCGGTCTCAAGCTGAGACCTAATCCCCTCCACTTGGTTATCACCTAACACCAAGCAGTTTATATATAAATAAACTCTAATCGACACCCTTGATCGGGGTAACAACAGTTCATAGACTGTCCATGCCATGTAGGGACCTCTTCCACAGTTTTCTTGGGTAGAAAATATAATAGCCATGCAACACAGGGTCCTCTTCCATAGTTGTTGTGGGTAAACAAGAATAAATAGTTTGGTGTGAGGATTTTGAAATCTATTCATTCAGTGCTGGAGTCAGTTTGTGTGTAAGATATAAAGAGTACACACACTAGTCGAAATTAAATAAAAGAATCACTAAGAGAGAGTAGATGTGAGTTTATAATTCTATAGTGATTAGAAGTGCAGCTCTGGACTTGTTTGATAACACAAAAATTCTTCTAAGTCCTTCTCTTCTTTTTCTATTGAGAAACAGAGTGTCATGGTTCAGCTTGTGTTCTTCATGAGTAAAGATGTTCTCTGTATTCCAATGTACATTGTGTGTTCTTCAGTAGAGTTGGATTTCATGAATGAGACAATTGCTTCTTTAAAGATCTTGAAATCTCTTCTTTGTAGTCGTGCTTGTCAGCTTGTTTTTCTGTTTAGTACAGTGCACTCGCGTTTCTTGAGTTGTCGCATGTATCTTCTTCCTATTGGCCACACTTATCATTATCTTCAAACACATGAGTGTTAGCCGCTAGGTTCCATGTATTTCGTACCTCTCACCTCGTACTACGGATAAAAATAAACATTAATTATGTCAGTGCATCAAAGGCATCAAATATGACCGTTAAAAAGTTAAATAGAGAAAACAACAAAATATATTCGAAAACAGTGTCACAGTAGTTATAAAAACAATATCTCCTTCGAGGTATCTCCTTCACAGTGTCTCCTTTACTGTGTCTTCTTCACGGTGTCTCGCTCTTGGTGTTTGAGTCACGGTGTTTGACTTATGGTTTCTGGCTTCCGGTGCCGTTCTCATAGTTTCTGGATTCACAGTTCCTTGATGATTGTGTCCTTCTAACTGTGTCTGGCACTTAAGCAAATAGATTGTCTGGTTTACGATGTCTTTTCGTAATATCTTTCTTCACGGTGTCAGGCTTACTGTGTCATGGTGTCTCGTTGGTCTTGGTGTCTGAGACTTAGGCTTCACGGTGTCTGTGTCTTGTTCACATTGTCTAACTCACTGTGTCAAGCCTCACAGTGTTTTTTACTTAGGAAAATAAATGTATTCAGACTTAAATAGTAATATGCGGAAAATGAATTGAGCTTAACCATTATCAAGTATGATATAACTTGAAACATAAATACACAAGATTGATAAGATTTGTGAGATTTGTGATCAGTATTAATATTTGTAATTATTATTGAGATTTGTGATCATTAAAAAATGATTAATACATGAGGAGTCCAATAGTTATTGACGTGGGTTTTACTCAGCCTAGATAGAGGAGAACCCAAGAGGAGGGTTACATTTCATCTAATGACATTTCAGTGAAGTTATGTCACCTAGTTGAATTTCATTAGAATTCCCAATTAAATAATATGAAATTTGGTTTTTTTGGGTTTCCACAAGATACTGTTTTTTCCTTGAATGAAATTGAATTTTATTAAAGAATTTATATAATGTTTTGACAAAGGTTATAGCTTGGATGTGATACCCGATATGTCCATCAGAAAGTATTCCTTTTTTCTTTTAAATGTCAGTTACCTTATAATTATTTTATAAATTATAATTGTGTTATAATTAATTATTATGAATAGTTGGGTCTCATATAGAAACTCATGGATATTCATTGAGGATAAATGGTATTATATGATTCAAGAGAATCAATTCATATTTGCTTGGTTTTAGTGCTGAATATATTTGGGGTATGTGGTCTCATGTACTATTCATAGTGGTAATAAGCACATTTATTAGTACGAGGTATTGGCTTCACCACATTTGGTTATTTATACATAAATTTTTAAATTTATATGAATAAAAAAAGATTATTAACTAGATAATGAATCTTTAGTCTTAATTATTTAAAGGAACTGTGCCCAAGGAAATTGGATAATGTGCCAAGGGAAAAGAAAAATGGTTTTTATTAAATTGATACCCACCTCTAATTATCGAGACTTGATCATGTGTATGTGTGAGTATCCAATGATACCATTTTTTATTTCCTTTGGATATGTGTGTTTATATATGGCTATTGATACTCATGATTTATGTGACATGATTTGTATTTTTTTTGTATTCTTTGTTGCATATGAACTTGTTCCTTGAAAAAATGAAGATAGAAGAAAAATATGATGACTTATTCCAAGAGTATATTTTGATAGCCTTTTTGAGTATGTTTTATATTGATCACATGTGAAGAAACTAGGAATCATGATCATATTACATTCATTATTTATATGTGTAGATTTATTTTCCTAGATATGATACATTTATAGTAATAACTAGTTGACCATGCATTATAGTGATTCCATGTTGGTGCATGTGAAGATTGTGAGAGCCTTATGAAGTTATGTCTGTGATTATTCTTATATACATATGGTTTCACCATGTTTTATGATAATCACATGTATTTTTATGTTTATACCAAACAGTCACGAGGATATAATATGATTATATTATATGTATGATCAACCTATATGTATACTATCCAATGTTATGCAATATATCATATTTCCTTTTGGAGTATTTTTATCGTATTCAAGGGTTGGTGGGACTTCAGGATATATTTTTCCTTTTAATGATGGGATGTACATGGATTGTAAAAAATACCCGGGAGATGAGATATGATTTTTGGAATGAGGAAATGAGGCTTCACTTTTTAGAGAATGATTTAGGGGATAAGATGATCTAGTGGATGTTGAGTAGCATTTTTACCTGATGACTAGTGGATGCTAATAAATATGTTAACATGAGGAAAAGTATACTACATGTAACATGTTTATTTTATTCTTAGTGTATGTTAAGTAGTGTGTGCCCACGATGCATAGTGATTACAAATAACATGTTCACTCGGTTCATAAGAAATATTGAGAGACATTTTTCCTCTATGCCTTGAGGATATCGAGGGACATGTTGTCTTGATACCCACTAGACCCGCTTTGTGGATATCTCTCAATTACATCTTACATTTAATTGATTTTCCATTCAGTATGGATCTGAAGACGGTATGACTAGGGTTTTTGGTGGCGCGGTAAGCACATGACCAATCAAAATATAGGTGTTTTTTGGTTTGATAATTAGTGATTATATGATATGTTATTATTTTAAATATGATATATTTAATTTATGATGATCTTACCACATTCACATAAACTATATTTTACTAGTTGGGTACGTAACCATGTTTGTGGTGTCCTACCAAGTTATACTTACCCTTCTTGAGTGGCCACATCTCATTGGGTACCCTAGTAGCCTTCACTTATTACAGGTATATAATAGGATGAAGATGAGATGATCATTAAGATAGACATATCAATAAGATTCTAGGGATCATGATGAGTTGAGTTTTGGAGTTTTGGAGCCTCATTTACTTCTATTCATCCTTACCATGTACATGATCTAATATTTGGTAAATCAATTTCTTATTTATGTTCTGGAAGTTTAGGTATGTTTTTTCTATATTCAATCATACATTAGGTATGTTACTAGTTTCCTTTTACTATGATGGTATATTATTATAATTTTTTTAGTTTTTTATGAACATTTATAGAGGGTATATTCTCCCCAAGGTCCCACCCTAGACCCTCACCAATTTTCGTTTTCTTATGGAATATGGGGAAGTGAACCAGTGTTCATGTGGATTTCAAACTTGGGCATGAAAATCTATTTCAATATGTTGCATATGGTATCAAAATATGTGGTATAATGGAGTACAATTTTTTTTACCCAACATGAATTTCATGAAATGTTGTGTAAAAGTTTTTTCTATGTACTTATATGTCCCTCAATATGGTGTGTAAAAGAGTGAAAAATAGTGATCTGGATAAGGGTAAATGGAATGTATGTTGGATGTGTATTTCACATACTATTACCTAGAATGGTGTGTTGTAGTTTACACACCTAGTTAGTATGTAAGAAATACATGATTCGTACTTAAAATAACGTTTCATATAGTTTGTTAACATATGTTATGTTTGTGGTAGTTCATTCATAGAGGGACTACATTGCATGTAAATAAAATTACATGTCATGTACTATGTATCTTTTGGATTCGTTCATATATTCTCAACTAGGTTCTAGAACTAAATATTTTATTAGTATATTAAATGAATTTTTCAATATATATCATGAATAAATTATCATTTTTTCCATAAAATAAATTTGGAAATGATTTAAGGGTGATATACGATATTTTATCCTTAGAAGTGATAATTGGGTGTGTAAGAGATCATAAAATTCGAATTATGGTTCGGTACACTCGTGGAGTTGTGTTGAATAATAGGTGTGGGTCACCTATTTTTTTATTTTTTTTACTACCCTAGATATTTTCTAATACTAGGTAATAGATCCTCCATATTTTCTTTGGAGTTTGGTACTCGGCCATATTTAGGTTGCGGGTCCTCTAGAACTTATTTGGGATTGATACTACCTTGGCACCACCAGGTAATAGGTCCACCAGATGACATATATTGATAGTAACTCCCCTCTCATAAAGAAAGGGACCCTTATAAATAGATTATTTTAATCCCTCCATATGATTTTCTTTAATCGATATGGTATAAGTAATCTATAGGGTTTAGTTTACCCTCAACTGACACTTATATTCAGTAAGGTGTGATTACATATCTAAATATCCTACAAGGTAATAATGGGTTTTGTATGGATATGTAGTTATGAAAATATGTGTACAATACTCCCTCAAATTTATCTATTTCTATGTAAGGTGTGGGTCTTCCTAATTTATTCCATATAGGTATCATGAAAATCCTAACACTAATGAAGTTCATATGGTCCAGGAATTGCAGTGCCACATTCATCCTGGGTTTCCTTCTAAACAAGGCTTAGATATGTTTCAAAAAAATTAGACTTTTTATCCTTTAGATAAAACATGATTCACTAGTTTCTTGTGAGAAATGATCATCTTTTGAATTGAGTTGAGAAAAATTTGACTTCTATGAATCATAGTGACTTTTAGTTGTAGGGTATCCCTGAGTTATATTCCATCTTTATAGTTAATATATTTTTCTAATCATAGAGAAAAAATGTTGTCTCATAATTTAATAAATCTCTTGATGTGTTTTATTTAATATGTTTATTCTCACACCTATATAGGATTCATTCCAACATGTGTTTTGTCTTAGAAAATTATACAGAATTTGAATATGATGTTAGTGTACAAGGAGCTGGATGTAGAGACCCGAAGCTTGATATCACGCTAGAGAAACAAATATAATAATGGAGGAGTACCTTCAATATCTAACATCTTGGGTTACCGAAATTCAAGTACTATAACCTATACTTATACTTAACCTTAGGGACATCCCTAGACATACCTTAGAAATATCTCTAGGGATCTCACTAATATTTTCGCATCCTATTTTCCAAAGGTTGACTAAACCTTTCCTCTGATACCAACTGTAGAGACCCGAAGCTTAACGTACATAGACATTACATAACTTTTTCAGAATACTTAGTACATAACAAAAACACACACACAAGGACCGTAATAGTTTAGTGTATTTGGAAACTCGGAATATAATCTTCTAATCGTGGTGAAAGATCTTCAACATCTTCCATAAATATCTTCCTTTTTTTACCTAAAACCATTATTTATATCCTGGGGAAAAGAAAACATAAAAGGGTGATCTCAAATGCTCATTAAGGGTAAACAAAAGAAATATCAATCACATTATATTCATAAGAACATAACATTTTGGAAATCTTAACCTACTAAAGAGATCATAATATCAAAACATGGGATAAATCATAGTAGTGTAATGTAATCCGAATAATCATAACTTAAAACATGAAACTTTGTGGCATACACACATCATCATAGAGAATCATTTATTATTAGTCAAGACTCATTGCCAAGACTATCTTCGTGGACAATGTCCATTTCTGAACCGAGTTCACTCCTCGTTTCAGTCCTGTTTCACTGAACCGGTTTAACCTACCATTCCAGCCATGTCTATCTAATGAGATATAAAATCTTTACCCAATGCATTGGAGGGAGATATATGTCCCACCCATCTCAATATGATACCATTCTTATGTGTTCCACAAAAAAATCTTACATCATTGAATAACCCATGTAATAAAAATGGGATTCTTAAACATCGTGACATCATAAAAAACTTCATATAAGATAAAGGAATTCATAAATATAATTCCATCACAACATAATAAAATCAATGTTATAATAGGGATAGAAACCGAACCCTATATTATCTTAGTTGAAAAATAATTTAGATAAAACACTTGAACTCCATTCATGAGGAAAATATCCTTTCTACATCAAATTTTTTTTTACTTTCTTAACATGTCATACAATTTTAAACTAAAAGAAGTTGATTAAAAATAAACTTGAAAACTTGTAAATAAAGCTTCTTGGAAATAATTTTTTAAAAATCCATTCATGCCGTATAAGTTAAAAAAACATTCTTCTCGTACTTTTGTCGGAAAAGTCAAAAAGTACCTCGTACGAAAAACGACAAAAGATTCCTTTCATATCTTTTACTATAAACTAACCAAAGGGTAAAAATGGATTTAAACAATTGTAGGTGTATGGAAATAATATTAAATATTGAGGAAACATGGATGTGGATGATAAAATACACCCCAGTAAATACCAAAGTATAAACAATCTCGGATAAAAATGAGATTGTGATATTTCTCTTACCTTAGGTCTGATTTGCTTCGTAAGTGTCCGAACCTCCTGTATAATGATTTAAATAATGTCTTTACTTATTCCAGAATCATACTCATTGTTATGATATCATATATGGTTCACTTATGACTTTATATTACCCGTTCTTTTGTAAATTCCATGTTAAAGAGCGTTTTGGGTAAAATCATTTCATTTGTCGTCCGTGTTTTGACTTGTAATTATTGATATGATTACATAGATCATGATTACATAATTACAGAATATAAAACATTATTTATATATAATATATATTCATAATATACATATATATGATAGATTAGTAGATGGAAAGAAATACACCGTTCATAGAGACGGTAGGTCGTACGTACGCATGAACGCTGTTTTCGTTTTCATATTGAGTTGAATGGAATTACGTAGATGAAATACATATATATACACATAAATCCAGTATCATTATTATGTCATATATTTCATTATTACTTATTATATATACTTTATAATCATTCATGAATGGTTAATCATTGAGAATGAATCTCATCGCATCGTGGAGACGGTAGTCCGTACGTACACACGAGCGATGATATCGTTCTCATGATCATGGAATTGTATTGGATTGTATGTATACTATTTCAGAATCAATATAACTTTACAATAATCATATATAATTATTATTTACACCATTATACCCATCCAATTAAGGTGGTGGTGGAAAATAGATTACAGCACGGTGTGGAGACGGTATTTCGTACGTACGCACGCGTAGTGATTTCATTTTCCGTAGGATGGATAGATGGTGAAATAGGGTTGTTTAATACTTATAATAACATATCAGTATATTAGTGATACTGATGTTATTACTTCATAATGAAACAACCCAAGTAGAAGAAGTGGAAGAAGAAATAAAGTTGAATGAATCGGTAACGGACATTACCTCTTTTTTGAAGCGCCTCTTTGAGTCCTCCTCTTAGGGCACTAAAATTGGTCTTTGAAGAAGACCTGGACCTCTAGGATGTTTCTAGGGAAGTTCAGAAGAGAATTTGGCAGAGGTTGGGCGAGCATGATGGCTCAATGTGGTGTGAGGATGAGAGGGAGGAGGTGCCCTTTTATAAGGGAGGAGAGGGGCTCCTCTGGAAAAACTAAAAATATTATTTTATTATAAAGCCAAATTCGGATTTAAATAGCCCCAAATTGATTTATTTCGAAGCTAAGGTGGGGATGGGTCTAAATCCTTTCATTAAATAGAATTTAGACATGTTTAGGTTCATATTTTAACCTTATCATTTAGATTTAACATTAAGTTAGATAAATTTACTTTTATCGTGTCTTTTTGTGTTCTTACACTATAAGTTTAATAAACTTACAATAAAAAGCCAAAAGAAACCCAAGTTGTTTATTATTAATATATATAACCTTATATAAGTCATTTTTCCAAACCATAGATTTTTAGGAATAAAATAACAATTAATAATATAATATTTGTTTTAAAAACTATTTTATGTCAATTTTGACACTATTTAGTAATTGATTTTTGTGAAACTCATAACAGAATTATTAATTCGAAAAAGGTTATTTGAATAAATAATAACATGTCATATTAACTTATAAAATTAGTAGAATGCATAAAAAGTCTCAAATTACATTTATTTGGGTATTTATAACATCAATTATGTCAATATTTCATTAATAATATAATTACTGCATCATCTTTGTGTCATAAATAAATTAACATATTTAAAGTATAAAAATTACAAATAAAATATAATTATGTAGGAAATCATTTTAGCTTTCTAAATAATATTTATAGTCGAATTTATCTTATGTATAACCCTATATTAAAAATGCATTAGTTATTAAACTTTGATTTTAACTATTTTAACCCTTCTTTAAATAAATTGATAATAAATGTCCTAATCTAATCCAAGTGGGCCTAAATGGTCATATTTTATTACTAAGGTTTTTTTGGTCGAATTACACTTATCAAATATAATTACGACATGTGTTAGGGTAATAATAATATCATTTGTACCTTTAACTACCCTATTTACTTTTAACCGTGGTAAAAAAAAGTTACTATTCACCAAAAATTATTTTCATCTCATTGAACCCCATTTTAGTCCTTGATATTAACCGTGTCTCTCGGAAATTCGAAATTCTACTCACAAAAGAGGTAAAATTATGTTTTATGAAGAATTCAGTTTTTTTAACTACCACTTAGTGGTTTCACTATTTCTCAAAAAATGAAAGTTTCCAGAAAAATACCAAAAATTAGGCCTAAGCTATATTTGATATTATGATTTCAAAAATGAAGTTTATTTTACCAAATTCAAAACATATCAGTTACATTAACTAATTTAAAAATTAATTCCCGTCGTCAAAACAAATAGCGTGTTTTTAAAAGATAAAAACTATCAAAAGATTGACACTTGTTTATGTCTGGTTTAAATGTGAAATTACATCCAATGAACAAAATTGTATTAAATTGTAAAAATATATTCTAAATATACTTTAAAACCACTCAAATTAATAATTTATCACTATTAATTATTTCGATTAAAAAGGTTGTTTTTAATAAAAATTTAGTAATTTTCACTATTCATCAGAAAATGAAAGTTATCCGAAAAGTACCAAAATTTCACCCTAAGCTAATTTCGATATTCCCAATCCAAAAATGAAGCCCATTTTAAAAAATAAAATTTTAAAAAATTTTAAAAGTGGTTATTACTATTTATAATGACTAGTTTAAATAATATTTTAATAGAATATCATTGTTTAGTGAAACTCGGTATTGCGTACTAAACACGCTATCGAGGAAGGTCGCGATTGCGTGTAATTCAAGTCAAGTCAAGGATGCGTGTTGTGAATGCACCTTTTGGTGTAGTGTACAACACAAGACATTAATGAAATTAAAAAGAATATTTTTCATAAAATCTAGGGGTGTTACATTCTACCCCCCTTGAAATGAATTTCACCCTCGAAATTCGTTGGGGTTATAAATGGTTTACTACTCGAAAGTTTTTTAATAGAAACCCACATCGTAAAAAGGAATACCAAAACCAATCTTTAAAAACAAAAGTATGAAATGTAACGGTTACCCAAATAAACTAATCACTAGGTTTGAAAATAGGTGAAAATATGGATATGGAAGAGAAATCTAACCATCATGTTCTGATGGAGAGTGGTAGAGAACGTGGATATGGAAAATCCAGCAATCACAAAGCCATAAATTTGTGACGATCTAAGGTGCCATCTGATTCATCAGATATAAGAGCACTAGGACAACATTTTTGGTTTTCAAGATCATTTCCCTAAAGTTGATGAAATTGGAATTAGAAGAAATACTTTCATGATTTTGGTATAGTCTCACTGTTGGTTGTTCTTTGGAAAATTTCTACTTTATCTCTTAAAGAAATGAAGTTGAATTTTCCATTCGTGATGTGTTAGCAGATCATGTGATAGAATGATGGGTCATTCCATCTGTCTTAAACAAAAGGTTAGAAAAGTTATCAAAAAATACATAAGTCCGTCTATAGTGAGATTAATTATATATGGTGCCTAAAATGGACTTATACTTCATATATCATACTGCTTAATATAATAAAACTAGTTTCTACTAAATAGGAACTTCCTATAGGCCAGTGGTAGGCAATAAAGGCCAATCACACTTCGGTTGTGGGTTCGATTCCCACAGCCTTGTCCGATGCGATGGGCTGTCGCCCATCCTACAGGTTGTCCTTTTTCTAAAACTACATTAATATAACATCCCATAAATAATATCGGAAATACTTCTATCCTTAAACAATACTAACTTATGTCCAACATAATCTATTCCAATATTTAGGATTATCAAAAATAATACTGTCTAATCTCATATGATAGTGAAAATGATTACCAAATAGTTCATACAACTAGCATGTTAATACCATTGTTGATCCCCATATATCATGAGATATGTCTTGTTGGTCACATTCCAAACTTTCAAAGACCTTAATCATGTATTCTCTTGAAAAAAATGAATACCCATTGAACCTTATTGAAAACATGAATGTTGTTAAAAGTTAACTCTTTCCACATACCAAAATCCTCAATCATGAGCTCATGAGTACTGTCAAACATTTCATTTTCTCATTTTACCTTCATTATGCGAATATCATCTTTTTTTCCAAAAATATATCAATCACATTCCCTGGTTACCGGTACCATTGAAAACCACAATAGACCAATACATAAATATTCCAATATTCCATGATACTATATACAACATTATTTTGGAATCCCATTACATAAACACTTAATCATTCCACCACATCGTTGTCATATTCAACATCACCAATAGTGATCGCATGTGACTTCCCTTTGTCCTTTGCCTTAAGTGGTTGCTCATGTCGATCATCACTAACCCTTGGAATAGGGTATTTATTATCATAATTCCCCATTTCCTTGCAATTGAATCATTTAAGTGTTGGTGGTGTGTTCTCTGTAGTCTTTTCTTTATTCATATCATTGGAAACCCGTTTTCCATTACTTCGACACTCGGTTTCTCGATGACCTTATTTTCCACACATAAAATATTTTCTAGTCCCTTTAAGACAATCTCCAACATGATTCTTTCCACACTTTGAGTTTAAGGAAACATTCATCTTCTTTTCACCATTATTCTGAGATTTCTCCTTGAACTCCATCTTTTGTTTCTTGTCAAAACTATGAGATGGATAAGTAACACCAACTTCCATTTCTACCTTGATAGCACAACACACAATTTCTTCACAGCTACTGAAGTCTCTAATAGCTAATTCACTTAAAAGATTTGGTTTTAAGCCACTGAAGAATCGATCAACATTACTTTCGGGTTGGATGATAAATCCAGATGCATACCTTTCAAGACTTGTAAAATTTTCTTCATATATACCAACAGATTCATCATCCTTTTGCTTTAGTTCAAGAAACTCCTTCTCCATCTTTTTTCGAAGAATACGAGGGATATACTTATTGAAAAATATGTTCTTGAACTCGTCCCATTCCATGGACTCAATTTCATCTCTTGGCCCCGTATTCTTGATAAGATTCCACCATTGATCAGCATCACCTTCCAAACGATACACCCCTAAGATGAATTTATCATGTTCATAACATTGAAGAACTGAAAATATCGTTTCAGTAGTACTAATCCATTGTTCAACAACAAGTAGATCATAAGACCCACTGAAAGAAGGTGGATGTTGCCTCATGAAGGACTCAATATAATATTGTTCCCTTCTATGCTCATCCTGAAGTCCAGAATGATTCATAGCTTGTGTAATTATAACAATAATATTTTTCACTCCATCTCCCATAACATTTGTTTGTTCATGAGGACAATCATTGAATTTTCCATTACATTGATCAACACGGTTCCTTCAGGTTCCAGCCATCGTCTAAAACCCAAAAATAATAGTGTGAGAGGCAAAAATCATGCTAGCGAAAACAATATAATAAAGGGGGATTACCTTCAATATCTAACATCTTAGGTTACTGTAATTAAGGTACTATAACCTATACTTATACTTAACCTTAGGGACATCCCTAGACATACCTTATAAATATCTCTAGAGATCTCACTAAAGTTCTCGCATCCTATTTTCCAAAGGTTGACTAAACCTTTCCTCTGATACCAACTGTAGAGACCCGAAGCTTAACATACATAGACATTACATTACTTTTTCGGAATACTTAGTACATAACAAAAACACACACATAAGGACCGTAATAGTTTAGTGTCTTTTGAAACTCGGAATATAATCTTCTAATCGTGGTGAACGATCTTCAACATCTCCCATAAAGATCATCCTTTTTTTACCTAAAACCTTTCTTTTTATCCTGGGGAAATGAAAACATAAAAGGGTGATCTCAAATGATCAGTAAGGGTATAAAAAATAAATATCAATCACATCATATTCATAAGAACATAACATATTGGAAATCTTAACCTGCAAAAGAGATCATAATATCAAAACATGGGATAAATCATAGTAGTGAAATGTAATACCAATAATCAAAACCTAAAACATGAAACATTGTGGCATATACACATAATCATAGAGAATCATTTCTTATTAATCAAGACTTATTGCCAAGACTATCTCAGTGGAAAAATTCTATTTCTGAACCGAGTTCACTCCTCGTTTCAGTCCTGTTTCACTGAACCGGTTTAACCAGTCGTTCCAGCCATGTCTATCTCATGAGATATAAAATCTTCACTCAATGAATTGGAGGGAGATATAGTTCCCACCCATCTAATTATGATACTATTATTATGTGTGCCGCAAAATCAAAAAAAATATCATACATCATTGCATAACCCATGTAATAAAAATGGGATTCTTAAACATCGTGACATCATAAAAAAATTCATATAAGATAAAAAAATTCATAAAAATAATTCCATCACAAAATAATCAAATCAATGTAATAATAGGGATAGAAACAGAAGCCTATATTATCTTAGATGAAAAATAATTTTGATAAAACACTTGAACTCCATTCTTGAGGAAAGTATCCTTTCTACTTCAAAAACATTTTTCATTTCTTAACATGTCATAAAATTTTAAACAAAAAGAAGTTGATTAAAAATAAACTTGAAAACATGTAAAGAAAGATTCTTGGAAATAATGTTTTAAAAATCCATTCATTCCGTATAAGTTAAAAAAACATTCTTCTCATACTTTTGTCAGAAAAGTCAAAAAGTACATCGTTCGAAAAACGAAAAAAGATTCCTTTCATATCTTTTACTATAAACTCACCAAAGGGTAAAAATGGATTTAAACAATTGTAGGTGGATGTAAATAATATTACATATTGAGGAAACATGGATGTGGATGATAAAATACACCCTAGTAAATACAAAAGTACAAACAATCTCAGATAAAAATGAGATTGTGATATTTCCCTTACCTTAGGTCCGATTTGCTTCGTAAGTGTCCGAACGTCCTATATAATGATTTAAATAATGTCATTGAATTATTCCAGAATCATACTCATTGTTATGATATCATATATGGTTCACTTATGACTTTATATTACGCGTTCTTTTGTAAATTCCATGTTAAAGAGCGTTTTGGGTAAAATCGTTTCATTTGTCGTCCGTGTTTTGACTTATAATTATTCATATGATTACTTAGATCATGATTACTTAATTCCAGAATATAAAACATGATTTATATATAATATATATTCAGAATATACATATATATAATAGATTAGTATATGGAAAGAAATACACCGTTCATGGGGACGGTAGGCCGTACGTATGCATCAACGCTGTTTTCATTTTCTTATTGAGTTAAATGGAATTAAGTAGATGACATACATATATATACAAATAAATCCACTATCATTATTAGGTCATATATTTCATTATTAATTATTATATATACTTTATAATCATTCATGAATGGTTAATCATTGAGAATGAATCTCATCGCGTCGTGGAGACGGTAGTACGTACGTACGCACGAGTGATGATATCATTCTCAGGATCGTGGAATTGTATTGGAGTGTATTTATAGTATTTAAAAATCAATATAACTTTACAATAATCATATATAGTTATTATTTACACCATTATACCCATACAAGTAAGGTGGTGGTGGAAGATAGATTACACCACGGCGTGGAGACGGTATTCCATACGTACGCACGCACGGTGAGTTCATTTTCCGTAGGATGGATAGATGGTGAAATAGGGTTGTTTCATACTTATAATAACATATCATTATATTAGTGATACGGATATTATTACTTCATAATTAAACAACCTAAGAAGAAGAAGTGGAAGAAGAAATAAAGTTGAAAGAATCGGTAACAGACATTACCTCTTCTTTAAAGCGCCTCTTTGAGTCCCCCTCTTAGGGAACTAAAATTGGTCTTTGAAGAAAACCAGGACCTCTATGATGTTTCTAGGGAAGTGGAGAAGAGAATATGGCAGGGTTTTTCCGAGCGTGATAGCTCAATGTGGTGTGATGAAGAGAGGGAGGAGTTTCCCTTTTATAAGGGAGGAGAGGGGCTCCTTTGGAAAAACTAAAAATATTATTTTATTATAAAGCAAAATTCGGTTTTAAATAGCTCCAAATTGATTTATTTCAAAGCTAAGGTGCGGATGGGTCTAACTCCTTTCATCCAATAGAATTTAGACAAGTTTAGGTTCCTATTTTAACGTTATCATTTAGATTTAACATTCAGTTAGATAATTTTACTTTTACCGTGTCTTTTTGTGTTCTTACACTATAAGGTTAATACAATTATTATAATAAGCCAAAAAAACCCCAAGTTGTTTATTATTAATATATATAACCTTATCTAAGTCATTTGGCCGAACCTTATATTTTTAGGAATAAAATAACATTTAATAATATAATATATTTTTTAAAAACTATTTTATGTCAATTTTGAAACTATTTAGTAATTGATTTTTGTGAAAATTATAAAAGAATGATTAATTAGAAAAAAGTTAATTAAATCAATACTAACATGTCATATTAACCTATAAAATTATTGGAATTCATAAAAAGTCTCAAATTTCATTTATTTGTGTATTTATAACAACAATTATGTCAATATTTCATTAATAAGATAATTACTGCATCATCTTTGTGTCATAAATAAATTAACTTATTTAAAGTCTAAAAATTAAAAATAAAATATCATTATGTAGGAAATAGTTTTATATTTCTAATGAATATTTATAGTCGAATTTATCTTATGTATGACCCTATATTCAAAATTCTTTTGTTATTAAACTTTGATTTTATCTATTTTAACCCTTCTTTAAATAAATTGATAATAAATGTCCTAATCTAATACAAGTGGGACTAAATGGTCATATTTTATTCCTAAGGTTTTTTTGGTCGAATTACAGTTATCCAATAGAATTAGGACATGCGTTAGGGTAATAATAATATCATTTTTACCCTTAACTACCCTATTTACTTTTAACCGTGGTAAAAAAAGTAAAAGGTTACTATTCACAAAAAATTATTTTCATCTCATTGAACCACTTTTTAGTCCTTGATATTAACCATGTCTCTCGGATTTTCAAAATTCTACTCACAGATGCGGTAAAATTAAGTTTTATGAAAAATTCAGTTTTTTAAACTACCACTTAGTGGTTTCACTATTCATCAAAAAATGAAAGTTTCCAGAAAAAATAACAAAAATTAGGTCTAAGATATATTTGATATTATGAAATCAAAAATGATGTTTATTTTAACAAATTCAAAACATATCAGTTACATTAACTAATTTAAAAATTAATTTTCGTCGTCAAAACAAATTGCGTGTTTTTAAAAGATAAAAACTATCAAAAGATTGACACTTGTCTATGTCTGGTTTAAATGTGAAATTACATTCAATGACCAACATTATATTAAATTGTAAAAATATATTCTAAATATAATTTAAAACCACTCAATTTTATAATTGATCACTATTAATTATTTATATTAAAAAGACTGTTTTTAATTAAAATTTAGTAATTTTCACTATTCATCAGAAAATGTGTAACACACCAGGATTTCATACTGTGTTATTTCTGCAAAATAATTCAATAACTTGCACTACACGCAACACCGAGTTCAATCACACCATTACTTACAAAAAAAATCCATTAAAAGAGGTCATGAATAGTATTAACTAAATTTTAAACTTTATATAATCCTTATAATTTTAGAATCCATATTATGAGTTTCTTAGTCATAATGCAAGAATAGATTCATTTTCAGTATTGCACTTTTATCAACTTTTGATAGTGAAACCTTTTTAAATACAATATTTTAAACTTTTTGACTATATGGAGACATCAAAAAATTTAAAATGAAACATCCCAAGCTTCCACGGTACGCTTTTCTTTGAATAAAACAGTAGCGTGTGTTGTACGCAACGTCGAGTTTTAACACACACCACAACTGATCAAACTAGCCGTTATGAATAGTAATACCTACTTTTTGAAATTATATATATTTTATATTTGAAAATGGACTTCATTTTTGGATTCGGAATATCGAATTTAGCCTAAGGTGAAATTTTGGTACATTTCGGATAACTTTCATATTTTGATGAATAGTGAAAATTACTAAATTTTAATTAAAAACAACTTTTTTAATCAAAATAATTAATAGTGATAAATTATAAATTTGAGTGGTTTAAAAGTATATTTAGAATATATTTTTACCATTTAATATAATGTTGGTAATTGGACATAATTTTACAATTAAACCGAACATAAACAAGTGTCAATCTTTTGATAGTTATTATCTCTTAAAAACACGCTTTTTGTTTTGACAACGGGAATTAATTTTAAATTAATTTCTGCCACTTCTGTGTTTTGAATTTAGAAAAATGGATTCCATATTTGGAATCAGGATGTTCAAATTGTGTAAATAGGTAACTTTTATTTTTAGACATTTTGAATAATTACTGTGGTAAATATTTTATTTACCATGGTTAAGGGTAAATCCGGTAAATAAGGGTTAAAAAATAATATTATAATAATACAAAATTACCCTAAAACGTGTCCTAACCTTATTGGTGGATACATACCCGACCATGAGCATCCTTGGGTCAATTTGGGGACCCCTTGGAGCCACTTGTATGTGGTAGGGACACTTTATATTAATAAAGTTAAAATAAAAATAAAAATGGCATAAGCTTACATCTTTTAGAAGAACAATTTTTACATAGGGTTATACATGTTGGATTTTCGATTATAAATATTCATTAGAAATCTAAAAATATTTCCTACATAATGATATTTTATTTAAAATTTTTAGACATCAAATAATTGAAATTATTAATGACACAATAATGATGCAATGTTTACCTCATTAATAAATCATTTAAATAAATAAGATTATAATGATTAAAATATTATCTAAAACCTGTCCAATTCTTATTGGTTGATGTTATTTAGAATATGAGTCATCTTATCTTCGACCTCAATGATTTTTGGACCAT
The DNA here is from genome assembly GCA_963277665.1 of Viscum album. Lineage (NCBI taxonomy): Eukaryota > Viridiplantae > Streptophyta > Magnoliopsida > Santalales > Viscaceae > Viscum > Viscum album. The sequence goes on from OY728128.1 coordinate 67,099,100, forward strand.
TATAAACCGAATATAATTATATTATAAAGTAATACTTTCACTCTTTCCTAAAGAGCCCCTCTTCTCCCTTATAAAAGGAGACCACTTCTACTCATTCCTCACACCTCTCAAGCCACTTGGCTCGTCCAAACTCTTCCCAACTAAACTCCCCACATCCCTCTCCTCCTCCTTGAAGCTTTCCCTTAGGCAGAAAGCATTTCAAGAAGTCCTTTGGTTCCAACCAAAGTGAGTTACCTAAATTAAAGGAGGTTAACCTACCCCAACCAAGGAAAAGTACAAGGTAAGGGTTATTTCACAATCTCTTCATTATCCAAGGTTGTTTATACGTAATAATCTACTGGGATTTCTTTATCATCCACATCCATGTTTCATCGAAATGTATTTCAAAACATATTTATTATTTACAAGAATATGGGTTAAATTCATTTAAACCCTTGTTTGACTTTTTGTAAGAGGTTTATAAAGGAATCTTTCCGTCGTTTTCAAAACAAGGCCCTTTTTAACCTTTTCGACAGAATTAAGATAAGAATGTTTTTTTTACTTATACGGCGGGTGCGGTTATTTTCCGCCGTTATAAAATCGTCAAAGCTTTCCTTACAAGCTTACAAGAATATTTTCAAGAAAATGTTTTATTTTATATGGCTCTTAAATGATTTCAAATATAGAAAGAGATATTTCTCTAAAAAGTGTTTTGATTTCATCTATGTCAACATCCATTAATGGATTTTATGCTTATTTGAAGTTGATTTATTATAATAAAAAACTTCTATATTGTATTGAAGGTTTTGTGATATGTTTGACTGTGGATGTGCTATTTTATACCATTCATAGTTTATGGTGAAACTATTGACTTTTCGTATGCTAGTTTTAATCCGAATGTTTATGTTATATTTCAAACTTTTCTTCAGATGAATGTGCTAAACAAGTATGTTCCGGGTTGGGGACCGGTAAAAGTAAGCCCTCCAGGTTGGGGACTGGTTAAAGTAAGCCCTCCAGGCTAGGGACTGGTAAAAGTATGCCCTCCGGGTTGGTGTCCGGTTATTAGAGGCACTCCGGGTTGGTGTCCGGTTATTAGAGGCACTCCGGGTTGGTGTCCGGTTATTAGAGGCACTCCGGGTTGGGTTCCGGTTAGAAGTAACCCCTAGGTCTTGGGATGAGGCCTAGACAATGAAATTAACGTTTAGCATTATGCATTCCAACATTATGAAAGTGGTTATTGATTTTTGCATGTGATTATTCGATTAGTAGAATATCCATGTGAATAAGTAAATGGCATTATTTCATTTTTACTTTAGCCATACTATGTTGAAGATCAAGTTTAAAATTATTTTGTTTTAGTAATGCATTGCCTTAAATGTTTATTCTTATTTATGAAAGTTTCCGCTATATTGTTATCCTTACTGGGCATTTGAGCTCACCCCTTTTCTATGTTTTATTTTTCCCAGGATGTGAAGAAGTAAGTTATGAATGACCTGCAGGGATTTTATGAGGGGTTAATAGTGTGGATTGTGGAAACATTATGTTGTTGTATTAGTTTTTCATTTTATGATGTAATGTAAAACTTATGAATATATCTAGTGTTTCCAAGGCTACTAAACCAATCGGTCTTTCGAGATTTGATCTTTCTTGTGATCATGCCAATGTTATGTAATTAATGCACCGACTCTGGGCAACTGGGGTCGGGGCGTTACAGTTGGTATCAGAGGAAGTTTAGTACAAACCTTGGAAGATAGATTTAGATAAACTCTGATTAGAGCACGTAGACCTAAGATGAACTTTTAGGATTAGTATAGAAGAACTTCCTAGAATTTTGGTATTGTAGAGATTTTATGAGTTTTCCGAGCAATACATCCCTGTCTGGATATGAGCAGGTAGAGGCGGCTCTGGCACAGATGTACCTAGGGGTAAAACCCGAAAACACCGCTTTGAGCTAGACTCGAACGGGAACTGGTGCACGACAACGGGCCTTGCTGCACTCTTGGTTATGACACTCCTGGGGGATATGCTTAGGATAACTCTCATTTTCTTTACAAATCATTTTGAAGGGATTATGAGTATATACTTCCTCAAAGAAAACATTCTTATGATTATGGATTATATCCATAAATAGTTCAATTTATGTTAATTGTTTTATAAGTATGGGATTATGAATTTTGATTCATAAACTGATCTAGTTTATGCCATTGTTTAGAAATGGCGCCCAGTAGAAGGAATGAGAACTCCAGCAATGCACATGATCCAAAGAGAAAGAAGAATCATGTCTTTCATGGTCTTAAGCCAGAATTTATAAGAGAAATAGTCTCGCATGTATTATCATCATATGAAAAAATAATATCATGTGTTGATAAGATAAGTAAAGATTTTACTGAGTCCTATGGATTTTAAGGGAAGCAAGAGAAGAAAAGGATGGAAGAAAGAAAGATGGATAAAAGGAAGAGGGAAAAGAAGAATTTTCCCATATGTGGTAACTGTGGAAAGAAACACCCTGGAACTTGCCTGAAAGGAATGGGAGTTTGTTATAAGTGTGGAGGAAAAGGGCACAAAGTACGTGACTGCAAGGGTAAGAAAATGGTTTCAAATGTACAATGCTTCATTTGCAAGGAGTTTGGACACTACGCGAACCTATGTCCCAGTCATCAGACTATGCCTCAAATGATGCTATTGGATAATAATCATGTTATGATACTACCACAGATGAAGAGGAATGATTAGAGTTCTTATGTTGATTATGTCATTTGAGTGTTGTATCAACAATGTACTTGTTATAATAATTATGGAGTATATAAGGATTGTACTGCAGTACTATTTCATTAAGGAGTTGAGATTTTGTGGAACAAAGAAAAGTGACTCAATAGCAGGATAAATTTTTGGAAAATATATGGTTGAGAGAATGATAAACCATAATATAGTTCTGATACCGAGGTAGTGATTTTGGAATAATACATGATTGTTTTGGATAAATTATATTGGATATTCTTGACTACCTTGGAACTGATTAATGATTTGTATATTCCATCATTGTTGGGGTTTAAAACATTTTTGGATTGATGAAGTATATCCATCATTCTATATGGAATAAGGGAGAATGATTGTAATCAATAAGGAATATGGTAATTCAGGATGTTTCAGTGTACTAAAAGAATACATGATGAAGGTATTCACATGATATTACGGGGTAAAAAGGATCTACATTATGTTTACCTTCCTTATAAATGTTGGACTGTGAGTTTAGACAGAAGTATTTTGGATAGTTCTAGTTTGGATTATTTTGGATCGCCATAAAAGGACAACCCGGAGGTCCGGCGGCAACCCGTCGCGTCCGGCAAGGCTGCGAGACTTGAACCCGCAACCGAAGGGCGACAAGGGTGTATCACCTACCACTGGCCCATGAGATGTCCTGGATTAAATAATTTAGTTTTTATTAAAAGATCTTGTAGATGAATTATAAATTCGATTATTTTGGAACCCTAGTAAATAGAATTTTTTTTTACGTTCTATTATCTTTTAGAGTGAAAGATGAGTTTGTGGTAGAAATTTATTAATATATAAAACTCTAATTATAAAGTTAGTATATCTTCTTATGATCTTAGCCAATCTCATAAATAAATTCCACAACATTCAGAAAAGGAACTTAGAACAAAAATGTTGTCCTAGATGGTACCTTAAATCATCACTAATTTATGGCTTTGGGATTGTTGGCCTTTTCATAGCCATGTTCTCTACCACTCTCCATCAGATAATTGATGGTTAGATTTCTCTTCCATATCCATATTTTCCTACATGGAACCCTAGTATGTGTTATTTTCGGTAATCTTCATACTTTCCACTCTTTATTTTAAATAGGGGCCTCATTAATTCATTTTTCGATGTGGGATTTCAACTAAGATATTTTGAAACGTCAAAAATGTGTTATCCCAATACCCTATGTTTTGTTGAACCAATGGTATTTCAAATCATCATAGATTGATGAATTTAAGGACCTCAATTTCATACTTGTTTGTGATTGATGACCTCAATCACTACCTATAAATATTTACGTTTTTCCTCCAATTATATCTCTAATTGCCACCAATGTTCTCCTAATCGAGATCATAATTTGGTGGTGACCCTTTCATTTCTCTTTTCCTTATATTAAGACTAAATTTTAGTAACCCAATTTATGATGTGGGTTTTCCCACAAATATATTTTCTACTTTCAACCTTTTATTTTCGAAGAACAATTTCAAATTGCGAGGACGCAATTTATTGAAGGAGGGGAGAATGTAACACCCCAGGATTTCATACTGTGTTATTTCTGCAAAATAATTCAATAACTTGCACTACACGCAACACCGAGTTCAATCACACCATTACTTACAAAAAAAAGCCATCAAAAGAGGTCATGAATAGTATTAACTAAATTTTAAACTTTATATAATCCTTATAATTTTAGAATCCATATTATGAGTTTCTTAGTCATAATGCAAGAACAGATTCATTTTCAGTATTTCACATTTATCAACTTTTGATAGTGAAACCTTTTTAAATACAATATTTTAAACTTTTTGACTATATGGAGACATGAAAAAATTTAAAATGAAACATCCCAAGCTTCCACGGTACGCTTTCCTTTGAATAAAACAGTAGCGTGTGTTGTACGCAACGTCGAGTTTTAACACACACCACAACCGATCAAACTAGCCGTTATGAATAGTAATACCTACTTTTTTAAATTATATATATTTTATATTTGAAAATGGACTTCATTTTTGGATTTGGAATATCGAATTTATCCTAAGGTGAAATTTTGGTACATTTCGGATAACTTTCATATTTTGATGAATAGTGAAAATTACTAAATTTTAATTAAAAACAACTTTTTTAATCAAAATAATTAATAGTGATAAATTATAAATTTGAGTGGTTTAAAAGTATATTTAGAATATATTTTTACCATTTAATATAATGTTGGTAATTGGACATAATTTTACAATTAAACCGAACATAAACAAGTGTCAATCTTTTGATAGTTATTATCTCTTAAAACACGCTTTTTGTTTTGACAGCGGGAATTAATTTTAAATTAATTTCTGCCACTTATGTGTTTTGAATTTAGAAAAATGGATTCCATATTTGGAATCAGGATGTTCAAATTGTGTAAATAGGTAACTTTTATTTTTAGACATTTTGAATAATTACTGTGGTAAATATTTTATTTACCATGGTTAATGGTAAATCCGGTAAATAAGGGTTAAAAAATAATATTATAATAATACAAAATTACCCTAAAACGTGTCCTAACCTTATTGGTGGATACATAACCGACCATGAGCATCCTTGGGTCAATTTGGGGACCCCTTGGAGCCACTTGTATGTGGTAGGGACACTTTATATTAATAAAGTTAAAATAAAAATTAAAATGGCATAAGCTTACATCTTTTAGAAGAACAATTTTTACATAGGGTTATACATGTTGGATTTTCGATTATAAATATTCATTAGAAAGATAAAAAGATTTCCTACATAATGATATTTTATTTATAATTTTTAGACATCAAATAATTGAAATTATTAATGACACAATAATGATGCAATGTTTACCTCATTAATAAATCATTTAAATAAATAAGATTATAATGATTAAAATATTATCTAAAACCTGTCCAATTCTTATTGGTTGATGTTATTTAAAATATGAGTCATCTTATCTTCGACCTCAATGATTTTTGGACCATTATAAACCGAATATAATTATATTATAAAGTAATACCTTCACTCTTTCCTAAAGAGCCCCTCTTCTCCCTTATAAAAGGAGACCACTTCTACTCATTCCTTACACCTCTCAAGCCACTTGGCTCGTCCAAACTATGCCCAACTAAACTCCCCACATCCCTCTCCTCCTCCTTGAAGCCTGCCCTTAGGCATAAAGCATTTCAATAAGTCCTTTGGTTCCAACCAAAGTGAGTTACATAAATTAAAGGAGGTTAACCTACCCCAACCAAGGAAAAGTACAAGGTAAGGGTTATTTCACAATCTCTTCATTATCCGAGGTTGTTTATACGTAATAATCTACTGGGATTTCTTTATCATCCACATCCATGTTTCATCGAAATTTATTTCAAAACATATTTATTATTTACAAGAATATGGGTTAAATTCATTTAAACCCTTGTTTGACTTTTTGTAAGAGGTTTATAAAGGAATCTTTCCGTCGTTTTCAAAACAAGGTCCTTTTTAACCTTTTCGACAGAATTAAGATAAGAATGTTTTTTTACTTATATGGCGGGTGCGGTTATTTTCCGCCTTTATATAATCGTCAATTCTTTCCTTACAAGCTTACAAGAATATTTTCAAGAAAATGTTTTATTTTATATGGCTCTTAAATGATTTCAAAAATAGAAAGAGATATTTCTCTAAAAAGTGTTTTGATTTCATCTATGTCAACATCCTTTAATGGATTTTACGCTTATTTGAAGTTGATTTATTATAATACAAAACTTCTATATTGTATTGAAGGTTTTGTGATATGTTTGACTGTGGATGTGCTATTTTATACCATTCATAGTTTATGGTGAAACTATTGACTTTTCGTATGCTAGTTTTAATCCGAATGTTTATGTTATATTTCAAACTTTTCTTCAGATGAATGTGCTAAACAAGTATGTTCCGGGTTGGGGACCGGTAAAAGTAAGCCCTCCAGGTTGGGGACTGGTTAATGTAAGCCCTCCAGGTTAGGGACTGGTAAAAGTATGCCCTCCGGGTTGGTGTCCGGTTATTAGAGGCACTTCGGGTTGGTGTCCGGTTATTAGAGGCACTCCGGGTTGGTGTCCGGTTATTAGAGGCACTCCGGGTTGGTGTCCGGTTATTAGAGGCACTCTGGGTTGGGTTCCGGTTAGAAGTAACCCCTAGGTCTTGGGATGAGGCCTAGACAATGAAATTAACGTTTATCATTATGCATTCCAACATTATGAAAGTGGTTATTGATTTTTGCATGTGATTATTCGATTAGTAGAATATCCATGTGAATAAGTAAATGGCATTATTTCATTTTTACTTTTGCCATACTATGTTGAAGTTCAAGTTTAAAAGGCTTTTTTTTAGTAATGCATTGCCTTAAATGTTTATTCTTATTTATGAAAGTTTCCGCTATATTGTTATCCTTACTGGGCATTTGAGCTCACCCCTTTTCTATGTTTTATTTTTCCCAGGATGTGAAGAAGTAAGTTATGAATGACCTGCAGGGATTTTATGAGGGGTTAATAGTGTGGATTGTGGAAACATTATGTTGTTGTATTAGTTTTTCATTTTATGATGTAATGTAAAACTTATGAATATATCTAGTGTTTTCAAGGCTACTAAACCAATCGGTCTTTCGAGATTTGATCTTTCTTGTGATCATGCCAATGTTATGTAATTAATGCACCGACTCTGGGCAACTGGGGTCGGGGCGTTACAAAATGAAAGTGATCCGAAAAGTACCAAAATTTCACCCTAAGCTAATTTAGATATTCCTAATCCAAAAATGAAGTTCATTTTGAAAAATAAAATTTACAAAATTTCAAAAGGTGGTTAATACTATTCATAACAGCTAGTTTTAGTAATATTTTAATAGCATATCGTTGTTTAGTGAAACTCGGTATTGCGTACTAAACACACTATCGAGGAAGGTCGTGATTGCGTGTAATTCAAGGCAAGTAAAGGATGTGTGTTGTGAAATATCCTTTTGGTGTAGCGTACAACACAATACATTAATTAAATTAAAAAGAATATTTTTCATAAAATCTCAGGGTGTTACAATAGCGCACCTTGTTCGGAGTTTGTGATTGGTGGTTGATGATGTTGATTGCGACTGATGTAGATGTAGATCATTTAAAAAGTCTGTACATTGAGGAGGATATTTTCTACGTTTTATGGTGTTTTTGTCTAGATAAATTTTCAGATATATAATTTTTATGTTTTTAACTATTTAATGATATACATATCATGTGATATCTCATTCACGGACTGGATATATTTTTGTAGTCTACATGTATACTGATGGTGTTAAAAGTTATTATTTATAGTGGATTCATAATTTTTTCAGTTGATATACTATAGGGCCTCACTTGGTTGTTTATGCCTTTATGGTACAAGTCTCCATCCTCTAGAATAGTATATATATTGGATTTGGGTGGCATACTCAGATTACAATCATCCATGGAAAGGTATCATAGGGTTGGGTTGCAACATACTATTTATATTTGGTTTGAATAATTTGACATTCATTAATTTATAATATCATTATATATTATCTTTAATCTTTGAAAAATATATTAGGAAATGGTTAAATTTTCCATAATTTCATAGGTCCTTGGAGATATTATTTTATATTTTTCTATTAAATTTGTACATTCACAATATTTGAATGATAGTTTTCTTAAGTAATTTCATGACTGTTCTTTATATTAATTAATTAAAAAATTTAATAATTATATTGAATTGATAATTATTTGTTGTAGGTATGTTTTAAAGTTAATTTTATTTCTTCTCTTTTATTACATGATCATAATCTAAGAGATTATCTTCATTTGAGTAATGAGTGGTTGAATTCCATCTCTTATCCTGAGGGATAACTAATTTTTTGGGCCTTTATATCTCTGTTGTATGTAGAGACCCTAGATTTTTATACATATTATTACATGATTTTAAGAATAATTATTAACCAAATTACAATCCATGTATCATAATGTCTACTGAATTAGAGATTAGGTATGTAATTAAATATCATGAAGCCAAAATGAAACATATTTTATATAATATTTATAATGACTTCGTAAATTTACTTAGCCCTTATATCAACATATAATAACCAAGGGATTATATGAAATGAAGGTATGAGCTAAAAATCCTAGTAAGGGAATATGGAAAGGAATAAAACATACCAGATCGGTTATAAGGTATAAAATGATCATGTACAGGAATGAAACAAGAATAAACATAAGGAATAAAAACATGTAGTACATGTGAACTTATAATAATAACATCATAGGAATTTGTAAACATCATATAACATGACATAAACATGATCCAAGGATAGCTGTCAAGATAATGTGGAAAAAGTCCAATGAAGGAATCAAGTTCACTCCTAGTCCGAACATGACATCTGTTGAGGCAAAAAATTACCCAATGTAATGGATCACTATCTGGGATCACCCATTGTAAAATATTTATGAATATGTGGGCCGCATGAATAATCATACACAAGTAATCAAAGATAAAATAAGGTTATCCATGGAAAGAAATGGGTATAATAATCATTACATATGGCCTAACAAATGGGCGTATCATAAAAGTATCCATGAAAGAATTGATTTATAAAATATTTGAACATTAATAAATGATAATATATATAGATTAATATAAATGTTTTTTTCACTTAAGTGATAAAATTTAAAAGGGGTGATTAGGAAAAAAAATTAGAAAGTAGCCACATTAGTGTATTTTTAAAGGAAAATATTAACGAGCCTTTAAATGGAAAATAAATAATTATTTGCACAAAAACACAAATAGACCAAGAAATATTTCATGATAAATTTAGTATTTTTATAAAAAGAATTGTGGCATAATATAGACTATGGATATCACATGGGAATCGGTAAGAAATCAGGAAATTACCTTTAATTGGGATTGTTTATCGAGAATACTCAAGAATGGAACCATTATAAAACACGTATTTGCTTATTTAAGAAGGATGATATGATCTGGTTATATGATTTATGAACATATAAAAAGAATTTATTATAATTATAAAAAATAAATAAGCATGAACTTGGAGTAAATAGAGAGGAAGAGTAACTAGAAAGGAAAAATTGGGGTTTGGGTAAAATCATTACATTTAGAATGAAACTATTCGACACATGGTCTTAATATCCTGGATATTCAAATTAAATCCATTAATTAATTAATTAATAACCCTATTTACATTTATTTGAGTTATTATAATTTAATTAAGTAAATTGTGGTCATTTTTGTTGGGTTATGAGATTCAATTACATCATTTGTGAGCATTGGTTTCCTGGTTTTTCATGATCAGTTTACAAGTATAAAGGTATTGGAAATCATGTAAAATGATCATAGTTGTATAGAATTGAAAGTATATGTTATTAAGAACTTAAAGATGAATAAATAACCTTATAAATAATTTTTATATGATATAAGTATGAATCATGAGATAATTATTAAATGATAGTCATTTAGGTTCATTTTTTACTGGTTTCAATCACAATGAACTCATTTTATTTTATCATTTAGTATTATGTATATATGCTTGATACATAACATGAAAAGGGTTGTAAAATACATTGTCCAACCTATTTAAAACAGTATAATGGTTTTAATAACATCCTTTAATGTGGTAAATGAAATTGAAAACTCATCGTCCTTGAATACGGTAAATTAACATATCAAAGACAATGTTTTTATTTTTAGAAAAAAGGGGAGGGGAAGAACTGATGATGGATTATCCCAAAAGAGTAATAAAATAATTGTATATGGGAGTTAATATAGTTACCATTCCACTTTGATAAGGGCAGTTAAGGATATAATAATAAATGTGAAGAACATGAAATGAAATTAAAAGAAAATAAAGGGGACTAAACCTCTTAAATCCTTCTTTTTGAGAAAATTACTAAAGGGATTGGTTTTTGCCTTGTATTGAGACCAAAGGCTCCTAAAATGGTGGAGGGATTGGGAATATATTTTATTAGAACATGGACTAGGTTAAAATATTTACATGTGTGATGATAATTGGCAATGAGGGGTTGTATTTATAGTGGAGGAGAGGAGTGTTTTCTCAATATTTTATTCATTAGTTTATTATTTTTCTCCATAAAAGGAATTGTGATGATTTTTGTGAACATATAAGTTTAAAAGAGCTGTGGTTACTTCTTCTTAATTTTTTCCTCAGGTTCCCATGTTTCCCCTTCAAACATATGGTTCTTCTATAGTACTTTGACCTGGTGAGTAGTCTTGTTGGGAAAAACATTATCTATTCAATCCATGGTCTTCATTGGTTGATCCTCATATGAGTGATAATTTTCAATTGTAACTCCTCTTAATCATGTACATGTGAATGATCTGGTATATACTTCCTTAAGAGGGATATGTGGAATACATCTTGTACTTGAGACATGGTAGGTGGAAGTTTCAGTCGATAGGCCAAATCTCCGACACGATTTAGAATCACGAGGGTTCCAATTTCCTAGGCCATAACTTTCCTTTCATCATAAATATCATGATCCAACTTCATGGAGATATATGGAGTAATACCTTATCTAAAACCATAAGATTTATGTCCCATCAATAATTTTATACATATCTCCTCTAACGAATTTGGGATTCCATGATATGCTTCAGAATGGTTTTCTCCTTTTCTACCATTTCTTAAACCATTGTATATCTTATCATCTTATGTTTAAAAACCCCATCATAGAATATTGTTTTTCTACACCTTTTCCTATAAATTGATTCATATGGGTTTATTCAGATTCTTGAGTCGAAACTATTATTTTAGGAGAATTTGAATTGAGGAAAATTTTGGCCCCATCCTCCTTTGAAGACTAGAGAACTTGCACTGCACATATATTCAAATGTGTGAATTGTCCGCTCAGATTGGAAATTTTTTTGAGGATTATATTATGTAATGAAGTTCAGCTCAATTTTAGAGCATTTAATATGATTTTCTAGTACTTAGAGGTAAATCTCAGATCTCAATCCGATAGAGTCGGTTGTGGTACTCCATGATGGATTAAAACTTCATTGATGCAAATCCATTCCAATTTATCTAGTGAAAAGTCCTTTAAATTTGAGATATAGAGATATTGTTTTTGTGAAATGATCCACAACAACCCATATAGCATTGTTTCCCTTGGATTTCTTTAGAAATATTGTGATAAAGCCCATGGTGATTTCCCCCATTTCCATGTTGGTATGGGAAAACGTTTAATAATAGGCATAAAATTTTTCCTTTAGGCCTTAACTTGTTGAAACACACTAGGCACTATGATGTAAATCCACTTATCTCCTTCTTCATGTTGTCCAACTAATAATGCTCTTGAAGATATCAATACATCTTGGTGCTCCCTGGGTGAAGAGAGAAGGTTGGTCTATGTGAATCATTCATAATCTATTTTGGTATCATTGAATTGGATGTTACACATAGTTATGACAAAAATATAACGACTCCATCTGCATCAATCTTAAAATCATAGGATTTCCATTTTCTGATAGCTTACACCCTTTTCTAAACAACCACATCATCTCTTAGAGAATCCTTTATTTTCTCCATAAGTGATGGTTAAGAAATAATATGTTAAAGGATTAATGATGTTACCTCAATAATGATTCGCATGTAAATTATTTTAAGGTCTAATAAGATTGAATTTCATTCAATTCTCATCATAGATAAATATGTAGGATCCATTCTACTTAGATCTTCCCCACCTTATTTACTTTACTGACAAGGTAGTGGATTGAGAAGTCATAATATTTGATGAGTTCTCACCATATTCGCTGGTGAATATTAATATCCATCTATGTGAATATATATTTTAGGATCTTCTGATTATGATATATCTCACACTTCACCCCATAGAGATAATGTGGACATATTTTCAACACAATGATTCTAGCTTCCAACTCTAGATCCCGAATGAGATAGTTTTCTCATGAATTTTCTACTTGAGGTTTAGGGAATCAATTTATCATTTTGAATTGTGGAAAAGTCTAAAAACTTCATTGAAGCATCCCTATGCAATTTAAATCCATCTCCACTTGTGGGTAGTGTGAGCACTAATGTAGTGATAAGCCTCTTATATAGCCATTTAAAGAAGTATTCTCATTTATTGGTCTATAAAAACATTTTCCCCATCTGAGTAATCTTGGTTACTATGTTGGAAATTAATGATAATTTCTTAAAAAATCTTTTTTAATACCTATCTAGACCAAAAAAAAATCATATCTCAATTACATCTGTTTTCTTGGGCCACTCTTCGACTTCATTTGTCTTGTACAGTTCCAAAAATATCCCTTTTCGGGTGATTACATGCCCCAAAATTGATACTTTATCCTTCTAGAACTCACATTTTCTATACTTTTCATATATTTTCTCTATTTCCTATGTTTTTAGCACAGTATTAATATTTTCATTGTGTTCCTCATTACTTTTCGATTATATGAAAATATCATTAATAAATACTACCAGAAATTGGTTAAGATAATATATAAATACAATATTTATTATGTCTATGAAAATTGATGGAGCATTATTGACTCTGAAGGGAATCACTATGAACTCATAGTGTCCAAAAATTATTCCAAAGGTACTCTTGGGAATATATCCCTTCCTCGCCTATAATTGGTGACATCTTGACTGAAGATCCACCTTAGAGAAATAAATGACCCAACATAGCTTATCAAATAATTCATCTATCCGTGGATGGGGATACTTGTTATTTATCATGATTTTTTGATCTTGAGATAATCAATATAGAGGAGCATTGATCCATCCATCTCCATAATGAAATGGACTGGCACACCACATGGTGATGAACTCAGGAATATTAAACCCTTGTCCAGATTCGTCTCTAACTACTTCTTTAGTTCTTCTAGCTCAATGATGGCCATTCAATAAGGTGACTTTTATATAGTAATATATCTTGGAATATGTTCAATAGAGAAATAATCCTCTCAATCAGAAGGAATAACAAAACATTCTTTAGGGAATACATCAGTGTAGTTCATCATGATGGGAATGTATTTGAGAAAAATTAACTCCTTTGAATCAATCATTTGAGCTATATATTCATGTCTATAAGGAAATAATATCCCAAATTGAGATGATGATTTGGAAGAAGATTCCTCTTCCTATTTAAATTTGTTCATAATTGAATGATGATTTGGGATGTGAAGAGTGATATCCCATTTCTGATAATTGATGTTGAATTTATATAAAGATATCTTATATATGCCCAAAAGAATATCAAACTCTAGCAAAGGGAGTATGGAAAAAAAATTTGGGAGCTTTGGTCCAAAATTATTTACTGTAGAGGAGTTATAAATTCTGGATGAAATAACTGCCCCATTTTCTATTCTCACTGATAAATCGATCAACAAATTTTTTGGTGGTGTTTGAATTGTTCAAATACATTTGAATGATATGAAATAATTCATAGAACATAAATCAATAAGTACTTTAACTACTCTTTAATTAATAACTTGTGTACCTGTAACCTCATCATTGTTGGGTTCCACATCAATAGTTGTTATAGAATATTCCCTTCCTAGTTTCCTTAGAGGCTTTGGTTATTGATTTCTTCCCGCAACACCTAGCATAGGGAAATGGATTTCATAATTCCCTTATTCATTTCCATTAAAAAAATCACTACTGGCTAAATGTTTATATGAAACTTCCTTTTTTCTTTTGTATTAGTGTGATTATTCATATCCCTTTAACAGTTATTTTCCATATGCCCCTCTCTTCAATATTTGAAACATCTCTTGGTTCCCTTTATATAGTTTCCAGGATGATTCTTCACACAATTTTGAATTGTGGAATGTTGAATCTTATTTCCATAATGGGATTTATCTGTTTTTGAACCCATTCAAACATCCATTCTCCTCTTTTTTTTTCACCGGGCCGACGGGACCATGGAGAGTCTCCATTCACTATTTCATCCTCAAGGGAACAACAAACAATATCTTCATCACTATAAATGTTTCAAATCACTAACACTTTTCATAGACTCAACTTTTGTTCTCTAAATAAGTGGTCCACCTTGCTTTCAGTGTTGTTGAAAAATGCAGTGGTGTATCTCGAAAGCCTTGTAATGTCTTCCATGTACACCATGATAAACTCGTCTTACTTTTTTGTTAGTATGAAGAATCCCCTTTCCATCTCAAGATGGAGGGTTCAAGGAAAATATTTATTGAAAAATATTTTTCTTAAATTACTTCTAATCCATGGAATCAATTTCATCTTTGGACATTGTTTTCTTGATCAATGTCTACTACTAAACAACTTCCCCATAATAAAAATAGTCCGCCAGTAAAACATTAACTTCTTTTGATTAACAGAGGAAAAATTTTCTCTTCTCATTGGAGTTAATCCATTGTTCCACAAGGAGGGGATAAGAAGATACACAAAACATGGGAGTAATTTTCTACATTAAATATTTGAAAAAAATTTAATCTTTTTTAGGAGAAAGATGGTGTTCGACATGATTCAAGTTATTATTCATCAATTTTGAGAACCTATTCCCATTATATTTCGAATTTCATTGCGGAAATAATCCCATTTCATATCATAATGATTTTTTAACATGTTATTATATTTTCTTCAATAAACTAATAAAAATAAAGTTCCATTTGGGAGCTTGAATACAGTGCTAATAGCTTGTAAAAAGAATCTTTGATCATAAAACAATAACCTTGTAAAGGAAAAGTATATCGTAACATGTGATTACTAGGTTTAAATATAGGTTATCCAAGATCAATTTCCAGACATATATTTCTAGGGTATTTTTTTCAATTAATAATGGTTCGAACTGCAATTATGAATTTAGAAAATAATATCCCTCAGGAGTGTCAAACTAGGTGCACATTAAAGCCTGCTTCCATGCACCAGGTCACCTCGAGTCAGGGTCGAGACACCAT
The DNA here is from genome assembly GCA_963277665.1 of Viscum album. Classification (NCBI taxonomy): domain Eukaryota; kingdom Viridiplantae; phylum Streptophyta; class Magnoliopsida; order Santalales; family Viscaceae; genus Viscum; species Viscum album. The sequence goes on from OY728128.1 coordinate 67,114,769, forward strand.
GTAGAATTTGTTACAACAAGGTATGTCCATTCTAGTACCACTTCCACATATATTAACTAGATAGGGATTTATTTTCTGAATAAATCACTAACTCTATCCATAAAAATATTTAGGAATCTTTTCTTATACTTAGTCTTATATCATTGGTTTTTACTAGTGTTTTAGAATACTAATCCCAAAAATAACTAAAAATTTACTTTGATACAAACTATATCAACCCTATCCTTTTACACATAATATTACACAACTTTAATCACAATTAAACATCAAATTATAAGACAATAATCGTAAAGTCTAGTGACATACAAATTATGTAAATAATTAAACATCATGAAAAAAAATAAAGACAACTTTTATTTAATCTTTATAATGAGATCCAAACTCCATTGAGACCTCTTATCAATATATGAAAACATGGGGATTAGATGAACAAAAGGATGATCTAAAATTCCAATTAAGGGAATTAACATAGGAATAAAACATAGCACATAAATAAAAATGTATAACATGATGACATAATGTCATAGAGAATGAATTAACATAAGGAATAATAACTTGAATAAAATTTGAGCATATAATATTAACATCCTATTAATATATAACCAACATATAACATGATATAAACATGAGTCAAGGTAGGCTTCCAAGACATGGTGGATAAAATCCAGTAAATTAATCAGGTTATCTCCCTCTTCCAACATGACATCTCATGATAGTAAAAATTACCTAATGCATTGGATAAACTTCTGGGTGAACCCATAATAAGTTTTTACTGAATATGTGTTGCACCAGAATATTCATACATAAGTAATCAAAGATAACATAATGGTAACCCCTAGAAATAAATGGGTTTTATAATCAAGTCATACGGCATTAAAGAGGGACGAATCATCAATATGTCCATGAATTAATGGATATAGAATAGATATGAACATTAATAAAAGATAATAGAAATATATAATGATAAATGTTGTCCAATTTAAGTGAAAAAAATTAAAAATAGTATTTTGGAAGCATTAGAAATTATCCATTTTAGTGTGGTTTTAAGGGGAAATATTGACGAGTCTTTAAAATGGAAAAGGAATAATTTTTTGACAATAATAAGAAATTATCCATGATTTTTTTTTCATGCTAAAATGTGCTATTTTAGGAATTTTTTGAGATTAAAACAGATTATGGATATCACATGGTAATGGGTAAGAAATTAGGAAATTCCCTTTAATCGGGCTTGATCATCAGGAAGATTTGGGAGGGGACCCTTTTTAAAATATGTATTTCCCCATTAAATAAGGATTATGGGATGTGTATGAATGATTAAAGAATATATACACAAAATATTAAAGAATTAAATAAAAATAATGAAGTATTAAATTGGAGTAAAGAGAGAGGAATAATAACCTAATGGAAAAAATGGGGGTTCATGTAAAATCCCATACCAATGGTAGTAAGTTGTTCTGCACATGATCTTAATGTCCTAGTTAATAAAACGAATTCCATTAATTTATTATTTCATAAAATTTTCTAAATTTATTTGATTCACAATAATTTTATTAATTTCAGGTTTTTTTGACTTATGAGATTTAATTTCCTCATTTTGAGCATTGGTTTCCCTGGTTTTCATGATTGGATTACGTGTATACATGTAGGTAAATTCATTAAAACTGAAGATATTTTTCTACAATTTAAATTTTAGGTTATTAATGTAATTTGAAGAGTTTAAAATTTCTTATATATCATTTTATTATATGGAATGTGTATGAATAATTTGATAATTATTTAATGATAATCGTTTAGGATAACGTTTGACAATTTTTTATTAAAACAAACTCATTTTTTTACCATTAAGTATTATGTATATATATTAGTTAAAGATCATAAATAGGGTTATATAATAAATTTTAAAAATTATTTCATATATTATAAATTTTTTGAGACCAACCTTTAAGGAAACAATAGAAATTGAAAACTCAAAGTCCTTGAATGCGGTAAATTAACACATCACAGATGATATTTTCATTTTTAGAATAAATGGGAGGGGAAATAATTAATGACATATTATCACATAAACATAATAAAATTATAGTATATGTTAGTTATTATAGTTAAAATGAAGCTTGGATAAGGAACAGTGAGGAAATAATAAGAAAATAAAAGAACCTGAAAGGAAATTAAAAGAAAAGAAAAAATATTTTACCTTTTGAATCCTTCTTCACGAGAAGCTTTTTAGAGGGATTGGTTTTGGTTTCTTTTGAGACCAAAGGATCTTGTACGTGGGGGATGGGATTTTTATGATATCTGAGTAGAATTTGGACCAGTATCCAAGCTTTATAGTTTTTAGGAGAAGAGGTGGCAAGGGGTGGCATTTATAGCGGAGGAGAGGGGTGTTTTCTCATTATTTTTTTTATTTATCTGAAGACATGAAATAGTGTGGATTCTTATATAAAATTTATAAATTTGTCAATTTGATTTTGAAACAATGGTCACTTAAGTCATCCATGACTCAATCATGACCCAAAACTACTTTATTTACTTATACTCTTAATTACCATATTTCACTATTCACAAAAAATTCAACAATTTATAAAAATATAAAAAATTCACCCTAACCATTTATCAACATATAGAAATCAAAAATGGATGACATTTTATGAAAATAGGATTTTGAATATGATAAATTTAATTTTTAATTAAGATCATCATTTGTTTGAAAAGTACCAATATTAAAATTAGGGCTAATTTAAAACACTTTTAAAAATTATGGAAGGGTTAATTTATTTATATGGTAATCATAATAAAAAAATATATATATTTATGAATAAATTTAATGAAAATAATTTGTATTTTAATTGTTATATAAATTATATAATTATAAAAACATTTATGTCTTACCAAAATATCAACACTTAAATAATAATTTCTAAATTATTTATTAACTTATACATTGATATACATATATCATATCTTAATTTATAACATACCAATTTTTATTTATACTTTCATGTGTGAGGTTACTATTCTGTTTGCTATTTTACAATTCATAAGGCTTATATTACTATTGGAATGGTCAAGTTAATTTTTCATCAGTATAGGTTACCTAACTTTTAGAACTACCCATTATTTCATTCATTATTCATTTATAATGTTTGTATTTTGTTATTTATGTATTTCTTTGTGATTTATACTATATGAAATAATTATAAGATGGAAATTTCAATTGATAAAATTTTGGGTTGTTACATTCTTCCCCCTTGTGAAATTTCACCCCCAAATTATCACTTTACATTCTAAGTTGAAAATGAGTGTGGGTACTTCCCATTAATCACTTCCTTAGGTTCCCATGTTGTCTCTTCTTACTTATGGTTCCAAAATAGTACTTTGACTAGGTGATTAGTCTTGTTACATAGTATTCTATCTCTATGATCCAAGATCTTCCCTATCTTCTCCTCACAAGGGAGATCATTTTTAAATTGTACCACCTCTGAATTCAGGACATGTGAAGGATATAGTACGTAATTCATCAAGAGGGACACCAAAAATACATCATGTACTTGATACATGGTAGATGGAAGTTCTAGTTGACTGGCCACAACCCTAACATGATCAAGAATGTTGAACATGATGATATAACTTGGACTTATCTTTCCTTTATTACCAAATCTCAAGATCCTCTTCCAGGGAGATATACAGATCAAGACAATGTCTCCATTATTATACTCTAGGTCCCATCGAGGATTTTATGCCAACCTCTTCTGCAGAAAATGGGATTTCTTAATAAACTACTAAATCATTTTCTCTTTTTCTACCATTTCTTCAACCATTTCTGGTTCTAGTATCCCACGTTCATTTAACCCATCCCATCATGTCAGTGTTATACACCATTTCCCATTGTGGCCTTCATAATGGACCATTTGGATGCTCGAGTGGAAACTATTATTATAGGAGAATTAAAATAGAGGAAAAGATGGTCTATAACATCCCAACCCAACTCACCCTCGTACCGGTAGCCGGAATGGTCGCCACATGAACTCAAGCACGTCTGCCCATAAGACAGAGGATTCCAACTTGTAGTAAGGTTCAAAGGATAGTCGGGGGGGGGGGAGAGAGTTTAACCCCATATTCGGAATGCCTAGTGAAAATAGATATTAACTCAGATAATAGTGGAAGCATATATATTAAAATAATCAACTGAATAAACAAAAATGGCCAATTCTAGTTTATACAATGCATGCATGTCATCGTGATACATATATAAAAGTAATAAACAAAAAATAATTCTTAATATCTCAGCATAGAAAATAGGAAAAAGCTCAATTCCCCAAGGGTGATCTCCATGAAAATCTGAATATCCCGCTCAGTCCTTTACTCCTAACTCCTAGATATAATCAAACATCAATAAGAAATGTCCATGGTCCAATAAACAAGATGTGTCTACTTGAGTACCCATGTGAAATAATGGTCCAAACATGACATGAGATAAAAATATCAGTAGGCTGAGACTAGTGGTGTCTAGATAAATCTAAAAAATTAAAAATTAAAAATAAAAAAACTAAAAGTATAATGAAGAAATTACAGAATTGAAAAAATAACCAACAACTCGTCAAAGTTCCAAACAAACACTTGATGACGATACCTACTTTAGCCCACAGCTGGTAAGTCTGATCATGCTAATTATGTATATATATAGTAATAGTATATATATATATATATAAACAAATAGATATACTTAGCATCCTCCTATATATATCAATGCATACCAACAACCAATTGGCATATACTGTGGATACATTTTGGCTAGACCAAGATGTAATACAAATACATTCATTACTAGGGGAAGTGCTCACAGGCTTTTCCCTGGTCAAAAATCTAAGAGCTCTCACAGACTCGTGGAAAACAACATGGAAGATCACACAATCTTTCTACCACAAGATCTCATGGTCATTTGGTATATGATATCGGATGGATCAAGATGTAACACATAGACATCCATCACTAAGAGTAATGCACATAGTCAATCCCACATATCAACTCCCCAAGCTCACACGGTCTCTAGAGTATCAGCATAAAAACTATAAATTCAATCTCTCCAAGGGATCTCACGGTCCTTGGAATCCCCTACCAATACAATATGTAACCATTCAAAACATATAATGAATGAATCATTTAACCTATCATGCATTTCATTATTCCATTTCAATTACATATAAGCAAGCACATTCACATCATACTTAAGGAAACTGTCTTTAATTATTTCAATTTAAATCATTAACATGGGATTCACATTGAACTCAAAATCATGAGGCAAGATCCTTTCATTAATCTCATTGTCCATACTGAAATACCATAGTTAACTCAATAATTATTTAGGTAAAAAATTCCCATTAATTAATTCATCAATTAATTCACCAACAACACAATTGATATATCATAATTAATTTTCCACAATTAATTATCTCATTATAAATATCAAATTTCCATATTCAATTATAGAATTAAATGTATAGATCATAATATAAAAGGATCATAAGTAATTCACAATTAATTGTCTCAACTTTGTAAAATTTTGTAACTCATAATTAATCCCCCAATTAATTATATGAATTAAAATTTAAAAATCAATGAATTAATTCACAATTAAAAATCTTATCTTTGATAATTTAATATCCCATAACTAATCCACAAATTGCTTATCACTATTAAAATTCTTATCGCACATAATTAATTCATAATTAATTATCTCAACATATCCCATTAAATATAACACAATTAATACGTCGCTTAATTATCTCAATTAAAAACCTCAAAAGACAAAATTAATACACAATTAATTTTCCCGACATAACCAATTTAATAACTTATAATTTATCCCCCAATTAATTATCTCAATTACAATTCTCAAAAGAGCATAATTAATTCACAAATTATTATATAAAATTATCCAATTTAATATCTCATAATTAGTCCGATTGTTAATTATCTCTATTACAATTCTCAAAGAAGATAATTAATTCGCAATTAATTATCACAACATAACCAATTTTATATCTCATAATTAATCACCTGATTAATTATCACGATAAAAAATATCAAAACAAAAAATTAATTCACAATTAATTAATCTCAACTTATCCAATTAAATATCTCATAATTAATCCTCTTATTAATTATCTAAATAATAATTATCAAAGCACATAATTTATTCACAATTAACTATCCCAACATAGCCAATTTAATATCACATAATTAATCCCCCAATTAATTATCTCAATTACAAATATCAATACCCAAAATTAATTTAATATTAATAATCTCAACATATCCAATTTAATATCTCATAATCAATCCCCTATTAATTATCTCAATTAAAATTCCCAATGCACATAATTAATTCAGAAATTATTTTCTAAACTTATCTAATTTTATTCCTCATAATTAATCACCTTATTAATTATCTCAGTTACCAATCTACAAAAAATTGATTTCACAATTAATTATCTCATCTTATTTATTTTAATATCGCAAAATTAATCCCCTAATTGTATATGTTAATTATAATTCCCAAGGAACATAATTAATTCACAAATTATTATTTCAACTTAGCCAGTTTAATATCTCATAATTATTCCCCTGATTAATTATCTCAATTACAATTCTTAATAAATATAATAAATTTATAAATAATTATCTCAACGTAGAAAATTTTATATCTCATAATTAATCCCCCAAATAATTATTCTCAGTTACAATTATCAAAACACAAAATTAATTCAAAATTAATTATCTCAACTTAGCAAATTTAATATTTCATAATTAATACTCCAATTAATTATCTCAATTACAATTCTCTAAGCACATAATTAGTTCACAACTAATTATCTCCATTTAGCCAATTTAATATATCATAATTAATCCCATGATAATTTATTGAAATTACAATTCCTAAAGAACATAATTAATTCACAATTAATTATCTCAACTTAAAAAATTTAATATCACATAATTAGTCCCTTAATTAATTATCTCAATTATAGACCTCAAAACAGAAAATTAATTCCCGATTATTTATTTCTATATATCCAAATAATTTATTCATAATTAATTATCTCAAATTATCCCACCCAAAACTCATAATTACCACTAATCCCAAGTGTGTCAACATAAAATGTCCACAATAGAAAAAGACATATCAACACGCTAAATGAATGTATCAGTCTAATTTTTATTTTGTTACCTTAAAGGAAGTGCACCTACGTTGGAGGAGTTTTATTGAAAAAAATGTGATTTTGTAATCTAATAGTCTATATTATGCCAATAAACAATTAATTCATCATTTTCAATCAAATTTCCCAAAAACAATAATTAAACAACTAATATGTTTTATTAATTTAGATATTTGGGGACCCTACCTCAAGGAATTGAACAAGACAATTCTTTTTATCTCAAACTGCTACATGCTCAGGCATACACACTTCCACATTATTGTGTGTGTGTACTTGGAATTGATTGCAACACCTATAAACAAAAATAACTAACACACCCAATCAGTGTATTAGGGACCAAAGAACACTGAAATAATCAACTACAACTCAAAAAACAATAAACACCTAATACAAGGGTGCGAAACCATTTTCAGGTATATTGGCTTTCCAGATATGACAGTGGTGACCAATAAAAATCTAAGTCACTTTTCCTTCATCATCAGCTGTTGGAATATAAACCAACGTGTCCCGAGACATCTTTCACACCACCAAGGATTGGATGAAATAATAAATCTTGGTTAATCACAAACCTAGGGTTTCATCCCAATGGAAGCCAGGCAAAGGAGAGCCAAGGAGACCAATGTGAAGAGAGAAATATATCGATATGGACTTACCTCGATGAGATGGAAAACATTCGTGAAGGAAATACCACGATGCAGTGTGCGGAGAGGGATTCAGGAGGTGAGGGTGGTGTGCCACCCATGGATGCTCTACCTTGGGTGCATCACACCTCTTGCAGGAGAAGGGAGAGGTGCACCACCCTCTTCTATTATCCCTCAAATAAAAGATTAAAAACTCCAAAAAAATTATAAGAATTAATATATTATTAATGAAATTAATAATAGCCATCATATTATTAATATTATCGTTTAATATTTCTCATCGTAGATAAACCCCAACTCCCCGATTTCACATCATTTAATAAAATTCTTCTCCAATTAAATTAATTAAATAAATTCTCTAACTCTTAATTATTAAATTAAATTCACTCAACAAAAATTAATTAAATAAAACCCCATTTTCATTATATAATTAAATTAATATTAACCTTTTATTTAACTAGATTAAACCCCAACTCCACATTTATCACATAATTTAAATCATTTCCTTTCAAACTAAATTATATTAAATAAATTATCCAAATCGTTATTATTTTATTAAATTATTTTAACATAATTTAATAAAAAAACCCGACTCCTCATTAATGTTCATTTAAATAAATTTGATCTGACTGAATTTAATAAAAAAATTTCTCCAATTCATGTTATTTAATTAAAATCTTTGAACAAAATTTAATTAAATTAAAAACACAATCTCATCAAAATTATATAATTAAATTCTCCCATTCTAATTTTAATTAAATAATTACGACCATTTCATGACTAATTAAATTTTTCTTGACCTTGAATTTAATTGAATAAAACCTCCATGAATCATTAATTAAATAATTTCCTCTTCACCATTAATTTATTTAAAACAAACCTATCTTCTCATTTAATCATCATTTAAACGTTACCATTTAATATTATCCTTCTTTGATAACCCCCAACTCCCCAGTTAAAAGTCATTTAATTAATCTCATACCATCTCAATTTTATTCAATGAAGAATCCATCTCATTATCTTTTCAAAAATAAATTTAATTATTTTCATCTCAATTTAATTAAATAACTTCTCCATATATAATTTATTTAATTAAAAACTCTCATCATAATTTAATTTTAAAAATTTACCCATTAAACTCCATTTAATTAAATTCTCCCCAACATAATTTAATTAAATTAATTATACATTATCCATCTTACCAATATTTAATTAAATTCTCTGAGTTTTTATTTAATTAAATAAAACTTCCATTTCACATTATTTAATTAAATTATTTTCAAATAAATATAATTAAAGAAAATTTCTAATTAATCGTCATTTAATTAAATTATCTCATAATCAATTTAACTAAATAAATTATTCATTTCACGTCAAATAATTAAATTCCTCTTAACCTTGAATTTAATTAAGAAAACCCCCAATTGTAAAACTTTGAATGAAAACAATTTACCCTTGGATTTAGTTAAAATATTTTAACCCAAAACTCAAAAGTAGTTAAATTTCATGGTTTGAGTCGCACTACCAGATTGACCATGCATAGACTGTGTGTCCACTATTGTACACCTGATTTATCATATTGGGCTGACTTACATGGTTTGACTAACCGTGTGTAGCCCGTGCGAATGTCTTAGTCTGGTCTGATGCTCCCAAAACTAATCCAGCCACCCAAGAAACTCTTCAAGCCATTAATGATGCACAATTTTATCATGTTAAATTATCCAAACTAGCATAACATCATCATGAATCTTGGTTATAAAAATAAATCATGCATTAAACAAAATTGTTAAAAATGAATCCTACTTTTAACCTGGTTCAAAAAATACAGGACTTTACAATATACCCACCTTAAAAGAATTTCATCCCTAAGAAGCCATCAGGAACTACTCCAACATCAACCAACCCACCAAGGTCATAAATCATCATTTGAATAGTTTTCTTGTGTTCCTAAATGAAAAACACACCCTTAAACATTTTACAACCCCAAGACACAACTCTTTCCTTGAAAGATATCACTTACCCATGAAACCCATTCCTGTTGTAAACACAACCAAACAATTCCCACTCAAGAATCCATTTACATATCAAAATATCTCAAGAATGTTAGCATAAGAAGTAACACCACAACATTTAATATCATATAATAATGGAACAATAAAAAACATGCTAATATTAGACGAAAAAAGTAATATAATCATCTAAACATGTTATATAAGCCGGCATGATAATACAGATCAAAGCATGACATTTTACCCATGACACAGAATCAAAATTAGCAGGCATCATACTAATGAAATTCATGGTTCGCAAATATTTAAGTTCATTAGATGATGCATGAAATATAATTTCCATGCCATATCAGCATGATTTTTTTTCAAAATTATGAAAATAAATAAGAAATGGAAAATCCACCAATCACTCATGGAGAAATCATATAACGTGTAATATTAACCAATATAAATATCAATTCCCATCCCTGGCCACTTGGCAATTTCCTGTAGATGGGGTGATTAGTCCCACGAAACACTATTAATCCTATTCCAACACTTTCTAAGTATCTTTTCCACCAACCCAAAAAAGAAATAAATATGGCAATATATGAAAACTAAACCCACTGATACCACTTTAAAACATCCTCACCCAGCTCACCCTTGAATCGTTAGCCAGACCTATCGCAACATGAAATCAAGTTTATCTCCCTATATGCCAGAGGCAGCCAACTAGCAGCAAGTGTCTGAGGATAGTCTATAGGGAGACTATACCCTCATATTCAGAATGCATAGTGGAAACAGATAGTAACTAGAATAACAATATAAACATATATACTAAAGCAATTGACTGAATAAAAAAGGCCAATTCCTGTTTATACAATGCACGCATGTCATGGTAATACATATCTGAAAGAAGTAAACAAATTAGAATGCTTCACATCTTAGTATATAATATTAGAAAAGGATGAAATTACCAAGGGAAATATCTATGAGAAGCCTGATCTCCCACTCAGTCCTTTGCTCCTAACTCCCAGGTACAAGAAAACAACAACAAGCAATGTCCAATGTCCTATAAAAAACCAGAGTGTATTCAGGTCCCCAACATAAAGGCAGCCCAAATAGTGTGTGATATATAAATCTTAGTAGTCAAGGACCACCGGTTTATAGCTAAATCTTGAAAATGTAATAAAATTAAATAATGGGAAATTATATTGAATAAATATCATAGTTGAATAAATAACCAACAACCCATCCTATTTCCAAAGGGACACATGACGACAAAACCTACTTCAACCCACAACTGGTAATTCTAATCATGTCTATTATGTATATATATATATATAGTAACAATGTATATGCATATATATAAATAGATAGTTATTCTTAGCATCATTCTTTAGGAACCAACACATACCAATTCCAAATGGACATATAATCGAGATACTATTTGTGACTGGACCAAGATGTAATGAACAAACATTCATTACTAGGGGAACTGCTCACGATCTTTCCCCAGTTCTAAACTCCAAGATCTCTCATGATCTCGTTTAAAACAACATGGAATCTCACATAGTCTTCCAACCCCACGCTCTCATGATCCTTTGGAAAATGATATTTGATGGATCCAGATGTAACACACAGACATTAATAACCTAGAGTAGCATACACGGTCTATCCCCTGGCTCAACTCTAAAAGATCTTATAGTCTCTGGAGGATCATAAAAAAACTATCAAATTCTTTCTCCGAAAGGGCTCTCACAGCACCTTAGCTACCCTTCCTATACAAGGTATAATCATTCACTACATATAATTCCATAAACATTTAACCTCTAATACATGTTATTAGCACATTTAAATTACATATATGCAAGCATATTCACTTTATACATAAGGAAAACTATCTTAAGTACAAACATTAAAAACATTTATATAGGATTCACCTTCAACACAAAAACATGAGGCAAGGGCCTCCCCTTTGTCTCCTTGGCCACACTCAAAACCATTAGTTAACTAAACAATTAACTAGGTACACAAATACCATTAATTAATTCATCAATTAATTAATCAACAACACAATTCATTTCTCATAAATAATTTTCCAGGATTAATTATGTCATTACAAATATCAGCTCTTAATATTCAATTCAACAATTGAAAATCTAGATCATAATATCAAAGGAACATAATTGAATCCAAATTAATTATCTCAACATAGAAAAATTTTATATCTCACAATTAATACCAAATTAATTATCTCAATTATATTTATAAAAACACATAATTAATTCAAAATTATTTATCTCAACTTTGATCATTTAATATCTCATAATTAATACCCCAATTGATTATCCCAATTATAATTCTCAAAGAACATAACTAATTCATAATTATTTATCTCAACATAGCCAATTTAATATAACACAATCAATCCCTCAATTAATTATCTATATTAAAATTCTTAAAATAGAAAATTAATTCACAATTAATTATATGACCTTGGCCAATTTAATATCTCATAATTAATCCCCTGATTTATAATATCAATTACAATTTTAAAAGCACATTATTAATTCCAAAATTATTAACTCATGTTTCCAAAATTAATATCTCATAATTATTCTACCAATTAATTATCTCAATTGAAATTATCAAAAAAACCTAATTAATTGAAAATTAATTATCTCAATATATACAATTTTATATCTAGTAATTAATCCCTAGAATAATTATCTTAATAAAAAATCATAAAAACAAAATTAATTCACAATTAATTAATCTCAACATAACCTTGTTAATATATCATAATTAATCCCATGATTAATCATGCCAATTATAATTATTAACAAACATAATTAATTCACTATTAATTATCTCAACTTATCCAATTATTATCACATATTTAATTACCTGATATATTATCTCCATTGAAATTTTCAAAAATAAAAATTAATTCTGAATTAATTATCTCAACTTAGACAATTTAATATCTCATAATTAGTCCCCTGATTAATTATCTCCAAAGAAATAATCAATTCAAAAATTATTATCTCAACTTTAAAATTTTTATATCTCACAATTAATCCACTGATTAATTATCTTAATTAAAAATCTCAAAATAAAACTTAATTCACAATTAAATATATCATCTTATCCATATATAATATCTCAAAATTAATCCCGTAATTTATTATATCAACTACAATTCACAAATCATAAAATTAATTCACCAATTATTATCTCAACTTCGATAATTTAATTTCTCATAATTAATCCACCAATTAATTATCTCAACTAAACTTCTTAAATCACATAATGAATTCACATTTAATTATCTCAGCTTAGCCAATTTTATATCTGCTAATTAATCCCTAGATTATTTATCTCAATTACAAATCTCCAAAAATAAAATAGATTCACAATTAATTATCTTAACTTAGACAATTGAATTTCTCATAATTATTTTTCCTGATTAATTATCCAAATTACAATTCTCAAATAAAATTATTAATAAAAAATTAATTTTATAAACTTATCTAATTTAATATCACATAATTAATTCTTCAATTAATTATGTCAACTACAAATCTCAAAATAGAAAAATAATTCACAATTAATTATCTAAAAATATCCCAGTCCTTAATCTATTATTAATTACCTCATCTTATCCTCCCCAAAACATGGTATTACCACTCATCCCATGTGTGTCAACATTTAAGATAAGTAATATGAAAACAAACATAAATAGGATAAACAAACATATAAATCAAATCCTTATGTTTTTAGCTTAAAGGCAGCGCACCTATGTTGGATGTGGTTTTATTGCAAAAACATGATTTTGTACTCTAATAAATTATTTTATACCAATAAACAATTCATTATGGATTTGATGTATAATTTCCCAAATATAGTAATTAAAAAACTATTGTGTTTTATTAATTAATCAAAGATGAGGAGCATACCTCATGGAATTGGCTGAGCTAATGCTTTCAAACTCAAACCACTACCCACTTGCGTATACACACCTCATAATTAATCTGCGCATGTAAATAGAATTTCTCGCCAATCCAATAAAAAATAAAGGCACATGCAATTATTAAGGAAGGGACTAACACACACAAAAATAATTAGCCGAAACTCAAACAACCCATAAACACCTAATCCGAGGGCGAGGAAGCATTTATCTGGTATATAGCCTTACCCTAATATAATGGCGGTGAACCCAAACAAACTGAGTAACTTCATCTTTGGTTTCAATCATCGAAATACATACCATTGTGTCCCAAGACTTCTTTTCCACTAACTAGGATCTAATGAATCAAGAAATATGAGTAAATGATAAACATAAGGTTTCCGCCCTACAGAACTCAGGCAGAGGATAGCCAAGATGGATGATGCGAAGAACGATACATTCGTAGAAGTGCTTACCTCGATGAGATGGAAATATTCCATGAATGAATAGCCACAATCCTATTCAAAAATAGGGAGCCGAGATAGGAGGGTGGTGCGCCACCCATTGATGTTTCACCATGGGTGAATTGCACCTCATGCAGGAGGAGTGCACCTCCCTCTTCTATTCTCCCTCAAAGAATAAATTAAAAACTCTTAAAAAAATCATAATAATTAATTTAATAATAATAATAATACACATCATATTATTATTATTACACATTAATATCACTGATATTAGATAAACCCCAACTCCCCAATTACACATAATTTAATTAAATTCTTGTTCAATGATTTTAATTAAATAAATTCACCAACTCATCATTATTTAACTAAATTCCATCAACATAATTTAAATAAATAAAACCAACATTTTTTATCAAATAATTAAAGTCATATTAACCATGATTTTAATTATATAAAACCCCAACAACACATTTAACACATCATTTAATTGAATTCTCTTCAAATTAAATTTAGTTAAATAAATTTTCTAATTATTTATTATTTAAATAAATTCGCTCAACATAATTTAATTAAAAAAACTTTTAACCTCATTAATAATCACTTAATTAATTTTTTTCAAAATAAATATAATTATTTTAGTTCCTAAATTCGTTTTATTTAATTAAATTCACTGAGCATAATTAAATTAAATTAAAAACTCCAACTCATAAAGACTATTTAATTAAATTCAATCATATTCATTTTAATTAAATAATAACCCCCTTTCGCGATTAGTATATAAATTCTTCTTAAACTAGAATTTAATTAAATAAATCCTCCATTTCACATTAATTAATTAATTTCATATTTAACTTGAATTTAATGAAAAGAAAACACAACTCCACATTTACACAAAATTTAAATTTTTCCATTTAATGCTACACTTATTTGATAACCCCCATCTCTTAATTTACAATTCATTCAATTAAACTCCTATCATCTCAATTTTATTAAATAAAGACACCAGCTCATCATCATTAATTTTTTTTATTCCTTTCATCTCAATTTAATTAAATAAATTCTATATTTCAACGTCATTTAATGAGAAAATATCAATATAATTTAATTAAAAAAATTCCTCCATTTAATAGATTTTAATTTAATTCTCTCCCACACCATTTAATTAAAGGAAATCTCTATTCCCCATCTCACCCTCATCTAATTAAATTCTCCAATTTTTAATTTAATTCATAAAACCCCTCTTTCACATTATTTAATTAAATTATTTTCAACCGAATTGAATTAAATAAAATCTCCAATTTATCATAATTTAATTAAATTCTATCAACCTTGAATTTATTAAATTAATCCCCCATTTCATATCAAATGATTAAATTTCACTTATCCATTAATTTAATTTAAAAAACCCCCATTTCACAACTTTTAATTAAAACCATTTTACCTTTCGATTTAATGAAAATATTTTAACCCAAAACACAAAAATGGGAAAATCACACTGTTTGACTCACATGGTCTTACTCACTGTGTGCATACCATCTTTCTTCTACTAGACACATGATTTATCACACATGGCTAACTCATTTGGTTTGACTGACCATGCATATCCCATTCGATTGTCTATGCTAGGTCTGATGCTGCTGAAACCCATCCAACCACTTGAGAAACTCATCAAGCCTTTAATAATGCTCGATTTCAAAACATTAAATGATCCAAACTATTGGAAATTCATCCCAAATCTTGTTTTTAAAACGAATCATGGAGTAAATAAAGAAGTTAAAAAAAATTTATTTTTAACACAGTGAAAAAATGGGATTTTACATAGTCTCAAACCCCTTTAATGTATATAAAATATTCCCTAAACATATCTTATAATATCTATATATTCCACTCCAATTGGCCATCAGTTTGAGGATGATATGATGTACTGAATTTCAGCTCAGTGTTTAGAGCATATTAGAGAATTTTCTAGAACTGTTATGTAAATCTATAATCTCTAAAAAATATAATTGATAGAGGAACTCCATGCAGCCTTTCCACTCCTATGATTTATATCTGCCTATTTGATCTAGTGAGAAGTCCTATCAAATTGATATAAAGTGAGGTGTCTTTGTGATGTGATCTAGAAAAACCTATATAGCATTATTTTCTATGGATGTCTTCATATGTCCAATGAAAATGTCCAATATCAATTTTCCCATTTCTATGTTGGCATGGGTAACTATTGAAACATCCCATTATGTTTTCTTCCATTATGACCTATCATGTTGAAACATTAGCCACTTTATTGAAAATTAAGAGATCTATTAATTCATATTGTCCCACCAATAGTGACCTTAGAGATCTCGATACATCTTAATTCTCCCTAGGTAAATAGAGAAGGTTGAGCTATGTGTGTCATTCCTAAGAACATTCTTTTCTCTAAATTGGATGGTAGACATAGTTGTGATTTAAATCCTATGAATCCATATACATCAATCTTGAACTTTTAGTTATAACCATATTATCTAGCATAGATAATGATCTTTTAATGTGAATACATATTTGAGACTCTTATGATTAGTATTATCTCACACTTTTCCTCAACGAGATAATACTGCTAGATTTTCAACACAATGATCATAGCTTACAACTCCAGATCATTAATGGGATAGTTTTTCTCCCGAATTTTAAACTTCCTTGAGGTCTAGGATATCACATCTTGTTTTGGAATAAGTATATAGCCTAACTATCTCTGAAGTATTTCTATACACCACAAAGAGTTCCCCAATTATTGGTAGTGTGAGCACTTCTATAGTGATAAACCTCTTTTCAACTATTTAATGTAGTCATCACATTCCCTATTCTAGAAACAATTTTATCCTTTCTGAGTGATCTAGGTCAATGGGTTCAGCAATCTAGAATAGTTCTTCAAAAATCACCGTTAATTCCCAATTTGGCCAAGGAAACTACAGATTTTCATTTCATATGTTTTCCTCAGCCACTCCTCAATTTCTATTGTCTTTGAAGAGTCTTCAAATTTCCATTTTTGGTGATTTCATTATCCAAGAATGATACTTCATCCATAAATCACATTTTATGTACGTTTCAAATATCTTCTTTATTCATAATATTTTTAGAATAATATTCAAATGTTCATCATGTTCTTCATTTCTCTTGGAGCATATCAGAAAATTATCAATAAAGACCACCACAAATTGGTCAAGGTTATCCTTAAATAGTCGATTCATTAAGTCAATAAAAATTTACAAGGAATTAGTGAGTTTTAGGGGAATCACTATGAACTCATATTGACCAAAAATTGTTAGAAAGGAAGACTTGGGAATGTCTTCCTTCCTCACCATTAATTGGCTGTATCCCCACTGAAGATCCACTTTTTGAGAAATAACAAGCTCAATATAGATGTCCAAAAAACTCATATATAAGTTTCATGAGAGGACTTGTACATTCCATTAGTGAAGCACATGGGGATATAAAACCCTTTTTAAGTTTCTACTAAAACTAATTCTTTATTTATTCTAGATCAATGGTGGTTATTCTATATGGTGTCTTTGATATAGGTGGTGATATAGGAATAAGATCAATTTAGATCTCAACTTCTTGATTTGGTAGAAGACCATGAAATTTTGTTGGCAATACAATAGTGTAATCCTTCATGATGGTCATGTCTTCATGTATGATTTTTACCTTTATCTCATTCATTTGAGCAAGATATGTGTTTAAATAAGTCTATAATATCCACACTTTAGATGATAATTCTAAAGAATATTCTACCTCCTTGCTACACTTGTACCAAATTGGAGGATTCTTAAAGATGTGATTTGTGATATCCGATTCATGATTGTTGATTTTGGATCTATATAAATATTACCAACCCATGCCCAAAATATAATCAAGCATTACTAAAGTGACTATGAAATTTTATAATGAGAGGTTCCATTCAAAAAAATTAACCGGGGTGGAGTTATATACATTGGATGTAATAATATCACTATTTTCGATTCTCACAGATAACTCAAACTCAAAATTTTTATGTGGTGATTGAATAGTTCTACTAGAGATTAATGTTATGAAAAAATGTGTAAAACCAAAATAAAATAGTATATTCTATACACTTGAATGAAAAAAGTGTACCTATCACCACATCATTATCAGGTTTCATCTCAACAGTAATGATAGAATATTCTATTCCTTATTACTTTAGAGGCTGTTGATGTTGATTTCCTCCAAAACCCCTTGGATTAACGCTATGGCTTTCATAATGTCCATGTTCCTTACAATTGAAACACAGTACTACATTCTGAGTATTGATATAAACCTTCCTCTATTATTTCTCATTAGTGGGAATCTTCATATCCCTTTTTATAATTATTTTCCATATGCCCCTCTCTTACACATTTGAATAATCTCTAGGTTCCCTTTATGTAGTTTCAAGGATGCTTCTCCCCACACTTTTTAAATGTGTGATGTTGATTCTTATTTCTATCTTGTGATTAATATGTTGATCCACCCATATTAAACTCCATTTTCCTATTTTTTTCACTTAGACCTTGATACCAATGAGAGTATCTAATCTCGATCTCAAACTTAAGGGAAAAACATACAATATACTCATAACATTAATATTCTATAATTTCAAAATCTATTAGTAGACTCTACATTAGTCTTATAAATAAGCTATACACCATTATTTCAGTGTACCTAAAAAATAGAGGGATGTTTCTTTCAAGCCTAGTGATGCTTCCATTGTAATCCCAAATACACTCATTTTATATCAGCTTCAATATGGGGAATTCTCTTTACATTATGATATATAAGTTTGGGGGAAAATATTTATTGAAATATATATTATTGAATTCCTCCAATTATATAGAATGGATATTCACTTTGGACATTATGTTGTTTATCATTTTCCACCAATAATAATCTTACCCATCAAAATAATAGACCACCAGAATAACTTTCTATTCTCCTAAGAAATAGAGTATAAAAAAATATCTTCTTAATGGAGTTAATCTATTGTTATGTGAGGAGGGTATCAGAGGATCCAGAAAATATGGGAGGCCTTTTCCACAGAAGTATTTTATCAATTCATTATCTTTTATAGGAGGAGGGAGTTACACATGATAGAAGTTATTATTCACAACTTTATCCATATGAGAAAGTACGATCATATTGTTTTGAGAACCCATTTCCATAATATTTGGAATCTCAATAGAGAAATCCTCACGTTAACTATCACATAGACTGTTGGAACTTATTCTTGTATTTCTCTCTATTTACTAAGAAAAAGAATGTTCAATTAGGGGGCTTCAATACTTAATGAATAAAAATGTTAAAATGAAACTTTGAACATAAAAGGATTATATTGTAAAGGAAATTTATATCCAATCTTGAGATTCTAATGTTCCAATAAAGGTTATCCAAAATCTATTTTCTAACATATACTCTTCTTGGAATTTTTTTAGTTAATAATTGTTCATAATGAGCATATGAATATACCAAATCATATCTCCTGGTAGTGTCTAACCATGTGAAAAGAAAGGTCCATTGTCATATACTAGGTTACCATGCGTCCGGACCGTGTCACCTTATTAGAGTTTTCACCCACAAGTAAATATATTCTAGAACCACATACACATATAGTATCCAGAAACAAATTTATTTTCTTGATACACCACTTAGTTTATAATTACACAAATTTGGAAATGTTTTCTTATACTTAATATTATCCCTATGTTTTATATAGAGTTTTATAATCCCAATACAAAAAATAACTAAACTTTTCCTTTGATACCAACTATAGAGACCCTATCATTTTAAAAATATGTTTACATTATTTTAAGCATATTTAATCATCAAACTACAAGCCAAGGATTGTAATTTCTGGTGTCCTAGAGATTGGGTATGTAATTAACCCGAATGAAAACAAAATAAAAACACATTTTATTTTATCTTCATAATTAAATCATAACTCCATTGAGCCTTTATATCATCATAGGATAACATGGGGATTAGAAGAAAAAAATTGGATGAGCTAAAAATCTCAATATGAGAATATGAATAGGAATAAAACATAGCACATGGTTTAAAAGGTATAACATGATGACATAAAGGCATGGAACATGAATATACATAATTAAGAATAAGATATATAAAATGGAAACATATAATCATAACAACTTCGGAATGTGGTAACAACATATAATACAATATTAACATGAGCCAAGGCAAACATCCTAGACATGGTGAATGAAGTCCCTTAAAAGAATTATGTTAACTCCATATCCCGACATAACATACCAGGAGACAAAATATTACCTAATACATTGGAGAAATATCATAGTGCACCCATCATAAAGTGTTCATGAATATGTTTTCTAAATGAATAATTATACACAAGTAATCAATTATAACATAAAGGTTACACATGGAATGAAATGGACATCATAATGATGGAATAAGGGATTACAAATGGGATTATCAAAAAAGTGTCAATGAAAGAAGGGATTTAGAACATATATGCACATTTATAAAGTAAATAGGAATAGATTATGATATATGAGGTTCTATTTAAGTGATAAAATATTAAAATGTGTGTTTAAGAAACATTAGATATTACCTACTTTATTGCAGTTTTAAGGAAAATTGTTAACGAGTATTTAAACTAGAAAATTGATAATTATTTTCACAAAACCAAAAATAAACTATGATAGTTTTTACTAATAAAATGAGTGGGTTTAAAATAATAATGGTTAATTAATTGAAATTATTTATAGTGCATGAGAATGTGTTATAAATTTATAACTTCACTTTAATCGGGTTTTCTTATAAAGAATATTTGAGAAGGGAACTTTATAAAGACATATAGTTACCCTTCAAAGAAGATATTTCTTATATAGATATATGAGTTTATAATATATAAATATAATTTATAAAATGTACAAAAAGATAAATAATAATTACGTTAATGTTAAGATATAGGAAGAGAAACCTAAAAGAAAAATGGGGGTTTAGGTTGAATCCGTTACTTATGCCTGAAACTATTCTACAATTGATATTAACTTTCTAGATAATAAAATAAAATCCATTAATTAATTAATTTAGGAAATTTTTCACATGTATTTACTTAGTTTAATTCTATTAATTTCATTTAGGAAAATTTTTATTTTGTTTTATATTCAATTTCATCGTTTTAGAGCATTGGATTTTTTGGTTTCCGTGATAAGTTTACATGTATAGATGTATGTAAAATCATGTAAAATGAAGGAAATTTTTAATGAGTAAAAGTTTTATCTATATAAATTCCCTTATTATAATTATTTTATATGAAATAAACACATATTAGAACATATTACATGCTTTATAAATGAGTAATGTATGAAATAAGAAGCGTTTATAAAATTTAAATAACCAATACCGATACAATAGTAGCAAGAAATTTCAAATATTAGTTTGAATCTAATGAATATTAAACTAGAAAATTGAATAGTAAACTCAAAAATTAAATTACAAATAAAATCTATACATCTTATAAGTGACAATATGAAATAATTATAACATAGTATGGGTAAATAAATATTTTAATTTTTTTAATGAAGTGTGGGTATTTTTGTAAGTAATAAATATTATGTTAATTTTAATTAATTAATTTAGTAAGTCAAAAGAAAATTTATTTGCATAGAATTTATTCATAATTTTATATTTCGATGTCTTATGATTTTGAGATAAATTTATTAGATAATAATAATTTTTTCAAAGTTCTAGAAAAGTAGTTTTAATTTTATAGTTTTTATTTTCCAAGTAAATGATGATTTTATTAAATATTTTATTTCCTCTATTCAGAAATTTAGTTTCATAAAATGGAGTTCATTTTTAATTATACAAATCGAAAATTGGTTATCATGAATTTTGGAGATGTTTTTGAAATACTTGAATTTTTGGTGAATAGTAAAATATGGTAATTTACAGCATATATAAATTATGGGGAAAATACACTATTCATTGAGTAATGGATGATGTAAGCACAATTGGTTTGAACACAGATGTTCTAATTAATATATTTAGTATAACTAATAAACATTATTTCTTGTATTAAGAAAAATTATAAAATATTAAGTAAAATAATGAGAAAACTCCCCTCTTATCCACTATAAATACCACCCTCACTACCTATTATTCTCAAATGTATAAACACATGTTACTTGTGAAATTTATTCAAAATACTCTTCAAAAACATCTAACCAACATATAAGTGATTTTGGTAATAGAAAAATACCCAAACCAACTCTTTTTATTGGTTCTCAAGAAGAAGAAATCAAGAGATAAAACCCTCTTCTGTTTTCATTCAATTTATATTCAGGTTTCTTTATTTTATTTTTGTCTCCTGACTTCCCCTAATAAAAATTTCATGTAAACTAAATTGTATTTAATATAATGTAATTTTATCCTATTTATGAAATAATTCATCATGAAATCTATTCTCTTATCGCTTTTACATTACAAATGAAAACATCATCCGTGAAGTGATGATTTACCACTTTCATGGATGCCATGCATTGGTTTTTCAATTCCTTCTTCACGTATGGTCAAAAAACATTTATGGTTTAAATAGATTATAATATATGTGAAATATTTTCGTAAGGTTCTATAATAAATTTTTATTCATTACATTTATTTATAAAAAAAAATGAATTCATTGACTAAAAAAATGCTAAATTAAACAAAATGGTTATTGTTACTGATTTATCTAATGATTCATCATAAATTATGGAAAAATTGGTTTTTTAATATTATATTAGTTTATTAGTAACATATATTTTCATTTATTGAAAAATTTCTTCATTTTATACTATTTCCCACCAATATATAAAAGTATACCGATCCTGAAAACCAAGGAAATCAACGCTCCCAAACTATGAAATTGAATCTATTAACCCATCAAACTATCCACAAATGAACGTAATAATGTTATAATAAATAAAATAAATTTATTAATAGTTCCATAATTATTAATTAAATAATCTAATTTTATTATTTGGGACATTATGATCAAGTGGAGAATCGTTTTGGACATAAGGCAAGGGATTCTACCTGAACCTCCTTAATTCCTTCAAGTTACACTTTCTCTCTTTTTACCCACATGAAATTCAATTTTATATTAATTTTAATCATATAAATAATTTTTATATATTCCAAAATCCTGTATCTAGATCCATTCATCCTTATTTTCTTTGATATACATCTTTTTGAAATGTTTCTTAATCAAATCTCCACGATAAGAAAACCCGATTTAAGGGAACTTTATGACTTCTTACCCATATTAAAGTGCACTGAATAATATGTTTTAATACGCAAATTTTTTATAATGTAACTCATTTTATTAGGAATAAAATATTGGTTCACTTGATCTTTTATATGAAATATTACTCTCATTTATAATTTAAATTCTCATTTCAGTAAACCGTAATAAAATGTTGCTTTTCTAAAGTTTCTTAAACACTATTTTTATATGATTTCACTTTGGATAAACATAACTCATTATTTATTATTCCAATTATCCATTTTTAAATTTTATGTATTATTGAAATCCATTCTTTCATGTACAGTATTATGATATTTGTTTTTGATAATAAATTAGACACGATTAGGATTCCTAATTTTTTAAGGGGTTAACCTTATGTTTATTTGATTATATATGATTATTTATGTGGAAAGAATATTCATGATCAAGTTATTATGGGTTTTACTAGATATATATCCAATAAATTGGGTATTATTTAGTCCCATTATATGTTATATGCAACAGTTTCGGTGGTCAGCCTTCACTCGTTCTCCTTTATGTGCAAAGGACCAGGACTCATGGTACTATATGTGTAACAAGACCTGAATTGTGATCCTCTATGGGAAAAGAGCCTTGAATCATGATAAAGTAATGTTTTATGTTGTTTAAAAATTATTATGATTCCTTTATTATATTATCTAGTGTTCTATATTTCAATATTTCTAATTTTTAGTCGTGTTCAATTCCATTTTATATCATTGTATCATGCTTTCTAACCCTTGTGTTAAGATTTATTTGTACGTTTATTTCATTACTGAGATATTTAGATAATAACTTTGTTCATGTTACTCCTAGGTTATCATATACATATGTAAGGGATCAATGAAATATTGGTGCTCCTAATGGATGATAAATAAATAAATGTTTTATTTAGTCCTATGTTTAAATTTTTATGTAACCGGTCTTCAAAGACAATAGAATTTATGATCCTTGGATTTTAATTTGATTTTTAATTATTTCTAAAACCATGTAATGATATTTGTAAAAGTCTAGAGTCAATATAGTTGGTTTTAGAGTAAATATTTAGTTATTTTTGGAGACTAGGAATAACACACCTTGGTAAGAATGATAGGGTTAAGACTTAGTATAGGAAAACATCCCTAAATTTTGGTATGTAAAGAGTAAGTGGTTTATCAAGAAAATAAATCCCCATATATATATATACTAAAAGTGGATGTGGTTCTAGAATAGATGTACCTAGTAGTGAATACTTTGAAAAGGTGTTCCAGGCCTCACTCGGGGTAACCTAGTACATTACAATAAGCATTACTGCACACCTGGTTTGGAAATCCCAGGGGATATTCATTGGTAAATTAATATACTATTGAAAAACCATTATTAAAGGAAAGATTCCCATAATAATATATGTTAGTAAATAGATCATGGATTAACTATATTGAATCCTAGAGAATCAGATGTCAGGATATAAATTTCCGTTAATAGTTGATCGTTTTATGTTTAAGGATTCCTTTTTTTATTCTAATTAGAGATGTACTAATGACCAACTAATTGTACATTATTTTTCATTTTTAATGGTGGGAAATAGAATGAAAATTACAATAATCAATGTGATATAGACTGTGATGATTTCCCTAAGGAAATTCCAAATATGATGAGAACATGTCCTCAAAACGTTATGATAGTATATTCGTAGCAATATCATGTTAGGAATAACAACATGAATTTTCCAAAACACTTTTATTCACCAATGAAAGACCAACTTTACATAGAATACTTCATGAAAAAAAGGAATCCAATTTTTAGTTTCTCTTTTGATCGCCTCTTCACAGAACCATGGATTGAATCTATTCAATTGATATTCAAAATCCTCTAGTGCTCAGAAGAAGAGAATATTTTTCTGGAGGTCTATAGTTTTGATAGGGAATATGATCATTGGTGGGTACTAATCCAAAATAAAATGTTCAATTAGGAAATTGATTCCCTGGATTTGGGGGAATTTGAGGACATTTTAAAAAAAAATATTTTCCCCAAACCGTCCATCTCATGATTGAAATAGACTTTCTCATAAATAAGTATAAGGAAGATAAGTCTATAGGGGAGTATGAAGAAATATTTACTTAGCATGAATGATTCACCTTCATCTTTGTCATGAACACCAAAATCAAGGTGTATTACTTATTTAGTGGATTGAAGCCGAGTATACAAAAATAATTGGTGATTCAAGACTTTGATAGTTTTTAGGATACTGTTTGTTGAGACCTCAAGACTGAAATGGGGATTGGATACTCTCAATGGCCTAACGGTCCTGATGACAAGAAAAAAAAATGGAGTCTAATATGGGAGTTTTAGAAAATAAATACCATGATGGAAAAAAGAATGAATATCCAACGTGTCAAAATTGGGGGAAGATGTTACCCGGGAACTATATAAATGGAATCAGGAATGCTTCAACTGTGGAAGAATGGGGTATCTAGCGAACAACTTATAAAGGGATATGATGAATACCAATAATGTGGAAGAAAAAATGAATGTTCTTATCAAATCTCAACAAGTAGTGTAGTTTTTAAATTTCAAATAAAACGATCATGTTTTGATCCAATAACCTAAGATGAGGTTTTTAGAGGAAATCAATAGTAGCATTCATGGAAACAAGGATAAGATTTTTCTATCACTACTATTGATGTGGATTTATAACAAAATTTGTTGACAAGTATGTCAGGTTTTCATTATATAATAGATAACATTCTATTTGACTCTAGTTAAACACAATATTTTATATCTTGCAATTTTAATAGAACTCTTCAAACACCACCCAAAAATTTTGAGGTTGAGTTATCTGTGAGAAAAGAAAATGGGGAAATTAT
This sequence comes from Viscum album, assembly GCA_963277665.1. Taxonomy (NCBI): domain Eukaryota; kingdom Viridiplantae; phylum Streptophyta; class Magnoliopsida; order Santalales; family Viscaceae; genus Viscum; species Viscum album. Next base: position 67,141,196 of record OY728128.1, read on the forward strand.
TTCTTCTAATATACATAACTCCTCCCCTATAAATTTTTATGGACCAAACCTCCTATAAAATATTTTCTTACTTACTCTGGTGGATTTGATGATATTTTGGGCATGTATTGGCTATATTTATAGAAAGACAACAAAAAATCATAGGAAAGGGAGATCACTATTCACATCCCAAAGCATCCTCCAATTCATTAAATGTGTGTGGAAGAAGATGAATATTTTCACAATCATAATCTAAATTATGGATATTAATTCCATATGAGTAAGTATATCTCACTCAAATGATATAGACAAAGTGGATGATCATTATAGAATATTTTCCCATCAATAGGGATTACACTGATGTATTTCATGAGGAGTTGAGTAGTTTTCCCTCAGATATAGAATTTGAGATATCAATTGAACATATTTATGGATCTCTACATATATAAAATAAACCATATTTAAATGCCATTGTAGGACTGGAATAACTGAAGGAGTAGTTATAAGAGAATCTTGACATAAGTTTTATATTCCAGAGGACTTCACTATGGGGTGCACTAGTCCACTTTGTCCAAAATTAGGATTGATCAATGTGCCTCTCAATCTATTATCATGAGTTCAATAAAATCACAATGAAGAAAAATTATCTCCTACCACAGATATATGACTTATTCAACTAGCTATGTTGGGACAATTATTTTTCTATGATGGACCTTCTATTTGGATATCATCAATTAAAGGTGACGAAGGGTGATATTCCCAATAATGGATTTTGAATAATGTATGGGCACGATCAGTTCATATTGATGCCCTTTGGAGTCACTAATTCTCCAATAATTTTCATGGATTTAATGAATAGAGTCTTTAGAGGATACTTTTACAAATTTATTTTAGTGTTTATTGGTGATATTCAAATATACTCCAAGAGCATGGAGGAATATGACGAGTATTTAAATACTATGTTGAAGACTTTCTGAAGGGAGAAACATTACCAAAGTACAGTAAATGTTAGTTTTGGATGGAGGAGTATCATTATAATGGAATGCTATCATCATAAAAGGGATATCAGTGGATCCTTCCAAGAAAAATTCAATCAAAGAGTGCCATAAGTCATCATCTATAATATAGATCCAATTAATTTATGGTCTAGCAGAGTATTATTGAAGATTTGTGAATAAATTTTCTTGATTGAAAAACCCAATAAAAAATCTTACACGGAATGGAGTGAATATTTTCTTGTCTCAAAATTGTTAGGAAATCAATAATGAGTTCCAAAAGTGGCTTATCACTACCCCAATTCTCACACTCTTGACAAGTGGATAAAAATTTTGTGGTAAAAATGTTGATACAAATAATGTATTTGGATGTGTATTGATGAAAAATGATAAATTTATAACCTATTACTCAAGGAAGTTGAAAATTCATGTGCAAAACTATCCTACACATGATCTGGAGTTGGAAGCTATGATCTTGACATTGAAAATATAGCAAATTTATCTCTATTGGGAGACGTTTGAGATATATACGGATTAAAATAGATTAAAAAATATATTCACATAGCAGGAGATTAATAGGTTCTAGGGAAGATGGATAGATCTAATCAATGATTGAAACTACTCAGTACACTACCATCATAGAAAGGAAATTATGGTTGCAGATGATCCAAGTTCAAAGGATCCTACATGATTATCAATGATGTGAATTGAGAAGGATTTAGTCTTCTTAGAAATAAAAAGGATGGACATGAGAATAATTAATATAGGAACATCAACAATAGTTTCACAAATTATTTCTCAACAATATCTTGTAAATAAAATAGAGGATACTTAAAGAAATGATATGGAAATTCAGAAAAGGGTTAAAGCTATCAAAAATAGGAAATCCTCTGAGTTCAAGATTGGTGATGATGGAGTCATATGATTTGGGTCACTACTACATTTAATATATATTCAAGAGATTGGAACACATAGAATACGTATCTCAATTCACCATGGGAGTAGAAATATGTATCGTGATCATTGGGATAAATTTTTGTGAGGTAATATGAAAAACTATATCACTAAATGCACATAAAAGTGCTTGTTATGTCATCAAGTGAAGGATGAAAGGAAAACGTCTAAAGGGATGATAAAACCATTGGTCATACCATCATGGAAAAGGGAAAACATCACCATCGAAGTTATCACCGGACATCCAAATACATCCAGAGGGAATAATGCTATATGAATTATTTTGGATCATCTTACCAAGATAGCTCACTTTATCAAAATTAGAGAGGACTTTCCATTGGATAAACTTCCTAGATATATATCTATGAAGTGGAAAGGCTTGTTGGAGTACCTCTATTGATTGTATCCGATTGAGATCTGAGAATCACCTTGATGCTCTAGAAAAGCCCCCAACATGCTCTAAGCACTTCGATAAAATTCAGTATAAGCTTTCAACCTCAAACTGATTTCCAATATGAGTGGACTATTTAGATATAAGAATACATGTCGTAATCTTGTTCTATGGAATACAAATGAGGATAGTTGAAACATCATCCATTGGTCTAATTCAACTAAAACAATAGTTTTCACTAAAGTATCAAAATGGATTCATATGAAGCCTTTAATGGGAAAAGGTACAGAACACCATCATGCTAGGTTGATGTTAATGAACCTAAGCTACTAATATGTTAAATGGTCGAATACATGGTGGAGAAGGTGAAAAACATTCATAATAACATCAAGGAATCCAATATTTTACAAAAGAGGTATGTAAACATTTGTCTATAGAACATGGAGTTTATGGATGGAGACATGGTATTCCTCCACATATCTCTATGGAAGGGGATAATGAGATTTAGAAAGAAAGGGAAGCTAAGTCCTAGGTACATCAGTCCCTTTGACATCCTTGATTATGAAATAGTTGTGGCCTATCGAATATTACTTTCACCAACCATTTCTCAAGTACAAGATGTATTCCACATACATCTCTTAACAAAGTACACACCAGATCATTCACATGTGCTAACATCAGTGGTGGTACGATTGGAGAATGATATTTTTTACAAGGAGCAGCCAGTGAAGATCATGGATCATAGAGATAAATTTCTACACAACAAGACTACTTACCTGGTCAAAGTACTATGGCAAAACCATAATTATGAAGAGGAAACCTGGTAACTGGAGCAACCGAAGATAGAAAGTTACCCTAATATTTTTTCATCTTATAATGTAAAATAAAATTTTGAGGAAAGAAATTTTATAACTGGGGAGAATTTAATGACCCGATGTTTTATCAATATAAATTTCCTTCTCCTAATTAAGTAATACAATATAAAAAAATAATAGTACACAATACAATCTTTATAAATGATGAATATATAAAATAAGAACCATTTCTAAAATTCAAGGAACCTATATCGATGAAATAGTAACACGACCATTGAAATAGTAAGTTAACCCGTATGAATTGTAAACCATCCAATTTAATTATAACCACTCCAATGAAGTTATAAATAAAATTTATCCATATTATAAGTAATAATATGTTAAAATTATGTCAAAGTACAATTAAATAAATATTTTAAATAATATTAACTAAGTGTTGGTATTTTTGTATGTCATATATATTTAATTATAAATTTTTTATAATTTAATAATTTAAAAGAAAATTTCTTTTCATAAAATTAATTCATAAATTAATTTTTTTATTTACTATCATTATGAGATAATTTTATAAGACTTTAGTTATTTTTTCAAAGTGTTAGAAAAGCAGTTTAAATTTTAAAATTTGTATTTTCCATGTAAATAATTATTTTAATTAAAAATTATATTTTGCATATTTATAAATTCATATTCATAAAATAAGGTTTATTTTTGAATTATACAAGTTGAAAAATGTATAGGTTTATGTTTTGGGATTTTTCTGAAATAGTTCAATTCATGGTGAATAGTAAAATACCCTAATTTAAGGTATATATACATTATATGTATAACACACTATTCATTAAGTCCTGTCTTGTGTAAGAAAATATTTTTATAACGCATATGATCTAATAACTATATTTAGTATAATTAATTAACATTATTTTTTTTCTTGAGAAAAATAATAAAATATAGAGTAAAATATTGAGAAAACACCCCTCTCCTCCGCTATAAATAGCACCCCTAACCACCTCTTCTGATCACACCTCCCAAGTATTGACACATGTCCAAATTATTCTGAATAATCTTACCAAAACTCTCCCCTAATTTAATGACTTTTTTCATAACAAAATACCATTACCAATTCCCTAAGGTGGTTCTCAAGAAGAAGGTATAAAGAGGTAAAACCCTATTCCATTTTCTTTCAAATTCTTTTCCTATTACTTTATTTTCCTTTTCTCTCATAATATCCCCTAATAAAAAATGGAATTAAAAATCCATTATCTTATATATAATTTAATTTCATCATTTTTATGGAATAAGTTTTCATCAAATCTCTTCACTTATCTCTTTTACTTTATGAATTAAATCATCGCCTGTGAGGTACCGATTTACCACCTTTGTGGACGACATGATTTCAACTTTCAATTCAATATCCATGGATTTTCATGAAATAATTTTTATTATTTAAAAATATTATAAAATATTAAACATATTTTATTTAATGTTATGTAATCACTTTTTACTCATAATATGAATTTATAAAACAAAATGATTTCGTTGAGATCAAAAAATATAAAAGTAGTCTAAATGACTATCATTAGATTTAAGCAATGAATAATATTAACATAAGAAATAATGGTATTTAAATATTATATGATTTAATTAATAACATATAAGTTCATTTATGGACAAGTATCTTCATTCTTTAGGATTTTCCATACACCTATACATGTAAACTAATCCTGAAAACCAAGGAAATCAACTCCCCCAAATGATAAAATTGAATATATTAACCCATCAAAAAGGACATAACTTAACATAATAAGTTTATAATAAATCAAATACATGTATAAATGGGTTTTTAATTGTTAATTAGTGAGTCTAAATTTATAATTCAGGACATTAAGATCAAGTGCATAATCCTTTCAGACAAAAGGTAAGGGATTCTACCCAAACCTCATGTATTTCTTCATGTTACTCTTTCATTTTTTTACCCAAATTATATTCTCTTTTATTTTAATTTAAATATTATAAATTCTATTTATATGTTCCAAAATCATGTATAAATATCTATTAATCCATATTTTATGGGATATACATGTTTTTAAAAGGTTCCCTGCCCAATTATCCCCTATAGGAAAACCTGACCGAACAGAACATCCCGATTTCATACCCATTTTCATGGTCACTACATAATATATTTTAAGATAATATTATTTTTATAAAATAATAAAATTTATTATGAAAAAATTCCTGGTTAACTTTTGGATATATATGAAAGATTATTTCCATTTATTATTTAAATTCTCATTAATATTTTCAATAAACTGAAATAAAATGATTCATTTAGAATGTTTATTAAAAACTATTTTTATATGATTTAATTTTTGGTTAGCATAACTCATCATGATATATTCCTATTTTAAATTATGAATGTCCATGTATGATTTAATTCAATTCTTTCATGGACACCATTATGATATTCCTTTTTAATAATACTTTTTACCTGATTATGATACCAAACTACTTCCACAGGTAAACAATATTTTTGATTCCATATGAATGATTATTTATGTTGAATTTTTTTAATTAACATGTTATGATGGGTGTGATAAGATAGAGCTCTAATGAATTAGGTTACGTTTAGTCTCATGGGACGATATTTTCAATGGTCTTGGTGGTTATCCTTGACTTATGCTCTTCTATGTGCAATGAGCCTGGACTCACGATACACCATGAGTAATGAGCCATGAATCATTCGCATCTTTGTGAAACGAGAATTTAATTGAGAAAACTTCATGTTTAATATTTCTGAAACATTACTAGGAATCCATGATTATATATGCCAATGTTATATAGGTTATGATTCATTATATTTAATATTGTTTCATGACTTTTTTATATCATTTTGTTATGCCATATACACCATGTTCTAAGAATTATTCTTTTGTTCATATAATTATTGGGCCTTTTTGTTCATCCATTTGTTCATGTTATCCAATGAATATGTAAGCGCTCAAAGGATCTTTGTAGCTCATAATTAATGATTAATAAGGAAAAGTTTTATTTTGTCCTATGTTTTTTGTTTTATGTACCTTATCTTCCATGATAGTAGATATTACGATAATTGGATAGTAATTTTATGTTTAATTATGTCAAAAATCATGTAATGATATGTGAAAAAGGCTAAGGTCACAATAAAATTATTTTAGAATTGAAAATTTATTTTATTAATGAAATTATAGACAAATAAATGATCCTATAAATCAATGTGTTATATGGTATGAGGATGAATGATTAGACAATCAGTTAATGATAATAATTTTGGTTAATTTTGGGTAGGATTTTATCATAACAATTTCATTTCCTTTTATCATATATTATTATGTATATATTTTAGGTAAAAAAATATAAATATGGATATAAAATAAATTTTACAATCTATTTCAACCATTATAATGGTTATAAGACCATCCATGAAGGAAGTAATGGAAATTAAAATCTCTTCTTCCTTGAATGTGATACATTTTCCAATAATAGATTATGTTTTATTTTATGGAAAAAAGGGAGGGGAAAGAATTTATGATTTATTATCAAATGAAAATAATAAAATTTCAATAGAGACGAGTTACTGCAGTTACAATTACACTTGGATAATGGGATATGAGCAGAGAAGAAGAACAATAGTGATAATGAAATGAAATTAAGTGAAAAGAAAGAGGATTTTAAATCTTTATTTGTACTTTTTGAGATCCTTCTTATGGGTATTGGTTTAGGTATTTTATTTATATTAAAGGCTTATAGACATGGGGAGGGTCTTGTGAAGTTATTTGAATAGAATTTCAAAAAGACTAAAATTTTGAGTGGTGTGAGGAGAAGAGGGGGTGATTAGTGGAAGTTGAAGGGGAGGAGAGGGGTGTTTTCCCATTATGTAATTCAGTAGTTTAATATATTTCTCCAAAAAATAAACAATGAGGATTATTATCAGTAAATATAGTAATTCTTGCATGTGAGTTAGAAAAAAATTTCATTTACATCATCCCAAACTCAAGCATGACTCATGAATTCATTTATTTAACTATACTATAAATTAACATATTTCAGTATGAACAAAAAATTAATCTATTTTAGAAAAATAAAAAAAAATCCCCCTTAACAATTTTTTATGTGTCGAGTTCAAAAATTGAGTCCAGTATAAAAGATAATTTTCTAATTATGAGAAATTTAATTTATAATTAAAATCATTATTTATTCTTAAAATACCGAATTTAAAATTATAACAAATTTTAATACATATTAAAAAATAAATTCAGGTCACATTAAATTATATTATTATCCTAATAAATATATATATATATATATATGTTAATTTATGAATAAATTTAATGAAATTAAATTAAATTTTAAATTATTTTATTAATAATAATATTGAAAATAAAAATGCATGTTTTATAAAAATATCAACACTTATATAATAATTTATAAAACATTTATTAACTTATATTATGATATGATTGTTTCATATTTTCATTAATTATGTACTTAAATTTTATTTATACTTTCATGGGTGAGGTTAGTATTCTGTTGGTCAATTTACTATTCATAATGGGTATATTAATATTCCAATGGTCACGTTACTATTTCATCGGTGCAGGTTCTTTTACTTCTATAAATACTTCTTATTTAATTCATTTCTCATTTGTAATGTTTTTAATGTGTCCTTATGTGATTTTATGTGATTTATACTATCTGAAATAATTAAAAAAAATGAATTTCCATCGATAATTTTTTTGATTGCTACAATTTAATTGTTTCTAGGTTAATTTATCTTAATTATTTTAGAAACCATAAAACTTATAAATTTTAATCAATTTTATGATTAAAAACTGTGAAATTCTCTAAAAAAATCATAATAGATGTGAGACTGCGGGTGTAGGGAAATAATTATCAATGGAAATCCCATCTAGGAGAGGCCTAATCCTGAACCTCATCCACGGTACGACCTCTACCTTGAATCTTATGAGGAAAAGGATGACATAAGTTCTTTTATAATTTCATATGGGCACATCCAACATCAATTGATTTAATTTTTTTAATTAATTCAACTAGGTAGTTCATAGAGTATCCTATTGGGAAGGATGAGCAATCCATTCATCTGTTAGAAATAATGGTTGATTATATTCCCTACTTATCACTATATGACCAAATGTATTTGAAATCCTCTAATGATATTTGGGACATGTGGCATATGTTTATACGAAGTTATTTTTGAGTTTTTGGGGAAAATTAGGAAGATATAAAAAATTGTTATCTTATCATTATAGAGGAGGAAAACTGAGTCAATGGTATTTCCCTACAACATGTGTTCTTCAAATCCAACATTGGGCTATCCCAACAGGATAATAATAACCTTGAAGGGATTATAATCCATGTGAAAATTTTATGTTTTAGAATAAATTAGTAATTTTCCCCAGGAATGATTTTTATTTAAAGAATAATGAAATTGGTCATGTTGAATTTTTGGAGATTTTATTGTATATATTATGGAACAATTCATTATAATGGATTCAAAAAATCCTAGTGAATTTATAATGAAGTGATTAAATTATAGAAAATATACTAATATGAATCCCATATAAGGTTTTTCAAATTTTAAAGTGCATTTTTTCCATATCATGATTATGGATTGTGGTGTTTCATATTTTAAGGGAAAACACATTATTTATTTATTTAACATGGATATTGTCTATTGTATAACTGAATGATTAGATATATTTTTTATTTTTTTATTAGATCATATAATATAAGACATCTCAGATTACAAATTAATGTTCAAAATTATTTATTTCATTATTGATTTTTAATTCATTATAATGAAGCAAAGACATATTTTAATATTAAATGAATAAAAATTAGTTTATATAGAATAATATATATTCTACTCTAATTGATATAATTTTTATAGACATTTAAAATCATCAAAAAATAAAAATTAACAAAACATGAGTTCCATGAATGAGTTAGATTATTGAGTGTTAATTGAACCCATAATAATAATTAGTGAAGGATTTATAGTAGTAATTTTTCGTGAATTTTTCATGAGGTTGATTAGTGTTTCTTAAATAATTTAGATAAAATAAACTTATTATGATTTATATATTTTAATTATATTGTTTGACAACCAATTTATATAAATGCATCTTTTTTATATAGAAATTTTTAGAATTTCACAGTTATAAATTAAATTATGTTATATATTTCATGATTAAAGTGAGAATTTCTCTAAAAATTTGGATATATGTTTTTAAAACATAGTATTTAATAAAATAAATTATTCATACTAATTAATATTTTAATTTTTTTATGTTTTTTTTTCGTTTTTATTTCCAAAATTTGTAGATCAGTTATTTTCAATTGATATTTTATTTATTATGCACCTTTATTATTTTTATTCTTTAATTTGGGATGGTTAAAGATATTTTAGATCTTTTTCACTATAAGTTATAATATTATAAGTATTTAAAAATAATGAAAATTTTTCTATCTTTTAGAATGTTTCACAATTCCAAACCGTATAAACCAATATTAAAATAGGATTTCAAGTTAATATTTTATCAACAGGGTTGGCCTAAAATATTAAAATATTATTACATTTATCAAATACTTGAGTTAAAATCAATGTAATATATCTCTATTTTACTTTATTTTGAAGGCCTAAATCATGAAATAACTATATTAAAATATAGTAGTTGAATATCATCAATTAAATAACTATAAAATAATTTTTTATTATATTTTAAATTATATATTGTTAACTTGGAAAAGTTTGTCTTTCTCCAATAATTTAATGGAGAAAATTGCCTATAAAATTTCGGGAACCTTTAATATATAGAAATACGAGGAGTTAACAGCTTCTATTTCCATGAATATAATATATTTCTTATCATTGAATCTCATGAATATCTCAAAACTTTTATATAAATCAAAATGCCTCTAATGTTAATTTCTGGGTTAGTAGAACATGTATTCTTTAAAGAATGAAATTAATACAACACTAGTGGAATGATAAATAAAAATATGGGTGAAGATCAAATATATCTCACGCTGAAGTCCTATATGGAGGGAAATAATTATTATAAAATGATCAGTCAAATGATCTTCTAGTGATCATAGTCTTTTACTCCCAATAGATGATGATATTTTCCGATTGAATGTGTATGGTGTAAATATTTTGGAAGATTTGGTGTCCAATGTGTGTAAATTCATTTTTTGAGTGAAATAACGCTTTATTTTGTGAATTAGTGAATGTATTTCCTCTTATGTATTTTTTTAGATATGATATAGTTAATAATGATGAAATATATCCATTTATCAATATTTTCTTATTATTAATAAAAAATAATAATTTTTTAACACTTAGATGATTAAATCATGTGAGTGATTATAAAAAATATTTTTTAAAACAGAAATCCAATATACAAAAAATTTATAAATAGTACAGCAAAATATGTTCTCACAATTATATGATAGTTTTAATTTTTTTCATTACTTGGGAAAACCGATTAATTATAGTCAATATTTAAAAATGTTGGTAATTAATTATAGTTGAAGTGTTCATTATTTAAATAATAATAAAATAGGTGTAGTAATTATCTTGAAAAAATTATATCAATGACATAAAAATATTTTTAAATCAATTATTGAATATATTTTATATTATATCCAATACACTAATAATGTTAAAAAATATGAAAAATTGTGTAGTGCACCTTTATATTATGAGTAAAATCATAAAAAAGAAAGAATCAATGCATTTTTTCACTGATTTATGTGGTAATGGGGTCTTTGTTAAGAAATATAATAGTTTAAAATAGAGCTTAAATAAAATGATAATGATAATTATTAGTTCATCATAGATGTGTTGGAAAAGAAATCCCTTTTCAATGATATAATCATTAGCACCGAGAAATGGAATTTTTAACCGCGATTTTTTATAGAGTTGAAATAGACAACATCTAGATATCAATATTTTAGCATTGATTTCTTTTATAAAAATCCTACATGCCTTGATAGTTCCCTTGGATATAAATTAGGGTGATGATGTAAAGTAATTATTGGATGACAACCCAACCCATTAACCTCATATGACCGATATATATCACAATATATATATATATATATCTCTGTGTGTGTGAGTGTGCATGGGTGCTTGTGTGTGGGGAAATTGCAAGGCCTAAAACATCCTAAGAAAGTGTAAATAATAGTGATTCAATTTACTTTTTTTAAATGGATCGTATTTTTAATAGAAAACTGAATCATATTAATAAAAATCAATAAAAGAGAACATCTAAATTCAAAAAAATATTATAATAACATGATGATTATACATGGTTCACCCTTGAGGTCTAACAATAATAAGTATACATTAGATATTTTCCTATTTAAAAAAATATGTCACATGATTATAGGTTTTAGTTATTTCACACTATTGAATCTATAGATTACTACTTTTTTTGAACCATCCACCAACTACTTCAAGATATGGTGGGAAATAATATAACTTATATGATTTTAAACAAGAAAAGTTTGATGAAACCCATTTCAAATTTTCTTTTTTTCTGTAGGAAAATTTCAAGAATCTATTTGGATCATTAACTTCATTTTTCTAATTTAGCGTAAAATTGAAATCGGCATCAAGAAATAAATATTTAGGGATTTTTTTTGTTTTAATAATGATTTACTATTATGTGATTGTTTTTAAACTACCAATAATGTTAATGTTGAATTTTTTTTGAAGAAGTGTAGTTCTGTTTAGTGATGGTTTATGCATGTTATATTTGTCTAATTTAGTAGTTGTTTTCTAGTGATGTAGTGAATTTTTAAAAATTAAATATATTTTTAAAAAATAAACCATTATAGTTCTGGTACTGTGCTAAATAAAGTATATGTTACAAATTACATTATATGTAAAAAATATCAATGTAGTTCTGGTACTCTGCTACATTTTAGAATGCATCATCAGAATGCATCATCATAAATTCATTTATGTCACAAATTACATTATATGAAAAACATATCATTTCTCAACACATCATCTCCCCTTAACCAACAATAATATCCAAACACCTCGATTTCAATCGACATACACATCCTAAAAAATTGATGAAATCACCATCATACAAATTAAATGAATAAAAGACTTAAATTTCCTATAGATTGTGGGTGTTGTCATTATTATCAATTAAAGATAAAGAGATAATGAAACTAGTAAATTAAATAGAGAATATATGAGATAATTATTTGAGTTCATATTAATCTCTTTACTTGAAGTCATCATCAATTATATATAGTGATAAAGATTTATTCATATTGTCAGAAAGAAGATAGTGAGACATGGTTATGTTGATTACAAAGATTGAAAATGATGTTTTAAAACATTTAGATACATTTAAGAAATTTTTACCCATTGGATGAATGATGAGATGGTATTTAAGGGAATAAATTTTTTTATAGATAATAAATGATTTATTTACTATATTTATATATATTTAAGATTTCAGATGTTAGAGAAATTGAGTAAATATAGATGAGATTTGAAGTGAGTACCCATCCATGTTAATTTGTCATGTGCATATTGTGAAAGTATCACTTGGTTTATTTTGAAAAAATGATGATATTGGGATACTTCATAGCTTAGAAAAGTGCTATATTTATTTTTATTTATGGAGGTATTATTAATTGTGAAAATTTGTGGACTTTTGAAGCTATATGTTTTTCAGTCCAGAGAAATATATTTAAATACTCAGAGATGTGTACCCTTTTGAAGAAAGGCACTTTGTTAATTTTCACTGGTTTTTTGAGATGGAATGTTATATTCATCATGTCATTTATGTTGTTTTTATATGAGTTTTTGTGAGCAGATATTCCCTGATAATATTTTAAGAGAATCATATCTGGTTTTCTGAAGTTGACGAATTATGAGTTAGAGCTCAAAAATATCGAAAGGATTTGTAGCTATTTCTAAAAGTATAACATTATCAAATTGTTTAAACATGCTGTGATATATAAAATTCTATATATAATATGTTGGAATATTTTGGAGTTTTACTATGAAATGTGTCATATTCTAGATGTCACAAAATTCTTTCTTACACATAAGTAATATATCGAAGTGAATTGAGATGATAAATGTTTATGTTCATGGAAAAATACAAAACTAAAATGATGTATAATGATATATAAGATAATCTAGAGTATATATAATATTTATTAAGAGATAAATGTTATGTACAACATGACACATAACATTTTCATGATGGTATGTAAGATGATGCATTCTAAAGTTTAGCAGAGTAACATAACTACATTGAGTATATACAAAATATAATAGAGTATATGTTACATTTTCCATAATGTTTCAATTGAATTGTGAGATATAGTAGAATCTCAATAAAGTGATACATAAGATATTCTATTTCATATATAAGGATTATTAAATAAATAATATTATAATTATAGAAAAAGAAATAGTTTGATGCTTTATTATAATTTATGAACTATATATAATGATTCTAGTGATTAAGCTCTGTTTCCGACTAAGGATAATGGTGAGAATATATTGAGAATATTAGATTTGTGATATTGATAAGAAACTCTAGTGGTGAGATTATTCAACATGTGATAATATATATGTGGATTAAATAATATTTTTTATAATCTAATAAAGTGGATAATTAAATATGATTTGAATTTAAAGATATCTACATGAATATGGAGATCAAAACATAATGTTTTATTTAGAGAAATATACGACAAGATTATATTATTATAATGTGTAATTTTTTGAATTCAGCTAAGGTAGACTGGTAAGAAAAATAAAATTCCATGATAATGTGGAAAAAGTGAAATTTAAAATAATGTGTGGGTCACAATTTATAAAAACGCATGATTCTATAGTTAATTTTTAGATGATCATATTGTGTAATATCAAATAAATAATATTTTCATAATATGGAAAATATTTTTGTGATATTTTTAGTAGATGAATGTATAAAATACTTGAAGAATATGAAGAAGAATAGATATATATAGAGGGTGTGAAAAACTAATGATGTACACCCCTATAAAATCATGAGTGTAAAGGAATGAATGAATATGATATACTGTGTAAGTAATATATGTTATTTTTACAGTTTATACAAATCCTAGGCATTTTTGGAGAATAAATAACATGATTGAAGACCTATACAACATTATCATTATATTTCATAATCCAATGATGAAGGAGAATAAAGGATTTGAGGATTCCTTGAACAACTTCCTCTTATTTATAATATTTATGTCAATTCTCATGAAAAAGTAGACGTGGAAAATTGATATAAGAATAATTTTTTCATTGTTTTGATTATATTATATCCATTGAAGATATTATGTATAATAGAAATAAGAAAACATAAATGTCCAAACAACACATAAGTGTTGATAATTCTGAATTTTGAGTTGTTATAATGTGAATGATGCACATGCTACTATAAAATAACATCATCCAATTTTCAAATACCTTAATTGGGATTTTTTTGTCATTTCCCCCAGAGTAGTGTGGAGAATTTTAGATGATCTTATTTTTTTAAGGATTTGAGTGGAGCCATTATAAATTGGTTAGAGGTTTTAAGAACAACCATTCAGGATAGAATATTGGTTTTTTTGAAGATATCATCGATGGTTAAGGGTGACACCATCTCCACTAATATTCACTATATTATGTAAGTGAATATATTTTCCTTATGTTTGGTTTGAGAATAACAATGATGGAGTTGCTATAACATACCAGGTAATTGTATAACCCTTTAATATCAATTAATATTTATGAATAAGATATTATTTTTAGTTTAATAAGGACACTATGTGAAATAAATTACCCAAAATGCGAAAATGGGTTTCTCTGAAATCATACATTGCATACAAGACTGATTTATACAAAAAATAAAACAATATTAATATTATAATTTCAAATGGTAGTTAACACCTAGACATTGTAATTGAGGAAATGAACATAACTAACTATATTATGTTTAAAAAGGTTTATTAAATGTATTTACTTTCATCTAATAAATTTTAGAGTCATTAAATTTGAGTAAATATAATTTTATACATAAAATACATTAATATATTTTTATAGGTAGTTTTACTTCCTCCCGAAGGAGAAATTTTTTAAAATATAGTTTTCTAAAATTTTTATAGGTTCTATTTGACAAAATTAAACTTCCTATTTAGATTTACGAAATCAATATTTAATTTTTTTGAATATTGGTATTTTTGGTATAAAATTCATTTTTTAATGAATAGTAAAAAAGATTACATTTTAATTCAAAAATGCCTTTTCATCTATTTTTTATATTTTTATATTTTCCTATTAATTATTTTTAAAGATTTATTAGATTATTTTTTATCATTTTGTCTAATTTAGGTAATTGGAAGTAATTTGACATTGAAATTAGATATAAATGCATGTTAATCTTTTGATTGTTTTTACTTTTAAAAAACTCATTTTCTCATTTTGAAAATAAGGATTAACTTTAAATTAATTAATGAAACTTAAGTGTTGTCAATTTGAAAAAATAGATTCCATATTTAGAATCATAGGGTACAAATTATGGAAACTATTCCTTTTTAATTTTTGACATTATTAATAGTAACATTTGTAATTATTTTCATTTACCACGGTTAAATGGTAAATATGGTAAATAAATGTAAAAATAATATAATAATAATATGAAATTACCCTAACAACTGTCCTAAAAATATTTTACATATATGTTAGACCAAGACATATCTTGGTTCTAAAATATGGCCTTAGGAAGCCACATGGGTGTGATTATGACACTTATAACTTTTAATTTAATGTAAATGAAAATATGATATCAACATATATCTTAATACTAAATCAATTTTAATACGGTTTTATATAAGTCATATCTTATACTATAAATAGTAATTATAAATAAAAAAATATTTCCTAGATCATGGTGATTTTTTTATAATTTTTAGATATTAAGAAATTAAAATTAATTATTAAACAATGATTATGGAATAATGGACTTATTAATGATGGAATCAACTAAATTGTATTATAAATATCAAACTAAATATTATTTGACATAATTTTTTCCATCAACTATTTTTTTTGGTTAAAATGAAATTTTTAAAACTATTAAATGGTTTTTAAATTAATATCTCTATTTAATTTTATATTGAAATTAAATAAATTGGATAGTCTGAAAATTAACATAATTGATATTTTATAAAAAAATATATTACTAATTTTTTTAAAAAGAAACAAAAAACCAAAAAATTTAAAAATTTATTTTTATAAGTTCTAAAAGATCAGTAATCATTCATTTATGGTTAATTGACCCCATATAAGTACAATTAATAACCTCTTAATTATTAAAATATTATTACCACCTTTAAAATTAAAAAAGAATAATTGTGGGTAAACTGAAAAGATAAGGATTAAAATAAAACCAGTACATGTATAGAAATTATTGTATGTGTTTATTTAGAAATATTCTCGTTTAATATTCGCCATATCACATGTTGGATCTATTTTAATAAATAAATTAATTTTTATTAATTTAATAATTTAGGAGTATCTAAGGATTCTCATTCCATTTCCTATAAAAAGGTGCCATATCCTCTCTAATAATCACACTTAAATAACTCTTCAGTTCTTTAATTACTTTCCCAAAATCTTCCTTTAATACCTACTCTCATAACATATTCCTCCCATTGAGAATAAATCCTCCTAAGAAATCCTTTTGGTATAACCCACTAGAAGTTACCCAATTAAGGGGAAACACCTTCTCTCTTGCCTTTTAGTTTCATTTCCATTATCCACTCCCTAAACTATTCTTATTCTATGATTAAATAAAATAAAATATATAATAAATATAATATTATTTTTATATTCTTCGATTCAGTTCTACACATAGACAAACCTTCATTTAATGGGTTACAAACGTACTACTTCTTTGTACGGAGAACTACTGCCTCATGAAATGATGATTATACAATTTTCACCAACCACATCCCTTGGGGTCCAGTATAATGGAAAATATTTATCTAAATATGATATATATTATATTTATATTGTCTCTATAATTTGGTAATTTATATTCTGAACATACTTTTATTTTTTCCATATTGTGTAAATAAGATAATTTTATTTAAGGAAGTGTGGACTACTGCCCACTCAAAGCAATATGAACCTTTCCCGCTATACGTGGAACATATTAAATATTATATTATTAAAATATGAGACATATATGACATTAGTATAATAATTTCATTATAATATACATTTATATAATTTAATTAGTTTTATTTTAGTATGAAAAATAAATGAATGTAGGGTTCATATGTACGTATGACCTACTATCTCCATGAATGGTGCATTTCATTTACTATCTCAAAATATTTTGGATTATTATAAATACCTATATAATGGATATATATTATATTTAAATAAATAATAATATTATTAATATTATTTAATTTTTACCTCATTGACAATTTATATCAAAACAAGTTCATTTTTAACTTATTTACCAAATATCAACAAAACATTTGATATGAACTTAAATAGATATATAATTTTTATAAGATGGTAATAAGTGATTTAAAAGGAACATAGACTGGAAAAAGGTTCTCATTCATGTATAAATTAACCAATTCTTATTATTTAATAGAATAATTAATGTATGAGACAAGTCACACTAAAGAAAAGGGAAATCTAAACTCAATCTCCATTCATTGAGTTAAATATCCATGTCATTTGATTTGTTTTTCCAAGAATATATGTAAATGACCTATGATTTTTAAAAAATAAATATCAACTTATATTTTATGTATTTATATTTTTCACACATAATTATTTCATTGATTTATCCATGAACAAATGATATGATCTTTGTAATGAACTTCATCTAAATCTCCATTTGTTGAGGCATCTCTAGATAATATGACATTTCTTATTTTATAAGGTGTCTATACACCTACTATTAAATTTCATATCAATAATTTATCCCTAATAATGTTATTTAATATTTTGTAAAATATATTTATTCTTGAAGATTAATATTTAAATATTCAAAGTGGTATAGGACACCTTAAACGTTTAAATATATAATTATAAAATATTCTTCTTCATGATATTAATTATAAATATTTAATATATAGATATGAATGCTTATATAGGAAATTTTATTTCTATTTGAAATTTCCTTCCATGGTTTTTAGAAGGAATTTTTTTACATGAATCATTTTTCTAAATGACAAATGGAAGTTTTTTAAATTATGTGGGGACAATAAATTTTCTGCCACCAAAATCGTTATTTGATATTTCGATTCTAATAAAAGACAAAATGTTTCAAAAAAAAACTAAATAACAAATTCCCTTTTCAGATATTTTTTATTGAAAATGGTTTTAAGGATGGTTTGACTGTATTGATATCTTGTAATGATTCCTTGTGGTGACAAATTTTATCAGTGAAATAATGAAATTTTCAATATTTTATGAGTTATATTTATATAATGGTACTTGTAAATTTAATGGGTAGTTAAATGATAAAACAAAGATGGGTGGTTATTTGATAAACTATATATGGGTGGTTCCATGATAAACTATGTATTGGTGGTTATGTTATAACCTCTAATGAATTTGGTATGGAAGTCGATCGTATGACTATTCCATTTGTAAGTGTGAAATGTCTGATGTCAACCATGTGGTTATTCTATTTAAGTATGATTAATTTCCAAGTTACCTTTATACGTTATGTTTGATTTATATAGTTTTAAGACTATATTTGGATTACAAAAAATGGTAAGCAAAGTGCTTATATTTAGTGAATTTTATTTACTACTTCTTAAAGGTTAAAATTATTACATTATAATAATGTATTTGTGGTTTACTTGATTGTGAAAGACTCATAGTTTTTACTTATTTTTTTATCCCTTACTAAAGTTTTTATTCTCATCAACTGTTTCTAAATGCTTTTCACAGGACATAAAGAAGAATAGAGTCATGGACGAGATCATGGAAATGATATGATGTTTAAACAATACACAAAACCATGTTTCTTTTTAATTTTTTTTGTTTTATGCCAAAATATATAGAGATTAGAGGTGTCTACATTGTAATATTTATGTTGTTATGTGTGAGTTATGACCTAATTTTCTAATACTCTGAACTTGACCAGATCCATGAACTGAATTAAAGTAGATTTATTGACTTATATAAATATTTTTTAATGTTTAAGGCTGGGGCCTTATAGTCACCCACATCCGAAGTGAACCTTATAAAAATACTATGTGGTGGTGATCTTGATTATTTAATTCATCTCATGTTATGTGGATGGTCTGGAATTTGAAATCAGATTAATTCTCCCTAAAAGAAGTGATGGTTTTTTACATTAAAAGGGGTAATTGATAGAGAAAAGAATTTGGTTATATTTATCCACACTATTTCCCCCACCCTCTCAATGTTTCTGGCTAATACCACTATTCATATCAATTGGTATTTGAGATAGGTTTTACCCTTGATTTAGTATACATTTTTTCTAGTTATCATTATATATCAGTCGTGAATTGGATATTTAAAGATGATTTTATGTGCCTTAAAAATGCAGACAAGGTGGTTATTTCCAAAACCATGAAAAATAGGTAGATCAAACTCGATAATAAATCAATAAATATCTCATTAATAAGTATTGTACACTACTTATATAAGGTAATCAATAGGGTTTTTATCCAACAGAACTGTTTTGGATCATCCTCTTGACGAACCTAGACCAAATTATGATAAATATATTTAAACTGAATCAAATGATGATTGTTACATTGAAGTAAATGACTTTTTAGAAATACCCATGTCGAATATATAACATATATATTAGAGTTTATTAATGGTATATTGGATGATAATTAATAATTGGAGTTAGTAGCTATTGTAATGGATGAAGCCTTGGAAGAGCAGTTTACAAAGTGAAACTCTATGAAGGGAAGATCCACAATATAGAAAAAAATAACAAATATATTATTAATGTCAAGAATACACAATTAGAGGATAATGAAAATTGCATAAAAATACAAACAATTAGTATAAATCATGTTGCAAAAAAATAATAATATGATTAATAAGATGAAAAGTAACTGGGATGTATATTTTATATAAGTTAATGTGGAGAAAAATAATCTTAACATGACGTTTTTTGAATTGTAAGTTGAAATGTGAAATCTTGAAATGCCACAACCTGAGTCCTCTCATGATGACGAGAGGAAAAAACATCAATGTTCACAATGAGAGTATTTATGTTAAAGCATCCCATATCATTGACATGAATGAATTGAAAAAATGTGTAGATTCAACTATTATAGGTTGAAAATAAATGTTAATTCTTTACGTAGAAAATATATTATGTACAAATTTTGATTCAAAAGAAAGTGTAGGGTACAATTTAAAATATTGGGAAATACATGTGTAAAAAATACTAAGAAAATTTTCACTGTATCATGTGTGGATGTAATAATGTTTAAGAAGAATGCCTCTCAAATTTTTAAAAAAATAGAAGTGAAATTTATTTCATAACAATAATGTATTCCTATTATCATAATTTATATAATATTAATAAAATCATACACTATGGAAAAAATGGAAATTTTCAATAGGTTATTTGTGACGAGTCAAGATCCCTTTGCAAATAACCCATCGAAATGGGTTATTTGCAACATGCGGATTACCCCATCACAAATAACAGTTATTTTCCATGGTAAATTACCACTCGTCGCAAAAGGTTTCGTGCAAACTACACGTCAAACTGTAGATAAGGTTATTTGAAATGGGTTCCTAATCCCATCACATATAATTAGCCACTGTTTTTAGAATCTTCGACGGGATTATTACTCTATAGAAAATACATTATCGGTAGGTACTATTTGTAATGGGCCCCGTCAGAAATACGTTTTTAATGGCCCATTGTAATTAATGCGGGTCGAGGTATTTGTGATGGGCGACCCATCACAAATAATAGTTTAAACTATTATATCCAACTATTATATCCAACCATTATCTACGATTGTAATACTCCAAAAGCTTCAGTTTCAAGATATTTATCAATTTTTTATTTTTTAGTGAATTTATTTTATTTTAAATTATTTATAATTATGGTTAATTAGATGTATAGTGATTAATTAAAAATAATTTTTTTTCAGTATATATTTTTATGAATAGTAATATATAAGATTTAATTAGCAATAATTTGTAACAAATTGTAACAAATTTAAATAATTTATAATAATTAGTAATAACAAATATAAAGTAATAATAAATTTTAATAAATTTTTTTAATTAATAATAATTTGAAATAGTTATTAATAAATAGTAATAAATAGTATTATTTAGTAATATATAGTAATAAATAGTAATAAATAGTAATAATTAGTAATAATTACTAATAATAAGTAATAAATTAAAATAATTTGTAATAAATAGTAATAATTCGTAATAATTAGTAATAGTTAGTAATAATTACTAATAAATAGTAGTAAAAAGTAATAATTCGTAATAATTAGTAATAACTTATACTCGCTCGGGCATTTTCACAGTAATATAATTCAATGCTAAAAAAATGATCCACTATTCAATAAATTTTCTTGATCCACTACTCAAATAAAATACTTATTTCCATCCTCTCAAAAAATATCCACTACTCAAATTAAATAGAAACTATCTACTGAAACAAAATAAAATGACATACTCTTCCAAAATTAGTCATTTCTCAAGTCATTCATGATGGTGTATTTCTCCAAAATCAATTGTTACTCCTCTCTATAAACTTGTATATAGGATTAAAACATTACATTAATAATGATTATATTGAACATATTGGATGAAATAATTAGTGGTACAGAATATTACAACAAAAGTGGATTAAACATAAAGAAAATTAAAATAGTATAAAACCTAAAAGATAACCATTTTTATTGAGGGATTACATATGACATACCTGATTAACAAACATAAGTTTTAAAAACTAAATTTTAATTAATAGAAAAATATACCACCAGATTTAAGAATCAATATAAGACATGGTACATGCTTAAAAAATACTCAATGTCATTGATAAAAAACATAAATTCACAAGATTGATACTTTCCTATCATCATTCTTTAGGCCAGTCAACATATGTAATATATGATTTTCTGATGATCTATATATTTTTTTAAACCAACTAAACAAGTATTATTCTTATTGTATAGGGAATTAAGAAAGGAGATTGACATGGAGAAGAATATTACCAACTAAATGCAAAAAATAGTACTTGAACATGAAATTTTCAAATTCAAATATTTTATAGAAAATATTTATAAACATAACTAATTGATAATTCATATAAAATATTAAACTGATTCAATTGTATATTTTATACAACATACATGTACTATGAGAAACAACACTGAAGGAAGATGAATCTGGGACATTACCTAATATATTTTCATATGATTCTGAAAAATAATAGAATAAACAAAAAAATAAATGTTACACAACACGATGTCTACAGAGGATAGTTGAAAGACGAGGATTTTTCCTCGAACTACGTTTTCCTTCCATGCCATCCATCAGCATGAAAGACTTTCCATAATTTGTTAATGACAAGGGATACTATCTTTCCCTCTAGAGCGTTTACAAAGAAAAATTATCTAATATTCACTAGGTAAAGTGGATATTCTTCAATTATTTTGAGTCATTAGAAATAAAGGTGTGTCTCCTTGCACATATATTTCTACATAAACCACGGGCCCTTGCAAAACCTATATTGAAATATTTTTCTAGATGATTGGTGGGTGTTTGAACACTGTCAGATTGCCTATGATTAAATTCAAGTGGTTGAATGAATGAAAATACGGTGGCCTGTGAAGACCATCGGGCCCCTGAACCTGTTGGTATACATGGATGAGAGGGTGGAGGGGGAACTAGAGTATGGTCTAAACCTATTTGATTCTAGCGTAGATAGCTATGTGAAGTGGAAAGAAATGATGGAACCTACCTTCATGGTGAACATTTCATTCGATAGCTTGGTGAATCATGGGGTGGAGAAGATAGAGGAGCTATCATTGGGGAAATCCAGTCTATTTAGAATTGTATTCCTAAATATAAGTAAACAGCAAGACACAAAATAATAAAAATCATTAATTTTACATTCTCTCAAAGTAATATTACTAAAAAATGTTATTTTCCTTCTACCCACTTTTTCAATAGAAATAATATTTTAAACAACTTTATAACCGAGGTATTGTGAAAAAAACCTAAAGTGACTCCTCCTTGATTAAAGCCTAGGAATTCATGAAATAATTGCCATAAATATAGATTATGTGATATATAGTGTTTTAAAGCACAGTTTCTCTCCAGTTTATGGTATCTAAGCACTTGGACTTTGTAGAAAAATATGGGGCTTAGATAAATTGAAGTGGAAAGTACTAAAAGGTTGATAAAACTTTTCAAATGTTTCTTAAGGACTAAAATTGAACATAGTTTAACATAAAAAATACACAAATTCCATAAATTAGTAGGGTCCCAATCATAATAACCATGTAAAACCAAATAGTTGTAGATTTTTTCTTTATTGTAAAATAAATCATAAATTATATTTGAGGGTGGAATGCATAATCTAGGGTGAAGTAGAAGCATATCTGGGTTACACTTGGTAAGAAGTCACCTAGATTTATTATATATAATTCTTGACAATAATATTTTTAAAAGAAATCATCATAAGTGATAAATATGGATAGGTAGTATAATTTAGGGTGAAGTTGAAGTATGGATGAGTGACATGTAAGAATAAGTCACCCATATTTCGTATATATAATTGATGTCAATTATATTTTTTAAAATAATTATCTTAAGTGATAAATATGTTAAATATTTATTTAGGTGTCATAAAAAATTGCAAGCTATCAAAATTGATTGGAAATATAAAGGAATTATTCACAAACTGAAGTAATACTAAAATAGTGCCATTCAATTTATTGACAAGTTATAGTTCAATAGGGCATACCGAAGAAAATCATATAACTTCAGTGAAAGAAATTAGCAGGAAATACACTAAGAAAATACCTTACCCATGATAAAATAGTTCCGAAATCCCTCCACAAAATTCGTGCAGCCCCTCCAAGATACATATCCTAGAATAATAATCATATACATGCATGACATAAGGATAATTTTTCTAAGGAGATGGATATTAAAAATATGCAAATCAAAAGTCAGAAATAATGTAACATGAAACATTAACAATGGTATTATAGTATTAAATTTTTCTATAGTGTGGATATGGTCATATGCATTCCAAGAATTTGGTAGTTCAAATAATACTATTATCAGGGAATAGAATAAAATATTAATGTTTATAAAAATAAAAATAAAAATATAAGAAAATGAGGAAGTAATAGAAATGGTTTTGATCAGGGGATTCAACCATTTCATGTTCTGCTCTAAATGTTTTCAATACATACATTAATAAAAAATAAAAAATAGTTGTAACATAGTAAATTTATTCAGAATATAAAAAAATAATTACTCTCTACCCATATTCATTAACAATTTTATCATATTCCATGTTCATCATAAAAAAACAATCGAATTCATGTGATAGTCTATCAAAGGTGTAAGAATTATTCCCTGTACTTACAATATGAGATTCACAAAGGACAAGACCGATTAATATTTGTTCTCAAATAAAGGAACCGTACCTCAAATAGTCATATACAATGATCACTCTCATATTATGGCCTCTTAAATCCTGCACAAGAATTCAAATTATAAAACTATCAACCAAAATAAGCCTTGCAAAGTGTTCTCGATGAAACCTAATTTTAAAAATGGACAATCGTGTCACCTAATTAGTCAACGTTCCTTGATCATTTTTCTAGTCATACCGTAATTATATTTAGATGTATAATAAGGGCTGGTATATATGATTTCCACTATACCTATTTAATTTAATCTTAGTATAGTAGTGTGATATGACTCTAAAAAAATGGAGAAGTACACCAACCTAATAACATGGTTCTCAAGAGTGTGTTGTTCTAGTTAGTCTCGGTTCCATAAACATAAATCATGACATTAAAGTATATCTATCATGATTCATGGAAACCAAAATATAAATAATAGGACAAGGATACCCAAAATTAAGAATCCCATATCACCATTTGTTATATTCCAACTCAAATAACACAATCAAATGACAAATTTGAAAACAAAGATAAAACTAATGATATGATTACAAGAACATAAATAATGGAATATATCACATAAAAAATTACATTAGATATACATAAATTTCATCATACAATGTTTTGTGAAAAGAGATGAATTTCACAGTAGATTTAAAAACTGATTCAAAACATGCTCACAACCCTTTCTAAACAGGTTTAACAACAAAAATAATACTTGTAACCACGATCATCCATATCCTTCTAAAAGGAATAAATCAAGGAAATGAAAAACATAATGAATGCTTTCTAAAAATACTTTTAGAAGGATTCAACCATACCTTTGAAAATACATATAATCCTTCAGAAACAATATTTACTCATTGTCGATGTCGCACCTCCTTAAAAACATAATGATTGGACATCTCATACTTGAGGAAAACAACTCATACCATCCAAACATGTTTAGGTATTTCAATTTTAGCTATTGTAAAATAAAGAAAGAAAAATTGAAATGAGAGTATATAATTTTGATGATTCAAAAGGTGACGTTTCTCACTAAATAAAAAGTAGGAATTGAACATTTATGTATAGGAAAAAACAACCAGAACTACTCATACCTTCCCATTGAAGCCAAATTCAAGTGCTGTCATGTAAAACTAAATAATAACATGATTATCAATTTTTAATTAACCCCTTGAGTTCTAAATAATATAAAATTGATGAGTTCATAACCATGAATCAAATAAAGATTAAAAATTAGTTGGTAAAAAAACATTCATTGGGATGATACATCGAATAATTTAGGCACAATATTTTCTCATTGTCGAGGTGGCACCACCTTAAAAACATAATGATTTTATGTCAAATAACTGAGAAAAACAACTCATACCTGCCAAAAATGTTCAGATAATTTAATTTAAGCTATAGTAAAATTTAAAAAAGACCGAAGAAATGAGGAAATTTTATTTTTAAGATTCAAAAGGTGACCCAGATCACTGAAAAAAATTATGAATTGAATATTTATGTATAGGAAAAAAACAACTCAAACCATTCCATTAAAGAAAAATTCAACTAATGTCAAGTAAAACTCAAGAATATCATGATTATCTATGTATCATTAACCCCTTGAGTTCTAAACAATTTAAAATTGAAGAGTTATTAACCAAAAATCAAATCAAGATGAAGAATTAGTTGGTAAAAAAATAAAATGATCAATCATACTTGAGCCATAAATTAAATGGGTCTCTTATGTATATACTCATCCATCCATGTAAATTGAAGACAATAATTCTATAATCCCATAAACATTCATCAGTATTTACATTATTAACTAAGCGAGGATCATAAAAATTGAAGTATAGTTAATAAGATTATTACATGTGGATGTAGAAACTGACATTGTATAAATATAGAGAAGTGTTATAATGTAACAAATTTAGCTGAACCAACACATACCCATATAAAAATTTGTTTATCCATGTGAATCCATCTCCTAAAATCAATAGAATCTACACATAAGTTACCAAAAAAGGAAAAAGTCACTATAAGTAGACATTTGAGAACAAATGAATCAAAAAATACACTATGTATTTAAACATAAAATCAAGAACTGAACGAAGAGATGTTTCTACCAAAAGAAATCATAAAACAATATTCAGTCTAGAAGATTGAAGGAGCATTCATCGGAAGAAGTGATAGTCCCCGATGAATTTCTAGGTACCTATTTCATTTGAACTGATACCTTACCAATAAAACACCTATTATTATATGCGAACCAGACTCTTGAAATCAAAATAATCAACACATCAGAAGACAGACAAAGAAAACATCGAGAAAAATGGGGGGGAAATTACTGAAGTAGTGAGCAAAAATATGCTGACCTTAGATTAATTTTTTCGAAAAAAATTTGGATAAGGAGGATAGGGTTATAGGAGAGATTTCATCCAAATCCAAACCTGGGGAAGGAAATAAAATAAATACGTCCAATTCAAACCATTTCAGAGCATCGAAGTTGAGCCATAATTCATTTGATGTGGGTTGTCGATTTATACACCGTTGTATGGGTATGGTTTCCAATGAATTAAAAATGAATGATTCCGAAGGAGGAGCCGAGCATTGATTTGAAAACCATAGATTTGACTAGTTGACGGTGTTGACTGAATCAAAGGTGTTTCAAAAAGGAGAGATTCAAGGAGATAAAATAAACTGTGAAGTGTAGGAGTAGGCAATGAGAATCATGAGATAGAGTGGTGTTGGCTAGAGGGGATAATCGAGAAGGGGGCAGAAGAGGGGAATCAAGGGGGGAGCAAGAACCAAGGGATTTGGGGAGGGGTGCAGGAATCGAAGTGTAGGGAGAGGGGATTTTCTGAGGTATTTTGGGGAGGGTATTGCGAGATGGAGGTATTTACTGATAGCGATTCAGATAGCGGTTGAATTTTTAAGGTGACACTTGAGCATAGAGAATTCCAAGTTTAGTATAGATAATAGATATTCAATGAATTAAATCACCCTAGTACCCAATAAACCATCAAAGTTATCCTCCATAACCTGCAACTCCACAAATTGAATTAAATAAGCCAACAAAAATTAATTAAAAATAAATATTATCAAGTTGGTAATTACTTCAATGCAACCTATCAGAGTACCTTCGATACAGATTAGACTCTAGTAATATGGAATGAATTAAATCTCCTTGATTCCCTAGAAACTGTCTAAGTGAACCTTCATAATCTGCACAAACACACATTGAATTATATAAGCCATGTAAGGGAATTAATTCAGCGATTACCTATATCTGTTGAATCTGAATTAAATCAGCCAATGTAACTCCAAAACCAACATCTGAAACTAGTCAAGTGGACAATGAGTCGAGATTTTATAATAAACAAATACATTATTCCATCATAGGGCAATAGTAATAATAATAATATGAAATTAATTAAATTACCCTAGTACCCCATAAACCATCTAAGTTATCCTCCATAACCTGCAACTCCACACCTTGAATTAAATAATCCAACTACATTAATTAAAAATTAATATTATCAAGTAGGTAATTACTTCAATGCAACCTATCAGAGTACTTCTAATGTAAATTAGATGATATGAATATGGAATGAATTAAATCACCTTGTTACCCTTGAAACCATCTAAGTGAACCTTCATAATCTGCACCAACACACATTGAATTAAATAATCCATGTAAGTGAATTAATTGATTGATAACCTATATCTGTTGAACTCGAATTAAATCATCCAAACACAACTCCACAACCTGCATTCAAAACCATATAAGTTGAAAATGAGTCAAGATTTTAAAATAAATAAATAAATTTTTCCATTATAGGACAAATAGTTAAAATATTCCAACTCATACCTACATTTAGCACCCTAAAAACATATTCACCTACAAAAGAGGAAGAAAATGGAGACTCTATTACCTAATAATATAGCACAAAATAGACATAAAATTACATATTAATTCAGTAGTCAAATTCCTATCTTATTTTATTCAGTATTTTGCTTTTACAGTTTATTAGTTGGAGATTTCAAATACCTCTTAGTAATAGTAGTATAAACCTATGAACATACATATTGAGAGAAAGATTTCTATTTTGTAATTTGAAGAAATTATGTAAATAGTCTGATTGTATTTCAATGAAGATGAATGACTAAAAGTATTGAAAATATAGTAGTAGTTATCTGGAAATAGCAATGAGATGCCTATTGATTAAGATTTCATTATTTTCAAAACAAACCTATAATAGGTGATCTGAAAGTAATAGAAACACTACCAGTTCATAAAATTGACCCATCACCAATGTATAACTGAATGAACTTGCAATGGATGAGATGAAAGTTCCAAAGTTTGTAAAAAAAAATTAGCATCGACAATTGCTGGAATATTTTTGGTTTTCATGTTGCGGAATACAGAGTTATAGTTGGTAGGGTTACATGGAGTGATTCTCAAGAGACGACCACATCGATACAACTCCAGTTTATGAATTACAATAAATGTCAGAGCATTGGAAGTATAATGATTTCAGGAGACGGAAAAGTAGTCAATGAAAACAAAGATTCGGAATCATTGGAGGAACAGGTTCACCGTAGGGATTTTGAAGTGGAAAGATAGTTCAGAAACGACTATATGTTATAGACTCATGTTTTCGAAGAAGGCTGGAGGGGGACGATGCTCAGGATCCGTAGGTTTGTCTACTAGATGAAGATGTAGAAGATGGAGGTAGAAGATTTGCTGGAACCCTAGGTTCGACTGGTGTCAGGGGGAGGAAAAAATGAGAATCCTATAGAGTGTGGGTTGATTGTGTCACGACCCGTCCTAGTGGGGCCCAAGTCGCAACTCCCCAAGCCCGCCTCCAATAGGCCAAGGGCTGGTTACTAGCACCGAGTAGGCATAATACTAACATGGGAGGCATTGCCTACAAATCTGTACACACGCACACACATCTCCAAGCCCACAGAGCTGAAATGTTAACACTACCAAAGTGGAAAAGATGCATGCATACACTAAAACCCAACCACAGAGTACGACATGAATATAAATTGCAAGAAAGTAAATCCCTGGGAAAAAAGTACAATCCCACCAAAAGAAAATATGTAACAAAGTCCAACCTATAAGGAAAAGTACTGGGACTGCAATCTGTAGCTGTAGGAACACACCTCAGCCTGCCTAATCTCACTGGGCACCTTCTGGTCCTGGTCCACCTAGAATCCTGTCAAAGGCTCTCTCATCTACACAAGACAAGACACATGCGGGCAAAGCTCGTGCAGGGGTGAGTATAACAATACCTAGTAGGACACCCCGAATGCACAAAGGAAAATACTACAAGGGAAAAATACCACAAAGGAAAGATACAGTTAGCTCCACACAATATATGTCTACAAAACATATCAAAAGAATATACAAATATACTCATACACAAATGACCATCATGATACCACCACTAGGATCCAGCTCAAAGATTCCACTAAGTATGCAACCGAGAGAACCCACTCCTAGGTCTGAAGAGAGAGATATGAAGTACTCGTTTCAGGAGAACACACTCCTAGGTCTGAAGAGAGAGTTACGAAGTACTCGTTCCGGGAGAACACACTCCACAAGTACTTGGGAACATGACGCTCAGATGAGGATCAAAACCAAAATCCATGGGGTGATTCTGACAACTTAGTCTGAGCTAATCCGCTATGCAGAGGATCGGTGCCCAGGTATAGTTGGTCACGTCGATACTAAGAACTCTACATAGGGTTACAGGAATGAATATACGATCCAGCTCTACATCTCACAGAGGGGATTCCAATAACTCTATTCAAGAGGACCTGCTGAAGGGATCATACTCCCGTATATAGGAAATGATACCAAAACCATCAGGGGCAAAACCATGGGTACGAACCCTAAGATTCTAGTCCAAGTCACAGAAGACATGTGACTCAAGCCATGAAGAAAAGGCTACACACCGTGTAGTGAGGTTACACTTCGTGTTCCTTGACCCCAGGTACTGCCCGTGTAAATGGCCCGTGTCATTCGTTCATGCTGTATAAAATCAAACTACACGGCATGTAGAAAAGGTACACGCCGTGTTCCTTGACCTCGAGCACTGCCCGTGTAAACGGACCATGTCATTTGTCTTGTTGGGTATAAAGAAACAAGAGGACGTGTATAAGAGGTACATGCCATGTCCGAGCACCTAGGCTCACTCTGTGTACGCTGGCCATGTGCCCGTACACGGTCTCTTCCCCTGTCCGTGTCGCCTACCCGTGTACCAGTACACGGGGTATCCCGTGTATCTGGACGGGGAGGGGTATACACGGCGTGTTCTTGGCCTTGTACCCTACCCATGTCCATGTACTCCCGGAGTACACACCGGGAAGTCCGCCGATGAACACACGTCGTGTATCCCATACTACACGGCGTGTATTCGGGAAATTTCCAGAAGCGTCATCTTCCTCCGCGTGCCTCGGCTAATCCTCTAGATCTTGATCCAACCGCCTGATCATCACGAAACTCCAGATTTGGGGTCGTCCCACCCCTAACAAACTGATTCCGTCAGTTTCGGGCTCCCGATCGGCCTTCAAAATGCATCCCGATCAATCCGCATGAAAACGCTCGAAGAACGGGAACTTCCGAACCACATCGATTTGTCCGCCGCCATCGTCGCCACACCTCCGTTAGGTCATATCGATGTTTGATCTCTGATTTTAGATCATTGTTCCAACAAACTAGCATGAAACGATCGAATTTCCCCATGAACGTGAAGAACATGCACGAAGAACGCGTTGGAATTGGGAGAAAAAAAAACACAGCAATCAAGAGGGATGAACCTCGATCGATGTTCATGTCGCTCTTGGTTCGTCACCATTAGAAGGTTGAGAAAAAACCAAAAAAATCTCCAGAATCAAATCCCACGATTCCCGTAAAATCCCATCCCGCAAGAACGATTGATCTGCAGGCTAATATGTTCGTGGATTAGTCCGTGTTCGTCGTGGAAATCAAAAATAGGTAAGAAATATCACAAGTAAAAAATCCTACCGGTATTCAGCGGCGTTCATCAGCGATGATCCGGTCGCTGCGTCATCGTCGCCGCGTCGGGAGGTTTTCTCCAGAGCCTCTAGAGGAAATTAGAGTTAGGGGGATTGTAACCCTAACCCTACCTATGAGATCAATATTTAAAAGAATAATAGATTTCGTTTTAACAAGGATTTAAATGAAATATATTAATTAAATATTTTATTATGGTTACGTCCAAAAACCAGATTTCACTACCAACCTGTGCCAGCCGAAGTTAGGCCTCACCTAGGGGAAAAATGTTGTTCTAAACGCAACGGTGCCCTCAAGTTTCTAATCCGAGCACCCGTTCAAATGTTATTCCACTTTTTCAGGAAAACCGCACGCACACATTTATTTAATTATTAAATTAAAATCAAAAATTTGTTCCGGGATCACCGGGCCTCAGAACTACACACCACCTCAGATCCTGGACTTGAATTAATTCCAATATAATATTAGAATAATACATGGAACAATACGGGACATTACATCACACCCACCTTAGGGCTTTTCCATCCCCGAAAAGCCAAAACAAAGGCTACTCAAAATGATGTGGGTACTGCACGCTAATCTGAGCCTCCCGTTCCCATGTGCTCTCTTGGAGATTCATGTGCTGCCACCGAACATGCACCAAGGGAATAGCTCGCCCATGAAGGATCTTCTCCTGTCGATCCTCGATCTCCACTGGGTACTCAGAAATGGTCGCTCCATCATCGATGTCCAGCTCACCCAAGTCGATAACGTTCGATGGATCATGCACGTACCTCCGTAGATGCGACACATGGAAGAAGTTGTGTACCCAGTCTATCTAAGGAGGTTGAGCGAAGCGATACACCACCTCAACAACTCTACGCATATTCTGAAAAGGGCCAATGAACCTCACAGATATCTTGCCACCACGGCCAAATCTCAGCAATCCCCGCCGAGGTGATACCTGAAGGAACACATGGTCTCCCTCCTCGAACTCCAAGGGCCTCTGCCTTTTGTCGGCATAAGTATTCTGCCGACTCTGTGTAGTCTTCATCCACTACAGGATGACCTACACCTTCTCTGTAGTAGCTCTGACCATCTCTGGGCCCATAAGTACAGACTCTCTTGGGTCAGTCCAGCAAAGCGGTGACCTGCAAGGTCTCCCGTACAGATCCTCGAATGGTGCCATACCAATAGTCGAATGATAAATGTTATTATAAGAAACTTTCACCTGTGGTAGGTGATCCTCCTAGCTATGACCAAAGTCAAGAATTCAAGCTCGAAGCATATCTTCGAGGAACTGAATGGTATGCTCTGTCTGGCCATCAGTCTGGGGATGGAACTCTATGCCCAAGCGTAACTGAGTCCCAAAAGATTCCTGCAATTCCTTCCACAACTGGGATGTGAAACAAGCATCACGATCTGAGACAATCGTGGATGGAACTCCATGAAGTTTGACTATCTCCTGCACGTAGAGGCGTCCCAGGCTATCCACTGAACTTTTCTCCCGTATGGATAGAAAGTGGGCCGACTTGGTGAGTCGATCAATGATCACCCAGATGGAATCATGTCCCCTAGACATACGTGGTAGACTCGTCATGATGTCCATGGATATCCCGTCCCACTTCCACTCTGGCACCTCAAGTGGTTGAGTCAAACCTGCTGGCACCAGGTGCTTAGCCTTTACTTGGTGACAAGTAAGGCACCGAGAGACGAACTCTGCCACATCCTTCTTCATTCCGGGCCACCAGAACTGACGTTAGAGGTCCTGATACATTTTTTCTATGCCTGGATTCACTGCCAAAGTGGATGTATGAATCTCCCTCAAAGCCTCCTCCCGCAATGTCACTTGTACTTCCGTTCTCCCTCTGAAAAGAACAACATGCTCCCCACCTTCTGAATATCCATTAGGAGCATTTCCTGTGGATATATGAGCACGTAGAGTCTCATAGATAGCATTCTCGCGCTGTGTGTCCCTGACTCGCTGTTAGAGTGGAGGGGTAACAACCATCGACTAAAGGTAATATCCCTCATCTCCATCCACGAAGGATAACTATAAGGAGGCCAACTGCCTCATCGCCTCATACAGCAAAAGTGAACTAGATTTCCTAATGAGAGCATCTGCCACCATGTTCCCCTTCCCAGGATTTTAAACGATCTCAAATTCATAATTCTGGAGGAACTCAAGCCATCTCCTGTGTCTCAAATTCATATCCTTCTGAGAAAAGATACATCTGAGACTCTTTTTATCAGAGTAGATGGTAAACTGCTCGCCCATCAGGTAGTGCCGCCACATCTTCAATGCGAAGACTACCGCTTCCAACTCGAGATCATTTGTCGCGTATTTCTACTCGTGTGGCCTCAATTAACGTGAGACATAAGCAATCAGAAGTTTCCTCTACATCAGGACACAACCAAGACCTGTTCCTAATGCGTCGCAGAACACTACCTACTCGACACCCTCCCCCAGTAATCTCAAGATCGGGGAGCTAGTCAGACTCTGTCTCAACTGCTGGAAAGCCTGCTGGCATCTCTCTGTTCACACGAAAGGATGTCCCTTTCGGTTCAAAGATATCTTGGGTGCTGTAATCCTAGAGAAATCAAGGATGAATCTATGATAGTAGCCTGCCAAACCAAAGAAACTCCGCACTTCCGTCATGCTCTGGGGTGGCTCCCAAGCAAGCACTGCCTCCACTTTGGATGGGTCCACTACTACACCAACTAACGAGATGACGTGTCCCAGAAAGTGGACCTCCTGTAACCAGAACTGACACTTCGACAGGTTCCCATACAACTGGTGCTCTCGAAGTGTGTCCAGAACCATCCTTAGGTGTCTCGCATGCTCCTCCTCAGACGTAGAGTACACAAGGATATCATCGATGAAGACCACTAAAAACTGGTCTAGATATGACTGAATGATCCGGTTCAAGAGTCCCATGAACACTGCCAGGGAATTCGTCACGCCGAAGGGCATCACCAAGTACTCATAATGACTGTAGTGGCATCTGAAAGCCGTATTCGGTATATCCTCATCTCGTACTCGCAACTGGTTATAGCCTGATCATAGATCAACCTTCGAGAACCATCGTGCCCCTCTCATCTGGTCGAAGAGGTCATCAATCCCTGGTAGTGGATACCGGTTCTTCACGGTCACCTGATTCAAGTGCCGGTAATCCACACATAGCCTCAGGCTCCCATCCACATTATTCAAAAATAGCACTTGGGCCGCCCAGGGTGAAACACTGGGTCTCACAAAGCCCTTCTTCTGCAAGTCGTCCATCTGCACCCTCATCTCATGAAGCTCTACAGGAGCCATCCGATATTCTGATGCTGATATCAGTGTCGTCCCGAGTTGCAACTCAATGCAGAAATCTATCTCCAGATGGGGAGGTAGCCCGAGAACATCCTATGGAAATACGTCCTCATACTCAGCCACTACTACTGGAAACTGGAAACTCGTAATGTCTACTTCGCCAAGGGCTAGGCTAGCCAACTTATGTGAAATTGGTTGTGCCCTCCTATGCACGAGTCCATCTTGCGCTGCCTGGGTCTCTCTTTCACCAACAAAAGAGAACCACATTCCATCCCTGCAGACACACCATACCCTTCTCCTAAAACAGACGATCTGGGCATTAACTATGGATAGCAAATCCATACCAAGAATGATATCGTAAGGCCTCGACGCTACAACCAAGAGGTTCCAACTGAAACTCTCACCTCCAAGGGTTAGGTCACACTTTCTACAGAGGTGTGTGATCTTTGAATCTTCTCTGGTCGGTGTTTCTAAGTGTAAGGGTTGAGTCAATGGCTCAACTGGAATCTCAAGCTCTTAAAAAAGATAAGCATACCAAATGGAATGACTAGCACTTGTGTCTATCAGTACGGAATCCAATATAGAAAAGACAAAGATAGTACCTCTAATAATTCTGGGAGTACCTGGGTCATAAGCCTCTGCCGCCTATAGCTGTCCGTACCTATGTCCACTGGCTCCCTGAACCTGGGGTGGACCTCCTAGGGGTGGTGGTTGTAAAGGGTCAAAACGCCGACCACCTCCAACTGCTCTCCCAGCTCCTCTACCACATCCGCTACCTCGCAGATTTGTCTGCTCCACACATTGCCTCTGCCTCGGTGGTCCATCCACTGCTCCCGTGTCAGTAGTATGACGTGTTGGAAAATCTCGAGCGAGATATCCCCTACCATCACATGAGTAGCATCGCCTCTCTCGAGGCTGGCTTGATGTGCCCTGCGAACCCTGTATGGTAGATCCCCTATCCTAGGATATCCTATGAAAACGTCTCCCTTGCCTGGGTCCCGGACGTCGGCTCCCTGCTGTCGAGGTCTCTGCTCCAGCTCGCCCACTGCTGACAACTACTGGTTGTCTCTGCTCTACCAAGAAGACCTCAACCACCAAAGCCTACTCGAGCACCCCAGCATATGTAAGAATGATCATAGGGATGATGATATCTTGTATATCTCTACGCAAGCCCTGCTCAAAGGTCCGATCTCTGAAGTACTGATCTCTGACCATATCCATCGAGTAATGAGAGCGGTCGATAAACCTCTACAAATAGTGAGCCACTGTCATGGTTCCCTGCTAGAGATGAAGAAGCTCTTGTATGCGTACTGCTCTCAGGGTAACCGCTGAAAACTCCTGTCTGAAGAGATGCTCAAACTCCGACCAAGAGAGTGTCGCCTCGTCGTGAGTCTGGATAACCAAACTCCACTATCATCCTGTTGAGCCCTGCAGAAGGCTTGCTGCTAGGATCAACATCTGGTCTGCTGGTGTCCTGACCAAATAGAAGACTCTGGTCACTGCCTCAAGCTAGTCCTATGCTACCTGAGGGTCAAGCTCGCCTCGAAACCTGTGGGGTCTCTGTCTCTGTAACTCATGGAGTGCTCTCAGCCTGCACTCCTCCTCTACTGGTACAGCAAGCACTAAAAACTGCTCCACAGGCGGCGGGATAACTGGCACACCACCCGATGGTAAAACTGGGGGATCCGGTCCCTGTATCGAGGCTTCGTCACTGAGAGGGTCATCCTCGTGATTGAGCTGCTGGATCCTAGCTGGTGCGAGTCGCGAAGGCATCATGTTAAAGAAACAAGATGTATCTTAGTTAGTGAGTATATCTGGAGAGTTGACTAAAAAAGGACATGGAAACCACAACCCATTCATGTATGATGCATGTACCATTATTCTCCCCCCAACTAGTGTTCTCATGTTCTGAGTCAAAAATAAAGTTATCAGAGTCCTGGTGTATGGATACGTCGGCTGCCCACACCAGCACTAGTGTCCCTGGCCTGAAAGACGAACACAAAACACTTAACACTGTTTCCCCAAACCTACTCAAAGACTATCAGTCGTAAGGTAGAACCGACCACCTCTGATACCACTCTATCATGACTCGTCCCAGTGGGGCATTAGTCGAAACTCCCCACGCCCGCCTCCAATAGGCCAGGGGCTGGTGACTAGCACCAAGTAGGCATACTACTAACATGGGGGGCATTGCCTAAAAACATGTACACACACACACACATCTCCACGTCCACAAATCTGAAAAGTAAACACTCCTAAGGTGGAAAAGATGCATGCATACACTAAATTCCAACCACAGAGTACGACATGAAAGTAAAGTGCACGAATGTAAATCCCTAGGCCAAAAGTAAAATCCCACCAAAAGAAATTATGTAAGAAAGTCCAACCTGATAGGAAAAGTTCTGGGACTGCAATCTGTAGTCGTAGGAACACACCTCGGCCCGCCAGATCTCACTGGGTACTGTCTGGTCTTAGTCCACCAAGAATCCTGTCAAAGGCTCGCTCATCTGCACAAGACACGACACGTGCATGCAAACCTCGTGCAGGGGTGAGTATAAAAATACCTAGTAGGAAACCCCAAAACCACAAAGGAAAATACAACAAGGGAAAAATACCACAAAGTAACGATACAGTCATCTCCACATAGTATATGTCTACAGAACATATCACAAGAATATCCAAATATACTCATACACAAACAACCATCAAGATACCTCCACTAGGATCCATCTTGAAGATTCCACAAAGTATGAAACCAGGAGAACCCACTCCTAGGTCTGAAGAGAGAGATAAGAAGTACTCATTCTAGGAGAACACACTCCTAAGTCTGAAGAGAGAGATACAAAGTACTCATTCTGGGAGAACACACTCCACATGTACTTTGGAACATGATGATCAGTAATGGATCACAACCAAAAGCCATGGGGTGATTCCGACAACTCAGTCTGAGCTAATCCGCTAAGAAGAGGATCAGCACCCGGGTAATGTTGGTCAGGTCGATACCAAGAACTCTACCTAGGGTTCCAGGAATGAATAGAGGATCCGGCTCTACATGTCATAGAGGGGATTCCAACAACTCTATTTAGGAAGACCTGCTGAAGGGATCATACTCCCGTATATATGAAATGATACCAAATCCTTCAGGGGAAAACCCATGAGTACGAACCCTAAGAAGCTAGTCCAAGTCACAAAAGACAAGTGACTCAAGCCATGATGAAAAGGTTACGTGGCGTGTAGTATGGTTACACACCGTGTTCCTTGACCCTGGTTACTGCCCGTGTAAACGGCTCGTGTCATTCGTTCAAGCCATATAAAACCATACTACATAGTGTGTAGAAAAGGTACACGCTGTGTTCCTTGACCCCGGGTACTGCTCGTGTAAACAGCCCGGGTCATATGGATTGCTGGGTAAAAAGCAACTACACAACATGTAGAAGAGGTACACGCCATGTCTGAGCACCTAGGGTCACTCCGTGTACGCTGGCCATGTGCCCGTACATGGTGTTTTCCCGTGTCCGTGTTGCCTGCCCGTGTACCAGTACATAGGGTATCCCATGTATCTGGTTGTGTTTGGCCGGGGAGGGGTATACACAACATGTACTTGGCCGTGTACCCTGCTCTTGTCCGTGTACTCCTGGAGTACACGCTGGGTAGTCCTCCGACGAACACACGCTGTGTATCCCATACTACATGGCATGTAGTCGGGAAATTTCCAGAAGCGTAGTCTTCCTCCACGCTCCTCGGCTAATCCTCCGGATCTTGATCCAACAGCCTGATCATCACGAATCTCCAGATTTGGGGTTGTCCCACCCCTATGAAACTGATTCCGTCGGTTTCGGGCTCTCGATCGGTCTTGAAAACACATCCCGATCAATCTGCACGAAATTTTTAGAAGAACGGGAACCTCCGAACCACATCTATTTGTCCGCCGCCATCTCCGTTGCACCTCCATTTGGTTGTCTCGATGTTGGATCTCCGATTTCAGATCATTGTGCCAACGAACGAGCGCGCAATGATCAAATTTCCCCAAGAACGCAAAGAACATGCACGAAGAACACACCAGAATCAGGAGAAAAAAACACATCAATCGAGAGGGATGAACCTCGATCGATGTTCGTGTCAATCGTGGTTTGTCACCATTAGAATGTTGAGAAGAAACCAAAACAATCTCAAGAATCAAATCCCACGATTCCCTCAAAATTCCATCCTACAAGAATGATCGATCCGCTGGATAATATGTTCGTGGATTTGTCCACATTCATCATTGAAATCAAAAACAAGGACGAAAAATCACAAGGCAAATTTCCTACCAAGATTCCGCAACGTTCGTTGGCGTTGATCTGGTCGCTGCGTCGTCATCTCCGTGTTTGGAGGTTTTCTCCAGACCCTCCAGAGGAAATCAGAGTTAGGGGGATTGTAAACCTAAGCCTCCCAGTGAAATATCTATTAAAAAGAATAAGAGATTTTGTTTGAACAAGGATTTAAATAAAAATATTTAAATAAAATATTTTATTACGGTTACATCCAAAAACCAGATTTCACTACCGACCTACGCCGACCGAAGTTAGGCCTCACCTAAGGTAAAAACCCTATTTCGAATGCAACGGTGCCCTTAGATTTCTGATCCAAGCACCCGTTCAGAAGTTATTCCACTTTTTCCGAAAAACCACACATGCACGTTTATTTAATTATTAAATTAAATTCAAACATTTGTTCTGGGATCACCGGGCTTCAGAACTGCACGACGCCTCAGATCCTGGTCTCGAATTGATTCCCATATAATATTTGAATAATACATGAAAAAATCCAGGACATTACAGACCAACAGAGGGAGGACGACGGAGAGAACTATTTGAGGGGAGGATAGATCATGATACGCAATACCCTCAGTGGGAGGAGTAGTGGAAAATAGAAACGCAGAGAATGAAAATGTGATGGGGAGGCCGATTGGGTGTGGGAGTAGGAGGGAGTGAATTGTAGAGAAAGGGAGCAGCAGAGGGATGTAGAAGTATGGTGGCTTGACACGTATGCATAATGGGATATGGTGGATTATTAGAGTGACACGTGGTAGTGCAGGATACCTAAGAATAATATATTTAGTAAATTAGTAATAAATATTATTAATTTGTAATAATTAGTTAAAAAAGTAATAATTAGTAATTATATGTAATAATTAGTAATAATTATTAATAATTAGTAATAATTAGTAATAATTAATAATAATTAGTAATAATTAGTAATCTATTATATCTACTAAAGCTGGGTTCCTACACACTGACTTGTTCCCTCCACAATCACCCACATCACCAAAAGTACAATTCCATTCCCGAAAATACCCCAACACCGTTAACCCCTACTTCCTAAATCGTATTTTTTCTAGGGTTAGCTAGGGTTTCTGCATTACTCAACGATGCTACGATCCCTCTCCTGCCATAATCTCATCTCCAACTGACTGCTCCTCCACCGCGTGCTCTACATCAGCGTGCTCCACCTCCGCGTGCTCTGCCTCCACATGCTCCACCTCCACGTCCTCCGCATTGGCGTGCTCTGTCTCTGCCTACTCCAACTCCCCGTCCTCCGTCTCCTCCACCTCTGTGTGCTCCTCCTCCGCGTGCTCTGCCTCCGCGTGATCTGCCTCCATGTGCTCTGAATCCATGTCCTCCGCCTCCACATCCTCTGAAACCAACAACTACACCTTCAGATCTTCCAAGTATTGGTCCTCCACTCCCCACTAGCTATTTTATTATCTGTTGTTTGAATGGATCCTTTGATTTTTGTCATCTACATGGATTCCATTCTGCATGCCACAATTTCTTCGCATGTTATATTTTATTATGGAATTATATCTCTATTTATTTGTCTGGAGACCTTTGATAGGAATCCATCATTCGATTTGGTTTTTCATTGAGTGATTGCAGACAATAATTTCAGGTTTTTATCAATTTTTTAGTGAAGATGAAGTGGGAATTGAGGTTCCCAATTGGATATGTGCTCCTCATTCTTTGTGGCACTGAACCCCTATATCAGTTCTTATGATTTTAGGTGAATTTAAATCATGAATTTATTTGAGTAATCATGTTTCAATGACAGTATTTCAATGGATAAAAGGGTTCCTTGGAGATCCCAGGTAAACCACGTACCCCTATAGTTTTATTTAATAAGGTCGTCCATTGAATTTCTACTACATCATAACTTTAATGTGGAGGTCATTTGTATATCCTTCATAATTCCAGTAATATTATATTTAAATGGAATTTTTTTCCCCACAAATATCAATAGGTTTCTTTGTCTCCAAATTTGATGATTGCTAGAAATAGTATTATGGATAGAAGTGGTTTTTAACATGATGGAAACCCTCTGAATTTTCAAGGCAGCAAGAGAAGATAGATTCAAGAAATAATTCTACCAACTGCAGCTTATCATCCGTGGGGAGTCATGAACTATCCAGATGCAAGCGGTAAGCCTCCCAGAGCATGATATTTTTTGTTGTTTATGAACCATCCCAGTTTTAGAAAATCCCTCGACTTTCATTCCTAAAGAAATGAGGTAACATACATACTTTATGGAATTACACAAC
Organism: Viscum album; assembly: GCA_963277665.1. Classification (NCBI taxonomy): domain Eukaryota; kingdom Viridiplantae; phylum Streptophyta; class Magnoliopsida; order Santalales; family Viscaceae; genus Viscum; species Viscum album. The sequence goes on from OY728128.1 coordinate 67,183,000, forward strand.
CTTATAAGAATTTTTTGTTTCATTGTTATTTTTGGTTTTGTTGATTGTGTTCTCCTTATGTTCATCAATACCAATCCCTTTTCTGCATCTTTTACTATTTGCTGGTTATCCAAAAGTAATGAAACATTTATACTAATTTTTCCTATTTCAATACTTCAAGTACACATGTTTAATCTACTCAGACTTTATTTATTAACCATTCACTGTTAGTCATGTTTACATTCAATTAATCATAGTAAGTAATTTTAACTTGTTACATTTGAACATATGATTCTAGAAGTGATGTTCCTTCTGATTTAATAGAGATTAAATTACAATCAACACAATATTCAGTGATTACATTCTCATTATAATGATTGACTGTCTTTAGAATATATATTGTCTACACTTTTATCATAGTACTGAAATCCATGGTTATATTATATTCCTTTAAGATTAAATAAAAAGATATAGAATACAAACTTGAACTTCCCATCGAGATCTAGAGATGGAAGATTTTAAAGAAGACTACTACGACAACAACTTGTATCAGGTAAGATTTTTTCTATTCCTGTCTTGATATTGTCCCATTATTTATAAATCAGAGGCTTATATATTTACTATAACTGCAATTATATAGGAAAAATATCTTTTAAAAACATTGATGCAAATGAAGATATTACACCAACATGATGAACTCAAACAAGAACACGTATGGATTTTTCATCTCTACCCAGTAATGCTAAGTTCAATTTAAAAAGCCCATTACATTTTCTTTGGTGAGTATATTGAAAACCGAAATATCATAACTCTATAATATATTAGATTCCTGGCTGAAAATGTTTATTTCTAGTTTAGTGAAAAATTTAAAATAATAATAACTATTGGAAAATATTGTACAAGCGAAGTGGTCACACCTGCTAATAGCATAGAATGACGTTGATGCATTCCATTACCACCTATATCCGCTAATGGTTTGTCTCATTTACAATATCAAATTTAATTACATTGATTTTGTACTTCAAAATAGATAACCTTGTCTTTCTATAATATCTCATCTCCTTGTTTCACTATCCCTCAAAATGGTTTGAATTTGGAAACAAAATCTGCTCAATCAAACAATGGAGGACAAAGAATTAATACCATTATACAACACAAACTTTTATTCTATGAGAATGTTGTCATTGAAATTTTATTACCTATATGGTTTATAAGTTACACATCTATTAAACGACTACTTATTAGATTATTATTCATACAAGGTATTAATAAAAATGATCATACATTCTATGATTTTTACATGATTCTGCACAGTTCTATGAAAGAACTGCATGTTTTTCCTGAATTTTTAATTATGATGTTTAATGTAATTGCACAGTCATATGTTTCTGTAGAATGTGTTATATTTTGTGTCTTCAAATGATTTAGTAGTACTTTTCATGTACTTTAAATGTTTCTAGGAATTTCTATGTTACTCCAAATTTTAATTATATTTTCAGTCAAAATATGTTTGTGTTATCTATTTAATATTGTTGACGAACCATTGTTCTAGAGATGTTAGAATTTGTGTTTGTTTTCTGACATTGAAACATTGTTATGTTACCCTTTTATTGTTTTGTTAGCATATCTATGTTTACATGTTTCTTTTACTTCAACTATATATAATTTATATTTCTAATTTCTTTCATATTAAGACAATGTTAATTTAAACATATGTGGTTTACCTTTCTATGGAAAAAAGACATAGAAAAATAGTTGTGTTTTCCGGGTTGATTGGATTATCCGCAATACTTTTATGGAAAAAAGTCATCGAAAAACAGTTTTTTGTCCATCAGCCCATAATTTTTCATATTAAATTTATCAAATTATCTTCAGGATTAAAATTCCATGATTTCACATAACATCAATGTTGAATTACTATATGATTCAATAAGGGAGAAATGCATTTCCGAGGTTTCTGGAGAGGGTATGTCCATGCCTGACTCATAGTTATTCCATACATGGTTATACAATATTTAGTGTTACAGAAGCACATGGTGATTATTGGTGTCTCATCCACATGGTAATAATTTCCTTTACTCATACCAAATATGACTTATGATTAATTTTCTAAATCCCTGGATTTTGTACATATAGTTGGATGATGTATTTAATTCGAGCAGTGGATATCAATTTGTTACATTCTTTAGTCAGTATTTGAATTTTCAATATCCATTTCTCTGTTTTTCCCTATAGTTTAATTTTGTAACCCGATTTATATTGTTGTTCATTGGTGAAAATTTTTACCTTAAAAGGTTTTCTTTACTTTTTCCAATGCATTAAATGAAAAGAATATGAAGACCACTACACACAGTATGAAGACTGTTCTTGTTTCGAAGAATCACTGAGGGAAGATGGTTCCTCCATCATGATGTATTTTAGTAGGTAATCACTTATTTCTTGGTTGGTGTTTGACAATCCTGGATTATTTGATTTGAGGGGATTTTTTCGGTTTTATATCATAATAGATAACTGCTTCATTATGTTAGGGTTAAATTGTTTGATTGTAATTTATTTTTACCAGGTTTAAAATATTTTAATGATTAATATATAATTCATTAGGATGGTGGGGAAATTCTAAAATATGATATTCTACTACAATAGATAAAACTGAGAAGGAAAAGAAGGCTCAAGTTGTTCTGAAAGATGAAACTACAATTTTGGCACTCCAAATAAAACATCGGGGTATAACGTCTGTGAGCAAGAGGTTGTTGACAAATGGTAACATACTTGACTCAATTATGGAACACCAAATTATACATCAGGTTATATCATTAACCTTTTTTCAGATTGAAAGTATTTATTTTTAATTTTCTATTTTCAAAAATTATTTCCCTTATTTCCTTGGGTTTATTGTTATTCAATGTTGGATTAAAGTTTAAACATGTATGTTTTAACATGGTGATTGACAAGTGTTACAAATCTATTTCAACACGTTCCCTGTGGTGGTTTCAATGGTTTCTAATTTTATAGTCAATTTTCTAAAACATGTCTTTTTTTGTTTATATTCCAATTTGTTTTATAGTGAGTTGTCAATCTATTTTTTATATATTTTTGGGTCTCTGGTTTACTCTAATGTACTTATATTTTACATCCCGTCAATGTTATCCTTTCCATTTTCCTCCTCTCCCTTATAATTCTAATATTTTGTATTATATTTCCTATGTTATCATTATATATAATTATATTTTTATCTAATTTTTCTGGCCTACATCATATCCCCGTTAATCCAAAATTTCCATCATTAGCATTGAATCCAAAAAAAATATACTAGAGAATGTATTTTATTTCTTGCCTTGATGTTTACAATTTTGTTATAATAATGAGGACCAAATTTCATTAGAGGTTTTGAGAGGATAAACTCAAATTATGCAAGTTTGTCATTTTGAGTTGGTTCCTACTCATGATCAGGTATACAATTTCCTTCAATCATCCTCTTTATGAGTTTCCTTTGGAATTGATAACCTTTTATTATCAGTAAGGATGAACTTGGAGATTATGGATACTCTTTCATTATCAAAGGATTATTCTTGTTTGGTTTTCCATTTTCTACTCAAATTATATAATCAGGAATTTGGTTTCATTTTGAGGAGATCTTTGAGTTTAGTTTGGGGTTTTCAATGAGATTGACTTTTTTTCTGCTTTTATGCTGCTATATGGCTTGACTATGTTCCACATGATGTTCTATTATCTTTTTGAGAATTATCAATATTTTCTATGGCCAATTTGTTGATAACAAGTATGAAACTCATGTGTTTTGCTGTAATTTCAATGTTTTTCTTTACTTCTAGTCACTGGATGTTTCAGATTGGTCTTTCCTTATGTGTACGACTCTTTTTGACTATGTGTTTGAGCCTGTATCATAAAAGGTAGGTGTTTTCTGATTGGAAAAAGGTCACATTATGCTTTTTCTTCAAGGATTATGTTCGACGGGACAATCTTCCTATTGTGAGGGTTTCAGCTTCATTTTATGAAGCTATGTTGGGTTTTGACTCCTGTTTGGCTTTATACTACTTGCTATACTATTTGAGTTTTCTTGAAATAGTTTAGGGAATCTGCTTTCCTGCTCTGTGTAGATGGCAGTTCTATCGTGATAAGACCCCTTAAGCAGTTTTTCTCCCTTAAGGATGGATCATACTCTCAGAGGAAGGATGATAGTTTCTCATCTATTCATCTTTGATGATCAACTTTCTCTGCATGAAGGAAAGATACCTCATTTCTGGAAGTCACAGGTTGGCTGTCTTAAAGTCTTGATCATTATTTTGATCCCTATCCTTATTTCCAGTAAAAGTGACTTCCCATTTTCTGATTTTTCAGTTTTTCCCTACTGTAGAGGTGGACTATAATGTGAAGCCAACAATCAAGTATGGGCTACCAATTCATCAAAAACTCCCATATATGCTTTTCATTTTGTAACATGTATTTATGAACATCATTAAACTTGTAGGATTCTTTTAATCAAGATGGTAAAAAAATTTAGTCTTAAAAGTATTGTTTTCATGTGATTGATTCTGATTTGCTGAATTTCATTTTATTCAATGCTCTCCATCATGACATCTCTTTATTTTGACCAATAATATTCCAATAATAAGTATCACAATTTTGTGATTTCAATATATTGAATATTCATGTTCCTTATTAACTTTGAAACATAGTATTGTATTCTTAAAAATAAGCATTGAACCATATCATTGTGCGTACACATAAACTAGGAATTTTGTTATTTCACCGTGCAAATGTACTGGAGAGTACTAGTAATTGGTAATAATTAGTATTAATTACTAATAAATTCTAATAAATAGCAAAAAAATAGTAAAAAATATTAAAAAATATTAATAAATATGATGAAATAGTAATAATTAGTAATAATTAGTTATTATTAGTAATAATTAGATATTTTTAGTAGTAATTATTTATAATTAGAAATAAATTGTAATAAATAGTATTAAATAGTAATAACCAGTAATAACTAGCAATAAAAAGAAATAAATAGAAATAATTAGTAATAATTAGTAATAAATAGTAATTAGTAGTTACAATTAGTATTAATTAGTAATAATTAGTAATAATTAGTAGTAATTAGTAATAATTAGTAATAACTAAAAATAATTGTCAATAATTTGTAATAATTAACAATAATTAGTTATAATAAGTAATAATTAGTAATAATTAGAAATAATTTGTAATAATTTGTCATAATTAGAAAACAATCATACTAAATAGTACTAAATTGGTATAAATAGTAATAAATAGTACTAAATAGTAATAAATAGTTACCAATAGTAATAAATAATAATAATATGTAATAATTAGTAATATTAGTTAATAATTTATAATACTTAGTAATAATTAGTAATAATTAGTAATAATTAGTAATAAATAATAATAAATTGTAATAAATAGTAATAAGTAGTAATAATTTCTAATAATTTGTAATAAAAATTAATAGATCATAATAAATCATAATAAATCAAAATAAATCATAATAAATCATAATAATTTTGAGTACATTGGCAAATTGGCACAATTTCCGATGGATTGGCAGTATTCCTTTTGATCGATGCTTCAGCTCCTTGCCACTTTTTCCAATGAAATTATAATAAAAAATATGTTCGACATAAGTTAAATTAGATTTTTCATATTGATTAAATTTAGAGAATGTTGGAAGGCGGTGAGCCGTCAAAAAAAGATGCTCTTTTCCCTAACAAATCATCGCCTTGCAAATTTCTCAGACTTAAAGCACTATGAATAGTATGCTCTGACGTAAGAATATCCATTTTTGCATGCACATGCTCATGAAGGGTACTTCTCTCCATGCTCTCATGTATACAAAAATTGATATTTATAAGCTGGAGTAGACTATTCATAGTGATTTAAATTGGAGAAAGTTTCAATGGGATGATTCATTTGGCAAAAGAGCTTCCAACAATCTATTGGAAATTGTACTGATGATAATTAAGAATAATTTGTACAAAATACCTAAAATTAATAATAATTACTGGAAATTAGTATACATTTTTATAAATGATTGTAGATTAGTATTAAATATTAAAAAGTAGTATAAATAACTATAGAATAATAAACGTTATTATAAATTTTTAGAATATAGAATTTAATCTCCTTGTCTTTTTTAGAGAGTGCTTATCTTATATCTTATTATACAAAATAACTAATTATTTCATATTTTTTTGAAAAACAAGGAAGGGGAAGATGACCACAGTCATTATTAGATGATGGTTCTTGGATAACTCAGTGCAAGAATCCAAATGCATTTGGTTTAAATCCTGTATATATTGAGGGTGTTAAAAATTATTATCATTTGCATCATTAAAAGAAAAATTTGTTTCAGAAGGGAAAATAAAGTGTCCTTGAATACAATGTGCTCTGAGGACATATAACACATTTTATAATGTTGTAGCTCATCTATTGGATTTTGGGTTTTAACTAGATTATGTTTTTTGTATAAAAATGGTGAACACTGTTTTAGGTATGATATTAATAATTTGATTCTAGATCCAACCACGTTTCAAATATTAGTTCATGATGTGGTAGGTCCATCTGTTTAGCATACCGAAACACAGGATGATGTTGATTTAACTCCTTTGTTAAAACATTATTATTTATATGAGTTGTTCAAGTCTGCGGAGGATTCATTATATCCTTGTTACAAGATAAGAAAGTTGGAAGATGTTTCTTAAATTATTGCCACTAAATCAGACAATGATATGTAAAATTAGTTTTTTTTATCAGATATTCTCTTTGTTAAAAACTCTGCTACCTGAAGGAAATGTGTTGCCTCCAAATATTTTTGAGAGAAATAGCCTGCATTCTAATATGGGTGTTGGTTATCAGAAGACTCATACATTTTCCCATGAAAGTGTCTTATATTATTGTGGAAATGAGTTGTGGGATAGTTTTCCTACATGTTCCCAATAATGGTATTAAGAAGATCAACCCGGTAATTTTTCATTTGTTCTTATAAAAAAATTGAGATAAATCCTGCTCATAACCAGAATATAGCATTTATTTATGTCTCAGAACAAATCATCAATGATATCATGGAACAAAACCAACATTTCAACAATTAAATGCTTAAATCATCTCTCGGATAGTGATTCATGGAAAACATTTGACCATGTGAATCCATCATTTTCTTTAGAAACCTGAAACATGCTATTGGGTATTTCTGCTGATGATATCTTTCCATTTGGTTCTTAGAGTAGTCAGTATTCATATATCTAATATCTTCATAGATCTATATAATTTACCTTCACAGATGTTGATGAAGGAGACATATTTTTTGACTTTATTAATTCCTGGTCATCCGACAATGAATAGTTATGCTTCATTGAAACCACTGATTCATGAGTTGAATTCATTGTGGAGTAACGATGTCAGTACATATGATGTTGCTGCAAAACAAAACTTCCAACTGAAAGATGCATTGATATGGAAAATTAGTGACTTTCCAATATAGGGAATGTTATCTGACTAGAGTTAAAATGGTCTAATATCAAGTCCGTACTATATGATAGATAACAAAGATTTTATGCTCGGAAATGGTAAAAAACCTTGTTTTTTAACTATCATCGCAAAATTCTTCAAACCGATCTACTTTTTTAAAGAAACAAATATCATTTCAGGAAATAAATAGTTGAAAATGATGGGACTCCAAGAATGATATAAGGTAAATAATTGAAATCAATTGTATTTTCTTTACCTACCTTCATATTTGGAATAACAATAAATCAACAAAAAATTTATGCGTTTGGAAAAGAGTACACTTGGATAAAATGAAGCATTTTTGGGAATTTTCACACTGGTCAGATTTTTTGGTCCATCACATGTAAGATGTTATGCATATTGAGAATTTTTTTTGATAATTTATTTCATACAATTTTTGGATACTCAAGGAAAGATTAAAGATAATGTAAAGGCACAATTAGATCTTGCTCAAATTTGCAAGCGAACAGAATTTGAACTGTTCGAAATAGTTAGATCATAAAAGTTACAGAATCCAAAAGTAGGTTATGCATAGTTCAAATAGAATTACTTATTATTTTATCAATGGACTATATATTTGAGACTTTCAGATGGTTATGCTTCCAATTTGGACAGATGTGTCTGAAATGGTCATATTATTGGATTGAAAAGTCATGACTATTTTGTTTTAATGGGAATACATAATCAAATTTGATTAAGAGGTTTGTTAAATCCTATTATTTGAGATGAACTTATTGACATATCATATTTATTTCAAGACATTTTCACGTCAAAAAAAAACTATGAGGTCGTAAGAAAACTATAAGATGTCGTTTTAATTTTATGTAAACTAGAAAAAATATTTCCTCTATATTTTTTTGAATCCATGGAACATTTGATAATACATTTTACTCATGAAATAGAATATGGAGGTCTAGAATAGTTCATATGGATGTACCCATTTGAATGATGCATGCATAATTTTAAAAAAAATTACGTAACAAAGCCTCAATTTAAAGCTGAGTTGCAAAAGATTATTTTATAGAAGAAATTTCTTTTTTCAACTCTCATCACATTAAATCTAAATATCATTCAATACATATCTGTATGAGATGTAATGAAGGAAATATTATTGATAAAATGAGAAATCAATTATCTATTTTCAATCAGCACATATATAGATATGGTTTAGTTCATGAATGATGTCCTTCAGATGATAAACATCACCGAGCTCATACATATATTCTTCTCAACAGTGAGGAAATTACACAATTTGTACTATTAGTGCATAAATTACATATTCTATAATTTTTATAACAATATATTAGTCTGATTTTATTTTTAGGTAATATGATAATCATACCAAGAAATAATTTCAACAATTTATAGTAGCTTCTCTAGAAGAACAATGTCACGTTTTTTCCTATCGGTCCAAAAACTGATAATATAAATTATATTACATTTCACATAAAAAATAAATTTTATAATTGTTATAGTGATATTTGTTTTAAAAGTATTTAGGTATCTCATCATGCTGATAAATTTGATAATCTATTTTCCATATTGAGTAAATAAACATCAAGAATGGATAAATATTTTATTGCATATGTGGTGAATGGTTTTTGATTTCAAACACGTTCATACGGGGAGTAAAAAAAAGAATAGTGGTGTTTTCTTAAAAGGATCAAATCATAGTGGTTTGATAAATATATAGGATTTCATGTTCATCCGAACCATATAATCATTGATATTAAATATAAAGTCTTCTAGTAGTGAAATAACCACTTTTATTGGCTCATCAAAAACATAAAATTTATTATTAAAATTACTATGCTATTTTACGGGAGTTGGGTGATTTGTGGAGCATAATAAAAATTAAATCTCGAAAGACTTATTTTACTAAAAGTGAATGTGGTTCGACTGAAGTTCAAGGAATTGAAAATTCTTGATAGATGGTTCAGAATAATTATTTTTCCAGAAGTGACCCGAATATCACTGTTGACACCCCACAACTAAGGGCCAATGGTAATGTTTATGTTAATGATATTACTACAATATTTGAAATGATAATAGATGATGAAAATAAAACTAATTAGAAAATTGATGATGATGATGATGAATATGAAGAAATTGACATCCACAACTATGAAGCTGAGTATAATGATGGACATTGACATAATAAAATGCTGGTTATAATTATATATAATACATATCTATATATAACAGTTGATTTCAACTATTTGAATACAATAAAATTTCATGTTTCAGATGAAAGAAGATATGTATTGTATGTTACAGGAGGATGATCAACCTACAGATAAGAAAAAGGTCAGATCCACCAACCCTCGGACTGTCGGCTTTTCAAGAGGCACCTGGTGGGGGCATGGTCTTGCCCGATTGATGATTCCTGACCCTATACCTGGGTGATGTCCACCTCTTGGGTTTGATTCACAAAAACAAATGTATGTTTACCTATGAATTTTAGTTTGTTTTCAAAAATTTATATATATTAATTTTTTATTAATTATTATTATTTTTCATAACTTTATGCATATAGCAGTTGGATGGGGGAGCTCTATAATGTTCAATTATTTTTCTAAGGCATGAGTGTCATGGGATTGGATTCCCATCGATGTTCAGTAGCGCATGTTTGGGCTTTGGCTGGTACATAAATAAATAATATTTATTTTGAAATTATTTTAATTAATAATGTGATATAATAAATCATTTTTAGGGTTTATGGTATCCCATTGAGGAGAGCATGCATGTGGATATTTGGAAGGAAAGGAAGATATCTATGACTAGGTGTTGTGGTAAGTTATTGCAGAATTTGAAAAGGAATGAAATAGAGAAAGCACGAGTGCATGAGCTTGATGAGACACGTCACATCCACCGGCTAGATTATATTTCATCTTTGGATTAGGATGGATTGTGTACACAATGGTTGATTAGGCAATTTCAATGTTGATCATCGGAATGCCCAAAAAATCAACTGAGATAGGAGGTGACACATGGATCATGTAGTCAGATTTTCAGTACTCATTGGGATCATATGGTATGTACAATTTTTTAATATTGTATTTAACTTTAAATGTAAATGGTTTATTTTATATTCATATAGGCAGTCGCACAACCCGATATTATGGAGTACGACGTTTATAGGAGGATATATAGTGATCCAACCACTGGGTGATTAGAGGTGCTCGCCAGTGTCATAATGTGGTCAGTATAAGTTTTTTTGAGTAAAAAATTTAAAAACAAAAAATATTTTAACTATTTTCATTTTATTTTCCAATTAATGGAGTCATATTTTCCAGGGAAAAATTAAACAGATGCTGAGAGTCAGGCCGAGACCAATGGTCAGACTAGTGCCCCCCGATTTGATGAGACGACATGGGTGCGGGAGACCTAGAATGGCTTTGAGAAAGGTCGATTTGTTGGAATCATCTTTCAAGTGACCCATGGGAGTTTTTATGGAATATCTCTGATGTCAGCGTCCAGCTCGAGATGAACTTATAGAGAGTCATCATCATCTCATGAGCAGTATCAAGAGTTTCTATGAACATAGAGTGAGCTTATAGGTACTTTGTGTAGGGAGCCAGAAGAGATGTGTCAGTGGTAGTAACAACAACAGTAAGAGTTTCTATAAGAGAAATAAAAGATACAATAGAAGAACTAGGATGAGATGCGTTGATGGCATCATGAGCAGGAGAAGATGGAGTACATGTGATGTTTGACTCACAGTTTAGTGATAAAGTTCCCTACACCATCTCCTTTAGCTCCTTCGGACAACCCTCCCCCTAATTAGTGTTGTATTTTTATTTTATGATAAAACATTTCATTGTTTTATTGTAATAGTAACTTTTTTAAATTTTTAAGTAGTGTGTTTTATATTGGCAGAAAAATTGTAGTTTTATTATTATAAATATATTTTTTTAATTATATTTATTATTTTCATAACTAATATATTTTTATATTTTTGTGAATAATATATTTTTTATTATATTTTTAATATTTTTAATTCATTAATATTTATGATAATATTATATTAATTAATTATTTTAGAATTAATTTTATTTTACAAATATTAATATTAATAGTTTATTAAAATTAATATTATATTATACTTATTATTTAATAAATAATTTTATTCTATTGAAAATATTATTATTATTTTATTTATATTAATAATATATTATTTTAATATTATATTATTGTTAGTATTATTTTATATTTTCATTTTTTGTAAAATATTTTAACTATTTATGTTGGACCGTCGCCAATATAATTGCTACGGTCCCTCTTAAAAGGGGTTATTTTTAATTATATTTTGACATGTTAATGCGATGATCTATCACAATTACTAATTTTTATGGTCTCTTGCAAAAGAGTAAAAACTGAAAATCTATTAGTGACAGGTTACTGGTTCATCACAAATAGTTTCTTAAAAAATAACCAACTATTTTTTGTGACGGTTCTACCGACCATCACAAATAATTCATTTTTGTGATCGCCCTTCGTAAATACCCATTTTCCCATAGTGTTTGTTAATTTGTAAATTTTGTTGATATGGAAGTCATAGACACATTTTCATTGAATATTTACATAATTTGTCAATTTATATAGAATATATATGTCTAAAATGAAGGGGATGGTAGGTTGGGTAGAAGAAAAACTCAAATATAAAAGAAATCTATTTATATAAAAAATACTGAAATCTCATGGAAAAATCTATGAAAATTTTAATAGAAGTGGAACCATTGACAGTGAGTGATGGTATACATCAATAAAGAATACCCCATAAGTTGTAAATAGTAGTAGATCTTAATATTTGTGATGGAAGGAATGAAAAGTGGAAGTGAGTAAACCATGGGGTATAAAAAAAATCATATTATTGGGAAAACATTACCAAAGAAGAAGTCAGAGAATGATAATGGAGTGGCTCTGAAATTACTTGATAGTATTCAATTACTTTCAAAAAAATATTGTGCAATGATTTTTCAAACATTTATTGGGGTTTAAAAAATTGGCATCTTAGTGTTTTGTAATTTTATGCAAAATAAGGGTTGTTACACATATTAGGATGACTCTGATGAAAATATAGATGTGTGAATGAATTGTGGAAATAGTGTTTTATTAATCTATATGATATGTTTTTCTGGAATAGATATGTTTCATGAAGGAATGAACTCACCTATAAATATCTCTCTAATCAATCACTAACTAGTGATAAAGATTTATAGAAAACCTTAGGCCAATGATTTGGAGTAATACATACCAAAACCTATTTATTGCAGAATGATATTCTACATGACCAATAGTTTCCCACAGAAAGGAATATGAGTTTATCAAAATATGGGTTCATGAAATCCTAACTTTTCTTAACATTTTTCACCCAAAAAATTAGTTAAACAAACATAGTTTCAAGATAGTGAGTAGTTGTGAAAACCAATAGGGAATTTTCTTAAATGTTTATGCTGAAATAGATTTCTTCGTTTTAATGAAACTAGAGATTCATTGATGTTGAATTATAAAATAATAAAAGGTGATTATACTCATCCAAAGTATCTACTGAATGAATAATTATCACACTTTATATGTTTGAATAATCATATTTCAACATGTGATTGGTAGTGAGCCACGAAGGATATTGAGTTTTCTCTAAAATAATAAAATAATAGAGATCGTTTTTGAGAGATAAGCTGTCTCTACAAATATGATAATTAGTGAATCAAGAATAATAGTGAGTTAGTGTGTAATATTTTACACAAGAAAGTAATTAGTGGATTCTGGAACTCCAACATATCATAACTGTATGTTCCTTGGATTAATATAGTGTATTTAAACCAAATAAAATTTATTTAGTGTCTATTTTACATGAATTGTTGCTTCACATGTACTATGTTAGGGAGATGTGTTCATACTAATTATGGAACATGAATGTTGGCAATGGTGGCTTAGTAGAAGTGAATTTAACCTTATTCAACCCCTATCAGGGTGTTTACCTTTCTTGGGGTAATACAGTTAATCCTTGAAATCGTTCAAGTTAGTGGAAGAAGTTAAAGTAGTAAATCAAAAATATATACTGATCCTTGAGGGAAATAAATTTCAACTCTTTAGGAGACTAATGCAACACTTTTTATGTTGCCTAATTATAGAAATGTATATATCTTTTATACTTTAGATTTTAGTCTATATGGATTTGGTTGCTCTATTATATAGATATTGTAAATTAAAAGTGTCATACTAGGTAATCCAAGAAATAAATAGATATTTATATATATATGTATTCATTTTATGGATTAATTTTTATCCAAGTCTTATAAATAGTTTTATTATTTTTTAAAAACTGAAATAAAAAACATTTATTTAACAATTTTTCCATGTAATAACAGGTTTTGTATTATTTTTAAACTTCCTAATATTATTTATAAAACATAAAATTAATTTAATATTTTGACTCACAATATTTGATTTAGAATAATTCAAATTATTTTCATTTTTCTAAAAAGATTTATTTTTTGAGAGAATAGAGGAAAGTACTGGATTTTTAAAAACACACTTCTTTTCAGGTAAATAATATTTATTTGGATTTTTGGATTCTTTTAATGAGAAATAAGCGCCATTTTATTAATTTTATTCCATAAAATAACATTTAAAATATTATTATATTTTATTTTGGTATAAAATCATTTTTATGCTATAAACGACATATTTTATAAAAAATATTTTTCATGGCATTTTATGCACGTATATTAAAATTAATTACCACAAATTTTATAATTGGAATATTGAAAATTGGATTCATTATTAGTGTTTACTTAGTTAATAATTTTTAATATGGTCAGTTTCATTATTTTGTAATAATGAATATTTACCATGGTAAACTTTATCACCAAGATAATGTTCAAAAGGGATAAAAATGGTTTAGACTAATATATGAGGTATGAAATATCACTAAAACATGGATATATTTTTTTTATGAGTGTATTCATACCATAACATGTCATAACTTTTAAATCTTTCCATTATATACGACGTGTCCTTGATAAAGATATATATTATATTAAAAAATTTAAATTATTTACAAGAGTACCACTCCCGTAACTTATAAAAGGAAACCTCCTATCCCAAATATATCACAAAAAATTGAGCCAATTATCTAAAATAATATCCATCTAAATAAAATCAAAATATAACAACCAATAACCTAGAGGTATGTTTATTCACAAAATAATAATCCTTGAGGGCATAAGGTGTAATCCAAAAGGAAGTGTTGGAGGAGGATTTATAAGTCCTAACAAAACTATTTCAAGTTAATTTTTCATTACATATCATTTATATATTTTACAACTACTATAAATTATTGATATTAGTAACTTATATAATTTAAATTTAATTATATTTACGAAACAAATCTTATATCTCTATTTCATCATTTGTAAAATGAAAACATACATATATGTACATGTGGAATACTACCTCCATGAAGCGATGTGGTTTATTTTCCATCAAAAAAAATATTAATGGTTAAATATATTTATTAAATTAAAATATATAATTATAATTTAATTATTATGATTATTTAAATATAAAATATTATTTACCATCTAATTGTTTCAATCCATAGGAAGTTGATAATGTTTTAGATGTTTATGGTGGGAATACCACTTACACGAAGCTACAAGGTTCAATTTTAATTACGACCTCACATGGTTGGTCATAATGATGTAAATAATGAATTAATAAGATATATATAACATAATTATTATTCTATAAATGTAATATATTATAGAAATTATTTATTTTCCAACTTGTTGAATAATGAAAACGTCGGTTGCGTGTATGTACAGACTACCACCTCCATGATTCGATATATATCATATTTCACATACACCCTCAATGAACAGTTTACATTTTCTTAATTTAAAATAATAATAATTTTATCCTGTTTAATAATATAGATATGATAGAACGATGATCCATTTGACCATAGTCAACCTACCAATTCCATTTTGGAATTATAAACTGAACATCATCAAAATGAAAAATGTGAACTTGTCTATTTTAGTAACGAAATTAAATATGGGAAATATTAAATATAAGGAATAATTATAAGGGAATTAACAAATAAATGATCCTAATATTTTTTAAAAATAATAATGTTTTACTATTTATGAGGGTAGATGGACGGAAAAAATGGGTATGGACTCATGTTAATGGAATTCGCTTTAAATATGATGTTTTAATGTTTTACATTACATTATTTTTCTTCCATATAGTCGTTCATTTAAATTAATAATAAATTTATTTAATTATGATTCAATTATTTCTTTAGATCATTTTAATGTTTTTCTAATTTATATATGATGTATTTAAAATAAATGTTTTCAACATTTCCTGTATGGATTAATTTTGACTTTTCCAAAATTGAAAAAAATTCTAACATATAGTTTTTGGATGACATATACCACCATCATAGTTATCATTTATTATGAATATTAATTTATATGTTTCCATGGTTATTTTGAAATAATTTTTTCACAAAATATTCTTCTTAATTTTAGTTTTAAATTTGTTTTCTAGGGAAATAGAAACATCTTCTCATATTTATGAGATAACTAGATGTTTTTTATTAAATTATTAACAGTTAATTCTAATGGGATTAACAGTGAAAGTGAAATATATTTTTTCTTCACTCATTTTATGGTTCTTGAAAATATTATATGAATAAAGTGTGATTTGATATGTCTCTGATGATGGGTAAGACAGATATATAATTCAAATGCATTGGGTATATTTATAGAAGTTACTAGTGATCAGTTACTACTATGTAATATGAATATTATCCAATTAGGTTTTTTCATTTTAAAATTTATTATAATAATTAATTTAAGGATGATTTTCTATGGCAAAACCACGATATTCTTGCATTGGTTTTTAGGTATTTCTTTTTGTTTTAATAGGTAAGAAAATGTTCATATTATTTTAGGAAATTTTATAATATTTTTTTAAAAGATAAAGGGATTATATGTTAATTAAATTTATTAATGAGTTTTAATGATTTCTAATAAATCATTATGATTTATGACATTAATATTTTTTTAGATTTTATTTAAAAATATATTGATTAATTAAGTTATTTTCATGGAAAATTAAATGAATAATTGAGAACAATTTTATTTAAAAAAAAAATAAATCATTCTTATTTATATTTTTTTGATAAAAAATGGGTTAAAGTTTTTATATTCATTTGTTACCATAACTGAGTGTTGTTTTTCTCATCCTAAGTTTTAAAATATTTTTTATAGGTCTTTAGGATGATTATGAATGTTGATATAGACAGAGTTCATGTTATGGGAGTTACATTGAATGAAGTAAGTGAATTTTTATAAAGAAAATATATTATGGGAAAATGGTAATTGTTTGAATCAAATGTGTGAGAATATAAATTTCTGTTTCTATCACTACTGGAAAATGTACCTATCCCCACGGTTTTCACCAAAACCGTGGGGATAGACCCTCCCTATACCCACGGTTTTGGAAAACCGTGGGTATAGGTGAATTTTGATGACCTATACCCACGGTTTGCCAAAACCATGGGTATAGGGGGCTCTATCCCCACGGTTTTGGCAAACCGTGGGTATAGGTCATCAAAATTCACCTATACCCACGGTTTTCCAAAACCGTGGGTATAGGGGGGGTCTATCCCCACGGTTTTGGTGAAAACCATGGGGATAGGTCTGGGATAAAATACCTATACCCACGGTTTTTCAAAACCGTGGGTATAGGTCATTTTTGTGTCCGCGAGAATTTTTTTTTTCTGCGGGAAGGAATTTTTTTTTGGCGGGAACCCTATACCCACGGTTCTTCCCTCTATACCCACGGTTTTTATAACTATATTTAACTAAATAGATATATATATACATATATGTGAAGTTAGGGTAGTGGTTGGACGCGGTGTTTGCAGCGAAGAGGTTGCGAGATCGAAACTCGGCGCCTGCATTATTTTAGGACCTATACCCACGGTTTTGAAACCGTGGGTAAAAGCCATTGAAACCGTAGAAATTCTCTATGTTTCGGTGACACGGTGGCAGGACACCTATACCCACGGTTTTCCAAAACCGTGGGTATAGGCTGGGGACCTATACCGACGGCATTCCAGCCCGCGGTTCCCAAAACCGTGGGTATAGGCTATACCCACGGTTTTGGAGGCTATACCCACGGTTTTGAACCGTGGGTATAGGCCGTTTTTCCAGTAGTGTATGGAATAATTTTGAGGACTTGAGGATATAGATGAATGAATCTATTAGTAAATAATTTAGACTACTAAATATTGTTTTGGAGGAAATTTTTGGCTTTAGAGAAACACTTAATGATGTTAATATCATCATTACCTCCATTATAAGTCTAGAATACATGTTTAATTAATTAATTTTTATGGTTGACTAAAATTATATAAATGAACATAAATTTTATTTTTGTTATAATATTTATATCATATGTGATATTATCAAACATGATAATACAGCAATATAAAAGGGGGAGTTCATGGAGGTATAATTTAGGGGGTTAAAAAAGGTCATCTTACAGAATAATCCTAATGGAACGGTTTTTGATGAATTCATGTAATTACATTCCACATATTTTAAAATAGGAAAAGAAAATTAAATATGAAAATAATTTCATGTAATTTTTAATTATAAAGGATGGAAACCATGTGGGAAATTTTCCAAATAAGTTTCAAGAAGATAAAAAGGATGATAATGTTCCTATGAAGAATTATCTAGTTTATCTGAACATAAAGAGAATTACTATGAACAATTTATTCAGAAAAAAGAACTAAAATTAACAAGAGGATAATATCAAAGATGAAATAGAAGAAGAATATATTTATGATTAGAAATACCATTAAAAATATTCTTAAATTGATTTTTAGATTTGTCACAAAATAAATATGTCACCAATAAAGATAACTTTTTTATATAATTTAGAGTTTATTTCTTAGAATATTTGGAAGATTCACTCGATTAAATAGTTATTTTTGAACTAAATATGATTAAAGATAATGGCGTGGCTAGCGATATCAAACTATATATTAAATAGTAGGAGGAAGAAAAATATTTGTTAAAGTGACAAATTTATTATGTCAAATTTGAAAATCTAGAGACCTTAGAGAATGCTATTGAGTAAAAACACAAATATAATATAATATGATTTCGATATACGTTTTTTAGAACACATTTAAATATTATTTGAAATTTATAAATGATATTGAACAATATTTCACTGGTATATGATAAAAAATAGCTGACTATGAGAGATTATTGTCTCTGGATATGATAACAAGAAATATGACCAAATAGTTGATAGAAAAATAAAAATATAAGCATAGTGGTCAAGTAATATACTCATAGTTATTGTAGTATATGGATAAGATACGTAGAAAAGAAAATTATCTTATGGGGAATGAACACAAATATTGGGTTGTGTTCGTTATTACTAGGTCACATGAACCCACTCCAATATTGATGGTTGATTATGGCCAAGATCAAAATATAAACCACTAAAAGAACACACAAGACCACCCATATAGTAGAAATCATACATAAGAGTATACTAATAATTATGTGATATTGTTTGGGAAATACTATACAATCTTAGAATGTTTATTTCCAATATAAAATGTTCTAGAGAGAAAAGGAGAAATTGAGGAAACTAAACAAAGTTTAATAATCCTTGTACTCTGTCAATGTTTTATATTTTCGATGAAGATTATATAGACATATAGATAGGATTTTTTCTTTGATAATGTAGTGTATTATTTCTATAAATATCAAGGGAAGTAAAATATATCATCTCAAAGAATAATCAAAGGAGTAAAAAATTAAATATCAATTTTCCGTTTTATAATATGATGTTTATCATATTTATAAGAGAATTGAATCCACATGTCATCACCAGGTATGAATCAGTATACATGGAAGAAAAAGAAATCATCCACGAAGGCTGGTATGTAATATATTTTCTTAATTTCTTTAGATCACGTTAGTTCATGGATTCATTAGAAAATATTCTCTTTAAATTTTATGATAAATTGGATATATTTATAGGCATCGAATTAGATAAAGAAGGGGTCCTACGATTTGGAAATGATAAATAAACCAAAATTTTCATATTAAGGAAATCTAATTTTGGTGAAAAGATGTAATAAGAAAAGATATTTTGGTTTTTAAAGGTATTTTTCACATATTATTGAGTGTTATTTAGTTATGTGATTCAATAAATTTAGTGAATTTCACCAAGAATAATTTTATCACAAATTTAACAGATTTGGTAGTTATGATGAAAGTTAAACACACAAATTTAAATATCTACATCATCAATGGAGAATAATACATGTGATTTATATATAATGATGATTAAAATGGATTACTTTATAAATGGGGTTTCCACTATAGATAACATCACATAGAATATCTTGGGAAATAATATCGAGATCATGATATCTCTAATATTTCACTTGATTATATCCACAAGTGCGATTCTTTTCATGATGGGTAATTTTTTAATAGATACTAAAGAAAAAATAATAGAAGTTAACAAGGGTACTCAAAATGATGCTTGATAATGCATATTGAAAGATATCACTAAGGAAGATTATCGAGAAGATATATTATGTTTTTTATTAATGATCACAAAAGGATGACATTGGTTGTTGGTTATTAGTCACAAGTGTGAGGTATTCATATGCATTATGCAGTGTTAAGAGAAGGTAAAAAGGATTATTGGTCAAAAGATTCCCAAATTCCTAAATCGATAATGTCATAGTTTACCAATAGCCCTACATAGGATTATAAAGAGAAGTATGAGATAATGTCCCATGTTTCAACTATGATGACTCCTTAACAAAATTGTTTATTAGAGAGGATAAATAGGATTAAGAAAAATAATCTATAGAATGAATCCCATTTGAAAATAATTTATAGATTTGATTTGAGATGGAATTAATAATAAACTTGTTCTATGTCACCAATAAATCCTTTTTTGTCCATGGGAACAAATGATCCCATATGATATATGGTATGGATATAATACAACAACGAAATACTTTATAATTATTGACATTAAGTATTTTATCCTCAATCAATAGAAATTTAGATCATTTGGGTCACTTTTGGAGGAATATATTTTAAATAGATTAACTTATAAGAGAAAACCATATATGTTTTTAGATAATAATCATGGAAAAGTATTCATATTTAATATGAAATATACTAAATATTTAATTGAATTTATAGAAAAAATCGAACAAATTATTGAATAAATAGATGAGGGGCTGATCAAATTAGAGTTTGTACAAGGGGATATCTATAACTGTGAATAATAAATTAATGATTAGAAGAATTAAGTTAGATAAGATGATATATTAAATTCAATGATATGTGAATAATCTGATGATAATAATATAAGTGGTGACCCAACAGAACTAGTAAAAATAAGGATAATCAAGTCTCTTTATGAAACGTCACTATTATCATAGGTATAACAAAATAGTTTCCCATGGGACACTAGGGATAAGAATTGGGTATAGGTTATTAAGGAATGATCTTTACTAAATCAACAATAACTGGACATGTGAAGTTATTCATGGGCCCATTGATAATAATTTCACCTTTAAATAATTTCATTCTAGTATAATGTCAACTGTTATAAAAACATAAAATTTAAAAAAATATTATTTTTCTACAAGGGGTATTCCTAATTATATGGAATTAAAAATGTTCATACTATGTAACTTGTTTCCCAGATGATAACTATTAAAATTTCATTGAAATTTGAATGAAAATAGGATTCAGGGAAAGTCATATTAATGATAAATTATCATTTCCAAGGGGAGTTCTAAGGGGGAAGTATACATCAACAAAACAAATTGGATTGTTTTACATTAAGATAAAAATAATGTTTTCCTATGTAAGATAAAATTATATGTGATAAATATAGCATCGAGAACTATTAATTCAAGAAATAGTTACTATTTGGGAAAGATGGGGTTTATGATATGTTGATATGATCATAATATCTACATCGATAAGAAAAACAATCAAAGTATTTTAGTGATCATATTTGTGGATTCATAATCATTAGAGGATGGGATGATTAACAATGAAATCTATTTATAGAATATATGAGGTTCATGTTTGAAAAATCCATTATTGAGTAGTTAGAATTTATCTTTTTTTCGTAGGTAACCCAATTAAGTGTTGGAACAGATAAATGTCAATCCAAATATGACAAATAAGTCCTCATGAGATTTAGAATGAGTATTTTTTATTCAATACCATCAATGATTTCTACCCAGTAGATGTTTTGAAAAAATGACAGTGGAATGAAGGTCAACATCATGAAGTACATAATGATTAATGGAATCCTTCTTTTACATGAAAATAAAATGGGACGACATTGTGTTTTCTGCATGAAATAATTCACGGTATGAAATCTTTCCTATGGAAATACATATGTTAGTGATATAAGGAATACTTGTGCCTATCAATAATACAATGTACATTGGGTTATTTAATCATAGAACATCTATACTGGAATTATTGGTGTATATATATGAATATTATTTTATTTTAGAAAATAAAAAAAACTAATATTATGTATTCGGTCATAGAATATTTTTCTTTTCTAATCTCCACATGAACAAAAATTGAATTTTAATGAGCATTGTAGAAGATGGTTATATTGTGGCTACTAAATAATGCATAACACTATTATTTATGTATTACAAGGATAAAAATACAAATGTTTAAATGAACTATCTAATGATAATTAATTTTAAAAATTCATATTTCATCAATCTTAACATGAATCCTATCCAACACTCAAGAATGAAGCACATTAAAATCAAGTATCACTATATCATAGAGAAAGTTGAGCATGATTTTGTGAATTTATAGTATGTTACTAAAAAAATTTAAGTCATAACAATCATTATAATGTTCTTATATAATGAAAAACATGAAAAAAATAGATTGGATCTTAGAGTTCATTCAAATACTCATACTTAGAGAATATGGTTGTGGGACCCCAATTCCCAAATATATGGTGTGAATGTATCTATATACTATTAATAATTCTCTCTCTTGCACCCATAATGGATAAATAATTGGATTCATTGACAATGGAGTAAAAATTGGTCATATTGGGATGAGAGGTTTCTCAAACCAACAATGGTGACGAGTAATGCTACAAAGAAGGTGGATATCTCTGTTGAAAAATTAGTTGGAGAAAATACAGTGGTGGATTTGGAAACAAAAAAATATGAAGTAATTATACTATTGATTAGATATCAACAAATGGTTTCATTTGGGTTCATGGTGAATTCAGTTTATCAAGTTTGTTTTAAGCAATGGTCTTGAGAGAAGAACATTTTATTCATCATGTGGTATTGAGAATTAAGTTATTTATTGATGATATTTTAATATTACTATTATTTTTCACAACCTTTTTCACTCATGTGGGCTAAGAGTACATGTAGGGTGATTCATTTTATTTTATCTAGAGTTGGAGAGGGATTATATTGGGTGGAGTAGAAATTCTACAAGTTTTGTCAATATGATAACTCAAGAGTCTTTGTGTGTTCGCAAAAATAACAAGGGGATAACATTGTAATAAATATATTATGAAAACATGTTAGTGTTTTTGGGTTGTTTTTTTACAAATCATGTAAAAATATTTATAACATTGAAGGAATTTCTATATACTTGAATGAGTAGTTTGGGAAGTGTTTGAAACTGTTCTGGAAGGTGTACAGAAATTTATAAAAAAATTAGTACTTTCATAAAAGTAAAGAGTTTCACAAACTTTGAGTCTCTGAGGAATTTTATTTTGATGAAATAAAAAGATTATTGACCAATTCAAGGAGACACTCACACGAATTGAGTTTTGGAAATGAAGTGTGTAAATGGAGTTCCATGCGAGTAGCGTAAATGAAGGTGACACGTTTTTAATGGGTATAATGTTTATGAAAAGAATTTACCACATAAATAAATAATCAAAGAATATACTATGAAATAAATATAAATACACAAGGAAAGTATTAGACCTATATTTTTTATTAATAATTACACAAAAGAAATTTTTTTGTGAATAAATATTTTGAAATCATCCCTTATACTAATAAATGAGGCTGTGTTTCATGAATTAGGGTTTGTGAGAACATATATTAAATAATCGTATTTCAGGAATAATGTGAGTTTCATGGATGTGTGATATTTTACATAATGTATTTGGAAAAAAATAAAGGGTAATTGATATAATTTTTATGTTAATTTGAATTTTATGATTAATATGAAAGAATATATTCATGAAAAATTAGTTATGGGTACTCAAAAGAGATTATACTCCATGAATTTTCTTCTAAAAGATTAATGAGTACCCTTTAGTTGTGTGACAATTGATATTTCGAATAGTTATTGGTAGTGGACAATGGTTAATAGTAATTCCACTCCATTCCTCTAAAAAAGTAGTGAGAATGTATTGGGTTCTCTAAATAGGATTCATGATGAACCTGGAGTGATAGTGAGTACACTCTAAATATTTTACACATGATGGAAAATAATGAATTCATGTACTTTAACTTGCCTCTATTGTATTCTCCTTTGATTATCTCAGTTTGACTAAACCAATTAATTATTTTTGTATACCACTTTTACATTATTTATCAAATTATATTTTATTTGTGTAAGAGAGGGTTTCCTTCTAGAAAATGAACAATATCATTAGTAAGGTCTATTTTAAAGAATTCATTATACCTTGATTAATCCACCCACTTGGCTTCATACATTGCGTGGAATAAAAAATAGAAAAATCAGTATAATTGAAAAATAGAAGGATTTGTTTAGTGGAATAAATCAAAGAAGAATATTTTGAGAAGATTCCATGAATGGGGGAATTATATATTATTGAGAATATATGCAGAAAAATCAATTAACAATTTAATTTTTCAAAATAATTCATTATTAATTGTCCATACCAATTTTAAATTGAGAGGAACATGGATCACACACAAAAGAATGAATGTGTATTGGTAGTTGATGCAAAAAATACACATCAATAAGAGAATAAGATTATGAAAGAAGAATAGGATGTTGTATTTGAATTCATTATTATGTAAAATCATAGTAAAAATATGATGTAAGAGTTATAATAAAATTGGAGCCAAATAGAAAATAGATCTATTTTGAGATGGAAGTAAATTACATGATTCAATTTTTAAGGATCCATAAAGAAACTACCATATTCCAATATCTATTGAGCTTGTTTTTCTTGACCTGAAATTACTAGTGACGTGTATAAGGGGAGAGTAGGAATTCTATAAAAGTCTTATATTATGAATTATTTTATATAATGGTGTTTTTAACAGATATATTTATTCTTACTTGATGATATTCAACCACTATTAAAATGATATACTTGGATTTAATTTTAAATTAGATCATCTATTATGAGTATTTTTTAATGTTTATACCATTATGGAGTGTAAACTCATGACCCTTACACTAAATTATATTATTTTTTATATATATTAAAATTTAGACAAAACAAATCTTGATGTATTATTATTACACATTCCCATCATTTCATTGATGGAATCAAATTTAATTATTAGGGGAAGTCTTTGTTGATAAGGAATGTTACATAAAGATGGGGTAAACCTAAATTTAAATGAATAATTTTATGTCCTTCTGGAGATGAGTATAGTGATAAGTAATAAAATAATCTTAATAAATACTTGGAATGAATTTTTTGAGTTAATATAACATGTGGAGAAGTTTATAGACAAATTTTAAATCTCGATTAGTCTCTATTGTTTTGTTGAAAAAGATAACTCATGTGGACTTAGATTTTATTAACTTATACTTCATCTCATAAAAAAATATGTTGTTATAATTATCCAATCGGAATCAGTTTTTACTTTAAAATAGCGAAGAAGATTTAATTTCAGTGATGATTAGATCATTGACTATGTATAACATCTTATTTACTCTTAATAATTTATATTTATTATAAATAAGGTAAAGAAGTAAGACATGGATTAGATTGACATTATCTTGATACGAAGTTGAAATTGGTACAAAAAAGATTCAAAAAGAGGATTTCAAATGTCCAAATGGACTATGAGTGTTTTATATTTTTTGAATTATAGATGAGGATATTAGGAAACTATTAATGTCAATAAAGGTGTTGTGGGATACAACTTAGAGTTCCTATGAATTTCATGTATTTAAGTTGTCTACAATTGTACATGTTGATGAGGACATATTGATATATTAGAAAAAAAAGATAAATACAATATATTTATAAGTAATAAAATATATATTTTGATGACTAATATTGTTATTAGTTATTGTTTTGGAATATTCTGATTCAATGAATCAATAATTACACATTTAATAAATATTTAGATGAACTTTATAGAAATCCGAGAAATGTATTGATGTAATTTGAAAGACATTCCCATATACATTTATGATGTTAATAAGTTGTATATTATATAAATTTATTAAATAATTATGATATTTGAATTTATAACCCATCCATGTATTTTATCATTTAGAACTTTATGAGTTATTTAATTATATAATGGTAAAAATTGTATATATTGTAATAATACTAAATCGAGAAGATTTTAATTTTCATATTATTATTTAAGAACTCCTAATTTATGAAAAATAATAATGTTTTAATATATAATTGATCATGTAGTGGTATTAAATTGATATACTAAACTGAGAGTACTAACATGTAAAAGATTCATTGGGAATTTTGATAATGATTTTTTAGAACATTTTATATATTCCTTAAATCATTTCAGTAGTTGGTACATGTGATGAAGAAGCTAGGGAATCACTGAGAATTTTTAAGAGGATCTATGTATATTTTATGTATTTCTAAAATTTTCGAGTTAGCTCAGGAAAATTGAAAAAGGGATATGTAACTGTTTCTATAATCAGAATATTAGTAAAGTTCTATAGATCACTATGACATGCCTAATTATCTGGATAATATGCATGAAAATATAGGAGACATACAATTATATTAAACATCTTTTATATATTATGTAATGTATTCTTATTGATACATACTATATGTTTGTTCATTTGGAATATAGACACTATAGTTCACATTGAAATGAGGAAGTGAAATGTTACACAAAGATATTTATAATATGTTAGAGCATACAAAATATTTATATAGTGATACATAAGATCTTTTAGATGTTACTTATGATTTTAAATATGGATCATTAGATGTAGAGTGTATTTTTTCAATGTACCAAGACTATGCTTCAGATATGAATGATATTATATAGAATCAATATGATTAATACTAATATTATAAGTGATTTATAAGATATTATTGAAGATCACTAATTTGAAAAAAGATACTCATTTTATTATATACGGTTTATTAGTTTGAAAAATTAAATAATTCTAGAGATTGAAATATATTTTTTTAATTTTGGAATAAATATTATGATATTGGTTATTGGGATATAATTAAAGACTAGGAAAATTATGATAATGTTATGAGAAGACGACCTATGCCCAGTGGGGAAGAATCTCATGCCTCAAGGTTTAAAAAATGAGATAATGTGTAAATGGATTAAAAAATATAGACTATTAGGAAATTTAACAGGTACTTAAATGATAATTAATTGATAATATTTATAAAATAATATTGAGTTGAAAATTTGAGGTTTTATTTTGTGAAATATATGTCAATTTTTAAGGATCCTGGTTATTTCTAAAAAACAACTAAGACAAAATTTGTGGAAAATAAATATTCTATGATCATAGAGAGAAATTGAGAAATAAAATTAGCTATGGGTCATGTGGAATATAACCAAATAATTATATTGAGTATATTGAGAAGATCATGGTTCCAAATATTATGAATCTTATATATTAAGAATAAAGAAAATTATTGATATTATATATTGAGTGGATAAAAATAAAACATAGAAGAAGAATAATAAAAAGCGATCAATAGTGAATGTGTGAGAGTGATGATGTATAGTTATGAAAAATATGGAGCATCAAAAAAATAAGAATATAATAATGGGTCTGATGGGGTACAGATAAATATTATAAAGATCATATCCATAAGGTAAAAATTGAAAGCACTTGTTATGATTTTTTTGTGATACACTTGAATGTTAAAATTCAAATAAGATATGCAAGAAGAGATTTATGGATGGAAAAAACAGTAGATTCCTATTATTAAATAGTTTTATGATGCTCTTGAAGATGATGGATGTAACATCCCTGAACCAAAAATACACTATAACCAGTGCCCCGAGCTAGGTCATCACATGACCTCAGGCACACCTGACCGTACACGAGAGGGTGTTGACAATTAGAACTAGTTTAAAAATAAAAAAAAGAAGGAAATACATGATTTCCATAATGAAGCCACAATATAAGTAACATCAAAATATGAATTATGAAAAAATGATAATAAGTGGAAAAAATTACAAAAATCCCAATGAGTAACTAGGTACAATTTTTATAACAATATATAGAGAATACACTACTTGTGAGGAAGACATACAATATATGTCCAGACTGATGCTCTCAAAATACTCTAAACCATGAAACAAGTCCCACCCTGATCCTAACCTCTTATGCCACAACCCATCATCATGTTCACAACTCAACACCTGCTCCATGTCTTGAAACTGTACCTAATAAAGATAAAATCTGGTCAGGTATCCAAGTGTCATGGCTTCCCGAGTAGGGTGTGAGTAAAAATCAGTAGGCCCACACCAATGGATTCAAAATAATTAGCTAGTTTATACCAAGGTGTACATAGTTAATAGGTGAAACAATTATATAAGTAACATGGATTTTTTTTGAAAATATCTATTAACCATTTACCCATTAGGTTCCCTAAAATCCTCCAATTTGTAAAACAAACTCAAGTCACACTAGGAGACTAATCCAAGACAGAAAGGGTGACATACCAATTTATCCATAAAGGATTTAGGTAATAAAAACTCATCACATACCCATTATCTAAAATATTCTATTAAAATATTTTAATCAATATTACTATTTCATCACCAATGAAATCTTCATTACTAAATTCATCTTAATATCACGTTCCATGGTTTAGGCATTAACATCATTTACACTACGAACTTCGCCAATCAATTACCATGAATTGGAGGGGGGGAGTCAAGTTCCCTATCTCACTTCCGGTAATCAAATCACAAAAAATATATCACACTCACCTTCGAACCTCAGTCTTGGTTGTATCATCGAAGGAAACGGTAGAGTTAAAAGATCCTTTGTCCCCTTTCCTAATCCATAAATTTTGGGGCAGATTTTAGATCCTCAGTCAAATACAAACCATGGGTATAGAACCTCATGTTGTTTCTACGCACTATTACGCCATGTGCATGTGTTTATTTTTCCATTCACCAAACACATACCATATCACAACCAATCCTAATCAATAAAAATATAAATCATAATTCGTAACAATTGAAATGGGATTTAACAATGTTACACAACCTATTAACACATTTCTCATTTATATTACACACCTGTTTATCCCAATTCCCATTTCTTATGGCTACTCATTATGCATATTCACTACTAATGACACATAAACCCATTTAAAATATTCAAAAAAATTATGTTAACTCATATAACCCATTCATTATTTCCCATGAGTTAACCCCTTATGAATTTCACTTAAAAATCACAGTGTATTGGGAATATTCACATTAATCACACTTAAAATATTTCCACATCGTGCTAAACACCCCATTATGCTATAACATCAACTAAGACTACTCATTATTTAGTTCATTTCATAATCTTGTTAACACTACAACATAATTATTATGGGTTCTATCTCACTAACGCTTACATTACATCAATTACCATGGTCTCATCAAACCATTATAACTACATCATGGAAATAAACAAAATTCCAAACACTAATTGAAATCATATTGAAACCATCCTTTAAAACACAGGGCTTCCACTTTGAAAAACTAAAACATTCCCAAAGTCATTTTTTTAAATTTTCAACCAATAAAGAAAACCATTAATCCATTCTAAAAAGGGAACATTTTCCCTATTTTAAAATGCCAATTAAAATATCTTAGAAAACCAATTTGATATTAATTTTATTCCTACACCAAATTTCAAAACATTTTTCATTTAAAAAAATTACCATAAATTCATCAAAATTCGGGTCAAAGCCCCAAATATACAATCACATACATTTCAAAACCATTAGATCATTTATAAAATTTTACATATAATTTTTTTCAATAAATCCAGCAACCTTTCCCATATAACAATTACATTTTCACCACGCACTCAATCTAATAATACCTATTTATAAAGGTTTAAAAATTTTGTTCACCAATTACAAGGGCCATTATTACCCCTTGGGTAGTTCTAGGATTAGTCTCACATCATTGAAAAACTGAACGAGGTCCATGAATATTCTCACACCTCAATATATGGTCCAAATAAATTTTCTTAATCGAAGATACCAATAAGAAAAATTTAAAATAAATGGAACTACTACATACCTCAATTAAACATCATGACAATGTGAAAAAGATTTAAAGACCACCATCCTCAAGAACATTGATGAAAACTTTTGTAATCTCTACATTTGTTTTGAAATAAAACATTAGTTTAATCCCAGACATAAAATACAGTATAAAAGGAATGTTTTATGGCTTTAGAAGAAGATGAGATATTCCATGTAACAACCCAAAAATTCAATAATGAAAATTCCTCTTGGTCTATTTTAATGTCTTCTTACGGTTATGTAAAATGCATGAACTTATTGGGGTCTATTTTTTGGATTTTAAAATACCATTAGGAATTATGAAAATTGATAACATAGTTTTTGAACAGTGATCACATGATTAGTATAAATACAAGGCTTTAACAAATCCAATTTACTCAGACCACATAATCGATGGCCTCATCCAGTAGTCTTTCCCTATACGAAGAAAATTTCTCAGAGCTCATAACAGATTTGGCATCATTGGGCTTCGCTCTCGACCAATCCCCAGCTGATCTTTAATACGTTAAGCTCGAGGAGAACTGCATATGAGATAAGTGGAAGTTGATAGAGATTACCACCTGATCAATGTTATCCGAGCCACCCCAAGAGTATGTCTTCATCACGAAACTTACCCTCAGGTATTATGTGGGTGTTATAAGTGGTTATGTAACATGACCATAGCACAACTATTATGTGCAATATTTTTTGTACATAATAAGGAATATACATTCATTTTATAATTGTTACATTGTAAATAGTTTTTAAAGCACAAGTTCTATTTTTTAGTTAATATTCATTTAAGAAATCTATTCTGATAAGTTAATGTATTTTTGAATGAAATAATATTTTAATAAAATATTTTTATTATTAAATATCTTTTTGTTATATATAAATTATAATATAATTTTATAAATGCAATTATAATTTTTACTAAGGATTGAAAGCTGTTTTTATCAAAACCCATGATTTAACAATTAATTTCAGTTTGTATTTTAAAAGTAAAAATTAAATTATTTAAAAAATTAATAAGATAAAATTAATATTTTTTTACAATCAGGATGTCAAGATTATCCAATGGTCAATTTTTCAAATTTTTTTGAGACAATCGATTTTTGGGGTACAAATTAAATACTGTTTAAACATATAATTTTTTCTGACATTATAATGACCCAATAGTGATGTAATAAAATAATATAAACATTATGTTTGACCAATATATGTTTTATCATTAAAATAATGAGATTTAGGGGTTGTTTTATATATTTTTCAATGATTTAGTGGACCATTCAAGCTAATAAAGAATTTTGTCTTTTTAATTTTTTTTCCTTGAGAGTGTGACTCACCTCTAAATAAGAAACCCTATTATTTTAAGACATTCGGCCATTGGACTTATAATATATATTTTCCATTCCAATTTGGAAAAAACCATGGGCTGGTATGTGGTTTTGTTTGTTTAATGGGTGTTGTCCCAAACATAAATAATAAAAAATTCATTCTAGTTTCCTATACAAACCCATCCAAGCTCCAACTTCCTCTTCACTCAATGCCTTTGTAGTTTGACCAAACCCTACCCTCCACTATCTATAATCATCCCTAGGTGCCCCATATTCCCATGAATCCTCTCTCAAGCCTCTCACAAGCTTTTGGGATCGCACTTCCATGTAAGGGATTCTTTCCATTCCCATTTTATCCAAGATTCTAAATATTATTATGCCCATTTATTTTCAATTATTAATGTGTGGGTATGATTTCACACCACCCATATACCTTACTCTTTATGTTTGAATGATGAGATACCCCATTACCTCCCATCGACACCTTCCATCTATACTAGTTACCATGCCGAAATTATGTAAAGAATTTTTCCCTCCTCACACTAGTGGGAAAATGTGTTTCCATGTCCCTTTTTAAATTTGACGTTGTTTTTTAACCAACGTCAACAAAGGAGACATAAAAAATATGAGCTTCCACATCGGTTTTTTATAAACCGACATAAAAAATCAACCCCCGTGGGTCTTCAGCGTCAGTTTTTGTATAAAGCAACACCTAAAGTTAGTCCTGAAAAATATTTGGAATCGATTTTTGTATAAACCGACACTAAACCTGTGGCCCCAAAAGTCTTTGACCTCAGTTTTTTATAAAACTGACGTCAAAATTCGGTTTTATCGTTGGTTTTGGATAAAAACCGACGTGAAAAGTGCAATTTTAAAAATCTTTTTCAAGCCTATTTTTGAAAAAAACTGATTATATAGACTTTAAAATAATAATATTGGAATATATATTATTTATGAGGCTTCTATTTGACTACTTATGAAGCTAAAACAGACTTACGGGTCAAAAGTTTGTTCGTCGTAAGTTGTAGCTCTTTATGTTTCGATAGATAAAAATTGATTCAAAGAAGAATTGATAAACAATATTATAAAACTATATGAAAAATGAACAAAAAAGTTAAAAAACATAATTATTAAAATAAATTTTAATTCTTTTATTGGTTTCATTCAAATAGATATAATGTTTTTTGTTATTTCATTTCATTTTATGGAAGAACTCATGATGTAATCAAAATGGTGAGTGATAAATAATTTTTCACCTTAACTAATAAATATCATGTGGAAGATTAATTTTTTGTATTGACCAAAAAAACATTTCATCTTTATAATAAAAATATCAACATATTTAGCGATAAGGAAATCTAAAATAATGAAATTAAATGATGAAAATAAATACCATTTAAAAATCATCGATCAAAGAATTTTTGAAATATTGATTGAATCGATGATGTTGAAAATGATGAAAGAAAGAGTATGTGGTTATATATATTGTAAATGAAAATATTATTGGCGGTGATGCATTAAAATTTAGGTGGTATTTTGAAAATAGAAATGCACGTTGTGAAAAAATTGAAATAAGAAACCTGTGTATTTGGAACATTACTTTTAACGTCAATTTACTTTTTGACTGATGTTAAAAATATTATCATGTGGGAGTTATAATATTGGTTACTAAAAAAAAGAATCTAAAAAGTGTTTTTTAACATCGGTTATTAGGAAACCCGATGCCAAAAGGGACTTTTAACGTCGGCTATTGAAAAAACCCGACTTTAAAAATCAAGTCATCTAATGTTCAACTTCGAATGACCATAACTTTTGATCCGTAAATCCATTTTTGCTCCATGAAATTTCAAATATAATCTTGAGAAATTATCTAAAACTTATTTTAGATTTTTAACGTCAGTAATTTGAAGAACCAATGCCAATAAGTGACTTTTAACGTCGGATTTTTTAAAAACCGCCATTAAAAATAACGATTTATAGTGTTTAAATTCAGACATCAGTAACATTTGATTGGTAATTCCATTTTTTATCCAAGACAAGTCAAATAAAAGATTTAGAAATTATATGAAACCTTTATTTTTTTTTTAAAAATCGGTTATTTGGAAAACCGATGCCAAAAAGGTACTTTAAACATCAGTTATTTAAAAAAGCTGACGTTAAAAATCAAATCTTATAATGTTCAACTTCGGATGTCCATAACTTTTGATTCATAAGTCCATTTCTAATATTAGACCTATCAAATAAAATATTGAGAAATTATATACTAGATTTGTTTTTCATTTTTAACATAACTTATTTGAAAACCGGATGCCAAAAAGTGACTTTTAATGTTGGTTATTGAAAAAAACTGACGTTAAAAACCATGTTTTATAATGTTCAACTTCGGACATCCTTAACTTTTGATCCATAACTCTATTTTTCCTCTAATACTAGTAAAATAAAATATTGAGAATTTATTTACAACTTTTATTGTATTTCTAACATTACTTATTAGGAATACCAATGCCAAAAAGGGACTTTTAACATTGGTTATTGAAAAAAACCGATGTTAAAAATCAGGTCTTCTAATGTTCAACTTCGGATGTCCATAACTTTTGATCTGTATGTCCGTTTTTTCTCCACAACATATCAAAAATAATCTTGAGAAATTATCTAAAACCTATACTTGAATAGTAACGTCAGTTATTTGAATAACCTACGCAAAAAACCAACTTTTAATATTAGTTTCTAAGAACCGATGTTAAACTGCCGACATTAATACCCATTTTTCAACTAGTGTCATTTACAATCAAGAAATTATTTTGTATTGTGAATCATGATTACATTAACTATATGGGAAATGTATCTATATTAATCCCATTACATTCAATTTCTTGTACATATGATGATACCCCCTCTCTCTCTCATCAACCATTTTTATGAAGTCTTATGTCATGTCGTTATGCTGTCGAAATTGCTCTGCAATTTTCCAAGCCAAAATCATTGTGTAGGGAATACCATGACCATTTGTCTACCAAGGTTATTCACATTTATGCACATTTACATATTGATGTAATAGTTTCAAGTAATAATTCCACATTCCAAAATCATGGCATAAATAATGATGTTTTATGAATTCATGATCCATGATCTTGTGGCACTCTTATGTAGGAAATGAAATGTTTAAGGGTGAGCCCTGATAGCACTTCAATGCATTGGGTAAATTATAGTATCATGATACGTCATGTAAAATGAGTCTTGAATCATGATAATTCAAGTTCAATGATGGTTTAATTGTGCTTTATGTGCAATTATGGTTTAGTCATGCTTCATGTGCAATGAGCCTTGGATCATGCTAATTCCATGTTAAGTGTTGTTGCTAAATTTCCTTGTTTTGATTATTATGATTTATCATGCCTTTATGTTCATGTTTCTCTTTTACTTATTTATATGACTATTTTCTAACATGAATTGTATTCCTCATGTTATTCCATGTTTATTTCCTTACTGGGATTTATAGCTCACCCTTTTCTTATATGTTTCCTCAGGATATCTTCTAAAATGATAAGTACGAGGGAATGTAGTGGCCATATAAAGGAAGTATTCTATAAGATGCTGCATTGTATTCTTTAGGTAGTTGTATAATGTTCTTAATTCCTAAAGACACTACACCTCTAAATCTTCCATGTTGTATCAAGTGAAGAGTTTATATAATAAATTATGTTTAAGTGTGTAATAAATAGAAGCATTGTCATAGTTGGTATTAGAGGATTGGTTTAGTTATTTTTGGGATTAGGATTAGAAAACCCTTGTGAATCCTTAGAGACAATACTCTGTATAATAAAAACATACCTATGTTTTGGTGATTATTGAGTAAGTGGTTTATCAAACAAGTATATCCCTGTTGGGATACGTGCATGTAGAGGAAGTTTTGGCACAAATTTAACTAGGAGTGAAAACACCGACAAAGAGTTTCTAGCTTGACCTAGGGTATCCTAGTACACGACAACGGGCCTTGCTGCACTCTTGTTTACTACACTCCCATGGGATATGATTCAGTAAATTCACAAGCGTAGTATGAACCATTACTAAGGGAATAAAAAAATTCCCCTAAGAATATATGTTTGGAAGTAGATCATGGATAACATAGACTGAAGCCTATAAATTCATAAGTTAAGGTAACAAATTTAATTTTTAAGATATCCCGTTTTGCCTTCGTATTCTCCTTTATGTGTGTAATGTTTTAAATAAAAAAATAATCCCTAACTCTTTTATGATAAACTAAGTGTATAGAATCAGAATCATAATGTGAAATGTTGGGTTTTCATCCATATTTATATGCATTGTTTTATATCTGGAATATTTTTTTGAACAATCCCAACACCCAAAAAAATCATGGAATTAAAGATGTCGGTGAGTACAACAAATGTTGAAATAATTGCATCCCATGAATATAAATCCTTCTCAGTCACAATCTATGGATTAAACTTCCCAGTGAACCACATCATAATCCCACTGGTAGAATTTGATAAAATTCTTGGCATGGTTGGGATTTCCCTATATAGTTACACCATAAATTTTATTGACAGGGAAATCACTCTCTATGTGGAGAATCAACACCCCAATTTGGTATAAGTGCAAGGAGGATGGTGAATCTTCTTTAGCCCCATAATCTCGAATGTGGATATTACTTCCTTGGATCAGATGACTGAGTCTAAGGAGGCAACCGTCCTTAAAGTCATGCCTATTGTGAGGGAATTCGCTGAAGTGTTTCCCGAGGGATTTCCTGGTATTTTTCTTAGAAGAGATGTTGAATTCTCAATTGATCTTATACATGGGGCGTTGGCAATACCCAAGACTCCGTATATAATGGATGTTGTGGAGATTGAGGTGCTGAAGAATCAAATATAGAAGAATATAGATAAAGGGTTTATACGGCCAAGTGCTTCACCATCGGGTGCACTAGTCCTCTTCATCATGAAGAATAATAGGTCAATGTGCATTTTAATCGATTATCGCGAGCTTAACAAAATCAAAATAAAGAACTTGTATCCTCTCCCACGAAGTGATGACTTGTTTGATCAGCTACTTGGAGCACAATACTTCTCCAAGGTAGATTTGTGGTCGGGATATTTAATGTAAGGGCGAAGAAGCAAGATGTCCCCTATGACTACTTTTTGAACAAGATACAACCACTATGAATTCATAGTAATGTCTTT
The DNA here is from genome assembly GCA_963277665.1 of Viscum album. Taxonomy (NCBI): domain Eukaryota; kingdom Viridiplantae; phylum Streptophyta; class Magnoliopsida; order Santalales; family Viscaceae; genus Viscum; species Viscum album. The sequence continues at coordinate 67,219,643 of OY728128.1, forward strand.
CAGAATCATCAATGCTAAAGAAATCATCAAGGAATTGATGAATAGATTCTTCAGAGAATACTGCAACAAATTTGTAGTAGTATTTATAAATGAGATTTTATATACACCAAAACCAAAGAGGGTGATGAGGAGAATATGAGAATCATACTAGAGACCTTGCGAAAGGAGATACTCTATGAAAAGTACATCAAGTGTGGTTTATGGTTGAAGGAAGTCTCATTCTTTGGCCATTACATCACAATCAATGGGTTATCAGTGGATCCCTCCAAGACAACTGAAATATAGGGATGTTTGAGGCCAAACTTGGTAACATATATCGGCATATTCTAGGGGTTTAGAGGGATATTATCGATGATTTATGAAAAATTTCTCATTATTGTCCAACTCTCTTACCAAGCTAGCTTAGAAGAGAGTAAAGTTTTCCTAGAGTGATGAATGCAAAGAAAGATTCTTGGACATGAAAAAGAGGCATATCACATCACTCATTCTCAATTTACCCACAAGTGGAGAAAATTTTGTGTTATTTATTGATTCTTTGAAGAAGGGATTGGGCTGTGCATTGATGTAAAATATCAAAGGCATTGCCTATGCTTCAATGAAATTGAATGTTCATGAGAAGAATTATCCAACACATGATCTGGAGTTAGCTGCGGTGATCTTCTCTTAAAAAATTTGGTGGAAATATCTCTTTGGGGAGAAGTGTGTAATATATATGGACCAAAAAAGCCTCAATTATATATTCACAGAGAAAGGGTTGAACATGCAGAAACGATGATGGTAAGAGCTGATCAATGATTGTGACTGCTCAATCCATTACCACCCTGGGAAAAAGATCAAGGTGGGAGATTCTATAAGAAGAAAGGACCCAGTGATTATATCATTGATGATAATTTAGAAGGATCCAATATTCATAGATTTCATGAAGATGGACATGGGAATCATAATGGTGAGAACATGATTAATCCTTTCAAAAATGATTGCTCAACCGTCTCTTTTAGAAAGGTTAAAGGATGCTCATATGGATGATATGGGAATTCAGAAGAAAGAGGAAGCTATCAAAAAAGAGAAATCAATAGCGTTCAATGTAAATGGAGAATTAATTGTGATATTTGAGGAAAGACTATGTGTTTTATCATGTTCGTAGTTGAAGAAGGATCTTTTGAATGATGCACATAGTTCAAATTTCTCTATTAACCCAAGAAAAAAATATGTATCGAGATATCCGAGAGCATTATTGGTGGAATAATATGAGGAAGAAGATCACTAAGTATACATCAATGTACCCGGTGTGTCAGAATGTGAAGGCAGAGAGGCAGAATTCTAAGGGGATGATGCAACCCTCACCCATAATAGCATGGAAATTGGAGAACATCACCAAGGGTTTTGTCACCGGAATTCTGAAGACATCCAAATTCTACAAAGCAATTTGGGTTGTTGTGGATCATCATACAAAATCTGCACACTTTATTGAAATTTTGGACACTACAAGAATATAGTGTTTTAGCAGAGGTTTTTTCACGGCAGTTTTTAAAACCACCGTTAAATGTTTTTTGTTCAAAAGTTTAGCGGATGTTTTTCAAACCGCTGTGAAAAAAACTCCTTAATTTTAGTTTAGTTTTTTTAATTTTTTTTCAATATCTTCTAAATAATATTTTTAAATATTTTAGTGGTGTTTTTTTTATAAAATACCACGAAATAGCGGCAGTTTTTTCAGAACCGCCACAATAATTTAGAAATTTTTTAAATAGTTATTGAATTATTAATTATTAATTATTATTTATTATTTATTATTTACAATATAATATATTTTATTATTTATAATTTTAGATATTTTTAATGTGTTAGTAAATTAATATTTTTTATTATTAGTTAATAATATTTTTAAACAAAAAACAAATCTTCCATAAGTAGTAGAACAGACTTTGGCATCAAATGACCATAACTTCTGATCCGAGAGTCTATTTCAGCTTCACATCCATTCAAATCAATGTTTATCGAATGAGAAAAATCCAAGTGAGATTTAAATCATGTGATAATCAAAGGAAAAAAATATATAAAAAATTGAAAAGTCAAAAATCAAAGACGAACTTCAAACGACCATAACATTTAATCCGGGAGTCCGTTTGGGCTCTACCACATATCAAATCGAATCCTACGATGATGTATACACCGCTATGGTGAGGTACCAATTGTACAAGTATTGTACAACTTTTTATTCTGCCAGAAAGGCCCAGAAGGCCTCCAAAACATAGGTTATTGTTGCAAACATTGATTTCTTAAAATTCAATTCGTTATGAATTTCGATACAGCTGTTTGTTCAGCTAGTTGAACATATCATATCAAATCTCATTTTATGATCATTGATTTGACTTGTTGTGGCATTGAAAAAGGAATCTAAGTGCAAATTTTATAGTCATTTCTGGGTTTTAGGGTTTTCAGAAGTTCTTTACGTTTTATGATTTATTTATTTACTGACTTAATTTTAATTTTTTATTACTTATTTATTAATTTATAAATAATTAATTATTATTATTTATCTATTTATCTATTTTTTATTTATTAATTTAATTTTTAATATTTATTTATTTATTTATTTTTATTTAGTTAATATGTCCACATTAATTATTAATGTATATTTAATTTATTAATTAATAAATTATTAAGAATTAATTATTAGTTTATTATTTATTTATTTATTCGTTATTCATTATTAGATTATTAATTATTAATTATTAATTGTTAATTATTAATTATTAATAATCTATTATTAATCCTTAGTTATTAGTTATTATTAATTTTTAATTAATTATTTCTTATATATATATATATATTTATGATTCATTATTTATTCTTTATTATTTATTCATTATTATTTATTCTTTATTAATTTATTTATCAATTTACTAAATATTAACTTATTTGTTGTTCATTATTCACTATTTATTTATTTATATATTATTTATTGATTATTTATTAATTAAATGTCAATTATTTATTATATATTAAATATTGACTATTGAATATTAATAATTAGTTATTATTAATTATTATTTAGTTAAATATATATATTTATTTATGTATTATTTTTTCATTATTATTTATTATTTACTATTTATTATTTATTCAATAGTCAATATATATTAATTTTTAATTATTTATTTATTAATTATTTATTATTAATTAGTTAATTATTTCTAAATTTTAAAATATTAAATATTAAATATTAAATATTAAATATTAAATATTAAATAGTAAATATTAAATATTTATAATTTATGATATATAATTTATTATTTATTATATATTAGTAATTAGTAATTATTTATTATTTATTATTTATTATTTATCATTCTTTATTTATGATTTATGATTTATGATTTATGATTTATGATTGACGATTTATTTATTATTTCTTTATTTATCTATTATTTATTAATTTATTATTAATTTGTTATTTATTTATCATATATTTAATTAATTTTTAATTAATTTATTATTTATACATTACATATATAATATATGTTATATATTATATATTATGTATTATATATTATATATTATATATTATATGTTATATATTATCGATTATATATAACATATTATGCAATATTCAATATTCATTATATATTATATATTATATTTTCTATATTCTATATTATGTATTATATATTGTGTATTATATATTATCTCTTATATATTATACGTTATATATTATATATTATATATTATATATTATATATTGTATATTATATATCATTAATTATTAATTATTAATTAATTATTAATCATTATTGATTAATAATTATTGTTTAAGAATTATTTAGTGTGTATTAATTAGTTATGTATTACTCGTTTTTCCGATTAATATATATGTGTATAAGAATAGTAAATTCGATTTGTTGACCACATGAAGATCCTACTAGAGTGGAAATGTCATTGGAGAATAATCATGAGGTAAGGAGTTCAAATCTCACCAAACACAGAATTTCTATATATTACATACACATGTGCATGGACATGAACATATGCATGGAGATGGGCATGAGTATGGTGATAATAAATAAATAAATTCCAAAAATGTATAAAAATAATAAATAAATAAATCAAATAAATAAAAAATAAATAAATCAAATAAATAAATCAAATAAATAAATAAAATTATGAAAATATAAAAAAATAATAAAAAATATATAATTAAATAATTAAATAAGTAAATAACAAAATAATATAATAAATAAATAAATAAATAAGAAAATAAAAAATTTAAAGAAAATATAAAAAAATAATAAATAAATAAATATATATATTACGAAAATACATAAAAATAAAAAAATAAATTACAAAAATATTAAAATAAATAAACAAACAAATAAATAAATAAATAAATAAATATTTACATAAATTATGAAAATATAAAAAAATTAAAAAAATTTAAAAAATTTAAAAAAATTAAAAATGATTTTGATTCAATTTAAACGGCCGCTAAATTATTCTATGGCAGTTTTAAAAAACCACAGGTAATTATTTTATGTCACCCGATTTAGTGACGGTTTTCAAAACCATCGTAGAATGATTTAGCGGCAGTTTAAACAACCACTAGACAAAAAAACCACCATGAAATACAAATTTTGACGTAGTGGGAGGATTTCTCATTGGATAAACTGCCATAGATATACATCAGATATGTGGTAGGGCTTCATGGGGTACCACTATCGATGGTATCCAATTGAGATCCATTATTCACATCTATGTTTTGGAAGAGTCTTCAACATTATATGGATTCTAAGTTGAACTTCAGTACAGCTTATCATCCTCAAACTGATGGCCAATCCGAACAGACTATCCAAAAATGTGAGGACATGTTGAGAGCATACTCAATGGACTTCAAAGGAGGATAGGATCAACATCTTTCCCTAGTTGAGTTCTCTGATAATAACAGTTTACACTCGAGCATCCGAATTACACCTTATGAAGGCCTATGTGGGAAGAGGTGTAGAACACTGGTTTGTTGGGATGAAGATGATGAGCGTTAGTCGATAGGACTAGAAATGGTCGATGAAATGGTGTAGAAGGTGAAAACTATTCACCACCATGTTAAGGCAGCCCAGAGTCGATAGAAGAGTTATATAGATAACCATCGACAAGACCTAGTGTTTAAAATTAAAGGCATGGTATTTCTACGCATATCTCCACGGAAGAATGTTATGAGGTTTTGAAAGAAAGGTATGTTAAGTCCTAGGTATATCCACCCTTCGAAATTCTTGATAGTGTCGGGGTTTTACACTATCGACTTGCACTTCCAACTACCTTCGCCAAAGTACATGGTGTATTTCATGTATCCCTATTAATGAAGTACATACCAGACCCTTCACATGTAGTCTCTTAAAAGGCAGTACATCTAGAGGATGATCTTTCATACGAGGATAAACTAGTGAAGATCTTAGATCGTATAGAAAATGTTCTTCAAAATAATACAATTCCCCTCATCAAGGTATTTTGAAAAAACCACATGTATGAAGAAATGATGTGGGAATCAGAAGAAGTGATGAAGCAGAGTTACCCACATCTGTTTTAGTGTGGGAATAGGAAATTTTGAAGGGAAAATTTTTTAAGGGGGGGAGATTTTAATGACCCAAAAATTCATTAATGAATATTCCTCTTGTTCTATTTAAATTTCATCTTATGGTTATGTAATATATATGAACTTATTTGGTTCTATGTATTGGATTTTAAAATACTATTAAGAATTGCGACCGTTGTTAATATAGTCTTTGAACAGTGACCACATGATTACTATAAATATATGGCTTTAAACAATCTAATTTACTCAAAAAAAGGATGAGATAGCCTCATCCAGTAGACTTACCCCATATGAGGAACGTTTTTCGGACATCATAAAGGACGCCGAATCATTGTGATTATATCTTGAAAAATCCCAAACTAAGCTTGACTACGTTAAGCTCGAGCGGAACCGCCTATGAGAAAAGTGGATGTGGATAGAGATTACAACTCAAACATTATGATCTGATCCACCCTAAGAGTATGTCACCATCACAAACATTACCCTAAAGTCTTATGCGAGTGTTATAAGGGGTTATGTAACAAGACCTTATCACTACTATTGTGTGCATTATTTTAGTATATAATAACGAATATATATTCATTTTATTATTTTTATGCTGTAAATAGTTTTTAATGAACAGATTTTATTTTTTAGTTAAGAATCAACAAAGAAAATATTTTTGACAAATTAATTAATTTTTGAATTAAGTTATATTTTAATAAAATATTATTATTGTTAAATTAATTATTATTTAATATAAATTACCGTATAATTTTATAAATGAAATTGTAATTTTTACAATGGTTTGAATGCTGTTTTTGACAAAACCAATGATTTTTTTGGTAAATGTTTTTTTTTTATTTTACAAGTAAAAATTCACATATATAGATAATTATTTAGATAAAGTTAATATTAATGTTGGAATCAGGTTGTCAAAATTATCCCATGATAAATTTTTCATAATTTTCGGAGACACTCGATTTTTTGGGTAAAAATTAAATACCATTTTATCATATAATGTGTTTTATGACATCATAGTTACCCAATAGTGATGTAATAAAATACTATAAACAGTATGATCATCCAATATGTGTTTTAACATAAAAATAATGTGATTTTTGGTTTTTTTATTTATATTACAATCATTTGGTGGACCCATCAAGGCTTATAAAACATTTTGTCTTTTTAAATTTTTTTCCATAAGAGTGTGACCGACCTCTATATAAGAAACACTATTATTTTATAAAGGTAAAACATTGGCCTTATAAAATATTGTTTTCCAATCCCCTTTGGAAATAACCATTGGCAAAAACTATGGGCTGCTTTTTTGTTTTGATTAGTTTAATGTGAGGTGCCCCCAACCTAAATAATAATGAGTTCGTTCTCCTTTCCTATATAATCCCACACAAGATCCCACTTCCTCTTCACTCAAAGCCAATAGAGTTCGACCAACCCCTACTCTCCACTCTCTATATTCCTCCCATGTTGTCCCAAGTTCTCAAGAAGCCTATCTGAAGCCCCTCCCAAGCTTTTGGGATCACACTTCCAAGTAATGGATTCCTTCCTTTCTCAATTTATCCACGGTTCTTAATATTTATATGCCCTTTTACTTTTACTTATAAATGTTGTGGTTCAATTTCTCATCACCCATATAATTTCCTCTTTATGATTGATTGATGAGATACTCTTTTCCCTCTCATTGTTGCCTTCCATATATTCCTGTTACCATGCCGAAATTCCTTAAGGAATATTTCTCTCTTCATTTACATTCATGAAATTATTTAGTATTATGAATCTAAATTCCATTACCTATGATGGGAAACATGTCTATATGACTCCCATTTTTGTTAATTTCATGTACATATAACGAGACACCCCTTTCCCTCTCATCAACCATTTTTATGATGTCTTATGTGTCACTGTTATGATGCCGAAATTGCACCAAAATTTTCCAATCCAAAATCATTGTGTAGTTAATTCCATGCCCATTTATCTACCAAGGGTATTCACCTTTACACAAATTAACATATTCATTTAAGAGTTTCATGTATTAATTCTTTATTCCTAAATCATGGAATAAATTATGATATTATATGAATTCATGTTCTATGATCGTGTGGCACACTAATGCATGAAATGAAATGTTTTCGAAGGGGGCACCCTGATAGCGATCCAATGCATGTGGTAAAGTATTGTATCATTCTACGTCTTGTGAAATGTGTGTAGAATCATGCTTATTCAAATGCCACTATGTTTTACACGGGCCTCATATGCAATGATGGTTTACTTATGCTCCATGAGCAATGACTCTTGTCTCATGCTAATTCTATGTTATCTGTTGTTCCCACATTTCCATGTTATGATTATAATGATTTATCATGACTTTATGTTCATTTTTCTCCTGTTCTCCATTGATATTTCTCTTGGCTAACATGTATTGTATTCCTCATGTTATTCCTTGTTTATACCATTACTGGGCTGTATAGCTTGCCCATTTCTTATGCATGTCCTCAGGGTATCCTATATAATGCTATATAAGATGGAATGTAATGCTCTTGTAGAGGAATATTTAAATAAAATGTTGCGTTATATGATTTATGTTTTTATGTAATGTTCCTAACCCCCAAAGACACTAGACCTCTCAATCGTCCTTGTAGTATCATGTGAAGAGTTTATGTAATAAATCATGTTTATGTGCGTAATAAAGAGTAGGGTTGTCATATTCCACAATCCATAATACATAACATAGAGACATGAGGAGCATTAGACAACCCAATATCATCAATTCTCACAAAATCACACTCCAAACACCCTAGAATCGAAGGAGAATCAACCATGGAGGGATAAAGGGATTTTGGTTTGTCACATTGGGTAGAGGGGGTCTAATGTGACGAAAAACTATTAGAGAAAGAAATTGGGTTGTAAGAAAAAAATGAATATTTTAGACTTTTTAAGAGTCACATTATTTACCAACAAAGCGCCAATTGCATGGATCACTCAATCCATAATGTGCCAAACTGCAAAATTTGTTGGGGTCACCCACATAGTTTTTCATACTATGCGGTAACCGTGCACTTTCCTTATTTCCAAAATGGTCCCCATGCTGTATGGTTTCAGGTCCATGCACACGATTTACTCTATCAATGCACTAACCATGCACTATTCACTATTGACCTCTTTTCTCATTTTTCATTTTTTCACACCCAGAAGACTCCCAAAACTCATCATTCTTTCTAAAAACACTTCTTTATCCCTAAAAATAGAGTTTGAGAAAAAAATTTTACAAGGGTCTTCCATCCAAAAAGATTGGGATCTTAAAACCTCCCCACCTTATAATAGATCGTCCTTGATATACACTTATAAGAATTCCAAAACCATCAAGAAAAAAAGGATTTCCCATATACCCACAGATTAACCTTCACCCTCATAGTTTATCTATAACATATCCATGTAATAACATCACTCAAAAAAAGGAAATAGTCAAACCCTGAGAACATTTCCCTCACCAAGTTCCACAATCACAACCCATTTTTCCTTGAAGACACATCCACCTAAAATCATCATGGAAGAAAACATGTAAAATTGAATGGTTCAGTTAAGTCCACTAGACTATCACAAAAAATGATCCCAACTTTGAACTATATTACCCTTAATAGACAACCCAAAATGCTCTAGATGTGATCCTCTCCAAATTTCATGCCCAAATCACTCAGAGAAATCCCACCTAGATCCTTTCAAAGCATAAGGGTGATCCAATCACGACATAACCGGAAGAAACATTCTAATTATTGACCACATCTCATGACCTACCATAATATTTAACTCATTTCCAGACAGTCTCATTTTAGTTTGAACATCCGAAAAGCATAACCCAAATATAATATTCATATAGAGGTACTCAACCAGTCGATAATCGAGCCAAAGCACATCACCAACACGTTTTCACAATGATAACTATGACCTAAGTCCAGTGAACTCAAACTGATGGTTACTTCAATAACTGAACAATTTCCTAACATGGTTCTTCCAACCATAGGCTTTAGCAAATCGCCACCATTTTCTATATTGTTGATATCTATCATAATTGAAAAAAGAAGACCAACATGCCCTTAAATAAGCATTAACAACTTAGCCAATGTATTTTCCAACTCACTTCCCCTTTCACTTCCAAGAACACCAAACAACACAAGCATTCAAAAATTTTGTAGACACCATCTTGATTGGACACCTCCACTATCCAAAAAAATTCATGGGTAACTTGGTTCTTCCACAAATCCCATTAACTTCAACAAAGCATGGCTATCCTTTCAATATTAACCAGGGGTTCCTTACATCCAACCACATCTATTAATTTCTTCCATCATGATTTTAATAAATCTGTAATCCATTTTTGTTCACTAAAAAAACTATCAACCCATATCCAATGTGACCCCTTCAATTACCTTTAGAAATGGCCCAAAATCGAACTTATTGCTTGGATCAATCGACTATCACATCCAAGGCCAATTCAGCTTTCTCCCAAGAAACCCAAATATACGCATCATGATTTCCTAATAGATTCTCGATGCCACCACATCCACTTCATAGCTAGATCCTTATATCCATGAATTATCATAATGCTCCCCACTAATGGAGTATCATTGTCACAACTTTACTCAATAATTTTTGACCTCCGCAACTCACACTCAAACTCAAGGTAAACTCCAAAATATTCAAATGGCCATCCAGATCCCTCCACATTAAAAAACCAGCATTTCGCACTACTCATTACCAGATTCAGAGAATGACACCCATGGTATCCATTAAAATCCCAACGACCTATCCTAGATCATTCGATGGTGTACCCCCACAACAAATGGCCCCCACATTCCTATTGATCATTGAGCGTATCCTCAAGAGGTTCCAATCCCTTTAAAAAAAATTTAGGTTTCCATGGTTATAAACAAATTTCCCTTAGCATACATATGATGATGTCAAGGTGTTGGGAATGATCATATTCAAATAGAATTATGTTAATAATTTATGGAAACACACAACCAAAAACTATACACCACTTTCATCACCTCTTACCAAAAGGACACCTAAATCTACCATAGGTATTGAGTTTTCTTACCCAAAAATGTCTCATAAACACTAAAACATCTCAATTAACATTGAATTTATAGGTAGTAATCTACCACCTAATGACCCCATTTAGAGCATTCATGACCCATAGTTACTTTTGGCACCATTATCATTACTCTACACTAGTTGTTCTGGGATAACCCTAATAATCACAACAGATACACAATGATTCATACATCCAATAAAAATCCAACTAGATTCTCAAAATACCAGGGAATATCCACTTTTATTCCATTGAAACCACTTTCTATTACACCCAAAACACATGGTACAATATTCTAGTATCATTACACTTCCCAAACACATGCCCATCACCCGATAATCTTCAAAACAATCAAGGTCTCACACTATCCTGTGACCACACACACAAAACCGGACTCCAGCTTACCTGATACATAATTCTCTCTACTCTAATCATTCCCCTTGATCTTCTAGAATCATTGTTCCAAAGGCCTTGTCAACCTATCAACAAAAAAAACAATCATTGAAACATCCAAAACCCATTTCCACGCTCACCCATGGGGTGTCCCAAAAGAACCCATCCACTCTTTGATCACCATTTCCTTATCCTCCCTGAAACAACAGTTCATCCTCCATATAACTCTATCCAAACCATAGGGATATTTCTATAATGATCATTCCATTAAAAACCAACCTTAAAAAAATTTAAGCACCCAAGGGCTCAACTGATGTGAGTCTAAGGCATAACATTGCACTTTTACCAACAATCTATATCACCTACCATGCATCGATTTCACCTCTAAAGCAACAACATGTGTGTCACATTACATAGAACCTACAACACTAGGACAACCTTCCTTGAGGATACCCTCGATTTCTCATGATTTCCAACTCATATACACAAGTCAAGCCTCATATCCCAACACCACCAAATTATCCACTTATAAATTTAGTTCAATATCTCACATGGAAACACCCTTTGTGTGCCACTGCCATGGTCTAAAATGTCTAGATATTCAATGCACACACAAGAGATCTGACACCCCGACCAATCTATCTACCTTATCATCCACAAAATTCAAATGGCACCAAATCCTCAAATTTGGGCCACATCAAAAAAGGTCACCAAATCACTAGAATATGTACCAACCAAAATGAAAAATGTCAGCTACTAAAGGTAGTCATCCTATACCCATTCCAAACAAACTATGTCTAATGAATGAAAAAACCATTTAATATTGATCCCACAAAAAATAGACGTGCCCACATACATTTGAATCATGAACTGAAAACCAAATATCGTATCTAAAGACACGACATGAAATATCCCATTAATCAACACACCCAACTCCATAAGATCTCATATAATGCAACACGGAGTCTCAAACTAAGGAACTCTAACTATCCAAACCACCCGTATATAAGGTCAACAGGATACATGATGGATAACCACCATTGGTGTCCCTAAAAGTTCTACTATTGTACTATTTCCCTTATAAATAAGGCATTAACAATTGAAACAAAAGGTTTCACATTTTGAAATAGTTATTTTCAAAACCCCATGGATTTACACTTCCAAAAAAACCTTTTTATTAACAATATATTTTAAAAAACCACGCCATATACAATTTCACATTTCAAAGAATTTATTTTATAAAAATATTTCAAGGAAAAACAATAGAAAAATTATACCAGAATACACTACAAACGTGTGAATCCCAAAGCACATTCAATCACCTATTACATACAGATGACCTATATATCCTATGTTCCTAACATGATGAATTAACTCACACACCCTCTCTTTCAAAACCTAGATAAGAGAAAAAAATTCAAAAATCAATAACATCATGTCCACGTGTTCCACTCATGGGGGAAGTAACAGTAAACCACAAAAGTAAAAAAAACAAATATTAATTTTCCCCCATGTGATCTTGGTTTTTCCCTTAAACGTAAGGCTACATGCACTGAGGTATGATTTCATTACTAAGCCCTGATAATATTTTTGTCTACAATCTACCATTCCTCAAAGAGTAAGAAAAATAACTCATCTGTCAATACATTGTAACATCACCAACTCTAACTCCTCTATATCCCATTCCCCATGCTAGGTAATAACAAGGCATCGGGCGTGCCTCCCCATACACTAGAGGCTTCTAACTAGTAGCATGATCCCAAAAAGAAACATGGGGAGACTATATCCACATATCAGAGTGAATTTATAATGGAAATAACATCAATATATAAAATATCCAAAAATGAAAATAAATAAAAAAATAAAAAATAACCCAGTGAATAACTAAGTACAAATACTATAATAAAATCTAGAGGAAACAAAACATATCAAGAAGACATATAATATTAATCATGACCAAAGAAATTAGAAGACTCTGAACCAAGACACAAGTTCCAATATAGTCTGACCTCCCATGATAAAACCCAAAATCCCATATACAAAAAAAAACTAGGTCCCTATCCTAAACCTGTACATGAAAAAAATGAAACATCTTCTTGGATACCCAAGTGCTATGGAGGTCCAAGTAGGTTGTGAGTAAAACACAATAGGCCACCGCCAATTGTGTCAAAAAAAATTATCTAGTCCATACCAATTTTTATGAAGGTATCAAGTGAAAAAATCTAACATGTAACAAGGAAACATTTAATTAATTATCTAATATTAACTTAAATATTAGGTTCTCTAAAAATTGACCAATATATAAAACTAACTCAGGACACATAGGATGTTTAAGCCAATAAAATGGGTGAGATAAACCATTATCCACAAGGTATTTAAATAATAAAAACTCATTGCATACATATTAGCTACTATAATCATTTAATCCATTTTAATCATTATATCCATTTCATCAGTTATGATATCTTAATTACTAAATTCATCCCCATATCATGTTCCATGGGTTTGGAATTCACATCATTTACACTATGACCAAATCTGGTCAATTAACATAAATAAGGGGAGGGGGGATAAGTCAAGTTCCCTATCTCACTATGGGTAAATAGATGAAAAAAATTAAATTACACTCACCTTGGACCCATAGTTTAGTTGGTCCCATAGAATGAAACCATTGGGGTAATTGATCCCCCAAACCCATCCCTATCCCCGAAATTTTGGGGTGTAACTTAGAGACTCAGTCTAACTCAACCCATGTGAATAGAACCTCAAGATATTACCCAACACAACCAAGACATGTACAAGTGTTTATTCATCAATACCTCACACATACCATATGATAACCAAAAATACCAATACAAATAAAAATCATAATCTATAACAATAGACATGGGAATTAATATGATTCCATAACCCACTAACACATTTTACATTTATATTACATAGCTGTTTAGCCCAATTCCCATTTATTCTCCCTATCTCATTTGGAATCTTCAATACTACCCAAAATGTAAACCATTTAACAGATTCAATAGTTTCTTTATGTTAACTTACATTAGCCATTAATCATTTACCTTATTTTAACCCCATATAAATTTGAAGTACAAATCACAATCCATTAGGTACATCCACATTAATCCAATTTAACCCATTATCACATTATGCCAAACACCCCTTATGATACATCGTTTACTAATCCCATTTATCATTTAGTTAATTTCATAATCACGTTAACATGGAAAAATAATTTTTATGGGTTATATCTCACTAACCATTATGTTCCTTCAATTACTATGGTTTCATTGGATATTTATTTCTATATTATGTAAATAAAAACAATTCAAAATGATAATTTAAATCATCTTGAAACCACCCTTTAAAACATTGGTCTTCACCATTGAAAATCTAAACCATTTACCAAGTCTTTTTTTTTTCAATTTTATTTAAATCCGGACAAGCAGTAAACAATTTTCAAAAATGGGAATCCTGTCCCCATTTAAAAACCAATTGAAATATATTTGAAAAAACCATTAGGGTGACAGTAAGGTCAACACCTACTTTCAAAAAAAATTCATTTTCAAACATCATTTTCAATCAATAAAATTAAAATCAGGTTAAGCCCAAAATATATTATCAAACTAATTTAAAAAAATTGTAACCATTTAAAAAATAAAATCTATAAATTTTTTCAATTAATCCGTTAACCTTACCCACACATCAATTAAATTTTCACTATCAATTCTGTCTCATAATACATTTATATAAAGGTTTAATAATTTTGTTTTCCAATTACATGTCACCATTTTACCCCTTTGGAAGCCCCAAGTATGGTCTCATATCATCGACGGGTAGAATCGTTCCTTAATGGTTTTACACTTCAATATAATGTCCAATTTTTTTTCCATAAATCATTATATCACGAAACCACATAGTAGTGACATTGAGAAACTAAATAGACATATAAAACATCAAGACTACAGAGCTGGATGTGTGATTCTTGTAATAATCACCCTGATCTTATATTTACACCCAAACACACTTCAAACCCTCATAAATTGAATGATACTAATCCATGTAGGATGATTGAGGTTTTGGTTCTTTACCTAGGCTAGAGGGTATTAAATGGAATGAAAAATAGGGGGGAGAAAGAAATAGGTTTGTAAGGGAAAAATGGGAATTTCCCACTTTTTAGGGGCCACATGGATTAACAACACATTTTATAAACTATGCTCTAACTGTGAGACTCCATATATATATGAGGGTCCGTGACATACGATTTAATTTTGGTACCCATATTTTTGATCAATCCGTGTGTCAAAAAAGTTCTATCCTTCTGATTGAAATGGTTCCCATGCCACATGGTTTCTTGGGCTATGTACATGGTTTACTCTAACTATGTTCTGACCATGAGCTATGCAATATTGACTAATTTTCTCATATTTTTAATATCACACAACATCATAACACCCCTAAAACTCTTTTAGAACTTGAGAAACACTTTTTAAACCTTAAAAAGGGTTTTAATAAGAATTTTAACAAGGACACACCTTCATTAAATATCAATATCAATAAATTGAGAAGAAGATTGAGGTAAAAATAAACACACCTCTATATTTTTATTTTATTATATCCATTGAAGAATTTATCTGAATGTGGAAGGAAACAACCTAATGTAACATGAAAAAGATATGTGTTGATCATTCTGAATGTTTATTTGATATTAAGACAATGAAATGATTGATATTATTGTAGAATCTGATTTGGACATCAGTGAATCTAATTTTGGAATTAGATAAACATTATCTACTTTAACAATATGAAGATTTGATGATGATCTTATTCATTAGTGAATCAGGAGGACCCTTTTTAAATTTCCAGGAGTGCAATTACCTAAACTCTAGTAGCCCCGAATCACTTTTTAATTTTTTATATTATCACAATATACATGTGGTCACAACCTAATGGTTTTAATAGTATATTTTTCTTATTAAAATAGAAACATACATGAATCCCACATTATAATTGAAAACTAAAAAATGACATAGTATTTTTTTCGAGAACACCGTTATTATATTTATCACATCCTTACATATAAATTATAATAGATATACCATAATCTTGGGAAAAGGAAACATAAGAAATGAGAGAGATAAAATGCTTAGTATTTCTATATATACAATAGAAGATATCATGATTTATTAATTCATATTTAATATGAAATGGTAAATATATTAAAGCACATTCAATTTAATTAATAACCTATGACTAAAGAATAATACTTATGGAATAAATAATGGCCGAATAATTCCATATAAATAATAACATGATCTTGAAACATATCCACAAATATCATTATTAATTAAATAATCACTTGTACATTAATTACTAATTTCATAAAGGGGGAATAGATAATATCAAAAGTCATGAACTTACCATCAAAAACTTATTCCATCACATCACATATAAATTGGAATGGTATGATCCACATACCTAATCTATTTTTTTCACCCGACTCCTACCAATGCATATCTGGGCTACAGTTTTCCCACATATCACATTCTATTATCACTACATTCCTCAGATGATAGAGGTGAAACATAATTAATATAAGCATTCATATTAAAAAACATGAATATTTAATGTTAAAAACTTCCCAAATAAATAAAACTAATAATAAACAATTCAGAGTAATATGGTGAATGAAATAAAAATATTAGACCCCCACAAAATAATAATATCCAGCAAAGAATGTTGGCTTTGATGAATATACTTTAAGAAGATCATATGAGGAATTATTGTGGAGAACCAATTTTCATTTTGATTAAAAGTATTCAAAATTAAAAAATTCCAAAATTATAAAAAAAATTAAATTTAAAGAAACATTGAATCATCTAAATTAATATTTATAATATTGAGTGGTCATGATGGAATAAAATTCCATTCATGTTGTATAAGTTCAAAATGTATTCCTTTAACACTATTAGGAAAATGTGAAAAAGTTCCTCCTTCATAAAAAATAAAATATATATTTTATCCATTTTATTAAAAAATGGTTAGAAATATATTTAATATATCATTGGTTAATATTAAAAATATTCAATAAAATAATTTTTAAAACATATGGATATGGAAGAAAAATATTATCGACCAAGTAGAAAAACAATGTCTACTTTCATGAAAAACAAGGCTATGTATCTAGAATATTTAAAGAGTGGGAAACTACGAAGAAATTATAATTTACATTAAAAATAGGGGGGATAAAGTTTATTGTGTTTACATTGAACGATCAAATAATTCCCCCATCATGAAATTTAACATAAACTATCCTGTACGATGATGAGAATGTGAAATAAACCGTTTTCAAATGTTGAACTTACATAATATGTCTTATAAGCTCTTATATAATAAATATAGATTTATTAAATATATATTATAGAACCATAATAATAAATATAATATTTTAAATGATATTCCTATAATTTTCTACCACACATTTATTGAAAACTATTTTTTTAAATGATAGTTCCGGGTAATAATTACATGATGATTCATTTATATTTTGGTTTGGTAGTTTTAATTCCATGCACAGTGATCATGGATCCATAATACCCATAAAATTAATAATAAATTAAAATTAAAATATTTTCATTTTATTAATATTTAGATCCATCTATAAAATTTAGATATAGAGAAATGAATAATACCATTCACATATATGGTAGGTCGAATGTACCCGCGAACATTATTTCCATTTATTTGATGGATGGAACTGAATAATGATAAATATTAATTCATATATAATGAATAATTATTATACGATATTATATATATATATATATATATATTAGTTAAATTAACCATTATTACGATCCATGTCAAAATGAAATGAAACACATATAACATAGCTTCGTCAATGTGGTAGTCTACATATATGCATGAGCAACATTTTTATTTCCCATTAGATGGAAGAGGGGATGGATAGAGTTTAGTCCCCTAACATAATAACATCTTAGTATATGGGAGAAACTTGTGATGTTATTTTAACATATTTTAATATTATTTTAGGGATTATAAGATGAAATAAAATATATGCGAATGTTTAATAATTATACATCTTCTTTGGAGAACCCCATTATAGGATCATGAAGTGTGGAGAAGAGAAAATATTTAGGGGAGGGGACCCTTTTGGAAAATTCATAAAGGAATAAAAAATAATAAATTAATTTTAAAATAAAATTCTTCATAATGGACATATATTAGATGTTGGGATATATATTTTAGAAAATTATAAAAAATGTATCCTAAGATAATTTTGACATTATTATAAAAAAAGATGTTTTTTAGATAAATTCTCTAAAAAACCCATAAATAAATTATAATATTCATTCCAAAAATTATGAAATCAAATTTTTGATTAAAATCTTTTTCTGAAGAATAAAATTACTTTATGAAAAATTATTTTTTAATTATATAATATTTTTTAAATCAAATTATATTTTTTAGGATAAATATATTTAATAAATCATTTATTACTATTAAAACCTCTAATTTAATATATAGATTATAATAGTCACATATTTAATAATAATATTTACTTGTACATTTTATAATCAATGTTGGTATCCTGTATACTATAAAAATAGTGTTTTTATTGAAATATTGGGATATTAAATTATCCCAATTTTGGAAGTTTAATTCTTACAATTTTAAACTCATGTTTGGTAAATAGGGTTTTTCTTTCTAAAATACCATTTCTAAATTACAACAATATAAAATGGATTATTAAACCTTACACATAATAATAAAGATAACAAAGAATAATGATCACTCTGGATAACACATACTAGGTTTCAAAGTAGGAATACATGGATAAGGAAAAGAAAAATAACTCTCAACGTAGGATCCCAGGTATTGGTAAAATAATAGATTTTTATTTCTATTAATATATTTGAAAATGATATTATTTTTACATTAAATGGACTCATTTTTTGAGAGCCTACTTAATACACACCAATGGGTTTCTCCAAAATCTTTTGTTGCACACAACATTGAGTTATACCGAAAAATAATACAATAATACTACTAATTTAAATGGTTTTAACCCATAGATGTTTTATTGTAAGGAATGAACAGAACTAACATCAATATGATTACACGTGATTATTAATTTTGTTTATGTATATCTACTATGTTTTAGAGGATTAAAATAAGAATTAATTCAATTATAAGAATGAATTATTTTAATATTTTAAAGGGATATTTTACCACCTTTTAACAGAGAACCCTTTTTAAATCTAGATTTTGATACTTTTATGTGTTCTATTTGACAAAATAAACTTCTTATTTAGAATAAGGACATAAAAATTTACCTTGTTTGAAATTTTTTGTATTTTTCTGAAGAAATTCATATTTTAATGAATGGTAAAAAATAAATTATTTTAATTCAAAAATGTGTTATCATTCAATTTATTTATATAATTAGATTTTCCTTTTAATTGGTTTTAACATTAAATTAGATTATTTTTTTATTATTTAATCCAATTATGTCTATTGGAAGTAATTTCACATTTTAATTTGACAGAAACATATGTCAATATTTTGGTAGTTTTTACTTATTAAAAACATGTTTTCTGATTTTGACAACGAGAATTAATTTTATGTAAATTTTGGAAAATTTTGTGTTTGGAATTTTTAAAAATGGATTCCAATTTGGGAATCTAATGGTACAAATTGTTTAAATAATTATCTTCTTTTATTAGACATTATGAATACTAACTTCAGTATTTTATTTATTTATCATGGTTAGTGGGAAAATAAAGTAAATAATGGTAAAAAATAATATTATAAAAATACAAAAGTATCCCAACACATATCGTAAACCTATTGAATGAGATATGTCAAAACATGGTCATTCTTGGGTTGATTTTGGGACCCCATGGATCCACTTGGTTGTGATAATGATAGGTTATAAGAATTAATTTAATGTGAAGAGAAATATAACAAAAACATGTATATTTTACTAAAACAATTTTAAGGTGGCTTTATATAACTAATATCATAGACCATAAATAGAAATTAGTAATATAAAATTTATTTCTACATCATTGTATTTTGTTTATAATTGTTAGTCCTCAAATAAATAAAATCATTTATGGAATAATGATAATGTTACTATGATGCATTTCATGAATTTTATGGTTGATGTTAACATATTATCTTTGAGTTAATGAATTTTGTTTTAAAGAATCATGTTTTTATGAATTTTTAAAAAAGTCAGGTATGAATAGTCTCCAAAATTGGCATAATTTGTAACATAAAATATAAAATAGTTTATTAAATGATATTAAATTCCTAAAAATCTATGATTTAGACAAATGGTTATGATAAGTCCAAATATGTCATAAATTATTTTTTATTGGTATTTTGATACAATATGATAATTACATTATCGCACAATTTGTGAATAACATGATATCATTGTAAGAATAAAAATGGTAAAATAAGGATATAAAAAAATGATATGGATATAAAATATTCAAAACTTGTCTTAAAATTATTGGAGGATCAGTATTCGAAACAAAATAATCTTATAATCAAATTAAATGAGTTTTAAACCATTTTTAAGCGAACCAATATTTTAATAAATTAATATTTCAAGACAGTCCTAATGTTCCCCTCCTCCCTCTTATAAAAGGCTACCACCTCTACCCACATACTCATACCTCTCATGCCCCTCAGATCATCTAAATTTTGCTCAAATAATCTCTATACATACCTCACTTCATCTAAGAATCCTTTACATGGGTAGAAGGAAATTAAATAAAGTATTTTGGTTCAAATAAATAGAAGTTAACTGACTTAGAGGAATATAAAGAATAAAGGAGACATGTCAAAATCGAGGAAAGGGAACATCTTGACCCAATTTCCATTCTTTGGATTAATATTCTACTTCTTCATTATGTCTTTCTATGATTTGGTGACAAATAAATTTTGATGTCTTATCATATATTTATACATGATTTATGTGAACTTATCGTGAATACACATAATTGACCTATTTTGTTTAAAAATTATCTTTGTAAGGGATTTTATTTCAATTTATTTTCCATCGAGGCTTATTTTTTGTTATGAACCAACTCACGTTTTTATGGTGCATATAGATCTATTTGACATATTATATCATGAATATTCTTATTCTCATGATATTATAAGTTTGGTTTAATGATATATTTTAATTTTTTTATTCATGTATTTCTCAAGTGGTAATGGAATATTTAACTAAAAAATAGTTTTAAATATTTATTTCTTTAAATATTTCTCATTAATTTCCATGTTTTCAAATGTTTTATGGATTTATTTATATAGAAATTAATATTTTAGAATGATATTCCTTTAAAAGTTTCTAGGTGGTTTGGAAAATTTTGTTTCAAAAATCTCATTATTATATGTCTTAAATGGTTTTCGATATGGATTAAAAATTTCAATATCTTGAATTTATTTCTTCTAATTTATGGTTAAAATGATGATATATTTAATCTTTTAAGAGTTATGTTTATGTTATAGTTCTTGGGCGTTGATTATTTATTCAGGTGGTTCTGTGATAAACTGAGGGTGGGTGATCCCATGATAGATGTCAAATGCAATGGGTAATGTGACAAAGTTAAATGATAATGTTTATTCTAAGGGATTTGGGGAATATACTACGATGGGTATTCCAAAACATAACCATGAAGGATACGTCATATGTATCTAGGAAAGAAACTATGTAAGTATTATATGGATTCCCCAAGTTACCTTTATATTTATGGTGTCAATAATGTTTTGTTTGAATTTTATGATTAAATAATGTGATCTATGTCGTTTATGTTTTCTGGGTGAAAATTATGATTTTGGGAAAATATTTCATGGGTTTTAAATATTCAAGGACTAACCTTTTTATTCCTTATTGTGTATTCCTTATTAATATTTTTATGCTCATCCCAAATTTTGAATTTATTTTCACTAGCTATAAGGAAGAGTAAGAGAATGGAAAAATTTTAGAAGATATTTTTCAAGAAATAATTCTTGTTTTATTTAAGGAGTTTTATTGTTGTGAAAATAATTGATAGAGTATAAGTGTCTACTTTGTCATATTTGAGATGTAATGTAATAGTTATGGAATATCTCTCTAAAACTCTAAACTTGAAAAGATCCTCCATGAGAATTATTGACCAAAAATAAAGATTAGGTAATGTTTAAGGATAGGGCCTTATAGTTGTTATCAATAGTCAATTTAGATAACTTTAGGAGTTAGGATATTTCTAACTGAATATCTATAAATTCTTTTTTACTTTATGGTAAGATTAAAGTTATATATTATTTCTAGATTAACATGTTGCTTCATCTAATATGTGTTTGTGTTCAGAAGGTTTTTCAGTATAGGAAACGTGATATCTATGATGAGACGACATCAAATAGAAAACAACATACCAAATCAACCACTAGAAATGGCCAGAATCGGAACTAAACAGTTTGTTCCAGTGTTGTCACAATTGGAACATGCTATAAATTGTGGTGGTAACCATGCACAATATCAGCCTGATCAACCAGAAAGGAACATATTGATAGTGTATAATTTCATAAGGCAACACCCCCCATCATTTAGAGGATCATATGACCATGTGATAGTTGAAAGGTGGATTAAAGCACCAGAATTTTGTTTTGATGTGAGGGGGTGTTCAGAACATCAAAAGGTAAGACTTTCAGTTAACCGTTTTGAAGGTGAATCTGATTAGTGGTGATCAATGGCTAAAAATAGCGAGGATAGTGAGGATATTAATTCTCATGATTATGATACATTCATTTGAATATTCACTGAGAAATATTTTCCTACGATTGTTCAAGTTAGGATGGAAAAATAATTCTTGGAATTGTGGTAGTAGGATGACTTAGTGTCTTCTTATGAAGCAAAATTCAATCTACTGGAAAGTTATCTTAAAATTTTCATAAGGTATCTTGATAGTCAAATAAATCATTTTTACTCTAGATTAAAGGAAAAGTATAGAATTTTATTGGCTTCTCGTGAGATCAAATGTTATGAAAAAATTGTTCGATGTGCGGAGAAGGTGGACTTGGAGTTTTCCAATGATTACATGTTCTTGAAAAACAACATAATAAGTGATAAGGAGGAAGAAGAAAGGGAAGAACCCTACAAAAAATCATGATGGTAGGAAAATTATGTTTACAGTTTGTGAAAACTTTGGTTAAAAGCACACTAGGGAATGTCTTTTGCATTCTGTTAAGAGAATATGATGTGGTAAAATGGGACATAAGGCTCATTATTTCACTGAAAATGATCAGGGTAATGGTATGAAAATGTCTGACTTATAGTTAGTAAAATGTTTTCTGTGCAATGAAATAGGTCATTATAGAAATGAGTTTTCAACGAAGAACTCAAATAATGGAAAGAAATTGTATTACAAGCCAAAAGAGGAGGTGGAATACTTTGTAATTACTTTAGCAAATGTTCATCCATCAAATGAAGTAGTATCAGGTACATTTTCTTTTTATTAATATTATGCCATTGTATATTTTTATTCTGGATAGACACATTTTTTCGTTTCCATGAAATTTTCTTGAAAATTGGTAATTCCATATAAAGCTATGAATCCTTATCTTCTGGTAAAAGCACCTAAAAGATATGAAAAAACAAAAAGAGATTTTTAGAACTTTCATGGTCTTGTCTGTAGAAAGAATCGACCTGCAAACCTTATTGTTTTTCCTCTTGTAGAGTTTGATGTTATTTTGGGTGTGGATTTACTTTCTGTTTATCATGCTAAGATTGAATACGGATCTAAAGATTTTTCTTTCTAGAAATAATTTCATATTGTGTACAATAATAAACCATTACTATTGATAGAATATCATGAAGCTAAAAAACTAATAAAATATGAAAATTTATGTTTCATTTCACATGTTGTTAAAAACAAAGGAACTATTTTGATTAATGATGTCAGGGTGGTTAATGAGTATCTAGATTTTTTTTCCGGATGATTTGCCTAGTATAGTACCAAATCAAGAAGATGAATTTAATGTTGACATGATTCTTGATGCTAAAACAATTTCAAAATCTCCATATCTAATATATCAAATTGTACTTTTAGAGTTAAAGAGTCAATTTCAGGAGTTATTAGATAAAGGTTTCATTCGACAAAGAAAATCACCATGGGGTGCTCATATATTGTTTATTAAAAATAAAGATAGATCAATGAGACTTTTCATTGATTATAGAGCATTGAATAACTTATCTATTAAGAACATATATCCTTTTCCTCATATCTATGATTTGTTTGATAAACTCTAGGGAGTTCATTATTTTTGGAAGATTGACTTTTGGTCGGGGTACCATAAGTTGAATGTAAAGGAAGAAGGAATTTCTAAAACTACATTTTGTACTAGATATGGACATTATGAGGTTTTATTTAGGCCTTTTGTGTTAACCAATGCACCTGATGTATTCATGGATCATATGAATAGAATTTTCTATGAGTTTTTGAAAAATTATGTGGTTGAATTTCTTAATGATATTATGATATATTCTAAAAGTAAAAAGGATCGTGAAATTCATTTAAGGTTTTTCCTAAAAACCTTAAAAGAAAAGAAACTATATGGGAAATTCAACATGTGTGAGTTTTGTTAACAAAAAATTTCTTTCCTTGGTCACATTGTTTTTAAAGATGGCATAACTATTGATCCTCCTAAAACAAAAGTTGTTGATGAATGGACACGACCCAAAAATATAACCAAGATTCATTGTTTTCGTGGTTTAGAAGTTTATTACCAGATGTTTGTTGAAAATTCTTTATGTTTATCTATCCCACTGACTTAGTTACCTTGAAAATGTTTTATTTTCATCTGGAAGAATGAATGTGATGAATGTGTTCAGGAATTTAAAATAATATTAGTGAATGATCCAGTTTTGTAACTGCTTCCAGAAATTTTGAATTTGTTATCTATAGTTTTGGCTCATTGAAAATACCTGGATGCATCCTTTTACAGAATGATTAGGTAATAGCTTAAGCTTTACATTAGTTGAAAACGCCTGAGTTAAATTAAACTAAACATGATTTGTAATTTTCTACTATAGTTTTTCATGAAATATTTGGAGGAATCATTTGTATGTCATAATGTGTAAAATATATAATGATCACAAAATATTGAAGTATATATTCACTCAGAAATAGTAAATCACGATCCATATGATATGGCTTGAATTAATGAAGGATTAGGATTTGTTGATTCATTACCATCTTGTAAATGAAAATAAATTGGCCGACACATTTATTCAAATGAGTAATGCTATATTAACCATGTTATGTTTGGAACGATATTCGTTGGTTTTTTATTTGATGATTTTTTGATTGTATGTTGTTGGTGTAGGTAATTCTTCTATTTTGTTTTAGGTGGTAGTGAAATCATCTCTATCATAAAAAATTTAACAAGCATAAAATGAATACTTTGAGTTGCAGAACAAATTAGAATTGGATCAGAAGGGTAAGTTACATGTATTTATCATTGATAAAGAGTATGATTTTAGGATTTGAAGGATATTATGTGCACCTTGTGATTAATTATTGAAAAATGAGTTATTATGTAATGCCCATAGTTCTATGTTTTTTGATCATCCTAGAAGTACTAAGATATAGAGAGATATTCAGGAGTATTACTAGTGGGATGGAATGAAAAGAGATATTTCAAACTTTCACCTGAGATGTTTGATTTATCAATAGATTCAAGAAGAGTGATAATTGATTAATAGGATACTTCATCATTTTCATGATCCAGAGTGGAAATGTGAAAATGTGTCCATGGATTTCATTTTGGGATTACCAAATACTTCTCGTAGTAATAATGAAATCTAGGTTATTATTGATCAATTGACTAAATCTTCTCATATTATTCCTATTCGTGATACTCTATCTATAGAACAACCTTCTCAATTTTATGTTAAATATATAGTATGGTTACATAGATTTAGTCTCTCCATTGTATCTGATCGTGATCCTAGGTTCACTTATAACATTTGGAAAGGGAATTAGAAGTCACTAAGAACTAAATAATATTTTTGTACAAATGTTCATCCAAAATCAAATGGGAAGTCATAATGAACCCTTCAAGCATTGGATGATATTCTACCTTCTTGTTCAATGGATTAAAAGAGATGTTGAAACCAATATCTTTATTTGTTTTTATATTTTTTATATAATAACAATATTCGTTATAGTAAACATATTTAACCATTTGAAGCATAATATAGAATGAGTTTTCGAACTCTAGATTTATGCTATGAAGTGTTCGAAAGAAAGTTGATGGGACTAGAATTGGTAGAAGAGATATCATAAATAGTTCAGTTGATTTAGAATCACGAGAGAATAGATTAGAGCATGCAGAAAAGTTATAAAGATAACTGGAGGAAGGATCTTTTTTCCAAGGTAGGTGATCATGTATTTCTCAAAGTCTATCGAGGGAAAAGTGTAATGTTTTTTTTGATAAAAAGGGAAAGCCGAGTATTAGGTTCATTTGAACCTATTGAATCCTAGAGAAAGTTGGATCCATTGCCTTCAGAGTAGATTTAACTCCCAGTTTTTCCGAGTTAAAATTTTTTTTTCAGGTATTAATGTTGATAAAGTATATGCCAGATCCATTTAAAGTTTTGTGTCCAGAGGTAGTTCAGTTCGAAGAGAATCTTTCTTATGAGGAACAACCCGTCCAGATTATTGACTAGAGAGAGTAAGTGTTCAGAATAAGGAAATTCGTCAGGTAAAAGTTTTATGTAAAAACCATATGGTTGACGAGGTAAAATGTGAATATGAAAATGATACGAAGGATAAAAACCCTCACATATTTTATAAGTAAATAAAATTGTGGTGATGCAATTTCCTAAAGGGAGGAATGATGTAGTATCCCAAGTATTTTTAAAATAATAAATTATTAATTTCTATTAATATTTATGAATAAGTTATTAATTTCAGATTAAAGGGAAATATTATCTGATATCATACTCAAAATGAAACCACAGGTTTCTCTGAAGTCTTATGTTGTACTTAACATTGAGTTATACCAAAAAATAATATAATATTATTATTATTTTTAATGATAGTTAATTCCTAGCTATTTTATTAGTGGAAATGAACAAAACTAACAAAAATATGATTACACATTTTTTTGTTAAATGTTTTTTCATTTATCCAATAAATTTTAGATGCTTAAAATAAAAATGAATCTTGTTTTTTGCATGACATACTATAATATATTTAAAAGGTTGTTTTTAGGATTTTGATGGTGAACCATTTTTAATCACGTTTTTGTCACTTTGATATGCTCTATTTGATAAAATAATATTATTTTTTAGAATAGGGACCCCAAAATTAACATTGGTATTTTTTTATAGAATTAATAATTTAATAAATAGCAAAAAACTACAGCATTTAAAATCAATGCTATCTTTTCATCTAATTTATTTATATAGTAAGATGTTCCATTAAATTGGTTTTAACGTGTAATTGGATTCTAATTTTATCATTTAATCAAATGTTTTCCATTGGATATAACTTCACATTATGTGTTTTAAATTTGAAAAAATGGATTCCATATTTGAAACCAGAAGGTCCAAATTGTGCAAATATGTAACTTTTATTTTTGGACATTATGAATACTAACATCAGTAACTAATTTTATTTACCATGGTTAAAGGGTAAATAAGTTAATTAGGGTTAAAATTAATATTATAATAATATATAACTTCCCTAACAGAAGTTGTAGCTCTATTGGCTGAGATATGTATGACCGTGGTCATCATTGGGTTGATTTTGGTGCCCCATGGATCCACTGGGTGTGATAATGACATGTCATATGAATTAATTTAATGTAAAGAGAAATATGACATAAACTTGTATCTTTTAATAAAATAATTATTGTGTGGGGTTATATAAAAAATATCTTAGATTAAAATATTTCGTACATCATTGTATTTAATTTATAAATTTTCAACAATAAATAAATAAATTTAATTATGACACAATGATGATGCAGTGATTGCTTCATTAATAAAGTATTCCAATAAATGAAACTATAATATTCAAATTAATATAATTTGTTTTTTAATTCCTTCAAAAAAATTTCATGATGATGTTAACATATTATCATTTATTTAATGACTTTGGTTTGAAGGAATCAAGTTGTTCTGAATTTGTAACTATGTCATGTATGAATAGTGTCCAAAATTAACATAATTAATAACATAAATTTTAAAATAGTTTATTAAATGAAATTAAATTCCTAAATATCAAAGATTCAGCCATATAGTTAAGATAAGTCCAAATATGTCATAAATGAATTTTTTGTGGGACGTTAGATATGATATGGTAATTACGTTAACCTAAAATGTCTAAAAGGCATCATATCATGTTATGCTTAAAAATGGTGAAATATGGTTTAAAAAAAGATAATGATACAAAAATATTCAAAACATGTTTACAAATTATTGGATAATGGGAACTTGAACCAACATCATCTTATATTCAAATTGAATGAGTTTTGGACTACTGTTAATTGAAACAGAACTTATAGTAAATAAATATTTCTAGACTTTCATAAAGTTCCCCTCCTCCCTCTTATAAAATTCCACCACCTCTAAACACTTACTCAGTCCTCTAATGCCCCTTGGTTCATCCTATTTCTGCAAAAATAAGATCCGAACATCACTCCCTTCATCTTAGAAGCCTTATCATAGGCCGAAGGCAATTCAACAATTCCTTATGGCTCAAATCAAAAGATGTTACCCAATATAGAGGAATATAAATAATGAACAAGACAATTCAAATTCGAGGTAATGAAAATTCTTAACCCAATTTCCATTCTTTGGGTTAATCTTATACTTGTTGATTATGTCGTGCTATGATTATGTGAGAAATAAGATTTGATATCCTACCCTGAATTTATTTTCTCTTTATGTGTACGTATACTGAATACAAATAATCACTCTATTTTATCTAAAAAATTATCTTTGTAAGAGATTTCATCTCAATTTACATTACGTTGATACTTATTTGTTTCTATCCACCAATTCACTTTAATATGGTGTATATAGTTCCCTTTGACATTTTATACCATGAATCTTCTTTTTCTCATGATATTATATGTTTTTCATATTATTCTTTAATTATTTTTATTCATGTATATATAAAGTGGTTAGGGACTCTTTAACTAAAACATTATTATAAAGATTTATTTTTCAAAATCTTTATCATTGATGTCCATATTTTTAAATGGTTTTAGGGAATTATTTTTATGGACATTAATTTTATAAAATGATATATACTTAAAATTTTAAAAGTGGTATGAGACACATTGATTCAAGAATCTCTTTATTAAATGATTTTAATGTTTTTTTAAATGGATTGATTATTTCAATATATTGAAATTATTTATAGTTATTGATGACTAAAATTATGGTTATTTAAATCTTTTATGTGTTATGATTATGTTATGGTTCTTGGGAATTACTTAAGTATATAGTTGGTTCGGTGATAAACTGAGGGTGGGGGAGCCCATGATATCTCTCCAATGCATTGAGTAACATGATGGAGGTAAATGATAATGTTTCTCCTAAGGGATTTCATGAATATACCTGGATGGGTATTAAAAAACATAACCATGATAATTAATCCATATGATGATGTGAATGCTATAATATAAGTATGATATGGATGCCACATTTTACAATTATGTTTTCTACTTTCAATGATATTTGGTAATAATATTATGATTACATGATGTAAGATAATTAATTTATGTTTTATTGGTGAAAATTAGTTTTTTTAAAAATATTTAATCGATTATAAATATTCATGGACTTATGATTTTATTCATTATTTTATATTCCTTACAGTGTATTTTATTCCCATCATAATTCTTAAAATGTTTTACATAGGGTATAATGATGGGTAATAGGAAGGATGAATTCAAGGAGATTTTTATCAAGAAAATAAATCTTGTTTTATTTAAGGAGTCTTATTATTATGTAAAAAAATAGGTATAGTAGAAGTGTCTAGTTTTCCATATTTGACATGGAATGTAATAGTTATTTCCTAATTCTATAAAACTCAAAATGTGAAAGGATCTTCTATGGGAATTATTGATCAAAAGTCAAGATTATGTAATTTTTAATGCGTCTAGATTATACTCAAGGACTAATAAACAATGATAGGTAACATGGTGACATGAAAGTTAACTAAAAAAACTAAAAATATTTGATAGGACATTAGGAAATTGATTTCTCGAGAAGAAAATTAAAAGTTTTAATTTTTTTTAAAGATATATTTCACATTGTTAAGTAATTCCATTATTTAATATAATAAAATAATAATAAAACATTCTTACTTGAAATTTAGAGTTTCATCCTTTCATAAATTTCAATAAAAAACTTATCTTTTTCTCTAAATGATTAGTATTATTTTTTTCTTGAATCTCGAGAATCAACATCTAATGATATAAAATACACAAAATAATAAAAATATATTCATAAAATATTTAATAATTATGATCAAATTAAATTGTTATTATGTGATAATATAATTATCCAAAAATAATAAAACTGATATGATGAAAAAACATAAATCCCAAAAATGCAACTACAATACCTGAGGTTTAACATATATCAGTCAAACAATAACAATACATTAAAATCAATCAAAAAAGAAGTCTGGATTAAGTATAAAAATCAAAAATAAGAATGATTTTACCACATAGTCTTCCAATATAATATTTATAATTTTCAAAAAATTGCATAAATGGATCTTAAAGTCTCATAACAAAAGGTAATTACCCAAATAAAATAATCTCCATGATTTTCAATTCATTATTATAGATAACATAAACAATAAAAAATAAAAAAAATAGAATCATATTTTCTTCCAAATATTAAAAATCAATATTTCTCCTATAAAATTACATAGTATTATATTTAACTTATCATATAGGGTTCATAAAATAGTAAACATATTAAGAAATAAAATTAATCACTTAACACCAAATCAATTTCCAATCACATGGTTATCTATATGATAAAACATGTATTCAAAAAATTAACATAAAATATATCCATTAGTTAGTTTAAATAATGAAAAAAAGTTCATATCAACTCGGTCATCACTTAAGTAATTGGTTGGGGATTATCCCTTATTTACGTTCAGTTTTGGGTTGAAAACTCATGGCCTTATAGGACATGATGGGTTATCATCCTAACTGTGGGTTTTCCTTTTTTCTAAAAGAATAATTCTAAAAACAGTCCTAGAAATGTGAAAAAACCCAAATAATAACAAGAACATATATAGAATTAAATATTTGTTTGGACACTTTGGTTATTTCATACATTTAATTTTTCATCCCAAAATGTAATAATCCATAATTACCTAAGAAATATATGTGACTAAAATTATTTGTAGTCATGTTAATATTTCATAACATAAATCCTAAAAAATGTGTCCTTAAGGCCATGGTCTTATGGTCAACTAAAAATTTATAGACCCATGATAATATCCATAAATATTAATATTACCTCATTAAAATAATAATAATATATATAGTTATCTAAAAAGTATAGTTATATCAATTAAAAGGACCTAGTCATAAAAATTATATATTCTAGCAGCTTTAGACTAGAATTCACTTTATTTCATTCTCTAAGATATTATACATTTATAGTTTTAGAGAATTAGGAAAAACTCTTAAAATATAAACCCATATATTAAAACTATACACTTCTATATAGTATCTATTTTTAATAAAAAAAGTCTCTAAATTAAAACTTGATTTCATTTCATGATAAATATTCAAAATCATAGTCCTGAACTCATCGTTGTTGTTAATATCCGATAAAACATATAATTTTTTTTCAAATATGGGATGAGGATATAAATATATACAACGGAAAAAAAATAATCATTCAATTTGTCTACGATACTTAAATTATTTTGCTTTTTCAAAATAAACATTATGATCAAAAAAATTCTTATTCAAGATATCATCTTTTCAAACCAAAAAATTCAATAAAATATTTCATTAAAAAAATTAACTGAAAATTATATCTCATGAATATTTATTTGAAAACATAAAAAATTGATGAATAAATTTTGATATATTTATAGTTAGAGGGAAAGTATTCGTTGAAAATAAACACAATAATTTACCTTGTGAAACCTGGAAATATCTCTAAACAATTATCAAGAACAAATAAATCATTTAGGTAAGTTAGGTAATAATTTAATTATAATAACTAAATATTATTAAACATCATATTTTTTCATATTATGGAATCCCCTTAAATACCAAGAAATAACTCACACATTTATATAGAGATGTAACCATCATGGTTACACTATGAATAACCATCGCATTCAACTTCCAACATACCCAATGCATCAGAGGGATATCTTGGACCCACCCATCATTTTATTATAATTGATCCACCCATAAGGACAAAAAATTACCAAGAACTATAATAAAATCAAAAAATATGAATCCTTGAATCATAAAAACATTCTTTGAGGAAAATCACTTATTTTAAAAGATTATTGAACAAATAAAGTGAAAATAGTTTCATTGAAAATAACCATGTATTATTATATTGTAATATCAAAAAAATAATTCCCCCATGAAATAGGTAAATTAAAATCCTTTTATATAACATAAAAAACATTACTTTTTTCCTTTGTAAGAATAAAAAATTAAAAGAGGATTTTTGAATTAATGTCCCATACATAAAACATCTAAAATATTTCTTTTATAAAATTTTCTCATAGAAATTTGAATATTATATTTTGAAAAATTAGTTGAACTAATAATACACTCATAAATATGATTTCGAAATTAAAGTAATGACAAAGAAATATTTAGAAAATAAATCACAAAAACAATTAAAATGTGGTTTTTTAGTTAAAGTTCATTACATATTGTATGATTTGTCACATAAATCATTTATATTAAGAATAATGAAATTATATTAATTATTTAATATATTGAGATCTATTTTCAATTTTCTTATAATTTTTATATCACTTATTACCTTCTTATAATAGGTACAAAATTATTTATGTTCACATTAGATGTTTTGAGGATATTCGGTTCATATGTCCAAAATGACATAGTTGTGTAGAATATGGTCAACGAGATCAATACTAAAAAAAATATAATAATACCTATTAAATAATTACCAATTATATAAATAAATTATTCTTTTCATTATTTATAATAAATATTTTTTTAAAAAATTAACTATGTCACAATCGGGATGATATCAGCTCGCACGTACTCATGAGTAACATTTCCCCTTTTCAAAAATCATTATAGAATGAAGGTAAATATTATTTTATCATTACACAAAGATAATAATATTATAATTATAATATTAGATCATATAATAAACTTATATATATCATTCATGTGATATGGTGATGAAAAATGAATCCCATCACTTTATGGAGGTGGTAGTCCACATTTATGTGTCAAAGATGTTATCCTATTTATATTAATTGAAAGGTTGGAATTTAAATGATAAATAAATTCTATTTAATGATAAATATATAATTAATATCTTATATAAACATTAATACCATCATTATAATAATTATTGTGTTATGGTGATGAAAATTGAATTAAATCAGTTTGAATGGCTCTTGTCCCCCGTACAAACGAATAATTAATTATTTAACAATTTTTATGAGAGTAGGGATGGATATTGGTCATTAAAATAAAATAATAAGGTTTAATTATATTTTGGGTACTGTATTTATTATTTTATCATATTTGATGATGATTTGGATGATGTGGGAGAATAAATAAAACAAAAACACTTGATTAAAAATGGATCCTCTTCTTTGGGAAACCACCTATGATTAACACCATAAGCCTTAAATGATGGGAGTTTTGACCAATATAAGGCATAAATAAAGGGTTGATATACTTTATTGTGGTATTTGAGGATGTTGGGGGGTGGAAAATGGTTTTTTATGTCTAATGGATTGTGAAGAACTGGTTCCATTTTAAAAGATATGGGAGGGGAACTCTTGGAATTACTCAAATAATATTTAAATATCATAAGGGTAATATAGAGAAAAATAATTAAACAATAAAAATAAATGATCATGGGATGATATTTTTGACCATATATTTTCCCATTTTTAATTATATATTATTTTTTGGATTTTGAAATAATTTAATAAATTATTAATTAGATAAAAAAATATTATTGTCAAATTTGATACTATTCATTACCGTGACCTTAAAAATGTCAAACGAAATATAAATTAGAAAAATATATATTATTATATCATAAATATTTCATGACAATCTATCAAATTCATGGATTAACTTAGTTATCTGAAATTATATTTATTTTAGAAATTTTATTATCCTTTACTTTATTTTTTTCATTAATTTAATAATAACTACATTATCAATTATTATGCATTTAATGTAATTATTTCTTCCATAAATATTAAAAGTTCATACAAATTATTAAGGAAAATATTTTAACATTAAAAATTAATATTTATTCTCAAACATATCTCTTGAATAAATAAAAATTAAAAATGTGATACAAATTAAAAACAATAGTTTTAAATCGTTAACTTTTCATTAAATATAACTCTATAAGGGTCTTGATATTGACCATGTAGATTCCAAATGTCATATATTGGAACCATGTATTGTTAAAGTCAGTCAAGTATCATGAAAATAAATTTCACAATGTGTTAGGATCATTTTATAATCCCTATCCTTTTATATTTACCCCTAATTACCATATTTACACTTAACAGTGGTAATAAAAATTAAAAAGCTCACCATTCATATTTTACAAAAAATAAAATGTAACTACTTAATAAATTTGGATCCCATTATTTAAAATATATAATATGTTTTTTCAATATTTAAAACGCATAGGTTCTAGAATTTAATTAAAACTTAATCCGGTAAAACATAATGAAAAAACATTTTTCAAAAAAATGGTAATTTTAAATATAAAAATTACATAAAATGAATTGAAATGTAAAATAAATTTCAAAAACAATAATTGGATTATTTTAAATCAAATTTATCTAATTACAATTTAAAACTAATCCAAAACATAATTTTATTTTTTAGAAACAAAAAACTACTGTGTTTATCGTAATAAAATAAAATAATCCATATTAATGAATTATTTTAATTAATTAATTAGTTTTTTGTTATATAAAATAATTTTTCATTAATTTAATAGTTTTTAATAGGATATTAATAAGAGAAATTTTAATTTTATGATTAAAAATGCACTATTTGATAAATAATTTTTTTTATGGTTTGCATATTTATATTTAATTAATTTATTCCAATTAATGAAGTTGAATCTAATAAAATGGTTTAAATATTTGTAATAATAACTTTCCAATTAATTTATGTGGTTAAATTCATTTTTTGTTGTTAAGAATAGTAAGTAATGTAAAAATTCATTACTAAGATATTGATTAAAAGGGTCGGCGAGGGTTAAACTAAAGAAATAAGAGTTAAAATGTCATAAAACAATATATATATATATATATCCTATTTTATGAATTAATTTAGTTACTATTTCCTAATATATTGTAATTTAGTCCAAATTTTCTACACATTACAATGTGTGTGACTTTATTATAATTTAATATTCTAAATAATTGTAGTGTGTCATTCCCCTCATATATAAAGTGGAACCACTTTTTTTTTGATTTAATATGATCCCTCTAGATTGACCAATATCTACAAAAATACTTTTAAATCATCTTTATCCATGAAGTTTTGGTTATGTAATTCCAAAAGGCTCATCCATGAAGACTTAGGGTGCTTTTAAAAGTAGGAAACCCAAAGATGAGGTATATGTTCCATGATATCTTTTTCATGTTTCATTATTCTTAAATATCCTAAAAATAATCTATCACTATTTTATGATGATTAAATTGGTATCCCCAATACAGTAAAATTCTTTTATGTTAATTTAATATAATTTTTTGATCACGTTTCCATCAGTTGGAAAATTATAACGTTTCTTGTGAATATGTGTGTACTACAACATCCATAAAGCAATGCATTTCATTTTACATTTCTCTTTTAAATGGATGTTCGTAAGGATAGATCTAAGGAATATATGTTATATTAAATAAATAATAATTACTCATGAAATTTTAATAATTAATTATCATTATTTTTCTCCATCTGTTTAAAAGTGGAAACATCACTTGTGTGTATGTATATATGACCATCTCCACGAAGTGATGTAATTAAATTTTCATCACTAATTTATATGAATTGTTTTATATGAATATATAATGTATAAATATGATAATTATTATGTGATTTAAAAAAATTATATAATTAAACCATGAAAAACATATAGGGACTAGAAACATCGAACCAAAACATGATTGGAAAGAAGATTGGCTTCCCCCAGATATCCATTTTAATGAAAAACTGCTAACAACAATTTTAATTAAAAATTATAATTGATCAATGAATCTTATGTTATATATTAAAATATAGTTTAATGGATTTATAATAAGTTATTATTTAATATAAATATTTTTTTAATTCATATGAAGTAAAATGGTACTCAAGGATTAATTTTATGTAATAATCTCTATTTTTTCTAGACTATCACTGCTAAAATTCCATTAAGATAAATAATATGTAACTCATCCTTTAAAACATATATAATTTATTTTAAAATATATGTTACTATAATTTTAAATTAATATAAAATTTTAATATTTTTTTAAATATTATGAATTTTTTTAAGAGATGATGATCTTAATTTTTATTTGAATGAAAAAATTTTCCTTCAATGGTCTTGTTCATTTAATTTTTTTCAAGAATATTATTATATATGATAAAATTATTGTTTAAACTAATTTTCATACATATTTGAATTTATTATCAATGTTTTAATAATTTTTTTGGTGTTGTCGAAACCTGTTATTTATGACATTTTACAAAATGTCTGAAATGAATATTTTTTTAGCATTCAATGATTAAATAAATTTCACCATCATCATGAATATAATTTTTTTGAGTCTTACTTTATAGGTTTAATTGTTTATTTCCAAATAATAAAATTTATCTCAATATTTTAAATATTTTTATTTATTTATCAGTACTAAAATTAAATGGCATTTTCCATACTTTCTCAGAAATGTTACAATTATTTTAGAGCTATTTCACTTCTATGAAAATATAATTAAAGTATTGTTATACATAAATGGGAAAATGAACTTATTTTTAATTCTATTTTATTTAATTTTATATATGTATTAATTTATACAAAATGGTTCCTTCTTATGGGTTAATTAAATTATGATGAAATCTTTATGAAACCAATATATATTCCATGTTTTATGGTATAATGAATTGAAGAAATTATAATGTCACTCATTTCATTTTAAAATATTTTTACACAATTAAATGAATAATTGCTTTCTACTGCTGTGGGTTATAAATTTTTGGTTTTCATTACGTAAAAGGTGGGAATTGAGTTATATATAATTCTAATGAATTATGTAAAGAATAATATCTCATAAGATAATATGCACTTGATTGGGAAGTTAACCAATTCTAAGAATGAGAAGTAGTTTGAATGTGAACCAGATATACTATTAGACTTTAGAAACTATGATTGTCTTGGTTGTGATCCCCTAGTACGAAATATTTTTCAATGATTACATATTTTCAGAAAACATATTTTTTATGATTAGGATTTTGTTCATTGATAATGATTTATTATTTATGATTTCACACTCTTATTACTTTGTTATTTTTTTATGAAAAAACTTTCATCCATGTTTCATGATATAAGATATATCACAAATTATTATTGAAGTTTTTTATGTAATTATAATGTCACCAAACCCTTATTTATTATACTAACTTATGACAATTGATTTATATATCTTTTTCTTACCCATAATGGGATTTTTAGCTCACATTTTCTTAAATTTCCATTTTATAAAGCATTGCACAAATGTTTTAAGGATTACATGTATAAGATGTTTATTGTATGAGCTATAATATTGTGAGATATATGATATATATTTCCTAAAATATTCTAATTATATATATATTTTCCAAACGATCTAATCCTTTATGATTTAGGGTGTTTTTTTCAATGATATATATTGGATGTTCATAAAAAATGATGTCATATTTATGTATGAATAGTTTGGATCACCTGAACTACCATAAGGATTTTATTGTTACATTCATGTAATTTACGTATTTTTAGAATACAATTATATAATTGTAAATTTTATTGAATGTATTTTTCCTAACCATATAATATTCTATGAAAAATAAAAAAAGGTGAATGTTTCATTATGAGAATACATTTATTTATTTATGATATTACATTATTATTTTATTAATTTATTTTTAAAAAACAAATATTTCTAACAAGAATTTAATTAAGTAAAAAATATTTATAAAATCTATTTTTATACCATTAAAAAAATCCGAATAAATTTATTTTCTATTTCAAAAAATAATTTAGGTGAAATATTATATGAAAATACTGCATGTTACTAATAAATAAGTTTATCCTAGATAACCCATGATATTAAAATTGATGAAAAAAATCCATCAGTACATGAAATAAAATAATTTATAGTGTAAAAGGTATAAATAAAGTGAATACATTACGAAAGAATGGGTAATGAGTACAGATATTTTATTTCAAAAGAGAAGTTATACATTAACAATAAATAACATTATAACATTACAAAGTAGAAAAGAGAGGAAATTAGTTGGGGAATTAAGAATATATCGAATATTTTTTAATCATTTAGTGTAATGATATTTCAGGGTGATAAATAATTCATGGTAGATTTTAACAATATCTCAAGAGTGGGTGGTGGTAGAATTTCATTCTATTTAACAAAAAGAAAACAATAATCTTACAGTATTATTTATCAAATCCACTTAATTTCATGCAGACATGTGGTGGAAATAATAAAAATATAAAGGGATGAAAAAAAAATAAGATTTATAGTGGTTTATTACAATAGTATTGGTGATTTAAATAAGTAGGTCCTTTTCTAAGAGACTATAGAAATATTAGTACATGCAAGAACCACTTTGTATAAAGTAAAAATCACTTTTATTGATATATCCCTTTAAGAAATACGTACATATACTTCACCAAACATTTTTAAGTTAGGTTTAACTTGAAATAATAATAAACAATTATAGAAAGATGTTCCATTTCAATGCATAGTTGTAAAACTATTGATAGATGATGAGAAACATATAGGAGAAAGAATATATTTTTGATGAGTTTTTCTTGAGAGATTTCATTGGCAAAACTAGTATTTTTTAAAAGGGAAATTTCAATAAAATATTATCATATGCCTGAAAAATTTACATAGCATGAGTACATGGATGGATGAAAATAGAATCTTCTAAAGAGTTGGATAATATCTGAAGGCCACTTCTGATTCTAATTTTGAGGGTTTGAAACTGTTTCCCTATTTTTATTCAAGTTAAATTGTTCCATATATCTATTTTATATGATACATTTAATATTTATTCAATGTATTTTTTTAATATAATTATAGTTGGATTATCCATTTTACAGGAAGACAATCTAAGAGACTATAGCCTTGAACCAACAATGAATTAACTACTTAATAATTCAAAACGCCATGGAAAAGAATGAAAAACTATGTTTTTCAATGAAAAATAAAAACTAATAAATTATTTAAAGAGAGTATAAAACTATATCCTTCTGAAACCATTCGATATTTCCAAGTGTTTTGTGTTGAATAATTTTCTATTTAAAATATTAACCCCATAACTTCAATTATAGTAAGTATTTTTTTTTCAGAAGAAATAATAGCATAATTCCAATAGATTTATTCATGAAAATTATTAAAACATTAATTAAATAGTTTAATAAATTTAATTTCATGAAATAAATTCCATTTTTAATTCCAAATGTCAAAATTATATTATGGATTTTTTTTCATATTTTTCATTAATAGTTTATTATTGGGTGAATAATGAAAAATACAGATTTTACAGAAACCGTCCTTTTTAAGACATTATGATGGTTTAATAACAACTTTAAAGAGTATAAAATCTTTCTTGTAGAATAAAAATATATTTAATATTTTAGATAATTTTTATAAAAATTTTATTATTAACATACAAATATATTCTTAACATTTTCGAATTCTCTTTACTGTTTTTGTTTAAATGAATATTCCTTCTAATTATTATCTAGTAATGAAATATTTATATGGTTAAATTATATTTTGGTTTTTTAAAATAAAAAAGTCTTAATTTATTTAACATAATCAAATAAATTTCATTGGATCAAATTTACATTATATTTTTATATAAATAATTTTTATGCTTGAACAAACAGTTTTAAAAAAATATTTATTTCTATTTAAAAACATATATTAATATTATTTATTTTCAGATTTTGTAAATTTAATAATTAAAAATTGATTTCATTTTTTAATCATCATAATTACCATTAGGTAAAAAGGGGAACTAAATTTGTCGTCATATTGAATAGTATAAATAGTAAATATTTGTTTCCATAGTTATGTATAAAAGGGTTTTTTAGGGGTTTAACTAAAAGATGAACATATAAATTCCACATAAACTTCTCGAAAAATTATTAGATGAATAAATTTGAACCCTATCATTGAATAAAATTTAATTCATAGACATTATATTCAAATTTTTTAGGAAAACAAAATTTTATAATTTCTCTTTTTTAATTAATTATATATGTGTTACTCTTCTTAGTTATATAATGGTGCCTCCTCACCAACATTATGAGAAAAACTTTATCCATAATTTTATTAATGTAACTACCCAAAAACATCTAATATTATTTCACAGTTTTATTTATCTTATTTAATTACCCTAATACCATTTTAATAAGTCAGAATTTGTAAACCAATAGCGGTGTTTTAAGAAACTGGTAATCTTCTCACCAGAATCAATAAAAGTTTATTTCCTCTTATATATACTACAAATATGTTATATCCATTCGAACATATATTTACAAATTTATAATTATAATTATATTTTATTATGATTATGGTATACTAATTTTTCACTTCATTTCCATCAAATGGGAAATGACATTTTCACTTGTGAGTATGTGTGAACTACCACCTCGGCATAGTGATGTGATTCATCATCCATAACCACCTAACATTGATATATATATTGATGGATATAATAATTATATATTTTATTTAGGATATATTTATGATTATATAACTATTATATATTATTTATCTTTCTTTCCTTCTTCTTTTATAAAGTAAAATCATAATTCATTCAAAGGTACAGCCTACAATATCCGTGAATGGTGTAATTCAATTTTCGATATGGACATATTATGGATTGAAAAATTGGTATATAAGAAATATATTAGAAATTTATAACATTATTAATATTATATATATAATCTGACCATGATCAAGATGGAAGGACCAAAACTTGTGAATCAAAACATGCATGAAAAATTTTGTAGCTAACACAAAAAATGATGATGATAATGAATTAATGTCATTGAGTGAGTGATTTAAATGTTATAAGTATTCATATGTGGAATTATATAGAAGAATTTTATTTTTGTGTAGAATTATAATAAAATTAAATTTGTTATAATTATTTTTAAAATAACATTCAATGACAATTAAAACCGACGTATGAGTTTTATGTTACAATATAATTTTTTGCCAGGATTTTTTAAATGTAAAGTTATGATATTAAAATTATATGATCTATATCTAAATAATATTATCTATTTTATTTTAATTTTTTATATCTATAAATTACATGTTTCATTTTATTATACAATCCATATTTACTCAATAGTATGAAACATTATTTTTAAGGAAAACCAAAAAAATTTGTATTCGGTTAAGAATATTTTTCCGTCATGTTTTTATTTTTGGTGTAGTATTTTAAATAATTATTTTATGATTCTATATTAGTGATTTAATTTTACTTTTACCCATGTTTTACATTGAATTAAACATTATAAAAGAATCCTAAAAATAAAAATATAATAAAATAAAATAATTATTATACGACATAGCCAATAACAACTAAATAATAATAAAGATAGAAATGAATATTGACATAAAAATTTCAAAAAAAAATTAAATATATAAAAATTGATGTTGAAAAATGCTATAATGATCTCCACATGCCCTCGTGGTCACCACCAACCATAAGTTTAACTTTCTCAAATTGAAAAATTGAACCAGAAACATAAACCTGCCAAATAGCTCAGGTCTACCAACACTGAGTGAAAAAATTATATTATGAGGACAAACTAATAAATAGGTATACACCAAAAAGTCCATGAATATCCTTTCTAAAAATAGTCCATAAAATAGTAGTTTGAAAATAAATTCTTAAAACATGTTTTTAACACATTCAATAAACAATAACACTACTTTCCAGAGACACAACATTTATTTTGAAAAATAGATTATCTTTTGACAAAAACTTTCAAGCTAAAATCCAAGTTAAAAATCCATATTGAGTAATAAAAAATGTCCAAATAGAAGGTAAATGAAATAAATTCAACCAAAAAAACTAGATGGGATATAATCCAAATGGGAAAAATAATTAAGTAAAACATACAGATTATTATCATTATAATTTCCGGAAAATATATAAATGTAAGCAATGAATTTACTTAGTTTGCACTCACCTACATAATTTGGTGCCACACAATGTTAATAACCAATTGACCTTAAGAAACTAGCCAATCCAATGGCACGTCCCACCAATCCCCTTATTATTAAGGGGGTTCCAACCCTTCTAATTAGGGTCAATAAGAAACTATTACTCACCCTTATAAGTGATTTGTAAGAATCACATTATAATAATGATAATAATTCATAGTATATCGTGGTATATAGCCCATAACATTAAATATGATCATGCACGAGCCTCTAGAGGGGAACACATCCCAATTTATAATAGACTCTATACCAACAACTGTTCTCATTCATGAGCTACTAGAGAGGATCCCATCCCATGGTTCTGGTGTTTTTTCACAAACATTGTCAATGTATCTAAAACAAACATTAGTTACTATTTCATTATCATAAAAAGTCATCAATCTATTAAAGATTACATGGAAACCAATATTTTCCATAATCAAA
Source organism: Viscum album (assembly GCA_963277665.1). Classification (NCBI taxonomy): domain Eukaryota; kingdom Viridiplantae; phylum Streptophyta; class Magnoliopsida; order Santalales; family Viscaceae; genus Viscum; species Viscum album. The sequence goes on from OY728128.1 coordinate 67,262,943, forward strand.
CACATTTTCCATGACATTATAAAATACAAAACAGTCCTTCACACTATTGAATTTTTCAATAAATGTTCTAAAATATGCCACCATGACCACTGAGCATACACCTCAAATATGTTCAAGAACAAATTTTCAAAATATCATAAGGTGCCAATAGATCATTAATGTCACCCATGATTTTTGTAGATAACACAAAATACCAATGTAACATTTAATATTTCCCATCCATATATATTTAAATACCTATTTATATAACATATTTAAATTCAATATAAAACACCACATTCTCATACCAGTTGGCATTGTGAGATTCACCATTAACATCCACAACTCTTCCTAAAATAAATTTAAAGCATGAAACAACACAGGAAGCCCCAAATTACACTCTTTCACCACATTATTATCATGTATATATTAAATTTCCCAACTAGAATTTATTCTAATACTTCACCGATAACATCCCATGATTTTCATTCATTGACATTAAATGAATTTTACAGAATATGTAAAACATTACATAGACAATCACCCAAAGGCCGAATTAGTTTTGTTCCATTAGAAGCATTGAAAGATGAACATTGGTATATAAGTATACTACATTATCTCACACTAGGTTCTTTATGACTATAACTCTTCTTAGACACATCATGCTAATTACATATCTTTATAACCTGAGAAAGGAAAAATAAAAATAGATGATCTCATATTCTTTGTAAGGGTAAATAGGGCAGACATGTAACCATAAACATGAGCATAGGGGTATGAAAACCAGATCATAACATTAAGAAATCACTCCCTAAAAACCACAATATAATATTTATAAATTATTTTATAAATATTTATAGCTAATGAGATATTAATCATAAATAAATAAAGTACACAAGCCATGAAATCAAAACATTGTAATAATACATTGAATTATGGCATACACATTAGCATATAAAATAATTTAAATAGTAGTCAAGTCATCACTTCTAATGCGGTCTTAGTAGTATGGGTTCACTCATTATATATTTAATGGCACAGACCTCTCCAGTCCATTCGTTTGTGATATGTGGTGCTGGAGGTGTGTCGGGAGGTCAAGGTGACTTGGGGGTGCTTTTGGGTGGTCTTTTAATGAAAGCTAAAGCAAAATAGATTTTTCATAGTTGGCGCACAATTTGGCTAAACCATGTGGCCAAACTGTGCATGGTCGATGATGGAGGCAGTTACTAATGCACAGTTTGGCTAACCGTGCGGACTAACCGTGCGAGGAGTGTTTGGAAAGGGAGAATCTAATGCACGGTTAGCGCATGGTTTGTTAAACTGTGCAGACTAACCATGCAGGCACTTTCAGTTAGATCCTAAAATTGTGGATCTGAACTCTTTTGCCTCTAAATGGTTTGTTTAAGCCCCTAAGTGGCCATAACTCGGGACTACCCTTCCTTGGAGGTAGAAGAACCTCTCCCATGTGTTTTGGAGGTGATCCGGAGGCTTTTCATGGTCAAACGAAGCCGGCTTCTTAAGGTATGTGATCGTTCATGGTTGATTTCCTAGATCTACTTAGATCTACTCCTCCTCTTCTCTTGGTTTCAAATATCTATTCTTATTACGGGTAGATCTAATCATGTGGATGTTTAATTTGATGAGATGTGGTCTTGGTTGTGTTATGGGAGGATATCTAAGGAGGATTCGTGGAGAATCAACCTAGTTTCTTAAGAATTCTTTGACCGTCGTGGTTTCGTCATAAATCACTGAGGTATGGATCTTACCTTAGTCACTCTCACTTTTGTGCATCATGTGGGGTGCATATCCTCTTGTTTTAATGAGATATGGTTGAAATGGTAAATAAAGATAATAACTAGTCATAGAATGTGTTTGGGGAGATTTTTGTTGGTATTGTTGTTTTATTTCCATCAATGCTTCTCTTTTGATTATGTTGTGAATGGAATGGGCTTGTGCCTACTGAAAATCATTGCCGTGGAGCTGCGGTTGGCTTGGTTGTGGGTTGGGGTTTACCATATGGTTGTGACGGGCAGTGAGGCTATGGTGAATGGTATTGAAGGGATAATGATGTGGTAAGGGTTTTGTTGACAAGGTGTTTGTGTTTGTGGTGGTTTGCAGTAGGGCTTCTGGGATGGATTGTGTATATGAATAAAAGTGGAAGAGTTAACTAATGAATTGTGGTGCATGGTAGTTGATTAAATACGGAAAATCAATGGAATTTACTGGCTGATAAAAGAAAATGGTTTTGTGCTTCTTTTGTTTTCCATAACCTTATTTTTGGTTGGCAGATATATGTTTTATGAACATTTGATCTGGTTTGGTTGCTGTTAGTTGCAAGGTAGTTAGGGAACTCAAAAACTAAAACTATTGAAACATGAAAAGCTAAATGGGGTTTGGGTCTGTTCATTGCGTGCATACTTTCGTGGTAGCAGTGTCGAGTAATGTGCTTATATATTTTGTGTAGAAGCCTTAGAATGGGCTGAGTGGTTGTATAATTATATAAATCTGTACATTTTATGTTTCTTTATGCACACCACCCATATTTAGTACCATGTTCCGAACACCTGTGGGATGAGGGGTGATATTCCCAAACATCCAAAGGATGGCTGGTTACTGTTCTTCCCAATGATCCCCCTTCCAGGATCTATATCCAAAGATCCTTCAGGTTGGTTACGAAAGATGTTTCCAAAGAGTCTTTGGGATGAGAAGTGATGCAGTTCCCATGTGTCTTCGGGATGAGATGTGGTTATGGCCAAGGATTGAGTGCCAGTGAAATGCGGGATGAGATGTGGTTATAGCCGAGGATTGTGTGATGGCTAGATACTATGAGCTTCGAATGTCCAGGTTGTGGTGATAGCTTGAGCTTCGTATGGCTAGGTTGCGGCACTAGCTTAGCAAGAGTGGGAAGAATCAGAGCGTTAGATGTGAGAGCATGAGCAGTATTCAGTTGGATGGTGGTTCGGGGTACCCATACTATAATAATTTTAATATACTACTCTATTGAATTGTGATATTTGGTGAGTGTGGCTTGTAGGGTTGGGTGGATAGATTCCTTGCTTGGCTTTGGTTCCTTCTATTTTGTCACAGGGCATTAGGATGTCTCCCCACCTGTGCACGAGATCTTTAGGTTTTCCTACTGAGTATACTTTCATGCTCACCCAACTTTTATTTTCAGGTTTTTAGGAGGAATTCAGGGAGAGGGTGGGACCATTCTAGTTGGGTGTTGGAGTTTTACTAGTTGCAGTTTTTTCTTTCCCTTCTTGGTTTCATACTTTGGAGATTTTCTTGTTCTTGTACTTTTGTTTCAGGATTATTTAAAACATGCATATGGGCTTTGTTTTGGGATTATATTCATTTACATGTTCCCTTTTCTTTTGGTGTTTGACTTATCCTATTTCGTGATCTTAATTAATAAAAAGGGTAATGCCTCCCATAATTGTGAAAACTCATACCCATGGTGCTAGTCTTCACTCCGAGGCCTACTAGAGGTGGGTCTCGGGGGGTCATTATCTCCCTTTCACCATTGCAAGTTCAGGAAGGGCATCTTTGGTGAGAGGGGGTCATGATAGAATGGAATCAGAGGTGATGGATGAGAGATAGTATAGATTCTGGAGTTAGGCACAGTGAGGATTGCGCGGTATGGTACGGCAGCAGTGTTGGGTGATCTTGGAGGGTGAAATAGGCCAGGGAAGACCGGCTAGGAAATAGGATTTTAGGGAACCTGTGATCAGATTCAAGGACACTGGACCAACTAAACAACCAAATGAGGCCACACTTATTGCAAGTTAGAGACCCTAGGAAAGGTACATGCATCATAATGACTTGTGTTCTTGTGTTTCTGGGGTATTTTTGGGATTTAAAACGAATAAGGAGTCTATGAAAATCTATGAAAATTATTATACACTACTTGGGATTAGGCATTCATTTTATACCTTGCAGCTATGGCACCTGGGAGATGACTACAAGTAGTGCGGGCGGTCGAGTCCCAGAAGGTTGACATGGCTGATCAAGAAAGGGCTGACTGAGAGGAAGAAGACGATCAGTGGTAGAAGACGCTTCGAGCTTTTCAGCGGTAGGCTCTCGGGATGTACGAGGGTAGAATATCAGACATAGAGACTGAGAGCTGGCAAGAGGAGTGGATGATATCTTTCAGCTTGATCCAGGCTCTAATAGAGTACTGGGTTCCTCTAGATGTGATCCAGATGCGTGGAGGAACACATCAGTGGTGGATGATTTATCTTGGGGAGAAGAGGGAGTCTGAGGTCATGTGGACTGACTTCGAGAAGGAGTTCCAGGCAGAATTCCCCTATTCCATAATAAAGAGTGAGAAGAGGCAGGAACTACTCTCCCTCCAGCTGGGGATTATGTCAGTGAGAGAGTTGGGGATCAAGTTCAAGGATCTTCTTCACTTTTCTCCTGAACTCTTTCCATAGGAGGAGTCTTTGGAGAGACGTTTGGAGGAGGCATTTTGACCTTCTCTTCAGTATTATGTTACTCCCTTCACGATACCGACATACTTGGTGGTCCAGAAGAAGGCTGACGTGGTGGAAATGATGCACATGTTTGGAGGTTCATTGCGAGAAGGAATCCCATTGGGCATGTCAAAAGGGAAAGCCGTCACAAGTAGGCCTACAGTATCAGGGACCTTTAGGTTTTAACCTATGGGGAACAGGCCTTAGCAGTTTCAGTTCCAATCTCCCGGTCCTCGCCCTTTTCCTTCGAGCCCGGGAATGAGGTTTTTCATCTGTGGATGTCATGGGAAACATTGCAAACAGTGACCAGACCAACTATTGTACAATCGTGGTTGACCAGTACAACACCTGCCTCAACAACAATAGTTTCCATCCAGGCCCCTCCAGCAGCATCAGTAGGGGCAAAGAGCTCCCGCTCCTCCGAGGGAAGATGTTCCAGGAGGAGGTCGAGCTCAGGGTGCTCCTTAGGTACCTCGACCAGGGCGTGGTTGGGGAGGTGGCTGACAGCTGAGAGGCAGCAGAACTGGGCATGGGCAGATGCACACCGCAGAGGCATTACTTCCATTAGAGAAAGAAGTCGTCTGAGGTACAATTAGCTTGTTTAGTACCCTCTCTTATGCCTTGTTTGATTTAGGAGCATCGCACTCCTTTGTTGCGCCCAGTCTAACCCGTGCGTTGGGCCTAGACAAAGAGACACTTTCTATACCCCTAATTTTGAGTACGCTAGTTGGAGGTCATAAAATCCTGTCTTGTGTTTTCCGGGGGTGTAGGATGATGTTGGGGCCACACCAATTCTGTGGAGATCTCCTTTTACTGCAAATGCAGCCATACGACTTCATTCTAGGCATTGAATTGTTGTTCTCATTGTGTTCCGTCAACGATTGTTTTTCAAGAATGGTTGTGTTTTCAGACATGGGCAGGAGATGTTTGACTTTCATCAGTGAGAAGGGTTACCAAGAAGGTAACCGGAAAGTGGATCCCCTCATTTCCTTGTTAGCTAAACGGTCAGTGGAGTCGGTGGATACAAAAATGGTGGATGTCCGGGGGGTTTTTGGTGGGTTTATGGATGTCTTCCCAGAAGAGGTGGAGACCCTACCCCCTCGACGTGATGTTGAGTTCGGGATATACTTGAAACCTGGTGCCCATCCGATTTTGATCGCTCCCTACCGGATGGAACCTTCTGAGTTGTGGGAGTTGCGGATTCAGATTGATGATCTGATGAAGAATGGTTTTGTTCGACCACATGCATCACCTTGGGGTTCTCCTGTCTTGTTCGCAAATTATGTAGGTGGTGGTCTCAAGCTGTGCATAGTCTACTGGAGTCTGAATCATGAAACGATGAAGAACCGTTACCCCCTCCTGAGGATAGACAATATCTTTGGCCAGCTGAAGGGAGCAGGCTGGTTCTCTAAGATCAATCTATGGTCTGAATATCACCAATTGAGGGTGAAGGAGGGAGACATCAAGAATACTGCCTTCAGATATAGGTATGGGAACTTCGAGTTTGTAGTCATGCCGTTCGGTGTTATAAATTCACCAGCTGTGTTCATTGGACTCGTGAACTCCGTCTTTCAGGAGTATCTAGACCGGTTCATAGTCATATTTATTGACGAGATCCTGACCTACTCAAGATCCGAGGAGGATCACGCTGAGCACCTAAGAACAGTTTTAGAGGTCCTCTGGCATCACCAAATCTATGGGAAATTATCCAAGTGCATGTTCTGGATGCGAGATGTGCACTTCCTTGGGCACGTGGTGTCTGAGCAGGGAATAGCGGTGGCCCCATCGAAGGATGAGGCGGTTGTATCTTGGGTAGAACCCAAGAAAGTGGCAGAGGTTCATAGTTTCCTAGGACTGGCAGGTTACTACTGGATATTCGTACCCAACTTCTCCCAAGTTATGACACCTTTGACAGCCTTGACGAAGAAGGATTGAACTTTAACGTGGGATGAGTAGTGTTAGGCATCCTTTAGTTACCTGAAAGAGAGATTGGTTCGTGCCCCAGTGATGATATTTCAAGACGAAGGTGCAGCATATGAGGTGTTCTGCGAAGCTTCAGGGAAAGGCCTAAAATGTGTGTTGATGTAGTGCCAAGGGGTGATCTTTTATGGGTCTATGCAGTTATGTCCTCATGAGCGTAATTATGCCACCCACGATCTAGAGCTTTCAGAGGTCATTTCCACGCTAATGTTTTGGCGGAATTACCTCATTGGGGAGCACTTTGTGTTCTTCATAGATCAAAAAATCTTGATGCATATCTTCTCATAGTGGGACCCGAACATACAGCATTGAAGGTGGATAGAGTTCCTTCAAGACTATGACTTCGAGATTTCCTACACCTCATGAAAAGGGAATTTGGTGGCCGATGCCCTGAGTGGGATGTCGTAGAAGTATGTCGTTCGAGAGTCAGCAGATGCTTGGAAGGCAATGGAGGAGTGGGATACCCTACACCTGGATGCAAGGATGGATGGTGGTAGAGGCTACATGTATCAGATGACATTGCAGTCTTCTCTACTATGGAAGGTGGAGGAGTCCCAGTTGAGAGATTCGGAATGTGAAGTGATGCGTTATTGGGTTGCCCAAGGTGATGCCCTGGAATGGTGGACAGCGGATGGTAAGAATCAGATGCTTTTCCATGGGATGATGTTTGTTCCATAGATGATGCATGAGAGGGTTCTTGGTGAGTTCCATAACTCACCTCTAGCGGTACACCTAGTAGTTTCCAAGATGTACCAGGGTCTGAGGAGACAGTTTTGGTGGCTCGGTGTAAAGAGGGTGGTGGCAGAGTTCGTGGCCAAGTTCCTAGTGTGTCAGCAGGTGAAGAATGAACACCATGTTCCAGGTGGTTTGTTGCAACCATTAGATGTTCCCGAGTGGAAGTGGGATGAAAAATCGATGGATTTTGTTATAGGGATACCCATGGTTTAAGGAGGCCGCGGCGCCATCTGGGTGGTGGTGGTACGGTTGATGAAATCGGCTCACTTCCTGGCAATCAAGGAGTCGGTTGCAATGGACGCCTTAGCACAGATGTATTTGGATGAGGTGGTACGATTGAACGGTGTTCCGAGGTACGTTGTCTCAGATAGGGATGCACGGTTTACCTCACGAGTCTGGAGAGGATTCCAGTATGCTTTTGGCACCAAGCTACGCCTTTGCACTGCTTTCCACCCCCAGACAGATGGGAAAACATAGCCCACCATCCAGAAATTGGAAGATATCCTACGAGAAAGTGTTTTGGAGCTTGGACGATCATGGGTACAACACTTTCCTCTGATAGAGTTCTCTTACAACAACATCTATCACACTACCATTTTCATGGATCCTTTAAAAGATTTGTACGGGAGGCCCTACAGCTCGCCCGAATGCTAGACATAGGTCGGAGAAGTAGGTGTTCTTGGACTAGAGGTGGTGTGGTTCACGATGGGGAAGGTTCAGGTTATTTGAGAGAGGATGAAGGTAGCTCAGGACCAGTAGAAGTCATACGCCGATAATTGGAGGAGACCCTTGGAGTTCGAGGTCAGGGACAACGTATTCCTGAAGGTCTCCCCCAGCGTGGGCAGCGGAGGTTCGACAGAGGGACTAAGCGTTCCCCAAGGTTTGTCGGACCGTTTGAAGTACTACAGAAGGTCGACAAGGTGTCTTATTAGCTGGAATTTCCACCACAACTAAAAATGGTGCACAATGTCTTCCATGTCTCCCAGCTCCGTCGGTATCTGCACGTCAATTCACATGTCCTTGACTGGGGAGAGCTAGATATTGGGAACGATGTAATGATTGTGGAGTGAAAAGTGAGGATCAAAGGTATTGAAGATAAGGTGATTTATGGATGACCAATTCCTTTGGTTCGTGTGTTGTGGAGACACGGTGGGCTTGATTAAAGTACCTCAGAACGAGAGACGCAAATGCGCCCCCAATACACAGAGTTGTTTTTAGTTTTGTTCTATTTTGTTTGTACTTGGTTTAGGGAACACTTTACTTTTCTAATTATGGAATGTGGGGTTTTCCTTTTCTCTAGATGTGTGTGAAGTGTCCTGAGATGTGGGGAGGGGAGGACCTGATCCCTTGTTAAGATGAATTAAATTGGATGCGCCTAAACCTATGAGGGCGAGTCGGTGTCGCCCAAAGTGTATATTATCTTAACGCGGAGGAAGGAAAAACCATCACCCACATGAATGGATGGTTTCATCTTTTGTCTTGTGTGGTTGCACAGGGGAGAGGAGCGGTATTTTTGTGATTTTTCAGGAGACATATGGAAAGGGGGTACTCCTTGGTAACAAAGAGGTTTTTCCGTGAGAGGTATCTTTTGAGGGGGGAGTTGTTCAGACCACTCTTTTTTCTTTAGGTTAGTTTTTGGATTCTCGAGGATGAGATTGTTTTGAGAGGTATCTGATTTAATTTCTCATACCTCCCTGGTCCATTCCTTTGTGAAATGTGGTTCTGGAGGTGTGCTGGGAGGTCAAGGTGACTTGGGGTTGCATTTGGGTGGACTTTTAAGGAATGCTAAAGGGAAATAGATTTTGCATGGTTGGTGAATGGTTTGGCTAAACTGTGTTGCCAAACCGTGCAAGTTTGGTGTTGGAGGCAGTGGATAACGCACGATTGGCACATGGTTTGGCTAACCGTGCAGACTAACCATGCAAGGAGTGTTTGGCAAGGCAGAAGCTAACGCACGGTTAGCACACGATTTGTTAAATCGTGAGGACTAACCGTGTGGGCACTTAAAGTTAGATCCTAAAATTTTGTATCAGAACTCTTTTTCCTCTAAATTGTTAGTTTAATCACCTAAGTGGCCATAACTCGGGATTACCCTTCCTTGGAGGTAGAAGAACATCTCCCAAGCATTTTAGAGGCGATCCGGTGGCTTTTTATGGTGAATCGAAGCTGGTTTTTGGAGGTACGTGATCGTTCTTGCTTGATTTTCTAGATATACTTAAATCTACTCCTCCTCTTCTCTTGCTTTCTTATATCTACACCGGTTATGGGTAGATCTAAGCATTTGGCTGTTGAATATTATGAGATTTGGTCTTGGTTGTGTTAGGGGAGGATATCTAAGGAGGATTTGTGGACAATCGACCCGGTTTCTTGAGCGTTCTTCGACCGTCGTGGTTTCATAAAAAACCATTAAGGTAGGGATCTTACCTTCATCTCTCTCACTTTTTTGAATCATGTGGGGTCGGTATCCTCTTGATTTCATGATATACAGTTGAACTGGTAAATAAATATAATAATTGGTTAAAAAACGGGTTTGGGGAGATTTTTTTTGGTATTGTTGTTTTATTTCCATCAATGCTTCTCCTTTGATTATGTTGTGAATTGAATGAGCTTATGCCTACTGAAAATAACGGTTGTTGGGGGCCTTTTCTTGTGACATTATATTTTTCCTTGTTTTCCTAGATTGTTTCTTGGATAGAATTCATATAAAGTAGAAATTGGTTAATCATGTAAAGTTGGATGATTAAATGAATACATGGAACCCTTGTATGATCACCCAGATTAAATTAAATGAAGGAATGAATTTTGTGGGTGCTGGTTGGGGATTAATTATGTGAAGGGGTGTTTCATGGGTTGTTGTGGAACAGGTGAGCAATGAGGCTGCAGTTGTCTTGGTTGTGGGTTGGCGTGTATCATATGGTCGTGACGGGCAATGGAGCTGCGGTGAATGGTATTGAAGGGATAATGATGCGGTAAGGGTATTGTTTCTAAGGTGATTGTGGTTGTGGTGGTTGGTCGCAGGGCTGCTGGGATGGGTTGTGTATATGAATAAAAGTGGAAGAGTTAACTAATGAACCGTGGTGCATGGTAGTTGATTAAATACGTAAAATCAATGGAATTGATTGGCTGATAAAATAAAATGGATTTTTGTTGCCTTTGTTTTCCCTAACCTTATTAGTGGTTGGCAGGGATATGTTTTACAAACATTTGACCTAGTTTGGTTGTTGTTAGTTTCTAGGTAGTTAAGGAAATGATAAACTAAAACTATTGAAACAAGAAAAGCTTAACGGGGGTTGGGGCTGTTCGTTGTGTGCATACTTTAGTGGTAGCAGTGTCGAGGAATGTGCTCATATATTTTTTTTAGAAGCCTTAGGATGGGCTGAGTGGTTGATATAATTATATAAATCTGTACGTTTTATGTTTATTTATGCACCCCATACATATTTAGAACCATGTGCTGAACACCCGTGGGACGAGGGGTGAGATTCCCAAACATCCAAAGGATGGCTAGTTATTTTATTCCCAATGCTCCCTCTTCGAGATTCTATATCCAAAGATCCTTTAGGTAGGTTATGACAGATGTTTCCCAAGAGTCTTTGGGATGATAAGTGATGTGGTTCCCAGGTGTCTTCAGGATGAGATGTGGTTTTGGCCGAGGATTGAGTGCCGGTGGAATGCGGGATGAGATGTGGTTATAGCTAAGGATTGTGTGCCGGTGGGATACTATTAGCTTCGTATGGCCAGTTTGCAGCTCAAGCTCGAGCTTCGTATGGCTAGGTTGCAGCACTAGCTCATGAAGAGGGGGAAGCCTCAGAGTGTTAGGTGTGAGCATTATTCAGTGGGAAGGTGGTGCGGGGTACACATACTTTAATATTATTACTATACTACTCTATTGACATGATATATATGGTGAGTGTGGCTTGTAAGGTAGGGTGAATAGTTTCTTTTCTAGTCTTTGGTTACTTCTGTTTTCTCATGGGGCATTAGGATGTATCCCCACCTTTGCACGAGCGCTTTAGGTTTCCCTACTGAGTATACTTGTATGCTCACCCAACGTTTACTTTCATGTTTTCAGGTGGACTTCATGGACTAATCAATACCTTGCTAGTTGGGAGTTGGTGTTTTTCTGGTTGCTGTTTTTGATTTCCTTTATTGGTATCGTGCTTTGGATATTTTCTTGTACTTGTACTTTTGTTTTAGGATTGTTTAAAACATGCATATTGTCTTGGTTTTGGGTTTATTTTCATTGACATGGTCCCTTTTCTTTTGGTTTTTGACTTATCCTATTTCCTGATCTTAATTAATAAAAAGGGTAATGCCTCCCATAATTTTGAAAACTCATATCCTTGGTTCTAGTCGCCACTCCAGGTCCAACTGAAGGCAGGACTTGGGGGTCATTATCTCCCTTTCACCATTGCCAGCTCAGGAGGGGCATATTTGGTTGGAGGGGGTCGTGACAATATCATCTTGGTAGTCATGGATAACTCCCATGGCCATCTTAGTAGTATAAGATGACTCCCCATACTATCATAGTAATCATGGTTCATTCCCAAGGACATATTAGTAGTAAAGGTTCACTCCAAAGACCATATTAGTCCATCTCATTAGTTATTAATCCTTACCCAATGCATTGTATAGAGATATTTGTCCCTCCAATATCATAATTAAAATTTACAAAGATGTTCCACAGGATCGTAGATATTAATCATAACATAATCCATAAAAACAAATGGGTATTATAAAAATATAATCATATCATTACCTATAAATAAGAGTTGTTTAAAAAAAATATCACCAAAGAATAACCAGGGAAAAGATATAGGTTTCATAAGAATATAATATATGGAAGAGCAACATGTTTCATAAAAATATAATTTGTGAAATACGAATGCATTAAATAAACATCATGTAATAGAATATTTGGAATTCAGAGAAAAAATATGAATGAAAGCCTTGTATTATTTCCCAAAATGGAATGTGTAACACCAATACATGTCATCTTAGAAGTGAATAATTTTTAAAGATCTTCTCAGAATATTTAATGTGGAAATTATCATTTCTTATTTTATGTTTTTAATCATAAAACCATTTGAAAACAATTTTAAAAGAAATAAACTTGATATCATATAAATAATTCTTTGAAAATATTTTGGAATCCTTTTTTGAAATGATATAATGGGAGATTGTAATTTTTTTGAAAACTATTATCCTTGAAATTATATAAAAGAAGCTTAAATACATTTTTAAAATCAATCCTTTGAAAATAAAATTTTAAAAAAATTCCTTATAAAATCACATTGTAAGAGGTAAATCATGTTTAAAAAGATTTTTTACATTCTTTTGATATTACTAATTTCTTTTTGAATTTTTTTAGAAATCACGGTCTTGAAAGATCACTTATTTCGTACCAAAAGGTGAAATAAAGTTGTAAATTCATTAATTTATTAAAAGTTATTTTAAATAACATATAGTGAAAATGGTACTAATAAATTAATATATAATATAAAATATTAGGATATTACACTTCAGTATTTTTCTTGATATATGGATCATAATATTTCAACAAAGGAATAATAGTCATAAATAATCTCAAAAAGTGATGTGATTGTTTCAATAAACTCTTAAGATGTGGTAAGTTTAAACCATACTAAACAGGTAATAAAATTAAATATCGTAAAGAAAAAAATATAATTAAAATAAGTATGTTCATTATATAACATGTCAATTGGAAGCATATACACATTGTAAAATAATATAGGTTCAGAACAAAAAATGATCCTCAGTGATGGTAAATTGAGACAAAAGTACTTTACCGATTTGGTAAATTTTAAACCATAAACCCCATGATATTAAATGTCATAAAATGGATATATAAATTCCAAAAACATGTATTTATAAAAATAATATAATACATTTGTGGGAAGTATTTAAACTACCCAAAATAAATGAGTGGTGGATAATGCATGTATCCCATACAAAAAAAGTGAGATGAAATTTCTTAACCATATGTCTTGAATCTTATCGTAATCATATAAAAATCATATATAATAAATATATGTTTACTATAAGTATAATTTAGTACCTTATTATTATATTTTATACCATATTTTATTTTATTATGTCTTTCTATTACTCTCTTATTTACAATTCAATGTTATAGTTTCACTTTGGGTAATATCCGCTTTGTTCTTCATTCACATTTTGACATATTATTTATGATCCTATTACATAGATCATGATTCAAATACATGAAGAATTTTAAAAAATTATTTTAAAATCATTTATATTTATTTTATATGTATTTATAAAAATCTATAAAATATAAAATGATGAAATGAAATGCACCATTCATATAGATGGTAGACCATATGTTCGCATGAACGATGTTTCCATCATTTTTTCATATTGAATGAAAATTAGTAAATGAAAAATATATTTACATATATTAATTAAAAAATAATTATTATATATATGATAATTTCACAAAATCCATTCTTAACACATTCCATGTAAATTTTGGAAGAATCACATTGCATTGAGGAGGTAGTTGTCCCCACACACAAGAACGACGTAGTCTTATTTTTAGAAGACATAATGAATAAAGTTATGTGTTATAAAAGAATTAAATATGAATAAATACATAATAAATATAATATATATCATAAATAAATAGTTTTTCAAACATAATTCAAAACCATGAAAGGTGTTAAAGGAAAAATGAACAATTATCATTTCGTGAGCCAGTTGTTCGTTGTACACATAAACAGTGTGTTTGTTACTATTTAGATGGAAGTGCATGTAATTTTAGGTTGAAACCTGAACATAAAAAAATCTTAATATATTGATGATAATATTTTTATAATAATGGAATAATGAGAGTTTTTGGGGGTGGATAATGGAAATAAAACAACAGATCTTGAGGAAATATATTACATCATCTTGGGGTAACTCCTTTTGCTTCGCATCAATTGGATTTCTTTTATGGGTTTATTCCTAATGGTAGGAATATTTTATGAGGGGATTCATTTTTATGATAATTGTTTTATATATTAGTCAATAAAAATTGTCTTCATATGTAAGAGGAAGTGGGAGGAGAGGATGCCTTTTATTGTGGAGGAGGAGTTGCAGTCGTGTAAATTTGGGAAATGGGAATTACAACCCCATATTTCCCATTGAAATTGGAACCAATAGTGTATAAAATTATATACAATGGGGTATAGGGTCAACATATGGTGATCCAATCGATTTTGGACATGTTTACCAGTCAGTTTTTCTATTATATTTATGGGCTTTCCCCATGCTATTCTTAATTTCACTTTAATTGATGTAATTAATTTTAATTACATTCAGTATTATTTTTTACCAAACCAAAGTTGACCAAATAATAAAATAAAAATTATTCTTATTCAAAATATAGAATCCATTTTTCTAAATTCTATTCACAAAAGTGATTGAATATAATTTAAATTTAATACCACCGAAGGGCCGACAATGTGGGGTTTTGAAGTAAAAAAGGTACGATATTTTTCTATGTTTTCATATTGTATTTCAATGAAAATTTATTTAAATTACCATAATTTTATAAAATAATAAATAATTGATATTATTAAACACTAAAACAAATTTAAAATAAAATTTAACATTATAAATAAATTAGGTGAAAATGATGTTTTGAATTAAATTTTTGTTTTTTCCCCATTCATTAAAAAACGAATCTTCACAATAAAGTACAAAAAATTCACCCTATGATAATTTTTATATTTATATTTTAAATATAAAGTTTATTTAGACATATTTAATTTTAAAATGTTCAAAAAATTGGATTGAAAATAGGTGCCCTGTTAAAAGGTGGTACAACTGACTTTATAAAAATAATGATTTTATTGAGAAATATTGGATTGGTTCTTATCTCATGCTTATAATATATATTGGATTTATTGAAAAAAATATTTTATTGAATAATATATATATATATATAGATTACATTAATATCACTCACAAATTATATTTACATTAATTTATTTGGATAAAACCACTTTGTGAGAATAAAAATAAAAATATTTCTTTTATTTTCAATTGGTTTATATTTTGGTTTTAAATTTATTTGTAACCTATGAATCCATCTTATATTTTTAAAAACCATATATTTTTATAATTTAGTTAATACTAATAAATAAAAATCATGTGAAATCTTGTTTATATCTTATTATATAATAATGTTTTAATATTATTTTATTGTTCTATTGGACTCGAAAATGTGTGAAATGAAAATCATCGAAGAAACACATTTTTTCCATTAACAAACACTAAGATGGTACCACATGAATTAAAATAATAATAGATTACATATAATATATTTAAAATAGTGTATATATTTTAAATTATTGAATATTTTACCACTAATGTGCTTAATGTTGCATGTATCACGTGAATAACTTGGTGTTGAGTATTGCATAATACAAACATAGAGCTTTCATACAACAAATAATAGATTATGTTATGAATGAGAATATTAAATTAATTTGAAAAAAATTCACAAAACCACTAGGTATTACATTCTACCCAACTTTAATATTAATTTCACCAATGAAATTCATCTTTATTTAAAAGGATTAGTACTTGAATGTTCACTTCATAGAAACCCACATTATAAAAATAAAAACTAAAAATTAATTTAAACAAGAAAATATGGGAACGTAACAGTTACCCAATGTAACATATAAAAATAATTCCGTATATGAGAAAATAGATTGGGAGTGAATATTGGACATGATGGATATGCTTAAATATTTACAGGGAATCATTAAAGTAATAAATCACAAAAAATTGATTATCTATGGAATATTTAGGGATTCAAAGTCCTAAATTTTTTATGATTTAAAATTATATCAGTTGGAAAAAAAATTAATGTATTGGTACAACATATTTTTTCCCATGAAGTGAATTTTTTTGATGTATAAATATGGGTTGTAGAAAAAATTATTGAATAATAGTGATGGAGAAATCCAATTGAGTTATCCAATAAAAAATATTATATTTAGTACATTATAAAATATTGGGTTTTTGGTCTTACACTGAGATAGAATCTCCACACCATGATACTTAGTATGTTTCAATAGAGTTACCCCGTCAGGTTACTCCATCCTGACCAGTAGACTACAAAAGAGCATCCCACTCAACCATGAAATCTAGGTCCACCGCCCTATACATCGTGAATCCATGCTCAACCAAAAAGTAAACAGAAGTTCTATACACACATCGATGTGAACATACATGGGTGTGGAAAAAATCTCAGTAGGCCTCCTCCAATAGTGTACCTATAAAATGATTCGATAAGTGCATGCTAGTGAAATACTGGCAGGCTAACCAATATACTACAGGAAAAAATTTAAGTAAACAATCATAGAGCTATAGGTCTATGATCTTGATCTGTAAAGACCCATAAAATTCAAGGGATATTTTTTCTTAATTTTCTTTGGAATTTTACAAGAGCGCGGTTTCAGACTGCACCTGATTCCGAGGCCCAGAGTGCCCGAAATCAAATTCCGAAGTTTGGCTCGGGTAAGTTCAGTGAACGAACGAGCGGGAATTTATAACTTTTGATCCGGTGCTTGGAATTGAAATCCGAGGACACCGATGAACTCGCAACGCCGATATTCGCTTAAGGAGACCTTTTTCAAAGTTGCGTTTATTGCAGGACGAAAGTTAGTTTTGGGGAGAATTATTAAAAGTTGAATAAAAATGTGGATCACTTTTTATTTTACTTTTGTTGGTTAACTTCTCTCAAAGGAAGTTAGGGGTGGGACCCACACCCACTTAACCTCCCTTGAGAGGATTAAGTGAGGTGGGGCCCACATGAACCTAACCTTCCATCTTCTCTCAAACTCCCTTTAAACCCTCTTTAAATGACATGACAACTTGTCATTTAATTTTGGAGTTATCTTATTTGAATTTCAAATCTTTTAAATTCAATTTGTTAAGTTTGTGAATAAAATAAGACTCTATCTTATTTTATTTGGTTAGAATTGTTTAGCCATCTTGAGAGCTTTTGGGGTTCTTCTCCTTCTTCTTCAAACTTTGACGAAGAACGGTCAAGCTTTGACGAAGAACGCTCAAACTCTGACGAAGAACGCCGCTCCTCTCTTCTTCGACTTTGGTGTCAATGAAAGGGAACACTGCTTCCTCCTCGGACTTCCTTCGTCGGCATACGAAGATTCTCCAACGACGTACCTCTTCGGATGTACCTCTTCGTCATCGGATTTGACGAACGATTACCGCGACGCCTGACCTCCACGACGTTGTCTTCTGCGGGTCGTTGACAATCTTCGAACTTGAACCCAAGGTAGGGGTTGTTGTTGATTATTTATAATTTATTTATTCTAGTTCGTGGTTCTAGGATGAATAACGTGAGGATATTTAATTATGTGTTATCTTTTAACGAGAGGGGGCTGGACCGCATAAACACGGCCGAACCCCCTCCTTTGTTCTTGATTGATTTATCTTGCGGATGAAACAAGATGGCGTGGTGCCGTTGAACCACGCGGATAATCGCACGATTATATTGCGCGGCGCCGTCGCGCCGCGCCGTGGAAGGATCATCAAGAACGCGACGCCGTCGCGCCGCGTCGAAGGGAATCAAAAGGCGCGGCGGAGGGGTGCGGTGCCGTCGCACCGTGCCGGACGACGAACACCATGGCCGGTTCCAGGCCGCGGCGAGACGGGAAGACCAGCGGCACGTCGGGCCGCCGACGTCGGAAACCGGAAGGGGACCGGCTTGCCGGTCCCGTTGGAGAAAAACCGGCCGGCCAGGTGGCCGGACGGAAGGTCAAAGACCGGGGGAATAAATTCCCTCAGTCAACTCTCTAACCCCCCCCCCCATTTAATTGGGGGGGGGGGGGGCGGTTTCCTTGAGGGGGGGGGGGTAGGCGGCCCCCGGTTTCTCCTCAAAGCAGGCCCCCAGGAGGGGGGGCGTTGATTGGAAAAAGGCGCGGCTTAGCCGCACCGCAAATTATGAAGCGGGGGCTTGCCCCCCACGCGTGGCGACAAACGGCGCCTGGCCACCGCGCCGCTGGCCGGCCGGCCGGGCCGGGTCGGACCCGGGTCGACCCAGGGGGGGGTCGGGCCGGGTCGGGCCGCACCCGGACCCCCCGTTTTCGAGACGAATTTGGTCTTTTGGCCATATCATGAGCCACGGACCTCCGATTGACGAACCGTATGCGGCAACGCGATCCTTGGATCTAGATGGTCGTTTTGGTATATCTCACTCAATGTTTCGGAATACTTTGAGTTCGGCCGGGTTGGTTCGTTCACGAAACCAACCGGGCCTTCGGAGCGGAAACTCTAATATCTTGAGCTACGGACGTCCGATTGACGTGCCACCATCTTTGTTGTGTTCCTCTTAGTGAGACGGATCTTTTGGCATACTCTTCCTGAGTTTTGGACACAGGTGGAGTACGGTTGTGTTGGTTTTTCCTTAAAACCCAACCGGGCCCCGGGGATGAAAATGTCAATAACTCTCAGACCGGGAATCCGATCGACGCGCCGTCTGTTGCGTTGAGTTCCTGTTGACGATACAGAACTTTGGGATACATCAACTCTGGACTTTGTGACAGTTGATGTATCAGCCTCTCGGCTCGTGGAGCGGATCCTCCTGTACGAGCTTGCTGTGTGCGGGAACCCTAGTGCTGGCTGCGACTGTGACTGCTACTACTACTGCTACAACTACTACTACTGCTATTGTGACTGCGACGACGACAGTACAGAGATCCTGTGTGGATTCGACGACGATGACTATAGCACTCAGCGATCCTATGTGGATCAGTGCTACAGGTCCTGTGTGGGCCCGATACTGTGTGGGTCTGATCCTGTGTGGGTCTTTGCGCTCAGCGGTCCTATGTGAACCAGCGCCTACAGGTCCTATGTGGGCCCGGCCTTGTGTGGGTCTTTTGCGGGGGTTAGTTACCTATCGATCCTTCGTGGGTCTGACGACTTAGATGGATCAGAGTTCATCTTTATCGTCTTTCGAAGAAGTATACCTGTGTGAGCTGAATCCTGTTGCTTTCCTGTGTGGATTGTGTTGTGCTATCATGTGTGGATTTCGTTTTGTTTTCCTGTGTGGAATACATTTACATTCCTGTGTGGACTGAGTTGTACTTGGGCTCGGAGGTTGGAGCGTTTTTGAAATTGATGACTTAGGTATATGTATGGGCATATACCTAAGCAGTGTCGGTTGTTACTTCGTGATTGTACCTTTCTTCGTGGTTTATCCTTTGTGGATTTGAGAGACCTTCAGGGGTCTCGGGGTCCCTACTGAGTAGCTTATACTCACCCCTGCACGGGCTTTGCCCGCACTTTGTTTTGTTGGTTGCAGACGACGGACAGCGTTGATCATAGCTGAGGCTTGCAGAGCAGGATGGTACCTGGAGGTGGACCACTGGGCGGGACGTGCTCGGAGCGGACGGCGGGACCCGTGGAGCAGTGGAGCTATCTGTACCCACCCTTCAGGTGGGATTTCCAGTGGACAGCTCGGTGTAGCAGCTTTTACTTTTCAGTTGATGTTTTCCCTTTCGAGTTGTACTTACTTTCAGTTTGGGTTTGTATACTGGCCCATTTACTTTTCCGCACTTTCAGTTGTACTCTGCTTTTGCTTAGTGTTTACTTTCCGCTTGCTTACTCTGTGGTGTTTGTTTACTTTACAAAGGCAATGCCTTCCCTTTTTACCGGGATTTACGCCCCTGTTCTAGTCGCCTGCCCCTGGCCTATGGAAGGCGGGCTTGGGGTAGTCACGACACGGACCCTGAGGGCGGGTCGTGACAAATTGGTATCAGAGGAGTTCGGTTCTACAACGAACTTTGATCTTTTCTATGTGAAGCAATAATGTTTAGCATATTGAGTGTGGCTATCAGTCCAGGGAGTCCAGTGTTGGTGCGGCGGCCGACGTATCCGTACACCAGGACCCTGACTTCTGATTTCTGACTTAATGCACGAAAACATTGATTGCGTGCGTGTTTCAAATTTTTCTTTGTGATTACTTATATCAGCTCATCAGGTATACTGTTCTGACCATGGTGCACCTGTTTCCTTTTCAGGATGGCCCCACGACGGCAGCCAGCTAGGGTTCTGAGAGTCGAGTGTGACGGCAGCCCACCGAGCGACGAGGCCTCGGTGCAGGGCCCTTTGTCAGCAGTGGCACCAGCGGTAGCTCTACCCGTCGAGCCACCGATACTTCCAGCACCAGCCGCTGACGATGCACGTCGCCTCAGCGCACTGCATGAGTTTCAGCGCCAGCGACCACCCAGGTTTCACGGGGAGATGGATCCCCAGGCAACCGAGGACTGGCTGGAGGCAGTGGTACGTGTGTTTAGGATAGTGAGGACACCATCAGACCTCATGGTGATCCTCGCTGCGAGCCTACTACACGCAGCAGCAGGACGATGGTGGAGCTTTATGCTCCAGGTGCACGATGATGCATCTCTACTATGGATGGACTTTGAGAGCCTCTTCCGCTCGGAGTTCGTCCCAGCCACCCTTCGTGCGGTGCGTATCCAGGAGCTTCTTCAGCTTCGGCAGGGCAGCATGATGGTCACTCAGTACTCGGCGAGATTTACTGATCTCTCGCGCTACTCAACCGACATGGTACGGGACCCATTCTTCCGGGCCCGGACCTTCGAGCAGGGTTTGAGACACGAGATCAGGGCATCGCTGATCTCCCTCAGCATACCGACTCAGACAGGAGTGCTGGAGCCGGCCCTCCTGATCGAGAGCTTCCTTGCTGAGTCTACACTAGCACAACGACCCACCGCAGGGCGGCACGTGGCAGAGTCATCTGCAGCAGGCAGTCGACGGATGACTCAGGGGTCCAAACAGACCAGACCTTCGGGCAGACGACCTCAGGGAACTGGCTCTGCAGTGCGGAGCACACAGCGAGGAGCAAGTCTTTCGAGAGGCAGACAGTGCTACTCGTGTGGCGGGCAGGGCCACATGGCTCGTGACTGCCCGACCCGCCGTGCCGAGGAGCAGCAGATAGTTGAGGGACCACCGAGGCAGAGGCAGAGGGTCGACCGTGGCGGTCCGCAGGGAGGAGGCGGACGAGGCAGAGGATCTGGACGAGCAGCCGGTGGTGGGCGACGCTTTGAGGCTCTGCCACCACCACCACCAGGAGGTCCACCCCGACCACAGGGAGCTGGCGGGCAGAGACAGGCACAGCTCCAGTCAGCAGAGGCCTACGACCACGGCGCACCCGAGATGATTCGAGGTACTATCTGTGTATATTCCACCCTTGCTGCAGTACTTATAGACAGAGGAGTGAGTCACTCTTTCATAGCCGCTGCCCTTGTTCGGAGCTCGGAGATTCGGAGAGAGCCGTTGGCTCGATCCTTACGACTAGAGACTCCTACGGGAGCAGACTCGACAATTACGCACTGGTGCCGGCAGTGTGAGCTTACTCTAGGAGGCGAGGGCTTCGGCTGGGATCTTCTTGTAGCAGCGTCGAGGCCTTACGACGTCATCTTGGGCATGGATTGGCTATCTACGGTCCATGCACAGATTGACTGTTTTAGGCCCAAGGTGCGATGTGTACGCACCGACGGGAGCAGGTTCACCTTCACCGGCGAGAAGGGAGCCTTTGCAGCACAGGATGTGTTGGAACCAGGTTCTTCAAAGCATGATTTGGTGTATGGTTTGTGTTTGTTGTCAATCCTCAGTGGAAGTTCAGGGTGTGTTCCAACAAAGTGATCATACCGTTCAAGCAGAAAACAGTAGTGAAGGTGGCGCTGTTTCCGAGTGTTTGCCAAATTTTTGGGCCTGAAAATCCGTAAATAAAATAAAGTGTTTTTGGCAAAGATACTTGCGCACCGAGCTCTTGGAGGATGAAAGACTTGCGCGCCATATGTTTTTGAGGATCAGAACATCACAATTTGGCTAAGGAAAGAAGGTCGCGCAAGTGTTGGTCGGGTCGCGCAAGTAACTTGCGCGACAGAGGATCTGGAGACAGGACTTGCGCGCCGTCTAGGGACTTGCGCGCCGCCGCGCAGGGGGTCCAGTTTGCCTATAAATACTGGACCACCCCTCCTCATTTCGGACGGAGTTCAAGGCCGAGAGATTGTTCGAGCTCTCGTCGCGCAGGTGGTAGAGTCGCGCAGGTGGTTTTTTTGTCGCGCAAGTAAAGTTTGCGCGCCGGTGTTTGGCTGTTCTCCCAAGGCAGTTTGGAAGAGAAAGGAAGTGGATCACACAAGTATTTAGTTCAAGAAGGCAGTGTCGCGCAGGTGCTTCAGTGACACTTGCGCGCCAGTTTAGTCTTGCGCGCCTGAGACTTGCGCGCCGCCGGGAGACTTGCGCGCCGCCGGGAGACTTGCGCGCCGGGCTTGAAAAGGAGACCTAGACACTATTGAAGCACGCCTGCCTTGCTAGAGCTGCACGAAAGCCGAGAAACTACTCGGTTCATTCGAGGAAAAGTGATATTCTTCTTCTGGTGAGAATCGGACTTCAATAGAGCATCTACATTCAACAAAGGATGCACTCTTATGCAAATGAAGAAGAGACCTACACGTCTATTAACTGAGTGGGACTTCACCAACGGCAGTGAGCCAGGGGGAGTCAACGGGAGTGACCCGAGGGACGCAGTGAGTTATCCCTGAACTATTGTAAAGGCAGTGAGCCTGGGACAGGGTGTCTGTACCCGAACTTTTGTATCCGCAGCTAGTGAAGCATAGTGGATTTAGGTACGACCGGCAACCTGTCGGCGTATGCTCCTTGGACGTAGCCCTTAGTGGTGAACCAAGTAAAAATGAATGTGTCTTCTCTATGCATGTGAATGTTTTCTTTTTGATCGTAATCATCATACAGCTTCAACAAGTTCCTACCAACGTGGGAACAAGATCCAACAAATTAAAAGAAAAAGTGGTCACCCTGATTCACCCCTCCCCTCTCAGGGTGTCCCGGGGTCCTTCAAGTGGTATCAGAGGGAGGTTGCTGGCGTTGAATCTGACCTTCTTCATCATGGAAAACGCGATCAATGTCAGGGGAGTCCCTCACTTCGATGGAAGCAATTTCCAGATCTGGAAGAACAGAATGAGATCTCATCTAAGATCTCTTGGAATGGAAGTTCTTTTTTCTTCTATGCAAGGAATACATGTCACTGATCCAACAGGTCTGGCTATGACTGAAACAGACAGGAAACTTCTTGATGCAGATGCCAAAGCACAGAATGCTCTCACTGCTGCCCTTTCTGATCAGATTTACCTGAAGGTGATGAATTGCACCTCAGCAAAATCTATGTGGGATAAACTTGAGAATATTTATGAAGGTGATAGCAAAGTGAAGGAGGCGAAACTACAAGTGCTACACAATCGGTTTGATGATCTGAAGATGCATCCAGACGAGAATGCAGACTCTTTCTTCAATTGAATTACTGAAGTGGTTGGAGCAATTCGGGGTCTAGGAGAAGAAATCAAAGATATTGATATTGTAAAGAAAATATTAAGAAGACTTCCACCTCTGTATAATGCGAAGGTGTCAGCTCTTGAGGAAAGAGATCTTTCCAAACTTTCTCTTGATGACTTACTGAGCAGTTTGGTAGCATATGAAATGACAGTCAAACCAGAAGATGCTACGACTCGGGTGAGCAAGGAAATGGCATTCAAGGCCATGGATAAATTGAAAATCTCAAAGGATAGTAGCGGTGATGATGCCGAAGAGAAAGAAATTCTTTCTCTCATTGCAAAGAAGTTCCAGAAGGGGAAAGGGAAATTCAAAGGGAAGTTACCTCTCGCATGCTTCCGTTGTGGAAAAGTTGGGCATATTGCCTCTCAGTGCTTGAAGAATATCAATGATGATGACAGTGAAGATGAAAACTTCAAGAAGCCTCAAAGAAGGTTCTTCAAAAAGGGATACTTCAAATCTGGTAAGAAAATGAAAAGAAAGAGTTTTGTCTGTGAAGAGGAAGAAGATGACAATGAATTCTGTGATGAAGAAGAACCAGAATTCAAAACTGGGAACCATGCTTCTATGATGGCCACTGTTGAAAAGTCAGAAGATACTGATGGTGAAAAACAACTGAGAACTTGTGTAGATCCTGAGGTGCAACTTAAGGATGCAGTTAGTAAGCTTAAGATTAAATGTAAGAGCTGCAATAAGTGGAAATCAATTGTAGAAGAATCAACTGAATATGTTGATCAACTTGAAGCTGAAATTGAACGACTGGAAGAATTTGTGAAGGTACAGTCTAAAATAATTGAAAGCAATGATGATGCAGTTGATCTGAAGCTGAGAATTGAAGAGCAAGCAAAGGTCATCAATGACCTCACATCCAGACTGGATGAAAAATCCAAGACTGTTGAGGGTCTTGAGGAGGAAGTAGTTACTCTGAGGAGTAAAATGGAGACAGAATCAGTTCCAAAAGAATCGAGGAAGAAAATACAGTTCGGAAGATTCTCAGATGCAGAATTACTTGCAAGAGCCAAGTGTGGTTCAGATGGGGTTGGAAAAGTCTTGAGTGATCAAAGACCCGCTTGCATGGGAAAGAGTGGAATTGGCTGTGAGGCTGAGTCATCAACTGCTGGAAGTGCAAAGATCCAAAAGACAGATAAGATGAAAGTTGAACATGTTGAAATGTTACCTAGAGTGCTGAAAAAGGAACCCTCAATCCAAACTAAAAGGAGACCTGAAAATTATCCTCAAACTTTCAAAAATGGCAGACAGTCTTACTATTCTCCCAAGGAAGAAGCTATAAGGAAAAATTCAAGTGAGAAGACATTTCTTCTCATGAAGTGTCAGTTCTGTGGCTATCTGTGCCATACCATGTCCTATTGTGAAGAGGCAAGAAGCTATCTTAATGGAGAAGATATAGATGCTCAACAAAGGAGAACAATTTCATATCCTAATTCTTATAGAAGAAATAATTTCTATGGATATTGTTTTCATTGTTCTAACTTTGGTCATAAGGCCATTAATTGCAGGCAGAGAAGGGACATTGACACCTCATACAGAAGTTCCAGACATGTCAAGTCTCGTCAGCAAGACGATGTTTCTCTTTCAAACAGGTTCTCACCTCTTAAAGAAGACTTTGACTATGAAGAACCTGGGTTTGCGGAAGAGATAGTTAAAAGGCCATCAGTTCTATATACTCAATCTAATGTCTCATGGAAGGAAAGGAGGAAGATTGAGAAATCAAACCTTGCAGAGGTAGCTCTCAAAGCTACAAAGAACAACAGTACCTGGATTCTAGATAGCGGTTGCTCATCTCATATGACAGGTAATGCCGGTCTACTAACTAATATCATAAAGAATGTTGATGGTACAGTAAGATTTGGTAATGATGGGGCTCTGAAAATCAAAGGGAGTGGAAGTACCAAATTAGCTAATGGAGAACTAAAGAAGACTGAAGTCCATTACGTAGATGGCCTACGTCATAATCTCCTCAGCGTGAGTCAACTCTGTGACTCAGGACTTGTTGTTACTTTTAATCAGAAAGGCTTCACTATCAAGGGAAAAACTGGCAATTCTCTCATGAAGGGATGCAGAACAGAAGGAAACTTGTATCAGGTTGATAGTGAAGAGAATGTATGTTACATGACTGTTGAAGAAGAAAACAATCTGTGGCATCGGAGATTGGGACACATCAATCAAAAAGACATGGAGAAAATATCAAAATTGAGAATTGTCATGGACATTCCCAACCTGAAGCGTGAGCGTGAAAAATCCTGTGATGCTTGTATTCGTGGGAAGTTGGTCTGCAGTTCATATCGGCCAAAGAAGAAAAAGGCATCTCACCTTCTTGATCTGATTCATACAGATGTTTGTGGTCCAATAAATGTTGCCGGAACTCATGGAGAAAGGTACTTTGTCCTTTTCATAGATGATTACAGTCAAATGTCATGTGTGATGGTCATTCACCGGAAACGACAGGTCCTTGACTGCATGAAAACATATCGGCGAATCGCCGAGAATGATACTGGACGAACAATCAAAGTGTTGCGATCTGACAATAGAGGAGAATACACGTCCATTGAATTTGAAAATTATATGGAGAAGCATGGGATACAACATGAGGTAGCTGCTGTGAGAACTCCACAACAAAATGGAGTTGTTGAACGAAGGAATCGACAGGTGAACAACATGGCACGAACTATGCTGATTGAGAGTCGTATTCCACGACATTACTGGAAAGAGGCTGTTCAAGCTGCAGTGTACATTCAGAATCGAACAGGACTTTATATGGGTGAGACGAAGACACCATATGAATTGTGGCATGGACGGAAGCCTTCTCTAAAATACTTTCGTGTTTTTGGAAGTAAGTGCTTCATCAGGAACAAAGAAGGAAATCGGGGGAAATATGGTGACAACGCAGATGAAGGAATCTTCCTCGGTTACTCAATGAACAGCAAAGCCTACAAATGTTTCAACAATCGTTTGGGAAGGATTGTGGAAAGCAATGATGTTAAGATAATTGAAGAGAAAACCACAAATGCTTCACAGACGTCATATGCTGATGTGATAGAAAGTCATGAAGAATGTGGACATGAAGAAACTACAAATGCAGAAATAGAGGAAGCTGTTCAAAACACTCATCAATCACATAATGATGTTGACTCAGAAGAAGAATCTGAAGAAGAAACTATGGCTGAAGAGAATACTACTGAACCTCGCAGGAGAAATCGAAGAGCTGAGATTGATCCATCCAACATAATTGGGGATAGGAGTGCACCCACACAAACCAGAAGGATGAGGAATACCACACAATCTGCATTTCTATCAGTTGTAGAGCCATCCTCATTCGAAGAAGCTGCAAAGGATGAATCTTGGGTGAAAGCCATGAATGATGAATTAGATCAGATTGATAAGAATAAGACATGGGATCTTGTCCAGAGACCTGAAGGTCACAATGTGATTGGTACCAAATGGATTTTCAAAAATAAGTTTGATGAGCATGGAAGTGTTATCAGAAACAAGGCACGACTGGTATGTAAAGGATACTCCCAGATTGAAGGTATTGATGTTGAAGAAACCTTTGCTCCAGTTGCTAGACTGGAATCAATCAGGCTTTTCCTTGCCATGGCACTCCAAAGAGGATATAAAGTATATCAAATGGATGTTAAGACAGCATTCTTGAATGGTGTACTCGAAGAAGAAGTCTACATTGAACAACCGGTGGGGTTTGTCTTGGGTAACGACGAAACAAAGGTCTGCAAACTAAAGAAAGCTCTATATGGTTTGAAGCAGGCACCACGGGCATGGTACTCACGGCTAGATTCATATCTCAAGAAGTTGGAATTCAAAAGAGGAGGAGTTGATCACAATCTCTATGTGAAGAATTCTCCAAAAGATCAGTTCATGGTTCTTGTCTACGTTGATGATATCATTTTTGGTGGCAGCAGGCAGAAATCAGTGGATGAATTTTCCAACCACATGAAATCAGAATTTGAAATGTCTATGATTGGGGAGCTCACATATTTCTTGGGGTTGCAAGTAATTCAAAAGAAGGAATACACTTTCATTTCTCAGGAAAAATATGCAAGAGAGTTGCTGAATAAGTTCAATATGCAAGACTCCAAACCAATGTCAACTCCGATTCCTGTTGGAACTAAACTTGGAAAGCATGAGGATGGGAACTCTGTTGATCCCACCATGTACAGGAGGATCATTGGAAGCCTACTGTATCTGACAGCGACAAGGCCAGATATTGTCTTTGCAACATGCCTTGCGGCCCGCTTCCAGAGTAATCCAAAGGAGGAACATATGTCAGCAGTAAAAAGAATCATGAGGTATATTCAAGGCACACATAACTTCGGGTTTTTTTTTGCTGCAGGCAGGGACAATGAATTATCAGCGTTTTCTGATGCTGACTGGGCTGGGGATGTAGTAGACAGAAAGTCCACTAGTGGTGGAGCTTTCTATATTGGGCATAAATGTGTTGGCTGGTTAAGCAAGAAGCAAGAAAGTACTTCTCTTAGTACTGCTGAAGCTGAATATATCTCCGCCACAAAAGCATGCACTCAACTTCTTTGGATGAAGCAAAAACTAACAGATATTGGTGATAAGGTGCAGCAACCAATGGTGATTTATTGTGATAACAAAAGTGCAATTGATCTTACGAAGAATCCGGTTCAGCATTCTCGTACAAAACATATTGAAATACGGTATCATTTTATCAAAGAAAAGGTTGAACAAGGCGTGATTAAAATGGATCATGTTGGAACTAATGAGCAAGTGGCTGATATCCTAACCAAGCCATTGTCCGCGGCTGTGTTCGAGAAGCATCGGTTGAACCTCGGTGTTCGACCACCTCCTACTGCATAAGGAGGCTCCGAAAGTCCCCTCTCCCCGTTTGTTTTAACTGTTTTTATCTGTTTATGGCTGTGATGCATGTTTATGGGGGAGATACTATCCAGGGGGAGTATGGCTTGAGCTGAACTATGAACAAACTTTTCGGTCTTTGGTTTTATTGTCAATGGGGGAGAAAGGAATAAATTCAAGGCAAGAAATTCTTCTGTGATAAGAAGTGTAAGCTTGTGATGAGAAGTTTAATAAGGATAACATCGGGATGGAGAATTTCGTGTACGATTTCAACACACTAAGACCCAATTCAAGCTTTCTCTCTTGTTTTCTACACCGAGCATTGCTCACGTAGACTTAGAGTGTTAGATGAGTTGATTCTTGTGTTTTGGATTTGCTCATGGTTGGAGATCTATTGAATTTATTCTGATTGCCAACAAACCCAAAGGGGGAGATTGTTGGAACCAGGTTCTTCAAAGCATGATTTGGTGTATGGTTTGTGTTTGTTGTCAATCCTCAGTGGAAGTTCAGGGTGTGTTCCAACAAAGTGATCATACCGTTCAAGCAGAAAACAGTAGTGAAGGTGGCGCTGTTTCCCAGTGTTTGCCAAATTTTTGGGCCTGAAAATCCGTAAATAAAGTAAAGTGTTTTTGGCAAAGATACTTGCGCGCCGAGCTCTTGGAGGATGAAAGACTTGCGCGCCATATGTTTTTGAGGATCAGAACATCACAATTTGGCTAAGGAAAGAAGGTCGCGCAAGTGTTGGGCGGGTCGCGCAAGTAACTTGCGCGACAGAGGATCTGGAGACAGGACTTGCGCGCCGTCTAGGGACTTGCGCGCCGCCGCGCAGGGGGTCCAGTTTGCCTATAAATACTGGACCACCCCTCCTCATTTCGGACGGAGTTCAAGGCCGAGAGATTGTTCGATCTCTCGTCGCGCAGGTGGTAGAGTCGCGCAGGTGGTTGTTTTGTCGCGCAAGTAAAGTTTGCGCGCCGGTGTTTGGCTGTTCTCCCAAGGCAGTTTGGAAGAGAAAGGAAGTGGATCGCGCAAGTATTTAGTTCAAGAAGGCAGTGTCGCGCAGGTGCTTCAGTGACACTTGCGCGCTAGTTTAGTCTTGCGCGCCTGAGACTTGCGCGCCGCCGGGAGACTTGCGCGCCGCCGGGAGACTTGCGCGCCGGGCTTGAAAAGGAGACCTAGACACTATTGAAGCACGCCTGCCTTGCTGGAGCTGCACGAAAGCCAAGAAACTACTCGGTTCATTCGAGGAAAAGTGATATTCTTCTTCTGGTGAGAATCGGACTTCAATAGAGCATCTACATTCCACAAAGGATGCACTCTTATGCAAATGAAGAAGAGACCTACACGTCTATTAACTGAGTGGGACTTCACCAACGGCAGTGAGCCAGGGGGAGTCAACGGGAGTGACCCGAGGGACGCAGTGAGTTATCCCTGAACTATTGTAAAGGCAGTGAGCCTGGGACAGGGTGTCTGTACCCGAACTTTTGTATCCGCAGCTAGTGAAGCATAGTGGATTTAGGTACGACCGGCAACCTGTCGGCGTATGCTCCTTGGACGTAGCCCTTAGTGGTGAACCAAGTAAAAATGATTGTGTCTTCTCTGTGCATGTGAATGTTTTCTTTTTGATCGTAATCATCATACAGGTTCAACAAGTTCCTACCAACGTGGGAACAAGATCCAACAAATTAAAAGAAAAAGTGGTCACCCTGATTCACCCCTCCCCTCTCAGGGTGTCCCGGGGTCCTTCAGGATGGACTTCCACGGAGGAGAGGACAGCCCATTACTCATCAGTTAGATAGCCTCATCCTTGGAGTAGTTGACGTGCGGAGTCCTGGTTTTCCTGTAGTGGTGGATCAGTTTGCGGACGTTTTTCCTGACGACGTTCCAGGGCTACCTCCTCGTAGAGAGGTATACTTTTATATTGTCTTGTACCCCGGGACAGCCCCGATATCCACTCCAACATATCAGATGGCCCCCGCTGAGCTTCGAGAGCTACGGGTACAGTTGGAGGACTTGCAGGGCAAGGGGTTCATCCAACCCAGTGTTTCACCCTGGGCTTCCCCGATATTGTTCACCAACAAGGCGGACGGGAGCTTGCGACTTCGTGTTGACTATCGTCGCCTGAACCAGGTGACAGTGAGGAACAAGTATCCGCTACCGAGTATTGATGACCTCTTTGATCAGCTCAAGGGAGAACGATGGTTCTCGATGATAGACCTTAGGTCAAGCTATCATCAGCTCAGAGTCAGAGACGAGGATGTGCAGAAGTTGGCCTTCAGATGTTGGTATGGCCACTATGAGTTCTTGGTTATGACTTTCGGTGTAACCAATGCTCCAGCAGTGTTAATGGCTCTCATGAATAGGATCATTCTGCCATACCTCAATCGGTTTGTCGTGGTCTTCATCGACGACATTCTGATTTACTCTACGACTGAGGAGGAGCACGCCTATCACTTGCGAGTTGTACTAGACACACTCCGAGAGCACCGTCTTTATGGTAAGCTCTCGAAGTGACAGTTCTGGATACGTGAGGTCCACTTCTTGGGACACGTTATCTCTGAGGCGGGAGTTGCAGTGGATCCCGCGAAGATTGAGGCTGTGTTAGAATGGGAGCCACCCAGGAGCGTGATTGAGGTTCGGCGTTTCTTGGGACTAGCTGGATACTATCAAAGATTCGTGCCAGACTTCTCTAGAGTTTCGGCACCACTCACAGCTTTGACAAAGAAGGGGAAACCCTTTGTGTGGTCAGACAGATGTCATCAGAGCTTCCAGGAGCTGAGACAGAGATTGACTAGCACACCTATCTTGAGGTTTCTTGAGGAGGGAGTAGGGTACGTAGTCTACTGTGATGAATCAAGGACCGGACTCGAATGTGTTCTGATGCAGGAGTAGGCAGTGATCGCCTATGGATCACGTCAGTTGAGGCCGCATGAGCAGAACTACGCTACCCATGACCTGGAGTTAGCTGCAGTGGTCTTCGCTCTGAAGACATGGTGACACTATCTGATGGGCGAGCGCTTTACAGTCTTTTCCGATCATCAGAGTCTCAGGTATATCTTCTCGCAGAAGGACCTAAACCTAAGACAGTGGCGATGGCTCGAGTTCCTCCAGGACTATGACTTTGATATAGTCTATACTCCAGGGAAGGGGAATGTAGTAGCCGATGCCCTCAGCAGGAGGACGGGCATTCAGCTAATTGAGGAAGCGACGGAGCAGCTAGCCTCTTTACAGATACCCTTCGTGGATAGAGATGGAGCATCCTTCCTCCAGTCTCTGACAGTCACCCCTCCACTACTGCAGCGGGTCAGAGAGGCACAGCGTGAGGATGCTGACTGTGAGACACGGCGTGCACAGATATCCTCGGGACAGGCACCTGATGGTTTCTCCCTTTGAGCAGAGCACGACATCATTTTTAGAGGACGTACCATGGTACCAGTCGCTTTGCGAGAGGAAGTGCTGAGAGAGTTTCACACTTCTCCTTTGGCGGTACATCCTGGAGTGGCGAAGATATACCAGGACCTCAGACGACAGCACTGGTGGCCGGGCATGAAGAAGGCAGTAGGAGAGTTCATTTCTCGATGCATCACGTGCCAGCAGGTGAAGGCAGAGCATCAGGTACCAGCGGGCTTGGTAAAGCCCTTGGAGGTTCCGGAGTGGAAGTGTGACGTCATATCTATGGACTTCGTGACTGGACTTCCACGTACTTCCAGAGGTCATGACTCCATCTGGGTGATTTTTGACCGACTCACCAAGTCGGCACACTTCTTACCCATCAGAGAGCAGGGCTCAGTGGAGAGCTTGGGACGTCTCTACGTTCAGGAGATTGTGCGGCTCCTCGGTGTGCCATCATCTATCGTCTCCGATCGAGATTCTCGCTTTACTTCCCAGCTTTGGAAGGGGTTACAGGAGGCGTTCGGGATGCAGCTACGTCTGAGCACAGCCTTTCACCCTCAGACGGATGGTCAGATGGAGGGGACCATTCAGACTCTCGAGGACATGCTCCGCACATGTGTCCTAGACTTTGGTCGTAGCTGGGAGGACCACCTACCCTTGGTGGAGTTTGCGTACAAGAACAGCTACCACTCCACCATCGGGATGGCACCGTACGAGGCATTGTACGGCCGACCTTGTAGATCTCCTTTGTGCTGGACAAACCCTGGGGAGTCAGCACTGGTGGGACCGGAGATGGTCCAGGCCACGACAGAGAAGGTACAGGTCATCCAGGAGCGGATGAGGATAGCTCAGAGCCGGCAGAAGTCATACGCTGACAGGAGGCGGAGGCCACTTGAGTTCGAGGATGGCGACCACGTCTTCTTGCGGGTCTCACCTCGACGTAGTATTCGGAGATTTGGCCGAGGCGGCAAGTTATCTCCGCACTTCATCAGACCCTTCCAGGTCCTGAGCAGGATTGGTGAGGTGGCTTATCGCCTGGCTCTACCACCTCAGTTGCACCGGGTGCACGACGTCTTCCACGTGTCCCAGCTGAGGAGATACGTGCACGACCCGACGCACATCATTGACCATGAGGAGCTTGACGTTGACGATGGGGCGACTTTTACGAAGGTCCCGGTGGAGATAGAGGATCGACAGGAGTGGGTCCTACGTGGGCGATCGATTCCTCTTGTGCGCATCAGATGGCAGCACGGGAATCTCCAGAAGATCACATGGGAGCGGGAGGCTCAGATGCGTGCTCAGTACCCTCATTTGTTTCCCTAGTTTTTGATGTATATTTACGGGGACGTAAAGCCCTGAGGTGGGAGTAATGTAAAGACCCGTAAAATTGAAGGGAAATTTTTTCTTAATTTTCTTTGGAATTTTACAAGAGCGCGGTTTCAGACTGCACCTGATTCAGGGGCCCGGAGTGCCCGGAATCAAATTCCGAAGTTTGGCTCGGGTACGTTCAGTGAACGAACGAGCGGGAATTTCTAACTTTTGATCCGGTGCTCGGAATTGAAATCTGAGGACACTGATTATCTCGCAACACCGATATTTGCTTAAGGAGACCTTTTTCGAAGTTGCGTTTATTGCGGGACGAAAGTTAGTTTTGGGGAGAAATATAAAAAGTTGAATAAAAATGTGGATCACTTTTTATTTTACTTTTGTTGGTTAACTTCTCTCAAAGGAAGTTAGGGGTGGGACCCACACCCACTTAACCTCCCTTGAGAGGATTAAGTGTGGTGGGGCCCACACGAACCTAACCTTCCATCTTCTCTCAAACTCCCTTTAACCCCTCTTTAAATGACATGACAACTTGTCATTTAATTTTGGAGTTATCTTATTTGAATTTCAAATCTTTGAAATTCAATTTGTTAAGTTTGTGAATAAAATAAGACTCTATCTTATTTTATTTGGTTAGAATTGTTTATCCATATTGAGAGCTTTTGTGGTTCTTCTCCTTCTTCTTCAAACTTTGACGAAGAACGCTCAAGCTTTGACGAAGAACGCTCAAGCTCCGACGAAGA
The DNA here is from genome assembly GCA_963277665.1 of Viscum album. Lineage (NCBI taxonomy): Eukaryota > Viridiplantae > Streptophyta > Magnoliopsida > Santalales > Viscaceae > Viscum > Viscum album. The sequence goes on from OY728128.1 coordinate 67,296,856, forward strand.
ACGCCGCTCCTATCTTCTTCATCTTCTGTGTCAACGAAAGGGAACGCTGCTTCCTCCTCGGACTTCCTTCGTCGGCATACGAAGATTCGCCAACGACGTACCTATTCGGACATACCTCTTCGTCATCGGATTTGACGAACGATTACCGCGGCGCCCGACCTCCGCGACGTTGTCTTCCGCGGGTCGTTGACAATCTTCGAAATTGAACCCAAGGTAGGGGTTGTTGTTGATTATTTATAATTTATTTATTCTAGTTCGTGGTTCTAGAATGACTAACGTGAGGATATTTAATTATGTGTTATCTTTTAACGAGAGGGGGCCGGACCGCATGAACATGGCTGAACCCCCTCCTTTGTTCTTGATTGAATTATCTTGCGGATGAAACAAGATGGCGTGGTGTCGTTGCACCACGCAGATAATCGCACGATTATATTGTGTGGCGCCGTCGCGCCGCGCCGTGGAAGGATCATCAAGAACGCGACGCCGTCGCGCCGCGTCGAAGGGATTAAAAAGGTGCGGCGGAGGGGCGCGGTGCTGTCGCACCGCACCGGACGACGAACACCGCGGCCGGTTCCGGGCCGCGGCGAGACGGGAAGACCGGCGGCAGGCCGGGCCGCCGGCGTCGGAAACCGGAAGGGTACCGGCTTGCCGGTCCCGTTGGAGAAAAACCGGCCGGTCAGGTGGCCGGCCGGAAGGTCAAAGACCGGGGGAATAAATTCCCCCAGTCAACACTCTAACCCCCCCCCCCCATTTAATTGGGGGGGGGGGGGGGGGTTTCTTTGAGGGGGGGGGGGGGGGGGGGGGGGGGCAGGCGGCCCCCCAGTTTCTCCTCAAAGCAGGCCCCTAGGAGGGGGGGCCGTTGATTGGCAAAAGGCGCGGCCTAGCCGCGCCTCCAATTATGAAGCGGGGGCTTGCCCCCCGTGCGTGGTGACAAACGGCGCCAGGCCGCCGCGCCGCCGTACCGCCACGCCTCCGGCCGGCCGAGCGGGCCGGGTCGACCCAGGGGGGGGTCGGGCCGGGTAGGCCCGGACCCGGACCCCCCGTTTTCGAGACGAATTCGGTCTTTTGGCCATATCTTGAGCCACGAACCTCCGATTGATGAACCGTCTATGGAAACATGATCCTTGGATCAAGACAGTCGTTTCGGTATATCGCACTCAAAGTTTCGGAATACTTTGAGTTCGGCCGGGTTGGTTCGTTCACAAAACCAACCGGGCCTTCGGAGCGGAAACGCTCATATCTTGAGCTACGGACGTCCGATTGACGTGCCTCCAGCTTTGTTGTATTCCTCTTAGTGAGACGGGTCTTTTGGCATACTCCTCCCGAGGTTTGGACGCAGGTGGAGTACGGTCCGGTTGGTTTTGCCTTAAAAACTAATCGGGCCCCGGGGACAAAAATGTCAATAACTCTCAGACCGGGCGTCCGATCGACGCGCCGTCTATTGCGTTGAGTTCCTGTTGACTATACGGAACTTTTGGATACATCAAATCTGGACTTTGTGACAGTTGATGTATCAGCCTCTCGGCTCGTGGAGCGGATCCTCCTGTATGAGCTTGCTGTGTGCGGGAACCCTAGTGCTGGCTGCGACTCTGACTGCTACTACTACTGCTACTACTACTACTACTGCTACTGTGACTGCGATGACGACAGTACAGAGATCCTGTGTGGATTCGACGACAACGACTACATCACTCAACGATCCTACGTGGATCAGTGCTACAGGTCCTGTGTGGGCCCGATCCTGTGTGGGTCTGATCCTGTGTGGGTCTTTGCGCTCAGCGGTCCTGTGTGAACCAGCGCCTACAGGTCCTATGTGGGCCCGATCCTGTGTGGGTCTTTTGCGGGGGTTAGTTACCTATCGATCCTTCGTGGGTCCGACGACTTAGATGGATCAGAGATCATCTTTATCATCTTTCAAAGAAGTATACCTGTGTGAGCTGAATCCTGTTGCTTTCCTGTGTGGATTTTGTTGTGCTATCCTGTGTGGATTTCGTTTTGTTTTCCTATGTGGAATACGATTACTTTCCTGTGTGGACTGATTTGTACCTGGGCTCGTAGGTTGGAGCGTTTTTGAAATTGATGACTTAGGTATATGTATGGGCATATACCTAAGCAGTGTCGGTTGTTACTTCGTGATTGTACCTTTCTTCATGGTTTATGCTTTGTGGATTTGAGAGACCTTCAGGGGTCTTGGTGTCCCTACTCAGTAGCTTATACTCACCCCTGCACGGGCTTTGCCCGCACTTCGTTGTGTTGGTTGCAGACGACGGACATCGTTGATCTTAACTGAGGCTTGCAGAGCAGGACAATACCTGGAGGTGGACTACTGGGTGGGACGTGCTCGGAGCGGACGGCGGGACCCGTGGAGCAGTGGAGCTATCTGTACCCACCCTTCAGGTGGGATTTCCAGTGGACAGCTCGGTGTAGCGGCTTTTACTTTTCAGTTGCTGTTTTCCCTTTCGAGTTGTACTTTACTTTCAGTTTGGATTTGTATACTGGCCCATTTACTTTTCCGCACTTTCAGTTGTAATCTGTTTTTGCTTAGTGTTTACTTTCCGCTTGCTTACTCTGTGGTGTTTGTTTCCTTTACAAAGGAAATGCATTCCATTTTTACCGGGATTTACGCCTTGGTGCTAGTCGCCAGCCCCTAGCCTATGGAAGGCGGGTTTGGGGTAGTCACGGCACGAACCCCGAGGGTGGGTCGTGACATGATCAACCATACTAGATTCAGCCAATGAGGGAATATCTATGACCTTATCTCAAGGTCCATGAATCCCAAACATCCTGCAAGCTCCATACACATGGATTCACCAACCAACCAGACAATACCAAGAACCCTTGACACGATAGTCCTTTCTCCCAAGATACAAATCCACATCATCCCATACCATGTCCTCGTAACCATGCATTTTCTCATACATGGGACCTTTACACATCCTTTCCCATTTCCACATAAGAGTACTACCAAACCTAGACCATCAGTTTGAAATCTAACTCATGTATCTTAACCATAGTACACAAAGACATAGTTCAGTACAGAAAACCCACACACACATATATATAATCAATCATGACCAACATATCTGTACCTAATCATAACTATAATTAAAAAAGGGCACTGGACGACATTCAAGGAGCCTTACTCCAAATGTCCCATCGGGATCTGGTATGCCATGTCCGGCCACACAAACCACTAGGCCACAATTCGGAAAACATGAGCCACCATTCCATTAATCAAACTAGGGCTCAAAAAAATTTAATACCATTCCATCCTCAATATAAAATGTTGTGTCCATACCCATAGGTTTAGGAGTGTTAGTCCTTACACAAAAAATAGTGCATTGGGGAGTGGATCACCAGTCCATCCTCCCAATACCGTTCATCCATAGATGGATAGAATGGATCATCGGTCCATGAATCGAACTAGGACATGGAAGAACATTTTCAAATGTCCCCAATCATTACAAACATAACATCAGTGGTTCCTAGAGCATCAGTATGGATCCTAAACGAAGATTTAAACTACACCATCCCATACCCTCAATAAAGTATCCAACAACATTCAAGTTTGGTCATATACACTATACTAAAGAGTATAAATCAAGTTTCCCAAAATTCTGGTCATGCAGTCATACAATAAACCATATACCAACATCGATACTATTCTTCAATCCAATATCCTCAAACACAGATATATAGAACCATTCCCACAAATCATATTTCTTGCTCTCTTATCCATCACTACACCTACTTGTAAACCGGGGTCCAAAACATGGAAACCCATCTATAGCATAGCATCCCATTGGATTAAGCCAAGTATCATTATCAATAAGTAAAACATGAAAATGAATGGAAATAAATCCATCTCATCTAGTATCATCTTATCGCCATTAGATCATACATCATCGTCGATCCCAAAGAACTAGCATAACCAAACTATATCACCACATGCACCAGTTCTTGGTTGTCCTATCAATCAGGACTACGTGTTATCCTCTATATGCCCACTGAGACAACGACATCCATTCTTGGATCTTATGAACTATAAATAAATCAATGGAATAATATTTAAAACATGGTAATACTAAAAATCATGGGCGAGGCCCTATGACATGCTATATTCTCAAGTGGCCCTCAATGGCCCCCAATTGATTCTTGGTCAATGACATGCCACCAAGGAATCCATAATTAATCCCACTCCACATTAGAATTCACAAAAATCAACCATGGAATGCAATTATCACTTAAACAGAAACCTTACCTCTAAGGGAACATCAAGAGTACCTTAGACTGACTCTTCACCATAACGACACACCTCTATAACCACAATCTCGTGGTCTTAACCAAGCTCCAAAGGTTGTATCCACCATGATACTCACGTGTATAGCCCAAACCCAACTTATTTAACCTCAAGAAACATGTCCAATTATTCAGGTAATATATAATACCATTCCATATATACTAGTCAAATCCTATCTTATGGGGACCATCCATGAAACATCATGAAAAATAGCATGGTACACTCCTACCAAATCAAACACTGTGCTCACAACCCCACTCGAGGTCTCCCATCTCAAACCCCAACACAAAAAATGCTTCTTAATACAAACCTCAAGGAGATACTCATTCTTTGACAAAATTTTAGAAATAACCTTTATGATGGCCCCAATAGGTCAAAGGATCCCACCATTGCAGTCTACATGGGAAAATTCTGAAAATGGAAAACTAACATGCCAATTTAGGCTTCTAGGGAATAAAATACCAAAAAATTCTATGATGGGAAAACTAAATTGCTAGTACATTAGAGTAAATGGTGTATAATCTCTTCCCTCCTCCTGGTCATGTAATTTTACAAGTCCAGATCAACATGGAGTCATAATTTGTAATACTACATGATGTGTACTAAAATTACACGACATGTACTTTCCAAAAACATCTTTTCATGTTCTTTTTCACACGACAAGACACATGATAATATATCTTCATACTACATATACTCAAATTACATGGCATGTAATTATGAAATTCCTTTATTCATTAAATTGGAAGAAAACATGACATGTGTTTATAGTACCACACACAGTTTTGTTAGTATTTCAAAATGGGAAATCCCTGTTACTCACCTAAAACCCCTGTTTTCCCAAAAAAATAACAGATCGTCCCCCATGGGTTCTCGAGCAGTTATAACAAGGCATTAAAATTTGAAAAAAACTAACATGTTCGGATTCATGGAATTAAACTAAAAAATGGACAACATTATGGAATAAACACCAAAGAATGGGTTTTAAATACAGTATCTGAAGCTGCAGCAACTTGATTCAATCTTGATATGTGACATGAATGAAGTCTGATGACATATTGTTATTCTACCCTTCTTTTGTAGGTATAACATGCATGGAGAACCCTCTCCCTTTCCCTAAAATTTGTGGGCGCTGAAATGGGTAGGGGACTATTTTTAATTAATTTCCCATTTAGCCCCCACCACTTGTTTCAGAACCCAAAGAGAGATTGTACCTCACCTAGGCAATAACACCCATTATGGACACAACTGTGGTGTCCAAATATCAGTTCAATGATCTGTTAAAGAGATACATCCACCCGAAATTGCACAACTAATTTAATATTTAACTAATTAAATAATAAACATATGGCCCAAACTCCAATAGTTCGGAATTCCAACATAGCCATATAGTAGGGGTAAAAAACTATTCTTGGACTAGAAATGTGGTCAGAAAAATTATCAGAGACCAAATTCTATTATGAAATTACCATTTTTCACCTCATGAGTACCCAAGAAAAAAATTCAAATATTTTCTTAGAATTTCAAAATCCAAAAAAACACAAGTCTCTACAACCTCCCCACCATAAACCTTCTCATCCCCAAGAAGACTTTGTGGTCTTCTAATCATACATCATAACCCATATTTTCCTAAAAAATAAACTCAATTTCTTGAATTCTACCCAATAATATCAACCATGTTTCTCTACATAACATTGAAGAGAATGCATAAAACCCATCAAATGCATAGCCACAACTTTCCACCATTAATGAATCACTTGGACAATACCTGACTCTAACCATCCAAATCGATATTCCATATCACTATTAAAAACACTTCCTCAAACTCATGGTTCTCCCCACCATAGAACTCACCCCACATTTACCAATTCTTGTTGATGATTCTTCCCATCAAGGATGTATCATTTAAAACACAATATTAGTTGTCTAAAAAATGATTCCCTTGATCCATAGCACATCCTCAAACCTACCAACATCGGGGTAACACTACCAAACATGATTTGGTACTCCACATAGTAGGAGTATAATTATCGTCACCTCAAGACCATCATATTTTCCTCGAACCATTCCCCAACCACAACCTTCCCTGGATCTAGATACAGTCATCTTTCTCCCATCCAAAAAAAACAAAAAACAACAATTTCCCATTCCTCGAATTCAAGATTAAAACACACTATATTCATCGATATCTAAAAAATCATAGGGACCTAACTCACAAAAAGTTGATTGTGTGCTCCCTACCATGTGATTTCAAACACTCTTTTCTATGACCAAAACGTCGTAGGAGCCCCCTTAACAACCCATGGGATCATCTATAGAACACAAAATACGCACAGTTCTCTCCTAGAATAGGTAGGATAATGTCAAGATATAGGACATGATCATGCCTATATTGCGAGTAAACTAGGATATCATTGATTAATACCACAACAACCTCATCAATTCCAGAACATGAATGTTCTATCCCAAGGCCTCAGTTAACGATTGTCACAAGACAATCATCACACTCTCCACAATTTCTCAGACTACTCATGGCCACCAGCTGAAATGTAGTACCTCAGATGTAAACTCCACATATGTATGATCCACAAACCAAAGGATAAATCTCTTCACCAGTGCTTGTGTTTCCAAGATTACTCTGACACAAAACAATCACTTTAACTTGTGTTACCCATACACAAAACTTTCTCTTCCTCCAATGATTCACCAATCCGGGAAATTTAGATTGTAATTCTAAAACTTGAAATTTAGAGAACATCACGTGATCTTGATCTAGCCCAAATCCAAGGGGTTAAATTCACATGAACATATATTTCATGGGCTTGGAACCTGAACAAAACTACCCCTCTCGAAACCAAACATGAGGAAGAAACATTGGAACACAAGTACACTATCCCAAAAACAAAATCCCTCTAACGATCCCAAAACGCAAACTCAACTGCCCCATTCAGGGACCATTGCTTCAAGTCTAAAAAACACATATGTTCTTCTCCCAATCGAAGAAACACATAACTCGGTCGACCACACTCATGGGTGACCATCATTGTCAAACTGATCTAACACCCAGGTTTAGAGTGACATCATAATGGTATATAGGCTCTCTCACTTTGCCCTACTGATCATGTATCATATAAATCCACTAGGTCTAACCACCTAGGTCTAAGACAAAACATAGAAGAACATCACTCATGCGGCCTCAACATGCACCCTTCTCATCATCACACAACACCACCATGAAAAAACTCTCATATATAGGATCCCATACCATAAATGTTCCATCTACCGACCACCTACCTAAACCTAAGGTGTTCTTCATCTCCGAGCATTTTCACATCAGACTGATCCTTAAAGGACTCAAATATACAACCAAAATCCATCAAAACCATCTTCAAGGGGACCAAAACATAACATATTTACCATACTAACTCACCAAGGTGACTACACCAACCACCCCAAAACCACACGATCATTCGCACTACATATAATCTCATCATAGATCTTGAAAACCATTCATTAAATAAAATCCATAAAACCACACACTAGCATTCCTATAACACGGGGGTCCTATGTGTTGATCATGATGTTTGAGATTAATTTTTCCCCTACATTCCTAGAGTCCAAAAAAAAAATTCCTCTTTTAAATGGGCCAAGAGCATGAAATCCATTATAAAAAGTAAAATAAAAACATCATTTTCATCACATGAAGAAAAAATACTATACAACCATAAAATCAAGAGTCTAGAACATCAACCCCAGTCCATAGTAAATAGGGATTCCCCCCAGAACATGTGTTTGTGATACACCAGAATGATATCCATTACAAGCCCCAACACATTCTCATAACACTTATCTAACAAAACCCAAATTGTTAAATAAAAAGAAGGTAACTCCTATGATACCACTTTGTAATGTCCCAAACTGATGTCCACTAAAGTGGTGGACCGAGCCAGTTTTCCACAAGACATCAAGCAAACCTCTCTGTATTCCAGAGGCTATTGAATAAAAGTGGGGGATTAAGTTGTATCTATGGGGATGCTATATTCTTTTATCAGAGTGAACAACCAGAAGTAAATAACCAAATATCATACACATCTTAGTAATGTAGAAGAATAAATAAACTAATGTTGAAAGTTGATATAATAAAATCCAAATTGAGTAATGTCCCGAACAATCATGTCATACATAAAATCAGGATCGTGAACTAGGAAAATCATATATATAGAAAAAAACAATTTAAAAGTAAATACAAGAGTCCCCAATGAAAATATCAGGCCACAACACATACCTGACCTACAGTACCCTATCAAGCTCCTCTAGCCCGACCATTTTACTACACAAAAGCATCCCACTCAACAATAAAATTCAATTCCTCATCTCTATCTATCATGTTTCCGTGCCGAACATGAATGTAAATAGAATTTTTCTACCCACACCGAGGTTCACATACCAGGGTGAGAAATAAATTTCAATACTCTTTCCCCAATGGTGAACCTATAAACTACTTCCATAAGTGAATACTCTTACAATATGACCACCCTAGACGATATAAAATTAGAATATATATATATATAAAGTTTTATCTATTTTTCTAATACCTCGATCAACCATATCTTCTTTCAGAAACGACGGAATATCTTTTCCCTCATATCAAGGAACATGCTTCACAAACATTCTATGGACTCCATAATCATGGATGCTACAACCAACCTAAAAATAATAGGAAATGATAATACGATAGTCCTTTCACTAAGGATACTAATCCATGTCATCCCGTAACAAGTACTAATAACCATACATTGTATCATATATGGAACCTCGACATATCTGTTCACATTTCCACACAAGAGTACTACCAAACCCTGACCCACAGTCTGGAATCTATCTCATGTATAATAACCATAGTGCACAAAGCCTCAGTAAAATACATAATCCACATTTATATATAATCTACAATTCATAGAGAACAAAAATGACACCTTAACAATAATTCACCATTATCACTGGTCGAAACACAAGAAGACTCAATAGAAGTGTCCAACCAGGATCTGGTATGCAATGTACAGCCTTTCCAACCCCTAGGTCACAAGTTGGAAAACATATAGAATCACTCCATGAATCCATAAAAGACTTGGAATGACATGTCTAACCATCCCATCCTCTATAATGAATACCATGTCTATACCCTTCGGTCCAGGATCATAAGTACTTACCCAAATAATCATGGTGAACTTGGGATTGGCGAATCAGTCAAACATCCCAATACCATTCATCTTGGGTCATAAAACATGGAGAATCAGTTCACAAATTCAATTAGGACTCATAGTTCTGTGTCTGACCATCCAAAATCATTTCATACATTACATTTGTGGTTACAAGAGCATCAGTCAGGATCCTAATCTAATTTGTAAAAAAAAAATTTCCTAAGCTCAATCTAGGACCAAACAACGTACATGTGTCATCACATAAATTGTACTCAGTAGTCTAAAAAATCCAAGTCCTCATAACCACACATTTTCTCATAAAAGGACACCCGAAACATCTATTCCCATTTCCTGATATGAGTACTGACAAAACCAGACCTTCAGTCTTACATCTATGTCATGTATCATAACCACAATGTAAAAACACTTAGTCTAGTACATAAACCACAAATATATATAATAATCCACGTAGAGAGTAGAAGTATGAAATTTTAACAATAATTTGAGAGGGTCACAAGTTGATACACATGGTGACTTAGTCTATGTGTCCAACTGGGATCCGGTACACCATGTATTGCCATCCAAACCACTAGGTCATATGTTAGAAAACACAGAGCATAAGTCCATGGATCCAACCAGGACTCCGAATGACATGAACAACCATCCCCTCCTTGATATGGAATTCCTTCTCCATACCCTTGGGTTCAGGAGCATCAGTCCATTCCCGAAAAATCTTGTTTCACCAGTGAGTGTAGAATCTACCCAACTACCTAATACAATTAATCACGGGTCAACAAACATGGAGCATCAGTACATGAATCCAATTGGGACTCTGAATTCCATGTCCTTCCATATCTATTTATTCCATACATGACATTATTGGTTCTTAGAGGATAAATACAAAACCTAAACCATGTTGTAATCTACAACTTCCTAGAACCTCAATCTTGCACTATACCACATACATGTGTTTTCACATCAACTATAGTAAACCGCATAAAAAAATGTTTCGGGAACATTAGTCAAGTAGTCAAACCATAAACCATCTACAAGTATCGATACAAAGCCTAAATCCAACAATCTAAATCATTGATACATGGAACCATACCCAAGAATCACCTTTCAAACTATCTTGTCCATCAAGAATCCTACAAGTAATCTAGGATCAAAATCATGTAAACCAAACTATAAAAAACTGCCTAATTGACATAATCGAAGTCTCATCATCAAAAATGTAGAACATGAAAATAGAAGGCTAAATGTCCATCTTAACATGTAAAATATTATCCCAATTAAATCATACATCATAATGAGTACCAAGGAACACCCATAACCAAACAATACCACCAAATGCACCCACTCAGGTTTGTTATATTAATAAGGTCCAAGTATGATCCTGTAGATCCACTCACGTATATAGAAATCCCTTATTGGATCCTCAAAACTAGTAATCAAGAAAAGGAATCTTCTATAAACCATAGAAACCCCAAAAATATCAGGCCATTAACTAACCCATGAAACATTAAAAAGTGGCCCTCAATATTTTTGAAATGATTCTCAGTTAATGACATGCTACCAAGGTATCCAAATTCAATCCCATGCTCTACATTCATCCTCAACCATCACCCACAACATATAATTATCACTAAAACAGAAACATTACCTCACAGAAAATCCTAATTTATACCTAAAACTCACTCATTTCTACAAATGATCTCATCAAGAACCACAATAATATGGTCTTAACCAAGCTACAATGTATCTATCCACCATAATCCTCAAACGCAGTGACAAAACCCCAATTTCTCTAACATCGATCAGATAGTCCAAAAAAAATGAAAAAAATATTATCCCCAAAATAAAACTCAAAATACTATATTATGCGGTGCACCCAAGAACCCTCATGTAAATCAGTATGGTATGTTCAATACATATCAAACAATGAGATCACAACACTCACCTGGTGTCTCCCAGCTCAATACCCAACCTACTGAAGGATTCTGAATCCAAACATTAGGGAAATCCCCCTTCTATACCGAATTTTTATAAATAACCTTTCAGATGGACTGTATGTGTTAAAATTATCACACCATTGCAATTTACATTGGAAAATGACCAGAATAGACTACTCACCAACCCAATTCTGACATTTGGGACACAAAATAACCAAATCCTCTATGCTAGAAAAATTGAAAGGTGGGTACTGTTGAGTATACTTCTGGTACTCTCAGGACACTTCATGCTCATGTACTTTTACAAGGATGGAGAAACATGGGATCTTCTGATGTAATACTACATGACATGTACTTAAAGTACATGCCGTGTTCATTCCAAAAATTATATTTCTTTTTTTTTTCCAATACTGAACAGACGATGATGTACCACCTCATGGAATGTACTCATAGTATACGTTATATAATAGTGAAAAGTCCTTATTACCATAATAATAATAACACAAATGGTGTTTTCATTGAACCACACACTGTATTTTCTGGATTTCCGAATTTGATATCCCTATAATTCCCACAAAACCCCCATAATTCCCCAAACAAGCACTGATCAACCCCATTTGAATATATTGTAGTCAAAATAAGCCGTTAATAACTAATAAAAACTAATATATTGGTATTTGTGGCACAAAAACAAAACAAGCATACCACATGGCATAAACATCGATGCTTTGGGTATTAATCAACTCTTGGAACCTACTGCACCTCAATATGCTTTCAATCTATGCCAAGGATGAAGTATGTAGACAAGTCCTTAAACTACCCCTATAGGTATGGGTTTCATGGGAAATAGAGAAATATTTCTTCTTTCACTTCATATTGGGCAGCCAAAATTTGGAGGGGAACTATTTTTTATTAATTTAATTTATTAATTAATTACCCTTTTAACACTCAACCGATGTTCCGAAACATGAAGTGAGATTATACCTTTCCTAGACAATAAAACCCATTTTGGAGTCAACCATGGAGTCAAAATATCAATAAAAAACTCCATTATTGTGACACAGTCTCTCAAAACTAATCTACAGATTTAATATTAACTAATTAAATATTACATATTTGGAAAAAAACTCAAAAACCTCATTATTTGACCAAAATATTGTCTTTGGGTAAAACCCAATTACTGAAACCAATGAATTTGTTAGAAAAATAATCTAATACCATAAGCTGTGGGGAAAATACCATTTTATAACTCATGATCACTTCAGAAAAAATTCAAATTCTGCTTGAATTTCAAAATCTAAAAATACTCTGGTCTCTACATAGAAAAAATATAGGATTATAACTAATTCACTCATATGATGTTTTCATCATGAAAAAAAGTCCTCTAGTACATGGGAGGGATTAACAAGGGGATTTTGATAGGTTATTAATAAACCAAATTATTTTTAATTTTAGAAGTGGTGAGGATCGTTGGTGACCCTTTATATGTGGGGGAGAGGACAAAATTTATTTTTTAATAGTTAAGGTGATACCCAAGTTTATCTCATTCCAGAATCTTAAAAATGGGTCATTATCGATCCTTTTATATGATAAGGTCATCATATGGCCATAAGATGTTTTAGACCTGATTTATGTCATTGTAACCCTAATCATTTAATGTTAACCCTTAGTATTCCCATTTGCACCTTAAATTTGGTGATTTTTTTCTTGATTTCATGATTCATTATGGTTAAATATTAATTGGACATTATTATATGATATAAATATTTAGGATTCCAAAATATGGAATCTATTTTTCTAAATTCATTTTTCAAAATTGGAAGAATTATATATAAAATTATATAGTAGATTCTATAGAATAGAGGTTTTTAATGATAAAATTCACAAAGTATTGAATATTTTAATATGAAAAAAAATATTTAATAGGGTAAAATGAACTATATTAGTTAACTTTTTATATAATTGAACTCTATATAGTATGAAACTAATTTAAAATACAATTTATATTTGTAAATAATTTGAAAGAAAAATAATTTTTCAACAAAAATAAATATTATTCACTAGTCATCAAAAAAGTATTTTATTTGAAAATTTTTGAAAAATTATACCCATGAAATTTTTTCCATGTGCATTAAGAAAATGAATTATATATTTTAAAATAAATTTCATAAAATCGGTAGTAAGAAATTTTAAATTATGTGCGTAATTTGAGACTAACCAATAGTTTATAAAAATATATTTTTCAGAAAACATATATTTATCATTCAAATGATATTTATTTTATGTATAATATGTATACCCCTATTTAATTTATTTTTTAAAAATATAGAATACACTAAATTTTAATATTGTTTTATTATTTTTCATACATTCCAACTTCATGGATATGTTATAATGGTCATGTCTAAAAATTAGTATTTTAAAATAGTATCACATTTTGATTAAATAATATGTCGGGTACATCAGAATTAGTCAATGAGATAGAATTTAAATAAATACTCACTAAGTTCACAGTGTGTTAAATAATATTTTCATCTTGGGGTTTCATTTCATACACACCATCAAACATGATGTCCCTATTTTATAATTTATGTGTGAAATGGTTTACCCTTTATGAAAATTGCATCCTCAAAATTTTATCATGACCTTTGAAATTAATGGTTTGACTTCTGAAGAAGAATCATTTTTTATATCCTACATCATGATAGGGGTTTCTAAATCACCCGTATCAAAAGAGTTTAATTTATGTACGAAGGTTATATGAAATAATAACATAACCCAATTTACTATTTCGGGAGAATATGTGGGATGGGATGATATTGACCAAGAGGAAAAGTGAAGTTCCACAATAATGATAGAGGGTGATAGGATTCATTTATCTATATAATGTGAAAGATCAATAAATGTCAAAAGTTAAAAAACAAATAATATATTATTAGTCAAAATAAAATTGATTGATCAGATATGAAGATAATTTGATAATATTATATCATGATACATTACCTCATACTGAGTTATTCAATTTAGGTATAGACTTGGATCATAGGTAACTACAGTTACTTGAAAAATATAATTTCATTTTTTATTCATATCTATTATGATGTCAAATTTCATAAAAATGATGATTATTAAAGATGAAAATCCCTTGTCAAAAGAACTAATGATTCATTTAATAGATCATTATCTCAATAAAAGAATGTCAATCAACCCCTCCTATTGGTAGATATTTTCCAAGAGAAATATTTCTATCACATGTTAATAGATAACACCTAATGTTTACCATAATGCATTCTATAAATATCACACCCTAAGATTTAACCCATATATTTCTAAACAAAATAAAATATAAATAAATTTATAAGGGAGGTCACCCAATAAAAATTCTATTCCATAGATAATATAATATAGATCGTAATGTTATAATAAAAATATTTGAATATTTAGACCACTATAAAACATTAATTGAAAAAGAATCATTCCAAAAATAAAACCTATAGTCATTGAATAAAATATGTAAATGAAAAAATAGTAAACACCAATAATTATTGCATAAATCATTAAAAAATTTCAAGGTTACCAATAATATCCTATAAAAATAACTTAATCATCATTATCTCATCATAATCCTAAAATTAATTGTCATATTACAACAGTCATTATATTTCCAAAAAAATTAACTTTCCCAAGAATCACTCTTCTTATATGTCATCACTATTAGTCAATTTATTTTGAATCTTTAATGAAAATGGTTTTATTGTAAAATACATAAACATTTTATGAAAATTTTAATGTAACATCAATGATAGAAATCTTTTATTTTTTTCATGAATCATAATAAAATAACATTAATCATTCCACATTTTTTTATCACCATTATAAGTTTGGAGTTGATCCCTTTGCTTCTTATGAGATATATTTCCATGATTCTTGGGAAATTAATTTTCATAGAGCTCCATCTCCTCTTTGTTAAATCAAAAAATATGTAATATTTTTTTTTCAATGAAATAATGATCACTATGGAAATTCCATAAACAGAAATACTATCATTCCCTTCATGAAAATTTAAGGGTGATTCTTACCACAATTATATCATTTTGGGAAGAAATTATTTACATTATTCAATTTATCATTTATACAATAATCCCCTTCCATTATTTATTTCCTTCAAATCCATAATACATTGATAATTATATCTTTTTCAAAATATAACATGATATTATTCCCTCATATGGTTCATTGTTTTGGGAGAATAATTCCCTTAGAATAATTGGCTTTAACCTACCAAAATAATGTGAAATAATACTCTTAAGATTTCATACAAAGCTAACGGAAAGCATTCCAAACCTTGTAGAACTGGATTCATTCTGAGCTACACAGTTCTCTTCCTTTTCTCTTAGGATTCAGAATTGTCTCTAAATATTATCTCATTGCTTATAGGGAAAATAATATTCAATGAAGATTAACATAATATTATTCTAATATATATCTATTATTTTCTTTTTCATCATTAGTTTTTTTTGGAATCAATGAACACCATTTATATTCACATAATGTGTGATGATAAAATACCATGAAAACCATATCCATTTCATTACTTCTAATAGAGTGAAATTTCATCTCTATTGAAAATTTCCAATGGTCATCTATAAATGGATTTTTAGTCCCATTGAATTATAATGGGTATTGATGCATAAAAAAGAATAACATTGTTACACTGCATGGTGGATCATTAGGATGGTCTTTATAGTAAATGTTATCACTCAAAACCTAATTCAGATGTAGTAATATGGTTGTGATTTCTATAGTTCCAGCTGAAACCGCAGCTATAACATCATTATCTTCCCTAGGAAGAAAATCCACAAATTGGGTATTTGTATTTATATGGTACCCATTACATCCACAAGGATCCAACTGAAAACAATTCCATATACTATATTACATAAAAAGATATCCTAAAAAATTATTTATAATCCCAATACTATCTGAATACCTTTCACAAGATAACATATAATTTTCAGTAGGAATACATCTAATTTGGAAAAATTATTAGTATAATGACACTTGTTGATGCATCAAATGGATATATATAATCGGGCCCCACCCTTCACTTACTAATCCTAATGCATTACCATATATAAATTTTCAAGAATAATCAATATAGATATTCTAATTGAAAACTAACATATCAAATTTTAATAATCACCCAAATAAAATAAGCATAGTTACAAACCAATGAGAGTAACATAGTGAATGTTAAAAAAATTAACCATTCTTAGTCAAATGACCATAAACCATAAAAATAAATTATAAGGATGATATAAATAAAACATATCACACAATGATCATATTTATAATAATGGGTTGATGTTTCTGATGAATATAAATACAATAACAATGTCTTTAAAATCATATTAATGGAAAATAATCTATTCAGTATGAAAATATTATTTTTTAGAACTGAAAGATCAAAAAATAATTTTAAAATGACACAAAATTGTAGGAACTATTTAAAATTATAAATAAATCTCTAAAATATTGGATGGTAATAATGATAAGAAATTTTAATCATTCCATATAGGCTAAAACAAATATTCTTCTCACATTAATGGTAAAATATAAATGACCCTTATTTTAAAAACATCATCAATATTTCTCCATTTTCTTGAATAAAATGAAAAAATTGATTAATATTTATTTATTAAATAATCTTTAATGAGTTAAAAACGTTTTTTAAATATTTTTTAGAAAAAGTATATTTTGATTAAAAATATATTACACTAAAGATTGAAATTAAATCAAAATTTCTAAAAAATGTATTCTTAGTCATATATAGTATAAATATAGAAAATTGAAAAATTATATGAAAATATTCATGAATAATAATAGAAGAGAAACCATATTTTTTAAATATATTAATATAAAATAATGAAAACAAGGGTGACTTGAAAAAAAATTCCTTGATAATGATGAAATTGTGAATAATCATTTACCACATAGGTTACATTTCAATAAAGTATCACATAAATGATAAAAAATAAAAAATAAACATTAAATACCAGGTAGATAAATATTTTAATAATATAACATATCAATTTTTTTTGTATATGCACCACATAAAGGAATAAGGGGTAAATATATAACTTGTCTCATGTTTGTAAAAGCGACACTAGAGACCCTTACCTCATGTTTAAATTCATTCATATGTGTCTAAAACCCATTTATGAAAAAATATATGTTTCTTATTAAAAAAATAAAAACCCATAATAATATATATAATTTCCTATATGGTTTACTGATAATATACTATCACCATTTTATTATCAACTCTTTTATAAAATTACTATTTTTGGTGATAATTACTTTTTTTCATGTATGGCGTAGTTCGCTATTTTTTTCATTTAATTTGAACATGGTTAAATAATATCCATAATTTTTAATATTAAATAAATATCATATATACTATTCAATAATAAATTCAAAAAAAATATTTAAAATTTAGAGATAGAAAATGGATTACACCATTAAAGGAGATTATTGATTGTATTTACGCCTGAACGCTCTTTCAATTTCATTAACAGATTAAAGGAATTGAAAATAAATATAAATTCGCTATTATAGAATAATTTTAATGTTACATATCTATTTTAAATTAATAAAATACATACTCATTACAATAAATTTTCAAATAAAATGAAAAACATTTTACATCGCTCTATGGAGGTAGTAGTCCACACGCACACATGAGTGACACTATCATTTTCCAAAAGATTGAATGTTAAGATGTTATATATATAATATTATATTTAAATAAATGGTTTTAGATCATAAATATTATATATATCATTTATAATTAACCTTAATGAATTTCAGTTAATGTGAATCGAAAAAATGTATCACATCAATTTACGAGGTGGTAGTCCATCGTACACACGACTGAGGTTATTATATCCCCCAAAAACATACAATAAGAATGCATATGTTATATAATAATATCATAAGTGTAAAAATTTCATAAATATACTATAAATATATTAAATACCTCCTTATTTCAATAATTTAATGGTGGTGATGGAAAATTAATTCCATTAGATTTACGAAGCAGTTGTCCTCCATACACATGATCAACCATTTTTTACCCATTTGATTAATAAATATATGGTTTTAAGTTATTAAAGTAATATAATATCACAATAATAGGAAGGATATAATTTTTTTTATTATAATATCATATTTTTATAAGGATTTAATGATTTGGATGATGAAATTAATCAAATACTCATGTTTAAAAAATTTACCTCTTCTTCAGTGATCCTATTTTAGTTTATACCTAATTCAGTATTAGGCTAGATTCCTAATAAAAAAACCTCCTGGATGTGTTTGAGAAAATTATGGAATTTATTTTTTATTGTATTAGATGATCTAAATAGTTTTGGATGTATAAATAGGGGATGATAATTTGGGGACATTTATAATTGGGGGATAAGACACAGACGATATAATTAAAAATATAATGTGATGCCCTTATTATTCTCATGTCACATGCATCAAATAAATGTTTTATTCCTGAACCTTATTGATAATTAGGTTTAACAACTTCTATAAAAATGTTTTTGTAAAGTTTTAGGTCATTGTTATACCATATGTTTTTAGTTTAGTCCCTATAGTAAATCCATTTTTACCTTAACACCAGTAAGTAATTTTTAATATTTTCACAATAACTTATGGTTTAAAATTATGTTGAACATATTATATATTATAAATTAGGATGATTAAAAATATGAAATAAAATTTTAAGAATAAATTCATTGATGTGGATTAATTCTATTTAAATATAAACCACAGATTTTATAAAATGTTGGTTTTAGGAAAATACAGTTTCAATAAAAATTAGTATTTTCACTATTTTAAATAATAATAATCTATTTATAAAATTATAAGAAAATTCTAAAAAAATAATTTTGACTTGTATATCTTATTTTATATGTAATAAATATATTACTACTGAATTTATTTTATACATGTGTATAAAATATATTTTATACATTGACTTGTATATCTTATTTCATTGACTTGTATATCTTATTTTATATGTAATAAATATATTACTACTGAATTTATTTTATACATGTGTATAAAATATATTTTTCATAACTTATTTCCAACTATTCAAACTGTCAATATTAATGGCTAGGTGATAATTTTTATGTCTAGATATTAATATATGAATAGAGTATCACTTTTATTTAAACCCGACATTGCGTACATCATAAGTTATCGAAGTGATTAAATACAGTGATATATATAAAGATTTATTAAGGTGTTATATTTTATTATAGGTTAGGTGTTTCATTTCAAACATTATATCATACATGATGTTCATCTTTTTAAATAATGAGGAGTTACAGAATGTCTTACTGAATCGTCATATGTATGTCCAACATGTTCTGTCTGATCAGTCAACATTGCTCCAACTAATTATCTTGAATACACTATAACATAATTCAAGGATTGGATCAATAATATCACTCTAGTATATAATAATAAAATCATTCATTTTATTGATATTTGACAAATAAATTTTACTGAAAAAACTCATCATACCAAAATTTTCAAACATCAAATCTCTATGTCTGATGTTTGTACCTATAAAATTATAATATATCTTATAACTTTTCATTGAATATTCAACTTCAGAATACATCATTAAAATGATCAATTTTATGATATTTTCAAGCAACTATTTTATGGAACTATGATTTGAAATATTCAAAACATAACTTTGTCTGGTGAAGTTCATATGACTATATCCAGTGTAACTACATACCTTCCATTCTGGTAACCTTTATAGTTATCTTATTTTATATGATAAGAAAATATATTTCAAATAATCCTTTTTTGGGTGAATATTATAGGTACTATAACTCAATTATCTAGAGCATAAAAACTTCATATCATCAAATAATGTGTAACACGCCACTTGAACATGTAAGATGATACCTTATATAAAATATATGTTAAAAACAACATATTCTTATGCCCAATATACTATTTACATTTTCATTCATAATATTTTCTTTAATTACAAAAATAATCATTAAAATATTAAGGATTGATCATTATAGAGTTTCAATTTAATATTTTTATTGAAACCAACTTTTACCCATTGTTCCTTGAGCTTTGAAAAAACAATATTTCAAGAAGCCATCTCTCTCGACTTATTAGAACACATTGATAATCATGAGTTTCATCATTATATTAAATATATAACGACCCAAAAAAATCACCAATAAATATATTCATTATTGTTTTTATATGAAACCATAATAAAACATCTTCAATATTATAATATATGAAAAATTTCATTGGAATGGTCGATAACTCATTTCTACCAGTGATAAAAATCATTCAATAGAAATATATTGGCAAAAAAATCCAATTGGATAAATAATAAATTTCTTATGATATGTTAGAAAAATTAACTACACTCCTAATAAATATTTTATCAATATTTTATCAATCCATAAACTTTATCATATAGAATATCTCAACTCCACATTACTAGAAAAATAAATGTTCATGAAGAAATTACATCCCTTAGTGAAATGATTTTTTTTATAAGTAGATAAAATCATCCTATTTATTTTTTATTATTTCCCATTCTAAAATAAAAGCATATCTAGATTCATAAAATATTCATATAAGTGTTTTTAATTAATAATAATGAGGTACTTATTATCCCTTGTTGACAAAAATAATAAAAAATATCACTGGGGAAATTTCTTAAGAACATTCCTCCGTAATGGGTGGCGTATGAACTTTTTTTTTCAACCTCAATTACTAAAATCATAAAATTGGAAAATATAAAGTGCAAAAATCAACAATTTTATTTTTTTAAAATAATAAACAATCATAACACCTCCACTATAAAATTTATACATTAGAAAATAATATTTAATATCAATGTTCATGGATCTAATGGTTGTACATTATTTTCTGAAAGATAAATGAAACCTTTAATATGAATACTAATAATAAATTGTTTACCAACATTTAGTATCAAATATTCTATCTATAAATTTATCCAAACTAATCGAGTGCAATCCTGGGTGGTGGAAACTTATTGTTATTATGCTATTCTCAATGTAAAAGAACTGTATTTCATAATTTTTGAAATTAAAATACATTAACCCCAGAATAAAGTTCCTCCAAATTTTGACATTATATCATTAAAATATCCATACCAGTCAACATCAATGAACCCAATTAATGAAATTTCATTAAATCTTATATTAATCATGACATAAGTTGATTTTTATTTTAGTTACCTAACAATCCTTTTAGCATATATATTATTTTATTCCTTCAGATCACTATGATTTATTTCACACCATTTAATGATAGATATAATGTCTAGTATTAATGAAAAAGATATTGATTAATCCTTTAATCTTATTTCAAAAATCCATCCAAATCCAACTTTTCTCATAATAATATTTACTCAACTTCATATAAACACAGATAGGTATTGAAAAAATTATTTGAATCTACCATGAAAAACATTTGTAACAACTCATTGGAATAATTTTTCTAAGAGATTAAGATATGTATTCCATTTTTTTAAATGGAAATGAATTATATAGGTTAATTGTCCTTGAATTTAGGGTTAATTTTTCTTCGACATATTTTCAATAAATTATTCATAATTTTTCTCCTATATCCTGAAAAAATTATATCATCAATATAAATAAAAATTATTTTGTACCTATGATTTTCACCTACCCATACATGTGATGATTATATTTTTCTTAAAGGAATTTAAACTACTTCATAGAAAAATATTATTTTTATTTCTAAGATCAAGAAGACTATTTAAACTTGTCTAATGATTTCATCAGTTTATACACGATGGTTCTGTCTGTATCATGTTTGAACCCACTTGTTCGGTAAATATTTGTTTTTTAATTTATCTATTTATGATTGACAACATAATATTTATATGGAATAATTTTTTATTTCAATGTTAATAAACATCCATTCAGATTTTTATGTTTTGAAGTCTCACAAGTGTGGATAATGTTTCTTCAAAATAAGAACCTTCCACTGATGAGTACCCTTGAATGTTGTTCATTATTTATTTATTGACATTTTTCCATGTAG
Organism: Viscum album; assembly: GCA_963277665.1. Lineage (NCBI taxonomy): Eukaryota > Viridiplantae > Streptophyta > Magnoliopsida > Santalales > Viscaceae > Viscum > Viscum album. Next base: position 67,319,466 of record OY728128.1, read on the forward strand.
ATTAATTTTATAGGGATCACATCATTGGTTTATTAATCCATGTTTATTTAGATATGGATTAGAAGATTTAATCACGCACTTCTTTCAATTAATGATTATTAGAATCAGTATATAAATTACCATCTATATCTCAACATTTCTTTTGAGACTTTTTGACAACTCAACGACCTCTGATTTATGTTCCATTATCATTATAATTGTTTACTGAGAAAAAAATAAATGAATATAATAATATTAAAATAAATGTTAATTTATTGTCGTCTCATCGATCCGAAAGCACTAGAGTTCATAATCCCAAGAGGTCATGTATACTGAATTTCAACTTTGTCATACACACAACCCATAATCTTACCTTTAAGGCATGTAATACAAAGACCATCATATTCCTTTTCCAATTGAGTTAAATTAATTAAGACATATTCCATAAAATATTTTAATATACAATTATTTTTATAGTTCCAAATTATTTTATGACATATTATGATTTCAACCTTATCACTTATGTAACATGGGTTATAAGGATTTGAAAAAAAATAATAGATTACTTCTAGTTTTTTCTACATTAGTAAAAAAATTTCTATATTTTAAATAGTGAATGAAATAATAATTTTTTCTTAATATAAAATTATTACCATTATCACAATGATTGATAATATTTAGTACATTTATCTTGAACTCGTAAATACAAAAAAAAAATTTAAATCCAGTTTTGTGCTGAAATATCAGCCATATCGATTGATAATTTTTTTACTAAACTATTATTTCTGAAGATTAATTCTCCTCCTTACTGTAATTAATTTTTTTATGATTTTAATATAACATTGAAGAAGTGAAATATTAACACATTCAATAATCCATGGTTTATTCATTTTTCTTATTTTTTATAAAAGTTTCAGGAGAAAATGATCTACCATTAATATTTTTATAACTAAATTATTTTTCTTTTCCAGTAAAAGATACATATCTTAGATTGTAGGTTCAACATCATAGTGACCTAGTTGGACACATAATCCATTAAAATAATCCTATATATTAAATCTGGGGTTTTTTCATTATAGTTTTGTAATATCAAATTAATTCTCTTTTCATTATTCTTGTAACTTTAGAGTGATATTTTTTTCTTCTAATAATAACCAAATTTGTTCATGATGATTCAAATGTAGAGAAGTGTTATGAAAAACATTGTATACCTTATGCATATATATAGATCAAAAATCAATATCCACATAATCATTTTATTTTTTTGAAATAAAAACATTCCATGTAATGAATTGTTTGATATTTAATACATCTTTATATATCTGTTTTCCCATGTGGGTGATAAATTTATTTCGGAGGTTAATGTTATCTGTTGTTGATGTAATATGTTTCTCACATTCAACATAAATTAAATATTTCACTATTTTATTTCCTAAACAATTATAGAATGAAAATTTCGATGATATTTTATGATTAGTGGGTGTATATTTTACTAAACTATTTGGACGATTTTTCTTAATAACATTTAATTTTTTCTCCTTTATCTAAAAATATATTTTGAAATTATATTTCATTTTAATCAATGTTTTTTATCATCATGAAATATTAATTGAGTCTTATATAGATCCAATTCCTTAGTAATATGTTTTCCATCAAGATCAGTAACTATCATTCATAGTTCTGTAAATTTAATCATTCAATTTTTAATCTCCTCATGGAACCCATGTAAATTTTAAGAAATTATTCTTTATGAAATTATTCTTCTCACTTTAATTTATCAAAATTTTGTATTTATTCATGAGATTTTTAATTTTTTAAGTAAACTCCACACCTTTTATTATCAACTAATATTCACTATAGGTTTCTTAATATTCTCCTTAAATTTATTAAGTTTCATCATTTATTTCCACATTAGATAAAATGGTTTTGATCCTAGAATGACTTTCCTATTTTGATGAAGTATTTTAAATTGTATATTAATCAAATTTCATACTCAACATAATTTTTTTATTTTTACTCATGAACATTTTCATACATCTAGTGAATTTCTTATTGTTATTTTAACTTTATGTCCAATTAATCCACCAAGGATTTTCTTCATTATCATCATCATCATATTTTTTTAACTTTCTAATTCAAAATGTTAATATAAAAAGGTCTAATTAATCTAAAATAAAACATTTAAGTTAATTTATTCATTTTTTTCTTCGTAACATTTCCGGTATGTTAGAGATGATGGAAACATATTAAAATTCACCTAAACATCATCTTCCTTATATCTTGGTTCACTAAGGTCCACAACTTCATGTTCATATAATTAAAATATAATTTTTTTTCATTGATTGAAATGAATTATATTAATTAATCCTCATCATTATATCTATATATTTATTCATTTCATTCAAAATAATAACTTTATATAATTAATCAAGGTATAAATCATCAATTTTAGGATCAAAATTTTCTAGAAGGATTTGAATATTTTTTTTTGAAAATGGTAGAATCCCTAAATACATAATCCAATCAAATGATGTTTTTGAAAAAATCCTTAAAAATGGTTATGTAGTTATAAATTGTTTAATAATTACATGTTTTTATATATTAGGACAATGATTTTCATATCTTCCATTTTTCTTCCTTGTCATTGATATTTCCCCCGAGCATAATTTTATGTTTTCCCATGTTTACTATATTTTTTATAAACTTCACCATATATAAACATTTTATAATAACGAAATATGACTAAAATTTTGATCATTCGCATAAAACTTAAGTATTATTTTTTTTTATCAAATTATATAAGATAATCTCTCATAATGGGTGTAAACCCAATTCTAGTTGCATTGATCACCTCCCGGATAAGAGATAAAAGATAGGATATCACTACATTTTTAGATGCACGAAATTCATTCCCAAAAACATTGGAATAACTAATCTATTTAATGAGTTGATATTATCCATGATAAGATATATAAGGATCATATCGTTGTATGGTGAGTTATGGGATACCGCATGATATTTATAAGAATATTATAATCACTTAAAATGAGGGTTGAATTAGTTTCATTCTTTTTCAATTATGTTTCCCATCATTTTTAATTCTACTGATTTTTACAATTTATATCCATTTAATATTTATTTATATATAATAAAAAAATTTATGAAATGATAGGAATGTAAAAGAAGACTAAAAATAATAATAAGGTTTACACCTAGTATAGGTGACTACATCCTTTCCATGATTTCTCTAGTAGGTTAATGGAAATCCAATAAGATACTATGTGAATAAAATTGATCCAAATCCATGTATGACAATTATGTATAATAACATCAAATTATAATAACTCAAATAAGTTATAATGTTTTATTATATTTTTATTCAATAAATAAGAAAAAATTTTAAATAGCTCACATAACTTTTTTAGAAAATTATATTCTTGCTACACCCTACACTTACTAAGAATATATTTGTTACACCTCAATGTTCATCCAATTTATCTCATTCAAATTAAACTTACACTCTATCAAATACCATTGTCCATTTTACTTATGTGTAAAACCTCTTTCTGATACATCAATTTCCAATATCTCTTTCTGTTACCTCTACTTAAAAATGAAGAATCCTTGGTGGGAAACTCACACTTCATCTTTAAAAGTTATTAATCAGATAAGCCATCTATCTCATAGATAATTAGTATAATTTAGTATTCTAGTCAAATACCATTATATATGAACTCTTTTATAAGTATATATGGGAACAAAAAATTAAAATTTTACATATTCATTCACATCAAAACATCAGACAATGGATTCAAAAAACATAAAGGTATACTAGGATATTTAATGAACACTCAGTCTTTGTAATAAATTATTTAAAAAATCATTTATTCATGAATCATTGAAAATATAATTATAGTAGAAATTTGAAGAAAATTGAAAAATCGTAATTGTTAATTAAGTTAATTTTTTTAATCTGATCAACTAAATATATGACTAATGTATGTGTGATGAATTTATTAGGAACTTATCCATATAATGAATTGTTTATATATTAATTAAAATCATAAGGAACACCTCTATCTCATACCTATTTTGTTCATATCTCTAATGTATGATCAATATTTTTTTACTAACATAGTTTGTTAATCATTAAAAATTTATGTCTGGTTCTTTTCAAATGATTCTTCTAACTAATGGAATTTTCATAAGTTTGTAAGACATGATCCTTCCATTGAGTAAGAATTTACCCATCAAATTATATTGTTCCATATAACACTTTTAACAAGTCTTGGATCACTATGACTACTTTGATGCATATTTACACAATTTTCCATCAGATAATTATTTTATCAAACAACTATACTTGAAAAACCTATCCTAGAATATGTATTTAACAATAAAAATCTTTTTATAATGTTATATATTATTACCTATGTAGTAAAAATAATCATATTTATCTAACCGATCACCATTATGATTATCTATTGGAATAAAAAAATTATCGTAATTTAAATCAAAATTCCATTATAACTCATTATAGATAAATTCAAAACATCACTATATCTAGTGAACATATTATTCCCCTATATGATGTTAAATTATAACTATATTTAATATCCCTTTTAGAGTTATCATCATCTGTTAATGAAACAATATATCTACCAGATTTTCATTATTTGATGAATATTATAGTAGATAACATTAATTCAAATGTAAATACACAAATTCAAATATTTTATCTTCTTACAGCTTGCAGCATGAACTTTTAAAATGTATATTTTTATAAATTCCCTATTTGAACACATCATGTACATGTTAATATTAGTCTCATCCTATTGTATTTCATAATATAATTTCTAATCACCATCTACAATGTCATAATTTTAGTGCTTGATCATTGTAAAACCAAAAATCGATATTTTTTTGAAACCTAATTCTACACATTTTTACATTTATATTTATACAAAACATCATTCCATTACAAAAATTATCTCCCATAAAAATGATCTTCAAGATAAATGACATTATTCATGATGTTAGGAATATAATTAACAGAAAATAATCATCTAACTTTAAAGGACTCTTTATTAAATCAGGATGAAAAATTTATGAAACCCCTTATGCAACAACATAAAAGGAATTATATTTTTGGAATATTAGATAACACTTTCTTACCTATGGTAAAAAAAATTCACAAAAAATATGTTGAATGAAATAAAAAATCATTGAAACAACCTAAAGAATTATAAAATTCAAAAATATTGAATTTTATATATGAAATAATTGATGTTTAAGGATCAATCACCACAAAAATAAAAGGAACCCACACTTAATCCCAATGAAATCATCCAACAATTATGCCATTCTAATATATTATATTAAAAAAATGAACCCCACCACATGAAAATTCAATAAGAAATAGGAAAAAAAGAATACATATAGAATAAGGGAAGAGAGTACTTTGATGTAATAGAATTTTATTCCAAAAATATGAGAGATCAATATCTCAGGGGAAACAACAAGAAAGGTTTATGACCCCTTACGAGTTTAATAAGGTTGATGGAATATAATAAAAAAAAGATCCAAGTCAGTATAAACTCTCTATTTATTGATGAATAGTTAATGGACTACCCCACATTTTGGTGACTCACATCATAGCTATGGTTCCACTATTTAATGTTTGGTATTATTTTCTATAATTTCAATATCATAGATTTTCAAACATTCAAAACAAAATCTTCATATTATTTACCACCACCACACATATTCCCAAGGTACAGGCCCTGGAGTTTTATATCAATATGAATATAATAGTTCCACTATCTATATTAATGATGAAAATCACGAGATGTTTCATCCACAATGACCAAGATTATCACATGACAATCACCATAATTATATTCCTTCCCCCCTCAAATTTATCGGTCTATGCTTTTAATTTGTTCCATTACAATCCAACACTATTTTGTTATCAAACTATTCACTAGAATGAGACACATAATGATATTTTACTATATATCCTAATAATTTCAACAGACCGCATTTCCCATAGGGAAATACCAAATATCTCTAGAGGCACCACTCTCTCCAAAATTTTGTGAAGCACTACCATATTTCTCTCTAGAAATATTCTCAAAGAAAATCATAGAAAAATTGCCACCTAGGGAGTTTCACACCTCATGTCTCACTAATAACTACACATCTAACATATATTGCACAATATCTAAAATGGACTACAATAAAATAGTCATGATATATAGGTAAACACAAAATATAGATCAATTTTTCCTAGTACTACACCTACCACCATGGAATTATGGTCGTCTAGAAGGATATAAACTAAACATTGGCCAATGAAACATCTTGGTTCTGCCTATAAATTCCTCTAATCCTAGGGAAAATAAAAATGGAGGGATTGTGAAAACTATTCCCTTACACCAGATACCTCAAGATAAATTCGTTCCCTTTATAATTAATAAAAAATTAGAGAGTTAAATTAAAAAGGGACCCGAACCCGTACAACATGAGATTCCTAACAAGGATCTCAATAGAGAAAAATTCACCAATACATCATAAGGAAACACCACATAAATATTACAAAAAATAACCCTTTCATAAAATAAAAAATGGTCACACATAATTTATCATCATAATGGTATACAAAATTTCTCAACATATGATTTTTAGTGTGCAAATGTAAAAAATACTCCAATGTGAAAACTCACGAGTGCCAATGCCTCCACATGACTCCTACAAATGAAATATAACCCTCAAAAAACACGTTATCCTAATGGTATCGAATCTAAATAGTCTTTTCCTTTAATGCCACAACATCCTAAACTTCCATCTCACCACAATCAATGACATGTGAGTCTTCATAATGATTCCTTAATATATGTGACACGTGAAACAATTCATGAATTCCGGTCATCTATAAGGGAAGTTATTACTAATATTTCATTGCTTCAATATGTATTAATACCTTGAATGGTCTAAAAGGATATAGATAAGTCTTACTCCAATATTTAAACCTCCACTAAATACGATGAGGAGGAACCATCATGAACTACTAATCCCAAATAAAAAATGTTATTGTCCGTATTCTATAATCCCCAGACAACTTTTGAGGATCCTAAAATACATTCATTTTAGCATGGATGACATGTAACTTCATTTTTGTTATCTACAAAAATTATGTTTCTAGAATTACATTCTCCCTAACCTTGGTCCAAAAAAATTTAAATTGTAAAGGTTTGTCATAAAAATATTTAAATGAGAAATTTATAATGGCACAATTATAGAAATTACTTTAATAAAAATGTAAAAATTGTAAGGGGGGCTCACCCATAAACCTTCAAATTCTATAATTCAAAATTTGAATAATATCCTCTAATGTCTAGATTTTTTGATATCTCTATCTATGGAAGAAATGTATAACTAATGCACATATATAAACCTAAATAATATTTGAGGCCAAATTAGACCATATAGGTGAAAAAATAATCACAATCATAAATGATCATATTTTGTACCCCACGAATCCTCACCAAAACATATAGATTCATCCACGAGACAACATACACTGATATAACCTCATTCATAAATAATAAGTGAGTGAAATGTCATAAGAAGATCACTATCACCCATATAGAAACAAATTTTTCTTGTACATGTTAAAAAAATGTGATAATTTCCATTAAGATAACCTCAAAAATAAACAACGAAACATCGATGTAATCAAGAAACCCACCCAGAACATGGGGATCAAAAAATACAATCTAAAAATATAACCATCAACTGAAAAACTAAAGGACCAATATTTTTATTCAAAACTACTTAAAATATACTTATATTGAATTGTATATGTTATTCATGTAAGGATACACAACTAAAGGAAAAATATGAAGATTATGGAGAAGAACATAATGCATCACTGAAGGAATTAAGAGAAAAACACAAAATAATACCCTAATCATATCAAAATTTGGTCTTCCCTCAGAATAATCAATATGAAACAATCAATATCTTTGATCCTCTTTATTATAATTTTCTTTCTGTGACACCCCCAACTCCTATTCTATGGATATCCCTACCATACATAGATGAAGACACCCTCTACTATTAATAACTCACCTATAAAGGTACACCATAGAGATATTACCCATCACCATCAACACATCACTAGACCCACACATGATATAATTGCATGAATTACTACTCAAGTCATCTCCTAAAAAATTTCCATTTTTTAGTCGATGTGGAGAAGCAATAGTCAATCTATTTCACTACAGAGTCACAAAAATAAAAAAACGGCAACTGATGAATGTTTGTTCCACCACCGCTTTTTTTTCTTTTAGAGAAATGAACAAAGTTATCAGATATAGATTTATAGGATAATTTCATCCCAAAATGTCTATGCAGTAGATAATTAATGAATAAAAACCCAATCACCAAAAAATATTTCAAATAATAATACAAAAAAAAGGAAAAATTAAAAAAACAATTATAAAATTTATCATAAAAATTGTCCAAAATACAAGGGAGACAGTAAAAAACATTCATTATGGAAAATAAAATTATATAAAAATATCATTTCTCACATATTATATATTTACAATGGAATAGAATTGTAAGTCAGAAAGTATCTCTATTTATTATACACACATACACCATGTATTCCACCACCACAATTTATTGACATATGCATCTATAGAATATTTTCCAAAACCTATAATATTCACAACCATCCTCTCATTGATAAGTGGAGACTTCGATACACTATTGGACCCTTCAATGAAATTAAAAAAATAGGTTCCCAAGAAATTATCCAATATAACGAGACATCACTTCTTTACAAAACCTATATGATAAACTCATCTGATGGAATGTTTATAATGACTCATTTTGATGGACTGTTCCACCTACTACACAAAAGATTCAACACATGATTACTCTACTCGATCATCTCTTTTAAATAGCCTTTATTTGATCATATCTATATATTGGTCAATGTAATGTCAAATTGAATAAAAATCTGTAAAAATCACAAAATCCCCCACATGGGAATTTCTTTTGGATTTTAACCGAATTCATCCATTTACATGATCTCATCCTCTATATGATGCATAATTTGTTCTACACTATATCTTATCATCCATGTACAATAGGGGAATAATTTTACCCCATAAACTCTTGGACTCTAATAGTTTTACACATATCATCAAGATTATACATACCCATTACCTTTTATAGCTCAAACACTTTAATTTCTATTATAATTCCCTTATTATAATATTCCTATTTAATTTGTTTCTTTATTTCAGGAATCATTTAAACACAAAATAAGGGATTACACTCTAACTATAAAATAATAACATTCCTACATTAGAGCCCATTCAATGTTCCTATAGTAATAACATCAAACATTTAATCTCTTTCCATAAATCAAATCATATTTTGTTATAGATAACATAACAACTAGCTACACCCTAGAATTGTTGATCATCATTCCCCCACCAAACTTAAATAATATACCTATAGTACATTTCTAAAAGTCAATGTACTTTATAAATTTTATATAAAGAAAACACATCAAAAATAAATCATCTCTGAAACATAAATATGATTCCTATAACTTCTCCACATATCAAATGTTCCATATTATAGATCCCTAATGTTTGCTTCAAATAATTGACATGAAAATGATAAAAAAATACCACTATAAAAATAATGTCTAGCCACATAGAATACATTTCATATATCAGAATTCCTAACAATAATTTAAAACAATAATTCTCAATATCATGAACTTCTTAATAAATTGATGGTTACTATGAATTAGAAAGGATGATTTTTTTGGTGAGGGAACCAGAAAATTTTACAACCGATAATTCCAAATCATTCGAGGATCTTCCTTATGCATTATTTATGTGATAAAACCAAAGTTCTGACTTTCCTACCACCCTCAACTCACATCCCCAGGACTATCTTAGCTTGTCCGAGTTTCTTCATCTGAAACACTACTGAAAATTTCCACATTATATCCTCAATATGATGGAAGTTGAGAAAAAAATCCCGACATCAGCAATATATGATAATAATATGAAATATATTTTGGCACCATAATTCCTCCCATAACAACAATTATTTGAATCACAGAGACTAAAACTCTTCTCTATAATAAAATAATCAACTAATTACAGTGTTTAAGTGATATTTTCAACCTATAAAGGCTTCATTTAAACTTAAAAACTAGATCCACCTTTGTTTAAATTCATAACCCTTATTTGAAACAATTTATATTGCTTCCTCTAAATACCCATAATGAAAATATGTATTTGTATACAATATATCTATGTGTTTATTGTCACAATTTTTTTTCAATGGTTAAGTGGTTCCCCACTGGTGAGAAATTTTTTAGAAATATTAATCCCATAATATTGATGACACCATTCATCACCTGCCCTACTATACCTCCATTACGTAAATAATATTCCCATTTTAAATGAAAAATCCATTTTCCAAATCTTATTTCCCTTTGGGAAATTTTGCTAACACCTATGTATATTATATATTCATGGAATTTATTTCCACATCCATTTTTGAATCCCCCTATTTATTATATTTTAGAGTAGTTTTCTCATATATAAATTTTGGTTCCCGTATTTAGAATACAAGTAGAATGTTTATATCAGATAAAAACCTCTGAACTGGTTTTCTTATTTTATTATATCACATCCACACAACCTAAGGTTCATTATTTTCAACTTATAAGATTTATAGTATAATGTATGAATTCTCTATTTATGGTTTCTATTTTTTGTTATTCTCCATCATATAGTGGTCATATCCTTCTTAATCAATATGGTAGTGGTTTTTATGATCATAAATTGTTTGGTAGAATATTTATTTTATAAATCTTATAATAAATATTTGATTTAACTTCAAATTAGTTATTAATCATGTTCCAATCATTATATACAAGTTCTTTTTTAAAAATGACATCTTTACTCTAGATGATTTGATTATTGTTATCATTACATAAGAAATATCAAATTATTTTTTTTCCATATACGATAATAATGAACACATTGGATTTCTCATCCAATTATTCTCTATATATATCATGGATAAGAACATAAGTGACACCTATAAAGAGTTTCTGATGGATTACCAAACTTATTTAACCATATGAATGTCCCACAAGATGTTCTCATCCCATAGTAGAAGATGGACTCCTCTTAACTAAATACTATATTGTATTTTTGGATTCAAAAAACAATCCTCATATATTATAAATAGAATCTTCATACTATTAGTAATATCTTTGAGAGTATGATTCATACTTTTAAATAATTTTATTATTATACTAATCGAATATTTATCCCGTTCCTAATTCAAATCATTTGATAAAATTTATGAATGTTTGGTCTGGTGTACTCCCCCATTTCCTACTTTGATATTTTTGATCCTTCATTCACACTCACTAAATAAATTCCTAAAACACATCATATTTATTATTAAATAATTAAACAAAGACCAATCAATTGATGTCATCAATGATGGTCGCATATTACAACAATACTACATTTGAATGAATAGGGGAAGGTCCCCAAACATTAGAAAGAAAATTTTAAAACTTTTATTTCCTTAGATATATATTATCCATGTTAATGGAAACTCTTTTTTGTTTACTAAATATACAACTCTAATATATACTAATATCTAGGTGATCAAGATTATGTATTCTATTTACAAAAATAACTTTCAAATTATTTTCAATTAGTTGAACCAACCAATTGTTTCATATTTTTAGACAATCAATGAAGTTCTTCCGACAACTAAAATATCAATCTTAAAAATGGTAAAATACAATGTTCCATTATTTTCTCTATGACCGATCTTTATTAACCCACTACTTATCTTCCACAATATATTTTATTTTTATTCATGAAACCAAATAATCATGTTTTAACAATAATACGAGTTTCTATTAGAGATATAGAACAAGTATAACCTATTTTAGTATTAAGATAGTAACATTTTATATTTAAATAGAAATATCTCATTTATAAACAATACTAATATCTTTATTATCTATAATATATACTTTTACCAAGATTCCTGATACATAATCAACCATCAACCAATTATAAAAATAATAATTATAAGATTAACATGAGTAAATAAACCATATACCTTTAATAATGATCATACTCAATATAAAAAAGGATCCTCAATACACTATAATTAGTTAGTCCTTCAGAAACAAAGTGCAATCCTCCATTTAGTTCAATCAGTCATTCTTTATATGACCCTTATTTAAAAATCCAACACGTGGGACCTAATATGTCTGATTTAGCACATGTATTTTTTTGGTACCTATCCTCTAAATACTTCTTCTTTTAATAGTCCTTACATTGATATGACTATCCCTATTCGATAGTAGTAAGATCAAGTTAGGATGGAACATGGATATCATTCTACCTCAACTCTCCATTCATGATCAAATTTAGAATATCTTAAACAAAATATTTTACTTTAGAGTATAGTTTTTGCATAAAATTATGATGAAATAAGAAATTTCTAGAAATTAGGGTTGAAGAATAAAATCCTATTAATCATATGTATATGTCACCTGCACATATTTGAGACACCCTCTATTCAATTTTAATTTATTCAATATATCATTTGTTGGTCCACTTTTTAGTGACCTTAGGCTAAAAAACATCACATAATTAAAAAATAATTATGATATATTGAATTCTCATATAGTTTATCCATTTTTTATTAAATATATAATGTTTTTTATATATTTAATTATGAGAAAAACATTTTGTGTAAGTGACATCCTAATCAAATCTAAATCCATCTATCCAACGTTAAATTTTTTATTTTCAATCACTTTTAAGGGAAAAAGTGAGAACCCTCACACCTTTCCTGGTTTGTCATCAAAAGTCACAACTGATTTGTTAAAGAAAAGTTTAAGCTGCTTCGAGTCAAGATCACTAAATATTATCTAGGGAATAGACTTAAGCTGGATGTCAAGATCATCCTTTAGAACTCCTTCGCAGACATTTGCAAGTATGTCCCAATATTGCAAGAGTTCCTCCTTGCTGATCTTTCCCATGTTACATCCTCTAAGCAAAATGTGGGTCTGCTTGTCGATCCACTTACCATGCTCCTTAGAAGAGGTCACCTGAAGCGCCCTCCTCTTATTTAACTCTTGAATATCCAGCGTGTTGTTAGTCATTTCCTCATCAGAGTTAAAAAGTAGGTCCATTTGATTCAGCATTGAAAGTATCTGTCATTGTGAGTCATCATTGTAGGTATTATGACCTTGCTGCACCGAGTCCGGAGGCCCCATTTCACCCTCAGGGTTAGTAGCGACAAAAAACTCGCAACTAGCCTGCTGAACCTCCTCGCCTTCTACTATTTGGTCCTTGTGTTCCTTCGGATTTTCAAATTTCTTTCCTAACCGAGTCTCCATTGGCCTTGGGAGGTGGGATTAGTCCTTGCACCCCTTTGTCTTCTGCTTCTTGGATATAATGAAACTTCCAGGATCTATGTCTTCCTTATTCCCTTTTTTTATCCTTGGTCTATGTAGGTACTTTTCATCCCCTCCTGTATCGACAACATCCGAGAGTTGGCCCTCTCCACCCGATTCATCTTCATAGGTACAGAACTGGTTGCAGTCATAGTCCCCCTCGTTGCTGAAACACTTGAAACTGTTACTTACTTTGAGGCTAGATAAATAGCCCCTCGAGTTGAGAAGGTTACCAGCATGTTTTAAATTTGACACCCGTGCTTGGGTGCTCAAAGATTGACTGCTTCCAGATATGGCACTACCACCAGCCACCACTGCCTGGGCATAGGTACCCGATGTCACAGTACCCAAGGGCACTGGACCTGCTGCTCCAAAGTTTTCCACTGCAACCTTCTTATCTGGGTTAATATCCCTTATTGCCGACCCTATTTAAGGGTAGGGTGCAGCCTCCACTTGGTCTGCTTGCGGCAAGGAACAACCCGATCTACTTGATTGAGAGAAGCCACGTCCCATGAATTGAAATTTCTGATCTCCTGGGGCCAGACCACATGGGTGATCACCCACGTCAACCTGCATTCCAGTTTCCCCATTAACCCTCGCTGCATTGATAGAAAACTGCATTGCTGTGTTCCGGCTAGTGCCATTACTCTCTTTAGAGCGAACAACAGAAGAACGAGGGTCACCCAAATCCTTATATAGACGGCTGAGAACCTCACGAACTGAGGGGTTCAAATGGGAATCCATTGGCGATGTCTTGGAAGACAGAATCGCTCCATGGGTCAAAGAGCACATCTTCTTCTCCCCTGGAACCACATCGCGAGCCACCTCGTTCTCCCCCAAATTAACACTAACCCATGGATGATGTTCCACCACCGAAACCACCAGATCCTCTGAAGGCCTATACTAGTTCTTGCGGTGACAACCTCAGGCCATATGACCAAGCCTGCTTCATCCTGAGCAGAACGCAGGCCAATATTCGAACACCACACGTTGCTTCCACCTCATCTCTTCTCCAACCGAGATCCACAACCACTCAGTTGGAGGTTTTGAAATGTCGACCTCAATACAAGTGCGAGGCAAGATGGGATGACAAACAGCAGTGGTTCGAAAATCAGAACATAGGTAGCGTCCAACAAAATTACCGAGCATACATACGATAGAGGGATTCTGGAAGGGTAGAGGAAAATCCCGAAAACATACCCAAATTACAGTCGAAGGAGGATCACGGTTCAAATTGAAATCAAACGACCATCGTAGGAGGAAAAAACCACAGCAATTGAACACCCGAGGAGCCATGGAATAGGCGACGACCAAATCCTCCTCAGAAGCAAAGCGTACCATCAGTTGACGCCGGTCGAGCAGACCCACCACCGCTCAGTTTTGAAGACACCAGGAATCGAAGACGAATCTGTCGAATGCATCGACCGGGGGATGATGGCCTTTGAAACGAACCACCAGTGTTGATCTGTGCAGGTTAGAAGTTGCGTTGAACTCTGTAAGAAAAATCGCAAGATAAGGAGATCCTTCTTGAAGATCGGTAACCTTAGGGCTAAGAGAAATCGATGGGAAAGGGGGAAGAAATGCCAGATAGGAGAAAGGGGTGAAAGGACGATCCACCAGGGAGAGGATCCCCCCTCCCCCTGTCGAGGAGGAGGGGGCCGGAGCCTCCATCATCTCCGACCTAGGTCGTCACCTCAAGTGCTCTCTTTTCTCCATAGGCTCTCTCCCATGTAATAGTATTGTTTATGCAGTATACTATTATGCATCGATCGAAGCTAAATCCATCTTATACAACTTGTCTCATTCTATCATTTCCACTATATTAGTAAATTTACTAGACAATGTATCTTCCGAATAATTGTTTTTTCCAAAAATATTCTCATTTAACTCTTTATGAAGAAATTTATATATCATAGAACTTATCAATATAACCATTCCTTCTTCAAAAATGAGTCTGTTGATAATCATTGAAACCATTTGAAATCAACTAAACTCTAAAAAGTGAGAGGATAAACCTGAATTTTAAAATTGAAGTATAAACAATTGCATATGATAAAATTTATTGGGAGTTTTGTGGAGAATCAATTGTCTATAAATTTTAATAGATGGAGACAACAAGCACCACATACACTGAATAAATGCTTGACCATTGTCTCAATATTTATATCAGAGAACTCCACAAAGGTATCTATAAAAGTTTGTCTAATATTCAGTTCTTACTGTGTATATACCATGGAACTAGGATAAAAGTGAACAAAAACTCCATAAGAACACTTCAATCACGCTTTACACAACAAATAAAATTATAAATACAAGACTAACAATGATAAAAAAATTATCCTTCATCCATGGGAGAGTAATATAATAAAATTCATTATTTATGATGTATGTGAAAAAAATCATCTCTCAATTACAATATATTTATAAATACTTATATTATTAAGTTATAAAATATCTCTATATATCACTCAAACAAAAAAAATACACCATCTGGGACCCCAAAAATATTTGTTGAGGTGTCCATCCAATTGGAAGGTTTCATAGATCCCTGAGAATGCGCATTAACATATCATTGACCTTGGATACCTATGATTCACTATTGGATAATGCTATGAATCCAAAAATATATTGTCTCTAGGAAATTATCCATGTAAAGATATGTATCCTCTATGAACAAGAACCATTTAAAATATGTTTCATGGACTATAGATATCGAACTTCAGCTGATGGAATATAGTTGATAGACCGTATCTAATGATATCTATCCAATAGAATTTGTTTGATAACTTTATGTAATTTGATCTTACACCAAAATATTTCAATGCTTCCCATAGAATTATAATGTTCATTCATATATTTAAATTGATCTACATCTAATAACAACTGTTTGATATTCTCTGTATAATGAAACTGAATAAATTTCTGTAAAAACAAATACCCCATTCCCTGATGTAAAAAGTATCAAAATGTAATAATCCTATAAGAATTAATTTCCATACCAATGATACAATTTAAAAATGTACTCGTATAGGATATAAATAAATATTTTGTTATTTTAAATATAAAAAAGGTTGTACTAATGAGGCAATGCCACAAAAAAATAGAAAAATCAAGAATGAAATGAGGTTATGATCTTGGGTGGAATTATTGAATTCATGAGGACATAAATATTGAGACCCATAAGGAAAAACACTATATTTTGTATCATGATACTTTACACTCTATGATGAAATGTGTCTGAAAAAATGAACATAATGATCTCCCATAGAACATGAATATCTTGACCATTGACCAGATTGTTCTTCATAAAACAGAAAATAGTTCATCACTGAGTAGTCCACAAAAAGAAGATTACATCTTGGATAAAGGTATCATTTGATATGAAATCAGAGATAATTCATTTTTTAACACCTTTATATTACTTTAAAATCTACTCAAACCCCTCACATCCACAATTTTATTAGTGTTTGGACATGAAGAATCCACCCCAGTCATCAGAGGATCAATAACTAAACCATTTAATGTAAAAACTTGTCCTGAGAAAGAACCTCATGATAAAATAACTCACACATCGACAACATCCCAACCATATGGTAATTATTAATAACTCCAAAAGGGGAATTAATATAATTTTCATCCTCCTATGCATACACCAATTGCATAAGGATTTATTTATAATAAACCACAATTACTTGATATAGAAATTCACATATAAATATTTCATCAGTCCCTTGAATATGAATGGATATTTTTTGACACTGAAAAAACAATGAAATGAACTCATAAATCAGATAAAGACATATTAAATAAGACTTTTGGATATAATCATCCTTCATTTTCATCTCATCATACCCTAACTACAATACAATATTTAAGAACATTATATAACCTTTTAGCTAATCTAAAAATCACCAATTGAGGATAATATGTAGATGTTTTTGATGGTCACCTTACTAAATTAATGAAAACCAATTCACAAATGTATAGTACCATTTGGATTTTTCTCAATGAAACCCAATGTTTTATCAATGTGACCCACTAGGATGGATAAAAAATCAATGATAGAGGTCATAAAATTGAATACACAGATTCCAAAACATAAAGAGAGCCATATGATCTAGAGACATTGATATTAAAGTGATACTTGAAGGATACTCCAACCCCCCATGTTGATCATTCCACAAGATGTTATAAAAATAAAATGGGTAATTATTCTATAAACCTAGAGAACACCACCATATAATCCTACAAATAATTTAATATCATATAAACCATCAAGGAAGATAAGAGCAAAAAATTAATCCAATGTTATCATCGGTCTCACATCCAAAAAACCCATATTCCCATAATCATAAAAGAACAAACTGTATATCCTATAGAAATTAATATTATACTGTAGTGAATTATTGTAGTTTATTCAATGGATGATGTCATATTAATGTATTTGTTAACACTTGGAATATCTCTAAGAGACACACTTCCCTAGAATCCACTCAATGTATCCTCACACATCCAGAAATCAATATTGACCAATAAATTATGTATTCTATGAAAAGTTCAATTGATTCCTCTCGAAATAATATCCAAATGCATGGAATAGGTCTAGACTAATAAAAGAGCTGCGTGATCGTAATTAATACATATTAAACACATAAGTATAAGATAATGAGATTACACCTCAGACAACATCATGCCAACCCAATGATAAAAATATTAAAGCATGCATCTGACCATGCATATGTACATAGATTCAATATCAATAATAGAGAAGACCTTCAAGACCATTAATTACATTATATAATATATGATTCATGGATTAAATTGTCTATCCACTCTTGTAATAAACTAACACTGGTGAAAAAACACATCACTAAACCTAGCCTACCTTAAGGACCCAATTGTATCTCTACAAAGTATGATGGATTCTGAATATTGGTACATGGCTAACAGATAAAATATGGAGACTATACCCTTTGGTAAGATTGAAAAAATGACCAAAAAATTCCTAAGGATAATTAATAGAGTAAACAAAATAAATAAACTATATCATTATTTTTAAAAAATATATGAATTGATGCATACATTCAAACATTCGTAGAAAATTGAAAACCAATAACTTTTCTCCCACCAGGTTGGAAAAATATACAATATAAAGAACTACAAAAATAAAAATAAAAATATGACCAAAACCAAGATGAAACACATGATTGGCCTCCATGACAATTGAACTACACCAACCTGATCCTAAGAATCTAAATTAGTTACACCACTTGATAAATAATAACAGGTCATCCACAACAATGGTTGTGAAACATATTATCCATCCTATTAGAACATATCATTTTTGCCCGCAAAAACACATACACACAATAATGAGACAATATAGGGGGTGAGAAATAAATTTCAATTGGCCACCCCCAATGGTTAACCTATAATTTGTTCTGTTGAAAAGTGTATTCACACATGATATTACCATGCTATTTGAGGACTAACAATAGTTTTAGTAAAATAAATACCCAATAATAAAAAGTGATTAAACAAAAAACAATAAAAACAAAAAATATTGCTAGACATATATTCAATATTCCATATTTATGAATAGAAAATCATGATGACAGGTCCCCAATTTGTAACCATAGTTGTCCACACGAAAACATGCGTCTAACGAGATCTATGAATCGAAATACATGATAAAAACTGATGTCAAATTTACCTCCAATTTTATAATAAAGTTTCATTTCATGAATGTCCTACTAAACAAACAAGGCTCCAAAATAGACCCAAAAGATACTCCACCCAAAGGGTTCTATCACACAGATTCATCAAATTCTCTTATATGTTTCCACTATAAAAAAACTAGGATCATATTAACATCCACAAAAGATATATTCCTTCCATCCAGAGTGCATAATCAACTAAAGTGGTGAGTAATCATCCATATTTTTCATTGGGTCCCTATTTCCATATGATCATAGTCATGTAATGTAGCAGAAAACTAAATCAAAACTCACATCTAATGCCTAATCAAAAAAATCCCAAGGTTCTTACCTCAAATTGATTTCATCAGTTGAAACTTCCTTAAATATATCGAATAATGGTAGAAAAAACATGGGAATATTAAAATCTTAAACCCACCATTCAAACAAAATCCATTAGTGTTGATCAATTCTCTAAAAACATTAGGCTCTCTCGGTCCCCAAGATCTCAATATCCAAAAATAGCCCCTATGGTGTAAGACACCAATATTTTTTCAAATATCTTTCTTCCAATAAAATTTAATCTTTTATATATTTTTTGTCAAATCAAGTATTGGATTATTTTTTAATATGCAACAGAAAGATAAGCTTGTACTAAAAAAATAGAGGCTTAGCATGTATTACATGCAACACTGATCTTTATCAAAACCATGACATATTTTTAACACAGTTATTTTAATGTGGATTTTATAATCGAGTCATTAAAAAAAGTGTTATGAATAGTAATAAATAATTTTAAAATATTATGTATTATATTTTTCTATAAGGAAAAAAATTGACAATAATTTTCATATTTTTTGGAAAAGCCTTTATATGTTTCAAAAATACTATTTTCTCAAAAAATATATTACATCTTATTGTGATTAATAATAATTTTAGAAAAAAATTATAAAATTATCTTTATAATATAATAGTCTTTTTATTATAATTGAGAATGAAAAAATTATATTAGGTGAATATTTTGGATTATTCATAAATTATTTTATTTTTGATGAACAATGAAAAATATTAAATTTTAATTTCAAACTATATTTTCACATAAATTATTTATAATTAGAAATTATATAATAAATTGTGTTTTAAGTATAGTAAGTAATTTTATAAATATATAATTCCAGTGTCTTTAATTATATTAAATTTCAATTGAAATTGGAAATAATATCTTTCAACAATTTTTATCATTTATACATTAAAAACCCTAATTCTCATCACATAAGTGTGGTTATTTTTTATGAAATTCTTCAAATTATGTTAATCAAATTGAAGAATAATGGATTCCATATTTAGAATCAGAGTATGTTATATTATCTAATGAGTATGAATTAATATTTTAATATAATGATTTTAAAAATAGTAAAAGTTAATTAAATTGATTAAGGATAAAACCTGGGGTTTTTATAGTTCATGTGCTTATATTAAAATTAATTTTTCACATATATTTGACTTCATTTAATTGAATTAGAATTTATAAAAAGAATAAATAATATAATATTATAAAATAATTTCCATATTTAGTATATATTTAAAGGATAATTAATTAATGATAACAAAAAGATACGAGTTACCATGGTAAAAAACATAAAATTGTAAAGTTGAGTAAATTTATAGACTAAGGGACATCCTAAAAAATTTGTTTTCAATTTTTTTTGGTTGAGCCAATTTTAAAGAAAATAATACCTCCCTCTCGTTATTGATCTATTTTTGGGTTACATAATGTTAGGAAGACCTTCAAATAGTGATTACTTTTTTGTACTTACTAAAGTGAAAGTCCTCTGCAATTACCAAAAAAGACCCTCGCTACCCTCTCATCATAACATGATTAAAGATATTTGGATCCACCATACCCTACCTAAATAACTTATAAACTAATATATAATCTTCCTATAAGGCTTTTTTGGAGGATATACATCATATAATGAGTTGTTTTGAAAACCTAAGCTGAATACCAGCAGAAGGGGAAATGTTAATAAATATGCTTATTTATGTTACATCGTTCTTCACCTTATTAAATTATTTTTATTCTATTATTATATAATAAAATAATTATCTTTTGAATTATTTTATGTTGTTATGTTAATTTTAATACCTACTACTTTGCCCATTTCCTATAAATGGGTTAGAAAATCATCGCTCCTGTATGCGATGGACTACAACCTTGTGAATAAGTGTGTTTTATTTTTCCATTACCACCTATCTTGATTGGAAATAGATATTTATTTATAGTTTATACATTATATTTATGATATTTATTTTTTAATTATAATTCATGAATTGTTATATCATACATGCCATATGATTTCCATTTTGAGGGAATATGATAATGTCGTTCATGTGTACAGAGGTTTACTACCCTATGAAGTGAAGGGATTTATGCATAATATACATTGAAGTAATTAAAGAAGGATTTATTAAAAATTAGAGATATATGAAATAAAAAAGTTATGGTAAATATAATGGATTTTTTTTAAAAAATTTCATTATCACAATATGAATATAAAATTGAAACAGTTTTCATGCATATGTACGAAGTACCATATCCATGAATAGTTTATTTCATTTCCTAAAACTAAATAACATTTATTTTAATAACTATATATAAAAGGAATATATTTGATTTTTATGTAATAGACTAAATTATATTTGATTTAAAAAAATAATAAAATAAAGATGACAAAAAATAAAACAAATTATATCATATATGAAAAACAAAGCGGTTATTACCCCGAACATAACATTAACGTGGAATTGTTAATAAACATCCAATGAAATGGTCATAGAAATAATACATGATATAATATATTTTAATATGGTTAATTAATATATTTATAATCAACATATATTTTTTGTACAAGAGGTTTGAATGAGTACTATGGATGTTTAGACATAAGGTAAAAGATTTTTTGTCCAATTTTTTACATCCATAAGACACATTCCTTTTTAAAAACCTATTAATTTTATGATATGAATATATTGTGAATTAATTTATATTATGACTATAATAAATATTTTTTTTCTTCAAAAATCCATTTTCAATATCTCCCTTTCAAGAGGTTTAGGTTTTAGGAACTACAAAATTGGAAATGGGTCATTATCTCAACTTTACTTCATTGAGACGTACGTTATATTATGCACTTATATTCCATAAAAAGGTATATATAAATCAATTTATATATAGAATATTGTGAAATAAACCACCATTTTGATATTTAAGTTACCATTTTATGTAATTCCTACTTGGGGATTATGATTCCATGTTATTATAGAGGTAGAAATTTTACATTTCTCTCTAATTTGTTATCATGATTATTTTTTATTAAAACTAAAATGTTTAATTTTAATGATATAACTCTAAATAACAATCATTAATTTTATTATAATATAATTATTAATGACATATACATCTATTTTTTCCATTTTCATCTATTTTTTTACATAAGATAACAGATAATCTATTTATGAAAATGTTACTTTTTTCTCACTACAATCGAAAATCTATTTTCTTGTAAAAAAATAATTTCTATTTTTTTAAATTTATTCCCAAATCATATTTTAAGATCATGTTAAATGAAACAATTTTTCAAAATTATTTTTCTTTTAAAGAGTATTATAAATTATTTTCAATTCTTACTTCATATGTGTTTCGGTTTAATTACAATGAAATTATATTTTTCTCAAGAAATGTTTTTAAGGATCAATAAAATTTATTTTCAATACATAATGAAATTAATTGGTCTTAACTATGGATTTGTGGGGATATGGTCCCTAGTTACCATTCATATTATTTCATTGAATGGTTTTTGTATTTATGGAATGATGTTTATAAAAAAAATTCACTTCTAAGGGTTATACCATGATGAAATTTTTATGAAACATCCAGCTATCATGGGTTATGATACAATGATTCGATTATGAAACCTTTATAATTTAATAATGTTATGATATGATCAAAGTTTTATGATAGTAATTTCATTTCCTGAGTTATGATATGATAATTGTTTTATCTTGTGGCACACATAAATATGGTTCTCATTATGTGATGGTTGGGTCCTATATCTCTCTCCAATGAATTGGGTAAGGATATATATATCAATATATAGAGTGTATTTTAATTAGGAGTGAAATAAATTATAAAAGGTTTTGTGTCTTCTATGACAGTATTGGGAGTGAAACTATACTATTAGGACAATTTTATGAGTAATGAAATTCCTGTTTGAGGAATGGGATACCACTGGGGATGATTGTGTGTTATCTGAAGAGGTGTAGACATCTATGTGTGAACCTGATTAAAAGGTAAATTTTTTGTTTTTGATAATAATTACATGTTCAATGTGATATGTGGAACAGATTATATGTTACTAATGGTATGAATGAAGCTAATTACATGTTCACTATGTTATATGTGAACCTGATGTCATGTTAATGATATTAGATTTAAACAAAATTACAAGTTTAAAAAAGTTATATTTGGACCTTTTGGTATGTCCATAAGTTTATAAGAGGTCATTATTTAATGTCCTTAAATTAATTAGTGAACCTTTCTCTATTTATACATGTTCATAATGTTATAAGATGATGGTTATTCCCATATCCTAGGTCTTATTCCAATTTTTTCCCTCATGAATCTTGTTCCTTGAATCACTAATAATTAAATTCATAGTAAATGAAAGTATATATTCCATGACACAAAATTATGATTTATGATTGGGGGGGTATGAACATCATATGTAATGGTCATTATAATATCCCCTTATGATTATCATATGATTTCATGTGATTGTAGATTGATATCTCTTGTTTCTACCATTAATGAGTTTCAATGATAACCCTTTATTATGGTTCCATTCCATATGATATTTAAAATGGATTTATGTAGTATATGACTATGAAGAGTACTAATTGGGAAGATCATTTTGGAAAACACTGAATATATTTATCAGGATTAGAATATTGTGTTCCATGTTTTAAAATACATTAAAATATTATCATCCTCAGGGTTGTGTTTGTGAAATATAATTAATATTCATCTAAAAAGATTTAATATCCATACATGAGAAGCTAGGGTCACTATTGTTGGTTTCAAAATAATGTTCTAGATAACCATCGAAAACTTTGATGAGAAACATTTTGTGAGATCCCCAAGGATATATCTAAGGATATGTATAAGGACGTCTCCAGGAATAAGTATATCGATGTTTCATTGTATAAGTAAATGAACAAGAATTTTTTAAAATTATTGAGTGACATTTTTCCATAAATTACATCCCTATTGGGATAATAAAAATGGATGTGGCTTGGGCATATAATAATTGATGATTAAGAAGCCGGAAAAAACCATATTTATTTTCACTTGATCTTTAAATAGTGCATGTTGATGGTCCATATTATACACATGGTTTAAAAATCCCAAGGTATAGGAATTGGAATTTCTCGAACTCCTTATGAACAATTTGAAAAAATATAAGTCGATGAAGACTATGAATAACATTGGATAACCCTAAGGTTTAATTGATAAAAAATTTGGTGTCTAGATTTAGACCTCCTATATGACTCTTCAGAATATCTGATTTTCAATTAAGAATATAATTGGTCACACTATGCTCTCTAGTCCTTGTTAACAAATGGAACAGGAAGTAACCATGATAATGAAAAATAATACGGAAAATATAATTATTTTAGTCATGAGAAAGGAAATTATATATGCTATGGAACAAAAAACCATGTCTCAATGTTCATACAACATTATCAATCTACGAATCAAATTGAACATCCAAATAAATAAATTAAGGGATTAATATTCAATTGATTTCTTAATTAGGAAACACCCACCTTATTTCAGTTACACAAATGATACGTTATTGGATGAAAAATGGATCAAAACCACTGAAATGATGTTTTTCATTACACAGTGTCAAGAACATGAA
The DNA here is from genome assembly GCA_963277665.1 of Viscum album. NCBI lineage: Eukaryota > Viridiplantae > Streptophyta > Magnoliopsida > Santalales > Viscaceae > Viscum > Viscum album. Next base: position 67,344,668 of record OY728128.1, read on the forward strand.
AAAATCACTCTGGAACTCTACTATCTAGATAGTGATGCAGATAAATTGTTTAATAATATTAAGAGTTTGTAAAAATTATAATAAATTCAATTTATTAATTTAAATGAGTTTTAAAGATTATGTTTCAATAACTTCATTCATCATAGTATTTATATGAAAATTCATAATGAATTCATAGAGGTTAAGTAGAAGGTTGATGAATCTATTGGTATCTACGGGGAAAATTTTACAAGACATGGTATTAAATATTTAGAAATTATAATTCTTCCAAAAATTAATGATGGCCAATTCATTTGTAGCTCGAAACTTAACCAAAAAAGGGAGTTATTGATATGAATAATTGAATGATATGTATAAATCAATTGAAGTAGATTAATGTGGAAATGAATTCCAAAATTCCGCTTAGTTTTTTTCCTTTGAAAAAGAAAATGGGTTTCAATTGAAAATCCCATGATATTTCACATGGTATGAAGATTAATTTTATAATATCTACATGACCAAAATATGTAAAATTTTACTTAGATTATTTTTTGAAAGGAACAAGAAGCTATTCCATTTATTTTAATCCCAAAGATAGGGAAAAATAATGTAGATGTGATGTGTATAGCTAGTAAATGAAAAAAATTGAGAAAGAAAAAACAAAATTAACCAACCACCCTATAATGTTTCATGTGCAATGAGATTGGTTATTATGATAATAAATAACCCAATATAAGGTTTAATATGGATTATAATTCCAAATACCATAAAATCAAAAGGAAAATGGAAAGATTATAAAATCAAAATGGATGATATGATTCATTATAATTAAGGAAAACATATCCTCCCCTTCTTATTTTGGAATTTTATGTTTCTTTTCTTCTGAATGATCCCTGTAAAAATAATAGTGTTCCTCATTTACTAAAGTTTCAAGTGATTATGTATGTATAGATGGATTCATAAATAATAAAATCACATATTAAATGTTATTAGTATAATAATGTTCCTAAACTTCCAATGAATTTTATTTGAATAGGATAGAATATTATTTAAGTAATACATTCTGAATTATATTTTCTAAGAATATATGTATCCATCTATGATTAAAATAAGTCTACTGTATACCATAATAGTTTTATGACATTAAGGTACATAATATGTTGAAATGTTACTAAACCCCATTATGATGTTTTTCTGGTGAGATTTTATCATGATTATGGAAAATATAAAAGAAATTGATGGAATTAAAACACATTAGTTTTATATACATAGGAAACATTATTTGAAGTGGAATTACTTTATAACATGTTAACATATGATTAATAGATACTCGATGTATTTTTCCTATGTATTTCAATGGTAATTTTCATCAACACATCCCTCATTATTAGTTTACATACTATGATATATTTCACATGATAATTAAGATATCTATTTAGAGTGAATGTTATAGAGGGATGTGTAGAACTCCAATATAATGGAATGTTAATTCAAAAAGAAATCTAGTGGAACTAGATCAAAATGATTATATTGGATATACTATTAATGAAATTAAAAAACATATAAGGGATACACAAATTTTATTGAAATATTATACATGTAATAATTGATTCAATCTATAATTTGTTATTTGTGAGATGTTCTTTCTACGAATTTTCCCAGTGGATGAAATAAGGGAAAACAATGCTTTACGTACATCATTCACATTAAAATATTTAATAGAATCCCAAAAATAGATTATCAATTATTGCTTCTACCAAAGATATATCATGTTCATGTTATGTCCTATGCATCACTCATGAAAAAGTACATACATGCTCCAAATAATTTATGGAACTATGATTCCATACCACTGGAGAATGATTTTCCTTATGAGGATGATTAGGAGGAGATTATGTATTGATAATAGAATGTTATATTAAATTATACCACTCACCTAGTCAAAGTTTTTTGGAGAAGGAACTATCTTAAATATTCTATATGGGAACGAGAATTTATAATAAAGAATATGTAACCTATGTTGTTGGTACTAAAATGATGAACTTATAAGATTAAATTAATGTTAAGGTGGTTGAATAAATCACCTAGAGACATTGTGAAATATATTTTTCAATTAAATATAATCATTTATCTATTATTCATTAAAATATATATTAGGTTATGTTGGTGCTACAAAGAACACCATGTTAAGAATATGAAACTAGAAACACTGTCCTATAATGTACTATAAGAAACACTATGTTTTAATAGCACCATGATAAATCGCTAATATAGTAATTTAAACATGACTTTTATAATCTAGTTGTTCAACATAGTGATCTGAATAGTAATATTGTAATACCTTGTGTTTCAAAATATTATTATTTATGAATAAAATATAATTCATTGATGGATTTGACTACACACATCACCATGTTAATATTACATTATATGCATAACCATTATAATAATGTACTATAAATAATAATATGTTTAGTAAGTAGCACATATAAAACTATGTTTATCACCTAGCCATTGGAATAATACAAATAAATATGAAAATACTAATTAATAGAATATTTTTTTTCACATATTTATAAGAATTCAATTTATTACAACAAAAATAGAAATCATTTAAATGAAAAACAAATTTTTTTTCTAAAAAATAATTTCCCTTAAAAAATATAGGATAATCAGTCATGTAACACAAAAATTGAAATAAAATGTTAAAATTTTTAGAAAATTGGTATGAAGAAAACATTATTTTTGAAATTAGAAAATCAAAATTATCTTATATTTAATAATTTGAATTTTTATGAGGAGTTTCATTTTTTGTAAAATAGTGAAAAATACCAAAATATAATTCAAAATTGTCTTTTAATTTAGACAATTTATTAAAAGAAGCTATAATTTTAAATTTTGTTTTAAATTAATTTTTTTATATATATTTATCAAATTTAGATCATTTGACTAATTTCCATATTTATTTTTGATAAAAACCATTATAATGTTTTGATCATTATCACATTAAAGACCTGATTTCTCATCACACCAATGTGATCAATGTCGAATAATTCTTTTCCTCTTATGTGATTAGAATATGTATAAAGATATTCCATATTTGGATACAAAAAAAACATAATATCTAAAATATGGCCAAAAACAATTAAAAAAACAATTGCAGAAAACAATGAAAATTAATTATAGAGATTTAAGGAAAAAACATTCTTTACTAGTGGTTTAACATAGAATATATTTTGTAATAATGGAATTAATGAAGTCTAAAACCCATTGGTCGGAAATAAATCGGATATTGTGACTGTATGAACTTACTTAAAATATTATGGAATACATTTCTAGCAATATGGCCCATATAATATGTTATGTAATGAAAAAGACAGTAAATTTCCCCATTCCTCTATTTAATTTCATTATTGATTTAGAATAGGGAAAAAAGTAAAAAGTAAGATTTATAAATTTTTTTTGGAATATAAATGATTTTTTATTGTGAAAAATTATTTTAACCTTATATTGATGGTATAATTATATTAAATACTTAAGAAACACCATTTTAAGAATGAAATAATTAATAATTTATTAAATGAAGTGATACTAGAAAATTAAAAGATATTTAAATTGAATTAATTATTGTTTAAAATTATTATTGTATATGAATATACCTTTTTATTAAATAATATATTTGTGTTCCATCATTGTCTTGATAATATTTGAAATTTTGTTAAATGAATAATGTCAAAATAGACATTCAGGATGTTTTATAGTAAATGATATTGTATTTATTTATTTAAAATTAACAATATAATATATTCAATGGTTGTTTTTAAATATTAATAAATATCAGTTATGATACATTTATGGACCAATTGTTTAATAATATGGACTATATTGACTAAAAAATAATAAAAAGTCTGTTAGCATGATTAAGGATTTAGATTGTTTTTTTCATGTTACATGTGCTGGTATTTTAGTTAATTTCCAAAACTCATGGGATTTATAATTTTTAAATTTGAAATATTATTTTGAATAATTAATTAAAAATAATAATAAAAATCTCAATATAATTTATTCTTAGTTGTATAATTACCATTATTAGTAAACTAGTTACCATAATGAAAAACAAAACTTTTAATATATTATAACTAATTAGTTAAGAAACTAATTTTTTAGATAATTTGTATAATTGTTTTTATGAGGAATTGATAGACTACATAAACCCTAAAAAACATTAAATATCAGTTTTTGAGTAAATTGAGGTAATAATGAACTCCCAATAGTGAATTCTGTTGATTATTTATAAGAATAACACCTCTCCTCAACTATAAAAAAGAACACACTTCTCCCACTAATTCACCCCTCTAAATTAATTTTTATCAAAAACTATATACAACATCACTTCCCAAATTCCATAATATCATCAAAGAAGACTTATATTGATTATAAATAACACTTTTTAAGGATTTAGTTCAAAAGAAAATAGTATACCCGAGGAATAGGTAATGTTATTCTAAAATCATTGTTATTTTTTTCCATCACCACCTCATAAAATTATAATTGCAACAAGTTATATTATAAACATAGTATATTAAATATATTGATTTTTTTGTGTTTAGTTTACATAAAACAACTACATCAACATTCATAAAATGGGTTATGAAATCCATGTTCACGTGTACAGTGGATTATCGCCTCGCAAAACTATGTCCTTCATTTTTCCATTACCTACTTTCATGGATGTTAAGAATTGTTTTATTACAATTAATGTGTGATATATATTATATATACTATTTTATAATGATTCTAGAATTTTTATATCACTCATACACTTAATATATCAATTTTTTCAAAATATGATAACATCGTTTGTGTGTACGACATACCACAGTCTCGCTATGGGATGTGATTCATTCATTCTTTACATGGAATTTATTAAGTATGTGTTTAATAAATATAAATAATATATATTAAAAAATAATCATACTAAAATTATAATATATATATATAAATTTAATTTTTATTATGTTCATTAAATACTATAAGAAAATGGAAACGACATTCCTCTGTACGTACGACCTATCGTTTACCTAAATGGTGTATTCCATTTTATATCACCAAATTTTATGGATTTAATTAAATAAAAATATAATAAAAATAAATTATATTTATCTCAGGAATTACATTATTTATATTATGAAAACTAGAATTATTTTTGAGGACCAAAAATTAAAATCCAAAACCTATCAAAAAAACAAAACAGTTATTAACTAAAATGTACTTATAACATGAAATTATAAATAAATGGGTAATAAAAGGATATAAAAATCATATATGGTATTATATATATTTATATGGGGTTTTATTATATTTTGAATAATTTTCTATTTTTATACCAAAGGTAGAATGAGTATGATGAAAGTCAATACTTGTTATAAAGGGATTTCTAGTCTCACATTTATTTCTAAGATACTTAATCCATATTCAAAAGTAGTTTTTTTAGTTTAGATACTTCCCTTTAACATGAGTTTTCATGAATATTAAACATTTTAGGTAAATTAAAATTTTCATTAATGTTATTATTTCATGGGCATTAAGATTCAATACTTTCCCAAGTAGTAAGGTATTTCTGGCTCACTGTTTTACATTTGTGAGACAAATGATATATTCACAACCTATATATTATATTTATTTCATATATATAACATTAATATTTTTTATGTTGATCAAACTAAAATTTCATTTTATTTACATATCAATTCTTATTTCTCCTATTCACGTGGTTTATGGTTCAAAATATACCTAATCGTTAAAGGATTTTTTTTCTTCAATTTGAATTCATTGATTTGTATGTTTTTTAATTCACCTCTATTGTTGAAAAAAATTATATATTAATACCATTGACATGTAATATCATTAATATATTCATATTCCTGATATTTTATGTTTCTTTATATTGTATTCCTTTATGGGTCTTATGAACTGGTGTTACCAACTGGGTAATGATTTTATGTTATAGTCTCATTATCTACTGAGATTATTTGAGATTAATTCTCCAATATTTATATATCGTGATATAACTCTCAATAATACTAATTTATTATCTTACCCAATAGTTATTCATGATATCTTCATGTAATGGTATCATTTTTCCATTCATTAGTACTTAAAATTGGTAATACTTTTTTGAATTAATTTAGTCTTTATTTCTTGCTTCAATTTGAAATATATTTTAATTCAATACCATGTTATCTAAAAAAATTCAAAAATGTTTTGTTAATTTAATATCATATTATAATTTAATCCTTTCCCATTATAGAATTGTGACATAATTTTTTGAATTCAAGATTAATTTACTTTTATAAAATATTGAGCATTTGAATTTTAACAAAAATTGGAATGGAATTCTAAATTTATCCTTTTCAGAATGAAAAATATTCATGAAATTAAATCCATTAATTTATTTGAGGAATCAATTATAAATTTTCAATTTTATTTTAAAATAAAAATGGTTTCAAAAATGATTATTGTTCAAAAAATATTATTTCAAATCAGAATGGTTATATTTCTCAGGAAATATTTTAATTTAAATTTCCAAATAATTTTTTATATGTTTCCTATGTTATTTTAATATAACGTTGCTTGGAAAATGTTTTATTAATGTGATTTTAATAGATTGGACATTTTCCTTATTATATTTTCCATGTTATCAATCATAATGCTTTTATATCTAAGATAACATCCTTTGATAGAGTTTATTAATTATTGAGGATATGATCCAAGGAAACCATTCATAATCATTATTTGAATGGTTTATGTTTTAGAGGAAATTATTTTTAGGAATACCAATTCAATTCAATGGGATATACCAATTTAAAATGCTCATTAAACCAGCTTATTTAACAGGGTATTATATAATGAAGTGATAATAAAACTTGCATCTTTTCCATTATTTATTGTATGATAAAATGTTTTTGATACCCATTTTATTTCATTGGTTATTATAATATGATTTTTTTCTATTTTGGAACCAAAATGTGTGATTTAACTATGTGATGGGTGGGACCAATATCTACATCCAACGTTTTGTGCAGGGAAATTATACATAAATCAAGACAATATATGTTATGTGTGATCCTCATTACATTTCAAAAATTATATGTGTGAAACTGAAAACATTTCAACTATGTTATGTGTGATTTTGGTTACATGTTCACAATGGTAACACTGTTATGTGTGAACCTCTGTACATGCTTCCAATGTTATACATTGACCTTTATTTCATATCCATAATGATATGAATGGACCTAATTGCATGTCAATATTTATATGAGCAGTTGTGATTTCATGTCCTTATCATAATGAATGACAATTAATTTTTTTATTTCCAAACAATTTAAGGAAAAGTGAGAAGCCAAGAGCCAGAAACCGCACAAGCATACCACCCACACAATCCAATAGTAAAAAGAACAAAGAAAAATAACAAGGACATACCAGCAAAGCAACTAATAATCAAAATAACCATACTCGTCACCACACCAAACCCCTGAGTCCTCCTCCACATTGGCCGATTCCCATTCAGAAGTTGTCTTGTACTACCTGTAGAGATTATCACTTTGGTTCAGGCTCCTCATTTGATTCGGAGAACGCTGCCTCGGGCACGATTTCATGCAATTCGATCTTTTTTGAAAGCAAGGATCATCCCACAGTCTCACTTATATGAATCTCTGGTATTCACCGAACTCGGAAGATAAGAATAATCCTTCCTCATTTTCCTTCTTGGCATAGATGACAATGCTCAAACTTCCTCATTTATTCTCTTTTCCCCACCTGGAACAATATCACTACAGGACCAGGAACCCGAGATTCACAGATTTTCTTTATCACCCCTGAAAATATTCCCCCTCATCTCAAAAGGAATATCTGAGATAGGTTCCTTTAACCCCTTTTCCTTACCTCTCCTCGGGTCAGGCGTGTTGCATTCGATCACTGAAAGGAACCTCACCTCACCTCCAATGTCTTTAGGAATTTCATTTTCCTCACCCTCTGCTATTATCCTAAGATCATCTTCTTTGTACTGTAAATTTTCGATGTCCCAGTTAGGGAGCTCCTCCACCATCATAGAGAACCCCTTGCGACCCTGGTTCTCCTGGTAGCCCTCATCCACACCACCGGCTGCCAGAAGATCAGTAACAAAGCCAACTTCAGAGATGCCATCAAACATGTTGCTCAGCTAGAGTAAAGGCTTCACCGGTAGAGAGGAACCTCTATCCTCTTGGTTCATGCCTGCCCATGCCACCTTCATGGCAGACACAGCCCCTTCTCCTTCAGTCTACTGCATTCACTCCTCTGCACCACCATTCCTTTGAAGCTCTACAAGACTCTCCTCATGATTAGAGTTGGATTCCTTCCATAAGCAGTACCTGGAAGGCCTCTCCAAGTCCTGCCTCAGTCTTCTAAAAACATCAGACATCATTGTGTTGGGAACCATTGATTCCAACACATTAGGACCAAAATCATTAACCTCAGACCCCATGCGAGCACCCTCCAAGAAATCCTGCTCCAACAAAGGCAGTTGTTGAACCCCACTGCAACCTTATGAACCATGCGCCATCTGTTCTGGGCTAGCTCTCCTAACAACTGCAGGCACATTACCTTTTAACCTTTCCTCCCTTTTTTACTAGAACCTGATGGATCCCACAATGAGTTTCCCTTTGAGTTGCAGGTCTTCTTTGGAAAACCTCCAGTGAGTGACCAAGGCGGTTGTGGGACGAATAGAATTCAGTCCAATTTTCATAAATAACCCTTTGTTTGCATCGATACTCCTCTCCAATGGTGATCCAAACAAAGTCAAAAGGGCATCGGGATGCATCAACTTCAATGCAGACCCATGGATTAACAGGATAAAAAACTGATGCCGTTCGGCTATCTGCGCATAAGATCCTTCTGATGAGGTTAGCCAACATTTTGATAATAGATGGATTTTGGAAAGGTAATGGAAGGTTATGGAAAATTACCCAAACCGCCGCTGAGGGAGAATCACTGTCTAAATGAAAATCGTAGGACCAACGTAGGAGGAAAATAACAAATCGCGTTCCAGCTATGTGGGGTCTTCAACCAGGCATTAATGAGATCCTCTTCAGATTCGAACCTAATCATGATGTGTTGGCTATCCAGTAAACCAACAATCGTCCTCTCATTGATGTCCCATGAGGAGAACATGAACCTCTCAAAGGCATCAACCAAGGGTCTCCACTGCTTGATGCGATCAATCAGGGTGAGGTTTAGTAGCACCGAGGATTCTGTGAACTCAAAAGTCGAAATATGGAGGTTGGGGACTCCATCAAGAAGAGCCAGAACTTTGGGACTAACAAAAACTTTCGAGAAGGGTGGAAGAAATTTAGGGTTGGAGAAGGGCCAGAAAGGTAGCCCTACTCTCCTGAGGGAAGACGATGCTGCCTCCCCCTCTAAGGGGAGAGGAGCCGAAGTTGCGGTCGTCGTCGTCACCTAAAGGGGGAGAGCATCGCTAGTGTTACACCCAACGCCTCTAGAAAATGATAATCCCTTATCATAATGAGAGGATCTATTATTATTTATAAATGTTCATAATGTAATATGACAATATGTATGCCAGAAATATGTCTTATGATAATGTTATGGTCCCATGGATCATATGCTTTGATTATAATGTGACTCATGTTTTGTAGACTAAAAATATTAATTCCAAGACAGTAAAAAACCAATGTTTTCATTTGAAATCACTTTCTTATAAAAATGTCATATAATCACAAGATATTACAACACAATGGAATACTAAGTGCTATATCTCCTTTAATCATAATTTAGACACTTTGGTGTTTTGAATTATGAAAATATGACATACATGTTTGTGATCAGTAATATGTTTGGTGTCTGATAAGAAAAACATAATTTTTGGTGAATAGTACCCTACCCATATTTATATTAAGAAAACCATTTGAATATTAATATGACCATTGTTATATTTAAATATTATAAAATAATAGTATCCTCACCCATGAGTTAATAAATTACATATAGTCATTTTATAAGTGATAATATGACCAAAATAAAATTATCGATATTTGTGTAACTCGTAAATAATTAATAATTATAAATTAATAAATTTTAACAAATATTTTTCCCTAACTTGTGTTCATAAATTTATAATTTTATCTCTTATAGTTTTAAGATATTTATATAAGGCCTCGTGTAATTTTTGAAAGCATTATATAATCAATTATAATTTTAAAATCTGTATTTTTTCATACATATTATAATTTTAACAAAAAAATAAATTAATACTATTTATAAAATAATATTTGAAAACATGAGTCCATTTTTGGATTCTATACATCAAAAAATGGTTAGGGTATATTTTTCAGATTTTTCAAAAAATGTGAATTTTTAATGAATAATACAATAAATAATTCATAATAAATTCTAAAACCTAAATTTCTTAATTAATAATGAGTTATGGATGATCTAAAGGGATACTGATTCATGATCACTTAAAAATATTACTAATTTAGGTCATAATAATCATTATTGTTTATTGTCTTATGAAAAAAATAATAAATTAATGATTAAAATATTAAGTAAACCATCCTATATTCCACTCTAAAAACCACCCACACTCTCCTCTTCACATAACATCTCTCAATAATTTTTCCTTACATAAATTATGCCAAAATATTTTCCCAATATCCTTCCCCACATCCAAAATCCCTTGGTCTCCTCAAAAGAACAAAAAATCTCACCGTAATATGTTCTCAAAGAGGTAAACTCATGTGGTAAATTCCTCTTTCCACTTCTATTATTTCCTTTCAACTTATTTTCTTTTATTTTTTCTTTAGTCTCCTCCATTCACCCAAATGGTATCATAACTCCAGTAAAATAAATTTACAATAATTTTTCTATGGTAATGGGATAATTTGTTATCATCTCTCATTCCCCCTTTTTTATATGAAAGAAAAGAAAACACCGTCCGAGATGTGTTAATTCCCTACATTCAAGGATGTCGATTTATCAATTAGTATTTCCAACATCTATTAGGGTAATTAAACCATTTTTTGTTGGACCATAATATTAAATATGTATTTTATTTTTTGTGTTTTCCTGTAATCCTCTAGCATAGTTGATGTAAAATAAAAATACAAGACAAGTTAATTATGAGCAAAATATCCAAAATAATTCAAGTGGTTATCATTAAGGATTTATATAATGATGCAACTTCACTCCAAGTAACAAAATTAAATTTCAAAAATATTAACCTTATGGATATTAAATAATAAAATATAACATAAATTCTAGACATCATCCTTCATCATATATGTTTATCCGTTCACAGATATAAGTGAACCGATCATTAAAACCAAATCAAAAAACAAACGCAAACAATGAAAATGAACTTCATAAACAACAACAATGTTATAAATGAATATAAAATGATTATAAAAAATATTTTACATATATAATATGTTTTCATAATTAGTAATTAATAAACCTAATTTGATTATTTAGGTCATTAGTATAAATGGAAGAACACCATCGTACTTAAGGTAAGGGATTTTTTCTATTTCACTATTACTCAAGATTTTCCATCATGTTATGAGATTTTATGTGTAATTCATAGTGATTTTTCATGATTATTATCCTACCCCTTACCATTCTAATGTTTTTTAGATGTTGAGAATCCATTTTCTCTCCCATTATGACCTCATAAGTACACAAGATACCATGTCGATATTCCATAATGGATTCAACCGAAACCTCCTTTATTCTTTTTGGTTTCATTATCTTTATTTTTACCTAAATGAGGTTATATATTATTCATATTTTAACCTTTTAAATTATATGTGAATGATCCAAACTCATGTAATGAGTTCCATTCATCATTATCTTTTGGGGATATAAATTTTTTTAATTGATTCTTTCCTCGACACTTCCCGATAAGCATACCTATTTTTAGGGATCTTCCAAAATTCTTACACAATTTAAAGTGAAATATATCTTCTATTTTAATCCACCATTGAATTTATAAAATAATTATTTTTTATTGTTAATAACTTCCTAGTTCACTTCTGTTTTTGTTTAAAATATTGTTCTGTTTTTATTTTTGAAGGCTCAAAAGTATTTTCATTAAAACCGCTATAAAATACTTTTATGCCGAAACTTTTTGAATAAATTTCATACATTTTGTCACTTATACTTGAAATCACTCACCAAGACAGATAAATATTTTCCCATTATGAATTTCCATGTATATTTTAGTTCCCTTCTTTCATGGAAACATTGGTGTTACACCCATCTGTTGTGCTTTGTCTCATGATTATGGTCCCCAATTCCTTCCATGAGTAATATATATGTTTATATAAGATTGATTATTTATGATTATTTATGTGGAAAAAATATTCATTAAAAATTATTATGGGAGTTCCCTAATAGATCTCAAATTCAATGGGAAATGTTTTGTCGCTTGAGATGTTATGAGTGCTGGTCTTCGTGGTTATCCTTGCCTTGTGTTACTCTGTGAAACGTTTTGGGAGGCTAGCAATGACTTGTTATAAAGTAATGTTTTATGTTTCATCAAAATTTACATGAATCCATGTTTATATTATTCTATGTTTATATGAAAAAGTCCCATATGTTAAATTCGTTTTTATATCAACATTTTATTCATTCTATTCCTTGTGCCACTACATTATTATTATGGTTATTCCCTTAATAGGTCATTTAGCTCACCGTTTTGTTTATGTTATTCCCATGTTATCCTATGAAGATGTTTAATAAAAATGGATTTTTGTGGCCCTTTATCAAAATTAAATAATGAAATGTTATATATAGTTTCACATTTTCAATTTTATGTACCTATTCTTACAAGACACTAGATATTAAGATCTATGGCCTATAATCTGATATATAATAATGTTCAAAATCATGTAATGTTATATGTAAAAGGATAGGGTCACTATAGTTGGTATTATAATATGGTCTATTTATATTTGAGGATTATGAATAGATAACCATAATGAGAACCTTGAGGATGAGACTAAGTATAAGATAACATACCTAAATTTTGGTATGTATAGTGTAAGTGGTTTACCAAGAAAATACATACCTTTATGGATAAAAATAGGTAGTGGTGGCTCTAGAACAGATGTACTTAGGAGTGTAAACTATAATAATGAGTTTTTTTCCTGACTTGGGGAATCAGGGTACACGAAAATGGACCTTACTGTTCACTTAGTTGGACACTACTGGGGGAAATTATTTGGTAAATTCATGAGCTTAGTACAAGCCATTCTCAAGGGAATTATAAAAATCCCCTAAAAATATGTGTTAAGAAACATATCCCGGAAATCATAGATAAAATCCTTTGGAATAAAAAGTTAGAATATACTTCTCCTTCACTTTTTTACATTTTTATATTAAAAAGTTTTTTTATGTTCAATAACTATGTAATCTGGCCCTCTGATTGTATGTAATTTTTCATAGTTAATGTTGAGAAATAGAAGAACACGTTCCAACAACCAATGTGATAGGAAATGTGAATATTGAGTTAATGATATTCCTAATATTATGGGAATAGGCACTCAAATCATCGTGAAAGTACATTCTCATCTTGCTCATGTTATGAATAATAACATGAATCATGTGGAATTCCCTCCTCATCAAAGGAAAGAGAAAGTTTCATTAGAGTACTTCATGTGAAGTAGGCCTCCCATGTATAGTGGAGATTCTAATCCACTCATCAAGGAACATTGGATTAACTATATTGGGAAGATATTATCGATCCTCCAATGCATGGAAGAAGAGAATGTCACCTGGAGGTCTATCATTTTGAAGGGGAAGCTGATCAGTGGGGGACACTGATCAAGAATAGGAATCACCAAGAGTAAATTGATTGCATGTACTGGGAGGAATTCAAGTGGATGTTTTTCAATAAATATTTTCCTCAAACCCTCCATCTCAATATTGAACTAAATTTCCTCTGTCTCGAGCTAAAGGAAGATGACTCTGTCAAGGTGTATGAAGAAAACATTTCAAAGATTGAATGGTATGACTCTACCTTTTACATGAACATAAAATGCATGGTGGATCTCATCTTTAGCAGGCTTAAGATATTTCTAAAGAAGGTGATGGTTATCCAAGACATAAACAGTTATGGGTAGATTGTCCGTTGTGACCATATAGTTGAAATAGATATTGCAGACTCTCAGTGGTCTCGTGGGGTCGGTGACAAGAAGAAGAAAATGGAGAATAACAATAGTGGTTTTATAAAAAAAATCCTAGGATGTATATAAGATAAAATATTCAACTTGTGAAAGTTGTGGGAAGAAGCATATTTGGAACTGTCTAATGGGAACAATAATTTTTTCAAATGTTGAAAGCTGGGACATATGGCTAAAAACTACCAAAAGGATATGAAGAATCCTGATAACATGGGAGAAGAATGGAAGATTCATATCAACACTCAATATGTAGTGAATTGTTAAAACTACAATGTGTATTGGAATTTTTTAAACAATTTCACTAATACATGGTTGGTAGAGGAAATCAACAACAACCTCTAGGGAAAAATGGAAGGGATTATTCTATCACTACTGCTGAGATGGATCCGGACAATGTTATGGTGACAAATACACTATTTATTTATTCAAGAATAGAGAACATAATATTTGATATAGGTTCTATGCGTTCATTCATATCTAACAAGTTCAGTAGAACAATTCAAACACCACCTCACAATATTGAGGATAATTTATCCATGATAATAGTGATTGGGGAAATTATTGCATCCATGGTTTATAACTTTTCCTGATTTAATGATTATGGAATGAACCTCCCAGCATGTATCGCTATACTTCCTTTAGTGGATTTCTATGCTATTTTGGGAATGGATTGGCTATCATTATAAAAATCCATCATCAACTGTCAAGAAAAGGAGATCACTATTCACATCCCAAAGCATCCTCTGATTCTTTACAAGTGTATGGAGGAAGATTAATATTCTTTAGAATTAGTGTCTTATGTGAGGATATTATTTTTGTATGAGGAATGATTTCTAGCTCAACTGATTGGGAGAAAGGAGAGAATCATTCTTGATGAAATTCCTATTAATAGGGATTACACTAATGTATTCCATGCAGGGTTTCATGGTCTTCCTCCTAATCGAGATGTTAAGTTATTAATTGAATATATTACTGGATGTCAATCTATATCAAATTCACATTACAAAATAGACACTATAGAGCTGGAAGAGATGAAGATGCTGTTAAAAGAGAATATGAAGAAGGGTTTTATGAACCTGAGTGCTTCACCATGGGGTGTTAATGTCCTCTTCATCAAGAATAAATATGGTTCAATGGGTCTCTGCAATGATTATCGTGATCTCAATAAAATTATGTCAACAAACAAGTATCCCCTTCCAAAAAAAATTGATTGTTCGATCAGCTTTATGGGGCCATTTATTTCTCTAAGGTGGACCTTCGGTCAGGATATCACGAATTATAGGTGATAAAGGAAGATATTCCTAGGATGTCCATTCAAGCGGTGTATAGACACAATGAGTTAATAGTGATTCCCATTAGACTCACTAATGATACATAAATTTTCATGGATATATTGAATAGAGTCTTTAGAGATTACCTTGAAAAATTTTTGGTTGTCTTTGTTGAAAATATTTTGATATACTCCAAGAGTAAGGAGGAACAAGAAGAGAATTTGAATACCATGTTAAAAAAACTGAGAAGGGAGAAGTTGTATGAAATGTATAGTAAATGTGATTTTTGGATAGAGGTAGTATCAGTCTTGGGGAATGTTATCACTAGTAAATGGATATCTCTATACCCTTACAAGACAAAGGCAATGGAAGCGTTTTCCAGGACAACATCTGTAATAGATATCCACAGATTTCAAGGTTTCGCCGGTTATTATTGAATATTTTTGAAGAACCATTCACGATTGTCAAACCTAATGACCAAGCTCACACTAAATGGAGTAATGTTTGTTTGGACTCATGAATGTGATGACTATTTCAAGAAGTTGAAAAAAGTTTTATAACTACACCAATACTCACACTCCCAACAAGTGGAGAAAACATTGTTGTGTAAAGTGATGCTTTTAAAAAAGGGATTTGGTTCTATGATAATGAAAAATGATTAAGAGATAGCCAAATCCTCAAGAAAGATGAAAATACATGAGAAATATTGTCCCACACATGATCTATTATTGGAGGCTATGATATTTTCATTGAAAACCTAGAGGCATTATCTCCATGTGGAGAAGTGTGAGATATATACTAATCACAATAGTCTCAATATTAAATTTATACTAAATAGTTTAGTATAAACCAACAAATATGGATAGAGCTCATGATGGGTTAAGAATTCTCAATCCACTCCCATCCCGATAAGGTAAACAAGGTGGCAGATGCTCTATGTAGATAGGATCATGCATCATTATAAATAACGATAATTTAAATGGATCCAATCTTATTTGATTTTTAGAGGATAGACATGGGAATCAGTATGGGAGGAACATCATCAATCCTATATCAAATTATTTTTCAACCATCCCTCATGGAGAAAAAAATTATTCTCATTGAAAAGATGCAGAAATTAAACAACGGGTTGAAGCTATTAAAAATGGGAAATCCTCTGAGTTCATAATTTATGAGGAAGGTGTTATAAGATGTGGGTAAATATTATTTTAACTAAACTATCTTGAGATAAAGAAGGATATTTTTAATTATGTAGATAGATCGACCTTATCTTCTCACCCAGAGATCACAAAGATGTACAGTGATATCTGTGAGAACTTTTGGTGGGTCAATATGAAGAAGGAGATTGAGGAGTATATATCAAAGTGCCTGATATGTTAGCAAGTGATGGCTGAGAGGATAATTTATAAGGGGATGATGAAACCACTACCCATACCAACATGGAAATTGAAGAACATCACATTAGACTTTTCACCGGGCTTCCAATGAAATCCAGAGGAAATAATGCAATATGGGTCATTGTGGATCATCTTACAATGACTTCCCACTTTATCACAATTCAAGAGGACATATATTTGAATCAAATTGAATGGATTTACATCAGATATGTGGTTTAAATTCGTAGAGTACCACTATTTATTTTATCAGATCGTGATATGATATTCACCTCAATGTTCTGGAAAAGAATCCAACATGCTCTAAACATTGATCTGAACATCAGTGCTTCCTATCATCCTCAATCTGACGGCCAATCCTAGTAAAAAATTCATACACTGAAAGATATGTTTCAAGAATGTTTTATGGACTTCCTAAAAGGATGGTACTAAAATTTTCCACCAATTAAATTCTCTTAAAACCAAAGTTTCCACTCAAGCATCATAATGGAATTATATGATGAACTTTATATGAAAAGTATTAGAACCCCATTGTGTTGGGATGATGTGGGTGAGAATAAGCTTCTAGGACCTGAAAAAGTCAATTAAATGGTGGAGAAGGAGAAAAAATTTCAGAATAATATCAAGGAAGCCCAAAGTTGACATAAGAGTTATGCAGATAATCACTGATGAGACATTGAGTTCAAAGTTGGAGACATGTCATTTCTATGCATATCTCTTTGGAAGAAGGTCATGTGGTTTTAAAAGAATAGAAATTATGTCCTAGGTACATTTTCCCCTTCAATATTCATGATGGTGTCGTGGTTGTGGCCTATAAAATAGCACTTCCACCTACCACGACCAAAGTACACGATCTCTTTCTTGTATCATTCATAAAGAAGTATATACCAGATCCTTCACATGTACCCTTTTCAGAGGTGGTATCATCAAATAATGAAATTTATTTTGAGAATAAGCAAGTGAAGATCTATGATTGTAGAGATAATGTTCTATGTAGGAAGACTAATCAGCTGTTCAACGTAATATGGTAGAACCACAAGTTTGAAGATGCAACATGAGAATTGGATGAGGCAATGATGGAAAAGTACCCACAACTGTTTATGGATTAGGATGTATAACAAAATTTCGAGGGAGAAATTTCATAAAAGGGGAATAATGTAACGACCCAATTTTTTCAATGGATATTATTTTCGTATAAATATGTCATATATTCACTTAAAATGACAACATAATGAAATAATACGTTTTTTGTAACCCTTATACACAGTTTCTACACTTCTGTGTTTATAATTTAAAAAATCTGACTTACACCGTTGCGATCAGTAAGATGTTTGGAGTTCGATAAGGAAAAAATATTTTTTGGAGAATAATAACATACCCATATTAATAGTAATATAACCTTATGAATAATAATATATCTCTTATAAAAAGTAATTTTTCTAAAATAATAGTATCCTCACCGATGAGTGTATAAATAAAATTTAGGCATCTTATATTTTATTATATGAACATAATAAAATTATTGGTATTTTTGTTAGTCATAAATAAATAATTACAATTAATAAATTAATTTTAAAAAATATATATTTCTAAAAGGTTATCATAAATTATTATTTTTATGTCTTCTACTTTTAAGTTACTTTTACTCGACCTTATGTAAATTTTGAAAACATTTTAAAATCATGTATAGTTTAAAAATCTGTATTTTTTCATCAAAATTATGATTTTAATTAAAAATTAAATTACTCATATTTTGAAAATTATTTTTTAAAATGGAGTTTATTTGTGGATTCTTCTTGTCGAAAAATTGTCTTGGTGAACTTTTGGGGTTTTTCCAAAATACCTGAATTTTATGAATAGTAAAATACAATAATTCACAATAAATGATAAAATCTGAATACATTCATCATTCATCAGTGATGGATGTTGTAAATGGATATTTTTTCTAACTCACATGCACATTTAAATATCTATGGTCATAATAAACATTACTATTTCTTGTATTATGTAAAAAAATAAAATAATGATTAAAATATTATGAAAACCCTCCTCTACACCACTATAAAAACCACCCAGACTCCCCACTTCTCTTCACTCCTTTCAAGACATGTTCCTTACTTAAAATATACCCAATTATCTTTCCAACATCCTTCCCCATATTTTGTATCTGTTTTTATCTTCAAAAGCCCAAAACCTCTCCTCTTAAGAGGTTTTCAAAGGAGATAAACAAAAAATGTAAATTACTTTTTCCAATTCGGTTATTTGCTTTCAAGTTCATTTATTTTCTTTTTTATTTACTCACCCTCTTCACCCAAATGTTATGAAAACACCCATAAAAAAATTTATTATAATTTTTTAATGATAATGTGAAAATTCATTATCATACTTCCTTTACACTTCTATTTTATGAATGAATGGAAAACCCATCTAAGATGTGTTAATTTACCACATTTTATTATGATGGTTTATCAATTTATATTACCATATTCTATTATGGAAATGAAAACATTTTTATGTTTCAAATAGAATATTAATTATCTATTTTATGATATGATTTTTTTCTAGAATCCTCTTTCACACATGATGTAAAATAATAATGAAAAACAAGTAAATTATGAGAGAAATCAACTAATTAATTTTACTATTTATCATTAATGTTTTATATAATGCTTCAACTTCACTACAAGTAACCAAAATAAATTTTCAACAATTTATCCTTC
The DNA here is from genome assembly GCA_963277665.1 of Viscum album. Classification (NCBI taxonomy): domain Eukaryota; kingdom Viridiplantae; phylum Streptophyta; class Magnoliopsida; order Santalales; family Viscaceae; genus Viscum; species Viscum album. Next base: position 67,364,275 of record OY728128.1, read on the forward strand.
TTGATGTTCAATAATAAAATATAACATTAATTCTGGGGAACCACCTTCATCATACATGTTTATATGAACATGATTATAGGTGAATTGATCATTAAAATCAAGTATGAAAATGGACCCAAACCATGAAATTGAATCTCATAACCAATTAAAATGGTTATAAATGAACTTAAAAATATTATACTAAAAAGTATACATATATAATTGGTTCAAGATTTATTTATTGAAGAACCTAATTTTATTATTAATGTAATTAAAATCAAGGGAAGAACATCTTCAGACTTAATGTATGTGATCCTGTCTATTTCACTTCTATTCAAGATTGTCCTCTATGTTATTCCCATTAATGTATGATTAATAGTTATGGGGTATGATTATGCACCTGCCACATACTTTTCTCATGATTTTTAAATTTTGATAAACCCCCTTCTATCTCATTAATCCCTTTTAGGTACACATGATACCATGCTGACATACCATGAGGGATTTAACACGAACATCCTATATTCCTTCAGGTTTCTTTATCATTATGTTTTCCAAAATTATGTCATATATTCTTTGTAAATTCACCTTATAAATGATATTTGAATGTTCTAAAATCATGTTACAAGATCCACTCATCATTATCTTTCATGGAAATATATGTTATTATGTTATTCCCTCCTCAATACTTCAAGACAAGAAAACCTATTTTGGGGGAGCTTCCTGAATTCTAACCAAGTTTCATGTTCATTCTATATTGTTTTCTATGAAACCATTGTATTTATAAAATATTTATTTTTATTTTTAAAAACCATCATGGTTCAATTTTTGTTTGGTAAAATGGATTGTTCCTTTTTAAATTTTAAATGCTCTAGAGTATTTTCCTTAAAACTTCTCAAAAAAAAAATTTATGACAAAATTTCATGAATACTTTTCTTAAATGTTTTAACATATAAATGAAATTACTCACCATGATACATATATATTTTCCCTTTATGAATTTCCTTTTATACTTTATTTCCCTTCATTCATGGACATTTTTGTATTATGCCAATCTGTTATGCTTCATGTCATGATTATGGTACCCAATTCTTTCTAACGGTAATACTATTGTTTATGTGAGATTGATTATATATGACTATTTATTGGGGAAAAAATTCATGAAAAGATAATATGGGTGTGTCCATATAGGGATCCGATTCATTGGGTATTGATATGTCTCATGATATTTTATGTGCGACCGTCTTGGTGGTTAGCCTTGGCATGGGCTATTATGTGAAACGACCATGGTGGTTAGCATTTACTCGTACTAAAGTCATGTTTTATGTTTCTACCACATTTCTATAACTCCATGATTATATGATTCTATCTTTATTTTTTATGGTTCCATATGTTAGATGACTTTTTATATCATCATGTCATTCCTTTTATTCCATGTGTTTAGGATTTATTATTATTGTTATTCCTTTAATAGGATTTTATGCTCATCCCTTTGTTCAGGATATCCCAAGGTTATCCTATGAAAATGTGTAAGAAAAATGGAAGATAGGATCTATTTATGAAGGATATGTAAATAATTGTTATATTTAGTTCCATGTTTTTAGTTTGATATAGCTTATGTTCCAAGAAACTAGACTTTACGATCCTTTTCTTGTACTGTGGTGAAACATTATGCTCAAAATCATGTAATGTTATATGTAAAAGGCTACGGTCGTAATAAGGAATCATGGTTATGATATTTTTTTTCAATGGTGTAATGATCATGATTTTTCATCAATTTATTATTATAAATTATTTAGGAACATATAGGGACCAGATGCTAGATGGTGGGTGAGTCCAAGGCCTGATATTCTTAAAAAACTCATTAAATAATGATTAGTTGATAATTAAAATTTATCAGGATGTGAACTCGTAAATTTTATATCATTAAAATAGATGACCAGATTAGAAATCCGAGGGCCCTATTGTGTTCAGAAAAGTGTGTTTACCTTTATTGGGACCAAACATCGACCGGTGTGGGATGAGGGAGATAATCATTTTTCGGGCGTAAAAGTCATTAAAATATTTTTATATAAAAATATTTTTGACGCATCTGTGACATTATTTTTTTAAAAAAAATCATTTTCTGAGATCTAGGGATATCTCCATAACCCTAGAGTTTCACCGAGAGAAATATGGAGGCTCTATCGACGAATGATGCCTACAGAATGGCAGATCAAGATAAGAACATGGATCAGAGAGAGAAATATCCAATAGATAAGGGATCAAGGATCATCTACGATGAAAATGTAATCTCTATCAATCAATAATCGAACTGGATCTATGTAGGGGTTGTTATTGCAATTATTCTTTCCTTGTTTTTGGATTCAAACGAAAAATGCATATCAACACCCAAACAGTTTGACACATGGATCATTTATTCATGAAGAAAGGTATTATATCTAACATTATTTTAGAAAATTTATCCATGATTGATTTGATTCATATTTTTATTTTCTCCATTTGATCCTTCTAATGGTAGTGGATTGATTCCATCATGAATGAGGTTGGAGGTTCATTCCACGATTTTCTATTAGATATTCTTCTCCCATTTGAACCACATGTTCATCACGTTCTTCACAATATTATAAAAAACATATCATCACGAATCCATTTCAAATCACAATGATCCCAAATTAGAGATCCATCCTCGTGATAACATAGAGGTGGTGTGATGATGAGAACGATAGACAGATCAGAGCAACACATGAGAAAATGTTACTCAAGAGTTTTCCGAGGGAATGGGTTGAAATGTGTATTCAAGCCCTTGGGGAAAAATAATGTCACATGTGGATTATAGAACTTCTTATGGATTAGAAAATAGAAAACCATATCAATTCTAGTGGACCGTGGAAGAGGCCACTAGTGGCCGGAAGTGGGAAACGGTAGTGGCCTGATGCCGGTGTAGTGGAAGCTGGCTGCTTGAGGGGATAGTGATATAGGGCAACCTTCCACGTTGACTATGGTAGTGTCATGTGATCGAATGCATGTAGTTGGTCCATGTGTCATAATTCCCGACAGAATGATAATCATGGATAGATGGGGGTCACACCCCCTTGTACTGAGTGACGCGACACATGGTTGTGTCGTGTGCTGGAGGAGACAGGACTGCATGACGCATGCCTCTAGGCAGAACCGCTCGACCTAGCGGGTGCGGGCCGGTGGACCTGAGGCCATGTCAGATCGGAACCCTGTGGTTCTGGTTGGTAGACCACAGACCATGCCATGTCAGGTTGGTCCCCGAGTGGGTTGGACTAAAAAAAACACACCCATTTTCAAAAAAACAACAATAACATTCGAACAGAGCATCCATTTGATGAGCTGTTTATGGTATAAGGACCCTTGCAATGAGACAATCAATTTGAGATTATTTAAATGGAGTTTGTGTAATTTTTAAGGAGAACTAATGATTTAAAGAATATTTCCACCCGGTATAAGCACACTTGAGTGGGAATTAGCATGTTTCATAATTTTGGGACTACCAATGTCATGGGAGAGGGTTTGTTTCCTTCAGGTAGATTCTTATGGGGAGTTACTCTCTTGAAGTAATAGGGTGCATGTTATTTTATATGTTCATGAAGGAAGAGTGGCACTCCCATGTGGGACCATGGAGCTGGTCCTCTATTCGTGGAGTTAGTACTCCACTATAAGATGAGTTTGAGGGTCCTCCAAAACTATAGCACATAGAGTCAGTACACCCATACTAGGTAGGGTGCGGGTCTTCTATTATAAAATTTGGTACTCCCCAAAAAGGTAGGGTGTGGATCCTTAACATATGAAGTAGTAATCCCCTATGTGATCAGTGTGAAGGTACTTCATGAGTCTTACTCCCATACATGATCAGAGTGCATTTATTCACATAGAGAGTTTCACTTGCCCATCCCGTGTAATGGTGGGGAGCGGTTCCTCCCTTGGAGTTGGAGCTCCCTCGTCTCTCAAACATAGTTATGAGGAAAGGTCCCTTCCATTGGATGAAAACATTACCCAGATAGGACCTAGTGCTCCCATGAAGGACTGAGGTGTGGGACACCCCTTATAGTAGTGAAAGAGGTTTCGCGTGATGGTTAGGAGCTTAGATCACTCATTTGTGTGTAGTGGTGAGGTTGGGCCACTCCGCTTGGGTTCACATAGTCTTCTGTTGGGCGAAACACTATTGTGATTGACCCTCTAGGTCCGACCATTAGATATGGACAAAATAATATGTTTCCAATAGTTCACCTTGTCTTGGTCATACCATTATGAATGTTAGACTTATTTTCTCAATGGGGAATAGCTCTAGAAGTGGTTCCATCAAAGATGGATGATCTTGTGGGGTGTGTATCCCCTTGGTTTTCGTGTTACGATTCATGACTTCAATGAGAATCCTATTACTGTCTATGAGACTGGAGAGTTATGATATTTTTTTGTCTAAGATGAGTGTACCTTATTTTCCTGTTATATGGGTAGTTGACACATTCTTGTGTTGATCCGATTGTATCTTCATAGTGGTGTTTCTTTTGGGGTCTTTGACATTGTGTTTCAGGTGCCTAACAGAGTATTATTTTACTAACCCCTGCACAAGATTTTCATGTATGTGTCATTTCCGGTGTAGATGTTCAATGGTTTGATGAATACCATGCTGGACAGGGGCCAAGTGATGCTTAGAGCAACTCAAAAGACGTGGTGTTCTTCTAGAGCCTCAGATATCTATTTCGTTACCTACCCTTCAGGTAGGGTTTTCTGAGGAGGATTTCCACATGCTTTTACTTTTAATTTTTATTTTTTTATTGTATTCTATCCCTCTTTACCTTCAGTTTTATATTTTCACACCCTTTGTTTTTTTACTTTGTTTTTTCACCATCCATCATATGTGGGTTCAAGTTGTGTGTGTGTTAAGGTACATTGGAAAATTCCTCTCATTTCATTGGAATATACTATATTGGCCCAAGTCCCAAGCCCCTGAACTATGGGAGCCAGTCATGGGGAAGTCACATAAGGGACCCTTGGGGACGGGTCATGACATTAGGTATGTTTCCAAAATGTCATTCTCATATTCTAATAAACTTATGTCTATGTTATAGAAATGTGTATCTATTGTTTGCCCTTATACATAATAGGAGCTCACCATTTCTTTTGTTTTGTTCCCTAGGATTTGAATAATTTTTTTAAATAAGGAGAGTCTATGAGGAGTACTAAATGGAAATATAATTTTCAAAAAATTGAATATCATTCACGAGATTAAATTTTTTTGTACAAATATTTCAATGGAAATAAACATTTATGGTAATCTAGAATGTGTTTGTGTAATGTAATGGATATTCATATAAAAAGATGTAATATCCATGTATGAGAATCCTAGAGAAATATAGTTTGTTCAATGGAAATTTTTATACATAATTTTGAAACGATGATGATAATTTATTAGTGATATTCCAATGACAATTTCAAAGGATATATCTATGGATTTATTTTATGATAATTCTATAGAGGAGTCAATTTTTATTAAAACACTATGGAATAAGTATTGAGAGAGTGGTTTCTATTAAATTACATCAATGTCTGGATCCTAAAAGTGGATGTGTCTCTAGGGTAGATGTATCAGTGGGAGACAAACCTGAAAACAACATATTGAGAAATGCCCGACCGGGAACTGGAGAACCACAGTGGGCCTTACTGCACAAATGGTTTGAGAATCAGGGGTGATATGATTTAGAAACACAAAAAGTATTTATGAACCATCATAAAGAATTTAAAAAGATTATTACTATGAATGTAAAAGGATAAAACTAAGGTTTTATATATTAATGAATAAGGTTTCATTATTGACACTTCAAATATGTGATTTTCATGATTAGGATGATGTTAGTTATAATTATTTTTTTCTCATAATATATTTTAGGTTTTTGTTAATGGATGGAACTAGAATGAATCATGTTATCATAAAATATAATGTAACCTTTTGATACTATGAGAAACCAAATTGGATGATGAATAAAAATAAATATATTGTGATTATGACTAATCAAAATTCATGATATTTGATTAACAATGTGATCATCAGTGATACTTCTAACACGTTTAATAGGAGGAAGATTTATTTTTTGAAGGTTCAATGAAAATTCATATGGAATATCTCAAATGGAGAGGAATATATAATTTATCCTGAGGTGTCATATAATGACAGATTATTGAGGATTCCAATGCCTTATCTATATAGAAGAAGGGAATTAATCAACTCAATTCCGTAAACTAAAAATTTAATTCCCAACCAAGGAATAACCAATTCTATTCCAACCATTGATGATTGTGAATAAACGTATTAATGTATTTGGATTTATGAATTTTGAATTGTGAAATATATAAGGATTCTTCATTTTATATTTTTTATTGATGATTTTAATTAATATAATAAATGATTCAGATGGAATAGAAAAGTGTTTTAATGTAAAGGTGATATTTTGAATGAGGGAAGATAAACCATAAGAATTTCTTAAGGATGGAAAAAACTATGTTTAGTATAGATAATGTGGTGATTGAATTGGATAAATATGGTGGATATTGTTGATGTCCTCATAACTGATAATGGATTTATTGACAAAGTGATTTATGATATCATTAATGATTTTTATATCCTTTTCTATTTTAAATAATACATCCAATAATATTTGTCCTATAAAAGAAATAAATAACCATGTATTTTTTCAATATGGTCTTAGACTAATATATATTATTAACATGATACAATTTAATAATTGATGATGGTAATAACATGTTATTTATATGAAAATCTTTAAATATATTATGATATATGGGGGATTAATGTTAAGTTGGTTATAAGAAATGTACTCACATTCTTTATCAGGTTTTTCATTATAATATTTTTAATGGTTCATAATGAAAACCATTTATGAAATGGTTTATGTTCAATATTAAAAGTGTTTTTAAATATTAATGTATTATTTAAACATATGGAGAATAATTCATGTTGGAAAACCAAGGGTCACAATTTTTAGATGATGATTATAGTAGAATGAAGGAATGAATGAACATCCTATCCATGCATCTTAAGATCAGTTTGTGCTTCTTGCCTAACAAATACACCTTCATTATCAAAAAAATAGATGATGTGTTAATTAATAAAGGAACAACCCAAGAGTGATATTGTACTTATGTAATAGAATTAAATCAATTTTGTATATATTCTCATGAGAATTATTCAACGGTAAGAAAAATCTATCGAAACATAAATCTTATCTGAGTACATTGATTTTCAAAGAATCAAATGGTCCATTAGACCATCCTAGATTTCCAGCTTTTGGATTCTTATCTTTCTCTAGATCAACCACAATCATTAGATCATTGATCCTAATCACTTCCTATAATTATATATGCTTTTCAACTATTTCAAAATGTCACATAAATCTAATTTTTTCATATCTTGAATACTAGATATGATTTTTTCTCGGTAACTATTATGTTTCAAAATTTCATTTTAAATGGTGTTTTTGTAATATTTTTTACAGTGAAGCTTTACATTAATGGATCTTTAATGTATTAAATAATTTATTACCTAATGATTTTTTTTGGAAACATTCATTTTATGGGTTTCGAATGTAACACCCAGTGTTTTTATGAAATTACTTTTTTCATATAAATTGATATTATTTGATGGATTGTCTATAATGATACAAAAAGTAAATATTTATTTATATGCAACACTTTGTTTTTATTATTTTACATGAAACACTATATTTAGCATTTAGTATAGAAAACAACTTTTTTTCTTCAAAGACAAAAAACACAGAGTTTAACCAAAGTACATTATATTATTAATATTATTATTTAATATGATAGATATTCCAAAGATTTTAGAATCGATGGAATAAAAATGAATAAATAACATTTGAAAAATATTCATTTTCATCATTTTTATTAGTTATATATTCATTATAATGAAATTAATAATAATTTCAAAATAAAAGAAATGTTTTCTGAAAATTAAAATATATTCTAAAAGACTATTTAATCATACCAGAATCAGATATTTTAAAAAGAAATTTTTAAAAATTTAGATATTTTATTTTTAACAATTATATTCATTTTAAGATGTGGGATATCAATATTTTTTAATGTATAATACAGTTTATATTTATGAAATGTTTCATTTTTTGTTGAATTGTGAACAAACACTGAATTTTAATTCAAATACACCTTTCCATTTAAATAATATATAATGTTATACACTATTATGAATCGATTATATTATCATAGTTGTTATATTATGCAACAATTAATCCAATTTAATACATTGGAATCATTTTCATCATAAATGATCATATAGAAACATTGTTAAATTTTGAACATTTAAACATTAAAAATTCTCATTCCCATTGCATCTACATGGTTATTTATACATTAATTGTATCCCAATTTATTACTGAAATTATTAAAAATGGATATGATATTTGGAATAATCGAAATTTATAATGAATAATAAGTAAAAGATAACTGTTTATCAAAATTATTAGTGAAAATAGTTTATATTAATTAAAATCATTATGGAAAAAATGTGTTTACATAGGGTTTAAACATAGAATATTAGGAGTAATAATGAACCAAAACATATCCAAACAACAATTTTTGGACATAGTTCAACCCTTTTTACCTTAAAATATAATTTTATTGGTTTTTATGTCACTTTACAATTAAGATTTCATATATAAAAAATTATGTAAAGAAAAACACAAAAAATATACCTTTCTTCCTATTAATTTTTATAATGCTTGGTGGTTGGGAATCAAATACATCATTTTTTTTATAAATATTATTTTGGAAGATAAAAAAATTTTTATCCAGAAAATTAATTTTAAAATTTTAATGATCATATAATTAACGTCATTCTTGTAAATTTACTACAGAATTATTATTTAGTTCATAATCAAATAAATCAAATGATAATAAAAAATTAAATGTGTTGAAATATTTATAAATTTTATGTCAAAATATTTTTAAAAGAATAAAATTTTTTATAATGGGGTGAAAATAATATAGTTTAATTATATTATTGTCATGATATTTTATTTAAAATTAGTTAAATTAATAATGTCATAATTGATATTAATTATTTTTCATAATAAATGGAATTTTATTAATTTATTTAAAAATAAAAAAATTTACATTCAGTCGAGTAATTTTTAAATATTAATAAATATAAAATATGGTCAATTAATGTAAAAAAATTTATATTATAATTTCTATATTGGCATCCAAATAGTAAATATTCATTTAGTATAGTTAAATTTTATGTGGTATTTTTATGTGGTGTATGCCCTTGTGTTAATGTTTATTTAAAGAACACACATGAATTATAATTTATATTATAAGAAAAATATTTACTATATTTTTTTTAAAATAACTTAATTTTACCCACCCTGATTTAGTCTCAAATGTCAAAATACTTTGGTTATAAAGCTATATTCTATAACAAAAAATGATAAACTATTTAAACACAAGAGTTGAGGAACCAAATGTTTAGAAAATGTGTATGAATGTGTGATGTATGTTTTTAGGCCATATAAACCCTCCATTAATTTAATTATATATTTTTTGAGCAACATCAGGTAATATTAACCTCCCAATAGTGAATATATTTGAGTTTTTATAAGAATGACACTCAACCTCTACAACAAAAAGTCACTCACTTCCCATTATTATTCAAACCTATCACACAAATTCAATATATCAAACTCTACAAAAATAATATACCAAGTTCCATAAAATCATCATAGAGGAATTATATTTGGTGGAAATACATCCTTTCAAGGCTTTAGTGCCAGCCTAAGGAGGATACCAGAAGAAGAGTTAATGTCATTTTCGAAGTGTTGTATTTTTATTTCCATCTCCTTCCTCTTCAATAATAATTATAAGTTTATTATATAATAACAATAACATATTATATATAATTTTTTTTTGAATTATGGTTAAAACATTAAACAAAACCCACTTCCCTAAAATAGTTTTTCAAATCATTGTTCATGTGTATAAAATACTACCGCCTCATGAACCGATGTCTTTTATTGCTACATCACCTCCATTCAAGGATGGGAGTAATGATGTTCATAATTTATATATATGATATTTATATTGTAATTATGATTATTTATTTTTTGTATCACACATACCTTCATAATTTTTTTTTGGGAAATACAATAAAACCATTCATCTGTGTGGCAGACTATTTCCTCACGAATGATGTGATTCATTCACGAATTACATGGAATGTATTAAATATATATTTAGTAAAAACTTCTGTTATAAATTAAATAATAATTCTCGAAGAATAATATATATATATATATATATCATTTAATTTTCATTATTTAAGTATCCAAAATAAAATTGAAACAAGGTCCATCCATATGTAAGACTTATTGTCTCTAAGAAAGGTGAATTTAGTTTCCTATCATAAAATTTTATGGATTAATAAAAATAAAAATATAGTGAATAGATATTATGTTGATACCATAGTTAAAATTTTTTATATTATAAAACCATGATTTATGTAAGAGGGCCAAAATGCTATGACATAACTTATGCGAAAAAACTATGCAGTTATTACTCAAAACATAATGTAAAAATGAAATTGACATTAAAAATGTAATAAAATGTAATAAGAAAAACATATATCAAATTATATATATATAATATGTTAATATATGTTTACTATTTTTTTATTATACAGGACATTGAATGATTACAGTGGAATTCAAGACATAAGGTAATGAGATTTTCAAAATCACTTTTATTTCAAAGAGACATATGCCATATTAACATCTCTTTTCTTGTGTGTGGTGTATATTATTCCCTATAAAATTTTATATCATGAATATTATTTATTAATTTTTTATTATTTTTTCCATTAATATTTTCATTTTATGTGGATGATGATTAAAAGTTCCACAAGTAGTAAATGATTTTCTTCTATATTCTTACTTTAGTGGGACCCAAACAATATTCACCACCTCTTTAATCTATGTAATGTAAATTCAAACATTAAATTTTATTTATGAATTTTATAATAAATTTTACAATTATTTAAAAAATATTTTAGAATTTAGCTTTTATGGGTTTTATATTTCAAAAAAACAAATATGTAAGGGAATTTTATGGCAATTTTCATTCATTGGGATATATGATTTGTTGTACACCTATATTCATTCATATGGTGTACTTAATTTTTTTTAATGTAATATCGTGAATTTATTCATCAAAATCGTTTTATAGGTTTCATTATATTATATTTCTTTATGGAATTGTGAACCAATGTTACCAGTGTGGTAATTATTTTATATTATAATCTCATTATCTATTTGGATTGTTTATTAATATGACTCCAATGTTGAAATGTAATGACTTAAATATAATGAATTATAAATAATTTTTTTCTCCTCTATTTATTCGTGATATATAAACATAACGGTTCCATTTTTACATATATAGTAACTAAAAATTAGTAAAATTTTTTTTAATGAAAATACGAGTATATTTCACTCTTTAATCAAAATTTTTTTTTCTTAAAAATGATGTTTTCATTAAATGTTTTCAGAAATGTTTTATTAAATTTGTATAACCCTTAAAATAAACTTTTATCAGTGTTTTACTATTTAATTTTTTTTTGAAGGAATCTTCATATTATTTGGTAAAGTGATTCTCATTTGGATTTGAAGAAAATGGTGAATGAAATTTTCATTTTAACAAGTATGACATGAAAAAAATTATTATTCCAAGAAAAATAATTTCTTACAAGATTAATTTTTTTAAGCCTAATATTCCAAGAAAAATGGTTCTCTAAATGTTTTTTTCTTAATTGTTTTCCAATATTGAAAGAATATTTTACTCAATAAATGTTTTAAATGTATTTTCAATTCATTAATTATAATATTATACTATTAATTTAAAATAAATGAATTTTGAAGTTGTTTTATGATAATTATTTTCAATGAATTTTAATTCTCATAACAAATGTTCTAAGTGATATTTCCATATCCTTCTTCATCTATGATGAAATAATTTGATATAGTTTTTACATTAAGTGGGATACAATCCAAGAAAACCAGTTTTATTTTTTATTTAAATGGTTTATGTTTTTGCTGAAATGTTTTTTTTGAACCCCATTTCTCTAACATGGGTTATATGATGTAAATATACTTACGAAACATGCTTATTTTGACAAGTTATTCTATGAATAATTTTTTTTAACTAACTAATTTCCATAGGTTGTGATATAGTAAATTTTTTATAGCACCCATTTTATTTCATGGATTATGATATGATGAATGTTTATGATATTTTATCACACAAATTTTTGAATTCAATATGTGATAGGTGGGACCCATATCTCTACCACTAAATTGCGTTGTGATTGATTAATCATGAGAATATATATAATTCATGATGCTAATTACATGTTCAAAATGTTTTGTGTTTTCATAATTACTTGTTAAAAATGTTATGCATGATCCAAATTACATATTAATAATGTTGTGTGAGAACCTAATACATTTTCCCAATGTTATGTGTCCACCAGATTATGTTTTAAAAATGTTATTTTCATAACCATATTACATGTTCATAATTTTATTAATAGACCTATCATTCATGTCTATAATGCTAAACATGGACCAGTTTGTATGTCCATATGTTTATTCAAGGTCCTAATTTCATGTTGTTAACTTAATGAGTGAACATATTTCTATCTATAAATGATCAAAATTTCATGAGACGATGTTAATAGAAAAAATATTTGTCTTATGAAAAATTTAACTCACATAATTCATGTTATTTGATTGTCATTTGATTCATGTCTCAGGAACCCCCAATATTTATTCCAGGAGTAATGATATAGATATTATATTTGTATGTTATGGTTATCAAATTTTATTTTAATGTTCACATACACTTATTTCTCACTTATGCATATGTATCTCTTTAATTACCCATACTGAGAATCTGAGATAACCCTTTATTATGATTAATATATCTTGGATATGAAGAAAGGTTATATATAGGGTATGTAAATGTGTTTTATTAAATGGGAATATCTATTTGGGTAACACTAAAGATCGTTCACCAATTAGAAGATTACATTCCAAGCTTCAAAACGCACGAAACTATTAGGATCCTCGAACAACTATTTTTGTAATGTGTTTAATATTTATCTAAAATGATCAAATATTCATGTTTGAGAATCCTAGGTTGATATAAATGACAAATTTTTAAATATAATGGATAATGGTTTTATAAATATATATCAAATTGATAATAAAGATCATAATTTTAGGTAAATTCATTATATGATAAAAATAATATGTTTTATAAAAAAATATTTCTTTTATTTTAAATATAAAAAAATTAAATTTTTGGAAGTTTTAGAATATAATTTTTATAAAATAAATTTAATTCTTGAATTTTATATTTAAAAATTAACAAAGGGTGATCTTTTTATATTTTTCTAAAAAGATTCATTTTATTCTGAATCGTTATAAAAACAGAATTTTAATTAAAAATATGATTTTCACATGAATTAATTAAAATTATAAATTATAATTTATATTGGGTTTAAATTAAAATTAGTTATTCAATGAGAATCATTATTTTATTTATTTATCAAAAAATTTCAATTTAAATTATAAAATTATAATATAAAATCCTTACTATATTCTATATACCGGTATATTGATATAAGTTGGGTACAGCCAGAATATGTATGCACTTCCATCAAATGGTTTATGAAATCATCGTTCCTTTATATGAAGGGTGAAGACCTCACGATCTGATGTCATTTTTCCTTTTTCTTTTTCTACCTCTCCCTTTTTTAAAGAATCATGGATTTATTGTTTTTATATGGTATTTATTATAATTATAATTTTATTATGATTCTTGAAATATTATATCACACATAACTTCATTCTTTCGATTGTGTGGGAATACGATAATGTTGTTCTTATGTGTGGTAGAACACTCACTTGCAGAGCAATGTGATTCATTCATGCATTACATTTAATGTATTAATTATGGATTTAATAAATATAAGTGATATATATATGACATAAAAATGATATATTAATTATTATATTAATATATATATATATATTCAATTTACATTTTATTTCTATAAAATATGATAAAGGAAGAAATGTTCATGCATACGTAAGACATATAGTCTCCATGAACTTTGAATTTCATTTCTTATAACCAAATTTTATGTTTTAAATTCAATTTTCAACATCTATTTCTAGTAATTAATGTATTTACAACCCATTAATGTAATTTATTATGATCATAAATAATTTCTTAGTTTATATATCCATGTAAGGATAAATATATCTTGGGATTTATGGTTCTTGTGTTATGAAAGTGGTAACAGATTCTTGTCTCAATATTAATTCATGGAGAAAAATATTATGTTATGCACCTATATGCTTTCACGAGATGTATATAAATTGATTTTAACATGTAATATAATGAATTTATTCATCATCATGACATTTTATGTCTAATTTTATTTTATTCCATCACGGTGCTGGTGATTCAATGATATCAACGTTGTATAAATTTTATGTTACAATAACATCAGTTATGAGGATTGTTTATGATTATGTGTATACTATTGAAATAACATGATATAAAACACCAAAATTATCAGGAATTATATAATAAAATGGTTATTCATTATATATTCATGTAATGGATCCATTTTTCCTATTTATTGTAATTAATATAATAAATAAAATTTTCCAAGAATATACAAATATATTTATCTCTTTGGTTATAAATCTGTTATCTTCAAATAAAAAGATTTCTAAAATTTTTCCTATTTTGAAGATATTTTATAATCATTTTTAATGAAATTTATTTTGAAATTATTTAATATTTTTTTTCTAAAAATTAATTGATTTTCATAGATTAATTTATATTTTTGAATTGTTATTTTAAATTTAAACCTATTTTTATCTTGTAATGTATTAAATGATGATTTAAAATAATTTTATATATATAATGAAATCAATTAATGTTTCATATCCTGTATTGTTGATCTGATCTAAGGATACCATTCATATACTTTGCGTGAATGGTTTATGTATTGATGGAATGATAATTATGAAACCCATTTCTATTCCATGCGTTATACAGTGATAAAATTAATATGAAACTTAGTTCTTTTCATGGTTTATGCTATGGTTAGATGATTATGGAACCTATCAATTTTACACATGTTGTGATATGATAAAAAATTTATGAAACATGTTTTACTTCAAGAGTTGTGATATTATGAGCGTTTATAATAATATGGAACAAATAAATAATTTTTAATTATGTGATAGGTGGGACCAATATCTCCCATAAATTCGTTGGGTAATGATTAATATCCCATATTATAGACCTCATTGTGATGGGGAGTGAACTTGGTTTAGTACGTGAATTTTAATACTAAGATGGTTCTTTATGTGAAGCTTGACTGCTATTATAGTTTGGTGGAGTGATCCCATTTTATAATGTGGAATGGGAAACCACTAGGGATAGTGGTGTGTCCCACCTAGGAGGTGTAGTTCCCTATTCATTAAGCTAATTAAATGTTCACAATGTTTTTTATATTTCAGATACATGTTCATAATGTTTTGGGTAAACCTCATTACATTTTCACAATGTTATAAATAAACCTGATTACATGTTTATAATATTTTGCGTAAACCTGATTACATTTTCACAATTTAATGTATAAACATGGTTAGAACATCCAGAAGTTTATTCCATTGCTTAATTTTTTATATGTAAAATAATGAGGGTACCTGTATCAATTTACACATGTTCACACTATTATAACCATATGTTTATTCCACATGTCTATGGAATATTGTGATTTTTTGATCTCATGAATTATTTTATATGATTTCATTATAATATTTATCTTATTAACTACCAATATTCATACCATGAATCATGATTATGATCTATGAAAGGTTGGGTATGGACATTTTATGTTATATTCATTATCATATTCACTTATTGTTATCTTTTACATTCATGTGATCATAAATTTATATATCTTGTATCTACCCATACTTTTTATATATGACAAACCTACCATATGTTTTTTCCATGGGCTATGTAGAGAGTTTTAATATAGGATAGGTACATGAAGTGTACTAAATGGAATGATCATGTTGGGAAACATTGCAGATATTTTACTAGATTAGAATATTCTGTACCATGTTTTCAAAGGTAGTAAACTATTAGGGTCTGAGGTAAGTGTCTGTGTAATGTAATTAATATTATTTTAAAAATATTTAATATCCTCGTATAAGAATCCTGGGTCTCTATAATAGATTCTCAATGACTCTATATATGGACAAAACAATACTCAAGGATCCTATGGTCCTCATGGTCATAACATAATGAAACATCTAACTAAGGAATCCCTTCCTCCACACAAGATCTTGATCGACACCCATCCAAAGATACAAATATAGAGCAGAGGCCATAGTAATGGTAGAATACTCTATGAGGTGTTCTTCTAGATCATCCCAATCATGAGACATTCCCAATTTAGAATCATACCAAACAACACTTAGAGACACTTGACTTATACTCAATAAAAAACATTCTGAAATGGGTATTAAGAAAAAATTCTCTATAGTAGAATTCCCAATGGTCCTCATGCCCAAAATGAATGAAGGACCCCATGAGGGCTCTTTAAGTAAAGATAATACTTATGGAAATACCAAAATATAAAAAAGTCATCCTGCCTTCCTGACAAACCATTCATCATCAGGTACTAACTAACCAACAATAGAATCCTAATAAACACCATACCATATGGGAATTATAAACGTCTAAATAAATCATCCTCAAATTACAAGATCATAAACTATTACACAAGGGAATCATAAATAGCCAGTCATACTCATCTAAGAATCATAATGGCATAAGAATTTTTTCCCATACTATTGATCCTACCCAACTCGAACGTTCCAATAGCATTGATGCCTAAACACAGAATCTAAAACCTCATATTATCTAACCTATAAAAACTACTGATGATATACATTGAAAAAATAGGTTCTCCACATAGATACTACTCAGTCTCACCATATGGGATCCATCTAATATAATCTTAAACTAATGTAACCCAGAATTCATAATCCAATGTAAATCCCAAACCACTAGTGTATTATGAATTAAAAAAAATCAAATAAAAAAATCATAAAATGATCTTCAAATCTAAAACACCATTTGAAATGACATTTAACACATAACTGATTCCATTATCACAATCTTTATGATAAATTTTCTAAATGGATTCCTTTTATGTCAAATTCTAGCACTAGGAAAAAAATTGAAAAAAATTATTTATTAGGAAATATTACATGGAATTTACTTTTGGAACATTACATGCACCAAAATTGTCTTATGTGTCCATGTGAAATTTTCCACATGGTGTATACCTTCCCAATGTACATGATTTATGTAACATCCCAAGTAAGTAATGAATAATATATATTTTTATCTATGTCTATTAATGATTAAGATAGTGTTATAGAGGCTTGAAATGAAAATAAATACAATCTTATGCATGAAATACACTAATATTCTTAAAAGATTGTTTTACTGCCTTTTGATGGCAAACCATTTTTGAATCTATATTTTGACAATTTTATAAACTATGTTTGTCAAAATAAACTTATTATTTATGATTGGGACATCAAAATTTACCTTGTGTAAATTTTTGTTATTTTTCTAACAATGTTCATTTTTTAATGAATAGTGAAAAATACTTACTTTTACATCAAAACTGTTTTGTAATCTAATTTATTTATATGATTATATTATGTTTTGAATTGGTTTTGAAGTGAAATTAGAATATATTTTTACCATTTTATCCAATGGTGGTCATTGGAATCAATTTCACTTTGAAATTAGACTTAAACTGCTGTCAATCTTTTGATACTTATTGTTTTGTAAAAACACGCTATTTGCTATGGCAGCGGGAATTAATTATTAAATTAATTAATGTGACTTATATGATTTTAATTTTGTAAAATAGACTTCATTTTTGAATTCGGAATATCAAATATATCTTAGTGTGAATTTTTGCCAATTTTCTGAAAAACTTCAATTTTTGATGAATAGTGAAACCACTAAGTGGTAATCAAGCAAACTGATTTTTCAGTTAATTGAAAGTTTACCACTAATGTGTATTAAATTTTGAAAATACGACATACATGGTTGTCATTAATAAGTAAAATGTTGTTCAATGAGATTAAAATAATTTTTTGGTGATTAGTAACTTATTAAGTTCTTAATCGCGATTAGTGGTAATTAGGGTAGTTTAAGTTATAAATAATGCTTTAATAATAGGAAATGACCTAGACACATGTCCCAACCTTATTGGTTGTGTCATGGCCGACCACGAAAAGCCATGGGTCAACTTGGGGACCCCATGGAGACACTTTGGTTTGGAAATGACATAAATAACTTTTTATTAAATGTTAAGGTAAAAATGACACAAACAACAAATGTTTTACGAAAGCAATTTTTACATGGGGTTATAAAGATCAGATATTTGATTATAAATAGTCATTGGAAAGCTAAAACGATTTCCTACATCATATTATTATTTTTATGATTTTTAGACATTATATAAATTAAATTATTTATGACATAATAATGATGCAGCGATGACATCATTATTTGACGATTTAAATAAAATGGAAAGATAATGTATCATCTTTGAACTACACATGGCCAAAACCAATTGGATGAGTGTATTTCAAACCCTTATCACCATATCCACGAATTATATCAATGTGGGACCTTTTGAAACCGAAACACATTTTCAAATAAAGTAATATTTATTTACTTTCCAAAAGTGCCCCTCCTCTCCTCTTATAAAAGGCCCCCACCTCTACCTCATTTCACACACTACTCAAGCCTTTGGCTCGGCCAAACCCTGCCCATTTACTCTCTCCACATCCCTATCCTAATCCTAGATGATTCCCTTTGGGAAGAATCCTTTCAAAGGAAGCCTTTAGGCTCAACTCAAAAGGAGTTACACTTTTAAAGGTAATTCATTCTCTCATGTTCATTTGTTTTATTTTGCTTCAACAACCCCCTAAACTCTTTTTATTTACTTATTTTGTAACAACACCAGTATCTTCAATATACTAGGATGTTTTTATAAGATTTATTTGAGATACACTCTCACACAACTACATCAAATGGTTAAAGAACATACGGTTTCCGTGGATGGCGAAATTCTGCCTCCCGAAACGATGATTGTTCAATACTCATTTAACACCTTCAAAGGTGGCCATTATGATGTCACTATTTTTATATATGATATATAATATGTTTATGTTTTCCTTAAGCTTCTTTTTTTTCATTTTGGGCATACCTTTATGGTTTCCATTATGGGTAAACACGATATCTTCATTTTAGGAAGTGCGGACTACCGCCCCCTAAAAGTGATTTGATTCGTTAATACCATACGTGGGATGTGTAAAGGATAAAGTTAATGATATTATATATGTTATTATACTGGAATTATAATATACTCTTATATAATTATGATTCCATTCCATAAAATATGAAATTGAAATGGAAGTAGCGTTCATGCGTACGTACGGCTTACCGTCTCCATGAACGGTGCATTTCATTTCTTACCTCTAAATGTGATGTAATATTATAAATGCATGTATGTACTGGATATATATGACATATATGATATCTACATCATGAAAACCATTCTGGATATAATGAACCTTTGACCAAATTAACAACATGTAAGTGTAAGAAGTCTATTTTTGACTTAAGAACCAAATACCGACAAAATGAACATTATTAACTTAATTGATTACATGATGTTCATAACATGGTATAAAAGGGATAATGAACTTGAAAAAGATTCATAGGATAGTAGAGATTAACTCAAGTTTATTATTCAGGAGATTAATGAACGGTCGGGTCAAGTCGGATACGAGGTATGGGACTTCGTCTCAATCTCCTTTCATTGAGGCATATTTTATTTTATACACAACTTTCTTTTATACGGTGTATAAACCCCTTTGACTTTTACGTTTATTCAGAAGGAATCTTTTTATACGAAGCGTTTACTAAACGAAAAAATGGAATGTTTTTGTCGTACGTATGCAGCGACAATGACTTCCCTGCCTTCGTGATCGTTATTTGAGTTTCGGCTTCCTCTACAAGCCATACCTTCTTTTTAAAAGAAAAATAAATACCATGTTTTACTTTTATTTTATTTTAGTATTGAAAATGGTTTTCATAATGTTTTTATATCAATGTGTTGTATTGATATCTCGTGATTGAAATGTGGAAATTTTATGTTTCCTTTATGCATGTTTTATGTGATATGATTATGTTATGGTTCTTGGGCATTATTATGAAGACGGGTGGTTCCGTAATAAACTAAGGGCGGGTGAGCCCGTTATAGCTCTCCAATGCATTGGGTAATGCGAAGGAGTGAAACGTTAAGGTTTCTCCGAAGAGATTTTAGGGAATATACTGTGATGGGTATTCCAAACGTAACCAAGAGGGTTAATCCCTACGCAATAATGTTATGAATGCCTCAAGTTACCTTTATGTCTTATGATTTCTATGATTTATTCATGATTTTATGAGGTATGTTAATGTGCCAATGTTTTATGGGTAAAGTGTGATTTCATACTTATGTATATATGAACTCATGTTTCCTTTCCATGTTTTTATAACCCATACTGAGTTTTTATGCTCATCCCATGTTTTTGAAATGTTTTTCACAGGTCAAGGGAAAGGTACATGATAAGATAATAGATTCAAGGATGTGTCAAGAAATAATCCATGTTTTATTTTAAATGTGTTTCCATTGATGGGAATGAAGAATACTATCTTTATTTAACCACTTTGTTTATATGT
Source organism: Viscum album (assembly GCA_963277665.1). Lineage (NCBI taxonomy): Eukaryota > Viridiplantae > Streptophyta > Magnoliopsida > Santalales > Viscaceae > Viscum > Viscum album. The sequence continues at coordinate 67,385,245 of OY728128.1, forward strand.
GGAATGTAATGCAAGTTTTATGATCTAATTCTCTAAAACTCTAAACCCGAAAAGATCCTCAATGTGTAATCTTGTAATAACTCAAGATTAAGTAAGCTTTAAGGCTAGGGCCTTATAGTTGGTATCAAAGGTCGGTTTAGATAACTTTAGGAGATAGAATTCTATTAAATGATTATCCAAAAATATTTTTTCGAAATGATATAGAATTTAAAGATTACAATGTTGCTTCATCTAAGACATTTTTGTTACGAATGGTTTTCCGTAGAGGAAACAGGGAAGCAGTGCTAGGAAGGCATACAGAAGGAAATAACCTTCCGAATCAGCATCCAGAAATGGTCAGAATTGGAACTGAACAGCTTGTTGCAGTAATGGGACAGTTGACTCAAGTGATAAATGGCGGTGGTATCCATGCACGAGATCAGCCAGAACAACCGCAGAGGAACATGTCAGTGGTGGAACATTTCATGAGGCAACATCCACCATCATTCAGAGGATCATCTGACCCTGTGCCAGCTGAAGGGTGGATTAAAGCACTGGAGAAGATTTTTGATGTCATGGGGTGTTCAGACAATCAAAAGGTTAGTCTTGCTATTTACCGTTTGGAGGGTGAAGCAGATCATTGGTGGTCTATGGTTAAAAATATTAGGGACGCCGATGAGATTGATGCTCTTGACTGGGATGAATTCAAAGGTATGTTTCTTGAGAAGTATTTTTATAAGGCTATTCGACTTAGGATGGAAAAGCAATTCTTGGAATTGAGGCAAGAGGAAGACTCAATGGCTGCCTATGAAGAAAGGTTCACTCGATTGGCAAGGTATGCTCCAAATTTTATCCGGGACCTTGATAGTAAAATCAATCATTTCTACTCAGGATTAAAGCCAAAATATCGAAGGGCATTAGCTTCTCGTGAGTTTAAAAATTATGAAAAGCTTGTTCGATGTGCTGAGAAGGTGGAAATGGAGTTTACCGATGACCAAGTTTTCTATAACAACCAGAAGAAGAAGAGACCGAGGTGGCAGGAGAAAGGTAAGAATTCTTCAAAAAAGTCTGATGGTAAGAGAACTAAGTTTCTACTTTGTGATAAATGTGGCAAAAGGCATGCTGGGGAATGTCTTCTGAATTCTGGAAAGTTCTACTAATGTGGTAAGATGGGACATAAGGCTCGTGATTGCACTGAAAAGGATCATGGTGAAGGTAAGAACAAATTTGATTTACAGTTAGTGAAATGTTACAAGTGCAATGAGATGGGTCACTATGCAAACGAGTGTCCGACAAAGAGCTTGAGTGATGGGAAGCAGTTAGACTACAAGCAGAAAGGGGTGGTGAAATCCTTTGCAACTAATTCAGCAGATGTCGGGCCATCAAATGAAGTTGTAACAGGTACTTTGTTTGTTTTTTCAGATTATGCCAGTGTGTTGTTTGATTTGGGGTCTACACATTCTTTCATCTCTGAAACCTTTTCTAGTAAAATGGGAATACCATCTCAAGAAATGACTCCTGAACTTTTGCTAAAAACACCTGGGGGAAGTGTCGAGGCAAAAAGAATTTACAAGAATCTTCCTATCCTTATCTGTGGAAAGAACCTACTTGAAAACCTTATTGTTCTACCTCTAGTAGAGTTTGATGTTATCCTGGGTATGGATTGGCTCTCTATTTACCATGCTAAGATTGACTGTAGAGCTAAAGAAGTTTCTTTTCAGAAAGACTTTCAGTTTGTTTTCAAGAATGAACCCTTACTTTTGATAACATATCAAGAGGCCTAGAAACTTGTAAAAGATGGAAATGAATATTACCTTGCACTAGTCATTGAAAATAAAGGAACTGTTCAGATTAATGATGTGCCAGTGGTAAATGTGTATCCTGATGTTTTTCCTGATGAGTTGCCTGGAATAATACTAGATCGGGAAGTTGAGTTTTCTGTTGACTTAGTTCCTGATGCTAAGCCAATTTCAAAACCCCCTTATCGAATGGCAAAAATTGAACTTTTATAGTTGAAGGAGCAATTGCAAGATTTATTAGAGAAAGGTTTCATTAGACCTAGCACATCACCATGGGGTGCTCCTGTTTTATTTGTTAAAAAGGAAGATGGTTCTATGAGACTTTGCATTGATTATAGAGCCTTGAATAATATCACTGTTAAGAACAAATATCCTTTGCCTCATATAGATGATTTGTTTGATCAGCTCCAGGGAGCTCAGTTTTTTTCAAAGATTGACTTGAGATCGGGGTACCATCAGCTGAAGGTAAAGGAGGCAGATATTCCGAAGACCGCGTTCCGTACGAGATATGGCCATTATGAATTTTTAGTAATACCTTTTGGGCTAACCAATGCACTTGATGTATTCATGGACTTAATGAATAGAATTTTCCATGAGTTCTTGGATAAGTTTGTGGTGGTTTTCATTGATGATATTTTGGTGTTTTCAATAAGTAAAGAGGAGCATGAAAAACATTTAAGGGTTATCTTGCAAACCTTAAAAGAAAAGAAATTGTATGGGAAATTCAGCAAGTGTGAGTTTTGGTTGCAAAAAATTTCTTTCCTTGGTCACATTGTTTCTAAAGATGGAATAACTGTTGATCCTGTAAAAAAAAGTTGTGGATGAATGGCCAAGACCCACAAATGTAACCGAGATTCGTATCTTCCTTGGTTTGGCGGGCTATTACCGAAGGTTTGTTAGAAATTTTTCACGGTTATCTATTCCAATGACTAAGCTAACTCGGAAGGGTGTTAAGTTTATCTGGACAAAAGAATGTGATGATTGTTTTCAGGAATTGAAAAGAAGATTGGTGAATGCTCCAGTTTTGGCACTACCTTCCAGGAATAGTGAGTTTTTATATACAGTGATGCTTTATTGAAAGGACTTGGTTGCGTCCTAATGCAGAATGATCAGGTAATTGCTTATGCTTCACGATAGTTGAAAACTCATGAGGTAAATTACCCTACACATGATTTGGAATTAGCTGCTGTTGTTTTTGCTTTAAAAATTTGGAGGCATCATTTGTATGGATTAAAGTGTGAAATATATACTGATCACAAAAGTATAAAGTATATATTCAATCAGAAAGAATTGAACATGAGACAAAGGAGATGGCTAGAATTAATCAAGGATTATGATTGTACAATTCATTACCATCCGAGAAAAGCAAATAAAGTGGCTGATGCTTTGAGTCGAAAAAGTAATGCTTCATTAACAATGTTGCGTTTGGAACGTGATCCTTTGGTTAAGGATTTGATGAATTTTGGCATAGAAGTTGTTGGTGAAGGAAGTCCTTCTGTTTTGTTTCAGGTATCAGTGAGATCATCTCTATCAGATAGAATCAAGCAAGCACAGAAGCAAGATAGTGAGTTGCAGAAAAAGGTAGAGCTGGTTCAGAAAGGTAAGTTGCCTGAATTCAACATTGATAGTGATTGTGTTTTGAGATTTGGGAAGCGATTGTGTGTGCCTTTTGATTCACAGTTGAGGAGAGAGTTGTTATGTAAAGCTCATAGTTCTCCGTTTTCAGTTCATCCGGGAAGTACTAAGATGTATAGAGATCTGCGGGAGTATTACTGGTGGGATGTAATGAAAAGAGATATTGCTGATTTTACTGTGAAGTGTCTGACTTGTCAGTAGGTTAAAGCAGAGCGGCAGTTACCGAAAGGGATGCTTCAGCCTTTACCAGTGCCAGAGTGGAAATGGGAGAATATATCCATGGACTTTGTTGTTGGATTACCGAAGACATCTCGAGGTAATAATGCAATCTGAGTTATTGTTGATCGCTTGACCAAATCTGCTCATTTCCTTGCTATACGAGATACTTTCTCTCTTGATCAACTTTCCCGTTTGTTTCTTAAAGATATTGTCAGGTTACATGGAGTTCCTCTCTCCATTGTATCAGATCGTGATCCCAGGATTACTTCTAACTTTTGGAAAGGCCTTTAGAAGTCGTTGGGTACTGAATTAAATTTTAGTACAGCTTTTCATCCTCAATCAGATGGGCAGTCAGAACGAACAATCCAGACATTAGAGGATATGCTACGAGCTTGTTCTATGGATTATCAGGGAAGTTGGGACCAACATCTTTCTTTGGTTGAATTTTCATATAATAACAGTTTCCATTCCAGTATACAGATGGCACCATTTCAGGAATTATATGGGAAGTGGTGTCGAACTCCAGCTTTTTGGGATGAAGTGGGTGAAAGGAAGTTGATGGGACCAGAATTGGTAGAAGAGATGGCGGAAAAAGTTCAGCTGATTCAGAAACACATGAGAACAGCTCAGAGCAGGCAGAAGAGTTATGCGGATAACCGGAGGAAGGATCTATCTTTCGAGGTAGGTGATCATGTTTTTCTCAAGGTTTCTCCTTGGAAAAGTGTGATGAGATTTGGTAAGAAAGGAAAGTTGAGTCCAAGGTTCATTGGACCATATGAAATTCTGGAGAGAGTTGGATCAGTTGCATACCGAGTGGCTTTAACTCCGTGTTTATCTCAGGTACACAATGTTTTTCACGTTTCGATGTTGAGAAAGTATATGCCAGATCCATCTCATGTTTTGAGTCCAGAGGTAGTTCAGTTGGAAGAGAACCTATCTTATGAGGAACAACAGGTCCAGATTCTTGACCACAGGGAGCAAGTGTTACGGAATAAGGTGATTAAGTAGGTAAAGGTTTTGTGAAAAAACCACATGATTGAAGAGGCAACATGGTAATCTAAAAATGCAATGAGGGATAAGTACCCCCATTTATTTGATAAGTAAAGAAATTACGGGGACACAATTTTCTAAAGGGGGGAAGGATGTAACATCCCAAGTAAGTAATGAATAATAGATATTTTTATCTATGTCTATTAATGATTAAGATAGTGTTATAGAGGCTTGAAATGAAAATAAATACAATCTTATGCATGAAATACACTAATATTCTTAAAATATTGTTTTACTGCCTTTTGATGGCAAACCATTTTTGAATCTATATTTTGAAAATTTAATAAACTATGTTTGTCAAAATAAACTTATTCTTTATGATTGGGAAATCAAAATTTACCTTGTGTGATTTTTTGGTATTTTTCTGACAATGTTCATTTTTTAATGAATAGTGAAGAATACTGCATTTTACATCAAAACTGTTTTGTAATCTAATTTATTTATATGATTAGATTACTTTTTGAATTGGTTTTTAAGTGAAATTAGAATATATTTTTTTACCATTTTATCCAATGGTCATCATTGGAATCAATTTCATTTTGAAATTAGACTTAAACTGGTGTCAATCTTTTAATACTTATTGTTTTGTAAAAACACGCTATTTGCTCTGGCAGCGGGAATTAATTATTAAATTAATTTATGTGACATATATTATTTGAATTTTGTAAAATAGACTTCATTTTTGAATTCGGAATATCAAATATAGCTTAGGGTGAATTTTTGGTAATTTTATGAAAAACTTCAATTTTTGATGAATAGTGAAACCACTAATTGGTAATCAAGCAAACTGATTTTTCAGTTAAATGAAAGTTTACCACTAATGTGTATTGAATTTTGAAAATCTGACATACATGGTTGTCATTAAGAAGTAAAATGTGGTTCAATGACATTAAAATAATTTTTTGGTGAATAGTAACTTATTAAGTTCTTAATCGCGATTAGTGGTAATTAGGGTAGTTTAAGTTATAAATAATGCTTTAATAATAGGAAATGACATAGAAACATGTCCCAACCTTATTGGTTGTGTCATGGCCGACCAAGACAAGCCATGGGTCAACTTGGGGACCCCATGGAGACACTTTGGTTTGGAAATGACATAAATAACTTTTTATTAAATGTTAAAGTAAAAATGACACAAACAAGAAATGTTTTACGAAAACAATTTTTACATGGGGTTATAAAGATCAGATATTTGATTATAAATATTCATTGGAAAGATAAAAATATTTCCTACATCATAGTATTTTTTTATGATTTTTAGACATTAAATAAATTAAATTATTTATGACATAATAATGATGCAGCGATGACATCATTATTTGATGATTTAAATAAAATGGAAAGATAATGTAAAATCTATGAACTACACATGGCCAAAACCAATTGGATGAGTGGATTTAGAACCCTTATCTCCTTATCCACGAATTATATCAATGTGGGACCTTTTGAAACCGAAACACATTTTCAAATAAAGTAATATTTCATTACTTTCCAAAAGTGCCCCTCCTCTCCTCTTATAAAAGGCCCCCACCTCTACCTCATTTCACACACTACTCAAGCCGTTGGCTCTGCCAACCCCTGCCCATTTACTCTCTCCACATCCCTCTCCTAATACTAGAGGATTCCCTTTGGGCATAATCCTTTCAAAGGAAGCCTTTAGGCTCAACTCAAAAGGAGTTACACTTTTAATGGTAATTCATTCTCTCTTTTCATTTGTTTTATTTTGCTTCAAAAACCCCCTAAACTCTTTTTATTTACTTATTTTGTAACAACACCTGTATCTTCAATATACTAGGATGTTGTTATAAGATTTATTTGAGCTACACTCTCACACAACTACATCAAATGGTTAACGAACATACGGTTTCCGTGGATGGCGAAATTCTGCCTCCCGAAACGATGATTGTTCAATAGTCATTTAACACCTTCAAAGGTGGCCATTATGATGTCACTATTTTTATATATGATATATAATATGTTTATGTTTTCCTTAAGCTTCTGTTTTTTTCATTTTGGGCATAAATTTATGGTTTCCGTTATGGGTAAACACGATATCTTCATTTTAGGAAGTGCGGACTACCGCCCCCTAAAAGTGATTTGATTCGTTAATACCATATGTGGGATGTGTAAAGGATAAAGTTAATGATATTATATATGTTATTATACTGGAATTATAATATACTCTTATATCATTATGATTCCATTCCAGAAAATATGAAATAGAAATGGAAGTAGCGTTCATGCGTACGTACGGCTTACCGTCTCCATGAACGGTGCATTTCATTTCTTACCTCTAAATGTGATGTAATATTATAAATGCATGTATGTAATGGATATATATGACATATATGATATCTACATCATGAATACCATTCTGGATATAATGAACCTTTTACCAAATTAACAACATGTAAGTGTAAGAAGTCTATTTTTGACTTAAGAACCAAATACCGACAAAATGAACATTATTAACTTTACTGATTACATGATATTCATAACATGGTATAAAAGGAATAATGAACTTGAAAAAGATTCATAAGAAAGTAGAGATTAACTCATGTTTATTATTCAGGAGATTAAAGAACGGTCGGGACAAGTCGGATACGAGGTATGAGACTTCGTCTCAATCTCCTTTCATTGAGGCATATTTTATTTTATACACAACTTTATTTTATACGGTGTATAAACCCCTTTGACTTTTACGTTTTTTAAAAAGGAATCTTTTTATACAAAGCATTTACTAAACGACAAAAGGGAATGTTTTTGTCATACGTATGCGGCGACAACGACTTCTCCGCCGTTGTGACCGTTTTTTGAGTTTCAGCTTCCTCTACAAGACATACCTTATTTTTAAAAGGAAAATAAATACCATGTTTTACTTTTCTTTTATTTTAGTATTGAAAATGGTTTTCATAATGTTTTTATATCAATGTGTTGTATTGATATATCGTGATTGAAATGTGGAAATTTTATGTTTCCTTTATGCATGTTTTATGTGATATGATTATGTTATGGTTCTTGGGCATTATTATGAAGACGGGTGGTTCCGTAATAAACTAAGGGCGGGTGAGCCCGTTATAGCTCTCCAATGCATTGGGTAATGCGAAGGAGTGAAACGTTAAGGTTTCTCCAAAGAGATTTTAGGGAATATACTGTGATGGGTATTCCAAACGTAACCAAGAGGGTTACTCCCTACGTAAGAATGTTATGAATGCCTCAAGTTACCTTTATGTCTTATGATTTCTATGATTTATTCATGATTTTATGAGGTATGTTAAAGTGCCTATGTTTTATGGGTAAAGTATGATTTCATTCTTATGTATATATGAACTCATGTTCCCTTTCCATGTTTTTATAACCCATACTGAGTTTTTATGCTCATCCCAAGTTTTTGAAATGGTTTTCACAGGTCAAGGGAAAGGTACATGATAAGATGATAGAGTCAAGGATGTGTCAAGAAATAATCCATGTTTTATTTTAAATGTGTTTCCATTGATAGGAATGAAGAATACTATCTTTATGTAACCACTTTGTTTATATGTGGAATGTAATGAAAGTTTTATGATCTAATTCTCTAAAACTCTAATCCCGAAAAGATCCTCAATGTGTAATCTTGTAATAATTCAAGATTAAGTAAGGTTTAAGGCTAGGGCCTTATAATTTATTCCCCTATATACTATGTGTGCACTAAAATGGGTAAAAACTAACAAAAATTTACATGTACCCATCATATGGGTCCTAGGGAACCCATATACATGGTAATGTACCCAACATTTTGTTTGGGAAAGTACAATTTGGAACCACTATCCATGTTCATCACCTAGGATCAAGTGGTGTACCCTATACAGATAGGTTCCCCAAACATGGGGATTCTAGCTGAGCCCATAGTCACATGTCGTGCCTTCTATACTCTTTGATAACTATAGGGAAAATGGTATGTAGTACCGAAACAATATCTTGACAAATTATAAATAACAGAGACTATGTGTTATCTCAACAACAAACCTTATACTTGTGTTTTCCAAAACAGAGAACCCCAAAAATGGCTCCAATCCCATTCCCCACTGAATAAGCCTAGATCATGCATCAGAATGTATGGAAGGACTCATATAAGTTTGTAAAATAGTAAAACAAAAAGGATATGGGGACCAATGAAAAAGATATAAAAATTTCAATATAAGAAACCAAATGAGGATACCCATTAGATGGTCGCTCGAACCACCACACCATATACCTGAGGTGACTCCCTAATCCTTCTAGGGTGATGAAAATTCAAAAGGGTATCAAACATATTATCTTTAGAAGGTTAACCCTCAATAAACCAAATAAAAAATATAAAAAATATATATTTAATGAAGATAAATAATAATAAATCACAATAAATACATTTCCAATAAAGAATGGTTTAATAGAAAATTTCAAAACTAAAAACTAAAGTGGTATGAAATGAATGAAGGGATGGAGTGACCAAAATATAGCAGAATCCAACAGGTTCCATGAATCTGATCGTCTGATCACCATTAAATTGTGACTCAAATTTCACCACCATAAACTAAATGACCATACACTACTAGAGGAAGATCACAACAGATCCATCTCCAAATCCATGACCTATAGATTTCGACTAAAAATATGAAGGTAATATTCCCTCCAATAGGAGTATGTATGGTGTGATCCAAATATAGTATAATTATACCCTTATTCCATTTAATCCAATTTAAAAAAAAAACCAAAACTACTTGTTTATAAATATTAAATAATAATTTTTTTTTGTTTTCCACATATTGGAGTAAATTAAACTTGGACTATAGAATTCCTTGATGAAAAAAATTATCTAAAGATTCCAGAATGATTTTTTTATCAAAACAATTTCATTAAAAGTAAATTCCTTTACATTTAATACATAAAATTTTTAAAAATTATTCCGAACTATGATTAAAATGTTTCAAAATAATTTCTAGAAAAACTAGACCATTGAAACCATTTCTTGATTATAGCTTTAAAATATTTAAACAACTAACTCAAATGTAAGGAATCAAGGTCAATAATAACAATGTTACCCAATAAAATTTCAAAAATAATTCTTATAAGGGGGTAAAATTAAATAAATCAAAATTATAATAAGACAAAATATTTTCTATAAAAAAGAAATTTGTTCCAACATTAATCCACACACATTGTAATATATAATGAAAATTCATAACATATGAATCATAGATTTGGGAAACACAATAGGGGAAAAAATATATCGCCACACAAAATGATGTACATACTACTGATAGGATAATGGTAACACATCCCTAAACAGAATCACTCATACATTGCCTCATCTATGACACCCCACTTGATAGGTATTCCATTAAACAAGGGGATAATTACCAGTGTGTAATATCAAAAACCTTGAAGTATCCCACTACTTCCCAAATAATAACATGTGTCCCCTAAATGAAAATATAATGTAGGTGTACAAAGAAAAAATAAAATGTTATGACATGTATATAAAAAACCCCAAGGGATAACACAATAATCACATTCTTCAAACCTCACAATTTTCCTTTGGAAATACCTCCAATACATAATCAAAACATGAATCACACCACAAACTCTAACACTTGGATAAACATAACCTCAAAAACAATACCAAGTGGGATCATAAGAACATAATCAATATTCCATCAATAAAAACATCATGAAATTCTAATTGAGACATTATATTATGAAATATATTATTTAAATTTTGAATTTCTTTTTTAAAATAAATTTGTTAATTTTTTTGAACGAAATATTATTTACCAACAATCATAATCAAGAAAACCAAGAGAAACTGCATTTCAATTTATAAAATAATTCTATCCCATTGAGATTAGGTAACCCTTGAACAAAATGAATGAACAATTTTTCTTCTAAATGAAAACCATATTTTTTATTTTATTAAAACATTATAATTTAAAAAATGACTTTTGAAAATATCTTTCGATTAAGATAACAAATTCCACCATTTGTTTCTTCAGAAAGACCCACTCATGAATGAAAACAATTAAAAAACCAAAACAAGGTATCATATATAAATTAAAAAAAATAAAAAAACATTTTTTGAGCATGAATTATTCAAGGAACTATTTTATGTAAATAACTTCCAAGTAATCACCTAACTCATGGGGTGAAATCCTGACACCTTTAATAAAATCTGTTGGATTATGTATCAAAGGAGGGATCAAAAACATTAAAAAACTCCAATTTTAGAAAAATACATTGTATGTAAATATTCAAAAAATTAAATGTATGGTTAAAAGAGATGAGAAAATTATTGAAAACCAATCCGGGAGGAGGAGGACACCCTATCATCTGGAACAAGGTGAACAATCACCATGGAACCATTGTGAGTCCACCTCAGAGTTTATTTTTGAATGTTAGAGAACCCCAAGGAAAGTAACACCGTCAATGAAGTAGAAATGGGATGGCTTGGGGTTGAATTAGAAATTAAACCAAAGGTGAAATGAAAAATAACTAAATCATGAAAGGTAGCACAACTATGTCAATTTGTTTTCCAAACCCTTCATGGAATACAAAATTTCCCCTTCCTTGAAACCTAAATGGCACAAAATTTTCAAAATAGTTTCCATGATATGTTAAATACCAAGAACTATCCTTAGTCTACCACTACATAGGGAATATGGTTTCTACTATACATTATCCAAATAGTTCCCCACTCTATGAACCACTTAAGACAATCAAAAATAAAAATAAACATGGGACACCCAAAACCCTTTTTCTAGAATTACAATAAGATCACTTACAAGAATGTGACATCTCAAGGTGTCAAAAAATTTCATCCCTTACACATTATTCCCTTGAAATTCCCCAGTAACATTGTTAAAGTGGTAATTCAAATAATATATCCCCTCTATTAAAGACCATAGATCTAATCGACCTACCAAACCATGAATCCATGGACTTGAGTCATGAAAAACTCATCCTTTGGGATATCCACTAAAAAATTATTATGAATTCACCCACATAATACACATATAGGGTCTTAAGAATTATTTTCCCCATAGAATGAAATTAAATATATAATAAAAGATGATAGAGGGATTTCTACACCTATTATATTATTTCATATCAAGAATCGCTATATATCCTACCACTGATCCTACGATACTCCCAAATCCAATTAAAATGTTAGGAGAATGTTTATAAAAACCTATAGAACATCTATGTTTGTCGGGATAGATAATAGCACATCATAATCGAAGGAATCATAAAGAATAATATTTAACAAATAGTAAAACACACTAATACATATTATAAATCTCCCAACATTTATAATATCACTATAATAGTGATACATTATCTTGGTGAACATAAAAGAATGACTGTATCCATTGATTCATGATTACACAAACCATAAAAAAATTCTCAAAACACAAAACATACCTTCCTCATTAAAAAATGGGAACTAGAAAAATTCCCTAATAAAAGAAACTCAATGAAAAAAATGAAATCTAGATCCATTTAATTTTATGGAATACCAAAAATCGAACATCTTATCCCTATTACAGTATCCCATAGACAAGGAATTCCGATTATCCACTAATATAACCACAATTAAAGGTAATCAACATGATAGATAGAAAATAATAATAATGAATTATTGAGGTAAGAACATTTCCAATGATATGGAAATAGGTTCAAAATCCCTTTCAACTATTATATATAAGCTATCATTGTACACAAATGATGGTACATGCTGTAACATCCCAAGTTAATAAAGAACATGAAAATTTTCATATTTATTAATATTTGTAAATTAAATATAAAATATTCATTAAAGTGGACGCTATGTTCCATGGCGTACCAGATACTCAACAATGGGTTTCTTTGAAATCTTACATTTCACTCTAATAATATATTATTATTATTATTAATGGTGTTTAACGGTTATCCGTTGTATTGGAGGGAATGAATAGACTAAATCAAATATGATTATATATGTGTGTTGAATTGTTTTACATAAATCCAATAAAATATAGAGGATTAAAATAAGTAAATAATTAGATTTTAAGCATAAATAAACTAATATTGACTAAAAGGTCGAGTTATCTCCTTTTGATAGAGAACCTTTTTAAAATAAACTTTTTGTCACTTTTATATGTTCTATTTGAAAAAATAAAATTTTTATTTATAATTGGGACACCAAAATTTACTTTGGATAAAATTTGGGTATTTTTCTAATCATGTTTATTTTATAATGAATAGTGGAAAATACTATATTTTAATTCAATACTGCCTTTTAATCTAATTTAATTTATATGGATAGATTATATTTTTAATTGGTTCTAATGATTAATTAGAATATATCTTTACCAGTTAATCCAATGTTAGACATTGTAATTAATTTCAGTTTGAAATTTGACATAAACAATTTTCAATCTTTTGATAGTTATAATTTCTTAAAAAAAAATTTATCGCAAGAATTATTTTTAAATTAATTTCTACCACTTCCGTGTTTTGAATTTAGAAAAATGGATTCCATATTTGGAATCAGTTGGTCCAAATTGTGTAAATAGGTATCTTTTATTTTTAACCATTTTAAATATTTACTTCAGTAAATATTTTATTTTGACAATTAAAGGGTAAATAAAATAAATAAGGGTATAATATAATATTATAATAATATTAAATAACACTAAAATTTGTCATAATCCTATTAGAAGAGAATATCCAACCACGGGAATCCTTGGGTCGATTTTGGGACCCAATGGAGCCACATGGGAGTAAAATGACACTTTATATTAATTAATTTAATGTAATGACAAAAATGACAGAAACAAATATCTTTTTGTAAATAAATTTTTACATGAGATTATATAAGATATATTTTTTTATTATAAATATTAATTAGAAATATAAAAATATTTCCTTCATCATGGTATTTGTTTAATAAATTTTTTCACATCAAATAAATTAAATTATTTATGAAACAATAATGATGCAGTATTTGTCTCATTAATAAATGATTTAAATAAACAAGATAATAAATATTTAAACAACATCCAAAACATGTCTAATTTTTATTCGATGATTTTATTTGGACAATGAGTCATCTTAAAAAAGACTTTAAAGTTTTTTTTACCTTTTGAAACTGAAGTTAAGTTTATAATAAAAAAATTGTTTCAAACTTTCGAAAAGAGCCCCTCCTATCCCTTATAAAAAGCCCTCACTTCTTACACATTTCTTACTCTTCTAAAGACCTTTTCTCAAACAAAATCTGCTCCAACAAGCTCCCAATATCCCAATAATCATCCTAGAAGCCTTAACGTAGGAATAAATCACTTCAATAAACCCTTTTGGTTCTATCAAAAGGGAGTTACCCAATTTAAAGGTAAAATTTTCTCTTAAGTTATTTTGTTTTATATTATTTATCAAACCCCTAAACTCTTTTTATTCCTTTATTTTATAATAAACCCAATATTATAAATATAATTTGTTGTTGTTATGAGATGTATTCAATCTACACTTACACACACATCCATCTAATGAGTGAGGAACAAACTGTTTCTATGGATGACAAACTAACGCCTTACGAAGCGATGATTGTTCAATTATATCCTACCGCCTCTCATGATGGACATTATGAAGGAAATGTATTTATATATGATATATATTATGTTTTTGCTTTTTATATTCTTCTTTAATTTTTGTTTACAAACATACCTTTATGCTTTCCAATATGTGTAAACATGATAATTTCATTTGAGGAAGTGCGGACAACCGACCCCTCAAGGTGATATGATTCGTTCATGGCATACATGGAACACATATAGATGGATTTAATTAAATTATGTAACAAATATATCATATGATATTAAACTCGAATCATAATATACCTATGTATCATTAACTTTTCATCACATTAAATATTAAATAGAAATGAAAATAGCATTCATGTATACGTACGGATTACCGTCTCCATGAACAGTGCATTTGATTTCTTATCTCCAAATTTTATGAAATATTATAAATAAATATATATATATATATATAGTGTAAATATATGATATATAAGATATCTAAATCATTAATATCATTTTAGAGATAACGGAGTTTTGACCTCATGGAAAAATTGTAATTATAACAAGTTCATTTTTAACTCAAATTCCAGACATCAACAAATGTCCTATATGAACTCAAATAATTAGCTAACTATTATTGAAAGGTAATAAGTAATATAAAAGTAATTAAAATGTTACTATGAAATTATAAATTAACTTATGGTTATTATTCAGGAAGAAAGTGGAACATACGAGTCATGTTGGTCATGAGGTAAGTGTTTTCTTATCTCACTTTTAATTCCTTGAGATTTCCATTTTTCACCACATATTTATTGAAGGTGGTGTATTGTGTACTGAAATTTGATATATATTATCATGATTATATTTATATTCAGGTTATTCTGTGAATAATTTGGTGGTTATTAACTTTTTCTCATACGACTCGATTGATTACAACATGGATATGATTTTTCATCTCTCTTTTTATTCCCTCAAGATTCATGCTATATTATCAATTATTTCATTTTGTGTTGTTGATGTACTGCCCATGATTTTATTCTTTTTTAATATACATTAATTTATGGGTATTTAAATATTCATTATGCGATGATTCTTTCATCGGGTGTATGTTTTTTATGTTACCAAATTAGTAAGGGAACCATTCACCCTCCTCTTTTTAAAAGACTTATTTTTGTTATGTCTTTTAATTTACATCTTATTATGTTGGGAAATGTCATTATATATCCTTGTTGATGTAAATTTTATGACCAAGTGTTGAGATATGATTTTCTCTCTCATCAACATATTTTTTTAATTTTAAAGTGGCATAGTTAGGCTGGCAAATTTTTGTAAGAAAACTTCTTATACCAATTTCAATTTTTGGGCTAATCATCTAATTCATGATTATGTCGTGATATTAAAATGTTTGAGTAAAGACTGATTGATTTACACTTAATATCCACTTATATTTGTTGTATTTATATTTTTGACACATAATTATGTAATTTATTTATCCTTAATATAAGGATACCGTCTTTATAAGGTATTTTCTCCCGATTTATATTTCCATTCAGACTTCATTGTTGATATGATCCAACTCACTATTATAGGGTGCATATAATATACTTTGGCATATTATATCATGAATAACTTTATTCTCATGATAATATGAATTTCTTATTAAATTTTATTCCTTAATTATTTTTATTCTAGGGTCTCTCATTTTGTTAAAAACGCATTAACCAAAATTACATTTTAAATGTTTTAAAAGTTTATTCTTATAAATATTTCACATTAATGTGCATGTTTTATAAATGGGTTTAATTATTTATTCAAATGGACCTTAATTTTTTGAAATTGAAATTTATTTCAAAATCTTCAAAGCGGTATGGGAATCAATGATTCAAAAAAAATCTCCTTATTTAATATTTTAAATCGTTTTGAAAATGGTTTGATAAAAGCATTGATTTTTCCCATATTTTGAAATGATATATTCTGATTGAGATGTTGAAATTTTTTGTCCATTATATTTGTTTTATGGGTTATGAATATTTTATGGCTATTAGGAATTTTTTAGGTATATAGGTGGTTTCTTGATAAACCTAGGGTGGGTGAGCCCGAGATAACACTCCAATGAATTGGGTAATGTGACGAAGGTAAAAGTGAATGTTTCTCATAAGATATTTAGGTAATATAATATGATGGGTATAACAAATGTGACTCCCTATGTAGCCATGATAGCTAAAATTTATGTTTGATAAGGATTCCACAAGTTACCTTTATGATTTATGATTTCTGTGTGTTATTCATAAATCTTATACTTTCATGAGGTATGTTATGATTGAAAAGTGTGGTTTCATTGTTTTTTATTTATTAATGTGATAATGTTTTCAATCCTTATTTTATATCCATCACTAATCTTTTAATTCACATCCCATGTTTTTGAAATGTTTTCCACAGGACTTAATGATGAATAAGGTCCATCGATGGGATCAAAGAAAAGTAATGATGTCTAAAACATGGAACTAGACACAATTATCTTTTTCAAGAGTTGTTTATTTTATAAAAAAATGGATACTGAGTAGAAATGTCTACATGTAAAATTCATGTTGATTTGTAAATTTTATGACCTAATTATCAAAAAAAAATATAATCTTGAAAAGATCCTCAAAGTGAATAATCCATTTAATTCAAGATTATGTAATGTTTAAGGACAAGTCTTTATAGTTGGTATCAATGGTCAGTTTAGAAAACATTAGGGATTATGAGTTTTCCTTAAACACGTCATTAGTCTCTATGTCTATTATTTCAGTTAAATTATGTTTTATTATTATTTTTAGATCAAGGAAATTTAGTTATAGATGGAAGGAGGAGGATCTCAAATGACATTCTTATCTCTTCTCGATGACTTGCATGCAATAATTATTGCAAAGTCATGTTCAGATGATTGTGAAACTTTTTTCTAGCATACAACTCACTTGAAACAGTTGTTTGAAATATCAAACACCTTCACTATACCTCGTTATCATCGTGGATCATGGGTTGTATTTAAAAAAAAATCATATTTCCTTAGTATTCTCATATTTTCATGAAAGGTAAATATTATCAAGGCATTTAAAAATATTTTACCTTATCTCAAGATTTTGAAGAAAATTATGATTTTGACAAAGGTGATAAAGAAGGAGACCCTTGTGAAACCTATTTATATTTTCTTTTAAAATATAGCCTCTCAGCACATACTTATTGAATTTTAAAAGGACCGTTAATTGAAAGGTTCCACTCAAATTCGTTCCGACTTTTTTATAGAAATCATGTTTTATCAGATGATTTGAAATTATATGTCATGCATGATTATTTTAGAAAAATATTATTCTCTGAACACCCATATGACCCATGTTATTCAAGGTGTATTTGAATGAAGGAAGCAAATGATTTTGAAGGATCTCTAAATCATTATTACAATGCTCTGATCTTCTACCTACTTGGAAAAGATAATGATGAACCAAGTGGACACGATGATCAAGGTATTGTGTTCTTTATTCTTAGGATCATTTCATTTTATCATATGGTGGTGAAATTAAAAAAAAAGACAATATATATATATGAAATCAAGAATTAATATGCAGGGATCATTATGGTTTGGGTTGAAAATGAGTGGTATAAGGAAACCATTGAGGTTTAAACCAGTTAGGGTTATTTTTTAGTTTTAAATAATGGACAACATGCAGACCATGTGACAACCCATCGTGTTGGACAAAGATGCGGGAATTGAACCCACAAACGTAGTGTGGTTGGGATTTTTCACCTACCACAAAACAATGCGAAGTCCCTAGTAAGTATGACTTACTCTTTTTAGTTAAATTGTTTTATTGATCAAGAATATGTGGATTTTGGATCTTATGTTTTATCAATTGGAAAAACTTAGTATAATAAAATGATTTGGTGATTTAGTGATAAAAGTGATTTTGGAAGACGTTCTCTCTTTTGGGAACACTATATGCTTAAGAAAAATAAAATACTATGGGATTTCAATTGGGGAGTAATGATTGAAATTTTATTTTGGAAGAATATTTGTTTTTATTTTGTACATATATAGATTTGGGTTATTTATGGAAATGATTAACCTATCATAGAAAATTTTTCATTTGGTTAATTATGCTTCAGTATGAGACATTAAGAGTATATTATGTTTTTGGAGATAAATATTACGATTTAATGTGGAATACTCTATGATTAAATCATTTTGATTATTGGGTTTCAATTTTAGTTTGGATTATTTTTAAGAATTTTAAGGACAATTGTGTATTGAATGGTCTTTCAAGAACATGGGGTACTTTTGTTATAAAGGATTACCATTTTGGGGATTATATGATCTCGTACTAACCATTTTGGTTTATTTGATGTTTAAATACAAGGGAAATATATATTTATTCTTTTTTGGATTATGTAATTCCCAAGAATATGATTCTTGTGCATTTTATGTGACTAAGTTTTTTAAATGCTTATTGTTAGGAGAAAAGATTAGTTTTTGGTAGAAACTTATTAAAGGATGAAACTCTACATGAAGGTAAGTATATTTCATCATGTTCTTATTCTATGTAGTAAATTAATTCCTCAAAATTATTAAAGGGGATATAAAACAAAAACGTTTTTGGATTTTGTTCCCCACAGGGAAATTAATGATCGTTTAACACATCATAAGTTTGTGATTTTTTGGTGGTTAACTTCCTCGTAGTCTTGTTTTCTATCACTCTCCACCAGAACATGGTTGTTTGCCCTCCATTCCATATCCATGTTTTAATACATGGAATCAATGTATGGGTTATCTCGGGTGACCTTGGTGATTCTCTTTCATTATTTTAAAGTGATTGTTTTACTGACTCTTCTCCAATGTGGGACATTTAATGAAGTTCCCAAGACCAAATTTATAATTGTGAGGACACAATTTCCAAAAGGGAGGATAGATGTAACATCCCAGGTAAATAAAGAACATGAAATTTTTCATATTTATTAATATTAGTGAAATAAATTTTAATTTTTCTTTAATGGGGACCCTATGTTCGATGGCGTACCTGATACACAACAATGGGTTTCTTTGAAATCATACGTTTCACAATAATAATATAATATTATTATTTTAAATGGTAGTTAACACATAGACATTGTATTTGCAGAAATGAATAGAACTAACTACAATATTATTATACATGTTTGTTGAATAATTTTGTTTCATCCAATTAAAGTTAGAGGCTTAAAATAAGTAAAGAATTCGATTTTAAGCATAAATAATATAATATTCACTTCAAAGTCTATTCACCTACTTTTGATGGTGAACCTTATTTAAATCTAATTATTTCTCTTTTATATGATCTATTTTACAAACTAAAATTAATCTTTAGAATCGGGACACCAAAATTTACTTTTGATGAAATTTTGGTATTTTTCTGATAATGTTGATTTTTTACTGAATAGTGAAAAATACTATATTTTAATTCAAAATTGTGTTTTAATTTAATTTATTTGTATGGTTATATTATATTTTTAATTGGTTATAAAGGGTATTTAGAATATATTTTTACTAGTTAATCCAATTTTTTACATTGGAATTAATTTCACATTGTAAATGGACATAAACAAGTGTCAATCTTTTGATAGTTATTATCTCTTAAAAACACCCTTTTTAGTTTTGACAGTGGGAATTAATTTTAAATTATTTTTTGACACTTATTTGTTTTGAATTTAGAAAAATTAATTCCATATGTGGAATCGGTTGGTCCAAATTAGGTAAATAGATAACTTTTATTTTTAGACATTTTAATTATTTACTTCAGAAAATATTTTATTTTCTATTATTAAAGGGTAAATATAATAAATAACGGTTAAAGATAACATTATAATAATATTAAAATACCCTAAAATTTGTCTTAATCCTATTATATGATACATATCATACCATGGAAATCCTTGGGTCGAATTTGGGACCCCATGGAGCCGCATAGGAGTAATATGGACACTTTATAATAATTAATTTAAAGTAAAGACAAAAATGACATAAACAAATATCTTTTAGTATTTAAATTTTTACATGGGGTTATATAAGTTATCATTTCGAATATAAATATTAATTAGAAAGATAAACAGATTTCAAACATCATGGTATTTTGTTTTATAATTTTTGGACATCAATTAAATTAAATTATTTATGATAATATAATGATTCAGTATTTACCTCATTAATAAATTATTTAAATAAACAAGGTTATAAATTTTAAAATAATATACAAAACCAGTACAATTTTTATTGGATAATTTTATTTCAACAATGATTCATCTTAAATTATACTTTAATGATTTTTTGACCTTTTGAAACTAAACATGAGTTTATAATAAAATAATTGTTTCAAACTTTCTTAAAGAGCCCCTCCTCTCCCTTATATAAAGATCTCACTTCCTACCCATTTATCACTCTTATCAACCCTTTGGGCCATACATAATCTACTCTAATAAACTCCCAATATATCTCTCTTCATCCTAGAATCCTTACCTTATGTAAAAAGCACTTCAAGAAACCCTTTTGGTTCAATCTGAAGGGAGTTACCCGATTTAAAGGTAACGTCTTCTCTTAAGTTCTTTTGTTGTATTTTAATTCTCCAACCCCCAAAATATTTTCATTCCTTTATTTTATAAAAAAACATTATCCTCAATATAATAGGATGTTTTTATGATAAGTATTAGAACTAAACATACACACACCTCTATCTAATGGGTGAAGAACATACTGTTTCTCTGGATGGAAAACTAACGCCTCACAAAGCAATGATTGTTCAATTATCTCCTACCAACTCTCATGGTGACCATTATGATGGAACTATATTTATATATGATATATATTATTATTATTTTGTTTTCTATATGATTATTTAATTTTTATTTACAAACATTCCTTTATGATTTCCAATATGTGTAAACATGATAATTTCATTTGAGGAAGTGTGGACTACCACCCCCTCAAGGTTATTCGATTCGTTCATGACATACTTGGATCAAATAAATATGGAGTTAATGAAATTATGTAAAATATATATCATATGATATTAAACTTTAATTATAATATACCTATGTTTCATTATGTTTTCATCCCATTAAATATTAAATAGAAATGAAACTAGCGTTCATGCATACGTACGACTTACCGTCTCCATGAACGGTGCATTTCATTTCTTAACTCCAATGTTTATATACAATTATAAATAAATAAATATATATATATATATACATTGGATATTTATGATATATAAGATATAATATTCCTCAATATCATTCTAGAGATAATGGGTTTTTGACCACATGGAAAAATTGTAATTAGAATAAGTTCATTTTTAACCCAAATTCGAAACATCGACAAATGTCCGATATGAAGTCAAATAACTAACTAACTATCATTGCAAGGAAATAAGTGATATAAAATTAATTAAAATTGTTACAATTAAATTATAAATTAACATAAGTTTATTATTCAGGAAGAACAAGGAACAATGAGTCAAGTTGGACACAAGGTAAGTGATTTCTTATCTCACTTTTAATTCTATGAGATTTCCATTGTTAACCACTTATTCATTGCATTTTGTATATTGTGTACTTCCATTTGATATATATTATCATGATTATATTTATATTCATGGTATTTTGTGATTCATTAGGTGGTTATTACCTTATTCTCATACGACTCGATTGATTACAACATGGTAATAATTTTTCGTCTCACTTTTTATTTCAGTGATATTTATGCTGTAATTCCCACTATTTCCTTTTGTGTGGTAGATTTAACACACATTATTATATTATTTTTGTAATATAATTAAATTTATGGGTATTTAAATTTAAATTTTGTGATCTTTCTTTCAGGGGTTGTATTTTTCGTATGTTACCAAATCGTTATGGGCACCTTTCACCCTCCTCTTTTTAAAATAATTCTTTTTGTTATGTATTTTAATTTTCATCTTATTATATTTGGATATGATCCTATATATCCTAATTGATGTAAATTTTATGTACAAGTGATGAGATAAACCATTCTATCTCATCAAATTATTTTCTGAATTTTAATGTGACGTCATTAGGCTGTCGAATTTCTGTAAGAAAACTTCTTAACCCAATTTCAATTTTTGGGTTAAACATCTACATATTGATTATGTCATGCTATGAATATGTTTGAGTAACCTATAATTGCGTTAAAATTAATATAAGATTATATTTTATGTATGTATATTTTTCACACATAATTATGTAATTTATTTACCCTTAATCTAAGGATATCGTCTTTAAAATGTATTTCGTCTCAATTTACATTTCCATGGACACGACATTGTTGATATGCACCAATTCACTCATATAGGGTGTATATACTGTCATTTGGCATATTATATCATGAATAAATTTTTTCTCACTATATAATTAAGTTATGATTAAATATTATTCCTCATTTATTTTTATTCTAGGGTCTCTATTTTGTTAAAAATTCTTTAACTAAAATATCATTTTAAATGTTTTAATGGTTTATTCTTCTAAATCATTCTAATTAATATCCATGTTTTAAAAATGATTTTAAGGGTTTATTCATCTAGAAATGAATGTTTTGAAATTTAAATATATTTCAAAATATTAAAAGTGGTATGAGACACTTTGATTAAAAAAATCTCTTTATATAATATTTTAAATGGTTTGATAAAAGCTTTGATTTTATCAATATTTTAAAATGATATATTGTGATTAAAATGGGGAAATGTTATCATTACATTATGTTTGTTTTATGGGTTATGAATATGTTATGGATATAGGGAATTGTTTATGTATATGGGTGGTTCCATGATAAACCTAGGGCAGGTGAGCCCGAGATAGCTGCCCAATGCATTGGGTAACATGGCGGAGGTAAACGTGAATGTTTCTCCTAAGATATTTACGAAATATAATGTGATGGGTATACCCAATGTGACTCCCTATGTAGTTATGATAACTATAATGTAAGTTGGATATGGATTACACAATTTACCTTTATGATTTATGATTTCTGTGTGTTATTCATAAATCGTATAATTTCATGATGTATGTTATGATTGAAAGTATGGTTTCATTGTTTTTTATTTATTGATAGGGTTATGTTTTCATTCTTTATTTTATATACATTACTTATATTTTTATGCTCATCCCAAGATTTTGATATGTTTTCCATAGGACTTAAAGATGAATAAGGGCCAAGGAAGGGATCAAGTAAAAGCCATGCTGTCTATAACATGAAACGAGACATGAATCTTTTTTTTCAAGAGTTTTTTATTTATAAAAATGGATACTGTGTAGAATTGACTACATATAATATTCATGTTGTTATGTAACTTTTATGACCTAATTCTCAAAAACTCTAAACCTGAATAGATCCTCAATGTGAATTATCCATTTAATTCAAGAATATGTAATTTTTACAGACGAGTCCTTATACATGTTCCATGTAAAAAAACAAATTTTCATAAGAGAATTTCCTAAAAAATGATCAGATTCCAACACTCCCACTTAAGTGGAAATGATGAACACTTACCACATAAAATTTAGTTCTAAAAATATTTATTCATATTTATAAAAATCTCAGAAAAACTTTCGATTCTGTCAAGGATAGACACAAAGATGGAAGACCATCCGAGATGACGTGCATGAGTTACTGACTTGTCCAAACATTCCTCACTGTAAAAACACCAATTTTAACACCCCATGGTTTTAAAAAAAACTAAATTTAATTCATGAATACCTGATCATCAACAAAATGAAACATTGTTTTATGATGATAGTTATAAACTACCTATAATAAATAATTTTCCCCTTTTGTTTTGTGAATTTCAAAAAATGGACATACATGTTTATGATTAGTAAGTTATTTGGAGTCTGATAGGTCCAACATAATTTTTTGGTAAATATTAACATACCTATATGAATATTAAATTGATCAAATGTATAATAAACCCACCCATGAACGTATAATAAAAAATGCATCTTATAAGCGATAATATGATCATTATATAAATGTTTTTATTTGTGTAAGTCATAAATATTTAATGAAAATTTTATGATTAATTAAATAATTTAATTTTATTCATAAAATGTAAACATAAATTATTATTTTATTTCTTTATAGTTATAATATAATTTTATGAGACCTATATTAATTTTTCATGGTGTTATAAAATGATTAGTAGTTTTAAAATTTTTATTTTTTGAATAAATTATGATTATAATTTAAAATTTTATTTCACCCATTTGTAGAATTATTTTGATAAATAGGGTTCATTTTTGAATTTTACATTTCAAAAAATAGTTAGAGTGAATTTTTTGGATTTTTCTGAAATAGATGCATTTTCAGTGAATAGTGAAATCTTATAATTTAAGAAATGTAAAAAATAAATTAATTTCGGAATAATACATGAGTCAGGGACTTCGTAAATGGAAATTATCTAGAAATAACATACACATATTGCTGTATTTAATCATGGAATAGTCACTATTTCATATCTTGAGGAAAAATAATAAAATAATGAACAAAATAATTGAAAACACCTCCTCTCCTCTACTATAAATACCACCCTAACCCACATCTTCCTCTCAAACCTCTCAGGGTTTTGTGAATTGCCTAAATTAGTCCCAATTCCGTCAGAGAGGCTCTTCACCATGTCCAAGAACTAATGGTCTCACCATGTGGCCAATATCATAGGCCTTATGGCTGATCACAAGGAGATGAGATCAAGAGATAAAAATACTCTTTCTATTTCATATTTTTTTTCTTTTCTGTTGTTTTATTTTCATATAATCTATTATCCCCGCATAATCATAGAGGAATGTCAACCCCATTATCTTGTGTATATTGGATTTTTATCATGTTCATGGAACAATTCCTCATCATACTTCTTATCCAGTCAATCTAATTCTAAAAACTAAAATACCATCCTTGATGTGTCAATTTATTGACATCATGAATGATGTGTCTATATATTATTTTTCGTCCATTAGATATGTTCATAAAACCATTAATATAGTACCAAATATTTAATTATAAATATTATATGATATATTATGTTCTATAACAAGTGTTTATCTATAAATTCTCACTCCAATTAAATTTTTAAGAGACTTTTCTATTAAAAATGAATTTAAATGTCTCTTTAATTAAATTCTTAACATTATATGTATATATATATATAAATATATATATATATGTATATGTAAAGGGTTATTTCTCTAAATTTCATGAGTCTTTATTACTATTATATGTTCATAGGAAATAGTTATGTTGGTTTGTGCCCATTATAGCTCATGATATGTTGTGTTAAGATCATTATAGTTGATGATATGTTAGGATGATCCCAATATAACACAATATATGTTGTATTGAGCCCATTATAAATCAATATTTTATAGGTGAGTCCCATTATAGCTCTCCAATGCATTGGGTACTCTAGATATGGAAGTTGACTGAATAGTTATTCTAGGTGTAAGGGTGATTGTTGTAACGACCCAAAATTTATTCCATGGAAGTTCATTTCTTATAAATATGTCACAATAGTATGAAATCATAGTATAATGAACTAATATGTTCTATATGAACCTTAAACATATGTTTTTCACTTTTGAGATGTGAAATTCAAAAATATGACATACACGGTTGCGATAAATAAGTTACTTTGAGTCCGATATGATACACATAATTTTTGGTGAATAGTAACCTAACCATAGGAATAGTAAGATACACTTTTTAACAGTGATAACCAAAAGAATATTAAACTTACCAATGATAGTATATAAGAAATATTGAAGTGGATGTACAATATACCTATGTTTTGGAAGATGTAAATAAAGGTTAAAAAACTTTTTTTAAGAAAAAATAATGATTCTAAATAAAAATTAAATTAATCATAGTTAAAAAATTATTTTTGAAAAATGGATTACATTTTTGTATTCTAAACCTCAAAAAATGGTTAGGGTGAATTTTTGGTATTTTTCTAAAAAACATGTATTTTTTATTAATAGTAAAATAGGATAATTCACAATAAATGCTAAAACCTGATTTTTTGCATCATGAATGAGTCATGGATCATGTAATCCCATGTGTCTTGAACAAAAATGAATTTATTACTAATCTTGGTCATCGAATCATCATTAATACTGGACTTGGGGGAAATTAAAAAACTAATGATTAAAAATTTAAGAAAAACTATCCTTTCCTCCATTAAAAATATCCCCCCTCATTCCCTCTTCTCTTCACTACTCTATGCCTTTACGCTC
The DNA here is from genome assembly GCA_963277665.1 of Viscum album. Lineage (NCBI taxonomy): Eukaryota > Viridiplantae > Streptophyta > Magnoliopsida > Santalales > Viscaceae > Viscum > Viscum album. The sequence goes on from OY728128.1 coordinate 67,411,802, forward strand.
TTAAATTTTCTACCCAATTACCCTTAAATAGTCACTATTCGCTTCCAAATATATTTTTTTCTTTCCAAAAGGCCAAAACACTTTCCCTTATGGTTGTTCTCATGGAGGTAATTTCAAGAGGTAAACCACCCTTCTTTTTCATTTAGTTCCATTTCAATTTATCCACTTTTGATATACAATCCTCACATCCACTATACAAATGAAAATGATGATCTTGTATCATATATATATTGTAATTAATTATTGTTAATGGAATAACCATCATCAATATTCTTACTCTCTCCCATTTCTTTTATAAAGGAAATCATCAACTATGAGGTTTCAAATTTTTAACCTTCGTGTGGACGATGAAGATTCGTTCTTCAATTTATCTTTAATTACATGTCACAAAACCATTTGGATGGATGAACCAGACTATTATATACTTATTATAACTTAATTATTATTTTTTAACCATTATTAAAACATATTATTTAATCATATGAGAAAACTATTTCTTAATAATTAAAATACCGCTAAAATAATCTAAGTGAATGTCATTATTTTTTCCTCTAATGATTCTTCCTCTTTCCATGTAACCAAATTTTTGAAATGACCATTAACACATAGTGATGTTAATAAATAATATTTAATATAAATTCAGGAGATTTACAAACATTCCACATGAACTCCATTACAAAAAAACAAGTTAGATGATTATGAAAATTAAGAAAATGAACACTCTAGAACGGCTAAATTTGATATTATAACATATCAATAAAGACATAAATGAACTAAAAATATTTATAATAATCTAAATATATGTATAATTTTTTCTTAGTAATGTTATTAATAAGTATAATTTCATATTCCAGAAACATAAGTTCAAGAGTGGGGCACAATTGGACTTAAGGTAATGGTTTTTCCACCTGAACTACCATTTTCATTCATGTCACGTTTATTGTCTAATTAACTCAATAAAATTCTAATGTATTATTATCTAATACTAAAAAAAATCGGTGTTAGTGTTGTCAATATATTTACCAACCAGAATCCTTCCTTAATTAATGCAGAGGTACGTGTATTAAAAGTAACTTTCAAATTTATTTTCGAAGTACACGCCTGTTTTAAGGGAGTTTCTCAAATTCTTACCTATTTTCAAGGGAACACTACAATCTGTTTTTTGACACCATTTTACTTATTAAATAAATAATTTTATTATGAAATTAATATGTTACTTAAATTCTGGTTTTATACAAATAATTTTCCAAAAGAACTCTTCTTTTTAAAGTAAAAGGGTATTTATCTCAATAATTAATTAAAGATTTTATAAGAGTATATTAATCTATTTCCACACTGTTGTTGATTTTTATGTATTATTGGTATTATTATTTCATGGTATCATTTACCATATTTAATTTAATTGTTTATAATAATATTTCCTGTGGATGTGCTATCTAAAAACCATTCTCCAATTTACTCTGAATATTTACTGTTAATGCTTAATGATCAGGGAATGTTTTGTAAACATCATATATTAGTTTCAATATGAATGTATGCAAAGATTATATTAATTCTAGTTCATACGATGAGTTAAATATACATAGAATGTTTCAGGTGTGGCCCACTATATCTCCTTGGTTCATTAGTAGGTCTCATGAGACAAACTACAGTTTTGATACATGGCCTTGACAAAATGATTATTTATTGTCTTGGCACAAGGCCTTGATGATATGGTTATGTAGTCCAGAATTTGGAATTAACTAATTATGAAAATATTATTGATGGTCCATGTGGTTATTTTACTAGTATAATAACCATGATTATGTCATATTATGTAAATATTAACACAATTCATATTTCTGCCATATTATATTCAAGTTATTTTTAAAGGCATGTGTTTTCAATTAATCACCATGTATAATGTTTATGTTATATTTTTATGTATTTCTTACTCTTACTGACCATTTGAGACTACCTATTTCTTATATTTCATGCTCTCTGTACAAGAATAATTTTAGTATGAATGACATGCAGAAATAACATTGGAGTTATAGAACTTGTTTAAGGAGTTTTTATGTTTTTTTTCAGTTCAAGTTGTAATGTTGAAAATATGTATGTATCTTATTTCAAATTAGACTAATCTAGTTGGTCCGTCAGGATGCTTATTCTTTGTTTATATTCCAATTTAATCCAATAAGGCACATGCTATAGGCAATTGGGGTCAAGTCTTTACAGTTGGTATCAAAGGGAGTTTAGTTGAATATTTGGAAAGTAGATTTAGAAAATGTTGATTAGGAAACAAATCCTTATGTTAGTCTTGAAGAATAAGAATACAAGAATAACCTGGTATTTTGTTAAGGATTGTATTATGTTGGTCATTCTAGAAAATAAATTGTAATCTGGATATAAATTGGTAGATGTGGCTTTGGAAAAGATATACCTTGGAGTGAAAGCACTGAGAAGGAGATTCAGGCTTGACCTAGGGTATCCTAGTACATGACAATAGTCCTTGATGCACTATTGGTATTGAAAGCCCCACGAGATATGCATAGTTATCATTTTCTTTTAAATAAATTATGAAGGATTAAATTAAATTTTTTTCCTGAAAGAATCCATTTTTTTGAATATGGGGTATTCCATGCCTAGGATTTCAATTTACGCTAATTATTTTTCTAAGATAAAGTTATAAATAATGATTCATATCCTACTATAGTGTCTGAAATTATTTAGAAATGGTGCATTGTAAATGCAATGGAAACCGCATGAATGTGCCTGTCCCATGTGGGGATTTCCCTCTAGTACAAGATAATGATATTGTTTATTTTGCTGTGACTAGTGATGATAAACTCATAACTATAATGGGAAAACTTACTTAGGTTATGAATAATAACTTTACTTGTAGGGAGAATTTGGATCCTCCACATGGAGGAGCTATGTTATATCACATTATTCGACAACACCGTCCATCATTCAATGGGAATACAAACCCATTTGTAACAGAGTAGTGGATATGTTCCCTAGAGAAGATATTTCTCACTTTGCGATGTAACGAAAGAGACAAGGTTCTCATGAATGTTTATCATCTATCAGGATATGTGGATCAATATAGGTCATTAATCCAAAGCACAAATAAGGAGGATGAAACATTATCAATGGAATAGAGGGATTTTAAAAAAATATTTCTAGAAAAATATTTCTCTCATGAACAACAAGCATATATGGAAAGGTAATTCTTTAACAAAAGGAAGAATAAGGATGAAAATGTTTCCAAGTATGAATACAACAATAAATGGATATAAAGGCATATTGCAGACTGCATATGTAATCAAAGGAGAAAAATATATTGATTTTTTTATGGTTTAAAACTATTTCCCTGAAGGGCTCCAGTCTCCCAATGTTTCTCATTATATAAAGATATAGTATCAAGTACTATCAACACATAAAAGTAATTTTCTATGTCGTACTAATTTAATAGGAAATAAGAGAAGAAGAAGAATACAGAAAACTCAATGATAGGAAATACAGAAATGGGGAAGAAGGGAAGAATTGAGTTTCTATCCTACTATAATTGTGGAAAGAAACACCCAAGTGCTTTCTTGAATTGAATGGGAGTCTGTTACAATTTTTGAGAAAAATGCCACCTATCTCAGGATTTTTAGGGGAAGGAAGAAGCTACCAATATTCAATGCTTCAATTGCTGGTATATGGGAAATTATTCACATTAATGTCTTAAGCGCCAGCGGAACATTCCCCAAAGATGGGAAAGGGTTAAAGTCCATGCATATACAGTGAGAACCATAGAGGTTGAATGTCCTAACAAAGTAGTGGACGATACATTGATCGTTTCATCAAACTTATCTAATTCTTTATTTGATTCTGGGTCATCACATTCATTTATATCTATCCAATTTTAAAATTAAAATAGACATGCCCAATTTGATTTAATCAATGAGTTATCAGTAAAAACTCTTAATGGATGTTTCATTCTAACAATGGTGTGTCAGATAGTCCCCCTCAGGACACATAAATGTGCTTTATTTTCTAACCTTATCATCATACCAATGATTGAATTTCATAATATTCTCAGTGTGAATTGGATATCAAATTTTGATGCAAACTTATATTATAAGAAGAAGGAAGTTACAACTTTTTAGAAGGGCGTTTAATATCTTGTCTTCAAGGAAGAAACATCCCCATCTGATTCTCACCTAGATCCACCCCATTTATCTCTACTAAATTAAATTATTGGGGAGTAATGGAATCAAATAAATATGGGCGTGGAGAAGAATGTACAGATAGAGGATTTACATATTGTGGAAGAATATGTTGATGTCATTTAATAAGACTTACAAGGACATCCTCCAGAGTGGGAAATTGAGTTTTCCATTAACATATTTACTGGTTCAAGGCACATATCAATGAAAAAATATAGAATATCCACTGTAGAGTTAGTGGAGATGAAGAGACAACTAGTGAAATTGAGTGATTAAGGATTTATTCACCCTTATTTTTCTCCTTGGGGATCCCCTATTGTTTTTATTAAGAAGAAAGATGGTTCTATGAGGTTGTTAATTTATTACTGGGAAATTAATGCTATTACAATAATTAATAAGTATCCTCTACCATGACATGATGATTTATTTGATCAACTTCATGGAGCACAATATTTTTCAAAGAATTGTCTTCGATCTGGATATTATCATTTTTTTGTTAGGATGGAAGACATTCAAAAAACAGAATTTTGAACCCGGTAAGTGCATTACGGGTTTACAATAATTCCTTTTTGGAATGACTAATGAAAAATATATTTTCATAGATATGATTAACAGAGTTTGGAAGGAATATCTTGATGAAATTGTAGTGGTGTTTATTGATGATATCCTAGAATAATCTAAAAGCAATGAAGATCTTGAAAATCACCAGCATATTGTTCTGAAGACTCTTAGAGGAAAGGAATTTTTTGGGAAGTTTAAGAAGTGTTTTTTTCACACCAATAAGTCTCATTAAGGGTCACATTGTCTCTAAGGATGGAATATCATTAGATCCTATGAAGACAAAGGCTGTGCAAAAATGGTCTACTCTAAAAAACATAACTGAGGTACATTGTTTTATTGTTTAACAGGTTATTATCAGTGTTTAGTTCGGAATTTCACCTATTTAGCCAAACCAATGACCAATATCAAATGGAAATTGGTTAAGTTCATATGGACCATGGAATGTGAATAATGTTTTGATGAATTGAAGAGGAGGATAGTGAATAACCCGATCCTAACCCTATCATCGGGGAATGATGGTTCTGTTATATATAGTGATGCATCATAGAAAGGACATGGTTGTGACCTTATGCATAATGAATAATTTATTGACTATGAATCTATGTAGCTAAAAATTCATGAAAAAATCTATCCAATTCCTGTTCTTGAGTTATAAGCCGAAATATTTACTCTGATCATATGGTGACATTACAACATAGCAAAAAAATGTGAGATATACACAGATCATTAGAAATTAAAATTTATATACTCATAGAAAGAACTCAACATAAGAGAAGGAGATCTATTGAGATACTCAAAGATTACGATTTCATAATACACTACCACCTGGGGAAGGAAAATAATGTGGCATATGCTTTGAGTAGAAAAGACCACAGAATTCTAAACAAGATGACAGTTGAAAGGGATCCTATGTTCTTGGATTCAGTAAAGATAGATATTGGAATTATCATGGAAGGTAACACATCACTAATTTATCAAATATTTTCAAAAAAATATTTATTAGAAAGGATAAAATATTCTAAGACTGTTGATGTAGAGTTTCCAAAAGAAATTAATGCTATAAATGATGGGAAGTTGACCGACTTGTATTTGATGGTGAAATTTTAAAATTTGGAAAGAGACTCCATGTTACCACTTTTCCGGAGCTAAAGAGGGAACTATCGGATGATTCTCATAGCTCTAATTTCTCAACACACCCATGTAGAAAAAATATTTTTAGAGATCTAAAGGAAAATTTTTGGTGGGAAAACATGAAGAGGGAGATTGCTGATTATGTGACGAGATGTTTTGGGTTTTCAACAGGTGTACGCTGGATGAAAACATCCTACAGGATCCATGAAACCTCTTCCTCTTTCTATTCATATATGGAAATGGTATGATATTACGATGAAATGTTTCATGGGGATACATAAGACTCCAACAAATATTGATGCGATATGGTTCATTATTGATCATCTTACAAAATCAGTACATTTTATTACTAAAAGGTAAGATTTACCACTTGAACATTTTGAAAGACTATATATTACTGATTTTAAAGACACAATGGTGTACCATTTTCAATTTTTTCAGACCATGATCCCTATTTAACATCAAAATTCTAGAAAAGACTTTAGAAGGCCCAAGATACTGATTTTGTTTTGAGCACAACCTACCACCCAAAAATTGATGGGTAATCAGAACAGTCTATAAAAACATTAGATGACATGTTGAGGTCATGCTAACATGACATTCATGTCACGTGGGACCTGTATTTACCTATCATATAATATTACTACAACAATACATTACATTCAATTATTCAAATTGTACCATATGAAGCATTGTATGGAAAGAGATGTTGTACACCAACTTGTAGGGATGATATTGGTGAATGAAAGCTCATAGGCCAAGAAATTGTTGAGGAAGAAATGAAAATACCGAATATTATCCAAACACATATAAAAAAAATCTCAAAGTAGGTAAAAGATCATTGATGATAACTGAAGGACGGATTTGGAATTTCAATAAAGAGATTGTGTTTTCTTAATGGTATCTCCATGGATGGTTATTATATGATTCAATAACAAGGGAAAATTAATTCCCAGGTACATCGAAACTTTTGAAATTAGGGATCGAATTTGAGTCGTAGATTACCATTTTTCAATTCCACCATGTCTCTACAGTGTTCACAATCTGTTCCAAGTATCAATGTTAAGTAAATACATGACAGAACCAACACATGTACTCACTTATGAAGAAATATATCTTAATCCCAATCTATCTTATTATGAAGAGTCTATCAATATTTGTGATACATGAGAAAATGTATTGAAAAACTGGATGACACATCTGGTAATGGTTCTTTGGAGGAACATTTAGATGGAGGAAGTAACATGGGAGCCAGAGGAGCTTATGTAGAAGACATACTCAAATCAATTTAGGTAACAATTTTGTGAATTTCGAGGACAGAATTTTTGTGAGGGGAGAATGTAACGACCCAATATTTATTCAATAGAAATTTCATCCTAATAAATATGTTATAATCACATGAAATCACAACATAATATACTACTATGTTCCATTTGACCCATAAACATAAGTTTTTCACTTCTTTGATGTGAATTTCAAAAACCTGACATACACAATTACAATCTATAAGTTATTTGGAGTCTGATAAAAAAACAAAATTTTTGGTGATTAGTTACCCACCCTATTGAATACTAACATACTATTATGAATAGTGATATAAACTAAAGAATTGTAAACTTACCTATGATATTTTATAGACAATATTCAACTGATGTACGATATACCTATGTTTTGGAATAAGTAAATAAATCATTTAAAACTATTTTTTAGAATAAATTATTATTTTAATTAAATATTAAATTTATAATATTTATAAAACTATTTTTGATAAATGGACTACATTTTGGGATTATACAATTTGAAAAATTGTTTGTGTGATGTAATGGGATTTTTCTAAATAAATACAAATTTTTTATGAATAATAAAATACAATAATTACCAATAAAAGAAAAAATCGATATTTTTGCATCTTGGATGAGTCATGGATGATGTATTCCACTTTATTCAAACTCACATGGATTTATTACTATTCATGGTCATGTAATCATCACTATTTCCTGTCTTGAGAGAAATTAATAAACTAATGATTAACAAATTCTGAAATCCCTCCTCTGCTCCACTATAAAAATCCCCCCTCACTCCCTCTTCTAATCACTATGATAAGCCTTTAAGATCCTCAACATTCATCCCAATTAGACTTCCCTAGTAACTCCCCACGTCCACGATGCTCTTGTTAAATCCAAAATACCAAAACCCATTCTTTTTAGGAGGTTCTCAAGGAGGTTATTTCTAGAGGTAAAGCAACCTTATTTTTCATTTAGTTCCATTTCAATTTATATTCTTTTGTTATCCTCTCCTCACATATTCTGTCCAAATGACAGTGTTAGTTCATGTATAAACTATATACTGGATTTATATCATGTGAATGGGTGGACCATCATCAATATTCTTACTCTCTCTCCCTTTTATTTTATAAATGAAATCAACGTCCATGCGGTTCCAAATGTTTTACCCTCGTAGACGACAGTGTTCCATTCTACAAATTATTTTTCATTACTGGTCAAGAAATTTTTTTTATGGTTGAACCATATTATAATATATGTATTATAACCAAATTAATATTTTTGAACCAGTATACATAGATATTATTAAATGTTATGACCAAACAATTTTCTAATAATCAAAATGCCGCTAAAACAGCCTAAGTGAATGTCGTTAATTTTTCATCTAATCATTCTAACTCTTTCCATGTAACCCACTAATTGAAATGAAAATTAACAAATTTTTATGTTAATAAATAATATTTTATTTAAATTTTGGAGATTTAAAGCCATTCCCCATGAACTCCATTACTTAATAAAATTGAAAAGATTATGAAAATTATGAAAATGAACACTCCAGGATGACCAAATTCGATATTAAAACATATCAATAAGGATGTAAATGAACTAAACATAATTATAATTAAATAAATAAATTTCTAATAGGTTTGTAATTTATCTTTTAATATGTCTAATTTTATAGTCCATGACCTTACGTTCAAGAGGGGAACACATTGGGACTTAAGGTAAGGGTTTTTCCACCTGAACGTCCATTTTCATTCGGGTTAATTTTATTGTTTAATTTCCTCAATGAAATTTTCCTATTTTCCCAGGTACTATTCACTAATTCTATTTTTGTGTTCTACATATTTTTACCAATAAAAATAATTCCTTATTTCATAAGTAGTTACATTTTTTAAAAGTAATATTCCAAACTATTTCTGAAATACAATCTCATTTCAAGTCAGTTTGTCAAATTATTGCCTATTTTCCAGGGCACTCTATAATCTTTTTTTGAAACCTTTTTCATTATAAAATATCAAATTTTATTTTGAAAAAACTTTTTTACTTTACTTCTGGTTTCATATAAATTGTTTTCCAAAATAACTCTTATTTTCAAAGTAAAATGGTATTTATCTCCAAAATTACTCGATGATTTTATAAGAGTATCTTCATATATTTCAACACTCTTGTTGATTATTATGAATTATTCGGATTAATATTTCATGGTATCATCTACCATATATAGATTAATGGTTAATGATTGTTTTGGATATGGATGTGCTATCTTAAAACCATTCTTCAATTTACAATGAATGGTTAGTGTTTATGTTTAATGTTTGAGGAACATTATTTAAAAATCATATATTAGTTTCAATATGAATGAATATTTTATTTATATTTATCCACATTCATATGATAAATGAATTGGAAATTGAATTTGTTGGGTGGGGACCACTATAGCCCATCAGTGCATTAGTGGGTCTCATTAGACAAACTACGGCTTCGACACAAGTCTTTGAAAAATGATTATTTATGGTCTTGGAATGAGGCCTTGATGGTATGGTAATACTGTACTGCATTATTCATTCCCTCATTATGAAAATAGTAATGAAATTTAATGTGGTTATTCGACTACAAGAATACCCATGATTACTTTATATTATTGAAATTCATACTCAGCACATATTTCTTCCATATTTTGTTCATGTTGTATTTAAAGGCATGCATTTCCAATTATTCACCATGTATAAAATTTATTTTATCTTCTTTTGAAATTTTACTCTTACTAAGCATTTGAGCTCTCCCCTTTTTTATGTTTCATCTTCCCAGGACATGAAGAATTTTATTATGAATGATAAGCTGAAATAACCTAGGACTTATGGAATTTGTCTAAGGAGTTTCTATGTTGTTTTTCATTTCATGTTGTAATGTTGAACTTATATATGTATATTTTTTATGACAATACAAAACTACTTAGTCATTTGGGAATCCTATTCCTGGTTTATATGCTAATGTAATCAAATAAGGCATAGGATCCAAGAAATTTGGGTTGGGTCCTTACGTTTGAATCAAAGGATGTTTAGATAAAATAATGGAAAGTATATTTAGAAAACATAGATTAGAGAACTAATACCAAAGATAGACATTGAGGGTAAGAATTCAATAACATAATGGTATTTTAGTAAGAAATGGATTATGTTGATATTTTTAGAAAATACATCCCCGTCCGTATACAAATAGGTATAGGTGGCTCTGGCGGAGATATATCTAGGAGTGAAAGATCTTAAAAGGGGTTTCTGGCTTGACATGTGGTATCCTGGTACAGGACAATGGGCCCTGTTGCATTTATGGTATTAATAATCCTGGGGGATATGCTTAGGATAATACACATTTTCATTACAAAAAATTATGAATGATTAAAATGTAAAGAATTCCTTAAAGAATCCATTTTTGGGATTAAAGGGTTATCCATGCGTAGGATTTCAATTTATGAGATGTATTTTGTTAATTTAATATTATACAGTATGATTCATAAAATTATATAGTGTATTAATTTATTTAGAAATGGATTGTAGTGGAAGTAATGGAAACTGCATGAATTCATGTGTCCCATGTAGGTATTTTCCTCAGACGCAAGATAATGTTATTGGCTCTAGAGCCGTGATTGGTGCTAAGAAACTCATAAAAATTTTGGGACAACATAATTAGGTTATGAATAATAAATATACCCATATGGAGCATCCAGATCCACCAAGTGGAGAAGCTATGTTAGATCACATTATGCAGAAACATCCTCCATCATTAAATGGGACTATAAACCTGTTTGTAGCAGAGCATTGGATATGTTCCCTAGAGATGATATTTCTCACTTTGGGATGCAATGAATGAGAGATGGTTGTCATGGAAGATTATCATCTATTATGAGATGTGGATCAATGATGTTCATTAATCCAAAACACAATGTTGGAGGAAGAAATTGAAGAGTTGGAATAGAGGGAATTTAAGGAAATCTTCCTTGAAAAATATTTCATGCGCGAACAACGAACAGATATGGAGAGGCAATTCTTGAATCAGATGCTGAAGGAGGATGAATATGCTTCCAAGTATGAATCCAACTTTACAATGCTGGAAATTCATGTTTCAGACTACGTATGTAATCCAAGGAGAAAAATTGATCTATTTTTTATGGTTTAAAACAATTCCTCTAAAGGGCTATAGTCTCCCGAAGATTCAAATTATATGAAGAAATAGTCTCAAGTACTGTCATGATATAAAAAGTATTTTTATGTCTTAATATTTTAAAGGAAAAAAGTGAAGAAGAGGGATACATAAATATTAGTAAAAGGAAATATGAAAATGTGGAATAAGTGTAGAATTGAGTTTCCATCATTTTGTAATTGTAGGAAGAAACACCCTAGCGCTTTCCTGATGGGAATGAAAGACTATAAAAAGTGTTAAGAAAAAGGCCACCTGTCTCAGAATTGTTAGGGGAAGAAAGAAGCAACCATTGTTCAGTTATACAATTGCAGGGTGATGATAAATTATGCACATGAATGTCTGAAGAGTTAGGGTAACGTTCCCCAAAGAAGGAAATGGGTGAAAGGCCAAGCTTATACAGTCACAACCATAGAGGATTAAGTTCCTAATAATATAGTGGTCGTACATTGATTGTCCCATCAATCTTAGCCAATTATTTATTCGATTCTGGATCATCTCATAAATTTATATCTACCCAATTTTCTAGGAAAATTATACACGTCCAATTTGATTTAATAAACGAGTTATTAGTCAAAACCTCTAGTGGATGTATCATTGAAACAAAGGTGTGTCAATTAGTCCCCATCATGACACATAAATGTGCTATAGTTTCAAACCTTATAATCATACCAATGATAGAATTTGATATATTTCTCAATATGAATTGGTTATCAAATTATGATGTCAAGATATATCACATGAAGAAGGAAGTTAAATATTTCAGGAATGGTGTGGAATAACTTTTATTTAGGGTATAAAAATAACCATATGATTCTCATCTAGGTACACCCCCAACATCTATACTGAATAAAATTATTCGAGAGGAATGTAATGTAATAAATAGGGGTAAGGAGAAGAAGGTACAGAGAGAGGACGTGCCTAATGTGCAGGAATATATTGAAATCATTCAAGAGGACATACCTGGACATCCCAGAGATTTTGAAATTGAGTTTTCCATTGGAATTATTCCTTTTTCAAGGCCCACATCAACGAACCGTAATAGAATGTACACTATGGAGTTTGTGGTGCTAAATAAACAACTAGAGGAATTGAGTGATAAATGATTTATTCACCCATTTTTTCTCCAAGGTGAGCCCCTGTTATTTTCATTAAGAAGAATGATGGATCTATGATGGTGTGAATTTATTACAGAGAAATCAATCCTATTACAACAAAGTATATGTATCATCTACCAAGAATTTCTGATTTATTTGATCAAATTCGTGGAGCAGAATATTTTTCAGAGATTGATATTCATTATGGATATAATTAGATGCTTTTGAGGAAAGAAGACATTCCAAAAATAGCATTTCACACTATATATGGGAATTACGAGTTTATAGTAATTCTATTTGTACTGACTAATGCACCACCTATTTTAATCGATCAGATGAATAGACTTTTCAAGAATTATCTTGATGACTTTTTAGTATTGTTTATTGATGATATTCTAGTATACTCAAAAAGCTATGAAATTCATGAACATCACTTGTGCACTCTTCTGAAAACTCATATAAGAAATGAATTATATGGGAAGTTTATGAAGTGTGATTTTTGTCTCCAATCATCTTCTTTATGGGCCACATTTTCTCTAGGGATGGAATATTTGTAGATCTTGTGAAGAAAAAATTTGTGCAAGAATGGCCAACTCCATCGAACATATCCGATGTGTGTAGTTTTATTGGTTTAGCAGGTTATTATCAACATTCCATTCATAACATCACCTGTTTAGCCCACCTAATGACCAAGATCACATGAAAATGGGTGATGTTCATATGGGAAAAGTAATGTGAAGAATGTTTTGATGAATTGAAGAGGTGTTTAGTGAATGATATGATCTTAACCCTATTACCAGGGAATGATGGGTTTTTTATCTATAATGATGCATGAAACAAAGTAATTGGTTGTGTACCTATGTAAAATGATCGATCCATTACCTATGCATCATGGAAGCTAAAAATTAATTAACAAAACTATCCAACTCATGATCTTGAGTTAGATGTTGTGATATTTGCTCTGATGATTTTAAGAAATTACCTCTATGGAGAAAATTGTAAGATATATATAGATAATAAAATTTTGATATATATATATATTATCATAGAATGAACTCAACATCAGAAAAATGGTATTGGTTGAGATACTTAAAGATTATGATTTCACAACACACTACCACCCAGTGAAGGAAAATACGGTGATAGATCCTTTTAGAAGCATGGGCCACAGAATTTTGAACAAGATGAGAGTTGAAAGGGATCATCTGTTCAAGGATCTAATAATGATGGATATTGGAATTATCAAGGATGGTAACATAACCCTAAATATTTAGATGGTTTCCAATGATTCTATAATGGAAAGGATAAAAATTCCTCAGGATGATGATGAAGTGTTTCTAAAGAAAATTAAAGATATAATTGATGGGATGTTGTGTAACTTCATATATGAAGGTGGAATTTGGAAATTTGGAAAGAGGATTTATGTTCCCTCTATTCAAGAGCAAGAGATGGAAATATTGGATGATTACCATAGCTATAATATCCCTATACATCCCCAGGCACTAAAATAATTTGGGAATTAAAGGAACATTTTTGGTGGGAAAACATGAAGAGGGGAATTGCTGATTATTTTTCGAGATGTTTGGTTTGTCAATGCTGAAGGCTAGAAGCCAAAATCCTAGTGGAGCCATGAATGACCTTACTATTCTTATGAGGAAATGGGATGGTATTACGATGTAATATGACCAGGGGATACCAAAAAATCCAATAAATAATGGTTCAATATGTTTCATTGTGGATTGTCTTACAAAATCTACACATTATCTTACTGTGAGAGAATATTTACCAATTGAACGTTTAGAAAGACTATATATTAATGATATTGTAAAACTACATGGTGTACCCTAATCAATTATTTCTGAACATGATCCCAATTTTACACCACAATTATGGAAAAGTCATTAAAAGTCCCCAGATACAGATCTTCGTTTGAGCGCTACCTTCCACAAAAAATCATATGGACAATCAGAACAGACTATTAAAACATTAGAAGACATGTTGAGGTTTGGTTCACTTGACATTCAAGATATGTGGGCTCAATATTTACCTCTTATAGAATATTCTTATAACAATATCTTTCATTCCAGTATTCAGATGGTACCATTTGAATCGTTGTATGGAAAGAGATGTCCTACACTACCTTTCTGGGATGATGTTGGTGAAAGAAATATCATAGGACCAGAACATGTTGATTAAACAATGGAAATAGTGAATATTATCCAAAACCATATCAAAAAATCCCAATGTCTGCAAAAGATATTTTCTGATAACCAAAGGAAGGATTAGTAATTTTAAGAAGGAGATTAAGTTTTCTTAACGTTATCTCCATTGAAAAGTATAATATGATTTGGTAAGACAAGAAAATTAAGTCTAATGTACATCCGACCTTTTGGAATTTTGGATCAAATTGGAGTCGTAGCTTACAATTTTTCAGTGATCCCAAGTCTCTCAAAAGTTCATAATGTGTTACATGTTTCAATGTTATGGAAATACATGTCAAAACCAACACATGTACTTACCTATAAAGAAATATAACTCGAGAACGATATATCTTATTGTGAAGTGAATATCATAATTCTTGATACCAGAGAACAAGTATGGAGAAAATAGAAGACTCGTCCAGTAAAGGTTCTTTGGAGGAACCATATGATGGGGTAAGAAACATGGGTTCCTACTGATCTTATGTTCAATACATACCCGAATCATTTGAGGTGAACATTTTGTGAATTTTGAGGATGAAATTTTTCTAAGGAAGGGAGAATGTAACGACCCAATATTTCCTAAATAAAAATTCATCTCTTATAAATATGTTATAATAACATAAAAGCATAAAAAATGAAATACTATGTTCTATGTGACCCTTAAACATAATGTTTTTACTTCTGTGATGTGTATTTCTAAAATATGACATACATGGTTGCGATCAATATGTTATATCAAGCCCGATAAAAAAACATAATTTTTTGGTGAATAGTAACCCACCCCTATGAATAGTGACATAACCTTATGAATAGGGATATAACCTAAAAAATTGTAAATTTACCTATGATTGTATATAAATAGTATTAATGTGGACGTATGATATACCTATGTTTTGGAATATGTAAATAATGGGTTTAAAACTGTTTTTAGAATAAATTATGATTTTAATTAAATATTAAATTAATTATATTTAGGAAATTATTTTTGAAAAATGGATTTCATTTTTGGATTTAATTGTTGAAAAATGATTTGGGTGAGGTTTAGGATTTTTCAAAAAAAAATCATTAATTTTTTATTATTAGTAAAATAGAAGAATTCACAATAAATGAAAAAACCTAAATTTCTGCATCATGGTTGAGTCATGGATGATGTAATCAAACATTATTCAAAGTAACATGCATTTTTTACTATTCATGGTCATGGAATCATCACTATTTTTGATATTGTGGGAAATTTATAAACTCATGTTTAAAAAATTATGAACACCCTCTTCTCCTCCACTATAAATATCCCCCATCACTTCCTTATCTCATCGCTACTATATTACATTGAAGCTCCCCAATTTTTGGCACAATTACCCTTCCCTAGTCACTCCCCAATTACAAGAAGAACTTGGTATTTCCAAAAGTCCAAAAACCCTTCTCTTAAAGAGGTTCTCAAGGAGGTTATTTCAAGAGGTAAAACACCCTTGTTTTTCATTTATTTCTATTTAAATTTATATCCTTTTGTTATGATATCCTCACCTCCTCTGTCCAAATGACCATTATTGATCTAGTATCATCTATATAATGGAATTATATGATGTTAATGGATGAACCATCATCAATATTATTACTCTCTCTATTTTATTTTATAAATGAAATCGATGTCTATGAGGTTCCACATTTTTAACCTTCATTGACAATGATGTTTTGTTCAACAAATTATTTTTTATTACATGAAATGAAACCATTTTCATGGTTTATCCAAACTATAATATATTTATTATAACATAATTAATATACAAGGACCAGTATTCATACATATTATTAAATCTTATGACCATACTAGTTTCTAATAATCAAAATACATCTAAAATAATCTATGTGAATGTCATTAATTTTTCATCTGATGATTCATCATCATTACATGTGACCAAATGATTTAAATGACCATTAATACTTCTGGATATTCATAAAGAATATATAATTTCAATTCTGGTTCATTACAACCATTCCAAATGATCTCCATTACTTAAAATTAAGTGAACCAGTTATTAGAATTATGAAAATGAACACTCTGGAATGGGATAATTCGATATTATAAATTATAAATAAAGAAATAAATGAACTAAACATAATTGTAATAAAATAAATATATGACTAATATGTTCTGAATTAATTTATTAATATGTCTAATTTCGTATATCTAGGATCATACGTTCAAGAGGGGATCACATCGGGACTTAAGGTAAGGGTTTTCCACCGGAACATCCATTTTCATTTGTGCTACTTTTTTTTCCCAATTACCTCAATTAATTTGTTATGTATTATTTTTTACTCATAAATTATGTTTGAGTATTCTACATAATTTTACTAACCATAATCATTCTTTATTTTATGATTAGTTACACGTTTTAAAAGTTACATTCAAAATTATTTCCGACATACAAGCATGTTTCAAGGGAGTTTCTCAATTTCTTACCTATTTTCAAGGGCACCATATAATCTATTTTTGGTAAAACAATTCATTATAACATAACTATTTTTTATGAAAATACAATGTTGCATCAATTCTAGTTTTATACAAATATTTTTCCAAAAGAACTCTTCTTTTCAAAGTAAAAGATGATTTATCTCACGAATAACTCGAAAATTTAATAAGAGTATATTCATCTATTTCGAAACTCATGTTGATTCTTATGTATTATTTGAATTAATATTTCATGTTATCTTATTAAATATTTAATTAAATGTTTTATTATTATTTTGTTTGTGAATGTACTATAATAAAACCATTCTCCAATTTACTTGGAATGGTTAATGTTTATGCTTAATGCTGTGGGAATGTTATTTAAACATCAAATATTATTTTGAATATGAATGTATATGTTGTTTATATTTATCCAAATTCTTATGAGGAATGAATTGAAAATAGAATGTGTTGGATGGGGCCTGCTATATCCCATCAGCGAATCATTAGATCTCATGAGACAAACTACAGTCATGGCACAAGGCATTGAATAAATGATTATTTGTGGTCTTGGCACGAGGACCTGACAGTATGGTTATGTTGCACCGCATTATTCCTTCTTGAATTATGAAATTAGTATTGATGGTTCATGTGGTCATTCAACTAGTAGATTACCCGTTATTACTTTATATTAGTGCAATATTTACATAGCTTATATTTCTGCCATATTATATTCATAATATTTTTAAAGGCATCTGTTTTAAATTATTCCACACGTCTAATGTAAATGTTATCTACTACTGTATTTGTTACTTTTGTTGAGAATTTGATCTCACCCCTATATTATGTTTCATATACTCAGGACATGAAGAATTTTATTATGAATGAAATACTAAAATAGCCTATGATTTAGGGAAATGATCTAAAGTGTTTATATGTTGTTTTTAATTTCATGTTGTATTTTTCAACTTATGTATGTATCTTCTTTGCAATAATACAAAACTACTCTATCGTTTTGGGATATATATTCCCTGTTTGTATGAAAATTTACTCAAATAAGTCATATTCTTTTGAAAATTGTGGGGGTGGGGGTACAATTATATGAGTCATATGGTAACTTTTTCCCATGGAATCTACATGATTTTTTTATGCATGCTAATGAGTTTCTATGAAATGGGTTTTATTGTTTTTTTATCAATAGAATAACAATTTCAAACTTTATTTCACGTACTGAGCTTCTTTGAGCCCATAAAATGTTTCAAATGTTTTTTGAAGTATATAATGTTGTATTATAGATATAAGGAAGAAAATTTAAATGTTATGATGATTTGTTAATGAAATTAGGATTTATTTTAAAAGTTTTATAATTTGGAAAAAATGTTACAATTTTCATAGTATCTACATGTATGATTATTGGTTGTTATGTATATTTTATGTCATAAATTTATAAAACTATATACCTGAAAATATCACAAGTGTGTAATAATTTATCTTCTAATATAAAATAGTATAATATTTTATGTTTTTAGGATGGGTCCATATATATGGTATCAATGTATTTTCATAATAACTTTAGGGGATATGATAATGTTAATAGAATACCATAAATTATTTTTACTTTATGTTTGATGTGAAATGATATATAATTTAAATACTAACATGTGGATACATCTATGGTATGTCTATTGAGAATGGTTTTCGTTTGATAAAATAGTGAAGTTGAAGTAGGAAGGAACCAAGAGGTTGATATCTATTCGAATTTCGAGCCTCCAATAGTGGTAATTGGAACCGATTAGTGTGTAACAACAATGGATTAGTTTATTTAGGAGATAAATGGAGGTGGTATCCATTCTAGAGATTAATTGGACCTTACACATAGAAACATATATTATGTGGAGCATTTTATGAGGAAAAACTCCCACATTCAGTGAAACCACATATCTAGTGTTTTTCAAAGGATGGATCAATTGTATGGAAAATATATTTTATGTCATGGAATTTTCAGAACGTAAAAAGGAAATACTATCCATTTATCATTTTAATTGTGTAGATGATCTGTGGTGGTCTCTATATAAGAATATGAGAGATGGTGAAGATTTTGATAATGCAGAATTTGATAATTTAAGAGTATTTTTTAGAGAAAATATTTCCCAAAAACTATTTGACTCAGAATGGAGAAAAAACTCTTGGAAGTACAGTAGAAATATGATGATTTTATGGCGGCATACGAAGAAAATTTAACAAATCTATCCATGTATTTAATAGATTTTACTTGGTATTTTGATATTTATGTTAATTGATTTTACTCTGGTTTGAAACCATTTTTAAGAAGATCATTGACTTCAAAAGAGTATAAAAGCTATGAGAAACTTGTTTCTTGTGTTAAAAAATTTGATATATAGTTTACTTACATGTATTCGTGATATTAAAATGTTTGAGTAAAGACTGATTCATTTACACTTAATATCCACTTATATTGTTGTATTTATATTTTTGACACATAATTATGTAATTTATTTATCCTTAATATAAGGATACCGTCTTTATAAGGTATTTTCTCCCGATTTATATTTCCATTCAGACTTCATTGTTGATATGATCCAACTCACTATTATAAGGTGTATATAATATACTTTGGCATATTATATCATGAATAACTTTATTCTCATGATAATATGAATTTCTTGTTAAATTTTATTCCTCAGTTATTTTTATTCTAGGGTCTCTCATTTTGTTAAAAACGCATTAACCAAAATTACATTTTAAATGTTTTAAAAGTTTATTCTTATTAATATTTCACATTAATGTGCATGTTTTATAAATGGGTTTAATTATTTATTCAAATGGACCTTAATTTTTTGAAATTGAAATTTATTTCAAAATCTTCAAAGCGGTATGGGAATCAATGATTCAAAAAAAATCTCCTTATTTAATATTTTAAATTGTTTTGAAAATGGTTTGATAAAAGGATTGATTTTTCCCATATTTTGAAATGATATATTCTGATTGAGATGTTGAAATTTTTTTCCATTATATTTGTTTTATGGGTTATGAATATTTTATGGCTATTAGGAATTTTTTAGGTATATAGGTGGTTTCTTGATAAACCTAGGGTGGGTGAGCCCGAGATAACACTCCAATGAATTGGGTAATGTGATGAAGGTAAAAGTGAATATTTCTCATAAGATATTTAGGTAATATAATATGATGGGTATAACAAATGTGACTCCCTATGTAGCCATGATAGCTAAAATTTATGTTTGATAAGGATTCCACAAGTTACCTTTATGATTTATGATTTCTGTGTGTTATTCATAAATCTTATAATTTCATGAGGTATGTTATGATTGAAAAGTGTGGTTTCATTGTTTTTTATTTATTAATGTGATAATGTTTTCAATCCTTATTTTATATCCATCACTAAGATTTTAATTATCATCCCATGTTTTTGAAATGTTTTCCACAGGACTTAATGATGAATAAGGGCCATCGATGGGATCAAAGAAAAGTAATGATGTCTAAAACATGGAACTAGACACAATTATCTTTTTCAAGAGTTGTTTATTTTATGAAAAAATGGATACTGAGTAGAAGTGTCTACATGTAAAATTCATGTTGATTTGTAAATTTTATGACCTAATTATCAAAAAAATATAATCTTGAAAAGATCCTCAAAGTGAATAATCCATTTAATTCAAGATTACGTAATGTTTAAGGACAATTTTTTATAGTTGGTATCAATGGTCAGTTTAGAAAACTTTAGGGGTTATCAGTTTTCGTTAAACACGTCATTAGTCTCTATGTCTATTATTTCAGTTAAATTATGTTTTATTATTATTTTTAGATCAAGGAAATTTAGTTATAGATGGAAGGAGGAGGATCTCAAATGACATTCTTATCTCTTCCCAATGACTTGCATGCAATAATTATTGCAAAGTCATGTTCAGATGATTGTGAAACTTTTTTCTAGCATACAACTCACTTGAAAGCAGTTGTTTGAAATATCAAACACCTTCACTATACCTCGTTATCATCATGGATCATGGGTTGTATTTAAAAAAAATCATATTTCCTTAGTATTCTCATATTTTCATGAAAGGTAAATATTATCAAGGAATTTAAAAATATTTTACCTTATCTCAAGATTTTGAAGAAAATTATGATTTTCACAAAGGTGATAAAGAAGGAGACCCTTGTGAAACCTATTTATATTTTATTTTAAAATATAGTCTCTCAGCACATACTTATTGAATTTTAAAAGGACCGTTAATTGAAAGTTTCCACTCAAATTCGGTCCGACTTTTTTATAGAAATCATGTTTTATCAGATGTTTTGAAATTATATGTCATGCATGATTATTTTAGAAAAATATTATTCTCTGAACACCCATATGACCCATGTTATTCAAGGTGTATTTGAATGAAGGAAGCAAATGATTTTGAAGGATCTCTAAATCATTATTACAATGTTGTGATCTTCTACCTACTTGGAAAATATAATGATGAACCAAGTGGACACGATGATCAAGGTATTCTGTTATTTATTCTTAGGATCATTTCATTTTATCATATGGTGGTGAAATTAAAAAAAAAGACAATATATATATATGAAATCAAGAATTAATATGTAGGGATCATTATGGTTTGGGTTGAAAATGAGTGGTATAAGGAAACCATTGAGGTTTAAACATGTTAGGGTTATTTTTTAGTTTTAAATAATGGACAACATGCAGACCATGTGACAACCCATCATGTTGGACAAAGATGCGGGAATTGAACCCACAAACGTAGTGTGGTTGGGATTTTTCACCTACCACAAAACTATGCGAAGTCCCTAGTAAGTTTGACTTATTCTTTTTAGTTAAATTGTTTTATTGATCAAGAATATGTGGATTTTGGATGTTATGTTTTATCAAATGGAAAAACTTAGTATAATAAAATGATTTGGTGATTTAGTGATAAAAGTGATTTTGGAAGACGTTCTCTCTTTTGGGAACACTAAATGCTTAAGAAAAATAAAATACTATGGGATTTCAATTGGGGAGTAATGATTGAAATTTTATTTTGGAAGAATATTTGTTTTTATTTTGTACATATATAGATTTGGGTTATTTATGGAAATGATTAACCTATCATAGAAAATTTGTCATTAGGTTAATTATGCTTCAGTATGAGACATTAAGAGTAGATTATGTTTTTGGAGTTAAATATTAAGATTTAATGTGGAATACTCTGTGATAAAATCATTTTGATTATTGGGTTTCAATTTTAGTTTGGATTATTTTTAAGAATTTTAAGGACAATTGTGTATTGAATGGTCTTTCAAGAACATGGGGTACTTTTGTTATAAAGGATTACCATTTTGGGGATTATATGATCTCATACTAACCATTTTGGTTTATTTGTTGTTTAAATACAAGGGAAATATATAGTTATTCTTTTTTGGATTATGTAATTCCCAAGAATATGATTCTTGTTCATTTTATGTGACTAAGTTTTTTAAATGCTTATTGTTAGGAGAAAAGATTAGTTTTTGGTAGAAACTTATTAAAGGATGAAACTCTACATGAAGGTAAGTATATTTCATCATGTTCTTATTCTATGTAGAAAATTAATTCCTCAAAATTATTAAAGGGGATATAAAACAAAAACGTTTTTGGATTTTGTTTCCCATAGGGAAATTAATGATCGTTTAACACATCATAAGTTTGTGATTTTTTGGTGGTTAACTTCCTCGTAGTCTTGTTTTCTATCACTCTCCACCAGAACATGGTTGTTTTCCCTCCCTTCCATATCCATGTTTTAATACATGGAATCAATGTATAGGTTATCTCGGGTGACCTTGGTGATTCTCTTTCATTATTTTAAAGTGATTGTTTTACTGACTCTTCTCCAATGTGGGACATTTAATGAAGTCCCCAAGACCACATTTATAATTGTGAGGACACAATTTCCAAAAGGGAGGATGGATGTAACATCCCAGGTAAAGAAAGAACATGAAATTTTTCATATTTATTAATATTAGTGAAATAAATTTTAATTTTTCTTTAATGGGGACCCTATGTTCGATGGCGTACCTGATACAAAACAATGGGTTTCTTTGAAATCATACGTTTCACAATAATAATATAATATTATTATTTTAAATGGTAGTTAACACATAGACATTATATTTGAAAAAATGAATAGAACTAACTACAATATTATTATACATGTTTGTTGAATAATATTTTTTCATCCAATTAAAGTTAGAGGCTTAAAATAAGTAAAGAATTCGATTTTAAGCATAAATAAAATAATATTCACTTCAAAGTCTATTCACCGCCTTTTGATGGTGAACCTTATTTAAATCTAATTATTTCTCTTTTATATGATCTATTTTACAAAATAAAATTAATCTTTAGAATCAGGACACCAAAATTTACTTTTGATGAAATTTTGGTATTTTTCTGATAATGTTGATTTTTTACTGAATAATGAAAAATACTATATTTTAATTCAAAATTGTGTTTTAATTTAATTTATTTGTATGGTTATATTATATTTTTAATTGGTTATAAAGGGTAATTAGAATATATTTTTACTAGTTAATCCAATTTTTTACATTGAAATTAATTTCACATTGTAAATGGACATAAACAAGTGTCAATCTTTTGATAGTTATTATCTCTTAAAAACACCCTTTTTAGTTTTGACAGTGGGAATTAATTATAAATTATTTTTTGACACATATTTGTTTTGAATTTAGAAAAATTAATTCCATATGTAGAATCGGTTGGTCCAAATTAGGTAAATAGATAACTTTTATTTTTAGACATTTTAATTATTTACTTCAGAAAATATTTTATTTACCATGATTAAAGGGTAAATATAATAAATAACGGTTAAAGATAACATTATAATAATATTAAAATACCCTAAAATTTGTCTTAATCCTATTATATGATACATATCATACCATGGAAATCCTTGGGTCGAATTTGGGACCCCATGGAGCCACATAGGAGTAATATTGACACTTTATAATAATTAATTTAAAGTAAAGACAAAAATGACATAAACAAATATCTTTTAGTATTTCATTTTTTACATGGGGTTATATAAGTTATCATTTCGAATATAAATATTAATTAGAAAGATAAACAGATTTCAAACATCATGGTATTTTGTTTTATAATTTTTGGACATCAATTAAATTAAATTATTTATGATAATATAATGATTCAGTATTTACTTCATTAATAAATTATTTAAATAAACAAGGTTATAAATTTTAAAATAATATACAAATCCAGTACAATTTTTATTGGATAATTTTATTTCAACAATGATTCATCTTAAATTATTCTTTAATGATTTTTTGACCTTTTGAAACTAAACATGAGTTTATAATAAAATAATTGTTTCAAACTTTCCTAAAGAGACCCTCCTCTCCCTTATATAAAGATCTCACTTCCTACCCATTTATCACTCTTCTCAACCCTTTGGGCCATACATAATCTACTCTAATAAGCTCCCAATATCTCTCTCTTCATCCTAGAATCCTTACCTTATGTAAAAATCACTTCAAGAAACCCTTTTGGTTCAATCTGAAGGGATTTACCCGATTTAAAGTTAACGTCTTCTCTTAAGTTCTTTTGTTGTAATTTAATTCTCCAACCCCCAAAATATTTTCATTCCTTTATTTTATAAAAAACATTATCCTCAATATAATAGGATGTTTTTATGATAAGTATTCGAACTAAACATACACACACCTCTATCTAATGGGTGAAGAACATACTGTTTCTCTGGATGGAAAACTAACGCCTCACAAAGCAATGATTGTTCAATTATCTCCTACCACCTCTCATGGTGACCATTATGATGGAACTATATTTATATATGATATATATTATTATTATTTTGTTTTCTATATTATTCTTTAATTTTTATTTACAAACATTCCTTTATGATTTCCAATATGTGTAAACATGATAATTTCATTTGAGAAAGTGTGGACTACCACCCCCTCAAGGTTATTCGATTCGTTCATGACATACTTGGATCAAATAAATATGGAGTTAATGAAATGATGTAAAATATATATCATATGATATTAAACTTTAATTATAATATACCTATGTTTCATTATGTTTTCATCCCATTAAATATTAAATAGAAATGAAACTAGCGTTCATGCATACGTACGACTTACCGCCTCCATGAACGGTGCATTTCATTTCTTAACTCCAATGTTTATATACAATCATAAATAAATAAATATATATATATATATACATTGGATATTTATGATATATAAGATATAATATTACTCAATATCATTCTAGAGATAATGGGTTTTTGACCACATGGAAAAATTGTAATTAGAATAAGATCATTTTTAACCCAAATTCGAAACATCGACAAATGTCCGATATGAAGTCAAATAACTAACTAACTATCATTGCAAGGAAATAAGTGATATAAAATTAATTAAAATTGTTACAATTAAATTATAAATTAACATAAGTTTATTATTCAGGAAGAACAAGGAACAACGAGTCAAGTTGGACACAAGGTAAGTGATTTCTTATCTCACTTTTAATTCTGCGAGATTTCCATTGTTAACCACTTATTCATTGCATTTTGTATATTGTGTACTGCCATATGATATATATTATCATGATTATATTTATATTCATGGTATTTTGTGATTCATTATGTGTTTATTACCTTATTCTCATACGACTCGATTGATTACAACATGGTAAAAATATTTCGTCTCACTTTTTATTCCAGTGATATTTATGCTGTAATTCCCACTATTTCCTTTTGTGTGGTGGATTTAACACACATTATTATATTATTTTTGTAATATAATTAAATTTATGGGTATTTAAATTTAAATTTTTTGATCTTTATTTTAGGGGTTGTATTTTTCGTATGTTACCAAATCGTTATGGGCACCTTTCACCCTCCTCTTTTTAAAATAATTCTTTTTGTTATGTATTTTAATTTTCATCTTATTATATTTGGATATGATCCTATATATCATAATTGATGTAAATATTATGTACAAGTGATGAGATATACCATTCTATCTCATCAACTTATTTTCTGAATTTAAAGGGGCGTCATTAGGCTGTCGAATTTCTGTAAGAAAACTTCTTAACCCAATTTCAATTTTTGGGTTAAACATCTACATATTGATTATGTAATGCTATGAATATGTTTGAGTAACCTATAATTGTGTTAAAATTAATATAAGATTATATTGTATGTATGTATATTTTTCACACATAATTATGTAATTTATTTACCCTTAATCTAAGGATACCGTCTTTAAAATGTATTTCGTCTCAATTTACATTTCCATGGACACTGCATTGTTGATATGCACCAATTCACTCATATAGTGTGTAGATACTGTCATTTGGCATATTATATCATGAATAAATTTTTTCTCACTATATAATTAAGTTATGATTAAATATTATTCCTCAATTATTTTTATTCTAGGGTCTCTATTTTGTTAAAAATTCTTTAACTAAAATATCATTTTAAATGTTTTAATGGTTTATTCTTCTAAATCATTCTAATTAATATCCATGTTTTAAAAATGAATTTAAGGGTTTATTCATCTAGAAATGAATGTTTTGAAATTTAAATATATTTCAAAATATTAAAAGTGGTATGAGACACTTTGATTAAAAAAATCTCTTTATATAATATTTTAAATGGTTTGATAAAAGCTTTGATTTTATCAATATTTTAAAATGATATATTGTGATTAAAATGGGGAAATGTTATCATTACATTATTTTTGTTTTATGGGTTATGAATATGTTATGGATATAGGGAATTGTTTATGTATATGGGTGGTTCCATGATAAATCTAGGGCAGGTGAGCCCGAGATAGCTGCCCAATGCATTGGGTAACATGGCGGAGGTAAACGTGAATGTTTCTCCTAAGAGATTTACGAAATATAATGTGATGGGTATACCCAATGTGACTCCCTATGTAGTTATGATAACTATAATGTAAGTTGGATATGGATTACACAATTTACCTTTATGATTTATGATTTCTGTGTGTTATTCATAAATCATATAATTTCATGATGTATGTTATGATTGAAAAGTATGGTTTCATTGTTTTTTATTTATTGATAGGGTTATGTTTTCATTACTTATTTTATATACATTACTGATCTTTTTATGCTCATCCCAGGATTTAGATATGTTTTCCATAGGACTTAAAGATGAATAAGGGCCAAGGAAGGGATCAAGTAAAAGCCATGCTGTCTATAACATGAAACGGGACATGAATCTTTTTTTCAAGAGTTTTTTATTTATAAAAATGGATACTGTGTAGAATTGACTACATATAATATTCATGTTGTTATGTAACTTTTATGACCTAATTCTCAAAAACTCTAAACCTGAATAGATCCTCAATGTGAATTATCCATTTAATTCAAGAATATGTAATGTTTACAGACGAGTCCTTATACATGTTCCAGGTAAAAAACAAATTTTCATAAGAGAATTTCCTAAAAAATGATCAGATTCCAACACTCCCACTTAAGTGGAAATGATGAACACTTACCAAATAAAATTTAGTTCTAAAAATATTTATTCATATTTATAAAAATCTCAGAAAAACATTCGATTCTGTCAAGGATAGACACAAAGATAGAAGACCATCCGAGATGACGTGCATGAGTTACTGACTTGTCCAAACATTCCTCACTGTAAAAACACCAATTTTAACACCCCATGGTTTAAAAAAAAAACTAAATTTAATGCATGAATACCTGATCATCAACAAAATGAAACATTTTTTTATGATGATAGTTATAAACTACCTATTATAAATAATTTCCCCCTTTTGTTTTGTGAATTTCAAAAAATGGACATACATGTTTATGATTAGTAAGTTATTTGGAGTCTGATAGGTCCAACATAATTTTTGGTAAATATTAACATACCTATATGAATATTAAATTGATCAAATGTATAATAAACCCACCCATGAACGTATAATAAAAAATGAATCTTATAAACGATAATATGATCATTATATAAATGTTTTTATTTGTGTAAGTCATAAATATTTAATGAATATTTTATGATTAATTAAATAATTTAATTTTTTTCATAAAACGTAAACATAAATTATTATTTTATTTCTTTAAGGTTATAAGATAATTTTATGAGACCTATATTAATTTTTCATGGTGTTATAAAATGAGTAATAGTTTTAAAATTTTTATTTTTTGAATAAATTATGATTATAATTTAAAATTTTATTTCACCCATTTGTAGAATTATTTTGATAAATAGGGTTCATTTTTGAATATTACATTTCAAAAAACAGTTAGAGTGAATTTTTTGGATTTTTCTGAAATAGATGCATTTTCAGTGAATAGTGAAATCTTATAATTTAAGAAATGTAAAAAATAAATTAATTTCGGAATAATACATGAGTCAGGGACTTCGTAAATGGAAATTATCTAGAAATCACATACACATATTACTGTATTTAATCATGGAATAGTCACTATTTCATATCTTGAGGAAAAATAATAAAATAATGAATAAAATAATTGAAAACACCTCCTCTCCTCTACTATAAATACCACCCTAACCCACATCTTCCTCTCAAACCTCTCAGGGTTTTGTGAATTTCCTAAATTAGTCCCAATACCGTCAGAGAGGCTCTTCACCATGTCCAAGAACTAATGGTCTCACCATGTGGCCAATATCATAGGCCTTATGGCTGATCACAAGGAGATGAGATCAAGAGATAAAAATACTCTTTCTATTTCATATTTTTTTTCTTTTCAGTTGTTTTATTTTCATATAATCTCTTATCCCCGCATAATCATAGAGGAATGTCAATCCCATTATCTTATGTATATTGGATTTTTATCGTGTTCATGGAACAATTCTTCATCATACTTCTTATCCAGTCAATCTAATTCTAAAAACTAAAATACCATCCTTGATGTGTCAATTTATTGACATCATGAATGATGTGTCTATATATTATTTTTCGTCCATTAGATATGTTCATAAAACCATTAATATAGTACCAAATATTTAATTATAAATATTATATGATATATTATGTTCTGTAACAAGTGTTTATCTATAAATTCTCACTCCAATTAAATTTTTAAGAGACTTTTCTATTAAAAATGAATTTAAATGTCTCTTTAATGAAATTCTTAACATTATATGTGTGTGTATATATATATATATATATGTATATGTAAAGGGTTATTTATCTAAATTTCATGAGGCTTTATTACTATTATATGTTCATTGGAAATAGTTATGTTGGTTTGTGCCCATTATAGCTCATGATATGTTGTGTTAAGAGCATTATAGTTGATGATATGTTGGGATGAGCACAATATAACACAATATATGTTGTATTGAGCCCATTATAAATCAATATTTGATAGGTGAGTCCCATTATAACTCTCTAATGCATTGGGTACTCTGGATATCGAAGTTGACTGAATAGTTATTCTAGGTGTAAGGGTGATTGTTGTAACGACCCAAAATTTATTCTATGGAAGTTCATTTCTTATAAATATGTCACAATAGTATGAAATCATAGTATAATGAACTAATATGTTCTATATGAACCTTAAACATATGTTTTCACTTTTGAGATGTGAAATTCAAAAATATGACATACACGGTTGCGATAAATAAGTTACTTTGCGTCCGATATAATACACATAATTTTTGGTGAATAGTAACCTAACCTTAGGAATAGTAAGATACACTTTTGAACAGTGATAACCAAAAGAATATTAAACTTACCAATGATAGTATATAAGAAATATTGAAGTGGATGTACAATATACCTATGTTTTGGAAGATGTAAATAAAGGTTAAAATACTTTTTTTAAGAAAAAATTATGATTCTAAATAAAAATTAAATTAATCATAGTTAAAAAATTATTTTTTAAAAATGGATTAAATTTTTGGATTCTAAACCTCAAAAAATGGTTCGGGTGAATTTTTGGTATTTTTCTAAAAAATGTGTATTTTTTATTAATAGTAAAATAGGATAATTCACAATAAATGCTAAAACCTGATTTTTTGCATCATGAATGAGTCATGGATCATGTAATCCCATATGTCTTGAACAAAAATGAATTTATTACTAATCTTGGTCATCGAATCATCATTAATACTGGACTTGGGGGAAATTAAAAAACTAATGATTAAAAATTTAAGAAAAACTATCCTTTCCTCCATTAAAAATATCCCCCCTCATTCCCTCTTCTCTTCACTACTCTATGCCTTTACGCTCTTAAATTTTCTACCCAATTACCCTTAAATAGTCACTATTCGCTTCCAAATATATTTTTTCCTTTCCAAAAGGCCAAAACACTTTCCCTTATGGTTGTTCTCATGGAGGTAATTTCAAGAGGTAAACCACCCTTCTTTTTCATTTAGTTCCATTTCAATTTATCCACTTTTGATATACAATCCTCACATCCACTATACAAATGACAATGATGATCTTGTATCATATATATATTGTAATTATTTATTGTGAATTGAATAAACATCATCAATATTCTTACTCTCTCCCTTTTCTTTTATAAAGGAAATCATCATCTATGAGGTTTCAAATTTTTAACCTTCGTGTGGACGATGAAGATTCGTTCTTCAATTTATCTTTAATTACATGTCACAAAACCATTTGGATGGATGAACCAGACTATTATATACTTATTATAACTTAATTATTATTTTTTAACAATTATAAAAACATATTATTTAATCATATGAGAAAACTATTTCTTAATAATTAAAATACCGCTAAAATAATCTAAGTGAATGTCATTATTTTTTCCTCTAATTATTCTTCCTCTTTCCATGTAACCAAATTTTCGAAATGACCATTAACACATAGTGATGTTAATAAATAATATTTAATATAAATTCAGGAGATTTACAAACATTCCACATGAACTCCATTACAAAAAAACAAGTTAGATGATTATGAAAATTAAGAAAATGAACACTCTAGAACGGCTAAATTTGATATTATAACATATCAATAAAGACATAAATGAACTAAAAATATTTATAATAATCTAAATATATGTATAATTTGTTCTTAGTAATGTTATTAATAAGTATAATTTCATATTCCAGAAACATAAGTTCAAGAGTGGGGCACAATTGGACTTAAGGTAATGGTTTTTCCACCTGAACTACCATTTTCATTCATGTCACTTTTATTGTCTAATTAACTCAATGAAATTCTTATGTATTATTATCTAATACTAAAAAAAATCGGTGTTAGTGTTGTCAATATATTTACCAACCATAATCCTTCCTTAATTAATGCAGAGGTACGTGTATTAAAAGTAACTTTCAAATTTATTTTCAAAGTACACGCCTGTTTTAAGGGAGTTTCTCAAATTCTTACCTATTTTCAAGGGAACACTACAATATGTTTTTTGACACCATTTTACTTATTAAATAAATAATTTTATTATGAAATTAATATGTTACTTCAATTCTGGTTTTATACAAATAATTTTCCAAAAGAACTCTTCTTTTTAAAGTAAAAGGGTATTTATCTCAATAATTAATTAAAGATTTTATAAGAGTATATTAATCTATTTCCACACTGTTGTTGATTTTTATGTATTATTGGTATTATTATTTCATGGTATCATTTACCATATTTAATTTAATTTTTTATAATAATATTTCCTGTGGATGTGCTATCTAAAAACCATTCTCCAATTTACTCTGAATATTTACTGTTAATGCTTAATGATCGGGGAATGTTTTGTAAACATCATATATTAGTTTCAATATGAATGTATGCATTGATTATATTAATTCTAGTTCATACGATGAGTTAAATATACATATAATGTTTCAGGTGTGGCCCACTATATCTTCTTGGTTCATTAGTAGGTCTCATGAGACAAACTACAGTTTTGATACATGGCCTTGACAAAATGATTATTTATTGTCTTGGAACAAGGCCTTGAGGATATGGTTATGTAGTCCAGAATTTGGAATTAACTAATTATGAAAATATTATTGATGGTCCATGTGGTTATTTTACTAGTATAATAACCATGATTATGTCATATTATGTAAATATTAACACAATTCATATTTCTGCCATATTATATTCAAGTTATTTTTAAAGGCATGTGTTTTCAATTAATCACCATGTATAATGTTTATGTTATATTTTTATGTATTTCTTACTCTTACTGACCATTTGAGACTACCTATTTCTTATATTTCATGCTCTCTGTACAAGAATAATTTTAGTATGAATGACATGCAGAAATAACATTGGAGTTATAGAACTTGTTTAAGGAGTTTTTATGTTTTTTTTCAGTTCAAGTTGTAATGTTGAAAATATGTATGTATCTTATTTCAAATTAGACTAATCTAGTTTGTCCGTCAGGATGATTATTCATTTTTTATATTCCAATTTAATCCAATAAGGCACATGCTATAGGCAATTGGGTTCAAGTCTTTACAGTTGGTATCAAAGAGAGTTTAGTTGAATATTTGGAATGTAGATTTAGAAAATGTAGATTAGGAAACAAATCCTTAAGTTAGTCTTGAAGAATAAGAATACAAGAATAACCTGGTATATTGTTAAGGATTGTATTATGTTGGTCATTCTAGAAAATAAATTGTAATCTGGATATAAATTGGTAGATGTGGCTTTAGAAAAGATATACCTTGGAGTGAAAGCACTGAGAAGGAGATTCAGGCTTGACCTAGGGTATCCTAGTACATGACAATAGTCCTTGATGCACTATTGGTATTGAAAGCCCCACGAGATATGAATAGTTATCATTTTCTTTTAAATAAATTATGAAGGATTAAATTATATTTTTTTCCTCAAAGAATCCATTTTTTTGAATATGGGGTATTCCATGCCTAGGATTTCAATTTATGCTAATTATTTTCCTAAGATAAAGTTATAAATAATGATTCATATCCTACTATAGTGTCTGAAATTATTTATAAATGGTGCATTGTAAATGCAATGGAAACCGCATGAATGTGCCTGTCCCATGTGGGGATTTCCCTCTAGTACAAGATAATGATATTGTTTATTGTGCTGTGACTAGTGATGATAAACTCATAACTATAATGGGAAAACTTACTTAGGTTATGAATAATAACTTTACTTGTAGGGATCATTTGGATCCTCCACATGGAGGAGCTATGTTATATCACATTATTCGACAACACCGTCCATCATTCAATGGGAATACAAACCCATTTATAATAGAGTAGTGGATATGTTCCCTAGAGAAGATATTTCTCACTTTGCGATGTAACGAAAGAGACAAGGTTCTCATGAATGTTTATCATCTATCAGGATATGTGGATCAATAGAGGTCATTAATCCAAAGCACAAATAAGGAGGATGAAACATTATCAATGGAATAGAGGATTTTAAAAAAATATTTCTAGAAAAATATTTCTCTCATGAACAACAAGCATATATGGAAAGGTAATTCTTTAACAAAAGGAAGAATAAGGATGAAAATGTTTCCAAGTATGAATACAAAAATAAATGGATATAAAGGCATATTGCAGACTGCATATGTAATCAAAGGAGAAAAATATATTGATTTTTTGATGGTTTAAAACTATTTCCCTGAAGGGATCCAGTCTCCCAATGTTTCTCATCATATAAAGATATAGTCTCAAGTACTATCAACACATAAAAGTAATTTTCTATGTCGTACTAATTTAATAGGAAATAAGAGAAGAAGAGGAATACAGAAAACTCAATGATAGGAAATACCGAAATGGGGAAGAAGGGAAGAATTGAGTTTCTATCCTACTATAATTGTGGAAAGAAACACCCAAGTTCTTTCTTGAATTGAATGGGAGTCTGTTACAATTTTTGAGAAAAATGCCACCAATCTCAGGATTTTTAGGGGAAGGAAGAAGCTACCAATATTCAATGATTCAATTGCTGGTATATGGGAAATTATTCACATTAATGTCCTAAGCGCCAGCGGAACATTCCCCAACGATGGGAAAGGGTTAAAGTCCATGCATATATAGTGAGAACCATAGAGGTTGAATGTCCTAACAAAGTAGTGGAAGATACATTGATCGTTTCATCAAACTTATCTAATTCTTTATTTGATTCTGGGTCATCACATTCATTTATATCTATCCAATTTTAAAAATAAAATAGACATGCCCAATTTGATTTAATCAATGAGTTATCAGTAAAAACTCTTAATGGATGTTTCATTCTAACAATGGTGTGTCATATAGTCCCCCTCAGGACACATAAATGTGCTTTATTTTCTAACCTTATCATCATACCAATGATTGAATTTCATAAAATTCTCAGTGTGAATTGGATATCAAATTTTGATGCAAATTTATATTATAAGAAGAAGGAAGTTACAACTTTTTAGAAGGGCGTTTAATATCTTATCTTCAAGGAAGAAACATCACCATCTGATTCTCACCTAGATCCACCCCATTTATCTCTACTAAATTAAATTATTGGGGAGTAATGGAATCAAATAAATATGGACGTGGAGAAGAATGTACAGATAGAGTATTTACATATTGTGGATGAATATGTTGATGTCATTTAATAAGACTTACAAGGACATCCTCCAGAGTGGGAAATTGAGTTTTCCATTAACATAATTACTGGTTCAAGGCACATATCAATGAACAAATATAGAATATCCACTGTAGATTTAGTGGAGATGAAGAGACAACTAGTGAAATTGAGTGATTAAGGATTTATTAACCCTTATTTTTCTCCTTGGGGATCCCCTATTGTTTTTATTAAGAAGAAAGATGGTTCTATGAGGTTGTTAATTTATTACTGGGAAATTAATGCTATTACAATAATTAATAAGTATCCTCTACCATGACATGATGATTTATTTGATCAACTTCATGGAGCACAATATTTTTCAAAGAATTGTCTTCGATCTGGAAATTATCATTTTTTTGTTAGGATGGAAGACATTCAAAAAACAGAATTTTGAACCCG
Organism: Viscum album; assembly: GCA_963277665.1. NCBI lineage: Eukaryota > Viridiplantae > Streptophyta > Magnoliopsida > Santalales > Viscaceae > Viscum > Viscum album. The sequence goes on from OY728128.1 coordinate 67,446,968, forward strand.
GTAAGTGCATTACGGGTTTACAATAATTCCTTTTTGGAATGACTAATGAAAAATATATTTTCATAGATATGATTAACAGAGTTTGGAAGGAATATCTTGATGACATTGTAGTGGTTTTTATTGATGATATCCTGGATTAATCTAAAAGCAAAGAAGATCTTGAAAATCACCAGCGTATTGTTCTGAAGACTCTTAGAGGAAATGAATTTTTTGGGAAGTTTAAGAAGTGTTTTTTTCACACCAATAAGACTCATTAAGGGTAAAATTGTCTCTAAGGATGGAATATCATTAGATCCTATGAAGACAAAGGCTGTGCAAAAATGGTCTACTCTAAAAAACATAACTGAGGTACACTGTTTTATTGTTTAACAGGTTATTATCAGTGTTTAGTACGGAATTTCACCTATTTAGCCAACCCAATGACCAATATAAAATGGAAATTGGTTAAGTTCATATGGACCATGGAATGTGAATAATGTTTTGATGAATTGAAGATGAGGATAGTGAATAACACGATCCTAACCCTATCATCGGGGAATGATGGTTCTGTTATATATAGTGATGCATCATAGAAAGGACATGGTTGTGACCTTATGCATAATGAAGAATTTATTGACTATGAATCTATGTAGCTAAAAATTCATGAAAAAATCTATCCAATTCCTGTTCTTGAGTTATAAGACGAAATATTTACTCCGATCATATGGTGACATTACAACTTAGCAAAAAAATGTGAGATATACACAGATCATTAGAAATTAAAATTTATATACTCATAGAAAGAACTCAACATAAGAGAAGGAGATCTATTGAGATACTCAAAGATTACGATTTCATAATACACTACCACCTGGGGAAGGAAAATAATGTGGCATATGCTTTGATTAGAAAAGACCACAGAATTATAAACAAGATGACAGTTGAAAGGGATCCTATGTTCTTGGATTCAGTAATGATAGATATTGGAATTATCATGGAAGGTAACACAGCACTAATTTATCAAATATTTTCAAAAAAATATTTATTAGAAAGGATAAAATATTCTAAGACTGTTGATGTAGAGTTTCCAAAAGAAATTAATGCTATAAATGATGGGAAGTTGACCGACTTTGTATTTGATGGTGGAATTTTAAAATTTGGAAAGAGACTCCATGTTACCGCTTTTCCGGAGCTAAAGAGGGAACTATCGGATGATTCTCATAGCTCTAATTTCTCAACACACCCATGTAAAAAAAATATTTTTAGAGATCTAACGGAAAATTTTTGGTGGGAAAACATGAAGAGGGAGATTGCTGATTATGTGATGAGATGATTTGGGTTTTCAACAGGTGTACGCTGGATGAAAACATCCTACAGGATCCATGAAACCTCTTCCTCTTTCTATTCATATATGGAAATGGTATGATATTACGATGAAATGTTTCATGGGGATACATAAGACTCCAACAAATATTGATGCGATATGGTTCATTATTGATCATCTTACAAAATCAGTACATTTTATTACTAAAAGGTAAGATTTACCACTTGAACATTTTGAAAGACTATATATTACTGATTTTAAAGACACAATGGTGTACCATTTTCAATTTTTTCAGACCATGATCCCTATTTAACATCAAAATTCTAGAAAAGACTTTAGAAGGCCCAAGATACTGATTTTGTTTTGAGCACAACCTACCACCCAAAAACTGATGGGTAATCAGAACAGTCTATAAAAACATTAGATGACATGCTGAGGTCATGCTAACATGACATTCATGTCACGTGGGACCTGTATTTACCTATCATATAATATTACTACAACAATACATTACATTCAATTATTTAAATTGTACCATATGAAGCATTGTATGGAAAGAGATGTCGTACACCAACTTGCAGGGATGATATTGGTGAATGAAAGCTCATAGGCCAAGAAATTGTTGAGGAAGAAATGAAAATACCGAATATTATCCAAACACATATAAAAAAAATCTCAAAGTAGGTAAAAGATCATTGATGATAACTGAAGGAAGGATTTGGAATTTCAATAAAGGGATTGTGTTTTCTTAATGGTATCTCCAGGGATGGTTATTATATGATTCAATAACAAGGGAAAATTAATTCCCAGGTACATCGAAACATTTGAAATTAGGGATCTAATTTGAGTCGTAGATTACCATTTTTCAATGCCACAATGTCTCTATAGTGTTCACAATCTGTTCCAAGTATCAATGTTAAGTAAATACATGACAGAACCAACACATGTACTTACTTATGAAGAAGTATATCTTAATCCCAATCTATCTTATTATGAAGAGTCTATCAATATTTGTGATACATGAGAAAATGTATTGAAAAATTGGATGACACATATGGTAATGGTTCTTTGGAGGAACATTTAGATGGAGGAAGTAACATGGGAGCCAGAGGAGCTTATGTAGAAGACATACTCGAATCAATTTAGGTAACAATTTTGTGAATTTCGAGGACAAAATTTTTGTGAGGGGAGAATGTAACGACCCAATATTTATTCAATAGAAATTTCATCCTAATAAATATGTTATAATCACATGAAATCACAACATAATATACTACTATGTTCCATTTGACCCATAAACATAAGTTTTTCACTTCTTTGATGTGAATTTCAAGAACCTGACATACACAATTACAATCTATAAGTTATTTGGAGTCTGATAAAAAAACAAAATTTTTGGTGATTAGTTACCCACCCTATTGAATACTAACATACTATTATGAATAGTGATATACACTAAAGAATTGTAAACTTACCTATGATATTTTATAGACCATATTCAACTGATGTACGATATACCTATGTTTTGGAATAAGTAAATAAATCATTTAAAACTATTTTTTAGAATAAATTATTATTTTAATTAAATATTAAATTTATAATATTTATAAAACTATTTTTGATAAATGGACTACATTTTGGGATTATACAATTTGAAAAATTGTTTGTGTGATGTAATGGGATTTTTCTAAATAAATACAAAATTTTTATGAATAATAAAATACAATAATTACCAATAAAAGAAAAAATCGATATTTTTGCATCTTGGATGAGTCATGGATGATGTATTCCACTTTATTCAAACTCACATGGATTTATTACTATTCATGGTCATGCAATCATCACTATTTCCTGTCTTGAGAGAAATTAATAAACTAATGATTAACAAATTCTGAAATCCCTCCTCTGCTCCACTATAAAAATCCCCCCTCACTCCCTCTTCTCATCACTATGATAAGCCTTGAAGATCCTCAACATTCATCCCAATTAGACTTCCCTAGTAACTCCCCACATCCACGAAGCTCTTGTTAAATCCAAAATACCAAAACCCATTCTTTTTAGGAGGTTCTCAAGGAGGTGATTTCTAGAGGTAAAGCAACCTTATTTTTCATTTAGTTCCATTTCAATTTATATTCTTTTGTTATCCTATACTCACATCTTCTGTCCAAATGACAGTGTTAGTTCAAGTATAAAATATATACTGGATTTATATCATGTGAATGGGTGGACCATCATCAATATTCTTACTCTCTCTCCCTTTTATTTTATAAATGAAATCGACGTCCATGCGGTTCCAAATGTTTTACCCTCGTGGACGACAGTGTTCCATTCTACAAATTATTTTTCATTACTGGTCAAGAAATTTTTTTATGGTTGAACCATATAATAATATATGTATTATAACCAAATTAATATTTTGGAACCAGTATACATAGATATTATTAAATCTTATGACCAAACAATTTTCTAATAATCAAAATGCCGCTAAAACAGCCTTAGTGAATGTCGTTAATTTTTCATCTAATCATTATAACTCTTTCCATGTAACCCACTGATTGAAATGAAAATTAACAAATTTTTATGTTAATAAATAATATTTTATTTAAATTTTGGAGATTTACAGCCATTCCCCATGAACTCCATTACTTAATAAAAGTGAAAAGATTATGAAAATTATGAAAATGAACACTCCAGGATGACCAAATTCGATATTAAAACATATCAATAAGGATGTAAATTAACTAAACATAATTAAAATTAAATAAATAAATTTATAATAGGTTTGGAATTTATCTTTTAATATGTCTAATTTCATATTCCAGGACCTTACGTTCAAGAGGGGAACACATTGGGACTTAAGGTAAGGGTTTTTCCACCTGAACGTCCATTTTCATTCGGGTTAATTTTATTGTTTAATTTCCTCAATGAAATTTTCCTATTTTGCCAGGTACTATTCACTAATTCTATTTTTGTGTTCTACATATTTTTACCAATAAGAATAATTCCTTATTTCATAAGCAGTTACATGTTTTAAAAGTAATATTCCAAACTATTTCTGAAATACAATCTCATTTCAAGTCAGTTTGTCAAATTATTGCCTATTTTCCAGGGCACTCTATAATATTTTTTTGAAACCTTTTTCTTTATAAAATATAAAATTTTATTTTGAAAAAACTTTTTTACTTTACTTCTGGTTTCATATAAATTGTTTTCCAAAATAACTCTTATTTTCAAAGTAAAATGGTATTTATCTCCAAAATTACTCGATGATTTTATAAGAGTATCTTCATATATTTCAACACTCTTGTTGATTATTATGCATTATTTGGATTAATATTTCATGGTATCATCTACCATATATATATTAATGGTTAATGATTGTTTTGGATATGGATGTGCTATCTTAAAACCATTCTTCAATTTACAATGAATGGTTAGTGTTTATGCTTAATGTTTGAGGAACATTATTTAAACATCATATATTAGTTTCAATATGAATGAATAATTTATTTATATTTATCCACATTCATATGAGAAATGAATTGGAAATTTAATTTGTTGGGTGGGGACCACTATAGCCCATCAGTGCATTAGTAGGTCTCATTAGACAAACTACGGCTTCGACACAAGTCTTTGAAAAATGATTATTTATGGTCTTGGAACGAGGCCTTGATGGTATGGTAATACTGTACTGCATTATTCATTCCATCATTATGAAAATAGTAATGACATTTAATGTGGTTATTCGACTACAAGAATACCCATGATTACTTTATATTATTGAAATTCATACTCAGCACATATTTCTTCCATATTTTGTTCATGTTGTATTTAAAGGCATGCATTTCCAATTATTCACCATGTATAAAATTTATTTTATCTTCTTTTGTACTTTTACTCTTACTAAGCATTTGAGCTCTCCCCTTTTTTATGTTTCATCTTCCCAGGACATGAAGAATTTTATTATGAATGATAAGCTGAAATAACCTAGGAGTTATGGAATTTGTCTAAGGAGTTTCTATGTTGTTTTTCATTTCATGTTGTAATGTTGAACTTATATATGTATATTTTTTATGACAATACAAAACTACTTAGTCATTTGGGAATCCTATTCCTGGTTTATATGCTAATGTAATCAAATAAGGCATAGGATCCGATAAATTTGGGTTGGGTCCTTACGTTTGAATCAAAGTAAGTTTAGATAAAATAATGGAAAGTATATTTAGAAAACATAGATTAGGGAACTAATACCAAAGATAGACATTGAGGGTAAGAATTCAATAACATAATGGTATTTTAGTAAGAAATGGATTATGTTGATATTTTTAGAAAATACATCCCCGTCCGTATACAAATAGGTATAGGTGGCTCTGGCGGAGATATATCTAGGAGTGAAAGATCTTAAAAGGGGTTTCTGGCTTGACTTGTGGTATCCTGGTACATGTCAATGGGCCCTGTTGCATTTATGGTATTAATAATCCTGGGGGATATGCTTAGGATAATACACATTTTCATTACAAAAAATTATGAATGATTAAAATGTAAAGAATTCCTTAAAGAATCCATTTTGGGGATTATAGGGTTATCCATGCGTAGGATTTCAATTTATGAGATGTATTTTGTTAATTTAATATTATACAGTATGATTCATAAAATTATATAGTGTATTAATTTATTTAGAAATGGATTGTAGTGGAAGTAATGGAAACTGCATGAATTCACGTGTCCCATGTAGGTATTTTCCTCAGACGCAAGATAATGTTATTGGCTCTAGAGCCGTGATTGGTGCTGAGAAACTCATAAAAATTTTGGGACAACATAATTAGGTTATGAATAATAAATATACCCATATGGAGCATCCAGATCCACCAAGTGGAGAAGCTATGTTAGATCACATTATGCAGAAACATCCTCCATCATTAAATGGGACTATAAACCTGTTTGTAGCAGAGCATTGGATACGTTCCCTAGAGATGATATTTCTCACTTTGGGATGCAATGAATGAGAGATGGTTGTCATGGAAGATTATCATCTATTATGAGATGTGGATCAATGATGTTCATTAATCCAAAACACAATGTTGGAGGCAGAAATTGAAGAGTTGGAATAGAGGGAATTTAAGGAAATCTTCCTTGAAAAATATTTCATGCGCGAACAATGAACATATATGGAGAGGAAATTCTTAAATCAGATGCTGATGGAGGATGAATATGCTTCCAAGTATGAAGCCAACTTTACAATGCTGGAAATTCATGTTTCAGACTATGTATGTAATCCAAGGAGAAAAATTGATCTATTTTTTATGGTTTAAAACAATTCCTCTAAAGGGCTATAGTCTCTCGAAGATTCAAATTATATGAAGAAATAGTCTCAAGTGCTGTCATGATATAAAAAGTATTTTTATGTCTTAATATTTTAAAGGAAAAAAGTGAAGAAGAGGGCTACATAAAAATTAGTAAAAGGAAATATGAAAATGTGGAATAAGTGTAGAATTGAGTTTCCATCATTTTGTAATTGTAGGAAGAAACACCCTAGCACTTTCCTGATGGGAATGAAAGACTATAAAAAGTGTTAAGAAAAAGGACACCTGTCTCAGAATTGTTAGGGGAAGAAAGAAGCAACCATTGTTCAGTGATACAATTGCAGGGTGATGATAAATTATGCACATGAATGTCTGAAGAGTCAGGGTAACGTTCCCCAAAGAAGGAAATGGGTGAAAGGCCAAGCTTATACAGTCACAACCATAGAGGATTAAGTTCCTAATAATATAGTGGTCGTACATTTATTGTCTCATAAATCTTAGCCAATTATTTATTCGATTCTGGATCATCTCATAAATTTATATCTACCCAATTTTCTAGGAAAATTATACATGTCCAATTTGATTTAATAAACGAGTTATTAGTCAAAACCTCTAGTGGATGTATCATTGAAACAAAGGTGTGTCAATTAGTCCCCATCATGACACATAAATGTGCTATAGTTTCAAACCTTATAATCATACCAATGATAGAATTTGATATATTTCTCAATATGAATTGGTTATCAAATTATGATGTCAAGATATATCACATGAAGAAGGAAGATAAATATTTCAAGAATGGTGTGGAATACCTTTTATTTAGGGTATAAAAATAACCATATGATTCTCATCTAGGTCCACCCCCAACATCTATACTGAATAAAATTATTCGAGAGGAATGTAATGTAATAAATAGGGGTAAGGAGAAGAAGGTACAGAGAGAGGACATGCCTAATGTGCAGGAATATACTGAAATCATTTAAGAGGATATACCTGGACATCCCAGAGATTTTGAAATTGAGTTTTCCATTGGAATTATTCCTTTTTCAAGGCCCACATCAACGAACCGTAATAGAATGTACACTATGGAGTTTGTGGTGCTAAAGAAACAACTAGAGGAATTGAGTGATAAATGATTTATTCACCCTAGTTTCTCTCCAAGGTGAGCCACTGCTATTTTCATTATGAATATTGATGGATCTATGATGGTGTGAATTTATTACAGAGAAATCAATACTATTACAACAAAGTATATGTATCATCTACCAAGAATTTCTGATTTATTTGATCAAATTCATGGAGCAGAATATTTTTCAAAGATTGATATTCATTATGGATATAATTAGATGCTTTTGAGGAAAGAAGACATTCCAAAAACAGCATTTCACACTATGTATGGGAATTGCGAGTTTATAGTAATTCTATTTGTACTGACTAATGCACCACCTATTTTAATCGATCAGATGAATAGACTTTTCAAGAAATATCTTGATGACTTTTTAGTATTGTTTATTGATGATATTCTAGTATACTCAAAAAGCTATGAAATTCATGAACATCACTTGTGCACTCTTCTAAAAACTCATATAAGAAACGAATTATATGGGAAGTTTATGAAGTGTGATTTTTGTCTCCAATCATCTTCTTTATGGGCCACATTTTTTCTAGGGATGGAATATCTGTAGATCTTGTGAAGAAAAAAGTTGTGCAAGAATGGCCAACTCCATTGAACATATCCGATGTGTGTAATTTTATTGGTTTAGCAGGTTATTATCAACATTCCAGTCATAACATCACCTGTTTAGCCCACCTAATGACCAAGCTCACATGAAAATGGGTGATGTTCATATGGGAAATGTAATGTGAAGAATGTTTTGATGAATTGAAGAGGTGTTTAGTGAATGATATGATCTTAACCCTATTACCAGGGAATGATGGGTTTTTTATCTATAATGATGCATGAAACAAAGTAATTGGTTGTGTACCTATGTAAAATGATCGATCCATTAACTATGCATCATGGAAGCTAAAAATTAATTAACAAAACTATCCAACTCATGATCTTGAGTTAGATGTTGTGATATTTGCTCTGATGATTTTAAGAAATTACCTCTATGGAGAAAATTGTAAGAATATATAGATAATAAAATTTTGATATATATATATATATATATTCTCATAGAATGAACTCAACATCATACAAATGGTATTGGTTGAGATACATAAAGATTATGATTTCACAACACACTACCACCCAGGGAAGGAAAATACGGTGATAGATCCTTTTAGAAGCATGGGCCACAGAATTTTGAACAAGATGAGAGTTGAAAGGGATCATCTGTTCAAAAATCTAATAATGATGGATATTGGAATTATCAAGGAAGGTAACATAACCCTAAATATTTAGATGGTTTCCAAAGATTCTATAATGGAAAGGATAAAAATTCCTCAGGATGATGATGAAGAGTTTCTAAGGAAAATTAATGATATAATTGATGGGATGTTGTCTAACTTCGTATATGAAGGTGGAATTTTGAAATTCGGAAAGAGGATTTATGTTCCCTCTATTCAAGAGCTAGAGATGGAAATAGTGGATGATTAACATAGCTCTAATATCCCTATACATCCCCAGGCACTAAAATAATTTGGGAATTAAAGGAACATTTTTGGTGGGAAAACATGAAGAGGGGAATTGCTGATTATTTTTCGAGATGTTTGGTTTGTCAATGCTGAAGGCTAGAAGCCAAAATCCTAGTGGAGCCATGAATGCCCTTACTATTCCTATGTGGAAATGGGATGGTATTACGATTTAATATGACCAGGGGATACCAAAAAATCCAATAAATAATGGTTCAGTATGTTTCATTGTGGATTTTCTTACAAAATCTACACATTATCTTACTGTGAGAGAATATTTACCAATTGAACGTTTAGAAGGACTATATATTAATGATATTGTAAAACTACATGGTGTACCCTAATAAATTATTTCTGAACATGATCCCAATTTTACACCACAATTATGGAAAAGTCATTAAAAGTCCCCAGATACAGATCTTCGTTTGAGCGCTACCTTCCACCAAAAAACATATGGACAATCAGAACAGACTATTCAAACATTAGAAGACATGTTGAGGTTTGGTTCACTTGACATTCAAGATATGTGGGCTCAATATTTACCTCTTATAGAATATTCTTATAACAATATCTTTCATTCCAGTATTCAGATGGTACCATTTGAATCGTTTTATGGAAAGAGATGTCCTACACTACCTTTCTGGGATGATGTTGGTGAAAGAAATATCATAGGACCAGAACATGTTGATTAAACAATGGAAATAGTGAATATTATCCAAAACCATATCAAAAAATCCCAGTGTCTGCAAAAGATATTTTCTGATAACCAAAGGAAGGATTAGTAATTTTAAGAAGGAGATTACGTTTTCTTAACGTTATCTCCATTGAAAAGTATAATATGATTTGGTAAGACAAGAAAATTAAGTCTGATGTACATCCGACCTTTTGGAATTTTGGATCAAATTGGAGTCGTAGCTTACAATTTTTCAGTGATTCCAAGTCTCTCAAAATTTCATAATGTGTTACATGTTTCAATGTTATGGAAATACATGTCAAAACCAACACATGTACTTACCTATAAAGAAATATAACTTGAGAAAGATATATCTTATTGTGAAGTGAATATCATAATTCTTGATACCAGAGAACAAGTATGGAGAAAATAGAAGACTCGTCCAGTAAAGGTTCTTTGGAGGAACCATATGATGGGGTAAGAAACATGGGTTCCTACTGATCTTATGCTCAATACATACCCGAGTCATTTGAGGTGAACATTTTGTGAATTTTGAGGATGAAATTTTTCTAAGGAAGGGAGAATGTAACGACCCAATATTTCCTAAATAAAAATTCATCTCTTATAAATATGTTATAATAACATAAAAGCATAAAAAATGAAATACTATGTTTTATGTGACCCTTAAACATAATGTTTTTACTTCTGTGATGTGTATTTCTAAAATATGACATACATGGTTGCGATCAATATGTTATATCAAGCCCGATAAAAAAACATAATTTTTTGGTGAATAGTAACCCACCCCTATGAATAGTGACATAACCTTATGAATAGGGATATAACCTAAAAAATTGTAAATTTACCCATGATTGTATATAAATAGTATTAATGTGGACGTATGATATACCTATGTTTTGGAATATGTAAATAATGGGTTTAAAACTGTTTTTAGAATAAATTATGATTTTAATTAAATTTTAAATTAATTATATTTAGGAAATTATTTTTGAAAATGGATTTCATTTTTGGATTTAATTGTTGAAAAATTATTTGGGTGAGGTTTAGGATTTTTCAAAAAAATCATTAATTTTTTATTATTAGTAAAATAGAAAAATTCACAATAAATGAAAAAACCTAAATTTCTGCATCATGGTTGAGTCATGGATGATGTAATCAAACATTATTCAAAGTAACATGCATTTTTTTACTATTCATGGTCTTGGAATCATCACTATTTTTGATATTGTGGGAAATTTATAAACTGATGTTTAAAAAATTATGAACACCCTCTTCTCCTCCACTATAAATATTCCCCATCACTTCCTTATCTCATCGCTACTATATTCCATTGAAGCTCCCCAATTTTTTGCACAATTACCCTTCCCTAGTCACTCCCCAATTACAAGAAGAACTTGGTATTTCCAAAAGTCCAAAAACCCTTGTCTTAAAGAGGTTCTCAAGGATGTTATTTCAAGAGGTAAAACACCCTTGTTTTTCATTTATTTCTATTTAAATTTATATCCTTTTGTTATGATATCCTCACCTCCTCTGTCCAAATGACCATTATAGATCTAGTATCATCTATATAATGGAATTATATGATGTTAATGGATGAACCATCATCAATATTATTACTCTCTCTATTTTATTTTATAAATGAAATCGATGTCTATGAGGTTCCACATTTTTAACCTTCATTGACAATGAAGTTTTGTTCAGCAAATTATTTTTCATTACATGAAATGAAACCATTTTCATGGTTTATCCAAACTATAATATATTTATTATAACATAATTAATATAAAAGGACTAGTATTCATACATATTATTAAATCTTATGACCATACTAGTTTCTAATAATCAAAATACATCTAAAATAATCTAAGTGAATGTCATTAATTTTTCATCTGATGATTCATCATCATTACATGTGACCAAATGATTTAAATGACCATTAATACTTCTGGATATTCATAAAGAATATATAATTTCAATTCTGGTTCATTACAACCATTCCAAATGATCTCCATTACTTAAAATTAAGTGAACCAGTTATTAAAATTATGAAAATGAACACTCTGGAATGGGATAATTCGATATTATAAATTATAAATAAAGAAATAAATGAACTAAACATAATTGTAATAAAATAAATATATGACTAATATGTTCTGAATTAATTTATTAATATGTCTAATTTCGTATATCTAGGATCATACATTCAAGAGGGGATCACATCGGGACTTAAGGTAAGGGTTTTCCACCGGAACATCCATTTTCATTTGTGCTACTTTTTTTCCCAACTACCTCAATTAATTTGTTATGTATTATTTTTTACTCATAAATTATGTTTGAGTATTCTACATAATTTTACTAACCATAATCATTTTTTATTTTATGATTAGTTACACGTTTTAAAAGTAACATTCAAAATTATTTCCGACATACAAGCATGTTTCAAGGGAGTTTCTCAATTTCTTACCTATTTTCAAGGGCACCATATAATCTATTTTTGGAAAAACAATTCATTATAACATAACTATTTTTTATGAAAATAAAATGTTGCATCAATTCTAGTTTTATACAAATATTTTTCCAAAAGAACTCTTCTTTTCAAAGTAAAAGATGATTTATCTCACGAATAACTCGAAAATTTAATAAGAGTATCTTCATCTATTTCGAAACTCATGTTGATTATTATGTATTATTTGAATTAATATTTCATGTTATCTTATTAAATATTTAATTAAATGTTTTATTATTATTTTGTTTGTGAATGTGCTATAATAAAACCATTCTCCAATTTACTTCGAATGGTTAATGTTTATGCTTAATGCTGTGGGAATGTTATTTAAACATCAAATATTATTTTGAATATGAATGAATATGTTGTTTATATTTAACCAAATTCATATGAGGAATGAATTGAAAATAGAATGTGTTCGATGGGGCCTGCTATATCCCATCAGCGAATCATTAGATCTCATGAGACAAACTACAGTCATGGCACAAGGCATTGAATAAATGATTATTTATGGTCTTGGCACGAGGACCTGAAAGTATGGTTATGTTGCACCTCATTATTCCTTCTTGAATTACGAAATTAGTATTGATGGTTCATGTGGTCATTCAACTAGTAGATTACCCGTGATTACTTTATATTAGTGCAATATTTACATAGCTTATATTTCTACCATATTATATTCATAATATTTTTAAAGGCATGTGTTTTAAATTATTCCACATGTCTAATGTAATTGTTATCTACTGCTGTATTTGTTACTTTTGTTGAGAATTTGATCTCACCCCTATATTATGTTTCATATACTCAGGACATGAAGAATTTTATTATGAATGAAATACTGAAATAGCATATGATTTAGGGAAATGATCTAAAGTGTTTATATGTTGTTTATAATTTCATGTTGTATTGTTCATCTTATGTATGTATCTTCTTTGCAATAATACAAAACTACTCTATCGTTTTGGGATATATATTCCCTGTTTGTATGAAAATGTACTCAAATAAGGCATATTCTTTTGAAAATTGTGGGGGTGGGGGTACAATTATATGAGTCATATGGTAACTTTTTCACATGGAATCTACATGATTTTTTATGCATGCTAATGAGTTTCTATGAAATGGGTTTTATTGTTTTTTTTGATATCAATAGAATAACAATTTCAAACTTTATTTCACTTACTGAGCTTCTTTGAGCCCATAAAATGTTTCAAATGTTTTTTGAAGTATATAATGCTGTATTATAGATATAAGGAAGAAAATGTAAATGTCATGATGATTTGTTAATGAAATTGGGATTTATTTTAAAAGTTTTATAATTTGTAAAAAATGTTACAATTTTCATAGTATCTACATGTATGATTATTGGTTGTTATGTATATTTTATGTCATAAATTTATAAAACTATATACCTGAAAATATCACAAGTGTGTAATAATTTATCTTCTAATCTAAAATAGTATAATATTTTATGTTTTTAGGATGGGTCCATATATATGGTATCAATGTATTTTCTTAATAACTTTAGGGGATATGATAATGTTAATAGAATACCATAAATTATTTTTACTTTATGTTTGATGTGAAATGATATATAATTTAAATATTAACATGTGGATACATCTATGGTATGTCTATTGAGAATGGTTTTTGTTTGATAAAATAGTGAAGTTGAAGTATGAAGGAACCAAGAGGTTGATATCTATTCGAATTTGGAGCCTCCAATAGTGGTAATTGGAACCGATTAGTGTGTAACAACAATGGATTAGTTTATTTAGGAGATAAATGGAGGTGGTATCCATTCTAGAGAGTAATTGGACCTTACACGTAGAAACATATATTATGTGGAGCATTTTATGAGGAAAAACTCCCACATTCAGTGAAACCACATATCTAGTGTTTTTCAAAGGATGGATCAATTATATGGAAAATATATTTTATGTCATGGAATTTTCAGAACATAAAAAGGAAATACTATCCATTTATCATTTTAATGGTGTAGATGATCCATGGTGGTCTCTATATAAGAATATGAGAGATGGTGAAGATTTTGATAATGCAGAATTTGATAATTTAAGAGTATTTTTTAGAGAAAATATTTTCCAAAAACTATTTGACTCAGAATGGAGAAAAAACTCTTGGAAGTACAGTAGAAATATGATGATTTTATGGCTGCATATGATGAAAATTTTAGAAATATGATGATTTTATGGCAGCATACGAAGAAAATTTAACAAATCTATCCATGTATTTAATAGATTTTACTTGGTATTTTGATATTTATGTTAATTGATTTTACTCTGGTTTGAAACCATTTTTAAGAAGATCATTGACTTCAAAAGAGTATAAAAGCTATGAGAAACTTGTTTCTTGTGTTAAAAAATTTGAGATATAGTTTACTTACATGTATTTGGATCACGAAGAAATGACTAAGAATTGGTCAGGTTGGAAGGCATTAGGAAACAATTAATCAAATAAATTAGAAGGTATGAAAATCAATTTTGTTTTGTGAAAAATGTTGTAAAATGCTTCCTGGTGAATGTCTTCTAAATTCTACGGAATGCTACAAATGTAGTGTGTTTAGAAACTTGTCTCATGACTGCAAGAAAAATTATTATAAAATTAATGAGAAGCTAATGGTGAGATTATTTAACCATATGTAAATAGGTCATTTTGCTAATGTTTGTCTGAAGATAGTTAGTCATGTAGTAAATCCGCAATATTAGAAGTAGAAGGTTGTCGAAAATCATTTGCAACCACTTTAGTAGATGTTGATCCATCAAATAATGGTGTATCAGGTACATTTCAAGTTTATATAGATTTTTCAAATTTGTTGTTTGATTTCAGTTCAACACATTCCTACATTTCAAGTCAATTTTTAATGGCCCGGACCACTCAGGTCCATTCCTATACAAAAATGTACTGTTTGAGGTGTTCTAGTGGTCATGGTGACTTATTCCCCACACTTTTCCAAATATCAAAAACTGAGAATTGTTTCCTGGTTTGACCACTGTGAATAGTTCCACAGGAAGACTGGTGTGAATAGTTCCCCTGGTGAGACTGCTCTGAACAGTTCCATTGGTAGGCTGGTGTGAACAGTTCCACCAATGTGACCGCTGTGAATAGTTCCATCGCGGGGACCATTGTGAACAGTTCCACCGGTAGACTTGTTTGAATAGTTCCCCCGGTGAGACCTATGTGAACAGTTCCAACTGTAGGCTTATGAGAACAGTTCCAAGGGTAGGATTTTGTGAACGTTTCCTATGGTAGGCCTTTGTGAATAGTTCTAATGGTAGACCGATGTGAACATTTCCAATGGTAGGTTTATGTAAATACTTCCAACGATAGCCCGATGTGAACAGTTCCAATAGTAGCCTTATGTAAACAGTTCCAATAGTAGGCTTATGGGAACTATTCCAATGGTACACTTATGTGTATATTTTCCCCTATAGGATTATGTGAATAGTTCTAGTGGTAGAGTTATGTGAATAGTTCCAATGCCATGCTTATGTGAACAGTTCCAATGGTTGGCTTGTGTGAAAAGTTCCAACAGTAGACTGATGTGAACAGTTCCAACGGTAGTTTTTGTGACCAGTTCAAAGTGTAGATTTATGTGAGAAATTCTAATGGTAGGATTATGTAAACTGTTCCAATGTTAGACTAATGTGAAAAATTCCAACATTAGGATTATGTGAACAGTTCCAACAGTAGGCTTATGTAAATTGTTCTAATGGTAGACTTATGTAAACGATTCCAATGGTAGACCAATGTGAATAGTTCCTATAGTTTCTTTATGTGAATAGTTCCAAAATTAGCCTTATGTGAACCATTACAATGGTAGCCTTATGTGAATAGAGTTTCCAGAACGATGAGTTTCCAACTAAATCCTCTATTTCATTTTCAAAATTATGAGTTCTTCAATAGTGTTTCCAGCTTCCTAGAGTTTTCCCCTTTGATGTTTTCATTGACATAAAATGAATTTAAAGCCCCGCTTTAAGAACTACAATCCAAATTCAAAGGCCATAAATCCTATATTAATTTTTCATATGGCTCGGGATGCTCTTACTTGTTCGAACTGTGTGGTTTAATATGATCCATTTTTAGGGAAAATCCAGCGTATCTGAATCCACTACTCCATTAAATATTCTAAAGGGACATGATATCTGCATAACTAGATCCTCCTCCTTGTTCTCTAGGGTGATATTCTTGAACCTTTAATTCCTTCCCATAGGAGTTCTATGATCAAACATTCCCCCTTCAATTGGTTCCCCTCTGTTATTAAAGATACCAAGCATTATCAATCAATCATCGATAAGGTATGATCTGTTATCAATTTTTAGGGCTCATCTCATTCTTCTTCTCCTTTCCCAATTATGGAATGCTATCTACATGTTCCTAATGGTCTCTTCTTCAGTGTTTAATGGCATGATGGTGTCTCTGCATCCTTGGGTGGATGCAGTTGTCACGGGGGGAGGAGATCGTAACCTATTGTGTGGCTCGTTCTCTAATAAAGAACATCTAAAACTGTTTGAGGTAAGGGAATCATTTATTCCCTATTAATTTATGTAAAAATGTATACCTAGCATGTTTAACATACTGTAACACAATGCAATTGATATATTAAATATTTTAACTTGATAAAAAAATAATATTGATCGTTTTTTATTGCCTCTTGTTTTGAGAGATAGTTTGATATCTGTGCTTTATTTGTTTAACCTTTTGTTCTTGTTGGAAATTGGTAATCAATGTAAAGATGGAATAAATTGATAGTTTTTTGGATAAAGATAAAGAGGCATGTAAATAATTCTAGTTATTGTTGTAGTTATTTAACTTTAATCAAATTGATGCAATACAGATATTTAATCAATTTGTTATAGCTTATTGTTTTGGATTCCCTTTGTTGGAACCTTCAAATAATAAATCAGTTAATTCAAAAGGGATTGAAGAACTGGGTTTTTGATAAAATATAATTCTTTGTAAGTTTCGGTGTTACCCGCCTTCTTGTTTAAGTGTGATGATCCCAGTTGATATGATGTTTTTTACCTAACCCTTGTGTAATGATGTGATCCTAGATGGATGTTGTGATATGTGGGTAATGGAGGACCATTGATTATGCTAGAATTTCACATGTAGAGTGTCTAGGAGAATCAGGATATGCATGTGGGTGTTAGGGAGGACACTCGAGATGATTGGATGAGGTGGATTTGAATGTTTGGATGCATGATGTTTCTTCTAGGATGTTTATCTTCTATACTTTCCCCACTTCTCAAGGAATCTAGTTTTCTTACCCTCCTTCCAAAAGGGGTGAAGATGTGTGTGGTATTCCACATGCTTTCCGTGTTTATATTCTCAAGAGAGTAAGGGTTAACGCACCTGTTATAGGTGGAAAATACTCAATGGGTAGTTCACCAACTCATCGTGTTGATCCCCTTGTGTTTGGTAGTATAGAATGTTTTTGTATAATGCCTAGGGATATTGAAAGTAATTTTGTTAATAAATGATTGAATAAATGATCTTAACACATGGGGTTGGATCATTCTCGGGCATAATAATGTTGTAGAGATTTTAATTGAACAGTGTACTTTGGGTGTGATGCTAATGAAATATATTCTGGAAATTATTAATATTTAATTAATTTTTAATGAATTAATTAATGTAAAGTGAAACAGATAAAAAAAATAAATTAATGAAAAAATTATCTTTAATTGGTTGTGATATTATAGGATACCCAGTCTTAAATGTGGTAGTTGGAAATCCAAAAGATGTTAGATATAGTTGAGTCTAAGACTAGGATATTTACATAGTGTCGTTGTGAGCTACAATATATTCTATAATTTTTTGTGTTTCTATACACTACTCCACCCTGTCTGTTAGGGATACTAACACCCAAAGGATTCTGATCCCGGGGTGGGGTGGGGGTGTTTTCCCCATCATTCCAGTGGGAGGATGGATTGCTAAATACCCCTTTTGTCCCCGCTCTATTCTCTTAGTAGTTCTTTGTGCTGGTTGGCACAACATCTAATTTTCACCATAAATGTTTGTAGATGGCTGTAATGGATTGTGGTTATTCACACACATATTTTCTCGATATATTTTCTTATGGACCACTATATGTGTAACGTGTATTGGATGTGATGGCTTGAAGATCCTTACTCAATGTGGGGGTTGTAATAGATTGAGGTATAATGCCCGATGTATGATACATGTTATGCGTGTTGTAGTGGCTCCTATAAACTACCTGGTTACTTTTTTTCATGGACATGGTGGTTTTGTTGCATGAGGTTCATGTTGTGGTGCTTTGCCCAGGTGTCTGTGGGAAGGCCTTTTTAAAGAGAGACGACAAAGGACATGCGACATTGGGGAAAAGTGGAAAACTAGTGGGAAAGTAGTATCGGGGTACCCTTGATATTCTTCATTATATTATATAAATTTATGAAATACATGGAGAGAGTAGCCATGATGAGGCTAGGAACTTAGTATACCTGTTTAGGTGATGAGTTATCTTCAATTGTTGTTCACTGTTATTTAGTATTCTTTCATTACTTTTTCATGAGAGGATCTTGGGAGGATCCTACTAAGTATAATATTATACCCACCCTATGTATATAAAAAATTGTTTTTAGGTCACTAGGAGAAGGTTATAAATTAGGCTGGTTTCTACAAGCATGGGGTTGCAAGAGTTGTTTTCGCTTGTGGTTGGTGTTGTTTTTACTTTCCTTTGGTACTTGTAGTTTCCCCCCATCAGTTGTAGTAGTTTTGCTTGAAATTGAATATCTGTACTTGGGTTTTCTTTTATATTATTTTCTATTTTGGAGTTGTTTGGTTTCTATCTTATCTCCATCTTTAGATTGTGTTATCTTAGAGGGCAATGCCTCCCATTTGGGTTTTTACTATACCCTCAGTGCTAGTCGTCATCCTGGGGCCTACTAGAGGCTGGACATGGGGTGTCATTATCTCCCTTCTCACACTGCTAGCCCGGGAGGGGTACACCTTGTGGGGAGGGGGTCGTGACAAATTTTCTACAAAATTAGGACATCCAACCTATAAAATGAATCCAGAACTCATAGTAAGACCACTTAGAAGAAATATTATGGCAGAAATAAATTATAAGAATCTACTTATATAGGTTTGTGGGAGGAGTTTACTTATAGACCATGTTGTATTACCTCTACTGGAGATTGATGTTATTCTAGGTATGGACGCATATTATTTTTATCATGGTAATATTGACTGTAGAGTAAAAAATGTGTTTTTTCAAAAGAGTTTCCGCTTGGGTACAAGAATGAACCCATACCATTGATAACATTTATAGAAGCTGAGAAACTGATAGAATATTAACATTAATGTTATATTTATCATATTATTGAAGATAAGGAATCTATACAGATTAATGATGTACCATTAGTAAATGAATACATGGATGTTTTTTCGGAAGATATGTATAGTGTTATTCCTAATCGACAGGTTGATTTTACTATTGAATTAGTTCTTGATAGTAATCCAATTTCTAAACCTCCTTATCAATGGGATCAAATGGAACTTCTTCAATTTAATAATAAGTTTCAGGAATTATTAGATAAATTCTTAATTTGACCTAGGACTTCTCTAGGGGGAAATGGTATCATTTTTTAAAAAAATGAATGTTTTTTAATGAGACTTTCCATTGATAATTACAGACTATAATAACACCACTATTGAAAAAATATCTTTTACCCCACATTGATGTTTTGTATGATCGACTCTATGGAGAAAATTTTTTTTGGAAGGTTTACTTTTTTTTGGGGTACCATTAGTTGAATGTAAAGTATGGAGACATCACAAAGACTATATTCCATACTAGATTTGATCATTATGTATTTGTAGTTATGCTATTTGGCGTAAATAACACACCTGCAGTATTAATGGATATTCTCAATAGAATATTTTTGGACTTCTGTGATATGTTTGGGGTTTTTTTATAGATGTCATTTTGGAATATTCAAAAATTAAATAGGAGAATGATAAACATTTAATAGTTGTTTTGAAAACCCTCATAGAAAATAATATTTATAGAAATTTCAGAAAGTGTGAATTTTGGCTACAAAAATTTTCTTTACATGTTCATATTGTGTCTAAAGATTGCATCACTATTGACCCTTTTAAACAAAAGTTTTTGAATAATGGTAAATACCAATACATTTTGCTGATATTTGTTGTTTTCATGGTATGGAAGGCTATTATCAGGAGTTTGATGAAAACATTGAACACTTATCTAGTCCACTGACTATGTTAACTCCAAAAGGAGTTAAATTCATATGGACAAAATAATGTGGTGATTTTTTAATGAAATGAAAAGTAGACTGGTGAAATCTCTTATTCTAACCCTACCTTCCAGAAGTGGTGAATTTTTCATCTACCGGGATGCTTCTTTGAAGGGAATTGGTTGTGTTATCATGAAAAATGATTATGTAATTTCTTATGTCTCACATTATTTGAATCCTCATGAGTTAAATTACCCTAAATATGATTTTGAATTACATGTTGTTGTTTTTTCATTAAAAATTTGGAGGCATCACCTCTATGAATTAAAATGTGAAATATATACTAAACATAAAAGTCTGATCTATGTATTTACATAGATGGAATTAATCATGATGAAAAGAAGATGAATGTAGCTAATTAAGGATTATGATTTCAGGATATATTAGCATTTTAGAAAATAGAATAGAGTCACTGATATATTGAGTTGGAAAAGTAAAGTTTCATTAACCATGATACGTTTAGAAAGTGAATCTTTGGAGAATGATTTGATAATCCTTGGCGTTCATGTATTGGGGGAAGGATATTCCTCTATTTTGTTCTAGGATTCAGTGTAGTCATCTTTTTTAGATATAATTTTTCATGCATAGAAAGAAGACAGTGAGTTATAGGAAAAGATAGAATTGGTTAAAATGGTTAAGTGGAAAAAATTTAACCATGATAAGGAATGTGTTTTGACGTTTTGGAATATATTATCTATTCATTTTCATTCTCAGTTGAAGATATAATTGTAATATGAAGCTCACAGTACTTTATTTTCAGTTTATTCTTGCCGCACAATGATGTACAATGATCTTAGATAGTATTATGTGTGGGATGGAATGAAAAGAGATATTTTTAATTATAACATGAAAGGATTGACATGAAAATAGGATAAAGAAGACATATAGTTATCAATGTTGATGCTTCAACCACTACCAGTTCCATAGTGGAAATGAGAAAATGTATATGGACATTGTTTTGGGTCTATCAAAGAGATATTGAGGTAAAACTAAAATCTGGGTTATTTTTGATCGTTTGACTAAATCAGCACATTTCATTCCAATTTGCGATATTATTTCTTTGGACCAGATTTATCCATTGTACCTCAATGATATTTTTAGGTTATAGGGTATTTTCATTTCCATTATAACTTATAGTGATCCTATGTCCACATATAACTTTCGAAAAGGTGTTCAGATGTCCTTAGGCACAAAATTAAATTTCTGTACTGCTTTTCTTCCCAATTTTGATGGATATACTGAGAGAAAAATTCATACATTGGAGCATATGTTCCTAGTATATTTAATGGACTAATCGGGATTTAGGGATTAAAATCTCTCTTTAGATGAGTTTTATTATAATAATGGTTTTCATTCCAATATACAGATGGATCCTTTTGAGGAATTATATGGAATGTGGTGTTGAACTCTATCATTTTTGGAGGAATTTGGGGAATAAATTTTTATGGGACCTGAACTAGTAGAGGAAATGACAGAAAAATATCAGATGATTTAGTGACACTTGAGGACTTCTCACAGCTAGTAGAATCATTACACAAATAATATGAGAAAAACATTTTATTTGAGGTAGGTGATCAGGATTTCAAAAAAAATATCTACTTGGAAAAGTGTTATGTGTTTTGGTAAAAAGGGAAAGCTAATTCCATGGTTCATTGGACCTTATATAATAAAAGAAAAGGATGGACTAGTATCTTACCAAGTATCTTTTCCTATGAGTATATATCAGGTACATAATATTTATTATGCTTCCATGATGAGAAATTATGAGCTAGAATCATATACTGTTTTGTGATATGAAGTAATTCACTTGGAAGAGAAAATTTATTATCAAGAGAGACATGTTCAGATTCTGGATCCTAAAGAGATTTTATTGCAGAAAAAGGTAATATGCCAAGTAATGGTTTTGTGGAGAAACCTCATGGTCGAAGAAGCAACATTGGAATCTGAAAATACTATGAGGGAAAGTTACCCTCACTTGTTTCATAATTGAATAAAAATTGCGGGGACACAATTTCCATAAGATGGGGTGAATGTAACCCCCCAAAATTTTGCAACTAAATTTAATATAATGCATGGAACACAAAGTTACTACATAATTAATATCTGTTTTTAGTAGATAGTTAATAACTAACTATTAAGCATAATTTTTCCGATTCTATATTTTGAATTTTTAAAAATATACACACATGGTTGCGAGCATTAAGTTATTTGGTGTCTAATATAACCAAAATAATTATTGGTGAATAGTAACAAACCCTTATGAATAGTAACATCCCTTTATGAATAGTCGTATGACCTTTATGAATATTGAATCTACCAAATGTATATTAACCCCACCCATTAATGTATAATAAAAAGTAATCTTATAAGTGATAATTTGAACATTATATACGTGTGGGGTTTTTTGTATGTCATAAATATTTAATTACAATATTAGGATTAATTAAATAAATTAAATGAAATTTTATTATAATTAAATTTAATCATAAATTATTACTTTATTTTCTAATGGTTATAAGATAATTTTATGAGACTTTGATTAATATTTCTAAGTGTTATAAAATGTGTTATAGTTTAATAATTAATATTTTTTGAATAAATTATGAATTTAATTAAAAATTAAATTCTTCATATTTGGGATTTTTTCTATAAAATGGGATTCAGTTTTGAATTCTATTAGGAAAAAATGGTTGTGGTGAATTTTTGGGATTTTTCTAAAATAATGAATTTTTTTGTGAATAATGAAATTTGATAATTTAGGAAATGTACAAAATAAATGAATTTATACATCATGATTTAGTCATGGAAGTTTTATATAGAAATTATCTCTAACTCACATGTATTTATTACTATATTTATTAATTTAATCATCTATATTTATTCTCTTGGGGAAAAATAAAATTATATTGAATAAAATAATAGAACACCCCTCCTCTCTTCTATTGTATATACCACCCTCACCCACTCTTACTATCACACATCTAAAGAATTGTGAACTATCTAATTTATACCCAGTACCATTCAAAAGGATCTTCCCCATGTCCAACTCCTATTGGTATTATCAAATACTGAATACCAAATTACTTAAGTAGGATCTCAAGTAGAAAAGAACACGAGGTAAAAATCCTTTTTCAATTTGTTGTTTATTCTTTTCAGTTCATTATTTTTCTTATACTCTGTTCTCCTACCCATATCTAAGTGTCATGAATTCTCTATTATCTTATATATAATGTATTTTTACCATGTTTATGGAACAATTGATCATCATGCATCTCCACTTACAAGACTTATTCTAAACAAATATCATTCGTGATGTGCCGATTTACCGACATCTCGAATGATGTGTCTTAATTTTCATTTACATCCTTCAAATATGTTCATAAAACAATTAATATGGTTAAATAATATTTTATTGCACCTATTATATGATATATTATTTTTTTGGAACCATTTTTTTTTGCAAACTATTAATTAATAAACAAAAGTGGTTTGTAGGGATCAAAAATCACCATAATAAACTAACAATATTCACTAATGATTCATCTAATGGTTATTTATCATAAAAAACAACCAAAAATATTTAAAAAATCAAGTAATATTATGGAATCATGGTTATTATATCTCCATCCAATTATGGAGTTTTTTTCCACTCGGCAAGAAGATCAAAAACAAACCCACCATGGAAATCATGTAAAGAATACACTTGAAATAGTTGAAAGAACAAAATATTATTAATAAATGTGTGGAATGATGTTAATAAATGAACATATAAGGTGTTATAAAAATATATATTGTTTTGAAAATTATTAATAACACAATATTTATCATTTTAAAGGATGTTTAAATACATTTTAAGTAAGAAAAACCCGAGGTAAGGGAACTCTAATCCCAATTTCAATTCTTGGGTTAAACTTCTACATTATTCATTATGTGGTATTGGAGATTTCTTTATACCTAAAATGTTGTTTATATTATGTTTTATTATGTGAATTTATAGTGTATAAAATTATCCTTTTCATTCTATTAATTCTCACTCCAATTATATTTGTAATGGTATTTCTTTTAAAAATACATTTAAATGACTCTTTAATGAAATTAAAAAAGATTATTTATATATATAAGGAATGATTGATTTATCCGGATTTTAGGATGACTTATTTCTAAAATATGTTCACTGGACATAGTTATGTTTGGTTGAGTCCATTATAGCTCAATATATGTTTGTTTGATCCCATTATAGATCAATATAGGATGTTTTGACCCCATTATAGATCAAGATATATTGGGTAGAGCCCATTATAGATCAAGATATTATGGGTGAGCCCCATAATTTCTCTCCAAAGCATTGGGTACTCCAGAGATGGATGTTGAATGAATGGTTTTTCAAAGATTAACGGTGATGGTAAGAGTGATATGGTAAATTTTTTCCAAGGAAACTACATGATGTTTATATACATGCTATCGAGTTATTATGAAACGAGGTATATTGTTGTTTATATTATCACATTAATAATGATTTCTTTCACTATATCCATTATTGATCCTTTTGTGATCATCTATTTTTTTTAAAAAAATTTCATAGGTTAAAGGATAGGTAAGAGAATTAAGTAATAAAAATTAAATTTCATAATGATTTGTTAATGAATTTTTTTATTTGAAATGTTTTATATTTTGAAAAAAAAGATACTATTTAAGTATTATCCACAAGTATGATTATGATATTTTCTGTATATTTTATGTCCTTGTGTTCTATAACTCTAAACCTAAAATTATCCTCAATGAGTATGAATGTCTATTAGTGTATAATACTCATAAATATGTAATGTTTTGAGGTTGGGTTATAAGACCAATGGATTAAAATTTACTAAGAAAAGAATAAAAGGTTGTGAAAATTGAATCCCACAACCTCCAATTTTATAGTACCCATTCTCATTAGTTAATAAAATTTAATGTCTCCAATTAGAATTGAAGCATCACCCATAATATATTTCCCTGATAATATTTACAAAATGTTGATTTACATGTAAATTTATTCAATATTTTGAGTCAAGATGGACTAAAGAACTAATGAAAATGTTCTACATGAAGGCCCCTATTTAAAATCCATGTATTATTCACATTTATAGTTTCCATCTTTGGAGATAAGAGAACTAATATAGTGAAATGGTCTACATAATAGTTCAATAACTGATAACCCTAGAGGACACCCAAATACATCATCTCCCTCTAAACTATCCCTTCTTCAGGATAAAACCACAATTTATTGGATTTTATGAAATTTCCATATGATAGTACCATAAATGTTTGTGCATGAATAGTCATATACTACTACTCCAAACCAAATACTTAAAAAAAGGAACACTACCCATCACCCTCGTGGCATCAAGAGTGTGTAGCATGTTGGAAATATCATGAACCTTGGATATCCAATCAATGAAATCATGGGACCACAATCAAGACTAGGCATTGGTACTCCATGGTTGCATGAATGGGAGTATACCATTAATAGGCCCATTTGATTGTATTATTGAGAATGGGGGTTGATAAGCTGCCATGTCAAGTTGGGTCATGGATTGTGTGTGTGAATTTGTATGTGTCAGATGAACCCCTCCTTCTATAGAAGGAAATTATAATAAAATATATTAGGAATAAAATAATAGATGAATTATGAGACAAAAAAGTTTCGTATGAGTTTAGTGCAGAGCATAACACATTTGGATCAAATGTTTGGGATATTTTTAGTTCCACAAGATGTATCTAATATTAACATCCTGATTTCATTGTTGATTTATCTTCTACCTATCAACACCAGATAGCTCCAGTAGGATGGATTAGTCACTACATCAAATGCCATCCCTAAACCCATGCTATGCATGTTTTTTTTGTGATATATATTTGGAGGATATAATGCCACATACCACAATTCATAAAATATCAATCTTTGATGAATGCATATGTTCGATGAATGAGATACTGCTGATAGAAAACAAAATTACATTTTGAAGTTTGAGAATCCTAAATGCATGGATGCATTTGATCCTGAATAATGAAAATCAATCAATTAAAATATTGAATGTTTTATAAAAGGAAGAATAAAATAACATGTATAGAACATTCAAAGGCTTCCTAAATAAGAAGTTCTTGGAAACACAATTCGTATTAATGAGTTTCTTGAGATAGATATTTGAAGCGTTCTTAGTTTTCAAGATATCACTAGGATAAAGTGTACACACTTATTAGAAGATAGTGAAGAAGAGGAGAGGTAGTCCAACTCTCATGAAGACTCAGATACACTATTGTAATTGGGGGAGATGAAGATTTTACATTTACAACTGTTATGGATTAAAAGATTTGTTGATTCGAGATAACACATTATTCTTGTGTGATGGTGAAATGTTCACATAGAAATTGTGATGTCTATTAAGGAAGCATAAGAAGAAGATGATCATTTATGAATTCTGATATACAGTACATAAAAGTAATGTAACATATTTATGTGATAATTAAATGCATCCAATTTATTTTAGAACCAAAAAAAAATGAAACTATGGAATAAATCATCCTAGGTAATTGACCATGATAATAAACATATGATCATAATAATGAATATAAATAATGTTATAAGAATAATTCAATTATTCAGTATTAACCATGCATGCATTTGAATTTAGGATGCTCCATAACTACAATGAATATAACTATTAATTAACGAAGTCTAAAATAAATAAGTGAACTGAGATTCTGTAAGATAATTTTTAAATAAAATAACAAAAAAATATTTTGTGTGCATTACATAAAAAACATATTTAATTTAATTTGTGTCTTCATCAGTTAATGAAATGATTATAGCCAAAAAATTTGTTCAACAGAGGTAACTGATCAGGTACATGCGGTAAGAATTTTTATGAAAGACCAATCGACCGAATAAATATCTTTTGAAGGTATTGAAAAAATACATGAGAAATAAATATTTAGTGAGTTCGTAGAGTATTATCAATGTGATCATACATCCATGGATCATGAATTTAACAATTGTGATTTCCTTTAATATGCACTTGGAGATAGTTATGTTTTATGTTTGGTGTTTGTAGGAGAAGGTCTCTCATAGTTGTTGCCAAAGAAATAATTCTATTAGTCTGAGCCAAAATAAAAACTCGTAACATTGATAGATATGGGAGAAATTCAATTATTTGGGCATGGATGTAAGATAATTATTTTATTTGTTGGTAGTAGGGTAATGAAAAGTTTGAAAGTGAAGAATCTATAAATAGTGGAATACCTAATTTCTGCAAGGATTTGGATCTTTCCTAACCTTATCTATACTATGTGAATTTTACTCTATTATTATTAGTTCATATGATGTTATATTGATAGATATGATAGAGTGGATTGAGAATGTTTACAAGTTCTTGTGGGTGAATTTAAAAGTAACCAAATTTTCAAATTGTGTGAACCCCTAATTAACCTGTATCAATGGCATAAAATATGGGATTAGTGTTACACTTAGTATCAAATCGTAGGTATTTTATTGAAACTGAACCCTAAAATATCATATTCAGTTTCTATTACCATATTATTTTCCTGATTAAATGGAAAAAAATCCTGATGGATGAATATATTAGGAGTCATTGTAAACTAGTTATATACTCAAGTCTTTTATTAAAAACAAATACACTAATAATAACATAATTAGATTCTTCTGTCGACAATACATTTATTACATCAATATTATCATTTCAAATCTTTATTAGAATAATTCATGGAATGTAGGAAAAGAAATAAAATAAATGCCAGATTAAATTCTAATTAAGGCTAAAATATAGTGCATAAAATGATGAATCAATGAGAATAATCATAATGAAAAGGTAATAATAAAAAATATATATATAATAAATAAAATTAATGTATAAAAAATATTTCAAATTATTAATTAAAAACACATTCTGTTGAAATAATAAGATAAACTGTATTTAATAAGGAAATGAAAATTACTGAATCCCATTCTGTATGATCAATGAAAATTTAATGGAATTCATCCATATATATTTCTATGAAAAATATTATGGATTAATAATTTGTGAATCTAAATTACGGCAATGATTAATTATTGGACGCCATGTATCATTAGTACATGTGGCATCATTATCAAGACCATTTAGAAGATGGTGTATAATAGTCTGGATAAAAAATACATTAGCTTTGGCTAGAAAACTAATTCATCCCATTAGACTACCAATGCATCCAGATAATTGATATAACTATTCAACATTTAGGTTTTACCTATCCGAATAATTCATCATATATCAAATTATCAATTTCTTGCATGCATACTATGTCTTATAAAATATCAATATTTTGTTAAACAAGATGATTTCTCTATTTTTTCCCAGATATAAAATAACATTCAATGTAAATAGCATAGGTGAAAAAGTTTTATGTTTTACACAATTCTCATATCCGTGATAAATGATTTATATATTTAAGTGAAATCAGTAGCTTAATGATCCTTCCAAATTTAATATTTCAATGGGGATACCAAAGATATAAAGTTATTGAATGATAATATTAACCTTTGTTAAAGGAATAAAAAAACATCCAGTGTAATAATTGTTATGGAATCAATAAAATATATCATAGGTGTAGTAAAATAAATGGTTTTTTTCATTGATGAATGAAAATAGTACAGAAATTCATTAAAAAACACTCTAGAGGAAATTATCATTTTGAAAATAGAAAAATATTTTCTAAAATAATTTTCACAGAAAATTATCTCTAAAAAGATGTTATTTAAAAATTATAATTTCAAACATTCAAAGGATACTTTAAAGAAAGTATGGAGGTTATGTCCATACAAGTGATATCAGGTAAAATAACATTATTTTTACAAGGTAAAATGGTTTGAAAAGTTCCTAGTTCAAAAATGGACAAGATTCCATTGATATAATTTGTAAAATAAAAAATGGGAAAAAATATCTTCAATAATTAAATTTTAATGGAATAAAAAAATTTGTAAGACCCTTTTATAAAACATGTTTATTTCTTGAATTCTGGTTTCCCGCCAAAAGAGAGAATTGAAAATGAGATTTCCTAAAATTAATTTCTAATATCTTTTGTTATCTAAAGAGTAGAAATATTGTATAATTATATGGGAAATAGAAGGAATAAACATAATTTATAAATACTAATGTATTTATTAAAAAAATAATCAAATAATTTCCTCTAATGTAAATTCATGTGGAAATAGTATCGAACAAAATGAGGTCGTTAAGTAAACACTTGAAAAGAACATAACATTATGGTGAGCATCATTCAATAAATAGAAAGTGTGTTCCAAACATAAATAAACATAAAAAAAATTGATATAAAATAATAGATATAAAATATTGATTACACACATAATCATATAATAGTAATGACAATGAGGAATTAATATAACCCAAATAAAAGAAATTGGGTTATGAAATAATTATTTAATTTGTAACGCTTAAATAAAATAAAATTATATATAATAATTCTAATTTAAACTCATATATCTTGATGATAATATAATTTACGATATAATATTTTAAAAAGGTATGTAGATATTCCCAAAAAAGATTTATTAGGGGATAATAGTGTATGACTCATGTTATAAAAAAATAAATAAGAATCCCTTAAATTGTGTTTAATTTAGGGTGAAAATAAATTAAACTCTAGTAGAATGGTTTTAAAAATGATAATTAATTATTTAAAAACCATATTAATTTATATTATACCGTATATATTTTTCTTATATTATATTTTTACTCATTTGATGGCAATATTTCATTATTTTTACTATTTCTAGTGATAATTTTCTAGCGTTTTGAGTATGTTTTGACTTGTTACTTATTGTTACTATTAATTAGATCATGGTTAAAAAATCAATATAATTTAAAAAATGATATAAAAAATATATATTACTTATATATGTATTTATAAAAAACCATAAAATATTCATATATAAAATTATATGCACTATTCATGGACAAAATAGGTCGTATTTATACATGAACGCTACTTTTATTTCATTATTATATTTAAAATAATGAAATGTAAAATGATATATATATATATATATATTATAATTCCCCTAACGTATATATTTTTTATATGTCATATATAATTATTAGAACCCTCACTTATATGTTGTCTATATTGTGTGAATGAGTTACATTACTTTGAGGAGGTTGTAGTCCACACTTTCACAAACTATATTATCGTATATTAAAAAATGGAAAAAATGAAGATATGTGTTATATAAAAATTCAAGAATAAATTATTAATATCATAAATATATATATATATATATATATAATAATAAAAAATAGTTTTTATCATAATTCTCCTCCATGAGAGGTGGTAATGTAAAAATGAACAAAATCGTTTCCTGATGGCGTAGTTCACCATAGACATGAATGAAAAGGTTATTAAACATTTTATGGAAGTGTGTGTAAGTATATGTAAAATAATTAATATAAATAAAAATCAATATATATAGGATACTATGTATTTTATGTATTCATGGGTTAATATTATTTTAGGCGGGGGTAGAGAATGAAAATAAAACAGAAGAGCTTGAGGAAGGATGGTGCCTCTTCACTGGGTAACTCATTTTCATTTTACCAAAAGGGATTCCATGGACGGATTTATCCCCATAGAGAGTCTTCATAGATTAGGTTTGTGATGTTTTGATTATATTTGAAAAAAAATTGATTTATCAAAATGGATTTATTGGTTTCATAAAGTGGGTGGGTGGGTGATGTTTTATAGTGGGGGAGGGGTGACATACATGAATATTTATTAAAAGGGAATTCCACCCACACTTTTTACAATTAAACATGCTCAAATAATGGAATAAATCCAATACAATGTAGTTTTGAGTGTAAATATGGACATGGAATTTCTTTTGGTGAAATTTCTAAGTCATTTTTCACATATGTTTATGGTTAATCCATTGGTTAGATAATTTGCCTCTTAGTAATTATAATTAATTTTAATTACATTCACTAATTGTTTAGGTCAAAAACGATGTTGACCTTATTATAAATTAAAAATTTTTCTGACTCAAAATATTGAATACATTTTTTATAATTCCAATAACATATTTGGGTGAAATTAATTTAAAAATAATCATGTATATGGGATGACAATGCAGTGTTTGAATGTAAAAAGCATCAAATTTTGAGACATTTTTATATTCAATTTCAATGTCAAATTAATAGAATGACCAAAATTGGATATATTATTTTGTAATTTAACTAAATAACCATTTAGAAAATATTAAAAATAATATATCCATATAAATAAATTATAAGAAAAAGAAATTTGGAATTAAAATTCAGTAGATTTCACTATTCATAAGAAAGTAATATTTTATTAAAAAAATTTACTGTATGATAATTTTAACATTAAAATTTCAAAAATTATGTTTAATTTTAAAAATATGATTTATAAAATTTTAAAAAATTATATTTATAAAATTTTAAACAATTGGATTTAATATGGGTTCACCATAAAAATTCTGTAAAACCGACATTATAAAAAATTTAATTTTTATTTGATTTAATATAATATAATATTTATATATTACATTAATATCACTAGATAATTTTAATAAATTTTATTATTTAGAATAAAATAACTTTGTGGGAATAAAAATTGTTTTCTATAAAAACCCTACCCTTCTATTTAATTTGTTCTTATATTCACTTAAATTTTTTTTAACCAATGAAATCATTTTATAGTTGTGTAAAAAATATATTACCAAAATTTAGTTAATACTATGAATAATATCTATTTTAACATCTATGTTATATCTTATTATATTAAATTTCAATATATTAAAAATATAATAATTTTTTTGTAAAACTCAGTCCTACGTGTAACCCAAGATATCAAACATGGTCTTTCGTTCATCTATGGAAGGATATATATGTGTTTTCATGCATTGAAAAATATATAATAGGTTTGAAATATTTAATATTTATTAAATAATCCGGATATTATATTTTATTTTTCCCATGTTGTTGTTTTTCATACACACTACCAAATAGAAATTACTTTTTTAGAATTTTAAGGGAATAACATTATCCCCAACATAATTAAATTCTACCCTCATAATTTAAACTTGATTATATGAATGGTTTGATAATTTAGAATTAATTCATTGGAATCCCCCACTGTGAAAAGAGTTAAGAAAATATATTCTTAACAAGAGAGAATGATATACACAAGGGTTCCATGGAATAAAATTCAAATAGGTCCATAATTAAGAGGACATTATTGGAATGTGTAAATAAATACATGGAGTGAAAGAATACATTTATTATAAAGTGATTGAGGTCATCAATAAAAATATTTAAATGATAAGTTCAATACTGAGGGCCTGAAATCCATAAATCCATGATGATTTAAAAGACCAATTGTTTCGAAAAATTTAAGGTTTTATGAAAATATTTTTGTCCATATTACTAAAAAAGAATATAAGTAAATATAATTATATGATATATTTCTATATAATAAAATTTAATCATTACGTAGTGATAGGATGAATTTCCAATTCATCAAAAAATTAACATTGATTCCTGAGCCACTAAAATAAAATTTTAATGGATCTTAAGGTCCATAAATGTGTGGAAATTCAATATATTTGTCTCTAACTATACCCTAATATGAATAAAATTTATACATTTATATATAAACAAAATAGTTACAATAAAGGTTTATAATTAATATTTATTCCAAAAATATCATTTCATATAAAAAGGTACAACAAAATGGAGTTTTATTCCACAAAATTTATTTAAAAATATCAAGATTCATGGTAGAATCCAATAACATAAAAACAAACAAGATGTCTTTAGGATTAATAACATTTGAGCAACCTTATTATCTTAATCCGAATATAAAATCAATAACTTGTATGTTAAATAATAAATTTTTACGTCCAAAATTTTAGACATTTCATATATGTTTCATGATTCATAAAACTAAAGTATTATTGATAAAAATACTTTTACAATTTTATTCTACATTCCTAGAATGTACATTGAACATTTTATTTCATCATATCTTTTTACTTGTTATAATGTTCAAACAAGGATATTAATTTTCATCATATATTAAAATCCATTATAATTTTTATAAATAAAATTTGAGTAATGCTAAGAATATCCCCAGTGACTATCAAACCAGGAGAATAATTATGTCTATTGTTATATACCAGGTCACTCTTGAGTCAAGGCTGATACACCTTGTTAGATTTGTTACCACTAGGTATATATGTTCAGACCCAAATCCTCATGTAGAATCTATACATGTATGTATTTCTAGGAATACCCACATAATATCTACCATACCAAAATCTAATGTTTTCCTTCTATACTTTTTAGCAATTTATACCTTAGGGATATTTTCTCTATTCTGTGTTTTAATAAATCTTGTTACTGAGGATGCTAATAAATTTTTATGATACCCATGATAGTTACTATAAACCAATATCCTGGAGCTTATATCTACTACCATTAAATTATATTGATTATGAGGAATCAAGTTCTATAGGACTGAAGAGTTTAGTAGTATTGTTAAAAGAGATACACACATGAGACTTGTTTTACAAATAAATACACTAATTATAACATATTTTTTATTCATTCAAGGATACCATTGTTCCTTCATGATTACCCGTGTATATATTTATTATTATTATTATTGGATTAATTTAAATGAAATAAAATAATTGTGATATAAAACGATCTTTAATGTTAAAATACAATGGATGTAATTATGAATTAAAGGGAATATTCAATATAGAATGGAAATAGATAAACACACGTTCTATATAACAATAAACTGAATGGATTAACAATACGGTAAGGTAGTAACTAAAAAAATATTTCATTCATATAACTAGATAATGAATAATCGATATGGTATGGAAAATAACTCAAACACATACCATTTAATCAATGAATTTAGAATGAAATGCATCAATAGACATGTCAATGAAAATTAACATAGATAAATAATATCTAAAACTAAATTAATGAATGGATTAATATTTGGAAACCATGTTTCTTATGTACATTGTACCTTTACTATGAAGACTAATTACAAGATGGTTTATAGCATATTGGGTTAAAACCCCATTATCATAGTCTAACCAACAAATTCATTACAAGTGACAACCAATTCATTGAGGGTCTATCTATAACTGTTCCCAAAAAAAGTCCAACCTTAAATAATAGTTAATAATATATCAAATAATCAATTTAATTCATCAATAATTATCCTTATAACATATATTCATAGTGTTAAAGATGTGGATTTATCAATATTTCACTGTAGATAAAATAACCATCAATGTAAAAATATGTTTGTATAATTGATATGGGTTTTAGAAAATAATCATATCCATTATAAATGATATATATATTTATCGGACATTTAATGTTCAATTATCATTGAAAATTGGACATTTCAAAGGAAATTATATATTTCAGTAGGAATTATAGTGAAATTAATGTAATTAATTGCAATAATTTCCTATGTCTAAGAAATAATAAACCATATAGAAAATGAATAAGTATGGAATCAATAGAACATATACCTACTAGAGTGAAATAATGTTTTTTTCATTAATAGATGAGAATATAATAAAAAATAATTTTAAAAAAATTATTAAGGAAAATAACCTTTTATATTTGAAAAAAATTTGAAAATACATTCCTTGAAAACAACTTCTGTAAAACTTTTCATTAAAAATTATCATTTTAGACTTGAAAATGAAGCTTTATGAAATGTTTGTGGGAAAGTCTATACATTACATACATGGAAGAAAGAATATTTTTTTCACGGTAAAAAGGTCAACAACGGTAAGTTTGGAAATGTTACATGAAGATTATATTGATTTTTTTAGAAGATAAAAAATGAAAAAATGGAATTAATAAATCATTTTGGAATGGATAAAAACATTTTTCAATCCTTTTTTTAAAATATTGTTTTTAGAAGAAAATTGGGTCTTCAAATAAAATGAAAAATGAATATGGATTTTTAAAAAAAATTGTCTAAAACTTTTTTAATACAATAGAGTGGAAACATAGTTCTATAACATGGAAAATGTCATGAATAAGTATAGTGTAATAAAATTAACTTATTTATCAAACAATGATCCAATAATTTTCTCTAACTGTATGTCACAACCCGCCTTCACCAAAAGGAGGGAAGGGACAACGGATTGATAAGCCCTTCATTCTTTAAGTTGAAGGAGAGATAATGACCCCTGAAACCCACCTTCAATAGGTCCCTGAGTGGCGACCAACACCATGGGTATAAAATATCACACAAAAGGAGGTATTACCCTTTTATCTTAATATTATCAAGAGATAAGATAACAAATCCCAAACGACACAAAAGCTAGAAGTAATGGTAAAACCCAAAGTAAACCATTCCCACATGCATGTTAAAAATTAAAAGATACAAACCACAAAACTCCAAACGTAATGTACCATGA
Source organism: Viscum album (assembly GCA_963277665.1). NCBI lineage: Eukaryota > Viridiplantae > Streptophyta > Magnoliopsida > Santalales > Viscaceae > Viscum > Viscum album. The sequence goes on from OY728128.1 coordinate 67,483,240, forward strand.
AAAAGGAATATGAAAACAGAAACTGCCCTGAGGTCCGAGCTAGTATAGTCCCGCAGGATCCCTGAAGTCCTCCTGGAAACCTGAAAGCGGTTTTATAAACATAGGGTGAGTATACAAGTATACCCAGTATAGAAAACCAATGACTCTCGTGCACAAGTGGGGAAGAATTCTAATTCCCTGTGAGAAAGGAGATAACTGAAGCACCTAGCAAGGAAAAACTATCCACCCAAGCCTCACCAAGGCACACTCCACAAATAACGCAAGTCAAGTAAGGTATAGTAATAGAACATCGATTTTTGGGACCCCCGAGCCACTTTCCCACTGGTTATTCAAGACATCCTATGCATCGAACCAATCCCGCCATTCTCATCGCAGTCCCACTGCCACACCCGCCCGCACACACCCGGGGCACAACCATGCAACCTGCCGGCAAACACCTATGCCATAACAACCATCCCACCCGCAGAAACCAGGGCCACAACAACTACACATAACCATTCCCGCAAACACCTAGGCCAGAAAACTACATCCACACCCGAAGACACCTGGGCCAGAAATCTACTGTCACACCCAAAGACACTTGGGACTCATCCCGAAGACACTTGGGAAGAATCTTTCCCGTAAACACCTAAGACAACCACCAAAACTACCCTTCCCAAAGATTCTTGGGCTAATAATGGACTTCATGCCATCATAGACTGCCCGAAGAGTCTTGGACTATTCGGGAAAGGGAGCATAAAAGGATCAAATAACCATCCACTCATAGGAGTTTTGTGAAAAACACCCTCCCCCATTAAGTGGGGGTGTTCGACACTAAATGATCCACTTGGGTGGGGCATGAATAAAAAACACAAGAACAAAAATTATATATAGGTAACAAGAACTAAACCCACCCTAGGTCTCCACACCTAACCCAAGCACGAATAGCCTAGTCATTACTCATAAAAAGCATACTAATCACAACCGAGTCTCAACTCATTCCCAGAATCAATTTCCCAATTAACCCATTCTTGTTGTCATGTTCAAGTGATCCCATTTAAGTAAATTCTGCACTACTAGGCATCTAACAAGCACAAGCACAAGCCTAGGGGAAAAATTTACATCCAACAACAATTTAATCATTCACACCTAGTTATCTTATAAATTCACATCAAAGTGAGATCTCTCCATGTATTGGAAGCAAAGCTGGCTATAAGATACAACCCCCACATCCCCAGAAATATGGATAAAAGGTATCACAACAGAAGAGGATTCCACCCCAATTTATTATATAAGTAGATCAACCACAACCCCAGATTTACAACCAGAAACCATGCCACATCAGGGGATCCCATCCTCACCCACATCACCCCATAAGCAAACAAACAGAACAATCCACCTACTACCAAAACGGAGTAGATAAACTTCCAGGTTCAAGAACATCATTTATCTATTCCCTCTTTCAGTTAGTTAAACGGGGTGACCACACAAGGGCATATGTTTACAGGGAATCCATTTAATCCACCGAGTTCACGTGATTAACAAATATCTATGATACAACCATTTAATCCTCAAAAGAGACAAGAGTTTATTAGTGCATAGAGAAATACCACCAACGACCATGATTTTCAGTAGGCATAAATTCATACAATTCACAACATATAACAACTAAAAAGAGTACAGTAGAAAACCAAATGCACCCCTTCATCCTTTAACAGCCCGTTTATTATCTTTGTTAAGGTTTGGTTAGCCTGTTCCCATAGAAACAGAAGCGCACCCACCCCGCAAGATACACATCAAGGGGAGAAGAAGGAAAAATCCCTACTTTATTGATCAAAGATTGAAGTTTTTCTCCATGTGATATGAATATGGGATGCACGGATTGCATGGGAGGAAATATGTGGACTCCAAGATGCATAGAAGGCTCCAGCAGAGGTGCACCACAATCCACGGGAAGAAGGATTCAAAACGCGCAAGGAAGAAGAAAAAAATTCAACCGAGAAGAAAAGGAGAGCTCTAGTTGTAGATATAAAGAGGAGATCAGGATATGGAATTTTGACCACCTGGAAAAATGTATCTTGGTTTCTTACGTGGGTGGGCAGTTAAACACGATGATATCATGGAGTTATTTAATATCCCCCATCGGGGATGTTTCTCCAGATTTTTTGGAGTCAATTATAGGCTTTAAATGACTTTAAAAAGGGTGTTAAGATTAAATTACGTCAAAATATACGTTATGGGAATGGAAAAGTCAGGTACTAGAAAAAAGAACGAAAGGCTTGGTGAGGGGACAATGTGCCCCCGTCACGGTGTCACCCTCACAGTGCCACCGTCACAGCGCCACCGTCACGGAACCACCGTGACTGGTGCCCCTATCACGGTGCCGCCATCACGGTGCCCCCGTGACCAGTGCGACCGTCACTGTGCCACCTTGACTCGTGCCACCGTCACGGTGCCTCTATGACCACTGCCACCCTCACGGTTCCACCATGACTATTGCCACCATCACGACACCATCATTGTGGAGCTGTTTTTTTGTAAAGTAATGGCCAGGGGGTCTGGGCCATTACATCAAATACCTCTCAAACCATTCTTGCCCTTGATAATTAAAACCAGACCTGAAGAAAGGATATGGGTCCGAACAACTACTTCGAAAGATACCTCTCAGGATTAGACATCCTTGTTACCAAGGAACTACCACTTCCTCATGCAATCGTGTAAAACAATGATTGAAACTGTCTGGTCTTGTGGGTGAGGGTTTTTACCTTCCTCCATGTTAAGATACTATCCGCTTTGTGAGACACTGACTCCCTGGCATGGGTTTAAGAGTATCCACATTAATGCATCTTAACAAGAGATCAGGTCCTCCCCTCCCCACATTTCAGGAAAATTCACACACATAAATAGAAAAAGAAAACCACACATTCCATAGTCAACATAGAAAGAAATCCATCATCCAAGTACAAACAAAACAAAACAACTGAAAACAGCTCTGGGTTCTGGGCACACATATGCGTCTCCCATTCCCAGGTACTCTCCTCAAGCCCACCATTACTGCATATCACACAAACCAAGGGAATGGTTCCTCCAAAAAGAACCTTCTCTTTACGGACCTCAATCATCAGTGGTCTCTCCACGAACGTTGCATTGTCCTTTATGTATAGATCTCCCCAGTCGAGGATATGTGAATCATCATGCAGATACCGTCGAAGCTAGAACACATGGAAGACATCGTGCACCCATTCTAGTGGTGGTGGCAATGCCAGCTGATAAGCCACCTCGCCGACCCACTGCAACACCACGAAGGGTCTGAAGAACCTGGGAGAAATCTTACTCCCCATACCGAACCTTCATGGACGATGTCGATGGGAGACCTTCAAGAACACATGGTCCCCCACCTCGAACTCCAAGGGTCTCCTCCTATCATCGGAATAAGACATTTGCTGATCCTAAGTTGCCTTTATCCACTCTTGTATAAGCTGAACATTCTCAGAAATTCTCTGCACGACCTCTGGGCCAAGAACACCTACCTCCCCGACCTCTGTCCTGTACACAGCTGAGCGACATGGCCTTCCGTACAAGGCTTTGAATAGATCCATGCCAATGGTAGAGTGATAGCTATTATTTTAGGAAAACTCTACCAGAGGCATGTGTCACACCCATGATCCCCCAAAGTCCAGGACACATGCCCACAACATATCCTCCATGGTCTGGATGGTGCACTCTATCTGTCCATCTGTCTGGGGGTGGAAGGCAGTGCTAAGACATAGTTGGGTGCCAAAAGCATACTGCAATCCCCTCCAGGCTCATGAGGTAAACTGTGCATCCCAATCCAAGACTATGGACCTCATAACTCCATGAAATTACACCACCTCATCCATGTATCTCTATGCTAAAAAATACACTTCACTCGACTCCTTGATCGCTAGAATGTGAGCTGAATTCTTCAACTGGTCCACCACCACCCAGATAGCGTCGTAGCCTCATTAAACCCTGGGTTTCCCTATGATGAAATCCATCGAGATTTCGTCCCACTTCCACTTGGGGACATCTAATGGTTGCAACAAACCACCTGGAACATAGTGTTCATCCTTCACCTACTGACACACCATGCAATTGTCCACGAACTCTTCCATCACCTACTTTACCCTAGGCCACCAAAATTGTCTCCTCAGACCCTTATGCATCATGGAAATTCCCGGGTGCACCGCCAGGGGTGAGTTGTAGAACTCACCAAGAACTCTCACGTGCATTGCCTCTGGAAAGAACAACTTCCCTCGGAAAAGAATCTGATTCTAACCATCATATGCCCATCCTTCCAGGGAATCTCCTTGGGTAACCCGGTCACGTATCAATTAACTTTATGATTCTCCCCACTGGGACTCCTCCACCTTCCGCAGAAGAGAGGATTGAACTGTCATCTGATATATGCATCCTCTACAAATATCCATCCTTGCGTCCAGGTGCAGGGCAGCCAACTCCTCCATCGCCTTCCATGCATCTTTCGACTCTCGAACCGTATCCTTCTACAACTTCCTGATCAAGGCATCGACCACTAAATTCCCCTTTCCAGAGGTATAGTAAATCTCGATGTCGTAGTCCTGAAGAAACTCCATCCACCTTCGTTGTCATATGTTCAGGTCCCGCTGAGAGAATATATACATCATGCTCTTGTGATTTATAAAGACCAAAAAGAACTCCTTGATGAGGTAAGGCCACCACAACATTAGTGGAATACGACCGCCACAAGCTCCAGATCATGGGTGGCATAATTATGCTCATGAGGACGTAAATTCCAAGACCCATAAGAGATCACACCTTGTCGGTGCATCAACACACGTATGAGGCCATCCCCTGAAGCATCACAGAAAAACTCATATGCCACCACTTCTTCTAGAAATCTTAGCAATGGGGCACTAACAAAATTCTCCTTCAGATAACTAAAGGCTGCCTCACACTTCCCACTCCACACAAAAGCCTGGTCCTTCTAGGTCAAATCTGTCAGAGGTGCCGCAACTCAGGCGAAGATGGGCACAAACATCTGGTAGTAACCTGCCAGCTCGAGGAAACTACAAAATTTTACCATGTTCTTGGGTGCCGCCCAGGAAACAACCGCCTCAACCTTCGACAGGTCCACTGCTATCCCCTTCTCGGACACCACAAGCCCATGGAAGTGCACCTCTCATGTCCAGAACATGCACGTAGACAACTTTCCATAGAGCTGGTGCTATTGGTGGACTTCTAAAACCATCCTCATGTGCTCGGTGTTATCCTCCTCTGATCTTGAGTAGATCAGGATGTCTTCAATAAACACGACTATGAACTAATCCAGGTACTCCCGCAAGACGGAGTTCATTAGTCCCATGAACACAGATTGAGAATTTGTAATGCCGAACGACATGACCATGGATTCAAAGTGGCCATATCTGCACCTGAAGGCCATCATTGAGATGTCACCCTCCTTCACCCTCAACTGGTGATATCCTAACCGCAAATCAATCATAGATAACCATCCTTCCCCCTTCAACTGGTCAAAGAGATCGTCTATCCTTGGAAGAGGGTATAGATTCTTGACCGTCACCCAATTTAGCCTCATGTAATCTATGCACATCCTAATACCACCATCTGACTTTTTCGTGAACAAGACTAGAGAACCCCGTGGTGACTCACTTGGTAGAACAAAACCCTTATTCATCATATCGTCAATCTGAATCCGCTGCTCTCAGAGCTCAGAAGGTGACATCCGGCTGGGGGCCATTGAAATCGGATGAGCACCAGGATGCAAGTCTATCCCAAACATGATATCACGTTGAGGGGGCAGAGTCGTCACCTCCTTAGAGAAGATGTCCATGAAGTCACTGACTATCCCTAGAAGTCCAACCATCTCCACGTCCACCAACTCCACTGATAGTTCAGCTAAGAAAGAGAGGAGGGGTTCCTCCCGCCTGCTGCCTTTCTGTCAACCATGTTCGACGATGAAGGTCACACGTCTGCCGCTCAAGTCTGAAAACCCGACCCTTCCATAGAAGAAGTAAATGAAGGCACATGTAGAGAACAACCAGTCCATGCCTAGGATGAAATTGTATGGCAATATCAGCAATAGCAGAACATCCCTGACTGATGGATGTGGCCCTATCATTAGTCTGCATCAACAATAAACATATAACATGTCGTTCTGACCTCCGACTGGTGTGCTCAGCACCAGGGGCACGAGAAGTCTCTCAGTGTCTAAAAACAGAGCATGGGAAAGACTGGGTGCAACAAAGGAGTGTGAAGCTCCGGTATCGAACAAGGCATAAGCAAGGGTTATAAACAAGCTGATCGTACCTCAAACATCCTTCGATCAAGATGGAACTGCTGCCTCCGCAGCGTCCAACTGCACACGCCCAGCTCCTCTGCCTCTCGGCTATCGGCCGCCTCCCCGACCATGACCTAGTCATGGTCCCTGAGGAGCACCCTGTGGTCAGCCTCATCCTACAACATCTTCCCTCGTAGGAGCGGGTGCTCGCTGACACTGTTGTTGCTGAAAGGGCCTGGCTGGAAACTGCTTATGCTGAGGTGGGCGCCGAACCTGGCCACCACCGCCATACTACACTCTGTCCGGGTACTTATTCAGAATGTTCCCATGGCTTCCACAGGTGAAGCATCTTGGTCCTAGGCCTAAAAATAAAGGGTGATGGCTGAGAGATTGGAACTAGAACTTTTGGGGCCAGCTTCCAGCTGGTCGAAACCTAGAGGGTCCTGATGCTGGAGGCCTTCTGCTGACGACCTTCCCCTTTGACGAGCCTGACTATATATTCCCTCTCATGATACACCTCTTAGCATGTGCATCCTCTCCACCACTTTGGCCTTCTTCTTTACCTCTAAGTATGTTGGTATGTGGAAGGGAGTAATGACATACTGGAGGGAAGGTCTATGTGCCTCCTCCAAACATCTTGCCCGAGACTCCTTATCCGGAAAGAGGTCTAGAGCAAAGTGGAGGAGATCCTTGATCTTGATCCCCAAATATCTCACTAATATACCACTTGCTAGAGGGAGAATAGCTCGTTCCTCTTCTCATAATTCATCCTAGAAGAGAGGAATTCTGCCCGGAACTCCTTCTCGAAATCAGCCCATGTCACCTCAACCTCCCTCTTCTCCCCCAGTTAAAGCGTCCACCACTGACGTGCCCCTCCCCATATCTGGATCAGGGATAGAAGAACCCAATACTCCGTTGGAGCTCAGATCAAGACAAAATCTATCACCAGCTCTTCTAGCCAGCACTTTGTCTCCATGTTTGAGGTGCTGCCCTCATACTTCCCAAGGGTCTATCGCTGAAAGGAACGAAGCATCTTCTGCCACTGGTTGTCCTCCTCTTATCGGTCAACCCTCGGTCAACCATCTGAGTCATCCTAATGGGCCTCGATCGCCCGCAAAACTCGTGTTCATCTCCCAGGTTCCATAACTTCAAGGTAAACAAGGAATTCCTATGACCGAGTAGTGCACAATATTTCTCTTAAAATTTTCTTGGACTTGTGATTCATTTCAAATCCCCCAAAACAACCCATAAAAATGAGAACAAAAGTCATTATGATGAATGTACCTTTCCTATAGTCTTTACCCAGCAATCAGTGTAGCCATACTTGGTCATTCAGTAGTTCCCAAGTCCTTGCATCGGATCACAGGGGGCCCTAAAATCTCGTGTCCTACCCAGTCTTCCTTAGCCTATTTCACACACCAAGATCACCCAATACTGTTGCCCTACCATCCTATGCAATCCACACTGTTCCTAACTCGAGAATCCATCCTATCTCTCAACCACCTCTAATACCATTCTATCACGACCCGCCTTCACCAAAAGGTGGGAAGGGACAACAGATTTCCAAGCCCTTCTTTCTCTAAGTTGAAGGAGAGATAATGTCCCCTGAAACCCCTCCTTCAATAGGACCTAGAGTGACGACTAGCCCCAGGGGTATAAAATCTCACACAAAAGGAAGGAATTACCCTTTTATTTTAATAGGATTGGGAGATAAGATAACAAATCCCAAAAAACACTGAAGCTATAAGTAAAGGTAAATCCCAAATTAACCATTCCAACATGCATGTTCAAAACTAAATGATACAAGAAACAAAACTCAAAAGGTAAAGTACCAAGAAAAAGGAAAACGACAACAACAACTACTCTAAGATCTGAGCAGTACGGTCCCGCATGACCCCTAAAGTCCTCTTGGAATCCTGAAAGCAATTTTATAAACATTGGGAGTGTATACACGTATACCAAGTAAGGAAAACAAAAGACACTCGTGCAAAAGTGGGGAGGCATTCTAATGCCCAGTGAGAAAGGAGATAACTGAATCACCTAGCAAGGAAAAACTATCAACCGAAGCCTCACCAAGGAACACTCCCAAATAACGCAATTCATGTAAGGTATAGTAATAGCACATCGATGTTTGGGTACCCTGTGCCACTTTCCCACTGGTTGTTGAAGACATTTTACACATCGAAAGAATCCCGCAATTCTCAACGCAGTCCCACTGCCACACCCACCCGCACACACCAGTGCCACAATAATGCAAGATGCCCGCTAAGACCTGAGCCATAACAACCATCCAGCCCACAGACACCTGGCCCACAAAAACTACACATAACCATGCCTACAAATCGCTGGGCCAGAAAACTATTTCCACGCCTGAAGTCACCAGTGCCAGAAAGCTACCGTCATGCCCAAAGACACCTGGGTGTCATTTCTAAGACATTTGGGAAGAAACCTTCCTGTAAACAGTAGGTCCAACCACCAAAACTAGCTTGACCGAAGATTCATGGGATAATAATGGACTTTAGGCCATCACAGCCTGCCCGAAGAGTCTTGGGATATTCAGGAAATGGAGTAGAAAAAGAGATAATAACTAACCACACATAGGAGTGTTGGGAAAAACACCCTCCCCAATGAAATGGGGGTGTTCGACACTATATTCTCATCTTGGGTGGGGAGTGAATAAGAAACACAATAACTACAATTATATATATAGGGTAAAATAACCCAACCCTTCCTAGGGATCCACACATAACCCATGAATGAACAGCCTATTAACTACTCATAAAAATCATACTACTCACAACCGAGTCACAACTCATTCCCAGAATCAGTTTCCCAATTAACCCATTCTTGTTTTCATGTTCAAGTGATCTAGTTTAAATAAATTCTGCACTACTAGCCAACTAACATGCACAAGCACAAGCCTAGGGGAAAAAGTTACAGCCAACATAAGTTTAATCATTCACACCCAGTTCTCTGGTAAATTTAAATCAAATTGAGATCCCTCCAAGTATTGGAACCAAAGAAGGATTCAAGATACATCCCCCATATCCCCAGAAAAATGGATAAAAGGTTTCACAATAGAAAATGATTCAACCCCAATTTTTGATATAAGCAGAGCAACCACAACCCCAGATTCACAACCAGTAACTATGCCACATTAGAGGATCCCATCCTCACCCACATCCACCCATAAAAAAACAAACAGAACAATCCACCTACTACCAAAACGGAGTAGAGAAACTTCCAGGTTCAAGCACATCATTTATCTATTTCCTCTTTATGTTAGTAAACCAGGGTGACCAAAAAAGGGCATATGATTACAGGGCATCCATTTAATCCATTGAGTTCACGTGATTAAAAAATTTCTATGTTACAACCAATTAATCATCAGAGGAGACAAGATTTTATTAGTGCATAGGGAAAGACCACCAACAACTATGATTCTCAGTAGGAATAAATTCATACAATTCACAACATATAAAAATTAAAAAGAGTATATCATAAAAACAAACGCACCCCTTCATACTTTAACATCTCGTTTATTATCTTTGTTATGGTTTGGTTAGCCCATTCTCATTGAAAAAAAAGAGAACCCACCTTTAAAGATACATAGAAAGGAGATATGAAGGAGAAATCCCTACATGATTCAACAAATATCGATGTTTTTCTCCACGCTCCGGGAACTGGGGATGCGCGGCTTGGAGGGGAGGAAATTTGTGGACTCCAAGATGAACAGAAGGCTCCAACAGAGGTGCACCACAAGCCACAGAAAGAAGTATTCCATGAATTCTTGGAAGTAGAAAGAAATTCAACTAAGAAGAAAATATGAACACTAATGGGAGATATAATGAGGAGATCGGGATATGGAATTCTGAATTCATGGAAAAACGGATCATGGTTTCCTACGTGGGTGGGAAGTTACACACGATGATATCAAGAAGTTATTTAATATCCCCCATCTTGGATGTTTCTTGGGATTTTTTTGGAGTCAATTATGGGATTTATGGGAGCGGAAAGGTCATGTACTAGAAAAAAAATGAAAGGCTCGGTGAGGGGACACGGTTCCCTCGTTATGGTGTCACCCTCATGGTGCCCTCGTTAAGGTGCCACTGTCACAGTGCCCCCGTGACCAGTGCCACCATCATGGCGCACACCGTCACAGTGCCAGCGTGACCAGTGCGACCGTCACAGTGCCACCATGACCGGTGCGACGGTCACGGTGCTACAGTCACGGTGTCACCCTGACCAGTGTTATCATCACGTTGCCGCCATGACCAGTGCCACCATCATGGTTCCCCCATGACTTGTGCCACCGTCAAGAAACTATCATGGTGGAGCTGTGTTTTTGGTGAAGTAATGGCTTGGGGGGTCCAGGAAATTACATTGTAGTTCAAATGTAAATAATCCCAAGCAATATTAAATTGTGATGTAAACCCTTGAAAATAAATTAATGTTAATGTGTGAATAAATCAAAAAATATAGTATGTGATTCAAATGTAAATCAATATAAAAAAGATGAATTAAAAAAATTGATATTAAAATATTATTACACACATAATCCAAGAATATTATCTAAATCATGGAATTAATATAACCCACATTAAATAAATTGGATTATAAAATTATTATCCACTTGAAAATAATTAATTAAAATCCCATTTTAAGAAATAAATAATATATAAACTAAAAATATCATGATTATAATATAAATCGTGATATATTATATCAAAATTTTCAGTAGGCACAAAATATAGAATAATTATTTGGTGAAAATGGGGTATTCCTTTTGGAAAGATATACAAGATATGAATCCTTTAACTGGTTTTCCTTTCTGGTGAACATCCAATATACTTTTATACAATTGTTGAAAAAAATTTAATAACTGATTATAGAACCCAATTTATTTTTATGAAATCATATATTATCTTCTAATAACATATTATTACTCAATTATTTCTAGTCATTAATTATGATAACTATTTCGTGTGTTATTTGTCTACTTTTATGAGTATATTGTTACTTGTTACTTGATGTTCGTATTAATTACATTATGGATTCATAATATACATAATGTAAAATATTATTTATATTACTTATAAATTATTTCATAGTAATCCTTTAAATTTTGAGGTATAAAATGAAATTCATAGTTCATCGAGACAATATATTATACGTACGCATTGACACTACTTCTATTTAATTGGATTATTTCAAAGAACTAATTTAAAATGATATATATTTGTACATTATAGTTATATTATATAATTAACTTCATATATGTCACATATTTTACTCAAATGGTCCTTTATATATTCCATGTATAGTGAAAATGTGGCACATCACTTTTAGGAGTTGGTAGTTCAGACTTCCACTAAAGATGTTATCGTATTTACAGAAAAAAGAAAAAATGAATGTATGTGTAATAATAAAATTAAATAAAAAAAATAATCATATATATAATATATAAAAATCTCTTCCATCATAATTACAAACAATGAGAGGTCGTAAATGAAAAACATAAAACATCATTCTCTATGGCGGTAGTTCACTGCACAGAGGAACGATAAGTTCATTACACATTTAATGGAACTATGTGTATGTGTTGGTAAAAAATTAAATATAAAAACCTCTCAGTATATTAATGATAATGTGTTTATTATCTATTAATAAACTAGAATAGTTTAGGGTTTTGATAATGGAAATTACAAAAGAAAAATATCTAGATGAAATATTTTACCTCTTCATTAGAAAAATCCTTTTGTATTGAACCAAAGGGCTTCCTTGGATGAATTTATGAACAAAGGGAGTCTAAAATTATTAAGGGAGGGTTATTGGGATCTTATTTTATCATATTTTTTGATATCCAAAAGGGTTTATAGGTTTTCATAAGTGTGAGGGATGAATGCATTTTTATAGTGGGGGTGGAGTTTCATTCTATTAAATTTTTGAATGGGGAATTAAACCAACCTTTTTACCATCTAAAGTGGATCCTATAATGGTAAATATCCTATAAAATAGGGTAATAGTTTTATATATTAATATAAAATCTATTTAGGATAATTTTATAGGTCATCCCCCCCTCAGATTATGGGTTATTCCCTAGTTAAGCTAATTTTCCTCTTAACGGTCCTTGTTAATTATAATTAATTTCAATAATAGTTTAAAAAAAATATAATTTAACCTTATTATATATTATAAATTATTATGAATCTAAATATGGAATTAATATTTCAAAAATAAAATCATATATGTGTTTGAAAATTATTTGAAATTAATCTCGCAGGTGGGACGACAATGAATTGTTTTATGTAAAAATATTCAATTGTTTGAAATGATTTTGGGTATAATGTCATTGTGAAATTGTTTCCAACATACCAAATTGGTCAAATATATATATAAATTTTATAAATACACATTAAAAACATACAAAAATATAACCTATCATGATAAATAAAATTAATCAAATAGAAGTTTGGAATTAAAAATAAATATTTTGAATATTCATCGAAAATGATATTTTTCAAAATAAAATACAAAAAATATTCCCAAGTAAAATATTAAAATTACTCTTTCAAAAATTTTATTTCACAGAATATATATATATATATATATATAAGATAAAAAAATTGTTTCAAATAGTTTTTCCATTAAACATTGAAAAAGTGTCTTATAAAAATATTAATTTTTACGTAGAATATTGGGGTCTTTCATATGTTATGCTTATAAAAAATATTGGATTAATGTAAAAATATTTTATGGTATATATAATATATTTTTATTTAATTTCATGGAATAATTTTTATGAAGTTAATTTTATAGGATAAATTTAATTTGTGGGAATAAAAATAAATTTCTATGAAAACATTCCTCATAAATTCAATTAGTTTTTATATTATTATTTATTAATTTTTAACCAATGATTTATTGTTATATGTCTTTAAAACATATATGTTCATAAGATTTTTAATACTATTAATAAACTATAATTGAATTTCAATATATATATTATTATATGAAATGAAAATTATTTAATAATATATTGATATTTGTTAAAACTCGGTCTTGCGTGTAAAACAAGCTATCAAACAATTTCATTCATGGGTTTAAGAAAATATTGATTTCTAATTTTTTGCATTGAAATATATATAATTTATTGAAAATAAAAAATATTCCATAATTACTCGTCCTATTGTATTCCATTAATATCTTGGTGTTGGGTGTCATACATGATATCGAATAAAAGATACTATTTTAGAATTTTCTTGGAGTTATATTTTCTCTCATGGTGCGTGAAACTATTTATGAAGTAAAATTTTTGAAAAATATGTAAGTATACATAGAGGTATATAAATCTATCTACTTTTTAAGATATTAATCCCAATATTTATAACAAGATTCGTAAGAACATAATGAAAATATAAGAAAGAATGCAGATGAAGAATATTATTCTGAAGGAAAAGAAACCAGGTAATCAATGTGGGTTCTTATTTAATAATTATCTTCATTATGATTCATTTTAATAATAAATCTCAGGATATTATGATGTTTTGTCACTTAGGGGTCATAATTTTATATTTAAATAAAATCTAATGAATATCCCTAAATATCAGGAAAACCATATTTTTTTATGGCATCATGTATATTTTCTAAGAATAATTGCTATTCAAATTAGTGGATAATTATAAATAAAGAATTTACTAAAAGGAATTTCATATAATACAGTACAAAAATTGAAAGAAAAGATATAATTTTTTTCTTTTAAATGAAATATATAATGATGTTGTTGAAGAATTCAAAAGAAATATTTATGATCAATATTTCATTGATATTTAATATATTGAAACAATTTGTTTATTTGAAACATTCGAAAATCTTTATTTTGTTTTCAAATCATTTCAACAAGAATGAAAGGTAATTGGATAAAGGAAATTGATAATTCATTGTTATAATAAAAAAAACATTTATAAATAAAAAATGAATAAGCTAATGGTGGATCAGGAAGAAAACCAGATACCAGGTATGTATGATATGAACTCCCTCAGAATGATATCCTTAGATCTATAGTAGAGATTAAATAACAAGGAATGATCACATGTTGGAACCTCCCAAATAACATAATGAAGATTTGATTACACTCATTTTTCCATTGGGGATGCTTATTAAAAAAGTACTATTTGATAAAATTAAAATGAAAGGGAATCAACCTCTCAGAATAATACATCATATAAACCAGAACATATAATGTAAAATAATGGTGTTTCAGTAACTTGTATGTAATTTAATCAATACAGTTTAAAATTATGGAATATATTTTTTTAATAAACTAACCATATCTAGGGTGGATGTGGAAAGAATAATGAATATTTTCTCCCAAATATATTCCCTAAGGAGTGGTGGTTCTACTTAATAGAGGAATACATAAAAACCATTGAAATCTAAAAATACTACACCAAAAAAGAATATAAGAATGATTTTAGAATATTATTTCTATTTCATGAAATATAAATCGAAGGAAATAGAACATGGGTGTAACTTAAAAATAAATTAGTTTAGTATAAGGACTTCATTTTGGGTGAGTGATGATAAATACAGGAGAGGAAATATCCCAGAGAATAACAATCCTTAGAAAATAGTAGGTGATAAGTCAACATTGTGATGATAAATGTATGAAGATAATAAAAAAATAATTTAACAAGAATAATAATGAGATATACTATGATAAATCATTGTGAGAATGAATTATGTCATCAAAATTAATACCCCATGGTAAAAAATAATACTTAGTTTGAGGAAGTAATACAAAAACGATTTTTTTGAATGAACTCACGTCAAACTAGAATATTCATGTTTTCTTATTTTTTCATATAATGAATGGTATTAGATAAAAGAAAAGTTTTAGTATTATAACATGTCATTTCCTGGAAGAAATCTAGAATCATGGTGGAGTACCAGTGACTATATTATATCAAGTCCTTATTGAATGAATGTTGTGACCAGAAATTCATTCAATCATCCGAGATAAAATCGACATGAAGGCTTTAGATAAATTTTGGATACATTTATTCATTAGGGTCATAGAAATGATAATTTTATTACATGACTTAATAGGGATAAAACCTATGGTAATAAATTCATGATTATTAAATAAAATGTGGCAAGTATTATGGAGATTCTAGGAAGACATAGATTTTCCAAAAAGATTTCTAGGCTATTTCACTTAGTCATATAATGTCAAGAACAAAATTAGAGAAATACGATTAAATTATAATGATAATGGAAATAAATTTATTTCAATAAATTTGTTTGGAAATTTTTATACAATACAATTTTTATGGGAAGCTTTTTTGAGATTGGTTAATAATAATCGCATAGGTTTGTAACCATTTCCAAGAAAAAATGTTTCTACTGATGAAAAACTAATTCTCCCCTTTTTAACCATTATCTAAATGTTTCTGTACTCAAATGATATGAATATAAGTTGATGGATTCATCCCATTAGGGAAAGAAATTTATAAATAAAGATGTTAAATATTTACTACACAGTGTATGTGCACCTTCTGAACATATTTATAAAACTAAAACATGATGTATTCCAATCACACGTTCATCACCCCTTTTTAATTTTCTTAATCATATAAATTATGGGAGAGTTTTTGGATGATGAAATGATTCATAAAAGTAATATCTATGTCATGACCCGCCCCTGGGGCCCGTGCCATGACTACCCCAAGCCCACCTTCCATAGGACAGGGGCTGGCGACTAGCACCTAACGCATAAATCGTGTTAACTTGGAAGGCTTTGCCTTTATAAATTTTAAACACATCCAAACAGAGTACAAGCGGAAGTAATACACTAATTACAAAAGAAACTGCTGAAAAGTAAATGGCCCAGAATACAAACCAAACTAAAAAGTACAGCTACAACTGAACGAAAGTACAACAGAAAAGACAAACATCAGGAAAAATAGAAGCAGCTCCTGGGTCATGCACCTCGGATCCTACCTGAAGGGTAGGTACAGTTAGCGCAACTCCTGCATCATCCACTAAAAATCCTACCTGAAGGTAGGTATAGATAGAATCCTCAATTCAATCTCCCTTTAACCTCCTCCGCGTACCATATCGTCGTGAAGTCCACCTCCGGATACTGTCTCGTTGTGAGGTCCATCTCCGGGTACCGTCCAGTCCCTGAACACTCAGCCTCTGTCAGTGATGTCCTTCGTATGTATCCAACACAACGTGGTGCAGGCATAGCCCATGCAGGGGTGAGCATAAAGATACTCATTAGGGACACCAAGACCCTCAAGGTCTCACTAAATCCAAAAAGGATAACCACAAAGAAGGATCTAACAGGTAACCCTTACTTAGGTAAAATCCAAAACATATACCTAAGTTATCAAGTAAACCATCTCAATCATGAGGTATCACATAGATATGAAATCAACAGATAACCACTACCTAGGTATATGCCCATACATATACCTAAGTTATCAAGAATCCCATCTTAATCATGAGGAAAGCACAAAGGTCAATGACTCAGCTCAAACCAAGATTTTCATTAATGATACTGAAGCCACAACTGCTGGAGAACTCCTCCTCTGTCGAGTATAATAGCCCTGTCATGACTCCGAGGCACTACTCAATAACCTTAGACTGCTGAGGTACTCCTCATGTCGAGTACTTCGGGTCTGCACCCAGACACAGTAGTGCTCCCCGCCAGGGGTCTGCCGCCCAAACACAGTACTGGTTCCTCTAATAGCCTAAAGAGGTACTTCTCCTACCGAATATCGTGGGTCTGCTACCAATTACTAGGAGCTCTATCCGTCGTGGGTCTTCCACAAAATATTGGGCGCTCCGTCCACTGGGCTAGTCGACTCACTCAATTCGAATCGGTCAAGCAGTCGTTAAGTCCACATCTACTAGGTCTCCACACTCCACACGCTCGTCTTTGGGAGGATCCACTCCCAGATCTACTGGTCGATACTCCATGTATAATAATGTTCCACAGGGAAGTATCACAAGGGACCGCCTTGTCACAAGATTCTCAACGCAATAGACGGCGCATTGATCAGACGCCCGGTCTGTGAGTTATTAGCCTTTTTGTCCCGGGGCCCGATTGGTTTCGTGTACGAACCAACCCGACCGTAACTCAAACTTACCCCGAACTCTCATAGGGTATACTCATAGGGACCATTTCTCCACATGATTACCAACGTCGTTGACGGTTCTTCAAACGGACGTCCGGTCTGAAAGTTATCAGCTTTTCTGTTCCAGGGGCCCGGTTGGATTTTGGGTACAATCCAACCCAGCCGTACTCCAACTACGTCCAAAACTCAGGTGAAGTATACCAAAAGATCTATCTCACAAAAATTAATCCAACAAAGTCGACAACATGACAATCGGACGTCCGGAGCTCAACTTATAAGTGTTTCCGTTCCAAGGGCCCGGTTGGTTTTGTGTTCGAACCAACTTGACCATACCCAGACATCGCCGAAATTTTGAGTGTAATATAACTAAACGACCGTCTCAATCAAAAATCCAAACACAACTGACAGTGCGTCGATCGGAGGTCCGTAGACCAAAATATGGGCGTTTGAACGAACCTAGTCCGAAAATAAGGGGTTTGGGCCCAGTCCGACCTGGCCCAATACCCCCTAGGTCGGCCCATACAGGGTCTTCCCGACCCGTGTCTAGGTCCAGACCGATTGGGTGGGGATGGGCCAGGCCGGGCGCAGCCCGGCCCACGGCGTGGCACGGCCTGCAGCTTGGATCAGAAGTTGGCCGCAGCTTAGCTCGCGGCCGAGCGGGGAGCGAAGGGGGCACGACTCCCTTTGTTTCAGAAACGGTGCTCCCTAGTGTGGTCCACCCTAGGCAGGTCCGGTGGGTTACACCCCCCGGTTACATCGGAGACGACCGACCATAATGGCCGGTAGGTTGAGCCACTGCGGGACCCACGGGGGTCCCGCCTCCTAGAACGCTTGCGGTCGGCAGAGCGCGACAACCCCTACTAATGTCTGTCACGGCCTTAGTCCATGACTCCTGTCCGACCAGCGTAGTGTGACAGCGCCACACCCCTCCTATGCAGCCCGCTTCTAGCTTCAGCCTCCTTCGGCTTCACTGGCGATGTGCGATGGCGCCGCACACCCCTGCCGCGTCCCGCTCCTACCGCGGTCTTCTTCGTTCCCACGCGGTACAACATCACCACGACGCAATCGCCGCAATGATCAATCCGGATCAACAAGAAAAGGGGAGGAGGATCGGCCATGTATGTGTGGTCTGATCTCCTCCCGTTATGATGATAAGAAGTGGCCAAATTAATCAACAAAGAACGTTTAATTAAACTTAAATGAAGATAACCCCTACTACTTCCTGCAAAAATTTATTCCCAACCCGCAAGGAAAACATTTGCGGATCAACATGATAATAGGTTGATCCGCGTTCTTTGTTTTTTAGAATTAATGAATCAATGGAATAAAATCATACTTAATTAAAAACCCTACGTCATTTCATTCATCGTTCGATGACGATATCGCGAGAGAGTGGACGTCAGCTCGTCAACGTCGTCACAAGGGAGGAGATGAAGGTGACAGCGATTGTTGGCGTTCGTTGCATCCGCAAAGGCCTTTGATCCTGGCTCAAGGGTCGTTCGTTGGAGATCCGCTAGAACAAGATCCATTCATCGTGAATGGTGGTGTTTTTCAACGAAGGAGGAACTCTCTTCCTCTTTCACAAGGGCTCTCTCTCTCTCTCAAACAATTCCCTCCACGCAAAAAAGCCAACCAAATTAAAATCAGGCTACTCATTCTTTTAATTACACTTTCAAAACATTCATAAATCAAATCCCTTAGTTAAATAATTTAAGTGTTTAAAATCATTGATTATCTTGTGTTGGAAAAAATTAAAAAATGAGAGAGAGATGGAAGGTGGAGAGGCTCCACTCCATTAAATGTGTGGAGTTGTTATGTATTAAACATGTGTGAGTTATGGAGTGTTTTGGGAGTTGAGAGGGAGGTGTGGAGTTAGGGGTTCATGTGGGCCCCACCACACTAAACTTTCACATGGAAGGTTAGGTTGGTGTGGGCCCCACCTACAACTTCCCCTTAGTAGGATAAAAACCACCTTCCATAGATAAAATTTTTACACAACAGATTTTATTTACATGAAACTAATTTCCAAAAATTAAACATCAACCTGCTCAAAACAAAACTACAGCAAAGGTCCCCTTAAGCAATTATCAGTGCTGCGATTTCATCGGTGCCCTCGGATATCAATTCCGAGCACCAGTTCAAAAGATAGAAAAACCTGGTTTTTCGTTTACTGAATGTACCCGAGCTAAATTTGCGGAATTTGATTCTAGGAAAACTGGGCCTTACAATCAGGTGTCGTTTGAAACTAGGAACTCGTAAAATTCCAATGAAATTAAGAAAAAAATTTCCTTACAATTGTCAGGTCTTTACATTACTCCCACCTTAGGGCATTACATCCCCATAAAGCTACAACACAAACTTGGGAAAAGAAAGGAGGTACCGTGCACGCATCTGAGCCTCCTGCTCCCATGTGCTCTCCTAGAGGTTCTCGTGCTGCCAACAAAAGAGCACATGAGGAATCAACCATCCCCTTAGGACACATTCATGTCAATCCTAAACTCCTACTGGAACCCCATGGATGTTGCCCCGTTATCGACGTCAAGCTCTCCATGGTCAATGATGTCAGATATGTCGTGCACACATCTCCTCAGCTGAGATACTTGAACGACGTCGTGCACCCAGTGCAACTGAGGTGGAAGGTACTGACGGTAAGCCACCTCTCCTACCCTACTGAGTACTTGGAAAGGTCCGATGAATCTCAGATATTACGTGCCACCTCGGCCAAATCTTCTTAGACATCATCGATGTGAGACACATAAGAAGACATGGTCGCCACCCTTGTTCACTAGTGGTATTGTCTCCTACCAGCAAAAGACTTCTATCTGCTTCGTGCAATCTTCATCCGCTCTTGGATGATCTGTATTTTTTCCGTCATAACCTGAACCATCCATGGTTCTACATGTGTTGACTCTAAAACTATCCTCAAATGATATCTGAAACACAGCCATCTGCTGTCTCGCCACTCCTAATAGTTGAACGCCCGATCTCCTACTAAGGGAATCTTCAACAACGTTCCCCTCCCCAAGAGTGTAAACTATCTCAAAGTCATAGTCCTTGAAGAATTCAAGAAATCACATCTATCTTAGGTTCATGTCCTTCTGAGAGTAGATAAACTTGAAACTATTTGAGATGGAGAGAACCGTAAACTATTCACTCAACGAACAATGGGTGAGACTAGACAATTGTAAGAACCCATCTCCACCCTATTTCATCTACATTCCACCAAAGTGCTGCTGGGATTTCTCCTCTTCTGAAAAGGGAAATCTGTTCTCATACCATGGATGAACAACATTATGTTCCAAATACAGGCAATCTTGACATGAATGATACATTTGTTTCATGGACGACGTCGTAAGGCCTCAACACTACTACCAAGAGATCTAACCGTTACTCTCACCTCCAAGTGTCGATTCACACAGTCAGCAGCAGTGTGTGATCACTGGGTCTCCTCCAGTAGGTATCTTGAATGTGAGGGTCAAGTCAATGGTTTTAAACCAGAACCTCTTAGTAACAACATAAAGAGAGTACAGGAAAGTAAACGCCACAAACAATGGTGTCTTTTATTACTGAAACTCAAAGTACAAAGACACATACAACCACATGAAAAATGAATATAGTAGCACCAATAACAAAGGTCTCCATACATGGAACTAGTCCTGCTCCTGTCCACCTACTCCCGTAGATCCACTTCCATGTCCACCGCTCGGCTGCTTCTCATTCTTTCTCCACAAATTCTATCTCGGTGTCTCCTCTGATGGTTGCGGATCAACTGTGCGGGGTGTCGGATAGTCACATGCCATGTGACCCTGCTTGCTGCATGAATAGCATTTCCTTCTCCTCATATGGCTGGGTCTTTTTCGTTTGCCTGGTACAACCGAACCTAAAACCTGAGGTCGTCCACCTATTGGCCTGGTCCTCTAGGACCTGTACATCATCCGACTCCAGCATATAGATGACTCGGCTACTGATGAAAAACCCTATGGAAAAGGCCTCACCTCCTGATCATTCTCAGAGTGTAGAGTCACCAGTATAAACTCCACCCTGAATATGGTCTCGAAGTCTTCCCATGTGAAGCTCATCCCGTTACAAAACTGGAATATGTGGCTCCACCACCTCTCAGTTGCTCCCTGGAAGAGGCTAACAGATATGTACACCATCAAGTCTATGGGTGGCCTAGATGTGTGGATAGCTCATGCTACAAACTCTAGCCAGTACCCAGCCATCTGAAAATCCGATTCGCCTCGAAACGTTGGAGGCCACTGACGATGGAACTCGTGCATCGCGCTCAAGCGGCATGAACTCTCTGTTGGTGTCTCAACTGGTGGAGGTCCATGTACTGAGGCATCACTGCTTGGTGGGATATCATCGCACTCCCCACTCGGTACCCACATTGTCTGACAAGGTGAAGACATCCTGAAAGAAACAGACGTGACACTGTCAAACGATTATATCTGGTGAGCTGACCTGGTGTGAGCTAATTTAAAAGAAACTTTTGAAAACACACACACAATCTGTGTTTTTGTGCACTGAGTCAGAAATCAGTAGTCAGGGTCCTACTGTATGGATATGTTGGTCGGCCGTACCAACACTGGACTCCCTGAACTGAAGACCACACTTATTACCCGTAACACTATTGCTTCACAGAAAGAAAATCAGAATCCTATGTTCTGCGGTAGAACCGACTCCTTTGATACCAATTTGTCACGACCCGCCCCGGGGGCCCTTGTCATGACTACCCCAACCCGCTTTCCAAAGGCCAGGGCCTGGTTACTAACACCTAAGGCGTAAATCTCGTTAACTGGGAAGGCTTTGCCTTTATAAATCATAAACACATCTAACCAGAGTACAAGCAGAAGTAATACACTATGTAAAAAATAATGATGAAAAGTAAATGGTCCAGAATACAAACCAAACTGAAAAGTACAACTACAAATGAACGAAAGTATAACAAAAAAGACAAACAACAAGAAAAATAGAAGCAGCACCTGGTTCTTCCACCTCGGATCCTACCTGAAGGGTAGTTACAGTTAGTGCAGCTCCTAGATCATCCACCACGGATCCTACCTGAAGGGTAGGTACAGATAGACTCCTCAATTCTCTCGCCCTACAACCTCATCCAAGTACCCTCTCATCATGAAGTCCACCTCTGGATACTGATTCATCATGAGTTCCACCTCTGGGTACCGTCGAGTCCTCAAACACTTGGCCTCCGTCAGTGTTGTTAATCGTCAACATCCTATACAACGAGGTGCGTGCATAGCCCATGCAAAGGTGAGTATAACGATACACAGTAGGGACCCCGAGACCCTCAAGGTCTCACTAAATCCAACATGGATAACCACAAAGAAGGATCTAACAGGTAACCCTTACTTAGGTATTAGCCGATTCTTATACCTAAATTATCAAGTAACCCATACCAATCATGAGGTATCACATAGATATGAAATCAACGGGTAACCACTACTTAGGTATATGCCCATACATATAACTAAGTTATCAAGTAACCCATCTCAATCATGAGGAAAATACAAAGGTCAACAACTCATCTCAAACCAAGATTTTCATTAAAGATACTGAAACCACAACTGCTGTAGAACTTATCCTCTGTCGAATATAGTAGCCCTATCACAACTCTAAGGCGCTACTCAGTAACCATAGACTACTGAGGTACTCCTCCTGTCGAGTACCATGGGTCTGCACCCAAAACACAGTAGTGCTCCCCGCCAGGGGTCTGCGGCCCAAGCATAGTAGTGGTTCCACTAATAGCCTACAGAGGTACTCCTACTACCGAGTACCGCAGGTCTGCTGCCAACTACCAAGCGCTCCATCCGCCGTGGGTCTGCCGCCAAATACCGGGTTCTCTATCCACTGGGCTAGTCGACTCACTCCAAGTTGAATCGGTGAAGCCGTTGTCAAGTCCATAGCTACTATGTCACCGCACTGCCCATGCTCGTCTTTGGGAGGATCCGCTCAACGAGATGCTGGTCGTTACTCCAAGTATCACAAAGTCCCACAAGGAAGTATCACAAGGGACCGCCTCGTCACGGGGGTCTCAATGCAACAGACGGAACGTTGATAAGACGCTCGGTCTATGAGTTATTAGCCTTTTCATCCCAGGGCACGGGTGGTTTCGTGTACGAACCAACCCAGCCATAATTCAATTGTACCTTGAACTCTCATCTGGTATACTCATAGGGACCATTTCTCAACGTGATTACAATCTCCGCTAATGGTTCATTAAACGGACGTCCAGTCTGAAAGTTATTGGCTTTTCCCTTCAAGGGGCCCGGTTGGATTTTGGGTACAATCCTACCCGGCCATACTCCAACTGCATTCAAACCATAGGTGAAGTATACCAAAAGATCCGTCTCACCAAAAGGAATCCAACAAAGATGAAGAAATTTCAATCAGACGTCCAGAGCTTAAGTTATAAGTGTTTCCGCTCCGAGGTCCCGGTTGGTTTCGTGTTCGTACCAACCCACCCATACCCAAAATTTTCTGAATGGTTGAGTGTAATATACCAAAACAAACTTCTCAATCCAAGGATCCCAACGCATCTGACGGTGCATTGATTGGAGGTTCGTAGCCCATAATATGGGCGTTTGAACAAATAGGGTCCGAAAATAGGGGGGTTGGGCCCAAAGCACCCGAGGTTGGCCCGGTCTGGCGGGGCGCGGCCCGGCCCGGTAGGGCGTGTCCCGGACTGCAGTTGGCGCAGAAGGGCCGGCGGGGCATGGCCCCGCTCGGAAGCCGGCCGCGGCTCGGCTCACGGCCGAGCAGGTTGCAAAGGGGGCGCGACCACATTTGTTTCGAAAACGCCCCCCATGGTGGGGTCCGCCCTAGGAAGGTCCTGGGGGTTACGCCCCACCGGTTTTTTCAAAAACATTTGGCTATAATGGCCAGCCGTTTGAGCCATCGTGGGACCTGCGGGGGTCCCACCTCCTAGAATGGCGGCGGCCGGCTGAGCCCGACCGCCCCTTCTGATGACCAATGCAGCCTTTGGACGCGACTCATGTCCGACCGGCGCGGTGATAAGGCACTGTGGCCCTCTGCCGTGACCTACTCCTGGCTGCGGCCTCCTTCGGCTTCGCCAGAGCAGCGCGTCGGCACCACGCACCACCGCCGCGGCCCGCTCCGGCCGCTGTATTCTTCTTTCCCGCGCGGTGAAACAGCACCGCTATGCCTTCGCCGCAAAGATCAATGGGGATCAACAAGAAAAGGGGAGGAGGATTGGCCATGTTTGTGCGGTCCGATATCCTCCCACTATGATGATAACAAGCGGCCAAATTAATCAATGAAGAATGTTTAATTAAACTTGAACGAAGATAACCCCTACAACTTCCCGCAAATATTTATTCCCAACCCACAAGGAAAACATTCGTGGATCAACTTGATAATAAGTTGATCCACGTTCTTTGTATTTTAGAATGAATGAATCAAGTGAATAAAATCATACTTAATTAAAAACCCTACCTCGTTTCGTTCGTCGTTCGATGACGATATCATGAGAGGGTGGATGTCGGCTCGTCAACGTCGTCACAAGGGAGGAGATGAAGGTGAAAATGATCATTGACATTCATCGCTTCTCCAAAGGCCATCAATCCCAGCTCGAGAGTCATTCATTGGAGATCCTCCGGAAAAAGAACTGTTCTTCATGAAGGGTGGTGTTCTTGAACGAAGGAGGAACTCTCTTCCTCTTTCACAAGGGCTCTCTCTCTCTCTCTAACAATTCCCTCAACACAACAAAATCCAACCAAATTAAAATAATGCTACTCCTTATTTTAATTAAACTTTCCAAACATTCCAAAATCAAATACCTTAATTAAATAATTTAAGAGTTTGAAAGCATTGATTATCTTTTGTTGGAAAACATTAAAAGATGAGAGAGAGATGGAAAGTGGAGAGGCTCCACTCCAATAAATGAGTGGAGTTGTTATGTATTAAATAAGGATGAGTTATGGTAAATTTAGGCAGTTGAGAGGGAGGTGAGGAGTTAGGGGTTCATGTGGGCCCCACCACAATAAAATCCCCCATTGGAGGTTAGGTGGGTGTGGGACCCGCCTACAACTTTCCCTCAGTAGGATAAAAACCAAATCACTTAGATAAAATTTGTACATAACAAATTTTATTTACATTAAACAAATTCACAATAATTAAACATCAACCCACTCAAAACGAAACTACGACAAAGGTCCCCTTAAGCAATTACCGGCACTGTGAGTTCATCGGTGCCCTTGGATTTCAATTCCGAGCACCAGTTCAAAAGATAGAAAAATCCGCACTTTAGTTTACTGAAAGTATCCGAGCTAAAATTCAGAAATTGATTCCAGGCACACTGGGCCTCAGAATCAGGTTCCGTCTGGAACTGCGCACTCGTAAAATTACAAAGAAATTATGAAAAAAAATTCCGTGAAATTTCTGGGTCATTACAATCTATATCTTTTTCACATAAACTATATGATTTTTTTGAAAAATTATTTGCAGGATCTGGTATTTCGTGGAAAATTATTATTATTTCAAATCCCTTAAATGAAAATTTATAATTTCTCTGTATGATTTCTCATACACAATATCATAATGAAAAAATTGAATACATTGTTTATATTAATATAGTTTCTAAACATGTTTAACATATTTAAACATAGATTTTATGAACTATAGTATCATTGTTAAGATAACCATTTTATGTATTTACTCTCTCAGAGCCATGAAATATCGGTGGAAAACTGCCCACCTATCTTTTCCATTTTATTGTAAATATGGGTTGAGAATGTTTGAGAACACATATTGACATTTAAATATGTAAACAAATATTGAAAAAAATAAAAAGGGAAATATTGTTTTTTCAAGTGTTGAAGTTTTTGTTAATAATTTTTTAATATGTGTTTGGTGAGTGTTTGGTGAAAGCTTGTGAAAATTTGACAATTATTATGGAATAAATTTATGGAATTTGACGTATCACATAGAAAATTTTCATTGAACTATAAAAACTAATGAAATATCCATTATAAATTAAATAAATGTGTATAATATAATAAAACACCTAAAACAAGTAGTTTAAGTTGAATTTTTTTCTTGAACATAAGAAGTATAATAAATGAAATAGATAAACAATTTAACATTCCTAATTTGATTGTAGAATAATTAAATACTGTAGACATAAAATATATATATGTATGTATATTTAGTTCATAAAATCGAATTCAGGTGGTCATTGAATTATATTTCATACATAGAATATAAATATGTATTTCTAAATATGGCCTAAAAAATCTGACCAACCATGGACAAATATGGAGGCCATCTCAACCAATTATAGTAACTAAGATAAAAAATATTGGATCCATCACATTAATGGGTCAGAAAAAATGTTTGAAATGGGAGTGGGATACATATTGGACCACATGAATACACACTTAGGTGTGTACGAGGATGAAAAACTTGGCCGGATGGGTCACAAATCATGTGTTTGAATGTATATACAGGATCTGATCAACCACTTACATTTCACATACTGATAATAGATGTTATTAATTAATAATGAGTGGCTCAAAAAAGAACCATATAATTGTGTGATATGTTAAATATATATAAATATTCATCTACATTAAACTTTATGGAAATTTCATGCACTTCATGATTTAGATTATCAAATTTATCTATCTTTAATGATATGTGTACTTCTATATACCTATGGAAAAGAGCTCTATTATATAATAGTAATTGTTTTAATAAATTTCATCATTGAAATTGTGTTCTCTATGGTAATTTCATGATCATATTTTTGGTAATATTTGTCCTTTAACAACCAATCTTGCAATCTTTTCCATATATGTACATAGATTTTATATGAATGGGATACTCTCAAATGTAAATGAAGTTTCACTCAAATTTTTTAGCATCCACAATGTATAGATGTGTTCCTTATTCAAGAAATATGAGATGGAAATTTTTAAATTTCACATGCATCCATAGAATAATCTAGTGTCATGTACTTAATGTGTCTAGAAATAGCTAGATCAATGAATCATTTTATGTCTATGGTAATTCATTGATACATAAGTGTGAATATTTCATAGTTTTAAATATATAACAATTAAATTACATACAAAATTATTATAATATAGTGAGTAATAATGGAGGAATTTTTAATCTCTTATAGACTAGTATGCATTGGATCACATAATGATGAAGAGTAATAAACATTTACTATCATTTGAGATTGTGCAATGTATTTGTTTATATAGGATTTACTTAAATTTTGAAGGTGGAATGTGCACAAAGATAGTGTGATATGCATGATGGAAGATTGGAAATAATTTAAAAATTATTTCATTCATGGATATAGTACATTAATTCATGAAAAGAAATTTGTTTATAATTAAAAAATGATTATTCTTTTAGAACCCATGGTAAAAAATCTACAGAATGTGGATTCTAGTGGAACTGATCCTAAAAAAGATTATAATAATATAATAAACTATATAAATAATTTTTTATTAATTGATCATCATTCATCCGTTCAAGAATTAAATTTTACAACATTAAATAAGTCACCACCAAGATTCCATCCATGCATGCATTCTACATGAAAGTATAGAATTAAGATTCTAAAAGATCTTTCCTGCATAAAACATTATTGATCATATTATTTTAAACACATGAAAAAAAATTTAATTGTGGCATAATCTATATTAGTAGAATATGTAATTATTTCCCAATCATTTATTCCATTGTAAAAATTAAACAAGTACATGCTATTAGAATCACTGAACTATACCAATAGGTGTAATTAGTTGATAATGAATGTATATGATGTATACATACAAAATTCATAATTAAAGAGATCATGGTTGAAGATCGACGAGATAAAACTGTAGTTGATGATGCCTTAAACAAAGGTGAGTTATTCTAGTTATTGTCGGGTAAAGGTGATGTATTATGGTTTGACAGAAGATGAGAATGAATCTCTTTTTTGATGCCAGGAGAAGATGTTTATGAACTAAAAGGATTCATTTAGTTGGACCTATAGAAGATGTTTTTCTATTGGAGGTGGATGTACAAGAAGAATCTCTATTGGTTCAAGAAGTAGTGTAATCACTTGTTTTATAGTGATGAATGTTAGACTGATTGGAATAATGGGTTTTATCATGATGTAGACTTTGGCGGAACCATGTAAACACAATGTGATACTCTCTACGTTATCCCAAATGCACATAATATGATATTGAGAGATGTTACATAGTGGATCAAAAAATATTAAATGTTCAATAGGTTTAGTTGAAATATAAAATAATTATTAAAATGATTGTACCACTAACTCAACCATTTCAGGGATACCTAATATGTCCTTGGTCTCTTCAATACCTCTCCAAATTTACACATAAAGATACCCAAAATATGACCAAATTGAAATTACCAAAACCACAATGTAGTGTCTTCATATAAACATTCAATGTAACCATTACTGTTAAAATTTAAAATTTTACACAACCATTGTAAAATATGTAAACACCCTATAAAAAATAAATTTAATTTTTTTTATCTCATTAGGTTCACAGAGAAAAATAAATCATGGATCCCTCTATTAGAACACCAAAACGTGTTATACTATATCCAATATCGCAAGGTAAACCACAACCATTTTTTATCATGGGGAGAAGAAGTCTCAATATTCACATAATTACCACAATGAAAATATAACAAAACACTTAAAAATCTTAGGAAGACAATGAAATTTCAAAATAATAATATTAACTCTTACATTAGATACCCATCATAATTTTTTTTAGAATAAAAAAAACATAAGAATAGAGAAATCAATCAAATTATTGATAACACAAAAAACTGCAATACATGTCATAGAAGACCTTATCATAGATAATCTATATATACTAATTATATCAGACAGTGAAAAATAAATTCCTAATTATAGATTATTCACCTTAAATGTATCTCAAGTTTTATACATCCCAAAAATTCTAAGAGAACATATTACAGGGAATAACCAATCATAGTAGCTATGGGTTCATTCCACTCAAATAGAATTAAATTACTACCAATGCTATCCAAGGAGATGATTTTCATCAGAAAACATAACAAATTGTACACTTAAGATTGAAGAGCATCCCAACCCTCATGAAAATAATAATGGTGATGAATTGTAACATTATAATGGAAAGATAACATCTCACCTAACACATGAAACCTTGAAATACTCTGAAAAAAGCCTGAATAACGTTTATTACTCTTGATGCATACCATAATCGTACATTATCTGAATCACATAACCCAAAAATAAACGAATTCATTGTAATATATTAAAAACCCTCTTAGGATCACTTCCCAACCTCATCTCATGGAAATTTCTCTTGGATTTCCTTTATCACAATACATCACCACATATAAATACCATAATTCAATGGAATTTATTGATTAAAAATTTTATATCTTTAATTTAAACTCAAAATGATGTATTCAATCAGCTTCACTAGCTATAAAATATAATAAATTACCATCCATGACAATAAAATAATTAATATAGATGCGAACCCCGTATGTCACCATCTTAATCAATTCAATATCATTCAAGTGGATATTTATTTGGATTGGAGAAATAAAAACATTCTTGATAATTTCATGACTCTCTTCCTAAGTCATCAAATCATGGTGACCATGACTTATCATCAATCATATTTTACCCACCATTAGAGAAATTACCACTTCTATAGTGAGATTAAAGTGGTTAGGTGTTCTCACCAAATCAAATTAATCTATAATACGTACAATAAATTACTCAGAACAGTGGATTGATGTTTCATTGACAGACATCAATACATTCTACATCTGAAAGTATAGAAAATCATCATCATTTGAATCCATATTCTCAATCACTCATGAATTTTATTGGGTCTGTATTGATTCAATATGTTTGTTTCAAAATCGAGTAACCGTGTTATCAAACATCACATGAACCACAACATCACCGCTGGGAATATCATATCATGTATTAAAAATTAATAGTGGTCCAAGAATTATTATTATACACATAAAATCACCCATATATCACCAGTATCAAAAAAATATAAAACCATGAAAAAATAAACCCCCATGACAGGAACTAAACTTGATCTAACTATCCATGAGTCACCCTAAACACATTGCCACCCGAGTCTTTCTATTCCACTGTCATCAAAATCACCATATGTTATCATATGTAATCATTTCATGGATATTAACAATAATATAATTATATTACATTATTGGAAAAGTTTTATATAATAATTAATCCATTTTTATTTTACCTAATAGTGCACCATTAAGAAAATTATATAATCAATAAAAAATATATAATATTATGGTTAATATAATTTTTTTAATCAACAATATTTCAAAATTTTTTATAGAAATCATATTCAAATGGAGATACTCTTATCATGAGAGACTTATAACATATTACTCATATTATTTTAATATTAATATCATTATATGCTTTTATAAACTACTGCAAATTTATTTCCAGCATAATGTATTAAATAATAAAAAATTAATAAGTGTTTTAGAAAATAAATCTATGGATGGTGTGAAAAATATAAATAAGTCATATATTGATAAAATTTTTTAAACAAAAAGTATTGATGTCATGAATCTTAGATATGTTATCCATAATAATATATTAATCTATAAAACGTCAATTCTTAATTAAATTAGGAATCAATAATTACATATTTAAATTTATGCATGGTCTAGAATATTTTATTAAATCCTACATTATATATTGGTGTAATTCATAAATATTGTTTATTTTAAATTAAATAAAAATATATGTATAACATACAATAAAGACCATAAATACAAATTTTGACATAAAAAATGATTGAAATATCATTATATGAAGTGCTTGAATTTTTTACATGAAACCAAAACATTTTATTCCAGTGCTCTTAAAGATAATTTAAATTTATTTATGAAAGGTATATTTAATTTTAATAATTTTTAGAGAAATATAATCTTCATGAAACAATATTTAGAATATTTGAAACATTTAGTAAAAATAATACTTCAAATTCGAACCATGCATCGACATGTTTATTAATTTACATGTAGAAATACATAGGTTATAACCAAAAATAGATTCACAAGGAAAGAATGTACCATATAATTACATTATTGTAATGGAGTGAAATTTTACTAGTAAATTGAATAATCATATTAAAATAATTGTGAAATAATTTTATTTATAAATCATATTAGAATATTTGGGTATAAATAATTATATAAAACAATTATTAGTAAAAAACATAGAATCGAATGAAACCTATGAGACTGATTTATAAAGATTCCAAAATTTTACATTTCTTTTAAATAAGAGTATTTAAATGGAAATATGATTAGTACTACAAAACGTAACTATTTTTAGTTAATAAGGGTACCTGAATATCCTTTCCCTAGCCAGTCTCCTCATTCAAAATAATATGATTGGTTTAAATGAAACTTGTTTCTAACCAGTCCAATACCATCATCACATATAACTAACATTGAACACTAACATATCTTATAATAAAAATATTTTCCTTGAAAAATCTACATTGGGACCCTTCCAAGATTAAGAGTGGAAATGAGAATAACACGTGGAATATCACCTTGAATAAGCCATAGTTTTCTAAACAGTACTAGGGGTATTAATAATTTATATCGAAAAAATCACCATTTTAGTTCCAATGATAATATTATCAATCCACTAGAAAAATCCATAAATAAATATATAAATGAAAATAAATTTATTCCCCGTTCCAAAATATTACACTAAAAATTTATACTATACAACCATTGATAATATAAAAATTATCAACATTATCTCTACTCTAGAAACTTGAAAAGAAGCGTCCCGAATAACTATTGAGGTATCATGAAAAAGAAATGAAGAAACAGAACATATGTGTGATAATTTTAGATTAATATATAATATAACACTTAAAAGAAACAAATATCCATGTGTTGGGAAACAAATTTTTGGGAAGAACAATGTACAAAAAAGATATAAAAATGAGTAAATCTAATGTTAAACTTATTTATGGAGGTAAATAAAATTTTTCCTTCTAATTTCATCACTTTCAACCACATTATTACATGAATATTCCATTTTCAAAAATAGACACACAAATCCATGGATATAATCTTCTCATATTGATAAGAAGAAAATATATATTTTAGAGGGTAATATCAAGAATCATATAACAAGGATGAAAATATGACCAAATAATTACCACAGTTCATCCCAATCACTTCAGTGGATTTTCCTGCTCAAACTATTAGTGTACAGGTGAGAGAAAACCTCACAAAGTGACAAGGAATTTATGAATAAAATATTAATCATATACATATCAACCCACTATTCCATCTATCTTTCATTTGACATACCTTGTGACTATGAATATTGGATTCATGATAACATCATGTTATATAATCCATTTAGTGTGTCATACAACATATATAAATACCTAAAAAATAAAAAAACTATACCCATGAGGAAGAAAATTTTAATAGCCACGAAATATGATGGTAAATGTAATAAAAAACCATCCCTATATAATTATGTATCGCAAATAAAAAGATACCATAAATAAAAGAGAGATATCTATTTATCAATTTACTGATAATATACTCACTTCATTATATAATCAAAATAAAATATATTATCATAAAGTATTTTTGTATGGATGATATCTTAAAAAGACCAACTACATAATTATTCATCATTAATATTATTCGTAAACTAGTAACTAGGCTATAAATTACTATTTTATTAACATTTGTCATCACTAAATAATCTACAAATATATTACTAATATATGAATCCATTTTTAGTTACCACATCATTTGTTATATTATGTTATCATGTAAATTAATTTTTTTATTCCACTACATGATTCCATAATTATGTTTTTACATTGACCGTACACTTCGTATGTTGACGAATTACCCTTCAACCTGAACTCACAAATCCTAAGTAAACCTCAAATTAATTATGAAGCTAAAAGATTCCCATATCCCACATAACCTATATAATATTATGATGTAATTATATGAAACCTTTTCGACCCCAAATCATAATCTTACACCTAGAGTCATCGAACCCTGCTGGAAGACATTCATATACTAGTTTCCCTAAAAAAAATTCATCCAAAAAAATTGTAGAACAACCCTATATCAAATCAGTTGTATTGATCTTTTAAAATACCTAATGTTTCTCAACGAAATACCAGAGGCTCTAGAATCTATCATAAGAAATGGGAAAAATAGCAGGGAATAATATTACCAAAGAGAAAAATAACAACATTCCATCACTCACAAATGGACTGAAATCTAGCCCCAATTACCTACTAGAATATCAAGGAAATGATTATAATTATAATCATATAAATCCCTAAATGCTATAATAAGATAAAAACATACAAGATACATATACCTTATCAACATCATCAGTACCCCAAAACTATAAAATACTGAAAACATTATGGTAATATTTTTTTTATTAATATAGGTTTTCTCCCTATCATATTAATAAAATTTATTTATATATATGATTATTCTAGTGTCTATTTTACAAATATATTTTATACCAGATATTAATATCGATGAAACTAAATATGAAAATATAAGTTACTAGAAATATAAATAACAGAATAAAGAAGATTCTATTATACACTTCTACCTTACAATTTCTTGTTCACAAAACAACATATACATCAAATAAAACATATCTTATTTTAATTATGTTTATTAACTGGAAAATTAAGCACTAGTGAAAATATGACATCATAAAATGGTGGGATTATAATAATAAAGGATTAATTAACCTCATCAATTAATAAAATATAAAACACAAATCAACCCCTTCCACAGACTAAACCAGTAACTCTAATCCTAGGAGAAGGAACGATATATTAAAATAAAATAAATCATTCAATAACACATTACCTTTACAAAAGTAGGTTTTAAGAGATGGTTTATAAAGTTAAATACCTAATGTTATATAAAAACACACTTTTTGGACCAAATAATCCCCACCAATCCTAATGAGAGAGTACAAACACACCATATCAAATGATATTTTGAGTGGAAGTTAATTAGTAATGGTCAAAGTGGTAGAAGCCATAATGAATCATAGGATAAAATATTTGGGGTTTTACGAATGAGAATGATGGGATTTCCAATAGTATATAACAAGATATAAGAATCAGTGTTGATTAATGATCATTCTAGTCATCTTATTTAATGGGTATAATAATCAATGTTTTCCAAACTCGACATGGATAATTAAAATATTCCACAACATATTTGAAGACATGTTATATTAGAATACATATGGAATATAATAAATCATGGAACTCCATAAATATAATCAAACTCCATATTGTAGAGTCTATATTCTAACCCACTAAATCATGAATAAGATCATTCAAAACCACTATATTTTATTTTACTTAAATTCGTCCCCTAACCCCATCATTATCATTTAAATAACTATATATTAAATGAAATAAAAAAATATGGGAAGATAGTGCATCTAGACCATTGATTTTATCATCTAATATAGATATGTTGGAACCAGGTAATAAGAATAAGGAAGTCTACAACTGAGTAAATGAATATAGATTCATAGTACCATCCAATATTAATATTCAAATACATGTATTTAGAATGGATGAAATCATATTTTATTGTTATAATGGACATAGTCTATATAGAGTATATTTAAATCTCAAAGTGTATATAATTTTTCCCACCTCCTTATAATAGTAGTTATGTAAACAATTTTTTAATGAGACCTCTTGAAATTGAGGTTTTCAGTACCCAAAATCGATGTCATTCCCTTGATAATTGACTCCCATGGAGAGACACCGTATCTTGGAGTGATTTACATTTTTTATATTGAAAAAATATTAATTTATAACTATACACAAATGTATTTTCGTCCCTATTTCCCACTGACTTGGGAAAATAAACAACATCACAACCTAGCACCACCAATATCATCGAAAAGTCCTTTTCAATTTCAACATTTTCCATTGGTATAAAATACTATATTCATACTCAAGGAATCGACCACTATAACACGGAACACATTTATGTCTTTACAGTACGAAATCCAAAACACACCATAATCATTGGAATAACAAACAATATAGTATGATGTACTATATTAGACACTCGATGTCTCCATTAACCTTAAATTTTAATTTTAAACCCTCCTAAAGTTATATATGAAAATATAATAAAATAAAATTCTTTTATTAGGGGTCTTTCCTAGATCTGGTTTTTAATTTATAATAATGAAATGATCCCATGACTAGAACAAAAAAAGGTACAGACCAATACCTACATCATCAGGTACTTCAGGGCTATTTTGGATCCAAAAGGGCTAAAACATAACCCTTCAATTAAGGAAAACATTCAAAATCCCCCTAGATGCCCACAACTCTAAAAAATGTATTATCCCATGGAAAATATGATCCTATATAGTTTAAAATTATTTGAGAATTTATTATTCCATGACATATATTTTACTAACTAATTACCAATAAAAAATTAAATATTAATCAAATGTACTACCTTAAGTATTTACCATTGACATACATATATTACATTCCCCATTTATAAATATTTACTTCTATGTATTTTCCATCATGACCACTAGCTTTATAAAAAATACATAGTACAACATCTTTTTAGTACTTTATCTTTTGGATATATATTGTAGATAACATCTTTGATTCATTTTTTGACATCAAATTTGTAATTTTCGAAAAACAATTGGTCCGCTTTTTATGTGACAAACATCTAGAAATTTTGCTTCCAATAACCATCTCATCATATTTTATTTTCAATTGTTTTGATTAAGAGTTATTTATGGTTAGATATGAGAAAAAAATTAGACAAAGGCAATGCAGAAAACAATGTGTAAATGATTTTCTTACATGAGTATATGGGCTAGTAAACATAAATTTATTTTAAAATATGATCAGTTAAGAAAGGTAAAAGAAGGATATGAGTAGAATTAAATAACAAGCATATTATAAATAATATTAATGTATTTTAAATATTTTATTTCAATTATACAACTCATGACATTAGAAGTAATTTACTACTTCCTACATGACATTTATGTTCATGTTGAAAAATATTTAATCATATCCAATGTTTTATTAAACATGATCATAGGGGGATTGTTGTCATTATAATATAATATGAATTTTGGTTGACAGTTTTATTCAATTATTTTATAAAAATTTACATTTTTATGTCTTATAAAAATGAATATATACGGTAACTTAGTGTAGAAAAAGATATAAATAATTTTCAGGAGTTATATTAAAAGTAATCTTATAAAATATTTTCACATAAGTGGATGAGAGATATTTGGACCTATAAATGGATGTATATTTTTTAATTAACATGTTATTATAAAATTGTATACATAACATGTAATTATAATAGTTAATTTACGGTTTTCTTTCTCTAAAAATTTTAAAACCTATTTGGACTTATTTATATTTATATATCACTATAATATTTCTCATAGAATCCTAAAATCATTCATTACCATTTATTTATCATTTTCAATAGTGTTATGATTTTTTGATGATCCTATGAGAGCATTAAATTCATGTAAAAAATTAAATGTGAAGATATTGTTTTACTTTTAATATAATATATAATATTTTATTTCATTCTCTTTAATATTCAATAATTTATTTCTGAGAACACTCTTTCTCAATGAATTTATTTAAATATTATCCTATTATCGGATGGTTTAAAAGTTTCAGTTTGAGGATTAAAATTTAAAATTAAATGAGTTACCAAATTCTAATTAATTCATCATTTTATGGTGCATGGTAACTAAAAATTAAATATGATAGGGGAATTTAAATTACTATCCAATGCCTTGTAAATCTATGATTTCTTATTCTTGTTAAATGCATAAATTTAAAGAATTTTTTTGATCATACACAAATTTAATTTTTACAATGTTTTCATGTTTTCTACTATAACACTAAAAGTAATATCACTTCCTTCATCATGATTATGGGGTTTATTTATAAAATATTTTTTAGTGATGAAACTAATTTCTTGTTTAAAATTATGTTTTATATGACCTTAAATTTAATTGTTTTAAAGAAACAAATATTAATAATATTTCAATTAATTCAATATCTTAATGATGTTTGTTTTTCAATAAACCTAGTAGGGATCCTATTTCCACTTAATATATGTTTTCACATGTTTTTCATGAGGATTATGGATAAATGGTAGTGGTTATATTTTTAATGTTATATACAATGAGACAGAGAAATTGGTTGATGAAACTGTATAAATTAAATATTTCATTTAATGATCTCCATTTAATGGGATGTGCACTAGTTTTATTTTGAATGGGATTCCCCCAATTCTCTAAAATATTGAACGTGAATGATCTTGGGTATATTTGTGCTGAAATATGATAAATCATGCAATTAAATTATGGTGTGTTTTTATGTGTTTTAAAATCATAAACAAAAAAAGTCGAAAAATTATAATTTAGAACCACTTTTGAAATAATTTATAAGAAACATATGGAGAAAGCTTTCAAATATGTTTCTAATGACCATCAAATAAGAATTTCTTTAATGTTATGGAAAATTTTCGATGGATGTGTCTTACTACAGAATATAACCATATACTAGTCATGATGACCTACTTGATATTGGTTATGATTTAGGAATATTGTGAGATCCATACGGAATTGGAGATTAATGAGATGGGATTATGTGGAAGGATTATGGAGGTATTGAGTATTAAAATATGGTAAAATTCAATTATTGATCATGTATGAGATGAAAAAAAGTTTTTGTTTGAAAATATTTTTCCATAGAGTTTGTTTCACAAACCAACCTGGGATAACCGCTAAACATGGAAGTCGAACTGGATTAGGAATTTCCTAAGGGGTTTCTCGAACCATATAGGCTTATGAAATGTGTCATGGTAAACAAGACACATTATTTGAGGATGTTTTCACAATTTAAATATATAAGAATTATTGTCTTCTGTTAGAAATATTAGAAATTAAAACTGGTACATCAATGTTCCATTTACACAACCCTAACTGAAATAAAATGAAAACAATAAAAACAAAACATAAAAAAAGACATCCAACCACTCATAAATAAAAAAAATAAAAATTAATACTTTTTATAAAATGAAAAACTAAATGATGCAATAATGATATAAATGAAAAACTAAAATTCCCAATAATATCTCTGTGGGATCATAATAGTCACCATAAAAACATTGAACTGACAAGCTCTGTGAGAATCAAAAAAAGCTAATCCTAGGATCTTAATATTTCTTGGGTTTACCAAATTTAAGAGGAAGAAGAAGTTTTTGAGAATAAAAATCCCAAAGGATGAGCTATAAAAAATCAATACATTTACATTCAAAAAAAAAATCTCAAATACTAGTTAGAAAATAAAATATGATAGTTTATTATCATAAATTAAAAGAATGAATAATATTATTTTCCTTAATCCAAAAATTTAAATTAATAAATGTATTTAGAGTTCCTTTAAAATATTAATCAAGATCATTAATTTGAAAATGCAGTTTAAGAAAACCATTTTTATTATTAGAAGCGGTTCGGAACACACATGAAAGAAATTAAAAATTAATTAAAAGAGATAAATAACAAAATAAATTAACCAATTTAATAAAACTGGGAACATATTAAAATAATAAAAACAAGGAATAATATAATATGAAAATATTAAAATAAGAATAAAATGATTCAAATGAAGTGATTAGGAAACATTAATAGGTATATAATTATTCTCAATGCCTAAACATCTTTTGAGGAGAAATTATACTTACTCTGGTTGGAACTATTTGTTAACCTTATCTAGGAACCAATGTTTAAAACCACCGACTGCTCTGAACTGTCCTAACCAGTGGTGCACCCCCTTTGGTATATGAGAATATCTGAGATATATTCTATCTTATATAGACTAAATAGAAATTTCTATTTACCAATTATAATTTTCAATTAAACCCATGATTATAATAGAATTAGTAAGTGAGGTAGAAAATTCAAATAAAACTTATTAATAAAAAAAATAACCAAATATAAAATATATAATAAGCCTAACTCCCAAAACAATCTATGTGAAAACCCACTTCAAAATATGAGGAATTTCAAAAAGGGTTCACATGTTACAATGAAAAAAAAATTTCGGTGAAAACCAAGCGTTATCATTTTGAACATGTCATATGTTTTCTAGAAAATATACATTTTATCAATTCCATTTCAAAACCCAATGAAGTACAATGGAAATTTACAAAAGTGAGAAATGGGGTTGAAAACATGCTTAGTAAGGTACACATTTGAAATTTAATTTAAGAATCTATTTAGGAAAGAAGATTCAATTTTTGAAGACCATGGTTTTAAAAAATGAAATCCATAGAATATTCATTTGTACACATATAAACTTCTCTATATACACATCCACATATATATATATATATCATATATTTATATATATGTTTATATGTAAATAAAATATAAATATTTGAAAATGTATAGGAATAATATTTATTTTGATGAAGGGATTCAAATCAATTCACACATCAATTATATAAATGTTTCTTGGTGATGTAATTGAAATTTAAAAAATA
This sequence comes from Viscum album, assembly GCA_963277665.1. NCBI lineage: Eukaryota > Viridiplantae > Streptophyta > Magnoliopsida > Santalales > Viscaceae > Viscum > Viscum album. The sequence goes on from OY728128.1 coordinate 67,523,368, forward strand.
GAAATAGCCTATGGAAACAAAAAAGAACCTACAATAACTAGGTAAAATAATTTATTTGAAGGAAAAACATCAATTGTGTCCGCAAAACAACATTGAAAAGCCTTTATGGAATTTTATAAAACATATGGTATAAATATAACTTTAATACCAAAATATAAACATTGAACCCCCTATTTAGATAAAATCATCATCCAATGATGGATTTCAATCCAAATAAAAATTCAATCATCGTTGGGAATTTAATAAAAATGAATTTTTATATAGGATACCATTATACCATAAAATACTTGTGAATGAAAAATATTGCAGACACCTACCTCAATAATGTGATGATGTGGACTATCCTACAAATATGGGAGGAATAAGGACTATGGAAACATCCACACACACTATCATAAAAATAATGAACCCAAATGATCTAACCCTTACAATAATGATCATCTACGAAATAACCAATCCATATAAGTAATGGAAAATAAGATCAATATTTAATGAGATAGGGATGAAGGAAAACTAAAGGAGAATCTAGAAAAAATTTAATGAGGTAGTCTAAAAATATATGGGGAGTGGCTGTCACGACCCGCCCTCGGGGCCCGTGCCGTGACTACCCCAAGCCCGCCTTCCCTAGGCCAGGGGCTGGCGACTAGCACCAAGGCGAAAATCCCAACAAAAAGGGAAGGCATTGCCTTTGAAAAGTAAACAAGCAACACAGAGTAAGCAAGAGGAAAAGTAAACACTAAGTAAAACTGTTCAAGCTGTGCTGAAAATAAAAAGGGGCCGGAAATACAAGCCCAACTGTAAAGTACAACTGAAAGGAAAAACAGCAACTGAAAAGGGAAAACTGCAGCATCGAGCCGTCCTCCGGAAGTCCCACCTGAAGGGTGGGTACAGATAGCCTCCATGTCTCCTTGGGTCCACCTAACCGCTCCGAGTACGTCCCGCCCAGTGGTCCACCTCCAGGTACTGTCCTGCTCCGCACGCCTCCTCCACGATCAGCGCTGTCCGTCGTCTACAACCAACACCACGAAGTGCGGGCATAGCCTGTGCAGGGGTGAGTATAAGCTACTCAGTAGGGACCCTGAGACCCCCGAAGGTCTCCCGAAATCCACAAATCATAATCCAAAAAGGAAAGATACAATCATGAAGTAATATCTGACACGGCTTAGGTATATGCCCATACATATACCTAAGTCTTCAATTCCCACTCGGCTTCAACGTCCGAGCCCAAGCACAACCCAGTCCACACAGGAAAGCAAACGCATACCCACGCAGGATAGAACAACACAATCCACAAAGGAGAGTAACACAAGATTCAGCTCACCTTGGTATACTTCTTCGGATGATGATAAAGATGATCATTGAACCATCTAAGTCGTCGGACCCACGAAGGATCGATAGGTACTAACCTTGCAGTGACCCACACAGGATCGGGCCCACGCAGGACCTGTAGGAGTTGGCTCACACAGAACCGCTGAGAGATGACCCACACAGGATCGGACCCACACAGGATCGGGCCCACACAGGACCGGGCCCACGCAGGACCTGTAGGTGCTGGCTCACACAGAACCGCTGAGCACTGACCCACGCAGGATCGGACCCACACAGGATCAGGCCCACACAGGACCGGGCCCACGCAGGACCTGAAGCACTGATCCACGTAGGATCGCTGAGTGCAGGAGTCGTCGCAGTCCGCTGAGGATCTCTGCACAGTCGTCGCCGCAGTCCACTGAGGATCTCTGCACGGTCGTCGTCGGAGTCCACGGAGGATCTCTGCACAGTCGTCGCCGCAGTCCACTGAGGATCTCTGCACGGTCGTCGTCGGAGTCCACGGAGGATCTCTGCACAGTCGTCGCCGCAGTCCACTGAGGATCTCTGCACGGTCGTCATCGGAGTCCACGGAGGATCTCTCCACAGTCGTCGCCGCAGTCCACTGAGGATCTCTGCACGGTCGTCGCTGTCGAAGTAGCAGTCGCAACCAGCCTAGGGTTCCCGCACACAGCAAGCTCGTTCGGGAGGGTCCGCTCCACTAGCCGAGGGGTTGATACATCAACTGACACGAAGTCCGAAGTTGATGTATCCAAAAGTTCCGTATCGTGAACAGGAACTCAACGTCGCAGACGGCGCGTCAAACGAACGCCCGGTCTGAGAGATATTGGCATTTTCGTCCCAGGGGCCCGGTTGGTTTTTAAGGAAAAGTCAACCCGACCGCACTCCACCTGCGTCCAAACCTCGGGCGGAGTATGCCAAAAGATCCGTCTCACTTAGAGGAATTCAACAAAGCTGACGGAACGTCAATCGGACGTCCGTAGCTCAAGATATGAGTGTTTCCGCTCCGAGGGCCCGGTTGGTCTCGTGTTGAACCAACCGGGCCGAACTCAAAGTATTCCGAAACCTTGTGTGCAATATACCAAAACGACCGTCTCGATACAAGGATCGCGTTGCCGCTGACAGAGAGTCGTTTGGAGGCACGAAGCTCAAGATACGAGCGTTTGAACGAAAACGTCCGAAGATGGGGGGTACGGGCCCGGGCCGACCCGGCCCGATCCCCCCCTGGGTCGGCCGGAACCGGGTCGACCCGAACCGGGTCGACCCGACCCGGCTCCGACCCGGCTGGCCCGGCTGGCCCGGCCAGGGCCGGTCCGGCTCGGCCGGCGCGCGGGTGGAAGCCGCGGGCGCTGACCCGCGGCTTGAGGAAGGACCACGGCCCGCGCTGGCGAGCCGCGGACGCGCTGAGCCGCGTCCGCCCGGATGAACCGGACCCGCGCGCCGCGGGTCCGTTTGGCCGCCGCCGCCGCGGCTTCAGCCGCGGCGGATTTCGTCCGGCGGCGCGCCGGGGCGCCGCCGCCTCCGGCGACTTCCGCGGGCCGCCGGCGTCGCTCCGGTGGCCCGTTTTCCCTCTCGTCTGCGCCGTTACTCCTCCCGGGATCCGTTCTTTACTGCGGGATCGCCAAACGTCTGCTGCGGCACGTTCCATCATCGACCGTCAAATCCGCACAAAACGAAGAACGACGGAGGGTCGTCGGGCCGTGTTCGTTCGGCCCGCACCCTCCGCGTTAGAGATAAACAACCGGGAGAAAAACGATCAACACATGATCCGACAATTTTTAATTAAAATAAAATTGTTCATTGAAAACCGACTTTTTAATTTTCAAGAACGTTCATGAGAAAATTAAAAAGGGGGTAATTTTTCCAAAATGAATCCCTACCTTGATGATCGTCGTGCACGGGCGTTCTTCGCGGAAGAGACCGTAGCGGAAGAGATCGATCGTCACGTCGTCGCGGGGAGGCGTCGCGTCGTCGCGGATTCCGGCGTTGAGTCGGCGAGCTCAACGAATCAAGAACAACAGATTTAAATTATTAATATTTAAATCTGTGTTTCATTTAAAACCATAGAAAAGAACTTGAGAGAAAATCCGAAAGCACTCACCACGAATGGTCGGTGATTGGAGATCGGAGATCGGAGATCGGAAGAGCGTCTCGGGCGAAGGCGTCGTCGATTTCCGGGTTCGGCGTTCTTCGCGTTCTTCGCGTTCTTCGCGTTCTTCACTTTCTTCGCATTCTTCGCGAGGGAGAAGAAGTTGCGAGGGTTCTCCGAAATCTTCTCAAGCGCAAATAACCAGAGGTTAAGCGTTGGTCTTAGTTTATTATTACGCCAACGAATTTGAAAAACTGGTTAAGAAACGATCCATCAATTCGTTGAATTAATTCAACGAAAGAAACGACCCATTTAATTCACGAAGGAAACATCCCATTTAATTCACGAAATAAACCGCCCAATTAAATGGTCTGTTAAGAATTTAGAAAACGCGTCGGTTGACTTTCATTAAGACGGGTTTTCACGGGTGCGTTTCTTAGCGGAAAGAAACGGCGGGGCTCGTGCGGGACCCACCTCACAAATATCCTACAAAGGGGGTAGGATATTTCTGGATAGCATCCTATCCAGTTTAACTCAATTCAATCCGCCTTTAAGTGGCTTCAAGTGGCTTCCAAGTGGCTTAAGTGAAATAAAATAAAGCTGTCGCAAAATTATTTTATTTCTTAACTTTAAGGCTGAAAATTAAAAACTACACCCGAGAAAACGCAACTCCGGAAGAGGCGTTTCTAAGCGAATATCGGCACTGCGATTTCATCGGTGCCCTCAGAATTCGATTCCGGGCACCGGTTCAAAAGTTAGAAAATCTCGCTCGTCCGTTCACTGAACGTACCCGAGCCAAACTTCGGAAAATGATTCCGGGCACACCGGGCCTCGGAATCAGGCGCCGTCAGAAACTGCGTTCTTGTAAAATTCCAAAGAAAATTAAGAAAAAAAATTTCCTTTAAATTTACGGGTCTTTACATTACTCCCACCTCAGGACTTTACGTCCCCGTAAAGATACATCAAAAACTAGGGAAACAAATGTGGGTACTGAGCACGCATCTGAGCCTCCCGCTCCCAAGTGCTCTCCTGGAGGTTCCCGTGCTGCAATCTGATGCGCACAAGAGGAATCGATCGCCCACATAGGACCCGCTCCTGTCGATCCTCTATCTCCACTGGGACCTCTGCAAAAGTCGCTCCATCATCCACATCTAGCTCCCCATAGTCAATGATGTGTGTCGGGTCGTGCACATATCTCCTCAGCTGGGATACGTGGAAGACGTCGTGCACCCGGTGCAACTGAGGTGGCAGAGCCAGGCGATAAGCCACCTCGCCAACCCTGCTGAGGACCTGGAAGGGTCCGATGAAGCGTGGAGACAACTTGCCGCCTCGGCCAAATCTCCTCAAACCACATCTAGGTGAGACCCGCAAGAAGACGTGGTCGCCATCCTCGAACTCTAGTTGCCTCCGCCTCCTGTCAGCATATGACTTCTGCCGGCTCTGTGCTGTCCTCATCCGCTCCTGGATGACCTGGACCTTCTCTGTCGTGGCCCGGACCATCTCTGGTCCCACAAGTGCTGACTCTCCAGGGTCTGTCCAGCACAAAGGAGATCTGCAAGGCCTGCCGTACAACGCCTCGTAGGGTTCCATCCTGATGGTGGAGTGGTAGCTGTTGTTGTACGCGAACTCCACCAAGGGTAGGTGGTCCTCCCAGCTGCGACCAAAGTCGAGGACACATGCACGGAGCATGTCCTCGAGAGTCTGAATGGTCCTCTCCATCTGACCATCCTTCTGAGGGTGAAAGGCGGTGCTCAGACGTAGTCGCATCCCGAACGCCTCCTTCAACCCCTTCCAAAGCCGGGAAGTAAAACGAGCATCCCGATTGGAGACGATAGTCAATGGCACACCGTGAAGTCGTACAATCTCCTGAACGTAGAGACTCCCCAAGATCTCCACTGAGCCCTGCTCTCAGATGGGTAAGAAGTGTGCCGACTTGGTGAGTCGGTCAACAATCACCCAAATGGAATCGTGACCTCTGGAAGTGCGTGGAAGTCCAGTCACGAAGTCCATAGATATGCCGTCCCACTTCCACTCCGGGACCTCCAAGGGCTGTACCAAGCCTGCTGGTACCTGATGCTCTGCCTTCACTTGCTGGCAGGTGAGGCACCGTGAAACGAACTCTGCCACAGCCTTCTTCATGCCTGGCCACCAGTGCTGTCGCCCGAGATCCTGGTACATCTTCGCCACTCCAGGATGTACCGCCAACGGAGAAGTGTGAAACTCTCTTAGCACCTCCTCTCGTAAGGCGACTGGTACCAAGGTACGTCCTCTGAAAAGGACATCGTGCTCTACTCCAAGGGAGAAACCATCAGGTGCCTGTCCCGAGGATATCTGTGCACGCCGCGTCTCACAGTCAACATCCCCATGATGTGCCTCTCTAACCCGCTGAAGAAGTGGAGGAGAGACTGTGAGAGACTGAAGGAAGGCTGCTCCGTCTCTATCCACGAAGGATATCTGCAAAGCGGCTAGCTGCTCTGTCGCCTCCTCAAGTAGCTGGATGCCCGTCCTCCTGCTGAGGGCATCAGCCACCACGTTCCCCTTCCCAAGAGTATAGACTATTTCAAAGTCATAGTCCTGGAGGAACTCGAGCCATCGCCGCTGTCTCAGGTTCAGGTCCTTCTGAGAGAAGATGTACCTGAGACTCTGGTGGTCAGAAAAGACCGTGAAGCGCTCGCCCATCAGATAGTGTCGCCATGTCTTCAGGGCGAAGACCACTGCTGCCAACTCCAAGTCATGGGTAGCGTAGTTCTTCTCATGAGGCCTCAACTGACGTGATCCGTAGGAAATCACGGCCCGCTCATGCATCAGGACACACCCGATTCCGGTCCCTGATGCATCGCAGTAGACTACGAATCCAACTCCCTCCTCAGGCAACCTCAAGATAGGTGCGCTAGTCAACCTCTGCCTCAGCTCCTGGAAGCTCTGCTGACATCTGTCAGACCACACGAAGGGTTTCCCCTTCTTCATCAACGCTGAGAGTGGGGCCGCAACTCTGGAGAAGTCCGGTACAAATCTCTGATAGTATCCGGCTAGGCCCAAGAAACTCCGCACCTCTGTCACGCTTCTGGGTGGCTCCCAAGCTATCACGGCCTCGATCTTCGCGGGATCCACTGCAACTCCCGCCTCAGAAATGACGTGCCCCAAGAAGTGGACCTCACGTAACCAGAACTGACACTTTGAGAGCTTTCCATAAAGCTGGTGCTCTCGGAGTGTGTCTAGTATAACACGCAGGTGGTAGGCGTGCTCCTCCTCCATCGTCGAGTACACCAAAATGTCGTCGATGAAGACCACGACAAATCGATTGAGGTATGGCTGGAAGATCCTGTTCATGAGGCTCATGAACACTGCTGGAGAGTTGGTCACGCCGAAAGGCATAACCAAGAACTCGAAGTGGCCATACCGACACCTGAAGGCCGTCTTCTGCACATCCTCGTCTCGAACTCTAAGCTGATGATAGCCTGACCTGAGGTCTATCTTCGAGAACCACCGTGCTCCCTTGAGCTGGTCGAAGAGATCATCAATCCTGGGTAGCAGATACTTGTTCCTCACTGTCACCTGATTCAGGCGACGATAATCGACACACAGTCGCAAGCTCCCGTCCGCCTTCTTGGCGAACAAAATCGGGGAAGCCCAGGGCGAAACACTGGGTCGGATGAACCCCTTTCCCTGCAAGTCCTCCAATTGTACCCGCAGCTCTCGAAGCTCAGCGGGGGCCATCCGATATGCTGGGGTGGATATCGGGGCTGTCCCGGGGAACATGTCGATATAGAAGTCTACCTCTCTACGAGGAGGTAGTCCTGGAATGTCGTCAGGAAAGACGTCTGCATACTGATCCACCACTGCAGGAAAACTGGGACTCCGCACGTCAACTACTCCCAGGATGAGGCTAGCCAACTGATGAGTAATGGGCTGACCTCTCCTCTGTGTGAGTCCATCATGTGCTGCTAAGGCTCCCATCTCGCCGGTGAAGGTGAACCTGCTCCCGTCGGTGCGCACACATCGCACCTTGCGCCTAAAGCAGTCAATCTGAGCATGGACCGTAGATAACCAATCCATTCCCAAAATGACATCGTAAGGCCTCGAAGCTGCTACAAGAAGATCCCAGCCGAAGCACTCGCCTCCTAGAGTAAGCTCACACTGCCGGCACCCGTGCGTAATCGTCGAGTCTACTCCCGTAGGAGTCTCTAGCCGCAAGGATCGAGCCAACGGCTCTGTCGGAATCTCCGAGCTCCGAACAAGGGCAGTGGCTATGAAAGAGTGACTCGCTGCTGTGTCTATCAGAACTACAGCAAGGGTGGAATAGACACAGATCATACCTCGAATCATCTCTGGCGCGCCGTGGTCGTAGGCCTCCGCTGCCTGGAGCTGAGCCTGTCTCTGCCCGCCAGCTCCCTGTGGTCGGGGCGGGCCTCCTGGTGGTGGTGGTGGCAGAGCCTCAAAGCGTCGCCCACCACCTGCTGCTCGGCCAGCTCCTATTCCTCGTCCGCCTCCTCCCTGCGGACCGCCACAGTCGACCCTCTGCCTCTGCCTGGGTGGCCCCTCCACCGTCTGCTGCCCCTCGGTACGACGGTTCGGGCAGTCACGAGCCATGTGGCCCTGCCCGCCGCACTCGTAGCACTGTCTGCCTCTCGGAAGGCTGGCTCCGGGCCGGGTGCCCTGCACTGCTGAGCCAGCGTCCCGAGGTCGCCTGCCGGAAGGACTGGTCCGCCTGGAACCCTAAGTCATCCGCCGGCTACCAGCTGCCGAAGACTCCGCTATCTGCCGCCCTGCGGTGGGTCTCGCTGTGGACTCAGCCAGGAAGCTCTTGATGAGGAGGGCTCGCTCCAGTACCCCTGCCTGGGTCGGGATGCTGAGGGAGATCAGCGATGCCCTGATCTCGTGTCTCAAACCCTGCTCGAAGGTACGGGCCCGGAAGAAGGGGTCCCGTACCATGTCTGTCGAGTACCGAGAAAGGTCGGTGAACCTCGCCGCGTACTGAGCGACCGTCAAGCTGCCCTGCCGCAGCTGAAGAAGCTCCTGGATGCGCACCGCTCGGAGGGTGGCCGGGACGAACTCTGAGCGGAAGAGGCTCTCGAAGACCGTCCAGATGAGGGTGGCCTCATCGTGTACTTGGAGAATCAGGCTCCACCAGCGTCCGGCTGCGGCGTGCAGTAGGCTCGCCGCGAGGATCACCATGAGGTCTGCTGGCGTCCTCACTAGCCTAAAAACTCGGACGACCGCCTCCAGCCAGTCCTCAGCTGCCTGGAGGTCCGACTCCCCACGGAAGCTGGGTGGTCGCTGGCTCTGGAACTCGTGCAAAGCTCCGAGGCGTCGTGCGTCGTCAGCTGCCAGTGCTGGAAGCATCGGGGGCTCGGCGGGTAAAGGTACCGCCGGTGCCTCTGCTGTCAACGGGCCCTGTACCGAGGCCTCGTCGCTCGGTGGGCTGTCGTCGCGCCCTACTCTAGGAACCCTAGCTGGCTACTGTCGTCGTTCCATCCTGAAAAGGAAACAACTATGCCGTGGTCAGAACAGTATACCTGGTGAGCTGACACAAGTAATCACAAAGAAAACTTGAAACACACATGCAATCAATGTTTTCGTGCATTAAGTCGGAAATCAGAAGTCAGGGTCCTGGTGTATGGATACGTCGGCCGCCGCACCAACACTGGACTCCCTGGACTGATAACCACACTCAATACGCTAAACACTATTGCTTCACATAGAAGAAAGATCAGAGTCTGCGGTAGAACCGACCACCTCTGATACCAATTTGTCACGACCCGCCCTCGGGGCCCGTGCCGTGACTCCCCCAAACCCGCCTTCCCTAGGCCAGGGGCTGGCGACTAGAACCAAGTCGAAAATACCAACAAAAAGGGAAGGCATTGCCTTTGAAAAGTAAACAAGCACCACAGAGTAAGAAAGCGGAAAAGTAAACACTAAGTAAAACTGTACAAGCTGTGCTGAATATAAAAAGGGGCGGAAATACAAGCCCAACTGTAAAGTACAACTGAAAGGAAAAACAGCAACTGAAAAGGGAAAATTGCAGCGTCGAGCCGTCCTCCGGAAGTCCCACCTGGAGGGTGGGTACAGATAGCCTCCACGTCTCCTCGGGTCCACCTAACCGCTCCGAGTACGTCCCGCCTAGTGGTCCACCTCCAGGTACTGTCCTGCTCCGCATGCCTCCTCCACGATCAGCGATGTCCGTCGTCTGCAACCAACACCACGAATTGCGGGCATAGCCCGTGCAGGGGTGAGTATAAGCTACTCAGTAGGGACCCCGAGACCCCCGAAGGTCTCCCGAAATCCACAAAGGATAATCCAAAAAGGAAAGATACAATCACGAAGTAATATCTGACACGGCTTAGGTATATGACCATACATATACATAAGTCTTCAATTCCCACTCGGCTTCAACGTCCGAGCCCAAGCACAACCCAGTCCACATCGGAAAGCAAACGCATACCCATGCAGGACAGAACAACACAATCCACAAAGGAGAGTAACACAAGATTCAGCTCACACAGGTATACTTCTTCGGATGACGATAAAGATGATCATTGAACCATCTAAGTCGTCGGACCCACGAAGGATCGATAGGTACTAACCTTGCAGTGACCCACACAGGATCGGGCCCACGTAGGACCTGTAGGAGTTGGCTCACACAGAACCGCTGAGAGATGACCCACACAGGATCGGGCCCACACAGGACCGGGCCCACGCAGGACCTGTAGGCGCTGGCTCACACAGAACCGCTGAGCGCTGACCCACGCAGGATCTGTCCCACACAGGATCGGGCCCACATAGGACTGGGCCCACGCAGGACCTGAAGCACTGATCCACGTAGGATCGCTGAGTGCAGGAGTCGTCGCAGTCCGCTGAGGATCTCTGCACAGTCGTCGCCGCAGTCCACTGAGGATCTCTGCACGGTCGTCGTCGGAGTCCACGGAGGATCTCTGCACAGTCATCGCCGCAGTCCACTGAGGATCTCTGCACGGTCGTCGTCGGAGTCCACGGAGGATCTCTGCACAGTCGTCGCCGCAGTCCACTGAGGATCTCTTCACGGTCGTCGTCGGAGTCCACGGAGGATATATGCACAGTCGTCGCCGCAGTCCACTGAGAATCTCTGCACGGTCGTCGCTGTCGAAGTAGCAGTCGCAGCCAGCCTAGGGTTCCCGCACACAGCAAACTCGTTCGGGAGGGTCCGCTCCACAAGCCGAGGGGTTGATACATCAACTGACACGAAGTCCGAAGTTGATGTATCCAAAAGTTCCGTATCGTCAACAGGAACTCAACGTCGCAGACGGCGCGTCAAACGGACGCCCGGTCTGAGAGATATTGGCATTTTCGTCCCAGGGGCCCGGTTGGTTTTTAAGGGAAAACCAACCCGACCGCACTCCACCTGTGTCCAAACCTCGGGCGTAGTATGCCAAAAGATCCGTCTCACTTAGAGGAATTCAACAAAGCTTACGGCACGTCAATCGGATGTCCGTAGCTCAAGATATGAGCGTTTCCGCTCCGAGGGCCCGGTTGGACTTTTGTACGAACCAACCCGGCAGAACTCAAAGTATTCCGAAACCTTGAGTGCGATATACCGAAATGACCGTCTCGATCCAAGGATCGCGTTGCCGCTGACGACGAGTAGTTTGGAGGCACAAAGCTCAAGATACGAGCGTTTGAACGAAAACGTCCGAAGATGGGGGGTACGGGCCCGGGCCGACCCGGCCCGATCCCCCCCCTGGGTCGGTCGGAACTGGGTCGACCCGACCCGGGTCCGACCCGGCTGGCCCGGTCCGACCCGGCTGGCCCGGTCCGACCCGGCTGGCCCGGCCCGGCCCGGCCAGGGCCGGTCCGGCTCGGCCGGCGCAGGGGTGGAAGCCGCGGTCGCTGACCCGCGGCTTCAGGAAGGACCGCGGCCCGCATGCGGGCCGCGCTGGCGAGCCGCGGACGCGCTGAGCCGCGTCCGCCCGGATGAACCGGACCCGCACGCCACGGGTCCGTTTGGCCGCCGCCGTCGCGGCTTCAGCCGCGGTGGATTTCGTCCGGCGGCGCGCCGGGGCGCCGCCGCCTCCGGCGACTTCCGCGGGCCGCCGGCGTCGCTCCGGTGGCCCGTTTTCCCTCTCGTCTGCGCCGTTACTCCTCCCGGGATCCGTTCTTTACTGCGGGATCGCCAAACGTCCGCTGCGGCACGTTCCGTCGTCGACCGTCAAATCCGCACAAAACGAAGAACGGCGGAGGGTCGTCGGGCCGTGTTCGTTCGGCCCGCACCCTCCGCGTTAGAGATAAACAACCGGGAGAAAAACGATCAACACATGATCCAACAATTTTTAATTAAAATAAAATTGTTCATTGAAAACCGCCTTTTTAATTTTCAAGAACGTTCATGAGAAAATTAAAAAGGGGGTAATTTTTCCAAAATGAATCCCTACCTTGATGATCGTCGTGCGCGGGCGTTCTTCGTGGAAGAGACCGTCGCGGAAGAGATCGATCGTCACGTCGTCGCGGGGAGGCGTCGCGTCGTCGCGGATTCCGGCGTTGAGTCGGCGAGCTCAACGAATCAAGAACAACAGATTTATATTATTAATATTTAAATCTGTGTTTCGTTTAAAACCAAAGAAAAGAACTTGAGAGGAAATCCGAAAGCACTCACCACGAAGGGTCGGTGATTGGAGATCGGAGATCGGAGATCGGAAGAGCGTCTCGGGCGAAGGCGTCGTCGATTTCCGGGTTCGGCGTTCTTTGCGTTCTTCGCGTTCTTCGCGTTCTTCATGTTCTTCGCGAGGGAGAATAAGTTGCGAGGGTTCTCCCAAATCTTCTCAAGCACAAATAACCAGAGGTTAAGCGTTGGTCTTATTTTATTATTACGCCAACGAATTTGAAAAACTGGTTAAGAAACGATCCATCAATTCGTTGAATTAATTCAACGAAAGAAACGACCCATTTAATTCACGAAGGAAACATCCCATTTAATTCATGAAATAAACCGCCCAATTAAATGGTCTGTTAAGAATTTAGAAAACGCGTCAGTTGACTTTCATTAAGACGGGTTTTCACGGGTGCGTTTCTTAGCGGAAAGAAACGGCGGGGCTCGTGCGGGCCCCACCTCACAAATATCCTACCAAGGGGGTAGGATATTTCTGGATAGCATCCTATCCAGTTCAACTCAGTTCAAGCCGCCTTTAAGTGGCTTCAAGTGGCTTCCAAGTGGCATAAGTGAAATAAAATAAAGCTAGCACAAAATTATTTTATTTCTTAACTTTAAGCCCGAAAATTAAAAACTACACCCGAGCAAACGCAACCCCGGAAGAGGCATTTCTAAGCGAATATCGGCGCTGCGATTTCATCGGTGCCCTCAGAATTCGATTCCGGGCACCAGTTCAAATGTTAGAAAATCTCGCTCGTCCGTTCACTGAACGTACCCGAGCCAAACTTCAGAAAATGACTCCGGGCACACCGGGCCTCGGAATCAGGCGCCGTCAGAAACTGCGTTCTTGTAAAATTCCAAAGAAAATTAAGAAAAAAAATTTCCTTGAAATTTACGGGTCTTTACATTACTCCCACCTCAGGACTTTACGTCCCCGTAAAGATACATCAAAAACTAGGGAAACAAATGTGGGTACTGAGCACGCATCTGAGCCTCCCGCTCCCAAGTGCTCTCCTGGAGGTTCCCGTGCTGCCATCTGATGCGCACAAGAGGAATCGATCGCCCACGTAGGACCCGCTCCTGTCGATCCTCTATCTCCACTGGGACCTCTGCAAAAGTCGCTCCATCATCCACATCTAGCTCCCCATAGTCAATGATGTGCGTCGGGTCGTGCACATATCTCCTCAGCTGGGATACGTGGAAGACGTCGTGCACCCGGTGCAACTGAGGTGGCAGAGCCAGGCGATAAGCCACCTCGCCAACCCTGCTGAGGACCTGGAAGGGTCCGATGAAGCGTGGAGACAACATGCCGCCTCGGCCAAATCTCCTTAAACCACGTCGAGGTGAGACCCGCAAGAAGACGTGGTCGCCATCCTCGAACTCTGGTGGCCTCCGCCTCCTGTCAGCATATGACTTCTGCCGGCTCTGTGCTGTCCTCATCCGCTCCTGGATGACCTGGACCTTCTCTGTCGTGGCCCGGACCATCTCTGGTCCCACAAGTGCTGACTCTCCAGGGTCTGTCCAGCACAAAGGAGATCTGCAAGGCCTGCCGTACAACGCCTCGTAGGGTGCCATCCTGATGGTGGAGTGGTAGCTGTTGTTGTACGCGAACTCCACCAAGGGTAGGTGGTCCTCCCAGCTGCGACCAAAGTTGAGGACACATGCACGGAGCATGTCCTCGAGAGTCTGAATGGTCCTCTCCTTCTGACCATCCGTCTGAGGGTGAAAGGCGGTGCTCAGACGTAGTCGCGTCCCGAACGCCTCCTGCAACCCCTTCCAAAGCCGGGAAGTAAAACGAGCGTCCCGATCGGAGACGATAGTCAATGGCACACCGTGAAGTCGTACAATCTCCTGAACGTAGAGACGCCCCTAGCTCTCCACTGATCCCTGCTCTCGGATGGGTAAGAAGTGTGCCGACTTGGTGAGTCGGTCAACAATCACCCAAATGGAATCGTGACCTCTGGAAGTGCGTGGAAGTCCAGTCACGAAGTCCATAGATATGCCTTCCCACTTCCACTCCGGGACCTCCAAGGGCTGTACCAAGCCTGCTGGTACCTGATGCTCTGCCTTCACCTGCTGGCAGGTGAGGCACCGTGAAACGAACTCTGCCACAGCCTTCTTCATGCCCAGCCACCAGTGCTGTCGCCCGAGATCCTGGTACATCTTCGCCACTCCAGGATGTACCGCCAACGGAGAAGTGTGAAACTCTCTCAGAACCTCCTCTCGTAAGGCGACTGGTACCAAGGTACGTCATCTGAAAAGGACATTGTGCTCTGCTCCAAGGGAGAAACAATCAGGTGCCTGTCCCGAGGATATCTGTGCACGCCGCGTCTCACAGTCAACATCCCCATGATGTGCCTCTCTCACCCGCTGAAGAAGTGGAGAGACTGTGAGAGACTGAAGGAAGGATGCTCCGTCTCTATCCACGAAGGATATCTGCAAAGCGGCTAGCTGCTCTGTCGCCTCCTCAAGTAGCTGGATGCCCGTCCTCCTGCTGAGGGCATCAGCCACCACATTCCCCTTCCCAGGAGTATAGACTATTTCAAAGTCATAGTCTTGGAGGAACTCGAGCCATCACCGCTGTCTCAGGTTCAGGTCCTTCTGAGAGAAGATGTACCTGAGACTCTGGTGGTCAGAAAAGACCGTGAAGCACTCGCCCATCAGATAGTGTCTCCATGTCTTCAGGGCGAAGACCACTGCTGCCAACTCCAAGTCATGGGTAGCGTAGTTCTGCTCATGAGGCCTCAACTGACGTGATCTGTAGGCAATCACGGCCCGCTCCTGCATCAGGACACACCCGAGTCCGGTCCCTGATGCATCGCAGTAGACTACGAATCCAACTCCCTCCTCAGGCAACCTCAAGATAGGTGCGCTAGTCAACCTCTGCCTCAGCTCCTGGAAGCTCTGCTGACATCTGTCTGACCACACGAAGGGTTTCCCCTTCTTCGTCAACGCTGAGAGTGGGGCCGCAACTCTGGTGAAGTCCGGCACAAATCTCCGATAGTATCCGGCTAGGCCCATGAAACTCCGCACCTCTGTCACGCTCCTGGGTGGATCCCAAGCTAGCACTGCCTCGATCTTCGTGGGATCCACTGCAACTCCCGCCTCAGAAATGACGTGCCCCAAGAAGTGGACCTCACGTAACCAGAACTGACACTTCGAGAGCTTTCCATAAAGCTGGTGCTCTCGGAGTGTCTCTAGTACAACACGCAGGTGGTAGGCGTGCTCCTCCTCCGTCGTCGAGTACACCAAAATGTCGTCGATGAAGACCACGACAAATCGATCGAGGTATGGCTGGAAGATCCTGTTCATGAGGCTCATGAACACTGCTGGAGTGTTGGTCACGCCGAAAGGCATAACCAAGAACTCGAAGTGGCCATACCGACACCTGAAGGCCGTCTTCTGCACATCCTCGTCTCGAACTCTAAGCTGATGATAGCCTGACCTGAGGTCTATCTTCGAGAACCACCGTGCTCCCTTGAGCTGGTCGAAGAGATCATCAATCCTGGGTAGCGGATACTTGTTCCTCACTGTCACCTGATTTAGGCGACGATAATCGACACACAGTCGCAAGCTCTCGTCCGCCTTCTTGGCGAACAAAATCGGGGAAGCCCAGGGCGAAACACTGGGTCGGATGAACCCCTTGCCCCGCAAGTCCTCCAATTGTACCCGCAGCTCTCGAAGATCAACGGGGGCCATCCGATATGCGGGGGTGGATATCGGGGCTGTCCTGGGGTACATGTCGATATAAAAGTCTACCTCTCTGTGAGGAGGTAGTCCTGGAACGTCGTCGGGAAAGACGTCCGCATACTGATCCACCACTGCAGGAAAACTGGGACTCCGCACGTCAACTGCTCCCAGGATGAGGCTAGCCAACTGATGAGTGATGGGCTGACCTCTCCTCTACGTGAGTCCATCCTGTACTGCTAAGGCTCCCTTCTCTCCGGTGAAGGTGAACCTGCTCCCGTCGGTGCGCACACATCGCACCTTGCACCTAAAGCAGTCAATCTGAGCATGGACCGTAGATAACCAATCCATGCCCAAAATGACGTCGTAAGGCCTCGACGCTGCTACAAGAAGATCCCAACCGAAGCTCTCGCCTCCTAGAGTAAGCTCACACTGCCGGCACCAGTGCGTAATCGTCGAGTCTGCTCCCGTAGTAGTCTCTAGCCGCAAGGATCGAGCCAACGGCTCTGTCGGAATCTCCGAGCTCCGAACAAGGGCAGTGGCTATGAAAGAGTGACTCGCTCCTGTGTCTATCAGAACTGCAGCAAGGGTGGAATAGACATAGATCGTACCTCGAATCATCTCTGGCACGCCGTGGTCGTAGGCCTCCGCTGCCTGGAGCTGAGCCTGTCTCTGCCCGCCAGCTCCCTGTGGTCGGGGCGGGCCTCCTGGTGGTGGTGGTGGTAGAGCCTCAAAGCGTCGCCCACCACCTGCTGCTCGGCCAGCTCCTCTGCCTCATCCGCCTCCTCCCTGAGGACCGCCACGGTCGACCCTCTGCCTCTTCCTGGGTGGCCCCTCCACTGTCTGCTGCCCCTCGGTACGACGGTTCGGGCAGTCACGAGCCATGTGGCCCTGCCCGCCGCACTCGTAGCACTATCTGCCTCTCGGAAGGCTGGCTCCGGGCCGGGTGCCCTGCACTGCTGAGCCAGCGTCCCGAGGTCGCCTGCCAGAAGGTCTAGTCCGCCTGGAACCCTGAGTCATCCGCCGGCTACCAGCTGCCGAAGACTCCGCTATCTGCCGCCCTGCGGTGGGTCTCGCTGTGGACTCAGCCAGGAAGCTCTCGATGAGGAGGGCTCGCTCCAGTACCCCTGCCTGGGTCGGGATGCCGAGGGAGATCAGCGATGCCCTGATCTCGTGTCTCAAACCCTGCTCGAAGGTCCGGGCCCGGAAGAAGGGGTCCCGTACCATTTCTGTCGAGTACCGAGAAAGGTCGGTGAACCTCGCCGCGTACTGATCGACCGTCAAGCTGCCCTGCCGCAGCTGAAGAAGCTCCTGGATGCGCACCGCTCGGATGGTGGCCGGGACGAACTCTGAGTGGAAGAGGCTCTCGAAGCCCGTCCAGATGAGGGTGGCCTCATCGTGTACTTGGAGCATCAGGCTCCACCAGCGTCCGGCTGCGGCGTGCAGTAGGCTCGCCGCGAGGATCACCATGAGGTCTGCTGGCGTCCTCACTAGCCTGAAAACTCGGACGACCGCCTCCAGCCAGTCCTCGGCTGCCTGGGGGTCCGACTCCCCACGGAACCTGGGTGGTCGCTGGCACTGGAACTCGTGCAAAGCTCCGAGGCGTCGTGCGTCGTCAGCTGCCAGTGCTTGAAGCATCGGGGGCTCGGCAGGTAAAGGTACCGCCGGTGCCTCTGCTGCCAACGGGCCCTGTACCGAGGCCTCGTCGCTCGGCGGGCTGTCGTCGCGCCCTACTCTAGGAACCCTAGCTGGCTGCTGTCGTCGTGCCATCCTGAAAAGGAAAAAACTATGCCACGGTCAGAACAGTATACCTGGTGAGCTGACACAAGTAATCACAAAAAAAACCTGAAACACACATGCAATCAATGTTTTCGTGCATTAAGTCGGAAATCAGAAGTCAGGGTCCTGGTGTATGGATACGTCGGCCGCCGCACCAACACTGGACTCCCTGGACTGATAACCACACTCAATACGCTAAACACGATTGCTTCACAAAGAAGAAAGATCAGAGTCTGCGGTAGAACCTACCACCTCTGATACCAATTTGTCACGACCCGCCCTCGGGGCCCGTTCCGTGACTACCCCAAGCCCGCCTTCCCTAGGCCAGGGGCTGGCGACTAGCACCAAGGTGAAAATCCCAACAAAAAGGGAAGGCATTGACTTTGAAAAGTAAACAAGCACCACAGAGTAAGCAAGTGGAAAAGTAAAAACTAAGTAAAACTGTACAAGCTGTGCTGAAAATAAAAAGGGGCCGGAAATACAAGCCCAACTGTAAAGTACAACTGAAAGGAAAAACAGCAACTGAAAAGGGAAAACTGCAGCATCGAGCCGTCCTCCGGAAGTCCCACCTGAAGGGTGGGTACAGATAGCCTCCACGTCTCCTCGGGTCCACCTAACCGCTCCGAGTACGTCCCGCCCAGTGGTCCACCTCCAGGTACTGTCCTGCTCCGCACGCCTCCTCTACGATCAGCGCTGTCCGTCGTCTGCAACCAACACCACGAAGTGCGGGCATATCCCGTGCAGGGGTGAGTATAAGCTACTCAGTAGGGACCCCGAGACCCCCGAAGGTCTCCTGAAATCCACAAAGGATAATCCACAAAGGAAAGATACAATCACGAAGTAATATCTGACATGGATTAGGTATATGACCATACATATACCTAAGTCTTCAATTCCCACTCGGCTTCAACATCCGAGCCCAAGCACAACCCAGTCCACACAGGAAATCAAACGCATACCCACGCAGGATAGAAGAACACAATCCACAAAGGAGAGTAACACAAGATTCAGCTCACACAGGTATACTTCTTCGGATGACAATAAAGATGATCATTGAACCATCTAAGTCGTCGGACCCACGAAGGATCGATAGGTACTAACCCTGTAGTGACCCACACAGGATCGGGCCCACGCATGACCTGTAGGAGTTGGCTCACACAGAACCACTGAGAGATGACCCACACAGGATTGGACCCACACAGGTTCGGGCCCACACAAGACCGGGCCCACGCAGAACCTGTAGGCGCTGGTTCACACAGAACCGCTGAGCGCTGACCCACGCAGGATCGGACCCACACAGGATCGGGCCCACACAGGACCGGGCCCACGCAGGACCTGAAGCACTGATCCACGTAGGATCGCTGAGTGCAGGAGTCGTCGCAGTCCACTGAGGATCTCTGCACAGTCGTCGCCGTAGTCCACTGAGGATCTCTGCACGGTCGTCGTCGGAGTCCACGGAGGATCTCTGCACAGTCGTCGCCGCGGTCCACTGAGGATCTCTGCACGGTCGTCGTCGGAGTCCACGGAGGATCTCTGCACAGTCGTCGCCGCCGTCCACTGAGGATCTCTGCACGGTCGTCGTCGGAGTCCACGGAGGATCTCTGCACAGTCGTCGCCGCAGTCCACTGAGGATCTCTGCACGGTCGTCGCTGTCGAAGTAGCAGTCGCAGCCAGCCTAGGGTCTCGCACACAGCAAGCTCGTTCGGGAGGGTCCGATCCACGAGCCGAGGGGTTGATACATCAACTGACACGAAGTCCGAAGTTGATGTATCCAAAAGTTCCGTATCGTCAACAGGAACTCAATGTCGCAGACGGCGCTTCAAACGGACGCCCGGTCTGAGAGATATTGGCATTTTCGTCCCAGGGACCCGTTTGATTTTTAAGGCAAAACCAACCCGACCGCACTCCACCTGCGTCAAAACCTCGAGCGGAGTATGCCAAAAGTTCCGTCTCACTTAGAGGAATTCAACAAAGCTGACGGCACGTCAATCGGACGTCCGTAGCTCAAGATATGAGCGTTTCCGCTCCGAGGGCCCGGTTGGTCTCGTGTACGAACCAACCCAGACGAACTCAAAGTATTCTGAAACCTTGAGTGCGATATACCAAAACGACCGTCTCGATCCAAGGATCACGTTGCCGCTGACGGCGAGTCGTTTGGAGGCACGAAGCTCAAGATACGGGCGTTTGAAGGAAAACGTCCGAAGATGGGGGGTACGGGCCCGGGCCGACCCGGCCCGATCCCCCCACTGGGTCTGCCCGAACCGGGTCGACCCGACCCGGCCGGCTCGGCCGGCTCGGCCGGCGCGCGGGTGGAAGCCGCGGGCGCTGACCCGCGGCTTGAGGAAGGACCGCGGCCCGCGTGCGGGCCGTGCTGGCGAGCCGCGGACGCGCTGAGCCGCGTCCGCCCGGATGAACCGGACCCGCGCGCCGCGGGTCCGTTTGGCCGCCGCCGCCGCGGCTTCAGCCGCGGCGGATTTCGTCCAGCGGCGCGCCGGGGCGCCACCGCCTCCGGCCGCCGGCGCCGCCGCGCCGGTGACCTGCGCCGCCGGCGACTTCCGCGGGCCGCCGTCATCGCTCCGGTGGCCCGTTTTCCCTCTCGTCTGCGCCGTTACTCCTCCCGGGATCCGTTCTTTACTGCGGGATCGCCAAACGTCCGCTGCGACACGTTCCGTCATTGACCGTCAAATCCGCACAAAACGAAGAACGACGGAGGGTCGTCGGGCCGTGTTCGTTCGGCCCGCACCCTCCGCGTTAGAGATAAACAACCGGGAGAAAAATGATCAACACATGATCCAACAATTTTTAATTAAAATAAAATTGTTCATTGAAAACCGGCTTTTTAATTTTCAAGAACGTTCATGAGAAAATTAAAAAGGGGGTAATTTTTCAAAAATGAATCCCTACCTTGATGATCGTCGTGCACGGGCGTTCTTCGCGGAAGAGACCGTCGCGGAAGAGATCGATCGTCACGTCGTCGCGGGGAGGCGTCGCGTCGTCGTGGATTCCGGCATTGAGTCGGCGAGCTCAACGAATCAAGAACAACAGATTTAAATTATTAATATTTAAATCTGTGTTTCGTTTAAAACCAAAGAAAAGAACTTGAGAGGAAATCCGAAAGCACTCACCACGAATGGTCGGTGATCGGAGATCGAAGATCGGAGATCGGAAGAGCGTCTCGGGCGAAGGCGTCGTCGATTTCCGGGTTCGGCGTTCTTCGCGTTCTTCACGTTCTTCGCGTTCTTCGCGTTCTTCGCGAGGGAGAAGAAGTTGCGAGGGTTCTCCCAAATCTTCTCAAGCGCAAATAACCAGAGGTTAAGCGTTGGTCTTATTTTATTATTACGCCAACGAATTTGAAAAACTGGTTAAGAAACGATCCATCAATTCGTTGAATTAATTCAACGAAAGAAACGACCCATTTAATTCACGAAGGAAACAGCCCATTTAATTTACGAAATAAACCGCCCAATTAAATGGTCTGTTAAGAATTTAGAAAACACGTCGGTTGACTTTCATTAAGACGGGTTTTCACGGGTGCGTTTCTTAGCGGAAAGAAACGGCGGGGCTCGTGCGGGCCCCACCTCACAAATATCCTACCAAGGGGGTAGGATATTTCTGGATAGCATCCTATCCAGTTCAACTTAGTTCAAGCCGCCTTTAAGTGGCTTCAAGTGGATTCCAAGTGGCTTAAGTGAAATAAAATAAAGTTGTCGCAAAATTATTTTATTTCTTAACATTAAGCCTGAAAATTAAAAACTACACCCGAGCAAACACAACTCCGGAATAGGCGTTTCTAAGCGAATTCCGGCGCTGCGATTTCATCGGTGCCCTCAGAATTCGATTTCGGGCACCGGTTCAAAAGTTAGAAAATCTCGCTCGTCCGTTCACTGAACGTACCCGAGCCAAACTTTGGAAAATGATTCCGGGCACACCGGGCCTCGGAATCAGGCGCCGTCAGAAACTGCGTTCTTGTAAAATTTCAAAGAAAATTAAGAAAAAAAATTTCCTTGAAATTTACGGGTCTTTACAGTGGCGGGAAAAGCCTTCCGAAAATTGTTCCTATTTGGATATCACTAATTTGGATGAATGAAAGGGGGATGATGGGTTTAAAACATATATGGATATTTTAGAAAATAAAATATTATAAAATCATTCTTAGTTTCACTTTTTACTAATTTGTGGGTGAACCATACACGCATAAATCAATAGAAAATATATTCTATAATGGTTTGGTCCCATAGTTTGGAAACCACATTGAAATATTAATATAATAAATGTAATAACATGATGGATAATGCATGAAATAGTAAAATAAACTTAAAATAATCCCTTTCTATAATAGGAATCACGTGGTTCCCCTAAAATTTATCAAAATAACAATGAAAGGTGATAAAAACATATCAAAAACCCCAAAAATTAAAAATATTCCTTGTACTTAGACCATTAACAAAATTAAATGATCAAATAATTTGGAAAAAATATAAAAGAATATAATAGGCAATGTGTAAAAATTCATCCCACCATACCACATTGTTTCCATAGAATGTCACCAAATTTTTGATAGGAAAAAAATTAAGACTCTAAACCAAAAAAGAAAGAGAATTCCAAATGATCACACCTAAAATGAACCAAAATAAAAATTTCAGCTAAACATGTAGTGATTAAGTATTATTATGTTAACTTTTGAAAAGATAGAAAGGGAACTATATGATGAGACCAAATGTGGGTCTCCCCAGAATTTATAAAACAAAAAATAAGATGGATCAACTATACAAGTGAACCATATGGTTCACTTATAATAAAAAACTAGATTCTACCATAATGAAATCAAAAAAACATCACAAAAAAGTTTGATATATAATTTCAAAATGTCACATAGGTCACTAGTCAAACACATGATACAAAATCCCCTTAAAATATACTCACAATCCAACAATATGTTAAAAATTCAAAAATGTATGGAAAACAGGAATGGACGGAGTATAATTTATTTCACTAAAAAACAATAGTGATATTGATATTTTTTAGTCAATAAGATTTTCTTCTTCATATACATAAAGTAATATCAACTTCCCTGGAATTGTAGTTCATGGTACAAAATAATGATACAAATTCATTGGAGTATTATATAAAGAGAGCTATAAATACATGAACTAAACACAGAATAATCACACACATGAAATCTTCATTTTTAGAGAGCAATCAATAGATAAAATAATTTCCTAAAAAATAAGTTCTTAGGTTTTTTACACCATATTTAATGGGTAATATTAACATCACCAAGAGAAATTGAGCTGTAATTTGTTTGCAGTTAACCTAGAAAAACTATATTATCCAAAAAATATTTTTAAACAATATATTAAATAATACTACAATAGATGAGAGAAAATTGTATCTAGCAATAGTAAAATACCATTCAAGATGAGATAATCCTTTAATTAATCACTTGACCCCATCTATGTTGGAAATGAATTTTCTCACTAGAGTGCACAATGAATTCATTATGTGTTTATTAACAGTGTAGAATACCCATTAACAATTATTTATTTCCTAAATTCTCCTACTCATGAAACAAATATTGAGTTATAGTGGCCTTAATGATTTTTTCAAATCATTACATATTGCAATAAATATGGAATGATAAATATACAGTGATCATGACCCTATTCATATTATAGAACCAAGATATCTATTATAATCAATGATTCTGGATTTCTAGTGGCTTAGATGATCTATTAAATTTACTCTTTCCACTCCACAACCTCTAGTATAAATTTACCACCATGAAAGATGAAAAAAATACGAAAATATAATATCCCATAAATTTTATTATATTTTTTCTTAGAGTCATCTATTTAAATATAATTCTCGTGAAAATTCATGATTTTTCATTGATCCATACTCAAAAAACATGAAAAAGAATAATCTAATAAAAACATGTAAAACATCCATCATACCCCACCAAAAAATTAATCCTATATAAGATTTTATTTATTAAATTTCATCAATAAATAAGAAAATAATAACATAAATTTTTTAAAATGTTATTTTTAAAATTATAAAAAATATTTTTCATAAACATAAATTTCATTTCCAATACCATTTCCAAAATTCAATGTCTTATTTTTCTGATAAAAAATATTATACTTACAAATGTTCTTTTAGATGTATTTAAAGAAAAAAAATCACATTTTAATCCATATAAATCAAACAAAAAATCCAATCTAATTACATCATAACATATAAAATCATATATTAGAGGAATTAGTTTTTTAATTTTACCTAACGACATGGTTTAATATACCACGAAGTAATCATGCAACTTCCACTAGGAGTCATTCCAAACTAGATCATGGTCTTCTCATGGCCTTCTAGGCAATGTGATGCCTCCATTTATTAGTATTTGATCTTTAATTTTTATCCCTCAAAATACATAATCAATTGAATAATAAATAATACATTCAAGATAAAAAATGAAATTAAAATTAATGACTTAAAAACTAATAACCCAGGGAAACTCAATACTTTGGGATATTGGGAGCTCATCATATCTACCTGAAGTAACCACTCATGTTTTTACATTCATATTCATATACACTAAACATACCATGTAATATGGGTTTTTACTTATCCAAGACCCCATTAGGATTATTGTCCTTGGTCTCATTTTTTCAGGAACCATGTCATGTTAACCACTGAACTTGAAACCCGATCCTATTAAAAAAAATACATGTGGAGAATCCCTATTCCCTACATGATTATGAAAAGATCAATGGTAATAACAATAAAATCATTCTAAAATATGTTAACCAATATAATAACAATAATCTTATATTTTCACCCAAACCCTATCATGATCAATATGTAGATCAATGTCCTATAACAAGATGTATAACCAAAATAAAGTGAATAAAATAAATAACATAATATACCAAAAATAAATTTCTATCAACACATAAAAAATGAAAATAAATTAGAATTAGGTTTTGAATACTAAACTGACCAATAATATTTCGATGTAAATGAAAAACCAAAATACCCAAAATTATCACCTTGTGTCCGTCATGGTCACTATCGACCCAAAGAACTGGCTCGATCGATGAGTGATGAAAAATATAGAAGTGGACCAAAATTATAATATAGGATAAAGAATATTGAATGGAAAAAAAATTCAGGAGAATAAACATCCCATTAGGGCTACCATGATGTTTCTCATGTTTATCGTGAAGAAAACCAGGTTGCTGATGCCCTCTCCAAAAGGGCTATCATAGAGGTCAGTTTTAGTTGGTCTTTTGTTTTTCCCAACTACTGTGACAATCTATTTAGGAATGATCGAGATGGTGTTCTTTATTCACGGATTTGCAAGGCTCCCCTTTTCTGAGTTGTAATGTAATGTTTATCCTATTATTTAATAATTTAATGGGAGAAAGTTTCTTCCTGTCTCTCGGACCTTTTGGCTATATTTTTATCAATTTGACGAAGGAAAAACATGATTTCCATAAATATAATAATTTAAATTAAATCTATTAACTAGATAAAATTTTATAGATTCAATTAAACCACTCCATTAAAAAAAAATCAACAACCCCTATCTTATATTAATGATAGTCTACAAACTCACAAGTTAGGAAATTAGTATGCATAAATATTGATTTTATAGGAATTGAAAAAACAACATTCATAAAAGTTGGAACGTTTAAATTAATAAAAAAAATGGATAATATAAAATAACAATAATATTGAAATTTAACAATTATGTAAAATACTATATTTAAGAAATAAAAAGTCCTATTTAATCTGGGGAAATCCCAAAATATCCATTAAGGATAGCTTATAGTTACTCAGGGTAGAATTATTTTACAACTTAGATGATGATGTAATCTCTCTAACAAACCAACAACTGTCAACTTGCCCCACCTATGGAACAAATCCCTACGGTCTTTCACACCATAGTTCTTTTATACCATCTCATCATTACATGATAGAAATGTAACTCGACCCATGCTAAGATACCTAGGATCCCAGGATGCTAAGACAAATATGAATTGAGGTTTCTAATAAACAAAAAAATCTCAATAAAAAAAGAACATCATCCAAAATACAAGAAAACTCAACCTCTTTAATCTATATATCTGAATACAATCTATAATTGGGAGATGCTTTCGTGAGGGTGCACATATTTCATAATAACCATTTATGTCAACGGATTAGATGTTTTTAATTAAGAACTAGTTATAATATTGGGATAAAATATTTCCTATCCAAATTCCATTATAAACCTTATGAAATGATAACACATTTTCGAAATCATCCCAGTTTCCTAAAAAAAATTCTTTGGGAATCACAGATTTTAAATCACCATTAAAATCCCATTTTGGAACAAAGAGATATTTTTGAAGACCGAGGTCTGTTAAAAGAATTTCAGGGAATAATAATTTCTATATTTTTAGAAATATCTATGTAGACATATGTGTACATATTTATATATAATAATCACACTCATACATATATACATATATATATTGGAACATCCACTGGAATTGAACTCATAAAAAATTCAGGGAACAAATCAATTTTCATATCAAGTATTAGAATTATTCTAGGTGAAACAACCAAAACCTAAAATTGAAATATCCTTAGAAATACAAAAATCACAAAAAATAATAAGAAAATGTAATTTATTTTCTTTAAAACATAAATTAAATTACCAATACTCATTTGACAGTAATATTTTGAAATTTAGAATACATATTGTATATGTATTCCATTAATTCAATTGTATAAACATTAAAAACACCTATTAAATGATATCTCCATCCCATGAATACTTTGAAAAAATAATAATAAATGAAATAGCTTGAGGTTCTTAAAAATTAGCATATTTGAAGTTAGTAAGTATCCCATAGTGTACTTTCAAACTAGAATGGATGGAGACACCTACCTCAATGGTGTACTGATGTGTTTATACCATCCCATAAATTAGTAAAATGGCCTATGTGACGCCAAAAAAACGACAACATAAAATGAAACAACAAAAATTAGTCAAAAAATAATTTATGGTTCTTCCTAATTGGAACTAATCTTTGACATGATAAAAAAAGAGATATATGTATGGTGATGAGGAAAACAACTTACGCATGGAAAATACTCCAAAAACCAATAGAGGATCCTTAAAATCACAATGCAGAAGAAGGCCAAGGAAAAATCTAGTTAACATTGGTTCTGAAGAGTGAAGGTTACTAGAGAAAGGGGTTTAATGGGATTAAAATACTTTAGTTAGTTTTGTGAATAAATTATTTGAAAAATTTGAGAACGTGCATAATCAGGCCAAATGGTTTTCCAAAAAATACACCAACTATGAACCCTCCATACAATAGAAAACCCTATAATACATGGTTTCACAACATAATTTATAATCCATCAACAAATCTCAATGAATATTCCTAAAAATATTTTATACAATCAATCATTATCAATTTGATTTATTATTACCTCATTCAAGACATGCACTAGGCCCAAGTAACTCTTATTTTTGATATGGAATTATAATGAGGTCACATGGATAGAACTCAATGATGCTTAAACCTGGTTAAAAATCATGTAAGAATAAAATTAACTAAAATAAACACATTCCAAAATTTAGTCATACACATTCCTAAAAAGCATGCCCACTTACATTGAATAGATGTTAAAATTAAATAAAAGTCAAAAAAATGAAAATTTTCATTGTAATTCAATTCAATGGTCTATGAATAGATAAGAGAAAATGAAATAAATAAATAAAATTGGTATATAATATTCAATTAGTGATAATTTTTTTTATTTTCATGGTTTTAGTTCATCATAAAAGCTTCTGGACAATTTTATTATCCTTAAAATCTTCATGAAGTATCAATATAAATAATCTATACCTAGGATTTTTATAAAACATTGGCTGCTGGATACATTGACAGGATCAATTTTTATGTTTTTTCCATTGAAGCCTAAAACAATATATTTGAAATTCATAGAAATAAAATTTTGGGATAATATTCAAGTTCTAGTAGTTTTATTATATTGTCAGAAAAATATCACTCGATGATGGGTTTGAATAACTATAAAATATTGAAACACACTTAGTAAAATATCACTTCATTGTAATGACATAATTATAGTGTATATAATAATGGTGTCCTGTTAATGCATATGAATTGTTTTTCTGTTAAAATATATATTTTCACCATATAAATACCAAAAATAATAAAAATAATGAAAATAAAATCCAAGGGAATATATAATGATAATATACTCCATATAATCTATGAGTCCAATTAGATGTTGAAATAATGGTATTTCAACAGCTTCTAATTCAATTTCAAACCAAAAAGTGGATATTCAATGGATTTGTTTAATATCATCAATATTTTTATTAATTTAATCATATGATGAAAACTAATGATTTTACGGGATCTTCATAATTAACATTTTGTGTGATATTTTTAGGCGCACAAATTTTCTCTACCATAATGTTTTGGTTTCTGGGGAGCATGTGAACAACATCAAATAAATACCAAGTATTAAAATAAAATTTAAATTATTTTTTGTATTTTAAATCAATTATTAAATAATAATATATATCATTTCATGACCCATGCCATTATAATCTCACCATGGGATGTGGGGAAATGTTTTACTCTCAATAATTACTTCTATGTGGAATTACATTGGAAATAATAATTTAGTGTATATGTCGCATGTGTGGGGGTTATGAATCTCTTAAAAATGAATAATATGATAACCAACTAATAAACATGATATATATTCTAAAATGACTAAAAGTATCATCTAAAAACTCTATTTGTTGTTAATGAATACATTAAATCTAGGACAATGTGGGAATGAACATATATATTTAATCTATCCACCCGAACAACAAAATTCTCAATATGTACAAATTCTTCCTAAAAAAATTAGAGAAATATATAATTAATAGATGTTATGTGTACATAGTTTCATCATTTTTGAAAACCATTCAAAATTCATTTGAAAAAAATTTGCAGAGATAGACATGTGTTGGTTCACCAATGAAGGTATATGTTATGATAAATGATATAGACTATAAATGAAAGAATATTTAGAAGAAAAATTAATAATACCAAATTACACAATTGATACATTTAATATTACACCTTTATTAATCATTTTTATCAACAAGACACTAGTATAAATAGATTATAATGATTTAATATTTATATAATCATATATTAATAATGGTATTGGTCCAGAAAAATATCTCTTCTATTTCATCCATCAAAATCAATCAACCTTATCATCAACCATTAACAATTACATCATCATAATAAAATGATTCAAAACACAAGTAAATCATACCATTACCACATCACCATACCTACATTAACATTACAACTATCAAATCACAGTAGTGCCAACCGTAAAACAACATCTGCCAAATCATGACATCATAGTATCATTAAATAATAATTTAATTTGGAGACAATAAAAACTAAATGAATGGAATAAGCATAAAATATATGAACACGAGGACACATGTATATGTGATAACCGTAATAAATTATACCCAATAAATTTGGGCATGTATGAAAAATATTTTTAATTAATGTATATATATATGTATATATATATATATACTACAATTTTTGACATTACACCCCATGGATATATAACAATGAAAATAAGAACAATAATCCATTATTCAATATAAGTACTATACTTGTTTTATATTAATAAAATTATAGAAAAAATATAAAACACTATTTCATTAGTCATTATAGCTCATTCATCTATAAAAATAACTTAAATCCACTACATCATTCATGTAGAGTATCATAAATTCATTGATAAATAAATTGTTGGGAAATCAACAACTAATAAATGAAGCCAAAAATCCTCTACAAAAAAAATCTATAAAAAATAAATGGTTATAAAAAACATCAATATAGTTTCTAATGAATTAAACATATCATTTAATGATATAATAATCATTAATATTTTTTTAATTTTTTCTTGGATAATGAAGGCAATGAATATTTATTAAATGGAAAATAATATACATTATACTATATGATTAGATGTTTTATAAATGTCTTTCAAAAGGAGACATCAAATTGGAAGGAAGATCATCTATTTGAGTAAGAGTCTTTTGAATACATTTTTGACAAGACAATCAACCAAACGAATCACCTCTCGTTAAGAATGTGTGATGAGGTAGTGTTGTCTATAGAGAACACTGAGGCATCACATCCATTGAGCTGTAACCTCCATGAATGATGTATCAAGAATTAATAATGGAAACATCAATAGTAATCGGATCAAATTGAAACCATAAATTTTTCTAGACATGGGATTTAAAAATGAATACTATGATTATAATCCAAGAATTTAATATTAATGCGATTTCTCAATCCCCATGAGTGAAAAAAATACAAGGCAGTATACCATTATGATCATGATAAATAGAACCACAAATAGGCCAGATGATATTACCTTTTAAAGCACCAGTGGAATTAATTTCATCCTAATGTCAAATAGGGGGATACCAAAAAACATCTATGGGAGGAATATGTAACAATAATTTCCCATATAATACATGTATTACTTGAAAACTAAAATCTTATATGTTATTATTATATAAACCAATTTGGAACACACTTGATTACCTATAGAAAACAATAATACCTTCAGTGGATGATTCAATGATGAAAGAGGTATAATATATAATCAAAATAATATGGTCCTTCTAAATATTATTTTTCATTTTGGACAATACAACTTGAAATTTTTTGTAAATATTTAGTGAAAGAGAATTGGACTTACACTAAAGCGTCAAACCGATTGAGTAAATCATCTACCTCGGTAGCTCAAACAGGTTGAAAACAATGTTGCAGAGTGATGAATATTTGGAGGAACAAAGAAACATGTGGTTTTATTCCTCCAAATTCATGTTAAATAGGTGACAAATATAATTGTGTGAAACATTGAACCATTATCACAAATAAATATGTGTATTTGAAATTGTTTGATAATATCCCAACCATAGTGAGTTTTAAAGTAAATATCCATACACTTTTGAATTAGTGAATCTAGTAAAAATAATTATTTTATCCTATTGAAATAAAATTATAATTTTGGTGAATATTGTGAATTCTAATTTTCTTAAGGCCATTTGAGCACATCCTCCAATGGAGTAAAGGTGAAATCTTTTATTATTTCATTATCTTCATTCTATAGGTTTAGAGGAGAGTATTTAAATGAAATTTTAATTTGAATTTTTGAATATAAATAAGTTTCATGAGTATAAAACTCATTGATCAAAGATTTTCTCATCAAATTCTCCATACTCAACATTACATTTGAATATCTTCTAGAGATATATTTATAGATAGTTATAATATTAGAATAAGTATACTTGATAGAAGAACAATGAGATGAGTTCATGTAAGATGAATTCCCCAACATCAGTCTGACCAGAATTATAATTCATAGAAATTAATAACCCTTGGAGGATATTTTGATTCGTTTTTAATTGAATATATCCAATAAAGAATCATTATAGATTCTAGTACACTTGATACCAATTCCTCCACTACAGAGTGGGGTATAATATTTCTTCAAAGGAATGATTAATATTATATTCACCTAAATAAATAAACTCTAAGAAGATATTTTAATGTATAAATTTATGATCATGATCAGTACTATGGGCCATATATAAACCCTAAATTATTTTTCAACAAAATAAAAAATTGGAGACATGAAAATCAAAATATGACCCTCCATTGATCGAGCCTTAACCTTCAAATATGATAGTTGATATTTTATCTGATCAACATGGTTGTGAAATTATCTAGATATTGTACATCACCAAGAAATATGATCCCTAATTATTTATCCCAATGCATAAATTTCATCATCAATTTTTCATAATGATTGAAAATAAGACTATGAATATGGATGATCATATTTTTTAATTATAATAATAAAATGAATTCAACTGCATAATGAAAATGAGTATGAGTAATAAGACTCATAAAAGAAATAAATAGATTTGAGATTACCTTAACCCACAATTGACTAAGATAATATTTATTAATTAATAATAAAAGTGCTGATATAATGCCACCCAATCTAACACATTTATATTATAAAAAATGTAATTTAAGAGACCCATTAAATGGAAAAAAAAATTCTGAAAAAAAGTGTGATTTTTTCCAAAAAAATAAAGAAAAATAAAATTAAAAACACTAAAGAAACATTAGATGAAATTCCAATCAATAGTGTTCAAATAATTCATAATAACAAGCTTATGGAAAATATTACCAGACCTGTTAATTGTTTAGAGATGGTTGATAAACTCAAATGTTTGACAAATAAAATATTGGATACAACTTCATTTTACAAAAGCAATTGATTCTAGGAAATGATATTCTTATAAATTAAGAAAATACATTTATAAATATTTTATATAATTATCTTATAAATCACATTAATAAGAGAAATTGGCCTAAAAACGAAATGTCACAATCAATTTAAATAATTGGTATATGGGTGTGAAATTTAAAATTGATGCCTCTATGAATAGAACTTATAATGAAGAAAGAGGATATCAACATAAAAAAATAAACCTGTATGGAATACTAATACCACCATGAAAAGTAATTAGAGTATCCATATAATCATGGTGCATTGATGGGGTTTATACTAAATATAGTGTCTGAGATTTTAAATTAAAAATTAAAGATAGTGAGAAAAGGGATAATGTCTTGATGGAAATGGTTGGGAATTAAACAACATTAAATTCACATTAAATCGCATTCCCATTAAATAAATTGTTATATTATGGGAAAATGTGTTCTCCACAACCAATTTTATCATAAATGATATTACCATAAACATTCAAAAAACAATGAGGCATAAAATATTTCCAAAAACACTGATGATAATTTTTTAACATTATATTCTTATCCTCATCCTTGATCCACTTAACATTGAATGTTTTCTTTTGAATTCATTCATTAATTCAGAGTAATGAATTTAGTTTATAATAAAGAGAAATATATCGCAAGATATCAGAAGTTAAATCCATATTACAATGATAATCCTACACCTATTGAAGATAGGATTCATTGCATGTATTTTCATTATCAATGTGTCTAATGTTACCTGTAATACATACCTTAGGATTTCATTTCTTTATATATAACCTTAGGATACAAGTCATTACCATATTTAAACAATATATGAAATTCCATAACTCCATGATAATTATTCCACAATAATTGTAAATGTCAAATATGTAATTGAGTAGAAAGGAAGGGGAATTTTAATATAACTACCCACAAGACTGGACAAAATGGGTTGATGAATAGAATTGAGCTTCAAGAGAGTAATTCTAGAAACATATTCCCACCTATCAAGGGTAATAACATCATTGTATAATCATCCAATATTTCTTGATACTATTTCATTGAAATGTCTCATGTACCATTTATTATTATCTACAACCAAATAAATTAAAAAAGTTCATTATATTATATGTTTCCCTATATTTCATGAGTAGATGATGGTGTTCATTTATCTATTTTTTTGAATATTGGCAAGAATGTTTTTGAAATAATAGAGGACCTCCCATTGATTAAAGGCTACATCTAGTATTGTTAAATTATTTCTATAAATTTATTTTTATTGATATATTTTTTTTTTAGAAAATGAAAAAGATCCAAAAAATTTTAAATTACTTTGTTGAACATCACATGTAACCATATGGTCTTATATATTTTGGGCATAATCATTTACAACTGAGTAGTGAGAAAAAAATCTATAAGTTTGAACTAAGATAGACACACTATTAACACCATTCAAATGAGATCCATCCTTTTCAAATCTAATAAAACTAGAATGTTTTTTGTATTTTGTTAAAAAATAACCCAACTATTTTTTTTAACATGTACCTCTCAAGAGTGTTTTGATGATTTAAAGTTGTGCACTACTTAAAAATTCCACATGAAGATTATTTTTTTCGACCTAAATTATGTTTTTTTACTTGCATCATTCTTCGTATAGAATTAATAATGGTGGATGATTTATTAATAGTATATAAAAATCCAGATGTACTTATTATATAGATATTGGGAATAGATACATTCCATGCCATGTCATGTTAGGGGGTGCACATAATTTGTCCACGACAATCTCTAGAGAATGTCACATGTGAATCTCATTGAGGTAGCTGATAAATAGTATAACTAGTGAGTAATTATCATGACTCAACATTAAAATAATCCAAATTCCACAAATTTTGTTTTCAAATGCTTCATCCATTTTTTTCTAGGGGTGACCATTTTGGTTGGATTTTTCAGTTGAAAAATCACTACAGATAATTGGATTCCATTGAGAATGATGATCCATATCCATAAAAAAATTTCAAACAATGTTGTTATTACTCATCCCGGTCTCATCCCAAGAGATATTTGATTATTGAAGAGTATTCCAATCTCTTCATTTTAAATTTAAATAGTCTACCACAACAATTATACCATATAGAACACTACATTCAATTTCTCTGTTTGTATTTATGTTTGGCTCTATTGAAGCACCTTCACCTATAACATGGGGAATGTAGAGTGAAGAAAAAATTTAGTCTTTTGTAATAAAAAATACCATCATACCAAGATATTTTTCATGATCCACATCATCTATGTGTGACTCTATGATTTCGAAATTATGATTTTTTATCCACAGTATGGTCCCCATGATTGGAAGAATACTATTTGGGGTCCTTTTGGACAATAAAATTACCACTAGTAGAGTTATTTTTATAGAAATGAATTGGAATTAGAAATAATTTTGGGATCCCTATCATAAATAATAGGAATAGAAGAACCATACCATGACCAGTTGTGTCATTACCAGAATCTCACCCTTCCCAACATAAATTGACATAAGATTTTTGTAAATTCCCAACCCATTACATGAATATTTATCAGAGGTATGGATATTCACATGCTTTGGGAGGACCCTACATATTTATGTTTAAATTTTAACTAATTTTCACAGATCATAGAAGGGATTGGGGGTAAATACTCATATTCAACTATAATTTCACATATTCTATCATTTTCATCAAGATTAAGAAGCTTTAGAATATTGGTATCCATATTAGATTACTCCATAATTCATGAATAGATACGTAAATCACAATAAAGAGTGTGATGATCCATCTCAATCAGGGTACCCACACATGAGGAAAGGTCATAGAGCATCGTATGGTTTCCAAAAACCCATATGATGGCATGATTTCTTATCCATATCTTAGGAGCATTTTGTTTCAATGTAAATGGATTAAAATTGACTTATTAACCAAAAATTCTAAGAAAAAAAGTTATAAGAACAATAATTTAGGAACTCAAATCCTTTTAGAGGTCTTATTTCGTGTTGAAAACAATACAAAAGTAACCAAAACCTATCAGAATGATAATCAAATTTGATACATACCAAATATAACTATTCTTTTCAATAGGTCCATTACTACTATAGGTTTTATCAACAGTAGCCTATGTGATTTTATAGAGTATATAAAATTTTATTTTGTTCAATCATTGTTGAATAGAATTTCGATCTGCATCTATAGAATAAATTTCTACATCTGATTTTATAAAGGTTGGGAACTATGAGGAAGTAGCCACTTGGGGAGTTATTCAAAATGTCGTTGAACATGAAATCTGACTGGATCATATATCATGATTTAACTATGAACATATGTTTTAATTTCAATATAGAATTGTCCAGTACTCCAATAGGAAATATCAAGCTAGATCATACATATCCATAACAAACCATTAAGGAAGATGTGAAAACCGGAGTTAGGGTTCCACTAGGTCACAATTTACAATGAGAGAGATACCACACACCACCATTTATTAACAAAATATACACGATATCAAAAAAATGAATTATTATAAACAACATGAAATTATTTTAGTTTACCTTTCAAATGTTATATAGAAATAATATATTTATTTATTTATTAAACTAACAAAACAAAATAATTTATATTAACAATGATGTGACCATGGACAAATGCCTTGTCCAAAAATGTATTGAAATCACTCCAAAATTAAATACTCATCCCTAATTATTTCTCCTAACAAATCTCTATTAATATAAAAACAAAATAATTTCATATTATAGAATGGAAAGTACAAAAAATAGTGTAAATACTCAAAATAGGAAATAAAAATACTATTTCCATGAATAAATATAATTATCAAAACAATTTCCCCTAACTATAAGTTCAGATGAAAACTCATAGTAATAAAATAAAACAACAATACATAAATCATTTCCATATTCATTGGCATTTATTTATGGGGATTATATTATAATAATAATATAACCAATATTTATTTTATTCCCAATTTAATATATGATTTATCACAATATCATCAGAACAACACCCCAATATATATATAATAGGCAATAAATAAATATCTATAAATAATATGAATAATTTTTTTACATAACTTTTCATCCTTGTTTTTCACATAGGATTCCCTTACAAATTAGATTATTGAAATAATTCCCATAACACATATGATAATACATAGTAAAAATATCATAAAAATATTTCATAATCATCATAATAGAATGGAAAGAAAATATATTTAATATTCTAATTTAGGAATTAAATGACTTATGAAACATATAATATTTCCTTCCCCAAAACCAAAACTATAGACATAGACATCGAGAGAAGGATGTCATATATGATAAATGAAAGTTCATGATAACCCATTCCCTAAAATGATATATTAAAAAGTATTCCAGATAGAATATTTTGAACATAACAATTTTGAGAGGAGTCTTAGAATATTTGAAAATGCATTGATTATCAATTCCTAATGTGTCATAACAAGAGGTTTGTGGATTTTGGAATTGAATTGATGGGATGCAATCAATGAGGATGAGGAAAAGTATGAATATGGGGGGTCATAAAAGGGAATCCAATGGCTATATATGAAGGGATTAAAAATATAAATTCATAGTAGTCAATAATTTTAATTTATAAAAACAAACCACATTTTTAGAAAGTATAATAATCTAAATGATAGAAGGAAGGATTATAGATCCTAAACATAAATAGATCTATGAAATACTTGTTTGGGAATGTTCAATATGAGTACTAATGAATACATGAAAAACATATATCAACCTAGTTCATGATAATATTCATAAAAATCCATCAAGTAAAATATTATTTTTACTGAAGAAAACATGGATGAAGATTAATTCATATAAATAACAATAAATAAACCATAAATCATGAAGGAATCGATCATATAAATATAAAAGTAAAAGATCTTGTTTGGAAATCATAGACCATTAAAAAATACCCCTAGAATAAAAAGAGTTTTGGAGGCACCTTTAATGATATATCCTATGAGTAGTGGGATAAGTTAATTTAAAATAATATAGAAATCCATGGAATCATGGTGTGATGAAATGTTTCAATGTGCAGAATATTTTTTTAGAATGTGCTCTTGTGGATCATATGTTGATTCTCCCTGGTACTCCTACTTTGAAAAACCATTCAATATTAATAGATGACCAAAAGAAGGAATGTAATGACATAATGAAAATTACCATGGATCAATATATGAATACCAACAAAAAAATGATGTAGGCATCGCGGCTCCACCTTATACCTGATCAACCAAGACCATGGTTGGGGTGAAAGTGATGCACCAAAGGGAAACTACATCAATGATTAAATCACCACAAAATCTAAAAAACTTATGATTAATTCTCCAAAATCCACACATCATGCCTTGAAAAAAATATTATAATGTAAATCAGATATATTATTATATATGACATAATTTCAACTAATAATACAAATTTCCTTCATTAAATATAATCCTTATCAAATATTAATATTTATAATTTTTTAAAAAGGGGATATCTTTTATGAATAAAATTTTTATACTTATGTAATGTAGTGAAATATCTTTCAAATTAGAAATTTATATAGGGAATTTTTCACACTAAGTTATTTAATATTTTGCAATGATACATAATATATATTTACGTAATGAAATATATATGAAATAAATAATAGTAATGAAATACCCTTGAATACGAAAAATTTTCATATATAAGAAATTACATAAGAAATATTTTATATATTATATAAAATGAATTTTCATTTTCAAAATATCTAATATTTAATAAATATTAACATATCCTAATGATATGTAAGGATGCAGTCCTTGAATAAAATCAGAATGTAAGATACACAATCATATTTATGGGTTATTCCCCTAAACATAGGTTATATATAAGTGTCTCCTCAGACATATAGATTATATGAATGGGTTATCTATATAATGGTTACTCTGAAGACTTTTATTATGTAATGAATTCCATTTTTTATAATTCAATAATGAAAAGTTAGATCAATTTCAATGGAAGGATTAATCAAGAATAAAGAAATTTATATCCTTGTGAAAACTATTTATTCCATGAAATCAATTTACATTCCAAGAGGCCACTTCACATGATAGAACTAACAAACCAAAGTACTTGTAATGTCAAAATAGAAAAAATCATGCTAAAACAAACAAAGAACCACTAAACTGACATACTTATTACATTCGTGATCATAATTTAACATTACAATAAAATATTTGAAATTCTCAACCCATTGAATCCATTCATAGACCAATTTTAATAAAAAAATTCGAGCCCCACAACCGTATCGAATTGTACAAGGGATAGATATTAGAACTGAGTAGTAACGTTATGAAATATAGAACGCCATTTACAATATTAACATTTATATCTTGGATTGAATATATTAACAAAACACTATAAAGATATATAAATAACCAAACTATATATATATTGAATTCTTCAGATAAAATGTGAAAGTAAAATTCAAAATGATACAAAAAAGAAAATAATTTATCAAAAAATCTGAGAAAATATAAAGGACTAATATGATTTCCCAGACTGCACGTACTATTAGAAAATAATCAAACCACCATGTTCATTACTAACATCACCAATAATCATGAACCATATGTTTCACTTTGAATTACATGATCCAACTCCATACATGCTACAACATATTAAGGTATAACTAGAGTATCTATAAACCTATCAGTAAAAAACACATACCCAAAATATGTGGGTATAAGGTGCATGAAAGGGTGGGTATATACCTAAAAAGTAGGACCCCATTAAGAGAATGAAGTAATATGTTCTGTCAACTATATGTTTGATAGGTTTATAGGATCCAGACCGAGGGGAAAGCTTAAAAATGATGTCAGCTCAAAACTCTTGGTATACTAGTTTTTATGGGGAAATAAAAGAATGAAAAATATAAATATTCTAAACCAATATAAGTAATCAGAATATATATGTCTTATTTATAATATTATACACTCTCTGATATCATACCACAAAAAAACTAGAATTATCAGACAATTAAAGAGTCTAAAAAAACCAATTGTATATAGTAACTTATCACCGTAGGGAAACCCATGTGGAACCAAGGCATCACATGTATGAAAGAATTTCCCACTACAAATAATATATTTCTATGAAACATCTACCAATAAGGATCATGTAGGAGATATTACTCATCACTAAACCAAACGTTCCACCATGGGGAATATAACATTTTATGGCCCATCAATACTGCATCATTTGTATGAATTCCAATCTATCAGTGCCATGAAACCCCTGTAATGACTCTGAAATTGTTTTTAGAGACCTATTCCTAGTATATGGGTTCATAATGATCAAGTGTATGTTATCATCGATGGATGACCCTCACCTCAACCATGTTATTAGATGGTGGGACATTGACAATGCAATAGATGACCGATGGGTGAGGAATATATTGGTGGATGGAATCCTTATATATATATTATGTGGCTGACCAACAATTTGCTACAAGACACCTCTTTCGAGGTGATACCAACAAAAATTTTATTCTAGTTGTCACAAATTAACATAATCACTAAAAATATGAAACTAAAAAATGGAAGACTACACATATAACCTTACTTATCAACCCTAATTTTGATAATAATGTATCCATAATGCTTTACACTTAATAAAACTCTCCATAGGATATTTACTTAACTAAATACATTCCCTAAACAAAGAGATAAAAATATTAATAAGGTCAAGAAATGTTATCTGTAATTCCTTGTGACCATATGCATGTTTTTTATTCATAGGAATTTATAATTTTAATATGGTGGATAGTAAAAATTTGAAATTGGGTTTTGGAAAAAAAATTATTGTTTATAAATATAATGTTGTTTTTTTGATGCGCATTGAGACTCAAGAGGTTCCTTAGCTACTCAAGAACGTATTTTGTGATTTGGGTATTGTTTTTTGTGTTTTGATGTTTTAAAAAAGGGTAAATGTTTTTTTATTCACAATTTAGGATAAACCCTGTGACACTTTGATTATGAGTATGGATTCGATTCAATTTATATAGAGAATGGTTTTCATTCATAGTTTTCACATTGTTTGGAGTAAACCCTGAAAATGTAAAGGGGAAAATGAATGATTCATCAGGATGGAGAAATGATGATTTTCTAGGATTTCATATAGTTTGGAAAACACTGTTTCTCAGATAAGAAATAGGTCTATTATTTGGAAGATCCTACAATACAGTTTTCTCATGGTATAGAAAAACCGTGAATCAAAACCATGCATTTATTTAAAACGAAGTAAATTTTCATTTTCCCCTCAATGTTATAAGGGGTCTATAAAGGACTAGTGAAAATCGATATAACACATCACCCAATCCGACCATCCACAAGGCCGTAAGCACAGCTCACTGAAATTAATAGATTTCAAACTATTGTTTAGGTTCTAAAAGGTATAATGGGGAGACTATACCCTCTGTTTAGTGTGTAATAAGAATGAATAATTCACCAAACCATACATAATTATATAAATTATATTATTCATAATAGATATAATGAAAATAATAATGATATAATAAATGAAATACATTATACAGTCAAACAGACTCACAATTCTGTAAAAAAAATCTAGTTTCCCAGTTATCAAAAAATATAAGAAAATATACATAATTAATATAAAATACACTAGGATCTACTTCGAACACTAAGATTAACAATATACCCAGCCTCTAAGGCACTTGAGTTGCACAAGCCCAATCCTTGGACTCGACATGAGCGACTCCGCTCGATCAAGAAATATTGGGCCTTTTCTTTTTTTATCTAGAAATATATTCTCCATCATGATTGTAGAAATTTTTTCTGTATGCAAATTGAGGTTCAAATAATGGTGATGGGAAATAAATATCAATAATACTCCCAAATGGTGAGAATAAAATATTCTCTCAAAATATGTCCTTGTAAACTTGATATTCCAACTCTAATAGATTCTTTAATATATAGAATGAATTAAAACAACTCCATAAAAAATGGGAGATAAAAAATAAGGAAAACAAAAAACTACATGATCCATGCTTACACATGATGTAATACTACCCCCTTTAACCCTTTGTATAGGATTTCTAGCACACAGCTAATCCAAAAATAGATGAACCGATACATCCTACTGATACACATAAAATATCCAAGAAATCTAAAAGGAGTTTCATGAATACTGAACCCCATGACTTAACCATAATTTTATACATAATTATTCACATATAGAGGGATTTTTGACTCCAATACCATGATTTGAACTATTGACACAAACATATTGGACAACACTAATAGAGAACCCATTAGTCTCAAAATTAAAATTAAATGAAATGAGAAATAACTATAGACTAGAACAATACAGAGCTGTGTATCTTAACTTAAGCGTGAAAAAAATACATTGGACTGATAGTGCATAACATCCACAACAGAAAACTAAATATATGTGTTCCTTGAAGCCTCATGAGCCTGATGAAACTATATCCCAGGTGGACACTGATATAGAGTGGGAGATACACTCCTATAGATCACCCAATATATTCCTAATCCATTACAACTGGAACAATCCAACATAGGATAGAAACATATCAAAACTCCTAGACACCACCAAATCAAGGATATCTCATTTGTCCACTCCACATTCTTGAATCTTGTGAAGAACTACTTTAGAAATCATTGAAAAATTTCACCTGAATTAGGGATTATCCAAGCACAATCTAACTGTATGATTAGATTAACTAGTAGTGATGTTAATGTCAAGACCCATAACATGAGTTACATAGAAATTACATTACTTTTGTGGAATACTTAATAAATTTAAAAAACAGATGCCCGAAGACCGTATTAGTTTAGTGTATTTGGAAACTCAGAACCTAATATTCTAATCATGGTGAAAGATCTTCAACATCTTTAAAAAAGATTTCCCCTTTTGTTTTCTTACATAAAACTTTTCTTTATATCCTAGGGAAATGAAAAAATATAAAGGGTGAGCTCAAATTATCAGTAAGGGTAAACATGGAGAAAATTATTCAAACCATACACATTTGAATTTAAAAACACGAACATAATGATTAAACCTCAAAATCCGGAGCATCGACATAAAACATGGGAGTATGAAATTTATAGATCATAATAGACATAAATCATGCTGAAATAGAATGGGGAATAAAACATGTAATTATGGAAGACCATTAATCACATGATATTTTTTCCATAGTAGCCAAGTAATTGCTTCCAAGACCATCATAGTGGACAAAGTCCCTTACTGAATCGAGTTTACTCCTTGATCCAGTCCTGTATCACTGAACCATATTAACTTGCTATTACAACCATTTCTATCTCATGAGATATAACTTTTTATCGAATTCATTAGAGGTAGATATTGGTCCCGCCCATATCATAATGAAACCATTCTTTCGTGTTCCACAAAATAAATAAACATCATTCATAATAACCCAATGAATAAACTGGGTTTCATAAAAATCATCCCATCAAAACATAATCCTTATAAATGAATTGGATATCATTTCATCATAAGCAAAATCAAACCATGTAAATAATAAAGACATTATAATTGAACCATAATGATTCCAAATAATTTCATCTTAGATGGGATATAGTTTTAATAAAACACATGAAATAAATTCTTGAGGAAAATATCCTTTATTCTTCAAAATCAATTTCTTTTCTCAAAATTCCATGAAATTTTAAAAGAAAAGGATTTTGTTGAATATAATCATGAAATTTTGTAGAGGAAGGTTCATTGAAATAATTCTTTATGAAATTGTACAAATCCATTCATCTCGTACAAGTTAAAAAAACATTCTTCTCATAATTTTGCGGGAAGAGTCAAAAAGTACAGTATATGGTAAACAAAAGAAAGATTCCTTCCATTCATCATAGTAAAAGTCAAAAGGGTGTAAAAATGAAATTAAACATACATGTAAGAATAGTAAACATTTTATGAAAACACTTTGATAAAACATGGACATGAATGATAAATATAACCCAAGTAAATACTTATGAATACACAATCTCAGATAAGAGTGAGATTGGAATAATTATCCCTTACCTTATGCCCAATTTCATCCGTACATGTCCAAGAATCATGTATAGTTGGTATAAACATATTATTAACTTGTAATAGAACCATAACAATATTAATGATATCATAAATGATTCACTTATGACATTATATTACCCGTTCTTTTGTCAATTCCATGTTAAAGCAGTGTTTTGCGTAAAATTGTTTCAGTAATAGTCATGTTTTGACTTAAAATTATTCAAATGTTTACTTCGATCATGATTACATAATTCCAGAATGTAAAACATGATTTATATATAACATATATTTAGAATATACAAATATATAATACATCGATAAATGGAATGAAATACACCGTTCATGGAGACGATAGGCCGTACATACAGATGAACTCTATTTTTGCTTCCTTATTAAATTGAATTGAAGTAATTAAATAACATATACATAAATCCGGTATCATTAATATGTAATATATTTCATGATTATTTAATATATATAATTTATAATCATTCTTTAATGGTTAACTTGGAGAATGAATCTCATCGCGTCGTGGAGAGGGTAATCCGTACGTACGCACGAGCGATGATAACATTCCCATAATTATTGAATGGAATTAGAGAGGTTGATGTAATATATCATAATTGGTATCATGTTATAATAACCATATACAATTATTCTGTACTCCATTATACCAATCCAAGTATGGGGGTGGTGGAAAAACAGATTACACCACGGCGTGGAGCCAGAATTCCGTACGTACGTATGCGTGGTGATTTCATTTTCGTATGAAAGATATAAGGTGAAATAGGGTAGGTTCATATTTA
This sequence comes from Viscum album, assembly GCA_963277665.1. Taxonomy (NCBI): domain Eukaryota; kingdom Viridiplantae; phylum Streptophyta; class Magnoliopsida; order Santalales; family Viscaceae; genus Viscum; species Viscum album. Next base: position 67,567,229 of record OY728128.1, read on the forward strand.
TAATAACATATAAGTATATGAGTGATACTTTTTTTATTATTTTATTATGAAAAAATAAAATTATAGGATGTAGAAGAAGAAAGGAACTTGAAAGAATCTGTAATGTATATTACCTCTTCTTCAACACACATCTTCTAAATATCCTATTAGGGAACTAAAGATTGTATTTGAAGAAGGACAGGACATCTAGTATGTTTCTAGGGAAGTGGAGAAGATAAATTGGAAGGGTTTTGCCGAGCTTGACGGATCAATGTGGTGTGAGGAGGAGAGGGTGGAGGTTCCCGTTTATAAGGGTGGAGAGGGGCGCCTTTGGAAACATAAAAAATATTAATTTATAACAAATTTAAACCCCACATAAAAACATCTAAAATGACTTCCATTCAATGATGAGATTATATAGGGTTGTAATATCATCAAAAAATAAAATTTAGACATGTTTATAATTTATTTAAAACCTTATCAATTTGATTTATCCTTATTTAATCTATTTGAATTTATTTATGGTAATAAAATTCTAATTTTTAAATTGTTATCAATACATACTTATGTGTTGTGGATTTTATATAATTAGATAAATTATTACATTTTAGACCATATAATTTTAAATTTGTAATATATAAATATTTTTGTGATTTTTAAACAATTTAATAATATGTTATTTTTATAAAATATCAATAGTGTCAATTTTAAAACTATTCAATTATTTGAATTTAAATAAAATCCACAGAGAAGATATATTTGATAAAAAATATTTAATAGATTCCTAACATGTCATATAAATCTAAAAAATTACTGTAGCTCATTAACTAGTTCATATAATATTTATTTAAATATTTTTAAAACCATTTATTTGATATTTCTCTAAATAAAATAATTACTATATATTTTTTATAATTATTTAATATACTTATTTGTTACATAAAATTAAAAATAAAATCTTACGATTCAGATAAATCTATTATAATTATTTTAATCTAATTTATAATCTTAAAATCACAACATTTAAATTGTTATATTTATTAAGTTATGAAGGTGACAACTTTGACATAATTAAAAATAAATTAATATTTATGACATAATCTCTTTTATATGCCTCCAAATGGTCCCAAAGTCGGCCCTTGGATGCTTATGGTATAGATATAATCTACAAATAGGTTTTAGTCATGTTTTTTTTTTCATTTTTATTGGTATTATTACTTTAATAAAAACTTTTTTTATTGATTTTTCACTAAGTTAATAATTTTTTCATCATAAATGTATAAGGTATTAATGTTATTAAATATCACTTCAAACTTACAAAATAATTACCATAACAAAGAAAAACAAATTATATTTCAAATTAGTATTTATAATCGAATTTATATTCGATATAACCTTATATTAAATGTTCTTTAATTATTAATGTTTGAGTTAGACATATTTCACTTTCTTTAAAACAAAATAAATTAAAGGTCTTAATCACATCCAAGTGGGTTCCAATGGATTCCATTTCGACCCAAATATGCCTAATGACGAAATATAATCATCCAATTATATTAATAAAAGTGTTAGAGTAAATTATTAATATTATATTTACCCTTAATTAACCGATTTACCTTTAACGATGGTAAAAGAATTTACCGTAGTTACTATTCATAGTGTCCAAAAATAAAAAGTAGCCTATTAACATAATTTTAACCTACTGATTTTAAATATGGAATCCATTTTTACAAATTCAAATCACAGAAGTTGCATAAATTAGTTTAATATTATTCCTGTTGTTAGGAAAACATGTTTTAAATGTTAAAATATTGAAAAAGATTGAAATGATTTTACATTAGAATTCAATGTAAAATCAATGCTAATGACATACATTATATTAAATAGTAAAAATATACTCTATTTATAATTTAAAACCATTCAATATTATAATTTAACCATATAAATGATTATGATGAAAAAAGTTGTTTTTAATTAAAATATAGAGTGAATTTACTATTCATTAAAATATGAAAGTTGTCAGAATAATATGAAAAATTTATCCAAAGTAAAATTTTATTTCCTGATTCATAGAAGAATTTTATTTTGTCAAATTTATCTTATAAAAATTTCAAAAATTATATTTAAAGTTGGTGCACCATCAAAAGGCGGCAAAATTTCATTTTTTTAGGAAAACATATTTTACCTGAAAATTTTATTTTGTTCTCATAACATGTTCTAGAAAATGTGTAAGATGAATAATAATGTTATAAAATTAAAAATGTAGTTAATAATATTCATAATGGCTAGTTCATAATAATATTAAAACAATATATCGTTGTTTAGCGAAACCTGGTATTGCATATTACGCACGCTATAGAGGGAGGATGTGATTGTGTGTAATGCAATCCAAGTCAGGGATGCATGTAGTGGAAGCTCCCTTTGGTGTTGAGTATAAGATAATCTAAACATATTTCATTTATACATTAAAATAATATATACTTAATGTTGCGTAGAATAATATCTACAAAATGAACATGAAATTGTGTGTAACACGTGCCAAGAATAGTGTAGAATATAATGCAAGCTAATATGGTGTTTCATATAGTACAAGCTAATATTGGTATAGTGTAAAATAGAAGACATAAAAAAAATTAAAAAGAATATCCCACATCGTAAAAAGGAATAATAAAACTTAAGAGTATGAAACGTAACGGTTACCCAAATTAACTCTTCAGTGGGTTTCCACATAGGAGAACATAAGTAAAAATATGGATATGGAAGAGAAATCTAACCACCATGTTTTGATGAAGAGTGGTAGAGATCACGGATACAAAAAATAAAAAAATCACAAAGCCATAAATTTGTGATGACCTGAGGTACCATATGATTCATCGAATATGAGGGTACTTCGTCAACATTTTTGGTTTTCAAGATCATTTCCCTAATGTTGAAGAATTAAATGAAATACATACTTGATTTTGGAATTATCTCAATTTTTTTGTTCCTTGAACAATTTCCACATCATCTCTTAAATAATTGAAGTTGAATTTGTCTATTGTGAAGTGTTAGAAGATCATGTGATATAAGGATCAGTCATTCCATCTATCTCAATAATAAGGTTAGAAAAATTTATATACATAATTCCATCTTATGGTGAGATTAACTGTATATGATTCCAAAAATGGACTTATACATCAATTATCATACTCCCCAATAAAATAAAACTAATTTCTAGTAACTAGGGACTTAATGTACGCCAGTGGTAGGTGATAAATGTTTGTCGCACTTTGGTTGTGGGTTCGATTCCCGCAACCTTGTCCGACACGACTAGTTGTCGCCCGTCCTGCCGGTTGTCCTTTTTCTAAAACAACACTATTATAACATTATATAAATAATATCAAAAAAAGTTATAGCCTTCAATAATACTCTCTGATGTCTGACATAATCCATTCAAATATTTAGACTTATCCAAAATACATCTGTCCATTCTAATAGTATAAAGAAAATGATTACTTGAAAGGTTACATAACAATCACGTGAAGACCATCATTTATCCCCCATATATAATAAGATAAATCTTGTTGATCGCACTCCAAACATGTGAATACCTTAATCATGTATTATTTTGAATGATAAATTACCATAGAACCTTAGTAAAAACATGAATACTGTCAAAAAGAAACTCTTTCCACATACCAAATTCAAAAAAATTCTATATACTTAAACCATGACATCACTTTGTCCTTAAATCAGTCAGGACCTCATTAATAAAATCAAACATCTCATTATCTCCTTATCCCTTCATTATGCACATATCATCTACTTTCCAAAAATATCTGAATAACATTTCATGGTTACTGGTACCATTCCACATATACTTTCAGATAATTTAGGAAAAATAATAGTGTAACAATCCTTAGATGTTTCTTTATTCCATAGTACCACTAAATTACCCAGACAACAAAACACTTGATAAACATACAATCATTCCACTACCTTCTGAAACCATTGAAAGAGATTCATCATTTTGTTCCTCAACACTTCTTTCATCTCATATATCATTTTTAGTTTCTTCATCATCATCAACATAAATACTACTCATACGACCATGCTAATTTTCTTCATTAGATTTCCCTTAGGGAATTGGTTTCATAATTCCCATAAATTCCACATTTAAAACATTTAATCGTTGTTGATGTCATAGAAATACCATTATCCTTGTCCCGGGTGTTAACTGAACCACTTCCTTTGTAACTACTGGCTTAGGGTCCTTCTTTCCCACACCAAAAGAATCGTCCAGTTCCATTGAAACAATCTCAATGATGCCTCTTCCCATATGATTTACATGAGGTAAATTGAACTTTATTTCCTCTATAATCATCACGAGACTCCATATTTCTCTTATTAGCTGAGTCATGAAACCTAAGAAAGTTGATATTATTGATCATATAATGACATTGTTGATTAGGCATAATAGCGATGTTTCTCCTTCCAAATCCCATTTCATTTGGATTCTCAAGAATAATAGCATTCCTTTGTCCATCATATTCTCCATTGACATGAATATTCCTCTTTCCATACATTTTCTAAAACCCAAAAAGAATAGTGTGAGAGGAACAAATCAATCTAGGAAAACAACATAATAATTGGGGTACTTTCAATCTCTATCATCTTAGGTTTAATTATATGATTGTTACTATAATTCTATGTCTATAACCTATACTTATACTTATCATTAGGGACATACCTAGAAATACCTTAGAAATATCTCTAGGGATCTAATGTTTTAGCTTCCTAGTTTCCAAAGGATAACTAAACCTTCACTATAATACCAACTATAGAGACCCATAGCTTGGCATACAAATACATTACATTACTTTTGTGGAAAACTTAATACATTATAAAAACAGACGTACAAAGACCGTATTAGTTTAGTGTCTTTGGAAACTCATAACATAATCTTCTAATAATGGTGAATGATCTTCAACATCTCCCATAAAGATCTCCCCTTTAATTTTCTTACCTAAAACCATTCTTTATATCCAAGTAAAATGAAAAAAAAATAAATGGTGAGCTAAAATTCTCTGTAAGGGTAATCATGGAGAAAATAAAACAAACCATTTACATTTGAATTTAAAAATATGAACATAATGATTAAACATTATAATCCTAATAAATGGAATAAAACATGGAAGTAGTTAAGGAATATAACATAATGGAACAACAATCATGCTAAAATAGAATGGGGAATAAGAAATTTAATTAAGTCAAACCATTAAGATCAGGATATGATTTCTATAGTATCCAAGGCATTGCTTCCAAGACCATCATAGTGGAAAAAGTCTCTAAATCGAGTTCAGTCCTCATTCCAGTCCTGTATCACTGAACCAGATTAACTTTCTGTTCTAGCCATGTCTATCTCATGAGATATAAATATTTACCCAATTCATTGGAGGGAGATATAGGTCCCACCCATATCATAATTAAATCATTCTTTCTTCTAACACAAAATAAACATACATCATTCATAATAACCCAACGAATAAAATGGGTTTCATAAACATCATCCCATCATAACATAATCCATATAAACGATATGGATATCATTTCATTATAAGAAATTGAGATGATGGAGGAGCGCGAGACGAAACCCTCGTCGAGCGGCGACTGGGTAGTCCTATCCCACCTAAGAGGATTGAACCTCTTCTCGTATGATGCTCGACATAGCTTATCTCCCTGTATTTTGAAGGATTCGAATAAGGTTCAGGCTCTTGAAGAACATCAGGGTCTCTTATCCTTTTCTGGTATTCCTACTGGTTCCTACGTATTTCCGAAAAATCGCATCCTGCAACATATTAATCAAAAGGGCTCTATGGATCATGTCTCTGCTTCGGATGGTGCAATCACATAAAGGTTATAACTCTTCAATAATTCCTTCATCTCCTGTATTTCCCTTACCAAGGGAATGACCCCTTGGAAAATTTCTGACCTTGTGGTCTGCCTTTCTATGATTTCAGGATTTAGTGACTTTAAATGTATCTCGATGGGGAAGGGTTTCTTCCATGTATTGTTTTCTTCCTCTGAATTGAAAGGTCGTGCTTGGGGATTTGGTTGGGAAAACCTCAAACCAGGAACACTAAGGATCTATGAATGGAAACCGAACATTAGTCATTAAGACATTAAGGAAACTTTTGTGCAAGTTTGGATCAAGATATATGGTTTAAATTAGGTTTTATGGCATTTTGAAATTCTATTTGACATTGCCTCAGTAGTAGGAATCCCGATTTGTATGGATCATGCAATTGAGAAAGCATCCTTTGGCCATTTTGCCAGAATTTTAGTTGAGGTTGATTTAAGATCTACCTTGATTGAAAAATCTGTTATCTCCACCCCTAAGGATGAAATCAGTATGTGAATTGTGTATGAAAAATTATCTATGTTTTTTGAAATCTGTTGCATGATAGGACACTCCAAGTCCAAATGATGATCAGGTACTAAATTTACCCAATGCATGCTAAGAGGACATGATGAATCTCAATGAAAAGGTAAGGAGGATCTCAAGACCTTACAAGAGAGTTATTATCTTCTGAATCAACACCTAGGTGCACCTCCAATTCCTGCTGGTCAAATCTCTACCTCTGAGAATGTCCAGACTGCGCAGCCTGTTGCCCCTCGTCTGGATGGAGTGAAGAAAGCCAGTTGGGCGGATATAGTAGAAGGAACTATAAAATCTGAAGGTGGTCTTTCATTTAAAGATACATTGGTCAAAGATATTGAATAAGAAGAACATAATTCAGAATCGAAAGATAGTCAAATAGAGAAGGAAATCTGGGGTCAAGCAACAACTGATGACAGAGTACGACAAGAGATGCATGCTCTAAAATGGAGAAAGGGTATGATTTTTATGGATGATGCAACCTCTGAGAAGGTTAAGATCAATTATCAAAGGGTAAAAATAAGGCCCACTACTGATATTGATGTTGGTATGCCATCTTTCCATTCCAATTCTCAAATAACAGCTAAATACCCTATTTGTCCAGCACATGGACAAGCCTCATTTTTATTTGATTTGACAAATATTACTGGAGATACTTCATTACCGCAAGATTCAGTTGTACACACTGAATATTCACCCAAAACCATGCACTGTTATTCATTCTTCTCTCCCATTCATATTGATACCATACATCCCACCCCCCTTGCGGGGCTACTAGATAGTGATGTTATGCAGCCTGATAAGGCCACCAGCCATAATGCAGAAACTAGGAACGACTCCATCAGCAACAAAACTGTTTCTCAGTCCACTGCCATGCTGAAGCTGGATAAGCCCGATGGCAAAAGACTAATGGTAATGCAGAACATTGCATCCCAATGTGAGAAGGTACTTTGTAATGTTAACATTTCTAAAACTTTTTTGATGTGCTCACTGCAAATTGTGAAAAAGTTGGATCATAGAATGATGATCCCTCTGCGTCTACTCCCATTGATGCAGAGGGTGAGGAAGGTGGTGCATGGATGCAAGAACGGTCTGGGAGGAGAGGTGGGAATCCCTGTGGAAATGGTGGGTGATTACCGTATCACAACATAAGTACCCGCTCGAGACCCGGGTGAACAATTTTTCTGTTTTCTGAGGATCCTTTAGAGTTCTATTTTGTAGCCCAAACATTTGAATTTTATTTTTTCTTTTCAATAAAGAGGCCAGTGCCTCAACCATTTAAAAAACATAAACCTACTAAATAGTGTCATATTAGATGGAAAATAGTTTTGATAAAACACTTTAAATGGATTCATGAGGAAAATATCCTTTCTTCATCAAAATCATTTTCTATTCTCAAAATGCAATGAAATTTTAAAAGAAAAGTATTTTTTTTGAAAATAATCATGAAATTTTGTAGGGAAAGATTCATTTAAATAAGTCATTATGAAAAAATAGAAATCCATTCACGCTGTATAAGTTAAAAAAACATTATTCTCATACGTTTACCGGAAGAGTCAAAAAGTAAATCATTTCGTAAATAAATGAAAGAATCCTTCCATTCCTCATAGTAAAAGTCAAAAAGGGGTAAAAATGACATTAAAAATACATGTAAGAATAGTAAACATTTTATGAATTTTTTTTGAGAAAACATGGACCTGGATGATCAATATAACCCCAGTAAATACATACGAATAAACAATCTCGGATAAGAATGACATTGGAATAATTATCTCTTAACATATGTCCAATTTCATCCATATGTGTCCGAGAATATTGTATAGTGGGTTTAAACATATTATTAACTTGTAAATTATCCATTAAAATTATTATGATATCATACATGATTCACTTATGACTTTATATTACCCGTTCTTTTGTCAATTCCATGTTAAAGTAGCGTTTTGGGTAAAATTATTTCATTTATCGTCCGTGTTTTGAGTTGTAATTATTCATATCATTACTTATATCATGATTAATTACTTCTATAATTGAAGACATGATTTATATATATTATATATTCAGAATATACATATATATAATAGATCCATAAATGGAATTGAATACACCGTTCAGGGAGACAGTAGGCCATACGTACGCATGAACGCTGTTGTCCTTTTCTTATTAAATTGAATGTATGTAAGTAAATAACATTTACATAAATCCAGTATCATTAATATGTAATATATTTCATGATTATTTAAAATATATACTTTATAATCATTCTTTAATGGTTAACTTGGAGAATAAATCTCATCGCGTCGTGGAGACGGTAATCCGTACGTATGCACGAGCGATGATATTATTCCCATAATTTTTCAATTGAAATAGAGTGGATGATATAATATATCAGAATTAGTATCATGTTATAATAACAATATATAGTAATTCTTTACACCATTATACCCTTCCAAGTAAGGTGGTTGTGGAAAACCAAATTACACGACGGCATGGAGATGGTGTTTCGTACGTACGCACATGCGGGGATTTTGTTTTTCGTAGGACAAATAGAAGGTGAAATAGTGTTGGTTCATATTTATAATAAATATCAGTATATGAGTGATTCTATTGTTATTAATTTTTTATGAAATAATAAAAGAATAGGAATAGATGAAGAATTAAACTTGAACGAATCGGTAAAGGATATTACCTCTTCTTCAATGCGCCTCCTCTAAACATCCACTTTGGGAACTAAAGATGATCTTTGAAGAAGACCAAGACCTCTAGTATGTTTCTAGGGATGTGGAGAAGAGAAATGGGCAGGTTTGGATCGAGCGTGAAGGCCAAAAGTGGTGTGAGGAGGAGAAGGATGAGTGCCCTTTTATAAGGGAGGAGCGGGGGACCTTTGGAAACATAAGAAATATTAATTTATAATAAATTAAAACCCTACATAAAAACCTCCAAAATGACTCACATTAAAATATGAGATGAGATAGGGTGGTAATATCATCAAAAAATACAATTTAGACATGTTTGGAATTTATTTTAAACCTTATCAATTTGATTTATGCTCATTTAATCTATTTAAATTTATTTGTGGTAATAAAATTATAGTTTTTAAATTGTTTTAAATACTTACTGATGTGTTGTTAATTTTAAAAAATTAGATAAATTATTACATTTTAGACCATAAAATTTTGAATTTGTAATTTTTAAATATTTTTGTCATTTTAAACAATTTACTAATATGTTATTTTTATAAAATATCAACAGTGTCAATTTTGACACTATTCAATTATTTGAATTTAAATAAAATCCAAAGAGAATATATATTTGATCTAAAATATTTAATAGATTCCTAACATGTCATATGAATCTAGAAAATTAGTGTATCACATTAAATAGTTCATATAATATTTATTTTAACATTTTTAAAACCATTTATTTGAAATTTCTATTAATAAAATAATTACTATAAAATATTTGTAAACTTATTTAATATATTTATTTTTTGAATACAATTAAAAAACAAATCCCATGATGCAGATAAATATGTAATAATAATTTTACTCGAATTTATCATCTTAAAATTTCAACAATTAAATTGTTATATTTATTTAGTTATGAAGGTGACAACTTTGACATTATTAAAAATAAAATAATATATATGTCATAATCTCTTTTATGTGTCTCTAAATGGTCCCAAAGTTGTCCCATGGATGCTAATTGTATAGATATACTCGACCAATAGGTTTTTATCAAGTTTTGGGGCCTTTTATGGGTATTATTACTTTATTAAAAACTATATTATTGATTTTTCACTAAGTAAATAATTTTGTTATCATTACTGTTTAAGCTATTACGATAATTAAATATCACATAAAAATTAAAAATAAATTACCATAAAAAAGAAAAAAATTATTGATTTCAAATTATAATTTATAATAGAATTTATATTCTGTATAACCTTATATTAAATATACTTCAATTATTAAATTGTTAGTGAGACATATTTCACTCTATTTAAAATAAAATAAATTAAACGTATTAATCACAATCAAGTGGGTTTAAATGGATTCCATTTCGACCCAAATATGCCTTAGGACGAAATATAATCCTCAAATTATATTAAGACAAGTGTTATGGTAATTTAATAATATTATATTTACCCTTAATTACAGGATTAACTTGAACTATGGTCAATAAAATTTACCCTAGTTACTATTCATAGTGCCCAAAAATAAAAAACACCATATTAATATAATTTGAACCTACTGATTCGAAATATTGAATCCATTTTTCCAAATTAAAATCACATAAGTTGGCGAAATTAATTTAAAATTAATCTCGTTGTTAAGAAAATGATTTTTAAAAGTTAAAACATTGCAAAATATTGAAATTCTTTTACCTATGAATTTAATGTGAAATCAATGATAATGACTTAAATTATATTAAATTGTAAAAAAATTATAATATTTATATTTTAAAACCATTCAATATTAAAATTTATCCATAAAAATTATTACAATGAAAAAAGTTGTTTTTAATTAAATTATATCATATTTTTAATATTCATTAATATATGAATGTTATTAGAATAATATGAAAAATTTATCCAAAGTAAATTTTTATTTTCTGATTCCAAAGAATAATTTTATATTTTTCAAATTTAAATTATAAAAATGTCAAAAAATATATTTAATGTGTGTGTGCCATTGAAAGGAGGCAAAATTGCATTTTTTCAGAAATAATTAATTTACCTGAAAAATATATTTTGTTCTCATGCCATGTTATAGAAAATATTTAAGATTACTTATAAAGTTATAAAATTCAAAATTTAGTTAATAATATTCATAACGACTAGTTCATAATATTATTTTAACAATATATCGTTGTTTAGCGAAACCCGATATTGCGTACTACACACGCTATCGGGGAAGGACGCGATTACGTGTAATGCAATCCAAGTCAGGGCTGCGTGTAGTGGAAGCTCACTTTAGTGTCACGTATAACATAATAAAAAATTATTTACTTTTTAATTAAACAAAATCTATACTTAATGTTTTTTAGAATAATATCTACAAAACGAACTTGAAATTGTGTGGAACACGAGCGAAGAATAGTGTTGCGTATACTGCAAGCTAATACGGTGTTGTGTATAATACAAGATAATCTTGGTGTATTGTAAAATGGAATAAATGAAAGAAATTAAAAATAATATATCTCATACAATCTTGGGGTGTTATAGTTAAACTATCTATTAATAAATCTCAAGGCCAATATTAGTCCCATTGATAATGTAATCCTATAAAAGAACCACCATGTTCTCTCCACGGCCCACCTCATGTACGAAACTATACTCAGGGCTCCCACAAATCCTAGTGTTATAACATAATTAAATGTCCTATTGGGGACTCCCCTAATTAACCCATCTTGGTAAACCATACTCACCAAAAGATCCAAAAATAACCCACTATCCACATCAAGTGATGGAAACCCTATGAGGGTTATTATTGATCATAGAAAACATGTGTCATGCCATATGTAGAAAAATAAAAAACTACCCTCCATGTACTCCACCAGATACTCTAACAACAATTAGAAGATATTGTATTGAAATAAATATCCCAACTAAAAAAGAATTCCAAATTTTTTATCATGATCACCCCAAAAAAAGTACTCAACAAGGTCTCCTAATAAAAAAAACATGACATACTAACACTATCAACTACTGACTATGAAAACTACTGATCAAAAAATCAGTAACCATCCCAAAAGAGAACTAAAAAGTGCCTATAATCCTCATCACAATGGTTTAATGAAACCTATCTATATCATCCATCTCATGATTTCAACCCTTCCAAATGGGTCCAATAGATATGATCCTTAATCATAGGAGATAAACCTCAACTGCTTTATCCTCGAGCAACTAGTCCCATGAAACATGGAAAAATATATCCTTATTGATACATCTTGATACCTACTTCAATAATTCATCATAAAATATGTAAAAAATCTATCCTAATATCCACAATCCATTTAAACTAATGAGCGTAACAAAACATACCATAGAATCACTTCTCAATCCCTAACCCACCAGAGAATTCTAAAACCAAACCAAAGGTAAATCCACATGGAAATTATCACCTAGTATAAAACACAATTCATATGGAATATAATATTAGAAATTAATCCACCATAATGATCTTTATGAATAAATGATCAAAATGGAATCATTATATGTCTAGTTCTAACTCAATGGTGAAAAAATAGGCAGATGTAGGGAAAATGAATATAGTTGGTTCTTGGAGTATGTGTTGTGTTACCCTAAAGTTCCTCCTTATAAAATTTGCACTGGCCACTATATGTGTACTTTTATAAATTATATGGTGTGTATGCCCTGTAAATGCTAGGTATGCCCACATGTGAACCTTCTAATTCACCTCATCCTCACAATGCATGCACCCTTACCATTTACATGGCACATTCCCCTATAACATGATGTGTACTCACACAAGTTTTACAAAATACTATACCACTTTTGGAATGACCATTTGTTTGAAATGGATATATACCCAAACATGACATGAATCCCACAAAGGGTTTTCTAGTGTTATCATTAATACCATGTACCCCTACAATATGTCTTTGGAGGAGAATAAAGAAACACCAATAGTAGAATACCACATATATTGTACTACCATGTACATGTAATTGTTTCCAAAATAATAGTATTTTCTAAAAGGGAATAACATGGGATGTGTATTATCTTGGACACACAACATTAAAATTTGTAATATGGAATGGAACACATGAAAAAATGGATAAAACCCCCAATATATCCCCAAAATTCAAAGAAATACTCAGATAAGGTCCCCAACAACACAAAAATGAATTTTTTAGAAAAACAATGATACTATGATTTATTATGATATTGTTTACATATAATAACTCTATGAAGAGGCCGTCGAAGTGCAACATTGAATATGTTAGAGTAGGTTCCCTTGAAACCAACTTTTTTTTACGTTATGATAAATATGAGTTCATTGGATGAATATTGATAAAACCATTAACAGATCATGATTATTATTTTTTGTGACATAGTATGTGATAATGTTATAAGAATAGAATTCACACTAAAAGTTCATAGAGGATCCCATCTATGATGATAACCCAGAAGTTCCATGAAACTGGTCTTGAATATATATTCTTTGTCCAAATGATATCATTAGAAGGTACAATAATGGTACATACTATTAGGGGCGGGGACTCACGAAACATGGAGGTACATTTTCTTGGTCTGCAACATTGGTAATAGACTTGAAGATATTATTAGAACAAGACCCACCAATATGATGTCCAAATTCATAAGCCTCAGTGGATGATCCAATCTATGTATGTGTTTATTGGTTCTTATACATTAATATTTTATTAATGGGTATTGTGACTCATGCACATAGATGTATTGAGGAAAATTGTGATGACAGATGTTCATAGTGAGGTAGTATATATTGGGTGTTTTATGAGTTATACTGGAATAATTCATAATGAGAGTAAGGATTTGTCACTTCTAAAAATGTAGACATCATAGTAATTTTTATGGAAATTATATATCATAACTAAATCAATAGCCATGGTGTTCACTAGGAATTTTCAATTCCGAGATATCAAATAATTAGAAATCTTGAACGTCGGCTGATGGAACATTCATGCAACCTGGTTGATTGGAGATATCAGGACAAGGATATTATATGTGACGTTATGTGTTGGTATGAGATGACATGTCATTGGGACATCAACTTATTTCTTTTTGGTGCCTTAATTCATGTCTTTAATGTAATCTTGAACTTTAGGCAAACCCAACTAATGCCAAAGAGAATGAGGTCTCGAGGGTCACACACTATGTGTAGCTAGCATCTTATTTAAATAATTTATTTATTTTAAATGTTGAATAAATATTATTCCTGGTTTTGGTATAGTAATTATTCATGTATTCTTGATCACATTTATTTCAACGCTAGTTATTATACAAAATATATTATGGGACGAATATTTACTTATTGACAAAAAATTATTTTATATTTATTTAAAAAATTAAAAGTCATTATTCATAGAATGATAAATATTAAGGTGGATTGGCAGACCTTGTTATGGATCCTATGAGAAATAATATTAAATATTATTTGGATAAATAGTATTTTAATGTAATTTTGACTAAAAGTTAACATTTTTATTTTAAAAAGATCACAATACATAGAGAAAGAAGCATCACAGAGGTCTAATGTAATGCAACCCCAAAGAGTCATTGACCACAAACATCATCCCTTCACTTGGAAATGATCCTAAATTTAAAAAAGAAACCATACCGTTGTTAGGTGAATCCCATGATGCCAGAAAATCTGCTACTGAATTCCCCTCCTGACATGTATGCAATATATCTGTGTGAGACCCCATTAGCTCTTTGTATCTCCTGACAGCATAGGCAATACTCCAAGGAATTCTCCCCATATCCAGCAATGCCCGATACAGGAGAAGGGAATCTGTCTCCACCATGGACACACGAATCTGCATGTTGTAGCACATGTCCATCCCCTTGGAAAAATCCAAGGCCTCTGCCTGCAGAGAGTCACCCTCCCTAAACGATTCAGTGAAAGCCGCAAATACTGACCCAGATTTGCCTCTCACGACACCTCCCTCATGCATCTCCCCCCACCTACACAGGAAACCGTCCAAATTTAATTTAAAACCTTCTATCAGAGGACTCCACTGAATCCAACCGCCCTGCCGAAAACCAATTGACCGAAGTTCAGTAGGTTGAGGCGGTAACATAGCATGAACTGCGGGCACCGAGTGATAGTCCGGAGATATCTGAAGCAAATATCTGACATTGCTCATCATTTTTAATTGAATGCAGGCCAAGGATCCAGAAGAGTTTTTGTGTCTACCATCATTCCTGGCCTTCAAATTTGTCCAACACCCAGCACTTAGGATGATCGATCTGGATTTTCTCTCCACCCCTTGGTTTCCAGCTCCACTAAGCCATGCCTAGAGAAAACTAACAGGAGATCCTTCATGTCCATTCCAACCGAAAAAAGCCCCATAGGTTTTCCAAATCCCTATTAAACATTCACTATCATAGAAAAGATGACCTACTGATTCTTGACTGAAATCCCTACAACACCAACACCTTGAGGCCATTTTAATCCCCATTTTCTACAGGTTATTATAGGTAGGTGGGGCCTTGTTCCGCACATGCCACACCAGAAAATTGAATTTAGAGGGGATATCTTTGCACCACAAGTACTCCCCCGATGGATCAGCATGCCCAACACTCCTCGTCACAAGATCAAAATTATTGATGGAGAAGGAACCCAATGAAGATCCCGTAAAAACCAGCCAGTAATCCTCATCTTTAGTAAAAATAGATCTGAAAAATTCAAGTTGACTCGCATCAAGAATGGTCTGTAAAAAACTAGGGTGAGTAGTCGCCTCATTAAAATTTTAGTCCAGAGTTGGACACCCCGAGAACCACAGCCTTCCCACCCTCTAGTCCTGCTACCAAAAATTGATATTCCCCCTACCCACAATCCATCAGGAGTTATGCTGAAGAATTTCCAGATATGGGAGGGTCAGGTTTCCATATCTTTGGAGATTTCCGTGTTTTAATATTCACATTTATACCATAAACAACCTTCATGATTCAGACCCATAAAGATCGGCCTTCCATTTCCTCGAAGTCAAACTTAGCATGGAGCCCCTGCATGCTACTAGATACTCTTCTCATGTTTATACCCCCTTCAGACAGGGGTCTTGCTAACCATTTCCCCGAAGCCCAATAAAGCCTACCTTCTAGCTGACCATCCCAAATGAATGACACCATAATCCTTTCCAACTTGGAAATAATACTTTTTGGGACCTTTAGATTGGAAAGAATATGCATGGTGATGGAAAAAAGAACATTTTTGACTAGTGTGATGCGGCCTCCAAAAGAGAGAAATTTGTTCTTCCAGTTATGAATTGTCCCTATAATTTTGCTTATGAGATTGTCGATGTGATGCACCTTCAGAGAAGAATTACTAATCAGATATCTGAGGAATTCCTAGGGGAAAGATCCCCCTCCCATGCTCATTATGGCTCTCAATACCCTCTCCCTGCTCAAAGGAATCCCCCTTGATGTAACTAAAAGACTTCTCTCCTTACTCACCAGCTGCCCACTCCACTTGCAATATTCCTTAAAAATCTCATTGAGGCCCCTCACTGATCATCTACACCCATTGATATAAATAATGGTGTCATATACGAACATCAATTGGGAAATTCCCCTTGTGGCATACCTATTGTGATAAGTAAGGATTTTACATGAGTTGATACCCTTGTTGATGTAACTATTGAAATCATTTTGAGCAAGAATGAAGAAGGTAGGGGATAAAGGATCCCCTTGACTAAGACCCCAACATGCCTTGAAAAAACCAAAGTTCATTCCCATGAAAGAGGTGTAAATCCAAACTGAGATAAAGCAGTAGAAAAGATGGTCAATATTCCATTTTCATAACCCCATACAATCCAGAACTATAAGAACAAAACCCCATTCCATCCTATCATACGACTTTCTCATTTCCAATTTAACAACCAAATTTCACCCGAAATACCTGTTGTTGATTCCAAGGATCATTTCTTAGACCAGCCCAATCACACCCTGGATTGACCGCCCTTTAATGAAACCGTGTTGTTCTAGATTCATCCACACGTCCAGGTGAATGGACAATCTCTTATTAAGAATATTGGCGAGGATCTTGTATGGTAAGTTACACATACTGAGGGGTCCAAATTTATCAATGGACTGAGGATTATTAACCTTCAAGATAAGAATCATTTTAGTAGCACATGCTATATGCGGAAAATCCCCTCCCTGGAAGAAACCCTGCATAGCCCGAACTAGATACCCTTTAATAATCTCCCACGAAGCCCAGTAAAATGATCCAAAAAACGCATCGGGCCCTGGATAACTATCTGGGTTCAAGGTCCAGGCCACTTCATACACTTCATCCTCATCCGAAAGTCTTTTTAATTAAGTATCGATGACCTCTGAAACCCTACTGACCGTAAAAAATCTCAGCATCACCACTCAGTTATCCCCTGACATGGTAGGATTAGGATCTTCTAGTAAAGATTGAATGGATTCATTGATCATAACCCCAAATTCCTCCCAATATATAGAGAAAGATCCATCCTCCCTGCATATATTGGGCCTCTGGACTCACCGACGTTCCTTGATACAGGCATGAAAATACCATGTATTCCAATCCCCCTCCTAAAGCCATCCACCCATGCTTTTTCTCTAGCCACCCTATCCTGTTTAAGCAGGCTATCAAATAAAGAGTCTTTCATCCGTGTCAGTTCAGAAAAAATGGATTCATCCCACACTTGTTCCAAACTCTTCTCTAGATAATACACCTTCTCACTGATCTTAATGACATCATGGTCGCGGGCTGGGATGGATCTCCTCTATCTTCATAGAATAATTATAACCTGCCAAAACTTGTTGTGAAAAGTAGTCTATGGATTCCCCCGGTAGTGCGAGTCCCAAGAATCTCTAACCACTTATATGAAACCTGGTTCCTGCACCCAAGATGAGGAAAACATATCATGTTCCTCCCGTGACACACTCGCACCAAGGGAAATGTGTAGTGGGGAATGATCAGACAAACTCCAAGTCAAGTGAGCAACTTGGGAATCTGGGAACATGTATATAACAAAATTAGTCATCAGGAAATGGTCATGCCGACAATATGAGAACCTCCCCCCATGTTGCTTGTTGCACCAGGTAAAGATAATGCCCTCAAAAACCACATCCAACAAGCCACTCTAAGCCATGAAAGAAACGAAAGAATGACTGACATTCCTGGGGAAAGATCCACCCCCTTTTTTCTCCTCCATACTATCCACAATGTTGAAATCTCCCCCAACAATCCAGGGAGTTGGAACATGATTGACGACCTCCATATCACTCCATAAAGACTCCTTGTCTTGATCCTTGCAAATGGAATATATAAATACGAAGAAAAACTCTTGGATCCCACCAATTATCATGGTGTTATGAAACTGATCCGTTGTACTCAAGAGATCAACATTGATGTGGCCTTTCTGGAACAGCCAAATATGACAATTAGGAGGGTCCACATGTAAAAAGACATGATCTTTTGGCCTCTGAGCAAACTCAGAGATGCTGCTGGATGCATGTTTTGTTTCCAAGAAGGCCACCAGAGAACCATGATTATTTCTTAACTCACTAAGAAGAAAATATGGCTTGACCCTGGCGCAAAAGCCATGACCATTCCATATTCTGGATTTAAACATTGACATACGCTCGTCTGGATTTGGCCCCAGAATCCTAGCCATTTACCTTAATAGAAGAGATATCACTACCACCCTCATCAATTATGGATTTTGACCTAGTTTGAACACCCATGTGCACCTGTGAGGAGGAGGCCATAGTAGATAGTTCACTGCTCGACAACACCCTGCATGGGACCTCTGGAGAATCAAAGCACATGCCCTGACCTTGACTCTGATCCTCAAGAGAGGGAATCCTCTGGATGAAAAGGATTTTTTTGCACTACTGGCGATGAGGGATGAGATGTGATCACTGGACCAGGCAAAGAGGAAGAAACCATAAGACAAGGATCCAATAGAAGGAGGGGAATCACCTCACAATGATGGAAATCATGCTGATCATACAGGCCTGACTCAACCTCAGAGATGGAAGAAATAAAACTACTTGTGGGACCACTGAAGTTAACCATTGGTTACCGATGCCTAAGGAATCTCTTGATGTCCGTCTCGGAGGAAAAGTGCTATGCCATTGTCGGGGGAATCTTATAGCCTCTTCCCAGGGAACTCTTAATAGGAACCAGCGCGCCACTAGAGGAGACCCTCCCGTCCCCTGCATACATGGAAGATAAAGTCGCCGATGGAAAATCTGGGAGACCCAAAACCTTACCACATTATCTTCTACTTACCATAGAGAGTATAGAAAGGCCCCGATTAGAAGACCTAGAATGCCCCTGGACAACAACACCCTTCGAACGCGCTTTGCGGCATACCTGCAAGAAGTGTCCATAGAGATGAAAAAAGGAGAAGTATCTGGGATAAACAGGATAAACCAAGTGTTGAAGCCTATCCTGCTGCCCTTCAATCTGCAACACCATATGATCCTACAATGGGAAGGAGAGATCCATCTCAACGCAAATCCAGGCTACTGACGCCTCCGCCAAATGGAGAGTGCGATCAACCGCGCATAGGAAGGAGCCTAATGAATCCCAGACGAACATCAGAAAGGGTTCACTCATGAATGGAAGAGGTAACCCCGACATAGAGATCCAGATCACCATGCGAGAGCATTCTCTTCCATGATGAGCATCCATCGACCACCACAAAAGGGAGAACCTCCAGCGCCCCACAGACCAAGGCCTCTTACACCAGGCAGAGACAAAATCTTCCCGCGACACCAACACTATGCAAAACGATTTTCAATTCAGAATCGACACCAAGGCAAGACGATCAAGATGCCAACGCCTCACACAATAATGGTAAAATTATAGAGAAGGCTTTTCCGTTCCAAACCTCGCGACCAACATCCACTGGAGATTCAATGCCACCTCCGCAAACGATGCCGCTGAAACCTCGAGCACCGACAAACCATTTTCCAAAAAATATGAAGCAACATACATGCCCACCGAAGCATCACTCTGAGGCAGATCCAAACCCGAAACAAGCTGATGAAGAAGTGATTCCTTGAGAGAGAGACTAGGGGGGCGAGGAAAACCCTTGCTGGACGCTGAAATTTCTGGCTCCGAACCCTTTTTCCAAAAATCAGATCCGACCTCCGGGGCTGCCGGCACAGCGCTCTGAGGAAGATGGCCACCCAGAGGAAGATACTAGAGGCAGACATCCTTGAGAGAGAGACTAGGGAGGCTAGGCAAGCCCACACCGATCGCCAGAGTGCCCGGCACCGAGGAGGACGTGACCTCGTGGAGCGGCAGAGCATTGGGTGGGAGAGCATTTGAAAAATCAACCTTCCTCATTTAATGTAATTTTAATTTTAAGAACATCTCTTGGAAATAATATCATTCCTATTATTATTTGACAAGGGGATTTACTATAGAATAATAAAATAATTAACAACACCTGTGTTATTTATTTATTATTAATTAGTGAATTAAATTTGTTAAGAACAATTTAGGGAAATAATGCCATTTCTATTATTCTTTAACATGTTATTTTAACATGGAATAATAAATTATATAATGAAACCTATTATAATTATTTATTATTACTAAGAGAATTAATTTTATATTTTTGTTATTATTCTCTATATATGCCAAGGGGCCATTCCATCGGCAAACCAATTGTTATGCAAACAACATACTTGGAGAAAAAGATATCGAGCAAAGAGAACTATTCCCTATCCATGAATGATCTCAAGAATGAGAGAGATCCTTATCAACCAAACATATGTGAAATCATTGGAAGCAATTCTCTAGGCGATCGAAGGTATACATCACATGTCAAAATATCATCCACTATAGAAATTATAGATTCCATCGGAGACATCCAAAAATACTTTGGGTATGTGTGGATCACCTTTATAGGATTCTTATCCTTGTATTATACATCGCAAAGAATATGCACTTCAGTCCCTTGGTCAGAAATATCAATGAAGAATGAATCACCATAGAGGTAATTCTGTAATTTAATTAAATTAAATATAAACAAATATTTCAATCTTATCTTTTCAGTTCTAGGTTCTATCCTTTTTATTTTATATTTTATTCAATACTTTTGATATAGGCGTTCATCATCATATTGATCTCAGATTAATCATAGATTTTAGAAATTTTAAATGTTTGGTACACATCTAAGATACACTACTGCTGCCCCCGGAACCTATAGAATCAACCACCTAATGTCTCCACACTCTGATCTTTGCCTTGAGTGAGCCCCTAGTTCATCTTCCTCTATCTCTCTTTCCACCCACTTTACTTATATCTCCCATATCCAAATTCTTTCAAATCCCTTACGGGGTTTTCATTAGAATCCCAATGGAAAATATTGAAAATAAATATGAAAAAATTTAATGGTTTTGGAAAGGAAAAAGGGAAAAATGAAATGAGGAATGAAATTAACACCCATTCCCAACACAATGTTATGCCTCGACTTGGAAAATATACATTTTTGAATAAAAAGGGTGTGATAATTTCAATATGATGATACTTTTTAATGATATCACTAAAAAAACATAGTTTAATAATTTAATATTTAATAAATTAAAAAATATATATTAATTGAAAATGATAATTCCATGGATTTAAAAAAACAGCCATCCTTGTGTAAAAACCATATTCCCATTCAAAATAGGTGGCTAGAAAAATAGTCCTTATTATCTTATAGGAAAATTTACCATTTTCCATTGAAACACTTTTGAGACCATAATTTTTATATATCACATAATTTTTCTAACTCATCAAAACACAACGTATCACAAACTCCCCTAAAACATTCTTCCCTCCTAGGGGAATCATCGAGTAATAACTGAAAACTATGCTCCCCATCGCACCCTAGCACAACTAATGCAACATCGACCATCCAATGAAAAATATCAGAATATCCACAACTCACTCCTAATATGTGTAACATTATTATCCCACCTATTGATTCTCTATTTTAATTGAGTTTCCTTATCATCCCCTCTTTTACAAATCAAAATCCTACATGACCAATTTTATTTCTATCATTAAACACAATGTATTGTTTTTAATAAACTTCCCAATCCTTTGACCGTACATGAAAAAATCACACATTCTTATACCACTAAGAACCACAACCCCAATTCTATGTAAACAAGTTAATACAAGGCTCAAAACCTACTATAGAATACATCATTATCCCCACCATAAGGATTCCATTATAATTTGTTTGAATGTTAACATTGACAA
This sequence comes from Viscum album, assembly GCA_963277665.1. Lineage (NCBI taxonomy): Eukaryota > Viridiplantae > Streptophyta > Magnoliopsida > Santalales > Viscaceae > Viscum > Viscum album. The sequence goes on from OY728128.1 coordinate 67,589,600, forward strand.
ACAACACAAGGGATTTATTGTAATCAATATAGGATAACACACATGGGACCACTAACCATGATCATCATGCAGTTCAATTCCTACCAATTGGGGGATTATTAAAAATCATAAAAATTGAGTCATCATCCCTAGGCCATGTTAAAATACAAAACTATAATCCACTTGAGAAGAGATCTAATACATAACGATCCAAACAATGCTTCCAGTATGCTACCAAAAACTCAAACCAAAATCACCAGGTTCAGAGGTACAACCAAACTATACCACTCAATATAGCCATGAGATATCAAGAACTCCTATTAATACACATTTCATACTCTAGAAATATTCATGCCGAAATAAACCCTAATGAGAGTTGAACTTAATAAACACAAGACCGAATAATAGCTACACCCACTCAATCAAACATTTTTTTTCTAGAACATGAGACCCACCCAAATACCAAGTTGAAAAAACAAATACCAAATAGCTCCCTCTAGGGAAATAAAAATATTTAAATTTAGAAGAATAACCACATCAAGGAAACACATTCACAAAAAAATCATATCATAAGGTATCATTTTCCTCATCAAACATCTAAAAAGGTTCTCATATCCCATTACCAACCGTCGAAGTCTCAATGAATCCCCCGAAACATCTCCATCATTATAAAATTTTTATCTACATAATCTAAATGATGTTTGATCAGAAGAAATTATTTATACATGTTGGTTAGTAGAGTTTATTTACACCAAAGAGATATAAGTGATTCAATATATCAGTCAGTGGGACAATTTAAGCAACTCAACCTCAAATTATAGTAAAAACACCACAAAATGGAAGATCTCATTTGATTATTGTGTTCCTAGAATGATTCAGGAACATATTACTCATTTCCACTATACATGATACAAAAACAAGAATAAAACATTAATCCAAATACCCATATACATTACATTGGTTGAAATAAAACAAATTAAAAAAGGAAACCATAAATAGAAATACAATTCAATGAAAAAATAAAATTAATATCAACCAATGTGTCCATGACACACCATCCCTATATCCATATAAAATTTTGACACTTTCCAAGAACCCTCATCTAACAACTCTTAAAATAAAAAAACCAGATATTTATTGTAACGCCCCGACCACAGTAACCCAGAGTCGGTTCATTATTACATAACATTGGCATGATCACAGGAATGATCAAATCTCGAAATACCGATTGGTTTAGTAGCCTTGGAAACACAAGATATATTCATAAATTTTTACATTACATCATAAAGTGAAAAACTACTACAACAACATAATCTCCATATCCCACACTCATATCCCTACATACTATCCCTGCAGGTCATTCATAACTTACTTCTTCACATCATGGGAAAAATAAAACATAGAAAAGGGGTGAGCTCAAATGCCCAGTAAGGATAACAATATAGCGGAAACTTTCAAAAATAATCTTAAACATTTGAGGCAATGTATAACTAAAACAAAAGCCTTTTAAAATTGAACTTCAACATAGTATGGAAAAGGTAAAATGAAATAATGCCATTTACTTATTCACATGGATATTCTACTAATCGAATAATCACAAGCAGTATCAATAACAACTTTCATAATGATGGAATGCATAATGCCAGACTATCATAACCACATAGCCAAGGCTTCGTGCCAAGACTACAAATAAGATTTTGCCAAGTCCTTGTGCCAAGACACTAGTTTGTCTCATGAGACCTACCATTGCATCGAGGAGCTATAGCGGGCTCCACCCGTCACATATTAAATCCAATGCATTCCCATATGAAAAGGTTTAAACATAACATAAACATTCATATTAAAACTAGAATACAAAATGTCAATATTTTCACCATAAACCATGAATGGTATAAAAATAGGACATCCACAGTCAAACATATCACAAATCCTTCAATATAATATAGAAGTTTTTTATCATAATAAATCAACTTCAAATAAGCTTAAAATCCATCAAAGGATGTTGACATAGATGAAATCAAAACTATTTGAGAGAAATATCCTTTTTCTCGAAATCATTGAAAAGTCACACATTTATAAAGGAAGTAATTTTAAATAGATTTTTGAATCAAAGTGTCCCATACGAATTTGAAACATTTTAAAATAAATATCATTTCAAAACCTTCATGTCCATAAAAATAAATCCTTAAAATCATTTTGAAAACATGGACATTAATTAAAAATATTTAGAAAGATAAATCTTTAAAACATTTAAAATTATGATCTTGATAAAGTGTACCTTTAAAAAATTCTTAAAATAGTCATTTTGAAATCATTTAAAAGTCACATAATTATAAAATAAAACATTTACTTGAAAATATTCTTATAATCTTGTAAGGGAAGCTTTGACGATTTTATAACGGCAGTAAATAGACACACACGCCGTATAAGTTAAAAAAATATTCCTACCTTAAATTTGTCGAAAGGTAAAAAGTGCCTTGTTTTGAAAACGATGGAAATATTACATTAATTAAAAATAAGGGTATAAATGACTTTAACCCATATTCTTTTTAAATATTAAAAATATTTTGAAATACATTTCGAAGAAACATGGATGTGTATGGTAAAGATATCTCAGTAGATAATTGCGTATAAACAACCTCGGATAATGAAAAGATTGTGAAATAAACCCTTACCTTATATTTTTCCTTTGTTGAGGTAGATTAAACTCCTGTATAATAGTGAAATAATTGTTATTAAATTATAAAAGAATCATATACATTCATATGATATCATATATGATCTTTTAACATTGATTTGTTAATAATATCTTAGTATTATCGTTATTTCAGGTGTTAACTTACTCATTTTCTTTTATATGTTTTGTTACGTAAGCCATGTTTGTAAAGGATAGGTTGTATCTTAATCATATCCATAATTATATCAAGTCCATAGATACTATTATTAATCATCAAATGAGAATTATAATTGAATGGATACGATGGAGAATGAATCTCATCGTGTTCGTGGAGACGGTAGTCCATACGTACGCACGAGCGACAACATCATTATTTTGATATTAAAATAATATATAAATGGATGTTATATCATATATACAGAATCATTAACATGTTATATTTATTATTTACATGAGTTACACATCATTATTATACCCATCCAAATAATAATATATTGAATAACAATTACACCACGACGTGGAGATGGTAAGCTGTACGTACGCACGTATGGTGACATGTTATTCAAAGGGTGGATATAATACTGAATATGGTTGTACAATATTTATAATAACATCAAATTATATATATTATCCTGGAGTTATTATTTTAGAATGGTAATAACAAAGGTAGAAGAAGTGGAAGAAGAAAGGAACTTGGAAAAGGGTGGTGAAATGATTACCTCTTCTTCGGGTTCTTCCTTTTGATTTGATCAAAAGGGCTACTTATGATGGTTTTCTGAACAAAATAAGGCCTATATGTTGTAGTGAGTGAAGTTGGGATTGTATTGGGGTAGAGTTTGGCCGAACCAAAAGGCTTTGATGGTGTGAAGAAATGATAAGGAAGAGTTCCCTTTTATAAGAGGGGTGAGGGGCCCCTTTGGAAAAGCTAGAAATATTAATTTATAATAAATTCATATTTGGTTTCTAATGGCTCCAAAGTAGATTATTTAAATTTTAATGTGGGTATGGGTTGAAAAAAACTCAACCAATAGAATTTAGACAGGTTTGGGTCATTATATTAACCTTATCTTTAAGTATTAACTCTTAGTTAATTAGTTTCACTTTTACAATGTGTCTTTGTATTTTTATATAATAAGGTTAATTAACATACTATATACATCCAAGAGACCCCCAAGTGGTCCATTAATCATACAAATATCATTATATATGTCTCTTGGCCGAACCATAGATTTTTAGGAATTTAATATCAATTAATATTATAATATTTGTTTTAAAAACTATTTTATGTCAATTTTGACACTATTCAATAGTTGATTTTTGTGAAACTCATAACAGAATGTTTACTTCGAAAAAATTTAATTACATCATTAATAACATGTCATATTAACTTATAAAATTAGTGTAATTAATAAAAAGTATCAAATTATATTTATTTGTGTATTTATAATATCAATTATTTTAATTTTTCACTATTATGGTAATTACTGCATCATTATTGGGTCATAAATAAATTAAATTATTTAACATCTAAAAATTATAAATAAAATATCATTATTTATGAAATAGTATTATCTTTCTAATGAATATTTATAGTCTAAAATCCAAATTATATAACCCTATGTAAAAATAGTTTTTCTAAAAGATATATGCTTGTGTAATTTTTGTATTCATTTTAACTTAATTAAAATAAAGTGTCCCTATCACCTACAAGTGGGACCATGGGGTCCCAAAATCAACCCAAAGATGCCCATGGTCGAATATGTATCAACCAATAAGGTTAGGACCCGTTTTATGGTAATTTTTATTATTATTATATTATTTTTTAACCCTTATTTACCGGATTTACCTTTAACCATGGTAAATAAAATATTTACCGCAGTAATTATTGAAAATGTCTAAAAATAAAAGTTACCTATTTACACAATTTGAAAATCATGATTCCAATTATGGAATCCATTTTTCTAAATTCGAAACACAGAAGTGGCAGAAATTAATTTAAAATTAATTCCTGTTGTTAAAACAAAAAGCGTGTTTTTAAGAGATAATAACTATCAAAAGATTGACACTTGTTTATGTCCGTTTTAATTGTAAAATTATTTCCAATGACCAAAGTTGTATTAAATGGTAGAAATATATTCTAAATATACTTTAAAAGCACTCAAATTCATAATTTATCACTATTAAATATTTTGATTAAAAAAGTTGTTTTTAATTAAAATTTAGTAATTTTCACTATTCATCAAAATAATAAAGTTATCTAAAATGTACCAAAATTTCACCTTAGGATAAATTCGATATTCCTAATCCAATAACTGAGTCCATTTTGAAATATAAAATATATATAATTTCAAAAATTAGGTATTACTATTCATAACGGCTAGTGTGATTGGTTATGGTGTGTTAGAACTCGGTGTTGCGTATAACACACGCTATCACATTATTCAAAGAGAAGCGTACCGTTGAAGCTTGGGATGTTTCATTTTAAATTTTTTATGTCCCCATTTAGTCAAAAAGTTTAAAATATTGTATTTAAAAAGGGTTCACTATTAAAAGTTGGTAAAAGTGCAATACTAAAAATGAATTTGTTCATACATTATGTCTAAGAAACTCATAATATGGATTCTAAAATTATAAGGATTATATAAAGGTTAAAATTTAGTTAATACTATTCATAACCACTTTTGAACGGCTTTTTTGTAAGTCGTGGTGTGCTTGAACATGGTGTTGCTTTTAGTGCAAGTTATTGAATTATTTTGAAGAAATAACACACTATGAAATCTTGGGGTGTTACATTTATGGTATCATATTGAAACAATACAACTTGATTTTACATAACATATCAACTAATCTATCCTACCATAAGTCCTCAAGAATTCCTCACAAAGCACCTAAGTTTGAGGACTAGTGATGTTTGTAAATAAAGATATAGTGGGGTGAAAATAACATATGGTGAATGTGAAATAAAAATTTAAAATGATTAAAAAAACATAAGGATAAATATGATAGTACTCTTAATAAATAAAAATAATTAAACCATGAAATAAAAATGGAATTCACTGTAATGTCAAGAAAAATAATATTTGGAAAAAAACACTTCTGTTCATTCACTATGCACAACAGATATAAAAAATAAACAAAATTAAAATAAAATAAATAATTCTCTAATACCATCACCGATATAAACAACATACATGGATTCCATGAAGCTCGAGCCTAACCTATTTAATATTTAGACTCCACACGAGCAGCTCCACCGAATCCTAAAACACGGATCTATAACTCCATGTATTTTACAACTTTTTCTCCTACATGAATGTAGACATCAGATCATCATAGAAACACAGATCTACACATACATGTGGTTAGAAATAAATCATGTCAGGGAAACCGATGGTGATCCTATAATATAATTCTATTAGAAGTACATGAACATGTGATATTACCACCCTAGATAAAGACTAAAAAAAGATAGCATAAAAGAAAAAAAACTACAAAAAAACTAACAGGGTAAAAATGAACAAGGTAAAAAAATAAAACAATGGGTTCTATCCTGACACTTGAGTCATGTCTACCCCTACATTGGCCCCTATAAAAGATTTATTGCAGGTGGCTCACCCACCCACACATCGAATGGTGCAAACAAAACATATAAATATGATCTAAATGGTATGTAAACATAAATGAATTATTGATAGACCCAATGTAATAACCCTATATTTCTAAATATAAAAGTGCATCTACCAGGATATAGGACACCAATTGTACAATCTGAACAATAATGATTCACATCATAGTTGACACAAATAGAGAATTTTCCTTCCTAAAACCCTATCATAATGAATTGGGAACCAGCTATAAAACTAAAAAATAAATGGGATTTATATATAAACCTTGGGGAGAATTATACCCATGGGAATGGGAACACATTTCATCTATGATTATGAAACCTACTCTATGAGTGCATTATCATTTCAGGGGCATGAAGTCACTCTTGAAAGTGTGATATCTAAATGATAGTGGGGTTTATATCATATACAACACCAATTTACATCATTGTCAAATCTATAAAAATCATGAAGTGAAGGAGAGAGACATATTAAATCTCTAGGCCAATGAAAAATCAATATTTTACCAAGGGAATACACCCAAACATTAATCTAAATAGAACATCATAAAAATTACCTATATAGAACTGCCTAAAAAATTCAACTGGAAATAAAGAGTGGAATGATATTTCTTCCAAACCTACAACAAAATAGATGAACTAGAAGAACTGATCAAATCAATTCAAAAAATGCATAGGGTATTTCTTAGGACCAAGAATCATAACATCCATAAATGAATCCATAGGATATCAATGGATAATCCTTGGGACATACAAAAACATGGTAATCCTATGGTCCATGAGGTCATAGAATAAATTTACATCATAATGGGGAGTTCCATGTTGCACCTAAGATGTCATTCCATTCCCAGGAAAAATATCCAATGTTATCCCAAAAGAAACAATATGAAAAATAACCCCTATGAGGTGTTCCCCTAGATCATCTAAAACACAAGGATCACCTAGTTTAAAAAAACCAAAAAATCCCTCAGTACCTTTCTCTTGATATCCATTTAACAGTAAACACAATAGGAATACACAAATAAAATAATTCATAAAATTTAATTCCAAATGGTCCTCCGATCATTGTCAAATTTAGTTCCCTATAGTGGCTCCCCATTACAATATAGACCCTTCCACATAGGTATTTTCAGTCACCCACTTCTGAAACCACTAATAATTCTTTTAATAACCATCCAAAAATTATATCCTCAAGAGTATAACAAAATAAACATAAATAAATAATCAACTCAAGTCATCTCAAAATTGTTTCACAAGTCTAATAAAATCAACTCATCTGAACTCAATTTTATAGTAGTTTAGTTTATAAATTGATATATAACTAGTGAGTGGGGAATTCATCCACAGTTGATGGAGAATTATTGAAATATTATAAGATGCCATAATTTTGTGGTATACACATATCATCAATCATGATTTCATTATTGTTATGTCACACAAATATTTTATTTATGTTTTATTGAAAAAAATGAAAATAAATAAAATTTAGATTTGACTGTAACACTTATTTGTTTTTCACTAATTGGGAGTATTTATATACTAAAAGACACCCATGAATGTTTGAACATGATTTTAGTGCAGTTAAATAAAAAAGTGAGGTTATAATAATTATTTCATTTTATTTTGAATTAATTAATAAATTACTAATGGCATAATTATTTAATTACTCAGGTTTTTCTTGGTTTTGTGGCTCAGGTGATTGAGATGAATTTGGTTGATCATGAACATGGTTGGAAACACTTTGATGCGACTTAGATGTACATATAAACACATGTAAATAATTGGATAATAATCAATTTATTTTGCGGGTTTCATAAACTAACTATATTTTTTATTAATTTATATATGGAACGTGTAACCACGTTAGATTTTTTTTAAAATAATTTTTTTTCAGGAAATTTAATCTTCTTCATATTCTTCATTTAATATAACAGAAAATTTATTGTTTTATATTTAATTAATATGATTGAATTATGTAATTAAAAAATAATGATTTCCATGAACTAGATGAAACATAAATATTATTTTTATTTACACAGAATGCTGAGGTAAGATTTCATTAGATTCAACAATGACTTTCCTCAATGGCTTGGGTAAAACACAAGACATATATTTACAGTAATATAATATATTATTAAAATATTTTTATTTAATATATATAATATATTAACAAGATTTTAAATCAATATTTATGAATATTATTATCTAAATTATGAAAATATATTTTTTACACAAATATAAGATGAATTTATGGGTTACAAATTAATTAGAAAGGAAAATATAAGATGAAATTATATATAAAAGATATATTTTTATTTATATGATACCAAAGGTGTTTTAACTTTAAAAATTAAATTAATTATATTTAATTAGTTAAATTAATATAATATTTATGTTATATATTCTATAAAAGTTTTTTTCATATTCATCTAATGGATTTTATATACATAATATAAGAACAACGCAAATTGTATAAATAAAACCATTTATTTTGTTACATTCATTTTTAATATATTTTAACGGTGAAGTAATTTTAAATACAATTTTGGGAAATTTTATAAATTTAATATGTTAATATATAATTAAACTTTGAATTTGACACATGAAAATTACTTTAAGATGATCTGTTGGTATTTTTTTATATGGTTTCATTTCTTAATGTCAAAAAATACATTATTTTAATTCAAAAATAATTTTATAAATAATTTATTTTTGTTGATAAATAAAATTATAAAATGTTTTAAAATTTAAATTAGTAATTTTTATCCATAAATAAAATTTAGGATATTTTAACCAATTTAACATTGAAATTGGATATAAAAAATAGAAAAACTCAAATTATTTTTTTATTAAAAACCTATATTGTCGTCCCAAATGAGGGATTAATGTTAAATTATTTTTCACAATTTCAATGATTTAAATTTCTAAAAAAGTATTAAATAATTTTAGAATGAATAATTTAATGATTTATGTAAGTTAAACTTAGTAAATGACCATAAATAATAGTCAACGTAGTTAGAATTAAATCAAGCAATAAAAGGTAAAATTAAACTTAACAAGGGACAAACTATAAACATAATGGAAAAAATGACAAATAAATTTTTACAAAACCAATTTTAATTCCATTATTATTCCATTAACCTCCTATTAATTTGTTTTATGGGTTTCTATGAGTTTTTATATGAAAAAATGTGGGTATAACGATATGTTTCAAAAATAAAATGTGAGTACTTTTCTCCCATATAAACACCACCACCTCTCCCCATTTGTCACACCTCTCAAACCACTTAGGATGAGACAAGATCTACCCAATAAACTTCCAAACATCAGCCCATTCCTTATATAATTTTACCTTTTTGAAGAAATTAATCCATAAATCTATATTTTTTAATCCAAAAGGAGTTACCTAAAGAAGATGTAGCGTCCTTCCTCATGGTCCATTATGTTATTTTCATTCTACACCAACTGTACTATAATTATTACATGATTACAAAACCAAAAAAATATACTGAATATACTGATATTTTTTATTCTAGTATTTTCACCTTCTCTTACAAAAAATTATATTTAATGGGTAACTGATATTCTAGTTATGTGACAATGAACTATTACCTTACAAAACGTTGATTTATTGTTCTTCCCTTTACCCCCTCTCATAGTAATAATTATGGTATAAAATATGATTACATATAATATGAATGATATTTAAAATTTATTTAATTCTATTTGATTCTTTTAAATCAAAATATTTTATTCTTTTCATTTTTTCAAAATATGATAATTGTTTTGGAGAAATTATGGACTACCACCACCTCAAAGTGATGTGATTCGTTGAAACACTACATGAAATTTCTAAAGGATGTGTTTAGTGAAAATATATGATATATATATATATGAAATAATAATTCTACTATAACTATATCTTATAATAAATTATGAAGTTTACTGTTTTGTTTCTTCCAATATAAAAAAACAAAAAATAGGTAATGCGTACGTACGACATACCGTCTGAATGAATTGTGTATTGTATTTCATACTTTATATAATGAAAATTAATATAATATAAATATAATTAATATAAATTATACTTATATCATGGTTTACATTTTTTATACCATGATATATGTTTAAGGATCTATGATATTTCTAATTAAAAAACATGTGAAAAACAAAGGGAATATCTCCCATAGTGAAACCATTATAATGAGTTTTTTTAACAAGACGGTAATATATTGTCACAATAAAACTATATATTCTATTATATATTAGAATATGGTTCTGAAATAGATTTATAATATAATTATATCTATTATAAAGTAATTTTTTATGTGTACGATATGATTCATGACACAATATAAAAGAATTTCATCTCATGTTTTGTTTATGTGAGCTACATGCCATGTTCAAATCATATTTTTTATATGTGATGTGTAAAATTAAAATAATTTTATTACATGATTATTATAGTTAAATTAATCGGTATTTTTATATCTATATTATGATATTTATTTCATGGTTTTTTTGTTTCAAAATTTAAAAAATTTGAATTGTATTTTTGTCTCAATATGTCTTCATTGAGACGCATTCCATGTTGTGAGCCTATATTTTTAATATGTGGTGTATGTACTACATTTTTCATGGTATATCATGAATATTATTATATTATTGTTAGTATAATATTAACTAAATTAAAATTTCTTACATGGGGAGTATAATTCGATGTTACCATATGGTAAGAGTTTATTGAAACAATATCATCATTTATCGAGATTGTATTTCATTATGCATCCATTGATGAAATATTTTAATCCTCATCTTAATATAACCCATGAATTTTATTCTCCTATGTATATTCATGATATAATAATGAATTGGACCCTTTTTCAACTATTTGGTACCTAAGATGAATAATAATGTGAATTTAATAAAGTTTATCTTCACCTATCTCTTTGGTCAAAAATTCTTATTCATTCATAACCATGTTTTCTAAAGAAAACCATTTTCAAAATGGCTTCAAGATTATTTTATATGTAATCAATGAAAAAGGTTATAAATATTTTTTAATTTTAATTATATCTTTCTAAGGGAAAAGGTTTCCAAATTGTTCATTATTACTTTATATGTTTTCAAGGAAAAATATTTTCAAAATGTAAAAAATATTTCATTATATGTCTAAAAGTGAAAGTTGTTTTTAAAATTATTTCAAGGCATATTTATATGATTATAATTATTTCTAATGATTTTTTAATTAATTATTATATTTTTGAGACATATTTTTAAATGATAAATAGATATTTACCACAAGGAAATTTTTTGAATGTATAAATTTAATTTTTGTCTATATAATATGCCATCCATTGGTGTTACTCTTGTTTTTAAAGGAAATGATCGGAATGTTGAATTAATATTCATTATTATAAATAATTATGTCTTTATTTCATGATATTTATGAGAACCCCTTTCTCTTTCATGAGTAATATTTTTATGATCCTTTCCCCCCTTAGACTGGTTATATGATTATAAGACAAATGTCCCATCAAAGTGTTATACTAGGATGAATGATTGGAAAACTCGCTTCTTTTAATGGGTTATTCTAGGATTCAATTATTATGAAACCTATAAATTTTCCATAGGTTATTATATGATTACATTTTTATGGTACCCATTTAATTTCATGAGTAATGATATGATGTTTATCAATACCATCTCTTTTTATGGGTCTTGGTATAAAGAATGTTTTATTATCTTATGGAAAAATGTATGTATGATTTTACCATGTGATGGGTGAGACAAATATATCCATCTAATTAATTGGGTAGCAATAAATGTTTTATGTGCTCATGACTGTTCATAAGAGGGTATCCCAAGATCAAAATAATAGGGGACATGAGAGGGTATCCCGTGCCCAAAATAAGAGGAAAATTTAATCCTAAAACAAGAGGGAACACATGTGGAAATCCCAATCCTAAAAAAAAGTGGTTAAATGAGTGGAAACCCCATGATTGAAGCATGTACACATGTTATAAACCCAATCCAAATATATTGTTATGGTATTTGTTGGTATTTTAAACATATTATTTTCAGTGTATAAGTGTAGACCACAAATTTCATGTCTTATTCCAATGATATTCTTATTTTCTTGTTTCCCTTATTATTCATGTCTTATGAATTTCAAATAATTATTCATTGATTCCTTCTTATGATATTTGATATGAAGATTATGATATTTTAATGTCATGATCATATTATTAAACCATTATGCTCATTTTATGCTTATATAATTCCCATGTTTACCCTAAATGGGGACATGTGTTCAACCGTTTTTATGTTTCCTTCTATAGGATATGAATATATGTATAATTTATGGTGTTTCTAAGAATGGTGATATTCATAGAGAACATAGTGTGATATAATGTAGTTTAATCATGTACTATAATTAAAAATTCTATGTTTCCATAGTTAGTAAACTAAATCATTCATTAGGCATCTATTTGGGCAATGATATATGTATTCAAAAAAATATGATATAATGTCTATGTATATTAATAATAGGTCAATATTGATTGAATTAGAGAGAATTTTTTGTCATCTTTTTGAAATTCAGATGAAAAAATATTATTGAGATCCATATTTATATTTCTACGGATATGCATACTGATGTCTCTAAGGATATTTATAAGTATTAATTATATTTTAAAAAAATATCATTGAATATTAGAAAAGGATTTAATGAGTGGATTCGTAGTAACACATTTAATTCTGAATAATATAGTTGGAAGTGTCTCTATCACAAATGTACCTAGAAGTATCAAATTCGATAAGGTGTATTGGTTCCGACTCTGCATATACTGGTACATAATAACACGCCTTACTGTGAACCAGGTTGACACTCCTTGGGTATATGACTAAGAAATTGAAAAAATCATCAGGATCCATTAGGAATGATTTAAATGGTTGTTCATAATGAATACCTTGGATAATAAAAAGGTGTCATGGTTTAATAAAGATGTCATAATTTATACACTATTAAAGTAAATTTTCATGATTATGAGGTTTTCATCTATGATATATGTTTCTGACCTTGTCCTTTATGGTTATAGTCATTAAAACAAGTACAAAGAACATTTTTAAAATTTATTTTTTCATATGTGGAATTTATTGTAATCACGATAATATATCTCCCATGTGTAAATGTAATAAATAGAATCAAGAATGTGTTATGATTATTTTTTATATTAATGAATATAAAGACAATGAAAATGACATTTAAAACATATGTGTGGTTATTATACTATTTGTTACATTAAAATTAAGATGTATGATTATATTTAGGTTGATTAAACTCAAGAAAAGATTCATATTCCAAGTTCATGGAAAGAATATCTAATGAAAAATTTTATACTTCCTGAAGTAATGAATTACGAATAATGTTGGATGAAAGAATTATTAATGTTTTGGAATTTAAATATTATTCTATATGAATCCTGAAATATATAATTATTTTATGTATAAGTTTTACATATGTATTAAAAAGGATATTTTGAATGCTGATGAAGACATCGAAATGTTGTATTTTTATTAAGGGAAGGTAACCCTTAAGGTTACAAGATGCTGAGAGAATTGTGTTTATCTATAATTAATAGATAATTAATTTGGATAATGTATATTTTATTTCACTAAATACCATGGATATGATATTTAATTTGAAGAAAAAGTGGTATATGTCACAACGAATGAACATTAAAAAATATTATATTCTAGTAATATAATTAATATCTTTTGGAAAATGGAAGGTTACATGTCTTTTGAAAAGGATTTTTGGAAATTCTGGTTATTATTTTTTCGTAAGATAATAAATTATAAATTTACTCACATTTTTTGAATGTAACAAGAAATAGTAAATTAGTGATATATATGGGACCAATTTTAAGCTGATTTCATGACCTTCTTTCTACTTTTTTTATTTCATCATTCAGAAGTGTTATACATGCCTCAATGGCTCAAAGGCCTTCATTTTTATTGATTTTTTATAACCCCTCTTTCAAGGGATGTGAAGGAACCCTTACAAGGCAGGTAGGCTCAATGATTACATGGGTCTTGAACCCATGATTGTAGGATGATAAGTGTTTTGTCCCCACCACCAGCCAATACAATTTCATTGTAAATGTTTAATTATTTATTATGAATAATTAATAATGATAAAATGTTAGAGTAAAATTTTATGATTATAGATTAAAATATTAACAATATTATTTTGATTAATAGTTTGAAACAAATAGTTGTACATATAAATTTTTGGGGGCCTTATGTTCTGCTAGAAGTTTATTTTAGTTCTTCAGGAATTAAAGATATATTCTGGACATCCATTTCTTGACAAAATGGATTAATTAGAAATTGATAAATAAAAAACCAATGAAAGAATTTTTTAATTACAAAATATATCAAGTATGTATATTTCCTTATACTCTTGTTCAATAAGATAATTACTCAGCATTAAGAAAATGATTAAGAAAATGTGATATATTAAAACCTTAATTGTAATAGAACCGATGGACTTTTAAATTGGCATAGTTTTATGAATTTGAGACCCACATGATTCCATTTATTATTCACTTATTTTTAATTTATGTCATAAATAACTCTCTAAAAATATTTACACTCTTCCTCCATGTCTAATTTTCACTGCCTACCGGAATTTTCCTACGTGGAAAACAAGTTGTGAGTAACTTTGTTTAACCATTTGGGTTTATACTTTCCCTATTTAAATGATGATTTAGTATTCATTTTGACAATAAGGGTTTATATGAAAGTATAGTTAGATTATAAAGGCATTAATAACCTAGATATATTTCTAGTGAGAAACTCATTATATAGAGGTAAAATGTAATACCCAATGATTCTGTGTAATATATTTTTTGAATTAATTTAATTTTTTGATTTTTTTTTTCATTTTATGGGAGATTATAAATAAAATTCTTTATTTTAAAGCATTATGTTTTCATTTAATTTTATCAAAAATCAAGTTGACCCTACACTAAATACATCATAAATTTCAGATTTGTATACAAATAACACCAATGTTTTCTTGGGCTACACACAATAATGACTTTCCTTGATGTCTTGCGTAAGACATAAGAATATTTTTTACCGAACAATAAATTATTATTAAAATATTATTAATAAATATAATAATATATATCCTAACTAATAAATTAGTGGTTATGAATAGTATTAAGAAATCATTGAAAATGAATGGTTTATAAAAATATAAGAGGAATGAAGAAGTTACCAACTAACTAAAAAATGTAAATATAATAACCAATTAAATATAAAGAATATTTTTTATAATTTATGATCCCAAAGGGGTTTTTTCTTAATGAATTAAATTAATTTCAATTATTTATTGAAATTAATGTAACATGTATGTTATATATTCATTAAAAATGTTATTTATATTAATCCAATGTATTTCATATACATAATTTAAGAAAAAAAGAAAATTTTATGCATAAAACTATATATATCAGTAATGGTAGTATTACCTCATTTTAATGGACAACCCATTTTAAATCCAATTTTATGAAAATATATGGATTTAATATTTGAAATTGAACTTCATATTTTAAAATGAAAATTACATATTAGGGTATGAATAATTGTTGGTATTTTTCTATAGGGTATCATTTTTTATTTAATAGTTAAAAAATATGAAATTTAAATTCAAAATTTATTTTTTTACTAAATTATTTGTGGTGTTAATTTAAATTTTAAATTGATATTAATTATTAATTAGATCCAATTTTTATAAATTAATCCATATGAGGTAATTGGAAACAAATTCACTTTTAAATTAGATGTTAAATCCAACCAAACTTTTGATCATGTTTAATTAAAAACCCTATAATGTTCTCCCAACTACATGATATATTTTTAATTAATTTCTCTAAATTCTATGATTAATTTTTTTTAAATTTTTATTAATATTTGTAATTAGATTAATTTATAATGTATATTAAGGTAAACCCTGTTTTTGAAAAAAAAAATTAGTGTATGCTGTTAAAATTAATTATAGTGATTGAGATAAAAATAAGCTCAATAGGGGAATAAAACATAATCAGAATGGCCAAAATGACCTATCCACATTCCCAAAACCATTTTCTAGGAAATATTTTTATATTAAACTTCCATTATTTAGTTTTAGTGAGTTTTTATGTCTATTTATTGTTAAAAACGTGGGTACACCTAACTTTTTAAAAAAACAACAAGTGAGTCCTTTTACTCTGTCATAAAAGGCCACCTCATCTTCCCCTTCCTCAGACATATCAAAAAACATTGGCTCTCCCATGAACTGCCCAATTCACTTCCTAAAATAAATCCCTTTTTCATTTAATCCAACCTTTGGTCACTAATAAGACCATGGAATCTCTATGGTGAAAATCAAAAGGATTTACTTAAAGGTGATGTAATATCCTCCCTTAAGATCCATTATCTAATTTTCATTCTCTACCCCATCCACTCTTTTTATTCGATTCTTATACAAGAAAATAAATATCTGAAATATAATTATATCTTTTTAGGAAATGTTTTCAACTTAAACATACACACACTTCCATCTTATGGGTAACTAATGTACTGTTCATGTTTATGACGGACGACCACCTTACAAACAATTTATTGTATATTTTTCATTTATCACCTATCAAGGTGGGAGTTATTCTAAGAAATATGTTAATATATAATATATATGATATTTATAATATAATTAATATAATTTAATTAATTATATTACTTATCATTATACTTTTTAGTATTTTAATATTATAATTTTGTTTGAGTAATTGTGGACTAACAACCCCTCAAAGCGACTTGATTCATTCAAACACTAAATGGAATGTATTTAAGATGGTATTAGTGAAAATAAATGATACATATAGGACATAATAATACAAATTTATTAGTAATATACATACATAGATTCCATTTACATTTTTTTACTTTCAATATTAAAAAATTAAAAAAAGAAACAACGATCAGGCTTACATGCGGCCTACCATCTCAATGAACATTGTGTTCCATTTGGAACTTAAATATTTTTTTGATTATTATAATGAACATATAATTAATTGAAATTATATTAATTTAATTGTATAAATTATGTAAATAATGATATATTTATAAGTAGAAATGATATAATGGACTCACACACATGTGACAAACTAAGCTAATTTTACCAGATATGAAACCTTAACACAGAATTGTCAACAAGAGGGTAATATAATGTCATGATAAAAAAATATGGTATTATATATATGTATATTTTAATATTATAGATTTATAATAAACTAATATTTATTATACTAGATGTTTTTATGTGTATTAATAGATTCAATACCAAAGGTAAGATAATTTCATCTCACGTTTTATTTTGGTGTGATACAAGCCATTTTTGACTCATATTTATTATATGTGATGTGTATAGTATAAATAAATGTATTTGGTGATTAATATATATAAATTTATGGGTGCTTACATATCCCAATTATGGTATTTCTTTTATGGGGTTTAGTTTCCAAATATACAGAATGGAAAAGCAATTTTGTCTCAATTTTACTTCATTGTGACACATGCCATGTTATGCACCTCTATTTTTCTATGGGTATTATATAATACCATTGACATGTTAAATAATGAATATCAATATATTCAAGATAGTTTAATATTCAATAAATTTCATTTTCTTAAATGGAGAATAAAATTTAATATTATTATATTGTAATAGGTCATTGAAACACACTCATTATTTCTCAAGATTGTTTATGATATCCATCCACTATTGAAATACTATAATCCATATCTCAATAGAACTGATGTATTTTATTTGTCTCTATATATTCCCGATATCATCAGGTATTGGTATCATTATTACACTCTTTGGAACAAAAGATAATTAATAAAGTTCAATTTGGAATGATTAACTTTACCTCTCTCTTTGGTAGGAAATCTGTGTTCATTCAAAAACACGATTTCCAAAAACAATTAGTTAAAAAGGTTCTCACGAATTATTTATATGATTTCAATTTTTTTTATAATTTTTTTTGAATAAATTTTTTAATAATACTTTGTAAATTTTAAAATTGTTTTCAATGAAATGGTTTTGAAAACATTTTCTTGATTTATATAATAGTTGTTAAGGTTTTTTCAAATAAAGGACTTTTTTAAAAAAATATTCATTATTTAAATGTTTTTTAGTTCATTTCAAATATGTGGATTTAAAAATATTTTCAAGAGTTATATATTTGTGTTTAGGTGTATTTATAAGGAATTTTTTTGAAAGGTTGTTTTTAAATAACAATATTTCAATGATTTTGAGGATCGTATTAAATGTTTTGAAATTATTTGAATGGAAAAAGTTTTTCAATTTTTTTTTGAATATTATTTATCAATTTTAAAGGGAAAATGATTAATATTTTCTTTCATGATTCATTTATAAGTTTTCAATTGAAATGTTTCTCAAAATGCATTGAATCTAATGTTATATGTTTTCAAAGGAAAATGTTTTACAAATATATTCAATATTATTGTATATATTTCAAAGGTAAAAATTATTTTAAATTGTTTTCCTTCCATCTTTCAATTCACAAATAAATTTTAAAAGAATTTTTTTTTCAAATGGTTTTATTTTTTTTAAAACATTTTTCATTGAATACTGGAGACATTCCTTAAGGATATTGTTTTCATTAATAATTTAAAATTACACTCTATTTATGAGGAAATCTGCTGGTGTTACTCATTCCATTTTGGGAAATGATACCAAGGGTACATTCATATTATTTCTATGAATGGATTTTGTTTTTATGGAATTATTTTTTATAAAACCACCTTTAACTTTCATGTGTTATATGTTTATGAAACTTGTTCCTCTTCCATGGGTTATATTCTTGTGAAAACCATTTATCTTCAATGGGTTACACTATTATGAGTGTTTATGAATCATACATTCTTTCACATTTTATTATAGGATGAAATGATTATGAAACATATATATTTTAAAATTTTTATGATATTAATAATATTTTATGACACCCATTTCATTTCCAAGGTTATTATACAATGTTTATAAAATTTATCCCTTTTATGGGCCATTATAAGTGGCATGTTTCTTTATCATGTGGAACATGTATGTATGATTTTATCATGTGATGATATGGTCCTATATCTACCTCCAATGAATTGTTTAATTAAAAATTCTTTATGAGATTAAGAGGGTACACAAAAGGGAATCACAATCTATATACACTAGTGTACATGATTGGTCATCCCAAGCACGAATCAAGAAGGAAGTTTAAGCCCAAAAGAAGAGGGTACATATTTGGACATGTAAAGAATGAAATAAGATGGTTAATTAGAGGTAATTTGAAGCATGAAGCTATTAAATAGGTTCTTATCTTTTACCTAACATGTTGTGATGTTCTTTGTAGGTATACATGACATATGATTTTAGATTTTTACTTGTATTCATAAAAGTTCATATTTTATTTCTATGATATGATTATTCTATTATTTTACTTGGGATGAAAATATTATGAAGTGAAAATATTTTTTCCATGAATAATGTTTATGATATTTTATATGTTGGATAGGATCATCATATATAATTATCACAATATCTTACCGTTATTATCAGGTTTATGCTTATACATATCCCATTTTTGTGTTTTCGGAGATCCTGAGATCAGACCATTATATGTTTTCATCCCCATGATATGATGATATGTATTAGTTTTAGTGTGTATAAGAAGATCTGTATTCAAGAATAATACAATGGGAGATAATTTATCACACTAATGTTCCATCATTTTCTTTTTCATGTTTCTAATTAAACTAAACTAATACTGTCTTTCTGTGTCCGTTGTTGTAATTCTTTATATATCCCATAAACAATGATTCCATTTATAAGTTTTTCAATACTAGGTATTTATAGAATGAGTGGTTTTAACCCACAAATATAAGAAGTTCCCACATTTTAGGTTGGAATATTGTGTTTGAAATAAGTTTTTTTAATTAGAATGAAGAAGAAGTTGACCACTCATTGATAATGATTATGTTCCTATGAAACATTTGTCCAAGGGATATATCATGAAACCTAATACTTTTTTAGATGGGTCTTAGAACTAACATATTTAGATACACATGAGGTTTTCCTGATATAAAATTGATTGAAAAATACTTTTTGGTTCTTGTGTATGAAAATGTAGCCCTCTCATAGTGGAGATGTGCTGTGACTAGGGTGGGAAAACTCTATTATGCTAAATTTGTACCCTTGTTGATATGATTAGTCTAGATGGATAGATATATTTTATATATAAGAGTGGATTCCATGAGTTGGTACCTTGATTTGTGTATTATAACATTGTGAATTTTCACATTCAATAATACCTAGAATGTTGCGGAATAATTTTTATAGTAATTCCATTTTGAATAAATGGGTATGAGGATTCAAATGGATATACCGGTTGAAAATTGTGAATGCATTCATGGACTAGGATTTTAATGTTGGTATGAGGTGATGAGTAGGTTTACATCTCCACGAATGAATTTTTTACATCCTTAAGGGTAAAATATGGATCCCCTTGATTTATGCATTGAATAACAAATAGTTCTCAAGTGATGAATCAATCATGGTTTGGGAATGATGATATGAGATATTGGACACCCATGAAATTGATCAAGAGATTTAGGGTAAGTACTCCAATTGACATAAAATGTTTATAATACTCAATCATACATAGAATAATATTATTACTTAGGTACTGACCCTTCTATGAATCAATAATGACCCTTATATCATGTATTACCATGTCATAAAGTGTGGAAGATCATAGGGGATTGAGGTTGAGTGATTCTTGATGCTTCATTATAATTTTATATTCATATGTTAATGTGTGATGTTGGATCCCCCAGTAGATTATAGATATTCCCATGAAGTGGATCTCTAGATCAGAGACACTCTAGTTTTTGTTGAGAAATACATTATTGATCTGAGTCATGGAAAAGTGGAACGATGATGGTTATTTGGAGTTTCTTGATATATATTTTAGATCCCATAGGGAAGTGGTGAAACTATAGAGGTATTTTCATCATTAAATTATGAAACTAGCTTCAACATCGTGAAAAATCATTTATTTAGGATATTTATTTATTAATTTCTATGTTTTTCAAATTATTTGGTTATTTTAGTTGAGGATATCCGATGTACATATCAATACATATATTTTATATTATTTGACATTGTTTGATGTTCCATGTAGATTTTGGTTATAAAAATATTCTTGGGATGATGTTAGTCATGGGTACTTAAGAAGCCCCTATTGGTTTATTGCATGATCATGTTTGGTTTGGGAATAATTTCCTTTTTTATTTATATCATCACACTTGTAATATAGGTAATTTTATGAGTTATGACTCCAAGGGATATAGAGACTCATGAACATGAAATTTAATATTTTGTTTCTTATGTATATATCGATCAACCCAATGGGTTATTGGTCCTTAATTTATATTCAGATCATGATAATTAGATATGTATATTGTATTCCATTTGAGTATTTCATTTTATTGAGAATTTTGATTTTATTTATTCTTTTTGAATACATTTATGTGTATTTTTTTCATTATAGTTGTTCCAACACACTGATATATGGTGTATATCCTCCACATGTTAGCTACTTATATATCGTCTAAAGGTCATTAGCCAATGGAATTTGGGGTGGTCCTCTTGAGGCCATGTGGACATCTGGTCTACATACTCATTAGATTGATAAGGGATGGGTAATTACAATGTTGTGTGAGATGATTGCTTATTCACACTGTTAAGGTATTTGGTATACATGATACATATGAATGTGTTCTATTTATGATGTAACCCAATTCAATGTTTCATGAAATAATTATTTTGTTGGTTTACAAGTTACCGTGGGTATGGGATTGATTATCTAGGGTATTGATGTTAGATTTATTTTTAATTTTTCCATGTAAGAGATAGATCATGTTTGATGTTGATGTTTCCTAATATATTTTTTCAATTATCCCATTAGAAAGGGGTTGATTTTGTGTTTTGACACATAATATATAGATTAAAGTGGCATCTCAAACAACACATTAGGAATATAGGATTTACATGATACACATTCCTATTCAAATGATTATTTTCATTGATGAATGAGGTTGAGCTATTTTATATGTATACAGCTGATCATTAAATGTTTCTACATATAAGTAATTTAGTATATTATACTCATCTTTGATTACTTATATACGAATGTTTTGTTCTGGTAGATGGTTTTATGGATACTATGGTGATTATGGTGATACATTCCATTTAGTAGGAGATTAATAGAGGCCTCAATAGGTTTGTAAAAGGGGAATTTAAAGCCTTATAGTTAAACCCTTGTGGTTGAGAGTTTATAGTTTCACCAATTTCTATGTTCAATAAAAACCTATATTGTGTTATCCTGTATATCTTTAAATTCCACACTTCATAAATAGACCATGAGATAAATGTTCTTAGTATACATATCTTCATAATGATATTCTCCTTTCATTTGTATACTTGTATTGTGTGATGGATCCCACATTATGAAATATGATCTATATATTTTTGGAAAGGGAGAGATCATTGGTTATTGTTATTTAATGTTTCAATAAAAAATATTATATAATCTTTTCCGTATAATAGGGAACTAAATTCTATCCAGTAGACCTTTAATACTATGGTTTCTTAGAATAGATGATATCGGACTATGCCATGTGGGATCATCGTGAGTTGTGATTACTATTAGAAAAGTACTATGTGTGGATGCATTGGGTGAATTAGATCATTGATTGGATTTTTTGATTCCATGTGATGTAATTTTGTGGTGATACACATTCGGGTGTATATGACTTGTGGTTCCATGAGACTTTTGAGATATGTCAATTGATGAATCTCATGGATATGTGACCCTTGTGAGTTTTGACTTGGGATATATGGGTGGACCGATAAACATTGGATTAATACATTTGGATTAGTGATCAAAAAATACTCTTTATTCAAGGTAAACCCTTGAGTGGGGGGTTTCCCATGTTTATTTGATCCTCTAAGATGGAAGTACAAGTGAATGGTTCAGTTCATAAAATTGAATCACATAAGATAAATAAAATGTGTCATATAGGACATGGTGATGGCTTACATTTCCTGTGTAATTAAAACTGAGTTCTTATTCTATTGATTTACTCTACAGTTCTAGTAAAAATGTGAGGTTTTACAATAGCTTCATATATTGGATACATTTTTGGTTATTTGAATGAACAGATGTGATGAGGAGCATCGTCAATTTTATTTAACATAAACTGATTATTGGTGGTGTGTGACTCATAATAGTATACCTATGGTTTCATATTTTGTTTTTATGGGATAATAATCCTACTATGACTTGAGGAGGAATAGGTATAACATGATGTTATGTGAAGAATTATTAAATTATGAATTGTGGAGATACAGTCTGTGAGTTGGGGGGTGAGGAGTATTTAGATGAGAATTGTGGTAATAATGGGCTATGGCTGAGGTGATGAATTTAAAATGTCCCTCCATGGTATGGGAGATCTTAGAAATAGATATGATGATATGAAATAGTCGATACAAGAGTTAAGGCATGTGCTTCAAGAGTTGAGGTGAGTGTGACCTGAGAGGATCAGTACATGTGATTGAAAATATTACTTACTGAGACTAAAATCATGTATTAGTTCATGTAGATTCATATTTTGAGGATTTAATAATTGCATATTTGAGGGTGTGATTATTATTATGGCTTGCGAGAAGGAATTAATTAATGATCTGATGCGATTTGGTCATGATCATGTTTAAACATGTCTAGTTATTATGTTCATTAATGGAATGTGTGTGGTCTATAGTGATTGAAATTTGGTGAAGTGATGTGACTAAACCGAACCTCCTATTATAGGTCGAATAATTTCATTCATGGGTGTTACGACCAAATGAAGATATGGTAATAGTTTTTTTTTTGGAAATTAGTGGTGATGGTGGATCGAGACGAAGAAGTGGAGTATGTCATTAGAGGGACTGATGTGAACTGTGTTTTTTGGATTGGATGTGCATTGGAATGTGTGGTATGATAAAAAAATTAAATTTTGTACATGAGGACTCTTCCATGAAATAAACATGATTTTAGACATCGAAATTGGTGGGAATAATTGTATTATCATGAGAATCCTCTGGGTTTCACTGATTTAGGATTAGGGAATTAGTGATGCATTGTTATTTGGATCCATGATTTTTTTAGATAGGATAACTAATATAGGACTAATTAGGGGTCTTATAGTTCAAAGAATTGTATAGGCCTCGATCCACAATGAGTCAATCATTTTTGATATGATGGGTGGATTTTGTGAAATGCATTTTGATTTTTAGGAAAATCCAAAATGGTCATGTTAGGAATTTGAAATTGAGGAATTTACTCTCTAACATTAAATTTCGTACTAAGGATAGAAACTGGTGTTTCATAAGATTATTTATTATTGTATGGCTGTGGTGATTTGGGGGAAATAAGGGGAACTGTGTTGGTTAAAGGAACAGAGTTATAATAAGAAATTCTAAATAATGAGGTGCAAATTATTCTAAATTCAATGTTATGGTATGAAACATATGTAATGGAGAACCACTAGGATAATGATGAATTTTATGGATAAATATTCATGACTCTATAATTATAGGTAATATAAATAAAAATAAATTTATTTATGTAGTTAATTTGAGTGTTGTATTGTATATCATTGGGTTTAGAATTTTATATTTGAGTGTCACTTTAGAAGAATGTAACAATTCTAGGATATAACGTGGTAATGAAAATAATAATTTTCTACAAAGAATGTTTGGGAAGTATAGTTTTATGACCATAGGAGATTCTCTTGTATTAAAAGTGATATATTGTGCCTTTTTAATGTATTAAGACCATAAATTATTTTGGAATTCATAATAATTATAAAATTTTTATTTTCTAGACTTTTTGATTTTTTAATCTATGTACATAATGAAATTATGAATATTTGGACACCTTAATGTGATATTTTTATTAATGGTTGGAGGAATAAGAGCTTCCTTTGGTTCTTCAGTGAATCATAGAAGATTGGGGAAAATAATCAATAGATTTTTAGTTCTCTATATGTTTTCAAAAACATTGTTTTCATGTTCTAAGGGAAACAATGTGACACATAGTGTGCAGAAGGGTTTTTACTTCAATATATAGAGAGAATTATTTTCTATAAAAGTTATCCTATATATTTTAGGAAACTATATTAATTATATTGGAAACCATGTGACGTGTTTGAGGGTGGGAATGTTCTAATTTTCATGGTTGGTGAATGGTTAATAAATTTTGTTTCCCATCCTAGTGGGAGGACTAAGATTTATAATTTCTTACACCATGGTTGACATAATGATTTGAAGGCCCTACTCCTAGACCACATAGACAATTAAAAATGTTTGAAATTTTTTTTATCCTTGGGGGTTTAATGTGTAGTCCACTTTTATCAATTCCATTTCACACATGGTTAGTGGGGATCCTCCCCAATAATATCATCTTTACCAATGATTTAGTGTGAGTTTATTGATCATTTTTTGTGGGAGATTCAAGAAATGTTATCCTCCCCTTAACACATTATCTATCCTCTATCATTCAAATAAATTCATCATTCACTTTTATTAGGATGGAAGTGGTGATTTTATTAGATAATGGTTAAATTTCATGACTGTAATGTGGATTTACAAAATTCAAGAAAGAGGAAATCACAATATGGCATCCAAATTTAATCACATACCATTTTTTGTAAAATTTATATAATAAATTATGTTTATTTATGTTTTTTAGTTAAATTAATTTAAATTAATGTTGTATTTGGTTTTGAATCATAGGCATTTTTCCATGGTTAGTATTAGAGGTATGTTGTTGGCCTCACATAGCTGGTTAGAATTTTGTCTATTGGGTGGTGACAAAGGGATGAGTTTTCAATTAGTTTTACATGTTTATTTTAAATTAATTAATTACAAATAAATTTGAAATTGATTAATTATTTATGTTTTAATTTGTAAATTTTATTGGGATGTTGAGATGATAATTGTGGATAAATGACAAGGATGGAAGGGGTTGGATGGGATTTGGCAGTTGTTGGTGGCCCTTGGAAATAAATTTTTATACATACATTGAGACAAGAGGTTTTATACACTAACCCTATAGTCATATTTTTTGATTTATAGAATGTATTTTGTTGGAAAACCACAATAGGAAGTCAGATGGATTATATTGTAATATTGTATTTTGATAAATTTTTTAGAGTTGGAATGAACAATTAATTGAAACAAATAATCTAATGAAAATTCATCTATTCTATATTAGTCATGGGATACCAAAATGTCATCTTTTTCAGCATTGATTAAGAAAATAACTAATAACTTTATTCCACTATAGGGGGTGTTGGTCAAAGGGATTGAATGAGAATGGAAGAGTGGCATTTTAGTAGAATAATATGGCTACCTCCCTATGGGCGTGTTCTAGATCAAGAGATGGATAACTATAACAGGCCTTGAATGAACCCTTATGATGATCATAGATTAGGTGGATATATCATAGGTTAGGGATGATGGGATGGGTGAGCAGACTAAGCATGATTGGCCATTTCATACTAGATGGTCTCTGGGAAATATTTTAAATATTACATATGTGGTGATCCTTGGATTGATGGTAAGGTTATGTTATCCTGGCGATGATTTCATGGAATGTAGAATCCCTATATAATTAGGTGTGATCCAAGAACAATGATGAAACTAATGGAACATATGGGGGGGTGCCTCTGATGTGATATGACCAAGAAGACCTGAGTGAGTTCCCTAATTGGAAAATGGCACTTAGAGGTTAAATGGGGTTCTAAGTATTGATGCATGTATTCATAACCATAAAACCCATATTGGTGTATAAGCTTTTTAAGACATTGATGGAAGTGACATTCATTGGAAATAGACTAACCATTTCTTAATATTTATTTAATTATATAAAATTTAGAGGTTTTTTTATAAAATTTATAAGAATAATTAGTTTGGATGATATTGAGGTTATTTCTCCAGATTCATATAAAGAACCTGTTGACATGGATGAGAGACTAAGTTTACTATTATATTTTGGATCATGTCTCAATGCACATTTTGGTATGATTATATTCGATATTATCATCAAGATACATAGTTGATACAGAGGTTTATACTATGATTTGGTACCTAGGATCCACATTTAGATAAATGTTCTTCTGATCATATTGGAATTCCTATGATAGAATCGATTAATTCAATAAAATTATACAATTGTGAATACCTCGGTGATGAGATTCAAATTTTTATACTATAATAATATTAGGGATTATTATGATTCCAAATACCGAAATCGTAGTATGAGGTGTTGGGTGGGCATATATCCCTTAGAATAGATGTTTGATGTCTCAAGGGTGACTATTTATCCCCTTGTTTGATTCTGGTATTACCGTCTAGGATTCAAGGGATGCATCACAAATGGATTAGTTATGGAGTCATGAGATATTATATTCCATGGAAATTGACCATAGAATGTTGGGATGGTTTTCTATTTGGTTTTCTAGTTTCCCAAGAAGAATTTATTCCAAGATTAATAGGATTAACTAGAATCTCTCTCTCTTATAAATTAATCATCATTCAAATTTCAAGATTGACTAGGTAGTATCATGGGGTTATTCTTGAACAATTTTGGATTAGAGATTCCATGTTTGTCCCATGGATCCAATACTCATCAGTGGGGTTCTGAGAAATAAATATAAGTCAAAACCATAAAAATTACATACTATTGAGTTTAAGTCAAGAATTATAATTTAATTTAAATTTATGTTGTTTTTAGGTTTCTAATTTTAGATAATTTGGAGATAACTCATACATAATTAATCCCAAAAATACAATGTGGACACTTCTGAGTGGTATCTATTTTCCCATTATATAGATCATTTTAAAAAGTTTTGATTTATTTTCATAAAAAATATTCATTAAAATTACATGACCTATTATAATCCCTTTGGAATCCTTAAATCAAATGAAAAACACTTAAACATGGGATGAGACAAAAAATCTCATTAAGGGATAAAAAATGAAGGTAAATAATTATTGAAGTGGAAAACATAAAAATAATTGGAAACACAATCAAAAGAACAAAAAAAATTACTCAAAATGGTAAATATCAGTCCATTAAAATGATAATTTGTTTTTCCTTTTGAAAAAAATATTTCCCTGAAAAATCATTAATATGAATAGAAAATTCATGTAGGTACCTAGGATAATTAGGACATAGGACCCTTATATACCCCTTGTGTATTGTAATAATGATACACCCAACATATAATAAAATTCTAAAATGAATATAACAAATATCTAATGAATGTGTGTGCAATCTAGGAACAGAAATATTTTTTGCTATAATGGGCTCACCAAGGGTAATCTGGGTGCACCAACCACATATAATGTCCAATATGCACAACATGAATAAAAAAATCATCATTTATAAAACTCTTTCAAACATGTATGAAAATAAATTTAAGGAAATAAAATTTCATTTTCATTTAAGACAATATTATTAATAAAAAATTATTTTGAAAAACCAAGTAAAATACCAAAATACATAAAAAGGGAAGGTTGTTTTGTTTCATTCCAGAAATCATTTATTCTTGAAAAGGATTCATCAAATGAAAATATGGATATGTTTTTTTGTCACTCTCTCTCGGGTGTCCTAGTTCTCCACCTAGGGTTTTTTTCCTTATCTTTGGAGAGGCTCACCTCTTCCTCCTATCTCCCATCATCACAATTCACTCCTTCCACTCTCTTCTCCTTGTTCTCCTTTCTCGGGTTGTTCTATATTTTATAGTGATCTATATGTCCCCTTCATCACCTTCTACTTCCTATCATTTCATGGTGCTCCACATATTCCTCTATGGTTCACATGGATCCCCCATCCATTTCATCCTAGTGAAGTCAATGTTTTCAAACATACATTAATAGAGATTTATAATGGTGTTTCATTCTCTTATCAAAAAATCTTGTATATTGTTGATGTTTTCTATATAATTGATGGTGTTTGATGCTTCATGGATCCCTGTGGAGGTCTGGTCCACTCTAACGCTACTCAAGACTCCAGATACATTACTTACTTCTAGGTCAGTGGGGTTTCATGGTATTATAGGATGTTTTGGGGTGTGTTTGTGCGAGCAGTAGGATATTCTAGGAGGCACGACATGTGGCAGCATTCTTCATTTCCCTATGCTCCGTCATCATTTTTTAGGTGCTTATATCTATGGTGTTTATGGTTATTCTTTTCTAATGTCTATGGTGGTGTGAAATGATTTTTATGGATTTTGGGATCTTTATACACTGGAGAAGACCTTAAAAGCATTAAAGGTATTTATTTTCTAAATTTTTTTTATATTGGCTGACATTCATACCCATAACTGTCTATGGGTGGTGCTTAAAGGTTCACTAAATTTGGTTTGAGGCATGAGGTTCTCTTTTCTCACATGGATCATAAAGTTTTATACTGAGGCGATGTCATATTGTTTGGTTTTAAATTTCTATTTAAAATTTGAAATTTGAATATTGACTAGTTTAATATATTGTGGTTGTTATTTTTTACTCTAATATTGAAATTTGGAGACATGGGGGAGATATTTTTGTATCGGTATATTTCCTTTTTTTAATATTTTATTGATTTTGATATTTCTATTTCACATTCTATTGTGGTGATCCTGTTATATTTAGGATTAAGGAGTTGTGTTTTTGATTTACCAACAAAAAAATGTTTAATTCAGAAAATTGAAAAATTAAATTTGGATTTGTTAAATGAAATAATATTCATGTGGTAGGAAAATTCATTTTCATCATTCCATTTAAAATAGGTAAAAAATTTACTTGTGAATGACATTAAAATAACATGAAAGGGACATAAAATGAAATTTATAAATATTTTATATATATATGAAAAAATATCAAATTTAATTTTAAAAACATGAAAATTGAATAAATATAGTGTTAGAATTTAAATCTAGAAAACAATTGTTTTTTTGAAAAGCTACTTTTCACATAAGAAACACTTGAATAATAAACCAAAATCAAAGAATTAAATTAAAAATAAACATTAAATATCATAAAAAAATAATAAATATTTATATACAATTTCTAAAGGGTTGTACATACACCTTATAAGTGTTTAATGATGTATGACATCATGAATTTTCCCATTATATGGAAATTGAGATAATGTCCCTTACCTTGAGAGATAATTTTCAATTATGTCTTTTTATTCCAGAATAATAAAAAAAATTAATTATTTAATTTCATGAGGACCTTTTCTTTTTTATTAATATCTTTATTTCACATATTATCTTGATATATTTCACTATATAATCAAATAATATTTATAAAATTTTATGATTATATTTTGATTATTTGTCAAAATAACCTTGTTTTCTTGAATATTGTAAATGGGGTCATTATTTTAAAATATAAAAAATAAATCTAATGGAAAAATAATCATATTTCTTCATTAATTATTGTTATATAACCAATCAACTTTGATGGTTGTTAAATATGAACTAATGTTACCATCCTTGAGACAATATTCCCCTTATACAGATGAGTAACATTACCATTTTACAATGATAATTATAGAAAAAAGGAATGTAATATTTTATAATTAAATAATGATAATTAGATATTAATGTAATGTAATGAGTTAATCTTATGTCATGGGAAATCATTTTTTTTATTAGTTTCTTAAAACTACACTTTAAATGAAGAATTTGAGCTTAAATAAGGTCTTGGGGAATCTAGGGATCATTTAATGCCAGGAACACAAGACATAGAGAGAGTTTCTAGGCCTCACTATATTTCTATAATTGTGTGACCCAAGATGAAAACACGTGATGGTTGTTATAGGGTTTAGAATATGCAAAAACCCATGGTTTGTGCAAGGTTAGTTAAATCATGTGCCTTGCCCTTATAGTGTTCCTAGTGAGAAGAACCTTTGGGGGGGGGGGGGTTGAAATTAAAACTATTCCCTCAATAAATGTTCAAATATAATTTTCTATATACCTTCCTATTTCAACCTTATTTTTCCCCTCCCTCCCTGGTAAATAACTCACCAATCTCCTCCTTTTTTGTTTTTTTATCAAACTCAAATATAATCCATTTTCATTATCATTCAAAGATTCAGACTCCCACCAGTATGCTCTTCAATCAATGAGGTAAGGATTCTACTATTTTAATATCAATTTCAAATCCTTTTTACATTTCCCTATTGGAATTCTAAACCAAATCCTTTTAGTGAAGCCTTTTTATAGCATATTATATTAATTGAATTTTTTTCCATGTCATATGTTATAATAGGTTATGTGGAAACTAAAATTAGGGGGTTCTATAGATCATTGGCCAATCCATTGGGAGTTCCATCCAAAAATATCCATTATTGGATTTTTCTTTTATGTGGGGTTTCACCTTGTTTTCATGTTTAAAATTGATTCATGGATTTAGAATGACTAATAAAAAATGATTTGGATTCCCACTGGAATCCCTAAGCTTATTAATAATTGATTTTAATTATATAATTCTATATGTGTTTTACATTATAGGATATTCTTTTTAATTTTTCAATACATATTTTAAATTTCACATGGTTAATTACATATTTAATGCCATGTGATTATTGTATTAAACCCTTAAATCATGACTTATTGAAACTACGTTATGTTATACCATGTCCCATGGCCCTTTGAAAAATTTTCATAGCTCAAGACCATGACTTTGATTATTGGAATGTGTTGTTTAGTCCAAATTAATAGCATGAAGTTTGAGATTTCATTGATGACATATTGGTAAGAGGAATGGTAATAACATGTGATTATGGCCATGTTTCATTTTTTATAAAATATGTTTTTTTTCGTATGCCCCATTACATGATTGATATTATTTATTTATTATTACCTTTTCATATAAATTTTTTCATAATTTTTGTCTTAAAATTAATTGTCTGATTTAAATGGTATGAATGTGGTAATAAGATGACTATTCTGAGCATAAAATTATATATTTTCATTTTTCATGTGATATATTTCCTTGTCGGTGATGTGATTAGATACATAGATGAATTAATGTGTGTCGAGAGATATTGTGGGTTCAATATAAAGGACTCATGGATATACTTTTCATAGTTTTTTGGGTTTCGGCCTAACATTCAAGGGGTGATACTTTAGATTTCTAGGTAGGGGATTCACATGAATTTTATTATAATATTGATTGATACAAGATCCCTAGGGTAGAAACTGTAGATAAACTCACTAGAAATATGTATATGCCATGAATTTTTTGATACTCGGTCCCCTATATAAGATAACTTGGATGGAATCATTTTTACCATGCCTCAAGTGTCACTCAGGACGCTGTACGGGTCAAATAGGATGTACTCAGTGGTATTAGATTCTATCAGAAGTTTCCAAAAAAATATATGTGATTATTTTTGGATATCCTTGGATGGGTCTAGACTGCACTAATTGATTTGATGTAATTTTTGGATTTCATTGTTTAATTTCATTGGATGGTTTCATATGCAACACTCATTTTTTCTAATAATGTTATTTTCATATGAACTTGTGATACATCTACGTTTTTTAATAGTAAAATTGGACGAAGAAATTTTAATTATACCTCTTTCCATAGCTAATGAATAGGGGTATAACTTTATGGTATTTCCTTGTTTTGATTTAGAATTTTATACAAATTATTCTCACACGATTAATACTATTAAGACTTCTGGAATGTTCTATAGTAGGTCGTATGTGATGGGTGCCAATTTATGATCCCAAAAAAAGATATTTTTCATTAATTTATATATAGCTCTATATATATTATATCATGACCACTATATTTTATTTACAAAAAGATAAGGGAAAATCTAAACATCATGGGTCCCGACCTACTATTATTTATATTTGAGACACTTCATGGGTGCTTTTTGGTGCCTAAGTAGAGTTTATGTTTGTAGGTATGGAATACGGGAAACATGTTGCTTCCATTGGTTGATTTTGTTTCTGCCATAGGAAGGAACTCTAGGGGGAAGAGGATTAGTCCTATGATTGATATACTATGTATCCGTTATGAGTATTTTGTTATTTCTGATAACATGATGTATATTCGTGTACCCTCGTTCACCTATACTCTCATTTCTGTATAGAATATAGTCATCAGCTTCATCATTTTATCTATTATAATTATTTAGTTTCAAACAGTTCCTTATTTATATTCAACTTCTTATTCAATTAATTATTTTTTTGTCTTCTTGTTCTAATGATTCCTATATTTAATATATATATATATATATATATATATATATATATATATTATTTTTCGGTGTTTATATTAGATATATGGGGGTATAGTCTCCCCATAGAAACACCATAGGCCCTCACTGCTAGTTGACATCCTCTAGAATTTGGGGAGATGTTATTGTGGTCATCTTGAAATCTTGGATATCGGCATTTTTGAGTGGATCCCAAGACCATGTAGCTAATAAGATTTATTAGAGAACTTTTTTCCATTATTCTTATAGTTGGGTATTAGACATGAGACTTGGTCATTGAATTTGGAGCTTACCCTATGCTTGTATGACCCTAGACCATGTATAGGGGTGTCTTAAATTAAATGGGATGGAGGTTGTTTTTTTATTATGTTATTTTGGTTCATATGACTTAAAAATAAGTAAATACACTTGTTTTGTGCTTCTATATATATTTGTATTATTGAGATGACAGTTTCTATAAATTCAACCCTATAAAATGAGAGTATTCCATTGAAATCATAATAATAAACACCATAGGATTTAAATTTCGTGCATTATTCCACACCATATATAATTTCAATGTGAATTTCCTATATGCTTGTTCTTTATGTTATTTGTAGATGTAATATCATACAGTGCTAGACTATTATAAATAAATAAATTTTTTACTTGACTTGCAGTAGTTTGATATAAATCGGGTTAAGTTAATTCAAAATTTTATTTTATAATATTCATAGGATGTTATGAATTAGAATGGGGATACACCTAATTTAATCTTTTATAAATGGATTAAATAAATATATGAGTTAAAATGAAATGACCACAATATATGGGAAAATGAGACCAAAACATGAAATTTACATGGGAAGTGGCATATTGTCCACGTATCTTGTGATCATTATGAGGCCCCATTTACATCTTATCTTGATGTATCTCTAGGACCAAGATATCTATGGTGTTATTCTTAGAGTCATGATAAGCTCCTAACAACAATACTGTTTTCATTAACTACATGTAGCTGGGAAGCATTGCATATACCCTTTCTTACCTCTTGCTTACCAAAATTCACTAACAATTATATAATCTTGTCTATGTTGAACAATTTTAAATTACAGAGTTATGCCACCATGAAATCCTCGTGCTTCACACCAATAGATTAGTGACGAGAACACTCTAGAGGAGGTGATCCAAAAGCCTCATGTTATATAACATGAAATGAAAACTGAGGCACAACCTTCTAAGCTTCCATTATGCACTGATTGTAAGTTCAGGGATAGTTTTATTAGGTTCATTCACTCAGTGTATTTGTGAGATGCCATGTCTCTGTAAGATCATTATAGAGACATGGTATGTGAAGGAATCAAGACAGATTTTTATGATCATTTCTGGCTATCGACTATGGGAGTGTTTCATGCCACAACGAGTTTTTTATAATTTATAGGGCTCCATGAATGCATTTTAGTATTTTACTCATTTAAATAATCATCAACATTTTTACCTATCTCTAACTGTTAATTAATTTAATAATATGATTCTCATTGAGGAGAGACTTAGATATACATTAAACTCATAGGAAAAAGACACTCAATTGAAGCCTATTACAGATATAGTGATATGGCCCCCAATTATTGTATGCAATTTTACTAATGATTTTCTATTAGATAGGGATGATGTGGTCCATGTGTGGGTGATTATTCTTTAGGGGCCACAAATAGTGGTTTTAAGGGATAATGTTGGGGTTGTTGCAACAACGTAACACATATAGATAGTTTCATAGTGTTTCAAAAATGTGGAATGATATGATATAAAAGGGTCAAGTTCATGTGGAACCCAATATAATATCAAGTTTCTAGTAGGATGGTTCATCTTAAACATAACATCAACTATAATCCACATAAATCTACTAGAAGAAGTTCTATTCCAGCACCAATATCATGTACAAGATATGTGACTCCATATTAGGATGGGAGTTTGTATTCTATTTTCCACTCAGGCTATGGTGGAAATGTCTATGGATGAGGCAGTCATGCTTTATAATATTAGTGGAAGCCGAGTGGATATACTCAAGCAACTAAAGATGAATATCGGGGTTCTAGTTTAGGCCATATGTTTTCAGTGCATCCAATTCACTAAGATCATAGACTAAGAACATCTCTCGTTGAAGGTAGTATTATGGTAGCTTACATGTTAGTTTTTTTCCCTTTTTTCATATAGGTGCAACCGTCTATTTTATATGTGTTGTGACTGATTAATGTTTGAGTCATGAAATTGAGTATATATATAGATTTATGGGTCTAGACACTAATCTAGAGGCCATAAAATAATAAATATGTTACTTTCATGGGTGAACCTATGTGATATGTGGGTATCATTTCGTGGGGAATTTTTTACCTCAATATTACTAGCATTAACATTATTCTTGGTATGGGATAGATCATTATTTATCATCCCCAAGTGGAATTATAACCCCAACATGTGTCCTTATAATCACCCAAGGGAATCACATACATACATAAGGGTAAAAGGGATGTATGGGAAGATCGATCTAGACCCATGAATTATGGGATTGGCAGAGTGATAGCTCAGTTCACGAGTCTCTCTATGAGCAATAAAAGAATGTAGTTTGTATAATTACATCCTATGGTGGAGCATTTTAGGGATGTCTTCCATAACTATGTATCTATCTTTCCTCCCATGAGATAGGTTTAGTTCCCTCTAGAGCCACATCTAGTTGTGGACCAGTGTCCATTCTTCCATACAATATGGAACCTACAGAGCTCCCTGAACTGTAGAAGTTTCTTGAAGACCCTGAGGCCAAGGTTTTATCAAACACATCACATTTTTGAGGGGCTCAAATTTACTTTACACAAAATAGTTTATTGAAACATCCATTTGTGTGTGAATTATAGATAGTTAAACCAACTGATAGTGAAAAAATATTGTGCCTTACCTCATAAAGATAACCTCCACAAATAGTTCAGAGGATAAACTATTTTTTATGGTCTATCTTAAGGTTTGTGTGAGACTATCAGATATACCATGTACATCCATCCAGAGATTGTATGGATAATATGAGTGTTGGGTTATGACATCGGAAATGGCGAACGTTCAAGAAGTATTTATGGCCTTAATGAATAGGATGTTCCACTCGTTTCATGATTCCTTCATAGTAGTGTTTATAGATGACATCTTAGTTTCTTCTAACTTCATACACGATCATAATGATAACCTTAATATTGAGTGGTGTAAATTGATATTGAACCATCTCTATGTGAAACTATGTAAGTGACACTTTTGGGTCATTGAGGTTCACTTATTAAGACATATCATATTAGAGTAAGGTGTATCTATCGACCTATATAATGTGAGTACCATGTTTTATAGGGAGAAACTGAAAAATTTGATTGACATAGTCATAATTTTTGGGATTTTCGAAATTTATAGTTGATTCATTCATTACTACTCCCACTTAGCAGTTCATATTATGACCATGGCCAAGAAGGGTGTTCAGTTCCTATTTTCCAAAGCTTTTGAAAATGAATTCAGGAGTTAAAAAGAAAAATAATTTCAACACTTATTCTGATTCTTCCTAATCTTGGAATATGATATGATATTTACTATCATTATTCTATAATCGGGATTATTGTAGTTTTGATTCATTGTGATTGTTTCATGGCTTATGTATCCTACCAATTAAGGCCTCATGAGAGAATGTTTTCTACACACAACCTTGAGTTAGTATCCATGCCTCATGCTCTACCCTGATGGTGGAACTGTCATTTGGGTGTGATATTCATTGTTTACAAAAATCCTAAAATCATGAAATATTTCTCCAATCAATGGGAAATGAATCAATGGTAGTGCATTTTGGTTGCATACCTGATGTATTTCGATTATTAGATTGCTTTCACAGATGTTATGGTTAATACCATCGATGATTTCGTGGGCAAGAAAACAATGATATTTGCTGTCAAAGTGGACACCAACAAATAGTAGATTAAGGATTTGTTTTCTCAATTCCATATTGAGTTTCATGAGCAGCAAAGGAACTAATTTTATGATATCTTGAAGTGGAATCTTCTCTCCTCAAGTGGGTATGAATGAGTATATAGACCGACTCCAAATGACCTATCTTGAGGGAAAGAGTAAAAGGAGAGATAACACATCCAAGTTGGGTAGTTAAATGTCGTTATATCCCGATCAACAATGGTTGTGTTTGGTTTCCTTATGATATAGAGGAAGAGTTGATGAGGGCTCAAATTCCATCATTATGTAATTTAATTCTATTCTAACCAAGATTTATCGATACAAGCATCATTAGTAATGGTGGATAAGTATGAAGTGGTAGAGAAAATGAATTATCACTCGGTTCTCTACTTATCAGTGTGTGAAGGTATTTCACTAGCGACCTTCTATAATACTACATCCTCTTGCTATTCTTGAGTGGATGTAGAATAATTTCACCATGTATTTTATAATAGGTCAAATACGATCTCATATAGGAAGTGATATAGTGTTGGTGATCATAGATAGGCTACTCAAAGCCATGAACTTCATTCAGAGATAGGAATACTTATCTATTGATGAGTTACGAAGGTTGTACACTTGGCAGATAGTGGGAGTTCCTCACATACTCCATTCTATATTTTCTGACTTGGATTCCTAGATGACATCATGGTTTTGGAAAGACTTATAGAAGGCACCCAGTTCATGGTTTCTCTTACATACTTTGTATTGCCTTCAAACCGATGGAAATTCCAAGGAGAAGATTTAGGTGTTATATGATATGTAATGAGCCCATATCCTTTATTTTTGAGTAACTTATGAAAATTATATTCCTATGGTTATTTTTAAAAAAAATATCTGTTTTCAGAAAATAATTTATTGGGATCCAGATGAGGCCCTCTATGGAAGATATTTCCTCTCACCTATGTAAAAGATTGAGGCAAGTGTGGTCGCTTATCTGTATCTCCATCTCGTTCAGGAGAATATAGAGATGTTTCTCTGGATTTTGAAGCGTATGTAAAAAAAATTCATGGAAGAAGGCTTATACCAATCTTCGTCAAAGAGCACTTTCTTTTGAGGGGGGGGGGAATCAATTCATTTGTAGTGTATCACCAATTTTCAGACCGAAATAAATCAGGAGATAGGGAATGTCATTGTCGAGGTATTTTGGTCCATTCGAGATAGTTGAGTGAGTTTGGCCAATTGCCTCTATGTTTCTATAAAATAAGAGGAATCATTCCATACACTATCACTATCATCTATCTTATCATCGATAGTAGCATCCACACTTGTTTCATTTATTTGATCATTACAATATTGATCTTGAGGATGATACATCCTTTGAGGAAAATCCATTTTTCATTTTCGATTATAGAACAATGTTTCTCTAAAGAAGGTCTTTTCCATTAGTCTTGGTGCTATGGAAGAATGTACATGTTTATGGAAATATCTGGGAGTAGGAGACTATTGTATGTGCCCAGTACTTAGAAAATCACTAAAACAATTAAACCACCCATGGAAGTGAGATATGGGGATGATTTATATTAATGAGGGGAGGTTGCAACGTCCCAAAATTATCTAAAAGTATATAAATTTAAATTTCATGTTTAATTTCATAAAAACCCATTAAAATGAATCCTAGGAGTTTATTTGATGTCCCATGGGTGTATGGGTCTCGTTTCATGCCCGAAGCACTGAAAAGGGGGATAACAGATTGGGCCACAAGGTTTGTCTATAACTATACAACCCATGTCACACTCCCATTTTGGTTGTTGAAGGTTTAAGATTGTGCTAAAATGTGTGGTTTTCACATGTTATGTGAAACTATGTACCTTTTTCCTTTTGCATTCCCAACGTGTAGAACTATGCACACAGATTGCACACCGTAGAGAAAAATGTGTGGCCAAACCATGTATAGTGCTATTTTGGGGGATAAATTACCAGTATTCCCATAATCAATGTCTATGTTTTATATTATTTCATTAACCCTATTTCTACATGATATTTCTACTCTCTCTAGAAACAAAATCACACAACATATCCTCTCTTGGGGAATTTTGATATCTCTTCCATATATAATATGTTTTTGTCCCTGTTGAAAGCTATAGACTCCTCTTGCTATGCTTTAAAATATAAAATCCATGATTTCTATGTTCTATATTATCGGTTGTTCTCTCTGTGTGTGAAATAACTATTCCTTAGTTTGGTGGTTTCTATAAATATATTGATATCTTCTATTTTAGGTTGAATAAATCCCTACCATTGGGTGTGTTGATTAATATGACTAAGAGGTAGGGTGATTACTCATTTCCAATCATTTTAGTTGCTTTTTGAAATCACACCATTATGTTGCTAACCAGATCCTTCAATAGATGCTTTTTTAACAAAAAAAATTAATTCAAATTCCTTTTAGGGTCATATGTGAACTAATATTTCAATGAAACCCTTCTGAGGGTGTTATCTAGGACTTTGTCCACCCCTATGGGTGTGTCATCCTAAATTTCCTATGCTTCCTTATTCTTTAAGTGGAGCATCACCTTTGTTTGATGTTTTAAATTGATAAATTTATTTTTAATGAGTAAATAACCATGAATTTTATTCTCTTTGTAATACCTATGCTTGATAATAACTGTATGGAATTATTTAAGCAATATTACTTTGGAATTCTTGGAGATTTATCTTTAATGTCACATGCCTTATTTTAAATTCTGTTGGTAAATTTATTATGATATGAAATGTGATGATTATATTGAACACTTTATTCATTTATTGTTCTGGATAAAAAAATTTATAAGATATTCCATTATCCATACATTTTTAAATTCTCATTGCACAATCCCATGTTTTTGTTGAATGGAATGTGGTGCTTTGTCAAGAGTAATTGCATTAGGTTTGAGATAGAATTTAGGACATACTGGTAAGATTCATGATAATTCCAAAAGAATATGGTTTTATTTCATTATTTACATACTATTTTTTTCTTATTCCCCTTTTCAAATTTTATATTAGTAAATGTGTATTTCCTTTCCATATGAATTGTTATATTATGGTTTGTGTTAAATTTCATTTTTTGATTTAAATGTTAGGAATATAGTATTGAGATATATATTTTGGGAAAGGGAATATATATATATATATATATTCCATACCTTGTGATATATTTCATTTATGTTGATGTTCTTGGAAACATGGTTTACTTGATACGGTCTAGGACCGAACGTGGGATCCGTTTTGTGGACTCTTGAAGGTATTAGACGTAATTGTTTGGGTTACAAGCTGATGGGCTAGGGGAGATGCTCTAGATTTCATGTCAAGGCTTTCTAGGGTATTTTATTATAATAATGAGTGATACCAGTTCCATATGTGAGAAACAATGGAAAAACTCATTGGAAAGATGGATACACTAATCCTTAGGATGTACTTGGTCCCGTACGTGATATTCCAATGATGGACATAAAGTTACCATGCCTTGACTGATAATATAGACGTATATAGGCTCAACTTGGGCCAAATAAACAATATTGTAATATATCTCATACTACCAATGGGATATTAGGGATTATTTTTTGATTTCCATTGATTTTATTAGGACTCCACCACTGGATTTCACTCATTATTTGGATTTCATTGTTTAATTGCATTGGTTAGTTTCTTGTTCTATATATATTTTATTTTATATTGATATTGGATATTCACTTGTGATTTTTCTACTATTCGTAAAAGCTGACATGGGTGATGACATGGAAATTAGATTTAAATATAGAGAACAATATTATGGGTATAACATGGATGGTTTTCCTTGTTTAATTTATTATCTGTTTATATATTAGGATTGCACATGTACTCATATTACATCATAAGGAATGTCCCAAAGAAAGTTTTATGGGATGGGTGTCTGTTTTACAATATTTTTAGAGTTATATTACATCCTTTTATCTACTAATTTAGGTTTATTATATATATGTCATTGTCAAATATTTGAATCACAAAAATCGAATGGTCTTGACACCGTGGGTGATGACCTTCTGAGATATATATACCATGACTATATCTATGTTTATTTGGTACATGAGAGGAATTTATGATCACTGGTATGGATAAAGGGAATCAAGTCACTTCCAGTTCATTATTTTTTGATTATTTATGATGAACATTTGGGGAAAGAGGGGTGAGAATATGATCATGATGTTGTGTAGTAATTTTAGGTATTTTTTCGATATAGGCACAATATATACTTGTATCCCTATTCCCCTACAATCATATTTTTTAGAATCATGTCATGGACATAATCAATGTATCTGTTAGGATTATTTAGATTCCAAAAGTTTTTTATATTGCAATTGATATTCTTTTACATCAACTATTTTTTGCTTGTTCTTTTTCTTACACTATAATATATATATATATATATATATATATATTATTTTACTCTTTTAATACTAAAACAAGGAGGGTATAGTCTCCCCATTTTCCCAATATAGTCCCTCAGTACTAGTTAGTGGCTTCTGATTTTCAGGGAAATACACAAGAGGTTGTGTGGCTAACTGGGTCAGGTCAATGTTGAGTGGCACCCGGGATTAGGATACAATAAATAAATAAAATTATATTTGTGTATATATATGTATATAATTATATAATTATTATTTTTGGTAAAATGAATCACATGACTTTTAGGGGAGGTATTCCAGATGTCCATGAATGATGTTACCACCTTTTCAGTGTATGATATGATTTTACAAAAATTATATATTATATTTCTTGAAATATAATTATGTAATGATTATATTTGTTATTTAATTTGTATAAAATATACTTATTATATTTACCCTTATTAACTTGTACGTAACATGTTAGAGAGAAATG
The DNA here is from genome assembly GCA_963277665.1 of Viscum album. Lineage (NCBI taxonomy): Eukaryota > Viridiplantae > Streptophyta > Magnoliopsida > Santalales > Viscaceae > Viscum > Viscum album. Next base: position 67,632,189 of record OY728128.1, read on the forward strand.
ATTCAAATAGCTTCGTGAGGGGGTAGTCTGATGTATACAGGAGAGACGTTGTCGTATCATCAATGATCTGAAATATAAAAAAATGGAGTATTTGATAAAATGTATTAATAGGTGTCATTATATTATAAATATCATAAATATTATATATAAATACTATTTAAATAATTATTCCCAACCATGATATATATTAACTGAAAAATGAACGACATCATTTCATGAAGTGTTAGTATGTCGTCGGCACGATAGATTGTTTCATAACCAATTTGGTGGATGATTTTATGTGTTTATGTGTTAATCATAACATATAAAATTATTATTATATTTAGATTTCATATATTTTTATACAAGTATGGTAAAATAATAATTTAATGGGGGTATAAAAAAAAATAAAATAAAATTCATGTTGATGACCTCTACCACATTTTTAGATAAATTTTTTCGGATTTTTGCAAAGGATATTATTCGATAGATTTATACCAATTATAAGTATTTGAGTATGATTTGGGGAATTCTTATATGTAATATTGGATTGTATAGGGATAAACAACTGGGTTAGGAGGCTTCATGAGATTAGAATAAGTTATGGCCTTTTATATGTGGGGAAGAGGACACCGATTGTATTTTTTTTAAAACACGGTTAGGTTAACACAAATATTTACATATAAAAATTATATAATATTCAAGCAAACACTATAAATGAAGCTATATGTTCAAATTATTTCCATAATATTGGTTCTTGAAATAATTTTGGGTCATCTGGGACATTATTTTTAATGTTGAGGCATATAGTAAACTCATTTTATCCTTATCCACCAGGATTAATTTTAATCAATTTCACTAGTCACTATCTTCCAAAATTATAACGACCAAACATGAAATTATAAACTATACTGACTTCAAATTTTCATTCAATTTTTCTATATTCATCTATAATAAGTATAACATTTTATTTTAATAATAATCCCATAGTTACAGAAAGACAACAAGTTTCTATGAAGATTAATTTTTATAGAAATATGATTCAATATTAACTCTACGTATAATAATAATCACTATTGGAAATTAAAATAATATCTATTGACAAATATAATATATTTTTTATTTAATTCATTCCCTGTTAGGTATAATTTTAATTATTTGAATAGGTGAAACATTAATTTTTTTAAAAATATTTTAGAAGGACGCAACATTCAACCCAAAAAAAATTATTATAATAGAAATAATTATTAAGTTGTTTAAAAATAAATTACTGTGAATTAAATATAACTATACAATACTTATGTTACATGAAAAAAATATTCATAACATATTTATTATATAATTAAATTGGTTTTGACATCCTTCCACCCTAAAATAAATAGTGTCCTCCCTATTTAATTAAATTATTTAATAAAATGGGATATTTTTACCTCATATATTTTTCAGATTACTATGTAGGATATAAAACAATTCTGGTTTTCCATAACACCATAAACTAATAAATCTTGTTATTTAACATCTCATTATATTTTTGTTCAATAACCAAAACTGGGGGTCACTAAGAAGATATATTTGTTTCCAATTGAACAAATTCATTGATCAAAATATTAGATGAATATGGCACATATTTCCTTAACATAGAAACCTGAAACGAACATTGTATATGAGATAAACATAGAGGTATAAAAATATTGTAGGAAAATAATCAAACATTCTTTAGGATTTCATATATTCCATTGTACCATGGAATCATATCCCCCTTCATTCCAAAATGAATCACTCCTTTTCATGGAGAAACATTGAGAAAGACACAATCCCCAACCTTGACAGAAAGATCCTTCATCAAATAATGAACATATATTTTATTCTCTCTTTATGTAGACCTCATGTTTCTATGAATCTGATGATATTTCTCAGAATTTTCATTTTCCAATTTGGTCCCATCAACATCAATTCTCCTACATCATCCCAAAATGGTTGTTTCTGACATCTCCTTAGAGATAATCATTCAAATGGTTCCATTGTTATTCTGTAATGATATTTATTATTATAGTAAAATATAACCAAAGAAAGATGTCTAACCCTAGTTCTCTATTTATAAATTTAACTGGAATAAAGCATAACTTCATTGGTTTTAATTTTTTGCAGATAATTTCAATTAGATTGTGAAGGAAAGACCATAATAAAATTTATTTCATTACCCACTGACCTTCGATGTCATTTAAAAAAATGTATGTGAACCTTGGATCATGATCTGATAAATGGATAGAGGCACTACATGTATTTGAAAAATCATCCTTAAATATGATAATGAAATCTGATATAAAGAAATTGTGTCTTAAATGGGGAGGAAAATTTCTGATTAATTTAATTAATCAAACATATCCAAAAACACAATATTACAATGAGAATTAAATGTAAATCATAACTTGAAATACATGGATATAATATCCAATTTATACTTTGCCACAGGTAATGGTGGAAGTATCACCTTTAGTGATTTCCATTATTCTTTAACCAAATGAAAAGTAAAACACGTCCGGGTATGTTTAGAAATAAACATTTTTTATTTCATCCAGTATAAATAATCTCAAACATCACTTTGTAACTTATTACTACCCAGATGAATGAAAAATAGAGCACTATGGGGTTTGGAAAAAAGTCACACTTCAACAGAAAAACCATATTCACATATAATCATTATCTAAATCACAAAACCCATTCCTCATCAAAATTAAAAATATGTTAACAACCCATATTAAGTGGTCACACCTTTCCTGATAATGATTGATCTTACTTTTGATCCCACAAAACTGTTTCTATAATATTTAATTGCACTAAAAATGAAACAAATTAGTGCATGTCCTAAATTCAAAAATTCAAGGATAAAATTCATCAAATTAATAACCAATGAGTCATATTCCAAATGTAACATGGTAAATCTAGCTTTAATTTTTCTACTAAATAATTCATACACATTTTTTTTCTTTTACATGACGGTAATGAATCATGAAATAATAATCATTGATCACTTCCAAACATATTATCTTTGTCATTTTCAATTTTTTTAGTAAATATACACTTCAAACTATTTGAATTTGAATATATTTCATAAATTACCCTACAAAGATGATTATACACAATTTTTAAATAAAAAACAATAGAAGCTAATTCAAAATCATTTGTATTGAAATTTTAGTCAAGTGTTTTCAATATATGGGAATCATAATCCATTACCTAATCATTTCTTATTTAGAAATGACCATGTACATTCAAGGGTGCTTAACTTTAGACAAAAACATTTCCAATTTTGGAATTCTAGGAAAAAAATGGAGCATTCACAAATTTTATTATCAACTATGGAAAATAGTCATCAAAATATTTTTATGAAATAAATTTAACTCATTTTTAGTTAACTTTGTCAGTTGGATAGATAACTGAGCTATTTATTCAATAAACCACTATTACTAACCAATCAATCGATGAAAATAAAGAATCTATAAGATATTTGGGGGTTCTTTACACTCTTCTACAACATTTTTCATGGAATAATCAATAATTATTCCATATTTAAAAACCACATGAAAAAGGAATAACATTTATTCCAACCAAAATTGAAAGATGATAATTTCCCCGTACAACTCATTTTATTTTATGGATTTCATAAACACCCATATTTTTCTTCCATACCCCACTTTTCATTCAGAATAAATCAAATCCATCAATAAACAAAACCAAAAACATGTCCATGAACTCAAAAAAAATTCACATGATTCATAAATAAAATAGGGGAATTGGATAACACAAATAGAATAAATAAAAATTCATAGTGTCTATATCATTCCCAAAAAACCGTCTCCAACATTTCTTCTCCCTTAACATTCAACTGATGGTACCCAAACTCGGGTCAACCATTAAAGATATAGAGCTACTTGTAGTTGATCAAAGAAATCATCTATAAGGGGAAGAGGATATGTGTTCTTAATAGCGTTGTTATTCAAGTATCTACAATTGGTGGAATGTCTAATTGAACAATCAATCTTTTTAATAAACAAGACAAGATCACACTATGGTTATTTACATGGTTTAACAAAACCATTATATAATAAATCCAATTTTTTTTCAATTATAAAATTTCCACTTCAGACATTTGATAAATGGTTTGAGAAATTGAATTTTCATAATATATTAAGTCAGTAGTAAATTCAACCTCTCAATTTATTATATCACTAGGAAAATAAGTTTAAATAACATCCATGACTTCATTTACTACTAGAACATCACTAACTTGAATAGTTCATCATTTTAAACATTATTATCTATGTAACATTCATTACCACCTATATTAAAATTTTCACCATCATTGTAAGTAATTAATGGAACGAAATCATTGAACACATTGTTATTAGTAATAACTATATCATTGAATCATAAAACGATATCCAATATATACCACGAATGATATCAAACAAAACTACGAGATGTTCAAAAAAATTTGTAAGAAATAGTATCCCACTGACAAGAACATGAATATTCATTTAAATCTTCATTACATTAAATGTTAAACCAATTGTTTTCCCTAAATATAATATCCTAATTTAATGAGGTTATATTACCAATTTAATATGAAATATCTTAAAATTATAAGAGTGCAGAGATCCCTAGAAAATATGATATTTTCATAATTTCAAAAAACATGTAACATACCTTTTCACCATATGACTTGATAGGCCATCATCAAATGTAGTAGTTCAAAATGACCTCATGACACACTTATGTTACAAATAATTAATATTTACATCTTATTAAACTATCATTATAAACACATTTGAATAATTAACAAAACACATTGAAACTAATAATTCTTATCATTGGATGATTATAAGTTAAACGATTCCTTGATTCTTCTTGATTATTTTCCACTTAGTTTGATGCCATCTAGCTAAACATTCTTCTTCAAAAACAGCTCCATGACATTAGAAGAAATGTTTTTGGTTCATTATCCACACATAAGACAATATAATAACTACAATTTCCATCCTATAGATTTATTTAGTGGATTATTCCACATCACCTTCCATCCCAAACACTTCTTACACTCATAATCACATAGATTATAAGATTCCAAAAAACTCTCTCTAAACATTTTTTCGCACGAAATACAAAATTCTCATATAATTTTAACTCCCATGTGGTTTAATCTATTAATAGAGTTATTTTAATTACTATGTAAAACACATTAATTTCAATATCGATGTATTAAATATAATGTTACCCATACATGGGCAATATTTTTTAGTTTTCCTCATATTTAGAAACTCAATCATCATATTGTTACCTCATTTATAATAATAGGGATTCCATCTAAATTCAAAAAAACTAAGATAAATATTTATCATGATAATGATCCTGGAATGACTACAATTCATTGCAATAATGATCACTATTATTAGTAGTAGTCATTGTGAAATACCACCATCATTATATTTAACCATGAAAAAGAAAAAACAACAGTTACCTCTTTATGTTCCTAACATCCAATGAAATCAAATACCTTTTTAGATCATTGATCCATCATTTTCGGAATCACATTGTCATATGGTATTTTAAAATACTGGTGTGTTTCCTCATGAAATCATCAAAATATACACGTTCATTATGATATATTGGGTTCTTTTGTAGCATGGTCCCCACCACCATTTTTCACAAAAGTCAATTGATCTATCCCCATGATATTCCATTTTTTTCTAAGTCAAACCATCTCAGGATAAAAATTTGGAGGGATAACTTCCTCTCGGTTTTATTAGACTATAAGTTCAATATTTCCACAATGGAAAATCATTCTAAACATAAATTTTTTATTCAAACCATTATGGTAATCCTTAAAAGCTATAAAATTTTATCAGAAACGTAACATTAAATTTTTTAGGTAATGTTATTAACATTATCCAAAAGACTCAATTTATCTAAATTGACCACTGTTTCTATCTGTAAGTTGATGAAATTAAAAATTACAATATCATAATTTTAAGAAAATAATTATTATTTCATTCACACTGGGGATATTTTCATGTTTAGAATTTTAGATAATTATTTCATCATTCATGAATAAAAAATATTAAAAATAAAATGTTTAAAATTTAGATTACTGTCCATTTTTCTTATAATGTAGAAAACCTAAAATGATGAATGTTATATATTTAAGAAAAATCTTCATGACAATTATCTAAAACTTTTCTAATCTATTTCCTATCATTAAAATCTATGGGAAAATATAATAACACAGGATGGGAAAAGAAAAATTTGTAAGAAATAAATAGAGGACATAAAGATTTTGTTCAGTGAAAAACATTAAAAACATGGAAAAACCTTAATAGAAAACATAAAATTTTAACTGTATGGGAAATTTTCATTCCATTAAAAGGGACATTTATTTAAACATTTTATAAAAACATTTATTAAAAAACTCATTTGAAGGCATAAAAAATTCACATAGGTTCCTTGAGAAATCATAGAATAGAACTCTTAAAGATCCCTTATGAATTGGAATAACCATTTTTCCAACTTCCAACATAATCATTTGGAGAAAGTAATATTTACCAAATTAGTTGGATAACTATCTTGGTGAACCCATTAGTTAAGATATACTAGTCTCATTTGATGATTTCTTACCACGTCAATAGTAATCAATTTTTACAAATCCAAACATGAATAAAATAATTAATTTAATGAAAAAAACTCTTTCAAACTCATTTCAAAATCACTTTCAGATATTACAATTCTATTTTATATAAAAAATACAATTTTTAATAAAAAATACACCATTATTTGAAACCCCATTTTCCCTAGAAAAATACCGGAAAATCAAATGTGGGTTTTTTCATTTAAAAATAATTTATTATTTAAGAGGTGGATAAAAACGAAATAATAGTCATGTTTATAAGAAAAATAAATTTCTCTATTCAATTTAAAACACAGAAAAAAATATTTCTTTAGAAAAACACGGTAATAATATAAATGAGGCCAAAAATATAATTTATTAATCCATTATTTCTATATGAAAACATTTCAAATATAATTTAAAAGATATGGACATGGAAGATAAGTATTTGGGGGGTTTTATTTTAGGGAGGAAACATTTAATACATAATTATTGAGGGGGGTTCAAGACTCATTAGGCTCAGGCACTATAGCAACATGCTAGTAGCAATCTTAAAAAACTGTTATAGTTGTGAAACTGTTTCCCCAATGACACTATAGTAGTGGAAGGTATTATAATAGGTATTTTAGTGGCAGTAGTATTGAAGTATCCCTGGTACTGTTGCAACACAATTCACTGAAGGGACTTTTGGCCCAATAATATAGTCCTTCAGGGACATGTATTGGGATTTTATGCCTACTGGGCTTACAAGTGATGTAACAGGTCTCCTATAACACAAAAAATGTTCAATCATTTTTTAAATACTAAAAAGTATCTGGCCCCAATTTTAATAAAATGGACATGGTGCAGATAAAGATTTCGTGGAAAACCATGAAATAGAACATCTGTTAACGAAAACCTATTATAACATGGGAAGAAATTTAATCACAACACCCATTAAATAATGAAATTATAAAAAAAATATCATGTGAGTAGATAAAATTTTTATATTTAATGTTAAGTGGTCTGTATATATAAATTTTAAAATATTAAAGGTTTATAATTTCAAAAACTGACTCAATGATAGGAAATTAAGACAATATCCTTTAGCATGATTTTGAATATTTACATTTGTATTTATATTACTTAATAGTGTTTTTATATTTTTATATAATTTATTGAAAACCTTTTTCGTGGTTATTATTACATTTATATAAAATATTAACAATATATATACAATTACATAATTAAACTGGCTTATATATGTTGTTTTCTCATATTCATTTTATGCATCAAAAATGATTCTGGTAGGTTGAATATTGTCAAACAGATCATTATCTAAAAACATTCTGAATAATAATCATTGAATAATCATAATATTTATACAGATATTATTCTTTTTTGAACTAATATTGGATTATTATAATAAAATATAGACAAATTTTATAACCATGGAGACTGTTGGTAGTACCGACACATGAGTAAAATTTCCATTTTCCGATGATAAATATGTAAACAATATATGTATTATTTTATCTTTTAGGAATGATCATTACATCATAAATTTCATTATATTTAATATAATATATATAAATATAATTAATCACATTAATTTTAGGAGGTTGAAGTGCATATATCCAAGAACAATGTTATAAATTTTTCATTTTTCTAAAAGGTAACATGAAAAATATAAATTATATTTATAGAAATATAATATGTTAATGAATATCATAATTATTTCATGTATATTATTTATAATAATTATTTAAGATATTATTACCATCCATTAACCTATTATTTAAAATCTGTTCACATTTCATTGTGATGTGGTAGTCCACCGTACACACAAACTACATTGTCATATAGGTGACGGTATGAAATGTAAAATGGTTGTATATGATATGACGTATCCATAGGTAGTTTTATGTTATATAGAACATAAATAACTTTTATAAATATTATTTCTATCATTTTTGTTTAAAATCATGATATTTATTAATGAAAAAAACATTATCGTTTCATTAGGCGGTCTCCCCTTGTACAGATGAATGATGATTTAATAACCCATTTGATGGAAGTTTGTGTGTTTTTAAGTCACAAAAATAACATTGAGAAATCATATTAAATTTTTTATTTTGTGTATATTATATAACATTCTTATAAAATAATTATTGGTGTTCAGAAAAATATAATCTAAAATTCATGTCGATGAACATTACCCATGTTTCGGGTAACACATTTTGGTTAGCAGCAAAAGAGTCACTTGGTTGGTCTTATTCCAAAATTAAGGCTTATAGGATGAGATTGGGGAGGCTTAAAATTTATTTTTATTGGTATTTTCTAATCCAAATAGTTTTTATCAGGTAAGTAGAAGAGGATAATATGTTGACATTTAGGAGTAGGGGATATGACACATATGATATTCTTCAAAACAATGATATGTGAACCCACGTTTTTCCTACAAAAAGGTTCCAATAAATGATCAAAAACAATATTAAAATGTGATATTTTAAAAATATGACCTTAAAATGGGTTTTTAATCAATTTTATAGTTCATTGGGAACCATATGTTTAATATTTAGTCACTTAGTAACCTCATTTCAACTTTAATCATTGTGGTTATCTTCATTCTCTTTAACAAATTAAATTTATAAAAAATTTGATAACCTTATTATAAATTATATATTATTATAATTCCATGTTTTGATTTTTTTTCATATTCAATTCAAATAATTGAAAACAAATTTAATTTAATATTAATCCACAATACCATAAACATATTAGGGTTTTAAAAAGGGTTATTTTTTAATTATTATTTTATATTTACACTATAAAAAATAATAAAAATTATATAAAAATAAATAATTATTTAAAAGTATATATTCTATTTATTTCATTTAAAACAATACCCATTGGGTTTTAGATTAATTAATATAAAATGTGATAATGACTTATTTTAAAATTGTTTTACGAAGCCATAATATTCAACCAAAAAATATATATATTAAAAAAAATATAATAGGGAATTAAAAGGACATAACTGGACTAAATATCAGTATATAGTACATAGGTTTTTAATAAGGTATTAAAAATTCAAAAACGGTTATTTTTTCACTATACACTGAGAAATCAATATTTTTAAAAAAATTGAATATTGTTTAAAAAGGAAAATTTTGATATTCATATTTAAAAAAATATATTCTTTTTACAATATTAGAATTTATAAATATAGATATTAATATTTTCAAAAAAACATATTAGAATATAGTTTAATTAATGTATTTCCTTTTTGATTAAAAATAACATAATATTTTTACAGATAATAAGACTATAAAATCAAAATTATTAACTATTAAAATGAACTAACATTTTAGTAATGTGGTTGTCACATGAGATCCCCAATTGGAGGATAGTGATTACCCAATGGCAATGCTCGTTCTCGGAGACAATCCTCCATTGTCTAAGGTAGGTACGGTCACGTAGGGAAATAGACATGAGGATTAATCATTGTTATTGGGCATGCAATGACATATATTTTTATTCCACTAGGAGGTTGTGACGAAATCAAGGAATGGTTATCATGAAGTTCGAATAGACAATCTGGTATCATTCCAATTAAGGTATTTAGGTGGTTTATTTATTTATTTGATTACTTTATTCAATTGATATATTTATTTCAACTAAGAATGTGAGATGGAAAAATATATCTGTATTCAACTAAGTACATAACAATACTAGTAGTTCCCTAATGTATATTATACTGAAACCCTATATGGGCCAAAATTTAACCTGGTTACAAAAGCATCTCCCAGATGGTTATTTTATGAACATGTTAGGATGGGATCTAGATTTTTAATCAATATGTTTTAGCTCTGATGGGATATATTGTTTTGGATGTGGTATGGATTAGAGTATAATATAGTCTCATATGAATTCATTATATTGTATCTTATTTTTTATATATAAATTTGAATAATGATTGATGTTTCATTATTTTATATTTAGTGCATTATTATTTTATTAATGGGATTTATTCCACTTAATATAGCATGTCCAGTTTATTTATTATTTTACACTACTATTTGTAAAGCTTGTTAATAACATCAATTTTATCACATTGACTCATGGGGTATAATATATCCATGATATAAACTTATAGCAACACTGTTGGATGGATTCCTCAAAAGTCTAGGGAGGAACACTTGTGGTTAGGTGGTGGTTTGATCAGGACTTAGATTGAAGTGATCCATGGCTGGGCATTACATGAAAAATGTTATATATATGATAATAAGAGAATTTAAACTTCACCCCTACTCTCATCAAATACTATATGACATCATGGCCAATAAAAATTATATATATAGTGTCTCCCATCAAGGTACATGAAAAGAGAAACATTCAACATTATCAACTTGTCAACCATAGATGGTTATGTCATTCAATCATAACATTATGAAATTTATTTTAGGAAAAATGATGTGTGATATAATATTTCAACCAATTCATTTATTTCCGCCAATTAAATATCATTTAATCCATACATTACATTTATCTATACAAAAAATTATTTGTCTATGTGGTTCCATGATCCCACCACATGATATTTTTGTCCTTAGCACAAGCTGGGGGATATATATAGAAAATTGAAACCCTAATAGGAAATCCATTGAAATAAAAAAAATCACTTAAAAAATAAAAACTATGTAGTTTGATTTCATAGAAAAAATTAAAAAAATATTGATAAATCTCCCTATCAGCAATAGAATATCATTTAATAAAAAATTATCCTTAATCATAGGCCCCGATTATGATTGTAAAATCTCTATATGAAAATAATTTTTCTTTCATAAATTTGAAAATATCTATCAACATTTTTGACAAACTAATATCAATATTTTTCACTACTAAAGAATATACTTGAACTCCCAAAATTTTCATTCATGAATCATACCTGAGGAAAAAATGATATCCTTCAATAACTAATGATCACTTGTAATTAATAGGATCAATTGAGTTCGAATCAAATGAGGAAAATTGAATCATTAGCCTACTTTTTTCTAAATGATGAATACATGTAGTATGGTGGTTATAAAATAATATTAAAAACAATGTAAATATCATTGATATATAGTGAAGGTAAAAAATAGATTGTAAGGAAGAAAAATAAATGAACTGATTAGAAGTATGGAAAATAATTAACCATTGAAAAATAATGAATTCAATAGTTTAAACGAATATTATTATATTCAATGATTAGAATAATAAATTAAAAAATGAATGAAAAATAAATAACCATTTGATCAATTAATGAATTTATAATGACATTCCTCCATCAAAAACCATTTCCACTTCAGTACCACAGTCATAGCTCAATTAACCATTTATCAATGATTCAATTGGCCTGATTCTAAATATGGATTTTCTATCAATAATATATATTTTTAATCCCTCTCACCCAATCTAGTTTTTTCATCTTAATTATTGGATAACCATAAAGATAATATATAATAATGTATATATTGATTAAAATTAGTGTTTCACCTTTAGTTATCCAAATTAATTATTTAATTAAATCATTTAATTAATTATCCTTTGGAGAATAAACCAAGGGTAACTGAATATAGCCCAATAAAATTCTCCTAAGGTAAAACCAATATTTCATATTTAACCATGGTCTAGAGAGATCGTATTAATGATATAATAATTTCATCAAATGTACATGTGTACAAATATAAAATAATATACCATTTTCATTGAGATATTTTCAAGGATCTGGAATGCTTATATTTCTATTATTTAGTAGTTATTCAATATGTAATGAATCATAAAATATACCAGAGGTCTGTAAAATGAAAATTATGGTCAATGAATCACCCCATACTTAGAATATAAATATATAATTGAATAGTAAATATAAAATATCCCATAAAAGTCAACAACAAAAAAATAACAAAAAACTCAATTAAGGGGTAATCGTTGATCACCATGATCAAAAAAATAATTTAAGAAATTATAATTACATATACTAGTGAATATTTATTATGAAACATAATTTGATATCATGAGACTCAGAAAAATAAATCAATAAGTTATAATTAGGAAATTTTAAGGACTTCTAACCTCCCCACCATAAAACATTTTATCAATGAAAGGAAAATCGACAGATTTTATTTCCTGGGAAACTACTAAAACCTCAGGATGAACCAACAAACCCTCAATAAAAAATCCGTAATCATATTTTATTCAATATTAATAGATATCGGTGCACCACATTTCAATAAGTTAACCTCTATTTTCATCAATAATTCCATCAAATATATCTTACCATATGAAATAACACAACAAAAAAATCATTTAGTCTATTAGATTATTCACATGACTGATCACCACAATAACATTCTCAATCTAACGTCACCTTATTACCTAGAATTATCTAATACATTACCTATTAACAACCACTAGTGGAAACAATACACTTTCACATTAGTTTTTTTCTATTCAAATTAGTTTTTGACCATCATTAATACATGAGAAATTATTTGTAATATTTTTAAAAACAATTTCGATAAAATTTAATTCTAAAAATTAAATAAAAAGATAATCTAATGGGTCATTACGAACAATTTTTTTCATAAACTAACAATGAAGATATATTTAGATATATATTTTAATATAAAATCTATATAGATGGGATAGTATATAATTTTCCGCATTTATAATTATTAAATACTATATTGAATAACTTTTAATTTTAATGTGAAAAAATATATTAATAATTTCAAATTCATTTTTTAATTAAAATAGATACTAGAATATATTTTAAACATAATATATTTCATAAAAAAATATTTATAGTCAACATTCTAAAATAACATAGGACATTTAACATTAGCTTCATGTAATAAATGACATTAAAATTGTTCATTGAATATAGTCAATGTTGAGATTTGAAGAACCAATATTCAATGTACAATACATAGGATTTCATGTTTGTGTATATTTTAAATATCATCAAAACATAAAAAAATTGATTCTATGCACTAAAATATAAAACCATTTAAGAAAACATACACCAATGATACAACATATAAAAAATAATATGATGCTGTTACATGACAATGTATTTTTTTGACCTGAACATGTCAACCTAATAATTGTTAAATAATGAAAAATAACTATACATAGATATTTTGGAGGATATACCAACATAATTTTCTACAACCTGAATCAAAACATTATAAATTACATGATTTCCTGATGGTACCTCGTTAATTAGATATGGTATATTTGAAAATTGTTTATGAAATAAATATGAGTAAATGTTCTTCTAGACTACATAATAAAACATAATTAACAACACTGAATAATTAGGAAGTGTATCATACCAATTTCACCCATCATTATAACACATGTTTATTTTATGATGCTAACAAATTAGGGAAATCATGATAATTATTTATCTAGGAAAATGAAAAGGGAAAATGTATAATATTGTTTAAATAATCCTTTATGATGGAATGATTAAAACCCCAATAAAATAATCTATATAGAAACTAAAATTTCATTATTCACGCCTCTAAATATATATGGATACAAAAATATACACTTATGACAATAAAAAAACATTATATAATAAAAATTCATAATAAATTTTATTAACAATGAAATATCATAGAAAAACACGTCATTCCCAATAAAATTTGATCTAATACTTTATAAAATCATATTTGAAACTATTATGTTATTAATTCTATTCCATTCGATGATCTGAGGGAGATATAGGATCAGAAAAATTATGTAAGATACTCATGGATGAGGATGTGTGGGGAGAAATGATCTAGGAGTGTGAGAAGACCATGGATATAGAGTTTTATGTGCTAAAAGATAATCTTGGGATGCTAAAATAAATCATGCATTTTTTTATTAATATTCCCTTCACTTGAGAAAGCATATATTTTAATGGTATGATGTACCAATGATTTATAAACTAAAATAGATTAAATGAAATATATAATTGAATTTTAATGATGAAATATTTTAAGATAGTGAATGAAAGTAAAAAAATGGTAAAATCAATAAATGTAAAAAAATATTTTTTTAAAATTTGATATTAAATATGTATATTTCCAAAAGTTATATTTTGAAAAAAGATATAGAATCTAATAAATGCATTGAATAATTCCATACATGGAATAAACTCTTTAATAAGATAGGGAATAATGAGAATGATATAAATTTTAAAATATATAGTTCAAAATGACATTTTTGGACCCAAAAATTAATACCCAATAGAATTATTCATATAATATGTTGTTATATGTAGTGTTTTTAATACATTAGTGAGAAAAATATAAATATATAATTATATTATATTATCATTCACTATTATAAGTCAATGTAATCAGTACATATCACTCATATTGGAGCACTCATACTGCTATGTTTACATTGCATATTTTTTTTATGAAAATTGCGAAAAAATATTTATTCATTAAATAATTTTTTGATAGATGGAATAAGAATCCATAGTTTAATGTATGTAATATTAATAATGATAGAAACTATTTCATATATTGATTCTAAATAATAAATATTTTTGTATATTTTTGAAATGTTGTTAATATAAAATATATATCACTTTTTAGTGGTGAGAAAAAAGTTACAATCACAAAATTATAGAATATATTAAAATGGAAAACATGTAACTAAATTTATATTTAAAATTTTATTTGTAAATTAATATATATATATATATGTGTGTGTGTGTGTGAGAGTGTGTGTTTTTATTTTATATCACTAGATAAATTATATTCTCTAACATATGTTAGATTAGTATATTAGTTATGAAAAAATAAATATGATTATTAAAATAAATACATGGCCTTCATTATATTATGTATTTTAAAATTAAGTGTACATTACAATCTATTATTAGTTGTCAAATAAAATTTTTATCAATAAATATATTTCACTTTAACAAATATCAGTTCATTATAGTGAATGTTATTTAGGAACTATAACACATAAATTTTGTAAGTAATATTAATAAGAAACATATATGAATTAATTTTTGCAGGAAATAAAATGATAATTCTTGTATATATATATTTCATAATATATATATACATATTTAATAAATGTTAATATTACCTCTCACATAAATTCAAAATCATTATAGTAGGGTAAAAATAAAATGTAATTCTCAATTTAAATGTATCTATGTGATTTTATGTGTTTGAATAGTTTTCATTTGAATTTTAAACATTTGTAATGTATTTATAGGATTTTATATAATTCTAGTTAAAAAATACACTTAACATAACATTTTGAAAACAAATGGAATAATATACAGTTTGATAACTAAATTATAAAAATAATAGTCTGTTGTTTTGTTTTTGGAAATAACTCTTACCCTAGAATTCATAAAATGTTTGGAACTGGATATAAAAAAGATGGCATTGGTCATTTGTGAAGGATTATAAGTTTACTTGTAATGTGTAAGTCTATTTTTCCTAAATTTAAAAGAAATTACATGTTTCTAGAATTTTTTCATGGTAGAAAATAATAATTTATAAGAATTAATTTATTGTAGAACCAAATAGTAAAATTACAAAGTATAATATTGTTTAATAGTATACGTCAAACTGAAAACCAAGAACATCAAAAAATCACATAAATATAATCCATACACTTTATTGCAATTTTATACATGCATAGTTTTGTAAATAAAGATGACGTTAGTATTTTTTATAACCCCTCAGGTCCTGATTAGTAGAAATAAAATTATAAACATTACTAATGAACAGTTCAGGGAAGAATCCATTAAAAATAAAAAGTGAAAAGTTATATTTCTTACACATTAAAGGAAATAAAATTTATAATAATTAAATTTTTATAATGATTCATCAACATAAAATACTTCTAACAAATACCCTGTAACACATAGAGGAAAATACCATTGATATTAGATGAAGAATAAAGACGTTGAAATTATATTTGGGTTAAAAGATTTGATAGAACAGTGATTGTAGAAGATAAATAAAATGATTTTGACACAACTATTTTTATAGTAATGGATTATAATTTGGAATGAAAACTATGATCAAATATAGATGAATAATGGAAGGAAAAACATTATAAAATCTAGTATATATAAATTTGTAAAAAACCTGTCATGAATGTGGTGTTATATATTTATACAAATGATTAATATTGAAGATGATGATCTTCTCTTCTATTAGAGGTGTAGGATAACATGGAGTTTATGAGACATTAACATGAAAATATAATCCAAAAAATATATATAATAAAATAATATTTTTTCTAATATAAAATATATTTACCAATAATTTCATGTAGTGGAATTTATTTTTCTTATTAGCAAACAATTGATAATTATTAAACCATTCCATTGACTTTATTTTAATATATAATTTACCAAATACCATATAAATAATAATAACATAGAATAATGAACTGTAATAAAGAATAAATCAAACTTCCATAATAATTTCATAAATTATTTACATAAATCTCCTCGTAAACAAACTATTAGATAAAAAATCATATATTATCAAAAATAGTATACCAACTAAATGTATAAAATGTTTTTTAAAATAGTAACTTTTTTTACTATGATTAAAATTAAAATACTTAAAACATATTAAACCTGTAAACAAAAACAAAAAATACAAAATTTAAGAGGGATTATTTTATAATTACTCTATTTTTAAACATTAATGAAAAAACTCATACCAAACAATTTGATGTATTATGTAGCGTGGATATTTTTTTATAAATAATAATCCCTTTATACTGAAGTAAATATACCACTAGAAGAAATAAATTCTTCAATAATTGTGTTTTATCATTAGTTTTTTTACAAAATGAAATTAAAAATATATCTCATTGGATATTAACATTTTTTATCAAAACCTATGTTAAAATCAATTTTAAATATTTTTTAGTGTCAATTTTAGTAAAAATCATCGTCCAGGATAATATACAGACCATATGGATATTCGCTTCATAAAATTGTTTATTAAAAACATATTAACTACCGAATTTTTTTAAAAACATGTCAAGGCCCGTCCCGCGGGGCCTGTGTCGTGACTACCCCAAGACCACCTTCCATAGGCCAGGGGCTGGCGACTAGAACAAAAGGTGTAATTTCCTATAACTATAAAGGAATGGTCTTTAGAACTTGTAAACACACACATCAAGATATGAACACATGAAAAATATATAACCAAAAGAGTGATGAATGTAAAATGGGCCAAAATACAATCCCAATAGTAAATGTACAAGTACAACTAAAAAAAATACAGCCGAAGAAAAAGAAATAAAAAAAACATGTGGGTCATCCTCCAGGTTACAACCTAAAGGGTAGGTATAGATCGCCTCCTCAGCACACCTCATCCACCCATCCTTTCAACGAACTGACAGGCCGTATGGTCCACCTATGGGAAACGTCTTATCCTGGTACTCTCAGCCTCAGTCTGTGATGCCCGTTATCTACATCCAACACAATAAGGTGCGGGTATAGCACATGTAGGGGTGAGTGTAATGATACTCAATAGGGACCCTGAGACCATCAAGGTCTCACAAAATCCACCAAGGTTAAATAAAAAAGTATTAAATAAACATATAACCCTACTTAGATATATTATAATACATATAACTATGTTATCAAGTAATCCATCTAAATCATGTGGAAAACAGAGAAAAAACTGACTTAGCTTAAACCAAGATTTTTATTCTAGGGGTAGTATCAAGAAAATATCCAGTCACATTTTTGGAAGCTCGTATACTAGAGAACACCTCCTCTATCGATTACAATAGTCCTGCCTCGACACCAAGGCGCTTCTCACTAACCTATAACTACTGAGGTACTCCTCTGGTCTAGTACCCTAGGTCTGCCATGTCACCAATGCACTCCCCAACGTGGGTCTTCCACGTCACCAAGGTGCTTCCCCTCATAGCCTGCCAAGGTAATTATCCCTTCGATTATAGTAGGTCTTTCGTGACACCAAAGCGCTCCCTACTATGGGTCTGCCACAAGACCATTGCGCTCCCCACTGGGCTAGTCGAGTCACTCCGAGCTTAAACAGTCAGTAGTCGTTAGGTTTCTACCAGCAAATAGGTCTCCACACTATTCTCTCTTATCTCCATGAGGATCCACTCAATGAGATACTGGTCAATACTCTAACTATCAAAAATTCCAACGATGAAGTATCTCAATGGACCGCTATTTCAAGGGGGTCTCAATGCAACAGACGACATGTCAATCGGATGCCCGGTCTGTGAGTTGTTAGCCTTTTAGTTCCGGGGGCCTGGATGGATTCATGATCAATCCAACATGACCATACCTCAACTATACCAAAAAATCATGTAGGGTTTACTCAAAAGGACCGTCTCGCTTCAATATTTCCAATGCCGCTGATGGTTCATCAAACGAACATTTGGTGCCAAAGATATGGCCGAAAGAGAGTAAATGGTTCATAGTGGGCCCAGGTCTGATCTCACCCAGTAGGTCCGACCCGACCCGACTAGGCATGGTTCAACCCGTTTCAGGTCGACCCATCCCTACCTTCTTGGTCCAGCCTAGCCCGTGATACGGTCCGGTCCGTTGGGGGTCCGGCAAGCCACGAGTGGCTACGGAGCTACGGGTGCTAGTAGGGGGCTCTTCCGTGGTGGTGTGATGAGGGCATGGGCCAGTTTGGACGGAGTGCTGCGGGGGCGCGTGGCTTGTTCGACTGGGGCACCACAAGGGGGTGCTGGTCCAGTGCGGTCGGGGATCCGTGGGGGGCGCGGGCCAGTTCGGTCGGGGCACTTCGGGGGGTGCGGGCTGATCCAGTCAGGGCACCGTGGGGGGCACGGGCCGGGTTGGTCGGGTCACGACGGGGGGCGTGGATCGATTTGTAATGTTTTCTGTGGGAGCTGAGGGGCCGGTTCTACTAGGGAACCGCGGGGGGATGAATGCTGCTCGGCCCGGGTCAGCGGCTCGGCTCGACGGCTCGGCACGATGAAAGTTCGGCAGCGGCGTGGAGTGGCGGAGTGCACGGGTGACTGAGCGTTGTCTCCATTGTCGATGTCCTACATTTTTAGGAACACATAAAAGAAGAACGGAGGAGGGTTCAGCCCATGTTATTTTGTCCCACACCCTCCAAGTTTATAGTAGTAGCAAGCGGTTCACAAGAATGAAGCAATGAACGTCAAACCATAATCTTCTGCATTGTTTATTCCCAATCCTCACAAGAAAAGAAGGGTGTACGTGTAAAGTGATAAAAAATAGCATTAAACCCCAACAATGTGTGCATGATGACATTGGTTCAAGAATATAGTATGGTCATCGATTCTCCATAGATGAGAACGTCCCATGTCAGATGAAGTCTTGAGGAAGAAGGTCGAAGTTGAGGTCGGTGTTCTTCTTCCGTGGAGCGTTCTTCGTGGAAGAACGCATTCTCCATCCTCCCAATCCTCCATTGCCAAAACATTTGAAAAATGTGAATAGCTAGCCAAATAAAATTTGTTGGCTATTTAGTTCATTGGCATAAAATTAAAATACGATTAATTAGGTTGGATCCACTTAAGTAATTGATGAGGTTGGGACAAAAATTAATTAAAATAGGGTTCTCATATTAAAGTTATGTGCGTTGTAAAAATTAATGTGGAGGAAAACTAAATGATCCTCCACATTAATGAGGGGGTGGGGGGGGGGGTTAGAGGTTTTGGCCTTAGGTGGTCCCCACTACCACAACCTTTCATGAGAAGTTAATGTTTGGTGGTCCCCACTTCTTGACTTCCGCTTGGAGGTTTAGTTTCAGTGGACTCCACCTCCCAACACCCACACGGGTGTTGCAAATAAAAATAAAAATTTCACACACCGTTATTTATTTTATTCTTGAAGAAAACAACAACCTATCATTCACCCTCGACCATCTATCGTTGTGATAAAAGTATCCTTATGAAAAAACCAGGGCTGTGAGTTCAACGGTGGCTGAAGATTTTAATTCCAAGCACCGGTTCAAAAGTTAGAAAAAACCCTCTCACGTGTTTACTAAATGTACCAGAACAAAAGTTCAGAAATTCATTCTGGGCACTCCGGGCATCGGAATCACATGTTGTTTACTTTTGCGGAATAATAAAATTCCCATTTATTTTTTATTAAAAAATTTACATGGAAATTATGGGAATTTACATTCTCCCTACCTTAGGGCTATACATCCACATAAGACATAACTAAAACTAAGGGAACAAGTGGGGGTACTGAGCACGCATCTGAGCCTCCCACTCCCATGTTCTCTCCTTGAGGTTCTTGTGCTTCCAAAAAAGTGCACCAGAGGTATTTACAATCCATGAAGAACAGACTCCTATCGATCCTCAATCTCTATTAGAACCTCCATAAAAGTCACCCCATCATCAATGCCCAGCTCTCCATGTTCGATGATGTGAGAAGGGTAATGCACATATCTCCTCAACTGGGATACATTGAAGAATTCGTGAACCAGGTGAAACTAAGGTGGAAGAGCTAAGAATTATTCCACCTCACCAACTCTGTTGAGGGCCTAAAAAGGTCTGATGAATCTCAGAGATAACTTTCCGCCTCAGCCAAATATCCATAGAACTTTTCGTGGTGAGACCCATAGAAAGAAGTGGTCTCAATCCTGAAACTCCAGTGGCCTCCTTCTTTTGTCAGAATAAAACTTCTACCCTCTCTATGCAGTCTTCATCCGCTCATGGATGATCTTCACCTTCTCTGTGGTAGCCCATATGTTCTCTGGTCCAACGAGTGCTGACTCCCCTGGGATAGTTCGGCACAAAGGTGGTCTGCAAGTTCTCCTGTACATCGCCTCAAAAGGTTCCATCCAAATGGTGTAGTGATAGATGTTGTTGTATGAAAACTCTACCAGAGGAAAGTGATCCTCCCAGAATTGACCAAATTCTAGGACACAAGAACACATCATGTCCTTGAGGGTCTAAATATTCCGCTCAGTATGGCCATCCGTCAAAGGAAGGAAGGCCGTGCTCAAATGAAGATGTGTACTGAAACGCTCCTATAACCCCTTCCATAGCTAGGATGTAAAAAATGGATCATTATTTGAGACAATAATCGAGGGTACTCCATGTAACCGCACAATCATAAGCACATAGAGGCATCCCAAGCTCTCAACTGAACCCTGTTCTCTGATCTGTAGGAAGTGGGCCAACATGATGAGTCGGTTGACGATCACCCAAATCAAGTCATGACCTCTGGATGAATGTGGAAGTCCTGTCACGAATCCCATGTATATTCCATCCCACATCCACTCTGGGACATGTAAAGGTTGAACCAGGCATGTTGGTACATGATGCTCTACATTAACTTACTAACAATTGAGGCACTAAGAAACAAACTCTGCTACTACTTTCTTCCATCCCGGCCACCATTGATGTCTTTGGAGGACCAGAAAAATGTTCACCACTCCTGGATGTACCGCTAGAGGTGATGTGTGAATCTACCTTAACACTTCCTCTTGAAGTGATATTGGTACCATGGTACATCTTCATGTAGAGGATGATGTGCTCCGCACCTTTAGAAAATCTATCAGTTTCATGTACTATGGATATATGAGAACGTCATGCCTTGCAGTCAGCATCCCCACGCAGTACCTCCCTGACTCACTAAAGAAGTGGGGGAGTGACTGTAAGAGACTGAAGAAAATCCCCTAAATCCCTATCCACAATGGATATATTCAAAGCGGTCAGCTACTCCATCGCCTCCCCTATCAGCTATATACCAGATCTCTTACCAAGTGAATCTACAACAATGTTCCCCTTCCCAGGAGTATAGACTATCTCGAATTCATAGTCCTGGAAGAACTCAAGCCAACTTCATTGTCTCACATTTAGTTCCTTTTTAGATAAGATATACATGAGACTCTTGTGATTAGAGTACATGGTAAATCATTCGCCCATCAGATAGTGTCACCACATCTTCAAGTCGAAGACCACTGATGCTGACTCCAGGTCATGGGTAGTGTAGTTCTCCTCTTGTTGTCTTAGCTGTCAAGAGACATAGGAGATCACTTCTCTCTCATACATCAGCACACATCTCAGTCTGGTCCCAGATGCATCGCATTAGACTACGTTCCCAATGCCTTCCTCTGAATGTCTCAATATGGGGGAAATAGCCAACGTCTAACTCAGCTCCTGAAAGCTCTGCTGGTATCTCTCTGACCACACAAATGGTTTCCCCTTCTTCATCAAGGTTGATAGTGGTGTTAAAATTCTGGAGAAATGGGGAACAAATCTTCAGTAGTAACCAGCCTACCTATAAAACTGAGTACCTCTGTCACACTCCTGGGTGGCTCCCAAGATAGTACTGCTTCAATCTTTGCTGGATCCAGTGAAACTCCAGCCTCCGATATGACATGTCCCAGAAAGTGAACCTCTAGGATCCAAAACCTACACTTTGAGAGTTTACCATAAATATGGTTCTCTTAGAGTGTGCCCAGTGCTTCCAACAAATGGTAGGCATGATCCTACTCAGTAGTCGAGTAGAACAGAAAGTCATCGATAAAAACTAAGACATAGCGATCATGGTATGGTTGAAATATCATGTTCATGAGTTCCATGGACACTCATAGAGCATTGGTCATGCCAAATGGCATAACCATGAACTCGTAATGGATGTACCGACATTTGAAGGCCATCTTATGCACATCCCCATCTCGAACTCTAAGATGGTGATAACCTCATCTAGGGTCTGTCTTCAAGAACCACTGTGATCGCTTCAGTAGATCAATGAAGTCATTAATACTCAGGAGTGGGTACTTGTTCTTTAAGGTCACCTGGATCTGGCACTGATAGTCAACAAAAATCCCCATGATCCCATACGCCCTCTTGAAGTAGAGAATCAGGGCTGAAATAGGAGAAACACTGGGCCGGATGAATCCCTTCCCTTGAAAGTCCTCTAGCTGTACCCGCAACACACGATGCTTCGCGTGAGCCATCTGATATGCTGGTGTAGATATCAGTGTCATCCCCGGGTACAAATAAATGTAAAATTATACCAATCTACGAGGAGGAAGACCTAGAACATCATCAGGGAAAACATCTACGTACTAGTCCACCACTATAGGATATCATAGAGTCTCCACTTCAACCGCTCTGAGGGTAAGGTAAGACAAAAACTGAGTGATCAACAACCATCTCCTCTTGGTAAGTCCATCATGTGCTGCAAAGGATCCCTTCTCACCGGTGAAGGTAATCCTGGTCTAATCAGTGTGAACACACCACACATTACACCTAATAAGGTCTATCTGAGCATGGACTGTAGATAACCAGTCCGTACCCAAGATGACATCGTAAGGCGTCGATGCCGCTACAAGGATATCACAACCGAAGATCTCACCTCCTAGAGAAAGCTCACACTACAAGAACCAGGGAATAATCATCGAATATTCTACCGTTTGAATCCATAGCCATTGGGATCAAACCAACAGATCCGTCTGAATCTCTGAGCTCCGAATGAGGGCAGTGGAAATAATAGAATGACTAGCACATCTATCTATAAGTACTATAACTATAGTGGATTAAACATAAATCATACATCAAATAATCTATGGAGAACCCTAATCATATAACTCAGCTGTCTGGAGCTGAACCCTCCCTGGTCCACCTGCTCCCTGTGTTCTGGGTGGAAATCTTGGTGGTGGTGGCGGTTACACCTCAAATCGTCTCCCACCGCCAGCAGCACGTCCAGCTCCTCAGCCTCATCTGCCTGCTCCCTGCGGACCCCCATAGTTGAACTTATTTCTCTACCTAGGATTTCCATCGACTGTCTTTTGATCATTTGTATGGTTAGTCAGATAGTCTCAAGCCATGTGACCATACAGAACACATGTGTAACACTTCCCGCTCCTGGCATGTATGTCTCCGCTTCAGGTTCCCCACACAATTGATCCTGAGTAATGCGATTGTACATCTGTAGGAATGGTCCTCTTAATCCTCTATGACATTTTTCTGCTTCCATCTGAAGAAGACTCTGCTACGTGACGACTGGTAGTGGGTCTTGCTGTTGGTGACTACTCAGGAAGGTAACTCTCCACCAAGAGTTCACTCTCTAACACCTCCACCTACGTCGGGATATTGACTGAGATTATTGAAGCCCTGATCTCCTGGATGATCCCCTGCTCAAAGGTTCGGGCACATAAGAATGGCTTATGCACTATATTAGTAGAGTAGCATCAGAGTTATATGAACCTCTCTGAGTACTGAGCTACAATTATGCTACCCTACAACAGACGAAGTTGCTACTGAATGAGCACTATGTGAAGAGTCGCTGGAACAAACTCTGCCCGAAGCATGCTCTCGATGTCTTCCCAGAGAAGCATCACCTAATCATAGACCTCTAGAATCATGCTCCAACATCAGCCTACTACTACCTATAGATTGTTGGAAGGAAGAATCACCATGAGATAGACTGGTGTCTCTACGAGTCGAAAGATTCTGACCACAACCTCAAGCCAATCATCATCTACCTGGTGGTTCATCTCTCTCCTGAACATGGGTGGCCTCTGGTGTCGAAACTCATGAAACACGGTCAAGAGGTGTGCACTATCTGCTGATGGGGCCAGTGGCATCATTGTCCTAATGGTTGATGGTACAGCTGGTGCCTCCGCTGGAAAAGGGCCTTGCACCGTGGCCTCATCGCTCGATGGGTTATCAGTGCGTACATCTCTCAAAACCCTAGTGGGCTGTCTGCGTGGAGGTATCCTGAAAATAAAAAGGTTCTCCATGGTCAAAAGGCTATACCTGGTGAGGTAACATTATCAATAAGTTAAACCAGGTGAGCTGACTCAGAAGAAAACTTTTGAAAAGACACACGTAATTAGTGTTTTCATGAACTGAGTCGGAAATCAGAAGTTATGGTCATAGTGTATGAATACGTCGGTCGCCGCACCAACACTGGATTCCCTAAACTGATAACCACACTCACTAAACATAACAATATTTCTTCATAGAAAATAATGAATAGTGTCCTAATATTGGTGGAAGAACGGACTGCTTAGATACCAATTTGTCACGACCCATCCCCCAGGACTCGTGTCGTGACTACCCAAAGCCTTCCTTCCATAGGCCTGAGGATGAGGACTAGCACCAAAGGTGTAATTATATAAAACTAGGAAGGCATTGCCATTTGAACCTGTAAACACACACAACATGATATGAACACGAGTAAGATATATAACCAAAATAGTTCTGAAAGTAAAAGGGTATAGAAAAATAAGACCAATAGTAACGGTACAAGTACAACTGAAAAAATACATCTGAAGAAAAAGAAATAAAAATATATAACTGGTCATCCTCCGGGTTCCTACCTAAAGGGTAGGTATAGATCTCCTCTTTATCACACGTCTTCCATCTGTATCCTCAGCATACCGGCACACTGTATGGTCCACCTCTTGGAACCTTCTAGTCCTAATTCTCTCAGCCTCAGTTAGTGATGTCTGTCATCTGCATCCAACACAACAAGGTGCAGGCATATCCCATACAAGGGTGAGTATAACGATACTCAATAGGGACCTCGATACACTAAAGGTCTCACTAAATCTACCAATGATTAACAACAATGTATGAAATCATCTGATAAACCTACATAGGTATATGACCATACATATACCTAAGTTATCAAGTGATCCATCTCAAGCATGAGGAAAACATTGAAAAAAAACTAACTCATCTCAAAACTAGAATTTTGTTCTAGGGGTATTATCAAGAAAAATCCCAAGTCAAATTCTCAAAGCCTCGGTTTCTAGAGAACTCCTCCTCTATCGAGTATAGTGGGCATGCCGTGACACCAAGGTGCTTCCCACTAACCATGGAAAATGGAGTTACTCCTCTAGTCGAGTACCGTGGGTCTACTGTGACACCATGGCACTCCACATTGTGGGTCTTCTGTGACACCAAGGTGCTCCCCACTAGGCTAGTCGAGTCGCCCCAAGTTGAAATGGTCAGTAGTCGTCAGGTCTCATCCAGCTACTAGGACTCCTCAATATGATCGCTCATCCCCAGGAAGATCTACTCCACGAGATACTGGTTGATACTCCAACTATCACAAAGTCCAATGAAGAAGTATCTCAAAGGACTGTCATGTCAAGGGGGTCACAATGCAATAGACGACGAGTCTATCAGATGCCTAGAATGTGTGTTATTATCCTTTTAGTTCCAGTGGCATTGTTGGATTCATGCTCGATATAACTTGACCGTACATCAACTATACCAAGAACCCGAAAAGGGTATACTCAAAGGGACTGTGTCCCTCCATGATTTCCAATACCCCTAACGGTTCATCAAATGTATTTCTAGTTCCAAATACATGGCTGAAGGAGCCTGAATGGGTCGTAGTGGGCCCGGGTCCGGTCCAACCCAGTATGACCGACTCAGCCCGACCTGGCATTGCTCGACCCGGTTCAGGTCGACCCGAACCGAACCGTTGGGTCAGGCCCGACCAGTGATGTGACCCGATCTACTAGGGGTCTGGCAAGCCACCAGGGCCTCAAGGGGTCACGGGAACCACAAGGTGGCATGACCGCGAGGGCGCAGGATGGTTCAGATGGAGGGCTCAGGGCCGTTTCTGCCAGGGCATTGTGGGGGAGGAGGGGGGTCTACTGGCGCTCCGTGGGGGGGGGGGGGGTGCATACCGGTTTTTCCTGGGTGCTACGGGGGGCGCGGGCTGGTTCGGCCGGGTTGACGCATGGGGCGCGGGTCAGTTCGGCTAGGGCACCACGTTGGGTGCGGGCCGGTTTGGATAGGGTGCCATGGGTGGGGAGTGTGGCTCATATTGGGGAGGAAGCTCGAATCAGCGTCTCGGCACGACGACGGTTCAGTGGCAGCACGGAGCGGTGGAGGCCGCGGGTGGCAGGGCGACATTGCCTTTATGGCTTTCCTCCATTTCTAAGAACACACCAAAGAAGAACGGAGGAGGGGTCAGGCCATGTTAGTTGGGCCCACACCCCTTTTGTTTATAGTGGTAGTATGAAGTTCACAAGAACAAAGAAATGAACATCAAACCATAATCTTCTGCAATGTTTGTTCCCAATCCGCGCAAGAAAAGAATGGAGTATATAGAATGTAATAAACAAATAACATTAAACACCTACATCATTACCCTGATGTCATTGATGCAAGAATTTAGTACGGTTATTAATTCACCATAGATGAAGAAGTCCCATGTCAGAAGAAGTCCCGAGGAAGAAGGTCGAAGTTGAGGTCGACATTCTTCATCGATGGACCTTTCTTCGACGGTGGAGGGTTCTTCACGGAAGAACACATTCTATTTCCTCTAAATCCTCCTTTGAAAAAACTTGTCGAACAAATGAATAGCCAAAAAAATAAAATATGTTGTCTATTTAGTTCATTGGCATAAAATTCAAATAGGATTAATTAAGTTTTCTCCACTTAAATAATTAATGAGGTTGGCACAAAAATTAATTAAATTAGGGTTGGCATATTAATGGTATGTGGGTTGGCACAATTAACGTGGAGGAAGTCAAGAGGCTCCTCCACATTAATGATGGGGCTTGAGAGTTTTTGGACTCGGGAGGTCCCCACTATAATATCCTCTCATGAGAGGTTTGGTTTGGGTGGGACCCACCACCATAACCACTCATGGGAGGTTTAGGTTGGGTGGTCCACCCTTCTAAACTTCCACATGGAGGTTTCGTTCGAGTAGACCCCACCTCCCAACACCCACATGGGTGTTTCAAATAAAAATAAAAATGCCACACACATTTATTTTTATTTTATTCTTACTCGAAAAACCCAAAAACTAACTTCCACCCTCGACCATATGTCATCGAGGTGAAAGTATCCTTAATCTAAAACCAGTGCTGCGAGTTCAGCGATGCCCTTGAATTTCAATTCCGAGCACCAGTTCAAAATTTAGGAAAAAACCATGTGCACCTTTACTGAACGTAT
Source organism: Viscum album (assembly GCA_963277665.1). Taxonomy (NCBI): domain Eukaryota; kingdom Viridiplantae; phylum Streptophyta; class Magnoliopsida; order Santalales; family Viscaceae; genus Viscum; species Viscum album. The sequence continues at coordinate 67,660,771 of OY728128.1, forward strand.
TATGAAAAAAGTTCAGAATTTTATTCTGGGCACTCCGGGCCTCAAAATCGTGTGCCGTCAACTTTCATGGACTTGTTAAAATCCCATTTTTTTTAAAAAAAATTTCATGGAAATTCCACGACATTACAAAACTAATGTTCAAAATGTATATTAAAATTATTATTCAATATTCTTATTGATATGATTGAACATATATTTTTAATAAATATTCACAATAATTTTACCAATATTTTAGTTTCCTATAATCTATCTTGAAGCCTGATCTATTTCCCAATCTCTACTAGTGACGTCTTTGAAAACCACAATCACATTCTATAATATCATGAAATTGATTTTCATACAATTTTAACATTCTTCTTTTTGATAAATCCCTCACGTAATGGACACTTGATCTATGATGGCACCAAAAACATTGATGACCTCGAACACCTTCGATTAACTATTTATGTTGATTTTCATCTAATTTTCAAATTATATTATTGTATATTCAATCCTTCATTCTTGTTCCATGATTTTCAAACTATTATGGTTGACCCAAAATAATGAATGTAGTTTTTTACGATTATTTACCCTCCTTTTTCATCAATCATACACAATTTTTTATTTTTCTACAATATTTGATAAATCTATTTGATTTCTAAAGGAATTTTTCATTATCAAGATCAAAAAATCGATTTAATTTATTTCTAAAAACAAATTTTACATAAAAGTTTATTATCATCATTTTTTGTAAGTTAATATATGTTTTTTAATTAACACCATTTTATTATAGTTGTTAATTATAATAATTTTTTATAAAATAGTTTTCATAAAAATTGTTATTGATTGGAAATTATTTATGAATAAATGTTGGTATAATTGATTGTATAAATGTTTTTATAATTGTTTGGATAGTTTTGTGTATTATATTTCTGAAAATTCTTTTTTATAATATTTTCATTAACTCTATGAATAATTTTTTTTAATTCAGTAGCTATTTTTCATAATTATATGTATGTTTTTTTATTTTCAATTTTTGTTGTAATACTTTTTATACAGAAAAATTATGTTCAATTATTTTTATGAATTTTTTTATGATATTTTTTTTAGATATTTATAATCAATCCAATAATTCGAATAATTTAACCTTGATTCATTCTCTCGCACCATAATGAAGGCTCATGTTAAGGAAATTTGGTATATTCTAATAATTCCTCATTTGAAGTATCTATTTGAAAAATCAATTGATGTTAAAAGGTTAATATGTAATATAGATGAGGTCTCCCTATTGGAAATATACACCACCTTTCTGATTCACCATAGTGGAAGCAATTTGATAAACAATTTTTGGAATTTGTAAAGGAAGTTATAAAAATCATAATGTCATAATTTACCTGAATAAATCTATGTCTGATCCTATAATTCCAATATAGTTAATGGCCAGATTTTTTGGTTGTTTTAAAATTTTCCACACATATATGTATGATGTGATAATAATAATGATGATTTTCATTATTTCAGGAACATAACAACTAGGAAACAATGTTGATGTGTATCTTCCACCATTCATTGATGATTTAAATCATCCATAGGAGAAATGTGATTCTATTTTTGATGATACATTAAAGAGTATTTTCTATTGTGTGATGTGAGGAAAATATATATAAATGAATTTCACATATATAGAATAATATCTACATTATGAGTAATGCGACTCAATGTATGTCTAATTTTTTATGAAGAGACTTCATATTATCAATTAAAAAATGGAATAAAGAATATATACATGTTCCATCAACTGTTTTTTCAAATTTTCCAACCATTTCATATATTAGAAATAATAATTTAACAGTTTAATTGATTTTTTTCTTACCCCACAACCATTTTCAGTTGACGAATATTACGACGGATTGAAAAATATTGATTTCAAATAATTAAAGGATGTAATATCTAGTCATACAATAATATCTAGAAGAAAATATACATTTTTTAAACTACATTTTTTTAAAAAAATTATGATAAAACAAAACATTGATGTAATGAATTTTCATAACCCCATCCCCAATATGTTATGAAAATTATTGGAGAGATATGGTGACTCCCTGATTCATTCCTCCAGTAGGCCTCGGGATGTCGAATGACATCAAGGGAATTGTGTTCATTAATATGAGAGGCATTACTCCCTAAGAGAACATGAAAAAGAGAGAGATATAATAATTACACATCAACAAAAAAATGACCATTAATATATATATATATATATATATATATTTGTATATATTACTTCCCAAGTAAAAACATGAAATGTCAAACAGTACTAAATCCATAGGAATGGAAATAACATATACAAATAAGGTTATAAAATATAGTGACGATGATTCCCAAATAAATCACGAAAAAACAAATAATAGTAATATAAATACTGATCTTCATTGTCCACTAGATAACATGAAAACAGATTATATTTATGTAGGGTGAGAAAATTAGTATATTTATTAGATCCTCCGTTGTGCCTCTTGTGAAGAGGATAGTGAAAGCATGCTAAAGCACATTCAAAAATAGTGAATCTAACTCAACACCTAAACTGTTATACCATGTTACCAGCCTCACCATGGATAACTTCCACCAAGTATCACCTAAAAGAGAGCCTATAAAATAATAATAACACGTGAAGGGTACCTTGATCATTCTGTGCCACTGGTTTTCAATTATACCCACCATCAAACCTTCTATGTGATGACTATCTAGAAGTATGATAGACCGAACTGTCATGGGAAAGGCATCCCAACATGGACCTCATGCATCACATAACCACACTATCCCTTATCAAATATCCACGTATTGTAAAAAAGTAGCTTCTAGAAGTTTCCTCAACCTGTATGATTTATGGAAAACCACACGAATTATACCAGAAGCCATTACAACCCATACAACAAGTATGTACCACAATGCATACTAGATTGTACGAAACATACCAATAATAAATATTTTCATTTTATATCTAGTAAATCATGTGTTTGAAAAAACAATAATCCATCACTTCTCTCTACAAACATATATGGGACAATTACATCATCCATATTAGCACATGTAATTATTAAGTGAAGAGAGTGGTGGTAGATGTGGTATTTAGCTATCCACCCCAGGATGTTTTGTAAAACACACTCCCAGAGTCTACTAGGTGACATGTTACCTAACTGACATGGGTGGTGAAACATATGAAATAAAATAACACTATGGTATTATCCTGGTTTTAGACAACATTATAGCTAAGGTTATTCAGATACATGGACACAGCAAATATGATTTGATATTCAATTATAAAATAATCATTAAAATTAGCTAGATTAAAATTACTCATTACATTATTATTTCATTAAATTATCTACTTAATTGGACCTTAATTAAACTTTAACAATATTTCATGATAAATTATGTTATATTACATCACATCACATTTTTCATCATAAAAAAGTATGTTCCCACTATGTATAATCCAATCCATGTCCATGGTTTATCATGGTCAACTTCATTTTATGAATTTTCATAACATCATCAGCCTAACATATAGGTTACAAATAATCTATTAATAAAATGAATCATTCCATATCTAGGTAATGGAGTAGAATTATCCTATACCCCTACCAATAAAAACATGTAACCAAGTATATCCCACTTACTCATGCTCTAGGGAAAAGAATTTAGACAACCATGTATCTTATCCATCAGAAAATAAAACGATTTATATGTGATCATAACAGCTATTATCATCTCAACATTGAGTAATATGATGATTGACTCTTTCCATCACTAATACTTCCATTCCCAACACCCAAACATATATACCAATTCATCATTCCATCCTAGGCTTCAACTTCGGCCACCTTATCTAGACATCCCTAGCTATATCACATCATCAACCCCTGGATTATCCATACCAGTTTTAATCTCCAAGATTTGGGTTCCACACAACGGCGTGATGTACTAAAGCTCTGTAAAATGCAAATAGTAATTCAACACTGATAGAGCACCCTACTCCAAATGCATGAACTCATGGGATTGATCAGCCCTCGGTGTCTTGAGGTATAATTAATCATAAAATGTACTCTGAAACTCTTACCAATCCATATCCCAATGATTTATCGACATGGATATAACATCCCATGATATAATGGTGGAATCACATATCATGTATGTCTTATCTTCACCTTTCACTCAAGTAGTGTCTTAAGATGCTCAATGATATATAGCATGTCCTTCAACCTTGACATTGTTCTGGTGGTCCCCCATCCCCTAAACAATTGGGTGGTTTCATATAGAAAAACACACTCATTACATCTAACATTGATACTAAATGATGAGGATCCCCATAAAAAGTATGCATCATCCTCACAACGCCTTCACGGAACTGTTTATCAGCACCTATGTCTGGTATACCCACTGGTGCCAAAACTGACATGATGGGAGAATCTGTTGGTAGTCCCTGATCTAGAAATTCCAGTATCTAATAATTTCCATGTACTTGGTTTACAAATGGAGGACATATATGTGGAATGACTCTGAAAGGTCAAGCGCACACCTCATTTCCAGATTATTGTGGACAACAACTTATACGTGAAAGAACAAAATTGGAGAAGGAAAACATTTAATTTTTTTAAAAGATGATTACATGGAGAGTTCATTTTATGCCTTAACATGGGAGTGAATCCTTTCCAAACATGTTGTTTAACACCCCATACACACGGCATGGTCATCCTATGATAGGGCATGTGATTGAATGTTCCCTTCTTCCATACTATAATTACACCACTTGAACTACTTGGTTCTGCTAGTGTAATACTACACGACATGCACACTCTTGATAAAAAGTGTACCACATGACTTCCATCCAATCCATTTGTTAGTGAAACATCCAGATATATTGTTGATTACTAGACAACGTGTATATCCTAGACACAATGTGTATAACCAATGTTTCATCCACTCGTGTCATTAGGCACATGACTAGATAAATGGTCTTTTATACCCTGGTGTGTACTCCCAGCACCCGACATGTTCTACCAAAAATTTGTAAACCCCATGTCTCTACTCACAAAATCAGTCACATGGTCAAGAACTACAAGGCGTGTACATATGGTACACAGTGTATACTTTAGAAAAGTATGTTCTTCTAGAATATAAGAACACATGGCATGTGTTCATAACATCAAACGATGTGTTGTTTAGGTTTCTGTATAGTAAGACTCTTAAACATCTCTAAGACCCTAGTAAAACAGAATATTTCATCCAAATAATGAAAAATTACAACTTATGGGAGCCTATAATATTCACGAATCAATGTTTTGCATCCTTTTTCAAAAAATAACATGAAAAAATTCAATTAAAGTTCAATCATGATCCACAAAATTCTAATCCCAGAGGTACCATAACACCTCAAGGACCAACTATTGGTGTCCACCCAAATGATACCATACATTTACCAATTCCCTAACAAAATATCTAGTATGTATATCATGACACATATATCAACAACATGCATATATTCCCCCACATTTATCACAAAAACATACAATCAATAATGCACACTAAATGGATTGATAATAATGCATTCCATGTGATCTTTAATAGGTGCTGATATGATGCATGATATGGAATACCCTCATATCATTGGGTTGTAACAAAAATTGAACAACAATGATATTAATAATAATAGCAGAAAACAATTTTGTCACCCAGAGGTGATATAAAACCAACTATATTAATTGAAAAACCAAAAGAATAGAAATCTTAAAGGTAACTTGGATTTTCCCTGTACACGATTTAGCTACACCCGAGCACTGCTTATTACGAACAACATATTCCTTCTTATCCTAATAAATATTCACCAAACAGTAAGGAAAATAAGAAAAAATCCTCTCATACCACATTGTAATGTCCCATATTCATGTGGCACCCAAAGGTGACTCAAACCCGATTGGTCACATCACATTGGGTGTGTTTCCACAAATACCAAACGCAGCCAACTATCAGCGAGGTCCAAGGTGTGATATTGGGGAAAAAAATCCCTCATTGGAAGAGTATATATAGTGGAATGAAAACATTAAACAATAGCAGAAGAAAAAATACAGTAAAAAATAATTATACAACGAAATATGGATAGTAATAAAACCACTAGAGTATATATATATAAATGATACATATCACATGTGTTAAGGTAGTATTCTAATGAAGTCACAATTATGAAATACATTATAGAAAACAATGTATAGAAATGAATGTAAACTATAACGACATGGAAAGCCTCAACTTGGTCTGATGCTCTCCAGTTTCAAGATAAACCATGTACCTGATGTGGAATGGTTCTTATCCTTGTCTATACCTACTATAATATAATTTGTTTGGGTCCCAAACATGTCCTAAACATGTTGCAAGATGAATCCCATTAGGAAAACAACACAAACTGTATCCCTAACTATCAGGGAATATCTAGAGCATGATGTATTCAGAAATAAAGCATTAAAATATGAAGTACTCAAAAGCAAACAATCATATTGTTTCCAATTAAATTCATTTTCATTTATCAATTATTCAATTTTTTGAATAATGTTACCCTGTGATCTATCTTAATCCTTGTATCACCCATGTAATAGTAACAACATAGATGTATCAGAAGACCACATAAGAAATCCAATAATATCAAGTATAGGGTTGTGATTTGGCTTGGCAGACTTTTCACAACCTTTATCTATTCAAAAACAAACCTCTGGGAAATCTCTCTTTGTCTATCACGTTTGGTGGGACAAAAAAGTAATTAGTTACAAATGACCTCATGATTTGCTCTCACAGTTAATACACATGGTTCAACATAGCTTCAGCAAAATATAAGAGACTAGTTGGGTAGCTCCCATGATCAATACCTCTGGGTCAACATATCATATTGTAATTATGAATGAACTCATAGGAAGCTCTTGAGGTCAATACCCCTAGGTCAACATAACATCAATAAATTATAAATGACCTCTTGGGTAGCTTCCACAATCATTACCCCTAGGTCAGACATCTACACCATGGATCTCATGGTCATGTGTTAAAAATGTGGATGTAGCCACAGTCATCCTGGTCCAAGGCTCACACGGTCGATTGGAAGAAAAATTCGCACATAATAACAAGCATCTAAACCAATCCATAACAACTACATGGATAAATATTCCCAAATCATATCATAGTCAATTCATATATCCATTTGAAATCCATCCTAATGAACTGATGCATGGAAAACAAGGTACCTAACCTTACAAATAATATATAGTCCCTTTTCAATAAATCAATCCATAGCCAGTTTTTAACAAGGTTAAATTCCAAATCTATCAATAACCCAAATGTGGGATTGCTTCATTTGTTTCATATATAATACAACATTGAACAATAAAAGGAACAAACCACTAACCTCTATTTCACATGATCGATATCCTTGAATTTAGGACCTTGAATTGGACTAGATCATCATAGATAAACAAAAATTTTGAAAATTCTCAACACTGAATTACTCACAAGGGAGGAGGAATTAGGAAGAAATGCCAGGGGGATTCGATAAATAAATGGAGGGATTGAAACAAAACTAATAGTGTCATAATTGGATCTCGGACATAGAATCAGGAGGGGCTTAGAGTTTGTCAGCCCATCCATCACACTTCTGTTACATGACCACATACATGACTGTTATACGAACAATACACAGATGTATGCGGCAACCGAGTACATGACCTGTGCAAATAGGTACATTGTCTATACATAGAAAGTTCCCATTTATTCATTTTCCTCAATAGCTACCTGAATGCAATAACCATTACTAAAATGATGATCTATGTTCATTCACCAGTTATATATAAATGGTTTGGTATAGAGTGCACATCAAAAGTTAGTAAAAAAAACATTTCTATGGAGAAACTGGGCCATGAAAAAATCTATCAATCCTTCCCATGAAAATGGGTTACTCGAGTACAAGAAAATTATAATTATCACAAAACCAATTCATATTCAATAATGAAATAATTGATTTAATAATTATAAGTTTCAAATATACGAATCTTAAGGAATTAGGGTAGAATAATGTGTCAAATTAATAACATTTTCTTAGAATTTATTCTTTTTTCAACAACCATTGAGATGTACCATTATCAATAAACAGTTTTTTTAATTATGATATGGAAAATTAAACCCGAATCCAAATATCTATTGATTCCATCCACCATATGGAAGATAAATTCCAGTTAAACATTATCACTGCATTATTTTTATTATCATCATGTTATATATATAATCATATTAATAACACGGATCTTCCTTAATTATCCATAAGAAAATTAATGATCATTTAATTTCCGCAATACATAAATTATCAATTTAAACATGTTACTCTATGAATAAGAAAAATCATACATTTCATACTAATTATACCTCAATATATAAAAAATCATGAGGAAAACGTCAATTATGATACAAATTTATAACATCATCATCATGTGTTCAAAACCAATTTCATTAATTATGTTCAAAAACTGTTAAGACAATTTTATTCCAATAATAAGTTTTAATGTGTGAATTGTTTATGATTTCACATAAATATATAGAGAATTAATGAACCCCAACCTCAAAACAATTCAATGTTCTTCTCATGAGAACAAACCACATTACAGGCCTATGATGACATATCCCGTAAGAAAAAAACAATAAGATGATTCCATGGTAGAACCTCAAATCTAAAAACCCAGAGAAACTCCATTAAAATTATTATAGTTGACCCTCTATTACATGGAATGTAAAATGGGAGGAAATGTGATCAAATCAACGGGAACCCCATCAAAATGGAGCAAGAATGAAACATGGATAACCCTGAATCAATGAGAGAATCCCAAGGATTGATTCTTATCGATGGGATCTCAAAACACCAAGGGGGAGCTGCAGGTTTCCCCAAATGAGAGAGGGTGGTTCTATATACCTATGGATTAGAAAAAAACCCATGTTGATGTAACATTTAAAGATACGCTGCCAAATAAAGTTTCTTGGTGTGACATACATTATCACATTATGTAAATTATAGGGATTAGTTTATACATAAAAATTCATCACCAAGAGTATTTTACCATTTAATTAATTCACATAATGTTTCAAATAATAAACCTTCCTTAATAATCTTTGAACTACACTAACATGGTGTATAAGGAGAACACGATGTGTATTCTACAAGGTTTACAACTATTCAAGAGCCAACACTTCCAGATTTATTCCTGGAATCCTCTTAGATAAAAAAGAACAGGAACTCAGAATGGTTTAAATGACATGTACACTACCCATTCATTATATACCTCTCATAAAAATATCATCCATGAGAATTCATAACACAACCCCAATTGGAAATGAAAATGGGTTGTCTGAATAGCCACCCCCTTGATACCTTTAAAATATATAACTATCATTTTATATTAACCACCTCACAATGAGGAAATAAGTTGAAACCCATGAAATAAAATAAACCATATCCTAAACACTAATCTAGGTGACATACCACTCAAAAGATAGTAAATACCCAACAAGAAATATGAGAAAACAAACTCAAATACCAAAGGATTAACATCTATAAAAGAACAATGTTTTTATAGAATTTATATAAAATATTTAATGGTATTTAGTGGTATTTATTTGTCATGTACCTAGGTACTCTCCTCCATATTTCCATTTGGTCACAGGATAATAACCATGGGAATAGAACCTAGATTCAACACCTTCTCTTGAATGTCATAGATCTAAATAAGCTTCTCCCAGAATGGTGTATCATCATCAACATACATCTTTCTCAAGTTGATGACATGAGAGTCATCATGAAAACATTTATATAGATGAAAAAAATGAAAAATATCATTTATCATGCTTATCTTTCAGGTTATTACTATTTAATAGGACATGAAACAATGAAAAAAAAATCAAAATTCCCCACAAACTAGAGAGAAAGATTACTCCCAAATCCAAACGATTGATATAAAAGATGAGGAGTCACCTTAAGTAGCACAAGATCTCTGATTTAAAATTCCAGAGGTATCTTACTATGATGGGCATAGGATTTATGATGATCATGTGTTGCCTTCATCCTCCCATGATTTTCCTTGATGATATCTATCATATTCATTACTGCTTTTGGCCCAAGGCTTGATGGCACTCAGACCCCCATACATCACAAAGGAAAATAGAATTCTTGACTATAGAAATCATCCAATGGTTCTATCCAATGTTAGATTGTAAAATATTATTGTAATAAAAATCAACTAATGGATGGTTCCATATCTCAGAACCTCAAAAATCTAAGACATATGTTAGTATCATGTCTACCAGAGTCTGGATGGTCATGTTTGTCTGATCAACTATCTATAGATAATAAGCCGTGATAAATCATAACTAAGAACCAAAATCATTAGAGTTACTTCCCCACACCGTTGATGTAAAAAGTGGATATCAATCAGATATTTTTTTCATCTTGAGTCCATAGTGTCTCACCACATACTCCAGAAATATCCATGATAAAACATCCTCTGAGATCAACTCCCTGATTATACTAGAGAAGGTTGATTTCATCAAATGGTCCATTGTCACCCATATAAAAGCATAGACTCCACGAGATCAAGGTAAAAATGTGACATTAACTATCCTTTTGTCCTCCTATTTCCATAGTGGAATATATAAGGGTTGGAGAAACTGACTGGGAATACGGTGTTTGGACCTCACCTTCAGGTAGACCAAACATCAAGAAAAAAACTCTGAAAATGAAAACATCATCCCAAGACACCAAAACTGACATCTCGTATCGTTGTATATCTAGTTCACAAATGGATGTACCACTAGTGGTGAGATATGTATCAGTTGATGAACCATCTCACACATCACCAAAAGAATGAGAATCCTTCACTAGAACAACACTTTATGTGGTTCATCATTAGACCAAAAATCATCATAATCCCAAAAAAACCTAGTCTCTCCAAACCTTCCACATATAATCTCCTAAATTGGAATCTTCCACCGAACACACAGGATAAGAGGGAATTTTCATCCTGGAATGATAAAATCTAACTCCAATCATTCACATATCTTGATTCATTCACGTGAGTTTATCTATCAGAGTCTAAGAATCTCCTTATTCTCAAACATCATAACTACATGGCTTCATACACAATAAATCATCTATAAAATTTTTATATCCAAGATTGTAAATGAATATTAAGGTTGTAATTTTAAAATAATTAAATGCACCAATGTTGAAACAATTCTATGTCAGAATTGGAAAAAAAATACACCAGGCTCTTATGATATGAAAAAACACAAAAATTATTATTGACGATAAAATGTAATCATTTAGTCAATGTAAACACCCCAACATCAAATTCAATATCATCAGCTTAATATATATGTTCACAATAATGTAACGAGTGTGATCTATATGAAATAACCAATTTATGCTACACTAAAACCCAACCAAATCCAACATACAAAGAATCAATGATGAACTCAATCTAAACTCCCTCTACTAGAAAACATAGTAATGGATTGTTGACCGACATCTTCTTCAGCTACTCAAAAGATACATGACATTGGTCAGTCCATAAGAATACCAAGTCTATTCATGTTAATGCGGCCAAAGAAGTTGTGACATGAGAGAAACCATTTAGGATCATCTTATAATAGGTCAAAAGATGAGGGAACTATACACCTCTACCACTAATTTTGGAAATTACCTTGACACAAATTCCTTACAAATATATTCATCCAATGATAGTTTCTACTGGGACCCATCAAATTTCAACAAACCAACAATATGAGCCTATAAATCAAACATCCAAAACATCCCAAATAGATTCTATTAATAATAAACACCCAAATGGTAAAATATAATATATTAATGATAATCCAATGATGTGTATTGTAGAGTTACTTCATTAATAAAAATAACAATGAACATATATAGGGACTCTCGGAAAACTATGTTCATTAAAACAATGGTCAAATACGGAGATTTCATCTCACTTAATGAAATTCCAACAAACTCATCATCCCCATAATGACTATGTAATGTTTCCATATGATTATCCCAATCCATCAACCACATATGATGATATCTTGACATTAAAAATAACAACTGGTACAAATATTCTCAATTCAGGTGACCATATGATCATAAATTCCTTGAAGATGATAAAATTCCTTCACTGTAACTTCATTTATGTTAGGATAATAGATACAAACCCACAAAATTAAATAATCCTTATTGTAGAAAAAACTTGGTGCACCTAGAGGTGAAAAAATCATCCGAATAAAACCTTGATACCACACTTCATCGAGTATTACTCGTTGATCCAACAACTCATAAGGTTCCACCCTATATGGGGACATAGAGATAGGAGACGCACCTGACTGTATGTTGATCCCAAACATTATCTACCATCAAGGGTGTAAGTCTAAAACTCCCTTGGAATGTAAGTCATGGTAAACATCCAAAAAATCATAAACCCCAAATGTCGATCATTGGATGATCATAGAATAATCTTGACTACTATATAATATAAGGTTGGAACAAACCTATGACCCATATGAGGGTCTTGGTTGAAAGAACCCATTATCGGCTCTTTATATGCATCATAAGGAACACCATACCTCCTAAATAAATCCTTAATATCCTTCCATGAATACATATAATACATGATAGGGATCATTTCATAAAATTGTGTCTTCATACATTTGATGTCTCCCGTAGAGAACTGTTACCCCAACACTAACTAGAAGTCTATACATACAGTATACATGTCAGATCAATCTATAAATAGCATATTAAATTCCAAGTGTAGTATAAGCCTCTTAAAGTCAAGTCCCAAATTAGGGATAATGATAGGTTATATAATTTTTTTCATCACTCTAGAATCAAAAAAAGCAAGCAACCATGTAGAAGACAAGAAAAGTTTAAATCAAATGACGTTTGTATGTCTCGGAACACAGAATTATAAAGCATAAAGAAAATCATAAACTAATTTATTTCCACTCTAAACCAATTGAAAATCAAAAATACAGTTGTGCTATACACTCTCATTATGTGGATAGTCTCAAGGTTTTACGACACCTAGCCTATATCCTCTCTGTCGATCCCAAATTTGACCACCCTAATGTCGATTCCTTAGATTATACATCTTCAATAGTGGATCATGAATATGAACACCAAGAATGTTTTGTCTAAATAAAATGGTCAGTATTTATCCCCACTACTGAATATCGTACCCATAATAAAAAAATATATATTATCCCTTGGAATAGGTATGAGATCTACCATCACCGAAAAAATAGAAGATGAGGGTTGGGACCTATCCACCATAAAAACCAAAAACTATCCTATCCTAACATTTTTCAACCTCATACCACTTATCTACTTCATAAGAAATACTGGAGACACCCTTATCATGGTGACACTATTATGGATATGGTCATTTCGATGACCAATACCACTTCATTCAATCAAGATACATCTACAAAATAAACATGGTGTCATTGTGTGGGGACACTAGTCACAAATCCTCCTCCTAGTTCGTCTCCTTGTTCTCATTATCAGAAAATTGCTCTGATGAATATAATTGAATGGTCCAAAAAAAATAAACAACTCTCACACATTGTAACTCAACTATTAAAGGATAAGTAGCTCATGGTGACTAGAAAAATTCAAGGAATATGAATGAAACTCTACTATGAACGGGTCTTGTAACATATCCCATGATACTACCAACTCCTTGAGATCATTATGGCACAAGAACATCCAATTCCTCCATGCTCCCAACAACATCATCACAAATAAGATAATATTATACTCATTCAAAAAATGAAACAGATTAAAATCTTTCACAACCTCCTCCAAACATTCTTTCACAACTATTTCTAAAATAGTTCCCTCATACATATGATGATTGAGGAAATGAATATTTTAGAGTGACCTCATCCATGTATTATTGTAATCGATGTCTACTCAATGATGATCTACATTTCCATACATCTAAAAATCTTCTGCAGAAACATGATAAGGCTGCTGACATAGATACATTCCCTCATATAAAAAAATTATATCTCATAATCCTAGAATATGGAATACATAACCATAAGTAAATAAATTTTCTATAATCCTATTTTATGTTTTAACCTATCCCATTATCTACCCATATCAAAATCATGTTATAAAAGATTGATGCATAAGATTTTTATGGGTCCCTACCCTGTACCTGGTATCACATCATTTATATGGATCAGTAAATATAATAGTCAAGGTATCAGATCGCATGGGGAAATATTTATGGATTTCATCGCCAATATCATGAGATAACACTGATTACTAAACATAGATGGCACTATTTCCCTTCCTACCCATGAAACCTCACCAATTACTAAGTCCAAAATCCATTATATCCCTCAAAACTAAAACTTTTATATAAATATTTCATGACCCATGAAACAAAAAAAACCAAAATTAGGGGGGAGAGTGATGGTGACTTCCCATGTAGCCAATTTTCAAGCCCTAGTGTAAATACTATCATCGATGGAATGGTAAGAAAGAATATTGATGACCTAACCCTATGAGAAAACATGAGGTAGAGAGATATATGAAGGATATAAAAATAGACACCTTCTTATACACATATTATTTATAAATGACATGACAAAAAATTTCATTTTAATAGAACAATAAAAAAAATAAATGGATATGACATTTACCAAAAATTATAGTGATGATAGGGACCATGAAGCCCAAGCATCTCTTGCAAATCCTAGATCCTGAAAAATCCATCATAGTATAAAAAATACTAAATATGAATTGAAAAATAGTTTATATATATGTAGTGTGCGCATAATGGTATACTCTATAGGATCCTCCTAATAGCCTCTTGTGAAAAAGATAATAAATTCATCATAAATCCCATATAATAATATTGAGACAAACTGATCACCTAAACTGGTATAAAATGGTCCCAACATCCCCATAGATTACTCTGACTAGGTATTTAATAAAAGTGAGAATATAATATAATATTAATACATTAAGAGTACCTGTGACCTACATCCCTAGTAGTTTTTAGCTATTCCCATTTTTACACGTCCTAATCCATCTCTGCCCAAATATAATCCATCCCAAAGATACATAGGTATTAAATATGAATAATAATCACATGCATCACATAAAAACAAAATCCCATATCAAATATAGAGATATAATTACTTATTAGATTGCATAATCCACCATATCCTCTATGTTGTATATTGAACATCAGGTTTTATACATCAATACATCACAACCCATACACCAAGCGTGAACTGTAATACATCATAGACAATAAACATCATACCTAAAATAATCCATTGGATTCTATTTATAGTATTTAAATTTTTTGGAATATAAATAATACACCAAAAGCTCTAAAAATATGAATGGGATGCTAAACACCAGTTCTAAAAGAAAAAGTTACTTCCAACATTAGAGGGTGGGTAAAGAGGGGTTGTTTTCAATCCATCCACCCACAAGGATGTTAATGAAAACAACCTCGTATATTCCACTAGGTTTAATCCTACGTAATAGTCATGGGTGAAGAATCAAATGATATCATAAAATATACATGATCTAATATACCACAAAACCACATTATTGGAATAACCGAGTCATAGAAATAACTATAGCTAAAGTGGCTTAGACTCCCTACTGCCACTGCTAAGATAAGATATAATATAAGAAAAAAAGAATTTATAAATCTATATTAAATTAAAATTATTCTATACTATTTAATTACATAAATTAATTCATTGTAAAATAACTAACTGTGATCATTATTCCATATTATATTATCTTTTATTGAATTACATCACATTAATCGTGAGAGTAATGTCTATTCTATTTAGTTGTAATATAAACTCATTCTATGGTTTTTCCAAATCAACATCTATTTTGAATTTTTATTCAATAATAAGTTATCCACATTATTTAGGAATTTTTTCTTCATTATGAGCATCATACTACATCCAACTACTCTAGGAAATCATCCTAAGCATCCACAATGACAAAACATGTAACCACGCACTTGATGCTGCCTACTGTTGTGGGTAAGGAAATTATAATAGGTGTGAAAATAATTTTTTTTCCATTTTATAAATTAATAATTGATCATAACATCTATTAGTATCACCCGATCTGTTATTCCCAGGATTAACATATTCCATCCTGACTAGTACCGTCACTGACCAGCACATGCATACACTGATTCATCTTGTCATACCATGGATTATCAATTGCCACATTATTGGGGCTTCCCTATTCACATCACACAACAACAATCCAAGGATCATACATACCATGCATAGAATACAAATAACCTCACATGGTATAATGAATATCAAGTAATCAATAGGGAAACCAATCCCTTATAATATGGAATTCAATATTCTTATGAAAACTAGAAACTCAGTCCTTGTAAAATTATATTTTTCACACAAAAAATTTTCATTCCATCATGAATTAAAAGAATTATTAATTATAGGATCCAGTTATGGATAAACTAATGGATCACTCTAAAAGATGAAATCAAAGGTAAAACATGATCTTATATTTTTCTCATATTTTACAAACATTTGAGAAGTTCTTTTATCGATCAACATTCCTTTCCCATTATTAATACCAATAATATAGATGATTCACATTATCTATCAATTATATAAATCATATGGTAGATCAGCATGAACTCATAGTTTGCATTTCATCAATTTTATTGTCATAAAATTACATCAACAACCGATTTACAAACTTGTATCGTTCTTAATTATACATTAGGAAATTAATTATTAATTAATTATGGGATTACATTATTTTTTAATTTCATAATTCTAGTCAATGAAAATGATTAGGTTAGTGAAATATAGCACAAATATCACACTATTTATAAAATCATGAGGCAAACCAATAACACGGTGAAAGGTAAAAAACCCCTCCACATGTGATCTGTGATAATTTCTTCAATCAAATTATATATTTATTAGTTAAATTTATTCTCCATTTATAAGGATAAATCATTATTAATTTGTTATTCCACATAATTAACTAGACAAATTACTAATCCTATACCTCAAAGGAATCAATTTTATACACTTAAAATTGAATAATGTTTTTGATAAGTGATTATATCTCCCGAATGAAATTCATCCATATGATGAAGACAAAAAAACCATACCAACATAGAACTAGTGAAAACATAGTAGAAACATGTGATATGTTCATACATTTTATGGTAATGAAAAATGAATGGAAACAAGATCAACATGAGAGAACCATCTTGAAAATGATGGACGATCGCACCACTTTTATCCACATATATAAGAAGGATGCTCAATTATTGATTCCAATGGAAGGGTTACAAAAATCATGATGGGAGGGAGTTTTGGATTTTCATGAATGAGAGAGGGAGGTTCTGTTTTTGTAGGTTTTAGAGAAAACATAAGCAACTAAAACATTTAATGATTCACTACACAAGGAATTTAAACTACGTGAAACACATGTACATGATGTTTATTTTTTAGGTTATATTTATTCTAAAAACATATCACTTAAATTATTTTTTCTTCTAATTAGTAAAACACATGTAAAAATTTTCCATCCCCCCTCAAAAATCCTTAAAATGGGCATACATTTCCTGTAAAGTGTAAATAGTCTGTATTCCCCTTATTTCTACCATATTCCACCACTGAAACCTACAGACATTTTCCATTCCTCCTTTGATCTCAAATTTACTCAGATAGACAAAAATGGTTGAACCAAATTGATCTAGGCCATTATATTCATTTTGTGAAAGACATAATTTATTGGTTTTTTAGAACATTTTTAAACATAAAATAAATGAAAATGATATTTTTTTCATAATAAATTTGACTTGATATTAATGGAAATACAATAGGAGTGTTCTACCATAATGAAAGGAAATTAAATATACCTACCTATAGTTTTTTACATATTATGAAAAAGTGATAAAGTGAATTTCTTTCATTCAATATGTGGTATTCAATTGCATACTTGATATGTATCAAATGTAAATAATTTAATTCCATTGAATAATTTTATATCATTAGGTATGAAATATCATTTCTACTATTTATTAATGAACCAAATACATCACGTCACACTATATGGTATATTAATTATTGAAATCATAAAGAATATCATCATGTTAGGTAATTTTTTCAAAATAGTTTGTAGAAAATTCATTGATCCATTTTTATTAGATGTATAGAATTAGGTAACTACTGTTATAATTTTCCAACTAGAAATGTATTTCTTTCTTATGATTTTAATATAATGGTTAATATGGGGATTCATATGGAACGTGATATAATAATATATTGGATTTTTTATTTACATTTGATGTATAATTTTTAATGATCTATTAAAATTATGAATTGATATTTTAAAAATACTCACTAATTGAAGGACTATTTGTTTCAAATATTTGAATCATGAGCGGTGATTGATTTTTTAACTGAAAATTGGTATGATGTAGAGAAAATTGATCTTCCTATATTTGGACATATTCCATTTGATAGTGAAGGTAGAGTGATTTTTGGATTATAGTTATAGAACATTACATGTAATGAACTGATATAGAATCATTTCTATGTTTCAATTAAAAGATAAGATGTTCCACCATATCTATCATCCCGTATTTCAAAATTAATGCTACAATATTAAAAATGAAATAAAAAATTTTCTTAGATAGAGAATAAGGATCCATTTGTTTCATGGATTAAAGATAAAGTCATCATAGATATGTCCCCATAAAAATCATTGAAATGGATGGTAGGGGGCTATCTCTTAATGTGATCACATGGTGAGGTTTTTAATTTAATTTATACACATTTAGAAAAACATAGGATGAATTGTGTACCATTCAAAATTAGGGGGTGATGGTCATCGCTGATGCATAGCATTTTGTGACTGAAAAAGAAAAAACCCAATTTCTACATAAATGAAATATTTTGGAGTTCTAGGGGATATATAAGATACTGATTATATAAAATTTTGATTTATATTGTTAATGCATAACTAGATTTATTGGAAAAATGATTTTAATAATGATCATTATGATTTTATAATTATTTATTTTTAATGATTTAGTTGTAAAAAAGAAACATTTTTCATCAAAACATAATAAAATAAAATATTGTATGTCATTGATCCACCGCGAGATCTTTAGTAAATAATTTTAAAAGGGAAATAATAATTTAAATACTAAGGATGATGATTATGGAAAATATACAAATAAGGAACATTCATATATTTTATGACTTTAGGATGACAACAATGACATTAATGAAGACATAGTCTATTATGTATGAAATGATCATGCTAGAAGGATATTGAAAACAGTAAACTAATATTATAATTATTCAATTTCATATTAATATTTATTATTTAAAAATCATTAATGTTTTAAACTATATATTTTTTGTAAATTATTGGATTCTTAATTATATATATTTTTTATTTTTAATAATTTTTGGTTAATTATTTTATTCATTAATATTGGGAAAATATTTTTTTGATTAGAAAATCCAACAAATATTATTATGTTTTTGTTAAATTAGGCATATAGAAACAATTTTTTATTATCGATATATTTATATTTTTAATATTTATATGTAATTTTAGAACTAATAATTTTATATAATAGTATTTAGTTAATATTGTTTGGTTATAAATCATGAAATAATTATTTTTAATCACATACAAGTTTGACACTAATTTTTTACTTACATTTTATAATCATGTTTTAATATTAAATTTTCTAAAAAATGAGACCGTATGTATTTCAGAAAAATTTCTTATTTTCAATGATAGATATATAGGAAAACAAAAATTTATCAAGGAATATGTATTTTCACATATTAGTAAATATTAAGTCATATAATGTTTTATTGAAATAATAATTGTAAATTTTAAAAAATATAAGGTCTTGTAATTCGCCTCATACGAAGGGGTCTTCTAATTATTCTATAGAGAAATTGAATTATTAAGTTGATAAAGATGGGGTTAAAAATTTACCAAGACTATCACATTCCCGTGGATACTAGAAAATAAATATTAATTTTGATAATAATAATAACCAAACTGGACCAAAAGTAACATTATTTAACAGTTATATCTCCATGAGTGTCTTTCCTGGATTTGAATTTTATTTCCTAATTCGATGTCAATAATTAAGATAAAAAATAGAATATAACGGAGTTAATAGAGCAAAAATATATAAATAGATTTATTTTTATATCTAATTTTGAATACCATTTATTTTAAATGACTAGAACATAATTTATTCTTTTCAAAATGTTTTTATATATTGAAAAAAACTATGAAATTATAAAATGATTTCTATCTTTATATGAAAATTGATGGAGAAATTTTGGAAAAAAAAATTATGTTTTTTCAAATTATATAATTAAATCCCATGACAAATTTATGATTTTTTAATAGATTATATATAAGATAAATTTGACATTATCCAAATTGAAGAAGGATTTATAGTATGATAATTATTTTATAATTATTTTTTTGTATATTACATCATTACATATTAGTTTATTGTTTTGTAAAATTCCTCCATGAGATCACGTTAAGTGTTCCATTTTCAAGAATTAAACCATTCTAATTTTAAGATGGATGATATAATTTATTGGAGGATAAAATGATTATAGTAACATTTTATTCAATAATTTCACAATCTATTAGTGAATCTAATGATTTTTACTTATGCCCACCATCTCACCCACCCTTCAGAAAAAAGGAATGAGTGGGAAAAAATCAAAACTATCTAACAAATTAATCTATTGAAGTAGACGAAAAAATTGCAAGATTTTATTTAATATTTTTTCTAAATGTACAAATATTTTAAATTAGTATAACTAATATACCATTTTAATTTTCAATTTCGGAAATAAATTTAGGGAAATAAAAGGCATTGTACTTTTATTCCAGGGGGAAATATGGTAATCCATGATATTTTATTAATAATTATAGAACACCCCACCTGCATATGGGGATATGATGTGAGTGTTAATGTTATGAATTTTTCTACTCATTAATGTAAAAAGTAAATAGGCCTCGAAATAGATACATGAAAATATGAGATGAAAGACCATAAACAATCCATATATGATAGAATTAAATCATCTATATCGGATATGTTTGAACAATGTATGGGGAAATAATGACCTATTTAGCTTTCACAATCTACATATATTTTGGATCCTACACACTTTCTCCAGCCTACACATCCTGCCCTACTTTCCTACTTGAATCCTCCACCTCCTCATTCAATCCCGACCATATATGATGTTTTTTTTGCTGGAGATCTGCATGTACATAATCTAGTGTATAGATACATATATAATTTTTTGGTATTTTTTACATCACCATCATATCTAGTTGGATCAGGTAATAATATTAGTAAAAGATATTATTGATCTAATTTTTCTTCTCCTATATCATAATGAGGAGGCTACAAGAGGTAAAGAAACCATGGGTAACTTTTTAATGTGGATGAAAAACCTTCTTCCTAATATGGAATATGAAGTATGCATAATTATTTAAATATAGTTTACATTTGACAATAATTACTTGTAATGGTTTCAGGAATATATTTTATACACATATATGTAAAATTAAAAGAATTATTACATAATAAATGAAAGGATTGGGAACTAAAAACGTCATATTCATATTAGTTTTTTGATGAGAAAAATATATTATAACAAGTTTATTCTTCTGTGGATAATATTTATCAGACATAAATGATGTATAATATATATAAGAGACAATACATTGAGAATATTCAAATAGTATATCCTGGATATGGTATGTTTTTATGGGTTCTTCATTCTAGTGTTTTATTTGTTATCCATGTAAATAAATTAATGTTTTTTTTATTTAAATAAATATGAATTTAGTGACTACTATATCACGTATTTAAATTTTTATATTGAAATATTTCTTATTAAATATTTAATGACTAGTATTTATGGTCTTATAAATCCATAATTAATTTAAATGGAAGTTAAATATTTTAAAACCCTTCAAGAGTTTCATATTTTTATGCAAGATTATCAAATATGAATATTTGGTGACATTATTTTATATTCATTAATGGGTAAGTACATTAATATAATTATGAAGTAAAATTCATTATAATTTAATTATTTGTTAATTTTTTAAATTTATGTGGCCATTTGTTGTATGGAATTTTCAACATAATTTAATTCATATTTTATTGGGTTTTTAACATATCAATGGTTTTCATAAAAACATATATTCATTTTAGGAAAGTATGTTTTATTATATTTTAATATTTTTTAAATAAATATTGATAATACATGATTTTTATTGATATATATGAGAATATAGGTCATATAATAAGTTTAAAAAGTATCACATGTCGATAATGTATCCAAATTAAATTCAATATATAGATGTACTGGAAAATATAATTTATATTAGATAATATTTGGTCTTTGTGATATATATATATATATAGATTGTTTTTTAATCTTAATTTCATATTACCATTGTTTAATCCTCACAAAGGGAAGGTGGAATGTGGTTATTTTGATTCAAGATTCATGTATGAGATAATCACATCTGGGACGATGACTAAATTTTAAAATGTTGGTTTTATTACTTAAATTCACATTTATATAAATTTTTTTTTTTAATCTAATAAAATTCATTTTTATTATATCATTTCAATGATACAGATTCATATAATAATAAATATTATATGCATTATCACTATTTGTTTTAAATGTATTCGTTATGTATGCTTGTGATTTAAATTATCTGGTATGTCTCTTTTAATTAATGGAAAAAATTGAGTACTTATAATATTATTTTCATCATTATGACAGTATATTCTATATTTTTAGTAGTATTATCTATTGTATTGTGGGTTATATATTAATATATTAATATCTACACTACACAGAACATTATGTTTTAAGGTTTATCTATTTTGGTTAATGTTTAAAAAAAGTGATTATACAATCCATTTTTCCTTACTGATTTATATTTTTTTGGTTTAATGGGTTTTAGATAATTCAAGATTGTCTAATTTAATTAATGTTAAATAAATTAATATTTTTATGGTATGATAGTATTTTTTTCTAGGCAATAAATTATATTTAAAGGTTTTTATATTTTGAAGCATGTAATTCATTTTTTAAAAATATTTAAATGTCATCTTCTATTGTTTTGTAATCTGAAATGGATAAAATCAACATAGATCCCTCTTAAAAACCTATGTTAAATGTCAAAATAAAAAATAATTTTACCCTAATTTATTTTCAAAAATGAAAATGAATTTCTTTCATGTTTTACTTTTAACATCATTTACATAATAAATAGACCTTGAAATGTTTATTTCATAGTTTCCATATCAGATTTAGAGTAAACCCTCTATGGAAATACATTTTATACCTATATGTTTTTATATAAAACAATATAGAAAACCCCATTATGTTCAATTTTTATGAGAGGATATTCATCAATTTTTTTTAGTCGATTTCAAATATATTAGTGAAACATCTCATTTATATAAACCATTTAGAAATATATTTTTAAAATGAAGACGTCCATGGAATTATATTTTTCAACTAGTTAACCCTATTAAAAATAGAATAAATCAACTATAATAACAAAATGATTATATTTAAATCACTTTTTTTACTTTAAATAAAAGTTACATACATTATAATTTAAATAACAATCATATATAACAAATAGTATGAAAATATACTATGAAGATGGGTACATATTCCATTCATAAACCTCCCATAATAACTGCAAATCTACAACAACAATGAATGTCATAAGATTTAAAAATAGAATAGTTACTTTTAAAATAGAAAATAATAGACATAATTAGCCATAAAAAAATCAGTTGCAAACCCAATTGTGATTATTTTATAAATAAATCTTGAAGAAATTAATATATTCCACACTTAGTTTTTTGGAAATGAAACTACGATTCTGAATAATTAAATATAATTTAATTAAAAAACTAAATATTTATAAATATTTATATATATAATATCATATAATAAATGTAGTTCCTTATTCATCATTGATGTAGCACTTTATTGGGGTTTCTAACCACAAGTTATATTTGTTAAACATCTTCTATGATAATTATTTTCATAAATATAAATTAAAAAAATTTAGAAATAATAATAACAAAAAATAAACCGATAAAAATTATAAAATTTTCTTTTATAGGAAGTTAATTTTTATTACAAACACCAATTAATAAACTAAAAAATAATATAAATTTAATTTGTAAGGGATATCTATTCCTAACATACCATAAAATAAATAATATAAAACAGTCATAAAAAAATTGATAGGATAAATATTAATTCTTAATTATCATATTATTCATACATATAAATGAATGTAAAAGAGTAGAACGCAATCTCCATATTTGATATTGTATTTGATATAAATGAATCTCTTGAAATATTTTGCACATATTATATAACCGTTGAAAGGAAATCTTGATTTAGAACATTATATATACATGTGGTATTATATTTAATAACAAGAATTTATAAATACCTAACTAAATAAGTAATATTGTATGTCACTAGATGTCATCATTAATTAAAGAAAAAAAATGAATACATAAGTTTACATACATCAAAAAAATTATGACACCAGCAAGATGAGCTCATAAAAAATAACCAAATCCTTGATATAATTTTTGAATATCCGCAATGGTTTTTCTATACCACATATATCAAACATAATGTTAATATCATAAATTTAATTCTAGGATGAATAATTTTTTTATAGCCTTTTTATCCCATTAGAAAACTCAGATGTATCTAAAGTTGATGGTTCCTAATCCAATTTATTCTTTAGTAAAAATTCATTTTATATTAGATACTTCTGTATAAATTAATTTAAGAAAAAATTGGAAGTGATATTAAATCAAATTTAAATAATATTTGAAAATCAAGGCATTCATCATTTATCATATAATTTAGAATGATAAATATGCAATTAAAAAAATTACCAATAAAACATCTAAATCTGGTTACATACTCGGTATTCAATGATAGTAGACAAGTTGGGTCTATAATATAATGTAATAATATTCTTACCGAACCTAAATAAAAATTCCAGTGATGTACAGAATCCCAAAAAATATATAATTATCTATAAGTTGAAATTTATACATCATGTTATCTAATATAAAAACATACAATATATAGTTGGGTCCAAATGAGTTGGTGGAGGATCTGAGTAGGTATACCAGGTATGTTGGGTGGGTTAGGAAAGATACATATTCTCTATTGGTTGGACATGGAACACATACTATTTAGTATATAATTGTCTCATTAATTGACCAAACATGTCCTACACTACAGATGGACTTTTATTTTTCATATACCTTTTTAGGTATTTTATAAAATATTTTACAGAATCTATTACATGGTCACTTAATTTCATACATTGAAGACCACAATATATCCTAACACTAACACATGCCTCATATCCCTTTACATAGACAAGGCACTCTATATTACATATAATATTAGACCAAATATCCCACATACCACCAAAGAAAAAATTATCAGGTGTCTCTTTCTCTTGATGGTCATCTTGAAATGAATAATTAAAATTGTATATTAGTGTTATTATTTTTAAAAATACTAATATTCATGGAAAATAGAAATTAATTTCTTACATCATTTTCAGTTACATCCTTATATTCCTTTATAAGATACTTTACAATTTTTACATACACTTTATGATTTTTCATGGCAAGTGGGATAGAATGGAGAACAAAGTTGTCCACTTTTGAACTACTAGTATTCTGATTTCATAATGTATCAATATTTTATGAAATAATTTTCTACTCCAATAAAGGACACATTCCACATGATAATATATGTGTGTGAACATTCTAAAACCATATCTCTTGAAGATAAATCATAGAGAAATGTTACATAAAAAAAATTAATTAGTTAATATAAAAAAATAGTATTAAAAAATATTTATACCATAAATGAATCATCATGTCGTATGATGAAAAATTTATTCCTTACATCTGCATTTAAAAACACATTTTTATAGAGTTTCATGTTATTTGTTTCCAAAAATATAATTATTAGCCAATTTTCTAAAACATATCTATTAAAACCCAACTAATATTTGAAATATATTCTTAATATCATTAATTTTATTAAAATTCAACATCACATGTAATGAATAAATTAAATATGAGTCATTAAAAATATATAATATTTGAAAAATGAGATTAAAATAAATAAATTAGGACATTTTACCATTATGGACTCCAAATGATTTTATTTATTCATATTGTGGTTGAAAATCCAATTAGGATATAAAATTATATTCTTTTAATGTCTCCTCATTGACATATACCCATTAATCTGTATTTCATTAGGCCTAGTTGTGTAATTATTATCATAAAATTAAATTTTCATTCTTCGGTCTCCATAGGATAGAGAATTATTTATTAAACATGTAATTTAACCTTTTCAAAATCTAGAAGTGAACTTTTTTATATAAGATGTGGGAGAGCCCTTCATATGAGTTTATTCAGTTATTGGATAAATTGTTTTCATTTAAAAATTTTTTTATTGAAAATTATATTATAAAATATTTAATAATATGAAAAATGAAATATATAATTATAGATGATCTTTTACATAAGAACATTTCATTAAAATGGAATAATTTAAATATATTATATGTCTATTAATTTTTATTATAGATATTTATATTTTAAACCCGTGTTTAAATAAATTTATATTTAATGAAATTGTTCCTCCGAAGTTTATGATATAGAGAAAAATTAATGATTTCATGATTTTCAAATAGAAATTATTCAATTTAAACTATTAAATAAAATAACTAATTCTAAAATTATAGAATCATTCAAATTTAAAATTCATAGTTACCAAACGTGTTTTTATATGTGAAAATTTAACAAAAACATAACAATGTTAAATTGGTTATTAAATCAAGAAATGTTTATCCAGAACTGTTTAATATAATTGTTTTCAGTGAAATCATATAATCAATTGAATATAAATATATATGTATATATATAAACCCTATAAAATATAAAAAATTTATTTTTCATAGATTTATATTACATAATAGAAATAAAACATAAATATTCATCCTATTATTTAAGAGTATAATATATTGTTTTCCCATAACCCGTTAGTATGATTTTTTTACAAGGCATGTATATGAATTATTATAATTATTATCATCCAAATACCACAAAATAGGAAAATATGCCCGAAATAAATTCATAAATCATCATCATCCTCATCACCTATATGCATTATTTCCCTTGACAAATTATAGACCACATATCAATTGATGAATCTATTAAATAATATATTATTTATCTTTATCCATGAAAAATGGTTCCAATTTATAACTAAATATTTTGAAATCAACCCGTGAAAAATCATAATCATTATGTCTCAAACCACTATTCTTATCAATACTGGAACACTTAATCATTGTGACCAAAAATATAGTATAATGAATTTCCCATTATCATCATGAACTAAAAATATTGTGACTGATGTAGATATTTGGTTCTTATCTTTTTATATATTTTTTTTTTCTTCAATGACAACCATTACCCCACTATTTTTAAATAAAACCATTTAATCCTAATTTTTATTGTAAAATGTGTACACATTAAAAATAAAAACATGACCATGTGATCAAACTAATAGATGTCCCCCTGACAACCATTTCAATGTATCCGATATATATGTATCTGTGATAAATTTCTATTTAAAACATGAATCGAATTTTTTTTATTCTCAATAATCATCCATTTTTTATTTATTTATAAAATATTATAACATTAAATAATTTTTTTTGATAATTTATTGACAAACCCAATCCGAGTTGTTAAAAATTCATCAAGGGTCCTTCATCAATTAATCATATTGAATGAACATTAACGTTATGAAACCAATCAATCTACCTTCACTATAAACATTGGTTTGATAAGATACAAGAAGACCAATATTCTCCACATTATAAGAAAACTCTATATATAACTCAATCATTTCATCTGATATATAAATTTATAAATATAAAGGTAGATATCATATGATTATTTTCAGCTTGAACCTCACTTATTTTCATATACCATTCATAAGGATACATCCTATGTAAATAAACATGACCACATATTATTATCTCATGAACAAAATTAATCACTTGGTAGATCACCAAATGGAACATTATTACACAAAAAATTAGTTAGAAATAAATTACTAGTTGGACAAGTATATGATCATCTTAAATTTCCATCACATATAACAAATACGCATAAAAGACTGCACTGAAAATGTATTTGAAAAATTACATAACTGGATGATAAAATTTATCAATGGTGTCGACAATATACCTTTGAGTGTGATTGAAAAGATTTTTTTAATCAATAAATTTTTTTCAATTGATTTCATAATAATTAATTTAAAATCCTTTTTAGGAAAAAAATTCTAAAAATATGATGAATATTCACTTGGTACATTAATTACTTGAAGAAACTTAAAAAGAATCATATTCTCCATATTTCTTCATGTGTGAAAATATATATATAAATGATATATTCCATTTCATAGTGGTAGCTAAATCCAAATGACATATCACATCTAAATATTTGATTTAATATCTATAAAATTTATAGTTACATAGTAATTAAATAGAAAAAAACTATATTTTTTTTATTCTTATAAATCAAAAGGCTGAAATAAATTTATTATGATAAAAATGATATTTTTTCCTATATCATACAAAATAAATTTTTTAGTGAAATGAATGAAAAAAATGTTATGTATTTAGTCATAAAATATTATTGAATTGAAATAACTATATTATGATATTTATGACTCCATATGTTATTTATTATTTTTCATGTTGATCTAAAAATATATGATACAGTTATAATCATAAATGAAAAAGAAAATGGATACTATTTTCAAATGATATATATATATATATATATCATTTCTGGAAAATATATTAGATAATAACATAAAATAAAATATTTATGAAATTATTCAAATTTTATGAAAATAAATTATAATTAAGAATAAAATGAATAAAATCTAATGAATTGATAAATCAAATTGAAAATAAACATATAAAGAATTTATATTAAAAAAAATTAACTTACACAATCTGGATTTTAATAATGAAAATTTGTTCCTAAATATAGATGTTCTACCTTATTATTAGTGGAATGGTGATCACTGAATGAATGCAGAATCACGTTGTAAAAAATGTACACTAACAATGATCATATAAAAATCACCAAATGTGGTTATATTTTTACAAAAATAGACATTTTGGGAACCAAATATCTTAATATATCATTAAATAAGGATGAGAGATGAAATATTCTGGACCAATGAACTTTTAATGAAGATTAAAACTGATGAAAATTGAAAAAAATACTATAATGGATCCTTTGGTTATATTCTATGATAAAATATGGTTTATTAAAAATAAATATTTTATAGGATGGGGAAAAATAAAAAAAAGGAGAAGATATTGAAGATTAATTAAAGGAATATACGATTATAATTGATTGAAATTTACTAAAAAATATGTTTAATATCAGTGTGGGGGGGGGGGGGGGGGTTGGTACAACAATTGGTTGAGGAAAAATAAGTTTTTACAAAATGAAATGAGGTGGTCATGATGAAATTTATTTTTAAAGGAACATAACATCTAGTAAAAACACATTTTATATTTTTTTTAATTAACACTGAACATTGGATTTCTAGAAGATCATTGTAGATTTTTTTGAATATTTACTTCAGTTTTGAATGAAACAAACGTTAAGAGTTTTTTTTATGATTTTCAATGTTGGTATCTTATAAAAAATGGGAAAAAATGATATAGATGTACTTTTAAAAATGGATTGTTTAGAAACTGATGCTAAATGTTTTCTGCATAACAATTAACATTAGTTTATAATAATACAATTATATAAACAATATTTTAAATAATTTTTTTTCTAGATAACCATCCAAAGAGGGATTTTTTGAAACAATTATTGTTGTTTCCTTCAATCCACTCCCTACCATTAAATTGGGTCGAAGATGATAATTGACCAATCGAAAACTATCCACACTACCAAATCACTAAGATCCACTAAAATGTTTACACTAATAATGGAATGGTTGATAAAAAACAAGCTGAATCAATCCAACAACATTCTCAATAATTCCACCTATTAGTAACATAAACATAAAAATGTTTTTAGATTGAGACATAAGGGTTTTAGGTATTTCTTCTCCATATTCAAAATATATGGCAATATTCCCACCACTTAACATTCCTCAGTTGGTTTCACAATCTCTAAATAGGATAATAATGATATATTTTCATCAAAATTTTATAATAGATTCCAATGAGAATGATCAAATCAATAATAACCACACTCACATAATAAAAATAAAATCCAGACCATTTTGTAGGCGAATCTACTAAAATACAATGTTTATAAACATGGTGATTATAATGATCCTCCTCTTCCAGATCTAGGTCCCAATATAACACCTCACTGAGTGACTGAAAACCAACACATGGGTAGAACACCTCATCCTCAATCATATAGAAATTGTTATGATGTGATTGGTAAACATATAAATTTACATGGTAAAGTCTCAATGAAATTAAAACACCACTACTATGGTGTCAACCATGATTATCAATTTATTCCTCCAAAATGTTCATTTGAATGAAATCACATTCCCCCTTTGGAATTGCAAAACATGATTCCAACATTAAATCATGAAATTATTACCCTAAAGTTATCAAATCATGTTTTTCCTCCATATCTAAGAATATAGTCCTCTTCTAAAAGCGTAATCCACTATGCCATTGTTGTACTACATGAACTCTTAAACCACTATATAATAATACTAAATAAGATTTTATTTACCAAAGAAATATAGATTATGAACCTTGAGATTTAATTTCTAACTATCACTCACCTGATATGATGTGTAATAATTTATCCAACACCTAATAATCCCCACCACAAACAATGAATAAAATGGTTTAAATAAAAATATCAAAAATTTATTTGGTGATCTCATTATACCACTAAAAAATATCTAAAAATCATTCATTGAACAAATGATAATTCCTAATATAGGTTTTTGACTAGGGTTAATGATATTTTACACATTTACATAATATTTGAATTCCCCCACATTAGTATCATGTTATCTCTTATCCTTCTATATAGAAAACTAATCCATGAAAATCGAGGGCTCGATAAAAAATATTATCTCTTAATGGGTTATCAAATATTTACGCAGCAGTGGGAAGCCTTAACCATAACTAAAAAAAATTAACAAACACATAACCAATCACATAAGAGTTATCTAACACTTAAATCATGGGTTAAAAACCAACAACTTTAATGAATTGTTGAATTCCATAAAAATTCATTAATCAATAATAATGGAAATATTAAATCACCTAAAAGTTTTAATTGATTCATTTTCATCATCAATGGTAACTCTATGGTCAAATATGCTATATTAATTGATGGTCTTGATGTGAATCCCTAACTTCCCTACATACAATGAAGTATGAAAATATTATGATTTCTTTGGCCAAAATCAGAGTCTATGAGGAGTGAATATTAGTTTAAAAATATTTTAACATCTCCCACATGATAATAAAAATAAATAATGTGTATCATCATAAAACTCAAGTATTCAATTTCCCATTGAAAATTTTATCTAACTAGAGGGGGTATCTAAGGGATAATATTGATTGATATTCCATATCAACGAGCCCTCAAACAACTCAATAACTGAACTTAAAAATTACTAATTTATCAGTGGGATCTAAATAAGGGTTTTTAATATTTAATAATTATTTTTAATATTTTTTGCCTCTACATAACACTACTCTGCCTAACTATATGTGAATTTAAGACATGATTCCATAGCTATGGTGAATCTTTTTTAGGAAACCCTAATTTTCCAGCACTGTCCATACACAGTCTAGAATTGTCATTGTTATGGGAAATACCAAATAAAATCATTAATCCTATCTGTCCCTAGTATCTTAATGATCCACATAGCCCAAGAAATTAAGTTGAAATACATACCTATGAAACACTTCTCAAGGATTATGGACATCGATGCATACTCAAACACATTTATATCACCATAACAAGGGTTCAATATCTTTAGATGAAAATTTATTTACAGAATAAAGATAAAACACAATATATATTATAGAATCCAATTTGAGAGATTGAAATGATTAATTCCACCCCTAATGGGGAACAATGTATTATAATGAGCTCAATGATAGAATATTATTCTTGTTAGTTCATGCCAAAACAGAGCGAAATGTGATCCTATAACTATGAAGAGTCTGTTATCGCCCACAGTTCTTGCTTGTTTCAAAATCATAATTAATTAATTATATCCAACCATTATAATAATCATGTCACACTATATAATAAACTACATTATCCCTAATAATTTCTGACATAGAATATAGGAAAATGAATATACCAAAGACTATAGGAAATAATATCCCTAAACCATTTATTCAAAACAACCAATATCCACACATTATATAAGGGAAAAAATTCTTCACTATATGAATTGTATCATCCCACCCTCACCAGTACATACAATTGGCTATTAATGTATTATAGTTTTATATGGAAAACCAAAAATGATTTTAGATTATCTAGAAGAGTTGATATAGAATAATATATAATAAATCCTAACATATTTCTATATTATTTATGAAAAAATCATAACCATATGAAAAAACATTTCCCAATGATATGGGTATAATATAATGTTATCAGTGTCATGGATAAAGAATAAGTTAGCTAATATACCCATACTACCCTACCTAGTATGATTACCAAACACATGAACACAGTAAAATAACTACATATATTATAAAAATATATCTTCGTGTAACTACTATCTCCATTGTACTACCATAAGATAAATTTTCTATTACCAATCTAACAAAATGTTTTACACTAGATTCAATCATTAGATGATGGTAAGACAAAATTACAACCCCAATCATGGCTCAAATATTATCTGGGCTAGTGAGACACCATAAATTGGAATATCTGATAATATTAGAGACCATAGTCATTATTAAACTATAATTAACACTTATACCCAATACAAAAGATAGATAAAACCACATTTAGAAATATATATATATATATATAATTGAAATATACATAATTAATGCATGGGAAAAAATGTACATGTACATACAATAATCTAAATTAGAAATGGGAATAGTAAATTTGATATGCCTATGAAACCCATGAACATGAATTCTCTCCTATGTAGGATTGAAATATGAATTTAGATTCTCTATTACACAAGGGGGGATTGTATGTTTAAAATTTTCATTTTTAACCTTGAGGAAAACTATGTAAAAAAAGATAAATAGGTTATATTCACAAGACCTCTTAGTTCTACAAACATTCTAGGTTATAGAAATATGGTTCCAGAAATGAATCTTAATTTATGATTACAAGGAAAATATTCTACATTAAATCATATAGAATATTACTTATCAGAGTATATAGAAGAATAAGAAAGTATAAGAAAGATAAACATTCTTATTTTATCAAAATACTATGGAAAATAAACATGAAACAAAACAAGTAAGAAGTATGAAATATTTTAACCAAAAGAGAAGGGTATCCAAAAACCTTGGATAAAGGTTCCTTGATTTATACTTTCAAAATAGTATGTCTTACCCACACCCAGCAATTCAATCTATAAGAATATTAGAATTTTTATTGTTATCCCCGCAAGCCCTCGAACATTAAGGTAGTCAGCACCTATATCTTCTTATCACCGAAAGTCTTCAAACATTAAAGTAGCAGGCACCTATGTCTTCAAATCCTCGTATTTCCTCAAACTTTAATGTATTCGGAACCTCTATCATCCAATCCCCGGAAGTTATCGATTGTAAAAATCTGCAATTATAGTCGCATGAAGCAAGCTAGACAAGATGTTAAGTATGCACAAGGCAAGAGAGTTTCTCTCTCTAGAAATCACATCAGCGACATGTAATATCTGGATTGGAAGATCTGTTATATGTTCTTGTGATTTCATTCAAATTAGAACCTAGTTAGAGGAACTTCTCCATTGGTCATCTCCCTCCTCCAAAGGTCATATTTTTCCTTGAATCTCAGAGGGACCTTTACACGTGTCAGTCAAGCAACGGTTAATTAGAAACAGATTGCATGGCATTATTTCATAACTATAATAAGGGTAATTAAAATACATTTTCTTAACCAAATATAATTTTTTGGAATCTAAGGAAAAATAAAGTACATAGTCTATATAAATAATCAAATGGAAACTATGAATCATAATTACCAGGACTCTGCTTTTTGAGGTATTTAGAACATGAATAATATAGATTTTGATGGCTTAATTACAATGAATTTAGAGTCTAAATTCAAAGGAATTAATATACTAAATATTTAGGAATTAGGAATCAAAAATCTAAAGAATTTGGAGTTTGACTTCTGAGGAATTATCCATCATAATTCTGAGGAATTTAGAATCTGAATTATGAGGAATTCATAATCTTAATTCGTAAAACATATGAACCCATATTCTAATGAATTCATAACCTTAATTATGGGGTATTAAGAATATGAATTTTGAAGAATTCAGAATCTGAATTCTAAGGAATTCAGAACCAAAATTATGAGGAATTCAGAATACGAATTCTGAGGAATTCGTAATCATAATTTTGAGGAATTTGGAACCTAAATTCTGAGGAATTTGTAATTTGAGTTCTGAGGAATTTTGAATCTGAATTCATTTGAATTCGGAATCTGAAATCTATGGAATTCAGAATTTAAATTCTAATGAATTTGTTGTTGGAATTTCATATAATTCAGAGTCTCAATTTCAAAGAATACGGATTCTGAATTTAAGAATATTCTGAATATGAAAACAAAATACTTTATATTTAAGTATTTATAGTATTCTGGGGATTTAGAGATGAAATCAATTTTATAATTTATAAATAAAAAGTGTTGGGATACAAAAAACTATAAAAAGAAAAATGAAAACAAAGTTTTGGATAAAATTTCCTCAGTGAATGATAAATATCCTTATTAAGATAAATAATAGTGAATATAAAATTTTCCTTAAGAAATTCTATTTCAAATTTTTATAACATGATGAAATTTAAAATTTATAAGTAAATATTTTTGACTCAACATGATCCTCCATTTTGGAAAGCTCAATCATCCTTATAGAAAAAATATAGGGATATAGAATTTTTACATGAACATAAAAGAAAACATATTTTCTTTCACTTATGGATAAAAGTGAATACGAATTACTCCCCCTTAGGATTTTTATTCCTTAAGGATCATATTCTTTATTTCCTTAATGATGTTTTAAATTTTCTTGTATACAAAAATCTTCAATGATAAGAATTTTCTCTTAGAAGAACTCCCCCTTAATTCATGAAATCACTTCTTTCATAGTGTTTTTTTATCATTCCTTTCGTCCCCTTTTTTATTTTCAAAAAGGAATAAATGGATTAGAATGAAATGGATGGTACCTAAAAACTAGTACAAAACAAGAAAATATATGCCGGACAACTAGAAGTTCATTAAGGTTTAATGAATTTGTACATGGATGAAATTAAACAAAATATCATAATTGGAAAAAGTAACTTTTTTTATCCTTTGGTACTAACATCATTACAATAGGTTTCACCATATTTATATTATTGTGATATTCATTCATGCGCTTGAGCAATTGATAATGAGATTCACTTTTCTTCTCTAAGGATTCTTTATTTTCATCACGAGCCATAGAAAATCTGCT
Source organism: Viscum album (assembly GCA_963277665.1). Taxonomy (NCBI): domain Eukaryota; kingdom Viridiplantae; phylum Streptophyta; class Magnoliopsida; order Santalales; family Viscaceae; genus Viscum; species Viscum album. The sequence continues at coordinate 67,696,798 of OY728128.1, forward strand.
TGAGATTTTAAAACTTCTTCTTGCTTAACATGATTTTCTTCAAATTGGATTCTGAGATACCTTTCCTTCTTCCAATTCATAGACATAAAATTAAGCTTCCTTTTCAGATCCATGACTTCCTACATCTAAAAAGATTGTTTGAGAGTCATCTTTTCCTAAAAATTCATAGTCAGATCATTAATCTTGTTATCATTGGGGTAAAAGTCATCTTTGAACTTATCATGTAATTTATAAAATGATCTCAGGTCTTAGAGCATCTTCTTTGACCCGCCTATAATTTTTTTTCATGATCTTTTATGAGCATCATAACTAATGAGAAAGGATTTGAAATCTCCACTAGATTGAAAAATTTACCCATAGTCATTAAAACTAAATATGATTTCTGATTGAATAAATGTTGAAGAAACTGACACCATGAATATATACATATAATTGATGGAAATGTACCAAATGAAATTTTCAAAGATTGTACAAAAAAATCATTCCAAGAGAGGACAATTTAAAATCATAATGTTTGGTTGGTGAGGGTTCTTTTTCTAACTCTTCAACTTTATTCTACGACAAATTACCAAAAACATTCTATTTTACTAAAGATTTACTAGGTGTATTGAAGAACACCTACACTGACTTATCGACTCACTGAATGATCTCTTCTATTTTGGGTGATTCATGCTCACTATCTGATAACTGAACAATTTTATCTTCCTCAAAAATTTATTTCTCAGCTTCTTCCACATGATCTCTTGGTAGAATAAAATCCTGATTTCTACTTTAATCATATGTTTTCTTATTCACATATTATTGATCATTCTATTCATTATCTGGAGTAGAAATTTTTGAGGATTCATCTCGGGAAGTCTGAATCGATAATCTTACAAAAGGAATTTCCTTTTCATGGTAATCTTTAACTTGTTTTATGAAATCATCAGTGCCAACCCCTTCTTTTTATTCATCTTCTATTACTATTTCTCCATCCTCTTCCTGAACAATTTCTTCTTCTTAAAGATCCATAATAACTACCTTCTTTCCCATAGTCTCATGAAGTGATTCTATCAGGAAAAATTTTTGGTACCTCCGGTTGCTCAAAGGCTTTTTCAATAGCCTTGAGAAGTGATTGTACTATCTTAGCCTTGGACATATTCTTCCTTCACTTATTTTATTTTTCATGGTTCTCAAGAATGTATGAAACCATTGTCTTTATAGATTTTCAAATGTAGGATTCGTGATAAAAATAGGCTCCCCTTCATTCTTGTTCTTCCTATTTTCTCTCAACTTAGCTACTACATCATCAGGATAAGTCTTTCGCTTCATTGGTTTTGGAGGTGCAGATTGTGTTACCTTAGCCGCATGAGTTTTTCAATTCTTTTCATGTTACTTTTCCTTTATCTTCTTCTAGCCCTTTTTGGAGGTTTCATATACCCCCATATTCTTAGATAGAGCTTAGATTTTAGCTTCTGACACGTCATAAAATATTCCCAAATCCTTGAAAAAAACCGACTTTCATTCTGCATAGAGTATCATCACTCCACAACAATACTTTGAAATTCTATGAGTTTAACTACAATGAATTTTGAAAGAATGTAGGAAAAGAACTATAATCTTCGAAAGAATAGCTGGATACATGATAATTAGTGATTTTAGGTATCCATTCTGGATATTCTTGATTTTCAGCAAAACATAGTTTCCTAAATTGATTTTCCTGATACTCACCAAAAATTATAATGCATTGATGTTAATTTTATTTAGGGTATCCTTGTCCCCTTTATCTCAGAATGTGTGATCCCTGAACCCATAGTTGTATAATCGGATGATTTTTATAGAGATGAATAATTTTCGGAGTCTTTACTTCCTTCAAGATAATACACTCTATTGCATTATTCTTTTCAAAATATCCTACATCATCAGGAAACTTTTGAGATCAGAACTCTCTTTCACCCTCATAAAGAAATTATAATCAGGTTAGTAGTCATATTATATGAAAGGGAGTATGTAATTCCATAGATTTTGAATGAAAACTTATCTCTTCTACTTTCGTTGAATAAACATACTGATTTAGAGGACTCGACTAATAACTCCGAATAAACTGAATCCTTTACCCTAGGTCATGATAAACATATGATCTCCCAGAAGTTCAGCTTAATATTCTTTGAAATGATGGAATAAGACGTAGAAAATAATTTTTGATCAACTAACCACTCTCTGTATATTTTCTTCTCTGAAATTTCCTTAATAGAGGACATTTTTTTTCTAAGGATAGGCTTCTATAGAAATTTAGAATTAAGAAAAACTTTTAAATTCAGAACGAAATTATGTAGAGCAGTAGTGATTCATCATGACATAGCTTGAATATCATTGTGGGATAACGATTTGGGGGTCCAAATATAAGCGATTGAGGTGAAGATTTAGCTTCCTTACTTAATCAAACTACTAAAATACTTCTGATCAGATCTGACAGTGGAGATGATAACTGTAGAAGCATTTTTAATAGGTTCCTATATTTTGATATTTTGAAGGTAAACATTAGGATTTTAGAATGAAAAAAATGAAGGTCAAAATGTTTTCATAAATAAGATAAAAATACAAACATTTAAAAGGATGATTACGAAAATTTATGAATGAAAATATACCTTCAAAATTTCTAGAAAAATTATTCGTAATGATGGCAATTATTCTTGATGAACATTACATTATAGAAAATTATAAAAAATCATAAAGAAAAAATTTTGATTATGAAAATTATGATCACAAAAATTTTGACTACGGAATAATTTTTACAAAGAAAAATTTTTACAATGAAATTTTTTTGACTACGCTAAATTTCAACTACATAAAATTTTGAATAACTAGAAATTGTACTCCCCTATGAAATTGAGTTTCTTATTTTAAGGATATAGGATTAAAAAGAAGTTAATATAGAAGATTAACTTATGGTTATCATTCATAAATTCTATTTAATATATTCAAATCTATCATAGGTTAATGAATTTGGGAAAATATCAGCATGTTGATCTTGCGTTCCGATAAATTGCAGAATGATATATACTTTCTCTCCCACAGATTGTAAACTATTAAAAATAGTCATAAATCATTGTTTCAACTTGCATACTAGTTCTCCATAAGGAAATATATATCTATTATATTCTTATCTAAGAACATATCTTCTATTTTCTATAACTTTATATATACCTGAATGAGAAACCACATATATCATCCAAATACGATTTGCAGCTTCACAAGAAGAAATATAACTAAATATATTCCCGGTCATGGGACACAACAAAATATTATGTAACTTATATTTTATTTGCTATTTTGAAATTTTTTGATTTATATAAGTTATAAATTTCTTATCAAGAATATAATAATCTCCAATAAGCATAACGATGTTTTCCACTCTAGTATTAATAACAAATGTCTTCATACGATCTCTCCAAAATTCATAATCATTCAAATCAAATATAGGTGGTCTAGTAGGATTTAGAATTTCAGTCAAACAAACATTCATTCATTCCATTTAAATGAAAACGGATTCCCACAAAAACTTGTTAATTGAAAATATTTGTAAACAATTATAAAAAAATCCTATGTAACGAAAATATTTAGAACAATGAATACTTGAGCATGAAAATTTATATGTGAATAAGTATTTCAGAAATATCATATGATACCAATTCAGGATTGAAATATGAATGTAGATGCTCAATTTCAAGAGGGGGGGTAAATTTTATTCTTAAAAACATTCATGTTTAATTTTAAGTTAAATTATGTTTAATAAAGATAAACACGGTAAATTCACAAGATCTCATAGTTCTACAAACAAACTAGGTTCCAGAATTATTGTTCAGGAAATGAAACATAAGGAAATATTATAAGGAAATGATTATACCTTAAACCATATAGATTCTTACATATTAGAGTATAAAAAATAAAAATAAATTATATGAAGGTTATACCATCTTCTTTTTTCAGAATACAATACAAAATAAACATGAAAAAAAGTAACATGTATGACGTCTTTTAACCCAAAGATAAGGGTATCAAACAACCTTGGATAATGGTCCCTTGATTTAAAAATTCAAGAAATTCTGTCTTACCCCCACCTAGGTAAGCCATTGATAGAAGTATTGGAATCTATGTTGATTTCCCTGCAAGACCTAGAACATTAAGGTAGTCAAAACCATTGTCTTCCTATCCCTGAAATTCCTCTAACATTATGGTATTCGACACCTCATTCTTCCTATAACCGGATGTCCTCAAACATTTTGGTAAGTGGAACCGATGTCTTTTTATCCCCGAAATTACTCAATTGAACTCAACAACAATCACAGTCGAATGAAACTAGATGATCAATATGTTTAGTACGCACAAGTCAAGAGTGTATCTCCCTCTAGAAATCACTTCATCAGCTTGTAATATCTAATTGAGGGATCATTTATAAGTTATTATGAGATAGTTAAAATTAGATTAATTTTATAGGAACTCATCCAATGGTTGGATCCCTCTTTCAACATTCATATTTTTCCTTTAATCTCAGATGGAACTAAACACGTGTCACTAAAAAATTGAAAATTAGAAACAGATTGAATGACAATGATTCATAACTATAATGGGGGAAAGTAAAATATGTTTGCTTAACCCAATAAAATTTTCCATAATCTAAGGAATAATGAAATTAGGAGTCTAGGTAAATAAACAATAAAATTCCGAGGAATTCAGAATTAGAATTTTAAAGAATTCCGAGTTAATATTTTTGAGAATTTGGACTTTGAATTTCTGAAAAATTTGAATCTGAATTTCAGAGAATTCAGAATATGAAATCAGAATACTCGGTATCTAAGGATATATAGGATTTCATGTTTTTAGGCATGAAACCGATTTTAGACCTTGTAAATAAAAATACTTATGATACAAGAAACTATAAAATGATCATTTCAAACAATGGTATGGAGAAAATTTCCATGTGGAAGAAAACATTTCCCTATTAAGATAAATATTAAGGAAAATAAAATTTTCCTTAAGATAGGATGTTTGTGATTTTCAAAACATGGAAGAATGGAAACGTCATAAGTAAATCTTATTGAATCCTCATCTTATAGAAATTTTTTTCCAGGATATCAATACAAATAATTATATTCCACAATGTGTAACTATGTATCATCAGTTGAAAATTAAAAACATGATACCCTAGTCTAATGTCTACAACAAACATCTCCAAACATATACAGTATATCTGTAGTAGAAAAATATGTAGAATGAAGAGGAAAAATTGGTTCCCAAAAGGAGAAAAAAGTGGAAAATCCAAGAATCCAATAAATAATAAAATCATAATATTGTAAATGTTTTGTGGGGGAATGTAAATAAAAAATCATTATGTTCTCAATATCTAGATGTATCCTGAATATATCTAATCTCCAATTTTTTTGCTCTGCCTCGTAGATATTCTAATATAATTGAAAATAGAAATTCTTGGATCAATGAAGTGTAACCAAAACATCATATAAATAGAAACCTAGCCACCCAGGAACCCAATGATGTTACAAGGAGTCACAGGTCCTGAGGATGTATACAATTATCACCCCATCTAATTTTCATAAAAAAATATAGATGTCCATTTGAGGGATTATTAAAAATCACTGAATCATGATATCCAAAAAAGGGAATTCTGTATCTTTAGACACATCAATACCACAGAAGCATTCAAATATGAAAGCCATAAAATATATGAAACCCACCTAAACTCATTTGAATTTTTCTGTGGACCACACCAAATCATCTGTTTCAAAATAATCGGGAAGATACTGTCACTAATGGATGATCGTCATCCTACTAGATCCCTTAGATGAGAAGATAGTCACTCTCCATAATGAGGACCATTGATATAGTTATGCACGAGGGATATTGACATAATATATATATATTTAAATTTGGGTTCCTGATTCTATAACTCCCTAGAGTTTTAGAAATATCTTTTTTCGCAAATATTAATTCATATCAATATTTTTTCTTACATGAAACACTGGGTGTATCTTTCCTTACATATGAGACCAACTTTAAAAGAAACCTAACATAATATTAAAGTATTATTTATTAATATAATAGTCATGACCCCGAAATTGTAATGGATTTTTTAAATAAATTTCATTAATACAAATATATATGGTCTACCAATGAATATATTTTTAATTTATTAGTGGATATTTAATTATAATTGAAAATAATAACTATTTTTAATTAAAGGAAATATATTTATGGAAAAACCTACTTCTATGAAAATTGTGGTTTACACCAATAAATAAACTAATTTGTTTATCTAAATGATTTTAATGAAATATATATATTATATATTTAACCAATGTATAAAAATTATCTTATGAGTTTTCATAAAAAGTGATATGAATTAATCAAATTTTACCATCACAAACGGTGTCTTTCTAAAAATATAGTTATGTAGAATTTTGTAGGATTATATTAAAAATAATTATTACCAATTTTGGGAAATGTATTTTAAAAAAAATTATTTTAAACATACAATTCAGAAATATATTATGGGGGATTTTTTAAAATTTTGGTTGAAATTGTTTTATTCATTGAATAGTAAAAAATACTTGGTTTATTAAGAATATCCATTTCTATTAATAAATTTTCAAAATACATAAATTTATGTTTTTTTAGATGTTAAAAAATGTTATGTTGTTTATCTATTATTCCAATCAGGGTAACTATTATCAGTTTAATATTGAAATTTCATATAATGACTTTACAAACATCTGGATATTTTCCATTTGGAAAATCTCATTTTCATCGATCATGTGTGATTAATTAAAAATGTATTTTTCAACTCTATGGAATTTGGAAAAAAATGTTATATATTTTTAATGAGAATAATTTTTAGTATCTAATAACTTCATCTTAAATTTTGACCATAACAAATAGTGAAAATAGAAAATAAATATTTACCACTATTAATGTAAAAAAATGGTTTATCGAAGGTAAAACTATAAATTGAAGGACTAAAAAAGATAAAAACATGTCAAAAACCTAGTTGAGGATCATATTAAGAACATATATAATTTGGGATTTATAATTTTTCATTTTTTATTCAGTTTTTATGTAAAACACAATAATACAACATTTTCATTTCAAAACTTACAAGTGTGCTGCACAATTCACATATAAAATTCCACACATTGAACTCACATCTTCATATTTGCAGAACCACTTTGGTCTGCCAATAACTGAACGAAAATATTTAATTCTATACTCTCATTCTAGAAGATTTAATTTGGATGGAATATATGAATATAGTCCAATTTTTTAAAATCAAAATAAGTTTTTTGTAGGAGACAAAACATCCCAAATCAATCATTTCATTTTATTTCCTCTTATACATCAAAATATTATTTATTAAATAAATTGATATGAAATATATTTATATATATTATACATATATTTTATTATGATAACGTAAAAACTTAAATCCTTCACATATTCCATCAATTATTTCACCAAATGATCATTTAGGTCTACGGAGGAATACCACCATACAACCTGATCTTTTTCATATTCCATCGCTACCTCTAACAACATGATATAATGAAGGATTTATTGTTTTTAAATTATTAAAATGTTATTATTATACTTATTGAATCATGATATCACATATTATTTGTACATTCTATTCCCTTAGTATACGATTTGTTTTTTGTTTTTATGGAGGATTATCTTCTCACTCTGCAATTTGATCCATTTACACTTTATATTAAATGTAATAAAGACTAGTTTTATGAAAATATGGGATATATATTTCATAACATTTATTCTTTAATTTTAATATATTATTTTAATTTAAATTAACTCATCCTTTTGAGAAAATTAAAATAACATTGATAAATACGTACGACCTACCATCTTAGTGAAATGTGTATTTCATTTTTATCTCAATATTTTATGGATCACTCTAAATAATGGTATAATTAATATATATGATATTCATATTATGGTTAAAATTATAGATACTACGTAACATTGATCTATGTAATATTTAAAAAAATTAATATAATAACATAGACAAAAAAGGAGGCAGTTAATGCTTAGAACATTTCTTTAACCAGGAATTGTTAATTAAATGGTGATAATCTATAAAAAATTATTCATATATGATTTGAAATATATATTAATGGGGGTTTAAAAAAATTATAGTAAACTTATATATATTATGAGTGATTTTAGAATGTTTATAAAGGATGTTGATACTTATGATATGGAATTTCTAGTCTCTCTTTAATTTCTGGAAGTCATAAAAAAAATTACAACAATTTTTTTGGAGTTGTATGTATACTGAAACATTAAAATTTCATTTCAAAAATATAATTATTCTCATGTTATCTAATTTTTTATTTGATGTTACTATTTATTGATGATTACGATTCAAAATATTACTAAAGAAGATTGGAATTTCCATTTATCTTTTTTAATTTTATGGGATAGATTCCAAATTCCCCTTATTTTTATTTTATATGGTGTATATATGTCCCATTAATGTATTTTAATATTCTTATCAGGAAATTAATTTGTATATATATCCATTGTAGGATTGGACTTTAATGGGGTTTATGATTCAAATATTTCCAATGTGTTTAAGGACTTTTGTCTCTACTTTAATTCCATGAGACATATTTTATGTTATATTCCTAAAATCAATTATGATGTGTACATATATAGCGATTTAAAATTAATATAATGTGGTTACTTATTCTCGTGATATTCTTTTGTTCCATTAATTTCACTATTTCATGTATATTAAAGATCTATGATTCCAATGTGGTGAATGTTTTTTGTTATAATATTATTGTTTATCATGATTTTCTTAATTATACTACCAACGATGAACTAATATGAAAAATATCTCATGAAACTCATGTATTTTTTCATGCATGTTATTTCTATAGATACATATTTTCAATTAATTTTACTCACTTTATGTACTCAATTACTAAATATATTAATTTTTTGGAAAATCATATGTATTTTTATCTTCTTACAAAAAGATATATTTCTTCTAAACCCTTGTTCTGTAATATTAATTACAAAATATATTGTTACCATTATTAAAATGATATATTAAAATTACTCTTCTATGTGATTTAATTTTTAAATTCTTAAAATAATCTTCATACCAATTTTTATAAAATTCATAATTTTCATTTATAGAAAATGTTAAAAGAGAATTTTTTTCGACATATATGGGATGAGGTAAATTTATGGGCAATATGACCATTATTTTGAGATAATATTTCATGATAAATATAAATTTTATTTTCAATTAAAATTATTTATAAATTATTTTATTTTAAAAAAATTATTTTTCAAAGAGGAAGGAATATTTTATTATGGAAAAATTTAAAGTTATTTTTAATGATTCCATTAAAATACATCAGGATAATTTCCCAAGAACATTAAATGGACAATATTTTACATTTAAAAAGTTATTATCAATGATGAATGGATGTTTTCCTTATAAAATGATCCATGTGATATTTGAAAGAAATTTTTTATATTGGATTAAATCCATTGATGTTATTTATGATGTATTAAGGGATAGTATTAAATGTTAAAATTCATATTATTTCTATTTATGGTTAATTTTTATATTGAAGATATGTTTACAGAAAAAATTGACTATACATGGGTTAGGGTGTGATGAAATGATGCATTTTTTATGGTATTTTATTACCAATTAGTATGGTGTCAATATAAAAAAGTGATATATATATATATTGCTACAATTCATTAGGTAATTTTTTAATTCTCTTCTTATAATAATGAGAAACAAATCGATGAGCCTAATCAACATTGGGAAATATGTGAATCATTATCCCCAATGTGAAACATGCAATGAGTATTAACCCATGATTATGATGGTAATAGAATTTAACCATGAAATATGAAATGGTTTTCTATATTTATTATTGTAACATAGTTTTTGGAAATAAAATTATAGTTTATGATAATTTTGGATTATTTATCACTGTCATGGACCATGTTTTTTGAAATGATAAAGTTTTATGCCATGAATCTTGTTTATGATCTATTACTAGTTTGGTTTGATTTTTTTTAATTTTCATGATCTAAAACCCTTTATTCATGAATTATTATTACATATAACCATCGAATGATATCACTTATGTTTACCCATAATGAGTAGATGATATTAACCTTTCTTATTTTCCCTTCACTTGGTTTTGATGAAAGTCTTAGGTAGGATATCCTAAGGAGAGTATATTTTGAGAGGATATTTCTTGGAATTATTGTTGATATTTCTGAAAATAAGAATATTATTTATCTAGTATACAAATAAACTAGTCTAGTGTGGTCTTCAAGTATTTTTTTTTGTAATGTAATAAATGTTCATCTAAAATTATTTAGTGTAAATATTTGGAAATCCATGGTTTCTATAGCTGGTATCACAGGACATGATTAGATTACCATTTGAATATATGGTGAGAATAAATAGTTAAATGTGTAGGGATATTTTCAATAATATATCGTTGGATATTTCTAATCATATGTTAAAGGATCGGTCCATGTATTTGTAAAATTCCTATAAATTTGGTAAATAATTGAGAAAGAAGATTTCATGTAGTAATATCCCGATTTGAATACTACTAGTGGATATGGATCTAGAATAGACGTGAACACATTAAATAACTCTACGAAAGGTGAATTTAGCTAGACATTATCATCACCAGGTACACTAAAATATTCATTATAGTACACATAGTTTGTCCCCTAGTAGATAGGCTTTGGAAATCGTATTCTCATTACGATCCATCAAGAAGGATTTTAATAATGTCTACAGCTAACCTAGATTAAACCCAAGGTTCCATATATTGAAAAGAAGGTGAGATTATTTAGACATAAAAGATATAATTTTAAATGAATATTTTGTTTCATATAATTAATATTTTTACTCGTATTATATTTTGGGGGTATGTGAATAGTTGGAACCAGAATGATCTTTTTGAATATCAAATGTGACTAAAAATGTGTTTATCTGAAACCAAATGATATGAAAACTGGAGTGAAGTATATTATGATTATTAAAAAATATTTATCAAGATATATAACTAAAAACATCCAACTTATCCAATTATTGGACTCACTATAGAAGTAAATGATATTGTTTTTTGAGAGTTCAGGTGGTAGAAACTATAGATGAGTGAAAATATAGCTTCGGATTGGTCAAGAATGTGGGAAGAATAACCCAAATTGATGTATCAGTGGAGTGAGAATATTTTCTGAGATTATAAAAAAATGAATCAAGGGAATTAATTATGGAGGGAGTATAATAATATTGGTTAATGAAATGAATTTGAATAATTGTATCCCTATGATATAAGTGACTGTTGAATGTGTCAAATGTAGAAATTATTCAGATAATATATATTGATTTATTAAGGGGAACAAAAACTAAGATAATGAAAAATGTGGTATGTGTAATTTTTTATACTAAATATTATAAAGAGAAAACAAATTATAATTGATTTTTATGGGATACTATAAAAATATTATTTATATTAGAAGAAGAGAGGAATGATTAAATTGAGGTTGATAGAAGTTAATACATGATTCATATTTACATTATAATATAATGTTATTAATGAATAAGATGATGAATCCATGTTAATTTTTTTAGAATAAAGTGGGATGATTTATGTTATATTCATTAGAATTCAAAAACTATGTTATATAAGTCATTAATATTGTAGAGATTAATCATTATATGTTTTTTATTATGGACTTTAAAAAATATGATGAATAATAATGATTCCAAAGAATATATATTCCATAAAAGTTTTTATTTCAATTATGGTATGACAACCATTAATAAGTTCCGGATATTGAGAAAATGGAGTTTTTTGGATAAATATAATATAGATAAGAATAATGTGAATTTGATATTATTAATGAACATGGAACTGATTAATGATTTTTGTTCCTAGTGGTTTATATTATTTTTATTGGAGTTTACGATACTATAAGATTTATGGAATATATTCAATAATCTATGGTTTCATTAATGAAGTTATAATGTATCTTGGTTTTCATTACGAGTTTATTATAATTATGGTTATTACCATGATTCTTTAAAAATATTAATATGGTATTCACATATTTGGTAAGTTATAATCAAGAAATAAATTTTGATATTTATGTTACTAAGAAAAAAATTATTTGGAGAAATTATGTGACCTTAGATATAAATTTTGAATTTTTAATGGTTTATAATGTTAACAATTTATGTAATGGTATATGTTTAATTTTGGAGGTTGTTTCCAATATCAATATTGTATTTCACCTTATGAATATTTATTCAGAACATTTGATAAATGTTTTTTGATAATAACTTTAAATGGAAGGAACGTCTTACCATTCATATATAAATATTATTTCATACTTAAAATAAGGAAAATTCACCTCTTATAATAATTGATTAAGTTTTAATTGATAACATCACAACCAAATGATTATATTGTGATTATGAAGTTGAATAAAATCCTGAAATTAGTACTTCTCATGAAAATTCATCAACATGTGTAAAGGGTACTGAAATTAAAAATTACATTATTGTCATCATTTTTGTAGGACATCAATGACCTTGTTCACCCCTCTTTGGTTTATGACTTGTTGGACGTCATCTTTATCCTGAACAAGTTCCCCATCACTCTCCATCTACATTTGGGTATTTTTATCTCTTCCATGTAAATGTATTTAAATCATTGCTATGTTATTATGGTTTGAAACATAATATGTGTTATAACATATGACCTTCAAATGTCCCTTTATCTATTTTAAATACTAATTTTGATTTTCTATTTAATGATGTGGGCTTCCAATAGTGGGATTTTCAATTGATAAACACTTTATTTATAGTAAATGATGAGTTAATAAGGTTATAATATGAATTCTACATCTATTATAGTTTTATGATTTCAAAATCAAAAACATGTTTTCTTAAGTTTTGTCTTTTTCATATGTTTTGTTTTTTCATAAGATTCAGAATTTTCATTCTGTTATACTTACAGATGTAGCATTACGATTTGTATATATGATACAGTTTTTACGATATAGAATCCACTGGAAATGTGATTTTGTTTTTTGATACCAAATTTGGTGTGTAAGTTATATTGTCTTCATGATACCAAATTTGGTGCAAAAGTGATTCTGTTTTGTGATTCTGAATCCGGTGGAAAATTCATTCTGATTTTATGATTCTGATTCCGGATCAAATGTGATACCAGTTTCAAAATACAATTTACATTTCCCTATGAATATTTTTTTTGATAAGTTTATTCTTATTATTAAATTTTCATGATAATGTTAGAGTTGTGTGAATGTATCATTCCAATGGTTTCATATTCTATGTTTTCTAAAAAAAATTTATCCTCAACATAACATCGTTTATCGTACATGAAATGATTTCATGAACTATATTAGAAACTAACCATTGTATATTTGACACGTGTCCAGGTCCCTCTGAAATATTAGGAAAATATGACCGTTGGAGTGGAGGCGACCGTTGGGAAGAGTTTCTTATAAATATTAGATAATTTGAATGAGTAGAATACAATGTAGAGAGTGGATGACCTTGAGGCATGTGAAAAAGGTGTGAAGTGATTTCTTGAGAGACATTCTCTTTCAAATCTCAGTGCATTATGTGGATTTTTTGAACTATTTTGGGGGTGAACAACTTGTTCAGACTTTCTTTGTGCAGTCTCCAATGATGTCGATCGTGGGATTTTGGTTTTGGAAGACATAGGTTCTGATTTCGTTCTAAATCGCGGGCTTTCGGGGATATCAAGACAGATACCGATCTTCAGATTGAAGGTTTACCTGGGTTTGGGTAAGATAGTATTTCTTGAATGTATAAATCAAGGAACCTTTTGCCAAGGTTGTTGGATACTCTTCTCTTTTGGTTAATAGAATCTTTTTGTTAATTGTTTTCTATTTCATGTTGTTTTAATTTTGTTGTAATCTTAACTTTGTTGATGATAGGAAGTTTAACTTTATTATAATTTCTAATTCCATTACCCTGATTATATTACAGATTCTATACGCTTTATGGTAGAATCATTCATTTTGGAAAATAGAAAAGGTTCATTTAAGAGGTTTTGTGAATTCTTATTTATACTTGTTAAACAGAACATAATGGTTCCCAAGGAAATTTTAAATTATTCATCTCACCCCCACCCCTCTTGTATATTGAGTGTCATGACCCGTCCTCGGGGCCCGTGCTGTGAATATCCCAAGACCGCCTTCCATAGGCCAGGGGCTGGCGACTAGCACCAAAGGTGTAAATCCCGATAACTGGGAAGCCATTGCCTTTATAAAAGTAAACAAAACACCATAGAGTACAAGCAGAAGTAAAACACTATGTAAAAAGGAAATATTGAAAAGTAAATGGGCCAGAATTCAAACCCAATCGAAAGTACAGCTACAACTGAACAAAAGTACAACAGAACAGACAAACAGCTGGAAGAATGGAAGCAACTCCTGGTTCGTCCTCCTCGGATCCTACCTGAAGGGTAGGTACAGATAGCGCAGCTCCTGGATCATCCACCATGGATACTACCTTAAGGGTAGGTACAGATAGCGTCCACAACACTCTCACCCATCAACCTCTTCCGAGTGTCGTCTCTTCGTGAAGTCCACCACCGGATACTGTCTCGTCATGAGGTCCACCTCTGGGTACCATCTAGTCCTCGAACACTCGGCCTCTGTCTGAGCTTCCCGTCGTCTGCAACCAACACAACGAGGTGCGGGAATAGCCCGTGTAGGGGTGATTATAAAGATACTCAGTAGGGACCCCGAGACCCTCGTGGTCTCACTAAATACAACAAGGTTAACCACAAAGAAGATCTCAACAGATAACCTATAATTAGGTATATGCCCATACATATACCCAAGTTATCAACTAACCCATCTCAATCATGATGAAACACAAAGATTATGAAATCAATGGATAACCACTACCCAGGTATATATCCATCTATTTACCTAAGTTATCAAGTGACCCGTCTCAATAATGAGGTAAACACAAGATCATAGACTCAGCTCAAACTAGAATTTTCCTTATCGAAACTGTAACTGCTGAAGAGCCACGTCTCTAGAGTGTATAGTGGTCCTATCATGACTCCGAGGTACTGCTCACTAACCTAAGACTGCCGAGGTACTCCTCCCATCGAGTACCACGGGTCAGCCACCCAAACACAGTAGTGCTCCCTGCCGGGGTCTGCCACCCAAACAGAGTAGTGCATCCCCCCTAATAGCCTGCAGTGGTACTTTCCGGACTAGTACCGTGGGTCTGCACTCAATCTCAGTAGTGCTCTATCCTCCATGGGTCTACACCCAAACAAAGTAGTTCTCCATCAACTGGGCTAGTCGACTCACTCCATGTCGAGTCAGTCAAGCAGTCGTCAGGCCTTAGTCTGCTACACGGTCTCCATACTTCGTACGCTCGTCTCTGAGAGGGTCCGCTCCACGTGCTACAAGTCGATACTCCAAGTATCCCAATGTCCCACGAAGAAGTATCTCAAAGTACCGCCTCGTCATAGGGGTCTCAACGCAACAGACGACGCGTTAATCGGATGCCCGGTCTGTGAGTTATTATCTTTTTCGTCCTAGGGGCCCGGTTGGATTTTGGGTACAATCCAACCAGGCCACTATCCAACTACAACCTGAAATCAGGCGAATTTTTCCAAAAGATCCTTCTCAACAAGAGGAATCCAAAAAAGTCAACGACATATCAATCGGACGTCCAGAGCGCAAGATATAATCATTTCAGCTCTGAGGGCCCAGTCTGTTTCATGTTCAAACCTACCCCGCCATACATAAAGTTCCTCGAAACCCTAATTTTAATATACCAATACTTCCGCTTCGATCTAGGGATCTCTACCCAACTGACGGTGCATCGACCAGAGGTCTGTGGCCCAAGATATGTGCGTTTGAACAGAAAGTGCCTGAAAATAGGGGGTTCGGGCCCAGTCCGACCCAGCCCGAGAACCCCTGGGTCGGCCTGAACTGGGTCGACCCGAACCGGGTCTGGGTCTGGACAATTTGGGCACGGCCCTGCCCGGATGGCACGGCCCGGCCCGGCCTGCGCGCGTCCCGGCCCGACTTGGGGGGCCCGACCTGGCGCTGTAGTGGTGCGGCGCCCGCATGGCCATCGGTTGCCGGGGTTACAAACACCACATGGTTGACATAACCGGCGCGGCTTTGAGCTGCATCGATCAGCCTCGGGAATGGAGAAGTCGTTCCGGTTCAGCCCGCCATCACGGCTCAACCGCGGCGGTTCCGTTCCGGCATTGCGCCGCCTTCCGCGGACCACCAGAGTTGCTCCGGTGGTCCGTTTTCAAGTTCGTCTTTGTCTGCAGTCCTCCCGGGACCTTCCTTTCACTGCAAAGCCTTAAAATCGCCCAAGCGGCCCATTCTTCCATGGCCCATCGATCCGCACACCAAATAAACAAACCGCGTCTCTTCGTGGCTTTCCGGCACGGCGCGACGGCGCCGCAGCTTTGTTCAGCTTCAACGGTGTGGCACAGTGGGGTCACAATTCTGCACCGATGATCTTCAATATTTCCGTGCGGTGCTGTTTCACCGCACCACCTTTGATAGAGCCGCAAAAACATATTAGCGAAGGGGGGAAGAGGGTCGGCCATGTTCGTGCGGTCCGACCTCCTCCCGTTAATCCGATATCAAGCGGCCTAAGAAAAAAAATTTATTTTGGACGGTCAAGAAAGATGCATGAACCAAAATCAAACCCCCTACATTGAAAAGACGTTGCATGTCGTCGAGTCGTGGGAAAAGGCAAGCGTCGCGATGATAGGTCGTCGCGGAGGATCGGTGTCAATTATGTTGTTGTCGGAGGAAGAGTCGTCGTCGATGGCGACGTTCCCCATGGTGGTGTCTCCTCCCTTGATGCGGTGGAAGAAGAAAATAAGGCACATATTCGGTGTCTTCACGTTCTCCGTCGGAGGCATTCTTCATTGAAGAAGAACCGTTAATCGTTGAAGATGTGTCGTTCTTCGTCGAAGGGAAGTTCTCTTCTTCTTCACACCAAAGTTCTCCCAAAAATTCTAGAACGTTGTTAAGGTTTTCTCACACACCAAAACATCAAAAATAATATCCCATGATATTATTTTTATTCACACCTCAAAGATTTTAATATTCAAACCAAACCACATAATTAATTAAAGTGGGTTGGCATGAATAAAGAGGAGAGAGGGGGAAGTGAGTGGTCTCACATTAAAGGGGAGTTTCAAGGGGTTATGGGAAATGTGAAAAGGTGGGGGTTGTGTGGGCCCCACCTCTCATTTATTCTCCCAAGGGTAGTTACCAACCCAACTTCCACACAAAGGATAAAACTACTTGGATGAAAAATAAATTTTGATTACATATTTTATTTATTCTTCACTTACACCTCAAATTTTAAACAACTCCTTCCGAGAAAACGCACCTTCGGAAAAGGTCTTCTTAAGCAATACTGGCGCTACGAGTTCATTGGTGCCATTGGAATTCAATTTCAAGCACCGGTTTAAATGATAGAAAAACCCGCTCGTTCGTTAACTAAACGTACCCAAGCCTAACTTCAGAAATTAATTACGGGCACACCGGGACTCAGAATCAGGCACCGTCAGAAATTGCATTCTTGTATAATCCCAAAGAAATTAAGAAAAAAATTTCCTTAAAATTTATGGGTCTTCACATTAATCCCACCTCAGGTATATACATCCCCGTAATGCATTAACACAAACATGGGACACAAAAGCGGTACTGAGCACAGCCTTAAGCCTTACACTCCCATGTGCTCACCTGGAGGTTCCCGTACTGCCAGTGAAAGAGAACCCAAGGAATCGATCATCTTTGTAGAATCCACTCCTGTCCATCCTCAACCTCTACTGGAACCCCACAAAAGTCACCCCATCACGAAAGTCCAGCTACCCATGGTCGATGGCATGCATCGAGTACAACACGTATCTCCTCAGTAGAGATACGTGGAAGTCGTCGTGCACCAGGTGCAACTGATGTGGATGGGTCAAGCGGTAAACCACCTCGCCTACCCAGCTGAGGACCTGAAAAGGTCCACTGAACCCCGGAGATTACTTGCCGCCTTGGCCACATCTCCGTAAATCTCGTCGATCTGAGACCCGTATAAGGGCGTGGTCATCATCCTTGAACTCTAGAGGCATCCTGTCAGCTCTATGCAGTCTCATCTTCCGTGATCCATAGGCAATCACTGCCCACTCCTACATCTGGACACACCCGAGTCTGGTCCGTAATGCATCCCTGTGAACTATGTAACCAACGCCCACAGGTTGGGCGCACCGGTCAACCTCGCTCCTGAAAGCTCTACTGGAAGTGGTGCCGCAACTCTGGAGAATTATGGCACAAAACTATGTTTGGCCATCTCCTAAGTGATCGAATGCACCCTCTTATGCATGAATTCATCCTTTGCTGCCTGGGTTTTCCTTTTCGCCGACCAAGGAAATCACATCCCAAGGTTGTAGATAAACCACATCCTTTTTGCCTAATATAGTCAATCTGAGCAAGAACTGTGAATCTAATCCATACCGAGACCAACATCGTAAGGCCTCAATGCTGCCACCAAGAGATTCCAACCGAAACTCACGCATCGTGGGTCAGACCAAACTATCGGCGTATGTGTGATTATCGAGTCTCCTCCCCGGGTATCTCAAGATGTGAGGGTCAAGTCAACGGCTTAACCGGAAACTCTAGGTCTGGGACAAGATTCGTGGAAGGAAGGAATGATTTCTATCAACATATGTTACTACGATAGCTTATAGTGTACATAGACTGTCCCTCAAATCATTCTTAGAGCCATTGGGTTACACTCCTTGACCGCATGCAGCTACTCTCTTCCCCTGCCATCCAGCTCCCTGAGCCTGGAGGGAACAACAAATGCGGGTGGTTGTAACATGCTGATATGTACACCACCACATGCTACTCTCCTAGCTCTGCCTCCACGTCTACTCCTCTGCAGAATTATCTATCCTTAACATTTCCTCTTATTGAATCTTTCGCATGCCCAAGTCTCTGAGAATGGCACCAGTTCGCTGCATTCCATCTTCTAACATTCTCTATATTTATTCGTTCAGCCAAAGAACATTCAACCACAAGGTTCTATCGAGCACCCTAACATGAGTAGGAATGCATAGAGGAAAATGTGATGGATCAGATATCCTTAAACAAACCACGCTCAGAGGTCCGAGCTCTTTATCACTGATCGAATCGTGTTCATAGAGTACCCGGAATGTTCAGTACACCTCGATGAATACTCAGCTACCGACTTTTCGTTATACTGAAGAAATTTTAAGCTCTAGAAAACTTTCAGCCACCTCCTCAAGCTAGTCCTCAACTGCCTGTGAGTTGGGCTCGCCTTGGAGCTTGAGGGTATCTGATGTTGGAACACATGTAAGGCAGTTAGCCTACATGTGTCACCTACCAGCACCGCCGGTTGTAAGTGCTGACTAACATGTAATGATGTATAGCTGGCACACTGCCCGAAGGCACTATCTCAGGAATTAGTCCACATACCGATACCTCATCACTATGTGGACCATCCTCAAGGTCATTCACTGGAAAACACTAGTAGCCAAGTCCACCATCCACTCTACTGATGTCTCAGTTAGGCGGAAAACTCTAGAAATCGCCTCCAGTCAGTGCTCTACTATATGGGAATCCTCCTCGCCTCGTAACATCAGAGGAAACTACTGCTGAAACTCGTACAACGTGCTCTGCCCGCGTACACAGTTCGCTAGTATGGCTGGTGGCATCTGCTGCCCATCAGGTGGTGGTGCTGCTGGGACACCACCCGAGGGTGCCAACATAGTAAAAAAGGCCCCACACCCGAGCCTCGCTGCTCGGTGGGCCATCGTTGAGTACTCTCTCGGAACTCAAACTGACTGTCTGCGTGGAGACATCCTGAACAAATGCGACACGGTCAACGATTTATACCTGGTGAGCTAACCTGGTGAGATGACCTGGTTTGAGCTGACTTTAAAACTCTTGGAAACACACACAAAATCAGTGTTTTCATTCACAATGTCCGAAATCAGTAATCAGGGTCCTGGTGTACGGATACGTCAGCCACCACACTAAAACTGGACTCCCTAAACTGAAAACCACACTCAGTACCCTTAACACTATTGCTTCACATAAAGGTAATTTCAGAGTTATAATTTCTACAGTAGAACCGACTCCTCTGATACCAATTTCGCACGACCCGTCCTCAGGGCCCATGTCGTGACTACCCCAAGCCCGCCTTCCATAGGCCAGGGGCTGGGGACTAGCACCAATGGCGTAAATCCCGATAAATGGTAAGGCATTTCCATTATAAAAGTAAACAAAACACCACAGAGTACATGAGGAAGTAAAACACTAAGTACAAAAGGAAGTGATGAAAAGTAAATGGGCCAGAATACACACCCAATCGAAATTATAGCTAAAACTGAACAAAAGTACAATAGAAAAGACAAATATCTAGAAGAATGGAAGCAGCTCCTGGGTCATCCTCCTCGGATCCTACCTAAAATGTAGGTACAGATAACGCAGCTCCGAGATCATCCACCACGGATCCTACCTGAATGGTAGGTACAGATAGCCTCCACAACGCTCTCGCCTATCAACCTCCTCCAAGTGTCGTCTCATCGTGAATTCCACCACCGGATACTATCTCGTCGTGAGGTCCACCTCCGGGTACCGTCCAGTCCTTGAACACTCAGCCTCTGTATGAACTTCCCATCGTCTGCAACCAACACAACAAGGTGCGGGCATAGCTCGTGCATGGGTGAGTATAAAGATACTCAGTAGGGACCCCGAGACCCTCAAGGACTAACTAAATCCAACAAGGTTAACCACAAAGAAGATCTCAAAAGATAACCTCTACTTAGGTATATTCCCATAAATATACCCAAGTTATCAAGTAACCCATCTAAATCATGAGGAAACACAAAGATTATGAAATCAATGGATAACCACTACCCAGGTATATGCCCATGCATATACCTAAGTTATCAAGTGACCCGTCTCAATCATGAGGTAGACACTAGATCAACGATTCAACTCAACCCGGGTTTTTTATTATCAAAACCATAACTGCTGAAGAGCCCCATCTCTGGAGTGTACATTGGACCTATCACAACTCCGATGTACTGCTCACTAACATAAGACTATTGAGGTAATCCTCCTGTCGAGTAACGCGGGTCATCTACCTAAGAATAGTAGTGCTCCCCGCCGAGGTCTTCCACCCAAACACAGTATTGCATCCCCCCTAATAGCCTGCTGAGGTACTCTCCGGACGAGTACCGCAGGTCTGCACTCAAGATTAGTAGTACTACGCCCGCCATGGGTCTGAACCTAAACAATGTAGTGCTCCGTCCACTGGGCTAGTCGACTCACTCCAAGTCGAGTCGGTCAAGCAGTCGTCACGTCTTAGTCAGTTACACGGTCTCCGTAATCCGTATGCTCGTCTCTAAGAGGGAATGCTCCACGAGCTACAGGTTGATACTCCAAGTATCCCAAAGTACCACGAAGATGTATCTCAAAGGACTGCCTCATCATAGGGGTCTCAACGCAACAGACGGCGCGTCAATCAGACGCCCGGTCTGTGAGTTATTAGGCTTTTCGTCCCAGGGGCCCGGTTGGATTTCTGGTACAATACAACCCGACCACTATCCAACTGCAACCAGAACTCAGGAGAAGTATTCCAAAAGTTCTGTCTCATCATGAAGAATCCAAAAAAGTCGACGGCACGTCAATCGGATGTCCGGAGCTCAAGATATAAGCGTTTCTGCTCCGATGTCCCGGTTGGTTTCATGTTCGAACCAACCTGGCTGTACCAAATGTTATCTGAAACCCTGAGTGTAATATACCGAAACGACCACCTCCATCAAAATATTGCTACAAAACTGACAGTGCGTCAATCGGAGGTCAGTGGCCCATGATATGGGCGTTTGAACAGAAAATGCCAAAAACTGGGGGTTCGGGCCGGGTCCGACCTGGCCCGAGACCCCCTGGGTGGCCCCGAACTGGGTCCGGTTCTGGCCCGTTTGGGCATGGCCCGGCCCGGATGGCGCAGCCTGGCCCGGCCTGCACAGCCCGGCCCGGCCTAGGTGCGGCCCGACCTGGCGTTGGTGCTGGCGCGGCGCGGCGCCTGTGTGGCCAGCAGGTGCGGGGGTTACAAACCCCCCGCGGTCGACGTAACTAGCGTGGCTTTGAGCCTCACCTCCCAGCCTCTGAAACGGATAAGTTGTTCTGGTTTGGCCCGCCACCGCGACTCAGCCGCGGTGGTTCCGTATCGGCGGCGCGCCGCCGCCGCCTTCCACAGACCACCGATGTTTTTCCGGTGGTCCGTTTTCAATTCCGTCTTCGCTTGCGGTCCTCCCGGGACCTGCTCTTTGCTATAAGGCCTTAAAATCTCCCCTTTGGCCCGTTCTTCCATGGGCCATCGACCCGCACGCCAAATAAAAAAACTGCGTCTCTTCGTGGCTTTCCAGCGCGGTGCGACAGCGCCGCGGCTTTGTTCGGCTTCAACGGCGTGGTGCAATGGTGTCACGCTTCTTCACCAATGATCCTCCTAGTTTCCGCGTGGTGCCATTGCACTGTTCCCCCTTTGATCGAGCCACAACATTCATATTAACGAAGGGGGAAGAGGGTCGGCCATGTTCGTGCGCTCCGACCTCCTCCCGTTAATCTGATATCAAGCGGCTTAAGAAAACATATTTATTTTGGACGTTAAAGAAAGATGCATGAACCAAAATCAAACCCCCTACCTCGAAAAGACGTCACATGTCGTCGATCCATGGGAAAAGGAATGCGTCGCGATGATCGGTCATCGTGGAGGATCGGTGTCGATTCCTTTTTCATCAGAGGAAGATTTGTCATCAATGGCGACGTTCCCCGCGGTGGTGTCTCCTCCCTTGACGCGGAGGAAGAAGAAGAGAAGGAACATCGTCGGTGTCTTCGCGTTCTCTGTCGGAGGCGTTCTTTGTCGAAGAAGAACCGTTAATCATTGAATATGCGTCGTTCTTTGACAGAGGGAATTTCTCTTCTTATTTACACCAAAGTTCCCCCCAAAACTCCAGAACGTTGTAAAGGTTTTCTCACACACCAAAAGCTCCAAAATAATATCCCATGATATTATTTTTATCCACAACTCAATGATTTTAAAATTCAAACCAAACCACATAATTAATTAAAGTGAGTTGGAATGAATATAGAGGAGAGAGGTGGAGGTGAGTGGTCTCATATTAAAGGGGAGTTTCAAGGGGTTATGGGGAATGCGAAAAGGTGGGGGCTCATGTGGGCCCCACATCTCATTTTTTCTCCCAAGGGAAGTTACCAACCGAAAGTCCACACAGAGGATAAAACTACTTAGAAGAAAAATAAAATTGGATTACAAATTTTATTTATTCTTCACTTACACCTCAAATTTTAAACAACTCCTCCCGAGAAAATGCACCTTCGGAAAAGGTTTTCTTAATCAATTATCGGCACTGCGAGTTCATCGGTGCCCTCAGATTTCAATTCAGAGTACCTGTATAAATTCATGAAAAATCTGCTCATTCATTCACTGAACGTACGCAAGCCTAACTTCGGAAATTAATTCTGGGCACACCGGGCCTCGGAATCAGGCGCCGTCAATACTGCGTTCTTGTAAAATCCCAAAGAAATTAAGAAAAAATTATCCTTGAAATATCTGGGTCTTTAAATTTAGCATCTACATTAATCATTTCGATCCTAAAATTGGTATCAGAGTAGGTATATGAAATTCTTGTATCCACATATATGTTATCTTTCTTAAGTATTTTTTCTTTTACTTCTAATAAGTATTTTGAAAGAAATTATTTTTAGTATGGATGGAATTTATGTTGGATCTCTAGATAATCTCAATCCTACTATACCACCAACCTTCGATTGAATTGACTACGATTAATGGAGAGAAAGAATGACGACCTTTTTGATAAAGACATGTGTAGACAACTACATCATGTTAACTAGAGATTATAGGAGTCCTGATAAATAACATAGAACCTTTACTAATCTAGAAAAGGTAGTATACTAGCTGAACATTAAGGTATGTAATACTTTCTTTGTTCCATGACTAGAAATATATATAGAAAAATTTTATCTATGGAGATGAAAATACTATTTCGTAGAACATGAAGTAACTCATTTTGGAACTTCCAATGTTTTCAAAACTGGAAGAGCTATGCTCCGAGATGAGTATGATGGTTTATACTTTCCTTATGGAGAACACATATGTAAGGTACAACAAAGATTCATGACTATTATCAATAGATTAAAATCAATGGGTGAGAAAGGTTTAGATTATTATACTACTTTTGCAAGGATTATAGACATCACACCCAATGAATAGGAACCCAAGAGAACTGCTATGGATGAAAATAGAAAAGTTAAACAAATTTCTCTTGATGATCTGTTTGGAACCCTTCTTCAACATGAAACCAGAATAAGGAGAGATAATGATATTATTAAGAAGAAGAATGGGATTTGATGTTTTTCTATTACAACTACTTCATATCATATAAAAGAAAAGACTCCTAAGAGAGTTACAAGATCAAAGTCTATAAAGGTTGTTATTAAATCTGAATCTAGTGACAGTGATGCTTCAGAAAATGTGTTAGCCAATCTTGCTCAGAGGATGAACAAGATTGTTGGTCAGAATAATATTCAATATACATACAAGAAGCAAGATGGAAAAGATAATAATTATGTCGAATTTCCATGTTATGAATGTAGAAAAACTGTCCATATTAGACCTGATTGTCCCTTACATAAGAAAATATACAAGAATGACATGAATTATAAGAGAAACAAGAAGAAGTTTTATATATCAAAGCATAAGAATGTCCTAAAAGACAATGAAACTTGGAGTGCCAATGGTGGATATTCCTATGACTATTCTATAGATTATGAATCTTTTGAGAAAAAGAATATTGGTTTAATAGCACAAGCTTTATTTAAAAATCAATTTTTTATGGCTAAGGTACAAATTGATGAATCCTTTACCAATATGTCTTTGAGTGAAAATTTTCTTGATAATGATTTTTATTCAGATGAAAAATCTTCTTTATCAAATAATGATAATGACTTAACTACCTACAAATAATTCTCTATATATTCTCTGTTTCTAGAGATAAGAAATTTCAATGTTTCTAAGAAACATGTAAAAGAAAATTCTTGAGAATTTAATTTATTTATTTTTGGATCTTTCAAAATAACGTGAAAAGAAAAATTATGTTTTAGAAAAAATTTCTTTGCAACATGAGGAAGCAAATTCTGAGAAGGATAAGCTTTCTAAAGATCTTAAAAATATGTTTTTTGGAAAAAAATGCTTTAGAGGGTAAGATTAACTCTGTCTATTGTTCTAGGGGACAAAAACTAAGACCTAAGACTAAATTCAATAATTTTTACATTAAATAAACTTCTTTCTAACTTTAATTCTTGTATGGAATATTTTGGAAATATGTATTCTCAAATCCGACCTCTTGGTAATAATTAAGGATTAATATATTCTCCTGATAAACCATTTTTTAGAAAAAAATAAATTTTTCCTCCAAGAGAACATTTCTGTACTAAATGTCCAAGTGATGGGCATTAGAAGATGATCTATTCTTCAAATAATGTTAATTCTCTTGGGTTTTATAAATCATAATTTTTTAAATTAATGTGGATACCCAAAATTTTAATATCTAACAATTTCACATCTAGCAAAGTTTGGATTCAAAAAACCAAAATCTTCTCTGTCAGGTCAGAGAAAGAAGTACCAACAACATATGGTACTTGGATAGTGGATGCTCTCAGAAAAAGATAGGAAAAAAAGGCTATTTCAAAAATATTTTAGATACAAAAGGTGAAAATGTAACCTTTGGAGATAACACTAAATGATAAATTATCGGTAGAGGTACCATTATTCATCTTGTAAAATATTTAATTTCGAATATTTTATTTGTTAAAGGCATTAAGAACAACCTCATCAGCATATGTCAATTATGTGTGGAGGGATACATTGTGAATTTTAGGAATGACAAGTGGTTAGTACATAATTCCAAGGATGAATTTATTCTCTCATCCCATAGGAAATAGAATTTATACATAGTAAAACTATATGACCTTAGAAGTCAAGATCTTCTTTGCCTAATTGCAGTTGAAGACCAATATTGGCTTTGGCATAGAATACAAGGACACCACAACTTAAGGAATCTTAGTAAAATTTCTAAGAAACAACATGTTAAGTATCTACCAGATCGTAGGTTTGATTCTCCAAAAGTATGTGATCCTTTTCAGTATGGAAAGAAATATAAATCATGATT
Organism: Viscum album; assembly: GCA_963277665.1. Taxonomy (NCBI): domain Eukaryota; kingdom Viridiplantae; phylum Streptophyta; class Magnoliopsida; order Santalales; family Viscaceae; genus Viscum; species Viscum album. The sequence goes on from OY728128.1 coordinate 67,723,212, forward strand.
TAAATCTATAAGTGAAGTTACAACATCTAATATTTTACAGCTAGTGCAGATGGACTAATTAGGTCCAACACATACTGGAAGTATTGGAGGAAAATACTATGTGTTTGTCTTAGTTGTTGACTACACTATATTTACTTGGGTCTATTTTCTGGCATATAAATCTGAAGCTATTTCATATTTCAAAATATTCAGATCTCAAGTTAAAAATTATAAAATTATTCCATTGGTAACTATTCATAGTGATCATCGAAGAGAATTTCAAAAATATGATTTTAAAACTTTTTTTTAGTAAAAATGGTATTACTCAAAAAAAATTCAGCTTTAAGAACTCAACAACAGAATGGTGTTGTTGAAAGAAGTAATCATATTATTTCGGAAATGACTTGAACCATGTTGAGTGAATATCCTATGTCTAATAATTTTTGGGCTGAAGCAGTAAGTACTACCTGTTATACTATAAATCGAGTTTTAATTAGACATTTTCTTACTAAAACACCTTATGATTTATAGACTGGCTAAAAACCTAAATTAGCGTACTTTATGGTTTTTGGTTTCAATGTATTTATCTTGAATACCAAGGATAACTTACATAAATTTTCACTCAAATACTTTGAATGAATCTTCATAGGATACTCTAATAACTCCAAGGCATATAAAGTTTAAATCAAAACACTTGCACTATGGAAGAAACAGTACATGAAAATTTAGATGAAAATGATCCTTTTGTTTTCAAACATACAGAACTTATTACTGATATATTTCTTAAAAACGATAACCAACATTTGATAGATGAACTTTTAGATAAAAATAATGTTCAATAAAATGTTTCTGAAACAATTACCCCTGAAGATTTTTTACCCCATGCTAATGATCATGTTTTTCAAAACCCAAATCAGTTGTAACATAGAAATAATCCCAGTTATAATATCATTGGAAATATTAATCAACCAGTAAGAACTAGAATTTATTTATGGAATGAAGTTGAAGATGTTGCTATTTTTTCAATTTGAACTTAAGACTCCTAAAGAATCCATAGGTGATGAAGAATGGATAATGGATATGAAATATAAACTAAATGATTCATAAAGAACTAGGTTTGGAAGTTAGATGAAAATCCTAAGGAAACTTCTATTATTTGAGTGAAATGAGTTTTTAGAAACGAATGCGATGAAAATGCAGTTATTGTTAGAAATAAATCAGGATTAGTTTCCAAAGGCTATAACCAACAAGAAGGCATAGAAAAGGAAGAAACCTATGCACCTTTTGCAAGACTTGAATCTATTTTTATTATTATATCCTTTGAAAAAAAAACTCAAACATTATAAAATGTATGTAATGTGTGATTTTCATAATGGTTATGTACTGGAGAAACTATTTGTAGATAAACTTCTAGATTTTATGATACAAAAAATCCTAATCGTGTCTATAAACTAACCAACGCTTTTTATGGAATTAAACAAGTCCCTAGACCTTGGTATGATATAATTTCATGATTTTTGATTCAAAATAACTATGTTAATGGAACTGCTGATCCAAGCCTTTTTTTAAAGAAAAATAATATAGATTTTTTTATTGTCCAAATTTATGTTTACATCATCATCTTTGGATAAACTCAACAATCCTTAATTTATTCCATTGTAAATCTTATGAAATCAGAGATTGAGATGAGTATGATGGGTGAGTTAACCTTTTTTATAGTTCTTCAAATTTCTCAAAAACCAAAGGGAACATACATATATCAACATAATTATATAAAATATATTCATAAGAAGTTTGGGTATGATAATACTAAGAGTATAAGTACTCTTATCAGAACCTCTAATACTCTTGATATTAATGATGCAGGAAAACCTGTGTATCAGAAATATTATATAGGGAAGATAAAAATTTTACATTATGTAATAGCTAATCTAACTAACATAATGTTCATAGTATAATCATTTGCAAGATTCCATTATAATCCTAAAGAATATCATTTAAAGTTAGTGAAAAAAATTCTCTACAAAAAGGGAACTTTTGATTTGTGTCTTTTTTATTCCTCTGGAAATAATTTTGAACATAATAGGTTTTCAGATGATGACTTAGGTGGTTGTAAAATCTATAGAAAAATCACATCTGGAACATGTCATTTATTTGGAGATTCCATAGTTTCTTGGTCATTCAGGAAACAATATTTTGTAGAACTTTCCACTGCTAAAGTTGCATATGTATCAGCTGGAAGTTGTTGTGCTCAAGTGTTGTGGATACAACAAACACTCTCAGACTTTGTTTTGAGTTTTACTAAGACTCAAATAATGTGAGATAACACATGTGTCATTTACCTGAGTAAAAAGCTTACACATCACTCTCGTGCAAAGAACATAGATATTAAGCAACACTTTCATAGGGATCACACACTTAAATGTGATATTATTCTATAATTCATCGGAACGTAAGAACAACATGATGATATTTTTAAAAATACATTATCTTAAGTGATATTTGAATAAATTTAACAGAATCTAGGAATGATTTCTGTATGGTAGTCATTCATATCTATTTCTTGTTTAATTCATCTCCTAATATAATACTAATCCTAATTTCTGGGGGAGTACATATGTGTGCTTGTCTTTATTCTTTTCTCATGAATTTTATTTAATTTTTTTCCTTTCCCTATGATTTTTTAAAATTTCATTATTAAAAATTTTGGTATTGAAAATTTCTGTATTGAAAATTTTGTTATTGAAAATTTTGGTATTGGAAATATTAGTATTGATATACCTAATCTAAAGCATCGATGAAAATTCTTATAATACTGATGAACTCCTCAGAATATTCCAAAAGGTACATTCTCTTTCCCTTTATTTTCTTATCTTTTGTTTCAATTTTTGGTATTTCAAAATTTTCAATTCTAGTTTACATTATGATAGAAGATCGGAATTCATATTTCCTATATTTATCCTCAACAATAAGATCATATTAGGTTATGTACATCCGTTTTATTATATTATGGAAGCTCAAAAGCCATATCATCGTCTATATAAGTGGTTCCACTTTTGTAAGAACCACAACATCCTTAATGATCTATGTGCCAGAGCTCTCTTGCCATCAAATTTTTCATTCTGATTCCCTTGTCTCTATCTCCTTCAATGAATCATAAATCCTCAGCAGACCAGATGCTGACTAGAAAGGAAATAAAGGATTGGTCAATGTTTTTCAAAAGGTTGGTTTCCCCTAACTTATTTCCAAAATATGACTCCCTTATTGGTAAGGTAATAAGAATAAATGGATGGGAAAGTGTTTCTATGGATAAAGAGAAAATTCAAGATCTAGTTTATCCTGACCTAGTAATTCAGTTCTATAAATCTGTTATGTTATACAAAAAGGAAGGTAAGGATATTCTTAAGATCAAGTGTTATGATAAGACGTATACAGTCCCCAAGAAGAAGGAAACAAATTTTCTTCACATTCTGTATTAAGGGGAATCTATTCTATTCTATTAAAAATACACTGAGAAAGAAGGTTCTTTTGAGAAGGTCAAAGCTCTATATTATCTTGGTCTCATATATGTTAAGAATCTGATGATTACAAATCTCTAAAAAAACCAAAAGATGGTATCTCTCTGGATGCAAGGATTTATCATACCAAGACAAAGAGATAAGGACTCTCTAAAAATATGTGATATATTTCTGTTAGACTTTCTTGTCAACTTATGGAAGATAAACTTTGTGAAGTAGATATTTCTCACCATCCAGGCAATAAATGGTCGATCCATTAGATCACAGATACTTATGTATCCGATAACTATCTCCAGGGTAGTTGTAATGTGCCTTCAAGAGTTAAATTTCCCTTTTACGACCAGTCTTAGAGACTTTCAAGAACTTTTTACTTAGTGATGACAGTATTAGAATGATGAACGTAGATTTATTACAGGAATCCATTAGTTTTGATGAAATGGTTATCCAGAATAAGGGAGATGATCCGAAATCGTCATAATCTGTACCAAGGATATAGAAATAGGAAGAACCTAGAATTCCTATATATAACGAACCATACTTTACATACATTGTTAATACTTCAAAATTGAAGTACACATATTACAACATATAACAAAACAATGAAAGGATCGTAAGGAATAGTGTTATTAGAAACTGGGAAACATAAACAGCTGGTTCATAAAGCTTCTACATTACCTCCCATTTATTTCATCATATCTAGAGTCCCTTTTGGCATATCCTACTTAATAAACTTATTCCTGACCTGGGGAAAGAAAACATACAAAATTGTGAGCTTAAATTCTCAGTAAGGGTAAACAAAAGAAAAACCAATCACATCATATTCATAAGAACATAACATTTTGGAAATCATAACCTGCAAAAGAAATCATAATTTCATAAAATGGGATAAATCATAGTAGTGAAATGTAATCCCAATAATCATAACATAAAATATGAAACATTGTGTCATACACACATAATCATAGTGAATCATTTCTAATTATTCAAGACTCATTTCCAAGACTATCTTAGCGGACAAAGCCCATTTCTAAACCGAGTTCACTCCTCGTTTCTGTCTTGTTTAACTGAACAGGATTAACCTGTAGTTCCATCCATGTCTATCTCATGAGATATAAATATTTACACAATGAATTGGAGAGAGATATAGGTCCCACCCATCTCATTATGAAACCATTCTTATGTGTTCCACAAAATCATAAATCATACATCATAGCATAACCCATGTAATAAAAATGGGAATCTTAAACATCATGCCATCATAATAGAATCCATATGAGATAAAAGGAAATCATAAAAATAATTCCATCATAACATAATCAAATCAATGTAAAAATAGTGATAGAAACAGAACACTATATTATCTTAGATGGAAAATAATTTTTATGAAACACTTGAACTCCATTCTTGAGGAAAATATCCTTTCTACTTCAAAAACATTTCTCCTTTTGTAACATGTCATTAAATTTTAAACTAAATGAAGTTGATTAAAAATAAAATTGAAAACTTGTAAAAGAAACTTCATGGAAATAATGTTCTATGAATCCATTCATGTCGTATAAGTTAAAAAAAACATTCTTCTCGTACTTTTATCGGAAAAGTCAAGAAGTACCTCGTACGAAAAACGACAGAAGATTCCTTTCATATATTTTACTAAAAAATCACCGAAGGGTAAAATTGGATTTAAAAAATTGTAGGATGATATAAATAATATTACATATTGAGGAAACATGGATGTTGATGATAAATATTCCCCAGAATTTCTTAAGTATAAATAATCTCGGATAAAAATTGAGATTGTGTGATTGTCCCTTACCTTAGGTCTGATTTGCTTCGTAAGTGTCCGAACCTCCTGTATAATGATTTAAATAATGTTATTGACTTATTCCAGAATCATACTTATTTTTATGATATCATATATGTTATATTATTGGCTTCTTATTAGTAATATTTCATTACTACTTGTTATTCGGTTGTTTATTACTTTTTGTTCTTATGCGTGTTTTGTCGAATAAATTCTTATTATTCTTTTTTGGTTATAGATAACTCATTTACAGAATTGTATTAGTGTAATATATATCATATTAATTCATTCAATTTATTTATATAATCATTATGCAATGAATATCTTGTAGAACGAGTCCAATCACATCGTGGAGACGGTATTCCGTACGTACGCACGAGCGATGATATCGTTCCCATTATCGTGGAATTGTATTGGAATATATGTATACTATTTCATAATCAATATCAATTTACAGTAATCATATATAGTTTTTATTTTCACCATTATACCCATCCAAGTAAGTTGGTGGTGGAAAATAGATTACACCACGGCGTGGAGACATTATTCTGTACGTACGCACGAGTGGTGATTTCGTTTTCCATAGGATGGATAGATGGTGAAATAGGGTTGTTTCATACCTATAATAACAAATCTTTATATGAGTGATACTGATTTTATTACTTCATAATGAAACAAATAAATAAGAAGAAGTAGAAGAAGAAATAAAGGTGAAAGAATCGGTAACGTACATTACCTCTTCTTTGAAGCACCTATTTGAGACCTCCATTTAGGGCACTAAAGCTGGTCTTTGAATAAGAACAGGACCTATAGGATATTTATAGTGAAGTGGAGAAGATAATTTTTAAGGGAATTGCCGATCTTTAAGGCTCAAAGTGGTGTGAGACATAGAGGGAGGCGGTGCCCTTTTATAAGGGAGGAGAGGGTCACCTTATGAAAAACTAAAATTATATTTTATTATAAAGTCATATTCTGTTTTTAATAGCTCCAAATTGATTTATTTAGAAGCTAAGGTGGGAATGGGTCGAAATAATATAATAAAATAGAATTTATACAAGATTAGGTTTCTATTTTAACCTTATCATTTAGATTTAACTTTAAGATAGATAATTTAACTTTTACCGTGTCTTCTTGTTTTCTTACACTATTAGGTTAATAAACGTACAATAACAAGACAAAAAAACCCCAAGTTGTTCATAATTAATATATAAAACCTTATATATGTCATTTGGCCAAACCTTAGATTTTTTGGAATAAAATAACAATTAATAATATATTAGATTTTTTAGAAACTATTTTATGTCAATTTTTACACTATTTGGTAATTGATTTTTGTGAAAATCATAATGGAAATAATAGTTCAAAAAAGTTAATTAAATCAATACTAACATGTCATATTAACCTATCAAATTATTTTAATTCATAAAAAGTCTTAAATTACATTAATTTGGGTATTTATAACATCAATTCTGTCAATATTTCATTAATAAGATAATTACTGCATCATCATTGTGTTATAAATAAATTAAATTTTTCAATGTCTAAAAATTAAAAATAAAATAAAATTATGTAGGAAATATTTTTATATTTCTAATGAATATTTATAGTCGAATTTATCTTATGTATAACCCTTTATTAAAAAATTATTTATTTATTAAACATTGATTTTAACTATTTTAACCCTTCTTTAAATAAATTAATAATAAATGTCCTAATCTAATCCATGTGGGCCTAAATGGTAATATTTTATTCCTAAGGTTGTTTTTGGTCGAATTACACTTATCAAATAGAATTTGTACATGTGTTAGGGTAATACTAATATCATTTTTATCCTTAATTACCCTATTTACTTTTAACCGTGGTAAAAAAAGTAAAATGTTACGATTCACCAAAAATTATTTTCATCTCATTGAACCACATTTTAGTTTTTGATATTAACCATGTCTCTTGGATTTTCTAAATTCCACTCACAGAAGTGGTAAAATTATGTTTTATGTAAATTTGAAAATTCTCCTAGGAGGTGGGTAAAAGACGGTGACAAGTTCAATAAACATTTTACATATCTAAAATTATTATAAAATGACTCGAATGAATTAATTTAAACATAGAAAGGTATTATGTATCAATTTTGAACTAAAATAAATTTAAATTAAATAAATAATTATTTAAATAAAAAGTCGGTTTTTAAATAGTTACCGAGTGTTTTCACTATTCAACCAAAATTGAATGTTTTCAGAAAAATACCAAAATATCACCCTAGTCAAATTTCGATATTCCGAATCCAAAAATGAAGTCCATTTTGAAAGAAGAAATTTATAAAATTCCAAAAAGTGGGTATTACTATTCATAACAGCTAGTATTAATAATATTTAAATAGCATATTGTTGTTTAGTGAAACTCGGTATTGCGTATGACACAAGCTATCGAGAAAGGTCATGATTGCATGTAATGCAAGCCAAGCTAGTGTTGTTTGTAGTGAATGATTAATTTGATGATTTATATAACATAAAAACAAAATATTTCTCATAAAAGTCTCGGGTGTTACATTATACCCCCCTTAAAATGAATTTCTCCCTCGAAATTCGTCACTTTGTAACAAACAGATGAGGATACTTCACCCTCATCATATCCTCAAGCTCCAATGTAGCTTCTTATAATTGGTGGTTCCTCCATAAAACATTCACCAAGTGAGTGGTATTGTTCCGTAGGACTTTTTCGCTATGATCCAAAATATCTATTGACTATTCTTTATAAGAAAGATCTTGCTCCAGCGGTACAACTTCTGAGCTGAGTACATGTGAAGGATCAGGTATGTACTTTATCATTAGAGATACATGGAACACACCATGAACTTGAGAGAGATTCAGTGGAAGCACCAGTCGGTAAGCTACCTTCCCAACGCGATCCATTATTTCGAAAGGACCGATATATCTAGGGCTCAGCTTTCCCTTCATTCCAAATCACATAATTCTCTTCCAAGGAGATATTCGTAAGAAAACGTTATCACCCACTTCAAACTCTAGGTCTTTTATTTAGTTGTCGGCATAACCTTTTTGTTGAATATGAGCAGCTCTAATGTGTTGTTGAATAGATCAGATCTTTTCTTTCATCTCATCAACCTGATCAGGTCCTAATAGAATTCTTTCCCCAACCTCATCCCAGCAAGTTGGAGTCCTGCATTTCTTTCCACATAGAGCTTCATAAGGAGCCATTTGAATACTGGAGTGAAAGATATTATTATAAGAAAATTCTACCAAAGGTAGGTTTTGATCTCAACCACCTTTTAAATCCACAGAGCAAGCTCTCAACATATATTATAGAGTTTGAATTGTCCTCTCAGACTGACCGTCTGTCTGAGGATGATAAGCAGTGCTGAAACTGAACTCTGTATCCAGAGTATATTGAAGACTTCGCCAAAACATCGAGGTAAATCTTGGATCCCGATCAGATATAATGGAAAGTGGTACTCCATGCAATCTTACCACTTCCTTTACATATATCCTGGAAAGATGATCCGGAGAGAAACTTATCTAATATCAATGAAGTGTGTAAACTTTGTAAGACGATCAACTATGACCCAGATAGAATTATTGCCTTTGTATGTTTTTGGAAGTCCGGTGAAAAATTCCATAGTGATGTTTTAACATTTCCATTCGGGTATGGTAATGACTGTAACATCCCCTTAGACTTTTGTCTCTCATCTTTAACTTGCTGACAAACCAAGCATCGAGAGACATATTCAGCAACATCTCTTTTCATGCCATCCCACCAGAAGTGCTCATTCAGGTCCCAATACATCTTCATGCTTCCTGGATGAATAGAGAATGAAGAACTATGAGCCTCATCCAGCTTCTCCTTCATTAATTCTGGGATGGGAGGAACGCAAACCCGATTCCTGAACATTATTATCCCATCACAATCAAGGTTGAATTCATGAACATTTCTCACCTTATTTTGTAACTCTACGTCTTCATTCTGTGACTCTTTAATCTTCACATGTATAGATGGTTGAACATTCATTTGAGAAAGATAAGATTTTCCCCTTCCATTATAATTCCAAGATCAATCCTTTTTAAATCCATAAATATTGGATCTTTTTTGATCCTCATCATGCATAAACTAGAATGGTCTTGTCGACTTAATGCATCTGCCACCTTGTTTGCTTTCCCAGGGTGGTAATGAATTGAGCCGTCGTAATCCTTAATCAGCTCCAACCATCTTCTTTGGCACATATTCATCTCCCTTTGTGTGAAAATATACTTTATACTTTTATGATCAGTATAAATATCATACCTTTCTCCATAAAGATAATACCTCCAAATATTTAATGCAAAGATTACCACAGTTAACTCTCAAACCTGAGTTGGGTAATTTTGCTCATGGATTTTCAACTGTCGTGAGGCATAAGCTATCACCATATCATTTCGCATAAGAACACACCCCAACCCCTTCTTGGATGCATCACTATAGATCACAAACCTTTCTCCACTACAAGGCAGTGTGATCACAGGTGTACTGGATAACCTTCTTTTCAACTCCTTGAAATTCTCTTCACATTCCTCCGTCCATTCGAACATAACTCCTTTTCGAGTCAACCAGCTGTGTGGATTAGATAATCTTGAAAAATCTATCACAAAACATCGATAATATCCAGCCATACCTAGAAAAATTCGGATCTCGGTTACTGTTGTTGGTCTCAACCATCTTTCAGTAACCTTTGTTATTGCTGGATCCAATGATATCCCCTCTTTTGAGATTATGTGACCCAAAAATGAAACTTTTTGAAGCCAAAATTCACAGTTGGTAAATTTGGCATAAAGCTTCTCCTTTCTCAGGGTCTCCAGTATAATTCTCAAGTGATCTTCATGTTCTTCCTTAATCTTTGAATATACAAGAATATTGTCTATAAAGACTACCACAAAATGATCAAGATAGTCTCTAATGACACTATTAATTAGATCCATGAAGATAGTAGGGGCATTAGTAAGATCAAATGGCATCACTATATATTCATAGTGTCCATACCCAGTACGGAAATCCATCTTTGGTATATCCTCCATTTTGACCCTTAATTGATGATACCCTGAATGAAGATCAATTTTGGAAAAGTATTGAGCTCAACGTAGTTGGTCAAATAAGTCATCAATGCGAGGGAGAGGATATATGTTATTGATAATGATCTTGTTAGGTTTTCGATAATCTATGAAGAGCCTCATTGATCCATCATTCTTCATAACAAACAGAACAGGTTCTCCCCAAGGTGACGCACTAGAGTGTATGAATCCCTTATCAAGATTCTCTTAGAGTTTCTTCTTAAATTTCTGCTACTCAATTGGGGCCATTCTATAAGGTGTCTTTGAAATAGGTAAAGCACCTGGTACGAGTTCTATTGAAAACTCAACTTCACAATTTGGTCGAAGACCCGGTAAATCCTCTGGAAAGACATCATCAAAATCCTGTACAATGGGCATATTCTCAATTGTGAGATACTCTCCAACCATTGGAGATAAATAAAATTCATTTAGTGGAATCAAGACCCATAAGATGGAAGAAATTTCAACTGGAAGGTTATGTTCATCCTTGCATCGATAGACGATCATAAATTGATCTGGAATATGAAATGTGACTTCTCTTCTTTGTCAATTGATATGATCCTTATAAAAATAAATCCAATCCATTCCAAGAATCACATCAAATTCCACTATAGGAAGGATCACACCATTTGCAGGAAGAACTTTCCCCGAAACTTCAATCGGAGAAGAATTATAAACTTTTGATATGACAATTTTGCCATTAGGATTTCTCATAGCTGACTCAACATCTAATTGTTGAGGTAATGCGTTGATACCCTTAGAAAATTCTTCAGAAATAAAAGAGTTGGTGGATCAAGAATCAATTAAAATATTTTCTACTTTAGAGTGGATGGTAAGTGTACCTTTCACCACTTCATTATCGTACTCCACATCACTGATAGAAATTGCATGTGACTATCCTTTGTCATTATCCTTAGGAGTTTTTTGACGTCGATCATCATCAAGAACCCTTGGATTAGGGCATCGATTCGCATAATGCCCCATTTCATTTTACTTGTATCATTGATGTGTAAGAGGTTCACTCTGTGTATCCTTTTCTTTGTTCGCATCACTAGACCTCTTCTTCCCATCATTATGGCATTCAAATGCCATACTACCTTCCTTTTCACATTTTAATCATTTACTTGTCCCTTTATGAAAAAACCCTCCATGTTTCTTTCCACACTTTGAGCATAAGGTAAAACTCATCTTCTTTTCAGTGTGCTCTTTAGATTTTCCATTGAATTCCATTTTCCTCTTCTTATCAAATGCATTTGACTGATGGGTTACTCCAATATCCATCTCAACCATGAGATCACATCGAACGATTTCCTCGTAGCTATTGAAGTCCCTTATGGCTAATGCCCTTCGAAGACATGGTTTTAAGACAGTAAAGAATCGATCAATCTTACTCTCAGGTTGGATAATAATACTAGAAGAATACTTTGCAAGTCTTGTAAAATTTTCTTCATAGGTACCAACAAATTCATCATCCTTTTGCTTTAGTTCATGAAACTCCTTCTCCATATTTGTTTGAAGAATACGAGGGAAGTACTTATTATAAAATAAGTTCTTGAACTCGTCCCATTCCATGGACTCAATTTCATCTATTTGCCTCGAATTCTTGATAAGATTCCACCATTGATCAGCACCTCCTTCCAAATGATACAGTGTGAAGATGAATTTATCATGTTTAGTACATTGAATAACTAAAAATATCTTTTCAGTAGTACTGATCCATTATTCCTCAACTAATGGATCAGTAGACCCGCTGAATGAAGGTGGACGCTGCCTCATGAAGGATTCAATAGAATGTTGCTCATTCCTTTGCTATTTTGGAAGTCCTGCATGATTCATAGCTTGATAATGTTCTGTGATCATGGCTACACGATTTTTCATTCCATCTCCCATAACATTTGGTTGCTCAGGGGGGCAATCATTTCATTTCCCATCGCATTCCGCATTAACACAGTTCCTTCGGGTTCCAGACATTGTCTAAAACTAAGAAGAATAGTGTGAGCAAAACTAATTATAATATGAAAACCAGATAATCAAGAATAAAATTTTACACTTAAGGTCTTATCATAGGTTATTCATATCCATTTCTAAAGCACTAATATTGGGTTGTATGCTTAGACATATCCTTAGGGTTCTTATTAAGGCTTTCACATCCTAGTTTCCAAAGGTTGACTATACCATTCCTCTAATATCAACTATAACGACCCATACATTACATACATTGTTAATATTTCAAAATTGAAGTACAATTATTACAACATATAACAAAACCATGACAGCAGCGTATATGTATAGTTTCTTTAGAAACTGGGAAACATAAACAACTAGTTCATAAAGCATCTACATTGCCTCCCATTTATTTCATCATATCTAGAGTCTCTTTTTGCATATCCTACTTAATAAACTTCTTCCTGACCTGGGGAAAGAAAACATACAAAAGGATGAGCTCAAATTCTCAGTAAGGGTAAAAAAAATAAAAACCAATCACATCATATTCATAAGAACATAACATTTTGGAAATCAAAACCTGCTAAAAACCCATAATTTTATAACATGGGATAAATCATAGTAGTGAAATGTAATCCCAATAATAATAACATAAAACATTAAACTTTGTGTCATACACACATAATCATAGATAATCATTTCTTATTAGTCAAGACTCATTTCCAAGACTATCTTAGCAGACGAAGTCCATTTTTGAACCGAGTTCACTCCTCGTTTCAGTCCTGTTTAACTGAACCGGATTAACCTGCCATTCCATCCATGTCTATCTCATGAGATATAAATCTTTAACCCATTAATTGGTGGTAGATATAGTTCCCATCCATCTCATAATGAAACCATTCTTATGTGTGCCACAAAATCATAAATCATACATCATTCCATAACCCATGTAATAAAAATGGGATGCTTAAAAATCATGCCATCATAACATAATACATATGAGATAAATGGACATCATAAAAATAATTCCATCATAACATAATCAGATAAATGTAAAAATAGGGATTGAAATAGAACCCTATACTAACTTATATGGAAAATAATTTTGATAAAACACTTGAACTCCATTCTTGAGGGAAATATCCTTTCTACTTCAAAAAAATTTTCCCATTCATAACATGTCATACAATTTTAAACTAAAAGAAGTTGATTAAATATAAACATGAAAACTTGTAAAGGAAGTTTCATGGAAATAATTTTCTTTGAATCCATTCATTTTGTATAAGTTAAAAATAACATTCTTTTCGTACTTTTTTCGGAAAAGTCAAAAAGTACCTCGTACGAAAAACGACAAAAGATTTCTTTCATATCTTTTACTAAAAACTCACCGAAGGGTAAAATTGGATTTAAATTTTTTTAGGTGGATATAAATAATATAAAATTGTGAGGAAACATGGATGTGGATGATAAATATTTCCCTGTAGATGCTGAAGTATAAACAATCTCAGATAAAAATTAAGATTGCGAGATTGTCCCTTACCTTAGGTCTGATTTGCTTCGTAAGTGTCCGAACATCCTGTATGATGATTTAAATAATGTTATTGACATTTTCCAGAATCATACTTATCTTTATGATATCATATATGGTTATATTATTGGCTTTTTATTAGTTATATTTCATTACTACTAGTTATTCGACTGTTTATTACTTTTTGTTCTTATGCGTCTTTTGTCAAATAAATTCTTATTCTTATTTTTAGGTTATAGATACCTCATTTCCATAATAGTATTAGTGTAATATATATCATATTAAATCATTAAATTTATTTATATAATCTTTATCCAATGAAGATCTTGTAGATCGAGTCGCATCACATCGTGGAGACGGTATTCCGTACGTACGCACGAGCGATGATATCGTTCCCATGATCGTGGAATTGTATTGGAGTGTATGTATACTATTTCAGAATTGATATAACTTTACAATATTCATATATAGTTATTCTTTACACCATTATACGCATCCAAGTAAGGTGGTGGTGGAAAATAAATTACACCACGATGTGGAGACGGTATTCTGTACGTACGCACGTGCGGTGATTTCGTTTTCCGTAGGATGGATAGACGGTGAAATAGGGTTGTTTCATACATATAATAACATATCAGTATATGAGTGATACTGATGTTATTACTTCATAATGAAACAACTAATGAAGACGGAGTGGAAGAAAAAATAAAGTGGAATGAATAGGTAACAGACATTACCTCTTCTTTGAAGTGCCTCTTTGAGACCTTCTTTTAGGGCACTAAAATTTGTCTTTGAATAAGACCAGGACCACTAGGATGTTTCTAGTGAATTGAAGAAGATAATTTGGCAGGGGTTGGACGATCTTGAAGGCTCAAAGTGGTGTGAGGAAGAGAGGGAGGAGGTGCCCTTTTATAAGGGAGGAGAGGGGCACCTTAGAAAAACTAAAAATATTATTTTATTATAAAGTCATATTCGGTGTTTAATAGCTCCAAATTGATTTATTTCAAAGCTAAGGTGGGGATGGGTAGAAATAATCTCATCAAATAGAATTTAGACAAGTTTAGGTTTCTATTTTAACCTTATCTATTAGATTTAACTTTACGTTTGATAATTTAACTTTTACTATGTCTTCTTGTTTTCTTACACTATATGGTTAATAAACCTACTATAACAAGCCAAACGAACCCCAATTTCTTTATTAATAATATATATAACCTTATCTAGGTCATTTGTCCGAAAAATATATTTTCAGGAATAAAATATCAATTAATAATATAATATTTGTTTTAAAAACTATTTTATGTCAATTTTGACACTATTTGGTAATTGATTTTTGTGAAAACCATAACAGAAATATTAGTTCAATAAAAGTTAATTAAATCAATAATAACATGTCATATTAACCTATAAAATTATTTTAATTTATAAAAAGTCTCAAATTACATTTATTTGGGTATTTGTAATATCAATTATGTCAATATTTCATTAATAAGATAATTACTGCATCATCATTGTGTCATTAATAAATTAAATTATTCAATGTCTAAAAATTACAAATAAAATACCATTATGTAGGAAATATTTATATCATTTAAATGAATATTTATAGACGAATTTATCTTATGTATAACCCTATAATAAAAAATTATTTAGTTATTAAACTTTGATTTTATATATGTTAACCCTTCTTTAAATAAATTAATAATAAATGTCCTAATCTAATCCATGTGGGCCTAAATGGTCATATTATATTCTTAAGGATGTGTTTGATCGAATTACACCTATCCAGTTGAATTTGGACATGTTTTAGGGTAATAATAATATCATTTTTACCCTTAATTACCCTATTTACTTTTAACCGTGGTAAAAAAAAGTAAAAAGTTACTATTCACCAAAAAATATTTTCATCTCATTGAACCCCATTTTAGTCCTTGATATTAACCGTGTCTCTCAGATTTTCAAAATTCCACTCACAGAAGCGGTAAAATTATGTTTTATGTAAATTTGCAAATTCTCCTAGGAGGTGGGTAAAAGACGATGAAAAGTTCAATACATTTTTTTATATATCTAAAATTATTATAAAATGACTCCAATGAATTAATTTGAACATATAAAGGTATTATATATCAATTTTTACCTAAAAAAATTTAAATAAAATAAATAATTATTTAAATAAAAAGTCGGTTTTTAAATAGTAACCCCATGTTTTCACTATTCATCCAAAATTGAAAGTTTTCAGAAAAATACCAACATTTCACCCTAGGCTAATTTCGATATTCGGAATACAAAAATGATGTCCATTTTGAAAGATCAAATCTACAAAATTCCACAAATTGGGTATTACTATTCCTAACGGCATGTTTTAATAATATTTTAATAGCATATCGTTATTTAGTAAAACATCGTATTGCGTACGACGCAAGCTATCGAGGAAGGTCATGATTTCTTGTAAAGCAAGCCAATAAAGTTTTGTGTGTAGTGAAAGATTCCTTTGATGATTTATATAAAATAAAAACTAAATATTTCTCATAAAAGTCTCGGGTGTTACACTATAATAATTCCTGATATCCCGGTATCGGCACCTCCTCCTACAAAGAAACAGAAAGCCTGTTCCGATGCAATAGTGGTAAAGTGGAGGGAAATGGAAGTTAGCAGAAAGGGAGTAGATACTACATTTGGCATAAATCTGGCAGAGGCTAAGGCCTTGAAAATTATAAAATTTTAAAATCCATAATAATCAAAGAAGGAGAAGAACCTAAAGAAGAATTCATTGGAAGCCCAAGTTTGTCAGTCTCTTCTAAAAGCTATAGAAAAGATGTCTCAACGAGTACAAGAATATGAAGTTTCTAATAAGAAACTAGTTTCCACACCAGAAATACAGAAAGCCAATAATGTTCTATCTTTTATCCAAACCCATTTATGAAATAAAATATTAGATAGTTCAAGAAGAGTTTGATGACGTTTTAAGGGAATTAGAAGACTAAATTGGAACTCCTTCGAGTTCAGTATCTAAATCTATTTCAGAAGAATCTGTTGAATAAAAAGATGAAGAAGACATTGAGGAAGAGGTCGAAAATGAGGAAGAAGTTGAAGTTGAAGAATAAAAACTAGTAGAAACTGATGAGGAAGAAGAAGGTAAAGAATATGCTAATCATCAAAGTGGTGAAGAATATGAGTTTCATGAGAAAGAAGATGAACATGGAGATTTACTTTTTTCCATGCTTCAGATGAATAATCTCTAATTCAAAATCCTTCAAATGGAAAATGTTCTTTTGCCTCATTAGAAAGAGAATCGTCTCAGACATCTTTCAAGGGAATAAAAAAACCAGTTTCGTTAACTCCAAGAGGATCTCAGAAAGGAAAAGTTTTTTCAGGTTTTGAATCCTATTCATCTGTTGGACATCACTTTGTCAAGCTATCTTTAAGAAAGTTTTTCAGAACCATTCCATTTAATGCAAATAAAGGTTCCCAGAGTCAAATGATGCAAGAAACTCTAAAACAAAAAATGGAATCAACCAATATGCTTATGGACATGGTGGTAAAGAAATAAGTAGTCTTCATTTATCTTTTTATTAATTACAAAGCACAAGATGTCATTTGTATGAAAGTCATTAATCGCACAAAGTCTATCAATGAAGAGCTAAGACATTTCATTTACATTATGGATTCAAAAAGTAAAGCATTCAATAAATGTGAAACTGATTTCAATAAGGTCAAGGCATCAATCATTGAGAAAGCAAGTCAACTAATTTTTTTTTCTTGATCTATTACCAGTGAGATGGAAGTAAGAGCCAAATTAGAGAGAATGGTGGATACTGAAGAAGAAATAATCTTTTCATTAGAAAACAAGAATCACAATCAAGAGATCTTGTTGAAGAAGTTCAAAGAAAAACATATGGAATTAATGAAACTCAAAACCATGATAAAGAAGATGTTTTCTAATAAAAATAAGGACAAATTATTTTTCTTTACACTCCGATGTTTTGTTCTAATCGAAACCTTATTTCCAAAATTTCCTTAAGAAGCTATTTGCATATCATTCTTGTTTTCATGAATGTATGTTTTCCTAACATTACAGGTACATCTTATACTTCTCCATTCCTTTCCCTCTTTTTGAATATCACAGAGGGGGAGAATTTTTTCAATGGAAGAATTAAATGAAGATATCAAAAGTGTAGAATCTATTAAGGGAATGTATGGTAATAAAGGACAATGTCCATGTAAGGGGGATTTTTTTGTTAAGAAGATATGTTAATATAATGGGGAGATTTCTTCTTAAGAAATAAAACTAGATACTAATGATCAATAATATGATCCTTAGAAAACATAACCTAAGGGGGAGTTAGTCATATTCATCAGAAATCTCATTCAAAAGGGGAGATAAAATTTTAAAAATTGTTTATGTAAGTCAATATATTATTCCATATATGAGTTGTTTGTGATCTCCCAAAAGGGGGAGATTGTTGAGTCAATATAGTTATATTATGATTTCTCCATCTGGTATGGATTTTTGTTTTGAAAATCAGAAACACTTTTTCTTATATTCTTTCTATTTCTTATTTTATGTTTATTTCTTATGATCCGGAATTGACATTTTGTTATACTAATAGATGTATGATTGTGATTTTTCATTCTGTTATAATTATAGATGTATCATTAGGAGTTTTCGGT
The DNA here is from genome assembly GCA_963277665.1 of Viscum album. Classification (NCBI taxonomy): domain Eukaryota; kingdom Viridiplantae; phylum Streptophyta; class Magnoliopsida; order Santalales; family Viscaceae; genus Viscum; species Viscum album. The sequence goes on from OY728128.1 coordinate 67,741,746, forward strand.
GTATATTTGATACCGTCTTTATGATACCAATTATGGAGTATATATGATATCGTCTTTACGATACCCAAACTGGTGAAAATGTGATTCTGTTTTATGATACAGAATCTGATGTATAAGTGATACTATCTTCATTATACCAAATTAGGTGCAAAATTGATTTTGTTTTTTAATTTATAATCCTGTATAATAGTTATTCTGATTCTATGATTCTGATTCTGGAACAAATGTGATACCGTTTTCACAATCTAATTTACTTTTCCTTTTGAATCTATTTTCTTGATTATATTATTCTTCAGATTATGTTTTCTGGATAATGTTAGAGTTGTTTAAATGTATCATTACAATGACATTAGAATCTATGTTTTCTTATACTTAACATTTTTCCTTAACATAACATCGTTTCTCAGACATGAAATGATGTCATACAATCTATTAAAAATGAAATGTTGTATTTTTGTCCTATGGTCGGGTCCCTCTAAAATTTAAAGAAATTATGACTGTTGGAGTGGATCCCACCATTGGGAAGCATTACCTACAAATACATATTCATTTGAATGATAAGAATACAATTTAGAGAGTTTATGAATATGATTCCTGTGAAAAAGATGAGAAGTGATTTCTATAGAGAGAGTCTCTTTCAACTCCCAATGATTCATGCAGATTTCATGAACAACTTTTTTGGGAGTGAACAAATTGTTCAGAATTGCTTTGTGTAGACTCTGATCATGCTGATCGTGGGCTTCCAGGTTTGGAAGATACAGGTTCAGATTTCCATCTAAATCGAGGGCTTGCAGGGATGGCAAGATAGATATCAATCTTCAGATTGAGGGCATACCTTGTTTTTGGTAAGAAATACATTGTTGAAAGTATAAATCAATGAACCTTTATCCTTGGATTTTGGATACCATTATCTTTTGGGTAAAATAACCCTTTTGTTACATGTTTTCTATTTCACATTGATTTATTTCCACTGTAATCTTAAGATTGTTAAAGTTATGAATTATAACTTTCTTATAATTTCTAATTTCGTTACACTGATTATATTATAGATTCTATACACTTTATGGTAGAATCATTATATTATGAAAATAGATAAGGTTACTTTAAAAGGTTTTGTGAATATTTGTTTAACCTTGTTAAACAAAACTTTAATGTTTCCAAAAGAATTTTTAACGTATATAATTCACCCCCTCTTATATATTGATCATCTACATTCATCATATTGATCCTATAGAAAAAAGATACAATTTTCAAGGATGTGTCTCATTTTTGGGGGTAGAATGTAATACCCCATGATTTTGTGAATTATTTTCATATTAATAAAATTATTTTTTCGATATTTTTCCTTACATGAAACACATAGTGTGGCTTGTTTAAAATGAAATACCTTGTTTAAATGAAAGATGTCATATTAATAAAATATTATTTGTTAATATATTAGTTACCCTCTAGACATCGTAATGAAGGGTATGAATAGGATAAAAACAATTATTAAAATAAAATTTATTAAAATGTATATATAATGAATAATTTAGTAATTAATTTATTATTAATGAAATTCATAACTATAATAATAGAAAAAAATATTTTTCTAAAATAATATTTTGATGTAATAAAATGTAGTTTAAATAATCGATTTTAACTTATTTAATTGGGTTAATTATATTAATAAAATTAATATATTATATATTTTATAATATGATTAATAACAATCTTATTTTTTTAGGCAATAGATAATAATAAATTTAATTTTATGCTTAAACACTGTATTTTTCTATGAAAAGAAGCATTGTGCCTATTTATGTAAATAATTTAAAATTTCACTATTTTAAAAATAATTAGAAAATTAAAATTCAATTTTTAAATATTAATTTAATTATTATCATGTGATTACTTTTTAAGAATTTTTGGAATTGTTAATGGTTTTAGTGAATAATGAAAACATTCATGTTTTTATTATAAAATATAATTTCTTTTAAAAAATTATAAATTTTTTAAAATATGTTTTGAAGGGAAATTTAGATAAATTATATATCTATGAATATAATTTAATTCATTAATATTAATTTGAAAATGATATTTTTTAATATCGTTTTATTCTTTTGAACATATTTTCATCAAAAAAACACTTTTTCGTATTGACTGTGAGATTAAATTTAAAATAAAATTTTACACTAATATGATTTAATTTAACATAATTTTATTATATAATTAGTTTAATAATAGTTTAAATTATCTAATCATTTTTACTCCATTATTTACTATAATGAATAGTAAAAATAAAATAAAAAGTATTTACCACAGTTAATGACTATATTTGTTATCTATAGTTAAAATAAAGTGGTATTGGTTAAAAATGTTTCCTAAAAATTTAGAAAAATAATTTTAGGTGTATATTTTGACATTATAACTTCTAAGTAAGATAATAGCCCATTTCTATCCGTTTTACATGTTATAACTGTGGGTATACATTTTTATTTTCATAATTTATAAGTGTACAACTCAAATCACTTATAAAAGGCCACACTTATACTCTCAACTTCAGAAACCGAAAACATTTTTTATTTCAATACCTAACAAAAAATCATTTTATCGGTTATGATTTGTTGATATGTAGGACATTTTATGGAATTCTAGAAAATATAATAAAATTTATCATTATGAGAATAATGTGATATATATCCCTCTCCAATGAATTAGGCAACACATTATATCTAAAGAGATAATAATGGGAAACAAGTCAACATTCGTGTTACACTATGGGAAATATGTTATTTAGGATCCACAATGGGAAAAAATTGAGGAGTCGTAATCCTCTAAATTGATGGTATTTTACATTAACCATGAGATATGAAATGGTATTATATATTTATAATGGTTTAATACATTTAAGACCATGAATATTTGTTTAGTATTGATATATGATGATTTATTAGTATTATGTGCCACATTTTTAGAAAAAATAACGATTTATGTGTATAATGATATTTACATTCTATGATATATTTGGTATGATCATCATAATGTATTTTCATGATCAAATACCCTTATGACTATCTTATGATTTCATATAACTGTAGATAGAAATTTCTTATCTTTTCCTTTAATAACAATATGATCTAGTCCTTTCTGTTGTTTCCTTCCAAGGATATAATGAATGGTTTAGAAATGGTATTTCTAATGGGATATTTTTGGGACATGATGCACATATTTCATGTAATAATTATATTGTGAACCTAGTCTAGAAATAAATTAAACTATAATGGTCTTCATGCATTTGTTTGTGTGATGTAATGAATGCACATTTAAAAGGATGTATTATCCCTATATGAAAATCATGGGTTTCTAGGACACGTCACTATAAGTAACCCATTTTTAAAGGATATACACCACATTATTATTCTAATGATCTTGCACGAGTATCATTATTATCATTTAAATATAATGAAATAGAATCGTTCTGGTAAAACCTCACATCTCAACAATGATTTCTATGATAAGGTCACCATTATATTTTATAAATAGAAAAATAAAATATCAAATTTATAGGCCAAAATATTATTCCAAAACAAGGAGATAAGAAGATACACATAGGTTGTGAATGTATATGACATACAATGTAGGGTTACATAGTGTGTAAAACCTCATCCTCAATTTTTTCAGGCACTATATCAGTATAAGGCTTATAAAGTAGATATAAATATTATATCTACTCATGGGACATGTTGTGTAAAATATTAAGGGTACTAAGTGTGTACCCAATTTTAGCTTCTGTTATGTCCTAATAATTATTCAAATTGTCCATTATGACAAATGGAATGTATAACATTATTTCATCCTTTTAAATTTATACAACTCAAACCATGTCATGTGGGATATAAATGGTGACATTCCTAAATACATAACTTATGGATGGGTGTGTCCATGGACATTACACATTGTGTGAGTATCCTCAATTGAATATGTGTGATAAATATCAAATGGAAAAACTCTTATGTCTTATCTATGGAAATAAATTTTTTTCATTCTCTACAATTAAATTCAATATATTCAAGTTTCTTTTCATAATAACTCAAAATAATCCGGAAATCTCAATTCATTCACCATATTATCCTTTAATCCTGACTAGCCATTCACAAAATCTATCTATTAGGAATTTAATGATGCAAAATATTTATAATTTTCTACTTTATTTGATAGTCATAAAACATTAAAAAGGAATTTTCATTAAAAATCAATAAAAACATTAGTCCAAGGATCCAATCACAATTGAATTGATCTGGAACATTGAATGAGTATCCAAACCATATGAAAAATGATGATGTGAGGAAAACTAGGAGGAAGACCAAATAAGGAAAAAATTGTATAATAGGTCATCATTGAATACGAGGACCTTAAATTTAAGTGTTTAAAATCGATGCACATATTAAAAGAAAGCCATGAAATTAATATAACCCAAATATTAAACCAATATATAGAGAGAGTTATGCATAGACTCAAGGATTAAAATAATGAGTTAATATATTCTTATAAAATCCATTACGAATGGTGAAATTTTGAAAAACGTGAACAACCAAGATGATGAATATCCATTTCATTGATTTAACTTCCAAAACAACATGATCCATTAATCAGTGTCACTATAGAATCTCCCCCCAAATTTCAATCTAACATTGATTGTTCCCTGGTTGAATCCTTCTCTATTACTCAATCAGTAACCATTCATAATATGACTAACGTGTAGGAGATCCTATATGTACGTTTATATCATGGAATATTAGGGTTTTATCATTAGTTAACAAAATTTATCAATTAAATAAATAAATAAACTATTTTCACATGATAGATACACATAAGGGTCTCATTTTATGCAAAAACAAAACACTTATAATTTTGTTAATCCCCAATCCCATATTGAAATAATATCTTAGTATTCCAATCTTAGTCCCCATATTGAAAATATGGTAATTTAAAAAAAACTTCTAAGTAGACGACATATTTTAAAATATTTTTAGTAAATCATTATTTATGCTAAAAAATTGCACATTTTCATAATTCCACAGTGATTCTTCCATGAATAACATTTTGGAATTTATATAAGGTTCATTCACTAAAAAGAAGAGTTGTATCATCACTAAAAAGACTGTAAGAAAATTATATAATTAAATATTAAAAAATAAACATCCCATAATAGATGAAATGATTGGAATTAACTAAAAATCATCATGAGTGTGTACAATCCAACCCCCTTGAGCTCAAACGGTTCATTATATTGTTATTATGAGTTCCTATACCCGAGGAAACATGAAATAATATTTATATGGAAGTACCTGTGCTATGAAAAACTAATAAATTATTCAATGTTACAATAATGAATTGTTCGGGTCGAAATAATATTTGACGTGTGATAAAAACTCATATCCATAATATTGTATAAGCATATCTCTTATCACTCTTATTTACCACCAAAACTCTATGAAGGCTATAATGGTTAAAAATGACAATTATAGGGTTCTAATAAATTAATTACCATTACATTATATGGCTATTAATTGATTATCACACTCATGTATAAAAGTAATACCTTATAAAATGAGGATCCATCCCATGTGATTTAATGATATGAATTCCACCAAAACCCTATGCCGGATATAACGGATGAAAAATGACAAAGTAAGCGTCTATTAAATTTTTGACCCCTAAATTAAATGACTATTGTTTGATTGTCACCCTCAGGTATAAATGTGATGCCTGAAAAAATGAGGATCCATCCCATGTAATTTAAAGGTATGAATATGAATTTATATTAAAATAATCCTAAAATATTTTATTCCTTAAGATACTCATCCACAACCAAATTACGATAACCATATAATATAACATATTGGGAGTGATACCCCTCAGAAGAATGGACATACTAATCCAACTCCTTGGGATTAGTTGTTGTATAATTAAGACAAATAATTAAAAAAATTCTAAAAAACATGCAACCCCAAGAAGTTTATCTAAAATAGAAACCCGAATAATGTTTAAATTAAAACATAATGAATTTAGAGGTAACTAACTAACATGAATCACAACTTGAATAATTATAGAAACACTATTATCCTAGAAATGCTTGGATAAAAATGAAATCACCCCTTTAAAAAATGAAAAAAAATCAATATCATTTTATAGTCCTAAAAATAAATAATTAAAAATATTTTGAATACTAATTAATAACATTATTTAGGTTAAAATAATATTATTCTAACATAATCAAAAGATGGGGTAATTTTTTCATGATTCCTATAGATGTAATATTTATAATTAATTCTTGCATAATTTTTATATGGTTATATTTATCACATTATATTTTTAACTATAGTAATTTATTTTTATGAATTTAATTCCATGATTTTCATTTGTCAATTAATTTTCTCCACTCCATTTTAAAATCATAAAAAACTAAAATATTCTTTCCATACAAAAATATTCATAACAATTAATTTTTTTTCACTACAAAAACTCATCTTAATCAATATATATTAAATTGTAATCGGTATGTCACATATTTTGTCACTCTCTAATAAGAAATATATTATAGCCATTAACAATCACTGACATGTTGTCTATAAAAACATGTCCTCTTATATCATAATAAATCAATATTTAAAAAATTCATATATAATTATTTTTAATAACATTATTTATTATGAATGTATCCCAACAATTTATGAATTCATACATTTTATGTAACAAAAATTTTTACTCTAAACATTGAATTAATTAAATAAACTCATTCTAAACACCTGAATTAAATTCCAAAAAACATTTTCAATCTTCAATTTGACCTAAGAAATGGGTAATAATTTTTGATTAAGGAAATAAACAATATAATAAATTATTCAAAATCTTTTTTTAAATATATCTTATCATAATGAATAATTAAAAATCATTTGAATGCCTAATAATGGAAAATTGTAAAAAGGATATTTATGGAATTAATATTTATTTCAATATTTTTTATAAAAAATTATATCATTAAGTTTAATTGATAAATTAAATTTATAGGATCTCATGTAAATGATAATTAAAAATTAAATTATAAATAAAATCATGTAATATTATGGAATTAATATCAAGCATTATATCAAAAAATCAATTTGTATGAATGTATGTTTTAATTAGAAATAATCAATATATCTTAAAATAATGAAACATACTTATAATTATTACACTATATCAATATAATTTTTCATAAAAAAACAAGAAAAATAATCTTTAATGAAAATTTTTACATAAATGAAACCAAATATAAATATTCCTACAACTTCTGAAAAATATTATGTTCTGTAATTAATAATTATTTATAAAAACATGATTTGTATGATGTCATGGCCCATACATCAGGTCATAGGGAGGGATAACACCAATTCACTGGTATCTCATTGACATTTCAGATTCTATGATAATTCATAATTGGGAAAAATATGTACGTGACCTAGATAACCCCTACCTCTATGACCATTTTTCTTAAATGAGACAATTTCCCTATCAATATCAGCCAAGACTCACTTTTTTATATTTTTAAAATCAATCTTATACCTTAGCTAAAGTATCTAATGATACCTTATCATGATCAAATTCCATTTAAACCTCACATAGATCATCATTAAGTAAAATTATAATACAATGTCTTACTTGTTATAGGTAATGGTTTATTGAGTAGTAGTGATAGAATATATCGCTTATATGTGAGGCATCATCGTAATAAATTCATAGAATAATAAATCAAAAACTCAATTGAACTCCAAATATATAATGAAAATATTAAAATTCAAATGAAAAATATTTCTCTAAATGTTAATGAATACAATGAAAACAAGGTCCATGAAAAAATTTCCCTCCCAGAGTATACTACAAGCTCTTCAAAAAAAGCAGTCCAATTCTCCATCATAATATCCCAAAAAATACATAAATCTTCAGTGATGTTACAATGATTACATACATAGTAGGATCATATTTACAAAAAATTCAATATCCATTTGAAATAAATAATCCCAGGTATACATGTGTGAGATCATCTTTGAAGTTAACCGAGATAATCAAGGATATCGGTGAAGAAAGCGAGCATGTTCATAAGAAAATGTACTATTTCCAATTCATATAACTATAACATTTAAATATGTTAGTTTCATTAATAATATTTTATGAAAATTATAGTACTTTTTACAAATAAGGTTTGGTTATATTTACCCAATCATATATTTATAACTAGAGAAGCACAAAAACATATCACCACTCTATCATCCAGTATAACTAATCCATCATATCATTAACAAAGAAGAATAAAATCATCAATATCATGTGAATACTAAAAAATCATTATCAATTAAACTATCACACCACTATAATAACATCCACAACACACCCACAACATGACCATAACCACAATCACATCACAGACACAACCACCAAACCACATCAATATCTTAGTGACTAGTGTCATATCTATGATCCATCATGGTCTAAATAAGTAATATATACTTAATAATACACATTCTATGGACTTGTATACATGTCGTAACCTCATGAAATTATCGCCATAAATATCTATAGATATTTTAATGATGAACAATTATATCCCACAAATATATATATTTATTTATATGTATAATTAACTTTAATATATTAAATCCTATGTATATATACTATTGCAAGGACTAAAATATGGTAGTAAAACAGAAATGGATGATACATGTAGTAACATTTAGCCACTATGACCCACAACTTTTAATGGTATAATAATATTCAATATAATATATAATATATCACTAATAAATTATGATTATTAAAAAAATTAAAAAATATTAGATTAACCATCAACTATTGATTTACACTATTATGATATATTATTTAGTAAACTAATCCAACTTGATAACAATGATTTTGTCTCAAAAACCACTATAAATCCTTAACATGTCCCACTAAAATTATTATGTGAATATTAAATATTTACCAACCTCTACGAAGTAACATAATCCATAATTCTATAATATATCCAATATTTTCGATTTCACCCTCCACTAGAAATTACACAACTCTTTCATCAAAAACTAATCAAACCATTTAGAAATCATATATGCATAAAACTAAAATATAGTTAATGGAATATAAATTTGATGTGACACATGAAACCTCTTCTATTATATTACTCTTCCCAATCCATCCTAGAACCCCCAGACATCAAACTAGGGACGAGATGATACTATAATGGAAAAAACAATTCTTAGGAAACCAACCCCAACACACCACATATCATATAATTATTATAAAAATACATTTAAATAAACAAACCGAATAGAATGAATGGAAAGGAACTAGTACAAAAATCATAATCCAATCCCTAAATTTATCATTAGATTGAAAAACTTATCAATAAAATGATCTCAAACTAATTAAAAATTTATCAATTCATTATTCATTTTTTCCTCGGTTTCTTTTACTATTATCACATGTACCATGTAGATAAATTCTAAATTTCATATATGATTTATCATAATATCATAAACACAATATAGTTATATATATACAATGTATTATCAATAATTATATCAATATGGATATATAATACAAAACCATAAAATATACCCTTTCAAATTCTATTTCAAAAATATTTATTATTCAATATGGGATAATAGAAAATACAATTATCATAAAAATATATATAATCATTAAAACATCATGGAATAAAAATTAATGTTCTTTTTTGTAATAAAATAAGATAAATATGTGACATATAATATTTCTTTCATCCAAAACATAATTCTCAACATCGAGTCTTTGTGAAGGGAGTAATATATTATATGAAAAAAGGAATATAATAACACCTTTGTTAGAACAATCAATCGACACTATGATGAAGGGAGGAGTATGAAATGTTAGACCTAATATGCATCTCAATTATCATGACATGAGTATAATATTAAAGGTATAAGTGATATAATAAGATGGATATAACATATAGAATTAAATTTAAGGTTTCTATCAAATGGTAATGTTTATATATTTTATTATAGGAAGAGATAAATTATAATCCAAATGATATCATAGAAGAGTTTTACAATAAGAAAGAATATATATATATAATGTTAATTAGAATATCAAAAAAATTTCCATGAATAAATATTCCCTTGGAACAGAAGATAAATGATTAAAAATTAATTACCATATTGAATCTAAATAGTTCAACCATAATAGAATTTAATATGAGAACGAAATCCACAATAGGAAGCTTCCACAAAATGTCTTCAAATTAATAAAAACTAAATAATTCCAAAAAACCCAATATAATTTAGGTTACAGTGAACCATGAAAATTGAGTGACTAAATAATGAAAAGGAAGGGAATATTAAATAAAAATAAGTAACTTATATGAACTATAAGGTCATAAATCATTCAAATACTCCATGAACCAATTGATTGTCCAAATAACACCCAAAGTTTACGAGAGACCATTTAGATAAAAAAATGGCAATTGGACACCACAAATTTATAAAAAAGTTCATATATGGTATCACTATAAGATATAATCAGTCACAACATAATTGGATGTATTCAACCATTCTAACAATGAGAACAAAATTATTTTCCCAAGTTCATCCAATTTTAAAACATGATCAACTATTTTAATATATAAATTTCAATGTATTTTCATGAAAATATTTCTATAAATACAAAATATCATTTGAATTATCAAAAATCATTGTGTGTACCACACACCACTACTTTAAACCTTACCAACAAAAACTACGACATTGTCGCAACCCATGTTCCATGCTGCAATGCCTCTAACAAAATAGAACAATGAAACCCCAATTAACAAGTATTTATGATGAAATTGAAAAATTTTCACTCCATAATATATAATTTTTTTGGTAATGTGATATATTAAAAAAATATGGGACAATTATAATTTATAAAATCTTTATATAAAATAATATATAATTCAATGTGAAAATAAAGATATTTACTTTTCCATAAAATGGATATATATTCCATATTAAATAATTACATTCGGGTGTCATAATAATAACTCCTATGGACATCAAATTGGAAAAAAGTAATATTTATGACTATTATTCACATTATTATTAAAGGATATGATATATTTTGATGAAATAAATGATTTGAAAAATGTGGAAAAGAAGTAAAAGAAGTATGAATTCAATATGCATTTAACTCATTATAAATTCAGCAATTAGGATTTTTTCAAATGAAACACAATGAATTTTAATATATGAAATATATAATATATAGAAAATTTCTACAAATCATTATAATACATATGGTTTTAAACCTCAATAAATTTCTAAACCTTAGACATAAAATCATATGTAAGGGTCAATAATTTCAAAAAAAGGTGATATATAATTTTTAAATATTAAAAATTGATGATATTTAAGGGAATCTTATAAAAGAAGATTTCAATAAATATTTTTCATATAATATTTTGCTTTTGTGAAAATTTTATATGTATGAATATGCTATTCCCCTTAAACAAGGGTTAATGAATTCATGGAAAAATCCCCACATCCTTCCAACTCTTCAAGGTGAATCATCTATAGTAATTGCACGACAAAACTACAAATGGGGAAACACATGAACAAAGCTACCAATCATTAGAAAACAGAACACAATATTTTTTAGATAATAAATACCCTTTATATAATGGAAAATTAAAATCTAGTGACTAAAGAATGATACCAGAAGACAATTTTTATGGAATTACAAACATTAAAAATAGGAATATTAACTGAATGTCAATAATTATCCATGTAATCATCCTTTAATAGGACTAGCATCCGAAAATTAATGGGAAAAGAAAATTTATATTCCATGAAATACCAAACCCAAATTGATCATCGTGATGATTTATCATACCAATTACTAGTTTTATTAGGTCAAACAAATAATATTTTTTTATATAACTATAATCCACACCATAAATAATAAAATAAAAATTTTATGAAATTATATATTTCCAATTAATATTTATAAGTATGAAAAAAATTATTATAAATATTTTTATATTTATAATGATGTAATCTTAAAACAACAATTCTCCCTATATTATTTATTAAAACCTAGAAAGAAAACAAAACAATTTAAAAAATATCAGAAAAATATAATAAATAATATGAGAATGAGTATGAATAATAAAATTGTAGATAGAAGATAATATATATGGATTCTTGAAAAATTATAGAAATATTCTAATTTATTATTGTGTAGATGAAGAATTAGTATGTGGTATAAAAAAATAGATTTAAGAAATATTTATAATTCTTATGAAAATATAATAAAAAATATAATGAAATAAGGTCTATCATATATGATAATATTTTTATTTATAACAAAATATATTAATCATGTAAAACATAATAAATGCATAAATATAAACAGATTATTATTTCCTCATATAGAAAATTAATTTTCTTCAATGAGGTCCAAATATTATAAGCAGTATTCATTTAATTAACCTAGGAAACCACTCTTCATTCACGTATAAAATGCCTCTAGTTAACCGTAATATAATTTCAATTAAGAGAATCTCTACATATGGATTCTTCCTCCAGGTTCCATAGAATCCTTCTTTCACCAAATTATTTTATCTACTCTTGTTTTCATGGTTGGAGCTTGCTCTTCAGTTCTCTTAATTGTGTCCTTGCAACTCTGAGTTTTTTATTCTTATCCTTCGGTCGTCCCTATCAATCTTGAAAAAATTCATGGTTAGGAATGATTTTATTAATTACATGTTGGGAGGGTTTTTTGGTTTATTTTAACGACATTCCTAAGATATTTTCAGCTCTAAATAATTCAAATAATTCTTTTAACGATTTATCCCCGACATCATATTTCCTATTTGTTTGTGGTTATTTGATCATTGAGGAATCAATCTTGTTGTTCTAGTTTCCATTAGGTTTGTAGTCCCAATGGTCCATCTCCATGCCCCATGTTGACTTTGTTTCTCCCTTTCCAATTTTATCCCACTACATTCTACCTTATCCTCCCAGTTCATTCCTTTTTTCGAGGTCATTCAGGTGTGAAAAATTCCATAGTAGTTTTGCGATGTGTTTGGGGAGTGGTATGAGTTTAGAGGTGCAGCTAATGGTGGTCTATTTATAATGTTTATATTTCCATGGGGTTGTATCCTATGATTATAAAAATATGTTTCCCTCTTTTCTTCCATATGGAAAAATTTAGTGGGGGAATGCCAATGAAAACGAGGAATGTTTCTTATTTAACATATCTTGTTTAGTTTTTATTTATAAATGTTATCAAAAATGTGTTTTTATAATATTGTTTTATTTTTTTTAATTCCGGGTTATGATGGCTATTGATCATGTTTTTTATAATATTAGCATGATTACAAAAGGATGGTTACAATAATAATGTTTATATTTAGAGGTTTTGTGGAAGTGGTAGTGGATTTAAATGAAGTGGACGTCATTGTAATGTAGAAATTATCTTCTCTAGTGGTGAGGATAATAGTGATGACTATGATGATGAAGGAGGAAGGCAATGATGTGACTTCCTCTCTTAGTTTGATTTCCTCTTGTGATGGATGTTGGTTTGTGGATTAATGTGGGTACCCTCATGGATCGAGTTGGATAATGGAGGTATATTTCATTTTTTTCTGAAAATTTCATGTTGAATTTTAAAATTTTAAATATTTCTTATATTAATTTATGTGCATGTTAGATATGCATGATTAAGTGGATCTTATTGTTGGTTCCCAATTAACCATCAATGAAAATTTTAAAAATAAATAAATGGATTATGTGGGTGTGATATCATTTAGTTGACCAAAATAATAGAGGACACAATCATAATGATATTATTTTATATTTAACTTTATGGATTTTAAGGGATAAGAAAATATATAAAAATATATTATTCAAGATAACTATGAAAATAACATTTAAACAATTTTATGAGAGAAAAAAATAACTTCAAAATAAGTAGATAATAATAAAAATTTAAAATTAGAGTAAAATAATGGATGAACATTTTTTAACATTAAAATTTGGACCTAAAAAGTAATATAGTAGATTAATAGCTATACTATTATTATTATTTCTAAACAAGCCTATATTTATGATTTTATTCAATTATTTTCCTAAATGATTATAAATATATATATTTTGATAATAAAATATTTTTTGATATTTATTTCCAAGTTATTCTCAAATAAGTGATCAAATAATATAATGTTATGATTTTTTTTAGAAATGATGAAAATTAAATAGAAAAACCATTTCTAATTCACAAAATTATTTTCCCATCATTCTGTGCATAAATTCCTCCCTTTCAAACAAAGTCCCTCTCATTCCTCATTGAAAATGTCAATATATCATCTTTTATAATAATTTTCCCATTTGAAAAATCTATATCATTCCACATTAACTCAATCACATTCTGATTCCAATTTTTATAAGTCCTCCCATCAAATGATGTATAATTTTATAATTGAAATTATCCTCAAGAGTGAATAAATTTGTTTTTATGTAACATAGTTATTGAAAACAATAGAATTACATTGGATATTTTGTAATGTTATATCCTTCAGTCAGTTAAGAATCTTTTACATTTATAATATAGTTCTTCAATAGTGATCGTACGATAAGTATATATATATTTAGGATAATGTCCAATTATAGATATGAAATTACTAAAGTCCTCAAATAATCAGATCAAACCACATTGTACCGTTTATTAAATAATATGTGGGAGAATAATCATAGGAATTTTTCATTGATCAAGACCATAATGAGAGTAAAAAATAATGCATTATTGAAATATTCACAATAGATGTTTTAGCTCATCGAGTTGACAAAACCAACTATGAAAAGGGAACATCTATCTGAAAGTTGGATGATCATGCAACATACCATTATGGTATTTTATTTATAATAAAGGGTTATGTATTGACACCATAATATTATGAGTACATATATATTTGTTGTAAAAATTTTATTATAATAATCCTTTATGATTTCCATTACTTTTAGGATGATTAGATAATAATTTGTAAAAAATAAAATCAAACACAATTTTTTTTAAATATATAGTTTTAATGAAGACTCTCAATTTTAATGAAATTATTAATTATTTTAAAAAATAATATATATTATGAAAAAGTTATTATTTAATATTTTTTATTTAATATTAATAATTATATAAATGTAAAATGTAAAAAAAAATAATGTTTTAAAAACCGTAATTTTCAAAAAACAAGTTTTTTATATAAATGTGGATTTATTATTTAAAATAATATAGTATCATATATTGAGTGTTTTATTCTATTAAATAAAAATTATTCTAGAAATAAATGTTATGAAATTAATAAATTGTAACTATTTCATAATTTTTAGAGAGAATCAAATGTTTTGGACAAAATTGATTATCGTATAAATAAATGGTCTTTATTTTGATCCAATGATGACAGAAAAGAGATAACATATTAAAAAATGTATATTCATTACAGTATATAAATATATATATCAATATAAATATAATTTTGTTTTATATGTTACTTAAATAATTTTATAAACCAATTATGAATCATTCATATCATTTAAAATAAATAAGATGTATACATAAAATATTTATAAAGATGAATCAGTTTCACATCCAAAATGGTAATATTATAATGACTCATGTTATTATAATTGAAAAATAATTAAAACCACATCACCTTAGAAAAAAACACTATAAACCCCATATAATGGACTGTGAGTTTTTATTACATTAATTTATAGTGACCAAAAACTATGTTTGGAAGATAAAAAAGAACTCCCTTACGTTTTCCTATGTAATCCATAAAAACCCATTTTATGTCACCAAAAAACCTAGGAACATGAAATTAATTTATAATTTCATCCCTATATCCCTCTCAAGGAATAACCATTCTATTTACTATCTATTACAATTCTTTTGGAAACATCTACTAATGGTTGGGGATAATCCATTTCTCCACTATATTCTATTGTATTATTTTCCTTAGTTATTTCTATTCCCAAATTTTCATTTTGGAATATGTATATTAAAATCACACATAATAAAATTATTGGATACTAATTTATGATACAAGCCTTTAAATATCATTAATCACTCATATGAATATCTTATTACCACCATTATGCTGCCAATATTATCCGGTGATTTTCCAAGCCAAAATCTTCAATTGTGAACACACTTATCCATACCCACTCAAGGGTATTGACTTAAATGTAATTAATAATTAATTATTTGGTAATTTAATATATGTATCTCAAAATCCATAATCGAGATATTTAATTTTATTAAATGTAATCCTATGTGGAATGACGTTTTCGGATAACATATTCATGTATATGATATGAATGTGATGGGTTGACCCAGAATTATATAACCCTCCTATGCATTGGGTAATTTTTTAATGTCATTTAATTCCATGTCGAGTGTTTGGGTGGTTATACTAATTATATTATGTTATTTTTCATTGGTGTTCAACTCAGAATTATGTTCACAAGTTAATTTTTTATTTTTCTACCACATTACAATGATTGCGTTATGTGATAACTTTGTATCATGCTTCAATGTTCATGCTTTCGATTCCCACCAATTTTATATACCCTTGAAATATATATTTTCTAACATGAAATAAATAATTCATATTATTTTTTTATTCCCTTACTTAGATATATAGCTAAACCCATTCTTAGTTATGTCCCTAGGTTATCGTGTGTATTTCTAAAAGTGAAAAGGAATTTTAGTGTATGTTAAGGATATATTAAATAATGATGTTGTATACATGTATCTTGTTGATACTTTTTATACATAATCTTCCATATACATAATTCTTCATTATATTAAAGTTTTTTTATGTTTATCATTATATAATAATTCACAAAATTAAGTGTATTAAAAATATTGAATTTCAGAGTCGGTAGAAAAGAAAATTCAACTTATTTTTGGGATTGGAATTGGATACAACATAGAAATCCTTAGGAATAGTATTAAGAAAAATTGAAAACTAACTAAATAATGGGATGTTATACTATAATTGGTTTATAAAAAATACATCCTTGATTTGATATTACATGTGGATTTGTCTAGGAAGATATATATTGTGGTGT
Source organism: Viscum album (assembly GCA_963277665.1). NCBI lineage: Eukaryota > Viridiplantae > Streptophyta > Magnoliopsida > Santalales > Viscaceae > Viscum > Viscum album. The sequence continues at coordinate 67,758,911 of OY728128.1, forward strand.
AATAACACCGAAAATAGTGTACTATGCTAGTCTCAATCAGGAACATGTTTGTGAAACAAAGACATAATGAACACAATGTTATTAAATCTTAGAGAAATATTCATTGGTAAATTCACAAACTCATTATGAATTATTATTACGGTAAAAATTGTGAATAAAAATTTTTATTAGGAAATATGTGATGGATAATATATATTGAAAAAAATAAATTAATATATAAATTAATATTGGTCCTTTATATGTTATACCATTAATGTTATTGGAATCCCATTTATATTTTTATGGTTTGAAAATTATAATCCCTTATTTATACCTAATTAATATTTATGGATTCAAATTGGATGAATCAAGTCGACAACCAATGTCATGTGTAATTTGATGACTAGCCAATTTAGATTCCTAAAAATGTTCAAGATTATGTTAAAAATATTTTCATTACTTCCAAAGAGATATACAAACTCATCACATACAATTTTACCATAGTTTAATGTCCAAAAATATCTAATAATAGGATGATTACATTTAAAGAATGTTCATCCGAAAAAGGTGATAATGGTTATTAGACAAAATATACATTGTGAAAAAAAGAAGAAAGAGGATCCTAGGGAAATTTCACCAAGAACTAGGGTATTTTTCTTTGTGGAAAAGATTTTCATAAGGTATCCAATTTACATAAATATAAATAATGTGAGGGAGGTAAATAAATCTTAGTATAATGATCAATTTACATTTATATGTCTTTAAAAAAGAAATATTGGGAATTATCCAAAACAATACTCTATTACATGGTTTAACAAGAATTATTAGAACTAATAATCTCTATGTCTATGGTAACATGAAATTTCAAGTGATGATATAAATCATAATGTAAAAAGAACATATAAACATGATTCTAGAGTTGATTTTTCATTTTTATTTCAATTCATGCATTATAAGATTATCTTTTATTTTATCACTAAACATCATTTCACTGACACAGATGATTTGAAATCAATATTAATAACCTGATATTATTTTTATATCACAAAATTATGTATATTTAAATATTTATGAAAATCATATCATTTCCCCTTTAGTGGAATTTGTTGATTTTTGGGTATAAATTACCTTTCCATATATAGATCCAATATATATTTCATACGGAATGAATTAACCTCTCTATCATGAATCACAATATAAATCGACACACATGTATAGAGGAGTAAGAAACTCATTTTTTATCATCATCTCAAGAATTTGAATTCATTAATTATGATAAATAATATCAAGGTGAATTTATTTAGACTAAGGAAAACACCAGCTTTATGAAATTCCAATTCTAAATAAAGTCACTAATGTATTTATTGAATATTTGTACATTCTTCCTACTAGAAATTATTCTAGTTATTAATAGTTATTATACCTATAGAATTTACAATATCCAATACTCATATAAATTGGCTATTATTTATCAAGAGTTTTTGAAGAATAAACTATAATAAATTTTTTAAAAGGCTTAATTTGACCAAGGGTATCATAATTTGGTGATCTGATCCTATTAATCAATAATAAATATTGGTAATGTTCTTATAAATTGATTATCACGAGCTCGACAAGATAATTATAACTAATTACTATTCTTTTCATTGGATTGATGACTTATTCAATCAGCAATGTAGAGCAAAAAATTTGACTAAGGTGGATCTTCAGTCATGATATTAACAAATGTTTGTGAAGAATGGTGATATCCCCAAGAATGATTTATTAAAAGGTAGAGGAACTATATATACAAGTAAATCCATTTTAACTCCCTGATTCTCCTGTAATCATAATTGAATTAATGAATAAATTCTTATTTTATTACCATGAAATTTTTTTGTAGTATTTATAAATTACATTTTAATTTTATGTATAAAATATAGGATCATGAGAATCATTTGAATGGTATACTAAAGACATTAGGGAATGAAAATACATTTGTGATGTAAATTAAATATTAATTATTTTCGGAGAAAGAAAAATTCATGTTGTATGTTATCAAAAGTAATGGGATCTCAATAGACCCTTAAAAAACATTGGATATTTAATAATATAAATGAAAACCTATTTAATTGAAATCCAAATATTACATGGATTTTATCACTACAATTATCGTTTTTTAGAAAACTATATCGATTTTAATTCCCCCTAAAAAATCTAGCATGTAATTGAGTCCTGATTTTCATAAATGGTGAATATTAGGAATATTTTTAAGACCTAAAGAAGAGATGAATCACTACACCTATGCAAAAATTACCGAGTACTGGGGATGGGTTTATGATATGAAATTTTACCTCAAAAAGGTATGTGTTTGTGTACTCAATAAAGATGAAAATGTGATACACTTTTCTTTTATCCAACTAAATATCCATGATAAAAAAATAATGATCCCATGAAATATAATTGGTTGTGGAAATATTCAAACTAATGATTTCAAGAAATTAACTATATGAGGGTAAGTGTGTCATATACATGGATCATGAATGAAATAATTATATATTCACACTAAGTGAGGTTAATATGCTATAATAGAGGTTGTTATAGTTGATCAATAATTTTGGTTTTTTAATCCATTTCAATCATGTGAATGCAAGATAAGTGGAATTTTATATAAGTCAAAAGGATGCTAGAAATATATGAATAATGATGATTACATGTGATATAATCTTATATTACATCAAATGGATTAGAATTGGAATAATAAGAGGATCTTAATACTAATTATTAAAAATAATTACATAACCACCTATTATTGAAGGGAATTACGAGGCTCAAAATGATGACGAGTTTTTGAAAAAAGAATGTTTCATTCATTTCAAAGGGAAATTTTTTTAGTGATACTCATAAGGTTTGGAAGCTGGATATGAGTCCCATGAAATCTTGAAATTAAGTGAAAATTTATTTATGTGTATATCCCATCATTTTCTTTTCATCCATGAAGAACTAATATTTATAGAGATTTAAGAAAAATTTATAGTGGGATAACATGAATAGAGATACATAAAACATTTGTTTCTAAATTCATGGTATGAAAACAATTCAAGGATAAATGGAAAAATTTATTAGTAAAATTGAAATTTTCATCTACTGATATTAGAATGGGAAAACATAGCATTATATTTTATCGTTTGACACCATTAGAAATATAAATTTAATAATTCAATATATGTGGTAGTCTTCTAACTTAGTAAATCATCATTTTTCATTTCAGACATGAAATATTTCCCCCTTGAATGACTAAGAATGTTATACATAATGGATTTGGAAATATTAAATAGAGTTAAAATCATATTTTTTATAAATATTTGTTGTTTATGTCGATGTTCTGTAGAATCCTTCAGATACCATTGTTTATAGAACTATGATTTTGAAATTCTTTTCACTCTCAGAGAGATAGATTTTTTGAAATGACCATTAAAAATGTACTGGTTATGTTGAGGTTATTTTTAATGGATATAGATGGATGTATGAAACAATATCCTCCCCATGTAGAGAATGTATATAATTAATGTTTACATTATATCATTCAAATGGTACATTATGAGGATCTATATTGAAAGTTGTATCAATATTCAACATGATGGGATAATGTTTGAGTGCAAAATTTGATGATAACTTATCATATAAAAATTAATATTTAGAAACATTTAACGATTTGACCTGATATGAAATGCACAAAAATTGAAATAAAATATATATCAAAAAACATTGACGAGGCCTCAAGTATGTGTTAAGTGGTAATTTGTTCCTTTATATAACACCGTGGAAGAAATACATGAGGCTTGGGAAGAAATTAAATCATAGTTGTATAAATATTTTTCAATTTTAAATCGTTTATTGAATCGAAGAAATTTACTTGTGACTAAAACTCTCACCAAACCTATCATAAGTAAATGATGTGTTCCATGTATCCCTATTGAAAATTATCATACTAGATCCATAAAATGTATTGAATCCATAGATCGTACCATAAGTGTAACATCCCAAGTAAGTAATGATTAATAGATATTTTTATCTATGTCTTTTAATGATTAAGATAGTGTTATAGAGGCTTAAAATGAAAATAAATACAATCTTATACATGGAATACACTAATATTCTTAAAAGATTGTTTTACTGCCTTTTGATGGCAAACCATTTTTGAATCTATATTTTGACAATTTTATAAACTATGTTTGTCAAAATAAACTTATCCTTTATGATTGCGACATCAAAATTTACCTTGTGTGAATTTTTGGTATTTTTCTGACAATGTTCATTTTTAATGAATAGTGAAAAATACTGCAATTTACATCAAAACTGCTTTTTAATCTAATTTATTTATATGATTAGATTATGTTTTGAATTGGTTATGAAGTGAAATTAGAATATATTTTTACCATTTTATCCAATGGTGGTCATTGGAATCAATTTCACTTTGAAATTAGACTTAAACTGGTGTCAATCTTTTGATACTTATTGTTTTGTAAAAACACGCTATTTGCTCTGGCAGCAGGAATTAATTATTAAATTAATTAATGTGACTTATATGATTTTAATTTTGTAAAAAAGACTTCATTTTTTAATTCAGAATATCGAATATAGCTTAGGGTGAATTTTTGGTAATTTTCTGAAAAACTTAAATTTTTGATGAATAGTGAAACCACTAAGTGGTAATCAAGAAAACTGATTTTTCAGTTAAATGAAAGTTTACCACTAATGTGTATTGAATTTTGAAAATCCGACATATATGGTTGTCATTAAGATGTAAAATGTGGTTCAATGAGATTAAAATAATTTTTTGGTGAATAGTAACTTATTAAGTTTTTAATCGCGATTAGTGGTAATTAGTGTAGTTTAAGATATAAATAATGCTTTAATAATATGAAATGACCTAGACACATGTCCCAACCTTATTGGTTGTGTCATGGCCGACCCAGACAAGCCATGGGTCAACTTGGGGACCCCATGGGGACATTTTGAATGGGAAATGACATAAATAACTTTTTATTTAATGTAAAGGTAAAAATGACACAAACATAATACGTTTTACGAAACAAAAATTTACATGGGGTTATAAAGATCAGATATTTGATTATAAATAGTCATTGGAAATATAAAAGGATTTCCTACATCATAGTATTTTTGTTATGATTTGTAGACATTAAATAAATTAAATTATTTATGACATAATAATGATGCAGCGATGACATCATTATTTGATGATTTAAATAAAATGGAAAGATAATGTAAAATCAATTAACTAAACATGGACAAAACCAATTGGATGAGTGGATTTCGAACCCTTATCACCTTATCCACGAAATATATCAATGTGGGACCTTTTGAAACCGAAAAACATTTTCAAATAAAGTAATATTTCTTTACTTTCCAAAAGTGCCCCTCCTCTCCTCTTATAAAAGGCCCCCACCTCTACCTCATTTCACACACTCCTCAAGCCTTTGGCTCGGCCAAACCCTGCCCATTTACTCTCTCCACATCCCTCTCCTCATCCTAGAGGATTCTCTTTGGGAATAATCCTTTCAATGGAATCCTTTAGGCTCAAATCAAAAGGAGTTACACTTTTAAAGGTAATTCATTCTCTAATGTTCATTTGTTTTATTTTGCTTCTCCAACCTCATAAACTCATTTTATTTACTTATTTTGTAACCAAACCAGTATATTCAATATACTAGGATGTTTTTATAAGATATATTTGAGCTACACACTCACACAACTACATCAAATGGTTAAAGAACATACGGTTTCCGTGGATGGCGAAATTCCGCCTCCCGAAACGATGATTGTTCAATACTCATTTAACACCTTCAAAGGTGGCCATTATGATGTCACTATTTTTATATATGATATATAATATGTTTATGTTTTTATTAAGCTTCTGTTTTTTTTCATTCTGGGCATACCTTTATGGTTTCCATTATGGGTAAACACGATAGCTACATTTTAGGAAGTGCGGACTACCGCCCCGTGAAGTGATTTGATTCTTTAATACCATATGTGGGATGTGTAAAGGATAAAGTTAATGATATTATATATTTTATTATACTGGAATTATAATATACTCTTATATCATTATGATTCCATTCCAGAAAATATGAAATAGAAATGGAAGTAGCGTTCATGCGTACGTACGGCTTACCGTCTCCATGAACGGTGCATTTCATTTCTTACCTCTAAATGTGATGTAATATTATAAATACATGTATATGATGAATATATATAATATATATGTTATCCAAATCATTAATCTCATTCTGGATATAACGAACCTATGACCAAATTAACAACATGTAAGTGTAAGAAGTCTATTTTTGACTTAAGAACCAAATACCGACAAAATGAACATTATTAACGTAACTGATTACATGATGTTCATAACATGGTATAAAAGGAATAATGAACTTGAAAAAGATTCATAAGCAAGTAGATATTAACTCAAGTTTATTATTCAGGAGATTAAAGAACGGTCGGGTCAAGTCGGATACAAGGAATGGGACTTCGTCTCAATCTCCTTTCATTGAGGAATATTTTATTTTATACACTACTTTATTTTATATGGTGTATAAACCCCTTTGACTTTTACGTTTATTCAAAATGAATCTTTTTTATACGAAGCGTTTACTAAATGACAAAAGGGAATGTTTTTGTCGTACGTATGCGGCGCAACGACTTCTCCGCCGTCGTGACCGTTATTTGAGTTTCGGCTTCCTCTACAAGCCATACCTTATTTTTAAAAGAAAAATAAATTCCATGTTTTACATTTCTTTTATTTTGGTATTGAAAATGGTTTTCACAATGTTTTTTGTGTTGTATTTATATCTTGTGATTGAAATGTGGAAATGTTATGTTTCCATTGTGAATGTTTTATGTGATACGATTATGTTATGGTTCTTGGGCATTATTATGAAGACGGGTGGTTCCGTGATAAACTAAGGGCGGCTGAGCCCGATATAGCTCTCCAATGAATTGGGTAACGTGAAGGAGTGAAACGTTAAGGTTTCTATGAAGAGATTTAGGGAATATACTGTGATGGGTATTCCAAACGTAACCAAGAGGGTTAATCCCTACGTAAGAATGTTATGAATGCCTCAAGTTACCTTTATGTCTTATGATTTCTATGATTTATTCATGATTTTATGAGGTATGTTAATGTGCCTATGTTTTATGGGTAATGTATGATTTCATTCTTATATATATATGAACTCATGTTTCCTTTCCATGTTTTTTTTATAACCCATACTGAGTTTTTATGCTCATCCCATGTTTTTGAAATGTTTTTCACAGGTCAAGGGAAAGGTACATGATAAGATGATAGAGTCAAGGATGTGTCATGAAATAATCCATGTTTATTTTAAATGTGTTTCCATTGATGGGAATGAAGAATACTATCTTTATGTAACCACTTTGTTTATATGTGGAATGTAATGCATGTTTTATGATCAGATTCTCTAAAACTCTAAACCCGAAAAGATCCTCAATGTGTAATCTTGTAATAAGTCATGATTAAGTAAGGTTTAAGGCTGGGGCCTTATAGTTGGTATCAAAGGTCGGTTTAGATAACTTTAGGAGTTAGAATTATATTAAATGATTATCCAAAAATATTTTTTTTCGAAATGATATAGCATTTAAAGATTACCATGTTGCATCATCTAAGACATGTTTGTTCAGAATGGTTTTCCACAGAGGAAACAGGGAAGCAGTGCTAGGAAGGCATACAGAAGGAAATAAACTTCTGAATCAGCATCCAGAAATGGTCGGAATTGGAACTGAACAGTTTGTTGCAGTAATGGCGCATTTGAATCAAGCGATAAATGGCGGTGGTATCCATACACGAGATCAGCCAGACCAACCGTAGAGGAACATGTCAGTGGTGGAACATTTCATGAGGCAACATCCACCATCATTCAGAGGATCATCTGACCCTGTGCTAGCTGAAGGGTGGATTAAAGTACTGGAGAAGATTTTTGATGTCATAGGGTGTTCAGACAATGAAAAGGTTAGTCTTGTTATTTACATTTTGGAGGGTGAAGCAGATCAGTGGTGGTCTATGGTTAAAAATATCAGGGACGCCGATGAGATTGATGCACTTGACTGGGATGAATTCAAAGGTATGTTTCTTGAGAAGTAGTTTACTAAGGCTGTTCGAATTAGGATGGAAAAGCAATTCTTGGAATTGAGGCAAGAGGAAGACTCAGTGGCTGCCTATGAAGAAAGGTTCACTCGATTGGCAAGGTATGCTCCAAATTTTATCCGGGACCTTGATAGTAAAATCAATCGTTTTTACTCAGGATTAAAGCCAAAATATCGAAGGGAATTAGCTTCTAGTGAGTTTAAAAGTTATGAAAATCTTGTTCGATGTGCTGAGAAGGTGGAAATGGAGTTTGCCGATGACCATGTTTTCTATAACAACCAGCAGAAGAAGAGACCGAGGTGGAAGGAGAAAGGTAAGAATTCTTCAAAAAAGTCTGATGGTAAGAGAACTAAGTTTCCAGTTTGTGATAAATGTGGAAAAAGGCATGCTGGGGAATGTCTTCTGAATTCTGGGAAGTGCTACCGATGTGGTAAGATGGGACATAAGGCTCGTGATTGCACTGAAAAGGATCAAGGTGAAGGTAAGAACAAATTTGATTTACAGTTAGTGAAATGTTATAAGTGCAATGAGATGGGTCACTATGCAAACGAGTGTCCGAAAAGGAGCTTGAGTGATGGGAATCAGTTAGACTACAATCAGAAAGGGGTGGTGAAATCCTTTGCAACTACTTCAGCAGATGTCGGGCCATCAAATGATGTTGTATCAGGTAGTTTGTTTGTTTTTTCAGATTATGCCAGTGTGTTGTTTGATTCGGGGTCTACACATTCTTTTATCTCTGAAACCTTTTCTAGTAAAATGGGAATACCATCTCAAGAAATGACTCCTGAACTTTTGGTAAACACACCTGGGGGAAGTGTCGAGGAAAAAAGAATTTATAAGAATCTTCCTATCCTTATCTATGGAAAGAACCTACTTGCAAACCTTATTGTTCTACCTCTAGTAGAGTTTGATGTTATACTGGGTATGGATTGGCTCTCTATTTACCATGCTAAGATTGACTGTAGAGCTAAAGAAGTTTCTTTTCAGAAAGACTTTCAGTTTGTTTACAAGAATGAACCCTTACTTTTGATAACATATCATGAGGCCGAGAAACTTGTAAAAGATGGAAATGAATGTTACCTTGCACATGTCGTTGAAAATAAAAGAACTATTCAGATTAATGATGTGCCAGTGGTAAATGAGTATCCTGATGTTTTTCTTGATGAGTTGCCTGGAATAATACCAGATCGGGAAGTTGAGTTTACTGTTGACTTAGTTCCTGATGCTAAGCCAATTTCAAAACCCCCTTATCGAATGGCACAAATTGAACATTTAGAGTTGAAGGAGAAATTTCAAGATTTATTAGAGAAAGGTTTCATTAGACCTAGCACATCACCATGGGGTGCTCCTGTTTTATTTGTTAAAAAGAAAGATGGTTCTATGAGACTTTGCATTGATTATAGAGCTTTGAATAATATCACTGTTAAGAACAAATATCAATTGCCTCATATCGATGATTTGTTTGATCAGCTCCAGGGAGCTCAGTTTTTTTCAAAGATTGACTTGAGATCGGGGTACCATCAGCTGAAGGTAAAGGAGGCAGATATTCCGAAGACCGCGTTCCGTACGAGATATGGCAATTATGAATTTGTAGTAATGCCTTTTTGGCTAATCAATGCACCTACTGTATTCATGGAATTAATGAATAGAATTTTCTATGAGTTCTTGGATAAGTTTGTGGGGTTTTTCATTGATGATATTTTGGTGTTTTCTAAAAGTAAAGAGGAGCATGAAAAACATATAAGGGTTATCTTGCAAACCTTAAAAGAAAAGAAATTGTATGGGAAATTCAGCAAGTGTGAGTTTTGGTTGCAAAAAATTTCTTTCCTTGGTCACATTGTTTCTAAAATGGAATAACTGTTGATCTTGAAAAAAAAAGTTATGGAAGAATGGCCAAGACCCACAAATGTAACCGAGATTCGTACCTTCCTTGGTATGGAGGGCTATTACCGAAGGTTTGTTAGAAATTTTTCACGGTTATCTAGTCCAATGACTAAGCTAACTCGGAAGGGTGTTAAGTTTATCTGGACAAAAGAATGTGATGATTGTTTTCAGGAATTGAAAAGAAGATTGGTGAATGCTCCAGTTTTGGCACTACCTTCCAGGAATGGTGAGTTTGTTATATACAGTGATGCTTCATTGAAAGGATTTGGTTGCGTCCTAATGCAGAATGATCAGGTAATTGCTTATGCTTCACAATAGTTGAAAACTCATGAGGTAAATTACCCTACACATGATTTGGAAGTAGATGCTATTGTTTTTACTTTAAAAATTTGGAGGCATCATTTGTATGGAGTAAAGTGTGAAATATATACCGATCAAAAAAGATTAAAGTATATATTCACTCAGAAAGATTTAAACATGAGACAAAGGAGATGGCTGGAATTAATCAAGGATTATGATTGTACAATTCATTACCATCCGGGGAAAGCAAATAAAGTGGCTGATGCTTTGAGTCGAAAAAGTAATGCTTCATTAACAATGTCGCATTTGGAACGTGATCCTTTGGTTAAGGATTTTTTGAACTTTGGCATAGAAGTTGTTGGTGCAGGAAGTCCTTCTGTTTTGTTTCAGGTATCAGTGAGATTATCTCTATCAGATAGAATCAAGAAAGCACATAAGCAAGATAGTGAGTTGCAGAAAAAGGTAGAGCTGGTTCAGAAAGTTAAGTTGCCTGAATTCAACATTGATAATGATTGCGTTTTGAGATATGGGAAGAGATTGTGTGTGCCTTGTGATTCACAGTTGAAGAGAGAGTTGTTATGTGATGCTCATAGTTCTCCGTTTTCAGTTCATCCGGGCAGTACTATGATGTATAGAGATCTGTGGGAGTATTACTGGTGGGATGGAATGAAAAGAGATATTGCTGATTTTACTGTGAAGTGTTTGACTTGTCAGCAGGTTAAAGCAGAGCGGCATTTACCGAAAGGGATGCTTCAGCCTTTACAAGTGCCAGAGTGGAAATGAGAGAATATATCCATGGACTTTGTTGTTGGATTACCAAAAACATCTCGAAGTAATAATGAAATATGGGTTATTGTTGATCGCTTGACCAAATCTGCTCATTTCCTTGCTATAAGAGATACTTTCTCTCTTGATCAACTTTCCCGTTTGTATCTTAAAGAGATAGTCAGGTTACATGGAGTTCCTCTCTCCATTGTATCATATCGTGATCCCAGGTTTACTTCTAACTTTTGGAAAGGCCTTCAGATGTCGTTGGGTACTGAATTAAATTTTAGTACAGCTTTTCATCCTCAATCAGATGGGCAGTCAGAACGAACAATTCAGACATTGGAGGATATGCTACGAGCTTGTTCTATGGATTATCAGGGAAGTTGGGACCAACATCTTTCTTTGGTAGAGTTTTCATATAATAACTGTTTTCATTCCAGTATACAGATGGCACCATTTCAGGCATTATATGGGAAGCGGTGTCGAACTCCAGCTTTCTGGGATGAAGTGGGTGAAAGGAAGTTGATGGGACCATAATTGGTAGAAGAGATGGCAGAAAAAGTTCAGCTGATTCAGAAACACATGAGAACAGCTCAGAGCAGGTAGAAGAGTTATGCGGATAACCGGAGGAAGGATCTATCTTTCGAGGTAGGTGATCATGTTTTTCTCAAGGTTTCTCCTTGGAAAAGTGTGATGAGATTTGGTAAGAAAGGAAGGTTGAGTCCAAGGTTCATTGGACCATACGAAATTCTGGAGAGAGTTGGATCAGTTGCATACCGAGTGGCTTTACCTCCGAGTTTATCGCAGGTACACAATGTTTTTCACATTTCAATGGTGAGAAAGTATATACAAGATCTATCTCATGTTTTGAGTCCCGAGGTAGTTCAGCTGGAAGAGAACCTATCTTATGAGAAACAACTGGTCCAGATTCTTGACCACAGGGAGCAAGTGTTACGGAATAAGGTGATTCACCAGGTAAAGGTTTTGTGGAAAAACCACATTATTGAAGAGGCAACATGGGAATCTGAAAATGCAATGAGGGATAAGTACCCCAATTTATTCGATAAGTAAATAAATTGCGGGGACACAATTTTCTAAAGGGGGGAAGGATGTAACATCCCAAGTAAGTAATGAATAATAGATATTTTTTTCAATGTCTATTAATGATTAAGGTAGTGTTATAGAGGCTTAATTTGAAAATAAATACAATCTTATGCATGGAATACACTAATATTCTTAAAAGATTGTTTTACTGCCTTTTGATGGAAAACCATTCTTGAATCTATATTTTGACAATTTTATAAACTATGTTTGTCAAAATAAACTTATCCTTTATGATTGCGACATCAAAATTTACCTTGTGTGAATTTTTGGTATTTTTCTGACAATGTTCATTTTTTAATGAATAGTGAAAAATACTGCATTTTACATCAAAACTGCTTTTTAATCTAATTTATTTATATGATTATATTATGTTTTGAATTGGTTTTGAAGTAAAATTAGAATATATTTTTACCATTTTTTCCAATGGTGGTCATCGGAATCAATTTCACTTTGAAATTAGACTTAAACTGGTGTCAATCTTTTGATACTTATTGTTTTGTAAAAACACGCTATTTGCTCTGGCAGCGGGAATTAATTATTAAATTAATTAATGTGACTTATATGATTTTAATTTAGTAAAAAAGACTTCATTTTTGAATTCAGAATATCGAATATAGCTTAGGGTGAATTTTTGGTAATTTTCTGAAAAACTTCAATTTTTGATGAATAGTGAAACCACTAAGTGGTAATCAAGCAAACTGATTTTTCAGTTAAATGAAAGTTTACCACTAATGTGTATTGAATTTTTAAAATCTGACATACATGGTTGTCATTAAGAAGTAAAATGTGGTTCAATGAGATTAAAATAATTTTTTGGTGAATAGTAACTTATTAAGTTTTTAATCGCGATTAGTGGTAATTAGTGTAGTTTAATGTATAAATAATGCTTTAATAATATGAAATGACCTAGAAACATGTCCCAACCTTATTGTTTGTGTCATGGCCGACCAAGACAATCCATGGGTCAACTTGGGGACCCCATGGGGACATTTTGGTTGGGAAATGACATAAATAACTTTTTATTTAATGTAAAGGTAAAAATGACACAAACATAATACGTTTTACGAAAAAAAATTTTACATGGGGTTATAAAGATCAGATATTTGATTATAAATAGTCATTGGAAAGCTAAAAATATTTCCTACATCATAGTATTTGTTTATTATTTTTAGACATTAAATAAATTAAATTATTTATGACATAATAATGATGCAGCGATGACATCATTATTTGACGATTTAAATAAAATGGAAAGATAATGTAAAATCTATGAACTACACATGGCCAAAACCAATTGGATGAGTGGATTTCGAACCCTTATGACCTTATCCACGAAATATATCAATGTGGGACCTTTTCAAACCGAAACACATTTTCAAATAAAGTAATATTTCTTTACTTTCCAAAAGTGCCCCTCCTCTCCTATTATAAAAGGCACCCACCTCTACCTCATTTCGCACACTCCTCAAGCCTTTGGCTCGGACAAACCCTTCCCATTTACTCTCTCCACATCCCTCTCCTCATCCTATAGGATTACCTCTGGGCAGAATCCTTTCAAAGGAAGCCTTTAGGCTCAAATCAAAAGGAGTTACACTTTTAAAGGTAATTCATTCTCTCATGTTCATTTGTTTTATTTTGCTTCTCGAACCTCCTAAACTCTTTTTATTTACTTATTTTGTAACAACACCAGTATCTTCAATATACTAGGATGTTTTTATAAGTTATATTTGAGCTACACACTCACAGAACTACATCAAATGGTTAAAGAACATACGGTTTCCGTGGATTGAGAAATTCTGTCTCCCGAAACGATGATTGTTCAATACTCATTTAACACCTTCAAAGGTGGCCATTATGATGTCACTATTTTTATATATGATATATAATATGTTTATGTTTTCCTTAAGCTTCTGTTTTTTTTCATTTTGGGCATACCTTTATGGTTTCCATTATGGGTAAACACGATAACTTCATTTTAGGAAGTGCGGACTACCGCCCCCTGAAAGTGATTTGATTCGTTAATACCATATGTGGGATGTGTAAAGGATAAAGTTAATGATATTATATATGTTATTATACTGGAATTATAATATACTCTTATATCATTATGATTCCATTCCAAAAAATATGAAATAGAAATGGAAGTAGCGTTCATGCGTACGTACGGCTTACCGTCTCCATGAACGGTGCATTTCATTTCTTATCTCTAAATGTGATGTAATATTATAAATACATGTATATGATGAATATATATGATATATATGTTATCCAAATAATTAATATCATTCTGGATATAACTAAACTATGACCAAATTAACAACATGTAAGTGTAAGAAGTCTATTTTTGACTTAAGAACCAAATACCGACAAAATGAACATTATTAACTTAACTGATTACATGATGTTCATAACATGGTATAAAAGGAATAATGAACTTGAAAAAGATTCATAAGCAAGTAGAGATTAACTCAAGTTTATTATTCCGGAGATTAAATAACGGTCGGGTCAATTCGGATACGAGGTATGGGACTTCATCTCAATCTCCTTTCATTGAGGCATATTTTATTTTATACACAACTTTATTTTATACGGTGTATAAACCCCTTTGACTTTTACGTTTATTCAAAAGGAATATTTTTTATACGAAGCATTTACTAAACGACAAAAGGGAATGTTTTTGTCGTACGTATGCGGCGACAACGACTTCTCCGCCGTCGTGACCGTTATTTGAGTTTCGGCTTCCTCTACAAGCCATACCTTCTTTTTAAAAGAAAAATAAATTCCATGTTTTAATTTTCTTTTATTTTGGTATTGAAAATGGTTTTCAAAATGTTTTTTGTGTTGTATTGATATCTTGTGATTGAAATGTGGAAATGTTATGTTTCCTTTATGAATGTTTTATGTGATACGATTATGTTATGGTTCTTGGGCATTATTATGAAGACGGGTGGTTCCGTGATAAACTAAGGGCGGGTGAGCCCGATATAGCTCTCCAATGAATTGGGTAACGCGAAGGAGTGAAACGTTAAGGTTTCTCCGATGAGATTTAGGGAATATACTGTGATGGGTATTCCAAACGTAACCAAGAGGGTTACTCCCTACGTAAGAATGTTATGAATGCCTCAAGTTACCTTTATGTCTTATGATTTCTATGATTTATTCATGATTTTATAAGGTATGTTAATGTGCCTTTGTTTTATGGGTAAAGTATGATTTCATTATTATGTGTATATGAACTCATGTTTCCTTTCCATGTTTTTTTTATAACCCATACTGAGTTTTTATGCTCATCCCAAGTTTTTGAAATGTTTTTCACAGGTCAAGGGAAAGGTACATGATAAGATGATAGAGTCAAGGATGTGTCAAGAAATAATCCATTTTTATTTTAAATGTGTTTCCATTGATGGGAATGAAGAATACTATCTTTATGTAACCACTTTGTTTATATGTGGAATGTAATGCAAGTTTTATGATCTAATTCTCTAAAACTCTAAACCTGAAAATATCCTCAATGTGTAATCTTGTAATAACTCAAGATTAAGTAAGGTTTAAGGCTGGTGCCTTATAATAAGAGGGTTATCCTTAATATGAGGTGTATTCGGAGATAATCGTAAATCATATAGACGAGGATCTACAAAAAAGATAACTCAACAAGTCAAATTGTTATGGGAGAAGAAAAAGTGTGAGGTCAAAGAATGGGAATAATAAAGGGTGATGATACAAAAGCACCGTCAATTTTTAGTTTATGAATTGTATTTTGTTGGAAAATGTTTTGAATGGGTAAACAATATAATTAAATGAATTTTTTTAAATTAAACTCTATTTGAGGATGAATAAAATTATTTTTATGTAATTATTTTATAGAGAGAAGATGTAAAATTTTTTAGGAATATTAAATCCATTCAGATCTAAAATAAAGTTAATCATCATAAATTATAATAATATAGCTATCGAATAGTTATTTTATGATATGTATAGATATTTTTTTATGATAATATCTAATTGATAAATATATAAGAAGTGTCGACATCAATGAGAAGGATAATACATTATGAAACCCATTTATCTGATGTCCCCCAGGATAAAAAATTACAGGTATTTTACATTGATCAAGACAAATAAAAGATTCAATGAATAAATAAGAAGAAAATTGATTTGTGGGATATGTTTATACTTATTGAGATCACAACCAAAACCATGTTTTATAATCCACCCTCAGGAAAATATCACGTTCATGCACCTTACAATTTTGGAATATGCTATTGTAATAATGTTTTATGTATAAAGACTATAATAGTATAAAATTGAATATATTGTTTAAATAATTATTTTATTTATCTTTTATGATTGAAAATAATTATTTAATGTTATGATAATGTGTTGATAAAAATTTTATATAACACACATTGTTTTTTGGGAATTATATAGTTTAACTCAAGATACTCTATTTTAATGAATTCATGAATATTTGGAAACAAATTTTATATAAATATAATAATAATATTAAATATTTTTTATTGAATTAAAATGATTATTTACTTTTACAATGTCACATAATTTTTATATGGGTTAAATTTTATTATTGTAGAAAAACAAATATTTTTAAATAAATGTGGATTTTAATTCAATTTGTTAAATATCATGCTTATAGATTATTTTGGATAAAATAAATAAATTTTTTGAATTCATCATGTTGATATTTTCCAACTGTGTTTGGTTAATAGTTTTTGGGGAAAGATGATTTTTTTTATAATTAAATATTTCATTCATATAAATTATTTTTCTTGACACCATAATGTCCAAAAAGTGTTGTAATATATTAAATATGTGATATCCACAACCAAATTTGTATTTAAACATTAAAATAATGATTTTTTTGTTATTATTATAATTTGATAAAACATTTATGATTCCTCATAAATAAATAATATATATCATAGTTTTAAAATCAATTCCAAATGAAAAGTACTCACATCCACATCCCAAATAGTATTATTTTAATTATATATATTATTAAAAATTTAAAACAATTTAAAAAAATTAAATGTTTAGGAATCCTTTTGAAAACCAATGGTATGGTTAGTGTATATGAATAAATTTTTTTATTCAGGCCATTTCCAATGTTTGGAAATTAATAATGGAATCCCCCCCCCTTTTTCTATAAGTACCCACCCAAACTACCATTCATATTTACTAAAAACCATGGCAATTGAAATAATTATACGGTTTATACGGTTTATAAACCCCTTTGACTTTTACATTTATCCAAAAAGGAATCATTTTATACGAAGCATTTTACTAAACGTCAAAAGGTAATGTTTTTGTCGTACGTATGCGGCGACAATGGCTTCTCCGCCGCCGTGACCATTATTTGAGTTTCGGATTCCTCTACAAGCCATACCTTCTTTTTAAAAGAAAAATAAATACCAAGATTTAACTTTCTTTTATTTTGGTATTGAAAATGGTTTTCATAATGTTTTTTATATCAATGTGTTTTATTGATATCTTGTGATTGAAATGTGGAAATGTAATGTTTCCTTTATGCATGTATTATATGGTACAATTATGTTATGGTTCTTGGGCATTGTTATGAAGATGGGTTGTTTCGTGATAAAATAAGGGCGGGTGAGCCCGATATAGCTCCCCAAAGCATTGGGTAAGGCGATAGGCTTAAACGTTAAGGATTCTCCGAAAAGATTTAGGGAATATACTGTAATGGATATTCCAAATGTAACCAAGAGGATTACTCCCTACGTAAGAATGTTATTAATGCCTCAAGTTACCTTTATCTCTTATGATTTCTATGATTTATTCATGATTTTATGAGGTATGTTAATGTGCTTAAGTTTTATGCGTAAAGTATGATTTCATTCTTATGTATACATGTAATCATGTTTCCTTCCCATATTTTTATATCCCTTACTGATCATTTTATGCTCATCCCAAGTTTTTTGAAATGTTTTTCACAGGTCAAGGGAAGGGTACATGATATGATGATACTGTCAAGGAACTGTCAAGAAAGAATCCATGTTTTATTTTAAATATGTTACCGTTGATGGTAAAAATAAATATTATCTTTTATGTATCCACTTTGTTTAAATGTGGAATGTAATGAATGTTTTATGATCTAATTATCTAAAACTCTAAACCTGAAAAGATCCTCAATGTGTAATCTAGTAATAACTCAAGATTAAGTAAGGTTTAAGGCGGTGGCCTTATATTTGGTATCAAAGAGAGGTTTAGATAACTTTATAGGTTAGGGTATTCTTTAAGCATAAGTGACATTACCTAATGGTTAGGATTTCAGAAAGAGTCCTAGTTTTAGATAAATTGAATGAGTAAGTATATCTTAGTGTTTACCTTCATAATTAGTACATGATGGTTTTGTTGATATACTCACACTGACAATTCTGTTTTTAGTGAATGGATGGATCTAGAAGGCACCAATGAGACAACAGGTTTAAAGGAAACTAGGTGGTTCTCTGATTAAGATACTAGAAAAAATGGGGGATTCAATGAGGAAATTCGTGGTTGTTCTAAACCAACTATCAATGAGTCATGATCAACCAATTGAACCATGGTATGATCTGTAATGCATCATGTACGAGATGACCAATCGATGTGGAAGTTCAGGTAATAATTATAAAGGTAACCATTAGAGTTTATATGATCCTTACTTTTGAGGTAATTATGGGTTATTATATGGTATGATGGAAAATTAAAGGCATGTGATAAACTTGAGGTTAAAATATGTTATGATCATTTTTGAAGATTTTATCTCGTTTTGGGGATTGTTTTAAGAATTATATAGTTTTGGAAAAAGGACAACACGCAGACCATGTGACAACCCGTCGCGTCGGACAAAGCTGCGGGAATCGAACCCACAACCAAAGTGCGACTGGTATTTATCGCCTACCACAGGACTACGTGAAGTCCCTGGTTAGTGTGACTAATTCATTTTAGTTAGATTATTTTAGGAATCAAGAGTAAGTTTATTTTGGTTTATCTATGGAAATTTATTAACCTATCACGGAGGATATGTGATTAGGTTAATTACTCTTCAATACAAGACTTTAAGAGAAACTGATGTTGTTTGGAGAGAAATGTTACGATTTAACTTGGAAAACTAGGTGACTAAATCCTTAAAATACTTGGGTTTCAATATTAGTTTGGTTTACTTTGATGAATTTTATGCAAAAATTATTTATCGAATGGTCCTCGTTGAACTTTGGGTTTTGTTGGACAAATTTTGGAGATTAATAATAGATTTTATTTTTATAAAGGGTTATCCATTTCTGGATTATCTAATCTTGTACTATCCTTTTTGTTTTTGGTTTTGGATAATGTCTAAAAACATGGGAATTATATAGTTCTCTTTTTTGGATTAGGTGATTCTCTAGAAGTTGATTATAGTACAGTTAATGTGAACAAGTCTTCCTAAATACTTGTATTATGGAGAAAATATGAGTTTGTGTAAGAAATATAATAAAATATGGAAGTCAAAATGATAATTGATTATGTTTCCTTATGAAAAAATTCTTCAATAAAAAGAAACCTAAAACAAAAATGTTTTCTATTAACTTTTCCTACTGGGGAATCAAATGCAGTTTAACCCATCACAAGTTTGTGATTTTCTTGTGGTTAAATTTCTCCTAAACGTGTTTTGTATCACTCTCCATCAGAACATGCCCCTATGTTTTCTCCTCCATGTCCTTGTTTTCCTACATGGAATCCTAGTATGGGTTAACTCGGGTGACCTCTGTACTTCTCTTTCATTATTTTAAATGATTGTTTTACCGACTCTTGTTCCGATGTGGGACATTCATGGATGTTTGCAAGCCCAATTTTAAAATTGTGAGGATGCAGTTCCCAAAAGGGGGGAGGGATGTAAAACCCCAGGTAAATAAAGAGTATGAAATTTTCACATTTATCCATATTTTTGAATAAAATATTAATATAACTTTAAAGGGGACGCTATTCTCAATGGCGTACCCAACACGCAACAACGAGTTTCATGGGAATCGTAGGTTTCACTCTAATAATAAAATAATATTATTTTAAATGGTAGTTAACACCTAGCTGTTGTGATGTTGGGAATGAATATAACTAACTAAAAAATGATTATATATGTCTGTCAAATATTTTTACTTTTTACAATAAATGTTAGAGGATTAAAAATGCGAATGAATCCAATTTTAAGCATAAACATTCTAATATTCTTTATAAGGTCGATTAACCGCCTTTTGATGGTGAAACTATTTTAACTAAAGGGAATGTTTTTGTAGTACGTATGCGGTGAAAATGACTTCTCCACTACCATGGCCATTATTTGAGTTTCGGCTTCCTCTACAAGCCATACCTTGTTTTTAAAAGGATAATAAATACCATGATTTTCTTTACTTTTATTTTGGTATTGAAAATGGTTTTCAAAATGTTTTTTATATCAATGTGTTTTATTGATATCTTGTGATAGAAATGTGGAAATTTTATGTTTCCTTTATGCATGTATTATGTGGTACGATTATATTATGGTTCTTGGGCATTGTTATGAAGACGGGTGGTTCCATGATAAACTAAGGTCGGGTGAGCCCGATATAGCTCTCCAATGCATTGGGTAACGCAAAGGGGTTAAACGTTAAGGTTTCTACGAAGAGATTTAGGGAATATACTGTGATGGGTATTCCAAACGTAACCAAGAGGGTTACTCCCGACGTAAGAATGCTATGAATCGCTCAAGTTACCTTTATGTCTTTTTATTTCTATGATTTATTCATGATTTTATGATTTATGTTAAAGTGCTTATGTTTTATGGGTAAAGTATGATTTCATTCTTATGTATACATGTACTCATGTTTCCTTTCCATATTTTTATATCCCTTACTGGGATTTTTATTCTCATCCGATGTTTTTGAAATGTTTTTCACAGGTCAAGGGAAGGGTACATGATATGATGATAGTGTCAAGGAAGTGTCAAGAAAGAATCCATGTTTTATTTTAAATATGTTTTCGTTGATGGGAAAAATGAATACTATCTTTTATGTAACCACTTTTTTTAAATATGGAATGTAATGCATGTTTTATGATCTAATTCTCTAAAACTCTAAACCTGAAAAGATCCTCAATGTGTAATCGTGTAATAACTCAATATTAAGTAAGGTTTAAGGCTGGGGCCTTATAATTAATGTATAATTTCATATTTATGTTTAATAATTTTCAATTAAGTATTACTAACATAGTAATTGTTTTCTTATACAGGTGGATTCTTTTGTTCGAGATGGGGTGCTCAGTTTAACATCCATGCTTTCCCTCACCTATAATCTTTTTAACCAGTTAGTGGTTCATTTATCACACTCTTTCATGTTACCTATAATTCCTTATTATGAAGAGACATAATTCTTCCTCCACTTAATAACCGATTTAATCTTGATGTTTAAATACTCAAATCATTATCCTTATAATTAATGTATAGTTTCATATTTATATTTAATTTATTTCATTTTTATATTTCTCACATAATAATTATTTTCTTATATAGGTGGATTATTTTCTTCGAGCTGTGGTGTTTTGTTTATCATTCTTGCTTCTTCTCTTATAATACATTTTCTACCATGAAGTGGTAAATTTATCACTTTCTTTTAGGTTGCCTCCACTACCTTTGTAGGAAGCGGAATGATAATTTCGCTGCTCAATCACAAATGTAATCTTGGTGATTATACACTAAAATTATTGTCCATATTATTAATGTATTATTTAATATTTATTTTTAATTTATTTATTATTATTATTACTCACATAATAATTATTTTCTTATATAGGCGGATTCTATAGTTCTATTTGATGTCGGTTGTTTGAAGCTTCTCATATAGTGTTTAAAGTTTGAAAAATAAAGTAAGTTGAAATGGTTCTAACATTTACCATTAAGATTATATTTTAATGTATGTAACAATTTTTATTTATGGAATTGTTTAAATAAATGAATGAAATTAATATAATATTTTAATTTTCACCATTTTTTGTAAACATAATATCATTTAAATTTTGTATTTGGACATGTTTTATTGACATATCTAGCGTGTTTCTGTTGCTTCGGGTGTTGTGGTGTGCAGTAATCACACACTAAAATGGTGCTCTAGTGCAATGTTAAACCATATTTTATTATGGTCATTCATCAATTATTTTAATTCATGGATAAATAAAATCATTATCAAATCCTTTTAATTGGGAAAAAATGAATTTATGAGCGATTCTAAAAGTGGTGATAAATGTCTACTTTAAATGTTCTTCTACATCGATGAAAAAAAATTATTTTATCAAAATTTTCAAAAGAAATCATAAATTTATTATTTGTTAGATAATTTTTTAGCAGTGATAAAAGTCCCCATTATTTTCAGTTTTTCAGTGCTGATAAAAGTCATGGGCTTTTAACATCGCTCATGTTATCAGTACATTTCTAACACTGATAAATTCCATTTCTAGCATCGTTAAAGGAATGTTTTTTAGTAATGATTTAAAAAGATTGTTTTATTTGAGATTTATTTGGAATAAAATTTGGATTATAATTTTATTTATCATTGGTAATGGTGAAGTATGTTTTACATAATTTGACAATGAATGTTCCATAATTTTAGTTCAAAAATATTATTAATCTCCTTGTCTTTTTAAAAGTGTTTTTTATGGGAGAATAATTTTCTAAAATATTTTAATTTTTTTTAGATAGAAATATTTTTATTTACTTGTTATGAAATATATTTCTATGGTTAACGAGAAAATATTGTCTTTTTGGATGTGTATAATTCTGATAAAATTACAAATGATACCACATGTGATTTTCAAATTGAATATTCGCTCAATATATAATGGTATACATAAGGAATTAATAAGGTATAAGTGTTTCTCAATAGTAATATCATTACAAAATTATTACCTTGACATTTTAAAATAATGGAATATTCTCTAAATATATATGGATTACCTTTTACATGTTTAACAATACATAACTAAATTAAGAAGGGGTTTTCAAGCCTCGCTTGCTAGAAGTTAACAAATTACATGACTATCATTGTAAAAATCATAGGAATCCAAAATATTCAATATGATATTTAATTGTTACTCATGTGTTTAAGAGTCTTGAAATTAGTATAATGCTCAATACATAAGGTTCAAACATGATTATCTGTAAGGGATACTCTTGTTCAAAAAAATCAAAAAATATTATAATGTAGAAAATGAAATGAGTTAATCAAGATGTTATGAGAGGGTTAATATAGTATATAATTATTGTAAAAGAAATTATGTTTCTAATAAATTATATCAATATAGATAGTCATGGTTAAAATTCTCAGGCTATGGAAATTATCATTCCACAACACCCAAACACAACTGTACGAGTTTCTTTAGGTAGTGGGTTGTAGTATCTTAATTGCATCATGGAGTGTCCTCAAGTGTTAGTAGCATAAATTATCTCTCTTTTCTTGTTAGCAGCATAAGTAGTCCGATAATAACTCAAACTGACCATAGGTAGTAGATCCAAGATTATTTATAGCCAAACAGATTGTTCCATATCGCGACATTGGGGCCACACCATGAAGGGTGTATGGTAGAGGAATATCATCAGTAGACAAATAGGGCATTCCATGATGGACATATTGTGTATTTTTTTTCCTAAGGATTAGTTTATCATTAGAGGATCTTAAATTTTAAACCGCTTTTCAGATTCTCTATTTATGGAATTTCCTAAAATGGGTGGATTGAGATCTTACCACTTAATATTAAGAACTTCCTCATATTTATTCCATGGAAATTGTGGTGGGTTTTCATGATGTTTAGGATATGTATGGATCCATATTTCTTGACTCATATTCTTATTAACAACCAATGATTAGGTTTTCGCTTAGAAAATTAATTTTTATTCATCCAACAGGGGAATGATATAATTATCTTCATACAATATGGGTTTTTTTGAGTTCATTAAATAAGATCATGAGAAGAATAAGAATATTTTTTCATGTGATATCATTTAGATATTTAAATTCCTTGGGTAATTTTTGGGATTTATTTTTATTGTGGGGGAAATTATTTTTTGTGAGTAATTGAAAATTTTATTCATTTTTAAGCCAATGTTCCCAGTAGAAAATAAGGATGGTGTGCATCCCATCCCTCAAGGTATAAGACCTAGGAAAACACTTGAAAATTATTAATATGTTTATTTAAAAATAATTATTGAGTAATATGTTATAGGAATAATTCTGATATATAAAAATATGTTTTATTTTGTTTTTATAAACTTTTTTCCGATATGTTAAATGCTCTGTAATTGTAAATGAAGGCTACATTATCTTATTCAATATAAGGGATATTGATAATTTTTAATGAAATAGATCTAAATAAGAATTGTGTTTTAATAAAATTTTTGTATGATTAATGAATTCTATTATGTAACACGCGATATATAAACTAGAAACATGTGTGTTTTCATCCAAAGTCAAAAAATAAACAATACCATTTAAATCAATTTGAGATAATTTATGTGTATTGGGATATGGTGGACCTTTTTCACAATAAACATGATTAATCGGTTATCGATCATTGTAGAATTGACCCTGAAAATATTCTATGTGTTATATGTACCCTATAAGGGTACAAAATAAATTATTGGATACATTTGAACTTGATATAGAATCCACTATTTCCCTCTCATTTATAGATTGTTATAGACTATGAATGTTTAGATTAAGGATACACCATAGTAAGAATTTTTACACAGGTAAGGTTTGTGAGGATCATCTTTGCACGACATGAGAATTAAATGATCAATATTACTTCCATTCTATATTAAAAAAAGATATATAATATTTTTTTGTTGATTTTTTCATAATAAAATAATTTCTATGATGAGGTATATTTTGTAATTATAACAGCGCAAATGTCACCAATATTATGGAATGATATATGAACACACAAGGTGGTGTTTAGTAATTATTATATACTATTAGACCACAATAGCTACACTAGTTGTTTTTCTCTAAAGTGATTATGAATATTGGAGCTGACATATTTTTATACATATATGAATGTGGTATAGGGAATAGGTTGTCTACATTAGATTCTAAATATTGATATTTTGGGAGTTCCCAAACCATCTTAGTACAATAAATGGTCATATCTAGGTGATCCAATTATCTTATGAGGATTCTGAAATTTTTTTATAACAAATTCATTTACCAATCCCCACCATGATTTTATGTCCCTTAAGGAAAATAAAATAGTGGTGGGGTTAGAGATAAAATTACCATTTTATATGTTTTGGTTGACACCAATCCTACAATAAAGAATGTAATTGTAGTGCTTGAGAGTAATAAAAACCTGAGGGCCAGTGGGTCACCATGAGAATAGTTTTTTCATCATGGGAATGGGAGGAAATAAATAGTAGTAGATCTCAATTATAGATTATTTTATACTTGCTATGATGACACCCTTGGGAGTTGGGATTAACTTGAGATATAATCTAACCTCATAGGTGGAGGCTAATTATAAACCCCATTATAAGATTTTGTGGACACTTCATTGATCACAAGTCCTTTTATAATCATTAATTATAGGAAAAAAACATTTATGGTCACTGGTAGAAAATAGAGATAATAATTTGATTGTGGGGTTAGGCTATTATGTAAATCTCTAGAGTTTGTTTTTTTCTAATAAAATCTGAAACATTTAAATTATATAAATTATTATAGATAGTTTGGGTTATTATTCATTAATTTCCAAACACCCCATTATCAAAGAATTATATTAATTTATTTCCCCTGACTTATAATAATAGTAATTATTATTATGAAATTCATTTATCAAAATATAATTTATTATGTAAACTGTTATTAATTTTTTGTTATATTAAGTAGAATATAACATTTATGTTGTGTCCCAAAATCTATCATTCAATCCACCATAGAATATATATGGAAATGATTAATAATAAATTAAATCATAATAATAATATTTTTTTATATTAATAAAATAATATTATATTAACTAAATAGAGAAATGAAAATTTATTTTTTATATTCACATGCCTGAAGAAATATTTTTATTATTCTATTCACTAAAATTTTGGATTAAAGAATATTTATTTGTTATAATATATATATAAAACATCTGATTAAATTTAAATCAAAAAATCTAACATCAAATATATTATTGTTGAATTTATTATATCACATTCTGACCAAAATTTTCTTGTATTACATTACGTAATTTTGGTCATTAATAATTCCATTGGAATTAATGATCTATTCCAATGAATAAAATTTACTACTTCATGTTTTGATAAATTTTTATCTTTATCGCATATTTAGTATACATGAATTAAGATATTCTATAGAATTACCATTATGTTGGGGGAATTTTCATATTATTTTTTGCATACTTGGTTTATTATTCTATAGTATTTTATGTTTGATTCCAAACAATTGGAAACCCAAAGGAAACTATGTGATAGTTTGTTTTGAAAGAGATTTTCCAAAATTCCTAAATATTCTATAAGGAAACCATGAAAAAAATAATGCATGCACATATTTAGTTATACTGTGGAAGATTTTCAATACTATAATATAGGTATTATGGCACTACATATAAACATATGTGGGTATTTTTTCTATTAGGTAAGGGTTCAATGCTTGTTAAACTATGGGACTTAATTTGTGGCTAGCAGATTTTTTAATCCCCAATTTCTAATTCTACCCACTCTAAAAAATTTAAAAATTTAAACCTTATCTATATCATTTTTCCAAGTCACACTAGTGATGGAATCCAAATCCCTATCAATATCGAATTTTTATTCCACTTCTATCATTTTTTGTGGTTCGCTTCATATTATGGAATTTGTTCTTCTATATATTCTTATTTTTCTTGTTCTATTTTTTTATTTATATTTATTTTACATTTGGTAAAAGAAAAATGGGATATGGTTGTCTCGTGGATATTTTTTGTAAAATTTAAGGATCTTAGTTAATTCATCTAATATTTATTCACCAGTATTAGTGGCTTTAATTATGTTTTCACACTGATGAGGTTGGTGTTTCTACAAATTCCTTTTATAAAGAACAATATTCAATTAGTAGGGCATTATAAATCTATATTGGAAATAAATTCTCTATGATATATGATTTAAGTATTTTTGAAAAATTATTTAGGGGATAAATATTATAAATAACGGTATTCTATTAGATTCCAATGATTTTTTATTTTTTTAATTATATTAACAGAAAATATTTTTTAAATAAATATGTTCTCATTTTGAAGTTGTTTTATAATTTGAATTGTTTTTTAGACATAATAATATTTTATGGTTAATATTTTTTTGAACGTTTATTTTATATTGGATTTATAGATTCTGATGAAATTAATGGTTTTTAATCAAATTAAGTAATCTTCAGTGGAAGACTTTTCTTATCTGGATGTTTTCATTCACATCCTATAAATGAACATAACTATATATATGTTAATAAATACAGATATATATGAGAATGGAGACCCAAAAACACACACACAATCATATAAATATAAATGTATATATGAATATATATTTATGAATATCTCATAAAACCTCCTAAATAAATATCGACGTCTCTGATCACCATTGGGATTTAAAATGTATCCAAAATTATAGTCCATTTGAAAATGTTTTTTATAAACAATTATTTAATTATTTTTTTAATGTAGTGTAAAATTTCTTCATAATACCTTTGGATATTTATAATACTTTAAAGGGAAAATAATAATTAAAAATCAATAGTAAAATAAAATTTTTTAGTCTGGGGTGGAACCATCAGATGACCTCTATGAAATGTGTGCACCCTCATGGACACCCTCTCATGGAAGGATGTGATATAATACATATGTTTAGGGAGATAATATTATTTATTAAATTATATTACATGGTTTGTTGTATGATATATTAGATAAGATAGATTCCAAATATCCCTAGATGTCAATCATCATGGGAACTTATGCATCTTAGTAAAGGATAACCAATGTCTTTATCTAGTGTTGATTATTTGTATCGGATCACCAATGGTTTTAGGGACTATTAAAGGTTAATCAACAAGTGAGGATAGTTTAGAGTAGCCATGTGGTTATATAATAATTTTTTTTGATATTCTGATAGATGATTGAAACCCTTGTATGTATAATTCCTCATAAAAACATGTTTAAATATTTCCCAAAATATTTTATAACTTTATATTTTAGGGCAATTTATTTATATTTCACCAATTCCTCAAATCATTATTGATCATATATATTATTCATTTTTTTATATTCTTTTATTCTATTCCTTATTTATGATAATGGTTTACTTTTGAAGATATATATCAAATTTATAAGAATTAATATGCCAAAGTGCAATTTGGAATAGTGCTTCAAAATGGTGAAGTCTAAAATTGATCTTTTAAAAGAAATATACTTGTATAGCATTTTATGGTCTCTTAAAATGATGTTATAGAGAAACTGGTGTTTTCATTAGTAAAACCTCATGGTTGGTTATTTAAATTTACAAATCCTTTCCGAGTATATTTTAAATCTTCTTTGTGAGTTGTTTTGAAATGAAAACATATGGATTTAATGGTCTAACTTACTTTGTTACCTTATGATCACAGCACAGTTGTGCTCAATGAAATCAATGGACCTGATATGTTTTATTATATTAGTGCTATGTTTTTAAATAACTATAGGAGAAGGATTTTTATATATAATGATAAAGAGTAAGAGAGAATATGAAGATCCAGTTAGATATGTTGGGTTTTCATTTATATCATAGTTATGTTGGAAAATTTGGGAACTTATTTGTAGTTTTTTTCAAAATATTTATTTGTAACTTGATGTTTATTATATAATTTTTTTTTACTATATTTGTGTTTTATTTTATAATTTATTATCCTATTACGTCTCTAACATAGAGGTAGAACATGTTAGGATAATGGTAGAAACCAGGTTATTATTGTTTAATTAATTGTTTAAATCACACCCAACAATTGTATTTTATGAATTTATTTATTTCCATTGGATCAAGGTGATCTAGGATTCTAAATATTTGTATTCTATACCATATTGGGTGCCCAAATCATTGGTTTTCTAAGGGTCATTCGTGAAATATAAGATAAAAATAAATAGAAAAAAATAATTACATATACTAAGTATAATATATATTACTAATAATAAATTCAATATAACATAATATCATTCTCGATATACTTATAGTGTGAACATCAATAACATTCTCTATGTGGAAGTATGTAAATACACATAAATTTAAATATTTTAATCAATAAAACAAAGGGAACCAATAATTTTTCTTTTTTTCTAAAAGGGAATCCCCATTTGTGGCCTTTTTGACCCCTCCACACATGTAAACCCCCCTCCCACACAAAGAGGTCACTCCCCTGAGGTAGCCCCCTAGTCGGGGAAGTATCTGTTTCCAGCCTAGATGGCAGAGCATCCTGGAGGATGATGACCTCGCAGTGAAGGTCCCTCAAGAAATCCGTTAGCTATTGGTTTGTGCCTCATTTTTCCCACATAGATGATACCGAGAAACCTAGAAATGCGGGTGGATCTCAGGGGAGAGGCTCTCCCTAAAATCGGACTCTCAGGATTTGAACCCTGAACCTCCCCTAATGAATAATTTCAATGAAAAAATTATAAAAAATTACCACTAATTTAATTATGTAATATAATCATTTTTTTTCATTCCATCAAACATGATATATGCATTTCACTATCCTACATAGTTAATTTATTATTTTTTCTCAATCTAAAATTAACTGATTGGAGAACAAACATGGTTATAAATTTATCCTAACATTTAAATTTTAATCAATAGGACAATGATACAATTTTCCACATACCCATAAGGGAAAATAATGTCATGACTTATTCAATTAACATCATATCACTTTTGACACCCCAATAATATCTGACCTCCCTAAAAGGATATGGACTTCTAATTTTCCTCCCTAAACAAAAATATGTTTTTCAAGATAAAAATTTAAGTTATTCTGATATATAAGAACCAATAAATGAATTCATAAGAATATCACACCTGAAATATTTATATTTATATATATATATATATAGAATTCATATTATTGGGATTTTCCACATAACCATAATACATTTATATTTTGATGTGTGATCTTCATAATATATAGTCTTTTTTTCTTATGACCCTCACCCCTATATAGTTAAATATAATCTATTTCCATCATATAAATGAATACTCTAAAATATTTCATATGTTTGTATGTATTGTAAAATAATTTCAATGTTCTCATTACATTATGAAATGACTACAATATATATTCTTCAAATAATGCAATGGGATTATCACCATAATATTTCCTAGGATAAATACCATCATGTGATAATATATTAATTTTTGTTATTCGAATAAAAAGTAAAATTTTATTTTTTAATTTGATGATAAATTCATAAATATGATTGACATCCAAGGTTAATCAGTATATAACTTCCTCACATGCATATAATTGTGAGTAGGTGGTAAATTTTTGCAATATAATAATTAGTTGTTAGGGGTGAGTATTAATGGATTATCTAAAAAATAATAATTTTCAAAGATGTTGGTCTACATAGAGAAGTAGGACATGTCTGGGACTTATGTAAGAGTTATTGCAACACTGTATGAAAAGATATCAAAACTCTGTAAGTGTTACTTTGAAAACCATCATTTATATAAATATTTATGGGGGGATATGGTTGATGCATGTCTATTTACAGTGATAGTAACCATTTTGATAGCAATTATAATTAATTATATAATATTTAATAATGGAACATCACATTCATTTATTTTTACATGATTATTTAATATTTTCAAATGTAATGTGACTTTTAGGTCTTATTATGTGGGAATAATCACAACAGTAGGAGTGAGATATGAGGCGCATTTAGTTATCCCTATAATTTTACCATGATTGGTTAAATAACAATAATATTTGAAATTCGAGTTCATGAGGTTAAATGTATTATTTCATCATTTAAAATTCATGGTTAATGAAAATAATTTTTTAGAATGAGTATTACTGTCAGTTGTTTCTTATTATTTTCCAGAATGAATAATCATAACATTTAATGTAAAATATTATATATTTAAATGAATTTATGGTTAGGTGGAGTGTGTAGTGTGATCCTTATTAGGTATGTTGTAAGGATTTTTTATAGGGTCTATTGAAGGGAATGTATGGATGTAATTTATATTATAGTATATTTACATCTCAATTCCCTTCTACGGTATATCTATGGAACCCCATGAGACAAGGATATAGAGATACTTTTAATTCGGTGTCTTAGAAGAAACTTTAAATATTGAAGGGATATCACATGTAACCTGAATTAATATGGGAGATAAAATTTTTATAAATAATACTAATCCAAAATGATTAATTTGACCAATTATTTCCCTATGTGAAGAATTCAATTTTATATCCATGAATTCTGATTGTATCATATAATTTTTATTGTGTAATATAAGATAATGTAGGTAAGAATTAGAAAAATGTATCACATAACTTAAATTGAAGATATATTTCTATTGTTGAATGGAACAATTTTTTGTGATCAAACTCTAGTAGGGTTATTAGAACATAAGGGTAAAAGTTATGTATATTCTAAAAATTGATTGTAGTGTTGATATGGGTGTTATAATTTTCTGTTCATTTTTTTTGGAATAACAAATAGACATATAGTTTTGAGGCCATTAATGAATATAATATTCTAAATATACATGAATTAATTTTATTTATATTTATGGTTGAAAATATAATTTATTCAACATCATATGGTTATCATGTGATAAACCTAGAGATCATTTTTAAAATTTTCCTAATCATTGGCATTATTTAAATCTAACTAATATAAACTACTAGATTCATAGAGTATATTTACATGGTAAGTGGATTTTAAATAGATGTATTTATACTATTCATGAGAATGATAATATACAGATTTCATGGGAATGATTAGGAGATGTCTTTTTTATAGGGTAATTTTTTGGTTTTTTATATAAATTATTATCACTATTTTCTTAATTATTTTTTGATGTCCCATCCTGTAGTGTTTTAAAAAATTAAGGGAGTAATTATATGATATAATGAAATATTTAATGGGGGATTGATGGGTCAAATAGATGTATTTTTGAGACACAAGTCTCGATTCTTCTCAAAATTAAAAATTGGAATCAGAATATTTATGAGGAATCAAGATTACCCAAAGGATGTGTCAGTATTCATGATTGTAAAATTTTTATATATGATTTTAGGTACCCGATACTTCATGAAAAGTGATATTTTACTATAATATAGAATTATATATCATTATAAATACAATTTTTATAAATATTGATTAATATTTGGAATCAATATTTAAATGTATATATGGAGAATAATGATATTGATGTATATTTCTTCATATTAAAACATAAAATTAAGAAATAATATTTAATATTTATATATCTTATCCATTGATATTTATATGGGTTCTATTAAAGGAAATGGGAATGGAATGGTGGATTCCATGGGAATATAATATCTATCATTGAAAATGATGAATGTTGCTGAGTTGTGGATGTGTGTAGGGGAGGTTAATAAATTTTTATCTGGAGGCGATGATAAAGATTTGGGATTTAATTGTTTATATCCTCATTATTACATTATTGTTGGTTAATTGGGCACATGAGGGGAATTAGTGAGAAGAGGACTATGGGAGTATTTAGGACACTAAACTTTTTTTGGAGACCATCAGAAAATATATAGATGTGTTACATTATATTATTTAACACCTAGGATGTATTATGGTTCTTATTGATCTCAGAATTAATGTATTTAATTAATTTAATCATTTGATTTGGTATGTTCATCATATATCTATTAGAATATACATTAACATTATACTCTAGTTCAATTAGTTAATAATAATGAATTACATGGTTGAATTGGTTCCTCTATTCTTTACCTTCCAATAATTGATTCTGGGGCATGGATAACCTTATGATTTCTTATAACCATTAACATTTCTATCATGTAAATTAGATGATACTTCTTTATAAATTATTAATGGGTTAATAAGCCCACCAAGAAATCATAATGGGGCTTTTGTTATACAGGATCAACTAACTCGGTCTACGCATTTCATATCATTATAAGAACCGTTTTTAGTTGATCATCCTAGAATGAATAATATTAGGGATATAACCATATATTATATTTTTCCAATGCCTTTTACATAAAATAGATATCCTAAATTCACATCATAATTTTATAAGGGTCTTAAAAATGATATAGTGACTTAGTTTATGATCTCTATGGAATAATATTTCAAATAGATGGGTAGACCAAGTATATTTTTTATGTTTTAGGAGATTTGATTCATGATTTTGTTCTTGATTTTCAAAAATCTTAATATGAATATCATCTATTAGCGGATATCATTTATAATAATCATTTTTCGTAATAAAATAATATGTAATTGTAATAGGTTTTATATAGTCCCACAAGTTTACCTATATTATGATGGAGTAAATGGTCTAAGTGGTGTTATATTGGGAATAATGTGATGTTAAAAATTATAGACCATCTTATAATTATGCGATGATACTTAGGCATAAATAGTTGTCAAAAAAATTGTTTTAAATAATATAACATCATTTTGGTGATCAAAATATGACCATGTTCCATGTTTTCGTGAAGTAAAATATGATTAATATTTTATTAAATATAGTAAATAAGGAAAAATTTAATACTTATGAATGTGGTGTGGTTGGTGGCATGTATTAATCATACATTAATATGTTTCTTCAGGATTCCAACCCCACATGCATGATGGATATCGGAAGGGTCATGTGGATCTTATGTACATGGTATCTCAAATTTTTAACACTCATGAAAATAAGTTAATTCAAGATAATATTGGCGAGATTTAAATTTTTTAGGAGATGCATGATCATACCCTATAAATATCACTGTGCCTAGATGGTTTCCCAAGATCTTTCTATATGGCATACCAAAATTAGTTTAGTAATGATCCAGTGAAGCATATGAAATACTTATTCTATGGCGGCCGTCTTTTTTGGGTATCAGGAACTTCTAGCCTAGTTTTCAACCATAAAATCAATTAACCGTTTTCTATTCATCATTATTGACTTTTAATAATGTGTAATTATACATATATGTTGTTTTACAGAGTAACAAAAAATGAAATTTTTTCCATTTTCTAGGCTGGATATCTAAATTTAAAATTTTGAACTTTTAGGGAAAGATAGTATGTTGAGGTATAAGATTGGCCCATGAAGAGGTCTGTTATATCAATCATAAGTTTTGAGGGTCAAAAATTTAAACCAATTTAGATAAGGATGAGGTTTTTAATATATTTCTATTGTTTTCTTCAACAAGTTGTTAAAAATTATGGGTTCTCATCCGTGGCCTTTGATTTAGTAATTTGGTTACAAAGGTACTCACAAATATCAATTTCATTCATGGGGGAAAGTCATTGATTCATTAAAAAATCTATTGTTATATAATTGGGATACTGATTATCCCCATTAGTTATAATCCTTTCCCAAGATGTTCATAGATTCATTTTCGACATGATATTTTCAAGTGGTAATATTATTCCTTACTGGTGTAGCATGAACTCTTATTTCTTCTCGAATATAATGCTTGAAGGGGAAAATATAATCCTTATGAATGATAGTAAGAGATAAATTGATGACATTAACATGTATCCTGAAGATTAGTGTTAAAAGAAATGAAAAACCATTATCCAAGTGAAGAGAAACTTCTATATCTCATATTGGATCTAGGAAATTTAGTTGTTCTCTCTGAGTAATAATAAATATGTTCATTAAAGGTTATTAGATATGTATTACCAAGGTTTAAAATCTAATCATGTGGGATATGATTAAAACATTTTTATCAGACCACCAGAAGGATCATGGGTCACTTTTATAACTCATAAAATTAATATCTATTCTTCAATGGAAGAATTACAATGGTAAACAATGTTCTTTTCTCTACCCCAACAAATACCCTTTCATCTATCATAGTTATGTAATTGTTATTTTCTAGTATTGGAAACAACTGGAATTATTTTATTTGGTAATCTAATTCATATGTAAATATTCATTGGGCATCAAGGCTATGGATGGCTAGGTCGAAAAGTTATCATTGCATTAATGTGAGTAATATCTCAGAAATGTTTAATGGTATGCATGATAATATATTATGGGAGACTATTGAAGAATAGAACAACCATGGGAGGATTATTGTCAAAAATGGTAATGTTTATATGAGAACTGTATGAGGAAACAGATATTCATTATATTCCATGATTTATCCTCATATCTAGAATATTTAAAATTCATTCAATTGAAATTGTGGAGGATTGATATATCATTTTGGAATAATTACTAGATCAATTATAATCATGGGTTACCTGGATGTCCGACTATAAATATACCATTTGTTTATGTAAATATTCACATGAGTTTTATCAAATCAATTTCAGACATGGATTACTGTGTTATTTCCTACCTCATTGAAATGAACCCAGAGCTGAACAACTGCAGTTTCACTGAGTCTTCATTAGGTTCCATATTGAAGATGGATTATTATAGGGTGATGATTAACCAAATAAAATATGATAACTATGCGGGGTTTATTTTTGCAAGGATAACCTCAATGAAATAAAATTTACTTGTTTAAAGAATATGGAATCAAGAAATTCACATTGATGAAAATATAAAATCAATAGAATCAATATGTTTTCTAGTTTTCCATAATGTAGAGAATTCAAGAAGGAAACCACGATCCATTTTTCGTTGATATATATTTGGAATGAATAGTTTCTTTATTTATTGTTTAATTTACATTATTTTTCATCCAAGAGATACTAGACCTCTCTTTTTTAAAGCACTGGTTCTAGGGTGTTCACGATTATATAATTGAGAATGAGGATAAAGTTGTGGTGATTTAATCAGGATGTAGTTGTATATGAGGGGTTAGGAACATATACCATTTTAAGGGGTTATTTTCAAAGGAAAATCAATGATTATACAAAATGTATTATCTTGGTTGAGATTATTAGGATCCTCGTGAAATGGGAAGAATCCCCCATGCTTAGAACACTCATAATTGTAAACTCATCCAATCAGTCCAACCTCACATGTAATCAAGGACAATGTGTTATCTAGTAGCCCCACATATTGGGTCAAAAACATTACACTGATGGCTCATGTAGCATGTTTTCTATCAAGGAGTAGGTTTTCATTGCTATATAAGGGGTTCCATCATCCATTAAATTAGTACATACATTGAGTATGGATACAACCTCTAGGATTATATGATGGAAATGCTAATTGAACATCATTTATAATGAAAAAAGTGAATTATCTTCGAGGCTATGGAAATAGACTGCACATATCTTTATAAATCCAAGTATGGAATATGTTATATTCAATGTTCAATATGATATATAATTAGATTATTTATCGGCCTTATAAATACTTATATGATTTTACGAAAAACAAGGTGAGTGGGTAATGTGGTTTCAGACAATCATTCCTCTATGGGGACTCAATGAGAAAGCATTACATTCTTCTAATGCATGATTTATATTCCTTATAAGGGGGTTGACCTATTTAGGGGGGATTATATTCAAAATCACTCTTTCAAACATCCATAATTATCAATGCCATTGTGTTTTTTATATGTTTTATTCCATAATTTATTAAAAAATAAAAAATATATTATACTGATGATGATTTTAGATTTATTTGATTATTTTTTGTTTTTATATAAGAAGAATAAAATTTCATAAACATAATATTAATACCCTCTTTGAGATTTGTTGTCATAGACTATGTTTTTTTAAGGCGATTCCTTTATTAGGTCATTTTTTGTCTATAAGTAATGGTCGATTCATTCTACGGTATGTGTGATAAATTGAAATAATAAAAAAATGAAATGAATTTAATTATTAATTGGTGTTGCTTTAACATTATGCAATGGTTCATAACTTCATAGAAGTTTCCCAATTAATGATGTGTCTAATGGAATCATCAAATGTCTTAAGGATCCATTTATTTGACTTATAAATTTATGTCTCATTTATCGAAATATATATTTTTGAAATGTGTTATGGAGAGAGGATTCTCATGTGATGGGGTATTTTATTTTCTTATCTTTTTTAGCAGTTTGTGATAGCCCACGATAATATTTTGGAGATTTCCTATTATTATATGAAAAAATGGTAATTTATATAATGTGGAAATCATTGCAAATTTTTGTGGATAACCACAACAATGGTTTCCATTTTATGACCAAAATGATGATAAACATGTATTGTTTAGGGTTTTTCATATTTATGGATTCAGAAATTGGATTTATCGATATGTTAACTAATTTTTATATTTATGATATTAATTTAGGCTTACCACAAGTCATAAAAATAAATTCGGAAAACCATGTAAGTTAATCATGTTTCAAAAAAGTGAAAATACTATACATTCCATGATTAGAAACCCAATTTTCCTTCACATGAAAATTGCAGTATAATTTTCTATATGAAATATAATTATATTTTGTTTTAATTTTTCTTTTAAAACTCCCATTTTACATACATCAACAAACAAGGGAAATTTTGACTCTTTAAAAAAGTGATATTTCAGATTTTCTATTAATGAAATATGTATTTACTTGAGGATAGATTGAATTAAAATTTATTTAAAGGTTTTATGTTATTAATTTATTTGATTAATAAATCATTAGTTATATATCTCTATAAAATATTTATTTATTAGGTTATATGCGTTACATGCTAATATTTCAAATAAAGATCATTTTATTCAATGTTGTATATGACATGAAAAAATAAATATAGTGGAAAATATAACAACCTGAGACAATAATATAAATTTATCTTTAATCAAATTCTATAAATTTATTTGTATTCAATTACAAGAAACTATAATTTTATCACATAATAAAATGAACATTATATTTAACTTGTGTTACACCAAATTATGAATTTATCTTGCATAACAAGAAACTCTGAGTTTATAAGAAATGTAAAATATTATAATTTTTTTATTAAATATAATAGTTAAAAACAATCCATTAAATTTCAATTTATGAATATTATTTACTAAATTATGAAAATTATCGGTATATTTTGATAAGTTAAAAAATATGAATCCTTTAAAAGGAAAATAAATGTTTTCAGGCAAATATTATTTTTCCAAAAGGTAGTTTAATCAGACAATAATGATATAACATAAAATTAATTATTACCACCAAAAAATGAAAAAATAAACTTCCCATTTTAAATATGAATACCCAAATTATCTTAGGGTCATTATATTTTATTTTTTAATGAGTTTTTTATTTTTTTATAGTTACAAATAAAAAAATTAAATTGAAATCTACATTTTAGGCCAAATTATTCAAAAAAAATATATTATTTTTTTAAAAATGTTTCAATTTAAAATTAGTTCAATAAAATATCAATTAATGAAATTATTTAATTTTAATATTTTTAATTTATAATTTTGATATAAAAATATTCGACATTTTTAAATTTACTTTTTAAAAACCAACTTTCTGGTCACATTTAGGGGATAGATATTAAGAAAAAAATTCCCAATTCAATGTATTAAATATTAATTAATAGATTAAATTTCTATAACAATAATAATTTATAAATTATTACAAGTTCAAATAATTTTTTTGCAAAACTAATAGGGAGAAATGTGAGAATTAATTGTTGTGGTTGATGGATGAATGGATTTATAAGGGTGGGGGGGGTAACTGAAACATTTAATGATAATAGTGATATAAAAAGTATAAAAACTATATTCATTCTATTTATCAATAATTTACCATGTAAGGAAAGATTATTTTTCCATTATAAACCCTTTATATGTAATAAAAAAGTTGTGGTACTCAATTCCTTTCCAAAATTCCAATTGTGTAGTATCCCACACTTATAAAAGGCTACCACTTTAGAATATTACGAAAAAATTCTTGCCTCTATAGTTCATCAACAACCACACAACATCTCTTACAAATATGATTCAAATAATATAATATCCCTTTTTGGGGATGATATCCAATAGATAATTGATCTAGTGTAGACCCGTGGATGATGCTTGAAAAAAGGTTATGTTCTTCAACGGACATGATTATTTAATTCATTCTCCATCTATGTAAAGTAGTATTAAATTATTATGAGATAAAAAATAGTATATTCCTTATACATGGATGTTTCTAATATAATATTACTACCTAAATCCATATACACTTCTAATAATTAGGTTATGGAATCATTGTTTTTATGTTTGGTGGACTACTGCTCCACGAACCAATTTCATTTGTTAGGCCCTTACCACTTCGAATGGTTGAGTGTGATAATGGACATATTGTATATATATATATGATATATATATATATAATATTTATGAAAAGGTAGTCATTATATCAAATAAATATTTTTTTATACATTTCAAAGGGAATTCAATATCATTGCTTCTATGTGTGACAGACTACCACCTCGTGAAGCGATGGGATTCACCTTTCATTAATGCATTAAATATATTGTATTACACTTTATGATAGTGATTATAAATGATATAAATGACATAATTATTTTATTTATAAAATATAAATCGTTATTGTATGAAAATATATATTATTTTCTTTCATAACGTAACACTCACTTAAAGATGATAAAATCATTCATGTTAGAGTGCATTACCATCTTCACGATTCAATTTGTCAGCCTTTTCATCACCACACGACATAGATAATATGTATATGTACATTAAATGGAATAATATGGTATATAAGTAATAATATTACCTTTCATAATTTATAAAATATTACCCACCGCTTTCAATAATGATCATTGACCAATTGAGATGTAACGCAGGCATATTTATGACCAACCACCTCAATGATGATAACATACTTAATTTTACACAACAACAATTCATTGTTGGTTTTAAAAATATAATATACTTAATAATAACATAACTATTTAAATTTTATTATTTGTATATGATTTAACATTATAATATGTGTAGGAATCAGATATTTCCTAACCAAACATGCAAGAGAAAAAAAGTCAATTTATAAAATAATTAATTAAAATAATGAAAACATATTAATGAAGAAGTAATAAGTTTCTTTTAAAGGATAATGTATGATGTAATAAATATTAATATCAATATTATATAATTTATTAACATTTATTTAACCACTATACATGTGGTAAATGAACATTAATTCAACAAGAAGTGTATTGTATGAGATATCTTTACGTAATTTCAATTCATTTGGTTAAACATATAATTCATTATTTATGATATCATATTATTATTTATAAAAATAATTTTTATTAAATTATAATGTATTTTTATATTTTTATGTAGATTTAAAATTCAATCACATAATCAATTCAATTATTAATTCTCACTTAAATATTAGGATCATTGCAAGGCTTTACTTCAAAATCTCATTTAAATCAAGATTGTTTTTTTTTTGTATTATAGTTAAAGGATATAGTATAAACATTTACTATTAAGCCCATTTAATTTTATTCTTCTTTAGTAATTCATTATTTTATTTGGAAATTTAACAATTTTTCACATTTTGGTAATAAATATTGTTGAGAATTGTTTTAATAAAATCTAACATCATTTTTCTCTGTCATCCGAAATCAATTTTCTTCCAAAAAATATGTTTTCAAATTTTTTCTAAAAAATAGTTTATAATTTTCAAGATTATTTATTAAAGTAATTTTAACCCATTTATTACCATTTAATTTTTATTTCAAAGGAGTTTTATGTGGTTTTTAAAATATTGATGGGTTTTCATTATATAAAAAAATTAATGAAACCATTTTATCATTTTTAGAAAAATAATCTTTCCTAACACATTACAGGGATATTTTTTTACTTTTTGACTCGTAGGAATGTATAAAACTACCCAAAATCAATAACATCATTTAATTGAAAATCCCTTTTCATTTTTATGAGAATATTGTTAAATAAAATGTTTACAAAACAATATTTCAAATAATATTATTTTCAAAATAAAAAAAAATTAAAATTAGAAGATATTTTGAAATTGGAATGGATATTTTTCTAAAAATTTTATTTTTTGAAATTTTTATTGTATCTATGTTGATAGAAAAGACCCCTTAGTTTTTATTAAGATCCATTTGGGACATGTAGTATTGATATCATCCTTATTATTTCTTTGGAAGGTCAATGTTTATTTTGACTATAGAAGTTATATTTTGATACCATTTCCCATATTAATCTAGCTTGTTTACAGTAATGTTTATTATATAGAAAAAAATTTAATATTTAAAATGATATATTCTAAATAAGAATGTTTATATATTTTTATCCCATTAATATGAGTAATTTAATTGATTTATTAAGTGATGTGTAGGTCCCTAACATTATTCGGCCCCTCGAGGCATCGACATGTCTCCAAAGACTTATTTTTTGTCCAAAATATATGGGCTTATACCAACATATTTAAACTATATTAATGGTAGATATTTATAGTTACTATCATAAGGTTTCATCTTGTCAATTCTGATGCCAATAATTCTACATTACATCACAATGAAATTTAGTTACTGACATTTTGTGTTGTTATTCAATAGGTTTGAATCACCACGGAAATATTTTCAAGATCATGTGATTTTTTTATGTTATTAATTGATAACAATTTTTTCTCTCAAAAATATTATCTATTTAATAATTTAATGGAAATTTTTTAGTTAAATACATTTAATTATTGATTCTTTTTATTGATTCATGATAAATATAGCTCAATGTTAACATTACTGAGAACATGAACTTCCCTTATTTTTTCTTTTCCCTTAGAACCCATGAGGAGTAATATGAATGATATGAAATAATATTATTGAAGAAATAATGTGTTTTTTTGAAAAAAAATCATTTTTTAATTTCTATAATTAAATATACATCCCAATTTAGTTATGTATTTATACTACAAATACTAATAAAAATATTTTGTCTTTATAGATGCAATTTGTTGTATAATATTGAATTCTAGTAAAGGAGACACAAGCTCAAGGATACTAGAGACTAGTTCATTATTGTTGGTATCATAGGATGTTTACTAAAAACATCTTGATATAGATTTTTAAGAAAAATTATATTATATATCATTACCCTTTGATAGAATTTGAATATTTTTACATAATAACGTCAAAATGTTTTGAAAATGTATAAATTATGTGGGGTTTACTTGGAGAAAGTCCATAAATAGTAACTAAATGTGGAAATGATTCTAGAAAATATTTACATAAGGGTTATAGCACCGAAAAAAGTATGAGCTATACTGTGCACTTTGTTTGACACTCCCTCGG
The DNA here is from genome assembly GCA_963277665.1 of Viscum album. Taxonomy (NCBI): domain Eukaryota; kingdom Viridiplantae; phylum Streptophyta; class Magnoliopsida; order Santalales; family Viscaceae; genus Viscum; species Viscum album. Next base: position 67,801,584 of record OY728128.1, read on the forward strand.
GATATTCTACGGATAAAAAAAATTATTACAAACCATTATGATGGATTTGAAAAAATGATATCCCCAAAAAACCATATTTATGATTATTACATTATGTATTCATAAATATTTCAATTTATGTAAAGTATTTCGCATGATTTGGGATGATACATTACATTTCATTATGATATAATATAATATAGTTTAGTAAGACTTTTATTAAATGAACCTATTAGAAGGAATAGGAAACACATCAATACACATAATCCAAATGGTAATAATGATTGATTTATTGTTGGATTTAGGGCATCCATTCTAAAAAAACTAGTCTCCCAATATTTCTAATAATACGAGGACATATTATTCTTATATTGTAGGATAAATAAATAATTTTCTACATTTTTTGGATTCAATGGGGAGAAATACAAGAATAGTATGACAAGAAATGTGTTTTATAAATGTAATAATTGAATGAAATATTTTCCCATATGTGATAAATATAGAAATTAACACCCTGGTACTTTATTAGAGGGAGGGAGAGTTGTATAAATTTTTATATATAAATGAAACCATTTTTGTTGTTGGACACACCTGTTATTATAATCCCAAATCATGTTTCATTTATGTTATAATCATATTTCAACAATAGAATAATAATGTTTATAATCTCTATCCAGTTTTACCTATGTATCTTTAATCTCACTATTCTATTTTTTAATCTTACAATACAAAATTTATATATGTTAAGGTTACCGATGCAAAGGTCACTGATGTAATGGGTACCGATGAAAAGGTCACTAATACAATGGTAACTAAAGAAATGATTATAGATACAATGGTTATCCATACAAAGGTCAGTGATGCAAAGATTACAGATGCAAAGGACATCGATGAAAAGGTTACCGATGCAAAGGTTACAGATGCAAAGGTCACCAATGTAAGGTTATAACTAAAAGACACCGATGAAGGTCACTGATGCAAGGATGACGATGAAGCCTACCCATGAACCTTCTATTGAAGCCTAGAATTTTGAAGGCTACATTTACTAGTCTACCAATTCTTAACCTTCCATAATTTTCCAAATTCATAGAATTATTATAAAGGTCATATTTGGTAAATATAATTCATCTAACATTAATTAATGTTGACTTTAGACATATCAAGAAAACATATCTAGGAATAGTATGTGGTACAAGGAGGACTGCATGTGGTTTACTTATTCTAATTTTTGAATCTAAAATATAAAAAGGAGAATACCGAGAAAATAAAATGAGGGGGTACTGAAATAATTGAAGAAGTGTGGGTGTAAAAATGTGTGTGAAAGGGAAGCAGAATGCACAAGAAAGATATTACATGCAAGATCAAAGAGAACAAGGAAAACCCACTGAACACTTATACTGTGAACCGAAGAATCTCAAGAAGATCATTTTGGAAGAACAATTTCATGGCTGGGTTCTATGAATTGTCTGATTTTCATCAAACAAGAAGCAAAACGGTCACCACCTAAAAGCTAGAACATGGAGGTACGACACTCTGTTTTGATGACAACATCCAGAGACAGACTCAAATAATAAACTCTTCATTCCATGGAGTTATGAGTTGAACTGAAAACCCATAGATATTTCTATACTCAATATAATAATATTATCTCTACTATGTTCTTCTATTTTAATATTCTGAGAAGTGTGTGTATATATATTACACCCACTATCTCTGGTTCTTAAACTAGAGGATACTGAAAATACTCACATCAAACATTACTAAAATTGTGTTTCCTATTTATAACTGTGTAAGAGAATGTGTGTGGTCAATACTATTTTTTTTCTCATGAAAAACTGTGGTATAGTGTGTAAACCCAGGAAAATTTGTTAAAACTGTTTTAAAGCCTGATACAAGCCGTGTATCAATTTTATTCTTAATATAAACTGCTTTGTAGTTGGTGATCACCAAGTGGTGAGGATTAAGTCTCGACTTGATGCTAAACCATTTACTTTACTCTTTTGTGTATTATATTTTGTGATACTATGTTTTATCTATTTTATAATGATCATTAATATATATATCAGAAAATAGTTTTGCATTGACATTGATAATTAGTTTTGGTTAGTGTGTGTATGTGTTTAATTCGGTAAACGTGTTTCAGAAGTTGAGGAAGTGTTTTACACTAATTCAGTAAAGGACTATTCACCCTTTGATAATCGTGTTGAACAACTAAAAATTTATATTTCTACTTCCTTAATTAACAAGGTTTTTTCATATTTGTGGTATCTTTATAAGAATATTTTTAACAGAAAATTAAAGAAGGAACTCAATTCCCCCCCCCCTCATGAGATTCCACCCCATCCCACATTTTTTATCATATGATACTATTTTTATTTCTACTATCTGAACTATTCTGCAAGTTGTAAAATAGTTTTTAAATATGATTTTAGTTGTATCTTAATTATTGTAAAATTTCTTTAATATCAAAATTTTCAATTAATTGGAATTCTAAATATCTATGGATAACAGAGTTGAGGGTACCGCTACAAACATTCCACATTTCTTTAATGGAAATTACTAGGCTCAGTGGAAATTTAAATTGAAAATGTTTATAGAGGGCATGGGTCATGGAATCTGGGACAGATTTGAAGAAAAACATGTACTACTTGTTACTGCTATGGTCACATGGTCTCAGTTTACTAAAGATACAGATAAAAATATATGTAAAGCAATGAATTCTTTGTACTATAACTTCTGTGATAATGAATTTAGTAGAATATCTAACTGTAAAATTGCTTATGATATTTTGGATATTTTGTTTGTTTCTCATTAGGGAACAACCACTGTTAACGAAATGAGATTAAATACCAATACTATTAACTATGATAATTTTAAAATGAATAGTGATGATCAAATATCTGAAATGTACCTCAATTTCAATGAAATAGAAAATACAATGATTCTGCCTGGGAAACCTGTGGACAACAAGGATTAGATTATGAAATTATTTTGATGCCAATTTGATAGATGGAGTGGAACTTCTATTTCATTCAGAGAATCCCGTGGAATAGGAATTCTACCAATGAATGAACTAATTGAAATTTTTTTGATGTAAGATGAATAAATTAAGGTATATCAAGAAAGAGATGAAGAACCAAAAAATAAATCTATAGCATTGAACACTACTACCTCTAAAATAATAGAAAAATAAAACATTCATGATCCTAAAGACACCTCCACTTGTGAAGACTCATCTTATGACAGTGTTGAGGAGATGGAAAATCATTGTAAGAGACTCAAAAATTTCAATCGTAAGAAAGTGTTTTTTAGAAATTAAAACTATTATTGAAGGTATGATAATAAAGGAAAGTCAAAAATAGATAGAAAATGGAATGACAACACAAATGAGATAGTATTCTATGAGTGTAAATGAGAAGTCCTTGTGAAGGCTGATTTCCCAAAGCTTAAATTTAAGAAGAAATATGAATACAAGGGATTAGGATTTAAAAATTCTTGGAATGAAACATATAGTGATTCATAAGATAGCTCAAGTGGGTCTAACACTTATGATATTAAAATGAACAAACATTAAATCATGTGTTTCATGACAGAAATATTTTAGGTGACACCCAATTCCCTATACCTAATGCTTATTCTTCTAGGAATGAATGTGTATAAAATAATAATGAGATTATTATTAAGGATGAACTATTTGAATATTTTGGAATGCATGAGGTCACCATTAATGAACTGAAGGATAAATATAAATTTTTGTGAAGACAACATGTTTTAAATGCAAATAATATATCTGATCTAGATATTAAAAAAGAAAAATGTTCTCAACTATTAAAAGAAAATACAGAATAACATTTATCAAATGATCAATTAAAATGGGATCTTAGGAAATTAACTAAAGGTAGCACTACTTTTTGAATCAGTTTCTAGGGAAACAGATCGCTCCAAAATACTCAAATGAAATTGGATATCAATGAGGACATGGAAGGTTTATTAAAACTATATTTGTTCCAAAATCTAGACAGTTCACTGCTAGTTCAATCTCTAAACCATGTTTCGAAAAAAAATTCTCTAAAGGACCTAGCAATGTATTCATGTCTCAAATCATTTATGCTGATTATAGGAAAAATGTGAGACAACTATGGATTCCCAATGTTTTACTTGATAACCTCTATGGACCCACGGATGTCTGGGTACCACAGTTACCCTACAGAAAATAATTTGTGCAAGGAAATTATCTAAAGATCCCCGATAAAACTCTATGGTACTTGGAAAGTGGACGTTCAAGATATATGACTGGAGACTATTCAGGCATCATGAGCCTAATTAATGTCTATGGTGGAAATGTCACATTTGGTTATAATTCTGATGGGATGATAGCTAGCTCAGGACAAATTGGTAAACCTAATACTGTATTAATTTTACAAGTTCTATTTGATGATGGGTTAGAGTGAAATTTAAAAAGTATTACTCAGTTATGTGATGATAGTTTTAATGTTATGTTTGAAAATGCTACATAGAATGGTTTTAATTCTAAAAATAAGTTTATATTCACTACTATTAGAAATGAAAATGTATATGTTGTTGATTTAAAATCAATAGCTATGGAAAATGTTTCTTGTTTAAATGGTTTTCATTAAGAATCCTGGTCATGGAATATAATATTAGGACATTATAATGTGAACTCACTTAGGAAGCTAACAAGGAATAGTATAGTTAGAGACATACCTAAATTGGAATTCCAACTTCACAAAGATTGTAATCATTATAAAAGGGAAAAGAACACAATTTTACTTTCAAACCTAAGAAAAAAAATTATACTTCTCAACCACATTGGTTGGTTTACATGGATTTTTTTCACCATCTTCAGTTTCATGTTTATATGGGATGCACAATGTTTATGTTCTTGTATGTGATTTTTATAGATATACTTGGGTATACCTTCTAGATCACAAAACTAAATCATGTTCATACTTCATTAAATATTCCAAATCTGTAGAAAATCATTATAGACATAGAATTAATACCGTGAGATGTGGTTATGTCCATGAGTATGAAAATCAAGAATTTGAATTTTTTAGTCACAAAATGTCTATAATAAAAATGTCTCTCCACTTAGAACACCTCAAAAAAATGGAGTTATGGAATGAATAAATAGGACACTTCAAGAGATTGTATGAACTATGTTAAATGAGTATAATCTACATATTTATTTTTGGGTTTATGCTGTTAATATAACTTGTTACAATATCAATAAAGTCTTCATTATACATGTTTGTCAAAAGACCCCTTATGAGCTATAGAATAAAAGGAAGCCAAAGGCTAATTACTATAGAGTTCTTGGTTGCGAAGTCTTTATCCTTAACACTAAGGATAATCTTGAAAATTTTGATTCTAAGAGTGTAGATGGAATTTTTCTCTGTTACTCAATATCTAGTAATGCATATAGAATATTCAATAAGAGAACAAAATGTGTGGACAAATCAGTTCAAGTCAAATTTGGTGAGACTGATCCACATGAACTGAAAACCTCTGTTGAACATCTTGAGAAATATATTTCAATTCGGGACCTTAATTATAAAAACAATATACCCACAGTGAAAACAAAAATTTCTGGAAATATTTCAGAATCTGTGCATGGTGAATCTGAACCTATAGTCAACCATGATGACTCTAGTTATGCTATTTCTTGAGGTATTATAACTCTCAAGAATCATCCTTTAGATATTATAGTAGGTGATCTAAATAGAGTAACATAAACTAGAGCTTCTCTGAGAAACTAAGTTAAACATCAAGCTTTTATTTCATAGCTTGATACAAAAAATATTGATTATTCTATCAATGGTGAATTTTTTATGATGGATATATAAGATAAATTAATGAATATTGAAAGAAACATTTTTTGGGAATTAGTTGAATGACCTAAAGACACTTTGACCATATGAACTAAATTGGTGTTTAGAAATAAAGTTAATGAATCTTCTAACATTGTTAGAAAAAAGCTTGACTAGTTTAACATTGATATTGTAAAGAAGAAGGATTAGAAAATGAGGAATCATTCACTCCTTTATCAAGACAAAAAACCATTAGTATATAACATTCATAATCAGCTCATCTGAATTTAAAAAATTATCAAATGGCTGTCAAAAGTGCATGTCTAAATGGGTATATCTTTGAGGCTATATTTTTTGAACAAGCCCCTAGTTTTAAAAATCAACATCATTAAAATAAAATTTTCAAACATTCTAAAGAACTATATGGTCTTAAACAAGCTCCACGAGCTTGGTATGGCAGACTTAGTTCTTTTATTATTTCAAATAGTTTCACTAAATTAGTAACATATCCACATCTTTTTATTAAATCGAGTTCTAAATATTATTTAACAGTGGGAATTTGTGTAGATGAAATTATTTTTGGATGCTCTAAAATATTATTTTTGTACAGATTTTTCAAAAATTATACATGATGAATTTGAAATGAATTTAACGGGGGAACATAAATTTTTCATTGGATTTCCAAATATTAAAAATAAAAATAGAATTATTCTAATTCAAAGTAAATATAGTAATGATATTTTGATACATTTTGGTTTAGACAGTAATAATGGGAGTGATACACTTATGAATACCTCCTATAAATTTGATGCTGATGAAACTGGTAAACCAGTAGATCAAACCAATTATTGAGGTATGACCGGGAGTCTGCTCTATCATACTTCTAAAAGGCCTGATATTATGTTTAGTGTATGCATGTGTTCTCATTTTATTGGAAATCCCAAAGAATATCATTTAACAACTATGTATTTTTAAATATCTCCAGCATACTACAAACTTAAGACTATTTTATCGAAGAGGTCAATTATTTGATTTAATAAGTTATTTTGAGGTTAAATTAGTTGGTTACAAGTTAGATAGAAAGATCACCTCTAGAACATGTCATATTTTGGGCATGTTAGTAGTTTCATGGTGTAGTAAGAAACATAATTTTGTTGCATTATCTATTGCAGAAGCTGAATATATAGCTACTAGTAGATGTTGTGCTCAAATTTTGTGGATTAAACACAATTTAGTAGACTATGAATATCAAATTAAAATTGTCTCTATAATTTGTGATAACACAAGTTCTATTTATATCTTTAAAAATCCATTATCAAAAGCTATGAAAAAGCACATTTATGTGAGACATCACTTATTAAGATATCATTATGAAAGTGGTGACATCACTAATGAATTCATTGGCACTGAACATCAATTGGATGATATATTCACAAAAACATTGAATTATGAGAAGATAAAGGACATCAAATATGAGTTAGGTATGATTAAATGTTAAGGTTGGACCTTGTTGTTAGGAACCTCACATTTGGATCTCACTTTTTGGAACGTCAACATTGGAACTCACAATTAGGAACCACACTATTGGACCTCTCCAATTGGAACCTCACCATTGGACATCACCGTTAGGAACCTCACTGATGGACCTCACCATTTGGAACCTCACCGTTGAACCACGCCGTTGGACCCCACCGTTATGATCCTCACTATTACACCTCACTGATAGACCTCATTGTTTGAACCTCATTGATAGACCTCACCATTAGAACCTGACCGATAGACCTCACTGTCAGAACCTCACCGATAGACCTCACCATTGTTACCTCACCAACATTTGATGTTTTATAGACATATCATTTTCTCTACCGGAATGTGAAACATCTTATGTTATACTTATTTCTTTTACTTGATTTTTTCTCCGATCCCTAAATGATAAAAAAAATAACACACCAAATTTTCATCCACATCTACTCTCTCCCGAACCACTGACTCCCCAACCTTATATCCTCTCCTTTTGTAGAAGCCCTCGAATTTCTCCAAATTGAAATGGAAAGGATGAAGTGACTGTTGGTCAGTGGTGTAAGAGATGCGATAAATCTTATAAAACCTCGAGGTGAGTCGAGTATTGGATGCCCGATAGTGGAAAATCGGATCCATTCACATCTATCTAAGAGGGAAATCATGGTAGAGAAGGAATTAAGCTCGGAATGGCTAATGTCAAGAAGGTATTTAGTGCTGAAGACACATGAAGCTTAAGGTTTGGTCTAATTATTTAAAATTAATAATGGACACTATTATGTGAAGCTAGTTAATGAGTTTTATGAATCTAGGAAGATAGAGAATACTGAGGTAGAGAAAAATTGTCATTATAGATAAATGGAATGTGTATAATCATATCCTCTATTGAACGAGCTGAGTGTTTGAGAGTACCACATGAATATATTTCTGATTACTACTCAGGAGTGTTACCTCCCACTACTGAGTTTTTCTATAATGAAGAAGCTCTCAATGAACAAGTTGGGGATGGATCCTGAGGAATGCAATTTCTTCCAAAATGGAAAGAGAAGAAATGTTTCTGTTTAAATTTGTTATCATGTGTTTAGTACCTAGAGAGGAGTCATTTCTACCATGAAATATCAGGATGTATTTCTTTTGAATCTTTTGAAGCATGTATTGAGGAAACATTTGTGTAGGATAATAAATATTTAATTAAAAGATATGACAAAGCCAAGTTCCACGTCTAACGCATTGTTTCATGTCCTATTGATATCCTTTATGTTGAAAGTAAAAGGAGTTTCTGGAAATAAAGAAGAAACTATTTTTTGAGAAACATTTTCTGCATCACCAAGATAATTTGCATGTTTATAAATATCAGCTAGAACCCTTGGCAAAGAGGATTAGTAAATGATGAGGCTAAGATATATGAGTAATTAAACTCATTTACTCATCCAACTAGGCCACTGGATATGAGATATCCTGGTCTAAAGACTAATGAAGTGGGTCCTGCATACTCAGATGATGAGGAAGAGGTTGTTGTTATGAATGTCAAAGAGAACTCCCAAATAGATGACAGAAGATATCCTAGCTTTCCCCAGACCCATATTGTATCTTTTAGTGAGCCTGTACCACCAAAAAGGCTTCCCTGAAGGGAGAAAATTCTATGGGATAGTGATGATCATGAAACCAATGATGAAAAAGAAGATAAAAATGTCTTCAGAGACATTAGAGATACATAAGAACTGGAAGATGACATTGAAGCTGGTCATGATGACATTGAGACAACACCAAGAAAAAGGTAAGAAGAATTTCTATGTCATAATCTTCTGATAGGACATACCAAAATGGTAGAAAATGTGGATGAAGAAGTTGATTATTTTGTTGAAGGTGGAATTGCAATTGTAGTAGTTGAGGATTCTATGGAGAAAGTGGAAGTGGACTCTCCTATTGATGCAGTTTCTCAAGGAGGTTCAATAGAGATGAATGTGGTTGATAAGGAGTATACTTCAAGTGAGGGGGAGGCATCTTTTTCTATATGTTCGATTTTTGTTTCTCAGGGGATAGTATATTTTTCTTATGTCCCTAGATTTTTTTTATTAGGCGTAGATTATAGATATTCTAATGATTACCATCCTATCAAATGACCTCCAATTCCTTCTGTAACAAAGTCTACTATCATGCAACCAATATTAAGTTTACCTCGATACATTTTGAAGACGGATGATTAGGAATATTTGAAAAGGAATTTTTATGAGAAATCATTTGAGATAGGGATAAATGTGGCCCTAAAACAAGAAGTGGTGGAAACTGCCTTAGAGAGAGTTATTTCTGTCTCCCACACTAATATACTACATGAAGTGAAGGAGTGTAATAATCTGGTCAGAAACATGGTAGAATATATGGAATTAGTGAAACAATATATTTCCAATTTAGACTCTCATATGGATTTAGGGGTTCAAGTAGAAAGAGATCTTAGATATGTAAAATTTGTGGTTCAGCTGATGGTCAATGTGTTTGAGGACATTAATATGTCTATGGAAACACATGTTAGTGGACATGATGATGATGTGGAAAGGCTGATCAGTGGTCTGAAAAAAAGTTTTAAAGAGATAGTGGATTTCACTATGGTACCTCTATGTTCATTTACTTACTCCTCACCCTCTCCTCTTATTGATTTGGAGTCCTTTAGATCAGTTTTCATAGAAGAAGTGGAGAAGTTCTCTGGTGCAAGTACCTCGGACCCTCTGTCTATGACTCAGGTCATTTCCACTACCTGGAAAATTCATAATTGTGTGGAATATTATCTACGGGAAGCATCTCAGGATCATAAATCTATCAAGGAGATAGTTTATTTCTATTACAAAAGGGTGTAAACTATGCATCATATATATGTTCACTTTAATATACTATTGGAGAATATGAGGGTCCCACCTACAACACAGGTGTTTATGGATCTAGTTAGTAAGCTTAGAGAGATGAATCTTACATTATAGATATTTATGTAGAATAAGTATGTTTATATCTCAGACATGGAATGATGAGGAAGTATTATAATGTATTTCAAGAATCTTCTTTTACCCTTCCTCCATGTGGACTGCACTCCAAACATTGTTCTTTCAGCCCAGCCTTCTTCCACGACTACTTCAAGATCTACCTATACTGCACCAATTGTGATTCCTGCACAGGCCATCAGAAGCTTAACCCCAATGATTCCTTAGAGATCTACTCATTATAGGTATACTGATGCCTATGTAGTAGCTCCTCCAACCCTACTGAATCCCATACTTAGGGATATCCATCCATCTTCACAACCTATATCTTCGGCTCCAATAGACAAATCTCTCTTGGACATATCTGATGTGGATCGACAATGTCATGTCTTCATTGATAGGGATCTTTTGTACATTTTTGTGTATCTTGTATTATTTCTTCATTAATAATAAAATAAAATTTTTCCCTTTTTTCCTTCCATTCATTTTGTTAATCAAAATGGTGTATAAGTTTTATGTTCCCCCACGATACCCAGTGGGGGAGAAGTTTTATGTTCCATAAAGTTACCCTAAGGGGGATATGTTTTTAAGTTACCTATAATTTTTTCATATATAAAATATTTTCATTATCCACCGTAACCATGATTTAGTTTTAATTATACACACCTCTGAAGATATTATAAAATTTTCTTAACCACAATTGCGAAAATATTGACATAATTTGTGATTATCGAAAAGGGGGAAATTGTTGGACTCACCTGTTTTGATAATCCCAAATAATGTTTCATTTATGTGACAATCATATTTCTAATATAGAATAATCATGTTCATAATCTCTATCCAGGGATACCTATGTATCTTTAATCACATTATTCTATTGTTTAATATTACAGTAAAAAAATTACCTAAGTTAAGGTTACCGATTGGAAGGTTACTGATACAATTTTTTCCGATACAAAGGCTATAGATGCAAAGGTCACTGATGGAAATATTACCGATGTCAATGTTACAGATGGAAAGTTTAATGATACAAATATTATAGATGCAATGGTCACTGATTCAATTGTTACAGATACAAAGGTTACTGATTCAAAGGTCATTGATTCAAGGTTATCCCTAAAAGGAACAGATGAAGGTCACCGATGAAGGTCACCGATGCAAGTCTACCGATGAAGGCTATTGATGCACGTACTATTAAAGCCAACCATTTTGAAGGATAATGTTACCAGTATACCAATTATTACCCTTCCATACATTATAAAATTATTAAAATTATTATAACAGACATATTTGGTAAATTTATTCCCTCTGAAATTAATTAATGTTGATTAAAGACTTATCATGAAACCATATCTGGGGACAGTATGTGGTATGAGGAAGAACGCACATGGTTTACTTATTCATATTTTTGAATCTCAAATATAGAAAGGAAAAGGCCAAGAAATGAAAATGAGGGGGTACTGATATAATTGATGATGTGTGGGTGGGAAAATTCTTATGAAAGGGTAGAGGAATGCAAGAGAAAGAGCTTACTCACATGATCAATGATACCAAGGAAGCACCACTCTATGCTTATACTATGAACCCACGAATCACAAGAAGATCATTTTGGGAGAACAATTTAATATATTTCTTCTATGATTCATCAAATTTCAGTCATACATGAAGTAGAACACTCACCACCTGAATGATATAACATAGAGTTACGACAATCAGTTTTGAGAACAACATCCTGATACAGATTAAAACTAGAAATTATTCATTCCCAAGAGTCAAGAGCCGAACTACAAACACAAAGATCTTTCTCAACTCAATCTCATAACATTATCTCTATGTGTCCTTTTATTTTTCCTTTTTGAGATGTGTGTGTCTATCTATTACAACCACTATCCCTTATGCTTAATATAGAGGATACTGAAAATCCTCACATAAAACATCTCATAAATTATTTTTCCCACATATATCAATTTAAGAGACCATGTGTCGTCTGTATTTTTTTTTTCAAAAAAAAAGTGTGCTAGAGGGTGTGAACCCTAGAAAGATTTCGAAAACTTTTATAAAGCCTGATATATGTTTTGTATCATGTTTATTGTTAATATAAACTTCTTGGAGGCAGGTTATAACCAAGTGGAGTGGATTAAGTCTCTGATTGAGACTAACCCTCCTGTTTTACTGTAATGCATATTTTATTTTGTGATACTCTATTTTAAATATTTTTCTTTTTCTCATTAATCACAAAAACAGAAAAAAATTTTTTTATTGAAATTGATAGTATTTTCTAGTTAGAGAGTGTATGTATTTAATTTAGTAAACATTATTCAAAAGTAAAAGAATTATTTTACACTTATTCAACAAATAACTACTCACCCTTTGAGAAACCTATTGACCAACTAAACATTTACATCCCTAGAACCTTAATTAACTAGGTCATTTCTTATTTTGGGGATCTTTATAAGAATGTTTTTTTACCGAAATTATTATTAGGAACTCAATTCACCACCCACCTCTTGAGATTCCACTCTAACCAAAAATTTACATTTAGAGGGAATTAATTATTTTAATATTGTTCAATGATTCAATGGTTGGATATTAGGAATTATTAAAATGAATTTCTAAATCATTAGGTGAATATACATATGATGAAGCCATATGATCACTATCATCATTTAATATTGATACAACTTATGTTTAATGATTAAATATCTTCTATTTATAATCAATAATTATTCCAGTTTATTATTTTTTCAATGATATCTATGTTATATTAATTTTCAAATGTATAATAATTGTACTGCAATAGTATTTCTCTAAGGATTTGAACATATTTTTTGAATGGTACAAAAAAATGTGATTTAGTGGAAAGTTGATCTTATTGAAACAATATGATTGAAGGAAATATAACCCTAAATATTTATTTTTGGTAGATATAATGGTGTTTTTATAAAGGTATGATTTATTAGATTTTATAAATTTGAAAATTTTGACTACCGTGGAACATATTAATGACATGCCGAAAAAGTGGTTTATACTATCAATAATGGATTTTATAGTATCTTTTAACTTAATGAATATATCCAATAGTATGGATATTAAATATATAAAAAATAACAATTCATGTTTTTAATAATATTTCAAGGTCATTCAGGTTTTTACTGTTCTTAAAGAGAATACATGAAAAAGTAAATATAATGTTTTTTATATAATGATGAATAAATACATCGTATTTTTTAGGATATTAAAATTATATTAATTTTGTATAATAATAGATATTTTTTCCTAAATGTAAGGATAATTGTATATTGTAAGGGTAATAAGTCTAACCAATTTTTAAATGTTTTATGGCAAAAATTGGATGTGGTTTTAGATATTGATACATTAAATCACAATATGAGTATTTATTCATATTGGATAACCATTTCTAGCAATATTTTTTTTAAAAAATATGTAGATATATAATGAAATAAATTTCAAATGAAATGGGTCTTATTGTAAATTTTTATTATAATTTAATGTTTTATGAATAAAAAATTCATTTTTGGATGTTCATTTCACAGAATTAGTGATTCATTGGAAATTGATTTAAGAAAAACCAAAGAATGTAATTTATTTTATGAAATAGAAATGTATCTCGTAAGTATATTTTTATATATTAATATACTTTAATATAATTCATCAATTATAAGAAAATTATAATTAAACAATAGATTATCTTAATACACTCATTTACATTGAATCGATGGTCTCTCATATCATAAAACATTTCTTCCTTTGAGCCCCAAATCATCCCATTGATCGTCGAATTTATTGTGATCAATGGACTATATCACTGTCAATGATTATTTAATCATTTATTCCATTCCATATCTTCAAATTCAATGAGGTTTCTCCAACGTAGAATCCTAGTATTGTGAGATTCATTATGACCTTTGTTTTTCATTTACTCACATATTAAGAGAATTCTTTATTGACACATCTATCATACGGGGTTTTCAACAATGGTATTATTAAATTTCAAACACCTTATTATGAAGATCATGTGGATATTGCAGTGAGAAATTGTATTGATTGTCTTGAGATTGTAACAACATTAGATTAAAAAATTTGGACATTGTATTTGATATAATACATGTCACAGAACACAAAACATAGTAGAAAATATAATAACCGAATAGTTCCCAATATAATTTTATTTCAATAAAATAAATCACTTAAATATAATTAATTAAATGGAACACTTATTTTACATTTTGTTACATGTGACACTAATTTTAGCTTACAATACATGCAAAATTGAGTTCAGAATATGTCACACGCAACATGGAGTATTATAAATATGTAAAATATTATTTTAATTTTAAAATTTGATGTAATAGTTATAAATATTATGATAAATTGTTATCTATGAGTAATAATAAATAAATGATCTAAATTATAGTTATTTATTTATTATAAATAAGATATAATTAATTTAATTTTTTTTCAGAGAATGTCTAAATTTCTAAATAATAGTTTAATTGTGATTCACTTAAATAATTTCGAATAATTTTATCAGCATCAATAAAATTTATATTACAATATAAACATAATTTATGAATTTTTAATACCATATTTATATAATGGTGATTTTTGGGGTTTTTAGGATAAGTTTAATTTTTTCCTGAACAGTGAAAAATAATGAGTTTCAATTAACAACTAAAATTTAGATAAAATTATTTATATTGTTAAAATATATTTATATTTAGTTTTAAAGAATTTAACATTTAATTATATTAAAATTAATCCTATATAGTTTATTTTAATCATTTTCAGGTGGCATTATAAGTATATACATTTTAATATTTTAAACATTTTTTTATTAAAAAAAGACTTACTCATCACACATGTGGGATTAATTTAAAATTTAAATTTCCAATATTGGGAATTATATTTTTAAAAATGAAGTCAATATTTGATATCATAATAGTCTATAGTTTCTAATAATATAAAATTATATTTTTCACAAAATTAAATTGAAAATACAATAAAAAATAAATACTATGGTAATAGTAAAGATCAGTTTTCCGTTAAAAGATATTGGTTAAAAAGTCATATAAACATGTTAAAATAATATTTTATGTACATAATTAGAACATTAATCATATTAGGTTTTAAAATATCCCATTTCACCTATTTTTAATTTTTAAATGTGTGGTATCACTCAATTTTATTCAAAAATACCAACTGTGTCATCTAAAAGAATTTTTAATGGCCACCCACTCTCCTCTATTATGCACACATTAAGTCATATTTTTTTGAGAAAATATCTTCCAAAATCACTATAAATATTACCTCTCATAATTATATAATATTTTTGGGTATAAATACAACCTAGGAATGCTTTAGTTAAAACCCAAGGAGCATACCCGAAGAAGAGGTGATGTTTGTAAATGAGAGTCATTATTTTATTTATATCTCTACCATTTAAAATTATTATTAAAACATGATTATAAAATAAAATCATTAACAGAAATATAATTTTAGTCTTTATATTTATTTTAGTATCTTATCCTATAACCACTACCATCAAATGTGTTATGAAATCATCGTTTATATGTTTTACGAACAATTTCCTCACAAACCAATGACATTCGTACTTACATTATGATATTTCATTGTTGGGTATGTTAATGTATATCAATTATATATATTATTCTTGTAAAATATTGATATGTATAGTTAAATAATTTATTATAAATATATATGTTCTTTATATTCCATAGTTAGAGAAGATAACTATGCTTATGTGTGCAGAAAACATCTGCCTGACGAAGCAATGTGATTCATTTTTCAGTAATGTTTTACATTGAACGTTACAATGCTAATTTTAATGATTACATGTGATATAGATGACATAATTGTGTTATTAATATAATATTTATAATTATTGAGAAGTAATATACATCAATTTATTTCTCTCTGGTTACCTCACATAAATATAAAAACATCGTTCATGGACGTGTGCACAACCGCCATCAAAAAGCGATGAAACACCCTTTTCAACACAACAAAAAATGGATTATATATATATAAAAAAAATTAAATAATTAATATTTTATATAGGATATTATTTAAATTATTTATTTTTAAATAATAATATACATCTTTTACATAATGATAATTTATAATTTTGAACATTTCTCATGCATACGTACAACATAACATCTCATTGATTTCATCATACTCAATTATTATTTACCATTTTTGTGATTTGTATTAAAATAGAAGTTAATTGTCAAAAAATAAAAACAATTTCATGTTTATTATTTGGGTTCTGAAATAACAATATAATATTTCTAAAAAAATCGTTTCTTGAGGAAACAAAAATGAGAAAACAAGTCAATTAACACACAAAACAATGAAAATTATAAAAAATTATTAAAAAATGGGTAACAAGATATCATGAAAGAAAAATGAAAGATGATATAAATATAAATATTTTTCTTTTATTATTTAATATAATTCTTAAAACCAATATAATATAGGTTAAATTACAATCAATAAAATTGAAGCGTGCTGTAAGGGATTTTATAATGAAATTTCTAGTAACTGGATTAAACATTACATCGTTGATTATGTCAATATAACATTAGGTGTATAATGAGTTTTTACTACCATATGTGGTATTTATACATTTGCGTGTATATATATAGGTGATAATCATAATCAATTTATTAATTAATTCTCATCATAAAAATATTACCATTGTAAGGGCTCCTTTCGAAATCTCATTTTAATTAGGATGCTAGATTCTTGAATTTATAATGATGGAAATTTATTTAATGTAATTAATCCTTTTTCATAATCATTACTCATTAAAATAATATAGAAAATGTCTTTAGGATAATCCGATGTAATTTATTTCTTCAGTAAGAAGTTTGTTTTCGTCCAAAAGCATGTTTTTTTAAAATATGTTAAATTTTTTTATTTAATATTTTAAAAATATTTTATAAATTTGTTTTTTTAAAAGAAATTTTAATTTCGTTTTTCAAATAAAATATATTTCATCTAAAAAAAATATCAGTATAAAATTTACCAAAAATGTGAAATGAATCTTCCTGCCATTTTCTGAACAAGGATCACTCCAAACAATTTTACAATATATAAAGAAGTTTATTCATAAATATTATATAATGAATATTATTACATTATATCATTAATATAATTTCATTTAATCATCCTTTTAATATATATGAGGATTATTTTTAATAATATTCTTAAAAAGTTATTTTCAAATAAAATGATTTTCCTAAAGAAAATGATATTTTCGTCTAGAATATTTTTAAAGAAATTTTTTAAATACATTAATTCATCAATGAAAAAAAAAACATTTATTTTACATATAATAGACTATGGGAATGTTTTATTGATATCATTATAATTCATTTTGTGGTTGGTTTAGGATTAGTTTAATTATGGATATTTTGTTTTAATGACATTCACCTTATTTCTCTGGATAAATTATAGTTATTTTTATTGATTGAGGGAATGAATTAACATTTCAAATGATGGATTTTCAATATTTTTTTTATGTTTCTCCACTTCATATAAATAATTCAATGCATTGAGTTTGTGGTGACTGTCCCAAATTTTTTTTAACCCATCGATGCTTCAACAAGTCTCATGAGAGTAATTAGTTTTTCAAATTAGATGATGTAGTACCCCCGATTTCTGGTAGGTAACACTTTCTTGATGATTTTAATAGTATCATTGTTATGGGTGGTGAAAGGGAGATTTTGGGGAACTTTGAATGATGTTGTGATTTAATGGGGAAGATGCACAGATGGCACACAGTTTGTCAAAACCGTGCGGTAAAACCGTGCATTGTTGGTCTTGGAGACAATAGCTTTAGCATGGGCGGTGCATGGTTTATCTAAACGTTCAGCCAATCTATGTATGGAGGGGCTTTCAAGGTAGTGGATAACACACGGTTAACGCATGATTTTTCTAACTATGCGAGAAAATTGTGCGCCCACTTAAATAAGATCCTACAAAAGTGGATCTCACTCATTTTTGCCTCTAAGTGCCTTGTTTCAGATCCTATGTGGCCATAACTCTGGATTTTGAATCTGTTAAGTTCAAATAGGGTTTTACCATCATTCCATAGGTGATCTGAAGGCTTCTATTGGCGAATCTAAGCCGTATTCTTGAGGTATGTGATCGTTCTTCTTCGCTCTTGATCAGTTTCATAGATATACATAGATCTACTTCTCCACATTTCTTGGTTTCATAGATATACGCCAGTTATGGGTAAATATAATTTTTTGGATGCCAAATATGATGAGTTTTTTTCTTGATACTTCTAAGATAAGAGATCTATGGCGGGTTCGTATAGAAGCAACCTGGTTTTCTTGAGCATTCTTCGTTCGTTGTGGTTTCTATGAAAACACTAATGGTAGGGAGCTTCTTTGTCGACTCCAATTAGTTGAACTGATTGGAAAGCATTCAATTTGAGTGTGTGGTGTGGAATTGATTATTAAAATCATAGAATAAATCTTCTTTATTTATTATTTATGGTTTTAGTGAAAATATGAAATCTTGGTGAATATATGTTCAATGTGATTTGTCTTCTTGAAATTAAAATTTTGATTTTAAATTATGGATTTCCTGAAATTGTAAATGGATTCATGAAAAATTGGTTTTCAATAAAAATATAGTTTTATTGAAATGGTTTGGAATTGAAATGGTTTGGCTTTGAAGTGGTTTTGATGGAAATGGTTTTAAATAAAAAAGGATGTTTTTATTGAAAGGGTGTTTCAGCATGATTGATGAGAAGATGTGGTGTGTGTTGATAATGCATTCAGGACGGACATGGTTTAGTAGTCTCCCCATAATTGGTGGGATAGATATGGGTTAGGGATATACCTCACCAGACATTCATATTGCATTCGGGATGTATAAGGGTTAAGGGTCTCCTCTATCAGTGTTGGGATGGATAAGGGTTAGGGCTCTCCCCTATCTATATTTCATGTGCATTTTGATTGGATAAGGGTAATAAGTCTCCCCCATTATGGTTGGTATGGATAAGGGTTAGGGCTTCTCCCCTCTTCCATGTAGCATGCATGGTTGGTTGCATGAGTTGGTGAAATGTTTGGGGATTCCAAAAAGGTAATGTTTGTGAAATGGTTCTTAAGGATGTTTGGTTATTTTTCAGGAAAAATAAATTGTAGGAAAATTGTTTTCAATTACTCTTGGAAGGCCTTTGATTTTGAATTGTTTTGAAAAGTTGTTTATATTTAGTTATAAACTGCTTTTGAGAAAAAGTGTTATATAAATTGTTTTTATATAAAGGTAGCTTACTCTTCTATCCTAGTGATGTGAGTTGGGAATTCATTGGGGAAAACCTATTGAGTTTTATACTCACCCCTGTTTTGGCACGTTGGTGCTTTTGCAGATTTCATATTCCGGGACACAGGTAAAGGTAAAGCATCTTATTGCTAGTGGCATGTGGTGATGCTTGGGAGTTTTTGTTGAGCTTGGAGCTTGTGGATCATGGAGTTTTAGTGTCTTTTGAGAGTCGTGAGTTGTTCATCCGTTGTGTACATTGATGCTTAGTTTGGTCTTCTATTGTTGGTTCATTTGATGTAGTTTGATATAAATGAAGTGTTTATTGGTCTTTCAATTTTTCATGCATCATATAGTGAATGATTGGTTAAGGTTGGTTTATGGGTTTATTTCTTAAAGGGTAAGTCGTCCCCCACAAGTACTTCAAACCCATCGGAATTTATTACTAGCCTTTGGCACCATTGGGGTGTTTCTTAAGGCCTAGTAATGACTCATGGTACTCTCAAGCCCATGAGAATTGGTGGGTCATTACAAATGGTATCAGTTTGTTCGGTACTTTCCAAACAAGTAATCATTTATGTTCATGGTGTGGTAGTTAAATTCATTATTTTCTATTCCTTGGGTCGAATTCTTAGATAGGAGTAGGATTTTTCAAACATGAATTGTATGTCATAAAAGGATACAGCTAACCCGTTTATTCTGAACATCAATTTACCAGGGTGTTGTGTAAATAAGTGTTTTGGATACACTTCTAGAATGTATGGAAATATCATAGTCATGGGTTTAGCCAATCAGATGAACCTGACATGCGTTATAGATGAAGGATTTCCCACTAGGATTGAAAATCTCATTGTGAGGAATGAGTAAGGATTTTGTGCAGGGTGCAAATTTTTGAAAAACGCATAAATTTTTTTCAAGTAAAAGATTTTGAAAACATGGTATTTGGTGTATTTTGAAAATGTTATGATTTTAAAAAGGAAAGAGGAATGTTTTCAAAAACGATTGAACATGGGAAAAAGGATGTTTTGAAAACAATGTTGTGATAGATGATGTTATAGAATTGGAAATGATAAGACATACGTTTATAGATTGTGAGATTGATGGAGTTTGTAGTTGGTTTAGAAATTGAAACCTAGTTAGCGTCATCAGAACCCACCCAAAAAGGCTACAGAGAATGTTGTTGCACCATAACAATGGGTAATCCAAGAGCTGGTTTAGAGTTTTGTCCTGGATATTCATGTTGTGGATATGGGTAACCGGGGGAATGAACCAAGGCATGTGGATTATACCATCTAGTTCCTGAAGCATAATCCACTGAACTTTTGAGGTGATGCTAAACTCGAGATGGCAGAGGGGTGGATATGTATGATGAACCGTATCATCGACTTCAACGAAACACCAGTAGAGATGAATGAAATGTTGGCGACATATATGCTCGAGGATCGTGAACGCCAGTGGTGGGATTTAGCAGTGAAGGCTAAATTGGATAAAGGCCATTCCTGGGAGGATTTTGAAGAGTTTTTCAACAAACAATTCTATCCTCACATGTTCAAGATCCATAAAATGACATACTTCTTTAGCTTGAAATAATAAATTCTCTCTTTCACAGAGTATGTGGATAAATTCATGAATTTTGTCTGTTTTGCACCAGCGGTTGTAGAATGTGCATCATTGAAGGAACACATCTTCAAATCAGGGCTAAGGTTTGAGATTCGATAGAAGACAGTGGTGCTCTATATTACGGATTATACAAAGAAGGTGAATAGATTGACTGTTTCTAAACATGATATATCGGAATCAATAGGAGGAGGAATGATGATACCTATAGGAAATGGTGGGAACTCAATGTCTGGGAACAAGTGGAAAAGGGACACCTATATCCCCAGTGCAAGTGGAAATCACTATCAGATAGTTGGATCAGTGAACCTTCCTCCATGACCCTAGAGTAAAGAATGTTGTTTTAATTGTTTTTCACATGACCACAAATGATGATATTGTATGGAGCAACCTAGAGCCTGTCAAAATTGCAAGACGATGGGCCATCTACAGTGCTATTGTAGGAATTCACCGTGGTCGGGTGCGTGTGACACCCCTCAGGCATCGCCATCATCATATGCTTCAACAGGACGTGACAACAGAATCAGTATCGTCAACATAACAAAGATAGCCATCGTGAATCATGAAATATCATGACTCCTCAACTAGGGAAATCTCAGTAATGAAACAAGGAGAACAGTGCAACGAAAAAGCAATTATATGGAGCTGAGTAGATTATGGTCGACGATCAAGCTGGACCATCTATGGTGAGAGGTACTATTCTTCTGAATTAAACCCTTGTGCATGTTTTCTTTGATACTGGTGCATCACATTCCTTCATTGCTTCTCATACTATTGACATTCTATGTTTAAACCTCAAAATGATTCCTTCTGTTTTGAAACAGAAAACTCCTCTTGGTGAAAGATAATTTCAAGACATTGTGTGTAGAGCATGTGCTATAACTGTTTATGGATGTGAGTTAAAATGGTACTTTCCAATGTTGGACATAGATGTCTATGACTTAAACATGGGTGTGGATTGGTTAACAATGTTTAAGGCTCACATCAACTGTTATAGTAGAATGGTTAGTTTAACGACTGAGGATGGCATCAATCATCTCTTTAGAGGATAGAGGATGATAAACAATGGTGCGAAGAGCATGTTGGAACCAATGGTGGGAACCGTCTCTTACCAACTAGCAGCGTTGACATTGGAATCAATGGAAGAAATTGAGGAAAATAGTTTTCAAGTAGTTGTGGGTCAATTTCTAGATGTATTTCCCCATAAATTCTTAGTGTTACCCCCTCTAAGCGATGTGGAGTTTACGATTGATCTTATTCTGGGGACAAATCATATTTCCCTTCCGCCTTATAGGATGGCACCAACAAAGTTATAGGAATTGAAAGTACAACTAGAGGAGCTAGAAAGAAAGGGTTTCATTCAACCATGTACTTCTCCATGGGCATCACCGGTGTTGTTTCTGAATAAGGAAGATGAAACTATTCAGGTGTGTGTTGAATTTCATAAGCTTAACCACGTTACAATAATGAATAGATATCTACTTCCTTGCATTGATGATTTTTTTGATCAATTAAGGGGATCTTAATGGTTCTCCAAGATTGACATGCGATCAGGATATCACCAATTTCGAGTTCGGAAGGAGGATATTCCAAAGACAGCTTTCAGAAAAAGATATGGCCACTACAAATATGTAGTCATTCCTTTCGGTCTAATTACTGCACCAGTGGTCTTCATGGATTTTATGAATTAGATATTTCAGAGATATATGAATTCTTTTTTTGTGGTGTCTGTGGAAGATATTTTGGTCTATTCAAAAACTAGGGCTGATCATGAGGTACACCTGGGAACAAATGTTACAAATATTCTACGATCATCATTTGTATGCCAAATTATCAAAGTGTCATTTTTTTATATGGGAAGTATGTTTCCTTGGCCATGTCATTTCTGAAAAACCCATTTCTGTTGATATTAAAAATATTGATGTCATTATCTCTGGTCAACCACCAAATATTGTGTTCGAGTTACGCATTTTTCATGGTCTAGATGGTTACTACTGACACTTTGTGAATGATTTACCATGACTATCTTCACTAATGACAACTCTGACTAAGAATAATGATCTCTTCAAATGGACAGATGAATGTCAGAAATCCTTTCAGGAACTGATTGTTTAACTTAAATCGACACCTAGCTTGATATTTCCAAAACCAGGACAGGGGTATGTGGTGTATTATGATGCTTCAGGAACTAGGTTGGGTTCTTTTCTCCTGCAAAGAGATCATATGGTTTCTTATGGTTCATGGAAGTTGATGGTTCAAGAGAAAAATTTCCCAACCCATGATTTGGAGTTAGCTACAGTCATCCATGCTTTGAAAACCTGCAGACATTTTCTATTTGGTGAGAAATTTACTATGTTTATAGATCAAAAAAGCTTGAAACACATTTTCCCACTTGCGATATTTGAATCTTAGGCAAAGGATATGGATGTAGTATATCCAGATTTTTGACTTTGACTTGATGTACACACCAGGAAATGGGAATTTGGTGGCAGATGCATTGAGTAGAAAGTCATTTTCTCAGTTAGTAAAAGAAGCTTCAATTGAATGGCATTTGATGTCCGTCTTAGCTGACATGCAAGTGGAATGTGAAGACCTAGGTAATGTTTATATTTTATATTCAGCTACCCATGTTCCCGATTTAGTAATGATGATCAAAGTAGCACCAACATCTACTGTATAATGTCTGGTTGTAAATTCAAAACTCAATGTTGGGGAGACCATTGATGGCAGGAATTTTGATGGGTGTTCAGTTTTGAGTTTCAGAGATCTGATGATTGTACCTATGTTTGTTCAAGAACAACTCCTTCATGCTTAGCACCATTCAAGATTGGTTGTATATCCAGGTATACAGAATATGTATAAGGTTTTGAAGGCGCAATTCTGGTGGAGCGGCATGAAAAGGATGGTGGCCGACTACGTCTCATGGTGTTTAACTGGTTAGGAAGTTAGAGTAGAGCATTAGAGACCATCTGGTATGTTATAATCATTGTCTATCCTAGTGTGGAAATAGGATCATATAGCAATGGGTTTTTTTACAGGTCTTCCGATAACGGTTTGGAAACACGATGGAATTTGGGTGATAGTGTATCATATAACGAGGTTGTCCCATTTCATCCCAATTCGTGAAACCCATACGGTCGAAGATCATTCAAAAATCTATATCAGAGAAGTGGTAAAGAGGAATGGTTTAACATTTTCTTTATTCTCATATTGATATTCGAGGTTCACATCTCGTTTCTGGAAATCATTATAACAAGTCGTCAGAACTCAGTTGACTATGAGCACAACGTATCATCCTCAGATGGATGGGAAATCCGAGGAGATGATAAAAACATTGGAAGATATGTTGCAGGCTTGTGTAATGGATTTTGTTGGCTCATGGGAGGAGTATATACCCATAGTGGAGTTCTCATTAAATAACAGATATCAAGCCTCGATACACATGGCTTAGTTTGAAGCATTGTATGGGCGTCCTTGTCATTCTCCACTATGTTGGGTGGAAAAATAGTGAATAATCACTAGTCGGACCAAGCCTCATCCATGAAACAATAGAGAAGATCTAGTTGATTAGAAAGTTGAAGGAGACAGCTCAGAGTTGTCAAAAATCTTATGCAGATCACCCTCGAAGATCGTAGTCATTCATTGTGGGTGATCATGTCATCTTGAGGATCTCTACAATGTTTGGACATCATTGTTTCAGGAAGCATGGAAAGTTATCTCCTAGATTCATTTTCCCTTTTGAGATACTTGAACGGGTTAGAGAGGTGGAATATTAGTTGATATTACCACCACGGTTTATTTTGGTGCATAATGTGTTCCATGTATCTCATTTGAAAAAGTATCATCCTGATCCTAACCATTTGATCATATGGTGTCACATTGACCAAGAGCTATATGCTTCATTGATACATATCCAGGTACATATTGTGGATAGGAAATAGAAAGTCTTATGTGAAAAAATCATTAGTCTAGTGTGGGTTTTATATCAGCATGATCTGATTTAGGAAGATACTTAAGAACGTGAGAAGGAAATGAAAAGCAGTGGATGGAAGTCCTTCAGTTGGGTGAAGGTTTTATACTTTCTGGGGATAGAAAGACCAATTGTGGGGAGAATGTAGTACCCTTGGTTTTGGGTATGTCACCCTTTCTTGAGGCTTTTAATGATTTCTATGTTATGGGTGGTGAATGGGAGAGTTAGGAGAACTTTTCAAGATTTTTTTAGGAAAAAAGGGATGTCCTAGAAACGGTGCACAATTTTTCTAAACCGTGCGGTAAAACCATGCGTAGTTAGTCTTGGAGGTAGTAGATTCCACTTGGGTGGTGCACGATTTGTCTAACTGGGCGACTAAACCATGTGTGGAGGGTCTGTCAAGGCATTGGCTAACTCACGATTAACGCAAGATTTTTCCAACCGTGCGAGCAAACTATGCGGTCACTTAACTAAGATCCAATAAAATTGGATCTCACTCTATTTTGACTCTAAGTGCCTATTTTAAGTTCCTATGTAGCCATAACTCAGGATTTTGCTTCCCCTATGGTCAAAGAGGGTTCTCACATCATTCTGAAGGTGATCTGAAGGATTCTCATGGTGAATCAAAGCCAGATTCTTGAGGTGTGTGATTATTCTTCTTGGTTTTTGATCGGTTTCATAGATATACTTAGATCTAATTCTCATATTTTCTCGGTTTCTTATATCTACACCCATTATGGGTAGATCTATGTGTTCGTATGCCAAATATGTTTATATTTCTTCTTGATCTTGGAAGTAGAAGAGATCTAAGTCAGGTTATTGAAGAAGCAACCCAGTTTTCATGAGTGTTCTTCGTTCGTTGTAGATTCCGTCAAAACCCTAATGGTGGGGGGCTTCTTTCTGAATACAATTAGTAGAACTGATTGTAATGAATTTAAATTTATTGTGTGGTGTGGAATTTATTTTGAAAAGAATATAATAAATCTTTTTTAGTGATGATTTATGGTTTTTGTGAAATTGTGAAATCTTGGTGAATTTTTGTGCAAAGTGATTTGGCTTCTAGAATTTAAAATTTTGATTTTAAATTACGGATTCGTGGAAGTTATAAATGGTTTGAGGAAAAATTTATTTTCAACAAAAATGGTATTTTATTTAAATGGTTTTGAATTTAAATGTTTTTTCTTTGAAGTGGTTTTGACGGAAATGGTTTTAAATAAAAAGGTTGTTTTTATTGAAATGGTGTTTTGGCATGAATGATGGGAAGATGTGGTATGTGTTCATATTACATTCAGGATGGACAAGGGTTATGAGTCTCCCCCATCATTGTTGGGATGGATAAGGGTTACAGCTCTCCCCCATAAAACATTCATATTGCATTCAGGACGGATAAGTGTTAGGGGTCTCTTCCATCAGTGTTGGGATGGATAAGGGTTAGGGCTCTCCCCCATCAAGTATTCATGTGAATTTTGGTTGGATAAGGTTAAGAAGTCTCCCCCATCATGGTTTGGATCAATAAGGGTTAGGGCTTATCCCCTCTTCCAGGTAGCATGCATGGTTGGTTTCATGTGTTTGTGAAATGGTTGGGTATGCCAAAAAGGGAATGTCTGTGGAATGGTTCATAAGATTGATTGGTTATTTTTCTGGAAAAATAACTTGCTGAAAATTTGGAACCAATTGCTCGTGGAATTCCATTGGTTATGAATGGTTTTGGAATGTTTTTTATATTTAGTTATATAATGCTTTTGATAAAACGTTTTATATAAAATGATTTTCTATAATGCTGGCTAACTCTTCTATCCTAGTGGCGTGAGTAGGGAAGTAAATGGGCAAAACCTAATGAGTTTTATACTCACCCCTACTTTGGCATGATTGATATTTTGTAAATGTTGTATTCCCGGACATAGGTAATGGTAAAGCATCTTATTGCTAGTGTCTTGTGGTGATGCATGTGAGATATTGTGGAGCTTGGAGCTTGTGGAGTATGGAGTTGTAGTGTCTTTGGAGAGTCTTCAGTTGTTCATCCACTGTGTACATTGATGCTATGTTTGGTCTTCTGCTGTTGGGTCATTTGATGTAGTTTCATATAAATGAAGTGTTTATGGGTCTTTTATTTTTTCATGCATCATATAGTGAATGTTTGGTTATGGTTGGTTTATGGGTTTAATTCTTAAAGGGTAAATTGTCTCCCACATGTACATGAAACAATTTAGCATTTATTACCATCACTTAGCGCCTTGGGGATGTCGCTTAAAGCATAGTAATGACTCGTGGTACTCTCAAGACAATGAGAATTGGAGGACCATTAAAAATTTTATCAGCTTGGTCAGTCCATTCCTAACAAGTAGTCATCGATGTTCTTGGTCTTGGAGTTGAAATTCAATATTTTCTATTCCTTGGGATGATATATTAGACATGAGTAGGATTGTAGGGACATGAAATGCATTGAATAAAAGGACGTATCTAACCCATTTATGCTGAAGTTCATGTTACCAAGGTGTAGGGTACATACGTATTTTGGATACACATCTAGAATGTTGGGAAATCTCATTGTCAGGGATTTAGCCAATGAGATGAACATGACACACATTGTAGAAGAATGATTTCCCACTAGGATTTCATATCTCATTATGACGAATGAGTAAGGATTTTGTGCAAGGTTCAAATTTTTAAAAAATTCAGAAATTGGTTTCAATTAAATGATTTTGAAAACATGGTATTTGGTGTATTTTCAAAATTGGTTGATTTTCAAAAGGCATGAGGAATGTTTTCAAAAATGTTTGAACATGTGAAAAAAGTTATTTTGAAAACAATTTTGTGATATATGATGTGATAGAATTTGAAATGATAATCCATCAGTTCATAGAGAGAGTGATTGAAGGATCTTGTTGTTGGTTTAGAAAATGGCACCCGGTAGGCGTCATCAGAACCAACCTAAAGAGGCTGTAGAGAATGTGGTTGCACCTAAACCACATTGGAACCAAGATCAAGTTTAGATTATTGTCCATTTTTTTCATGTTGTGGATATGGAGAACCAGAGGAATGAACCAAGACATGTGGATTATAAGATCCAGTTCATGATGTAGAATCCACCGAACTTTTAGGCTGATGCTGAACTCGAGAAGGAGGAGGTGTGGCTAAGTAGGATGAATCATATCTTCAATTTCATTGACACACCTGTAGAGTTGAAAGTAAAGATGGAAACATATATGCTTGAGGATCTTGCACGTAAGTGGTCAGATATAGCAGTGCAGGATAAATTGGATGAAGGCCTTACCTGGGAAGATTTTGAATAATTTTTCAACAAAAAATTCAATCCTCAAACGTTCAATATCCAAAAAATGGTGGAATTTGTCAGCCTGAAACAATATACACTCTCTTTCATAAAATTATGTAGATGAATTCATGAATTCAGACTGTTCTGCACCAGTGGTCATGACAACTGCGTCGTTGAAGGCACACATCTTTGAATCGGGGATAAGGTAAGAGATTCGATCATAGATTGTAGTGCTTGTATTATGGATTATATCGAGATGGTGAACAGAAAAACTATTACTGAAATTAATATCTCAGGATCAATAGGAGTAGGAATGATGATACCTATAGGAAACGGTGGGAACTAAATCTCTGGGAAAAAGTGGAAAAGGGACACCAATTTCCACTGTGAAAGTGTAAATCACTTTCAGACAGTGGGATCTGTGAACCTTCCACCACGACCCCAGAGCAATGTAGGTTGTTTTCAATGTGGTTCATTATACTACAAAAGGGGATATTGTATTGCGCAACCTAGAGCCTGTCACAATTTCAAGCATATGGGGAATCTACAACGCTATTGTAGGAATACACCGAGGTCGGGTTCCCGTGACACCCCTCAGGCATCGCAAGAATTATATGCTTCGACTAGATGTGGATAGAAGAATTAGTCTCGTCAACATAACAAAGATGTCCATGGTTATTCTAGAAATACCCTAACTCATCAACTAGGGAAATCTCAACAACGCAACAAGGATAACCATGCAGTGATAGAGCAATTGTATGGAGCTGAGCAGATGATGGTCGTTGATCAGGCTAGACTACATACAGTTTGAGGTACGATTCTTTTAAATTATACACTTGTGCAAGTTCTCTTTGATACGGTTGAATCACATTCCTTCATTGCTTCTCTTTTTGTTGACATGCTATGTCTAAAACAGGAAATGATGCCTTCTGTTTTGAAACTTAAAACTTGTCTTGGTGAATGAGAATATCAAGACTTAGTGTGTAGAGCATGTTCTATAATTGTTGATGGAGCTCAGATAAAATGGTACTTCTCGATGTTGGACATGGATGACTATGATGAAATCCAGGGTATGGATTGGTTGACAATGTTTATGGCTCTCATCTACTGTTATAAGAGAACAGTTAGTTTCATGACTGAGGATGGAATCAACCATATCTTTAGAGGAGAGAGGATGGTAAAGAAAGGTGTGAAGAACTTATTGGCAAAAATGGTGGGAACAATCTCTTACCAACTGGCAGTTTTGACTTTGGCATCAAGGGAATACGTTGAGGAAAATAGTTTTCCAGTAGTTGTGGATCAATTTCCAGATGACTTTCCCAATAACTTCATAGGGTTACCACCTCTAAGAGATGTGGAGTTTATGATTGATCTCCTTCCGGGTACCTGTCCTATTTACCTTCTTTCTTATAGGATGGAACCAACAGAGTTAAGGGAATTGAAAGTGCATTTAGAGGAGCTGGAAAGCAAGGCTTTCATTCAACCAAGTACATCTCCATGGAAAGCACTAGTGTTGTTTTTGAATAAGTAAAATGAAAATCTTCGGCTATGTGTTGATTATCGTAAGATTAACCATGTTATGATAAAGAAAAGATATCCACTTCCATGAATTGATGAACAATTCGATCAATTAAGGGGATCTCAGTGGTTCTTCAAGATTGACTTGCGATCAGGATATCACCAATTGCGAGTTTAGAAAGAGGATATTCCAAAAACAGCTTTTAGAAGCAGACATGGCCACTATGAATATATAGTCAGTCCTTTCGGTCTAATTAATGTACCAGCGGTCTTCATGGATTAGATAAATCAGATATTTTAGCGATATCTAGATTATTTTGTTGCGATGTTTGTGGATGATATTTTGGTCTATTCAAAAACAAGGTCAGATCATGAGGTTCACCTGGAAATAGAGTTACAAATCTTTAAGGATCATCGTTTGTATGAAAAATTATCAAAGTGTGATTTTCGTATACGGGAAGTACGTTTCCTTGGCCATTTTGTTTTGAAAAAATTCGTTTCTATCGATCCTAAAAAGATAGAAGCCATAATAACTTCGCAACCACCGAATAATGTGTTCAAGGTATACATTTTTAATGGTATAGCTGGTTACTACTAATGTTTTGTGCGTGATTTTTCACAACTAAATTAAACAATGAATTCTATAACTAAGAAGAATGCTCTCTTCCAATGGATGGAGGAATGTCAGAAATACTTTTAGGTATTGAAAGCTCGGATTAAATCCACACCTATCTTGATCTTACAAGAATCAGGATATGGGTATGTGGTGTATTGTGATGCTTTGATATTTTGGTTGGGTTGTGATACCATGAAAATAGATGATGTGGTTTCTTATGGTTCAAGGCAGTTGATGGTGCAGGATAAAAATTACGCAACACATGATTTGGAGTTAGCTGCAGTTGTCCATGCTTTGAAAATATGGAGACATTATCTCATTGGTGAGATATTTACTGTGTTTACAGATCAAAAAATCTTGAAACACATTTTCTCACAGCGATATTTGAATCTCAAGAAAGGGAGGTGGATGGAGTATCTATATTTTTTTTACTTTGACTTGATGTACACACCAGGAACGGGAATTCGGTGGCAGATGCATTGAGTTGAAATTCATATGCTCAGTTAGAAAAAGAAGCTTCAAATGAATGGCAGTTGATGTTTGTCATAGCCAACATGCATGTGGAATGCGAAGACCGAGGTAATTTTGTTGTTTTCTTTTCAACTACACTTGATCCTAATTTTGTAAAGATGATCAAAGAAGGACAGACATATAATGCAAAATGTCTGGTTGTAAGTTCAAAACATAATGGTGGTGAGACCATTAATGGCTGGAAACATGATGGAGGTTCTGTTTTGTGTTTCAAATATCGGATGATTGTACC
Source organism: Viscum album (assembly GCA_963277665.1). Lineage (NCBI taxonomy): Eukaryota > Viridiplantae > Streptophyta > Magnoliopsida > Santalales > Viscaceae > Viscum > Viscum album. Next base: position 67,832,960 of record OY728128.1, read on the forward strand.
TATGGTTTGACAAGAACAACTTCTTAATTTTTACCACCATTCATGATGGGCAGTACATTTCGGTACATAAAAGATGTATAAGGCGTTGACGACACAATTTTAGTGGACCGACAAGAAAAGGAAGGGGACTGAGTTCATCTCACGGTGCTTCACTTGTCCGCAGGTTAATGCAGAGCATCAGAGACCAGTTGGTCTGTTACAATCATTGTCCATCCCAGTGTGGAGATGGGATAAAATAGCAATTGATTTTGTTACAAAAATTCCATGAATGGTTCGGAAAGGCGATGCCATTTCGGTGATAATGGATCATCTAACCAAGTTGCCCTATTTCATCCCCATTCGTAAAATCCATATAGTTGTAGATCAATCAAAAATCTATATCTCAGATGTAGTAAAGAGGCATGGTGTACTAGTGTCTATATTCTCAGATAGAGATTCGAGGTTCACATCTTGTTTCTGGAAATCATTACATCAGGCCCTCGTAACTCGGTTGACTATGAGCATGGCGTATCATCCTCGGACGGATGGGCAATCTGAGGGATGTTACAAACAATGAAAGATATGTATCAGGATTATGTAATGGATTTTGGTGGCTCATGGGAGGATCATATACCCGTAGAGGATTTCTCAAAGAATAACAGCTATCATGCCGCAATATGCATGGCTCTGTTTGAAGCATTGTATGGGAATCCTTTTCGTTCTCTACTATGCTGGGTGGAAGTGAAACATCACTAGTCAGACCAAGATTCATCCAAGAAATAATAGAGAAGATCTAGTTGATTAGAAATAGGATGGAGATGGCTCAGTGTAATCAAAATTTTTTCTAGATCATTGTCGAAGACTGTTGCCATTCATTGTGGGTGATCATGTCTTCTTGAGGATCTCTACAAGGATTGGACATCGTCGTTTTGGGAAGAAGGGCATATTATCTACTAGATATATTGGCCCTTTAGAGATTATAGAATGGGATGGAGAGGTGTAATATCATTTGACCTTACCACCATGGTTCAGTTTGATGCATAATTTGTTTCAGGTATCTCAGTTGAAAAAGTATCAGCCTGATCCTAACCATGTGATCAGATGGGATCACGTTGACCTAGAGCCAAATGCTTTGTCAATACATATCCTAGAATGGATTGTGGATAGGAAAGAGAATTTCTTGTGTGGAAAAATCATCGGTCTATTGCTAATTTTATGAATACATGGTCATATTCAAGAGGGGACTTGGGAATGTGAGAAGAAAATGAATGACCAGTGGCCATAACTCTTTCAGTTGGGTGAAGGTTTTCTACTTTCTAGGGAGATAATGACCAATGGTAGGGACAATGTATTACCCCTAGTTTTTGGTATGTAACCATTTATTGATGATTCTAATAGTTTCAAAGTATAGGGTGGTGAATGGGAGAGACGAGAGAATATTGAATGATGTTTTGAGGAAAAGGGGAATTCACACGGACGACGCACAGTTTGACTAAACCGTGCAGTAAAACCATGAATAGTTGGTCTTAGAGGCAGTAGCTTCTGTACGGGTGGCACACGGTTTGACTAACCATGAATAGAGGGTTTGTCGAGGTAGTGGCTAATGCATCGTTAGTACACAGTTTGTCTAACCATGCGAGCAAATCGTGTGGCCACTTAAATGTGATCCTATAAAAGTAGATCTCACTCGTTTTTCCTCTATGTGCCTCATTTTAGCTCTTAATGAGCCATAACATAGGAATTTTCTTCCCCAAAGGTAAAATAGGGTTTCTCCCATTGTTCCGGAGGTGATCTGAAGGCTTCTCCTGGTGAATTGAAGCTGGATTCTTGAGGTATGTGATCGTTCTTCTTCGTTCATGATCGGTTTCTTAGATCTCCATAGATCTACTTCTCATTTTTTCTCAGTATCATAGATCTATGCCTGTTATGGGTATAAATATGTATTTTGTTGCCAAATATGATGATATTTGGTCATGATATTTCTTAGAGAAGTGATCTAAAGTGGATTCTTGAAGAAGAAACCCGATTTTCTTGAGCGTTCTTTGACCGTTGTAGTTTTCGTTAAAACTGTTGAGGTAGAGGGCTTCTTTCTTGACTCCACTTAGTAGAACTAATTCTAATGATTTCAAATTTAATGTGTGGTGTGTAATTGATTGTGTAAATCATTGAATAAATCTTCATTTTTGATGATTTAATTTTTTGATATAATTGTGAAATCTTGGTGAATTGTTGTGAAATGTGATTTGGCTTCTTGAATTTAAAATGTTGATTTTAAATTATGGAATTTATGAAATTGTAAATGGTTTGATGAAAATGGGTTTTCAATAAAATGGGTGTTTTATTGGAATGGTTTGAGTTTGAAATGAATTTAATGGAATTGTTTTTCAATACAATTTGGAGGTGTTTTTATTATATTTTAAATATGGAGGATTTTTTATGTGTAAAATTTATTTTTATGACATTGTTATTTAAAAATATCTATGATTAATGCATATATATGTGACAGATTAGAGATAATTTTTTATGGGGAGTAAAAGGTATATAACTAGGTTCGAAATACTTCCCTCACTATGATGTATGATTTGAATTTGTGAAATGTGACTCATAACTTAGTAATCATAGCTAGTAGCGGAATTATAAAGAGTAATATAATTTTTTTGAAGGGGGATTTTTTGTACTAAATGATCCATTTCCATGAGGGATTACTTTTAAAATAGGGATATTCCATTAAATTTTTCAAAATATAAATATTTCCTTTGGATTTTAAGACAATGGTGATTATTTATGGATTATCAAAATAATGATTTTTTATCTAGTTATAAAAAATTGTTGTTCTCTTAGAATTGGGGGAAATTTATTTTTCTAGGGAAGGGTATCGAAATAGTAAAAATGAATTATATAATTTTGGGATAAAAATTCAATATGGTTTTTGTTTAGAATGTTATTTTTGGTAAATCAAATTTTTTAATTTTCAAATACATCGATTTATCATTTTTTATCAGAGTATTATTATGAAATATCTCAAATATTTAAGTGTATTAGATTCATTATAGAAATCATCATTAATTTATACTTATCCCTTATATGCTTATTCAAATTATTCATCAATTATGGATTTTTTCTATTAGATGAGTTGAAAATAGATAAATATGATTTATTATTGAAGACATTAATGGATTGTTCTTTTTGATTTATTATAGAAGATTAAGACAATTAGTACAAATGAATTCCCAAGAAAATAAGATAATAATGACACTATGACATCTATATTACATTAATGGATATTTTTTGTAACTTTCGAAAGCAGGAGGATTTTCTAGTTTGATAAATGGGATCATTTCCTTTTTTTTCAATCCTATTGGGTGAAAATTCATGAAATATTAACTTGAATTGTATTGTGATAAGTGTTATGGATGAAGTGGATGGAAACCAACGTTAATGGAATTACACAGTTTCATAATATAAAATGAATTCTATACAATAGATATTATTGATATAAATTTTCATATTTATAGTATTGATAAGATTCTTGTAATATTACAATGGACTATCACATTGTTGATTTGGTGTTAGAAAAAATTTGGCCAACCTGATATCACTATAATTGAATGGATTTATGATATGGTAGCACTATGTAGAACTGCAGTTAAAATATGTAACTGAATGTATAGATCACCTGTCACCTGTCAATAACAGGTGATAAGAGGCTTATCATTAATGGTCACATATTTGAATATAAAACTGTATATGATCACATGGACCCACTGATATAAGAAACTACATAAGGGATTTGATTAGAAGTATGCTTCAATATCTATGGTAATAAAATATCATCATTTAGAAGTAATTTACAATGTGGGATTCTGTAAAAGGTGGTTATTACTCATGCCATTTCACCATGAAAAAAATTTAGTTTTGATACTAAATAAAAGAAATGGGAACCCCTCCAAAACATATTCATTTTGATGTGGAGGGTGTGTTTTTGGAAATGGAGAGAATTGATATATTCAAAGTATAATGAAATTTTAAACATTGAATTATTGGCTATATCATATTATAGTGATGTTTGATACATCCATAACAGAAAAGTTGAATTATCCATAGTGGGTGTGTGTTTTTAGGTTCATGAATCAATTGATTTATCAGGTTACATGAGGATACACTAAAACAACATGCTATACATTACGACATAAAAGTATTCATAGTTCATTTATTGAAAAAAAAATAATCATTCCATAAAGTGGAATGTTTATCCTTGTTGTAGGGTTTGTATTGAATTTTAATAAGTGATATTTTGTGGGTGTTACATAATGATTCAGTAGTTACTGGGTAATCACTGACTACACAATTCTAATTTATGGAGGAGATAATATTGATGAAGATCTGGTGGAAGATATTATAGATGGTGGAGTTATAAATTTTTTCATGTTTCTATAAATATTTTGAAATTATAACACATTACTTAATATATAATATTTTCTACAATGAATAAAATATATTGGAATTGTGTATTTCTAGGGGAGAAGGAAGACATGAATAGTGATGTCATTTTACATAAAATGTTGAAGAGATGAAATTCTTTTGAACAAGATCATTTTTTATAAAAAAACATGTTATTTCAAGAAAAATAAATTTGAATATATCCATTAATAATAGTTTATATAGTTACATCATTATAAGAATATTTGGTAATTATCTATTAAAAAAGAAAAGGATTTATTTCAATCCAATTCTAGGATAGAAAAAATATATTCATTCATATAAAATATAGATTTTAAAATTGATTAATTTAAATTTTTATAAATGAAAATAATTTTATAATTTATTATGTCAAAATAATATTAAGAGTAAATTGTCTAGTTTTTTAGAAATGTTTTTTAATGAATTGTTAAAATAATTGATTTTTAATATAATAATTATTTTATTTTTATTTATTTACAAAGTAATCATATATTTTGGATTTTTTAAATTTAATTATTTCCCTTTTATTAAAATTAATCCAATTTAATTACATTTTATTATATTTATACTAGATTTTGGTATTTGAACATATATATAACTGATTTTAATAGTAAACTGCATTTTTTTACATTTTAACGGTTAAATTTTAAATTAAACTCTTCAACATTTATGGACTGTATTATTTTAATTAATTTCTATATTTGGAATACTAGGGGTCTGAATTTGGTAAATATATCATTTTCCATAATGAACAATAACAAAAGTGAAAATTTCTTTCCATTGTAAGTGTTAATTAGGTAATTATGTGTAACAAAAACATTATAAGAACTACAATGTATTCGTAAAATTTTTCTTAATTTTATTGGATGAGAAAATTTCATCTCTAATTATATATATTGGAAATATATGACAATTTTTCCATTTTACTAGGAATTTTTTTAATAATATTTTTGTAAAAGATAAATACAAAATGCCACTATCTTGTTTTTAAATACCACATATGTGTATAAAAGGGGAAAATGTGGTGAATAAATTTATTGGTTGTCATGAGAATAGTGAAAATATTTTTTTAGAAAAATCTTTATAATACATAGTAATTATGTAATTAACATAAATTCTTACACAATATTTACATAGTATTAATTAAATTAGTTGACAATTAAAATAAAAAATATAAAAAATATTAAAATTAACACATTTTGATATTGTAATAGTATAAAATAATTTTCTTCATAATAAAAAAATATAGCTGTTTTAGAATGGTTTTATCCAAATTCCATGTTTTTATTTATATTTTAATGTTATATTTTTTGAATAGTTTCAAAATTGACATTAATGATATTTTGTAAAATTTGATATTTTATTAAATGTTTATAATTTAATAAAAATAATATAAATAGAACAGTAAGTGTTAAATGGTTTATAATATACTTGATGATCAATTTATGGTCTATTTTTTTTCATTTTAATGTATCTTTTTTTGATCCGCCGATTATAAACACATTAATACCATAGTAATTATCCAAAAGGTCAAAAAGGGTTAAAAATAATTATCATAGTAAATATAATTGAATTTTTTTAAATTCATAATGTATTATAGTATTTCTAATCATCTTAATATTATATTTTAATATTATACATTTGGATCCATCAAAGAATAAAAAATTATTACTTTTTTAATATACTTTATAAAATTCCAAGATGGTGCTTGCTGTCATATTTATTAGGGAAGCTCAAATCCTATTTTCATTCAACATGAAAAAGATTTGGATCATTCAAAACCTAACAAAATAGAATCCTAATACCCATAATCATGCACTAGAAAGTGTTTCTAGATATCAAAACAAAAATATGAATGCTTTATGTGTAAGCATTATGAGGTTGTGTGAAGTAGATGAATTGTTTATAACTGATAATTTCCATTTTATTTCAAATTCATTCTCTATAAAAATTTTACCATCCAATATGAAATAAATAAATAGAAATCATTCATTCAATGATATCTCATTATTTTTATATACTAATCTATATCTATATCCCCTTATATTTATTGGGAAAAAATACCATTTTGCGTGTGTAGTGCAGAATACCGATTCATGAACGGGTGTCATTCATTTTCTATAATTGTCTTTCACGAATTGATATAATTTTGGGTTTAATGTAAATATATTATATTTATGGAACATTTACCTCTATATAAAGATAAGAAATCATGTAATTTCTTAATATTCTATCGATTAAAAAATGAAAATTTTATTTGTGTGTACGTGTGGACTACCACATATATAAAGTAATTTGATTCCTTTTTTTAATAACATCACATGGATGATAAATAGATGTTCTTTTTTAAAAAATAATTTTTTGATGATTTTATGATAATTATAGAAGTAAATAATAAAACATACCTTCTTTATATGATGATATTATAAAAAAAATAAATGTTTCTCAGACGTGCATACATTTTTTTCTCCATGATTTTATAATAATTACTTTCTATAACCATATCACATGGTTTTTTTTAATGTTAATATATTTGTATTAATATAATAATTATTTAATGATTTTTATTTTATATATGATGAAATCAGAACCACTTTGAACATATTCATCCTATTAAAGTCACATTGGACATATAGTTCGAATAACCTCCAAACATCTGATGTGAAATTAATTGATTAAGAAATTAAATATAACAAGGATTGAAGAGTAATGAAAATAATAAATGTTCTTAAGAAAAAAACAATAAACATAATTTTGTTATTAAATTATATAATGAATCCATATACCTATTTAGACTCTTAGTATAGGATATTCATGATGAAATTCTCGTTTAATGTTTCTGTTCCTTGTATTTTTCATTCATGTCCTTATTTTTTAATTATTTTATTGATGTGTTTTTTGGAAATTAAATGAACTATAATGAATATTTAATGTCAATTTTCAAAATTTATATCAATTTTACTCAAAATGAAATTATATATTTATATATATAATTTAAATTGACATTTTTTAGAAAATAAAAAAACAAATTTATTCTTTTTAAATACACAATATCAATGAATTTTCCATGCACCATAATTGTTATTTGATTTTTGAAAGCCTTTATCAAATTTGATTTTTTCAACATTGAAAACCCCGACTTCTCAAAATTTTGTTTTTTTAAAAGTTACTTAAAATTAAATGAATATTTTATGTTTTAGAAATTTTCATTTATTATTGGAATGAATATTTTTATTATAGTAATTTTGAATATTTTGAGGAATTTTTTTGGTAATGTTATTGATATTAGGAATTATTATGATGATGTTGTTTTCTATAATAAAACAATGATGGATTCTTCTATTATAAACAATCATGGATTCTTCCTTTATAATCCTAGGGAAAGTGGTTCAATTATAAATTAAAGATTAATGGTTTAGTTATATACCAAGGATTATTTGGTCTCTGATAACTCTCTAATACATTTGGTACTGATTTCAAAAATAATTGTTATAAAATTTTTAGGATGGATATTTATAATTGATTCCCAAGTTAGAAAAATTAACGATCAATTCCTGAAATGGGTTTTTAGGAAAATCATAAGATTTCACATAGAATGATAATGGTAATTTGTTTAAAAGAATTTATATTGTACATAATAATTATGGGAATTATAAATTTCTGAAAAAAAACATAATGTATTTTCCATGAGAAAATGGGCACCTGAACGTTTTTTTCACAATGGATTTTAAAGTTTTTTCTAAAAATATTTTGGTGAAAAATTGATATTATTGAGTAGTAAAATTAATATTTTTTCTAAAGATTAATTAAAAAAGGATAATAGTATAAGTATTCATGAGCTAAAGTGTTTCATTATTCTATCATGTGTCTTCTTTTTTGATTTTTTTGGATCATCTATCATTTTTAAATATTTTCCATAGTGTTTATGAATGGATAATAGTAATGAATATGATAAGATAAATGTTATAGTGAATTTTAATGAAAAGAAAACATTTTTCATTTGAAAAAATTGATTTGGGACAAATGGATACTTATTATAGTTCCCACTTTAAAATTTCTGATTTTTCTAGAATATTTATGCTAATATTATCTAAAACCTAGAATAACATCACTAATAAAATTATGTGAATTGTTTTCTAAATACACTACAATTTGTGTTCTTTATGGATAGTCCATTATAGTTTGAAATATAGAAAGTCTTATATAATTTTAGAGGATATGATAATGTATGAATATAAATTAGAGATAATTAAATTTATCGTTACCATGAAATAGAATATTAATATTACAATGTCATAACATCTAAAATATTTCTTCATAGTATTGTTTTCCATAGGGGAATCAAGGAATATATAGTTTTCATGCACTGATATGGAGATATCCTTCCTTATTATAATATTAGGATTGTTGGAATTGGAACAGAAAGTCTTTTATTGTGATGACCTAGTTGACATAGGATGTAAATGATGGTGATATATATGCTAGTTAAATGATTAATCTACCATAGACTAACATGATGATAATTGATAATTTGATGAGACAACATCCTTGATCATTGAATATATTTTCTAACCTAGTGGTGGTTGAGGGATTGATTAATGATATCGAAAAGATATTCAATGTTATCGGGGTTTTCAAATAATCATATAATTTATATTTATATTTTCCATTTTGATGGTGAATCGGATCCGTGATGGTTAATGGTAAGGAATATTGATAAATTATAATATATTAAATCATTAGTGTGATATAAATTAATTAATTAATTAATTGAGAGATATTTCAATATGTTTTTTTATGTAGGATGGCAGAAATTATTAGAAATGAAAGAGGATGAGGAAGATTATATAGCCATGTATGAATCAAACTTCACCTGATTGCAATGGTATATATAAAAAATTAATTTGAATAATGATAATAAATTAATCAATTTTACTCTGTATTGAACTTATATATTGAAGGGAATTGAATGTTAATGAATTTAAAAAGTTATGAGAATATAATTTCATATACCGATATGGTAGAAATGGAGTTTACTAATGATATTGTATTCTACAATGATATTCATTAAAAGAGTTCTGGGTTGATGGTAATAATAAATAATCCATATAAAAAATATAAATATAAAATACCATGTATATATTTTGAGATAGCTTGGTAAAAAAGAACCATTATGAATTTCTTATGAAATATTTTAAGGGAATTCCATGCGTTCTTTGTAGTTATACGACCCGAGAGTGCAATGAAAATAATATTTAACTATCAATAAATGGGGACATACATAGCTTGGAAATGGTGAGATATTTTAATTTTAGTGATATATGGAATTATGTAATTATGTATCCAATTTTAGTTACTTAGTGTGGAAGTCAATATGACCATAAAAGGGATGAAAAATTAGTTTTCAATATAATTGAAGATGTTGTTACATAAAATGAAGATGGAAATAGTACATTACTTGTTTATTTGAAATATTATTCAATAAAGTCTATTTCTAGATCATCTTATTATTTCATTTCATGAAATATTCACTTTAAATCGAAACATCATCTTATATGAAAAATTGGGGAATTTTGGTGAAAAAATTGATTTGAAATATTATAGAATAAAATCATTATAAGAATCTTTATATTTTGATTAGTGGGATTGTATTTCATGAAAATTTATTTAATCATCCCTGTGTGTATTCTAATTTTATCCTGATATGGATAATATTTATGATATGAATGATAAAGTATATTTAAAAGAGAATAAAGATATAGTTAATGATTTTATACATTTTATAAAATAGCATGACATGTTGAAATTGATTAGTGGTGGATATGACAATTAGGGTTCCAATTTTGTTATGAATAAATATTCTATTTAAATTAATGGAGCACTATCACTAAATGAATAAGTGTGTTTCATTGAGGATTTTTCATGTTTTATTCTTGATTGAGTGGTTTAGTTTACTATTTTCTTAGTTCCTGATGCTATTTTTATTTCAAAACCACATAATCAAATTAATCAATACGAAACTATTTAATTGAAAATTAAATTTCCATAATTAATAGAATAAGTATTCATTCACATATGATTTTTACCATGGTGATCTTGTATTAAATTTTTAATATGTAATGATGGTTTAGTAAGACATTCCAATGATTATATATCCCTAAATGTCATCACCATTAAGAACATGTTTCCTATTCTATTTATCAACAACTTTTTTATTTCCTTGATGGAAAATAATTTTCGATGATTTATATCAGGTTAGAATATGATAATATTAAGGTGATAGAGGAAGATATCCTAATGATATTTTTTAGACCAGTTACATGAATAATGAATATGGTGTTATGTATTTTGGATTGTCTAAATTACCATCAATATTTATGGATATGATGAATATATTTTTCAAATAAAATTTATTATTATTTATTGGTTTTTTAATTAATGATTTATTATTTTTCTATATTTAATGAGGATCATGAAAAATTCTTCTAGATTTTTTTAAAACCATTATATAAAATAATATACATGGAAAATTTAGAAAATATGGATTTTTGTGTAAAAAATTTTTTACCCTGTAAATATTATTTCAAAAGATGGTATAATAAATTAACATCATAAATTAGAATTACTTGAATAATGAACGAGGAAAAAAATTTCATGTAAATTTATAATTTTCGACAATTAGTGGGTTAATGGTTTTTGTTTTTGGGAAATTTTCTATGTTATCTGTCCTACTAACATAGTAAACATAGAAAAAGAGTAAAATTCATCAGTATGAAAGATTGTTATGATTTTTTCAAAAGTATAAAACGATGATTTGTTAATGATCCAATTTTGTCTATTCCCTCCAGAAGTGTTGATTTTTTCATCGAAAGTGATGCCTCACTAAATTGAAATGCTTGTAAGAAAATACAGAATGAGCATGTAATTTTATATGATTAACTAAAACTAGAACCTCATGATTTAAATTACCATACACCTAAAAAGGAAATTACTATTTTGGATTTTCCTTTATAAATTTTTAAGTAACAATTTTATGGAGTAATTAATAAATTTATATTTATAGAAAACCATTTTGTATATATTGTCTAATAAATTATTGAAAATTAGATATTTTAGATGACTAGAACTAATTAATGATTAAGAGCAAATAAATCATTACCATCCTTAAAAAACTATGATGTTTTTTATTTTGACTCAGAAAGATATTTCTACATCAACCATCGTTCATGTAGAACATGACCCTTTGGTTATTGAATTGATAGATTTTGACCTATATGTTTTTGAAATAGGAACAAGATTTTTTTAAGGATTCATCACAGTCACATCTATCAAAAAGAGTTATGAATTATGAGAAGTTTGATCAGGTTTTATTGAAATCGTGTAGTGACAATGTTTTTTCTTTGTTTGACTAAAAAATATACAAATAAATATTATCATAGATTGATTCTAAGATAGTGTGAGTGTACAAGGCTCAGTGATCCCATAATATAATTAACAAATATAATATATAAATTCATATCACACACCTGTTGTTTTATTGAAAAAGTGGAATAACTTTCAAAAAGAAACTTATATTATAATTTTGAGACCCTAAATCTGGAATAATGTGTTTACCATAGATGAAAAGTGTGTTTTTTTAAACTTATTGGTTAGATGGGGAATATTTTTTCTAGTATGTTATTTTTATTAATTATTTTATTGATTTTATTATTACATTTAATACCGAATTCTTTTTCTCATTCAAATATAATATTATATATATATAATAGTATAATCCATATAACCCTAGGTGAAATTAGAGGACCATTTCATGTTATTCATTGGAGGATCAACATCAAGTAGAAAATTGTGACTGTATCATTGTGGATCGAGAGGCATCAAACACAACATGTCTTCTTTGTCGCTAGAAAACCCATTATTAACCATAGATTGATCCATAATTGAGGAAGGAATTTTCAATTTCAGTTTCATTCATTTATTAATTGTTTTACATGGATTATTAATCTTCATGATCAATTATGTATGTTTTTACACTATTTTAATGAGCTCATCTGGATAATTTAATATTTTAACATATTTATTTATTATGCCAAGTTGTCTCCTAAAGACATCCACGTTTTATAATAACTGGTCAAGAACACTTGTTCAATAAAGGATTGACATTTTTATTAGGAAATTCCCCAATAATTTCATGAAATTATTTCCCATTGGCCAATGGGGTAGTGGATCGAAATTTCTGGGGTGGGATAGAGAATGATCAAAACATAAGTTTCATTGTGCTAACATGAATTAAACCCATATGTATTATATATGTATTGATCAATAAATATTGTGGGATACATGTGATACACCATAGATCCAAGATCCTAATGGGTGACTTTATCATTCATCAGGTGACATTATTCTTCATACATGACGTTGAGGGTTTTGATTGGATAATTGAATTATGATTTCTATACATTATAGGATAGAAATTGATGTTTGTATGAGAATCTCACATTCTTGGAGTGGTGAAACCACAGATAAGAGGTGAGACCAATAGAACAATATAAAGAAAAAGATGTTATATGGAAAAATAAATAGAATAAAATATAGACCTTGAAAAAATTCTATATATCCCCATCCATCTATTGTATATAGGATTTGGAGCAAGATAATGATTAAATGCCTTGTGGATAGGCGCACATGTTGTGTGATCCTCCCAGGGTTCCAAAGACATGATATTGCTACACAGGGAGTGGACTTTATTAAGGAGGAGATGACATGTACTCTTGGGATAAAAGGGTATGGGATGTAACATTGGAATAACCATGTACATTTCACAGCACACAGACATTCTCATATGAACATGGAATCTTCTGGGAACACAGATGTAGGCCCCATGTGGTAATTACATTCCATATGGGCTACTTACTTAACATGTATGTCGATGTTGTCTCCATATTACATCCACATAAGAAAAAATCCCAGAAGTAGAGTTGGACTACAAGCCATGTGGAACCCATTCTTGTCATTTAACCTTATGAAAAATAGAAGCCGTGTGTATATATTTTATCCAGAATCAATTTTTCCCATGAGTATCATACACTAGCATGTTTGCAATGTATAAAAATATTGTAATCTTTTTAGTGATTTTCAATATTTTTTATGAAATGTTTTGATTGTTGATTTCGGTTGGGTGATGATTGATGTTGATAGTGATAATGTGGAATCATTGGAGAGAGGTTGTGGTTGGAAGAATATTTGGAACTGGGTAGTGGGTCACCCACATTACATTCATCGGTATGAGTAGAACCCCATATAGAACATGATTTGGTTACTCTATTAGTATATACCAAGTGTTAACCCCTATAATATAGAAGGTTGTGGGTCTTGTTACCATAAACCTCCCCCCCCACTACACATGAGGGAATAATTCATATGTTGATACCTATCAAGTGGAAACCCTGACATACAAGGGGGTTAGTCTTTATTTAATTGAGTTTCACCATCTATTTTTCTAAATGTTGGGTCCCCCTTGAATTGAGTCTGACCCCCTAATGTACTAGGGTTTTTTCCTCTATCATTCTATTGAGTTTCAACCCTATAAATTACTGGGGTGTTAGTTAACATTGTTTTAGAGATTGTTCCCCACCAAGTTATGGAGATGTGTAATGGTATGTGTCCACCTCAGGAATTATTGAGGGAGACCCACTAATTTTTTTGGAATTAATGATTCACCATTGGAGCTACAGGATTACACATCATCATAGGCTGATCTAGGGGATAAAGATCCCCATTTTCATCTGAGTTTCATTATGTGAATATACAGACTATTGGGTTTCATTAACCTACCTATTTAGGTTGGGAAGAATAATTTTTTCATATCTCTCTATTTCTCACAATTCTTATTTCAAGGATTCATGATGGGTATATATATAATGAACCCTACGTTGTCTTTTCCCAAATATGCCAGGCCTTATGTAGAAAATTAATATATTAGTAGTGATTTCAATGGATAATCTAGATATATGAATTTATAGACCATATATTATTTCATTGAATTTAGGTCGGGATCTTGGAACCATCGTAAATAATTCATTGGATTTATTTTCAATTAAGGAAATCATTTATTTTTCTATGTGAATTTTTCATGTTTACAATTCAGCTTTATTCTACCATACTCTTATTTATTCCTTCGATGTTATTTCATAAGTGGTTTTACTATACATTTTACATACCTTTTTACATATCCTCTATATAGTTACATAGAGAATATTGGGATTATGTTTAATGGTTCACTTTGGAAGGGCCTCAAAATTGAAACATCTCATTGAGATTCTTGTCTCGAACCCCATTCCTATTAGAGTCTATCATGGGTTTGGGATTTATTTTCCTTCAAACTTCCAACAAATAACAAATGGACTAGGTTATTAGTGTGTGGTAATATAGAAGTTCATTAATTTGGATAGTTTTTGATGGATTCCCCATATTTGGTTTTGATTGGACATAAGAAATTCATTTCAAACTATATCGAGTACATCTTTTCATCTAGGGAACCCAGTTTTTGTATGGAGGCCAATGTATCCATAAATAAGTAATATAACTACCTACATGATTACATGGAATATATAGACTTTAATTATAATGATAAAAAATACATAGATTATATAGAACTCAATACAACTATTATCCTTCTCGAGTCGGCACCCAATATATATATATATATATATATATATATTCTCATCGTACCATGGTACATCTAGATCACTTTCAAGATTCAATTAGGAATTTATATATTTATGTTACTGATTTTAGATCATGAAAATAATCCAATGAGTTGTGATGCCACATTTTAAGGACCAAATATTGTGATATTCCCTCAAAGTGTTATTTTTTGAAATATTTTTGCATGCCTAGAAACAGAAATTACCAAAAATGTATGATACATACTTGCATGTACATATTATGATTTGTGACTTCCAAAGATATATTCCCTTGAGTTTAAATGGATATCAATATCCTTATATAGTATAGGATTATATTGTGTTGTTTATTTAATTCATCATGTCTGTTCATACACAAAATGTTCAAATAGTCTCTAGAATCCATTCATTTCCCTGATGATTTTGGGAACTGGGTGAGCCTATCCTTATAGACCCATTATGTGAAAAATATCTAATAGACTAACTTCTAACATCAATTCCTACTATGTATTATCCATAGGGTTTGAAATATATTTGTATTTTTGATCTCTTAGATAAATAGTGCGGTAGTGTAAATTTTTCATTGTATTATGTATGGTTTGCTAACCTTATCTGATACTTCCTGGACATGTTGATGGATATTAACTTCTTGGAATGGATGTTTGAGTAGGGTGTAATCAAAGTCATACATTCTAGTGGTGTTTGATGTTATATTCCCAAATACACTTTATTATTAGGGAGGAAATTGTTGATACATAATTACTTATATGAGGGACTCCATGAAAATATATCTAGTATTAGGTTTCTTGGAATTGAGTTTTATGAAGTAGGTTGAATGCATTCATTGATAGGATCATAAAATCTGATACCTTCTTGTGGATGGACACACTCAATAGGACTTGCAATGAAATATTCAAATAGAGGAACTACTCATATTTTAGTGGTTAAATACTATAAATGTGATGGGAATGGTAAGGAATGACTTTATTACACGACTCAATGTGCTAAGGATGACAGATATGTAGCAGATGTACTACCATAGTAGAGATAAAATCATGATTGTATTTCTCCTAAGTGTGGTAATGGAGGAAGAGCTACAAGAGGGGAAGGGTGGCTCCATGATGAGTAAATACTTTTGGAGGTGGACACTATGAGATAATTACCGAACCACTAGAAGGATTCCCATTATTTTTATTCTGAATTAGTGGATGAGGCCATGGAAAGTATCATGCCACGGTGGTTTATGGCCCGGTTACCCATGAAACCATATGAGGTAAAATATATGTTTAATATTAACTTTCTCCAGTTCATATAGTCATAGGTGATAGTCACTCATTTATTTCAATATCCCTTTTGAGAGAGCTATATCTCCTATTCCTACCACATCATAGATGTTTCTGTCAGGTTCTGACAGGGTTCCATTTTTTGATATCTCTTATCTTCCAGTTTTTAAAGATAATTCTTTGTGGAGAGAGTTATAGGTTTGGACATGTGTTTATCAGTATTAAATCCTATTAAATAATATTTTGTTTGAACTAGTTGTCCATGTTTCAATCACAGATTGGCTATTATCATAGGCCATTGAGATTCTAGTAGAAATATGGGATTAAATTCACCTTTTCATTTGAGAGATATATCATCGATGAGTGATTGGACCTCATAAACAAGTGGATAAAACACATCCCTCGTCACATGGAAATAATAGACCTTTTCGTAGTGGGTTATTTAGAAATATGGATTCCATTGTTAGTGTAGTTCTCTCTTAAAGTCATCTATAATGTAGTTCTGAGGATACCACTTTGTCAAGAAATTGAGTTTACCATTTTATTCCACCTATGGACCACACCTAACTCTTTTTCAGCACATTGGATAGCCCGTACCATAATTTGGGAACTAATGGTTCAGTAGGAAGACCTTTGATTTATGGATTTTCCAGGAACAATATATCCTTATAGTCAACTCTGGTTTTGTTCCTCTTAATGTTGTACTAGAGCTTACTACTTCATATTTATTATCATATCTTTTACTAGTAACATATAATTAAACATTACTCTTTTATATGGATTGAAAACACATTTATTCATTTTATAGGTGTGAATTGGTTACTAAAGATCGATCAAAGGTATTACTACAACCAGTTTATAGTTTTTGAGTTTGATATTCCAAAAACAAAAATATTTTGTTATTATGGACATTATTTGTTCTTAGAAATTCCACTTAGTGTACCAACTACCCCCCCCCATTTAGGGATTTAATAAATAAGATCATTAATACATTCATGAACTGATTTTTTTATCTTCATTAATGAAATAAAGATATAATCATCATTAGATGATAGTCATGGAGACTATATGAAAAGGCCATATACATTCTTCAGGAGAAGAATCTTTTTGTTAATCTCATGATGTTCCTATTATTGATCCTCGAGGTTTACATTACGGTTCATGTCATTTACTATAATGGATTTTCTATAGACTATGTAATGATCAATGAATTTTTTTTGTGATCCACCCTAGAGAATGTACGTGGTTAGATGTTTTCATTTCATAGTATTGTATGATATGAGGATTGGGGAAGCCATCATTAAGGTTTCATCAGCTTTTACATCCTAACATGTAAAATTTATATGATTACCTACCCCAAGTATTGTCTGATTTCCATTGAGAAGACGAGGCAGATATTGACCATTTATCCAATGTTTATACAATCAAATGTGGCCATGGATTATGTTATAAAATTTGATTCCATTGATGCTAGGAATTTCTACCTGATGTTCCAGAGGAAATCTGGGAATTCATATGGGTAAAATCATTTGTGACCCAAGAAGACGAATTATTGTAGTCATGATATAGAGTTGGATATGGTAGACTTTTATTTGATGTATACAATGAACTATCATATGAGAGGTAACATTATTATTTATATTGATCATCAGGTTCCCAAGTACATCATTACACTGAGAGATATCTATGTGAGATAGAGGATTTAGTAAAATTTACTTTAGGAATATGACTATGAGATAGTCTATAATCCTATGAAGTAATATACTGTGTAATATTCCCTTTGATGGAAGTGTTTTTATCATTTAGATTATGAGATACTTGATATGTTGGCAATATTTTAGATGGTCTTTGTAGAGTATTAGGGTGAAAATTATCTTCTTTCAGTGTGGATAACCCTATACATCCCTAGGGTTTCATAGAGGGTTAGTTATAAGACATTAATTTAAAGGTTATTTATGATATGATATCATTATGGGCTTCACCTGATGGATTTTATGAAGAAGAAAAACCTTCCATACATTTCCAAGGATGGATGGTTTTTCAGACTGCATTATGAGATGTGGTGTTGAGGGAGTTTCACACTACTCTATTGGTTTTAAATCTAAAACATTAAAATATATATAAGGAAACATGGTAGTAGTTTTGGCAGTATTTCATGAAGCAAATCATGGTCGAGTTCATCTCTTGGTTTCTCACATGTATGTTTTGGAAGGATAAATAATGGGTTTCTACTTTTTTGAAACAAACGCATGATATCCTGGAGTAAATATTATATGGGATATCCAGGTAAGTAATGATTGGATTCAATAGAGTGTGTCACTCCATAAATACATCAATATGGTTGTTGATTGAATCATGAATCCATCACCCTTCATTTACATTGGGTGGTTGAGTTCGGTGGAATGTATATGGAATTTGAATTTATGTATGATCATCTAGTTCAATGTGTAACCCTTAAAAATTTTATTAGGCCATATTTTTCATTATACATTATGGTTGTAGAGACACAATAAAGAGGAATTCTATTCCATTTCTGGAGGATTACAGTGTTTCACTCCGAGGTGGATGGGAAAACTGAGGAAACTATCTATGTGTTAGAGGATATACTGAGAGATTCTTATTTGGACTATGTATAGAAAAAAGTTAGATCACATTACATTATTATTGTTTTCTTATAATAACTGATAATAGTCTTTGATTTATATAAAACTTCTCAAGGACTTGTGTAGGAGATCATGTATTCCCACCTTATTCTGGAATTATATTTTAGAGGCATCATTTGTCAGGATAGATAATGTGCATGGAATAATGGTGAAGGTTCATGAGATCCATGAGTTGATGAGAACAACATTTATCAGATATAAATCTATTGAAGATTGATTTTTTAGCCAATTATATTGTGATTATGGAGAATGTTGAGTCAATAATGTTTTCCTTATGACATTTGGATTCCTTCATAATTGGGGGAGATTATTAAGTCAATAAGGTTTCCATATGACATAACAATTCCTTCTTGTTTTGAAAATCACAAACACCATATCACAAGGAAAGTATCTTTTTTACCCTGTGTTTTACATCTATAAGGAAAAATTTCTTTCCCAAAGGAAATTTAACATTACCATGTTTTTAATGTTCATATTAATATTTTTCCAAGTGCACAATTCATTTTATAACCAAATCCTCAGAATCCAATAAATTCCAATATATGAAGCATTCTGTTTTAGGATTTGAATTCTTCGAATTTTGGTTATGAACTATTATGAGTTTTGAATCTGAATTCTAAATAAAAATTATGGTTCGGAACTCTTCTGAGTTCTGACTCCGAATTCGGAATACGAATTCTGGTTACGAACTCTTCTGAGTTCTGACTCAGAATTCTGAATACGAATTCTGGTTACGGACTCTTCTAAGTTTTGACTCCGAATTGTGAATATGAATTCTGGTTATGATCTCTTCTAAGTTCTGACAAAAAGTTCTCTGAATGCAGACTCAGAACGCTTATGATTTCTGACTTCGAATTCCCAAGAACTCTTACTCAGAATATTTTAAGTTATGGTTCCAAATTATTGTGAATCTAAATATGGAATTTCCATTAAATTCATACTCCAGAATTCTACAGATTTCAGGTTCCAAATTATTAACAAACATGATCTGAATATCCTTGTATTATAGACTTCGAATTTATTCTTTTTTAGACTCTAAACATTTATTTTCTTACATTCCGATTATTGGATTTCGGTAATTTAACCATATTTTTTCATACACTTTTTTTTGTTATAAAATGATGTCGTGCATTCAGTTACTAACTAACCGTTGATTGAGTGACACCTGTATAGGTTTCTCCAAAATTGAAGGAAAAATATGACCATTGGAGGAGGGTGTCGACCATTGAAGTCATGCCTATAAATAGGAGTTCATTTGAAATATCTCATAGCAAGTTGATCAATCTAGAGATTACATAGTTCTGAAGTGATTTCTTGAGAGAGAGAGGCTTTATTGATTTGTGCGTAATGAATGTCTTGTTCAGATTTGCTTTTTGTGACTCCAATTTTTGTTGTATACAATTGAGGGCTTCTAGGGATACCAAGAAAGGGGTTCCTAATACGTTGAAGTTGAGGGATTCCTTGCGGATGAAGACAGAGTTGTCGACTACCTTGGAGTTGAGGGCTTGTGGGGATAGAATGACAGACTCCGATCTTCGTATCGAGGGATTTCCCTAGTGTGGGTAGGACATAATTTCTTAATAGTATAAATCAAGGGACCTTTATACAAGGTTGTTGGATATTGTTTTCTTTGGTTTAAAATATTTACTACTTATTACTTGTTTTCTTACATGTTTTCCGCTGAATTTTTATTATTGAGGAATGTATAACTATCTCATAATTCCTTATACTTGTACTCTTATTTATTAAGATTCTATATGATTTAAGGTAGAATCATTGTAATTGTAAACATTCATTATGTTTCACTTTTCGAAACCATATTTCTAGAATAATTTTCTCAGAATCATATTTCCAAAATCAAGCATGTGTGTAGAACTAGAGGTTTTTTGAATTACCTTGTTTAACTAAGTTAAACCTTACCATCTTTAGAAGTTCTAAAATAATTTTTTAAACTATACAATAAAACCCCACTCGTGTATATTGATCATTATTAGATACTCCATACAGTATCTATTTTATTTCGATCCTACATTTGGTATTATTGAGTAAATCATACTCATATACCATCTCAACAATTGCTATTAGAGGATTGGTTCAATATGAATTAATCTCATTATTAGATTCAGAAGAGAATTCATCTCATTCTTTTCTGGAATCAGTTTTTTGGACTCTTATAGTTCGGATTAATTTTTCCCTAGAGAGAGTCATGTTTTTTATTTTCCATGCTTAGGAATATTTTCCGTGTTTACAATCATTTATTACTAACAATTTTCTGGGGAATTTTTTTACTATAAGATAGCAGGAATCAATGTTGGTCCCATAGTCAATCTCAATCCAACTAGACCACCTATTTTTTATGGAAATTATTTTGAGTATTGGAGAGATCGTATGAAGACATTCATTATCAATAGTGGTGTTGAAAATTTTTTTATTCTTACTGGAGGATATAAAATCCCAGACAAGGAAGTTAGTACCATCACCAATCAAGAAAAACATGAATATCAACTGAATTATAAGGTACACAATAATTTTCTTAGATCCATGACTAGAAATATATATTTCCAAATTTCTTATTTTGAAGTAGAAAATTGTATTTGGGAGAAACTTGAAGTTACTCACTTAGGAACTTCCAAATTATTGAAACAAGAAGATCCTTGCACATATCAAAATATCATGGTTTCTGCTTTCCTTATGGAGAACCCATATGTATGGTGCAACAAATATTCTGGACTATTGTAAGTAGTTTACAATCTATGGGTGAGAAAGGATTAGATGATGAATCTCTTGTTGATTATATCATAGACATCATTCCCAATGAATTGGAAACCAAGAGGACTTATGTTGATGAAAATAGAAAGGTTACTCCGATTTCTCATGATGAACTGTTTAGAACACTTTTTCAACATGAGACTAGAATGAAGAGAGATGCTAATTTTGGTGGATGTACAATGGATAGAAAAGGTACATCCAGAACTTGTCATTTCTTAGGAGATTTATTTGTTTCTTAGTCATGTATGAAGAAACACTCCGTAGCACTTTCCACTGCTGGAGTTGAATATGTAGCAGTTGGAAGTTATTGTGCTCAAGTGTTGTGGATTCTACACACACTCACAGACTATGGAATGAGTTTTACCATTTAACAAATTTGGTATGATAATACCAGTGCCACAACCCTCTGAAAAAACCATGCACATCACTGTCATGCAAAGCATATAGATATTTTACATCACTTTCTTAGGGATCACACACAAAAAAGAGATATCATTATTCAATTTATCGGAACGCAAAGGTCAACTTGCTGATATTTTTACAAAATCATTACCCTCTGATAGATTTGAATAAATTAAACATAATTTAGGAATGATAATCGTAAGATAATCTTCCTCATTAACTTCCCGTTGAACAAAAAAAATTCTCCTTACAGTAATTATCTTCTTTTTATAGGGGGAATACATTTGATCATAAGTTTTTCATATTTTTCGTATTTATGATTTTCATATTTTTCATAATGATATTTTTCATATTTTTCTTAATGATGTTTTTCATATTTTTCATAATGATGGTTTTCCTATTCTTCGTAGTGATGTTTTTCATGTTCTTCGTAATGAAGTTTTTCACTTTTCTTCATAATAATTTTTTTCATGTTCATCATAATGAATTTTTTCATGTTCCTCGTAATGAATTTTTTATTACTCAAAATTTCATAACGATGTTTTTTGTACTCCAAATTTTTGTAACAAAATTTTTCGTACCTGGAATTTTTTTAATGAAGATTTTTTTACTTGAAATTTTTTGTAACGAAGATTTTTGTACTTGAAAATTTCATAATGAATTTTTTCGTACGTGAAATTTTCATAATAAAGATTTTCATACTCAAATTGTTCGTTCATAATGGAGATTTTCATATTTTTTTAATCTAATGTTCTTCAAGAAGATTATTACCTATTAAGAATAATTTTCCTAGCAATCCGAATAGTATGATTCATTCTAGATTTTTCGTAATTACCTTTTACTTGATGGTATTTTTTTGTCAGTTTAATATTTCTCGGATTCTAATTTCCATAAATTTGATTTTTTTCCTTCAGAAACCTCAAAACATCAGATCCTTCCAAATTTTCCTTAGGACTATCACTTCAACTGTCAAATCTAATCAGAATAATTCTGAGCAATTGGATTGAAATAGGAAGATGAACCATCACATAAAAAACCTATATAAAATGACCCCAAAGGGTTGTCCCACATTGATTTCAATCCATTGCGTGTCAAATCTCTGCCTTCTACAAAAGACCGTTTAGAACATTTTAGAGTATTCTCAAATATGAATTGTTGTAGAATAATTCTTGCAGAAATACATCTCTTCTATCAATCCAATTTTGGAGTGGCAAGTATACATAGAAAGGCTGGTGCATCCGAATTTCCTCCACAAGTATGACTCCATTATCTCCAAGAACATCCATCTTAATCGATCGGAATGTTTTTCCATTTCGATGCCAGGGGATCAAGACTTGGTGAATCTAGATATAATTATTGATTTCTATGATTTAGTTTGTTTTTTATTCAATAAGGTAGAGATAAATTTTCATTCAAGAGTTATGGAAAAACCTATTCCCTTTCACACACCAAGGCTGCTAGATTTGTGGGGATATATTATGAAGGGTAAGGAGAGTTCTGTTCCCACAAGCTTCAAGATTTTGAAGGAAGTTTTGTAAAGGTGAAGGCTATAGAGTGTCTTGTACTTTTAGATGTCAAGACTGCAAACATTTCTCATTTCTCTACAAATAATCAGATCCTTGATTTGTGGGTTCTAGTGTTTATCATTCCTAGGAAGGGTGCAAAGACAAGATGAAGATGAGTGATATGTATATCTTAGATTTTCTAGTGAATCTATAAAAGATAAATCAGATAAATAATATTCTCATTACTATATAGAATATCAACAATTGGAACTCAAAAGTACAAATTCTTATGTACTCGGCCATTCTTTCAAAGCATATTGTTTGGTGGTCAGAGTCCTTAAAAATCCCTTGTAGTTCAAAGTCCATTAATTGCAATGTTTTTCTAATTAGTGATGATACTCTCAAGGGGATGAAAGTTTGTTTCTATAAGTAGATAAGAGAATTCTATGACTTACCAGAGGAAGAGGCTGAAACTTCTCTGAAGGAACAAGAGGTTTTTGAGCCATCAAAAAAAGGAGGAAAAAAGAGGAAGTTGAAGGAAGTGGTAGCAGAAGGAAAAAAACACAGAAGCTAATGAAACTCAATCCACACCTCTGAAGCCCCAAAAGCATAAATCCTATCTGAATGAGGTTTTTTGAATGTAGAGGGAAGACAAAAAGATTTATAAGGAAGGAGAGCCATAGATTGGCTTGGATCCTGTAGAGGCCAAAGTTTTCAAAGAGAAGGCAGCTGCTGAGAATTATAAGTAAGCTAAGGAAACGATGCAAAAGAAGAAAATGTATGAGGCTGAAATTTGTCAATCCCTTCTAAGGGATACTGAAATTTCATCGTAGAATATCCCTATACAAAAATATTTCTTGGTATAACCCTTACCTGAGACACCGAGGAAGAAGTACATGACTCTAGAAAAAACCCAATATAAGGTTGTTGTTTAAAACGAACATGTCAAAGAAGTAGAAGAAGAAGCTGAAAGTAGTGGGGATACATATGATTTGATTAATCAAGTGGATGACTTTCATGAAAAGGAAACCCGATCTGAGAAATTTTCATTCTGGACATATTAAGTAGAGTCTTCAAAGATCCCATCTTATAGGAAGGATGAGGAAGGTGAAGATGTGAAGGGTGAAGAAGAAGTTAACAAGCTCTCTGAGGATGAATGTTATAATAAACATCTCGTACACCCTGAGGATGTTGTTGCTAGAGCTGAGAAGGAGAAAGTAGATGAAGATAAGATTATTCATCTATTTGACTGTAAACATAAGTTTCCAGATAAGGAAGAAATTCTGAGAACCAATAAAGGGAAACATGTGGTTGCTGAGGTTACACCTACAAATGTTGTTTCAACGAAGAAAGGAGCTGGGGGATCTTCGAAGATGAAACTTATTGAGCTAGATAAAGATCCCTTACCATGCAAAGTATGAGATTTGGAATCATCAGCTCTAGGAAATGATTTTGTCATTCAATCACTGAAGAAGCTGGTTGATACCATTCTGATATATCCCAGCATTGACTCGAGATATCAGATGCTCCAACACATTTTCAATCTAAAATAAGATTAAGTGTCCATAGTGATGGACATGTCTGCCAACTTTGAATCAGACTTCATATCCTTTATTATAAACACTGTATCCCACAAAATATGTTGTAATAAAATCGATACCTTTTCAAAGAATAAAGTTGATGATTTGAGAGAGATTAATGAGTTTCAAGATGATGTTACAGATGCTTTTGATATTGAATACAACAAAATCAAGTATCTCACAAATATCTTTGAGGAAAACATAAATCTTGAGTAGAATACTTGGATTCAATAGGTAAAGGATCTGAATGTCATGTTATAATCTATTTCTCAAAGCTGGAAGAGACAAAGGGATCTCTGGATTGATATTTAAGCGAAGCCAGTCAAGCGAGATGACTTGTTGAAGGCTCAAGTAGAGGCTATGATGGCTTAGGAAGAAAAGATCAAATCCATATAGAAGCAAGAAGTGGAATACCACAAGGAGCTAAAGATAATGAAAACCATAGTGAAGAATTTCATACCCAAGGAGAAGGAGAGAAAATAGATCCAATCTGATATTTTTTTGTATTTTCTTTCCTTGAAAAAATTCTTTCAATCTTAATGAAATTTTGGTTCCAAGTTTTTTGTTTTCATGATTTTTACTAATATTTCAGGTACAATAATTTATTTTCCATTCCCTCAAATTATTTTTGGAAATCACTAAGGGGGAGAAATGAAAAAGAATTTAAAGAAATGAAGAAATATCCATAAATAAGGGGAATTTTATCTAAGGGGGAGTTTTCATTACATAGATTTCCGTACTCAAGATTAATGAAAAATCTTATTCCGCAAATATAGAATATGATCCTCTATGTTCCAAATCCTAACGGGTAGTTAGTCGTATTCATCTTTGCCAACATGAAAAGGTAGATAAGTTTTATTTGAAAATATAGAAAAAAATTATAAGTCGTTATATTCATTTTCGTGAGGATGTTTGTGATTTCAAAAAAGAGGGAGATTGTTGAGTCAATAAGGTTTTCCTAATTACTTTTCCATTCTTTGATACTTGGGAGAGACTATTAATTAATAAGTTTCCTTATTAATTTACAATTAATTCTTGTTTTGAAAAGCACAAACACCTAATCTGATGGAAAATCTCTTTTTACCATGTGTTTTACTTCTATAAGAAAAAAATTTCCTTCCCAAAGTAAATTTATCCTTACAATGTATTTATTGATCACATTAAAATTTTTCCAAGTGTAGAATTCGGTTTTTAACCAAAACCACGGAATCCTATATATACCTAGATATGAATCATTCTATTTTAGGATCTGAATTCTCAAAATTATAGTTACAAACTCTTTTGAGTTCTAACTCCAAATTCTGAATACAGATTCTTATTACAAACTCTTATGTGTTCGGACTCCGAATTGTGAATATAAATTCTGGTTATTAATTCTTCTGAGTTTTGAATCCGAATTTGTAATTCGATTTCTAGTTATGAACTCTTATGAGTTGTGACTTTGAATTCTGAAAATGAATTCTGGATACAAACTCTTCTGAGTTCTAACTCTGAGTTCTCTAAATACAGACTCCAAAACCTTATGAGTTCTGACTCTGAATTCTCATGAACTCTAACTCTGAACATTGTATGTTCTGGTTCTGAATTCTTGTTAATCTAGATTTCAAATTTCATTGAAATTTAGACTCCGTAATTCTATATAGTTCATGTTCTGAATGCCTAGAAAGCTGAATCTGAATATCCCTATATTCTAAAATCCTAATTCATTATTGGTTAGAATCGGAACGTTTATTTTCATACATTCCAAATATTGGTTTTTTGTTATGCATCCATATGTTTTATTACACTTGTTTTTATTTTAAAATGATATCGTGCATTCAGTTACTAACCAAATGTTGTATGAGTGACATGTGTACAGGTCCCATCAAAATTCAAGGAAAAATATGACAGTTGGATGAAGGAGTCGACCGTTGAAGGTGTGCCTATAAATAGGAGCCCATTTGAAATATCTCACAACAAGTTGATCAATCTAGAGATTACATGTTGTTAATGTGATTTATATAGAGATAGAGGCTTTATTTTTTTGTGCATACTGAACTACTTGTTCATATTTTCTTTGTGTGACTTCGATTGTTGTTATTACTATCGAGATATTTCAGGGATAAGAAGATAGAGGTGCCAAATACCATGAAGTTGAGGGCTTCCTTGCTGAGAAAGTCATAGGTGATGACTACCTTGATGTTTAGGTCTTGCGTGGATAACATGATAGACTCCGATCTTTGTATTGATGGCTTACCCCGATGTGGGTCAAACAGACATTCTTGAAATCATAAATTAAGGGACCTTTATCCAAGGTTGTTGGATACCCTTATCTTTTGGTTAAAATATTTACTACTTGTTACTTGTTTTTCTACAAGTTTTCCACTGCATTTTTATTGTGGAGAAAGTATAACAATCTCGTACATCCTTATACTTGTACTCTGGTTTAGTAATATTTTTTACACATTAAGGTGGTATCTTTGTCATTTTATGCTTTCATTAAGTATCACATTCTGGAACCATCTTTCCAGAATCATTTTCTTGTAATCATATTTCCATAATCATGCAAGTTTGTTGAACTATATGTTTTGTGAATTACCTTGTTTAACCTTGTTAAACAGAACCAACATTAAAAGTTCCAAAAGAATTTTTTAAAGTGTTCAATTCTCCCCCTCTTGTATATTGAGAATTATTAGATACTCCATATAGTATCTATTTTATTTAGATCATATATTTGTTATTATAGAGTATATCATACTCACATACCATCTCAACATAGAACATGTTTTCGAGAGATATTCCCCTTGATGAGGATTTTCCATGATTAGTTGTGGAGCCATGATTTCCCTTCGGTTCTTGAGGCCATTCGAGAACATAAATTAGGTTTTTGAGGATTCATACCACATTATCCTACCCCAAAGTTGGATTGGGTGAAATAAATCTTCCACATCTCTCAGATGAAGAGATACATGAATGATCCATTGTCTGTCATTGAAGGGGATAGATGGAAATCACATATGGTAAAAAAATATAGAATACTTGGAAGAGATCAAAGAATGATTGAATA
This sequence comes from Viscum album, assembly GCA_963277665.1. Classification (NCBI taxonomy): domain Eukaryota; kingdom Viridiplantae; phylum Streptophyta; class Magnoliopsida; order Santalales; family Viscaceae; genus Viscum; species Viscum album. The sequence continues at coordinate 67,861,333 of OY728128.1, forward strand.
TGATCATGTGAGGTTGGACAATTACAGTGGATTTTGTGCTATGGATACATGGGAGAAAGTAATACTAATCCTAGTGTCATTAACGTATAATGTCGGATCATTATCCCAATCTTTTTTTATTTTTCTATTACGAAATGAAAAGCCTTGATGGGTGAACAATGTAGTGACCTGTTATTTTCCTCTTAAAAAAGAATATTTTAAGAAATATTTTTCTATCATGGTGTTGAGAAATGATGATATTATAGGCCTTAAGGATCCAAGAAATGTTATTATGAAAATAATAAGTAAATCAATATAACGAGAATATTTTTTTCCTGAAAAAGTGAAATAACAATCAAATAATCCAACGTTGGAAAATTTTAAATCAACATTTAATGCATAATGTTTGGTTTACCATTAAAATTACTATTGTTTTAACAGCTCCATATTCTCTGATGAGGACGATATTAGTAGGTACATTATGTTGATTAAATATTTAATTAATTTAATTAATTATTTTAATAAAAAAAAATAGTTCATATATAAACTTTTATTGAAATTATATATCATTATACAAATAAAATTTGGTGATTTTTGAGGTGGATCATCAATTTATCAATATAAGATTTACAATAGAAATCTAATGATGATCATTTCTAAGTGGATCATGAACCAGTGAATACAATGCTCCTTTTTCGTCATTAGAGATCATGATATTGAACATAAACTAATCATTAAATGAGGTAGGTATCCTCAATTATAGTTCCAAAACATAATCATTTGATGGTTAATCGATTATTAATCTTATTTATATTAGATCGTTGTTTTTATAACCTTCATATTATCTCATCTATATAATTAAATTATTTAATTAATTTTTCATTTTTATTTTATGTTATCTCCCTAGGGAATCGCCATAATGTAATCACTATCCATGAATACCTAGATGTATATTGATTCAAAATAATTTTATTTATTTTTTCTCCACATTCATTAAATACAACATCTTTTGCCAATAGGGTAACATTTTGACATTTCTATAGTTGGTTAAAGCATGATCAATACCCCCTCCCCACCCAATTCATTATAGTATCCCGAAAAAAAACATGAATCAATGAATAATGGAAATATTTAGGAATGAAACGTTATTTATTTTCTACATAATAGATCCAGGATCCTTTGGGGTGATGCGATAATAATGTAGGTGGTTGAAGGCATGACATGAGGAGTTGGATATTTCTACAGGATCACAAGATTATGATTTTAGGATATTAGAGTATAGTAATCCAAGGTGATAGGAGATTACCATTAGGGTTGGTTTGTAATTCTTTGGTAGTCATGGTGAGGAAGCCATATCATGACAAATTTGTGTATAAAATGAGTTAAAGAGGAATAATTGACTATACAATTTTTATTCTAATAGCTCTTTAAGTACAATTCCATCCTACGAAAAAAGGTTTAGATTTAGTTAAGATAATGACTAAGTTTTATGTTTCTATGTAGACACACCATGTTTCCCTCCATAGGTGAATATTTCATGTGACACCAAAAAAATACCAGGGCCTTGGGAATACGGAAAAACCATATACTCTTGGTGTAAATGGTCACAATATGGTACTTGAGAAGGGAACGTTACATGGACAAGTACTCGACCATAGATTGATGATAATAGGAATGTCCAGCAGCATAGTGGAAGGAACCATATTGATAAGACATATTGATTGGTACCCCTTACACTTTTATATGGGGACATGGGCCTTGAGCCACATTCATATAAGAAAATAACTATGTAGAAAAGTTGGACCACACACCAAGTGGACAAAAAACACCCCATATACCCATATCAAAAATTTAAACCTTTCATATATTTATTTGGAACTATAATTCTGAACCAAAATAACCATATCATTATAATTTTTTCATAATAACACGATGGTATCATTAAAAATGTTTTACAAGATATGATAAGGAATGTTATGAGTATCACACATCTTTTACTAACCCCTGAAGATGGAAATGATAAAGAGGAATCATTAGAGAGTAGTTAGGGAAAGAAACCAAAATATCTCCCTAGAGAATGGTTATCCCACACTCATTTCACTAGTTTGAGAGGAACTCATTAAGGAATAAGGTATAAAGACATCAATTTATAATTTCATTGTGGAACCTCCCCTCTATTACATATAATGGCTTGAGTCCTCTATACATTGAGTAGATCCCACCACTAGATGCGTGAGGGATCATGTCCTCTATTTGTAATGCCTTTAGCATAGTTACCCATATTCAGTGTATTATTACATAACTATGGAAGGATAATAAGAGATAATGTCTCGAATGACCAAATATTTATGTAGCCTTGGAAGTACTAGATACATAAATATGTTTTTCATTTCATTTTGAAATTTAAAAACAACAACATTGTGTCCCTTTGAACACACTCATATCTCTTAGCCTATTCCTACAGGTTATTCTTAATATACTTCTTAACATCCTTGTAAAATGAAAACATAAGAATAGGGAAAGCTCTAATACTCAAAAAGGATAACAATATATCACAAACTATCATAAATAACAATAAACATTAATGGAAATCTATAAGACTAAAACGAAATCCTTTTAATCATTAAATTTATAAGAATATGGCCAAGACAGGTAAAATAATTCAATTTAATTATTAAAATTGATATTATAATAGTCGAATAATCACATGTAATATCAATAGCTAATTTTAATATGATGCTATTCATAATGTCAGACATCATAACCACATATTCCACACCTCGTCACAAGACTACTAATAATATTTTGTTAAGGCATTTTTACGAGACACTAGTTTGTCTCAATAGATCTAATTATTCATCTAGGAGCTATAGTGGTCTCCACCCATCACTAACTATGTCCAATGAATTCTTCATACGAAAAGTTTGAAACATAATATAAAAATTAGTATTAAAACTAGCATACAAAATTATAATACATTAACCATAAACCATGATTTGTATAAAAATAACCCATACACAGTAAAAATATCACAAAACCTTCAATACAAAATGAATGTTTATATCATAATAAATGAACTTCAAAGAATTGTATAATCTATCAACGGATGTTGAAATAATGAAATAAAAACTATTTGAGAAAAATATCTCATTATATTTTGAAATCATTTAAAATTAACATAATTATAAAAGAAAACATTTATTTTGAAAATATTCTTATAATCATCTAAGTGATGTTGTGATGCTGTTATAATTGTGGAAAATAACCACACCTTCTGTATATCTCAAAAAAACATTCATACATTAATTAGTCGAAAATGTCTAAAGAACCTTGTTTGGAACACAACAGAATGTTTCCTTTCAAAAAAATGTATAAAGTTAAAAAAGGGTATAAATGACTTTAACCCATATTCTAGTGAATAGTAAAAATGATTTTAAATATATTTTTATGAAACATGGATGTGGATGATAATAATGTCCCAGTAGATACTCAGGTATAAAAAACCTCAGATAGTAAAGAGATTGTAAAATTAACCCATACCATGTACTTTTCCTAGTTCGAGGGTATGTTAACCTCTTATATAATGGTGAAATTTTTTTTATTAAATTATAAAATACCCACATACATAAATATTATAATCTAATATTTCATTGTTAATGATATTTTAGTAGTATAGTCGTTTTAGATATTAACTGATTGGTTTTCCTTTATATATTTTGTTACATAAGACATGTTTGTAATGGATTGGATGTATTTGATTCATATTCTGAATCAAAATATATTCTTTGACATAATTTTTTAATCATAAAATACAATTTATTCTTGAATGGTTTGGATGGGGAACGAATCTCATTGTGTTCGTGGAGTGGGTAATCCGTATGTATACACAAGCGGCAATACCATTCTATTGATGTTCATATTTGATGTAATTGGATGGCATATCATATATGTAGAATCATTATGATGTTATATTATTTATTTAAATCACTTATAATCATTATTATAACTGTCCAAATAATTATGTTTTGAATAATAAACTACACCATGACGTGGAGACGGTAAGCTGTACATACACACGTATGGTGACATGGTCATAAATTAGATGGATAAAATAATGTATATGGTTGTAAAATACTCTTAATGACATCAAAATATGTATATGACACATGGTTTATTATTTTTTTATGCAAGAAAAAATGGATGAGGTAGTAGAAGATAAAAAAACAATGAAAGATGTGATGAAATTTATACCTCTTCTTCAGGTTCGTCTTTTTGATTTGATCAAAAGTGCTCCTTAGGTTGGACTTGAAATTAATGTAATTCCAATAGGTTGAATTTTCTTTATTTTGGAGGATATTTGACCAGGTTTTGGGTTAGCCAAATGGCTTTGGAAGTCTGATTCTGAGAGAAGGGGAAGTTCTCTTTTATAAGAGAGGCGAGTGTCACTTTAGGAAAAGCATGAAATATTAATTTATTATACTATCATATTCAGTTTATAATGGCTCTAGAAAGATTTATTTAGAATATATATTGGGAAATGGATTTAAAAATCACAAAAAAAAGGTTTTATAATGGTTTAGGTCACCAAATTAACCTTATAATTTAGATGTAACTGTTAGTTTAATAGTCCATCTTATACCATGTATTAGTGTATTATTAAATTTAATTGTTAATAAAATTATTATAATAATCCCAGAGAACCCCAAGTGGTTCATTATTGACATATCAATCCTTATCTACGTACTTTCTCTATAAATTGATTTTTAGGTATATTATACCAATTAAGAATAAATTATTTGTTTTAAAAACACATTTATGTCAATTTTGACACTATTTAGTATATGGTTTCTCTGAAAGTAAAAAAAATGTTATTACATCAAAAAAAATTTTTATCAAGATTGAAATTTCATATTGACGTATATAATTAGTTGAATGCATCCAACATCACAATTTACATTTATTTGGATATTTATAATATCAATTATTTTAATCATTCATTAATAAGGAAATTCATTCATCACCATTGTGTCGTAAATACATTTAATTTTTTAATGTATAAAAATTATAAATAAAATAAAATTATATTGAAAATATTAATATATTTATAATCATTTTTTATAGTCTAATTTATCTTCTGTATTACCCTATCTTAAAAATGGTTTAGTTATAACAATTTGAATTTAGCACTTTTACCTCTTCTTTAAATAAAATATTAATAAATGTCCTAATCTAATCCAATTGGACCATAGATGATAATATTTCATTCATATAATTGATTTTTGTCGATAAAACCCTTATCGAATAGAATTTGGACACATGTTATTGTAATTATATTATTATGTTTACCATTAATTACCCTATCTACTTTTAACCGCAGTAAATAAAATTCAAAAGTTATTATTCACCAAAAATTATTTTCATCCTACTAAACAACTTTTTACATTATGATTTCAATCATGTCTCTCAGATATTTGAAATTTAGTTCACATATGTAGTAAATTTATGTTTAATGAAAATTTTCTGACGTATCTAAAAGGTCGGTACAAGACGTTAAAAAGTTCAACAAAATATTATATATCTAATATTATTTTAAAATGACTCCAATAAATTACAATAGAATAATATAGGTATTATGTATTTATTTTGGCTAGAAAATTAATATAATAATAACAATTATTTTTTAAATAAAAAGTTGGATATTATGTACTATGTAATATTTGTCACTATTCATCCAAAATTAAAAGTTTTCAGAATAATACCCAAAACTAACCCTATTCTAATTTTGATTTTCTGAATCCAAAAATGATGTCTATTTTACAAAATTCAATTTTTATGAGTGTCCAATATTAATTTTATTATTATTCACAAAGTTACTAAAGAATTATTTCTTTTAAGAAAATAGTTTTTCTAAATATATAACTATTTTAACAAAATATATACATTTCATTGTAAATGTGTTTTAATTATTCAAAAACATTATAAATAACAATAAAAGTTTATTTTTACTATTTATATCAAAATATTTTCTTTTTTAATAAATATATTGTTCAAATAATTATATTACAAATGTCTTGTTTTGTAGAAACTCAAAGTTTTGTATTACGCTAGCCATGTAGGTGTGGCTTGTAGTATAACCTATTGACTTATATTAATGATATAACATACTATGAAATATTGTGGCGTAACATAGTCCCCTCCATCAATAAATTGAGTCCACACAATTTGAATTTTTTTTTGAAAATAAATGGTTAAAAAATATATATTGGTGGAAATCCCAGATCAGAAATAGGGTTAGTAATATCTAGTCTTTACAAGAGGGAAAGGGAAATGAAAAATTCACCACCAAATTTGGATTTTGAATAATATAAAATAGGGGGAAATTTGAGACACATAATTGGAGGAAAAACACAAATATTGTTAAATAGTGATTGAGTTCATCAATCAAAAACAAGTGAATAATAATTAGAAAATTGAGGGGGCCAAATCCATAAATCTATAACAACTTAAAATACCATTTTTATATCAAAACATAAGGTATTACGAAAAAATATTTTTGGTTTTATGTTCTACCAAAAACTCATCATTCCTACAAATAGATAATATAGCTCAAAAATATTCTATTAGTCCTAATCATATAGGGTTTAATAAAATGAATTTATAATTTCTCTATCAGATCATTTATAAAAAAACTACATTATAAAACTAGGAAATCATATAGGCTGGTGGGAGGTGACACACCCTTGTCACCCTTCATATGTGGTTTCATGTCTCGCGGCCTTGCTGTAGGTGATGGTGTGTCACCTGACCATCAGTTTATCTATTGGTTTTAAAAAAAATCCCAAAGAAATATTAAGAAATTTTTTAACAATAAACAACAGTATCAAATGTCCAACATAATCCATTCCAACCTTTAGAATTATCCAAAATAATTGTGTCCAAACTCATTTTCCAAATATTTATATGGAAGGTCAACATTACATAATGCCGATATTTTTTTTCCACATTATAATATTTGAGTACCTTCATCATGCATTCTCTTAAAACATGGTAACACCTTGAATTACCATAAAACCATATTGATTAAATTAATTCTCCCTTATTCCTTATATAATACTAAATGTATTAAACAAATGAAAATTTGTTGACTACTCCAACAATGAAGGAATAAAAAAACCATTAATAAGTTTTAAGGTAGTCAAGAATATCAAATATAATTTCACCAATTCAACTATCTGTTATTCTAAAATCACTAACTCTGTATCTGAACCTTATTAAGGATTATATTTCCTTCGACAATGTATTTTCCAAAAAATCATAACATGATATTGAGTAACTATTCATATTACCATATAATTTCAAATCCCCAATGTAATAGTACTGCAGTACAATCATTATTTATTTCCATAATTAATATAACTTGTACATTGTCTATACAACACTCAAATTACATAATTAATTAATATAAAAATAAAAACACTAATTATTCCTCTTCATCTGTTTTAGTGTCAAACCATTATTATTATCCAATAGCATCATTTGGGAAATACTCTGATGGTTGGTACATTGATTTGTATAGTGTCCCAACTCGTTGCAGATAAAGTATTGTACATTTGAATCATTTTTTTACCCTTGCAATCACGTACTTAGTGTCATTTTTCTCAAATCATATAACAAGATCCCATTCACAATAAGAATTTACCATCATGATTCTTTCCATAGTTATCACATATGGGAAATTTATTCATTGCCTTCATCCCTATATCCATCTTTCTCTATATCATCCTTTTCTTTCCTATCATCCCTTCAAAGATGTAATACTCAGAGAATTCTTAACATATATTATTAAGACATGATAATATTTCTTCATTTGATGAAAATTCATGGCAGACTATTTCCCTTATAAATTATGACTTAAGACCGTGAAATATATGATCTTTCTTAATTTTTGGATCAATAGTATAGCTTGATTTCTCATTATTTATACTGGGCGACATTTCTAAATAGTGGAATTCACTAGGTTAGTATATGAGTCAGAATGCGTAATTCCATATTTGTAAAATATGTAACAAAAATTGAAATGTTTATTCATATAATCCATAATAAAAAAAAGTTTTATTTGAGGAAGTATTTACTCATAAATCCATCATAATGGTTTGTAAATAAAATTTGAATTATCCTAAGCGTATCCTCTAGGACTATCATAACCAAGAGTGCAGCAAGGCCCGTTCTTGTGTACAAGGATATCCCATGTCAAGCCCGAAACTCCTTTTCTGAGTTTTCACTCCTATGTACATCTGTTCCAGATCCACCTCAATGTACTCATATCCAGATAGGGAAGTATTTCTTGGGAAACACACAAAATATCAACATTACCAATATTCTAAGACTTTTCTCTATAGTAATCCTCAATGTTTATCTTTGGTTAATTTTCTCTAATTAGTGTTTTTCTAAATAATGTTTCCATGATTAGTACTAAACTTATTTTGAAACCAACTGTTACTCCAAAACTCATGTTACCCAGAGTCGGTGATTTTTTACATAACATTGGCATTATCATAAGAGATTAAGCATTGAAAGACCGATTAGTTTAATATCCTAGAAAGTACTAGATATATACATAAGTTTTACATTACAATATGAAATGGAAAAACACCAACATTGTGTCCCCTTTGAAAACACTCATATCCCTTAGACTATTCCAACATGTTAATCATAATATACTTCTTCATATACTGTGAAAACGGATACATAAAAAAGGGGTGATCTCAGATGCTTATTAAGGATTAAAATATTACAAAAACTATCATAAATAGAAATAAAATTTTAAGGTAATTTATAGGAAAAAAATCCATTTAAACATCAACATCTATATAATATGGCAACAATAAGTCATATAATTGAATTTACTAATTCCTAACGATATTCTACTCATTGAATAATCACGTGTAATATCGTTATGTAATTTCATAATAATGGAATTCATATTTACAGTCATCATAACCTCATAGTCAAGGCCTTGGGCCAACACTACAAATAATATTTTGTCAAGGCCTTATTCCAAGAGACTAGATTGTCTCATGAGTTCTACCGATTAATCGAGGAGGTATTGTAGCATCCACTCATCACTTACTATGTCTAATGCATTACACATATGAAAAGGATGAAATATACTATAAACATTAGTATTAAAACTATTGTATGAAATGTTAATACTCTAACCATAAACAATGAATGGTATAAAATAACACATCTATAGTCAAATATATCACAAAAAATTCAATTCAATATGGAAGATTGTATCATAACAAATGAAATTCAAACAAGTGTTAAATCCATCAAAAGATATTCACATAGGTAAAATAAAAACTATTTCACTGAAATATAACTTCCTATATTGATATCATATAAAAGTAACAAAATTATAAAATAATACATTTATTTTGAATAAATTATTATAAGCCTGATGGGGATGCTTCGAAGGTGTTATAATGGTGGAAAATAGTTGCACCCACTATATAAGTCAAAAAACATTGTTACGTTAATTTGTCGAAAAGGTCATAGAGTACCTTGTATGGAAAATGATAGAAAAATTCATTTCAAAAAATGTTGTAAAAGTTAAACAAGGGTATAAATGACTTTAACCCATATTTTTGGAAAGAGTAATAATGTTTTGAAATGCATTTTTAAAAACAAGGATGTGGATGATAAAGGGGTCATATTAGATTCTCACGTATAAACAACCTCGAATAGTAAAGAGATGGTCAAATTTACCCTTACATTGAACTTTTACTAGTTTGAGGGTATGATATCCTTATTTATATTGGCGATCAACATTATTAAATTATAAAATAACCACATACATAAATATGATATCATATATGATTTTTTAATATTTCATTGTTAATGATATTTCAATAGTATCATCGATTCGGGTGTTAAATAATTCATTTTCCTTAATATGTTTTGTTATGTAACTCATGTTTATTATGGATAGGATGTATTATATTCATATCCAAAATGATATTATGTTCTTAGAAATTATTTTGTTAATCATCAAATGAAATTTATTCTTGAATGGTTGTGATGGGGAATGAATCTCATCACGTTAGTGGAGAGGGTAATCTGTACGTACGCACGAGAAAAATACCATTAAATAAATGGTTAAATAGTATCTAATTGGATGTTATATCATATATAAAGAATTATTAGAATATTATATTTATCATTTACATTCTTTATACACATTATTATACATATCCAATGAATTTGACGTTGAATAACAAACTACACCATCACATTGAGACGATAATCCATACATCCACACGTATGGAAACTTTTTCATTCATAGAATCGATAAAAAAATTAATATGGTAGTACCATACATATAATAACATTACAATATATATAAGGAACTATATTTATTATTTTTGTTTTGAAACATCAAATTAAGAGGAATTGGAAGACAAAAATAACTTTGAAAGAGTTGATTAAATTATTACCCTTTCTTCGGGTATTTTTTTTTGATTTCATCAAAATGGCTCCATATGATGGACTTATAATCAATGTAATGCATATATGTTCAATTGAGGGTAGTTTGGAGGATATTAGAGCCAAGGTTGATCGAGTCGAATGGATTTGGAGGTGTGATTTTAAGATAAGGGGAAGTACCCTTCTATAAGAGAGGTGAGAGTTACTTTAGGAAAACCTTGAAATAATAATTTATTATACAATCATAATCCATTTATAAAGGATTGAATTAGATTTATTTTGTAGATATGGTTGGTCTTGCTATAAAACCCTTCAACTAATAGATTTTAGATAAGTTTAGGTTACCATATTATCATTATCTTTTAGATGTAACTCAATGTTAAATCGTTAAACTTTTACCATAAAAATTTAAATTATTATTATATATATGAAATAAACATATCGCAAAAAATATAGGAGAACCCCAAGAGGTTAATTATTGATATATATAACCCTATATAAGTCCTTTTTTTAACCATATATTTCATGGAATATTATATCAATTAATAATATATTAATTGTTTTATAAAAACATTTATGTCAATTTTGAAAATATTTATTATTTGGTTATTGTTAAAGTTAAAGAACATTATTTCATAAAAAAAATTAAATAAATTATAACATGTAATTTTAACCATTAAAATTAGTGGAAATCATAAAAACTATTAATTTACATTTATTTGGATTTTTATAATACCACTTATTTGAATCATTCATTAATAAGAAAATTAATCATCATCATTATGTCCACAATAAAGTTAATTATATGATGTCTAAAATTAATAAATAAAATACCATTATGAAGGAAATATTTTATCTTTATAATGAATATTTATATTTATATTTAAAATTATCCTATGTATAACCCTATATTAAAAATGTTTTTGTTATGAAAATTTCAATTTAACACATTTAAAAATTCTCCAAATAAAACAATAATAAATATCCTAATATAATCAAAGTGAAACAAAGTGGATCATATTTTATACATAAGGTTTATTTTTGGTCAAAAAACACTTATCCATTAAAATTTGGACATGTTTTAGGGTAATTATACTATAATTTTTACCTTTAATTACCCTATCTACTTTTAACTATGGTAAATAAAATTCCAAAGATTCTATTCCACAAAAAATTATTTTAATCATACTAAACCAGATTTTACTTACCGATTTCAATATTTTCTATTTTATTTTTGAAACTCAACATAGATAATCTGAAAAATTATGTTTTATGAAAATTTGCTGACGTGTCTCGATGGTGGGTAAACGACGATAAAAAGTTCAATAAAATAATATATATCTAATCTTAATACAAAATGACTCTAATTAATTAAATTAGACTAATATATGTATTATGTATATATTTTGACTTCAAAATAAATTTAAATAAAAATAAAAATTATATAAATAAAATGTCGGTTTTTATGTACTATGCATTATTTTTTCAGTATTCATAAATATTTCAATGTTTTTAGAAAGATACCAAAAACTCACCCTAAGATACTTTTGATATTCTGAATCAAAAAATGAAGAAAATTTTACCAAATTCAATTTTTAGGAATGTATAATTTTAATTTTATTATTGTTCAGAAAAAGAACAAAAAAGTAGTTCGATTATGAATATAGGTTTCCTAAATATATAATTATTTTAGAAAAACATATTCATTTCATTATAAATACGTTTTATTTGTGTTAAAACATTAAAAATAACAATAAAAATATATTTTTACTATTCATATTACGATATTTAATTGATAAATAAATATATCATTTAAATAATTATTATACTGATGTGTTTTTTTGCAGAAACTCAATCTTGCACATAACACAAGCCAAGTCGGTGTTGAGGGAAGTATAAGCTATTAATATACAATAAAAATATATCATTCAATGAAATTATTCGGTGTCACACTATTGTTACCAACCATGTGTACACCCCCACACAATAGGGTGCAGACCCACAATTCACTGAGTTTAACTATCTATTTTGATAATGTGTATATCCTCTACGATTTGAGTAGAACCCATGATCATTATAGGGTGTAGGCCCTCTATATTTATTATTTATTGAATCCCCATTAAATACAATGGAATTAGTCCCCTTTCAATGGGATATTATACCCCCTCAGTTTTTGGGGTAGTGGTGAGGTGCGGTCCTCCACATAAATTTTTCGAGAAGACACATTACATAATGGGAATCAATGATATGACTTTAGAGCTACATGAAGACTATATATCCTAGGATTGAATGTGACACGAATATACCCATTTTCTATTATCTATGTTTCTTTATTTTAATATATATATATATATATATAGTTTTCATGTACAATTTGATACAGATAAATAAATCTATCGTATAACTATACTGCTCAACTATCTGTTTTCATGGCGTCCTAATGGGTATGAATATACTCACCCATGGAAAAAAATTCCTCTAATTTTAGATATTATGTGGGTCATATACATATTAGTAGTGATTCTGATAGACCATAGGAATACTAAGGTGGGAAGACTGTATGTGATGGTTAGGCATGGAGAGTATGATCTGGGATATCATATCCATTAATTATTCTACTAGGTGGGGATATGATTTCTAAATGTGCCTTTATTTTTCCCCTTATCAAAATGTTTTTAATCCATTTTACTCTGATGAATTCTCTAGTGATTATTGCATGAAAGATTTTACACTGGTTGTTAAAACACAAATTTTTATTCATTTATAATATTTTATGTTCATGGATGAGTTTGTACATATTATTTAACCTAGAAAATTCCTACAAAATATATTATTACATCAACATATTATGACCATCTCGTAGACTATTGTAGGTGGGAATGGGGTTGTTTATGATTGGATTTATGTTAGAAAGGTGGTCCTTGATGGGTAAGGTTGTTATAAAAATGTATAATAGATTCAAATGGATTGATTTAAGAGTTTATTGTAGCTGAATAATATGTTATTAGATCTAAAATAAGGATATGTTTTCCCAATGATTTATATTGTGGAAGATATAATATTCATGTTAAGAATTTATTTCTCCATTTTATACGCATCCAGGAAACAAAATCATGTAGTGGGAATATTAGGAGTATTATTTGAAGGATGTAACATAATGATATTATTGGCATTAACATTAAATATATAAATTTTCAATATATTAATTTGGAATTATGATTTCCAAATTGGACTGTTTATCATTTATTACATTTATTATGGAAAAGGGAAAATATATCAATTGTTTTCATGGTGATATTTCCAAGAACATTTGAAGGTAATAATGTGAGTTGGGTTACTACTAATCAACTAGCTGTGTCATAATATTTAATTTACTTTTGAGGTACAATGTAATTAGATAATATTTATTGACAATACCTTAAGGATACTATCAGGTCACATAGTTTTACATATTTCATTATATCTTATGATGATCTTAGTTTTACTACTATTATATGGAAAAAAAATTTAGAAGTCTATGGCTAATGAATTAAATCCCATTTTAATTTTTAATCATCAATATGATGCAATGATCAAGAATATGATTTAGATAATGGAAGAATTGTATAAGTCATTTTTAATGGAATATGAGGAATGTTTTGATCAACATCATTCATTGATTGATTTTTCTTGTAAAAACATTTTTCATTATTAAATATATATTAAATCATTCAAGTAATAAATGGAATGTAGTGTCATAATTCCAAATTATGCGATGATGTAGGATAAAATAATTTCATGAGTTCAAATTATTCATAAGAAAATTTTGACAATGTTAATAGGATTAAACAACATATGTGGATGACTCAGAGATGGAAGAAAATTTATATAATTAACCAAATAACTGATATTTCATTTGAGGAAGGTGATCGTGATTTCCTTAAATTATCTAAATGGAAATAATTAATTCAAATTTTTACAAAGTGGATGTTATGTATGTTGTTAATTAGACCATATGAATTCTTATGAAATTTATATTAGTTTTTTTAGAGTTGTTCCTTATAGTTTATCCCATTAACACAATTTTTTTTTCATATTTCAGTCATATGAAAATGTGTTCCATATTTATATAATGTTTTGATCAACAATTTAATTTAGTTCCTAGACAAAAATTCACATATGGATTATCCATTATAGATTATCAACCATAGAGATATATCTATGTGGAATAATATAATTCGTCATGTTATGTCTCTGTTTAGAATCTATATGGTTTGAGAAGCTTCCTGTTAAATTGAATATGTTATAAAGGAAATATATAACTAATTTTTAGTATGGGAAAAAATTAAGAGGGATCGATTTAAAAACGTATATAAGATTGTTATATCATACATAATGTTATGATAAATTATTTTCAAATATTATCTAATTATATTTTATGGATTTCATTTAATATAATTATATTATGAAATTTTTAATGAGAAATGAAAATTTATAATTTCAAACCAATTTTGGTTTACATGCTTTTTACGGTGTTATTTTAAATATCGATTTTAAAATTTTAAAATTTTATTTCTACTAAATTAAATTTATTTTTCAATTGAGTATGAATTTATTAGTTTAGGTGGAATTGATAATTTTTTTTGAAAATAAGGATTTATCAATGTATAGGGAAAATAATGAGTTATTATTTATAACATTATTTTCATTTTATGTATTTATAAATTCTTATTCTATTTTTTCATAGTTAAAATATTTAGTTATTTCCTATTGATTTTTTATAATCAAATTATATTCATTAAAATGATTTTTATACAATATTATGGTACAAAAATAGTATGACACTAAAAACTTTTTTCCCTTAAAACATATTTTCATTGATGTTTATAGGAATAATTTCAAATTATATTATTCCACTTCATTCAGTTGAAGGACTAAAAATTGATTCCATATTTATAATTTGGGTGTCCAAATTTGGAAAATTATCCCCCTTTATTTTTGGATATGATTAGTATCCATATAAATATTTATCACCATAATAAGGGCAAATCATGAAATTAAGGATAAAAATAACGTGATAAGGACTAAATAGTAACATTTACATTTTATTTAATTTTACTTTATGAGAATATTTATTCCACAATAATACAAAATTTTAATATATGACATTTTATATTTGGCCATGATTTTCACCTTTATAATTATTAGGTAAATGACAAGGGAAATTTGTCACCCTCTTAAAATTAAATATGACCTCTGGGTTCAAAACTGTGAAAATGAATTTTATGAATGAATATAAAATTTTTATTTAGAGAACAATGAAATTATTTTCATAATTTTAATTTATTTATTACTTTTTATAAATATATAATTTCATTTAATTCTTACACAACACCGATACATAATTTTTTCAATTAACTGAATAAATAAAATTAGTGACATAAAATTATAAAAGTAAATATAATATGCGATATGTATAATATTATGAATTTTTTAAACAATTATGAAATATTTAAAAAAAGTAATTTTTTATATTAAAATATGTTTTTGATTATTTTTTAATTGTTAAATTAAATGATTATTTTCAAAATTTACATTAAATATATTTTATAAAAAATAATGATTTATAAAATGATTTTAAAATCATAAAACACTTTTATTGATCCATGTTAGTGGGATATGGTTTATAATAACATTAATGGATTGTTAATGGGATTTCCCCCTTTTTATGGTAACATAGAGAGTGAAAACATTAATATTGCGGTAACTGGTAAAATGGGTAATGATGGGTTATAACAAAATTATTGGTGTAAGAATATAACCATACATGGAAAATTCTTAATTTCATGTGGTATTTAATTTCATACTCATATTATCAAATAATCATATGAACGTGGAAGATTTTAATTTGATAATGAATTTAAATAAATTTAATACATTGAGAAAATGGAATAGTCCCCCATCCTTAACATATAAAATAGAACATCCTCTACACTTTTCATCAATCGTAAAAATGTTTGGTTCCCAAAAAACTTTCATAAATCCATTTCATGCATAACTACACATTTATATTGACATTTTTTTAATTATAAAACCTTCATAGGAATGATTTTGGTGTATAATATATGAGGTTTTCTCTAGAAGATTTATAATCCTTAACGACACATCTTCATTTCCTATATTCTTACAATTCCTTTAAATATTATTCTACCATTACAAATAAATGGCATAAATATATTATATACACTACTATATTATTATATTAATTTAATAATCTGTATCTATCTACACTTTTAATAATAGAGTAATGAATCCGTCTTTAATATGTACAACGGACTAATGCTCCTGAACCATTGTAACCAATTTTCCATAACATACTATCATTGATGGTTAAATTGTTATATATAATGCACACACACACACACATATACATATATATATATATATGATATTCATTATATTTTTATATTTATATAATGTTAATATGAAATCAATTATCTTACATTTCAATCAATTAAAAAAATGATAACGTCGTTTCATCATTAGTGTGGGCTACCATCTCTATAAATTTATGTTATGAATTTTTTTTATACACATAACAAAGATAATATATATAATATATTTAATGAAATAATATTATATTTATGATATAATGATAATTCTAGACTAGAAATATAAATCATACATTCTTTCTACAATGATCGTTGAAATTTTGAAACAATACTCATACATATGCATGGTCCACTATCTCCATGAATGTAATATAGTTCATTATTGTATAACCATATCTTATTGATTGTTTTAAAAGTGTAATTTATGATTAAAAATGATATTTACATCATTTATATTATTCGTATGATGATGTCATAATGAAATTAATGACAATATACAACCAACTGATGTAATTTTGGAAAAATGATCCAAATATCATCAAAACATCATTCATGAACTTAATTGAATAATTAATTGATTATTAAATGACAATAGGAATTATAACATTGGAATTTCTTTTTAATCAGGAATTTAATAATTATTATATATTTAATTTTCATGATAATTATTGTATATGATGAGTCACAGTCATGGCGAGGGACTTTCGTAATAAAAAAATACTTTATTGTTTAACTTCCAAATAAATTTATTACATATCCATAATTCCAATATTATTTTATAGTTTATTATATATTATAAAATTTAATTTATAATTTTTTTTAAATAAATTAATATTTTAGAGGACTCCATTTACATATTTTATATTGAATGTTTTTATTTTCATTAGAAGGGACAAAAGGAATGTAAAATTTTAAAAAATAAAGAGAATGTGATTTCTCTCACCACATCAACCATTATTTTATAATTGAATTCTTTTATTATAATACATTTATTCTTCAAAGAAAACCCCTCATTCCTTATTTTCATGTTATTTATAATACAGGTTTAAAATGTATCAGATATTCCAATATCAAGAAATGTTTTCTTTTTGATGAATTGAATATTTTTTTATTAGTGTAATGTGGAAAAACTATAATCTTTTATATGTTGTGATTTTTTTATCATTCATGGTGGTTATATTATTGTCACAACATGGGTTCCACACACTGTTTCCCCTAACTAGTTCACAACATACCTCAGTCGTGCCTCCATGTACAACACTGGCTACCAAATAGTTTCTAGTGTCAATATAGATCATGGGGAGACTATAACCACTTTATCAATGTTCGACAACAATATAAATTTATAATAATAACCAAATTATATACCTATAACATAATCAATTCTAATATCACTTGATAATAAGAAAGTAAATACAACATCCAAAACAAAAAATTAGATATGTCACGCTAATTTGTTTAATTTTATTAATATGAAAAAACCAAAAATAATAAACACAATGACAGATACCAGGAGGGTCCCAAACCATTTCTAGTTCCCCCACCCATTCACCATCATGACTCCCCCATCATACATATATATCTTTCCATTATCCTATCCTGCAACCATGAAATCTATTTGTGTTCCCATCTAGAAGCCCGTGTATAGGGTTAGTAAAAAATAGTTGGCCACCTTCAATGAAATCTAAAATTACATATTACAAAAATACATTATTAATTTTATTGAATAAAAATTTCTATAATGAAATCAATTCACATTGTAACACCCATAGCTTCCACGACACGCTTCTCTTTGAACAATAGAGTAGCGTGTGTTGTACGCAACTTCGAGTTCTAATACACCATAACAAATCTAACTAGCCATTATGAATAGTAATACCAATATTTTGAAATTTTATAATCTTTCAAAATGGACTCCGTTTTTGGTTTCTGAATATTGAAATTAGCCTAGGGTGAATTATTGGTATTTTTCTGAAAACAATCCATTTTATATGAATATTGAAAAATTATGAGTTATAATTAAAAACCAAATTTTTAATTAAATAATTATTTATTTTATTTAAACTTATTATATGTCAATATAGATACATAGTACCTATATAAGTTCTATTTAATTCATTGGAGTCAATTTATAATAATTTTAGATATATAAAAATTTTATTGAAATTTTCACCATCTTTTACCCACCTCCTAAGAGAAATTACTATTTCAAATAAAACATCATTTTACCACTTTTGGGAGTGGAATAAAAAACATCCGAGTGACACGGTTGATATCAGTAATAAAAATTTAGTTCACTAAGATGAAAATAATTTGTGGTGAATAGTAGCTTTTTACTTTTATTTACCATAGTTCAAAGTAAATGGGGTAATTAAGGCTAAATATGATATTATTATTACCCTAACATATGTACTAATTATATTGTGTAAGTATAATTCGATCATAAACAACCTGAGGAATAAAATATGATCCTTTAGGTCCACTTGGTTTAGATTAGGAAATTTATTATTGTTTAATTCAAATAGGATTTAAAGGAGTAAAATTCGAATTTTAATAATTAAAACATTTTTAATATAGGGTTTAACATAAGATTAATTCTACTATAAATATTAATTAGAAAGATAAAAATATTTCCTAGGTAATTATATTTTATTTATAATTTGTATAAATTATATAATTTATTTTATTTATTACACAATGATGATGCAGTAATGACATAATTAATGAAATATTAAAATAATTGATATTATTAATATCCATATAATTGTAATTTGAGACCTCTTATGAATTAAAATAATTTTATTGATTGATATGACATATTAGGGTTGGTTAGATGAATTTGTTTCGAAGTAATCATACTGTTATGAATTTTTCAGAAATCAAAATACCAAATATTGTCAAAATTGACATAAAAGATTTTTTAAAACAAATTTTATATTATTAATTGATATTTTATTCCAAAAAATCCAAATTTTGGACAAAATACTTATATAGTGATATTTTTATCATTAATGAACCAATTTTGGTTCTCTATGAAGTATATATTATTTTTCTTAACCATATTATATAAAAATACCAAGAGAGATGGAAAATGTCAAACTATTTAAATACGAGTTTATTCGAATAGTTAAAGTTAATATAGTGACGCAAACCTATGTAAAACATTTTGGTTGAGTGGTTTTCGACCCATCCCCACCTTATAATTTATATAATTCATTTTTGAGCCATTGGAAACCGAAAATGATTTTATTATAAAATAATATTTCTAACTGTTCCTAAGGTTCCTGTCACCCCTCTTATGAAAGGGGACTCCCCATTATCTCTAATTCACAACATCAAATCTATTTTTATCTGCCAAAACCTACCCAAATACCCTCTCAACTGTCCTCCATTCATCTTAGAGGCCTTACTTTAGTCAAAGATCCAACATAAAGAGCCCTTTTGATCAAATCAAAAGGAAGAACTCGAAGAATAAGAAAATAGTTCATCACCTCTTTCAAGATCCTTTTTTTCTTCAACATCCACTTTCTTTGTTGTTTCCATTATAAAAAAATAACTCATGTATATTATATATAGTGTGATGTTATTATAAATATGTTACAACGAAATTCATTATTATATCCATCCTTTTAATGAAATGTAACTATATATGCGTACGTACATATTACCTTCTACACGTCATTGTATAATTGTTATTCAATACATTATTATTTGGATGGATATAATAATGATGTGTAATTATTATAAACAATAAATATAACAAGATAATTATTATGTATATATGATATAACATCCAATTATATATTATTTTAAGAATGATATTGTTACTCAAGCATACATACGGATTACCGTCTCTACGAACGCGATGAGATTCATTCCCCATCATATCCATTCAAGAATATTTTTCATTTGATGATTAAAAATAATGTTTAATGGCTAGATATCATTCTAAATATGAATAAGATACATCCCATACCAGAACAAATATGGCTCCCATAATAAAGAATATAAAGGAAAACAAATCCGTTAACACCTGAAATGACGATAATACTATGATATTATTAACAAACCAATGTTAAATGATCATATATGACATCACATTAATTTCTATGATTCTTTTATTATTTAATAAAAATTATTTCACCATTATACAGGAGGTTAACCTACCACTGACTAAGGAAATGTACAAGGTATTGGATAATTTCAGAACCTCTTTATTATCCAAGGTTGTTTTTAAGTAAGTACCAACGAGGACCTATTATAATCCAGATCAATGTTTCTTAAAAATGTATTTCAAAACATTCTTAATATTTTATATACTATGGGTGAATGTCATTTATACCATTTTTTGAATTTTTATAAGATGATTATAAATTAATCTTTCCATATTTTTTCAAACAAGGTCATTTATAACCTTTTTGACATAATTAAGGTAAGAATGTATTTTTTTAACTTATATGGAAGGTGATCATATTTTCCACCATTATAACATAGTCAAAGCTTACCTTACATGATTATAGGAATATTTTCAAAATAAATGTATTCTTAAATGATTTCAAAATAGAATGAGATATTTCTCAAATAATGGTTTTTATTTCAACTATGTCAACATCTTTTGATGGATTTTAAGCTTATTTGAATTTTATTTTTTATGACACAAAACATCCATATTGTATTGAATGTTTTGAGATATGTTTTACTATGGATGTGTTATTAAATACAATTGATGATTTATGGATAAATTATTGACATTTCATATGCTAGTTTTAATATGAATGTTTTTGTTATGTTTAAACTGTTCATATAAGAAATGCACTGGACTTAGTAAGTGACGGGCAGAGCCCGCTATAGCTCCTCAATGTATCGGTAGTTTTCATGAGAAAAACTAGTGTCTTGGAACAAGGCCTTGACAAAAAATATTTTTATTCTTGGCAGAGGGCCTTGACTATGTGGTTATGAATGTTTGGTATTATGCATACTATCATTATGAAAGTGGTTGTTGATATTTCATGTGATTATTCGACTAGTAGAATGTCCATGTGAGAAAATCAATGGCATTTGTTTGATTTTATCATTGCTATATTATACTGAATTTCAAGTTTAAAAGGCTTTTGTTTTAGACTCATACATTTCCTTAAATGATTATTCTAATTTATGAATGTTTCCGCTATATTGTTATCCTTACTGAGGATCGAAACTCACCCCTTTCTATTTTTACTTTTCCCAGGATGTGGAAAAGTATTTTATGACTGACCTATAGGGATAGTCTGAGAGATTATGAGTCTGGTCCATGGAAACAATGTTGTTGTAGTTTTCTATTTTATGATGTAATGTAAACTTTATGAATGTTTCTATTACTTTCATGGCTACTAAACTAATCGGACTTTAGAGACTTGATCTTTTGTTATCATTCCAATGTTATGTAATAATGCACTGACTATGGGTAACTGGGGTCGGGGCATTACAGTTGGTATTAGAGGATGTTTAGTACACAACTTGGAATCTAGATTTACAAAAACTCTGATTAGAGCACATTGCCCATATATTTAATTTGAGGATTAGTATAGAATAACTTCCTGAATTTTGTATCGTAGAGATTTTGTGATTTTCCAAGAAACACATCCCTATATAGATAAGAGCAGGTAGAGGCGGCTCTGGTAAAGATGTACCTAAAGGTAAAACCTGAAAACACTGCTTGAGCTAGACTCATATGGGAACTAGTGCATGACAATGGGGTTTGTTGCACTCTTGGTTATAACACCCCCGAGAGATATTCTTTGAATAATTCACATTTTCATTAAAAACCATTATGAAGGGTTTATGAGTATATACTTTCTCAATGAAAACATGTTTTATGATTTTGGATTATATACATAAACCGTTACATTTATGTTAAGTGTTTTACAAGTTTGTAATTATGTATTTTGATTAATAAACTAATCTATTTAATGCCATTGACTATAAATGGAGCCTAGTGGAATGAATAGAAACCCAATCAATGCACGCACTCCATGTAGTGATTTTCCTCCTGCTCAAGATCATTATAGTAGAGGTGGGGATACAACTGGTGATGATCAGCTAATAACCATAATGGGACAACTCACTCAGGTTATTAATAATAACCTTCATCGTATGGAGCAGCCTAATCCACAACACAGAGGATCAATGTTAGATCGCTTCATTAAAAAATAACCATCGATATTCAATGGGATTACAAATCCATTTGTGGCTATGCAATGGATATATTCCTTAGAGAAAATATTCCACGCATTTGGAAGTAGAGAAATGGAAAAAGTTGTCATAGAAGTTTACTGCCTCACTATAGATGATGATCAATGGTGGTCATTGACTCAAAACACAAAGAAAGATGAGGAAGTCTAAAATATGTAATATAGGGAGATTAAAGAAATTTTCTTACAGAAATACTTTTATCATAACCATCGAGCAGATATGGAAAGACAATTTCTGAGTCTGAGGAAAAAAGGAGGATTAGAATGTCACAATGTATAAAGCTAAATTTACAAGGTTAGCAAGGCATACTGCAGATTATATACATAACCCGAGAAGTAAGATTGATCATTTATGTGATGTTTTAAAACCATTTATCCATATAGAAATATTCTCACAATCCTTCTCATCGTATGAATATATTTCCTCATGTGATATCAAGAGTGAAAAAGAACTCCCGAAGTCATTGGACTATAAATTAAAGAAAGAGATGAAGCGGTCTAATGAACACTCTGGAAATGGAAATAAGGGGAAGAAGGGAAAATGTGAATATCCATCATACAGTAAATTTGGGAAGAATCACCCTGGTTCTAACTTGAAGGGAATGGGAGTCTGTTACAAGTGTGGTGAAAAAGGCCACCAAAATCGTGATTGGAAGGGTAAGTAAGAGGCTGTCAATGTTGAATTATACAACTGTAGAGAAAGGGGGAAATATGGAAATGATGTCTTAAGAGTCAGGGGAACATACCTCAGAAAAGGTCCGGGGATTAAGGCCAAGAATATGCTATCACTACTACTGAGGTTGATGCTCTGAAAAACGTAGTGGTAGGTAATTTAATGGTTTCCTCATGTTTTGAAAATGCTTTATTTGATTCTAGATCATCCCATTGTTTCATATCTTCCCAGTTTTCTATGAAAATTATTTATTTCTAATTTGATTTAATAAGGTAGTTGTCAGTCAGTACTCCAAAGGGAAGTATCATTGTAACAATGTTATGTGAATCATTCCCCATTAGGGCATATAAATATTATTTATTTTCTAATCTCATCATCATACCCATGTTTGAAATTGATATAATCATGTGTATGGATTGAATTTTGGACAATGATACAAAAATTAATTTTAAGAAGAACGAGAATATAATTTGTTATGATGATAAGGAGTACCTTATCTTTTGAGCAGAAATGTCACCACCTAATTCTTATCTAGATCCACCCTAGTAGGTCATCTAAATTCAATTATTGTGGAGGAATAAAATGAAATGACAATGGGTGATGAAAGTAATGTTCAAATAGAGGATGTACCTATTATGAAAAAATATGTTGATGTGTTTCCAGAAGATTTTCCTAGACTTCTTCCAGAATGAGAAATTGTGTTTTCAATTGATTTAATTCATGGATCAAGGCCCATATCGAAGACCGAGTATATAATGGAAAATATGGAAATAGGGGAGCTAAAGAAAAAACTAGAGGAATTGAGTAATAAAGGATTTATTATTCATAGTGTTTATCCATGGGGAGCCCATGTATTTTTTGTTAATAAAAAGTATGGATCTATAAAGTTGTGCATTGACTACATGGAGATCAATGCTATAAAAATAAAGAACAAGTATCACCTTCCTCCCATTGATGATTTATTCGACTAACTTCATGGAGGTAAATATTTCTCAAAGATTGCCCTTCAATCTGGATATCATCAATTCTGTGTGAAGAAGGAAGACATTCTGAAAATAGCATTTCGATCTAGGTACGAACTTTACCAGTTTATTGTAATGCCTTTTTGATTGACTAATGCACCCTCTGTCCTCATGTATCTAAAGAATAGAGTTTTCATGTAAATTCTTAATGATTTTTTAGTGTTATTTATTGATTATATCTTGGAATACTCCAAAATCTACGAAGATCATGAAAATCACATGTGCATTATCTTGAAGACTCTTAGAAGACATGAATTATATGGGATGTTTAGAAAGTGTGAATTCTAGCTTCATGAGATTTCTTTTCTTGGTCGTATTGTCTCCAAGGATGGAATATATGTTGATCCTTTTAAGACCAAGGAAATCCAAGATTGGCCTGCAGTGATGAGTAAAACTACGGTTTGTAGTTTTATTGGTTTAGTAGGTTATTATTGACGATTTGTCCAGAATTTTTCCCAATTGGATAACCCATTAATAAAGATCACATGAAAAGGGGTTAAATTTGTTTGTACAAAAGAGTGTGAAGAATTTTTTGAAGAACTGAATATAAGATTAGTTAATGATTCTATATTGACTCTACCATCAGTAAATGATGGGTTTGTTATTTATAATGATGCATCGAAGAAAGGACTTGGTTGTGTTATTATGCAGAAGGATAGAATTATTGGTTATGCATCATGACAGCTGAAAATTCCTGAGCAAAACTATCCTACTCAAGATCTTGAGTTAGGATCTGTAATCATTTCTTTGATTATTTGGAGAAACTATCTCTATGGTGAAAAATGTGGGATATATACCAATCACAAGATTTTGAAGTATATTTTCCCACCAAAATAACTCAACATGAGGAAAAGGCGATGGCTTGAACTACTCAAGTATTATGATTCCACAATACACTACCACCCGGGGAAGGTAAATAAGGTTTCATATGCTTTGAGTATAAAGGATAAAGGAGTTTTGATCAAGTTGACAGTTAAAAATTATTATATATAAAAGGATCTAGAAAAGTTAGATATGGTAATAACTATGGAAGGTGAAACATTGGTGATTTTTCAAATGGTTTCCAAACCATATTTACTAGAAAGGATAAAAATTTGTCAGGTTGATGGTGGATATTTTCAAAAGAATATTAATGCTTTGAATAATGGGATATTGAGTGACTTCGTATATGAAGAAGGAATAATGATATTTGGGAAGAGACTTTTTGGTCTCGATTTACCAGATCTAAAAAGGGAATTGTTGGATGATGCTCATTGTTCCAATTTCTCCACACTCCCTGGTAGCACTAATATGTATAGTGATTTGAAGGAACATTTTTGGTGGGAAAACATGAAGAGGTAGATTAATGACTTTGTGTCAAGATGAAGGGTTTGTCAACAAGTGAGAGCTAGAAGGTAATAGCATGGAGGAGTCATGCATCCTCTTCCCATACGTGAGTGGAAATTTGATAATACTATCATGGAATTTGTCATGGGACTACCAAAGACTCCTAAAAGGAACGATGCAATATGGATCATTGTGGATCGACATACCATGTCAGCACATTTTCTTGCTATATGAAAAAAATTTCCACTTGAATGTTTAGAAATAATATGTATTAACAAAGTTGTAAGTCTTCATGGAGTACCCCTATCGATTGTTTCTGATCATGATCCCTGTTTTACATCATGATTCTGGAAAAGTCTATCGAAAGACTAGGATACTGAACTTCATTTGAGCACTGCCTACCACCCCCAAATAGATTGAAAATCAGAACGAACAATTCAAACCTTAGAAGACATGTTGAGATCATGCTCACTTGACTTTCAATGTATGTTGGATCAATATTGACCTCTGGTAAAAAACATTTATAATAAAATCATCCATTCAAGTATTTAGATGGAACCATATGAAGCGTTATACGAAAAGAGATGTCACACACCAACCAGTTGGGACGATATTGGTGAATGAAAACTCATAGGCCCATAACATGTGGACGAAACGATGGAAAAGGTGAAGGTAATCCAAAACCACATCAAAGTAGATCAAAGTAGGAAGAACATCTTTACCGATAACCGAAGGACAGATTTTAAATTTTAGGTAGGATATCATGTTTTCATGAAGGTATCTCAATAGAAGGGTGTTATACGTTTTGGTAAGAAGGGTAAATTGAGTCCCAGTTACATCAGACCATTCGAAATTATAGAACGAATTGGGGTTGTAGATTAGCGTTGCGCTATGCCGCCATGTCTCTCCAAAGTTCACGATGTATTCCATATATTACTGTTGAGAAAATACATGCTTGACCCAATGCATGTACCCACCATTGAGGAATTAGAACTGCAACCCGATTTTTCTTTTTCTGAAGAGCCCGTCAAGGATCTTGATATAAGAGAACAAGTGTTGAGAAACCGAACGACTCTTCTGGTAAATGTTCTATGGATAAACCATAAGTTGGAAGAGGAAATGTGGGAACTAGAGTAACTTATGATCAATAACCACCCATGTCTTTTTATGCAGTAATATTTCTGAAATTTCGAGGACGAAATTACTTTAAGGAGGGGAGAATGTAACAACCCAGGCTTACACGGTACACTTCTCTTTGAATAATAGAGTAGTGTGTGTTGTACGAAACTTCGAGTTGTAACACACCACAACCAATCAAACTTGATTTTATGAATAGTAATACCATTTTTGAAACTATATAAATTTTATCTTTCAAAATGGACTCCATTTTACGATTCCGAATATTGAAATTACCATAGGATCAATTTTTGGTATTTTTCTAAAAACATTCAATTTTTGATGAATAGTAAAAACACTAAGTTATATTTTAAAACCGAATTTTTATTCAAATAATTATTTATTTTATTTAAATACATTTTTTTCAAAATAGTTACATAATACATATATAAGTTCAATGTAATTCATTGGAGTCAATTTATAATAATTTTAGATATATAAAAATTTTATTGAACTTTTCTCCGTCTTTTACCCACCTCCTAGGAGAATTTTCAAATTCACATAATACTTAATTTTACTGCTTATGTGTGCGGAATTTCAAAAAATAACAAGGACATGGCTGATATCAGTAAGAAAAAAGTGCTTCAATAAGATGAAAATAATTTTTGGCGAATAATACCTTTTTACTTTTATTTACCACGACACACTTCTCATTGAATAAAAGAGTTCCTTGTGTTGTACGCAACTTCGAGTTATAACACACCACAACCAATCAAACTAGCTGTTATGAATAGTAATACCAACTATTATAAAATTTATAAATTTTATCTTTCAAAATGGACTCCATTTTTGGATTCGGAATATCAAAATTAGCCTAGGGTGAATTTTTGGTATTTTTCTGAAAACAATCAATTTTTTATGAATAGAGAAAAACAATGAGTTACAGTTTAAAACAGGAATAATATTTAAAAAATTATTTATTTTATTTAAATTTATTTTAGTTCAAAATAGATACATAATACCTATATAGGTTCAATATAATTCATTGGAGTCAATTTATAATAATTTTAGATATATAAAAATTTAATTGAACATTTCACCATCTTTTACCCACCTCCTAGGAGAAATTACAAATTCACATAAAACATAATTTTACCGCTTTTATGAGTGAAATTAAAAAAACTGTGAGACACGGTTGATATCAGTAGGAAAAATGTTGTTTGATAAGATGAATATAATTTGTGGCAAATAATAGCTTTTTACTTTTATTTACCACAGTTAAAAGTAAACAGGATAATTAAGGGTAAAAATGAAATTATTTTTACCCAAAGATATGTACTAATTCTATTTTATAATTATAATTCAACCAAAAAAACCTTAGGAATAAAATATGATCCATTAGGACCACCTGGATTAGATTATGACGTCTATTAATATTTAATTCAAAGAAGAGTTAAAGGAGTTAAAATCAACGTTTAAAAACTATAAATTTTTTCATATAGGGTCTCACATAAGAAAAATTTGACTATGAATATTCATTAGAAAGATAAAAATATTTTCTACGTAATGAGTTTTTATGTATAATTTTTAAAAATTATATAATTTAATTTATTTGTTACACAATGATGATGCAGTAATTACCTAATTAATGAAATATTAAAATAATTGATATTATTAATATCCATGTAGTTCTAATTTGAGACCTTTTATTAATTCCACTAATTTAATAGATTAATATGACTTATTAGGGTTATTTAGATGAATTTTTTTCACAGTAATAATGTTGTTATGGATTTAGGAAAAACAAAAACCCAATAGTGTCAAAATTGACATAAAAGAATTTATAAACAAATTTTATATTATTAATTGATATTATATACATAAAAATATAAGGATCAGACAAAAGACAAATATAATGATAGGTGTATCATTAATGAACCACTTGGGGTTCACTTGGAAGTATATAGTAAGTGTAATAACCATAATATATAAAAATACAAAGAGACATGGTAAATGTCAAACTATTTAACTAAGAGTTAATTATAAAAGATAAAGTTAATATAGTGACAAAAACCTATCTAAAACCTATTGGTTGAGTGGTTTTCGACCCATCCCCACCTTATAATTTACAGAATTAATTTTGGATTAATTGGAAACCAAAAATTATTTTATTATAAAATAATATTTCTATCTTTTCCTAAGGTTCCCCTCACCCCTCTTATAAAAGGGAACTCCCCCTTATCATTAATTCACAAAATCAAATCAATTTGGCTCGGAAAAAACCGGACCAAATACCATCACAACTGTATTCCCTTCAACCTAGAGGTCTTACATTTGTCAGAGATCCATCATAATAATCCCTTTTGATCAAATCAAAAGGAAGAGCTCAAAGAAGAGGTAAATAGTCCATCGCCTCTTTCATGTTTCTTTCTTCATCCATATCATCATTCATTATTTTTTACATCCTAAAATAATAACTCCAATATATTCTATATAATGTGTTGTTATTATAAATATGGTACAACCAAATTCATTATTCAATCCATCATTTGAATGACATGTCACTATACATGCGTACGTACGGATTACCTTCTCCACATCATGGTGTAATTGTAATTCAATACATTATTATTTGGATGAGTATAATAATGATGTGTAAT
The DNA here is from genome assembly GCA_963277665.1 of Viscum album. Taxonomy (NCBI): domain Eukaryota; kingdom Viridiplantae; phylum Streptophyta; class Magnoliopsida; order Santalales; family Viscaceae; genus Viscum; species Viscum album. The sequence continues at coordinate 67,891,198 of OY728128.1, forward strand.
TATTGTAAATAATAAATAAATCAGGATAATGATTCTGTATATATGATATAACATCCAATTATATATTATTTTAAGAATGATATTCTCATTTGTGCATAATTACGGATTACCGTCTCTACAAACGCGATGAGATTCATTCCCCATCGTGTCCATTCAAGAATAATTTTCATTTTTTGAATTAAAATAATGATTAAATACTTGATATCATTCTGGATATGAATAAGATACATCCCATCCAAAACAAATATGACTCGCATAATAAATAATATAATAGAAAACAAATCCGTTAACACCCAAAATGACGATAATACAATGATATTATTAACAAACCAATGTTAAAAGATCATACATGTTATCATGTTAATGCATATTATTCTTGTATAATTTTGAAACAATTATTTCACCATTACACAGGAGTTTAACCTACCATCAACCAAGGAATAGTACAAGGTAAATGATAATTTCAGAATCCCTTTATTATCTGAGGTTGTTTTTACCTAAGTAACAACATAGACTTATTTATCATCCATATCCATTTTTTATAAAAATGTATTTAAAAACATTCTTACTATTTTATAGACTATGGGTGAATGTCATTTATACCATTTTTTTGACTTTTTATAAGATTTTTATAATTGAATCTTTCAATCTTTTTTCAAACAATTCCCTTTATAACCTTTTCGATAGAATTAAGGTAAGAATGTCTCCTTTTAACTTATATAGAAGGTGCTACTATTTTCCGCCTTTATAACATTATCAAGCTTCACATACAAGATTATAGGATTATTTTCAAAATAAATGTATTCTTAAATGATTTAAAAATAGAATGAGATGTTTCTCAAAAAAAGGTTTTGATTTCATCTATGTCAACATCCTTTGATGGATTTTATGCTTTTTTGAAGTTGATTTTTTATGATACAAAACACCCATATTGTATTGAATGTTTTGAGATATGTTTGACTGCAGATGTGTTATTTTTATACCATTCATGGTGTATAGATAAAGTATTGAAATTTCATATTCTAGTTCTAATATGAATATTTATGTTATATTTAAACCGTTCATATGAGGAATACACTGGACTTTGTAAGTGACGGTAGGAGCCCGCTATAGATCCTCAATGCATCGGTAGGTCTCATGATAAAACCTAGTTTCTTGGCACAAGGCCTTGACAAAGTATTATTTTTAGTCCTGGAACAAGGCCTTGACTATGTGGTTATGAATGTTTGTCATTATTCTTTCCATCATTATGAATGTGGCTATTAATATTTCATGTGATTATTCGACTAGTAGAATATCCATGTGAGAAAGTAAATGGCATTATTTTGATATTATCATTTCTATATTATGCTTTAGTTCAATTTTAAGAGTCGTTTTTTAGTCTTATACATTTCCATAAATGTTTATGCTTATTTATGGATGTTTCTACTATATTGTTAAACTTATTGAGCATCTGAACTCACCCATTTCTATGTTTTATTTTTCCTAGGATGTGGATAAGTATTTTATGACTGAACTGTAGGGATACCCTGAGAGATTATGAGTGTGGTCCATAGAAAGAATGTTTTTGTAGTTTTCCATTTTATGATGTAATGTAAACCTTATAAATGTTTCTAGTACTTCCATAGCTACAAAACTAATCGGTCTTTCGAGACTTGCTCTTTTGTTATCATGCCAATGTTATGTAATAATGTATCGACTTTGGGTAACTGGGGTCGGGGCTTTATAGTGGGTATCTAAGAAAGTTTAGTACAAACCTTGAGATCTTTATTTAGATAAACTCTGATTAGAGCACATTGCCCAAAGATATAATTTGAGGATCAGTATAAAATAACTTCCTAGAATTTTAGTATTTTAGATATTTTTTGATTTTTCCAAGCAATACATACCTATATATATAAGTGAAGGTAGGGGCGGCTCTGGAACAGATGTACCTAGGGTTAAAACATGAAAACACCACTTTGAGCTAGACTCGAACGAGAACTGGTGCACACCAACAGGCTTTACTGCACTCTTGGATATGACAGTACCATGGGATATTCTTAGAATAATTCACATTTTATTTAAAAACCATTTTAAGTGTTTATGAATATATTCTTCCTCAATGAAATTTCATTTATTATTATGGATTATATCCATAAACTATTCAATTTATGTTTAGTTTTTTAGAAGTTTGGAATTTTTTATTCGATTCACAAACAAATCTATTTTAAGACATTGTTTAGAAATGGTGCCTAATGGAATGAATGGAAACTGTATCAATGAACGCACACCATGTAGGGATTTCCCTCAATACTCATGATAATTATAGTGGAGTTCGTGACACAACTGGATCTGATCAGCTAATCATCATACTGGGAAAACTCACTCAGGTTATGAATAATAACAATAAACCCATGGAGCACCCTGATCCACAACGCAAAGGATCAATGTTAGATCACTTCATGAGGAAAAAACCACTGAAATTCAATGGGATAACAAATCCATTAGTGGCTGAGAAATGGATAAATTCCTTAGATAAAATATTCCATGCCTTGGGAAGTAGCAAAATGGGAAAAGTTCTCATGGCAGTTTACTACCTCACTGGAGATGCTGATCAATGGTGGTCTTTTATTAAAAACAAAAATGAATATGAGGAAGTCTCAAATATGTAATAGAGGGAGTTTAAATAAATGTTTTTAGAAAAATACTTTTCTCATGACTGTCGATCAGATATGGAACGACAATTTCTGATTTTGAGGAAAAATGAGGATGAGAATGTCACAAAGTATGAAGCTAACTTTACAATATTAGTGAGGCATGCTTTAGATTATATACATACTCCATGAAGTAATATTGATCATTTCATTGATAGTTTAAAACCATTTATCCATCGAGCATTAGTCTTAAAATCCTTCTTATCGTACAAAGATATTGTCTCATGTGTTATCATGAAAGAAAAAGATTTCTCTAATTCATACGTCTATAAATTAAAGTAGGAGATGAAGAGATCTACTGAAAACTATGGAAATGGAAATAAGGGGAATAAGGAAAAATTTGAATATCCATCTTGTGGTAAATTTGGGAAGAAACACCCTGGTACTTGCTTGAAGGGAATGAGAGTCTATTACAAGTGTGCTGAAAAAGGCTACCAAACTCGTGATTGTTAGGGGAAGAATGATGTTGTCAATGTTTAATGCTACAACTGCAGAGCTAGGGGCATTATGGAAATGAATTTCTTAAGTGTCAGGGGAACATACATTATAAAACTCAAAGGGATCAAGTCCAATCATATGTTATCACTACTACTGATTTTGAAGCTCCAATAGACGTGGTGGTAGGTAATTTAATGGTTTCCTCACATTTATAAAATGCTTTATTTGATTCTAGATCATTGCATTGTTTCATATCTTATACGTTTTCTAAGAAAAATATTTATTTCCGATTTGATTTATTATGGGAGTTGTCAGTCAAAACTCCAAAGGTAACTATCATTGTTATAATGTTTTGTGAATCAATCCTCATTAGGGCATATAAATATTCATTATCTACTAATATCATCATCATAAAATTGATTTAATTTGTTATAATCCTCAGTATGGATTGGCTTTTGGAAAATTATACAAAAATTTATTGTAAGAAGAAGGAGGTTACAATTTTTTATGCTGATAAAGAGTATATTATCTTTAGAGCAGAAATGTTAACACCAAGTTCTTATCTAGAACCACCTCTAGTAGCTCAACTAAATTCAATTATTGGGGAGTAAGAAAATGAAATGACTGTGGGTGAGGAAAGGAATGTTCAAATAGAGGATGTACCTATTTGGAAATAATATGTTGATGTGTTTCCAAAATATTTTCCTAGACATCCTTCAGAATGAGAAATTGAATTTTCCATTGATTTAATTCCTGGATCAAGGCCCATATCAAGGAACCCTTATAGAATGGCCACTATGGAAATAGTGGATCTAAATAAAAAACTGGAGAAATTGAGTAATAAGGGAATTATTCTCCCTAGTGTTTCTCTGTGGGGATCCCCTATCCTTTTTATTAAGATAAATGATAGATCTATGAGGCTGTGCATAGGCTACATGGTGATCAATTCTATAACAACAAAGAACAACTATCACATGCCACACATTGATGATTTCTTTTACCAAATTCATGGAGCTCAATATTTTTCAAAGATTGGATTCAATTTGGATATCATTTGTTGTGTGTGAAGAAATAAGACATTCCGAAAATTGAATTTCAATCCATGTACGATCATTACAAGTTTACTGTAATTCCATTTGGATTGACTAATGCACCCTCTGTCATCATGGATCTAATGAATAGAGTTTTCAATGAAATTCTCGATGATTTTGTAGTGGTATTTATTTCTGGTATATTGGAATACTCCAAAATCTATGAAGAACATGAAAATCACATGCTCATTATCCTGAAGACTCATAGAAGACATGAATTATATGGGAAGTTTATCAAGTGTGAATTCTAGCTTCAGGAGATTTTTTTTCTTGGCCATATTGTCTCCAATGATGAAATATCTGTTGATCTTTCTATGACCAAAAAAATCCAATAATGTCCTACACTGATGAGTAAAACTATGGTACGCAGTTTTATTGGTTTAGCTGGTTATTATCGACGTTTCGTCTAGAATTTTTCCTTGTTGGCTAACCCATTAATAAATATCAATGAAAAGGGGTTAAATTTGTTTTAAAAAAAGAGTGTGAAGAATGTTTTGAAGAACTGATGATAATATTAGTTAATTATTTGATTTTGACTCTACAATCGGGGAATGATGTGTTTGTTATTTATTGTAATGCATCGAATAAAGGACTTGGTTGTGTCCTTTTGCAGAAGGATAGAGTTATTGGCATTGCATCACGATAGCTGAAAATTAATGATAAAAACTATTCTACTCATTATCTTGAGTTAGGAGATGTAATATTTTCTTTGAATAATTTGGCACACTATTTCTATGGTGAAAAATTTGGGATATATACCGATCAGAAGATTTTGATGTATATTCTCTCCCAAAAAGAACTCAACATGAGGGAAAGGCAATGGCTTAAACTACTCAATGATTATGATTGCATGATACACTACCATGCGGGGAAGGTAAATAAGGTTGCAGATGCTTTGAGAAGAAAGGATCGTGGATTTTTGATCAAGATGAGAGTTAAAAAATATCATATATACATGTATCTAACAAATATGGATATAGTAATGACCATGGATGGTAAAATATTGATGATTTTTTAAATGGTTTCCAAACCATATTTACTAGAAAGGATAGAATGTTCTCAGGTTGATGATGATAATTTTCTAAATAATATTAAAGGTGTGAATAATGGGATATTGAATGACATCGTATATGAAGATGGAATTTTGAAAATTGGGAAGAGACTTTGTGTTCCCGATATACCTGATCTAAAAATGGAATTATTGGATGATTCTCATAGTTCCAATTTCTCTATACACCATGGTTGCAATAATATGTATAATGATTTGAAATAACATTTTTGGTTGGACAACATGAAGAGGGACATTGTTGATTTTGTGTCAAGATGTATGGTTTGTCAACAAGTGACTGTTGGAAGGCAACAACCTGGAAGATTTATGAATCCTCTTCCCATACCTAAGTGGAAATTGGATAATATTACAAAGGACATTGTCATGGGACTACCCAATAATCCTATAAGGAATGATGCAATATCGATCATTGTTGATCATCTTACCAAGTCAGCAAATTTTCATGCTATAAAAGAATGTTTACCACTTGAACGTTTAGCATGAATATATATTAATGATGTTGTAAATCTTCATGAAGTACCCCAATAAATTGTTTCTGATTTTGATCCCCATTTTACATCATGATTCTGAAAAATTCTATCGAAAGCCCTGGATACTGAACTTTGTATGAGCACTTCCTACCACCCCCAAACAGATGGAAAATCAAAACCAACTATTAAAACCTTAGATGACATGTTGAGATCATGATCACTTGACTTTCAATGTATGTAGGATCATTATTTACCTATGGTAGAATTTTCCAATAATAATATCTTCCATTAAATTATGAAGATTGAACCATATGAAGCATTATAAAGAAAGAGATGTCGCACACCAACATGTTGGGATGATGTTGGTGAATGAAAACTCATTGGCCTAGAACTTGTGGAGGAAATGATGGAAAAGGTGAAGGTAATCCAAAATAACATCAAAGCATATCAAAGAAGGAAAAAGATCTATGCTAATAACCAAAAGAATGAATTGAAATTTAAGGTAAAGGATCATGTTTTCGTGAATGAATCTCCCTGGAAGGGTGTTATAAATGTCATAATAAGGGTAAATTGAGTCCCAGGTACATCAGACTTTTCGAAATTCTAGAAATAATTGGGGTTGTAGCTTAGCATTGGGCGATGCTGCAAAATATCTTCAAAGTTAACGATGTATTCCACATATTACTATTGAGAAAATACATGCCTGACCCAACGCATGTAATCACCTATGAGAAATTAGAACTAGAACCCGATATTCCTTATTCTGAAGATCCAGTAAAGGATCTTGATACAAGAGAAAAAGTGTTGAGAAACCGAACGACTTCTCTGGTAAAATTTATATGGAGAAATCATAAGACGGAAGAGGCAATGTGGGAACCCATGGAACTTATGATGAATAACCACCCATGTCTTTTTATGCAGTAATATTCTAGAAATTTCGAGGAAGAAATTATTTGAAGGAGGGGAGAATGTAACAACCCAGGCTTACATGGTACACTTCTCTTTGAATAATAGAGTAGCGTGTGTTGTATGCAACTTCGAGTTCTATCACACCACAACAAATAGAATTAGCCTTTATGAATAGTAACACCCACTTATTGAAATTTTATAAATTTTATCATTCAAAATGGACTCCATTTTTGTATTCGGAATATTGAAATTAGCATAGGATGGATTTTTGGTATTTTTCTGAAAACATTCAATTTTTGATTAATAGTGAAAACACTAAGTTACAGTTTAAAACTGAATTGTAATTTAAATAATTATCTATTTAATTTAAATTTATTTTTGGTCAAAATAGATACATAATACCTATATATGTTCAATTTAATTCATTGGAGTCAATTTATAATAATTTTAGATATATAAAAAATTTATTGAACTTTTCACCGTCTTTTACCCACCTCCTAGGAGAATTTGAAAATTCAAATAGAACATAATTTTACTAATTCTGTGAGTGGAATTTCAAAAAATACATGGGACATGGTTGATATAAGTATGAAAAATGTGGTTCAACAAGAGGAATTTTTTTGGTGAATAGTACCTTTTTACTTTTATTTACCAAAGTTAAAAGTAAATAGGGTAATTAAGGGTAAATTTGATTCTATTACTACCCCAACACATATAATAATTCTATTGGATAGGTATAATTCGACCAAAAAAATATTATGAATAAAATATGATCCTTTAGGTCCAAATGGATTAGATTAGGATGTTTATTATTAATTAATTCAAAGAATAGTTAATGGAGTTAAAATCAATTTTTAATAACTAAAACATTTTTAATATAGGGTTAAACATAACATAAATTTGACTATAAATTTTAATTATAAAGATAAACATATTTCCAATATAATGGTATTTTCTTTATAATTTTTAGACATTAAATAATTTAATATATTTATGACATAATGATAATGCAGTAATTACCCAATTAATGAAATATTAAAATAATTGATATTATAAATATCCCCATAAATGTAATTTGATACCTTTTATGAAGTAAAGAAATTTTATATATTAATATGACATATTATGGTTGGTTAGAGGAATTTTTTAAGTAATAATGCAGTTATAAATTTTTAAAAAACAAAATACTAAATAGTGTCAAAATAGAAATAAAAGTGTTTTTAAAACAAATATTATATTATTAATTGATATTTTATTCCAAATAATTTATAGTTCTGAAAAAAGACATATATAATGATATATGTATCATTAATTAACCACTTGGGGTATTATTGGAAGTATATAGTATGATTATTTACCATATAATATAAAAATAAAAAGAGACATGGTAAATTTCAAAGTATTTAACTAAGAGTTAAATCTAAACGATAATGTTAATATAGTGACCGAAACATGTCAATAGTCTATTGGATGAGTGGGTTTCGACCCATAACCACCATAGACATTAGACTATCCATTTTGGAGCCATTAGAAACTGAATATAGTTTTATTATAAATAATATTTCTAGCTTTTCCTATGGTGCCCCTCACCCCTCTTATAAAAGGGTACTCCCCCATCTCTCTAATTCACAGATTCAAAGCCATTTGGATCGTTAAAAACCTTCACAAATACTATCTCAACTGTCCTCCCTTCATTTTAGAGGCCTACCTTTAGTCATAAATCAACCTTAAAGGGCCATTTTGATCAAATCAAAAGGAAGAACTCGAAGAAGAGGTAAATATTTCACCACCTCTTTCAAGTTACATTCTTATTCCACTTCCTCTTTCATTGATGTTACAATTATAAAATAATAACTCCAGTATCTTATATATACTGTGATGTAATAATAAATATGGTACAACCAAATTCATTATTATATCCATCCTTTGAATGACATGTCACCATACATGCGTACATACGGATTACCATCTCCATGTTGTGGTGTAATTGTTATTAAACACATTATTATTTGGATGGGTATAAAAATGTTGTGTAATTTATGTAAATAATAAATATAACAAGTTAATTATTCTGTATATATGATATACCATCCAATTATATATTATTTTATGATTGATATTGTCACTCGTGCATACGTATGGATTACCCCCTCCACGAACGCGATGAGATTAATTCCCCATATTATCTATTGTTGAATAATTTACATTTTATGATCAAAAATAAATTTTACACACCTGATATCATTCTGGATATGAATAAGATATATCCCATCCATAAGAAATATGACTCTCATAATAATGAATATAAAGGAAAATCAATTTGTTAACACCTAAAACGGCGATAATACTAAGATATTATTAAATAAGCAATGTTATAAGATCATATATGATATAATATTAATGTATATGATTCCTGTATAATTTAATAACAATTAATGCACAATTATACAAGAGGATAACCTACCCTCAACCATGGAAAAGTACAAGGTAAGTGTTAATTTCAAAATCTCTTTATTATATGAGGTTATTTTTATGTAAGTATCTACAGGGACCCCTTTATCATCCACATCAATGATTTTTAAAAATGTATTTCAAAAATTTATTAATACTTTATAGAAAATCGGTGAATTTAATTTATACACTTGTTTGAATTTTTATACGATGATTATAAATGAATCTTTCCATCATTTTCGGAACAAGGTCCTTTATAACCTTTTCAACAGAATTAAGGTAAGAATGTCTTTTATTAATTTATAAGGTGGGTGCGGTAATGTTCCCCCATTATAACATCAACGAAGCTTCCTTTAAGATCATATAAGAATATTTTAAAAATAAATTTATTCATAAATGATCTCAAAATTGAAAGAGATATTTCTCTGAAAATGTTTTTGATTTCATCAATGTCAACATCCTTTGATGGATTTTAAGCTTATTTGATGTTGATTAATTATGAGACAAAACATCCATATTGTATTTAAGGTTTTTGTGAAATTTTTTACTATGGTTGTTTTATTTTAATAACATTCATGGTTTATTGATAAAGTATTGAAATTTTTTATGCTAGTTTTAATACGAATTTTTAGGTTATGATTAAACCTTTTCAAATGAGGAATGCATTGGACTTAGTACGTGACGGGTGGAGCCCATTATAGCTCGTCGATGAATCTGTAGGTCTCATGAGACAAACTAGTTTCTTTGCATAAGGCTGTGAAATAATATTATTCGTAGTTATGGCACAAGGCCTTGACTATGAGGTTATGAACGTATGAAATTATGAATTCCAACATTATGAAAGTGACTATTGATATTTCATGTGATTATTCAACTAGTAGAATATTAATTTGTGTAAGTAAATGGAATTATTTTGATTATATATTTTTCATATTATGGTGAATTTACATTTTAAAAGTCTTTTGTTTTAGTCTTATACATTTCCTTAAATTCTTATGTTTATTTATGAATGTTTCTTCTATATTTTGATCCTTACTGAGCATTTGTGCTCACTCCTTTCTATGTTTTATTTTTCTCAGGATGTGAAGAATTATTTTATGACTGACCTATGGGGGTAGTTTGACAGGTTATGAGTCTGGTCCATAGAAACAATGTTGTTGTAGTTATCCATTTTATGATATAATGTATACATTATGAATGTATCTTGTATTTCCAAGGCTACTAAACTAATCGGTCTTTCGAGACATGATCTTTTGTGATCATGACAATGTTATGTAATAATGCACTAACACTGGGTAACTATGGTCGGGGAGTTTCAAAAATTTACTCAATTACCCATATGTGGACCACATAACCTACACTTTCCGGAGGAAACATGAATTTTCGACAAATTCTTCGGTCATAATGGAGTTTGAACCATGTCATATAAACAACTCCAAATTCATTAGAACCCGTGGTTTTAATTAACTTATTTATATGAATTTATAATACTACTAATTGGATCAATGATCCAATTCCAATATTTCGGGCCTATGTGGAATCCCTAGGCACCCATGGATTTTGAAGCGGTAGTCTATGTCTCATACTCATTTATTAATCCATTTATCACTTATGGATTTTGAATTAATATACCATTTCCTAGACACTTTTATCAATCGCTTTGTCACTATGGGATTTGGAAGCACCAGAACATGTCCCGCATATTTTTATGAATCAATTAATCTATATGGGATGTGGAAGAATTATAACATGTCTCACATATGATTATGAATTAATTTATAACAATGGGATCAGGAAGCAGCATACCATATCCCACTATTTAATATCATAATCACAAATATATCCTATATATAATATCCACCAAGGTAAACCAACATTAACCTTATTATCATATTTCAAAATCAAAACTGATGGGTCGGAAGAAACACCCGAGGAGGGAAAAGATGGCAAGAGGGGGGGTGAATTGCCTTTTAAAGAATTGATTCACAAATTAAAAATCAAAGTAAAAATGCAGCGGAAATAAAGAGGCAAGACACGCAAATTGATAACGGAGTTCGGCCAAAACCCGGCCTACGTCTCCGCTCCCAACTCAACCGTTGAGAGATTCTACCGCTTGCTTTTCAATGGTTGTAGCAAGAAACCCACTAGGCTTTGAGGTAGCACTAGGACCTATTACAGCTTGCTTTTGATGGTTGAGCAAGAACCCAATGCTTTTAATGGTTAAGCAATAACCCACTAGCCTTTTTACGGGTGAAGGCTAGCTCACCTAACTCAAGCTATTTAAAGGAAAGCTTGACAACCTCTTCACACCTTAGTGGTGGTGTGAGAACCCAAAAGAAAGAGGGATGAGAAAAGAGTTTGGGGTTTGTAGGCACAAACCCAATTTTAAGCTCAAAAAGGATAAAACAATAAAAACCGTATTTGGAGAAGTCTTGGGCGCCTTTGATTGATTGAAGAGGTTGAAGGCCGCTTCCAAGCTTCTTTGATGGAGCTCCTTGGATGTGGAAGTTGTTGGAGCAAGGTGGGTTCCCTTGGAGGAAGTCCGCCGGAGGTACGCCAAGGATGGAAAATGTGTACGGTGGCTTCACAATTGTTCCGGGTGGTGTCCGGGGCTTCCTTGGCCTTTATTTATAGGCATGGAACCCTTGGGGAGGCTTCGGAGCCGTTGGAGAGGCTTAGAGAGCCGTTGGGAGCCAAGTGGACAGGCTGGTCAAAAGCCCAACGGCTAGTTTGACTGGATCCACCGGCTGGCCGGTACAGTCCCACCGGCTGGCCGGTGTGTGCAAAAAGGCATAGGATTCTTGTCCAGGGCCCACCGGCTGACCGGTACATCTCCACCGGCTGGCCGGTGCCTTGGTAGAGAGGAAGAGTCTTGATCCAGGCTCTACCGGTCGACCGGTGAGGAGCCACCGGCTGGCCGGTGGCAAGACAGTAGCAAACACTGTTTGAGCTGGGTGCCACAGGTCGACCGGTGGCAGAGCCACCGGTCGACCGGTGGGGAGGCAGTAGATACCCCTTGAGTCTGGGTGCCACCGGCTGGCCGGTGGTGAAGCCACCGGTCGGCCGGTGGACTGAATTTCAGTCCATTTCTGCCTCTTCCTTGGTCAACTTCTTGGCAATCAAATGCCTATCAACACAAACACTTAAAACACAATGTTAAACACATATAAAAGTGATTGTGATCATGAAAATCAAAGAGTGTGGGGTACAACAATCTCCCCCTATTTTGATGATCACAATCACTTAAACAATTAAAGTAAAAACATGAATTGAAAGGAATGCTTAAATAAAATGAAATGTAAAGCAAAGCATGATTAAAAAAGTTTCTCCCCCAATCAATCAAGAAATTCTCCCCCTTTTTGATTATCAAAATAGAGTGGGGCATTAAACTTGAAATGAAAAATTGAATTGAAAAATTTGAATAACAGTTTGAATTGAAAGTTTTGAATCAAAAACCAATTGAAATTCGAAATTTGAAACCAAATGAAATTTTTGAAAATGAGAGTTTTGAATCAAAAAATCGATACCAACTGTTGGATATTTAAAAATGAAAATTTAAAAGAAAATTTTGAGAGTTTTGAAGCCAAGTGTTGAGTTTGAAATAAAAACATTGAATACACAAGAAGGCTTAAAAGATCCTAACTCCCCCTAAATAAAAACAATGAATCACCGGGGAGGGGGATTTTGAAAAGAGATGATTTTAGGCCCGGAGAGACTCGCAAGAAGGGATTTTTCAATCCATACTTGTCTCATGGCGGGTCTTCTCCTATAAAACTCATCGGAATAGAAAATCGATTTGGGTTGGCCGTACCGGGCGTTTTTACAATTACACTCATAAATGAGGTGCCCGGGTTTTTTACAATAATTGCAAAACTTAAAGCTAGAGCTCCCCCTTACAAAAACAGTGGGTGCATGGGAGGATGAAGCTTGGTTGGTATATCCAAGTCCATGGGAGGTTCTAGATATTCGTTGGGAACCAAGGAGTTTGGTCAAATTTTGTTCCCCATTGGTGAATTTGGCTAGGGACTCTCTAAGGTCTTTAATGGTTGATTCCATAGAATCAACATTTGGAAAATTTTGGATTTTAAGGGTGAGTTCCTCCTTCTCTTTAAGAAGTTGTTCTTTTTCGGAGGAGAGTTTTTTGAAAGACTTTTTCAAAGCAACAAATTTTGAAGATAGTTCATGAAAACCATTTTCTAATTGGTCTCTAGCATGTGAGAGTTCCTCATAAGACAAATGATTTAAAGAATTTGAATTTGAAGAGCAAGAGGAGGAGGAGGAAGAAGAAGTTACCTCGTGTTTTGCCATTAGGCAATTATTACCATTGTCGCTCGAGGAGAAAGAGGAGAAGGAGGAGCTATCACTCCAAGTTTTCTTTAAAGCCTTCTTCTTTCCCTTCTTTTTGGCCCTTTTCTTGTGAAGTGGGCAAGCGGGTACGGATTTTTCGTCGAGTTCTTGCTCTTGAGCGGGTTCTTGCTTTGGAGCGGGTTCTTGCTTTTGATCCATGCTAGTACCTTCATGGGTTAGTTCTAAATATTTCCAAATATCATAAGAGGTAGTGCAAGAAGAAATACAATCAAAAACATTTCTATCTAACCCGCAATGAAGAGCATTCATGGCTTTGCCATCAAGCTCGAAATTTGCAATGTCGGCGGGGGTCCATTGAGATTCATCGGGAGAAGAAAGGGTAAAACCATGCATAACAATTCTAAAAATTGGATAGCCAATGCTTTTAAGAAAAGTTGACATGCGGGTTTTCCAAAAAGTATAATCGGCTCCATCAAAGAATGGAGCACGATCCAAAGAATGTCCTTCGGGGGATTGAGAAGAAGAAGCGGTAGAAGCCATCAAAAAATAGGATCTTTAATTTGAAACCGGGTTAGGGAATTATTCAAATACGTCCTCTGATACCAATAGATGGGTCGGAAGAAACACCCGAGGAGGGAAAAGATGGCAAGAGGGGGGGTGAATTGCCTTTTAAAGAATTGATTCACAAATTAAAAATCAAAGTAAAAATGCAGCGGAAATAAAGAGGCAAGACACGCAAATTGATAACGGAGTTCGGCCAAAACCCGGCCTACGTCTCCGCTCCCAACTCAACCGTTGAGAGATTCTACCGCTTGCTTTTCAATGGTTGTAGCAAGAAACCCACTAGGCTTTGAGGTAGCACTAGGACCTATTACAGCTTGCTTTTGATGGTTGAGCAAGAACCCAATGCTTTTAATGGTTAAGCAATAACCCACTAGCCTTTTTACGGGTGAAGGCTAGCTCACCTAACTCAAGCTATTTAAAGGAAAGCTTGACAACCTCTTCACACCTTAGTGGTGGTGTGAGAACCCAAAAGAAAGAGGGATGAGAAAAGAGTTTGGGGTTTGTAGGCACAAACCCAATTTTAAGCTCAAAAAGGATAAAACAATAAAAACCGTATTTGGAGAAGTCTTGGGCGCCTTTGATTGATTGAAGAGGTTGAAGGCCGCTTCCAAGCTTCTTTGATGGAGCTCCTTGGATGTGGAAGTTGTTGGAGCAAGGTGGGTTCCCTTGGAGGAAGTCCGCCGGAGGTACGCCAAGGATGGAAAATGTGTACGGTGGCTTCACAATTGTTCCGGGTGGTGTCCGGGGCTTCCTTGGCCTTTATTTATAGGCATGGAACCCTTGGGGAGGCTTCGGAGCCGTTGGAGAGGCTTAGAGAGCCGTTGGGAGCCAAGTGGACAGGCTGGTCAAAAGCCCAACGGCTAGTTTGACTGGATCCACCGGCTGGCCGGTACAGTCCCACCGGCTGGCCGGTGTGTGCAAAAAGGCATAGGATTCTTGTCCAGGGCCCACCGGCTGACCGGTACATCTCCACCGGCTGGCCGGTGCCTTGGTAGAGAGGAAGAGTCTTGATCCAGGCTCTACCGGTCGACCGGTGAGGAGCCACCGGCTGGCCGGTGGCAAGACAGTAGCAAACACTGTTTGAGCTGGGTGCCACAGGTCGACCGGTGGCAGAGCCACCGGTCGACCGGTGGGGAGGCAGTAGATACCCCTTGAGTCTGGGTGCCACCGGCTGGCCGGTGGTGAAGCCACCGGTCGGCCGGTGGACTGAATTTCAGTCCATTTCTGCCTCTTCCTTGGTCAACTTCTTGGCAATCAAATGCCTATCAACACAAACACTTAAAACACAATGTTAAACACATATAAAAGTGATTGTGATCATGAAAATCAAAGAGTGTGGGGTACAACAAAAACATCCATTCTTTAATTACATAATTAATCAATCCATTTCAATTAATTGAAATATTAAAACAATTCCCACAAATTTATTAAATAATTAATTAATATAAATAAATAATTTTAATAACCCAATATTTAATTCCAAAATTAATTATTCCAATAAATTCCACAATTTCAATATATCATATATTAATTCAACAATAAATTAACCATGTCATTATCAAAATATCAACATCTCATTAATTTATTAAAATAATTAAATAATAAAAAAAACCATAATCTCAAAAGATCAGAAGAAAATTCAACATTTAATTAATCAAATAAATTTCCAAATCACAATAACTTATATATTAAATCAATATTTTATTCCACCTATTTCACAATTTATTAATTAACTAATTCTCCAAATTAATTAATTCCATTTATTATAATCAATTGATAAATATTCTACAACAATTCTATATTTACAAGAAAAATTTATTGAAATCAAGAATTTGGTATTTGAATAAAAGACAGCCTACCTCAACCCGTCGATGAGAGATCACCCAGCGAAAATCCCCAATACAAGGTGAATAATAAAGAATGTGATTAGGAATTCGATTTGGATATATATACTATATCCATCATAAAAAATATCAATATTCATCAAACCTAGATCTAGATTTATAAACAATAGCCGATCAATATACATCTTTATTCTGAGAGGGGGAGTGGGGGGAAATTATCAAATAGAGATGAAAATATATACTTGGGGATTTTATGATAATAAACATGTCATTTTATTCTCTAATAACATAGGATATTATCCCATTGAATTTGTTTTGGAAACAATAAAAATTATTTAATTTGATTATATTCAGTTATTTGTCGGTTTGGGGATAATATGAGGGTTTAAGAACATTTCAAACAAATATTTGGATTAAATAAAATGGCACACATAGTTTTTTGGCTATAGGGATGGGGTTTGTCTAACCATTCTCTTTATCAATTCACCTATTCTAGAGCAGGGAAGGGGTTTTTTAGATTCTCTTATGAAGGTGAATATTTTGAATAATATTGTTACAGACATGTAATTTTCCTCTATTTCGGATCCCATAATTTCTTGGTCTAGGCACATGGTTTGGGATAACCCCATTCCAACCATGAAAAACCAATCCTCATTCAGATTTCATCAAATATCAAGCATTATTACCCAAAGTAAAATCAGAAAAAATCACAAAAATTGAAAATTAATAACTATAAACAAGAGTGATACATCTCCAAAAATGTTTGGGATCATAAAATCTTCCAAGCTTATAACATCTCATCCCCAAGATGTTCTTCCAATATTATTTAAGATTATTATTAAAAAATATTTGTCCATTGAGATCACTTTTCCTCATCTATAACTATTGTTTCCCCCTACACATGACCATGTATACTCAATACACGAAATAATGAAGTAATCATTCATGAGGATACATTTGATCCTCAATCCAAAACCTGTATTAGATTATCAACTTACGACACATCTATCTCAGGATCAACATCACATACGTCGATCACATGATAAGGGTCAAGGTTATATCACTGATGTTGGGACACATGAATATTTGGATATATAAAACTATACATATATGGGAGATCCAAAAGGTGGACCACTAGCATGATACTCTACAGAACCTCAAACATTACATAAAACCTATGTGCATTCTTTCCCAATATTTGTATCATGTGGTGATAAAATATAATAAACACCATGAGGAATACCTGATCAACCTCTAAAATTGCTAGGGGTATTCAACTTCTATCATCATATGACCTCAGTCAATAATGATCCATATCAATATGATTCCAAATTAGGTGAAAAAACTAGGACATCTTCTCTATGAGACATGGTCCCAACAGCTCAGATTCACATACCACCATCAATCATAGAGTTGATATGCATGACCTACCATAAAGTGAATCATATAGTTCTATGTGTATATTTTCTTAACATCCATTGTTATAGATGAATTTTAATAAATCTTGGTGGTTCTCCCAAGACCCACCAATGCTTAATACATATAGTAAAACATATCCCCATGAACCTATATCTTATGATCTGACTACCTATCTTTTAATGTTTGTAATTTTGTAATCAGGAAAAGTACTGTACTAAGAACCATCAATATGATTTTCCAAAAGTGAAAAGTAAATATGGAGTAATGGTATAAAAATAATCTCAATGGAACCTCATGAAGATAGACTTTCTCGGAAACATTCATATCATCTTACTATTCTATTAACAAAGTCTCAAATATTATCCTGAAACGTGATTCCATTGAAAACAATTCCACGAACACCCATGTAGAATCATTGTTCCAAGGTGTTATCAAGAGGCCCACCACAATATCAATGGAATTGTTTTCCCACTACCATTTCAGAATGGGAAATGACTGTACTAATAATATAAGACATTGATGTTGATTCTTCACCTATTTAAATGTGTATCATCATATCATGAACCTTTCTATATCCTTTTTCATGGTCATCCACCAAAACTCCCATCATTGATCATGGAATATTTTGGTAACACCTACATGCCCCACCCACTCTAAGTCATGAATTTCCTATAATAGATCATCCCACATACACATTGGCACAACAAGTGATTCCTGAAATAGATTATCTTATACCAATATATGGTCCAATCTCATAATGACACTCCACCTTCAAGGATTTTTGTCAAGGATAAAAATTATGGATCCCCATACATTCTACTACCAATCCATCAAAATATTATAGTATATAATAATACTTATATGACAGTCTTCTTCTCCTGACTCACTTGAAATACAATATGTATCTCATCTAATAAATTCAACTTCTTCCACTTGATATAAGATTTTGGAACTTCCTGAGTCTGTATTTTCCTTCTATAGGCGTTAGCCACAATATTTCATATCGTGGGATTATATATGAGATCAATTTTGAATGAATCTATATACTCAACCCATCTCCACATCAAGAGATTAAAGTCTCACTATGAAAATATATACTTCAAGATCTTATGAACAATATACACATTAAACATATTTCCCAACATATAATTCTTCTAAAATTTCAAGGCAAAACCCACTATAGCTATTTGATGATTGTGTGTAGAGTAGTTCCATTCATTTGGTCTCAAATATTAAGACCTATACACAACAACTTGATATTCATATATCAAATCTACTCCAAGATCAATCCTAAAAGTGTCAAAAAACACCATATTCTCCTCTGTTGGATTTTGATGGATCATGATTGGAGACAGTTTCAAATTCTTCCACAACTCATTAAATGAATTATCAAATTTTATCAACCTATAAAATAGTATCCCCCTTTTCTCAAGCCCGATAACTATACTTCCAACCATGAAATTTCATATATGAATCTTCAATGACATAAAAATAATCCATGAAATTAATCAATATTGAAAACAATATTAGTCTACTCCCTAGAAACTACTACATGATCATTCTTTGAATCTACTATGACACCATCCTCTGAGGTGATGTGATCCAAGAAGTGTAATAGATAAATCCCAAACTGAAACAAAGATTGCTTGGTTTAGGGATGATTCTCTCTCATTGTACTCAAGTTGTTGTCAAGATGACGGGTATGATCTTTTTTAGTCTTGGAGTACACCAAGATGTCATCAAAAAAATAATAACAGAAATGGATCTATGTATTGATGGAATAATTGATAAATCATGTTCATTATCACTATTGGTGTGTTTAGCAATCAAAATGAAATTATGATGAAGTCATAGAGGTCATATTTTCTTCTAAAAGTATTCCTCAGTATATCATATGGTCAAAATCTAAGTGGATGATACACAGATCTCATGTCAATATTTGAGCATAAGAAATATCCCATTAAATAGTCAATAAAATAATAGATACATAGAAGAGAATAACTATTCATCACTATCTTCTGGTTCATCATCCTATAATCAACAAAGAATCATAGTGTCCCATTATCATTCCTTTTAATCAAATCGATATAATACATAGGTGACATAATGTAAATGATAAACCATTTATCGATCAACACATCCAACCATGTGATGAGCACTAGAATATATTTCTCTTTAATTTCATATGGTGGAATTGAAATTGGATAAAACCCTAAATGAGTTCAATTTTAATTTTTGATAACTCTCAGGTGGCAAACTTGATAAGGCATTAGGAAAAGATCTGGAAACCTGTCCACTATGGGTGGAATTACATTGTATATTTCACCACCATCATATAGAAATATACTAGCAACTTGAGTGATGTTCTCCCCTATATGTGGGTGAAATTTCCCTTCAACGACCACATGGATATCCCTATACCCTTTATAAATGTAGTTTTCACCGACAATAAGATGTAAAAGTAAGATCACAATACGGAAATCTATGTTGGATAAGAATGATAGTAACTAATCTATATCCACTAGTAAATCAAATACTGAAATGTTTGGAATATAATTATTCTGACTGGAATGAAACTCCCAATCATTGGGATAACACCCTTTTCAAAAAAATATTCCTCTTGACTGTACTCCCAAAGGTGAATCTTCCATCACCACCGAATCACTGACTCCACATACTAGATAAAACCATTAAAAATTTATACATAAATAATGGAATTAGACTAACCAATATCAAATAAGAAATGAGATAGAGTACAATATATAATATTAGTAACACTTATTACCGATTTTCCAACTGCACTATGCACAAATTTAAACAAAATTGCATGTAAATCTCCTTCCACTGTTACCAGTGATTCAGTCCAAGTTCGTTGAGAAACAAAAATTTTCTAATATTGGAACTCATTCCTAGAATCTTTATATTGATGGACTCTAACTCCATGTCTACTAAAATGGTAGTATGTTGACTTTAAGGTGTAGAAGATCCCCTTCATACACTCTATATATAACCAAATTCTCTATCGCTAGCATTCTATTGAGGGTTCCTCCAAATCCTATTCATATGTCACATTCTTCCATGTCTATAACACACTACCATTTTTCTATGTAACTATATCTAGATGTTTCCCGACCTAACAAACTAGCAACATATCAAATGATGTAATACCGGTGTAACATTCACATAGTGATGTTTTCTAACTTGGAATGTCATAAATCATAACCATATTTTAGAAACCAAATGTCTTCCACTATAATCCTATATCATATTACCATCAAATATGAGATCCTGAATATATTCAACTAAGACTCAATTTAACATTTCAGACCATCCAAAAAACATTTTTTTGATGTATCATCATCGAAAACCAATACTGGAGGAAAGCATTCAAAATATATAAATCATTCTATATAGTATATCATAGACATACCCCACTAAGAAATCTAGATGAACTCAACTATTCTCTCATTACTACATATCTAAGGAAAAATGTCCTCAACGAAACTCTCATAAAATTCCTTCCACTCCATATTATCTAGATGTTCATCCTAAGACTGGATTTCACTCGAACACAACACATAAACTTGTACCATATAATCTTCAATGGTGAATCAATTATCAGAATTTGTCACCAATTGGTAAAGTATGGTTTGTATAGTCTCACTAATAAAGGAAGATACATTTGGTTCACCCTCATTGATTAATGTACTAACATGATACAAATAGAACTACCTTATCAAAATAGACATGCATTTCACAACCATTCACAGGTCCCATTCTACTAATTCAACATAATGTAAAATGTCCACATGGAGCTGATATCATGCTTCCTCCCCGACACTATCGGTGCCTCCGGTTCCACTAATTGAAGAAAATTTCTATTGATGTTTTCATGTAATATTAACTAAGAATAGGGTTTGAGATATATCTCTATCATGAAAAAACAACTCCATAAATGTATAAAATCATTAACACATTTAAAAATAAGGATTCAGACATGTTCATAATAGTTTATTCCCTATTTTTTGTTTAACATGGTCAACAAAGAGGAACAATCTCTACCCTTAACCAAACTACGTTTATGTCATGTATAATAAAGTGTAAACACATTTTCATTACTCACGATCTACTTTAAAAAACCATTTCATAATATTATTATTTTATTTTGCGGTTTTAATTTCATATTATGCACCTTTTTTAATTCAATTACCTGAGAATGGGAAAAAAATTAATTTCATCAACTCACCATAAACCCATTTTCCCATGCATGTGTGAAATGATGAATGTAATAAAATAATCATTAGTGCCTAAAATGATGGATGCATACTCAACTCTCATCCAACACTAATCAATGACTGAAATCTCATTATGTCTTAGACAAAATAATCATATAACACAATATGTGTTTCGGTCATTGTGAAAGAGCGTCAGCTATAACAACACACGTAAATAAAAAATATCACCCTAGTTACTTGGATTGCATCATTATACAATAGATAGCTACTCCAAAACATGCTTATTAACCAATTCATAACTTACCATATTCTCATGTCAACCATTATGATGTTTCAAGGAAAAAAGAAAATAAAATTGACCACATCTGATACAAATTTGTAACATTCATCCCTAGGTTCCAAACACATTTTCCCCAAGCGGGTTCACCACATGACCTCATGAACTACACCCCATATGCTAGAGTCTACCAACTAGAATATAGGAACAATATTTATCATGGGGAGACTATACCCAATTTATCAATGTAGCACAACAACAAAAACAGATAAGATGAAAAATAATAAAACCATAACCATAATAATACCTATTTCACATTATGATCCCCAAGAAATAAAATCTCAAAAACTATAATATAGATATATCAGGATATTATGTGTCATGTGTGAATATGAAAACCCCAATATAATAATGATAATAAAAACATACAATAGGGTCCTGAACAATGTCTCATTCCCTAATCCCATCTCTTTCCTGACTGATCCATTTAACATATAGATCTTTCTGTTTTCTTCTACTGAAACCATGAAATCAATTACGTTACCAATCACGAAACCATAGTAGGGTGTGAGTACAAATCAATAGGAAAACACCAATGGTATCCAAAACAATATCTTGTCAAAATAGTGAAGGAAACTATATAATGAATAATAAATTACAATGATGAAAAAAAAGTTTAAATTTATTCAATTAATAATTATTTAACCACATAAAATTCATGTTCCTAAGAACAATTACACTATTTATACCATTGTATGCCCATGATGGATTTTGAACAATTTCACATAAACAATTAACAACTCAATTTAACTGATGGGTTTTCATTATCCTTTTCATTTAAATTTATACCATGACTAATTGGAACCATGGTCCTATAGATATATTTTGTGTCTAGGTTTCCACGAATTGGACCCAATTTGACATTAAATGATTAGTTTTTGTCCCATAGTTATTTTTTAATCAATTTATCACAATGGTCATCAAAATCATTAAACCATGTCTCATTGACTATTGTAAATCAATTTATCACTATAGTATTTTGAAGGAGAAGACCATCTATCACACATAAATATAAAAATCAAACAAATACCATATGTTTCAAATCAAGAATTTTTAATCAATATTAACCTTCTTATCACATTTCACAATTAATAAATCCATTAATTAATTAAAAATTTCATTAATATATTTCAATCTATTTCAAAATCTCAACAATTCCCATTAATTAATCCAATAATTTATAAATATAATTCAAAAATCCAAATAACATAGTAATTAATTCGATAATTAATTATAAAAATATTTTTCATAATCATGATTTCTCATTAATTAATTCAATAATCAATTATCCAACTAAGGTTCACAATTTGAACATCTCATTAATTAATTCCCCAATTAATTAAACACATAAATTTCACAATATCAACATCATATTAACAATTAAAAAAAATATTTACTCTAATCAATTTAACAATATCCAAATCAAATTAATTAATTTAATAATGAAATAATAAAATTACTTCAGAATCTCTATATCTTTTAAATTAATTAAAAAGTTTATTAATCCAATTTCACAATCCATTAATTATTTTATTATTCAAAGTAATTATTTAAATTAATGAAAATAAATATTAAATCATTCAACATCAATTAAATAATTAAATTCATGTAATTGAAATAAATACTTTGGGATTTGAATAATATTCCACATACCTAAATTCATTAAAGACTGTACACCCTATAGATATCCCCAATTTAAACATAATGATCAAGAACGTGATAATCAATGAGGTATATATTTGAATCCTAGATACAAGATTAAAAAATGATATAAAAACCATTATCGAGATCTAGAAAAAATAGTTGAAAAATATCTCTATATTATCTAGGATGAAGATAAATATATATATATATATATATAGAATATGTAGAAACCACATGCCTAAAGAGGTGAATATCATCTGTTTTCTAATTTATTTTCAATGAACCAAGGTCAGTATCCCTTTAAATTCATCCAGAAACCTCGAAAATTATATAATTTGTTTACGAATGAGTTGGGGTTGATTTCGGATTAATATTTGGTTTTTATTAATTTTGTAGTCATTTCTTAGGTTAATTATTACTGTGTGCCCAGTTTATTGAACAGGTGATTACAGTTTTTCCTACCCTGCACCTTAACTGAGTTCCTCTTCTATGAAGGTGAATGATTACAACAAAGTGTTCACATAGTTTGAAAAAATGTGTCCTAATAGTGTAAATTCCCTATGTTTGGGTTCCCACGGTTTTGTGGGATCAGTACACATATTGGAAAAAATGAGCGCTAACTATAAATAAACTATCCTCCCTAAAATTTTCTCATATTACACCGAAATATCCCCAAGTGGAAACCGTAAAATAAAAATACTGAAAATTTCCAAATAATAATAGTAAAAAAGAACGAGACATCAATAATTTTTTTTGGGAAATTACATTTATTATATTGTGGGTTGGTTCTGTTATAACCTAAAGATGAATAGTTATATTATAAAATAAGGATAGTTGGTTCAATTATAAACCATGTATGTATAGGTATAGTTTAAAACAATTAGTGTTTGTTTTGTAATAATCCTTGGATTGGTTGTTTTATTAAAAACATGAAATAATTATTCAATTATAGAACTCTAATGCATTGGGTTTGAAAATCCACAGTATTGGTTATTCCATTTTTAAGAGTGATGTATTAAATGATTTCCAATTTCAAATAAAATACATAACTATGCGTTCTATTGGTTTTTATGGAAATTTTTTGATTTTAAAAGGTAAACTAATGATCTTATGTTTAAAATAGAGTATTTTCATCTTATTAATGGGTGACTTATAACATTATGAACTTGTTTTCTTGAGTTCTTTAGGGATTAATATAATTAATTATGAGTTAAATATTAATTTAAATATTTATTATGAAATTTATGTTCAAAATAGTCAGACTCGAAATTAGATTTCTTATTTAATAAGTTATTTATTTTGTGCCTAATGATTATTTTCAAAAGGTAAATTTTTATAAGCATTCAAAAACTAAAGTGTATATTTCTTCATTATTTTATGTCCACAACTACGCTTTGTTTCAACCAAGCTTTATTAAAAACAGTTCAACGGTTTATAGACATATTATAATTAATATGAATTCATGTTGAATTTCATGAATATTACTCTTGAAAATAAAATATTATTCATTTTTTATGACATATATTTCCAGAAAAATGTTTACATAGTTGATGTGTTCAATTTTTAATTCCTAGTATTTTTGAAATATGTGTGATCTAAATATATAAAACTATAATCATACAATTTCATTGGAAGATGAAGAATGGTTATTCATTTCTAAATACACTATAATATATATTATTGACTGGTTGGACCATATAATGCTGAATATTTGTATTTGAAAATGATGTTTTATATGTGAAATTAATGAGGAAATGAAGATCGTATTTCATATTCAATGGATTATATTAAAATTTATGTAAATTTTAATTACAATATTTTTTTAATATTATGAATATATCTAGGACATTGATTAAAAGTGTATATAATATATAGGGCATTATTACAAGTGATGAAATTATTATATTTGGATTTTCATGGTAGTGTACAGATAGTTTGATGGCAAAACTATCATCTATATTCATAGGGATAATTTTTCATCTAGAAATATAATTTAGATCATTAATTAGAAGTCACTGAAGAATAAAAATATTTTATCTTGATGTGTAATTCATGTGCTAATGTAAGAGTTAACATGATGTGATTAAAATGAGATGAGAATTTATTTTCCATAAAAACAGACAACTACAAATGTAGTGCATACAATTGAGGAAGATGGGGGGACCTTTGGTGAGATATGATTTGACATAATAAATTAAATATATAGTGATATATGTGAGGTATTGATATTATACCTAAATCATGTATAAGTTGGGATCCATATTTTGAGTGACCTTAAAAAATATGTAATCTACTTAAATATAAGTTACTGTGATTCTGATCCATTGGAATTATAATGAGAGTATTCTCAATTGGTGTAAATTGTTATTGGTCACCCATTTTATATATTTTTGTTATATAAATAATAATTTTATATAAATACTTTTGATTTTATTTTATTGAGTAAAATGATAATTTGTTGGTTGAAAAAGTGTTCCTTATAATATGTTTACATGATCCTAAGGAAAGGGAAGATGCGGAAAATTTAAATTGATTATCTCACTAATTTAACCCCCCAGCATAGTGTGTCACAGCCCCATAATGAAAATTTAATAAACACAATTGGTCATGATATAGGTAAATGTAATGATCTATTCATCATTGTTGAGAAGTCCTAGTTAAAATGGATAATATGGGTTTTTATTGTTCATATTTTTTGTATTTGATGAAAACATGGGTAAATTCTCTATCATTAAATATTTTATTTTTAAATAATTTTATTTTGAAGATATAGTTTTAGATTATATTCTAAGTAAAATATAATATTATATGAATTTATTCAATAACATCTCACTTTTTCAACTTTTAATATATATACATTATAATTTAATTTAAGGATCAAAATGGTTTTTTCTGTTTTTTTGAAATTTGAGAATGAAATATTCTTAATTAATGTTGTATAAAACAATTTATATTAAATAACAATTTAATGAACACTAATAATTGTGAGTGATATATAGTTACTACACAGATTTTGAAATAGTGTTTAATAACTATACATTTTTTATATATTCACATGAATCTTATTTTTATAGAATATAAATTCATGAGTCACATCATCATTGATTTATGTAATTTTATAATGATGTTACTAAATAATTATAAATGTTTTATGATTTATGGATTGTGATTCAAATATTTTAGTGTAATTCTTAAAATAATATAAATATACACATCATGTGTCATTCCTTTTTATTAATTTAATATTATATGTTGTTTTAATATTGAATTGGTGTTTTTATGTGAATTTCAGGGAGGTTATTAATATTATCAAGATATTATGTTGTCGAATATCAAATTATGTCATCTAATACTAAGAATTATACACACAGAAGTAAGTTATTATTATTAATGTTCTTTATTATTAGTAGTAATAATATTTTTAATACAAATACAACTATATTTACACTGGTACACTAACATCCCTATGGTACACAGTGGTAAAATAAAATATCAAAAACTATGGTTTGAAACCAATAGAAGGATAATTTAACAGTTACTAATGAATAATTGTATCACTAAATATGTGTTTCAATAATATGTGATGTGGTGGGCAATATACATATAATTATAATAAGTATTGTGGTTGTAATTTCAGTAAACTGAGAAACTAATTAAAAATAAACTAAAATGACACATTTATAAGTCCTTAATCCCTTTTTTAGGAGTCTATTCACCCCAAATGTATATGTATTTAGGTACCTAGTTAATAAAATGATGTCATTTTATTTGTCTACAATCTTTGTGTGTGTGTGGGGGGGGGGGGTTGTAGCCCATTCTAATTGGCCCTAGTATGGATGTTGGCATTTTTTTCATATGATTTTACTCCAAAATAAATACATATTTTATTATTATAAATATTATAATTATTAAATTATTATAGAATATGAGTAGATTAATGATAATTGGAATTCCAATCCATGTGGTCATATAGATTGCTCTGGGGTTTATGAATCTATATATATATATATATATATATTGAGGACTATCAAATGAGATATGTATATTTATTATTCCTATTAAATATATAAAATTGGATTATAGTTCCCATTAAATAAATATAAAATATGGAAATAATCATGTGGTTATTTCAGTAATTGGATAAGGTGATGGAATCAATCAAAGTTTTGAGATACTAGAACTCAGATCAGATCATCATGAATGGTTGGATTGGACATTATAATGAGTATTATGATAGGATATATTAGAGAATGAAAAATTGTAAAATTATTATTTCTACATTTATAATAAATTCTTCTATGGAGTAATCATTTTGTATCAATTAATTAGTGAAATGAATTTATAAGATTTATGTGTTTATGATAATGATACTGAATGTTTTCTACTATGGGTACCTAAATGTTTTCATTACATGTGATTATCTCAAGATAAGAGTATGATGGATTATGAATTTTTTACTTAAAAATGGAACTCTCATATTACTAGAATGAAACAATAAATTTTACCATTTTCATTTATAAATATTCCTTATAAATATTTGGATTCATGTTTTCTTGTTGAAGTTCACTGTGTTGCATTTGTTGTCAATGAGGCATGAAGTTGTCTTGGAATGAATGGAAGTCAAGGAATGTCACGATGTGAATGACAAAGGTTGTGATGGTGTTGGTGATGAATAGAGAATGGCCATGGTACTAAGATGCGTGTCACTTAGGATATTCACTAAGTGGCATAGGAGATGTTGTTGAAACATTCTCTAGTAACATCTGACGATTGCTGAGCTGCTCTTTATGTTCTAAGAACTTGTATCAACTGGATACAAAGTCACAACAATATTTTAAGACCATGCATTGTATTGACAATGCATGAGGAGATGAAGAAGATCCATCCACAAGTTCAAAGTGGATGAAGTGAGCAGATGGAAGAGTCCATGCACTATCACTTAGTGCATGTGAACATAAAGTTGATCCAACTTGATCTCTGATTGGATCAATGAAGAACATTGGAGATTTTATGTGATTCAAGAGCTCGGATGATGAAGAACCTTTGGAATTCCCTCCTAAGTTGTGAAATGTTGAAAAATTATTAAGAACATGAGGAGGAGATGGGAAATTCCTAAGAAGAAGAAGAATTATGAATAAGATGGCTTGAAGTGGCATTTGTCATATGGGGATACTTTGTTTTTATACAAAGTCTTTATTCCTATACTTAGCAAAAATTAGGCCAGCCAAGGCCAGCCCACGGGTTCAACCCCAAGGCACTTGTGGGCCTAAGGCGCCACGCCCATGGGGGATCCCATGGTGCAAGCACAAGGCGGCAGGGGGCCGTGTATAAGCCCCCGAGGGCACGTGGTGGTGAAGCCCGCGCGCCCGTGTGTGTGCATAGTGGGCGCCAGTGGCGCGCCCGCATGGAGTAGAGTGGGCGCAGAGCGCGCCCGCAGGGAGATCACGGTGCGGGGCGGCACCGTGGAGGGAGGAGTTCAATTGTGGTGAAGGGGGCAGCATATGTTTGATAAACCGCTGAAATTCTGCGAGCCGTTTCGATGTGGGATGCGGGATTTTTCCGCGGAAGAGATCCTGGCCGCCCATCCAATCGCACGACTGATCACAGCCACTCATCGCATCCCGCACGCGATGATCTGATCGCGGCCATCCAAAGATCTGATCCAACAGCCTGCGAGGTGTCTCTTTCCTTGAGTTCAGCCGAGGCACCTCCCGCGACGCCGCCTGAACCAGTGGCCCTCCGAAGATGGTTTTTGAGTTCCCGGCCACCTCCGAGAAAACCGGGACCTTCACTGTGATCGTTAGGCCATAACGAACTCATGCATGCATTAAAATGTTGCATGCATGCATCGAGAAAGAATTCGAAGTTCGGCCGAGGCAAAACGAAGTTGCGAGGCCACGTGGATTTTATGCTTTGCATGAATCGGGATAAACAGAGGCATGCGTACGTTTCCATGCACATGAATGTAGAGGAAAATAAAGAAGGATAACCCGTGGAGAACCGAGGAGCAAGTTCAAGATATGAAAAAATCTTGAAGATCCGAATACTTCGGGGATTTGAGATTTATCCCACGCGGATGTTTTGAGGCATTCCTTTGCCTATAAAAAGAGAGCCCGAGCCCTCTTAGAGGCTTGCTGATCCTTTGAGAAACATGAGTCCCGTGAGAGCACCCTTGTGCCTCGCGAAGAATTGAGTTGCGCGTCCCCTGCGCGGCAGAGAATCCCGGTGCCATTTTTGGCTTCGTGAAGTCCCTTTTGCTCATCCCTTGCGCGAAAGAGGTGAAGGGGAGTCCCCTGCGCGCACTCCTTGCGCGACAGGAAGAGCCCGCTCTGTGCACCATGCTTCCTGCGCGGTTTGCACTTTCACAACCAAGGTGTCCTTGACACACTTGCGCACCCGCGGTGTTATACCCTGCGTGCCCGCAGCAACCCATTGCATCACCTTGTGTTCTTTGAGGCTTGCGCGGAAGAAGACTCCTTGCACCCTTGGAGCTTGCGCGACAGAAGTGTCTGCACCCTTGCGCGGCTCATACCTTGCACTCTTTGAAGAAGAAGTGGAAGTGGCCGCACCCCTTGCGCGCCCTTCACATTGGTAGGAGGTTTGGGTAGTATGAATTACACACCTTGTGTGTGTGTTCTTAATAGAGACTACACCCTAGCCGTGTGTGTGCAAGGAGGAGAGGAAGACCACAACTAAATCCAAGTTGTGTGTGCAAGAGGAAGAGGAAGGCCAAGCCTTGTGTTTGCTAATTGAACAAAGGAAGTGTGTGTGCAAACAAAGGACCAAAGAGGCCATAGCAAATTGTGTGCCAGAAGAGGGAAGAGGCCGAACCTAGTGTGTGCACTAAAAGTGTAAACACTTAGAAGAAGAAGAAGACATCCACACAAAGAAGAACACACATTTATGTGTGTAAGCAAATTTAATTAATTGTGTGAAGTTCAAAGAAGGTTTGTGTGCTAAAAGTATTTACACCCATTGTGGGTTTATCACACCAAGGAGAAAAAGGGGAGTGCATGCATGCATGCATGCACATTCACACGTGAACAAAGACAAATCTGGTTGTGTGCTTTTGAGTTGTCCAAGACCGGAAGTTCTTGAAGAGAATTGAGAAGGCCATGCAGTCAGTGCATGAGGAAGCAGAGTTGCCATGCACTCAATGCATGAAGATGATTTTAAGTGAGACTGAGCCAGACTGAAGTGAAAGATATTGTTTGTATGAGTTTTCAGTATTTGAGAAGAGCCTGATCAACAGAAGTGATCAGAAGTTGCTGAGCAAGACCAACAGACCTTTTCAGAGGCTGTTGAAGATTCTTGAAGAGAGAAGCCGGGTCATCCTTAGAAGAAGGTGATAAAGCCCGAGCTAGACGAGAAGACCTGATCAACTCAAGTGATCAGAGGTACAGAGCAAGGCCAGCAGTCTTTATCCCAGACTGCTGAAGATAGTTGAAGAAGATCTTAAAGTGAAGAAGAGCTACTCGTGTGACTCGAGGAGCCAGGAGAAGACCCTGTGGGACTCAGGGAGAAGAAGTCTTCAGTGGGATTCTGGAGCAGGCCAGTGGGACTCTGGTAACACTGTGGGACGCAGTATAAAGACCCTCCTGTGGGACTCAGGAGAGATACGGTGGGAAGCTGTATCGACCATTGTAATTCTAACAAGTTATAATGGGAGAATCCATGCTGGGAGAGCATGGCAAGGATGTAGGCCTTTGGTGCCGAACCTTGTAAAACCTTGTGTCCTGTGCCTTTTCATTACTGCATTATCCGGGAAAGGTTGAGAGACATAAGAAGAGTGGATCGAGGCCTTAACAAGCCATAGAGGTTTAATTGATTAAGAATCAATTAGTAAAAAGTTTTAAAGGATCACTGATTCACCCCCTCCCCCTCTCAGTGATTCACACTGATCTGGGCACTTCAATTGGTATCAGAGGGAAGGTTACCTCTAAAAGATCCAAGAGAGTCTATATGAAGTGCAGATTTGAGGAAATGAAAGAACCGCCTCAAATGGAGATATCTGCCAAGACTCTGAAAAACAGAATGAAGAAACAGGCAAAGAAGATGAAGAAGAAGGTTGTTCCAATCAGAGAAACTCCTTCTATGGAAAGAAATGTGAAATTCACATCAGATGACAATTCCTTTTATCATTCTTCTGATGAAGCCTGCTCTAGCTGTGATGAAGATGGAAGGAACAATGATCTTCTAAATGCAATCAAATATCTTCAGAAGACAGTCCCCAAGGAAGTGTCAATGTGTATAGCTATTGGTCTCCTTGATCTTCAAGAAGAAAAATTACAGCTAGAAGATGAAGCCAATTCTCTGGAAGTCCAATTGGCAAAAAGGGTTGGCATAACCAACACTCTCAGAAATCTGGTGAAGGATAAAGATGAAACAGTATCGCTTTGCAATGAATGATATGAAGACACTACTGTAGAATTGCAAAGAAGGATTTCTGAGAAAGAATTCTTTAAAGTAATAATCAAAGATGTTTACCATGCACTGGAGAAGATGCATAGAGTATCAATGGTTGTTAAAGATTCTCAACATGAAGTCAAAGTAAAAAGGGTGAAGGAGCTTGAAAACTCATTTCTTGAAATGAATAAGGTTCATGAAGACCAGATAAAGCAGCTGGAAGAGAAATGGGAAGGAAGGCTAAGAACTATTAAGGATGAGAAGAACTCCCTCAATATGAAATTCTTAGAACTAGAGGTGATATTGAAAAATCTGCAATCACCCGAAGCTGAATCCTCCCAGTCAGCTGAAAGAATAAATGTTTCTACTCAAGTGAACTTTGAGAAGGATGATTCTAAAAGAAATACATCCTCTAATGAAAGGGAAACATCTTCTAAAAAGAAGGTACCATCCATACCATCTTGTACTCGTGCTTCTAAAAGTGTTTCTACTAAAAGTTCAGGATGGAAGAATAATTCCAAACAAGTATGGATGAAGAAAATGAAGAAGAAGAGCTCTCCTGAAACAACACAGCAAGTCAAGAAAAGTACCCAACAATCAGAAGGACTGAAGAGGTCAAGATTTTTGGGTCAGTGTTTGTGTTGTAATAAGTATGGGCACTGTGCAAGGGATTGTTGGTACAATCCACTAAATGTCATAGCACAAAGAAATCCCATGCCAAGGGGGAGAAATCCAGAAGGAAATAAGCAACATCCACAGGTCCAGAGACATCTGTTTACTGCTAACAGATTTGGATTGCTTGACAACATCTGGGATGGCTGCAAAAGTGGTCAAAAGAATGATACATGTCAATCTCCAACTGTATCCAAAGCTGGAATGAAGAGAAGATCACTGAACCTGGCTAAAAGAGATTTCTTGGGAAGCAAGCAGAATAAAGTGGAAGATGCTCCCAAGAAGAGTTTGAAGAATGAAGATAAGTCCTTGGAATTTAAATCCAAGAAGGGTGATGCATCCATAAGGACCACCAAGAAATGCTTCTACTGTGGGAAGAAAGGACATATCATGGATCTTTGTAAAGAAGCCATGAAATTAAAAAGAAGCAGACTAGACTCAAAAAGACAATCAATCCAGAAGAAGAAGAAGGGATTGATTGAAAACAAGTTGCCTAAGAAAGGTAGCTTGACAGCATCTAAGGAACCATGTGGAACTTCCAGAACTGGGGCCACTCTTCCAAATGATCTACTTGTCATATGGCCACATCAGTTGCAACTTGCCAGAGAACTACAAAGAGTTGAAGATGAAGCTCTGGCAATTGCTAAAGCAAAAGGGAAGAAGAAGGTTTCACATGAAGATGTTTTGATAACCACACCAGCACAATCATCAATGAAGATCAAATGTGCAAGTGTGAAGACTGGTGAAAATGGGACATCTCGGTTGAGAGAATCTTCTCAACCTTGTTGTTCACATTGATGAACCAAGGAGGTTCCATCTTATTCCCTTATACTATTGGTATATACATGTGCTAACATTGCAGGGAATTGAAGATGATGATCATTCTCATCTGGAGGATGGTTTGGACAGAACGGAGTGCACCCCTTGAGGGGGAGCAAATCTGAAGAAGATGATGTTCTGAGATTAATATCATCTTATGAAAATGGATGAATGGGGGAGCTTTATCTTTGCACTGAACTTTCTAATGAGTTTTGTGGAGTATGTACAGGATTTAGCAATTCATTGAATATCTGAACCCCTTAGCATGATCTCACATGTTTACAGAGAATTGTGGACAGCATTGAGTATCTTGGTTACATCACTCTTGTTTTCTACACCGGGTTAGCCCAAGTAGACTTAGAGTTGATTTACTAAAGGTTCTTTGCTAAAGAAGAACATGTGGCATCATCCCTCTCTTAGTGATTTTCAAGAAGATGCTATTCAAAGGGAGGAAAATATTTTTGAAAGTGAACCACACCACACCATTGCATTTGATTTTCAATAAGGGGGAGAATATATTGGCACACATATTGACCCATTCATATGTGCTGAAGTGGTGTATTGACAACAAATACAAAGGGGGAGATTGAAATGCACTGTGTTGCATTTGTTGTCAATGAGGCATGAAGTTGTCTTGAAATGAATGGAAGTCATGGAATGTCAAGATGTGAATGAAAAAGGTTGTGATGGTGTTTGTGATGAATGGAGAATGGCCATGGTACTAAGATGTGTGTCACTTAGGAGATTCACTAAGTGGAATAGGAGATGTGGTTGAAACATTCTCTAGTAACATCTGACGATTGCTGAGATGCTCTTTAAGTTCTAAGAACTTGTATCAACTAGATACAAAGTCACAACAATATTTGAAGACCATGCATTGTATTGACAATGCATGAGGAGATGAAGAAGATCCATCCACAAGTTCAAAGTGGATGAAGTGAGCGGATGGAAGAGTCCATGCACTATCACTTAGTGCATGTGAACATGAAGTTGATCCAACTTGATCTCTGATTGGATCAATGAAGAACATTGGAGATTTTATGTGATTCAAGAGCTCGGTTGATGAAGAACCTTCGGAATTCCCTCCTAATTTTTGAAATGTTGAAAAGTTATTAAGAACATGAGGAGGAGATGGGAAATTCCTAAGAAGAAGAAGAATTATGAAGAAGATGGCTTGAAGTGGCATTTGGCATATGGGGATACTTTGTTTTTATACAAAGTCTTTATTCTTATACTTAGCAAAAATTAGGCCATCCAATGCTAGCCCACGGGTTCAACCCCAAGGCACTTGTGGGCCTAAGGCACCACGCCCATGGGGGATCCCATGGTGCAAGTACAAGGCGGCAGGGGGCCCTGTATAAGCCCCCGAGGGCACGTGGTGGTGAAGCCCGCACACCCGTGTGTGTGCATAGTGGGCGCCAGTGGCGCGCCCGCAGGGAGTAGAGTGGGCGCAAAGCGCACCCGCAGGGAGAACACGGTGCGGGGCGACAGCATGGAGGGAGGAGTTCAATTGTGGTGAAGGGGGCAGCAGATGTTTGATAAACCGCTGAAATTCTGCGAGCCGTTTCGATGTGGGACGCGGGATTTTTCCGCGGAAGAGATCCTGGACGCCCATCCAATCGCGCGACTGATCACGGCCGCTAATCGCATCCCGCACGCAATGATCTGATTGCGGCCGTCCAAAGATCTGATCCAACGACCTGCGAGGCGTCTCCTTCCTCGAGCTCAGCCGAGGCACCTCCCGCGACGCCGCATGAACCAGTGGCCCTCCGAAGACGGTTTTTGAGTTCCAGGCCACCTCCGAGCAAACAGGGACCTTCACTGTGATCGTTAGGCCATAACGAACTCATGCATGCATTAAAATGTTGCATGCATGCATCGAGAAAGAATTCGAAGTTCGGCCGAGGCAAAACGAAGTTGCGAGGCAACGTGGATTTTATGCTTTGCATGAATCGGGATAAATAGAGGCATGCGTACATTTCCATGCACATGCATGAAGAGGAAAATAAAGAAGGAGAACCCGCGGAGAACCGAGGAGAAAGTTCAAGATTTGAAAAAATCTTGAAGATCCGAATACTTCGGGGATTTGAGATTTATCCCACGCGGATGTTTTGAGGCATTCCTTTGCCTATAAAAAGAGAGCCCGAGCCCTCTTAGAGGCTTGCTGATCCTTTGAGAAACGTGAGTCCCGTGAGAGCACCCTTGTGCCTCGCGAAGAATTGAGCTGCGCGTCCCCTGCGCGGCAGAGAAGCCCAGAGCCATTTTTGGCTTCGTGAAGTCCCTTTTGCGCATCCCTTGCGCGAAAGAGGTGAAGGGGAGTCCCCTGCGCGCACTCCTTGCGCGACAGGAAGAGCCCGCTCTGTGCACCGTGCTTCCTGCGCGGTTTGCACTTGCACAGCCAAGGTGTCCTTGACACACTTGCGCACCCGCGGTGTTATACCCTGCATGCCTACGGCTACCCATTGCATCACCTTGTGTTCTTTGAGGCTTGCGCGGAAGAAGACTCCTTGCACCCTTGGAGATTGCGCGACAGAAGTGTCTGCACCCTTGCAAGGCTCATACCTTGCACTCTTTGCAGAAGAAGTGGAAGTGGCTGCACCCCTTGCGCGCCCTTCACATTGGTAGGAGGTTTGGGTAGTATGAATTACACACCTTGTGTGTGTGTGATTAATAGAGACTAAACCCTACCCGTGTGTGTGCAAGGAGGAGAGGAAGATCACAACTAAATCCAAGTTGTGTGTGCAAGAGGAAGAGGAAGGCCAAGCCTTTTGTTTGCTAATTGAACAAAGGAAGTGTGTGTGCAAACAAAGGACCAAAGAGGCCGTAGCCAATTGTGTGCAAGAAGAGGGAAGAGGCCGAACCTTGTGTGTGCACTAAAAGTGTAAACACTTAGAAGAAGAAGAAGACATCCACACAAAGAAGAACACACATTTATGTGTGTAAGCAAATTGAATTAATTGTGTGAAGTTCAAAGAAGGTGTGTGTGCTAAAAGTATTTACACCCATTGTGGGTTTATCACACCAAGGAGAAAAAGGGGAGTTCATGCATGCATGCATGCACATGCACACGTGAACAAAGACAAATCTGGTTGTGTGCTTTTGAGTTGTCCAAGACCGGAAGTTCTTGAAGAGAATTGAGAAGGCCATGCAGTCAGTGCATGAGGAAGCAGAGTTGCCATGCACTCAGTGCATGAAGATTATTTGAAGTGAGACTGAGCCAGACTGAAGTGAAAGATATTGTTTGTCTGAGTTTTCAGTATTTGAGAAGAGCCTGATCAACAGAAGTGATCAGAAGTTGCTGACCAAGACCAACAGACCTTTTCAGAGGCTGTTGAAGATTCTTGTAGAGAGAAGTCGGGTCATCCTTAGAAGAAGGTGATAAAGCCCGAGCTAGACGAGAAGACCTGATCAACTCAAGTGATTAGAGGTACAGAGCAAGCCCAGCAGTCTTTATCCCAGACTGCTGAAGATACTTGAAGAAGAACTTAAAGTGAAGAAGAGCTACTCGTGTGACTCGAGGAGCCAGGAGAAGACCTTGTGGGACTCAGGGAGAAGAAGTCTTCAGTGGGATTCTGAAGCAGGCCAGTGGGACTCTGGTAACACTGTGGGACACAGTATAAAGATCCTCCTGTGGGACTCGGGAGAGATACGGTGGGAAGCTGTATCGACCATTGTAATTCTAACAAGTTATAATGGGAGAATCCATGCTGGGAGAGCATGGCAAGGATGTAGGCCTTTGGTGCCGATCCTTGTAATTCCTTGTGTCCTGTGCCTTTTCATTACTGCATTATCCGGGAAAGGTTGAGAAACATAAGAAGAGTGGATCGAGGCCTTAACAAGCCATAGAGGTTTAATTGATTAAGAATCAATTATTAAAATGTTTTAAAGGATCACTGATTCACCCCCTCCCCCTCTCAGTGATTCACACTGATCTGGGCACTTCACTTGTTTATTTGGTAGTTATTGCACCCAAAAATATTATTATATATTTAATCATATATGGGGACTACAATGAATATAGATATGAAAAAAATAATTGATGGTATATATATTTTTAATGTATTATTTATGAGATTTAATTCTTATTATAAAATTTTGAGGAGGTTGTCCTATTTATTAATATTATGTCAGCAGTCATGGTCTAATTTAGAAGACTAGAAGGAGAATTTATGTAATATATTTTTTTAAATCATATTCATACTATAATGAGTGGATTTGTAGAATATGAAATTGTTTTAGATGTATTTTCCAAAACAATAATGTACATATGGTTGTGCTTATGATGTTGGATTTATGGAAGTTATATTATGTGTATTTTTTTATAAGGATTATATATTTTTTTATTATGTTTTTGATGAAAATGAAAAACAAAAGAGTTTCCAAATGTTACATAAGGTATTAATATTAGTTTAATATTCAATAAAATATAATGAAAATGTATCTATAGTAAATTATTGATTATTATGGAATGTTATGGGTGACCACATGTTTCAGAAACTAGTTTAACAGAACAATTGTTTGGGACATACTATATGGTTTGGCTAGGGATACTGGTACATGCGTCTCACATATATGTAATAAACGATTAATCTTTATTGATTTGTAAAATTATTAGAATCGGAAAATAATGTTATATTTGAGTGAAATATTATATTTATTATTAAAATAATTAATAATATATTTTCCTCCAATCGATGTTGGACTTGATATTCAAACCATGTAAGTACATTTCTATTTTACTTATATTATTATGTTTCCAATATATTTTTTGTTACCCCCTGACCCACGTTAACAAGAGTTGGAGCATTAACATATAACATTATCATGGTCACATGATATAATGTCTCGAAAGGACGATTAGTTTAATAGGATTTGATGTATTAGATATGTACATAAGTTTTAAATTACATAATGAAATAAAAAACAACAACATTGGGTCCCCTTTGAACACACTCATATCCCACATCCAATCCCTTCACGTCAAACAGAATATATTTCTTCACATCCTAGGAAAAATAGAAAACATGTGAAAGCAGTGAGCTCTGACGCATAGTATCGTTAAAAATATAGTATAAATATTCATAAATAAGAATAAAAATTAATGTAAATTCATAAGACAAAAACCAAAATCCATTAAAACATAATATTTTTAATAATATGGAAAATATATATCAAATAATTCCATATACTTATTCACATGTACATCATACTAGTCAAATAATTTCATTTAATTTCAATAGCTAATTTCATACTGATGGAATGCATAATGCAGGAAATAAAAACCACAAAGTATAGGACTCATGCAAAGACTACCAATAAGATTTTGTCAAGGCCTTGTTTCAAAACACTAGTTTGTCTCATGAGACCTACCAATGCATTGAGGAGCTATAGTGGGATCCACCCGTCAAATACTATGTCCAATGAATTCCTCATATTAAAAGGTTAATTCATAATCTAAAGATTCATATTAAAACTAGCATACACAGTGACAATATTTTAATCCCAAACCATTAATGGTATAAAAATAGTACATCAACATTCAAACACAACTCATTAAATAAAATATGAATGATTTTATTAAAATAAATAAACCTCAATAAATAATAATGAATCGGATTGACATAGATGAAAATAACCTATAAATATATTTGAGAGAAATATCCCCTTTTTCCAGAAATGTTTTATAAGTCTCACTATGTATCAATATGATATTAAAAAGGATTTTTGAATCAAAGTTTCCCATACCACTTTGAAAAATTTACATGTAATTTTAATTTTTAAAATTTCAAGACCATTTAAAAAAATCCTTAAAACCATTTTTAAAATATTTACATTAATGATAATTATTTGGATAAATAAATATTTAAAATTTTTAATATAAGATTTAAGATTGATTTCATAAAAAAATGAGAGGCGCTTGAATACAGAAAATTGAGGTAATTAAAACTTTATAATAACATGATATTAAATGGATTAATGATATACTATGTCAAAGTACATTATGTAAACCATATAAAAGTGAATTGGTGCATAACAACAAAGAAGTATCAATGGAATGTAAATTAAGATGAAATAGCTTATAAATTTTGCATCCTTAGGTTACGGATAAATAAATGACATAATAATGTGTGAAAATTAAAAATACAATAAATATGATAGGATATTTAGTATAGATCAATCAGAGTACATTCACCCATATTCATTTAAAAACAACACTAATGATTATGATGTTTAAATCAGGGAATGGAAATTGTGTTCTGATTACAATTATCAAGTTCATATCGATGAGTATAAACCTTATAAATTGATTGATTATGTGTATCAAATGTTTATCCAAACAAATGGGAGTGGAAGTGACTATATAAATAAATAAATATTGATTTCACACATAATCATGGAGTAAAATAATCAATGGTGTTTTTGTAAAACCCAATGAGTGAAAATCTAATTTATAAATTCCCTTTTCGATTGGGAAACCTTCGAAACATATGCCACATGAATGAAGTATCATACAATGAATATTTAAATTCCCATAAATTAAATTATATTACACAACATATACCATCATGGGTAATACACATAGAACACAAATGGAAATAATGGCATTATAACTTGAATCTCATTGGAATAAGAAGTGTGATGAAGACCCATTACATTGTAATTTTCTATAGTCGAGGGTACGTTAACCTCATGTATAATAGTTAAATATTTTTTATTAATTTATACAAAAACCACATACATAAATATGATATCATATATTATCTTCTAATATTTCTTTTTTAATAATATTTCATTTGTTTCTTTGTTTAGGGTGTTAACTGATTCTATTTCATTTATATATTTTTCATGTAATTCATGATTAATATGGATATGATGTATTTGATTCATATTAACAATGATATTAAGTTATTGAATTTTTTTTAAATCATAAAATGAAAATTATTCTTGAATGGATATGATGGGAAATGAATCTCATCGCGTTCGTTGAGATGGAAATCCGTACACACGCACGAGAGATAATACCATTCTATTGATTGTGAAATAATATGTAATTGGATGTTATATAATATATAAATAATAATTAACATTTTTTATATATTATTTGCGTGAATTATACTAATTATTATACCCATCCAAATAATGAAGTGTTGAATAACAAACTACACCACGACGGGGAGAGGGTAAGTAATAAGTACGTATGTGTGGTGACTTTGTCATTAATATGATTGATTGAACAATGAATATGGGTGCTCCGTATTTATAATAACACAAATTTATGTATAAGGTACTATAATTTTATTTATGTATAAAACAAAGAATTTTGATGTAGAAGAAGAAAAGAACATTGAAAGAGGAGGTGAAATTATTACATCTTCTTCGGGTCATTCCTTTTCGTTTGACCAAAAGGGGTCCATAGGTTGGCTTTATGATCAATGTATGGCCTATAAGATTTTGTGGGGGTAGTTGGGAGGATATCTTTGCATGATTAGGCCTATCCAAATGGCTTCAGATGTGTAAATCTGGGAGAAGGGGTAGTACCCTTTTATAAGAGAAGTGAGGGCCATTTTAGGAAAAGTATGAAATTGTTTTAAATTATAAAATAATTTCCGGTTTATAAAGCTACAAATGGATTTATTTCGAGGCTATGGTGGGTATGGGTCGTAATAGTTTCAAAAAATAGGTTTTATA
This sequence comes from Viscum album, assembly GCA_963277665.1. Lineage (NCBI taxonomy): Eukaryota > Viridiplantae > Streptophyta > Magnoliopsida > Santalales > Viscaceae > Viscum > Viscum album. The sequence goes on from OY728128.1 coordinate 67,932,259, forward strand.
CAAGTTAGGTCACCATATTAACCTTATAATTTAGATTTAATTCCTAGTTAAAACGTTTAACTTTTACCATGAATTTTTGTAATTTTATATTACATGGTTATTAAAAATACTATAATATACCAAGTTAAACTCAAGTGGTTCATTAATGACATATATATCATTATATAAGTCCTTTTATTTAACATTATATTTTTAGGAATATGATATCATTTAATAATATAGTATTGGTTTTAAAAACTCATTTATGTCATTTTTGACATTATTTAGTATTTGGTTTTTTTGATAGTCAACAAAACATGATTTCATCAAACAATCAAAATTAAAAGAACCAAAAAATGACATATTATCCTATAAAATTAGTGTAAATCATCAAATTCTTCAATTTAAATTTATTTTAATATTTATAACAATAATTATTTTAGTCATTCATTAATAAAGTAATTACTACATCATTATTATGTTATAAATAAATAATATTATTTAATGTATATAAAAAATAATTAAAATACTATTATGTAGAAAATATTTTTATTGTTATAATGAATAATTATAGTTTAATTTTTTATATTTTCATCCTATAATAACAAAATATTTAGTTCTTAAGCATTGAATTTTAAAAATTTAACTATTCATTAAATAAAATAACAATAAATGTCTTAATCTAATATATGTGGATAAAAAAGGATCATATTTTATTCATAATGATTATTTGGGACTATATTCACTTATCAAATAGAATTAGGACATGTTTTGTGGTAATCATAATATCATTTTTACCTTTACATACCCAATTTAATTGTACCCTTGGTAAATAAAATTAAAAAGTTATTATTCACCAAAAAATTATTTCCATCCCGTTGAACCTTATTTTACTTACTGATTTCCTCCATGTCTCTAAATTTTTTGAAATTCAATTCATAGATGTGGTAATTTTATGTTTTATATAAATTTGGAATTTAGACTAGATTGTGGGTTAAAAAGACTAAAATGTTCAATAAAAATTAAATATCAAATATTATTTTAAAACTAATTAAATGAATTAAATTGAAAAAAATATTGTCATTATAAATATATATTGACTATAATATTTAATTTAATTTAATTTAATTGTTTAAATTAAAAGTTAGCTATTAACAATAATGTAGTATTTTTCATTATTCCTAAAAAATTTAATGTTTTTAGAAAAATACCAAAAAATCACCCAAAGAAAATTTTGATATTCCAAATTCAAAAATGATTTCTATCTTAAAAAATTAAAAACATAGATGTTGTATTCATTAATTGAAAAAATATTCTTCTTGTTAAAACCATAAAGTAGGTTTTGGAGAAGTAAAAAGAATTAAAAGATTGAAATGTGTTTATGTCAAATTTAAATGTAAAATTTATTTTGATGACCAAAATTGGATTAATTAATAAAAAATATAATCTTATTATACTTCAAATCCATTCAAATATATAATTTAACACAATAAATAATTTTGATTAAAAATGTTTTTTCAATTAAAATTTAGTATTTTTCAACAATCATCCAAATATGAATGTTTTCCGAAAAGCATTGAAAAGTTATCCAAACATAATTTTTATGTCCAGGTTATATTGAAAAAGATTATTATTTCATATATTGAACATATAAAGGGTTCACCTTTAAAAGGTGGTAAAAAAGATTTTTTTTTGAAAAATACTTTGTTTATTTGAAAAATTCAATTTTTTCATATATTTTATTTAAGAAAAACATAATATAGATGTTAAAATTATATGGAGTTTATAAAAATAAAAATATAGTTAATTCTATTTTTATTAGCTTTCTCAATGACTAGTTTTCTAAGTCATGGTGCACATTAACTCGGTGTTTCATATAGTAGAAGGTATTCAATTAATTTAAAAAAAATAAAATACTTCGAAATCGTGGGGTGTCACATTCTTCCCCCTTTTGGAAATTGTGTCATCACAATTTTAAAATTTTGATTGGGAAATTCATTGAATGTCCCACATTTTAAAAAGAGTCAATAAAATATCACTTTATATGAATGAAAAATAAGTACAATGATCACCTGAGATAACCCATAAATGGATTCTATTTAGATAAAAATGTATATGGATGATAAAATAACTGTCAAGTTCAATTGGAGAGTGATAGAAAACATGATAAAGAGAATGTTGACAACAAGAAAACCAGAAAATTGTGATGGGTTTAACAGTCATTAGTTTCCTAGTTGGAAATGTAAATGGAAAAACATTTTTCTTTAATGATCCATTTCATAAAGATGAGAAATTTATTTATGAGATTGAATATGGATATAGAGATATACACTTACTTTTCATGTAGGGTTTTATACATTAATAAATTTGTAGTACTAAGTTATCTTTTCTCCAAACAAAGAGTATTCAACATGACATGGTCATACCTGAATAGATAAAATCAACATCTAGAGAATCACATAATCCACAAAGGATAAACTAAATATTTCCATTTTTTATCGAGATTAACCAAAAACAAAATGGTTATTACAAGATCCGATGATCCCCAAAATGGATAATCCTTTATAGAAAGAAATACTCATCTCAATTTCAATAATTAATCAAAAAATACAAAAACATCAATAAATTTCATTCAATAAACAATTGTCCTTGAAATCCTTTAATATAATCAAAACCAAGATTGAAACCCAAAACTAAGAAGAATTTAATCACTGAGACATTCATAGTAAATCTTAACCATTCTATTTAAATAACATTAACTAGTCTTAATGTATCATACTGATGTTTAATTAACCAAATCACATATCCTCTATAATAGGTTATTTATTTCCATTAATAACCTGAATCTATATAAAAACATATATTATTCCAAAATAAAAATCCCCAATTACTTCTCAAATTAAATCACAATGTATTCTATAAGTCATATAGTGTTCTCAATAGAGCAAACATCTTCCAAATATAACATTTTCACTTAATTACCAAATAATATTACAATACTAAGGATATCGATTTGATATAACATAAAATCTAAAATCCACTTATTATTGATCAATAAAATCCATTAATTTAAATAATTAGTCACACTAACCAAGGACTTCACATAATCTTATTGTAGGTGATAAATCCTAATCACATATTGGTTGAGGGTTTTATTCTTGTAGCTTTGTCCGACACAATGGGTTGTCATATGATCTACGTGTTTTCCTTTTTCAAAAACTATAATTTATAACATTCCCAAAATGAGATGAATTCATCAAAATAACCATAACATAATTTAACCCTAATGTTACCTCATAACTTTCATTTTCATCCCATAAAATTAATAACCTATAATTTTCCTCAAATTCATGGATCATGTAATGACCCCGATTTTGAACCGGAAAAAACCTGAAGGAATTTAAACATTTTCGATTACTGAACGGGTCATTTTTCAAACCATGCTTCGGAACGAATTACAAGAGTTGAAACTCATTGTTGTTTTGGTTGTGTGCTTGGGAGGAGGCCCATGAAACTTCCCTAGTGTCTCGACATGTCTCGTGAGCTTCGGTCTCGAGACATAGGCTAGTTTTTAAAATGCATAGAATGGTGCATGGGCTACACACGGTTTGACCAAACTGTGTGGCCCGTTGCAGGAAAACTGTGTGGAATTATTTAAGGGTGATGTTGCTTGCACACTGGATGCACATGTTTTCCTAAACCGTGCGCCTAGCCCTTGTAGGGTGTGTCTTGGAAGCTGTAGACTCCGCACGGGTTCTGTACTATTTGGCAAACCATGCGGGTCAAACCATGTAGTTCGGTGTGTTTTAGTTTTTTTAATTAAAATTAAAATAAAAGTAAATAAAATAAAATGATTAAAAACATAATACTAAAGACACTATCCCTCACCCTCACTCGACAGAACCCCCACGACACACCTCCCTCCTCTCCCGTGAGCCGCACGCGACACCCCCCTCAGCTCCCTACTTATGCTTCGATTCCGGCCATTTTCCCTTGTGTTTATTCTCTGAAGCCTGAAGGTAAGGTCGTCTATCTATTCTCCCTTGGTTTCCAACTTCAATTTGGTGTTCGGTGTGATGTGGCTGAATGCCCTTGGGATTAGGGTGATCTGACTTTTGGTTTCTCTTTGTTCCAGGTTCGTTTGGAAGGCTTCTCGGGTCGTTTTTGGTTGTCTTCCAGTGATCGCCGCTGAAGGAGAAGTGATTTTCCACGTTTTGGTCTACCGGCTTGGGCTTGTGGTAATGGTTTTTTATTCTTGTTGGATTTTTAAATCCTAAATTAGTGTCTTTATGAATTTTAAGATTCTTTGGATTAATCCTGTAGTGTGTTGGATGTTTTAGCTTGGTATCGAGTCGCCAAAGTCTAGGCGACTCACCTTCGTGGGAATTGGTATGTATTTATATATACGTGGGTTCCCCTGTTACATGTGTAATCATACATAGCGGGGACTGGATATGTCTGGGGCTAGGTGTTCCCGTGTATATACATAATAGTTCATGTGCAGGTGAGTGGAGATGGGAATATGCATATAAGCACACATGTAAGGAATCTCTTGTGCATGCCCACGACCATGAGGGTCTGTGCATAGGGGCTAGGTGTTCGTGCATGTGTGTGAAGGTGAATATTCTCAGTGGGGGAGCAGAAACGACTCTTATTTAGAATGCTCTAAGAGCTGGAGTGGATGAATGGATCCACCTGGAGGTAGGGTCCCACTCTTTACCCTTTAATTTAAAGTAATGTAGTAAATAGTTATTTCTAGATGCTCTTAGTATTTGAATTCTGCAAGTTAGTCTTCAATAAATTATTTTGTGGAAAACAGTGTGAATTACATGAATATTATAATAATGCTTTCCTACTAATTAAACTCATGATTTAATAATAAAACCCCTCAATCAGAGGTCCGTTTTCTTCAAGATAAAAAATTGTGATAGGATTTTTATGCTTGCATGCTGCATTTTTGTGGTGCCTCCTTGATGCTTTGTAGGTGAACATAATTTCTTGAGACGAAGGGAATGAAATGGTTGTGATACTTGTGTTTGGTTAAATTTTCCATGTTTAGGAAAATTGAGTATGATGATAACCATATTTTTATGACCTAAGACTAAATGACATGTTACCTCTAGACGGTATGAAAGGGTTAAAGAATGATAAACGTATCCTTTGAGATGAACATATGATACTAGGAAAGAATTGTCTAGGGTGGTATGACCATGCCTTTGGATAATGTAATGAGCACAACATATGTTAGTAAAATGAATATGTGAATATCTTGATTTAGATACATAAGATGGGTTTCCATAAGTACAAATGTGAATGTGTTAGCTTTTGTGTATGTGGTATGATTCTTTGAATGCATGTGAGGTAATCCCATTATCATTATACTAGAGACATGTGTGTATTGTGAGTGCGCACATGTTGATGCCACATAATGAATGATAATAAAGGTGAGTGCATGCTGAGGCCACCTAGTGATAGATATGTGGTTTAATGGGAGACAGTTATACCCCATTCCAGTGTGACAGTACATGTCTGGATAGAAGTCATTTTTACCCCTTTTCAGTTGACTTCTGTTGATGATTACATTTCTATAAGGGAGGCATTCTTACCCCTTGTCTGTTGACTTCTGTTGATGATTACATGTCCGGATGGTAGGCAGTTATACCCCATGCGAGTTTAATGAATGTGATGGAAGGGAGGCATTCCTACCCCTTTCCAGTTGATTTAGGGACGATAGACCTTCGTACATCATCGTCACTATTCTCTATTATGTAATAGAGTCATTCTTACACCTTGACAGTTGGCCTATAAGGACGAGATGTATTCTTACCTCATGCGCTCTAATCTCTATTAATGGGTTTGAGGAATTATTACCCCACACCATATATGATCTAAATGCTTATATATACATATATATGTATATGGGGACATTATCAGGTCACTTTACCGGCAACGAGATGAAGCTGGTAGAACTGTCATGTGTCCCTTGGGAACTAGGATGGGTGTTATTTAATTATGTGATTCTTCATACTTATTTCTCGATTACTTCTCACTGTTTAATTATTATACACTATCTAGATTGGGTTTGAAACCGGTGGTGCCGGCCTACTGAGATTAATATCTCATACCCTACTTGGGCCGCCATTGCACTGGGGTACCTGAGTAGACCTTCTTGCTTGTAGGACCTAGGTTGTGTGCTGTGTTGTTTGTACATGAAGAGTTAGGAGAAAAGGATCAAGCGGGAGCATAGGATGCTCAGGGGATCACCGTCAGGCTTTTCTATACTTCTTTTTGTATTGTTTGTAAAGCATGATATATTGATTCCTGCTTCCATAACTGCATCGTCATCTGTACATGCATGCATTGTAAACTAGAATTTTCCTCCATTTATTTAATGGTTATTAACTATCTTTTTCTTCATCTTTTAAATTGTTTAATACTTCTACTATTGAATATTATTTACTCTGATAATACTGTTGTGTTACTATGATATAAGGGTATTGTCTCCCCACTATCACCTCTTGAGACCCTCACTGCTAGTTATAATCCTTTAACATACAGGGAGACACGCTTGAGGCCATGTTACCTACCGTTCCGGCCACCGGATCGATGGTAAGATGGGATGGGAAGTTAAAGTGTGGTATCAAAGGAATTTCGTTTCATTTAACCTTACTATTTTGGGTTGGTAGAAAAGAGATTAGGAAAGTGTCAACACATGGCTAATAGCCGTGCTTGGGACTGATCACCCCACGTATGGGGAATGACAAAATGGATAGGGCTAGGAATTGTTTTTCATGTTGTTTTCCATTAGAGTTGATATGATTTTACTTTGGGTGACAGTTGTATTTTCCGTTCCTAATGGTTTATGAAATTCCTTTAATTTTCCCTTGGCCTGATATGGCAAGAAAGCGGCCTTCCATGCGTCATATTAGGCACATAGGAATTAACATGTCATGCATGTTCCATGACATGTAGTTGCCTATTATCTTTCTTGTATAATTTGTTTATGTTATTATATGCCATGCTTATGTGTTATAACATTCTTCTGTGGTATAACATGTTCTGTATTACTACATAAGATGTCATGTCTTACATTGGTTGTACCTGGGTTGCGAATGAACGGGAACCAATTTTCGATTGTAAGGTGTATGGGCGCCTTACAACCGATAAGGGGTAACCCATATATAAACACCATTCTGAGCATGTTAAATTATGGGTTGGAATCTGGTTTTGATAAAAATGGGAGTTAATTTTTAATCCATGAAGTGTATGGGCACTTCATGAATTGGGAAATGGCAACATGTATTAAATATAAAGGCTTGTTGTATTGTGAAATGAATAAATAAAAAATGTTGCCTAATTTCGAAATTGAATTGTTTTGGATAACTATTAAATGTGCAACTAGACCCAATAGGTCAGTTGGAAATTGTTGTATGAGATAACCTGATTGGGGTGTTTGATTTTTTTAAAAAGGAATTGAGTAACTACTTTGGGGTTTCTTTTTGAAGAACCCAGGATTGAAAAAATGGGTCCCTTGTTGGTCTCCCTTTTGTTTAAATGATGTTGTTTTTCTCAATTGATTGATAAAGACGGGATTTTGGTGACCTTTTGATGTTATTAAATGTATGTTTTAGTTAAACTTGCATATTTTCTTGATGCTTGGTTGATCTTTTTAAGTGTTTAGAGTTTATATGGTGTAAAATATTATGGGTTTGGGAATGGAAACCATGGCGGTGCATTGAAACCCTACCATAAGGGGGTAGTTTTGAGTTTCTCTTTGAGTTTCCTTGGAATGGGTCCGTAGGTGTTTCCCGTGGGTGTTGTGTCCTTAGCGGTGTTTTGATGATTAGCTTTTGAGACTAGCAACTTATTTGGTGTGACCCATCATTAGGTTTGATGTTTGATCTTCGTAAGGGGCTATCCCATTGTTGGTGGCACCATTAGAATTTTTATTCCTTTCATGTACTGTGGGTTTTTTGATGTGAGGTGTTTTTCGGGTGTCTTTTTCCAATGTTGGAATGTTTTTTTCTAATGACACCCTTGTTCAAATAAGGTGGTCGTTGGTTTTTACATTTGTTGCGGCATTGGGTCATATCCTCAGTAGAGTGGCACGATGTTAAGGAATTGTTTCGTCCCAATGTTTTGGATGGCTTTCGAATGACCCGTGTGTCTTGACATGCTAGTTTACTAGATTTGGATCTTCTTAGTTTTTTTGGTGATGTCATTGTGGTGGAGGAGCGTCACACAATCGTTTGCGGTGTTTCTAAAGTAGCACACTTGTGCTCGGCTAGGTTATCTCCTTTCCCATCGGCGACAAGGAAACTCCTATGGTTGGGAGCGCGTCGCATAGAATCTCGTAAATGTACCGTTTCATGAAGAATGGATGCTTCTTGGAATGCCTTTGGGAATGGGTTGGTCGTGTCTGAATTCCTGTGAGACAAGCTTGTTTAAAACGTGTGGATGTGTCGGCATGTGAAGTAGAGTTCTTTCCTTGAAGTTGACCAGTTGAGGTTTTACTGTTCATCCATCTCATAGTCTAGTATGATTAGTAGGAATCTATTTCAATCCTATTGTGTATTCTTCTTAGCGACTAGCATGTACCCTATCATTACATCATCTTAGATGCACTACGAGCGTGCCGACCCTATCTGCGCTAATGCTTTTAATCCATTGAACTTGATAAGATGGTTCTCTTTTGGCATTTAACATAGGATGTGTGGATTCTTGTATGGTTAGATCTTGGAAACGTCATCGGAAGTCGGGTGTTGGCTTTGGTGAATGTGTTTGTGCTAAACGCAAGGTGCCTTGGAGAAAGGTGTTGTGGTTCTGTTCGAAATATGTTGACCGTTTAGGCCGAGCGTTCTTATAAATAGTCAGCCGGAGATGGCTTGACTCAGGGTTCTTGTTTAATGTCTACGGTCAGTGACATACTGTTCTCTGGCACATTGTCAAGTATAGGCAAGTGTGCTTTGTGTCGGCTAGTGCCTAATATGAAGAGCTGTCTCGAATTGGGCCTCGAGGTCTATGGGAGAATTTACCATCTTATATGTTTCAAATCATGCTAGGAGTTTCGTGGGAACGCTTGTGGCGTGCATTGAATGTTAATTCAAACAGTGGTCTGAACCGTAGTTTGGAGTTGGTTTGATAACTTTAAAAATCTATGGTGGGATGTACTTGTGGTAGGATTCTTGGCGAGATGATGATGGGTTTGTGTCCCAAGGTAGATGGGCTTGGAAAGAGCAATCTAGTTTTGTTGGTTGGGAAATGAGCGTTGGCTCGAGTTTTGGTGGCTTAAGCACTGTAGGGTTTATGGATGCTTAAGGGTGTGTTGGACGTTTGTGAATGCAATGTGATAGTTTGAATGAAGATTCATGAACCTTGTTGGTTGGGTGATGTGTACGTTGTTTCCAAAGGCTACTCGGGGACAATAAGTTCTATGGTGAGAAGGTTGTAATGACCCGCATTTTGAACCGGACAAAAACCTGAAGGAATTTGAACTTTTTCGATTACTGAACGGGTAGTTTTTAGAACCATGCATTGGAACGGAATTATAAGAGTTGAAACACTTTTTTTGGTTTTGTACTTGGGAGGAGGCCCACGATGCTTCCCTAGTGCCTCGACATGTCTTGGGAGCTTCGGTCTTGAGAGAGAGGCTGGTTTTTAAAAGGAAGATGAAGGTGCACAGGCTGCCCATGGTTTGACCAACCCGCGTGGCCCATTGTAGGAAAATAGTGCGGCCTAATTTAAGGGGGTAGTGGCTTGCGCACGGGCTCCGCACGGTTTCCTAAACCGTGCACCTAGCCTATATAGGGTGTGTCTTGGAGGTAGTAGACTCCGCACGGTTTGTGCACTGTTTGGAAAACCGTGCGTGTCAAACCATGTGGTTGGGTGTGTTTTAGTTTTTTTAACTAAAATTAAAATAAAATGAAATAAAATAAAATGATTAAAAACATAATACTAAAGACACTCTTCCTCACCCTCACTTGGAAGAACCCCCCATGGCGCACCTCCATCCTCTCATGTGAGCCGTGCACGACACCCCCCTTGGCTACCTCCTTCCTCTTTGATTCCGGCCATTTTCCATTGAGTTTCTTCTCTGAATATTGGAGGTAAGGTCGTCTGTCTCATCTCCCTTGGTTTCTTGCTTTGATTTGGTGCCCGGTGTGATGCGGCCGAACACCCTAGGGTTTAGGGTGGTTTGACTTTTTGTTTCTCTTTGTTCCAGGTTCATGCAGAAGGCTTCTCGGGTCGTGTTTGGGTGTATTACGGCAATCCCCACTAAAGGAAAAGTGATTCTCCACGTCTTAGTCCATCGGCGTAGGTTCGCGGTAAGGTTTATTATTTTGGATGGTTTCATATATCCCAAATTAGTGTCTTTATGCGTTTTAAGGTTCTTTGGATTAATCCTGTAGTGTGTCGGATGTTTCGTCCTGGTTTTGAGTCTCCAAAGTCTAGGCGAATCACCTGCGCGGGCATAAGTATGTATTTATATATACGTGGGTTCTCCCATTACATATTTAATCACAGATGGAAGTGATTGAATATGTATGGGGCTAGGTGTGCGCATGTATATATATAAATGTGCATGTGCAGGTGAGTAGAGATGGGCATATGTGTATAAGCGCGCATGTAAGGATCGTCTTGCGCATGACCATAGCCATGCAGGTGTGTGAATTGGGGTTATGTGTCCTTTCATGTGTGTGAAGGTGAATATGCTCAGTGGGGGAGCAGTAACGACTCTTAGTTATAATTAGAAAAGAGCCGGAGTGGACGGATGGATCCACGTGGAGGCATGGTCCCTCTCCACGCCCTTTAATTTAATGTAAAGTAGTAAAGTGTAATTTCTAAATAGTCTTAGTATTTGAATTCTACAAGTTAGTCTTGTTTAAATTAATCTATGGAAATAGTGTGAATTTCAAGAATAAGATAAGAATGGTTTCCTACTAACTAAACTCACGATTTAATAATAAAACCCCTCAATTAGAGGTGAGCTGTCTTCAAGATAAAAATTAGTGATTGACTTTTTATTCTTTCCTACAGGATTGATGTGGTGCTTCTTTGATTCTTTGTCTGTGAACCTGATTTGTTGAGACATAGGGAATGAAGTGGTTGTGATACTTTTGTTTGGGTCAATTTTCCATGTTTTTGAAAATTGAGTATGATGATAACCATAGTGGGATGACTTAAGACTAAATGACTCGTTACCTCTAGAAGGTATCAAAGGGTTAAAGAATGATAAAAGTATCCTTTGAGATGGAATGGTGAAACTAGGCAAGAATATACTAGGGTGGTATAACCTCGCCTTGGGATAACATAATGAGGACATATTATGGTAGTAAAATGAATATGTGATTATCTTTATTTAGATACTTCAGATGGGATGCCTTAAGTATGAACGTGAATATGTTAGCTAATGTGTATGTGGTATGATTATTTTATTTCTTATGAGGTAATTCCATATGAATTATACTATATACATGTTTTTAATGTGAGTGTGCCCATACTGATGCCACATAATGAATGATAATAAGGGGGAGTTCATGCTGAGCCCACCTAGTGATAGATACATGGTTGGATGGGAGGCAGTTATACCCCATGCCAGTGTGACAATACATGTCTCGAAGGGAGGAATTCTTACCCCTCTCCAATTGACTTCTATTGATGATTACATTTCGGGATGGGAGGCATTCTTACCCCCTGCCAGTAGACTTCTGTTAATGATTACATGTCCGGATGGGAGGTAGTTATACCCCATGACAGTTGAATGAAAGTGATGGAAGGGATGCATTCATACCCCTTTCCAGTTGATTTAGGGACAAGAGGCATTCTTACCTCATGCCCACTCTTCTCTATTATGGAAGGGAGGCAATCTAACCACTTTCCAGTTGACCTATAGGGACGAGAGACATTCTTACCTCGTGGCCGCTAATCGTTATTAATGGGTGGGGGCATTCTTACCCCATGCCATATATGATATAAATTCTTATATATAGATATATATATATATATGGTGACATGATCAGGTAAATTTACCGGCAATGAGCCGAAGATGGTATAATTGTCAGGTGTCCCTTGGGGTTGTGGACGGGTTTTATTTACTTATGTAATTCTGCTAACTTATTTCTCCATACCTGCTCACTGTTTCATTATTATACACTGTCTGGATTGGGTTTGAAACCAGTGGTTCCGGCCTAATGTGATTTATATCATACACCTTACTTGGGCCTCCATTGCATAGGGGTACCCGAGTAGACCTTATTGCTTGCAGGACCTAGGTTGTGTGTTGTGCTGTTTGTACCTGAGGAGTTAGGATAACAGGACCAAGTGAGATCTTGGGATGATCAGGGGATTGCTGTCAGGCTATTTTTTCCTTCTTTTTGAATTGTTTTTAAAGTGTGTTGTATTGATTCCTGCTTTCATTACTATATCATCATCTGTACAAGAATGTATTGTAAACATGAATTTTCTACCTTTTATATAATGGTTATTACCTGTATTTTGCTTCTGCCATTAAATTTTTTTACTGCTTATGCTATTGAATATAATTTACTCTGATAATACCACTATGTTACTCTGATATGAGGGTATAGACTCCCCACTATCACCTCCCGATACACTTGCTATTATTCTGTAGCCTCTGGCGTACGAGGAGACGCACTTGAGTCCATGTGACCAACCGGTCCAGCCACTGGATCGATGGTAAGCCGAGTCGGGCCATTATAGATCATATAAACCCAAATGGTTATTTATAACTATATCCAATGAGGAAAATATAATTCTTCCTCAAAGATTATTTTACCATAAAAACTTAAGGGTTACACATACAAGAGAAAGGTCCTCCAATGTAATCCCATCAACAAAGAGAATTAAAACGTTTAAACATTTTTCAATCCATTTATTTACATATAGGTTCTTCCATGACCGAGTGGTTATCCTATAGAATTGGGCATTGACTCTTGTAATTCCTTGGTCCCCTAATATTATTGAAAATGAAAATAAATTGATTTCTAGGATCATCTTTAATTTCTTGCATAGTATTCTACATTATTACTTGGAAATTTGTTAGTTTATGTCCTTCTTTCCCACATATAAATCATTTCTTTGTTCCATTGAGACACTTTCCTAGGTTTCTCCTTCTACATTTCTAGAATTATAGGAATTGAGAATTCTTATCTCTATGGTCTCCACTGCTGGTGCTCTTATCATTCTCCACCTTTCTCTTCTTTGTTGACTTTGGTAGCAGGTTAATGTATATGTTGTTGATCGTATTTTTGGAATCCTGATTATGCATGAACACAATATCTTTTACTCCAGTCAACATTCCATTTAGTTTCTAATTTCCACCATTGTTACCCTTGTACATAATGTTCAATGTTACTATGACATCCATGGAATCTAGCTATTGACTAAAACCAGAAATTATAGTGTGGTTCATAAAATCATTTAGATAATATCATGACACCATATTTTTAATGTTAATCACTTGATGATTAACCAAGGTTATTTATTATTATCTTATATTAATATCATTCAAATCAGTTTGTAAATAAAATGTGAATTATCCTAAGCCTATCCACCAGGAGTGTTGTAATGAAGAGTGTTGTAATGCCCATTGTCATGCACCTGTTCCTGTTCGATTCTAGCTCAATGTGGTGTTTTTAGATTTTACCCCTTGATACATCTATGTCAGAGCTATCTCTACCTACTGAAATCCATTAATGGATGTATTACTAAAAAATTCAAAAAATCCCTACAATACCAAAATTATTGGATGTTATTCTATACTAATCCAAAATGTCTACCTTAGGGTAATGCTATTTAATGAATGATTTTCTAAATCTATTTGAAAAGGTTTGTACTAAACATCCTCTGAAACCATCTGTAATGACCTGACACTAGTTACCCAGAGTAGGTTCATTATTACATAACATTTTCATGATCACAAGAGATCAAGTATCTAAAGAACGATTAGTTTAGTAGCTTTGGAAGTATGTGATACACACATAAATTTTAAATTAATCATAAAATAAAAGAACAACAACATTGGGTCCCCTTTTATCACACTCATATCATTAGCATATCCCTGCAGGTCAAACATAATATACTTCTTCACATCCTGGGAAAAAGAAAACATAAGAAAGGGGTGGTCTAAAATGCTCAGTAATGATAAAAACATAGTGAAAACATTCATAAATAAGTATAAACTTTTTAGAAAATGTATAAGACTAAAATAGAAGACTTTTAAACATAAATTTTTGTATAATATGGAAAATATAAATCACCTTATATAATGTAAATATTCACATGGATATTATTATAGTCTACTAATCACATGTAATATCAATAGATAATTTCATAATAATGTAATGCATAATGCTGGACATCATAACCACATTTTCAAGGCCACATGCCAGGACTAAAATAAGATACTCTCATGGCCTTGTGCCAAGACACTAGTTTGTCTCATGGAACCTAACGATGCATTGAGGAGCTATAGCGGGCTCCAACCATCACGTAATGAGTCCAATTCATTACAAAAATGAAAATCCTGAAACAAAATCTAATCCTTCTTATTAAATTAGCATACAAAATGTCAATATTTTAACCCCAACCCATGAATGGAATAAAATAGCACATCCACGGTCAAACATAACACATTCAATACAATATGGAATATTTTATTTTAATAACTCAGTATCAATAAATAATAGTAATGGATATTTACATAGATTAAAATAATCAGTAAATATATTTGAGGGAAATATCGTATTATTGTTGAAAGCATTTTAAATAACACTATTTATCTAGAAACTCATAAAAATAGAATTTCGAATCAACGGTTCTCATAACACATTGAAACTTTTAAAAGGAATTTGAATTTTAAAACATTAATGTCCATATAAATAATTCCTTAACACCATTTTAAAAACATGGGCATTAATAAGAGATATTTAGGAGAATAAATCATTAAAAAAATTAAAATGATATTTTTGTTAGAGTTCATAACAAAATGTGAGACTATTGAATACAGATAATTGAGGTAATAAAAACATAGTAAAGTCTTGAGAATGAAGGGATTCATGATATAATATTTAAAATTATAGTATATAAAATATTATTTGATATTTAGTGTAAATCAATCAGAGGAAATTAAAACATAT
Source organism: Viscum album (assembly GCA_963277665.1). Taxonomy (NCBI): domain Eukaryota; kingdom Viridiplantae; phylum Streptophyta; class Magnoliopsida; order Santalales; family Viscaceae; genus Viscum; species Viscum album. The sequence continues at coordinate 67,947,396 of OY728128.1, forward strand.
TTTCCTAAAAACAACACCAATGAATTGGATTTTAAAATAAATGAATGGAAATTGGGTTAACATTAATCTTATCATGTTCATATCGATGAATTGAGAATTTATAATTGGAGTGTTTATGTGTATCAAAATTATATACAAACAAAGTGGAGTGTAAATTACTGAAAAAATAAATAAATAGTGATTTCACACATAATCTTGGAGTAAAAAAATCAATAATGTTTTTGTAAAACTCAATGAGTTGAGATCGAAATTAGAAATTCCCTTACCGATTTGGTAACATTCGAAACATACACCACATTAATGAAGGATCATAAAATGAAGATTTAAATAACCATAAATTAAAGTATATTACACAATTAATACAATCATCTATATTACATACAACAAAAAAAGATTAAATAGTGGAAATATAGCATGAAAATCACGGTAATAAGAAGTGATATGAAATCCTCATAAATTGTACTTATCCTTAGTAGAGGGTAAATTATCCTCCTTTATAATAGTTAAACAATTTTTATTAAATTATAAAAGAACAAAATACATAAATATGATAACATATATGATCTTATAATTTTTCATTGTTAAGAATATTTCAGTTGTATTATTGTTTGAGGTGTTAACTGATTCATTTTCCTTTATATGTTTTGTTATGTAAGTCAGGTTTTTTATCAATATAATGTATTTAATTCAAATAAAGAATGTTTTTAAGTTCATAAAAATTATTTTAAATCATAAAATGATAAATATTATTGAATTATTATGATGGGAAATGAATCTCATCACGTTTGTGGAGACGGTAAAGCGTATGTATGCATGAGAGATAATATTAGTGTATTAGTGGTGAAATAATATATAATTATTTGTTATATAATATATACATAATCATTAACCTGTTATATTTATCATTTACATCAACTATAATCATAATTTTACCTATCTAAATAAATAAGTGTTGAATAACAAACTACACCACGACGTACATTCTGTCAGTCGTATGTACGTACTTTTGGTGGCTTTGTCATTAATATGATTGACTGAATAATGAATATTGTTGAAAAATATTTATATTTACAAGAATGAATGTAGAAGGAACTAGAGATATTATTTTGGTGTGGAAAAAAATAAAGAGGGTGTGGAAGATGAAAAGAACTTTGAAAGAGATGGTGAAATTATTACCCCTTCTGGGGGTGCATTCTTTTGGTTTGATCAAAAGGGAACCATAGAATGGAATTATGATCAATGTAAGCCTCCAAGATTATGTTATGGTATTTGAGTGGATATTTCAGTTGGGTTTGGCTGAGACAAATTGAATTTGATGTGTGAATTTGAGAGGAGGGGAAGTACCATATTATAAGAGAGGTGAGGGTCATTTTAGGAAAAGATTGATATATTATTCTATTGTGACATCATTTTTTCTTTATAATGGCTGAAAAAGAATTTATTTCAAGGCTAAGGAGGGTATTTGTCTAAATATTATAAAAAAACGATTTAGTCTTGTTTAGCTCACCATAATAACCTTATGTTATTGATTTAATTCATTGTTAAATGGTTTATCTTTTACCTTATCTTCATGTTTTTTTATACTGCATGTTTAATAAACATGGCATAAAATCACAAGAAAACCTCAACTGGTTAATTAATTACATATATATCAATATATATGTTCTTTGGCCGAAATTTATATTTTTTGGAATATTATATCATTTAATAATATAGTATTTGTTTTAAAAGCTCATTTATTTTAATTTTGACACTATTTAGTAATACATTTTTGTGATAGTCAAAAACTGATTATTAATGTGAAGAAAATACATTAAATCAACCCTAAAATTTCATATTACAATATAAAATAATTTTAATTCATCATAGTTTAAATTTACATTTATTTTAATATTTATAAAATCAATTATTTTAGTCTCTCATTAATAAGGTAATTACTGCATCATCAATTTTTCATAAATAAATTATATTATTAAATGTCTAAAAATTATAAATAAAAAACCATTATGTAAGAAATCATTTTATATTTATAATGAATATTCAATGTCTAATTTATCTTATGTGTAACCCTATATTAAAAATGTTTTAGTTATTAATATTTGAATTTAACAACCTTAAATCTTCTTTAAATTAAATAGTAATAAATGTTCTAATCTAATACATATGGATTAAAAAGGATCATATTTTATTCTTAATGTTTATATTTGTTTAAATACACTTATCAAATAGAGTTAGGACAAGTTTTTGGATAAATACACCGACATTTTTAAGATTACTTACACTATTTAATTATGAAAGTTGTAAATAAAACTCTAATGTTGTTATTTATAGGGAAATTATTTTCATCCTATTGAACAACATTTTACGTACTGATGTCAATTGGGTCTCATATTTTTGAAATTAAATTCACAAAAGTGGTAAAATTATGTTATATGCAAATTAGAAAATGTGCTTAAATGTGGGTAATAGATGGTAAAAAGTTCAATAAAATTTTATATATCTTATATTTTTATAAAATGACATAAATTAATTAAATTATACTAATATAGTTTTTATGTATCTATATTTACATTAAAATAAATTTGAATTGAAAATAATTATTAAAATAAACAGTTGGATTTAATCAATAACATAGTAGTTTTCACTATTCATCAAAAAAATGAACGTTTATTCAAACATACAAAATATTCTACCAAATATAATATTGAATTTAAAAATTAAAAAATATTTTATATTTTACCAAATTGAAAACATATATTTTGTATTAAATAATTCATAAAAATATTCCCATTGTCAAAACCAAAATGCGGGTTCTTGATAATTAAAAACTATTAATAGATAGATTTGTGTTTATGTCTAATTTAAATATAAAATTTCGTTCAATGAAAAAAGTTAGATTAAATGATAAATAAATAATTTAATTATATTTCAAAACCATTCAAATTTATATTTTAACGCTATAAATTATTTTGATTAAAAAGTATATTTTCAATTAAAATTTTGTATTTTTCACTATGCCTCAAAATATGAATGTTATCATAAAAGAAACAAAAATTTATCGAAACAAAATTTTTATGTCCCACTTATAAAGAAGAATATTATTTAGTCAAATTGAATATATAAAAGGGTCAAACATTGGATTTCAATAGGGTTCACCATTAAAAGGATATAAAATTTCATTTTTTACAAAATTATTCTTTTATCTGAAAAATTGAATTTGTTCTTATATTATGTCTAAGAAACGCATTATATGGTTGATAAAATTTTATGTTCTATAGTAAATTCATTATTCTTTTAATACTATTCATAACTCCTTTTTAACGGCTAGTTTGGTAAGTCGTTGTGTGCTCAAAATTAGTGTTTCATGTAGCACATGCTATTGAATTACTCAAAATAAAATTACACACTATGAAATTTTAGGGCCATACATTTTTAAATTAAAACTAACTGTCTATATGAGTGTATGATGACTATCCACTAATTTATGTGATTTATATTCTCATGGATTAGTACGTTTTTGAAAATCAACATTAAATATTTCTATTAATGAATGATATTTTTTGATATTTCAATTTTTTATAATATATTTTTTTGGATGGTCTTCTGGCCAATGTATTTCAAACCAAAAAACATTCTAGAAAAAAATATCAATTCACACATGATTAACCTGACCCTTTATAGGAGACTCATGTAAAACTTGAATATTTAATCATTTTTATTCATTGAGCATTAGTATTTGAGTAGGACAGATGTTGGAAGAATTCGAGTTTTTGATTGAGAAGATTAAAACGATGTACATCAGCTACGTTAGGATGAATATGTATGAATATTAAAGATTGATGTAATAAGAGATTAATTTTAATAGAGTTTATAAATAGTTAATAGAGAAAGTGTAATGATAATGAAAATATAAAAAAACACTTGAATTCATTTAAATTTCATTGGAATGGTATATTACCTTTAACATTTGGGATATAAAGAAAATAATAGAGAGTATGGAAGAAATAATGTACCAATATAAGAATATAAAAATAATGAAAAATGTTTTCTTGATGGGTTGGTTTTTTGTGTGCATTTGTAAAGGGTGAACAAAAAATCTTCATTTAAATGACATTAATAAGATTAATAGTTAGATAAAATATATTATATTTGTTTTCATGAAATATATTTTGGGACTATTTCAAATAAAATCAGTTTTAGTTCCTTAGAACTTGATTATAACAACATAATTAACTATTTCAGGAAAACCAAAATTAAATTCTCAGAATGTAGTAGTCTTATTTTGAAAAATTTACATAGATAAAGGGAAAACGATGATCAAACTATAACCACACATAATGATAAATGTGGATGTTATTTTTACATTTGAATAAGTTTTTAGATATTGGTTTGTAAATGTAGGGAAATATGGTATCATAAATATGAAAGGCCATAAACCATATACTGTAAGAATGGAAAAAATGACATCTCCAGAATGATTATAAGATGTTAATGGAGAATTTTAGAAATAAATTTTCTATAATACCATGTTCTATTAATTATATAACTGAAGAATGTTTTCAATTATTTATAATTTTAAAACTCAATTATAATCATGGATCCTCGATTTTGAGGCTTTTTTAAACTTTAAGATCCCGAGAGGACAGATTGAAAATTACTTATCTAGGAGGTTCAACTTGGTTAACATAGCCATTGATGAAGCACTCAAGAAAATAATGAAGAGATACATAATGGTTTGAATGTCGATCATATGTTTCATGATCATATAATATGTTTAACACATATATGGTGTGAAAATAAAATTTTAAATATTTAAAGATCATTTATAATTTTCCTAGACCAATAGGTTTTTATTTTGATAATAAATGCATGGATAGTTTTTAGTAATGTATGGGTTTTCATAGATGTTTTCTTGGCAGTAAGGATAATTACAATAGTGTATACAAAATAATATAGAGGGAATTTCCTGAAGTTATAGGTATGATTTGTTCCTCAATGGTAACTAGGGGTCTATTTTCCAATGTCTGGATAGTCATGTAATAGCCTTGGGCATCATAAAATGATGAGGGTCATCTAAAATTAAATTCTATAATGCATATGTTTTACCCATTTATCTTCCAGTTGTTTTTAGAATAAAACACTTGTCACATTTGAATGGGTTGTGGTGTCACATTGTGAGAATTACTGTTCTGTAAAAGGATATTAAATATTATATAAATATTTTTGTAATGAATTGGAAATGTTCAATCCCTGATGTAAAATCCTTTAAATATTCTCAGATAGAATGATGGTTTTTAATGACTACACGCTTGATAAAATGATGTATTGTAACATAAAACTTCACTAATTATACAGTGGGGATGGTCCATCCCAATATTTGGGGGCCACATAACGAAGTGACCCTAAATGGTCTCCAAACAATGGACTTCACGATTTCACAAAAAACTATATCCTTGTATTTTTTTAAAAATAAAAAAATTAATTTTTTTATGATTAATTGTAAATAGATACTTCTATTTTACAACAACATTCTTGAATTTTTTTACACAATTCCACTTTATCTTTAACCCATTCTTAGATTCCCTTTATATTTTTAGGTATTAAATTTGTTATAATAGTTTTTTCAATATTATATGTTATTTATTTGATTCTATAATACTCACTACTTTTTGTTAGTTCAATGTCCTATAATAAATCCAATACTAGACTAATGTATATGGTCAGTGGTTCTATAGACATCAAGAAAGATATACATGAATTTTTCATGTATGTGTTATGCATAGTTTTATAGAATCATTGTGAGAATGAAATAAAAAAAATAAATTATTCAAATTTTAAATCTCCATTAGATATGTATGTCTTTAATCCACAATGGACTCATGAATAGTGAGTGGATAATAGCATTTTTAGTCATGTTTGGTGGGCTAAATTTTTGAACAAAATGTAATTTTTTTGAGTACCCATATATATCTAAATAAAATAAATAATTTCATAACAAGTGAGGTAAAATTAATTAGAATTATCACTAGTTTTAGAATCTAGGATAATAATATAACTCTTAATTATTTATGAAAAATGGTAAAAACAATAAATATTAAAAAGATCTGGTAAAAGATGGTTAATTAATGTAACTGTTTTATGGAATGATGTGGCACCCTGGGCGATATTATCATGGATCTAGGGCTTTATTATTTTCCATTGGGTGATATTTTTATAATTCGTGGGTTGGATGTGGTACACCCCATGTTGAGATTGTTATAGTTCCTGTGATTGATGGGGTTCCTAATGGGTGATATTTTTATTTATCATGGGATGATCATTCTTCTACAAGGGTGTTATTATAATGGTTATGTGGATGGATGTGTGCCCTCTAGGAGAAATTATTAATGTTCAAGGGTAGCATCTAGCTCCCAGTAAGTGATAGTAAAATGGTTTATTGGGTGAATATAATTAAAACTATATTTTTATTTAATTGGTTTAGAGACATAAAACATTGGATAAAGTCAGTTCGATAAAAATTGGGTTCCATTTTGGAACCCTATGATCATTAGTAATTTACCTATTATGAATTTTTTTAATATAAAATCATACTAATTTTTTTTCCAAAAATATATATATTGTACCAATATTTTTTGGGGGTAATTAATTATACTCACACACTTCCTATGACTTTTTTTGTTCCCAAGTTGATTACATTTTTAAAGGATTGAGTATGAAAATTTCTCAAATGATCAATGAGTGAACTAAATTTACAATTTTATGGAAGAACAAAATTTTTATTCATTATCCTGATGTTGTAGGATTTATAACTATTTTAATGAATGGAGTATAAAATATTACACAGGGATACATAGTATGGGATAGGTTGATAAATTTGGGATATTAATTATGTAAAAACATTATTTGGGAGAAATAATTTTCAAATTTCTTACTTATGGATGTTTGGAGTTGTGGATATATTGTTATAGGTATTTTATTTTAAATTAGATTCATTTCACGACAGTTAAATATATACCAATGCTTGATCAAATAGACATTGAATGTTGTTAGAGTTATATACTCATTGCATAAATAATCTATCTAGGAAAACCTAGATTGTTTTGTTATATTAAATTATGTGTATTTGTTAAGAAATTTACTAAAGGATACAACACATTGATAGTCTTCTAATATAAGATAAATACAAGAATTAAATATCAAAAACATAAGATATGATGTGATCCAGTTGTAAGAACATTATTATCACAACCATCATGACCCAAAAAATTATATAGAGACCTTATCTGGGTTTTGGAATGGGAAATAAATATGGGTTATATTAGATTCTTAGTATGGAGTAGAATATAGTGAATGATATCATAACATAAAAATGACATAAGTTATATAACATGAATTAGATGAAAAACATAACCCCAAAATCTACTAAAACTGAATGATTACATATCCATGATAAAAAATTAAAAAAATTATAACAATAATCTTTTATATCTTATAGATGGAATGTATATTGTCAGACCTAAAAAAATTTATCTAGCCCTTGTGGTAAAAAAACTCTCATATTATTAGAAGATGCACAAAAAATAACCCAGTCTATTTTGTCTCTTGAGAATCACCCATTCATCAAGGGGTTATATAATTTTTATCCCCACTAATAAAATAATTAAGTCCAAAGGATTCACTATAAGATTCATTGAGAAAGTTAATACTATTCCCTATGGAACAAACTACTAAATGAAAACCGACAATATATATAATTAGAAAAACATTATTCAATGATTTTTTAATAATATATTATTAATATTCATGAAGAAATAACTATGTAATCATATAATCCATGTAATATCAATAATTTAACCTGATGTATCCCCATAAAATAAATATAGTTGTAGGGTTACATTAAATTTATTGGGTTATCCATAAAATATAATAATTTGGTTAAATAGTTTTCAGTGGTATGATACCGAGGAAATGGTAGGAAATATCATTGAGCATGCTTCTTAATGTACATTTTAATATTCCGAAGAATATATTATATGAATTTCTAGAAGGTGTGTTTGTTAGATGATAATTTTTAATGCATCAGTGTGATGATAGATTCAATAATCCTCTGATCCTTTTTATGGTGACTAATAGAATTTTTATTTGTGCCACATATATGTCCACAAGTTATTATCTAGAAAAAGAGAAATATTACATCGAAATATACTCATTTTTACATTAGAAAAATATATAATGGTTATTAATGCATGGAAACGATCGAGTTTTATATTGAGTTTGGAGACTCTAGAATAAATAATAATTAAATGTTAGTGATAAAAATATAGAATTGTATGTTACATAAATACTAGGATTAATATGGTAAAATTATTAAATAGAAATTCTTGTAGTACACTAAAATTGATATATAGTATATATGACACGACTCATAATGAAAGAAAATCAGTATAGAAAACCCCCACTTATAGATTATGAGACAATTCATTGAAAATCATGTAAAATATTGGTGATTAAATTGTTCGTTTAATAACATTTTTGAAGGAATTTGGAGATATAACATCAAAAATAGACATTATGTATACATCATGAGTGGGAAATAGGGTAAATAATAAAAAATGACATAATGAGAAGAAATTGAGATAAAAAACCCAAACCAGTAGTTTTCAAATAAAACAAATACCTTTACATCTTATATAAAACACATTAATATATTTCTTAATTAATTATTATAAGTTATCATATGCATGCTCATCTGTACTCTTCTAAAATAGTAATTCTATATATTAATTCAACCTAATTTTTTTACATTGTTAATTTGTTGTTTTGATAATTTTTACTAGTTTTATAATAGTCATTCCAAAATTATTTCTTCATTAAAAGATAACCATTATGAGGTCCCTGAAGTAACAATTAGTAATGATTTCTAATTATTAATTTCTGTTTAAATTCAATTTATATTTGTTTTCATTTTTTCCATGAATATGAAATCGACCACAATCCTGTTGTAGTGATTGTTAAAAGTCAATTTCTGTTATCTTAAATAAGGAATTAAATATTGATAAGGCATTTCCAGAAATAATTATTTAAAAACATTTATTAAATTATACAAGTATTTATTTTCCCATAGTCAACAATGATATAAATCAGTAATATTGTTCACGTATCAATTTTAATAGACCAAAACATGAAAACAATATGTTCTAATTAATGACTATGATGTGTTTTTTATAATATAATTATATGGAAACCATTATGTTGTTATTTATTATTTATTAGTTTGATATAATAAAATTGGAATCTTTATGAGTTTAATTAATTTAATTAAAAATATTACACATTTTTTAAGAAAGTATTAAACTCTTAGTACGTTGGTTTTAACTGATTAAATTAATTATGATTGATTTTAGATAATATCATTTTTATGTTATCTAGTTTTTTATAGATTAAATGCAATGAAATCATAAAAATCATATTTATACATTAATATCAACATGATATACATTATTGTATGGTGGGGTTGAAAATGAAACATGTTGTATAATCCTATACAATATATTAATCAGATATTCATGTTTTTTGGGTAATGAAAAATGTGAATTATTATTACTCAATAATATAAAATCATTTTTTATACTTTACATATTAAATTTATATTAATATATTAATAAAAAAATAAATTTTATATGTAATGTTAAAAGGAAATTTCAATAGTGAAAGGATTGATCTTATATTAAGATCATTGTGTTTATCAAGGAAGATACGTTAGATAGAATAGGACTTTGATAATCTCTTTCGACCAGAATCTCATAATAATGAAAAATATTCTACAGGAATTAGAAACTTTGTGGTTTCAAGTGGAAAATGGATTTTTATATTTTCTTGAATAGGTAGTGAGATTCCCCATTAATAAGTGGTGAGAATTAATTTTTTTAATATATGAACATAATATAAATAGAGAAAATGTTATACATTTAAAGAAGACATGACATAAAAAAATAATTTAGTGGAGAGGAGATATGGTTTATAAGAAACCCTATTAACTCAATTAAATGATTTTTTATCATGTTTTAGTCACTTTTCCCCATTAATGATTAGTTATACCATTTTATCATTTACTATAGTAATAAAATTTTACATTTCCTAACATAATATTTATTACTTAAAATAAAGTGGTCTATATTATATTATTTTTACCAATTTAATCAACATTTTATCCCATTTCCCTGAATTTTTTTATGTGTTAAAAATTAATTTAAATTTTTAAAATATATTATATGGAGAATAATTTTTGAGAAAAATATTATGTGTGATCTATAATATAAATCATTGATTTTAAATCCATAATTATAATTTTTAAATGTATATTTCAACTATGAAATAAATAATTTCTTTAATGATAATGTTTTCATGAATTTCAAATTCCTAATTTGTCATGCCCTCTCCCTCAAAACATTCCGCTACTCAAATGATCGTAGAGAAAGAGGGATAATGACCCCAGAGTCCCCCCTCCAGTAGACGTCGGGGTGGATACCATCACCAAGGGTATAGAAATATCACAAAATGTGGGGTATTAAGTTTTTTATAGTTTCTATGATTGGGATATATGTTGTATCATGCACAAAAAAACAACAAAAAATATTTAGAATAAAGATAAATTCCATCCCACATTCATTTTTTAAATACATATTATCTACAATATAAGATTCTTTAATGTAAATACTTGAATAACAATGATAAGAAGAGACATAGTAACTGTACCAATACTTGATGAACCATGGCCCAACACAGTCCCCATAGTCCTCCTACAAACATAAAAATTGTTTTGTATAAGTAAGGTTAGAATAGTAGTATAGTTATTTGGGAAAACCAACATCTCTTGTAAACAATTGCAGATACACACAAATGCCCCTGTTAGAAACAACAAAAACCAAAAGCACCTAACTAGGTATACTAGGAACCCCAAACCTCACCAAAGGAACGATCAACAAAAAATTCATGTCATGTAAAGTAATATATTAATAACATCGACGATAGGGTACCCCCCACCACTTTCTTTCTGATTATCCACTCCCAAATCCTAAGGATAAACATTTGGATGCATCCACCACTTAAGAAATAACCATTTCACAACCCTCCCACAAACACCTAGACCACATCCACACCACATCCCAAAGATACCTAGGATCCACTAAACATCTCATCCCGAATACACTTTGTAAGAACAAATCGCCCATAGAGACCTGGGCCTCACAATCCAAAACCTACCTCGAAGAGACTTGGGTTATCACCTCATGGAAGAGGGAGCAGGGATGAGCATATGTCAAGACATCTATCCTCCCACATGGATATTTGGGAAATACACCCTCCCACATAACTAGGGGCATTTTCAGCACGTAGTGTGAATATAATATCATGAATTTATTGGTGTATAAATATTTTTAGCAAATAATATTCCCAACCAATGTGTTCTAAAAAAACAACCACCCCAAAACACTATCACCTTTAATGATACCTCTAAATGCATGTATCATGATCAATGATGGTAACATACGATGTTGATAAAAGATATAAACTTAAAAACAATCCTTTTAAATATTATTAATAATTTTATAGTTATTCCATCCCTAATTGAGAAACTAACAACCACATCACACAACTAGATTCGCAAATATTTCAAACAAATTTAGAAAACTATGTTACCACACTCCATTTCTCACATCATCTCCACTAAGCACCAAATTCAACCACTTCCATTATCATTATTCAAATTAATTCCACCCAACCTAAGGCAAAACACCCAACTCATAAGAGAAGACTCTAATATATGAAGCCACAACAATACTTGGTAGCCCCACTTCATAACAACAACACACCCATTGAAAATAAAAATACAACCTGGTTGTTTTTCCATTGTACAACACTGATCACCTGGTAACATATACTTATCACAACCTGAACATGTATCCATAAGGCGCAACCACTGCCCATCCATTCCACAATTAATAAATAACTCAACATGAGATTCCATTACACCCTTTAACCATCCAAAAACATCGATATTCTCTCAAAAGTTTCACCACACATCCCAAAAAAATAAAAATATATAAAATATCCACACATATCACACAACCACAACAAAAAAGAAAAGGTGTACATAGATAAAAAAACTCCTTCCATAATTCAAATTTGATAAATCATGGGTTATCAAAGAAAATATTTGATCCTGGTTTGTCAATTTATCTAATCAGGTATATTTTTTAATCTATTTCATAATTCTAGAAGATCAATAAGGGATCAATAACATGTTTATAGAATCACCCATGCATAAGAAAAGAACACCAATGTACCTGAATTTTAGAAATCATACTATCACAACATATATCAAATATAATAGATAAAATAAATAATCAGCATTATCATATCCCTTGGGCCCTAATTTTTACTATTGTAACAAAACCCATTATTATAATAGTTTATATTATCTTTATAATAGGTCAGATTATCTTCGTAACCCCTTAAATAAATGTTGGTATTTAACTATAATCACAATGGGAAATTAGCCTACCCACCCAAAATTCTAAACAATAATGAAAGTCTAAGGGATCCATACCTTAAAGAACAGATGATTAGCGACTCCAAATTTAGTCAAAAGGAAGGGGTCACACACGCACTAGGAATGTCTCTAAGAGAAAACATGACTGAAATATAAAGCACATATATGACTCCATGAGGATGAATGGATTTAGGCTCACCCAGATAAAATGGAAGGGTTTAGTGAAGATATGATCTTATCATTAAAAAATTACCAATCCCATATCTATGTAAGGGGGAATGTTTCAATGAACATAAAATTATTATTGTGATTAAGTCCACATATATTGGAAATTTAAATGACTCTAGGGCATTATGATATTAAAGATATGATTAATATCCTTTGTAACATATCCATAAATGGTCAAAAAATGTTTTAAAATTGATTTATGTCAAATTAAATATAATAGGGGAGAAATTGTAAAAACATAGAATAGATAGAAATGGTTCAACCTCATGTGAGTCATGGGAGGGAGTCGTCGATATCTTAGCCACCATTGGGTTACTAGCCACTGAGCAAGTCACTGACGCAACCCACTAATGCCACCTAGCGATGCCACTCACTGATCCCACATACCATCACTGATAACCATCACCACCTATCAACACCACTCACAAATGCCACCTATCATCCCCACCTACCATCACCACATACCAATGCCACCTACCGATGCCAGTCACCATCACACCACATAGATTCCACACACTATGGCCACTCAATGATGAAAATCCAAAATTCTACTTCCTGAGGACTCAAAATTATGCCACTCATAGATTCCAAACATTAACACATGACCTACCTACCCCTATCTACCAATGATCGACCTATCAATTCCTATCCTACTATGGGAAAACTAGATTTTTTCTAATTTCTTGAAAGGATTTTGTGTGACACCCTAGATCACCTTAAACACTGAATTTTGACAATGTCATAGACCATATAGGTCTGGGAAATTACAGCAGATACCTCCAAAATATTCTCAACATATAAAATTCCTATCCAAAACTATATGAATGAGTGGTCTGAACAAAAACCTCATGATATACCACTCATGGATCTTGAGGCACATGAAACACTAATAAAGTCATCGATGTTCAACGATAAACCACCCACTATTTTTCAAAATCTATAGTGAAATTTTAACATCAATAAACACCTCCATCAACATCTACTACCCCCAAAATCTCATAATACATTCCACAGGTGCACCAAAAAAGTCACTTTTCGGACACATTAGTCATGGAATTCATTCCTCCATGTTGAGATTTTATCTTCTCTGAGCTGCACTAACTCACATTCTGGGGTTTTTTCATATATTAATTAATTCATATAGATTAGGAATATGGTACTCCCATTTCCACATGTATGGTATTCATCACACATTAAATATCAATGAAGGAGAACCTCTCAAAGAAAAAAGGATTAGGCATTAAATAATAATGAAAACTCAAAAAAAATCTATGTGTACTCGGTATGTATCTGCACTTATTGCTCACAAGTAGTAACTTATAGGGAACCATGCTTTCGCAACACACAAACCAAAGGAATGGCCCATCCATGTATCACCTTCTCCCAATGATGTTGATCTCCACTATAAACTCCACCAATTTTGTGTCACACTTGATATCTAACTCTCCACGATGAGTGACATGGGAGTCATCGTGAAGATACTGACGAAGCTTGAGACATGAAAGTAATCATGGATCATCTACTTTTATGGTGGAAATGCTAACTAGTATGATACCTATCCATCTCTCCCTAACACCTTGAATATACCAATGAACCTCATACAAAGCTATCTCCATCTGCCTATCATCTTATTCCCAAATCGTGTGGAAACATTTAAAACATGTGGTCCCAAATTTCAACTCCAAGGTCCTCCTCCTTTGATATACTTAAAAATTCTTCAGATATTTCCCTTTATTTAACCTTTCATGAACAAAATGAACCTTTTATATCATTCTCTACATGATATAATTTCATATACCCCTCTGATCCATTAATTTTTTAAAATTTATTTTTAAGGGATTCTATGGAGTAACAATGACATGTTTCAAGTGTTTGAATGTAATCTATTTCTCTAAGGGTAATTAGGGAATTGGTAGGTCGGGCGTCGGTGGGTCTGGTGTGGGTCAGTGGTGTCATTTATTAGCGTCAATGAATGGTCTTGGTGGATGGAATCTATGAGTGGCATCATTAAGTGGTGTTAGTGAGTAGTGTGGGCGAGTGGCCTCAATGATTGGTGTCAATGAGTGGTGATTGTGGGTGAACTTAGTTAGTGTCCTTGGTGAGTGGGTTTAGGGAGTGTTGTCAGTGAGTTTTTTTGGTGATTGGCATTGGTGGGTGGCATCAGTGGTTGGTGTCGGTGGCTGGCAGTTGTATGTGTCATCGATAGGTGGTGATAGTAGATAGCGATGGTAGGTGGTGTTAGTTAGTGGCGTTGGTATCTAGTGATGTTAGGTGATGAAAATAGGTGGAATTGATGGGTGGCGTTAGTAAGTGGTTTTGGTGGGCCACGTTGGTAATGTGTTCTCTGGTGAGTCCCCGATGGTGACATAGACATCGGGGAATCACCCAACGGTGAGTCATTTCCACCTTTTCCCATTTTTTCTAATTTTACACACTAATATTTTATATGAAGTAAATTATTATTAAAACCTTTTTGACCACTTATGATGTTATTTTGAAGGATATAAATTTTATATTTAATAAAAAAATACCCTAGAGTCATTGAAATGACAATGATGAATGGTCTTAACCATGTTCTGAATTTTATATACTTTGAAATTGTCTCCCTTCCATAATAATCGGATCTGGGTTTTTCTAGAGGCTAGATGCACTCTTCCTTGAAACCATCCATTTTCTTTTGGGGGGGATAAAACCATTCTTCCCCAAAGATTCACATATAATCTATAGAGGACGATTGATTTTTCCCTTCAAGTATTTCATGCTGCTTGTGTGACCCCATATCTTTGACGCAAGGTGGAGTTATTGATCTTTTATTCTTCGAGGTATGGATCCCAAAGACTTTATTATTGGTGTACCATGTGGGGTGGGTATGCTAATTTCCATGTGTGATTACAGTCGAATTGAAACATTTAATTAAGGGTTTTATGTAGATAATAGAACCTCTTAGAATGATAATTTGACCTATTAAAATAATAGTTTTTTTTACATTACTAATAAAGGTTGTGCGGTGAAGATAAGGATGATGATCAGTTTCTATCATTCATATTTGATCTATTTTAAATTGAATGATTTATACAAATCTTGGTCATTGGTGTTAATTTTTGGTGCATAGCAGATGCTTTACTCTTATTATGGATTTTATGTTTAATTGGTAGAATTATGAAATTCATTTACCACATATTGCTATATTAATAAATGGATTCCCAAGGATCCAACTTGTTCTGTGATAACTTCCAATTAATCATAGTGGAAATAAATATATAGCGTTAATTCTTAATACACTTGTCAATGTTTTGTGTGGTTGTGTGATGTGTTTGGATATTTTCATTCTTGTTATTTTTATGTGGGGTGTGGTTCTAATGTTTAGAGCATGGTAGTGTGTGTGGATTGAAAAAGGGTTTAGGGGAATCATGTGATGTGAGATTGATTGATTGTGGAATATATGGGAAGTGGTTGAGTAGGGTAGGATGGTTTGGGTTTTTATGTTTCTATTACTGGTTGAGTGGCGTTGTGTAGTGGGACAGCAACTGGGTTGTGTTTTGTGTTTTACTAGTTGTGGTTTAGTTATATAGTGGTTCTGGAGAGTATGATTTGATGTGTTATGTAGGTTATGTGGTTGTGAGTTGAGGGGTGTTGCCTTATGTTGGGCACCATTACATTGATGAATTAAATAGTTCTTGGTAGGCTTGGGTGATAAGTGCGTAGGATGTGTGAGGTGGGATGAATTATCAACATTTTCTTCCACTTTTTGGATTTGTTGTGAGGCTGGTTGTGTATTGTGGTTGTTTATTTTCTAGGTAGGAATGTAATAAATGTTAAATTATTAACAATGTCAAAAAAATTTAGTGTTAATCAGCATACTTTTATCAACTTTTTATATCAATGTCATTTATAATGATACCTGCATTTTGGGGTAGTAGTAAGGTTAAGATATTATATGGTGGTTATTTTCATGAGAACCCAATGGTTGGGATGAGTTTTTGTGTCCTATATATATATTTGGGCTTTCTTGTGATTCAATATGCACCCCTCCCTAGTTCGAGAACTATGTTCTAAACAAGTACAATTATTATGGGGCGAGGATGTCTTTCCAAAAGATTATAGTGGTAGGATGGATGGATAGACACCCACTCTTCCTTGCTCACTCTTCCTGTAGGTGATATCCCAAGACTCTTTGTGAAGGTTTTGATTTATGAGTCCTAGGCGGGGGTGGGAGAGTTGTGATTCCCAAGTGCCTTCGAAATGAGTTGTGTTATGGATCCTACTAGTCTTCAGAATTTGGTTTGGCTCATGTCGTAGGTGTATGGGTGGGGTGTGATATTTTATGTGGCACATGTGTTTGTTGGCATGCTATGGCGTGGTTCTTTCGAAAGAGGTTGGAGCACCAGGATGTTTTTTATTTAGGGTGTGAGAGCGGTAAATTAGTTTGAAAGTGTTGTGGGGTGACCTATTATTGATGTGATTATTATATTATTTTACATGACTTTTGTTATTTGGTGTGCATGATTTTGTGTGGTTGGGTGGCATGTATACCTTATTAGGTGGATTTTGATTCTACTATTTCTTGTGGGGGATTTAGTATTATTATACACATGTGCATGAGAGAGACTTGTTTTCCCAAAATTGAACACTTTTATTCTCACCCATTGTGCATCTAACTGTTTTTATGTTTCCAGGAGGTCTAGAAGGATCGTTCTTGGTATCACTAGCTCAAACAGTGAAATAATTTTCTTGTAGCTGGTTAACTTTTTCAGGTATTTAATTTGGAGATTCCTATTTTGTAGCACATTAATTTTTATAACATGTTTGTTGGCTTGATTTTTTGCTATCTTTTATATTTGGAAAAGAGACTTCTTGTGATTGATATATATTATCTCTCAAACTTAGTTATTAAAAAAAGATAAATGTGTCCATTTTGTGAGATTTATATACCCTTGTAGCTAGTCACCACACTATGACCTACATGAGGTGGTACTATGAGGCCATTACCATTTGATCACCATTTCCAGCTCATGAGGGGATTCTTTGGTGTGTGAAATCATGAAATACCTATATAATTATTATTGAACAAATTTAATAGTGTTTGTAAAAATGGTATGTTTCAACATTCACCAAAAAAATAGTTATTTTCGAGAAATATAAAATAACCATATTAATGTAATATAATTTTGAATATATAAAAAATGTTCTATATTTTGTTAAACTATAACTCTATCATTCCAAAAATAAAATTTTAAATATACATAACAATATTCTTATTGAATTGTGTATTGAATTATTTTTCCGGATATATTGTTTGAAAACATCATTAAAGTATATTTTATTACATACCCCATTAAATAAATTCATCCTTGAATCTTAGTGATATATCAAATTTTTAATAACTTTGGATATTCATTCTGTATAGCTTCTCCAAGAACCAATAGTATCTTATTCAAGTGTTTTATTCCTACAATGTACATTCTTTAATATAGGTGCCAACTCCACAATATCTACTTTCATTTTTCAAAGTAAATGTACAGGCTCCTCATAATAATAGTGTTAGTTATCTCACTATATTTCCCATTATTTGATCAAATGCATTGGATCTAGAATATTTTTCCACTATAATGAAACACAGATAAGTTTTCATACATTATTAATGATGGGATACATTCAAAATTATTATAAACAACTAGAATTAATTACAATGCATAAAAAGTTCCAATTGACATTGGGTTTAAAATCCCCCATTTATCATACAGGTCAACTCCCTTTCATGTTAAAACCATCATGTATAAATGATCATAAATATGAAATTCAGTTTATTTACTTTGATTGTTGTGATAGGTTTTTTCCCATTATTGTATGATTTAATTTTATCCAAAATAGTTCACATTTTATTAGTTTTCCCTTCCAAATGTTCTGAGCTAACTAATATTATGTCTTGATCTTCTTCACATCATATTGGATTATGTAATATATTTATATAAAATTCGTCATATGGTTCCATCCAAATGATCATATGAAAACAACTATTGAATTAATATTCTAACAAAGGTAGAAACTGATCCCACATACCATTTTTGTAATGAGGGAATGACTGTATGGTATCCTGGAAATTTAAGATAGTTTTGTCTATATACTCATCCTTTTTGGAATGATAAGAGGTGATTGAAAATTTCCCAATGTTGAGAGACTATTTAAGACTATTCTAGAATTTGGATGTGAAATGAGGGTCATGGTTAGTTATGATTGATATATGTTCCACATGAATACTTTCAATTTCATTAATATATAGTTTATAAATGAGTTCACGGAATATATCTTCATTTATTAGTATGAAATGATATGAAATAGTAAAAAATCAAGGATCTTGAATATAGTGTAGTTATCCCATTTAGTTCTTAGATTTCAAGTGACATCTCCCCTAGTAATAATGAAAAACTACTATATAAGTATATGAATTTTTGTCATGACTCCCATGGGATGTTTTAAATTAGATATAACATATTGGAATAATATGAATCAGGAAAAATTTTATTAAATTAACCAATTCATAGAAACGAACCGAAAATGTTATCTTAAATCCTAATAGAGCTTTGTGCTCCATGGTGGATAGAGAAATTAGAAATATGTCCTTTTCTACTGGTGAGTTCTTCAATAGTGGCGTGGATGGAAGAAATAACTTCTTAAAAACATAAAAATCTATCAATATTTATTAATCCTATGAATTTTCTTTTATTCACTATATTATACTTCCTTTGTAAGTCCCCCTCATTTTTTTCAGGATGCCACTATCATTTGAAGTATGTATTTTCTTAAAGTTACATAGGCAATGAATTAAAGACCCATATTCATAAAAAACCCCATATCCAATTTTCATATATCTCAACAAATATGATTATTATTAATCCTCATAATTTTAAAAATAGTCTAGTCTCTCCTAATGAAACTATTATTAACCATTTATCCTTCCCATTGTAATTGTTTATCGAGAAATCGCAGGCCTTTAGATTTTTCAGACCAAATTCTTCTCTGATGAAGAGCTCCATCAAAGGGAATATATAATTGAAACTCAAATGTAATATATATATATATATATATTTATATATATATATCACGTTATTATCTATAGATGATGTCTATCAAAATTTTCCAGAATGTTTATTGTGGCTTATAGATCATATCTCTGAGTAGGACATTTCTATTCATGAAAAATCAATTCCCTTTATGCATATGTAATCACCATATCATTATATATAATTATAGAATCAAATTATTTCATTCTTGCATCACTATGTTTTACAGATTCTGAATTTCTAGATTGTATGGTCAATACTGGTGCAATAATCTATCTCGTCTTTATCTTCTTAAAAGAAATCCTCAAATTCCCTTTACCATGAGAATTCGGCCCCATTACATGCTATCTATATTAAGTTGTTTTCAGATTAGTAAAAACACTAAACAAACCCCTAATGGTAATATGCTATGTTTAGAAAACATTGGATATCAAAAATGATTATTTGTATTGGAAATACATTGACAACATTTTTCCTTGATGTGAAAACTAATATCCAATCCTAGATTAAATTAAGAGCATGAAAAGAAACATTATTAACCCAAAAGTCATACTTTCTATATTTCCTATAAAATTATTTTTTTAATATATAAGAAAAATTTCTAGATTAATCATTTTATTTATATTATATCAAATAATTATAAATGAATAATAATAGAAGGATAAAAATATTTCCTTGAATAAACTAATCATTAGATCCATAAAGGAAGTAGTATAATTAGTAAATACAAAATTAATTACAATAGGATCATAATGTCCATTGTTTTTTTTCAAATTATTCCATAGGAAGATCATCCATCATAATCTTAAGATGGTGATAACAAGATTGAGGATCCATATTTGAAAATTATTAGGATCAATAAATGTGATCAAACAATTGATGAAAAGATGGTAAATGATGTTAATTCGTTATATAAATGGAATTGAAACCAACAAAATTGATGCATAGTATCATAGACCCATCCAAAATTTTAATGATTTAAATGGGGGCTCCAATAGGTGAAGTTATAGGGAATATAAATCCCTTATCCCATAACATATTTAACTATTTAATTAACTCTACCTACTCCACTAACTTCATTTTTAGGTTATATTAGATATATTAATTTCACGTTGAATGATTTCAATAGAAAACTCAAATTCATGATCCTCTAGATGATTAAGAAATTAATCTAGAAAAACATCATTGTATTGGTATACCAAAGGTACCAAAACACCCAGTCATGAACCACTAGGTCTGAATGGGAGTGACTCATACACTCATTCATTCCATCCCATATTCAAGAGGATAATAATTATTTGGGATCACCTAATTCCGTCAGTGGGGGGACTATAACTCTATTATAAATCGATAGGATAAATAAAGATGTTATAACATATAAATTATCAAATAATAAAAAACTGCATAACCATAATAGTGATAAAAAATTAATAAAAACCTACCCATATATGAACGCTATGCTTGTCTCAATATATATACTAATAAAAAATGATCTATACTAAAATGAAAAAATATTAATTAAATAAATCAATGGATGTGTTTTTTAAAATCCATCCCAAATAATTTGAATATTTCTAATCTCGTTTCTCAACTATCCACCAAAGGGATATCCCCTTCTCTATGTCTATAACCATGAACTATATATGTCCAGAAAAATGATTAAGTATTTCATGAGTGAAAGACTCACCTTATAACCACAAATAATCATTAACATTAGTGTATAAGGTATATAGGTTCATTTCTAAAATGTGAACAACATTTAGATATAAATGCTTTTCTAAAACATGTACAAAATATATACTAGTCATCGAAGACCAACTATACCGTCCTTGGAACAATTTATGAAGAATCATTGCTTATATTCATGAAAATATACCTCTATATATATCTTAATAGAATTTGAAAAATCCTACTAGATATGATATCCTATTAACATTCATTTCAAAATCTACCTAAAACAAATGAAAGGATATCCCAAAATTGTGTGACACATCTAGCTAACTCGTTTAACCCATGTACATGTCGATGTATGTCTGTCACGCCCCACTCAATGGATAATAAAAATAATCTAAACCATCATTCTCATATATATAATAATGAAGAACAACAAATAAGAAAATAATTAAAATAAAAGATTAAAGATCACATCTAGTAAAAAATTATCATATATAAAAGATCATATTTATGCAACATAATTATTGATCAAGGATATACTCACAAATAGAATGTGATCAAGAAAAAACATGATTCTTATAGAAATACATGTGTTCCTTCTAAAATTCCAACAAAATGTATACTAAATGTGTGACTGTGAAGATACATTTACATCATGTTTGCAGATGGGAAACTACATGGTTCATCAAGGTACCATCACTTCAATAACATCCACTTTTTTTTATTCAAAATGCATGATATGTATTCTTAGATCTTATTCTATATATATTTATTCATGTCTAAATTAAAATGAAAAATGTGATAACAATTTCTCACTCTATGAGAGAATATTATTTGACTATTTTACCCCTATAGAGAGAAATGTTTTTCTTCATTAAAGGAAATAATAATTAATATGTGATATTAAAATTACCTCTCAATAAATATGTTGGATAAGCATGATAAAATAATTCATTATATTTCTTCATTAAATCATGATTATTATCAATGAAGATTATTTTTCATACTTTTACATAATTAATTAGTATAAATTTATTTGTATCCACCCCTGTAAATAAGGAAAAAATAATATTAAATCCCACTATAAATTATTTTTTTATAGAGCATCACCCAAATATGGGAGGGAGGTTGAGGATTTTTCCACACCAATCGATTTTATGAAGAAATATTTTTGATAAAAAAAGGCTTCACTAGACACATATAAAGGAATGTTGGGGATTCTTGGAGTAAAGAGGATATTAATAACAATTATGGAATATAGTGGTTAGAAAATTTTATAGAATACCAAACATGTATAGATGATATTTGAAATATATGATCACATTGAAGGAAATCAAGGTTTTTTGAAACTTCTTCTACCCTAACATGATATATATTGTCTATTTAAGGTTAATATAAATTGATTCTTTTGCGGATGTTTATATTTTTATATTTATTCCAAAAACCAATATAAAAGAAAATGATACTAAGGAAAAACTTATTTTGTTATTGAAAATGTGATGATATAATTATTTAGAGAAGGTTGAACCTTACAAGAGTATGGTATACCCTTATGGAATGGTTCATATTGCCTTTATGTGAGTTTTTGAACTCTCAATTTAACCTTAAAAAACCATTAAAACTAAGAAGATACCCTTATATAGGGAGGGGACTAAATGTAAAAATCAATCATAATTCAATGTGAACCTTAAAAACCCAACCTTAAATTTATGAAACGCCTATGTTCCCTTAAATAACATTTAAAATATCAAGGTTACCTTTCCAAATTGAGTAATTAATTATCCTTTCGTTTTTCAATAGCATAAGGAACATTTATGAAACTAAAACATTACCACTATTAAACTCATTTTACTCGTGGGATATGTAACACAATGAGATTTTATGAAATATTTTTATCCAAATAAATTCAATTACTTCAATATTTTATATTAAACACAACATAGTGTTTTAACGAACCATTATATGATATGAATATTATAATTATGACATGAAAAATATAAAAAACCCTGAAATTTGTTGATATGTATAAGAATAACAATATTTTTATAATTAATTGTTATTTTATTCTATAAATTATTTATATTTATAGGTTATTATATAAATTTAGGTAATTTATTTATATCATATGATTAAATATTTTATCTCAAAAAATTATTTGTCTGTATTTTTATGAAAAGTTGTTGATTTTTTTTGAAACATTCAGAAAATTTAATTGAAAATTTTAATTTTATTTTATGAATTAAAATATCCAAATTATATTATTTTGAAAATTTCATAATTTTCAAAAACGTTTATTTTTTCCATCATTAGTAGAAAACATAGATTTTTTTTAAAAAAATAGCCTTTTAGTTTAATGAATTGTCAATGTTATATATTTTTTAAAAGTTTTATAAATTCAAAAAAAAATTAAATAGTTTTATTTTACCAATTTGGTCATTTTAATCAAATTGGTGATATCTTTCGATATTAAATCATTCAATAGTTATTATAATCTTTTTTTGGAAAACAAATTTTTTTGTCAAATTTACGAATTAAAATTTATTTAAAAATTTCAAGTTATGTTACATGAGTTTATAAAAATGTATTACATAATATTAATGAAAATAATTAACATAATATAATAATTTCAACTAAATTTGCTGTAAAATTAATATTAATAAATTAAATATCGTCGTTATGTTTAAACCTATTATACCAAGGGGTAAACAAAATAATGGTATGAAACTTATAATATTTCCCATTTCACATTTGATAGAAATATTTCTCATTTATCACCAAAAAGTTTTGATAATAATCTATTTTGTTTCCATTTTTAATTTTTAAAACATGGTTAAACATTTTAATTTTAAAATATTCAATGTAAGACTTCTCCCCCCACATATAAATTGGAACCTAATATTCTATCCTCTTAACACAATAAAAACCCTATTAAATCACCAATTATTACCCAAATAACTTCCATAAATCCAAACTCACATCATAGTAGCCTTAGTTTGATAATAAATCCAAACTTATATGATTTTATGAGTGATCATAATGGATTTATTTGAAAAAGATGGGTACTCACTAACCATATATTTTCAATTAATTTCTTACTCGATCTCTATAAAATATTCATCAAAAAAATATCATAAAGTAACATAAGTTTCTAAATAATAATATTATGTTTTGAAATTAATTTAATCGAAAAAACTTACCTCCTCTTCCATCAAAAGGAAAATGAATCCGTCCATTTTTTGTATGGTGGACTACAATCTCAAGAATAAATGTATTTTGTTTTCTCTCACTGACTCTCATTGTTAGATATATAGATGTACATAACATATTTATATGATATTTTTACCATAATAATACATATTTAATTATTATATAACGTAATACATGTTTCTTTCAATTCTTTGAGAATAAGATAATGTTTCTCATTTTCATGAATATTAAAGCCTCGTGAAGTATTGTGATTCCTTTTTCATTTACGATTGATATGTGATGTTATATAAATAAATTTAATTCCAATATGGGATATATATGACATTCTAATAAATTTTGAATAGCGATATATTATTTTCCTTCCTTTTTTTACATTGGAAATCTAAATTGAAATTATAATAATCCATACATAAGACCGACCATCTATAAAAAACGATGTCATTAATTATAAATATCTATCTATTATGGAGTATAATAAATACATATATAATAAATATATTAGATATTAATATAATGGGTATAATTAAAAACATTTTTAAAAAACATTAAATATAAATGGAATTCAAATAAAAAATTTAATCAAACAAGAATTAAGAACTTATTACCTGAAACATGATTTTAAAAAGGTATTGTTAATAAACAGGTAATAAAATCTCATAAGTATAAAATATATGGTACGATATAAGAAATTATTATTTTGGAATAAATATATAATTAACCAATATTTATTCCACGCATGGTTTGAATGTATATTAATAAATTCAATACTTATGCTATGGGATTTATAGTCAATTCATTATTTATGGGAGAAATATGTCATATTAACCATAGGCTTGAATTGTGTGGTGTATATATAGACACATTGAAGAGTTATTTCATGGTTATACTTATTTCAATGTTATTTAATGTTTTATTTAATGTTATTTTTAAATGGTTCTTATAATTCCAAAAGTCACAAAAATGGTAAGCAATTAATGATATAATTTAATAATTTAATGTGGTTGTTTTTTATTATGATTAAAATATTGATATAATATGATATATCTATCATGATGATTATAAAATTTTTTCCTCCCAAATTATTTAAATAAAATAAAAAATTTTTCTCTTCGATTTTCCTCACATTATGTACTTAATATTTGAAATGATTGTTTTAATGGGAAACCGAATTTATATTTATTTTTTTTAGAATAATTCTTGTTTCAAATCCATGTTTTTAAAAAAAATCATAAATTTTATTATTATTATTTTTTAAATTCCTTTCTCCAAATGATTTCTTTTTAAAAAAATTGGATTAAATTGGATCTTTCCTTCATTTTCATAATAATTATCTCTTTACGTTTACTAAAAATAAGACTAACTTCCCTCCCTTTTTCTAAATTAATGATTTAATTGTAATATTACTATTTTTAAGGTTATATTCAATGAAAATGTTTTCTTTAATAATTGGTATGTTTTTATACTCAAATGAGTTATTTCAAATTTAAAATTATATTTTTATCATGGAATATTCGACATGATCATTCAATATCATTTTCCATCAAGGATTAAATATTTTGAATCTTTATATAACTTACTAGGGATATGATTCAAGGATAATTTTTTTCATTATTTGTATGGTCTATTTTTATTATAATATTATTTTTAGGAAAATCATTCCTATTTTCATGGGTTATGATATTATTAATTGTTGAAATTTGTATAGAAAATAATTCATTTCTATAGGTTATGGAATTATGAGATTATTATGAAATAAATTTATTTTCTTGGTTGTCGATATAATGAATTTTATATAATCTTTTATAATAGAATTTTTTGGTTTCCATTATAGAATGGTAGTGACATGATATCTAATGATGTTAGTTATTTTATTATTATAGTTGGTGGTCACGTTATCCCCTGTATGGATGGGACCTATATATACCTCTGATGAATTGGGTAAATATTATTATATCATGGGATAAATAGAAGAGAATGGTCATTATACCAATTTATATAACTTATTTTTTCCATTATGATAGCCAGGAGAGTAATAAATGAATTCACTGATTGTTCAGAGAGTCATATAGATCCAGTACGATTGAATTGGGAGAGAACCATGGCAACTATGATGTATTGTGGATTGAACCAAATCCTCTAGGATAATCCTAGAATTTACCCTTGACCAATAAAGAAATTATTTTCTATACTGATGTCTATGTAAAAAAATATATATCTTATAAAATTTCTATGCTCTCATGGCGTATTTCCCCTAAT
Source organism: Viscum album (assembly GCA_963277665.1). NCBI lineage: Eukaryota > Viridiplantae > Streptophyta > Magnoliopsida > Santalales > Viscaceae > Viscum > Viscum album. The sequence goes on from OY728128.1 coordinate 67,974,372, forward strand.
TCTCATACGATTTATGTATTATAAACATCCATGTTCTTCTCCCTTTCATAGTATTATCATATAACACTTCAATAGTATGGTTTTTGAATGTTAAGATCATGTTCTTGTACCATTTTTCTCAAGGGTTGATTTTGTGATCATTGATATGTACCTTGTTAACCCTTACTAATCATATGACATCACAAAATTTTATGTTTTATTTCCAAATTTTATGATTGAATTTATTATATATTGAAGGTCCATGTCATGATCTAGTAATTAAGATGTATGTGGGAGGGGATGTATAACTCTTATGTATATATTTTATATATATCTATGTTTCCAAAGGCACTAGATCATAACAATTATCACATGGTCAATTATTCTATGAAATTAATATTTATTTAATAATATGTAATTTATATATATGGGAATCATGGTTCTATTTAATTTTTTTCAAAGAATATTTTCTTTACCCGTTGGAAACATAAATGAAATAAATATTGTGATAAACCTTAGGATAATCTTAGTATAGAAAAACATCATATGGTTTGGCAAAGAAATGAGTTCGGAATCCTATAAAATTATACCCAATACTAGAATATATATGTAGAAGATTCTCTATCACTGATATAAATATGGGTAATAAAACATTATGGTTTCATAGATCTAGACGTCTTTATCACTTGGTGGAAGACTTTGGGACAATCCTCACATGAGGATTGATACTCCTAGGGGATTATGAACAATGGTGGATTATTTGAATGATGATCTATAATGATCTATGTTAAACATTTGGTGTCAAATTTGGAATAGTTTATGTCATTATTTTGACCAGTTATGAATTATCCATCACTGTGATTCATGATTCAGGACTGTCATCCAAATTTTTTTGGTATTACATAGACATTGAAGTCAGAAAATGATGTTGGGGTAGGGGTTGGTATCCCCCAATAAGGACGGATCATTTTTTTCATAGTCATATATATTCATATTTAACATGAAAAGTGAATTGCAAGGGAAATTCATATCCCTAATGAATGTATGATGAATTATTAGAAAATACACCAAATTTTTTGACAATTTTATATCATGTATTTTATTCTTCCCCGATTAATGTTTGTGAGAATGTGCTTCCAATTATTTTCAATGTCCTCCCTCTAATTGAATTTCATTTTATCTTAGGAATGTATTGGATTTATCTACATAAAAAAGACATGAATTTCTATAAAAATAAGTCCTATTTTACATGCTTAAATATTTTATGAGCATATATTAGTTTGATGAAAAATGTGAACTTGTTGTGGAGATAAAATCCATTTTGAGGGTCTTTATTCCAAATCAAGAGGGATTTTTTATCTCTTATGTTTGGGTGAAACAGATCATCAATTATATTAATTTATTGGGAATTCTTTGATGAGGTTTCTGAAGATATTATTATTTTCAATCCAATAGGTTATCTTTAGATCCAAACAAAACTCATACATGGTCCCACACCTAATTCAATGAATAACTATATAATGGGCTTATTATAATTGAATGCATTATAGATGATACTCATGGGGAACCATGACATTGGATTTATTCAGATCTATGTCTCTATATGTGATGGACCTATTATTTTTTATAGAACGAAATATGGATTGATGAAACAATGCATTCATTATTAGGAGCTCAAAAAGATCAAAATGTAGAAAAACTATCCTCAAACCTTAATTTATGAATTTTTTATCACATTTGATCACTAAAATACATTTCCAGGATTGAACATAAAAATTAACGGCGTAAATTGTTTCTCAAGATAGGGAAAAAAACTAGGGAATAATTATATATAATTTACTAACACTGTGATTTTCTAGTGATTAAATTTTATCTTACTTATACCCACACTATGTTTATGGAGTTAATGAATATAATATTTTGAGATTAACATGAGTAGTTTTTGTAGTATTTATAGATGATATTATCATTTATATAATTTGTAATGAAGATCATGAATATTTTTCTTGAATATTATAGAAGGCCCTAAGAAAGGATAAAATTTAATCACTCATTACAAGTTTTTAGTGATAGCCAAAAATGGTTTAATATTGGGTCATATAATCTCATTTAGTGGGATATTAGTGGATATATCAAAAAGAGGATGTTTAATTTTTTCATGGAAAACCCATGAAAACTAAGATTCAATTTTTCCCAAGTTTTTTGGATATTAAAAATAGTTTTAATATAATTTTAAATTACTATCTAATCTATTCACCATGTTAACTAATAAGAGATCGATTCTCTTATAGATAGATAAATGTGAGGAAAATTTCAATAAATTCCAAAGAAAATTAGTCAGTTTACATATTAATACATTAATCATTAGTGTAAAAGGGTTTTTAATCTCCTGTTGTTCTTCTACTAAGGTATTATGATGTATTCTCGTGAAAAAATACCTTATTATAGGTTATAAATTATTGATATTTAATTTTAATTCTACAAATAACCAAAATCATGATTTGGTGTCAACTACTATAATTATAGAATTAATTTTACAAATATACGTATTTATATATAATGATGTTATATATATATAATATGATAAGAGTGTAATGTATATATACACATAGAGAGAGTTGAATATGTCTTAGAGAATATGGTCAGAGAAGATAAATGACTATGGAATCATAATTATTTACAACACTAGGAATGTGAACATTGTGATTGATGATTGTAGATTAATGGATCATAATAGAATATATATTTTGAGTGTAAAAAAAGCTCTAGTATTTATGGATTTTTATCGGATGGATCATGAAATCCTAATGAAATTGGATAAAAATTATCCATCTCAAATATTGTTTCCACCATATATCATAGGGAATACTAAATAGTTGGAAAAGGATGATTTATTTCTTTAGTAGATGGTTATACATGGCCTTATTCTTATCCATGATTTCAATGGAATGATATGTTTTAAGAACCATGTAGGTGTTCCCTACATACCATATTTTATTAGAGAGAGAGAGAGAGATTATAGGATTTTAATAGATATCCAACAACTATTTATCATGGATATACAATGATATATATATATTTGAATGATTTTTTTTGGGATAATAATGTTTAGAGATGTTATAGAGTTTGTACCTTTGTTGTTTTAATGTTATCAAGTCATGGTTGAGAAAAAAATAAGGTGATGGTATTACAATTTACCATACAATAATGGAAATGGGAAAACACAATAATGATTTTTTTCAATGGAGTCAAAAAAAAATATAGGTCATAATACAATATATGTTTTTGCCAATCAGCTTACAATTTTAGCACACTTCATAATTATCAGATAAGATTTTTCTCTAGATTATATTTCTTGAATATTATTATGGAAGTGTAATGTTTTCATGGTGTACCGAATTCAATTGTATCTAATCTGGATATGATGTTTTCATTTATGTTATAGAGAATTGTTTTTCAATTTCATGATATGGTTTTGAATTTCATCCCAATGTATCATCCTTAAGAGGGTGATAAATCTAATTAAACCAAAAAAACAAAATGATATTTTGAGATCTTATATTATGTATTTCAAATTTGGTTAGTATCAACACCTTCCCCTAGTTGATTTCCTTGAAATAATAGATTTCAATAAAAAATTCATCGGTGTCCTTATGAATCACTCTATGGAATGATGTTTAAATCACTATTGTGTCGGTATGAAGTTTTAGATTGAAATATTTTGGTTATAGTGCTAATTGAATAAATGAACTGGATGGTTGGAGACATTTATAAACAATTAAGGGTACAACAATGATGGTTGAAAATTTGTGCGATCAATCACCAACATTTTTTGTATTTTGAAGTTAGTGATAATTGTTTTGTATGAATTTATCCATATAATAAGGTAATGTGATTTGGAAACAAGTCTAATATATTCCTTATTTATATATCCATCTCTAAAAATCTATATCACATCTGAGTGATAACTTATATCTTTTTGATTCTATTGGACATCTGGTTGGTTCATGATGTGTTCCATGTATCACTCATTATTAAAATAACTATTTGATCCATCAAAAGCACAAAACTAAAGGTCATACCCTTGGATCTTGTAATGTAATATAATAAATAAATCGTACATATCCAATATATTATATTTAATTAGAAGCAAAAAATCTAACTCACCAGCTAATATGTTTGTGGTGAAACAAACAACTTGATGATACTACGTTGAAACATAAAGTAGTAATGAGGATTATGTATTCTAATTTTTTGGAACCAATTATATTTAATTGAGAGGGTGGAATTAATTTAAATTTTTTTAAATTTATAAAATATATATTTTGTAAAACTTAATTTAAAATTCATTTAATTTGTTGATCAATTGGGTTACGCACTTCACTATGTTTTAACAAACAACGATGTACTATTAATATTAGTATTTAAATATAACAGTTATAACTTATCTGCTAAATTTGGGGGAATAAATATGAATAACCATTTAATCAAATTAATTTCAATAATTTTAGTAAATTATTATATATTCATAGAAAACTATGTGATTTTTTAAAGTCATTATTTTGTTTGAAAGTACTATCTTCTAAGAAAAATTATTTAAAAAAAAATTAATTGTTTTAATCATTTTTATTTGATAAAAAATTATAAATATATATTTGTAATAAAAATTTTGAAAATAATATAAGGATTATTTGTTTAATAATTTTAATAACGGATAATTTTTAATGATTATTGACATATATTTATTTTACCTTGAAATATAATTTTTTTATACATGTAGAATGTTATATCTTGTTTATTTTTTATAATGTAATAATAGTTCAATTATGTAATTTTTAAACCAATTTAAGTCAATTGATTAAACATTTAAGTTTATATATGATATTAAAATTTCGATACATGGGAACATTTTATCTTTGGAAAACCATTTTTCCCTCACGTCTACAAGTTTATATTTAATTACACTTTTTCATTTTTATGAATAAAATTTGAAATTTAACGATTCCATATTTTCAATTATAATAATTTATAAAATATAAAATTTTCAATATTATTTTATCTCTAAATTTGAACTAAAAATTTTTAATTACATTTTATATGGTTAAAATAGGTTTATAGGGGGAGAGCGAACTAAATAATTAATGGGTATATTGCCCTAAACACTTATCCAATTCTATTCAATATATATATTTGTACCTTATAACATATAAAGTATTATAATAATCTCTTTTTTATAATTTTTTAATATCTAAATCACGGGAACACATTATTATTTTAAAAAATTCTAACATTGTCCCCTACCCCAATTATAAAAGGGTACCCCATCTCCTATCCTATTAACAGATTTAAATTCAATTGGATCATCCATGACCTTCCCAAATCCGATAATCAATTTCCTCACCACATCAAATAGTTCTTTGTTATATTATTAAAACCACCTATAAGGAAATTAGCTATACGCCTAAAGATGTTTTCTAAAGAAGAGGTATGTTCATTAAGAGTGCATTTTAGATTTACATATTCATCTAAATCCTTGAATTATTCTTCAACCATGATGACGTAATAATTTCAATAAGTCCCATAAATTAGGACTTATAAATTTAAAGTAATTATTTAAATAATTATCATCTTTCCTGAAATTGGAAATGAAACTGTTGCTCTTGTTTATGGTGGACTACTAATTCACGAATCGAGGTATTTCATTTTCAATCGCCAACTCTCATGGATTTATAAAAAAAATGGATTCCACATATCTATATGATATTTTTTAAAAAAATTATAAAGTTTTAATTATTATATTTTATTACATAATTAATTTCCATTCCTTGGGATTACGATAATATTGATTGTGTATATAGTGGACAACGACCTTGCTAAGTGATGTGATGCATTTTTTACTTAAAATTTATTTGGTATGTAAAAATAAAAAAAATTATAATAATATGTGATAAATATGGAATAATCTTTTCTATATAATTATGATATATTTTTAATCTTAATTTATTTCCTTCTGTCATGAAAATTGGAACATAATTATATCATATGTATAAACCACCATCTCTATAAACAATGTAATTCCATTTCTATCTAAATATTTAATGTCTAACTATAAGTACTTATATAATGAAAATATTTTATATTTATATTGGGGTTAACATAATTTTGATTATGTAACCATGCTAACTGAAAATGGACCAAAAATAAAAAACCAAAACATATATGAAAAAAAGAATTTATTAACCCAAAGGTGATTTTAACAAGGAATTGTTAATAAACATACCATAAAAAAAATATGTAAATCAAATATTGTATGATATTGTAAATTAGGTTTCTATAATGGATATATAATAACATTATATTTATTATATATGTTATTTGACTATGTATAAAGGAATTCAATACATAAGGTATGGGATTTACAGTACCACTTTTTTCATTGAGATGTATGTCAAAATCACCAATGATATCATTTGTGTGGAGTATTTAAATACCATTTTACATGATAAATCAAGAATCTCTTTAACATACTTGTCTTTAATAATTCATTACATGTCATTCATCAATGGTTTTTATAATTCAAATGTTACCAATGTGATAATGTTTTTATGATAAAATATCACCATTTAACAACATTGTTTTTTATAATGCTTCCAATAATGAACTCATATTATATATCTATAAGTAAACTAATGAATATTTATTATCCATTTTTTATTTCATAAAAATATTTTGTTTTCTTTTCTTTTCATTCTATTTTTAGTAGTATAAAATAATTGTTTTTATAAAAAATATAATTTTTTATCTATTAGATGGAAAATATTTTTTATTAAAAATACATGTTTTATAAAAAATTCAAGAATTGAATTCAATGAATTTTATATTTTTGGCCATGATTTATATTTTAAAAATAGAGTTAAAAAGAATCATCCTTTCATTTTCCAAAAATGTCACATTTTTGTTATTAAAAATATAAAAGGAATAATTGTTCTAGAATGTACCACATAAATGATATTTTATATTATTATGACTACTAAATTATTTAAATCCTCCTTTGAAAATTTTATATTTATTTTCAATGAAAAGGATTTCATTAATATTTTGGAATTTTTTATATTTTAAATAGGCTCATTCAATGTTAGAATTATAATTCTTATATGAATTGTTCCACCTGTTCATTAAAAATTATCTTCTATCTAATATTAAAAACACTGATTTAAATTAAGCTTTACTGGTCTTATAATATGATGATACCAATATTATTCATTCTTTGGTTGGTTTAATTGTATTATAAAATGATATATATAAAATATATTCCTTTTGTCATGTGATATTCTATACTGAATTTTTTCTGAAACTCATTAATTTTAAATGAGCAATTCAATGAGGAAATTGTAATAAAATACATTTATTTTGAATGTTTATGATAATTTGAAGATTATATTATATTTTTGGACACCAATTTTTGGGTTTCATTCTGTAGAGGTAGTAAAATTAAAACAAAGAATGGTTATAAAATTATAACCATGGATGGTGGTCATCTTCTAACATAGGATGGTTGTGATCTATATCACCTTCTAATAAATTTTAATTGTATTAATATATCATTATATAAGAATGTATCCCATAGGGAGTCAATATAGTTTAATGGGGGTATTTTTCCACTATAATAGACATTAGAGTTAATGGTGAATAATATGATTCTTTGGGGTGGGAAACCAGTCAACTATGATATCGTTAGGAGTGAAGCATGACTACTACTATTGTTTGAGTAGTGAACCAAATATAACATTATATTCCTATGAATTATCCTTGAAAAATATGTAATCGATTTTATATTATTATATGGACTCATAAAATATGTGTTTTCTTCATAAATTATTATATTATAATTTATTTTATCTAATACTATTATGATATTTTTCTTATGAACATGAAAAAATTATTTTAGGAAACAATATTATGATCAATGATATACATGGATTGGATTTCTAATTTTTTTTCACATGTTATTGTACCCTCATACACATATTACTCAAATATTATTATTTTTATCTCCCTTTATTAACATTATAGTGCATTTGATCTCACCCATTTTTATATTTCCTTTTAATTGGATTCGAATAAAATAATATTTATTTTTGGTGAAGGAAGTGTACTATATATAAATAATTATGGGGATGATAAAGTAGAATTCTTAGGAACAAGTTTTCTATATATCCATATGTCCAAAGTCAGTAGACCTAAACGATTATACCATAGAACAATATGTTCTGTATTCAATTCCATCTAATAAGATATAATATATATATATATAGTAAGTATGGGTTGTTATAGGATACCTTTTTGCTTCCTTAGGAATAAGTGGCATACCCTTATAAATCCTCTTGAAGCCCTACCAAACCCTTATAGAAATAATGTAAATAAGAAGTTATCCATCAAAAAATAGAAAAAACCCTCTATAATGTTATACGGAACATACCCTAACAAAGAACCAATTCTATATGTAAGGGTAAAAAAGGGGTTAATTTTTTAAAATTTTAAAAAAAGTATTAATAATTGTAACCAAAAAGGGTTTCCAAAAATGAAAATGTTACATTTTTTCACCTATAATGGATTCTCATCTAGGATTTGTTTTTCATCATGGATTTTATCTAAAAATATTTTCTGAATCCAATAGATCAATCATGGAAACTTAATACCACACAAACACACACAATGTTTTTCAAAAATGATTAACCTAGCAGTATACTCACCAATATAAGGAAAAAATACATTAAAAATATAAAACATCCAAGTCATGCAGCCTCTACAAAATTTTATTCACATCCACATATATACTCCCATAAATATAATAAAAAATAAGAAATTAAGAAAAAAATAATATATACACTAAAGGATATAACATAATTTCATTAGTATTCTAATTATTTGATCTCTAATTAATCCCAGTTCTCAAATTTTATGTAAGATGAACATACACACCTATCATGGTTAGTGAATACATGAAAAATAGAGTAAATTAATATATCCACATCATGTTCATCATTGATGGTTTATTTCTAAAATGGTAACTTAAAACTAAAATACACAAATTCCCCAATGTATGGACACTCAGAGGTCCTATATACAGTGCTAGTTGGCCATTGACATAATTACCCTCCCTAAGTGTAACAAACCAATTATTGATATAAAATACATTGGAATATTCTTAAAGTTATTCCAAAGTAGCGCCTTCAGACGGCGTGCGATTCTGAGACCCAGTGTGGCCGAAATTAAAATTAATGTGCGTTCACACTAGGCATGCCAAATGGGATAACTCCAAAACAATCATCTGGATCTGAAATACGAGTCTACGAATGGGTATAAAATGGGGTGTTTACCCTAGGGTCGACATAAATCATGTTCGCGCGGGATGTTGGGACCCCACGCCCATTACCGGAACGTTAAATAGATAAAGAAAATAATTAATTTATTTGTTAAATATATTAACTCAATTATCTCATGAACCATTGCTTTGATGGGATATCTGAGGGCACCATTGATTTCATATAATGTCGTTTACCCTAGGAGGGGTATATGTTTCATGGGCGCGGGCCTTCTGTGGAAAATGCCACGAGAGGTGTTTCCGTAATTTGGTGGCCTCAGACGTTAAGTTTAATAAAATTTGAATGCAGACTCAGATTAAAAGTTTGAGATCTCTTTTGTGCTCGGGAGGTGGTTTTTACCCTATGGGAGGCTTATCTTAGACCCCATCGAGAGTTTCAGATGTAGGATAATTCTGGGGTGTGTATAATTAATTATGTTTTTATTATGTGTTTTCTTATTTAAACACTCAACACCCTCCTCCTTCCAAATTTTTCTTCCCCCTAGCGGAAGGAACTCAACCAAGGAAGCATCACCCTCCTCTATCCTCTTCTCTAAGGCAGCTATGGATTCAGTGAAGGATGATCTCTTGCGAAGCTTCGGGCTATGCCCACGAGGTAGGATCTATCATTTTCATTTTATTTTCCCCGTGTCATCATCTTTGTGCTTACTTTTATTCTTTGAATATCTACATGATCTTTGAGAAAATCCCGTATTTGCGTAGTAGTTTTTCTAAACTATCCAACGCATACTTTAGTTTTAAAATCCGAGTCCCAATGCACTCTTAGTTGTCCGCTGAAATCAGCGGGTTTTAGGGTGTTCTTCCAACAATCCAGGGCTTTTCCAGTAGTTCCGCGCGGTCCCCGGTGGGTGTTGATGGCAGAGTACTGCGTCATGGGGGGGGATCTTAAGTGGTGGCGGCCTTCGGTGGCTCGACAGTAGGTTGGTCGGCCAGCTCCTCGGCAAGCGGAGCGCGGAGGTAGTGTGCATTGCGAGCGGGGAGCGTGGAGGCAGCCATGACGCGGACGGCAGAGCAGTGAAGCGCCTATGTGCGGGGGCCTTAGCTGGGGCCGACAGTGAGAGGGATAGGACAGACGGCCGGCTGGAGGGCGGGCGTGTAAAGCCAGGGTCGCGCGACATGACCTTATGGGGGACCGCGGACTCTCCAGCGGTGGGTCACAGCGTGAAAAAATAGTCTAACGGCACTGGCCAGTCTGTGGAAACATAAAAAAGGTTATAATAATAATAATAATAATAATATTTTTATTGTTATGTAAATGATTTATAATTGATAAATCATTCATTGGGAGCCTTATATGGGCGTTGTCTATGGCGACACATTCCTTGAATCGAGGTGAGCATTTTGAGATGTTTTTGGCGGTTTTTAACTCCCTGTATGGGGGCCTCGGTGGCACGACGAATACGTTAAGTGGATTGACGTTTTTCTGGGAGTTCATGTTTTGTGCGGCGCAGACACATCCGACGATAGAATTGAGTGTCGTCAGTAGCGTTGTGACCCTGGCTTTGAGGCAAGTATTTCCAAGGGGATTTCGGGTGTTGAAACTGGAGTAGAGGAGTGGGCCCTACGGCCCGTATTTTGAGCTGTGAGCCGCGTTTCATAACTTTTTCATTAGACGTCCATTTGGGGCATGCGAGTAGTCTATTCTGGGTGTTTCTTCGAGGGAATTGCAATACCACAAACCGCCTACTTTAATTCTGCACGAGGGTGCGAGCCCCGCGAGGGACGTTTTGGGAGTTGTCGGTGACTTACAGCTTTATCACCGGGTATCCGTTTTGGATAAGTGAATAGTCTATCTTGTGTACTTTTCTTAGAGGATCACAACGTTGCGATCCATTGGCAGCGCTTTGGGCCTGCGATGTGGGACCCACACAGAACCGCTCAAGTTCAGTATGTCGGAACACATCTTTTTCTACGGATATCCATCCCACTCAAGTGAGCAGTCATATTGACGTGCTTTTTCGAGGGGATCACAATGGTGCGATGCACCCGATTATTTTCGAAACCAAGGATCGGGATCATGGGACGTCGTTCAGGCGTAAAACAGTGTTGGCGACTTTTCCATCAGATATCCATTTGAGGCAACTAAGTAGTATATATCGTGTTCTTTTTCGTGAGGATTACATCAGTGTAATGTGTTCAGGTGAGCGGAGCCTCTTATGAGATCTTATTAAACGTGGATATTTGAAGGGTGCTCTGGTGGCGGTTCTTCTTACTGTGATTAAAAGCGAACCCTTGGCTCGCGATCATGTGCACTCCCGTTTGAGTTAAGTAAATGTTTGAAGAGTTGTAGTTGGCCATGCCTGGGCCGATGAGGTGGAAAGTTGGAGTTGTTACGTTTACGCCTTTTGCGTTGACATTAGGTTCTGTGTGCACGATAGCATTTGGGATGAAAATGTGGTATACTCTAAGAGTATACAAGAATGCTTGGAGGTACTAGTGGTTGCTTTTTCATGAGAATGTTTGTGCGCTTGGTTGGATTTGACTTGGGGCCACACGTTGTGTGGGCCCCATGTACGTGTCGTGTTCTTCTTTGTATACCCTTGACCTCTCGTGACGTAGAGGGTCCCTCAGTTATCATTTGTTTGACCAGCTGGGTTGAGTTTCCCCTGGTTCTATTCTCGTTTGTTTGACCTGCTGGGTTGAGTTACCCCTGGTTCTGTTCTCGTTTGTTTAACCAGCCGGGCTGAGTTTACCCTAGTTGTGTTCTCAATGGTTTGTCCAAAATAGTTTCATTAGGTTCCCTATTAGAGTTCATGTGGATTCAGTGTGACCAACACATTATGCAAGAACTGATCCACTACCGAGGAGGCTGTTTCTACCAGGGTTAGCTAGTGAGGTACCATCCAGCAGGGATTACCAGTGAGCTACCATCTAGTAGAGATGGCTAGTTGGGTACCATCCAGGAGGGATGGTCGGTATAGCGGTGTTCACGGAGCAGTCCCATCTAGCAGGTATAGCCAGATCAGTTCTGGGTTTACCTCCACTAGGGGTGGGATGTGGTCCCCGATGCCGGGTTTACCTCCAGCTGTGCTGAGATATAGTCCACGATGATGGTTCCCAGCCTCCCTACAGTGAATTACACTTTTATGGGACTAGGCATTGGGACTCGTTGACGAATTTATCAGGGTCCCCCTCCAGTGGATTACCGTTTTACGGGACTGGGCAGTGTGGCACCCATCGATTTTTATTGAGTCTCCCTCCAATGGGAACCCATTGACTTCCAGGGATTACCCTCCAGCGGGGCTGGGCAGGGGATCTGTTTTCGACTTTGAGGAGACCTCTCAATTGCGGGGCAATGATGAGGTGTGGGTTTACATTCCTTTATAACTCTCAAGTACGAAAGGTGCTTTAACCACCGAGACACATCCTTGTGACGTGACCTAAACCTGTGGAGGTGAGTCAGTGCCGCCCAAAGAGGATAGTGGCAAGGTGCGGTGATTTGAGCCCCTTGACATGCTATCTGGGGCTGACATGCAGGATTCTGGACATCAATGGTGTTTACTTCTAGGACTGTTGGATACTCAGATTATTGTACTGAGCTATGGGATGGAGATCCCCTTATGACCTTGTTCTCGTTTCTTGACAGATCATATATATATATGTATATACCTTGTTCCAGTACCCATTTCATGGGCATGGTTACACAATCTCCAAGAAAGGGGAAGACGATCAGGGTATTCCACGTTCTTTTCGTGTCTAGATTCTCGTGGTTGGACATGTGTCCTCTACGACTATATGTAGAGAAGACTCGATGAGAAGTTCATCTTCACACCGTTTCCAGCTCTTTGTGTCTGGACGAGTCTACCTCCTTTCTCTTGTTGGGTTGTGCTGGACTCTCTATAGTTACTCTACATCACTCCTTGTAGTACACTCTACTTCAATCTCTGTTTTAATCATTTAATATTCCATGTTCGAACTACTACTCACCCTTCGGTACCTCGTTTGTTTCTTTCCCGAGACTTTAGTGTATCATACTAATTATTTTTATACTCACCTCTTCTTGGGCTTTTTATGTACTTGGTGTTCTCTTGTAGACGATGGACAGGTTGGTCGTGACTTCAGCAGAGCATAGGAGTTTGGGAGCTTGGACCTTGTGTGGTGTTCGTAGTCAGGTTAAAGGTGCAGGACTCTCCTAGTTTTTTTCTTTTGTTTTCCAGTTTCTGGGTTGTGGAACTTTTCTGGTTGGGCGAATGTTTTTCCATCTTTCCTTCCAGTTTACCTTCAGCTTTTACTTTGTAGTGTTTAGAGGTCGATGCACTTTTTGTGATTGTTTATAGAAGTTGCTACTTTCCTTTTCTTTTCTTTTTTTTACTCTACACTTAAGAATTGAGTGGTCTACGTGTGTGTGTGTACAGGTTCATAAGAAAAGGCATCCCTGAGTTGTTTTTCCTTCTGCACTTGTCACTAGCCCCTGGCCTATGGAGGAGGGCTTGGGGTAGTTGCAACTCAAGCCTGAGTAGGGTTGGGTCATGACAATGTGGTATCAAAGGTGTCTCGATCCTTGGGATGTTGTTCGGACATCCCAAAAAAGGAATTGTTTGGGATTTTGGGCAATAATGTTAACGTGTATCGAGAGTGGATATTTGGCCAGGGAGTCTCGTGATGGTGTGGCATCTGACCTATCCATTCACCATGCCATTGATAACCCACTTGTTGACTCAGCATGCTAAGACACTCGTTGTATGGAAAATTGGTTTGTGAATCACATAGGATTGTGTCTTGAATTTACTTCTTAAGTTAGCTACCCATTTTTGTTACTATTATATACATATATGCTCATCTGATCACGGTACTCCTTGATAACATTTTGGATGTTTCCATGAAGACATCCAGCCTGGATACCAGCTTTGGTTCTTGATTATGACCATGTGAGAAATGTGGCCTCAGTCCAGGACCCATCATGTGAGTCCCTCTCTTTATGTGGGCCGGTAGCTGCACCCCAACCTAGTGAGCAGCAGATAGCTTCAGTAGAGCAAACTGAGCTTGACCGTAGGGTCAGTGCACTCCGTGAGTTCTAGAAACAGAGACCATGAAGGTTCAGTGGTGAGCCAAAACCTTAGGCAGCAGAAGCGTGGCTAGGGATAGTGGTTGAGATTTTCAGTTTTGTGCAGACATCGACAGATATTATGGTGCCTTTGCCCACCAACCTTTTCCGCGGATCAGCTTGGCGTTGGTGGAGTGTCGTCACTCAATTTCTTGAAGAGTCTTTGCTTTCATGGGGTGACTTTTAGTTGTTGTTTTGTTATGAGTTTTTCCCCTCTTGCTTACGCTCTATTCAGATTCAGGAGCTCATGCATTTTCAGTATGGAGGGATGACAATGGCCACGTACATGTCTAGTTTCACAGACCATTCACGCTTTTACCCGGACATGGTCCAAGATGGACAATTCCGAGTGTGGATGTTTGAGCAGGGTCTCTGCCATGTGATTTGTGATATCATAGTACCCTTGCGAATTCCCACTTATGACAAGGTGCTAGAGAATGCACTGGTGACAGAGAGCTTCCTCTCATGCTTTATAGTTGGTGGTGACATTCGGAACGACGGATCCAAGATGTCTACCATAGTTATCGGGTTTTGGCAGACATAACCTCAATGCAGGTGGCCTTTCACCTGCCGGTTCTAGAGATGTGGTCATGAACCACTGTGGATGCAAATAGCAGGGCCTCAGCCGAGGAGACCCTTCAATGAGTGGACTCCGGGCCATGTTCATACACCAAAGTGGCGCCAGACGACACCAGGGATGCCCGGAGAGTGCCAGTGTTATGCTTGCGACGAGCAAGGCCACCTGGCGCGAGACTGGCTGACCAGGCACACTGAGAATATCGGGCAGGCAGTATGTGCACCACCGCGGCAGAGGCAGCGTCGTGTTCTGTAACGCCCCGACCCCAGTTACCCATAGTCGGTGCATTATTACATAACATTGGCATGATCACAAGAAAGATAAAATCTCGAAAGACCGATTGGTTTAGTAGCCTTGGAAACACTAGATATATTCGTAAGTTTTACATTACATCATAAAATGAAAAACTACTACAACAACATAATGTTTCCACAATCCACACTATTAACCCCTCATAAAATCCCTGCAGGTCATTCATAACTTACTTCTTCACATCCTGGGAAAAATAAAACATAGAAAAGGGGTGAGCTCAAATGCCCAGTAAGGATAACAATATAGCGGAAACTTTCATAAATAAGAATAAACATTTAAGGCAATGTATAACTAAAACAAAAGCCTTTTAAATATGAACTTTCAACATGGTACGGCATAAATAAAATGAAATAATTCCATTTACTTATTCACATGGATATTCTACTAATCGAATAATCACATGCAAAAATCAATAACCACTTTCATAATGTTGGAATGCATAATGCCAGACTATCATAACCACATAGACAAGGCCTCGTGCCAAGACTACAAATAAGATTTTTTCAAGGCCTTGTGCCAAGACACTAGTTTGTCTCATGAGACCTACCGATGCATCGAGGAGCTATAGCGGGCTCCACCCGTCACATATTAAGTCCAATGCATTCCCATATGAAAAGGTTTAAACATAACATAAATATTCGTATTAAAACTAGCATACGAAATGTCAATACTTTCACCATAAACTATGAATGGTATAAAAATTGGACATCCACAGTCAAACATATCACAAAACCTTCAATACAATATAGAAGTTTTGTATCATAATAAATCAACATCAAATAATCTTAAAATCCATCAAAGGATGTTGACATAGATGAAATCAAAATTCTTTTTAAAGAAATATCTCCTTTTATTTTGAAATAATTTAAGATCCATATAAAATAATACATTTTCTTTGAAAATATTCTTATAAGCTTGTAAGGGAAGCTTTGAAGATTTTATAACGGCGGAAAATAGCCGCACCCGCCGTATAAGTTAAAAAAAACATTCTTACCTTAATTCTGTCGAAAAGGTTAAAAAGGACCTTGTTTTGAAAACGACCGAAAGATTCCTTTATAAACCACTTATAAAAGTCAAAAAGGGTATAAATGACTTTAACTCATATTCTAGTAAATAGTAAAAATGTTTTGAAATGCATTTTTAAGAAACATGGATGTGGATGATAAAGAGATCCCAGTAGATTATTACGTATAAACAACCTTGGATAATGAAGAGGTTGTAAAGTAAACCCTTACCTTGTACTTTTCCTTGGTTGGGGTAGGTTAACCTCCTCTATAATGGTGAAATAGTTGTTATTAAATTATACAAGAATCATATATATTAATATGATATCATATATGATCTTTTAACATTGATTTGTTAATAATATCTTAGAATTATCGTCGTTTCGGGAGTTAACTTACTCATTTTCTTTTATATGTTTTGTTACATAAGCCATGGTTGTTGTATCTTATTCATATCCAGAATGATATCCAGTCCTTAAACATCATTTTTAAATCATCAAATGATAATTATACTTGAATGGATACGATGGAGAATGAATCTCATCGCGTTCGTGGAGACGGCAGTCCGTACGTACGCACGAGTGACAATATCATTCTTTTGATATTAAAATAATATATAAATGGATGGTATATCATATATACAGAATCATTAACATGTTATATTTATTATTTACATGAGTTACACATCATTATTATACCCATCCAAATAATATTATATTGAATAACAATTACACCACGACGTGGAGACGGTAAGCCGTACGTACGCACGTATGGTGACATGTTATTCAAAGGGTGGATAGAATACTGAATATGGTTGTACCATATTTATAATAACATCACAGTATATGTGAGATACTGGAGTTATTATTTTAGAATGGTAAGAACAAAGGAAGAAGAAGTGGAAGAAGAAATGAACTTGGAGAAGGGTGGTGAAATCATTACCTCTTCTTCAGGTTCTTCCTTTTGATTTGATCAAAAGGGCTCCTTAGGTTGGCTTTCTGATCAAACTAAGGCCTCTAGGTTGTAGTGAGGGATGTTGGGAGAGTATTTGGGCAGAGTTTGGCCGAACCAAAAGGCTTTGAAGGTGTGAAGAAATTAGAAGGAGGAGTGCCCTTTTATAAGAGGGGTGAGGGGCACCTTTGGAAAAGCTAGAAATATTAATTTATAATAAATTCATATTCGGTTTCTAATGGCTCCGAAGCATATTATTCAAAGGTTAAGGTGGGGATAGGTCGCAAACCACTAAACCAATAGAAGTTAGACAGGTTTGGGTACTTATATTAACCTTATCTTTAAGTATTAACTCTAAGTTAATTAGTTTCACTTTTACAATGTCTCTTTGTATTTTTATATAATATGGTTAATAAACTTACTATATACATCCAAGAGACCCCCAAGTGGTACATTAATGATGAACATATCATGATATAAGTCTCTTGGCCGAACCTTATATTTTTAGGAATTTAATATCAATTAATAATATAATATTTGTTTTAAGAACTCTTTTATGTCAATTTTGACACTATTCAATAGTTGATTTTTGTGAAACTCATAACAGATTGATTACTTCGAAAAAAGTCAATTAAATCAATCATAATATATCATATTATCCTAGAAAAGTTGTTTAATTCATTAAAAGTTTCATATTATATTTATTTTGGTATTTATAATATCAATTAGTTTAATTTTTCACTATTATAGTAATTACTGCATCATCATTGTATCATAAATAAAATATAATATTTAATGTCTAAAAATAATAAATAAAATATAATTATGTAGGAAATCTTTTTATCTTTCTAATGAATATTTATAATCTAAAATCCAACATATATAACCCTATGTAACAATTGTCTTGCTAAAAGATATATGCTTGTGTCATTTTTGTATTCATTTTAACTTAATTAAAATAAAGTGTCATTATCACTTACAAGTGGATCCATGGGGTCCCAAAATCGACCCAAAGATGCCCATGGTCGACCATGTATCAACCAATAGGGTTAAGACACGTTTTAAGGTAATTTAGTATTATTATAATATTATTTTTTAACCCTTATTTACCGGATTTACCCTTAACCATGGTAAATAAAATATTTACCGCAGTAATTATTCAAAATGTCTAAAAATAAAAGTTACCTATTTGCACAATTTGAACATCCTGATTCCAAATATGGAATCCATTTTTCTAAATTCAAAACACAGAAGTGGCAGAAATTAATTTAAAATTAATTCCCGCTGTCAAAACAAAAAGCGTGTTTTTAAGAGATAATAACTATCAAAAGATTGACACTTGTTTATGTTCGGTTTAATTGTAAAATTATGTCTAATGAACAACATTATATTAAATTGTAAAAATATATTCTAAATATAATTTAAAACCACTCATATTCATAATTTATCACTATTAATTATTTTGATTAAAAAAGTTGTTTTTAATTAAAATTTAGTAATTTTCACTATTCATCAAAATATGAAAGTTATCCGAAATGTACCAAAATTTCACCTTAGGCTAAATTCAATATTCCGAATCCAAAGATGAAGTCCATTTTAAAATATAAAATATATATAATTTTAAAAAGTAGGTATTACTATTCATAACGGCTAGTTTGATTGGTTGTGGTGTGTGTTAAAACTCAAGGTTGCGTACAACACACACTACTGTATTATTCAAAGAAAGTGTACCGTGGAAGCTTGGGATGTTTCATTTTAAATTTTTGATGTCCCCATTTATTCAAAAAGTTTAAAATATTGTATTTAAAAAGGGTTCACTATTAAAAGTTGATAAAAGTGCAATACTGAAAATGAATTTGTTCTTGCATTATATCTAAGAAACTCATAATATGGATTCTAAAATTATAAGGATTATATAAAGTTTAAAATTTAGATAATACTATTCATAACCTCTTTTGAATGGCTTTTTTTTTGTAAGTCATGGTGTGATTGAACTCAGTGTTGCGTGTAGTGAAAGTTATTGAATTATTTTGAAGAAATAACACACTATGAAATCTTTGGGTGTTACATTCTCCCCTCCTTCAATAAATTGCGTCCTCGCAATTTGAAATTGTTCTTCGAAAATAAAAGGTTGAAAATAGAAAATATATTTGTGGGAAAACCCACATCGGAAATTGGGTTACTAAAATTTAGTCTTAATATGAGGAAAAGAGAAATGGAAGGGTCACCACCAAATTATGATCTTGATTAGGAGAACATTGGTGGAAATTAGAGACATATAATTGGAGGAAAAACGTAAATATTTATAGGTAGTGATTGAGGTCATCAATCACAAAAAAATATTAAAATGAGGTCCTTAAACTCATCAATCTATGATGATTGGAAGCACCATCGGTTCAACAAAATATAGGGTATTGGTATAACACATTTTTGACGTTTCAAAATATCTTAGTTGAAATCCCACATCGAAAAATGAATTAATGAGGCCTCTATTTAAAATAAAGAGTGGAAAGTATGAAGATTACCGAAAATAACACATACTAGGGTTCCATGTAGGAAAATATGGATATGGAGGAGAAATCTAACCATCAATTATCTGATGGAGAGTGGTAGAGAACATGGCTATGAAAAGGCCAACAATCCCAAAGCCATAAATTAGTGATGATTTAAGGTACCATCTAGGGAAACATTTTTGTTCTAAGTTCCTTTTATTAATGTTGAGGAATTTATTTATGAGATTGGCTAAGATCATAAGGAGATATACTTACTTTATAATCAGAGTTTTATCCATTAATAAGTTTCTACCACAAACTCATCTTTCACTCTAAAAGATAATAGAATGTAATTTTTTATTTATTTATACTATTCGTACAGGGTTCCAAAATAAATTAATTTATAATTCATCTAAAAGATCTTTTAATAAAAACTACATTATTTAATCCAGGACATCTCGTGGGCCAGTGGTAGGTGATACACCCTTGTCGCCCTTCGGTTGCGGGTTCAAGTCTCGCAGCCTCGCCGGACGCGACGGGTTGCCGCCCGACCTTCGGGTTGTCCTTTTATGGAAATCCAAAATAATTCAAACTATAACTATCCAAAATACTTCTATCCAAACTCACAGTCCATCATTTATAAGGAAGGTAAACATAATATAGATCCTTTTTACCCCGTAATAGCATATGAATACCTTCATCATGTATTACCATATTCCTTATTGATTACATTCATGTTCCCTTATTCCATATAGAATGCTGGATATACTTCATTAATCCAAAAATGTTTTAAACCCCAACAATGATGGAATATACAAATCATTAATCAGCTTCAAGGTAGTCAATAATATCCAATATAATTTATCCAAATCAATCATGTATTATTCTAAAATCACAACCTCGGTATCTGAACCATATTATGGTTTATCTTTCTCTCAACCATATATTTTCCAAACATTTAACCTGCTACTGAGTCACTTTTCTTTGTTCCACACCATCTCAAGTCCTTAATGAAATAGTACTGCAGTACAATCCTTATATACTCCATAATTATTATAACAAGTACATTGTTGATACAACACTCAATTGATATAATCAACATAATAACTCTAATCATTCCTCTTCATCTGTGGTAGTATCATAACTTGATTATTATCCAATAGCATCATTTGCGGCATAGTCTGATGACTGGGACATAGGTTCGCGTAGTGTCCAAACTCCTTGCAAAGGAACTATTGTACATTTGAAACCATTTTCGTACCCTCGCAGGCATGTACTTTGTGCCCTTTTCCTCCATACTTATAACAAACTCCCATTCCTTTCAGGAAAGTTCCAGGGTGTTTCTTTCCACAGTTACCACATATGGGAAAATTCTTCTTTTCCCTCTTCCCTTTATCCATCTTTCTCTCTTCTATCCTTTTCTTCTCTTGCTTCCCTTCAAAGCCATAGGACTCAGTAAACTCTTTACTTATCTTATCAACACATGATATTATTTCTTCATATGATGATAATACATGGGAGACTATTTCTCTTATAAATTCTAGCTTAAGACCATGAAAGATATGATCCTTCCTTCTCTTTGAAGTTCTCATTCCTTCTACTGGGCGCCATTTCTAAACAATGGAATACACTAGATCAGTTTATGAATCAAAATACATAATCCCATAATTATAAAACACTTAACATAAATTGAACTATTTATGGATATAATCCATAATCATAAAAATGTCTCATTTGAGGATGTATATACTCATAAACCCTTCATAATGGTTTGTAAAGAAAATGAGAATTATCCTAAGCATATCCCCCGGGAGTGTCGTAACCAAGAGTGCAGCAAGGCCCGTTGTCGTGCACCAGTTCCCGTTCGAGTCTAGCTCAAAGCGGTGTTTTCAGGTTTTACCCCTAGGTACATCTGTGTCAGAGCCACCTCTACCTGCTCGTATCCAGACAGGGATGTATTGCTTAGAAAACTCACAAAATCTCTACAATACCAAAATTCTAGGAAGTTCTTCTATACTAATCCTCAAAGTCCATCTTAGGTCTACGTGCTCTAATCAGAGTTTATCTAAATCTAGCTTCCAAGGTTTGTACTAAACTCCCTCTGATACCAACTATAACGCCCCGACCCCAGTTACCCAGAGTCGGTGCATTATTACATAACATTGGCATGATCACAAGAAAGATCAAATCTCGAAAGACCGATTGGTTTAGTAGCCTTGGAAACACTAGATATATTCATAAGTTTTACATTACATCATAAAATGAAAAACTACTACAACAACATAATGTTTCCACAATCCACACTATTAACCCCTCATAAAATCCCTGCAGGTCATTCATAACTTACTTCTTCACATCCTGGGAAAAATAAAACATAGAAAAGGGGTGAGCTCAAATGCCCAGTAAGGATAACAATATAGCGGAAACTTTCATAAATAAGAATAAACATTTAAGTCAATGTATAACTAAAACAAAAGCCTTTTAAATATGAACTTTCAACATGGTACGACATAAATAAAATGAAATAATGCCATTTACTTATTCACATGGATATTCTACTAATCGAATAATCACATGCAAAAATCAATAACCACTTTCATAATGTTGGAATGCATAATGCCAGACTATCATAACCACATAGCCAAGGCCTCGTGCCAAGACTACAAATAAGATTTTGTCAAGGCCTTGTGCCAAGACACTGGTTTGTCTCATGAGACCTACCGATGCATCGAGGAGCTATAGCGGGCTCCACCCGTCACATATTAAGTCCAATGCATTCCCATATGAAAAGGTTTAAACATAACATAAACATTCGTATTAAAACTAGCATACGAAATGTCAATACTTTCACCATAAACTATGAATGGTATAAAAATAGCACATCCACAGTCAAACATATCACAAAACCTTCAATACAATATAGAAGTTTTGTATCATAATAAATCAACATCAAATAATCTTAAAATCCATCAAAGGATGTTGACATAGATGAAATCAAAATTCTTTTTAAAGAAATATCTCCTTTTATTTTGAAATAATTTAAAATCCATATAAAATAAAACATTTTCTTTGAAAATATTCTTATAAGCTTGTAAGGGAAGCTTTGAAGATTTTATAACGGCGGAAAATAGCCGCACCCGCCGTATAAGTTAAAAAAAACATTCTTACCTTAATTCTGTCGAAAAGGTTAAAAAGGACCTTGTCTTGAAAACGACCGAAAGATTCCTTTATAAACCACTTATAAAAGTCAAAAAGGGTATAAATGACTTTAACTCATATTCTAGTAAATAGTAAAAATGTTTTGAAATGCATTTTTAAGAAACATGGATGTGGATGATAAAGAGATCCCAGTAGATTATTACGTATAAACAACCTTGGAAAATGAAGAGGTTGTAAAGTAAACCCTTACCTTGTACTTTTCCTTGGTTGGGGTAGGTTAACCTCCTGTATAATGGTGAAATAGTTGTTATTAAATTATACAAGGATCATTTATATTAATATGATATCATATATGATCTTTTAACATTGATTTGTTAATAATATCTTAGAATTATCGTCGTTTCGGGAGTTAACTTACTCATTTTCTTTTATATGTTTTGTTACATAAGCCATGGTTGGTGTATCTTATTCATATCCAGAATGATATCCAGTCCTTAAACATCATTTTTAAATCATCAAATGATAATTATACTTGAATGGATACGATGGAGAATGAATCTCATCGCGTTCGTGGAGACGGTAGTCCGTACGTACGCACGAGTGACAATATCATTCTTTTGATATTAAAATAATATATAAATGGATGGTATATCATATATACAGAATCATTAACATGTTATATTTATTATTTACATGAGTTACACATCATTATTATAGCCATCCAAATAATATTATATTGAATAACAATTACACCACGGCGTGGAGACGGTAAGCCGTACGTACGCACGTATGGTGACATGTTATTCAAAGGTTGGATAGAATACTGAATATGGTTGTACCATATTTATAATAACATCACAGTATATGTGAGATACTGGAGTTATTATTTTAGAATGGTATGAACAAAGGAAGAAGAAGTGGAAGAAGAAATGAACTTGGAGAAGGGTGGTGAAATCATTACCTTTTCTTCGGGTTCTTCCTTTTGATTTGATCAAAAGGGCTCCTTAGGTTGGCTTTATGATCAAAATAAGGCCTCTAGGTTGTAGTGAGGGATGTTGGGAGAGTATTTGGGAAGAGTTTGGACGAACCAAAAGGCTTTGAAGGTGTGAAGAAATGAGAAGGAGGAGTGCCCTTTTATAAGAGGGGTGAGGGGCACCTTTGGAAAAGCTAGAAATATTAATTTATAATAAATTCATATTCGGTTTCTAATGGCTCCAAAGCTTATTATTCAAAGGTTAAGGTGGGGATAGGTCTAAAACCACTCAACCAATAGAATTTAGACAGGTTTGGGTACTTATATTAACCTTATCTTTAAGTATTAACTCTAAGTTAATTAGTTTCACTTTTACAATGTCTCTTTGTATTTTTATATAATATGGTTAATAAACTTACTATATACATCCAAGAGACCCCCAAGTGGTACATTAATGATGAACCTATCATGATATAAGTCTCTTGGCCGAATCTTAGATTTTTAGGAATTTAATATCAATTAATAATAT
The DNA here is from genome assembly GCA_963277665.1 of Viscum album. Classification (NCBI taxonomy): domain Eukaryota; kingdom Viridiplantae; phylum Streptophyta; class Magnoliopsida; order Santalales; family Viscaceae; genus Viscum; species Viscum album. The sequence goes on from OY728128.1 coordinate 67,998,777, forward strand.
AATATTTGTTTTAAGAACTCTTTTATGTCAATTTTGACACTATTCAATAGTTGATTTTTGTGAAACTCATAACAGATTTATTACTTCGAAAAAAGTCAATTAAATCAATCATAATATATCATATTATCCTAGAAAATTAGTTTAATTCATTAATAGTTTCATATTATATTTATTTTGGTATTTATAATATCAATTAGTTTAATTTTTCATTATTATAGTAATTACTGCATCATCATTGTATCATAAATAAAATATAATATTTAAGGTCTAAAAATTATAAATAAAATATCATTATGTAGGAAATCTTTTTATCTTTCTAATGAATATTTATAATCTAAAATCCAACATATATAACCCTATGTAACAATTGTCTTTCTAGAAGATATATGCTTGTGTCATTTTTGTATTCATTTTAACTTAATTAAATTAAAGTCTCATTATCCCTTACAAGTGGATCCATGGGGTCCCAAAATCGACCCAAAGATGCCCATGGTCGACCATGTATCAACCAATAGGGTTAAGACACGTTTTAGGGTAATTTCGTATTATTATAATATTATTTTTTAACCCTTATTTACCGGATTTACCCTTAACCATGGTAAATAAAATATTTACCGCAGTAATTATTCAAAATGTCTAAAAATAAAAGTTACCTATTTACACAATTTGAACATCCTGATTCCAAATATGGAATCCATTTTTCTAAATTCAAAACACAGAAGTGGCAGAAATTAATTTAAAATTAATTCCCGCTGTCAAAACAAAAAGCGTGTTTTTAAGAGATAATAACTATCAAAAGATTGACACTTGTTTATGTTCGGTTTAATTGTAAAATTATGTCTAATGACCAACATTATATTAAATTGTAAAAATATATTCTAAATATACTTTAAAACCACTCAAATTCATAATTTATCACTATTAATTATTTTGATTAAAAAAGTTGTTTTTAATTAAAATTTAGTAATTTTCACTATTCATCAAAATATGAAAGTTATCCGAAATGTACCAAAATTTCACAATAGGCTAAATTCGATATTCCGAATCCAAAGATGAAGTCCATTTTAAAATATAAAATATATATAATTTTAAAATGTAGGTATTACTATTCATAACGGCTAGTTTGATTGGTTGTGGTGTGTGTTAAAACTCAAGGTTGCGTACAACACACGCTACTGTATTATTCAAAGAAAGTGTACCGTGGAAGCTTGGGATGTTTCATTTTAAATTTTTGATGTCCCCATTTAGTCAAAAAGTTTAAAATATTGTATTTAAAAAGGGTTCACTATTAAAAGTTGATAAAAGTGCAATACTGAAAATGAATTTGTTTTTGCATTATATCTAAGAAACTCATAATATGGATTATAAAATTATAAAGATTATATAAAGTTTAAAATTTAGATAATACTATTCATAACCTCTTTTGAATGGCTTTTTTTTGTAAGTCATGGTGTGATTGAACTTAGTGTTGCGTGTAGTGAAAGTTATTGAATTATTTTGAAGAAATAACACACTATGAAATCTTGGGGTGTTACATGTTCGGTGTAGCGCCCAAAGAGGTGGTTCTAGAAGAGGAGAGGGAGGATCTTGTAGTGGTATATGGATTTATGAGGTCTTACCATCACCACTAGGTGGTCCATGTTAGGCTCCAGGATCTTACAGTTTGGACCATGGACAGCCGTGAGATTTGGATGTCTACGATCCTACTGGGCATGAGGTGGTAAGAGGTACTTTATACAGCTCTTCTACTTTTTGCAGTAGAATTGTTAGACACTATGTGTGAAATGATTTTTCTCCCTTCTCCTTTCTTATTTTGTTTCCAGGGTGACATAGAGCGTCAGGTGTAACCCTGTGTTGGTAGAATAGAAGGTGTGGAACCTTTATCCTAAGTCGATGGTGGCTACTCCTTCTCCTTTCGAGCGGGTAAGAGAGTCTTAGTCCTGGGACATCGACTATGAAACCACGTGTGACCAGATATACTTAGGTGTTTCCCCATATTGATATTATGAAGGGGGAATCACCGGGCTTTGTCCCATGTCCAAACGGTGATTCCAATCACGACGTGTGACGTAAAGGCTTGATCGGGGAGTTGAGCTACCCCCGAGGGTCTTTGGGCCATTTGAGACAGTGCAAAGGGATGGAGAGTTTCCCTACCACCAATCCCAAACCCCAAAGGTGGGTTTGGGTGCATAGAGTCCCCCATGTGGCTCACCCAAGAAGAAGTGTGCATGATCCTATGCACGTCATCGAAAGGGGTGGATCTCGCGTGAACAGATCAAATCCTTTGGTCTGTGTGTGCTGACACAGGATTTTTCAAGAGTTCTTCTAGGTACGGGAGAGCCAGTTGTGGGCTTAGTACCCTGAGTTGTTCGCTGGTTATGATTTTTGGTGACGAAAATCTCAAAGTAGGGAATTATGTAAGAACTCGGGTTTTATATAAAATTCTTTGGAAAATTATTTATGTTATTCCAGAGTAGCACCTTCAAACGGCGTGCAATTCCGAGCCCCGGTGTGGCCGGAATTAAATTTTCAGTGCTTTTACTCTGGGCATGGAAAAATGATGGGATAAAACCTAAATAGTGATCCAGATCAGAAATCTGGGTGTACATATGGGTCTAAAATGCGGTGTTTACCCTAGGAACAACATGAAACATGTCGGCACGGGATGTAGGGACCCCATGCCCGTTATCATAACTTTAAATAGATAAATAAAATATTTAATGTATTCGGTTATTGGATTAACATAATGTATCTCTTAAAAGGTTGCTCAGATGTGAAAACTGAAGTTACCGTTGAGTTCGAAGAAGGTCGTTTACCCTAGGCGGTGTATAAGTTTCGCGGGCACATGCCTTCTGTGGAAAATGCCACCATGGGCTTTTCGGTAATTTGATGGCCACAGACTTGACGTTTTATAACATTCGAACAAAGAATCGGATTAAAATTACAAGACCACCATTATGCTTCGGAGGTGGTGTTTATCCTAGAGGAGGCTTAACCTCAATCCCGTCAAGTGTTTCGGATGAGGGATAATTCAGGGGTGTGTAAAATTAATTATGTTTTTGTTTAGTGTTTTCTTATTTAAACATTCAACACCCTCCCCATTCCCCATTTTGCTTCACCCTAGAAGAAGGAACTCAACCAAGGAAGCTTCACCCTCCTCCATCCTCCTCTCCATGGCTGCTGCGGATCCGGCGAAGGTGGATCGCTTTCCAATTTTCAGGATACACCCACGTGGTAGGATCTGTCATTTTCGTTTTCTTTTCCTCATATCATCATCTATGAGATTTATTTTAATATTTTAATATATATTTTATCTTAGAGAAAACCCCATAGTTGGGTAGTTGTTTTTCTAAACTATCCAACGCATACTTAAGTTTTAAAATCCGAGTCCTGACACACACGCAGTCATCCACCGAAATCAGCGGGTTTCATGGTGTTCTTCCAGAAGTCCAGGGCATTTCTGGCACTTCAGTGCGGCGGCCAGCGGGTGTCGACGGCGGAGCATGGTGGCTCGGCAGGGGGGGGTGGGTGGTGGGGCCCCCAGGTGGCAGCGACATTCGGCTTCTCGGCAGCAGGTTGGTCGGCTGGCTCATTTGTAGTGAAGCGCGAAGGCAGCGTGTGGCGCGAGCGGGGATCACGGAGGCGGTCGTGGATGCTGATGGTGGAGCGGTGAAGCGCTGATGTGTAGGGGCCTCAACAAGGGGTGACATCGAGAGGGAGATGACGGTAGACCATTCGTCCGGTGTGCGAAGCCGGGGTCGCGTGACGCGACCCTGTGGGAGGCCACGGACCCGCTAGCGGTAGGTCTCCGTGTTGAAAAACAGTCGACCGGTACTGGCCAGTCGGTGGAAACATTAAAAAATATTAATGTTATAATAATATTAATATTAATATTATTATTATTTTTATGAAAATTATTTATAATTGATAAATCATTTGGAGGGCGCCCAATTTGGGCACCGTCTGCGGAGACGCGTTCCTTGAATCGAGGTGAAAATTTTGAGATGGATTCAGGTGTTTTTAACTCCTGGTAAGGGGGCCTCGGTGGAAAAATGCATATGTTAAGTGGATTGAAATTTTTCCGGGGGTTCGTGCTTTGAGCAGTGCGAAAACATCCGATATATTATTTGAGTGCCGTCAGTGGCGTTGCGACCCTTGAATCGTGGAAGAGTTTACCAAGGGGTTTTGGGAGTTGAAACTTGAGTTGAGGTGTGGGGAACATGACCCGTCTTTTGTGTTGCAAGCAGTGTTTCACAACTATTTCATCGGACGACTGTTCGGGGCGTGCGGGCAGTTGATTCTGGGTATTTTTCCTTGGGAATTGCAATGGCTCAATCCGCCCTCTTTAATTCCGCACGAGAGTGCGGGCCCTGCAAGGACATTTTGGTTGTTGGTGGTGATTTCTAGATTTATCACCAGGTGTCCATTTTGGACATGTGAATAGTCCATCTTGTGTAATTTTCATAGAGGATCACAATGGTGTGATTCGTTGGCAGGGCATTGGGATTGGGATGCGGGTCACATGCAACACCGCTCATGTTAGGTATGTCGGAACACATCTGTTCATCCGGATATCTATCCCACTCAAGTGAGCAGCCCATTTGACGTGCTTTTCTGAGGGGATCGCAATTTTGGATGCGACTGAATGTTTTCAGGACTGGGGCTCAGGATCACGGGATGTTGTTCGGGCATAAAGCGGTGTTGGCGACTTTTCCACCGGATATCCGTTTGAGGCAAGTAAGTAGTATATCTCGAGTGTTTTTTTCGTGAGGATTACATCAGAGTAATCTTTTTAGGTGAGCGGAGCCTCTTACGTAAACTTATTAAACATGGAAATATGAAGGGTGCTCTAGTGGCAGTCCATGTTGCTGTGTTCGGAGGAGAACCCTTAGGGCGTGATCGTGTGCACTCCCATGTGAGTGAAGTAAATGTTTGAAGAGTTTTAGTTGGCCATGCCGGGGCCGATGAGGTGGAAATTTGGAGTTTTTACATTTACGACTTTTCCATTTACATTGGTTGTTGTCTGCAGAATAGCCTTTGGGCTGAAAACTTGGTATACTCTAGGAGTATATGGGAATGCTTGGAGGTACATGTGGTAGTTTGTTCCTGAGAACATTTGTGCGCTTGGTTGGAGTTGGCTTGGGGCCACACGTTGTGTGGGCCCCATGTGCATGTTGTGTTCTTGTTTTTATACCCTTGACCTCTCGCGACATAGAGGGTCCCTCTGTTCTCGTTTGTTTGACCAGCTGGGTTGAGTTTCCCCTTGGTTCTGTTCTCATTTGTTTGACCATCCGTGTTGAGTTTCCCCATAGTTCTGTTCTCGATGGTTTGGCCGGTATAGTTGCTTCGTGTTCCCTGTTAGTGTTCTTGTGGATTCAGTGTGATCAAAACATTATGTGGGCACCGGTCCTCTACCCAGGAGGTTGTTTCCAGCAGTGCTGGCCAATGAGGTACCATCCAGCTGGGATAACCAATGAGCTACCATCCATCAGGGATGACTAGTGGGGTACCATCCAGCATGGATGGCTAGTACCGCGGTGTTCACTGTACAGAACCATCTAGTAGGGATGGCCAGAGCGGTTCCGGGTTTACCTTCAGTGGGGCTAGAATGTGGTCCCTAATGTCAGGTTTACCTCTAGCTGGGCAGGGAACTGGTCCCCGATTACAGTTCCGAGCCTCCCTCCAGTGGAGTACCCTTTTACGGGACTGGGAATTGGGACTCATCGAAGACTTTAGTCAGGTCTCCCTCCAGTGGATTACCCTTTTACGAGACTGGGCAGTGTGGCACCCATTGACTTTTTCCGGGTCTCCCTCTAGTGGGAACCCGTCGACTTCCAAGGATTACCCTCCAGTGGGGCTGGGCAGGGGTTCGCCTGTCGACTTTGAGGAGACCTCTCGACTGCAGGGCAGTGACGAGGTGTGCTTTGATGTTCCCCTAGAACTCTCATGTACGAGGGGTGATTTCCCCACCGAGACTCATCCTTGCGACATGACCTAAAACTGTGTGGGTGATTCATTGCCGCCGAAAGTGGATAGAGTTAAGGTGCGGTGATTTGAGCCCCTTTACTTGTAGTTTGGGGAAGACATGTGGGATGTTGGGCATAAATGGTGTTTACTTCTGGGAAAATTGGCTAATCAATTTACTGGGCTGAGCTATGGGACGGATATCATCTTACAATCATGTTAGGGTTTCTTTATAGAGCATATATATATGTATATACCTTGTTCCAGTACCAACTTCTTGGGGTTGGTTACTCTCCCTCCATGAGAGGCGAAGACGCGCGGGGTATGCCACATGCTTTATGTGTCTAGCTTCTCCTGGTTGGACGAGTCTACTCTCCTAATATAGGTAGAGAAGTCTCAACGATTAGTTCATCTTCTCACTATTTCATGCTCCTTGTGTCTAGATGAGTCTACCTCCTTTGTCTTGTTGGGTTGAGCTAGACTCTCTACTCTTACTCTAATGCACTCCTTGATGTACTCTCTACTGCACTCTTTCTTATACTATTTTACAATTCCATGTTTGATCTACTGATCACCCTTCCATACCTCTTTTGATTCTCCCTCGAGCCTTCGGGGTATCCTTCTATGTATTTTTATAATCACCCATGCTTGGGCTTTGCCCGCACTTGGTGTGCCATTGCAAACGACGAACAAGTTGGTCGTGACTTCAACGAAGCATAAGATATTGGGAGCTTGGACAGTGTGTTGTGGTCGTAGTTGGGATCTAGGTGTGGGACTCTCCTATTTGTTTACTTTTGTTTACCTGTTTCTGGGTTGTGGCACTTTTCTGGTTGGGTGTGAGTTTTCCCTCTTTCTTTCCAGTTTACCTTCATCTTTTACATTGTACTGTTTAGAGGACGATGCACTTTTTGTGGTTGTTTATAGCTGTTGGTAATAGGATTTACTTTTATTTTATTTTTTACTCTGCACTTTTACATTTAGTGGGCTATGTGTGTGTGTGTGTACATGTACTTAGGCAATTGCCTCCCCGAGTTGTGTAGCCTTTGATTCTTGTCGCCAGCGCCTGGCCTATGGAGGTAGGCTTGTGGTAGTTGCGACTCGAGCCTGGGTAGGGTCGGGTCATGTCACTATGTCCCTAACTTTCTATCACTATTATACCCTCTTGAACTCCATTATATGATAATTAGCATGTTTCATAATCGAATACTATTACACTACATTATAACACTACAAACCAAACCAAAAGGATTGAACTAGAGTGCCTTATTACCCACTGCACGCCCCCCATACATTGGAGTATTACATCTCGAATTGAGGGTATATGTCTATAATTGCTGTGAATTAACCATAAGTATCATGGATATGGATAAACAATAAATTTATAAAAATTAAATAAACAAATAATAAAAAACATGATAACCATTAGAGTAGAAAAAAATACAAACAATCCATCCATTGAAATAACATTATGGTATGACATAAATATAAACAAAACTAAAAAAAGATCCCTAGTGTGGGGTAAATCCCAATAATGAATATATAAATTGATGTATCACTCATAATCCATCTCTAAATATAGGAAACATACATCTCTACATCAGTAATTTTCCACCACAGATTCCATTTCCATTCTCTAGATCCCTATTCATGAAATATACATGTACACCAAAATTATTAAGTAAGATGTGAATATAAGACATATTAAGGCACCTATATGAAGCTTACCTCTTATAAAGATGTTATTAAAAATAATTTAATGAATGAGTCAAAAAATGACAATAATGATATATTATTATAAATAATAATTCATTAAATGATTTAATTTTCAAAAAAATCAATTATTCATCCATGTGATTAATATATGTATTTTATATCCACAATTTTAAATTTAACAGATGTTTTTAATAGTAACTAGATTGTCCCTCCAATTGTAAAAAATATTTTTCTCGTGGTTTGTGTTAATTGTGTTAATGGGGGGTTAACACAAATATATGTGGTAAAAATATAATAAAAAATGTGTAATATCATTTATATTAGAATAGATCTATCCATAATAATCCAATATTTGAAATACTTTACTATTTTACCCATAATTAATTGGATATTAACTTATAGGTATTTTATATTTTATGAAATTAATGATATCCCCACCCATCTCTTATAAAAGGGAACATATTTGTACCTCTATATCACACATAAAACTCCTTTTGGTTCCACCAATATCTACCTGAATCCATATCAACAGTGTATCCACACATTACAAAGACCATATATAGGATATGATTCCACCATTAGTGGTCTTGAGTAGTTATGAAAAGTAGAAATTCTGTATAAGATGTATTATTTTTAATAGAACATTTCGGATTTATGTCTTCATCATTCTCTATAAAATATTTTTTAACCAAGTATATATAACGAAAATATTATCCTCTATATAATTATGTGTTATTTTTTTATTGTCGCATCCAATATCTATCTCCTCTTACTTCACGTGGGAAACAAACCCATCATTTGTGTCTATAGAGGACTACCACCTCATGAACCGATGAAATACATTTTTTATCACCGTCACTCTTGTATGGATTATAATTGAGTAATTATTGTTTAAAAATTATATTAATGAACTATTAATAATTATATAAAAATAATATGTAATTTAAATTCTTACCATTCCATTCTTTGAAAAATGAAAATGTAGTTTTTTTATGTTGTGGAGGACCACCTCCCTGATGATATGTGATTCGTTTTTCATCACCACATAACGTGGTTGATATATATAAGAATAATTAAATTAATTATATGATATTTATGAATTTAATATAATTCCTATTAAAATAAAATAACACTTTCATTTTTACCATCATAATAATTTTAAAATTGAAATGTCATTAATGCATATATAAAACCAACCATCTCTAAGATTTTAACATAGTTAATTTTTCAAAACAATATACAAATGTTTCATTAAACATTATTATTGATTTAAATTTATTTAATTATATCCTAATAATTATTCCATATATGATAGAATAATTACATATTTGATCATAGAAAACATGCCAAATTAATTTCATACATGTGATCAAAATAACATGAACCAATAATCATGAAATTAATAGTTATTAAATAATATAATACATGGAATTAAATTAAATAAATGAATAATGAACATGAAAATTCATCTTATGAACTAATAAAATTTAGAGTATTTTATAATTTTGGAAGGAAAATAATGTACTTGACGAATTATAATCAACGTGACAGATGTACATGTCAAAATATAATTTTAATGTTTTCCTTAAAAACAACTTTACTTCCATATCGATATTAAAAAAAGTTATTATAATTATAAATTGATTTTAGATTTATTTTTAACCATTTTTTCTCTTTTTTATTTAATATTTATGTTTTTTTGTAAAGGAGATAATTTTGGTGCTTATCAATAATATATAAATGGAATGTTCTTTAACGTATAGAGAATGAGAATATTTTCCATAGATAATGAGTAACATTTACCATGAAGGTTCCATTTCATGTTAATAAAATTCTTTTAATGAATATTGGTTTCCTTCATAATTGATCAGTTTTAATAAAACTAGTACTCCGCACGTGCGATGCACGACACAATAAATTAATTCTTATTATTAACTATAGATTACTATTTATAAAACATAATATTTTATATTAATATTGAATATATTTGAAAATAAATTGACATAAAATATGTGGAATAAATGTTACTGAAATTGAGGAAGAAAATTTAGATATCGGGCAGCCTTCTGTATAAAATGAACAATGAAGGAACCAACAGTGAAACAGAATGAAAATTAATAAATAATATATTGAAATTATAAATTTATTCATAGAAACAAATTATGAAATTTTAATTGGAAAGGGATTATTCAATTTTATTATGAAATCATATTTAAATGAAATAGTATGGTTCTATGTAATTCATAAAAAATGTAATGTCATTGTACTCAATGCACTAAAACAATTTTTTCGTGTTACTGAAAATTCAATATTATAGTAAAAAGAAGAATTCAGTATTTTAGTAAATGGAAGAATGTACATATAGAAAGGATTAGTAATATATTGTCATCAAAGTGAAATAAGATAAGTTATGTATTATTTAGATCAATTATGAAGATGTAATATAAACAGTGAAACATTCAAACTGAAACAACAATTATTTCAGAGTTAGTTTTCAATGGAACACATGGAAACGAAAATTGATTGTTTGAACACATTGTTTATTTAGAAAATATTCGGGTGAAAAATATTAGAGTAATAGAATAATGTATTAGTATATGGTTTCCCTTTTGGAATGAAACTAAATTCAATTAATTGTGGTAGTAAAAACCATTCAAAATTGGGTTCCTATGGCGCTGCAGTAGACTAGTATTGGTGGTTACTGGATGGTAGTAATCCGATACCTTCACATGTTTGTAGAAATAGGTTAAAAATGAGAAAACATTTTTAGATATCATACATACACAATAACACCACTTTCTACCTCTACTATGCTTCAAAAATCACACAACCATGCAAACAGAGATAGGGGAAATGATCCGGAAAACTAAATAAACCAAACCATTCAGCCATTTGAATCTTACCATAATTTCAATTAGCCTCGTTTCCAACATAACCTGCAAAATCTAAAATCTAACTAAAGTGGTTCTAATTGTAGTATAAGTAAAACACCATGAAAAAAGATGTAATACAAAACTCTAGCAATGAGTTAAAATCAAGGAATTGACAAACCAGCTTAACCAAAAGTACCCATCGATCCATTAAATCTATTCAGCTACAATCCAGTGGACTCCTACAATGGAGACACTTACAATAGGAGGGTGAATTTAAAATACCAATCATGTTTTGATACATTCTAAAAAACAATCATTAATAAATCATACCACAAAAAATGAAAACGCAATCAATAGTTGGGTAGAAAATTGAAAATAAATAATATTTTGAATGTCTAATCTGAAATATAATATGGGCAGTTATTATGAACATGATATATAAAATTGAAAATAAATAATATTTAGACCACTTAAAAAGAGATTTAAAAAATCAACATAGTTAAGCAGGCCTTACCCTCTACCCCTCCCCTCCCCTCCCCCTACCCAGCCCCTCCCCTCCCCCCTACCCAGCTTCTCCTCCCCCCTTTCCCAGCACCACCCCACTCCTCCCCCTACCCAACTCTTCCCCTCCCCTCCCCCAGCCCATCTTATCCTCCCACCCCTTCCATGTACCTCCCCCTCCCACCTCCTCCTCCCCACTGCCATGCCCCTTCACCCATCAGCCCCTCCCCCCAGCCCAGCCCCATCCACCCAGCCCAGCCCCTTCCCCCAACAGCCTCCTCCCCACTGCCCAGTTCTTTTCCTCTCAACCCCTCCCCCCACTACATAGCCCCTCACCTCCCCTCCACCCTAACCATCGTCAACCATAATTGATTCCCCCGGGCTATAGAGTACCCAACAACCAAACATAAATAGTTAAAGCTTTATGTCATAATTTTTTGTTATAAGTATTGATAATATATGATCACCCAAATATAAAATAAAAATTTAAACTTTAGGTAGATTTCTATTAACTGTAGTCTTTAATAAATGAAAACTGGTTCAAATAATATACAGATTACATGATACACATGATTTTCAAAAATCAAAATAATCAGTATATTTCATGACAGACATGTTAATCATGTTTGCAAAAAAATACATATTTTGTGATAAAATGTTATTTTTTTTTGTCAAAATATGAAAAATTGTTAAGAATGTACAACATATAGATTGTAGAAATATTAAATGTGTTATCATTATAGATAAAATCAATTTTAGTATCAATGATAGTGATTCATAACCATTTTTTCTTGATTGACAATGAGAATTCCGAATATTGAAATCTGCTATTTCAATAGATAATAGAACCCTTTTCAACTTGAATGTATTTTACTTTAGTGGGAATCAATTTCATCATTATCCTATATATAAAATGAATAAAAATGTTTCTTTATATCAAATGGGATTATATTGACATAATGCAAACCATTATATATTCATACCTATTTCAAAGCATATTTCTTTTGTGCACCTATTTTTATAAATCAAAAAAATTTCTTATCAAAGAGAACATATGAAGTTGAGTCTTTGTGATCACTCACCATCAGTTGTACTCTACATCAGTTTGATTCCAAAAATTATGTTGAAAACCGGGTATAGAATGTAATAAATTCCAATAAAAAAGTAAATGGTAAATTTTCATGAGTCGTGAAATAGAAGAAAATGAAACCAATATAGTAGTGAATACAGGAGATAAAATGTAATTATGATAGTAAATATTATGAGGATATACCTTTACATTCAGTGGATGCCACCAAATATTTACTATTTCAGTCATAAGACTTATCTGGAAAAAATAGATCTAATTATTGTAGTGAAAGATTTAGTAATTGTTAGTCTAATATGAGTAAAAATTATAACATTCATAAATAATAGTCAAATTAATCAAACTCAATGAAATACCCCAAAATGTAATGACTTCATCAAATTAAATCAACAATCATAATTGTTGGCAATCCGAATGGAATGGATTATGTAACTGATAATTTGTAATTTTAGATTTATTGTAATTGAAGAAAAATTTATAAGAAAAGAGAAATACTAAATACGAGTATTATTGTTATTAACAATCATGATACCATAAGAACAACAAATCAATCGACATATTATTGTGAAAAAAAGATGATAATAACTGTACGAATACAGTAGATAATAAATAGAGAAAGAACAATAAAAATGGAAAATGAAATTGGGCAGTGAGGAATGACAATAGATAAATAGATTGTTTAATTGTAAATAAATGATTAAGACAGATGATGCAGTGAGTTTCCTAACAGAATTAATAATTGGTTTAAGTAGTGCATTACAAGATTAAACCAGATGTAGTAACCATAGTTTTCGAGACCTATAAATGTTCCCTTCAAACTCCACCCATCAATATTTATATATGTAACTCCCCTAACATTCCCCTCATAGAATTTTTGGTTCCTGAACATTATAGATGATGTGATCACTTTACAAGGAACATAAATGAATAGATAGAGACCAGCATATCAAATAGGGAATACATTTATAACTTCAATTTATGGTTTTAGTTTCTCTAGAGGTGGCTTGGGTGATTTTCATTCAATTGAAAAAAAATCCATAATATCGACATTCCTTGAGATGGATGAAGAGTTTCAATTAATATGAGATCGGAAAATGAAAACCAGGAACCAAAACCGAATTTTTATTCCAATGAATAACAAAAATAGTTATTTTGTACAATGTATTTATAACTGGCCAGGTCCTTTATTGAAACAAACTTTTATTTTTGATCCACGTTGTCAATTTTCAATAAATGATCAATGAAACCACAGTCATCAAAGTACAATAATCAATGCTATTTCAGAGTTAAAATGAAAAATGTCCCTTCAAAACAATCAATCAAAACATGTGAATACAAATTAAAATTCAACTCAATAAAACATTTGAAACATCCATACCTGCAAAGATACCAACAGTCACTGAATATATCCACCTATGAAAAATTTTATGTGGAAAAAATGAACCACTTCTATAAAAAAATAACCCATCATGAAAAAATTATAAATTAGATAGTATTCAAATGTATGAAAAAATATTGATATAAGTAAATAATAAACTAAAGTGTGATCAAATTAAAAAAAACAATATGATAACTATATTAAAATAGAATAAAATGAGCCACTGATACCTGAAAATGAGAAATTATTTTCCGTCACATTCATCAATAATCCTTCGAAATCGCTAGACAACGGGTACCTGAAAATGGAAAATCAATTATGCTCAGAAAAACTACCACATGCATATAGAAATGGACTCCAAAATAGAGGAAAATAATGTTTGGTACCTTTTTAGACCTATAAAATGTTATTTTTGATTCAGCAGAACATCATGTTGACCCTAAATATTCATACCATAAAAATTTTCCTCAGACAAGAATCCCATATATCACCTGCATGACCAGTAAAATAAATATTTTCACATAGATCATATTATATTTATCATGTACAATTTCATGATAGAAATAATGGATTTTCTATGTTGATAATTACCTTTCCATCAAGGATGGGAGGAATTTCATCACCTAAAAGCAGTAGTTTTTCAAATTAATTCCTTGTTTCAAAATAGATGGGGGTGGCATTTCTTCAATTAAAAATAACAGCATCATGAGTCTCCCTACTAAAAATAAGCAATATATTCAATAATATATCAATAAAAAAAATGAATTTATATGTTTCTGCTCATATAACCGATATACCAATATCTACAGTAGTATCACCAACATCTCTAATTTCCCTAATCAGATATATGTTGCTACTTGGATATATGTTGCTGCTAAACAAAATAAGAAGAATATATTTGTTGCTGTATATATAAGTCAGTGGCCATTCGTAGTTGCAATATATTAATTAATATATTCACAAGTTTCTTCTGTTCAGTTACCTTGTATAGGAATATATATGTTGATGATCACGCTATTCCCAGATTCATGTTGATAGACTAATAATCCTTCAAAGGATACATGTTTATAATGTCATCAAAAATCAATGAAATGTCGATATCATACCTCAAATAATATGTAAAATGACATGAATATTTAATTTCCTGATGTACATCATCATATGGTCCCATAATATGGCACCATGAGTTTGGAAAATGATATCTAGACCTAGTGGTGTGATTTATATGAAACATTTCCTAGATATACCTCATATGGTCTGCAAACTGCAATGTTCTCTTTCTAATAAAGAAATGAGTGAGAATTAAACATGATAATATCAGTACATGAACGTATTTATTATCAATATTTCATCTTCTAGGTTAATACCCATTGATGCTTTGATCATTTTTAGATGAGGTATCCTTTTTCTTGTCAAGTATACATTGTTAAGTCAATTTGTTAGTTAAATTTTACAATAGAAGGAAAAAAATTACTGATTGTAAGATAACCAAAAAACACAGTATCCCTGCTTATAAAGGTTGACTTGTTCCCTTAGGCAATGGGACCTCTAGCACTAAAACATGCACATGCCAATCATGAAATGAAATAAATTATTTAAAGGCTTAGATATTTAAATAAAAAATCAATAACCTGGGAATTAAACACATTCAATATTCTTCTCAAATGTTCGATGACATGAGGAAAAAGGGTAAAAGTTCATTTATAACACATAAAAGCTTCTGATAAATTATTTCTATTTGTAAATTAAACAAATTCCAAATTCGATTATTGAAAAGAACCAGATTAATAGTGGAGCAACCAGGTCAAAGATAGATCATTGACATTAATTAACAGATGTAATTTCAAAAATTATTAGTAGATATCCCTTTTGGAATCCATGAAATATCAAAATGAAAAAAGAATAAATCATAGGGGGATAAATCTAATGTTATGAAAACAATAACTCTATGTTGAATTCCATATATTGCAGCCTTCGTGACTATTTTACAAATTGATGTTTCAATACTGGGAAGGGAAGAATGAAGATTTTTTATTTCCAGCACAGATTTATTCTTTTATGTAGAACCCATTTCGAAGTTAATGAAAGAATTGTAATTTAAAAAACAAAATCATATAATGATTAATAGACATCTAAAAACCTGTTTTTATTTGTTACCATATAGTCTCCACTCCTATCAATTTATGGTGAAATGTTTAGAAAAAAAGTCCTGGAAAATCATAAAGAAGTCAGTAATATTAAAATGATATGTTATATTTATAAAATACTAACATGTACATTACTGAATAACAGTAACAATGAAATTAACAAAAATAATCATGTAAAGATTAATAATCATCTAATATCCTTTTATATTTTTTTCCTTAGTAGTTTCCATTGAATCTCTAGTCAATTTTTCTCACAATTTCAGTGATAATTAATAGATATCAATAGATGCACTTCAGGCAATGAGAATCACAAACACATAAATATTGATAACTGACCAATTTCTTCCTCTGCCTATCAATATCTCAGGAAAATAATATGAAAATATAAAATACCATTTTGGACATGCTTCTCTTTTTTCTCCAAAATTGCAGAAACTATTTTACATATAGAGGATATGTTTTCATGGTTATGATAATGTGGTTTTCATAATGAATGCAAAAAAATAGTCAACGTTGTTAATTGAAATTACCATCTGTGAGTTTAGGTGAAAATGATATGTGTGCCCCTCTTTTCATTCTTTATGTAGGTGTTAGAGGATAGTTGCATTAATATTTTTAAGACATCCCGATCCTATAAAAGATAAAACATATTTCCAATTAATAGTTATAGGATGAAAAATAATAGAACTGTTTATGGTGAAAAAAATTGAAATAACACAACCTGTATGTCATTGATGTTTGAGTAGTACTATTTGAAGCCTCCCTCTCTACATATATATGGTGCTTTTATGTTTGTATTTTTATATTTTTATTAAACTTTATTGTAAATCATCATTATAAAGTTATACAGTAATGAGATCAGAGTACATATAAAATATCTTTGAAACCGAAACAATATATGTACCATGCATTTAATTTTTGGAAAATATGACACCGATGAAATATTTATTACATGGATAAAAATGATACTGGTAATATGAAATATGAATTGAATAAGTTATACTTACCTGAAAATGTAGCAAAATTGATGCAATGAGGAAATAAATATAATGCCTGCTAAGAATCATAGTTGAAGCCAAGTAGATTTGGGGTAGGGTTAAAGAGGGAACCATGATAAGAGATGTATAGTATAAATACATCAGTAAATCGTGTTTAACTTCAATTAAATCAAATAGGACAGTATAGAGAATATTTTGACGACATAAGGAAATCATACCTATTTGTGGGGGTCTCGATTTGTACTATCTCAGAAATAGGTATCATTGGTGGAAAGGGGTTCACGAAGAAGTTGGCTGGTGTGTTCCATCACGGTGGATAGAAAAGCAGAAAATGCAACGATATCGGGTAGAGGAAATATGAAATAGTCAGTTAGTAATATGCATGTCAAGGAGTAAACAACCGATATAGGACATCATATATCGAAATCAACAACTTACCAACAGTATGATTAAAAAATTATGGATACAAACATGGGATGAAGGAGATAAATTGAGTGGGATATGAGAATTAACTTTACTTCAGTCATCTAAGAAAACTACAAATCAAACGGTTAAATGGGGCACCACAATAGGAACTCTATAGTATTAGTGATTCATTAAATCATGTTTAACTGCAATTAAATCAAAGAGGACAGTAGGATGAATACATCAACGATATAAAGAAAACATAACGGATTTGGAGGTCTCAACTTGTATTGTCCAAATTAGGTATATTAGATATAGGAAAGGTAGGAGAGTGAAGACGAAGAAGGAATCATAAGTGAAGATGATGATAATGAAATATAATTGAAACCCTAGAAAATCAACAGGGTAAGCACGAGCGGGATAGGGAAGATATTGATGGAGCATTGTACCAAAGGATGATTCATGATCCACTTTGAAAACCAAATCTTTGACATTGGATTATAACTTGGGTTAATCACTGCATATTGTAGGGCATGGGAACCATTGGTGGAGCATAGGACTTGGTTGTGCAAGAGCTGATGGCGGAGTCTCTGGTTGTGGAGAAGGCATGATCAGAGGAGATATAGTCAGAGAATCTGAAGATGGAGTCACAGTTAGAGAGGAGATTCAAGAATGTGATGAGGATTTCGAGGTCAGGGATGGTATGTACAAGGAGATGTTGGGATTAGAGGTGAGAAAAAACCCTAATCGTGGGAGGAGAAGGAGGGTGCGGTGGATAGGTGAAAGTCAAGTCATGGGTGGAGGGGTAATGTTTGGAGGTGGTATGTGATGGTTTGGGGGTAAAATGGGAATGGAAATAGTGAAATGGGGTATGTTGAGGCTTGATGAGGATACACATAAGCTAGGAAGAACCCAACATTAGTATATATAGTGGATTTAATCTCAAATATTAATGTCTAAATTACATAATATTATTTTATATGTGTAATTATGAAATGATATAATTTCTATTTTTGGATCTTGGGAAATTTCGATGTTGATGGGTTGTTTTATTATAAAACATGAGTTTTTGGTTACATTATTAACCAATGATTGGTGGTTCTGGGATAATCCATGGTCTAGTGGGACCCTCATATCCCTCTAATACAATTGGTATAACAGTTGGTTGTATAGTGGGACCCTCATATCCCTCCCCACTATGCTGATAGATTGCTTTGATGAACCATCATCGATGGGGCCTTCACCCTCTAGCACGCCTTGCCATCTCATCTTGTAACAGCTCCTTCCCCGGCTAGGGATCTACCTCTGGGAAGTGACATCTTTGTGGGAAAATTGGGTTACCATGTAGGTTGGGTTCGAAAAGGCCACACTTGGGAATTCCATTCTTAAAGAGATAACAAATGTTTTATAATGATCATATGAATAAAGAGGATAATAATAATATTTGGGGTGAAAAGTTTTTTTTTGGAATATCATTTAGTGTTTTTAATGTGTTTAAAGATAATGTTTAATATTTTTTTATTTAAAATATTATTTTAAAAGAACTGTTCTATGAAAATATTTTAGAAATGAAGGAAATTTCATGGGTATAAAAAATTTTATTTTGAGTCCTAAATATTTCTTGTAAAAGGATGATTTATAAAAGTAATCATTGATAAAGGTTTTATGTCATTAACTTAATTTCTCAAAATTTAATTTTTATATTAATCACTAACTTTTTATTACTTTTCAAAATATATAAGGATAATTCAGGGAATTCAAGGAATAATGTTAAGAGTTATTAATATTTTTCTTGAAATGAATTAATGATTATTTTAAATTTATTATATTTTGATAAATATATACAAATTAGATGTTACAATTATGTATAAAATGATTTTTATCTTAAGTGTTATGACATAACAATATACGTTTCAAAAAATTGTTGTTATTTGGGAATTAGATAAAATTAATTATAGTTTAAAATCACTAAAATATGTATTTTTTATGTATGAGTCCTCACATTCAGCATCATGGAAATGATTAGATTAATTTAGAGGAAAGTATTTTATAAAAGAATAACTTAAAAGCCTATATAACCAAATTTGTTAGTATATTATGGACAATAATAGTTACTTATAATGGATCAAAATAGTTTGAGATAAAATAAATAATTATATTATAATATTTAACCTAATAGTATGTTATTTTATTATTTTATAATTACACTTACCTTTTTGGTTTTAATAAATGTCATGATCAATCTAGAAACAAATTTATAATGGGTGTGATGGAAATTATAGAAGAAATATTCAAAATAAATTTAATATAATGGTATATTAATTTTGAAATCATATGGTTATTCATAACAAAAAATAACTATTTATAACTATACCTATGTTTATTATTGATATTACATAAGATACATGTGAAATGAAGCCACATGAATGTTCATATGATCATGATCGTAAATATAAATATATTCAACGACATATATTTAAAAAGTACTGATAAAGTCACAATTGAAAATATATTCAATGAACGAGATGATGCGAAATATTTGGTAAAGGAATTCAAAAAGCAATATTATGGCATTGAAAAAGTATGTGTTCAATGAACTCAATGAATGGGAATGAATTTTTTTTGACATATCAATTTTCTGTATTAAATTTTGGTGAATGATCATTAATAAAATTGTTTTTCTAGTGGAATTCTCATAAATATGATCAGAAAGATTTCCCATATATCTACTAAAAAATAAATAAAACTATTAAATTTGAGGATTAGAGAACTAAAAATAAAATTGTAAAGGTATGTATTGATTCATGGCTCATTTTTTGACATTATTAAATCATAGAACATGGTTTATATTTTTGTTAGAAAAGAAATTATATTAAATAATAATGTTGAAAATAATAGTTATTGGACATAAAAGAACACTGAATGAAAAAAATGTCTACAAAAATGATTAAATAGTTTTTGTAGATTTAAATATTATCACTATATGAAAATAAATAATGATATATTGATGATTTAAGAACATTAGAATAATTTTATTGAGTTTGGTAGAATATTGAGCTATATGAACCCAATAAGATTATCATTTGGAAATTTAATTTAATAAATAATAAATTTTAGTTTTTTGGCCTTTTGTTTAATGTTATGGAAACCTTTAGGGTTTATAGAATATTTTATTATAAGTGGAATATGGGATATTCTATTTTTGGGTATAAAAATTGAAATAGACGTGAAAACAATTAAGGATAATATATATCTATAATATCAAATATATTAATGTTATTTTGAGGAATTTTATATCATTTTAGAAAATTAGATAAGGATTATATTAAATAAGTTTTAGAAAATCCAAATCCCATAGACTATGCGATAACATCTCACACTCAGTAAGGCAATAAGGATTGAACCCATAATAAAAGGTACGCAAGCGTGAATCACCTACCACTGGCTAATGCGAAGTCATAATTAGTATGAAATTATCTATATTTATTTTAATTAAATTAACGATATATTTCTGAAAATTATGCGAAAATATTTTTTATTTTATATATAATAATGAGATTTGAATATGTTATTTAGGAAAAAATCACTATTTTGGGAATCATATATAATTAATGTAAATAGAATATTAAAAGAAATTATTTTAGGAATAAATATTGAATTTCATTTTAGAATAATATAATATTTTAACCAATTTTTATGGTTACTCATGTTGTTTATGGATATTATTATCAGTTATTAGAGATTATATGGTTTGGGAATCTAATTTTTGGAATAATTTCTTTAGAGTGATTGATATTATTTAGAGATGAATAATAAATTTGTCGTAGAAGACTATGATTATTTATACATGAATTTTTGATTTAAATGTTATCCCAGAATAACTTGTGAGTTATAAGAACTATTATTTTCTTAATGATCTTTGTTAAACATTAGATGTTACTATTTTGTTTAGGAAATTAATTTATTTTTTCGTTGTATGAATATTTATAAATATTTATAATTATCGTATATTTCCTGAACAAATTGTATTTTATAATGTCTAAATGTTGTAATAATATATGGATATCTATATTTGGATTATTTTATATGTTAAAATTTTATTATATTTATTTTTTTCATAAAATGTCATCTTAAATACTCATAATTTGTAGAAGAAATATTTTATTAATAATTGTGTAAAATATGAAAAGATTCATGAAAATTATGTGTATTTATTTATGATTTTAGAGTTGATAATAACATTAATCCTCCAAACTATAAAAATTGATCTTAAAAAAATTAGGAGTTTTTTCATAATGAGAAATCATTGGCCCCTTAAGTCATTACATATATTTAGTTTTCTATATGGGTAAATTTATTGTGACAGTATTTTCTCTAACTCTTTATCAATCTGTTGGATATAGGATTGTAATCCCTAAGAATCCTTTCAATTTGCACTTTTTTTATCCTACATAGAATTGAACTTTGTGTCTTCTAGATGACATTTTTACTTCCATTCCCTTATTTCATGAAGATGTTTTATTAACCCTTTTTTAAAATGAGGATTTCAACATATGTATTTTGAAAATAAAATTCCCTAGTTTTTTATCATGATTAAAAAAGTTGAGGTTGAAATTTTTCAAAAGTGGGATGGTGTGGTTCGAATGTAATATCCCAATATTTTGAAAAAGAATGAATTTGTATGCTCTTATAAAAGACATTCAACACCATGTTTGAATGAAGAAATTTATTTTCATTGTGTTGGATGATTATAACCTAACCATTAAATTAGAGAAAATGAATATCATTAACTTCATTGTAAAATATATTATAGTCCATCTAATTTAAAATGTATTAAATAATTATTTGTAAATATGATCTCGACTTTTTAAAAATTCAACGGTTCTAAAAAATTACAATTTC
The DNA here is from genome assembly GCA_963277665.1 of Viscum album. Lineage (NCBI taxonomy): Eukaryota > Viridiplantae > Streptophyta > Magnoliopsida > Santalales > Viscaceae > Viscum > Viscum album. The sequence continues at coordinate 68,020,745 of OY728128.1, forward strand.
TATGAAAATGGAATTTATTAATTTTAATGAGTGAATAATAAAAATAATTTTTCTAATTTTGGATGATTTATTTTTAAAAATAAATTTTATTTTTTAATTATTCATGTAAAAATTTCAGTAGATTAATTTTTAATATTTTTTAAATCTATATATGTTACAATCAATAGTGAAAATATAGATTTAAAAATGAAAACTTTAATTTTTTTAAAATATTTATAAATGTAAAACATAATTACATTTAGATTTGAAATTTAATTTAATTAAATTTTATTTAAAAATATATAAATATGGGTTTTTAGTGAATGTGATAGTTAAACTATGTATAATTTTATATTAAAAAATATTTCTGAAAAAATTTGTTTTTCATTGCATTTTACTGGTTCAATTTTAAATTAAATTATACAACATGCATGTTTTTAATTTAAAAAAGGGATTCTATATTCTAAATAATTGGTTCCATATTTGGAAAATAAGTCCATTTTATTTTGGTCGATACAAATAATTGAATTATAATTTTTATTATAATGATATATCGTAATAATGTAAAAAACGTATAAATAAAATGATAAGGACTATAAAATACATTGAAAAATTAAAAAACAATTTATTAGGTTAGTCCATTTCATTCATAACAATCCAATTGTTTCATATATGAATTATTTGACCTTTTTTTAATACTACGAAATTTATAATATTATATTTAATGAAAATCCAAAATGTCCAACTCTTGGTTTTGTTAATTAATGTATCTTTAACAAAAGGATAAATACAGTATATTTTAGGTTATAAATATTATAAATATTAAATATGATTTATATACAACATGAAAATATATTTAATTTTCTTTGTGAAGAACTAATTAATTAAAAAATTTACATAATGGTGATATAGTAATTATTCAATTAATTAAATGTTTTAATGAATATTATAAATAATAAATGTAATGTAATATTAGATAATTAATGTGGTTAATTAATATATATATATATATGAAATTTTTCTGATAGGTATGTAATGAAGTATTTTTTTCCCTATTTTATTAATTACATGATGTTTTTCAGATCAGTGTAATGAATTGTTCTAGAAATTGAAATTAAGGATATATTATAATAAATAAAAATTTATTAAATGATATATCCTTTTTAAATAATTTTTTTATGTTTTATTCATATATTATTTATTATACAATAAATTTTATATTAATTATTTATTTACCATTTATAATAAACATATTAACCCTCAATGAGTAAAAATATGTGTTGTCCCTATAAGTGTGAAATGGGTCGATGGGGGATAAAATAAAAGGACAAGGGTGATAGTATATAAAAAATGTATAATTTATATTTTATGATATTATTTTGACAGATATGTATCATATAATTAATATACACCCGTATTAGATCATTTAGAAATTAAATCATAATATATATTAATCTATTTTTTTTAAAAAAATTCCATGAGTTCCCCACCCTTATTTTTAATGGGGATATTCTTCATCCCATTACATAACACATAAAAATAAATTTTTATTTAATTAATATATACCCAAAGCACATATCATCATTGATACCCATATTATTAATGCTTTATACAAGGCCGAGCACTAACCCCAGTTGTCATAATGTGTTAGGAAAACAAGGTTGTGCAAAGAGGAGGTGTTTTTTAATCGAGCATTTTTATTTTATTTCAACATACACCCCTAAAAATATGTATTAATAATTAATAATTAATAATTCATGTAAAATACATATACATATGTTTTTTATTTTAATTTCACAATATATATCTATATCCTCTTCCATCACAAGGGAAACGAAACAATCGTTTGCATGTAATGCGGACGACCACCTAGTGAACCAATGTAATTCATTTTCCATAACTTTGTAACATAAATGGACTACAATGATATAATTAATGTTCATATTTTATATTCATGAATTATTTATAATTATTAATATATAATATATCATTTACCTTTAATCCATTCAATTTTATAAAAAATGATAACCTTGTTTAAGAGTATGTGTGAACTATCCCATTTATGAAGTGATTGTAATTTATTTATCACCACCAAATCATTTGGAGAACATATATAAGTATATTTAAAGGATTTATATGATATTTATGATATATTTTCATTATTTAAAAATAAAATAACCCATAACTTCTTTCCATAATTATCATCGGAAAATGGAATCATTACTCTTGCTAACGTATGACCTACTGTCTCACTGATGGTAACATTGTTAATTTTCTATTACCATATTTTATGGTATCATTTTAAATTATTAATAATGAGAATAAAAGGATAATTATTTAATCATAATAATTATATACTTGGTTTAATTATGACCACTTTGAACATATTCAACAAACATAATACATTTAACATAGTGGGATGGATATCATCAAAAAACCCGATAAGAATTTAATTGGTCAGGTAATTATATGTAACATGATATTAATTGAAATAAAGGAATGATGAAAATTAAAATGGTTCTTATGAATGTATAAAATGAACATATTTTTGTTAATAAGGAAGATAAATAATTCATGTGATGATCCTTACTCAAGGTAAAATACTTTCTTTAATACCCATATTTTAATGTTTATGTTAAAAAACACTTCTCCGTACATATACTTATTTGTAGAAAAAATAATTCAAAGAATGTTTTTCATTATATATTGCATTCTTATATTTTTTTCATATATGATTGAATTTTTACAAAATAGGTTGACTAATTTTTTCTTTTCCAAAAATCGTACATTGTGACTTTTCTGAAAAATCATTGGAATAAATGATTTTTAACATATATAAAAAGAATATTTTTTCTAACATTACTAAATAATCATTTTATTGATGATTACTTTTATTGATTAAAAATTTTTAAAGGATATTTTTTTCCATTTTTAATTGCGTTGTTTAATTAAAATATGTATTCTAAACATATAATGTTTATTTTTGTTAATAAGAATTTATGAGTGTAATTATAAAATACATGATTTCCTTATTCATGGTTCATCGAAAAATTTATGATGATAGGAGGTTTAATTATAATCTAATTTTGGATGGTAAACTATTTAACCACATATGGTTGGTCACCTAACAAATCAATTTTGCCCGGGACTCTCATATCCTTCTAATATAATAGGTGTGGATGTTGACTAAGTGGTTATTAAATGGGTAAGAGTCATATAGAAGTGATTTCAACAGTAACATAAAAGTTTTTATATTATTTTTATTCATTTTATATGAATCTTAGGATTAATAAATATGTATATTGATATTATTTTAAGAGGTACACATATTATAATTTTAATGGGTGAAAATTATACTTTTTTTAAAATTTTATTATGTTATTTTTCTTTTTTCAATGAAATATTTATGTATTTTCAATTTCAAAATAATATTTAATATTAAATGTTTTAAAAATATATTTGTGTCAATAAGTTGATTTCTTGGATATAAAAATATTTATTTATAGCTAAATTTGTATTAAAAAAATCAATATTTTTACATATTCATGAACTTACGATTTGTTTCATTCCATTTAAGACCCTCACTGATATTTTTGTGCGCATACAACATTTAAAAATCTTTTTTCATAAAGTTTAAGGATGTGTTAGTAAAATAAAAAAATAAAATTTAAATTTACTGATCTTTTTTAACGAAAATAAATGATGTTTATTTTAAATGATTTATATTTTTTAGAAAAATAGATATTGAATAAATGATTCTTATCTTTATAAAAATAAGTTTTTTATATAAGAGATATGAACTAACACTATAATTTTTTAAACCGAAAATTTCATTGGTAATATGAGAAAGTAAATTTTATTTTAAAATCACTAGAATATGATATTTTTAATTCTACTTCCTTACCGTAACATTATTGACCAAGATATAAAAGTTCTTGTAATGAGATTAGATAGTGTTTATTACATATAAATATATTATATAAATTAAAAACATATAATGTGTCCTCATATAATTGTTCTACCTGAATGAGCACAATTAGGAAGAAGCATCATTCGTTTAAATGACATTTCAACCTCAACGGATATCAAAATATAAGGGGAAATATCCCACTATATAAGATATACCAAGTACATTCTGAAAGTTTCTCAAAATATATCAATAAGAGGATATCCAAAAAGCATGAGTCACATCCCACTAGAATGGATGGATCAATTTTATTACATTAATCAATGATTTATGTTATATATAGGAACAACATATACAAAACAATATTACAATTCTAGTTACAAAATTACGGAATATTTTTCCAATATCATCATTAAAATATTCCCCAATAATTTAAAAAACAATGGTCAAGCATATACTCAAATCTCATGTTAAAATGATTTTTAGATTAGTTTTTCAGGGTTGCATATTCATTCCACAATCATCCCAATAAACTTCTTAAAAATGTCATAAATTCCAATATATTACTATCATATGGTTATCGATGAAGAATTCAATTTTTTGAACTAAACATAAAATAAATAAAATAAATAACATCAATTTTTATTTCTATTTAAAAAATTAACCATGGAATCCTCAAATTCATTCTAGATATTTTATTTAAAAAATAATGAATATCACCACATGAGATAACACTTTCTCTTTAACAGATAATTTCAAATTAATACAGTTTATTCATAGCATTAAATAATCACTTCATCATTTAATAAAATCTACATTTTCAAAAGATTATATTCCCCTCTATAGATTATTCTTACAAAAAATTGTGAGAATAAATATTTATCATTTTTTGATTAATTAATATAATTATATATTATGATTCCTTATCTATAATTTTCAAAAGTTATTTGAATAACATGATTTATTCTCACCCATGAATTAAAAAAATTCCAGATGAAATAATATTATTATAATTATGCAGCAAAATATTTGAGAGAGGATGATAGTTTTACATACATAAAAATCATTTTATGTCCATTCGTTGATCGAAGAAGCTTCAAATATCTCACAAAAATGAATTATATTGTTTTTAGCTTCAATAGAATCCTAAAAAATAATGGTAGAATGTGTTTGATAAATTTTAAAGAAGTAAATACATGTAAATTATATATAAAATAATATTTCCGAATTAAATATCATCTTTTAATTATTATTTTACCTAAATATAGAATTATGAGTATTTAAAATCTATCATAAAGTAATCTAACCAATAAAATATTAATAGAGATCAAGTATAATTATTTATGGAATTTGAAAATTCAATATAAATTTTGTATGTTTGTATGGGGGTTAATCATTTTCTTTTTGTTAAATTTCACCTTCCATTACATGAGACATAAAGCCATCATATGTGCACCGTAGTTTTAACTTTACATTGTTTATTACCCATAAGTTGTTATTAAGAAATCATATACACATTTACAAGAGACTGAGGTTATCCTTATATAGATATTGGGAATATATTGGTACCCCAATGAATGGAAGGATATGACTAACTCAACTAGGGATTCAATTTACATAATGATCCATTTACCTGTACAAAAACATCATAAATCAGTAGTAACATTTACACAACTCATAAAAAAGTATTTATTTCTTCATATTGTGGGAAATACATTATTATTTCTTTTAAAATTTTGAATTTACCAATATATAAATTTATCATACCAATACATAGTGCCTAGGTAAAATAAATAACAATTAGAAAATAAAAGTTATATTTACAAATCCAGTGGAGAATAATCCATACCTTTTCACAATGCATATGGTTAATTTAAGTTTCTCAAACCATACCCATTTAAAAACCATACAAATAGGATTTTCCTTTATGTACCCTTAGGAAATTTCTTCTCATATTCACATTGTTAAAACCCTACCCTACCATTACAAAACTCATGTAAATGAGGAGGTTCCCATACACAAATCCAAAAAATTCCATGTATAATGGTTGATGAATATTACCTTATCTAAGGGCCTATGATATATACACGGTTAAAAATAATGATTATTTATAAAAAAAATATCACTAATTAGACATATGAATTTAATAAAGAGATTATAAAAATAGGATGTTATAAGTACGACATCTATTACTATGATATATTCCTTATACATGGATCAAAATCAATCATCCCATATTCCCAAAATTCATTAAATTAAAGATATTGGGTTTGGACCTTTAGAAGGTACAAGAGATGTTGTATGTCCTATAAAATGATACACTAATATGATGACTTTTTCCCTTTTCACTAAATTTGAAAGTGAAAAAGATCTTCTCAAGAGACTTGATCCATTGTCCAATAACCAAAAGATTAGTAGTTCAAGAGAAAGATATAAGATTTTATCACATTAAGTGATACAACATAGTTACAATAAATTATTTATTATTGAGATTCTAAATAAGGGGGTGGTATTTATTTAAAATTTGGTCAACTGACCTAATACTATTATGAATTGATTAACCTCAAACCTGGATTGATTATCTTGTTCATGTGGAATATCCAAAGATTGACTATAGGTGTTGATATGATTCCCATTACTCTCGTTAATGTACAACATTCTCAAATATCATAAACATTTTTAATTCATGTGATTTTATTAGAAAATATAATTATTCTTAATTTTCGTAGAGTGTTCCCTAAAAATAATGGGGGTTTTTCCTATTAGTTTTTATATCAAACATATCACTTCAAAACCTAGTTTGTATGTGTCTATCTATACTTATATTGATACTAACTATAACAACCTAGACAATAGAAACATAGGGTCAGCATTTATGTTAAACTATTTGCATATATTTCACGAGTTTTTGAACGATAAAATAGTTTAATATTCTTAGAATTATATATATACACATGCATAAAATTTGGAAAATAGAAGACACAAAATGTAATCATTGTGAGGACATTATTATCCCTTCCATTATGTTTCAAAAAAGTAAACAATTGCCCATTTTTGGTTTCTAGTGAAAATATCGATCTATAAAGGTGAAATAAGTTTCTTTGTAAGGAGTATCCTAAATGAGAATATTTTAATGCATAAAATACTCATAAGTGATATATTAATAAGAAATTTCCATGAATAATCCAAAATAAACTAAAACATATGTCATAATATATGCCGGAAAACAAATCAAATCATGGATAAAAATTATCATCCTTCTAATATTAATAAAATATATAATTATGAGCATGTATTCCTATTATCTATGATTTGTTTATGACACAATCCTATTATTGGGAAACAAATACACTAAATCACAAATTTTTTTTTCATTAGATATATATATTAATTAAGGGGATATATAATTCCTTGAATCAATATTCACCAGATTAGGTCTAAGGGAGTCATCATTAGTCTAACCAAAATATCTCATTCGATTCCAAATGGAATATATAACACCAAAAAAACACATAAATATGTATAATGAGAAATAAAAAATCAAATAACTCCTCTTCTTATAGAATATTTTGGATTTATAATGGGCCATTAATTAATACTAATTATATTTGTGGTGTATCATCAATGTAACATGAAGTACCCTTATCAAAAGTAATATAGTAGATATGGTAGACTTAATTTAATAGGTTATCATTGACATATATTAATATTGTTTAATAGTTTTAATTTGTAGGATACCAAGTCAATGGTAATAAAAATTTTATATCAAGGATTATAAATGGAATTTTAATATTAAATTTCATATCCCAATGAGTGAATACAATGGTGTGTCATATAAGACCCACCCATCAAGCATCAGAGTGATGATCGAGTTAATGTTCTGCCATAATTTTTAGTATCGATTACCCCTACATGCATATGTTATATAGTTGAATATACATTATAGTATGGATATAGTGATGAATATTCACGGAAACAACACACACATTTACTTTACCAAAATTTAGGATGGGTTTCCAACAATTCAAAATGTTGACTTTAATAGTAGATTTGGTTACACTAAAATTAAATTAATTTGCGTAAGGGAAAACGTACTGACATTTTAATCAAATAAATTCCATGTTTAATAATGTTAATTCTCTTTATGGATATTTACGCACCAGAATCGATAAAATAGTTTTTGACTATAACAATAGTCCTACCAAATTAAATTATAGATGAAAAAACCAGCACTTATGAATTGGTTAATAATATAATTAAACATTTTTTGAAATAGATGGAAAAAATTAAATATTTATATACATTTTATAATGGATATTAATGATATAAAATCTATAATTTTCAGTAATTATGAATCACATTATGTATATTAGAATCACAGTAAAAAACATGTCATAAAGAGAGTAATTCCACAGGGAAGTCCCTTACATCATATCCAAACATCCAAGAATAACCTTTAACATCATTTTCAAAAAAAAAAACATTATCATAATTAATTAATTAAAAATATTACTCATAAACATTTTCAAATATAACCTTCATAAATATTCATTCTCTATAATAATTCAACTTATTTTCCTCATCAGATGTTTTTTTAATTTATTGTTTTTACTATCTTTATAATACAACTATTTATATACATTCATCAATCAAATATAATAATAACTACGTTATTAATGATACAATTAGGTATTATTTATTATTATTTTTGTTTAAAAAAAATTTCATGAGTTTTTTTGGTCCTTATCCATTATGTTGAAATTGATATCAACCATGTATTAGTAATACTTGATGTTCTAAGTGTGTTGTTTTAATTAATGAATGAACCATCTATATAAAATATTCAAATTAAAAATTATTATTTTATGTATTTATATAATATTATACCAATAATTATGTTTTTATAGTAATTCATGAATGAATATATTATTAATTTATATGTATCTTATTTTAATTTTATAAAAATGAACATTCATTGATTTAATTAATAATCATGTTGTGTTTTTTCTAATATTGTAATACTATAAGAATAATGATCAAATATAGTTTTAATTATATTGATATATCAAAAATGGATTGATGTATATAATAAATAAATGGACGTGAAAACATTACTTAATTTAAATGATTGATTATCCTCATTGTACGTTTTATTTTAATGATTACACTAACTAGGAACTATTTTTTACCATATCATTAATATGTTCTGCAATTTGTTATACCATAACCATAATTATAGCCCTTTATTATATCATATCCATTATTCCCATAAATAGATCCATGTTTTAAAGGATGTTATAGAAATGGAAACACATCATGGTATTCTATATAATGTATGATGGCTGATTTCATTTTTATAATTGTAATGGGAAAATATAGAAATTAATTAATTATATTTAAAAAAAATACATATTCTGAAATAATCATATAATATTGGGGGAAATAAATTTTAAATGTAATTATAAATGAAAAATAATTTTGTAGAATATTTTACTTATGTTGATTATATTGGGATTCTCTTTGAGTATTACACGAAAATGATGAGATTATGCTTTTCTGTTGTGACCAGAAACCCATGTGAGTGAAATAGTATTTTAGGGAAAGAAAAATGTTAGGGATCTATGTTTAAATATAATTTTTATAAGATAATTAAGGGTGTGCAGAGAGTTCCCTTTTAAAATTGATTAGAATTGATTATTTTGAATACTTAAAATTAATATAAATAGAGGAAAAGTCAAACCTATATTATAGATCCCTAAATGCAAAGTCAATACATTTTTTATATATAGGGTCAATCCAAAAATCTTCCAATAAATTATAGAAATTTTTTTATCATGGTTATTTCAATTTTTTATTTTATTTATTACTTTTAACATTTTATCTTTTATACTATTACTATATTTTTCCTATTGTAAGTTAATATTTTTAACAAAATATAATGTAAAAATATTATATAATTTAGACCTACTAAATTTAATTTATTATCAATTATATATTGAAAAATACCTATAATAGTTTAAAATTCATTTTAATATGAAAAATAAATATTATTATAAATCAGTTTTTAGTAAACATATTTTTATAGTAGAAATATTTTAAAAATAGTTTTGTAAATAATATATTATATTTTAGAAAATAAAATTTCATATAGAAGAATAATATTTTTCATGAAAATAGTTTTAAATAATTTTATGTCGTGCATATATATTCATATTGGCATTAAGGTCTCTGTATTAATTAAAAAGTTAAATAATACCACTCACCTAATAATTTTTTTTAAAATAAAATACTAAAATTTATACATTTAACATTTAAATATTGTCATTATTAATTGATATTTAGTGATTGTGTTGTGTGATAGTTTGAGAAATGATTTTTTCGTACTACAGATGGTTATTATGTATTACATAGTGTGACAATAGGGTTATTTTTAAATAATTAATAGGTTTTTTGACTAGTTCAAATTCATGTTATGAATTAATATTTATTCAAGAAATATTTTTTAACCCTGTATAAATATTTAATTCATACAAAATACCACGTCATATAATAAAATTATATACTCATTAAAAGATAAATATTATTATTTTTAATTAATGATATAAAATATTTTTTCTCTAAGGTTAAAAATATTTTTTTATTTTTTACTGTTATTTATTTATAGAAATATTATATTATTGTATATTTAAAAAATATATATAATTTTTAATTATGTGTTTTTTTATTTGATAAACATATTTTCTAGAGGTAAAAAATTATTATTATGATGATAAAAATTAATGATACATTTTTTTTATTTTATAAAATGAAATATTAATTTTGAAAAACACTATTTTACCATATAATGATAATTTTATTTAAAATACCAAATTTAATAATTTTATATTTTTTTAATAGAATATATAGTATATTTTCTATCTATTTGTATAAATTATGTGGAATGTATTTGGTTAAATATTTATAACAATTCATATATGAAAAAATAGTAATATTATCGTATATTAATAGTTATTTATTATGAATAATTATAAACAATTATAAATGATATTTTTTATAAAATAATATTTAATTTTTTTAGAAGTTTAAATTTGAAATGAAAATTTTCATTTTAATATGGTTATATGATGACTGACAGATTTATATTTTTGTTCAATTTAAAAATATTTATATAATTGAATTTGAATATTATTTCCAATAATTGCAATTTTATCAAAAATGATGAAGTATTTTTTTGAAGAAATATAGAATGTGTATTATATGATAATATAGCAATAATATGGTATAAATATTATTATTATATATATATAATAATAATAATAATTTTTTCATGAAAATTAAAATAACTGTTATTGATTCAGAAGTAGTGCTGGCATAATATTAGAAAATGCCAAATTGTTGTCTTTGAGAGAATATTTATGAAGTTGTAAATTTATCCCCCAAATTAAAAAATAAATACTATGAATAATAAATTATTTTTATGTGTATACTCATGAATTTATAAAATATAAAATATATAAATTTTTTAAATGAGTACCTATTACTTGTACATGGTATGAAATTTCAAAATTCCTAACTAAAAAATCATATCAACATATAATTGAGAATAAATTATTTTACATAAATCAATAGGTGATTATATTTATTAAAAAATAATATTTCTAGAATATTTTACTTTTTATTATTAAATAATAAGATAATTTTTTGAAGCAATTATATATCATCGAGGAAACACTTTTTTATGAAATAACGATGACAAAATATGAACATTTAGGATGGTTTAAATGATAATTCTTGGATTAATTATGTTGAATAAATATTTTAATGTATAAATATAATATGCATCATATGGTTTAAATTTTAATATTTTAATTCTATAATTATGATGATATCTTAAATTTTTAATAACAATAATGACCCTAGATTTGAATTTTAAATAAATTTAATTGTAAAAACGACTTATAAAACAGACAACAAATCATAAAATATTATATTCATTTTTTGGAATAAGGAATGGTTTATAATATATAATATTTTTAATTTAAAAGACATATTTCTATATTCTCAAATTTAATTCATGGAATTTACAAAATAATTATTTTCAAAAATTCCATTGTATTTTTCCAATAGAAGGGATCTCATGATATGATTTTCAAACATATCTAATGTTATTGTATATTCCTATATTCTATATACACCACTAACTAAACATTAAATTCCACATGAAGATGTATTTATACTATCCCAAAGAAATTTTATTAATTATTATTTTGATTAAAACAATGAATTTAATTTGGAGTAGTATGGTTTCAAAACTCATTCCTTCAATACTTTTTGAAGGTTATTTCTCCTTGAGAATATTTCTAAAATTATATCAATTTAATGAAAATATTCCACTATCATATTATTTTTAAACTAATAAAACATCATTTATGAGAGAGAAATTTATATTCTTTGATTATATCAGTAGGTGTCAACATCTATAAATTGGATGTTGATCATTGTCTTATGGAAAGAATCCCTCAATCAACCATGTAATAAATTCATTACTCCTAAAAATAATATGTTAATATCTATAATCCACCCATGGATTCATCTAATTAAATAATTTGAATCATAATTAATTCAACTAGAAATACAATTATTTTTACAATGAATCTATCATAAGTACGATATTACAATAACATTAAAAAATTTAAACTACAACTATTTGACTCTAAAAATAAAAAAATAGATTTCAATGCATATATATACCAAAAATAATATGAAATCTTGGCTACTGTTTTTCACAATTTATCAAATAAAGGAACCCTTGATTGAAAATATTCGATTGGTAAAATTCTATAAACATTTTTTCCATTTATAATGACATGGGTAGAAAGTTTACAGATCATTTTCTAGTGAAATCAACACCATTACATTCCATCCATTTAATTTATCAAGAACATATATTATTCTTATTCTACAAGAGTTCAATCATTCTGATTATCATTTTGTTATAAAACATCAACCATCAATATTTTTAAATTTAATCTAATCTCTGTCTATTAATGATTACACAATCCATTAGTATTCATTAAACACCTAGTTATTAATGATTAATTTAATGATTTTTCCATTAACATTTATAAATTAATTTATAAATAAACCTATTTTTGTAAAATAAATAATGATGTGTAGAGTTATTTTCAAAAAAAATGTAAAGTGAGTCTCTGATTCAACATTATATATATAACCATTGTGTTAGGTATTGCGTTATTTATTATGATATTATATATAATGGGTTGTAAAGTGAACCCAATCCACTATAGGACCATGTTGACTATGTTAATGGGAATGATGAGTGAACCCAAAACTATATTATACTATATCCACTATGTGATAGTTATTTTAAAAGTGATCGTTCAGATAGAAAATAATATTCTATGGTGAAATATGAGATTTGAAGAGAATCATGTTTTCACCATGATAGGGGGTGGGGATGGAATCTGAGGTGTAGAACATTTTTCAATTAAATTCTACATAATTCTTTTCCTCTTTGATGTTGATCAAACATATGCCATCTGTTTGGTTGAATGTTAATATGATATGTTTCTTTAACCCTTCATACCTAAGGTTGTGTAGAAATACTAAATTAAATTACACAAACATATTTATACATAGATTAACCTAAATTTCACAATCCTATACTCAATATGAACATCAGCCTATCATACTTTTTGAAGAACAATATTCATGATATATCTATACGTAGAACTCTAAAATATGGGACTTGTTTATATTTTTTCCCAAAATCAACATGGAATTACTACTTATTATATTATTCAACAATAATACACACCATCCCTCTTGGAACTTCATGTTACACTCTTCTCAACTCTTTATCCATTCTTCTTTTTTGGAGTGTTGTTTATCAATTCCATCCTCTATGGTTATTTCTTAATAATATTACCATTATTGTAAATAAATTCTCATTAACTAATTTTTTAAGTCTAATGATGATCCCTTTTATAGATACAATATTTTTCTAATAAATTTTGTGAACAGGTGGAATATTATTTAAAACACCAACTCCCAGAATATCTTCGATCAGTAGACAAGAATGAAATACAATGATACAAGAGTTTGAATTTATCAAGTACTCTTCTAGACTCAATGTCAACAAACATTTAACTCATCCACATATATCATCGATTATCATGATATTTATCTTAAGAATATATTAATATTGAATAACAATATCAATATTTTTATAATAGTATACACGTCATAATAGTTAAATGATGTAAATCAACATCTTCTAGAGAATCCAATTCTATGGACTTCACCCTATACTGATTTTGGTGTTTCTACCACATCAATTTATCTCAGTATTTTACATATTTTTAAATAATTCAATCATCCATCTACCTGAATAATGTCATTCTAGTGGTTAGAATCCTTGTTACCATCATACTATTTGAGCATTGACTAGGAGCTTCCTCTTCCTATCTACTCATCAATTTTATATACATCTAAGGATTGGAAATTACCATTATCTAAACTAAAATAAAAATCTTATATTCACCTGTAGTTATTTAAATTGGTAAAAATAAACTATTTATGTACATTAAATTCTAAAAATATTCAAAAAATTTCTTTTACAATACTAATGAATCACATATTCCATTATTTTGAAAAACAATATACACATAAATATCTTATGATGATTATATATTATTATTTCATAAGATTATCATGGTCTATATGAAATTAAATCAATTCATCTTGAATAACCTATTATCATCTGTCAAATATTTGTACATTATTAAATCATAATATTGATCTGACCATCATCTAAATGCATAATCTCTTTAAAATAATTCAATATGTCGTTATATCAAGTATTCACAATACTTATTATAGTGAAATCACAAATTAAATTCCATTTATCATTCCATTTACTAAAAAAATCAGGTCTTGATAAATTTTTATAGTCATCAATTTCACCATTTCTATCCTCATTAGCATATGGAATTTATTCAATATTTCCTAAATATTTCCAATTTTTTGAATTATAAAACAATTCTGCAAACATAATTACCTTAAAAAAACATATTAATATTCAGAATAATAAATATTATAATGTGTATATGTTGCGTCAGGGTACATTATTTTTTGTCGATATGACAAAAAATAAAAAATAAATCCATTTTATCGTCTTTACATCCAATAACAGTAGTCATATGTCAACTTTTAGTAGATCATTTAATATAATGGTCCAAATCACGAAGATATCACCATCTATAAAGTGTTCTTTTAGGGTTATACAAATGAAAATACCATATCATACAAACCAAATTCCTCTTTATGATATTATGTATTATCTCTGCCATATTGAAAATAAATTAATAGACTTATTTTGGAGTTATTTTATTTATAAATTTACTATCCATTTAAATATTTCAATTCAAAACACCCTTATTTACATCTTGTTGTGTGGGTGGAAGCCTCTTTACACGTTTTATTCAAATCACCATTTCATCCATATAAATGAATGAAAAACAAAAATAATTAATGTATATATTGATCAACTTATCTTAAATAAAAGCCTAATAAATGAACCATATCTAACCCTATCTTGGAAATGATCATTATAATAAACAACAACTATTATCATGGTCATCAGATATTTTGATTAAATATTAACGAAGTGATACTGTTAAATAGAACATCTTATTGGGGTAGTTTTTATAGTTTTTAGTGAAATTTTTTTTGGAAACCATCTAATTATTATGATTAAAAATATTTAATCCCAATGGAATTTTTCCCCATATTCCAATAAAATATATGATTTTTTACGAAATATTAAATTCTCCCTCTGTAGTTTCACTTTAGTTTTTATTTGGGAATGGTAGATTATAAAATGAATACCTACTGGATTATAATGGATTATATTCATTAGATTTTACAAATATAGAACATAATCATAATATATTTCTTATATTATCCATGTATATAAATTTTCACATTTTCAAAACATTAAAATATATTTTCATAAATATTGGTTGACTAGATATTTTATCTATATTTATGATTATCAATTCTAAAAAACTACTATATATTTATACTAGGGAATACTCATCCAGATTCCATTAACATATATTATCTTTTATGTAAAACATAACCAGAATTTATTAGATGATATGTTTGATAACCCTTTATTAATTATTTAGAAAATCAAACATTATATATTTTATAAACTTATTAATTAACATCGCTTTAACATCAATTTTCATTATGAAACCCCCATGGAAATTATATTAATCATTATTATTGAAAAACATGTATATGTTTTTCATTTATTAATTATGAAGAGAATTTTATTAACATTAACTAAAAAGGAGGGAAAATAATTTATTCATTAATATTATTAATTACTTCTTCATTCAATATTTTTGTCCATATAATCTTGTAAACCATCAAAATATATTAATATTTCTTCTTATATTGTTATATGATCACATTATGTTGAATATTTTTTGTTTTTCCCATTGGTGGATTTAATTTTAAAGAAAAAAACTCTCACATTGTTAATATTGTATATAAATATTTATAATTGTATATAGGAAAATCATAACTTCCACATATAATCTTATATTATTTTGTATAACCGATTAAGGGAAAAATTAGGAGAACCTCATCTTCATCCCTGGAGATGTATTCCCTTGTTATAATTCTCTTATTGTATTCTTGTATCCTTCCATATAATTTCTAGAGGATTATTTTGTTATAATGAAACATGGTGGAGATTTTACATCTGTTGACAAATTTTTTTCATTCCACATATGTATCATCTTATCCCTACCATTCAATTTTTCATCATTTTATACATTGATACAAAATTTATCATTAATTCCTTTTCCTTACACCTAAATTTTTATTAATCATATTTATTATGTCTATATTTTTCATATATTGTTTCCTTATTCCATATATTTTGATGAGGGATTTTATGGTATATGTAAATCAAATCATTCATTTACAATTTAAATATCCTTCAAAAAATCTACAAAACAATTTATGGTTTTAATTTTTTTGATGTTTGAAAAATATCTCTTTTATCTGACGGTTGGTTATATATTGATTAAAATTTCTGATTTTCATGTTTTCTCTCCCTTTAGAGTCCTAATTTACCATTCATACCATTCTATATTGAATGTAATGTCAAGGTACATATGTAAACAATTTCTATAACACCAATGATAGATGATAAGCCATATCTTCTTATATTGTGTTTAATAGTACACGGTGGATGAAACATCCAAAAATTTTCTATTATAAACTCCGTATTGGGAACAATTTATGACATTATTCATTTATCCCCCATTAGCGTAGTGGTGGGAATCTATATATTTTTTGATTAATTTTATATTTTGGTTTTTCATTTCATCTTATACGATTCAATGATTCTGAGTTAGTGATGATATTTTTACTAGATATTAGATTTACAAAGTTTTATAGAATATATAAGATGTAATTTTTGATTGACTTAGTGTTATTCTTCTACATGAATGAGTATTTATAAACTATGAACTTTTAAATGAAATTTTGTAGACTGCATACTTATGTTTTCATATGATGATTCAACCCAAGTAATTAAATATTTATTAACATTATTTCTAACTCGAGACATGTCATACATAATGTGTTTTTATAGTATTAAAAGAATTTAAAATTATACAGACATTTATATTTTAAATTATAAAAGTTTTCGTTAAAATCATTAATTAAATTTATTATAAAACTTTCGTTCCCTTTTTCCCTCTTTGTTTTACCCTCCAACTGAGTGTAATTAGAAAAATTGATACCTTTGAGAAATGAAAAACTTATTTTGACACATTATTAAATATTACATACTCATAAAAATTCATCTAAAATTTGTTTTTTCATGTTAATATTATTGAATTAAATAAAAAACACATATTCAATGGCTTTAGTATTTTATGGGAAAATTTTTATGTCACTCATTTTCATCACTATTGATTCATATTGTAATTTATCTTCATAAATTCCCTCATCTAAGGAAATCATATACATGATAATCTAAAATAGATTATTTATAAAGTCATTAATTTCAACAGGAAATTCCTTAATAAAATCATTGAATTGATACCCACTATAGATAGAGAATAATTACTCATTTATATAATAATTCGGAATTGATTTATCAAAACAACTCCTACTCACCTTAACATCATATTTTGTAAGATCATCAATTTGTAGATTTTGATAGGATAAATACCACAAATTGGGAATTTTTTCTTCTTCTAATTCATCAATGTTTTGTTTCATGAATAAATATTTTCACATCATATAATAAAATATATTTTCTACATCCTAAGACTAAAATCAATATCTTCTAAATAAATTATTCATTCATCTTCATGAAAATATTCACGTAATGTAAAAAAGTTAATCAGAATGTTGAATATGATAATAGATCTATATTGATGTAAAATTCACTATAAAAAAATTGATTTTCCTGGAGGATCATGCAATCGTCCAAAGCCATAGGGGTGGGGTGGGGTGAATCAGTGTTAAAAAATACCAATTTTGTTGCGTTAAATTGTTTTATTGGATTTTTTTGATTGTGCTTTATTCATCTGTTACGATGTAAATATATTTGATATGTTCCAATAACACTTACTCACATATGTAGTGAAGTTCATTTAAATTAAACAACACATATAAATATTTACTAGGTTATACCCCACAATATGTATCCAACTCCATACTCATTCTAGTGTGTCTATGTCACAGATTCTTGAATTCACATTTTTTTCAATGAGGATATAAATAATCCATTATCATAAGAGTTTGATTCCACATATTCTCTAAAACTGTGATATTTTTATTGATGTTAATCGATCCTCTAAAAATATCACATTACCCTTTTTTAAGAATGATGTAGTATTTATAATGGAACCACTAATATTCACAGGTTATCCTTAAATTTCTCAGGGATATATCCACTAATTCCATATGTATTATCATATACATATAATGCATATTCTTCTATCCTTGATATAGTTTATGGATTATCCCAATCTCTCATTACCTCAAACTCGAAAATTAAAAAAATTACCCAAATTGTTTTTTGAAATTTGTTTAAGATACCTCTTTGTAGTATTTTGAATATGAAGGAACCACTAAACTCTTTAAAACATCTCATTATAGTCATATCAACTCATCCATCCTTTTAAATTTCGTTATTGTAGTTGGTGGACTGCTTCCCCTCTATTATTTTTTTAAAAATATAAGGAAATCTGTCAGTGGGTAATTGTTATATAATTTTATCCTTTTTATGAAAATAACCATTTATATTTACAAATTTATTTTGATAAATTGGGGAACATGTATAATTAGATTTGAATTTCCCACCCAGTGAATGTATTTGTCCCAAAACCATAAAGAAATGTAAAAATATAATTTTTTTTGAAATTTTAAAATCCCTCTAAAAACCCATTATCGACATAATTTATAATAATAAATGATTATTTTGATGAATATAAATATTTATAATATGAATTTTAATAACATTAATAATAATTTATCCATAATTATTAAATTCATGACATTACATTTTTTATCTGATATCACTCAACATCATTTAGTGAATGTAGTTTTTTGGACTACACTTAAAGATCATTCTAAATGATTCTCTCTTTATTATTATATCGATATCCTAAATACATTAGTAAATTGATCATCATAAAAATGATTTTAGTTATTTTATTGTCTACATCAATTTTGAATTCCTATTTTTTTTACTTCTACATGAAAATTCATCTAATGATCTACTCAAATTCTTCCACCAACATCACGTCCTCTAAAAATTCAACTATTTGAATTCTTTAAAACTTATTCTTTTAGCTATTGGATTCAACATCATGGAATGACAAATTTTTATTATTATTATGTTTGTATAAACCTATAGTTGAGATATTTATATGTCTGATCAATTCAAAATTCAGAACTAATTGTCTTTTTTCCTATTACAATTTATTTCTCTTACTTTTCTCATATTATTATAGAAATACTTATATATATTGTTTTGATTTATGAAAATATATTGTAATATATTTGTATCCTTGAAATATTTTCTTCCATTATCCCCATATATCTCATCTTTAGTTAACAAAAAAATATTTTTCAAGTATCATTCTCTTAAAATATCTTCATTAAAGGAAATATAACTTTATCATATCAACAAAACACTCACCCAATATGTCTTCTATCAGATTTTTTACTTTTAAAAAAATATTTTATTCTAAAAAAACATAATTACCATGTTATCCTCTTCATTATTTTGGTGACATTATTCTTTAACAAACACATAATATTAGTTTTATAAAAGAGATTTCACAAGTTTTACATTCCCATTATAAATAAGATATAATTTTTTAGAGAATATAAAAATTTATATATAAACTAGTAAATACATCCACATAATGTACATTTCTCACATAAAAAGGCATTAAAATTACCATATTCTTTCATTGAAGACACATTATCATTGTTTAATATGATGAACCATCGTCGAAATATTGAACATTTTAAAATTTCACTCATCCTTATATCCTTTGAGTAAAATTTTCAAATTAAAAAGTGAAGAACAAAAATAACTAAGGGATACTAAAAAATGTAATCAGATTATTCTAGGGAAAAATAAAAATAATTTTTGAGGTCATTTATTCTTTGACAATAATATATTGGGATCATAAATAAAAAACCTCAACTTGTGAAATTATTTATTTTTTCAAATAAAAAATTTGAAGTATATTACAATGTATTTAATAAACATGAAGTCGTGCTAAGGCATGCAAGAACTCAGGAAAAAATTTCATTGTACAATAAACCTTTCACCCTTAAAAGATCATAATATGTCATAACCTCATAAAATCCAAATATTACATAAAATTCTTTCATTGAATCCTAATATTGGTATCATAAATTATTATATTAATTTTCAATGTTATCTAATGATTAACTCATTTTAAAATAAAAAATCCCAGTTAATTTCAATAGTGTAACCATCTCATTTATTTCACTCATTTTTTACATGGATGATAAAATCGTTACCCAATGCATTAGAGATATATACCATGCAAGGCCATCATAAATTACTAAATCCGGTTTTACAATATTTATGTGTATTATAAAGTTCCATAAAATTAAATAGTAAAATTTAATCCTGCAATTTTAATAATAAAACTATTAAAATACTAATTTTAGAGCATAAAAATATACTTTAATTTTCCCCTAATTAGATGAAGAAATATCATTTTCCGTTTAAAATTAATGAAAAGAAAAAATTACAAAAAGGAAATGTATATGATTGACTTTGAAAAAACATTTTATCTTTTAATTTAATCTATATAAATAATAACTGTTTTTTAGAGGGAATTGGAGGTGAATCCATATACAACAAAAAATATTATTTTTCGCTACAGTAAAAGTCAAAATGCCATGTATGGTATATTGTAAAAAAATAAATCTAATTAAACATTTATAATAATTTAAAAGATATATGAAAATAATTTTTCATAATAAATAATGTATAAATAAGAAATTTTTTGACAAAATATATATGGAAGAAATCTATATGAATGAAATAAATTTAATCAGTTTTAATGAAAAATCTCACTCCTTAACTAACACCAATATTGTAAATATATATAATTCTTGAACGATAATATTATATTAGATATTTAACTACATAATAAACTTTTTCACATTCACCCCATTATCATTTTTAGGTTATTTCATTTATTACTACATCTTATATTGTTACCAAAATGACACTAAATCATAATTTTTATTTTATCGAGAATCAATTTTTTGTTGA
Organism: Viscum album; assembly: GCA_963277665.1. Classification (NCBI taxonomy): domain Eukaryota; kingdom Viridiplantae; phylum Streptophyta; class Magnoliopsida; order Santalales; family Viscaceae; genus Viscum; species Viscum album. The sequence goes on from OY728128.1 coordinate 68,042,518, forward strand.
GTGATGAACAACCAGATGTACTAATTCCATTCATAAAAAAATCCAATAAAACACAAAACATATCATTATTTATTGGTATAATAATTCAAATATATGAGAAAGAAAATACTCAAAATATCTTTTCATGAAGCCCAACGCAGTATCTGTTAAATTACATATGATAGATTATCCACTAGTAGGCCTTGAGAATGATGTGTTTCTGTCACCAAGAAATGAGCCCTGATGAAACATTCATTACACCTTTCATCACCACTAAAGACCCAAAAAAAACATTAATCATCTCTAGGTAAACTAACCAGTAGAAATATTCTAAAACCATTACCATCGACAAGAAATAAAGGATACCTCAAGAATATACCAACTCAAACACATACATATTCCTTTAGAAAGAACACAAATAATACCCCATCATTAAAGCTGATGAAAAATGCATAAAGTATTGGAAATAATGTAATTGAAAACCATTACCCATTAGAAACATAATGAAAACACAAAATGTGGAACCATAATATTCTTTGGTTACAAAGCACCAGAGACATATCAACATACTATCAAAAAACAAGAAATAATAAGAAGGATTATATATCAATAAATAATGTACCAAATCCTGTTGATGTCTAACATCATAGTAAAAAATCGATTCTATACTACAAAATCATTAAATCTCATAGTAAACTACCACAGCACCCCGTCTAGGGGGAGAATTAGAACCTGAAAAAAGTGTAATGATTGAGGTAGGTTGTGGTATCAACAAAAATCCATGACCATTTCCAGGAAAAGAAACCCTTAATTCCAATATTCCATTATGTGAATCCAGATTCCTCTTTAATACATACTAAATTGAATAATATTTGGATAAAAGAATAAAAATAAAATAGTGCCATCCATTTAAAGATAGAATGTGAACACTAGCCATTCCATCACAAGTTAATACACCTCACCATCCCAATTTAGCATAACAAAACACACGGTCGACCATTTATTGATTACATCTTGAAGAAGATAATGAAAACAGAATTGGAGTTTAGAAAAGGCCACAATTATGATGATCATGTCCCTCCTGTTGGGGAAAAAACATGAGGAAGACAAAGCATGATTATTAGAAAATAGGAAACATAAATGAAATGAGAGATATTAGAATAAATAAGGATGATTAATAAGAGTATAATATTAATAATCATGAGAGAGATGTAATATAATCCATACATTTAAACACTACATATTTGTTTAATAAATTTGTTATTTTTATATTTGACATTTTAGGATCGTTTGATTTTTATACAGAAAAAAATTAAGATTGTGTCAATTTTTTCCATAGTGGTTAGGTCAAATTTTCTTAATAATATTAATAAATTTATTATAATAATATGTATAGTATATATAAACTTGTAGAAAAAATATATAATAAATTCATAAAAAAAATCACATTTTTTAATTGAGATTATTGTTCATACAAATTCATGAAAAAAAATTCATTTTCAAACTATGTTGAAAATTATCAAATAAGGTAATATTTTTATTTAATATAATCATAAATATTGCATTTATATATAATTTTTAATTACTTTTATCCTTATTTCTAAAATTTTTTGTGGAATCAAAAAATGATCCACATTACATCATGGTAGTGGTGGTCCACACTTAAGCATGAGGGGTATTGTCTTTTTTAATGGATGGTAGGTTAAGAAGGTATTTATTATATTATCATTAAAAAAATTATGTTTTAAATATCATAAAAAATATTTAATAAATATTTTTACAGTATATATGATCCGGTGATGAAAAATTAAACACAACATTTCGAAGAGCCGGTAGTCCCCTAGTATAGATGAACAACATTATCATTATCAATCGGGAGTAAAATTTGATGAAAATAAATTTCACCTAAAAAATAATAAAATAACCATATTACAAATATACTGATGTTATAATTTAATAATATATTAAATAAATTTTGAATGAAATATAAGAATAAATAATCATGAAACAATTATTATTGGATTGTATTTCATCATTAAAAACCCTCCCCGGGATTACACATTAAAAATATATAAGGCGATGTTTTGGCGAGTGATGAAAAAAATGAAATTATGAGGAGTTTTAAAATATGGTTTTTGTAGGTATTTTCTAAGCTATAACAATAAAATTATAGGCAAAATTAAGGAGAGGATTTTCCCATTTATAAGTGAGATTAGAGGAATGATTGTAAATACATAAATATTTTATATACATATTTTATATGTGTTTCTAAATTGAATGTTGAAAAAATGGAAATAAATCAATTATAATAGTGGTTAATGTGTAAATACACTAAATATATCATATTTTTACATTATATATATAAATATATATTAAATACATTATAACATAGTTTATACCATAATTAACATGTTCTACCCAGTATCGTCTTTACTAATTTTTATGATGTTAATTATACATAATGACCAAAAATGTATTTTGAAATTTTTACAAAATTCAATCATCCAATATTTAAATATTAATTAAAATTATCCATATTCTATTTCTATAAGGGTTAATATTCGTTTTTAATATAAATACATGGCCCGTATGTAAATATGTTTTTAGGAAAATCATTGTTTTAATAATAAAAATGAATTTATAAAAAAATGTAATGATAGTTAATGTTGAATAAATTGTATAATGTTTAGTCAATGTGGATTAATATTAATTTACCACCAATTTCTAATATAAGATACATTTTAAATGATTCAAATGAAATATAATTTTTAAAAAAAGTCCATATTTTTTCACTTTTCCCCCAAAAAACCTGCCATTATAGAAAGATCAATGAAATTAACCATAATAAAAATTAATTATTTTGAATGAAATATGTAGTTAATTTTAAAAAATTCTAAATTATAAAATACTAAAATTTAACTTCTACAATATCCACATTATATATGGAATATAATTTATTTTAAGAAAACAATTTAATACTCAATAAAAATATTTATAAACCTATGATGAATTTTGATTTTTGGAATGAACAATTAAAAATATTAAAATTTATTTATTAATTGGATTAAATATCCTAAAAAATTCATCAAAAAATTAAAAAAATTCATCTTCAAAATTTATTCCATTATAATATATATTGTGGTAATTTTTACCAGATATAATATTATAATTCCTAGGTTTGATCCCCAATCATGTTATTCATTAACAAATTATTAATACAGTAAATAGATTTATTTCATAGTTCGTTCTATATGTGATCCAAAATATAAACTATCATTGATAAATCAAAAATATTCTCTTTAAATTATAGCATATTAGGTCCCAAAAATTATATTCAATTGGTACATAATTCATTGTGATTGAGTCACAAATCACACAACTTATCTAAGGAAAACATTGAGGTATAGAAACTTAGTAAATAACTTAGAACAATATTTCTAGAATTTTTTATTTTATAAATAAATATCCAATTAAATTTCCCTTTTTACTAAATATCATAAATGTTTTCCATAGATTTACTTTAAATAATCAAAATCCTTCACCTCAAATGAATATTCTCTCTTCGAATATTCTTCATAATTATTCTATATAATATAATCGTCCTTCATGTGGTCCTCAATCACATTTTACATTTAACCATCTCTTCGACCCATTATTGTACCAAAAACATCCTTTCACATTATTTTTATATAGATAATCGAGTTTGACACTGCATTCCAAAAAATACAAAACATTCTTGATGAATACTTTATTGAATATAGTTATTATAAGAAAATTCAACACAAGTAGTATGTTGATACCAACTTTATTGATAATTCAATGAGAAAGTCATACTCATACAATCCATTTTATAAATTGTTCATTTTTAAATTCTATAATATTATAAATGTAATGTTATAATGAAATTTAATTCAGATCCCAATGGAGTTTTTATTTATTTATACACATTTGAGGTAAATATAGAATCAAAATCATATACAACTATTAGAGGCACTCCATAAAATAGGACCATCTATTTATGATTTATAATAACTTCTTCCTTTAAATACATGGCTTCCAAAATAGGAAGAGAGTGGTCCAATTTAGTAAGCCAGTAATCAATATCCAAAATCGTACTATTTACTTCAAATTTCTATTGTAATACCACTAGGAAATCCATGGATATATTCTTCCATTATGATTTATTTAATGTAAATTTTTGAAGCATCCCCTTTTGTAGATATCATTCATATTTATCATATTTCAATGTCTAACATTTTATTGTAAAATCAATAATATATTTCATCATTCCATCAAAAAATATATATTTCTTATGTATTCTATATTACATTTTCATTCTTTTAAAAAATTCAAATAGACCACTATGATATTAAATGAAAAATTAATTCATCAAATATGAATCACTTTCCCTACACAACTGATATTATAATCTTATAACTAATTCTTTTTAAGTTTTAAATTCATGTATATATGCCTTTTGGACAATTTATACTTATCTTTAAAATCATTATATTCATTATGAGCATTCAAAATTTGGTCTAAAAAATATTGCTACATTGACTCATGAATCAATTGACATGGAGTTCCTTCACACACAATTCTTCGCCCAAAATTATTCAATTAATTAATACAAGGATCTCATTAAAAACATAACATCATTAATGAAACATTCACTTTTTGGGAAAAGGAATCATCTACCTTTTTTGATTACTTATAATGATAGTAAACCTCATAATTATATTCCTCTATCTGATCAAATTTGCTTATATAACTCATGTTCATGTATTTTTTAGTGAATATATAGTTCAAAATTTTAGGTTTAGTTTATAATACACATTTTATAATATATAAAAATGGAATGAAAATTTTAATTAATTAACACTTTTCACAATTTCATGATCATGTATACGGTAATTATAATCATGTATTATTAATTTACATGAAGGGAATGAAATTATAGAATAATCCTATATTAGGATACAACCAATCCCCATAAATGAAGAATCCTAATGACCAAAAAATTCAAAATTTCTTATTTCCAAGAATAAAATTAGTGAATAAACAAATATTTTTTTAAAATCCTGATAAAATCATTGCATTAATTTTTATAGATGAATTTTTATAATTTTAGAGTGATCTTATTTAGTGGGATAGAAAACTAAGAAATGTAATCAATTAACCAAAATCTGAAAGGCTCTAATGCAATAAAAATAGAATATAAATGAAATTTGGAGGTTTTGAATATAAATACACCACTTTTGTCTTTGTATAATAAATATTTTTTCTTCCATTAAAAATAATATCCTTTAGGGACTAAATATATTTTTAAAATACACATTTAATTATTTTTTTATATAATGTTTTTACGGTATGCATAAAAATATATAGATTTTATTCATTCCCCTATTATGTATTGATCAATACATATAATTAAAAATGAAAAATAATAAAAATATATCCAAATAATCACGTGTAACTATATTTATATGGTACACAAATAATTTAGGTGCACACATATACATAAAATAATTAATCATAGACTCATAATTCCAATAAATAATGTAAATCCCCATCATAAAAATGTATTAATCCATATTCAATGCGTGATAACAATAACATTGGTATATATTGAAAAAATACTGAGAAATCTAGAGATAATCAAATATGTCATTGAAATGAGGAAACATGTACTAGTTTATAATAGTGATGTTTAATGTTATGTATTTTCAATATAATATGTGATGGAACTATCCATCCATTTATCAAATAGAAAATAAGAACCATGTTGTGAAGTTCAAGGGTGGTTGAAACCATTATGAATAAACTCTTGTATCAAAAATATCAATTATACGTGTTATAATAAATCAGTTCCACGAGGTTTTTCAAATTAGAATTTAAAAAATCACAATGTCAACATTAAATTTAATCTACTGACCATGGATAAAAGCTAGGAAATGTCAACAAATAAATTAAATGAAATCCAATTACTATTATAAGATCCCTACCATTTAAAGTTTAATTTTTATTAATATGTGAAAAATAGCTTTCATTTTTGTCTTTTATTAGTTTTTTAGCTACATGAAATTTTATTAAATGTATGAATTCATTATTTTATATAAACAAAATTAAAATATTAAAAATCTCCTCTTTAGTACTAAAATCTATCTCCAAATGATAAAAAAATTTAATCCAAATATATATTAATATCAGACTCGAGGATTGAAAATATTAATAGTTTGGTATATACAACTCTATAGAATATAAGATGAATATTTCTATTACATGCAATATACAAGTCATTAAATCATTTGAGTGTCTGGTATCTACTATATTAGTAGAAAAGGATAATATCACACCTTTCCATATCAAATCATCATGATTACCAACTTCATAAACTAACAATTTATATGAATCCACAAATGTCCCAACTCATTGTAATTAAAACTTAGTATTTTTTTATTTTATACATTCCAATTCCTATTACAATTAGAAATATTTTCCTTCTAGTAATGAGAAAAATTGAAATTATTACAATGCCAATAAAATAAGATTGATAATATAAAACATTATTTTAAATTTCATTTTTCGTATTTTGAACATATAGAGAGATTGACACTACATTTTTTTGGCAGACTTCTACTCTATTTCATTCCACATTGACAATTTCATAACATTATTTCCCCAAATTAAATATATTTCATGAAATTCCATCTTAATATTTATAATAAAAATCTAAATTTTAAATTTTAAATTATTTTTGGTTATACATTATTAAAAAATTATGTTTATACATATTTAAAATCAATCAATTTTACATTCATGGTCTAGAATATAATTTGGGGCCTACCTAGAAAATGTAATAAAATTTTTATAATAAGAAGCCATTGAATCATAATCATTTTAAATTAACATTAAAAATTTCCATTCTATTTTAATCCAAAGATCAATAATGAAATAATTTTCATGAAAATATCCTTAAAATCCTCCAATACATGGAATCAATCTTGTCCTTTACTATAGTATTTGCAATTAGATACTACCGATATTAAAACCCACCCTGAAAATGAAATATTGAATGTATTACCTTTTTTCAAATAAGAAAAATCATTGAAAATCATATCTGATTCACTTATTCTTACACAATACTTCCTTGAGTCAAATAAACCTCCGAAATATTTATTGTGTTTAATCATGAATCTATAATATGTATAAATGATTGTCTATAGAGAATTGAATTTTTACCTTTCATAGTTTCCAAAATTATTTTCCTACATCAACTGAGTTATCTCTTCTAAAAACTACAAAATTTAAACAATAAAAAGTTACTATTTTAGATGTGATATATTCTATTAATATCTTCCTACCTTAGTTACATTTTTTATCTATGTATAACTATTACAACTGGACATGGATTATAAAAATAAACACAGATATCCTAAAATGATACCTTAATATAATATAAAAAGAAATTATATTCTCTTTAATGAGACTTTTAACATTCTCATACCCTATAAGAGTATATAAGTCATAATTTGATGCCAATTATAATTTCCTGTTACATTAAGAATGCATAAATTTGTGTTTATTTTAAGATATTTTACATTTTTTACATTACAAGGATATACAATATTTATAGCAATACTGAATTAAGAAAACCCATAAAAGTAAATATCAAAATTTCCACAAAACAATCTATTTTTTCCACAAAAAAAATAAGATTATTCATTTTCACACATATTTCATTCAATAAACATTATCCCCAATTAATTAATCCTCAATAATTATAATATTGAGTTTTTTAAACATTCTACTTAGTATATCTTTTATTGCAATTACCCGAGCAACCCGGGCCGAACATTTCGATGACAAGTTATGTACAAAAACCTCAACCCCAACTCCAATGGACTATGGGATCGTGACATTCATTGAGGATTCACATAAAAAAATATGATAAAATTTACTATTTAATCTATATTCATGGACCCAACCATCTTCATGAAAAATTACAGAGGAATAATAAAATTACTAAATCATCTAGAGTATAACCATTAAGGAAATAACCTAATATGAATATTTTTTATTATAGTAATATAAATCAAATGTATATTTGGGAAAAATACATGCCTAAGAAGAAATTAAGTATCAAGTTAAAAACATCTAGAAACGAGGAAAATTGAGAGAGATTGACTCCTGATCTCACTCTCCACCCACCATATATAGCCAATGCACCAACATATCCCTAATATCAAACAATGTAACCATATATCTTCATTTGGTCTATATAGGACATGAAATGTGTTAAAAATTACATGGAAGTGGTGAGTTTATACATACCCATTTGGTTTCCTAGACAACCATAAAGAGAGAAATAGATAGATACAACATAAATCCTATCACACCATAGAAGGTAAGAAAATAATCAATATATATGATCATAAATAAACCCATATGATAATGTAATAGGATATTTATCTTCATGTTCTAACCGAGAATGATTTATCTATATAGAGGTCAAATAGTTTATATATGATGCACATCACTTGGCAAGTCTCTATAAGAAACTATTTTATGAGATCAAACATAGTTAGCACACTACATAGTCTAGGGGGAACATTCTACAAAATAGTATACAACCCACCTTATGATATTTGGCTATACTATTTATATTTGTGACCCACTTCCTAGTGGGAGATGTGGGTTCCACTCATTAGATAGACAACACATTCCCTAGTGTGAGAGGGGATCCCCTCGGTAAACAGAGGGAATGTTCCCTTGTGATATAGGTGAATACACTATGTTATGGTATATATTATGGGTGACCCACACCTTGATAAAACTAATGTCCTAAAAACCATGAAATCATTATGATGATCATTTACAATCACTATTATGAGTTAAGAATCGCCTAAAGAATATCCACACATGAAAATACATAGCATCATATCTTGAAAGACACTATATAAGATAACATAACATTATATGGACAAAAATACTCACGATAGATAACTCATCTTCCAAAATATGATTCTTAGAGATGCTGATATGGAGAGTATAATTTCATAGACATGGAACTTGGTGTGTATGTGGAGTCACATGTTGTATGACATCACCAATTCATCTGGTGTTTTTCTCCCATAGACATGGATTATGATTCCATATCGTACTGAATTTTTTGTAGTTTTGATTCATAGGATGTCTCATCCACTGAGGGCCAACCCGTGCTCTTCAGGCCCTTGACAGAGTACATCGGAGCATACATGTAAACATGGTTATGCCCGAGTATCTTGTTCATGTCTAGGTAGATGGTTATTCTCAGGTACTCTAGCCGTTTCGAGGAAACCTAGTCATTTCCATGTATATATTCATTCTTGTGTGCTCTGGATTTTCCTTTGTGCCTTTCGATCTTCTTTTTCGGGGTAATCTATGTGTACACACTCAGTCACCAACACTGGGTAACATGGAATTATGGTATATACACTATGTGTGATACTTTTCATCTCTAAATCCATAGAAATCATATCTTGTATATTAAATGGAATGTCTTCTTGGACTTTATACATTGTAGTGGGGGTATTCATTAAATCTTAAAGAATACATGATGATTGTATTTATGTTACTGTCGTTTCCTTTTCTACTAAAAATCATGTTGAGGAGTGTTAATCTCATGGGATATTGTCCATGTACATTGGATGTGGCTAGATTATGGACACCCATTCTTATGCGGGTTTTTATACCACACCACATGCCTCCCACATCCTCTATATATATGAAATGTAAGTATGCTTAAACAAATTCCCAGATCAAACAACAATCAATCCATAAAATATCACTCTATTTATTATTTTCAATACCACCCTGATATTAAGAGCTTGGTCACACTCAAACCCACCCTAAAAACTTCAAACCATGATCTCATAGTCCAAAAATGAATAAAATGTGGAATGGTGGGGGAAAATAATAATTCAAAGGTAAATCCAGTATTTGAATATGAGATCTCTTCCAATGATTAATAAAAAAGTAGGGTTTAATGATATTTTATTGAATATAAAATTATTAAAAAATTTAAATTTTCAAAAATTCTAGTGTGATGGTAATGTACTAATAGATGAATAAAAAGTATATATAAAAACTCATACTTATAAAATAAAAAATTCTTTTATAAAAAATAACAAAGACTGCCTCAATTATTAATCAATCATTGTTGATGTTCATATTTACTATAAATGAAGAAGATACATAGTGTTTACAAAATACCACATAATTATAATAATCCAATCATCACTCTACATTCATGGGTATCCCATTGGTAACGAATAATGATATTCATATAAAATTATCCCACTGTTATGTGGTAAATCTTGTATATTTTATAAATGACCATATTTATAAAAGTTGGTGTGGGATAGGTCACTAAATTAAATTAAATTAAATTAAATATATTATATATTGTACGCACGTTGAAACAATAACCTACCATGTAAAATATGAAATCAACCAACCTCGGGACACATATAGTGTCAAGAAAATATTCCAGAATGAAATGCAGTACTATATTTATCAACAGTGTTCCCGAAAAAAGAAAAAATAATTTGAAAAAAATTAATCCATGTATGTGAGATAAAATATATTATTAATTTAGAAATAATTATTATGGGGTCTCAGGACTCCCAAATACCTTTCCGTCTTTAGGGATAAATTGAGATAAATAAAAATAAATATTCAAAGGAGAAATCCATCAAAACCATTTTCATTAGATTTCCCCCTCCTTCATGACATTTTATCCCAAAAAACATGCTATATAGAAAGGTGTGTGTACTAATTTAGCACATGACTCTCAAACTCCTAAGATATCTCTTGTATATACCCATCATTCAATATATCACAAAACAATGGAATGGTCCATATGTTAATGATCTTCTTTGTTTGACCCTTGATCAATGTCAGGTACTCTATGATGGTGGCTATATCCCTGATCTCTATCTCTCTCCCATCAAAAATATGCGTAGTTTCTAAAAGTTTTCTCCTAATATCTGACACATTTAATACATCCTGCCCTCAATCCAATAGTGGTGTAAATATAGATAGCCACAAACATCATCAACCCTCCATAGAATATTGCACAACCGGATGAACCCAAGAGATAACATTAAACCAAGAAAAAAACATATTAAAATGTCATTGTGAGGAGACTATTTGGAAGACATGGTCTCCCTTCAAGAACTCCAACCCATATCGAAATTGATCTATATATGAATTATATCTACACTGGGTTGTCCTTATATGATCATATATAACATTAACCTTCTCGAGTTTCTCCATCACCATCTCTGGCCTTACAAAATATTCCTACACAATCTCTCTCAAACATAAGGGTTTTTTGCATCGTCTCCCCAAAAGGGGATCAAATTTTTTCATATGAATATTTGTTTAATAGATATAACAACAAAAAATCTCTATAAAATGAAGATAATCCTAAAATATCCTGACAAATTCCTACATATAAGACCTTAAAATTTATTCCAACACTTCGATAGTTTTCTTGGTTTAGATATATTTCATGGGGATAAATTATATTCTCATCCACTAAATTTCCCTAGAAGCCTAAAATATGCCACTCTAGAACCATTATAGGAATCAAAATTTGCATTAAAATACATCACTAATGAATCCAATGATATCAGTTGATCTCCAGTATATATAAATGATCCACACTATCAAATGGACCATAATATAGGATATTAATGAAGAGGGTTAACTTGGAAAGTCATTTATTAATCACCCAGAAAATGATGGTGTATATTACTATATGTATAATCCATGTCATAATGGTCCTGGATATTCTATCCAAATTGCACTCCATGATCTCATGAATATGCATCAAACCTATCAGATGTATAACATCACAGTTAAATAATGAATATGACATTTTAATATTTATTAATATTTGTGAATTAAATATTAATTTTACTTTAAAGGGGATTCTATGTTCGATGGCGTAGCTGACCCACAACAATGGGTTTCTATACAGTCATATGTTTCACACAATGCTGAGTCATACTGAAATAAATAATATTATTTATATTTTAAATTTTAGTTATTACCTAGTCATTTTGTTGGTAGAAATGAATAGAACAAACCATATTTTTATTAAACATGATTGTATAATTTTATTAAATTTATCTAAAAAATTTTAGAGGCTTAAAATGACAATTAATCCAATTTATGCATGTAATAATATAATATTATTTAAACGGTCGTTTTACGGACATTTGATGGAAAACAAATTTTAAATAAAATTTTTGTCACATATATATGATCTATTTGAAAAAAAAATTCTTATTAAAAATCAGGACATCAAAATTTACGTTGGGAATTTTTTTTATTTTTTCTATTAAATTTTTTTAAATGTATAGTGAAAATTACTGCATTTTAATTACAAAAATCCTTTTCATCTAATATAATTTTATAGTTAAAATTTTCTTTTAATTGTCTTTAAAATTTAATTAGATTATATTTTTACCATTTCATCAAATAGTATATATTTGTAGTAATTTCACTCTAAACTTTAACATAAACACATGTTAATATTATTGTACTTTTTACTTATTAAAAACAAATTTTCTATATTGCACAACAAAAATTAATTTTAAATTAATTAATAAAACCTCTATGTTTTTTATTTGGTAAAATATAAATAATTAATTAATTTGTAATATCAAAATTAGTTTGGGTGATTTTCTGGTGTTTTTAGTGAAAAAATTCAAGATTTGGTGAAAAGTTAAAAACAATGCATAATACCTAAAATCCTGAATTTTTCATTTAAATGAAATTTTACTGCTTCTATGTTTTGAATTTTAAAAATCCAACATACAAGGATATAATAAGTATGTAAAATGTGGTTCAATATGTTGAAAATAATTTTTGGGGTATCGTAATTTTTGATTTTTATTTAATGCAGTTTAATGTAAATATTTAAATTCTTGGTAAAAATAATATAATAATGATAAAAAATTACCTTAAAACGTTTCATTACTTTATTTTATTATTCATTTATGTCCAATAAAATCCTATTGGAGAACAGGTTTCGTTTTTATGTCACATTGGTACAATAATTACATTAATAACTTTTTAATTAAAGTAAAAATAAAAATATAACAAGCTTGTATTATTTTAATTGAACACTTTTAATGTGGGGATATATAGTTGATATATTTGGCTAAAAATAGTAATTATAAAGATAAAAATATTTCATACATCATGTTATTTATTTATAATTTTTAGACATCTAATAAATATATTTATTTATGACCTAATAATGTTGTAATTATAACCTTATTAATGATGGTTTTAAATAAATGATATTATATATATTTAAATAAATTTATTTTGAATCATATAATTCCATACATTAATTTCATGAATGAGTAAGGATTTATTTATTATAACTTGTGAGGTTTTTTTAATTGATCATGTTTTTATGAATTTTTAAATAGTCATGAAATGACTTGTAAAAAATGACATAAATGAGTTTTAAAATCAATTAATACTTTATTAAATGAAAAAATTAGTCCTAAAAATCTATTATTCATCAAAATTAAATATATGATATTTTATAGTTCATTAATAATCTTTTTTTGGGTCTCTTTTCATTTTATAATAAATATATTACCTATATAGTATGAATATACAAGAGGACATAGTAAAAAATATAAATTAGTTAAGTAAGGGTTAAAGATAAAAGATAGGGTTAATTTTATAACCTAAACTCATCTAAAACATTTTGGGTGATAGGATTTCAATCCATAATTGTATTATCTTCGACATAAATAACATTGTATACTGTAGAACTGGAAAATGAATTTATAATAAAATAATATTTCTATAGTTTTCTAAATATTATATTCTCTATGTTATAAAAGGACTTCACCTATAACACATTACTCACAAAATTCAAGCCCCTTGGCTCCTACAAACTCTGACACAATAAGCTCAAAACATCACTATCATCTGCCAAGAATCCATCCCGTAGGTTGAAGGAAATTCATGAAATCTTTTTGGTTCAAATGAAATGGAGTTACCATATTTAAAGGTAATGCATCCTCTCAAGTTAATTACTTTTATTTTCCTTGTCCACTACCTATTATATTCTTATTCTTTTATTACATAACAAAACTAGTATCCTCAATATAATAGGTTATTGTAATGATAATTATTTAAACTAGACTCACAAACACATCCATCAAATTGGTATAGAACGTACTGTTTCTCTGGATTATGAACTAATTCCTCCTAAAATAATGATTGTTCAATCATTTCATATGACATAATATGGTGGCCAGAATGATGGGACTATAATTTTATATGATATTTATGATATTTATTTTATATTTATACTCATTTAATTCTATTTTTTAACAAACCATTATTCTTTATATGTTGTATATATATACAATAATTCCATTTGAGGAAGTGCGGACTACTATCCCCTCAATGTTATATGACTCGTTCATTCTATACATGGATTGTATAAAGGATGGAATTAATGAACACATGAAACATATATAACATCTATATTATAATTTAATTATAATATACCTATTTATAATTTAGTTTTCATTCCATTAAATATGATAATGAATTGAAAGTGGCCTTCATGCTTACGCACGACTTACCGTCTCCATGAACAGTGTATATCATTTCCTATATCAAAATGTTGTGGAATTTTTTAAATAAATATTTAATGGATATATATGATATATAATATATTTAAATCATTAATATCATTATGTTGATAATTTAATTTTTAACACATGGATATTTAGTAATTTTAACAACTTCAATTTTTTACTAAAATTCTGAACATCGACAAAATGTCTGATAAGAAATAAAATAATTAACTAATTTTTATACCAAGGTAATAAGTGTTATAAAAGTGAAAAAAAATTAAAAAGGTACTTAATCAAGTATAAATTAACTAAACATTATTAATCATGAAATTGACGAATGAATGAGCCACGTCAAACATGAGGTAAGGGACATTGTCTCAATCACCTTTAATTGAGTCACGTTTTGATAATATAAAAATACTTCTTTAATAGGGTGTATAATAAACCCCATTTAATTTTATTTTATTTAAAAGGGAATATTTTTTCCAGGAATCATTTTACTAAATGAAAAATGGAATTTTTTTTAATGTATGTGGCGACAATGACCTCTCTGTCACTGTATTCGTAATTGGGCTTCCTCTATAAGACTATATGTATTTAAAAGGAAAATAAATCCATTATTACCTTTTTGGGTATTTTTTTATTGAATCTTGTTTTTTAAATTTATTTAGTATTTCAATATCTTGAAATGATATATTATGATTAAAAATTAAATGTTATTACTTAAGTGAGGATATTTTAAATATTTTATATGTTATGATTATGTAATGGTACTTGGACATTTGATAGGTGGTTACGTGATAAACCAAATGAGGGGTGGTTCTATGATAAAAAATGTATTATTGGTTATGTAATAGCCTCCAATGCATTGGGTACTGAAGTTGGCTGTTTGGGTATTCCATTTTGTGATATTTGTGGTAGTCGACCGTTTCGTTATCCAATTTATGAATGTTTATGTCCCATATTTCTTTATATGTTATGTGTGATTTATATGGGTTTAATGGAAGTATTTTTGTTAATAAAGTGTATGAAATGTGATTTTATTCATTTAAGAGTATTTACTACTTCGTAAAGGTCAAAAGTATTACATATGATAATGTATTAATGGTTTACTTGTTCTTTTAAAAAACTAACAGTTTCCTTCATTGTGTATACCTTACAGATCTTTTTATGAACATCCCATGTTTTTGAAATGTTTTTTCACAGGAATTAAAGGGTAATATTGTCATATATGGGATTAGGGAAAAGTCACGATGATTAAAACATGGAACTAAACAAGGTTATTTTCTTTTATGAGTTTGTATATTAAGAAAAAAATGGATTCTGAGTTGAATTGTCTACGGGTAATGTTCAAAATGTTATGTGAATGTTATTACCAAAATATATAAATCTATAAACCTTAACATATACCCATTGTGAATTATTTACAAAAATTATTATTATGTAATGTTTAAGGCTGGGGATTTACATTTTTTATAATAGGTAACTTTTGATAACTTTAGGCGATAAGGTGTTTTTTAAGAAAAAGTGAAATAAAAATAATGTTTAGCAAATTACCAAGAGTAATATTTAATTTTGATAAATTAAATTTGTTAATGATAACATTAATAAGTATATCTTACTGTTTAAGATACTCATATGATATTATATGATGATATAACTGATATAATCACACCAACCGTTATGGGTTTAGTAAATGGATATATATATCATGCACCAAAGTAACAATGAATGTGGAAAAACTATGATGGATTTTTGAATAAGAAACCAAATTAATTGGGAGTAACAGTTATAAATCTTGCTGTTATTCTCAACCAACTATCTAGAGTCATGATTGAACACTTGAACCTCTGTGCTTTTTATAAGGATTGATATATGTGAGAAATGAATCCCAATGGATGTTCAGGTAATAATCATAAAGGTAAGTATATTAAAAATATTATTTCCAATGATGTGGAATGAAACCCCAAGGTAAACGATTCAATATTATGGGAAGATCCAATATATTTTCTAATAAAGGCCATAATGCAATAACATGACATAAAAAGGAAGCATCCAGTTTACTATAGAAAATGGAAAAAAGTTCATTATGAATAATCAATTGAATGTTTAAATGTTGTGTGGATGGTCATTATACAAATAGATAACCTATGAAGATGGTTCGGGAATGGGATCCACAGGATTGTACAAATATATGTTAACCAATTCCTAATTCCATTACAATTTATGGTGAGGTAACTAATAATGACCAATGAATGGTATGGATTATTTCTAATATGATGCATTAACATTTTTGAATCTTAGGATATGATTCATTATATTATTTTTAAGAAATAAATATTATGTAATAAGATGGAAAATAACGGTTAATCGATCATGAATAATTTTTAATGACTATTAATTCTATATATAAGGGGTTTAAGGGTTATATTATATTTTATAATGATGAAATGCTTAAGAGTATTAAGGCTCTTTTGATGATGGGATTACTTTGGAAGGCATTTATAGTTTATGTAACCCTAAACATGATATGTAAAAATGTTTTTCGAGAAATAATTATCTTTTATTTTGTGGAAATAGTTATAAAGAACAATTTAGGTTTCTATGATCCTTCAATTTTAGTCAATTACATGTTATTACATTTTGTGATGAAAATACGAGGTTTGAAATAACATTTGTTGTTAAAATTGGATATGGAAATTTATGAATAATTTATCTCTGATTTTGGGAGTGTTATAAAATTATATAATTTTTCAAAAAGTACTACACAAAGACCGTGTGACAAACCATCACATCAGAAAAAGGTGTAGGAATCTAACCCACAAAAAAAGTGTGATTGTTATTTATCATCTAACATGGGACAACGTGATTTCCCTGGTTAGTATGACTAATTATTTTTAGTTAGATGATTTAATGGATCAAGAATCAGTAAATTGTTGGAACTTATGTTTTATCAAATGGACATCCTTAGTATAGGAAAATTATTTGGTGATTAAGTGATAAAGGTTATTTTGGATGGCTTTCTCTCTTTTGGGAACACTACATGCTCAAAGAAAATAGAACAGTATGGGAACTCATTTGTGGAGTAATGGTTGAAAATTTATTTTTGAAGAATTTATGTTTTTATTGTATACTTATAACGATTTGGTTTATTTATGGAAATGATTAACCTATCATAGAGATTATGTGATTAGGTTAATTACCTTTCATTATGAGACTTGAGTTGTAGATGTTATTTGTTGATAAATGTAATCATTTTTTGGAAGACTAGGAAATCAAATCCTTATGCATTATGGGTTTCAATCTTAGGTTGGATTATATTGAAGGATTTTAAGGATAATTGTTTATTGAATGGTTTGTTTGAAATTTTTGTACTCTTTGTTCAATTTTGGATATTAGGAGCAATGTTTCTTTTTATAAAATATTATCCTTTAGGGGATTATCAGATATTGTACTTAGAATTTTGGTTATGGATAATGTATAAAGAAACTTTAATATTTATTCCATTTTTTGTGGATTATTTGATTCTATAGAAGTATATTATAGAGACTTAGGTGTGACCATGTTATCTTGAATAAACATCATTTGGAGAAAAGATATGTTTTTTGTAGAAACTTATTAAAGGCAGAAACTATATATGAAAAGAAAGTATATTTCTATATGTCCTTAGAAATATCATAAATAAATTCTCCAAATTTATTAAATAAACCATAAAAAATTTTCCATTAACTTTGCCTACTGGGAAACCAATGATCGTTTAACATATCACATGTTTTTTTTGGGATTTTGGTGGTTAACATCTTCATAATCATGTTTTCTATAACCCTCCATCAAAACATGACCCTTAATTTAGGCTCAATATAGAAGTTTTCAAGGAATCCAATTATGTGTTGTCTTGGGTGGCCTTTGTACTTCTCCTTCATTATATTAATGTGATTGTATTTTTTGAATATTTTCCTAATGTGGTACATTCAATGAAGATTCCAAACCCAATATTAAAATTGTGAGGATGCAATTTCCATAAGAGGGGAAGGATGTAAAATCCTAGGTAAGTAAATAATATGACATTTACATATTTATTAATATTTGTAAATTAAATATTAATTTTACTTTAAAGGTGATGCTATTTTCGATGGCGTACCCAACACACAATGATGGGTTTCACTGAAGCCTTTTCTTGCTCACAATGTAATGTCATACTGAAAATAATAATATTATTATTATTTGTAATGGTTATTAATTCATTATTGGAAGGAATGAACAAAACATGCCATATTATGATTAAACATTATGGTCAAATTTTTTTACATTTATCCAAAAAATTGTATAGGATTAAAAAATGAATCAAATTTTAAGTATTAAATACTCTAATATTATTTAAATAGTTATTTTACCACATTTTTATGGGAAACCCATTTTAAATATATTTTTTTCTCACATTTATATGTTCTATTTTATAAGAAAAATTATTTTTTAGAATCCGGACATCAAAATTTAATTTGGGTAAATTGGTATTTATTTATATGATAAAAACCATTTTTTAGTGAATAGTGAAAAATACCACATTTTAATTCAAAAAATCATTTTAATATAATTTATATTTATAGATATATTGTTATTTTTATTGGTTTTAATATTTAATTTTATTATATGTTTAGAATTTAATTCAATTATTTTCATTGGATGCAATATCACTCTTAAATTAGAAATAAACTCATATTAATCATTTTGAAATTTTTAATTCTTAAAAAAACACAATTTTTTTGAAAATAGAAATTAATTTTAAATTAATTAAGGAAAAATATATGATTTTAATTTTGTAATTTAAACTTTATTTTTGAATTCATAACATCAAAATTAGCATTGGGTGAATTTTTGGTGTTTTTCATAAAATGATCAATTTTTGATGAATAATGAAACACACTGTGTAGTAGTTAAAAAACAGATTTTTTAATTTAAATGAAAATTTTCTACTTCTATGAATTGAATTTCAAAAATACTATAGAAATGGTTTTCATCAGTACATAAAATGTGGTTTAATTGGATGAAATTAATTTTTGGTGAATATTATCTTTTGATTTTTATTTAACGTGGTTAATGTTAAAGAGGGTAATTCAATGTAATTTTTTTTATAATAATATAAATTTACCTTAACACTTGTACTAACTGTATTGGATGTGTCATTTCTGACTAATAAAGTCATTGCGTAGAAATTTGGCCTTTTTAAGGCACATGGTTAAGATAATTACATTAATACATTTTTATTTAAAGTACAAAATAAAAATATCATAAACATGTATTATTTTGCTAAAAAAATTAATGTTGGGTTATATATTTGATATATTTTAAAATTAAAATTAATTATAAATCTATAATTATTTATTAAATCATGATAATTTATTTATTATTTTTAAACATAATATAAATAAATTTATTTATGGCACAATGATGATGTAATGATTACATCATTAATGAATGATTTAAATAAATTTGATCATAAATATTGATTTAATATATTATTTAATGTATTTAAGACATAAACTAATTTTAGGGATGATAAAGACTTATTATCATTTTATTAATTATGTTTTTTTTGAATTGATCATGTTTTTATGAAATATTAAAAATTCATGATATGAATAGTTTAAAAATTGATTTAAATGATTTTTTAAATCAATTTAAATTTTATTAAATGATAAAATAGATCTAAAAATATAATATTTGACCAAATGATAGATATGATATTAAATATATCTTTAATTATCTATTTTCCAGTCTATTGGCATTTTATAGTAAATATATTAATATTATAGTATGAATATTCAAGAGGAAATTGGGAAAAGATAAATTGGTTAACTAATGGTTCAAGCTAACATATTTTGTTAATTTTAAATACTTAACTAGTCTAAAACATATTGGTTGAAAGGATTTAGATCCATCTTCATATTATATTTTACATAACTATCATTGGACACCATTGAAATTGAAAAAGAATTAATTACCAAATAATTATTATAGACTTTTCTAAATAGTACCTCACCCTTGTAAAAGGTCATTACCTCTAACCCATTTCTCAAAACTATCATTCTCATTGTATCATAAAAAAGTCTAATCTAATAATTTCAAAACAACCCCCTAGTCCTCCTAGAATCCTTTCTCAAGATGAAGGCAATTCCAAAAAACCTTTTGGTTCAAACCAAAGAGAGTTATCCGATATAAATGTAATATCTCCTCTAAAGTTTTGTTCTATTATTTTACTTATACACAACCTATTATATTTTTTATTTGACTAAATAACCACAAAATATCCTAAATATACTAGGTAGTTTTTATTAGAATCATTCAAACTACATTTACACACACACCTCCATTTAATGGGTATAGAACATATTGTTTTTGTGGACGATGAACTACTGCCTCACAAAATGATGATTGTTGAATATTCACCTACCACCTCGTATGGTGGAAATTATGATGGAACTGAAATTATATATGATATCTATGAAATTTATTTTATCTATATGATTCTATATTCTCTATTTTAAAATACTTTTATGCTTTACATATTTTATATATACGATAATTCCATTTTAGGAAGTGCATACTACCTCTTAGTCAAAGTGATATGACTCATTCAAGCTATAAATAAAACATATAAAGTATTTATTTAATGAAATTATATAACATATATTATATTTATATTATACTATAATTATAATATACCAATTTATCATTTAGTTTTTATTTCATTAAATAAGAAAAATATTTAAAAGTAGTTTTCATGCATACGCACGACTTACCGTCTCCATGAACGGTGCATTTCATTTATTATATCAAAATGTTATGGACTTTTCTAAATTCATATATAATTTATATATATTATAACTAAATAATTAATATCTTTAGGATTATAATTTAATTGTTACCAATGGAAATTTTGTAATTATACCATCTTCATTCTTTCTCAAGTTATGAACATCGACAAAATCACCTATATAAAATCAAATAATTAACTAATTGTTATAGCAAGGTAACAAGTGATATAAAAGGAATAATAAATTTAAAAGATGATTTGAATCAAGTATAAATAAAGTTATTTTTATTATTCATAAAATTAAACAATGAATGAGTCATCTTAGACACGAGGTAAGGTACTTTGTTTCAATCTCTTTTTATTTGGGAATTTGTTGACAATATAAAACTATTTCATTATTATATTGTATAATAAAAACGTTTAATTTTATTTTCATTCAAAGGGAATGTTTTTATATGAATAATTTTATTAAATATCAAAATATTTTTTTTTTTAACGAATGCGACGATAATGTCCTCACCGCCATTGTAATCATTATTTTTCTTCTTCTATAAGCCTTAATGTTTTTAAAAGTAAAATAAATACCTTATTATCTTTTTGGGGGTTTTCATATAGAATATTTTTTATAATGGATTGAATATTTCAATATCTTGAAATGATATTTTATCATTGTAAATTATAAGTTATTACAGAAATGATTATATTTTTCAATATTTTATGTGTTATGATAATGTAATGGTTCTTGGACATTTTACGGGTGGTTACAAGATATATTAAAGGACAAGTTGTTACAAGATAAACCAAGGATGGGTGGATATGTTATTAACTACATCCCACTGGGTATGTAATTAGGCCATATGTATATTCCATTTATAGATATGTGTGGAAGTATATCGTACGTTTATTCCATTTATATATGATTATGTATAAAGTTACCATTATATGTTATGGGTGCATTCTATGGGTTTTATGAAAATATTTTGGTTACAAAAGCGTAATAAATGATCTTTTATTCAGTGATGAGTATTAACTAATTAATAAAGGATAAATGAATCACTTATGATAATGTATTTATGGTTTAATTTATATTTTACAAAACTAACAATTTTCTTTCTTTGTATATCCCTTACTGAGCTTTTTATGCTCATATCAGGTCATTAAAATGTTTTTCACATGACTTAATGTTGAATATGTTCAACTATTGGATCATGTAAATGTCATGATGATTAAAAAAATGATGTAAACGTGTTTGTTTCCTTTAATAGTTTTTATTTAATGAAAAAAATGGATACGGAGTAGAAGTGTAAACATGTAATATTAAAACTTTATGTTTACGTTATGGTCCAATTCTCAAAATCACTAAACATAAAATACCCTCAATAAGAATTATTGACTTAATTCAAGATTATGTAATTTTTAGGGATGGGGCCTTACAGGAAGGTAGTTATTAGCCAACACTCTCATAAATTTGAGACACCGCGACACTAAATTACCTTTGATTTTCCTCATTCTATCTCACCAATATTTCCAATTAAGGTCCTTTTAATGTTTCCACACAAATATATAAAGCTATAGAGGATGTGTTAACATCCTTCATCGCATCATTAATAAATGTAACTGGTAACATTGTTAGTACCAAGAACAATATGGTGTGATTATATCTTTTAGAAAATCCATTTTTTGGATCATTTGAGGATATTGGATCATGTATATCCTCAAAATATGTGTCTCCCAAATGAGCCTATATCACATGGTAATGTATAATAAGGGGGAAATTTGTATTGAGATTGTCTAAAACCCTCTCATCCAATTGGGTTGTTATAAAAAGTTGACTTCACATATTCCTCCTCCACTGAGTAATAATAAGAATTAATGTTAATGTAATCATCCTCCACATTACCTTTCCTAGGTATATAAACAATCTCGATTTCAAAGTCCTTTAAGAACTCCCTCAAAAACTTTTTTTAAATATATGATCTCTCTAATTTAAGGTGTACATGAGACTTTGGTTTTCTGAGTAAATAATGAAACACATTTCTAGAATATAGTACCATCAGATTATAAAATTGAATACTACTACTTCTAATAGTGACTGATGTGTCACATCAATTATCTCATAGGGACTTAACATACATAATCAGTTTACAATCACTTCCAACCATTCCATCAACATTAAAGTTAGCCTATATCCAAAGGTATAACCCACCACTTTGTACTGCACACCCTTATCTAGAAGTCTCAACACAAGAGCACTATTATACATCTACATAACCTCTTCTGAGGCACTCATATGCTTGTCGATCTAGGTGAAAAATTTCCCATTTTGTGTCAAGGATGTCAAATGGGATGTAATCATGGATAATTATGTCCGAAAAGTCTAATTCAACAATGTCATTCTAGGAAATCTTTTAACCTCTGATACACTCTTGGGTGGAACCTGTGTATGTACGATAAAAACCTTCTCTGGCTCTAATGGAATACCATGATGTGAGAGGAAATTCCCTAATATGTGAACCTCATGGATCCAAAAAATGTACTTTAATAGCTTATTATACTTTTTTTAACCATTAATATGTCAACGACCATCCATATGTTCCTTAGAAACTCATACAATGATGCATTGTAAATGAGTATGTCATCTATGAAGTCAATGATAAATCAACCCATGTATAGCTATAATATATGTGTAACAAGCTCCATAAAAAACTAGGGATATTATTCCAAATGATAGGTAATAATTAGATCTCATTGTTATGCTAGAGAAATTGAATTTCCATCACTGTAATATCTTACTTGCAAACCAGACACTGGTTTTACCAAAAAATGATCTATATCCCTATGAACAAACTAATACCTCTAAATTTTTTAAATAGTTTATCAATCCTTGATATGGGGTTATTTTTAGTTATTATTACCTGATATATGTAATGACAATCAATGACAATCATCATTCTCTCTTCAACCATTTTACATGAACAAAACTTGAGTTTATTAGGGGGACACATTGGATCTAGTGGAACCATCATCTCAATGCACATGCATCCCCAATCATAGATCAAGGAGTTAGGTAGGGTCCATGGGATATTAAAAAGATGTTATTGGTGTAGGATGAAGGTTCATGTAATTATATTAGTCCACATATCTCTTCTAATGTGATCCTATAAAATCCTCGAGGTGGAAATCTTTAAAATCCTAAAATATTGAAAGAATCTGTATGGATAAATAACCTAATAAAGAAAGGGATAAAATCACCAAATAATTGGTGTTGGGTTGTAGCTTCTTACATGCAAAGAACACTTCCTTAACCAATTGATTTCTCCCATGAAGAATGGATAAAAATTTCCCATCTATCTATATGAACAAAAATCATATGGTATTACATTCAATTTTTTAACGAAATGTGTAAAACCATTACGTATAAGAGATTACATCATAAGGATTCATCATGAAGACTATGTGTTCCTTTGAGAAACCCTCAGAACTATGTTTTATATTGCACTTCCATCGGATATATAAAATCAAAGAATAAATCACGGTATGAACTTCTAATTATAGATGATTGGATAATGTATCGATATCATGTTCATGATCTTATAGATTGGATATATAAATTATTGAATGACTTTCATATGTTTCTACATATAAAAGGTGAATATTATAAAATACATTGATCGCACAATGAATCATCTCATATGCTTCCTAGTAATATCCATTTATATCATGCTATTATTTACGTCCAAACATCTGGCTAGAGGATCCTTGCAAGGAAAAAATGGTGTTGGTGGTGGAATTAGCTCATAAATTTTCTTTATTCCATTAGATACTCTATAGATTGTTCTTCCAATTCCCCTTCCAACACACCCTCACAATTATATTCCCTAATAATACATGGAATATCCATGATCATGGTGTTACATCTACCATGGAAATCCATATGACACAAGTCATCCCTCCAATGTATATCGATTAAGGAAATCAAAATAAAGGGACTTCACACATCTCAATATTATAACCAAACATATAATTGTTTAATTAATCACAAAATAAGTTCATATACAATATATCAACATACATGAGTCATTTAATGGGTTTGTATCACGAACCGAAAACCAAAGACCATTGTTTCATAGATTTTGGAGATGACATAGCCCCATGTTGACCACCACTAGATCTATCATCAAGGAATCCAACTTACATAACTTCCTCTATATGTTTATCAGGATATATCACTAAATTATAAGTTGTTATGAGTAATTGGACACTACTAGAACATTTATCTCTATAGAGGACTTAGTCAAAATACATCTCCTAGAAGAGACTATTTTACAACATATTAAGGTATTATCATGTGAGGTTAGTAAATGAAGCAGGGAGGTCAATTAGAATCATTTCACCCTATTCTAGCTAAAGTTTTTCCAAAATATACATACAATGCAATAAGATCTTGTAGTTCTTCTCGAAAAACAATTTCTAAAATTATAACCATGAGAGAATCATGATATCATGGGTATTTTTAATTAGACTCCATAAACACCAAGATTATCCATTTAAAAGACAAGATTGTAACACAAATATCTAATTATTAAAGGAAAAACTATCATAAAGACTCATATCACAAACACAATCCAATAATATAATGACTAAGGTTTTGTCATGTTATTGAACCTTAGTGGTATATTGTGATGGAACCTACGTAAAATTATAATTCTATATTCACCATAAACATTACTTTTTGGTACTATATTATAATCAACAGGATGGGGTACTACCCCCTCCCTCCCATAGGAAACACCTCATGGCATATTTCCTAAACAAGTACTCATAATTCAATGGATCATCATCAAAATTTAATATGGAAAAAATCAGGTATATCTTGACCGATTCATCATGAAGTTGATGAAGAATTACCAAGGTAAGATGATAATATATTTATGGAACTTGAGCTAGTACAGACTATAAATTGATTTAATCTTATATGATGCATATAAAAATGTGTCGTTGTAGATGATTTGTCAACAACAAAATTTGAAAATAACGTTTTTTAAATACTTATGAATGGATATATTGGAAGGAACACTAGAACTATATACTCTATCCTAAAATTTTCATGTGAGACACTAGAAAACTATTTCCATATTTTCCCATCCAATCCTCTCCACGATTTTTACTCTAACACATACCTAAGGTTGAAACACTCGAATTCCACTATATTGTGAACCGACATTGAAAGGCCCACCTAGACAGTGGTGTAATGTGTGTGTCTACCATAATTCTAGCTAAAATATGTTAGGGGGTAGTTTCAAGATTCTGGAAGACATATTCAAAAATGGGACACCGTATCATAATGTACCTATACATATACAGACAATTATCTTCATGGAAATGTGATGAAGAAAATAAGGAAAGATATATATAGACCATATAAATTCATAGAAACACTCCTGGGAATACATTAGAGTGTGAAAATATTATGGAAAATCACTTTGGGGAAAAAATACATGACTAAATAGGAATGATGTATCAACCAGATAAAAACTAGAAAAGTGGATAAATGAATTTGACCGACTCTAAATGTCAATGTCCTACACTAGTATATGGTTAATGCACTAGAGTGTCACTGAGCTCCTCCAGGGTCACCACAGAGTTTTCATCTGTCTTTATACACATCAAATTTGTGGGTAATTCTTCATTAAGAGTCATTAAAATCTTACATCATAGAACACCTCAGAAACCAAAATGAGATAAATATATACATATAATGGAAGTAATTTCAAAAAAATAGAAAGAGGTGAAATAAAACCTATGTTATAATCATAGGGAGAAAACTAGACAAGTTAGAATGGGTATCCCCATTTTATATACCATCCAAGGATGATGGTTATACATGGAGCACTAAAAGTTCATCTAAAACTCCCAAAAGAAAACTTTCCATATAGAAACTATATGGATGACCCTCACCTTTTAAATAATAGGGAAAAAAGAGGATAAAAAAATTAAAATATTGTACCATTACCCTATAGTTTTTAGCGGTGTCACATAGTAGAGAGATGAAGTGTTCTATACTATGAAATGGGTGTTATAGTAGATAGATAGATGACCAATGTATTGTTCTGAATACGGGAGACAGTCTATAAATAGAGGACCCAAGACCTGGTGAAACAATTATATTCCACTAGCTTTGGTATTGAATATAGTGAAGAAATTCTATGACATGAAATATGGGTTCACATCCCAAAAATATTGCTGATTATCATTACCAATATCTATTATCAATCACTCATATCATGGATTTGAGTTATTCCCTAAACAACACACATAACACATTGAAATTAAATATGATGGATGTGATCATGTTTTATGCATAAAACTAGTCAGAATAAGATACTTATAGGCTAATATCTGAGTCTTAAAGAATGATATTTGGAAGGTAGAAGTTCTTTAGTGAATTATATGGTGTGTACATGAGGTGAAATTATGTGTGACCTCACCACTTCTCCTGTTCACATTCTCTCATAGAGATATCCTAGAAAATATATGTCACACTAAATATCATGTACTTTTGGTACATAGTATGTATCATCCACTAGAGGAATGTCTATGCTCTTATGATTCACTCCCATATACATTGGAAAATAGAAATTTATATGGTGGTGTTTGGGTATCCTAGATTTGTTATAGTACACATTCACTCTCATGTACTATTGATATTACAATGTATCCTAATCATGTATGAATACAGGGTCCTTCACATGTACTCTAGATTTTAATGTGTGTATAGACATGTTAATGCATATGTACTCTCAGATTACAAACTGAGTTTCCCACACAATATCACATTTCATATATATTCTATACATGACATGTGATACTTATATTCCATTTAATAGTAGGTACTATAACATGTCAACTACATAGCATGTTTTATTAGACTATATTTAGTATTGTGTTAAATTTTATAAAAACACATGGAGTAATTCATGAATCTCAATTTTCCTCCAATACCACTATTTGTCCCAAAAATCTCATTAGGGTGTCCATATCTACCGTTTATTGTGCTTGATCTATCTCTAGTGGGATAATTCCATAAACTCCAACCCATGTGAGTTATCAAATCACACCACACTCCTGCTTTTGATTTTGTAATTACAAAATCCATGAATACTTATCTTGTGTCTAGTATCAAAAATTATTATACATAAAAAACATAGGATTTTTAGTTATCAAGGTTAAAATCACCATTATAATTGTTTAATAATTATATGATATTCTCGACAATGTCTAATCACGACTATATTGTCCAATATAAAAGTGCTTGATGAAAATTGGGGTAATAATAAAATTATGAGGGGACTAAAAACTTAGACAATGGGGTCATGGAAAATTATTAATATAAATATAGTTATAGAACATGGAATATTGAATGTAAACTGAGTTAATCATTAAATTTTACAAATGAAAACATGTTAAGTATGGGGAATTACATATAAAAAAGATGATATAAAAAACTCATGCAGATAATATTTATGGGGAAGACACATAAAATAATATTACTTATGAGGATTATTATTTTAACACTTGATAAGAAATAACTCTCTAGTGATGAATGAGATCCAATGAATTCATTTTCCAAATATTGATTCAAGATGATCTGATCGTGGATCTTCATCACTGGGTTTTCAAACACCAATGGAGAACTTTTCTTCCCCAAAATCTAACCATGGATATTCATCCAACAACGATGATTTAAATTATAAATATATTTATAAATATATGGTTAGGTTAGTTAATTTAATTTAATTTAATTTAATTTAATTTAATATTTAATTTCAAAAACACAACCTCCAATGGTAACCTCCCTTTGAATTTCCAATGTTGATTGGCTTTAAGATTCTATTATGGTAATCCCCATGTTGTTTATTCAACTATTGTCCCAAGTTTTCTATTCGAGATCTCATGAATTTGAAACCAAATTAAATTGAATGTATTATAGTGTGTCTATATATATGTATATGTATATGTATATTTAATAAATTAATTAAATGTTTCTTAGAAATTGGATAACTATACTGACTCTGAAGATAAATATTTATATATGTATTGAAATATTAAAAATTATAAAAAATTTAAAATGATTTGTTATACTATGTTAAAAATTTGAAATATAGCATGACAAAAAAATAGATTAACAATTGATATAAAATTAATGGATTCTTATATTTCCATTGAAAAACTTAAAAACCATTTAATAAAATTATGTATTTATCAATAATAATTTATCTAAAGGACTATCAAATATCCCCTTCTAATAATAAATATTTTCTCAATGAAACCCAATGAAACCTTTTATCAAGAATATGAAAAACAATGATATAATCATGTGGAATGTGGGAACTCATGAAATTTATTTTTATTTAAAATCATCATTTTATATTTAGAAGTTCATAATCATTACATAGCTTATGAAAATAATAAATTTCAAAAAATAATCTTTTTGAAATATTTTAATAGGTAGATTGGAGATATATATCAAAAACCCATCTTTTCTCAAGTTTAATATATATATAAATACCCATATCCTAATAAATTTCATAGGAGTAACCCTTATGATTATTTAAATTATTTTCTAATATGAAAAATAAATCATTACATATTGAATTTGAGTTCCATATTTGGCATAATCATTATTAGTAGCTATTTTTAGCTCACCCATATTCATCAATAATTCTAAAATATCATTTCATGAGAAAATAAAATTTGAAATATTTAAATTCTTAATCATAAACCCATTTAAGATATAATTTTATCTAATTCAATAAACACATTCCATTGATGCGTAATTTAAAAAAACAAAATTTATATTGAGAAACTATTAAAAAGGGAATATTTTTTGAAGGTAAAAAATATATATAAATATAAAAACTGTGTTATTTTGTAGGGGATACCTGATAAGGATAATGGATATCATAAAATTAATATGTTGTAAAGCATCATATTTTTAAAAAAAATTCATTGTGGTAAAAAAACCATAATCCAATATACTGTAAAAATTTAAATGATTATTTTTTTAAAAAAATTAAATAAACTAAATATAATTTGAATAAATCATTTAAAAATATTTTAGGTAAAAATAAAATCATTTTATGATATCTTTTAAGATCATGCATATGATGAAATAACATTCGAACATAAAACATTAAGACATGGATTTCACGAAAAATTACTCCCCTTAAGTCTCATTTTCCGACATCTATTTTTGAAGGTCTAACTATGAAAATTTAATTTTTTTTATTTAAATTTTAGGGGTAAATTTTTATGTTAATTAAAAAATAATTATTCCATATTTTCATTGATAATTATATTTCATTTAATTATTAACATGTTTAGGTTCATATAGGATTTTTGGGGGTAATTCGGTTTATAACCTTAAAAGAACATTGGTGCATTGAATGTGGTCTATGTGTTTATGGTTACAATACCTTATAGATAATAAATATTTTTGAAGTATTATATTTATACTATAGACACACATCCCAAAACAATAATTTAGTGTGCTAGTGAAAAATTAATCATGGAGTTTCATAGATACAACATTCCATACACATTCATGAATAAAATATTAATTTTTTAGTGGGTGTAAAATAAATAACATAAATAATGTTTTAATGAAAAATAATAATAAATATGTCATACATATTATTATTTATCACTATTTCTATGGATGTCGTTGTAAACTTATATGCATGAGTGACATTATCATCTTCTAATGGATTTTTGGTGTGTTGTGGATGGAGTTATATAGTCTTTAAAAAATAATAATTTTGTAATTTATATAATATATATTAATTTTATCACTCATTTTAACCATCCATCAGACTTGATGATGATGATAAAAACCTATAGCACTGTGTAAGATGCAGTACATGTTTACCCTCATGAATATTTATCTATTTCCAATTGATGAAAATGGTGGAAATAATTGGATTAAACAAAAAAATAATACAATATATTTTCAAATATTATACATATTAATAATTATTCTCCCACATTGGAAAACATTATTTGGATTACACCTTAATATTTCATAGGATGGTATTTAGTGAGATCTGAAACACAATGATGTGGAACGAAATTTTGGATGTCAATTGGATTCGTATTAGTATAGATAGAGTGAACAATGTGTGATAATAAGTTAGGAGAGGATGTCTCCATTTCTTTGTAAGAAGAACTACACACATGTAGGGACTTGAAATTGTTAAATATATTATATGTCTTTTCAGTGGAAAGTTGAAAAATTTATGAAATTAGAATCCAAGAAACATTAACGTTTAAATAAAATATAAAATTTATAAATATAAATGTTTTATATTATCATTGTGGCTTATATCATATTTTTTACCATAACTAACCTAATTTATACTTTATTGTGTGATTTAATTTTTTCTATTTTAGGTTATGAAATTAACAATATATGAAATTTAAATTGTTAAATTAATTTAACAACCAATTAAAAATATGAGATAAATTTTAATATATTCAATATATATATATTTTGTATAAATTAAATTTTTTCTAATTCCTCAAACCACAATGAAAAAAAATTTCAAAAAATTTCCATTTTGAGAATAAAAATTGCAATATTACAAAATCAAGTATAATGTATACTAATGTGGATTTCATTGAACTATTAATTTTCTAAGGGGAATAATTTCAATTTAAAAACAAAAAATCAAAAAAATTTAACATATAAAATACATAAATATAACAAAAAGCATTAATAAAATAGTTATTTTTCACTTATAACCCAAATATAAAGACATCCTGAAAATTCACATAAAATATAATATTTTTGTGGTGAATCCATATATTTAGGTTTTTAACGAATAATATTTATAATATAAAGAAATCTATTTTTAAAATATTATAGTTTAATAAATGAAAAATGTTATGTTAAATAAAATTATTATTTTTCATTGAAATAATATATAAAACATTAATGAGTATGATTCTATAAAATGAATGCATACAATTTATAATAATTAATAATTTCTAGGGAAACCCATGTTTTCACCTTCATCTCAAATATTTTGATAATCATAATCTAAATCATTATCGGGTGTATTCACAAAACCATTTGTGAAAAAATCACAATTTCCCTTATGGTGAACTCATATTTTCATTGAACACTAATATTTTCAGACATTTGTAAAGGGTATATAATTTACCCTCATTTATAACGTTAAAATAATATTCCTTCTTCAATATTTCTCATTTTTTCCTCATGAACATTGTAGACTATAATAATTTTACAAAATGTCAACGACAAGAATCCTCAGAATTTTAATTAAATAAAACATCTAAGTAACAGATTATTCATTTGATAATATTACTGAATGCCCATATAATAGTTGATAACATTTAAATTAATATATTCCACACTACATTATAATAATGTGTCCATATATATTATAAATATTTATCTCTCATTCATAATGTTTCTTCATTGTATGATTCCATGATTAAAAATTTCATTTTAATGTTGGACTATATATGAAACATTATTTTAAAGCACCACTTTCATGAAACTAATTGACCATTTCAGTAAAAATTGACAACAAGTTTAACATATCATCAAAATATTATATGGGTTGATTCAATATCTGTTTCTCATTCCTATCACACATATCAATTTTTTTTTAAAAAAAACTATCTCATGTTTTCATTTATTATTATTTTGGAGTGATGTTCCACTCTCTTGGGACTTGGGTTTTATATTTCGCTCAAATAATTTAGTCTTGATTCTAGTTTACATGTTTATTTTTTAATTTGTGTGAGTTTATTACATTATTTTCCTAGATTTTTTGTTCCCGTAACTACATGTTTATTATATGTCCAATTTTTTCTTTGATTAGTATACCTTATGTCAGCAGTTTATTATGATTTGTATCATCGTTAGATTTATATTGATTGTTATTATATGACATCATAATGGGTTGGATTGAATACATATTCAATGTTATATAAATTAGGTTTGATCATTGAATGAGGAATGTTCATCACATAATGATATTTATTTCATGGAAAATTTCTATTTTGTATGGGTTTTATAATATTAGTGATTTTAGTAATTAAATGAAACATAAAATCATAAATGATTTTATGTATGTAATATAATTTTTTTTATTCTTTAATTATGGTATGTTCTGTTTTAACCACTATATTCATAATGTAATGAAATGTTTTATTTTATATAAATGTATTAAAAATGAATTTTCAAAATGTATAAATTATGATGAAAAAAGTTAATGAAGCTACAATAGTCAATTATCAAAGTAAATTATTTTATAATTGGTTAATCATTGATGATTCAAATCCTGTATTCTAGAATACACTTTTATTCTCAAATCAAAGGAGTTTAAGGTGTTTTTTTAATGGATTTCTCTTTGGATGAAATGAATTAAAATTATAAAATATTGTTAATGTATGATTATATATAAATATAATGAATAAAAGATTATAAAATATTGTTTAGGGAAATTGAATCGAGTTAGAGAAAAATGTACTTGATACCCTAGAGAAAAATTGTGTGACTAATAAGATTAATAAGATAATAATTGAGATAGAACATAGCATGAGAATACATTACCAAATTCCCATGTATATATGGATAGAATTATTCATTTCTTTATCATACCTTATTAATTGAAGTCTATAATCACAAATGGGATTGAGATTAAATTGTGTTGGTAAAAACTTTATCTAATGAAATATACCTTTCTTAATGTCTAAAAAAGGTTACAAATGGTAATGATTATGTGATTTATGAAGACAACCTCATAACTATGTATCACCCATGTTTCATTATGGGATATGAGGAGAGATAAATTTTATGAAATCGTTGGAAAATTTAACATGGGAAGATATTTTGATGATTTAATGGAATATTTAATGATATGGTTTTGTAGAAATCTTATAACATGGTGTAAATATTATTTGGGGACATAGTTTGAAATAATAAAATCTAAATTGATATAAATGGAAGTTATAAAAACATAATAATTTCTAAAATATTATTGTTCAAATAATTTAATGATGATATATTTGATGAATATATACTTAAAGGATTATGTACTATTTATGATCGGGTTGTATTTATATAATATGACGTTTGACAAATTATTGTTTTGTAAATAAAATAAGGAGATGTCGAATTACAATGATCTACTAGAACGTGGTGAACTATTCAAATATTTGGGATATGATTTCATTGTTTTTTTATGTATGTCACATAGAGTCTGATATATTGAAAAAGTAAAATGTTATAGAGAATTTAGAATAAGATAGTTATCAATGAAATGTGGGTTTTATTTCATGAATCCCAATAAAACCAAATATCTAAATGAAGTACGTCTAAGGAATAAATAACTAAGAAAACTATTAAGTCTTCAATTTGAAGTAATACGATTATGGTAGTAAGGGATAGAATTCATGTATTGTTATGTATAGGTTTTATAGATATTTTGTGTGGTATTATTTAAAATATTACCCCTAGTATGTCAATATACTATAATGATGAAAATTCATATTTTGATTGAATCATAATTTTTTTATTCAAACCTGATGGATATTAAAAAAAGAAATTCTCAGTAGTGACATGGAGGATGAAATATACATGAATTAACAAGATATATTCATTGAAATACAAAATATAGACATAGAATATATGTATATATATAATTGCTTTATTTTTTGTTCAAATTAGATGTTGTGAAAATATTTTCATGACCCCTCCCTCCAAAGATACCTCTCCGACACTGGTAATGATGAAGGGGTATAATGATTCTCGACTCCCGTCTCCATTAGGCACTGTGTTGGAAACTAGCTCCATGGGTATAAAAATATAATAATATGAGATTCATCTTCCTTTAATTAAATATTATTAGGATATATTAAGGATAATCCTTAAAGAAACTCCAAAACATACTATAAATAAATACCGAACTCTCTCCCACACACATGTATAAAAGGTAAATAATACAAGTAAAAAATTCACCAATGTAAAATAAGAAAAGTTAAGCTATAGATAGACACAAAAACTATCATTTTCTAAGCTTATTGGGTCCATCATGGTTCATGTAATCCTTAGGGAAACCGATAAGTGGTTTTTTATAATCATAGTGAAAATACATGTATACTATGTAGGAAAACCAAAGTCTCTTGTGAACATGTAATGGAAATAGCCTAATTCTCCTATGAAAAAATAGTAGAACCAAACCAAACCTAATAGGTATAATAACTATCCCAACCTGAATAAGGAACTTTCATGAAATAACACAAGTCACCTAATGTTACCTAATTCTCATCGATGATAGGTTACCCCCCAACACTTTCCCACTAATTTTCCACTCTTACACCCAAGTGGAAAATTTCCTCGCACTCCCTACTCTTTCAAAAATACCCCATAACAATCCATTCGTACATCATTGGGCCTCAAAACCACAATAATGTTATAGAAACCATGTCCACATACAAAATTTCATACCAACAAGAGACACATGGTCTACATACCACATCACATCCTATCTTGAAAACACTTGGGAATGCATAAATTATCTCATCATAAATACAGCTGTGAAAACAAAACTCCTAGAGACATCTAGGCCTCAAAAACCAAAAAAATCCCAAACATTCATAGATTATTACAACTTGGAAGAAGGTGTTGGGAAGTTAAGGTTCTTAACCAGCCATCCTCCAACCAGGATTTTTGGGAAGGACCTCCTCCCTCATGATGATGGGGGTGTATGGGACAGAGTGCCCATCTAGGGTGGGTGCATATAGAAATCACAAATAAAATAAAATTATAAATGTAAATAATAATAAACTCTTGAACCCAACCTATGGGTTCTCAAATTTTCCATCATGTCCTCACAATACTAATGTTGTTTCTACCGCTAAATGAACACACCACACAACATGTCACAAAACCCAATTCACATTCTCACCCAATTCATTTAGCCACTTTCGTTGTCTAATAAATTTTTGAAAGTAGTCCATCAATATTTTAGAATATAGGGAACATGGAAGTCATTATTCCAAAATGTCAAACCCTGATTAATAGAGGAGTCATCACATTGAAGACAAATTGTTCCACTACATCACAATTTAACACCCATTTATGACATAATATATATAGATCTGGAGACATGGGGTGAATCCTTCTACGGAATACTCATTTAGAAAATTTTGGCGAATTACTTATACTGACCACTACTACCATTATTATTCAATGTCATTCTACAAAATCCTTACTCTCAATAGATCAAAACACCAACCCATAGCCGCTCCCAAAAAAAATCTTATTTCAACCATTTTAGGAAAACCTAGTGCAAAACTACACCACAACCATCATATGATCATTGTACTACAACATTCATCAACTTATCCTAACCCAAAAAACACACAAAACAACATGTCCCAACCATAACACAACTTATATTGTTTTAATAAAGGGGATTTTTTTCAAATTCCATTTCTAAAATTGACTATTTGATCATTGAATACATAATATCCTTGAGAATATAATAAATAAACCAAATATATGTGGTTAAAATATTATATGTAAATAGTCCTTCTATAGAAAAACAAAAACAAGCATTCACAATCCATCATTGGTGCACATACAAAGACCCATAATGGGCCTAATTTTTAGTGCATTGTTTCCCCATATAGATCCAAATATTAAAAGGGAATGATGTATAACAAAAACTTGCATCACTTTTCCCCATCCCCTCATATACAAATCATAATTACATTCAATTATAATTATTAATTTTTATTAAATCAACCTTCCCATGGAAATATGTTCAAAAACCCATCCTATATGATATAAAATTGTGAGAGATGAAGGAAAACCTACATGGAATAAGTGGTTCTTTGAAATTCATAATTTCACCATTATAGGTGCATACAAATGAATAAGAAAACACGTGGGGAACATGATCCGGAATCTGTAACCTGATCGCACTACTCCTATTGGAAGAAGAACTATAAGAATCATCTTCTAAGGGAAAACAAGATGGATGAAAAAGAGAGAAGGGTATCTCCGTCAGGGAAATATATATATGAATCATTGGTTTAGACATGTTTTTTTTTCTAGTAATGGTGGATCAGGAAAAAATTACAAGTTTTGATTGAATAAAAACTATAGGAAACTGAAGAAATCATTAAAATATTTATTTTCATTGAATCAGCCTCAAAGTCATTAAAATATGTCGTTAGAGACATATTATGCTAATAGTGATTTCAATGGACAGAAAAACTAGAACTGGAGACAATGTTTAGAAGACCCCACCGGGTGAGGCATCATTGGACAAGGAATTTCAAGGTAAAGCATTTCTAGCAAGGAAATGTTAGATGAAGAACCCCAAGATGAGGCACCACTAGATGATCCAATGATAGTTGAAATTCCTACCACTATTAGTGATATAATTTCAAGCGAGACACTACCAGATGTCCTACCACGTGGAATGAGGCAATACTGGCTAAGGTACCACTAGAAGAGAGGTCACCAGTAATAGAGAACTATGGTGACACTTCCAGGGTGACACCACATGGGTGAAACAACAAGGGTGACACTCTTAGTGTATCACATCATGGGTGACATACATTTGAAATGAGAAACCTTTGGAAAACATTCAAACAATTGAATATTGGAAATGTGTTGAAAAAGTAATTGGATATCCCAAAATACATCAAAACACATATTCCATAGTTGAATGGACCACATAGGTCCAATCCATTTAACCAGATATCTCCCAATCAAATCTAACAAACAATAACTAGAAACTGAGCCTATAAGAACGAGGGGTCCAAAAACCCACCCCATGAGATACCTCTAAAGGGTCTCCCAAACCTTACAACACTAATACCTATCAAACTCATCAACATCCAACGATAAAACATACATTTTTTTTCAAAATACACATTGGAAACCACCACATCCAAGACCTCCTCATACATCACATGATAATCCAAATGAAAAAAATACACCACAAAACCACAACAACAAAAATGTCCATGCATGCTGATCATGTATTTACATCCTCCATGTCATTATAATATCTACTTTGGGTGGTACATACTGATGCACATGGGATTAACAACATCAAAATTAAAGCATCATGATTTTTCATTAAGTCCTCCCCTTTCGACACCTTAGTAATTTATCTCATAGTGCATCACACATAACACTACTAATGGAAAATATCACTACTCATATAATACAAGGCTAATGAATTAAATTTCAAAAAAATAAAGGATAAAATAAAATTATAAATGACATCTGGTATTGTGCATTCATCTCCCACTCTCACTTCCATGTACCCTCCTCCAAGTCACCACACCTACAAATCACACCAAACAAGGGATTGGTCCCCCACGAAACACTTTATCTTGATGATCCTGGAATTATAATAATAACTCCACAAACGTCGTGTTCTCCACGATGTCCAAAACATCCCAGTTAATGATTTGGGAGTTATCATGTTGATATGGAAGAAGTTGAGAGAAGTGGAATATGTAGTGAATCCTCTCTAACAATGGTGGAAACACCAACTGGTATTCCACATCACCAACTCACCCTAACACCTCATAGGTCCCAACAAAACTGGGAGAAAAAGTACTCCATTTTCCAAAACTATTTTTCTAATGTTGAGGGGAGACCATCAAGAAAATGTGGTCCCCATCCACAAACTCTATATACCTACTCCTATGGTATGAATAAGGAATCTTTCAGATTTTCGACGCTTTCAACTATTCTATTATAAGATGAACCATCTCCGTCATGCACTAAACTACATCAAGACCATGAACAGTTGACTCCCCATCCACCATCAATCACAATTGAGAAAAAACTGTCTTTCAATGAAACACCAAATTTGGTGCCATGCTAATTTAATAGTAATAAATGTTATTATAGGAGGACTCCATGTAACACCTGATACTTTTGTGAGAAATAGTTTTTTTATGTTATATAAATCATTAAAGGAATCATTCACTACACACAACACTATCTTGGATTTCTTTACTCGCAATCGTGACCTTCCTCGATAGCTTGCGTCTTACACAATACCGAGTTTCACTAAACAACGATAAGCTATTAAAATATTATTAAATCTAGCCGTTATGAATAGTAATACCCACTTTTTGGAATTTTTTAAATTTCATTTTTCAAAATGGACTTCATTTTTTGATTCATAATATCGAAATTATCCTATGGCTGAAGGTTTGGTATTTTTCTGAAAACATTCAATTTTGGATTAATAGTCAAAACACTGGGTTACTATTAAAAAATCGAATTTTTATTTAAATAATTATTTATTTTATTTAAATTTATTTTAGGTCAAAATTTATATATAATACTTTTATATGTTCAAAGTAATTAATTGGAGTCATTTTATAATAATTTTAGATATGTAAAAATTTTATTGAACTTTTCACCTTCTTTTACCCACCTCCTAGGAGAATTTGCAAATTTAAATAAAACTTAATTTTATCTCTTCTGTGAGTGGAATTTTGAAAATCCAATAGACATGGTTAATATCAAGGACTAAAATTTGGTTCAATGAGATGAATATAATTTTTGATGAATAGTAACTTTTTACTTTTTTACCACGTTTAAAAGTAAATAGGGTAATTAAGGGTAAAAGTGATATTATTATTAACCTAACACATGTCCTAATTCTATTGGATAAGATTAATTCTACCAAAAACAACCTTAGGAATAAAATATGACCATTTATACTGACATGGATTAGATTAGGACATTTATTATTAATTTATTTAATGAAGGGTTAAAATATTTAAAATCAATGTTTAATAATTAAATCATTTTTTAATATATTATTATACATAAGATAAATTTGACTATAAATATCAATTATAAATCTAAAAAGATTTAATACATAATGGTATTTTATTTGTAATTTTTAGACATTGAATAATTTAATTTATGTATGACACAATGATGATGCAGTAATTATCTTATTAATGAAATATTGACATAAGGGATGTTATAAATACCCAAATAAATGAAATTTGAGACATTTTATGAATTAAAATAATTTTCTAGGTTAATATGACATGTTAATATTAATTTAATTAACTTTGTGAGAACTAATATTTCTGTTATAATTTTCACAAAAATCAATTACCAAATAGTGTCATAATTGACATAAAATAGTTTTTAAAACAAATATTATATTATTAATTGTTATTTTATTCTTAAAAATCTAAGGTTCAGAAAATGACTTATATAAGGTTATATATATTAATTATAAACAACGTGGGGTTCGTTTGGCTTGTTATATTATGTTTATTAACCTTATAATGTAAGAAAACAAGAAGACACGGTAAAAGTTAAATTATCTAAATGATAAGGTTAAAATTGAAACCTAAAATTTTATAAATTCTATTTTATGAGAGTATTTCGACCCATCCCCATCTTAGCTTCAAAATAATTCAATTTATATCTATTAAAATCCGAATATGATTTTATAATAAAATAATATTTTTAGTTTTTCCTAAGGTGCCCCTCTCCTCCCTTATAAAAGGGCAGCTCCTCCCTCTCTACCTCACACCACATTGAGCCTTCAATCTTGGCCAAACCCTGCCAAATTCTCTTCTCTACATCCGTAGAAACATACTAGAGGTCCTTGAATTCTTCAAAGACCAATTTTAGTGCCTAAAAGGAGGTCATAAAGAGGCGCTTTAAAGAAGATGTAAGGTCTGTTACCGATTCTTTCAGCTTTATTTCTTCTTCCACATATTCTTATTTAGGTTTTTCATTATGAAGTAATAATATCAGTATCACTAATATACTGATATGTTATTATAAGTATGAAACAACCCTATTTAACCATTTATCCATCCTATGGAAAACGAAATCATCGTGCGTGCGTACGTACGGAATACCGTCTCCACGCCGTGGTGTAATCTATTTTCCACCACCACCTTACTTGGATGGGTATAATAGTGTAAAGAAAAACTATATATGATTATTGTAAAGTGATATTGATTCTGAAATAGTATACATACACTCCAGTACAATTCCACGATCATGGGAATGATATCATCGCTCGTGCGTACGTACGGAATATTGTCTCCATGATGTGATGCGATTCGTTTTACATGATATTCATTTCATACTGATTATATAAATGAATTTAATGAATGAATATGATATATATTACACTAATACCATTCTGGAAATGAGTTATCTATAACCTAAAAACAAGAATAAGAATTTATTCGACATAACACGCATAAAAATAAAAAGTAATAAACACACGAATAACAAGTAGTAATGAAATATTACTAATAAGAAGACAAGAATATAACAGTATATGTTATAATAAAAATAATTATTATTCTAGAATAAGTCAATAACATTATTTAAAACATTATAGATGAGGTTCGGACACTTACGAAGCAAATCGGACCTAAGGTAAGTGAAAATCTCGCAATCTCAATTTTTATCTGAGATTGTTTATACTTCAGAATTTACTGGGGAATATTTATCATACACATCCATGTTTCCTCAATATGTAATAATATGTATATCCTCCTTTAATTTTTTAAATCCAATTTTACCATTCAGTGATTTTTTAGTAAATGATATAAATGGAATCTATTGTCATTTTTCATACGAGGTACTTTTTGACATTTCTGACAAAAGTACGAGAAGAATGTTTTTTTAACATATACGACCTGAATGGATTAATAGAAAATTATTTTCATGAAGATTCCTTTACAAGTTTTCATGTTTATTTTTAATGAACTTATTTTAGTTTAAAATTGTATGACATGTAAAGAAATGAAAAAAAATTGAAGTAGAAAGGATATTTTCCTCAAGAATGGAGTTCAAGTGTTTTATCAAAATTATTTTCCATCTAAGATAATATATGGTTCTGTTTCTATTCATATTTTTACATTTATTTGATTATGTTGTGATGGAATTATTTTTATGATGTTCTTTTATCTCATATGGATTATGTGATGATGGCATGATGTTTAAGATTCCCATTTTTATTACATGGGTTATGCTATGATGTGTGATTTATGATTTTGTGGCACACATAAGAATGGATTAATAATGAGATGGGTGGGACCTATATCTTCCACCAATGAATTGGGTAAATATTTAAATC
Organism: Viscum album; assembly: GCA_963277665.1. Classification (NCBI taxonomy): domain Eukaryota; kingdom Viridiplantae; phylum Streptophyta; class Magnoliopsida; order Santalales; family Viscaceae; genus Viscum; species Viscum album. The sequence continues at coordinate 68,085,180 of OY728128.1, forward strand.
TCAGAGATAGACAAGGCTGGAATGGCAGGTTAATATGGTTCAGTTAAACAGGACTGAAACGAGGACTGAACTTGGTTCAGAAATGGACTTTGTCCGCTAAGATAGTCTTCCAAATGACTCTTGAATAATAAGAAATGATTCACAATGATTATGTGTGTATTCCACAAAGTTTCATGTTTTATGTTATGATTATTGGGATTACATTTCACTACTATGATTTATCCCATGTTATGAAATTATGATTTCTTTTGTAGGTTAAGATTTCCAAAAAGTTGTGTTATTATGAATATGATGTGATATTTTTTTTACCCTTAATGAGCATTTGAACTCACCCTTTTGTATGTTTTCTTTTTCCAGGTCTGGAAGAAGGTTATTAAGTAGGATATTCCAAAAGGGACTCTAGATAAGATGAAATAAATGGGAGGAAACGTAGATGCTTTATGAACCAGTTGTTTATGATTCCCAGTTTCTAAAGACACTATACCTATTCGGTCCTTTCATGGTTTTGTTATATGTTGTAATAAGTGTACATCAATTTTGACGTATTAAAAATGTATGTAAAGTATGGGTCGTTATAGTTGTTATCAGAGGAAACGTATAGTCAACCATTGGAAACTAGGATGTGAAAGCCTTAGTAAGAACCCTACGGATATGTCTAAGCATAGAACATATCTTAATGTTTTAGAAATGGCTATGAATAACCTATGATAAGACCTTAAGTGGAAAATTGTATTCTTGATTATGTGGTTTTCCTATTATAATTAGTTTTTCTCACATTATTCTTCTTGGTTTTAGTCAATGGCTGGAACCTGAAGGAACCGGGTTAATACGGAATACGATGGGCAATGCAATGATTGTCCCCCTGAGCAACCAAACGTTATGGGAGCCGGAATGACAAATCTTGTAGCAATGATCACACAACTTTCTCAAGCTATGAATCATGCAGGACTTCTAAACTATTAAAGGAAGGAGAAACATTCTGGTGAATCCTTCATGAGGCAGCGTCCACCTTCATTCAGCGGGTCTACTGATCCATTAGTTGCTGAACAATGGATCAGTACTACTGAAAAGATATTTTCAGTTCTTCAATGTTCTGAACATGATAAATTTATCTTAGCAGTTTATCATTTGGAAGGAGATGTTGATCAATGGTGGAATCTTATCAAGAATACGAGGCAAAGAGATGAAATTGAGTGCATGGAATGGGACGAGTTCTAGAACTTATTTTTCAATAAGTACTTCCCTCGTATTCTTCGAATAAAGATGGAGAAGGAGTTTCTAGAACTAAAAAAACAGATGATGAATCTGTTGGTACCTATGAATCAAATTTCACAAGACATGCAAGGTACGCTTCAGGTATTATTATCCAACCTGAGAGTAAGATCGATCGATTCTTTAGTGGCTTAAAACCAATTCGTACGAAGGGCGTTATCCATAAGGTAATTCAATAGATACAAGGATATCGTTCGATGTTCTCTCAAGGTTGAGTTGGAGATTAAAGTAACCCATCAGTCATATGCATTTGATAAGAAGAGGAAAATGGAATTCAAAGGAAAATATAAAGAGCACACTGAAAAGATGATGAGTTTTCCCTTATGCTCAAATTGTGGAAAGAAACATGGAGGGAGTTGTCTTAATGGGACAAGTAAATCTTTCAAATTTGGAAAGGAAGGTCATCAGGCATTTGAATGCCGCAATGATGGGAAGAAGATGTCTACTGATGCGAACAAAGAAAAGACTACACAGAGTGCACCTCCTATACATTAATGTTACAAGTGAAATGAAATGGGGGAATTATTCTAATCAATTCCCTAATCCAAGGGTTGTTGATGATGATCGACATCAAAAAACTCTTAAGTCTAAAGAAAAAGGAATGTCACATGTAATTTCTATCAGCGATGTGGAGTATGATAAAGAAGTGGTGAAAGGTACACATATCATCCACTCTAAAGTAGAAAATGTTTTATTTGATTCTGGATCCACCCAAACATTTATTTCTGAAGAATATTCTAAGGGTATCGTCACATTACCTCAACAATTAGATGTTTAGTTAGCTGTGACAACTCCTAATGGCACAACAGTCGCATCAAAAGATTATAATTCTTCTCTGATTGAAGTTTTTGGGAAAGTGCTACCTGCAAATCTTGTGATCCTTCTTATAGTGGAATTTGATGTGATTCTTGGCATGGATTGGATTTCATTATATGGATCCCATATCAATTGCCAAATAAGGGAAGTCACATTTTATATTCCATATCAATTTATGATCATCTATCGATGCAAGGATGAACATAACCTTCCAGTGGAAATTTATTCCATCTTATGGGTCTTGATTCCACTAAATGAATGTTATTTATCTCAAATGGTTGGAGAGTAACTCACGATAGAGAATATTCCCATTGTACGGGAGTTTGATGATGTATTTCCGGAGGAATTACTTTGTCTTCCACCAAATCATGAAGTTGAGATTTCAATAGAACTCATACATGGTGCTTTACCTATTTCAAAGACACCTTATAGAATGACCCCAATTGAGTTGTAGGAATTGAAGTAGAAACTCCAATAGAATCTTGATAAGGGATTCATATGCCCTATTGTGTCACCTTGGGTAGCACCTGTTCTATTTGTTAAGATGAAAGATGGATCAATGAGACTCTGCATTGATTATCGAGAACTTAACAAGATAAATATCATGAAAAAATATCCTCTCCCACGCAATGATGACTTATTTGACCAACTATGCGGAGGTCAATACTTTTCCATGATTTATTTTCATTCAGGGTATCATCAATTAAGGGTCAAAAGGGAGTATATACCAAAGACAGATTTCTGTACAAGGTATGGACACTATGAAATTATAATGATGCCATTTTCTCTTAATAATTCCCCCTCTATCTTCATGGATCTGTTGAATAGAGTCCTTAGAGACTATCTTGATTAGTTTTTGGTAGTCTTTATAGACGATATTCTTGTTTATTCAAAGAGAAAGGAAGAACCTAAAGATCACATGAGAATTATGTTGAAGACCCTGAGAAAGGAGATGCTTTATACCAAATTTACCAAGTGTGATTTTTGGTTTTAAGAATTTGCATTTTTGGGTCACATAATCTCAAAAGAGGTGATATCTGTGGATCCAGCAAAAAACAGAGGTTATCGAAAGATGGTCAAGACCAACAATAGTAACCGAGATCCGATGTATTCTTCGTTTCTCAGGATATTATCGACGTTTTGTGAATGATTTTTCATGATTATCTAATCCACTCACCAGGTTGACTCAAAAAGGAGTTAAGTTCGTATGGATGGAAGAATGTTAATATAATTTCAAGGATTTGAAAATAAGGTTATCCATTGCACCGGTTCTCACACTGCCATGTAGTTGATAATGGTTTGTGATCTACAGTGATGCATCCAAGAAGGGGCTGGGGTGTGTTCTTATGAAAAATGATATGGTGATAGCTTATGCCTCACGACAGTTGAAAATCCATGAGAAAAATTACCGAACTCATGATTTGGAGTTAGCTGCTGTAATAATGGAATTAAAGATCTGAAGGCATTATATTTATGGAGAAAGGTGTGATATTTATGCTGATCATAAAAGTTTGAAGTATATTTTCACACAAAAGGAGCTGAATATGCGCCAAAGAAGATGGTTGGAGGTGATTAAGGATTATGACGGCTCAATTCATTACCACCCTGGGAAAGCAAACATGGTGAAAGACGCATTAAGTCGACAAGACCATGCCAGTTTATCCATGATGAGGATCACAAAAGATCCTATATTTATGGATTTACAAAGGATAGATCTTGGAATTATAATGTAAGGGGAAAAATCTTATCTTTCTCAAATGAATGTTCAACCATCTATAAATGTGAAGATTAATGAGGCACATAATGAAGATGTAGATTTAAAAATAAAGGTGAGAAATGTTCCTTAATTCAACCTTGATTGTGAGAGGATAATAAAGTTCAGGAATCGGGTTTGTTTTCCTCCCATCCCAGAATTAAAGAAAGAGATGCTGGATGAGGCTCATAGTTCTTCATTCTCTATTCATCCTGGATGCACAAAGATGTATAGGGACCTGAAATAGTACTTCTGGTGGGATGGCATGAAAAGAGATGTTGCTGAATATGTCCCTCGATGCTTGGTTTGTCAACAAGATAAAGCTGAGAGACAGAAGTGTAAGGGGATGTTACAACCATTATCCATATCCGAATGGAAATGGTAAAACATCATTATGGACGTTGTCACCGGACATCCTAAAAAATCCAATGTCAATAATGCTATCTGGGTCATAGTTGATCATCTTACAAACTCTGCACACTTCATTGATATTAGAGAAGATTTATCTCTGGACCATCTTGCCATGATATATGTAAAGGATGTGGTACGATTGCATGGAGTACCACCTTCCATTATATTTGATCAGGATCCAAAATTTATCTTGAAGTTATGGTGAAGTCTTCCGCATACTATGGATACAGAGTTGAGTTTTAGCACTGCTTATCATCCTCAGACAGACGGTCAGTCTGAGAGGACAATTCAAACTCTAGAAGATAGGTTGAGAGCTTGCTCTATGGAGTTCAAAGTTGGTAGGGATCAACACCATCTTTGTATAATTTTCTTATAATAATATCTTTCACTCCAGTATTCAAATGGATCCTTATGAAGATATCTATGGAAAGAAATGCAGGACACCATCTTGCTGGGATGAAGTTGGGGAAAGAAAGCTATTAGGACCTGATCTTGTTGATTAGATGGAAGAAAAGATCTGATCTATTCAACAACACATTAGAGCTGCTCACAGTCGACAAAACAGTTATACTGACAACCGAAGAAAAGTCCTATAGTTTGAAGTGGGTGATAAAGTGTTCTTACGAATATCTCCTTGGAAGAGAGTAATGAGATTTGGAAAGAAGGTAAAGCTGAGCCCTAGATATATCGGTCCTTTCGAAATACTTGATTGTTTTTGGATGGTAGCTTATCGATTGGATGTTCCACCAAATCTCTCTCAAGTTCAAGATGTGTTCCACATATCTCTCCTGAGAATGTACATACCTAATCCTTCACATGTACTCAGATCAAAAGTTGTACAGCAGGAGAAAGATATTTGTTATGAAGAATAATCGATAGAGGTTTTGGATCATAGCGAAAAAGTCCTATGGAACAATCCCACTCTCTTGGTGAAAGTTGTATGGAGGAACCACCAATTATAATAAGAAACATGGGAGCTTGAAGATATGATTAGGGAGAGGTATCCTCATCTGTTTGTTACAATGTGACGAATTTCGAGGGCGAAATTCATTTTAAGGGGGGAAGAATATAACACCAGATAATTTTATGAGAAATATTTTGTTTTTATGTTATATAAATCATAAAAGGAATCTTTCAACACACACAACACTTGCTTGGCTTGCTTTACACGCAATCACGACCTTCCTCGATATCTTGCATCGTACACAATACCGAGTTTCACTAAATAAAGACATGATATTAAAATATTATTAAAACTAGCCATTATGAATAGTATTACCCACTTTTTGAAGTTTTTTAAATCTCATATTTCAAAATGGACTTCATTTATGGATTCGGAATATCGAAATTATCCTAGGTTGAAATTTTGGTATTTTTCTAAAAACTTTCAATTTTGGATGAATAGTGAAAACACTAGGTTACTATTTAAAAACAAACTTTTTATTTAAATAATTATTTATTTTATTTGAACTTATTTTAGGTCAAAATTGATACATAATACCATTATAATTTCAAAGTAATTCAGTGGAGTCATTTCATAATAATTTTAGATATGTAAATATTGTATTGAACTTTTCACCATCTTATACCCAACTCCTAGGAGAATTTGAAATTTTACATTACACTTAATTTTACCACTTATGTGAGTGGAATTTCGAAAATCCGAGAGACACAGTTAATATCAAGGACTAAAATGTGGTTCAATGATATTATAATAATTTTTGGTGAATAGTAACTTTTTACTTTTTTTACCATGGATAAAAGTAAATAGGGTATGTAAGGGTAAAAATGATATTATTATTACCCTAACACATGTCCTAATTCTATTTGATAAGTTTAATTAGACCAAAAATAACCTTGGGAATAAAATATGACCATTTAGGCCCACATGGATTAGATTAGGACATTTATTATTAATTTATTTAAAGAAGGGTTAAAATAGTTAATATCAAAGTTTAATAACTAAATCATTTTTTAATATAGGGTTATACAAAAGATAAATTCGACTATAAATATTCATTAGAAATCTAAAAGGACTTCCTACATAATGGTATTTTATTTTTAATTTTTAGACATTGTATATGTTAATTTATGTATGACACAATGATGATGCAGTAATTATCTTATTAATGAAATATTGACATAATTGATGTTATAAATATACAAATAAATGTAATTTTAGACTTTTTATGAATTAAAATAATTTTATAGATTAATATTACATGTTAGTATTTATTTAAGTAACTTTGTTCGAACTAATATTTCCTTTATAATTTTCGCAAAAATCAATTAACAAATAGTGTCAAAATTGACATAAAATAGTTATTAAAACATATATTATATTATTAATTGTTATTTTAATACTAAAAATATAAGGTTCGGAAAAATGACTTATATAATGTTATATATATTAATAATAAACAACTTGGGGTTCGTTTGGATTGTTATAGTAAGTTTATTAACCTTATAGTGTAAGAAAACAAGAAGACACGGTAAAAGTTAATTTATCTAACTTATAGTTAAATCTAAATGATAAGGTGAAAATAGACAACCTAAACTTGTATAAATTCTATTGGATGAGAGGGTTTAGACCCACACCCACCTTAGCTTCGAAATAAATCAATTTGGAGAGATTAAAAACTGAATATGACTTTATAATAACATAATATTTTGAGTTTTTCCTAAGTTGCCCCTCTCCTCCCTTATAAAAGGGAACCTCCTACCTCTCTTCATCACACCACTTGGATCCTTTAAGCTCGGCCAAACCCTGCCAAATTATCTTATCCACTTCCCTAGAAACATCCTCGAGGTCCTGGTTTTCTTCAAAGACCAATTTTTGTGCCCTAAAAGGAGGTCTCAAAGAGGCGCTTCAAAGAAGATGTAATGTCCGTTACCGATTTTATCAAATTTATTTATTCTTCCAATTATTCTTATTTAGTTGTTTCATTATGAAGTTATAACATCAGTATCACTCAGATTCTGATATGTTATTATAAATATGAAACAACCCTATTTCACCATCTATCCATCATACGAAAAACGAAATCACCGCGCGTGCATACGTACGGAATACCATCTCCACGTCGTGGTGTAATCTATTTTCCACCACCACCTTACATGGATTGGTATAATGGTGTATAGAATAACTATATCATATTATTGTAAAGTGATATTGATTCTGAAATAGTATACATACACTCCAATACAATTCCATGATCTTGGGAACGATATCATCGCTCGTGCGTACATACGGAATACAGTCTCCATGAAGTGATGTGACTTGTTCTACATGGTCTTCATTGCATAATGATTATATAAATGAATTTAAAGAATTAATATGATATATATTACACTAATAAAAATCTGGACAATAAATATCTATAACCTAAAAAGAAGAATAAGAATTTATTCGACAAAACACGCATAAGAACAAAAAGTAATAAACACCTGAATAATAAGTAGTAATGAAATATTACTAATAAAGAGCCAAGAATATAACCATATATGATATCAAAAAAATAAGTATGATTCTGGAATAAGTCAATAACATTATTTAAATCATTATATAGGAGTTTCGGACACTTACGATGCAAATCAGACCTATGGTAAGGGAGAATCTCGCAATCTCAATTTTTATCCGAGATTGTTTATACATAAAAATTTACTGGGGGAATATTTATCATCCACATACATGTTTCATCAATATGTAATATTATTTATATCCTCCTACCATTTTTTAAATCCAATTTTACCCTTCGGTGAGTTTTTAGTAAAAGATATGAAAGGAATCTTTTGTCATTTTTCGTACGAGGTAGTTTTTTACTTTTCTGGAAAAAGTACGGGAAGAATGTTTTTTTAACTTACACGACATGAATGGATTAATAGAACATTATTTCCATGAATCTTTCTTTACAAGTTTCAAGTTTATATTTAATCAACTTCTTTTAGTTTAAAATTGTATGACATGTTAAGAAAGGAAAAATGATTTCGAAGTAGAAAGGATATTTTCCTCAGGAATGGAGTTCAAGTGTTTTATCAAAATTATTTTCAATCTATGATAATATAGGGTTCTGCTTCTACCCATATTTTTACATTGATTTGATTATGTTATGATGGAATTATTTTTTTGATGTCCTTTTATCTCATATGTATTATGTTATGATGGAATGATGTTTAAGATTCCCATTTTTATTACATGGGTTATGCTATGATGTATGATTAATGATTTTGTGGCACACATAGGAATGATTTCATTATGAGATGGGTGGGACCTATATCTCCCTCCAATTAATTTTGTAAAGATATATATCTCATGAGATAGACATGGTTGGGATGGCAGGTTAATTCAGTTCAGTTAAACAGGACTGAAACGAGGAGTGAACTCGGTTCAAAAATGGACATTGTCCACTAAGATAGTCTTGGAAACGAGTCTTGACTAACAAGAAATAATTATCTATGATTATGTGTGTATGACACAAAGTTTCATGTTTTAATTTATGATTATTTGGATTAAATTTCACTACTATGATTTATCCCATGTTACCAAATTATTTTTTCTTTTGTAGGTTAATATTTCCAAAATGTTATGTTCTTATGAATATGATGTGATTGGTTTTTCTTATGTTTACCCTTACTGATCATTTGATCTCACCCTTTTGTATGTTTTCTTTCCCCAGGTTAGGAAGAAGGTTATTAAGTTGTATTTGCAAAAAGGGACTCTATATAGTTTGAAATAAATGGGAGGCAATGTAGATGCTTTATGAACCCATTGTTTAAGTTTCCAAGTTTCTAAATATAGTATACCTATACGGTCCTTTCATGGTTTTTTTATATTTTGTAATAAGTGTACATCAATTTTGATTTATTAACAATGTATGTAAAGTATGGGTCGTTATACTCCACCAAGGGAAGTTGTTGTACCCAAGATCCACCAAAGTCCAAGACGCATGCCCACATCATATCCTCCAATGTTTGGATATTCTACTCTATATATCCATTATGTATTGTAGAAGGCAGTTATGATGTGTAAATGGGTGAAAAAAAACATTCTCAAGTCCCCTTATTAATCATGAGGAACAATACACATCCTGATCTGAGGCAATGGACCTCAAAACCCCATGAAACCACAACACCTCCTCCACACACCTTTTGGAAAGGGCATCCACTGCACCCGAGTACTTGATCACTAAGATGTAGTCTGACATTGTTAATTAGTCTACTATCTCCTAGATAAAATCATATCCTCGCTAAGATCTAGGTACACCAATAATGAAATTCATATATATTTCATCCAATTTGATCTCAAAAAAAACTAAGGGCTATAACAGGACATGAGGAACCTAAAGACAGGCCTTCACCTACTGGATGACCAGGAACATTCCAACAGACTCATTAACTGCATGTATCATCCTAGTACACAAATATTTCATCATTAATCCGTAATAATTCTTCGAAACTCCAAGAGTTACTGCCAAGGGTGATCAATGAAATTCATGAAGTACCCCACTATGCATCACCACATGAACTAGAAACATTAGATGGAACATCATATGGTACTGACCATCCTCTGGAAAACCCTATGGAGCATCACCATGTCCAACATGATCACACATCACCTCAACCTCTATGTTTCCCCATTGAGACTCCTACTCCTTCTAAATTAGATAATAATGAAATGTCATCTGAAAGATACTTCATTTACCAACATCCACGCTTGCATCTACGTTATAGGCTTCTAACACTTCAATTATTGTTCAAGCCTCTAAAAATCCTAATGAAAACTCCCTCTAAAAATTACTTCCCAATAAATCTGCCACCAAAATACACTTCCTATTGTATAGGATATATCAAAATTTTAGTCTTGAAGAAACACAATCCACATACATAATTTCATATTTAGATCTTTCTAGGAAAATATATAAATCAAGCTCTATTGATCTGTGAAAAAGAAAAACTATATACCAATATGTTAATGTCCCCCCCAACATTAGAAATTACAATACTACTGCCAACACATTATCATTAGTGGCGTAGTTATTATCATGGGAATATAACTACGTAGACCCATAATAGATCACTACTCTCATCCCAAAATAATATTTCAAGGAGCATTAAATAGGTCTAACATCACCCCTTTATTTGGAAATCGATGTAACGAAGCACTTAACAACTTCACATTTAGATAACCAAAATATTCCTAGATATTCTCACCTCACAAAAAATATAATTCCTTCGTCGTAAAATATGTAAATTGATCTATAACCTGTGAGAAATCAAGCACAAACCATTAATAATATCCTAAAAATCCATTGAAACTATGAACTTGAAGGGCCTACTTGGGTGCTTCACAAGATACAAAAACTTCATCCTTAAATTTTTCTACTTCCACACATTAGTGAGACACCACATTCCTAATGAAATATGATATCATGTCCAATACATTCACTAGAACATCTTTTCATATAGCTAATGGCATCGATGAACTTACAGGACAATCATGGGATGCTCACTATGCTCCCTCTCTGACTTCAAGTAGATCATCATATCCTCGATGAAAATGATATATAACAAATCTATAAACTCATGAAAAAATAGTTCATAAGTCGATAGAACATGGCAGGTGAGTTTATAACACTCAAATATATGGCCCTAAACTCAATGTGCCTATACCTGTATCTAAATGTAGTCTATGTTATATCTCCCTACTATATACTAAACTGGTGTTATACTGAATAACTACCAATATTAGAAAATGAACATACCCTCTCATTTTTTCAATAATATCATCTATCCCTAGAAGGGGGGTCATGATTCATGATTGTCACATAATTCAACCTTCAGTAGTCTATACAAATCCTCAATGCACTGTCCACCATCCTTGAGAACAACACTGGGGAAACACATGGAGACATGTTTTCCATTTTAATCCCCTTTCACATCATATCATCAATCTTAATAATCATCTCCCACAGCTATGAAATTGTCATTTGATAATGATCCATCATAATTTCATAATTACAGAGCTATAATTCACTCCCAAACTCAACATCGCGTAGAGGTGGTAGCACCACAACCTCATTGGGTTAACAAATCCAAGAACTACCCAAAAACACTGGGAACCTCTACAATCTCAGAATCCACTGATTCTATTGACATCATTTCCAACTAGGAAAGAAGGGGCTCATGATTCCAGCTTCCAACCTGAGAACCCCTATCACCAATGAAACCACATATAGGGAATCCACATCTGAAAACGTGACTCTCCTCAGGAATAAATTGATAATTGAATGTAAATAATACTACCAGTAATTGATGACGTTAACATCATATGGATGCATAATTAACTAGATGAGATCCTTATATGACTGATGTGATACCATCATCATTCAACACCCCCAGAACACAATAAACAAGTTGTTCAAGCGTCTGACTAGAATACTCAACACCTTGGAAACAAGAATAATCTGTATGAATTTATCTATAACACATGATAGAGATAGTGAAGAAAAGGAGTGTGAATCTCCTTACTCAAACATTGCACCAGCAATGGTACTGAATAAACAGATCATACCTTGGATGATCTATGGACCTGCTGAAACTACTACCTATGTGGCATGAAACTGACCACACTAATATCCTATGCCTATTTTAAAAACAACACCACCATGGACATGCTTCATTTTTAGTCCCTGTGCATGAGGGACATCATTAGTTCGTACTCTACCTGTACCATCCACCAGTAGTGGAGGAAAATACAATTTTCCCTATTGTAAAATTATCTCATCAGTAAATCCTAATGAGGATGATGTTGAGCCTGTCCACCACCACTAAACTAGGCTTTTGTATCCATTGGGAACTAACTCTAATTATTAATATGAACCGTACATAAGAAACACATTATCCACATGCCCAAGGGAAAATCATTGGGAATGATAAGATTAGATGTCCGAAAATGATTCTGGTGTGGTCATCTTGCAATTGGTTGATACCTCAAATTCTCGGATGCCTAATACCCACCACTAAAAATGATTCATATCAAAGAACTATGATGGATCCCCTCTCCCAATAGAACTGCTAATGAGTTCATCGGATTGAACACTCTCCACCTTCTTATGAATCTCTAGATATGATGGAAATGTAATGGGGGTTAGAGGATACTAGATCGAAGGACAATGTTCCTCATTAAGATGCCTCACATGGGAGTCCTTGTCTGGAAAGATATCTAGTTAAAAACAATGAAATTTAATGAACATGATACTAAAATCTCATATAAAAATACTCCCCTACTAGAGGGAGAGTATCTAAAATCTATTCAAAGTATTCATAGTATTTGGAAGGAACTCCACCATAAATTCCTTCTAAATGTCTACCCAACAAACATCTACATTTTTCCTTATCCTAAAATAATTCATCCACCACTAACACACAACACATCACAATTAATACAGGAACACAAGTCCAAAACTCTTCCATAATATGATCCCAAAGCATGCCGTTTTAAAACACACAATCGATTCTGCAATTGGTGGTCCTCCTCAACTAGACTGACCCTATGAAGAACAACGAGATAAGAATTTTGAACATATACTCCTAAGGCACATGTGGAAATCGTCCAAGGGGAATTTTGTAAAAGTAAACAATGATTTAAAAATCCATATTAGTGTGGAAAATTATTTTAGATTCATTTTAACTTATTTAACTCAAAATTTAGTAATTTAAGCATTCTTATACTACAAAATTAATACAAGAACACATGTCCTTATGATTTATGAACCTATCCTAGGATCTCTATCATAAAAATAGTATATCCTCATAAAGTCATTCAGTAGGCTCAATGTTCAGGCATCACAACTTAGAGGGCCGTAAAATTATGTGTTCTTGCCAGTTTTCTCCGCCTTATGTCATGAAAAATGATCACCTGACACTATTTCCCTACCAAATCAAGTAGTCCTCCCTATTCCTAACCCCAAAATCCATTCTCTATCTATATCACCAACTCTAATACCATTCTTTCAAAACCCCCTCCATCCAAATATGCCCCTCCTAGGTAGGAAATTATGAGAGGGAAAATGACCACTTTGTCCCTCCTCCGGTGGACTCAAGATTGGTGACTAGAACCTAGGGTTTACAAATTTCAAAAAATGGGAGGCATTAACATTTTCCCTAAAACATGATAAATGGATATAATTGATCATATGAAAATATACTCGATGGCATATAATGAATGTAAACCAAAATCCTTCCCACATGCATATGTAAAATTTAACTGACACGAATAAAAAAGTCTCCATGTAAAACAAAAAATGATAATCTAAGAAGCAACATAGAAACCATGATGAACTGGTCTTGTAGGGAATACCATGGAATGCATAATCCTCTTGGATACCTAAAATATGTTTTATTTATGTTGTGTGAGAATAAGGGTATAACCATTATGAAAAAAAAGTTTATCATGCACCAGTGATGGAAACATACAAACTCCCGTAAAAGAAAAAATAGAACTAAATTGTACCTATAAAGTATAATAACCATCCCAACATCACCAATTCAAGCTCAAGACATAACACAAGTCTTCAAATTTAATATAATTATCATCATTATTAGCTACCATGCACCACATTCCCCCTGATTAGTTACTCTCACATGCTAACATAAAATATACAGGTGCCCCGACATCTTTGGAACACAACACATCACCACCCGCATGTACACATTAGAGACTCACAAACACATCCCACCCAAAAAAACCTAGGAATGCAAAAATCATCTCATCTCAAAGACATCGATGAAGTCCAACGAGATCACACACACCTGGACTGCACAATCCAAAACATACCAAAATCATGTTGGCATATCAACATGTAGAAGATGGAGGATTATTGAGAGGGTGGCCACCAATACCTTCTCACATGAGGATGTATAGGGAAGACACTCTCCCCCAAGACAATGGGGGTGTTATGAACATAGTTCTCAATTATGATTTTGTTCCTATTGAAATCTCAAGGAAAATACATGTATATAGATATATAATACCAAATTATCATAACCATCATATGGGTTCACAAATAGACCACCGTGTCACCACAATAAAAAATTTAGTGCTACCTCTAAATGAACCCACCGTAGAACATGTCACCAAAAACTATTCATATTATAAACCAATTCATTCACCCATGATCACTAATTATTAAAAAAAATAACCATTCCATCTCAACCTAGGAAATTTTGAAACAGAGAAGTAGTTACTCTAAAATTTTAAGATCCTCATGATTATAGTTAACATCACATTAAAGACGCATCGTTGCACGCCCTCCCCATCTAACACTCATTAATGACATAACATAAACTAATCCCAATATAGAGGGTGAATCATTATGAATTATAATCATGGAGAAACTCATCGGTAATTACATATATTGACAACTACAATAATCATTCTTCAATTTCAACCTACCCAACTATTCCTATAAATTGATAAAACCCCCAACTCACATTTTTTCCCATCAACCAACATCATTAAACCATTTTTGACAACCCTACTACAAAACGCCCCCACACCCATCATAGCCCCACCATAAAACAACATCCATCAACTATCACCACACACAGTCCCATGATAAACCACACATCACAACCAAAAAAATAGTATGTTGTAACAAAGGGTATGTTAAAAAAATTCCACATCATAAATGTAGGGTGTGATCAGAAAATCAATAAGATACTATGGAATCTATTTAATTAAAAAAAATATAAATCATTAAATGATTTTCTAAAATTTTCATTCAACAGAAAACCAACCATAAGAATTCAAAATTCATCAGAGGTGAACAAAAAATAATCCCCAATGACCAAGATCTTTTCTGGGTAGTTAGCCCATATAGATCAAAATATCAAAATAAAACAATGAATAATAATAAAATGCATCACTTTTCCACATCCCCTAGTATATATATCCTCCATAGATTCAATTATAATTATTAAATTGTATTAAACCATATTCCCAATGAAAATAATTTAGAATCCCACATCTCATGAAACTCTATTGAGATCGATGAGGGGAAACCTACCTGTAATAATATGATACTTTCACATCCTGATAGTACTAAGACAGGGGCTCATATATGACATAAGAAAACAAAAGGGGAACATTTTCTAGAATTTAAATCTAGATCACACGACTACTATAAAAATATGAACTCTTGGCATCCCGTATCAATATAAAAATAGAAGGAAGAACATGGGGGAAGGGGGTCTCAATCTGGAAATGATTTAAACAGTGCATCAATTTAGATATGACATTGATTTTTCATTAAAGGAGGATATGGTCAAGATATTGTGTTTTGACTGTGTAAAATCGCCCAGAAATATTTGAATTTATAATAAGATTTATGGTCATGGAATCACCCTCTATATTGTTCAAATATTTCATTAATGTTGTTTTATGTCAAAGGAGATGTCAAAATAGGGAAAAATAGAACCATAGACACTATTCACAATATACTGCAGGGTGAGGAACTGCAAAATGAGGTGCTACCAGAAAAATCACCCACAACAAAGCACTACTAGATAATTTACAGCAGGGCATGTAACCACTAGATGAGGAAAGGTAAGATGAAACACCTACCACTATCAGTGAGAGGATATCCAGTGAGACATCACTAGATGTCCTTCCATAATGCACGAGGCATCGATGGCTGAGAGACCTCCTGTGAGTGACTGCCAGTGTGACCCCACCAAGGTGGCAACACTAGGGTGACTCATCCAAGGTGACACCGCCATGCTGACATCACTAGGGTTACAAAGCTAGGGTGATACCGCCAGGGTGACACCGCCAAGATGACACCACTAGGGAGACACCACTGGGGTAACATGGCTAGGGTGACCCACTATTCTAATGTGACCCCATTGGAAATCATGGAAAATTGTGAATATTTGTAAATTTCTTAAAAGAGTCACCATGATGAATCAGAACACCTCACAAACTAGATTATCACAAACGAATTGACTAGGGAGGTATGAGCCATTATATATATAATATTATGTTTTATTATTTTCTTAGAATTATGGGGTTCTTAATGGGAAACATATATTAATGGTAATATATGAAATTTGTTAAATGGTTTTAGATCAATCATTATATATTATTATATGAAAAAATACAATCAATTGGTCCAACCATTATATAAATTCAATTAGTGGAGGATGAATTTTATTTAATGATCTGAGATTATGGATCATTGTAAACCTTTACTCTAATGTACACAGAGCAAGACATGAATGATAAATGTTTTATCTAATGTGGATTATATCCCTAATGTGATTAAGTGATTTATAATGACCAGATATTAACCCTTTTCAACAAAATTTTTTTCAGTTGAAATTACCCAATTTAAAAACACAAATAATGGAATATTTGTATAAGTGTAAGGAAAATTTATTATTTTAATTAGTTATATATATATTTATGTTAATATTTATATATATAAAATTTCAAAGGAATAATATGCACTGGAATTCATCCATCCAATTATTGATAATATATGGAAGGGAAAAAATAATTTGTGAAGTGGATTATATTTTATCCCCATGGATCAGATGATTTATATATTATGATAGAATATATTATCAATTTTAAGGATTTTGTGAAAAATAAATTTTGAGGGGAAACAGACACATTCAAAAGTTCCCCATTTATTGAATGCAAAAAAGGAATGTACATGAGATTGATATTGATGTAAAACCATTATTATAAAAAATCACAAAAATAGATGAATATGTAGTTATTATGGATTATTGGAAAAAATTATATTGTTAATATAATTTCTCTAGTATCGAGAATGGGTTTATAAAGGTGGATTTCACAAATGAGATATTTATATTATCATTCATTTTTGAAATAATCTGGTGCATCACCCATAAATAGAAAACATTAACATTAAAAATCACTTATTTTAGAAGATTATTGAGTATAGAATGATATATATCCACAATATATTTGAGAGGATAGATCTTACTAATATTATCACAATGTTATAAGTCACAAAATGTGTATGTAAAGATTTTACTTATATGGGATTTGGGTTACTAAATAGAGGTTGATGATGTTATCCATTTTTATTACAAAAGTTATATTTTTTAATTTTTTACATTATATTGGTGGATTCTATGTTTTACATAAAACATATATTAAAATTAGTGATAGTTATGAATTTTATTTACATGTTTTTATTTTAATTTAGATGATTCCTAAAAATAGCTATAAAAGTTATGGCTCAACATGATGTCCAGACCAGTTGTAGTGGAAGTCAAATAAAGGTAGTTAATTTTTCTATTTTATTATATGTCCATTGTATACTATTGATCATTGATGGTATAATGAATTAAAGTAAGATATCTGATGTCCATGTTTTATATGGTAACATAATATTTTACTCACATTTTTACATCAAAATATATTTATAATACTTCACAATGTTATGCATGTTTTAAAAACTAATTTTAGAAAAACATAGTGTTGTATGCCATGTGAAATAATATTAATCCTAGGTTAGAATTTTAAATGGTGGGGCCACTAAATGTTTTAGAAGGTGGTTAATTCATATGCCATATTGGGACACATTAAAATTGTTGGATTTGGCCAATTGTACAAATTTTTTTTGTATGCATAAAATTTGAGTAAACATATTTTATATGTAAAACTAGTAAAAAATATGTGATAGTGAAATTGAGTGTATTTTTTATATTTTTGTTTTAATGAAAAATAAAAAATTAATTCTCTATTTTATGTTGAACTTGAAATGTGATCCTTGTTAAATATTTTTGCATATTCCTATTTTATTTATGGTAATTGTATGTTTTATTCTAGAGAGAATGTTTGGTTTGTTTATTTATGGAATTTTTTATGACACATTTCAATAATCTTGGTTTCCATTAAATCCTATTAACTGGTACATTGACTTTGAGTGCTTACTCAAATCATTTGGGATTTCAAATCACTATTTTATCTATTGCTTCTTCCAATTGGTTAACGTCTACTAGGATGTGTTTTTTGATCTCCCATTTTATTCAATACATTAGAGGAAATATTGTTTATCATGATTTTATTTGTAATTAGTCATTTACAATTTAGATTATTTTATTAATTTTAATAATTCAGTTGACTATAAAACATTTACAATTCATAATTTTTAAAGTTGAATGGATAATCTTACCATGATTGGGGAATACTAAAATCTAGATAATTAGGGAAATGTAAAATTACTGCTAAAAATTATTCATGGTTTTGGGAGTTAGACCTCGTGATAAATATAAATTATAAGGTGGTAATTAATTCAATAATGATTCCACAACTCATTCAATAACCCATGAAACATATACTTCTATGTAAATAACTATGTTAAATTTGTCATTAAATCTCAAATTTTAGGCCACATTATAAAGATGAAACATGAAAGGGGACAAGGATAGATACAACCACAACATAGAATGATATTTTTCTGGATAACAATGAAACAAATATTTATTTTCTATTATGGAGTTATATAAAAAAATTAAAAACTCCAATCTATGTGATGATCTCCC
The DNA here is from genome assembly GCA_963277665.1 of Viscum album. Classification (NCBI taxonomy): domain Eukaryota; kingdom Viridiplantae; phylum Streptophyta; class Magnoliopsida; order Santalales; family Viscaceae; genus Viscum; species Viscum album. Next base: position 68,104,012 of record OY728128.1, read on the forward strand.
AACATTTAATGAAATATATGTTATGGAAATCTTTGTGGACACCATCATTCTAAATATTATAATTGTATTTATGATCACGACATTAGTGGTGATGTTCTACCAAATTTATAGATGGTCTTCAAATAGAAAGGGTTGGTTAAAAATTGAAGTATAGATAGGTATTACTGTAATAATGTACCCACATGTAAACACTATAAGAATAATCATTATGTTTTTAAATATATTGGCCTATTGTTTTTATGAAAAAACCATCTTAATCCATGAACCAGGAAGATATAATGTTTATGTGATGGCATGAACTAATATGACAAGTCTATATAATTAAATAATAAAAAATATGAAATATATTATGTTAAAATATTATTATAGTGGTATATGAAGTTTTAAACCTACTCAATAATTTGATAATCCCATTATAAGTGGTATTTGATCTGGAAAATAATGAATGTTCATATGAATGTATAGGATATAATAATAAAACAACCACACTATCCCTAAATAATTTTAGCAATTACAATTACCAAATTTTAATTTGAATTGATATTAATATATTTTCTTCTCAATGTTAAATCCTTATTAGCAATGAATCTTTTGGTGGTATTAATTGAATCTAAATAATAAATTGATAGGTATAAAGATATTTTGTTTTCTGTTTATGAAGAATTTAGATTTTTCTATTTTCCTGAAAATAATGTTGTATAACAAAACATCACTATAATCCTTATATTTCATGTTTTGTTATAGGTATTTATGTTAAAAAATATTATATTCGTAAATCGTTCTTTTCTGAGGATATTCTCTTAATCATAGTTGTGGTTAATTAATAATATAATCTTATTATTTTCTTTGGGTATATCTTAATTCAATGTAAATATATTAGAACTGTCCTTTTTAGGCTTACATTATAGGAATAAAAAATAAATATGGATTTATATTATCTTACTAGATACAATGTTCTAAGGGTTTCTGTAAAATATGTTTGATAACCTTCAAATGTGAAGAATTATAAAAGGATTGACATGCATTTTTTATCTCAATATAAATTTGAAAAGTTTTAATATGATACATGTAATGAACATTAAAAAATTAAACTATACTATAGAATGGAAATAACATCTATCTTTTTTCTAAAAATATATCCTTACATCTCCAATTTATGTTTATTAATGAAATAATGGACATGAATGAATATTCAACCATCATCTCAGAGGATTAATGTACAAAATATCATTGAAATTACTTTTAGAGGAACAACTCCAAAAATAAATGGATAAATCATTGTATAATATTTTGTATCTAATAAAAATATAAAATAATTTATGATTACAATATAAAATATTTATTATTTAATAAATATTTTTAAATAAAATGTTTCCCATTAATTTCATTCGAAATGAAGAAAAAAATATAGTATAAAAATGAGGACCTTCCGGTATTTCTAATGAGAATCTTATGGTGGTGATATCACCTATAGTGACTGATGTATGGTTAAAAAAACATATGGTTCTTCCACATATTACATAAATAAGATAATTTTAGGAAAATAATTTATTTCATTAGTATCAATAAGAGTATTATAGTCAATTTAAATGACATTGTAATTTATATTTATTAGTAAATCCAAAATATTATTGTCGGAGATGACTATTATTGTGATCACATAATAATTTTTAATGATAACATTAATGATGATATTTTTTATATAATTGTGTCTATCACAACATGATATGATGACTTCACCAAAAAATTGATCATTTACTCTTACGATATTATGAACTGGAAAACTTTTTATTATATTGGGGATTTTTCTCTAATGACTTCCTGTCACCTTATTTAATATCTCAATACATTTTCTGATACCCAATAATGTTATTAACCTAGAATTTAAAAAAAAATCATTGAATTTTTTACTTATAAAATAATTTTTAAATAAATTAATATGATTATCTATTTAATAATGGGAGTGATTCCATGAAATGTTGTTTTGAAAAAAGGCTTTTTCTTATTTAGGAAATTTCAATAACTCCCCTAAAAATCTCCAATATGGATTAACCTCATATATCAAAAATAGTGTATTGGGAATGTATATTAACAACATGATACTTCAATGCCCATTTTCACACTCATATATGAATCAATTAGGAATATTTTCAATTTTTTCCTTCATAAGAGATTCTTAAAAATATTTGACACATTGAGTATAATAATAAAAATCATTTTCCTGGTGATTGGATAATTTCAAGAATATTTTAAATCCTTTTGAGGGAATAGAAAAGGGGGTCCATTATGAAATATTATTTGCTGGATTGTTGAATGCATCATGGGAATATTTAATATTATTTCATTAGAATATAAACTACATTCTCCCGTAGGGGTGGTAATAAATAAATAGGAAAATACCCACCATTTTTATTATATTGATATTCTCATATATTCTGAAGGGGGATATTTGAATCATAAAATAACAAAGTAGATATTTAGGAACTATGAATATGTTTCTACATTATTTTTTAGCTAAAAAAAATCTAGAACATTTTATAGTAACTAATTTAGTGTAACTAGAATTAATTATATTATTATACTATTAAATATGAAATATTGTAGCTTGAAATTCAACTATCATTTTTTAGTAGTCTTTGACCATGATACTAATATTTTTTATATGAGTCCCACAAGCAATCATGAATTTATTTTTCATGGGAACTCTTAGAAAATAATACGTGATGATTGATATACTTACACCGCATTTTAAAGGTGTTTTATCTCTCCCCTATTATAATGGCGTATGTTCCCTTATTATTATCACACTCCAATTGCGGGACCATTATAGTCTTTATAATACTTGTTGAAATATAGCTCCAATATTATATATAACATATGAATCCCAAAATAAAAATATTCACTACATTATGTCCAAATAGTACTCATAGATCATTGTATAATCCACTCTGTGAAATATCCATATGATGGGAGAGGTTGAAGCAATACCATACAATGTGGTGATTTATTCTCCTCCCCTTTTGATATGATATCCCTCATTTCTTCACAATGTCCTTCCTTAGAGTTAATATGAAGAAAAAGATAATATGGGACATTAAGTAGATAATATTTGGATCTAGGGAATCCTATTTTTAAAATTATCTCTATCCATAGATAAAAAATCATCCTTCGTACCACTAATTAATGAATATTGTAAAAAGAAATCTGTTTTTTCCAATAATGGATGATGTCATAGTGATCTATGTTCCACTATGATAGTATATTTAATGAATAAAATTTTTATTTTATTTTTGGGTACATGTATATATAATTAGTGTATTCCATACAAGGAATATCAACAAAGACTATTAAATGAATAAATATATAAGAATATTTATAATTTATAATTTTTCATCGTGGAAATTATTTTTTAGATTAATTTTAAATTAATAGTTAATGATTCCTCTAATGGGTTTTTATACTTCATCAATAAAATATCCATTATATTTATCTAATTTTTAGGATGAAAATCTATAATAAGTATTGGGGCCCTATTTCCCCTATAACCGATATCATATATATTGTCTAGAGTAGTCACATTGAAAATTATAATTATTTAAATGATTATTTATAAAATTACTATTTATTATTACTATTATTCTCATGACTTATAATGTTAAACTAATGGAATAAATAATTTTTTCTTTCTAAAATTTTGGTTGAAAACATTTTAATAACTGATAAATAAATCACAACGTTCCCATGTGAAAGTTTTAATGTATTTTTCTCAATTCTCAATATACGTTGTGTGAACCATTGGTTTTCCACAGAAGGTGCAAGTCCAAAAAAACATGATAGGGTGTGTCGACCAATATAAAATGTCATTTCACATCACATATTTACCAATTGTGGAATTTATTTAGATGTATATTTCATGGAATATAGATGGTCTAATATTTATTTATCCCCACATAGTGTTGGCCTAACAGCAATCAATAAATGATGTTTTGGAAACTACATGATTTCATTAAACACCTTTTATTAACATTTTGGTGTGAAATGAATCCAAATGTATATTGCATAACATATATTTGTATTTAAACATCATGTAAGTCATAAAAACTCCAAAAACATTCTGAATGACCCTAGAATTTCATATAGAGAAAAAATATGATAATTAAAGTGTTACATGAATTAAATGAAATTTATTTAGATGAACATAAATTGAGAGAGGTCCCATATGACAGTATGTAAATGATATGGGATTTTTAATTTTCTTACAGATATAAATTTGTAGTAATTATTATCCTAAAAAATTATACAACTACAAAACTTGTAATGATTTTCCTATATGTATTTGCAACACTGCATAATCTATTTATTTATTGAATTTCATGTTCTCATACATGATTTGAAAAACATATTTAATGACCTAGGAAAAAATATGCCCTAAATATTGTTTCATATCATGGGAAAATATATATTGTGTGAGTACATAGTACATTACATTTTATATGAGACCTATAGTTCACATGATGTGTTATGTGAATGTATATGATGTGTAATAATAAAAATCTTGAAATATTTTCACTGAATAAAAAAATAACATGATATATTTCCTCAAATTTATAAAATAAGTGTGAATTATATAATAGTCATAAATTTAATCTGACAATTAATGGTATACAACATGTTGACCAATTAGTGTAATTAATTTGATTAATTATTTATAATTATAACTAGTAAATTATTTTTTGTTTAACTGATTATTAGATGATAATATTATCATATTTCAAGAACTCTTTTGAAAAAATATTTTAGGATAATGAATTAATAAATGAATTAATATATTAATTCCTGATTTTGAGTAAATTTAGGATAATGAAAATTTTGAATTGAATTTTCGAATGTCAAAATGCATTGTCGTTTACTTTTGTGATTGAAAATGATCTTGAAAACCCTATATATATGTTTGGATAATTTAATTTAATTTTCCATTTGGTTTTATGGATGAATTTACAATTAAATTAAATATAATGAATAATAACTCATACATCCCACCATTTTTATTTATATTCCTTCATATATATGATTTATTTTATATATCCCTAAACCATTTATATCCCCCACTAGTGAGTGAGTAAAAATATTATGATTTGGGGATTTATATAAGGTGAGAGTGTTTAATAAATGTGTTTAGGTGAAACCATCTATTTAGACACACATGTTATAGTTGGATTACTGAAACATATTCGTAACATGGGCTAATGTATTTATATATACATTGTTCTTACATGGTTTGTTCTTACATGGTTTGTGTTTATAAGAATACTTGTACAAAAACTTGCATGATTAATCCAAATATTTATTTTATTTATCAATGTACGGTTATTTATTTATTTATTCGATTCCTGAATTGTTATTATATTTAATAATGATCATAAAATATAAATTAATGAAAACGTGTTTTATGTTAAAATAATATCAAAATATCATGTGTTAATTATTTTTAACACATTTTAACATTAATATGTAAATTCCTTAAAATATATATGGTAATGTAATAAATAAAAATATAGATTATTTAAAAATATGTTAAACAAAATATCTTAATGGAAATTTAATGTGTGTAAATGAATTCGATATAATGTATTAGAAATAAACCATTATTTAATAAACTAATTGATCATACATCATGGTGTTAATGATTATCTGAGATTTGTATTGGAAGTCTAATTTCATATTATTCTAGTTAGAATAAATTATTTCTTTCTTTTACGTGAAATTGTAATGGTTTGAGTAATGAATTGAAGAGGAATGGTGATATGATTTTAGGATTGCGTAGTCGATTGAATAGTTCATGCACCACTGGGTTATTGTTGCTGGAAGTAAAAGAAAACCTAAACACCATTGGATATTTTATGATACCCCATTATGGATTATAGAAAATGGAATAAATATCCATTCATGTAATGAAAATAAAGATAATATATTCCATATAAAATAGTGAGTACTATATGGATTTGTTTAAATAATAGGAGATAGAAAATTATTTTATTATGTAATGGCTAGTAATTAGGATTAAAAATCTAAAAAATTATATAATTTTTTAATAAAAATTTCTAATAAATTTGACCATACAATATTCCCTTAGATCTATCTTGAAGGAATACCAACTCTTGACCTGTTCTAATGTTTTATAATAATAAAATTTCAATCTAATTATTATATTTCTATAGCAAATGATTTATGAACTAGAGTCACAAGATCCTCCCTACACTGTTATGGAAGAAAATTTGAAGGAATTAAAATTATTCAATGAAAATATAGTTGATTAATTTGTTATCTAGTGACTTATATTCTCTTCTAATAGTGGTTATATTTTGAACATTCATGATGACATGGATCTATACACTATGTTCCCTTATCTCCAAGATATATTTTAAAAGAATAATTAAAATGATATATATGAAATCTCCAAGGATATATATATCTAAAATAATGTATATAGAAACATAACTAGACCATATGTTGTAAATATTATTTTCTACAATGGGAATTTTAGAATTTTTATATACAAAATGCCTCATTAATTGTGCATCGACGTCAAACATACCTCACTTCATAGTCTATTTACATGTTTTCTTATTAATTTCAATATAAATAATATTGATATAACGCTACCCAATATCAATACTATAATTTTAACATTTGGAGAAAGATATTTATTATCATAATACATATGTCCTTTTTGTTAATAAGAGATATGATATGTTAAAAGCCATAATAAATTCTAACATTGCATGAGTATCCCATAAGGGGAATGATCTAGATATATAATAAAGGGAATGCAAAATATTTTTTCAAATTCAAATAATCATAAATAGAGTATGAAAGATCCATTATTAAATAATCATCGATAAATGTTAGTTATTTTAGTTATTGAGGGTTAGTATTCCATTTTACGAAATATTAATATAGATATGGATTTTGGATCTAACATTTGTATCTAAATACATAAACAACCATGATTTTGGATGATTACTAGGGAAGATGTCGATCATCAAGATGTCAATGGAGTAAGACTATATATGATTTATTTAGGATACTATTATCACACATTTTATTCAATATTGCTTCTAGTTTTAGTGAATTGTTTTTATTTTCCAAATGTAACCAAAAAAATAATATCTATGTTATTTTCAAATAGGGATGAAATTTATCTCTTATTTCGAAATAATTTACTATATTTCTATAAATATGAAATATTTCATGATATAAAGGTTTTATTCAAAGTATTTATGTGTTATAATATTAAATTATATTCTCATTAATAGATAACAAATATAGTTCAGATGACCCATATCACACCCACCTGTGGAATCGATGGCATGTTCATCAAAAAAAATTAAAAATTATATAAAGAATTCCATTTTTATAATGTATTATAAAATCATTAGATATATGTAATTTTTCTTTATAATTATAAATTACCAAAGATCCATTAAAATAAATTAATGATCCACAAAGATTCTAGAATTAGTTCAAACAGATGTGTGTAGGCCTTTTCAAGTAAATGATATAAGTGGATACATGTACACCCTAACATTTGTTTATGACATTATTAGATATTAAGATGTATACATAGTGATGTATATTTTTGAATATCCATAAATTTAGCTAATATAAGAATAATATAGATATTTGTATTGGAAGGAATATAGAGAAACTGAATATTTAGTGTGGTTGGGAGTATGATATACAATAGTCTATAAAATATACAATATATCATGGAACCCAATACAATCTCACTCCACTATAAAATATAGTTTAATTGATTCATTAAATGTAGGAAACTATATTTAACAGAAAAGGTGATAATGATAAATAAACATGAAAACCTACTGTTTTTATTTTGGGGTTACATTTTACACTCTATAACATACACACAAATGTGAGTTCCAAAAAATGATTTAAATGGAATTCTGTACCGATTAATGTGTCGGTGAATTTTTTTAAAATATATAAATTTATATGATTTAATAATTTTATTAACCAAAATTCTCTTTAAAAAAAATAAAATCCTTGAAACATTTATATCATTATAGGATATACCAATGAAATAGAAGGATAATAATTATTTTGTCCCCAATATAGAAAAATTATTTTCGAATGTGATTCCCTATTTATATATTGGGATAACCTCTCCAATGGATTAATTGTGACTATTATAGATATTACTGAAATTGAAGATGATGATAAACAATAATGGTGATACGAAAAAATTCCACAAGGCCCCCAAAGAATAGTGATTATAGTGATAGTGGAAATGTATAGGAGAACTAGAGAGTTTATAGAAAAAGGTTGATATTTTTCAAGTTACCATGGAAGGTAACCTATTATTAATCAAAAAAATGATCTTTAATTGGGTAACTATATCTTTTATAGATGATAAATTTTAATTTTCAATGATTTTATGATTTCTGAAATAGATGCAATGTGAAAAAAATATGGGATTCGGTAGAGCCTTAAATTGTTATAATTCTTATATTGTCAAAATGGGTATTCAAAAAAATATAATAGGATGATATTGTGAGTAAATATAAGAAAATTATATTCTTAATTACACTATGAATAGAGAATATATTTAAAGTAATTACCCCTCAATAATATATTGTTTATTGAAATCCATTATATTTCTACATTATCTTAAATTATTCCTTTTTTATAAAAATTGGAAAATGGATTTCATGACTACATTAGTAAATAAAAACTAAAAGCAAGATTATATTTAGAAACAACAAGAAGGTTTCAGGAAAACAATGGATTCCAATTCCATATGATAGATGTATAAATATATCAAGGTGTTAAATTAATTAGGAATATTTTGGAAGATTTGTTTTGAAGAATCCATAACGAAATTTGGTTTTATAATGATTTAATATGAGCACATTAACTATAAGTGGTTTAGTGTTAGTGTGTTAGCTTCCATAATAGAAGATTCTGATTATATATTACTGATTTTAAATGAGAATTGTTACATACAATTATTTAATACTTGTTAATACAAATTTGTTACACCACAAAACCAGTAACAAAGGGCATGTAGTTATACAATTACCTTAGTTTAGGACATTAGGTGTAATATTTAATATGATCAATATATTTAGTGGTATTAGGAGAATAAATATATACATTATCATTTAATTATATTTGAAAATATAAAAATACTTTGTAAAATTCAATTAAAACATTATTATTAAATAAATTATTTAATTGGATAATTCATATTTTACTTTGAAATTCCTCATAGAATGAGAGCTACAAAATAAAGAGGTAAACTCAGATCCTCTAAATGGATTAACATACTATTTATGATATCATGGAATAAACATGGAATAAATAATATTGACATAACAAATAGTAATCAAAATAAACCACATAATCAATAAATTGTGATATGTTCCTTGTTTATGGTTGTCAATAGGTTTCATTTAATTAGGTGTTTGGAGACCAGTTAAATGATAAAAAAATACCACACTAGCAAATTTTATTGAACATTATGGATTTAAAGAGTGGTAATATATGAAACAATGAAAATTTGTTCTTCAGAATGAAATCAAAAATGTAAGAATGAATCATAAAAACATTAAAATGGAAATTAATAGGAATTAAAAACAATTCTTAAAGAAATATGGTGATAAAAATTTCGGAAACATATATTTATTTATACCATGAAGTAGAATCTGAATAATTGTAGGTCATTTTTGGGTTCTTGAATGATTACAATTAATTATTGTGTGAAAAATATATATATAATATTTAGAAAATCAGTATAGATCACTATATAGAATTAAATAAAGGTAGATTTTGAAACTATTATAAAGAAACACTCTTCCAAAATCATATTGAGATGGAAAATTTAGAGAAAATTCAATATCAATCATTTTGGAATGGATGGAAATTTGAGGGTGATTTGGTTATTTAAAAAATAACTGGGAATTATTTATTAATTTATAAAAATTAGGTTTATATATTTCATTGTGTATTAATTGAAAACAATTATCCTCCCCATGATTTTAGACCACTCTATTTTAATTTATGGGCCTCAGGTTTTTTCATTTATAATATTCAGAAAAAAAATTGTTAATAATATATTATTTTTGATATTGAAAATAGTTTTTATTTCTAATTAAATTATTCTAAAATCATCAAGTATACATTAGTCTTAAAAACATATTTATTTGTTTAGGTAATTAATTATATTATACTAAAAATAGAATAACATAATGAATAATTAATTTTTTTTTTGAGAATTCCTTTATATTATTTTCACATCATTTTATTGTTACTATGATTTCATAATACCAGAAGTATATTGCAAAATTAATTTCCTATTTACCCAAAAATTATTACTATTACAGAATATTATGAAATATTCACCACTTAAAAATTATAATACAATCAATATAAATTTGATGCCAATTTTAGTTAATTTCACATACAAAAATAATCATTTATTAAATCATATTTCTATTCTGAAATTTATATGGGAGATAATATTAAATTTAAATGAATAATATTCTATAATAAATATTGTTATTTATATTATTTAACATTTATTTTATTTCATTCAATGGACACATATTTAAAAAAGGTTTGTATTAATTTTACTGTGGTCATGGAGGAGAGATACTATTATAAAATTCTGATTTCCAATGGTAATATTCCAATAGTAACCATACCCTTCCTATTATCATATAATCTAGGATATATAATAATCATTGTAATATTTTAAATACATCAATTCCTTTCCATATATTCTATACATTGTCTATATAATTACTTATTCTTTCAACATAACAATAATGTACCTCATATTATTTACATTCATTGTTCAATATGGAAATACTATGTTACTAAATATGGTGATAGCCTATACTCAAACTTTTTCAATGATATTATTGGTATCTATCAAAGGGAAAAAAAATATTAAATTCTTATGTTATAATGTTGTTGATGAAATAAATTAATTTGAGTATAGAAATATATTATCTATGTCATATTTTATTTACTATTGTTGAGTATAATGTGTTATATTCTCAATTCATTAAATAATTATGTCCAAAACATTAATGATATATGCTACTACGTATATAGATGTTTCTAATTTTACATCATTTTATCCTCGGAATCCTATATTCCATCTTCTAGTTTAAAACTTCATAAAATTTATTTTTGTAGATGAGTTTCACGATTTCATAACAAGTTCAATGATTTATCAAGAATCTATATGAGATATTTACTATAAGATAAGATAGGCTGTAAATCTGTTTCGTTTTTAGTGACTAGATGTGTTTGATATGACATATACTTCTTCAATAATGTGACATTAGTGAATTCTTGTAGTTTAATTAGGATTGGTAGATTATGTAGACAGATTGTAAAAAAAATTAATTCACTCTAAAACGTATAAATATCAAATATATGTTTATATAAAAATACGCTTCTAAATATACCTATAACATTATTTTAACTAGTAACCATAAAGAAGAAATAAAGCATATTTTAAATTCTAATTCATGTCCCTAATTATTCAAATGACTCATTTATCTGTATTGGGATTTTTTGATATTATTTGGAATGGTTGAAGAATTATTAGTTGTCACCTCAATGTTTTGTGAACCTACAATATTATTTTCTCCAACATCATAACATTATATTGGGGTCTGACATATTTTCTATTTCTTGGATTTTGATACATCAATTTGGTTGTTTTACATTATGCTACTATTGAATTAAAATTACATATAATATAGAAACATTCCATCTATTCTTTTTGTGTTAAGAGAGAATGAAAAAAAATTAACATCATGTAACTATTTTAAGGTATTCGTAAAAACATATATTTTATTGACCATTGGATAGTTTTTTTGGGTTTCTTCTGGTGAAATTCTAATTCTATTGGATGTTTCCAGGAAAGTCCACTATCGGATCACAGTAGGTTCATGTCTTGCTAGCATGTGTTCCCTATCAAGCCATTATATGTAATTCGATATAGTGGGATCCACAAGGCTTGCACGCGGTTTGAAAAATCGTGTTCCCTATCAAGGAGATCCATGCAACCCATTTAACACGGACACATGGTTTTTGCACAGTTTTTTCTAAACAATTCACATCAGCATAGGATGCATGGTGAACGCTTTTTCTTTACTCCCTATTTAAATTAAAAATTCCCAAACATTCAATTTAGATACCGAAAATAACTCCTTAAACCCAAAGTCATCTCTCCCTTCCTCACAGCTCCCAATGAGGATTCATGGAACTCGAACCACTCTCGAATGTGATATAAGTCTAGGTGAAAAATGGTCGATCCTATTCTGGATTTTTTCCTCCTCCTGTTATTGATTTTCATGGACCTCTCCAATTATCTATAGGGTTTCATAAATCATTGTGTGTTATTGTGGATCGAATAGAAACTTCTTGGGTTATAAACCTATGTTTTATACTCAATTCAATGGATTCATGTTTTTTATTCTTACATGTAAATTCCCATTTTTGGTTTAATGCTTCTAGATCTAGAGACTCCAATTTTGGTTGTCCCATTATGATTACCAAATTTAATAAACCCTAAATATCATTTTTTTGTATCAACTTTTTTGAATTATAATAAATTTTTTATTTTTATTAAAAAGATTTCAATTATATGGTTTTATAAATAAACCCAATTATATTGAATTGGGGTTTTTAAGAAATATTTATTTTTGGAATGGAATTGAAAACACCATAATTCTATTGAATGTGGAAGTGTTTATATAAATTTTTAATATTTTATTGTCAAATATAAATTGAGTATTTGAAGGAAAATATTTCAATTAGGTTTTTCTATTTAATTAAGGAAATTTATTTGATTGAAAATTGTGAAAACCTCTAATTACATTGAATTTGGGGGTTGTTAGGATGTTGATGTATTTTTTGGAAAATAAATTATTGAATATTATTTTTAAAATTTGATTATGAAATTGTATGAATTAGATTAAAATAATAGTTTTTGAAAAAATTTATTTGTGATGGATTTTTATGGAAACATAGTGGTTTCATATTTATGAAAAGGAATTTTTTTTATTAAAAATATGTTATGGTTTCTATAGGTAAAATTAGAATATTTGTAATTGGGAATGAGACTTAATTGTATTTTAAGACGGCTTAAAATAAATTAACTATCATTTATTTTCTACTATAATAAATGAAATCCTTCAGTAGTCAGTGAGTTATTATGGACAATATAATACTATTATAGAATGTTTTAAAACATCATATCATCACATCCAAAAAAAGGATATGGTGATGATTCCTCTTGGTCATGAATCAAGGGACTTATATACATACTTTTCAATATTCACATTGTTGGGTCCCTATAGCCTGGAACTATTGTACCTATTCAGAAAATGTTCATGTTTCTCCCCTTCTTATTATTATAAATGTATGCATCCCATTATACTAAAATATTTTACATGCCTTGAGAATTCTTTTAAATAATTTATATAAATGTGTTCATTTATGTTATTTTTCCAAGATGCCTAATTTTTTTAAATGAAACCTATCTTTAAAGGTAAATTACATCATTTATAATGTATTTCCACCATTTGAAATGTAAATCATGAATTTATAAAAGTATTTGAATCACATAAATTGTAAATAATGATTTGTTTAAATGTGTTTTTGGTATGAAAACCCTATTTATTTATAAAATTGAAACAAATTTTTTTGTTTATATGATATTGGAGTATTTTTATAAATTCATGGTAAAACATTAATTGGTTATGACTCACAACTTACTTATTCCTTCATATGTTTGAAGATTATCACATTCCACATTCATGAAATTGAAATAGATTTTATGGAGGTGGGTCTAGATGTTGAACCTTAGAAATGGTGGGTCATGTCTGTTGAGTCTTGGGTTGTTTTTCCATATTTTTGAACATTTGTTGTAGTATTATGGGATTTTTTCCCAATTGGAATTATGGTACATTACACAATGAGGAGTTTTTCTTAATATTATTACTATCCTGTTTCTTTTGTATACAAATTATTAGTGAATAAACTACTACCACATTAATCGTGTATAATGCCAGGTTTTTGTCTCTATACCATGGTTATCGGGAATCAAATAATAATATGATAAGGGATTCATGGTGTTGGGTTTAGTTGGGTACCTGGGTGGGTTTTCAACAATGTGGTATTAATGGGAATTCTTCATCCCCATTGAATAAATGTATTCTACAAAACGAGTTTTATTCCCACACATGTCATTGAACTATCTAAAAATAGTTCAATTCTATGATGAATGATCTTATAGAGAAATTTTTTATATGCCCAATTGTTTCACCTTGGGTGGCACTGTTTTATTTTTACTTATCAAGGAAGATAGCTCACATCGCCTATGTGTGTATTACTAAAAGAAAAACATAGTTACATGGAAGAAAAAAATTTAATTTCCACATATTGAGCACTATTTGATTAGTCGAAAGGGAATTTTGAAATCAATGACTAATCCTTCTTTGGGTTTCCATCAATTGGGAATAAATGATTATGTCATTTAAAAACATCTATTCATATTAGGTACACATATTATTATTAGTTTTTTTGTTCCTGTTGGCCTATCCAATGCTTTGGAATATTTCAAGGAATTAATGAACATGATTTCCCATGATTATTTGGATACATTTATGGTAGTCTATATTGACGAAATATTCATTACCACTATGATAATGGAGGCACATGGGTATCATCTGAGAATAGGTCTAATATTTCTACGAAATCACCAAATCAATGATAAAATTTATAAGGGAAATTTCAGGATTAGGGAAGTGTAATTCATGGTACATGTTGTGTCAAAAAATGGTATTTATATTGACCCAGAATTGGTGAATGGTGTTCTAACATCTGAATAAACATAGATTGTTTTTTATATTCATTGATTCTTGGGTTTAGCTGGATATTATCTCTGGTTTGTGAAGGACTTCTAAATGTTGGCTTCATCAATGATAGATCAAACTTAGAAGGGAGAAATGTTTTAATGTAAGGATAAATTTTAGAGTTATTTTTTTAATATAAAATTGATTTTATAATTATAAATGATATTAACTCTTGGAGTGGTTGGTAGGCCTTTGTGATCTTTTATGATGCATTGATTTCTCATTTTGGATGGGTTCTTATGGAATGTAATGTTTTTATTATCTTGGGATCTCGTCAAATTAGGACACTAAAGAAAAATTATGTGATCATTTTCCATGAACATACAGTTTTGATTCACGCCCGAGTCAGAGAAATTACCATTACATAGAAATAATTACCATGTTTTCATACCACAAAAACCGTAGTTATAACCTCTGTAAAAAATATTTAAATAACCAAAAGAGAAGTTGGGTGGAATACATGAAAATTTTCTAATTCGAAATTTCAAATAACCAAGAGAAATGGAATTTTAGTTAGATTATTGGAGTATAAAAATACCCAACAAAGAAGGGAATGAATATTCTAAAGACTGAAATCTGATGGCTCCAATTTAATAGTCAAAAATTGATTTTCGGATGAAATTGGACTAGGATTCCATTGAAATAGTTCTGTTAAGATCCCATATTTATGAAATTATTCTCGAGTATTAGAATCTTTATGAGGATTTTTTCTACATTGGAGACACTCTTTATATTTTGGGGATGGTAACTTTGGGGTAATTCTCCAATGGGGGTGTTCAGTGTCATTAAAACCACTACATTCTTCTGTTATCATCAATTCATGGAGTGATTGGGAATTATCATAATATCCAATGGGTAGTTCACCATGGAACCATGAATATTCTAAATGATTTGTGGAAATAGTTCTTGTTACAATGAATGATATGGGGAATTTTTTGGTTTTTTACTCATTGGTATACATTCCAGTAGGTGAAGTCCAAGAAGCAGAGGAATCTATGTTTGTTTCAGCCACTTCAAGTCCATACATGGATATGGGATGAGATATATATGGACACTATGGTTGGGTTTCCAAATAACCATAAAAAGAAGAATATGATATGTCCTATGACAGAAGATCGGAACAAGTCATCTCACAATACAAGAATGTGTTTATCAACCAATGTTGAAGAACTGTAAAATCAATATGTGGAACTGATTGTCCATTTTTCATATAATTCCATCTATTATTGACATTGATTGGGTTATGGTGCCAACTTCTCATTTTGGGAGAGTCTATTAGGAGGCAGAAAGATCTAATATATGTTTGAGTATGACATACCATCCACTTTTAAATGGCTAGAAAGAAAGAGAAATGTATATTATTTAAGACAAGATTTACACTTGTTTGGTAGTGTTTAGTGTCGTCGGGGATGGCCATTTGGGAATGGATTATTTTTATTATAATAATATTTAGAATATCAGGATCAAGATGTCCCCTTTTAGGTCTTATATTGATGGCCTTGTTAATCTATTATATGTTTTATGAAGATCAGTGAAATATCATTGGTTAGACAATGTTTGGTGCAAGAGAAGACAAAAAACAATTATTTGATTCATCAGAAGATGTTGATGGAACAAATGTGGTATAATTATTATGTATATTTTCCCTATAGAACATTAGAGTTTTTAGTTAGTGACTAGGTTTTCTTGAATGTTTCACCCTAGTTGGGTCATAGATGGCATCAATGGATAGGGAATATTTCTATATATACTGTGAAACCTTTCGATGTTGTTGATTAGGTGGGGATCATTCCATTCCATTTACAACTTCCACCGAATCTAATGTTGTTACATAATTTGTTTCAGGTATCTCAGCTACAAATTTTCTCTATATTACATCTCATGTTCTATGATGTTGTGATCCTTAGGCTGAGCCTAATATATCCATGACAGAAAAATTAGCCATGATAATTTATTTTGAAAACAATGTACATCATGGATGGATGATACATTTGGTTAGTGTTATATAGACGCAAGATTACGTTATTCATGAGATGTTGGAGAGGGATCACTAATGATAGATTAGTTGCCTCATCTTTTTGGAGTGAAATCATCCTTATATAATATATGGGGGATGAATATTTCTATAGTTCCAAACTTGTAACATTATGAAATGGTTTTATGGTATTCCTAAACCCTACTTTTTATTGATCATTGTGGGGATTTGTTTGGGGTTGTATTGGTTAAAATTTTATTATTTTTGGGTGTTTCTAAGAAAGTGCACAGTTGGCACACAATTCTCCCATGACATTCTAAATAATGCACCCTCTCAATCCAGATAGAAAATTTTTGGATATTGTGCAACTCACATATTCTACACAGTTTTCAAAAACCATGTAAACTATTAAGGATAAACATATGGACCATTTATCACTATCTCATGATCAACACCAGAATTTTCTAAAACGTGTGAATATGCATGGAAAATAATGTGGACCAGTTTTTCCTCAATATAGTTTTCAAAATAAATGAACCCCTCCATATTTGGTTAGAGATGTCCTCCTTAAACCAAAACTAATTTATCACTTCCAAAATTCTCCCATATAATATTCTTGGCTACTAGGAACTAACCTATATGTGATATGATTCCAAGATAAATGTGTTTGATCCTCTTCTAGTTAGTTTCTTCCTCCCGTTTCTGATATCTAGTGGTCTCCCTATTTAGCTTTAATGTTCCACGGATCCTTTTGATTTATATTGGATTTAATACCCAATGTTATGGGATTATAACCATAGTTTTTTTCCTTGTTTCCCTAGATTCTATTTTTTTCATCCTCAAGAAATCCTTATATGGGTTTGACCCTTCTAGATCTATCAAATCTAAGGTATGTGGTTCCATTATGATGCCTAGTTATTATTTACCAAATTTACCATTTATAATTTAACTATTTTGAATCAAATGAAAATTTCTTATTTCTATTACATTGATTTCAATTTTTTTTTAGAAAACCAAATTTCATTGAATTTGGGTTTTTAAGAAAAAAATTTCTTGGGATGAAAATAGAAAAAAACATAAAATTCCATTGAATTGGGGTGTGTTTATGTAAATTTTTTAATTTAAATTAATTAATTAAAATTATGGATTTGATGGAAATTATTTGAATTAAATTTATTAATTTATTATGGGAAATTGATTTTATGGAAAATTGTAAAAACCCCATATTCCATTTAATTGGTGTTTTGTTATGAAATTCATATAGTTTATTTGAAAATTATATTTCTAAATTTGAATTATAAAAGTTTATTGTGAAATTTAAAGAAATGTGTTAAAATAATTTTTTTGAAAAAATGACTTAAAGATGGTTTTTTAAGGACACCAAGTGGTTTTTTCTTTTTTAAATAGAATATTTTTTTTAAAAAAAGTTATCGCTATTAAAGGGAAAAATGGAAAATTTGAAATCATGAATGTGATTTAATTGTATTTTTAAAAGTATTAAAAAAATTACCATCATTTATTACTTACTATAGCATAAATAAGACATAGGTAATTAGTGAGTTATGTTGCTCAACACAATACAATTCCAAAGCTATCTAATAAATCATATATGTTAATCCCATCCATTAGGTGATAGTGATGAGTCAATTATGCCATGGTTCAAGAGGAACATTTACATACTTTTTTGTATTCATATTGATTGGTCACTAATGCATGGAACCATCATACCTATTAGGCACATGAACATGTTTCATTAATTTTGATTGATTTAAATATACGAATTCAATTATTTATAACATTGATACATTCCAAGAGAATTTATATACATTGATTTATATAAATGTGTTTATTTAACATATTTCTTTAAAATTCCCATTTGTGTAAATCACCTATTGTTTATATTTATATTACGTAATATTAAATTTGTTTCCATCACTTCAATTGGGAATCATGAATTTCTAAATGAATTTATATTATTGAAATTTTAAATAATTAATTTTTGAAATATTTTTCTACTATGAAAAACCTATTTATGTGTATTCTTGATAGAATATTATTAGTTAATTTGATATTGGAATATTTTTATAGAATCATTGATGAAATCCAACCAAGCGTTGGACCAATCGTAATAGTTTCTTCTGGTGTTTTTAGATTATCTCAAACCAAAATTAACTATGAGAAAAAATTCTCTTATAATTGGATCTAACTGTTGATGTTTTGAATTTGTGAATCATTTTCTCATTGAAAAGGGCTATTCTTCCCCATTATGGTACATTAGTTATAGTAAATTGGGATTTGATTCATATTATAATTTGAGTAAATTAATCCCAATGATGATTTTTTTAATTGATACCGCCTCATTTCAATTACATCCATATTTTAAGTGTAAATATCATACCAACATTCATTTTGGGTGATTCTAGGTACTAGTCATTGTCCCATTGGGATCGATAAGTCCCTTTATGCTATGTTATAGCCACCTCGGTGATCTGGTTACCAGTTACTGGGTTTTCTTCATTCAACATCCCCATTCCCCAATGTTTGGGTATTGCATTTAGACAACCTTTGAGTTTCACATTTCTATGTGGTGCTCATATGTGGAATAGTGTTGAAATATTTAAAATAATCATATTAAATATTATTATAAAATGACATTCATGAACCGATATAGATTATAAATTTTCACATTAAATTTTTATCATTATTAATAAAGATGTATGAAAAAAACTAAAGAGGAAGATCCTCCATTATTTTCAGAGAAATATGAATACATTTCTATGGAAATCTATATTGACACATTTTTAATCAATCCTCAGAGAGTCATGGGGATTAAATTAAAAAAGTACGTTGTGATATTTTATTACTTCCATATTGTTATGGGGATTTTTTTCATTAAACCTATATACCAGTGCATCTCAGTCGTCACCTATTGACAGACAAAGAGTTTTTATTCATATTCATCAATTTATGAAATAATTTTCTCCAGTAATAAATTATCTCAAAAGCCATTATAAATCATATGTATATAGTACTATGTAGGGATATATTTTCTAAGATATTTATTTAGAAATTTTATAATCCAATCAAGTATAAATGGAATTATTTTTCATTTTCCAAACTTCATTACACATTGATGATAAATATTATTTATCAATTTACAATCATTCAGGGAATTAATATTATTTTTTAATCTGTTATCAATTTTTGGGGGTTCCTTAGCCTCTATGGTGATGATTGTTTTGAAATTATATATAAAACAAATTATATTTATCCATAAAAAAATATATATATATACACCATCACTAAATATTTTAATTTATGTTCGTTGTCCTTCCACAATGTGGATCCCACTCTCTATTAATTATTATTAAACTCTTTTAATACATTTTTCCTCTTCCCATTATAAATGTGTATTAATAATATAATGTCTTAATATAGTTCGAGATAACTTCTTTTCTAAATATGATTAATTTTTATGTGAATATTTACATTAAAAAATAATTGGTATATATTTCATATATTTCACTAAAGAGGTAAAGTATCAATAACATCTAGAAAAATATTAATACTACTCACTCAAGATAATTAATCATATAGTTTTTTCTCATGAAAATTTAGTTATGTTATTGAATAAAAAATCAATATCAATCCACATATGGAATCACCACAATCTTTTCATTGATTCATTAATATATATTAATTATCCCTTTTTCCATGATGATAAATTTAATTGAAATTTACTTATCATTATCTCTTTCATTATCTTAAAACACTATACTGACTATTTTAATCTTGAGATTTTTACCCCTTTACAAGTCAACTTTTTCCTAAGGTTGGATAATCTATATTTTTTTAAAAAAATATAAAATAATAATTTGTTCAACTAAATATAATATATGAATTATTTATTTACTTTTGATTGATCAAGTACATAACTAAATTTTATTTCTAAAGATCAATATATATTCAATACATAGATACAATATGGAACATAAATGATTCTCACTATTTATATTATTAAATGTTACAAAATTTCTTATATAATTTATTTTCACTCTCCATCTCATGAACAATTCAAAATTAATTTTAATAATTTTAACATGATTTAGATTACCTCCAGATATCATAAATAAATTCCACAAAAAAATTATCAATAGAGTCTTTTTAAAAGATTCTAATAATTTTCATTCACTCTAGAGATGCATTATCTAATACAAAAGTAATTAATATAGGTTAAAATGATAAATCCTTGAATGAAATTATTTAATTAATATAAGAACCTTTATCAATCATAAATGATGAACAATTAAATGAATATTGAACATTAAGAAGTATTCATCACTTGGTATATATTATACAAGCCCTCAATTCAGGGTAACAGAAACATTTTCCCTATTTTAATGGCTCAAATATCTCAATTGTTGACGAAAATACCATATACATGTCATTAGTTTCATTAAATATGACCAGTTATCCCATTTCATAGATACTTTGGAATTTCAATACAATATCAAAATACTCATAAATTTTTTATATCCACCAAATATAGTGTCCCATCAATTAAGAGGCCTAATGTGTGGTTTTCTTCATAGTTGATAGGTTAAATTGAAAAAAAATATATTACTATATATATTAAATTCCAGGTAATTCATCTTAGAATAAAAAATTTATTCTTGCAAAATAAGATAATCTTAATTTTTAGGACATAAATATCATATATAGATGAAATTGTTTTAACATCTTTTACCTGGAATTTCATCAACATGAGACAGTAGAGTTTGATCTATAAAATAGACCGATAATGAATTAACCACTCTAATAATATAATATGAATCACCATTCGGGTCCTTATCACTATTTTAGATTCCAAATTTATACATTAAAAACCAATCGATCATAACGATTATCTCAAATTATGATAGATTTATAATAATCATGTTTTTACAATTAACTCGTTATTGAATATAAATAACATCCCTATATACCTTCATTGAAATGAGATTTGATCATAGGGTTTTGAGGCAAACTCCTTTCATATTATTATAAAGGTTGATTCATTGGTCTTAAAAAATATGTAATATATAAATGAATTAATATATACAATATCTAATTGAGAATCAGAAAATTTGATTCAATGAACAATGTTCCTATTATCACATAATTCAAGAAATTATATTCAGTTATAGAAATATCAAAATCCAAAAAATCATACATTATACAAATCTTAAGTATGTTCCCATTTATTATCTGGAAATTGATTAGAATGGTTATATATCACATTATAGTTTATGAAAATGAAATTAATATTTTATATTTTATATTTTAAGTCATTAGAATGGTGTATAATATATCTACACTTACTGTATACTCACATTTTTTTTGAAGCACCTCACATGATTTTTCTTATAATATATATTACAGATTGAGAATTTGGCCATTCCCAATCTCATATTCCATATTTATTTCTACATAGTAATTTATTATTCTATTTTATGTTGAAATCCATTAAAAAAATATGAATTATATAATTATTTCTCCATCTCTATGAAAATTTATACTTTCTCCTCGTATATTGAAAAGGTTTTAGAGATCAATCCCCCTCATATTATTTATTTTATCCAATTAGTGATGTGATAAATAATAATTTCTTAATTTTCTTCATAGGATTAAACATATAATTATTACCTTTTAAAATTATCCTTAATGTTTTAAACATTTTCATCCTTAAATAATCTTAAAATTTTGAATTACGTTTCTATGATAACAATTTTCTCATCAAGAATTTTTTTAACTGATATTAATATAAAATTAATCAATTTCATACATTTTATTTCTACATTCTCCATAGTTTTTTAATATAATACCACTATTGTTAAATATCAACCCTATAATGATTTATTACTATGATACCCTTACCCATATCCATATATCTCAAATAGATGAATTTCTTATTGAGGGATGTGTTCTATTATTCAACATGAAATATATCTATGACACATTGGAATGAACTAGGATGATACTTCATGATGTTATAAATTATTTATAGAAAATATCGATGGGAAATATAGTGTTTCTCATTGGATTGGATATTGATACTAACCTATGTGAAAATATATAATATAATTTTTATATATTCATATTTAAAAAAAAATATTTGAATTATTGGGAGGTAAATCACTACATTAATTAAAAGGGATGATATATATTTCATATTTAAATTAGATTCCATTCCATATAATTTGAAAAGTTAAATTAATATATGTCCCTATAGTTACTGTATTATGAAAAAAAGATATAATATAGTTAAATTTTTCGATAATTATTACATGTTTATATTTAGTGTATATCATTTTTTTTCATTTTCGTTATTTTATTTTAATCAAGATCCAATGGTTTCTACTAAAATATCTCTAGATTCCACTATAACACCATGACTCAAGAATCCATGATCCATTATTTAATATAATACATTTTAATAGAGAATAAAAAATTTATTTAAATTGGATAAAAAATTATTTTAGTTTTAGGGGACTATATACATACATGAACCTATAATAACATTTCAAAACACACAAATATATTTTTTAATTTCAATGAAAACATTATTAATCCATATATAATTTTTTTTGGATCATTTATAATACTATACATTTATCCTATGGTGAAAACGGGAATATCAAAAAAGGGTGATAATGGATGCGTTATATAGAGTATCATATAAAAGAATATATCACAAAATAAATATACAATTAAAACTATTGTTTTAATAAGTAATAATCAAGAGATTCAAGATAAATAATAAACTAAGAGTGAAAAAATATACATGGATTACAAAAAAGGGAAATAAATAATCACATATATGACAATAAATTAATAAATAGTTAAGGAATACATAATGTTAAATATAATATTGATTTCACCAAGTCCTTCTTCAATAACATATAACATAAATGGGTAAGGAATACCATACATAACTGATATAGATTATCTCAGGAGACTTTATGTTTCAAGGATATCTTATATAGCTTCATCCCCACCACATACAGTGTATTTTCAATATAACAATAATATAGATGAGTTCATGAAAAATATATAAAAAAACATATAGAAAATTTATATAGAAATGTGTTATTAATAAAAAAATATTCATAAATCCGTAATTATTATATATATTATCAATGATTCCTCGAACAATTTTAATACATGAATATCTAGGTGAATATCAACCAATGTTGTAGTAATTATAAGATAGTCACAAGGAAATGTATTGTATCGATACTATTTGTATAACTCAAAGAGATACATTCATCGTAAAGGGGTCATAATGTTTAACAATAATGGAAATTATTGGAGACCTGTTAAATGATAAAAAAATCATCACATTAATAAATTTTGTTGTAATAATAATTATTATGAGGTTTGAATCATATGTGAATGTGAAAAACTCCAATTCAAAATATAATGATATATTTCTAATAATGAAACACATCATCATTAAAGGATGAAATGTAAATAAATTAAATTTTATTTCTAATGGATAATGTGAGAAAATTTGTGTATGTTTTTTATATGTATATCGTAAGACATCATAATAGTTAACTTCTTAGATATTTAGTTTTTTGGTTCTAAAAATAAAATTTTAAATAAGGGATTTTGAAGTCTTCTAATATTATATCTGTTGAGAAAAACCTTTAGGCATACTTCTAAGTAGTAATGGAGAAATTGATTCAAATTATTATAAATAAAAATCTCTTCCAAATTAATCTTGATAAATAATATTAAAGAAACCCCAATAAAATTATTTTTAATGTGTGGAAAAATTTCTCAATTAGTGGTTATTTATAGAAAATAAGGGGAATTGTTTATTAATTTCAAAAAACATTCCATTCAGTTTAGTTTGGGTAAAAATGAAAACCCATAAACAAATAAGAATTTTCACCAATGTATTTTACATTTAAGGCCCAATATTTATGTTATGTATTCTTGGGATCATATGACAATAGAAAATACTTGTATCGTGATGGAAATGATTTATTGACCATAAATAATAATTTTAAATATTTTACAATTTTATTTCTCAGAAATGGTGTATTCTTTATAGATTCAAAATATTTAACATATTTTTTTATTAGACATATTTTTATTTAAAAAAAATTACGAAATTAAATGATACAATTTCAGTCATCATAAAATATTCATATATTATTTTACTATTTACTATTAAAAATTCCAATTTAAATTATTAAAATAGTCACATTAATTTTTTTTTTCATAAAATTGATTAATGATTTTTTTTAATTTTTTTTTAAAAAAAATTATTACATAAACGATATTTAATGTAAAAATAAAACACATATTTTATTCTAAACTAAAATATTTCAAGTTTATGTTGTAAACATAATTCAAAATTAATTATGGTTTTTATTATGAAAAAAATTTGTAATTATATTATAATTATTTGATAAATATATATTTTAAATTATTATAAATTATATTATTATAGGTGTTGATATATTTTTTATTTGAAACATATCTATATAATGTTGAGAGTACAATAATAATTATCATAAAAGGGATGTTACCATTCTACCAGTTTAGTTCCCAAATGTTCATATTCCAATGGTAATCATATCGTTCCGATAGTAAATTTAGAGAATATATATAATCATCTTTTTAATATATACATTAATTAAGAGAATTATATTATATTCTAATACCATATTTTATCCACTATTTAATTTTTTAAAAAAATTAATAATAATTAATTTAATATTCCTATGATACATATTATAATATGATTCTCTAGAGTTTATGATTATGGTATATCCTTATATTGTTAATTTATCTATGGTAATGATTTCATCTATTATAGTAAATGGAATATTCTATTTTCTGTAATATTATTATTGAATTATATATTTTAAAATTTTAAATTCACTTTGTGATGACATATTTATTTACATTAATTAAAACATGCTTGTAACAAAAAGCCTCTCAGTGAAGGTCGTGGGTGGAGAAAATTATTATTGACGATTTTTATCCTTCTAGAAAGATGTATGATGCTAATTGGATGGTACATACATTGGTATGTAAATGTAGAGATTGAATATGGAGAATCCAAGTAGTATTTTTAAAAATGAACCACGGAATTCATATCTCTAGGAAAATGTTTACCTGGAATTGATAATATAGAGTAATAATTTCTTGAATCCAATGTGATTTTAATTACGGTTTCGTAACTTATTTCAATATCTTAACCATGTAAAATGTTCCCAATACACTAATGTAATGCCTGGACACCTGTTACCCAGATCTGGTGCATTATTACATAACATTGTCATAATAAAAGGAATCATGTCACAAAAGATAGATCAGTTTAGTATCCATAGAAGTACTAGATAGATTCATAAGTTTCACATTACATCATAAAATAAAAACTTCAAAAAAAAAATTTCCCCTTTTGAAAAAACTTATATCCTTATCATATCCTTGTAGTTCAACCATAATATACTACTTCACATCCTAGGATAAATAAAACATAGAAAGGGGAGAGATCCGGTGCTCAGTAAGGATAACAATGTAGTGGAAAAATTAATAAATTAGCATAAACATTTAAGGCAATGTGTAAGACTTTAACAAAAGACATTTAAACTTAAATTTTAGCACAATATTTGAAAGATAAAATAAATTATTTTCATTTAGATATTCCCATGGAAATTATAATAGTCGAATAATCAAATGCAAAATCAATATCCACTTTCATAATGATGTAATGCATAATTCTAAGCTTCATAACCACATAGTCAAGGCCTTGTTCAAAGACTAAAAATAATAATTTTTCAAGGCCTTATTCCAAGACAATAGTTTTCCTCATGAGACATACCGATCCATTGAGGAGATATTACAGGATCCAACCATCACATACAAAGTCCAATGCATTCTTCAAATTAAATGGTTTAAACATAACATAAACATTCGCTTTAAAACTATTATCCTAAATGTCAATACATTATCCTTAAACCATGAATGGTGTAAAAATAATACATCCACAATAAAAAATATCATAAAACCATCAATACAATATGGATAATTTATAACACAACAAATCAGCTTCAAAAAAGTTTAAAATCAATCAAAGGATGTTGACATAGATGAAATGAAAAATATTTGAAATAAATAGATCATTGTATATTGAATTAATTTAAAAGTCACATAATTATAATGAAAAAATATTATTTCGAAAAAATTATTATAATGTTGTATGGGAAGCTTAGACCATGATATAATAGTGGAAAATAGCCACACCCTCCATATAAGTTAGAAGAAGGCATTCTTACCATAATTTTTTCGAAAAGGTCATAAAGTACCTTGTTTTGAAAATGATGGAAATATTCCATTCAAACCATTTTATAAAAATCCAAACCAGGGTATAAATGAATTTAACCCATAGTCTAGTAAATAGTAAAAAGAATTTAAAATATATTTTTATGAAACATATATGTGGATGATAAAGAGGCCCTGGAAGACACTTAAGAAAAAACAACCTCGGATAATAAAGATATTGTGAAATTTACCCTTGCCTTGTACTTCTCCTTCTTTGAGGGTATGTTAACCACATTTATAGTAGATAAATAATTTTTATTAAATTATAAAATAACTACATACATAAATATGATAATATATATGATCCTCTAATATTTCTTTGTTAATAATATTTTCATAGTATCATCATTTTGGGTGTTAACTGGTCTGTTTTACATTATATTCTCAGTTAGGTAAGCCATGTTCATTAAGGATAGGATGTATTTTATTCATATTTAGAATAATATTATGTTCTTAAAAATTATTTTTCATCATAAAAAGAAAATTATTTTTCAATGATTACGATGGGGAATGAATCTTATAGCGTTCGTGGATACTGTAATCCATATATATGCACGAGCAACAATATCAGTATTTTGATGGTGAAATCGTATCTAATTGGATGGTATATCATATATAAATAATAATTAACATGGTATATTTATTATTTACATCAGTTATATTAAATATTATACCCATCCAATGAATGAAGTGTTTGAATAACAAACTACACCACGACGTGGAGATGTTATGTCGTACGTACGCATGTATGGTGACTTTGTCATTCATACGATGGATAGAATAATGAGTATAGTTGTACCATTTTTATAATAAAATAAAATTATATAGTAGATACTAGATTTATTATTTTTTAATGGAAACAAAATAGAAAGAGGAAGTGGACGATGAAAATAATTTGAAAGAGGATTGTGAAATTATTTCATCCTTTTTAGGTGTTTCCTTTAGAGTTGATAAAAAGGGCTCCCTAGGATGGATTTATGATCAATGTAAAGACTCTTGGTTTATTTGATGGATTTTGGGAGGATATTTGGGCATGGTTTGTCTGATCCAAATTACATTGGAGGTGTGAAATTAAGAGAAGGTCATGTACCTTTTTATAAAAGAGGTGAGGGTCACTTAAGGAAAAGCTTGGAATATTATTTTATAATAAATAATTTTCGGTTTATAAATGCTCCAGAATGAATTATTTTGAGGATAAGGTGGGATGGGTCAAATAACTATCAACCAATAGTTTTTATATAAGTATATATTACCATTTTAATCTTATCTTCTAGATTTAACTCTTAGTTTAACATTTTGACATTTACCATGTCTCTTTTTATTTTTATATTATATTGTTAATAAACATACTATAACAAGACAAACGAACCCCATGTAGCAAATTATTAATATATAAAAATTTATCTATGTTGTTTGGAAAAACCATAGAATTTTAAAAATATTATATCAATTAAAAATACAGACATTGTTTTAAAAACTCAATTACGTCAATTTTGACACTATTTAGTATATCATTTTTTGTGAAAATCATAAAAACATGATCATTTTGAAAAAAAATCATTTAATAAATACTATCATGTTTTATTAATCTTGAAAACTAGTGGAATTCATCAAAAATCACAAATTACATTTATTTGGACATTTATAATATTAAATATTTCAATATTTCATTAACAAGGTAATTACTGCATTATCATTGTGTTAAAAATAAATTAAATTATTTAAAATCTAAAAATTATAAACAATATACCATTAGATAGAAAATATTTATAACTTTATAATGAATATTTATAGTCGAATTTATCTTCTGAATAACCCTATATTAAAAAAAATTTAGTTATTAAACATTAAATTTAACACTTTTAATTGTTCTTTAAATAAAATATTAATAAATGTCCTAATCTAATAAAAGTTTTCCAGAAGGATCATATTTTATTCATATAGTTTTTTTGGTCGAATTACTGTTATCCAATAGAATAAATACATGTGTTAGGGTAATTATAATATAATTTTTACACTTAATTACCCTATTTAATTTTAACTGTTGTAAATAAAAGTCAAAAGTTACTATTCACCAAAAATTATTTACTTATTATTGTACCATATTTTACTTACTAATGTGAACTGTTTCTCTTGGATATTTGATATTCAACTCACAAGTGCGGTAAAATTATGTTTTATGAAAATTTGTAAATGATCCTAGAAGGTTGGTAAAAACGGTAAATAGTTCAATAAAATATTATATACCCGAACTTATTATAAAATGACTCCAATGAATTTCATTGAACATATATAGGTATTATGTATCTATTTCTACCTAATATAAATTAAAATTAAATAACTAATTATTTAAATAAAAATTCTGTTTTAATAAATAACGCCGTGTTTTTCACTATTCATCAAAAATTGAAAGTTCATAGAAAAATACCAACAATTTACTCTAAGATAATATCGATATTCCGAATCAAAAAATGAAGTACAATATGAAAATTAAAATTTATTAAATTTTAAAAAATTTGTATTACGAGTCATAATGAATAGATTTAGTGGTCGTGGTGTGTTAGAACTCCATGTTGCGTACAATACAAGCTACTGCATTATTCAAAGGGAACGATACCATAGAAGATTGGGGTGTTACAACTAAGCATTGCCAGAATATGTAAAGTAAATAATGGGAAAAAAATTCTCAATTTTTAGGCTTATATTTGGTTACATTATTTTTGTAATATATATTATCCTGGTGTATATAGTTGATAATGAACTTTTTCTGAGGTGATATTGAGTTGCTAGATTCAAAAAAAATAGTAATCTAAAAAAAAAATATGGGAATCTATTTAATTTAAGGGATTTTTGTTAGAAGATATATTTTCATTATGAGTTTTTTTATAATAATTATTGGCCTGAGTTTCTTTTGGATTTCAATATAGAAAAATAATTAGGGTTAATACACAAATCTTTTATTATCTCATTGTTTTAGAAGGATTTAATGAAATTAATACTTTATATTTTGAAAACATTGTAGTAGAAGTCCCAGCTAATGAACCAATTTTACATCAACAATTGAATCATATAATTAATAATTATCATTTATTGGGGAATTTTTCCTAAATAGGTAATGTCATAGTTAGTTGAGTATCCACAAAAGATAACAATTAAATCCTATAAGATAAATAATTATCTAAGGGGATAATGGAATATCTTGTGACATCTAGTAGTCTAAATTTTGTTACCTACTTTCCCTAGTAAAAATATAGTTATATTTAAGTAGGTTCCATAAAACCAACTAACATCCAAATTTATATTTGTTAAAAAAATTACATATCTTATCTCATGGTTATTTTTATTCTTCATAACAATATCATGTTATATTATTTATTATATTAATCACATCAATAGGTTATAATTGTTCCCCACTGGAGTAGAATCATATAAAATTTATATCAAATTTCTTGAACATATTTTATATGGTCCTGATAATATCATTTTGATGGTACACAAATGATTGTTTACAATTTTGTTTTGGTATCACATCTGGAATTGACACTTCTTTTCCTAATTTTTAAACAAGATAGTCACCTAGAATTGAGGTAATGTTGATAGACCCACCAATAGGAATTTAATCAGTACCACGATTAATATAAATTCTAATATGAGAAATTTTATATCAGTCTATACTACTGATAATATTATTAATGTATAAAATGAATAATTATCAATGATGTATGGAAAAAACCAATACTTCAAATATTTATATTGAGGATGAATTCGTTTTGTGAATTAAAATGAAAGGGATGAAAAATTAATATGGAAATGAATGATTTCTTATTTTATATATAATTAATCAATACATATATGTGCCTTGGAGTAAATTCATTCAATTTCAATAAATAAATTGTCAACATAGTTTATGAAAGAGTTTGTTTGTGATGTTTTAATAAATATAAATCAAATATATAGGATGATGAATGAATGTTATTATATTAAATAATATAGATTATAGGAATTATTTTTCTCAAAGATACATTGCTTTATTTTTCAATGGGTTCCCTAATGTTTATGTTTATGTTAATCATATAATTTGGGAATCTTCAAAAAAATAAAGTGAGAAAGTGGACTAGAAGGTCCCACACCAACTATACAAAATATTTAAATAAAATAAATTCAAATTTATAGTATGAATAAATATTTTTCTAGATATTTTAAAGAATATGTATACTTGATAAATTGACTGAATTAATTCAATCCCTATATATTCCGTTTTAGAATATACTAGTGAAATATTATATTGAGTTTGCAATTTGTGAGTTTTTATGTCCAATTTATTATTCACACTATAGAAAATATATATAAATATTTATTCTATATTTTATTTAGTATATGAATATAAATACTTTGTACATAAATATTATTATAAACAAATATTTACAATATTAATGAATATAATATTAATACATTTTTCATATGAATAATATTTTTTCAGTTAAATTGATTTCTATTTATATTTTATAAATTCATTACTAGAGTGACGTACTAAGATATTTGACCAATAGAAATTTTATATTTGATGTAATATCATTTAAAAACCTAATTATTAATTTATTAATGAAGAATATTATAAAGAACACAATTTATTTGAAATAATATTAATTTTATTATTATTTTCAATGTTGAAGAACATAGAATAAATATTTGATATATAGATATTCCAAAATTATAAATTTTTAACCATATGTATATAACACTACTTATATCATTTAATAGGTTTTTTATTTATTGAGAATTGTTTGGAAACTCAAGATAATTCTATCATCCAAATAGAGAAAATACACATCCCTCTCTCTAAAGAAAAAATAATGATGGAGATAATATAAAATTGTGATCTATGATGAATAACAACAAACTATAGGTTTATCCACATATTGACATAGAATATAAAAACAACTATGGTGATTCATGAGTAAAATATTGATATATATTTGGAATTCCTCACTTTTATTCTATAAAACAATAATGTCCTTATAATATCTCATTCGTAATTTATGAAGAATATTTGTCATATAAGAGGTAATTCATTCCTTTATTTAGTCACTAATTAAAAAGAAACATATCATCCATAAAATTTTCTACCTTTTTGTTCATCATGTTCCATTGGATATATAATCATTTTTATAAATACCAAACTCAGGAACCAAGTTAACACTTTTCAGCACTTGAATCACCAATTCACCATATAATAATAACTATAGTGTTCCCCTTATCAAAAAAAACTAAGTTGAAATATCATAAATAATTCTTTGAGTGTAAATAAAAGAATGAAACCCCCCTTCAATATATTCTCTAAATAATAACCCAACAAAACCTTTATATTTATAATGTTTTTTACATTGGTATAATTAATTGAATGTTCGTAAATTGACTTTTTTGGACACATAATAATTTAAATCCTAAATGGAATGTGGTTTTAGTTTTTCATTTTTTTTTAAATTTATTAAAATAACCATTTTTTTGTTTAATCAACCACTAACATGTTACCCAAGTCAAAATCCAAAAAAATAAATCACATTAATTCATTATCTACATTGAGAAAACCTATTCATTATAGAAATTTAGAATTCCCTAAAATCAATGTATATATGACTATATTATTTTCATTAATCAATACATAGGTTGAACCACTAATATAAAAGTAATAAACAAATCCTTTGAGGTCCATCTATCCAAATAAATACTACAACATATGTTTTATCTTCTATAATTATTTCTCCTCCGACACTAGCATATCTTTAACATTATCAAGGAAGGGTTATTTTCTATAATCTGTATGTACCAATCCTCTTATGTTATTCATCCATAATATACAACCTCCAATCCATTGGATATTTTTTGGAATATCTTCCATCCCCCAATGGTATATAATAGTATCTTCCGCACTCCCTTGTTCTCATCCGCAACCATTGAGATTAATTATTTGAATAAAAATATATATTACACAAAATATTAATCTCAATTCATATATTCTATCTATCATTAATTGTTATTTTTTTCATATCATTTAATAAGTTTATGTATCATACTATTCTATTGGACAATTTCACTCCTAACTACTAATTCTAATAATTTAATAGCAGTTCATCAAAATTTGAATTACATTATAATATTAATTTTTTATTCGTGAAAATTTTTCTATTATAAAAAAATTTTAATAATAAGAATAATTTATATAAATACACCATTGAAAATAAAAAGAATTAAGTAATTGTAAAATATTGTTCCCATATGATAATGGTATTCTTTTTAAATCATTAAATGTGATGAAATCCATTATAATAAAAACCATGATGTATGAACTATTACATGTTTCCACACTTCATGAGTATACATGAAATAAAAAGTACTCAATATGGCTATATTCCACTACTACACTACAAGTACTTCCCTATAAATTGGTGTTTACCATTTAATGTGTACGTTTTTCTATTTATATCTACATTCAAAATAAAAATCATTCAAATTTTTATGACTAAATTCAATTAAAAGAAAAATTCAAAATTTATACTATGATTATAATTTTAAAGAACACCAACTATGTATACATAATATTTAATCATTATATGGTTTTATATATAGCTGCATAGACATCATAATACGTAGAAGAGATCAAAATGTGGAAACATACAAAAAATAAAATATATGTAATTATTTCCCCTATAAAATAATGATGAAATTAATGTGAATATTAATTACATTAAAAAAAATTCGGGAAATTATTTTTTCATAAAAAACAAATTTACAAAATATAACTTTTAAAAGAATCATAATATATTCATTTTTTTATCAAATAAAAAATTTCAATCCCTAAACTGTATTCTCATACGCTAAAACTCAAACGTCAAATTATATCCAGCCACTAATGAATAATAAAGGCTTATATTTATATATATTATTGGAATTTTATTAACATATCGACTTAAATTTCTAAATATTGGTCAAATATAAAATCCTTAATATTTCCAAATTGACTCCAATAAACATTTATTGATGTGAAATTTAATTAACAATTGCAGACAAAAAATGATAATAGAAATCAATCTGTTTATATCAAGTACATAACTGAGTGAAAAATCGTATTAAAATTATTTATAAATTATAGTAATCTTGGTTTTCCCATATCAAAATTTTAAAAACATGTTTTTTTATAATATAAGTTGAAATTACTATATTATAAATCATTCTTGTTGGAATGGTATTTTTGAGAAATAGAAATTCCTTATTTATAAAATTTAATTATAATTATCTGGATTCAAAGAAATTATATATTTCATTTCCACTATTTGGATACACATTTCTATATAAAAAACTACCAACTTTATAACTAGGTCCAATTGGTCATAGTTCTAGAAAATGACTCATAATTTTATACACTGTCTATATGTAATCATAAAAATATCGATGAAACGTAGAGGAATGAAAAAAAATTATCACAATACCAATTATATAAATTCACACCACTTGTGTGGTAAAACGATATTATTTTAATTACACATTTTCATTCCTACTTAATAATCATAAATACAGCTATAAATAATTATAATTAAATACAACCTATTCATTTAATTTGAAAAAACAATATTTTTAATTTTGGTTTTTGTTTTTTACTAAGAACGAAAATAAAATAAAATTTTAGTAACAAATTCCCTCAACTAAAACTCTCATTTTTACAGATATTCATTATCTCAATTGAATCAAGAAATTTTATATATAAATAATTTATAATCAGTCCACATTTAATGTATTATCTATTCTGAAGAAATTAATTAGGCTGTCATTCATATAAACATAATTTATTGTAAAACACAAAAATCCATGCTATAAAACCACTTATTTGAATCAATTCATTTTAATTACATTTAAATTTAATGTAAGTACTTAATCCTAAAATAATTATTTCTTACTCCAACATCTCCATACATTGTTCCACGAGATATCATTCAGACCGATAATTATCTATAATAATGGATGGATTTCGTTTAGGCATTTGGAATAAAAAATAACTATTAAAAGATAAATAGATGACATATCTATAACAAAATAATGATTATTCTCAGAATGATTTGGCTTATAGATATGTAAATTCTACATCAATCTATATTATAATTAATGATATATAATGTAAGCATAGATTATTAAGAAATAAAGAACATATATTTGAAAATGGTTGTGATTTGTTTACCATTAATAGTTATAATTTTTTGTCTGGTTAACACCTTGGATATATATGATCCTCTTCATCCTCCTTTGATGAAAATTAATTAGAAAATATTTTAACATTCAAAAATCAAAATTTCAAAAAAAGTAAATTAATTTTATTATATATATATATACATATATATAATGCTATGAATAATAAATATTTTATTTAATTATTCAAAAATTTATATATATAAATTATTTATGAACACGGAATATTAAATATAAATTTATAAAAACATTTAAACACATACAAAAACATATAAGTTCTGAAAATATAAGACAATTGATATGAATAATTACATTATGTGAATAAATGTATTATATGTATTTAAATGACTATAATACTTTTACCTTAAATATTCAAAAAATAAACACACCTAGAAATAACTATTATTATGAATTTTATAATAAAATGTTTTATTAGATACCATTTGAAAAAAAATCTAATGATGGCTAAAAATATATCATAAATTTCTAAAATATTATAATAATTTATACCATTAATGGGCATAATAATATAATAATAGATTGATGATGAAATTTTCTGGGAAGGAATAATTCTATATCTCAATTTATTTTATTCATCCAATATTATTTCTAATGTAACATATTTTGACTCATTTCCCATATTTAAAAATTGAAGTAATATAATTTATGATGGATTTCATTATTTCTTTAAAAACATGACTGAAATTGGTATTTTTCAAAATCCACATTCCACTTTAGAGTTGTATATATCATTTTTATCTTTAGATAAATATTTCTGTGGGATAAATTACAATAAAACCTATATTTCATATTATACGTGATAATTTTTTTACAATAGAATTCCACCACCCTTTTTTAGAATTATACAACATTCTCCTTTTTTCTCAAAATATGTTGTTTAAGAGTAAATAAATTTCCTTAAATTCATACTATTTGGTGGTATTTTTGATGGTTTCTAAAAAATACTTCAATAATAATTTAATAAAATCTACAATAACAATGATTCCATTGAAATTTTTATTAATTAATTTTTTATAACCATTTATGATACAATATTTTTTTAAAATAATTTTATGAAATGTAAATGTATTTTAAAATATTATTATAGAAATAATGTTAGTTAAATTTTGATTTAAATGTTCAATAAATCATCCTAAATTTTTTTTATAATTATATAAATCATGGGAAAAATATATTATATATTTTTCTAATATCAACATACATTGATAATATGAAAAGAATGACCATATATGAATTTTCTTTAAACACATTTTTTAAAATCCTAATAATTATTATTGAACTATTATTGTTTCAAATGATAATATATAGAATTAAAACATTATAATTTCAATATTTTAAATTTTATGTTTTATTATCATCAAATTATTCATCTTTTTCTCAGAAAATGGTTATCATTTTTTATTTTTATTACATTATTTAATATATTTTTTTGAATAATCACCATAGATTTTTATCTTATACTGACTATTCTATGTAACAAAATATAAACTATTCTAAATTATATTCCATTTTCCAGAAAATAATCCAATCATATAAATGTTATCGGTTGATATTTTATTTCAATTGATTATGATTATTTGAGAAAAGATGCATAATATTTATAGTTTCTTAGTTATATTGATAATCATATATATTTTGTTATTTTATATCATTAAATTCCACATTTTTTTAAATATTCATAGTCATTTGAATGTCATTATTTAGTGTCATCATATATTAAGAACACCAAAAAACATATAAAATTAATATTACATATTTTCATCTTGAAATTAATATTGTGTTTCATAAAAATGAACTCCCTAATACCTATGTATTTAATGTCTCTTGTTATTTCCTATATAATACATAATAAGATTAAAAAAATTAATTATTCTTAATGAATTTTATGTTGGATCGAAATGATGAATGTAGATGCTAAATATACAAGAGGGGGGGGATTGTATACTTTAACACTCCTTTGGACCTATTAAATTGGATATACAACTGTCTATTGTTTACCAATTTTCAACAAGGTAAATTCACAATACCTATTAGTTCTACAAACATGCCTGATTCTGGAAATATGGTTCCAGAAATTCAACTTATTAAATGATTACAAGGAAAAAGATTCTACCTTAAAGCATATTGAATCTTACTAATCATAGTAGAAGTATAAGAATTTATAAAATAGTTATACATTACATATTAATGAAAATTCAGAGGGAACATGAAAAAATAAAATTATCAAGTAGTATATATTTTAACCCTAATTGTAGGGTATCCAACAACCTTGGATAAAGTTCCATTGATTTATAAATTCGAGAAATTATGTCTTACACTCCCCAGGGTAATCCCTCGATAGAAATATCGGAGTGTATCTTGTTATCCCCGCATGCCCTCAAACATCAAGGTAGTCAGCAAATCTGTCTTCTTATCCCCAGAAGCCCTCGAATGTACTCAAAAACATTTGGAGTCACACGAAGCAATTCTGTACAAGATGTTCAGTACACTGAACGAATGAAAGTCTCTCTATCAACAAATCACATCAACATCATGCAATCTCTTTATAGATCAACGTGTGTTGAGCTCGTTCAAATGATCTCCTATTTATATGCACATCATCAATGTTCAACTCCCTCATCCATCGATCATACTTTTCCTTGAATATCATAGAGACCTGTACACGTGTCACTCAAACAACTGTTGGATAGAAATAGAATGCATGAAATTGTTTTATAACTAAAAAATAGTAAAAAAAACTGTTTTCTCAACCAAACCTATTTTTCAGAGTCTATGGAAAAATAGAATTCATAGTCTAGATGAGTAAACCTTCGGAGGCTGTGTTACAAGGATATAAATATTCTATTTTTCAAGGAATTCAGAATCATAATTATATAGATTTTGGATTCAGAATTCTAAATAACTATGAAATAATGTTCTGGGCTACTAATATGCCATGTAACCCATGTAAATAGGATCGAAGGAGTTTTAATTTCCACAACATCCTTAATTTGTTAGGGATAATAAGTATAAATTTTGAAGGTATCCTAACATGTCATGTAAACTAATTAATCTAGTAAGAGGGAGTAAATATGAATGTGGAATCTTTGTATGCCATGTAACAAGGATTTAAGGATTTGGAATTCCCAAAAAATCCTACTAATTCGTGCAAATAGTATCCAAATAGTTTTAATTTCCAAGGAATCGTAATGAGTTGAGTAATTTGGATCGAAGGAGTAGAAATGTCCAAGGTATCCTATTTTTTTGTCTAATCCAAGGAGAAGAAATTTCTAAGGAAGCATACAACATCAAAAAAATAAATTAATAGGACCAATTGATTTTAAATTTATATATAATATAGGTAAGCTAGATTAATGATATCCAAGGAGTATAAATTTCTATGGAATCCAAAATAGTTCATTCGCCATCTAATAAACCCATTCGTAATCACACATGATATGACAAATTATAAAAATGAATAAAATCCATATTGAATGAAAATAGGTTATAATGTGCATAGAGCCTTTAAAAAATTAATTTCATACATCATTCAGTTATCAATTGTATAGAGTGAGTTCATTATACGTAGATGGTGGAATAAACAATAAAAAAATGATGGAACCCACCCCTTGGGTTGTTCGTGTTGTGGTAGAAATCCTCTCACCATTATAAATGGTGTCAATAGAATGCCTAAATAATTTTATCTAAATTAGACCACGATTAAATTTATTTATAAATAATTTCATACAAAATCTATCTTGACCTACTATGGAGGAAATCTATAAACAACAATACAATGAGGTGAAATGTATAATTCATACACCATCATGGTAGAGTAACACTCGTGGATTTATATGCACTTATTTGAGGTAGATCAAATAAAACATGAAGACTATATGAACACCTAGAAAACAGGACACTAGATCTAGCACCTAAAAATAAAAGCATATATCAATTAAAATAGTGAAAGTTGAAAGTGAAACATTGAACACATTGGTATATAACCATTTAGGTGAATGAAAATCATATAATATGTCATATGGAACAACTAAATCAAATTCTAACTTGAAGGTCATAGTAGATCACCAATGGTTTAATAAGGGTACTCTTGAGTAGAATATTGAAATTAATGAGGTTGTTTGTAACTTTTTATTATTTTAGGAAAATTGATAATTTTCCCTCTACATTCTAGGTCACTTTGTTTGGCCTCATGGTTATCCATGCCATATGCCAACCATGAACCTTTATATTTCTCAATACCACTATTACATGGTCAACTTGAACCATTCTAAAACCCATCCATATATCATACATTTATCCCAAGTAAAATCCTATATAGCGTTTTTATGGGTTTGAGGCCTTGGCCACACATTTAAGGAAAATGTTTCAACATTTATTGTGAACTAAAATTAACACAAATGGTTTATTTAAACCATTCATTTTGGATTTAAAATTTTCTAATTTCCATGACGTATAGATGTTTTCTAAAAAATCATGGGAACCTAGATCCAAATGTTATTATATAACTTTGATTCCTTATTATCCTAACTATGAGTTAACAATATATTAATTTCATAGAAATAAATTGGAAACAGAAAGCTTATGTGACATATTGAAAAATTTGGTTCTTATAATAGATATTATAAAAAATTTAACATTCACCCAGAACATCAATAAATATTATTCTAATGTGTGAATTCATAATTTGGGAAATATTACCACATTATTTAGGCCTCTTTCCAAGGAATATTTTATAAATGGGTAAATCATCAGCAAAAAATACTCTAGTTTGTCTCATTGGACCTATCAATGCCTCAGGGGGATATAGTGCGACCTACATATAAATTATTGAACCTAATTATTTTCTAATATTTAAGGTGAGAGACATAATAATGATAAATATATATATTAAATTTCAAGAAAATGATTTTTCTACAATTAAACATATTAATAATCACAATAATAAACCAGATTGAGTTATAAGGGCAATCGTAAAAAAAATAACATCTCAATTCAAACTGATCGTATCCAATCTAGATAATAACTTGTATTGTATCATTAAGAAATATCAATAATTTATCATGAGGTAAAACAATGGATTATTTAATTAAATATAATAAATTCCCTAAAAATTCTCATATAATATTTTTTAAAATATATTTTTCACTTTGAATGTCACCTTTAAAAATAATATTCTCAAAAAATGTTGAATTATTTTGAAAATAACCCCATTAAAATATGAAATAAAAACTCTATCATAGAATTTTCATGATGGAATGAAATTAAGTATATGTCATATAAACAAAAAAAACATATCGTTCACAACATTGTAAAAAGTGTTAAATGTTTCACATTTAAAAAATAACAAGAAGATTACTTTCAAAAAATATATTAAATAATAATATGGGTAATAGTTTAATTTTAAATTTATTGAGATATATATTAAAAAATTAGTTACATTTTTCTATAATACTTTTATTTTTGGAAAAAATAATTATTGATCCATAAAAAAATGAAGTTATCTTTTTATAAAAACATTTCGTCAATCATTCTAATACATTTCATAAAAAATTTCTCAATAAGATTCATTTCAAAAGAGATGGAAATTGATAATATTTATTTAAAATTTCTATTATAAATAGGTGAAAATTCTATTTGTTAGGATTAATATATAAATAATAAGTAATTCCCCCACAGGACGCATAAACATAAACAATCCTGAATAGTTATATGATTTTAAAATAATCACATACCACTCTGGTAATATTTTTATCATAAAACCAATGAAAAAAATAATTTTATGTTAAACGGTAAATAACATCACTATAAATATATTCATCATATAAAATATCAAATGATCAACACATATTCTACACAAAATATAAAAGTTCTTAATATGGCACATGTCTCAAGGAATTAAATGTGAGATGTGAAAAGCTTTACCTTAGGTCCAAATTCTTATAAACATCTTCAAACATCCAACATAATATATATAAGATTATTAAAAATATATTATATGATAAAAAAAATTTCCAATAAAATATGATCTCTACAAAGGGACTTTATCACTAGTTTATTGAAATTTCTCTATTAAAATAACTATATCACATTATAGTTGACTAATTATTCATGTTTGATTTGAATTATTAATTTATATCATTTAACCATGATCCATGATATATATTGTGTATTGATTTATCCATGATTTAAATATTTTATATATTTAATATTTATGTAATCACACAAATCTATAAAATTAAGAAATAGGAAATGGAATACACCTTTCATAGAGATGACAAACCATATATACAAATGTACATTCTTTCTATTTATTATGATAGATTGAATGAACTAAAAATTAAATTAAATTAACAATTATATAATTATTATTATTTTGGATATATTATATTAATCAAATACATCATTATTACTATACAAGTAAAAATAAAATAACAACATTTCACTTTGTTATGTGTTGGTGGTAGTCTACACATATACATGTAGAAATTTTTATTTTCCAACATATTTGAAGAGAAGATGTTGTATGTGATATAATAAATGAAGAATTATTTTAGGTCATAAATAACACATATAATAATTAAATATATACTAAATTTCATCCTTGAAATTTTCTAGGAGAAAATGATTCACATTGCTTCATGAGGTGGTAGTCCACCAAACACATGAGTGACATTATCTTAACCCACACATAATCGTAAATAAGATGTTTTATGTAAAATATTAATTAAATAATTTATATATTTTAGTTATTATGATATAAATTTGTTAAATCAATCATTATATTCACACATTAATGGTAGTGATGGAAAACTAGTTACATCACTTCGTGAGGTTGTAGTCCACCATAAAAATGACTGATGATATAGTATCGACATAGATTTAAGAGGACATAGAAAAAATTAATTAAAATAATATAATAATTTTCTATTTTTTATTGTTGCTGATGCTATTGTTATTTAATATATGAAGATAGTTAAAATGTAGTTAAAGAATAAAAAAGAATATTAAAATTATGAATTTTACTAATTCTTCAGTGCAATTATTTAGTTTTATAACTAAATAATTTTTATGAAGGACATATAAAAAAAATATAGACTCATTTTGGTGGCTAGGTAATTATGTTTTACATTTGGGTAGAACATTTTAGATCCGAAGTGTTTTGGATATTTAAATAATTAAAGATGGGGGTGGAAATTTATTAGTGGGGGAGTGGACATAGATGGAAATTTAAAAAAGAATGGGATACCCATGTTTTCATCATACCAAATGATAAAACAATGGGTCACATTAGACTATTATAGGTTATAAGGAAAATATAATTCCAATTAATTGGGTTTTGAAATGTTTTAAGTCATTTTTTACACATATCACCTTAGTTTGACAAATATTAAATCAATTTTTACCTTAAATATGAATATAAATTGCTTTATTTAAATTTTAATTATATTATAAAAATATATTCAGATTATATAATAATATTAGTTATTCTTATTGAAAAAATGGATTAAAAGTTTATAATTTATATTCATATAATTTGATGAATATAAATAAAATTAGACACAAAAACAAGTGGAAAATGTATTTTTTCCAAAGAAACACTTTTCAATGTTTTAAATGTTTTGATATCATAATTAAAAATTAAATTGAATATAAAATCATAATGAAGTTTAATGTTTAAATATTTGATAAAAATTTATAGTTTAAATGTTTTAAAATATAATTTAACTATATAAATAAATTATTAAAAACCATTTTTCAATTAAAATCTTGTTTTTCACAATCTATAAGAATAATTCTTCTAGAAAATGCCCCATGAATTCAGAAACAGATAATATTGAAATATAAAATTGGAAAATTAATTATATATTTTCATATAAATTTTCTAAATGTGTAAAAAAATATCATTTTATTATATGCTCTAAGAATGACAAAGTGTTCTTTTAGTAAATTAATGTGTATCCGAAAAAATTAAATTTTTAAATCAAATGATTAATATTTAATATAAAATAAGTTGATAAATATTGAATTTAATTTAGAAATTTTTATACAATATTATTTTTATATTTTATTTAATCGTATTCATAAATGCATACAAAAAATCTATTTTATAATAGTTTTGTTTAAATAAAAATATTTTAATATGGTATCACATTTCATTTAAATTCGGTGTTGTTTTCTCCATAACCAATTAATGAGTTTGATTTTATTTAGAAGTAAATAAATTTCAAATACTTTTTATGTTACATTATCTACAAGAAATTATGTTTTACATAATGTATACTGTCAAATATGGTTTCCAGATTTAAAAAACCAAGGAATTAATTTTTCTACTTTCAGTCATTGATTAAAAAAATATAAGAGTATGAGAGAAAATTATCATAGGGGGAAACCACATAACCAATGAAATAAATTATAGTATCTCTAAATCATAACATATTATTTTCCACTATAGACACAATAGATAATTCATGGTTATAGGATATTCCAAACCATTATAAGACTTTATAATTAAAATATTACAAAACCCATGAATATTCCACAGGAGTATTGAACTAGGTTGATAGTGAAGCTACATTTTCATTAAACCTGAATTATAATTATTATAACTCAAAAAATAATTTTCAGGTCTATTACATGTATATTCATCCATTACCAAACCATGGGAACTTGATATATTTAGACAGAGATATAATATTACGAAAACC
Organism: Viscum album; assembly: GCA_963277665.1. Taxonomy (NCBI): domain Eukaryota; kingdom Viridiplantae; phylum Streptophyta; class Magnoliopsida; order Santalales; family Viscaceae; genus Viscum; species Viscum album. Next base: position 68,148,291 of record OY728128.1, read on the forward strand.
ATAATATTTAATCCTTATCAAAACATTAAGATATTACCCTATACATAGATGCATCTTTAATGTTGGTTATTTATTTATTTTCCAAAATCTATGTTTCGCTAAATATATTTCCCAGGGTTTCCACAAACAATTCTTTCACACCATCTATAATAACCCCAAATATAGTATCCTACAATAGATTTCTACATTATTATATTTTCATAAGATTTAGGGGATCCCATCTTGATGGATCTATCATTTTAGTTGAATTAAATAACAATATACATTCAGGATTAATATTCTACCATTCAAATAAAATATAAAAATAATAGAAATCTTTTAAATTATTTAATGGTTTTATTATTAGTAAAATGGGGATTGGAAACAAGAGAATGGATTTCTGAAATTATTAGTATATGATAATAACAACTAAATATATTGTGTTTAAATAAGGAATAATTTATAGGTCAAGGTAAATAAATAAAAATAAATTCCATTTAATAAATAAAATGTTAAACTATTTCAACCATGTATAACATCAAACTAAATAACATCCTAGAAGATGATAAATTATTTATCAATTATGTTGAGGAATGATTTTTTACATCGTGGTCTCTAATATCCTTTTTTCTTTACCACTATGATCTTTCTCCATTAAAATTTAATCTACGAGTTTACATAACCCAAAACCTCATTTGATATGTTTTTGGACAAGTAGTTTTTCTCTTGTGACATCTTGATGTATTGACGGGATGCATATTTCTAATCTAAATCAAATTTTTTCTGTTCTAATTAATTTTTTATAAATTAAATAATCAATATAATACATAAATATTCATCAAGAAATGTATCTATTGAATAAGGAATATGAAATATAAATATTTTTGTATTAAATCAAATAACATTCGCAATAAAACACCATGTGTAGAAAATTCATATGTTTTATTCAAAAATCATATCCACAATTCAAGGAATATATATACTTATGATAAATTTAACGTCAAAAACTTTTCTGAAAGAGAAAGATTTAATATAATTTTAAGGACTACAAAATGAATATGACAAAAAAGACATACATCCATACATCATAAATATTGGTTTTATAGTAAAATAATATAATTTGGATATGTTTAAGAGATAAGATAAATATATTATTATAATATTTAACTAAATTTTTTTCTTTTTATAACCATATATTAATTATGGAAGAGTCTAAGATAATAACAATAATATGGTGAGGTGGAAAATAGTTAAAGTCGTCTATATTAAAAATCATAACTTTTGAAATTATGTCGAGAAAAATGAATCAAATACTTTCATAAATAATTATAATGATTAATTTAAAGCCTTTTAAAATAACAAGTATAACGTAAAGTCCCTTTTGACAAAAAAGTTTTTTGTAAAACAATTTTAAAAATACTTATATTGATGGAAAATAAAATGGATTTAAAGAGAAATAAGATATAACATTCTATTCAAAATATTATTTCTAAATTAATGTGTAAAAGAAAATAATAGTTTGAATAAAATATATAATCTTCATAAATGTCTAGAGGATAATAAAATATTTATAGAATATTATGGATAAATTATAATATTACTTTAAAGGAATTAATATATAAGCCAAAATGTGTTTTCTAAAATAAATCCTTACCACATTAGTCAATTTTACATTATAACCCAACGAAAAAGAAATATTTAATTTAAATATTAATAATAATGAATAAATAGATATTAATGTAAATAATTGAAAAGGCATAATATATACATCATAGAAAAAAATTGTTTCATTATACCCAATATCACTTTACTGAGTGTAAATTGAGTTGAAATCCACTACAATGTTCCTAATAATGATGAGATAATTTATCTATGATGTTATTATCATTAAAATTTTAAATAAAAAATAAATAATTATTAAATATAAAATAAAATAATCATACATCTTTACAAATATAATACTAAAACAAATGGAGTTATGAAACCCATTAAATGATTTTTTACTTCCCATTTAATTTTTTTTATCCTCCAATATAATAATTATTAATTATATGAAAAATATTATATAATCATATAATAATATATAATATCATATATGGTCAATTATAAAATTTTGTGACCCATATTCTAATAATAGTTTATTAATATTATTATTTCGGATACAAACTACATATTTTTTCCATTGAGATCCCATTTGGTAGTTTCAATACATGCATATTGATAATGGTTACAACCTCTAAATTTTTTTCATGATTAATCTTTCATATATTTTCAATATAATGATATTTATAGTCATCCAATATTATGGATATTGAAAAATGTGTTACACACTTCATTGAGATGAAAGTCCATATGTACACATGGATATTGTTTTAACATTTCATAAGATAGAGAGAAAGTTCTATTGACAACAATTTAATTTTAAATATAACTATTAAATAATATATAATATATATATTTAATAGAATAAACCTTATTAACATCTATGTAATGTGTAAATGACATTCCAATCACATATCTTTGCAGAGGCTGAAGTGCACACGTACGCATGAGCAATGATATAATTTTACAACTGGTGAAACATTAGAATGAAGACATTTTTTGACAATTTATGAATATTAATAATTTATTAAATGTCATGTGTATTTAATATTAACAAAATTATAAAAATTCATGTGATGTAGTGATGAAAATAAAATTATAACGGTTATGAAGGAAGTAGTCTTCCATTCAATTGAGGAATGTTTTTCCCAAATGATGGTGAAATAGATGGATAACTATTATCAAATATACTTTATTACATATATGTATATATAAATTATTGTTTTTATTTTATTTTAACTATTAATGAAATTATGGGGTCTTTTAAATGTATATGTAATAAAGAAACAACAAGGTTAAGACTGATAACATCTCTTAGGGAAACATTCTTTGGATATCATAATAGGGATACTTGAGTGGATATATTTAGAAAAAAAATCCACTAGAAATTTGATAAATAATTTTAGAGGATAAATTTTTATAATTTGGTTGAGATAAAATTATCACCACGGTGCAATTAAATGAGATAAGGGGTGTAAATTTATAAGTGACAGGAGGGGAATTATTAGAATTTATAATTGTATTAAATCAGTATAAATAATTTTTCATATAAATGTTTCTCAAATTTCGCTTAAGTATAAGTGAATATATGGATGAGTCAATATCCAAAAAAAAATTCATTGTAATATATATTAGTTATTGATTTTCCCTTGTTATTTAGAATTAATCCCAAGTTAATCATATTGAAAATTACCACATTATTAATCTTTTGCACATTTAAAATGATAATAATGTTATTAGAAAATAAAAAAAGTCCCAAAAATAAAAACAATCTTTCATTAACCCATATAACAAATATTTGAATGATAAATAGTTTTTTAGGTGTTATAGGTAATTGAAAAAAATATTTTTATAATAAATTATCATTAAGGTAATTTTTTTGAACTATTCATTTAATATAACAATGAAAAAAAAAATTCAAAATGTAATTATAATATAAATCTTTTTAACATCAATAATATATTATAATTACCAATAAAATTTGGGGATCACTATAACATAGTAAAATTTAACAATTTTTACCAATCCCTGTTTGGAAGTGGGAGCAGATAGCGATGGATTTTATTGCAGGTCTCCCAATAACGGTCAGAAAGCATGATTCCATTTGGGTGATAGGGGATCAACTAATGATGTCGGCCCATTTCATCCCAATTTGTGAATTCTATACGGTGGAGGATCTGTCCAAAATCTATATCCAGGAGGTGGTAATGATGCATGGTGTTCCAGTTTTGATTGTATCAGACAGAGATCTGAGATTTACATCTCATTCATGTAAATCCTTGCAGCAAACCCTTGGGACATAGTTTATGATGAGTATGGAATATCACCCTCAGATGAATGGTCAACCCGAGAGGATGATAAAAACTCTAGAGGATATGTTGCGGGCTTGTGTCATGGATTTTGGTGGCTCATGGGAGTTTCACTTGTCATTGTTTGAGTTATCATACAATAACTATGACCAGGTATCCATACAAATGGATCTGTTTGAAGCGTTGTATCGGTTGCCATGTCGTTCTCCTCTATGTTAGGTGGAAATAGGTGAGTCCACGATGGTTGGACTGAGCCTTGTCCAGGAGACGAAGGAGAGGATCAACTTCATCAGGAAGCAAATGGGGATGGTTCAAAGTCATCAGAAATCGTATGTGGATCATCGTCGATAGCCGTTGTCATTCGAGGTGAGTGATCATGTGTTCTTGAGGATCTCTAATAGGTTGGTACATCATCGGTTTGGGAAGCCGAGAAAGTTATCTCTGAGGTATATCGGGCCTTTTGATATTATTGAGCAATTTGGTGAGGTGGCATATCATTTGGCTTTGCAACCTAGTTTCAGTGTAGTGCACAATGTGTTTTATGTGTCGTAGTTGAAAAATTATCAACCAGATCATGACCATGTGATTTGATGGGATCATGTTGAGCATTAACCATATTTTTCATTGGTGCACGTGCCAGTGTGGGTTGTGGATAGGAAAGGGAAATTCATTCATGGTTAAAGCATCGGTTTAGTTCATGTTCTGTGGTAACATGGTCAGATTCAAGAGGAGACTTGGGACAGGGAGAAATAGATGGGCGAGCTGTGGCCCCAGCTCTTTCGGCAAAAGGCGGGATCACTACTTTCAAAGGATGGAAAGTTCAGTGGTGGGGAGAATGTTGCACCCCCGATTTAAGGTGTGTGGCTGTTGTTTATGAATATTTATGTGTTTAAAGTGCATGGGATGAGTTGAGAAGTGGTTGGGAGAGTTTGTAATGGTTTTGGATAAGTTTGGAGGCTTTTAAAGGGGTGTGCGGTTTGAGCACGGTTAGTGGAAACCGTGATAGTTCTCCACGAAACCGTGCATGGGAGATATTAGGCTTCAAACGGCCTATGCATGGTTTCCCAAACCATTTGAGGAAACCATGCAAACCCTTTCTTCCAAGGCAGTAGAGTGTGCGTGGTTAGTGCACAGTTTTCCAAACTGTGCAAGCTAACGGTGAGGCAATATAAAATGAGGGTTATAAAACTTAGGATCACTCGGGATTGCCTCATTTCACTCCAATCCTCCTCCCACTCGATCATCACTCAAGATTTTGGATTATCGTGGGTTAAGGATGCACTCCCACTCGATTTGGAAGCGTTTCAAAGGGATTTAAGGGTCGTTTGAAGGTGGTTTCTCCCGGGTAAGTCTCTCCTCTTGTTTCTCTTGGGTTATCCTCTATATCTGCATCCCTCTCTTTCTTTGTTTCCTATATCTACACTTTTTGCGTATAGATATAGGGTTGTGTTGGCCTTGGATGTTAATATTAAGGCTTCTGGATATTAGGGAATGGGATCTAGAGAGGTTTCGGTGGTGCATTCACCGGTGTTGAGGTGCGGTGGGTTGTGGGTCGATTTCTCGAGAACAATAAAGGTAGGTGGCTTCTCTCTCAACTCCACTTTGTAAGAACTAGTGTTTATTTGTTACAATTAATTTTTTTTCTAAAAATTAATTGTGAATTTTATATGAAATTGATTAGAATCCCATGGGTGATGTTTTGGTGATTTTTGGGAAAATGGTTGTTTTATAGTGAAATGATATTCTAGTGGATTTTAAAATGATGATTTTAAAATGGGATGATATGGTTGATTTGTGAAAATGGTTTATGGAAATGGATTTCAATAAAAGGGTTTTTTATTGAAATTTTGTATGGCATGGAAAATGGTTTTCAATAAATGGGTGATTTATTAAAGTGTATTGATATGAAATGGAATTGGTTGATTGAATATTGTTGTGACCTTGGTGTGTTTATTCTTGTTTTGGATTGACAGAAATGTTGTATGGAAGTGGGTGGGAAGTCTCACTATCAAAAGGGTATGGATAGTGGCCGGAAGAACCACCATATTAGTAGTGGTCGGGAAGTTCTTCTAGTTTTGAATGGGTGAATGGGTTGGGCGGAAGTCCCACCGTTTTGGTTTATTGGGGTGCATTTCTTTTCAAGATGGATTTTTTGTGCTAATGTTTAAATTTGGGGGTTATTGTGGCTTGTTTGGTTGGATTTCCCTTGGTTGATTGGTTTGGGTGTGATGTCTTGGTAAGTGCATGGTTGGCTTATGGTAATGGTTGCACTTGTGATTATCTTATATAAACTGTTTTATAAAAATTTGATAACAGTTTTATCCTAATGGACTGTGTAGGGAAGTCATTTGGGGAAATCCTACTGATTTTTAGTACTCACCTCCTACTTTGGCACTGTGGTGTCTTTTCAGATGTCATGTACCTTGACATGGGAAAAGTTAAGGCATAACCGTCCTTTAGTGGAGAATTGTGAGCCCTTGGTGGAACATTGAGCCTAGGTCTTGGCATGAAGTTATGGTGGTGTCATGGGTCATGGTGTTTGGTTGTTTAGTTTCCACAGTGTACTCTGATATTGTGTGGACATGTGTAGTTGTATTGGTTTGGGGTTGTATTGTGGAACAACTTGGTTGTTTTTCGGAATATATGTTTCTTTGTTTTCTTGACATGCATCATATGGTGGCTGTTAGAGGATGGTTTGGTTTGTTTTTTCTTAGGAGAAAATCATTCCCCAACATGATCTTAAACCCATATGCATTTATATCCAGCCTTCTGCATATTGGGAATGTCGCATAAGGCTATGTAGCCCTCACCGCCTCCTCGTGCCAATGAGGTAGGGGCGAGGTGTTACAATAGGGTAAAATATTCAGATTAATCAATTTTTCCCATAACAATCAATCAAAATTCAATGTAAAAGACCATATTGAAAAATTATTTATATTTTAAGTAAAATAAATATCTATGATTTATAATATGGATATTTAGGGGAAATTTAATGTCTAATTAACACATTAAATAAAATATTTCACAAGAAATTTAATGACTATAAAATATAAAAATGAATGTGAATTTCAATACTATAATTGGTCAAAATAATCATAAACCATCAATGGGAAGAATATGGAAGTTATAAGTAAAACATATAAACATTGGATTATGAATTATTGGTGTCATCACTATTAATATAAATATCCTAAAAATATCTTCACCAAAAGATGTGTGGAATTAATCATTTACATTTGAGAAAATATTTTCAATTTCATTTTCATTGAAAATAATTTTTTAATTTTTTTTAAAATATCATCTTAATCATGTAAAAAATCATCAAATAAATATAAGTAATATTGGTGGTTAATTCCATATAGTCCATACATGCTACAAATAAAAACGGTTTTTCATTGTAAAACGTATATATAAGTGAATTTTTCTGAAAATAATAGGAAAATTCATTTCACATTTTTTATAAAATCCAAAAATGTTTTTTTGAAAACCACTTAATTTAAATTTAAAAATTATTATTAAATAATAAAAAGAATGAAAATTTCATTAAAAATAAAATTTAAATTGTGAAATAAATTTTTCAATAAAAAAAATAAATTCATGGTTTCAGATGAAAATAGATTTCTAACCAAAGAGGGAAATAATAAAGTCAGATTATCATAATCACAATGTTTTAAAAAAAATCATTACAAAGAATATAAAAATAGTAATATTACATTAAAATATTTGGAATAACTAGTGGAAAACAAAATGGATGGATTTCATTATATAAGATTTATATAATTTTCATTAACCAAAATTGAAGAATAAAAATTATTGATCAGAATGTGGTTGTGAAATAAAACCAAAAAATGATTATAACGTTCAAGTGAAATTAACCCAATGAATAGATTATATTTATCAACTATAAATATAAGAAAAAAATGTAAACAAAACATATGATAACTAAATGGTATTATACATGTAATCTTATAATATCAAAGATAACTATGATGTATTATAAGAAACTAAAATGATGTTGACTTATAAAAATTTTAACCCATTATTTATTATAATTAAAATTCAATGAAATGAAATAAATAAAAATTAAACTCAACATACCATTAAGACACAATTATTTATTATATTAAAACATAACAGTTCATTATATACACCATATAATGTAAATTTATTTCATAACATTACTATATGACTTGATGAAATGAAATTGAAATAAAATTCCTTACCTCACACTTCCTGTTCATTGAACATAATTTATTCTAAAATAGAGTGGTTTTAAAAAATATTCTAACTTATTAAAGAGCCATATAAATTTTTATACAATCATATATTATATTTTTATTACCCCTAATAACTTTTCCATTAAAAATCATTCATTATTTTCATTTTCTGTGGTATTAATTTCTATGTTTTCTCAAACGTATTTCATAACGAATGATTTGGTTCTTGAATATATTATATAGTTATATCAAATCTATAGTAATGGTAATGATATAATTATTTTATTTAAGTTTCACCTATACAATTATAACCAATCATTAAATATGTGATTAAATCTAATGTATGTTATCATCGTGGAGATGGTTGGTTGTACCTATAAAAGAGTAACATTTCCATTTCTGACAATCAAATAAAAAGAATAAAAGTAAAATATTATATAATAAAAGTATAATAATATGATATATAACATATTATATACTTATATATATAATCAATGTGTTCTTTTATTGATAATAGAGTCACATCTATTAACGAAGGTTGTAGACCACATATACAAGAACAATGTTATCATCATTTGGTGAGTGAAATGGTAAGAAATAAAATGATAATTATTATATTTATAGATTATTAATATCAAAAATAATTTCATAATTATTTCATGTATATCATATATAATCAATATCTAGGACCTAATTACAGTAATAGAAAACCATTAGTTAATGACGAATCACAACCCTTTAAAGGGGGTAGTTAGTCGTAGACATGAGTACCATTATTGTGCCCCCTAAAAATGGAAGTTAAAATGATTTATATTATATAATTAATCTATAGATATAAAAAATTTATAAATATCATATATATAATTTGGATTCATAATCATGCCCAGTCAGGAAAGGTTTTAATGGAAGAACCAATGACATCTATTTGTGAGGCGGTAGTTCATCGTACACAAAAATGATGATTTCTTAACATATTTAATGAAAATGAAGATATTTTTTGGTACATAACTAAATATTTAAACATGATATTATTAGTAATATACTAATTTAATTATATCTTCATGGTTTAATAATAATTTATGGATTTGGATAACATATCAAAATTGAACCACTCATTGAAGAACATTACCTCTTCATCTCGTATCCTCTTTGAGATGGAAATAAATAACTCATATGTTTTATTAATGAAACAAATAAGGCTTTTATGATGGTAACATGGATGTTAAGAGATTATTTTCACATTAATTGACTGATCCAAATATGATTTATGGTCTGTATAGGAGAGGAGACTCATTTTACTTTTATAACCCTTGTGTGTGGAACACATGTATAAATTTAAAATGATTCTATCATATCCTATTAATCATGAAACGATAAGAAAAAATGTCCCATGAAAGAACCAATAAGATAGTATTTTGATATATTTTCAGAAAATGTTTTTTTACATGTTTTTATTTCATTTTAGCCATTTTCTTTTTGTTTTTACCTGAATAAATCCATTTATTACACTAAATGTGTTAATTAATTTTTAAAATTTTCACAACACATATTGTTAAAAAAAATCAATATTAGTGAAAAATATAAATACATCAAAAAACAATTGTAATCAAATTTTAAAATTTAAATTAATAGATGTGTAAATATTTTTGTTTCAAAATAATAATATAAATGTGTCAAGAAAGGGGATTCCTGATGAGAAAGTGATCAATATTTTACAAGGTTTTTATTTCAAAATTAAATATGAAAATTAGTAAAATGACCTAAATTTTATTAATTGTTACTTGTATTAAATATTTTTAATTTAAAACCTATTTAAAATATTATTATTCTTTATATATAATTTTATGTAAAATTGTGTATTCAATTAAAATTTATTATTTCTCATTAATTTTCAAAACATGAAACATTATAGAAAAATCTAAAAAAACATCCAAATATAATTTCTATATTTATAAATCAATAATGTAAAATTATTTTAAAATAATTTCAAATAAATAGTAAACAACAATTTTTAATTATGTTCACAATGAGAAACTAATCCATTTTTAGAATAACTATTTTAAGAAAATAATTTATTTTATTTTTCATATATAATTATTTTATTTCTAATAAATTACTAATAAAATAATTTGTTTAATCTAAAAATTTTCATTATTTGGTTATTCCTAATCTACAAAACCATTCTGATAGCTAGGTGATAACTATGACAACAAATAGTAATATTTTTATAATATTATACATCTTATTTCAACACATTGTTAATTGTAAAAGAATATAATCATAATGTTTTGTTTAATGAATGAAAAAATCATTATTCAATGTATATCAATTTAAAAGTACTATTTCAAGATATGAATTCTACATAGGATATTAATTTTATTTTAAAAATAAATATATTATAGTGTATTATGGTGTTATATTTTATTTTAAGACTGGTATTGAATGTCACATATATTATCAAATACAATGTTATTATCTTATAATTTTGTTTGGTCGCATCTTCCCCACATTAAATAAATTCCATCTTCCAAATTTAAAAATTATCTCATCAATCAAGGAATTTATATTAGTAAATACCACTCTTGAAAACTCCACATCATAAAATAGTTAATTAAACATCCTCTTAATGGGGGAGAAAAGGTAGGATGATTGTCATCAAGGAAGAAACATAACAATTTTCAAAACTACGGGAATATAGGTGGGAAATGAAATCATAGAAAAGGATTAAATAAGTAAATAATTTTATAGTGTTTTTGAGGTCATTTATCACCATAATGTCAATCATTAAAGGGAACATAAGGCCTCAATTCCATTAATATGTGGTAAATTAAAGAACCATAGGATTCATTAGATATAAAGGTAATAGTGAAACATTTTTTTCAAGATCATTTTCAGAAATATAAGGAATTCCTTTACTACCGAAAAATATAAAGTAGAATATTTACATGATAAATTTCTATTTCATATTGAAAATTTCATCCTTTGGATATACATTGATAAATTTTCAATTCTTCCCTTACTCCAGGAAATGAATATGCAAGAATTATTTTTTTCTTCTTGGGCGACTAAATATCACTTTTTATGGGCCAAAAGATCCAAAAAATACAATAACTATTTTCTTCTGTCTCATAATTTAACAAAACAAATATGGTTGAGACATGTTCTACTATATAAAAAATTAATCTCACAACATAAAAAATTATTCAAATAGTTAATAAATAATTTCATTTCATAATTTTTTGAACCTAAAACAATAACATAATATCTAGGACATTGCATAGGCCAGTGGTATAAGATAAATCATTATGGTTCATCGATCATGGATTCATGCAACATGGACTTATCAGACGATATGGGTTGTCACCTTGAAGGCCTTTTGTCCCTTTTCTAAGCTATATTAATATAATTTCTATAATTTTTTAAAAAATACTGTGGAAAATAATAAAATAAAATAAATCAATAAATAACCTATCAGTTATGGTTTTAAATTAAAAATAAATTTTCCATAAATTTTATTTGAATTTTATTACATTATGATTAATAATAATATTAACCCTAAAGGTTATCTTCACCTTTAATATTATTTCTATAAAATTTAATGTTATTGTTCCAAAAATTATATATTTACTAAAACTTTTTTCTTCTATGAAATTATCCCAAATGGTAATTAATCATGGATGACTCCCATCAAAAAATAACCTAAATTAGGTGTTGAGGACAAAAAAATTTTATAACTCTTAATCTATTTAAGCAATGATTTAATATATATCACTTATTTTAGTAGAGTCATATTTGATTGTAAAATTTAAAAAATCCATAAATATTTCAATATACCTACACTGAAATAAAAATATGTAAAATAGTTATTTAATATCATTTTAGAATCCCAATGAATACATCAACTACTATACACCAAAATAGGTTCTTACTTGGTCTAGGATTAAACCATTAGAAGTGGGAATTAACATGGATAATTCCTAGGTTACTCACTTGTATGAAAATGAAAAATAAATGATTCCCTTAGATGAAATTTATTTCCTTCCAACATAATCGTCATTTTTTCATAGCGATTCCTTTAAGTTTTCCCTTCCTTTCCACAAATAATATATTTTCACTTTCTATTTATATAAATTTAATTCTATCTAATTCTAAATTGGTTTATCATATGTCATTCATTGTAATAAAAAATTTAAACACTTGAAATGGATTATAATAAGAATTTGTATTATCCTATTTGAATCCCCTATTTGAGTAAAACATGTTGCTCTATAAAGAACATGTTTAGAATATGGTGATGATTGGTTCAAGCCTAATGTTTCCATTTTTTAGTTGTTACCCTAGGGATATCTACTAAAAAACCACTACCTCATATAGTATCCAAATAGTGATCTATTTGATAGAAAAAACCAAATAATATCTACCTTAAAAAAATTTGGATTCTCTTCTATATATATCCCTAAATTAAATAATATGGTGTCATTACCTAATATATATTTTCATAAATCTAGTAGCCAAGGATTATATTAAACTTCCTTTTTTAACTATAGTAACCCCAATAGGAGTAGAACAGTGTTAATGACTACTATATAAAATTCTCTTATGATACATGTAATCAGACCATGAATGGATGAATATTTTAATAGTAATGGTAACCATGATGAATACTGGATTTTTTATTACATTTGAATAAAAAATTAAATGATAATATTTTTCATTATCAAAATTAATCCATTTAGTATATCCGTTAATATGAAATATTTAACAAGTCATGGATTCATAATAAAGAAAACAAAATAATGGTGCACTCAAATGCTTAGTAAAGGTTATGTCAAATATATTCTATAATAAAAATTATAATATTAAACTTGGGTAGATAAATATATGGGAATAAATTCCATTTATGTAAATTTAAAGAAATAATCAATATGGAAAGGTACATAAATGAAAACACATTCATTCAATCATTAAATATAATAAAAAATGAAAAAAAAGATTATATCATATTTAAAATATAATTGATAATATTAAAAATATATTAATTAATGTAATTTTTAATTGTTAGACATCATGTTTTAGTAACATGACCCCTTTTCCATTAATACCATTAAGAATATGGGTTATACTATAGCTAAAATAAAGTTTAATGCTAGATTACATATTTTTATCATGACACCTTATGAAATGTTAAGGGGATATATAATATTGGACCCCATACATCCCTCCCAGTCCAATGAATTCGATATATTTCAAATAATCAATTTTACTGTTGATACAACATATCACAACATTTAATATCAATAATGAGTGATGGATAGAAAATAATCAATTTTTACCCAGTTATTTAAATAACATTCTTAGAAAAACACCATATGAATAAATGATATATAGTTCTTTATATAATTATACCCATGATAAATTATATAGATACATTATGGGAATTTATTTTCTAATGATCATATCCATGTGAATATTTAATGGGTAAGTTAATGACTACTAAAATAAAACTGGGTAGTGAAAGTCAATACCATCCATTGTCAAAATAAACATAACCCATCTAGAGGAAGAATATGGACAATTTTAATACATCACATATCCATTAGATTAAGAATACTATTTTATATGAATATAATTTCCATAAAAATAACTTTAATATATTCTTGAGGAAAATATACTTTTCATTTTAAAATTTATTCAAAAATCTTTTTCCAGAAATATAATTTTTAGAAACATTATATTTTAAATATCCTCTTAATCAAGAACCGAGGGATTGAAATAAACAATGATAATTAATGAGTTTGATTCATCAATTTAATTACTATAAAAAAAGAAAAATAATTTTTCATTGTAATATGGTTATTGAATATCCTTCTTACAAAAAATTATTAAATATTACATTCAGATTTTCGGTAGAAGTAAAATGAGAATTTTTTTACAAAATACATAAAATTATTTTGAAAAAAAATTAAAAATTAATATTTTTTTAATCCTTTTACTAATCATTTGGTAATGACTAGAAATTTTATTAATAAAACATTATTTTGAATGAAAATTGATTTCTAACAGAATATAGAAACAATATAGAATAATCTTAATAATAGTTACATAACACTTTTATGTACCAAATAGTGCAAAATAGAACTATTCAATGAAAATAATATTAAATTACATGAGACTAAAATAAATGGTTTTATTATAAATTAATCAAATAATTTACATTAACATAAATTTAAGAATAGATAATCCTGATTAGAATGGAATTGCGATATAAAACCTTACAGTGATCATAATAATGAGGTGAGCATTAATAAATGAATAGATTATATTTATAAAATAATAGACATTAAACACATAGATATAAAACTAAATATAACAAAAACACATTATACATTTAATATCAAAATATAAAATACAAATTAAGAGTAATATAACCCAATAAAATGAATTAAATTTATAAAATTTTAAACCACTCGTTAATGTTTTTTTTAAATCCAAATAGTAAATATAAATAAAATTAAAACATAAAATACATTGAATAATTATGTATTGGTTGTATTAAAATTCAAATAGGTAGTATATAATGTTTATAAAGGAAATTAGGTGAATATCATTATAATAATCTTTAATGAAATTAAATTGAAAGAAATCATTTATCGCATGCTTTTTTGTTGATCAGGAATTAACCTCTAGTATAATGGGTTAATTAAGATTATTTCAATTTTAAAAACATATTAATATATATAATATCCTAAAGTATCCTTGTAGAACACCTTATAATCATTCCATTCATAATTATTTATTTATTTCAATTTTTCAGGTGTCAATTTCAATATCTCTCTTGCATGTTTCATCAATAATGATCTTATTCATTCACATATTATGTAATCCCTTCATATACATAATAAAAAGAATTATTTGATCATAATATTTTTTCTTCAATAATACAATTATATCAAATCATAAAAAAAATGTTATAGATATTTATGTACGTTATGATCATTGAAATATGCCATTCATATGCCTAAGTAACATTTCCTTGTTTCAATGATCATTATAAAAAAATAGTACATAATATAATATCATCCATGAATTATAATAATATAACATATACCATGTTTTATACTTAAAGATATCATCCATGAGCCATGGATAAGAAAATAGAGTCACATCGCTTCATGATGATGGTATTCCACATATACATGAACTCTGTAATCATCATTATGTGAGTGAAGGGTAATGAAATAAATGATACATATTATATTCCAAGAATTATAAAATTTTCATTAATATAATAATATTAATGACTGAAGATTCACATCGCTTCGCGAGGTGGTATTGTTTCGTACACACCAGCGATGTTATTCCATCCTCTGTCAAATGTAAGGTAAATATATATATATATATATATATATGATATTATTACTAAGTATGTATAATAAATTTATAAATTTCATATATAAACATTATATTCTTTATCATACATATTCGTGATGGTTTTAAATTAAAGGAAAAAATAAATCGGTTTTTAAGGTTGTAGTCTACCATACACATGAACAATGATTTCAAAAACCATTTAATGGAAGTGGATATGGTTTTTGTTAATTTTATTATTATAATAATATTAATATATATTGAATATACTGAATTCTATTTACCTTCTTGTTTTACTTAAAATATAAGGAGTTGGGGAAGTAATGAAAATAAAATCTCCCTTTGAAGAATATTATATATTTTTCAGTTATCTTCCACAGGAATGGTGTATAGTCTTCATAGGTTGGACTTAATCCCAAAATATGAAATTTATAATGAGGGTATGGAAATTGGGCAGTGATATGATTATGTATTGGCTGATCAAAAGCAGTTTTATGGTGTGGAGAAGATATAACAGGAGTGGCATTTTAAATGTTAGGTGACTGACACACTTGTAATGTTCATAAAAGTTTCAATAATACCGATGTTTTTTTCAGGAAAAAAGATTCATAAATTGTACATTACAACAACTATAAATTCTGAGGTGGAGATGTGCCTATGAAATTATTGTTGGCCAATTTTTTAGGACCTTTTATCACTTATCTTATTAGTTTAACCCCCTTTAAATTCCATTTTACCTTATCCACAATAATTAAATCTTTAGTTCCTTCACAATTCAATTCAATAAAAATTTATTACGAAATAATTAGAAATTATATAACATTTTGATTCCAACGATGGAGGAATTTTTTTTAGAATTCAATTAATATAGGTTTAACATTTTAAATTAAAACATTTACCACATATGTTTCGAAAAAGCTGCATTTGAAAAGAAAATTATCAAAAGATTACAATATTTGTACAAAAATGTCAATTTAAATATGAATCCAATAACCTAAATTGGAATAATTGATATATAATGAAAATAATTTTACATAAATACTAAATTTAAAATATAATTTATTATTATTAATAATTTATCTGAAAATACAGTTCTCAATTAAAATTCCTTATTTTTAATTATTAATCATTAAATTAATATTTTCATTAAAAATCAGAATATTATAATTTTTTTATTTCCAAAATAAATTAAAAATTTTAATTAAATATTTTTAATGTTTAAAAAAATTACATTATATTCAAATGCACAACTTGTCTACCTTTTAGAAAAATATAGTTTTCTTATATAATTTCAAACCAATAAATAACTGATGAATGTTTGTAAATAATTTATTTTCATCAATTTTTTAATTTGATTATTAACAACCAATCTATGCTTTATGTGATAAATGTAAAGACCCGTAAATTTCAAGTAAATTTTTTCTTAAATTGTTTGGAATTTTAAGAGTACGCAGTTATTGACGACACCTGATTGTGAGGCCCGGTGTGCTTGGAATATTTTTCCAATATTTAGCTCAGGTACGTTCAGTGAACAGATGAGCAGGTTTTTCTAAATTTTGATCCAATGCTCGTAATTGAAATCTGAGGGCACCGATGGAACCACATCGCCGGTAATTTCTTAAGAGGACCTTTCCCAAAGGTGCGTTTTCTCGGGAGGAGTTGATAAATGTTGAGGATTAAATGTGTAGTAAATAAAATTCTGGTATAATTTTATTTTCTATATCTTTGTTGTTATATCATAAGTATGAGAGTTGGGGTGGTAGTGGGAGGCGCCATCACGCCGTGCCGGAGAACCCAAGGGAGGCCGCGGCCGGGGCGGGCCACGACGGAGGAGCACGGTGCAGTCGTGCCGCACCGGTCGGATGGGATTCGTGGCGGTTTACATCAGGGTGTGGCCAGGCTCGGCCAGCCACCGGTGCTCCGGAAGGTGGGACCCCGAAATGTCTCGTAGCAGCTCAACCGATCGGCCTTAATGGACGGTAGTTTCTAGGAAGACCAGGGGTTCAAAACCCCCGGTCGGCACGTGGGACGAACCCCACGAGTCAGCGGTTTCGAAATGGGGGGGCACCCCTCCCCTTCGCATTCCGCTCGGCCGTGAGCCGAGCTGGGACTCACCGGCCAGGTCGTTCCGCACCCATGTCGGCCAGACCCAGACCCGGTTTGGGTCGACCTGGTTCAGACCGACCCAGGGGGTATTGGGCCGGGTCGGATCGGGCCCAGAAGCCCTATTTTCGGACCGTTTTCCCTTAAACGGCAATAACATGAATTTTGGACCTCCGAACGATGCACCGTCAGTTGAGTAGGATTCCTTGGATCGAGACGGTCGTTTTGATATATTACACTAAGGGTTTCGGTGAACTTTGAAGTACATCTGGGTTTTTTCGAATCTGAAACCAACCGGGCCCTCGGAGTAGAAAAGCTTATAACTTGAGTTCTGGAAGTCCGATTGACGTGCCGTTGACGTTGTTGGATTCCTCTTTATGATACGGAACATTTGGAATATTCCACCTTAGGTTTTGACACAGTTGGAGTAAGGACGGGTTGGATTGTGCACGAAATCCAACTGGCCCCCTCGAACTGAAAAGTCGATAACATTCAGACCAGTCGTCCGTTTGACGAACCGTCAACGGTGTTGGTAATCACGTTGAGAGACGCTACCTATGATCATACCCTATGAGAGTTCGGGGTACAGTTCAGATACAGTCGGGTTGGTCGTACACGAAACCAACCGGGCCCCTTGGACGAAAAGGCTAATAACACACAGACCGAGCATCTGATTGATGCACTGTTTGTTGTGTTGAAATTCCTATGACATGCAGACCTTTGGGATACTTCTTCATGGGACTTTTTGATACTTGGAGTATCGACCAGTAGCCCGTGGAGCGGACCCTCCTGGTGACGAGCGAGCGGAGTGCACAGGCCTAGTAGCTGGCTGAGACTTGACGACTACTATTTGATCGACTCATATTGATTCGGATAGCCTAGTGGTGAGAGCTTGATTGTAGATATATAACCATGGTGGAGGAGCGCTTGGTTGTAGTGGTAGATCCGCGGTACTAGACAGTAGGAGTACCATTGTAGGATATGAGATGGTGTGCTTGGTTGTAGTGGCCGACCCATGATGGGAAGTGCTTGGTTTTTGCAGCAGGCCCATAGTACTCAACAGGTGGAGTAATTTAGCAGTCCACGGTTAGTTGGAAGTGATAGGTTGTTGCGGCATGCCCACTATACTCGACAGAGGAAGAGTTCTCCATCAGCTATGGTTTCAACATCACGAATAAATTCCTGGTATGAGCTGAGTCAATGAACTTTGTGTTTTCCTCATGATTGAGATGGTTCACTTGATAACATAGGTATATGTATGGGAATATTCCAAAGTAGTGTTTATCAGTTGATTTTAAAACCTTTGTGTTTCCTCATGATCGATATGGGTTACATGATAACTTAGGTATAAGAATGGGCTTATACCTAAGTAAGGGTTATCTGATGAGATACTTCTTTGTGGTTATCCTTGTTGGATTTAGTGAGACCTTGAGGGTCTCGGGGTCCCTACTGAGTATCGTTATACTGACCCCTGCACGGGCTATACCCGCACCTCGTTGTGTTGGATGCAGATGACAAATAGTGCTGAAGGTGGCCGGGTTTTTGAGGACTGCACGACACCTGAAGGTGGACCTCATGATGAGTCAGTACCTGTAGGTGGACTTCATGACGAGACAGTACCCGGAGGAGGTTGACGGATGAGAGCATTGATGAGGCTATCTGTACCAACCCTTCAGGTAGGATTTGTGGTGGACGACCCAAGAGCTGCTACCATTTTCCAGCTGTTTGACTTTTCTATTGTACTTTCGTTCAGTTGTAGTTGTAATTTTCAGTTGGGTTTTTATACTGTCCCATTTACTTTTTAGTACTGTTTCGCACGGAATCCGGGGATGACCTCCTGGATGGGAGATTCAAATGTTCCGATCGGTTTCTAACGGGTTTATTCGTAGAACCAGAAACATCCAATGATTCCACATCCGTTTGGACCTACTTTCCAAAGGTAGGTGCTCATTAGTTTATGGGCTAATGAGGCTTAGGAATTTGCATTGGTCGAGAGGATGGGAGGTCGGACTCATCACACCTTTTTGAGGGGAATTATTATCTACTTCGGAACTCTCATTATAGATTTAAGTTATGTTCGTGAATCCTTATTACATTTCCAAGTATAAAATAATCTTTCTTTCAGTTTAACAATCAATGATTAAATATGTAAGAAATTTAGAGATTCTTTTATATGTATTCGAGGTTCTTCGTCAATAGAGAATCATCTGTATCTATTTAGAGATTCTTGGTCAATGGTATTCTTCAAAATATTTATATAAAAGTCTCTTGGTCATTATGATGACCAGGCTGGTTTTAAAGCCACTCAGTGGGGCACTTGAAGTTTATCATCATTCAGAAGGACAATGAATTACTTTAGAGTTGGGATCGAACCCATAGATGGGCTACCTACGTATCATTTCTTTTGAAAAAGGAATCAAAACCCACGTAGTTCAAATAAGGGTATGATGTTTATGATTGATGGCTCAAAGCAGGATGTCACAATTACTTTTACACTCTAAGCTCACATGAGTCATGCTCGGTGTGAGAAACAAGAGGTATTAGTAAAATTTAGACAATTGTGCCATGAAAGATGCAATCATAAGAAATGGTTTGGGGCTTATGTATGTATGACTGCCCAGATAGATGAAGGTTTAGGATTCACTTTTAGGGAGAAAATCCATGAACAGGGTCCATAAAGGTATATGTGCTTCATGGAGATTTGAATACACTAATCTTGGGGCTTACACCTAATGATGATACCCAAGTTAGGAGGGGACTTATGATTGGGTTTTACTCCTAAAAAGGAAACCCAAATCAAGGGTAAATTAGGAATGGTTAAAGAGAAATTAGGGGACTTGGGGCTTATTCCAGAAAAGGAAGACCATGTTACGGGACTTTAAGAATTTGGGACTCACTCCTGAGGAAGATGCCCAAGTTAAAGGAATTATAACTGGGGATTATTCCTGAAAAGGAGACCCAAGTTAAGGATTCTCTCATCTTAAAGGATGAGGTTGAATGAATGAAATCTCCATATTTAGTGACATAAGGATATTTAAATCACTAGATTTTGAGAGATATTCCACAGAATTCCTTTCATATAAGTAAGTCAAATCAATAAATCATGACATAAATGGCTTTGAAGAGTGTCTTGAAGACTGAATCATGAAATGGAAATGTGTGATGCCTTAAGTGGAGTAAAATGGGCAAGATGGTCACCCAAAAAGGCAGGGGCACGCAAGTCTTGAAAGGCGCGCAAGTATTGCGGCGGCGCGCAAGTATTGGTCGTGCAAGTATACTTGCGCGACATGAGGGGTACTTCCGCGATTATCAAACATCATTAGAATATTTTAGAGACTCTTTATAAATCCCTTTAGAATCCTCTTGAGGTTCTTCCAGAAAAGGGACGCGCGAGTTCTATTGAAGGAATAAGGCGGCGCGCAAGTGTTGATGAGTTTCAACATTTAGGCCTTCCTTCTTATCTTTAAATCTTCCGTTCTAGGTAATAAAAATTACCTTTAGAAGTGTTCCAGAAGCTTTGATAAGAGACTTGGGCGTCGGGAGCTTCAATCCGAGATTCAGGAAGAAGATCCTCTTGAATGGGGGGCCCACAGGGTCTATTTATAGGCAGGAGAAGACCCCGGGCGGTTACCGGGCGGTTATCACTTAAGTCGCGCAAGTCACTTGCGTGACCAAGGGCGTCGCACAAGTGTACTTGCGCGACAGTGATATAACTTTCGCGGTGCAGTTGCTTTTGATCCTTTGTTCATGGCTTTGTTGATTTTTGATGTTTTCTTCAAAGGTTGAATCACTTTGAGCTCAGATATTCCCCTTTTCCGATCTTTAGATTCTGTGACGAAAGGAGCATCAACAAAAGTCCCCCCTCAGAGTTGAATCCGTAGAGAAATGAGTATTTGACTCTAAGGAAATCGAATCCATCCAAAGGAAAAGGGGAGTGCAGGTCTTCAGGACATATAGGGCGGCGCGCATGTTTGCGTCACGCAGGCCTTGAGCGCACTGGGTACGGCGCGCAAATAGGCCTCCTGGCCTATAAATATATGGCTTTTGGCCGTGTGTAGCATCTGATCCCGAATTTCTCGACCTCTCGCAGCACAAGTATTCCTCGCCGCTCAAGTCACTTTTTTCACTGTTCCCTCGTTGTCTCGCTACTGTAAAGGTAATAGGGCTTGCGCGGTGATACATGCGCGACAGAAACTTGTGCGGCACATATAACACTTGCGCGACATCTCCATACTTGCGCTCCTTAATGCCTTAGCCATTTTTTTGATTTCTTTCACAAAGTTTGTGAAAAATTAAATCATTTATAAATTAATTTAATCAACTCTTTGTGCAGAATTAATGGATCTTAGACCCGGATTAATTGATGAACTGGCTAGCAAGCGGATAGATTATATGATGAACATTATTGGCCATGATTACTATACTGTCAAAGAGAGTACTCTTCCAGATTTGGCTAAGTATCGGAAGAAATATCATCGCATCTTTCCTCATTGCACTTATCTACCTTTGTATGGCCATGGTCATCTACAAGAAGTCATTATTCTAGAAGTAAAGAATTATCTTCCATTTTCATGGTTTCAGAATTATACCAACTTTGCTTCAGCAAATACCTTAGGTGGAGGAGTATTTCAAACTGCTGGAACAGGGGAGAAGGCTTATGTGATGCATCAAAGCCCTTGCACACTAGATCTGAAAAATCATACACCTGAGATTCAACCACATTGTCATCCTTCAATCTTCTGAAATGCTCAGATGGATCAATACAAAGGCTGGAAGAAATGTTGGGATTTCCGTCCTGGGGGAGGTGTGAAGCCAACTTGGATGTGGGCATACTAGGTGCGACAGACTTGAGCAGTGTTTATCGAGGACCTGAAGAGAGCTACAATATATGAGGCTGTCTGGGTTGGGAAAACATATGTTTACATACATGATAACTTCGTGCCAGAGATACTCAGCAACTAGAGCCCAGCAACTAATTCTTTCCATTTGACTCATGGAGAAGTAGGTATCAGTTTGTGGGATGTCCACAAGATTTCAGGGGCTCCAATCATGGGTGATATGTATGATGAATTCACTCCTCCCAAGGTGACTTGGAATGATTCAGAGAAGACTCCTGGTTTAGCTTGACAATTATTTAAAATCTTCCATAGGCTTAAGAGTTCAGAGACCTCATTAACTCATTTTAGAAAAGATATTCATCTGGAAGAATGGATGAATGTGTTTCTTACGGAGAAGAAAGGGATGGAGCCAAAAGAAAAAGGATCCAAGAAAAATAAATCCAAAGATACAAGGCCCAGACGTCCTACCACTTGTCCAAAACCTGAGAAGAGAGGAGCTCCTGGCTCATTCTGGCCAACTCTAGAAGCAGGAGTGTTTGAAAAGTGGGGATATGAAGTGAATCAAAGAATTCCAAATAAAACTCGTCTGGCGGGTTTCTTGGCAATGTGGCTCAGTGTTTATCTCTTGCCGGCCAGGGATTCGAAGGGAGGAGTTAGGCTAGGGACCTTCGTCATTGCGGCAAAGTTGGCTGAGGGAAAAATGGTTGGGTTAGCTACCCCCATTTTAGCAAATATTCACAGGAGTTTACTTCATTTCTTCCAGGGTAAATCTCCTTTAAGAATAGTGGGACCATTCCAGGTTTTGTGGGGATGGATCGCCACTCACTTCAGGACTTACAATGTACAGAATGGATTACAAATTCCTGGAAGCTCTTTCAGACCATCAGTGCAATCATTCTCTGGAATTTCTCCATTAGATGTTAATGGTTATGAAATTAAAGTAAGGCTGAGCATGTTTAAGGAATTCGAATTCATTCCCTATGGAAGTCTGCCATCCAGGCGGTTTGTTGATGATGGGACAACTCATTTGGATTTTAGGGCATACATGCTAGCATGCAGGGATGGCGTGTTAGTAGCCAGGATTGATGGAGAAATAATATGTGAGGCCTATGCTCCATATAGATTTGAATGCCAATTCAAATGTTTTCAACAGATTGTTGCATCCCCTCCGGTACATGTCATGTTAGAGAAACATCCGATGGTTGCTCGACAACTATGGATGCTGACATAAAGAGAGAAGACTGGGGAAGTATCTGATCTACCAGTTGAAAAAGCGACACATAATTTGACTACATTTTATGTCGAACACTAGATAGCATCATACAAAGGGATATTGAATCACCCAGTATATCAAGTGGGAAAGAGGAAGAGGACTGTAGAGAAAGAAACCCTTCCTCATGAAGGTGATGCTTCTCCACCTGAAATAGGTTCAACAGATTCCTCTTCTAGAACTGATTCATCGGATTATCATGATGGGGATGATGAGGCACAACCGGCAGCAAAGCGGTTTCGTGCCCGATATAATCCTCCGACCAGAATTAAAAGACCCACTCCATCAACTCCTAGTGAGTTATTTCATTGTAGTAATTTCAATCACTGCTACTTTATAAAGTAATAAGTCTTACTTTCTTATTCTCTATCTGTAGTTGCAGGAGCTGAGAAGAAATTAAAATAAAAAATTGTAGGACCTTCCTCACATCCTTTATATCTAAGACCATAGGCTGTTCAGCTATTGCAGAGCTTATACTGTGGTACTGAGACCACCTGGCTAGATTTGTGTGAGGGCCTACAACTTCCTAGAATAGGAAATCATGTAGCTTCTAAAAATCATCAATACGGAGATAACCCCAATGAAGTGCGAGCATACATCAGAGAGCTGGAAATGCTCAAATATGCCACTGATGACTCGGTTCATATCACCAGGAGGGTGAAAGAAATGATTGATCGTGGCGCCACTAAGGGGGCTGGTGGTTCTGGAGATGAGGAATGGAAAGAGTACGTGGCTCCTAAAGATGTAAGTTTTCTTTCCTTATTTTCTTTGCAACTTGATTTCAGTTGAAGCTTTGTTACTTAAGGAAGTTATTTTCTTCATCTTGCAGCTTGAAAAGAAAGGATCTAGGGTTCCTTCACCACAGTATAGCCCTGGTGGTACTGCTATCGGGGCTGCTGCTGATTCTCCTCGCGAACCAGGTGAGATATCTCCAGGCCAGCAGGCCATGAATGAGGCGCTGGACATAGCCTTCCATTCGTCAATCCAAGTGCCAATAAGGGAGACTACTGATACTCCGAAAAAACAAAAGAAGCCAAGGCAACGAAGAAGGAAATCCATAGCTAAACATTTCATTAGCAGTGGTAAGTCCTTCGAACAATCATGAGTTTATACCCATAATCATATGGTTACTCATATTTCTGAGGATTGCAGGGGGTTCTTCAATTTCCCCCTTGAGGGAAGGGACTGACCTTCCTTCAAAGGCAGTGGAGGGTGCTGTAGAACAATCACAGACCCAAGATGACTTGGTTGCTCTTGGAGAAGAGCTACCATCCACTCCTAGTATCCCTCCTACTGCTGAAGATGTTGTCCAGGGTCAGGGGTTGCAGGACATAAGTTGGCAAGAAGATGTCGCAAATGCTCCCACTGGTGAGACTAATCAAGATTCTGAAGTATCATTGGATGAAATGATGAATCAAGAATGACTTTTAATGAATTTTATGATCATGCTAAGTTGTCATGTGATTTAGAAGACCTTGGGAGTGAGTGCTACCCTTCGCCCAATTTTTTTTTTTAAAAAATATACTTCTAACCATGACGGAAAACAATAGGCAGTTTCTTCCGTAGAAGCCGCTGAACAGCCAATTCCTGAAGAGGGTGCGGGCATTGATGTCAATCCTACCATTGCAGAAAAATTAGCTCAAGTAGAGCTAAACCCAATAATCCCTCCTGAGACCCATCTTGAAAATCATGTTGAGACCGGGAAAGATGTGGAGAAGTCTTCTGAGGTTGTTGAACAACCTTTGGGTAAGGGATAACAATATTTGTGATTGTACTTTATTTGGAAGACAATCCATTCTTTTGTTATCCTTTGACGCTATCTAAATCTTTCAATTAATCATGCAGGGCCATCAACTGTAATGGCTAGATCCGGAGATGAGGCCTCAGCCTCTGCCCCAACGGGAATTGAAAGTGAACAAGCACAAGTTAGGGGGGAAAGAGCAGGACAATGCACTTCCTTAAGCGCGTTAATTCCAGATTACTTACCCCCCTCCGATGATGATGTTGAATCAGATCCAGATATGCTTAAAGTGTTCAGCTTTTCACGACGTAAGGCATGGAACAACATATGGAACATTATATCTGGGGCGCCTTTAGATGAGCTACCATTGAAAATTCCTAGATTGTCATCCCAATTTGTTATACTGGGACTTGGTTGTTTTGGGTATGAAAAGTTCCATGCCTTGGTGAAACAGATCATTTTAAGGAGGGAGCAAGCGCAGACAAGTCGTGAAGATTTGACCAGAGTGAAATTGTCAGTCAACATAGGTGAATTTGAGGCTGCGGTATCCCAAGCTGAAGCTGATTATACTGCCAAGATGAAGGATCTGAAGAAAAAAATCAAAGAAAAGGTCGTCCAGCAGGTGCAACTCCAGCAACAGTTAGATGCTGTTACTGGGGAACATGATCAGCTTAATAAATCATTGGATGAAACTCATATGAATGGAATTAAAGCCATCGCAGATGCTAAGAAGGCACATCAGAAAGCTGAAAAGAGTGATGTTTGTCAAGTTCACGAGCTTCAAGTAACTGCTGATAAGGCTCAGGATGCTATACATCAAATGAAGACTTATATTGAAAATCTTCTGCAATTCTTGAAAAAGAGAAGAGACTCCAGTCTGTGGATGTCTTTCTATCTCTTCTGTATCAATGAAAAACACTTTCGTCTTCAATCATTTGTACCTGCATTCTTTCACTACCTGCTTCAAATTTACTTAAGCCATTGGGCCCAGTAAGCATAGTTTGGTTTTTCCTAGGATTATTACAAATAACCCTACAAACTTTGAATCTTTTAATTGCTCAATATTACCTAAATCATACAGAATGTATGTTTAGTGAGCTGGAACTTGATTTTTTTCAGAGTTCCTTTGTCTTTTTGTGGGCAGTTTAAAGTCATGCATGTCGGACATAAAGGGGATAATGTTTAAGGTCGAAATATCTTTGACCAAAATGGAATAAAATTGATTCAATTCCTTGAAAATTTATCTGAAAACATATTACCATACTCAAGTATGAGAGAAAATATGTAAACTATGGATTAAGAATATTTGAATATGAGGAATGATATGAAAAAGAGCTAAAAGGAATTAGAAGAAGTATTTTCCAAGAATGAAGTTACTATTATTTAACAAAACCCGTTAGGGGGTTTAAATATGAAGGGCCACCTTTGGGCATTGGCTGCATGGTCAAATAAATAGTATCTTTCGGCTGACAAGTCTATTATGTGGACTGTTTATGCAAGGCCACCTATGGGCACGTGCTGCATAGTCAGGCGAAAAGAACTCTCAAAAATTTACTTTCCTAGTACTAAAAGCCAGTGAATGTTTATGGAGATTCAAATTTTTTAATATATAGAGTTTGTTGTATGGAAAGATGTACTTGAATATGGAGAAGATATTTCCGAACAAGAATATCGAAGAACTGGATGAATATCACTCCTACGAAGGTCTGACCCAAATGCAGGGAAGAAGAATAAATCGTAGACTTGAATACTTTCAGATCATGAAAAAGGATATGGGACAAATATGTTAAGGATGGCTATTTTTTTTTGCGGATCCCTACATACTGTCGTTTAAGAAAAATAAGGACAAAAGAGGCATCTTCCCAAGAATGAAGTTACCATCATTTAACAAACCCGTTAGGGGGTTGAATTATGCAGGGCCACCTAAGTGCATTGGCAGCATGGTTAAATAAAATAGTATATTTTGGCTAACAAGTCTGTTATGTGAACGGTTTATGCAAGGCCACCTATGGGCACGTGCTGCATAGTTAGGCAAAAGAATTCTCAGAAGTTTGACATTTTCGTGACTAGAAGACATGAAAAGGGTTATGAAGATCTGAAAATATTTAAGGTTAGGATTATAACACATAAAGATGGGTATTTTTTAATGTATATAGAGATACATAGGTCAATGATAACCATAATCATGTTGTGGCTGGGTCCTGAATTGAAATTTTGGACTTCACTACGTATCTAATAAGAATGAGAATCAAGCCATACGTAGTTATTGAAATGCAGTTTAACGTCGTGCAGGACGAAAGTACGAGTGATCTTAGTTTAGGGTCATAGAATTCGGATCATAATAATGAATACATAGTGTGTGTTTTCATGAGGAATTTTTAGCCAAGGGACTAAAAGTGAAATTTGGGATTAGGCCCAAAAGACTTGGGACTGGATTCGAGGGATACTCGAATGTTCCTACGTATCCCATAGGGATGGGAATCAAGTCCACGTAGTTCTAGAACTACCCTTTGTACAAATTTGGTTCGTACATGTGAAGGGTGAAAGGGGACTTTAGTGCAATGATGGTTTAACCTAAGATAAAAAGTTTAGGCATTACCATGTATGCACGTAGTCTTTTGAAAATGAAAACCATGATTGAAAAATCAATTTCAAGAATAGTTCTCTCTCAAATGAGGAAATCAATGAATATTGTAGTTTGTTGTCGTACCGGACAAAAGTGTTTCATAGTTTAAAGTCATATAACAAGGACGAATGTGAATCAATGTAAAGATATTGATTCTTGGTGCGGTTTCACGAATCAACATCATATGAGATGGTGGTGAACCAATGTGAAGAGATTGTTTTTGGTCTTGAACCCTGGGAGGTTGCCTACATACCCAGCCTGGAGGGCATGGATCAAAGTCCGTGTAGTTCAATTAAAGAATGAATTAATGATCAAGTTGTTCTTGGGTACAATGATCTAATAAAAAATGTTGTTGGGACTTACACATGGTTAGGGGCCCAAAGAGAGTGTTATGGTTGAGGTTTGCTCTAACCTCACGTGAGTCATACTCGGTGTGAGAAACAAGAGGTAATAACAACCTTAACAATGCACAGTTTAATGTCATGTAGGACATATTCAGGGACTATGTAGTTTAAAGTCTTGCAGTTAGGACTATTGGTGCTGCACAGTTTAGTGTCATGTAGCAGGGACAAAATAACAATTTAATGTCATGTAGGACATATCAAGGATTTTCTGTATAGTTTAGCGTCATGTAGTTAGGACGATGGGGAAAATACAATTTAACGTCATATTGGACGAAAGGGGGATTGTGCAGTTTAATGTCATGCAGTAAGGATAAAAGAGTGTACCATTTTAACGTCATGTCGGACGAAAGTGCAAATAGTTTAAGGTCATATACATGGACCGTGAATGGTGCAGTTTAATGTCATGCTGGACCTTTGAGATTATATAGTTTAACGTCTTTCCGGATATAAGGTACTTTTATACAGTTTAGCGTCATGTAGTTTGGACGTCACAGTTTAACGTCTTGCTGGACATAAGGGAGTTGCAAATAGTTTATGGTCATATGCATGGACCAAGGATGATGCAGTTTAAGGTCATGCTGGACGGTTTAGGGAACTTTTTCATAGATTAACATCATTTTGGATGAAGTTGCAGTTTAAGGTCATACTGGGCCATTGTTGTATGAACCAATTGTAAGAGTCTTGGTTCTGGGGACCATATTTTGTGTTTATACAAAATATTTCTTCAGAAATCTGGCATTGGTTGGAGTCGTGATGAGTAATCCATCCATTGAGATTAATGAATAAGCTCCATTGGAGTAGACCCTATGTATTGAATAAGGTCCTTCTCATTTTGGATCAAGCTTGGGAGGTTTCTGTCCTGGTATCATTGGAGTTCTGAGAACTAATACCAATTCTCCCGGAATAAATGACCGAAGACGAACTTTTTTGTTATAAGCTCGTGCTATTCAATTCTGATAGATTTCCAAGTGGTGCAAAGTGCACAATCTTTTCTCATCTAACTGTTCCAATTCATTCAATCGATTTTGGGATTTCTCATATGTAGATAACTGATCACAAATGGATACTCTGAGTGAGGGAAATTGAACTTCAATTGGCAAGAATGCTTTTGTTCCATATACCAACGAAGATGGAGTTGACCGCGTTGCATTGCGGGTGGTAGTCCGATAATCCCATAAATCATGAAATAGTTTATCAGGCCATGGACTCTTATATTTATCCACCATCTTTTCCAGTATATTTGAAAGAGTCTTGTTAAAGGCTTCTATTTGGCCATTGGCTGCCGCATGATACCTTGATGAATGGTTGGATTTAATTTTGTATTCTTGATACAATTTCTTCACCTCAGAAGAACAAAAGTTGGTGTCGTTGTCCGTCAATATGGTATGAGGGACACCAAATCTAGTAATGATGTTAGACTTGATGAAGCTAACAATGCATTTAGAACTGACTTATTTGAGAGGTACTGCTTCTGCCCATTTGGAAAAGAAATCAGTAGCAGTAAGAATGTACTTAAACTGCTTGGCCGTAGCTGAAGGGTAAGGTCCCACCACAACCATTATCCATGTGGCAAATGGCCATGAGTATTTAGTTGTATAAAGAAACTCTGGAGGTTGATGAATGAAGTTGGCATATACATGACATGAATGACACTTCTTTGTGAAATCAACACAATCTTGTATCATTGAAGGCCAAAAGCATCCAAGCCTTTGAATTTGATCAGACAATCTATGTCCAGACTGGTGGGCACCACATACTCCTGCATGCACTTCTTTCATGACAGCCATTTTCTCTTCACCATCAATGCATCTGAAGAGAACTCCATCAAAACCACGTATGTAGAGAATTTTTTCTAGGTGGTTTTGGCTATCATAAGGAGTAAAATTGACCACATGTCACCGGATTTGTTCTTTCTCGGCTCTATCAGGTGGAAGTGTTCCATTTTGAAGGTATTCCCTGATAGGTGTCATCCATCCGGTACTATGACCATACGGTTCAGGAATGGGACTAATTTCATTAATTTCCTCTGTTCTGGCTTGAACATAAGGTGAAATTGCACGACGGTGGGCAATACTGATGGTTGTCTCTTCCTGATTTGGATCTGCTAGAGTTGTGGCTATATTAGCCAGTGCATCAGCTTGAGCATTTTTTGATCTTGGGACATAAGAAAATGTCAGTTCTGAAGGGAATTCCACCATTAACTCTCTGACGTAATCATACAAAGGGATTAATTCTTCTTTTCTGATGGCATAATCCCCATTGACTTGTTTGATTACCAGGTCTGAATCACCTTTCACCTTTAAGTGATTCACATGTGCATGGAGCGCTAACTCCAAGCCTGTAATGAGAGCTTGGTATTCGGCTTCATTATTAGTACCACCTTCCCATAATAGAAAGGAATAATGTAACAATGCCTTATCTGGAGAAATGAGTACAATTCCTAAACGAACTTTGTTGAATTTAGGATTTTCCATTTTCTTCCCTATTGGACTTCTGGAAGCACCATCAAAATACATTTCCCATGTTTGAGGATTCTCTTGAATAGAGAAAACTTCCTCATCAGGGAGTTCAATATCTGAAGACGTGTCTTCCATGGAAGGATGTTCAGCCAGGAAATCAGCCAGAGCTTGACCCTTTATTGCCTTTTGAGACACATACTGAATGTCGAACTATTGCAAAATAACTGCCCACCTTGCTAGACGTCCTGTAAGCATTGGATGACTAAGGATGAATTTGAGCGGATTATTACGAGATACCAATTGGACCTCGTGATGTTGCAAGTTGTGTATCAGTTTCTGAACTGCAAAGATTAATGCCAGGCATCACTTCTCAATACTTGAATACCGGGTTTCTGCTTCAAGCATAGTTCTACTGAGATTGTAAAGGCTATTTTCATTCCCAGCATCATTCTTTTGAGCGAGAAAGGCCCCCAATGATCGCTCTAGAGCTGTCACATAGAGGATAAGTGGTCTTCCTTCAACAGGTGGCATTAGTACTGGTGGACTCAAGAGGTATTTCTTGAGAACATCAAATGCTTCTTGACATTCTTCAGTCCACTGGTATGTGACTCCTTTCTTCAATAATTTTGTAAAGGGTAAACTTTTACCCGCCAAATTGGCAATGAAACGCCGAATATAGGCTAAGTTTCCTTGAATTCCTCTTAATTATTTCAAATTCTGAGGGGGTGACATACCAAGGATTGATTTGGTCTTCTCATGATCGACTTCAATACCATGATGGTGTACAACAAAGTTGAGGAATTTTCCTGAGGTTACCCCAAAAGCACATTTTAA
Organism: Viscum album; assembly: GCA_963277665.1. NCBI lineage: Eukaryota > Viridiplantae > Streptophyta > Magnoliopsida > Santalales > Viscaceae > Viscum > Viscum album. The sequence continues at coordinate 68,180,041 of OY728128.1, forward strand.
GGGGTTCATCTTCAAATTATGTTGTCGAAGTTTGTGGAATATGACTTCCAAATCAGTCAAGTGATTAGAACATTGTTTGGATTTAACCACCAAATCATCCACATAACATTCAACAAACGTCCCTATGAAAGGTTTGAAGATACGGTGCATGACGCATTGATATGTTGCACCTGCATTCTTTAAACCAAAGGGCATCACCCGGTAACAAAACACACCTTGAGGGGCTCTGAAGGCTATAGATTCCTCATATTCTGGGGCCATTCAGATATGATTATATCTGGAATATCTATCCATTAAGGAAAGTACTTCATAACCAGCCATCGCATCAATTAAGAGTTCTGTAATCGGAACTGGGAAATCATATTTAGGACAATATCGATTAAGATCTCTGAAATCGATGAAAACCCTAATTTGTCCATTATTTTTCTTTACAGGGACAATATTAGACAACCACTTGGGATATTGAACTTCTCTGATGAAGTTAGCTTTGATCAGCTTATCCACTTCAGCTTCAATTTTGGAAGCATAGGTTGGGTGTGTTCTTCTCACGGCTTGCTTAAATCCTCGATGTTCTTTTGGTAAACCCAAATGATGAGTAGCAATATCAGGATCAAGACCAGGAATTTATGTATAAATACAAGCAAAAATATCTTTATTTTCTTTAGAAAAGAAATATACATCTCTTTCTCTTCAAGGGTCATGGCCGCACTAATTAAAGTGGGGCGTGGATCTTTCTCTGTACCCAGATTTATTTCTCTGAGTTCATCCACAGTGGTAGAGATACCCTCTTCAAATGCTGGAGGAGAATCTCTAAGATCTTCCTCTTCCTCTTCATCATGTGCTATTTCTTCCGTTTCTACTTGCATAGTATATGACAAAACGAAATTTTCATGATCATAAGAGATATCAAAATTTTCACATTTTTAAGAAGAAGCTTCCATTTCCGACCCTATTGATGATAAAGGGCCTTCGTTGGGAAATAAAGAGGAGATGATAGATTGAGAATCGACATCATTATTCACCTCTGGTGTTGCTATAACTTCTTCTGGCCTGATTGGCAAAGTATAGACTTGTTGGATTTCAGCAGATGAAATGAAGACGTCACCACTTATGCTTTCATCACTGTTTGGTAGGTTACCAATTTCTCCCATGTTGTCTGGCTCGATTGCCGTAACTGACATTATGGATCTTTCCATAAGAGTATTTTGATTTGGGCCTATTTTTTCATTTTGACTGATAGGTAACACATAATCTGTACTCACATGTGTAAATGGATTTATTGGAATTTTCTCCAAACCATATGGAGCATTAACTTTGGTAATTTCCTTCATTGTAGATTTCTCTCTTCCCTTCATTTGATAACATTCTGCCTCAATGTATTGAGACTCACATGTCTTGAACGGGGCCTTATCACCATACAATGTTCCAACTTGACCATTGAAACAGTATTTGAGACATTGATGGTATATTGAAGGAATAGCTGCATGCTGATGTAGCCAGGGTCTTCCAAGCAAGACGTTGAAAGCTGAGTGTTGATCAACAATCATGAAATCCGAATTGGATACAAGATCTCCAAACTGGGTTCTGAGTGTAACTTCGCCCAGTGTTTCTTGTTCATTTTTATCATATCCTTGTAAAATAATGGTAGAAGGAGATAAATCAGATTCCATGAGGCCCAATCAACGAAGTGTACGAATGGGCATGAGGTTGACTCCTGAACCATTGTCATTGAAAACTCTTCAGATATCTACACCATTTACTTTTCCAGATAAGTAGAGAGGTTTTATGTGCCCATGCACAACATCATCTTCATCTTTATCAGTAAAATATATCACTGCATGGCATTCTGCAGGATTATTCTCTATGTGATGGACTTCAGCTGCAGCAATTTCAGCTTCAAAATCCTGAGGACATGACAAAGCTTCGATTAGTGCTTCCCGAAGATCTTTTGACAGATTCAAAGCATCCAAAATTGATAACTTGGATGGTACTTGGGCCAAGTGTTTCAATATATCATACTTTTGATCTAGAGGTCTGCATTTCCCAACAGGAATATGAGGTTTAGCAGGTACCTTGGAAGAAAATGCTTTGGAAGCTGATGCATCTTGTATTGGGATAGAAGTTGGCAACATCCTTGGTTTTGGAATATTAGACTGATTAGATCCATTTACTTGCTGAGATAAAGAAGATGGAACCCTGAATCGGTCTTCAAAAATAACTGTGCCAAAACTGAGTTGGCCATTGGCAGAAGAACTTGCTTGTTCTTTTTGAGCTCGCTGAAGGGCTCTACCACGAGTTTCTGCTGCATACACAGTGCTAGCAGGGGTAGAATTGGAGTAGTGGCTTCGGAAAGATCCACGTCGTCCTCTGTATCCTGAACCTCTAGAACTTCCTCGGATTCCCTTATTTGATACAGGGAATTCAGGATCATCAAGACTGGAATATGGATCTGTTAATTGAATTATATTAACAGAACTGAACATTAACTCTTCTTCTTCTAAAGACCCTGCCTGACTAGCCTGTTTAGGCTGTGCCGTTTGATGGGGTGGTGCCCATTGCTTTGAAGTAGATGGCATAAAATCTGCCAGAGTCAAAGACAACTTAGGCCTCGATATATACTCATCTTCTTCTAATTCATCTTTCTTCTTTGAATTGCGCTGCCCTTTTGAAGATTTGTCTTTTGATGGAGGCTTCACTGTAGCTTTTGTAGGAGACACAACCGGCTTCTTCAATTGTGTTCTCAAAATGGCATGGGTCTGATGGATTGTCTTTCTCACCATCCAATCATCATATTTTTGCGCAGTTTTGCTTCTGACTTCCTGCCACTCGCCTCCTTCCTCTGGACCTGTAGCGGTAACACACGCTACATGAGCTGAAGAACCCTTCAATTTGACTTGTCCCAAGTCGACCATCTTTTGCAGGAGGTCTTTAAAGACAAAACACTCCTTGATGGGATGCCCCAACATTTGATGAAAGGGACAATAATTGGGACGGTCTTCATCTCCTTCCTTGTTTGGCCTCTTGGGCACTGGTAATTGAACCAAATTATTTTCCAGATCTGAAATGAAGTAACCAGGAACTTGCTCATTTCTTAAATATTATGTTTTACTCTTCATATCCTCAAATTTTTTTCGTCATTGATCTCTTTGATCATTTGGATGAAACGGCCTTTGTTGTTGGCGTTCATGAAGTGGAGTCCTTCGAGAAGATGAAGGTTTTGATGTAGATATAGGTACAGATGCTTGTTTAAGCATAACTGTAGCAGTTTCTGCTTTACCCATTCTTCTTCCTGGAGCTGATGGAATTACGCGATATTTAACCTTAGCCTGTATAAGGGAATCTTCAATCTGCTGAGCGGTTGAAGTAAGGTCTCGAAACCCTCCTGTGTATTTCACAGTGATCAATGGCGTGCATAATTCGTCATGCAAATTTGCCACACAGATTGGCAACAGCTCTTCCTGAGGGAGTTCTAAACTCAGGGAATACGTTAATCCCAACCAGCGAGGAATGAAATCAGAGACTCTTTCATTCTCCCTTTGCTTGCAGTTTGTATGATCGGAAACTGTCGTTTTTGGAAAAGTTGAGCTGAACTGAAGAATGAATTTTTGACGAAGATCCTCCCATCCGATGATTGACTGAGATTGCAAGCTTGTATACCAGACAAAAGCTGGTCCTTGCAAGGTTCGCACAAAGAATCTGAGTTTCACTGCTTCTTGCTACTCTAGAGATCCCATCATAGGATCACTATAAGACACGTAATGCGTCAAATGTTGTTCAGGGTCGCCTGATCCATTGAAAGTAGGGAAAACAGGGTTTCCAAAACTGGATGGAGGAGAAATTAAATCTACTCATTCAGGGTAAACTTTCTTTTCTGGTTGAACTTGCGCCCACTTCCCTTCCATAGTTTCTAACCGAGCTGTTAATGACTCAATAGTAGTTATTAACTTTTTATAAACATCGGGTTGAACTTGGTTTTGGGTAGGTGCAATGAATGGAGCTTGGACAGATGTGGTGGTTGGTGCTGCAACTGATGGTAGCACTGCCAACCGTTGTTGCGCTTGACCAACAAGATTAGACCACTGAGGGTGTACTGATAAAGGAGGATATTCTTGATCCATCTTAGTAACCGCAAAAAATTATTTCGGCTGTCGAACTTCAGCATTCTTAAGAAGAAGACTACTCTGAAGTAGTTCTGCATTCAACCTTCTAAATTCTATCATTTCTTCCTCTTGTTGTTCAAACCTTTGCTCTAATGAGAGCGATTGACCTTCTCCAGAGAAAGGATATGTAACCTGATTCTTTCCCTACCCTTTTTTGGATACCTTTTGGAGGGAGGGAAGTGGATTACCTAGGTTCTGAGTAATCCTTTGAATTCGTGTACGTACACCTTCTTCATTTGTATCGGTGCGTACATTTTCTGGAGAAGGACTCTCTTCATCTGAGTCCCCAGAGTGAGTCTCCTCTGGTGGATTAGCAACAACGACATTGATGACATTGATTGATGCATAATGTATCGCATCCCTTCTATCAACATTTCTGTGATATTTTCTTCTTTCATATCTTTGATGATACATTGCCTTTTGTTGATTCAATCCTTTAGGAATTTCTTGGCGAGCAATAATTTGGAGGGAATCTCTTGATAATTTGGCTCTTCGTTCCTCTTGGGGCTTCTTCCCCAATCGAGAAAAGATCGATATTCTCTAAGAAGGGGATTGATGATTTGAAAGAGTCCCCAGTCTCGTGAACTGGGGATGTTCCTGCTGATTCCGCTCAACTCCTCGAATCCAATTTGTTGACTCTAAGGGTTGGGTTAGAGAAGTCCCCAGTCTGACAAGCTGGGGTGTCTCTTGACATGCTATGTCTGAGATCTTCTTAAAATATCTCTTGATCTTGCGAATCTTAGTTCGGAAATTAGCTGGATGCATTAACCTATATCCACTTTTATCACCTAGTTCACCAGACCGTTGGATGATTTCCGAGACTTCTGTCATTTGATGACGTGTTTGCTCCATACGAGTGGCTTTTGCAATATTCTCTCCTTCTTGATGTAGGAGAAATTCAACAACTTGTTCTCTATATGCTTGATTTTGAGAGGAACTAGTTGTAGCCTATTCTTGAGAAAGCTTTTGATTATGAACAAAGCCCATTGACTGTGGCCGACCATGGGAAATAACATTGCATGAGACCATTTTCGGCAGGCTTTGCTGACTGGAATGAACTGTGAAATGTAGTGATCCGTTAACACCCCATCCCCTGATATGAACATCAGATGGAGCATTGGTAATTAACTGACACAATTTTCTTAGTGCGCCAAGGCATGAACGTTGAAGGGTTCTCTGTTTTTTTTCAGCCTTCGGATACCGAGAGACTGATAGAGATGCCAAATCAATCTGACGTTGTTGCCCTTCTATTATCTTATTATGATTTTCATATTCATCATAAGATAATACCTTCATCTTTAATTGACAAAGAGTTTTCCATATGTTGAGACGAATATCATGGATTCCATCATCCGTTAACATCATTGGAATTTCGTACTGGGAGTCAGCCAAAGGCCAAAACATGACTGGTACTTCACCTTTTGCCAGTTTTTTCCTCATGTTAAGAATTTCCTCTTTATCATTAATTGAAGATTCTTCTACCTTTTTTGACCATAGTTGGTGTTTTCTTGTTGCTTCATCAGATTCAAAAAGATTGGTAGAGAGATCATTGGTCAAACTAGAAGATGCAAGACTTAGGGGTGGTTCGGATAATGACCTACACCCTAGGCTATCTTCTGATTGAGAAATTATTTCACTTGTTAGCAATAAAGCATCAGACATGACTGGTTTCGCATTTGCAAGTGCCTCAAGATAAGAGGGCTTTCTCGGCACTACATTGTCCACTGGAGTATTTTCCAGGAAATGTGAATCACTACTGCGGAGAGGACTTTCACAGCGAAATTCATCATCATGGGGAGGACCACCATAATGGGTTACAGCAAAAGATGAGATCTCTTGCTCCTTGGTCTTATGACCACACAGAGGGTTCTTGTGGCTCTCATCTGAAGAATAAACTTCATGATTGACTGAATTTTCATGAAGCATGTCTTCATGAGGAAGTTTCTGTTGAAGACCTTCAGAATTATTGTTCCCGTTATTGGGAACTGAGGGAGTAGAATCTTGAATTCCGACAGATAAATTTTTGAGGGCTTCAAGAACTCCAGCATCGAGCAAGGCCTTGTTATAGATTGGCCTTTGATATCCTGACTGTGCTGGGCAGATCTTTTTCTTAGATGCCTTCTAACTCACTTTGGAAACAACTTTTTGACGAAAGTGGTTACTCTGAGCAGGTGTATGTGCCTGATCAGGAAATATGGTCAGGTTAGGCTGATGATCTCCACTCAAATCAGGTGTATGTGCCTGACTTGGTTGTCCGTATGATATGGGGGAGTATGCCCCATGACCCTCTTGGACTGGAACAGATGTGTGTGTCTGTTCCGGAGTGAATCGTTGATGTGTCAATCCACTGCTAGGGATAGATTTATGTGTTTGTCCCTGAGATGATGCTGAAGCTGTTATGATATCCTGGCAAGAATCCAGAATATGAGCAGGAATTTGCTTCTTCTCTTTCACCATTGATAAAATATGTTTGGTGACTTCAGCCGCCGGAATGGGGATATACGTCCATTCCGGGTTTGGAGTAGGTGTATGTGCCTGCTCCTGTCCTCCTTTTCCTGTCAGTGAATCCTGACAGTACTCAAGTGTGGAGGCAGAGAGTTGAGTCTGCCTCCTGTTTGTCATTGGGGCTTTCCGACTGACTTCTCCGTGCGCTACCAAGCGAGACTGTTGGTAGGATTGATTAGTATTAGTAGGTGTATGTGCCTGCTAATTACACTTTTCCAAACGTGGTTGCCGAGATCCATCATATGTAGTCAGACAAGCCTGCTGACTAACTGGTGATGTATAAGAAGGTGCATGTTCCTGCCTATAGTACTCCGCCGGAATTGCCTGGCGGGATTGGCTTGATGCTGCCAGACGAGTCTGCTGGACAACAGAATTAAAACGGACAGGTGTGTGTGCCTGCTCGTTATTTTCCACCAAGTTAGGTCGGTGGAATCCATCATATGTAGTCAGGCGAGCCTGCTGACTAACTGATGATGCATAAGCAAGTGCATGTTCCTGCCTATAGTACTCCGCCGGATTTTCCTGGAGGGATTGGATTGATGCTGCCAGACGAGTCTGCTGGACAGCGGAATTAAAACAGGCAGGTGTGTGTGTCTGCTCATTGTTTTCCACCAAGTTAGGTTGGTGGACTTCTCCAGAGATGGCAGGGATGAAAACTTGCCTATTGTTAACCAGATTCCGTCTCTGGCGTTTCATCATTCCTGCTCGGGTTCGAGGAACCTGAGCTGAATGCCTGGAGTCGGTTCCCTCATCATGTTGAGGGTGCACTACCGCACGAGTCTGGCGGCGATTGTTGATGGGAGCCCTCGGGAAGGACTCCTGTCTTTTTGAATTAAGGCCCTGCGGGACCTGCTCATTCACTTCCTCAGAGTAAGGGAGTGAATGGAAATTGCATTTCGGGGATAACGACCAGAAACGGTTGGAGACGGTAGTCAGCACAGTCTGCTTCTTGATCGCTGGACGTCGTTGTCTGGATGACCAAGTAGAGTGGTTAACTGGGAGGGATTGACGAGCGGCCTCCAGAGTTGGGGTAGTACCGTTGCGACGGTACTCCTTAACCTGTGCATTAGAAACCCAGCGTTGAAGATGCTGAGTTGGTGATGTCATCCTCAGAGCGGACGACGTTCCAGCAGGAGTAACATCATTGGTTTTCACAGTAGTAGACCTCACAGTAGAGGTGTTTACAGCAGTAGTATTCACAGGGGTGAATTTAAGGAAAGCCATTTTGCAGAAGATCTTGAGAAAAGAGTGCATGTTCCATATAACAGACATAATCAAGATGAATCCGGCCACTGCATCTTTTGGATGAGCATATGTCAATGATTGCTTTTTTGGCCCAAGGGTCCAAACAAATAAGAAGAACATAACTTTAACTTGGTTATGGATTCACGTCGGGTTCACCATTTTTTTGTTTCGCACGAAATCCGGGGATGACCTCCTGGATGGGAGATTCAAACGTACCGAACGGTTTCCAACGGGTTTATTCATTGAACCTGAAACATCGAATGATTACACATCCATTTGGACCTAATTTCCAAGGTAGGTCCTCATTAGTTTGTGGGCTAATGAGGCTTAGGAATTTGCATTGGTTGAGAGGATGGGAGGTCAGACTCATCACACCTTTTTGAGGGGAATTATTGTCTACTCTGGGACTCTCTTTATAGATTTAAGTTATGTTCGGGAATCCTTATTACATTACCAAGTATAAAATGAGCTTTCCTTCAGTTTAACAATCAATGATTAAATATGTAAGAATTTTAGGGAATCTTTTAAATGTATTTGAGGTTCCTCGTCAATAGAGAATCATCTGTATCTATTTAGAGATTCTTGGTCAATGGTATTCTTCAAAATATTTATATAAAAGTCTCTTGGACATTATGATAACCAGAATGGTTTTAAAGCCACTCAGTGGGGCACTTGAAGTTTATCATCATTCATAAGGACAATGAATTACGTAAGAGTTAGGATCGAACCCATAGATGGACTACCTACGTATCCTTTGTTTTGAAAAAGGAATCAGAACCCACGTAGTTCGAATAAGGGTATGATGTTTATGATTGATGGCTCAAAGCAGGATGTCACAATTACTTTTACACTCTATGCTCACGTGAGTCATGCTCGGTGTGAGAAACAAGAGTTATTAGTAAAATTTAGACAATTGTGCCATGAAAGATGAAATCATAAGAAATGGTTTGGGGCTTAGGTATGTATGACTGCCCAGATAGATGAAGGTTTAGGATTTACTTTTAGGGAGAAAATCCATGAACAGGATCCATAAAGGTATATGTGCTTCATGGAGATTTGAATACTCTAATCTTGGGGCTTACTCCTAAGGAGGATACCCAAGTTAGGAGTGGACTTATGATTGGGTTTTACTCCTGAAAAGGAAACCCAAATCAAGGGTAAATTAGGACTGGTTAAAGATAAATTAGGGGACTTGGGGCTTATTCCTGAAAAGGATGCCCAAGTTACGGGACTTTAAGAATTTGGGACATACTCCTGAGGAAGATGCCCAAGTTAAAGGACTTATAACTGGGGATTATTCCTGAAAAGGAGACCCAAGTTATGGATTCTCTCATCTTAAAGGATGTGGTTGAATGAATGAACTCTCCATATTTAGTGACATAAGGATATTTAAATCACTAGGTTTTGAGAGATATTCCACAGAATTCCTTTGAGATAAGGAAGTCAAATCAAGAAATCAAGCCATAAATGGCTTTGAAGAGTGTCTTGAAGACTGAATCTTGAAAAGGAAAGGTGTGATGGCTTAAGAGGGGTAAAAGGGGCAAGATGGGCACCCAAAAAGGGAGGGGTGTGCAAGTCTTGAAAGGCGCGCATGTATTGCGGCGGCGTTCAAGTATTGGTCGCGCAAGTATACTTGCGCGACATGAGGGGTACTTGCGTGATTCTCAAACATCATTAGAATATTTGAGCGACTCTTTATAAATGCCTTTAGAATCCTCTTTATGTTCTTCCAGAAAAGGGAGGCGCGAGTGCTATTGAAGGAATAAGGCGGCGCGCAAGTGTTGATGAGTTTCAACACTTAGGCCTTCCTTCTTCTCTTTAAATCTTCCATTCTACGTAAATAAAATTACCTTTACAAGTGTTCCGGAAGCTTTGAGAAGAGACTTGGGCGTCGGGAGCTTCAATCCGAGTTTCTGGAAAAAGATCCTCTTGAATGGGGGGCCCACAGGGTCTATTTATAGGCATGAGAAGACCCCGGGCGGTTACCGGGCGGTTATCACTTAAGTCGCGCAAGTCACTTGCGTGACCAAGGGCGTCACGCAAGTGTACTTGCGCGACAGTGATATAACTTGCCCGGTGCAGTTGATTTTGATCCTTTGTTCATGCCTTTGTCGATTTTTGATGTTTTCTTCAAAGGTTGAGTCACTTTGAGCTCAGATATTCCCCTTTTCCGATATTTTGATTCTGTGACGAAAGGAGCGTCAACAAGTACGTTCTTTTTTAATTATTTCTTTACTTCCTCTTGTACTCTGGTAGGAAGTGTTTGTGTTTTATAAAGGCAATGCCTTCCCAGTTATTTGGATTTATGCCTTTGGTGCTAGTCTTCTGCACCTAGACTATGGAAGAAGGGCTTGGGGTAGTCACGGCACGGGCCCCGAGGCCGGGTCGTGACAAATTGGTATCAAATAAGTCAGTTGTAATGCAAAACTCAGTACTCTGATAGTTTCATCTATGTGAAGCAATAGTGTTAAGGGTATTGATTGTGGTTATTAGTCCAGGGATGCCAGTGTTGGTGCGGCAGCCGACGTATCCATGCACCCGGACCCTGACTATCGATTTCTGACATAGTGAATGAAAACACTGATTGAATGTGTGTTTCGAAAAGTTTTAAAATCAGCTCATACCAGGTCAGCTCATCAAGTATAGTCTTTGACCATGTCGCATATGTTTCTTTTAGGACGGCTCCCCGCGGACGACTAGCTAGATCCCTGAGAGTTGTACGTACTGACAGCCTGTCGAGCGGCGAGGCCTCAGTACAAGGCCCCCTTCGTGTTGAGGCACCGGAGGAGGCACCAACGGTACTACCACCCATTGGGCCACCGATGCCACCAGCCCCAGCAGCAGAGAGTGCACGTCGCTTGAGCACACTGCATGAGTTCCAACACTAGAGTCCTCCCAGGTTCAGGAGAGAGACGGAACCGCAGGTGGCTGAGGATTGGCTGGAGGCTGTGGTGAGAGTCTTCAGACTAGTAGGGATGCCACCAAACTTCATAGTGGTCCTTGCTACCAGCCTCCTTCAGGCAGCAGAAGGCAGATGGTGGAACTTGATGCTCCACATGCATGACTAGGTGACACTTATGTGGTCAGACATCGAGAGCCTATTTTAGGAAGAGTTTATACCAGCCACACTTCGATTAGTGCGTATACATGAGATACTTCATCTTCAGTAGGGTAGCATGACGGTGGCGTAGTATTCAGCGCGGTTCACCGATCACTCGCGCTACTCCACTAATATGGTACCAGACATGTTCTTCAGGTCCTGAACCTTCGATAAGGGGCTCAGGCAAGAGATTAGCGCTTAATTTATTTCTCATATCATTCGGACGTAGACAAGGGTGTTGGATCAAGCCCTCTTAGTGGAGAGTCTCCATGCTAAACAGTCTCCAGCAGTAGGACCCATTACTATCACTCACTTAGAAGAGTCTTCTACAGCAGGTAGTAGATAGATAATGCAGAGGTCCAAGAGGACCATAGCAACAGGTGGTCGACCGCATGACACAAGACCGTGTGTGTGAGGCACTCGAGGTAGAGAACGACTTACTAGGATCGGACAGTATTACTCCTCCAGCGGGGTTGGTCAAATGGAATGTGACTTTTCATCCCGCCATACAGATGATCAAGAGTTAAACGAAGGAACTCCCAGGAAGAGGCAGAGGTTCGATCGAGGCAGACCGCAAGGAGAAGGAGACCGAGGCAGGGGAGCCGTCTGTGCAGTTGGAGGGGGACGACCCTTCGTGGTGTTTCCACCACCACCACCAAGAGGTCCACCCCGAGCGCAGGGAACTGGTGGAAATGGGAGAGCTCAACTTCAGGAAGTTGAAGCATATTACTATGGGGATCCGAATGCAGGCAGACAAGAGGAGGACTATTTCCAGGCACGGAGACCTTTGATCTTGGTGCTTCTAGTATCATTGTTGTCATTGTTGATGTTTTTAGTTGTTATATATCTATTTACATCATTCTGAAGTAATAAAAGACACTTTTCCTTGTGACATTTACTTCCTTCCTTTTTGTGTACTAAGAGGTTCCGGTTTAAACTGTTGAATTGACCCTCACTATTGTGATTCCTACTGGAGGAGACCTAGTGAACACACACAGATGTCGATAGTGTGACTCAACCCTTGGAGGTGAGAGTAAATATTGGATCTCTTTGTTTTAGCATCGAGGCCTTACGACTTCATCCATGGCATGGATTAGTATCATTCATGTCAAGATTGACTGTATTATTCAAAGAATGTGGTTCATCCAGGGGATGAGACCAGATTTCTCTTATCGACAAAGGAGAAATCTTAGCAGCTCTTGTAGGACCAGAGACTGTTTAGACTAAACAAAGAAATAGTAGTTCATCTAGGAGGGTATGAATATTGCATAGTACCGATAGAAGTTCTAAGCTGATAGGAGAAAGAGACCACTAGAGTTCAAGGATGGCGACCACGTTTTCATACGAGTCTCACCGTGACGTGGATTATAGTGATTTGGCCGGGGTGGCAAGTTATCTCCGAGGTTAATCGGACCCTTCTAGGTCCTCAACAGGGTAGGTGAGGTGGTTTACCGCTTGACCCATCCACCTCAGTTGCACCGGGTGCAATACGTCTTCCACGTATCTCCGCTAAGGAGATACGTGCACGAACAGACCCATATCTTCGACCATGGAGAGTTGGACATCGATGACGGGGTGACATTGTCGGAGGTTCTGGTGAAGTTCGAGGATCTATAGGTGTGGGTCCTACATGGATGGTCGATTCTTCTGGTGCAAATTTGCTGACAGCATGTGATCCACAAGGAGAGCACATGGGAGGGGGAGACTGAGATGCATGCTCAGTAACCTCATTTGTTTCCCTAGCGTGGGTTGTAGCATTACGAGGACGTAAAGCCCTAAAGTGGGGGTAATGTAAAGACTCATAAATTTCAAGGAAAAATTTTTCATATATGTTTTGGAATTTTAAAAGTATGTAGTTTCTGACGGCACCTGATTCCGAGGCCACTTGTACCCAGAATAATTTCCCGAAGCTTAGCTCGAGTACGTTTAGTGAACGGACAAGCGGGGTTTTATAACTATTGATCTGGTGCTTGGAATTGAAATCTGTGGGCATCGAAGGAACCGCATCGCCGGTAATTGCTTAAAATGACCTTTTCCGAAGGTGCATTTTCTTGGAAGGAGTTGAAAAAAGTTGATTATTATATGTGAAGTAATAAAAGTTGTGGTACAATTTGATTTTCTATATCTTTGTGGTTATATCATAAGAGTGGGAGTTGGGGTGGGACCCACTAGTTCCTAACTACTCTTGGTATGATATTTGTGATGTGGGACCCATACGAGCCCCACCCCTTCACATTACCGATTACCCCTTATACTCCCCATTAAAACCCCTTTGTAATTAAGTGTGTGACTTCTTCTCTTCCAACTTCCCCTCATTAAACCATTCCAACACTTATTCAATTAATTGAATTAAGTATTTGAATTTTTTAATTTCACCCATGGAATGTTATAATAAAATAATAGGAGATTATTTTAATTTTGGGGTTAGTTTTGTTGTTTTGAGAAAATGGAGGAGAGAGCTCTCGCTTTGGAAGAACATCATCATCCCAGAAGAACGTCTTCACTTCGACGAAGAACATCGACTCGACTGTTCCGGTTCTCTTCGTCCTCTTCTTCCTTTGTGACATGGAAGGAGACGCCAGTGACGAAGGAAAGTACGCCAATGTCTGTGACACTTGAGAACCACAAAACTTATTTGATGTAGGGGTTATTTATGTTCATGATTAATTTAATGTTCTTTGTTAATTAAATTGGCCGCTTATTATTTACATAACGGGAGGAGACCAGACTGTACAAACACGGCCGATCCTCCTTCCCCCTTTTTTTATTGCTGATCTTTTTTAATGATTTTGGAAAAGGCGGTGCGGTGTCGGAGCCCTGCGCGGGTGTCCCAACCCGTCCTCAGGGCCCATGTCGTGACTACCCCAAGCCCGACTTCCATAGTCCAGGGGCTGGCGACTAGCACCAATGCGTAAATCCCAGTAAAAAGGGAAGGCATTGCCTTTGTAAAGTAAACAAACATCACAGAGAAAGCAAGCAGTAGAAGTAAACACTAAGTAAAAACTGGGTACAACAGTAAGTGCGGAAAAGTATGTGGGCCAGAATACAGACCCAAACTAAAAGTAAAGTACAACTGGAAAGGGAAAACAGTAACTGAAAGTAAAGACACAACATCAAGCCGTCCACTGGAAGTCCCACCTTAAGGGTGAGTACAGATATCCTCCACAGCTCCTTGGGTCCAGCCGTCTTCTCCGAGTACGTCCCGCCCAGTGGTCCACCTCCAGGTACCGTCCTGCTCCGCAAGCCACAACCATGATCAACGTTGTCTGTCGTCTGCAACCTACACAACGTAGTGAGGGCATAGCCTGTGAAGGGGTGAGTATAAGCTACACAGTAGTGACCCTGAGACTCCCGAAGGTCTCCCAGAATCCAAAAAGGATATTCCATAAAGGAAAGATACAATCAAGAAGTAACATCTGACACTACTTAGGTATATGCCCATACATATACCTAGGTCATCAATTCTCGTTCGGCTCCAAAATCTGAGCCCAAGAACAACCCCGTCCACACAAGAAACCACAACCCAATCCACACAAGAAAGCATAATGTAAATCCACACAGGCTAGCAGAACAAAATACACATTGGAAAGCAATACAGGATTCAGCTCACATAGGTATACTTCTTCGTATGGCTATAGAGATGATCAGATATATTCACTGATTCATCTAAGTCGTCGGACCCACAAAGGATCGATAGGTATTGACCCCTGCAATAACCAACAAAGGATCTGACCCACACATGATTGATAGGTAACTAACCCCCACAATGACCCACAAAGGATCTGAACCGCACATGATCGATAGGTAACTGACCCCCTCAATGACCCATACAGGATCGGACCCACACAGGATCTGTTGGCGCTGGCTCACACAGGACCGCTGAGCGCTGACCCACACAGGATCGGACCCACACAGGATCGGTAGCACTGATCCACGTAGGATCTCTGAGTTTTGTAGTCGTCATCGTCGAATCCACAGAGGATTCTTGTACAGTCGTTATCGCAGTCACAGTAGCAGCTAGCTCTAGGGTTCCCGCACACAACAAGATCATTCAGGAGGGTCCGCTCCACGAGCCAAAGGAATGATACATAAACTGACACATAGTCTGGAGTTTATGTATCTAAAAGTTCCATATCGTCAACAGGAACTCAACGTCACAGAGGGCGCATAAATCGGACTCCTGGTCTGAGAGTTATTGGCGTTTTCATCATAGGGGACCGGTTGTTTTTTAAGCCAAAACCAACCCGACCATACTCCAACTACATCCAAACCACGAGGGGAGTGAGCCAAAAGGTCTGTCTCACTTAGAGTAATCCAAAAAAGTCGACAGCACATCAATTGGACGTCTGGAACTCATGTTATAAGTTTTTCCGCTCCGAGGGCCCGGTTGGTTTCGTGTACGAACCAACCCGGACAAACCCAAAGTTCTCCGGAACCTTGAGCGCGATTTACCGAAACGACGGTCTCGATCCAAGGATCAAAACTCAACTAACAGTGTGTCGATCGGAGGCCCGTAATTCATATAATGGGAAACAGAACGAAAGTGGTTCGGTATTAGGAGGTTCGGGCCCGGTCCGACCCGACCCGATACCCCAAGGGTCAGGCCAAACCGGGTCGACCCGAACCGGGTCCGGGTCCGGCCTGCTTGGGCACGGCCCGGCTGGCATGGCCCAGCCTGGTTGCCCGGTCTGGTGGACCAACCGGGGCAGCCAGCCCGGTGCGCTGGTTCCAGCAGGAGGCTCGGCCGTTTGGCCGAGCGGATGAGGGGGGGGGGGGGGGGGGCGCCGACCCCCCGTTTTGAAACCGCAGCCACTTTAAAAGGCCGCTCAGCTGGCCAGCAGGGGGTTTGTAACCCCCGGCTTTTCCCCTGACCGGCCGGCCCACTCCGGCCGGCCTGCTTCTGCCGCCACGGGACCAGTGAAGGCCGGTCCCCCCTGCACCGACGTCGGCGGCCCGTATCCGGGCGCCTGTCTCCCTACTCCTCCGCGGCCCAGAACTGGTCGCGAACTTGGTCCGTCCGGCGTGGCATGACCGCGCCGTGCCCCTTCATCGTGGCCCAACTCCGGCAATGATTCTTTTTTAGTTCTCCGGTGCGGCACGACGGCGCCTCATCTTATGTTTTTCTTCAACGGCGCGGCGCGATGGTGCTGCGCTTCTCCTTTCCTTACCAATTCCCGTGCGGTGCTTCGGAACTGCGATTCCTTGCTCGTGCCGCAACAATCAAACCAACAAGGGGGAGGAGGGTCTGCTATTTTTATGCGGACCAACCTCCTCCTGTTATTGTGATAGTAGGCAGCTCAAATGAAAAGGAGAAAACGACAGAAGTATTCACAAACTAACAAATAAAATAACACCCTACATCAATGTTGTCGTTGATCGAGAGTTCATCGCAGAATTAACCGTCGCGGAAGAAGATGATCATTGTGGAAGAAAGCATCATGAAAGGAACGTCGTTGGCGTTAGGTGATCTCCGAGGAAGGCGTCTCTCGCCGTCGTCCGCCGTCGGAGGTCGTAATTCTTCATCGGTGGCGGTGCATTCTTCGCGTTGTTCTTTGAAGAACGAAGGATCACAAAGACCTCTCTTTTTCTCCCAAAGTCTTAACACAACAATAACCCAACCATAATAAAATAAGTCCTTTCCTTATTTTATTATCATAACATAAGAATTGAAATTCAAAAGATATGAAACGAACAATTAATTCAATGAATTAATTGTAACGACTTAACCACCCAAATTAATGAGATGTTTCTTAACCAGAATAAACGCACGATTTCACTTCATTAAAAGGGGGGGTTTGTGGGCGCGTTTCTTAGAAGGAAAGAAACAGTAGGGCTCGTGTGGGCCCCACCTCAAAAATATCCTACCAAGTGGGTAGGATATTGTGAGTCCCACCTTATCCTCTTAACTTAGGTTAAGCCGCATTAAGTATAATAAAATAAAATTTCGCACCACTTTTATTTTATTCCTTAACTTAACCCCAAAAATTAAAAACCAAACCTGAGAAAACGCAACTCAGGAAAAGATGTTTCTAAGAAAATACCGGTGCTGAGATTCCATCGGTGCCCTCAGAATTTGATTCCGAGCACCAGTTCAAAAGATAGAAAAACCCGCTCGTTCGTTCACTAAACGTACCCGAGCTAAACTTCGGAAAATGATTCTGGGCACACCAGGCCTCGGAATCAGTTGCCGTCAGAAACTGTGTTCTTGTAAAAATCCCAAGAAAATTAAGAAAAAAATTTCCTTGAATTTATTGTGTCTTTACATCACTCCCACCTCAGGGTTTTACATCCCCATTAAGATACATCTTAATCTAGGGAAACAAATGTGGGTAACGAGCACACATCTGAGCCTCCCACTCCCAGGTGCTCTCCTGGAGGTTCCCGTGCTAACATCTGATGTTAACTAGAGGAATTGACCATCCACGTAGGACCCACTCCTATTGATCCCCAATCTCTACCGGGACCTCCGCAAAGGTCACCCCATCATCAATGTCCAGCTCCCCAAGGTCAATGATATGTCTCGGGTCGTGCATGTATCTCCTCAGCTGAGATACGTGTACGACGTCGTGTACCCGGTGCAACTAAGGTGGTAGAGCTACGCGATAAGCCACATCTCCAATCCTGCTGAGGACCTGGAATGGTCCGATGAAGCGTGGAGACAACTTTCCACCTTGTCCAAATATCTTTAATCCACGTCGAGGCGAGACCCGCAAGAAGACGTGGTCGCTATCCTCAAACTTTAGTGGGCTCCGCCTCATGTTAGCATAAGCCTTATGTCGGCTCTGGGCTATCCTCATCTGCTCCTGGATGACCTAGACCTTCTCTGTCGTGGCCTGGACCATCTCCGGTCCCACAAGTGTCGACTCCCCAGGATCTGTCTAGTACAAAGGAGATCTGCAAGGTCGGTCGTACAACACCTCGTATGGTGCCATCCTGATGGTGGAGTGGTAGCTGCTGTTGTACATGAACTCCACCAAGGGTAAGTGGTCCTCCCAGCTGCGGCCAAAGTCGAGGACACATGCGTGGAGCATGTCCTCTAGAGTCAGAATGGTCCTCTCTGTCTGAACATCCGTCTGAGGGTGAATGGTAGTGCTCAGACGTAGCTGCATCCCGAACGCCTCCTGCAACCCCTTCCAAAGATGGGATGTAAATCGAGAATCTCGATCGGAGAAGATAGATGATGGCACACAGTGAAGCTGCACAATCCCCTGAATGTAGAGACGTACCAAGCTCTCCACTGAGCCCTGCTCTCTGATGGGTAAGAAGTGATCTGACTTGGTAAGTTGGTCGAAAATCACCCAGATGGAGTCGTGACCTCTGGAAGTGAGTGGAAGTCTAGTCATGAAGTCTATAGATATTCCATCCCACTTCCACTTCGGGACCTCCAAGTGTTGTACCAAGCCTGCTGGTACATGGTGCTCTGCCTTCACCTGCTGGCAGGTGAGGCATCGAGAAAGGAACTCTACTACAACCTTCTTCATGCCCGGCCACTAGTGCTATCGTCTGAGATCATGGTACATCTTCACCACGCCAGGATGTACCGCCAAATGGGATGTGTGAAACACTCTAAACACATCCTCTCATAATGAAACTGGTACCCAGGTACGTCCTCTGAAAAGGACATTGTGCTCTCCTCCCACAGAGAATCCATTAGGTGCCTGTCCTGAGGATATATGTGTACGCCGCGTCTCACAGTCGGTGTCCCCACGTTGTGCCTCTCTAACCCGCTTTAGTAGTGGATGAGTGATTGTGAGTGACTGAAAGAAGGCTGCCCATCTCTATCCACAAAGGATATCTGTAAAGCGTCTAGCTGCTCTGTTGCCTCCCCAAGTAGCTGAATGCCCATCCTCCTGCTGAGATCATCGGCTACCACGTTCCCCTTCCCAGGAGTATAGACTATCTCAAAGTCATAGTCCTGGAGGAACTCGAGCCATCGCCGCTATCTCAGGATAAGTCTCTTATGAGAGAAGATGTACCTGAGACTCTTATGGTCATAAAAGACTGTAAAGCACTCACCCATTAGATAGTGTCGCCATGTCTTCAGAGCAAAGATAACTGCTGCTAACTCCATGTCATGGGTAGCGTAGTTCTTCTCATTCGGCCTCAACTAACATGATCCAAAGGCGATCACAGCCCGCTCCTGCATCAGGACACATCCGATTCCACTCCGTGATGCATCGCAGTAGACTACGTACCCAACTCCCTCCTCCAGCAACCTCAAGATAGGTGCGCTGGCAAGTCTCTATCTTAGCTCTTGGAAGCTCTGCTGGCATCTGTCTGACCACACAAAGGGTTTCCCCTTCTTTGTCAAATCTGAGAGTGGTGCCGCAACTCTGGAGATGTCTGGCACAAATCTCTGTTAGTATCCACCTAGTCCCATTAAACTCCGCACCTCCATCACGCTCTTGGGTGGCTCCCAATCTAGCACTGCCTCGATATTCGCAGGATCCACCGCAACTCCCACCTCATAGATGACGTGTCCCAAGAAGTGGATCTCACGTATCCAGAACTGACACTTCGAGAGCTTTCCATAAAGTTGGTGCTCTTGGAGTGTGTCTAGTACAACCTGCAAGTGGTAGGCGTGCTCATCCTCAGTCGTTGAGTAAATAAAAATTTCGTGGCTGAAGACCGCGACAAATCGATCAAGGTGTGGCTGAAATATCCTGTTCATGAGGCCCATGAACAATGCAGGAGCATTGGTTATGCCGAAGGGCATAACCATGAAATCATAGTGGCCATACAGACATCTGAAGGCCGTCTTCTACACGTTCTCGTCCCGAACTCTGAGCTGATGATAGCATGACCTAAGGTCTATCTTTTCGAACCACCGTGCTCCCTTGAGCTGATGGAAGAGGTCATCAATCCTCGGTAGCGGATACTTGTTCCTCACTGTCACCTAGTTCAGGTGATGATAGTTGACACAAAGATCCAAGCTCCTGTCTGCCTTCTTGGAGAACAATATCAGGGAATCCCAAGGTGAAACACTAGGTCAGATGAATCCCTTTCCCTACAAGTCCTCCAATTGTACGTTTTGCTCTCAAAGCTCAGCGGGGGCCATCCGATATGCAGGAGTGGATATCAAGGCTGTCCCGGGGTACAAATCAATATAAAAGTCTACCACTCTGCGAGGAGGTAGTCCTGGAATGTCGTCAGAAAAAATGTCCACATATTGATCCACCACTGCAGGAAAACTAGGACTTCGCACGTCAACTGCTCCTAGGATGAGGCTAGCCAACTGATGAGTGAAGGGCTGTCCTCTCCTCTGCGAGAGTCCATCCTGTGCTGCGAAGTCTCCCTTCTTGCCGGTGAAGGTGAACCTGCTCCCATCGTTGTGTACACATCGCACCTTTCACCTAATATAGTCGATATGAGCATGGAATGTAGATAACCAATCCATGCCCATGATGACTTCGTAAGGCCTCGACGCCGCTACAAGAAGATCCCAGCTGAAGCTCTTGCCTCCTAGAGTAAGCTCACACTACTGGCACCAGTTCGTAACCATCGAGTATGCTCCCGTGGGAGTATCTATCCGTAAGGATCGAGCCAATGGATCTGTCGGAGACTTCAAGCTCCGAACAAGGGCAGCGGCTCTGAATGAATGACTAGCTTTTATGTCTATAAGAACTGCACAAAGGGTAAAATAGTCACAGATTGTACCTCGAATCATCTCGTGCGCGCCGTGGTCGTAGGCCTCTGTTGCCTGGAGCTGTGCATGTCTCTGCCCGCCAGGTCCCTGTGGTCGGGGTGGACCCCCTAGAGGTGGTGGTGGTAGAGCCTCAAAGCATCGCCCACCACCTACTGCTCGGCCAGCTCTTCTTCCTCGTCCGCCTTCTCCCTGAGGACCACCACGGTCGACCCTCTACCTCTTCCTGGGTTGTCCCTCAACCATCTACTGCTCCTCGGCACGGTGGGTTGGGCAGTCACGAGCCATGTGGCCCTGCCAGCCGCATGTGTAGCACTGTCTGCCTCTAGAAAGACTGGCTCCATGTTGTGCACCCCACATTGATGAGCCAGTGTCAGGAGGTCATCTGCCTAAGGGTATGGTCTGCCTAGACCCATGAGTCATCCGTCGATTTCCTTCTGTAGAAGACTCTGCTACCTGCCGCCCCACGGTAGGTCTCACTGCTGATGCATGCTTAGCAAGGAAGCTCTCGATTAGAAGCGCTCGCTCCAGTACTCCTGCCTAAGTCATAATGTTGAGGGATATCAGTGATGCCCTGATCTCATGCCTCAATCCCTGCTCAATGGTCCGGGACCTGATGAATGGGTCTCGTACCATGTCTGTCGAGTAGCACGAGAGATCAGTAAATATCGCCGAGTACTGGGTGACCGTCAAGATAACTTTCTACAGTTGTAGAAGCTCATGGATGCGCACCGCACGGAGGGTGGTCGGGGCGAACTCCGAGCGGAAAAGGCTCTCAAAGTCCGTCCAGAGAATAGATGCCTCGTCGTGCACCTAGAGCATCATGCTCCACCATCTTCCTACTGCCGCTTGCAATAGGCTCGCTGCGAGGATCACCATGAGATCTGCTGGTGTCCTCACTAACATGAAAACTTGTACAACTGCCTCCAGCTAATCCTCGGCTACCTGGGGGTCCGTCTCCCCACAGAACCTGGGTGGTCGCTGGCATTGAAACTCATGCAGTGCACTATGGCGACGTGCATCGTAAGCGGCTGGGGCTGGTAGAACGGAACACCTCTGATACCAATTTGTCACGACCCATCATCGGGGCCCGTGCTGTGACTACCCCAATGTCGCCTTCCACAGGCCAAGGGCTGGCGACTAGCACCAAGGCGTAAATCCTGATAAAAAGGAAAGGCATTGATTTTGTAAAGTAAACAAACACCACAGAGAAATCAAGCAGTAGAAGTAAACACTAAGTAAAAAATGGGTACAACAGTAAGTGCGGAAAAGTAGTGGGCCAGAATACAAACCCAAACTGAAAGTAAAGTACAACTGGAAAGGGAAAACAACAACTGAAAGTAAATCCGCAACGTCGAGCCATCCACTAGAAGTCCCACCTAATGGGTGAGTACAGATAGCCTCCACTGCTCCTCGGGTCGAGCCGTCCGCTCCGAGTACGTCTCGCCCAGTGGTCCACCTCCAGGTACCATCCTGCTCCACAAGCCTCAACCACGATCAACGCTGTCTGTTGTCTGCAACCAATACAATGTAGTGCGGGCATAGCCTGTGCATGGGTGACTATAAGCTACACAGTAGGGACCCCGAGACCCCCGAAGGTCTCCCATAATCCAAAAAAGATAATCCACAAAGGAAAGATACAATCACGAAGTAACATCCGACACTACTTAAGTATATGCCCATACGTATACCTATGTCATCAATTCTCGTTAGGATCTAACATCCGAGCCCAAGTAAAACTCAGTCCACATAGGAAACCACAACCCAATCCACACAGGAAAGCATAACGTAAATCCACACAGGATAGCACAACGCAATCCACATAGGAAAGCAATACATGATTCAGCTCACATAGGTATACTTCTTCGTATGACGATAGCGATGATTCGATGTAGTCATCGATTCATCTAAGTCGTTGGACCCACAAAGGATTGATAGGTACTAACCCCCGCAATGATCCACACAGGATCGATAGGTATCTAACCCCGCAATGACCCACAAAGGATCCGACCCACAGAGGATTGATAGGTAACTGACCCCCTCAATGACCCACACAGGATTGGACCCACACAGGATCTGAAGGCGTTGGCCCACAAAAGACCGTTGAGCACTGACCCAGACAGGATCGGACCCACATAGTATCAGTATCACTGATCCACGTAGGATCTCTGAGTGTTGTAGTCATTGTCGTCGAATCCATGGAGGATTCCTGCACAGTATTCATCGTTTTCGCAGTTGCAGCCAACACTAGGGTTCCCACACCCAGCAAGCTCGTTCAGAAGGGTTCCCTCCCCGAGCCGAAAGTGTGATACATCAACTGACACATAGTCTGGATTTTATGTATCTAAATGTTTTGTATCGTCAACTAGAACTCAACGTCATAGGCGGCGCGTAAATCGGATGCCCGGTCTGAGAGTTATTGGCCTTTTCGTCACAGGGGCCTGGTTGGATTTTACATCAAAACAAACCCAACCGTACTCCAAATGCATCCAAACCTCAAGAAGAGTAAACCAAAAGGTCCATCTCACTTAGAGGAATCCAACAAAGTCGACGAAACGACAATCGGATATCCGAAACTCAAGTTATAAGCGTTTCTGATCCAAGGGCCCGGTTGGTTTCGTGTACGAACCAACCTGGCCAAAACCAAAGTTCTCCGACACATTTAGTGCGATATACCGAAACGGCCGCCTTGATCCAAGAATCGCATCGTAACTGACGGTGCATCGATCGGATGCTCGTAGCTAAAGATATGGGCAACAGACCGAAAGAGGTTTGGTATTAGGGGGTTCAGGCTCGGTCCGACCGGCCCGATACCCCCAGGGTCGGCCCGAACCGGGTCCGGGTCCGGCCCTCTTGGGCACAGCCCAGCCCGGATTTCGCGGCCCGGCCCAACTGGCGCGGCAGGGCCTGGCGGCTCGGTCTGGCGGACCAGCCGGGGCAGTAGGCCCGGCGCGCTAGCACGCTGGCCCCAGCAGGAGGCTCGACCATTTGGCCGAGCGGATGAGGGGGGGGGATACCCCCCCGTTTTGAAACCGCGGCCTCATTATGGGGCCGCTCAGCTTGCCGGCCGGGGGTTTGTAACCCCCGGATTTTCCCCTCACCGGCCGGCCCGCTCCGGCCGGCCGACTTCTGCGCCACGGGACTGGCGACGGCCGGTCCCCCCCTGCTCTGACATCGGCGGCCCAGATTTGGCCGCCGGTCTCCCTGCTCCGCCGCAACCTGGAACCGGTCGTGGCCTTGGTCCATCTGGCGCGGTGTGACGGTGACGCGCCCCTCCGCCGCGGCCCATCTCAAGCCGCGGTGCTTTTGTAGTTCTCCCTTGCGGCGCGACGGCGCCACGTCTTAGGTTTGTCTTCAACGGCACGATGACACGCTTTTGGTTCGTCTTCAACGGTGAGGCGTGACGACGCCACACTTCTCCTTTCCTTACCAATTCCCACATGGTGCTTCGGCACCACGTTGCCTTGCTCATTCCGCAACAATCAAACCAACAAGGGGGAGGAGGGTTGGCCGTGTTCATGCGGTCCGACCTCCTCCTATTATTGCCACAGCAGACAGCTCAAAAGAAAAGGAGAAAACGATGGAAGTATTCACGATCTAACAAATAAAATAAAACCCTACCTCAACGTTGTCATCGAACGAGAGTTCGTCGCGGAATTAACCGTCGCGGAAGAAGAGGATCGTCGTGGAAGAAAGCGTCACGGAAGGAATGTTGTTGGAGTTATGTGATCTCTGAGGAAGGCGTCTCTCATAGTCATCTGCTGTCGGAGGTCATCGTTCTTCGTCAGCAACGGTGCATTATTCGCGTTCTTCGTTGAAGAACGAAGGATCCTCAAGACCCCTCTTTTTCTCCCAAAGACTTAACACAACAAAAACCCAACCATAATAAAATAAGTCATTCCCTTAATTTATTATCATAACATAAGAATTGAAATTCAAAAGATATGAAATGAACAATTAATTAAATGAATTAATTGTAATGATTTAACCGCCCAAATTAATGAGACGTTTCATAACCATAATAAACGCACGGTCTGACTTCATTAAAAGGGGGGTTTGCGGGTGCGTTACGTAGAAGGAAAGAAACGGTGGGGCTCATACGGGCCCCACCTCACAAATATCATACATAGTGGGTAGGATATTGTGGGTCCCACCTTATCCGCTTAACTTAGCTTAAGCTGCTTTAAGTATAATAAAATAAAATGTCGCTCCACTTTTATTTTATTTCTTAACTTAACCCCAACAATTAAAAACCACACCCGAGCAAACGCAACTCTGGAAAAGATATTTCTAAGCAAATACTGGCGCTGCGATTCCATCGGTGCCATAAGAATTTGATTCCGAGCACCGGTTCAAAAGTTAGAGAAACCCGCTCATTCGTTCACTGAACGTACCAAAGCTAAACATCAGAAAATGATTTAGGGAACACCGGGCCTCGGAATCAGGTGCTGTTAGAAACTGCATTCTTTTAAAAATCTCAAGAAAATAAAGAAAAAAATTTCCTTGAATTTTTCAGGTTTTTACAGCGGGATCGAAGAGAACCACCACTGGAGCAGGCTACGGTGGAGGTGTGCGGTGCCGTCGTTCCGCACCGGTGAAGTCGAAGGAACCACAGCCTGAGCGGGCTTCGGTGGTAGTGCACAACGCAATTGCGCCATTCTAGAGAACCCGGGGGAGTCCGCGTCTGGGGCGGGCCGTGTGGGAGGGGCGCGACGCCGTCGCGCGGTGCCGGTCGGACGGGAGCTGCGGTGGTCCTCAGAAGGGGCGACCGGGCTCGGCCGGACACCGGTGCTCCGAATGGCGGGACCCCAAAAGGTCTCGCGATAGCTCAACCGACTGTCCTTATTGGTCGGACGTTTCTAGGAAGACCAGTTTTGGAAACCCTCTGTCGGTGTGTAGGACAGACCCCAGGGGTCCGCCGTTTCGGAACGGGGGTGCGGTGCCCCCCCCCCTTCGCGCCCTACTCAGCCGCGAGCCGCCCCACGACTGTTCTATGAGCCGGATCGGGTCGACCCTGGAGGTATTGGGCCAGGTCGGATAGGGCCCATACCCCCTATTTTTGGACCTTTTTCGCTTAAACGGTCATAAAATGAGTTGTGGAACTCTGAACGATGCACCGTCAGTTGCGTAGGATGCCCTGGATTGAGTTGGTCGTTTTGGTATATTACACTCAAGGTTTTGAGTAACATTTAAGTATGGCCGATTTGGTTCGAACACGAAACCAACCGGGCCCTCAGAGCGGAAAAGCATAAAACATGAGTAACGAACGTCTGATTGACATGATGTCGACTTTGTTGGATAACTCTTGATGAGAAGGAACTTTTGGAATATTTCACCTGAGGTTTGGATGCATTTGGAGTAAGGCCGGGTTGTATTGTACCCAAAATCCAACCCGGCCCCTGGAACATAAAAGATGAAAACATTCAGACCGGACGTCCGTTTGACGATCCATCAGCGTCGTTGGTAATAACGTTGAGAAATGGTCTCTATGAGTATACCCTATGAGGTTTTGGGGTATAGATGAGATACGTTCGGGTTGGTCATACACAAAACCAACTGGGCCCCAAGGACGAAAAGGCTAATAACAAACAGACCGAGCGTCTGATTGACACGCTGTATGTTGTGTTTAGATTCCTATGACCTTGCAGACCTAGGGGATAATTCTTTGTGGTACTTTGTGATACTTGGATTATCAACCAATAGCTCATGGAGAGGACCCTCCCAGTGACGTGCGAGCAGAGTGCAGATTCCTATTAGTAGGTTGAGACTTGAAGACTGATGTTCGATTGACTCGGTGCGTTTCTGATAGCCCAATGGGGAGCACTTGGTTGTATCAGTAGACCCACGGCGAAGGACCACTTGGTTGTAGCGGCAGACCCGCAGTACTCGACAGTAGGAGTACCTCTGTAGGCTATGAGGGGGTGTGCTTGGTTGTAGCGGCAGACCAATGATGGGAAGTGATTGGTAGTAGTAGTAGGCCCACAATACATGATAGGTGGAGTACTTTAGTATTCCAAGGTTAGTTGGAAGCGCTTGGTTGAAGCGGGAGGCCCACTATACTCGACAAAGGAGGAGTTCTCCAACAGTTGCGGTTTCGACATCATGAATAAAATCCTGGTTTGAGCTGAGTCAATGACATTTGTGTTATCCTCATGATTGAGATGGGTCACTTGATAACATAGGTATATGTATGGGCATATACCAAAGTAGTGGTTATCCATTGATTTCATAACCTTAGTGTTTCCTAATGATTGAAATGGGTTACTTGATAACATAGGTATAATAATGGGCTTATTCCTAAGTAAGGGTTATCTGATGAGATCCTTCTTTGTGGTCATCCTTGTTGGATTTAGTGAGACATTGAGGGTCTAGGGTTCCCTACTGAGTATCGTTATACTCACCCCAGCACGGACTATGCCCACACCTCATTGTTTTGGATGCAGACGACAGACAACACTGATGGAGGCCGAGTGTTCGAGGACTGGACGTCACCTGGAGGTGGATCTCACGACGAGTCAGTACCTGAAGGTGGACTTCATGATGAGACGGTACTCATTGGAGGTTGAAAGATGAGTGCATTGAGGAGGCTATCTGTACCTACCCTTCAGGTAGGATTCGTGGTGGATGACCCAAGAGTTGCTACCATTTTCTGGATGTTTGCCTTTCTCTAGTACTTTCGTTCAGTTGTAGTTGTACATTTAGTTGGGTTTGTATTCTGGCCCATTTACTTTTCAGTACTTTCTTTTTTTTACTTATTGTTTTACTTCCGCTTGTACTCTGGTTGGATGTGTTTCTGTTTTATAAGGACAATGCCTTCCCAATTATTGGGATTTATGGCTTTGGTGCTAGTCGCCAGCCCCTGACCTATGGAAGGCGGGCTTGGGGTAGTCACGACCCGGGCCCCGAGGACGGGTCGTGACAATAAAGATCATATTAAATTATAATATATTTATAAAGTTTCTCAATTTTTTAAACACATTGTTATATGTAATGAAAATTAAGCTCAGTACAGTGTGTAATGTAAGATAAACATACTGTTTCTTGTAAAAAAAATCTAAATTTACTATGTTTTGAAATAAATGTTATTAAAGACTAAATTTATATTAAAATAAATATATAAAAATGTCACAAGGAATAAAATTTCATCTAATCATAGATTTATTTTTCTCATTCACTATCAATAATTATGTTTATATTTAAGAATCTATGGGTGACACAAACAACCCCTCAAAGTGCTATGGAAAACTGGTTTTCTAAAAAATAACTTTTTATTCAATAAAGAATTTTTATTTGAAGATCAAGTAAATTTTGATTAAAAGGGAATATATTAATTAATATTTAATATGAATAAAATTTTCATAGTTTTACACCTCTCCAATCAAAATGACTATTTTAAATTTCTACAAATGAAAATATTTTTTTATTTAAAAATTGTTACAATTTCTATTATATCAATAAATATTTCTCTAAAAAATCAAAAAAATTAATAATTTTCTATTATTTATATGATGATTTCACATTTTATATAACATTAATACAATTAAAATTCAATTTCACAGAATGGGATATTTAATCTTGGTGATTAATTTAATGAAATTAATAAATTTAGTTTTATTTAAAGGGAAATATGTCAAAAAAATATAAGTATGTTACAGATGATATGTTGTAGAGATGTTTGGGTCCGAACCCATTAAGCTGGGATTATACTTGGATATGAAAATAATTTTATTTTTCTTCTTATTTTTGTACAAATCCTTCTATATATGGATACAGATAATAAATTCCCACTTGATTTTTATTCTATATTATTTCATCAAAATACAAAACTGAAAGTTAATATATGGAAAAATAATCCATTGTAATTATTATAACTCCATTATCAGAGATCAAATGTATTTATTTATTAAATTGGAATAATATATTAAGGGTCTCATCCTTATCAATATATTTGTTGCATATCCATGAATAATTGAATACATACATGATATGTATTTAACATTGGAAATTAAATATTGAACATAACAAAAGAAAATGTTTGAAATCCTTGAAATTCATTCATGTTTTTTTAATGTGATGGGGAAAGAATACCAAATATTTGTTAGATCAAATTTTTGTGAGAGCTGTCTATAATGTAATATATTATTAATAAATATGTCATAATGAATATTATTTGGGAACTAATTAAAAAAATATGTCATTTAATCTATAACTCTAGGAAAAATTTAATACATGGATAATAGAATATACAATAATATCATGCATAATAGTAACTATATTATCAATGAAGGGAATTAAAAAAGATGGAGTTCATGATATAGAAAATCATGATATCATTACCTCGACAGCCTAGTGATTATTAAATACTAATTATGAAAATTCATACAACAAAACCACTTTTAACAAGGATGACCCACCGGTTTGTCTCATGAGATCTATTGATGATTATAGGGGATATAATATTATGGTACCCACCCATAACTTCATGTATAAATTATTACTCATATATTTAATGATCAGTTAAATATATATGCAATATCCATTATAAGAAAAAGTCTGTATTGAATAACTAATAATGAATTATAATATTTCCTAACCAAACAAATAATAATAAATGTAAAACACTACAAATTGAAATATTCTATGATTTTGGTGGTAAACACATCAATAGTAAAATGAATATTGATATTAAACAGAAATTTAATTTCTAATAATAACTAGAATGTGAAGGATTCAATATAAAATTAATAACCAAAAAAATTAATAGATCAAAGATCTCCATATATTCTTCTGGAATATATGATTTGTATCCAAATCAAGTAGTTTGGAAAGATAATGAAAATGATGTTTAAATATTTAAATATTATTTGGTTAAATATTATTATTTGTAAAACCATTTTATACTATTAGAATAATCTAAGGGTGTAAAATAGTTATGATGGATTGAATATATATTAAATTTGAATACATTAAAACAAATTCTATTCTGTTTTAATAAAAATTGTTTGAAAAAATATTTATGAAAAAATATTATCATAATTCCATTTATATTTTTTAAAAATTAAATATTAATAAAAAGTTACCTTTTGTTAATTAAACATAACTTGTTAAAAATCAGTGTTTAAAAACATGGACTAATGAAAACAATCCTAACTATAATAGATATAATGTCGGTTTTTATATTAATAATTTCTTTTATTGATTCAAAAATTAATGAAAGGTAAATTAAGTATAATATATTAAGACAATATAAATATCATAAGTATAAGATTATTACTAAATATTATGATGAATAATTCATATGTTCCCTTTAAAGGAATCACTAACAATCCAAAAATGAGATTAATAAAATTACGGTTTCACTATTTGTCGAATTTTAAATTGTAATCCCATGAATTAATATTCATTAAATTAATACATAACAATAAATGATAAATTCCTATCAGTGTTATTTTAAAAAAAATATAGTATATAACAATAATAAAAAAATATATGCATATTGCTAAATATGTCTAAATTGGGTGGAAGTTGAGAAGAAAATCCCTGCCCATGTGTTTCCCCAAAATTGAAAACGCCTCAACCTCACATAAATTTTTTAAAAATTATATTCATTTTCAAAATATTGATATATATATATATATTAATTATGATACATATGATCCAATTAGAATATATTATCTCTTATTATGAGATAATCATTTATTGATTTTATTCTTTCAGGTTTTAACAAGATTATTTTCGGATGTATGTTTTTTCATGGATGATTTCGACATTATATGTTGATTATAGTTTCATAGTGTTTAAAAATTTGTAGATGATATAATTATCATATATATTAATTAACTATAATGTAATTAACATTAATGTAAAATGTAAATTAATAACAGATCACATTAAATCGTGGAGGTGGTAGTCGATGAGAATGAAAAAGTGACATTATATTTTTCATACATATTAGTAGGTATGGGGGTAGATATGATGTTATAATTATAAAAATAATTTTTTTTATTATTTTACAATTATAAATAGTATATCTATATTTATAACGACTCATAATATATTTTTATGAAAAAGGATTTATACCACAATGTGGATACAGTAAGCCATACTTATTCACGATTGATGTTTTATCGTTCTATAGGAAGTATAAAAGGAGGAAAGCGGTTTACCGTAAATCCCTATAACATTTTTGTATATTTATTTTAATGTATTAATTATTTAAAAAATTTACAATATATTTAGATGATTTAAAATAAGAAATAAATATATAAGATCTATTAATGATTATTACCTCTTATTTGGTAACATTCATTTAGATCCCATCTTAAGGGATTTTGGTTGGAATTTTGTATGGGAAAAAAACTCTTCGTAAAAGATATGGATGTTTAATAGAGTGATTTTTGGGGCTTGTTGAAAATTTATTTTCAATTTGGTGAAAATAAAATATAAGAGGACAATCCTATTATAAGTTCATAGTATGTTATTCTTTCAATTTCCTAATTTATTAAATTTATATAAACCATTTTTCTTATCTCAAAGGATAAATTTTATTATAAATATATGGTATTATAATTAATAGTTGTTATAATCTAAAAAAATAAAATTTGGACAATTTTACGTTATTTGTTCACAGTAGTATATTTTTTAACCCCCCATTAACCCTTTTGATATTTAACACGATAACAATCTTTATTTAACTATACAATCGATGAAATATAACATAAATAGAAAATTGTCTAATGAATTGACAAGGGATGAATTATTAGACCATATATTATACCAATTTCCTTGTTCAATATTTTTATGACTTTTAAATAATTTTATATTATTGTATGTTATGAAAATACCATTAATTTCATTTTCAGTGAAATTCATTTATATTGACATTAAAAACATAAATGAATAATTGAATTCAAATATAATAAAATAAAATAAATAAATAATATGACATTTATTCCTATAAAATTATTGGAATGTTATAATTCATAAAAAAACATAATAATTTCATATTTTGTTAAAACGTATATTTTATTTTTCAGTTACTTTAATAAATAATCTATCAGTTTCATTAAGAATTTTTCCTATTTTTGCTCAAAATTAAAATTTAAAATATATTAAAATTATAAAAATAAATATATTATTTCTTAAATAAATGTTTATATTCATTAAAAACACATTGTTACACTTTTGGTAACATATAAATGAAATTATAATTTATAGAAGGAAATTTAGGAATTAACAATACTTTATATATAAAAATGTCATTACCATTGTAAATTGTCTCATAAATTCCAAAAATTTGAATTTTTCATATCTTTGGATGAATCATTCCCATAAAGTAAAATAAATTCAAGTATTGGTTAATGGAATATTCCTTTTCACGTTATCTTTGCATTAATTACCCAATATTCCTTTTATTGATATAAAAAATTTTACCGCGGTTATAAGTCATAATGCTTTAGAAATAATTTGTCGAAAAAATATGAATATAATGAATATATATTTGGTATCTATTTTTCATGATTCAACAATGATTAGGGGAACAAATTAATTTCAATAAAAAAATATAAAATTATATGGAAAACAATATTTATATTATTTTTATTTAATTATAAAATAGAATTTATATCAAAATATTAAAAATTATTAATTAAAATTAAATTATTATAAATTAAATTCATAATAATTTTATTTATGAAAAATGAAAATTTTTAATATTATTTAGAAATTACATTATTTAATTAAAAGAAATAGTTATTTTAAAAAATTTGTATTATTAACACTTAACAGAACATTCCATCCAATCAAAAATATTAAAAAAAATCCCAATATTTTATTTATTTTAGGAAAAATTCAAATATGAAATTAATTTTTGAAAAATATAATTAAAAACATTATAAAATTGGTATTTTAATCAAATTATTCAATAAAACTATTTTCATAGGGATAATATTTCCTTCAAAATAAATGATTACTATAATTTGAGCTCGAGTGGTAAATTATTTCCTCTATAAAAAAATATATTCCTTGAAATTTTAAAAATGTAATATCGTGGGAAAAATATTGAATTCCATCACATCTATTTCTTTACGTTCCTTCATCACCTGTTCTATCTTATAATTTCTCCAGGGAACATTATAAGTAGATTCATCTGATTCCTTAACACTCATTACCTAGTGTCCATTATTTGGATATGTTCTTCAAAAAAGATAAATTGTTTTTCATTTATGATTCAACAACTACAAATATTTTTTTGAATAGGAAATTTACTTCCATAATATAGTGAAATGTAACACATAATGTACATTAGATATTTTAAGTGGCATTTTCAAACATTATTCCATGTATCCAATTCTATTTTGAATTTTAAAACGAATAATATATATGGGGATAAGATTTCATTTTTAATGAACCCTATAACAACCATCAGTTGGGATACATTCAATAAAATGTTTTACCGCACTATAAATTCCAAATATTTCCTTCAGTTATCAGCATATCAGTTTTTTCTAATATGAGAAGAATTAATATTAGTTTGATGCGTCTATAACAACATATTAATCTCCTCAATATAGTTTTAGATGAGATTATTTCATTCAAAAAATACATTTAAACAATTTGGAGTATGAAGCCTCTTTCTATATAATTTTTCATATGGTTCAATTTTAATAATTGAATGAACGACATTATAATTGGAAAACATGAAAAAATTTAAATAATAATCCCACAAAACCTGAAGGTCATTTTTTCAAAATCCCAAAATGTCTCCTATGGTTTTAATTGTTCGTTTATACTATCTATAGGTTTGATGGTGAAATGTAGTGATCAAATAAAGTTCTTTATCTATAGCATAATGAAGTCATTTTGATAATTTCTATATAAATTTTGGTTCACAATAAAACACAATTTAATGAGGTTTATTATTATGTATTAAAAATCATTAATATAGACATTGTTAAGGTTTTTTCTAGGTAACTTTTCTATTATAGTGGGGAATTTGTAAAATTTGTTCATCCGATCAAGAATAATCCATATTGATTCATTATTTAAAAAAGGTTTTTGATATATCTATGATAACAAGATCAAATTTTTAAAATTGAATTTGTATATATTTAATTACTCCTCTAGAATTGTTTCCTCCATCCCCCACATATTAATATACATAACATATAGATACATAATCAGTATTTCCAACCTTCATATATTTTCATAAAAAACATTCAATGATATATATATACATCTTGGGGCCTTAAGTGATTATATGTAAATTTGAGATATGTGAATCATATATTATTTCTATATTAAAATAAGGTATATTTGGAACACATAGACAGTTTCAATATTTTATGACACTATGTTCATATTTTAAGTCTTTATATTTTCTATCATTCATTATTGTAGTTGTCATTTGAAAATTCACATCGTCATGATGTTAATTTATTACCATTTGAAATGATTATTGTGTAGAAATTAATAGAAAAATTATTAAATATTATCCTTCCCTAACAATTCATGTAACCATAATTAATATATTAAAGAACAAAAGGTTTTCTCCATTCTCATTTTGGTCAAGAATAGTTGATCTTCTTGCTAAATATTTCTCCAAACATATACACCATTCATGGATTTTAGTGTTTGGAGAAATAGAAATCCATGACTATATGAAACATTCTTATTATCCTCATATTAATATATATGTATTAATTTTTTTGGGAACTTTGTATCTATGCATATATCTCATTATTCACAAAACAATAAAATATCTCTATGTCTTAAAATAATTTATTTTAGATGACAAATCAAGATCACGAGTTAGATATTTTAACTAATTAGTATTTTTCGTCTTTGATATATGAGAAATTATTTTATAATTTTCATAAATACACAACCATGGACCTTTATTGAGGGATTAATATATATAATTAAATTAATCATTTTCAAATGGTACAGTCAAAATTATGGAATTCACCAATTTCATCCTCTATTATTTATAACATTTTTCATATTCCACGGCACAAGTGAGCCTTACTATTTTACATGTATTCTTGGTTTATAGTTTTTTAAATTGGATAAAAATGAAAATTTTATTGATATTATCCTACTCGTCAAATGAAACTTTGCACTGGGTTTTTGTTCATTTGTGTAGGAAATTGTTTTTCTGCCTTTCTCATTATATGATAAATAGATATTACATCCATATGGATAGTATTGGTAATAAAATGAATATTTTTAATTCTTAATTCCAACATTATAAATTTCACATATAATATCTTTTCTGTTTGACTATCATGAAGGGTTTGAATGGGAAAATAATAGTCCTTAAATATTCTATGGTAAACCATGATATCTTCAACAAATTCCAAAAATATCAATATATTCCATGAATAAACTATTCAATTAACCCAAAAATATATGTTTAAATATTCAATATAAATGGAATTATTGTAATCACATAATTTTCATACATCATATAAATTTTTTCATCATAATTTATTTAGTTCTGGCAATAAAATGATGATAAATAGAATGAAGGGTAATTATTAAAAACATTTATCCTCATAAAATTGGTCAAACGATTCATCATTGTGAGATGAATTATATTTTTTTGATTATAATAATTGAATTTATTTCCCAATAATCAATGTGTAACCTCCTAGATCTATCATTCTACATATGGAAAAGAATATGGGCTCCTAGAAGTGGAACAATAGGGTATAAAAATCCCTTATCACACATCTACATTATTATTTTCATCAATTCTACTGATTAACCATAAAATATTATATATGGTGTATTTCATATTGATCTCACATCGATTAGTAAATCAATAAAATGCTAAAAATAATAATTTTGTTGTATGTCATAGTAATTCCTCGGGAATACATCTATGAATTTATTTATAATAAGTAAATCCACAATTTGAGGAAATTTTTTCTATATTTATATTTTTTGTTCTACTTTTCTCAAATAATAACATTCATAGGTTCTATTGGAATTCATCTAGACATAGCTCATATGATGATGTCTACCCTATAAAGACAATGAATTCTACATCATCATTATGAATCCGAATTTCTTACTCTTGGAAATTATTTTATAAATTATATTTTAAAATATAATAAATAATAAGTATTATGTATAAATAAGAAATGGTATAATAATAATGTCTTGAAATATGGTACATTTTTGTTTCGTATTGAGAACTGACTTGATGTTCCTTATTGTAGTGATATTTCCAAGAGGGCATTATTTTAAAACTATGAATTGATGTTTAGGTGAAATGTATAATTTTCAAATAATATAAAGAGGAATTAAAAGTGTACAAACATCAATAATCAATTAAATAATTTGGTAAATTTAGGTCTATGATTAAATTACCCACCACTATATCTTTTAGGAACATCATCCTGGGTTGTATTGATCATATATGCATGGAATTCACCTCATAGAAATATTTGGGTAGTTCCCCTTGAAATAGGAAATTTTGGTATCATTAACTACCATTTTCAATAATATTTAATCACTAAAAAATCAATTTATTTTTTCCCATGTCATTCATTTCCAACATTCCTCATAAAAACACACTCAAAATTGACTCCCATTCCTTTTAAACATTTTGAGGAAGCTTCCTTCCAAAATATTAAAATGATTGAAATTACTTCATTCCATTCTTATTATTTGAAATCTTAATTTTTTTATAATTTTCCACCAGAAATTTATTTTATTGAATTTCTATGATGAAATTTGAATATAAAATTCCACCCGTATTTTTATATCACATTATACCATTTTATCATATGATTAAAATCACTACGATACCCATTCCCAATAGTGGATTGGTTTATATACTTCAATGAAATGAAAAAAATATTCTCTAAAGATTATGTATATAATCCTTATAATAAATGGAGAATCATATTAATTATTTATCATACTATACAATATTTTATTTTTCATTTTTCAAAAATATGTGGATGTTTATTTTTATGTTAGTTGATTAATCATGATGGAAATTGTAAACAATGAATATTACATTGAAATGTATATACTATATAAGTTCTATATATTGTCCCCCGATAATATTTTATATCAATTTCAACCATTGATAAGAATAACCTATAAGATGATACAATACTAATATAAAATTTTCCTCTAAATTTCATCAATTTTATAATGATTTAATTTATAATTGCTTAATAAAATTATCATCTACCATGAGATACACAGTTCAATAAAAATATGGAGGCCTATATCACATTAAAATATTTATTATTGGTGGTTATTTAATATAATATTATTTTCCTGATATTTTAAATGTTATTAATCATGTTATGAGTCAACCTTTATAATATGTTTATAGTATGATCATCTCCCACACCAATTGTATATCATTGCTCAGTAGGTAAATCACCTAATTTTTGTGAGTATTGATTCGATTTAATATATTAGGTTCCATCACAACATTATAGACCATGTTAAATTATCTGATAATAATAATGTATTTTTAATCCTTATATAAAAATCCATTTAATGTAAAATAGTGTCCAACACTATATTAGACTAATATAATTCCCAGGATTCTAATGTTAATTTAAAATCTATTACCAATAGGTTTTTACTAAATATACTTTAATAAGAACTATAAAATCAAAAACTGAGTAACCAAGATATAATGGAATATAATATAGAATGTTGGGCTAGTATAGCGGTCTTCAATGACCAGATATATAGCATATTCCTATTTTAGATTGGAAATAAAATATATATCATAAATAGATGTTCACCTTGGTTGAAACTAATCGAATGATAATATCTTAAAATCACGGGGAACTAAATCAATATATGTTTAAGCTGAAATTCTCATTAAGGGTTAACTGCATTCTATGTAATTATTCATAAATATGACTTAATCAATATAGGACAATAAAAAATAGGGAAAAAATTAATTAAAAAATAACAATAGCCAAAATTGCTTCCATGGATAATAATAAATATTTTATTATCATAAATAATTATAAATAAAATATATGTGCATTGTATTCATAATCATGTACATCCTAATATATTAAATAATGGAATTTTATATCCAATTCGTTATTCCATGATATTATAAACTATGGGTAGGAATAAAGCCAAAACAAATTTAACCAGTCTAGTCAACTAGTTTATATGATGATACATCTCAATGGATCGAGGGGAAATATAATTCTAGCGGCCACCATTCACTACATAACCCATGAATTCCATATATTTTGAATGATCAATTAAACTTATAATAAATATTATGTATCAATAAATTCCTATATTGAATAATTAATAATGTAATACTATATTTCCCTAATCAATCAAATAACATTAAAAGTAAAACAACGTATATTAAAATGGTATATGGGTTGGGAATATTCATATAAATTATGAAATTAATATAAATATTTGATAAATTTAATTTTTAATGATAAAAATAAATTTATTCTCTTCAAATAATGTTATTTAAGGAAAAATTAATAATACATAAAAGATGAAAGCCCTTTCCTTAGAAATATACGATTTCTAATAATATCATCTTCTTTTGTTAAATTTAAAAAATTGAATAAAAATAGTTAAACAATATTTCTTTCATTATTATTTATTCCAAAACCATCCAAAACTTGTTTAATAATAGTATCATCTAAATTCATTATGATGTATTGAAAATATATTAACACCATATTTGTTTTAAAATTTTCATTGTGACTTTTTTTATTGAGAAAATAAAAAGTGAACCATATATAAACCAATAGAAATATTATTTTATATCCTTTAAAATTGTAAAATATCTCTTGAAATTTCATATGATTAAATAAAATATACATTTGTAATTTATTTTTGAAATATATGAACATGGATGAAAAATAAATACAATCAAAACAAATATAAGATCAAATTTTCTTTTAACCTATCATTTTCTAATTCAATTTTAAATGAAATGAATATTTTGGAGAAAATATGTGAAATTATTAAATACTTAGATGATAATAAATTTATTGGATCATAAAAAGGATAAAATTAAGTATTTCTTCAACTAAAATTATGGTAATCACAAAAATGAGATTGTTAAAATGAATCCTTAAAACATTGGAATGTTTTAATTTGAAACAATGTGATTGTGTAATATGTAATTCAAACATTAGATATGATGAAAAATATATATCCGTATTGTCAAGCTAAATTGGGTAGTATATAAAATAAATTCTTATATATATATATATATATGCATAATAATAAATTTGTCTCAATAGAGTGGAAATTTAGACAGAGTATATTACCACATATTTCCCCTTAGGTTAACTTGATTTATACTCATTTATAACGGCTTTAAAAATTTATTAATTTATAAAACAATTCATACTTATAATATCAAATATTATCATATTGTAAAATATTATCACCCATTCATTATTAATTTTCCATTATTATTACAAATTTCGGTTTAACTACTTTATTTTATTATGCATGGAATTTACAGAAGATACATTTAATTTACATTGATTATTGTTCTGTCAGATCTAAAAATTAAATCCTGATATTAATATATTATATATTCATTAAATATATCCATATTTTTATACTTTTATAATAAAAATGGGAAGACATATCACATCTCATGGTAGAGGTTCTAGTACCAAAATGTGCTTGAGCATTGTAATCATTTTTTTGACAGGGTTAATTGTATGTGGTTTGATATGAAATTATAATTATTCAAAAATAACTATTTCATAAATATTATATTCAAACATTATATAAATATTTTTAGTCATGCATTTAAAATATTTTGGATAAATTAATATATTACTATGTGGAGATGTTAATAAACATGTAAGAATGAGTGATGTTTTTTCTTTTTATAGATTAAAAAATTAGAGAAAAGGTTTTCCTCTTAATCGTAATAAAATCTAAATATATATATGATAAAAGATTATTTTTATTTGAATTGGTATAATATATTAAGAGAATTTATAATAAGGATGATTTTTTAATGGGTCGGTAAAGATTATGTCCTATAATTCGGATGAAATATTTTATATGTCTTATTAAGGGACATAGGGATGAAATTTTTGATGGAATATAACATATAGGTAATGGATATGGATTTTGATAAGAGAAAGAATTAGGTTAGTCATGAATTCGTTACCTCAACTCCTTATATTAAAAATAGATAAGGGGTGTGTAACACCCAATGATTTTTTGCATTATTTGTTTTTAAATAAATTTATTCTTTTGGATATTTTTCAATTCACACATAAAAAAATAATTTATTTTTATAAAAGAACTATGATTGGAATGAGTTAAATGAAAAAAACCTATCATTCTTGCACAACACACAACAATTATATTAACTTTCAAAATAGACAAACATTATTTTTTTCATTTTTTACACACAATGTCATGTTTCTTTAATAGATTATTCTATATTCAAGGGTGAGTTTTTCCAAACTAAAATATACAATTCAGAATATTTTTAAAATATTATTATAGCTACCACCCATCTATTGGAAATGTATTTTACCAAAATATTTCTTATATTTTAATAAATTGATTTACACATGTATAAAATATATATCCTTTGGTTACCAATTAGTATAATTGAATGTAAGAACTATTTGAAAATATTGAAAATACTTCTCCAAAAAAGAATTTTTTTATTTACAATAAAATATTATCATAATAAATTTAAAAAAAGTTATGATTAATTTATTAAATTAAATTTATATATTATAAATTAAATTAATATATTTGGTACTCTTCATATAGATTTTACTAGTATATGATATTAATAAATACAATTTTATGAATAAAAAGTTATATTTTTCAAATATATAATATTTTCACCTTTTAATGGAAAACCCATTTTAAAAATGATTTATGAAAATTATATAATTTTTATTTTAAAATATATATGAAATTATTTAAATTAAATTATTCTAATTTACATCAGGTGATTTTTTGGTACTTATATGAGAAACATAATTTTTTGATGAATATTAAAAAAAAATTGAATTTTAGGTCGGAATACCCTTTTCATCTAAATTATTTAAAAAGTTGAATTATGTTTTATTTTTTTGTTATATTTTAATTAGATCCAATATATATAAATTAACCAAATTATTTTCCTTGGAACTGATTTCATAATGACATTGGATTTCAAAACATTCCAATCTTATGGACCTTTTTACATTATACCCCTACATAGTTGTCCTACATAATAGATTAAATTTAAATTACATTATTTCACATCTATGATTGAAATTGGAAAAATTTGATTAAAATTTATAAATAATAATAATTTATAATTTATAATATGCTGAATTTATTATTTGAACAAAAATATTAGTGAAATTAAATAAAATTAATTATAGAGATTAAGATAAAAAAATAACATTACAAAGGACTAATCCCTCATAGTATTGAAATAACTATCATAAAATATTTTCTAAAATATATATTATGGCCACATATATACAATTTCCACAATTTTTTATAATTATAACAATTATTGGGGATACATTAGATTTGAAAATTGTAGGTGGAATCCCCACTTTTAATAAACCGAGATATTGCCACTCATGCTCCACTACAAAAGGCTCTCACCCCTCACACATGTTCTTACATCTCAGAACATTTTTATTGAAAAAAACACAAAACATTTACTAAAAAATCACTCCATTAATATTTTAATTCTATTTTTTATGAAATTTATCCGTGTAATGCCTTTGGGGAATCCTAAGGTGGTTACCCAATGTAGAGGTAACATCCATCCCCAAGAAATTTGTTTTTAGTTTCAGTCTCCACCCCCTAAAATCATACTATATTATGACCATAAAAAAATCAGTACCATAAATATATTTATTTTCTTTTATTCAATGTTTTTACCTACAATTACAGACATATCTTTCTATTATGTAACGAACATATAGGTCTTCTGTATATAAAACACCAGCCTCATGAAACTATGTTTTCAATTTTTCTTTTACCACATCTCATGGTAGGTATTTATAATAAAGACTATATTCAAATTATATATATTTGTGAGCTATGATTTATTTCTGCTTCTATAATTATTACATAACACAAGCCCTCATTATGAACATTTTTTGTAAATATGATAACATCGTTTGTCGAAATGTGGACTACTCTGTCCTCAAATTGATGTGATTCATTCAAACATTACAAAGATTGTATAAAAAATGGGTTAAGTTAAATTTTATTAGAAATAATACATAATAATAATCAATTCATTATATATATATATATATATATATATATCATTAAATATTTTTTTTAATACAACAACCAAATTTAAATAACGTTCTAACAATAAGAGGTAATACATTCTCCATGAAAAGTGTATTCCATTTCATATTATATATTTTATTTATTACTATTAATAAAAATATAATGAATATATATTTTATTTATATATTTTTTACATTCTTTAAATAATTAAATCATGATCTATGTTAGTGGACTAAGAATCACAGGTGAAAGCATTAACAGAAAACAATGTGGTTATCACCAAAAACATAACACTAACAAATAGTAATTAATTAATGGGAAATATAATGTCATAAGTGAATAATAAAGGATATTAAATATATGAATATGGTTATTTTGAATATTTATAAGAAACATATAATTATTATAAATGATGATAGAATTATTATGATGAGTTTCAAGACATATGGTGAGGTTTTTCTAACATCTCATTCATTTTCCATCAAACACAATACATGTTCACCTCATATATATTATATTGGGTTTTTTAATTCTAGTGGATATATTCTATTATTAATATAAATAAATTTATGGGTATTTAAATATCTAATTTATGAACTTTTTTGGGGTTATATGTTTCAAATGCTTCCCAATTTGGTATAGTAATTTTATAATAATCTGCCATCTTTTGGACACATTACATGTTATGTGCCTTTATATTAATGTATTTTGTATATTCGTCCATTGAATTGATATATAAGAAATATAATTAATTTTATTTTATTTTAATATTCATGAATTTATTTATTTCCATTTTATTATCATTCAATATTAAAAAAGTCATAACAATTTATTTTTTCTCATTATTCTTTGAGAATTTTATGATTATGCATCCATTGAAGAACATTTCTTATTAATATCTCAGGAAATCTCCTCAAATTTCATACCCTCTAGTAATTCATGTTATATGAATGTAATAATAACATTTTTCAACACTATCATCCTTATAATTATTAAAAATATGTTTTTTAATATGACTTTATTTCTATTTTTGTTCTATAATAAATGTTATTTCAAAAACCATGTTTTTTTTAAAATTTCATAATTTTTTACTATTTTCCTATAATGTCTAATGTAATGTTATAACCAAATATTTAAAATTTATAAAAAATATTTAAATGGAATTATCATATATTTTTCTAATCAAGGTAATTTTCAAAATATTATGGTGGGAAATAATTATTCGGCCTATACTAAATTACCCAACATCTTAACCATTATTTCCTCAATGAATCCTTTGTAATTTTATAAGGAATATTTTTAAGTAAAATACTTCCCTTATATTATTTAAATTTTATGATTAATAAAAATAAATGTATAAATGATTTTAAAAAATTTGATTTTGTTTATACATTGTTTTATTTTAGTTTCCATGATTCTTTTATATGTAATCAAAATGATATTTCAATATATTTTTTAAATAATATCAGTGGGTATATTAATTTTTTAACTTTTATTTTCGAATAAAAAAACTCCATCTCTTTTTGAAGTATCTTTTAGAAGTTATAATGAAAAACATTTTTCAAAATTATTTCAATATTAATTGTATGTTTTCTTGGTTATATAAAAAGATAATTATAATCGAAACGTTTTCTATAAAAATGGACTCAATGCGTAATACTTCTATTCCTCAGGATATATTTTTATAAAAAATTTATAATTAATATGAAATAAGTTGATATCTATTGATATATTCAGAACATCATGAGAAATTATCTAAAGATTCCATTCATATTATTTCATGGAATAGTTTTTGTTTTGAGGGAATTAGGCTTATAGAAGTAATTTCTTATTCACATATTATATTTTTATGAATAACTCTTCATTTGCATCAGTTATATGTTTATTATGTCATTTCCCTTTTCATGGGTTATATACTTATGATACAAACATCATTCCACAGGTTGTGAATTGATGAAATGATTATGAAAATAGTCTTTTCCTACCGGTTATGATATTATTACTAATTTATGATACCCTTTTTAATTCATGGGTAAATGTTCT
The DNA here is from genome assembly GCA_963277665.1 of Viscum album. Taxonomy (NCBI): domain Eukaryota; kingdom Viridiplantae; phylum Streptophyta; class Magnoliopsida; order Santalales; family Viscaceae; genus Viscum; species Viscum album. The sequence goes on from OY728128.1 coordinate 68,224,007, forward strand.
GATTTTTATGATCATATTTCATACATATGTGTGATTTAATTAATAGATGTGTGGGACCTATATCTCCATACAAAAAATTTGGTAAGGATTTATAACTAATTAGATAGACATGGATATAATAGTGAGTGAACATGGTTCCTTAAAAGAAATTTTCCACTAAGATTGTCGTGGGAGTAATTCACGAAAACTAGGATGGTTTGGATGTGAACCATGACCACAAAGATGGTATTGATAGTGAAACAGTACTAATAATATTGTCATGGCACCTGTGACTTGAATACTATTGAGATAATTTTATATGAATATCTGTGTACCAAAAACACAATTTCGTATTAATATGTTATGATTTCATAGCTTATCCTCCTGAATCCCTAATAATTCATTTATTATCAAATTCAAATAAATATTCCATGAATCATGTGTTTGATATTTGATATGTTGGGTGTGATATTCTAATTATATTTCTATGTTCTCTGGTCATTATGTTCCATATAACAATTCGGTATATTCTTCTTTTATCGTTACAGAGTATCTACGCACAACCAATTCCTATTTTTTACTTTCCCTAGGTTACAAATAATGGTTTTAGGTTTAAGTAATTTAAGGGGATATATTTTTGAATAAAAATTGAAGATCTCTCACAAGATTATAATATTTTTTCCCATGATTCCAGGACACTAAAAAATTAATCTCCTTGGGAATTTTTTTTTGAAATGTGTTGAATATTAATCAAATATGATTTGATATCCATGAATATTTTGCCTGGGTAAATAAAGATGGTATCAAAGGAAAGGATTAGTCATCTTTGAATTCTTTTTTGAGAACACCTTATTGATATATCTACGTATGTTTTCATGGAAATTTCTAGGGGTGTCTCAAATGATAAGACTATGTGGTCCTAGATTTAAGATTAGGTGACATAATTTAGACACCTTATAAGTTACTTTTCTTTATTAAATTGTTTTAAAATATGATAAGTGTTTTATAAATAATTATTTATAATTTTAGTCAATAGAATAAAATATAATGAATGTGGTTAATGTTGAATGTGACAGAAAAATTGCTGATGAGAAGAAAAATGGGATGGTCAATGGAGTGAAGAATGTTGTGATAATTCCTTGTCTCTTTTCATGGAACATCATTAACAATGTGTAACTTATCCAAATCTATGACTTTTTAAATTTTATAAATACGTGTTAAATGAGATTTTTGGTAATGGAGACCATGGTGGATAGATGATTCAATTTCCATTAAATTAATAATTTGTAAAGAATCAACAAAGTGAATGTCGTAAAGGAGCACAAGAATTTTTTGATTGTGTAAAATAAGGAAATGAATCATGTAAATGAAAATACAAAATGACTGGTTTAGTTAATGAAATATATGGTAATATTGGCCTTGTAAATCCATTATAAAACGGTAATGTATTTAATTATTGAATAAATGGTAACAATGGAAATCAATATCTTATATGGAAAGCTATTAAAGACCATCATAATGGTGGTATAAGTAAGGGTTATATGGGTGATGAGGATGAGAATATATATGAAATGTGACAAGAAAGAGGTATTGTGTAACAATATGATTTGTTCAACTTATGTTTTAATTATGATATGTTATAATATATGTTTTAATATATTTTGATTATATAATTATATTATATTAATGCTGAAATATAAAAGGATTATTCATTTTATATTCATTTGTATTTTATTTAAAAGAATTCAATGAATAGTTACAATGGTGTAGAAAAATGATTTAATTGCACTAGAAGGTTCATGTAAACACATTATGAAGGTAAAAATAACTGTAAATATGTTCCTTATGTCAGAATAATATTATTTGGTTAAGGTTATTTCGATTCATACCATTTAAATTTGGTAGTACTAATTACCATTTATGTAATTAAGGAATTAATAAAAAATTGTTTTATTCAATCATTTATGATGTTTACAGAGTTTTTGGATTGAAGGAATTTATCCAATATACATTGGAATAAGGAATATTTCATGTTACCAATGAGGATTTAGAGTAATTCCAGTGATTTACATGTTTCAATAGAATACATGATGAATGAAATCACATTTTTGATATGTTATAGATAAGAGATTCTATTTCATATATGGTGGATCAATGTAAATAATATTTTGATAAATTTAGTTACCTTCTTTCAAGATGTTTGAACTTTATTCTTCAAACATATTATATAGTTAACTATTAATTGAATAGATTATGAAAATATTTATATAATTTATTGAGGATTAATGTATTATCTCACAATATGAGTATGTAATCATATTTTATAACATGAGATTGCATTTTTTATGATAAAAATGTATGGAATGTCCTATAATTCTTTTCATGGATCTCATGATATGTTAATGATTTAGTAATGAAAAATTCACCATTAATTCGTGAAATGTGAGATGAATTGGATTTTGATCCAATTAAAACAAAGTTAAAGTATTCTTAAACTTTTGTAACCATATCAATTCATCAATATTATTAAATAATAGGACAAATTATCTTTAAAAAATATATGATCCAATTACCATCATCTCTAATGACTAAAATGGCCCCTTTGATAATTTTATATTTATTTTTTTGTGATTGATTACATTCTCCTAACCTTGTTCTCAATCAATATCCATACGAACACTGTAGTTATGTTTATCTTCCATATCCAATTTGTCACATTCAAACTATTTTCTACTATTCATGAATCAAGTTATTTGTTACTTTGGGTAACTCTTATGTTTCTAAAAGTAACTTTTTAAAAGATGTAATTTTAATGATTTTTATTATGTTGGTTTATATAAAAAGAATCATTTATTTATTAAACATATGAAAACATGAGGAATTTCTTGCAATAAATTCATTTTGTGGGGGGTGGGGGAATAATTTTTCACTATGAGATATTAAGAATAAACTTTTTAGAATAAAGTTCATATTTTTTATATTTTCACATCATGCCACATTGAGTATAATAATTTATATAATCACTATGTTTGTATGGTGTTATATGAAACCCAAAATTAATATTTCATGTTAGAAAATAATTAGATTATATGAGGTAAACACGATAGTATATTCAACTTATGTTACAAAAAATGCCAATTTCTTTCGATAGCTTGTGTTACATGAATGTCCGAGCTTTACTAAACTGCAACAAACCTTTAATATTATCTTTAAAAGAATATTATAGCTACCACATATCTATTGGAATTGTAACATCACAGTTAAATAAATAATAAGACATATTCATATTTATTAAAAAATTTTAATTAAATTTTAATTTTATTTTGAAGGGGTTTCTATGTACGATAGCGTGCCCGATACGCAAAAATGAGTTTCTTTGAAATCTTACGTTACACGCTAGTAATATAATTTCAAATGGTAGTTAACACGTAGCCGTTGTACTAGCAGGAATGAATAGAAATAACTAACATACGAATATATATGTTTGTACATTTATCCAATAAAAGATAAAGGCTTAAAATAAGAAAGGAATTCAATTTTATACATAAATACATTAATATTCACTAAAAGGTTCATTTATCGCCTTTTGATGGCGAACCCTCTTTAAATATAGTTTTGGTCACTCTTATACATTCTTTTGGACCAAATAAAATCCTTCTTTATAATTGGGACATCAAAATTTACTTTGTGTATGTTTTTTTTATTCATCCGATAAAGTTCATTTTTTATGAATAAGTGAAAAATGTTGTATTTTAATTCAAAACCTCTTTTAATCTAATATATTTATATGATTAGATTATGTTTTGAATTGGTTTTAAAGTGAAACCATAAAATATTTTTACCATTTGATTCAATGGTGGACTTTGGAATTAATTTCACTTTGAAATTCGACATAAACAAATATCAATCTTTTGATATATATTGTTTCTTAAAACCACGATATTTTATTTGACAGTGGGAGTTAATTATTAAATTAATTAATTATACTTATATTCTATGAATTAGGAAATATAGACTTCATTTTTTGAATTCGTAATATCAAATATAGCATAGGGTGAATTTTTGGTAATTTTCTGAAAAACTTCAATTTTTGATGAATAGTGAAACCACTAAGTGGTACTTATAAAAACTGATTTTTCCGTTTCAGTGAAATTTTACCATCATTGTGTTTTGAATTTCAAAAATCCGACATACATGGTTGTCATTAAGAAATAAAATGTGGTTCAATGGGATTAAAATAATTTTTTGGGGAATAGTAACTTATTAAGTTCTTAATCGCGATTAAAGGTAATTAGTGTAGTTTAAGGTAAAAGTAATGCTGTTATAAAATGAGGTGAGCTTGAAACATGTCCTACCCTCATTGGTTGTGTCATGGGCGACCAAGACAGGCCATGGGTCAACTTGGGGACCCCATGGAGCAACTTTGGTTGGGAAATGACATAAATAACTTTTTATTTAATGTAAAAGAAAAATGACACAAACATAATATGTTTTACGAAAACAATTTTTACATGGGGTTATAAAGATCGGATTTTTTATTATAAATATTCATTGGAAATATAAAAGGATTTCATACATCATAGTAATTTGTTTATAATTTTTATACTTTAAAAATAATAATTTAATTATGACATCATGATGATGCAATGATGACCTCATTAATGAACAGTTTAAATAAAATGGAAAGATAATGTAAAATCTAAGAACTAAACATGTCCAAAAACTATTGGATGGGAATATTTCGAAGACTTATCATCTTATATTCGAAATATATCAATTTGGGTCCTTATAAATTCTAAACACTTTTTAAAATAAAATAATAGTTTAATGATTTCCAAAAGTGCCCCTCCTCTCCTCTTATAAAAGGCCCCCACCTCTACCTCATTTCACACACTCCTCAAGCCTTATGCTCGTCCATCCCCTGACCATTTACTCTCTCCACATACCTCTCCTCATCCTAGAGGATTCACTTTGGGCAGAATCCTTTCAAAGGAATCCTTTAGGCTCAAATCAAATGGAGTTACACTTTTAAAGGTAATTCATTCTCTCATGTTCATTTGTTTTATTTTGCTTCTCCAACCCCATAAACTCTTTTTATTTGCTACTTTTGTAACAACACCAGTATCTTCAATATAATAGAATGTTTTTATAAGATTTATTCGAGCTACACTCTCACACAACTACATAAAATGGTTAAAGAACATACGGTTTCCGTGGATGGCGAAATTCGGCCTCCCGAAACGATGATTGTTCAATACTCATTTAACACCTTCAAAGGTGGCCATTATGATGTCACTATTTTTATATATGATATATAATATGTTTATTCTCTACTTAAGATTCTGTATTTTACATTTATGGCATACCATTATTGTTTCCATTATTGGTAAACACGATATCTTCATTTTAGGAAGTGCGGACTACCGCCCCGTGAAAGTGATTTGATTCGTTAATACCATATGTGGGATGTGTAAAGGATAAATTTAATGATATTATATATTTTATTATACTGGAATTATAATATACTCTTATATCATTATGATTCCATTCCAGAAAATAAGAAATAGAAATGAAAGTAGCGTTCATGCGTACGTACGGCTTACTGTCTCCATGAATGGTAGATTTCATTTCTTACCTCTAAATGTGATGTAATATTATAAATACATGTATATGATGAATATATATGATATATATGTTATCCAAATCATTAATATCATTCTGTATATAACGAACCTTTGAACAAATTAACAACATGTAAGTGTAAGAAGTCAATTTTTGACTTAAGAACCAAATACCGACAAAATGAACATTATTAACTTAAATGATTACATGATGTTCAGGACATGGTATAAAAGGAATAATGAAAATGAAAAAGGTTCTTAAGCAAGTAGAGATTAACTCAAGTTTATTATTTAGGAGACTAAAGAACGGTCGGGTCAAATCGGATACGAGGTATGGGACTTCGTCTCAATCTCCTATCATTGAGGCATGTTTTATTTTATACAGAACTTTCTTTTATACGGTGTATAAACCCCTTTGACTTTTACGTTTATTCAAAAGGAATCTTTTTTATATGAAGCGTTTACTAAACGACAAAAGGGAATGTTTTTGTCGAACGTATGCGGCGACAACGACTTCTCCGCTGTCGTGGCCGTTATTTGAGTTTTGACTTCCTCTACAAGCCATACCTTCTTTTTAAAAGAAAAATAAATACTGTGTTTTAATTTTCTTTTATTTTGGTATCGAAAATGGGTTTCATAATGTTTGTATATCAATGTGTTGTATTGATATCTTGTGATTGAAAGGTGGGAATGTTATGTTTCCTTTATGCATGTTTTATGTGATATTATTATGTTGATGTTCTTGGGCATTATTATGAAAATGGGTGGTTCCGTGATAAACTAAGGGCGGGTGAGCCCGATATAGCTCTCCAATGCATTGGGTAATATGAAGGAGTGATACGTTAAGGTTTCTCCGAAGAGATTTAGGGAATATACTGTGATGGGTATTCCAAACATAACCAAGAGGGTTACTCCCTACGTAAGAATGTTATGAATGCCCCAAGGTACCTTTATGTCTTATGATTTCTATGATTTATTCATGATTTGATGAGTTATGTTAAAGTGCTTATGTTTTATAGGTAAAGTATGATCTCATCCTTATGTATATATGTACCCATGTTTCCTTTCCATATTTTTATATCCCTTACTAAGCTTTTTATGCTCATCCCACGTTTTTTTTGAAATGTTTTTCACAGGTCAAGAAATAATCCATGTTTTATTTTAAATATGTTTCCATTGATGGGAATGATGAATATTATCTTTATGTAACCACTTTGTTTATATGTGGAATGTAATGTATTAATTATGTTCTAATTCTCTAAAACTCTAAACCTGAAAGGATACTCAATGTGAATTATTCATTTAATTCAATATTAAGTAAGGTTTAAGGCCGGGGCCTTATAGTTGGTATCAGAGGTCGGTTTAGATAACTTTAGAAGTTAGAATTCTATGAAATGAATATCCAAATGTTTTTTATGGTAAAATTGAAATGATATAGCATTTAAAGACTACCATGTTGCTTCATCTAAGACATGTTTGTTCAGAATGGTTTTCTGCAGTGGAAACAGGGAAGTAGTGCTAGAAAGGCATACAGAAGGAAATAACCTTCCGAATCAGCATCCTGAGATGGTCATAATTGGTACTGAACTGTTTGTTGCAGTAATGGCACAGTTGACTCAAGCGATAAATGGTGGTTGTATCCATGCACGAGATCATCCAGATCAACCGCAGAAAAACATGTCAGTGGTGGAACATTTCATGAGGCAACATCCCCCATCATTCAGAGGATCTTCTGACCCTGTGTTTGCTGAAGGGTGGATTAAAGCACTGGAGAATATTTTTGATGTCATGGGGTGTTCATACAATCAAAAGGTTAGTCTTTCTATTTATCATTTCGAGGGTGAAGCAGATCAGTGGTGGTCGATGGTTAAAAATATCAGGGACGCTGATGAGATTGATTCTCTTGACTGGAATGAATTCAAAGTTATGTTTCTTGAAATGTATTTTCCTAAGGCTGTTCGGCTTAGGATGGAGAAACAATTATTGGAATTGAGGCAAGAGGAAGACTCAATGGCTACCTATGAAGAAAGGTTCACTCGATTGGCAAGGTATGCTCCAAATTTTATCCGAGACCTTGATAGTAAAATCAATCGTTTTTACTCAGGATTAAAGCCAAAATATCAAAGGGCATTAGCTTCTCGTGAGTTTAAAAGTTATTAAAAGCTTGTTCGATGTGATGAGAAGGTGGAAATGGAGTTTTCTGATGATCCATTGTTCTATAACAACCAATAGAAGAAGAGACCGAAGTGGCATGATAAAGGTAATAATTCTTCAAAAAAGTCTGATGGTAAGAAAACTAAGTTTGCAGTTTGTGATAAATGTGGAAAAAGGCATGCTAGCGAATATCTTCTGAATTCTGTAAAGTGCTACTGATGTGGTAAGATGGGACATAAGGCTCGTTATTGCACTGAAAAGGATCAAGGTGAAGGTAAGACCAAATTTTATTTACAGTTAGTGAAATGTTATAAGTTCAATGAGATGGGTCACTATGCAAACGAGTGTCCGACAAAGAGCTTGAGTGATGGGAAGCAGTTAGACTACAAGCATAAAGGGGTGGTGAAATCCGTTGCAACTAATTTAGCAGATGTTGGGCCTTCGAATTAAGTAGTATCAGGATTTGAAAAAAAGATTGGTGAATGCTCCAGTTTTGGCACTACCTTCCAGGAATGGTGAGTTTGTTATCTACAGTGATGCTCCATTGAAAGGACATGGTTGCGTCCTGATGCAGAATGATCAAGTAATTGCTTATGCTTCACGACAGTTAAAAACTCATGAGGTAAATTACCCTACACATGATTTGGAATTAGCTGTTGTTGTTTTTTCTTTAATAATTTGGAGGCATCATTTGTATAGAGTAAAGTGTGAAATATATACTGATCAGAAAAGTTTAAATTATATATTCACTCAGAAAGAGTTAAACATGAGACAGAGGAGATGGCTGGAATTAATCAAGGATTATGATTGTACAATTCATTACTATCCAGGAAAAGAAAATAAAGTGGCTGATGCTTTGAGTCGAAAAAGTAATGCTTCATTAGCAATGTTGCGTTTGGAACGTGATCCTTTGGTTAAGGATTTGATGAACTTTGGCATAGAAGTTGTTGGTGCAGGATGTTCTTCTGTTTTGTTTCAGGTAACAGTTAGATCATCTCTATCAGATAGAATCAATCAAGCACAGAAGCAAGATAGTGAGTTGCAGAAAAATGTAGAGCTGGTTCAGAAAGGTATGTTTCCTGAATTCAACATTGATAATGATTGTGTTTTGAGATTTGGGAAGAGATTGTGTGTACCTTGTGATTCATAGTTGAATAGAGAGTTGTTATGTGAAGCTCATAGTTCTCCGTTTTCAGTTCATCCTGGCAGTACTAAGATGTTTAGAGATCTGCGGGAGTATTACTGGTGGGATGGAATGAAAATAGATATTTCTGATTTTACTGTGAAGTGTTTGACTTGTCAGCAGGTTAAAGAAGAAAGGCAGTTACCGAAAGGGATGCTTCAGCCTTTATCAGTGCCAGAGTGGAAATGGGAGAATATATCAATGGACTTTGTTGTGGGATTACCAAAGACATCTCGAGGTAATAATGCAATATGGGATATGGTTGATCGCTTGACAAAATCTGCTCATTTCCTTCCTATTCAAGATAAATTCTCTCTAGATCAACTTTCTCATTTGTATCTTAAGGAGATAGTCAGGTTGCATGGAGTTCCCCTCTCCATTATGTCTGATCGTGATCCCAGGTTCACTTATAACTTTTGGAAAGGCCTTCAGAAGTCGTTGGGTACTAAATTAAATTTTAGTACAGCTTTTCATCCTCAATCAGATTGGCAGTCAGAACGAACAATTCAGACATTGGAGGATATGCTACGTGCTTGTTCTATGGATTATCAGGGAAGTTGGGACCAACATCTTTCTTTGGTTGAATTTTCATATAATAACAGTTTTCATTCCAGTATACAGATAGAACCATTTCAGGCATTATATGGGAAGCGGTGTCGAAATCCAGCTTTCTGGGATGAAGTGGGTGAAAGGAAGTTGATGGGACCAGAATTGGTAGAAGAGATGGCAGAAAAATTTCAGCTGATTCAGAAGCACATGAGAACAGCTCAGAGCAGACAGAAAAGTTATGCAGACAACAGGAGGAAGGATCTCTCTTTTGAGGTAGGTGATCATGTTTTTCTCAATGTTTCTCCATGGAAAAGTGTTATGAAGTTTGGTAAGAAAGGAAAGCTAGTCCAAGGTTCATTGGACCATACGAAATTCTGGAGAGAGTTGGATCAGTTGCATACCGAGTGGCTTTACCTCCGAGTTTATCTCAGGTACACATGGTTTTTCATGTTTCGATGTTGAGAAAGTATATGCCAGATCCATCTCATGTTTTGAGTCCAGAGGTAGTTCAGCTGGAAGAGAATCTATCTTACGAGGAACAACCGGTCCAGATTCTTGACCACAGGGAGCAGGTATTGTGGAGTAAGGTGATTCATCAGGTAAAGATTTTATGGAAAAACCATATGGTTGAAGAGGCAAATGGGAATCTGAAAATGCTATGAGGGATAAATACCCCCACTTATTCGATAAGTGAATAAAATTGCGAGGACACAATTCCCAAAATGGGGGAAGGATGTAACATCCCAGGTAAATAAATAATAATACATATTCATATTTATTAATATTTTTTTAATTAAATCATAATTTCATTTTGAAGGGGTTGCTATGTACGATAGCGTGCCCGATACACAACAATGAGTTTCATTGAAATCTTACGTTACACGCTAATAATATAATTTCAAATGGTAGTTAACACGTAGCCGTTGTACTGGATGGAATGAATAGAAATAACTAAAATACGAATATATATGTTTGTACATTTATCCAATAAATGATAAAGGCTTAAAATAAGAAAGGAATTCAATTTTAAACATAAATACATTAATATTCACTAAAAGGTTCATTTATCGCCTTTTGATGGTGAACCCTATTTAAATATAGTTTTGGTCACTCTTATACATTCGTTTGGACCAAATAAAATCCTTCTTTATAATTGGTACATCAACATTTAATTTGTGTATGTTTTTGTTATTCTTCCGATAAAGTTCATTTTTTTATGAATAAGTGAAAAATGTTGTATTTTAAATCAAAACCTCTTTTAATCTAATTTATTTATATGATTAGATTATCTTTTGAATTGTTTTTAATGTGAAACCATAAAATATTTTTACCATTTGATTCAATGGTGGACTTTGGAATTATTTTCACTTTGAAATTCGATATAAACAAATATCAATCTTTTGATATATATTGTTTCTTAAAAACACGCTATTTGTTTTGACAGCGGGTGTTAATTATTAAATTAATTAATTCTACTTATATTCTTTGAATTAGGTAATATAGACTTCATTTTTTAATTCAGAATATCAAATATAGCTTAGGGTGACTTTTTGGTAATTTTCTAAAAAACTTCAATTTTTGATGAATAGTGAATCCATTAAGTGGTACTTATAAAAACTGATTTTTCTGTTTAAATGAAATTTTTCCATCATTGTGTTTTGAATTTCAAAAATCCGACATACATGGTTGTCATTAATAAGTAAAATGTGGTTCAATGGGATTAAAATAATTTTTTGGTGAATAGTAACTTATTAAGTTCTTAACCGTGATTAAAGGTAATTAGTGTAGTTTAAGGTAAAAATAATGCTTTTATAAAATGAGGTGAGCTTGAAACATGTCCTACCCTCATTGGTTGTGTCATGGCCGACCAAGACAAGACATGGGTCAACTTGTGGACCCCATGGAGCCACTTTGGTTGGGAAATGACATAAATAACTTTTTTTAATGTAAAAGTAAAAATGATACAAACATAATATGTTTTACGAAACCAATTTTTACATGGGGTTATAAAGATCATATTTTTGATTATAAATATTCATTGGAAATTTAAAATGATTTCCTATATCATAGTAGTTTTCTTATAATTTTTAGACTTTCAATAAATTAATTTAATTATGACATCATGATGATGCAACGATGACCTCATTAATGAACATTTTAAATAAAATGGAAGGATAATGTAAAATCTAAGAACTAAACTTGTTCAAAAACTATTGGATGGGAATATTTCGAAGCCTTATCATCTTAGCTTCTAAATATATCAATTTGGGACCTTAGAAATTCGAAACACTTTTGAAAATAAAATAATAGTTCCATGATTTCCAAAAGTTCCCCTCCTCTCCTCTTATAAAAGGCCCCCACCTCTACCTAATTTCACACACTCCTCAAGCCTTTGGCTCGTCCATACCCTGCCCATTTACTCTCTCCAAATCCCTCTCCAAATCCTAGATTATTCCCTTTGGGAAGAATCCTTTCAAAGGAATCCTTTAGGCTCAAATCAAAAGGAGTTACACTTTTAAAGGTAATTCATTCTCTCATGTTCAATTGTTTTATTTTGCTTCTCCAACCCCTTAAATCTTTTTATTTACTTCTTTTGTAACAACACCAGTATCTTCAATATACTAGGATGTTTTTATAAGATTTATTTGAGCTACACTCTCACACAACTACATCAAATGGTTAAAGAACATACAGTTTCCGTGGATGGCGAAATTCTGCCTCCCGAAACGATGATTGTTCAATACTCATTTAACACCTTCAAATGTTTCCATTATGATGTCACTATTTTTATATATGATATATAATATGTCTATTATTTCCTTAAGATTATGTATTTTTCATTTATGGCATACCATTATTGGTTCCATTATGGGTAAACAAGATATCTTCATTTTAGGAAGTGCGGACTACCGCCCCCTGAAAGTGATTTGATTTGTTAATACCATATGTGGGATGTGTAAAGGATAAAGTTAATGATATTATATATGTTATTATAATGGAATTATAATATACTCTTATATCATTATGATTCCATTATAGAAAATACGAAATAGAAATGGAAGTAGAGTTCATGCGTACGTACGGCTTACCGTCTCCATGAATGGTGAATTTCATTTCTTACCTCTAAATGTGATGTAAAATTATAAATACATGTATATGACGAATATATATGATATATATGTTATCCAAATCATTAATATCATTCTGGATATAAGGAAACTTTCACCAAATTAACAACATGTAAGTATAAGAAGTCTATTTTTGACTTAAGAACCAAATACCGACAAAATGAACATTATTAACTTAAATGATTACATGATGTTCATAACATGGTATAAAAGGAATAATGAACTTGAAAAAGGTTCTTAAGAAAGTAGAGATTAACTCATGTTTATTATTCCGGAGATTAATGAACGGTCAGGTCAAGTCGGATATGAGGTATGGGACTTCGTCACAATCTCCTTTCATTGAGGCATATTTTATTTTATACACAACTTTCTTTTATACGGTGTATAAACCCCTTTGACTTTTACGTTTATTCAAAAATAATCTTTTTTATACGAAGCATTTAATAAATGACAAAAGGGAATGTTTTTGTCGTACATATGCAGCGAAAACGACTTCTCTGCCATCGTGACCGTTATTTGAGTTTCGGCTTCCTCTACTAGCCATACCTTCTTTTTAAAAGAAAAATAAATTCCATGTTTTACTTTTATTTTGTTTTGGTATCGAAAATGGTTTTCATAATGTTTGTATATCAATGTGTTGTATTGATATCTTGTGATTGAACGGTGGGAATGTTATGTTTCGTTTATGCATTTTTATGTGATATGATTATGTTGAGGTTCTTGGGCATTATTATGAAAACGGGTGGATCCGTGATAAACTAAGGGCGGGTGAGCCTGATATAGCTCTCCAATGCATTGGGTAACGCGAAGGAGTGAAACGTTAAGTTTTCTCCGAAGAGATTTAGGGAATATACTGTGATGGGTATTCCAAACGTAACCAAGAGTGTTACTCCCTATGTAAGAATGTTATGAATTCCTCAAGTTACCTTTATGTCTTATGATTTCTATGATTTATTCATGATTTGATGAGGTATGTTAAAGTGCTTATGTTTTATGGGTAATGTATGATCTCATCCTTATGTATATATGTACCCATGTTTCCTTTCCATATTTTTATATCCCTTACTGAGCTTTTTATGCTCATCCCAAGTTTTTTTTTGAAATGTTTTTCACAGGTCAATGGAATGGTACATGATATGATGATAGTGTCAAGGAAGTGTCAAGAAATAATCCATGTTTTATTTTAAATATGTTTCCATTGATGGGAATGAAGAATACCATCTTTATGTAACCACTTTGTTTATATGTGGAATGTAATGTAATAGTTATGTTCTAATTATCTATAACTCTAAACCGGAAAAGATCCTCAGTGTGAATTATTCATTTAATTCAATATTAAGTAAGGTTTATGGCCGGGGCCTTATAGTTGGTATCAGCGGTCGGTTTATATAACTTTAGGAGTTAGAATTCTATGAAATTATTATCCAAAAGTTTTTTTATGGTCAAATAGAAATGATATAGCATTTAAAGATTACCGTGTTGCTTCATCTAAGACATGTTTGTTCAGAATGGTTTTCCACAGAGGAAATAGGGAAGCAGTGCTAAGAAGGCATACAAGAAGGAAATAACCTTCCGAATCAGCATCCTGAGATGGTCTGAATTGGTACTGAACAGTTTGTTGCAGTAATGGCGCAGTTGACTCAAGCGATAAATGGTGGTGGTATCCATGCACGAGATCAGCCAGATCAACCGCAGAGTAACATGTCAGTGGTGGAACATATCATGAGGAAATATCCCCCATCATTCATAGGATCATCTGACCCTGTGTTAGATGATGGGTGGATTAAAGCACTGGAGAAGATTTTTGATGTCATGGGGTGTTCAGATAATAAAAAGGATAGTCATGCTATTTATCGTTTGGATGGTGAAGCAGATCAGTGGTGGTCGATGGTTAAAAATATTAGGGACACTGATGAGATTGATGCTCTTGACTGGGATGAATTAAAAGGTATGTTTCTTGAAAAGTATTTTCCTAAGGCTATTCGACTTAGGATGGAGAAACAATTCTTGGAATTGAGGCAAGAGGAAGACTCAGTGGCTACCTATGAAGAAAGGTTCACTTGATTGGCAAGGTATGCTCCAAATTTTATCCGAGACCTTAATAGTAAAATCAATCGTTTTTACTCAGGATTAAAGCCAAAATATCGAAGGGCATTAGCTTCTCGTGAGTTTAAAAGTTATGGAAATCTTGTTCGATGTGCTGAGAAGGTGGAAATGGAGTTTTCCTATGATCAAGTGTTCTATAACAACCAACAGAAGAAGAGACCGAAGAGGCAGGAGAAAGGTAAGAATTCTTCAAAAAAGTCTGATGGTAAGAAAACTAAGTTTCCAGTTTGTGATAAATGTGGCAAAAGACATGCTGGGGAATGTCTTCTATATTCTGGAAAGAGCTACCTATGTGGTAAGATGGGACATAAGGCATGTGATTTCACTGAAAAGTATCAAGGTGAAGGTAAGACCAAATTCGATTTACAGTTAGTGAAATGTTATAAGTGAAATGAGATGGGTCACTATGCAAACAAATGTATGGCAAAGAGTTTGAGTGATGGGAAGCAGTTAGACTACAAGCAAGAAGGGGTGGTGAAATCTGTTGCAACTAATTTAGCAGATGTTGGGCCATCGAATTAAGTAGTATTAGGAGTTGAAAATAAGATTGGTGAATGCTCCAGTTTTGGCACTACCTTCCAGGAATGTTGAGTTTGTTATCTACAGTGATGCTTCATTGAAAGGACTTGGTTGCGTCCTAATGCAGAATGATCAGGTAATTGCTTATGATTCATGACAGTTGAAAACTCATGAGGTAAATTACCTTACACATGATTTGGAATTAGCTGCTGTTGTTTTTGCTTTAAAAATTTGGAGGCATCATTTGTATAGAGTAAAGTGTGAAATATATACTGATCACAAAAGTTTAGAGTATATATTCACTCAGAAGGTGTTAAACATGAGACATAGGAGATGGCTGGAATTAATCAAGGTCTATGATTGTACAATTCATTACCATCCAAGAAAAGAAAATAAAGTGGCTGATGCTTTGAGTCGAAAAAGTAATGCTTTATTAGAAATGTTGCGTTTGGAATGTGATCCTTTGGTTAAGGATTTGATGAAATTTGGCATAGAATTTGTTGGTGCAGGAAGTTCTTCTGTTTTGTTTCAGGTATCAGTGAGATCATCTATATCAGATAGAATCAAGCAAGAACAGAAGGAAGACATTGAGTTGCAGAAAAAGGTAGAGCTGGTTCTAAAAGGTATGTTGCCTGAATTCAACATTGATAATGATTGTGTTTTGAGATTTGGGAAGAGATTGTGTGTACCTTGTGATTCACAGTTGAAGAGAGAGTTGTTATGTGAAGCTCATAGTTCTCCGTTTTCAGTTCATCCTGGCTGTACTAAGATGTATAGAGATATGCGGGAGTATTATTGGTGGGATGGAATGAAAAGAGATATTTCTGATTTTACTGTGAAGTGTTTGACTTGTCAGTAGGTTAAAGTAGAATGAAAGTTACCGAAAGGGATGCTTCAGCCTTTACCAGTGCCAGAGTGGAAATGGGAGAATATATCAATGGACTTTGTTGTGGGATTACCAAAGACATATCGAGGTAAAAATACAATCTGGGTTATTATTGATCGCTTGACAAAATATGCTCATTTCCTTCCTATTCGAGATACATTCTCTCTAGATAAACTTTCTCGTTTGTATCTTAGGGAGATAGTGAAGTTTCATTGAGTTCCCCTCTCAAATCTGTCTGATTGTGATCCCAGGTTCACTTCAAACTTTTGTAAAGGCCTTCAGAAGTCGTTGGGTACTGAATTAAATTTTAGTACAGCTTTTCATCCTCAATCAGATGGGCAGTCAGAACGAACAATTCAGACATTGGAGGATATTCTACGAGCTTGCTCTATGGATTATCAGGGAAGTTGGGACCAACATCGTTATTTGGTTGAATTTTCATATAATAACTGTTTTCATTCTAGTATACTGATGGGACCATTTCAGGCATTATATGGGAAGCAGTGTCGAACTCCAGCATTCTGGGACGATGTGGGTGAAAGGAAGTTGATGGGACCAGAATTGGTAGAAGAGATAGCAGAAAAAGTTCAGCTGATTTAGAAGCACATGAGAACAGCTCAAAGCAGGCAGAAAAGTTATGCGGACAACAGGAGGAAGGATCTCTCTTTTGAGGTAGGTGATCATGTTTTTCTCAAAGTTTCTCCATGGAAAAGTGTTATGCGATTTGGTTAGAAAGGAAATCTAAGTCCAAGGTTCCTTGGACCATACGAAATTCTGGAGAGAGTTGGATCAGTTGCATACCAAGTGGCTTTACCTCCAAGTTTATCTCAGGTACACAATGTTTTTCATGTTTCGATGTTGAGAAACTATATGCCAGATCCATCTCATGTTTTGAGTCCAGAGGTAGTTCAACTGGAAGAGAATCTATCTTACGAGGAACAACCGGTCCAGATTCTTGACCACAGGGAGCAGGTATTGCGGAAGAAGGTGATTCATCAGGTAAAGGTTTTATGAAAAAACCATATGGTTGAAGAGGCAACATGGGAATCCGAAAATGCTATGAGGCATAAATACCCCCACTTATTCGATAAGTGAATAAAATTGCGAGGACGCAATTCCCAAAAGGGGGGAAGGATGTAACATCCCAGGTAAATAAAGAATAAGACATATTCATATTTATTAATATTTTTTAATTAAATATTAATTTTCTTTTGAAGGGGTTGCTATGTACGATAGCGTGCCTGATACGCAACAATGAGTTTCTTTGAAATCTTATGTTACATGCTAATAATATAATTTCAAATGGTAGTTAAAACGTAGTCGTTGTACTGGCAGGAATGAATAGAAATAACTAAAATACGAATATATATGTTTTTACATTTATCCAATAAAAGATAAAGGCTTAAAATAAGAAAGGAATTCAATTTTATACATAAATACATTAATATTCACTAAAGGGTTCATTTATCGCCTTTTGATGGCGAACCCTCTTTAAATATAGTTTTGGTCACTCTTATACATTCTTTTGGACCAAATAAAATCCTTCTTTATAATTGGGACATCAACATTTACTTTGTGTATGTTTTTGTTATTCTTCCGATAAAGTTCATTTTTTTATGAATAAGTGAAAAATGTTGTATTTTAAATCAAAACCTCTTTTAATCTAATTTATTTATATGATTAGATTATCTTTTTAATTGGTTTTAAAGTGAAACCATAGAATATTTTTACCATTTTATTCAATGGTGGGCTTTGGAATTAATTTCACATTGAAATTCGACATACACCAATATCAATCTTTTGATATATGTTGTTTCTTAAAAACACGCTATTTGTTTTGACAGTGGGAGTTAATCATTAAATTAATTAATTCTACTTATATTCTTTTAATTAGGTAATATAGACTTCATTTTTGAATTCGGATTATCAAATATAGCTTAGGGTGAATTTTTGGTAATTTTCTGAAAAACTTCAATTTTTTATGAATAGTGAAACCACTAAGTGGTACTTATAAAAACTGATTTTTCCGTTTAAATAAAATTTTTCCATAATTGTGTTTTGAATTTCAAAAATCCAACATAAATGGTTGTCATTAATAAGTTAAATGTGGTTCAATGGGATTAAAATAAATTTTTGGTGAATTGTAACTTATTAAGTTCTTAATCACGATTAAAGGTAATTAGTGTAGTTTAAGGTAAAAATAATGCTTTTATAAAATGAGGTGAGCTTGACACATGTCCTACCCTAATTGGTGGTGTCATGGCCGACCAAGACAAGCCATGGGTCAACTTGTGGACCCCATGGAGCCACTTTGGTTGGGAAATGACATAAATAACTTTTTATTTAATGTAAAAGTAAAAATGACACAAACATAATATGTTTTACGAAACCAATTTTTACATGGGGTTATAAAGATCAGATTTTTGATTATAAATAGTAATTGGAAAGCTAAAAATATTTCCTACATAATAGTATTTTTCTTATAATTTTTATACTTTAAATAAATTAATTTAATTATGACATCATGATGATGCAACGATGACCTCATTAATGAACAGTTTAAATAAAATGGAAAGATAATGTAAAATATAAGACCTAAACTTGTCCAAAAACTATTGGATGGGAATATTTCGAAGACTTATCATCTTATATTCTAAATATATCAATGTGGGATCTTATAAATTCGAAACACTTTTGAAAATAAAATAATAGTTTCATGATTTCCAAAAGTACCCCTCCTCTCCTCTTATAAAAGGCCCCCACCTCTACCTCATTTCACACACTCCTCAAGCCTTTGGCTCGTCCATCCCCTGACCATTTACTCTCTTCACATCCCTATCCACATCCTAGAGGATTACCTTTGGGAATAATCCTTTCAAAGGAAGCCTTTGGGCTCAAATCAAAAGGAGTTACACTTTTAAAGGTAATTCATTCTCTAATGTTCATTTGTTTTATTTTGCTTCTCCAACCCCTTAACTCTTTTTATTTACTTCTTTTGTAACAACAACAGTATCTTCAATATACTAGGAAGTTGTTATAAGATTTATTCGAGCTACACTCTCACACAACTACATCAAATGGTTAAAGAACATACGGTTTCAATGGATGGCGAAATTCTGCCACCCGAAACGATGATTGTTCAA
Organism: Viscum album; assembly: GCA_963277665.1. NCBI lineage: Eukaryota > Viridiplantae > Streptophyta > Magnoliopsida > Santalales > Viscaceae > Viscum > Viscum album. The sequence goes on from OY728128.1 coordinate 68,243,275, forward strand.
TACTCATTTAACACCTTAAAAGGTGGCCATTATGATGTCACTATTTTTATATATGATATATAATATGTTTATTATTTCCTTAAGCTTCTGTATTTTTCATTTATGGCATACCATTATTGTTTCCTTTATTGGTAAACACGATATATTCATTTTAGGAAGTGCGGACTACCGCCCCCTGAAAGTGATTTGATTCGTTAATACCCTATGTGGGATTTGTAAAGGATAAAGTTAATGATATTATATATGTTATTATACTGGAATTATAATATACTCTTATATCATTATGATTCCATTCCAGAAAATATGAAATATAAATGGAAGTAGCGTTCATGCGTACGTACAGCTTACCGTCTCCATGAACGGTGCATTTCATTTCTTACCTCTAAATGTGATTTAATATTATAAATACATGTATATGATGAATATATATGATATATATGTTATCCAAATCATTAATATCATTCTGGATATAATGAACCTTTGACTAAATTAACAACATTTAAGTGTAAGAAGTCTATTTTTGACTTAAGAACCATATACCGACAAAATGAACATTATTAACTTAAATGATTACATGATGTTCATAACATGGTATAAAAGGAATAATGAACTTGAAAAAGGTTCTTAATAAAGTATAGATTAACTCATGTTTATTATTCTGTAGATTATAGAACGGTCGGTTCAAGTCGGATACGAGGTATGGGACTTCGTCACAATCTCCTTTAATTGAGACATATTTTATTTTATACACAACTTTCTTTTATACGGTGTATAAACCCCTTTGACTTTTACATTTATTCAAAAGGAATCTTTTTTATACGAAGCATTTACTAAACGACAAAAGGGAATGTTTTTGTCGTACGTATGCGGTCACAATGACTTCTCTGACGTCGTGACCGTTATTTGAGTTTAGGCTTCCTCTACTATCCATACCTTCTTTTTAAAAGAAAAATAAATACCATGTTTTACTTTTCTTTTGTTTTGGTATCAAAAATGGTTTTCATAATGTTTGTATATCAATGTGTTGTATTGATATCTTGTGATTGAAAGTTGGGAATGTTATGTTCCCTTTATGCATGTTTTATGTGATATGATTATGTTGAGGTTCTTGGGCATTATTATGAAAACGGGTGGATCCGTGATAAACTAAGGGCGGGTGAGCCCGATATAGCTCTCCAATGCATTGGGTAACGCGAAGGAGTGAAACGTTAAGTTTTCTCCGAAGAGATTTAGGGAATATACTGTGATGGGTATTCCAAACATAACCAAGAGGGTTACTCCCTATGTAAGAATGTTATGAATTTCTCAAGTTACCTTTATGTCTTATGATTTCTATGATTTATTCATGATTGATGAGGTATGTTATAGTGCTTATGTTTTATGGGTAAAGTATGATCTCATCCTTATGTATATATGTACCCATGTTTCCTTTCCATATTTTTATATCCATTGCTGATCTTTTTATGCTCATCCCATGTTTTTTTTTGAAATCTTTTTCACAGGTCAATGGAAAGGTACATGATATGATGATAGTGTCAAGGAAGTGTCAAGAAATAATCCATGTTTTATTTTAAATATGTTTCCATTGATGGGAATGAAGAATACTATCTTTATGTAACCACTTTTTTTATATGTAGAATGTAATGTAATATTTATGTTCTAATTCTCTATAACTCTAAACCTGAAAATATCCTCAGTGTGAATTATTCATTTAATTCAATATTAAGTAAGGTTTAAGGCCGGGGCCTTATAGTTGGTATCAGAGGTCGGTTTAGATAACTTTAGGAGTTAGAATTTATGAAATGATTATCCAAATGTTTTTTTATGGTCAAATTGAAATGATATAGCATTTAAAGATTACCATGTTGCTTCATCTAAGACATGTTTGTTCAGAATGGTTTTCCGTAGAGGAAACAGGGAAGCAGTGCTAGGAAGGCATACAAGAAGGAAATATCCTTCCGAATCAGCATCCTGAGATGGTCAGAATTGGTACTGAATAGTTTGTTGCAGTAATGGCGTAGTTGACTCAAGCGATAAATGGTGGTGGTATCCATGCACGAGATCAGCCAGATCAACCGCAGTGTAACATGACAGTGGTGGAACATTTCATGAGGCAACATCCCCCATCATTCATAGGATCATCTGACCCTATGTTAGCTGAAGGGTGGATTAAAGAACTGGAGAAGATTTTTGATGTCGTGGGGTGTTCAGACAATCGTAAGGTTAGTCTTGCTATTTATCATTTGGAGGGTGAAGCAGATCAGTGGTGGTCGATGGTTAAAAATATCAGGGGCGCTGATGAGATTGATGCTCTTGACTGGGATGAATTAAAAGGTATGTTTCTTGAAAAGTATATTCCTAAGGATGTTCGACTTAGGATGGAGAAACAATTCTTGGAATTGAGGAAAGAGGAAGACTCAGTGGCTACCTATGAAGAAAGGTTCACTCGATTGAAAAGGTATGCTCCAAATTTTATCTGAGACCTTAAAAGTAAAATCAATCGTTTTTACTCAGGATTAAAGCCAAAATATCGAAGGGCATTAGCTTCTCGTGAGTTTAAAAGTTATGAAAAGCTTGTTCGATGTGCTGAGAAGGTGGAAATGGAGTTTTCCTATGATCAAGTGTTCTATAACATCCAATAGAAGAAGAGACCGAAGAGGCAAGAGAAAGGTAAGAATTCTTCAAAAAAGTCTGATGGTAAGAAAACTAAGTTTCCAGTTTGTGATAAATGTGGCAAAAGGCATGCTGGGGAATGTCTTCTGTATTCTGGAAAGTGCTACCGATGTGGTAAGATGGGACATAAGGCACGTGATTGCACTGAAAAGGATCAAGGTGAAGGTAAGACCAAATTCGATTTACAGTTAGTGAAATGTTATAAGTGCAATGAGATGGGTCACTATGCAAACGAGTGTCTGAAAAAGAGCTTGAGTGATGGGAAGAAGTTACACTACAAGCAGAAAGGGGTGGTGAAATCCGTTGCAACTAATTCAGCAGATGTTGGGCCATCGAATTAAGTAGTATCAGCAGTTGAAAATAAGATTGGTGAATGCTCCAGTTTTGGCACTACCTTCCAGGAATGTTGAGTTTGTTATCTACATTGATGCTTCATTGAAAGGAATTGGTTGCGTCCTAATGCAGAATGATCATGTAATTTCTTATGTTTCACGACAGTTGAAAACTCATGAGGTAAATTATCTTACACATGATTTGGAATTAGATACTGTTGTTTTTGCTTTAAAAATTTCGAGGCATCATTTGTATAGAGTAAAGTGTGAAATATATACTGATCACAAAAGTTTAAAGTATATATTCACTTAGAAAGTGTTAAACATGAGACAGAGGAGATGGCTGAAATTAATCAAGGATTATGATTGTACAATTCATTACCATCCAAGAAAAGAAAATAAAGTGGCTGATGCTTTGAGTCGAAAAAGTAATGATTCATTAGCAATGTTGAGTTTGGAATGTGATCCTTTAGTTAAGGATTTGATGAACTTTGGCATAGAATTTGTTGGTGCAGGAATTTCTTCTGTTTTGTTTCAGGTATGAGTGAGATAATCTATATCAGATAGAATCAAGAAAGCACAGAAGTAAGACATTGAGTTGCAGAAAATGGTAGAGCTGGTTCCGAAAGGTATGTTGCCTAAATTAAACATTTATAATGATTGTGTTTTGAGATTTGGCAAGAGATTGTGTGTACCTTGTGATTCACAGTTGAAGAGAGAGTTGTTATGTGAAGCTTATAGTTCTCCATTTTCAGTTCATCCTGGCAGTACTATGATGTATAGAGATCTTCGGGAGTATTACTGGTGGGATGGAATAAAAAGAGATATTGCTGATTTTACTGTGAAGTGTTTGACTTGTCAGCAGGTTAAAGCAGAACGAAAGTTACCGAAAGGGATTCTTCAGCCTTTACCAGTGCCAGAGTGGAAATGGGAGAATATATGCATGGACTTTGTTGTGGGATTACCATAGGCATCTCGAGGTAATAATGCAATCTGGGTTATTATTGATCTCATGACAAAATATGCTCATTTCCTTCCTATTCGAGATACATTCTCTCTAGATCAACTTTCTCGTTTGTATCTTAAGGTGATAGTCAGGTTGCATGGAGTTCCCCTCTCCATTGTGTCTGATCGTGATCCCAGGATCACTTCTAACTTTTGTAAAGGCCTTCAGAAGTCGTTGGGTACTGAATTAAATTTTAATACAGCTTTTCATCCTCAATCAGATGGGTAGTCAGACCGAACAATTCAGACATTGGAGGATATGCTACGATCTTGTTCTATGGATTATCATGGAAGTTGGGACCAACATCTTTCTTTGGTTGAATTTTCATATAATAACAGTTTTCATTCCAGTATACAGATGGCACCATTTCAGGCATTATATGGGAAGCAGTGTCAAACTCCAGCTTTCTGGGATGAAGTGGGTGAAAGGATGTTGATGGGACTAGAATTGGTAGAAGAGATGGCATAAAAAGTTTAGCTGATTCAGAAGCACATGAGAACAGCTCAGAGCAGGCAGAAAAGTTATGCGGACAACAGGAGGAAGGATCTCTCTTTTGAGGTAGGTGATCATGTTTTTCTCAAAGTTTCTCCATGGAAAAGTGTTATGAGATTTGGTTATAAAGGAAAGCTAAGTCCAAGGTTCATTGGACCATAAGAAATTCTGGAGATAGTTGGATCAGTTGCATACTGAGTGGCTTTACCTCCAAGTTTATCTCAGGTACACAATGTTTTTCATGTTTCGATGTTGAGAAAGTATATGCCAGATCCATCTCATGTTTTGAGTCCAGAGGTAGTTCAGCTGGAAGAGAATCTATCTTACGAGGAACAACCGGTCCAGATTCGTGACCACAGGGAGAAGGTATTGCGAAATAAGGTGATTCATCAGGTAAAGGTTTTATGGAAAAACCCTATGGTTGAAGAGGCAACATGGGAATATGAAAATGCTATGAGGGATAAATACCCCCACTTATTCGATAAGTGAATAAAATTGCGAGGACGCAATTCCCAAAAGGGGGAAAGGATGTAACATCCCAGGTAAATAAAGAACAAGACATATTCATATTTATTAATATTTTTTTAATTAAATATTAATTTTCTTTTGAAGGGGTTGGTATGTACGATAGCGTGACTGATACGGAACAATGAGTTTCTTTGAAATCTTACGTTACACGCTAATAATATAATTTCAAATGGTAGTTAAAACGTAGCCATTGTACTGGCAGGAATGAATAGAAATAACTAAAATACGAATATATATGTTTGTACATTTATCCAATAAAAGATAAAGGCTTAAAATAAGAAAGGAATTCAATTTTATACATAAATACATTAATATTCACTAAAAGGTTCATTTATCGCCTTTTGATGGAGAACCCTCTTTAAATATAGTTTTGGTCACTCTTATACATTCTTTTCGACCAAATAAAATCCTTCTTTATAATTGGGACATCAACATTTACTTCGTGTATGTTTTTGTTATTCTTCCAATAAAGTTCATTTTTTATGAATAAGTGAAAAATGGTATATTTTAATTCAAATCCTCTTTTAGTATAATTTATTTATATGATTAGATTATCTTTTGAATTGGTTTTAAAGTGAAACCATAAAATATTTTTACCATTTTATTCAATGGTGGGCTTTGGAATTAATTTCACTTTGACATTCGACATAAACCAATATCAATCTTTTGATATATATTGTTTCTTAAAAACACGCTATTTGTTTTGACATCGGGAGTTAATTATTAAATTAATTAATTCAACATATATTCTTTGAATTAGGTAATATAGACTTCATTTTTGAATTCGGATTATCAAATATAGCTTAGGGTGAATTTTTGGTAATTTTCTGAAAAACTTCAATTTTTGATGAATAGTGAAACCACTAAGTGGTACTTATAAAAACTGATTTTTCCGTTTAAATAAAATTTTTCCATCATTGTGTTTTGAATTTCAAAAATCCGACATACATGGTTTTCATTAAGAAGTAAAATGTGGTTCAATGGGATTAAAATAATTTTTTGGTGAATTATAACTTATTAAGTTCTTAATCGCGATTAAAGGTAATTAGTGTAGTTTAAGGTAAAAATAATGCTTTTATAAAATGAGGTGATCTTGACACATGTCCTACCCTCATTGGTTGTGTCATGGCCGGCCAAAAAAGCCATGGGTCAACTTGTGGACCCCATGGAGCCACTTTGGTTGGGAAATGACATAAATAACCTTTTACTTAATGTAAAAGTAAAAATGACACAAACATAATATGTTTTACGAAACCAATTTTTAAATGGGGTTATAAAGATCAGATTTTTGATTATAAATAGTAATTCGAAAGTTAAAAAGATTTCCTACATCATAGTATTTTTATTATAATTTTTAGACTTTAAATAAATAAATTTAATTATGACATCATGATGATGCAACGATGACCTCATTAATGAACATTTTAAATAAAATGGAAAGATAATGTAAAATATAAGACCTACACTTGTCCAAAAACTATTGTATGGGAATATTTCTAAGCCTTATCAGATTATATTCAAAATATTTCAATGTGGGACCATATAAATTCGAAACACTTTTGAGAATAAAATAATAGTTTCATGATTTCCAAAAGTGCCCCTCCTCTCCTCTTATAAAAGGCCCCCACCTCTACCTCATTTCACACACTCCTAAAGCCTTTGGCTCGTCCATCCCCTGACCATTTACTCTCTCCACATCCCTCTACTCATCCTAGAGGATTCCCTTTGGGCAGAATCCTTTCAAAGGAAGTCATTAGGCTCAAATCAGAAGGAGTTACACTCTTAAAGGTAATTCATTCTCTCATGTTCATTTGTTTAATTTTGCTTCTCCAACCCCCTAAACACTTTTTATTTACTTCTTTTGTAACAAAACCAGTATCTTCAATATACTAGGATTTTGTTATAAGATTTATTCGAGCTACACTCTCACACAACTACATCAAATGGTTAAAGAACATACGGTTTCTGTGGATGGCGAAATTCGGCCTCTCGAAACGATGATTGTTCAATACTCATTTAACACCTTCAAAGGAGGCCATTATGATGTCACTATTTTTATATATGATATATAATATTTTTATTATTTCCTTAGGCTTCTTTATTTTTCATTTATGGCATACCATTATTGTTTCCATTATGGGTAAACATGATATCTTCATTTTAGGAAGTGCGGACTACCGCCCCCTGAAAGTGATTTGATTCGTTAATACCATATGTTGGATGTGTAAAGGATAAAGAAAATGATATTATATATGTTATTATACTGGAATTATAATATACTCTTTTACCATTATGATTCCATTCCTGAAAATATGAAATAGAAATGGAAGTAGCGTTCATGCGTACGTACTGCTTACCGTCTCCATGAACGGTGCATTTCATTTCTTACCTCTAAATGTGATGTAATATTATAAATACATGTATATGATGAATATATATGTTATATATATTATCAAAATCATTAATATCATTCTGGATATAATGAACCTTTGACCAAATTAATAACATGTAAGTGTAAGAAGTCTATTTTTGACTTAAGAACCAAATACCGACAAAATGAACATTATTAACTTAAATGATTACATGATGTTCATAACATGGTATAAAAGGAATAATGAACTTGAAAAAGGTTCTTAATAAAGTAGAGATTAACTCATGTTTATTATTTAGGAGATTAAAGAACGGTCAGGTCAAGTCGGATACAAGGTATGGGACTTCGTCTCAATCTATTTTCATTGAGGCATATTTTATTTTATACACGACTTTCTTTTATACGGTGTATAAATGCCTTTGACTTTTACGTTTATTCAAAAGGAATCTTTTTTATACTAAGCATTTAATAAACGACAAAAGGGAATGTTTTTGTCGTACGTATGCGGCGACAAAGACTTGTTTGCCGTCGTGACCGTTATTTGAGTTTCGGCTTCCTCTACAAGCCATACCTTCTTTTTAAAAGAAAAATTAATACCATGTTTTACTTTTCTTTTATTTTGGTATCGAAAATGGTTTTCATAGTGTTTCTATATCAATGTGTTGTATTGATATCTTGTGATTGAAAGGTGGGAATGTTATGCTTCCTTTATGTATGTTTTATGTGATATGATTATGTTGAGGTTCTTGGGCATTATTATGAAAACGGGTGGTTCCGTGATAAACTAAGGGCGGGTGAGCCCGATATAGCTCTCTAATGCATTGGGTAACGGGAAGGAGTGAAACGTTAAGGTTTCTCCGAAGAGATTTAGGGAATATACTGTGATGGGTATTCCAAACATAACCAAGAGGGTTTCTCCCTACGTAAGAATGTTATGAATGCCTCAAGTTACCTTTATGTCTTATGATTTCTATGATTTATTCATGATTTGATGAGGTTTGTTAAGGTGCTTATGTTTTATGGGAAATGTATGATCTCATCCTTATGTATATATGTACCCATGTTTCCTTTCCATATTTTTATTTCCCTTACTAAGCTTTTTATGCTCATCCCAAGTTTTTTTTGAAATGTTTTTCATATGTCAAGGGAAAGGTACATGATATGATGATAGTGTCAAGGAAGTGTCAAGAAATAATCCATGTTTTATTTTAAATATGTTTCCATTGATGGGAATGAAGAATAATATCTTTATGTAACCACTATGTTTATATGTGGAATGTAATGTAATAGTTATGTTCTAATTCTCTAACACTCTAAACGTGAAAACATCCTCAATGTGAATTATTCATTTAATTCAATATTAAGTAAGGTTTAAGGCCGAGGCCTTATAGGAATATAATTCAAGGATAATATTAACTAAATTTTAAAAAAAATTATTTAAATATATATTTATAATAAATCCTTCTATTATAAATTATTACAATTTAATATAATAACTATTTGAAAATGAATAAATTAATTCTCTAAGAATACAGTTTTTCTATGTTAAAATAATTTTTTCACTCAATAACGTAAACAAAAAACATTTTATTATTGTTTTACATACATTATTATATTTTATATTCAATAAATAATTTTCATAATCATAAAATATATTTGATAGATATAAGATAACAATGTATATAATTTTATGAATAAAATATGAAATTATAAAATGTAATTATACCACCATTTAATGGAGATCAAATTTTAAATCAATTTTTTAAAAAATATTTTTATTTTAGAAAAAATAAAATTCATTTTGGATTGAAAAATATCAAAATTTATATTTCATGTAATTTTTCATTTTTCATACAAACTTCATTTTTATGAATATTGAAAAATAAGGAATTTTGATTCAAACTGCATTTTCATCTAATTTTTTATGTAGGAAAGTTATATTTCAATGTATATAATGTTAAATTAGATAAAATAAATATACATTATTCTAATTTAGATGATCGAAACAAATTTCTCATTGATTTTGTATATGAAATCATTCCAAAAATTTGTACATTTTTACATTAAAACATTGAATTGTTGTCTCATCTAGAAAATTAAATTTATATTAATTTCATCCACTTATATTGTTAAAATTTTGAAATGTGTACACAAAATTATTAATAATAATACTTTATGATTTCTGACAAGGTTAAATTATATTTTTACTAAAAGTAATTGTAAAATTAATTTGTAATAACTGTAGAAATTAAGAGAAAAATTAACATACCAACACACTAATCCCTAATCATAATGCCCAAAATGACTTATAATATTATAAAAAAATCCAATTTATGGAAATATTTTGACCCAATAATATATTTTTTTAGTTTTTAATAATTATTTTCTACATTACATTGAATTATAGTCCGTGTTATTCCATCTTTCAAAAATTTACAATAATAATACACCTCCTCCACACTAAATTATCACTTACCCCACCCACTTATTAAAACCTATACAAACCATTTATTAAAAAAACTAATAAAATAAACTTCAAACATCCCACCCATAATCCTATATTAATTATTTTTTTTCATAAATCCTTCAACAGATTCCCTTTGATTAAGACTAAAAAGTGATATTTAGAAAAATGGAAACATCCTCCCTAAAGCTATTTAGTGTTATTTTCGTTATATATCATCTAAAATATTCATATTCTAGGATTATAAAATATATGAAAAATGGTAAATATACTAATATTTTTTATAATTATTATACCCATACGTACACACAACACCATCTAATGGGTAACGAACATATCGTTCTAGTGTACAACGAACTACCGCACAATGAAACAATGTTGATCATTTTTTACTTTACCACCTCTATGTGTTGAGAATTGTGTAGGAAACACTATTTTAATATGAAATGTATGATATTAATTATTTATTTAATCTTAATTAATTATTATGTCAAACATACATGTTTTCCATTAATTAAATATGATATAATCATTCGTGGACGTGTGGACTACCGCCTCCTTAAAATAATATAACATAATTTATATGACATAATAATTAATGTTTAATTATATTACATATATATTCATATAATTCATTTGTATTTTTTCCCTCAATAAGACCATAAAACAGAAACAATATTCATGCAGAAATACGACCTAACATCACCACGAATGGTTTATTCCTATTTCATAGTTCTATATTATATGAATTTCAATAAATAAACATATAAATAAAATATATTATATTTATATAATATTTTTAATTCATTAATTATTTACATTATGATTTAATTTGGAATACCAAGAATAACATATCAAATCATGTAGAAAAAAGGCAGTTATCAACCGAATGATATCTTTAATAGGGAGTAATTAAATAATGAGTTATATAAAGTCATAAGTAATTCATAAATGATATTATAAATATTAAAATGGTTCTATGATTGGTGTAAAATAAATTCATTCTCATTATAAATTATGATTGAATTAGTATGATGTGAGTCAACACATTAGGTTTGGGGTTTCTCATCTCAATTTTATTTTATATCAATCAGACGCCATGTTCACCTATAATTTATAATATGTGGTATGTATAATTTCCATTAATGTAACATATGAATATTATACTTAATTTTATTTTTATTTACATATCCATTTGATTATGTTTCATTAATGGGGTTTATGCTTCAAATTTAGCCAAATTTGTAATGTAATATTGTCTCAATTTTCCTTCATTAAGACACATGCCTTATTATTAACATATATTTTTTGTGACATGTATATACGAACATATAAATGTTATATCTTTAATCTAATTATTTTAATGATATTTTAATTTTATTTTATGTATTCTCAATCCATTTCATTTTGATCTTATGTAACAAAAGTTGTAATAGTTTAATGCTATAATCTGATCATTTATAGATATTGTTTATGATTATGATTGTATTGAAAAAAAAATTATGATCAATATCTCAATAAATCCCATTAATATTAATACCCTTTTGTAATTTATTAAATATCAAAATTATATTTCCATTTTCTACTATTTATATTTATGATAATTAATAAAATAGTTTTATGTTTTTTTGGAATTCATTACTTCTTTCGGTCAGAAATTCATTTTATATCAAAATATAATTTTCTTAAAAAATGTTAAAGTATGTTTTATTACTATCCTATGATGAATAAAAAAAATTATTACCCATGTATTACCTTTTTAAATTCTATATTTAAAAGGAATATTATTATTTTTCGATTAATTAACATTTATACACATTTAAGGTGCAAAAGGAATGTTATATTTCTATGGTCTTAGCCACCTTCCTGACCATACATTCCTCGATGATTCATTTTTAAGTATAAATTTTTTTTTATAAAAAAATATTTTTATAATAATCTTTAGTGTTTTCTTTTTTTAAAAAAAAGGAAGAATTCAATAATTTTTTTTCTTCTAAAAAGCCTTTTTATATGATTTTTAATAAGTCCTTTATTAATTTTCAAAATATTGTTTTAAATGAATTTTTTTAGTTAATTTATTGATGAATTTAAATTTTCTCAAAGTATTTTATATTAAAATGTTTATTAAAATCATTTTTAGGAATATATTATATGTTATCAATGTAAATGTTTTTCACAATCAATTCATGATTATTTATTTTTTTCAAGATTATTTTCATTGATAATAGTATTCAAAACATTTGAGGTTAGATATTTTTTTGAAATCATAAAACATATTTTCCATAATAAATGTAGATAAGATGACATTTTTAAATTAATTTTATAACATATCTTACCTTCATTACCGATTAACACATTGTATTTTATGTAAACATTCACATAATTAAACCTGTAGATTGATAAGTCTAGTGTTTTTTGATAATTTGGTACATTAATTACCAAATTAAAAAAATGGAAAACAACATATTTTTTGAAACATTTGTTAACATGGTCTCACATAAAACTATATTGGATAATTTGAATAAATACATAACAAATGGGTGAGGTATAATGCCCATTAAATGAATACATATGGCATAATTTAAAACATGTAATAAAATTTTATTTATAAGGGGACTAAAAGGTGTATGAATAATAAACATGAATGATAAGAAATTATATATCATGATGACAAAAAAGAATCATGGGAAATGTGGTAACAACAAAAAAAATCAGTATAAGTCAAGGATCACTTCTAGAATATTATAATATACAAAGTCCCACATTTTAATCAGGTTTACTAAGTGTCCCAAAAAGAATAATCCGGATACTAAATTTTACCCAATGCATTGGGGCTCTAAATAAATCTGTGTGCTACTGTCACATTCTTCTAAATCTCAAGTTTAATTATGCCACATAGATCATATCATATGGATTAATTCATCATTATATTTTATTCAAAAACACATGGATTGCGGAATAAGTACTTGAAAAAAACCAATAATAATAATAAGTGAATAAATCTATAGAAGATTTATAAAAATTGGTTATGGTATTTACCACGTGATTTTATTGGAATGGATTCCCCAAGTGAAAATTAGGTAGCCTAAAAGGGATGTGTATATATTAATGGAAGTTAATAATGAGATATAAATGGGTCTCTCATAATTTATAAATCATAAGGATAATATTTGTAAGGTGACAAATAATACTACATCAATAGGAATAAAAAATTAAATATCATAAATTGGGGAATATTATTGAATAATAGGAATAAAGAGAGGTTCACATACAAAATTTATGCTACCAAACTACATCTCATAAAATTTATAATATGGTTTTATGGGATAGAAAGGGAACTATCATAATTTGAAAGTAAAATGGGACATAATATATACATGAAAATTCATATCCCAACATAAGGAAATGCAGAACATGAGGAATAACATAAAAAGGTAATTAAATAAAGAGGAGACATGAAAGAACCCCTACATGAGTTCAGGACTAACAAAGATTTAAAATGGAATTATTAATATCTTGGGTTCTTTTATGTGATTATAGAGTAATAAGAGAAGATTAAAGGTTTTCTAAAATGACTTTCAGTGGAGAAAATTGTGAAATTGTGTGTGTTAATATATAAAAGGAGAGGAGTGAAATTAATATTTAGGTTTCAGACACAACAATATAAAATATTAAAAACCACACACCATCCAATGATTTATTCAAATAGAGTGTGTTTTCAATATTTTAATTTGTAAAAGGAAAAATATTATTAAAATATAACCCTTCATTGTGTGGAGGTGTGTCCCACTACTAATGAAATTAATTTAAAATCCTAAAATATATTATATGATTTAGTGGTTTCATAAATGTGTTCTAGAATTCAAAAAATAAAAATTTAATCACATTATTTTATGTTTAAAACATATATTTGGACAAGGGTATACATTATTGTATTTATTACAACATTTGGGTCATTAATATGTTATAAAACAGACCATATATTTATAAGGTATTTAATATTTACCCAAAAAATCAACTATCTCAAAAAATTATGAAAGAATAACAATTTTATACTTTATAAATTATTATTCCAATAATCATATACATTCATTTTAATAAAAATTATAACTATGTGAATTTGAAAAATAATAATAATAACCAATATTTATTGAAAATATTGAGTTTTTGGAAATAAAAGTTTTATTATCACTAATAAAACATTAAAATTGAATTCATAAAAATTATACGAATATTTATTTTTAATAAACATTAATTAATTATAATAATTAAATAAAAAATAATCTATTTAAAAAATAGATTAAATCATAACAATAAATTTCTTTCTTGAATTGAATATTACCCAAAAATATTATTCTTGTTTTATAGTAACAAAAAATATATCCTTCATTCTTGACAAAATAATGTACATTATATATTTTATAGGGTATTCATTGATATCCCTTTAATATACCAGCTTACTCCTAAGGATTATAGTGAATGACACTGAAACATTCACGGGGTCCATCGGCAAACCTGGTTTGGGTCATGATCTCACCAAGAATGAACTTCTACTGTAAATGATTTCACTCAAGCTTATGTTGTTTGATCTCATCATGGGATTAATTGGGGGGAAATCTGTGAGATACTATCTTCCTTGGAAGATCTAATAATTATACTATATGTCGTATAATCCTACTATATGACTCCATAATATTCATTGTTTGAGTCAACTGGATTTTCTAAAGCCATGTATTTATCCTAATCGTGTGATCATTGTTCAAAAACTATATTATCAATGATATATAATCTTAAAATTATTTTGAATCAAGTTGAATAAAATGAAAACAAAACAATTGAATTTGTTTTCAATAAACATATTACATATGAAAACATTAAATCATAAGGAATTTTATTTATAATAATTTGGGTCATTACAATCATCCCCCCTTGCGAAATTTCTCCCACAAAATATTCATTTCACCCAATTAATATTGATGAGGTTAATTATATATCATCACTTTCCCTGGTACCCATGTTGCTTCTTCAAAAATTTCGTTCTCAACAAAAAATTGAAAATGTGCATTTTCTTAATTCATATTGATTTTTCTCCATTATCTAAGATCACCATCAACTTCTCCTCATATGAAATATCATTCTACAATTATAAAACCTCTAGATTGAGTACATGAGAGGGGTCAGGTGTGTAGTTACTCAAGATTGATAAACATAATACATCATAAAATTTAGATTGGTTAGGTGGGAGGGAATCCTGATTGGACACTGCCCATATGTGAACAAGCATCTCAATGGCCCGATATATCTATGAAAATGATTTGCCTTCATACCAAATAAATCGCATTCTTAGATGGAGTTATGTGGAGGAATTTAATGGCTCTAATGTAGAATTATAATTATCATTGATGATTTTCATCATATAACTTCTATCGAAAATGTGCAGCCATGATGTGCTTCATAATGGGTTTGACCTTTTCCACTATTTCCTTCATAATTTCATGACCTAGCAGTTTCTATTATCTAACTTCATCCCAGAAAGATGGATTTTTACACCTCTTCCCATAATTTTATTCTCATATATCCATTTGTATTCTCGAGGAGAATCTATTTTTGTATGAGTACTCGACCAAAGGTAGATGTTGATCCCATCTTACATTGCTGTCAATTGTGAATGATATCCACAATTCCTCAAGTATATTGATAGTCCACTGTGATTATCCATCTGTTTGAGGGTGATAATCTCTATTGATGATCGATATAGTGTTTAGATTATGCTAAAGTCTTTTTCATGAACATGGATGCGAATGTTTGATCTCTATTGGATATAACTGATAGTGGTACTCTATTAATCCTTTCCATTTAAATGATATATTTATAGATATGTGATTGTAGATCTAGTAAGAATTCTTATCGTATGAAAATTAATTATGTAGTCTTTGTAAAATAATCCACAACAGCACATATCAAATTATTCCCCCTTTATGTAATTGATATATTAATGACAATTTCCTTCATGATATTTTCCCATTTCCATGTATGAATGGGTAATGTATTCATTATCCCCTTTCCTTTCCTCTTTAACTTGTCATCATTCAATACATCATGATATATATTTTGTGATATCATTCTTCATATTGACCCACCAATAGTGTTATCCGAGGCCTTGATGCATATTTGTGGATCCTAGGTAGATATAGAGTCTTGATATACATTCATCGTCCAACAACAAATTAATTATCTCATGATTTTTTGGTACACATAGTCTTGACCAGAATAACAAAACAACTTCACTGTTAACATTAAACTCCCTATATTTCTTTATCCTTATAGCTGCCACTTATTATTGAATTCCCACGTCAACTGTTTGAGAATCCATTAATCTATCTAGAATTAAAGGTTGTGAAAACATTTGTTAAAGGTTTTATTATGTTCCTACCTCTATAATATTCATGTCCATAATTTCCAAATATATAATGATCTGATTCATCTCAATTCTCATCAAGGATATAATTTCATGACATATTATTTTTATGAAGACTTCCACATTATTCACATTCCCATGATGGTAGTGGATCCAAATGTCAGAGTCTTAAATCTACACTAAATATCATCATTGGTTCATATTAATATATTTTTCTGTTAATATATATTTGAGGATTTGGTGATCCTTATATATTTCACAGTTATCCTCAAAAAGATACATCTGCCAAATTTTCAAATTGGAGAATACTATATCAAACTCTTGATATTTTAAATGGTTGTTTTGATTGGGAATGTTCAACTTCAATGAATCATAGGTTATTACTTTAAATTTTTTCATTAACACACATCCCAAGACATTTTTCAATGAATTTTGGAATAACACAAATATTTACCCACTTGATGGTAGTGTAAGAATATGGAAAAATAATGGACTCATTTTTAATTACACCATGCTCCCATAGCATTCATTATTCCAATATAACATTAATCCCTTCCAAGTTATCTTGGTATGATGGATTGTAAATCATTTATATTTCTCACAAATCGAAGATATGAGTTAGCTAACATAAGGAAACTATAGATTCCATTCATATATGTTGGCCTAATCTATCCATAAATTTCTTTTGTCTTTGAAGATTCCACATATATCCCATTAATTTTGATGATCTGTCACAAGCAGTATAATTCCATTAACTAGAAATCACATTTTCTTCACTTTTCATTAATATTATCCTTTCTCAATGTTTTATTCATAGTGGTCATATTCATCACATTCTCTTCCATGCATTTGGAGTGTATTATTATATAATATATAAGGAATAAAATAATTTATTTGAGGTAACCCCAAAAGAATATTTTCAACGTATCCATTAATATTATTAGAGCATTAGTGAGTCTTAATAGCGTCACTATGGACCCATATTGTCCATAACTTTTATTAAATATAGTCATGGGGATGTCCTCCTTCTTTAAGCAATCATGGAAATATCCTAATCATAGATCCTGCTTGGAAAATTATTATTCTCTACATACTAGATTTAATATGGATTAAATTTATGGAATATGATACTTTTTTATCATGAACTTTTTTATATTATGATAATTTATTGAAATGTTCATTTAACTATCCTTATTCAGGACTAATATGTGTAGTGTACCCCATAGTAAATGTAACACCCCGGGTAAATAAAGAATATAACATCTTTATATTTATCCATATTTGGGAGTCAAATATTAATATTACAATAAAGGGGATGTAATGCTCGATGGCGTACCCAATACGCAACAACGAGTTTCTTGGGAATCTTATGTTGCACTCTAATAATAAAATAATATTATTTTAAATGACAGTTAACATGTAGCCATTGTATTGGAGGGAATGGATATAAATAACTAAAATATTATTATACATGTTTTTAAATGTTTTTACATTTATCCAATAAAAGATAAAGGCTTAAAATACGGAAAGAATTCAATTTTAGGCGTATATGCCCTAGTTTTCACTAAAGGTTCACTTATCGCCTTTTGATGGGGAACCGTCATTAAATATAGTTTTGTTCACTCTTATACATTCTATTGGACCAAATAAAACTCTTCTTAAGAATCGGGACATCAAAATTTAATTTGTGTAAATTTTTGGTATCTTTCCGATAAAGTTCATTTTTTTCAATAAATAGTGTAAAATGATGTAATTTAATTCAAAACCTATTTTTAATCTAATTTATTTATATGATTAGATTATCTTTTGAATTGGTTTTAAAGTGAAATTAGAATATATTTTTACCATTAAATCCAATAGTGGTCGTTGAATTAATTTCACTTTGAAATCATACTTAAACTAGTGTCAATCTTTTGATACTTATTGTTTCATAAAAAAACCTATTTGCTTTGACAGCGGGAATTAATTATTAAATTAATTAATCTGACTTATATGTTTTGAATTTTGTAAAATAGACTTCATTTTTGAATTTGGAATATCAAATATAGCTTATGGTGAATTTTTGGGATTTTTCTGAAAAACTTCAATTTTTGATGAATAGTGAAACCACTAAGTGGTACTTATAAAAACTGATTTTTCCGTTTAAATTAAATTTTGACATCTTTGTGTTTTGAATTTCAAAAATCCGACATACATGGTTGTAATTACGAAGTAAAATGTGGTTCAATGGGATAATTTTTTTTCGGTGAATAGTAACTTATTAAGTTTTTAATCGCGATTAGTGGTAATTAGTGTTGTTCAAGGAAAAAATAATGCTTTAATAAAATAAGATGATCTTGACACATGTTTTGTTTTATACACAACTTTCTTTTATACGGTGTATAAAACCCTTTGACTTTTACTTTTATTCAGAAGGAATCTTTTTCTACGAATCGTTTTACAAAACGACAAGAAGGAATGTTTCTTTTAACGTACGCGGTGACAACGACCTTTTCCGCCGCACCGAGTATTATTTGGCCTTTGGCTTCCTCAACAAGCCGTAATGTATTTAAAATAAAATAAATAGCATATACTCTTTTATGTATTTTGGTATCGAAAATGGTTTTGATAAAGGATTCTATTATGTCAATATATTTATGATATATTGTGATTAAAATGTGGAAATGTTATCATTCCTTTATATTGGTTTTATGTTTTATGATTTTATATTGGTACTTGGACATTTTTACGGGTGGTTACGTTATAAACCATATGACGGGTGGTGCCGTGAATACCAGGACGGGTGGTTACGTTATAACCTCCAATGCATTGGGTATGGAAGTCGGCAGTATGGTTATTCCAGTAAGTATGTATGGAAATTTGACGTATGGCTATTCCATTAAGTGATATGTGTGGAAGTCGACCGTATGGTTATTCCACTTAAGTATGTTTATGTCCCAAGTAACCTTTATATATGTTATGTGTTATTTATATGGGTTTTATGCTAATCCTTCGGTTACAAAAAGGTAAGTAATGATAATTTATTCAATGAAGAGTTTTTACTACTTCATGAAGGTGAAGGTATTACTTTGATAGAGTATACATGGTTTACTTTATGTTTGAAAAACTAACAGTTTTCATTCTTTGTGAATCCCTTACTGAGCTTTTTATGCTCACCCCAAGTTTTTTTGAAATGTATTTCACAGGACTTAATGTGGAATAAGGTCAAGGATGGGATCAAGGGAATGTCATGCTATATAAAACATGGAACTAGACATGTTTCTTTTTAAGAGTTTTTTTTATTATGGAAACATAGTAGAAGTGTCCACTTTGTAATCTTTTGAGATGTAATAGTTATGTTCTAATTCTCTAAAACTCTAAACCTGAAAAGATCCTCAATGTGAATTATTAATTTAATTCAATATTAAATAAGGTTTAAGGCCGGGGCCTTATAGTTGGTATCAATGGTCGGTTTAGATAACTTTAGAGGTTAGGGTATTCTCTAAGCATAAGTGACATTACCATAATGGTTAGGATTTCAAAAAGAGTCCTAGTTTTAGATAAATTGAATGAGTAATTATATCTTAGTGTTTATATTCCTCATTAGTACATGATGGTTACGTTGATATAATCACACTGACCTTTTTGGTTTTAGTAAATGGCTGGATCTAGCAGGCACCAAAGTGACAAAGGGTTTCAAGGAAACTGTGGTGGTTCTCTGATTAAGATACTGGATGAGATGGGGGATTCAATGAGGAATCTCATAGTTGTTCTAAACCAACTATCAAGGAGTCATGATCAACCACTTCAACCTTGGTGAGTTCTCTAATGCATCATGTACGAGATGGCTAACTCGATGTGGAAATTCAGGTAATA
This sequence comes from Viscum album, assembly GCA_963277665.1. Lineage (NCBI taxonomy): Eukaryota > Viridiplantae > Streptophyta > Magnoliopsida > Santalales > Viscaceae > Viscum > Viscum album. The sequence goes on from OY728128.1 coordinate 68,263,414, forward strand.
ATTATTAAGGTAACCATTAGGGTGTATATGATCCTTAATTTTTAGGTAATTATGGGTTACTCTATGATATGATGGAAAATAAAAGGAATGAGGTAAACTTGAGGTTAAAATATGTTATGATTATTCTTGAAAATTTTATCTCATTTTGGGGAATGTTTTAAGAATTATATAGTTTTGGAAAAAGGACAACACACAGACCGTGTGACAACCTGTCGCGTCGGACAAAGCCGCGGGAATCGAACCCACAACCAAAGTGCGACTGTTATTTGTCGCCTACCACTTGACTACATGAAGTCCCTGGTTATTTTGACTGATTCTTTTTAGTTATATGATTTTATTAATTAAGAGTAAGTTGAATTTGGGTTATTTATGAGAATGATTAACCTATCATGGAGGATATGTGATTAGGTTAATTACTTTTCAATACGAGACTTTAGGAGCAACTGATGTTGTTTGGAGATAAATGTTATGATTTAACATGGAAGACTATGTGACTAAATCCTTCAAATATTTGGGTTTCAATCTTATATTGGTTTACTTTGAAGAATTTTATGGACAAATTGATTATAGAATGGTTCTCGTTGATCTTTGTGTTTGGTTGGAAAAATTTTGGAGATTAAGAATAGATTTTCTTTTTATAAAGGGTTATCCTTTTATGGATTATCTGACCTTGTACTGACCTTTCTGGTTTTGTTTTTGGTTAAAACCTAAAGACATGGGATGTATATAGTTCTCTTTGGTGGATTAGGTGATTCTCTAGAAGTTGATTATAGTACTCTTAATGTGAACAAGTCTCCACAAATACTCGTCTTTTGGAAAAAAATATGAGTTTGATTAAGGAATCTAGTAAAAGTTGAAAGTCAACATGATAAGTGATTATGTTTCCTTATGAATAAATTCCTCAATAAAAAGTAGCTTAAAACAAAAATGTTGTCCATTAACTTTTCCTACTGGGGAATCAAATACCGTTTAACCCATCACAATTTTTGATTTTCTCATGGTTAACTTTCTCCTAAACATGTTTTCTATCACTCTCCATCAGAACATGACCCTTTTCTTTTTCTTCCATGTCCATGTTTTCCTACACGAAATCATATTATGGGTTAACTCGGGTGACCTTTGTACTTATCTTTCTTTATTTTAAAGTGATTGTTTTACCGACTCTTGTTCCGATGTGGGACTTTCAAGGATGTTTCCAAGCCCAATTTTAAAATTGCGAGGACGCAATTCCCAAAAGGGGGGAAGGATGTAACACCCTGAGTAAATAAAGAATATAACATCTTTATGTTTATCCATATTTGTGAATCAAATATTAATATTACTTTAAAGGGGATGTAATGCTCGATGGCGTACCCAATACGCAACAACGAGTTTCTTGGAAATCTTATGCTGCACTCTAATTATAAAATAATATTAGTTTAAATGGTAGTTAACATGTAGCCGTTGTATTGGCGGGAATGGATATAAATAACTAAAATATGATTATACATGTTTCTAAATGTTTTTACATTTATCCAATAAAAGATAAAGGCTTAAAATATGGAAAGAATTCAATTTTAGGCGTATATGCCCTAGTTTTCACTAAAGGTTCACTTATCGCCTTTTGATGGAGAACTATCATTAAATATAGTTTTGTTCACTCTTATACATTCTATTGGACCATATAAAACTCTTCTTAAGAATCGGGATATCAAAATTTTCTTTGTGTAAATTTTTGGTATCTTTCTGATAAAGTTCTTTTTTTTCAATGAATAGTGTAAAATGTTCTAATTTAATTCAAAACCTCTTTTTAATCTAATTTATTTATATGATTAGATTATTTATTGAATTGGTTTTAATGTGAAACTAGAATATATTTTTACCATTAAATCCAATAGTGTTCGTTGGAATTAATTTCACTTTGAAATCAGACTTAAACTAGTGTCAATATTTTGATACTTATTGTTTCATAAAAACACGCTATTTGCTTTGACATCGGGAATTAATTATTAAATTAATTAATCTGACTTATATGATTTGAATTTTTTAAAATATAATTCATTTTTGAATTCGGAATATCAAATATCGCTTATGATGAATTTTTGGGATTTTTCTGAAAAACTTCAATTTTTGATGAACAGTGAAACCACTAAGTGGTACTTATGAAAACTGATTTTTTCGTTTAAATGAAATTTTTCCATCATTGTGTTTTGAATTTCAAAAATCCGACATACATGGTTGTCATTAAGAAGTAAAATGTGGTTTAATGGGATAAAAATATTTTTTTGGTGAATAGTAACTTATTAAGTTTTTAATCGCGATTAGTGGTAATTAGTGTAGTTTAAGGTAAAAATAATGCATTAATAAAATAAGACGAGCATGATATATTTCCTACCCTCTTTGGTTGTGTCATGGCCGACCAAGAAAAGCCATGGGTCAACTCGGGGACCCCATGGAGCCAATTTGGTTGGGAAATGACATAAACAACTTTTTATTTAATGTAAAAGTAAAAATGACACAAACATCATATGTTTTACGAAAACAATTTTTACATGGTGTTATAATGATAATATTTTTGATTATAAATAGTCATTGGAAATATAAAAAGTTTTCCTACATCATAGTATTTGTTTTATAATTTTTAGACACTAAATAAATTAAATTATTTATGACATCGTGATGATGCAGCGATGACCTCATTATTTAACGATTTAAATAAAATGGAAAGATAATGTAAAATATATGAACTACACATGTACAAATCTTATTGGATGGGTTTATTTCGAACACATAACACCTTATCCACGAATGATATCAATTTGGGTCCTTTTATAACCGAAACACATTTTCAAATAATGTTATATTTCTTTACTTTCCAAAAGTGCCCCTCCTCTCCTCTTATAAAAGGCCCCCACCTCTACCACCTTACACACACTCCCAAAGCCTTTGGATCGGCCAACCTCTGCCCATTTTGTCTCTCCACTTCCCTCTCTTACTCCTTGAAGCCTCACTTTGGGAATAAGTCTTCCCAAGGAAGCTTTTCAGCTCAAACCAATGGGAGTTACCCTATTTTAAGGTAATGTCTTCTTTTCAGTCCTTTTGTTTTATTTTGCTTCTCCAACCCCCTAAACTCTTTTTATTATTTTCTTTTGTAACAACTCCAGTATCCTCAATATACTAGTATGTTGTTATAATAAGGATTCTAGCTACACTTACACACACCTACATCTAATGGTTAACGAACATACTGTTTCCGTGGATGGCGAATTTATGCCTCCCGAAACGATTATTGTTCAACATTATTTTAAAAACTTCAAAGGTGGACATTAAGATGTCACTATATTTATATATGATATATAATATTTTTATGATTTACTTAAGCTTCTGTATTTTTCATTTGTGTCTTACCTTTATGGATTCGATTATGGGTATACGCGATATCTTCATTTAAGGAAGTGCGGACTACCGCCCTCTCAAAGTGATTTGATTCGTTATTACCATATGTGGAACATATAAAGGTTATATTTAATGATATTATATATGATACCATATAGGAATTAAAATACTATTATGTATCATTATGTTTTAATTCCATTAAATATGAAATAGAAATGGAAGTAGCGTTCATGTGTACGTACGGCTTACCGTCTCCATGAACGGTACATTTGATTTCTTATCTCAAAATATCATGTACTATTATAAGTACATATATATAATGGATGTATATGATGTATGATACATCTAAATGATTAATATAATTCTGGAATTAAAATATACATACCTCTCATATAGTTTTAATTCCATTAATACGACATAGAAATGAAAGTAGCGTTCATGCGTACGTACGGCTTACCGTCTCCATGAACGGTGCATTTCATTTCTTTCCTCTAAATGATTATGTGATATTATAAATACATGTATATGATGGATATATATGATATATCTGATATCCAAATAAGTAATGTCATTTTGGATATAATGAACCTTTGACTACACGAACAACATGAAATTGTAAGAAGTCCACTTTCGACTTAAGAACCAAATATCGACAAAACAATCATTATTAACTTAATGATTACATAATATTTATAACATGAAAATAAGTGATATAAAACGAATAATAATCTTGAAAAATGTTTTTAATCAAGTATAAATTAACTCTTGTTTATTATTCAGGAGATTAAAGAACGATCGAGTCAAGTCGGACCCGAGGTAAGGGATCCTACTCCTCTCTTTCTTTTTAAGTACACTCTTTTATGTCATTCCTTTTAAAGCTCATCTTTATTGTTATTGGGATGTTCTTTTATATTAATCTTACTGTAATTTTTATGTTCATGTGATGAGAGACCCTATTCTCTCTCATCAATCCATTTTGGAAGTTTTGAGTGGCGCCGATAGGCTGCCGAATTTTCGTAACATATCTAACCTCTCTCTTTCTTTTAAAGTACTCTCCTTTATGTCATTTCTTTTAAGCTCCTATTTGTTATGTTGGGGGATGTTCTTTTATATTCCTCTTTCTATAAACATTATTTTTATGTGATGAGAGACCCTATTTCCTCTCATCAATCCATTTTGAAAGTTTTAAGTGGCACTGTTAGGCTGCCGAGTTTTCATAAGAGATTTTTCATCTCACTTTTATTCCCGTGAGATTTATGCTACATTTGCAAAAATTTCCATTGAGTGGTTTATGTACTGCCAACTATTACAATCCTTTTGGAATATAATTACATTTATGGGTATTTACATATTCATTTTATGACACTTCTTCAATGGGGTGTAGTTTTCGATAGTTACCCAAGTCGGTAAGTGAACCTTTCACCCTCCTCTTTTTAAAAGACTTCGTTTGTTATGTCTTTTAATTCACATACTATTATGTTGGGATATGTTCTTATATATCCTGATTGATGTAAATTTTATGTCCAAGTGATGATATTCCCTTTTTATCTCTCATCAACTCATTTTCTGTATTTTTGAAGTGACGCCGTTAGGCTGTCAAATTTTTGCAAGGGAACTTCTTAGCCCAAATTTGATTCTTTGGGATAAACTTGTACTCCTTCAATATTTTGTTCTATGTATATGTGTGAATAACCTCTTATTGTTTTTACAATTAATATCCACTTATATTTGGTGTATTTGTTTGTGACACATAATTATGCAATTGATTTATCCTTAAACCAAGGATAATGTCTTTGTAAGGGACTTCGTCTCAATCTCCTTTCATTGAGGCATATTTCGTTTTATACACAACTTTCTTTTATACGGTGTATAAACCCCTTTGACTTTTACTTTTATACAAAAGGAATCTTTTTCTACGAAGCGTTTTACAAAATGGCAAAAAGGAATGTTTCTTTTAACGTACGCGGTGACAACGACCATTTCTGCCGTCGTGAGTATTATTTGGCCTTTGGCTTCCTCAACAAGCCGTAATGTTTCTAAAATAAAATAAATACCATATACTCTTTTATGTATTTTGGTATTGAAAATGGTTTTGATAAAGGATTCTATTATGTCAATATATTTATGATATATTGTGATTGAAATGTGGAAATGTTATCATTCCTTTATATTGGTTTTATGTTTTATGATTTTATATTGGTACATGGACATTTTAATGGGTGGTTACGTTATAAACCATATGACGGGTGGTTCCGTGAATACCAGGACGGGTGGTTACGTTATAACCTCCAATGCATTGGGTATGGAAGTCGGCCGTATGGCTATTCCATTAAGTATGTATGGAAATTGGCCGTATGGCTATTCCATTAAGTGATATGTGTGGAAGTCGACCATATGGTTATTCCACTTAAGTATGTTTATGTCCCAAGTTACCTTTATATATGTTATGTGTTCATTGTATGGGTTTTATGGTAATCCTTCGGTTACAAAAAGGTAAGTAATGATACATTATTCAGTGAAGAGTTTTTACTACTTCATGAAGGTGAAGGTATTACTTTGATAGAGTATACATGGTTTACTTGATGTTTGAAAAACTAACAATTTTCATTCTTTGTGTATCCCTTACTGAGTTTTTTATGCTCACCCCATGTTTTTTTGAAATGTTTTTCACAGGACATAATGTGGAATAAGGTCAAGGATGGGATCAAGGGAATGTCATGCTATATAAAACATGGAACTAGACATGTTTCTTTTTAAGAGTTTTTTTTATTATGGAAACGTAGTAGAAGTGTCTACATTGTAATCTTTTGAGATGTTATAGTTATTTTCTAATTCTCTAAAACTCTAAACCTGAAAAGATCCTCAATTTCAATTATTCATTTAATTCAATATTAAATAAGGTTTAAGGCCGGGGCCATTATAGTTGGTATCAAAGGTCGGTTTAGATAACTTTAGAGGTTAGGGTATTCTCTAAGCATAAGTGACATTACCATAATGGTTAGGATTTCAAAAAGGTTCCTAGTTTTAGATAAAGTGAATGAGTAATTATATCTTAGTGTTTATATTCCTCATTAGTACATGATGGTTATGTTTATATACTCACACTGACCTTTTTGGTTTTAGTAAATGGCTGGATCTAGCAGGCACCAAAGTGACAATGGGTTTGAAGGAAACTGTGGTGGTTCTCTGATTAAGATACTGGATGAGATGGGGGAATCAATGAGGAATCTCATAGTTGTTCTAAACCAACTATCAAGGAGTCATGATCAACCACTTCAACCTTGGTGAGTTCTCTAATGCTTCATGTACGAGATGGCCAACTCGATGTGGAAATTTAGGTAATAATTATTAAGGTAACCATTAGGGTATATATGATCCTTAATTTTTAGGTAATTATGGGTTACTCTATGATATGATGGAAAATGAAAGGAATGAGATAAACTTGAGGTTAAAATATGTTATGATTAGTCATGAAGATTTTATCTCATTTTGGGGAATGTTTTAAGAATTATACAGTTTTGGAAAAAGGACAACACGCAGACCGTGTGACAACTCGTCGCGTCGGACAATGCTCGTGAATCGAACCCACAACCAAAGTGCGACTGGTATTTATCGCCTACCACTGGACTACGTGAAGTCCCTGGATATCTTGACTGATTCTTTTTAGTTATATGATTTTATTAATTAAGAGTAAGTTTATTTTGGGTTATTTATGAAAATGATTAACCTATCATGGAGGATATGTGATTAGGTTAATTACTTTTCAATACGAGACTTTAAGAGCAACTGATGTTGTTTGGAGATAAATGTTAAGAATTAACATTGAAGACTATGTGACTAAATCTTTTAAATATTTGGGTTTCAATCTTAGATTGGTTTACATTGAAGAATTTTATGGGCAAATTGATTATAGAATTGTTCTCGTTGATCTTTGGGTTTGGTTGGACAAATTTTGGAGATTAAGAATAGATTTTCATTTTATAAAGGGTTATCCTTTTCTAGATTATCTAACCATGTACTGACCTTTCTGGTTTTGGTTTTGGTTAAAGCCTAAAGACATGGGATGTATATAGTTCTCTTTGGTGGATTAGGTGATTCTCTAGAAGTTAATTATAGTACTCTTAATGTGAACAAGTCTCCCTAAATACTCATCTTTTGGAAAAAAATATGAGTTTGATTAAGGAATCCAGTAAAAGTTGAAAGTCAACATGATAAGTGATTATGTTTCCTTATGAATAAATTACTCTATAAAAAGTATCTTAAAACAAAAATGTTGTCCATTAACTTTTCCTACTGGGGAATCGAATACCGTTTAACCCATCACAAGTTTGTGATTTTATAATGGTTAACTTTCTCCTAAACATGTTTTCTATCACTCTCCATCAGAACATGAACCTTTTCTTTTTCTTCCATGTCCATGTTTCCTACACGGAATCCTATTATGGGTTAACTCGGGTGACCTTTGTACTTATCTTTCTTTATTTTAAAATGATTGTTTTACCGACTCTTGTTCCAATTTGGGACATTCAAGGATGTTTCCAAGCCCAATTTTAAAATTGCGAGGATGCAATTCCCAAAAAAGGGGAAGGATGTAACACCCCGGGTAAATAAAGAATATAACATCTTTATATTTATCCATATTTGTGAATCAAATATTAATATTACTTTAAAGGGGATGTAATTCTCGATGGCGTACCCAATACACAACAACGAGTTTCTTGGAAATATTATGTTGCACTCTAATAATAAAATAATATTATTTTAAATGGAAGTTAACATGTAGCCGTTGTATTGGCGGGAATGGATAGAAATAACTATAATATTATTATACATGTTTTTAAATATTTTTACATTTATCCAATAAAAGATAAAGGCTTAAAATACGGAAAGAATTCAATTTTAGGCGTATATGCCCTAGTTTTCACTAAAGGTTCACTTATCGCCTTTTGATGGCGAACCGTCATTAAATATAGTTTTGTTCACTCTTATAAATTCTATTGGACCAAATAAAACTCTTCTTAAGAATCGGGACATCAAAATTTACTTTGTGTAAATTTTTGGTATCTTTCCGATATAGTTCTTTTTTTTCAATGAATAGTGTAAAATGTTGTAATTTAATTCAAAACCTATGTTTAATCTAATTTATTTATATGATTAGATTATCTTTTGAATTGGTTTTAAAGTGAAATTAGAATATATTTTTACCATTAAATCCAATAGTGGTCATTGGAATTAATTTCACTTTGACATCAAACTTAAACTAGTGTCAATCTTTTGATACTTATTGTTTCATAAAAACACGCTATTTTCTTTGACAGCGGGAATTAATTATTAAATTAATTAATCTGACTTATATGTTTTTAATTTTGTAAAATAGACTTCATTTTTGAATTCGGAATGTCAAATATAGCTTATGGTGAATTTTTGGGATTTTTCTGAAAAACATCAATTTTTGATGAATAGTGAAACCACTAAGTGGTACTTATAAAAACTGATTTTTCCATTTAAATGAAATTTTGCCATCTTTGTGTTTTGAATTTCAAAAATCCGACACACATGGTTGTCATTAAGAAGTAAAATGTGATTCAATGGGGTAAAAATATTTTTTTGGTGAATAGTAACTTATTAAGTTTTTAATCGCGATTAGTGGTAATTAGTGTAGATTAAGGTAAAAATAATGCTTTAATAAAATAAGATGAGCTTGACACATGTCCTACCCTCATTGGTTGTGTCATGGCCGACCAAGACAAGCCATGGGTAAACTTGGGGACCCCATGGATCCACTTTGGTTGGGAAATGACATAAATAAGTTTTTATTTAATGTAAAAGTAAAAATGACACAAACATCATATGTTTTACGAAAACGATTGTTACATGGGGTTATAATGATCCGATTTTTGATTATAAATAGTAATTGGAATTATAAAAAGTTTTCCTACATCATTTTATTTTTTTATAAATTTTAGACACTAAATAAATTAAATTATTTATGACATCATGATGATGCAGCGATGACCTCATTATTTAACGATTTAAATAAAATGGAAAGATAATGTAAAATCTATGAACTAAACATGTCCAAAACTTATTAAATGGGAGGATTTCGAACCCTTAACACCTTATACACGAAGTATACCAATGTGGGACCTTTTAAAACCGAAACTCATTTTCAAATAAAGTAATATTGCTTTACTTTCCAAAAATGCCTCTCCTCTCCTCTTATAAAAGGCCCCCACCTCTACCACCTTACCCACACTCCCAAAGCCTTTGGCTCGGCCAACCTCTGCCCATTTTGTCTCTACACTTCCCTCACTTACTCCTTTAAGCCTAACTTTGGGCAGAATTCTTCCCAAGGAAGCTTTTAAGCTCAAACCAAAGGCAGTTACCCGATTTTAAGGTAATGTCTTCCTTTCAGTCCTTTTGTTTTATTTTGCTTCTCCAACCCCCTAAACTCTTTTTATTCTTTTATTTTGTAAAAACTCCAGTATCCTCAATAAACTCGGATGTTGTTATAATAAGGATTCGAGATAAACTTACACACACCTACATCTAATGGTTAACGAACATACTATTTCCGTGGATGGCGAATTTATGACTCCCGAAATGATGATTGTTCAACATTCTTTTAACACCTTCAAAGGTGGCAATTAAGATGTCACTATATTTATATATGATATATGATATGTTTATGTTTTACTTAAGCTTCTGTATTTTTCATTTGTGGCTTACCTTTATGGGTTCCATTATGGGTATAGGCGATATCTTCATTTAAGGAAGTGCGGACTACCGCCCCCTCAAATTGATTTGATTCGTTATTACCATATGTGGTACGTATAAAGGGTATATTTAATGATATTATATATGATACCATACTGGAATTAAAATACTATTATGTATCATTATGTTTTAATTCCATTAAATATGAAATAGAAATTGAAGTAGCGTTCATGTGTACGTACGGCTTACCGTCTCCATGAACGGTGCATTTCATTTCTTATCTCAAAATATCATGTATTATAATAAGTACATATATATAATGGATATATATGATGAATGATACATCTAAATTATTAATATAAATCTGGAATTAAAATAGACATACCTCTCATATAGTTTTAATTCCATTAATACGACATAGAATTGAAAGTAGCGTTCGTGCGTACGTACGGCTTACCGTCTCCATGAACGGTGCATTTTATTTCTTTCCTCTAAATGATTATGTGATATTATAAATACATGTATATGATGGATATATATGATATATCTGTTATCCAAATCAGGAATGTCATTTTGGATATAATGAACCTTTGACTACACAAACAACATGTAATTGTAAGAAGTCCACTTTCGACTTAAGAACCAAATATCAACAAAACAATCATTATTAACTTAATGATTACATAACGTTTATAACATGGAAATAAGTGATAGAAAAGGAATAATATGCTTGAAAAAGGTTCTTAATCAAGTATAAATTAACTCATGTTTATTATTCATGAGATTAAAGAACGATCGAGTCAAGTCAGACCCGAGGTAAGGGATCCTACTCCTCTCTTTCTTTTTAAGTACACTCTTTTATGTCATTCCTTTTAAAGCTCATATTTATTGTTATTGGGATGTTCTTTTATATTAATATTACTATAATTTTTATGTTCCTGTGATGAGAGACCCTATTCTCTCTCATCAATCCATTTTGGAAGTTTTGAGTGGCGCCGATAGGTTGCTGAATTTTTGTAAGAGATCTAACCTCTCTCTTTCTTTTAAAGTACTCTCCTTTATGTCACTTCTTTTAAGCTCCTATTTGTTATGTTGGGGGATGTTCTTTTATATTCCTCTTTCGGTAAAAATTATTTTGATGTGATGAGAGACCCTATTTCTTCTCTTCAATCCATTTTGTATGTTTTAAGTGGCGCCGTTAGGCTGCCGAGTTTTCGTAAGAGATTTTTCATCCCACTTTTATTCCCGTGAGATTTATGCTACATTTGCCACAATTTCCATTGAGTGGTTTATGTACTGCCCACTATTACACTCCTTTTGTAATATAATTCCATTTATGTGTATTTACATATTCATTGTATGACACTTCTTCAATGGGGTGTAGTTTTCGAAAGTTACCCAAGTCAGTAAGGGAACCTTTCACCCTCCTCTTTTTAAAAGACATCGTTTGTTATGTCTTTTAATTCACATACTATTATGTTGGGATATGTTCTTCTATATCCTGATTGATCTACATTTTATGTCCAAGTGATGATATTCCCTTTTTATCTCTCATCAACTCATTTTCTGAATTTTTGAAGTGACGCTGTTAGGCTGTCAAATTTTTGCAAGGGAACTTCTTAGCACAAATTGGTTTCTTTGGGATAAACTTGTACTCCTTGAATATGTCGTTCTATGAATATGTGTGAATAACCTCTGATTGTTTTACACATGATATCCACTTATATTTGGTGTATTCGTTTGTCACACATAATTATGCAATTGATTTATCCTTAAACCAAGGATACTGTCTTTGTAAGGGAATTCGTCTCAATATCCTTTCATTGAGGCATATTTCGTTTTATACACAACTTTCTTTTATAATGTGTATAAACCCCTTTGACTTTTACTTTTATACAAAAGGAATCTTTTTCTATGAAGCGTTTTACAAAATGACAAGAAGGAATGTTTCTTTTAACGTACGCGGTGACAACGCCCTTTTCCGCCGCCGCGAGTATTATTTGGCCTTTGGCTTCCTCAACAAGCCGTAAAGTTTTTAAAATAAAATAAATACCATATACTCTTTTATGTATTTTGGTATCGAAAATTGTTTTGATAAAGGATTTTATTATGTCAATATATTTATGATATATTGTGATTGAAATGTGGAAATGTTATCATTCCTTTATATTGGTTTTATTTTTTATGATTTTATATTGGTACTTGGACATTTTAATGGGTGGTTACGTTATAAACTATATGACGGGTGGTTCCGTGAATACCAGGATGGATGGTTACGTTATAACCTCCAATGCATTGGGTATGGAAGTCGGCCGTAAGGCTATTCCATTATGTATGTATGGAAATTGGTTGTATGGCTATTCCATTAAGTGATATATGTGGAAGTCGACCGTATGGTTATTCCACTTAAGTATGTTTATGTCCCAAGTTACCTTTATATATGTTATGTGTTCTTTATATGGGTTTTATGGTAATCCTTTGGTTACAAAAAGTTAAGTAATGATACTTTATTCGGTGAAGTGTTTTTACTACTTCATGAAGGTGAAGGTATTATTTTGTTAGAGTATACATGGTTTACTTGTTGTTTGAAAAACTAATAGTTTTCATTTTTTGTGTATCCCATACTGAGATTTTTATGCTCACCCCAAGTTTTTTTGAAATGTTTTTCACAGGAATTAATGTGGAATAAGGTCAAGGATGGGATCAAGGGAATGTCATGCTATATAAAACATGTTTCTAGACATGTTTCTTTTTAAGAGTTTTTTTATTATGGAAACATAGTAGAAGTGTATACTTTGTAATCTTTTGAGATGTAATAGTTATGTTCTAATTCTCTAAAACACTAAACCTGAAAAGATCCTCAATGTGAATTATTCATTTAACTCAATATTAAATAAGGTTTAAGGTCGGGGCCTTATAGTAAATCCCATTTCAATATGGAACCTGTATATAGATTAACTAATATTTGTTTCTTTAGCTCCTCAACTTCCTCAACAGTGATTCCATATGTATTTCTTTTAAAATTGTAATGCCATGGGTATACGCTTCATTAAAAACTCAACATCTTATCTTGGTGGAAGATAATGAAATTCATTTAAAACCACATCAGCATATTCCATCACACTAGAAATTTCATTAATTATGGTCCATTTCATAGACTTAATTGTTTCAACATGATATACATACTCATAGTTAAATATTTACCATATTTTTATAAAAAGGAGCTCAATAAAAATCACCCTTATCATTTTATTTCTACATAATATAATAATAATTCACAATACAATGTGTGATTTTATTCTCCTGAAAATTTTTGATTTAATGAAATTGGGAAAAGCCAATCCATGACCATAATTACATAAAATTTCTCCAAAGGGATCAAGATAGGGTTCACTAAAATATCTCTCACACTAAAATTTACATTAGATGAATTATAAACATATGATGAAATAATTACATTATTTTTCATTTTCATTGAATATTCTACATCCATGCATTGTGGTGGTGTTTTTATAGTTATAATAAATGTTAATGATATGAAGTAATGTGTAGAACCAGAATCAAAACCTTTTTTATATATTATTGAATGAATAATGATTATACCTATCACCACTTCATTTTTGGGATTCACTTCGGCATGTGTGATGGAAAATAATCTCCCTTGCTAGCATGAATGCTGTTAGTAGTCTCTGAAAAAAATTCCAAGTTCACATGTTTTGAAAGATCCCTGGTTCATTTCCATTGTATAAAAGAAAAAGTCAATGAGGGATGTCTCAAGAATTCCATTCATCTATCACATATACCGGATTCTCTATTCTGAAATCATTATATAGGTTACCTTCCTTCAACACCTAAAACAATTACTCTTCCCCTTTAGGAAAATTACTATGAGTTTATTTTATAACCATTGACAAGTGGGGTGTTGTAATTTAATAAAACTATTATATCTCTTTATAATAAATCTATAATTAAAATCTATAATAAAATTTTTATCCTCATGACCCTTGAAATTAACTAATCTCCATTTCAACTTTGGGGGATATCAGACAATTTTCTAATTGAAATCAAAGTCAGAGATCTCTATATATTTTCATAGAATAGGATTACGTAAACAATGAAGCAGCCAACCTTGGATTATGGGAGAATGACAATGATGGAGGTGTACATTGATTGTTTTGTGACATTTTCTTGGTATTCCTTGATAGATTCTTTGTATTTATTATTGATATCATGGACAACCATTTTTATTTTAAGATGAATATTACTAGGAATGTATTTTTTGGAAAAAAAATTCTAGAAAAAATTCCACCCAATTTATTAGAAATTTTCCTCAAGATTCATATATTTGATAAATGTCCACCACTGAACTGGTTCCCTTTATATTTGATAAATATCTAGAATAACCATTTCTTGTAAAAAACATTTATGTATGGAGAAGATCATTTTAATGTAGTCGATCCACTACTTCGTGATAAATGGATCACATGACTGTGAAAATTTGGAGGCCTTAGTCATAGAATGATTTTTATTGAGACTTGTGCTCCCATAGGGTGATTTGGAATCTCTTCCTGATATAGGTTTCTATCCATAACTAAGGACTTTTAAGAGTGCATGGTCTTGAATTGAGTGATTACTAATTCTATTATTCAAGTCATCTCATTGGGTAAGTGATCACATGGCTCCCCACATTGAGTTTTTATTGGATTCCCCATATTTCGGGCCATTGTCTAGAATAAAATGATAATTAATTTTGATTATTTTTCAAATATTAAACATATAAATGGGAATTTAATGAAATTAAATGGATAACTAATAACAATATTCTATTAGATTAACTAATGGATTTATAGACTGTATTAATTATTATCCATGATCTTTTTCTTAATGAATAATCGACTAGGACTTTTTTTACTCACTTAATAATGGTTCATAATGGGATTATGAATTACCAAAGAATATCCAATTGTATTTTTAGACTAGTTGTGTAGTAAGGCCTATTGTTCTGTACCATGGAACCATATGTCTAGAAAGGAACACCTTGATAGAGTTATTACTCTAAGGCACATCTATGTCTGAAGAAATTCCATTTGTACTATACAGGCATGGATTTTTTGTTTTGATAAACCACTTACTCTATACTAACCAAATTTTGGGATATTTTCTTATACATAGATTTATCCTTATGTATTTTTCAATAGTTTTTTAATCTGAATCCGAAATATTACTAAAATCATTAATTAATTCAAACTATAACAACTCTTCCATTTATCACATATTATCACATAAATTATTACATAAAATTACACATAATTTATCCAAAAAGTTCAAGAATTTTAATATATTTTGGAATAAGGTAAATTACATTACGACGTAATACATTGATTACAATATCATGGTTTAACACATCATTAATATAATCCCACATAAAACATAATGGGATAACCTGAAGAAATACATAACAAAGGGGTGAGATATAAAGATTAATATGGGAATACACATGGAATAATGAAAAATATCTTAGATAAAAGACATAAAAATGTGAGTAAAAATAAAATGAATCATATACATGAATTATTGGGATTGATGTTTCATGATAACATAACAGAATCATCTGAAATGTTGAAACAACAGAAAATATTGCATAATAGGTAAAGGAAAATATGAAGTACATCATAATAGAAAATGTCCCATATAATAATTAGGTTTATTCCCCATCCAAACATAATGTATTATGATTCTAAACATTACCCAATGCATTGGGGTGCTATATAATTCCACATGAAAATGTCACTTTAATTTCAATATCATGATTAAGTGTCCCACATAGATCGTTCAACAGGGTCCATTTAACATCATATTTTATTCAAATAACATTTATTTAGGAATAAATATATTAAAAAAATAATGTTTATAAGTGAGAAAATATGAACCCCTTGATTGAAATTGGTAATTTTATTCAATTAAGAATGATTTGGCATGGATTGCCCTAATTTAATTTTAATAACATCACAGGGAAC
The DNA here is from genome assembly GCA_963277665.1 of Viscum album. Lineage (NCBI taxonomy): Eukaryota > Viridiplantae > Streptophyta > Magnoliopsida > Santalales > Viscaceae > Viscum > Viscum album. The sequence goes on from OY728128.1 coordinate 68,279,523, forward strand.
TGAAATATTCATTGGAAGACTTGGTGTGAGAATAATAGAACCATTATCATATATAAATCATAATAACTATTTGTAAAATGACCAAAAACGTTACCCAATCATTAGTGACATAAATTTAAAGTGCATAAATTGAATAATATTAATTATAAAATGGAAGAAATAGAGGTTCAATTATGTAATTTCAACAGTTTAATGACATAAAATAAAAATTCATAAAATTGGTTGATGAGAGAGAATATAGAATATAAAAATTTGGACATATAATAAAAGTCAAAATTTTTATGTCTTGGCATATCCCAATAGTAGGAATTGGAAAATATATGCCATAACCTAATAAAGATACATAAAAAGTGGAGAAAAAAACATTATTTGAGTGTTTGAATCCAAATGCGTTAAAATAGTCTTATTGAGAGATTTAGGAGACTAACAAGGATTCAAGATATAGGTCATTGGATTAATTACTTCCTTGAAGGATTTTGGGTTAAAATATGTGAGGTAATTGGTTGCTTTATATTGGAAAAGTGGGGGATTTGTTTTATATTTATGTTTTGGTCTCATAAAATAAATGATTCAAAACAATAGACCTTACCATAGGTTTTTTCCAATGGATTATGCCAAAAGATTGTTTTTTCATTATTTAATTTTTAATGTAGAGGAAAATATTCAAATATTACACTTTCTTATGTAGAGGTGAGTCAAACTATTATATAAATGAATTTAAAATCACAAAATATATTATATATTTTTGAGGATTCATAATGAATTTATAAAAATAATCCATTAAACAGAAAATAAATTTATTCTAATGGTAAAATATATATTTTCATGGGGATTAAAATTATTGTGTTTAATATATCATTTTTTAGTCACTATGAATTCAAAAAACATGTTGATCATTTTTATCGTAATTAAAATTTTCCCGAAAATTTGACAGTGTCAAAAAATTATGAAAAAATCAATGTTGGAATATTTCAATGTTTTGAACCCAAAATTAATTTATTTTATTCTATATAATTTTATAAATATGTTCATTTAATCGTTTATAAATAATAAACCACATTAATTAAATATTATGTGTTATTTTAAATAATAATTTTTTTGTACCTCAAAAAAACGTTGTCTCTAACATCAAAAAAATTGTTTGATTATTTTTATTCAATAAAAAAATTATTAATAATATATTATTTTTATCAAAATTTAATTAATTAATCAAAATAAAATCTATATATTAGTTTAATATTACCCATAATATACAATTCATGATTTATTGTACCAAAATATAAAAATATTCAATATTATTTACAAAATAATGTACATGATAAATTTTTTGTGGTCATAATACATGTCACTTCCTTACAAAGGCATAATACCAAATTCAAATGTCCATGAATGTGATACAACCATTGTATAATTTAGGAAAAAAATTTGGGTTGGAATCTCAATGAGTTTAATGTTCTCCCATAGACGATTTCACAAAGGTTTATATTTGTTGTTCATTTTTTGGGATTGGTTGAGGGAATGACCTAGAGAATCTATCTCCCATGGAAGACCGGATAAATGGGATTCATGAGGTATAATATTATGGGATCGGGCCACCAATTCTTTCTTTAGAGTCATTGGATTTTTAAAATACGTATATTTATAATAATCAAGCGACAACTATTTAACGAATGTATTATGAACGATAATGATTTTGAACTATCTTTTGAATCCAATTGGATAAAATACAAACACAGGTTTGTGTTTTTTTATAACCATATTACATTATAAAACATTAAATAATAATGGAATTTTATTTATTAATGTTTGGTTAAATACATATTTTCCTTCTAAAATGATATATTTTGATGTTCCTCATGCCATTTTTTGAAATGATCGAAACGTTCCATTCATATTCATTCAATGAAATTTTTCTGTTTTGATGGCCTGATTTTTATGAAACCCATTTATCTGTCACAGGTAATATGTTTATGAAACTCATTTCTCAATAATGTGTTATATATTAATTAAACGTGTTTCCCATTTAACGGGTTCTATTGTTATCAAACCTTATTCTTTTCAAAAGTTATTAATTCATTTAATAATTTTTAAACCTATTTATTTTTACATTGGTGAGGATATGGTTACATGTTTTTGATACAAATTTTATTTAAGTGGTTATAATATGGTTATTATGATATTATTTAACATGTTTGTATGATTTAATTAATAGATGGGTGGGACGTATATCTCCCTCCAATGAATTGGGTATATATTTATATCTCTTGACAGATATGGATGAAATGGGTAGTGAACACATATTAGTAATGGATATTGTCTTTTAAGATGGTATTCAGAGTGAAATTGACAACAAATAAGTTCAGGGATGTGAACCATGAATAGTATGATGGTATGGAAAGTAAACCCATACTAAAAATATGTCCTTGGAAATGATTCTTTGACTACAATGTGAAAACATTTATAATATTTTGTATACCACCAATTCTATATCTAATTATTATGGTATACATTCATGTATAATTCTCCTAATTCCATTATATGTCATGTCATTTAAAATCCAAAATTTATTCCATTACTCATGTGTATGATCTTTGATATGAATGGTATGATCTTATAATATTTTTCACATGTTCCAATCCCCTTATGTTCATAATTATACAATGGTAACTCCCTTTTTTACCATTAATAAGCATTTGAGCTGAAGCATTTCTTATGTTTCCTTTCGTCATGTTAAAAATAATGATATTAAGTTTATGTATTAATAGGGAATATCATTATGGTAATGAATAAATATATCCCACAATATTTGATTAACTAGTTTTAGGTTGTAAATGACACCAAACTATTATAGTCCTCAGGCATGTATTTTTATAATGTGCCGAATATTAATAAAAAGTCATTAAATTTAAATGTATTTTATGCGTGGGTCTATATATATTTTCCTTTTATAATTAATATGAGGTTATTAATTTAATTTCTTAATGTATCAAATTAATATAAATTATTTTTTAAATTCCAATGGTAACAAATTGATCTAATTAGAAACTATTAATGTCATTTTTGACACTTTGTTTTATTGGACATTAAACACCTAATTAGTAAGTTTAGTTAAAGTATACTCACCAAAAAACCAATAATATGTTATATTATTTTTCAAATTTATGATTCATAATAACTTATCCAAAAAATTTATTGTAAATTATTTTAACATCATATATTTTGTTTTTTCTGTTATATAAAAAATTATTTTTTCAATGTTGCGTAATATATAAATAAAATGATTCCATCACTAAAAAATAAAAATAAATTACTATGATTAAAAATTTATTAATGTTGAATATTATATTTTTGATTTAATCAAAATATATTATTATACAAATGAGAACAAATAATGGAAATTTAAAGAAAAATAGGGGCCATTTTTAAATTTTCATTACATATAAAAATATTAAAGCAGGTACTAAGGAAAAATGGATCCAAAATTCACAATATTCACGTTTTTTAGGTCTATATATCAATAATTTAAATTAAATGAGATAATGAAATCTTTTGTGATGATTTTTTATGCATTATTTAATTATAATCAACCTTGATTACAAGATTTACACTTCACCGATTTGATAAATTTAACAACTATTACAATTAATATTACCTAAACTATAAAGTAAATAATTAAAAAGATTGAATATTATGTTTAATAATAATGAATAAAATTTTTATTATTCATTTTGAATAATTAGAATAAATTAATTTTAATAGAAATTCATAAATCACAAGGAAAACGTAGGTTTAATAAAAATTATTTTTAAGATAGAAAATTATGTTATATAAAAATATGGAAAATTGAGGAGTCAAATTATATTATTTTAAATAAAAAGGAAACTATTTTAAAATAATGATAGTTAAAAATTATTATTTAATTTTATGTTACATTAAATAATGAAAAAAAATGAAATATTTGAAAATTTTTAATTCCTTAATATTCATAGAAAAATAAATATTCTCATGAAATTTCCTATATATATACTTCAAATAAATTTATTTCATGATTTTATAAATTTAGTTATTTTGATTATTTAAAATTTATTCAATTTTCGAATTTGGGTTTCACAATTGGGTTATTTGTTGTATCTCTCTCATCTGGTTTATTTGTTTTTCTCTATTTGTCTCTCATGTTCTTCTTGTGGCATGTTTAATTATTGAGGTGGAAATTTATTAAACATGACTTTATGTTTTTCATTGAGTTTTTATGGATTTTTTGGTAAAAAATCGGGGGTTTTGGGTTGACTTAATGTTGCACATGGTTTCGAAAAAGGTGGGCCCATGCCCTTGAAATTGTGCGACCATGTGTTATTTTTGGATAGTGAGATTCTGCATTGTTTCCATATCGTTTAAATAATATGTGGAAGAACATTGTGTATTTTTACTCTAATATATATAGGAATTTATTTTTTTCTCTTGGTTTTGAAAACTATGTGGGAAAACCAAGCGACTTTTCTATGTCATTAGAAATTTGATAATTCCATTTGTGTTTTCCCAATATTTAACCTGAAACCACATGAATTATTCCCCATACATTATTTTTATCCATTTTATCTCTATACAATCATCCTTGAACCTCTTGGGAATCATTTCATAGACGGTTTGTACTTTATAACATCAAGTGTTCTTCAATTAATTTGTTTCTATCTTGATTAATCAGTCATTATGGGGGTTTCTCTCCCTTTTTCATGGATAATTAATATACAATTACTGATTGAATTTGATAGGGGATCTATCTTGTGAATTTTTTTATGATATTGAAATTTTTTGTTGATATTTCCTTTGTGGGGTCTTCTGGATGTGTGGTTATGGTATTGAATATTTTTTCAAAAACATCCAATTGTGAGGTAGTTTGTTTAGTGAATTATCATTATTGGATGAGTTTTTATTTATTTCATTGATTTATTAGTGGGTCTTATTAAGGGATATTGTGGTTTGAAACATGTTTTTGAGGGACTTTGACATGAATATGTGATAGAAAATGTGAATTTTCAAAGGAAATATTTATATTTTAATGTATTCATTATTTTGGAAATTTTTAGAATTTATTTCATTTTTATTTAAATGGTGTGGAAAGTTTTTTATGGAAAATAACAAGAGCATGTATTGAATGTGGTTTTTATTAATTATAATGGATTTTTTGGCAAGATTTATTCATCGTTTACACCTTTACGGTAATTTGTGAACTGTGTAAATGTTATGAAGCCTGTTTTAATGTCAAATTTGTTTATGTGTATATTTGGAATGTTCATGGTCCATTGAAATTGTAGAAATTATTATGTGTTTTTAATTTAATATTCCCTAATGGGATTTATGTATTTTAAATATTTTGTAAATTCTTTTTGGAAATGGTTTTGGTTTTCTAAAAGGAAATTGATTTTATTAATGTAAAATGGTGGTTTCTTTATGTTGTTTGAAAATGCGGTGAATTCCATGAGTGTATATGTAGGCTGAAAGGTGTTTTTAAAATTCATTGTTATGTGATGTGAGAAATATAATTTTAGTACAAAGGGAATATCAAGTATCAAGGTTCTCAATATAGAAATCATAAACTAGTGTTTCAGAAGTGGGAACACCAAAATTCATTATGTGGATTAAATCTAGTTTCCTTGTAAGTTCAAATTCTTCGATTCACATTGCTAGTTTTATTATTTCATCCCTAACTAAACATGTGATATGATCAATTCCCACTTATCCATTGGGATGTTCGATCCTATAGGATCGTGCATGAGAACATATTCTTATTGACATATTTTTTGGAGACAAGTGGCATTGTGTGATTATCCCTCATAGTGGATGATGCATTGGAATATTGTTGGTAGATGAGTTGTTTGATATTGATTACTGAGGTAAGAGGCATATAGTGACCCACTTGTGCTAGATACCATTAGATATTTTCTAATGGTTCCCTATTGTGATATGATTTTTTATGATGTGGTTGAATCCCTTAGTACATGGGGGATATTGTGAATTCTTCATCTAAAGAACGTTTGTTGAGAAATAATTTTCTCCAAAAGTTTTTTCCTAAAAATGGTTTCCCATAAAAGATTTTCATGAAAAATTTTCATAGGTTGTTGTGTTAATATGAATGGTAATTTTTTTTGATGTTTTTGCATTGAATAATTTACTTTGGGGGGTATACCACTAGCCTTTGGAACACATCCAACATACAAATTTGAATGTATATATATTTAGTTATGAATTACCTAGGTAAACTCATGATGTGTCGTGGGGCGGTGGATGTTGTTCCATGAATTCCACATGTTGTAGATTGTTATGGTGGTGTCTTTAGAGATATTCTCCCATGTATCATGTATTGTTTGTGAATTTTGATTTTTTCTTTTTTATTTTAGTATTTTGATATTTGATTTAGGTTGTAAAACCATCAATTTGGAAATTGTTGTACCTTGGTTGGTTGTATTGTCATTTTTGGTTTATTGTTCTATTTTATTGTTCATTAGGGTTATACTCAAGGGTAAAATCTTCCAAGTGTTTGTTATTGACACCCAATAACTAGTTTCCATCACATGGGGATCGGGAATTCCCTTTGGGTTATTCCATTGATCAAGTCGAGTTTTTGGTTGGTTGGAACTCTTTCTTTATTCATGACAAGATGGTATCATAGGAGATTAATATATTTTGATGGAATTTCTTTCTGAGAACCAATTTCTATTTTTTATTTCATTATAAACGGTGTAGGATAATTAGAAATAATGGGTGTCGGTATGAGTGATTCTCTAGACAAAACTATTTATACCAGGCCTTTGTTTTCAATGGGAATTCAGATTCTATTTGGTTACTCTGGTTCTGGAGGATTGTTTGGTGTTTTGGATATGGAATTGTAGTTGGGATAACAGTCTTAATGATATCACAGGTCTTATAATTACATGAGTAGTTGGGGAAATAGTCCTCGATGTATCCTAGTGATTGTGGTTTATATGCAATATGATCACCAACCATTTTGACGAGTCACCCATAGACACTATTTTCAATTTTTGTATTGTTATGGATCATTCATGATTATGAAAATAGACTTAAATAAATTAATATTGGAATTTTTAAAAATTGATTTACTGGAGATTTATTTTTAATTTATAATGGTGAAAAATGGATTTTCATATTCATCTTTATGTGAAGTTTAAAAAAGTGTAATTTTTTAAAATGAATTTTGTGTGTAGTGGTAATGTGTTTTATTGATAATTATAATTTTGTAATGAAAACCTGAAGCATATCAAAATTTATTGTTCAAAAAAACATTACTTATTTCTAAGAGGTTTTAAGACAAATATTTTACATAAGAAGAGATGAGTTTTTAATTAAATGATTATTAATGATATGAGATTTGTTGAGTTGCAAAAATTTAACTTGAATGAGATGAAATAGATTTTTTAATCATATCCATGGTATTTTATTTTTAGAAAATATTTAAATATTTTATTTATGGGATTGGAATGTGATTTCACTTGATGGAGAGTGTTATTTGGAAAATATTCATGAATATTGAAATGGTATAAAAATATGCATGTGTGAGGATCCATGGAATATCATCTGTGAGTTTTAAACCCACCATTATTTCAATCCTTAAAAATTTATTTTAGCATAAATTATGTGGCGTTTTGATAGATTATGGTTGTGTTTCATGTTTTATAATTATTTGTAAAAAAATTATGTGGTGATTTGAGTTTCAGAACCCTTATTAATGAGTTAGTTTTGGATTCGGCGATGTTTCTCTAGTTGGAGAATGTTCAACTCCACAATGATTTTAGGGATATTAATTGTGTGGAAACATGTTTTCCAGCAAAAAAAACCATCCAGTTGATCAACATAATGATTTATACCATGTGTTTCCAAGGATAAAACGACATATCATTTATGGTTAATCATATCCTCCTGAAGAAGATGTGTGAATGTGGAAAATCCAGACTATATTTTTTCTCCTTGGGATTTTGAGTAATTAAATATTATGTTTACTACATTTATTCATGATGTTCAAACTGGGATATTGTGGAATTATCTCTCTCAAAGAGATCCACTTTAAGATCATGTCCAAAAATACCTCAAGGCATCATCACTGGGAAATATTTCTCAAAGGTTGTGATGGTGGGAAAGTGAATGGAAGTGTTATGTATATAGAAAGTTGGTGTAATGGTGCTAGTGTATTTTTGTCTTTTGTTGAGCCTAGTTCCTTATCATATAATGTGGGCTGCATAGGTTATCTCAAAGGCTTGATATTTTTTAAGGGAGCATTATCCTGGTCTATAGTCTAAGGTTTTAGAGAACAACATTAACTCTTTTTACAATGTTGTTGGGAATGATATTCATGTTGAGGATACTCTTTTGTGATTTCATGATGAAGAAAATATTCCTCTAATCTGTGGAATTAAGGAAAAGATTTATTGTAATAATATTTTGAATCATCCTAAAGCAATTTGTGTTGTTCATAGATTTATGAAGAACCCTATATCATTTTTCATATTTTTCTAAGAGAGGGATCATGATCATTAATCAGTGAAGAAATAAAATTAAAAATAATTCTTCATGGAAAATGCTCCAAATACTGGTGATAACAGTGTATTCATAGGTCACTTGTAGAATTTCTATAAGGATATTTCCAGGTGGAGTTGTGGATCTAGTTTGAAGGAGTACTGTGTTTTCTGGGCTCATCTTAGAGTCCCTTACTCTCTATTCCTCTAATCTTGTAATGGTTTTTTCAAGAGATGTTTATTTGTCTTTTTTTCAAATATTGTAAAATTAGGTGTTATGTATATCGTTTGTTCTTCAATTTGAAAAGATGTATATATTTCATTCATAAAATTATAAATCATTATAATGACCCATACTTTACATACATTGTTAATAATTCATAATTGAAGTACACTTATTACAACATATATCAAAACCATGAAAGGACCATATAGGTACAGTGTCTTTAGAAATTGGGAAACATAAACAAATGGTTCATAAAGCATCTACATTGCCTCCCATTTATTTCAGCATATCTAGAGTCCCTTTTTGCATATCCTACATAATAACCTTCTTCCTGACCTAGGGAAATAAAACATACAAAAGGTTGAGCTCAAATGCTCAGTAAGGGTAAAAAAAAGAAAAACCAATCACATCATATTCATAAGAACATAACATTTTGGAATTATTAACCTGAAAAACAAATCATAATTTCATAACATGGGATAAATAATAGTAGTGAAATGTAATCCCAATAATCATAACATAAAACATGAAACTTTTTAGCATACACACATAATCATAGAGAATCATTTCGTATTAGTCAAGACTCATTACCAAGACTATCTTAGTGGACAAAGTCCATTTATGAACCGAGTTCACTCCTCATTTCAGTCATGTTTAACTGAACTAGATTAACCCGTCGTTCTATCCATTTCTATCTCATGAGATATAAATATTTACCCAATGAATTGGAGGGAGATATAGGTCCCACCCATCTCATAATGAAACCATTCTTATTGTGTGCCACAAAATCATAAATCATACATCATAGCATAACCCATGTAATAAAAATGGGAATCTTAAACATCATAACATAATCCACATGAGATAAAAGGACATCATAAAAGTAATTACATCATAACATAATAAAATCAATGTAAAAATAGGTATAGAAACAGAACCCTATATTATCTTAGATGGAAAATAATTTTGATAAAACACTTGAACTCCATTCTTGAGGAAAATATCCTTTCTACATCAAAATCATTTTTCCTTTCATAACATGTCATAAAATATTAAACTAAAAGAACCTGATTAAAAATAAACATTAATACTTGTAAAGTAATCTTCATGGAAATAATATTATATTAATCCAATCATGTCGTATAAGTTAAAAAAACATTCTTCTCGTACTTTTGTCAGAAAAGTCAAAAAGTACCTCATACGAAAAATGACAAAAGATTCCTTTCATATCTTTTACTAAATGCTCACCGAAGGGTAAAATTGGATTTAAAAAACTGTAGTAGGATATAAATAATATTACATATTGAGGAAACATGTATGTGGATGATAAATATTCTCCAGTAAATTCTGAATTATAAACAATCTCGGATAAAAATTGAGATTGCGAGATTGTCCCTTACCATAGGTCCGATTTTCATCATAAGTGTTCGAATCTCCAGTATAATGATTTAAATAATGTTATTGACTTATTCCAGAATAATACTTATTTTTATGATATCAAATATGGTTATATTCTTGGCTTCTTATTTGTAGTATTTCGTTACTACTTGTTATTCAGGTGTTTATTACTTTTTCTTCTTTTGCGTGTTTTGTCGAATGAAATCCTATTCTTCTTTTTAGGATATAGATACCTCATTTCTAGAATATTATTAATGTAATATATATCATATTAATTCATTCAATTCATTTATATAATCATTATTTAATGAAGATCATTTAAAATGAGTTGCATCACATCGTGGAGACGGAATTCCGTACGTACGCACGAGCGATGATATCATTCCCATGATCATTAAATTGCATTAGAGTGTATGTATAATATTTAAGAATCAATATAACTTTAAAATAATCATATATAGTTATTATTTACACCATTATACCCATCTAAGTGAGGTGGTGGTGGAAAATAGATTACACCACGGCGTGGAGACTGTATCCCGTACGTACGCACGCGCGGTGATTTCATTTTCCATAGGATAGATAGATAGTGAAATAGGGTTGTTTCATACTTATAATATCATATCAGTATATGATTGATACTGATGTTATTACTTCATAATGAAACAACTAAAGAAGAAGAAGTGGAAGAAGAAATAAAGTTGAAAAATCGGTAACGGACATTACCTCTTCTTTGAAGCGCCTCTTTGAGACCTCCTTTTAGGGCACCAAAAGTGGTCCTTGAAGAATAACATGACCTCTAGGATGATTATAGGTAAGTGGAGAAGAGAATTTTTCAGGGTCTGGAGGATCATGAAGGCTCAATGTTGTGTGAGTAAGAGAGGGAGGATGTGCCCTTTTATAAGGGAGGAGAGGGGCACCTTAGGAAAAATTAAAAATATTATTTTATAATAAATTCATATTAGGTTTTTAATAGCTCAAAATTGATTTATTTACAAGATAGGGTGGGTATGGGTCAAAATCCTCTCATAAAATAGAATTTAGACAAGTTTATGATTCTATTTTAGCCTTATCATTTAGATTTAACATTAAGTTAGATAATTTAACTTTTACAGTGTCTTCTTGGATTCTTAAACTAAAAGGTTAATAAACTTACTATAACAAGCCAAAAGAACCCCAAGTTGTTTATTATTAATATATATAACCTTATATAAGTCATTTGGATGAACCTTAGATTTATAGGAATAAAATACCAATTAATAATATAATATTTGTTTTAAAAACTATTTTATGACAATTTTGACACTATTTGGTAATTGATTTTTTTTGAAAATCATAACAGAATTATTAGTTCGGAAAAAGTTAATTAAATCAATACTAACATGTCATGTTAACGTATAAAATTATTTTAAATCATAAAAAGTCTCAAATAACATTTATCTGGGTATTTATAACAACAATTATGTCAATATTTCATTAATAAGATAATTACTGCATCATCATTGTGTCATACATAAATTACATTATTCAATGTCTAAAAATTAAAAATAAATTACCATTATGTAGGAAATATTTTTATCATTATAATGAATATTTGGAGTCGAATTTATCTTATGTATAAAACTATATTAAAAAATTATTTAGTTTATAAACTTTGAATTTAACTATTTTAACCCTTCCTTAAATAAATTAATAATAAATGTCCTAATCTATTCCATGTGGGCCTAAATGGTCATATGTTATTCCTAAAGTTGTTTTTTGTCGACTTACACATATCCAATAGAATTAGGACATGTGTTAGGGTAATAATAATATCATTTTTGCCCTTAATTATCCTATTTACTTTAAACTGTGGTAAAAAAGTAAAAAGTTACTATTCACCAAAAATTATTTTCATCTCATTGAATGAAATTTTAGTCCTTGATATTAACCGTGCTGTTCGGATTTTCAAAATTCCACTCACAGAAGTGGTAAAATCGTGTTTTCTATAAATTTTCAAATTCCCCTAGGAGGTGGGTAAAAGACAGTGAAAAGTTCAATAAAATTTTTACATATCTAAAATTATTATAAAATGACTCCAATGAATTACATTTGAACTTATAAAGTTATTATGTATCAATTTTTACCTAAAATAAATTTAAATAAAATAAATAATTATTTAAATAAATAGGCGGTTTTTAAATAGTAACCTAGTGTTTTCAGTATTCATCCAAAATTGCACGTTTTCAGAAAAATACCAAAATTTCACCCAAGGCTAATTTTGATATTCCAAATCCAAAAATAAAGTACATTTTGAAAGATTAAATTGACGAAATTCCAAAAAGTGGTATAACTATTCATAACGGCTAGTTTTAATAATATTTTAATAGCATATCATTGTTTAGTGAAACTCGGTATTGCGTACAATGCAAGCTATCGAGGAAGGTCGCGATTGAGTGTAAAGCAAGCCAAGATAGTGTCGTGTGTAGTGAAGATTCCTTTGATGATTTATATAACATAAATACAAATTATTTCTCATAAAATTCTCGGGTGTTACATTCTACCCCCCTTAAAATGAATTTCACCCTTGAAATTCATCACTTTGTAACAAAAAGATGAGGATACCTCTCCCTCATCATATCCTCAAGCTCCCATGTAGCTTCTTCTAATTTGTGGTTCCTCCATAAAACATTCACCAAGAGAGTGGTCTTGTTCTGTAAGACTTTTTCGCTACTATCCAAAATCTCTATCGGTTGTTCTTCATAATAAAGATCTTACTCCAACGGTAAAGATTCTGATCTGAGTACATGTGAAGGATCAAATATGTACTTTCTTAGGAAATATACATGGAACACATCATTAACTTGAGAGAGATTCGGTGGAAGCACCAATCGGTAAGCTACCATCCCAACATGATCCAGTATTTCGAAAGGACCAATATATCTAGGGCTCATCATTCCCTTCTTTCCAAATCTCATTACTCTCTTCCAAGGAGATATTCATAAGAACACTTTATCACTCACTTCAAACTCTATGTCTTTTCATCAGTTGTCATCATAACGTTTTTGTCGACTCTGAGAAGATCTAATGTGTTGTTGAATAGATCATATCTTTTTTGCCATCTCATTAACAAGATCATGTCCTAATAGTTTTCTTTCCCCAGCTTCTTCCAAGAAAGTTGGAGTCCTACATTTCATTCCATAGAGAGCTTCATAAGGATCCATTTGAATACTGGAGTAAATGCTATTATTTTAAGAAAATTCAACCAAAGGTAGGTGTTGATCCCAACCACCTTTGAAATCCATAGATCAAGCTCTCAACATATCTTCTAGAGTTTGAATTCTCCTCTCAGACTAACCGTCTGTCTGAGGATGATAAGCAGTGCTGAAACTCAACTCTGTATCTAGAGTATACTGAAGACTTCTCCAGAACATCGAGGTAAATCTTGGATCTCGATCAGATGTAATGGAAAGTGATACTCAATGCAATCTTACCACTTCCTTTACATATATCCTGGAAAGCTGATCTAGAGATAAATCTTCTCTAATAGCAATGAAGTGTGCAGAATTAGTAAGACAATCAACTATGACCCATATAGCATTATTGGCTTTGGATGTTTTAGGAAGAACGGTGACAAATTCCATAATGATGTTTTCCCATTTCCATTCGGGTATGGGTAATGGTTGTAACATCCCCGTAGACTTCTGTCTCTCAGCATTAACTTGCTGACAAACCAAGCATCGAGAGACATATTCTGCAACATCTCTTTTCATTCCATCCCACCATATGTACTCATTCAGGTCCCTATACATATTCGTGCTTCCAGGATGAATATAGAATGAAGAACTATGAGCCTTATCCAGCAGCTCCTTCTTTAATTCTGGGATGGGAGGAACACAAACCTGATTCCTGAACATTATTATACCATCACAATCAAGGTTGAATTCAAGAACATTTCTCACCATCTTTTGTAACTCTACATCTTCCTTCTATTCCTCTTTAATCTTCACATGTATAGATGGTTTAACATTCATTTGAGAAAGATAAGATTTTCCCCTTCCATTATAATTCCATGATTCAACCTTTGTAAATCCATAAATATTGGTTCTTTTGTGATCCTCATCATGGATAAACTGGCATGGTCTTATCGACTTAATGCATCTTCCAACTTGTTTACATTCCCAGGGTGGTAATGAATTGAGCATTCGTAATCCTTATTCAGCTCTAACCATCTTGTTTGGCACATATTCATCTCCTTTTTTGTGAAAATATACTTTAAACTTTTATGATCAGTATTAATATCACACCTTTCACCATAAAGATAATTCCTCCAAATATTTAATGCAAATATTACCGCAGCTAACTCCAAATCATGAGTTGGGTAATTTTCCTCATGGATTTTCAACTGTCGTGAGGCATAAGCTATCCCCATATCATTTTGTATAAGAACACACCCCAACCCCTTCTTGGATGCATCACTTTAGATCACAAACCCTTCTCCACTATAAGGCAGTGTGAGCATAGGTGCACTGGATAACCTTCTTTTCAACTCGTTGAAATTCTCTTCACATTCCTCCATCAATATGAACTTAAATCCTTTTTGAGTAAACCTATTGAGTGGATTAGATAATCATGAAAAATCATTCAGAAAACGCTTATAATAACCAGCCAAACCAAGAAAAATTCAGATCTCAGTTACTATTATTGGTCTCGACCATCTTTCAATAACCTCTGTTTTTTCTCAATCCACAGATATCCCCTATTTTGAGGTTACGTGACCCAAAAATGCAACTTTTTAAAGCCAAAATTCACACATGGTAAATTTGGCATAAAACATCTCCTTTATCAGAGTCTTCAATATAATTCTCACGTGATCTTCATGTTCATACATGCTCTTGAATATACAATAATATCATCTATAAAGACTACCACAAACTGATCAAGATAGTCCCTAAAGACTCTATTCATCAGATCCATGAAGATAGGAAGGGAATTAGTAATACCAAATGGAATCACTATAAATTCATAGTGTCTATACCTTGTACGAAAAACTATCTTTGGTATATCCTCGCTTTTGACCCTTTATTGATGATACCCTGAATGAAGATCAATATTGGAAAAGTATTGAGCTCCGCGTGGTTGGTCAAATAATTCATCAATACATGGGAGAGGATATTTTTTCTTGATAGTGATCTTGTTATGTTCTCGATAATCAATGCAGAGTCTCATTGATCCATCATTCTTCTTAAAAAACAGAACAGGTGCTCCCCAAGGTGACGCACTAGGGCGTATGAATCCCTTATCAAGATTCTATTGGAGTTTCTTCTTCAATTAATGCAACTCAATTGGGGCCATTCAATATGGTGTCTTTGAAATAGGTAAATCACCCTGTACGATTTCTATTGAAAACTCAAATTCACGCTTTGGTGGAAGACCCGGTAATTCCTCCAAAAAGACATCATGAAACTCTCGTACAATGGGAATATTCTCAATCATTAGTTTCTCTCCTACCATTTGACATAAATAAACATCATTTAGTGGAATCAAGACCCATAATATGGAATAAATTTCCACTGGAAGGTTATGTTCATCCTTGCATCGATAGACGATCATAAATTGATCTGGAATATGAAATGTGACTTCCCTTCTTTGGAAATTGATATGACCTCCATATAAAGAAAGCCAATCTAGGCCAAGAATCACATCAAATTCCACAATAGGAAGTATCACAAGATGGCAGGAAGCCATTTCCCACAAACTTCAATCGGAGAAGAATTATAAACTTTTGATGCAAATATTGTACCATTAGAAGTTGTCACAACTAACTCAACATCTAATTGTTGAGGTAATAAAGTGATACCCCTAGAAAATTATTCAGAAATAGAAGAGAGGGTAGATACAGAATCAAATTAATCATTTTCTACATTAGAGTGGATGGTAAGTGTACCTTTCACCACTTCGTTATCGTACTTCACATCGCTGATAGAAATTTCATGTGACATTCCTTTGTCTTTAGCCATAAGAGTTTGTTGATTCCGATCATCATAAAAAACCCTTAGATTAGGGCATTTATTGGCATAATTCCCCATTTTCTTTCACTTGAAACATTTAATTGTAGTAGGTTCATTCTGTGTATCCCTTCCTTTGTTTGCATCATTAGACATATTCTTCCCATTATTGTGTCATTCAAATGCCTGATGACCTTCCTCTATACATTTGAAACATTTACTTGTCCCTTTAAGACAACTCCTTCCGTGTTTCTTTCCACACATTGAGCATAAGGGAAAACTCATCTTCTTTTCAGTGTGCTCTTTAGATTTTCCTTTGTATTCCATTTTCCTCTTCTTATCAAATGCATATGACTGATGGGTTACTCCAATCTCCATCTCAACCTTGAGAGCACATCAAACGATTTCCTCGTAGCTATTGAAATCCCTTATGGCTAACGCCCTTCGAAGACATGGTTTTAATCCACTAAAGAATCGATCGATCTTACTCTCAGGTTGGATAATAATACCAGAAGCGTACCTTGTAAGTCTTGTAGAATTTGTTTCATAGGTACCAACAGATTCATTATCCTTTTTCATTAGATCAAGAAACTCTTTCTCCATCTTTGTTCGAAGAATACGAAGGAAGTGCTTATTGGAAAATAAGTTCTTGAACTCGTCCCATTCCATGGACTCAATTTCATCTCTTTTCCTCGTAATCTTGATAAGATTCCACCATTGATCAGCATCTCCTTCCAAACGATACTCTGCTAAGATGACTTTATCATGTTCATAACATTGAAGAATTGAAAAAATCTTTTCAGTAGTACTGATCCATTGTTCAAAAACTAATGGATCAATAGACCCACTGAATGAAGGTGGACACTTCCTCATGAAGGATTCAACAGAATGTTGGTCCTTCCTTTGCTCGTTTGGAAGTCCTATATGATTAATAGCTTGAGAAAGTTGTGTGAGCATGGCTACAAGAGTTTTCATTCTAGCTCCCATAACGTTTGGTTGCTCAGTGGGTCAATCATTGCATTTCCCGTTGCATTCCGCATTAACACGGTTCCTTAGGGTACCAGCCATTGACTAAAACCAAGAATAATAGTGTCATCAACAATTATTATAATAGGAAAACCACTTAATCAAGAATAAAATTTTACACTTAAGGTCATATCATAGGTTATTCATAGCCATTTCCAATACCCTAATATTGTGTTCTATGCTTAGACATATCCATTGGGTTCTTACTAAGGATTTCACATCCTAGTTTCCAAAGGATGACTATTCCTTTCCTCTGATATCAACTATAAAGACCCATACATTACTTACATTGTTAATACATCAAAATTGAAGTACACTTATTACAACATATAACAAAACCATTAAAGGACCGTATAGGTATAGTGTCTTTAGAAACTGGGAAACATAAACAACCGGTTCATAAAGCATCTACATTGCCTCCCATTTATTTTGTCATATCTAGAGTCCCTTTTGGCATATCCTACTTAATAACATTCTTCCTAGACTGGTGAAAGAAAGAATACAAAAGGGTGAGCTCAAATACTCATTAAGGGTAAACAAATGAAAAACCAATCACATCATATTCATAGGAACATAACATTTTGGAAATCTTAACCTGCAAAAGAAATCATAATTTCATAACATGGGATAAATCATAGTAGTGAAATGTAATCCCAATAATCATAACATAAAACATGAAACTTTGTGGCATACACACATAATCATAGAGAATCATTTCTTATTAGTTAAGACTCAGTGCCAGGACTATCTTAGTGGACAAAGTCCATTTCTGAACCGAGTTCACTCCTCGTTTCAGTCCTGTTTAACTGAACTGGATTAACCATCTATTCCAACCATGTCTATCTCATGAGATATAAATCCTTACCCAATGCATTGGAGGTAGATATAGGTCCCACCCGTCTCATAATGAAAAAATTCTTATGTGTGCCACAAAATCATAAATCATACATCATAGCATAACCCATGTAATAAAAATGGGAATATTAAACATCATGCCATCATAAAATAATCCAAATTAGATAAAATTACATCATAAAAATAATTCCATCATAACATAATCAAATCAATTTAAAAATATTCATAGAAATAGAACACTATATTAACTTATATGGAAAATAATTTTGATAAAATACTTGAACTCCATTCTTGAGGAAAATATCCTTTCTACTTAAATTTTTTTCCTTTCTTAACATGTCATACAATATTAAACTAAAAGAAGTTGATTAAAAATAAACTTGAAAACTTGTAAAGGAAGCTTCATGGAAATAATGTTATATGAATCCATTCATGTCGTATAAGTTAAAAAACATTCTTCTCGTAGTTTTTTCGGAAAAGTCAAAAAGTACCTCGTACAAAAAATAACAGAAGATTCCTTTCATATCTTTTACTAAAAACTCACCGAAGGTAAAAATTTGATTTAAAAAATTGTAGGAGCAGATAAATAATAATACATATTAAGGAAACATGGTTGTGGATGATAAATATTCCCCAGTAAATTCTAAAGTATAAACAATCTCAGATAAAAATTGAGATTGCGAGATTGTCCATTACCTTAGGTCTGATTTTCATCGTAAGTGTCCAAAAATCCTGTATAATGATTTAAATAATGTTATTGACTTATTCCAGAATCATACTTATTTTTATTATATCATATATGGTTATATTCTTGGATTCTTATTAGTAATATTTCATTACTAATTGTTATTCGAGTGTTTATTACTTTTTGTTCTTATGCGTGTTTTGTCGAATAAATTCTTATTCATCTTTTTAGGTTATAGATACCTCATTTCTAGAATGGTATTAGTGTAATATATATCATATAAATTCATTCAATTTATTTATATAATTATTATAAAATGAAGATCATGTAGAATGAGTCGCATCATATCGTGGAGACGGTATTCTGTACGTACGCACGAGCGATGATATCATTCCCATGATTGTGGAATTATATTGGAATGTATGTATACTATTTAGGAATAAATATAAAATTACAATAATCAAATATAGTTATTCTTTACACCATTATACCCATCCAAGTAAGTTGGAGGTGGAAAATAGATTACACCATGGCGTGGAGACGGTATTCCGTTCGTACGCACGAGCGGTGATTTCATTTTCTGTAGGATGGAAAGATGGTGAAATAGAGTTGTTTCATAATTATAATAACATATCATAAAATTAGTGATACTGATGTTATTACTTCATAATTAAACTAATAAATTAGAAGAAGTGGAAGAAGAAATAAAGTTGAAAGAATCGGTATCAAACATTACATCTTCTTTGAAGCGCCTCTTTGAGACCTCCTTTTAGGGCACTAAAATTGGTCTTTGAAGAAGACCAGGACCTCTAGAATGTTTCTAGGGAAGTGGAGAAGAGAATTTGGCAGGGGTTGGCCGAGATTGAAGGCTCAAAGTGGTTTGAGGAAGAGAGGGAGGAGGTGACCTTTTATAAGGGGTGAGAGGGGCAACTTAAGAAAAACTAAAAATATTATTTTATTATAAAGTCATTTTCGGTTTTTAATAGATCCAAATTGATTTATTTAGAATCTAAGGTGACGATTGGTCAAAATAATCTCATCCAATAGAATTTAGACAAGTTTAGGTTACTATTTTAACCTTATCATTTAGATTTAACTTTAAGTTAGATAATTTAACTTTTACCGTGTCTTCTTGTTTACTTACACTATAAGGTTAATAAACAAACAATAACAAGCCAAACGAACACAAAGTTGTTTATTATTAATATATATAACCTTATCTAAGTAATATGGTCAAACAATTGATTTTTAGGAATAAAATAACAATTAATAATATATTATATGTTTTAAAAACTATTTTATGTCAATTTTGACACTATTTGGTAATTGATTTTTGTGAATATCATAATAGAAATATTATTTCTAAAAAAGTTAATTAAATCAATAATAACATGTCATATTAACCTAGGAAAGTATTTTAATCCATAAAAAGTCTCAAATTACATTTATTTGGGTATTTATAACATCAATTATGTCAATATTTAATTAATAAGATAATTACTGCATCATCAATATGTCAAACATAAATAAAATTATTCAATGTCTAAAAATTACAAATAAAAAAATATTATGTATAAAATCGTTTTACCTTTCTAATTAATAATTATAGTCGAATTTATATTTTGTATAACCCTATATTAAAAAATTATTTTGTTATTAAACTTTTATTTTTGCTATTTTAACTATTCTTTAAATAAATTAATAATAAATGTCCTAATCTAATCCATGTGGGACTAAATGGTCATATTTTATTCATAAGGTTGTTTTTGGTCTAATTACACTTATCCAATAGAATTTGGACATGTGTTAGGGTAATAATAATACCATTTTTACCCTTAATTACCCTATTTACTTTTAACCATGGTAAAAAAAAATAAAAAGTTACAATTCCCCAAAAATTATTTCCATCTTATTGAACCACATTTTAGTCCTTGATATTATCCATGTCTCTCGGATTTTAGAAATTTCATTCATAAAAGCAGTAAAATTATGTTTTATGTAAATTTTCAAATTCTCCTAGGAGGTGGGTAAAAGACAGTGAAAAGTTGAATAAAATTTTTACATATCTCAAATTATTATAAAATGACTGCAATGAATTAATTTGAAGATATAAAGGTATTATGTATCAATTTTGACCTAAAATAAATTTAAATAAAATAAATAATTATTTAAATAAAAAGTCAGTTTTTAAATAGTAACCAAGTGTTTTCACTATTCATCCAAAATAGAAAGTTTTCAGAAAAATAACAAAATTTCACCCTAGGATAATTTCGATATTCCAAATCCAAAAATGAAGTCCATTTTTAAATATCATATTTACAAAATACCATAAAGTGGGTATTACTATTCATAACTGTTAGTTTTAATAATATTTTAACAGCATATCGTTGTTTAGTGAATCTCGGTATTACGGAAGACACAAGCTATCGAGGAAGGTCACAATTTCGTGCAAATAAAGCCAAGCTAGTGTTGTGTGTAGTGAAATATTTCTATCATGATTTATATAACAAAAAAACTAAATATTTCTCAAAAATTTCTCGGGTGTTACAATCATTCATTTATGAATGGTGGTTTTTTTATCGATTGTCTTGTGTGTGTGATTTCATGTTCATTGTGAAAGGGGGTTGTGAATGTGTGTATTATAAATGAATATTTCATTGTAAATAAGGATATCAAATTTTTGGTTTTCAGGTACTGATAGAGATGTACTAGTTGCTTCAAACATTAGGGCTCGAACCATACGCCATGGAGGGAATACAACACGCTGTTATAAATCAATAGGGATGTGAGACACCTTATTCTAGATTCTTTCATTAGTTTAATAATGTGGATAACTTATAAGTTTGTGTAGTTGCTTCCTATTCTATAAAGGTCATGTTTTATAGAATGATGAGTGAGTCCTCTCTACGTTTTTTGTTATAATTTTGTATTGAATAATTACTACTGGGTTATAATGAGCTATGGTGGTTATGTATTTTTTGAATTCCAATGTTATACCAATTTGGATGTACTATAATTATATTTTCCCCATATATAGTTATCATACGTGAGTCCATTTTGGTTAATTCATTATTCTTGGGTTGTTTTTTTCCTTTTCATGTTCATTATCCTAATGGTGGGGTTTTTTTCCTGTGTGGAAATTTTTGTGTTTTCCCGCATTGAGTTCCCTATGTAGAACAAAGATAGATTATTTATTATGGTGGGTATACACATAGCATGTCTCATTGTCGTTTCTTCTAGTTTTGATCTATTATTAGTAATTTCTAATGTTGGGATGTTCGTTCCACCCTTATGTGTTGATAATTATTTTTGGTTTGTGTAGTTGGTTTAGTGGGAGGAAGATTCTTTTTGATGTTTTGAAATTTTTAGTTCCACTTCAATTGATGTAATAATGGGATTTAGTTAATAAGTAAATCAATCCTTCATTAATTTCATGGGAGTGAGTTGGCATTATCTGTTAAATTATCTCGAGGTGGTATTAGTCCCATTTTTGGGGTGTTGAGGTGTTATTCACGTGAGATATTGGATCAAGAGGATGTTAAAATACTTTTTCCCTGATCAATAAACTGGATAATGTTTTGGCATTCTAATGGAAGAAATTGTTATGTGTAGGTGAATTTTCACTCTTGGGTATTTCTATTTTAACTCTATGATCTAGATTATTTGTGGGTGTTCTTTTTTCCCTCAAGTGTTTGATATAAATGTTTTATATATTTAGTTGATTTTTGTTAACTCTAGATCATATGTGTATCATTTATATTTCCTAGAAATGTTTCGTGAAAAACTGTAGTTTTGGGTTGATAGATGGTTTTTCAATGTTGGCACATGGTTAAAAGACCATATGCCCTTACCCAAGAAACGGTGCAACATGT
Source organism: Viscum album (assembly GCA_963277665.1). NCBI lineage: Eukaryota > Viridiplantae > Streptophyta > Magnoliopsida > Santalales > Viscaceae > Viscum > Viscum album. Next base: position 68,302,097 of record OY728128.1, read on the forward strand.
GTCATTTTTGGATAGTCAGAAAACATATAGTTTATGCATGGTTTGAAAATCATGCGGGGAAATAATTTGGAATTATACACTTTGATTGAGAGGGATTCACAGTTTCTACCTGGTTTGGAAAACCTTATGGGAAAATCGTTTGACATTTTAGGGACATTTGAAATTTTTAAATTATATTATTATCCTCGTGGGATTTAATCCAAAACCTCCCCTTTCTTCCCCATACATGATTTTCATCCATTACTGCACCCTCATATCTTCCTTGGACATCATAGGTATTATTACATGGTTGGTTTTTCTCTCAAACAACAATGTTCCTTTATGTAAGTTGTAACATCAATGATCCGGGTGCCGCCCAAGGGTGACCTCTAACCGGTTCACCAGATGGCGTCACACAAATTTCCCCAAATTTCAGAGGCTAATTAATAGTAGTGAGGGAATTGGGTGTGATAGTGGCAAATATATGACCTTATAGTTAGAATAATACAGTAGAAACAAATAGGAAAATAGTAGCAGAAGCTGTAATACCATGAAAAAAAAGTAAACGATAGAAGAATGATAATATAAACATCTTCCATATATATATATATATAAATGAATTATGACTGTCACAGGTATCTAGGAAATTTCTAAAAAAATTCTCAATACCCAAAATATAGTACCAAACCCAATGTACCAAAAACAATAATCTCCAACAGAATCACATTCCCAATCATAGTCACATTCTCTCTACCTCCAAATAAAATCAAGTACTGGCTAATGAAGGGTGATTTCCCTTATCTATAACTGAAAAAATATAGTCTAATTAGGCCAAAATCCATTTCCCTAATATGGTGTGAGAAGAATCCTAGTAGGAATCCACCATATGATCTGTGCCTAACGGTTAGTGAATATATATATTAAAGGAAATAGGAAAAATGAATCCATAAACTAGGAAGTACTGGAATCTAAACAATCATACAGTTTTGAATAACATTAATTTTCATTTCTTAATTATTCATATCATCAAATCATATACCCTTAGGATCTATCCTATTCAATGTATCCCCCTATATAATATAAAAAATAGACTTCTCAAAATACCTCCAAAATATCAAGTAAGACCGAGTCCAATCTTGTGCTTTTCTTAAGGAATCTCAATCTAATAATACAATTATTCAAAATAACCCTATAAGAATTCTCTCATGGTTCACCCCCTTTGGGTTAACATAGACCTAATGAAAAGAAAATGAATACCCAGGAATCTCCCATGGTCAATAACCCTGGGTCATCAAAGTATAAAAAATTCATAAACTACCTCCGGGTAGCTCTCACGATCAATACCCCCTATATCAAAATATAATAATAATCATAATTATCCTCTAGGTATCTCTCACAGTCAATACCTCTTGGTCAATGTCTACAAAAAGTCTCTCACAGTCCTATGTAAATAACAATGGAAGCCACGACAATAGTCCCTGTCAACGGATCTCACAGCCCAAGGAAGATCAGTGTGCATACAACATCCATTAAATTCTCTACAAGCAATTCAAATTATCACATGGCTAAACATTACTCAAAGCATAAAACATGAATAATTTATTACCAAACAACACCATTCTAAACATCTTATGGAATGGAAAAATACAATATCCCTCATAGGAAACCTAGTCCAAATGGCCAATAAATGTTTAGCAAGCAAATGCACCACATGGTGTGTCCCTAAACAAGGGTATACAATCTTATGCATAAGAAATAACCCTTAATCAATCCATCTACCCTTAACAAGTATTAAATTGGACCATAATCCAAAATATTCAATATCCAAAATGGTATTTCTTCCAAATTAATCATATATAATCAAATGATAATAAAAGGAAGGAACAAACCACCTACCATGATGTGGTACGATGAACACTCTTGAATTTTGACCTTCGAATCAGCCTAAAATGATGAAGATCTAGGAAATGGATAAAAATGATAAACCCTCGATTTCTCATGAAAGAATAGAAATAAGGAAGATAGGATCTTGGGGAAGAGGGAACTCACCAATTGGAATCCAATTCACCAGGAAATTGGAGCTCAGATGGAGGGATTAATGGACCTCGAAGATCTTTGGTCGTACATCACTCTCATGTAAAAAAATATGGAGAGGAATGTGTTTCTAGACATGATATGTGATTACTCACCGATATTAAAAATAAAATTAAATTTACATGGCATGTTCATTTAATTTAAACAATGTTCCCTTTCCTCAACCGGCCCCCACATTAGGTGGTCAGCCAGGTCACTCACACGAACATGTACTCGACTGTTATAAGGCTCGTACATAGTTTTGTGTGGCAACTAGGTAAACAATGTATAGTCGAGAGTGCAATACGTCTACGTTGAAAATTTATCATTTCATCCATTTTCCTAAAAAACCAAAAATAATGATCCATAGAAGAAATGAAGATCCAGGTTCTTAATAACATCAAACCTTAATGAAAATCATCCCAGTAATATACTAGCCAGATAGAACCTTCGTGATGTTATCTATAATCCGAATAAGGGGATCCTCAAAAGATGCATCAACCTCGAACTCAACCTTTTTTTGCCAAAATATGTGATAAATGTATGAAATCTAACATCGTAGCAGAGAAAGAAGAAGACGGTGTGCATCACCTAATATATTTGAGGTAACTGCAACTAATAAGCAACCGGCCCAAATCTATCCAACAACTCAAATAACCTGATGTGTCTCGGTGAATGATTCCCCTATAGCCAAATCATCCTATGTCCAATCCAAATTGTGATATGTAATAAAACATAATCTCCGACCACAAACACTATAGGTCTTCTCGGTTGATCAACCTAAGATATTTGGAGAGACTATACTGTAGCAATCCTCTTCTGAATTAACTACCCCTACTCAGTTGTCTACTGGACAAGAAGAGGTCCCCGCATAGCTTCCTCTCTTTCTTCCATCCAATATATGGGTGATCCGCATGGCCTGCAATACAAATCCTCATAATGTTCCATCTGAATCATTTCATGAAAACTATTATTGTAGGAAAACTTAACTAGGGTTATAAATACTGTCATTTCTCAGTATCCTAGTTTTACATAATTAAAATATATGATTGAAACATTAATTAGACTCTACTTTATTCCATAGTTCTCGTTAATATCATATTACATATAGTATGATGGAGTCGAACATCCACCCATTAAATGATATGTGTCATGATTTCATCTTATATTTTAGGTGATTGTGGATGAGTAAATTTTCCATTGTTAGGATCTATTAAAATCTTACATTTTACACATCCAATGGAAGAGACCACATCAAGCCATTTTATGTTCATAAATATCAATAATTATTGTGGTAGACTGATTTAGTGGAGTCAATAGTCCAGAGGATAGGTATATTACATGAAATAATAATGAATATTTTGTTTGTTGTAGAGTAGATAAAGGTGGAACCTGACTATTATATAACATATTATTACCAATATAGTAGAACTAATTATTTTGATATCAATGATAATGTGTTCCAAATGATTTCCAATCATCTTGCTCTGTAGTTTGTTTTTAATGGAGTAGGCTCTATCCCTGGTTTACTGGACCTATTGAGGTGTTACATGAATTTTGTGATGTATTCTATTAGATTAAGATTCCTATATTTTTATATGGAAACTAATTTCATTCCTATTTATCAACGTTGATGATATCATTATGAAAAAATCTTTTTATTGATTGGGGGAGTTATATATTGAGAATAACATGACATTGTTTATCGGTCTCTTATGATATAAGACCACAAAGAAAATTTAATACAAGGGAATTTTATTCCCATGGTGTACGTTAAATGGAGGCATTATTAAATAGGTATAGAAGATGAGAACATCGGTTAAAATTTTATAATCTATATCTATATTTTATAAATTTTTGTTCCACATATTCATAAAATTATTTTTTCCATCTAATTTAACTGATTAGTCATTATTTCTATTTATTTTATTTTTTTCCATTCTTGTTACTTCTCTTAGTGATGTTGTTGTCTTGTTTGACATATACCTCCCATCGATTTCTTATTCAGTGTTTTATGTGGTTTTCATTCCAATATTTATTACAATTATCAAGTATGAGATCATTTTAATGGCATAAATTTTAACTATCCAATCATTCCCCACCCACTAAATTGTTTTTTGGGAATTATACATTTTGAGATGTAGTTTTACGATGGTTAATAAGATGTTGAGTTGAAATTTTTACTGGGATTAGTTGGACAAAGAATGGATGTTAGGATAAAATTTTGACATGTATATGAAAAAAGATGTCTAGTTATGTTATCTTTGATTAAAAATGAGAGATGAGTTCACCATGTTATCAGTTAGCTAATGTACTGGGTTTTTTTATGGATGAGAATCCCTAATAGACAACACATGTTGTCTATTATATCTTGGAGGGTAGTTTTTATTAACCTCTTTCATAGTTGGTGTTACAAAACTACAGTATAGTTCATTTCATGAAAAAAAATTTCCTAATAACATCATATTCATCAATATATTATTGAATAAAGGATATTTATTGGATTTGATTAATGAATTATATATCTTTGATGGATACTTATTCATCATGACATTTTATTGGAATTTTATTCCATGGAATAATATATTTTGGGAAAATCATTGTGTGGTGGTGGAATATCTCTCCACAACTAGGACTTTTTTTCTAATAGATATAAATTTATTTTCTCTAACAATTTATCTATGGTCCAATTATATTTTCTTGAAATACCAGTTCCATGTGGGGATTTTTTGGAGTACCATGATCTCCTTTTGTTGAATTATAATACTTTAAATCATAAGGCTTATAAATCATACAACCAAGTTGATTCTATAATATTTACTTAAGGGTCTCTCCTCTATTCATCCAAGTGAACTTTTTGAAAAGGAATTATTTCATTAAGTGATGTTATGATGAGTAGTTTATTGTTTAAGTCTATGATCTTGAATGATGATGTTCCCTTTTTGTGATTCCAGACTAATAACATTTTCCACCATGTTGTTATAATGTAGTGATCATGAATTCTTTTTTTAAGGTGGGATAATTGACAAAACTCCATTAGATCATGTAAATTCATTAAATTAACATACTATTAAATTTTATTAGTGAGTATTATTGATTGATCGATGAAATACATATAACTTTTGGAAGTTATATATATTTTTTTATGATTGATATGAGTTTACAAGCATCCATTATATAGTTCTGAAACATGGTTATTTTTTACTGATATTTCCAAAAAAAAAATTATTTTCAATCCATATATTTAGATGTTGTGATCTTTGTACTATATTAAGAATTAATAAAAACAATTATCAACTAATTACAATGTTGAATCATTTTCATGGATGAAATAAATTTAGATGAGATATAAAAGAATATGAAAAATGCTGGTAGTGATAAATAATGGTATTTTTGACATGTTTTGTATTAAATAATGTTTTGTGGGAATGTTAGAATGAATATTGTGGTTCTATTCATGTGGATTATATAGTGTATTATATGAAATATATCATTTGTGGAGTAACGGGATATGATTTATGTTTTAGATTGTGCATTTAGTATATGGTTGTTATTCCATTCATTTTTATAGTTATTGAGTTGGTTATAATAGTTATGACATGGTTAGTTAATGTTAGATAGTTTCATAGATTTATAGGAGAATGGAATATAGTTGATAATATTTATCTTGACATTGGTCTGGATAGAATTTATTGCTACAAGGATAAAATGGAAACGTTGATTCTTGATGTGAATTATTGATGGCTAGAAATGTTGTAGGTGACTTCTTGTGTGATTTTTTTATGAAACATGATTAATTATAATTGAATTAAATAAATATCGTAGGAACTATTTGATTATGACGTTTTATATATGGGTTGGAATTATAGAATATTTTACCTGTTTAATGTGGTTGTTTATAAGGGATGTGTGACTACTTGTGATATTATAAATGAAAATGATTACTGTATATGGAATTAGTGATACTGTTACACTGCATTATAACTACCCAAAAATAAATATAAATAAAAACTAAAAAATCATTGGTCTATAAAATGAAAAAACAAACCATTCTGTAGCACGAAATCCATAATTAAACCTCTTCACCATGCTCACCACCACAAAATTGCCGCCCTCAAAAAAGATAAAATCACAAGCATTGACCCCTCTAGGGATCAACATTGTAGCTCACCACCACAAAAATATCTAAAATCACCCTACCCATCATATTACATACATTATCTCATAATTAACATTCTTATATAGAATATGTTGGGATATAATGTTTTATGATACAATGATGGCGTTATATTATGTTATCGTTCTGTTGACCAATACATTATTAACCATTTATAAATTTAAAAAAATCTATTTTTAAACACCAATAATAAAACATATAATGAAGTGGGTAAAGTCTATTTTCACATATATTAATCTCAAATAACCATGGTATATGATCATATTCTTCATAATAAAATACTTTATTCCGTTATATAAATTTCAACTAATCATTTATCTCTAACACCAATTTCACATCCTCAAGCCTCCACATGGAAACTCTATTAGTTGAAACCACACAATATAATGTATAGTTAGATCTAAATGAAACCACTAAAATAATTCAGATTTTTTAGAATAAAAATGAATCCTCAAAAAGTGAGAATGCAGTTAAATGTATGAATAAACCCTTCATGAGATAACTATAGTAAATATAGATGAAACCAAAATATGAACACCTTAATCCAAAACTATAATCTTATGCATGATTCCTCTAAAAATCTAAACTATAAAATAAAAAAATGTCTATTTTTATACCCATAAAAAACCAACAAATAATTTAATCCAATTATTTTTCTTAATTAATTATTATAACATGAAATAATTCTATCCAATAATATTTTCATCAAAAAATTTTATATTTACACATATCATTTTCTGTTACCAATTCTTCTATAGAGTAATATGTCATATGGTTTGGGAAAGCTACATTAAAAAATTATAAATTTAAAAATAAATAAAAATATGATTCGTAATAATAGATTAAAATAATAAAAGTATATGGGGAAATGAATTGAGAAATATAATTTAAATGAATATCTATTGCAGAAGAAATATATTAATCGATTGAGAGATTCTTTTTTCATTATTTTGGCTCATGATATTCTCCACGGATTATCATCCACTGTGAGAGGTCCCATCATATTGCAAATTAAAATCATCATTGAATATTGATTTATATTGAATTATATAGATTAATATAAAATGTTATTAATATAAAAAAAATGATCAATTAATTAATTCAATGTTTGGAAATAATAAATAAATGATCAATTAATTATATATAATTCACACTACTGGAAAATGGACTTATCCCCAGGGTTTTCCCCAAAACCGTGGGGATAGACCCCCCATATACCCACGGTTTTGGAAAACAGTTGGTATAGGTGACTTTTCATGACCTATTCCCATGGTTGTCCAAAACCGTGGGTATAGGGGGGTCTATACCCACAGTTTTCGAAAATCGTGGGGATAGGTCCTGAAAGGTGACATATACCAACGGTTTCACAAAACCGTGGGTATAGGGATACCTATCCACATGGTTTTGGGGAAAACCGCGTGGATAGGGCTTGGCTAAAATACCAATACCCATGGTTTTGAAAACCCATAGATAGAGGTCACTTGTGTGTGCGTGGGATTTTTTTTTTTCCGCGGGAAGGAATTTTTTTTCGGCAGGAACCCTATACCCACAGTTCTTCATTCTATACGCACATTTTTTATAACTATATTTAATTAAATATATATATATAAATATAGGTGATGTTAGGGTAGTGGTTAGATGCGGTGTTGCATCATAGAGGTTGCGAGATCGAAACTCGGCGGGTGCATTATTTTAGGACCTATACCCACGGTTTTGAAATAGTGGGTAAAAGCCACTGACACCGTGGAAAATGGCCATGTTTCGGTGACACGGTGGCAGGACACCTATACCCGTGGTTTTGGAAAACCATGGGTATTTTATGGGGACCTATACAGACGTTGTTCCAGCCCACGGTTCACAAAACCATGGGTATATGCTATACCAACGGTTTTGGGGGCCATACCCACGGTTTTGAACCGTTGGTATAGGCCATTTTTTCAGAAGTGTCATGTTACAAAATTTATTTTGGATGTTCATAAATAGATAAATTATGAGTACCAATGTCTTACAATATAATTTCATCAGTTTTTATAAATTCAAACTCCTTGATTTTAGTGGTATTTGTGAAACACTAAAAATCATAGGCACTTGTAATTTACTAGTATGAAAATATTAATTTAATGAAAAATTTTATCACTCGAGGGGAATGAAACAGATATACTTTTGGAGTCAGCAGTTAATCTATAACCAAAAATAAATTAAAAAGCAATGGAGTTTTGATACAAACAAAAATTATTTATTTTACACTATTAATTAATGAAATAAATATATAATTTTATAATATAAAAAAGTAAGAATAGTTTAGTGACAAATGTGGTTTTACAATTAAGCTCAATAGATATCTCAAGGGAAGGTTGTAGTATTTATAGAATAAATATTGATGATTATTCACAGAAAATTACGTAAATAATAATCACATAACAATACATTTACAATACACACAAAGTGTCTAAAAATAGATACCATATTTCCCTACATTGTTTTTTGTGTATAAATTAATCAAATTATGTATAGGATTTCGATTCAATGAATATTGGACCATTGGCATTACACGATTTTAATCATCATATTAATTCCATCGTGTAGCTTCCAGAATCAAATAGGTATCTACTGGTAGACTAATAGATTTCATGAATTATTTAGACCGAACTAGCTAGCGTATTTACTCCACATTCAATCGGATGGGTTTTATAGAGGTTTGAAATTATGTCTAATGAAAACATATGGATAGTGAAACTCCACCAGGTAACTAATGATAGAATGATTTATAGACATTACTACAAGCATTTAAAACTCATATTTTACCCATAAATATATTTGTTGAAAACCTATAATGATTTAAAAAAGTAGATGAAAGTATATGAAATTATAAATTTAAAATATAAATAGGTGATTGTGATCATTGCGACATATCATAGAGTGTGTTGAAATAATATATTATATTTTAATGATATCTAACAACTGTGGTATGAAAATATGATATGTGAAGAAGATATGATTTATTTCAAATAAAAAAAATGAAATTATTTTTTAAAATAATATCATGTTTTTATATTGAAATTTATATAATATATTAAAACAATTTTCAATTTTTAGAGTAGATATAAATAATTTAACTTCAAAAAGGATTGAAAATAATTACAAAACAAAAAAATAAAGTCATTTTAGAAGTTATGAAAAACTATTCCAAAATTAAATAAATATAATCCTAATTTTTCCAGACATTTTAACATCATATAAAAAATTAATTTTTTTATAGAAATAGAGTTTATTATAATGTGATCAAAAGATAATAACAGACAAAAAATTAAAATTTTAGAAAATGAAATTGAATATTAATTATAATGATTTAAAATATCCAAAATTAGAATTTGAAAACTAGAAAATACATATTCCATGTTCTCAAGTCATGAATAATATTCAATGAGACATTGAAATTTATCATGAAAATTGAGGAAAAATATTTATTTTTAATGAAATATTATTGGAAATAATATATAAAATAGAGACATCTTTCCAATGTAATAATTTTAATAGATTCAAGATTAAGTGATAAATATTATAAATATAAAGTATCCATTCTTTCCAACATTAAAATTAAGAATGTATTTGAAAAATACAAGGTTTTATATGATTTCATAATATATTTATGGCTTATGAAATTTAAAAATAAATCCATGATATATGTTATTTTTCTCTAAATTTATATTTTAAGATATATTAAATAATATTAATAGATAACATACTTTCAAATAAATTTAGTAGGTTATCTATTTTGAAATAAGTTTACTCTATAAAATATTTATTCAAGAAAATAATATTCACGTGTTTTTTAAAGAAACTCATGTGAAAAAATAATTTGAAATAAATTAAATAGATAAAAGATTTTGAAATAAATTCTAAAAAATATAATAATGTTTATTTGTATTATTTAATGAAATTACTCTAGTATTTTAAAACATGTTGTGCTATAAAGTCCCAATACTCAAACATAGAGTAAAGATCATGAAAAAATCTGAACAACTATTTTCGTGGTTAATACCTTCATGTTCATGTACGACAAAACCGCACCCACTAGTTTGTATCCATATAGAAATTTTTTTCTAGGACAAACATACATTGTATACATCTTCTAGGATTTATAATTATAAAATAAAAAGGTGAAAAGATTTAAATTAAAAATTTAAATATCAATCCATTAAATGAATAATAAATTCAACATTAAATGAAAAAATAAGATTCTATAACTCTATGTTCTGTAATGGTAAAAAACAAGGGATAATTAATATAGGATAAACACATTTTTTAAACCAAGTGACATGTTTGAAAATAAATTTTAATATTACATGATGACATTATTAGGTTGGGGCTGAAGCCTCAATTTATTATATAAAGAAAAGAACTCTTTAGTGTGGGTAGAGGGAGACCCATTACATAGATTGAATGCCCAAGGACAAGTGGCCGGAATACAAGTCTTGAAAGCCTATTTTTTGGCCCAAATGACTCCTCAATGAACAGTATTGCTACAGTACCACCTTTGCTAGAGTAACCTGCAATAGTGTCTCCACCGCTACATTTCTACAGCTGCTACAGTAACCCTGAAATTCATCCCTGCCTGGATTTGATCCCGGGTCATTTGGATGCCATGCAGGAGATTTTATAACTTTGGTACAAGCTCGTTGGAAAATTATGACATTATTAGATATTATAAAAATTATTTCAATATGAAAATAAAAAAAATTCAAAAGTCATTGAAATTATATGAAATGATTTTAAAAATATGTGGAACATCAATAAAAATTTAAATTATATACTGTTTGTGTTTAAATCTCACCTCAAACCTCAAAAAACACATTTGTTTCTGAATAGAGCTTGAAAACCACCATGAAGGAACATTCATGGGTTGATTAAGTGGTGTTACACAACATTCAATGACTGTACTCAAAAATTGAATCCAACATGAAATTGAATTAGAAGAATGGGAGGATTAATTGTTTCATCGACAGTACGCCTTCTAAAAAGTCACCTATAGTCTTTGGGTATAAAAATAATTATTTTCTTAAAAAAAGAATCCATACATGAATACCTAGTGCATAACCATCATGTAGCGGGCCAAATATAAAATCAATTTGGAAAGGATTGTCAGGAATTCCACAATGTCTAATAGCAGAGAAGCAGAACCCTTGTGTTTCATACCCAAGGTGTTGGTCCCCAAAGGTGGATTATTTTAACTATACATATAAGATCACCCCATGCTTGGAGAGGGTCTATCAACGATGATGCGACACTCAACTAATTGAAACCCCTATTATTCAATGCCATTATAAAAATTAGTGTTTATGAAACCTGAAAGGAAGAGAAATTGAATAGAAGACCTCCAATGGGCCCAAATATGACATGATATATTATTTAGGGATCCTCACACAACTCCTCCTATGGTCAATTAGTGCACAAAAAGAGAATATTGTTGCGTTCAATTGTTTTCTACATACAATTTCACATGTTGTGTGAAAACATTCATCTCCACTCATTTGGTTTCCCTTTCAGTAGATCTCCTTTCCCAAGATACATTTTCTTGAAATCCAACACAGTTGAATGAAAAAAACATCCTAGTCCCATAACAAACATCACTTATTCCTCTAGTGTATCCACTACACTTGCCATATCTTCGAAGAATAGGTTCCCTAATTCATTTTTCTTATAAGACTAAGGAATCTCACATTGACCTCCTCATTGAAAAATAATCCACAGATCATCCAAAACCATGACCCTCCCATACATGTAAGAGTATTAGTCATGTAGTATCTATGGGAGAGGGGTGAATCCCTCGTTTTACATGTTTTATAATGTAAATAATCATATTATAACATCTCAATTATGCTTAATTAAAATTCATGACAACATCCTCAAGATACGTTGTAACACTGTAGTTTTACTAAGATTAATAAAAGAATTATTCCCCAAGTAAGATAATCAGGTGATGAAAACTTATCCTCCACCATGGAATGAGTAACCTTCTATGGGAAGTTTCCATGTATAATCCCCCACTATCCTTCAACAACATGGGATGGAATACTCAGAGGGAAGATTTTATGCCTAATTCCAAAACCAAAATTCCTCACAAAGGGATAAAAACTGACAGAGTGTAGCTTATATGTGTAATCCCACATAGTCCCAAATAGATACTCCTTTCATGAAAATATAATACATACCATATGACATTTATGTGAATGGATAGGTCAGGTTACATGTCATTAAACTACATCATTGAGGAATATGCTTTTTTACACGACTATTCTAAATAGGTAATATAGAATCCATTATTGAGTTTATATCCAAAAAAATATTAAGCAATTTTTTGAAATATTAACTCAAAAAGAAACAACTCTCGAATCATCCCCATAGGTTTTCTGATCCCCCACCCTGGATGCACTTCCATTGGGTGTTCTGATATAATGGTAAATGATCACGGTGGTCAATTCAATGGATAAACCTCCTATATCTACATACAAGGTTCATTATGATCCAATGCTAATCTATATTGGTGTCACATATTTAATCTTTATTATTTGAATTTTGGTTCCTCCAATATGGGGAATTCTAATCCCTGATTCTATATCAAACTCCATGGAGATTTATGATCCATATGTAAACCCAAGGGTGACATATTCCCTCTTTGGGGAACACCTCCTTGATCAACGTCCATGTCATATTCTATATGACCCTAACCATCTAAAAAAGTAAATGTATTCATGACAAAATAAATCAAAACCATAAGTTCAGATCCATCTCCATAGGTCGTAGTACTTCTGATCTAATCCATAATACCGACCCAATGTAATAATAATTGGATGAAAAAGGTAAAAAATTCGTCATAAGAATTATGAACCTTGCATCATTCTCAACTGATTAACATGGTATTCCCTTGGTTGCATTACCATGTTTCTGAATATGATATTCCTTATTAATAGGAAGATTTATAGGTGCCAATTTGTGCAATGTCTATACTCACCGAAAAATTCCCAATGTGACTAGTCTTTTGACAAAAAATGGCTGCTCCATCGAAAAAAAGTAGTGTAATTATAATACAGACACATAGAGATATAATTGGGTATGAGTTATAGAAACATAACATAATAATAGTGGGAGAAATAAACTAGTCAATGAGGACCAATGTGGAATCCATGGATGGAGGAATTGAAAACCGAACATCGCATTTTGATCATGGAGAAGACATATCAACTGAATGTTATAAAATTTACCAGTAATGGTTGGTCGGAATTTTGAGAAACATCATCCAACATGAATTGATACATAGGAAGGTCCCTTCAAAAGAATCATAAAATTAAATGGTGAACCTAAGGTTAATATACTCTTATTTAACAATGTGGACTAGAAATACATGATGCCAAATTTGGTAATGGAGTTGTAGAAATTGTTGGTGTCATGATTTTCCATGAAATTAAATAAACAATGTGAAACACTTCTCATAAGTATAGGGATTATTAATATATGGGGAATCAATATATTAGAATGTTTATGGATACAGATATATCTAACCAGAAACCACCAAGACATTGGTTAGATCAGCATAAAATTGACCAGTTAATTTGGTCAGTTTGAATTGGGAATCCTTGATATGGACAAATGTCATAATATAGATACATCTCAACAATTAGATGATTGGATTACATTATGTATTTTTGAAATTATATCAGTTTACCTATACCGATGGATGAATCCACATGCCTTAAAGGACATAATCTATGGAAAATCGACATCCCAGTGCCTGTAGGTTCTTGGGAAGGGGGAACATTGATGTGTAAATCCTTTACAAACCTTCTTCCACCTTTGAATATTCTTATTCATTAACAAATGAGATCCCACAACACTTTTCTCACCCATAGGTCATCCATTGGAGGGAGATTGAGGCCCCATTGATCCTAAATGTGCAATATGGTTTCATTCCAATAAGGGATATATATTTGTAGGACCTGAAAGAGTCAACTCTATATCGAAACCATCACCCATGATGGTCACATAGGAGAGAAACCCCCACCCACCCCCACCCATGTTCTAACATCAAATAACATTGAATGTATCTCCCTAGAGATATATTATGAATATCAACCATATTTCTATGAATTGGGGATGCTCGGTTAACCTCATATATGATTAATACTTGAAATCCACTAAAGAAGGATCCAAACTAGCCTCATCAAAAACATCATTGATTGGTCCTGTTGTCCAAAAAACATGTGGACTTTACTCTTGCTCTACTATCCCGTGTCCAATGTACCTGAAGTCATTTTCAGGGTAGTCAATGTATAATGCCTGAAAAGTGTATTCTTTATCACTTTTGTGGCCCTTTCCACCACTAGTTCATCCTACCAAATCCTTTCAATTGGATAACAATGATCATTCTTCCAATGATTGGGATTTATACCCCATCATCCTCATAGGAAAACCATATAGTCACTTTCAATCATTTACCATCGACAACCATTACAAGATAACCCTTTATGTAGAGACATAGTGCACAGGTCCTTGCCACACCATCATAAACACATGCATTTGCCTTCCATGCTATTAAAACAATCATCTTGGAGGGACTTCCTATATTACTATCATTTAATGCGGGGTTCCCCAAGACTATAGAACCTAACCAAGTAGAGGACCTCCCCGAATCATTGAGTGCCAACACAGATCCCCCCTACATCATAAATATACAAAGCGGATGTCCTCCATGCTTCATGGAACTATAATCTAGCGGTCTTTTCCTGTTAATTTTATTCATAAGAATATGTATTTCCATTTATTTTGATATATAGCATGGTTATCCTCGTAGAACACTTGTTTTGCATCATTGAATACATACCTGTATTTCATCCATTTAGCACAAAGGTCCTCACCATGTTCTTATTAACCACAGTGGTGGTCCTCCACAATCCTTCTCTTGTCAAAGAGAAGGTATTCCTATAATTGAATATAAACCACCTAAAGATCCTACATATGTGAAGACATACCCATATGTCGTTGAATATCTTGGGGAATATTCTTGAACAGTCACTATTGAAGTAAAAAACTAAGAGTGTTCCATGTCATCATTGACCAGGTTGATATCTTATATTCCGATGGTAAAAATGAATTTTTAATGCATTCAAAACCCGAATAATCTAGTGTGGGGAAGGAGTCCAACATTTTCTGTTCACCATAGTGGAAGAAGAAGTCCATAAGATCTATTAATCCCTTCAACGGTACATGTACGTAGATGAATTTTTTAATCCCTTCTTGGGTATCACAGTTCACCCATCATCGTCACATCCAGGTTCCCTCCTATGCACCCAAATATGAGAATTTGAAGAGATTTTATTGTTATTAATTTCACATTTATATGGTTATAATTGTGTGGAGGCATAAATGAACAATGTTACCCTTACAAATAATTACATGGCGGACACCCCATCCGATTGGGATTAGATGATGTCGGTGAAACCACCCTGAGAGTTCTATCAGGGTAAAATGAAAATTTTAAGCATTTAGAAACTCCAAAACAGGTCTACTATATATATAAATATTCTACAATAGCGATTCCCCCATCTATCATCTAGTGATGATTTTATCTTGGTATTTCTAAGAGAAAGAACCATCATATAAGAAATTGGTAATGTGGGAGCTTCTAGCCTCCAAATTGAAGCTTTGGTGTTCTTCACACAAAAATCTCCACGATTTAAGGTACTACAGTCTCATAACTTTGGTTCATGCAGTTTGTTTCCCCAAAAGAATCTTGGTGACATTTTTTCACCATTGCATCCATCAGTTGTGCTACACAGGATTCCAGGTTCACATCGATTACACTGACCAACAGTTCTATAGGGTTGAGATCATGACCCTCTTGGTGGCTTACCACTCTACTTCATTTGGATACCACTATACTTCTCAACAGATCCTCATCAAGTGCCTCATATTTATCTTCTAAATTCTGTATGAGGCATCTCTTCAAAAACAAATCATTGTGTGGTAGTGGTATAGTAGTCCCTACATCATCTATATCTTTCAAAAAATTGTAATTTCCATTTATGACGGGGGTTCCCCTCATGGTAAAATTATGGTAAACATGGTAATCCCCAACCAAGAATTAGATCAATGGTACAATGGCATAAATGTAGGGTTTTATAGGAATGATCTTCTTCAGGGGTCGACAACATACCAGACAAGCATCCTCATAGGTGTCTCCACTCATCAACTAAGGAAGGCATGTGACCGTCAGAATCCATCCAATGAGACATAGCTACGTACAGAACAAAATATAAAAAATGTAATAAAAAATTACATGTCCAATGATCCATTTCATGTTGTGTATATAATTAATATAATTACCTGGTTAGAAACCTTTCTCTAGCATCTTGAAGATCATTAATTGTTTTTCAATGATCTCATTATTGATTGGAACCTAGATTATGTTAACCATCTAAGAGATATCATCTCTCATCGAAAGGAACAGATTCATCCTTATCCAAATTCCAATATTATATCATTGTGGCCTCACACATCCATTCATAAAATATTTTGTGTTATATGGTAAGAGGACATGGAATGATTCATCAAATCCCCTAGATAAGTTCAATTACCCTCAATGGGATCCAGGATGTGTTTCTACTAAAGCTGTTGAAACCTCTCACTATATCGAGGAGGTTCTACATAAATAGTTCCCAAAGACCCTAATATGATTGTGACCTTATCCGCGATGGATTTATAGTCACTCTCACCACTCATATTGAAGTCCTATAAATGTGACCATTGGTGATCCTATCTGAAATAATGAAATATGTGATATGGGTGGACAACATGTGAGCACCCACAGAGTATGTAAATCCCAACAATTACCTATTCAATAAGACATGTGACACATTAAAACACTTATCTCACATTATTTGAAGGAGTGGACCTATGCTTGGAACTAAAAAAACATAAAGAGGACACTAAACTACATTTTTTTCTATACACTAGACTCATACTCAAATGTCTATTTTATCTATATACACATATGATATATTTCATCCATGGAAGACCTCCACAAGATGTTCCTCTTTTTGTTAAAATCTACCATAAAAAAGAAAATTATTTATGGCATTATAAATTGTAATTAATTGCTTAATTAGAAATTTATATATGTATTTTTTTCATCGTAAATGCCTCATATACTCACCTGGAATGACACTCACTCTTGACAGGATTCTAAAAAGTTAATGGGAATTTTAAGATATGACTTATACCTACCATCAAACCCATAATATTCGATACGGATTATTTGATCTTTATGATAAGGATCATCATCTAGGGTAGGCCATGAAATATATTAGATAATTGTTTTTATTTCCTATTCTATCACCAAAGATATGTCATCCCAAATTAGATGCATCAAATATTTTATGGGTTGATTCCCCGATGTTAATAGAGTTGTTGTAAACTGTTTCACATGGTCTTCACTGGTAGAGAAATTATCCATCATTGCTTTATCCATCACAGAACTGCTAGGAATTACTTCGCCAAGTGTTATCTCTTAGATGAGGGAATGTGGCTTCAATCTCTATACTAGGAAAATCTAACACAATTGAATTCCTAGATAGGAGGAACTGGACATATTCCTTTTGGGATTCATAGGTCTTGAAATATTTAATTTTTAACCTATTGATTGGAATTCTAAAGATGATAGTGTTCATGATGACCCATAATGCAGGATATACAAACTGTCTTGATCATAGACAATAAAACCGGATCCTCAGACACATCATAAAGGAATGAATTAGGCTTAACTATTTTCTCCACATCCATGCGGATCATAGTTTGGTCATGTTTTGAATGTACTAGCACATGTGTAAATTATATTCTCATAAAAAGGAAGTGAAATTGATGGTTCAAAGGATTTGTAGAACGGTTCCAACAATGTGAAAAAATATGATATGTTTTTTCCCGAAGAGTTGTCTCTCAATCCCATGGTGTCA
Source organism: Viscum album (assembly GCA_963277665.1). Lineage (NCBI taxonomy): Eukaryota > Viridiplantae > Streptophyta > Magnoliopsida > Santalales > Viscaceae > Viscum > Viscum album. The sequence continues at coordinate 68,320,331 of OY728128.1, forward strand.
TAAAAGTGTACATAGGTAGGAAAAAAGAAAATAGGGTTTCCATACCTACGTCTTCATTTTCTTCATCATATATATTATATTCCTCCATGATAAAAAATAGGTACTGATGTTGAATGTAAATCCAATGTCCCTCATGATGCTAAATCCATCTAACATCCTTGATGAGTTCATGCCTCCTAAGTTGGAAACCAACCATATGGACTTACCAACACTAGGAAACATCACTGAAGATTTGAAGGAGTACACATCAATTAATTTCATTTACTTGGTAGACTATTTCCGGATTCCCAATTACGAGGAATACCATGAATACCATCATGATGCCTCCAACCAATGTAGTTAATGGAAATTCCAAATACATTCAAAATGTATGAATGCTCATGTTGGTTACACAAATCAATAAGTGGATTCCACACTTATGAGAATGCAAATTTCTAGAAGAGCTCAACATGAACTGTCATCCCAGTCATGGTTGTGAGGTATGCCTCCATGACTAACAATTTTACATGGCCAAGTAGTCTTATATTTTCCAATCTGTGACTAGCCACATATTTCCAAATGAAATCATCATCTAACCAATTGTTAGAAAAATTTGGTTCAGTGTAGGATACCTAGTCATATGTATGTTATTTACAATACTGGACAAACCTCAGTGGTTTTTGGGGAAGCATCCATTCTCCCCAGACCAAAGAGAGGCCACATGATTGATTTAAATGTCCATGGATCAGATGTAAAGCATGTTGAATCACATCCCAAGAACACCAACAAGGATATCATTTGTCATGACCCTTTTATTGTCAATATAAATGCATATGTCCATTGATAATTCCTAGATATTCCTTATCAATTTAAAATATGAGGTATATGGCCCAAAGGACTACTGTGAAGAGTAGGACAAGGGAAAATATTTCTCTAACATCATCACATTATCTTGGAATGATTAGGGTGACGTCATATATTGGAAAAAAATTCCTATTGTACCTTATAGGATTTTTCAATAAATAGGATATGTATCACTGCATTTTGGAACCATTCTCTTGGATTGAAATCATCCTGACTTGGACACTCCATAAGTTGGGAGAGACAAATTCTTAATTGAATCCCTTTGACAGGTCAATTTAATAGTATGATACGAGATAGAAGAAACCATGTTGATGTTTTGGGTTAAATAAATTTTCCGGTGGCTATAAATTAATTTATGAACACATTTATGTATCAAATGATACCCAATACACCTCACTTCATGGAAATCCATGGATTCACTTGCTTGGGGTGGTCCCCTCTTTATATCCCCAATTCCTAAAATTGTCCTTGAATAGTTGATTATGTGTACTCTAGGTTTATTTATCCCCATTTTATTCTTATAAATCAATATATATAGATTTAATATACTACAATATATTTGGACACATGGTTTAGAGTAATTTGGTAATGTGAGCCAATGATCTAACTATCCCCATAGAAAATTTTTGGGATCACATGGAAAAAGAATTAATTTTTTTACTCATCTATAGTTTGCCAAAACACTAGACATGATATCATTCATTTCTATAACTAATTAATAGGGGTAAAATGCCACATAAAATAATTAATGTTAGTAGATTACCTCAAACTCATAAATGGGAAACACCTAAGTGGTTCCAGAACCCACCAATCCTAGGAATTACCAAGAGTTTCATTCTATGGAAACCATTTTATAGAATAATTTCATGTATATTAAAGTAGGGATAAGATGATAAAAGAAAAATCCGCCCCATTACATGGAATATATAAATGTAAGATTTAGTATCAGGTCGGATTGAATGGGATTCACATCCTCTATCACCATAGATTCAATAGATTAGAAGCCCCTCATTGTTGATTATGCATTGAACCATGTAGACAGTAGTACTCCCACTGAGTCAAATGGATGAGATTAATTTCCTCACCCACATATTAATCTACCTCAGATGATTTATATTATTTGTAATATTCCCCTCCCATAGATGATGAGGGAATCTCCACCATTGATTTTCAGTTTATTTAGGTGAATATTTTTTCGAGGATGATTTGGGTCTTATTCATATTACTGAATCGATGTATACATAGGAGTAGAAGTTGTAAGTTTCTTTCCTAACGATTTACTATGATGTATTTTCAGGGAGCAAAGATGAGATTTAAGGACTCCTACCTTAGGTAACTATCCACTATTTGGGTATCCATGTGAGTCATCATGGGTTGATGGATCCTCATAGAATATTCACCCCTCCACCAATGCTATGTTTGAGGCCGAGGAGGATACGATTATCAAATCCTACATCATAAGGGAATTATAGTACCCTATATTTTTGGATATCATCCTCTTAGTCTAGAAAATTAATTTATAGTTCAGAGACATTATTGACTTATGTGACTTCATCATCCATTGTTTTAAGGTTTATTTTCCCATTACAGGGCCTAAGTTATTAATTGATTCTATATTCGGGGTCCAGTCCCTCAATATAATGGATCAATACACCAGATAAATATGTATCTAGATGGAACCTAAGGATAAGGATTCTATTACCATTCATGAACTAATTGTGACCTTTAGCTATCAGGTGATGCACCTTTTTATGAATATTGTATGTTCCTTGTTTTATTTTTATATTCCACACATCATATAATTGATACTCATAACATTGGTGGATTGATATGTGGATGACTTAATGATCAAATCATAATATCATCTTAATAATCATAGTCACTATGAGAATTTTTTTTTCTTCATCCACTCTTACAATTTGAATATGATCCCCTTGAAGTGTGAAATAATGGTTACCTTAGGGATGTTTTTCATATTCACAATAAGATGAAAAGGCAATGATATTGAACCAAATAAGATAATGGGAATCAGCCAAATTCCTCCTCTAAGAATCCATGATGAGTTGTGAGGTCTTAAAGGAAACCTTACCCATATATTATGATTCACTGATAAGATTGATGGAATTTTTAACCCCTTATCAAGGACCCCAAATAGTGTAAAAATATACTAGTTGGATGAGTAATGTTTGATTGTTTTTTATGAAATCAAGTAGTATCTTCTACAACATATAGTTCCTAGGCCAGAAGTCTTAGGGAATAAAATTACCATTATAAGACGAACACAGTACTGTTCCTAAACACCCTTCTCTTCGAAAATTACAATGATTCTAGGAGAAATAGTTTATACAATCCCAGTTGTGTGTTACTCGATACATAGGAAAGATACTCCCCAATTGAGAAGAGGTACATCACGATGGTTTTATTAGGGAAGAAGTGTTGATATTATCTACAACACATGTGAAGAAGGTGGTTTCATATGTTGACAATTTGAATTATATTATTAATCACACCTTGTTGAATGTATGATTGGGGTATTTGGTAGTGATATTTTATTAGTACAACATAATATTCATTTGGAAGAATTCCATGAGCTTTCAATAGTTATAAATCATTCTAGACACCAATCCATACACTGATGAATATCTCATGTATGTTTACTTATCTGATGATTCTATCTTCTATGTGGATTATGTTGTTTCATGTGGGATTTTTTATTTTGATGGTAATTATCTTTTTAAAGATGATATAAGGAAAAAATCCCAATCAAATAAAAGTGGTCCCAGGGATAGACATACATCATCACATGTCATTATTTATATTAATTCTCAATGATAGAGGGATTCACAAACAAAAAGAATATTATCATGCCATTATTATATTTATTTTTATCACCCTCAATATTGATTTCCTCCTACAATTGAATGGAGACTTTTAATTATTCATCAAATATATTACTGTACATTACATCATGAAAATGAAAGATCATGTTACCCTACAAGAGATCTCATATTATCAAATGGGTTAGTTTATTTATTAGACAGATTTGAATCATGTCCCTAGGTCATATAATTGTCTCTTCAACACCATGTTTAGTTTGGCAATGTATCTTAAAGAACCTGATATAGATAAACTAATCATTCATGAGGAATATTGGAGATCCATCACCCCTATTAATTTATATGATGAAGATGATAGGAAATAGATAAACCAACTAGATATCAGTGATTTGACATATGAACCATCATGTTCCCCCATAATAGAGTAATCACTCTATTGGAAAACTCAAATTTTTGAGTATCTCATGCATGGAATTCTCCCTCTTGACTATGCCGAGTGTTAGAGAATAAATCTGTGTGAAGCATAGTTTCATATTAAAAGTTGAAATAGTCATATTTTCCTCGATAAATATCTGTGTCTTATATATTTATTCTGTATTTCATTCAAGGAGATGAGATAACTTGGGTCATGCATGAATCGTAAACCTATTCATATGTAACTGCTCAGGTTAAACAGAAACAATACCACCAGATTCATTGATTAGTATACATCTCGACTACCATGTTCCATGATTGAATTGCGTTTTCCAAGTTGATTCATCCATGTAAAATCAATTACAAATTTGGCCATCGACTACAAGATCACCTCAACACAATTATTTATTCATAGATTATTATACTATCCGGACACTTCATTGTTGTGCCATAACCACCTGTAATAGTTCACAAGTGAAAGTTCACTTGAACCACATCCAACTTCTTTTAAAAGTTGGTAGAAGAGATTCAACCCAAGAATGTGAAGTACCAATCCATGAACAAGTATTTAATCTCCAACATCAATCATTAATTTATAGTACCTCATGATATTCTCACAAAAAATGGAATAAATTCTTGGATAAAAATCTAAGGAAACTATATGAAAACAATAACATTTGGTCTATCCATATATCCCACTACCACACACATAGAAATTGAATGAATAATAAATTAAAAAAACCCTCTTAAATATTATGAAACCATTGTGTTACATAACAAAAATATTTGGAAAAACAAGATCCCTGTTGATCTCTGGTCTGATTGGATGGAAACATAGAATTCAACCCATGTAACCTGATACTCTATATTATACAGAGCATAGGAAGTACTACCCATTGCGGATCAATTTAATTCACTCGAAGATTATTTCTATGACAAGATTACACCATAAAAATCAATTAATGTCCGCTAATTGTTCCATAATCCCTCAAAGAGAAAGGATTCACTCCTTTCACAATCTAGAGACGCACCATATAATAATAACAAGAGAGATCAACTAAAAGGATTGTATATAATCCTTTCTGTAGGGTGTCATTGTAATGGTCTTTAGAATGAATTTTATACATATAAATAAGTATAAAAAGTTTAAACCCATGTGGGAAGGACCATATATTCATTATATGGTCTATCACAATGTATAATACGAATTGATAACCATGCAATGAGGGACCATCACACATCCCACTAAAAACATGTTTCTAAATAATTACATCATGTGAGGATTATAATTCCATGAATCATGACTTTATAATATCTATGAGTCATATTTAAAATGTTATTTGTGGAATTATAACTCCTTGGTACTCAATTCATGTCAGGTTTTTTCAATCCACAAAAAAAAACATATCTGTTTAAGATTATAATATATGTTAAAAAATATTTGGAATTAAACTAAAAACTCATTGTCAAACTAATAATATATTATATTAATATCAACTATATTGTATGTGCATAATAACAATAATTTATTTTAAATATTACAATGAATTATTAACTTAAACAATTTTAAAACCCTATAGTTCATCTTGAATTGAATTATACTATGAATCCTGACATTCTCAATGACTGATGGTAACATTCAGTCATAACCCATTTCAAAATGGGATTCCACATAATATGTGATTATTTTTTCCTCTTAATAATAATATTCCACATTCGATTAGTATGTGATGGTTAACTAATAGTACCCCATACCTCAGACATGTGATTCCCCACAACATTTATGAAAGGCCTCAATTACCTCAACATAGTGGACTTACCCCATAAGAGTCAGTCATTTACCTTGTCATGTTTCCCAATAGTGGCTGGATTGATTCCAATCCTCATTGGATAGGTAGAGATGCTTGGATACCTATAATCTGTCCCAGTATAAAATTAATCAATTGGTCACCATCTAGGCCTGATTTATGGTCCATAAATTATGACCTTATACTTTGTGTGTTTCATACCATGGTATGCACAAGGTACACAAGAATTTAATACTACCTATCTACTATGTCTTATGTCTTCTATGAAATATAGTTTTTCTTGAGATAAACATTACATTGTCCAAGAATTATAGCATTAAACTATTTCCAATCATTTCCATGGTGATAGAATTATGGACATAAACTATGTTATGTTTTCTTCTAATTACCTATATGGTACTCAATCAAAATTTGTATCCAATTAAATAAGGGTTTATCTCTTTCGTTCAATGTGATTACCTGGAAAAACTCTTCAATAGTACAATATTCAAAACATTATGATAATATCCTATAGTCCAAAAAACATGACTACCATATTTTCCACCATCCATATTGTTTGGAATTAAACAATCTATGAACACCTTCAAGATCACTTTATATGGGTGAGAAACTCCGTGGATCCATTCATTCATGGTTTTTCCTATTTCAATTAACAATGTTCATCCAACCCCACAATCTAATTTTCTAGGAATTATGTTCTTAAACTACTTTCAAGATGTTCAAGAACTATGACTTTAAACTAGAATCCATAATCTAATCCCTATAAACCTAAAATGTGTGAAGTCACCCTTAATTCACATGGTTCTTTTAATCAATACTAATCGCATTGACCCATGACTCAACCACTTTCTAGAACAATATGTGGATTGAATCCCATACTATTTAGATATATAGGGATTCAAAAAACATTTATTATCGAGGCACAACTATAAATTCATGACAATAATATCCTTACAAGTTGTGATATCACACCAAAATTCACCCATGTGCCTCATTTATATGTACAATCCCCATTCATATACCATGACCCATCAACAAGGGTAGATTCTCTCATATCACAAGACAAGGAGGATATTAACAAGCATCTTAATGAAAAAATACCACTTTCAGCCTCAACACATGATATTACTCTATGGTATTACCCCTTATAACTTTGTGATACATTTGGATGAGAGATGGATTTACCCTGTATCAAACTTTATTCTTCATATATAAAATATACACTGAACAAACACCAGTGTCCATAAAATATGTTTTTAAACATTATACTTACAATAGAAATTCTGGAAGTCTCATATCTTCCAATTAAAAAAATGAGAATCCTCATTTTATTGGGTACACTTATTCCAGTGTTTCCTTCTACCACACCATTTTCTAGAAAAAAAATTTATCTTGATTCATATCTTCATGGGATATGATTTTATTCCCAGATTATTAATCTTGGGTGATTCTCCAACTTGGGTTTCACCACTGGGTCTCCTTGGGAAGTGTCATGATGTTGACTCAGGGTATGTTTATCCAATGTTATGTGGTATAGGGTAATTTTTTCCTTCAATTTACATTGACCTTTTAATTATCCATGTCACACACCCCATAATGGGACACTTTTCCACCTTGTTAAATCTACATGAATATAAACAAACAAATGTTCCTATATTCCATGCTATTGTATTGGTAATAAGATGAATCCCTATTTTGAGTTGTAAAACATTAAGCTATAAATCCAAATATATTCAAAACATGGCATTAAATTGAATCCATACCTTGTACAAAAAATGAAGGATGGCTCATAAAATATATATGGGATGGTGATTTAACCCATCTGAAATCGGGATGAAACATGTGAAATGTATGAGATTAATCACACATTATCACATATAAAACATGGATTATTCATAATGATAGGTGATATAATATCCTCACTATAGACAATAACTACCTACATATATCAGTATGTTACCATAATATATCTTCGATATATGTTAGACATAACTACTATCCACATTGGATACAAAGTATTGGTGGGATATTTAATATTTCACCCATCCATTCCATCAATGTATTTCATGGAAATTTCCCACTTAACCTTTATTGAATCACACTATCATATATTTATATGACCATAATCATGATAATACAAATTGGATCACTAATGGAAATGGTGTATGGGCATAGTAGCTCACCTACAATCTTATGATCATACCATGACATCCCTTCAGTATCAAACATCAGATCCCATGTTTTGAACTCATTCAATTGTAGATCTTGAATTTTTTGACCACACACTTAATCGATGTGGGAACACAAATTTCACTTGGAACATGATGAAAAGTTGTTCCCCATCTGTATGACATTCCCCTCTTTCAATATCATTGTTTTAGAAGTTAAATCTACCTCGTGGAATTTTCCATCCACTTTTACCCCTCATTGTGTTCTCTCATGTGAAAAATGGTATATACATACCACTACATGTTTCCCCCACTATGATTGGATCCCATCCGATTCGGATTTGGGAGGGGGTTTTCCCCAACAAATGTTGAGAGGTGTGATCACCCATAGGTAGAAAATACATGAACATAAATTGATATCCCATGTTCAAACATAATTACTTTAAACAATGTGGATTTCATCTTAAGAATGTGTATTATGTCATTGGGATTCCTTGTAAGTATATTTAAATCTGGTTTTTATGTCATCCTTATATCATATATATCGATTTTATATGCTTATCCCCATGGCCCAAACAATATTTCCAAAAACTAAAATCTGTCATGTAATCCTAATTACCTGAAACTATGTGAAAGTTGACTTAGTGATGATTATTGTTACATCATGTGGGATCCTAGGCCCATTCAATCACATAGTATAATCTTTTCACTATACCATTCAAATTTTGATACTCAAAGACATCATGTACATAGAATAGTAACATTAAACTATTTTTAACCATCCCATTATATTTCATGTGGCACATGTGAATCCCATGAACTTCAACCCATAACAGGTTACTACTATTTATTCCACACCAAAACACATTGATATTCCCAATAGTTCATACTTTATGGAATCAAACTAAGAGTAGATACCAAGTCGAAACATAAAGAATTTAAACCATTCGAGAATCAACGCATGATTTTTTTTGTGGTGTTCTTACTTCTCCCTCATTGACATCTAGTTAGTAATCATCAATGCTACACATTTTCATGTTGTGATACCACATTAGTTCCAAGACTTATGTCATTAAAATAAAATCGATGGTCCAAACATCATGACCTTATACAGTGATTGAGTTTTCTCAATGTTATTTTTTAATGCACCATGTGGCCTTCTAATCCCCTCCATTTATGTCTGATTGACCTATATCAATTTTATGAATGTTTCCTTGAGATACACACAACATGGTCCAAAACATTCAACCTGAAACTAAGGGACCTTGTCAATATGTCATGACATTAACATTTGTGTATATTCGGTGACATAGGGATACTCTATATGGTATGGCCTCTTAGGATCCCAATTCACATCTTCAAACCACATGCTTTCCGATGATGTTAAATGATAACCCAGTGCCATGAAATTTATGCATCATGACCGGTTAACATAAAATGAGGATGGAATAATGGGCATATCAGTGCGTAATACCAATAAGAAATGTCTCTAACACAAAAAATAAACAATATAATACATCATCCTCACTATATGACATTATAATTAATATCCAATATCCTCATAGTACGTTGTAAAACTATGTGTTTATAATCCAAATTAGATAATGTAAAGCTATGAGACCTCTAATGACATTTCAAAATAATTTTTTTCCTCCAGTGGCAGACACCTACTATATCATTTATACCATTCATCCATCGCTCAATATATGAGATGGTGCCCCAATTGGAAGTAATGTTTTACATTCATTCATACTGATATTCCTACACTATGCACTCCAATTATTTGTGGTGTAGTTCAATGTGTGTTGAAATTCTTTTGAAAATTCTATCACCTCTTCTCCATGATTCAAGTGTCCCTCTAATTGGGTCCCCAAACTTCATTATGATAAAATACACTCCATTAAAAATAGATCCTACCAAAATGTATAACCTATCATTAGGGGCCAATGAATTAGAATAATGTAGAAAATATTTTGATATAGGTATCATGTTTAGAGATTTGTTAGTGGTCAACCTTCATTTTTTTGTTCTCATTCCCATTAAAATGGTACAAATGTTTTTTTACAAAAACAAGCAGTATTCAACTGGAATTGTCACACAATTTTGATTATGTTCTTGATATCGTGAATCTGGAAACAAATTATCCATTCCCGTTTCATGGGTGGAATAAAACTCCCATGTCATTACCCCAACAATAAATTACATCACATTGGGAAATACATGTCTGTTGCTTAGAGAGCCTTATTCTCCATCCAAATGTACTCTCTTCCAAAACTCCCTTAGTGGTTAGAGAAAAATTGGATACTCCATGTCTTAATTGTTTGTATGACAGTCTCATAAAAAAGAGGGATTCCAGGGCTATCTCTTGTTAATCACACCGAGAATTAATCACACGAGATATGGGAATAAACTATTGTTTTTTCTAAAATACGGTAGAATTGGGATAATTAAATGTGACAAAAAAATTATGTCCTTGCATTAAATAAAATTTCAAACATATAACATTGGAAAATGGTGAGGGTCATCCAATTTTTGAATCCTTTATCGAGTCCTAAAAATTCTACTATTTATCAACACCAATTATGGAGAACTCTAGTTCTTCCAGGAACTACATGGTTTCTTAAATGACCTATTACCACCTCCCTTAATCTTCATCCTCTTCCATATCCAAAGGGTGATTCTCATCAGTCCTAATATATCGTTGATTCCTCTTATATTGGATCATTGAAATATTATATATTGTTAGCACCTCTTGATCCATGGACTGCACCACTTAATTCCTGAACTAGATGATGAAATCTTCTTGAGTAATAAAGATAATAGAACACTAAATCTGTCATTAATCCAAATATTTGATTTTTTTTGTTAGCCTCAAGAAGTTTTGGGGTATTATCATAGATATACATTTTTTAGGAAGTATGTAAATAATGGATTTCCTTTTGAACCCACTCAGATAGTATGTTTTGGGCTAATGTGTGTAGAATGTGAGTGTCTCCCCATTCAGTGCCCATGTTTATAGACAATTTTTGGGGTACCCCGTCTAGCTCAGTGGGTGTGGTTTTGAGGTATGGATAATGAAGCATTCCACAATCCTACAATCACTATTCAAGGCCATAGGGTTCTATTTAGTGAAATCATAACCACATGAATACAAGACATAAATTTTAATAGGGTGATATCAAATGAAGGCTAAAATGAATGTAATTCTAGTTCCTCCTCTAGTATCAACTCTTTCAGGTCGAGTTCCATATCAATGGTTCATCCATCGTAATCTGATCCTTCCTCAGTAGCATCACACAATATGAACCTGGAACAACCATTGATGGGAGGGGAGATTCAATGTGTCAACATGTTATTCTAATTTAATTTATCTTGTTAACAAATTGGTAGGAATCTGCAAAAACTGGCTGATGTGAAAGATTATAATACAAACAAACACATGTAATGTGTTAACACATCATATTTACATTTTTCACCACTAAGGGATAGTCCATGGAGTAGACACCGAATGTTTTTCATTTATATATAAATCCAATAATCATAACTTTTTATGGAATATAGATACTCACACGTAGTCACTCCATTACAAACACACATCCAATAATTGAGTTTTGGGAGATTACACTACATCCCTCAAAACACTTCCATTGTTTCCCCCATGCTCACAAATTTTAAAGAATTATAAATCAGTTTCTCTACATCAAGGTCACTTCAGTGGATTTTAATTGATTTATTTTTCACTTTATATAAATAGACAATGGTTGCACTAAATACATGTGATGATGAGCTCTAAATTCACTATTCATTGAAAATTGATAATCAGAACTATTGTTCATGTAGATCCATCAGAAGCCCACAACCATTATGAGGATAACATCCTTCACAGAACCAAATTCTATTAAGAAGATCACTGAGATATCATGTAATACACCAACATTGAAAATAATAAATAAATAAGAAGAATTATCATCATTCAAGACAATAGAAGTCTTTACACGATTCTCTAGATCACATTGAAATCGAGAATCACATATCTACCCGTAGATTCATAAAATTAGTGAGATTACATATTTTCATTGATCAATTACCTATCTAATAGCATGGTGTTAGCCTCATATTTATTGGCTCAACCATTCATGATGCCCACCAAATCTTAGTGGATTTCCTAAATCTTTGAAAAACCCACCATGACTTTACAAACCGGATTCCATTTCCATCAATGAAAACCCTTTGACCCAACAATCTACCACAATGGTTTTTTTGGAAATATATATATAAATTCAATGAAGAACAAAAATAACTAGACCATTATATGAGTGAGGAAAATTAACCAACACTCCAAGTATAAATGATAAAATAATAATGTAAAAAACAATAGGGGATGCATGAGATTGGTTGTTGTGTTTGGGATGACTTAATGATGTCCAATCTATGCTCTGATCATATCACAGATGCATTTTATGCCCTGATTGTTTTCTTCGAAACACATGAATCTTGTTTTGATATAGAATTATTTCATGTTTTTTCAAAAAAATGAAACTACTTTCTCCATTATCAATTAACATGAAACTAAAAAACAGTCAAATTTTTATTCTCATTTTTTCTCTCCACATTTTTAACATTGAATTCATCCATTCACTCCCATTGGAAATAAATCTAATGAACCAGTTACTAAACTAGATGAACAAAATAAAAAATCCGCTAGATTGAATCTCTCCCATAAACCTACATCACTTCCATAAACAATTTAAATCATTTATCAGAAATTTGGATAGGGGAACACTCCTAACCTCCTCATGCAGATGGATGTAGTTGAACAATGAGGTTAAACTAATTTTTCTCAAACACATGTGATTCCAATGGCGTGGCCATAATTTGGTAAAATTTGTCATCATTTACATCATGATCCATTTTTATAATTCCTTGAACAATATTTTCTGTGATTAAGTGATATCATATTTAAATATTTTTTTTGTGATAATATTGAATAGGGATCTTCTTATGATTGATCACACTCTTATTTTCACCATGAACCACCATTGGATATATCACCTTATAACCTATATGAGTCATTTATTTTTTCATCAAAAATAGATGAGTAAAATTCTTTTTAGTAGAGATATAATCCACTTCAGTGGTTCTAACAGATGTTCATTCTTGTTTCCTCTTTATCCAGCCAACAAATTTCCTTCGAATTATGAAATATCCACAACTAGTAGAATTTATATCCACCACATCTCTATCCTAGTCAACATCATAAAAATTCGATAGTTTAATTTTCAAAATGTAGTAATGTATAATCTGTAACTGTGAGTTCCTTGATTGTACCTCATGATTCCTTTTACAGAAAAGAAATGTTAATTCTTTTGATTAAACTGAATGAGGCATACAGTTCATGTTGCGATGGAAACATCTTGTGGTATCATAGACAAGTAAAATATGTTATCAATGATTCAATTATACATTTTGGGACCAATAGATTTCTCATAATAATTTTTTAAATGTTTTTTCCCAATAGAATTTGATTTGACATTGGTTTGGAGTCATGAATATTGAATTTTTTAAGCATCTGTCATTCAAACATTTCCTATGAAGTAAATGTTTAGTATCTACATTGAATCACATGAATCATTAATAGTACACAAGTTCACTAATCATAGACATTTAAAATTCTAATTTCACATTCCTGGAAAATTCATCTGTTGAACCTTTCTACTTCTTGAAAATATAATATTGTCTTAATATACCAGTACAATGAACTAATTTTTTTAAAATTTCATCAAATTGATATTAAGATCCCCTTCCCATATTTTAAATTCGAGCTTCTTTCGATAAAAAACTAGTTTCAATTACCATGATCATTTTTCATGTATCAGTCTATAGAGCACATTATTTATTCAGTAAACCATTATTTAATCAAATTAAAGTAGAAAACCCATTGGTTGTTCCTAATAGACGTCTTCTTCAATAACACCATTTAATAAATTTGTTTTGACGTACACTTGATACACTTTGTAACCCTTATAAATTTCAATGGCGTGAAAGGGACTGATTGACTTCAGTCTAGATATATGATATAATGTTTCATTAAAACATATTATTTCACTATGTGCATCACCTTTAGACACTAGAAGAGATTTTTTATATCAAAATTTACTTTCTCTTTGAATTGTATTTTGAAGATCCATTTTTATCAAATAAAATTTTTATTATGTCGTCTATTACTTCTGGAAGGTTCAAAAGAATTTTGATCAACCATAGTTTTCCCTTGAGATTCATCTTCTATGTCTACATCGTGATGTGACTCTTGAATTTTTTTTCACACCTACCTATTCATTTGTATTTGGATATGTTCCATAACCAAATTATTCCACATCTTCTATCATATTAGCCTATAAATAACTTGAGTAATTTTTTGTTTTATACATAATGATCCATTTATATCTACATTCCAACATATTCACGAGATGATTATCATAAATTTTTTAATTTTTTATCTTATTTTAATATACACAAAATATTCACTCATATAACACCTCACCAAAATTCTCATGATTTCTTTCATTTTTTTGAATCATTTACATCCAAAAACATGAAAATACAGCAAATGGGGATTCTTACATCCCATATCACATAGGGTATATTTTTATCTCTCATATAAATCACTATTATATTTTGAGTATAAACAAATGTTGATCATCCTCATTCCAATAATTGTGATAGATAAGACTCTCAATCAATATAGTTCTGGCCATATTGTTTTCCCATTGAATCATGCACTCAAAAAATCCATTTTTCTATGGGGTTATCATAGAATATATAAAATCCTTTATTCAATGTTTCTCTAAGTAACATTAAAATTAAATGCATGTTTATTCCCTTACATTTTCATATCATAGAAATTTATTTTATTAGCTATCTCATTTTTAGTAATATTTTGATGACATTTCATACAATCAAGAACAAGTTTTTTCTTGTGAATTAATATTACATAAATCATCCACTATAATAATTTATAAATAGATCAATATGCCTCTCTCCAAATTTTAATTCGATATTTATCAGTACAAAAATATCTATTCAGATGAGATCAAGTTGACTTGATTACCTTTTATTATTTGGCCAATATGAACTACAAGACATCATTATTCCTATAGAATAATCAAAAGACTTTTACTATTCACAGATCTGATTGGGGATATCGATGACTATCTTCAGTGTAGATATATTTTCCATATATTTTCTATTAATTTAATCAAACTATTGGTTCCTTAATTTGATCCATTCTCCAACTGTCAAATACAGAATTTTCTTTATTCTATCAACCTGATATAAGTTTCTATATATTGTGTATCATTTAATGAGATAATTTTATTTCCATCCTTTTATAGTGAACCAAATTTAATTTAATTTCAAAATAAATCCTGAGAATCAATGTGGAATCACACTTAGGAGATTGTGACCCAAACCACCCACATAAATGACATTGTTATTATTTATCTTGTCACTTTCTAAATATGTACTCCCACTACCTCTGATCTCCAAATCCCAATCATTTCTAAAACTAACTATTTCAAAAAACCAATTATTTGTATTAATAAATTGATCTTCATTTACCATCATATTTGATGTGCATCTGTTGCCATTGTTCTAGGTGCTACCATTCTTGGTAGCTTAGAGAGTGACTTCTACAAGATATGATTTCTCTATTTTCATATTTTCCTTCCATGAAATAATATATTTAAGGAATGATAATTATGTAATATCAAAAATATTTTCCATGTCTAAGGATTAATCATACAATATATCTTCTTTGAGAGGAGAAAACATAGTTGTAATAGAATCCCAGTATTCCTGAAATGTATTTCATTGTCTTTGAGTTATGTATGTATTTTTCTTACATTTATTCTTCCTGCAATAAAGAAATATATCCCCAATTGTAGAATAATAAAAATAATACCCATAGAAAATAATATTTATCTAGGATTTAAGATATGAATTTTTATCCATTTTTGACTTCATAGATCTTGGCCATTTAAATATCTCATTCCAACATCACAATGTGACATGGAATGCAACATATGACAATAGAATTTTCATTTCTTAATATTAAATTTCATCTCACATATATTCCTCTTAATGTATAAATAGAAAAATATTTTGTCTACCTATCTTGTTGGGAATCAGGTGGATAGGATTCAGCTGTCATTATAGATGGATTAGATTCCCTCACTAATAGCACTTCAGTTGATATTTTGATTTGTTCATCATTCGATTTCCCATTTCAGAGGTTCATCTTATTTATAGAATTCCATGTTTCCATAGAAATACCAATTTCAATGTTTCCCATGCATGAGGATCAATGACCATACCAAATTTTTTATACTATATTAGATCCCCTCTATACTTTTTTCAGAAGCTTGACATCAATGATTAATTCAATATGAATTTTCATTATTGTGTCTTTTTAATTTTATTCACTTTTAATATTAATCCCTATAGTAAAAAAATATTTTTCATGTCCCTCAATTCTCTTTGACTTCCCCTCTAGTCTTATTAAAATGCCACTAACAACATTTTTATCTTCCATAATTCTGGGATTTAGTCCTATTATATCTACAATTATTTTAATATTTGTTTTATTTTCGTTCACTACATCTTCTAGTTGATAAATGTCAACATCAAGAAAATCAACATATTATTACTGTTTTTCCAAAACTGCTCCTCACATTTGTTTTCTATTTCATTGATATTTAATCATACAAAGGGAGTACTAAAGTTCCATTGTGAGAATAAAATCTGTAGTGAACTAAAGAACTATAGTTTTATATTCGAATGGATTAGAATTTTCAACATTACCCATCTTGGATTATGGGGTTAGAAATTAAAATATTGGGTTTTCCTCCTAAAATCATTAACTATCATATTCTTCTTCATGTGCATAAATCATTATTTGTAATTACATTCCATAATTGAATATCTTTTTTTGGGAAAACCTTTTCTATGATTTTGAATTTTTCTGCCTAAATTTCATCATCATAGAACTTCTATGAGAACTTAGAGGCAATTATCCAATAAATTCCACCCCAAAATAATTCTAGAATAATCATTCATTCAAATAACCAATTTCCTCAAATCAATTACATCGAGACGCAGTAAGGAAGATCCTCTTCCCGAACATCATTATCAACACAATATCATGAAATCTCAAATTTTCCAAGGATTTTAATGACATTTCATTTCATACTAAATGTATACCATCCTGTAGCTTGAATCTAATTACATAATCCCCCAGACTACTCAATAGGTAAACCCTAAAATTTTTAGATATATCACTTTCCACAATGGATAAATCTTCTAGATAATAGTGGGATGGAATCCTTCCCAATATTTTCATTCTAATTTTAATTTATTTGATTCATCAATAGGTCCATGTATTTATGACACACTATTAGTGATTTGATTAATAGATTTATTAGAAATATCAGTAGGTTGAATTTTCACATCATCAATCCTATTGTGAAAAACATGGAGCATCACATGCTTCACTTTATTTTTGAATTTATATATATTTTACAATTTTTTCACAATGAATTGGATGATGTGAGATTCTTCATATTATAATATATTAGATCATATTGATCAACAATATGGGAATTATGTTCCTTTTCATCTACATCCCTTTTTTCTTCTATATTTTAGTCATATATGGGCTGATTTCCTCAATAATATATATCCATTATTTAGTGGAAAAAAGATCCTCCATTAAAAAACATCAACAATGATGTTTTTTCATTTTATACCAAACCTAATAGTATATTCTGTCAATGATGTTGACTCCAATTACATTTTATGAAATCTACATGAAAAAGTTGAATGATTCCACTCCAGTAACATGTAACCTTTGTTACTACTTGTCGGACCCCAAAAATCCTTAAGATGGGAGGGGTGAATCAAGGAGTCATAATTTTATTCTATTTTGACGGATCTTATTCCAACACTAGATGAAATCCGTTAAACCGTCTTAAAGGGAAACATATGAAAAAAAATAACAACCATTGTGTCAACATAATAAATATAAAATTGTTCATCATTAACATATAATTTGAGTGACTATGAAAATAATGTGTCAATGATATTTAAATCCACTAATATTCAATAGTTTTGGAATAAAAAACATTATCTATAGTCACTCTCTGCTAGGTACACTCCCTTTATAGGATTTCTGTGTTAGAACACACTATCCTTCACAACACTTTGGTTGAATCCCCCAAGCTAACCAGTTTTAGATAAATTTAGCTATGCTTAACAACATAAAGGTTGATTAAATGGATTGTAATTAAATAGTTTTTCTCAGTCATGAATGAAACTATTCTACAACCAAATACCTAATTTAATTCACTCTAAAATCACTATTCAATAAAACTTGAAAATCTTAATTGATGTTCAAGGAGATCCTCTATCTAGCTAAGAACCATCACAAAGAAAAATACCTTCATTGAAGAAATACTATTCATGAATATCACCAGCTATGGAAACCATGAACTTATTATATTATTCTTCCCAAACCATGGTCGAGTAATCATGGATGAAATATTACACAATGTTCATTATAGATATCAATGGAGGTGGCCCAAGATACTCCTATTGCTTCCACATGATGGGTATATACCCTTTCATTATCCAAAAAAATAGTGTATAGGTCAATTGGATCAATAATGAAATATGTATGTTAATTCATGATGTTAGAGTGAAGGTATTATAGATACCTTGAGTATGATGAACTGGTCTCTGGGCCTCTTCAAGGATTATTACCACAATAACCATTTTTCCTAGTCAATAATTTAACATCCACCCCCTACAAAGTTGGATATGAACTGCATGAAATTGGAAAAAGATTTACAAAAACTATATATGAATCATTTGAAAAGGTTTTAGGGATATTGAGATTTTGTATTGACTTGGTGTTGATGGATTTCAAGGATTATTCTCCATAGATATTCCACATCACCATTAGTGGATCTAACATTTGGAATGCCAATGTTTGGTCCCCCCATAAATGGAGTAAAAACATTGTGTTCTAAGGTCATCACTGTGACCTCCTTGATAGACCCAAAAAGGGATTTTACCTCAGGAATAGTCCTCAGAGCATATCTCTATCCACCTCCAGTAGGTTCCTCTTTTTAATATTCATCTTTCATATGTATAGTAAATATTCTTTTAGTGATTATTAATATAAAATGTTAATAGATATAGAAGTTGTGAAAATATGATTACATTAAATAATTCATCCATGTCAGTGTCTCATAATGTCTTGATCTCTCCATTCTCTCATGGACACACTTATTTAGCCGGTGTCCCCAATTATTCAACATCACAAGATCGATGTGTTCCATAAATAGTTCATTCCTACTTAGATGAATCATTGATATGTGGGTTCTACTAACTTTATAAATCACCACCAAAAATCACCCACAATGGACAAGGGGGAGATGAAAGCATCCCATTGATGACATGAGATAGAGTGAATTGCCTCCAGGTAGCTAAATAAACTATAGTAGAAAATTATGGTCATTATTTTAGAATGCCCGACCTCTTCCATCTATTCACCATCATGGGTTATCATCTATTTATATTGACATATTTATCCTCAAAATTTCCCAGACCACCCAATGCATTGAGAAGGCAGCGTCAACAACTAGATTTAGAAGGTACTGAATCATTTGGATCGAAACCTCCATGGATATGTTTCATATTGTTAGAGAGATCCCTATTCCCTCCCTTGGCTACTTTTGGTGAAGTAAACAACCTCTATATGGATGGGATGGAAAACCACCTTTTTCCACCCCTTTCAACATAACCAATAGTAGATACACTAGATATATGGATATTTCCTTGGAGGGATACCATGTTGCCTCTATACTAATATATAAACTCACTCATCGATTTAGCCACCATTTTTTGATTTCAAAATATCGTTTACAGTTACTCTTCCACGAATTGGTTGGAATATTATGGGGGTATGAAAAATAAATATTTTTTACTAGTAGCATAAACATATTACCTAGTCATTCATCTATCGGCATAAACCATACATGAAAAATTATAATAGGAAGGCACTTTTCATGGAACCATATTTAAACGATCATTGTGGCTACTGGATGGATCTATATTTCATGGAGAATTGTGTTGGTGTATATGTCTTGCAATATGGGGTTCCGTTGATAATAACCACCAAAAATCTTTCATGAAATGGAATCTGGTACTCAATATTTTATAATTTCCTATGAAGGTTGTCCACCATTGAACTAATCATGGTCAAGAGTGGATGTAAGTTATCTTTCACATAATTGCCAATTCCATCCATGATCAATGCCCCACTAGGTTTTATTGGCATGAATGTTTTGATTTTGATCTGAGAGGGAAAAATGTTCGAATTTTGAGGGACAATGTCATTCGAAAACTCGTAGCATATGAAGAGTGTTGCGATCTAGCCATGATGGAAATAGAATAGGTCTATGAGCATTCTGGCCCTACCCCCACATTTATATGTCCCAGTTGGAAGTAAGGCTAATCTGACACCAGTATACCAATGTTAAACCATTTTCCTACCTAAATAATGGATTTCATCACCACTATTCCAAGTAAGAGGAAAATACACAAATATATAGCATGAATCAAAAATCTATAGTCGAATATTATGAGGAATGAGGTGTAGTATAACAATGTTGTCATATACTGAACCACATTGTGCCCCATTTTTCTAATTATACTTCCTCCAAAATCAACCAATATGTATGTCTCCCCTAACATTGGAACACCATTTAACACTTATTTGGTCATCTAAGAATATTCACCACGGTCCCTTCAAAAAGTACATGTGATCAATTTCATGAATGAGTTATCATGGTGAGATGGGTGACGATATTTTAGTACATTGGTTATTTCATCCATTATGTGATTTTTATGGTGAGTACCATGGCACATGTCTGACCAAATAGTCAATGATAGATGAAATTACATATATTGGAATCCATCCTATGGAATTATACCAATGTAGTTAACATTGATCAAGTTGATTCCAACCTTTATAATGTGAAGGATTAATGTTTTAGTGTATGGAGATAATGGCTGGGGAGATCTGGTTATAATTCATATCAGTGTTATGTGTGGAATTTGGATGATTATACTACACTAAAAATTATGTTGTTGCATAGATTGGCGTCAAACTCTAGTCCTGAGTAACATACCCTATAAAATAAGACCACCCATTAGGGATGTTTCCTCAAATCCAAAGGTCCCAAACATTATTACATATCATTCTATTAACTTGCATACTATTATGGAATGTGCTATCATATTTGACTGGGAATATTTCATCCTAATTGTACTCCCTCCTAACAATCATCAACCGTTAACTATGAATTTATATGGTGATGTAACCATGATACTCTTATGGGTGACCACAGATCATGATGTTATAGTGGTGGACATTTTACTCAAATTTCATACAAGAGAATTGAATGTTTGATTTGATGATATAAATGTTTTAATAATCCATCAAAAAAAAATTATAGGAGGGGGTTGACGAACATGTAGTTCCTTTGGGATTCATTCTGCACATCCAAAAGTTTTTGATTTTTGGAAAGGACCCTATGTGCTTGAGGGATCTCTTAGTTTCCCACAATTTTTGACATTCAGAAGGTGGAAGAAGCATTAATGTAAACTAGTATTGGTTGGTTTCACAATATGGGTGATTCTATAAGATTAATGAAGGTATACAGAAATTTAGGGAGTTGGGACACAAAATGAATTATGGCATGAATCATTGGAATTTTACACACAAAAGGTCTTCTTTTTCAGGGAATAATTTTTAGGAATGTTTGACATGCATGAAATACAGGGATAAAGAACATGTTTTAATGAATAAGAGGAGTTCTATTCATAGGGGGAAACTCTTATCATTTGAGTTTTTTAGCAACAAAAGTAGGGATCCCTAGACTATTTATAGGTTATGAAAAATGGTTTCATGCAACACAAAAATTCAATTTCCATACTGAAGGAATATTTTCCATGTAATATTCTATATGAGCCACTGTAATCAATTTTACTTACAAAAACTGATCATCTATTACCCAATAAGTTCATTTTATAATGTGGAATTGATAGTTCTAAAATCTCACGATGTACATCAAATGTTAATTTAGGGAGAACCAAGCATTAAAAAAATCATTAATGGAAATTTTCAGGATGATGAAGAGGTTACAGAAACATTCAATGAGTTAATGATGAAATAAAATCTTGCATGTAATTGACATACATACCAAAGGAAATGTATGTTTACTCAAACATCTCTAATTCCAATAGCATGGATATGGTTCATTCATGAAACAATGTTGTGACACGAAATGAAAAAAAACCATTTCACACAAACCTGGCGCACAATCATAATGATTCATGCTAAAGGAAACATAAATATAGAGTTTTTTTCCATCCAAGAATCAGATATAAAGGGAAGAGGAACATGAAAATCATGTCTTATGACCAATTATTTGAGTACAATAAACTGAGAATTTATTTATTAAATAAAATATTTCCCCCATACTAGGATTCATTCTATAAGTTAAATAGATTTTCACATATGAGAAACACTCATTCATCCATGATAAAACTCAATGAAAATTGTTCATGAACCCCCAATGGTAGAGAATTTGGCTAATATATCACTGATGGGACAATACAAGAATATGACAACTCTTGATTAATCCCCGTGTAAGTCGTCTTAAGTAAATTTAGGTGTGTGATGATAGAAGGTGATATCATATAACCTTAATCCGTGTAAATCAATGACTCCTAAATTTATCAGATTTACTTTTGTTGGATCCCCTTTCTTGTGCAGCATTTTCATGAGAACCAACCCTATTACATTATTAATAAAATTGGTCCCCAACCTATCATCCCATATGGCTCTTGTGAATCTATAACCCTACCTGTCGCATCTATGAATCGGTTCCCTAATACCAATTTCTTCGGTATATAAGAACACTAATATCATTCTCTCGATTCACCCCTCCCCCTTTGTAGTTACAGTTTCATTCCCCATCTAGCGGTTATGGACCAGTGGTCATGTATTCCCTAAGGGTAATTGGTGAGTCCATTAACATCCAAGATACGCGATGTAAAACTAATTCGTTCCATGTCCTATATATACGATCATAAACATCATGACATCATCCCCAAAACATGGCATAAAATAGAATCCATACCCCGAGTGATTAACATAAGATTCCCTATTTATGATCATTATTAGATATCACATTATCCCCCACCATAGTATCATAATGATGTTGTGGGATGCATCCAAGAGAAATCCACACACCATCCATTCTTACCACATGACGGGAAATATAAATAGTGAAGCTTCCATATGTAATCCCCACACCATCCTTCCAAACCAAAGGATGGGAAACCTTTGGTGGGATGGTTCTATGTGCGTGACCCAAGACATCACTCATATAAACGACATTCATGGCATGAATGTTCTAAAATCATGGAATCAAATGACAAGGATTATTATGATCACATGACTATAAAATATAACATTGTACAACATCGATTTGATCCATGCCTTCTAAAAAAGGAACATAGGATTCCCCTTTAAGGTGAAATCCTAGAAATGTTAAATCATGTTTTCTCCTGCACTTATCATAAGGACAGACATCCTTGACTTTCATCCATGGTTAATTTGGATTAGAAACCCTTTATTAGACTCTATAACGAATTATGATGATATGGTAAACTATATATTTTCTTCCTCTTATATACACAATAAATAGATCCTCAACCAAGGGGAATTATTATCAAATGTTAAACTATACATGTGTTATATTTTCCCTACTAGGGAATCACCTTCCAATCCTATTCAACTTGGTGTTATTATCCAGAACTGTGGATCTTCATCCACATGATTCTATGATACATCATTAATACATGGAAGGATATCTTCCCTGTTAGGGACACATCTCCTTGGTCTTCCTCCTAATAGAGTTTTATCAAAAATACCTATCCCCACAATAAATTACACCCACCCACCAATACATATCAAGTGAATGGTTTGATTCATCACCATATGACGTAGAACATACAACCTAACCTAAAATAACTAACCCATTCAACAGACATGGTAGGTATGACATAAAAATATGTGAAACATATACATCTACAGAATATTACCATGTGATAGACACAAGATGGCATCTGTTTCATTCCTACAATCCCTCATATGAGAATTAATCATAGGAGTAATATTCATTGGTTTCCTGTGTCCCAATGTAAGTACATGCCAAGATATTTCAAAATTGACTAATTTTTAGACTAAACATTACATTCTTATCAACACAGAAGCATTGTAATTAGCCAATTTCCCCATAGATATTTCATTGGGATTTCATTCCATGTATACAAAAAAATAATTTTGGTAAACCCATTTTAGGAAATGAGATCCATGGAGGATCCCAAACAAGGAGGAATAGACATCCAAGAACATAATTTCAATCAAGGTGTATATATCATTGATGAATGCAGTGACAAAAACCCTCTATTATAATATGGGAATGTTGGGAAATGACATCCATCTAGATTTTATATACAAGAAGTCCAAAAATAAATCATCCAAAATTGTAATTCAATGAGATATATGCCTAAAAAATAGAATATACAATTCAATATAAAAAAATAAAGAAAAAAGAATTCTAGATAATTTATAACTCCTTGATAAAGCATTATATTAAAAATTATATAGCTCTATAAAACTATAGAACTAACATAACTCCACCTGGTTTAAGAAGAATAAAATTTTGTTAGATGGTGTTTATGACATCCAACACCTAGTTTTAAGCGAACAAGGATATACTATTAAAAAATTATTTTTTAATATTAGAGTTATCATATAGTTATTGAATCAGTGGGTATGAAAAAAATTTATTAAATATATATATATCATAATGAATTTATATTTTTTTTGATAAAAATATATTAAATAATCACACAAAATGTTTTCTAAAGTCATTTCATACATCAAAATTAGTTTTTTAGAAAAAAAATTATTCCTCAATGTGAGAAAATACGATAATAATTTTCGTAATATTTTATATCATTTATTCTATAAAAATTATATCATTTTTAAAATAATCCTAAAAAACAATGTAATGTTCAAATTTTGAGATTTTTTATTTGAATAGTGAAAAATAATGATTTTTCAAATACTATTTTTTAAAATTAAATAATTTTAAAGTCACATTATCCATTTAATTGTTTTATAACTAACATAATTCTTATTTAATTTTATTTAACATATTTAATTTTAATTTAATAATATTTATACAATAAATGGTTATATGTTTTGTTTTTATGCTTTAAAACACAGTTTTTGGAAAATATGTTTTTAACATTATTGTGATTCTATATTCTAATAGTTTTTCCAAAGCATCTCTTCACATTTTGTTTCTATTTAATTGATTCTCAATCATACTAATGTGATTATGAAGTTCCAATGTGAGATTAACATCAATAGTAAACAAAAAAACTATAGTTTTATCAATAAATGGTTATGAATTCTCAACTATAACCATCTTGGATTCTTGGGTTCTAGAAAACAAATTGGGGTTTTCTTCCTAAAATAATTCATTATCATCATCTTCTTCATATGAATAAATATTTATCTATAATTAAATTCCATAATTGAAGTCTCTCTTTTTAGAAAAACGTTTTCCATGCTTTTGAATTTTTATCCTAAATTTCTTCATCATAAAACTTCGTTGAGAACCAAGGGGAAATTTTACCAACAATTCCACAACAAAATTATTCTAGTATACTATTTACTTCAAATATCCAATATCTTCTAATGATTTCCATAGAGATGAGGGAAGGAATATCCTCTTTCCGAATAACATTATTAACATGATCTCCTGAAATCTCATATTTTCCATAGATTTGAATGACATTTCCTTTCGTACGCAGCTTATACTAGCCTCTAGTTTGAATCTAATTTCAAAAGCCCCCAGACTACAAAATAGGTCAACCTCAGAATGTTTAGATATATCACAATCCACAAGGGATAAATATTCGTTACAATAGTGGGATGGAATACATCTCAGTATTTTTATTCTAATTTCAATGTCATTGATTCATCACCAGGCCCTAGTATTTATCAAACAATATTAGTGATTTGATTAATATATTTTTCAGAAATTTCGTTAGGTTGAATTTTCATATCATCATTCATGTTGTGAAAAATAGGGAGCATCGAATCCTTCACTTTATTTCTTATTTCATATATATTTTTCATTTTCCCCCAATAAATTGGCTAATGGGAGATTCATCAGCTTCAGATATATTTGATCAGATCGAGCATCAATAAGGTAATTATATTGCTTGAAATCAACATCACTTGTTTTCTTCTCTATTTTAGTCTTATATAGGCCAATTGCATCAATGATCTATATCCATTATGTATTGGAAAAAAAGATCATCCATTAAAAAACTTCATCAATGAAATTTTTTCATGTTAATCCAATACTCAATGTATATTCTATCAATGATGGTGAATATAATGAAAATTTCTGAATTCTACATGAAAAAGATAAATGATTCCATTCCAGCTACATGTATCATCTGATACTACTTGTAGGACCGCAAAACTCCTTAAAAGGGAAGGTGTGAATCAATGAGTCATAATTGTATTATATTTTGAAGGATATTATTCCAAAACTTGAAGAAACCTATAAAAAATTCTTGATGGGAAAAATTAGAAAAAACTCACATTCAAAGAGTCAACATAATAAATATTATATATTTCTTCATTAATGTATATTCTAATGGACTATGAAAATTGTGTGTCAGTTATATCTAAGTCTACTAATATTCACTAGCTATGGAATAAATAAGAATATACCTAGTAACTCTATGGTAGGTACACCCCCTTTACATGATTTCAGGGACAGAAAACAATATCCCTTGATACATTCCAGCCAAATCCCCCAGGCTCACTGGTTTTAGATAAGTAATACTTAGTTTAACAACATGAATTTTGATTAACTGGATTATAATTAAATAATTTTTCCCTATCAGGAATTAATTTATTATACCACCAAATACCAAAGTTGATGCACTTTAAAATCGCTAATCACTAAAACCTGATAATCATAATTGATGTTCTGGGGGATCCGTCATCTAGCTAAAAACCTTCACAATGAAAACTACCTTTATGGAACAAATATCATTCTTGAATATCACCAGCTATGGAAACCGTGGACAACTTTTATTATTCTTCCCAAACCATGAGGGAGTTAACATGGACAGAAAACTCATCAACTTTTATTATACATACCAATAGATGAGGCCTAAGGTACTCATGTTTCCTCCACTTGATTGGTGAATATCCTTCCATTCACCACAAAATATAATAGAGTATAAGTCAATTGGATAAATAATGAAAGATGTATGTTCGTTCCTGGTGATATAGTGAAGGTATTATAGAGACCGAGAATAATAAGAATTGTTTTATGGTCTTCTACAATGAGTATGACCATATATGACCACATTCCCCAATCAATAATTTAATATCCAACCCGTACATTAGTTGGATATGAACTACATGAAAAAGGAAAAAACATTGTCAAAAATATATATGAATCAGTTGAAATGGTTCTTGGGATATTGAGATTTTTAATTGACTTAGTGTGGATGGATTTTGATGATTATTCACCTTAGATGATCAACATCACCTTTAGTGGATGTAACATTTGGAATTCCAATGTGGGGTCCCCCATAAATTGTAAGAAGGACATTGGGGTCTAAGTTCACCACCCTAACCTCCTTGATGGACCCAAAAATGGATGTAACCTCAGGCATTGTCCTTAGATCATTTCCATAGCCACCTCTAGAAGGATCCACTTTTCAATTTTCATCTCAAATATGTACAATAAATATTCACTTAGAGATTATGAATAGAAAAGGTGAATAGATATAGAAGATGGGTTAATAGGATTACATTAAATAATTTGTCCAAGTCATAGTATCCTAATGTATTAGTCTCTCCATTCTCTCACGGACTCACCTATTTAGTTGGGGGCCTCCACTATTCTAAATAACATGATCCATGTTTTTTCAATCATTTATTCCTTCTTAGATAAATAATTTATATGTGGGTTCTACTCACATTATTGATCACCACTAAAAATCGCCCACAATGGACCAGGGGGAGATACCATGATCCAGTTGATGAAATTAGAAAGACTGCTTGACCTCCAAATAAAAAAAAATCAATTTTTGTAGGAAAATGGTGATGGTATATTGGAATTCCCCACCTCTATCATATTTTCTGAATAAATAGTCAATGACAGATGAAATTACATATATTGGAAACCATATTGTTGGATGTTACTGATATAGTGAACATCGAACAAGTTGATTCTAACCTCCCCAATGTTATAGATGAATGTGTTAGTGTTTAGAGACCAAAGGATGAGGTGATCTGGTAGAATCCCCTATTGGTGGTATGTGAGGAATATGGACTATCATACTAGCTATAAAAATTATGATGTTGAACATATTGGACTCATACTCTAGACAATAGTAACATGCCCTATATAATAGGACCACTCATCAGGGATTTTTTCGCAAATCCCATGGTCCCAAAAATTATTAAATCACATTCTATTGGAATGCATACTTTTATTGAATGGTTTGTCATGTTAGACTCGGAATATTTCAGACTCATTATTCTCCCTCATAATTATCATCAATAATTCAATAAGAATATATATGGTGATATATCCATGATCCTATGATTGGTGTCCATAAATCATGATGTTACGGTGGTGGATGTTTTCCTCACATGTTATACAAGAGAATTGAATGTTGTATTTCATTATATGAATGTTTACATCCTCCATCAACCCATGATTTTAAATAAGGAAGCAGTTAATCAACATGTACTTCCTTTAGTATTCATTCCGCACATCCAAACCTTTTTTATTATTGAAAAGGTCAGTTTTTTATTATTGAAAAGGTCCATTTTTTCTTGAGGAATCTCTTGGTTTACAACAATTTCTACCCATTTAGGAGGTGGAAAAAGCTTCAATGTCAACAATTATTAGATGGTTGTACAATTTGGGTGATTCTAAATGATTAATTAAGGTATTTTGAATTTTAGGGTCCTGTCACACCAAAGGAATTATGAAATGAAACATTGGAATTTTATAAACAAAAGTACTTATTTTTCAGGGAATATTTTTATGGAATTATTAACATGAATGAAATAGTGGGATGAAGGTCATATTTTAATGAATAATAAGAGTTAAACTCCTGGGAGAAATCTCTTATCATGTGTGTATTCCAGCCACAATACATGGGACCCCCAAACTATTTATAAGTTATGAACCAAGGTTTCATACAACACGAAAAATCAATTTCATGACTCAAAGAATATTTTGCATGAATTATTCAAAATAATCCACTATAATCTATGATACCTAAAAAAACGGATCTTCCATTCCCCTATAAATTCATATTATAATGTGGGATTTTATGGAGCTTAAATATCTTGTCGTATATCAAAAGTCAATTTTTGTTGTACGAAGCATTAAAAAAATATGGAACATACATTTTCAAGTTGATGAAGAGGTTACGAAAAACATTCAATGAGTGAATGAAGAAATAAAATAAAGAATATAATTGAAATTCATGATAAATGAAATGTATGGTTACCCAAACATTCATAATTACAATGGCATGGATATGGTCGATTCATGAAAAAATGGTTTGACGTGTAAGGAAAAAAATCCTTTCACACAAACCTGCCAGAGAACCAAAAATTTTCATGCTAAAGGATATTTCAATATAGAAATGTTGTGCATCCAAATATCAAATTAAAATGGAATACGACCTTGAAAATATTGTTTTTCAACCAATTATTTGTGTACTATAAATTGATAATTTATACATTAAATAAAATATGTTCCCCATACTAGGATTTTTTCTATTATATGAATTGGCTTTCTATTATGAGATATACCCATTAATCTATGATAAACCTCAGTTGAAATTGTTCATGAACCCCCAATGGGAGATAATTTAGCTGATAGATCACCCATGGGACAATACATGAATTTGAATACTGTGGAGTGATCCTTGGTTAACTCCTCTTATGAAAATTGAGGTGTGTGATGATAGAAGGTGATATCATATAACCCAAATATGTGTAGAACAATGACTCTTAAATTTATCAGATTTACCTATGATGGATCCACCTATTGAGGAATATTTTCATGAGACCCTAACCTATTAAATTAAAAAAAATTATTTCTCCCAACCAAACATACCATATGCCACTACTGTATCGATATCCCTACCTGTCACATCTATGAATTGGTTCCCAAATACCCATTCCTTCTTTGAATAGGAACCCTATTGACATCCTCCTAATTCAACCCTACCACATGGTAGTTACAGTTTCATTCATCAACTAGAGGTTTTTGACCAGTGTTCATGTATTCCCTAAGGGTAATTGGTGATTCCATCAAAATCCATGATAAATGATGTAAAATTGAATCATTCCACGTTCTTGATATAAGATGTTAAACATCGTGAAATCATCCCCAAAATATGACATAAAATATAATCCATACTATGAGTGATTAACACAAGATTACCTATTTATGTTCATCATTACATGTCACCTCCCCCCACCAAAGGATCATCATCAGGTTGTGGGATTCATCCAAGTGAAATCCCCACACCATCCACTCCTACCACGTAAAGGGAATTATAAATAGTGAAGCTTCCATTTGTAATCCCCGCACCAGCATTCCTGACCATAGAATCGGAATCCATTTGTGGGATGGTTCTATATGGATGACCCATGTTGGGCAAAAATCCCTCAAGGTATCATTGAAGCATTTTTGAGGTGATTGTGTTTGTTGACAAAGTAGGCATCTGAGTAGTGATTGTTGACAAAGCAAAACAATGACATACAAATTATTTGACAAAGAGGATTTCACGGTGGAATGTCGAGTTCAAGAGCTGAGGTCAACGATCCATGTTTGATTCAAGAACTTCGATAAAAGGAATGGATGATCTGGAGGCGGTACAAAAGATCAGATTCAATGTGGCGCCGTGGACTTGGAGTATATGAAACTTGCACGCCATATGTTTTTCAAGATTAGAAGATCAAAATATGGCTAAGTAAATAGGTTCGTGCAAGTATGGGAGTTGGTCGCGCAAGTGTCTAAAAGGAGATAAGACTTGCGCGCTGAGATTGGGTCGCACACGTGACTTGCACGCCGTCGCGCAGGGTGGTCAGATTGCCTATAAATACTGGACCACCCCTCCTCATTTACCACCGGAGTTCAAACGAGAGATCCCGTCGCGCAGGTGTGGTGGTAGCACAAGTGGTGTGTGAGGTTGCGCCGATGGGACTTGCGCGCCAGTGGTTGAATTTGTGCGCTGGTGTTAGAAGTTGCGCGCCAGATTGCAGTTGTGCGCCAATAGTGGTTTGGGTGAAAAAGGAAGAGATTCGCGCAAGTTGGGAGTTGAGTAAGCTTGTGTCGCGCAAGTGTCAGAGGAGGACTTGCGCGCCTGTTGTGACTTGCGCGCCGATACTTGCGCGTCGAGGTTGACTTACGCGCCAAGTAAGGTTTGTTCCAGCAGTGTTTTCAGGCTGCGTGGAAGCTGGAAGTTTGCCCGATACCTTCGGTGCAATGAAATATTAGTCTACTGGTGAAAGTTGTACTTCAACAGAGCATCTACACACAGAGGAAGATGCATTCATTCATGCAAATGAAGAGACCTACAGGTCTACAAACTGTGAGGGGATTCCCTTCCAGAGCAGTGAGCTTAGGAAGAGGAAGAAGGTTATCCTCTCCACCGGCAGTGAGCCAGAGAGAGAGAAACAGGGAGTGACGCTTGGGAAAGAAGTGAGCTGACCCTAAACATGTAATGTCAGTGAGCCTGGGCTTAGAAGTGATATAGCCCGAACCTTGTAATCCACAGCTAGTGAAGGTTAGTGGAATTTGGTACGACCGGCAACTTGTCGGCGTATGCTCCTTGGACGTAGCCCAGTGCGGGTGAACCAAGTAAAAATCTTTGTGTCTGCCTACTTACGTCCCTGAGTTGCATTTAAAGCATCATCATCAGGAAAACTAGAGAAGAACTGATCATAACAATTCAACAAGAGCAAACAAAGTGACCCTTGTAATAAAGTGGTCAAGATCTAGTGGGGCAGGAAGTATTTCGAAAAAGAATATCGATACCCTGATTCACCCCCCCTCTCAGGGTATATAGGCCCTTATTGGAACTAACAATTGGTATCAGAGGGATAGGTTTCTTTTATCAGATTTGTTTTCTCCGGCTTGGTGCAGTCGATCTGTGTGTTTATAGAATTTGTCTGCTCTTATCTTGGTGATCCATGGAAAAGGGAAAAACATCCAAGAAGAAGCAGAAGTCAGCTGGTATTCCTTAGTGTGGAAGTATGTATGGAAAAATTGTGATTCAATTAAAAGAATCCTACAGTTTACTGAAGGAAGGTCTAGATGAATCTATCAGGGAAAGGATTGATTCACTCAATCATGATGTTGGAATGAGTGAAGTACATGAGCATCAGAGTGATGCTGAAACAGAAGAAGAAATTGAAGGAAGAATAGATATGCAAGCTGAGTTGGAGGCTTCTCTTGAGGAGATAGATGTTTGGAGAGCAAAAACAATGAAATCCAACAATGTTGTTCACGATGACAAACTCTATATGCAGCAGTAGGAAGAAGAGAAGTCTGAGTTGATGGAAGAAATTGAGAAACTCAAGTTATCAACACGAGAGAACTCAGAATCAGTTAGTGAGTATAAGATTAAGATTGTAGAACAGAGAAGGGAGATCGATGGCTTGAATAGAAAAGTTAAAGATCAATTTAAAAGCATCGAAGAACCTAATATTCCCAGTGATGTTGGAAACACTAAAGAATCCAAATCTAAAGATATCTGGATCAAGAGATTGGAGATTGAGGTTAAAAAGATAAAAGGCTTAAATAAAAGGCATATTGATATTGTTACTGACCTAACAGAGAAGAATGATTCACATGCTGAAGAGCTGCAGAAGATGGCTAGAACGAAAGGAAAACAAAAGGCTGGTGATTATGAAGAGAGTCAAAAGACAGATGAAGCATAGAATCTTAAAACCAGAAATAATGATCTAGCAGCACAGTTGTCTGCAGAGGTTCAGAAGAATCAAAGGCTACAACAAGAAAATGCATATTTCTCTGACTCTGTCGATCAAGAAAAATTGAAGGTAAAGGAGCAAAAGGACATGGTTGATCAGTTGAAGTATGAACTGGAAGATGAGGTGAGTAGAGGGAAGCTTCTCAAGGAAGAACTTGATGTCCAAATTGAATCAAGGGATATGAAGATTCAAAAGTTGGTAGAAGAGATAGAATCAGTCAAAGAAGAAATAGAAAAGTCTAAATCCAAAGGTAAGCCCAAATTGAAGGATACACTGCACTTGCTATTTGATCATCCTTCGACAGGTGATGATAAAATGAAAACCAAATATGCTATTTCTGAAGAGAAACAACAGAATATTTTCTCAGCTCAAAGACTAGCATGTTTCGGAAAAGCTGGTATTGGATTTGATGAATCACCTCCCATGCATGATAAGAAGAGATCCATGAACAGTTCTAGGAGTGGAGAAAAACCTGTAGGTGCTGGAGATAGGCCTAAGAGGTCAGTTACAAAAAGAAGTGACGACATGTGCTATTTCTGTGGGATTCATGGCCTCACATCAAGCTTCTGTCCAGAGGCTCAGGAATACATTTCGTATTGTGAAAACAGAAAATGTACAAAATCTGAGAATAAGATGAAGCGTCATGAGAAATCAGAAAGAAGAGTCTCTCAAAGGAAATCATTTGTTAAATGCTATTACTATGGAAGAATGGGACACACCATGAGTATGTGTTAGGAAGCTCAGGAGCTCAATTTTAGAGGAAGAACGCAAGCTACATCAATATCTCGACATAGAAATGATGAAATGTGGTATGTCTTTGATGGAAGATGTTTCATATGTTCTGATCATGGGAATTTAGCCAGACAGTGTAGAAAGAAGAAGGCAGGGAAGGAAAAGGAACGTCAAAGGGGATTCCTCACTCTAGTGGTGTCTAATGAGAAATCGTACACTGCAAGACAATGTGGTAAATTGGAAAATAGGTGTAGAGACTCAGGGGAATCACATGGAGATGAACAAGAAGTGTATCAGTCACCTCCTCAGTCACACTCACAACCGCCCCCTAAGAAAAAACATGAACAAATTTGGAAGAAAAAGGGAGGAAAAGCTACAGATGTGAGTAAGAAGAATGGACGTTCAGTGGAGGACCCAGCACCAACGCAAAATAGGGTGGTGCCTCAGACATATGATAAAAGAAAGATAAACAAAGAACCTACTGAAAAATTCACATGTCGTGTTCCACAACAAAAAGTGGAGGAAGGTGAAAGACCCTTGCAATGGTGGAAGAAGCAGGGGATGATGAAAAGCAAGGAGATTCCTGTTCAGAGAAATAATCAAGGGAAATAGAATTTCGGTGGAACATCAAAGACAGAAATGTGTACTAGTGGGTTTAAACCCCAAATGGTGAAAAAGGCTAAGTCTGTCGAATCTACATATCAGAGAAAGGCTCTGAATATGGGTAAAGAATGCCTAGTCATATGGCTAGAACAGTTGAGGTTGGCTAGGCAACTAGAAGAAGCAAAGGAGTGTGATACTCTGCAAGAAATAATCAATGGGTTGACCCATCCGGATCAACCACAATCCTCATCTTGAGGAGTTTGGAACCAACCCCCTCTCCCTATGTCTATAAATGTTGTTAACTGATGATTCATGTGTTTCAGGTTTTAGGGATATACAATCCAAGGGGTAGTGGCATCTAAGGATGCGAAGTGGAGAAGTGATATGCTCTTGAGTTCCAATTGATTCAAATCAGGTTGCAGAATTGAAAATGAAAGGGAGAAACTGAGCACAATTAGAAGTGATTGTGTTATTAGCTTTATCTCTTGTTTCCTACACCGAGTTCCAAATCAGTAGGCTTAGAGATGTGGTTAATGGCTCAATAATGAGTGCTAGATTGGCATAAATCATACTGGTGGAAGATGAGAATAAATGATGCAGGAGAGGAATGACGTTTATGGGTCTAAATAGTGGGTCAAACCCCAGGAAGTGTTGCATAACCCAGGGGGAGCATTTAATAACAAAATCAGATGCCAGATCCGTCAAGGAAATAATCGGATGACCCAGCTCAGGTGTTGTCTATTGAGATAAGACGTACTGTGGGAGAAGCAGCGATGATCAAGCATTTCATGATTATTTATGTTGATCTATCATTATGGTATCAACTAACTATTTTCAGGATACCAAGAAGCTGCTGAAAGGAATGATTCCACTGAACAATGAAGCAGTGAGAAATTTTCTGATAAACGTGATGAAGAGGAAAGCAACAAAGGGGGATCATAAGTGAATAATTCTGATTTAGAAAAGAAAAATACTCATCTGTACAATAGTCAAAGAGATGAGCTGAAATTGACATGCATAATATCATTGGTGATTTTTCAGCTCTAGCTCAGACAAGAGAATGGAATCACTGCAGAAAACATCTTTTATATCTCAGGTTGAGCTGAAATGCTTTTCTGATGCAGTTGGAAATGAAAACTGGGTTCAGGCTATGAATGAATAGCTTGATCCGATTGGGAAGAACCAGATGTGGGAGATTGTTTCGAGACCAGCAGCCAAGAATGTCATTGGGAGTAAATGGGTCAATCGCAACAAGATGAATGAAGATGGAACTGTGATTCGAAACAAAGCACGACTAGTGTGCAAGGGGTACTCCCAGATTGAAGGAATAGATGTTGATGAGACATTTTCACCAGTTTCAAGGCTGGAGACAATCAGATTATTCTTGGCCATAGTAGTGCAAAGAAAGTTTAAAGTGTTCCAGATGGATGTCAAATCCGCGTTCATGAATGGGGTTCTAGAATAAGAGGTGTAAATTGAGCATCAAGATGGTTTTCTCATTCATGAGGATGAGAACAAAGTTTGCAGGCTGAAGAAGGTGTTATATGGGCTGAAACAAGCACCAAGAGCATTGTACTGAAGGCTATATCAGTATTTGAAGAAGCTTGGTTTTCAGTGTTACACAAGGCATGAATGACACATTCATTTCTTAACCCAAATATGCCAAGGATGCTTTGGAATGATTTGGAATGGAAAATTCCAAGGAGATGAAGAATCCGGTTTCTACACTGATGAAATCATCAAAAGATGACAGTGGCAGGGCAGTTAATCTCACTGAAAATAGGCAGATTATCAGCAGTTTGCTGTACATGACCACACCAAATCCTGATATTTTTTTCGCCACATGTCAAGCAGAGAGATATAAGAGTAATCCCAAGGAAAGTCACATAATCACAGTGACAAGAATACTTCGTTATATCAAGGGAACGATGGACTTCGGCTTGACATACAATGAAAAATCTCAGACAGAGATATTGGAATATACTGATGCAGACTGGGCCGGTTCAACAGATGATAGAAAATCAACGTCAAGTGGTGCAAGATATCATGGTGGATTGTGTATTTATTAGCTTATCAAGAAGCAAGATTTCATTTCATTGAGCACCGCAGAAGCTGAGTATATTGCGGCCATTCAAGCATGCACACAATTATTGTGGATGAAGCAGGAGTTTGATGATATGGGAGTTGAAGTGAAGTCTCCGATCAGAATCTAGTGTGACAACTCAAGTGCTATAAATCTTAGAAAAAATCTTGTCCATCATTCCAGGACAAAGCACATTGAGATCCCGTATCATTTCATCATGGAGAAGGTTGAGAAAGTAATCGTGAAATAAAAGTATGTGCCTACAGCGCTACAGGTTGCACACATTCTGAAAAAGGGCTTACCCAAGGAAGCTTTTGAGAGGCATCGACTGGCTCTCGACTGGCTCTGGGAGTTCAGTCGATTCCCCGCACTTGAAATAGTGTGGATGTGGGACCTCTCCCCCTCTCCCCGATGTATAATGTGTTTTTCCCTAATATGATAATCTGTGTTCTCTACTATGTTACAGACTACAATGGCGTGTCCTTTGGGTTTGTTGACAAAGGGGGAGAAAAGTGTTTGTTAAAGGAGGAGAAAATAGTGATTGTTCAAGGGGGAGACAGTGCGGAGATTTGATAAATCATAATTGATACGGGGAGAAGCTGACAGGTGGAGCAGCCAGAAAGGGGGAGCAATGAGAATGGGGGAGTGTATTAAATATGACTATTCTAGAAGTGATCGATCAAAGAATAGATATCACGACAGCTGAGGATCTTGATAAAAGCAGAAGAGTGGTGTTGGAAAGTGGTAAGACTATTTCCAACCCAAACATTGGTCTTCCAACAAATCCATCAACAATTGGTATCAGTTTAGTACAAATTGGTATCAGTTTGGTGTCAACAGTGGATGTCAGAGATAAAGTGATTCATTGATGAAATTTTCATTTACTCTTGTTTCTCACGCAGAGAATTGCTCATGTGGTCTTAGAGTATGTGTTGAGTAAATCCTTGATCGCTATCAGAATCGCAATGAGGCGAATGGAGGCTGAAGAATCGACGACATATCTTTGTTTTGGAAGAGTTGTCAACAAACCCAAAGGGGGAGATTGTTGGGCAAAAATCTCTCAAGGCATCATTGAAGCATTTTTGAGGTGATTGTGTTTGTTGACAATGTAGACATCTGAGTAGTGATTGTTGACAAAGCAAAACAATGACATACAAATTTGTTGACAAAGAGGATTTCATGGTGGAATGTAGAGTTCAAGAGCTGAGGTCAATGATCCATGTTTGATTCAAGAACTTCGATAAAAGGAATGGATGATCTGGAGGCGGTACAAAAGATCAGATTCAAGGTGGCGCCGTTTTCCAGTGTTTGCCAAATTTTTGTGCCTGAAAATCGGCAAATGATGAAAAGTGTTTTTGGCAAAGGGACTTGCGCGTCGTGGACTTGGAGTATATGAAACATGCACGCTATATGTTTTTCAAGATTAGAAGATAAAAATATGGCTAAGGAAATAGGTTCGTGCAAGTATGGGAGTTGGTCACGCAAGGGTCTAAAACGAGATAAGACTTGCGCACTGAGATTGGGTCGCACACGTGACTTGCACGCCGTCGCGCAGGGTGGTCAGATTGCCTATAAATACTGGACCACCCCTCCTCATTTACCACCGGAGTTCAAATGAGAGCTCCCGTCGTGCAGGTGTGGTGGTCGTGCAAGTGGTGTGTGTGGTCGCGCCGGTGGGACTTGCGCGCCAGTGGTTGAAGTTGTGCGCTGGTGTTAGAAGTTGCACGCCGGTTTGCAGTTGCGCGCCAATAGTGGTTTGGGCGTAAAAGGAAGAGAGTCGCGCAAGTTGGGAGTTGAGGAAGCATGTGTCGCACAAGTGTCAGAGGAGGACTTGCGCACCCGTTGTGACTTGCGCGTCGATACTTGCACGTCGAGGTTGACTTGCGCTCCAAGTAAGGTTTGTTCTAGCAGTGTTTTCAGGCTGCGTGGAAGCTGGAAGTTTGCCCGATACCTTCGGTGCAATGAAATATTCATCTACGGGTGAAAGTTGTACTTCAACAGAGCATCTACACACAGAGGAAGATGCATTCATTCATGCAAATGAAGAGACCTACAAGTCTATAAACTCTGAGTGGATTCCCTTCTAGAGCAGTGAGCTTAGGAAGAGGAAGAAGGTGATCCTCTCCACCGGTAGTGAGCCAGAGAGAGAGAGAAACAGGGAGTGACCCTTGGTAAAGCAGTGAGCTGACCCTAAACTTGTAAAGGCAGTGAGCCTGGGCTTAGAAGTGATCTAGCCCGAAACTTGTAATCCACACCTAGTGAAGATTAGTGGAATTTGGTACGAACGACAACTTGTCGGCGTATGCTCCTTGGACGTATCCCAGTGTGGGTGAACCAAGTAAAAATCGTTGTGTCTGCCTACTTACTTCCCTGAGTTGCATTTAAAGCATCATCATCAGGAAAACTAGAGAAGAACTGATCATAACAATTGAACAAGAGCAAACAAAGTGACCCTTGTAATAAAGTTGTCAAGATCCAGTGGGGCAGGAAGTATTTCGAAAAAGAATATCCATACCCTGATTCACCCCCCCTCTCAGGGTATATAGGCCCCTATTGGCCCTAACAACCCAGAACATCACTCATATAAACAACATTCATTAAATGGCTATCCTAAAATCACGGAATAAAATTACATGGATCATTCTGATCACATGACCTTAAACTATAGCATTGTACAACATTGAATTTATCCATGCCTTGTAAAAAAAGAACATATGATGCTTCATTAATGTGAAAACCCACAAATTTTAAATCATGTTTTTAATACACCAATATTAAGGACACACATCCTATATTTTCATCCATGGGTAATTCTGATCTGCAACACTATATTCGACTCTATAGGGCATTATGATGATACAGTAAACTATATATTTGCATCATTTTACAAACAACCTGTGTAAATTGTCTCCTATGTGGAATTTTTATCGAATTTTAATCTATATAGGTGTTATGTTTTCCCCACAAGGGAAGCACCTTCCATTACTCCACAGTAAGGGGTTCTTATCCACAACTGTGGATCTGTATCCATGTGGTGCTATGATTCATCATTAATACATGGTATGATATCTTCCCTTTTTAGGACACATCTCCTAGGTCTTCCTCCAAATTGAGTTTTATCAACAATAGCCATCCCCACAATAAATTAAAATCATTCACCAATCCATCTCAAATGAATGGTCAGATTCATCTCCATATGAAATAGAACATCTATCCTATCCCAAAATAACTAACCCATTCAACAGACTTGGTAGGTATGAGGTAAAAATATGTGAAACAAATACACCTATGGAATAATTACCACATGATCGATGCATGATTGATTCTGTTCCATGCCTACAATCCCTCATATGAGATTCCATTTTATGTGTAATATTCATTGGTGTCCAATGTCCCAATGTAAAGACATAACAAGAGATTATAAACATGAATAATATCTTGAATGAACATTAAATTCCAATCAACATAGAAGCATCGTAATTAAAAAATTTTCCAATTAATATGTCATTTGGATTTCGTTCCATGTATACAAAAAAATCATTTTGTTAAACCCATTTTAGGAAATGAGTTGCATAGAGGAACCTAAGCAAGGAGGAATAGACATCCAATCACATCGTTTCAATCTAGGTGTATAGATCTTTGATTAATGTGATGATAGAAATCCAATATTATAATATTGGAATGTGGGAAATGAAATCCATCCATATTTTACATGCCGGAAGCCCCCAAAAAAATCATCAAAAACTGATATTCAATGAGATCCATGCCTGAAAAAGAAAATATATAATTAAACGTAAAAAAGAAAAAAAAATTCCAACTAATTAACAACCCCTAGATAATGAATCATATTAAAACTAAAATAGGGTGGAAAATAGGGAAATAATGTAACACCACCTTATTTAAAGAGAATAAAATTTTGTTAGACGGTCTTTATGACTTGCAACGCCATGTTTTAAGAGAACCATGATATAACATTAAAAAATTATTATTTAATATTAGATTTATAATATAGTTTTTGATTATGTTTTTATAAAAAAACTAACTAAATTAATATATATATATATATCATAATGAATTAATATTTTTTGTTAAAAATATATTAAATTATCACTCAATTTTTTTTTGTAAATTCATTTATCCATCAAATACATTTTGAAAAAAACATTTTCTATTCATCAATGTGAGAAAATACTATAATAATTTTTTAGAAATTTTATATAATTTATATTATAAAATTTATATACTTTTTAATACAATCATATAAATATAATATAATTTTTAATGTTTGAGATTTTTTAGTGAATACTTAAAAATAACGAATTTTAAATACTGTTTTTTTGTTAAATTTAGTAATTTGAAATTTCCATTATGCGTATAATTTTAGTTTAAACTAACATGATTATTATTTATTTTTATTTAACATAATTAATTTTATTATAATATTATTTATACTAGAAATGGTTACATGATTTTTAAGCTTAAAAATACACTTTTCTGAATATAGTTTTTAATAATATAATGTTTCTATATTATAATTATTTAAAACATCCCAAAATAATATTTATTTGTATGAAATTTATAAATTATATATATATATATTAATTTAAATACATCTAATTATTGTTACTATTCATACAGTTAATATACAATTATCTTATTCTAGAAAAATTTATTTTGTTTACAATCCATTCTTAACACATTTTTATAGTTTAAGTTTCAATTAAATTATACCACTTATATTTATTTAATTTAATAAAAATTTATTCTGACATTTCCATATTTATAGTAAATAATATAAAATTTGGTGAACATGTTTTTTGGTTTTACAAGACTAGTAAAGATAAGTTTATTTTTTTATCGTGATTAAGGATTAAAATGGGTTTTGTGCTTTACATGTACATGTGTAAAATTTATATTTCATTATATGAATTTTTTAAATGAAAAATTTTAACTCATATTAATAATATTTGGATTAAAATAATCAAATTTGTATCATTAAATTTTACTCTTATAGATGAATTACATATGTTAAAAAGTATTTAACTTTGTGAACTCAACTAATTATTTTCTCATTAATCAAAATTAAATATAAAAAAAAACGTTGGGAAAGTCAAAAATATAATACTAAATATTACATGAAAATAAAATAACACATCATAAAATTATTATTTTAGGTCTTTGTAGTATTTATATTATTTGAAATGGCATTTTAATAAGAACACATGATATAATTTTTTTTTAAAAAAAATATTTATAAAAAAAATTTAAAACAATAGTTTCAAAACCTAAGACATTGATTATTTTAAAAAAACCAAAAAAACTAAAATGAAATCAATTTTATAATAAAATTTAATTTTTTTAAATAATAAACTCCCTTTTCAAAATAACCCCAAATACTTTTTTGAAACCAATGTTTTAAAAAATCTCACAAAATAGTTTGGAATGAAAATATTTTTTAAAACCACTATTCATATCAAAATAATTTTACAAATTTAACCTGAGATAATGCACATCAAAATAGTAACCATATGTAATCAAATATAAAGACCCATTTAATACTGTTTTTATTGTTAAAAAACCTCAATAGAATCTTAAAAATAAAAATTGGTTTATGTAATATTCTTTATAAAAAAATGATTTTATGGACCATTATAAAAATAAAAAAATTTACATAGATTTATTATATTTGGGAATATGGTCTGTACCAGATTTCTCATGCCCTAAATACTACTCATTCCACTGATCTTAATTTTTTTAACAAAAAATCCATAAAAAATACCTTCTAAAATAAACCAATTAAATTAGGATATATATATATATATATGTCTAATAGTAATAAAAAATAAATAAATATAATTAATCTTTCATTCTGACGAAACATGAGGTAGAATGGGTAAAGTGAAATCTAGTATATCCCTTCACATACCTCTTAATTCCCAAAAATAAAACATAACTCAATGTTACCATACATTAAAAAAACTGAAATGGGATATTCATGACACTTCTATAACAATGTGGAACCCAAAACATTGATAAAATTTATATGGAATTATCTTTCACTGTCATCTAAACATTCACCTGACTCAATCCTCCACTTGCATGAATCATTTTTTTCAATAAAAATTGTCTACCTCAAGGATTCAAGGAATCAAACAAAACTTATTGAATTAATTATCCATTGAAAAATTTCCAATAATAATAGAGTATCTTCGGAATATCTAGAATAAGAGTTTTTTATGTCATAATTCCATACGAAAATCTAATAATTAGGAAAAAAATGTATAGTAATTCCAAAATAAGTGGGTGTAGAAATAAAATTCCATATACCAATTTGAAAAACCTCCCCTATATAGAATCCACCATCACATCCCATACATTAATACAAAATAAATTATACACCACCAAGAAAAGAATGTAATAGAAGTCCAAAATTAAAATGTAAATCTTATAAAAGGAATCCCCCCCGATATTCAATGTTATTAAAGGAAGGTATAATAAAATCTTGTAATATGTACACATGGTCTAATGTGATAAATAAAATTTAGAAACCAACTATACTCATCTTCTAAAATCTCTCATATAAATAATTACTTTAATATAAGCCAAGAGCATAAAAAAATATTAAATTTAAATAAAAATATTAGCATGAGCATAAAATACTCAGTAGGAAATTACTATTATTTCCTTATTTCATCATTTAATTATTCTCCCATTTTTAAGATAGTTTAAAATTAAATAATAAAAATATAGTTTAAAGACATATTGTTATAAAAAATTATATTAATCAAATTACTATTTTTAAAAATAAATTTTATATTTTATTAATTACAAACAACCACTATGAAATAATATCGTGGGCCCAGGATCCTTTTTCAAATTCCATCCATCCTAAATTAAATATTTAGAAGCCATTTTAGAAACATATAAACATTATACTAATTAAAGAGATATAAGAGGAAAAATTGTACTAACTAAAGTTAATATATAATGGGATAATTCTTCCAATGTT
Organism: Viscum album; assembly: GCA_963277665.1. Taxonomy (NCBI): domain Eukaryota; kingdom Viridiplantae; phylum Streptophyta; class Magnoliopsida; order Santalales; family Viscaceae; genus Viscum; species Viscum album. Next base: position 68,364,095 of record OY728128.1, read on the forward strand.
CCATACGTATCATGAACACAAGGGATATTAAATATTACTTGGAAATCCTCCCATGTATATCCAAAAAAATAAAATGTAGTTCCAAACACATTAAGAGGATAAGGGATACCAAATAATATAATGTAATCATAATAACTAAATCTCACGATTAAATGAATATGAATCATGATATCTAATATATTTCATAATGTGATATAGTCTAATTATTTATTTGACATACAAATAGGACGACCAACATTACATCCCAATATAAGACATCTAGGTTTTCTACACCCATTCTTCATGTAATTGTTGACAATATGAATCCATTTCACTACATAGATAACACATTATTATTTTCAGACTATCTATTTATGAATAAATCTAGACTTCATGTTATTTTCCTGAGTTTAAATGAACATACATAATGAGGGTAAGTATACTATAATAACACAATCATCATGAATAATAAGAAATAAAATTTATCACCCTCACACGTCAATAACTACACATCAAAGGGGATCTTGAATGGTCCATAAAATAGGGTTCAATAAACTAGAATATTTTTAAAATTGTCGACTGTTATAAATTGTCCATTGAGAAATATAACCTAAAGGCTAACTATTTTTTTAAAAATGTGAAATAATTTATAAATCATTTCATCAAACAAATTATATTATAATACCACTTTAAATCCATGGAATATAAATTTTCTTTGAAATATGTTTCGAAAATTACCCTCATTATTTTCAAAAGATCACATGTCCAAACTCTTCCCCATAATTTTATGTTATAAAGAAAAAATTGTGAAAAAATGAAAAACATAAAACATGGTTTACATAAAACTATTAAATAAGAATTCATACTTTTATTATCATATATATTTTGATATAATTACTAAATAATTTTGATAAATAATTTTTTATATATCAAAAAAATACTAAATTGAAAAATTGCACTACTATTTTTATAACACCATATGGTAATAGTTTTCAAATAATTTCTAAAACATTATTTTAAATTTTTTAATCTATTTTTTTATTAAAATAGAGTACAAAATATATTTTATATTTTATACATTTAATAAAACCAACATAATTACATCATTTATTAATTAAAACAGAAATAGAACAGTAAAGAAATCAATAGTACTACATTTTAGTGTTCAAGAATTGGAAAAAAATATGCAACGGATGATAGAGGTATAAAAAATTCATCTTTAATGGGACACACCCAAAAAATTAAGATGTAACCTACCAGAATCATATAAAAAAATCCTTAAAATCAATAATTTTTTGTAAACCAAGGGTTCAGTTGAACATAATTTGTTGGAAGTAATTACAATCTATTAGGATAATATATCATGACCCATCTATAGGTCTCATGTCTATGATAAAATTACTATAGCTAAAAAATAAACAAGAAATCAGAAATAAATACGTGAAATAATAAACTCTCATCTCACCCTCTATTAACCTCCCCTTTAAAAAATCAACCAAAATCATCTATCATCAAGCAACATAATAATAGTACCCATATAACCGTATAATTTAGTAAAATTTCATCCTTTACAAGGTAAATCAATTAATTGACCTGACACTGGTATTATAAAAATATAACAGAAGGTACTACAAAACTTTTTAATATGAAAACAAGGTGGAATGTGATAAATGAAACTGAATAACTAAGAACTATAAAAATATAAAATATCTCAAATAATTCAATTATAAGAATATGTTTATGAAATTAATAATTTAATTAAACAAAAATAAAAATATTTTATTTTGAATGAAATACTCAGAAAGCTTCCACCTACATTAACACATGCTGATCATTTCATTATAAATCCATTTATAGGATATGTAAAATTCCTTAAGAAATATTTGATTTTCAGACAAAATTTTGGGAAAAAATAAAATCATATCATTCGTAATTTTCTTATATTCCATTTAATTTGTATTATATAATGAAATCATGGTGAAATTACTCCCTTAGACCTTCCACTATTTTCTAAATCAACACATTTTAAAATATATTTTCAAAATCTATTTTGAAAACCAACACCTAGGGAACAATTAAATTATTTTGAAAAGGAAGCATGCCGTCAAATTAAATAGTGATAAAAAACTAAGGTAATATCATCTTTATTTCCACACATATCATTATTTTGTTGGATATTAATTATTCTAATGAAATCATTCTACTTCAAACCTCTAACTAATGGAATATATTTTATGTGATCAACAATGTGTCCAAAATTGATACAGTCCTAGACATTACTCTATGGGAAAACCTATAGACCAATATTACTTCCCATCACAAGAAAAATGAGAATCTCTAACTTATCACCATCATAACCGAACACCCAATCATTCTATATCACTAACTAGATGGGAACTTGTAGTGTACGACTACATTGTGCAATATAAATCTATAAATTCTCCCAGAAAGATGATTTCATCATATTATATTTTAAATCATTTATAATACATCTATTAATTCATAATACATTCAAAAAACCATTATAATCCATTTATAAATCATCTAATTTCATTTAAAACATCCAAGCATCCAAATATTACCAATTCTATTTACATTACAACCCAATCTATGTTAAAATTAATCATAAAAATTATAATTTTTATAATGTATACCATTAAGTAATTATCATACATTTAATATTATTTCTAGATTGAAATTATAATTAAATTATCTTCAAAAATCCATTTAATAATAAAAATTATATTAAAAATTCAAATTTTAATTTTTAAAATTCATTTCAGATGGTTTTCAAAATCATAATGAGCCATGAATTTTAATATAACTTCAAAACATCCTTTACTATTTTTATAAACCCTTATATTTCATTAAAAATATATTACACCCATATTTTTTTTGGAAAATTAAAAATAAAATATAATAAAATATTTTAATAATTAAAATTGAAAATAAATTATCATAGAATATTTTTTAATAATTTTAATATTCAGACATTGGAAAATGATACCTAAAATTGAAATATGATGGATCCAAATATTAATAATCCAATTGTGGGAAACCAAAAAATTATGAATAATCACATTGAAACTATATAACAATAAATATCTTAATAATTGATCATTCTGCATAACCATAGGGTTCAGAATAATAAAATATCATTGAAGGGGAGTCATAAATGGAAGAAACACATATGAGAAAGATGGAGAGACCATAAATAGGAGAGTGCACATAACCTATGAATATCAAACTGAGTTTTATTAAGAAAAATTAGATATATTAGTGGGATTCATGCTGGTCTTTAGGGGGTTCAGATATAATTTTCAACCACGAGTGATTGGGTAGTCCTTTGGGATGAGACCAGGAAAAGGAATATGATTTATAAGGGAAATGGTCTCACAATTATGGGAACATTAATATGGAGGGGGATATGGTTGAGAGGGTTACTCACTCATGCTGGTTAAGGATTCATCGTGATTGATGAGTGGTATTGGATGTGGTAAAAGAAAAAACAATTAAATTATACAATGAAATAAAAAACAAAATATTACATTTTTATGCAACCTGAATGGTTTAATGGAACGATTATGAAAAATGTGCAACAACATTTGATCACCTACGAGACACTCAAAAAAATACTAATTACTCATAGAATCACACTTGATTTTATGGATTTTTCATACAATTTTTAGATTTAACGACAATGGGATATAATTCGATTGATGGTCTAATGAACGGTTTCTCACACCACACAAAATTACCATGTTCTCCATTATAACACATATTTTTTTTAAAAATTTTTCTTCCCAAACCACTTGAAACTCATGATGTAATAAAATAATTTAAATTAAAAAATTAATATAATTAATTATAAAAATCAATGGGTATTATTTATATTTTAAAGGTATTTTTTTTACTATAGGTGCTTTTTATATATTAAAATCACTTATAATAACATTGTTCATCATGGTAATTATATCACTTAATGATTTTGGTAGAATAATATGTAATTTGGTCCTATTTCTTCTAAGGGAGAATGGGAAGCGAGGCTTGTCATATTTTTACACTATGTTTCATATCCTCGAAATTATAGTTACATTATCCGTGGGGATTCCATCAATTTGGATCAATTTTTTCACCTTAAATCTAATTTTCCGTCAATTATTTTTTGAATAAAAATATTCCAATATCATCCTTTCATCATGAATATTAATTATTTTATGTCAAATGATGAAATATTTAATATTAAAACAATTATAAAAAAATTTAACTTCCAAAATAATGCATAAATTATATAAAATAAATTTTTAAAACAACTTGTAAGGATTATTGTTCGCTATTTTATAAGTGTTAGTTCTACTAGGAGGTCATTAAAAATGAGTCCCTAAGTACAATAATATAATCTCTGATGAATATAAAATAAAAATAATTGTTAATATGAAATTTTAATTCAATACTAATAACAAAAAAACAAAAATTAATTATTATCTTTAAATCATTAATTCAAATCCATAATTACTAAAATTTTCTCATGCAGATCAAATTTCAATATATAAAGATGACATGGTTTTATATTTTTGAAATTTATAAGAGAGACAAATAGTTTATAGAATGTGGGGGAAATGGGGTGTTAAAACAACAAGTATTTTCAATTTAAAATATTACTTGACTCCCCTTTTTTTGTAATTAATTTATCTTTCTATCAAAGCAGACCATGTGAAATCCTAAAATGTTTCACAAAATATTTTTATTATAAATTTTGTTATTTTTAAATGAAATAAACATTTCATTCCTCCTAGGGATTGAATATTATTCTTTACCCACATTGATTTTCAGTTCATGTTACTACATGAAGTACACTCACTCACATGGGTGTATATATATATTCATTACTAATATATTAATATTACATTTAATAACATATTCTACCAAATAAGAAAAATATTATTTTTGAAATCAAGTAATATGAACATTAATTTTATTATAACCAAAAAAATTTCAATACCATTTATTTTAACATGAATAATAAAAAATTAGATCAAAATCCAATAAATAAATATGATTTATTTAACATAATGAATTTCTTTTTAAAATATTTATTTTTAAATAAAACTTACACCATTCCATTTATTATAATTCATATACTAGAAATATTATTTTGATAATACGTGTCATTATGTTACCTAAATTATAAGGTAATAGATAATAATCAATAATTCTATTGAAAAGATATGTAATAAAAAAAATTAAATTAAAATTATATAGAATTAATAAATTTTCTAATATATATTATTTTCAAAATAATATAATATATATATATAATAATTAAATGAAAAATAATTATAATTTAGAAAACCACCCATTACTTTATCTCTTAAATTGAAATGGAAAATCCTATGTTTACATCAGTAATAAAGTTTTATACATAACTTTAATATTTAATAATTTATATAATTTCTTAGTTTAAATTCAATGTTCCATTAACAATAACATTTTGTTGATGAAATTCCAAAAATGGTGTGTATTCCCTTAGTTCTATGTTTTCATCTATGTAGAGATATTAGAATTTACCTAAAAAATATCACATAAAAAAGTGTTAAGTTAACATTATATTTTATAATATTAATGATTATAATATAGATATGGTTCCATGTCAATTTTTTATAGAATTATCAAAGTATTATAATTAATTTAATTTTATATCAAATATTTATTTATTTATAAAATTAAAATTTTCATTTCGATTTCACTACTATTTATCAGTAGTAATTATGTAAATTCAATTACATGCTACATTTAATCAAATTTTATTAGAAGTGTTGAGTAACTTGTGATTATTATTTATTACCACTATAAATAAAGATGGTTAAACCTTCCATGATCTATGAATTGATATATTAAATCAAAAATAAATTTTATTATCTATTCATTATTCATATTAAAATTTTTAAATTTTACAATATTACATTTATTTTATAAATTTTCAATATATTATTTAAAAATAAGATATATATAAAATGTTATGAATTTAAAAGAAATATTTTGGATATGAGTCACTACCTGCAATTTGAGAATACACCTATTATGTATATTTGGAATCATTACAGAATTGTTCTTTTGTATTATTAGTTCTTCCCTTATGAGTAAATGATTTTTTTGAGTCAAATATTTTAGATATTTGAGAAATTCAAATTAATTTTTGGTGAAAAATATTTTGTTGAAGGATTATACAAATAAGGGAGGTACAATTTAGTGTTTAATGAAAATTTAAATTTGAAAATGTCTTTTAATTATGATTATGAAAACTATTGATTATTGTTGAATTATATATTATATTTTTCATATTAGGATGGCCTTACCCATTCATTCAAAATTCATTATTTTTTATTCTACCTTTATCTTATTATAATAAAAATCATTTTTATGTAATTTAAAATTCACCTCTTTATTTCTCTATTTATTAAAAAGAACATACATGAATCCTTACCAAATTTCAAAGTAATAATATCAATGAAATATATTTTTTTCTATAATGATTTCCATAATAGTTGAACTGAAAAATAAAACTAAATATGAAAATAAATGTGTTACATGAAATAAGGTGAAACCCATTACCATAACGAATTATATAATTAAACATGATATATGTTAATTGAGTTAAAAGAATTATTTTTTATATCAAATACACACACAAGTATTTTTTTTCATATAATTTATTTATATACATTATATAAATATGCATAATTGTAATTTCTACAATTAGTCACACTGGCCTATTTTTTATTCCAATTAACAAGTCACACTTCGGAAAATATTACTAATAAGGGATAACATACCAATTACTATGGACATGTTATTTATTTATTTACAATTTATTACACTTAAAAGATATACCTTTCATTTTAAATGTTTTTGATGAAGGAATAGTGGATATAATTTAAAATATACATATATTATTTCCTATATTATAATATATTCATACTATGTTACTTGTAGATTCATTTTTTATATGAGGTAATATGAAATAATATTTCCATATTTTAGTTTTTTATTTTTCATTTATTTATAATTTTATTTTACCAATGTAACAAATAAGGATTGACTATTTAATTTATTTTCAATGCTATATTATGAAATATTAATATTTATAATAGGATGAATAATGTATATAGTAAATTATTATAATAATTTTTTGTTATTAAATATATTTATTACTACTAATAATATAAATTTTATAGATGATAATTATATAAAAATATTAATATTTTACATTGATGCTCCATTTAACGAGTAATAAATTTTTTTTAAAATCAATCTTATATAAGACAATAGATTAATATAATTTTATTTCATTATATCCTTAAGATCTAATTATATTTCGTTGAACAGATTTTATTTACAAAAAATTTTGATATAATGGATTATATTTTCTCGTAAAACTATTTGACAATTTCCCAATATCATCAATAGGTTTTTACTATAAGGGATCTTGTTGGCCAATTATACCAACCATAAAATCATCCATTTGGTGAGTTTGGAATTAATATTTTATAAGGAGATGCATGTTTGAAGTCATGTCTATGAAATTATTTTTGTTAATGTCCCAATTGATTTTTCACAATTATTAGTTTTTAATATTCTCAAAGGTACTTATATATATAGGTATTAACATTCCATTATTTCAAAACAACATAACCCTCATCCTTTGAGATTTTAAAAGGAATAACATATTCCTATCTCTGAAATCTAGGTCTCATTAATTTTTATAAACAAAACCCATTTTTTAAAGATATTGTAATTTAATTTGTCTTAAAATATATTTTATCAATTTTGTTTCATAAAAAATATGATTCTCTATCTATAATACAATGTTAAGGATCTAGGAATTTCTTTACAATGATATCTTCTAATTATCTAGTTATATTTTCATGTAAATTTTATTGATATATGACAACTCAAACAAAATAACATGTTGATTGTAACATAAATTACTATCATTATGGAAATAAATAAGCAATATTATTGATTTCTAATAGTGATTTCAAATAATATATATATATATATAATAGTTTTAGTTATACTATGTTTTTTCATAATGGTCAATTCCCATTTAATACATCTCCATGTAAATAATAAGAACCAATAAGCATAATTATACGAAATTTAATGTTGCACACTATATGGACTAAAAAATTACTAGATACACATATTAACTAGTTCATTTTGTTTAGAATATTCTTGAATGAAAATCAAGTGGAATTAACTTATATGTTTTCCCAATATAATAATAATGGTATTTTTTATTTCATAGGTAATTTAATGTCCCATTATTATATCCACTGATATAATTTTATATTTCCTTGTTGATATGATAAAAATTTAATCAAATTATAATAAATTTATTAGTTCGACACGACTTTATTTAATAAAATGCCTTTTAGGCTATATTCAGTAATATATATGTATATATAACTCAACTAATTTTTTATAAATATATTTTTGTACATATATTAGAATCTTTAAATAATAGAGAAGGAAGATCTATTTAGACTACCTATTATACCCTTATTTATCCCTAGATATATTGATACATATAATCATTATCTTATCTAGATGAAAAATTATTCTTAAATGTTTATGTTTTTGTTTTCCCTAATATTTATTACAATTACATTCTTTTATTTTCTAAAATCTTCTTATTATGCCACATTAATAATTACATTACAATAGGATTGAGAAAATAAATAATATATGTTGATGTTATACATTTTGTTGTCATTTAATGATAATAATTTATAGATCATTTAATATTTTATAACTATTAATCCTCACCAATGATAATGTGTAAATATCTATTATGCTGATAGTATCAACCACAATATTTTCCTTTTAAGAAATTTTTAAATTGAGAATTATTATTATTTTGTCATATTTATCCATCTATTCTAGTGAATTTGAAATAAAATCTATTTGAATATATATTAAAAAATTTGTGATATTTATGTGAATAATTACATTATATTGTGATAATTCATCCAGATATTCTTCATAATGATTATTGTTTATAACTACATATTATTCTATTAGAATTTCTACACACGGACCATCAATTATTGCAGTGAATTATTTTTCTCATTATCATTTTTCAAAATATAAAATTGAAATGTGTAATTGATTTATAATATTATTTTTAAACTTTTCTCCTATATATTTTTGTTAAATAGCATGTGGTAGAAAACATTTTTTGTAAGAATAATGACGTATTATACAAATTATTAAATAATAAAAATTACTCAACTCATGTTTCAAATGGGTTAAAAGTAATAAATACATTATAAAATGTTTTCATCACATCAATAACACCCATATGATAAAAAAAATTAAAATAATTTTCCTAGTTGTTTTTTGGGTATTCAATTAATTAGCATTATTCATTTGTAAATCCAAAAAATATATCATTGGTTATGGATACCGGACCCAAAAATGTAAATTTCACTATAAAAACTCCCAGTTACCATATTTTATGAATACCATATGTTTTCTTAAATATATCAACATAATCATAAAAAATATTAATGAGATTTTTTATTTCATTAATAATATCTAATAATATTGTCCATAAATTCGTTCATTAGATTATCATGGTAATATCTATTGAACAATAGTAAGATGAATAATTTTTTGGAATAATTTTTATCATAAATTTCATAACTATGAATTCATAATAACTTTTTATTAAGAAAAATATATTTTTTAGAATATAATCTCTTTTATTATATATTTTATTTTATCTAAATCAAAGATAATGCTTTGATTAGTAATTATATCATAGAATATGGTAAACAAAATAATCTATCTTTTGTTGAGGATATAATTTTCTAGAATAAATTGTCAATATGTAGATCAGTAATGTAATTCCAATATTTTTTCCTTAATTTTCACAAAAAGAGATAAATAACACATGGGTATATGAATAAAAAAATTAAAGACTTTCAATATTCTCATATTAATATATTTTTATTTCAATAATTATACAATAGCCATTCATTGGAGACTATTTTCTTTTTGAAACACACTAGGAATACATTTTTATGAGAACACACCATCATGATTATAGGGAATACAGTAAAACTCTACTAGAAAAATAAACACCTAAACCCATAATAATATTCATGCAGTCAATTTTTTAGTTTCATTTTGGATGAAATTTGTTGGCTATATATTTTTCTTTAATTAAAAAAATTACTTCTGAAGATGATTCCAAATGGAATTCAAATTCTATATGAATATATATATATATATATATATATATTATATTGGTTTTCTATTTAATTATGTTACCATATTTTTGTTTTATTTATATATTTTATTGTTTTAAGATTATTTAAATAATTATTGATTGAATTTTTAGTTATAAGAACAGAAAATGGTGAAATTTTGAGTATAATGGTTTTTTTAAATTGATTCCAATAGAATTATGACAATGGAATGTTCAATGGTTAGCATTAAAACTCCAGTGCAATAGATGGTGGGTATAAATTATTCTCATAGAGAACCATTTATATTTTGGTGGTAGGAACTAGGACAATAGTTGAGTATCCAAGCACTGGAATACGTGTAATACATTATATATTGATTTCCAGTACATCATACAAATGTAGGTATTATCATCATTTATATGTAATTAATATTCATATGTTGGTACCCCTATCATTATTATAGAAAAATTTCAAATCATAGTATTCTGGAATTCATTATATCTCAAATGGAATTTATTATCCCTACAATTCTCATAACATCATAGATTAATTATCTATAAACTATATGAGTTTTATTATTTATGGTGATCAAAAGGAAATTTTATTGATTACATTATTTTCTCTTACATCAACAGATATACTTAATATTTAACTGTCATAGGATATTTCAACATTTTATTTATTGGAGTGGAATGATCCTTTTTTTGGAAAACATTAATGATAAATTAGTTTAGTAATCCTTATATGTTTCAGGACTCTTATTTACTATTTAATGGGTATTTATATAATATTATATTTGAATTTAATATATGTGTTTGTATATGACATTATAAACGATTTTAACAATATGTGGGATTATTTCAATGAAATGTATCAAATGAAATTACATTTACCCCCTTGAAAAATCTATGATAGTTTGAATAAAATGGGTATGTGATGACTCTTCCTAATGATTTTGGGATATTAAATATTAATTATGTATTTATATAAATTTATATAATAAGTATTGTTTTTTTATTGAAAATTACATTCCACATTAACAAATATTGGATATGATTTATTAAAATTTTAAATGACTTTTAGGGAAACAATTATGACATTAAATTATTTTTTGTGAATTTTTTGTCTAATTTAATACATACAATTGATTCCTTATGAAACATTTTACATATATAATCCAAATTACCAAATAATATTATATATGGTATTTAAATGTTTTAACGGTATTAATATAGTTGAAAATATTTATTTTATTGGGTAATTAATATTGGATTTATGAATGTGTTAAAATATTAATAATTATTTTCTTCATTTTTTATACATGTGTATGTTATGAACCACATTAAATTATATTTTAAATGGTTTGTTTGATTACGATAGAATAATTAATTTGATGACCAAATAGTATGTGGTTTTATTATGTTATTCTAGTCCTTTTTTATATTTTGATAAATGAAATAGAGTAATATAATTCATAGAGTTTCACTATGACATAGGGTGAGTAATGTGTTTTACTATGAAAAGAATATATACCGTACATATTAATTCATTATAAATTATACCTTTGATTGGATAAAGACGTACTACATCTATAATAATTTATGACAGTTTAATTTTTGACGAACTAATCAAATTAATTTTTTTTTTCATTCAATGGAATTGATCCAATAATGTGTAATGGTATATTGATATTTTCTGATCACCATACTATAATTCAGTTCATCTCTTTATGAATTCTAAATTGATCATATATAATTATGAAACACATAAATGAAAATGTTAGAATCTTATTAATGTTTACTATGTATGGTTTCATACATCAATGATTATTCTCACACCCTGTATTTCAGGATTACACCTCCCCAAGTATCCCTACTTCAATGGAAATGGGAAGGGGGTGTGATTCCTCAATCCAACATCCAATAGCTTCTAATAAGGATAATATAACCAAGGATTTAAAAAAATTACAAGAGGAATTATAATAAATATAATATGTTAATGATATTCAACAAGATTGAACCCACTCATCACCACTAAATCATATAAATGAGACTATTATAGCATATTAAAAAAATTTGATAGTGTATGATATGGAAATAATAATGTATCTCTAAAATAAAATCCCAAAATAGACATAATATTGAAGGTCTAGCCGAAAATCCTTGGTCTAATATTGAAAATCACGGCTCAATAAAAAAATATCAATAAATTTTATAAAAAAAATTATATATACATATTGTGAGAATATTATTTATACTTTGTATGATCATAAACTGAGACTCCTAAGAAAATGTGATCAGATAATTATAACTCTCATGTGAATGAATTAAGAGATGACATGTAAAAATATAACTACAGATAGTTATCTATAATCTCAAAAGACTCGGTGACCTAGAAATGCATCCAATGTAGTTTAACGGTGTATAAATAACATAAATAATGGTTTCCATCAACAATTTACCAATAGTTATGATACTATTACACCCAAATTTCTAATTTCTTTTACATTTATTATTTTTATATCGGATGTGGGTTTTTGAAAAAACCTTATAACCATAACATAAACTAATGTTCAATATATTCAAAAAACAATAACAAAAATAACTCTTGTCATCATTGATGAGGGTTAGAAAATATCTCAACGTACCCAAGCTATGCTTAGGAACAACATATTTTGATTGTTTCTATCAAAATACAAAGCCATATTAAATCATAAGTCCCAAGAAGTATGGTGCTATGAAATTTATGAGAACAAAAGTAGAAGTCTCGTACTTCCCTGGAAACCCCTTTGAAAAATAAAAATAAATACTTCCACCAATTAGTAATTCATCAACATGAGGAATTTACAACTTCTACCATGTCATCACTAGTAATGCCACAAAATAATAATTATGCACTATTAAAAAAATTGAATACCTTGATAGGTGTAGGGGAATTCAACAATAAACCCTCACCAATGTATATTTTAGGGTAAATAACAGAAAATAGAATATTTTGGGCTTCGATAATGTCATCCTAGTCCTGTTCCATGATTTTATAAATCACATGAAATTAAAAAAAATTATTTCCTCACACAGTAACCAATATAGTGGTCCACAGGAGACAAAACTACCATATCCCATAATTCAATCACATCACCCCACAATGTATGATACCAACTTCTCCGATCAAAAAATGAAACACACCACATAAAGAAACCACACACATCCCATTATTTCACTATTATTTTGTGTGGATTAAACTATTTCATGAATTACTATTTACTAGCCATGTTTTAATTATATACTCTCTCAATCCCATTTTTAATGGAATCCCATCCGTATATACTCCCAATATTTAATTTCATTCATTTACCATTTATTCAATAAATTAAATTTCTATACAATCAATTTTGATTCATTAATTATTATATACAACATTTTAAGCCACATTATTTCAGTCACATATACTTCCTGGTCAAATTAATAAATATTAACTATTTTATATAGAAATACTGAATCTTCCACAATACTCCCCATATAAAAAACCAACCATCTCACAATTTCAATCATCACATCAATTTCATCCATCATCACATCATCCCAATCATCAGAGAACAAAAAATCCTCGTGTGACAATTAAAATCCAACCATCATCATATCACATACTGACCGACCATAGCCCTACTAACTCTATATGTCACACACCTAACCCATTATCAACCATTTATACATAAGTTCAAAAAACGCATAAAACACATCTGTAATACTATATAACACTAGTCGAACATAATAATCAATATTATCCACATTTATATCCAAAATATCCATATATTTTTTGATTTTAAAGTATTTCATCATATCTTTTATGATATTGTTTACATAATAAACATATTTACAAAAAATTATTTCATAACTCTATGAATAGAATTATACATTTATGACTGGTTAATTGAAAATATCAATCATAAAAATGAATCTCAATTCCCAATATTGACAACTCACACATCAAATTTGATATTCAATTAATAAAGGAAGAAAATAAAAATAACATAAAACTATTAAACACATAAGAATTAACTTTTAAAAATCAGTTTTATTTGATCATGTTCATTATATTTTTTATATGATTAACTAATATCTACATGTAGGATGAAAAAACCCCATTAATTTTATAAATTTTCGAATGTAATGGGAGTTCGTAGGTAATGATCCTCAATAAAATGCATCATGTACGAATATGTCAATATTACCTTTAGAAAAACATTCAATATGAAAATAACTAAACTAAGGGTATTCCAAAAAAAAATCTCCCTTTAAATATCAAGGAATAACATCTCCCATTTTATGAATTTTAAAAACCATTATCTTCTTTGAATAAAAATTATAATGAAATTGTGCAGTGCTAGTATGATGAATTTCCATAGATTGAAACCAGTAAGTCTCTAGAATCCCTGAATATGTTACACTAAATACGGGTTGATAGGCCTTCCAAGGAAACATCTATGTCCACAAGATTCAAGGAAAATAATTGGTGGGTTTTACGTTTTTGAGGGGTTCAATAATTGATATCATGTCATTTCTCAAAGGGATCATATCACAACCCACCTAATATATTGTTTATAAAGAGGGTTTTATAGATAACTTCGTAACAAAATATGTTGTTACACCATAATATAGGTATAAAATTCTGCACATTAGAAACTTTGTTCAAGTAAATATAATATACATATATAACAAGGTTGGAAATTTAGAGGATCCCACACACCAAATCATAGCTACCCCAAAATCAATAGATAAACAAAACATTAATTCATAGGTAAATAAAATGCAACACCCATCCACCTTGTAGAAACAAAGATTCAATCTGAACCTCTACATTATTCTCACCCCCACATCATATCCACCCTCAAAACAAAAATATCCATAGAGACAACCACACTAGGACTGTACACTGTATCTTACCTACATGAAGCTTCTATACTCCTCCTAACTATCATTTATCTTCCTGGACCAGAAAATGAATTTTTTTCATATAATATCCTTGGATATAAAAATTTATGAAGCCATGATTTCCCTTACCTGATGTAACCCCTATATAGATCATAATTGGATTAACCAATTTAAAAATGACATAACCTTGAACTTCAGACAACAAATCTACATAGATTCAAACTGGGGAAGTCAACTAGACCTTACATGATTATATAATATCCCTTCAACTATATCCCAATCTGTATAACCCATGCCTCCATTCCATAATAAAATTCCAAAATACTACTTTACCCCAAACATTAATAGCTTCTCCAAAAACCACTTCACGGAACATCAATCACTCAAAACTACAAAATATATTGTATAGGAAGATATGGATAAAAAAATTATTTACCAAATTATTAATTATCATCCTACAAAATAATAATAAATCCTATAAATAGGGTAATTAATTGGAATTTATGAATAACCACCCCGTATGTTACTTCTATATAATATCAGCAAAACAGAACCATGGCCACCCCCACCAAAAAGAAAAATATCAAGTAATATTCCTATAAAAATATATTAAACTACTATCAAGGATCAACGAGTAATTATATGTAAAAATACAATTTATTTCACACAAAGACTATAAAATTTCCAATATAAACTAGAAAAATTACATTAAGGCTGTGAATATATCCATAACAAAACTGACCAACAATTTTTATCAATCAATAAATATTTTATCTTAATTTTTACATGAAATAAGTATAGCTAGTAGAATTATGATCATGAAGTTTCAATTTTATAATTATCTATTATCATTACCAATAATTGGTCCGAGTAATATGGGATGTGGTGGGTGTGAATTTCATTATAAAATTACAAATTTGAAAATTCATAGAAATATAAAATTGATAATTAAATTCAAAAAATCAATGTTAGAACTATGGAATTCAATAAAAATATAATTATATATAAAATGAATCACATATGAAATATATTAATAATGTTGGAGATTCCTATTTTGTGTTTTCGGAAAATCTCATTCTCTACAGATGATCATACACTGTCAGAGGACTCATCAAATTGTATATTACAATAATAATTCTACAATTTTAGAGAATTATTATCTAATTTAAATGATTAGGTATTAAAAAATATAGGTTAAATAATTTTTATGGATGTTCTGTAACATATAAATTTAGATCACATGTATCTTCCACAAAAAAAATCATGAGAATTTATTAATTAATAGACAATAATATTAAATGTTTTAGAGAAATATATAAACCTACAGAAACATAATTTATAATTATATAAATAATTAAATTGATAGACACATTCTTTTTATCTTGGGGACAATGAAACAGATATACCCTTAGTATCAATAGTCAACCAATAACGTAATGCAAAATGAGAATGTATAGAAGTTTTGTTATAAAGTGATTGTTGATGTATACGCTCTCAATTTATAAAATAAATAAAACATTGGATAAGATTGAATGAAATTAATAGTTGAGTGAAAAATGATCTTTTATTGTGAAGAGCAATAGATGTACAAAGAGAATGTTAGAGTATTGAAAAAAAAATTCTTGAAGAATGATAACATTCAATTGGATAGACATTAGTGACATTATTTTACATTTTAATGCCTCTCCTAGGGAATATATATTGCCTATATATGTCCCTTCATGGTCCACAGGATGTAAATGTGTCATTAGATATATGGTTTGATGATTTAATAAAAGGGTGACTGTCAAACCTACAGAATTTTAACCATCATTTTGATGCCAACAAGTTGCCTTAATCTTCCACCGGTCATCCAACTAGATACATTGGGATTTTTTATAATTTAGACTTCAAAATGTTAACAATTTTCTCCATCATGTATTTAGTGATCTTTTCTAACATTTGAAATTAGGTCTAATTACATCTTCTTGGATAGTGACACTCAACCATGTTGCTGAAGGAAACAACATTTATTTCCATCACTATAAGAATTTCAAACATCTATTTTACCCATCTTACAATAGGATAAAAACCTCTAAGGATATTAAAAAAAATATTTAAAATTAAATGAAATTCAAATTGTAGAAATTTAATAGATTTTTGTTCATAAAAAACCCTAGGGAGAGGGTTTTAACAATTATCCTTTTAATTATCACTAACTCTTGATACGAATGCATGAAAAAAATGAATATGATATGATTTATTTCAATTAAATAATTCTAATGTATTTTACAAAAAAATTCAATATTTCATAATGTAATTTTAAAAAATATGCTAAACCATTTGTCAATTCTATGAATAGTAAAAAAAATAAATGATCATCATAGAGTATTTAAAAGATTAAAAAAACAAATTTTAAAAAAAATTAAAAATTAAGCCCATATATTTTGAGAGTAATCATTGTATCCTAATTTATTCCAGATATGTAACTACAAAAATTAAATAAAAATAGTGTTTGATAAATTGTATTCATAATAATTTGATCCAATAAAAAAATAAGAAAATAATAATTTCTAATTTTAATATTAAATTTGAACATTAAAATATTTAATATTTTAAAAAATATATTTTGAAATCAAAAAAATACTCATTCCATGTACTCAAAGTATCAAAAACATTCATTTATTCATGGAAATTAATCATGAACATTAGTGAATATGATTGACTTAAATAAGGAATATGTTTATTATAAAATTTAGTTCAAGAGGAAAATACAAAAATTTGTAATATATGGTTGGAACGACCTTAACTAATTAATTATAAACACTACCATACTTTAAATACTGAAACAAATGTTTTAAATGAATAACTATTAGAAATAATAATATAAAAATAAAACCATTACCATAAAAAAAATTCAAAAGATTCATGTTTAATGGATAATGATTAAAAATTGGACTAATTCCTATTTTAAAAACATTAAAATATTAAAATTCATTGTAAAATACTAGTTTTTATGTGATTTTGTAATATATTGATGGATTTATGAATTTTGAAGTGTTTTAAATATTTATGATACATTGTAATAAATTATTTTTTTAAATGATTTTATAATAGATTCAAGGATAATATTCATGGAAATAAATTAATGAGATAATCAAAATTGAAATAAATTCAACATATAAGATATATGATATTTTTAAGGATTATAAGAGACAAAATATTTTGAAATAAATTCCAGTGGTAAAATAATTTTAATAAATTAAAAAAATATAAATGTTAGGTTCATTTTTGATAGAAACCCCTATATTATTGTAAATAATAGTGTGTAGTAAAGGCCCACTACTCATTCATATGGTGAAGATCAGGTAATTACACAGGAAGAACTTTTCGATATTGTTACATCATGGTGAATGTTCCACACAAGAAAATCCAATTTTTTATCCATACAGTGATGTTTTCATTTGGAAAATAAATTATACTATATATTTCCTTTAATTTATTATTATAACATAATAAAAATGGAAACAATAATTGTAAAAAATTAAATATCTTTCATATAAGAGCGCAATAAATTCTTGATTACGTGAGAATAGAAAATTTCTTAATTACGAGTTACGTAAGGGTGACAAAAATAGAAAAATAATATATTATAAACACATATTGTAGACAATTAAAAAATATTTAATAAGGTATTTTAATATAATATAATAAATTTAAAAGACATTATTTAAAAAATTCAAGAAAAAATTGAGAATATTTCCTAATTATTTGAAATTATTTAAAACAAATTTATGATTAATTTGAAATTGTTGAAAAATATAACATATATATTTTTGGCACCAAAATATCACATATACCCTCAATGAATAAATTTTGGGTGAACCGAGTAGGCCCACCACCATGAAGAACCATTTTGGGGATGACTAAGAGGTTTCACACAAAATATTACTAGTGACTGCAAAATTGGAATCTTGTGTGCAATATAATTATACGCCAATGTTGAGGTATAGTTCCATTAGTAATATTCATGATGACATGTCACCTATGGTCTGTGTGTGTGTAAAAATGATCCGTTGAGGTCATAAAATCATACATGTAAGAATAGAAGGGATGAAACAGTCTCGTTGCTTGGAAATGATAATCATAATCAGTAAACATTGCAGAAGAAATACTGAACTATAATGGTAAGACATGTACCAAATTCATGTTCCGCGCCCAAGGAGATTTTCCCCAATACCCAGAGATATTACATAAAAATAGAATCTCACACCTACCCATGGGGAGTCTCTCTATAAAATAACTAAATGATCTAATGTGTGGAACTCTCATACATATGCGTTAGAATTAAAAACCATTACCCATGGACCCTAAATAAAGGATCATTTGTGCTAGATATCTATTGTTTCCAAAACTTGAATTGACTTATTGTTGTGTGGCCCTCAAAACAATACTCCTAAGGTCATTAGGATATGCAAAAGTAGATCATTCTTGTGTGATACACTAATATAAAAAATGAAGACATGATTTGTGCATCTATACTTACTGAATCCATAAATTTCCATGGATGAAAATCCCCTGATCATGAAACATTTTTGTGAATACCAACCTTGTTGATGCAACAAAATCTTGTTCCCCTACCTAACATCAACTATTCCTCTACTAAAGGTATAGCCCTACCTATTCATTATAATCATAGGCCAAACAATTCTTGTTACTTATATGAATAGGGACCATAATGTAGGCATACTTGTTGAAAAACCCTCAATGATGTGACAATACCGTTCTCTTCCCATAGTTGCATGTGCAATTTCCATGTAATCCCTATGGGTGCAGGTCAAATCCCATCATATCTGAGGTTCATGATGTAAAATTACATACATTCATTTCCTAGTCATATGAAATTAGACTAGATGAAAATTTATTCACCAGAAGACATAAAACAATAACATTAATCTTTTTGATAAATTTAGTATTCACAATGTATGATAATCATGGGAGGCCACCTTCTCCCCCCCAAGGGATGTGAAACCCGCCAGGTGAAAATTATATGTGTATTCTCTACACCATCCTTATAAGAACCCTACCGTAACACATTTTATAATATTAAGATTTAATGAATAAAATTCATTATTACACATGAAGGACCTTTTCAGGTTTAGTGTTTTGGAGAATTTTTCCATAACTATTATATAACAACTCTTTAATTACAAAGTAGTCACTTCAACTTTCTATCGTTTTTTATTTCAGAAAATAAAACTATTTAAAATAAAAGATGATTACTTTTTAAAGATTTAAATATTTTAAAATTCATCTTGACATCCTAATTTCTATTACCCATCCATTAATCCTATTAAATACATTTAAAAACCTGTTATGTGGATAAAAATCTCAATAGTGGATATAAATAATGAAATCTTTAATCATGTGATAACACAAAACCCAATAAACCCCATTACATATAAAGTTATTAACATGAATAGAAACATAATATTATATTGTTGAAAACTATTTACCAAAATAAACTTTCATTTACTCTTATACATGTAATAACCATTCAGTAAAATTCCATCTCTGGGTTAACTAATGCATTAGAGATCTATAATGTGGCTCAACCATCATATATTGAACTATAATGGGACCAAACCAACATATCTTGAGATATAATGGGGTTAAAATTAAATATCATTATATATAATGAGATCAAACCAACATTAATACATTCCATAGAACATATCATGAATAAAATACTTGATAACTCATTTCAATCGTAGTGTAAAAAACATTCAGATTTTCCAAAATGACCTTTATCGTAAAACAAATCAAATTTTATATAAAAAAGTGTGAAATTAATAATGAAATCATATTATTAAAAAATAAGTATGAAAAAATATAATGGAAAAATCATAGTAATAAATCATCATGAAATCTGGGGAAACCAGTCAATCCTTAAAAACCAGTGTTTTAAAATTTTTAAAAAGATTACATTTAATTTTTTTTAAAATTAATGTCCATTACAATGAGTTCTACTTTGTAATAATGTGTTAAAAATTCATTTATTATATATTTAATATGTTTATTATTATATTAAAAAACTAATACTATATGATAATACATTATATTAGCTTCCTATGACATTTTAGACCAATTTATTAACATGATTTTTTTGTTTTTATTTTTTCTAGTGCATTGTTTTTTACAATTTCCATGGTCATTTTATTTATTGTATTAAATATAAATAAATATATAAAAAATCATAATTGATAAAATATCTATAATATGTAATTTAAAATTTATACATGTGATTTTAACCATTCCATGATTTTGGGAAAATGGAAAAGAAAAATCATAGCCCTAGAAGGCGGTGAATTTACACAAGATGGATGATGATTTAGTTATTTAGCAATAAAAGGGGAAGATTAGAGAATTTATGATGAATTAACATAAAATATACTACATTATAAATTTGATATTGGAGTTTTCATGGAACAATTTCTTAGTGGTGGGGATAATTTATAGGTGAAAAATAATAAAAATAGAAGGAAAATTAACCTTACTTCTAGAAAATTCCTCATTGAGAACCTCATTATGTATCTTTGAAGTGGACTTTTACAAACACTATGAGCTAAATAATGTATAAATAGATGAGGAGGAGCTAATTTAATAGTGTTTATATGAACCGGATGGATTGAGGAGATGAATAATTATAAAAGAGAGATCCTCCTTTTATAATTTATTAGAAGGGGGACATATGAATTACTCAAAATATAAAAATATAAATATTTTTATAGGGTTTATGACATTAAAAAGGTCCTAGAAAAAATTTTAGTTATATTTTCAATGGAATCACATAATTAGTATAATTATTTAAATAATTTTTGGATTTTTAAATAATATAGTAAAATATTTAATTCCGAGAATGATAATTTTGTAAAATTAAAATGTATTCAAAATAATTACTTTCAACAATAAAATCAAAGTGTACACTTCAAAATAAATTAATTATTTTAACTTAAAAAATTATGTTCCACTATATTAATAAATACATTAATTATAAATATCAAATTATATTTATTTTGGTTTTTTTATATATTTAAATTTGTTTCTTTAATTAATAATATAATTACTCAATCATAATAGTTCAAGTTATTAATGTAAATATTTATTTCAAAAAAATTTCCAATAAAATTTCATGAAAAATGTTATATTATTATCTTTTTAATGACTATTATATTTTGATGAATTATTCTAGAAATCCCAAATTAAAAATATTATAAAAATTTATAATTATATTGTAAAAAAATAACATTATTTTCAATAATATTATACAAAGGGACTAATGTGATCCTTACGGATCCAAAATGCCCGTAATTTGAAAAAAAAAACAGATTATTGAGATTATTTTCTTATATAACATTTTATTTATTTCCCATATTCATTAAAAATAACTATATCAACATTATACATGAATTACTATTAATTATTTAATATATAAATTTTAAGAATAAATTACAATCATGAAAATAAATTAATTATGTACAAAAACTCATTTCTATTCATTCAGTATGTATATTTACTTATATCAATGGTAAGGAAAATTTATTTATTTATTATTTTGGATTTTAATTGTATAAAATATTAGAAATGCATTAAAATTATCCATGTGGCTCAAATGTGACATAAAATAGAAATAATGATTCCATTAATAAAAATTTTCTAATAAAATCAAATAATTACATGTTTTAGGTTAATATTGTAATACTTATAATATTATTTTATCCCTTAATTACCTGATGTACCCTTAAATGCAGTAACAATAATTAAAGTCACTTTTCACTAAAAATTAAGGTGTTTCTATTAGACAAATAATTTCATAACAATTACAACCATGTATTTTTATTTTTCATATTAAATAAAATAATTAGTTAAATGTCAATTAATATTTATCTCATTGATAGATCATGAATATGTGGTTTTGAAGTTGAGAATGATTAAAATATCGTAATGTTTTTTTATCCAGCTTTAATTTGAAATTGATTCCAATGACCTACAATATATAAATTTATAAAACAGATTTTCATTATAAATTAAAAATAGTACAGAATATTTTATTACATTATAAATAAAATAGATGAAAAATTAATTTTTAAATAAAAATATATGTTTTTTACAAATAATCAAAAATGAATATTTTTTCAAAAAATTTAAAAAAATTTATATGAAGATAATTTAAACATGCTGAATTGTGAAATAAAATTAGTTTTCTAAATTTGAAATCCTATATTTGGAATATTGATTTTTTATATAAATTAATGTAAAATAAATTATTTAATTTGGGAATTACTATTTAGATAAACTATACTAATAATTATAAAAACATATATTCTATAAATCATTGGTATGTTACAGTCCCTCCCGCATTTGGAAATTAAATCCTCACAGTTGTTTTTACATGTAAAGAAAATAATTTTACATTTACCTCATACTATTTTCATATTCCCATGTTTCATCTCCTACCATGTGGTTTCCCACAAACCATTAACTTGGTGAATTAATGTGTTCCACAAAACATTCTCTCTATGTTCCAAATTCTAAATAGGATTCCCTTTATAAGGATGTTTCCCTACCAGCTAAACTTCCCATGAGCTCAAAACATTTGATGAATCCAAAGCATTTCATCCTAACCAAAAAACATGAAAAAAATTGTGTACATGAGGTAAAATCATAGGTAAAGCTACTCGGTATGCAAGTGTTCTATATTTATAAATGATTTAGAAAGTTCTAATGAACTGTGGACTTGACTCACCTTTTTTTATCAATACACATAAATCTTTTTCAAGTAGGGATTTAAAGGAAAATATTATCAGCTCCCTCAAATGAAAGGTCTTTCCTTATGTTATTTGAATCAAATATTTTCCTACTCTCATCTTTACAGTTGTGTTGATGAATCGACTGAACATTCTCTCCACATCCTCTACCAATTTGTGTCCCATCAAGATTTTTCCTCGGCGTCATCCAAAAATGTTGGAGTTCATCACCGCCTTCCATATAATTCCTCAAAAGTTTACATTTTAATAATATAATGAAATATGTTATTATAATAAAACTCAACGAATGAAAGATGTTAATCCCAAAATCCACATTAATTCATTGATAAAACTCGTAGAATGTCTTCCAATATATGATCTATTTATTTTGACATCCCATTTGATTGAAGATGAGAAGTTGTACTAATATTTAATTCTGTTCCGAACAACATCTGAAGGCCTTTCCCAAATAAATATGTAATATTGGGATCATTATTTGATTCGATAAAGAGAGGAACACCATCTAACCTGGAAATCTCTTCAAGGTAAGAGAATATTGATATAAATAAATAATAGGTCAAATTATTTTAAAATGAGTAGATTTAATCAAACTATCAATAATAACCCAAATTTCATTATAACATATGGATTTAATTTGTAGTCCCACCATGAAGTACAAGGATATATTTTCCCATTTCCAATAACATACTATAAAATTATGAAGATTACCCTTTAGTAACAATCAAACTTATTTTACATGTTTACACGTCAAACACTTCATGTTAAATTATGAAATGTATCTTTTTTTTCAATCCCACTAGTAATTCATATATAGATCCATGTATATCATAGCATTTCCAGCATGAAATTAAAATGGATAAGTATGAGCTTCAGATAACAAATGTTAAATCAGATGATAATAAAATTGAACACATAATCTCTTCAAAAACATTAAAACATAGTATTTATCAAAATTATACCCAGGAAACATACCATTTTCTACAAATTATATCTTTTCCGCTACTCAGGGTGTTTCTTCTAAGGATTCTGTATTCTCTATAACCTAGATGACAACACATACACTAGAATCAAATAAGAAGTATTTCATGCACTAATAACTTCCAAGACAAAAATTTTCAAATCATTCACCAAGTTTTCATGTTCCCAACATATCATGGTTGATGTAGAATTATTTTTTCCAACTCAAATCATCGTCCACTATGTCTCAATTTCCAAGATGGTAACGGATCATGAAATCAAAATCCATGATTACATCCATCCATTATCTCAATATTATTATAACTTAATTATGAGAAAATATATAATTAAAATATTTATGGTAAGTATATGTTTAACATTTCACTCCCTTCAAATGATGACTACAAATAATTAATTCAAAAAACAACAGCTAATTCCAAGTCATGTGTAGGGTAATTTAACTAATGAGTTTTCAACTAGAGTAAATCATATGAAATTACCAAATAATTATTTATCAGAACAAAACCATTTCCCTTCACATAAGCATCACTATAGATAATAAATTCACTATATATGGAATGTAGGGTCAGAATGGGAGCATTAAAAAATATATTTTTCAATTCATGAAAACAATCATAAAATTGTTTTTTCAAGATGATTTTCAATCATTTTCGTGTTATCATTGTGAGGCCCTAGATAGAAGTGAAATTTTTTCAACAAGAATCAAGAAATAACCTTCCAATCCTAGAGAAAAATGAATCTCGATTATATTTTTTTGGCGTGGAAACTCTAAAAAAATATTTGTTTTAGAAATATCATGAGTTATGACAATGTTAGATTCAATGTGACCACAGAATGAAATATGTTTTCAACCAATATTTTAACTTTATGAATTTTCTATACAATCTATTTGGTTTTAAGGTTTGTAAAACAACCCATAGATGTCATTTATTATCCTGTTTAATTTTAAAATACAAAAAAATATCATAAAAAAACACATAAAATCATATCCAAGAACTCACGAAATATTATATTCAAAAATCCATGAATAAAACATGTTAATTAGCTATCCAAAATTAAATAACCAAAAACTACCAAGGCCCATATCTTGTATGTAATGTAGTTTTTTTAATGTCTACATACATTACATTCAACTGATGGTACCCCGATCTCAAGTCAACCATTAAGAAATATTTTCCTCCCTGAAGCTGATCATACAAATCAGAAATATGAGAAAAAAGATGATTCTTATTAGCTATTAATTTATTCATGGATCTATTGTCAATTTAAATTCTAATTTATCCATATTTTTTTAAAAAAAAGAAAAGAGCACTGCATTTTGATGTTCTAGGTCCGATGATTCCATTATCAAATAATTCATGTAGCTATATATTCACCTCTGAAAACTCAATTAGATTCATTAGGTATTATGGTTTAGAAATTAGATTAGTATAATTAAATATTTCAATAGTAAACTCAACATCTAACCCACAAATAAAACTAGAAAAATCATAAAAATGTAAATCATGATAAACATTTACCATTGGCACATCATTATTCGGAATGGTTCCCTTATTTTAAATAATATATAAATGATAAGATTAATTTCCATATTTAAACTATTTCATAGCTTCCTAATATTTTTTCAATGGTAATGGGTCATTATTGTACACAAAATAATGTCTTTCTGAAAAAAAATTATATTTCCCTAAAATCCATCTTATCATGTTAAAAATAATGCATGTACATACCCAAAAAAATATTAGACTCTACTATAGGAAATAAAATATTGTTTTAATGTAATCTTATTACATAGAAAAATATATGAAAATTCATATAATTTATTTTTTTCCACTATATTTCCTCCACATGTTTTTACCATGAGGTTTTTTCTTCATTTAATGAGGTGTAATTTCAAATTTAGTAGAATAATTATAAGAAATTAAGGAATGTGTAGACTGTAAATGAAACAAGACATTTGATAATTATGTATAATAGGAAATGTACATAATACTACCTCATTTTTCATCTCAACATCATCTAATGTGGTTGCAATGGATTTTTCAACATCCTTTTACTTCTAATCATTATGATTTCCTACCTGAGTGACTAGATTATGAATCAAATTAGATTAAAGACAAAATTTTATACTATTAAATCATCTCACCATCGAATTCTCACTAATTTGAAGATAATTATAAATTTCAACCTTGAGTAAGTTGACAGGAATTCCCCATTAGTATCATTTCCATGAATTTAAACAATATTCTGCTGGATTATTTTTACCACACATTTCAAAGACTGGAAATTATTTTTTATACATATAGATTTCATTGATGAATTATTTCCTCAAACCATCCATCGTGGGTAATTTTTATACTTTTCATAATGAGGGACATACATGTCAACAAACTCCATGTCTGCTTTTTTAGCACAATGAACACATGTCTCATAGCATTTAAATTACCATGAATCTAAATTTATTCATAAAATTGATGTCAAAATAGAGTAAAATCTATTAATTTTACTATAAATGTCCTGAGTAAAATATTGTAAATACAAAGATTTCATTGAAGAATTTCATACAAATTCTAGAAAAAATCATCATCTTTTTTCTTTAGTTCCATCATTTATTTCACTCTTCTGAATTGAAATGTTTTTAGAAAATATATTTCCAAAAAAAAACTATAAATCATCACATGAAATATTTTCAATATCATCTCGTTCTCTCATATTTTTAGAAATATTCCATCATTAATCATATTCACCATCCAATTTAAAAATTTCAAGTATTAGGTTTTGGAATTTTTAACATCCCATGACATCATATATATTTTCTAGAGCATTATTCCATCATCTGGTTATCACATGATCTGTAGTTCCAATGAATACTAGAGGATGTTTCATCATAAAAGGATCGAAAAAATACATGTTTCTTTATGGAATATCAGGTTCCTTTCTAGAATGGATACTGCCACCATTTACTGTGTGAGCTAAATGAGACAAAACTAGTAAAAACATCTCAAATATAATTCCCACCTAACAAGACACAAATTCAGAAAGATATTATTCTGTTAGTGTCTTCCAACATCCTCATCCCGATTTCTTACCTGGAAAAACATTCAAAACAATCATATCTGAGTCCAAGAAATATGGAAATCTTAATTTTTACATTATTTTAAATTAACCTTACTGTACATATCAGTTAACGTATTCTATTAACATTATCTTTACTCATAACTTTATATAACCCATCCTATGATACCTATAATAAGGTCCCATCCATAAAACATTACATCATCTAGTGTTATAGTCATGAAAATATATTTTTACACATTGATGATCTTTTTAGGTTTATATTATTGAATAATAGGCCATATTAATTATAAGGCCTCAACCATAAACCTTACTTAATATTGAATTAAATGAATAATTCACATTGAGGATCATTTCAGGTTTACAGTTTTAGAGAATTATATAATAAATCATGAATTACATTCCACATTTAAACAAATTGGTTACATAAAAGATAGTATTCGTTTTTCCCCATAAACGGAAACATATTTAAAATAAAAACTGATTCATTCTTGACACTTCCTTTACACTATCATCATAACATGTACATTCCCCTTGACCTGTGAAAAACATTTCAAAAACTTGGGATGAGCATAAAAAGCTCAGTAAGGGATATAAAAGTATGAAAAGAAAACATTAGTCCATGTATGAAATCATACTTTACTCATAAAACATAAGCATTTTAACATACCACATCAAATCATGAATAAATCATAGAAATCATTAGGCATAATGGTAACATGAGGCATTCATAACATTCTTACGTAGGGAGTAACCCTATTGGTTACATTTGGAATACCCATCACAGTATATTCCCTAAATCTCTTTGGAGAAACCTTCTCGGTTAACTCCTTTTCATTAGCCAATGCATTGGAGAGCTATATCGGTCTCACCCGCCCTTAGTTTATCACAGAACCACTCGTCTTCATAAACAATGCCCAAGAACCATAACATAATCATAGAACATAACTTAAGCATAATGTAAAGATAACATTCCCATATTTCAATAACAATATAAAATTTTAAGATAATGAATCCATTCTAAAAACCATTTTCAAACCCATTTAAAACATTTAATAAAGTGATTTTTGAATCAATGTTTCCCATACCAATTTGAAGTTTTTTACATTTTAAACCATTTATATCCATATAATTAAATCCTTAAAACCATTATGAAAACATGGGTATTAATGAGAAATATTTATAAGAATAAATCATTGAAACATTTAAAACAATATTTTAGTTAAATGGTTTTTAACAAAATGAGAGACACTTGAATACCATAATTGAGGAATAAAATTTAATCCAAACATTATAATATCATGAGAATAAATGGATTCATGATATAATATTCCAAGGGACAGTATATACACCATATAAGAGTTAATTGGTGCATAACAACAATGAAGTCTCAATAGAAATGTAAAATGAGATGAAATCCCCTGTAAAAAAGGTACCCTTAAATTAAGGATAAACAAATCTCATAGTTATGTGTGACAAATATAAATACACCCAATATAAGTGTATATTAAGTGAAAAACAGTAAATGTTCATTCACACTTATTGAAATGAGGACATATTCAATAACTACATGTTGAACCCAAAGAAATCGAAATTGGGTTAATAAGTTCCCTTGGTAAAATTCGATAGCCTAACGACGTCACTTTAAAATTCAGAAAATGAGTTGATGAGATATAAAAACGTTATATCATCACATGGAAGTAAAATTTACATCAATAATGATATACAAGAACATATCCCAACATTACAATATGTAAATTAAAATACCCAACAAAATAATTCTTTTAAAAAGAGGAGGGTAAAAGTTCCCTTACCGACTTGGGTATATTTCGAAGCATACACCCCATGAAAGAAGGACAGTACAACATTTATTTAAATACTCATAAACGAAATTATATTACACAAAGAGTAGTATAATGGTCAGTACATATACCACTCAAAGGAAATGGTGGTAAAAGTAGCATAAATCTCACGGGAATAAAAGTGAGATGAAAAATCCCTTACAAAAACTCGGCAGCCGAACGACGCCACTTAAAACATTCAAAAATGGATTGATGAGATCAAATATGGTCTCTCATAATATTTACAAAAAATTTACAGCAATAGGAATATAAAAGAACATCCCAATAATAATAAATATGAGCTTAAAAGGAATGACATAAAAGAGTGTACTTAAAAAGAAGGAGAGGGGTAGGATCCCTTACCTCGGGTCCGACTTGACTCGATCGTTCTTTAACCTACTGAATAATAAAATTGAGTTAATTTATAATTGAATAAGAACCTTTTTCATGTTCATTATTCCTTTTATATCACTTACTACCATGCTATGAACACTATGTAATTATTTATGTTAATAATGGTCGTTTTGTAGATCATTGCTATTTGAGTCAAAAATAAACTCTTTATAATTACAAGTTGTTCATGTGATAAAATATATATTATATCCATAATTATATTCATTATATAGATATCATATATATCATATATATCCATTATATACATTCATTTATAATATTACATAACATTTATAGGTATGAAATGAAATGCACCGTTTAAGGAGACGGTAAGCCGTACATACGCATGAACGCTACTTCTATTTATATTTTCTTATTTTATGGAATTAAAACATAATTATACATAATAGTATTATAATTACAGTGTGGTATCATATATAATATCATTAAATCTATCCTTTATACGTACCACATATGGTATTAACGAATCAAATCACTTTGAGGGGGCGGTAGTCCGCACTTCCTAAAATGAAGATATCACGTTTAACCATAATGGAAACCATAAAGGTATGACATAAATGAACAATAAATAAGCTTAAGAAAAACATAAAAATATTATATATCATATATAAATATAGTGTCATCTTAATGGCCACCTTTGAGGGTGTTAAATGAATATTGAACAATCATCATTTCGTGGGGTAGAAATTCACCATCCACAGAAACAGTATGTTCTTTAAACATTAGATGTAGGTGTGTGTAAGTGTAACTCGAATCCTTATTATAAAAGCATCCTAGTATATTGAAGATACTGGAATTGTTACAAATGAAATGAATAAAAAGAGTTTAGGGGGTTGGAGAAGCAAAATAAAACAAAAGAACACAAGTGAAGACATTACCTTAAAATCGGGTATCACTCTTTGATTTGAGATCAAAGGCTTCCTTTGGAATACTTCTTCCAAATGTGAGGCTTCTAGTAGTAAAATAGGGATTTATAGAGACAAAAAGATAAGGGTTTGGCTGAGCCAAAGGCTTGAGAGGTGTGGGTAAGGTGGTAGAGGTGGGGGCCATTTATAAGAGGAGAGGATGGGAACTATTGGAAAGTTACGAAATGTTACTTTATTTACAAATGCATTTCGGATTTTAAAGGTCCCAAATTGATGTATTTAGAGGATTAGGTGGTAAGGGTTCAAAATATACTCGTACAATAGGTTTTTGACACGTGTATGTTATATTTGTAACATTATCGTTTCATTTTATTTAAATCCTTTATTAATGAGGTAATCGCTGCATCATCATGACGTCATTAATAATTTAATTTATTTAATGTCTAAAAATTATAAAAAAAATATCATGATGTATTAAATCATTTTATGTTTCTAATTAATATTAATAGTCAAATATATGACTTGAATAACCCAATTTAAAAGTTGTTTTAGTAAAACAACTCATGCTTGTGACATTTTTATTTTAACTTTAAATAAAAAGTTATTTAAGTCATTTTCCAACCAAAGTGGCTATATGGGGTCCCCAAGTTTACCCATGGATTGTCTTGGTCGGCCATGACACATCCAATGAGTGTAGGACATGTGTCTAGGTCATTTCATATTATTAAAACATTATTTTTACCTTAAATTACACTAATTACCTCTAATCGCGATAACAAACTTAAAAGTTACTATTCATAAAAAAAATATTTTAATCACATTGAACCAAATTTTACATCCTAATGAAAACCATGTGTGTAGTATTTTTGAAATTCAAATCGTAGAAGTGGTGAAGTTTCATTTAAATGAAAAATCAGTTTTTAAACTACCACTTAGTGGTTTCACTATTCATAAAAAAATTGATGTTTTTCAGAAAAATACAAAAAAATCACCCTAAGATATATTTGATATTACAAATTCAAAAATGATGTCTATTTTAAAAAATTCAAAACATTGAATTTGAATTAATTAATTTAATAATTAATTCCCGTTGTCAAAACAAATAGCGTGTTTTTAAGTAACAATATCTATTAAAAGATTGACACTCGTGTAAGTCCAATTTCAAAGTGAAATTTATTCCAATGACCACTACTTGATAAAATGGTAAAAATATATTCTTATTTAACTTTAAAAACAATTCAAAAGATAATATAATCATATAAATAAATTAGATTAAAAGAGGTTTTGAATTAAAATACAAAATTTTTCACTATTCATTTAAAATGAACTTTATCGGAAAAATACCAAAAATTTACACAAAGTAAATTTTGAGGTCCCGATTCTAAAGAAGAATTTTATTTTGTCAAATATAACACATAAAATTGTCAAAAAGTGGATTTAAAAGAGCTTTTCCATAAAAAGGCGATTAATCGACCTTTTAAATAATATTAGATGTTTACGCATAAAATTGGATTCATTCGCATTTTTAATCCTATAACATTTATTGTAAAAAGTAAAAATATTTTACAAACATATATAATCATTTTTTAGTTATTTATATTCATTCCTGTCATTACAAGGTCTAGGCGTTAACTACCATTTAAAATAATATTATTTTGTTATTATAGTGCAACATAAGATTCCGAAGAAACTTGTTGTTTCGTGTTGGGTACGCCATCGAGCATAGCGTCCCCATTAAAGTAATATCAATATTTTATTAACAAATATTGTTAAATATGAAAATGTCATATTCATTATTTACCTGGGGTGTTATATCCTTCCCCCCTTTTGGGAATTGCATCCTCGCAATTTTAAAATTGGGCGTGGAAGCTGTATTGAAAATCCCATAATGGACAAGAGTTAGTAAAACTATCACATTAAAAGAATGGGAGAGAAGTAAAAATGTCACCCGAGTTAACCGATACTAGGATTCCAAGTATGAAAATATATATATGGAGGGAAAAAACAAAGGGTCATGTTCTGATGGAGAGTGATAGTAAACATGTCTAGGAGAAAGTTAACAACAAGAAAATCACAAACTTGTGATGGGTTAAACGGTATTTGATTCCCCTGTAGGATAAATTAACAGAAAACATTTTTTATGTTACTTTTCATTGAGGAATTTATTTATGAGCTTAATTAAAACATAAATAAGCATACTTAATTGTCATTTTGACTTTCAACTTTTACTATATTTCTTACACGAACTCATATTTTCTCCAAAAGACGAGTATTTGGGATGACATGTTCACATTAAGAGAGCTATAATCAACTTCTATAGAATCACCAAATCCACAAAAGAGAACTATATATTTCCCATGACTTTAGACCTAAACCAAAACTAAAACAAAAAATGTTATTATGAGATTAGATATTACCCAAAAAGGATAATCCTTTAAAAAAAATCTATTCTTAATCTCCAAAATTTGTCAAAAAAGCCCAATGTTCAACAAATTCCATTAAATAAACATCTATCCATAAAATTCTACAAAGTAAACCAAAATAATATTGAAACCCAATTCTCTGAAGGATTTAATCACATAGTCTCCTAATATAAATTTTAACATTTTTCTCCAAAATAACATCAATAACTCTTTGAGTCTCATACTAAAAAGTAATTATCCTAATCACATATCCTCCTTGATAGGGTAATCATTTCCATTGATAACCAATAATAAACTTACTGTTAATTCAAAAAATCATCTAACTAAAAATAATCATTCAATCAAACCAGGGACTTCGCGTAGTCTAGTGGTAGGTGATAAATACTAGTTGCACTTTGGTTGTGGGTTTGATTCCCGCAGCTTCATCCGATGCGATGGGTTGTCACAGGGTCTGCGTGTTGTCCCTTTTCAAAAACTATATAATTTTATAACATTCCTAAAAAAGAGATAAATTCATCAAAAATAACAATAAAATATTTTAACCACAAAGGTTATATGATAACTTCCATTTTGCTACCCAAAATTTATTAACCAATAATTGCCTCGAATTCAAGGATCATACAAACCCAAATGGTTCTTTATAACTATATCCACAAAAGAAAGTATAATTATTCCTTGAATAAAATTTTCATATATCAAACATCAGGGTTACTATAAAAAGTCTTCTAATGTAACCCCATCATCAAAAGAGACTTAATACATATAATAATTTCACCATCCTAAAATCTACTATAACTCTTGAATCCCTTATATGATGACTTCTTAATCATTCAACATTCTTCATGATCCGTTATCCATTCTTTTTCAACTTAATCTGAAATACTTCTTTCCTCCGAACAAAATCATGAATCATATCCTAAGATTACAATAATAGGAAAACATATGTTAAGAAATAATCCATACCTTTCATTCATCTTTGTCAGTTTCTTAATCCTCAATCGGTATGGAATTAGGTATTGGTAAATAAATATTTGTATGATCTTGGTGACCCCATTCCCGAAACATCTTCGTAGGAAATGTGTTTTCATAATGACCGTGCACACTACATTTAAAACATTCAATTGATCCTTCAGAAAGAACTTCTTTCCCTTTCCTATAGTCAACTAGATGCTTCCTTTTTCCATGGCAGGTTCTTGCTTTATGACCTTCATTTCCACATCTATAGCATCATTATGTCCCTTTGAAACATTTTCCTATGTGTTTATTTCCACATATTTGACACATAGGTTTTTGAACATACTTACCTCTATGATTATTACCTGAACATCTGTAGGGATTTTTTTTCTCACATATATGTTGCCTTATAAATATCACTAAGGTTCAGGTGGTCAATCATGACTCTCGATAGTTGGTTGAGGATAACCACAAGATTTCTCACTGCAGCTCCCATATAATTCAGTTTTTCTTTCATAAAACTGTCACAGTTTTCTTCAAATCCACTGTTTCTTTGGTGCCTGCTAGATCCAGCCATTTACTAAAACCAAAAAGGTCAGTGTGAGTATATCAGTAAAATCATCAAATAAAAAAGAGGTAGATAAAAACCAAGATATGATTATCCATGTTATATCAAACTCATTCTAACATTAAATAAAATGATTACTCCATCTAATATACTAACCATTATGGTTATACATAGATTGTCACTTTTTCTAAAACAACACTCTAACCTCTAAAGTTATCTAAACTGACCTTTGATACCAACTATAAGGCCTCATCCTTAAAACTTACTTAATATTGAATTAAATGAATAATTCATAGTGAGGATCTTTTCATGTTTACCGTTTTAGAGAATTAGATCATAAATCATGAATTACATTCAACATTTAAACAAAGTGGTTACATAAAATATAGTATTCGTTTTTCCCCATCAACGGAAAAATATTTAAAATAATACATGGATTCTTTCTTGACACTTCCTTGACACTATCATAATAACATGTATCTTTCCCAGGACCTGTGAAAAACAATTCAAAAACATGTGATGAGCATAAAAATCTCAGTAATGGATATAAAAGTACGAAAAGAAATCATTAGTCCATGTATGAAATCATACTTTACTCATTAAACATAAGCATTTTAACATACCTCATCAAATCATGAATAAATCATTGAAATGATCAGGCACAAAGGTAACTTGAGGAATTTATAACATTCTTACGTAGGGAGTAACCCTCTTGGTTACATTTGGAATACCCATCATAGTATATTCCCTAAATCTCTTCGAAGAAACGTTAACGTTTAACTGCTCCGCGTTACCCAATGCATTTGAGAGCTATATCGGGCTCACCCACCCTTAGTTTATCACAGAACCACCCGTCTTCATAAACAATTACCAAGAACCATAACATAATCATAGAACATAACTTATGCATATAGGAAAGATAACATTCCCACATTGCAATAACAATATAACATTTTAAGATAATTAATCCATTCGAAAAACAATTTTCATAACCATTTAAAACATTTAATAAAGTGATTTTTGAATCAAAGTGTCCCATACCACTTTGAAGTTTTTAACATTTTAAAACATTAATATCCATATAATTAAATACATAAAACCATTTGGAAAACATGTATATTAATTATAAATATTTATAAGAATAAATCATTAAAACATTTAAAATGATATTTTAGATGAAGGGTTTTTAACAAAATGAGAGACACTTGAATTCCATAATTGAGGAATAAAATTTAATCCAAACATTATAATATCATAAGAATAGAAGGATTCAAGATATAATATTCGAAGGGACAGTATATACACCATATAAGAGTTAATTGGTGCATAACAACAATGAAGTCTCAATAGAAATGTAAAATGAGATGAAATCCCCTGTAAAAAAGGTACCCTTAAATTAAGGATAAATCAATCTCATAATTATGTGTGACAAATATAAATACACCCAATATAAGTGGATATTATGTGAAAAAAAATCTATGGTCATTCACACATATTCAAAGGAAGACATATTCAATAACTACATGTTGAACCCAAAGAAATCGAAATTGTGTTAAGAAGTTCCCTTGGTAAAATTCGACAGCCTAACGACATCACATTAAAATTCAGAAAATGAGTTGATGAGATATAAAAAGTCTATCTCATCACTTGGAAATAAAATTTACATCAATATGGATATATAAGATAATATCCAAACATTACAATATGTAAATTAAAAGACCCAACAAAATAAGTCTTTTAAAAATAGGAGGGTGAAATGTTCCCTTACCAGCTTGGGTATCTTTCGAGGCATACACCCCATGGAAGAAGGACAATACAACATTGATGTAAATACTCATAAACTAAATTATATTACACAAAGAGTAGAATAATTTGCAGTACATATACCACTAAAAAGTAAATGGTGTTAAAAGTAGCATAAATCTTACGGGAATAAAATTGAGCTGAAAAATCCCTTACAAAAACTCGGCAGCCAAACGGCGCCACATAAAACTTCCAAAAATGGTTTGATGAGATCAAATAGGGTCTCTCATAATATTAAAATAAAATTTACAAAAATATTAATATAAAATAACATCCCAATCATAATAAATATGATCTTAAAAGGAATGACATAAAAGAGTGTACATAAAAAGAAAGAGAGGGGTAGGTTCCCTTACATCGGGTCCGACTTGACTCGATCATTCTTTAACCTCCTGAAAAATAAACAGGAGTTAATTTATACTTGCTTAATAAATTTTTTCATGTTCATTATTCCTTTTATATCACTTACTACCATGCTATGAACACTATGCAATTATTTATGTTAATAATGGTCGTTTTGTATATCATTGCGACTTGAGTAAAAAATAACCTCTTTATAATTACAAGTTGTTCATGTGGTAAAATATATATTATATACAGATTTATATTAATTATTTAGATATCATATATATAATATATATCCATTATATACATGAGTTTATAATATTAAATAACATTTAGAGGTAAGAAATTAAATGCACCGTTCATGGAGACGGTAAGCCGTACGTACGCATGAATGCTACTTCCATTTCTATTTCTTATTTAATGGAATTAAAACATAATGATACATAATAATATTATAATTCCAGTATGGTATCATATATGATATCATTAAATCTATCCTTTATACGTACCACATATGGTATTAACGAATCAAATCACTTTGAGGAGGCGGTAGTCCTCACTTCCTAAAATGAAGATATCGCGTTTAACCATAATGTAAACCATAAAGGTATGCCATAAATGAAAAATACAGAAGATTAAGTATAACATAAACATATTATATATCATATATAAATATAGTGACATCTGAATGGCCACCTTTGATGGTGTTAAAAGAATATTGAACAATCATCGTTTCGTGGGGCAGAAATTCACTATCCACAGAAACAGTATGTTCTTTAACCATTTGATGTAGGTGTGTGTAAGTGTAGCTCTAATACTTAGTATAAAAACATTCTAGTATATTTAATATACTGGAGTTGTTACAAAATAAATGAATAAAAAGATTTTAGGGGGTTGGAGAAGTAAAATAAAACAAAAGAACACAAACGAAGACATTACCTTAAAATCGGGTATCACTCTTTGATTTGAGCTCAAAGGATTCCTTGGGAAGACTTCTACCCAAAGTGAGTCTTCTAAGAGTAATAGAGGGATGTGTAGAGACAAAATGAGTAGGGTTTGTCCGAGCCAAGGGCTTGAGATGTTTGGGTAAGGTGGTAGAGTTGGGGACTTTTTATAAGAGAAGAGGAGGGGCACTCTTGGAATGTTACAAAATGTTACTTTATTTTCAAATGAGTTTCGGATTTTAAAGGTCCCACATTGATGTATTTCGAGGATAAGGTGTTAAGGGTTCGAAATATTCTCATCCAATATATTTTTGACAAGTGTATGTTATATTTTTAACATTATCTTATCATTTTATTTACATCCTTTATTAATGAGGTAATCGCTGCATCATCATGATGTCATAAATAATTTAATTTATTTAATGTCTAAAAATTATAAAAAAACTATCATGATGTAGGAAATATTTTAATCTTTCTAATGAATATTTATAGTAAAAAATATGACTTCAATAAACCTATTTATAAATTAATTCAGTAAAACAACTCATGCTTGTGACATTTTTATTTTAACTTTAAATAAAAAGTTATTTAAGTCATTTTCCAACCAAAGTGCTCCATGGGGTCCCCTAGTTGAACCATGGATTTTCGTGGTCGGCCATGACATATCCAATGAGGGTAGGACATGTTTTTAGGTCATTTAATATTATTAAAATAGTATTTTTACCTTTAATTACACTAATTACCTCTAATCGCGATTAAAAACATAAAAGTTACTATTCACCAAAAAAATATTTTAATCCCATTGAACCACATTTTAAATCCTAATGAAAAACATGTATGTCGGATTTTTGAAATTCAAATCCCAAAATTGTTGATGTTTCATTTAAACGAAAAATCAATTTTTAAACTACCACTTAGTGGTTTCACTATTCATCAAAAATTGATGTTTTTTAGAAAAATACCAAAAATTCACCCTAAGCTATATTTGATATTACAAATTCAAAAATTATGTCTATTTTTCAAAATTCAAATCATAAAAGTTTCATTAATTAATTTAATAATTAATTCCCGTTTTCAAAACAAATAGCGTGTTTTTAAGAAACAATATCTATTAAAAGATTGACACTTGTTTAAGTCCAATTTCAAAGTGAAATTAATTCCAATGACCAATATTGGATAAAATGGTAAAAATATATTCTAATTTCACTTTAAAAACAATTCAAAAGATAATATAACCATATAAATAAATTAGATTAAAAATGGTTTTGAATTAAAATACAACATTTTTCACTATTCATTAAAAAATGAACTTTATCGGAAAAATACCAAAAATTTACACAATGTAAATTTTGCGGTCCCGATTATAAAGAAGAATTTTATTTTTTCAAATATAACAAATAAAATTTTAAAAATGTGGATTTAAAGGAGGTTCTCCATCAAATGGTGGTTAATTGACCTTTTAATGAATATTAGAATGATTACGCTTAAAATTGGATTCATTCGCATTTTTAATCCTCTAATATTTATTGTAAAAAGTAAAATTATTTGAAAAACATATATAATAATTTTTTAGTTAGTTCTGTTCATTCCGGCCATTACAATGACTACGCATTAACTACCATTTAAAATAATATTAGTTTGATATTAGAGTGCAACGTAAGATTCCCAAGAAACTCGTTGATGCGTGTTGGGTACGCCATCGAGCATATCATCCCCATTATAGTAATATTAATATTTTATGCACAAATATGGATAAATAAGAAAATTTCATATTCTTTATTTACCTGGGGTGTTACAGTAATAACATAACAACACATAAGTTCTAATGTATACACTTCTAATCACTATCCTTTTTTTCTCAAAATAAAACTCTTTAAATAAATGATTTGATTTTCTTCATAAAAATATTGATAAAATTCATATTAAATTCCTCATTTATCTTACCCATTCATATTACCAACTAAAAACATTTTGAAAACAAGGTATATGAACTTAAATTTCAATAAGGGATACAATGAATGGAATCATTAGTCATGTGATAACAAGAAAAACAAAAAACAACCCATTTCATTAAATATTATTAATAAGAATAGAAACATCATTATGTTTCAGTGTGAAATATTAACCACACCACTCATAAAATCACCCTAAAAATATAGTAATCATTCCTTATTCATTCATCATCTAAGTACCCAATGCATCAGATAGCTATAATGGGGCTCACCCATCATCTCATGAGCTATAATAGGCTCAACCTAACATATCTTTATCTATAATATGGAAAAACCATATCATATTTATTTTTAAATTTCTCAAACCTACATAAACAATTTCCAAGGAACATATCGTGAGTGACACACTTGATAACTAATTTCTACCATTGACAAAAACACATTCAGATTTTCATAACTGACTGTTATTATAAAACAAATTACTTTTAAATATAAAAAAATTTAAAATAATAATTATATAATTTTATAATTATTCAAACATGAAAAAATTTGATTGAAATATAATAGTAATTAATCATCATGAAATCAGGATAAAATAGTCAGAAATTAAAAACCATCTTTTTGAATTTCATATAAAAGAAGTATTAAATGGTGTTTAAATGGAATATACCATACTCAGTGTTCGAAATCCTTAAAATTTGTTTAAAAATCATGTAGAATGGTTTTAATACTGTAAATAATTTCTTATATAACTGAAATAATGTAACAATACTTAATTTTTTACATCTTAAAACATTTTACACAAATTTATTTACATGGTTTTTTATTTTTGTTTCTTTGGTTACATTATTTTCATTGTTTCCATTTTTCATTTATAAATGGTATTTCCTTGTAAAAAATGAAATAATAAACAATATGTTATAAAAGATATATTTAATTATTTTAAAAGATTTATATTATTATTTTACAGTCCCTGAATTTATATAAATGGATACAAAAAAATCAGCATTCATGAAGGTGATGAATTGACACACCACAGACAACAATTGAATTATTTATTAATAAAAGGAGAAGTTGAGATATTTTATAATTAATATACCATAATAAAACAACAATATAATATATTTTTTATTTTTTATTTTTCATGAAATGTCTGATTAGAGGTGGGAATATGGTATAAGTGAGAACTAGTAAAATGAAAATAAAAAGAAACCTTCCTTCTTAAAAATTCCTCATTGAGAACCACTTTTTGTCTATTGGATGTGGTCTTTTTGTGATTCTAAGAGTTCAAGAATGTGGAATGGGATGTGTAGGAGGGAATTTTTCATAGTATTGATTAAATGTATAGCTTGAGGTGATGAAAAATTCTGATCGTGGTAGCCTCCATTTATAATTATGGAGAGGGGTAAAATAGGAATTACTCAAATTTTTAAAATATAATAATTTTTATTTGGATTAAGACTTCCAAAAAATGCAATAAATGAAAGGTTATTTCATTAAAGATGGAATATTTTTTTTTTCACCCAATCAATAATCTTTTCATTTTTATGTTATTCAGTAAAATATTTTATTCATGGAAAATCAATTTGGTCGTGTTATAAACTATTCAAAATCATGACTTTAAAGACCTTATAAAAAGTTTAAAATTTGAAATAAATTTTCTATTATAACACATACATTGTATATTAACTAAAATAAATTATTAATGGACTTATAAAAATCTAATATTATTTATTTTATTATTTTTAATATTGTTAAATTGGGTAATTCATTAATCAAATAATCCCTACTTCATTATTATTCAAGAAATTAATGTAATAATTTATATCATAAAAATTACAAATAAAATATCATGAAAATTATAGTATTATATTATTTCCAATTAGTATTTTTTTTAAATAATTTCTATAAATCCTCATATAAAAATATTTTAAAAATTGGAAATTATTTTGTGTACAAGTTCTCATTATTTTCAATTAAATAATATAAACAGACTGATGTGATCATTGGGAGTCAAAAATGTCCAAAAATTGATTAATAAAATGATAATGGTATTCATTTTGTTAAAAAATATGTTTTCCAAAAAAACTTATCGTTTAATAATTTATATATTTAAATAAAAACAGTTTCATTATTTTTCTTCTACTTGCATAATAACTTCATTAGCTTAAAACGTGGATTAATGTTAGTTATTTCATATATAAAAATTTAACATATATTAAAATCATTAAAATATGTTAATTAGGTTAAATATAATTACATATAATCATTAAATATGTATATATACATATATCAATAATAAGGAAAATTCTTTAATTTGCAAATAATCTTTTATTTGAAAAAAATACTACAAATGTGTTTCAATCAGCCATGTAGATCTATGATTTTGAAAATTATTCTCTTGGATTAACTTAGAATAAAAATTTGCATCCAATAAAAATAGGATATATGTTTGGGTAATTTTATAATGCATATAATATTTTTTAACCATTAATTACCATATATACACTTAAATGTGGTAAATAAAACTAAAGTTACTATTCACCAAAAAATAAGTTGTTCTTATTTGACGAACAATTTCCTATGAATTAGAAAATTCCAAATAAATTTAAAAGAATTCAATTATCATAATTAATAAATTTTAATTTAATATTTATCTCGTTGAAAAATCAGGAAAATGTGGATTTAATGTAAAAACATTATGAAGATCATAAATTTTTTCTTTCCAATTTCAATGAAAAAATGATTTTAATGGACTAATTTCGATTAAATGATAAAAAAGTATATAATTATACCATAAAACTAGTAAACAGATAACATAACATTATTAATAAATTATAATTAATAGTTGTTTTGACATAAAATGTATTGTTTTTTACTATTGATTAAAATTTTAAATTTTTTAGAAAATTCGAAAAAATGTAAAATGATAATTTCAATAGGATGACTTCCAAAATAAAATTAATTTTCTAAAACTAAAATCCAAATTTTTTAAAATTTAATTTTTTTATAAATAAAAATATAAAAAATTAATAATTTTAACTAGTAAAATTTAAATAAAAATACTAATAATTTTAACATAAATATTCTATATATATCTAGGTTGTAAAAATAATTCCAAAAAATGAAATGGGAGCCTGATGATGTATTTTTACAAATGTAAACCCAAAACCCTATTTCACACCACGGGATGGGAAACACATAGAAAAAATATTCTATTGATAATCCCAAAACCATCACTCGTTGGCACTCCTATCATGAAACATGTGACCTTACCACTTGATATTGTACTTCATTGATCTATATTACCTGATAATAGTAAAATTTTGTAATTGTACTATATGGTTTTTTGACGATAAATTCTGAATAAGTTATGTTGGATGAATCATTCTGGTTCAATTCTTACAGAGGTAAACATAGTTATTCCATCTTCCCTCATACAGAAACTCCTCTTGTATCCACCTCTGAGGGTCTGTCTGGTCCCTGGATCCAGATCCGCCTCTATAGGTTAATTTGATCAAAATGTTGGTACATGCCTCCTTGATCATCATCCATAATGTTCTCTAGTCCAATGATAATGTTTCCAGGTGTGAAATCATCCTACATAGTAAGGTACCTTTCAGATCAACCTCCAACGTGTGTTGTAATCCACAACTTCAGATCTTCCCCCACAAGGATTTGTGATCCATTGGTAAACCAAGGTGTGAAAATTTCCCTTATTTGGACAATCCATTATGGTCCACGTCCATTGGTAAATCTGACATACCAAAATATTATCCACAAAAAACTAGACTAATATCGCAATTCATTCATTGAATATTATTAAATACATCTCTAATGGACATAAAACATTTGGACTATCCCGGAAGAACTACAACATTCCATACACATGGGATGAATGAGGTAAAAATGATTTGGAATACATAATCCACTAGCATCATTACCATATAACCGAGAATATATTAATTGGGTTCCATTCCGATG
Source organism: Viscum album (assembly GCA_963277665.1). Classification (NCBI taxonomy): domain Eukaryota; kingdom Viridiplantae; phylum Streptophyta; class Magnoliopsida; order Santalales; family Viscaceae; genus Viscum; species Viscum album. The sequence goes on from OY728128.1 coordinate 68,408,215, forward strand.
ATTCCATATTTTATATTCTATCATAAGAGGAATATTTACATGTGACCAATGTAACCAATGACAATAAATGACCAAAGATTCTTGATGTGAATTCTCTCTATATCGAAAGTTTCTTATTGCTCAATACTAAAGTGATGTAAGTAACTAGTGACCATATAGATATGGAATATACAATGATATCCATAGAAATGAATTAGTCTTTGCGATAGATACAGAATAGAAAATGATCACCATGGAAGAATATATGGAAGGAGGAAGCAATATAACATTATCATGTTTATATCAAGGAGAAGAAATATCAGAAGGTGTGAGAGTGATGTAATTCCCCAAGAAGTTGGATGCAATAACCATCAATATCACTTCCCATAGAACATGATTCTCATAAACAACATAATATTATATTATCTTTTCAATTATTTTCTCTAGAACAAAGGGGTTCACTACATTGGAATTTTATGTGATGTATTAGCACATATGACATTGTTCTCCATAGACATAATCAATTATTATGGGGTTTTATGTGAATAGTAGAAAACATATATCTTTAGGAAAATAAATTAAGATGACTGGTTGGTTCGTGGTTAGTTTCTCATGCCCAAGGGTTCATATATGCCTACATAGGTAGGAAAAAACCTCATGTTTTCATCATTACTCCCCAATATGTTTCATTTGAATCATTATATTAGTCCTCTAATAGTGAGAAAAATAGTTGACAACCATTAATGGGAAACTATATTCCCCCATAAATGTAGAATACATCTCACACCCTTGGAGATTTCATACGAATAGAGTTGGAAACCAAAACTAGGGCCTATCCCTCAAAAAATTAATTCATTAATTGTGTTAAATATCTATGAATGTTGTCACATTGGTAAACCACCTAAAATGACTTACAATGTCGAATAACATGAAAATCCTCATGGTTCTTCCATCTAAAACCATATATTGTTATTAAAATTAAATGATAATTACCATAATTCCATGGTCTATTCCCCAAATTGATTTTTGCAAGTTATCAATACCATGTAGTTTTAATCATATAAAGATCACCATCCAACATCCTCTCTATCATCTATATCAGGTTTTCCTCCACATCTAACAGATTAAGGTGACTAAGTAGTTCAGTCATATCCATGATGAGACTAGCCTCGTCTTTCCCAATCTAGGCCTCAGCCATCTGAAATTCCATTGAGAGTGGTTCACTGAATTTTAGATAGTCAATAGTATGATATTCCTTGAACTTCCCATACCACATTGGTTTATTCAAATCTTTAAATTGTTCCCCCATGAAAAATAGAGACCCCCCTAATGGCCAAAATATAACTTTGTCATAGAATTATGCTATTTTGAAGCACCTCAATGAGATACTCACAAGGATATCAACCTATAATGCCCTATTACTATTGTAAGTAATGCATAAGGACCCTGATGAAGCCTTAAATATCCCTATCCTGATCATAGAAAATGTACCCTCCACTTTGGACTACATTGTAATGCACGCTAAGCGATAATAATGCTTTGATGTCATCTCATTCAACATGGATGAGGAGGGTTACCTTAAGTAGGGGCACATATACCTACTGACCATCACAATCTCATTAAATAGTATAGAGATCTATCACTACCTTGTGGAAATAGATTCTGGGATTTTCCTCTTACCAAACCGAATTCCATAGAATCTATAAATGACTGAAACATAACTGAATGCCTCTAATGTGACAATTTAGAGAAATGATAGGAGTGAGATGAAACCTTTTTTGGGGGGTTATGTTAAAGAACATGTTAGGAGGACTGGTATCAAACACTAAATACATTGTACTCAAATAGGAAACCCCTTAAAACACGCTACTAGGTAGGTTTCGTATTCACATACGGATGTCCCCTCGTCGTGTCACCAGTTCGTCAAAGGAAGCCAAAATGGTCATGTAGGGATATACGAGGGTGATATATCATTTTTTGATTCATATGAATCCCTTTATATATATTTCAATTACTATATTAGAGTGGGAAATTAGGTAATGAAAAATCGGGTTGAGTGAATAAATGATTTTAAGACCATCATCACATATCTAGGGGAAGACAAGGGAGAATATTTCTTTCTCCAAATTCACCAACTGAATCAAAAAAGGGCATAACTAGTATATTTCAATTCTCTATATATGTAAAGGGTTTTATTACCCCTAAAAATAAGTACCGTCCATATATAACCTCATTATTTTAAAGATGACAGGACCAACTGGTACCAAACACCCCTACTCTTATGATGTATGTAGATGTTCACCCTGTGGACACCATTTCATGTTATCTACCAATGTTCCACAGAAAACGGATGAATCGATGAAATCTGACACACCACCCCATCTATGATAATATGAATGAACCCCACGTAATGGGGATAATTGGAATTTGATCCACTACCTTAAAAACCATATTTTCAAAAGTATAGGAGACCATAGTGTGGATTTTACGTCAAACAAGGTATCCACAAATACATCCTCTAAGTCAGATGGCCTTCATGAACCACCTCATACCCTATTTTTCCTTCCCCAAATGTTGAATATGATTTGGAGTACTCACATCCAATAATTTCAGTGCGTTTCTACACCACCACTTATGAGTTGATTCTATAAATCCAAGGTTCTGAGAATGATATGATACAGAGGCTAATCAGTACAACCAGATCTATATAGGGGCAGAAGTACAATGTGGATTTACTAATGCTTGACATTGATCTATTTTTCTGTAGATAAGGTGAGATACCAGGAATAGACCATCATGTATTCATCCTCCTTTTAGAACTCATTGTGAGTCATTATGTGTTGAAAAACACCAACAAAATATTCCCCCATCTCAAAATTATATGTTTGAGGTAGAGGATGATAAAATTTTGAAATCCCACACTTTTAGGGATGTATATTGACGTATATTTTTAGTTGACATCCTCCCATTTAGGAATAAGAATGTGTTGATCAGAGTACATATTAATATTCAGGACATCAACTTCCATTATTCAATGGTCGATTTCCCCCTTATAGTGATAAAGTTATTCATTGATGCTAATATCGAATTCAAGTCCTTATAGGTCAGGGATAGATACGCCATGGAAACTAGATCTGAATATCCCTTTGGAATGTGGATTTTACAAAATTATTAGCGATACAAGGGACCTTAAATTGTGATGTGATTCCATTTTTCCAGATAATGTGGGAGCCATGTATCAATGTTATGTACACAACATTTTCAATCGAATTCATTAGATATTGGTGGATTGATATATGTATGAAATTCTTGTCAAATTCTTAGAGTGTGATGAAAATCATATAGTCAATGGGAAAGCATTTAGTTTTTTCTACTCGTATAATTTTTATATGAAACCTGTTTTTTGTGAATTTTAGGATACATATGGGATGCTTCTCGACATCTCCATAAGATAAAATGTCTTGTAGATTAACCAAGATAAGACCAAGTCCATCATCAAATATCACTCCCTAAAAACCTTTTTTGAGGAGTGAGGTCACCACATCCATCTCACCTATATACATTGATTCATCATGAATCTTGATGGAATGTATATATAATTGTTAATGATAATAAATAATGGAACTATTTAATAGTGGTTTGAGGAATCCTACACAATCTTGTTGGAAATGATGTTGTTTTTACCACAGATAGTGGTTTTGATGCCACCCAACTCAAGGATTTTTTGGTCCTCATCATTACCACTCAAGCACGTGACCTCATTGCAATTATCACCCAAAATAACAATGGAGGCTGTAAAATAAATTTATACTATCTTAGTCACATTCTCCTATATACAAATACTAGAAACTCCCTTACCAAGAAGAGCTAACATGTGTTGGTTTTCACAATGCATAATTTAATGAACTATTGGTAGCACAATGATATTCATTTGGTGTCACAAGTAATCCTACTAGTATAAATTATTAATAATCAATTGACGAATGGATATTTTGTGCACTACGTAGTATTCCTTTATTAATTTTACATTAGATTCATCCCATAAAATTTTGTCAAGGGTGTGGACTGAGAAAAATTTGTTGATGCCTATCCAGCCCTTGAGGTGATTCCCTTGGACATTTAATTCAAATATTAGTCAATATTCTTAGTTGATCATAATGGACTATTTTTGTATTGGAATTCTTATAGAGAACATTTCTTCCTAAATAAGGGATGTCTGAACTATTCTTGCGTAATTTATTCTAATTTCAAAAGGGTTCAACAAAAAATCATAGAATTATTCACTTAATATTGTTCTTGAGAATGACATCAAGATGTATGTACGGTGATTTCATGTGAAGAGAGACTCTGAATTAGTCTTTAATTGGATTAACTATGACTACATCATCAGAAAAAATTATATTATTCCCTTGAAGGATGAAACAAAAAATATAAATGCATAATTTCCTTCTCTTAATCATGTGACTCAAGTCCCTCTAGTGAATAATGCATTCATAACTACAATAGATATTTTATCAATTTCTCTGGAATAACCCAACTAGGATGAAATGATCATTAATGTGGTGTATTGGAGGATTAGAGATCCCAAAAATTCATAAGATAATGAATGGAAATAAGAAAACAAACTATTTTTGTTTTTTCTTCATTAAGACCCTCGAGTTCCCCAACAATAGATGAATGACCCGATAATAATACTGCATTAATTCAGTATCTCCTACATAGTATTATCACGCAAGACCATACAATGTGTGATGATATATTTCAGCATTTAGTGTAGTTTACCATTTAATTTGGACCTAGAATTTAATTTTATCTCAATAGATTTCAATTTAATGGATTAATCCTCTATTAAATTAAGTAGATGAGATAAAATAAGTTGTTTAGGAAGTCAAAACATATTCTTGTAGAACCCATCATGTAGGGTGGAAACACTTCCACCAATTTGAATACTATGATGCATCTATATGACCTTGTTACATGATTACATCATGAATTAAAAATGTTGGAATGCATGTGTACTCCAAAAAAACATTTTTTCCTCAAAAATTGGAGTCCCCATTCTCCCAAATGTTTTATTCACCCTTTTCAATCTAAGGATCGATTTTGTGTGTCCATAGCCCCATATAATAGATAAATTGGGTATTTTCATGATTATTAGGACTAAATTTTTATCTAAGTGTGTATTTGGGATTCCATTCATGGAATTAAAGGTCCAATCTATGATTGAGAATGTGAGATCTCATATCATCCATCAACCTGGAGTTCCCCGTACATTTCTCATAAACAATGACATCAAAATTTTATGTATTAAATGTACAAAACTATACAATACAAATAGTATTATGACTAAATATAATTAATTTTTCCATGTTCAAGATAATGGATAGATTAACGCATTATATAATACACTCTAAAAAATAATGTTGAATATTGTGGTACAAAACAAGATGATTTGGCTGGGAAAGTGCCCCAATAGAAACTAGACATTTTGGATGAAAGATCAGAATTCCACCCAAGAGACTAGATACTCCTAGAATATAGAAAAATGGAATTACTACACATCGAGGTTCAATTAACATCACTACAAAGAACTATCTATGAAAAAAAGAACGAAATAATTTAGGATGTACCGCTATAAGAGATAGATTCTCTAAATGAGAATAGACACTAGTGGTTTCATAATATAGAATGAATCCATAACATGAAATGGATATAATTCAAAAATAATGATCACATCCTATCATTTCTTTATGATGAAATAACATTGGCTCTTTGAATTCTAATGGCACCGATATAGAATCTGTAATTGTTGGATCCCAATTTTGAAGGGCCTTCCAAAATTCAAATGTTTTATTCTTATGATTCATACTAATTTACTACCATGGGTGAAAAGAGTATGAAATCTACCACTTATTCCATATTTTAAAAGATTTACATAGTGTGTGGTTTCCATGTAAATGAATTATTACATTAAACTATTTGGGAACACTCTTAAGAATGTGTAGGGTGGCCTTGGACCTCCACTATCCACATTTCATGTTTGTTTTCTCATTCAACCACACTTTACATATCCATTTGAGTTTATCACCACTGGTCCAAACTGTATGTACTTAAACTAAGACACCAAGGTATGAACTTCAATAGAATATAAATATAAACACCTAATAGTTCATGAAACACAACATTAATCTATATGAAATAGGTCTATGCTTTATGAAATTATAATATCTTCACCCCAATAGTCCATGTTGTATGAATATCAACTATGATTACTATAATTCACAACATATTATGTGTAATTTTGGTCTTATCCTAGTTTGAAATGTGGATTCCACATAATATTATATGATGTTTACCCCATATAAAAAATTTATGTCTCATATGATATTTTTCAGTTGGTCAAAAAACCGTATACCATACCACAAACATGATATTACCCTGAAAATTAATAACATTCCTCAATTAACTATCTATAATGGATTACCCCCACAAATGTTTTCCATCTACCATGTTGTGAATTATAATTACCAGAGTCTTGATTCCAATCCTATAATAATATACAGTGATGTAGAGATTTATATCTTCAGTCCTCGAAAAAAATTCATCATCACTATATCCAATTTTCCTCATTTAATAACCAACTATTATGACTAGAAATAGTGTGTGGCTCAAACAAATTTGATTACATGGAACACAATACTTTTACATTCGTTTGTGATGGGTCTTACATCTTCCATTCTAGATGGATTCCCTTGAGACTATCCTTATTAAATGAATCATACCATTATATTATTTACTACCATTTATCCAATCCATGATTTACCTCCACAAACAATGTACCATTTTATTCCCAATAATTTTGTGGTATGATATCATAATTTGGGTTCATTCACTATATGACTTACTTCATTCATTCCATGTGACTACTGATGAAACCAACAATTCCATACTCAATTCATCATGACTATAAAATTATTTCCAATAGTCTAAGAAACATGACTGTATATGGTTTTAAATTTTACAGAATGCATAAATTTTTTATATTTCTAACCACCTACTAGATCAGTTGTTATTGTATAGAGACTCATTGAACCCATTATGGATTTTTAACTAATTCAATACATGAATATCCTCATCTACCTCCTTCTCTCACACCATGAATTATGATCATAAAATATTTTCTCTAGGTTTATACTCTATAATTGCAAACAATGATATATGTTCTAATCCTAATGACCCTAACTTATATGAATCCAACCATCTTTATCATGGATCACTTTATCGAAACTGGTCCCGCGGACCCATTACTCCACCTCCTTCCAAAACTATGTATGTCCTGATTCCCATCATCAGGGTATATATAGTGATTATTATACATTTGATATATATTACTAGCTATATATTCCTCACAAAACCCCCATTGAATTTGGTTTTATCAAACAATAATTCCCTCATGGGCCTCATTTCACGGTTTATTCCCTATTCATTTACCTTGATCCATTAGGAGCCTGATATTCCGAAATATCCAAATATGAAGAAGAGTAGAATATGACTATTAATGTGAACGCCTTTTCCACATCCTTGGTGAATGAAATGAAATTTTAGTCATACATTGTATTACATTAGGATAACTATTATTGAGATATGTATTTACCCAATATAAAATATGGATGCTCAATACGTAATATATGGGTTTATATACCCCTCATCCTTAGTGCAAGGCATTAAACTATAATCTTAATCCATATAAATTTGGGATGCCTCATATCATGTAATAAAAATTTTGAGTATCCACTTTGGGCAGGGTCCCCAGATTCTGGATTTGGTCTTATAACACACCATGTTTTAGTGCTTTGTGTGGATTGATTTCCATACACATGGTATATTTAGTGATTCCAAAATATTTTACATTGGGTCTAACTCTTATTATAGAATCACTATACTACCTCTCCTATTTTCATGTCATGATGTCGACCTGGGTATGTTTTTTCATGTTAATGGGCATGTGAGTCATTTTTTCTTCGATTCACATCATGTTATCAATATTAAATATCTCACATATATACATGGTTCATTTATACCACCTCAAAAATACATTTTTACCTTTCTCCAAATATTATCCCTATTTTCTATGATCTATGACATCAAACTTGTTGCAGCTCTTTTGTAACTTGTATGACTTTAAACTAACAGTAAAAGTGTCCTTGATGAATGATGTAAAAAAACATACATGGTAAGGAAATCACATGATGTATCATATAATAATTATGGGATATTGAAGTACTCATGGTGATATCAAGATTATTTAGGGGAAATTTTTTAGAAATATCACACATTTCCCAATATAAAACTATGATGTATCTGAATATGTGATGATCTAATATAATCCTGAGTGAGGTTTCTACCCAGGTAGTGTCAATATCAAACCACACCATGCCTCAAAACTACATTTGGATCAATACCCATACTCCAGGTATATGTATTGATTCAGGGATATTCCACCTCCATCCCAATCCTTCCATCATAAAATTTCTATAAAGATACCCACTCCAAATTCTTCGCATCTCACGCTCCTCAAATTCAATAACCATAATCTTCCTAATATGAATGGGATACCAAATAGAAATGGTTTATGTAAATATTATCTCACCTAACCACATTGGCTCACACCTTGAAGGAACATCAGCTGCAGGCGTTAGATCTCTTGTTTTGAACTCATTCAGGGATTGATCATTCATTCTTTCCTGTCATTTCTAATCGATGTGGGAACAAAAATACACATTTTTATCATTGTTAACCATTGTACAACATCGATTTTTCATTCACCTATTTCACTATATTGGTATTGGAAGTATAAATGTCCCTCATTGGATGTTCTAACAACCCAATCCCCTTGATCTGTTCCCTACAATGATCAATGAAAACTCAACATTGTTTCTTTTTTCCTACAATAAGAGTTAATAATATAGGGATTAAATTCCAAAGGTGTCATTCCTTAAAAAATATTTATTTTAAATGAGAATACATCAGTCCATTATAGATGAAATTATACATAGAGTTCAGGTCCATGTGCCACGACACGTCATCATAAGATTGTGTTGATTGAAAATGGGCTTCCATGTCCCTTATTTTAGGTCATTCATGTCACTAAAAGTCCCAAAATTATCTACATTAGATTATTAACCTCGTGGACCATAATTTGAAGACATAAACTAAAATCCATGGTTTAATATTCACAAAAATAAACCATATGAAAGTTATCTCAATAATATTTTATGTTACTTAGGTGGCCTCTTAGGCCCCCCAATTCAGATGAGATAGAATATTCTATATTTAATGTGGTACATTGAGAGACCAATCCATTATGTTCCTATAATCAAGACATTAAATTTTTTCTTACCATCCCCTTATATTTCGTGTGGAATTAATTCCTCCCTTTTTTTCTCAAACCAGAACATGTTATTACTCTTCATGAAGAATTAAAAAAAATGTGGTGATCATTGGTCCAAAATCTATGACATCAAACTAATAGTACACCCTATGTACAAACAACAAGTCGTTGATTAGTGCGGGAATCATCATTGTAATGTTTTTGGGATGTTGAATACCATTGTCATTGATTCACATCGAGTTGTCACACTTCTTTATGACAGAAGTCCATTTGGGGTAACCATTTTAGTTTCATGCTTTATGACCATAAAATGAAAGCTTTATTCCAAACATCAAGACCAAAAACCGCGTCTGATTTGTCTCAATAAATTTTTATGTGAAATCAACTAGCCTCCAAAAAAATCCATTCATTTCTGGTTATCATATTTTGTTGTCTTACATGTTCCTGCAAGACCTGCAACACATGGTAAAAAATCTACTACATTAAACATGGATCATTGGTCCAAACATCACAAAATTATAATATGTGAATACAATGAGTCACTAAGATATTTAATGAGATATGACACATTGTTTCCAAATTCACAATGGAATATAACGACCATTCATGTGATGATAAATTATAAACGTGTCCCATGAAATAGACATGATATTATCACTTGACCTTACATGGTGATGAAATGATCGGAATCTCAATGTGTAATCACTACTAACTATGTCAAGACCACATGGCGTTAAACCATGTGATACATCATCATCACCGCATGATATGAAAAAGTTTCTTCCAAATACACACAATGAAATGTTAAAAGTGTGTTTGTCATCCCCATTACATGTCAAAAAATTACATGATATGTTAGGATGCTTTCCAAGAATCTCCTGCCTCTTCTGCCGGTCCCTTACCATATCATTCATATCCTTCAACTCTTGCTCGACATTAAAGATGAAGATCCCAATAGAATACTAGTTTAAGCTTTTTTTATGACTTAAATGCTTACCATATTTTCACAATGTCATGATGGTGTAGTTCTGGGAGTGATGATATCCATTTAAACACTCTATATCATTATCTCCACCCTTCATGGGCCCCTCTATTTTGATCCAAGTCCACATCTAGGTCTGAATAGGGAATCTAACCAAAATAATGGCAAGCCATTAGGGAAACCTTAATATTATGGTCCAACAAATCAGAAAATTTTGGATGCAATTTTGAGATAGGTCGCATGTTCTAAACATGGTAAGTGTTCCACTATAATGTTTTCCCACATTACTAGGTTATAAGTGATGATCTATTGTTCCAAACATGGGAAAAAATCTTATGTTATGGTCACAAATATCCCAATATGATAAATATAACATTCATCATGATTTAAAAACACCAATACCATTTTTTTTTGAATAAAACACATCTTGAATTTCCCCATTTATACAATAGCTCTCATTGGAAACAAGCAATTCAATTTCTTAGTGATCCTCAATCTCCTCTCGTATCCTCTATATGCCTGAAATCCCTCTCTGGTAAGTCAATAATAGGAGACCCATAGTGTTCATTTTTTTGTTCTGAAACTCTCATATAATAGAGGGATCACATGTGAATCTCTTGTTTCTCACAAAAATCACGACTCATATGGGATTTTGTAATTGAAAATGTTTATTTGTAAAATTTAGTTGAATTGAGATAATTAAATGAAACTAAAGAAATATTTCCATGAATGGAGGAATTATTAATAAAATAAAAATTGGTAGATTGTGAGGGTCATACACATTATATATCCTATCTTATTCCCTTCAAAAAAATCCCATATAGATCCCTCCAGGGATTACGTAATTCAGTTCCCCAAGCCTCCAACAGATGGATTCAAGGTCAATTTACCACTTTATAATATCTTATTCATCCTCTATAGCTACAAGATGAATCTCATCATCCCTAATATCTAATGGTCACCATATGTAATAGAGGTTTACTATTTGGCATATGACTAGCTTCTCTTGATAATCAATCTACACTAACTTAGACCTCAATCGAATGATAATTTTTTCTTGATTATAGAGGAAAATTGAACACTCATTCATCAGTTCATCCAAACATTTAATTTAATACATGATATATACCTCAACATGTCCCACAAAATATATAATTATTATATTTACTTCTATACGCAATTATTAAGGATTTTTTAGACCAACTCATAGAAAACCCGAGAATCCACCCCTTTTGTTACTAGGTTTCACAACCAATGGAGGAGGGACGGAACTCGTATCACCATGTATGGTTCGAGAGCATCCTAAGGGACCGTTAGACAATCATCCATACTCTAAATTTATTTCATATAATCTAGAAAACTAACACTTCATGATAATTATCCCATTATATAAATAATTTTAATAATATCAGGTTAGTTAGTTTCATCAATAATGAAATATTGGTGAATAATATTTTCATTGTGGGTGAAATGATTACAATGATTGTGAATTTTAAGACTTCTTCCCAAGGTCTCAATTAGATGTTTTGTGATAGGCGTCCCCTATAAGTTGTTGGTATTTCAATTTCTGTTGTTCCACCCATAGAATTAGTTGGGAAGGAAATGTAAGATAACATACATATACATTGAAGAAATATCATAGTGAAATGTTTGAAAAATGGATTATAAAATTTTGACTTAGTATTTACATGGAGAAGATGGATTTAGATGATAAGACACGTATTAACACCTTTCTAGAGTTATGGGAATAAAATATCTTATATTATGTAAGTCTAGTTCAGTGGTGAACAATAGGTATTCTAAAAAAGTTTAGTGTTTAAAAAAATTTCTGACAGTTTTTAATTACAGAAATAATATAGTTTTTTTTGTAATTTTTTTATTTGGAATGAAATAAATCAATAATAAAATAAATGAATTGATATTTCAAATTAAATCGACTGAGAAAAATTATATAAGAAGGGTAATTAGGATGAGTTTAGTTTTCGAATTTCAAGGATATAATTGTTCATTTTTTTTCAATGTGCTCCAGTTATGTATTATAAAGTGAGATTACTCATTTGTTTCCTCTCACACTTTTTTCTAATTGTGATGGGGGGAGAAAAATATTTCCATCATATTAGATTGGTCTAATAGAATTCTATGTGAAAAGAGTTACAGTGAATATCCTCATATGACAATGGAAATACATGATTGTGTCTTCTCTATCACAAATAATAAAGAACTTACACTACACCTTTCACACAGATAGACGATCATCCAGTTCATCGCCACTAGGCCTAGGTCTATTCTATAATATATTAACCAAAACCTAATAGAGGGAGAAAGTTATCATTGACCAACAAAAATTCAATAACATAATCAAAAACCAAATATGAACAATTTGAGGATTAAAAAAACTATGAGAAATTGATAACTAATTTTAAGAAGAAAAAAAATGATTTCATTCAATTAAGTCAAATAACTCATGATTTACCTAATAGTATCCAACCATTCTCAAATGACTAAAATATTACCCCACCATGGTAAGGGTAACCACTAAGGATTGAGTAGAAGTAAGCATTATTATGAAAATAATAATAGTTAGGGAGGAGGAATATTGTGAATTAGACAAGCTACCATAGTAGAGAACTCCACCTTTGATACCATGATTTTGTGGGATGAATTGGAATGATTTGGTAAGGATGATATCTCCTCTTTTTATAGGCCATAATTTACAGTTAAACAATACATCATGTTATACCCATTAAATGTATGATTCATGAATGGAATCCTGAATTATAGTTGTTCCCATTAATAAATCATGTCTCCCCTAAATGGTATGAATATTTGGCCTTGTGTAGTGAGTTTTATAACTGATTCACTTTGATAATTTAATCAACCTAGAAAGACTCTCAATATTCAATGTCCCTTGTAGCCCATGCATTACGGGCCTTCCAAACAGAAAATTCATAGGTGACATCATCAACTATTGTAGTTAATAAATTCACTATATAGATTCATGTCATTTTTCGTTATCATTGGTCCATCCATCATCATGATATAAGCTCATATTTAAAACCTTCCAGATTGGGGAACATTTTTTGAGGCTACTGTTATGAGCAATTTCTCAGCCTCCAATTAACAGATTGAGCATGTGGTCTAGAAGGATTAAATACAAAATAAAATTTAATTAATCCTAATATGAATAATTTCACTCTTTGAATAATATATGTAAATTATATGATGAAAATATAGAAATAATTAAAATTTTCTAATAATAAAAAATGGGCCATTTTTTTGGATAAGCTAAAATACCACTAAAACCATAAATTTTGTCAATTTATATTCAAATAATTATATGTACAGATTTAAAAAAAATATATATTCAATTTATAATTATTGAAAATATTATATGTATCAATTCCCCCTGACTTAGTACTTGGAATCTTTGATATTAAGCATTATAATTAAAGAAAATTCAAAACACATTCCCCTGAGATCTACCAAATCCACAACATGAAACCAAAATATTTCATATATAATAATAAACCATTATTTAAAGGTCCCTATTTATATTTTTAATATATTTCAACTTCATTTTTCCTAGAATGGACATAAAAATCCAATATCACATGACATTTCTCTAATATCATAAATTTTAATTTTCAATAAGAATGTACTCATCCATACCCATTAAATACTTAAAATTTGCTTGAAAAATTATTATATCTCAACCCAATGTTTGTATATTACATGTTTTTATAAAGACAAATTTATAGTATTATTCGGTGTCCTTATCCTGGTATGATTTATAAGATAAACATTCTTAGGTAGAAGAATGGGGGATTGACTCTTTTTGAAGATAAATTGATGGATTCTAATATTTACTCTGGTAGGGTCTAAACATCACTCAAATTTTTATAAAATAAAATTCATAATTATTAAATATTATGGAAAGAGAACACCAATTATCCTTTCAATAGATTGTGTTTCAATTTTTTCAATAATAACTTTTCTTCAAAGCCCCAGTTAGGTGTAGCACTATTTATAATTTGGAAGCTCCGAAAAGCCAGAAATTCTATTATCATGGAATCATCAAAATAGAAAAACATTTAATAGAATGAATTAATTAGTAATAACATCATCTATTGAACATTTTATTTACACCCAATTTATCATCAAATGAGTTATCACAGTACAAGACAACATCCACCACACATAAGTTTAACAAGAACATGAAATTTCCATTAGAGAGTTGTTTGGATAGAGATAATTATATTATAATTTGTCTAACAGAACATGCTATTAATGGATTCCAATAGATATGAGGACTAAATATACAATATAAGAGATAACTAAAAAGAATTTTCTCCTACAAATGGGGGCCTTGAAACCAAAAAAAAAATCCATGATAATTTAAAACACATGTACCTCAACACCTCATGTTTTGAAAGAAATAAATTGAATTTATGTTAATGCTTCTGTGGATTAGATCATTCATGAAGTGATATGAATTTAATGAATATGAAAAAAGGGTTCTGAGGCCTCATGTTATTGTGATTTCAAATATAATGATTGTGTGTTGTGGCTTGGGATCCAAAAAATAGAGTACATATCATGAAATTCTAAAAAAAAAATCAACTTGAAATATAATCATTCTCATCATTGATTTATGCTCGATTTCATGGTATAAATTGTTTCAATAATACAAATATGTTTATAAAATGGTAATGATATTGGTTTAAGTTCACAATAATCATAAACACAAAAAAATTGAAATGAATGTTTTTAAACCAAAATAACTAAAAACAAAAAATTATATACATCTATGATTCCCTCCCCCATACAGAAATTATTTAGTGTCCTCAATGAATTCGTGTGTATTTTAAGAAAATACATATTTTTTAATATAATAAAAATATCTAGGAAAATGTTAAGGAGTGGTAAATCCTAACTTATTGGCAGTGTAAGGTTGAGTTATTCTCTAAGATGGTTTCCCCAAAAACCTACAAGAAAAAGAAAAAATATATCATAAGAAATTTATTAAAAGGAAATAAATTAGTTATATAAATTTAATATATTTGAAGATATTAGTTTAATACCACATGTGGGCCCTGGGTTTTGACTTCCTCTGCATGGGTAGTTATAATCAGTTTTCCCTACTCTGATAGAGAATACAATTTCCTACACATGAACCAAAAAACTATTATTTCTAGCATGAACATATTCCTTTTTTTTGTGAGCACCATGGAAATAGTTTTCAAAATCCACCCTTTGGCAATGAGATAAAAAATTAATGGTTGGGTGGGACAATGAATGAGTCTTCTTCTTTCTTAGTTTCCACTTGCACAACATCTTCTTCATTCTTTTTTGATTTTTGAGGTATGCTTCTTTAATGTAATAATCAAAGATAATTTTAGAGTATAAATCTATTTGAGAAAAATTAAAACCGGAAGAATAAATATCAAATTCATCATTTTAATGTGACATTAATTTAACTCATTTTCCTTATTAAAAATAATTATGCCCTCCTCCAGATCTCTTCCTCATATGTGTTCAACAAGTTCAAGTATTTCTATATGTTATTCATTAGGCGTGTATTAATATTCAAACTTATATACGAAGGGAATATAATATTTCACCAAATATATTAATTTAAGATAATTATAGGTGATAATCAATTAATTTTGAATAAAAATTGTGTATAATGTGTTCAGGGAAATATCATCTCTCATAGCCTGTTCAGATTAAATCTCTTATTAAATTCAGACAACCTCATGGATTTTAGTAGTTGTTGATATAGGTAGTTAGTTATGTTCTTCAATTTTATGGACCTCCTTAGAATAATTAAGGAACCCTATTATAGAATATTCTTATACCTTAGACACTTTACAAAATAATGGAATATAATGGAATAATGTAGTTATCTCTATGGACATCACTTTAAAAAAAATTCATATCCTCTCTTGGGTTATCGATTAATTCTTTTAATTCTTGATCTCTATTATTTTACTTCCAAAAAATCCTATCTTCTCTAAAAAAATAAACACAATCATTCATAGACAATGTTTATTCAAAAATTGGTTCATGCATTTGTGGGTAAATGATCCATTAATTGAAGAAATAATCATTTTACAACATCATGGAAAATGATGTTTTTATTTTAAAAGATTAAAATATTTATAATTATATGGTAGAATTTCCGTTCTAGAAAAAAATTCAATGTTTGTAACATACATATCATGAGGTGTGGGAAAAATATATTTTATATTACCTCAGTATAGTATGGTTTTAAACTCTAGATAATCTCATGAAGAATAATACACAAATAAAGTTTGTCACATTTTTTATTATAGGAAATGCATATTGTTTTTTCAAAAACAGTATGGTTTTTAATACAATATGTCTATAATAAAATAACATAAATTAAATTTGGAAATAAATTTACATATAATAATGAAATTATAAATGTTATCATGTTGAAGTCATATTTATATTTGAAATTAAAACTTTTCTCTAATTTATTAAAACATCTTCTGCTAAGTTTCTTAAAATGAGATTCCAAGATCATTTCCAATCACACCATTGTTCCAATGGCAATGAAGAGATAAAACAATAACAATATCTTTATTAGGTCTAATCAACTTCCATTTGAGAAACCTTTTCCAAAAATATCCTCAAATTACATCGTTAATACCCTATCAGGTCTTATTTTTCCCAAAAAATCAAGAACATCCATTATCACTTTCTTATGTAAAATTTATCTTCAAGTAATCCACCAATACACCCCGGTCCATTCAATCATATATAAACAAGAACCAATTATAATTAGATAATGATAATTGACTAAGGAAAAAAATCAATAATGGAACAAAAAATTGAATACCATCGAAATTGTTAATAAAAACATCTATATGAAATTGAAAATTTCTTTTATTAAGAGAAAAGATGATTTAATTCAATTATTTCCTATAAATTAATAATTATAATATATAAAAAAACCCTTCGTTATCGGTCAATTGTTTTCCCCACCATGCAAATGGATATTGAGATGAATTGGGATGAATAAAGCATTAATAAGCTGTGAAGAAAAATAGTAAATGAAGTATATGGTGATCTAGAAAGATGCCATTGGGGTAGATGTCTTCCTTGGTGTCCTAGATGGTATGGGATGGATTATATTGAATTGGGAAGGAGGAGGCCCCCACCTTATATTTTTCTAGAATTTTAATTCTGAAACATCCACGTGTTAGACCAATTAAATGACAGATTCATCCATGGAACCCTTCATGAATGTTTTTTTCCAATATTCATTCACATTTCCCCTGAAAATTTCAGCATATTGGGATATGTTTATAAGAGTTAAGAAAGTTTTACTTGGATCATTTAATCATCTGAGACAGACACTCTTTATTCAATATATATTGTTTCTTCGGATTTAATGGATATCCAAACAGATGATTCATATGTGGAATCCAAAAATAATGTTATCAAAAAATACTTATATAGATCCATGTCAAATTTTAGTATCATTAGGACATCTAAAATCTAGATAAAAGATCCTAATTAAATCCATCCAGACCCATAAACAGTTTTTAAGGCCAGTGTTGGGAGATGCTTTTTGACCACCTATTTTTTGATAGATCTTGTGGTCTAAATAATTGAAATGTAGACCAAGATGTATAGAATCCTAAAATGGATTAATTTCACAATTTTAATTAGTTTAGTAAATTTTATGAATATAAATTAGAAATAATTTTTAATTTTTAAAGGATAAAAATGGGCCATTTATTGATTAATCTGAAATTTCCACTAAAATCATCAAATGTTTCATTTTATATTAAAATAATGGGTTTTTGAGTGTTAAAAAATTTAAATTAAATTTAAAATTATGGAAATTTGTTTCTCGATCAGCCACCATATACATGCAACTTCACGTCCAATGGATTATTCTTTATGAATCAAAATGTGTGGTACCCCATAAATAATAGGGATGACCTAAGGCTCTAATTATTCACCTTGAACTCATTGATGGGCCTACCAGTTACATCAGACTCAGGAATGACCCCCCAAGCATGTACCCAACCCCCTATATGAGGGACCTCATGACCATTTTCATATTTCAACTTAAAAAAATTATTATTTAGAGATTATAAAAAACCAATGTGGAGCGAGACAAAATACATTTTAACAACATTTTTTAATTGAATTAGAACAATTTAATATCATCTGATGATTTGATCTCATCCATATATCAAGGTTGGTTTTCATGTGTGTTCATTACCCCCATAAACTAGTTGAGTGTCCATTGTAATGAAAAATGTCATATTCATACAGTTCCGTCGAATGCTGAAGGTGGAGAGGCTGGATCATAATCTATTTGAGGTATGATCCTGGTAGATTACAAGAATTATCATGAAATAATTGATATAGGTATATCATTGTATTTGATGATTGTTCTATTTTTTATTAGGTTGGGACAAGAGGTGGAACATTTTTTTGGGGTCCTTTCGATTAATACATAGTTTGGTGTATAAGTGAAAACTAAAAGGAAATATAGGGGTTGTGCTATAATGGATGGTGGGAACCGTTTATATGGGACATATTTTTTGATAGGGATGATTGTTTTTTATATAATTTTGGCATTGATTGAATGTTAATGTAACATTCCTATATTTCTTATTACTTTCATAGTTTAACATCAACATCTATTTAGTGAGGAAAGTATGTCCATCATTTTGAATGGAATGTTTTGGATGTCCATGTTGGGAGAGTTTTTCAAAAGATGGTTGAAGCAAAGAACATGTGAATTTTATAATGCTTAATGATAAGGGAGTAGATCATATTTTCGTTAAACCTATGGTGTATCAATTTGAAGATTCATTTTTTAAGTATTTTTCATGGAAACATTTTGAGAGAGATATTATGTTTATAATGAAATTTCCTACCAGGGTAGATCCAATTTTCATTACAAAATATGTAATGGAAAAAGAACAAATCAGGGAGTATAACACTCAGTTGTGGAATTGAAAAATAAGTGTTTATAGGTCTAATGATCTCACATTGTGGATCATTAATATTATTTTCCAATAATGATAATAGATTATTAAATATAGGTTTTTATTATAAAAATCTAAATCAGCTTATTTTTATGAATTGATACACTCTTAATAAAAGTGGATTTTTTTTAAACTAAGACGCATATCAGTGATATCTCATATTAGATTGAAATTCGAGTATCATCATATGAGGGTGACACCGTCTGATAAACCAGAATCTAATTTCTGGTGCATTTTCTAGATTTGTTAGATTTTGGAGATTACATTTGGGTTAACCAATGTCTTGGAAATGTTTATAGCCATAAGGAACTAAAAAAATTGCACATACCAATATTAGTTCATATACTTCTGTGTTGATTACATATTGGTGTATTCTATGATCTATGGTAGTCATTACAAACTTATTGACTTCGCCCTGAGTACACTTAAAGAGAATATAATACATGTCAGGATAACCTAACGGAATTTATATATTAATATCATTCACATATTGGGTCAAATCATCTCATTAAAACATGTATCAGTTGACCCATATAATGTTTATGATTTTTTTTAAGGTGTATCCAAATCATGTTCCATTTGTCTGATGTTTTGTAGGTTTGGATGTATATCATCAATGGATTACTTAAGAAATGTCTCATTTGGTTGAACGATTTTTTAGTTTTACCCAAAAATAAAACATGTTGGAATGGTCCAATTCATGTGAGAATTATTTTCAAATGTTAATGAGGCGATTGACAACCACACTAATTCATATATTACCTATTCAAGATAATAAGTATAATTTTTATCGTGTAAATTTTTTGGAATGGTTGGGGTTAATTCTTGATAACTAGGTTGTGGTGTATGTTTCACAATTTTTATGGCCTCATGAAACAAATTACCGTACACATGATCTTGAATTAGTCAAAGTGGATTGTTTCCTTAAAATTAGGGGACATTACAATCTGGGAGAGATAATTATTATATATACTAATAATAAAATCATTGAATATATATTTTCATAGTGTGATTTGTATATTCTTCAGAGAAGATTTGTTGAATAAATGAAATCCATTGATAGTGAGGTGGGTCCATCAGGTATAAAATGAAAAAATGATACATATTCATTGAGTATGAAGACTAGACAAAAGATGTTCAAGAATAATGTTTGGAGTAGAAGATGATGGAATTTTTTTCTAAGATGCCTCATGATGTGAAAGATGGACAATGTTATATAACCCTTGCATCAATGGTGGTTTATTTCATGCATCTAATCCAAACTAATGATATTTATTATGAATTTTCATAATTTATATCATTTATGGAAATACATAATAGTGGGGATTCATCTTTTGGTTTTACCATTTATGATGATGTGATTGTTTATATTTTTGGTCATGTGGTTGTGATTATATTTATTAAATTATGGTTGATTTGAGAGTTTCATGAATCAAAGTGGTATTAGAATCCTAGTATGATAAAAATTCATCATGATTTTCATAGTATTTATTGATGTCATGGAAAAACAAAGTGGTTACAGGTTTCAGGGAATGGTGAATTACATTCATATAGGTGAAGGTTGAACATAATCAGTCATGCGTTATTTTATATCCATTTACTATTATGATATAGAATTTTTATGTCATTATGATATTTTTTTATATGTCTTCCATGGTCTTTGTAGAATAATAATGAATTATGGGTTGTTGTGGATCGATTGACTAAGGTGGATCATCTCTTTCCAATTCAAGAAATATTAACCATGGATTTGTTGGTTGAGTTGTATATTTGAAAGTAAGTGTTATTTTATTGGGTACCAAGAAATATAGTTTCATGTTGAGATATATGCTTCACATCATGATTTTGGTAGGGATTAAAGATATCACATAGTACCAATGTGTTTTTGACCACATAATTCGACCTATAGACAAACATATAGTTAGAGTGTACTGTTGATGTACTAAAAGACATGTTGAGGTCTTCAGTCTTAGAATTTTGAGGATCATGGGAAAGAATTCTAGATATATTTGTGTTTTGCTAATGAAATAGTTATATGGATACAATTCATATGATAATATATGATGATATAAATAGTGGACCATTCATTGTGTTGTTTATAATATTGGGAATTATAGCTTTTAGGACTGAGTTTCATGACGGAGATGTTGTAACATTTTTAGTTGATTTGAAAATTTATTCCCATGACTCCAAATAGGATAAATTAAAATATAGATTTATATATTTTACCTCTTCAGATTATGGTGGGTGGCAATGTGTTTCATCATCTATCGGTATGTCTAGGTCTCTATTGGATTTGAAATCATTGTCATTTTATTCCCAGGTACATGGGGAAATTGAATATTGGAAAGTGGAAAAACTCGTTGGCATAATGATTAGTTATTATATAGTGGTATAACAATGTTCATGATGTTTTTCATGTGTCAGAGCTTCTATAATATCTCCATAGTTATTGAAATTTTTTTATGTTGTGGTTTTTTAGATTGATGTTGATGCATCCTTCGAGGACCATATGGTTCGTATTATTGGACATAGTGAGAAATTGTTGTGGGGAAAGATAGTTTCTTTTATTATTGTTTTGTGGTAGCATGGTTGTGTTCAAGAAGAACCGTGAGGGAGATATTTTGATATACATTCTCAGTGGCCCATTCTTTTTTCCTTGGATGTTCAATGATTCTTGGGTTTACAGACTCAAGGATTGACCAATTATAATGTGGGGAGGTTTTAGGATCCAGAACGTTGTGGTTGTATATCCTTGTTTAAATTTTGGATTAAATCTATTGATTTTAGTAAATGGAATGTTTACCTAATTTATGAGTAGTCTCGAGGGTGTTCAGGGGGATGGGATAGGAAATAAAGGTAGTTTTAGCCATCCAATTCATGTTTCATGGTTTGCACAAATTTAGAGTAAATCGTGCAATGGTTAAAGATAAATTTGTCCAAATGTGGATATTGGAATTTCACATGGTTAGTGAAATGTTTTTCAAACCATTTCAAATAACATGGTTACTGTGTGACATGGAACCCTCTTGGATAGAGTTAGGTTCATGGTTGGTGCATAATTTAAAAAAAAATTCATCTGAACTGTACGACCCATTAAAATGTAAAAAATAACCAAATTCCATACTCGAGATTTAAACTTCCTTAACTGATTTTCTCCCCATTTTATCCACATCCATTCATAGTGGAAAATAAAACACCCCTAATCATCCCATGGGTATTTATCTTTATATTTTAGGTTTTTGGAGTGTTTTTGGTTTTATATTGATGCTCTGAGTAGGTATAACAGTCCCCCTGCTTCTTCATTTTTCAGATTGTGGATTGTTGTTTCATTCTTCTTATTATACATCCCTAAAATACTATTTTTCTAGTCAATATTAGGTTGGGGATTCTGAAGGGGATTGAATACTGATATAAGGCTAAGGTTTATGGTGTGTTCATATTTAGAATCAATGTATGCATTCAAGAATCTATATGCGCTATTTTAATTGTCAGTTTGTCAATGTGTGGTTGTGATCTTGCATCCCTCTTGATGTGCAATTTAATTCATTTGCAATATTTTATAAATGGTTTGATAAAAGATAAAATGTGATCCCCATGATCCACGTCTGATGAACTAGGGGGTATTTGACTAGTTTATGGACATCCATGTGCTGCACCAACACTCTCAAATCTATAACATGATATTGTTAAGCATGAAATTGACATTGGTTAAAGTAGAGACCAAAACTAACAAATTTAAATATTATAATAAATCATATACAAGAAACAATAGTAGGTCTGATTAATTGTTGGAAATGGTATAAGTAATTGTTTAGAATAATGTTTAAATGGTTTAAATGGGTTAATATGATTGTGTCAATTAAATTATGAATTTTTAATGAAAATGTGATAGTGTGGTAAGGAATATAAAATGATTAATGTTTAAAATTAGATAATTTAAGGAACTTATTCAATATATTTAATTAATTTTGGAAGTGGATAGGGAAATGGGATATATGGGATCTGTTATGTAAATTTTAAATCTAAACTTTTTTAATGCATGATATAAAATTCTGATGTTGAATAATTACGGTAAGTAAATGTTATGCTTGTTGATCGTGTAGTGTTTGTGATATGGAATATGTGGTCAATGGATAAATAATCATGTGAAAATTGCTTGTTATATTTTTGGTATTTGATTTGGGGATCTATTCCAACATTTCATTTTATACTAGAGCTCTAAAACTCACAATATAATGAAAATTATTTGGTTGTGGACCAAGGCTCCAAGATCCCGATAGATGAATTTGACGAGACTACCTAAACCGAGTATCCAACAAAAGTGTGCTATAAATTTATTTGAAATTTTTGTCCCTATAAGTAGAGGGAATGTAATTTATCCCCTTCTGATTAGTAATTTACTTCATTAAGACGCTGTGTAAAAGATGTAAATTCCTAACCCATGGATCAAGTGATGAAAATTGACTATGTGATAATATTGGATAAATTAGACATTGCTGTGTAATGTAACCTAAGTTTTTTACCCATTAATTTAATTTATTCTTTCATAAAATAAATATTAATTTTATAATTTTTTAGACATCATTGGTAGTGGCCTATAGAAATGTACTCACACCCAGCTCATACCCCCATTGGGTACCTGAGTATATTTTACGGTGGTAGTTCCAGATAAGGGAAATGGCCATATAAAAGTTATTTCAGTTTTGATAGGGATGTAATAGGTTGAGGATCAGGATATTGAGTCATGAACAATTTTTTGGATTCAGGTGTTGGTATTTATTTAGGGTTTTCCTTTTCATTTGGAACAATTATCAAGGCATTTCATATCTATTGTTTTTTTTGTGGTTGTACCTTGGTCAGTAGTTGGTTAGTAATGAATGTTTCTGGATTAATGCTTATATATCAGGTATTTTATTTGTTTTCTAATTTTTTATACTCTAATAATGAGTGTATAGAGTCCCCACGTTATTTAGTAGACCCTCACTTTTAGTCAGAAACATCTAGTGTATGGGGAGAGGTGCTTGAGGTCCTGTTGAGACCCTACATAGAGCATCGTTTTTGTAGATTCTGAGTTTGGGAAATTACATCCATTACTATAATATATGATGAAGAGAAAAATTGAAAACCCAACATAAAAATCAATCACATAACATAATTGAGAACAATCCATATGACGTGTTTATATAAAAATATACTAGAAGTGTCTAATATAAAACTAATGAATTGAAAAACTACAATATTAACAATGCAATAGTTTTGGCCCCAAAAGAATGTAATGGATTACTCGTCCCTTGGAAACCTCTTGGATAACAATATAATATTTTTTATAAGTAATGTGAGAATAACATTACAACCAATAGGAAAACATTCAATACCATCATTAAAATATAAATTTCCATAATAATGCACTAGGATAAAAATTACAACTATAAAGAGCATAAATATGTCAACTATCCATCCCATATTCACCATGACGCTCATTCAAAAAAATATATGATATATTAATATAATAATATGGTAACATAAATAAATGAACACCACAGACACTTCCCTAATTTATTTTCCTCAATCTATCCACAATAATAAACATAGAGTTTCCTCATATATTGTTGTCCACCTCTTCACCACATAAAAAATCATATCTATTGTGTTTTGGGTCACAAACCAACCTACCCTAGACCTATTCTTAGACCATATTCTTTTATAGGATTCAATTTTTTCATTAACATATAAAATTTCACTTCAATGTCATCATCAACATCTACACAAATATATTTATATCATCATAACTAGTGAATAATGTTATTATGAAAATTTTAGAAACTTACCTTGTGACAACCTCATTACTCAAATAACCTCGAATACATGTTATAACCTCTAATTACTATGATTCACATCCAAATATTTCATAATCAAGGTATTGTATCTTATTAAAACCCGTAAATTTCATAACAATACTGCTAATGTAATGGTATGTATGTTAGGGTGATTAGATATTTATTACTCACGATCATGATGTTGGGGTTAACACTCCATGAATTACTGTGTGTTGGTACATAGTAATTGACGTAGGTGGGTGCATATAGAAGAAATTATATTATGAATGCATATATATATACAAAGAAAATTGACAAGCCTAACCTAATGTTTTCACACTAATACATCATCACATATTAATTATCATCAATACCATACTACTATAACTACATGACTACTTCTGCAAGACACAACCCACAACATATATTATCCACACATTGACCATATTTTCCTTTCATTCAATTACAGATTTATTAACATTCATTAATTACTTCATAATCATACCTAATTAATTATTTTATTTATTTATGTTTATATTTAAAAAAAACCACTAAATCAAACACCCATATTTAATCCCCATTTATGTTCAGTCTATTTATAATTATTCAACATGTAAATCTAGTTACCACAAGTAAATTACAGACCTATTTAATAAAATTTATCCGCAAACCCTTAGCATTTCATCCTTACCAACATCATATTCATTAATTCCATGGTACTACAATAAGGAATTTTAATTAAACCCCTCAAATCTCCTTCCAAATAAAACACCAATGACAATCCACCCCTCATAAAAACCTCATTTCTTCTACCGTTTAATTCAACTACCCACAACTAATCTCACGTATAATTTTTCCACAACTATCATCTGACTACGAAAACATATCCCAACCTATAAAAAGGATAATATTATACCCTATAGAAGTAAACACTATTATATTAAATATTTCCAAATTTTTCGCAACCCATTTATAGGGAAAATTCAATTTTAATTATATTCTACTACATAGGTATATTGAAACAATTATATATTTATAAATGAAATAAATTTTTCACATAATATATATAATAATTATATTATGAAATGTGGGTTTTAATAAATTCAACGAATATGATAAAATTCCAAAATTTGGTTTTTGGGTTAATATTAGACACAACATAAATTATAAATTAGTTATAATTATTGAGGAGAAAAAATGAATTATAATTGAGTAATGAAAAACACATGTAATTTTACCCATCCTTTCCAATCGTCATTAATCTAGTTAATTATCATCATTTGTTTGTATGAAAATATCATTAATTCTGAGGAAAAGTACACTTATTTACCATATGTACAAAATAAAAGAGAATAAGGATTAAAATATTCGAAATGATGTTCCAAAAGATGCTACCCCAAAATAAAGAGAATCAAAATATGATATTTCCATATGAATATCCTAAAGGTAATTGTATGATTAAGAAAACATAAATATACAGGGGGAATGGTAAATATAATCAAATATGACCTAAATGAGTCTTTTATAGAAAATAGAGAGGGAACCAATCAGTAGAACTCACATATAATCAGGAGTATGAAGGAATCAAGTCATATGTATATGATCCCAATGCTGAAGATAATGGTGTTAGTATTTTTACATTTGATGGAAATAATAAAATTATTGAATTTATATAATCCTTTATTCTATAATGATAAATAGAGGGCCTGCAATAACCTTAAACATTATCATGATCATCTTTCCCTTTTAATTAAATTTTAATTTATTATAAATTTAAACATGTTGAAAAACCTGTTAAAAAACAAAATATTTTATAAATTCTAATATTTTATTTAATTCTTCAAAAAATATATAAACATTTATCTATGTTTTAAATCCCAAATTTTATATTAAAATAAATTTTCACATATTTCTTGAAAGAATGGATAATTTGAAAAACATCAAAATTTTGAAAATAATTTAATTGACACTGAGAATGGGCCATTAACACATATAAAGGAAAAAAACATGGGGGAACCAAATAACCACAAGGTTGATCATATTGACCACATTAAAGAACCAACTAAACTCAATAATAAACCAAACAATGACTTGATGTGACCTATCCACTAAGTAGATGAACCAACTAATTTTAAGATGAAATCTATAAACTGAATGTAGGATCTATCTCCCCATATGAAGGAACTAATTTAACACAATAAGAAACCATACAAACTCAAAAACTAACCATATGATTATACGAAGTTCAAAAATAACCACACAAAAGAACCAACAACCAAAATACAAGACAAAAATGATCACATGAAGGATGAAAAAGGGTATAATAATAAATTGACTAACCATATAAAGAAACCAACATTCCATGTGAATGAACCAACTGGCCATGAGAAGTATCTAACTAACCACATCAATGAACCATCAAACTGCAAGATGAAATGAATCTAAAAAATTAATTAGCCAATTTAAGCCATGAACTAAATAAATAAAACAATGTATTTCATGTTATCAAGAGAGAAAAAATAAAAAAAATCAAAATGTAAAATGCCTAGAAGACCTTCTTGAATCCCCCATGCCTTGGGAAATAAGAAATAGAAGGTTATAGGAATATTTTTAATTACATTAGATACCTATCAATCAATTCACATACTCAAGAATCATATCATGACCAATAAAAAAGATAAATAATGAACAAAAAACCTCTTATTAGACACATATCAAATATAACACTCTAAAAATAACAAAACCACACATTTTATGAATTAATTACATAACAAATAGATATCCTCAACCATGGGATATACTTAAACTCATTTAAATATCAAGGTAATGTATATCAACCCAACAAAAACAATCAATGTAAGTAGACCAACCATAAATATCAAATCTTAAACATCTCTTGTTTATGGTCATGAATTTTTGAATCCATCAATACGATAATCGCCGACAGACACTATGAATTTTCCTCACAAAATCATTATTGATAAATCTACAATAGATCACATTATCCCAATGATACTAGACCTCATCCAACCAATCAAAACATTTCAATTCATTCTAGATTACTAACTCTCCCTATAAAATTACATAAGATTATTACCTTAGATATTAAGAATTAGGGACACGATGAATTCATTGGGAACTCCTATATGATTTGGTGGAAGTACCAACTAAAAAGGAACATCACCAACATTCTACAAAATAAAAAAAACTTCCAAAATTAACATTAATTAAATATTAATCTTATGTGTAATCCACCATGTCCCCAAATGAGGGAAATATTTGACCAAAGTATATTTTCTAAGGGTGGATGATTTAATAGGAATTCTCAAAATTTCCATGATCTTTACACTCTACCATGATAGGGATCCTTCAATGGTTATATAGTGGATGGAGACCTACAAAATCCTTCTCCATCAATCTCTACCCCCCATCATTACCACCATCCATTCCTCTAGGCCTTCACCCATCCCATTTTCATCTTCTTAAAAACCCTCTCTAGAAAATTTTTTTTCAATCATTTCTTCCGCCACTATTCATATTTTCTATATTTTTAACCTGTTCCTTATTTAGGCCCCACAATAATTCATCTACTATTTCCTTCTGGATATAGAATATCCCTACACAATCTACTCTGGTGTGATGTATTTCACAAGAACATATTTGATGTGTAGGTTGATCGATGGTGGGGACCCAGGAGGTCAACATTTGATAATTCATGAATTTTTTTCAGTTTCATATTTAATGGTGGTCGATGCTTATTTAGTGTCTTGAGGGTGTTCCCATTTCCTAGAGGTAGATTTTGTGATCAGGGTTGGTGGTCCAGGGTTAGGATGTTCTTATTCATGGATACTATACCACTTCATTATCTTCTATGACAATCTTTTATATGGTTTCCCTCATAGTGGTTATAATTTTGGGGTGAAAAGAGGTTTGGAAGTTGCATTTAGTTTGGAAGACAATGTTCTAGGAGGTGTGTCTATCGTCAACTTCCATAATTGTTGTGTCTCTATAAAATGTTGGTTGTTGTTTAGACAAGGATAATTAATAATTAGATGTTGGGTTTCTTGCTATTTAATTATTAACATTATGGTGGTTATAGGTAATTTTATAGATCTTTCTTTTAATGTGGCAATATTTTCAATCATCATGAAGTTGATGATGTCAGATTAATATAAGTGGACATTTTGGTTATGTAATTAGGTTCTATTAAAAGCCCCCTTCCTTTTTGAAGGATTTTTGTTATAGAAGAGGGCGATGAATTTATATTATGGTGGATTATAATTTGTGGTTTTGTGATGATGAAGATGTGTTGATTGTGAAATATGGGTAACAGATCGAGGCAACACATGGACTACGGTGATGTTGTGTCTGATTTTTGAATGATTTATCTTGTTTTTTAGTTTGAAATTCGAATATAAATTTTGATTTTTTGGGTGAATTTTGTTAATTTTTTATGTTAATGATTATGGTGTTTGAAAAGTGGTAACCAATATTTTGAGAGTCCCACTAAAAATTAGTTTGGTTTACTAAGAAGATGAAAAAAAGGGTTGAGTATATATTCTATGACCAAAGAATCTACAGAAATTCATCAATGATGTTCATAGGACTTATTATATTCCAACACCACCTTCAACTATACTTGATCCACTCAAATTGTTTTTCTCTATATTAGAATAGTACCAATTTTTACCTAATTCCCAATCACTATATGTCATAATAGAAAATTACATGAACAATGATATAATTCCTTGAACATATACATATCTATTGTTGAGTGAATTATTTTTTAAAAAAATGAAATCAATAGTTGGTGTATCTCACCATATCCTTAAATTTATATGATATAAGATCATAACATATCTTCCAATGTCTAGATATTTTTTATGTATCTTTTATTATGACGGGGATTAAAGGAAGTGCTATGCTTCTACTGATAGCGCTTTTTTTATAATCTTATCTAGAATTGTGATGTAATATGAGATTCTGAGCCATATATAATGGTCATTTATTCACCCATGGAGTCTCATTTCCTCATTAATGTACCTTATTAACTGATAATCAATAATACATGATACCATGATAACTGTAAAATATGACTACATTGAAATTTGGTCCACGATCACCCAAATAAATTTAGAACCTCTTAATGAATGGGGTATAAAAGAGCTAATGTCTATTAGGATGTACTACAATTAAAAACTAGGGACATCCATGAGATACCTGAAACCTCCATGAATATGATTCTATAATTTCACCTACTGTTAATCTTGACACCATTACATGGGCTACACTACTGAACCATATATTCATGGAAAAATAAATACTGCTTAGATGTTGATATATCAATGTTATATAAGAATTCACTTATCTGTGTGATTAATGAAACTGATGGATAACTCCATCATGAAATTCGACAGAAAAAAAATTCTCCCTTGAGTTATAATTTGAATTCTCTCATTCTCAAACCAGCCCACTAAATAATAACCTTTCCTAACAAGATCTTGCATCACTTCCACCATTGAGTATCCATTATAAGACTCCCCCACTTTCCATATCATTGATGATGCAATATATTCCTAATAGAGATATACTGTCACAATATATCAAATATCATTATGATACATCCTTAAAAAAATTTATACCACGTTTTATTCATATTTATATTCCATAACAACATCTTCCCCAAACCTCGTGCTGGGTACATCCATGACCAAATTTATTTTTTAATGGTGTTTAATTATCTCAAATTCATCAAAACCGAGAACCATCATCAAATTATATTTATATAGGTTTATAATCCTCCTTCATAATAAATTACTAATCTTCTTGATATATTTGAATACCAAAAATGTAACGTTTTTATGGTAATTCCAATAGTGACTTCAAGAAAACAACATTGATTCCAAATCAAGGTATGGGGTTTCAAATTAATATGTGGGGGGATGAAACTAATTATACCCATAAGATTCCATATAAATTTACTATTATAGTGGCCTAACCTATTAGACATAGATATTATTTATTTTTAGTCGAATTCTATTACATTACATAGACACATTCATATGGACTATAATATTTTACATCCTTTAGAAACAAGGGACACGATTTTCTAGTCTGGTCAATGGTCTTCAATTTTTTAAAAAATATAATAACATCTATAATTTAAATAAGACATAAACTTTGTATGACCATTCATCATAACCTATGTAAATGAAACATTTTAATGAGTGATATCAAAATCATAGTAATCATAATCATATATGATATAAATCAATGATCATATAAATGCATAAGATAAGCATAAGGGTTAGTGATAATGAACATGAAAAAGGCCTTTCATACACAAAACATAATAGATCATGATCACAAATCAAGGTATAAATATTATTAGTTCATAAGACATTAACAATAATGATATCCGTGATCATGAGAAATAATGACATAACATTTGAAAATCGACAGAGAATGGTGTCATACACATGAGCATATAATATCATTTCAATATTAGTCAAGGATAATTTCAATGGTTATCATATTGTAATTTGTTCACTCCCAGTTCCATAATAGTTGGAAAGGTTCTATCAAAATACAGTTATAGTTTTTAGGTGTCACTAATAAGATAATAAGTGTGGAAAATCCCATTACGTAATTTATTTCACTCAATGATTACTCCCAGTTTTACTAAACCCTGTTCAATCCAATCTTATACTCATCTTACTGAACCTGGATCAATCCTTATACTAATCATTCCTAATTAATCTCAATTAAATCCTGATTAAGTAATTTTTTACAAAATAAGATAGAAATCCTTTCACAATTACTTTTATTGATATATATGTACCACCCATAAAATACTGAAATCCATATTTATGTTTTCCACAGGATCATAACAATTCATAATATCATAATATAATAATTGAAATGGGTTTCATAAACATTTCTTCATATCATATTCTATTTAAAAGAGATATATTTAATAATAATTTCATCCGAGAATAACCCTTGAGAGAAATAGGATTCATAATAATTTATTCAAGGTATACCCTGTATAAGATAAACATCATTCATAAACATCATTCTATAAAAAAGAAGTAATTAAGAGAAAAAATATGATTGGAATCCTTGGAACAAATCCCTTGTAATGCATGGTTATTCCCAATGGATGTCATCATAGATGGTTAAATTTAATTTAATTATAACCTATAAAACATAGTATAAATATATAATGGAATGAGGGAATAAATGGTTGTTCATAATGGTGAAAAATACTGTTCATTCTAAACATTTTAAAATGATGATTCAATTTAAATTTTATTTAATATTTAAATGATAATTTTTTTAAAATGATATCAACTATAATTTTTAAAATTATTGAAATAATTCAAACATTGTTGAAATTTTCATTATTAAATATTTATTAAAAAATTAAAAATACATTATTAATATTATTTCAAAAAAAATGTCTTAAATGAAATTATGTTTTCGACCAATAAGATGATTTTTCTGAAAAAAATATTGTTGAAATCTTGATAACATGAACTTAGGAAAATGAATGGCAAAATTTTATTATAATTAAATAAAATATTTTAGAATAAAATTCATGAGTTTTTGAGTTATAGATTTTAATATTTTATCATCATATAAATATTCATAAACAATAATGATAAATGAATAGAATTTATAAAAAAATATTTACTTATTCATAAACATTGAATCATAGTACCCATTAATAAATTTTGTTAAATTGAACATAAAATATCTTGTGAATAAATAAATTAATGATATTACATGTAAAATTATCTCTATATACATCTTATAAATGAAAATTTTGCATAACATGGCATAGGTTTACAAAATAAAAAATTGAGGAAATAATCCCTTTCCACTTTTTTAATCTTGTGCTGAATAATTCCAAATATATCATAATGTCAAACTAAAACTTAAATTATATTAAAATAATCGTATTTTTGATATATAATGTAATAGGGTAATAATATACAGCCCAGAAATGAATAGAGAGTTTAATTTCCATGTGTTTACCATAAATATATGAGAGACTATAAACCCCATATTGGATTGATAAATTTTGTTGGTCGGAGTGGATACTCAAGAGGGGGGGGGGATGAATTGAGTTCCAATTTAAATTTTTGTTAAAAATATTTCTCTTATAATTCCCCTACTTTAAAAGAATTTAAACTGTAGTGAATTTATACAGATTGTGAGTGTTCAATTATTTTCTCAAATATTAATTAAGTCTCAGCTAATTTAATCAGAAGATTAAATTATCTTTTGAAACAAACTTACTGATTCACAATAAATATAAACACTTTCTAATTTAACTATCAATGTAACTTTAAAAACAAATGGTATTTCAAATTAATTAGTAGTGGAATATGAAATATATATATAGTATACTTTTAAAAATAAACAAATATGAACAACATAAGTAACCAAGTGGTTCGGTCTCAATCCAAGACTTAGTCCTCTCATAAAATTTATATAAATTTGATCCACACCCCGGATCGGGGTAAAAAACAGTACAAAAGATAGTCCAGGTACAAAGAAATCTACCACATTTATTCGTGGGAAAACAAACAACAGTTTGCAAGTTGTCCATGTCTTACTTGACCTCTACCACTATCCACAGTCGGAGACAAGAGAGTTATAGTGTTTGAATGAGGATTTAGAAATCCTCCAGCATAGCATATGAGACAGTGTGTGTAAGAAATATATAGAGTATACACACTGCTCGAAATGTAAATGGGTAAAGCACAATAGAGCTAAATAGATAGAAATGAGTTCAGAGTGCTTTATGTGTTTTGAGTGAAGTTCTGGACTCCTTGGATTGATGTAAATGACGCTCTGAGTCCTTCTTTGATTTTTGTATGAAAAACAATGGGTCCTTTTCTTCAAGCAATGTTTGATCAGCTTGAGTGCATGAAGAGTTCGTTGTGGTTCTTCACTTTTGACTGTGGTGCAGCTTGTGTTCTCCTCTAGAATGAATGGCTTCATGTATGTCCAGTGCTCTTCCAGTATTAATGTAGCTTTTCCTTTTGTTTTTATGCACCATGACTTCAATGATATTCATACTTTGCTTTTTACACCCTTCTTGTGCCTTCTTAGTTCTTGATTCAACTCTTGTGTGTGCTCCTACCTGGACTGTGTCCTTCATTTTATAGCTGTCAGCTCTTGTAAAAAAATGATTAACTTTTTCATGGGTATTAGGTACGGTTCCCTGACATTCCTACAACTAACATTAAATATCATTAATTGAATTAAAAACATAAAATGTAATCATTTCATAATAAATAAAATTGAGATTATATAGTTTGACTTGTCATGATTTTTTCAGTAGCCTTTTGTTGGTAGATGTGTCACGGTGGACATTGTGTACCAGTGACCTTATGTCAGTAGCTCTTGGTCTATTGGTAACTCTTTGATCATGTATCGGTAGCTCCTTGTATCAGTAGCTGTTTGAACTTATATTAGTATATTTTGGTATTAGTAGCTGTTTGATCTTGTATCGGTAGCTCTATATACCAGTGACTTCATATATTGGTAGACTTCACATCTATTGGTAGACTTCGCTTCTATCAGTAGACTTCACTTCTATCGGTGGACTATTTTGTATCAATAGACTCATAGCGGCAGACATGTTAATATAGACAGACTTACACTATCGGTAACTCTGGTGTAACTGTAGCTTGTATCAGTAGACATTTAGGTTGTGCATATCGGTAGCTCCGTTTGATTTTAGTAAAGTATATATTTCGGTAGACTTATGCATACTGGTAGACTTGTTCTATCCGTAGCTTAGTTTCTGTCGGTAGCTTTCAGTATTGGTGGATGATCTATTAGACGTGCTTACCGGTGGACTTATACACATCGGTAGATATGATTATCGGTGACCTTGGCCTATCGGTGACTATGTCTATCAGTGTCTATGTATACTAGTTGACTAAGTCTATCGGAAGCTATATGCATATCAGGGACTTAACACTTCTGTTTTATGCAGAACACATCCGATTGAGTTTGAATTAATTCAAAACTCCTATAAACATTAATAAACATTGATAAACATATTTCAGGGATTATTTTAATATAATTATCAACTTGATCATATATTAAACGAAATAATATATAGATAAACACTATTTGGGATTATCAAATATTGTGAATAAATAATTGGGATTATCAAAACCGGTCTGTTCAACAATCTCTCCCTTTTTGATAATCACAACTTATGATATTATAGTCCCAATATAATCAGTAAAGAATCTGATGATATATCATTAAATTCAATTGTATCATAGAAAACAATATAATATGTGAAATATTCAATATACCAGAGGTAGAATTAAATGCAATGGTATCAAAGGTACATGTTACAGAGAATATTAGCTCTCCCTTAGAACTTATTTCTCCCCCTTTCGCATGAAAGTTATTATTCCCAGATATAATTTTTCTCTCTTTATAATATTTCTACCCCTTTTTGATAATCAAAAAGTGGGAAACAACAAAGTGAAATGAAATCCATTTTTATTTCATTTTTCCAAAAGGTACATGAAATGAAAACAAAATTCAAGGGATTACTATAAAATATCTTAGCCATCTACTCAATCCACGACCTCAACATGTAATTTTCCCTTTGGATCAGAAGAGTATTCAGAATTTGTGGATGCAGGTGAAGGATTAGGAACACCAGAAATGATCACAGGAGGTTGATCCACTGAAACTGTTCATGGTCTATACTGAGTATCTCATTGAGTTATCATAGGAGTAAGGCTTCGAATGTCTTGGGTTAGAGTTATCATAATCGTAGAATTAGTAGAGGAAGAGGAAGGTAATGATGGAGGTATAATCACTGGCCAAGCATTGACATACAAGAAAGGAAACAAAAGATTTCGGAAATACATAATTATTCCTCCTCCTTTCTTCATAGAAGATATGAAATTATCCTTTTTCTCCATGAATTTTTCCAAGGCTGGAGTCAGTTCTCTTAGCTTTCTGACTTATTCTCAGAAGGCTTGATTAACTGGTTGTAGCCTCATATTTTATAGCATGATCATGAAATGATTTTTGAGCTAGTGTTTGGTATAAATCCTTTGAAAATAGTAGTCAAAATTTTCTTTCACTTCTTTATGAGAGATAGAGGATTCTCTCATATAGTATTGGACTCTCTTAATTATTTCTCTAGAATAATATCTTGTAGAAATCACCACTTTTCTCAGGTCGGATGGGTATAGATATCAACTGGTTGATACTGAATTAAGATCATCCTTCATCACAGATTGAATTTAAACCAAATATACTGAAGGTTTGGAGGCAAGAGAACCAACAAAGAAATTTACTGATTCCTTGATGTTTTTGGTAAACCTGTAGATGGGATTTTTGATTTTCAAATCCTTGGAGCTGACATGATCTTTCAGAAAGGTTTTAAAACCTTCAAATACTGATACCATCTGTCTCACAACACCTTTTACATAAGATAAAAATCTTTATCTTCTTGGTACTTAGAACTCATATAATATTATAAAGAGATAACATATTTCCTTAGAGCTTCAACACATTCTTCAAGTGTAGATAATTGAGTTTGGAAAGATTTAACTTCATCCACCATCACTACGACAAAGGTAGAGACATTATAGTCCAGAGATAGTTCAGAGGACCTTTCCATGTGTCTCAATTCTTCAACAAAGTAAATCCTTAACCAAGCAACATAATTACTCAAAAACACTTTCATCTCTACCTTTAAGGAAGCTAAATCATCCCTAGTGATCATATCAGCAGGAGAAATCCCAACAGGTGCACTTTCAGATACTATTCTAGTCTCCGAGTCATTCATAATCAATTTAATTAAAGATACCAGTGAAGCTTCCATTTTCCTTATTTATTCCAAAAAATTGATTATGAGATCAGACATGAGCTTGTCCAGATCATGCATTATGAACACATCTTTAGGTAACAACTCAGTCTGAATATCATAATTTGTTTTTGACCTATGGAGGGATGCATCATTATCACAATCTGGATAGTCCAATCCACAAACCACAAAACCTAGGTCTTCTGCCCAATCCGCAATTTCAACAGCCTCTGAAACACTACCAAATCTTGTTTGATGCTCCCCTTAACTGGTGCATTCTCTTGTACAGCAAGACCATTCTCAACTGGTCTTTCTTCTTTAGAAGAATCTTCTACTATCAACTCCATCATTGTAACAGCTTCAACAGAAGGAGGCTCCTCTAGATTAGGAATAGGTCCTTCCATCTCACCCAATACTTCTTGAACATGCATAACCGAGCATCCAATCAATGGACTCAGACTTAAGAAAGAAGAATCAGATGCTTCAGATTTTTCCTTTTCTTCTTCATTATTAGGGACTGACTGGTCTTCCTAATTAGAAGGAGATTCTTCATCTTCAAAATCTTCCTTTCCTGAAGATACAAATTCTACAACAGGACTTGGGGGAAAGTCCAGATCACTTCGATTATCCATAGAAGTCTCATCTTCATTATTCTCATCATTGTACTCAGGTTCTTCTTCATCAGGTCCTTGAACCAGATCCCTCACATCCTTAGGCCTTAAAAGATGATTCATAAGATTGAATTTATCATACACCTTCTTATCATCATTAACCCATTATCCTCTCCGTGGGTTCCAGCTTATCTTCATATATTAGAAAATTGTGCTTGTGATATATAAATTTTTCTTTACTACCATTGTCTCATCCTAACACTCAGCTACTCCTTTCACTTTGATAATCATTGAGATCAACATAGAAAAGAATATATCATTAGTCTTTGATTTTGTTCTGATCATATCCCCCATTTGAAACATTAGAAATCTTCACAAATTCACTTTCACACAATGTCTTAAGATATGTAGGAGATAGATATCTTGATATCCTAAATTTGCAATGTCCCCTCTCCATGGTAATAAGATATGATGAACAAATTTGAACAACAATTTTTCCTCTGCATCCATTTCAGCAGCCACCACTTTTCTTTCATTGGAACTACCCATGAGCTCTTCTAGGGAAGTTTCATAAACAAATATATCACTTGTAGGTGGTATTTCTTTCGAGATATATCCAGAAACACCCTAGTGTGGAACCTTCAGGAATTCAACCCACTCAACGAATAAAAAATATATCTCTTTTCCATTCACAAAATAAATCACTCGGTTCTCATCTTCTTATTTCTCAAAACTCAGAAACTCATCAAATTGTTTCACTATATTCAGATAGTAGGGACCATTGTAGTTCGAATAGTAATCTACCCACTTTTGATCTACCAACATCTTGAGCACTAACGATTTTATAGCCAACAATCATTCCACAAAAAAAATATTTTTGGAGAAAAATACCTATATTTTGAAAATGATGATTCACAAGTTTCCTTCCTGATCTTGTTCTATAATTCTACCACTTTCTTCTGGAGCAGACTTCTGCTTCTTTGCATTCGGCTCATTAATGTCGACTTTAATGGTAGGAAGTTTGGTTTTTTCCATCTCTAGTTCGAGGGATTAAGGGTTTTCAAGAGATTTAGGAGCTATGGTTTGAGGTTAAAGGGATTGAAGCTTGGTGGATTGAGAAGTAACTAAGACTTGATTTATCATTTAGGAATCATAAATAAAATAAAATATCATATGTATAAAAAATTCGGATTGTGGCGGCAGAAAGAAGTTTAAAATAGTGCATAGTCATCGGTAGGGTTCATCGGTGAGAATTACTATCAGTGAGGTCTATCGGTGAGGGTTTACATTGGTGAGGTCTTCACAGTAGTGAGGTTTTCACATCGGTGAGGTTTTCACATCGGTCAGGTTTTCACATCGGTCAGGTTTTCACATCGGTGAGGTTTTCACATCAGTGGGGTTTCCACATCGGTGTGGTTTTCTACTGATCAAGGATTATCATTCCTACCTCATGTATAATGTAACTTAACCTATCCGAACGTAGAGGTTTGGTGAAGATGTCAGATAATTGATGTACAATACCTATAAATTCAAGAGTAATATCACCTTTTTGGTAATGATCTCTCAAAAAGTGGTGTCATACATCAATGTGTTTGGTCCTAAAGTGAGATACATGGTTCTTTGAAATGTTTATTGCACTAGTGTTATCACAGTTAATAGAAACATGCTTAAAATCATATCCACTGTTCAAAATAGTGTGTTTCATCCACATAATTTGTCCACAAAAACTACCATCAGCTATATACTCTGCTTCGGCAGTAGACAAAGCTATAGAATTCTTCTTCTTACTACACCAAGATACTAAGTATTTTCATAATAAATGGAAGGTTTCAGTTGTGATTTTTCTATCCAACTTGCATCCAGCAATGTCATGATCTGATTAACTCATTAATTCAAAAAATTATCCTTTTAGATTAAAAAAACCAAAATTTATAGTTTGTTTAAGATACTTAAAAATTATTTTAACAACAAGTAAATGAGATACTTTTAGATTATCTTGAAATATTTCACACATACATACAATAAACATAATATCTG
Organism: Viscum album; assembly: GCA_963277665.1. Taxonomy (NCBI): domain Eukaryota; kingdom Viridiplantae; phylum Streptophyta; class Magnoliopsida; order Santalales; family Viscaceae; genus Viscum; species Viscum album. Next base: position 68,447,935 of record OY728128.1, read on the forward strand.
GTCGACTAGCAGTAAGGTAAAGTAAGCCTCAAATAATACCTCTGTAATTGGTTTGATCCACTGGTTTTCCAGTTTCATCTGCTTCCAATTTACACATTGTACTCATAGGAGTATCAATTTTCTTAGTACTATCCAATCCAAATGGTTTTTAAAAGATCCTTGGTATATTTACATTGATTAAAAATAATACCATTTTCATTTTGAAAAACATGAAATCCAAGAAAATACTTGAGTTCTCCCATTAAACTAATTTCAAATTCATTTTTCAAACTCTTTGAAAAATCAGTACATAAATAATGTTTAGAAGATCCAAAAATAATTTCATTATCATATATTTTGTACTATTAAAACATCTATATAATTATTTTAATAAAAATATTTGGATCAAAAATCCCTTTAGTAAATTTTTTAGAAATAAGAAAATTACTAAGTCTATCAAACCAAGCTCTTGAAGCTTGTTTCAAATAATATAATTCTTTATTTAGCTTGAAAAAATTATTTGGAAAATGAGGATTATAAAATCCAGGTGGTTTCTCAACAAAAACATCTTCAATTATAAAAACATTGAGAAAAGCACTTTTGACATCCATTTGATATATCTTGAAATTTAGATGAGCTACATAGGCATGTAAGATCCTAATGGATTCTAATATAGATACAGGTGAAAATGTTTCCTTGTAGTATATTCCTTCCTCTTAACTATATCCTTGCGAAACTAACCTATCTTTGTTTCTAACTATGTTTCCAGACTCATCAACTTTGTTTCTAAAAACCCATTTAGTGCCTATTGTCAATGTGTCCATGGGTATATAAACTAATTCCTAGAATTTGTTTCTTTCAAATTGATTTAACTCTTCTTCAATATACATTACCGAAAATTTGTCATTGATTGCATCATTGAAATTTTTATGTTCTAGATGTGAATGAAATGCTTGATGTTCAACATTGTTTCATAGAGAAGCTCTAGTATGTGTCCCTCAATCAAGATTACCAACAACAGAATCCAAAGGATGATTCATTAGATTCATACTTTATCTAGTAAAGGTAGGACTAGAAATTTTAGGTTCATCTATAGGTTTGGGTTCAATAGAAGCAGATTCTGGAATATGTCCAGAACTGGTTGTTTTTACAGCAGGTTCTTTTGTTTTATCATTAAGGTCCAGAACAGTCGAATCTTCTTTATGATTTTCAAGAGAAAAATTAGTTTCATGTTGATCTGTTTCATCAAACTTGATGTGAATATATTATTCCTCAAATATGGTTCTTTTTTTAAAGACTCTATAAGATTTTCTAGTTAATGGATAACCAATAAAAATTCCTTCGTCACTTTTAGAAGCAAACATTTGAAAATTATCCTTTGTATTAAGGATAACGTATGTGCATCCTAAGACTCTAAAGTATCTAACATTAGGTTTTATATTGTTCCACAACTCATAAGGGGTATTTTTAATAATAGGTCCAATCACGACTCTATTGATAATATAACAAGCTTTATTCATAGCTTCTGCCCAAAAGTAAATAGGCAGGTCATACTCATTAAGCATATTTCTTGAAATTTCATGCAGGGTTTGATTTCTTCTTTCTACTACACCATTCTTCTGAGGTGTTCTAGGGGAATAATGTTTTGATTATAGCCATCATTTGAGCCGTAAGAATCAAACTCATGATTTTCATACCCACGACCATGATCACTTCTTAGGATTCTAATCTTAAGTCCACTAAGGTTTTCTACAAATTGGGAGTATTTGAAAAATAAGAACAAGATTCACTTTTGTGAGCTAAGAAGTATACCCAAGTATATCTAGAAAATTTATATACTAAGTCATAGACATAGTTCTTCCTATTTTTTCTAGAAACTCTAGAAGGTCCAAAAAAGTCTATGTGAACCATCTCGAGAGGTTGAGAAGTTGAAACTTCTTTCTTGGATTAAAAAAAAAATTATGTTGTTTCCCCTTTTGACAGGGATTACAAACTTTTTCAGTTGGGAATTCATGTTTAGGTTGGTCTCTAACAATGTTTTTCCTTGTAAATTTTCTATGTGAATAAATGTTGCAGTGTCCTAATCTTCTGCGCCAAAGACATGATTCTTTATGAAAAGAATTTTAACAAGTAACATTTTTCTTGGCAAAAGAATTTAAATCAACAACATAAAAATTTTCATTTCTCAAGGAAGAAAATACTAAAGGAATTTTAGAGTTAAAAACATTGAAAGATTCATTTTCAAACTTAACATTAAAGCCATCATCAATTAACAGTGAAATAATTAATAGATTACACTTAATTACAACAAAAAATAAAACTTTAGAAATTAAAAATGAATTAGTGTTACTGATCTGGCCTAGGACGATGATTTTTCCTTTATAATTATCACCAAAGGTGACATATCCTCCATCAAACTTTATTAAGATTTTAAATAATGAGTAGTCTCCAAACATGTGCCTTGAACATCCACTATCCAAATACCATACCTTCTTGTGAGAACACTTCAAACAGGTTTCCTACAAAATAGTTTTAGATGGAAAATGATTTTGGTACCCAGATCTTCTTGGGTCTAGATAGGTTATCAAGTTAAACATTAGGTACCAAAATATGTTTTATGGGTATCAAATAATTTATAGAATCAAATGTTTTCTAAATATAGACTTTATTTGATCTATAATAATGTGAATAACTAGTTTAGGCATATGAATTTCCTATACTATAACTAGGATAATTTTTTCCATATTTTCGAATAAATCTATTTTTTGTAAACTGTCTCTATCCAGGTTGGTATCCCAAACCAGTATTGTTCTTTGGTGCCACTTGTTTACCTAAATTTTTTTTAAGGGTATCATTTCCATTTGTGAACTTTTCTATATCCTTTCTTAGTTTCACATTAGACAATTTCAGTTCAATATTTTCCTTAAACAATTTCCCATTCTTTTCCATTTCAATCTCAGTGGAAGATTTAACATTGGCAGTGAGAGCATGCTGTTTCTTTAAGGCCTTGTACTTTTCCTTAAGTTCATTACATGTTTCTTATAGAATGTTACAATATTCAAACAGTTCCTCACTAGACATGTTTTCAGATTCAGAATCAGAGTCAACTCTGGAATAGTATGAATTTAAATCAAGAGTTTCTAGTGTTTCCTCAAAGGTGTTTGTCATAAATCACATGTTAGATTTAAGAGAATATTTATCCTTAGAAGAATCAGAATCTATTGAAGTGTATTTATAAGCACTCCAAGTTTCGTTCATTGCTTTCTTATACTTGTTGTCCTTGCAGTCATGTTTCTTCTTGAACTTCAATTTTGGACAGTCTTCTTTAACATGTCCTTTCCTTTTTCAACCGTAGTAGATAACATCATCACTCGTATTATCTTTCATCCAGTCCTTCTTCCAGTGACCCTTGTTATCATATCTACCTTTTTAGTTTGATTTCCTGAAGAATTTATTATTCCTATAGAATTTCTTAAATCTTCTGGATATCTGAGCCATCTCAGAATCACTATCAGAGTCTGAACATTCACTTGCTGAGCTTTTAGTTAGTATGTGAACTTTCTTCATATCCTCACTCTTTGAGGTAGTATATCTAAAAGCCATTAACTTACTTTTTGGTTCATCATCTTCTTCCTTATTCACCTTGAGTTATTCCTCATACATCATAAGATTACCAATAATCTCCTTAACAGGATGTGAACTTATATCACATGATTATCTTATTGAGACAGATGTGCCTCTCCATCATTCTGGAAGACAACTTAATATTCTCATAATTTGTTCCATTGTTGGAACAGTCTTTCCAAGTGAACTCATGGTATTGAAAATCTCAATAAACCTGTGGTACATGTTAGAAATGGGTTCATTAGGTCTCACCTTAAAATTATCATATTTAAGAGTATAGGTAATCGGCCTAATTTCATTCACTTTGGTTGTTCCCTTATGGGAAACAGCCAAAGTGTCCCAGATTTCATATGCAGTTTTTCAAGCATATATTCTATTAAACTCTTCATCTCCGAGAGCACAATACATGGCATTCATAGCTTTACAATTATTATTATAAGAAATTTTAGTAGGTTCATACCAAATAGTTCTATCAGTTTCTGGAATTTTATATTGAGTGTCTATTGTAGTCCAGATATCAAATACCATACTCTCTAGATGAATTGTCATCTAAAATTTCCACCTAACATAATTTGTACCATTAAAGAAAGGTGGCATGTCTTTAGAATCACCTTCTAGTCTATTTTCTATAACTAAAAAGTAGGAAATATATTTAGGGAGAAAAAATTTAGAACTAATAGAAATTTAAGATCAATAAATATACAAATTAAATCACAGTTCAAAAAATAGAGTATTTTGAAAACTTTGATATTTAATAACAAACCTCTAATACCAAATGTTGGTCATAGTGGATACTCAATGGGGGGGGGTGAATTGCGTTCCAATTAAAATTTATGTTAAAATTATTTCTCTTAAAATCCCCCTATTTTAAAACAAGTTAAACTGTAGTGAATATATATCGACTGTGATTATTCAATTAGTTTCTCAAAGATTGTTTAAGTGTCAGTTAATTTAATCAGAATATTAAATTAACTTTTGAAACTAACTTACTGATTGATAATAAATATAAAAACATGCTAATTTAACTATCAAAGTTACTTTAAAAACAAATTTTATTTCAATTTAATTAGCATCGAAATATGAAATATATATATATAGTATACTTTTAAACTCAATCAAAGAAGCACAACAGATGTAACCAAGAGGTTTAGTAACAAGATGAGAATTAGAACTCTCAAAAAATTTATATAAATTTGATCCACACCCTAGATCAGGGTAAATAATAGTACAAAAGACTATCCAGGTAAAAAGACCTCTACCATAGTTATTCGTGGGAAAACAAACAACAGCTCACAAGCTGTCCATGTCTTACATGACCTCTACCACTGTCCATAATGGGATACAAGAGAGTTATAGAGTTTGAATGAGGATTTATAAATCCTCCATCTTAGCATTTGATATAGTGTGTGTATGAAATATAAAGAGTATACACACTTCTCGAAATGTAAATGAGTAAAGCACAATAGAGCTAAATAGATAGAAATCTGTTTATATTGCTCTATGTGTTTTGAGTGAATCTATAGACTACTTTGATTGATGTAAATGAAGCTCTGATTCATTCTCTTGTTTTTTTTGAAAATCAAAGGGTCCTTTTCTTCAAGCTCATTTTGATCAGCTTGAGTGCATGAGGAGTTCGTTCTAGTTATTCACTCTTGACTGAGGTGCATCTTGTGTTCTCCTCTAGAATGAATGGCTTTGTGTATGTCCAGTGCTCTTCCCGTATGAATGTATCTTTTTCTATTGTGTGAATGCACCACGTTTTCAATGTTGTTCAGCCTTTTCTTTTAACACCCTTCGCATACCTTCTTAGTTCTTGATTCAACTCTTTTGTGTGCTCCTTCCCGGTCTTTTTCCTTTCTTTTATAGTTATGAGCTCTGGTAAAAAATTGATTACATTTTTCATGGGTACTAGGTAAGGTTCCCTGACATTCCAACAAGTAACATTAAATATCATTAATTACATTAAAAACATCAAATGTAACAGTTGCATAATAAATAAAATTGAGATTATAGAGTTTGACTGGTTATGCTTTTGTTAGTAGACTTCTGTTGTTAGATGTGTCATATTGGACTTTGTGTAGCAGTGACCTTCTGTTAGTTGATCTTTGTCTATCAGTAGCTCTTTGATCATGTATCGGTATCTCCTTGTATTGGTATCTATTTAAACTTTTATCTATAGGTTTTGGTATTGGCAGCTGTTTGATCTTGTATCATTAGCTCTATATACCAATAACTTCATATATCAGTAGACTTTGCTTCTATCGGTAGACTTCGCTTCTATCAATAGCTCATTTTGTATCTGTAGCATCATAGTGGTAGACATGTTCATATCAGCAGACTTAATCTATCGATAACTCTGGTGTAACCATAGCTTATTTCAGTATAATTTTATTCTATACATATAGGTAGCTCCGTTTGATTCCAGTGAAGTATATATATCGGTAGACTTATGCATACCAGTAGACTTGTTCTATCGGTAGCTAAGTTTTTGTCGGTAGCTATCTGTATTAGTGGATGATCCATCAAACGTGAATTCTGGATGACTTATACTATAAGGACCCAGACTTAAACCTTACTTTATCGTGATTTAATACAAGATTACACATTAAGGATCTTTTCAGGTTTAGAGTTTTAGAGAATTAGATCATGAAACATTCATTACATTCCACATTTAAACAAAGTGGTTACATAAAAGATAGTATTCATTCTTCCCATCAACGGAAACATATTTAAAATAAATCATGGATTCTTTCTTGACACATCCTTGACACTATCATCACATCACGTACCGTTCCCTTGACATGTGAAAAATATTTTAAAAACATGGGATGAGCATAAAAAATCTCAGTATGGGATATAAAAATATGGAAAGGAAACAGGAGTTCATATATACATAAGAATGAAATCATACTTTTCCCATAAAACATAGGCACTTTAACATACCTCATCAAATCATGAATAAATCATTGAAATCATAAGACATTAAAGGTAAATTGAGACATTCATAACATTCTTACGTTGGGAGTAACCCTCTTGGTTACGTTTGGAATACCCATCACAGTATATTCCCTATATCTCTTCGGAGAAACCTTAACGTTTCACTCCATCGCATTACCCAATACATTGGAGAGCTATATCGGGCTCACCCACCCTTAGTCTATCACGGAACCATCTGTCTTCATAATAATGCCCAAGAATCTCAACATAATCGTATCACATAAAACATGCATAAAGGAAACATAACATTTCCACCTTTCAATCACATGATATCAATACAACACATTGATATAAAAACATTATGAAAACTATATCCAATACCAAAATAAAAGAAAAGTAAAACATGGTATTTATTTTTCTTTAAAAAAGGTATGGCTTGTAGAGGAAGCTGAAACTCAAATAATGGTCACGGCGGTGGAGAAGTCGTTGTCGCCACATACGTATGACAAAAAGATTCACTTTTTTCGTTTAGTAAACTCTTTGTATAAAAAAAGAATCCTTTTGAATAAATGTAAAAGTCAACGGGGTTTATACACCGTATAAAAGAAGGTTGTGTATAAAACAAAATATGCCTCAATGAAAGGAGATTGAGACGATGTCCCATACAAAGATGATATCCTTGGTTTAAGGATAAATCAATTACATAATTATGTGTGACAAACGAATACAACAAATATAAGTGGATATTAAGTGTAAAATAGTCAAAGGTCATTCAAACATATTCAAAGGATGACATATTCAATAACTACATGTTGAACCAAAATAAATTGAAATTGGGTTAAGAAGTTCCCTCGGTAAAATTCGACAGCCTAACGACGTCACATAAAATATTAGAAAAAGAGTTGATGAGAGAGATAAAGGATATCTCATCACTTGGACATAAAATTTACTTCAATAAGTATATAGAAGAACATATCCCAACATTAAAATTTGTAAATTAAAAGACCCAACCAATGAAGACTTTTTAAAAGAGGAGGATGAAAGGTTCCCTTAACGACATGTGTATCTTTCGAAACATATTCCCCGTGAAAGAAGGAAAATAAAAACTTGATGTAAATACTCATAAATGAATGAATATTACACAATGAGTAAAATAATGGTCAGTACATACACCAATCAATAGAAATTGTGGAAAATGTAGCATAAATCTCACGGGAGTAAAAGTGAGATGAAAAATCCCATACGAAAACTCGGCAGCCTAACGACGCCACTTAAAACTTCCAAATTTGGATCGATGAGAGAGAAGAGGGTCTCTCATCATATGAACATAAAAATTACAGTAAGAGTAATATAAAAGAACATCCCAATAACATGAAATATGATCTTAGAAGAATGAAAAAAAAGAGTGTACTTAAAAAGAAAGAGAGGAGTATAATCCCTTACCTCAAGTCCAACTTGTCTTGTTTGTTTCTTTATATTCCTGAATAATAAACTTTGGTAAATTAATAATTGCCTAAGTACCTCCTTTAGAGATTATTATTCATTTAATATCACATATTATAATTTTATAATAATTGTTTAATAATGTTAGTTCATATCAGACGTTTTTGCTGATGTTTGGTACATGAGTCAAAAATTGAATTTGTTGGAAAATAATTTTCCATGTAGTTATAGGTACATCATATCCAGAATTGTATTGATGTTTTAAATATCATATATATCCATTATATATTCATTTTATACTATTCCATATCATTTGGAGATAAAAATTAAAAGCACCGTTAATGGAGACGGTAGGCCGTACGTATGCATGAACGCTACTTTTATTTTTTTTCATATTAATTGAATTAAAACAAAATGAGAGATATATATAAGTTATAATTCCATAATGATATCCATAATTTAGATATAATATATTACATATATATCCATTATATATATGTACTTATAATATTACATAACATTTTGAGATAAGAAATGAAATGTACCGTTCATGGAGACGGTAAGCCGTACGTACGCATGAATGCTGCTTCCATTTCAATTTCATATTTAATGTAATTAAAACATAATGATACATAATAGTATTTTAATTCCAGTATGGTATCATATATAATATCATTAAATCCATACTTTATACATCCCACATATGGCATTAACGAATCACATCACTTTGAGGGGGCGGTAGTCCGCACTTCCTTAAATGAAGATATCACGTTTACCCATAATGGAAGCCATAAAGGTATGACCAAAATGAAAAATACAGAAGCTTAAGGAAAACATAAAAATATTATATATCATATATAAATATAGTGTCATCTTAAAGGCCACCTTTGAAGGTGTTAAAAGAATGTTGAACAATCATCGTTTCGGGAGGCCGAAATTCGCCATCCACGGAAACAGTATGTTCATTAACCATTAGATGTAGTTGTGTGAAAGAGTAGCTCGAATCCTTCTTATAAAAACATCCTAGTATATTTATTATAATGTATTTGTTACAAAAGAAATTAATAAAAAGTGTTTAGGGGGTTGGAGAAGAAAAATAAAACAAAAGCACTCAAGTGAAGACTTTACCTTAAAATCGGGTAACTCCCTTTGGTTTGAGCTCAAAGGCTTCCTTGGGAAGATTTCGGCCCAAAGTGAGGCCTCAAGGAGTTAGAGAGGGAATTGGAGAGACAAACTTTACAGGGGTTGGACGAGCCAAAGGCTTTGGGAGTGTGGGTAAGGAGGTAGAGGTGGGGGCCTTTTATAAGAGGAGAGGAGGGGCACTCTTGGAAAGTAAGCAAATGTTACTTTATTTGAAAATGGTATTCGGATTTAAGAGGTCCCAAATTGATGTGTTTCGAGTATAAGGTGATAAGGGTTATAAATACACTCATACAATAGGTTTTGGACATGTGTAGGTCTTAGATATTACATTATCTATCCATTTTATTTAAATCGTTAAATAATGAGGTCATCGTTGCATCATCATGATGTCATAAATAATTTAATTTATTTAATGTCTAAAAATTATAATAAAACTACTATTATGTAGGAAATATTTTAAGATTTTCAATGAATATTTATAGTCAAAAATATGATTTGTATAACCCCATGTAAAAATTGTTTTAGTAAAACATTTCATGTTTGTATCATTTTTACTTTAACTTTAAATAAAAAGATATTAATGTCATTTTCCAACCAAAGTGGCTTCATGGGGTCGCCATGTTGACCCATGGGTTTTCTTGGTCGGCCATGACACATACAATGATGTTAGGACATGTGTCAAGTTCAGTTCATATTATTAAAACATTATTTTTACCTTAAACTACACTAATTACCTCTAATCGCGATTAAAAACTTAATAAGTTACTATTCACCAAAAAATTATTTTTATCCCATTGAACCACATTTTACTTGTTAATGAAAATCATGTATGTCGGATTTTTGGAATTCAACACACAAATATGGCAAAATTTCATTTAAACGGAAAAATCAGTTTTTATAAGTACCACTTAGTGGTTTCACTATTCATCAAAAATTGAAGTTTTTCAGAAAATTCCCAAAAATTCACCCTAAGCTATATTTGATATTCCGAATTCAAAAATGAAGTCTATTGTACAAAATTCAAATCATATAAGTCACATTAATTTATTTAATAATTAATTCCTGTTGTCATAGCAAATAGCGTGTTTTTATGAAACAATAAGTATCAAAAGATTGACACTAGTTTAAGTCTGATTTCAAAGTGAAACTAATATCAACAACCAATATTAGATTTCATGGTAAAAATATATTCTAATTTCACTTTAAAACCAATTCAAATGATAATATAATCATATAAATAAATTAGATTAAAAAGAGGTTTCGAATTAAAATACAACATTTTACACTATTCCTTAAAAAAATGAACTTTATCAGAAATATACAAAAAATTTACAAAAAGTAAATTATGATGCCCCAATACATAAGAAGAGTTTTATTTGCTCCAAAAGTATGTATAAGAGTGAAAAAAACTATATTTAATGACGGTTCTCCATCAAAAGGCGATAAGTGAACCTTTAGTGAAAACTAGGGCATATACGCCTAAAATTGAATTATTTCCATTTTTTATGCCTTTATCCTTTATTGGATAAATGTAAAAAAATTTAAAAACATATATAATCATATTTTAGTTATTTCTATCCATTACCTCCAATACAATGGCTACATGTTAACTACGATTTAAAATAATATTATTTTATTATTCGAGTGCAACGTAAGATTCCCAAAAACTCGTTTTTGCGTGTTGGGTACGCCATCGAGCATAGCGTCCCCTTTAAAGTCATATTAATATTTTATTCACAAATATCGTTAAATATGAAAATTTCATATTCTTTATTTACCTTGGGTGTTACGTCCTTCCCCCCTTTTGGGAATTGCATCCTCGCAATTTTTAAAATTGAGCTTGAAACATCCTTGAAAGTCCCACATCATAACACGAGTCGGTAAAACAATCACTTTAAAAGAATGGGAGAGAAGTAAAAATGTCACCCGAGTTAACCCATACTAGGATTCCAAGTATGAAAATATGGATATGGAGGAGAAAACAAAGGGTCATGTTCTGATGGAGAGTGATTGTAAACATGTCTAGGAGAAAGTTAACCATAAGAAAATCACAAACTTGTGATGGGTTAAACGGTATTCGATTCCCCAGTAGGAAAAGTTAATTGACAACATTTTAGTTTTAAGTTACTTTTTATTGAGGAATTTATTCATAAGGAAACATAATCACTTATCATGTTGAGTTTAAAATTTTACTAGATTCCTTAATCAAACTCATATTTTTTCCAAAAGACGTGTATTTAGGGAGACTTGTTCGCATTAAGAGTACTATAATCAACTTCTAGAGAATCACCTAATCCACAATATAAAACTATATACTTCCCATGTATTTAGACTCTAACCAAAACCAAAACCAAAAAGGTTAGTACATGATCAGATAATCCAGAAAAGGATAACCCGTTAAAAAGAAAATCGATGCATAATCTCCAAAATTTGTCCAACAAAACCCAAAGTTCAACGAGGACCATCCGATAAAAAATTTGTCCATAAAATTATTCAATGTAAACCAATATAAGATTGAAACCCAAATATTTGAAGTATTTATTCACATAGTCTTCCATGTTAAATGGTAACATTTATCGCTAAACAACATCAGTTGCTCCTAAAGTCTCGTATTGAAAAGTAATTAACCTAATCACATATCCTCCATGATAGGTTAATCATTTTCATAAATAACCCAAAATCAACTTACTCTTAATTCATAAAATAATATAACTAAAAATAATCAATCAAACTAACCAGGGACTTCATGTAGTCCAGTTGTAGGCGATAAATACCAGTTGCACTTTGGTTGTGGGTACGATTCTCGCAGCTTTGTCCGACGCGACGGGTTGTCACACGGTCTGCGTGTTGTCCTTTTTCCAAAACTATATAATGCTTAAATAATTCCCCAAAAATAGAAAAAATCATAAAAAATGATCATAACATATTTTATCCTCATGTTTATCTCATGCCTTTCATTTTCAGCATATCATATAATAACACATAATTACCTCAAAAGTAAGGATCATATAAACTCTAATGGTTACCTTTATAATTATTACTTGAACTTCCACATCGATTGGTCATCTCGTACATGATGCATTACAGAACATACCAAGGTTCAAGTGGTTGATGATGACTCCTTGATATTTGGTTTAGAACAACCACGAGTTTCCTCATTGAATCCTCCATTTTATCTAGTAACTTAATCAGAGAACCACCACAGTTTCCTTCAAACTGTTGTCTCTTTGGTGCCTGCTAGATCAATCCATTCACTAAAAATAGAAATGTCAGTGTGAGTATATCAACAAAACCATCATGTACTAATGATGAATGTAAACACTAAGATATACTTACTCATTCATTTTATCTAAAACTAGGACTCTTTCTGAAATCCTAACCATTATGGTAATGTCACTTATGCTTAAAGAATAACCTAACCTCTAAAGTTATCTAAACCGACCTCTCATACCGACTATAAGGCCCCAGCCTTAAACCTTACTTAATCATGAGTTAATACAAGATTACACATTGAGGATCTTTTCAGGTTTAGAGTTTTAGAGAATTAGATCATGAAACTTGCATTAAATTCCACATTTAAACAAAATGGTTACATAAAAGACAGTATTCATTCTTCCCATCAACGGAAACATATTTAAAATAAAACATGTATTCTTTCTTGACACATCCTTGACACTATCATCACATCACGTACCTTTCCCTTGACCTGTGAAAAACATTTTAAAAACATGGGATGAGCATAAAAAAGCTCAGTAAGGGATATAATAATATGGAAAGGAAACATGAGTTCATATATACATAAGAATGAAATCATACTTTACCCATAAAACATAGGAACATTAACATACCTCATAAAATCATGAATAAATCATAGAAATCATAAGACATAAAAGGTAACTTGAGGCATTCATAACATTCTTACATCAGGAGTTACCCTCTTCGTTACGTTTGGAATACCCATCATAGTATATTCCCAAAATCTCTTCGGAGAAACCTTAAAGTTTCACTCCTTCGTGTTACCCAATGAATTGGAGAGCTATATCGGGCTCACCCGCCCTTAGTCTATCACGGAACCACCCGTCTTAATAATAATTCCCAAAAATCTCAACATAATCGTATCACATAAAACATGCATAAAGAAAACATAACATTTCCACCATTCAATCACAGGATATCAATACAACACATTGATATAAAAACATTATGAAAACCATTTCCAATACCAAAATAAAAGAAAATTAAAACATGGTATTTATTTTTCTTTAAAAATATGTATGGCTTGTAGAGGAAGCTGAAACTCAAATAATGGTCACGGCGGTGGAGAAGTCATTGTCGCCGCATACGTACGACAAAAACATTCCCTTTTGTCATTTAGTAAACACTTTGTATAAATAAATATTCCTTTTGAATAAATGTAAAAGTAAAATGGGTTTATACACTGTATAAAAGAAGGTTGTGTATAAAACAAAATATGCCTCAATGAAAGGAGATTGAGACGATGTCCCATACAAAGACGATATCCTTGTTTTAAGGATAAATCAATTACATAATTATGTGTGACAAACGAATACACGAAATATAAGTGGATATTAAGTGTAAAATAATCAAAGGTCATTCACACATATTCAAAGGATGACATATTCAATAACTACATGTTGAACCCAAAGAAATCGAAATTGGGTTAAGAAGTTCCCTTGGTAAAATTCGACAGCCTAACGCCATCATATAAAATATTAGAAAAAGAGTTGATGAGAGAGATAAAGGGTATCTCATCACTTGGACATAAAATTTACATCAATAAGTATATAGAAGAACATATCCCAACATTACAATATGTAAATTAAAATACCCAACAAAAGACGTCTTTTAAAAAGAGGAGGGTGAAAGGTTCCTTTACCGACATGGGTATCTTTCGAAACATACGCCCCGTGAAAGAAGGAAAATACAACATTGTTCTAAATAATCATAAATGAAAGAATATTACACAATGAGAAAAATAATGGTCAGTACATACACCACTCAAAAGAAATTGTGGAAAATGTAGCATAAATCTCACTTGAGTAAAAGTGAGATGAAAAATCCCTTACGAAAACTCGGAAGCCTAACGACGCCACTTAAAAGATCCAAATATGGATCAATGAGAGATAAAAGGGTCTCTAATCATATGAACATAAAAATTAAAGTATGAATAATATAAAATAACATCCCAATAACATGAAATATGAGCTTAGAAGGAATGACATAAAAGAGTGTACTTAAAAAGAAAGAGAGGAGTAGGATCCCTTACCTCAAGTTCCACTTGTCTTGTTCGTTTCTTTATATTCATGAATAATTAACTTTGGTCAATTAATAATTGCCTAATTACCTCCTTTATAGATTATTATTCAGTTCATATTACATATTATAATGTTATAATAATTGTTTAATAATGTTAGTTCATATCAGACGTTTTTGCCGATGTTTGGTACATGAGTCAAAAATTGAACTTGTTGGAAAATAATTTTCCATGCAGTTATAGTTACCTCATATCCAGAATTGTATTGATGTTTTAAATATCATATATAACCGGTATATATTCATTTTATACAATTCCATATCATTTGGAGATAAAAATTATAAGCACCGTTCATGGAGACGGTAGGACGTACGTACGCATGAACGCTACTTTCATTTTTTGTCATATTATTGGAATTAAAACAAAATGAGAGATGTATATATGTTATAATTCTATAATGATATCCATAATTTAGATGTAATATATTACATATATATCCATTATATATATATACTTATAGTATTACATATCATTTTGAGATAAGAAATGAAATGTACCGTTCATGGAGATGGTAAGCCGTACGTACGCATGAACGCTACGTCCACTTCTATTTCATATTTAATGGAATTAAAACATAATGATACGTAATAGTATTTTAATTCCAGTATGGTATCATATATAATATCATTAAATCCATCATTTATATGTCCCATATATGGCATTAACGAATAACATCACTTTGAGGGGGCGGTAGTCCGCACTTCCTTAAATGAAGATATCGCGTTTACCCATAATGGAAACCATAAAGGTATGCCCAAAATGAAAAATACAGAAGCTTAGGGAAAACATAAAAATATTATATATCATATATAAATATAGTTTCATCTTAATGGCCACCTTTGAAGGGGTTAAAAAAATGTTGAACATTCATCGTTTCGGGAGGCCGAAATTCGCCATCCGCGGAAACAATATGTTTTTTAACCATTAGATATAGGTGTGTAAAAGAGTAGCTCGAATACTTCTTATTAAAACATCCTAGTATATTTATTATACTGTATTTTTTACAAAAGAAATGAATAAAAAGAGTTTAGGGGGTTGGAGAATCAAAATAAAACAAAAGGACTCAAGTGAAGACATTACCTTAAAATCGGGTAACACCCTTTGGTTTGAGCTCAAAGGCTTCATTGGGAAGAAATATTCCCAAAGTGAGTCCTCAAGGAGTTATATAGGGAAGTGGAGAGACAAAATGGGCAGGGGTTTGTCGAGCCAAAGGCTTTGGGAGTGTGGGTAAGGAGGTAGAGTTGGGGGCCTTTTATAAGAGGAGAGGAGGGGCACTCTTGGAAAGTAAGGAAATGTTACTTTATTTGAAAATGGTATTCGGATTTATGAGGTCCCACATTGATGTGTTTCTAGGATAAGGTGATAAGGGTTCTAAATCCACTCATACAATTGGTTTTGGACATGTTTAGATCTTATATATTACATTATATTTCCATTTTATTTAAATCGTTAAATAATGAGGTCATTGCTGCATCATCATGATGTCATAAATAATTTAATTTATTTAATGTCTAAAAATTATAAAAAAAATACAATGATGTATTAAATCTTTTTATCTTTCCAATTAATATTTATAGTCAAAAATATGATTTGTATAACCCCATGTAAAAATTGTTTTATTAAAACATTTCATGTTTGTCTCATTTTTAATTTAACTTTAAATAAAAAGATATTAATGTCATTTTCAAACCAAAGTGGCTTCATGGGGTCCCCAATTTAACCCATGGGTTGTCTTGGTCGGCCATGACACATCCAATGAGGTTAGGACATGTTTCAAGTTCATTTAATATTATTAAAACATTATTTTTACCTTAAACTACACTAATTACCTCTAATCGCGATTAAAAACATAATAAGTTACTATTCACCAAAAAATTATTTTTATCCCATTTAACCACATTTTACTTCTTAATGAAAACCATGTATTTAGGATTTTTAAAATTAAAAACACAAATATGGAAAAATTTCATTTAAACAGAAAAATCAGTTTTTATAAGTACCACTTAGTGGTTTCACTATTCATAAAAAAATGAAGTTTTTCAGAAAATTCCAAAAAATTCACCCTAAGCTATATTTGATATTCCAAATTCAAAAATGAAGTCTATTTTACAAAATTCAAATCATATAAGTGACATTAATTTATTTAATAATTAATTCCCGCTGTCATAGCCAATAGCGTGTTTTTATGAAACAATAAGTATCAAAAGATTGACACTAGTTTAAGTCTGATTTCAAATTAAAATTAATTCCAACGACCACTATTGGATTTCATGTTAAAAATATATTCTAATTTCACTTTAAAAAAAATTCAAAAGATAATCTAATCATATAAATAAATTAAATTAAAAATAGGATTCGAATTAAAATACAACATTTTACACTATTCATTAAAAAAATGAACTTTATCAGAAAGATACCAAAAATTTACACAAAGTAAATTTTGATGTCCCAATTCTTAAGAAGAGTTTTATTTGATCCAAAAGTATGTATACGAGTGAACAAAACTATATTTAATGATGGTTCTCCATTAAAATGTGATAAGTTAACCTTTAGTGAAAACTAGGGCATATACGCTTAAAATTGACTTATTTCCGTATTTTATGCCTTTATCCTTTATTGGATAAATTTAAAAACATTTAAAAACATATATAATCCTATTTTAGTTATTTCTGTCCATTCCCACCAATACAACGGCTACATGTTAACTACAATTTAAAATAATATTATTTTATTATTAGAGTGCAACGTAAGATTCCCAAGAAACTCATTATTGGGTGTTGGGTACGCCATCGAGCATAGTGTCCCCTTTAAAGTCATATTAATATTTTATTCACAAATATGGTTAAATATGAAAATGTCATATTCTTTATTTACCTGGGGTGTTACATATACACATTGGTAGATCAACTTATCGGGGACCATAGCCTATTGGTCACTATGTATATTAGGGACTATGTCTATTGGTAGTCTAAGTCTATCGGTAGATATAGGCATATCAGTGACTTAACACTTCTCTTTTATGCAGAACACATCCGATTGAGTTAGAATAAATTCAAAACTCATATAAACATAGATAAAAATTGATTAATATACTTCAGGGATTATATTAATATTATTATCAACATGATCATAGATTAAAAGAATTAATATATAGATAAAAACAATTTGGGATTATAAAAGATGGTGAAAGCATAATTGGGATTATCAAAACAGGTGAGGTCAACAAATTTTAACTATAAACCCTATGAAAGGGACATCCAAAAAAATTATTTCATTAATAATAACTCTAAATATATGAATCATAAAATACATTCATGGTCATTATATAAAAGACCTATAAGATTAAGGCAAAAAACAAGGCATTTGTCTAATAGAAGTAAAAAGGGAGACTGAAATCCAATACGTTCTTGAATTCCATCAGACAATGTATAAATTAATTTATAAAAGATATAAATTTATTATAAAAATGATAGAGAACAATATATATATATATATATATATAATACCATATCTAATTTCTATTGAACATTTATGACCACATTATTAATAATTTTACATCAATATCTATTTTGGGAAATAATTGATTTGTTTTTCAATTCTGTCATTACTTACTATTTTATCCCATTAAATTGATATTTATTTATTAATACCACAAATATAAAACCTGATATAAATATTATATACATTCATTATATACTTATTTATATTGAACTATTGAATTCAGTGATAAGAAATTAAATACAATGTTCTTGGGGATAGTCGGCCATATAAAAACATGAATAATGATTCTATTTTGTTTTTTTGGATTGATATAATGAAATTTAAATGATATTTTATAATCAGAGAATAATTTTTTATTTCATAGATATCAAATTTTTTAATAAAACCTATCCTTATTTTTTTCCATGTAAGCGGTGAATGAGCCTCATCACTTCACGAGGAATTTGTCAACCATAGACATGAGTGATGTTATTGTATTCCCTCAAAATAAAAATCACAAATGTGTTTGTTAAATAATAATTCAATATAGATAAAAATATAATAAATATGAATTATTCAGTAAATAATTTTAATTATTTCCAATTGTGGGATGTGGTAATCGAATACTGAATAACATCTATTCATGAGGCGGTAGTATGCCACACATATGAATGATGATTTAATAACACATTTAATGAAAGTCTGTATGGTTGTATACAATACATTGACAAAAAAATATATGAATAAGAAAAAATACTAAGGTTATTATATATAAATTGTAACATTATAATTTAATAAGGTGTAGAATAAAATAAAATATAGATGCATGTTGAAGAACATTACCATTTTTGGGGTATTATCCTTATGTTTGAACTAAATAATTGAAAAGAAGGATTTATGCTTATGATATGTATTTTTGAAGTATGTAAGTAAATTTTGGAAATGATTTCGAGTGGTATTGGTTTATTTAAATTGTTTTGCGGGTGTGAAGTGGGAAGGATTGTGTATATACTTTTCTATGTGGGGGTGAGGGCACAAAAATTATTGTGGAAAATAAATGACTATTTATGTTTTTAAAATTTAATGAATAGAAAACATTGACCGTTATATATTTTTAGAGGGTTAATATTTTATATATGGAATAAATTATTTTTTAAAAAAATTATTGAATATTTTTACCCATATATTTTTAGTTTAACCCATTGTAAACCCATTTTTTCCCGAACCACTATAATTAGTAGCTGGTAAATTAAAAATTCGATTATGTCAAAAATCATGTATAGAATATTATAAATTATAAATTATTATTTTTAAAAATATTTAATTTATTTTTATTAATTCCATACAAATTTATTCAATTTTTTTATTTAAAATTCATATTTTAAACTTGATGAGAAAGCACATTTTAATTTGAAAATTTTGAATTATTTAGAAAGTTTTAATATCAAAATATTAGTATATTATTTTTTATAGTGGAATAAAATTTATTAAAGGATATTAATTTGACCTAATTTTATATAAAATAAATTTAAAATATAATTTAAAATTTGGGAAAAATTAATAAAAAATTATGGTTTTATTTAACATTCAACATTTTTACTATTCATCAGAAAATGAAAATTATCATAATAATCAAAAACATTCAAGACAAGATAATAAATATATTATGATATAAAAAATTATTTTCTTATTTAATTTCTGAATACATTTTTCAAAAAAATAAATTTATTATATGTGTGAAAATAGGTGATAGTAATGGTTTTTTAGACAAATACAATTATAAGAATAAAATAATATTTATTGTTATTTATTTTCATGAAAAAAAGGGATTTTATAAATATTAAAAAAAATATAATAAATAAATTTTATGAAATTATTTATCCATAATTGATATTTTTAAATTATTTATATGAAAACACACATGTGCATGTAAATATAGTTTTCAATGAAAAATCGACATTAAATTTAAAAAAATAGATTTATATTAATTTTAAATTAATTGGTAAGAAAAAAATAAATGTTTTTTATAATTTTTTATTCAACATGTACATAATTAAGTTAAAATTATTTGTCATCTTCATTTTAATATATAGTTTAAAACACCATTTTAAATAACAATATTTTAACAATATGTCATGTTCATTTAAACACTATGTTACTTGTAATTCATGCAAAGATAAATGATTTATATAACAAAAGATAAACATAGTGTTGGCTGTAAAAAATATACACTTATTATTATATATGAAAAAAAATATTCAAAAAATTAAATTCATTTGAAAAATGTTATTTTACATAATTTTATTGTGGTACATTCTACACACCAAAAAATGAATTACTAACATGTAATTCATGTCAATCTTAAATGGATTAAAATTTCGAAACATAATTTTAAGAAACCCACATCATTAAAATTAAAAATAATTCTACATTAGAAAAAATAATTTTTGGAATAATAATGTTTACCAAAAGAAACTCAAAACAAAGTTTCATCTAGGAGAAAATGGGTGAGAAGTTATGATTTGGACATTAAATAAAATAAAAAATAATTATGGACGATGATAAAGGTAATTGATCATAATAATGTGGTAGACCGAATGATGGTTAGTAACCATAATACGATATAAAAAATTTGAGTGAATGACTTCATTGATATCATAAAAAATTATTATGAAAGGATATCATTTTAATTAAATATTGTTTTATTAGTGTTGGATAATTTTAATGAGAAGATACACTTAATTGATTTTATTCCATTTAATAAGCACAATATCACCCTTAGGGTTTTCCTTGATCAGTTAAAACTTCATCTCATTCTCCAATAAATAAAGGAGAATTTTTTATTATCAAAGAAGAAACATGTTATGATATCCAAATATATAATTATAATTTATTCTATCTATCATTAGAAATCATAAAAAAATATTAACATGGGTTATCCAATATGAATAATTATACATATGTTCCAATTATAAATTATTTATAAATACATATTAAATGTTCAATAGAATAAAATTCATAAATGGTTAACATTATGACCCTTTTGAAAGAATAAAATCCAAACAAATTTGAAAGAACGTCATTATATTTCCCAAATAAACATATCATTAATCACCCAAAGAGTAATTAATAGAACTTATTTTAACATAAAAAACAAGTTAATAAATCTATTAGGTATTCTCTAGGAACATTAATTTACATAATAACGATTATTGGATAATTTCATTTAAATCCAAAAATGATGTATAATCCATCAAAGAAATAATGAACCAGTTTTCCATAAATCATAAATCAATACTATAGAAATAAATACTATCAAATTTAATATTTCCAAATAAATAATCTATTTATCACAACATATTTATTTCATCTTTTTGAACATAAAAACGGTAACCATAAAAATATCACCCTTCCATTAAATCAAAGATTCAATCCCATAGTATCATTTAATATATCATTCAAAATTGTTAATGAATAATTTATAATAAACAATAAATATATAATTCTTGATTCATAAACCATTATATTTGAATTCCATTACCAAAATAAATAATCCATCCATGATCCATCTCCAAACATTATTTAGGATTCATCAACATTTTCCATGATACCGCATTTATTTGAAATGTCAATTTTTGTACCATCATTGTTTGTAATATAACCATTACTCATAAAAACTTTTTGATTTTGATCATAATATTTCTATTTAGGATTCATAATTACAAAACAATACAAATTTAAATAATAATATAATAATTTATATTTTACGGCGAAAAATATTTTCATCTCTTGAATTAAATAAAACATTCATTTCCCCTTTATAGTTACATGATTTTTGTCATTGTTTTCCGTAGTCAAAACATCTCACATTCGTTTAAGACATTCATCTGATTGGTTCTTTCAACATTCACGAAAAATAGGAAACTAATACTTCATTCATCCATGGTAACGATCACCCAAAATCTTATTTATACCATTCTATCGCTTTTTTCGATAGTATATGAGTTGGATAACACACATGTTTTTAATCATGATTCAGGAAAACTCAATATTCATACTCACAGTGTATTTCACTCAAGTCATCATCCAATTTGGATTATAATTATTATATTATTTGTCACATTAAAGGTTACAATAGTTCAATATGGTTCCCACCATCGAATAAAACAAACGAAACATAGTCTTATATAATCTAATAACATAATAAAACATCTTAATCAAGAAAAATCACATATAGGATAACTAATTCATGAGAGATTCATTTCAATCAATAAAATATTACCATTGCCCAATTTCATCAATAGTGATATTCTGCTTATATACATCCTGATGGGTTCTAATTTGTTTTTGAATTTCCAATGAATGTACCATGGGATGGTCAAACTAGATGTGCATCAGTACCATTTTTCAGGAACCTATCAAAGATCGAGTCTTGCATAATAATGTGTATTCATGTTTTTCCCCAATGTAAATTGATTCTTGATCTAAAACCACTTCATGTAAATAAAAATGGATTCAATATATTAGAAACAACACGATATATAATTTTCCAAAATTCCACTACATAGTCATATACATTGTCTCAACTATATTATTATATTTAGATACAACTGTAAGAATATCCATGGAAATATCCCTAGGTATCTCACTAATAAATTCACATCATAGTTTCCATAGGTTAACTAATTTTTTTGAAACATATTATAGAAACCCAAGCATATCATACATTAATGTTACAAATATTATGATGAATTTTTATTCAATTACATAATCACATGTCTAATGACCATATTAGATTAGTGCCTTTGAAAAAAATGGAAAATAATATTAAAATTTGGTAAAAGATCACTAATATAACACCTAAGGTAATTCCAATTTTTTACTCCTTGTATAAATACCCTATATAAAACCATCTCTTTATAATGGGTAATGTAAACAAAGAACTTAGTGGGACCATCTTATCTATTATAGTAAACATAAGAGATATCAATATATGATCATATAAAATCATATTATGGGACTAAGGGTATGTTATAATGAATTTAACTTTTGATTTTTATACCATTCCTATCATATATTATAAACATTACTCATGGAAAAATATTTTAGTTCATAGGGCATAAATCAGAAGGTAATAAAAAACATGATCTGTGAGAATAAAAAATTGGTCTAAGACATATATTTTTTAAATAGACATAATCATAGTAAATATTTTCAATATTAATCAAGGAAAATTACTGAGGATATTATGTTGAAATGATTTTACTCTGAAAACTATAATAATATTCATGGTTTACCAGAAACCATAATAGTAGTCATGGTTCACTCTCAAAACCATTATAGAGGAAAAATTCCCATATTTAAATGTGTTCACTCTCCATTCCAGCCATTTATTACTAAATATGGTTTACTCTAATTTGAAATAATTTCTTACTGATCATGGGTCATTCGAAAATATAGTCACGTCTTTCTAAACCACGTTCACCACATATTTTTATCTTGACTATATAATGAGATATAAATCATTACCTGATGCATTGGATGGTGGAATAGGTATCAGAAGTCATATAATTAAAGCCATATTTATGTCTCACAATATATCAAAACAATAATCATATAATAGCCATTGAATTGAAATCAGTTTCAAAAACATTTCTTCATTTCATTGAACATGGGTAAGAGATATGATTATTTATTATTTTATAATATAATATCCAATGAAAATAGGAAACTTTCCTAAGAATTTATTCATGGTATAACTCATGTAATATAAACTATTATCATAAAAATCATTCCGTCAAAACATAAAGAATTAATTTAAATAATATGTATAGAATCCTTGGTTTATATTCCCAATGAGGCCTAGGTAAGACCAACAGATTATATCTTAAACAGAAAATAATGTTAAAAATTAATTTATAATATTTCATGAGGAAAGAAACCTTCCACAGTAAAAAATTGTATCGAAAAAATAAATTAGTTTAAAAAAAATTCTTATAAAATAATCCTAGGATATTATAATGTAATCTTTTAATCAATGATTGGGCATGACGTCTGAAGATACCTTATTTCATTAATGTTAAAACAATGACCCCTTTAACATTTTCAATAATAGTCATATGGGAATTATCTTGAAAACAACAAGATTATTCATTTTAACATATATTTTAAATATTAAAAAATGAGTAATTTTTTAATAAATAATATTAATAAATGAAAAAAAATTCATACTTATTTAGAAAATTTTGATTTTGATGAAAACTTATTTTTTTGACTAAAAAGTTGATATTTAATAAATGAAATATGTGTGAACTCTTTATTACATGTAGAAATGAAAATTATGAAGAAATATATATTCAAATTTAATAAAAATAGTATAATAGAATCCATTATTTTCATGAGAGACGTGACATAATATTTTATTATCATAATCATCGTCCCAAACAATCCCTATAAATAAGGAGACATTAGCCAATAGTCTTTTCCACTTTGGATACATTGAATTATGATCCCCATGATGTATTAACAATAAATGAAACATAAAATATAATTATAAACACTAAATTAATTATAATACATGTAAAATTGGTTTTATATACAAATAAAAAAACAAAATTTCTTTATATCACGACATATCTATCAACGAATAGAAATTGGGAGAAAAATCCAATATTCGAAAAAAAATATCAATGATTCACTATTACATATATAGAATAAAATTAAATGAGGCATTTAATATGATCAAATTAATTTTTTTAATAATACAATATATTAAAATATTTTTAATATACATAGAAAAAATAATCATGTATTGAATAATCATCTTTCTCTATGAAATAAAAGAGAGACATGCAATCCTTTATCGGTATGGTAATTATTTAACTGTAATCCCCTTGAAAGAGACATACTGAAATACAAATTTAGAAAAAATTTCTCAATATATTAATAAAAAAATAAATTATAGTTAATAAAACACAACACATAAAAGATATAATTTATGAACACTGAAAATGTATCACAAAAGTAAAAAGTTAAACAAAAAACCCTTACCAAAAGTCTTAACCTCCATCGTAATATTTCTAAAATACTATATAATAAATAGAATATTATTATCAATCTAATAAATTAATATATTTATACATATAATACCATATCATATTCACATTTGGCCGTTAAATACTCATTTTTTAACTATTGAACAAAATTTTTATGTTATGGGAAATACATTATTTGTTTTTAGTTTTTTTTTATTTTTTAATTCTTATCCTCAAATGCGGATAAATATATCATCATACCCATAATTTATCCAATGATAAAAATATAATATCTATTCTATAAATATATATTTATATTGTTTAATAAATGTTTTATATGAAATTAAACATACCAATCATGGACATGGTAGACTATATGTACACATGAATATTTTATTCAATTTTTTTGGAATTAAAACATATAAAAATAAATGATATATTATTATAAAAGATTTATTTATATGTAATATATACCACATATTTTTTTTTATTAAAATCATCTTCAATAAATTCCTTAAAAATGTTGAATGAATAACATTACTTCAGAAGGCTGTAATCCATATTATTCCTGAGCCACACTCTCATATTGACAAAAAATTAAATAAGGAAAGTATGCATGATATAAAAAATATGTAAGAATAATAATACTACATATATATTATATAGAATTATATCATTGATTATGTAAAACCATATGAGGTTGTATTTCAAAAATTAATGACAATAGTTTTTGAGGCGGCTGTCTACTGAACATTGAAACAATGATTTCATAACAAATTTGATGGATGTGAAGTGGGAAATTTTTTATAATTAAACAAAAAAATATAATTATATTCATTATTCTAACATATTATATAATAGTTTTATAGTTATAATTTAATAATGTAGATAATGAAATAAAATGTTTATTCCCATTGAATAATATTACCGCTTCTTCAGGTCATCCCCTTAGGTTTTTGAGAAAATCCATCGTAGGCTAGATTTTTGGAAAAATTGAGGCCTCTCGGATGGTGTTGGGAATGTGTTTATATAATTTTCGTAGATAATGTCTGATCTAAATTATTCTGAAGACATGCATTTTTGATTATAATTAGTGGCCTTTTATAATTAAGGGAGAGAAAAAACATCATGTTTTTATGAAAAAAAGGTCTCCAATGATTTTTATATGTAGCGAGGAAAAACATTTGACCATTATAGAAACTTATATATTTAATTGTGGAAATATGGATGTAAAATACTTCATATACAAGTAGATTGTTTATTATTACCCTAAAATTTTTATTTTAACCCATAGTGAAGCAATTTATTCCTTAACAATGGTTATTAATTTTTATTTCGTATAGTATCGATATTTGATTAAAATTTGCATTAAATTATTTGAAATTATAAATTATTTTAATTAAAATTGTCGATTAAATTTTTCAAAATTAAATTACCATATATGGAAAATTTTAATTTAAATTTGATCTCACTGATGTGAGGAGAAATAGGGGTTTAAAAGAAAAAACGTTCAAATGTCTAATTTTTTTTATAAAAATTAAATAAGAAATTTATTCCAATGAATAAAAATAAGGTAATAGTTTTAAAATTCTACTTATTATATAAAAAACTATTGTAAATATAATATATCATATAAATTTATTATAAAGAAAACCTTTTTTTTTATTAAAAAAATTCAATATTATCCACCATTCATTAAGAATTGAATGATTTTAGAAAAACCAAAAAAATTACCCTCATATAGTATCAAAATTCTGAAAAAATGTAACTTATTTTATACTATTAATTTTCTAAAATTTCCAAAAATTAATTATATTATAAATGCATTAAAAGTAGTAAAAACTATTTTCTAGATAAATACAATTTATATGTATCAAATTGGATATATTCATATTACATGCCTAGAAAACATATCAGAATAAGCATACACACTTTATTGACTCTATAATATATATATCATTAAATTCAACAACCTTATGTAATTTTGTAAAAAAATGATATGAAACCCACATTGTGCATAACTAAATTTTTTCACTGAATGATTTCACCTTATTTTGAATAGGTTTTTATTATCATTTCTAATTTATTTGCCAAAAATTAATTAATATTATATAAATATGAAAACCATATTTTAAATATTTATTTAATTTTATTAATAACCATAATTCCACAAACAATATGACAAGTATCATATTAAATACAAATATTTTAATAATAATTCATGTTTAATTTAATATTAGTTGGGCATGAAAAGAATATTATACTCGGTGTTACATGTAATGATATATAATATTATTGTTTCCTATAATGAAATAAATAATCAATATTTTATCTTAAAAATTTATATATGAATGAAAAAATTGATTTGAAGAAAAAAATGTCACAAAATCTCTGATAGTTAGAACTATATCAATTTTCAACCAAATACTAGAATGTAAGTGTCACAAATGACCATAAACATCACCCCTTACTCTTTAAATAACAAATAAGGGAACTAAACATTCTCTCTTTGAGGTGGTCGAATGTATCATGATAGTGTGTAGTCCAAATAAAATCATTGACCTTAAATTTCAATGATGTCCATAAGCCTATAATATAATAGATGTATAACACAAGCCTCCAATAATATCTCCTGTAACCAATGATGTTGTGAAATGATTTCATATTATAGGGTAATACCATGAATTTAATACATCTATCCATGATGTGTCTACTTCCAAAACCATCAGTAGAAAAAAATATCTTCTTTAATACACCTAAGAAGTATAAAATATTAACTGATACGACATTATATTTAGTGGATGGTCTTGATTAAAATAATAGAAAATTTTGAAATGATAGATATGATCGACCCAAAATTGTGTGTTTTTAAATATTTTATTGATGATTAAAATTATGAACTAGTTCATGAACTAATAGAAAATAGTTTTTATGATCTATAGGAATTAATTTTGTACATCCATCACAGTAGAAGACATATCCAATAACATGATGACTCTATACCTACAAAAGAAACATGTCATCATGATATCATTATCCTTCACCCCTATTTTGTATTATCTAGATTATATACTTACCATGGAAAAACAATTTTCCTAATTCATCTATTCAATCATGTCATCAATTAATGGAATGGGAAAAAGTTCAGGTCAACTATTTGGTTAAATTATATTATTCTATACATGGAAGAAGTCTTACATTTTCCTACATAAAGAATAATAGTTTGAAACCATTGATAAATAAAATGGGATGAATGAATCTATATTTTTGAAAATCTGTGATCTTGATTTTTGAATCATGTTGGTCTATGGGAAACATTATATATGGATCCATAAAAATCAATTAATATCCCAATTATAACAAAATTATGAACTTGATGTCATGTAAAAGGGGTAATGTTAGAATCTAATTTGGGAATAAATAAAAAATATGAACAATAACTGTAGGATCCTCCACCCCCAAGTTATTAAATAAAACAATGCCAAAAAATATTGAAGGGTATCTACAATCCTTATTCCAATATGATTACTCAGCTACCTAATAAAAACCTCTGACTAGCCCTGTACGACATGAAACACAATTGTCCTACAAATACAGTAATAAAATCCAGGCATAGTATACATAAAATATATGCTATGGATAATATCAAATGACTATATCAATAATAATAATAATAATCCCTTAATAAAAAATTATTCTCCATATTTTTTCCAAATTCTCTATACAAGTAAAATATAAATCCATGGCCTCAAACTAGCTTATATAACACTAATGGAACTTGAAGTCTCTCCTCATCAGTCTCAATGTGTTGGCCGACGTCAATGAAATAATGGAAGATGAATCCCTAGAATTAAACAAAGGAGAAAATAACGTAGATGATAAAATAATCATTCCATGAACAACCTATAGTCTTTCAGAATTTGGAATTTTTATATATTACACATACCCAAGTCTAGAAATATTTCATAGCTAATTATGTCCTCCATATACAAGATTCATATTGGCTACTTATGTATGAGAAACATCATTAGGATGAACTATACCATATCCAAATACTCTCGAATATTAAAATAGTTGGTGGAGGGTATTGATGATGTTTCTATGGTTGGAGAGGTCTCTAGGCACCCTAACCAAATTGAACATCATTTTAATTAAGGGGAAAATAATTCTAATGACCCTTACATCCTATGGGATACAATTAAAACTTGAATCCATTGGTTGATTATAAGATAAAAATTTCCTTATTAATTCATGAAACATACTACATCAATTGACTCCCGAAATATCATAACTGTGATAAACCTAGCACATCTATCCTCCCAAGAACAGTAATGATCCTCAGGATTCTTTTCTAATCATTATCTCATGGATGTAACCCCTTTGATTTAACACACATGATTGCTTATGAATAATTCTCCACCTATATATATTTAGGAAGTATAAATTGGGTGAATTCAAATATGATCAAATGACCATGCTCCCCAACTGAAGGGTGAGTATCTCATTCTTTATTAGTTCCCAAATCAATGTTGATAATAACTACAAAATGATATCCATCTAAAATTTAGCCTAATAAATCTTAATTACATTCTCTCTTTAAGGAATAAATTTACAAATTAATGAGTACCCATCCGATATAACTAGTTTCCATTTGATCATTGTAATAATAATGGGTCTTGATCAATGTAAAGGAACTCTAAAGATCATATATACAACATTCCTTCTCTATAACATATTTTATCCCTCGTAATTCAATATATTTTTCTAATGGAATGTGAAAGACACCCTCCACCACTTCTTAGTAACCTATATCAAATCAATCCATCCATGATTCAATGAATCAACTTACTAAACCTATAAATCCTAAATCCAATATAAATGATTTTTTTAATCCATATCTAATGAAACACAATGGTTGGAATCCTAGACCTATTAGTAAAAAATTTATTTTATTTTCGTGAATCAATTTAAATTCCCAATACACTATGATCAATCACTGTCACAATCAATATTGATACAGGTAAATAAATTAGTCTCTATCCCCAAATAATAACTAACTCACTTAAGATGTATATTAAGCTAAGTATCAATGTCCCACTCACCAATAAATGAAAAAAATATTCAGATAATAATATCAGAACAATGATAAAGGAACCCAAAATCCACATCCTTAACTATGATTTCACTCTCTATCCCCAATGTTAATTTTAATTTTCTCCCATACCTTCCATTCCATGTCATCCTGATGTATCATTATTTCTTCGATGTGGGTCAGGTTAAAACCCTAAATATCACAGTCTCCTACATTTCCTATTATATTCAGTTGGAATTTTTTAGACATGTACATATATCTTCCATTACCACTTAATAATCTTTATCATAAAAAATAAATAACATCACAACAATGGTATATGAGAATTATGATCATAAGGGCCATCAATATCATTCCCATTTGTAACCACACATGACCCCCACAACATTTCATGTTATTTCATTATCACGAATTTGAAATAATTGATTCATCATCAATGACTATTCTCTTATAGCAATGATGATGCTACCAAACAATACAATCAATGGAAGAGTGTGGATCAAGTGATAATAAGTTATTCATTCCTCAGCATCTGAATGTTTTTGAACCCCCCCCCCCCAAATATCTGATTATTGGTATATATTACTCAACACAAGTGGGGTCCATATAGATTTAACATAAAAATTAATGAATATTTACAAAAAAATATTTATATCAAACAATCAGGACCAAATGTTTGCACATCAGTACTTCACCATAAAAACCTTATCATAAATTATCATCAATCATTACCATATGATACCACTAACTAGATGCAACCCACTATTTAGAATAACCACACACAACCTATATATTCCATTTATACAATTACATATCCATTGAAATTTCTAGATTATTTAGTTAACATAAATAATTTTTTAATTAAGACATTTGAATTAAAATTAAATGAAAATAACCAAATCCAAAACCAATATTTAATCACCATTTAATTAATTTCTATAATAATTATTCAATTCATTTAAATATATTTTATGTTCAAATTGAATTAAAATTTTATTAAATTACATCCCAGTACATTACCCTTACATCATTACCATCCTTATATTCTATCAATTATAAGATGCAATATTAATGGATCACATTGTAACACATCATGACCCTTTCTATATCCAATACTAAAACCCACCCTTCTCACCACAACAAAAACATATCTACCTCCACACACATTCAATCACGACAACATATCCATCATCTAAACTAATCTACAAAATCGTAACACCACACCCAAACCACCCACATTTCCACATGTATTATAGAAAACATACATCCCCGACATCGCTGATGATATCATAATATCATATTTTTCTTCTACACATTTACATAGATGATTCACATTAAATCATTTTCTGAAGGGAAATTATTTTCATATTATTTTTAGTGTACATGGGAATGAAATACATATACTAATATTTGTATTATTGAATATATGGGATGTGGGATTAAACATTAAATTAAATTTTTATCAATACCCAACATGTGTTTACCAGTAAATATATCCAAAATATTTATATCATAATAAGTTAAAAAAATTGAGACAAATGCTTGTGCTATAATAAGGAATACGATAAACATAAAAAAACACACGTGTTCCCTAATAATTATATTTCATCTATTCTATTATAACGATTATTTAAATCATACTACTAAACAACCTAAAAATTTGATGTTAATTTTATATATCTACAATAGAATAGAGAACTGGGGTCTCGTACTTGGAAAATAAGCTCCAAAACACACTTCAATAAAAATAGTTGAAAAGGAAGACAATTTTTCCATTTAGTTATAATGAATGTTTTGGACTTATCAATAATAAAAAACATATAGAGGAGGATGGAATATGAAATAGAAATATCTATAACCTCAAATACAATATACTATTTTGGAAAAATATTGGATAACAAACTATTAAACATGACTAGAATCACAAGATTGAAGGCTTGAGTCAATGGTAGTTGATCAAAAGGTTCAGGAGTACTTTTTTTAGTTCATCCAGTCTAGAAGGAAAAATTCAAACATATAAACATAGTTAAACCAATTAATTATGATCTTATAAATAGATAGTAGAATAACCCTATTTTTAACATGGTCAACCTTTATTAAAAATTTCATTTAATTTTATTCAATTAATAATTCTGGAATGTCCAAATTAATCCCATAATGATTAATTAATTAAAATAATATATTCTTCCACCAAAAAAATAATTTGAAAAAATAATTTATAAATTATGTCCCATATATTATGTTAAAAAAATTTCAAAACCATTCCAAAAATAATTCGGTGTTTGAAAAAATTGAAAACATAAGAAAATAATTGAGTGACCCGTAATAATGGATTGAAAATATAGATGAATGAAACCAACCACATGAGGTTACTAATTGATAATAAGTAGGATTTGTGCTACAACATAATGGAACCATCAAACTGCACAATAAACCAACTGAATGCCAGAATATAATGACCTTATAAAAGAACTGACTCACCACATGAAGTAAACAACCTACTACAAGAAGGAACAAACAAAAATAATAAAGAACCAACGAGACATATGAATAAAAAACCTACAGAAATATTGAAACAACCTCCTATACCTAGTATTAAAACAACAACATGATAAAAAGAAGTGTTATCAATTCGAAACCAACCATCCACCGAAAGGATCAAACTGACCAAATAAAAGAGCCAACTGGATATATGAATGAACCCACTAATTGGAAGACGAAACCTACTAAGTACGTGAAGAAAAAAAATCCAAAAAATGATCCAATTAATATTATGATGAGAAAATAAAACACATATTCAGTCATATAAATTTTATTGTAATCATTGAAATTTTAATAATGAAAAATTTCAGCACCTCCCTCTAGGCACATGTAAGTGTTTTGAAATAACAATTGGATGGATTTATGAACATGATTCATTATACTATGATATAAAAATTATCATAAAGCCACCCGAGATCTTATATTAAGGCACAAATGTAAGGTAATTAATTATAAAAAATTATATTTAGTTATTCAACAAAATAAAAATTAGATTATTCAATGAATAACATAACAAGAATCACCATGTTGGTAAAACCACAATAATCCATTTGTTATCATCTTTTTGGGATCCTCTATGTCAAATAAATTAAAAATTATTATCAAATAAAATAAACTACATCATTCTCTAGTGGAATCAAATGTTAGATCTTAAAATGGATACATCTTAAATAGAATAAATCAAAAAGAAATGAGTAAAAATTATAGGAAGAAGATAAAGTTAATAAAATATGGAATTAAATTTAATAAAACCGCACTTATTAATAATTAGGGATGAACTGGATGGATAAATGGGTTGGATGTGGATTCATATACCTCCTTCAGTTCTACATCCTCTTAAAATCCCATGTGGGAGATAAACAAATGAGTGATCTTCGATTGTAAAAAAATAAAAAAGGAAGTGTAGTTAGGATAAAAACACGAGTGTTATACTATTATGCCCCTTCACCCATCTAGTTCATCGAATACCAGAAATGGTAAACGTAAAATACCTCAACCAAACATCATCATAGAGTTATCCCTATGGTTTGCAGAGTGATGAACCACACTATAATATTTGACAACACATGAAGACCAATCCTCGATATAATAGTAAGGTGCACCATGGTACACTCTAAGGATCACATCACTGAAGTATATCATGGTGTTACTAGTGGAAAACTACAACATGAAATAGTTTCTCAGAATAAAAAAATGTAAGGTGTTCTACCAATTCCATCTACAATATTCAGCTGATCATAAAAAACCATATAGGAAACAATGCCCATCATAATAAATAATCATGCTACATTCAGATAATAATATTATCAATTTGAGTCCCAATTGATTAATATTGTCTTGTAATGACCCTAACAATTATTTTTTATCAAAATTTACAACCCATATCATCCTAGTTCATTAATATATTTCCTCAAAAAATTAGTACCTTATTGAGAAGTTGTATTTGTTCTAACAACTCATCTCACCAAATACTCATGGCCATAAAAAAGATGAGCCATCCTAGTAAGAATATTAACTCTATTTGACTCAGGGATGATGACCAAAATTTAGATTGAAAAATTTTAATAGGAGGACAAAGTCAAATATTCCTTATATTTACAAATAGACATATCTCTATGATACAATGAATAAGAATAATGATAATAATGTGACATCTAGAGTGAAACTTGTCATGAAATAATCTAAATGGAATACAATAGGGTATGATAAAAAAACAGAATGTATAAATGGAAAAAATACATTCCCAACAAGAAGTGATGTCCCATCCTAAAAAAATTCAAAATAATGTGTGCTGAGGGAGAACATATCCTAATCTATATATACAACCATTGTAAAAGCTTATTGAACATATGTATCACTATGCCCTTCCAATGTAACATTTTATCTACTTGAAATTATCATAATAAATTTAACATGTAAAAAATAAAACCAATGGGTGAGTACATAGATAACCATAAGGATTTCATAAAACATGAAAGGGAGAAAAATAT
Source organism: Viscum album (assembly GCA_963277665.1). Classification (NCBI taxonomy): domain Eukaryota; kingdom Viridiplantae; phylum Streptophyta; class Magnoliopsida; order Santalales; family Viscaceae; genus Viscum; species Viscum album. The sequence goes on from OY728128.1 coordinate 68,482,534, forward strand.
ATAAAATGATAGTCAACTCACCCAAAGAAAGGGTGAAATAAAACCCAATATATACACACATATATTCTCATAAATAATACGATATTATGGAGTTATGTGATATACATCATTGAAACATAGAAATGGTGATGAAAAAGCATGCATATCTAATAGAGTATCAGTGATTCTAAACAAAAAAACACCCCTTAACAAGAATATTTTTGGAAGGAATTGATCCTCATTATTGTGATCTATAGTTGAGTCATCCATTTTCTCATAGTGGTCCCACACATAGCTGGATCCTGAAGAAAACAGATCCATAAACAATATAAATATGATAATTTCACATAATTTAATGGAGTTCCATATATTTCTGTATTGTGAAAATGGGAAAAAAATGCCTTAGTGTGTTATGATATTTATGTCCCCAATATCTATCTAATAGTATGGGTAAATCTTCCCCTACTATGACATGGGACTAATAACACCTAAATCACATTAATTATCTAAAATAGATCAATTACATTGACATGAATATCAAAATGAACAATAATTATTGAAAAACTTCTCATCATATGTCACATGGAAAAAAGAAGGACCACATCTTATTATTATCGATAACTACTCAGGAAGGGTTATCCATGAGACAATACCTGACTCCAAACAAAGGAGATATGAGATGAAGAATTATATAGAGGGATTAATGGTTTTTTATTGGGTTCCATATAATAAGTGACCTACCTTGTAATATGGCCATCTTTGATTCCATACATGTCTTGGAATCTATTTCATCATTAATGGCATGTAAGGTTCATTCAATGTGTTTCTTATCTAATTTCGGCCAGCCCATGTCTTCTGGGAAATACTCGGATGCTGACCCCTGCTCTTAAACACCCAATGTACATGGCATGTCTAACTAAACATGGTCAAAAATGTGTTCATCTATTCACATGACTCGATTTCTTTGGTATCGTCACAATGCAGGTTGGTTTGACCATATAGAAAGTGATCCATAACTTATAATAAAACATTTATAATAATGAAAGGGGAGATACATATGATTTTTTTATTGGTCATATGGGGTGAATTCATTATTTTCCTAGAATTACTTAGATTCTTACATTATTTCCCAGCTCCATCCTCAATTCATTATGTCAATCCCATTGGCCGCCTAAAAATAATGGGAATACTTTCATCATTATTTCATAGTATCCGACGGATGAGAAATGGAATATGGTGATTTTCTCCATGTCCAACATGTGTCCCATGACCCATTACCAATCATGTAATTATTAAAATAACGATTATAACCTAAAACACATCTTGATAAATCCAATAGGAACTGATATTTTCATCATTCACTAGTCCACCATGAATTGGGGTGTTCTTTCATGATTGAACCCTCCCTAGAAATGTTTAATAAAATCCTCCTTACAAAATTAAATATAACATGAAGAAATTGTTCAAGAAAGTAAAAAATTGAAAATATATAAGATAATATGTTCTTGGAAAAAAATCATAGATTAGTGAAACTGGGGTGATAATAATGAATAATCAAGAATAAATAAAAATAAAATTTTTAACTCATCTATAGGGATTTTGTAAGGAACGTGTGATCAAATGATCAAATGTGTTTTGTATAAAAATTTTCAATATTTTGATCATGACAAAAGAAACAAAAATTTAATGAATCCTAAAATGATTAGGAGTTAGTTTTTTAGGATGAAATTTATTTCAAGTGATGGAGAAGTCTCATTACATTTCATGCCTTTCGATCCTCCCCAATACAGTCTATCATCATCCGCAGATGATAACCATCCAATGATAAACATCAGAGGACACTCTTTACTATCATAGGGTTAAGTAGATAACCTTGTAGACATTCCATAACTAGGTATTTAAATGGGAATGTAGTTTCCAAGATTTAAATTATTGAATTATTTATTTACTTAATACACATATCATACCCACCGAGGGATACCGAATCTGAACATTCCATACCATCCATCCTTACGTCAAAACTATGCTAAACACGACATTATGTACTCAACTATGGTCTCTGATTCATAAGTATTGAATATTTTTGGGGGAATTACCTATTTTTGGGATATCAATGTGTATGCGATATTATTATATTTATTATTTTTATAATTTAAATTTCTAACGCATTGTGACTCATAACCTCACGTTGTATTATAATCTATATTCAAAAAATATTATAAAATTAAATGACGAAAAATGGTTTAGTTTATTCTCTCATTAATCAAATATTTACACTCTAAAAATGCATAATCTAAATAAAAATATGGGGATAATGAGTCTATATCGTTCACTTTTTCTCCTAGGAGCTCTCATTAATTCTCCCATTTCTCCAAAACACCTGAACCCAAGGAATGGTCCATAATTAATATACCTCACCATAATGATCCTCGATCACCACCAAGTACTCCATGATTGCATCTTTATCAGTGTTTTCTATATGTATTCATTTAATGACCCGTTAATTATCATTCATTTATATCCTCAAGTGCAACACGTGGAAGACGTCATGAACCTACAATATGGATTGGGGAATGGAAAACTGGTCAAACCATCATAGCATAAAAATTTGACCTAATGAACCATTTGTAAATATTTCCTTCCCTTTGAAATCATTTAAATCCTAAAAATGTGGATACTATCTAGAAAAAATGTTCTCTTAGATATAATTACAAGGTACTATGAAGTCGATCTATATGATATTTTTTTCATCTCATATATCCACATATGCTTGCAGTTAACCTGAAACATCACCATCATCACCTACACCATTTATCACAGAATATGATATATTTCACCAATCATAATACAATGCTTGGGTGACTAGAGAAATATCAAAAAATGGTTATAGAATTTATCCACACTGATATGAAGGTTATATATGACATTATAAGCAAACTCCACCTATGGAATGGTGTCCTCCCAATGTAGGATGAAGTCCAATACCCAAGTCGTCCACATATCCTACTATTTTTCAATAGTCATCATTTTATTTTGATACATATGGGGGTGTAAGGATGTACTCATCCTCAACTATATCATGGTGTCCTATTATATTCCTCTCCATAATATTGATGTAAATAACACATCGTAGTCATAGAAAAATACTAAGTGTAACCCATGGATTCAAAAAATCACCCACACATACATCTAACCTAAAAACACCAAAAACAATTCTACCTAATATTATAGATGTAAACCAACTTGGTAACTTATACATCTATCAGCCAGATGTAATCATGGATTGAAAATGTAAATGTAATCCCCATTACAATTTAATTTGATATTTTATCCCATTTCCACTTCGGGATCTTATGAGTCTACATAAATCCTATGAGTACCTAGGGCATAGACATCACCTACTATAATGTGATACATCTAGAGATGAAATTAGCTACTCTCCGCCACATTAAATCATACCAATACTACCAAAAATTTTAATTGTACATCATTAACACATCACGATAAAAATTTTTTTTGAAACATAGTCATCACATCCTAGCCCGTAACGATTAGAAACACAATCCATCCTCATATAATTATTATGTTATCCCCTCCATCATAGACCCCTTCTCATGCTTCCCCAGAGGTAATATTGTCACAAAGAACTTCACATTCAATGTTTCGTAATTGGATCATTGTCACACTCAATGATATATTGGAGTCATCCCCATCAACTGATGAAATGTTTCACCCCTCTCCTCCTACAAGGTAACCTACATTGAATCCAAAAACCCAGAATCCTCCAATACAAGATGTGACTAGGACTTCCTGATAAGGGGATAATTCTCCATGTTTATATTCTAAAAATTTTAGTATTTTTTTGATTTCATGTTCTTGAATTAACACAAAAAAATCATCTTTAATAGGATTAAATCTATGTAAGAGATGATGAAAATGAGACCCTAGTGTCTAAATAATCAATAAAAATCTACAATAGAAGATAATTCCTCCTAATATTTAATTTTAAGACTACCCCTTCCAACTATAGGTTTTGAGTAGCATATTTCTTCTCATGGGTTATCAATGTCTACTACCCAGATCATATCTCTTCTAAAAATTGCATCAATAAATATCTAATCTCATCCCCGTAGTCATCCAAAAAACTACATAATAGACGAACTAATCTTGTTTTATCATCATATGAGAACTAGTAAATATCATTTTCAACTACATGAATGTTCCCTCTCCTAGGTTGGACCATTTAAATAATATCCCATTCAATGGAGGGTGGAAAAACATGATAATACAGTATAAAAGGGTGGAATGATCCCCCTTATAGTACCCTACCAAACCACGGAAATGATTCAACATAGAGAAAATCTATGGTTTTATATCAATAAATAAATCCATCAATATTCTCTATGCCCATAAAAAATCATGCTCATAAAATACACTCACTATAAATTGAACATCATATATAAAAAATTGTCATATTGTGATATTATAATAAATATTATTCTCCCAAAGAAGGCATGTGACCACTATTCAATGAATTGCACTTTATTTCAATGAAATATTATAATTTCGAAAACAAAAAATCAATACATGTATGGTTGTATTATCTGGATCATCAAATTCATAAACTAATCCGGGGAATTATTCACACAAGATGGCGTCACCATGAGCTAATAGTTTATATAGCTACATAATAATTTATTCTTTTGAATATCATCCATGTAAACCCACATATAGTGGTATTCGCTACATATATTGATATTTATGAGCCATACTGTTCCTCATAATTTATCAAAGTGGTTTCCAATATTTGGATTGTCTATATATTCATTATCATTATCTTGTTCATGAAAATATAATCAACACACATCCTCAATATCTCATCCACCATTTTGATGAACAAATATATATATTCCTAAGGGGACAAACAGGGTCTAATGAAACATTTATATAGAATGATATTTCTCAAAATAAACAATTAGATCCAAAAAACTCAACCACATATATTCTCGATGCCTATTGATATTACAACATGGTCATCAGGTTCTAGTAATTATCTACCTCTATATCACATTGTAGAAGTCATCCTAGCATAACCCCATGGAATATTTTCATATATTTTTTCACAACTAAGTTAAAAACTTCTAGATGTGACTTATTCTATAAAATATAAAATATCAAACTAATGGGTCATAGGATACTACCTCATACTCCTATGTCCCACTCAACCTTTTGAGAGATCATTCTCACCGATAAAGGAGAATATTGGGTCATTATTTTGAAGGGTACATACATTCCTTTGATGATAGTATGTCTATAATCAAACAAAGGAAAAATATTTCATACCCATGTTGAATTCATAAGGTATCATTCTAATGACTGTGTTTTCCCATGTTATACATTATCCACCAGGAGTTATCTAACACTTCTATATAACAAGTTTTATCAAAGAATTTCTCTATATGGGAACCTATAATCACATATTCAAGGATAATTTCTCAACTATGTTCTCTAGATCATAAACCATGAATAATCTTATGATGTAATGAATCAAACCTATTTCTAATAGTAATGAGGAATGATTACAGTAAATATAGATTTCACCATTGATCAAAAAATGTATATCCTACTCATAGACCTCTATGACCTGCAAACCTCTAGTGTGGGACAACTAGTGCTGGTATTGGTGGAAGGATATCACAATATCATCCTCTACTAACTGAAATACCATTTGCAGTGTATCATACTACACATTTACGACCAACTCTAGGAAAGAAATCCCTTTATATTATTGGGAAATACATAATCATAGATCCTTATCTATCATGGGTGTGTTTACTCTTTCTATCTCTTCAAAATTGCATGATAGGTCAAAAAATCATGAACCAAGTGTCATTTCCCATCACAAGAATAACATTTACCCTTTCAAGGATGACTGGATCCTCTGTGTGATCCATAATCAATAAATCCACACAGTTGAGTCTAATAATAAAAATGAATCCTTTTTTGGGTCTTATGCATGACACATATTTCCTTCTAAAGAACACTAAACTAAAAGATTACCACAATCAACACCATCCCCCCAGAATCCATCTCTTAAGATGTTCATGTTTAGTAGATCTCACTCTAGTACTCCAACATATGTGGGTAGGAATAATGAATCCAAACATACTAAAATTTATTTTAACATACCCTTATCATACTTCATCTCATAGAAGAAGTCATATCATACAATATACACATATTACAATGTGATTTATGTTAACCTTGTGAACTACTCAACAACAAAAATATCACTATACTATAGAACACGAATCTCTGAGATAAAATGTGTGTGAAATCATCATGTGTGATAATCCTAAAAAACAGCTACTAGATGAAATACCATGATAGGATCATTTTATCATGGCTATGTGTAGTCAAACTCCACTATCATCCAACTGATACATCAAAATAAAATATGCCATCACAGCCATATTATTTCCCACTATTCAAAATGGAATAATGAATTGATCAACCAACACAACAAAATCCTCTATTTCATAGGGATTTGGAGTGCCATCTATCTTATGTGGTCCCTGAAACTAGAACATTATTAATAAGCTTATCCTATACACATCCTTAAATTCAACTACTAGAACTATGTACTTTTTGATAGGTGTGTGTGCATATCCATGATTTCTTAGAGGAAACACCGCATGGGTTTCCCCTTGTTCTAAGGCCTCACCACTCAAAATATCATCATCATGATTGAATATTGGTTACCAAAATGGATATCTTTGTGGAGGCCTCGTGAAAGTAATAAATACATACGAATATCAGATGAGCATACATATATGGGGACTTTTATCAAAAAATATAGGAAATTATCTAAATCTTATATGTTTCATGTACAGTTTTTTACATCAACCAATGTATCAGTATTCCAAGTCACTATGTAGGTAGTGAAAGACCTATTCTATGAATATAGATGCAACCACACAAACACTAGATTTTCTAGACTATATGTCAATCTTAAAAAAACTAACATATTTTCTTTATGTCTCATCCAATAATCATAAGGGTATAACTCCAAAAACTATACCATGTAATTTACATCTTAGTTTCCACTCTGAAATTACAATACCCATAAGGTTTTACATTGTTTGGGGAAGCTCGATCCCTCCCAACACCAATCAAACCACTAATAGTCATGATGATGGAAACCTATTTCGAGAAGGCATAAATATAATGGGAGGAATTATGTACATATTACCATGCACCCAACTGCATCGATTAAATATTGTGGAGGAAGAATAAAAATAATGTAATATCTAGAGTGAAACCATCTATCAAATAAACTCTTTGGAATACCTCAGATTGTTAGAAAATAATTCCAATGTAATAAGGGAAAAATGCATTTTAACAAAAAATGATGTCCCAACCAAGGAAAATTAGAAAAAATGAATTTTTAATGAATTTTTATTCTTATCTACAAACATGTCAATTTTACCCCATCAATGCACCCAGGTATAAAAATTTTCTACTAATGTCATTGTCAATATGTCTATAATCTTCAAAATACATGACATGTGGTGGAGACTTCTATGTAAGGGTAAGAATATAAATAGGCAGTAGGATGTCGCAAAACAATAAATGGAGGTGTGGGAATACAAAACAATATTTAACTCAACCCAATGTCAGAGGGATATGAAACACAAATACACACACACACACACACACATATATTTATATGCTTATAAATAGACCATGATGAGAGAGAATGGGGATTTACATCTCATACACCAAATGACCTCAATATACTATACTAGTTCTACAAAATTATATAACCAATTCCCATTATGAAGCAAAATATCCATAGAATATATTTTTTTGGGTCCTATCCAAGATACAATGCGCATGATCTGAAGGAGGGACATGTCTTGTGGAGGACCTACAACCTGCCGATGCTCAATGACTTGAGTGTATCAATCCATAGATAGATGACATATGCTCAGTGTAGGGGGGTAAAATCTATATATATATATATATATTAATATAATGGAGAACCTGTAAAATAGTGTATCATGGGAGTTCCAAACCAATAATCTATCTAAAAACATAGGAAACGCATGTCCTGGTGCCACAGTGGTCTACTGTCCCTAACTTCTCATTGATCATCCTTCGATGATCACTGCCATCATTGAGCATCACCTAATTTTTTTTCACAAATATAAAATAATAATTATATATTTCATTCTAATAATATATACCATCACATTATACATGGAATACTGCAATATATATTTTAATCATAGAATGAAATCTACATACATAAAATGAGATATAAGAGAAAGTAGTTTAATGAGTAAATACCCGATGTGTAGGGGGTCTAAAAAGAATTTAATCCTAACTAATAAACTAGATGTGTTATAATATAGACATAAATTAGAAGGAATTTAATTATATATGGTGTTTATAGATCAAAGACGATGATTATTACGCACTCAAGTCCACAATGATTCCTCCTAACATTTCTTTTCTACATGGTCATACAGCTCTCTATGTACCTAGCCATTTGGACAATGCCACTATACTCTAAAATTAATGACATGCATGATTGCATAGTGTCCATGATGTGTTCTATCTTGAAGTAATCCTTATAACATGGGAAGGGAAACATTATTTTTTTGTCTGATAATAAGACATCTGATCATTAACATCTCCAGAAACCCATGATCCATATTTATGGAATGAAAAATCCATGTATTCTTCCATGATATATGGAATTTAGTCATTAGATTCATAAAATCCTCTAATTTTGAATCTGATTTATAGATTTGGCCTCACCTCCATGTAAAATTAATTTTGACTACATGAAATGAAAGGGGGGATCCACTAGCAATCTTTTAGTTGCCTCTGATGACTATAATACAGAATATAGATATTCACCCAATTTACCCTGAATCTATCTATCATGTCTCGTCACCCGTTTTGATTCATGATTCAAAAAACCATAAATTATAACTTACAATACATCATTATCCATAAAAATCATATATCCATATGTTATTTAATAAAAATCCAAAAAAACTTGTGTTCAATCAGGGTAAAACCCACCACTCCATTTTCAAATCGTTACCATATAGGAGAACAATTAAGACTATTATGAATAAATTGGGGAAATGTAAATGAAAAAATTAAAAAACATTACTATCTAAGATAAATTTTATAATGACCATTGATCAGGGAATCATGGGTGATAACTTATTAGTTAATAAAATAATTAATCAAATAGTTCAACTAATATATGGTGCTCTTGTGAAGAACATGAGATTGTATAAAACGAGGATAATAATAAACCATTTCTCAATAACGTAGATAAATTTTTCAAAATAAAAAATTGATGATTCATACCTAGATTTTGGATTTATTATATTTGAATAATATATTTTAAAATGAAGGAGAACTCCCACTACATTTGATTCACCTCAACCCACATCAACATGATCAACTATCAACCTTGTATCTCAATATATGGAGGAAGAATATCAATATTTCCTCTCCAACCTACAATGGTAATAGTTATAACCCTTTTTAATTTCTATAACATGAAATGAAAATAATAAATTTGTTTAATGGGTATTAGAAGAACTAATAAATAAGAAAAAATAATTATTTTGCAAATGTAATACTTTAATGGCTAGCTAATCTGAATGTCTGGTTCTAACCAACCTTTTGTCATGCCTATTGAGAACCCCATATTATGGATTCATTTAAGTTCTGATATTTTTATATTAGTCTCTATATTTTATTTAGTCATCTAATTTTAGGATAAAATCATGATCTTGTTATTATTATATTTGATATTTTAATGATATCAATATTTCGCTCACTGGGTTTCGAATCTCTCGATGTCTCAGTGATTGATTCCCAAAATAATCCATAATATTTGTGATATCCTTATAAATATAATTATGTTAAATATAGTATTCATATATAAATCACTAAAAACCTATATTTATGATGTCTTCTATGATAAATTTTCATGTTCTATACCCAAACATGGAAGGAGTTTCTGCAATGAGAATCCAAAATATAGTGTATCCAAAATCATAAAAATTTATTGCACCATATCACCCATTTTATAATAATAGATATAGATCATGACAACAACCAGATATCCAAATATCTGTATAAAAAAAATTCATCCCTAGAATGTTGATTTTCTCTAAAATATTACTCTACTCGTAATGGCTAGTTATATATCCCAATACTCCCTCGTAATAAATATTGATTATTTAAATTCTCTATTAGTGGTCCATTGAAATGATAAATTAAGTTTCAACCTCAATAATATATAATATTTCACAAAATCATTTCTGGAAAACCTCTAAATTACTTCACCTAGAAATTAAAATCCTCAATCACTGAAAACCTATCCCATAATCTAATTACTATTACATTACTCTTATAGACATCATAATATAGTCAAAATGTTAAATAGAGGTATGAATCTGACACTTTTTATAATTACTAGGATACAAAACAATCAAAAATAGAATTAATGAAATTTAATCTACAAACAATGAGGAACATCTAATATTACTGGACCTTAGATCCTGAAAAACCCCTCTTGATCTTGATTCTAATGTAAAAACTCAACCAAACATTGAATCCAAATAAAAAATCGGATGTTTTTCAAGGAATTAAATTAAATAAAATATAACAAAACACTATCATCCTAGTACTATTTTGAATTCCAAATAAAATATATCAATTCATGTATATCCCATCTAATATAATTATTATTCATATTTAACTTGGAATACACTACCATGTATAGTGACATAATTATTCTTTCCTCACTAAACCAGAATACCCCATCTCCAAAAAATATACTCCATCCATAACCATATATAGTGGACACATGATATAACCAATCTTATTTCATTTTAGAAATTGTATACTTTACCTCAACCAATTCCTATATCATTACGAATATCATCATTGATACCCTTTGAAATTCATTCTATAATGATGGTCCCATGTTTTAAAATACAATGTTGGGCTCCTCACAATAAGAATTTCCAAATGAAACTCTAATAGTCAAATGAAAAGTATATTATAACATTTAATTACTATTATAAAACCATTATATTTTACATATGTTATTTTAAATGAATATTATGTTCAATTTCGAGCACCACATGCATAGACGAACAGAAATAAAAATGCAATATAATAATAAAATATTAGTATAAGACTATTATGACCTCACTATTGGATTAAATGGTATAAATAGAAATAAACCATATTATAAAATATAATTATAAATTATTTTATTAATAATTATAATAACCAATCATTAAATTTTTATTAATTTTATGGAAATGAGATAAAATATTTTGAAGGAAGAAAGAGAAATTTTTAATATAAATGTTTTTATGTGTTCTATATATTACTATCCTAATGGATTTAATTAAACAGAAAGGATAATTAAGCCAACAAAAATAATTCTATATTATATAACTTTATTTATTATGATTAATTTAATTAATTCCATTATATAATAAATTTGAATAAAGTGATTTTAGGTTTCAAAAATTCATTTTCATCAAAAAAATAAAATCCCTTGAGTCTTATGTCGAGATATTATAATTAATTTTTTCCACTTTTAAAAATTTTACTTGAAAAATGAAAAATATTTTTAAAATATTAATTTTATAACATTATTGGGAATAATTTTATTTATTTAAAAAATAAGCATTTTTGATTGAGTAGTGAAAATGTGGATTTAAACAAATCTATCATTTTTTCATTAAAAAAGTGTCATAAAATTATTATTCTATTTTTTCATAAATTAAATGAGTATACAATTATTTAATTTGCATCTAATTAATTATATATTAAATAAATATATATTTTAGTTTGGTATATTATAATTTTTATCATTTAAAATGCATTTTCCTAAAAACTAGTTTTCTTTATATTTTTTCCTACTAAATGAAAATATATTTCCATCACCTATAATAATTTCATAATTTTGAATTCATGATGAAAAGATAATTATAGTTTCCATAATTACTATTTTTTCAATTGGTAGGTCTCAACAATATGCCTTCAGGTTAAAATATTTTGTCATCACAGAAATGGGAAATTAATTTAAAAATTGATATTAAGAAGGGAATAAAAAACCCATAAACATTTATGAATTATTTATGTGAATGAGAGGTTAAAATAAATATCGACCATAATTTTATATTTTTAATACTTCCATCAAAATATATTTTTTATTCTATATGCAGGTAGTGTTATATTCATTGAAATGTCAGTTTCTCTCATTTTATATAATAAACATTTTTTCAAGAAAATTTTAAGATTTAATAGGAATTATTAATGAAACTAGATAACCAAAAAGATTTAGAATAATTTTATTTAATGTTAATAATTTATTATCAATTATTAATCATATAATACATTTTTAAAATCATTCTACACCATTGATATACAGATTTAAAAGCATTGGAAAATCTAATAATTTATTTCACACTTATTAAAAGTTTTAATATATATAATATTTATTGTATTATATGAATATTAAATATTAATATAAATTATTCTATATTAAATAAATATTTTAATATTAATTGATGTTTTATCTTTGTAAATATATATTATAGTCATTAATTGTCTCTAAAATGGATATTTATAGACATTAATGTTTGAAATTATTTTTTCAAAATCATTATAAAATCATATAAATCATATCATAACTCAAATGTATGTTATATAATTTATTATAAATTTATGAGACAGATTTCATTTGTTAAATTACATTCTTGAATATTAAATGATTAAAAATTTGTTAAAGTGGTTTAAGTTTAATAAGCTTAATGAGGTGGTTAAACAAAATTAATGGCTATGGAATAAAATATAAACAATTTTTAATTTGATTATCTGATTATATTTCTAATTAATAATCATTATATTAAAATGTATAGAACTTTTGTAACATTTTAATTTATTTTTAGACGTATTATAAATTAATATTTCTTTTATTTATAAGATTTATCCCAACATATCTTATAAAAGGTTATCTCATATCTTCTATTACTCACACATATTAACAAAATTATCTCCAAAAATATATAAAAATGTAATATAAAAAATAATCACAAACATATCATATAGGTTATGGTAAATGATAAATAAAAACCTTGAAGGCTTCATATGTAAGACGGACCAGGTTTTGAAAATAAGCGATATAAATTATAGTATAGTGTTTCCAAATTATTTATTACTATACTAGCATGAAATTATATTTAAACACATTTACATAATAACATGCATATCTCAAAAATAATTAAATTTTATTTTGTTTATAAAAATATAAATTTACTGCATCTCTTCTATCCTATGAGAAATGAATATGTTGCACATGCATACATGATTAATCCAACCTACATGTAGTGATGTGTTATATTACCTATTACATACTCAAAAGGATGGTTATAATTACTGATTTAATGATTTTATATGATAATAATTAGATAATTACAAATATTTAATGATATTATATATTTTACCATTTTAGTCATCCATCAGATGAAAAATGATATCATTTTTCATATGTATATGTGTATTTCCTTCTCTAGGATGTGATGTAATTTTTTTCATTTTATTTTAATTATAAAATATTTTTATATTTTATTTACTATATAAAATAAAAATTATAAAAATATTAATATTTTGGAGAATATTTAATATTTAATCCTTTTCTAATTTTCAACCTACGGATCTTGTTATAAGAGTATGAAAAAAATTTACACAAAATTTCTAACATGAAAATAATCTATTTTTTAAATATATTAAACATGAAAATCAATTAATAGAATTGATCATGATTATGAATTAAACCTGGAAAACGATTTTATATAAGAAAATAATTATTTTTTTATCATATTTGAGTTAAAATATGTATGTGGTTGTTAGGATATTAGGTATAGGATTTATGATCTAATATTCACATTGTTGAGACTTATTTAATCTTCACCATGAGTTTTTTTATATAGAACAAAAAATATATTAAGGATTTATTATGAAATTAATTTATAGAAATTAACGTGGTTTTCAAATAACTTTAATTATATGTCATTGAATATTGTTTTATTTGAAAAATTCATAAATTTTTAAGGGATGTTATTTTGAACCATTTTAAAAATTATTCCCCTTATATCATTCACATATAAATACTTATTCATAAAAAATTTTAAATACATTTCTCATTTATATATTAATTTTTTTTTATTTTCATTTCTGACTAAAATTAATTTCATTTTAATTTTATTTTAATTAATTGTAATAAAATTATTAAATAGTATATTTTTAAGTTTAATTACCTATGTGAAAATATTTTTTAATAAAATATATAATGATAAAAATATCACATCTTAACATTATTTCAATATTATTAATTATAAAATTCATGTTTTAAATATCTTAAAATTTTAGTTAAATTCATTTTATTTTGTTGAATTTTTTGTTTTAATAAATTTCAAAATGATTTGGTTATTTCTCCCCACATTTATGGGAAAATTGAATGTATTCTTATTTTTGGTTCAAATGAATTTATAAAAATTTTATAAAGAAAGAGGTAATGATTATAATTTTTTATTCATAATATTACAATTTAAAATTACATATTATGATGTGTGATTCCCATGAACCCCCAGATGAAACGTTTTCATAATATTTCTCCCCATTTCCATAGGATATGATTATTCTTTAAAAAAGAAAAGATGCTGATAACCTATTAGGTTTATTCTATATATTTATGTGGGATATAGATATATATAAATGAGATAAATAATAGGGTACTTCAATTATGAATTTTAATCTCCAAGAAGATATTTTATGATTGAAAAAAATATAATTTTATTGAAATATTTAGTTTTTATGACATAATAAGTGAGTCCAGACATTTAATGGCGAATGATTTTGTTTGTTTATAAAAAAATAGTTGGGTTCCATTATGCCGCAAAATTAATTAATAATTTAATTATAATTATCAATGTATTAATGTGGATTTATTTGATAATATGTTGATTATATAGTGTGGATATATATTATTTTCATATTAAATGATTGATTATGAAAAATGAAAACATGCTCTTAAGACTTCATGTTTTTAACTACAATAACGAGTTAACATTATTTTAATATCCCTTACTGAGCCTTTTATTATTATCCGGTGTTTTAAAATTCCTTTATAATGGATAAGGATGAGTGTTTAATACTCTAATTTGTAGATCTACATAAAAACAGTCCATCAATGAATCTTGTTTTTCATTATTGATACATTACTATGAATACAATTATTATTATTTTATAGAATTAAATTGCCATAATTTTTCAGTCTTCACTATATAATGAAATGAAATTCATAACTCACTAATCCTAGACATCTAAAAGATCAATGGAGTCTATGAATGTGAAATCATTGAAATTAATAAAGTATTTGGGGGTTAATTATGTTATATGGAATTATATATGTTATTAAAAAATATTATTAAGTTATAATACAGTGTAGGGTGATTCAAAAAAATGATATATTATATCTTTTTGATACCATAATGGGTTAATATGTTTAGGGAGTATCATAATTAATAGATTTTCATTATGATGCTTATGTTATTAGTGTACATTTTGATACATATAACGAGATTTAGTATGTGTTTTGGGAATACATAACCCTTAATTTTTACATTTTATTTAATGAAAACATTTTTTGAGGATGAACAAATTTATATTTTATACAAATAAGAGTAATGATATTAATTACACATAGGGTTATTACGATCATTGATATTTAGGTAATTATGGTTAATTAGAATAAAATAGTTATTAATATTTCAGAACAATATATGATTTTCTAAAATGGGAATGTTATGAAATATGATGTTATTTCAATTGAGGAATAAAAGGTGACATATTGTTTTAAAAAAACATGATTTTTATTGCAGGTTTATGGTAATTCTAATAATTTATAGAAAATTTTAGGAAATTTTTTTATTATATTATTACTGAATATAATTATTTCTTATATGTTATTATGAGTTATTAATGTGGTTTAGAGTATAATTTTAAAATTATATTAGAAGAATATTGGATCAAATATTTCTAATTTTAACGGTTTGAACTTGGTTAAGAATATTTTGGATAATTCAATTGTTATATGATTAAAAATTAATTATATTAATAATTTTTTTAAAAAAATGATTTAATTATTAATTTAATATCTCTTATTTTGATGATTTTATAATTTTTAGATATAATCATATCATGTGATATCCATTTTTTAGTTAATATATATTAATTTGATGAATAAAATGTCATCTTTTTGTTATGCATTGGATAAAACTATTCATATTATTAGATATACAAGAATGAAAAAATAATCTCAAATATTCATCCCATTTAATAGGAGAAGAGATAAAAATTTAAATTAATGAAATAAAAAATGAAATTTGAAATTATTTATATGAACTGGAATAAATTATAGTACATATATTTCCATAAAGTATATTTTTTTATGGTAAAATAACATCACATATATATTAATTGATATGATTAATGAAACATATAAATATAAAAGTATACTTTTGGAAACACATATTAATTTATAATTTATTTTAAGGTAGGTGAATTTTTAAAATAATAAGTTTCATATTTTTTGAATATATATTATATTTCTCAATAAAATTTATATCTTATTTTAATACTATTTTTTAACAAATTTTTTTGTTGAATAAATTTAATATTATGAGAAATAAATATTTTTTTTGGTTAGAAGTTAACATTCCTAGAATTTATTAATATTGTTTTAAATTAATATAATGTTATATTACATGTACCACACATAATATCATGTTTAAAAACAACTGAGATATAATAAAAAAACATTATTATATGAAAATTATGATATTACTGTTGGTTTAGAAGACATGAATATGAATAATAATGTCATGAAATATAAATATAATGTTTATTCTGTAATAAAACTAATAATCAATCATATATTTATTATCAATTGTGTTGAAAGGGAGACTAATTCCATTTATGGTAAAATATATAATTTTCATAAAACTATTTATATCTATACCATGTATTTTTATGTTAATATATGAAACTAGTAATAATTTAAAATTTATTAAAATGAGATAACTTGATGGTAAATAAAATTTAAGGAATTAAAATTAATTCAATTACTGTTAGTAGAAAAATAATGAGAATAAATCATTTTTATGCATCCAAAATACATTTAAAAAAATTATAGCATTTTATTCAAGGATATTGTAATTTTTTTATACCCCATGTATAAATAATATTATAATAAATTGTAATTATTTTTCAAAATCATCATTTCATAATATTTATTGGATAATATTTTTGATTTTTTAAATAAAATGAAATTTTATTTATTATTGAATAATAATTTTGTGACAAAAATATTTAATTATCATTAAATAATATAATTTTAAATTATAATTTTATTTTTCGTTTTTTATTTAATATATTATAAATTTTATTAAATAAATATAATTTATTTTTTAATAATAAATGTTATGTTTAATTTTGGTATTTATTTTTTTTGTTAAAAATGAATATTCGGAAAAAAAAATTTACTAAATTTTGTTAACATTAATTAAAATTAATTTCAAAAACATATTTAAATTGAATATTCTAAAATTAACTTGAAATATTGATTCATAATTTTAAAATATCATCATATGGCCATTTTTTTGTCATACATATAAGTCACCAGATTAAAATTTAATTTTCATAGTAAAAGTAAATTAATGAAAAATATAATTTTAGCTAGAAAACAATAGAAAAATATAGATCCATATCAATTACATCAACGAATGATATTTAGATAGACCTATATCATTTTTATATCTTTAAGGGTGTATTCCACAGAAACATTTTTTAGATTCCTATATAAGGAAGTGTTATATTTAATTTAACATTATCCCTTCATTTTACATATTAAATATGTTTTTATTTTTATGAAAAGATTAAAATTAAATTATTAATTAAAAATTATGACCAAAATAATGTAAGAAATTTTTATTTCATTTTAAAAATAAAAGTTTAATTAATAATATATTATAAATATATATAATTTTTAGGTGGTGTTAATGAAATGATTTTACATGAAGATAAAAAATAAATTAATTGTTTTTTAAAATATTTAATGTGTAAATATTTATATTATTTTTGGTATTAATATGTATTTATTGATTACTATGATATATAATTGATTAATAATGCAATTTAATTGTAATTTCTATTTTATCCTCAGGTATTTGATGTCATATTTTTGTAATATTACTAATAATGACTTGAACTGGTATTTCTTGTTTTAAAATAAATTTTTATGTCAATAAAAATCATAAAATACCTTCCCAAATGAATTGGATGTGAAATTTTTGATGATTTTATTAATTATTTAATTATCTTCCACATTTATTTTTTAAATACATTCATGAGCTGAAATAGTTTAAAACATTGATTTAATGATGTGGGATTACATGGGATAATGTGGTGTTAAAACCAAAATATGTGATTTAAAATAAAATATAAATTTTTATATTATTGAGTTGCTGATTATATTTCAAATATAGCATCATTTTAATTAAATTTAAGGAACATTGGATCCATTTGACATGACATTGAATCATAGTACATGTATAAATATCAAGTATTTATAATATTTCATCCAAACTCATTCATAAAATTGGATCACATATCCTCTCCTTATCAAAAATATTTTTAAATTCAGTGTGATTCCATTGACCCAAAATCAAGGATGAAGTGTAAAAAATAATTACATCACATATTAGATGTAACAATATTGGTAGATTCATGAACATAAAAATCCTGTAATTTGATGATTTAAACAAGATATTTCATTCAATACATTGTGAATACATTTTCGGATTAGATAATTAATGAGTTATAAAACATCATTAACTGATAATCATAATTAAATGGAACCCCCATGTGATTCAATAAATTATGTAAACTGTAACTAGTATTAAATATCTCCCACAAATCGTCCACATAAGATAACATGTTAGAAATATCATGTGCAATAAATTTATTGATTAATTAGTGAAATGGAATCTTAATTTGGGGTGAGAAAACATGTTTAGTGAGTGAATGCATATATCTATGTAAATTAAGGTATGAATGTGAGATAAATATTATTTAATGAAAATTTTATTAAATATATTTCAATAATATAATTAAATTTTAACCCTGATATATCAGTGGAAAACAATAGGAATGAAATGTTAAAATTATATCAATAATGAGATCCCTAGAGATGAAATTCCAAATATTGTATGGATAATTCTATAACATTATCTATGTCACTATAAAATTAGATATCGTAATCATAATGAAAAATTAAAATAATATTCTATGAAGGAATAAAAATAAAATACCAAACATGATAGTCACTTGAGATATACTGATACTTATATGGGATATATAATATCGAGCCCCAATAATCACATTTTTACGTATAAAAAACACCATAGAAATGATAATATTGCTTCATACTATTAAATAATGGTCCTATGGATGAATAAAAACATTGATACCCATATATTAAACATAGGTAATGTCAATACATGGTCAAAATACAATATCAATCAATAATTATATAGATTATGAATAATTTACCAACAAATAAAATGGATAACAAGATCAAAACCCATACATATAAAAAAGGATGATGGAAAAATAAAATATAGTCAACTAGGAATAAAAATACATATGATTATAAAAATATAATAATATTCAATAATTCTACAAATAAATATATTTAATACATTTCTATGTATATATATCTCATGAAAAAACCACATAGAGTAGTGGTATGGGGTTATATAAACACTCTTATAGAATGACCACAATAAATATAGATGGAGAATGAGGATGGTTTACAAAGAAATCAAACCCCTGTACAATAATGGAAAAGTAGAAAGATGATGGCATAAATTAAAAAACAACATGAAATTAGAATTTACCAATTGGTATCATGCAAGAAGGGTTCTCGAACGGAATTTTTTCTCATTATGAAAATATACCCATATGAGATAAATATATTTTAGTGGATGACTCATGAAATAAAAACCATGTGATGGTAAATCTTATATAATAATATAATAACAATGGATTTGAGTACAAAAAGGGTTTCTAGAAAACATTTTAAAAATTATTATGAGGGACAATTTTAGTGATCTCTTTAGAATGTAATTCTAAAAACAATGATGTGAAAACATTTGAAAAAATTTTATTTCAAAAAAACATCAAATAATGTATCCATGAAAAATTACATAATGGCTACACAAAATAAATTTTGTCAGGAAGACATTACAGAAGTACTAGAAAGGTAAAAACATTTTAAGACATATTAATATACAACTGTTGAAAACACATGCTATAAATTGGTTGTTAAAATTTTTATTATATTCAAACAAATTTATTCTAATGAGAATTATAAAATAAAATAGAATAAAATATTATTGAGGAAGAACCAATGGATTGAAGAAAAAATTCCAAGATAAAACTATACTACTCATCCGATTATATTTGTGTTTCCAATAACACCTACATGATACATATCACAGCAAATGAGATAATATTATTAAATGATTTATGTGCTATAATTTTATATCGGTATACAAGAATTTTGGGAAAAAAATAAAAGGGATGAATGTTATTAACTTATATAAAACAAGATCATGAAAATAATCATTAAAAAATGAATGAAAGTGTAGTTAGTATATATCATTACATATTTGTAGGAAATTATGTAGATTTAATTTTAAATAAGGTAGTATGATTTCTCTAATTATATTACATTAAATTGAAATAATTTAATAATAATAAATCCATTATTAGTAAATACATCATATAAGTAAACAAGGATTTAATAAATTTATTATGTCTCAATGATTATGAATTAAGACCATGAAACCCCTTACAATATTTGAAATGATTAAATCGAATCCCCTTGAAAGTGATGGATATTAATTAAACATAAAAAACAACATTAAAATAAAATTCATAAAATTATATCCTAATAAATATTTATAAATATGATTTAAATTAAATTTTGTTAATAATACTAATCATGTATCAAATAGAGTAATATGGGAATAAAAACTGTTACCAAATGTATTGACTTCCATGAACATACATAATCAATTTTAAAAAAAACATAGTTATCTTAATAACATAATGATATAAAATTAATCATGATAATTTTCAATTAAACGCTTTATTAATAATTTTTTTATTTAATCTAATTAGTTTATATCTTTTCCCACAATATGTTTTTATAAATTGGTCATTTATTCTTGTTTCATAAAATATTTTTTGTAATTTATAATAATCCAAAAATTATCCTTCCATGATTATATAATGGAATGTTATATAATACTAATGTTTTATTAATAATTATTTTATCTCATTCAACTACTTTTTAGTTATGTGGCGATACTGTTATATTAGTGTCTACTAATTTTGGTGATTTTAGGCATGTAGGTTGATAAATCAATGATAATTAAAAGAATCAATATGTAATTTATAGAATCAATAAAAATTATTATTTACTTAATAACAAGTAATATCCTTTTTATTGATTTTCTGATATTAATCCATGATAGTGTTTTATATCATTGTTCCTATGTGTGGTTTAATCGTTTCAAACAAGAACATACCATATTAAATGGATGATTATTATGAGTTTTTTAAAATATTATTACACCCATTTCATAATGATATAATTAAGTTATTATTATGTAGAAATATAATACTTATAATGAAATTATAAAAATTATTAATGTGTCTGAAAAAATACATAATATGAATAAAAAATTCCACTTTTATGGCTTGTTTTAATCAATAATATTAATAATGCTAGTTTATTCATAAATTAATTAATATATTAAAATAAATTCATAAAATTTAATTAATGATATCATAAATATTATATTTATTAATCAAATCCATTAAAGGATCCATCAATGAAGGAATCTGATGACAAATAAATTTTAGTGCTTGTGGTGGTTGTAGTGCACATGCGTGAACAAATTGAAATTTTGTTATTCTATATGGATGGGATAAATATATATATAAAAAAATACCTTTAATATTTTAACATTATTGTATATAGATAATACTAATATCATTACATCAATATGAATTATATTAATTTTTATGAGGATAATAAAGAAGAATAGATTAGTAGTTGGTAAAACACATATTGTAGACTTGGATTTTCCATGGAATTTCCCATTGAAATGATGATTATATGACAAATAATTGTGAATGTAAACCTCATACCATGTAAAATGGTTCATTTATGGGAGATTCTATATATTTTTAAGATAAAATATTATATAGATGTAATTCTAAATGTAATGGAAGAGGTAGCCTTTTATAGGTGAACAGAAGGTCATTTTGGGATGAAACCACTTAATATTCAATAATTTCATCTTAAAATTAAATTTCAAAAGGATAAAATGGGGGAATGATTATTGATAGAGTGTGTGGGTGGATATTTTACAGACCCAATCCTTTTGAGGACAACTTAGAGTGTTTATTCAATTTTATTACATTTTTAACAATTACCAAAATGTACCTCTTCCTTCAAATTTAATTTTTTACCGTATTATAAAAATATTAATGAAAAAACCAGGTTTTTTACATTTACCTAATTTCAAATTATTGATTTTAATTTTTTCAATCCTTTCACACAAATTTTTTTTTGTTTTAAATTCAATTTAGATAATAAATGTGTGCAAAATTTAAAAACTCGTTTTTAGGGAAATTATGTTGTTACATTTAAATATTTTTATATAAGATAATAATGTCCTATATTTTATTTTTATACAAACAATATATTATAAAAATCGATATAATATAATAATAAATTTTTATTAATGTGAAAATTTAATTAGTTGTAAATTTAATGTAATTTAGTTTTATAAAATCATTCAATAATTACAAATATGTAATATTTTTTTATAAGTGTTTTTTATTTCATAAAAGTTTTGATTCTTTTATTTTCCAATTAAATCATATCAATTTCATAATATAAAAAATTTAAAAAATGGTGTTTTTACTATTCACCTAAAAATGTAATTATTTTATAAATACAAAAAATTTATATTAATCTAATATATTTATTCTAAATAATATTATTATCTTTTTTTTAATTTTTAAAATTTAATTTTTTTTTTATTTTGAATAAAATCATTAAATATAGTAAAAAGTGTTTTTATTTTAAAATAGAATTTTCCAATATTAACTATTACTAATAATATTTCATATAATTTACCAAATAAATTGTTCTTAACATATTTGATTATCATTAATAATATGTTTATGGGAATATAAATTCAACTTTAATAAAATGAATTGTTTAGAAAAACCTATTCTAATTAATTTATAACCCTATGAGTCATTTAATTAATGTAATTGAATTTAATTAATATTATAAGTAGAGTTTTTTTCAATATATATCATAAATTGGTTAGTCCTATTTCATTACAGCTTTACCAATTTCTATATTTTGACAATCATATTGGATATTTATATTTTTTATCTAAATGGTTCAATGTTTTTTATTTCATTATTTCATGTGGAAAATGATATTTAAAATATTTTTTATTAAAATAAAGAAAAATATTAAAATATAATGGTCTTACATTCTCCCCACAAATAAATTTTGTCCATAAATTTTTATTTATTACTCTCTGATTAATGTATATGATTGTATTCGTGACATATTTATCATGAGAAACGTATACTTTAATATGTCATCTACATTAATATTTTATGTATATCATGATACATATCCTTCTTAAAAATAGTCATTTATACATTCATATAATCATGTATTAGTACACCCTAAAAATTTATTCTCAATAAAATTAATTTAAAAAAAATAATAGAATCTCCAAGACATTAAAAAGAACAAGATTATAAATCATTCCAAAACATAACTAGTTAAACAATTAAATTTTTAAATATTTACTCTATAATTCTAAAAAAATTAATATATATAATAATTTAAATAATGAGATTGAGATCCCAAAAATTCCATGGATAAATTTTCCATTAAATCAATAACAAATTCTTTGTCTATCAATTCAATATAAATCATAATTATCAAAATAATTCACCCATTTACAAGATCGATATCATGCAAATTTTAAACATGATCATTTTCCAACATTGAATAATTTTTTTAGTAGTTATACCCAATAATATAATATAATCATAAAATAAAAATTCAATGTTATTTATAACATATAACACGAGTTTCAATATATTTAAATGAGAACTATAGAAAAACAATAATTAGTTGTTTAACAGAAAAATATTAAATTTTAGAATATATAACAATATAATTGCTAGATATCACTCACTATATGAATTAATAAATATATTCATTAAGATATATCTCTAATAATATTAACAAGAATAATATACTCACTTTTTCAGACACAATATTAATATACTAAAAAGATTTTCCATTTAAATATACTCCATTATTTGGTCATATAAAAAAATGTATTTTAGAATCATATAATTCATGGTTAAATATCCTATATGTCGTTTAACCAAAATATAAATACTAAAATTGTTATGCTAATATAAAAATGAAAACTATATTCTATGTATGAATTCCCATATGAGACCATTTTTTAAAAATATGATTATTTCGGGTTAACATATGACAACCATTTTTTATCCTTCTTTATATATGTTCATTCCATATTAAACTCCATAAACTAATTAGTTGAGATAATAATTAAATCATCCATAATTATTCAAAAATAGAATTTCATTATCAAAATATTATTCACATAGATTTTCAAAACCGAGGAGTAGTTATTCCTCTTTTTCATGCCCCACCTGACAATTTAATTAATAACCAATCTTATATTTTTAGGATTACTACCATTATGAAAATCATTTATAGAGCCAGTATATACTTTAAGTATGCAAGGGGGATTTAATTTTTTGGGTAACACCAAAATCTACCTATTTCCAAATCCTTAGTATTGTTTCAAATGTGGATAATTATTATATAGACATCTTTTTAGTGTTTTCTTTGAATATCTAAATCATATTCCAAAAAAAAATGAATTACTACCTTGACATTAAATAACATACTATTCTAAAGGATTCTCTATACTATTGGAATTAATATCTTTGAATACTTTTGAACCGTTATATTATCCTAAAAAAATTATTAACTAAATTGTTTTCAAAACAATTCAATAATACCCACCATTACACCCCATATCAAAAATCCATGATTGGTTTTCTAGAACAAATACTTTGTGCAATGGTTTCAATAAAAAAATACATTAATGGGAATAAATATCCAATAATTACATGAAATAATGAAATTTTTTTATTTTATATATTCATAATATCAATAATTTTTAGTGATTTAAATATATAGTACATAACATTATATAATAAAAACAAAAAAATTAGAATAACAGCCCCTCCCAATAATAATATGACATGGGTAAACCAAAACAATTCATCATCATCTCTAAATAATAGTCTACATAAGATATCAAATTTGACGTATGATGTGTAATATTATTCTTCATAACTTAGAAAAATATAATAATAACAATGGATGAGACAAAACATATAGTAATGATGAATATACAATTTAGAAAATTATTGAGTAAACATGGAATAAATATTATTAAACGAATAGAAAATAAATAATAATTCCATCATATATTGAAATTGAAATCATGATATATCAATCGATAATAATGAATTAGAAGATGATCATATAGATTACTATTACTAGTTCTGGACAAAAAATGAATAATTTCAACAATTAATTTAATCCCATATTCTAGTACATCATGATCCTATACATCGGGATCATACAATCAAGGAAATATCTTATTCTGAAGGGTTATACAAATAAATTCCCAAACATGGTTACCTTATGAGACCTACTGATTCATTAGGGAGCTATATAATTTTTAGGCCCACCAGTATATATTTATTAACAACTCATTCACCATATGTTTTAACATTATGTTTCATTATATTCATTATTTAAAAATTAGTTGATTAAAAATATGGTTATCCATAAACTGAAAATTATGGAATGAAAATATGTAGTAAACATTCATCAGTTTTAAATAGTAATCAAGAATGGCGTAATATATAACAATAATAATAGGGAAAACATGATAAAACCCATACTAAATAAATAACATTGATTTTAATAAAATGAATCATTTTATTTGAAATAATCATCAATATTAGAATATTAATAGTATAGACTGTCAATAGTTTCCCAAAAAATTAAGTGGGATTTATTTTAATGTATTAATCCCTCATGATAATACAATATAAATTAGTCTTAAATGATTAATTATGTTATAGAACAACCATATCCTAATATATTAGAAGGGGGAGGTTTTATGGTTTCCAAAGATCATAAACCCATTGTAATAATAACATTATATAAGATACTAAAATAGATTAATAATATCCTCATAATAAAGGCTTAAATTGGTAATATTTAAAAAGGGATTATGAATCAATTTTCTGGATATTGTGAGTTCAATCCCAAATAACTATAAATATATATTATTTTATATATAATTAAAAATGAATTTCATCATGGAAAATATATTTATATATTATATGGAAAATTGAATAAAAAACATAAATGAATTTTTAGAAAATATATTTAACAGTTTCTTGTGGAATAATGTTAGTGGTCACTTTATAGTATAATATTCAAAGGGGTAAACATATTTTTCAGAAAACAATTTTCATTTAAATACATTCTCCTATAATTTATAACTTTAAATGAAATAATATATTCCATAAATAAATTTTTATGTTGAATATTGAAAATTTGGTTTTGAAATTGAAAAACTTGTTAAAATATTTTAAAATATTTTCTTCCCAAACAATGATATTAAAAGAGTTATCAGACCTTCTATATATGAAAACATCATTTTCAAATTTTATTATATAATATACCATATAACTATTTATTTTTTTAGATCATTATCATAGAATAAGAAATTTCAATGTAAATCATCATAACACTAGGAATAAAATCTGAGTTTACAATATCCAAAATAGGAAACATACTCTAAGAAGTGATAAGTATTTCTAAAATGGTTTTTTAGTAGTAATTTATATTCCCTAATAAGTTATCAAATATATCCAAAAATAATTAAGTGGGAGAATATTCCCAACATAAAAAAAATTAATTCAAGATCATATTAATATGTAGATGAATAAATGTAGAGATAAAAAAATTACTTCCAAAAAATAAATTGAATAAATAGATTTTTGATAAAATGAATATATTATAGATTATTAAATCTAATTAAATAAAAAAATTATGATAAAAATACATCCTTGGGAATTAAATACACCACTCAATGAACACATAGTTTACAAAATATATAATGTCTCAATGAATAATAATTGAGATCAATAAAATATTTTCTACAATTTAAACATTCAAATGAAACCCCCTTTAAATATTATCTTAATAGTTGAAAATAAAATACAATGATTATTAAATAATTCATGAAATTTTATTTGAAATAGGTACTATGTACACCCCAGAAATGAAATTTTGTGTGCAATACTAAAAAAAGTCATAGTTAGAGGAATTTGATTGGACATACCATTAAAACTTTCATGATATCCTTGAATGTACATTAACCCCCGATATCACACAAAAATATTGTTAACCACAAAATCAGATAACCATAATCATATATATTCATTCTCTATATGTAATTATGTTTACGAAATATATTCTCAGATCATGTGTTTACAATTTTTTCATTTAAATTGGTTTCCTAAAAATAGTTTCATTATAAATTATTAACAGACTAATTAGAATTACTAGATAATTTAATTACATTCATATAAATAATTAATTTATTTATAATTACATTACCTCATTCCATTAATTTTGTAGTCATGTTTCAAGGATGTTTAATTGGTGTTTTCTTCTTTTGGTAATTTTTTTGATTATAAAAGATAATTCAATAATATGTTAATTATATAATTCAACCAGTAAAAATATTATTTTCTTAATATGATGAAATAATATTGACATTTATTTTACTATAGTATTATATTATATATTTTAATTAAAATTTTCATTTAGGGGGGAAAACCAACCAAAAATGAACATACCATTCTTAATGGATAATTATGTGGTGATTTAGATGTAATATTTTTACACTAGTTATGTATTGAAATAATTTATTTTTTATTATTGTGAAATATTATAGTTATATATTAAATGGAGGATTATGTAATGGATAAAAAATATTCTAATAAAATATTCTCCTCATAACATGCATGGTTTAAATGATTGAGATAACTATGATAATTTATTTCGCATATCATTAATAGGTTATCTAGTTTTTCATAAGAGATACTTAATGGAATCTTATGTATCATATATAACAATTTAATCCATTCTAGATACCATCTCTGATGTGTGGTGATGAATAAGTAATATCGTTGCTCTTAGTGGGGGGTTTTCCTCACATATACATGAATCATAATTTCATTTTTTCATAATGGATGGGTCAAATGAAAAGATTATGATAATAACCATAATATAGTAAATTATGAGTGTATAAATTATAAAAATAAAATTAAATTTTTTATAGGATAATTTTACTTATTTTCATAGAGAATAAATACTATGTAGTTCATAATACTCACATATGGGAATCAAATTTTCCTTGGAACAGTCATTAGAAATAAAATAACATTGACTAATAATGTTTTCAAATAACTAATAAATTTCCGAGAGGTTTAATGTAAAATTTATTTTCAATAGCTATTAGTATATATATAATGGATATGGGAGTATTGATGTTTTTAAATTGTATCAATTTTATATGTGAAATACAGGGTAGTTTTGGATGTAACCATTTTATTTTCAATAATATAATGCCAATATTTAATGTTAGATCGCTCAAATGTAGATCAATTTTTAGGATGTGTTTTTTTGGGAATATGTTTGTGTTGTGAATTTTATCTAGTAGACTATTTTTAGATACATCCTAATGTTCTTAAGGATTTTTTTATTTTATCATTTTTACTTCTAACTTAAATTTTATTTTATCCTGGTAATTAATTTTTTCAGGTAGTAATTAATATTTTTTTTTAAAAATTTTTGAAATTTAAATATTTATTACACTATGATTTCAAATTTTTTGAATGAATTTTCCAAATGAAATATTAATGGTTGTGAAATTTTTAATTTATATTAAAAAAACATCATGTGTGATAATGGTTTTTTAGGGAAAAGAATTATTAAATAAAATATTTATACATAAGATAAGATCATCATAGATAATAATTATATTTTAATAAATTGATAACTTAAATAAAATGTATATGGATTTAGTGATATTCCAAATAAAATCATTGTAAAATCTCTTAATTGTGAACAAATATTGAAAAAATATTGAAAATACAATTTTAAATTGGTCAAACAATATACAAATTAAGATTTATCTGATTAATGAATAATTTATAAATAATAATTTCAATAATTAAATAAAATTTTAAAATATTAATTTTTCTGTTTTTTAATATTATGTTTATATTATATCTATTTCATAATTTTCAAGGTAAAAAATAGAATTTTCACTATTCAACCAAAAACCAATAAATTTAGAAAATTATAAAATATATATATTATTAAAATAATTCTAAATAAAAAAAGATGTAAATTTTTAAATATAAAAACTAAAACTTTTATGAATTAGTTTAAATTCCTAAAATATATTAAAAAATTATTTTAAATACAAAACAATACTATAAAATATTATATATTATTAATATTATTTCATATAATTTACCAAAAATATTGTCGTAATAATAATATATATATATATATATTCATTATTAATCATGGATTTATTGAAATAGGAAATCATCTTACAAAAAATTTATATTTTGAAGTAACTTATATTATAAGAAATAAAAGCTTTAATTAATCATTTAGTAATATTAATGAATTTCATTTATATTAAAATAAGAGTTTACTTTATTCATACATATATTTTATATTAGGAAACTCATATTAATTCATAATAATATTATTTATAATTTTTTATGTTCATTTATACTATTTCTATTTTCTACATAAATATATTACAGTTTTCTTTGAGTTTTGTGTTGTGTGTGCATAATGATATAGTAGAAATTTGGATTGTTAAAAATAATCTATAAATTTAAATATCTATGTTTTTCATTTATCTCAAACATTATTATTCAATATTACATCATAAAAATCTTTACAATGTCCTATTGGTTCTGGCATCAACAAAAAAACCCACCAAGGAGGATAATGGTGTAAGCCAAACTATTTTTTGAATTATTATTTATAATTCAAAATAGAGTGTATAAAAATAATTTCTATTTATACATACCGAAAATATATTTTTATCAAGGATGGCATAAAATCTACATTATCACTAATATAATAAAATTTTCTATTTTTCTAAAGACCTTTACGCTTGTATCCTAGAGTAATGTTTACATTATTTAATTGTCATTAGATCCAAGGCATCACATCCCGATGGATTGTATATTTTAGTAGTCATGGTAAACTAGATACATATTTGAATATCATATTAAAATATAAACATAATATAAAAAAATTCCATTTCATGAATGAATCATTATTCCTTCTTACAGAACCTTGAATACCAATCATAATTCACAATTGGGAATCATAGGGAATGATATATAAGAACAAGGTGAGATCAAATTATCCGTTAGAGTATGAGTTTGATGGAAACTATGAAAAAATAATGAAAACCAATATTTAATTTTATAAAATAAATACATAATATATTTAATCAATAAAATGAGAATATATTTTATAAAAAATAATGATCAAATAATTTCATATCTGTAATAACATGACTTTGAAACTGTTACATGGATTTTATAAATAAAATAACAATGACAGGGAAATTAATGACTAATATCATATTGATTATATTCATATTATTTTACATATTTATCTTAACATAATATACTAATTCTGTGATATCTAATATGAATGGGAATCTATGCAACCGAATTCCCCACCTCATTTCTCTTATGAGTCATAATGATGAATTGAAGAGCTGTAGCAGTCATCAAACATTAGATACTAAGTCCAATGAGTTCTTCATGTGATAGGGTTGAAAAATATCTATAAAAAAACTATACATAAAACATGCCTATAGATTATTAAAACTTTTCCCAAAAAATAAGAAAAATTATAAACTGTTGAGAGTAAAATGGACTGTGGATTCAAAATAAAAATCCCCAGGAAAAATGATCATAAACCATCGAAAAAAATAATAATTATGGATTCACTATATCATATTACTATTTGATAATAAAAAAATAAGGGTTGTTGTCAATGATGGATATAAATATATAAAAAATTCAATTAATATTTTTTTGAGGGAAAATTATTTTCAAATTCATAATAAATATTAATGAATAAAAATTAACAAGATATTTTGTAACAAAATAATTTAAAATAACATTTATAATTTTTAATATTGTCTTTAAATTAGATAGTGTCCATGGTGGTTGTAAATTTGATTCATGTTGAGTATGTTGAGAGAAATAATTGATTCACGTTTTAATTAAATAGTCAAAACATGCCTTTTTAGTGAATGGTTAGATGATTTATTTTAATTAATTTTTTAAATATCCAATGATGTGTAAGGATTTATTTATTAAATAATTTGAATAATTTTATGTTGAAAAAAGTATTATATACATTAATATAGAAGTGAAATGTATTTTCTAATTAAAAGTTATATAAAAATGTATTTTTAAAAAAATAATTTCACGAAAAATGTAACAAAAAAATTGTAAAATGGTACTATTGCATTGAGATTTAATTAAAAACCCCATTATAATAATATATATTAATTTTATGATTTAATTATATACTTATTTCCCCAATGGTGGAAAAAACATATAGAATCCCAAATAATGATGATATTGAGAAATAATCATTTTCCACATTATAAACATTTGAATAATAAGCACCATGAAATAAATAACATAAAATGAGACAACAAATACCAGGATTAAAATGTCATTAATTATATAACATATCACATTTTTAGTATGTTCCTATCTCAAAATAAATAATTTGAGGGTTGGGAATTTTTCTCATAGAAGTATAAGTATGATAAGGATCCCTTACATAAGGTCTGATTTCCTTAACCCATGTTTGATCCTCATTAATAGTAAATATAGGTTCATTATATATATATTAAAAAACTATTATCATATATTTAATTCTATATACTAGTATATTACAATATTTAATGACCAATTTATAAAAAATATTTTCTAAAATCAGTATTTTAGTTGATATTTGTTTCATTTATCATATATGTTTAGGTTTCATAATTTCAGTCATTTTACATCAATCAAATTTACATAACATCAATAATGTTAGACTTGATGTAAATATACTATATATAATTTATATATGTCACTATAGTAATCAATTAAATTTATATATAGAAAATCGATGTCGCCGTTGATGGAGAATATATAAAGTATGTATGAATGAACTTTGTTTCCATTTTCATGTTGAATCGAATAAAAGAAAAGTTATTTTTAGCTAACATTTACAAAACAAATCATGTCATATATATAATATATATTAAAAAATTCTATAATTTTTAACATGAATTTAAAAATAAATTGTGGAACATTTCACATATGTATGTGGATTCAGTATTCATATCATATGGATGAGTGACATTAATTTTTTAATGGATTTGATGGAGATATGTTATATGTGATCTTATCATTGAAAAATATTATTTATATAATAAATATAAAATTAGATAACTAACATTATTATTATCATATTCAATGTAATGTTCCAGTGAAAAATGTATCACATCACATATTTAAGCGGTAGTCTATAGTTCACGTGAGAAACATTAATGTATCTTTCAAAGAATATAAAGTAAGATGTTTTATGTTATATAATAATTAAAAATGAATAATAATTTCCTTAATACACTATAAATTTTATTAATCTATCGTTATATCCCACCATGAAATGTTGGGATAGGAAATGAATTACATTTTTTCCCATGGTTGTAGTCCTCTATACTTATGACAAGCTGTTTCATTTCCAATTTGATAAAAGTAAAGATTGAGATATATAATTAATTTATCATTACAAAATCTCATTATATATTATGTGTTGGTAATATTATATTATTATAAATTAATAACTTTATAATGATTTACAACAATAAGTTGAATTAAAATGCAGAGTAAAAAACATTACATCTTCTTTGGGAAATCACATTATGTTTAACCCTAAAAAATTATTTGGACTGATTAATAATAAATATAATGTCTTAAATATATGAATTTCGATGAAATTAATATATTTTTATATATTTTTTATGAATTAAAGGTAATTCTGAGTTTCAAGAGGAGGGGATAGTGGGTGGATTTTCATAAGTGGGGGCAAGGAAGCACATGGAATTAATGAAAAAATAGATTATGCCCTAGATTTTCTCATGAAACATACCTAAAAAGGAGCCCTTATAAACAAAATAGTGGTCAAAAGGTCAAAATATGGCTATAAAATGGTGTTGGAAAATTTTTCTGTCTTCCTTAACAATTATTATCTTATTTTAACCCCTTAGTAAATCAATTTTTACCATTACTATGGTTATTATTTTTTCCCATTTTTATTATTCATCATGATCAAAAAATTAATTTACTCTATTATGTAACAAAAATTATTATTATTATAAATATTAAATCAATTTTTACAAATTAAACTCCCAATTATGGAATAATTTAGCTTAAAATTTACACTATAGGCCCCTAAATACGTGTTTCTTTAAAAAAACATTCAATCTCTAAATTTTATTTATGTTAGAATTAAAAATTATGCGTAAAATATTAAATAAATTATTTAAATATTAATAGAAATTAAATATTTTGATAACAAAACCAATTTAAAAATTAATTTATCCATGTAAATAATTTAAATTAAAATGCAGATTTGGAAAAATTCATTATTTATTTCACTATTAATCAAGAAATAATATATTCATTAAATTCAAAAAAAATAAAAACATAGATAATTTTGAAAATTAGATTTCAAAAAATATGTTTAATATTTAATATATTTTTTCATACATGTTGTAAACATAATTATTATTTATCTGATACATACAGTTATTTCATGCTTTTCAGAGAAATTTAATTTTTCATAAATCAATTCTCTTTCTTTCAAATGATTCTAATTCTAATTCTATTCATTATATGAATATTGAATTTATTCTTTTCTACAATAAACCATTAATTGTTTATAATTTAGTTAGTCCTTTTTATACCCACCAACATAATGGCGATTTTATAATTGTCAATTTTAATTAATAATATTTTAATATAGAATCATGTTTCTGCTAAACCTAATATTTCATGTTCAATAAGGGATCAATGAATTAGAATTTTTTTGAAACTAAATGTATCATAATGTCTAGATGTTTTACATTCCCTTCTATTCTTAATGTTGTGAGTCATATACATTGTTGAAGATGATGTTCCTCTATTATAATATCGGCCTATTTCATTCTGCCACCATAAAAAAATTCATCCTCGAAATTTAATATTAATATCCTCAATTAAAGATTTGACATTTGGAAATATATTTGATTGAAACCCATATCTTGTAAGGGTTTACCAAAATATCATATTGATAACAGATAATGGTATGTAAGATATTCATCTAGAATAGAACATGTCTTGGATTCTAGGTAGGATAACATTGGAAGGACATGATGAAATGACATTGGTGGGATGTGATGATATGGTCATAATTAGGGATAGTGATAGAGATAATTAATAATTGGAAAGGGAATGGTCAAGAAAATTTAATGAATGGAAGGACTATAAGATCATCATAATTGAAGGTAAATGGATAATATTTTTATTTCAATATCATTTTCCAATGGATTATGATTTATTTTACCATATATAATATAGATATAGGGAAGTAAATATACATGTAATCATTATATAACATAGGAATGATTCCATATATTTTTTAAAATTTTCAATTTATACTTCATTTTATATTCCTTGAAATACATATCAATAAAGAAATCATTACTCCTGAAACTCAAAAATTAATACATAATAGATCATAAAAAATGAGATGGCATACCTATTATCTCAATATAAGACCAAAATGGTAAAATTGTGTTATATAATAATACACCAATCTATAAAACATCATTGATCACCCCAAAGTTCAACACAATCAATTTCATAAATAATTAATCATATGTCTATTCCAAAAAATATATTATCATAAATTTAAAACATAAATACTTATAATGAAGGTCACAAAACATTCAATATTAAAAAAACATTACGTTTCTCAATCAATGTAGCCATTAATGTCACATACCAAATATTTGAACACCTTGGCCTCTATAATATTATAATGTAATCATACAACATTCCAACAAAAAAAATTCATCCTTATTCCATTAATAAAATATCAAATAATCCAATTTTTTCTTTATTGTAAAAATTGTGTAATCTCCAACAACGAAAATAAAATCCAAAAATTTACACAGAAGTTTCTCGTTCACAGATAATATCCTCAAAACATCACATTATCCTCATTAACTCAACATCAGGAATATATTAATGGTTAACCTCCCTAAATCATGTGTTTTCCAAAATGATAAATTTTTCATTGACTCACTTTATGTGGTCACCAATACCATTAAACATATTCTATGAAATCTATAAAGATATATTATTGTATTACAATAAATATAAATCTCATAATTCTAATAATTAGATTATCATTGATACAAAATTTATATTATATAATTCTTGAATCCAATGATAAGAACATTAATCATTTTCATTCTTTTATAGTCATTGCATATAATTTAACATGAAACCTTCGTTTATTTTGAGAAAATTTCCATTGAATTAGGGGGAATTAATTTTAAAACATGACCTTATCTTTAAAGATCAATCATTTAACATAGGATGATTCATTATTCCCCTTAAAAACAATTGTTATGTAATTTTTTTCCACACTTGTTGAAAACTCCCATTCACTCTTACCATGTAGTGGGGTGTTTATTTCCAAAATTATACATTAATGATGCAATGTTTTATAAATGGATGTTCCTTTCTTATAATTATGTTATATAATCACCTTAAATCACAAATAAATGAATTACTAATTACATTGTGATCATTAAACATTATATTAAAACTATTATGATTTCAATTTTAAAAATTTAACATAAATGGTTGAAATCAGTAAGGTGTTTGCAGTCCGATAAGACAACATAATTTTTAGTGAATAATAACTAACACTTATGAATAGTAATTCATCATTAATGAATAGTAATACGCACCTTAATAATAGTAAATTCGAATGAATTTCTTTTTCTTATATGTGAATGTATAAATAAAATTTATCCATCTATTAAGTGACAATATGATAGTGTCTGTATTTTTATATATTATAAATATTTAATTAAATATTAATTAATAATTTAATTATTAAAAGAGGAAATTTGTTTTCATAAAATGTAATCATAAATTTTTTTTTATTTCTTACTATTATTGTATAATTTTATGTGACCTTATTTGAATTTTCAATGTATTATTAAATCAGTAATAATTTTAAAATAAGAATTTTCAAGTAAATGATGATTTTATTTTAAATATTATTTTCATAAAATAGAGTCCATTTTTATTATATAAATCAAAAAATGCTTTTGGTGTGTTTTATGATTTTTCTAAAATAAATGAATTTTTTGAAGAATAGGAAAATATGATAATTTACAATATGTGAAAAATTAGGAATATATACACCATTCTTGAGTCATGGAAAATGTAGATGGTTATTGGTTAGAACTCACATGCACTTATTAGAATTTTATTCATGTAAAAATTACTATTTCATGTCTAATGGAGAAATAAATAACTAATGATTAAAAAATTAAGAAAACCCACCTCCCCGCCAATATAAAAACCACCCACACTCCCCTCTTCCCTACACACCTCTCAAGCATTTTTCCTTTTGTAAATTCTGCCAAAATATATTCCAATGCTCCTCCCCAACATACAACATACCGTTGTATCAAAAAAGGAAAAATATTCTCCCCTTAAGAGGCTCTCAAAAATGATTAATTTCAAAGGTAAATTCTCCTTTTCAATTCATTTACATTTCTTTCATGTTTCTTTGTGTACATTTCTATCCTTACCTATCCCAATCAAAATAATATGAAAACACTAGTACCATATATTTACAATAATTTATTTTGGATGCATGAATAATTTTTTATCATATATCATTTTCATTTCTTTTATACTATTAGTTTAAACACCATCCATGATGTGTTGATTTACCACATTCTTGGACGATGACATTTCAATTTCCATTATCATCGTAAATTATTGTCGAGCAACAATTTATGTGGTTGAAAAATTATATAGTATACATATTGTTTCTCGTATATGTTTATGGACTCTTTTTTAATACATGGATTTTATTTATAATACAAATTATGTATGTTGTGATTAAAACCACCAATTAACCCAAAATGTTATCACTAATGTATAATATCTTTATTTATCTTCGTACCATGTAACCAAATTAAATTTAAAAACATGTAACCCTATGGATGTTCAATAATAAAATATAACTCCAATTATAAACAACCATCACATTCATTATTATTATCCATTCAAGTATATAACTGAATCGATCGTGAAACAAATGGACCCGAACAATGAAATTGAACCACTTAACCAATCAAAATGGTTATGGATGAACTAAAACAGGTTATAATAAAACAATTAAATGTTATATTGGTTCTGTAATTAGTAATTAATTAACCTAATATTATTATTCAGGCCCTTATTATCATGTGTAAAAAACCATTAGACTAATGGTAAGGGATTCTAATAGAACCTCTAATATTCATTTTGGTTATTAATAATTTGGGTGGAGCTGGTGTGAAGTAGTGTTTAGCATTGGTTGAAAGCTAAGATATGGAGGGAGGCCAATTGGGAGCAGAGAGGGAGGAAATCTTCGAACTGGCTCAAAATTCTAAGAAGGGAATGTTGAGGATGGTAGAAAAGGAGCATGATGTAGGGGATGCTTCATTGGGTATCTTTCCGAGTATGTAGTGGGAAAAAAATGTTGATGAATCAAGAAAATCGTAGGACCTCCTTTTCACTCAGATGAAGAGATGCTGGATATGGTCCTGAAAATACATGCTTCTAATTAGGATGTAGAAAGAATAAATGAGTTCCAATCCAACTGGACACAAAATGGGAGTAGGGAGACTAGATTGTCAAGAATCATTTATTTTTGACTAGAGGATTCAATGCCCAATGCTAACAGTGGATGAGTTCATGCGAACGAGGGAAAAACTGGCCCATCAATTAGTAGTTATTATTGGAGGCAATCAGTAAAAATATGTATCAGATATTTCTTGGAAATTATATAGGGAGTTGTAGAAAATGGGTTTATGTTGTTCATTAATAATTTTTTGTCCTACTGTTATGTGTAATGGTTTTTGTGGATCTAGAAGGTTTTACAGTTTTTCAATAAATTTGGTTTTTTATAAAAATTTAGTTTTATGGGTTATTCTTAATATCTTTTTACACAAATGAAATCCTATATTCTAATTATATATATATTAATTATTTTATATATTTACAAACTCATGTATCAAGATCCATTAATCATTCAATTTCAGAGATAAATACACTTTTAAGTGTTTCCCTCATCAGTACATCAAGATAATCAAACTCGTTGTAAGATAACTTCTTGAATTAATAATCTATTTCCAGTGATCTATATCATCTTTTATTAGAAACCATTGTTTTTAAAATATAATTGTTTATATTAATAAATCTTACTTGGTTCACATCTAGATTTATATTAAATATTATTCCTCTTTCTATTTTAATGGATCTCTATTGTTTTCCATAAAACAAAACTGATATTTTTTAATGATAGAATCTCTTAAATACATTTCTTACATATTTTAACTTCTGTTTGACCTAACAAACCATCATATATTCCTATTTATATCATCAATTTCCATTCTTGTTTTATTTATATTATGTTATTGAAACTAGTTTGATACGCCCATCTATTATTCTTTCTGACCTGACTATGAAACTCATTTCATTCAATGGGTACTTTTTGGTTTATGTATGATTTATTATGTATGATTGTATATATGGAAATAAAATTCCTGAACTTTTTATGATTGGTGTCCCAAGATAGAGATCTAATTAATAATGAAATTTTGAGTCTCATGATACTTTGTGTGCAACGGTATTCACGGTTAGCCATGACCCATGCAACCTTGTGTAACAGTCTTAGTGGTTAACCTTTACTTGTTCTCCTATATGTGAAGTGAGGCTTAACTCAAGATAATTTCATGTTTTATATTGCGTTCAAAATATTATCACTCTATGATTATATGATCCATTTATATATTATATGATTTCACTTGTTCTATTCCTTTTTATATCATTATTCTATAACTTCAAACCCTTTTGATAATGATTTATTACTGTGCTTTTTCCATTACTGGGATTTTTTGACATCCCTTTATTCATGTTATCCTTAGTCTACCTTATAATGATATATGCGCATAGTGTAAGTTAGGATATCATTTGGACGATTATATATTGAATTTTTTTATTTATTACATTTTTTTAGTTTTATGTACCTAGTCTTCCTAGACAATAGATGTCACCATTAATGGCATATAATATGATGTTTTATTATTCCTAAATTAATGTAATGGTATGTATTAATTTCTAGGGTCCCTTTTGTGGCTATCAATAGATCTTATAGTTATTTTTTGAAATTTGGTGTAAATTACATTTGTAATAACATTAAAGTTGTGGCAATGAATAAGAAAACAACACCAAATATTGGTATGTATAGATTAAGTGGATTATCAATCAAAGACACCCCACTCTAGATAAAAAGAGATAGTGGTGTCTGTATCACAGTTGTATCTATGGGTGAAACCTGAAAACATCACAATTGATCTAGAATCTAATGGGAACTACTGCACAAAAATAGGCCTTGATGTACTCTAGGTTTGACACTCCCCGGGGATATGCTTTCTAAAATTAATAAGCTTGATAAAAACCATTATTAAAGAAAAATATATGATCACATAAGAATATATGTTAACAAATTCATCTAGGATAATCTGGATTTAATCCATGGGAATCAAAAGTTATGAAATACTTATCCTTTACATGTTTTTCCTTTTATGTTCTAAGTTTCATTTTTGATCTTAATATAAATGTATTTAAGACCACTAATTTTACATTTTTTAGTATTAATTTGAGGGAAATATAAGAACATGTCCCAAAAATCAATGTTACAGTGAATGTGATTATTTACCTAATTATATGCCAAATATGAAGGGAAAGTGTGGTCAGGACATCATGATAGTACTTTCTTGGGTAGCTTGTGTTACAATTAATATCTTGAATCATGTGGAATTCACTCATCTTCCATGTATTGTGAAAGTTGTTTTCGAATCCTTTATGAAGGAAAGGCCTCCCATGTTTAGAGGATCTTTCGATCCCCTCATCGTGGAATAGTGTATGTTATCTATTAAAAAGATATTCTCCATCCTACAGTGCTCAAAAAAAGAGAATGGCGTACTGGACATCTATCATTTTGATGGGGAAGAAAATTAGTGCTGGAAAGTAGTCAATAATACAATGTCCCACAATAATATTATTTATATAGATTCCGAAGAATTCGAGATATTGTTTTTCAGTAAATATTCCCCCATACCTTCCATATCATGAAGGAAAGAGACATCCTTGGACTCATGGACAAAGAAGATGATTCCATCAGCTTGTATGAAGAAAACATCACAAGGATTGAAATATACACCTCCGACTTTTTTATGAACACCAAAATCAATGTTGATCACATGTTTAGTGGATTAAAACCGAGTTTACGAAAATTATTGGCGATTCATGACATTGAAATATTTGAGAAGATTTACCATTGATCCCTTAAGGTGGAAATGGAGGTTGGAGACACCCAGTGCTCTCAAGGGCATAGTGACAAAGATTATAAGATAGAGTCTAATATGGGTGGTTGGACAAATAAATTCCACGATGGAAACCATATCGAACAACCCACATGTAAAAATGATTTAAAAGAAGCATATAGTGATCTATCTAAAGAATACAAGAATTGATTCATATGTAGAAAGATGAAACATATATTAATGAACATATTATCGAATATGAAGAATCCTACTAATGTGTAAGAAGAAAGGATGGTTTAGAAAAAATTCCATCCAATGGTGTAGTGTTACAACTACACAAACAAGGAAATTTTTGGAACAATTTATCTATGCCAAGGGCTGTCATAATAAATCAACAAAGAACTCCAATGTAACAATATAGTTCTTATACTATCACTAATGCTAATATGGATCCATAAAATGATGTGGTGATAGGTACAATAGTTATTCATTCATGAATACAAATGTACTATCTGATTCTTGTTCTATAAATTCATTCATATCTTTCTTGTTTTCTAGAACTATTAAAATGACACCTAAAAATTTGGAGGTGAAGTTATCAATAGTAATAGTGAATGGGTGAATTATTGCATCCATGATTTATAACTTCTCCCTGGTAACCATTTGTGGACTGAACCTCCCAAAAAATCATGTCATACTTCATTTAGTGTAGTTTGATGTTATCTTGGGAATGGATTAGCTATCTTTATTCAAAGACAATATCAACATTTAGGAAAGGGAGAACTCTATTCACATACTAAAGAATCCTCCAATTCATTATAGGTGTAATAACTATGATGAATCTCCTTAAAATCATTTTATCATGTGTTGATATTACTACCTTATGGGTAACCATGTCTTGCTCAAGTTATTAAGACAATGGAGAAGATACTTGTCAATGATATTCCCATCATAACTTATTACACTGATGTTTTCCCCAAAGATTTATCTAGTATTCATCTAAATAAATATGTTGTGTTCTCAATGGACCTTCTTCCAGGATATGTACCTATAAAAATTTCACCTTATAGAGTGACCAGTGTAGATCTTGAAGAGCTGTCGAAGCAGTAGCATGAGAATCTAGTGGAATGACTCATACACCTGAGTGCTTCAACATAGGTTGTGGCAGTCCTGATTTTCAATAAAAGGATTGTTCAATGAAACACTACATTGATTATTGTTAGATCAATAAAATCATGATAATGAACAATTTTATCCTACCACATATATATTAATTGTTCAATCTTTTTTTGGGGGCCAGTTATTTCTCTAATGTGGACCTTCGTTCAGGATATCATCAATAAAAGGTGAGTAAGGAATATATTCCCATGAATGGATTTCAAACGACGTATAGACATAATGAGTTAATAGTGATGCCATTCAGACTCACAAATTCCTTATAAATTTTAATATATTTAATGAATAGATTCTTTAGAGATTTCCTCAAAAAAAAATTGCTGTCTTTATCGATGATATTATGACACACGTCAAGAGTGAAGTGGAACATGATAAGCATTTTAATATTGTGATAATGAATTTTTAAAATGATAAAATATATGAAAAGTATAGTAATTGTCAGTTATTAATGGTGTAATTATCATTAATCGGGAATTTTATCACCAAAAAAGTGATATCTACGTATCCTTCAAAGAAAAATGAAATTGAAGTGTGTCCCAGGATATCATCGGTAATAGAGATCCACAATTATTTTTGTCCAGGTAATATCTATGATTTAGGAAATCCAACTCATGATTTTCAAACCAAATGACCAAGCAAACATGGATAGTAGTGAATGTTTTCTGAAATCAAGAATGTGAATACTAAATTATGGATTTAAAAAAGAGGCTTATCATTGTGACAATACTGACACTCCCAACGAGTGGAGAACTGTTTATAATGAACAAGGATACTAAAAAGAAGTTCTTAGGCTATGTGATGATGCAAAATTATAAAGGGATTACCTAAGCCAAAAGGAGTCCAAATATCAATGAACTATACTATTCTACACGTGATCTGGAGTTAGCGGCTTTGATCATATCATTGAAAATCTGGTGTAGTTATCTCTATGGGTAGAAGAGTGAGATATATACTAATCACAAGAGACTCAAATATATATTCACACAAAAAGGGCCTAATATAAATCCATGAGTATGGTTAGATATTCTCAAGGATTATGACCTCTCAATCGAGTACCATCCCGGTAAGGAAAATAATTTTGTAGATTCTCTAAGTATACTAGATACTGCATTTTCATCAATGATTAGAATTGAAAAGGATCGAATATTCATATATTTGTAGAGGATGGACATGGGAATCATTATGGGTGGAAAATAATCATCATTTCTCAAATGATTTCTCAACCATCCATCATGGAGAAACTAAATATAATAAATAAAAAGATGTTCAAAATCAGAAAAGTGTGTATTCAATTAGAAATGGGAAATCCTCTGAGTTCAAGATTGAAGAGTAAAGGGTTGCATGATTTGGGTCATGATTATGTGTACCATATAATCCATAGAAAAAGAAGTATATTTTTAATGATGCATAATGATCAAACTTTTTATTATACTATGTATCATAAAGAGAAATAGAGATCTCATAGATATGTTTTGGTGGGACAATATGGAGATCGAGATTGCTGAGTATACATCAAACTTCTTGGTATTACATCTTGTGATGGTGGAAAAAAATTCAATGGGGATGATGAAACCACTACCCATACCAACATGGAAGTGGGAAAACATCATAATTGTAGTTCTCAATGGATATCCAAGGACATCCAGAGAAAAAAATGCAATATGGGTATTTATGGATCATCTAAGAAAAATATCTCACATTATCACAATTTAGGGGGACTTCTCATTAGATCATAATTCATGGTAATATATCAATGGGGTTTTAATGAGTCATAGAGCACCATAATCAT
Organism: Viscum album; assembly: GCA_963277665.1. Taxonomy (NCBI): domain Eukaryota; kingdom Viridiplantae; phylum Streptophyta; class Magnoliopsida; order Santalales; family Viscaceae; genus Viscum; species Viscum album. The sequence goes on from OY728128.1 coordinate 68,526,691, forward strand.
TTTTATATGATAGATATCTACGATTCTCCTCAATGTTATGTAAAAGTCTCCAACATCCTCATAGCACTAAATTGAACATCAGTTTGGCCTATCATCCTCCAACTGATGGAAAATATGAGAGAAATATTTATACATTAGAATTCATGTTTATAGTGTGTTTTATAAACATAAAATGAGGGTGGGAACAACATCTTACACTTGTATAATTATCCTACAATAAAGGTTTCATCAATATAATCTGAATGACACTCGATGAAGCCCTTTATAGGGAAATGTTGTAGAACCCTGGAATGTTGGGACGAAGTTAGTGAGGGTAAGATACTATGACTAGAAATGTTTTAAGAAATGGTGAAGAAGATATAAACCATTAATCACCACATAGAGGCATCCTAATGTCAATAGATTACTTATATGGAAAATCATCGACGCAACCTTGAGTTCAATGTTGAAGACATTGTATTTTTTCACATATCTCTACATAATAAGGTCATGATGTTTTGGAAGAATGTAAAGTTATGCACAATGTAAATCGACACCTTTGAGATTATTGACCGTTTAGAGATGGTGGCCTATCAATTTGACCTTCCACCTTCCATGTTTAATGTAAACAACTTCTTCCATGTATCCCACTTATGAAAGTATATACCAGATCCATCGAATCTACTCTCTTCAGATGTGGTACAGTTGGAGAATGATCTTTCTTATGAGGAGCCTAAAGTGAAGATCATTGATCGTTGAGATAATGTTCTATATAAAAACACTACTCAATGGGTCAAATTACTATGGTCGATCCATATGTCTGAAAAGGAAACATGGGAACTAGAGTGTTCAATGAAGGAAAAGTATTGTCACATGTTTATAGCTTATAATGTAATAACAAATTTCAAGGGTTATATTTCATTTGCAGGGAAGAATGTAATGACCCAATGTTTTATCAGTGGAAATTACCATATTATAATTTTGTCATATAATTACATAAAATCGCAATCATTTGATCTACTACATACTATGTGAATATAAAACATAATATTGTCACTACTTTTATTTAAATTTCGATAATCTAACAAACACAGTTGCGATTAGTAAGCTATTTAGAGCCTAATAAGGCAATATTAATTTTACTGATTTATAACTGACCCTTTGTGAATTGTAATTTCAACATTATAAATATTAATATAAACCTTATTATTAGTAAATCTTCAAAGTGAATGGTAACCATACCGATTAAATTATAAAAAAAATTTATCCATCTTATTAGTGAAAATATGATAGTGTGAGTATTTATATATGTCATAAATATTTGATTAAATATTTATGAATAATATAAAAATTAAAAACAAAAATACATTCTAATATTTTTTTAAAAAAACTATTGTTTTTGCATCTTATGACTATATGACAATTTTATCAGATCATAGTAAAATTTTCAAAGTATTATAAAATCAATAATAATTTTAAAATATGTATATTTCATGTAATGGAAGATTTCATTATAAAATTTAATTTAACATATTAATAAATTATATTCATATAATGGAGTATATTGTTTGAATCTACACATTGAAAAAATTTATGGTTGAGTTTTGGGGTTTTTTATGAAATACATAAATTTTTTATGAATAGTAAAATAAGACAATTTATTATAGGGGTAAAACCTGAATTTCTACATCACTATTAAATCAGGGATATGTTTAATGGCCATTTGATAAAAATAACATAAAGATTATACTATTATTGTTCATGTAATCATCACTAATTCTTTTCATTTGGATAAATAATAAACTGATAATTAAAATATTAAGTAAACCCTCCGTAATTCCATTTTAATCCCACAGAAACTCCCCTCTTCTTATAACTCCTCTCAAGCCTTATGCCTTGCCTAAAATTTTCTCAAATATCTCCCCATGATTCTATCACACGCCCATAATTCCTTGGTCTCTTTAATGACTCCATCCTTTCCCATTAAGAGGCTCTAAAGGATGATTAATTTAAGTGATAAATTCCCCTTTTCAATTATTTTTCATTCCTTTAAATTTACATTGGTTTCTTATTATGTAAAACGATTATATAAAACAAATGAACTTAATTAGATTTATGTATTTGGATTTTAAAATACTATTAATAATTTTTATTTTTGCTAATATAGTCATAAAATAGTGATAACATGATTAATATAAATATAAGGAAATAAAAGATCCTATTTAGTAAGAAAAAGAAAGAGATGGCCTCATCTAGTAGAATTTATCCATACAAAGACCATTTACCAGATCTCGGAAAGGAATAACGTCACGGGGATTTGCTCATGACCAATCCAAACATGAGCATCAACATGTTAAGCTAGAATATAACTGCCTATAGGAGATGTGGAAGTTATTAATGATTACCACACAAGTTATATTATCCAAGATGCTCCAAGAGTCTGTCACCATCACACACCTTACCCTTTAGCCTTATGTGGGTGTTATAAGGTGTTATATAACAATAACCTCGATCTATGATTTTGTGGAATATTTTTTTGTAAAAAATATACATTAATTTTATAATTATTGCATTGTAAATGGGTTTAAAAGCACAAATATTATATTTAGTTCATATTAAATTAAGAAATATATTTTTACCAATTAATGTATTTTTGAATAAAATAATAATTTAGTAACATATTATTACATGATTAATTTAAATTAAATATATATGATTGTACAGTTTTTATAAAATTGTAATTTTTATTAATAATTGAAATATAATTTCTGTAAAAACCGTTGAATTTTTAATAAATATTAGTTTTTATTTTAAAATTAAATATTAAAATATTAATAAAATTATTTATTTAAAAATATTATTATTTTTTTCAATTTAGGATGTTGCAATTTTCTAACAGTGAAATTTTAAAAAAATTCGGATACTGTCAAATTTTGTGATGAAAATTATATACCGTTAAAAAATATAATCTATTTTATGAAATCATAATGATTCAATAGTGATATAATAAAATAATATATAATTTATATTTGGACAATATATGTTTTACATTTAATATAATGTCAATTAAATTCTTTTGGTTAATTTTATGGTTCCTTAGTATACCCTCCATGAAATATAAAATATTTTAACGTTTTAAAATGATTTCCTTGAGAGTGTGAATCACATCCACATAAGATATCCCAATATTTTAAAAAGATCGGTCATTGGCTTGATAAAAATAGTTTTTCAACTCCCCTTTGGAAAAACCCATTGTTAAAATCCATGTATTGGTATTTTGTTTTGAATATATAGTTATAAAGATTCCAAAACCAATGTTTTTGAAACATCCATTAATTCCCCTCTATTTTCCTATACAACCCCCCCCCTAAGATCCCACATCCCTTCACTCAATCCCTTTGTAGGACGTCCCTACTCTTCCCTCCTTTCTCAATTATCCTCCCAAGTATCCCCAATTTGAAATGAAGCGCCTTCTCATGCTCATGAACTCACACACTTCCAAGTAAGGGATCCCCCTATCCTTACTTAATTATGTCCAACTTTTCTTATATTTTTATGCCCTTTTTTCAATTAAAAATGTTTGGGTATGATTTATCACCTCCTTTATACATACCACTTTATGTTTTAATGATTATAGATCCATTTCTCTCTCATTAATGCCTTCCATGTACACCTGTCACCATACCAAAATTCTGTAAGGGATTTAAATCTCCTCATTTACATTCAAGGAATTGATGTATATTAGGAATTTAAATTCCATTAAATATGATGGGATATTATGTTCCATTAAACCCTTAATATCCATTTCATTTATAAATGATGAGAGACCCATATCTCTCTCATAAACGTGTTTTATGATTATTATTAGACGTTGTTATGTTGACGAAGGTACACCAAAACATCCCCTTCCAAAATCATCATGCATTTGAATAACATACCCCTTTCTATATCAAGTGTATTCACCTTAATACACAGGTACATGTTTATAGAGGACTTAAATTGATGTAATCCACATGTCTTATTCTTGGAATAATTTTTTTGGTTAATGAATCTATTTTTCAGGATCTATGTGGAACCCTGATGCATGAAATAAAATGATTAATAAGGGAGTGCCCTGATAGCACTCCAATGCATTGGGTAAAGAATATTATCATGATATACCATGTAAAATGAGTGTTTACTCATGGAAATTCAATTGAAATGATGGTTCACTCATTCTCCATGTGTCATTAGCCTTGTATCACGTTAATATCATGTTAAATGTTGTTGCCTCATTTTCATCTTATGATAATCATGATTATATCATGCCTTTATGTTTATGTTTCTCCTACTCTCCATTAATATACCTAAATCCTAAAATGATATGTATTATTCAACTTATAACTTGTTTACTCCATTACTGGGATTTATTTCTCACCATTTTCTTATGTATGTCCTCAGGTTACCCTATGCAATGTTATGTATGAAGGAATGTTGTGGTAAAATAAAATAATTTTTCAATAAAGATGTCGTATTTTATGTCTTATGTTGTCATGTACTATTCAAAATTTCCTAAGACACTATGACTCTCAATCCCTAGAGTTATCTTATGTTAAAATTTTTAAATAAATCATTTTTAAGTGCATAATAAATATTTGGGTTTTTATAGTTGGTATTTGATGATGGATTTATTTATTCTTGGGATTAGAATTAGAAAACCCTAGTGAAATCTTTTTGTATAAGACTAATTATAATAAAAACATCCCTATTTTTTGTGAGTTTATATTAAGTGTTTTATCAAGTAAATACATCTCTATTCGGATATAAACATGTTTATGTGGTTCTAGAACATATGTATGTAGGGTAAAAATAAGAAAACAACGATTTGAGATTGACTCGAATGAGAACTTGTCCACGAAAATGGGCTTTGCAGCACTCTTGGTTCGACACTCCTAGGGGATATGATTTGGTTAATTCATAAACATAGTATGAACCATTATTAAGGGGATAGATTCCCCTACGAATATATGTTGAGAAGTTGATCATGGATAACATATATTAAATCCAATAAATTCATAAGTTAAAGAAATAAATTTCTATTATAAGTTATCCCTATTTTTTATTAGATTCACATTTACGTGTTACCAAAAAATTTCCTATTAATACATTCAAGGGCTGGTTATAGTAGGACATAGGCTAACAAATGATATGAAGATCAATGTGATGATTTTTTAAATGAGATTACCAATACAATGTGAGAGGGAATCACAAACTTTTTTACTATACAATCTCAGTTAAATAATTTTTTGAGAATATATATGGTCTGATGGATCTTCCAGCCCCCCACTAAGAAATAAAAAGCTGCAATTAGGAGATTCATGACTCAATGGTAACTTACTTCCAATGGATAATATTATCCCTCATTCAACTTACAATTGATCAAATTTATTGAGAATATATTATCCATCCATCAATATTCTAAACAAGAGATGGTTCTTCTATCTTCATATTATATGGATGGTGAAGCAAAACAATAGTGGACATTGATAAATAATATAGTGAATGGGGAAGAGGTTGAGGCATTGGAATGGAAGGGTTTCCAGAACATTATTTTCAAAAAATATTTTCCACGAACTCTCTAAATTATAATGTAAAAGGACTTCGTGTAACACAAGAAAAAAAGAAAATGAATAAATCAGAGCATATGTGGAAAACATCAATAATCGTGCACAATACGCCTCTGGATTATTCGTTACCACTGAATACAAGGCTTGAATACTTTATGGTGGGCTAAAAACTAACCTATAGAAAGCCTGAGAAATCTAATACATTGATAGCTATGAAGTAATTTTTGGATGTTCCCTCAAAGTCAAAATAGTGATCGGAAAATCCAATGAGTATTAGGAGTATAAGATGCTGAAAATGGAATTAAATTTTGGAAGTCCAAAAAATAAATCCAACAGTTTTAGGAAATTTTAGCACCCCAAATGCCAATGCTGTGGAAAGAAGCAGCCCGGAAATTGCATGAAGGGGATGAGGACATGCTTTAGGTTCAGAAGAAAAGGTAACCAACCACTAATTTCCAAAACAAAAACCCACTTCTATGACATAGAATAGAAACAATCGATTCGACCCTCAATGCATTATTCATTACTTCAACCGCAAAGATCAATGGATCATTGTAAACCAGTTTCCTAAACCACAGTTTTTTAGTTGCAACCTGCAAGGTAGTATGGGAGACATTTTTCCATCAATACAAAAAACGAAAACCCTATCAATGAAGTGGTGAAAAGTATGCCAGTATTTCATTCAAGAATAGTGAACATAATTTTTTTCTAGTTCTATGCATTCATTTGTATCTCGAATGATTAGTATAACAATCCCAACCCCACCACAAATCGTGGATTTAGAAATGTATGTGAGAACGAAAATTGAGACAACTAATCATTCCATAAATATAACTCCACCCCTTTAAAAATTATTGGATTTTCAATCCCATAATACGTCGTCATACTCCATATAGTGTAATTTTATGTAATTCCGGGCATGGATTTTTTTCCCTATATAGAGCCCACATAAATTATCGTGAGTGGGAAATCACTGTCCATGTTGAAAATTTCCCATGATTCAATACCAGTGTATATTAGAGGATACATTTTCTTTAGAACCATCATCTCAATAATGGATTTTATTTACCATTGAGAATGTGTTTCATGAATAGATGATTGAGTCTCAGGAAGAAAGCATCATTGAAGAATTTCCTGTTGTTAGGGAATTCGCTGAAATGTTTCCCATGGAATTTCATGGTCTTCTTTTAAAATAGATGTTGAATTATTAATTGATATTATACCTTGGTCTTTGAAAATATCAATGATTTTATTCAGAATGGTTATTTTGGATCTTTAGGAACTGTAGAAACAACTACAAGAGAATTTTAATGCAGGGTTAATACACCCAAGTGCTACACCCTGAGGTGCACTTGTCCTCTCCATTATGAATAATGATTGGTCAATGCCCTTTTGAATTTATTGTCTTGAGATGGAAAAAATCACAATAATGGACAAGTATCATCTACCATGAATTGATGATTTATTTGATCAGCTACATGGATCACTATACTTCTCCAAGGTGGATCAACGGTCAAGATATTACCATGTAATGGTGACCATGGAGGATATTCCCCAGACTAATTTTTCATCAACGTATGGGCACTATGAATTCATATTAATGCCTTTAAGACTATGTAATGTTCCAGTAAAAACCATGGACATGATGAATAGAGTCTTTAATGATTACCATGACAGATTTTTTTTGTCTTTATAGAGGATATTCTTAACACTCAAAAACTAAGGAGGAGCGAGAGGAGCATCTATGGACTGTACGAGAGAACTTATGAAGGAAGAATCTCTTTGAAAGTTATATCATGTGTGAGTTCCGGCTGAATGAAGTTTCATTGGTGGGACATTTAATAAAATGAAATAAGATATCTATGTATCCATCCAAGACAAATGAAATTGAGGTAATTTTGAGGCCATCTTCTTTTATGGATATCTGTATCTTCATTGGGTAGCAGAATATTATCACTAATTTCTGGGAAATTTCTCAATATTTTCAAACCCTATTACAATGTTTTCTTATAAGGGAGTCAACTTTTCATGGAGTAATGAATTTTAAGAGAGCATCATGGAGTTGAAAAAGAGGCTTATGAGTTTTCCCATGGTCACCATACGCTCATTTAGAGATCTTGTTTTGGTATTCAGTGATGCTTCAAAGAAGGTTCTAGGTTCTGTGTTGTTGAAAAATGAGAAATTCATTGCTTATGATTCATTGTAATTGAATTTTCATGCAAAAAACTATCCAACACATGAATGGGAGTCGACAGAAGTAACAATTACTTTAAAATTGTGGCAACATTTCCTATATGGAATAAGTGTTAAAAATATAGGGATCACAAAATCCTCATGTATATATTCACACAGAAAGAGTTGAATATATTACAATTAGTATTTGTTAGAGCTGATCAATTACTATGATTGCTGAATCCATTACCACCCTAGGAAATTGAACAATGGGGTGGATGCTGTAAGTTTACAGCACCTAGTGATTCTATGATTCATGAGAATAAAAAAGGATACAATCTTCTTATATTTGATAAATATGGACAATGGAATCATTAAGAAGGGATCATTATCAATCATTTCACAAATGATTGCTCTACAATCACTATTGGAAAGGATAGAGGATGGTCAAATGGATGATGTGGGAATCTAGAAGGAATTATAAATTATTATAAAAGGTAAATCCTTGGAGTTTAATGTAAATAAAGTGGTAATTGTGATATTTGGGTTATGAATATGTATTCTATCATATCATAAGATACTGAAAGAACTTTTGGATGATGCACATAGTTTGAATTTCTCGATTTACCCAAGAAAGACAATGATTTTTCAAGAACCTATATCTTCATTTTAGGTATGTTATTCCTTTTTGGGTCGTTTTTTAGAAAAAGAGGAAAATCTGAAAATTTTCTAAGTACACGACGTGTAATTTATAAGTACACGCCGTGTACTTTAATGCGGCGCCAGGCTGTGTGTTGGCTGTGTTCGGGCCACACACACGGTGTGTAGGGGTGATGTGGAGGCCGCTTAAAGGACATTACGGAATGGAAAATTACACACCCTGTACCCAAGAAGTACACTCAGTGTACCATAGGAGTACATGTCGTGTACTTTTTTTTAATTAAACGGATCGGGGACGTGTCTTATGGAATGAAATCACTTCATCTTCAGGTTCTTCGACTGACAGAACCTGTACAACCATAGAACTACTACGATCCCCCAAGCCTCCATCCATTTTTCGAATCGACTGTCGTTGATTGTGTTGGAACCGTAGCAGTAATCCCTTCCTTCTCCTAGAGAATTGTTTTCCTATTCCTCGTCTTTCTCAAGATATCATTGGTTGAGCATTTTTTGCGTTTTCATAGATCTACATCATTCTAAGTAGAATCAATCCACGTGGTTCATGTATATCGATCTCTTGGGATCGAGGTAGGTGGTTTGTGTATTTCTATTAGATGTCTTTGAATATTATGTGCAATTCCACTAATTCCCTTGAACGGGGTATTGCGTGTTTCCTATTTATTCCCTGTTGTTTTCCTACTTTTCATGATTTCTTGAGTATAGGTCAATTCTTGTGAATAGGTTAATGTTTACTGTGCTCTAGATGTTTTTCCATGCATGTTTTTCCTATTAGGTGTTTTTCCAGTTTCCATGCCTAGTTGTAGGATAGTAGAACTATTGTACTGTTATGCTTTTGTACCTTAGAATGGTATTCAAGTAGTTCTTGAGGTTTACATGGGGTGATAGGAACTCCATGCCTGTTTGTTTTACACAGGGCTGTGAGAACCTAGTGTAGTGGACCCTAGGGAGAATGGACGTAATGGTTTCTCCAGAGTGTCTTATTAATTCGATGTGAGAAAAAAGGGGGAATTGACAATGAGTACTTCCACAGAGCGTCTGTAGTTCCTCGAAACGGGCCACATGGAGAATGAGACATTGAGTGCATCCCCGGAGATTCTTTAGTATGATACTAGACTGTAGGTGGAATCGATGGTGAGTGCTTCCTTAGAGTGTCTATTCTTCAGCTGAACCAGAGGGGTGAGACTGTGTGTGCCTCCCAGAGGGTCTCTAGTAGTTTTAGTTTCAACCATAAGGGATAGGCTGTGAGAACTACCAAGGAGGTTACCTATTGTTCTACTTGTTGTTTGGTGGTTACTTGTGTACCTTTTTTGCTAGAAACAATGGATTGTAGATGCTGTGTGCTTTCCTATTTACTGCTTCCTATATTTTAATTGCCTGTTATTCACTGACTTTTTGGCACAGATCTTTTTGTGGTTTCCTATTGGGACCTTGTCTCACACCCTATTTGGGCTATGCTTTTGTTCCCAAACAGACTATATTGTTGCAGGTATAGATAAGAGAAAGTGCCCTTCTACTTCAGGTACATTACTTGTTGTGGAGCTGAAGAGCATGGGAAAAACCTCTGTATTCAGATGATGAGGAGATTATTTATTTTCCTTTTCACTTTAGTTTAGTATTTTATTCAGAATTGTGACTTGTATGGCTACTTTTCTAGTCATTTGTATCATGCATCATTTTATATATATTTATGTGTTCTCCAGTTGTTTAATGTTACTTTTACGTTGTTTATTGTTTACTCTTGTATGGATGGTTACAATTTCTGCTTTTGTCTATTTTCTATTCTTCCATTGTGTACTCTGCCAATGAGGTCATAGTTTCCCCACTATCACACCCAAGGCCCTCACTGCTAGTCGGTAGCCTCTGACATTTGGGTAAATTCACTTGAGGCCATCTGACCAACCGGGTACGGGGCACCTCTGGGTGGATTCCGGAACAGGGATGTTACGAAGTGGTATTAGATGGTTTATTTTTTCTTGATTTACTGTTTGGATCCATTATCCAAGGATTTGATGGATTCAGTAATTGGTCTTAAGATTTGATCGGGAGTAGCAAACCCCTATATAGGGAAAAGCCAATCTACCTCGATTATTACAGTTTTCTTATTTTTCTATGTTATAGTTGATTTGATTTAACCAAGACTGACTCACATGCTTTATGTTGTTATTGTTGTGAATATTGTGGTTCAATTTCTGTCGCAACCCGATGAGATGAGGGTATGCCATCTCATTTATCATATAGTCACTTGTTAGAAATCACATGCCATGCATTCTTTCCATTCCATCTATGGTGCATTAGAAATTTCATGTTGTTGTGATTGACATTGTGTAGATTATGCATGCTTTTGTGATAGATTATTTGATAGAATACCTGCAGTTGGATTGAGAGGTTGTTTTTATTATACCTTTCTTAAATGAAGGCCAATGTTTGTTTCATGAGGTGTTATGGGCCCTCATGAAATAGAACTTGGTGGATCATTGAATTATTTACCTTATATATGATATGTAGGAGATGCCAAGATTTGATTCACGGGGAGTATGGGCCCTCACAGATTAGAATTTGTCACCTTCATGCTTGTTTTTCAGTGTCTTCTAGGCTTCGGTGTTGTTTTAGATCTACTACCCGGAAAAACCCAGAATACACTGCGTGTACTTTATATATACAAGCCATATAGTTTTTAAACTATGTCACTGAATGTGTGATTAGAAACATAGGTTGTGAAAAATCTCCTAGAACAAGCCATGTACGGTAGATACACGCTGCGTAGTAGTGAGCAGTGTACCCGGCCGTGTCACTAACAAAACGGGTCAGGGAATCTCATTTTATACAAATTATGTTTTGTATGGACACTCCATGTAGCCTTGTTCTAGATACCTGGTCATGTCACGAACAACACTGGGTGGTGTTATCTCCTACTATACACGCTGTGTTTGTTCGGAACATGCCTTGTAGCCTCAGTCGTGTGACCAGTGGTGTAACTAACAACACGGGTCGTTCAGACCTTGTGTACTACACACCGTGTCCACATGGAACATTCCGTGTAGACTCAGTTTAAGAAGATCACGTGGGTTAGCCGTGTAAGGAGACTCATGCAAGGGAATAAAATTAATTACACATCAGTTAGAGTTTATACATGCCGTGTAGTCATGTTTTTTAAAATTGAGTTGGTCTTTATCATGTTTTTGTTTTGTACTCCATTGTTCTCTGTATTTGATATTCCTGATCTACGGTATGATTTTGATCTTTCAGATCTATTCCTCTGAGATGTCCTCCGGTTGTGCGTCCGTTTCAGGATAGTGATCAGACACCAGATATGGCTAATAAAGGACTTCATGACGATCCTCTAGTCGTTCCATCCGTGGCACCAGCTATCGTACCAGTTAAAGTAGCTGATTCAATTTTTAGGTAAGGCTTTATGAGGATGATGCAGCCCATTTAGGGAGAACCACCTCTTTCCATGACTATGGAAGACCTCACATGGGTTTTTCAGTTGCAACAACCACCTACTTTCTCAAGGGAAGGAGGACCATAGGTTGTAGATTCATGGAAGGAAGCCATGTTGACTATCTTTGAGCATTTGGAAACGCCTCCATAGATTTGGGTCATGGTCTCTACCTATATGCTATGAGACTCCACCAAGTGGTGGTGGTACGTGATCTCACAGGAGGGTCCTCAGCAGGTTATGGCTTGGGAGGAGTTCCAGCATGTGTTTTACGACTACATCTACCCGGAGACCCTAGGGATGATCGAGCCTGAGAGTTCATGAGTATAGATCAGGGTACTCATTCTGTTATGGAGTATTCCTCTTGTTTCACTGAGGTGCAGTGTTTCACAACCCATTGTGGTGGAGATGGAATGTTCGTATCAAGGTATTTTGATGATGGACTTACGAGGGATATCCTCTAGTAGGTGAATATCTTCCAGTTGACTTCCATCACTTCTATCATCAACCAGACACTTATTTCAGAGCGCAATCTGAGAGACTCTGGAGCTGCGAGCCAGGATGGTTTTGCTTCCAGAGCTAGTATTCCTTCAGTTGATAGTAGGAAGCACCGTATGAGGTCTACACATAGTGATTTGAGGTGGAAAGATACATCTTTAGGAAGCCAGGTAGTATACTACTAGTGTGGAAGGGTAGGGCACACGAGGCTGCAGTGCCAGAGTGACCTAGTGGAGTGCCAATTCTATGGAAAGATGGGTCACCATTAGTTATTCTACCATGTATTCTCACCTGTAGTTGGTGACGGGGGTTCTTCAATGACTCCTCATCCAGGTTCAACACCACCAGTTTCTCAGAAGTAGGGGAACTGGAGTACTTCTGGCCGTTCGGGCTATGTTGGAGGTCGAGGTTGTGGTGGTAAATCTATAGTCTGCTAGTGTCTGCAGGGAGGATCAGATCAGTGTGGTCTGGTAGGGCCACAAGGCCGCAGGGTAGGCCATACATTTGCTATGGATTAGAGATATCAGGAGTAGGATCTCGGACCTTCTACAGTTCGAGGAAACATCTTAGTAGCCTCAGTTTTATCTTCATCTCTTTTTGATACGGGTGCTATGCATAGCGTTATCTCTGTTGCTGTTGTGGAGAGTTTTCGACTATGTATCTTTTCTTCTGCCAACTTGTTGACAGCAGACACACCATTGGGGACGAGGACATCTATTGTACGTTAGTGTAGAGGGTTCCCTCTCAAGGTTGCATGGTATTGTTTCTTATGGGATATCTATGTCCTAGAGATGATAGGATATGATGACATTCTAGGGATGGATTGGTTGGTTCCCTTACAAGAAGTCGTTGAATGTTATCACTGCAGGGGGAGTTTCATTTCCTCAGAGGGTGAATCGTTTCTTTATAGAGGTGAATTTTATGTTCAGGCAAGTCGAGCAGGACTTGAGCATCATGTGCTAGGAAGGGTTACAACATAAATTTCTAGTCTTTATCTGGATTTTCTGGGGACTTCATAGTTAGACATTCTTCCAGTGGTGGATCATTTCAGAGATGTCTTTACAGAGGATTCATCAGGTTTGCCTCCTGAGCGTGAGGTAGACTTCATTATTGAGCTCGTGCGAGGAGCGGTACCGATGTCCTTTCCTCCCTATAGGATTGCTACTCCTGAGTTACAGGAGCTCAATAAGCAGTTGGAGGAGTTTCAGGAAAAGGGTTTCATCTGACCCAGTACTTCTCATTAGGGTTTTCTAGTCCTATTTGCGATTATGGAAGATGGTACCCATAGGCTCTCTGTGGATTATCTGGAGAAGAACCAGTTGAAGGTCAAGAACCAATATCCCTTGCTGAAGATTGATGATCATTTCGATCATCTTTGAGGAGACCGTGTGTTCTCAAAGATCGATTTGAGGTCCGGTTATCATCAGTTGTGGGTTAGACCATCATATATACCTCTGACAGCCTTTAGGAGCAGGTATGGTCTCTACGAGTATAAGGTTATACCATTCGGTCTCACGAATTCTCCAGCAGTTTTCATGGCACAGATGAATCGAGTGTTCCATCCTTACTTGGATTCCTTCATCGTGGTCTTTGTTTATGGTATCTTGGTGTACTCTCACACTCAACAAAACCATGCTAACTATATTGAGATCGTTCTGAGTACACTGAGAGATCATTATATTTATGCTAAACTCATAAAGATTCACTTTTGGATGGATCAGATTAACTTCTTGGGTCACGTCATCTTAGAGGAAGGAGTATCTGTGGAACCCGAGAAAGTGAGAGCTATAGTCTCCTGGGAGGAGTAGAAAATGTTTTTGAGGTATGACGTTTCCTAAAGCTGGATTGATACTACAGATTCTTCATTCAAGAATTTCCATGCCTAGCAGAACCATTGACAAGTCTGAACAAGAAGGGGGAGTTTTTTAAGGTCATATTCTTGTCAGTATTCCTTTTTGGGGCTAAAGGGAATGTTGACATCAGCACCGATACTAGTCTTCCCAGAGCCAGGCAAGAGCTATACTATTTATTGTGATGCTTCAGGTATCGGGCTGGGTGATATTCTTATGCAGGGAGATGGAGTCGTTGCGTACGGGTCTTGTTAGTTGAGGCCACAAGAGAGGAAATACCTAACACACGATCTGGAGTTGGCAGCTGTTGTTCATACATTGCGTTGTTGGAGACATTACCTTCTGGGAGAGAACTTGGTGGTTTTCACTGACCACAAGAGTCTGAAGTACACATTTTCTCAGCATGATCTGAATCTGAGACAACGCAGGTTGGTCGAGTGTTTTAGCCTTTTGATTTCAAGCATTCCTTTACGCCAGGAAATGGAAATACAGTGCCATATGTGTTTAGTAGAATAACTCAGATTCAGGAAGTTCAGGATGAAAACAGTGAGTGGTAGATTAAGGCTCTGTTCTCTGAGATGCATCTGGAGGTTCACGACTGACAGGGACGAACATACCTATCTTCTGTAGCTGTTACCGCTATAAGACTTCATCGGGTACGGATGAGGCAGTTATCAGACTTAGAAGGCTTAGTCTTGTTGGAGAGTGTGACAAGAGAGGACCCACATCCTGGATGGACTGTGGGAGAGGATGAGATCTTGCCTTTAAAAGGACACGTATTGGTGCCATCATACATACGTGAGGAGATGATACATGATTTTCATTCCTCAGTTTGGGCAGTTCATCCTAGCATCACCAAGATGTATCAGGATCTTCATCGCCAGTACTGGTGGCTAGGTATGAAGAGAGATGTTTCTGGTTTCATCTTGAGGGGTTATACTTGTCAGCAGGTGAAGGTGGAGCATTAGTGACCAGTAAGCCTTTTACAGCAGTTACCCATTCCAGAGTAGAAGTGGAATGATGTCGCGAAGGACATCGTGACCGGGTGACAAGGTCTCTTTGAGGGAACGATTCTGTTTTGGTTGTCATCAACATGACTACAATGTTTGGTCACATCTTACTGATCATGGAGACCTTCAGTGTTGATGATATTGGATGATTATACATCCAAGAGATTGTACGCCTGCATTGAGTTCCACAATCTATTGTTTCAGACAGGGAAGCATGCTTTACTTCTCGGTTCTGGGAGGGGCTTCAGAGGGATTTGGGTACACAGGTACTTTTGAGTATAGCATACCATTCCCAAATAGATGGACATTCCGAGTGTGCGATACATGTTCTTGAGGATATGGTCCGAGCTTTCATTCTAGTCTTTAGCGTTTCTAGGGGGAAGCAAATCACTCATGTAGATTTCTCATACAACAATAGTTTTCAGGCGACTATTCAGATGGCACCTTACGAGGCTTTGTAAGGTAGGCCATTCTGATCACCTTTATGCAGGCTGCAGGCAGGAGAGGCACCTTTACTAGGACCTCATCACGTTCAGGAGACTTCAGGGTAGATAGAGTTGATTCGGAAGAGTATGGCTACATCAAAATCTCGACATAAGTCTTATTCTAATCAGTAGATATGAGCTCAGAAGTTTGAGGTTGGGGATCAGGTTTTCCTGCATGTCGCACTGAGGTTGGGACACAAGAGGATTCAGAGATAGGGTAAGCTATCACCGTGGTACGTCGTGCAGTTTGAGGTATTGAAGATAGTTGGGCAGGTTTCCTTTCAGTTCCAGTTACCTCAGAGGTACTAGTCCATGCATGATGTCTTCCACGTCTCTCAGCTATGACGTTACTTTTCGGACTCGTCTCATATCATTCAGCCCAAGGAGGTTGGGCTTGAAGTGGATGTATTGTTTGAGGAGCATCTTATCCGGATTGTCAATCATAGTAATAAGGATATCCATGGACAAATCTATTCCTCTGGTATGGGTGCTATGGCAGCACGGGAGATTATAGGATGTGACCTGGGAGAAGGAGGCCGATGTACGATCACAGTGGTCAGAACTGTTCGGGGTTTCTTCTTATAAAGCTCGTTAGGGAAAATCGGGGACGAATTTCTTTAAGGGGGGATGTTTTTAAGAACCAGGATCTATTTTCGGGTATGTTTTTCCTTTTTTGATCATTTTTTAGAAAAAGCAAAAAATCTAGAAATTTCCAAAGAACACAACTTGTACTTTATAAGTACATGTCGTGTACCTTGATGCAGCGCCAGGCCATGTGCTGGCTGTGTCCCAGCCACACACACTGTGTGTATGGGTGATGTGGATGTTGCTTAATGTGGAGTATGGAAAGGCGAAGTACACATCGGGTACCCCATAAGTACACGCCATGTAATTATTTTTTAATTAAATGGACCGGGGCATGCCTGACGGACAGAACTCACATTTTCTTTAGGTTGTTCGTCTGAGAGAACCAGTACGACTGCAGAACTTCTTCGAGCCCCCGAGCCTTCGTCCAATCTCCGAATTGACCAACGTCAATTGCGTTGGAACCAAAGTAGTAAGCCCTTCCTTCTCTTTGAGAAGTGTTTTCAAATTCCTCTTTTTTCTCACGATATCATGGGTTGAGATTTTTTTTTGCGTTTTCATAGATCTATGATGTTCTAAGGAGAATAAAGCCTTGTGGTTCAAGTACATCGATCTCATGAGATCGAGGTAGGTGATTTGTGCATTTCTGTAGGTCGTATATGAATATTTTGTGCAATTCCACCAATTACTTTAAACAGGGTATTGGGTGTTTCATATTTTTCCCTGTTTTTGCCTTCTTTTCTTGATTGATTGAGTAGAGGTCAATGCTTGTGAATAGGGTAATTTTTTACTTTGCTCTGGAGTTTTTTCCATGCATGTTTTTCCTGATAGGAATATTTATAGTTTCCATTTTTAGTTGTAGGATGGTGGAACTATTGTACTATAATGCGGTTGTACTTTAGAATGTTATCCAAGTAGTTCATGAGATTACTTGTGGCGATACACACACTATGTATGTACTTTTTAGATAGGTCTATGAGAACCTAGTATAGTGGACCATAGGGAGAATGGATGTAAGGTATTCTCTAGAGTGTCTTATTAATTCTATGCGAGAACAAATGGGGAATTAACAATGAGTGATTCCTCAAAGAGTCTATAGTTACTCGGCGTGAGCCACTTGGGGAACGAGACGTTGAGTGCTTCCCTAGAGAGCCTTTAGTATGATACGAGACTATAGGGGGAAGCGACAGTGAGTGCTTACTTAGAGAGTCTATTCAATAGCTAAACCAGAGGGTTGAGACTGTTTGTGCCTCCCAACAGGTTGCTAGTACTTGTAGGTTGAACCATAAGGGTTAGGATGTGAGAACTACCTAAAAGGTTACATGTTGTTATACTTGTTGTTTGGATGTTACTTGGGTACATTATCTGCTAGACACTGTGGATTACAGCTGCTGTGTGCTTTCCTATTAACTTCTTCCTGTACTTTTACTTGCCATGTATTCACTGACAATTAGGAACAAATCTTTGGGTGGATGCCTACTCAGACTATGTCTCACACACTATTTAGGCTATGATTTTGGGCTCAAACAGACTATATTTTTGAAGGTATAGATAAGGGCAAATGCCCTTCTACTTTAGGTACATGACTACTGTGGAGATGGGGAGCATGGGACCAAGCTATGGCTTGCAATGCTGAGGAGTTTACCAGTTTTCTTTTTCACTTTTGTTTAGTATAGTATTCATCATTGTGACTTGTTTGGATTCTTTCCTAGAGATATGTATCATGCATCATTATATATATATGTGTGTGTGTGCTCCAGTTGTTTACTGTTATTTTTTCACTATTTATCCTTTACTCTTGTAGTGATGGTTACAGTTTCTATTATTGTCTATTTGCTTTTCTTCCCATGTTTACTATGCCAATGACATCATAGTTTCACCACTATCTCACCCAAGGCCCTTACTGCTAGTTGGTAGCCTTTGGAGTTTGGGGAAAATGCGATTGATGCCATTTGACCAACTGGGTATGGGGCGCCTATGGGTGGCTTCTGGAACTGGGACATTACAAATGTACCAAGATCTCTGAGAAAAGTATTCATTGGATAAAATGAAGAAGGAGATCTATGATTATAAATCAATGTTCCTTGTATGTAAGAATGTTAAAGCTGAGAGGTAGAATTATAAGGTGATGATGAAACCATTATCCATACTTAAATGGAAATAGATAAACATCACCATGTACTTTTTCATGAGATAAACAAAGAAATCCAAAGGAAACAATGTTATATTGGATGTTGGGGTCATCATTCAAAGAATGAACATTTCAATGAAATTCATGGGGAGTATTCATTGGATCAGCTGGCACATATATACATCAGATATGTGGTATGGATGCATGGATTTACTTTATCGATTGTATCTGATCGAGATCACAAAATTCAACACAATCTTTTGGAAGAGTCTACAAAACTCTTTGAATATTGAGCTGAACAGCATTACAGCTTATAATCCTCAATGTGAGTGCTAACAAGAGTAGACTATCCATGCACTTTAGGACATGTTGAGAGAATCATACTGGAATTTTAAGGAGGATGAGATCCATTTCTTCATATGGCTAAGTCCTCTTACAATAAATGTTTCCACTCAACAATCCTAATGTCTCATAATGAAGCCCTTAATGGGAAGAGTTGAAGAACACCGACATGATGGGATCATGTTAGGGAGAAAAACTAATAGGTATACAAATGTTCTATACAATGGTGGAGAAGGTTAAGACTATCCTGTAGCACATTAAAGCTGCCAAGAGTTAGCAAAAGATAAATGTTGATAATATTCACCGAGACCACATGTTTGATGTTAGAGACATGATATTATTCTTTATATAAAGGTGGAGGATAGTTATTTGATTTAGGAATAATGGAATGCTTAGTCAAATGTACATATACCCTTTTGAAATTCTTCATTTCATTGGAGGAATAGACTATCGACTAGAAATCGTGTCCAACCTATCTCAAGTACATTATATATTCCATGTATCACACATAAGTATGTACATATCTGACCAATCACATGTCCTAAATCCAGAGGTGATACCACATGAGAATGAACTCACCTAATAAAATAAGATGTTGAAGATCATAAATTTTAGGGAAAAAGATATTTGATATAAGAAAATGCCCCACGTCAAGGTGTTCAGGAAAAACCACATGATTGAAGAGGTAGAATGGGGATCATTGGAAGTGATGAAGCAGAGTTACCTACATATGTTTTATATTCGGAAAATGGATATTCAAGGGTGAAACTTCTAAAGAGGGGAAGATTGTAACAACATAATATTTTTTTTAATGAAAATTACTCTTGATATGATTAAATGCATTATTAGGTAAAATGGTTATCTATAACATATGAAATTACATGGTTTTATGTTTTTCGATTTTAAAATATCATTACGAATTGTTATTTTTGTTAAAATATCCATTGAACATTGATCAAATTATTAGTATAAATATAGGGCATTAGAAAATCAAATTTACTCAGACAAAGGAAGAGAATATATCATTTAATAGAATTTCTCCATAGAAAACCCATATTTCGGAACTCGTAAAGGAGGTAGTATCACCAGCCTTCACTCTAGACCATTCCCAAACTGAGCATCAAAATTTTAAGCATGAATAGAACCACGAATGGGAGAACTATATGTTAATAGAGATTACCACCAGAGCGTTATTTTTAGATCCACCCCATGAATTTGTCACCATCACACACCGTACCCATATGTATTTTGTTGGTGTTAGAAGGGGTTATGTAACAATAACCTATCACTATGATAATGTCCATTATTTTTGTATAAATAATATAAATTCATTATATCATTGTTAGATTGTAAATGATTTGTAACGCACAAATAGTATTTTTAGTTAATGTTTAATTATGAAATATATTTTGATAAAATAATGGATTTTTTATTAAATAGTATTTTAATAAAATATTTTTACTAAATTAATTTTTCTTAAATATAAATTATTCTTCATTTTTTATACAATTGTAATTTTTATTAGGGGTTGAAAGCTTTTTTTGTCAAATCTGGTGAATTTTTTATAAATTTAGGTTTTATTTTAAAATATAAAAAAACAATATTTAAAAATTTATTTAGATAAAATAAATATTATTTTTTCATTTAGTTCATCAAAATTATTCAAAGGTTAATTTTTCATATTTATTTCAAACTGTGAAATTTTTTCATATAATTTATATACCATTTAAATATATAATGTATTTTAGACCAACATAATGACCCAACAGTGATGTAATGAAATACTATAAAATAAATTTTCGGCTAATATATGTTTTTAGATTAATTTAATGTGATAATAGATTATTTTGGTTATTTTTATGGTTCCTTAGTGGACCCTCCAAGACTTTTAAAATATTTTATCTTTTAGAAATGATTTTCTTGAGAGTGTGACTCACCTTCACATAATCATTCCAAATATTTTTTTATGTTTTTCTATTATCCTTATAAAATATTATTTTACACTCCCATTTGAAAAAAACCATTGGAAAATACCATGGGTTGGTTTGTGGTTATGAATATTCAATTATATAGATTCAGAAACCAATGTTTGAAAAATTGTAAAAAATTCCCCTATCTTTTCCTATATAAACCCTTCCGAGATCCCACTTCCATAACCTAAATACCCTTTTATAATATCCCTACTCTTATATAATATCTCTATAATACTATAAAGGTAACCAATCTCTCAATGATCCCCTCCTCAAGCTCTTCAATTCACACACTTCAAAGTAAGTGATCTTCACATTGTTTCCTTCTTTAATTATATCCACGTTTCTGTATATTGTGAGGCCCTTGAAAATTTTGGAGTTATATTTTTATCCTCACCTACACGTCCCTCCATAGGTTTTAATGAAGAGATAGCCCTTTCTCCACCATTAATGTCTCATGTGTACACCTGTTACCATGTTTAAATTCTGTATGGGATTTCTCTCACCTAATTTTACATTCAAAAAATTCATATATATTTTGCATCTAAATTCGATTATGGATTTTTGGACATTATTTTCCATGACCCACTTATTGTCCATGTCATGTATAAAGGACGACTGACACATGTATTTCTCATCAACCCATTTTACGATTTCTATTTGACATCGTTAAGCTTTCGAAGGTTCACAAAAAATTCCCATGTAAAAATCATCTTGTAAGTAAATACAAAACCCATTTCCCTATCAAGGGTATTAAACTATATAAACATGTACGTGTTGAAGGAGGCCTTAAATTTATTTCTTTCACATTTCTTATTCGTGGAATAAATTAGGATGCTTAATGAATCCATGTGGTATGATCTTTGTGGCACACTTATGCATGAAATGATTTGAATAAGAAGGTTGTTCCTTGGTAGTGCTTCAATGCATTTGGTAAAAATATAGTATCCAGATATGTCATGTGAAATGAGAGTTTATTTATGCTAATTCTTGTGCAGTGAGGGTTTACTCATGATTCATATGCAATGAGCCTTGGCTCATGCTAACACAATATAAAATGTTGTTGCCAAATTTACATGTTAGGATAATCAGGCTATATAATGAATATATTTCCATGTTTCTCCAATGCTCTATTGATATTCCTATTTACTTATATTTATTGTATTATTAATGTTATTCATTGTTTACAAACATATAGGGATTTATAGCTCATACTTTTCTTATGTTTTCCTCAGGTTTCCCCATGAAATGCAATGTATGAAGGAATGTTGGGGTCATTTAATAGACGTTTTCAGTAATGGTATTTTATTTTATGTCTTATGTTTTCTTGTAATTTTCCTTATTTATCAAGACTTTAGACCTCTTGATCCTCAGAGTTCTCTTAATTTTAATTTTATGTAATAAATCGTGTTTATGTGTGAAATAAATGGTTAAGATGTTATAGTTATGAAAAATATAATACCTCATATGTACTAGAATGTTGTAATGATAGTGGAATATGTTATTATTATCTTTCATTTATAATTATTTTTTAATATTAGTAAAAATACCATATGAGATGTGTAAATTTACCACATTAAAGGATTATGGGTTTTCAATTTCAATTATTTTATTCAAATATGGCCATGAAACCAATATTATGGTTGAACTATACTATAATATATGTATTGTGTCACATCTATGGTTATGGAATCTTGTTGTCAAATTGTTTATGATTTATAAAACAAAATATGTTCGTTGTGATGAAAACTGCCAATTAACCCCAATGATTATCAGTAATGTTTTATATAATATACATCTTTAATAAAAGTATCAAAATAAAATTTAAAAACATGTATAATTTTGGATGTTAAATTATAAAATATTTCTCTAATTCTAGACAACCATCCTCATTCTAGATGATCACCCATTAATATATATATGTAAACTGATCAAAAAACAAATGGATCAGAACAATGAAATTGAACATCATAACCAATCAAAAATGTTATTTATGAGTTCAAAAAAGTTATAATTAATAAATTACATGTAAAATTTGTTCCCAAATTATTAATTAATGATCCTAATTTTATTATTCAGGCCAATCATATCATGTGGATAACACCATCATACTTAATGTAAGGGATTCTACCCGAACCTCCAATATTACGTCGGGTTATTATTACTCTCTTTTTACCCAAATGAATTCCAACATTATGTTTATGTAAATATTATAATTTCAATTTATACGTCCAAACACATGTATAGATATCCTTTCGTCATACATTTTTGGGTATATATGTAGTTTTATGTGATTCCATCCTCAGTACTTCCCGATAAGAAATCCAATTTTAAGGGAACTTCTTGATTTTTTACCCATGTCTAAGGGAACTCTATCATCGGTATTAAGAAATTGTTGTTTTTATAAAATTAGTAATTTTTTATTAAAATATTCTTTGTTGACATCAGGATTTAGTTAAAATATTTTTCCCTTTTCTATTTTAATGTCTCTCTAGTATTTTCGATTAAATCGCAGTAAAATTTTTTAATGCTAACATTTTTAAATACTGTTATTACGTGTGGTCACAATTTATTACCATAACATACAATCATCTATTACTAATTTCCACTATCAATTTATAGGAATGATTTAATTCCATTCTTTCAAGGACACATGTATGATACACATATATATTATGATTTATGACATGATTAGGATACCGATTTCATTACATGGGTACCGTTATACTCATGCATGATTTATTATGTATAATTATATAAGTGAAAATAATATTTATGAACATGAAATTGTTTTTCACCAATATAGAGATCTAATGTGTTAGGTAATGTTGAGTCTCTTGAGACGTTATGTGCAATGGTCTTGTAGGTTAGACTTGACTCATGCTTCCATGTGCAACGGTCTTGGTAGTTAACCATGACTTGTGGATCTCTATTTGAAATGGGCCTAATCTCATTATTATATCATGTTTTATATTTACACTACATAATAATGAGTCCATGATTATACGACCCCTTGTTTATATGTTGTCATTTCACATGTTCCATGACGTTTTATATCATTATTCCATTCCTTATAACTCATGAGCTAAATCATCGTTACTATGATTTTTCCCTTACACGAATTTAATCTCATCCCTTTATTCATCTTATCCCCAGGTTAGTAGTAATAACCTTAACATTCATGAATAAAATTCACTTTCATAAATGTACTATGAATATTCAAAACACATGAACTTTTTTATTATTATTATGGGTTTTAAGTGACTATTATGTATCATTACCATTGATGTTATAGCTATTGAATAGTGATCCCAATATTTGTATAAATTTAAGGGTTTTAAAATGAATTCTTTAAACGTAGAGAAAGGGGTGGATAAACTCATCTAGTAGACTCCGCATGTTCAAAGATATTTTTTAGAATCCTAGAAAATAGGTAGAATCAATGGCCTTAAACCTTGTCCAAGACCAAGATGAGCTTCAAACAAGTAAAGCTTCAACGGAACCCCCAACGGGGGAAGTGGAAGTTAAAAAAAATTACCACCCGAGCAATGTTATCCGAGCCACCCCCTGAGTCAATCACTTTCACAAAACATACTCATATGACTTATACAGGTTTTTTAATAGGATTTGTTACATGGAATTCGTTACTTTTTGTGTAATCCTATTAACAATTAAAACTTTTATTCCATCAATTCATGTTTGAGAATAGTTTCTCATAAAAATATAATGAATTATATTGTTTTTGAATAAAATTTTAATTTTTTGAAATCTATAATTTATTATAAAATGATTTATTATTCATATTGTTATTATTATAGTGTTATAAGAACACTCCTTTCAATTATAAGTTGTGATTATAGTCCTTATTTTGTTTAATATATAAATGAATCAGTATTTTGTTTGATAAGAATTATATTTTCATACGATAAAACTAACAATTTATTTTCAATTAATGAATTTATTTTGATGAAATAATGAATTTTAGGAACAAATAATATTTTAATGAAATGTAATTATAATTTATTTTTCCAATATAAATGATCGCATAATTTTTATTAAGTCAATTTTATTTTTTCTTATGGTTCAGAAACTATTTATGTCAAAACCCATCAATTTTAAAAAAATTATTGTTTTTTATATTAAAAGTAAAAATTTGCATATTTCGAAAATAATTTAGATAAAATTAATACTATTTTTGGAATGAAGATTTCATAATTATCCAATGGGGAATTTTTCAAAATTTTCTCAAACAATGAAATTTTTGGGTAAAAATTATATACCGTATATATATAATGTGTTTCAGGGCTAAATAATGACCCAATAGTGATGTTATAAAATACTATTAAAGACGTATTTATCCAATATATGTTTTAACCTAAAAGTAATGTTACTTTATTTTTTTTATTAGTATTATAATTCCTTAGTAGACCCTACAAGTCTTATAAAATTGTACTATCATTTTAAAATGATTTCCTTGATAGTGTGACTCAAATCCACATAAGAAAGCGTAATATTTAAATATGTTATGAAATTTAAAATATAAAATATTTTTTCCCACTCCACTTTCGAAAAAAACATTTTCCAAAACCATTTTATGGAATATGGGTTTTAAAATTTTATTATATACATTCCAAAACCTATGCTTGAGAAATATTAAATAATTCCCCTCTATTTTCTATATAAACCCAACTAATATTCCACTTTTATTCACTCAATTGAAATTTCAATAAGTCTATACACTACCCTAATCTCTCTAGAATCATCCCAAGGATCCCAAATATCTCCAGAAGACCCTCATGCTCTTTAAGTCACACACTCAGGTAAGGGATTTCTTAATTTCTCATTTCTCCTTGTTTTTTTATGTTGTAATACACATTTATTCTGAATTAAAAATGTATGGGTCTGATTTCCCAACTCCCCCATACTTCAATACTTATGTTTTAATTATTACAAACCCATTTACTTCTCATTAATCCCCCTCATGTACACCTATTACCAGGCCGAAATATTGTAAGAGTTATTCAATTTCTCATCTTTCTTCAGGTTTCTTTATTTTGTCACACCTTCTATTTCAAAATTCCATATATTGGGACATGTATGTTTATAACCCCCCTTTTCTGTCCATTTCATGAACATATGATGATATAACCTTTTCTCTCACATAAACCATTTGTATTAAATATTATGTCGTGTTGTTATGCAGTTGAAATTGCACCGCGATTTTCTATTCCAAATCATCATATCGTAAATACCATTCCAATTTCCCTATCATGGGAATTCAACATTATGCACATATTCTTGCTTATAATAGTGTTTTTTACTAACCCAACATTACATCATCATGGAGTAAAATCTTATGTTAGATTATATGATCCATGTGGCATAATTATGCATGAAATGAAATATTTATAAAGGGTGTTCCTTGATAGATGCATTGGGTAATATTAAGTATCATGATAAACAATATCCATTGAAATTTTACAATTTCTAATTGAAGTTAAATAATGTATTCATCATGCTAATTAAGGTGCAATGAGGGTTTAATCATTCTAATCAATGTACCATGATCCTTGGCTCATGATAATATCATGTTTGATATAGTTGCAAACATTTCCATGTTATGAAAATCATACTATATCATGATTTTATGTTCATGTTTCTATTATGGGACATTGATATGCCTATTTCCTAACATGTATTATAACCTTTATGTTATTAATTTTCTACAAATTTACTGGGATTTATTGCTCACCATTTTTATATGTGTGTCCTCATGTTATCCCATCTAATTCTAAGTACAGACGAATGTTGTGGTCCTGTAAAAGAATTTATCAATAATGATTTTGTATTTTATATCCTAATTTTTCTTGTAAAATTCAAAAATTTCTAAGAGACTAGACCTTTCAATCCTCAAAGTTGTCTTAAGTGAAATTTTATGTAACAAATCATGTTTAAATGTAAAATAATGATCATGTTTTTTTATAGTTTGTATCAAATGATAATATTAGTTATTTTGGGGATTTAGATTATAAAAACATATTGAATGACTAAAGGACAAGACCATATCATATGAAAAATCCATAAATTTTGGTTGAGTATACAGTATGTGTTTTACCATGATAACACATCCCTGTCTAGATATGAACAAGTAGATGTGACAATGGACCATATGTATATATGGGTTAAACCCGAAAACACTACTTTGATCTATACTCAAATAGAAACTTGTGCAAGAAAACGAGCCTTAATTAAATATGGGTTCAACACTCCTGATGAATATTCTTAATTAAATTCAATGCATAGTATGAACCATTATTAAGGTAATAAAAACAATTCTCCTACAAATATATATTTTTAAGTATACCATCGATAAGATAAAATGAATCCAATAAATTATCAATTTAATGAAATAAATGTAATTTATATTCTATCCCTTTTTCATTAGATTACCTTTTATTTGGTACACCTAATTTTCATTTTATCCAATCCAATGGCTGGTAATACGAGGAATCGTGATAAAAACCGATGCAACTATCAATGTGATGGTTGTTCTCATGAGATGCCCAATCCGATGAGAGTGGGATTCACAAAAATCATCACGATACACTTTCAGTCAACTCATGTTTTGAGTGGAAACATGCATCAAGAGGAACATTCAACCCCCCCTTAATAATAAACAATCCACAATTTATATCTTCATGAGACAAAGGCATTCTAATTTCAATGAGTCACATGATCCTTAAATCTCAAAAAATGGATAAAATCCACTGAGAAGATATAATCCATCCTTTAGGGTTCCAAACTAGAGATTATTATTATGGATACTTATCGAATGGTCAGTGAAGCTATTAAATGGAGGGAATTGTTAAAAAACATGAAGCCTGTCAAAGATTTCAAGAATTTTGAATGGAAGGATTTCCAGAAAATGTTTTTTGATAAATATTTTTGGAGCTCCCGCTAACTTAAAAGAAAAGAGAATTCATTGACCTCAAGAAAAAATATGATGAATCTAGCAGAGTGTATAAGGAAAATCATCCCAATGCATTCATGATATGCCTCAAGATTTTTCATTACCTAGAATGCAGGTTTGTTTATTTATTTGGTGGGAAAAAACATAGCCTAAAGAAATCACTTGTCATTCGTGACATTGATAGCAATGAATAAATTTTCTTATGTCCCTTTAATGTTGATATATTGATCAGATAATCTTAGGGGTATCATTGGGATATGAAGAGTAAAGTTTTCTTTAATTCTGGAAGTCTGAGGATAAATCCAATAGTGCAATGAAATTATAGCACCCCATTATCCAATGGTGCAGAAATAGGTCCCCTATAAATTGTCTATAGATGACAAGGAAATTCTTATGCTGTGGAAGAGACAGTCACCAGGCGACTAATTACTAACAAGAAAAACACATTGTTTTGAAAAAGTAGAGGAGTGCTCTGTTCGACTTTCAATGAATTTTTCATTTCAAAAATTACAATGAAACAATGGACTTTGAAAACTAGTTCCATAAGACAATGGTTTTTAGAGGAATCCAACAACTTCTAAGGATGGAAGGGTGAGATTTTTCCATCACTACCATCGAAAATAACTCCAACAATGAAGTGGTGACATGTACACTAGTTATTCATTCATGAATAATGAAAAACCATTATATTCTGGTTCTATGCATTCATTTATATCCCAAATGTTTTGTAGAACAATCCCAACACCACCAAAAATCCTGGAAGTAGATTTGTCGGTGAGAATGGAAAATGGGTAGATTTTTTCATCCCATTTATATTACTCCTCCCCAATAACAATTTTTGGATTTAACATCCTATAAAACCGAATGATACCCCCTTTGGTTGATTTTGATGTAATTCATAGAATTGATTTGATTTTTCTCTATAGTTCCTACATAAATTGATGTGAGAGGGAAGTCACTCTTCAAATGGATAATAAACCCCCAAATTCTGTACAAGTTCGAGGGGGAGGATGAATAATATTTGGAACCTTCATCTCAAGGGTGAATTTTATTTCCCTATTGGAACATGAATCATTCTATGATGATTGTGTCTAAGGAAGAAAACATCCTTGATGACATGCCTATTTTGAGGGAATTTACGGATGTTCGTCCCAATGATTGTGTTGGTCTTCCTCTTAGAATAGATGTTGAATTCTTGATTGATATTATACCCTGATTATTTCCAATATCCCAGAATCTGTATATAATGGAAGTTGTAGAGCATGAGGATATAAACAAATAACTATATGAGAATTTTCATAATGGGTTTATCCTCCCAAGGGAATCACAATCGGGTGAACCAGTACTCTTCTTCATGGTGAAGGATGGGTCAATGTGTCTTTTCATTGATAGTTGTGAGATCTACAGAATCATGATAAAAACAATTATCCTTTTCTACAAATTGATGAATTATGTGATAAGTGGTTTGGAGAACAATAATTCTCAATGGTTGATCTGCATTCATGATATTACCACATAAGGTTAAAGAAGGAGGATATCCCCAAATCTGATTTTCTTACATGGAATGGGCACTATGAATTCATAATAATGCCTGTCAGACTCACTAATGCTATAGAAAAATTTATGGACATGATGAATTTAGTCTTTAGATATTACCTTGAAAAAATTTTGGTAGTATTTATAGAAGATACTCTAATATACTCCAAAACCAACATGGAGTATGAGGAGCATCTTTGATATGTACATGATACCTTACGAAAGGATAAGATAAATGAAAAGTACAACAACATTGAGTTCTTTGTTGAAGGAAGTTTCATTCATGTATCATATTATCCCAAGAAATGATATATCATTGGATCCCTCCATGAAATAAGAAATTGATGGATGTATAATTCCTTAATCTGTGACGAATATCTACAACATCCTTGGTTTAGCAGGATATTTTCATCGATTTGTGAGAAACTTCTCATGATTGTCAAACCCTCTTACCATTATAACTCAAAATGGTGTCATGTTTTCTTGGAGTGATGAATGTAAAGATTGCTTCATTGACTAGAAAAGGAGCCTCATCACTACAACTATTATCACAGTACCCACAAGTGGAAAAATTTTCTTGGTATTAAATGATACATTGTATAAGGGAATGGGATATGTTTTGATGAAATTTCATTGTCTATGCTTCATGGAAATTAAATTTTTGTGAGAAAAACTATCCAACACAGGATCTGGTGTAGGCTGTAGTAATCTTCGATTTGAAAAATTTGTGACATTACCTCTTTTGGAAGATTTATGGAATATATATGGATCCCAAAATATGTAAGTATAGATTCTCATAGAAAGTGATGAATTTGTGCAATTTAAGATGCTTATAGCTGATAAAAAACTATTCATTCTCAATCCATTACCTCCCATGGAATGGAAACAAGGTGGTAGATGCTCTATGTGTAAATGACCCAACAATTCTATCATTGATGATAATTGAGAAGTATCCAATATTATTAGATTTGATGAATATATACATGTGAATAATAAAGATGGGAACATCATCAATCCATTCACAAATCATTTCTCAACCATCTCTTCTGGAAAGGATAAAGGAGGATTTAAAGGATGATGTTTGAATTCAAAATAAAGTGTAAACTATTATAAAAGGGATATCTTTGTATTTTAATGTAAATGATGAATGAATTGTGAGATTTGTTTCAAGACTATGTTTTCCATCAAATCTAAAGTTAAGGAATGAAATTTTGGATAAAGCACATTGTTCAAATTTATCCATTCACCAGGAAACCCAAAGGTGTTTTGAGATCTCTGAGAGTATTATTGGTGGGAAAACATGAAGGAGAAGATCACATAGTATTCATAAAATGTTTCTGGAATGTCTATATGTGATGGCTAAAAGGTATAATTCTAATGGGATATTGAAACCATTTCCCGTACCAACATAGAAATGGGAAAATATCACCATGCAATTTGTCACCATACATCTGAATACATCCAAAGTTAACAATTTTATATGGGTCGGTTTGGATTTTCTTACAAATATTGCACAGTTCATTGAAATTCGAGGGGATTTCTCAATGGATCAACTAGAACAGATATCATTAGGTAAGGGTTAATTTATCATTGAGTTCCCCTACCGATTGAATCTGATCGAGATCCCAGATCAACATCAATGGTCATGAAGAGTCTCCAACATTATCTGAATACTGATCTAAACATTAGTACAACTAATCATCCAAAAACTAATGTCCAATCTAAGAAAACTATCCCAACACTTGAGAACATGTTGAGGGCCTTCTCAATGGACTTCAAAGGAGGATTGAATCAATATCTTCCTCTGGTTGAGTTCTATTGCAATAATAGTTTCCAACCAAGAATCTAAATGGATCCTTGTAAAGCCCTTTATTGGAAGAGGTGCATAAAACCATCTTGTTGGGATGATTTTGGGGGTGAGAAAACTACTAGGTCTTGAAATGGTCAAAAAATGGTTGAGAAGTTTAAGACCATCCAATAGAACATTAACGATGCTCAGAGTCGACAAAAGAACAATGATGATGGTCATCAATTAGACAATTATTTTGATGTTGGTGACTTATTATTCCTCCACATATTACCATGGAAGAGAGATATGATATTTATGAATAAGGGAAAAGATCAGTCCAAGGTACCTCAACCCTTTTGATATCCTTGATCGCATTAGTGTAGTGGACAATCAACTATCACTCCCATCGAACATGTCTAAAGAGTATGAAGTATTCCATGTATCACATTCAAGGAAGTACATACCTGACCCATCACATGTACTTAACCCATTGGTGGTACCATTGTAGAATGACATATCATATGAAAAAAATCTGGTGAAGATCGTGTTTTATAGGGGAAAATATCTACAAAATAAAAAATATCCCCTCATCAAATTGTTGTGGAGAAACCAAAATATTGAAGAAGAATTATGGGAACTGAAGGAAGTGTTGAGGCGGAGATAACCAAAGAAGTCTTAGTGTGTCAAAAAGAAAATTTTGAGGATGAAATTTTTTAAGGGGCAAGGTTGTAATAACCCGAACATTCAAGAAAACGATACCCATTATTAAATTTATTATGGAAATAGAAAACCTATAAAAATTATTTTTATTATTATTATATATTTTTAATGACCATTAGGTATCTCTAACATTTATAATAAAACCACTGAATAGTTATTACACAACTCGTATAAATTAATGGTTTCTATAAAGAATCCTTTCGACATAGATAAAGGAGAGGATTACCCCATCTAGTAGACTTGTACCATACAAATCTCATTTTTCATATCAGGGAAAGGAGGTAGATTAATTGGCCTTCTCTCTTGACCTAAACAAAGATGAATTTCAACATGTTAATCTTGAATGGAACCTCCTACGGCAGAAGTGGAATTTAATAAAAATTACTAACTGAGTGATGATATCTGAGACACCCAAAGTGTCTATCACCATTGTAAAATATACAATTTGGTCATATTTGAGTTTTATAAAGGGTAATGTAAAAAGTAATTAGTTACTTTTTGTGTAATAACTTTTATAAATAAATGTCTTATTCCATCAATTACTCTATGAGAATAGTTTCTCTGAAAAATATAATGGTTTCAATTTTTTCGGTAAAATGGAACATTTAAGAAACTAATAAATTATTATAAACTATGGTTTTAATAATATATTTATTAGAATAGTTTTATATGAATAATAATTATAATTATAAATTGTTATTATATTCCTTATTTTTTTTACTCTATGAATGATTAAGTATTCAGTTTGTTAACAATTATATTATCAAATGATAAAACTAAAATTATAATTTTAATTAAAGAATTTATTTTTTAGAAATAATGAATTTTTAGAAAAAAATAAATATTAGTAAAAGATTATAATTATATAATTTTCAAATATAAATGATGAAACAATTTTTATGATGTCTGATGTAATTTTTATTAAGGTTTTGAAACTGTTTTTTTTAAACCCTGTTAATTTTAAATAAATGATTGTTTTTATTTTAAAAGTGAAAATTAAAATTTTTAGAAACTTATTTATATAAAATTAATATTATTTTGGGAATAGGGATATTGAAATTATCCAACGGGAAATCATTTATAATTTTCTAAGACAACCATATTTTTGGGTAAAAATTGAATACAATATAAATATATAAAGTGATTTATTACATCAAAATGGCCCAATATATATTTTATAAAATAATATAAAAGTTATATTAGAATAATATATTTCTAAACAATAAAATAATTATATTTTATATTTTTCTTAATTTTATAATTCCTTAGATCACCCTCGAATAATTATAAGACAGTTTTAATATTTTAAAATGATTTTCTTGAGAGTGTGGTTCACCAGCTCATAAGAAATACTAATATTTTAATATGTTTGCTCATTTAAAATATAAAATAATGTTTTCCAATCCCCTATATCAATAACTGAGGTGAAAACCATGGTATTGTTTTCGGTTATGAATATTTAATTTTATATGTCCCAAAACCTGTGTCTCTGAAACAGTAAAGAATTCCCCTATCATTTCCTATATAAACCCACCTAAGCTCCCTCTTCTCATAACTAAAAATCCTTTTCACACATCCCTACTCTGTCATCCTTTCTCTATAATCCTCCCAGTGTGCTCTAATGTTTCAAATAACCCCTCCTCAAGCTCTTGAAGTCCCACATTCAATTAATGGATTTCTTCCTTAATAATTTTTTCAATGTATCGTTATGTTTTCATACCATTTATTTTCAATTAAATATTTTTTTTGATTGACTTATAATCTCACCATACTACCCAAATTATGTTTTAATGATGATAAAACTCATTCTCTATCATTAATCCATCCCATGTACACGCATTACCACGCAAATTTTTTATTAGAGTTATTCCATTTCTCATCTTTCTTCATTTTTCATTATTATGTTACGCCTTATATTTAAAAATTCCATGTGTTGTTAAATGTATGTAAATGAACGCCCATAAAATTCCATTTCATTTCTATGTGATGTGATAAAATGTTCTCTCTCATCAACCATTTTTATTTATTTTTATGTCACAATGTTATGCTGCAGAAATTGCTCTACAATATTCCATTCAGAAATCAATGTGTAGTGAATACCATGCTGATTTATCTATCATGGGTATTAAAATTTATGGACATATAAATATTGATTATAGAGTATCATGTATTTATTCCACATTAATTTGTCATGTAATAAAATATTATTTAGAATGATTCCATGTTATATTGTCCAACTGGATTAGTTATGCATGAAATGATATGTTTATAAAGGGTGTGACCTGATAAAGCTACATTGCATTGGGTAATGTTTTGTATCAAGATATTCCATGTTCAATGATGTTTCACTAATAATAATTTAATTTAAATGATGTCTTACTCATGTTAATTCATGTGTAATGTTTGTTTACTCATGATAATCCTTGAACAATGAGTCATGGCTCATGCTAGTATCTTGTTGTATGTCGTTTCTACATTCCCATGTTAATATATTGATGCTATATTATGCCTTTATGATCATGTTTTTCTTATGTTCCATTGATATTCATATTTCTAAAACTATATTGTATTATTCATTTTATGACTTGTTTACTCCATTACAAGTCTTTAAAAATCATTGTTTTCTGATGTATGTCCCCAAGTTATCTCATGCAATGCTATGTACAGAAAAATATTATGGTCATGTAAAAGAAGTTCTCAATAATGATTTTGTATATTATATCATATGTTTTCATGTAATTTTCATAATTTACTATTACACTATAACTCTAGATATTTATGGTTTTCATATATTCAAGGTTATGTAATAAATCATATTTAAGTGTGTAATAATTATATGTGTTGTTATATTACCCTATAAAGATGTGTGAGCAAAATGTATGTTTGGAGATAATTATTAATTTTAAAAAAATTAATGTTTTACTTAGTCCCATTTTTCAGTTTTATTTACCTATTCTTCTAAGACACTAGAATTCACGATCCATGGATTATAATATGATGATTCATTATGCATAAAATCATTTAATGATATGTATAAAAGTCATGGTTTTCTATATATACCGTTGGGAAAATCCATATATCCTATATTCCTACTACAATTATTTTTCTTATCCCTCATATTATTCTCTTTATTACAAACAAAGGAATAATACATGGAGAACTATTTCTCTATAATTATAACACTTGATACTATT
Organism: Viscum album; assembly: GCA_963277665.1. Taxonomy (NCBI): domain Eukaryota; kingdom Viridiplantae; phylum Streptophyta; class Magnoliopsida; order Santalales; family Viscaceae; genus Viscum; species Viscum album. The sequence goes on from OY728128.1 coordinate 68,561,648, forward strand.
TAATAACATAATGAGAAATTTTGGGTAACTTGTACCCTTCAAATAAATTTATTATGACCATCAATGAAAAAATAAACTTCTCTATTAGGATTTTGTATATATTACATTGAAAAACATATAAATTTTATTTCATTATTAGAAATAGTTTCCACATTTTTTTTCTAATTATTAAATTTTTTTCCATCTACATTCATGTCAATAAAATAAAATATTCTGTAAGAACAGTTCTATCAAACACTATCATTCTATTTTTTCTATTTTTTTCAACAATAGTCTTGTTAATAAATAACAACCACTAATCCTAATATAATTAGTGATGTTAAAATTACAATATATCATTCTATTTTTTATTGATTCATGGAGTAATAAATTTATTCCCTATGGAATTTACCCATTTCTCAAATACAAATGAACTTATAGCCCATTGAATGATAGAGGTTTCGAATTCATGAAGAGGTCCATGATTGTTACCTTACATGGTGTATCAGTATAATTATCCATGCATGAAATATTTTTTCTCATACATTTAGTTATATTCACATTATAGAAATTATTTTATCATTTCTAGCTGTATCTCAAACTCCAGCATAACTCACATAACTATGAGAAAAATACTTATATGTGTTTTTTTAAATTGACATGATTTCTATTATTTCTTCTATGATCTATTTATAAAAAATAGAATAAACACAATTAATTTACAAAATTATGAAGTGTAATTTATATTCCAAACTATAGTGAAACTCTTGTCCTATATTTATCATTTTATGCGTGGATAATGTCATAATCATAATCATGGTTTCAAAAATAATGTTTTCAATTAAGAAAAATATTTTGAAATCCATAATAATTGTTTATGAGTAAAATTTGAATTATCTATATTATTTCACAATCTAGGGGAAAAGGAGATACCCATTAAGGTAATTGTTTTTAATAAAAGTTATAACTATATTAAATCATTTAGTTTCTTTTTGGTGTAATTAAACCTTGGTACATCAGTGTCATATCTAATTCCTCATGTAGTATCTAGAGAGGGATTCAATTCTAGGAAAACAAAATAATATCTTCCTTAAAAAATTATTAGGAAAATATTATATAATTATGCTTAATAAATATTATATGGCTATGTCCCCCAATTAACATTTTCCTAAATATAGTTCCAACGATTTCTTCTAAATATACACTGAATCTAATTATACATACTGTAACCCAAATAGCCTAGAGTCGATGGATACATTATCTCATTGGAATATTATATAATTAATTTCTTCCAAGAGTAATTTATAGTTTATTATTCTGTGAAAATAAGAAACATACATAAATTTTACATTATAGTTGAATACATAGAACATTGTATTTTCAACCTGTGAATAGTTAATTTCCCTGGTGTAACCATACATATCAGTCATTATAATCATATATTCATATTGTGAAAAGAATTATAATTAAGGGGTTATATGAAATACTCCGTAAGGTTATGAATATAGTGGAAGATGTTTCTAAATATATAAAAATTTTGTTCCAATGATAAATAATGTACAAAAATGCACTTTAATTAGTACCATCATAAAATATGGAAAGAGTAAAATTTGATCAAGTAATTCAATATTAATAATACCACTATCTTGAAACTATTCCATGTATATTTGTTCAAATTGAATAATCGCATATTAATCTACGAAAAATCTCATAATGGGGTAATAAATTATGTTTGGACATCAAAACCATGACAAAAAGACCAAATTATAATATATCATACAAAATGGGTAAGGCCTCAGCAAAGTACCCAAGCAGGATTGTATCATGGGACCTACCCAATGGATTTATAATATGTAAGTTTTGAATCACAATCAACAATAATGTTTCTATTGAAGAACTATCATATGAAATGTTAAGACATTCCCCAATAAATAAACATAATAATAAACCATTCAGATTAATATGTTGAATTGTATTAATATAGTACTTCCCTAGTAAAAATACTCATAAAACATCCCAATATTTAATAATTATGGAATAAATATTACTTATTACTATTAGAGAATATGTAATGTAATGGATTTTGTTATATATTAATATAAAATAATGAAAAATTCCAATAAAACATTTGTTATGAAAACATATTTTCACTTTAAAAATATATTTAAAAAATAATAATATTAGGCAAATGAATTTCTAGTAAAAGATCATGGTATATATATTAATTTTTAATAAAATAATTAAGGGGTATGATGGATTGAAACTCTGTATATGTCATTTATGTTAAAACAAATTCTTCTTTCATATTTATTGGTTGAAGAAAAAAAATTCCTTTTTCTAAAATTGATAGGGTACTTATTTCGAAATAGTTATGAAAAAACACATCCATTGTTAAAACATATATTTGATAAATCTCTTTTTTATAATTTTTTCCATATATTAGAATTCATAATATGAAATCATATACATGGAAGAGATAACTATTTTCAACTGAAAATATATATTAATTTTATTTTTCATAAAAATAGTTTCTTAATAATTTTAAGAAATCGGGAGAAGAAAATGGTAATATTACATAAAAAGTCAATTAATAAAAAAATTATCATTTAATATATTTTGTTTAATATTTTTCTATCTCATAAATCCACAAAGGGAGATATAATTAGAATTAATAACTAATAATGATGTGATGGTAAAATAATTACTCTCTACTTATTTAATATTTAAATGTATAACCAATTAATTAAATAAAATTTAATTATTCAGTTAATTTATTTTAGATAAATTAATTTTTCATGTGAAATATAATATTATCATTTTATGAAAAACACAATTGAAATATGTCATGATATGGAATATGTGTCACAAAAGTAAAAGTAAGACGAGAAACCCTAACCATAGGACTAATTTATTTCATTTGTTTTTGAACCTCCTATATAATAAATATTATTTTATTATAAATAAACTAAAAAATAATTAATATATATTTCAACTCATATATTATTTACATATGTTATTTTACCACAAGTATATTTATATTTTATTAGTACCATCAATTTTTAGTGTAATAAATAGTTTTTTCATGTATGTTTTTGTTTGATAATATTTATCATTTCAATTGTTTAATGATTCAATAATTTATATAATTCTGAAAAATGATTTAAATATAATATATATTATGTATTTATTTAATTATATTAATATATAATATTTGAGATATATAATGAATTACACTATTAATGTAGATGATAAGTTAAATATACACATGGATGTTCATTCAATTTTCTTGATCTATTGAATGAAAGGAAAATAAATGTTAATTTACATTTAAAGAATACTTATTATGATATCTTTATATATATATATATGTATGTATTATATAAAAAATCCATCCATATTCCCATCTATGTAACAATAAAATGAAGAACATTTCATGTCATTACATATAGGTGGTTATCCATATTTATGCACAAGAAATGTTCATTCATTCACAACAGATTGGTGGGTAAGAAGATGAATGATATATTATATTTAAAGAATTATTTTTAGGTAATAATAATCACATATTTTTAGTAAATATTCTTTACTTCCTTCCATGTGATGAATGAGTGAAAAATAAATCAGATCACAAAATTATGTGGTAGTTTTCCATACACTTGAGTAACTATATCGTATCCCCCATGGAAAATTATGTATGAATGTATATGTAATATAATAATAACAAAAGTTAATTAATGTCATAAATATAATATAAATACCTCAAATAAATAATTTTATTTAACAATGAATGTTGGTGATGGAAAATGTATTTCTATAGTTAATGAGGTGGTAGTCTACCATTCACACAATCGACTGTTTCATTTACCATTTGATGGAAGAGGGGAGTGATATATGTAATTAAATTGAAAAAATAAAATATTATTATATGTGTTATTTTATTTTTATTATATTATAATCTATGATAATTTTCATATTTTGTTTGAATAATACATTAAATTAAAATGTATATTTAAAAACATTAACTCTTCTTTAAGAAACTTATTTAGGTTTATACGTTAATCCTTCATAAAAGAGATTAATTTTAAAAATAAAGATTATAATATGTTAGGGTGTTTTATGGTAATATATATTAATATTTAGTTTCGAATCTAATGGTATTTGGTATTTATAGGAGTAGGGGAGTTTGGGTGGACTTTTATATCTGGGGGAGATGAAACACTTTTATTTTTAAGAAGAATGAATTATACCGACATTGTAACCATTCCAAAAGTATATAAAATGTTATTTTTTTAATCATATATTATATAATGTAAAAATATGTCAATAAAAATTATATTGAATTTTTCTTACCCCACTCATAACTGTTAGCCTCTTAGTTTAACCCCATGTTACCCATTTTAACAAAACTATGCCAGTTAATTTATAATTTCCACTATTTTTTTGGGTGTAAAATTAAGATCTCTTTGGAATATAGTGTTAATTATTACGATTACATATATGGTAACAAAATTTATAAAATAAGTTGCCATATGTTGCATATATAAATTTAAAATTAAACCTATAGGTGCTCCAAAAACCTCGTTTTCAGAGAAACACATTGAAAACATTAAAATGAATTTAAATGAGAATATAATATCAAATTTTCCCGAGTTAAATAAATTTGAAAACATGTAATACTATTAAAAAAATTTCACTATCAAATAGAATTATAATGAAATTTAACATTGTAAATATGCTTCAAAAAATTGTGTTTTACATAGAAATTTGTATTTTTCACTATTCATAAATTCTGTAATCTTTGTAGAAAATTATCAAAAACTCACTGAAATATAATTTGGAAATATAGATTTTAAAAATTATGTTTATATTTCTAATGACTAATTTAAATGAGTTATAAATTAATTTAATCTTATGTTCACAAATGCAGACAAAATTTCCTTTTATAAAAACTTATTTTTTTGATCATTATCATTTAGATGATGCATATTTTCTTTTTAATAATTTTAAAATGAATAAATTAAATATTATTTTTTTTAAATCATATAATTTAAAAAAAATCCCTCTCTTAATATCCACTAGAATAATCTTTATTATATAATTGTTATATTTTAAATGTAACATTTTAATAGGGTATCATGTTTCATTTAAACTCGATGTTGTGTGCTCCACATGTTATCATGTAGTTTGAATTTAGTAAAAGAATATAAATTATAAAAGATAAATGTATTAAATTCTATTAAATAATTTTTTAAGGTCGTATATTCAATACATGATTTTTCTGGTATTTCAAAATCTTGGGGGTTGAAATTTTTGTGGAATTTTTTTTATCATAACCTTTTCAATCCAATATGAAATTTAAATCTCGATCATTCAAACATGTGTGATACTACCAAAAAAAATAAATTTATTTCATTTTCTATAACTACCTCGCAAGGATTGTAATTAAATAGGATTTAATTAATATATATGTTATTCATTATATAATTATGATTCTAAAATGGCAGAATATTATACATATTTTCATCATTCCTTCAGTTGGAATATGATAACAATGTTATCGAAAAAATGTGGACTACCACCTTTACAATGAAATTTTATTATTTTTTTATATACAACATTAATTGATTATTATAAAACTATATTAATTGAAAATTTAGAATAATTATGTAATTATAGATATTCTTTATATATTTGATTAATGTACCCATGGCCATGTTCAACCTATTGACAATGGGTTTTTATTATGAATCTAATGACCTCAAAATACCTTATTTGAAAATAATTTTTTTTGTAATAATATAAGACATATTATTAAATAAAATAAAATTTATTAATTGAATGTACTATAACTGAAATTGGTTCATAGGAAATTTAAAAAATCATTTTGGTATATTATATTGCAATTAATGAATGTATATAGAGAGTCACATTTGAGGTAATAAATTTATCATGTTAACTACATTTCATTAAGGCCTATGGAATATTCAACACATGATTTCTATTGTGTGGTGTAAAACTAAAATTATAATTAATTTTATCACTAATTGAATAAAAATAATTATTTTCAAAAATATTTTATTTTCCCCTCATTTATTATAATTTTATTTAAAATGATAAAATAGTTGCAATTGATTTTGTAAAATCTTTTTTAATGTATTTATATAATATATTTTTCTTATATATCATTATTACTAAAATTTATCCAATTATTTCCTTATTTATACATATAATATTTTTAATGTTAATTTTATAGATAATTTTTACATTATATGAAATTTTACAAAATTAATATTTTTTATATTGATCATATAATTAAATGTTGATGTTTTTATTAATGTAATAAAAGTATTATTTAATTTATATGATAATAATGAAAATTTCAACACTGATATGATTTTTTAAAAAAATTTCACTTTATATTTGGTGGTTTTAAAAATTCAATTAAATTGTTTCTGTTATTTGGAGATATTGAATTATTTTTTTTTCAAAATAATGAGATATATCTCTATATGATTGTGTGAAAATATTATAGGTTTTTCTTAACTGTTTAAATGATGTTTTAATGAGATTTATTTTGAAAATGTGAAATAACCTAAAATTAATATTCTTTCTATAAAAAATATCATTATAGGTAATGACAGATGATCTTTATATTCTTCGATGTATTGACTGAGATCGATATATCTCTTCAATTCATTCAGTAATGATTATCCTTTTATGATGAAAATTATAGTTATTACCAAGTATAATAGTATAATGTCATATTCATGGATTTAGTAATTAAAAAATTATTTTATCATAGTTGAAAATTGTTTATTAATATGATGATCAATGATACTATTTTATTCATTTAAAATTTTATTTAATTGAAATAGTTTTATTACATTATGTAAGAAATGAATATAGTTTTTTAAATGTAAAATATTTTATTTTCAATTGAAATCATTTCATTTGTTCACACATTATTCAAGCTAAATACCTGATTTTATTATTATTTATAATGCATTAAACTTTTTTCATTGAGAAATAATTTGTTTTATAATTTTGAGGATTCTTTTTATTCTCAAAATTATTTATTTTGAAAAACCTAAAAATATATATGAAATTAATTAGATTTATTGTATTAAAAGGGTTCAATTATTTTTATATCAGTTAAGGATATTTTTAGGATATTAAAATGTCCTTAGAATCATATTAAAAGTTCTATGTTTCATTGTGAACAATTTTGGGGTCTATATCTAAATAAATACAATTTTCATTGAATGAAGCAAGTGTGACATGCGTTTAATTGTACTAGGAAACTAAGAGTCCTTTTATTTTTTTGAAAAATTCACAATTTGTGTCAGGGATCCTTATGTAATTTAGTGATTTTACTAATTATCAAAAACATTAATCCTAAAATATCGTGTTAATATAATAATGATATCCCACATAAATCATGTATTTATGGGTGGATTATATTACATGGAATTATACTTGTTCATCCTCTGAGCCAGACTCACCCATCCTAATGACCCATATCAATATCCATCCACTAGAACACTATATATTATAATGGATTCAAATACCATAAATATCTTAACCCCTACCCTCTTTGTTCCTGAATTTTTCCCCTCCCACATTATTTTACATCATTATAACTTTCAATCGAGAACCCATACCTTAAATGTAGTCAATACATAATGATCGGGCATATACCCTAACATTTCAAGAATTATCTATAAAAATCCATCACGTCCATCAATATACATCACCTAACATTTCAAGAATTATTTTACTTCATGTAATTAAGAGGATGTTTGCATTTTTTTTATTGTGTGATATAGTAAGACACAATGTAATGAAAATATAATATTATTATTCTTTTGGATCCCTACAAAAAATTTAAATATTTTTTGAAATGTACATTATATTCTATGAACCTATCACAGTTAGTTGAAATATTATATGACATATGGTAATATTTTTTATCATTATAATTTTATTTCAAAGGAAACCCAATGAACACATGGATGAGTTTTTATTTGAGTGTTCGTTCTCATTCCAGGTTATCAGGATCTAAAATTTAGAATAGATGGATAAATTCTAGAAGATCAATTCCATGCATTGGAAACATCAATGGTGTGATTTGGTTCATGGTATTCGGATAGCTCCTGTTTATTATTCTGGAAAGAGTTTGGTTCAATATACTAAGGTGTATAAGAGGTAGAAGAACATCATCGTCCAATAGTTGATATGTTTGAGGTATAATACGTGTTCCTTCTATATTATATAGATTTATGTTTAATATGATCACATCCCAATCATTTTTTTTGCTAAACATGTTTTTTACTTTGTCTTAAATATAGATATGATGGTTGGGGTGATGAATGATAATGCTCTACAATGATATAATACTTGTTCCTTCTATATTATATAATGTATTAATGTGTTTTTGTTGATTGATTATCATGAGTAGGTTTGATAATATATTTCTTCATTATTTATAATATTTTTAATTTTGATGTTATCATTGGGATAGATTAGTTTGCACATTTTTCGGAACATAGAGTTGGAACCATAGGCAGGTTTATTTCATTACTTATATAAATATTTTATTTTATTTTATATGTGAAGGAAATTTCTTATACTGGTCAAATTAATTTCAAACTTGTGATACTAAGAGAAATATATTCCCAGATGGTAGAATATAATCATGAATATGATGAAGTGTATATTTGTTGAGTTTATCATCTATATTTTTATAATGTTAAGGGTTTGAATATAAAAAATTTCATAGGTTTTCATTTGAATGTAAGAAAGAATATATATTATACAAGGAATCTATTAGTAAGACTTTTTATATTTCCTTGTATCTAATTAATCCAACTAATATTTAGGTGATGAATATTTTTTTTAATATAATCCTCTAAGCCACACTCACCAATCATAATGACACATATCAGTATCCATCCACCAGACCACTATATATTATAATGAATTCAAATACCATACATATCCTAACCCCTACCCTCTGTGTTCCTGAGTTTTACTCCTCCCATATTATTTTACATCATGATAACTATCAATCGAGAACCCATACCTTCAATTTAGACTACACATAATGATCATTCACATATCCTAACATTTCCAGAATTATCTATAAAAATCAATCACGTCCCTCAATATACATCACCTAACATTTCAAGAATTATTTTACTTCTTGTAATTAAGAGGATGTTTGAATTTTTTTTAGTGTGTGATATAGTAAGACACAATGGAATAAACATTTCATATTATTATTCTTTTGGATACCTACAAAAAAATAAATATGTTTTGAAATGTACATTATATTATATCAACCTATCATAGTTAGAAGATATATTATATGACATATGGTAATATTTTTTTTCTTTATAATTTTATTTGAAAGGAAACCCAATGAACAAATGGATGAGTTTTTATTTGAGTGTTCATTCTCATACCAGGTTATCAGGATCTAAAATGTATAATAGATGGATAAATTCTAGAAGATCAATTCCATCCATTAGAATCATCAATGGTGTGATTTGGTTCATGGTATTCGGATAGCTCCTGTTTATTATTCTGGAAAGTGTTTGGTTCAATACACTAAGGTGTATAAGAGGTAGAAGAACATCATCGTCCTATAGTTGATATGTTTTAGGTATACTACTTCTTCCATCTATATTATATAGTGTTATGTTTAATATGATCACATCCCAATCTTTTTTTTTGCTAAACATGTTTTTTACTTTGTCTTAAATATAGATATGATGGTTGGGGTGTTGAATGATAATTCTCTACTATGGGATTTTTTTGCTTATTATAATGTGTTTTTCTTGATTGATTATCATGAGCAGGTTTGGTAAAAAAAAATCATTATTTTTAATATTTTTAATTTTGATGTTATTATTGGGATAGATTAGTTGGCACATTTTTTGGATCATAGAGTTGGAACCATATGCAGGTTGATTTCATTATTTATATAGATATTTTATTTTATTTTATATGTGAAGAATATTTCTTATACTGGTCAAATTAATTTCAAACTTGTGATACTAAGAGAAATATATTCCCAGATGGTACAATATAATCATGAATATGATGAAGTGTATATTGGTTGAGTTTATCATCTAGATTTTTATAATGTTAAGGGTTTGAATCTAAAAAATTTCATAGGTTTACTTTTGAATTAAAGAAATAATATATATTATTCAAGGAAACTATTAATAAGTCTTTTCAAATTTCCTTGTATCTAATTAATCCAACTAATATTTAGGTGATGATTATTTTTTTAATATAATATATCAAAATGTCTAAAGAGGTTGATTATTTCTATTCTATTATTTATTGTGATATTTTATAATATAGAATATGAGTATATCTGTAATTTAATGGATTATTAATTGTTAAATGATAAATCAATCCAAAATTGTTGTACAATTGTTCATATTGATAATTTTTTAAATATTTTGATGGATGATTATTAGTTCTCCAAGTGTTATTAAAGATAAGGTTTTAATCATCTAATGGAATATGATTTTGATATAACATTGATATTGTTCATGTGCCGACATAAGTCAATTAAAATATTTTTTATATTGTTTTAGTTTGATTAATTAACTATTATTTTAAATGGATACAGTAAACCAAAATGACCATCTTTACTATGCATATTTTTTAATTTTATTTACTAATTATTTCTCTATATATTTATATTTAAAATATGAAAATATTGTTCATTTAACATTTTATTGAAATATTATTGGGAGAATATTCATTATAAAAAATTGAAAAATATATATTTATAAAATAATGAGGTCAAATTATATTTTATTATTCAATCGAATTCATGTGTTTAATTTTATCTTGAAATGGGGATGGTAATGATAAAATTGAGAGTTCCATATAATTTCATCATAATTTTATATAATATATGGATAATAGTATATTATTAGTGTATCATTTACTATATATATTGATAATAATTTTTGAGGATGTATTTTACTTTTAACGGAGTGAAATGCATGATTTTTGATGAATTTAAAATTTATTAGGACGATTAAAGAATGATATAGGGGTTGGTTTTGATTTATGAGGAATAAGGTATTTTATATATATCATAGTTGGTTAAGATTATATATATAGAATATCTGACTGATGATTTTATTTATAATTAGTAATGAATTAATTTATAGATCAGAAGTAGTGTTTTTTGATTGAGATATATTTGGTTTACACTGACCCAATTTTTTAATATTATATTTTTTGTGATATTCATCATAATTAGATTAGTGGGATATGTATTTCTAGTCTATTAACATTGAGATAATGTATACTTAAGTAAACATAAATTCTGTTAGTGACATGACTAATTAAAAAACACAATTTCACATGGTGTTGTATTCGTAAGTTGAATATAATATAGTATGTCTCATTATTTAGATATATGATTTTCTGTTTTAGGAGTAGGGTTCTTGTTTTAAATACTGTTGACTATTAGTTCATGTTGATAGAGTATTTCAATAAAATTCTAGATTCTAATTAAAATTTGAATTATATTTATTAAATATCTTTATATGGATGTAGGTACATTGATGGTCATTGAGTTAAAAGTATATCTTTTCTATGTAGTAATGAATATTGGTTCCATAATATATGTGAAAATAAGTTTTGAATTGTCTTGATATCTCACATTAGAATGTTAATCCTAATTTATCCATGTTGTATTATAGTGTCTGCAGACCCAATATGTGTCATGGGATGATGAATTATATTGAATTGTTTTATTCAGGAAGCCATTCATATTAGAATATAATAGTGAATATTTATTGAATAATTGTTATTTTATTGACATTGATTAATTTAATATGGAAATAAAATTATAAAATATTAGAATTTGTTATGATTCATTTATGATTATCCATGATGGAGATTTTTATTTATTTATTTATTCCTAGAATTATAACATTTCATTCAAATTATGTCGACTAATGTTGTGTATAATATAAAATTCAATTTTTTTTGTATTTTAAGACTTCATGGACTATGTAGTAAAAATTTGATTTATTTGAATGTAAGATTTACTTATCAAATATGTAAAAATTTATTGTTGAATTTTTTGAATTCATATTATGTTGAAAAGATTATATCATACACTGACTAATGTGTTATCAAAAAATACTATCTTCGTTTTGGTGGATATTTCATGTGATGTAATTTTTTATTTTAACATTTTTTGCAATGATTGTTAGCCATTGGTTAAATATTGTTAAAATAGAAAATTCATAGAATCTATTCAAATATATCTATTTGAGGGGTTTATTGGGAAATGAAATCATCACCATTATACAACGTGGTCATTGGTGATTGTTATTTTGTCTTGATTAACTCTATATATGATATTATGTATTGATTTTAGAGGATATATAAGTTTTAATATAGGAATAAAAGTTCAAAAAGTAAAATATATATAAAAGATGAGGGTATATAGATTTTACTATTTGTGATCATTTTTTTAATATTTTATCTTAATTTTGGTATTATAGGTTTTGAAAACGGGGGTTGTTTATGAATTATTTTATAGTTCCTATTGAGATCATCGACATAAATAAGAAGGATAAATATCCATTATATTTAACTTCACGATATAGTGGGATGAATGATGTATTTCATGTATCAGAGATAAAGATGTGAAAATTTTATATATACCTATTGGATCATTAATATTACATAGAAATAGTTGATTATATATCTTTTATATTTAATTTTCTATTTATTCTTAAACATATTGAAAAATTATATGAGACAATAAAATGATTTCTATTCATTTATTGTAATAACAAAAATATTTTCACATGCAATTCTGGGAATGAAAAGTATAAATAGTGGATATTAGAACAAATTATTCAATAGATACACTCTAGGGTGCTTCTTGGGATTTAAAATCATCATGCTTTAATTTTTTTAATGAATCTGGATTTTATGACTGAAATTAGAATTTAATTGGATTATTTTGTAATTATATTAAATTGTATTTTTTTTATTAAAGAGTTTATGAAATGGGATTAGATGAATTTTAATAATCATGGATGTTTAAACATTTTATTAGGATCATCTGAACTACAGTGGGTTAGAACATGGGTAAAAATGTATATTTGACTATAATCAAATTTCTAATAGTCGCCTCTAGGATATTAGTGGAGTTTTGAAGGACCAGAAATATCTATTGATTGATAAATAATAATTATAATTGGTCTAAATATCATCATTCTTGGCCTCTAAATTTTCTCTTATTTGGATTTCACTTTTACCAAATAGGTTCTAAAAAATATAGTCAATCTATAAATTATGTAATCCTCTTGATCTTATTTTTCTTTTATGAAAACCATTTTAAGATAGATTCTTGGTAAAAAAAATATTTCAATGTGTCAATTAATATATGGTAATAGATATTAGTATGTTATTATGATATATTATTTTACATTTTTATCCACATCCAAACATTATAATTGTTTCCATCTAAATTGGTTTTATATTTTTATTTATGGAGATTGGATATGTATTGTACATGCATCTCAGAGGATAAATGATAATTAATAATAAGGTATGTGATCTAAACACAATTATTAGTATGATTAAATTATTTAATGCCCATTATTATAATATTATATGTGATTTTAAATTAGATTCTATGATATGAAATTAAATAGTGTTATAATATTATTTCATTTTATTTAATGAATAGTATTTATAAAAATAAATATTATTTACTAGATTAATGAATTGAAATGTGGTATATTTTTTTGATTGTTATGGCTGATTCATAAGTCATATTAATTATAGATATTATATTATTTAAATTGAATATAATCGAAATAAGTGATTTCTTTTTTTTTTGAAAAATACTTTCTCCATTTTAAAAATATTTTCATTTAATAATTAAATTATGTATCGGAGTTTAAAATCTAACAATGATTTTAAATGATTATTTTTCAATATTAATTTTATTATTAATATGAAATAGATATTTTACATTTATAAGTGATCATTTATATGTTTGAAATTAATTTATTAATTTGAATTGTGGTACATGGATGATTATGTGATTCAAAATTTAGATTAATATGATTATTTTTATTTTAGGGATAAATTATATAAAATCGCATAAGGGTTTACACAATAAATACATTTTCATTTATGATTTTATATGTCCTTATTTTATAGGGTTTCTTAATTTTTTTAATTGTTTTTGATATTAATAAATTTAAAAATTTATAATAAAATATTATAATGTAAGATAAAATCAATTTTTGTTTTTTCTGATATTTTATATAGTATTACAATAATTCAATTTTATTGTTATGATTCTTTGCGACCCAAAATATTGATGGTGATGAGAATAAAAGCACTGATTTTTTCATTTTTAGAAATAATCTATGTTTTTGAGAAATAAATGAGTTAAAATATTTTCAGATTTTTCCACGTGATTTTTTAATTTCTAATCATCATATTTGGTTATGAACTAATCAAATTTAGATACTATGTATTCATCAACATTAATCATATAGATAAACATAGTGATAGGGTGGGTCTCTAAGAGCCCAATTATCATTTATTTGATTTATTTTCAAAATATAAATTCATTGTATAAAATTACATAAACACTATTTTAAATTATATAATTTGATAAATTATTTAGAACTCTGATGGAATCCAAAAGAATTTATATTCACCCTACATTCATAAAAATTTAATATATGCACATATATCAGTCATCATAATAAATAAAAAGGATATCACTCTATCGTGCTCAGAGTGGGTGATTATGATCATGTTTATTAATTCATGAGCGATAATGGATTGTACATTGAATTCTTTTCAACATTGTATTTTCTGTATTATTAATAGTTCATTTCAATACATCATTTTGGATTAGATTTTTTCCTACCTGTTTTTATGACATTTGGTTTATTAGAAATGTTATGTTTTTAATTACGGTGTAACTTATTGATTATATTTATTTGGTTATACTCAGGTAATTAACTATCATATATTTTATGATTTCATAATGTGTAAATATCTCAACATGAGATTAAATTTGACCCCTTGTGTTCATCATAATCCCCTCATGATAGGTTATTTCCTCAATGGAATGTATCATTCCTCCATTACTAAATAATTTTAATGATGATGTATGTTACATTTTTATTTTTGATATGATATTACCCTCTCTTGTAATTAATTTTTCTGTTTTTATAAAGAGAATAAATACATTGATAAACATTCATTGAATTCCTTTAAATGAATAATAACAAGATTTTATTTAATAATATGCTCAAAGTAATTAAAATTTGATAATCTATATAAAATATAAACAATATCATCATTACAACGTGTTATTAATAGTAAATAACATATAAATTTCCAATAGTGGTAATTTATTATCTCTAATGAAACGACATGATATTAATTAATATTTTTGATGTTGAGAACAATAAAATATTAACAACTGTTGTGTATAAAACAATGATATATATTATTACATCATTTTAGTGATCCAATTTGCTGGTTCTAGTGATAAAACTAGAGTGATTAATACTTTTTACACATAAATACTAAATCAAAATAGAAAAAATAATAATTACATACAAATAAAATACATTGTATGACTATATTGTTGTACTGTTATTTGAAATAGGAATAGAAAAATAGTCTGTATAAAAATGATCTACATTATTTCCCACTTTTTTCATTATTAATATAACACTTTGTAGATGTATTATAAATAAATAATTTCTTCATAACAGAGGGAAGGTAAAAATAATATAGGGTGGGATCAGATCCATGGGGTAAATATAAAAGATCTCAATGAGTTATGATAAGTGAGAATATTATATGAATAACAGTATGAATTTATGACCAAAACAACAATAATCATACATTATTAGTCAATGTTCTTTAACAATGAATCTTTGTTTAATATATTTTTAAAAAAACAAATAAAATTAGTTTTAAATCATCCATCATAAATAATAACACATGAAAACGTCTCATAATAATATGCTTTCAGTGTTATGGAAATCACATTACTATAAAAAATCAATTATATAATCAAGTTTAGCTCCGAATAATAAATGTTTTTTGAAATTTCCCATAATAGAAATTCTAGTATAGTGAATTCTATCATTTTATTAGGAGTAACATCTATCCTGCTCTATTGTTCATCCTTTAGTATTATATTAACTTCTTCCACTCCTTCAAGTATCCAAAATCCATCGTCATTTTGTCATGGATTTGAGATCTATAACATACCATCCAATTTTTTTCAGTACATTAAAACCCATCCATGCTTCAAAATATAACCACCAATCCTTGGTTTATAATATTACCACCCATTATGTGTTTATAATGAAACCACCCATCACTCACCCATACAACTTTCTTCCCCAAAATCCTAATACATTCATCATTTTAGAAATACAGATCCCATTAAAATAAAACTGGTCTCATACGTAGTTATTATTCATAAACATAAACCATCTAGATAATTAATAAAATTGAATATTTTTGTTCATATCCCCAGTAAGTTATAAGAATCCTCAAATGATTCTTTTATTTAAAAAAACTCTTAGATATCATGAAAAAATATTCCTAATGAAAAAAATCCTTTTCATTTCTAATTCAATTATTCCAAATAAAAAAATATAAAAGATGTCAACGAAAACGTATTCATTGAAAATTACTATGAAAAATATTAATGTAATCTTTAATTGAAATAAAATTCATCATCATGAGGAAAAAAATTCATATGGTGTACGTTAAAAAAACATTCAATTTTTTTTATAAAAAATAAAAAGAACATTGCTCATAAATTAAAAATAATATTTTTGGGAAAATTTATTAAAATTCAAACGTGGAATAAAATGAATGCATATAGTCAATAGATATTAATAACACTAGTGTTGAGAACAATTTATAAAACATAAATATGGATAAAATAATAATTCCTTCCTAATATAAAAATTATTTATATTTTCCAAAAAAACATTTTATACTATATAGAGTACATAAAAAAATAAAAAATAATGTAAATCTAGTGATATCAATAGATAAAAATGTGAGAAGGAATTACAAAATATTTTGGATTTATTGTGTAACCACAGTACGTTTTTTATGAAAAACATAAACGATTTTTATTCTTCAGAAGCATTCATGGAACACAATATTTAGTTTAAAAAACTATGTGTTTCCATTAATATAGAATTACCATTATAGCCTAGTATTTAGGTTAGTTGGAATAATTATAACTAACTTATGAAAACACATTATAAAAAATATAAATCAATTAGATATCTGTATTTTAGAGTGAATTAATTTTAGTAATGAAATTATTAAGATATATATGTTTTACATATGTAATAATTTTTTTTATATTCATTTAATATTATATAATAGTCGTAGGTCAGGAATAAAACCCTATTTGATATATTTTTGTATCATCATTGAATAAGGAACCCCTTTTAAATAAATACATTGACACATTATTGATTTTTATATGATAAAATAAAGACATTTTTTTCAAATTTAGATCTCCAACACCGTAACTATTTCATTGTGGTAGTTGAGTGTTCCATTATTGTATATTTGTTTCCTGTAGTATTTTGTTTTTATTAAAAAAAATTATTAATGAATAATAAAAATATGCTAAATGTTAATTAAATACAACATTTCTCATTGAGATAATTTATTTGGTTAAATTATAATATTTAAAAGTTTTAATGTATAAATAGAATATTTTCGTACCATTTAATATAATTTATGTCATTATCATTAATTTTACATTGAATTTATAGGTAAGAAAATTTCATTCGTTTGCAATTTTTGGACTTTTAAAACACATTTTCTCAACAAGAGGATTAATTTTAAATTATATACTAAAACATATGTGCTTTGAATTTGGAAAAATGGATTTCATATTTGTAATCATTATTCCCAAATTATGTTAATATGCTACTTTTATATTTGGGCATTATAAATTGTAACTTTGGTAATTATTTTCATTACCATGGTTAATGGTGAATTAGGTAATTAAGTGTAAAAATTATGTTATAAAATTACCTTAACAACTATAAAAATCTTATGGGATGATTAAATTCGACCCTTTTGATCAAATTTTCTAAATGGAATCAAATTATTGCCACTTACCTATGAAAATGACAAGAATGTAATTAAAACTAATTAAATGGACAACGTGCCACAATCTCTTTTTATATAAGAGTATTAATTTTAATATGTCGATAATTAGGAGATAAAATCAACTATAGATATTATTTGGAATGATAAAATAATTACCCACATCAAAAAATATTTATTTATAATTTTCATAGATTAAATAATTATCATTAATGATGACACAGTTATGAAGTAGAAATTATTTTTGAAAAATTAATATCTAATTAATGGTTTTAAAAATGTTAAATGAAATATCATAAGAACTAAAAAGTTTTCCCCATGAATTTAATTTGTAAATATGACATGTTTGTAGTGTATTTAATATTTTTTTCTGAATTTATCATCTATGTGAATTATATTTAAATTCTAATAAATCAATAGTGTTCAAATTTAATCTACGGATATTTTATAATCATAAAATTTTATTATATTCTTTATAAATTATGAAAATATTTTAATTTACAAAATGATAATTATAAGGTAGAAAATATCATAAATGATCCATTTATGGTCAATTAACAACACATAAATAAATATTGAATAACATAAAATATTTAGAATGTTATTACAAAAATTAAACTTTAATAGAATAAATAAGGATCAATTAAAAATAATAGGGTTAAATTGATAATCGAAGTGGGATAAAATTTAATTGATGATGAGATTAAAAACCAATATCATCTTATCTCTGAATTAGGGACACTTTTTAGATTTTTTGGTAGGGTTATATTTTTTTATAAATTATTATTTTTGATAGTTTCCTAAAGTACCCCTCTCATCTCTAATAAATGGGCACCTACTCCCTCTCCTCTTCACACTATTTTTAGCCTTCAAGCTCAGAAAACCAATCGAATTTATCTTAAAAACATCTATATTATCATCCAGGGGGTTTTTTTTCTTCTCTAAATACCACCTTTAGTTCCATATGTGGAAATTCAAAAGAGGCACATTGAGGAAAATGTTTTCCCTTATATCGATAATTTCAAGTTTCTTTCTTCTTCTACATACTATTATTTAGATATTTCATTATAAAATAATAATTTAAGTATAAAAAATATACTGATATTTTATTATAAATTTGAAAAAACCCTATTCCACCTTCTATCTATCCTTGAAAAAAATTAAATCAACGCGCATGCATACTTATAGGTTACTGTCTCGACGCCGCTGTGTAATCTGTTTTTCACCACCACATTACTTGGATGAGTATAATTGTGTAAATAATACATATATATGAAAAATATTAAATTATACTAATTATTATATACTATAAACCGTCCAATACAATAACATTCAACAATTATGGGAATGATATCATCGCTAGTGCGTATGAACAACTTATCGTCCCCACGGTTCAATGTTATTCATTCTAAATGATCTTTATTAAACCATGATTATATAAATGAATTTAATGAGTAATTATTATATATATTATAATAATATGTTTTCCAAATATTTATTGGATGATGATAATAAAACCTTATCTCATCTCATAATCTAATTATAGACAATTTTGAGGTATTTTGGTAGGGTTTGATTTAATTATATATTATTATTTTTAGAGTTTCATAAAGTTCCCCTTTTATCTCATATAATATAGAACCTCCTCCTTCTACAATTCAATAACTTTTGATCTTTAACGATCGGCCAAACCCTGCCAATTACTCTTCTCAACTTCAATAGTAGCATTCTGGAGGTGCTGGTCTTCTCAAAAGACCAACTTTAGAGCCCTATGTGGAAATTCAAAGGAGGCACATCAAGGAAGAGGTAATCTCTTCAACCAATTCATTTACGTTTAATTCTTATTCTTCATAATATTAATTAGGAGTATCATTTTAAAATTATAATTTATGTTTTAATAATATACTGATATTTTAATTTAAATATGAAACAACCATATTTCAACTTGTATCCATCCTACGAAAAAACGAAATCATTACGCGTGCTTATATACAGCTTACAGTATTCACGCCATGGTGTACTCTATTTTTCATCACTAGCATACTTGGATGGGTATAGTGGTGTAAATAATACATATATATGAATAATATAACATCATACTAATTCTAATTTACTATACACCATCTAATTCAATACCATTCAACAATTATGGGAATGATGTCATCACTCGTGCGTACATATGGCTTATTGTCTCCACGGTGTGATGTGATTCGTTCTACATGATCTTCTTTAAACCATGATTATATAACTAAATATAATGGATAAAAATGATATATATTCTTCTAATATCTTTCTGTAAATGATATATCTATAAACTAAAATGTTGAACATGAACATATCTGACAAAACATACAGAAGAATATAAAGCTATTAATACCGGAATAACGAGTAACAATGAAATGTTATTTACAAACGGATGAAAAAAATGATCATAAATTTTATCATAAAAATTATTATGATTCTAGGTCAAATAAATTACATTATTTAAATCATTATACATGATTTTAGGATAAATATGAAGCATATCGGACTAATGGTATTGGATAACATTTCTAATTTTGTTTTTATCCGAAATTGTTAATTCGTTAGTATTTACTGGCGTAATATTTATAATCCTTTCCATGTATTCTAATTTTTTTCCTAAAATATTTACTTCTCTTCCATTTGTTTAAAGTCATTTTTTCCCATTCTTGACTTTTACCCCATGGTATGAAAGGAATCATTCTCTTATTTACCATATGAGGTACCTTTTGAATTTCTAGGGAAAAGTATGAGGACACTATTTTTAAAAAATTATACAGCTGGAGTGGATTTTTTTCTTTAATAGGAAATTATTTACATGAATCTTCCTTTACAATTTTTCAATTTTATTTTCAATTAATATCCATTCTGTTAAAATATAATTACTTATTGAAAAAATAAAATGTTTTTGAAGAAGAAAGGAAATTGTCATCAAGAACTATGTTCTTGTGTTATATCAAAATTACTTTCCATATAAGGTGACATAAGGTTATGTTTCTGTCTATTTTATTACATTTATTTCATTATGTTGTGATGTATTTATTTTTATGAAGTCATTTTATCTTATATAGATTAAGTAATGATGGAAAGATGATTACAAATCCCATTTTATTACATGGTTTAGTATTTGATGTATGATTTATGTTTTGGTAGAACACATTGGAATGGATTCACTATGAGATGGGTGGGACATATATATCAGTCCAATTAATTGGGTAAAGATTTATATCTAATGAGACAGTAATGTCTAGAATGAAATGTTAATCTGGTTCAATGATACCTGACCGGAATGAGGATTGAACTCGGTTCGGTAATGGACTTTGTCCACAATGATGGTCCTGGGAACACTCCTAGACTAATATGAAATGATTTTCTATTCTTATGTGTCTATGCCACAAAAATTAATGTCTTCTGTTATGATTATAGAGATTACATTTCACTTAAATGATTTATCCCATGACATGATATTATGTTCTCTTATAAAAGATTAATTTTTAAAATGTTATGTTCTTATAAATATGATATAATTGACCATTTTTTTATTTTCCCTTACTGAGCATTTGAGCTCACACTTTCTATATTTCTTTTCCCATGGTTAGGAATAAGGATAATAAATATGACAATCCAAAATGGGTTTATTTATGATGAAATAAATGGGAGAAAATGTAGATGTTTTACAAAAAAGTTGTTTTTGTTACCCAATATATAAAGATACTTTACCAATATGGTCTTGTAATGGTTTTTCATTATTTTGTAATAAATATAAATCAATTTTCATGTAAGAAAAATGTATGTAATGTATTTTTCATTATTTTCAGTTCATATCATTACATCATAATAAATTTTAATCAAAAATAGTGTTGGTTAAAATGAGATTATAATATAACATCCTTACAACTAAAATAAAATATGATTCATTAAGTAAAAAAGTAATTTAAAATGAATCATTACATACATTAAAATAATTTTATAAATGTTTTAACATAAAAAATATTTAATATATAACCCCTTTAAAATAGTTTAGGTTTGTTAAAAAATATATTCTCCAAAGAAGACAATTTGTGATGAAAAAACCTAACCACATATTATTTTTTAGTTAAATTCACATGGATGATATAATTTTAATTGTATCATTAAACAAAAACATTAGGATCTATGAAATAACATTTCAAATCATCATTATATAAACTTAAGAAACATAAATAGGTAAAAATATAAAGCATTACCAAAAAATAAAAATTGATATTGGCTACCTATTGAAAATTAGTGTTTGTTTAATCATAATTATTTGGAAACCATAAATGAATCTGGTTTTATAAATATCATTCATTAATTCATTTATTATTCCAAAATACATTCTGGTGCTATTTAAACACTATATAAATAAAAAATAAGAAAATATAATTAAAATATTTCCCAATTGAGTTATATTGAGATTAAACCCTTACTAGAACCGTATTAATACCCAATAAATATTCATACATAAAACACCATATATGGTTTACAAATAATATATTATCATCTTTAAATTTACATTATTTCATTATTCATCATTTTTCATGTTAAATTCAATGTTCATCATGTATATTTATATCTGGAAGCTGTGTTCCTTTAACTTTTAAAAATTTTACTTCATATCAAAATATTTAATCATGATATAAGTTGAATAAGTATTCATACATACATAATTATAGAATGTCATATAAAATGTGATGAAAAATGAATTACATCACTATAAGTATATGGTAGTTCAGATCTTTGCTATAGTGATGACTCAATGTTGTGATGGATGGAATGAAAAAATGTTAAATTATAATTTAACATTATAGAGGAATTATTAAAAAATAAATATAAAATATGATAATGAAATATATCATTATTACTCTAAATAAAAATATATATTAAAATGAAATTAGTACATGATGGTGGCGGTCAACATGTATGCACCTGGGACATTATTTTTTATAGTTTGATAAAACTTTATAAAGATAGATAATATATAATAATTAAAAAAGAATAAGTATTTCATATATATTAAAAATAAAAATTAATAAATCATAATTAATAAAAATAAAGTTCATTTATGGAAAATGAATCATATCATAAGGTGGATGTGGTAGTCCACATGTTCAGATGAGAGACACATTCATTTGACCTCTAATAGAGGAGATATTGAAATTGTTTTCCATAATAATTATAAAAACATAATTATATTTATGATAAAAGAGACATGATTTTTATAAGTATAAAACTTGTGTAAAGGGGTTATAATAATTATTAAAATAGATATTCCATAGTTAACATTTATACAAATTATTTGAGATATGTCAATCGTCTGATATCTTATATAACGACCCATACATTACATACATTGTTAATACCTCAAAATTGATGTACCTTTATTACAACATATAACAAAACCATGAAAGGACCGTATAGGTATAGTGTCTTTAGAAACTGGGAAACATAAACAACTGGTTCATAAATCATCTACATTGCCTCCCATTTATTTCATCATATATAGAGTCCCTTTTGGCATATCCTAATTAATAACATTCTTCCTAACCTGGGGAAAAAAAACATACAAAATGGTGAGCTCAAATTCTCAGTTAGGGTAATCAAAAGAAAAACTAATCACATCATATTCATATGAACATAACATTTTGGAAATCCTAACCTGAAAAAAAAATCATAATTTCATAACATGGGATAAATCATAGTAGTGAAATGTAATCCCAATAATCATAACATAAAACATGAAACTTTTTGGCATACACACATAATCATAGAGAATCATTTCTTATTAGTCAAGACTCATTTCCAAGACTATCTTAGCGGACAAAGTCCAATTCTGAACCGAGTTCACTCCTTGTTTCAGTCCTGTTTAACTAAACCGGATTAACCTTCCATTCCATCCATGTCTATCTCATGAGATATAAATCATTACCCAATGCATTGGAGGTATACATAGGTCCCACCCATCTCATAATGAAACCATTATTATATGTTCCAGAAAATCATGAATCATAAATCATAGCATAACCCATGTAATAAAAATGGGAATCTTAAACATCATGCCATCATAAGATAAACCATATGAGATAAAAGGACATCATAAAAATAATTCCATAATAACATAATCAAATCAATGTAAAAATAGGGATATAAACAAGAACCCTATATTATCTTAGATGGAAAATAATTTTGATTAAACACTTGAACTCCATTCTTGAGGAAAATATCCTTTCTACTTCAAAAACATTTTTCCTTTCTTAAAATGCCATAAAATTTTAAACTAAAAGAAGTTCATTAAAAATAAACTTTAAAACGTGTAAAGGAAGATTCATGGAAATAATTTTCTATGAATCCATTCATGTCGTAAAAGTTAAAAAACATTCTTCTCGTACTTTTAGCAAAAAAGTCAAAAAGTACCTCGTCTGAAAAACGACAACAGATTCATTTCATATCGTTTACTAAAAACTCACAAAAGGGTAAAATTGGATTTAATAAATTGTAGGAGGATATAAATAATATTACATATTGAGGAAACATGGATGTGGATGATTAATATTCCCCAGTAAATTCTGAAGTATAAACAATCTCGGATAAAAATTGAGATTGCGAGATTGACCCTTACCTTAGATCCGATTTGATTCATAAGTGTCTGAAAAAATTTTATAATGATTTAAATAATGTTATTTACTTATTCCATAATCATACTTATTTTTATGTTATCATATATGGTTATATTCTTGGCTTCTTATTAGTAATATGTCATTACTACTTGTTATTCGGGTGTTTATTACTTTTTGTTCTTATGCGTGTTTTGTCAAATTAATTCTTATTCTTATTTTTAGGTTATAGATACCTCGTTTTCAGATTGGTATTAGTGTAATATATATCATATTAATTCATTCAATTCATTTATATATTCATTATGCAATCATGATCATGTAGAACGAGTAACATCACATCGTGGAGACGGTATTCCGTACGTACGCACGAGTGATGATATCGTTCCCATGATCGTGGAATTGTATTGGAGTGTATGTATACTATTTAAGAATAAATATAACTTTAGAATAATCATATTTAGTTATTCCTTACACCATTATACCCATCCAACTAAGTTGGTGGTGGATAATAGATTACACCACGGCGTGGAGATGGTATTTCGTACGTACGCACGCGCGGTGATTTCGTTTTCCGTATAATGGATAGATGGTGAAATACGGTTGTTTCATACATATAATAACATATAATTATATTAGTGATACAGATGTTATTACTTTATAATGAAACAACAAAAGAAGAAGAAGTGGAAGAAGAAATAAAGTTGAAAAAATCGGTAACGGACATTACCTCTTCTTTGAAGCGCCTCTTTGAGACCTCCTTTTAGGGCACTAAAATTGGACTTTGAAGAGAACTAAGACCTCTAGGATGTTTCTAGGGAAGTGGAGAAGATAATTTTGAAGGGGTTGTCCGATCTTGACGCCTCAATGTGTTGTGAGGAAGAGAGGGTGGATGATCCCTTTTATAAGGGAGGATAGGGGACCTTAGGAAAAACTAAAAATATTATTTTATTATAAAGTCATATTCGGTTTTTAATAGCTCCAAATTGATTTATTTCGAATATATGGTGTTGATGGGTCGAAATAATCTAATACAATATAATTTATACATGTTTAGGTTTCTATTTTAACCTTATCATTTAGATTTAACATTAAGATAGACAATTAAACTTTTACCGTGTCTTCTTGTTTTCTTACACTATACGGTTAATAAATATACAATAACATGCCAAACGAACCCCAAGTTGTTTATTATTAATATATATAACCTTATGTAAGTCATTTTGCAGAACTTTAGATTTTTAGGAATAAAATAACAATTAATAATATAATATTTGTTTTAAAAACTATTTTATGTCAATTTTGACACTATTTGGTAATTGATTTTTGTGAAAATAATAACAGAATGATTAGTTCGATAAAAGTTAATTAAATCAATACTAACATGTAATATTATCCTAGAAAATTATTTTAATTCATAAAAACCGTCAAATTACATTTATTCGGGTATTTATAACATCAATTATGTCAATATTTCATTAATAAGATAATTAGTGCATCATCATTGTGTCATACAAAAATTAAATTATTCAATGTCTAAAAATTAAATATAAAATACCATTAGGTAGGAAAGCTTTTTATCTTTCTAATTAATATTTATAGTCTAATTTATCTTATGTATAACCCTATATTAAAAAATTATTTAGTTATTAAACATTGATTTTAACTATTTTAACCATTCATTAAATAAATTAATAATAAATGTCCTAATCTAATCTATATGGGCCTAAATGGTCATATTTTATTCCTAAGGTTGTTTTTGGTCGAATTAAACTTATCAAATAGAATTAGGACATGTGTTAGGGTAATTATAATATCATTTTTACACTTAATAACCGTACTTACTTGTAATCGTGGTAAAAAAAGTAAAAAGTTATTATTCACCAAAAATTATTTTCATCTCATTGAACCACATTTTAGTCCTTGATATTAACTGTGTATCTCGGATTTTCAAAATTCCACTCACAGAAGCAGTAAAATTATGTTTAATGTAAATTTGCAAATTCTCCTAGGAGGTTTGTAAAAGACGGTGAAAAGTTCAAAAAAAATTTACATATCTAAAATTATTATAAAATGACTCCAATGAATTAATTTGAACTTGTAAAGGTATTATGTATCAACTTTGACCTCAAATAAATTTAAATAAAATAAATAATTATTTAAATAAAAATTCAGTTTTTAAATATTAACCCAGTGTTTTCACTATTCATCCAAAATTGAAAGTTTTCTGAAAAATACCAAAATTTAACCCTAGGATAATTTCGAAATTCTGAATCCAAAAATGAAGTCCATTTTGAAAGGTGAAATTTACAAAATTCCAAAAATTGGGTAGTACTATTCATAACGGCTAGTTTTATTAATATTTTAATAGCATATCGTTGTTTAGTGAAACTCGGTATTGCGTACAACGCAAGCTATCGAGGAAGGTCGTGATTGCGTGTAAAGAAAGCCAAGATAGTGTTGTGTGTAGTGAATGATTCCTTTGATGATTTATATAACATAAAAAGAAAATATTTATTATAAAAGTCTCGGGTGTTATATTCTTCCCCCCTTAAAGTGAATTTCTCCCTCGAAATTCGTCACATGGTAACAAACAGATGAGGATACCTCTCCCTCATCATATCCTCAAGCTCCCATGTAGCTTCTTCTAATTTGTCGTTCCTCCATTAAAATTTCACCAAGTGAGTGGTCTTGTTCTATCAGATGTTCGTCATAAGAAAGATCTTGCTCCAACGGTACAACTTCTGAGCTGAGTACATGTGAAGTATCAGGTATGTACATTCTCATGAGATATACATGGAACACATTGTGAACTTGAGAGAGATTCGGTGGAAGTGCCAATCGGTAAGCTACCTTCCCAACACGATCCAGTATTTCGAAAGGACCAATATATCTAGGGCTCAGCTTTCCCTTCTTTCCAAATTTCATTACTCTCTTCCATGGAGATATTCGTAAGAACACTTTGTCACCCACTTCAAACTCTAGGTATTTTCTTCGGTTTTTGGCATAAGTTTTTTTTCGACTCTGAGTAGCTATAATTTGTTGTTGAATAGATCAGATCTTTTCTTCCATCTCATCAACAAGATCAGGTCCTAATAGCTTTCTTTCCCCAACTTCATCCCAGCAAGTTGGAGTCCTGTATTTCATTCCATAGAGAGCTTCATAAGGAGCCATTTGAATACATGAGTGAAAGATATTATTATAAGAAAATTCTACCAAAGGTAGGTGTTGATCCCAACCACCTTTGAAATACATAGAGCAATCTCTCAACATATCTTCTAGAGTTTTAATTGTCCTCACAAACTGGCCGTCTGTCTGAGGATGAGGAGCAGTGCTGAAACTCAACTCTGTATCTAGAGTATGCTAAAGAATTCGCCAGATCTTCGAGGTAAATCTTGGATCCCGACCAGATTTAATGGAATGTGGTACTCCATGCAGTCTTACCACTTCTTTTACATATATCCTGGATAGCTGATCCAGAGAGAAATCTTCTCTAACTTCAATGAAGTGTGCAGACCTTGTAAGATGATCAACTATGACCCGGATAGCATTATTGACTTTGGATGTTTTTGGAAGTCCGGTGACAATGTCCATATTGATGTTTTCCCATTTCCATTCGGGTATGGGTAATGGTTGTAACATCCCCTTAGACTTTTGTCTCTCAGCCTTAACTTGCTGACAAACCAAGCATCCAGAGACATAGTCAACAACATCTCCTTTCATGCCATCCCACCAGAAGTACTATTTCAGGACCCTATACATCATTGTGCTTCCAGGATGAATAGATAATGAAGAACTATGAGCCTCATCCAGAAGATCCTTCTTTAATTCTGGGATGGGAGGAACACAAACCTGATTCCTGAACAGTACTATCCCATCACAATCATGGTTGAATTCAGGAACATTTCTCACCTTATTTTGTAACTCTACATTTTCGTTTTGTGACTCTTTAATCTTCACATGTATATATGGTTGAACATTCAATTGAGAAAGATATAAATTTTCCCCTTCCATTATAATTCCATGATCCATCATTTGTAAATCCATAAATATTGGATCTTTTTTTATCCTCATCATGGATAAACAACCATGGTCTTATCGACTTAATGTGTCTACCACCTTGTTTTCTTTCCCATGGTGGTAATGAATTGAGCAGTAATAATACTTAATCAGCTCCAACCATATTCTTTGACACATATTCAGATCCTTTTGTGGGAAAATATACTTTAATGTTTTATGATCAGTATAAATATCTCACCTTTCTCCATAAAGATAATGCCTCCAAATCATTAATGAAAACATTACCGCATCTAACTCTAAATCATGAGTTGGGTAATTTTTCACATGTATTTTCTACTATCATGAGGCATAAGCTATCACCATATCATTATTCATAAGAACACACCCCAGCCCCTTCTTGGATGCATCACTGTAGATCAGAAACCTTTCTCCATTACAAGGAAGTGTGAGCACAGGTGCACTAGATAACCTTATTTTAAACTCCTTGAAATTATATTCACATTCCTCCGTCCATAAGAACTTAACTCCTTTTTGAGTCAACCTGGTGAGTGGATTAGATAATCGTGAAAAATCTTTCACAAAACACCAATAATATCCAGCCAAACCAAGAAAACTTCGGATCTATGTTACTGTTCTTGGTGTCGACCATCTTTCGATAACCTCTGTTTTTTATGGATCCACAAATATCCCCTCTTCTAAGATTATGACACCCAAAAATGCAACATTTTGAAGGAAAAAGTCACACTTGGTAAATTTGGCATAAATATTCTCCTTTCTCAAGGTCTTCAAAAAAATTCTCAAGTGATCTTCATGTTCTTCTTTTCTCTTTGAATATACAATAATATCGTCAATAAAGACTACAACAAACTGATCAAGATAGTCTCTATAGACTCTACTCATCAGATCCATGAAGATAGCAGGGGAATTAGTAAGACCAAATGGAATCACTATAAATTCATAGTGTCCATACCTTGTATGGAAAGATGTCTTTGGTATATCCTCCCTTTTGACCCTTAATTGATGATACCCTGAATGATGATCAATCTTGGAAAAGTATTGAGCTCTGCGTAGTTGGTCAAATAAGTCATCAATG
The DNA here is from genome assembly GCA_963277665.1 of Viscum album. Lineage (NCBI taxonomy): Eukaryota > Viridiplantae > Streptophyta > Magnoliopsida > Santalales > Viscaceae > Viscum > Viscum album. The sequence goes on from OY728128.1 coordinate 68,591,588, forward strand.
CGTGGGAGAGGATATTTTTTCTTAATAGTGATCTTGTTAAGTTCTCGATAATCAGTGCAGAGTCTCATTGATCCATCTTTCTTCTTATCAAACAGAACATGTTCTCTCTAAGGTGACACACTAGGGTGTATGAATCCCTTATCAAGATTCTCTTGGTTTTGCTTCTTCAATTCCTTCAACTCAATTGGGACCATTCGATAAGGTTTCGTTGAAATTGGTAAAGCACCCAGTATGAGTTCTATTGAAAACTCAACTTCACGATTTGGTGGAAGACCCGGTAATTCCTCCGGAAAAACACCATCCATCTCTCGTACAATGGGAATATTCTCAATCGTGAGTTTCTCTCCAACCATTTGAGATAAATAACTTTCATTTAGTGGAATCAAGACCCATGATATTGATGAAATTTACACTAGAAGGTTATGTTCATCCTTGCATCAATAGACGATCATAAATTGATCAGGAATATGAAATGTGACTTCCCTTCATTGGAAATTGATATGAGCTCCATATAATGAAAGGCAATCAATGCCAAGAATCACATTAAATTCCACTATACGAAGGGTCACAAGATTTGGAGGAAGCACTTTCCCACCAATATCAATCAGATATAGTGACTTTAGAAACTGGGAAACATAAACAAATGGTTCATAGAGCATCTAGATTGCCTCCCATTTATTTCATCATATCTAGAGTCTCTTTTGTAATATCCTACTTAATAACCTTCTTCCTGAAATGGGGAAAGAAACCATATAAAAGGGTGATCTGAAATGCTCAGTAAGGGTAAACAAATGAAAAACCAATCACATCATATTCATAAGAACATAACATTTTGGAATTCTTAACCTGCAAAAGAAATCATAATTTCATAATAAGAGATAAATCATAGTAGTGAAATGTAATACCAATAATCATAACATAAAACAAGAAACAATGTGGAATACACACAGTTTCATAGAGAATCATTTATTATTAGTCAAGACTCATTTCCAAGACTATCTTAGTAGACAAAGTCCATTTCTGAACCGAGTTCACTCCTCGTTTCAGTCCTGTTTAACTGAACTGGATTAACCTGCCATTCCAGCCATGTCTATCTAATGAGATAAACATATTTACCCAATGCATTGGAGGGATATATAGGTCCCAGCCATCTCCTAATGAAACCATTCTTATGTGTGCCACAAAATCATAAATCATAAATCATAGCATAACCCATGTAATAAAAATGAGAATCTTAAACATCATGCCATCATAATGTCACGACCTGTCGTCGGGGCCCGTTCCGCGACTACCCCAAGCCCGCCTTCCATAGGCCAGGGGTTGGCGACTAGCACCAAGGCGTAATTCCCGGTAAAAAGGTAAGGCATTTCCATTGTAAAGTAAACAAACAGCACAGAGCAAGCAAGCAGTAGAAGTATACACTAAGTAAAAACCGATACAAAAGTAAGTACATGAAAGTAAGCGGGCCAGAATACAAACCCAAACTGAAAGTAAAGTACAACTGGAAAGGGAAAATAGCAACAAAAAGTAAAGCTGAAATGTCGAGTCGTCCACTGGAAGTCCTACCTGAAGGGTGAGTACATATAGCCTCCATAGCTCCACGGGTCCAACTGTCCGCTCCGAGTACGTCCCGCCCAGTGGTCCACCTCCAGGTAACGTCCTACTCCGCAAGCCTCAACCACAATCGGCATTGTCCATCGTCTGCAACCAACACAACGTAGTGCGGGCATAGCCCATGCATGGGTGAGTATAAGCTACGCAATAGGGACCCCGAGACCCCCGATAGTCTCCCAGAATCCACAAAGGATAATCCACAAAGGAAATATACAATCACGAAGTAACATCCAGCACTGCTTAGGTATATGCCCATACTTATACCTAAGTCATCAATTCCAGTTCAGCTCCAACACCTGAGCTCAAGTACAACCTAGTCCACACAGGAAAACACAACCCATTCCACATAGGGAAGCAAAACGTAATCCACATAGGAAAGCAAGTCAAGATCCATATCACACAGGTATACTTCATTGTATGACGATTGAGATGATCAGATATAGCCCCTGATTCATCTAATCCATCGGAACCACAAAGTATTGATTGGTACTAACCCCCACAATGACACACAAAGGATCTGTCCCACACAAGATCGATAGGTAACTAACCCCTGCAATGACCCACACAGGATCAGACCCACACAGGATCTGTAGGCGCTGGACCACACAGGACCGCTGAGCGCTGACCCACACAGGATCTGACCCATATAGGATCGGTAGCACTGATCCAAATAGGATCGCTGAGTGTTGTAGTCATCGCCGTTGAATCCACTGAGGATCTCTGTAAAGTCGTCTTAGTCATCGTCGCAGCCCGCTCTAGGGTTACCGCACACATCAAGCTCGTTCGGGAGGGTCCGCTCCACGAGCTGAGGGGATGATACATCAACTGACACATAGTCCAGAGTTTATGTATCCAAAAGTTTTGTATCGTCAACAGGAACTGAACGTCACAGACGGCGCGTCAATCGGACGCCCGGTTTGAGAGTTATTGGCTTTTTCGTCCCAGTGGCCCGGTTGGTTTTTAAGTCAAAACCAACCCGACCATACTCAAACTGCGTCCAAACCTCGAGAAGAGTAAGGAAAAAGTTCCGTCTCACTTAGAGGAATCCAAAGTTCTCCAAAACCCTGATTGTAATATACCAAAACGACCGTCCTGATCCAAGGATCGCTACGCAACTGACAGTGCATCGATCGGAGGTCCGCACCTCATGTTATGCGCAACGGACCGAAAGAGGTTCAGTATTAGGTGGTTCGGGCCCGGTCCGATACCCCCAGGGTCGGCCCGAACCGGGTCAACCCGAACCGGGTCTGGGTCCGGCTATCTTGGGCGCGAACCGGCCCGGCTGGCGCGGCCTGGGTGTAGCCCGGCCTAGCGGCCCGGTCTGGTAGACTGGCCGGGGCAGCCGGCCCGGCGCGCTGGCGCGCAAGCACCAGCAGGAGGCTCGGCCTTTTGGCCGAGCAGATGGGGGGGGGGGGGGGGGGCGCCTGCCCCCCGATTTGAAACCGCGGCCCCTTTATGGGGCCACTCAGCTGGCCAGCCGGGGGTTTGTAACCCCTATCTTTTCCCCTGACCGGCCCGCTCCGGCCGGCCGGCTTCTACCGCCATGAGACCGGCAAGGCCGGTCCCCCTGCTCTGACGCCGGCGGCCCTATTCCGGCCACCGATTCTGCAGCTCCGCCGTAGCCTTGGCCCGTCCGGCGTGGCGCAATGGTGTCGCGCCCCACCATCGCGGCCCCGCTCCAGCTGTGGTTTCTTCGGTTTCTTCCGGCGAGGCGCGACGACGTCACAGCTTGGTTCAGTTCTCAAATGTGTGGCACAACGGCGCCGCACATTCCTTGCCGCTCGTTCCCGTGCGGTGCGACGGCACTGCGTTACATTCCCTTGGACCACAAAAACAAATAATAAAAATAAGGGAGTGGGGTCGGCCGTGTTTGTGCGGTCCGGACCCCTCCCGTTGAAAGATATCAAGTGGTCCAAAAGAACGGGGTTAGAGGAAGGAAGATTTTACAAATTAAAACACATAACACCTACCTCAAAGTTGTCGTCAAACGAGCGTGCGTCGCGGAAGAAAAGGATCGCCGCAGAAGAAGAGGATCTTCATGGAAGGAACACCATTGGCGTTAGGTGATCTCTGAGGAAGGGGTCTCTCACTGTCATCCATCGTCAGAGGTTGGCGTTCTTCGTCGGCGGCGGTGTGTTCTTCGCGTTCTTCGTCGAAGAAAGAAGAATCCTCCCTTTTTCTCCCAAAGTCATAACACAACACAACCCCAACCATAATAAAATAAGTCCTTCCCTTATTTTATATTCATTAAATAAGAGTTTGAATTTCAAATGATAAGAAACAAACAATTAATTCCATGAATTAATTGTAATGATTTAACTGGCCAATTTAATGAGGCGTTTATTAACCAAAATAAACGCACGGTTTGACTTCATTAAAAGGGGGTGTGGGTGTGTTACTTATAAGGGAATAAATGGTGGGGCTCGTGTGGTCCCCACCTCACAAATATCCTACCATGTTTGTAGGATATTGTGGGTCCCACCTTATCCACATAACTTAGGTTAATCAGTTTTAAGTGAAATAAAATAAATTGTCGCACCACTTTATTTTATTCTTTAACTTAACCCCAAAAATTAAAAACAACACTCGAGAAAACGCAACTCCAGAAAAGATTTTTGAAAGAAAATACTGCCACTGTGATTCCATCGGTGCCCTCAGAATTTGATTCCAAGCACCGGTTCAAATGTTAGAAAAACGAGCTCATTCGATCCCTGAACGCACCCGAGCTAAACTTCGAAAAAATGAATCCAGGCACACTGGGCATCGGAATCAGGTGTCGTCAGAAACTGTGTTCTTGTAAAAATCCCAAGAAAAAAAAGAAAAAAAAAATTTCTTGAATTTTTCAGGTCTTTACATCACTCCCAATTCAGGGCTTTACGTCCCCATAATGATACATCATAAACTAGGGAAACAAATGTGGGTACTGAGCACGCATCTGAGGCTCCCACTCCCAAGTGCTCTCCTAGAGGTTCCCGTGCTGCCATCTGATTCACACTAGAGGAATAGACTGTCCACGTAGGACCCGCTCATGTCGATCCTCATTATCCACTGGGACCTCCGCAAAATTCGCCCCATCATCAATGTCCAGCTCCCCTTGGTCAATGATATGTGTCGGGTCCTGCACGTATCTCGTCAGCTGAGATACGTGGAAGACGTCGTGCACTCGGTGCAACTGAGGTGGTAGAGCCAGGCGATAGGCCACCTCGCCAATCCTGCTGAGGACCTGGAATAGTCCGATGAAGCATGGAGAAAACTTTCCACCTCGGCTAAATCTCTGTATACCACGTCGAGGTGAGCCCCGCAAGAAGACTTGGTCGCCATCCTCAAACTCCAGTGGCCTCCGCCTCCTATCAGCATAAGACTTCTGTCGGCTCTGAGCTGTCCTTATCCACTCCTGGATGACCTGGACCTTCTCTGTCATGGCCTGGACCATCTCTGGTCCCACAAGTGCTGACTCCCTAGGGTCTTTCCAGCATAGAGGTGACCTGCATGGTCGGCCAAACAATGCCTCGTATGGTGCCATCCTGATGGTGGAGTGGTAGCTGTTGTTGTACGTGAACTCCACCAAGGGTAGGTGGTCCTCCCAGCTGTGACCAAAGTCGAGGACACATGCGCGAAGCATGTCCTTGAGAGTCTTAATGGTCCTCTCCATCTGACCATCTGTCTGAGGGTGAAAGGCGGTACTCATACGTAGCTGCGTCCTGAATGCCTCTTGCAACCTCTTCCAAAGCCGGAAAGTAAAGCGAGCATCTTGATCGGAGACTATAGTTGATGGAACACCATGAAGTCGTACAATCTCCTGAACATAGAGACATCCCAAGATATCCACTGAGACCTGCTATATGATGGGTAAGAAGTAAGCTGACTTTGTGAGTCAGTCGACAATCACCCAAATGGATTCGTAACCTCTAGAAGTGCATGGATGTCCAGTCATGAAGTCCATAAATATCCTATCCCATTTCCACTCCGGGACCTCCAAGGGATGTACCAAGAATACTGGTACCTGGTGCTCTGCCTTCACCTACTGGTAGGTGAGGCATCAAGAAAAGAACTCTTCTATAGCCTTCTTAATGCCCTGCCACCAGTGTTGTCGTCTGAGATCCTGGTACATCTTCGCCATTCTATGATGTACCGCCAATGGGGAATTTTGAAACCCTCTCAGCACCACCCCCCGCAAAGCAACTGGTACCAATGTGCATCCTATGAAAAGGACGGCATTCTCTCCTGCTAAGGAGAAGCCATCAGGTGCCTGTACTGAGGATATCTGCGCACGCCGCATCTCACAGTCGGCATCCCCACGTTGTGCCTCTCCGACCCGCTGTAGTAGTGGAGGAGTGAATGTGAGTAAATGAAGGAAGGATGCTCCATCTCTATCCACAAAGGATATATGCAAAGAGGCTAGCTGCTCTATCTCCCCCCCAAGTATCTGAATTCCCGTCCTCCTGCTGAGAGCATCGACTACCACGTTCCCCTTCCCAGGAGTAGATATTATCTCAAAGTCATAGTCCTGGAGGAACTCGAGCCATCGCCACTGTCTGAGGTTCAATTCCTTTTGAGAGAAGATGTACCTGAGACTCTGAGGGTCAGAAAAGACTGTAAAGCACTTTCCCATTATATAGTGTCGCCATGTCTTCAGAGCGAAGACCACTGCTGCTAACTCTAGGTCATGGGTAGCGTAGTTCTGCAAATGCGGCATTAACTGACATGATAAATAGGCAATCAATGCCCGGTCCTCCATCAGGACACATCCGAGTCCAGTCCCTGATGCATCGCAATAAACTACATAGCCTACCCCCTCCTCTGGTAGCCTCAAGATAAGGTTGTTGTTCAATCTGTTTCTCAGCTCGTAAAATCTCTAATGACATCTATCAGACCACACAAAGGGTTTCCTTTTTTTTTCTTCAAAGTTGAGAGTGGTGCCGCAACTCTGGAGAATTTTGGCAAAAATCTCCGGTAGTACCCAGCTAATCCCAAGAAACACCACACTTCCATTACGCTCCTGGGTGGCTCCCAAGCTAGCACTGCCTTGATCTTCGCAGGATCCACCGCAACTCCTGCCTCAGAGATGATGTGTCCCATGAAGTGGACCTCGTGTATCCAGAACTGACACTTCGAGAGATTTCCATAAAGTCGGTGCTCTTGGTGTGTGTCTAGTACAACCCGTAAGTGGTAGGCGTGCTCCTCCTCAGTCATTGAGTAAATCAAAATGTGGTCGATGAAGACCACGACAAATCGATCGAGGTATGGCAGAAAGATCCTGTAAATGAGGCCCATGAACACTTCTAGAGCATTGGTTATTCTGACTGGCATATCCATGAACTCATAATGGCCATACCGACATCTGAAGGTCGTCTTCTGCACGTCCTCGTCTCGAACTCTGAGCTGATGATAGCCTAACCTGAGGTCTATCTTTGAGAACCACCGCGCTCCATTGAGTTGATCGAAGAGGTCATCATTCCTCCGTAGTGTATACTTGTTCCTCACTGTCACCAGGTTCAGGCGATGATAGTCGACACAAAGTCGCATGCTCCCGTCCACCTTCTTGGCGAACAACATCGGGGAAGCCCAGGGTGAAACACTGGGTCAGACGAATCCCTTGCCCTGCAAGTCCTCCGACTATACCCGTAGCTCTCGAAGCTCGGTGGGAGCCATCTGATATGCTGGGGTGGATATCGGGGCTGTCCCGGGGTACATATCAATATAAAAGTCTACCTCTCTCCGATGAGGTAGTCATGAACGTCATCGGGGAAAACGTCCGCATACTGATCCACCACTGTAGGAAAACTAGGACTCTGCACGTCAACTGCTCCTAGGATGAGGCTAGACAACTAATGAGTGATGGTCTTTCCTCTCCTCTGCAGAAGTCCACCGTGTGCTGTGAAGGCTCCCTTCTTGCCGGTGAAGGTGAACCTACTACCATCGGTGCGTACACATCGCACCTTGCACCTAATACAATCAATCTGAGCATGGACTGTAGATAACCAATCCATGCCCAAGATGACGTCGTAAGGCCTCGACACCGCTACAAGAAGATCCCAGCCGAAGCTCTTGCCTCCTAGAGTAATCTCACACTGTCGGCACCAGTGCGTAATCGTCGAGTCTGCTCCCGTAGGAGTCTCTAGCTGTAAGGATCGAGCCAACGGCTCTGTCGGAATCTCCGATCTCCGAACAAGGGCAGTGGCTATGAAATAATGACTCTCTCTAGTGTCTATAAGAACTGCATCAAGGGTGGAATAGACACAGATAGTACCTCAAATCATCTCAGGCGCACCGTGGTCATAGGCCTCCACTGCCTGGAGCTGTGCATATCTATTCCCGCCATCTCCCTGTGGTCGGGGTGGACCTCTTGGCAGTGGTGTTGGTAGTGCCTCAAAGCGTCGCCCACCACCTGCTGCTCAGTGAGCTCCTCTGCATTGTCTGCCTTCTCCCTGCGGACCTCCATGGATGACCCTCTGCCTCTGCCTGGGTGGCCCCTAAACCGTCTGCTGCTCCTCTACACGGCGGGTCGGGCAGTCACGAGCCATGTGGCATGACCCGCCACAAATGTAGCACTGTCTTCCTCTCAAAATATTGGTTCCGCGTTGTGTGCCCCGCACTACTGAGCCAGTATCCTGAGGTCGTCTGCCTGAGAGTCTGGTCTGCATGGACCCATGAGTCATTCGTCGACTGCCTGCTGTAGAAGACTCTCCTATGTGCTGCCCCGCGGTAGGTCTCGCTGCTGATGAAGGCTAAGCAAGGAAGTTCTCGATCAGAAGAGCTCGCTCCAGTACTCCTGCCAAAGTCGGAATGCTGAGGGAGATCAGAGACGCCCTGTTATCATGCCTCAATCCTTTCTCAATGATCCGCGCCCGGAAGAATGGGTCACATACCATGTCTGTCGAGTAGTGAGAGAGATCGGTAAATCTCATCGAGTACTGGGCGACCGTCAAGCTGCCCTACCGTAGCTGTAGAAGCTCTTGGATGCGCACCGCACGGAGGGTGGCTGGGACGAACTCTGAGCGGAAGAGGCTCTCAAAGTCCATATAGAGGAGAGATGCCTCATCGTGCACATGGAGAAACAAGATCCACCATCTTCTTGCTACCGCGTGCAGGAGGCTCAATGCGAGGATCACCAAGAGGTCTGTTAGTGTCCTCACTAACCTGAAAACTCGTACCACGGCCTCCTGCCAATCTGCGGCTGCCTGGGGGTCCATCTCCCCACGGAACCTAGGTAGTCGCTGGCGCTGAAACTCGTGAAGTGCACTAAGGTGACGTGCATCATCAGCGGCTGGGGCTGGTAGCATCGTTGGCTCGGCGGGTAGCGGAACCGCCGGTGCCTCTGTTGTCAAAGGGCCATGTACCGAGGCATCGTCGCTCGGTGGGCTGTCGTCACGCAAAACTCTCAGAACCCTAGTTGGCTATCGTCGTGGGGCCATCCTGAAATTAAACAGTTGCGCCATGGTCAAAACAATATACATGGTGAGCTGACACAAATTAATCACAAAGAAAATTTGAAACACATATGCAATCAATGTTTTCGTGCATTCCGTCGGAAATCAGAAGTCATGGTCCTAGTGTACGGATACGTCGGACGCCGCACCAACACTGGACTCCCTGGACTGATAACCACACCCAATATGCTTAACACTATTGATTCACATAGAAAAAGGTGAGAGTCCAAGGTTTAGCGGTAGAAACGATCTCCTCTGATACCAATTTGTCACGACCCGTCCTTGGGGCCCGTGCCGTGACTACCCCAATCCCTCCTTCCATAGGCCAGGGGCTGACGACTAGAACCAAGGTGTAATTCCCGGTAAAAAGGGAAGGCATTGCCTTTCTAAAGTAAACAAACACCACAAAGAAAGCAAGCAGTAGAAGTATACACTAAGTAAAAACTGATACAAAAGTAAGTGTTGAAAAGTAAGTGGGCCAGAATACAAACCCAAACTGAAAGTAAAGTACAACTAGAAAGGGAAAACATCAAATGAAAGTAAAGCCGCACCATCGAGCCGTCCAATGGATGTCCTACCTGAAGGGTGAGTATAGATAGCCTCCACAGCTCCCCGGGTCCAACCGTCTGCTCCAAGTATGTCCCACCGATTGGTCCTCCTCCAGGTACCATCCTGCTCTGCAAGCCTCAACCATGATCAGCGTTGTCCGTCCTCTACAACCAACACAACGTAGTGAGGGCATAACCCGTGTAGGGGTGAGTATAAGCTACTCATTAGGGACCCCAAGACCCCAAAAGGTCTCCTAGAATCCACAAAGTATAATCCACAAAGGAAAGATAAAATCACGAAGTAACATCCGACACTGCTTAGGTATTTGCCCATACATATACCTAAGTAATCAATTCTAGTTCGGCTCCAACACCCGACCTCAAGTACAACCCAATCCACGCAAGAAAACACAACCTATTCCACATAAGGAAGTAAAACGTAATCCACATAGGAAAGAAAGTCAATATCTAGCTCACACAGGTATACTTCTTCGTATGACGATAGAGATGATCAAATATAGCCACTGATTCATCTAAGTTGTCGGACCCACAAAGGATCGATAGGTACTAACCCCTACAATGACCCACAATGGATCTGACCCACACAGGATCGATAGGTAACTAACCCCCACAATGACCCACATAGGATCGGAACCACAGAGGATCTGTAGGCGCTGGCCCACACAGGACCGCTGAGCGCTGACCCACAAAAGATATGACCAACACAGGATCAGTAGCACTGATCCACGTAGGATCGCTGAGTGCTGTAGTCGTCGCCATCGAATCCACTGAGGATCTCTATACAGTCATCGTCGTCGTCGTCGCAGCCGGCTCTAGGGTTCCCGCACACAGCAAACTCCTTCGGGAGGGTACTCTCCATGAGCCGAGGGGCTGATACTTCCACTGACACATATTCCAGAGTTGATGTATCCAAAAGTTCCGTATCGTCAACCGGAACTCAACGTCACAGACGGCGCGTCAAACGGACGTCCGGTCTGAGAGTTATTGGTTTTTTCGTCCCAGGGGCCCGGTTGGTTTTTATGTCAAAACCAACCTGACTATACTCCAATTGCATCCAAACCTCGAGCGTAGTAATCCAAAAGATCCATCTCACTTAGAGGAATCCAAAAAATTCAACGACACATCAATCAGATGCCAGGAGCTCAAGTTATAAGCGTTTCCCCTCTGAGGGCCCGGTTGGTTTCGTGTACGAACCAACCCGGCTGAACCCACAGTTCTCCAAAACCCTGAATGTAATATACTGAAACGACCGTCCCAATCAAAGGATCGATAAGCAACTGACGATGCGTCCATCGGAGGTTCACACCTAATGTTATGGGAAACAGACCGAAAGAGGTTAAGTATTAGGGGGTTCGGGCCCGGTCCGACCCGGCCCGATTCCCCCAGGGTCGGCCCAAACTAGGTCGACCCAAAACGGGTTTGGGTCCGGCCCGGTCAGGGCGCAGCCGGGGCGTGGCCCGGCCTGGCAGCCCGGTCTGGCGGACCGGCCGGGGCAGCCGGCCCGACGCGCTGGCGCTAGCAGGAGGCTCGGCCGTTTGGCCGAGCGGATGAGGGTGGGGGGTGCCAGCCCCCTGTTTTGAAATCGCGACCCCTTTATGGGGCCGCTCAGCTGGCCAGCCGGGGGTGTTTAACCCCCGGATTTTCCCCTTAACGGACGGCCCGCTTCGGCCAGCAGGCTTCTGCCACCACAGGACTAGCAAGGCCGGTCCCCCTACTCTAACGTCGGCGGCCCAGTTTAGGTTGCCGGTTCCACTGCTCCACCGCGGCTCAAGCAGCGGCCTTGGTCCGTCTGGCGCGGCGCGACGGAGCTGTACCCCTCCTTCGCGGCCCCGTTCCGGCTGTGGTGTCTTCGGTTTCTTCCGGCGTGGCGCGACGGTGCCATGGCTTGGTTAAATTCTCAAATGCACGGCGCGACAGCGCCACACATTCCTTGCCTCTCGTTCCCGCGCGGTGCAACGACTCTGCGTTACTTTCCCTCGGACCACAACAACTAATAATAAAAATAATGGAGGGGGGTCAGCCGTGTTTGTGAGGTCCGGACCCCTCCCATTAAATGATATCAAGTGGTCCAAAATAACGGGGTTAGATGACAGAAGATTTCAAAAATTAAAACACATAACCCCTACCTCAATGTTGTTGTCGAACGAGCGTGTGTCGTGGAATTAATCATCGCGGAAGAAGAGGATCACCACCGAAGAAGAGGATTTCTGTAGAAGGAACATCGTTGGCGTTATGTGATCTCTGAGGAAGGCATCTCTCGTCGTCGTCCTCCGTCGGAGGTTGGCGTTCTTCGTCGGCGGTGGTGCGTTCTTCGCGTTCCTTGTCGAAGAACGAAGAATCCTCTCTTTTTCTCCAAAAGTATTAACACAAAAAAAACCCAACCATAAAAAAATATGTCCTTCCCTTATTTTATTATCATAACATAATATTTTTAAATTAAAAGGATAAGAAACGAACAACTAATACAATGAATTAATTGTAACGATTTAACCGCCCAATTTAATGAGGCGTTTCTTAACCAAAATAAACGCATTGTTTGACTTCATTATAAGGTGGGCGCGGGTGCGTTACTTAGAATTGAATAAACGATGGGGCTCATACGGGCCCCAGCAAACAAATATCACATCAAGTGGGTAGGATATTGTGGGTCCCACATTATTCTCTTAACTTAGGTTAAGCCACTTTATGAGAAATAAAATAAATTGTCGCACCACTTTATTTTATTCTATAACTTAACCCTAAAAATTAAAACCCACACCAGAGAAAACGCAACTCCGGAAAAGATGTTTCTAAGAAAATACCGGCGCTGTGATTCCATCGGTGCCCTTAGAATTTGATTCCGAGCACCGGATAAAAAGTTATAAAAACCCACTCATTCGTTCACTGAACGTACCCGAGCAAAACTTTGGAAAAATGTTTCCGGGCACACCGGGCCTCGGAAACAGGTGCCGTCAGAAACTGCGTTCTTGTAAAAATCCAAAGAAAATTAAGAAAAAAAAATCAGTGAATTTTTCAGGTCTTTACACATAACATAATCCATATGAGATAAAATGACATCATACAAATAATTCCATCATAACATAATCAAATCAATGTAAAAATAGGGATATAAAAAAACCCTATAATATCATAGATGGAAAATAATTTTGATAAAACACATGAACTCCATTCTTGAGGAAAATATCCTTTCTACTTCAATATTTTTTTTCCTTTCTTAACATGTCATACAATTTAAAACTAAAAGAAGTAGATTAAAAATAAACGTGAAAACTTGTAATGGATGCTTCATTGAAATAATGTTCTATGAATCCATTCATGTTGTATATGTTAAAAAAACATTCTTCTCGTACTTTTGTCAGAAAAGTCAAAAAGTACCTCACATGAAAAACGACAAAAGATTTCTTTCATATCTTTTACTAAAAACTCACCGAAAGGTAAAATTGGATTTAAACAATTGTAGGAGGATACAAATAATATTAAATATTGAGGAAACATGGATGTGGATAATAAATATTCCCCAGTAAATTCTGAAGTATAAACAATCTCGGATAAAAATTGAGATTGCGAAATTGTCCCTTACCTTAGGTCTGATTTGCTTCGTAAGTGTCCGAAACTCCTGTATAATGATTTAAAAAATGTTATTGAATTATTACAGAATCATACTTATTTTTATGATATCATAAATGGTTATATTCTTGTATTCTTATTAGTAATATTTCATTGCTACTTTTTAGTCGGGTGTTTATTACTTTTTGTTCTTATGCGTGTTTTGTCGAATAAATTATTAATCTTCTTTTTAGGTAATAAATATCTCATTTCCAGAATTTTATTAGTGTAATATATATCATATTAATTCATTTAATTAATTTATATAATAAATATGCAATGAAGATCATGTTGAACTAGTCACATCACATCGTGGAGATGGTATTTCGTACGTACGCATGAGCGATGATATCATTCACAGGATCGTGGAATTGTATTGGAGTGTATTTATACTATTTCAGAATAAATATCACTTTAAAATAATCATATATAGTTAGTCTTTACACCATTATACCCATCCATGTATGGTGGTGGAAAATAGATTACACCACGACGTGGAGACGATATTCCGTACGTACGCACGCGTGGTGATTTTGTTTTATGTTGGATGGATAGATGGTGAAATAGGGTTGTTTCATACCTATAATAACATATAAGTATATGATTGATACTGATGTTATTACTTCATAATGAAACAACTAAAGAATAAGAAGTGGAAGAAGAAATAAAGTTGAAAGAATCTGTAGCGGACATTACCAATTCATTAAAGCACCTATTTGAGACCTCCTTTTAGGGCACTAAAATTTGTCTTTGATGAAGACCAGGACCTCTAGGATGTTTCTAGGGAAGTGGAGAGGAGAATTTGGAAGGGTTGGGAAAATATTTAAGGCTAAAAGTGGTGTGAGAAAGAGAGGGAGGAGGTTCCCTTTTATATGGGAGGAGATGGGCATCTTAGGAAAAACAAAAACTATTATTTTATTATAAAGTCATATTCGGTTTTTAATAGATAAAAATTGATTTATTTCGAAGCTAAGGTGGGTATTGGTCGAAATCCTCTTATCCAATATAATTTAGAGAAGTTTATGTTTCTATTTTAACCTTATCATTTAGATTTATCTTTAAGATAGATAATTTAACTTTTACTGTGTCTTCTTGTTTTCTTACACTATAAGGTTAATAAACATACTATAATAAGCCAAAAGAACCCCAAGTTTATTATTATTAATATATATAACCTTATATACGTTATTTGGCCGAACCATAGATTTTTAGAATAAAATAACAATCAATAATATAATATATGTTTTAAAAACTATTTTATGTCAATTTTGACACTATTTGGTAATGGATTTTTGTGAAAATCTTAATAGAAATATTAGTTCTAAAAAATTTAATTAAATCAACAATAACATGTCATATTAACCTAGAAAATTATTTTAATTCCTAAAAAGTCTCAAATTACATTTATTTTGGTATTTATAACATCAATTATGTCAATATTTCATTAATAAGATAATTACTGCATCATCATTGTGTCATACAAAAATTAAATTTTTCAATGTCTAAAAATTAGAAATAAAATACCATTATGTAGGAAATATTTTTAGATTTATAATAAATATTTATAGTCATATTTATCTTATGTATAACCCTATATTAAAAAAATTTGTTATTTATTAAACTTTGGTTTTAACTATTTTAACCCTTCTTTAAATAAATTAATAATAAATGTCCTAATCTAATCCATGTGGGCCTAAATGGCCATATATTATTCCGAAGGATGTTTTTGGTCGAATTAAACTTATCCAATAGAATTAGTACATGTGTTAGGGTAATTATAGTATCATTTTTACCCTTAATTACCCTATTTACTTTTAACCGTGGTAAAAAAAAGTAAAAAGTTACTATTCAACAAAACTTATTTTCATCTCATTGAACCACATTTGTTTCCTTGATATAAACCATGCCTCTTAGATTTTCGAAATTCCACTCACAGAAGCGGTAAAATTAATTTTTATGTAAATTTGAAAATTTTCTAAGAGGTGGGTAAAAGATACTGAAAAGTTCAATAAACTTTTTCCATATCTAAAATTATTATAAAATGACTCCAATTAAATAATTTGATTATATTAAGGTATTATTTATCAAGTTTGACCTAAAATAAATTTAAATAAAATAAATAATTATTTAAATAAAAAGTCGGGTTTTAAATAGTAACATAGTTTTTACACTATTCATCCAAAATTGAATGTTTTTAGAAAAATACCAAAATTTCACCCTAGGCTAATTTCGATATTCAAATCCAAAAATGAAGTCCATTTTGAAAGATGAAGTTTACAAAATTACAAAAGGTGGGAATTACTATTCACAATGGCTAGTTTTAATAATATTTTAATACCATATCATTGTTTAGTGAAACTCGGTATTGTGTACAATGCAAGCTATCGAGGAAGGTCGTGATTGCGTGTAAAAAAATATTAGATATTTTTTTGTGTAGTGAAAGATTCCTTTGATGATTTATATAACATAAAAAACAAATATTTCTCATAAAAGTCTCGGGTGTTACACCTTAAGCCTGGAATGATTCATATTGAGAGAATAATAATATATCTATAATTATGGGGTATAATAGAGGTATTTTTTCATTATATATTTGATATAAATAAGGATCAAAAGTATTGAATAGGGGAGTATTAGATGTTCTTCTTGCGAAGTGGTGTGGGGAAAAACCAGAAATTTATTAAAATATTTCAATTATATATAGTCGTATTATTGGAAATATTAACTGAAATGGAAATGTAAGATATTTGGGTATATTATATAAATGATATATCTTCATCCAATAATAATATTATGTGTTTTTTAGGCAATACTACCCATATCACTTGGTATATCCTCCCCAGGTAAACTCGTTTTAACTATAACCGATGTAACAAAATTTTAATATTTTTCTAAGCACTAAGAAAAAATTTATGTTCAAACTATTGTATTATTTTATATATATAAATTTATAATATCGAATCCATATTATTAGATTCACTTTCTATAGTTACTATAATGTAAATATAAATATTTCTGAAAACAATAATGAAAAAAAGTTTTCGTAAAATGCATATTTTAACTGTGAATATGTATTTTCATCTATTAATGGAATTTTAATAAAAATAAAATGAATTTAAAAATATATTACTAAGTATTTAATAAATCAATATCATAAAATACATTAATAAATATAGATTAATTAAATTAATAAACATATAAACATATTTAGAATATAAAAAAGTTTCATTCAAATTGTGTTTTTAAGCTTAATCAAACTTATAAAATGTTATAGAATAATGTTGATTCATATTTAGTTATGAAGACTATTTTTTATAAAATGAATCATATGTTTTTTTTTAATTCAAAAAATAAATTATATTTTACATGAAAATAAATTATTATTTGTAAATAAGTTGTTTTTTTCCAATATTCTATTAAAAATAATTTTTTTTATAAAACTCCTAAAAAATTTCCCTAGGATAACAATGAAATATTATTTATAAAATGATATTCATTTAGTGAAATAGAATTTTTAAAAATGTGTGATATTTATTATAATGGTCATTTGAAAAACATAAATATAATAAATTACTAAGAAAACATATTTTTGAAATATTAAATTAAATTATTGAAAAATGAGTACTTATATATTTTTCATTGATACATACATTTGAATAATATAATTTTTATTATAATTTTATTAAATATTTAATTTATATTAAAAAGATAAATTTAATATCTATTTTATAATATATCAATGTTCGTTTTTGGCGCTATGATTTGTTTCATGTATAATATCAAACAAATATAATTTATTAAATGAAAAATATATTCTAAAAATATAGGGGTTTTTGTCATCCTCCTCAAATAAATTTCAACCACACATTTTTTAACTCGGTAAAAATGTTTTTAAGACTATTAAATAAGTTTTTATAAAACACACATCTCCCAAAGGGATAATAAAACATCATACGAAAATTGTAAGTGAAAATATAAATGATAACCAATATAAATCATAATAACTTTCCTAGATATATAAAACTTACCATGAATTGAAAATTTTTACATAGAGGAGAATGATAACATAAAAATATAAAAATATTGTCATATATAACATATATATGAGTAATTAAATCACCCCCAAACAATAGATTGGTGAGAGGTGAAATTGATGATCAATTTCTGATAAATGACTATTAAAAAGAATACATTTTCTTTTTTAATATCCTTTTTTCTATATTTTAGGCATTATTTTAATTTGGAATGTTAGATAATATAATTACATGATTTATTCAAATACCTAAACATAATATCATTATATTGTTTTTTATTGATTAATTTTATGTTATATCTCATCACTAATTTCATGAAATTATTATTGAATAAGAATTTATTATGGATGAAGCAAAAAAAATTAATTTTATAGGATCATATGACCCATAAATGGATGAAGGTCATTCCTTTGAGTAGATAACAATTAGAATGATTTTTTTTTATAATAATTTATCTAATATAGATCTGTCTTCATTTTATGGAATAATAAATTAAACCTCAAAACAATAATAATATAACAAAATTACAATCTAAAACCATAACATTAATAGAAACCTTTTTGAATATTCAAAAATATGGTTAAATAAAATTCAAAACATAAATAATTATAAAATATCACTAAATATAATATATCATCTTACCTTTACACCCCAAAATCATAATGTATATATTAATGTCACGTAATAAACTAGTCTATAGATTATAAATATATTCTCTTAAAATAAGATAACACAAAAAATCACAATAAAACATCAATGAACAAGCATATGATTCCAAAAATAAATTCTGTAATATTCCCTCCAATAAAATCATATACTATCAAATATGTCGATTAAATCTAAAAATTTAATTAGATTCATCAACGATATCATAAATCCATTCATCATGAGAATCCGAATCAATTTCATCATCACAAATATTATCAAATTTAATTTGTCTACATCTATCATATATTCATCCAAACAAAAAATTATCATTTGAACATCAAAAACATGTTATGGGATATTAAAATTATCCAACCTCTGTTACCCTCTAACCTCAAACTTGACAATATCCTATACATACCAGAAGGGAATTCCTAATCCCCACAGTCCGACGATAAGCTCTAGGGCATCGAAAAAACTCAAAGAGAATTATTTTACCCAACCTAAATAAAGTACATATTAATGTATATACAAATATTAAAATAAGAAAGAATCATCTTAGGGATTATATATATCAGTTCCAAGCCTTTATGAAGACATAAAAATGAATACAGAATATATAAATTCAAAGTGACAAGTTCTACTGTAATGGAAAATGAAATCAAGAAACGACTCCATGTGATAGTGTGGGAAACCTCCCACCATATTAGCATCAGATTCCCAACATATCTGACATGAAATGTCCCCACCTAACTTCAGATCCTTGACATTCCATGCATCGAAAGACATAAAATGTTCTACGAACCACCAAAGTGGTGTGTTTAGTTTGAGCTAAAACGACCAGTATGATCTCACCCAGGTTCTCCACAACATTTATCTATATAAAAATTCTTGTATTCTCATTTGAAATAAAACATTGGATGACAAAAAAAAAATGTAATTTTTTTTAAAAACATCGTAAACATTTTAATTTTTAGAATAATTGATAAAAAAGGTATAACAATTTCAATACACATTTTACACATCATATTTCATAAGAATAAACATTAATATAATGTCTAAAATAGTACGTAACCAATAAATAAAAAATAGATACTATAAGAACATGTATTAGAACACCAAGGAATATAATATGACAGGTATCAGACTACATGTACAGAAAAATATTTGAACTATGCATTATATTACCTAATGAGAATGATCTAAACATCAGGACCACAAATACATCCATATTTGTGAAAACCAAAAATTAAATATAAACCTAGTGCCAATATTCTGAACATTATGACAAGATGAAAACCCTGAATGTGCACCAAAAAATGGAATATTTACTCAATATAAACCTTCCAACAAATACCTAAGGTAACCCATGTGCTTATTTTATCCAATCATTCAATGCTTTGAAACCCCCCTTATCTTTTTCAATTATACAAAAACAATTAAAACATATTTTCTTCACAAATATGATTACATCACACAAAAAATATCATTCAAATTTCATACAAATTTATTTATAAATAAATTATTATAAAAGGGAAAATAAAGTTTATCAAATATAGGCTAGAGACAACACAACCTACCTCAAAATTCATGAAACACATTACCACAATGGGATCACCCAACCAATTAATAGATCAAAATAAATAAAAAAACATGAAATCTAATCCACATATCATGATATGTTCAACATAAAAAAGGTATTTATAGAAATGAGAATCCCACATACTTCCATAATTCACACCCACTACACCAAAATCGCTGAAGAATGAATGTAACAAAGTTCAAATATACGGATCATGAATCTCGATTCTACAACATGGAGTTTATATCCATTAACTACAAGATGATATATAAAGAATCAATTAGGAAGAGAGTATGAAATGGAGGGAACACATACAATTTAATGTTGCAAAAAAATTGTAAGGATGGTCAATAATTGAATAAAAATAAAAAAATGGGTTTGATGTCAAATAAAATCTCTTGGGAATTGATGTATGTTTAGAGAACGGATGTCAAGAGGAATAAAAAAAGTGGAATCAGTTCTGGTTCATTTTAAAATACAATCATCTATATCTTACAACACTTGTATTCCAATTATGTGTCACATAATTTTTTAACTCCAATAATATTTGTTAAATCCATTTCCTCTAGATTATAAATAGATTTAATTTTATTTTGGAGTTAAACATTGTGTAACCCTATTAAAATTCATGAAATTATTCTAATGGGAACTGAATCAGTTGGATTTCTGTCATAAATTAGAATTTTTTTACTTTACCATAATATATATCATCCCATTTACATATTGATATTACTCAGATAGTGAAAAATGGAAACCATGATAGGATTAAAATTTTTCCTATCAGAATATTAATAGGATGACAGAACATCCCCACAAAAAAATGTTCCAGCAATTCCTATAGTGAAACCTACATTCACAAAATTTGATGTCAATAATCTATCACTAATGCCTCATAATATCACATCACGAGAGAATCATAACTATTTTACCGTATCTCTCGAACACAAGGTACCATCCCCCATATAATTTCCTTATTATCAAAATAGACTATCCAGACTGGATGCTTAGTAAAAGATAATTGATGCCCAACATAAACATGTCACCAGTTTAGAAAATGATATGGATCATATAGATACATTTAGAGATTCCGTACATAAATCATGATATGTAACGAAAATATAAATAGTGTTAGAGAAAATTTACAGAAACCATCCCCAATTTTTCTCTTGCCTCAAATGGTCCAATGAAATGAGGAGATAACTTCCCTTTTCATTCAACACATCAATGACTCAAATGGGTTGAAACATTCATGAAAACTTGGTCACCAACTAAAAACTCTAATGTATTATGATGATGATAAACATTATATTTAAACCTACAATATGCTTCCCACATCCACTAAAAAATCAACAGAGTCATTTTTTTCATCACCCAAACCAAGATCCATCCGATCAAGTAAATTTTACAAATTACTAACCAAAAAAATTTAAATTTACAAGGATAGCCATACAATGGCTCAAAAGAAGATATTTTGATCAAGGAAATCTAACTACTATTAGAAGACAACTCATCCATCTGCAAGTGATCATCCCAGTCCCAACCAAATTTTATATCCCAAGTGCGAAAAATATCCCCATGAATCTGTATATATAATTCTGTCTTATAATCTAACTATAGAAGTTATTTCATACAAAAAAAACATGTGATCCCAATGCCTACTAAAGGACTTTTCAATAGAGATTATTCAATCTGGAACCTATCAGAATCTATAGATGAGGGAACTCTATGAAACTGAAAAAATCACTATCACATAAGGGTTATCCATATTCTCAAACTTTGGTTTTATATTAAATGGGAATAAAATGAACTTATTTCATCAGTCTATTGATCACAACCGATATTATATTCTCCATTTATGAGTATGTGTAATTCAAAACACAGTGTATATATATATATATATCTCTTCCCAGATCCTTGTAATAACTAGATGAGGTTTAAGAAAACATTATGATTTATGATTCTAGAAATATACCTATTGGTCTGTATAGTAATGAGATAAAGACTCCGTAATTCCCCATCTTATAATAGACCACCTCGAATGCATGTACATGACATTGATCATCTTCTTAGTTCATTGGTGCACTATCCAATAATATTTATATAAATCCCCATTAACAAATCTCCTTACCAACTATGGTACCCAAAAATAATTCTTAATGAAAAGAAAAACCTATTTGTATAACAAATACACATAGATGCTCACCCCACCGTGATGGTATTCCTTTATTCTACAAAAATAATCTAAGAGATATTGTTCTTGATGAATCAATTGAATAAGATCATATTTCAACTGTACATTGGTCAAAGAGTTCCCTTCCCCTAATTCGTGGTCTCCAATGTGAAAATATGAAGAAATATCCACCATGTTATGTTCTTCCATTGATTCAATCACATCCTAATTCTATATTTTCATTACTAATTAATTCAAAATGACATTACACTTCCAAATGGTGTAATGGATACAAAATTCACAAATCTGATGGTATTTTACCAATTTTCTCTGAATGAGATTCATGTATTTTTATTAAAAATTCTATCTTATTATTTTATGAAAAGAAATTATTGTGAACCGCTCCCCAAAAGATAGTTTTTCTATAACTTAATCACATTCATAACCATTAAAATTTAAATGCAATGGGTGGGGTAATTGTTCTCATAATGCCGAAGATGATGAGAGACATAAGCCAAAAAATGATCATCTGACATAGTAAAGAAACCCAAACAAGTACCAAAGGAAAAAACACAACATCACTTATAAATTATATTCCAAATGTAGTATCATGATAAGAGCAGATATATAATGTCATTTTACTTCATCGAATTATTTTTCACACATTTCATACCAAATTAATTTTACATCTCTAATTTTTAGGGAAATAAAATATGACACAATTTTATAGAAATCATTAAAAAAATTCTTTAATATCTTACAAGATAGTGGAAATTTTCAATAAAAATGTAATTATGTGGTTCCTTCCATGAAAATATATCCTTCACCTTATAAGGATAAACTTATAAGACAGGTCTAGAAATAACATTCCCTATGAAATTTAATTCTTGAATCCCAAAACTACATTCCAAAATCACTTTATATAAATAGAAAAATTCCAAAATTTGTAGGACCCACACAAATAATGTTAATGGTCACCCCCAGATTTCAAATGTAGTAGAATATCATCAATGAGCAATACAAAAAAAGTGCGAACATATTGATGAAATTTTTAATTAATCATATTCTTAATAACAAAATGACTATTAGTCAGACCAAAAGGAAAAACTAGTTATTCATATTGCTTATAAATTTTCCCGAAATCTATCTTCAGAATATAAGACACCCAAAATCATATATGATGATTTCCTGACTGATGATCTACCATAGAACACCAGTTTTCCACCATTCAATAAATAATAAATCATTCAAAAATTGAAATGAATATGTGTTCTTAACGAATATTTAGTTAGACATTGGATAAACTATACATAGTTAATGTGAAACACAAGCCTACATGGAAAGGAATATAGGTGATGCCTATGATGAGTCACTAGGGTGAACAAAACCTTTTTTAAACAATTATTCCAAATGAATCTTAATAACTTTTAGCTATACTGGATCCATACAATAAGGAGTTATTGATATCAACTATGTCCATGGAATGAAGTCAACCATAAAATTACATATCTATTTGGATGAGGTCTTTAGATGTCCTATAAGAATATTTCAGAGATCTATTGAACCATAAATGGAAGGATAACAAGAGATGAAATTTCATCAAGATCAATCCCAATACCAGACATCATACTCTAATTCTCTGGACATCATGTCCCTACTTTACCAAACCATGGGTACCACACCCCCAATAACACCTGAAACCCTCAATCGACAATATTATATAAAACATGAAAATTATTAAAATTAACCTCAAATCAATTAGTGACTATCCAATCCATACCAATTTTTACATCAACAAGATCAAAATCAAGAATGATAAAATACCAAACCAACTCTATATCAACAATTGTAAATTAAAATTAAGGAAACTTATACCCCTTTTATTTCCTTTTAATAAGGGTCTTTTCTAACTCCATAATTAAGAAAAAATGATCCATTAGATGTTTAATCATATTAAAAAAAATTGAAGAAATAAACAAATGGGAGGCACCAATATCAAATAACAAAATTTCTACAAAAGATGAAATAATGATAGAACATATCACTATCACTGTACTTTCATTAGCTTCTAATAGACACTCATCTACTATGTGATTTTGCATTACTCCTTAGTCATGTGGATATATCCTAATAGTCTTTTATGAATTAAAATACCCCACAAAAAAATTTTGAACCAACAATCCCTAACAATAAAAAGGCGTAGACATTTCCTGGAATAATCAATATAAATGACCAACACGCCCACAAACGTTGCACATAATTGCAGGAAAAAAACGAAATGTTTATTTTTCTTAACGTTTCCTCAATAATAACAAGTTATTGGTAAAATACTAGATGATTATTATGGGGTATAGGAGGATTTCTGATGAAATCCATGTCCACCACCCTTTTGATGATCATACCACGTCAAATTCATCTCAAGTGTGCCATTGATACTGCCACTAGATGGAAGAGAGGTGGTGGGAATGACAACCTTACATCCCAAATTCATTTTAGCAATCATATCTCTATCTTGTATCTCTGAATTTTTTGAAAATTTAAACATAAATACCTATGACCTGATATCTTATCACAAACCCTACTTGTAATTCTTTAACCATCAACATGTCATTCATTACCATGACTAACAAGGTCAACAAACCAGTTGGTGTATTCCATCACCGAACTCACTCCCATCTCCAAGGGGTGGAAATCCCATGATTTTCCCACTTTAGTGACTGTGGGAAAAACTATTTGAAGAATCGGGTTTTTAAGACCTTCCAATCTAAGGCCACCTATCAATCTTCTTGGATTACTGAATCCCACCATAACATTCCAAAACGCATGATCCTTAATGATGCACACATCACATTGATATAATCATGTGTTCCTATAATGTCAATTATTTTATCAATCCTATCAAGACAGCCCTCATCCTCATGTGGTTTATTCATTCCATTAATAGACAGTTGCCTCTCACATAAGAATTCCCATGATTGATCTCTCTCAACTATAGGTCATGGTTGTAAATCCACAACATTATTTTGAACTAGTTATATATTATGATAAAAAAATTAACTAACATTTTCATTTCCTTGATGTGATTGTGATATATTTGTGTATTCCCATTAGAGGAATCAACTGCACCCTCAAGTAGAACTCATTGAAAAAGAATCAAAGCTATACAATTAAAAACTGATAAATAGAAAGAATGATCAACAACATAGTTGATATTAGCTAAAACTATTAAAATTATTTGATGAAATTGATATTTGAAACAAATACCAACACTAGAGACATATATCCTAGCATCCCATGTAAACTTTAGTCCCATAATGAAATGAACTAGACATAGACTTATCACAACACACATCTCATGTCCCTGCGATCGTATCTTTAATATAAAAAATATCCAAACACATGACCTCCTGGGAATAAAATATGATGATACCAAATCCTAATGGTCTAACCAAATTTACCCCCAAAACTATATCCTTACCAATAACATTACATATGAGAAGGGTTTTCTCAATCAACATGGTCCTCCAATAAGAACATGAGAATCATAGAACACACCGATTGAACAATTTCTCTCACCCTGATTGTAGAACATCGAAATGTAGATAAAGACACTAAAAACATAATGATATAGTGGAAGGATGATATATAGATATTCAATATCTGCAAGAAGAAAAAGAAAACAAAAAACACTTAATTTGACTCAAACTCAAAGAGAAAAGTCCAACAACAAAGGAAAATGTAAACAAGAAACACCTAAATGGGATTAAGTGAGAAGCCTCCACCTATCTCACCACCATATATAAAACATAGTTGATATGAAAACCAACCACCTCACTACATCTTCATGTCATTCCCTATATTGAAATTCATACAATGGTATACACTATGAAAAAGGGGTGCTCTGGGAGTGGGCTAACAGGATCATTATGATCCCTCTAGGTTCTCAATAACAAGTATTTATATAAAAATAATTATACTCCCAATTAAAATAAAACTCCAAATGAAAATTAGTAAAAGTGTTTTATAGAAAACATGTAAATCGTTTCCATTTTTCATTATTCTAAATAAAAATATGGTACATAAATTTCAAAGAACATTTTTTATATCATATTTTATAAAAATAAACATTAATATAATGGATAAAACTGTTCAATTCCATTATATACCAAACAACAGTAGTAGAATAGGTATCAAAACACAATGGAATACAAAATGTTAGGAAATATACTACTCATACAAAACAATATATGAACACCGATATGTGGTACAAGAATCTAATGATCTACACTGCATGCCTACGGTGACACCCCAATGAGTGATACACCAACATCAAATTCATACCTAGATACAATAATCTAACCTCTAGGAAAAGGGTAACACCACATATGTGAATCCTCACAAAATATGATATCCAAAAGCTTATACATTAACATAGAACCCATGGTAACCCATGTGGTCATTTTCAAAAATCACGTAACGCATTGAAAAATTCCCATTTCATTCTATTTAAAAAAAGGCAAAACAACTATTCATAAAAATCCCTTTTCAAAACAAAAAAAATCATTAAGATTTCATAATAATATATTTATAAATTAATATATAAAACTTGAATAATCTGGTTTATCAATCCTAGGATTTAGACCGAACAAACCTACATCCAAACCCAGGCTGCACAAGACCACAATGTGACCCAACCACAATGAGTCCCAATGACGTCAATAAGAAAAATAGAATCCAAACAATATATAAAGATAGATTTAATTCTGAAAAAGGTAAAAAAATGTGGAAATCCACATACATCAAGAACACACACCCACCTAACCAAAAACAATGATCAATGACTACAACAGAGATCAAGGAACCACACCAAGATTCAAGATTCAACAACATGGAGTTTATATCTATTAACTCCAAGATTGTATGTCAAACTAAAATGAATAAGAGAGTAAAAATAAATATATATTTTTATTCAGTATGTCACATAATGATCAGAACAAAGATGAATCACCATATGAATATACCTAGTTGTATATGAGGGAACCAAAAATGACTTGGGGATGAATCTAGCTCCAGATCATTGAAGTCTAAAGGAAGGAAAAAAGATAAATCCTCCATGGTGCATGTTTAAAATAAATAATTGTGAATTCCTATGATGTATAACACTATTACACATTGTGTAATTGTAAATATCCACAATCATTGAGAAATAGGTCTCATCGTGATTAAAAATTGATTTAATTTAATTTTTTAGTAACACATTGTGCAACCCTATTACATTTTGTGTATTTTTATTATGTTTTAGAATTAGTAGGTGTCATTCTAGAGAATCCCACAGATCTCTAACTTCACTATTACATGTATCCTCCCATTACCGTATCATCCTTACACCAATAACGAAAATTTAAAACCATGATAAGTTTAAAAATGTACATTTATGAAGAGTAACACGGTGTTTCACCTCTCTATAACATAATCTAGCGTTTTTGGAAAAATTTACATTAACCAAAATCTACATTTTTAGTTTATCAATTAAATTCATAATATTTCTAAAACTACATAATGAACTAGTACTATTGAATGATTTTTTGTGGTTTTTATTATTCTTAGAAATAAAATAGAAATGGTAAAAAAATCTAAATAATAATTCTCAAATCCCATTACAAAATAATATCAATCATTCCACTTATTTATTAACTTATTGACCATGATCCATAAATTTATTCCTAAATTATTAATTACATTCATTTTTAATTTATAGTCAACTAAATATAAACATTAAACTATATTCATTTAAAAAAAATTATTGTTCTTTTCTTTAGTATTCTATCATGGAAATTGATTCTCCTATGGACAATAATTTCATCTTTTGAAAAATACATTCCTCACTGATTAAAAATAAAATCAATTATTCTAATTCATTATAATATTCAAAATTTTCATTCTACAATGACAACTACATTCTGTATGTAATTTTTTACGAAAATGAAATCATCTAATTTAATTTTTTCATTTCCCTAAAATATTATTCCCATATTCTCAACATATTCAAAAATTATTCTTCCTTCTTCATTGAATTTCATAAAAAAAATTATTTTATTTGGATTACCATGAAACTAAATTATATATATGTTTCCAATCATATATCAATATTTCATTTTATGAATACTAACAAGATTTCAAATTCCATACCACATTATAATTATTTTCAAGGGAATCCATGACATTATTCATCACATTCATCATTAACAAAATTTCCCATGGATCCTTCCATTTAACGAAATAATAAATTGTATTATGAGAAATAATAGTCATAGTGAGAAATAAAATACTGATTAAAATCATTTCTATGATATCTCAATATAGACACAATCCTTTCAATATATGAATCCATACATTTTACATTGGTAATCCATAGTAATAAAATATTTAATTACATCATTATGGTTTGAAATGAATATATAATGTAATCATAATATATATCTAAAGAAAATAATTATAGATTTTTTTATTAAAACCACTCATCATTAAATGATAATGATCAAACTAAAATCCAATATTCACCAATAAGAGTTTGTTCCCCTAGGTGTATATATGTCACATCCATATCCACTTATTAGTATATGAAAATTGATTAATTTTCATGGAAAACTACACTCCTTTTTTACATAACATTGGATGATATCATATGAATAGGCCTATCCAATGTGATTTTACTATATTTTATATATCATTGTTTCCATGGGTAACTACACCTTTCGCTGATAATATCCTTAGAAACGCATAAATATAATATATAAATACATCATTCAATTAGTAGAAAACACATTAAATATCAATATTATCCATTATATAACCATTACAGTTTAGTTTCATTTGGATCATGGATACACAAAAAATTAATAAATAATATATTTAAAATAACTTCTATTTATATAATCAATATTAGAAAACCTTTTAAGCATATCATACATAAAATATAATCGAGGGAAATGAAACATTTGAAAGAGTAATATCAGATACCCATTTAGGGAAAACATAATAGAAAACAAAAATTACCTTAAGTGAGTATAACATAAGTATATAGGTATGAAGACATTATTTGACAAAAATTAATCAAACATAATCGTCCAAATATATATAATCCAAAATCATTCCATAATTCCTGTTCAATAATAATACAAATAAATAAGGTTGAAAATTTATCAAAAAAAATTAATGAACCATGATAAAATATCAAAATCACAATACATGTGCAATTGGATTTGACCTATGCATATAAAATTACTTCCATATTGATGGTTCATTCCAAAAACTACAATTTATTAAAATTCTACATTATGGAATCACCTATAATTAAATTTAAAAAATTATATATGGGGGTACTATCCATCAATTTAACTCTATCATCTATTAAATTTTCATTAAATATTTCATATTTTAGGTGTTTCATAACATCATCATCATTTCCCAATTCATTGGAGGGTTATAATAGACCCATCCACTTATGGACTATAACCATGCTACCCATCCACAGTTTATATTGTTTTAAAAATATATTTTTATAGTGGAATCAATGATCACTTATTAATAATTAAACAACCCATCACTCATCCCTATATAAGGTTTCATAAAGATAAAACTCCATTCCTAATTTTAATGCAAAATCACCCATGAAAAAGAAATTGTTTAAAAAATATATCATCATCATCATAATAAACTATATATAAATTGATTAAAAATGATAAAATTTTATCATAAACCCCATAAATAATAATTAAAATCAAATGAAATATACTTCAAAATAAAACTGGAACAATTTTTTAGAAAAATCTATTTATTATAATAAAATCCACCATTTTTAATAAAAACTTTTGTAAACTATTTTGAAAATAATTTTGTCTTATAAATAAATTGGAAACATGTATATGATGATTCATCAAAAAAATTATTCATTAATTTGAGGGAAATATATTTATTGGATGTGTGATAAAAAGTCATTTCACACTTACACTAAAATGAAAAAAGTACATCATGCAGAAAAATATAACAAGTTACATTTAAAATAAAATAAAATAATGTAAAAATTGGGTATAAATTACATTTAATTTTAATTATATATTATTCAATAAACTTTTGAATTTATTTTATAAAACATAATATTAATAAATATGATTTCTTTTAAAAGTGAGAAATAAAATTTATATTTCTTATAAATATGGTTTTTTATATTGAGTACATAATGAGAGGATGAGAAAAGGAAAAATTTTAATCACAAAAAATTGCATAATAAAAGAAATGATATTATATATGGGGATGATAGATCATATAAATTAATCATTATAATGTTAAAGCATAAACAATCATTGTAAAAATATAATTGTATCATAAAACCATAATGTTTTACTACCTTTTGCTTCATGACAAACATGAACGGTAAAATGTTCAAATGAAACATTAAATACCATGATAATATAGATATTTATAATTAATCATATATAAGGGATAATATATACAACACATAATAGAATATAGATGTATAACATAATATATGTCCAAAAGAAGAAAAATTGAGATTGTACACCCATACAACATGGCAACTATAAAATACCCTTGTATGAAATAATTTGAATTAAAAATTAACTTAAATTAATTTATATTCATCCATGATAATATATTTCAAATAATTAATATATAGACCTCATAAATAAAAATATGTATATAAAATCAAACAAGTCACAATTAAAAAATTAGATGATGAACACTTATGGATTACATTATTTTTTAATCAATAGTTTTTGTAAGATTTAAAATCATATAGTTCCATAAATTACATGAATTAATTGATTTATTATTTGAATATATAATATTGGTATGTATATATACCATTGAAATCATTTATTTTTATATTGATATAATACATTTCTCAGAGAATATATTTTGGGATAAAACCCATACCTCATGTACATCCTAACATATAATCTATTTAAACTATGATATAATAAATTCAAATTTATAATTAATTTATAAAAAACAAAATTGATTCCTATAATAACATATATGTTTTGAAAATAAAATTTTATCATATATTCAATAACAATCAGTCATTATCATAATCATTTCGGGTTATAACTACTTCATTTTTCATGTACATTATTGTTCGAAGGTTATGTTCTTAGGACTTTTAGAAATACTCATTCAATTATATAATTATAATTAATATATTAATTTGGAATTTATATTTTATATATAAAATTATAATAAATCATATTAAATGGCAATGAAATATTTATTACATCACTATATTTATATAGTAGTTTATATATATACTCGGGTATTTTTTATATTATTCGATGGAAGAAATGAAATAATGTTAAATGAAAAAAAATTATAAATCATTTTGATAACATATATATCATGAAATATCATTAAATAAAACATTTTTTACACTCATTTATATAATAAATGATAAAAAAATATAATTTAATAATGGATACTGTAGTCAATTCGTATAAATGAGAGACTTTGTCATTTACTAGTGAATTTTTAATGGCATGGACCTCTCCAGTCTATTAATTTGTGAAAATTCGGTTTTAGAAGTGTTCTGGGAGGTCAAGGTGACTTGGGTGTGCGGTTGGGTGGACTTTTATGAAAAAATAAAGGGCAGTATCTTGCGCACGGGCTGCACACAGTTTGCCTAAACCTTATGGCCATGTCGTGCGTAGTTAATCTGGGAGGTAGTGGATAACGCACGATTAGTGCATGGTATGACTAGTCGTGCGGCCTAACCATGCGAGGAGTGTTTGGAGAGGTAGTAGCTAACGCACTGTTAGTGCACTGTTTTTCAAACCACGCAGACTAATTGTGCGGGCACTTAAGTTAGATCATAAAATTGTGTATCTAACCCGTATTGCATATAAATGGTTCGTTTAAGACCCTAATAGGCCAAAACTCGGGATTAGCCTTCCTTGAGGGTAGGAGAACCTATCCTAAGAGTTTTGGAAGTGATCCAAAGGTCTCTCATGGTGAATCGAAGCCGGTTTCTTGAGGTATGTGATCTTTTCTGATCATTCGTGTTCGGTGTCTAAGATCCACTTGGTTCTACTCCTTTTCTTCCCTCAGTTTCTTAGATCTACGCCTTTTATGGGTAGATCTAAGTCTATGGATGCCAATTATGAGGAGATTTGGTCTTTATCTTTCTAGGAGAAGAGATCTAACTCAGTTTTTTGGAGAATCGACCAAGGTTTCTTGAGCGTTCTTTTTTTGTTGGTGTTTTCATCAGAAACCCATGAGGTATAATATTTGTAGCTTCTCTTTCTTTTACATGAAACTGTATTGTAAGAATGTTTAATCCCGATGGATTTCAATGGAATTGACATAATAAATACTTTGATCTGGATAAAGTAATTGTATCAATTTAAGGTTATTGACTCTTGTTTTGCTAGATGGTGTGATATCTATGCTTTCTATTCTTAGCTGTTTTCCTTGATGGAAATCGGTAAACAATGTACTCTGGGATTAATTGATAATTGTTGGCTAAATGTAAGGAGGGATGAAAATGAATCTGGTTCTTGTTTCAATTTGATGTTGTTCAATTTGGTGTAGTAATCATGATTAATATTTTGGGATTTCTTACTGGTTAGGATTCCCGATGTTGGAATCAAAAAATTAAACCTGTTAATTCAATATGGTTTAATGAGATGATTGTTTGATAATTCCATGAAGGGTTCCGAGTTACCCTCTTGATTATTAAAGGGCCAATTGCCCAATTTATGTGATGTTTTCTTTCCTGCTGCTTGTGTTTCGATGTGATCCGGGATGGTAGTTGTGATATGTGGGGGCATAGAGGCCTTTTGGTTGTGGCAGCGGATGACTCCTAAAGTGGCGAGATTCATTAGTTTATGCATGTGGCTATCAGGGAGGACACCAGGGATAATGGAATGGGATGTATGTCACTGTTGGATGCATGTGGGTTCATTGATTGTATATCTTCTTTACTTTTCCCCATTCTAAAGTAACTTGGTATTGTTTACCCTTCTTCCTAAGGAGGTGAAGTTTCACGGGGTATGCCACATGCATTCCGTGTCTAGCTTTTCAATGGAGGATGGGTCTACGCTCTTGCTATAGGCATTAAAGACTCAACGGGTAGTACATCTACTCACCATGTTGAGCCCCCTTGTGTTTACTAGTGTAGAATGATTTTTTGTAATACATGGAAATATGGGAATCTAATTTTGTAATGAATGTTTGATTAAATGCTATTAACTCATGGAGTTGGAGTTTTAGGAACATAATGATGAGGTTGAAAATAGTTGAAGGAATAGTTTACATTGGGTGTATTACTAATGAAATTTAATGTAGATTGGTTCATGGTTAATTAATGATTAAAGAATTAATTAACATACAGTGGAATTGATAAAAAGGGAATTAAGTAATCTAATAATTCTCTTTAAATGGCTGTGTTCTTATAGGATACCTTGTCTTTAAATTAGCAGCCTGGAGTCTGAGAGACGTTAGCTGCAGTTGTGTCTAAGACTAGGTTATGACCATAGTGTGGTTTTGAGTTATAATATATTCTGTACTTTTTGTGTTTCTATATGCTACTCCACCCTATCACAAAGGGAAACTGACACCACAGCGATTCTGAGCCCTGGTGGGTGTTTTCCCCAACATTCCAGTGGGAGGATGAATGGCTGACTACCCCCTTTGGCCCCACTCTCTTATTTTGGTAGATACTTGTGCCATTAGGAACAATGGTTAGTTTTCCCCATATATGTGTGTAGAGGGTTGTAGTGTCTTGTGGTTATTCACACACATATATTCTGGATATAGTATCCTATGGACTGCTATAGGTGTAATGTGTATAGGTTGTGATGGAATTAGGATCCATACTCAGTGTGTGGGATGTAATGGCTTCAGGTATAATACCCGACGTATGATACACATTATGTGAGATGTGGTGGCTCCTATAAGTTACCAGGTTACTTTTGGTTGTGAGAATTTTTTGGTGCTTCCCCCAGGTGTCTGTGGGAAAGACATTGTGGTTGATGAGGTACATATTGTGGTGCTTCGCCCTGGTGTATGTGGGGAAGCCTTTTTGAAGAAAGATTCTTAGGAAGTGCATCATTGGGGAAAAACAACAAACTAGTGTAGAAGTAGTTGCATGGTTCCCTTGATATTAATTATTATAAGCTATATTCTTGTATGCATTACTTGGTGAGATTAGCTATTTTGAGGATGGGAACATGGTATACATGTTTAGGTGACGAGTTAGTTTCACTTGTTGTTCAATGTGCTTTAGCATGATTTCTTTACCTTTGCACGAGAGGTTTCGGGGAGGATCCTACTGAGTATAATGTTATACTCACCCTATGTATATATAAACAATTTTTTAGGGAACATGGAGCAGGTCGGAGATCAAGCCGATTTCTACTAGCATGAGGTTCCAGGAGAAATTCAGGACTGTGGTTGTAACTGTTTTACTTTCTTTTGGGTACTTGAAATTTTCCCACTTTGTATTGTAATAATTTTTCATTACATTCCTTTTGTGTAGCCGAGTTTCTTTAATATTTCCAGTTCTAAGTTAGAGTTTATTGGTGTATATCTTATCTCTCTCTTACGCATGTGTTCTCTTAGAGGGTAATGCCTCCCATTTATGTTTTACTATATGCACGGTGCTAGTAGCCAACCTGGGGCCTTCTGGAGGCAGGACTCGGGGTTCATTATCTTCCTTCTAACATTACTAGCCCAAGAGGGGTAAACATTGTGGGGAGGGGGTCATGACAGAGTGGTATTAGTGGTCTGGTTGGTGGATAGGAAGGAGTATGGAGTTTGGCACATGTGAGGCTGCATGGGATGGTAGGGCAACACTATAATTCATGATTATCAAGTGAGGTAATGTAGAGACCCGTATCTTTACGTACATTGACATTACATTACTTTTGCGGAATACTTAGTACATTACAAAAACACACACACAAGGACCGTAATAGTTTAGTGTCTCTGGAAACTCGGACTATAATCTTCTAATCATGGTGAAAGATCTTCAAAATCTCCCATAAAGATCTTCCTTTTTTTACCTAAAACCTTTCTTTATATCCTGGGTAAAAGAAAACATAAAAGGGTGAGCTCAAATGCTCAGTATGGGTAAACAAAATAAATATCAATCACATCATATTCATAAGAACATAACATTTTGGAAATCATAACCTGCAAAAGAGAGCATAATTTCATAATCATGGGATAAATCATGGAAGTGAAAATGTAATCCCAATAATCATATCATAAAACATGAAACTTTGTGGCATACACACATAATCATAGAGAATCATTTCTTGTTAGTCAAGACTAATTGTCAAGACTATCTTAGTGGACAAAGCCCCTTTCTGAATCGAGTAACCCTCGTTTCAGTCCTGTTTCACTGAACCGGTATAACCTACCATTCCAGCCATGTCTATCTCCTGAGATATAAAATCATTACCCAATGCATTTGAGGGAGATATAGGTCCCACCCATCTTATAATGAATCCTTTCTTATGTGTGCCACATAATCATAAAACATACATCATCGCATAACACATGTAACAAAAATGGGATTCTTGAAACATCATGACATCATAAAACAATTCATATAAGATAAAGGAATTCATAAAAATATTTCCATCACAACATACTCAAATCCATGTAATAATAGGGATAAAAACAGAACCCTTTTATTATCTTAGATGGAAAATAATTTTGATAAAATACTTGAACTCCATTCTTGAGGAAAATATCCTTTCTACTTCAAAAACATTTTTCCTTTCATAACATGTCATACGACTTTAAAATAAAAGAAGTTGATTAAAAATAAAATTGATAACTTGTAAAGGAAGCTTCTTGGAAATAATGTTTTAAAAATCCATCCATGCGGTATAAGTTAAAAAAAACATTCTTCGTACTTTTGTCGGAAAAGTCAAAAAGTACCTCGTAGGACAAAAAATTCCTTTCATACATATTACTAAAAACTCACTGAATGGTAAAAATGGATTTAAACAATTGTAGGTGGATGGAAATAATATTACATATTGATGAAACATGGATTTGGATGATAAAATACACCCCAGTGAATACTTACGAAGAAGCAATCTCGGATAAAAATGAGATTGTGATATTTCCCTTACCTTAGGTCTGATTTGCTTTGTTCATGTCCGAAGCTCCTGTATAATGGTTTAAATAATGTTGTTGACTTATTCCAGAATCATACATATTGATATGATATCATATATGGTCATATTATTAGCTTCTTGTTAGTAATATTTCATTGTTACTTGTTACTCGGGTCTTTATAACTTTTTGTTCTTATGCGTGTTTTGTCGAATAAATTCTTATTCTTATCTTTAGGTTATAGATAATTCATTTACAGAATGGTATTAGTGTAGTATATACCATATTCATTCATTCAATTCATTTATATAATCATTATGAAATGAAGATCATGTAGAACGAGTCGCATCACATCGTGGAGACGGTATTCCGTACGTACGCACGAGTGATGATATCGTTCCTATGATCGTGGAATTGTATTGGAGTATATATAAATTATTTCATTATCAATATTACTTCATAATAATCATATATAGTCACTCATTACACCATTATACCCATCCTTGTAAGGTGATGGTGGAAAATAGATTACACCACGGCATGGAGACGGTATTCCGTACGTACGCACGCGTGGTGATTTCATTTTTCCGTAGGATGGATAGAAGGTGAATTAGGGTTGTTTCATATTTATAATAACATATCAGTATGTAAGTAATACTGATGTTATTACTTTATCATGAAACAACTAAAGAAGAAGAAGTTGAAGAAGAAAGAAATTGAAAAGATCGGTAATGGATATTACCTCTTCTTCGGAACGCCTCTTTGAATCCTCCACTTAAGGAACTAAGATTGGTCTTTGGAGAAGACCAGGACCTCTAGGATTATTCTATGGAAGTGGAGAGGAGAAAATGGCAGGGGTTGGCCGAGCTTGAGTGCTTAAATTGGTGTGAGGAGGAGGGGGAGGAGGTTCCCTTTTATAAGGGAGGAGAGGGGCACCTTAGGAATATCTCAAAATATTATTTTATATTAAAGTAAAAATCGGTTTATAATGGTTCCAAAGGGTCTTATTTCGAAGCTAAAGTGGGGATGGGTCGAAATCCTATCAACCAATAGTATTTAGACAAGTTTAGGGTATTATTTTAACCTTATCAATTAGATTTAACTCTAAGTTAATTAATTTAACTTTTACCGTGTCTTTTTGTTTTCTTTCACTATATGGTTAATACACTTACTATAACATGCCAAAAGAACCCCAAATTGTTTATTATTAATATATATATCCTTATCTAAGTCATTTGGACGAACCTTAGATTTTTAGGAATACAATAAAAATTAATAATATAATATTTTATTTAAAAACTATTTTGTGTCAATTTTGACACTATTTGATATATTATTTTTGTGAAAGTCATAACAGAATTATATATTAGAAAAAAGTTGATTAAATCAACATTAATATATCATAGTAACCTAGAAAATTAGTGGAATTCATAAAAAGTCTCAAATTACATTCATTTGAGCATTTATAACATCAATTATGTTAATATTTCCTTAAAAGGGTAATTACTGCATCATCGTTGTGTCATAAATAAATTAATTTATTTAAAGTCTAAAAATTATAAATAAAATATAATTATGTAGGAAATCTTTTTATCGTTCTAATGAATATTTATAGTCTAATTTATCTTATGTATAACCCCATATTAAAAATGTTTTAGTTTTTAAACTTTGATTTTAACTATTTTAACTATTCATTAAATAATATAATATTAAATGTCATAATCTAATCTAAGTGGACCTAAATGGTCATATTATATTCATAAGGTTTTTTTTGGTCGAATTACACTTATCCAATAGAATTAGGACATGTGTTAGGGGAATAGTAATATCATATTTACCCTTAGTTACCCTATTTACTATTAACCGTGGTAAAAAAAAGTAAAAAGTTACTATTCACCAAAAATTATTTTCATCTCATTGAACCACATTTTACTTACTGACATCAACCGTGTCTCTCGGATTTTTGAAATTCCATTCACATAAGCGTTAAAATTAAGATTTATGAAGAAATTAATTTTTTTAACTACCACTTAGTAGTTTCACTATTCATCAAAAATTGATGTTTTTCAGAACAATGCCAAAATTTCATCCTAAGCTATATTTCATATTCCGAATTCAAAAATGAAGTCTATTTTACCAAATTCATATCATATAATTTGCATTAATTAATTTTATAATTAAATCCCGCTGTTAAAACAAATAACGTGTTTTTAAGAAACAATATCTATCAAAAGATTGACACTTGATTATGTCTGGTTTAAATGTGAAATTACATCCAATGACCAACATTGTATTAAATTGTAAAAATATATTCTAAATATACTTTAAAACCACTCAAATTAATAATTTATCACTATTAATTATTTCGACTAAAAAAGATGTTTTTAATTATAATTTAGTAATTTTCACTATTCATCAGAATATGAAAGTTATCCGAAAAGTACCAAAATTTTACCTTAGGCTAAATTCGATACTCCGAATCCAAAAATGAAGTTCATTTTGAAAAATAAGATTTACAGAATTTTAAAAAGTGGTTATTACTATTCATACCGTCTAGTTTTAATAATATTTTAATAGCATATCGTTGTTTAGTGAAACTCGGTATTGCGTATTACACACGCTATAGAGGAAGGTCGCGATTGCGTGTAATGCAAGGCAAGTCAAGGATGCGTGTTGTGCAAGCTCCTTTTGGTGTAG
The DNA here is from genome assembly GCA_963277665.1 of Viscum album. Lineage (NCBI taxonomy): Eukaryota > Viridiplantae > Streptophyta > Magnoliopsida > Santalales > Viscaceae > Viscum > Viscum album. The sequence goes on from OY728128.1 coordinate 68,630,077, forward strand.
CGTACAACACAAGACATTAATAAAATTAAAAAGAATATTTTTTATAAAATCTTGGGCTGTTACATTCTACCCCCCTTAAAATGAATTTCGCCCTCGAAATTCGTCGGGGTTATAAATGGTTTACTATTTGAAAGTTTCTTTAATAGAAACCCACATCGTAAAAAGGAATATCAAAACCAATCTTTAAAAAAAAAAGTATGAAACGTAACGGTTACCCAAATAAACTAATCATTGGGTTTCCACATAGGTGAAAATATGGATATGGAAGAGAAATCTAACCATCATGTTCTGATGGAGAGTGGTAGAGAACATGGCTATGGAAAAGCCAATAATCACAAATCCATAAATTTGTGACGATCTAAGGTACCATCCGATTCATCAGGTATAAGATCACTAGGACAACATTTTTGGTTTTCAAGATCATTTCCCTAAAGTTGAAAATTTGAATTGGAATAAATACTTTCTTTATTTTGGTACAATCTCACTATTGTTCGTGCCTAGAAAAATTTCCACTTCATCTCTTAAATAAATGAAGTTGAATTTGTTATTCGTGAAGTGTTAGCAGATCATGTGATAGAATGACGGGTCATTCCATCTGTCTCAAACAAAAGGTTAGCAAAAATTATATGCATAAGTCAATCTATAGTGAGATTAATCATATATGGTTCCTAAAATGGACTTATACTTCATATATCATACTGCTTAATATAATAAAACTAGTTTCTACTAAACAGGGACTTCTTGTAGGCCAGTGGTAGGCGATAAAGGCCAGTCGCACTTCGGTTGTTGGTTCGATTCCCATAGCCTTGTCCAAAGCGATGGGATGTCGCCCGTCCTGCAGGTTGTCCTTTTTCTAAAACTATATTACTATAACATCCCATCAATAATATCAAAAAAACAAACAATACTAACTTATGTCCAACATAATCCATTCCAATCTTTAGGCTTATCCATAATACTGCAGTCGACTCTCATAATATAGTGAAAATGATTACCAGAGATTTAACACCATCGTCGATCCCCATATATCATAAGATATGTTTTGTTGGTCACATTCCAAACATTCAAAGTCCTTAATCGTTTATTCTCTTGAATACCTTAGTGAAAACATGAATGCAGTTAAAAGTTAACACTTTCCACATACCAAAATCCTCAAAATTCTATATACTCACACCATGATATCACTTAGTCCTTATATCAATCATGAGCTCATGAATACTGTTAAACATTTCATTTTCTCATTTTCCCTTCATTATGCGCATAATATCTCAATCACTTTGAATACCACATTAGACCAATACATAAATATTCCAATATTCCATGATACAACATTATTTTGGAATCCCATTACATAAACACTTAATCATTCCACCACATCGTTGTCATATTCAACATTGCAAATAGTGATCGCATGTGACTTCCCTTTTTCCTTTGCCTTAAGCGGTTGCTCATGTCGATCATCACTAACCCTTGGATTAGGGCATTTATTAGCATAATGCCCCATCTCCTTGCACTTGAAACATTGAAGTGTTGGTTGTGTGTTCTCTGCAGTGTTTGCTTTATTCACTTCATTAGAATCCCTTTTTCCATTACTTCGACACTCAGCTGCTCGATGACCTTCTTTTCCACACTTAAAACATTTTCTAGTCCCTTTAAGACAATCTCCACTATGCTTCTTTCCACACTTTGTGCATAAGGAAACATTCATCTTCTTTTCACCATTATTCTGAGATTTCTCCTTGAACTCCATCTTTAGTTTCTTGTCAAAACCATGAGATGGATATGTAACACCAACTTCCATTTCTACCTTGATAGCACAACGCACAATTTCTTCATAGCTACTGAAGTCTCTTATAGCTAATGCCCTTCGAAGACTTGGTTTTAAGCCACTGAAAAGTCGATCAACTTTACTTTCAGGTTGGATGATAATACCAGATGCATACCTTGCAAGTCTTGTAAAATTCGCTTCGTATATACCAACAGATTCATCATCCTTTTGCTTTAGTTCATGAAACTCCTTCTCCATCTTCGTTCGAAGAATATGAGGGAAGTACTTACTGAAAAACAAGTTCTTGAACTCGTCCCATTCCATGGAATCAATTTCATCTCTTTGCCTCGTATTCTTGATAAGATTCCACCATTGATCAGCTTCACCTTCCAAACGATATACTACTAAGATGACTTTATCATGTTCATAACATTGAAGAACTGAAAATATCTTTTCAGTAGTACTAATCCATTGTTCTGCAACTAATGGATCAGTAGACCCACTGAAAGAAGGTGGACACTGCCTCATGAAGGATTCAACAGAATGTTGCTCCTTCCTTTGCTCGTTTGGAAGTCCTGCATGATTCATAGCTTGTGAAAGTTGTGTGACCATGGCTACAAGATTTTGCATTCCATCTCCCATATCGTTTGGTTGCTCAGGGGGACAATCATTGCATTGTCCATTGCATTGATCAACACGGTTCCTTCGGGTTCCAGCCATCGTCTAAAACCCCAAAAGAATAGTGTGAGAGGCAAAAATCATGTTAGGGAAAACAACATAATAAAGGGGTAGTACCCTCAATATCTATCATCTTAGGTTAAATTCTAAGATCTTTAGAGAAATTCTAGGAATATAACCTATACGTATAATTAACCTTAGAGACATCCCTAGACATACCTTAGAAATATCTCTAGGGATCTCACTAACGTTTTCACATCCTAGTTTCCAAAGGTTGACTAAACCTTTCCTCTGATACCAACTGTAGAGACCCGTATCTTGACGTATATTGACATTACATTACTTTTGCGGAATACTTAGTACATTACAAAAACACACACACAAGGACCGTAATAGTTTAGTGTCTTTGGAAACTCGGACTATAATCTTCTAATCGTGGTGAAAGATCTTCAAAATCTCCCATAAATATCTTCCTTTTTTTACTTAAAACCTTTCTTTATATCCTGGGGAAAAGAAAACATAAAAGTGTGAGCTCAAATGCTCAGTAAGGGTAAACAAAATAAATATCAATCACATCATATTCATAAGAACATAACATTTTGGAAATCATAACCTACAAAAGAGAGCATAATTTCATAATCATGGGATAAATCATGGCAGTGAAAAAGTAATCCCAATAATCATAACTTAAAACATGAAACTTTGTCGCATACACACATAATCATAGTGAATCATTTCTTGTTAGTCAAGACTAATTGCCAAGACTATCTTAGTGGACAAAGTCCCTTTCTGAATCGAGTAACCCTCGTTTCAGTCCTGTTTCACTGAACCGGTATAACCTACCATTCCAGCCATGTCTATATCATGAGATATAAAATCATTACCCAATGCATTGGAGGGAGATATAGGTCCCACCCATCTTATAATGAATCCTTTCTTATGTGTGCCACATAATCATAAAACATACATCATCGCATAACACATGTAACAAAGATGGGATTCTTGAAACATCATGACATCATAAAACAATTCATATAAGATAAAGGAATTCATAAAAATATTTCCATCACAACATACTCAAATCCATGTAACAATACGGATAAAAACAGAACCCTTTTATTATCTTAGATGGAAAATAATTTTGATAAAATACTTGAACTCCATTCTTGAGGAAAATATCCTTTCTACTTCAAAAACATTTTTCCTTTCATAACATGTCATACGACTTTAAAATAAAAGAATTTGATTAAAAATAAAATTGATAACTTGTAAAGGAAGCTTCTTGGAAATAATGTTTTAAAAATCCATCCATGCCGTATAAGTTAAAAAAAACATTCTTCGTACTTTTGTCGGAAAAGTCAAAAAGTACCTCGTACGACAAAAGATTCCTTTCATACATATTACTAAAAACTCACCGAAGGGTAAAAATGGATTTAAACAATTGTAGGTGGATGGAAATAATATTATATATTGATGAAACATGGATGTGGATGATAAAATACACCCCAGTGAATACTTACGAATAAACAATCTCGGATAAAAACGAGATTGTGATATTTCCCTTACCTTAGGTCCGATTTGCTATGTTCGTGTCCGAAGCTCCTGTATAATGGTTTAAATAATGTTATTGACGTATTCCAGAATCATAAATATTGATATGATATCATATATGGTCATATTATTAGCTTCTTGTTAGTAATATTTCATTGTTACTTGTTACTCGGGTCTTTATAACTTTTTGTTCTTATGCGTGTTTTGTCCAATAAATTCTTATTCTTATCATTAGGTTATAGATAATTCATTTACACAATGGTATTAGTGTAGTATATACCATATTCATTCATTCAATTCATTTATATAATCATTATGAAATGAAGATCATGTAGAACGAGTCGCATCACATCGTGGAGACGGTATTCCGTACGTACGCACGAGTGATGATATCGTTCCTATGATCGTGGAATTGTATTGGAGTATATATATATTATTTAATTATCAATATTACTTCATAATAATCATATATAGTTACTCATTACACCATTATACCCATCCTTGTAAGGTGATGGTGGAAAATAGATTACACCACGGCGTGGAGACGGTATTCCGTACGTACGGACGCGCGGTGATTTCATTTTTCCGTAGGATGGATAGAAGGTGAATTAGGGTTGTTTCATATTTATAATAACATATCAGTATGTAAGTAATACTGATTTTATTACTTTATCATGAAACAACTAAAGAAGAAGAAGTTGAAGAAGAAAGAAATTGAAAAGATCGGTAATGGATATTACCTCTTCTTTGGAACGCCTCTTTGAATCCTCCACTTAAGGAACTAAGATTGGTCTTTGGAGAAGACCAGGACCTCTAGGATTATTCTAGGGAATTGGAGAGGAGAAAATGGCAGGGGTTGGCCGAGCTTGAGTGCTCAAATTGGTGTGAGGAGGAGGGGGAGGAGGTGCCCTTTTATAAGGGAGGAGAGGGGCACCTTAGGAATATCTCAAAATATTTTTTTATATTAAAGTCAAAATCGGTTTATAATGGTTCCAAAGGGTCTTATTTCGAAGCTAAAGTGGGTATGGGTCGAAATCCTATCAACCAATAGGATTTAGACAAGTTTAGGGTATTATGTTAACCTTATGAATTAGATTTAACTCTAAGTTAATTAATTTAACTTTTACCGTGTCTTTTTGTTTTCTTTCACTATATGGTTAATACACTTACTATAACATGCCAAAAGATCCCCAAATTGTTTATTATTAATATATATATCCTTATCTAAGTCATTTGGACGAACCTTAGATTTTTAGGAATACAATAACAATTAATAATATAATATTTGATTTAAAAACTATTTTGTGTCAATTTTGACACTATTTGATATATGATTTTTGTGAAAGTCATAACAGAATTATATGTTCGAACCAAGTTGATTAAATCAACATTAATATATCATAGTAACCTATAAAAGTAGTGGAATTCATAAAAAGTCTCAAATTACATTCATTTGAGCATTTATAACATCAATTATGTTAATATTTCCTTAAAAGGGTAATTACTGCATCATCGTTGTGTCATAAATAAATTAATTTATTTAAAGTCTAAAAATTATAAATAAAATATCATTATGTAGGAAATCTTTTTAGCTTTCTAATGAATATTTATAGTCGAATGTATCTTATGTATAACCCCATATTAAAAATGTTTTAGTTATTAAACTTTGATTTTAACTATTTTAACTATTCATTAAATAATATAAAATTAAATGTCATAATCTAATCCAAGTGGACCTAAATGGTCATATTATATTCATAAGGTTGTTTTTGGTCGAATTACACTTATCCAATAGAATTAGGACATGTGTTAGGGTAATAGTAATATCATATTTACCCTTAGTTACCCTATTTACTATTAACCGTTGTAAAAAAAAAGTAAAAAGTTACTATTCACCAAAAATTATTTTCATCTCATTGAACCACATTTTACTTACTGACATCAACCGTGTCTCTCGGATTTTTGAAATTCCATTCACAGAAGCGGTAAAATTAAGATTTATGAAGAAATTAATTTTTTTAACTACCACTTAGTAGTTTCACTATTCATCAAAAATTGATGTTTTTCAGAACAATGCCAAAATTTTATCCTAAGCTATATTTCATATTCCGAATTCAAAAATGACGTCTATTTTACCAAATTCATATCATAGAATTTTCATTAATTAATTTTATAATTAAATCCCGCTGTTAAAACAAATAGCGTGTTTTTAAGAAACAATATCTATCAAAAGATTGACACTTGATTATGTCTGGTTTAAATGTGAAATTACATCCAATGACCAACATTGTATTAAATTGTAAAAATATATTCTAAATATACTTTAAAACCACTCAAATTAATAATTTATCACTATTAATTATTTCGATTAAAAAAGTTGTTTTTAATTATAATTTAGTAATTTTCACTATTCATCAGAATATGAAAGTTATCCGAAAAGTACCAAAATTTCACCTTAGGCTAAATTCGATACTCCGAATCCAAAAATGAAGTTCATTTTGAAAAATAAGATTTACAGAATTTTAAAAAGTGGTTATTACTATTCATACCGGCTAGTTTTAATAATATTTTAATAGCATATCGTTGTTTAGTGAAACTCGGTATTGCGTATTACACACGCTATAGAGGAAGGTCGCGATTGCGTGTAATGCAAGGCAAGTCAAGGATGGGTGTTGTGCAAGCTCCTTTTGGTGTAGCGTACAACACAAGACATTAATAAAATTAAAAAGAATATTTTTTATAAAATCTTGGGCTGTTACAGGTAAACAATGGAGACCTAATGAGACATAGGGGTTTAAGGACCCCTATGATATGATGTACGAAACATTCTATTTCCATTTTCTACTAAACACGGTGATACTAGTTGCAGGGTAGAGACCTAGGAAAGGATCATGCATCATTCTTCTTTGTGCATGGTTTTGAATGGGTTGACCGTGGTATAGGTTAACCTAAAATGAATAAATGAAAACAATTAATTAATTATTGTTGAGTCTTGAATATTCCATGTTTTGGAGATCTAATGGTTTGTTATTTTATAGGTATGGATCTAGGTCAACGCCCTCATCAGGTGTGCACAGAAGATGTACAAAAGGCTGTTCTATAAGATCGCCACAGGGTAATGGTTCACAACGACGAAACTTAGAGGAAGAAACTCTAAGAGTTTTAGGCCCATAATCTATAGAAGTGTGAGGGCCCCGTTTAAGATTCAGTCAGGGAAGACTGGTTTTAGGAGGTCGATATAGGATTCAGTTTGATCTGTGCTCTGAAGGAGCACTGATTTTCCTTATATTTGATGATTCTACGTGGATCAGCGAGGCAGTGGTGGTTCTTGTTATTCAGGGATCATGAGGAATCAACAATATCAAGGGAGGAGTTTCGAGACATGTTTGGAGTTGAGTTACTTTCTTCGAATGCGAAGGCATGTAGTTGCCAGGAGCTTCTTAACCATCAACAGGGGAGCTCCAGTGTTCGATAGTTTGGAATCCGTTTCAGGAATCTTCTACGATATGCTTCGGACCTATTACTGGATAATGATTCCAGTGCAAGGCATTTTGTGAAGACTTTGCATCTAGAGATCTAGCACCAGGTCAACCAATTTATGCTGAAGACATATCTTGAGGTGCCGGTGAGGGAAGAGGTGGACGAGAGTACGTTGGCCAGGACATGATCATCACAAGTGGGGGATCATTATGATCCCTCACGAAGCAAGGATGTGGTTTGGGGATCTAGGTTTTCAGGACAAACGAGTTTCCGTTCAGCTGGGGGTAGGTCCCAGCCCTTCACATCTCGTTTCTCCAGAGGCTGCAACTCTAAGGCCTATGATAAGTGATCTGGTGCTTGTTTTTCTTATGGTAGTCATGGCCATTAGCAGTAGTAGTGCCCACCCTTTTAGAGTTGTCATCGTGCATCAGGCGCTATGCTCCAGGTTCCTCTATTGAGGCAGTTACAGTCGAGGCAGAAGCAGCCAGTTGCACCAGCTTTAGAGCAACAGAGGGTAGATGGGGCAGTCAAAGGACAAACCCATGACGCTCCCCATCCTTAGAGAACAGAGTGCATCCGTGGTGGTGGTCTTCATCAAGGCCATAGAGGCTGTGGAGGAGGTCATGATTAGCTTTATTCTCTAGCGTTTCCATCTCCAGTAAGCCAGACATCATTAAAGGTACCATTTTCTTGTTTTCTACCTTAGTGTATGCCTTGTTTGATTTAGGAGAAACACACTACTTCATATCACCTACCCTTTTCCATGCTTTGGGACATGAGTTAGGGAGGCATCCATTGCCCTTGGCGTTAACAATGTCAGTTGGAGGTTGAGCTGACTAGTTTGAAGTATGTACAGACTGTGAGCTAGTGTTGGGGGGACACTGCTCTTGGGGAGATTTCCTATGTTTACAGATACAACCATATGATATCATCCTCAGTATGGATTGGTTGTATTCTATGTAGGATAACGTTGATTACTTTAGGAAGAAGTTTGTTTTCATCAGTGTGGATGGAGAGCAAGTGGTGTCCATATTATCTCTCTCTTCTGCATGTGTTCTCTTCGAGGGTAATGCATCTGATTTGTATGTTACTATTCCCTCAGTTTTAGTCGCCATCATGGGCCTTACTGAAGGTGGGACTCAGGGGACATTATCTCCCTTCTCAGATTACCGGCCTAGGGGGGGTACAATTTGTGGGGAGGGGATCTTGACATATGTTGATGTGGAAAATATATTATACTTATATATGTATAATTACTTCCTTAATATATTATATAAACAGAAATTCCATATTAATAACAAAAAATTATTGATGGTTATGGAAATTGAATCACAACACTGTGTGGAGGCTGCATTTCACATGAACATATAAACAATACTTTCAATTCACATTATATAGGGAAGAGTTATGAAATGTTTTTACCCTAATTTTATTCGCATTTATATAAATTTATTTCACCAAATTATTTATGTATATGTGGATACAACAAATTCAGATAATGTTTAACAATAACTAAAATTGAAAGGGGTCAGTTATGATTTTTTCATCTTCATTGATGGATCTCTTTTTTCATAAACATTCATCATTGAATAAATTTTCATAAGAAAAGAAAATAAGATATTGGATGAAGGGAAGTAATATAGAAATGTTTTGGAGTAGTTATATTTATGTAATTTAAAGATCAAATATTTTTAATATCGTAGGAGGATAGGATTCCTTTTATAAGTGAGGGGAGGGAAAATCATGTTATTCAATTAAATATTTCAATGATATATCATAAAATTAATTAAAAAGTGCTCTAAATGGAAATGGATTGAAAATTTGGATAATATAAAGATGAAATTTAATCTTAAAATATACTAATTACATCGGTTTGGGTTTCAATACTACCCTTATATCATGTTTTAACCCTCGCACCAATGATACACTTGTTTAAACATGAACCACGGTATCCAAATTAATATTTCAACAAAAATCAATAACTAAAAATTATTCCAAACCTAATATATTATATTTATTATTATGGTTCGAAATATAGAATCCATTTTACTAGTTTAAACTTCAATTTGTTATATAATGTAAATTATAATAATTAGAACAACCATAATGAAAACAAATTTTAGAAAAATGAATTATTTAAGTGTGAAACTAAATTTACATTCATTCTAATATTTTAAAAAAGTAAATAAATAAATAAAATATATTAATTAATATATATATATATATACATATATGTAATATAATTAATAATTTTAGGTTAATTTATATTATTCTATTAAAAAAAATTTAACGCATAGCAAATGATTCTTTGAAAATAATAATATTTAGGACAAAAAATAAACTTATCCTGAAAAAAATTATAATGGATATTCCTAATTAATTAATAATAATATTTTAATTTAATATATTCCCATATTTAATTTTCTAAATTTAAATAAAGTACATATAATATTAATTTTCTGTAAATTATTGTTTTTTTATGAAAAACATTTTTTTCACTAATCGCTGAAAAAAAAATCTTTTTAGAATAATAATAAAGTTTTAACCTATGAAAATATTGACATGATTATTTGGAATGATATATTAAATTATATAAATTAAATTTTCAAAATTGGTTGAATTTAAATATAATTTTCAATTATAAAATGAAAATAAAACTATATTTGAGAATGATAAATTTTAAGCATAAAATGATTGTTCAAAAATATGTGTAATTATATATTTGATGTCGATAAATAAATTTTAATTATTTAAAACCTCAATTATTAGTTATAATGTTTTTTTATTCATAAAAAAAATTAATATGTTTTATTTAATATATAATTTTATGGTTTATGCTTACTATTTCATTTTATTAATCCTATGAAGAACTATGTATTTTTTAACTGAAAAATATATTCTAATATATGATGGTGTTACATTAACACTATATTTTTGAATATTTTTTTGTGGAATTTGATTTTTATTTTAATTATGGACTATTTTTTATGTTTACTGACTCATATAATGTCCATTCTCTATGAAGTTGAAATATATAACCGTGCGTGATGTGTTGAGTTTAAGAATCTTCCATCAACACCTGTCTAAGTTATATAATACCAAAATATCAATTGAATTCATCTCCAATGGATTTGGATCTATTTTAGAATTGTTTATACATTCAAAAATTTATTTAGAATATAATTATGATGATTTCATTAATCCCACGAAAAAATAATTTATCCAATTACTGATCCTCTACTGGTTATTTGGTATTATAGTTTTCTGAATTTATTTTTTAATTTTTATGTTTTAAAAAAAGTATAATGTTTCACAATATATACATTAGGTTCTAATATAACACTAATAACTTAAAATATGATACTTTTATGGATAAGATAATATATGGGTATAATAATAGGTGGAATTTAAATTTTCTCTACTCCATGAATTGATTATCACGATTCATGATATAAAAAATACAGTTTATATGGGATTTTATTCCTTATACTATATTAATATTGATTTATCCTAGGAAAGGTGGATCAAAATCCATATGTAAATTTAGTTTCCTTAGGGTTTTTCTCGAAATATAATTTCCAAGAAAACTATAGTTTACGGGCAAAAAAATCTTCATTTGCAAATTTTGTTGGGAAATCACTTGTTACACATGCTTAAAATATAGAATCATTTTTTTTCAAAACTAAATTGAGATGATTTCACTACTTTTAAAACTATTAGGAAAAAATATTATCATAATAGATATGATGTTTGAAACCTTAGCTCTAGATATAATGAGTATTGATATCTAAAATATTAATTTTAAAAAACACCACATTAAATTTTTGTTAACACTATTTATAAAGGTGTCACATTTTATGATACTTATGTAAAATTTCCACAAGATACCATATATGGATGAACTAGGTAAAAATATTTCATATGGGTCTATTTCATAATGTATTGATCATTAGATGCTTTCGTGAGGCGTAGATAATAGAACATGAGATCTCAAACATTACCTATATTTAACAGTAGGATATGATCTCACTTACAAGTAAATTTTATATGGGTTAATGTTACACATATAGGAATAATGAATTACTCATTTATTGATACTTAGTTTTTGAAATAATTTATTTATTCTTATGTATCCTTGTCAATACTTTTACATAATTTCCCTTTTTATTAAATATGTTGATGTGTAATGAAAAATCCATGGATATTTTAGATTTTACGTAAAATATTATTCTTATAGATTAATAATTAATGAGTATAATTTTTTTTTAAAATTCAATAATATTTATAATTTATAATGAATTTATATATCATATAAAAAAGAAGATATGATTCTTATGCTAAAAATATGTGAGAGAGAAAAATTAAATGATTATAAAAAATTATATTTTTTTGTCTTTTATGTCAATTTATTTTTAATTTTTACTTTTAATCTAGTAATAACCGTTGATGTGGTTCATATAGATTTTATTTCCTTTATAGTCTTTGACATGGATAAGTATCATCTAAATGAGATAGATTATTTGAATAAACATTTTTATAAAACAAACAGTTAATTATCTATTCATTTTAAGAATGTTAACATACCCTAAAGATATATAATCATACAACAAAAAATTATGATACATTATTTTACCACTCTTCACTTGAAATAAGACTTCCATAAATATGTAAATTTATTTTAAAAACTTGAAATATATTTAATTATTTTATAGTCCATTTTTATTAGTAACAAAATTTGGGTTTTCTAAATAATAAATAACTAATTCATTCAAAATAATTGTAATCCATCATAGTTAATTATAATAATTTAACTAGATATCTTGTGTCAGTAAAACTAGTTCTCATATTTCTATTAGTCTTATTAATGGTATTACAATTTCTAGCACACACAAACACACACAAAATGTAATGTTATATAACTTAATTTATTGATCAATGTCAAAATATTCATTATTTTTAATTTTTATACAAATTATTAATATTTCATTTAAAAATTTTCACGCGTGGCTTTAATTTTTATCAAATAATTACTTTTCTAACCTTGAGTTCATTTTTAGTGTCTACTTGTCCAAATTTTCATTCACCCCAAAACCATTAAATTACATAATATTAATCAGGATATAAAAAATGTGGTTCCATTTTTAAATTCTGTAACTATCATTAATTTTAATATATATATATATATATATATATTTATGAATAAAAAGTATTAAAATTGTAAAAAAAATTTAAAAAATAAAAATTTAATTCACAAAAAAAATGATATTGCAAAAATATCACCACACCAACTATTATTTTAGGTAATGTTTTAATTTCATTGAAAATTTGTATGGGTTTTTCCAAAATATTATGATATTGAATATTCATCAACTACATAATGAATAGGGATGACTTGGTGGTTTAATATTTTTTAGTTTTTGGTTAGTGTTATATATATAAAAATATGCCTATATTAAATGTGTATTGAATTTATTTTTTCCGTGGATATTAAAATTGAATGTATTCATATCAAAAAATTTATTAATACCTGCATAACTAATTAATAAAACATTATTATCGATAAATGGATATTCCCATATTTAATGAATTATAACTACAATAATATCTATCTAAAATTATGAATAAATATTATTCATATTAAATTAATATTTCATTTTTGAATAAAAATTTCATGAGACTAAATTTATTATTTTTATTTATATATCATATTTCCCAGTTTATTGGTACAAATATTCCCCACTATCTTATACATATAGAATATTTTTGTATCTAGCTTCTACGAAATGTAATTTAATATTCTATCTAAAATTTAGATCGGTGTTCTATTTAAAAACAATTAAAAACTCATACATTTCAAAAACATGTAAAAGCTCATTAGAATGGTGGATTTATGGTTTTTATGTTTTTACATGTTAATTATTTTAAAAATTAGAAATTTATTTTTCTATTTGGCATCATAGAATTATCTGAATTTACTTTTGTCTTCTTTTCTGAAACATTATCTTCTATATTGTTCAATGTGTTGAATTATTTTGAATTTTTATAGTTCATGTAAAATCATTTGATAAAGGTTTTCATAAAAATATTGGAAATATGAGTTATATGATCAATAAAGATCAATATTTCAAACCTATATATGATATTTATTATTATAAATCCATATTAAACAAATAAGTTATTTATTTTGGTAGCTATGGATTTCTACCATTATGAAAATTTATCAACCTCGGTAAATACATAAGAATATATTAAATAACTAAGAAAAGAATATATATGGTCAATATAACATTTAGAACTGGTTTTTTGAAATTTCATTCGTAATTAAAGAATTTATTATTATTTTAAAATATTTCAAGGAAATATAAATTGCATTAATTTCTTACACAATTCTAGTTTATCATTGAATATGGTTTTCTAATATAATCATGATTCATTGTTTTTTAAATAATTTTTGGAATATAAATATTCTTCATAATGTTGTGTGTGCAGAAATTTCCATAAAAATTTTATTTCACAATATTATATGTCTCTCTTAATTAACATATCATTGCAGGATTTCTAATGACAATGATGATCCAAAATATAGAATTTTTTCTTTGATTATATGCTAGTGGATAAATGATGGATAATTTATGATGGAAAATGATAAGTGATATGGTAATTTAACATTTTTTTAAACTAGGGTACCTTATCAGTAATAATATCAAAATATTCCCTTAGTATTGAATTACTTTGTAGTTCATTCTCTCTTTTTATTAAATTGTATGTGTGGGGAACCTTATTCATATGATTTATAACTTTATTCTCGATTCCTATATTATCATAGATTTATAAATTAAATTATTTAAATAATAACATCATTCTCCCCAGAAATAGTGTTTACATGGCTCTATTTGGTTGTACCCATATTGATGAATAGTTACACAAAAAATGACTTTAGTTCCAAAAGATAATATCATAGTTTTTAGATTGAAATTATAATTTCTTATAAATTCATCTCAGTAGTATGTAAGGTAACATAAAATGAATACAATGTCATATTATTTTATTATAATACATATATTTTCCTATCCGATTTTATTGAAATGTATTCCAAATAAATTTAGTTAATGTATAATAGAATAAATCAATTTGGTTCTTCAATACCAAGTGATAAAATAGATGGGTGTTTTTATATTTCTCACTAACTAATGAAAATATTTAGTACAAAAGACATAATGATTTAATTTTTTATAATTTATAATATTATATTAATGTTTTCATTCAATATTATTGAATTTATTGATTACAATCTAAAAAATAATTTTCTACCAACAAAAATATTTATATTTCACAATAAAAGTATATGGGAGTGAAATTTTGATTTTAATATTATCATTTATCAACCTCAAATCCATTATGTGAGATTAAATGACATAGAATAGTCTATTCTTCAACCAAAAAATGAAAATGTTCAATATTGTAAAAAAATCATTATTATATTATGTATTTTATAAAATTATAATTATTTTTGAGATAATGGATAGAAGAATATCAAATATTTGTGAAATCATTAATAAATTAAACTAAATAATTATTTATTAAAATTTAGAATATGTTTAATACTGGTTTTGTTGGGATTCTAGAGGTATTAATAGATCTGAATGATATATTATTTTAGGATGAATCAACTAATTTTTTCTATTTATAAGTTGTGGAATTGTGTTAATAAAGATACCATAAAATAAAAAATTTGAAGTCATGGTGTGTCTTTCAAAAAATTTTGGAACGATTTGGTCAATGAAAACTAATAGTAAGTGATATTTTAATATAACATGATTTACATTTTATTAATCATTTATCACTCCTAAACTATTTTTTCACTATCAATGTGAATGGTTTATCCATTAATTCTTGATAATTATGAGGCTATAATATTTTTGAAAAATGTGAAATACACTTAACCACAATAAGAATGATATAATATATAATATTAAGGATTTAATATTATTTTAAATACAGATAATAAGTAAAATTATCACTAATGTATTCATCATCCTTTAATCATTCCTAATAGTGTTATCATTATTTTTAATCCAAATCTTTTTGTTTTATGGTTGGATCACTATTTTTATGTTTTTCAACAGTTATTGAACTAATAGATATAAAATCTGTCTTCAAAATATTGAGGTGTTTCATTTAATAATTATTTGAAAAAAGTATAGATACAATTATTTTTAAATTTAATTCATATATGATGAACAATATTATTTTTATAGTTCTATTGAATTCAATTCCTTTTAATGTCGATAGAGTAATGATGGTAAAATTTTATGTTCACATACCGTAATAATATAAATTTTATTATATATAAAGAAATTTTTAAATTTTATCATTGAACCAAAAATCTTATTTTTTTAAAATAAATCTTCATTTAAATTTACAATTTGTTTATAATCACATTACATAGTATTTAAATAAATTTAATCGTTGATTTAAATTTTCACTTTTTTTAAAACTCAAGATGTCATTTCATATATTATTTCACTCATTAGGGATATGATTTGTCTAGAATGAACCTATGATATTTATGTCTTCTTAATGGGTTTATTTCATTAAATAAATAATATTTCAAACCATAATGTTTTCCTAAAATTAAATTGGTAGTTATCCTCTATATATACTGATTATTTTTTACATATCATTGTAAATGTTATTCGATATGTGACTAGTAATTAAGAAGATGTTCCATATTCCTCTATGTCAATCAAATAGTAGTTTTCAGTAAATATCAAACAATAAACTATTATAAATAAATCTATATACAATCCACTAATGAATGAAATTGCAAGGTTTTACAGTCGAAATATAACTCTTATAAAATTATGTTCCTTAATTTTTAATGATCGAAATGTAGAGTAAGGGATATCATTAATTTATGATTTGGGATTCTAGAAATTTTATATCTCTTTAAAATTTGTTATTAGTTTTGTTGTAATTAAAGTATATTCTTTTCTAAATTTATTCCTTTCATATTCCACTATAGTCTCAATATTATTATGCATAATAAATTATAAAGTTTTTATACATAATAATATATTTTAAGGAATCTTGAAGGGGTCTATTTATTACATTATTATATATTTTTGGAATTTTTTTCTTTCAAATTTAATTATTTTTAATATATCATGATTAACCTATTAATATGGGAACTATAAGTGGATTGGTTTACATAAATTTTAATTTTGTAAGGATTTTTACTCTACTTTCACATTTTATTAATATATAATTATTCATAAATCTATTTATTAATGATATGAATAATTTATTTTTCATTGAGTTTTTACGAAAGAATATTTTATTTTTTCTTCTAGTATTAAAAAATACCACATTCCTTATTGGTTTTTAATAATATTTGGCTTTAATGTTTCTAGGATTTGTGGTCAGCATTTACTTAAGACTCCCAATGTGGTTTCTCATTCCACTAATATGATTATTTATTTATTTAATTTTTTTTCAATGGATGTGAAGAAAAAATTTAGAAAAATATGATTGTTTTTCCTAGGAAAAATTATATTAAAATAATTATTTTTATAAATAATTATGGTTATCTGATTACTTTAATATATATTAGAATGGTTTAGGTTAATAAAAATGTTATTAAAATAGAGGTGTATATTAGTTCTATTTATTTAAAAATATATATTACACTTGATACACTCCCTCCATATTTTTAAGGGATATTACTCATTTAAATAATGATTGACTACAATAATTCATTTGATAAATCATTAAAAAAATCGGAAACCCAGAATAAATTTTTTCTAAAAAATCCTAGGTTTATAATTGGTGAACCAACAAATTTCCTTATATTTTGATAATGGGGATGAGAAACGATGTGAATATTATCGCAAAGATGATATATTATCAACATGATGGAAACATTGTTAATGGAAAATAACATAGTAATTGATAGTGTTGAGAACTGTCTAGATGTACGACTCTAGAATGATCGAGATAAATCTTTTATCCAATTAAAAATATATACTAACAATGATTGCTTGAGCTTCAAAAAATATTGGAGTACATTTTGTAAAGAATTTTTTTTATATAATAAATGATTGAACCCAATGTGATTTTTGTGATAAAAAAAACAATATAATAAATATTAATTTTCATATTTTAATTATAAAAAAATGACAATATATATTTATATTTTATATCATTAAATCCACCAATGGTCGTTCATCTGGCTCAATGTTATAGATAATTTTGAACAATAATGTCGATGAATCCAATGTGTTCCACTATTAATTGGATTATATATACTCCACAAGAAGATACATCTTTCATATAATTATCCATTTCATGAATACGTGGGAATATGAATATTTGAAGTGGTTTCGCACTATTTCATTGTGTATAAATATGGAAAAAAGAAAGGATGATTATTTTTCAGTACATACACTATTATTTTCATGTGATTTACTTTTTTCAATATATTTCATTTCCTAAAAAATATAACATCTTCATTATGAATGGAATATATGAATAATTCCCCTATTAGTCCATATAAATAGTGAATTCTCTAGGTTATAGGCTGTATAACCAATTCTGCGGTTCTTTTTCTTATGTGAGAAAAATTATCACCACATGGATTATAATTCAATTAATCCTTGATCATAAAAATCATACATTACATAATGAAATCCTTGATATGATTTTTTAGACCCTCTTCTACAAAAATAAAAACAAATGGTAACAATTCGACTAGAATAGTGTCTAACTCAAATATCCCTAACAATGTGGGAAAAATTTAATTTTTTCATAGTAAATAAGGATTATAAATATCTCTCAATATCTATCCTTGAGTCTATAAGGCTTTTACAAATAAGGATATAAAATATACCCTAGGAGTTTTACTTGAATATATCAATCTTATGTTCTTAAATTACATTAAAATTATTTTATAAGATCAATATTTCAAATAATTTTTCAAAAAAGTATTAATTAATTAAAATAAAGTGTATGTATAAGACATCACTCTGGGATTTTTTAATTAATTTGTTAACAATAAATATTTTCATCAGGAAATATGTCCCTAATAATGATTTCATGTAATTTAGAAAAATATTTTCAAATGTTGTTGATGATAAATATTATAAATATATAGTCAAATATACATTTTTTAACCATATATTTTCTTAATATATGGGATAAATATACATATTTTCCAAGTATTTGACACAACATGAGTGTTGATATACTAGAATGTGGGTTAATTTTAATTTTTATATATTTATATCATAGAAAATTAGACTATAAACAACATTAACTCTATAATTATGGATCATTGATAGATTCATGAATGGGAAAAAAATTATTTTCCTTAAATTTACTATAATAATGTATTGTAGTTCAATATACTAATCATTAAGGAGGTCCATTTTCAGAGAATTCCAACTAATGGTTTCAATATTTTATGTGATTTGGGGTTTCAAATACATCTCATTAAAGATAATAATTATAATTTTTATGGGGGAGTGGTATGAAATAACCCAATACTATAAAAATGGATTCAAATTTATTTTCTTAGGAAACACCCGATTAGGTACTATTATATAATGTATCTACGAGTTAGAACCTATCTTCCACCACAAATTCTAGTGATCATTAATAACATCATCACCTAATTAGTCATGTTTTATGATATATATGTGATTACTTCATTGAACCATTCTCCAAACTATTACATTTCAACAATTATATCACTAATTATAAAATAAATTTAAAAAAATATTTATAAAATCTATAAAATTCATTAAATAAATTTTTAATATTAAGGTTTTATTCATATATATGAATATTAAAATAAATGATTATAAATCTTAGACAGAAATAAATTAATAAGTAATGTAATATATGTGTGAACAAATTTATCTAGAATTTTTATGTTAAATTCCCTTAAAAACCTTATTACTCCCTATAGATTTCTACAAGTGTCTATGAGTTTCCTAAATTTCCATTCTTGTGGGGGTTCTGAATATTACATGACATTATTGTTGTATTATATAGTCCCATAATATCAAAAAAAATTACACTTGGATGGATCATGGTTTATTTAGAAAATTTTATTAATCATTTCATATTTTCATAATTAGTGTTTGATAATATTAGTTTGATCTCTACCTCCCTTACTTTCATACCACTTTTGATTATTAGTTATTATATAGTTATCATGAAATTTAGAGTTCCTTTATTTTAATTTATTTTTGTGAATGAGAAATTTAGATAATGACATATACATTTAGTTTTAACATAAAATTTAATATATGATAGTTAAATCATCACTGTTTAACATAAAATTAGACTAAAACACTAGATTGATTTTACATTCTCTATAATACCTAGATATTTTTTACAATTCTCAATAAATTTCAAGGACTTCATATATTGTGATGGATTCGTATATGGGATTGTGGATGACATTATCCTAAAAATTTTATATAATTTCTATTATCTATAGAAGAGGTTTTCTATATTGATTGAATGATATGTATAACATGATGATACCATATTAAGTATCATATTATTCAAATTACATGAATTTAAATACACAAAAATTATAGTTATATAATCTCTAGAATTTATACATTATTTATATCTCCATAAAAATATATTCTCGATCACTAACTTCCAATATAGTGTGAGATAGTGTCACCACAATAGATCATCTGTTAGAAAATAATAATTTAATAATACAATGAATTTGTGACCACTATATTTATATGTTACAAAACCATATTATATATTCATATAAACAACATTATAATTTCAATTCATGAATTAAATTTGATTTTATATATCCTTACAAGATAATCATACGTGATGACGGTTGTGAATATATCCAAAAGTTTGAGCATATCCCACACAGTCCATTTAAATATTAATCATGTGTTACCTCACTCAATGTCGGTTTCCAAAAAAAATTATATCTTAGCAAGATCATCAATCTTTTTGAGGAAAACATTATGCTGTTTAATGTTGAGAATACATATCTTTTTGAGCTCCACAATTCAAAGGAATCTTATAAAAATTTTATTGATTCATACTTATAATATCATTATCTTTTAAAAGAAACGATTTACTAATCAAACCTCTTCCTAAAAAAACAATAAATACTAAAAAATTAACCACATATTGTTTTACCAATAATGTGATAAACAATAATACTCTATTTTTCATAAATAGAAACCATTTTTAATTTATAATGAAATGAAACATTTTTCCCATAATATCGTAAAATAGTTACGTGAAATTGATGACATGAAATAAAATATATTGATTATCAATATTTTTTTAGAAAAATCATCTATCAACGATTCTTCTCATAATAAATAAATTAATTTATTTTTACTTAAATATAAAACTATCAAATAATAATTTTCATTAGATTTTTTGAAATATTAGTGAAATATGATAAATATTATCTTTTTAAATTTTATCTAATCAAAAATAAATATTTCATATAACATGATTCTAAATTGATTGTGTTTTGAAATTTATATCCCCTCATTATTTTACAAAATTAATTCATTAATATATATATATATATATAATTGAATTGGGGTTTTTTAAAACATTACAATATATAAAAACACTATATATAAATAGAAAAAAACAAACCCTTCAAAAAATCCACCATACATAAATATTTTCACTCATATTTAAATAGAGATATAAAAAAACATACAAAACAAGATATTAATGAATAAAATATCATTATAGAATTTAATAATACAGTTTCCACATAGAATCATGCTTCTAATAATGTATTATGTCCAAAATTAGAATTTATTATAATTCAATTATATTAAGAAACAATAATCACTATTCACACATCCTTGTAATATACATCACTATCAGTTTTATATTGAAAAATATAATTTTAAAATGTATTCTCAATTTTACGAAACATGAATACCTAACTAAATCATAAAAATGATATAATTTCCCATTAATTATAAATAAAAATTAGCAATTAATTACAATAAATACATTATATGAAATTTTTTACAGTATTTTGGGAATTTGAAAAACAAAATTAATGTTAAAATGACATTATAATTATTAAAAAAATATAGAAAATTGATGTTTCCCTTATTACTGACATCCTTAAAATTTAATTATTTTCCCCATAAACTAATATAATTTAATATAGATGCTCAAAAAACAAGAAATAAATGTATTTAATTTTAGTTAGATTATTCATATAACATTTGATAGAAATGAGTAATTTATTATTTCAATTTTTGTATTCGATTATCTGATGGATTCCATATAACTAGGTAACAATATTCATATATTTATAATATAACATTAATTTATATTTTTCATATATATTTATTTATTTGAACAAACCTATGATATAAAATGTGGTCTTTGGTTTAATAAATTATAATTCTATTAAAAAATATTTATTATTTCATGATGTATCTAGATATCATTAGCATTATTACTTTTGTAGTTCAATGAATTAGATTTTATAAATTTGGAAAAAATGGGGAGTCAATTGATTATGAATAGTAATCATTTCTAAAAAAATATATGAGTAGATCATCACTATGACTGGGATAATTAGTTTTTATAATGACACCAACTATGGAACACATTTTGTTGACTGATATTAGAATGTGGGTTCACAAATAAGATAAATACCATGAAATGAGAATGAGTTCGAACATACTCATAAAACAAGGGTTTAAATTTATTATTCACTATTATTATCGAGCGTATAATCAATGTTATATTGAATTTATGATATCATACTAATGATTGTTTTATTTTTACCAAAAACAATAAATAATGGACTGTGATGATTGTCCACATCACCTTGTATAATAATGGATGATATGATAATTCATGGCTAGATCGATATTTTCTTCTCTTCTTCCAATGTTTCACTAAAATTCAGATTACATTTTAACTCTTATTAAACTCAAAAAAACTAAAACATCCGAGGAATGTGCCTTATTATAGGAATTTAGTGAGGTAGATGTTCCAACTCACCTTTCCCTATGTCAAACTCCATAAAATTATAAATCCTTCATATATCATAATATAGTACATTGAGTTGTTCCATGATGGTAAGAATTAAAATATATATATTTTATATCTACAAAATTTACACCTTTATTTAGGACTGTAATGATATATTGCGGTGTGGTCATTTTATCATCTAACATCTATTGTGTACCAATTACAATACGTATATTTTCCATATGAAAATATACATATATATTAAAATATATCCATTCACAATAATATCATGGAAATATACATTATATATTAAACATTTATAAAATAGTGTTTTCCATGGATTTCAACATCATGAAAATAAACAAACTTTTACATCAAAACAATAATATCTCACAACTTCTCATAATATTGTAGTCTCAATAATAAAACCCTATAGAGAATATCTTCATTGTAAAATGTATCATTCAATGGAATGATTTTAAATATGAAAAAAATACACATTTTGTTCAATAAATAATAGTTTAATGGGAAACTTCACACCATTATGTTATTAAATAACGGAAGTAATCAATATTTTTTTCTTCTCAGCAATAATTGGATACCATATCATCCATGAAGATGATTAAAATAAATAAAACAAGAAATTATTAATAAAACGTCTGAATTAATTCATTTATTATACTATTACTAATATTTTACAATATTGAAGTTACTTGGAATCTATATTATGGGTTAAAATAATGGTTTTTTTAATTCTATAACTCAAAATTTAAAGATCAACTAATAATTAAACAATTATCTATTAACCATGAAATTATAGATCCCACATTACTTTGACCATACACTGGGGATCGTAAAATATAACTCTCGACGACATCCCCCATTAAACAAGTCATAAAAAATCTCACACATACGATTTATTAGAACTATGTGACATAAAACATGATCTTGTACAAACATCAACTACCAACAATACTGAAATGTCAAGTACGACCTATGCTAATAGCTTAGTGGGGGAATGGGTGAATAAGCTTTCATCTAGTTTATACCATATTATAATTTCTATTTTATGTAATTAACACATTTCAATTTGTTCCAATTTTATCTATTGGTATTATGGTATATTTTAATTTTTTACCAAACAATAATAACAAATGAAATGAAAATATATATGTAGAGGATATAACTCCATATTTTTACCATGATTGACCATAGGTGGAGATTCCGACTCCCTAACGTGATCAAATATTTATCCAAATCATATATCCTTCACTATAATAATTTATAGATTAAAATGGTTATTTTAAATTGTTATTTGTACCCATGGAGGAAAGTAAAACATCATATAGATTCACACTGGGATGATATTTTAAGACATCCAAATAGTTTTAATAACTTTGGGTATCTTTATAGATCACTCTACTATTAAAAAATATTCCCTCTAAAAACATAAACTAAAACTCTAACATGTTATGGGATATAATTGTGTCCAACTACATGATCTAATTACATAACTATATAATCATAAAATTCCAATAACTCTTAATGAATAATTGAACATAGTCCAATATTATAGCATAGCTTTATATTCTATATATAGAATATACCCACATGTTTTTATCAAATCAATATAAAGATCAAATGATAATTATATGTAAAATATATCCTAAATATATAAATTCATCAACATCTATATAATTGACAATCCTATTATTGTTAATATATCCTTATTTTGTTCTTCATTATTTATCTTCTCAAAGATCTACAATTATAGATATCATATGGATTCATCTTACTTTTCCTATATTATATATATATAAAATATTCTTTATCAAATGATCATTATATCCTAATTATTTTATAATTTTATCATTGTTGTATTACTAGTTAAAAACACATAGATCCATGTCTTAGTAACTTTTTCTACATCTATTCATTTCTATTTATATATATTTCAATGTATATATATATTTCCAATTTAATATATCCACCAAGGTCACTATTCTAGAATTTATTTTATTTTTATAATATTCTCTTTATACGGGGGTCCTTCATTTTTTATTTCCCATTAACCTTAAATAGTTATCTCTTATAAAAGATATTAGTATCATTTTCAATTTTATATCTAATTTTATGAATAATGTTTTTTAAGAATAATCTACATGATCTATTACATCCTGTTTGAAAATTTTATTTTCAAAAGATACAAATAGTATTATACAAAAACCACCTTTTGTTTCAGTATTAAAATTTCCCAACAGTACACCATACTGTGTGGAACCTCATCTTGTAGTGTGAGAGAATTTAAAAAATTAGTGTATCTATTCTAATTGCACCAATAATTTTCAACAACATTCTTAGAACAATATCCACCTCAATGTCAAAAGTGATCATAAAGTTTATATTATATATTGGATTTTTTAGAATATATCTGGAATATTATCATTTATTTTTTTCATATTCTTGAATTTATAGATTAAAATATATTTAAATCTTTCATATTTCCTTATATTTAATCTAACATGAAATTGAATTATGATCTTATCATAAAAATTAAATTTCTTGAATAACATTATATTTTAGTTTTTTTTATGTTTTTATTAATGATCAAAAACATAATAATCTCCCAAATCATTTTCTATTAATAAATTAAATTATATATTTCATTATAATTATGAAAAATAATCCAAATAATGTACCATACAGACACCTCATTTATTATGTTGTCTTCATACTTTATTAAGTGTGTAGTGTTTATTTCATTATTAAAATATTGATGTTTAGTTCAATATGTGTTTTATAATTCTACATTATAGGGTTCAATGATCTAGATAAATTAACCTATTAGTGTTCAATATTTCTGATGGAATCCAATTATCACCAATCAAGGGTGTCCATTCATTAATAAAAATATATAAATTAAATACAAACATAATTAATCAATTTTTACATCATAATTCATTTAGGATGTATCATGACATATATAATTCAACTAATATAATTTTTATGGACATGTTTCAAAAAATTAGACTCTTTAAACACCATAATCATGGTAATGCACTATATTGGATAATAAATGTTGTGTACATAAAAAAATAGATTTACGTCACATAATTTATTAGAATAATTTAAAATAATTCCATAATTCATCAATGAGAATTCCTCACTAATTATAAAATAATTCATGTAAAATAAACCCCGATTGGATTCTCAATAATTCATCTATATTTCTCACAATATTATACATTCAAAATTGTGGCCATTAATGATATACATAATATCTTGTGTATCTCCATTTAGCAGGCTTCAATATCTAATTTTCCATATCATGTAAATTGTTTCAGACAATATTTCTCCACATTTAAAGTTTCTCATAGACATAAAGACCATATATGTAAAAATAAAATTATATTTTTTTATCATTGTGGGCTTTCAATTTTTTTCTCATCTATAATATTATCAATTCATTGATTTTATAATAGTATCCATCCTATATCACATATACCAAAAATTTATTGTTAGCACACTAATTCTCTGTTGGTGGATACTAACTACCTCACCCATAATAAATCACATATTAACATTGACAATAATAAAAATAAATCATCCTCTTCTAGAATAAATTTGGCTACATTCATCTCCCCTAGGTATTTGTTCAGAAAACTGTATATTATCATATATAAATGTTCCTATCCTTCCTCATTTTGATAATTAATGAAAGTATCAATATGTATTCTTCTACCCATTTCAAAATTAAATTAATAAAAATATTTTCCTACCTTTTTTCATCATCTTTGTATATTATTTTTTAAATCCATTGGATAAGGGAGATATAATTTTTTTATATGTAAGGCGATATCAATTTATAAAATCTATGTCCACAAAATATAACCTAGTGTGGAAAATCAAAGGGAAAATTCTTGACAACCAGGTTATCATTTAACTAATTGAAATTTGATACCAATAGTGTATTTCAATTCTCAATGGAGGTATACAATATATTTTAAAAATTCTAGGATATAACAAAAAATATAAAGACACATAAAAACCAATAAAGGGAATTTTTATTAGATTCGTATAAAATTATTAATAGTTACATACAATTGTAATATGATTTTTTATAAAATTAATTAATATGGTAATATTTTAAACACCCCTCAATAATAAATTTTCATCAATATAATAATGTTTTAAATATTTATTCAAAATTCAAAAAATATCATTAAAAGGATTCACTTTTGATAACTCCCCCAATTGTAATGATCTCCATACATCATTGATATTATAGTTTTCTACCTCAAATAATCGTTACGTATTTGTCATAATAGTGTAATTGTACCACATAGTATGTTATAATGAGAAACCATGATTCAAATTGAATTATTGTCTATTATCGATAATTAATTTATCAATTTAAAATCTACATCCATTATAATATTCATTAAAATATTTTTCATCATCTCTCATTTCTAGTATGCTTATAACTAAAAATAAGTGACATAGAAGAATCTTAAAAGCCAATTTATTTATATCACCACTGAGGTGTTATTTTCCTCAACTAAAACAATCAATTTTTTGTTATATAGTGTCTTGATCTCTCAAAATTTTATTTTTATTTAGGTTCAAACAAGAAATTTTTTTTAGTTTTTTTGTTTTCATTTTGGTTTTATAATTTTTCTAATGAGAAATTTTCTCTTACAATATTGAAATTTAAACATATAAATTTTTTTATCATTCTTCAATGGTTAAACATATTTTAGTTAGGATGGATAAATTTTGAATAACTACTTTCAAACATGATCATCATTAATTTGGTGTGTTGAGTCTGTGATAATTATATTCATAGTATCTAATGAAAATAATGATTTTCAATTTTATTTTTGTTTTGATTTTTTCATGAATCAATTGTATTCACTTGATATCTGTGAAACCTAAATTCCTTCAATATCCACAAAATAATAAATTTATTTTGATTTTCCCTCTTGTAGAATCCTATAATATTCTTTTTCAACATTTTTGATAACTAATCTAATTATACTATTTTATTCTTGAATTTATTGACTTTTTCATCTAGATTTATCTCATTAAATTATGTATTCCAATATGTTTTCTGAAATGATCCATGATGTGACATATACATCTATAAAATTATATCCAATTCCTCTTAGAATTTAAATGTTCCCATCTTTATTCTGGAATGTAATCTTATTTTCATTCTACATTGCTTTAGTGCTGACAAAATTTATCCAAAAATTCAAATATTTATTTTATAGACGTATTTCTCTCAATATATGAAAAATAATTTTGTATATATTATTTATATATAATTAAATATATCTACCCATAATTTCATGAATTATTTTATTTTTTAACATTATCCTAACATTACCACAATATATGGCCTTATCTCCAAAACACTTATGTAATAATATTGTCCATGAAAACTACAACCTTTCACAATTTTTATATTTTTATTGGATTAAATTTTTTTTCGCATAATATTTCGTTGCCTTTTTGGAATACACATGTGGAGGTTTTTTTAATATACTTCCTTGTACACTTGATATTTCTTTTGGTGAATTGAAATTTTCATTCATCCAATTTTTACATTTTTTAATTGATATCAGTGGATGAAAATAAAACATATTTATTAATAAATGAATCATTATGATGGATGAATACATTTTCAAAGAGACTAATTGTAATTTATCTCTAGTATACTTTGATATCATATTCCAACATCATGATTCTCCATAAAATAATAAATCACATTATATATTTCTGTATTTCCACATCTTTTAATTTTTTTGATGTAACAAACTCAACATCCTTACACTAGATATCGTAGATGGACCAGTCCCCACATTTATTCAAGAAAGCCTACACATACTAGAAAGTCTACCAACAAGTAGGGATTGACTAATGAGATGATAGTGGAGAGATTGTAACCTCATGTTTAGAGTATCAAAATAGTATATTAGAAAAGAATAAATAGACAAAATCAAATGTAGAAATATATTATTATAGAGTAATGTATTAATAATATAAATTGAATAATAAATTTCTAATGAACGTATACAACAATTCATAAATGTAATTATGATGATAAAAAATAGAAATATTATTTGTACTTCAAGAAAAAAAAATATTGAAATTCTAGAATACAAAAGGTAAATAAAATCCTCATGGGTGAATTCAAAAATAATGATGAGAATCTACTCAGTCATATGATCTTATGAACTATGTAAATTCATGATATCATGATTAATTATCCTTTGTCTAATGAACATGTTATTTATTTAGGTACCCTTGTGAAATAGCCTCCCAAGTAGCATGTGATATTTATAAACATTGGTGATAAAAAAATTTCACAATGTTTTTTAATTTTTTGAAGTCTAACCTTTTTTTAGAATAATGTTTTTAATTTTCAGGAATCAGACCCATTTCATTATAATGTGTTCTTTATGATTTTTTTATGATTTTGAATGTTATAAAACAATGATAAGGGGGTAAATTTAATGTTTTAATGAAATTTGTTATCCAGACATAGAGGATCACACTATTGAGAACAAGACTCAGAGTATCAGATCATTTATCGTAAGATTTAGATAATCATATTCAAAACAATGAGAGGTGAATATTGTTGTTTACTATAATCATTATTTTTCCATAATCAGTGAAATAATGAAGTCGATAAGTAGGAATGTATAATTTTTATGAGTATTGAATTTTCAAATATGATGAATATGTTTATTGATGAATTTGATGTTATGTGTTATAATTTTCTCAATATTTGAAAAATAAATCATATGAATCCATGGAGGATATTTTATTCTCAGAAATCATGAAAACTATCTTGATAAAATCATTTGAAAAATTGGATTAATATTAATTATTTTATTGGATAAATATGCACTAGAGTCATATGTTTTAAAAAGAAATAAAGTATTATGGTGATGATGATTGAACAATACTAATGTTTCTAACTAGGGTCAAAATTCATTCCATTCTATATTTGTTGGAAAATCATCATAAATGGATTTCCATCAAAATTGTAATTTTCATCACAATGAGGAATCTATAGGGTAGACAATAAGAAGTAATGTAAGTATGATTACATTTAGTTCAGAAATAAAGTCATATCATGATGAGATGAGAAATAAAGGGATGTCATAATTAGCTGATAATAAATGAAATATCGTAATGAGATGGAGATGAATAAAAGATCATAATGTGCTGATAATGAACAAAAGATCATGAATATCTATGAATGAATGGTAGATTATAATGATTTAAGAAATAATGGATGATCATAATGAGCTGATAAGGACTGTCTGATTGTAATGAGTTGAGAATGAAAGCAAACACATAATAGCTTTGAGAGAAAGGAAGATCAAAATAAACTAGGGATGATATATCATATTGATGCTCATGATATTAAATCTTACTGATGAAATGATATAATGTTCAAGATGAATAGTTATAAATAATATGCAAAATAATGTTCAAAATTTTAAATGATTGTGAAAAGATGTCAAACCTAGAAATAAATTTCTTGTAAATCATTGAGAAATATGTAGGTGATTGAATATGTTTATGATGAAGCTTTAATGAATTTTTTTTTTCTTTTTTGGAAATACAAGGATACTGGGGATGTTTTAAAGCTTCATTCACTTGTTTTTATGAGTCCCATATAAATAGTTTCTTATATAATGCATTTATTTTACCTTTTCTTGTAAATTCAAAAGGTAGAGAACTGAAAAACTCGAGGATGATGTTCCCATTAGACAAAGGAAGGTTGTAATACTAATTTGGGTAGAGTATGATTTTTGTAGACTAATAATGGTTTCAATGTATTGAGTCCATCATATTGATTCAATAAGACTGTGGGAGATTATACTGGGTGATTGAGAAGAGATTATATTTTTATGATTTACAATGGGAGGGTCATATTGAGCTTATCAGATTGATAGAATCAGAACCATCAATATTAGGTTGAGGATCTAGGAAGGTAATTTGTGGATAAAATATAACTAATCATTAATCATTTGTTTTGCATCAATTATTATTTATTTAACATTCTAAACTGAATGGAGTAAGTATAATCAATCATATCTAGAGTTTATAGTTGTTTGACAAGAGTTTTCACAAGTTTTATTCACTTATTAAAAATATTTAACATCCATATACCAATAGTATTATCTATGCAAAGAGTGTATTTTATCACACTGAAGCCAAACCATTGAAATATTATCTGAATTATAGGATTTAATAATTTTTTATGCATGAGAATTTGAAAAAATATGACAATGAAATAAATATTCACATGTTTTGGCAGTTATGTTTTTAAAAGTTATTTAATAATATTATAATGAAAAACTAATTTATATCCCCTTATTAGTAATTTTTAGAACCATTGAAACATTCACTGTTATTAGATCTTGGTTCCCTTTTTGAATCCTTATCAGGGATAATATCAATTCAATCAACCGTAGAGGAATTTCTACATTTTTTTAAAAAACATATTCATGATGAAAAAAATGATGATTTCTTATCTCCTATCCCTTAGTCTTCAATATGTTGAAGATGGTACTATTGGTTTTCCACCTATAGGAAATGATTCCCCTATGATGCACAATGATAAAAGAATTATATAAGTTGATGGAAATGGTATAAATTAAATCATAATGTTCTTATTATATAATTATTAACTGAAGGTGAAAGGTCTCAATATATTAAATAGTATGTGGGATATGATGGAACATATTTTTGAAAAAAATAATAAAAGAAATCCAGAAAAGGTAAAATATGGCATATAGTTAGTATGAAGGAATCCAAATGATATATAAAGAAACAATTAACGAAAATAAATTTAGAGTAAATGAAATTTTTGGATACATCAGAGTATTTACAGATTTCTTAAATGATTCTATAATTGTGAAGAATCTTTTGAAAAATATTCAGAACATGTTCCATTCATAAATTTCATCATTAGAATATAAGGATGACATATCGCCTGGTGAATTTAAAAACTTTATTTTTTATTATAAAATGATAATGTATACATTGTTGAAAAACAATATAAAGATGAAATTGCTTCTTAAGCTATGAAATAGTTGAAAATTCATCATGTTTACAATATTTATCCTTGTGCGTCTAATGGTAAATAAGATAATGATTTGAGTTATAAAAGTAGGTCTCTTATATCCAAGAACTATCAAATATGAAGAGGAATGCATAGAATTAAATTTAATCTTTAAGGTTTTGATTGTGGTGGAAGTAGACATTTTATTATGAAGTGACATGAAAATTAAGATTTTGAATATCGAGATGATTCAAATTAAAAACCAAGGTAGAAGATGTATTACAAAAATTATAAATAATAATATTCATCCAATTAACAGAAGAATAGATTTTCAGTAAACATGAGTTGTATATCAAGTAACGAATCTAAATTTGATTCAAATGAAAATTATTAATCTTAATATTAAGGGTCACAAAAGGATAAAACATTCATTTTAGATAATTTTAAAGCTAAAGACTCTACGAATAGTGAAGAAGTAGGAGATGAAGAATATTATAGAGAGTATTAGTTAAGAATAAAAATTATTGCATCTAGGTATTAAAAAATAACTTAAGAATGAAATTGGATTGATTAATAATGATTGTGAATCAGTTTTTTAGAGAATAAAATATTTCATCAATCAAAAGGATGAAAACATTTATAATACCTTATTTTACCAAATCTGAATTTCAAAATAGGGAATGATGGTTAGAGATATTAGTAAGAAGATGGACAATAAGACAAGATTTAATGAAAAAATATTGAGTCAAAAAATACCATAAGAATAATGACTGAAAACATCCATAATGACTTAGAAGTAAAATATGATAGTTATATAGTTAATGTGAAACCTCAAATCAATAATCAGGGGAAATCCTCCCCCACTAAAAATAATATTATTCATATTTTTATAATATTTATTATTATAAGAAACCTGTTTGGAATGTATGGGTAGATAATGGATGTGAAAAAACTATCACATCTACAAATTTCTAATACTTATGATAAAATTTACTCCAAAACAAGAGCATCTTAAGACAAGAATAAGTTATCAACCTCAATAATTCTTCTACAAAGTAATATATTACATCAATAGAAAATCATGATTTGATGGATATTATTGGTTTTATGAAATATATGGGTAAAAATATTATATTTATTAGATTATCTAGTACCTTCATAGAATATGGATTGTAAAAAGAAGAATGATTAAATTTACAAATCCACATGAAGTTAGGAAAGAAAAATATAATCATGTGGAAACCATCCAAGAAAAAATTTGAATTTATTGAAGAAGATTGTGGGCGATTTGATGACGCCCATCAGCAATTCAAAAAATTTATTACACACTTTGCAGAACCACTTTATTATGATAGAATAGATAAGTATAACGAGAATAATAATGTTAATGAAAAATATTTATTTACTATGACATATTTAGAATCATGTAAAAGGAATAATCCCTGGTTATTTGATAATTATATTTATTCACAAATAACAGGTAACACAAAAATATGAAAACATTGTGAATTTCATGGTGGTGGATACATTTCTTTTGGTAATGATAGTTCCTTACAAATAAAGAGAATCTGAAAGGATGATATTGAGGATGAAATTATGAAATCTATAGGTGTTTTTTACGCGAAAAAATTTCATACTATAAGTCAACTTTGTTAAAATGGAAAAGAAGTAATGTTGATAAATGATTCTTTTGTTTTCAAAAGTATGAATGGTAAAAGGGGTATTATAAATATTTGATGTACCCAGGGGATATTTATCCAAATAGGAGAATTTATCCACAAATTCTACTTATGTTTGAAGATGTAAATAAAATGTGAAACCAAATACTTTTCTAATATAGATAGAAAAATGGGGGGAAAATTCTATCGTTGATGTTATCAAAAGCACTAAAGAATAGAAAATAATTTAAGAATATGTTTGTATTACTTGATAAAAATAATGAATGACTAATAAAAGTCATAATAGAGTTTCTAACTCATATACTAGACCTTGTAAACATTTTTTTATGATTTATGTGGATTAATGAAACATAAATCAATAAATTAGAATTAAACATTATATCTATTTTTGATCATTTCAATCACATGAAAAAAATTATATTTTTTATCAAATTTTAGATGACGTGGAATTGTTTAGTATTTTCCGCAATGAATTTGAGCATGAAATGATGGACTGTAAATAATTATGAGAAGATATAATGGTAGAATATTCAATTATAATTATATACACATTTATCTGTGAAATCATATAATCAAACAATAGTATAGTACTCCATATACTCCATAGAAAAATCGAGGAAGAGGAAGAAATTATATAAGTATGGTGGAAATGGGGATAAGTATGTTTATAGAATACAAGAATAAAACTTTCTATTAGAGGGAAGATATTATTACAACAACACATTCTAAAAATATATTCTCATTGAGGCCAATTTCCAACATATGTCCTTATGAGATGTTGTATTTCAATAATTACTTCATTGAAATACTTCAATGTTTATAGAATTGAAAGTTTTCTGGAAGTCAAAAATTTAGATCATGTAATTTTTTATGAGAAACTAGTGGAAAGAACATTTATTGGTAATTTAAAAAATGGTTGATGTAACAAATTTGGAAAACATGTTAAAAAATATCAGTGGACTCATATGACGTGAAGGTAATTGAGAATCAAAATTCAATAAAGAAAATTTGTTTTGAATACAAGAGATGATAAAATGGATATTTCAAAAAATAGTTATAGTTAGTGAAACCAAACTTATCAATATTAAGATGAATCAAGATATGGGGGGAATTTATGTAGGGAGAGAACCCTTGAAAATTACTACCTTTAAAAACATGTAGATATAGAAAAAATATATTGGAAATTAGAAGGCTCCTAATATGACAAGATGAATGTTGAGATTAATAAATCATACATTAAATATCTAAAATGTAAAATCAAAATTAGTTTTATAGAATATTCAACCCAATGAATGGGTCGATGCAATTTATAATGGGTTTGATCATATTGAAAAAAATGAAATATAGTAACTTGTTTCACAGAATGAAAATAAAAATGTTATCAGAACAAAGTGGGATTAGAAAAACAAGTAACATGATGAAGGAAAAGTTTCAGGAAATAAATTCAGGATTAATTGTTAAGGCTATTCATAGGTGGAAGGTATGGATTTCGAATAAATTGTTTTCCCAATTCAATGACTACAAGTTATTAGAATGTCTAAAGCTGTTTTCACACGTCAAAATTATAATTTTTATCAAATGGATGTAAAATCATGTCACATAAATTAGGAGATTGAGGAATATATTTACATTGAACAAAATTGTTTATTTCTACACGATGAGGATGAAAAAAAAATTATAAAAAAATAAATCATTTTATTGGAAAAACTTGATCCCCGTTCTTGGAATACAATACTGGAAATTTTTTTATAATGTAGAATTTTCTTACAGAAAAAGTTGATAGAAACCATAATGTAAATGTTTATCACTGTAAAACTATAATTTTAATTTATTATATTGATGATATAATTTTAGGTGGAGATGATGAAAAAGTTTGTAAATAGTTTTATGATCATGTTATTGATGAAATACCATTTTTTATAGTTATTTACCTTTCCATTATGATTATTTCTAATTTAGTCAAGATATATTATGTTGTATATAACTCTTAATGGAAATATCATCTAACTGATTTATTTGTTTTTATTTCCATGGCATACAAATTATAAGGCCCCATCATTAAAAAATATATATTATATTCACTATATTCAATAATTTGACTTTTATTTTACATTAATGGTCTTTTCAAGTTTATATATATAGATAATTAGGCCATAAAATCTTATATAACAACTTAAATATTACAAAATATACACTTCTAATCACTATCTATTTTTTTATAACACGGTTGCGTAATGGTAAAACATCATTACTGTTCCTTGATCACGTCTTTTACTCTATCCTTCATTAAATCCTAATAAAAACATTTCAAAAACATGTATGAGCATAAAATGATCAGTAATGGATACACAAATAAGGGAAATTGTTAGTAGTATGAAAACAAGTAAACCGTAAATACATTATCATAATGTAATACTCATTTCTGTTATGAATTTGAAAATACACTTCAATGAATATAAGATCAATGATTAACCTTTTGGTAATAAAAATTACCATAATACCCATAGAAATAAAATATATGATATATAGGTACCATGGGACATAATCATACATAATTGGAATAATTGTATAATAAACATCCACACATTACAATTAATGGAATATCCATACAGTCGACTTCCATACCCAATGCATTGGAGATTATAATGTAACCTCTCATACTTTTTTTTATCATGGAACCACTCAACTTTGGTTTTTACATGTAACCCCCCTTCATTGTTTTATCATGTAACTACCCGTCAAATGTCGAAGTGCCATTATATAAACAAAACACATAAAAGATTGTAATTATCAAAAATCCACACATAATATTTCATTTGAAATCATAAGAAATATATACTATCCATTTTAAAAAACAATTTAATATATTTAATAAAGAATCATTGAATCAAAGTGTCCAATACATCATTGAAATTTTTGAATAAAATTAATATTTTAAAACATTTAATAATGATATTTTTAAATTAATGTGACCCACACCACATTGAAACATTTAAGAGATATTATCATTTTAAAACATTCATTTCCATATTAGAATATACATAAAATCCATTTTTAATACAGGGTCATGAAATATTATGTTGTAGAATAAGAAATCTTTAATACATTAAAAATGATGTTTTAGTTAAATATGCCTTTCCACATGAGAAACACTTGAATAAAAATCATTATGAAAGAAAACTAAATAAAACATTAAAAATTATAATATATTATATTTCCTGATATAATTTTTGAAAAGGGCTGTATATACACCATATAGGATAATAATGCTGCATAACATCAATAGATGCTATAATGAAAAAAGATTGAGGAAAAGTCCCTTACAAAGATAATATAATTAAACTAGGGATAAATCAATGAATTAATTCTGTTTCAAAAATATAAATACAACCAATATATGTGAATATTCATTATCAAACAATCATTGTTCATTCTCAAATATTCTCAAAAAAATAAAATCAATGATGTGGATATTTAATTCAGTAAATTGTTATTGACTTAAGATTTCCCTTACCACGAGTCCAGATTTTCTCATACATTATCTTTCATCCATAATAATAAACTTAGATTAATATCAACATTCATTATACCCTTTTTGAATCTTATTATTACTTTTATGTCAATAGTTACAATGTATTAAAATTACCCAAATTTTTCTGTTCTTATCCAATATTTTTCCTATACTCGGTACTTGAGACAAAACTGATCTTGTTTTGATGTAAATAGCCATTTTTTTTCCAAAATTCCATCCTCTCAACAATATAATTCATGATATAAATATCAGATATATCCATTATATACATATATATTTTTAATAATCTGTAATATTTATAGATAAGAAATGATATTTATCATTCATGTAGATGGTAGGACGTGTATATACATGAATGCGACATTAAATTCATTATCATATTAAAAGAAAAAAAAATTATATTATATAATTGTATATAATAGTAACAGTATTATATTAATGACTTATTTTTATCATATATTTATTAAAATCATCTTTTTTATGAACCATGTATAGTAGGAATGTGTCATATCTCTTTGATGGGGTAGTATTCCACACATCATTAGACAAAATTTTCTTATTAAAACAACATGGAAAGTATAAAAGAAATGGTCTAAATAAAAATATCATAAGTATAGAAAAAAATTAAATATAATATATATCATATGTAAAAAACCAATTCCCATTTTAATTTCCATCTTGAGAGGTGGTTTGAGAAAATTTACCAATCAACGTTTCATGAGGCAGTAGTTCACCATACACTGAAACAGTATATTCAATACCGATTAGTTGGAGGTGTGGGTATGCGTATATCTAAACCATAACATAGAAAAATCCATATATATTTATGATACTAGTTTTTTTCAAGTCATATAATAAGAAGAGTTTAGGAAGTGGAGAATGGAAATGAAGCAAAAAATCATGAGGGGAGGAGTTACCACTTAATTGGGTGAAATATTTTGGTTTATACAAAAAGTATTCAATGGTATACATTCTTCAATTTGTTAGGATTCTAGGATAATGAGAGGTATTTTAAAAATATTTTTTGGTAGGTATTGGTAAAACATAAGGTTTCTTAAAGTGTGATTATTGGAGAAGAGTGGGTATCTTTTCATAGGAGATAGAAGGGGAACCCTTGGAAACACATAAATTATTAAATTAAATTAAATTAATTTTTTAATTAAATTGTCTCTCACATGAGAAATTTTGAATACAAGATGAGTATATTTATAACTCATATCATCAAATAATTTAATAACCTAGTTTTCATGAGCCCTACCTTTGAGAAAATATTGTGTTTGTAGTGTTGTTAGGGGTCATGTGGCATCTTGCATGGGAGTTTTCGCAAAAAAAATAGGTTCCATGAAATGATTCAACTGAAATGGGGGCACTATTTTGGTGACAGTGGTCAGGGTGGCACTGTTACGGTTACATCGGTAAGGGTGGAATCATTACAATAGAACATTCATGGCCACATAGTCACAGTCACACCATAATAGCTGCACCGTTAATGTGTCTTTCCAAACAGAGTCATACTCCCTTGCCCAGTTTCCTGTGGTTTTTCAGTTTCTCCCCAATAATGTATCTTTTGACATAATGATGTTTTAATAACTTTTTAAAGGACATATAATTCTAGTAAATTATATTTTCAATCCCATGAGTCGAGTGAGACTTTAGTTACAGAAATATCTGGCCAATTTCCAAGGTGTCACACTGTTGAAACATTTTAGATTTTCACCCATGTTAGGCATTTTTATCTGTTTACATGTAATATATTAACGTAAAACCATTATCTTTACAATTTTAAATGTGAATTTTTAAATCATAAATAATCCAAATGTGTGAAATCTCCCAACCACATGGATGGTACATGTTTCGATGTTTATGTACATCTCAATAATCTCAATTATTTTAGGTTTTGGCCTCTCCTTAATCCCATATCCTCAATTTATAATTATTTTCAGTTTTACTATGTGCACTAATAGACATACCCCAGAGTTGAATTGTGTGCCTGTTCATGATCCCTTACTTCACATCCTTGATGCCCTTAGGTTTTCTTTTCAAGAATGTTTCACATCCTCAGTTCTTGGTGCGAGGATAAAACGTTGATCCTTGGATCATCTCTCTTTATTGTGCATAATGTGGGGGTGGGTACAATGGTGTACCCTCAATACATAGATGGAACAAACCATTAACGAAGATTATAAATCATTTGTTAAATTTTGAAGGGGTGGTAATGTTGATGATGTTTTTTGTCTAATACCTTATTATTGATGTTGTGAATTTTATGAGATTATGTCCACCGAAATTTGGGGTCATTGGTTGTCTTTTTATGTTAAATAATGAAACTCTATTTTTATGTAAAATCTTGTGATTGAATGATTATTCCATTAAAACTAGTTATTCAAGTAAACATGGATAATTTAATAGATTCCCAATGAAAAAGAATCATAGTGTGATCTCCCTCGTTAATGAAACATATTTATGGAAAACAATAAATGCTGTTGGGAAATTTTCAAAAACATATTTTCTTTGCTCTGGTAGTATGTGAGGTTTCTCTACATGATTCCTTGTGGGGTGACATTGAGAAGAATAGAACCTCTAGTTGATGGGTTGTTGGTTTGTGAATCTGAGGAATTGTGGATCTGGAATGTTGGGGTCTAGATTGGTTAATGTACTTAAAGGAATCTCACGGATCCATTTTATAATTGTGACTTTAGTAGATAATTGGGTTTGAATTCTTAAATTGTTTCTTTCCGTTTTTTATTTCAATAGGTTTCTTGGCCTGTGGTATTGCATGTTAGTTTCTTGGTAGTGGAGTAATTTTTTAAATGGAATCACTAGAACATGAAAACAAGGTTGGTATTTATGGGGATACCATTTTCCAAGAGTGGGTTGTGTTCTAGTTGTGTTTGTGGTACATTATTTCATGTAGGTATAGAAACAATGTAGTTGTGAATGATTTTATGGTCTATATCAGGACCCTTAGGTTGGGATGAGTGCTTTTTTAACTATAGTTTTATAATTCTGATATTATTTTTCTTATACACATCCCACCCATGTTGAGAAATTTTTTCCAAACACCCCCATATCATGGGGAGTGTGTTTTTTCCCACATTCATATGAGTTACTAGTTATTATCTCATTTATTCTCCCTCTCTCAGGTATCTCAAGATTCTTCAACTAGCTGTGAGAGAATAATGTTCATTATGGACCAAGAATCATTGGATGTGGTGTGTTGTGTTGGTTAGTCAAGGTGTGTATGGGAAGGTTTGTTTCCTAAGTTTCTTGAGGATGAAGCCCAAGTGTCTTTGGGTGTGGTAATGGTTGTTATGTCCTAGGGGTCATCGAGCATGGTCGTGGTTGTTCTGGACCTGGTGTCTTTGGGAGTGGTAGTGGTTTTTGGGGCCCTAGTATCTGTTGGTGTGAT
Organism: Viscum album; assembly: GCA_963277665.1. Taxonomy (NCBI): domain Eukaryota; kingdom Viridiplantae; phylum Streptophyta; class Magnoliopsida; order Santalales; family Viscaceae; genus Viscum; species Viscum album. Next base: position 68,670,277 of record OY728128.1, read on the forward strand.
GTGTGGTTGTGGTGGCCCATAAGGTTGTTTTTGGGGTGGAAGTAGGACTATAGTGGAAACTATGGGGGGGGGGGGGGGGTTTGACATGCAGGATGTACTAAATAAGTAGTGGGAAACCGTTGTGGGTTTCTGAAATATCTATTTCTTATTTCTATTACATTACAAGAAATAATTTTTTGGGATTGTGCCATGGTGATGCTGGGTAGATTATTTCATTACTAGACATTTTGGTTACCTCTACATTCTCAAGGGGTATTAGAGTGTCTCCCCACATATGCAAGAGATATTTTTGTTTTTTCAACTGAGTATACCTATATACTCACCCTACATATATATAATTTCTTTTAGATTTCTAGGAGGAAATTGAGGACCATTCCATACCTTACCTTCTCGGGATTCGGGAGTTGTCATTAATTTTTTTTTCATTATTTGTTTACATTTCATTAGGGAATTATTGTACATTGTATCTGTTTATTTTGAACGTTCTTATGGGAATGGATTTTTGGCTTTACATTTACATTCAATTTTTGGAGGTACTGGGATTTTCCATCTTATCTCCCGATCCAATTCTACAAAAATGATAATACATTTCATATTATGTGATATTTATAAACCATTGGTTCTATTAGACACTATGGGGCATATTAATGGTGGGACCTGTGGGTCATTATCTCTCATTCAACATGAAGAATGAAGGGTCTGGCAGTTTGTCATCCCTTCCATCATCATGGTGAAGGTTGACCACGATAGAATCGTATTAGAGGTGATTATTGAGAGATATGTTGGATTTCATGGTTAGGAACAATGATAATTTCATGGTATGGTAGGTAGATAGGGTTATGCAATCATGGTACGTAATATAGGCCAAAGAAGACTAGCTAGGACATAGAATTTTAGGTCCACCCCTGTGAAATGATTAAAGGATATGTATATACCAAATATCCATGTGAGGCGACCCTGATTTCAGGGTAGAGACCCTAGGAAGGGTACATGAATCTTGATGACTTGTGTTCTTATGTGTCTTGGTTTTTTTTGTTGAATTCAAAATGATTAAATTTTTTTTTGAAAAATTTAAAATAAATATTTTACATTGAACGTGCTTAGGAATTCCTTGCATACCTTTCAGTTATGGCCCTCTGATGACATCCATGAGTAGTAAAACTGATTGAGGCCCTTGAGGCTGATCTGGTCAAACAGCAGGGGACATACCAAGAGAAACATGATGAAATGTTGAAAAAGAATCTACGTTTAGTCCAACAACATACCCTCAAGAAATATGAGTTAAGTGCTTTTGACATGGAGACAGAAGGCCTTCATGAGGATATAGAAATAACATTTACCTTAATTCATGCACTGAGGGAGTAAGGGGTTCTTTTGGATGTCACATAGATGATGGGACCAATAATTCAATGGTGGATGCTCTACCTCGGATAGAGGATATAGACATAGGTTTTGTGGACTGACTTCGAGAAGGAGTTTCAGATGGAATTTCATTCTTCTATCATGAAGGCTAAAAAGAGTCATGAGATTCTATACCTATAGAATGGGGGTATGTTAGTAAAGGGGGTTGGATCAGGATTAAGGATCCCTATCATTTCACCCTAGAACTCTTCCCAGAAAAGGAAATTTAGGAAAAGTGCTGATAGGATATACTCTGACAAAGCCTGCAGTACGATGTAACACTATTCACTTCACTAATGTACACGGAGGGTTTGAAGAAGGAGGATGTGGTGGAGAGGATGAAAACGCTGGGAGGTGTGACACATGAGGGGGTCTTGTTGAGATTGTCAAATGGTACGGTCGTTAGCATCAAGACTATAGAATCAGTGGAGGAGGGCAGGTCCAGTGCCCGCCTTAGCAGTAGTTGTTTCTAGCTAGACCTTCTTAGCAGCTGTAGTAGTAGGAGAAGCGAGCTACAACTCCACCAAGGGAGGAAAATCATGGAGGAGGATGCGCTGAAGGAACTCTTTAGGGCCCTCAGATAGGGAATAGTTTTGGGAGGCCACTGACAACCAAGAGAACAGAAGCTAGGGGTGGACAATTAATCACCATGGAGGTAGCAGTTCCAGCAGGGCCTAAGGTCATAAGATGTAAAATCATCTTTCTTATTACTCTTTCATGTGACTTGTTTGATTCAGCATATTCTCACTCTTTTGTTTCACCCTTTCGAGACCATACCTTTTGACTAGACGTAGAGTGACTCTCTTTTCCCCTAATATTGACCACACCATTTAAAGCTCAGACCGGCCCAATTGATGTTTTTTAAGGATTCAGCATGATGTTGGGACCAAAATAGTTCATTGGGGATCTCTTTTTGCTATCAATGTAGGCATGTGATATCATCCTTGGTGTTTAATTTTTGTTATCTATGAATGTTATTATAGACATCTTCCTAAGAAGGTTTGTGTTCTCATATGTAGGCGGCCCACGTGAACATTCCATGGTGAGCTGGGCTGCGTGGAGGGAAACTGACGAGTGGAGCCCATTCCTTCCTTATTAGCTGAGATGTCAATGGAGTCAGAATTCACAAAGATGGTGGATGTCTCAGAGATTGATTGTTAGATCCTAGATTCCTTCCTTGAAGAGGTTGTGACTCTTCCACCTCGACGTAATTTTGAGTTATAAATAGACTTACAACTTGGCGCATGTCCAACATCAATGGATCCCTATCAAAAGTCACTTTATGAGTTGTGGGATTTATGGATTCAAGTTGATGACCTGATGAATAATGGTTTTATCTGACATAGCGCACCTCCATTGGGTGTTTCGGCCTTGTTTGCAAAGAATGAAAATTGTGATCTCATGTTGTGCATAGACTACCGAATTCTTAATTGACTAACGAAATTTTTTTTACCCCCTCCCATGGATCAACACCCTTTTTAACTAGTTTATGGGGGAGGATGGTTCTCTAAGATCAACATACATTTGGGATATCACCAGGTGAGGGAGAATGAGGGTGACATTTCAAAGACTAATTTCAGGTGAAGATATGGGCATATTGAGTTTGTGTTCATGTTGTTTGGCATTACGAACACACTAGCCATGTTCTTGGAGCTCATTGACGATATCTTGATCAATTAAATATCATAGGAGGATCACACCGAGCCCCGCGGGATATTATTGGAGGTCCTCCAACACCACCACATCTACAAGAAGTTTTCTAAGTGCTAGTTTTTGACCTGAGAGGCACACTTCCTTGGATACATGGTGTCCTGAAAGGGTTTATAAGTGGACCCGATGAAGAATGACGTAGTTGTTTTTTTTTGGGCAGAACCCAAGATATTGTTAGAGGTTCATTGTTTCTTGGGTCTAGTAGGTTACTATTAGAGGTTTTTACCTGAATTCTCATCAGTTGAAGAACCTTTGATGGCCTTTTCCAAGGACCGTACTGTTGCGGAATCGCCAGGAGAAACTACGACAGAGACGAGGAAAAAAACTAAAAAGAAAGAAAAGCACAGGACAGGACAATTTATGTGGTTCGGGAAAAATCCCTACATCCATGGGAGAGGCAGAATTTCACTGTGATTCGGGAGCACAAAATTACAGAGGATTTCCAACATGAAACCCTAGCCCGAAATGAGCTATTAAACAAATGGAGAAGACGATCACTATTAAAAAAGTGGTCTGCGTCGCAACAGTGAACGAAGGCTGGATATGTCAAAAATGCTACAGTAAAGATGACCCCGAAGTCCACACCGCTACAGTGCCTGTCGGTGTCGGTTGGTCAGCTCCGCTACAGTGGTCAGCATTTGCTACAGTGCCGGAAGCGCTAAAGGAAAGCTCGACCCACGACAGTTGCGGGCCACAAGCATTCGGCCCAACCGGATCGGGCAACACCAATCCAACACGTACTTTTTTATGGAGTGAGCAGTGCAGGGAAGCATTTAGTTATCTGAAGGGGAAGTCGATCATAGTCCAGGTGCTGAGGCTTCCAGAGGAAGGGGTAAATATTGAATTGTTCAGTGATGATTTTATTCAAGGATTTGGGTGTGTTATAATGCAGCAGTGGGGATTGATCTCTACTAGTTCTAGGATGTTACATCCTCATGAACGCAACTATGCGACACCTGACCTTGATCCTATATCAGATTTGTTTTCATTGTAGTTTTGGGGGAATTACCTCATCCGAGAACAATCCGTAGTCTTCGCAAATCCCAAGAGATTGTGGTATGTATTATCCCATCGAGACAATAACATGAGAGAGCATAGTTGGATGAAGTTCCTTTAAGTTTAAGATATCTAATACTTCTACACCTTTGGAAAAAGAAATGTGGTCACCGATGCCTTTAGCAGGAAGTATTAGAGGAATGTGTTTTGGGATTCAAAAAATCCCTGGAAAGTAATGGAGGATTTGGCTTCCTTGCACTAAGATGTAATGGTAGAGTGTGGTAGTGGTTGTCTATTATTGATGAAAGTGCATTCTTCCTTATGACTACAAGAGGAGGAGTCTATGTAGGGAGACATGGAGGTTGATGTCATGTGTGATTGATTTATCTTGGGGTGATTCTCTAGAAGGATGGTTGAAAGACGGTCAAAATATGATTTTGATTCATAGAAAGTTGTTTTTCATGGTTGAAATGAGTGATATTGTTCTCAATGAGATCCATAACTCAACGCTAGTGGTAATCCCAGGAGTTTCCAAGATGTACTAGGGCCTGATGGATCAGTTTTGGTGGCCATGCGTGAAGCGGGATGTTGTAGAGGATGGAGAAAGGTGCCTCCTGTGTCATAATGGTAAGGCTAAGAACCATGTTTGGGGCGGTCAGTGGCTGTTCATAGAGTTTCCAAAATGGATGTGAAATTATGTCTTGATGGATTTTTTCATAGGGCTACCTAGAGTTAAGGGGAGTTGTGATGCCATCTTGGTAGTGGAGGATCAGTTGATGAAATCGGGTCACTTCATAGAAATTAAAGAGTCAAGAGAAGTGGATTCATTGGCCCAATTGTACATGGGTGAAGTTGTGCGGTTGCTTGGATTTCTCAGAACAATAATTTCTTAACAGGATACACTCTTTACTTCATGATTCTATAGGGTTTATAGTGTGATTTCAACACCCAGCTTTGCATTAGCACTGCTTTCCCTCCTTAAATGGATGTGCAGATAGAGTGGATCATCCAAACATTGTATGATATGTTGTGACCATGTGTTTTATACTTAGGAGGATCGCATGTATGAAAACTGTATCTGAAATATATTTCCTACATAAAAATATATCACTCTACAATTGGCATCACTCTGTTTGAATCCTTGTTTTTAAGGTCGGGTCATTCGCTCAAGTGTCGTACCATGGTTAGAGAGGAAGGTGTTCTTGGCCCAGAGGTAGTTCAGAGCATGACATAGAAGGATCATCTTGTCTATGAGAGGTTAAAGGAAGATCAACCCCAGAAAAAGTAGTATGCAGATCATAGGAGGAGATCCTTGGAGTTTGAGGTTGGGCACCACGTGTTCTTATAGGTATCCCCTCAGCGTGGGCACTAGAGGTTCGACAGGGGGAGTAAGATGACTCCCACATTCGTCATAACCTTCATGGTGTTTTTATAATATAGAAATGTCTCATATCTGTTGGTGCTACCACAACCACAATAGAGGATCCATGGTGTCATCCAAGTGTCTCCACACTATTAGTATCTACACGATGACTCACACATCCACTATTGGGAAGAGATAGATATATAGGAAAATGTGACAATCATGGAGTGAAAATTGACAATCGTGGATTGTGAGGAGAATGTGTTTTGTGGGTGGACCATTCCCTTTGTTCATGTGTGGTGGAGACATGGTTCCATCAAGAAGCGTACCTGGGAACAGGTTCCATTTATGTGTTCCACGTACCCAGATTTTTTTTTCATTTTGATCTTGTCTTTTCATTGTGATTTTATATGATGTAATGCTTGACCTTGTTTTCTATTAGATTGGTTATTTCAATTCTTATATAAATTATTATGAAAAGTCCCAACTCTTGTGATGGGAGGGCCTATGTTCTAATCAAGACACATTAAGGTGGAGGTTATTAAACACGTACGGGCGAGTCAGTCCTACCCAAAGTGGAAAGTATCATTACATGGGGTGAAGGGAATTCCTAGTCAATATGTTTGGATGGTGTGACCTTTATATGTATATCTATCTACTTATGGATGGGGAGAGGTATTGTTCATATAATTTTTCAGTATGAGGAAGATGTGTTTCTTGATGTCAAGGTCATTTTTTGGATTTCAAATGACTCTAGGGTGGATTTTCCTTAATAGGTATCATAAAGGGTGGTTGTTGTAACCACTATCTTTTCTTCCGGTTTACAATTGAAATCTTAGGAATGAGAATAGTTTGATAGTTATCTTTTTTAACAACCTGGTTTCCCTGATCCCTTCTATTGTGAAAATTTATTGTTTGTAGTGTTATTAGGGGTCATGAGGATTCTTGCCCAAGTGTTTCCCAAAAACTGAGATCCACCGATATGGTGGCACTGTTATGGTGACACTAGTGATGGTGGCACCGTCACAGTTGCACTATCATGGTGGCACTTTCATGGTGGCACTGTCATAGAGGCACCATCATGACTTCTCTCTCATGGTCACAACATCATGAACACACAATGGCTGTCACACCACTTATGGAGGCACCTTTATGATGTCTTATTAAATAGTGTCACACCCATTTTCCCAGTATCCCGAGTATTTCCTGTTTCTGCCAATAATCATATCTTTTGTTGTGTTTTTTTATTTGAATTTTCATTGAAATTTAATGAAAATAAATGACATTTTAAATCCAAAAGAGTCGGGTGTACCTACGATTACCAAATTGTGTGGCCTTTTTCCTAGGTGTCACACAATAGACACGTTTTACAATTTGTCACTTGTTACATTTTTTTTCCTATTTAAAGAAAATTTATTAACTAACCCCACATTTTCTACACCATAACTTAGGAGAATTTTTAAATCTCAATTAATATTAAATCATGAATCCTCCCATCCGCATGTTCATGCCACATTTCGACTTATAGTTACTTCCAAATCATCTACATGTCTTTAGGATCTAGCCTCTTCTCATGTCGAGATCATCTCTTCCAAATTCCTTTATGTTTCTCTGTGTGCATGTAGTTCCTTACCACTAAGAAAAATTGTGTGCCCGTGCCAGAGCCCTTCCCTCTCATCCTTGAATCCCTCATGTTTTCTATTCTTATGATTCATGCATCTTCGGTTCATGGCATTTGGGTAATACATTGATCCTTTTATCATCCAAGTAGGGGTTCCCTTTATCTCTCTTTATTATGAATCTAATTGGGTGGTTATGATGTTGTTCCCATGGGACGTAGATGAAACAAACCATTAACGAATATAATATATGGTATATTAAAGGATCAAGAGGTGGGAATATGGATGTTGTTGGATGTGTTAATCACATAAACATGGTTAAGTGAATGGATTCGTGATGAATAAGACACCATGTGTGATCAACCCAGTTAACCAAATAGAAATAAGGAACTTAATAAACGGTGTTGTCCAAATTTTAAGTCATATTTGGTTTGATCTTGTGGAAAGTGTGGTTTCCCTGTTTTATGCATTTTGGGGTGACGTTGAGGGTAATGGAACATCTTGTTGATGGGTTGTTGGTTTATGAATTTGAGGCAGCATGGAGCTAGTATATTTGTGCTTAGATTGGGTAGAGTACTTCGAGGGATCTCTCGAATCCCATTTTTTGTTGTGAATTTACAAGAGAGATGGGTGTGAATGCTTAAATTGCTACTTGGATATTTTTCCTATAATGGTTTCCTTGACCTGTGGTTGGGCCCATTAGTTGGCCAGTACTGGAAGAATATTTAAAATAGAATCTCTTGAACTTGATAACAAGAATGGGTTTAATGGGGAAATTGTTTTCCTAGAGTGGGTTGTGTTCTAGTTTTGTTCGTGGTGCATTTGCGCATGTAGGGTTTGGACCAATTGTAGTTTTGTACTGGCTATATTTCGGCTTTGGGAACCTCAGAATGAGATGAGTGGTTGGTTTCATATTTTTATAACATTTAGTTCTTGTTTTTATTATACACCCCCACCCATTTTGAGCACTCTGTACCAATCACCGCCATCTCACGGGGGAGGGTGTTTTTTCCCACATTCCACTAGTGAATGGTTATTAGATCCATTCTACTCCATCTCCCAGGTAGCTCATGATTATTTGGGCTGAAAATGACAACCTAAGGTTCATTATGGACCATGACTCTTCCGGTAGGGTTTGTTTTGGTGGTTGGCCCAACTGTGTGCGGACAAGTCTGTTTCTTAAGGGTCTTTAGGATGAGGCACATGTGTCTTCGAGCGTATTAGTGGTTTTTATTGCCCATGTATCTTTGGGTGTAGTAGGGGTTGTTATAGCCTAAGTGTATTCAGGTGTGATAGTGTTTGTTCTTGCACAGTTGTCTAAGGGTGTAATGTGTGGTTTCGGTGGCATGTAAGGTTGTTGTTGGGGCATTATTGGGACTATAGTGGAACCTGTGGGGGAGTTATGACGCATAGGATGTCCTAAATAACCAGTGGTAATGTGATGTTGGGTTCCCAAATATCAATATTTTTTTACTATTACATTACATGACTTGAGTTATTTGGGGAGTGTACCATTGTGAGGTTCGGTGGATAGTTTCCTTGCTTTGCATTCTGGTAAACTCTACTTTCTCATGGGGCATTAGAATGTCTCCCCACTTCTGAATGAGAGCATTTGGTTTTCCCTACCGAGTATACCTATATACTCACCCAAAGAATATAAAATTTAATTAATGTTTCTAGGAGTACTTTGAGGTCTATGAAAGATCATACTACATCAAGCTTCGAGAGTTGTCATCGCTGTTGTTTTATATCATTTGGTACAATTCATCAAATACTTCTTGTACTTTGTATCAGTATATTTTTAACATACATATGGGAATATATTTTTTTCTTTACTTTTACTTTAGATTTTTAGAGTTACATGGGATTTACCATCGCATATCCCGATCATGTTGTATAGAAATGGTAATTCCTTCCATATGACATGAGTTTTTATACCCTTGGTGCTAGTTTCCACACTGCGGGAAATTGAATGCGGGACATAGGGGGTTATTAACTCACCTTCAACATGAAAAAGGAAGGGTCTGTAAGTTTTTTTGTCCCTTCCCTCATCTTGGTGAAATACATTCATGACAACTAATTTTTAGACATGCATCTATTTTCTTTTAAACCTCATCTTTTTAGTTTACCCATAATTATTATATTATAATTTTAAATGTGGCAACAACAATTTAATTTTAAATAGGATATTATTTTTAATTAATTAGGGTAAATTTCCCGTAATTGGACATTCAATTATCATTTAGACCTTATCATAGTCACTTTGTGATTTTAAATGATTTTTGGATTTATAATTAATTTACTAAATAAACATATTTATAAAACATAAATTATGTCAATTTTTACAATATTTGTTATATTGAATTTAAATAAAATCTAAACATAGATATTTCCACAATAAAAACCAATGAAAAGACTTATAACATGTTCTATTCACTTATAAATATTGTTGATGATGGAAATTATGTTAGGTAATATTTATTTAAATAATGGTATTTTCTTCTATTTGATAACTCATTAATAAAGAAATCACTCCATCGATGTTGTGTAAGAAAATTTAATAATTTAATGTATAAATATTAAATATAAACTAAAATGATGTATGAATTTGTTTTATATTTCTAATTACTATTTATAGTTTAATATATCACTTTCAGAAATCCATATTAAAGTATTTTTTCTAAGATTATATTTTTTTATAACATAATATTCATTAATTTACATTAATAGTTTTAATTTTCCTAATCACACCCAAATGGATTGCAGTGGAAAATTTTAGTCCAAAGGTTTTTCAAGGTTGACCATATCTCATAAAATAGGATTTGGACAAGTTATAGAATAGTTTTATATTATTATAATAATATTTTCACCCTTATTTACCTAATTAAAAATTAACTATTGTAATAAAAAATAATTACTCACACTAATATTTATAATATCCCCAAATAAAAGTGACCAATATACATAATTTAGAAGTATTGAATCAAAAAATGGAATACATTTTTCAAACATCATTACAAAGATGATCCAGTTGTTAATTTAAAATTATTCTCTATTGTTGAAATGAAAAAACATGTTTTTTAAAAGTAAAAAACATCAAATGATTGTTTCACGTTTATATCTAATTCCAGTTTAAAATTACATAAAATAACTGACATGAGATGAAATTAAAAAAACAAATCTAATTATACATTAAAACTAATAAAATATTTATTCAAAAAACTTAATTTAGTTATACAAATAATAATGTTTTGAATTAAAATAAAAAAATATTCACTATAAATTGTAATATTAATTTTATCATAAAATCACTAGAATTTCATCCAAAGTATATTATGATGTCCCTTTTCAAATGTAAAAGTATATTTTGTAATATATAACTTAATAGAGTGTCATGAACTATATTTGAAATGGGTTATCCCACAAAAGGTGGTAGAAATGTCATTTGAAAAAAAATCTTATATACTTAAAATTGAATTTGTTCATTTTATCATGTATAAAAAACATGTAATATGAATTATAAACATGAAATAGAGTTTATATTTCATTAATACAATTGAACTAGAGTGATATGATTTTATAGACCTTATTATACTCATTTAAATAAGTTCTTATTAAAAGAAATACTTTAGATTAAACTGATTTATATTTATATTTAAAATAAATTAGGTAATAAATAAATCATTATATAAACATGTGTAAATTTTTTTTGTTAATTCAATCATTACTACTCATTCCTTGCTTTCCAACATCCATGTAAGTTTTAAATAATAATATTTAGTTGTTTATTTATGTTCAATGTACCGTATCATTTATGATATTTAACATAGTTCCTTTCTTAAATGTCATTATGCTACATCCTCCTAATAATTAATAAATTGGACTCCAAATTGGATATTGTAGCTGAAAACTATAATATGTCTTTTCAAAATACTGTTATTTTGATCCCACATTCGAAAATGGGTAAATAAATATTCCACTTTAAAATAAAGAATGAAAAGTACAATGGTCACCTAATATAATACATACTAGGAATCCATGCATGAAAACATTGATATGAAAGAATAACTTAGGGTTATTTTTTGATGTAGAGTAATAGAATAATTGATCATGAAAAAGAAAACAATCTAAAAATGACAAACATGTGATGGGTCAAATGGACTTTGATTTCAATGTAGGAAAAGTAATTAGAATGTTTTTTTATTTTAAGATCATTTTCATAAAGTTGAATAATTTATTTATGAGATTCACTATGAATATAATGAATCATACTTATATGTCAAGTAGTGTTTAATCCTTTAAATAATTTCCACCACAAACTCATCTTTTCTCCAAATGATGAGTATTCAAGATGACATGGTGACAACCAAATAACTAGAATAAACATAAATAAAATCACAAAATCCTCGAAAGATTTACTATCTATTCATCATATCCCGAAATATTAAAAAAACAAATTGTAGGATAAAATCATATAATACACCTTCTAAATAAGAATAAACCATAGTATTATGAAAAAATACTTTTAATCTCCAAAATTCAACAGTAATATCCAATGTTCAACAAAGACAATTTAATAAATAAATGTCTTCATAATTCCTCAAGATAACCCAAAATATGATGGACAACCAATAATTAGAAGGATTTTTTAACATATTCTTCGAATTAAATTTTTAACACTTATCTCCAAATGAATTAAAACACCCTTACAGTCTCATAACAAAGAGTAATTTATATAATCAAAATTTTCTTCAATGTAGGTTAATCACTTTCATACATAACCTGAATCCCCATATGTCCTCTATAAAAAAATAGATTATTCCAAAATAAAATTCATCCAATAATCCTCGAATAAAATCCCAATTTATTCTATTTTCAATAGGCATATATGGATCCAAAAATAGCGATTGTCTTCCCAAATATTGTGTATCACTCAACTCCCATATAATTTTCCAATACAAAAGATATCAATTTGATAAAATGTATGTTCCCAATATCAACATAGTTTAATTCCATAAACATTCATAACTAAATGGAAAAAATAATTCTAACTACGGACTACACATAGGCCAGTGGTATGCGATGCACCCTTGTCACCATTAAATTGGGGGCTCGACTCCCGCGACAATGATGGATGTGATGGGATTACAACCCTCCTATGGGTCATCATATTTTATAAAACTATATAATTATTATAATATTATAAAATTATTATAAAGAACATAAAATAACATTAACATGTTTTAACCCCCATGGTTATTTCATAAATGGAAATTTTCATCCAAATAACTAATAATTCATAATTTTCTAAAAGTAGAATGTCTCCAAAAATACTTTTAGTCAGCTTAACATTTCAGATCATAAAGCCTCAAATGGTGGTTCTAAAACACAGATCCTGTGACAAACCATAAAATTATAACCCCATGATGTTATACCTGACTCTTATGAAAACCTCATAATCTATAAGGTTGTCTAAACCATATTATTTATAAAACATATATGGTCATATGCTTTATCATTACATAATCTTATGTAAAGTCAATAATATGACTTTATTTGAAATTGAGGATTTTTTATGTAGATAGATTTAGTGAATTATACCATAAATCATACATAACGACATAAATATAAAAAAGTAGAAACTTCTACTCTATAGATTTATTTCATAAAAAACATTTAAAAATAAAAATTTATTATGTAATTTTTAAACATAATAAATTTTCCATGATACCATCCTTGACTATATTATTCATTAAATCCGATAAAAAATATTTCAAAAAACAACATGATCATAACAAACATAGTATGATAAGCTTAAATAAGGAAAACTAATAGCCTTGTGAAAAAATGTAATCCATGAATACATTATTTTGAATTAATACTTATCACCATTAAGGTGCATTAAATACACACCACTAAATATAAACACATTTCTTAACTTTTATTAATAAAAATATTTCTTTAATTCCCATATATATCACATATATGAAATAAAGGTAACATGGGACATAATCATTCTTAATTTGAATAACCATACAATCAACTTCCACACACAGCACAAAATGGAATAGTCATAAGTCTAAATTCCATTCCCAATGAAATGGATGTTATAATGTATCCATCCAACCTTTGTTTGTCATGAAACCACCCATTTTTGGTTTATCATATAACCACCCTTATTTTTTTATCATGTAACCACCCCATCAAATTCCCAAGTGCTATTATATAATAATAACACCTAAAAGATTATAATTATCAAATATCAACTCATTAAATTTTATTTTAAATCATAAGAAATCTCTTCCATTCCTTTTTAAACCATTTAAAACCTTTAATAATGATAATTTTTAATCAATGAGTCCCACTCCACATTTAAACATTTGAATGAAATTAATATTTTAAAACATTTAATATTGATACTTTTGAATCAAAGTGTCCAATTACACATTGAAAATATTAAATGAAATGTCCATTTCAAAACATTCATGTCCATATAAATAAATTCATAAAAATGATTTCGAAAACATGGACATGAAATATATTGTTTTAGAAGAATTAATCCGCAAAACATTAAAAATGATTATTTTGTTATTGATACACTTGTCAATTGGGAAACAATTAAAATAAACTAATTATAGAATAAAATAAAAAAATTAAATATCAATACATATAAAATATCATTATATTACATTTCAAAGGGGTTTTATGTAAACATTATATGATAATAATGTAGCATAAAATCAAGATATTCCACAATGAAATTTGATTTAGATGAAGTACCTTACAAAGATTATATCATTAGATTAAGAATAAATTAATGAAATAATTGTGTGTAACATATATAAATACACCCAATATATTTAGATATTAATTTTAAAAAAATCATTTGGAATTCTAAAATATTCTGGGAAAAACAAAACCAATGACATGGATATGTAATTTAATAAATGGACAATGAGTTAATATTTCCATTACCTTTAGTCTAATTTGTTTTATATGTAATTTATTTTACAAAATAGTAAACCTATGATAAATTAAACTATATTTAGGACATTTTTAAATATTATTATTCATTTTATATCGCTTAATACCATTTAATAAAAAAATCATAACTATTAACATTCATATCAGGAATTTTGTCAATTTTCGGTACATGAGTAAAAAATGAACTTGTTTTGACATAAATTGTGCTTGTGGTAAAAATTCAAACATCTCAAAAATAGAATTCATGATTTAAATATAATATATATCTATTATATATGAATTTATAATAATCCATAATATTTGGAGATATGAGATGAAAGGAATCATTCATAGTGACAGTGGTCCATTCATATGTAGGAACCATACATTCATTTCATTATAATACCAAAGAACAATAATTAAATGATATAAATGCATTTCATTATACAAAAATTATATTAGTTTCATAAATTTCTCATAGGTAAAATAAAACTAGTATTTATATGGTATATGTATAGCTGGAATGAGTTATATCACTTTGCTGGGGTGGTAGTTCATAGTCCTCAAACAAAATTATCGTATTTACACTACATAGAAAGCATAATGGGATGTTTAAAAAAATTAATGAAGTATCATGAAAATATAAATATAATATATATCAAATGTAGAATATATTTTCCATTATAATTTCCATCATGTGAGGTCATATGGGAAAATTGAAGAAGCATTGTTTCGTGAGGAAGTAGTTCACCGGACACAAAAACAATATTATTGTTTCAAATTAAATGGAGGTCTGTGTAAGTGTATATTGAAAAAATAGAATAAAAACATGGAATTATAATTATGATAATTTTGTTTTTATGTAATCATATTACATAATGATTTTAGTTAAAAATGATATCTTCCAATAATTTTTATACTCAATTGATTTAATTTTAAACCTTGTATTTTTGGTTTACCCTAATCATTATCTTTTAATTTTAAATATGGTAAAAAAATTTAATTCTTTAGAAGGTATTAATTTTACTAATATGGGATAAATATCGAATTGTTCGACAATTAATGATCCTTTATACCTTATAATAATAAATTTTTTATTTTAAATGTTTTTATTTATTTTAAAAAAATTTATAAATTAAAAAAATTATAATACATCAATTATGAATTATTTTACATTCTTCATTTTATTGAATATAAGTAAATTAAATAATGACATATAACATTAAATTTTACTAATAATAGCCTTATAAGATTTAATATTAAACTCTAAAATTATTTTATAAAATTACTGAGGTCATATATTTTATATATTAATATTTTTAATATGATTTATTTTATTCCTTTATTAATTAAGAAATCACTACATCATCATTATGTCATAATTAAATTTAATTATTTAGTGTCTAAAAAGGATAAATAAAAAAATGGTATTGGATATATTTTTAGTATTTAAATTAATATTTATTGTCTATGTTATCTCTTATATAAACCCATATTTAATTTTCTTTCTTATGAAGATATATGTTCATAACATATTATCCTTTACAACAAATTAAAAGTTATAAGTGTCATAATCACACCCTAGTGGTGTCAAAAGTCCAAAATTTCATTCAAAGGATATTATTGGTCATACATATCTCAAAAAAATAGGATTAATAACTGTTCTAGTGTCATTTAATATAATTACAATATTATTTTTACCTATATTTACCTGATTTAATCTTAAATCATAGAAAAAAATAATTACTAAAATTACTATTCATAATGTCCAAAAATAAAAGGAAACTATTTACATAAGTTTTAACTAATTATTTAAATTATATAATCCATTTTTAAAAATTAATAACATATATGTTCTGGAAAATAATTTAAAAATATTCCCCATTGTCAAAAAAAACAACATGTTTATAAAAAGTAAACACTGTCAAAATATTGGTGTGTGTTTATATGTAATTTCAATGTGAAATTACCTCCAATGACCAAAATTTAATTAAAATAGAAAAAGAAAATATAATAATACATTAAATAAATTAAATACATAATCATAGATTATATAAATTAAACAGATGAAAAATAATTTTGAATTAAAAGTTATTATTGTTAGTATTCATTTAAATAGGAATTTTACCAGAATGATTCCAAAATTTCTACCAAAGTATATATTTATTACCAAATTCCATATAAAAATTTTATTCTGAGAAATATTACTTCTAAAAGTGTTAAAAAGGAATAATTAAAATTGGTTCCCCATTAAATGGCATTAAAATTGTATTTTTTGAAAAAAATTAATTATTTTAGGATAAAAGCTGAATTTCTTGTAATATCATGTATAGAAAACATATAATATGAATTATACTTATAAAATTTAATTTATATAGAATTGATATTATCCAAATAGGGAGATATGTTTTTATAAACACAATTATTCTAATTTTAATTAATCTTTATAAAAATACATCCATTATATTCAATTGGTTTTTATTTGAATTTATAATAAATTTTTTAATCGGTGAATCAATATATAAACATGTTTTATCCATATTTTCACATTTCTTTCAATATTGTTCATTCCCACCATTCCAATGGCTACATTACATATAAATAATAATATTTAGTTATTCATTTAAGCTCGGTGTAGCGTATCATTTACGCTACTGAACAAATAGATTCTTTTCTAAAACTCTGGATGTTATATCTTACCCCTTTAATAAATTGTTTCTGCACAATTTGAATTTTGGGATTGTAATTGTGGTATGACTTCTAAAAATATCATTATTGAATTCCAAAATCAGACAAAGTGTTAATAAAACTACCACTATATAAAAATGAAATATAATTACGGTGATCACACGAGATAACACATACTAGGATTCCATGTTGGAAGACGTTGATATAGAAGAAAAAATATGTGTCATGTTTTTATGGATACTGATATAAAACATTTTCTATATAATGTAAAAAGTCAAAAAAAACATAAAACATGTGATAGGTCAAACAGTATTTGATTTAGAATAAAAAAAGTGAACATTAAACATTTATGTTTCAAGATCCTTTTCATATGGTTGATAAATTTATTTACTATCTTGACTAAGAAAATAATTAAACATAAATAATTATCTAGTATATTGTAATCCTTGGATAAATTTCTACCAAAAACTCATCTTTTGAAACATCCTAAGTAAATAAATATTAAAAAAAATATCTTATTTATTAATATTTGTGAATTAAATATTAATTTTATGTTAAATAGGATACTATTTCTGGTAGCGTACTAAACATTCAATAACATATTTCTATGAAATCATACGTTAAATAGAATGTTGAGTTACACTGAAAAATAATATATTATTATTAATATTTGAAATGGAAGTTAACGCCGAGATGATTTAAGCGCAGGAATTAATAGATATAACTACAATATGAATATACATGTTTTATAAATGTTTTTATATTTACTAAATAAATTTTAGACGATTAAAATAATAAAGAATCCAATTTTAAGCAAAAAAACTCTAATATTAATTAAAAGGGCGATTTAACGTCTTTTGATGGAGAACAATTTTTCAAATATAGATTTTTTCAGGTTTATATGTAATATTTGACAATATAATATTATTATATATGAGTGGGACATAAAAGATTACTTTGGATGAAATTTTGGTAATTTTTAGATAATGATCATTTTTAATGAATATCGAAGATACTGTATTTTAATTAAAAACATCATTCTAATATAATTTATTTATATGGTCAGATTATATTTTTAATTGGTTTAAATGTTTAATTATACTATACTTTTACCATTTAATCAAATTTGTCTCATTTGAAGTAATTTAACATAGAAATTTGACCTAAATAAGTGTCAATCTTTTGATATTTATTATTTCATAAAAATGTGTTTTTCGTTTATGCAATGGGAAATAATTTCAAAATTACCTATTCCTATTCAATGTTTTTAATTTTAAAAAATTTATATCATTTTTTAATTCATAATATCAAATATATATTTGGCTGATTTTTTGGATTTTTCAAAAAAACATCAATTTTTATGAATAGTGAAATCACTAAGTAGTAGTTTAAAAACCAACATTTTCATTTAAATGAAATTTTACCTCTATTTAAAATTTAATTTCAAAAATCCATCATAAATGGTTGTTATTATTATGTATAATTTGGTTTAATAAGTTGAAAATATTTTTTTGTGAATAGTAATTTTTGACTTTTATTTACCACTATTAAAGATAATTAGGGTAATTCAAGGTGAATATAATATTATAATAATTTAAAATTACCCTAACATGTGTCCTAATCCAATTGTTTGGTTAATTTCTGACCATAGGCATCCTTTTTTAGATTTCGGGACGCCAAGGATCCAATTAAGAGTGATAATGACTCTTTATATTAAAAAATTTAATGCAAATACAAACAATGACTTAAACAAATATAATTTAGTAAATCAATTTTAACACTGGGTTATATAAGTTATCTCTTAGACTATTAGTATTAATTATAAATTTAATAATACTTCTTAAATCATGGTATTTTTTTATAAATTTTAGACCTCAAATAAATAAAATTTTTAATGACACAATAATGATGTCGTGTTTACCTCATTAATGAATGATTTAAATAAATAATATTAAAAATATTAAAACAATTTCTAAAACCTACCCAATTCTTAGAGAATGATTTTATTTCGAAAATGAGTCATTTTATATTCAAATTTAAATATTTTTTGACCGTTATAAACTGAAAATACTTTTATAATAAAATAATGTTATCAATCTTTCCTAAAGAGCGCCTCCTCCCCATTATAAAAATTCATCACCCATTACACATTACTAAAATCTCTTATGCCCCTCAGATAAACCAAACTCGGCCAAATTAAGCTCCAAAAATCCCTATTTTATACTTAGATTCCTTACCTTAGGCATAAGTCATTTCAAGAAATCCTTTTGGTTCAAAACAATGGGAGTTACAATATTTAATGTTAATGACTTCTCTTATGTTTTTTTTGTTTTATGATTCATTATTCAACCCCTAAACTGTTTTTATTTCATTATTTTATAGAAACATGAGTATCCTCAATATACTAGGTTTTTTATATGATTTCTATTCTAACTAATCTTACACAATCCTCCATCTAATGGGTAATGAACACACTGTTTCATTGGACGGAAAACTAACGCCTCATGAAATGATGAATGTTTAGTTATCTCTAACCACATATCTTGGTTGCAGTTAAGATGTAAATGTAATTATATATGACATATATTATATTTATATTTTCTATATGCTTCTGTATTTTTTATAAATATCAAACATTTATGGTTTCTATTATGGGTAAACATGATAATTTCCTTTGAGGAAGTGTGGACTACCTCCCCCTCAACATGATATGACTCGTTCATGCCATGCATGAGGCATATAATGGATGGAGTTAATGAAATTATAAATATTATATTATACTAGAATTATAATATACTAATGTATCATTAATTCTTCATTCTATTAAATATGAAATAGAAATTAATATAGCATTCATGTGTACATACGGCTTACCGTCTAAATGAATGGTGCATTTCATTTCTTACCTCAAAATGTTATGTATTATTATAAATTAATATATATAATTGATATATTCGTTATATATATATGATATAAAAATCATGAATATCATTCTATATATAATTTAATTTCGACCACATGGATAATTTATAATTATAAGAAGTTCATTTTTAAGGCAACTTCCAAATAATGGAAAAATGTCCAATATGAACTCAAAAAATAATCTAATTGTTATAGAAAGTTAATAATTGATATTAAAGAATAATAAAATTTAAAAAGGTTCTAAATCATGTAGAAATTAACTTTATTTTTTTATTCAACATATTAAATATTGAACAGGTCAAGTCGAGCACGATGTAAGGGAACTTCTTTACCAAATTTCTATTTATTGGGTTAAACATCTACTTTTTGATTTTGTCGTACTATGATTATGTGATATATAAATTTTGATGACCTTTCTTGTATTTATAATTCATTAATGTTTACTTACAATGAATATGCATAATTGATCTGTTTTATTTACAAAATTATCTTTTTAAGCGATTTGTTCTCAATCTCCATTCATTGAGGCATATGTTTATTTATATAAAAATTTATTTTATATGGAATATAAACCCCATTGACTTTTCATTACATTCATAGGAAATATTTTTTCTACTTAGCATTTTAATAAATGGAAAAAGGGATTTTTTTAATGTTTGCTGAAATAATGACCTCTCCACTACCATTATCGTTAGTTGGCTTCCTATATAAGACTAAATGTTTTTATAATGAAAAAGAAAACACTTATTATCTGTTTTTGGGTGTTTTGGAATTGAAAATGGTTGTTGAAATTTATTTATTATTTCAATAACATGAAATGACTTATTTTAATCACAAATGAAATGTTATTTGTGAAATATTTATATTCGCAATAGTTTATGTGTTATGATTTATATAATGGTACCTTGATATTTGATAGGTGGTTACGTGATAAATCAAATGATGGGTGGTTCCATGATAATCTTGGATGGGTGGTTACGTTATAACATCCAAATCATTGGTTATGGATGTCAGCCATATGGCTATTCCATTTAGTGATATGTTTGGAAGTCGACTATATGTTTATTCCATTTATGTATGTCTACGTCCCAAGTTACACATATATGTTATGCGTGATTTATATGGGTTTTATAATAATATATTGAATACAAAACGCTAAGAAATGATCTTTTATTCTGTGATGAGTATTTTTTACTTCGTTAAGGTGAATAGTATTACTTATGATAAGGTATTCATGGTATACATGTAATTTTGAAAAAAAATAGTTTTCCTTCATTGTGTATGCCTTACTATTATTTTTATTCTCATCCTATATTTTTGAAATGTTTTTCACAAGACATAAATAAGAATATGGTCAAGGATGGGATCAGGGAAAAATCATGGTGTATGATACATGTAACTAGACATTAAACTTTTTTCAATGAGGTTTTATTATATGAAAAAATAGATACTGAGTCGTAGTTTTTACATGAGATATTCCAATTTCAATGTATATGTTATGGACTAATTTTCTAAATCTATATACCTGAAAATATCCTCAAGGTTAATTATTCATTTAATTCATGATTATTTAATTTTTTAAGGTCAGGTCCTTATATTTGGAATCATAGGTCTATTTAAATAACCTTAGGAGTTATTATATTGTTAAATTAATGTCCATAAATTAATTTATAGTAATATTGAAATGGTATAGAATTAATATATTTCCATGTTGCTTCTCCTTATATATTTTTGTTTTTATATTGGTTTTCCATAGTGGAAACAAGGACGATATGATGTGAGGACATCATGAGGAACTAAACCATCAAAATCAGCAACCAGAGATTGTAGAAATTGGAACTGAACAGTTAGTTGTAGTGATTTCACTATTGAATTTGGATATAAATGGTGGTGGTATGCATCCACGAGATCATCGAGATCATCCAAAGAATAATATATCAGTAGTGGAGCATTTTGTAGGGAAACATCGCCCATCATTCCAAGGGCCAGCATGCCTTATTCTAGCTAAAGGGTGTGTGAAAGCATTGGATGATATTTTGGATGTCATGCTCTATTTAGAACATCAAATGGTTAGTATTTTTGTTTACCATTTTGAAGGTGAATCCAATCAGTGATGTTCCATGGTGAAAAATAACTGGGATAATGACTAGATTGAAGCTATTTATTGGGATGAATTCAACGGTATGTTTCATGAGAAATATATTCCAAAGGTTGTTTGTCATAGGATGAGAAAAAATTCGTGTAATTGAGGAAAGAGGATGACTCAGTGGCAGTTTGTTTAGAAAAATTCACTCAAGATGAACAGTTTGATCCAAATTTCATTCGAGATCATGATAGTAAGAAAAATAGATTTTACATAGGAATGAAGAAACGATATCAAAGAGCATTAGCCTCTCGTGAATTCAAAAGAAATGAGATTTTTTTTCACATATTAAAATATGGTAGAAATGGAGTTTTCTGATGATCTGAAGTTCCAAGAGAGTAAACAAATGATGATGTATAGCTAGTAGCCCAACGGAATGAATTCATCAACGAATCATCGTGGTAAGGAAATAAATATCCACTTTTGAGAAGTGTGGTAAAAACCATCATGGAGAATTTTTATCAATGTATGGAAAGTTATTCTGGGGTGGAATGTCTGTTCATTTTTCTTGTAACTGTAAGGATGTTGATCAAGCCGACAATGAAAATCCAACTGTAAGATGTTCTAAGTGCTATGAAATGAGACATTATGAAAATGAGAGTCCAATGAAGAAATCATCCGAGGGGAAGCATCTGGACTAGAAGATGAAAGGGGTGGTGAAATATTTCCCAACTACTTCAGCAGATGTTGGGCCTTCGAATGAAGTAGGATCAGGTACATTGTTTCTTTCTTTAGATTATGCCAACATGTTGTTAGATTAAGGCTCTACACATTATTTAATTTTAAAGAAGATTTCTAGTGGACTGGGAATTCCATCTGATGATATGAATTGTGAATGTAATGTTAAATCACTTGGTGAATATGTGGAGAGGAAAATAAAACATGATAACATTCCTATCATTGTGTATGGAAAGAATCAAGCGGAAATCCTTATTGTTTTTATTATAGTAGAGTTTGATTTTATATAGGGAATGGATTGGATTTTCGTTTATCATGCTATTATATACTATAGAGATAAAGTGGGTTCTTTTCAGAAACAATTATAATTTGTGTACAAGAATGAAACCTTACTTTTGATAACATATCAGGATGCTGAGAAACTAGTAAAATATGGAAATGAATTTTACCTTGCACAAATTTTTGAAAATAATGTAATTATTCAGATTAATGATTTGCATGTGGTAAAAAAGTACCTTGATATTTTTCCTGATGAGTTTACTGGTATTATACCAAATCGGGAAGTTGAATTTATTGTTGACTTTTTTTTGATCCTCAGACAAATTAAACCCCCTTATCGAATGGTTCAATTGAACTTTTATAGTTAAAGAAGGAGTTTCTAGAGTTATTAGATAATGGTTTTATTCAACCTACCACATCACCATGGGGTGATCTTATCTTGTCTATTAAAAATAATGATGGTTCAATGAGAATTTTAATTGATTATAGTGCATTAGAAAACAATACTATTAATACCAACTATCTATTGCCTCATATCGATGATTTATTTGATCAGATCCCTAGAGATAATTATTTATTGATGATTGACTTTAGGTCTGGGTACCATATGTTGAATGTAAAGGAAGAAGACATTCCAAAGACCGCATTTCGTACTCGTTATGGACCTTATGAACTTGTATTTGTGACTTCTGGGTAAACCAATTAACCTATTGTATTGATGGATATTATGAACAGAATTTTTTGTGTGTTCATAGATATGTTTGTAGTTGTGTTCATTGAGGATATTTTGGTTTATTCTTTATGTAAAGAGGAACATTAAAGTCAGTTAAGGTTTGCCTTTCAAACCTTAAAAAGAAATTAAACTATTTGAGAAAGTCTGCATGTGTGAGTTTTGGTTTCAACATATTTCATTCCATTGTCACAATGTTTCAAAAAATGGAATAACTGTTGACCATGATAAAACAAAATTTGGTGAATAAGGGCCAATGCCAAAAAATATAACGAAGATCCGTAGTTTTCATGTTTTTTCTAGTTATTACAGGAGGATTGTGGAGAATTTTTCACAGTTAGCTAGTCCAATGGTTATGTTATGTCGAAAAGGTGTTATGCTCATTTAGAAAAATGAATGTGATGATTATTTTCAGGAATTTAAAAGAAGATTATTGAATGAACCAGTTTTGGAATTACCTTCCAGAGATGGTGAATTCTTTATCTATAGTGATGATTCATTCAAAGGACTGGGATGTTTCCTTATAAAAATTGATCATGTAATTTATTATGCATTACTTCAGCTAAAACCTCATGATTTAAATTACGCTACACATGATTTGGAATTAGCTAGTTTTGTTTCATGGTTTAAATAATTGGAGGCATCATCTGAATGGAGTAAAATGTGAAATATATAGTGATCACAAATGGTTTAAGTATATATTCACTCATAATGAATTAGACATTAGACAAAGGATAAAGTTAGAATTAATCATGGATTATTATTTCACTATATGTTACCATTCATGAAAACCAAAAAAAGTGTCTCATACTTTGAGTTGAAAAAGTAATGATTCATTAACCTTGTATTTTTTTTGATAAGATACACTAATTAAAGACTTGAATAACTTTTTCATTAATGTTCTAGGTGTATGAAATTACATTATATTTTTTATAGTTTTATTGATATCATATATATCATACAGAATAAAGAACGTGCATAAAGAATACAATGAGTTGCAGAAAAAGGTAGAGTTGGTTTAGAAGGGTACTTTTCATGAATTTAATATCGATATGATGGTATTTTGAGGTTTGGGAAGATATTATATGTGCCTTATAATTCACATTTGAAGGAGTTATTAGTTGAATCTTGACGTTATCTGTTTTTAGTTCATCCTAGTAGTACAAAGATTTATGGAGATCTTCAGGAGTATTACTGTTGGGATGTGAGGAAAAAAGATACTGCTGACATTACTATGAAGTTTTTGACTTATGAACAGGTTAATGCAGAGCGGTAGTTACCGAATGGAATGCTTCAGTCTTTACCAGTGCTAGAGTGTAATTTGGAAAATATATACATGGAATTTGTTGTGGGATTACCAAAGACATCTTGATTAAATAATCCAATCTGGGTTATTTTTGATCGATTAACTAAATATACTCATATCCTTCCTATTTGAGATAATTTGTCTCTAGATCATCTTTTTCAGTTGTATGTTCAAGATATAGGTTGGTTGCATTGAGTTACCCTCTCTATTGTACCTGATTGTGATTCCAATATTATTTTTAACTTTTGGAAAGGCCTTCAATAGGCATTGGGTACTAAATTAAATTTTAGTATAGATTTTCATCCTCAATCTGATGTGTTGTCAAAACAAACAATTTAGAACATGGAAGATATGTTACGTGCTTTCTCAATGGATTCCTAGAGATGTTGGGACCAAAAACATTCCTTGGGTGAATTTTTTCTAATAATAATAGTTACCATTCCAGTATACATAAGGCTCTATTTGAGGCATTATATGGGAAGTAATGCCAAACTATTGTTTTTTTGGATGAGGTAGGTGAATGGAAGCTTATGGGAATAGAATTCGTTGAATGTATGGTAGAAATGGTTCAATTGATTCGGAAAAACATCATAACAACTCTAAGAATGAAGAAACGTTTTATGGTAAATCGGGGGAAGGATCATTCTTTTTAGGTAGGTGATCATGTATTTCTAAATATTTATCAATGGAAAAGTGTGATGTGTTTTGGTAAGAAGGTAAAGTTGAGTCCAGGGATCATTTGACATTATGAAATCATGGAGAATGTTGGATCAGTTATTTTCAAAGTTGATTTACATCCATGTTTATCCCAGGAACATAATGATTTTCATGTTTCAATGTTGCGAAAGTATATATCAGATTCATCTCATGTTTTGAGTATAGTGGTAGTATAGTTGGAAGAGAATATATTTTCTGAGGAATATCCGGTCCAGATTCTAGACCATAGAGAGAAAGTGTTGATGAATAAATAAATTCCTCAGGTAATGGTATTTTGGATAAACCATATGGTCGAAGAGGAAAAATTGGTATCTAAAAATTCAATGAAGGATAAATACCCAAATTTATTTTATAATTGAATAAAAATAGAGAGGACACAATTTCTAAAAGGGGGAAGGATGTAACCTTTTAGTTAAATAATGAATTGGATATTTCTCTATTTAGTTATATTTTTTTAATTAAATATTAATTTTACATTAAAGGGGATTCTATTTTTGGTAGTGTACTCAACACGCAACAACATATTTCTCTAAAATCATACAGTGCACACAACGTTGAGTTATACCAAAAAATAATATAATAATATTATTATTTGAAATTGTAGTTAACATCTAGAAATTGTAATTGTGGAAATTAAAAGATCTAACTAAAATATGAATATACATGTTTTATAAATGTTTTTAAATTTATCCAATAAATTTTAGAGGGTTAAAAAAAGAAAGAATTTGATTTTAAGCAATAATACACTAATATTCATTAAAATGTAGATTTAACGCCTTTTGATGGAAAACCATTTTTAAATATACTTTTTTTCACCATTATATGTTATATTTGGGAAAATAATATTTTTTTTTTGATCGGGACATCAAAATTTACTTTGGATGAATGTTTTTTATATTTCTTGATAATGTTCATTTTTAATTAATAATGAAAATACTATATTTTAATTCAAAATATCTTTTTAATATAATTTATTTATATGGTTTGATTAAATTTTCAATTGGTTTTAAATTATAAATATATTATATTTTTACCCATTAATCCGATTTTTTTCATTAGAAGTAATTTCACATTGAAATTAGACATAAACAAGTGTAAATCTGTTGATAGTTATTGTTTCTAATAAAACATGTTTTTTGTTTGGAAAACTGGAATAAATTTTAAAAATTATTAATCCAACTTATATGATTTTAATTTATTAAAATATTCATCATTTTTGAATTCGGAATATCAAATATAGCATTGGCTGAATTTTTGGTATTTTTCGGAAAAACGTCAATTTTTGATGAATAGTGAAAACAATGCGCGGTAGTTAAAAAACTAACTTTTCATTTATATTAAATTTTACATATTCATTAAATTAAATTTAAAAAATCTAAAATACATGGTTCTTATTAGTATGTAAAATGTTATTCAATATGATTAAAATAGTTTTTTTGTGAATAGTTGCTTTTCACTTTAATTCATCGCGGATAAAGGTAAATAGGGTAATTTATGATAAAAATAATATTATAATAACAGAAAATTACCCAAAAATGTAACCTAATTTTATTTTTTGATACATTTCCAACCATATGAATCCTTGGGTCTATTTTGGGACCCCATGGAGCCACTTAATATTGATAATAACACTTTATATTAATTAATTTAATCTAAAGAAAAAATGACTTACAAAAACTATATTTTAGTAAATCTATATTACATGTGGTTGTATAAGTGATCTATTATACAATAAATAGTTATTTGAATGATAATGAGGATTTACAAAATCATTGTATTTTTTAATTATTTTTAGACATCAAATAAATAAAAAATTTATTAACACAATAATGATGCAGTGTTTACCAAATTAATGAATGTATTAAATAAATAAGATTATAAAAATTAAAAGAATATCTAAAACCAATCAAATTATTCTTGGATGATTTTATTTTGAACATGAGTCAACATATCATATACTTTAACTAGTTTTTCACCTTTAGAAACCAAAAATCATTAGATAATAAAATAATATTTTCAAACATTCCTAAAAAGTCCCTCCTCCCCCTTATAAAATGCCCTCTCCTATAACTCACTACACAAACCTCTCAATCCCCTTGTTTTATCCAACATCTTCTCAATTAAGATCCCTAGGAACCACCTTTCCTCCTAGAAGAATTTACAGAGGCATAAGGAACATCATGAAATCCTTTTCGTACATACAAATGGAGAGACCCGATTTAAAGCTGACGTCTTCTCTTAAGTTCTTGTGTATTATTTTTCCTTATCCAATCCACTAAACACTTTTTATTGATTTATTTTATTGAAACTATAGTATCATAAATATACTACTTTGTTTTTATGAGATATATCAGATCTACACTTACACACACCTCCATCTAATGGATTAAGAACATACTATTTTAGTGGACAACAAACTACTGCCTCACGAAATGATGATTGTTCAATTATCTCAAAACACCTCTCATAGTGGCCATTATGATGGAAGTGTATTTATATGTGATATATATTATATTTATATTGTCTCTATTATTCTGTATTTTTCATTTATATCATACTGTTATGGTGTCTATTATGGGTAAACATGATAATTTCATTCAGGAAAGTGCAGACTACCACCCCCTCAATGTTATATGACTTGTTCATGCCATGTGTGGGATGTATAAAGGAAAGAGTTAGTGAAATTATATATATGAAATTATAATAGAATTATAATATACCAATGTATTATTAATTTTTCATTCTATTAAATATTAAATAGAAATGAATGTAGTGTTCAACTGTACGTATGGCTTACCGTCTACATGAATGGTGCATTTCATTTCTTACCTCCAAAAGTTATGTAATATTATAAATAAATTTATACACCAAATATATAATATATATATATATGATATCTAAATCATGAATATCCTTCGGTGGAAAATGTAATTTCAACCACATGGACAATTTATATTTATAAAAAGTTCATTATTAACTCAAGTTTCAAACATCAACAAAATGTCTAATATCTACTCAAATAATTAATTAATTGTTATAGCAAAGTAATAAGTGATATAAAAGGATTTATAAACATGAAAAATATTCTAATTTATGTATAAATTAATTTATGATTATTATTCAATATAATAAATAATCAAAGGGTCAAGTCGAACATGCGGTAACAAAACTTCTTACCCAAACTTCCATTCTTTGGGATAAACTTATAAAAAAATTTTATTCCATAATATGATTATTTGAGATATAACTTCATATATCTTATCATATATTAATACATTAATTATGTTAAATTATAGTCAATACATATAATTAATTTGTTTAATTTACGAAATGATCATTGTAAGGGACTTCATCTCAATCTCATTTCATTAAGGCATATTTTTAATTATACATGACTTTGTTTTATACTGTGTATAAACCCTTTGACTTTTAGTTTCATTCAAAGGGAATATTTTTTCAATATTTAATTTTACTAAAATAAAAAAAGAATGTTTTTAACATTATCTCCGACAATTTCCTATCCTTCCTCGTAATCGTTAGTTGTCTACCTCTATAAGCCTTAATGTTTTTAAAATGAAAAAGACACATCTTATTCTATTTTTTGGTGTTTTGATCTTGAAAATAGTTTTTTAAATCAATTTATTATTTCAATATATTTTAATTATTATTTTTTATTGAAAATTAATTTTTATTAGTGAAATATTTATATTTTCAATATTTTATGTGTTATGAATTAATAATGGTACATAGACCTTTGACTGGTGGTTACGTGATATACAAAATGATGGGTGGTGTCGTGAAAAACCAGGATGGGTGGTTACGTTATAACCTCCAATGCATTGGGTATGGAAGTCAGCCTTATAAATATTCAATTTAGTGATATGTGGGGAAGTCAATCAAATGTTTATTCCATTAAAGTATGTTTATGTCCCAAGTTACACATATATTTTCTGGGTGATTTCAATGGGTATTATGGTAATATTTTGGTTACTAAATTGTAAGAAAATGATATTTTACTCAATGAAGAGGATTTACTACTTCATAAAGGAAAAAGATATTACTTTTGATAATGTATTCATAGTTTACATGTTGTTTTGAAAAACTAACTGATTTCACTCATTGTGTATCCCTTACTGAGATTTTTCTTCTTATCCCAAGTTTTTAAAAAAATTAGATGACATAATGTAGAATAGGGTTAATGATGGGATTAAGGAAATGTCATGCTGTCTAAAAAATGGAACTAGAAATGACTCTTTTTTCAATGAGTTTTTGTATTACACAAAAATGGATACTGTGTAGAAATTTCTACATGTATTTTTCTAATTTCTATGTATATATTATGTCTTAATACTATAAATATGTAAACCTAAAAGGATCATTCATGTGAATTAATCATTTAATTCTAGATTATGTAATGTTTTTGGCTGGGTCCTTATATCATTTCTCTTAATGATGTGTTATCTAGATGATTGGGTCACACTTGAACCACTAAAATAAACATCAAGAGAATCACGTTATCCAAAAATGATTAAATATCTATTCATCTTGTCTTGAAATATATAAAAAAATATATATGGTGAAATAATATAATTCCCCTCCCCCCAAAACAATAAACCATGGTATAAAAAAACTACTTTTAATATATTAAATTCAATTCTAATAACTAAAGCTCAACAAAGACAATTTGATAAATAATTATATTTAATAATCCACAAAATAAATCAAAATATTATTAAAACCCAAAAATAATAAGTATTTGCTAACATAGTCTTCCAATACATATTTTTAGATTTATATCCAAATGAAATCGTTTTCTATTAACGTTTAATAACAAAAAAATAACCAAATCAAATTTTCTCCATGATAGGATAATCACATCCATAAATAACCTGAATTACCATATGTCCTCTATAAAAACATATATTATACACACATAAATTCAACAATTACATCTCAAATAAAATCCCATAGTATTCTATTATCCATTATAATATAGGTTCCCCAAAATAGAGAATTGACCCAAAATAGCATTTATCAATCACTCCACATATCATATTCAGTAAAAGGGTAACCATTTGATAAAACAAATGTTCCCAAAATTAAAATGACATTATTTCATAAAGTAATTCATTTTGTAAGAAAAAATCATTATAACCGCATACATATCATAGACTAGTGGCAGATGATTCACCTTTGTTGCCATTTGGATGTGGGTTTGATTCATGCAGTCTTTCGAAACATGATTGTTTTCCACCCATCATGCGGGTTATCCTTTTTATAAATATATATAATTATTATAATACTCCAATAATATTATAATGACCTCAAAAATATCTATAAAATGTTTTAACCTCAATTTTTATTTCATATATCACATTTCACATCCAAAAACCAAGTAACCCATAATTTCTTCAAAGCTGAATGTTGTAGAAAATACCTTCAGTTGCCTTAATATTTCATATCAAAAATCCACAAAAGTGGTTTCTAAGACATTGAACATACGTTAATCCTTAATAGTATTAACCCATGATGATATCCATAACACAAAATCAAACATTCTAATCTCCGATATTGACTAAACCTTCCTCTAACACCAACTATAAGGCCCAATACATAAACATTTGATGATCTACAATTAAGTCAATAATTTTTCTTTATTTTTCATTGATGATGTTTTCATGTTTATAACATTAGATAATTAGTCCATAACTCATACATAATAACAAAAATATTACAATTTAGACACATATACTCATTATCTATTTTTTCTTAAAATGATAACTTTTAAGAGGAAGCATTGTCTAGTTTCATGATTAAACATAATAAATTTTCCTAGATTCTATCCTTGACACTATTATTCTGTAAATAATATTATATACATTTCAAAACATGTGATGAGCATAAAAATATTAGCATGGGTTGAGAAAATAACCAAAAATATTAGCCTTGCAAAACATATAAACCATGAATAATTTATTATAATGCAATAAATTTTACATTTAAGAAGTATTAAACACACTTCAATGAATACAAGAATATTTTATACCCTTTTTAACCAAAATATTACCATAATAACCATATATATCCCATATAACATATAAATGTTTCTCGGGACATAATCATACCTAATAAAAATAAAAATACAGTCGACCTCCACACATATCACTAAATAGAATAGTCATTCAGACGACATCATTGAACAATGGAATTTTGGTTATGACCTAACCACTCATCCTTGGGATTTCATGGTACCATCCTTATTTAGTTTATCACGTAACCACCCTTCATTGGTTTATGATGTGAACTCCTATCAAATTTCCACGTACCCTTATATAATACCAAGAAAAAAATTATTGTAATTAGAAACAATACACTCCAAAAATTTCATATTCAATCACAAAAAATCTATTCAAGAGTTCTGGAAAACCATTTAAAACATTTAATAAATATACATTTGAATCAAAGTTTCCCATACCACTTTTATAATTATGATATAAATTATCATTTTAAAACATAAAATAGAGATAAATATAAAATAAAGTGTCCCATAAAAATTTAAAACCATAAAAATAAAAAGAAATTATAAAACATTCATGTCCATATAATTATATTCTTAGAAACCATTTTTAACACATGGACTTGTAATTGATGTTTTTGGATGAATAAATATTCAAAACCATTAAAACGATGTTTTAGTTAAAATTCCCATGAAACATGAGAGAAAACATGATTAAAAACCATTATGAAATAGTATTAAACAATACATTATGTATCATGAGATATACTATTTCATTATATCACTTGTCAAAAGGGTTTTGTATACATATTATTTGATTATAGTGGATTGTAACATCATGATATGTCGTAATAAAAGGAGATTGAGACGATTCCCCTCAAAAAGATTATGTCATTAGATTTAGGATAAATCAATGACATAATTATGTATAAAAAATAGAAATTCCCCCAATATAAACAGATATTCTGTGTAAAAGTATCAAATTTTATTCATTTATAGTATTGTAAAAAAATCCAATGACATGGAAATTTAACTTAGTGAATGGAGATTGATTTTTGATTTCCCAGAATATGAGCTCGACTAGTCTCATATTTTTTTTCCTGAATAATTATAAGGCCCCAACCTTAGAACATTACATATACTTGATTTAAATCATGAATTAAAATTGAGTATCTTGTCAGGTTTTGAATTTTATAGAATTAGTCCATAACTTTTTCATTTCTTCTTAAATATTACAATGTAAACACTTATACTCTTTGTCCATTTTTTATTAAATAAAAACTCTTAACAATAGAAACATGCCTACTTCCATGTTTTAGACAACATGAATTTTCCATGATCCCAACATTGACCCTATTCATCATTATTTCATGTGGAAAACTTTTCAAAAACCTAGGATGAGAATAAAAAACACAGTAAGGGAAATAAAATAATGAATGAAAATAATAGTCCATCAACACATAAAAAATATAAACTCTCTAAGATAACTCATGATATCAAAATTTCTAGGAATAACACACATAAAGGTAACTTGTGGCATACATATCATACATACATTTTTGCATTCATAGCTACGTAGGGATATTCGTTCAGAATACCCATCACAATATATTCCCAAAATCTATTATAAGAAACATTAACGTGTACCTCTATCACCTTAACCAATGCATTGGAAAGATATCCTGAGATCACACACCCTAATTTTATCATGGAACCACCCATATACGTTAACAATGCCAATAACCATAACATAATAATAATATATAAACAAACATAAAAGAAACATAACATTTCAACATAGAAATCAAGAAAAAAACAATTCAATATATTTAAATAATGAATCCATTTCCCATAAGCATATTCTATAAAAATATACAAAAAAAGAGAATACAATATTAATTTTACTTTTAAAAATATTATGACTCATTAACGTTGTCAAATATCAAATAATTCTCACAACTACATAAAAGTCATTGTCACAGTGTAAGTAAAAAAAAATTCCTTTTATCATTTTGTAAAACGAATTGTGGAAAGAATATTATCATTGAATTAAATGAAAAGTCGAATGGTTTTATACAACATATATAAAAAGTCATGTGTAAATAAAAATCTGCCTCAATGAAAGAAGATTGTGACAAAGTCCCATACAACGATTGTATCATTAGATTAAGGATTAATCAATGAAATAATTATGTGTGATAAATATAAATAAACCCAGTATAAGTGGATTTTAGATGTAAAATAATCATTGTTAATTCACACATATTCATTTCATGACATACTCAAGAAGATGAAGTTTAACCGAATGAATTGAAATTTGGATAAAATGTTCCATTATGAAAAATCTCGTAGCCTAATTGTGTCAAATAAAAATCCAAAAAGGTGTTTATGGGAGATAAAATGGTCTATCATCACTAGAACATTATTTATAAATATATACTTATATATAATAAAATATCCAATCTTTTTAAATTTTAAATTTAAATACATTAGATAAAATAAGTCTTCGACTAGAAGAGGATGGTGATATGTTCCCTTACTGATTTTCTAAATTGAGAAATATACACCCCATGAAAGAAGGATCAAAAAATGAAGATGTAAATTACCAAAAATTGTTGAATATTACACAAATAATATAATAATTTTCATTACATAAAACACACAAAACGAAATATTGGAAAATATAGCATGAATATCTTGGGAATAAAAAGTGATATGAAAACCCCTTACCTCAAGACCGACTAGTCTTGTATGTTCCTTATTATTCCTGAATAAAAAATAGAAGTAAATTTCTACTTTATTGAGAAAAAATTCTGGTTTATTATTCCTTTATATCACATATTACCTTTATATAACAATTATTTAATTATTTGAGTTCATATATGATATTTATCCATAATAGGAACTTGAGTAAAAATTATATTGTTATAACTACAAATTGTCCTTGTGGTAAAAATTAAATTATCTCTAGAATTATATAAACGATTTAGATATCATATATATCATTTATATGCCGAATATATGTATTTTAATAGTCCATATCATTTGTATATGTCAAAATGAAATGCACATTTCATGGATTTGGTAATCTGTACGTACTCATGAATGCAACATTCATTTCATTTTTTCATTTTTAAAAGAGTGAAAACAAAATGATACATAGGTATATTATTATTCATGTATAATATCATAATTTATATATGATAAATATGTTCATTAACACCATCCTTTATACGATCCATGTACGGTATGAATGAGTCCTATAACATTGAGGGGGTGGTAGTCCACACTTCCTTAAATGAAATTTTTGTATTTACACGACATGAAAAAATGAATGTATATTTTAAATGTGATTTAAGAAATAATTGATATAAAAAAATAAAAATAATATTTAAATATATTTCCATCATAAAGGACACCATGAGTGGTGGTAGGGGAAAAATCGAACAATCATCATTTCCTGAGGCAGTGGTTCGCCGTCCACAGAAACAATATGTTCATATCCCATTGATGGATGTCTGTGTTAATGATGATATAATCCTTCTCATAACAAAAAGATATTATATTTAGGATACTTGTGTGGTCAAATAAATAAAAACTATGATGAACATAGGGAGTGGAGAAGGAAAAATAATAAAAAGAAACTTGGGAGAAGATGTTACCTCAAATCGGGTAACCTCTTTAAATTTGAGCCAAAGGTCTCTATTCAATTTCCTTATACCAAGGGAAAGGTTTATAGAAGGAATATAAGGATGTTGTATGCTTATTTTTGTAGATTTTGGATGATATAAGGGGCTTCAGAGGTGTGAGTAATGGGATAGAGGTGGTGTCCTTTTAATAAATGGAGGAGGGGCTCTTTTGGAATAGTGGAATATATTATTTTTTTATAAAATGATTTTCAGATTCAAAAGGTCACAAACTAATTAACATATAATGTAATAGGAATATAAGTTGAAACTAAACCATCCATTTAGAGTTGGATTGGTTTTGGATATTTTTTAACACTTATATTGTTTATTTAACCTTTGGTTAACTTATTTTTCATTTACCATGTCTTCTTGTATATTTATACTATGTTGTCAATATATTTACTGTAAAATTAAAAGTGACCCAAAATAGATCATTAATTTAATTTATAACATAATATATTTCATTTTTCCTAATATTGGAATTTAAGCACTATTATATCATTTAATAAAATATTAATTTATTTAAAAACTAATTTATGTCAATTTTTATACTATCCATATCATGAATATTTATAAATCCATAACAAAATAATTATTTTGAAAAAAAATACTGAATTCAATTATAACATGACACAATAACCCATAAACTTAATGTATGGCATAATATGTTTCAAAATAAGTTTATTTTAATTATTATAATCTCATATATTTAAAACATTCATTAATGATATAATCATTACATCATCAATGTGTCTCAAATAAATTTATTTATTTGATTTCTAAAAATTTAAAAAATAATAATTATGTAGTAAATATTTTTATATTTATATTGAATTTTTAATGTCAACGATATCAATTATATAAACCAAGATTAAAATTCTTTTAACAAAACAATACTTGTTTATGATGTATTTATTTTTACATTTAATAAAACGTTATTAATGAAATTATCTTACTTAATTGGGTTCCAAATGCCAAAAGTTCAAACTAATGTTTCTATCGGTCAGACAAGAATCATCCATTATTTTTGGGACAAGTGTTAAGATAGTTTCATATTAATATAATAATAATTTTTTCGTTGAATTAACCTATTATCCTTTAACTAGGCTAAATAAAAATCAAAAGTTACTACTCATCGAAAATTATTTAATCCTATTGAACTAAATTTTACATACTATTAAGACCCATGTATGTTGGATTTTTGAAATTAAATTCACATAAGAGGATAATTTTCATTTAGATGAAAATGTCAGTTTTTAACTATTATGTAGTCCTTTTCACTATTCATTAAAAATTGAACGTTTTTAGAAAAATATCAAAAATAAAACCAAAGATAATTTTGATATTATGATATCAAAAATTATTTCTACATTACCAAATTCAAAACATATAAGTTTCATTATTTTAATTAATATTAATTTCCATTGTGAAAACTAGAATGCGTGTTTTTAAGAAGTAAAAAATTCAAAAATATTGGCATGTGTTTATGTCAAATTTCAAAGTGAAAATACTTCCAATGACCAACATTGGATTAAATGGTAAAAATATGATAAAATTTCATTTTAAATATATATTAAAATTTAATATAACTATAAAAATAAATCATAATTAATGACAGTATTGACTTCAAATGCAATATTTTTCAATATTCATTAAAAATTTATCTTTATCAGAAAAATACCAAAAATTTACCTAAATTAATTTTTTATATCCCACTTATAAAGAGGAAGATTATTTTGTAAAATTAAACATAAAATTGTGAAAAAAATATATATTTAAAATGGGATCTCTATTAAAATATTGTAAACTACCTTTAAAAAATATTTTAGTATTTATTCGTAAAATTGGATTCATTCATTACGCCTCTAATTTTTTTTGATAAATGTAAAAAATTTACCAAACAAAATTAATCATAATATGGTATGTTCATTTCATTCCCTCCAATATAATGACTAGGCGTTAACTAAAATTGAAAATAATAATATTATGTTATTATTTTTCAGTATGACTCAACCTTATATGCTACATATGATTTCAGAGAAACCCATTGTTGTTTGTCGGGTACTCCCTCAATAATCGCATCCCATTTAAAAAATTAAATATTTAATTCACAAATATTAATAAATAATAGAATTTCATATTTATTATTTACCTGGGATGTTATCTCCTTCGACCTTTTGGGAGTTGCGCTTACTTAATTTTAAAATCAAACTCATAATAATAATTTAATGTTATATATCAGAAAAACAATCAATAAAACTTGGGAATTAAAAAAAGGG
The DNA here is from genome assembly GCA_963277665.1 of Viscum album. Lineage (NCBI taxonomy): Eukaryota > Viridiplantae > Streptophyta > Magnoliopsida > Santalales > Viscaceae > Viscum > Viscum album. The sequence goes on from OY728128.1 coordinate 68,707,776, forward strand.
AAGTACAAAGGTATCCTGAGAAATCCCTAACTAGGATTCCATGTAGAAAAACATGGTTATGGATGATAAACTAAATATAATGTTATGATGTAGAGTGTTTGAAAACATTATCCGGAGAAAGTTAACAACATGAAAAAAAAACGTATGATCGATTAAATATTATTTCATTCCCTAATAATAAAATATAACAGGAAAAAAAATTGTTTTATGTTCCTGATCATAATGTGGATAAATTTGTTTACTAATTAGTATAAGAAGATAATGAAATATACTTACTTTTCATGTATAGTTTTATCCTTTATAAGTTTCTACAAAAAAACTTATTGTTTCTCCAAACGATGAGTATTCAAGATAACTTGGTCACACCTGAAGTGCATATATCAACTTTTAGATAATCACATAATCTAAAAAATAATAACTATATATTTTCCCTATATTTAGAAAGAAGCCAAAACCAAATTGGTTAGAACAATATTAGATAATCCCAAAAAATGATTATCCTTAATAGAAATAAATACATCTATTAATCTTCAAAATTAAACAATAAACACCAAAATTTCAGAAAAGACCATTCAATACACAATTTAAGTTAAAATTATTCAATGTAAACTAAACTGATATTGAAACCAAATTCATAGAATAATTTAATCAAATAGTCACCCATAGTAAATCTTAATATTTATGTCTAAATAATGTTGTTTACTATTTATGTCTCATTCTGAAGTGTAAATAACCAAATCACAAATTATCAATGATAGGTTAAACATTACCATTAATAATCCAAATCACTTTACGTCCACAACAAAAACATAAATTTTACAAAAAAAAAATCAATCGTTACTCCACAAATGAGATCCCATAGTATTCTATTTTTCTAAGCATATAGTGTTCCCAAAAGAGGGAATGTCTTCCAAAATAATCTTTATGACTTAGTCAGAAAAACATTTTCTTATAATAAGGATATCCATTTGATAAAACATAAGATCCAAAATCATAATATACTAGATGAAATAATTCTTCCAACTAAAAATAATAATACATACTAACCGGGGACTTCACATAGTCTAGTGTTATGTGATAACACCCAATCTCACATTGGTTGTGGGTGCTATTCCCACATCATTGTCTGACTTAATGGGTTGTCAAATGGTCTATGTGATGTCCTTTTTAAAAAATTATATAATTTTATAACATTACCAAAAATGTAATAAATTCCTCAAAAATAACCATTAAATATTTTATCCTCCAAGTTAATCTAATACCTTTCATTTCACATCCCAAAATGTGAAAACCATTTATCACCTCTAAAATCCTATGAAACTTTCTAATATGATAACCATTATGGTTATGTATCATATGTTTAAATAACACTCTAACCTCTAAATTTATCTAAAACAACCATTGAAAACAACAACAAGGCCCCATACATAGAAAATTACTTATCCTTAAGTAAATCAAGAACAAACATTGAGGATCTATTCAGGTATTGAGTATTGAAGAATTGTTCCATAACTATTACATTTCATCTTAAATATTACAAAGTAGAGACTTCTACTCATAATCCAATTTTTACAGAATATAAAAATTCATAAAAAAATATACATTACTATTTCCATGTTTTAGACAACATGAATTTTCCTTGATCCCATTCTTGACACTATTCAACATTATGTCATGTGTAAAACATTTCAAAAACATGGAATGAGAATTAAAAGATCATTGGGGGTTATTAAATAAAGAAAAAAAAATTATTCCCTCAACAAATAAAAAACATAAGCGCTTTAACATCCCTCATGAAATAATAATATTATTGAATAACACATTGAAATCAAAAATTATAAAGGTAACATGTGGTATAGATAAAATAAATAGATTTTGGATTTCAGAGCTATGTATGGAGTGGCGTTTGGAATAACCATCACCGTTTATTCCATAAATATATTATGAGAAAAATTAACATTTACTTCTATTACGTTACCCAATTATTTTGAGTGAATTATCAGGTTCAATCACTCATGGATTGTCATAGAACAATCTGTATACGTAGACAATGCCCAAGAACCAAAATATAATCATAAAATTTGAACAATCTTAAAGGAAATATAGCATTTCCAAATTGAAATCACAATATAAAATTTTAATATATTGAAATAATAAATATATTCACAAAATCATTTTCAATACCAAATTTTGAAAAAAAAGTGTATTGTATTTATTTTTTATTAATAAAATTACGACTTTTTATGGAAGCCAAAAATCAAATAATTCTCACAGTGGAGGAAAGGTCGTTGTCACCACGTATGTTAAAAAGAAAAATTCCTTTTGATGTTTAGTAAAATGCGTCATAGAAAAAATATTCCCTTTGAATGAATTGAATAGCCTAACCAGTATATACCCTATATAATATAAAGTCGTTTATAAATCAAAATATTCCTAATTGGATGGTGATCGAGATGAAGTCCCTTAAAAAGTTTGTATTGTTAGATTAATGATAATTAAATTACATAATTATGTGTGAAAAATATAAATAAACCCAATATAAATGGATATTAATTCTATAAATATCATTACACATTCACACATATTCATAGAACTCCATAATCAAGAAATAAATGTTTAAACCAATGTATTGAAATTGGGTTAAGATGTTCCCTTACGAAAAATTTGGCAGCCTTAAGATGTCACATAAAAATTCATAATATGAGTTGATTAGAATGAAAAGGGTATATCATCTATTGGACATAAAATATACATAAATAATGATATATCAGATCACATCCCATCACTTAAAAATTGAAATTTAAAGACATAACATAATAAGACTTTGACTAAAGAGGAGGGTGGCAGGTTCCTTTACCGATTTGGTAACATACGAAACATACAACCCATGAAAGAAGTGTCGTAATATGAAGATTTAAATACACATAAATTAAAGTATATCATACAAATAATACATTCATGGGCCGTACATAAACCACACAAAAGAAAATAGTGGCAACTATATCATGAATCTTAGGGGAATAAAAAGTGAGTTGAAAACCGCTTACCTCAAATCCGACATCTCTTGTATGTTCCTTGTTATTCTTGAATAACAAACATAAGTTAATTTTTACTCGATTAAGAAACTTTTTCAATTTTATTATTCTGTTTATATCAATTTTTACATTGATATGACAATTAGTGAATTATTTGTGTTCATATAAGACATTTTGTCGATGTTCGGAACTTGACTAAAAGATGAAGTTGCCATAATTAAATTTTTTTCAGGTGGTAAAAATTACATTTTCTCCAGAATGATATGAATGATTAAGATATCAAATATATAATATATATCTAGAATATATTTATTTATAATAGTCCATATCAATTTTATATATGAAAATGAAATGCATCATCCATGGAGATGGTAACTCGTACGTATTCATGAATGATACCTTCATTTCATTTTTTTCATTTTTAAAGGAATGAAAACCAAATAGTACATAGTAATATTATTATTCCCGTATAATATCATATATTTTATATTATACATGATTTCATCAACTAAATCCTTTATACGTTCCATGTATGGTATAATGAGTCATATCACTTTGAGGGGGTGGTAGTCCACACTTCCTCAAATGAAATTAAATTATTTATACAACATGAAAAAAATAAATTTATCTTCTAAATGAGAATTAAAGTTGCATAGAGATAAAATAAATATAAAAAATTAAATATATAATTTCATTTCAATACTGATGGCAAGAATGAGAGGATGTAGGGTAAAATCGAACAATCAGCGTTTCATGAGGGAATTGTTCGTTATCCAATGAAATAGAATGTTTATATCCATTAGATCAAGGGGTATGTATAATTAAATTAAATCATACTCATAACAACAACCGAGTATATTGAGGATATTGGTGTTGTTGTATAAACAAATAATAAGAAGATCATTGGGAGTGGAGAATAAAAAATAACAGAAACAAACATGAGAGAAGATGTTACCTCAAACCGGGTAACTTTTAATTATTTGACCTAAAGGGCTATCTTCCACTGCCTTATGCCTATGGGAATGATTCTAGGAGGAAGCGAAGAATATGTGATATTTTTTTTCCATGTTTGGATGAGCCAAGGAAATTTATTGGTGTGTGTAATTGGTGATAAGTGTTTTCCGTTTATAAGAGAGAGGCAGGGCTCTTTAGGAATGTTTGAATGTATTAATTTATTATAAATAATTTTATATTTCGAAAGGTCTCAAACTCATTTAATTCTTAGATAAAATGAATATAGGTAGAAATAAAATCATCCAATAATAATTGGACAGATTTTGTATATTTTTTAACACTTATATTTTTTTTAATATTATGTTAACTTATTTATCTTTTACTATGTCTTCTTATATATTCAAACAATATTGTTAATATAATTACGTTAAAATTCCATGAGACCAATAATGTATATTTAATGAAAATTGTATCATTTATGTAATTTTTATAAATCAATGATTATTAGGTCTATTTTATCATTTAATAAAATATAAATTCTTTTAAAATCTCATTTTTGTCAATTTGATTAGAATTCATACCATGAATTTTTAAAAATCAATAAAAACATGATCAATTAAAAAAATCATTAAATAAAATATAAAAATTCCTAATAATCCATAAATTTCATGGATGGAAGAAAACGTTTCAAAAAAAAATATTTTAATATTTATGATCTCATTTATTTAAAACATTCATTAATGAGGTAATCATTACATCATCATTGTTTCCTACATAAATTTATTTATTTTATGTATGAAAATATGAAAATAAATTACCATGTTTTAGTAAATTTTTTAGATTTCTAATAACTATTTATAGTCAATGATATAAATTATATAACCCCATATTTATATTGTTTTACCAAAACAATACATGTTTGTGATATTTTTATTTTTACATTAAATAAAAAGATATTAATGTAATTATCTTACAAAAGTGGCTTACAAAGGACCAAAGATTAAAATAAGGATTTTATTGGTATTACATGACTCATAAAATATTGTTAGGATAAGTTTTAATGTAATAAAATATTTTTATACATTTATTTTTACAATGAAATATTCTATTTACCTTTAACCACAAAAAACAAAAAACAAAATTTACTATTAACTATTAATTATTTTAATCATATTTAACAACATTTTAATTATTTATTACAACCATGTATGCCATATTTTTAAAATTCACTCCCTAGAGGTGGTAGAATTTTATTTAGATGAAAAATTCCAGTTTTTAACCATTATGCAGTTTTTTCACTATTCATAAAAAATTAACCATTTTCAGAAAAACACAAAAAATTCTCCCAAAAATAATTTTATTATTCTGAATTGAAAAATGATTTCTAATTTAACAAATTCAAAACATATATGTTTCATTAATTTATGTAAAATTAATTTCTATTGTCAAAATTATAAAATGTGTTTTAAGAAGTACAAACTACAAAAAAATGGACATGTTTTTATGTCTAGTTTCAATGAGAAATTACTTCCAATGACCAAAATTGGATTAAATAGTTATAATATAATCTTATTAATCTTTAAAACCTTTTAAAAATATAATCTATCCAAACAAATAAATCAAATGAAAAGACAATTTTGACTTAAAATGCAATATTTTTCACTATTCATTAAAAAATGAACTTTACCAGAAAAATAAATAAAAATTACCCAAAGTAAATTTTTATATTCCAATTATAAAAAAGAATATTATTTTGTAAAATGAAATATATAAAGGTGAAAGAAACTATATTTTAATGGGGTTCTCTATCAAACTGTGGTAAAACTACCTTTAAAAATATTAGAAAATTTATGCTTAATATTGGATTCATTCTCATTATAAGCCTCTAAATATTATTAGATTAAGGTACAATAACATTTAACAAAAATGTTTAGTCATAATATGGTTAGTTATATTCCTTCCATCTCGTATAACTACTAGGCGTTAAGTACCATTTAAAATAATAATAACATGTTATTATTTTTTAGTATGACACAACCTAGTGTGCCACATAGGATTTTAGATAAACCCATTATTGTGTGTCATGTACACCATCAAACATCAAATCCCACTTAAAAAATAACATTTTATTCCCAAAAATAAGTAAATATGAAAATTTAATATTCTATATTTATCTAGGATGTTACATCCTTCCCCTTTTTGAGAATTTCATCATTGTAATTTCAAAATTGGTCTCAAAATCTTCAAAAAAAATCCCAAATCAGAAAAAGAGTCAAATAAATTCACTTTAAAAGAATGATATATATTTACAATGTTCACCAGAGATAACCCATACTAGGATTCCATATAGGGAAACAATATTATTGAAGATAAACTATCTGTCAACATCTGATGGAGAGTGATAGAAAACATGATCCTGAGAAAGTTATCAATAAGAAAACAACGAACCAGTGATGGGTTAAACAGTCTTTGATTTTCTAGTATTAAAATTAAATTGAAAACGTTTTTGATTTAATTTACCTTTCACAATGGTGAGTAATTCTTTTACTACATAGAACACGATCATAAGGAAATATAATTACTTTTCAAGTAGTGTATTATCCTTTAATTTTTTTTCATCCATAACTCATTGTTTCTCCAAAAGATGAGTATTCAAGATTACATGGTCACACATGAAGCACTAGAAACAACTTATAGTGAAACACATAATCCAAAAAATATGAATTATAAATTTCCCCTATCCTTAGACATTAGCCAAAACCATAATGGTTTTTACTATATTAGACAATCCCCAAAAGAGAAAATCTTTTATTAAAATAAATTTCACTCTTAATCACCAAAATTAAACATGAAAAAAAAAAATTCAACAAAGGCCATTCAATACACCATTTTCATTAAACATCTTCAGCGTAATCCAAACTATGATTGAAACCAAAAACGTAGAAGAATATATTCAAATAGTATTTCACAATAAATCATAACATTAACCTGTAAGTAACATAGACTAATATTAACATCTCATACTGAAGTGTAATTAACCAAATAACATATTATATATGATAAGTTAATAACTTCCATAAATAACCCAAATCACCCTATGTCAACAATAAAAACATAGATTTTACAATAATATAATTTTTACCATTACTCCAGAAATGAGATCCCATTGGATTCTATTTTTCTAAAACATGTAGTGTTCCCAAAATATGGAAAGTCTTCCAAAATTACCTTTATCACTTAATCACCAAATCATATTTCTATACTATTTATATCCATTTGATAAAACATAAGATCCCAATAAACTTATTTTTTATCAATAAAATTATTTAATTAAAAATATTTCGTCATACTAACCAGGGACTTCACGTAGTCCAGTGGTAGGTGATGAATCTCAATATTATTTTAATTGAGGGTTCTATTACCATAGCATTGTCTGACACAATCGGTTTTCACACAGTCTTGATATTTTCCTTCTTAAAAAATTAAATAATTTTATAACATTCCCAAAAATTAGATAAATTCCTATGAAATTACCATAAAATATATTATCCTTAAAGGCTATCTTATACCTTTAATTTTGTATCCCAAAATGTAATAACCATTTATCAACTCAAAAAAACTATGACACATTCTAATATGACAACCATTATGGTTATGTAACTTATGCTTAAATAACACCCCAACCTCTAATGTTATTTAAAACGACCTTTGATACAAACTATAAGTCCCTATCCTTATAACATTACTTATCCTTGATAAAATTAGGAATTAACAATTATTATATTTTCATGTTTAGAGTTATAGAGAATTAGGCCATAAATATTACATTTCTTTTCAAATATTATAAAGTAGAAACTTCTACAACGTTTCCATTTTATCAAAAAATACAAACTCTTTAAAAAAAGAATCATGTCTAGTTCAATGTTTTAGACAACATGACTATTACTTGATCCCATACATGAAACTATTATTCTTTAAGTCATGTTGAAAACATTTCAAAAACATAGGATGTTCAAAAAAATCCTATTAAGGGATATAAAATAATGAATTAAAAAAATAGTCCATCAGCACATACATAACATATGTCTTTTAGCATACCTCATGAAATTAAAAGATTTATGAACAACACATTGAAATCATAAATCATAAAGATAACTTTGGAAGTTATATCATACATATATTTTTTCTTTCACACCTATATAGGGAGTAACATTTGGAATACCCCTCACTGTATATTCCCTAAATCTCATAAGAGAAAAATTAACAATTTCCTCTGTCACATTACCTAAAGAATTGGAGATCTTTCTCGGGCTGAAACACTATAAGTTTGTCATGGAACCACCTATATACGTATGTAATGACCAAGAAATATAACATAATCCTAAAATGTGAACACACATTAAGAAAAGATAACATTTCCACATTGAAATTGCACTATAAAATTTCAATATATTGATATAATCAATCCATTCCAAAAACCATTCCAATGCCTAAATATGAAAAAAGGGAATATGGTATTTATTTTTTAAAAAAACATTATGTCTTGTTATGGAATTCAAATATAAAAAAATTCTCTTTAAGGAAGAATGTTCTTTGTCACCTCATAGGTTAAAAAACTTTCCTTTTGCCGTTTCGTAAAACACATAGTTGAAAAAATATTCCCACTGAGTGAAATGAATATTCAAATGAATTTATACACTTTAAAAATAATGTCATGTATAAATTAAAATATTCCGCAATGAAAGGAGACTGAGATGAAGTCCCTTGAAATGATTGTATCATTAAATTATGGATAAATCAATGACATAATTCGGTGTTAAAAATATAAATTAACCCAATACAAGTGGATATTACGTGTAAAAAAATCATAGGTCAGGCACACATATTCATATCATGCCATAATATGAAATATAAGATTAACCCAATTAATTGAAATTGGGTTATGAAGTTCCCTTACAAAAAATTCAGTAACCTAATAGTGTCCCATTAAAATTCATAAAATGAGTCGATGAGAGAGAAAAGGGTCTATCATCACATGGACACATAATATACATTAATAAAGATATATCAAATCATATCCCAAAATTTTAAAAATGAAATTTAAAGACATAACCTAAAATAAGTCTTTGATTTGAATAGGAGGGTGAAAGGTTCCCTTATAAATTTGAAACATATGAAACATACACCCCACGAAAGAAGGACCATTCAATGAAGATGAAAATACATATAAATTAAATAATATTACCCAAATAATACAATCATGGGATGTACATACACTACACAAAAATAAACTGAAGCTAATTAATACATCCTCTAATAAAATTTTTCCATTTTATTAATCTTTTTATATCACTTATTACCTTGATATAGAAATAAGTGAATTATTTTAGTTCAAATCGAACATTTTGTCAATGTTCGAAACTTGAGTAAAAAATGAACTAGTTATAATTAAAAAATTTCTTGTGTTCAAAATTCCATTATCTATAGAATGATATTAATGAGTTAGATATCATATATAGAATATATAACAAGTTTATATGTATTTATAAATTTTTATATCATTTGGATATATGACTACGAAATGCAATGTTCATGGAGACTGTAAGCCGTACATAAGCATGAACACAACATTCATTCCATTTTTTCATTTTCAGTGGAATGAAAACAAAATGATACATAGTAATATCATTATTCATTTATAATATAATAATTTATATATGTTACCTAATTTCATTAACACCGTCCTTTTTATGTTCCATGTATCGTATAAACGAGTCATGTCACTTTGATGGGGCAGTAGTCCGCACTTTCTCAAATTATATTTTCATATTTATTCTACATGAAAAAATAAAGGTATGCTCTAAATGAGAATGAAAGAAGAATAGAGATAAAATAAATATCATATGTTATTATATTTCCTTCATAATTTCCATCATGAGTGGTGTTAGAGGAAAATTAGAAAATTATCATTTCGAGAGGCAGTAGTTCACCGTATATAGAAACAGTATGTTCATATCCATTTTATGGAGGTGTGGATAAGTGATGTTTGAATCCTTCTCATAACAATAACCAAGTATATTTAGGATTCTATTATTGTTATATAAAAAATTAACAATAAGAGAATATATATTAGATAGGGAGAAATAATCAAAAGAAACTTGAGAGAAGATGTTTCCTCAAATAGTTTAAGTTCTTTTGATTTGAGTGAAAGGGCTCTCTTCAATTTCCTTCTTCCTAGTGGAATGATTCAAGGATGATGATAGTGATGTTGGGAGTTAATTTTTTTTCAGAGTCTAGACAAGCCGAGGGGCCTCCAAGCTGTGAGTAATGGGTTAGAGGTGGTGTCCTTTTATAAGTGGGAGGAGGGGATTTTTAGGAATGTTTCAATGTATTATTTTATTTTAAAATTATTTTTTATTTCAAAAGGTCCAAATCTCATAAAAATCTATGAAAAGATAAATATATGTCGAAATAAAATAATCCAATATGAATCGAATGGGTTTTACATATTTTCAACCGATATTTTTTATATATAACCTTTTGTTAACTTATTTATCTTTTGCAATGTCTTCTTGTATATTCATAATATATGGTTAATATATTTAAAATAAAATTCCAAGATTCCCAAAATGGAACATTAATGACATTTATAGCATCATATATGTAATTTTTTAGAATATTATATTTTTATGACTATTTTATCATTCAATAAAATATTACATTATTTAAAAATTCATTTATATGAATTTTTTACTATTCATATCACATCTTTTTAAAAATGCATAACAGCTTGGTCAATCAAGAAATGTATCATTTATTAAAATATAAAAAGTAATAATCATCAATAAAGTTCATCGAGGAATAAAATGTTTCAAAATAAATTAATTTAAATATTAATAATCTCATTTATTTAAAACATTTAGTATTGAGGTAATCATTACAACTTCATTGTGTCTTAAAAAAGTGATTTATAGGATTTATAAAAATTATAAATAAAATGATATGATTTACGAAATATAATTAGATTTATAATTACTATATATATTCAAATATATCAATAATATAACAACACATTAATTTTTTTATCAAAGTAATACATGTTTAGGATATTTGTATTTTTATATTAAATAAAAACTTATTAATGTAATAATCATACACAAGTGCCTTCCAAGGGCCAAATGTTCTACACAAGGATTGTATAGGTTGACCATGAATCGTTAAATAAGGACAGGGAATGTGTAATGTTAATTTAATATTATTATGACATTATTTTTTCCTTGATTTAAAATATTTACCTTTAACAGTGGTAAATAAATATAAAAAGTTTTTATTCACCAAAAATTATATTCATCCTTTGAAATATATTTTACTTACTGCTGAAAACCATGTATGTAGTTTTTTTTGAAATTCAATTCACCGATGTGGTAAAATTTAATTATGATTAAAAATTTAGTTTTCAACAACTATGTAGTGTTTTTCACTATTCACCAAAAATTGAATGTTTTGAAAAAATTTCAAAAAAAATCACCCAATGCTAATTTTGATAATCTTATTTCAAAAATGATTTCTAACTTACCAAATTCAAAACATATAAGTTTTATTAATTAGTTTAAAATTAATTTCCTTTGTCTGAACAAGAATCTGTGTTTTTAAGAAATAAAAACTACAAAAAGATTGCCATGTCTCTATGTCTATTTTCAATGTGAAATTACTTCCAATGAACAAAATTATATTGAATGATAAAAACATAATCTAATTACACTTTAAAATAATTTAATAGGATACTATAGTTATATATATAAATCATATTAAATGACAGTTTTGACATAAAATGCAATATTTTACACTATTCATTAAAAAATGCAGTTTATCATAAAATACCAAAAAGTTACCCAACGTAAATTTTGATATAATTAATCTAAATAAGAAGTTAATTTTGTAAATTTCAACATATAAAAGTGAAAAAATGTTTTTAAAAGGATTTTTCCATCATAAGTCGGTAAAACTACATTTAAAATATATTGGAGTTTTTAGGCTTCAAATTTTATTCGTTCCAATTTTAAGCCTGTAAATTTTACTAGATAAATTTAAAAATAGTTAGCAAACATGTTTAATCATAATATGGTTAGTTATCTTCATTCCCACCTATAAAACGTCTAGAAAATAACTAGAATTTAAAATAATAATATTGTGTTATTATTTTTTTGTATGAATCAACCTTGTGTGATACATAAGATTTTGGGGAAAACCATTGTTGTGTTTGGGGTACGCATTAAAACAGTGAATCCCATTAAAAATTAATATTTAATTCACAAATATTAATAAATATGAGAGTTCATATTATTTATTTACATTGGATATTACAACCTTCCCCCTTTTTATAATTCCATCCTCGCAATTTAAAAATTATGCTTTGAAACTTCATTAATTTTCCCACATTAGAAAAAGAATCAATAAAACTATTAATTTAAAAGAATGAATGAGAAGTTAAAAAAGTCTCCCAAGATAACCCATACTAGGATTCCATGTTAGAAAACATGGATATGGATGATAAAATTACTGTCATGTTCGGATAGAGAGTGATAAAAAACATGATCAGGAGAAATTTAATAATAAGAAAACCAAAAACATGTGATGTGTTAAACGATATTTTATTCTCCGGTACAAAAAAGAACATAAAATGTTTTTAATTCCAGTTCCCCTTCATAATAGTGCATAATTATTTTTCTACTCAGAACAATAAAATAAATAAATTTAATTACTTTTCAAGTAGGGTTTTATCTGTTAATATGTATCTACAAAAAAACTCATCATTTCTCAAAATGGTGATTATTCAAGATGACTTGGTGACACATGATGTGCTAGAATCAAATTCTAGTGAATCACATAATCTATAAAAGATGAACTATTTATTTCCCCTATCTTTGGACATTAACCAAAAAAATCGTTAGTACAAGATTAGATAATCCCTAAAAGAAAAAGTTATTATAGAAACTAGTACCTCTATTTATCTCCAAAATTTAACAAACAATGCCCAAATTTCCGCATAGATCATTCAATGCACAATTTTTTTAAATTGATCAATGTAATCATTACAATTATTGAAACCATAAACATAGAATGGTTTAATCAAATAGTGTTCCATAATAAATCTTTACATTTATCTTAAAATAATAGTAAATCCTATTAACATCTCATTCTTACGTGTAACTAACCAAATAACATATTCTCTATGATAGGATAACCAATTCCATAAAAAAAGAAAATAACCATATTTACACAATGAAAACATATATTTTCCAAAATTAAATTTCAATCACTATTCATCAAATGAGATCACATAGTATTTTATTTTCCATAAGCATATAATGTTCCCAATAGATAGAATGTCTTCCAAAATAACCTTATCCCTTAATCAGAAAAATCATTTTCTTATAATAATGATATCAATTTAATAAAATATATGATCCCAAATAATATTATTCTTGATCAATAAAATCATTTATCTTATATTAATTTTTCATAATAACCATGGACTTTTCATACTCTAGTGGTAGGTGATATATGTCAATCGCACATTGGATGTGGGTTCTATTCCTGAAACATTGTCTAGCGCGACAGGTGATCAAATGTTCTACATGTTACCCTTTTTAGAAAATTATATAATTTTATAAAATTCCCAAAAATGATATATATTCCTCAAAAATAACCATAAAATATTTTTACCTCCAAGGTTATCTAATACCCATCATTTTGCAACTCGAAATGTAATAATCATTCGTCACATCGAAAAAAACTGTGAAACTTTCTTATATATTAAACATATTGGTTATGTAACATATGATTAAAGAACACCCTATCATCTAATTTTATCTAAAAAACCATTGATACATACTATAAGGCCCTAGAATTAAATCATTTCATAACCTTTAGTTAAATCAATAATTAACATTTAGTATCTTTTCATGTTTATAGTTTTATAGAAATAGGCCATAACTATTACATTTTATTTCAGATTTTAAAATGTAGACACATTTACTCAGTATCCATTTAATTAATAAAATAAAAACTCTTCAAAAATGAAACATGTTTACTTCCATTTTTTAGACATCATGACTTTTCCTTGATCCCATACTTGACACTATTCATATTTATGTACTCTAGAAAACATTTCAAAAACATGGGATGTTCATAAAAAGATTAGTAAGGGATATAAAATAAATAAATAAAAATTTATTCAATCAACACAAAAAAACATAAGATCTATAATAAACCTCATAAAATAACAAGATTTATGTATAACACATATAAGTCATAAATTATAATGGTAACCTCTAACATCGATATCATATATATGTTGTAGCTTTCACAACTACGTAGGGAGTTACATTTGTTATACCCATCACCGTATATTCCCTAAATATCTTTGGAAAAAAAATTGACATTTAACACTATCAGGTTACACAATGATTTGGAGAGATTTCTTGTGCCCACCTACTGTAGTTTTATCATGAAACCACCTATTTACGTAAATAACTCTCAAGAACCATAACAAAATCATATAAATGTGAACAATCATAAAGGAAAATAAAAATTCCTCATTGAAATAAAAATATAAATTTAAATATATTGACATAATAAAACCATTCCCAAAACCATTTTTAATAACAAAATACATTAAAAAAGTATATGGTATTTATTTTCATGTAAAAAACATTACGACTTTTTAAGGAACCCAAATATAAAATAATTATTTTGGAGACAGAAAGGTCATTGTCAACGCATTTGTTAAAAAGAAATATTCCTTTTTTTGTTTATTAAGACCAATCGTATAAAAAATATTACCTTTGAATGAAATGAAAATTCATATCAGTTTATACACTGTATAAAATACACTCGTGTATAAATGAAAATATTCCTCAATGAATGGAGATTGAGATGAATTTCCTTACAAAGATTATATCATTAGATTAAGGATAACTCAATAAAATAATTATGTGTGACCAATATTAATTAACCAAATATAAGTGTATATTAAGTGTAAAACATTCAGGATTCATTCACACATAACCATAGCATTCCATAATCTATAAATAGATTTTTGACCCAACAAATTGAAATTGGGTTAAAAAGTTCCCTTACAAAAAAAATTCTGTAGCCTAACAATGTCACTTAAAATTCATAAAATGTTTTTAAGGGAGTAAAAATGGTATAACATAACATGGTTATAAAATATACATCAATAAAGATATATCAAAACATATACAAACTTTTAAAAATTGAAATTTATAGAAATTACATAAAAGAAGTCATTGAGTATAACAAGAAGGTAAAAGGATCCCTTACCGATTTGATAACAAATGAAACATACAACCCATTAAAAAGGATCGTACAATGATATAAATGAAAATAAATTATATTATATTACACAGTTAATATAATCTTGGTCATTAAATACACCACACAAAAATAATAGTGTCCAATATAGAATGAATTTCAAGGGAATAAAAAGTGAGATGAAAACCCTTACCTCTAGTATAACTTCCCTAGTATGTTCATTGTTTATTCTAGAAAATAAAAATAATTTAATTTATATTTTCCTAATAAACTTTTTATATTTTATTATTCCTTTTATATCACTTACTACATTGATATTAAAATTAGTGAATTAATTTATTTCATATCGGACATTTTGTCCATGTTTGGAACATGAGTCCAAAATGAACTTATTATAACTACAAATTTTCTTGTTGTCAAAATTCAATTATCTCCAGAATGATATTCAGGATTTAAATATTATATATATAATATATATCTACTGTATATTTATTAAAATGATTCCACATCATTGGGATATATGAAAATGAAATGCACCGTTTATGGAGACGGTATGTCGTACTTACGAATGAACTCTACTTTCATTTTATTTTTTATTTTTCAAATGGATTGAAAACAAAATGATACATAGTAATATTTTTATTATAGTATAATAAAATATTTTATATAAATTACATATATTTATTAACACTATCATGTATACATTCCACATATGGTATGAACGTGTCATATCACTTTGAGGGAGCGGTAGTCCGCACTTCATCAAATGAAATTATCGTATTTATACAACATGAAAATCATAAAGGTATTTTCATAATTAAAATTATAGAAGAATATAGATACAATAATATAATAAATATGATATATAATTATAGTTCCATCATAATGGTCACCAAGAGAAGTGGTAGGGAAAATCAAACAATCATTGTTTCGTGATGCAGTAGTTCATCATCCACAGAAATAGAATGAATGTATCCATTAGATGGAGGAATGTGTTAGTGAAGTTTTAATAATTACCATCAAAAACAACCAAGTACATTTAGGATATTGGTGTTTTTATATAAATAATAATATGAAAATCATTGGGAATGTAGAATGAAAAAAAATGTAATGGAACTTGATAGAAGACGTTATCTCAAATTAGGTAATTTCTTTTGAGTTGATCGATAGGGACCCATTCAATAGCATTATTATCGGGGAAGGAATCTAGATGAATAAAATGGAAGTTGGGAGATTTTATTTGATGACTGTGGATGATCCTTGGATCTTGATTTTTGTGATTAATATGTTTGAGGTGGTGTCCTTTTATTAGGGGGATATTTAGGAATGTTTGAATGTATTCTTTTATTATAAGATGATTTTCACTTTCTAACTTTCCAAAACTCATAAATTTATAAGATAAGATAAAAAGAAGTAGAAATAAAATCATCCAATAAAAATTGGAATGGATTTGGATATGTTTTAACCATTATCTTATTTTATTTATCCTTCTAGTAACTTATATAACATAAACCACGTCTTATTGTATATTTGTACTATATGGTTAATATATTTAGTATAAAATGCCCAGCAACCCAATATGGTTCACTATTGACATTTTTAACATCATATTTTTCAATTTTTAGAATCATAGATTTTTAGGACTATTATATCATATAATAAAATATTAATTAATTTAAACACTCATTTATGTCAATGTTTATACTATTCATATCACGACATTTTAAAATTACATAAAATTTTTATCAATTAGAAAAAACATCATAAATTCAAAGATAAAAAGTTATAATCATCCATAAAATTCATGTATGTCATTAAAATATTCATGTCACATTTATTTTAATATTTATGATCTCATTTATTTAAAACATTCATTAATGATGTAATCATTACATTATCATTATGTCATAAATAAATAAATTTATTTGATTTCTAAAAATTATAAATAAAATACCATGATGTAGGAAATATTTTTAGATTCCTAATGAATATTAATAGTCAAAAATAAAAAATACATATCCCCCTTTTAAAATTAATTTAGAAAAATAATACATGGTTGTGATATTTTTATTTTTACATTAAATAAAATGTTATTGATGTAATTGTCTTACCCAAGTGGCCTACAAATGCTAAATGTTAAACCCAATTATTTTATTTTTCATCCTTGACTCATCCAATAATGTATGTACAAGTGTTAATGGAATTTTATATTATTATATTGTAATTTTTACATTGAATTACCATATTTACCTTTAACTGCGCTAAATAAAATAAAAACGTAACTATTCACTGCATATTATTTTCAACATATTGAAAAAAAATTTATTTTTAATGAAAACCACATATGTAAAATTAATTGAATTCAATTCATAGAAGCTATAAACTTTCTTTTAGATGAAAAAGACGTTTTTTATCTACATTGTGGTGTTTTTCACTATTCATGAAAAATTTAATGTTTCTAGAAAAATACAAAAAATCCAGCCAATAAAGATTTTGATATTATGAAATCAAAAATGTTTTCTAATATAAAAAATTCAAAACCCATGAATTTTCATCAATTAATTTAACATTAATTTTTTTTGTCAAAATTAGAAAGTATTTTTTATGAAGTAAAAACTACAAAAAGATTGACTTGTGTTTACTTCCAGTTTCAAAGTGACATTACATTTAATGGCCAAAATTGGATTAAATGGTAAAAATATAATACAATTACACTTTAAAACCATTTTATAATATAATCTATGCGTATAAATAAATCATAATAAAATACATTTTTGACTTAAAATGCAATATTTTTTACTATTCATTAAAAAAATGAACATTATTAGAAAAATACAAAAAAAATTCCCAATGTAAATTTTTATATCTTGGTTCTAAATAAGAATTTTATTTTGTAAAATGAAACATATAATGGTGATAGAAAACTTTATATAAAACAGGTTCTCCATCAAAATATTGTAAAACTACCTTTTAAAACTATTAGAATTTTTATGCTAAAAATTGGATTCATTATCATTTTAGGAATATAATTATTATTCAAAAAATTTAAAAACATTTAAAAAACATGTTTAATAAAAAATATGGTTAGTTATGTTCATTCTTGTCAATACAACGGCTTGGTGTTAATTTCCATTTAAAATAATAATAGTATGTTATTATTTTCCAATATGACTCAACCTTGTGTTCAATAAAAAATGTAGTGAAAACCATTGTTGTGTGTTGGGTACACCATAAATAATGGGTAGTAAATTAACCAAAGAAATTTGAATAGAGACAAATATAGCATGAATGTCATGGAAAAAAACTGAGATGAAAACCCCTTACCATATGTGTGACTTCTCTTGTATCTTCTCTGTTCCCTCTTAAATAATAAAAATTAGTTAATTTATACTATAAAAATAACCTTTTTAATTTTATTATTCCTTTTATATCACTTATTACCATTATATAACAATTTTTCAAGTGAATTATTTATGTTCATATCTGGCATTTTTTCGATGTTCAGAACATGAGTCAAAAATGAACTTGTTAAAATTACAAATTTCACAGTGGTCAAAATTCCCTCATAATTATAATGATATTAATTATTTATATAGAATATATATAATATATATCCTTTATAAATGTATTTTTAATATTCTATATCATTTGGATATATGAAAATAAAAATTTCCATTTATGGAGAGGTAAGCTATATGTACGCATGACCGCTACTTTTATTTAATTTTTTCCTTTTTAAATGAATGAAAAGTAAATGATACATTGTAATATTATTATTCCAGTATAATATAATATTTTATATACATTACATAATTTCATTGACACTATCCATTATACATTCCATGAATGATACGAACGAGTCATATCACTTAGAGGAGGCGGTTGTCTGCACATCCTGAAAAGAAATTGTCTTATTTATACAACATGAAAAGCATAAGGTATATTCTAAATTGGAATTACCGAATGATATAGATAAAATTTATATCATAAATATAATATATAATAATATTTCCATCCTAATAGACACTATTAGAGGTGGTAGGTGTAAATAGAACAGTCATCTTTTCATGAGGCAGTAGTTCAACATCCACAGAAACAGTTTGTTCGTATCGATTAGATCAATGTGTATGTTAGGGAAGTTCGAATAAATCTCATAAAAACAACCTAGAATATTGATGATACTGGTTTATTTTTATAAACAAAGAAAAAAATATCATAGGGAGTTGAGAAGGAAAAATAATGGAAAAGAACTTGAGAGAAAATGTTACCTCAAACCTGGTAACTTCTATTGATTTTATCCAAAAGAACACCTTACATTGAATTATTCATAGGGGATGGAATCTAAGATAAAGATAGAGATGTTGGGAGATTATTTTTTCAGAGTTTGGATGAGCCACAGTTCTTGATAGGTGAGAGTAATGGGTTAGATGTTGTGTCCTATAATAAGAGGGAGGAGTGGCTCTTTTGGATTATTTGAAATTATTATTTTGTTATAAATTTATTTTCAGTTTCAAAAGGACCAAAACACATTAAATTAGAAGATAATATGAATATAAGTCTAAATATAATCATCTAATATGAAATGGGTTGGTTTTGGATATTTTTTAACCCATATATTTTTTGATTTAACCTTCTGTTAACTTAATTTTCTTTTACCATGTCTTCCTGTATATTTATACTATATGGTTAATATAATTTCGATAAAATTCCAAGAGACCCAAAATGGATTATTATAGATATTTTCATCATTGTATATGTCATTTTGAAGATTCTTAGATTTTTATCAATATTTAATCATTTAATTAAGTATTAATTGATATAAAAAATCTTTTTTGTAAATTTTTATACTATTCATATCATTATTTTTAAAATTACAAAACAACAAGATAAATTCAAACCAAAATCATTAATTCAAATTAAAAAATTCATAATAGTCTATAAAATTCTCATATTGAATAAAAAGGTTTAAAAATAATTTTATTTTAATATTTATAATCTCATTTATTTTAAACATTCATTAATGAGGTATCAATTACATCAACATTGTGTCCTAAATAAATTTATTTATTTGATTTCTAGAAAATATAAATAAAATACCATGATTTTGGAAATATTTTAATATTTATAATGAATATTTATATTCAATGATATTAATTACATTACCCCATATTAAAATTGATTTAGCAAAACAATACATCTATATGATATTTTAATTATAACTATAAATAAAAAGTAATTGATGTAATTATCTAAGCCATGTGGCTTCCAAAAGCCAACAGAACTAACCACAGATTGTATTGGTCGGCCATGACTCATCCAATACAGTTAGGTCAAGTGTTAAGGAAATTTTATATTATTATAATAATATTTTTACTTTATATTACCTTATTTACCATTAATTGCGGTAAATAAAATTTAAATGTTAAAATTCAAAAAAAAAAATCATCTTATTGAACAAAATTTTAATTACTAATGACAAATATTTATGTTCTATTTTTCGAATTCAGTTCATAGAAGCAGTAAAATTTCATTTAAATGAAAAATTATGTTTTTAATTACCATGTAGTGTTTTTAACTATTAATAAAAAAATTGAACCTTATAAAAAATACAAAAAATTCACTTAAAAACAATTTTGAATTTAAGAATTCTGAAATTAAGTCTTATTTACCAAACTAAAATCACAGAAGTTTCATAAATTAATTTAAAATTTATTTCTGTTGTCAAAACTAGAAATCTTGTTTTTATGAAGTAAAAAGTGATGAACAAATTGACATGTGTTTATGTCCAATTTTAGTGTGAAATTACATCCCAAGACCAAAATTGTATTAAGTGGTAAAAATATTATCCAATAAATCCTTAAAACCATTTAAAAAGATAATTAATCTATATAAATTATCATATGAAAAGACATTTTCGACTGAAAATGCAATGTTTGTCACTATTAACTTATAAATGGACATTATTAGAAAAGTACCAAAACAATCGCCAAAATTAAATTTTTATATCCTACTTCTAAAAAAGAAGATTATTATGTTAAATACAACATGTAAATGTGATAGAAACTAGATTTAAAAGGGTTTCTCCATCAAATGGTGGTAAAAATACATTTTCAATATATTAGAGTATTTATTCTTAAAATTGGATTCATTCTAATTTTAAGCCTCTATATTTAATTAGATAAATAAAAAAACATTTAAGAAACATGTTTAATCATAATGTGGTTAATTCTGTTCATTCCAGCCAACACAATGACTAGGTGTTAACTACCATTTGAAATAATAATATTTCGTTATTATATTTCAGTATGACTCAGCCTTGTCTTCAACATAAGATTTCAGAGAAACCCATTGATTCATGTCTCTTATGCCAACAAACATCACATGAAAATTAATATTTCATTCGAAAATATCAATAAATATTAAAATTTCATATTATTTTTTAACCCGAGTTGTTTCAATAATAAGCATAGGTTAGTTTCTACATTCTTTAGAACTTTTTAATGTATATTATTCTGTTTATAAATCATATTACCATGTTATAACAGTTATATAACTATTTATGTTCATATAGGACGTTTTATCGATAATGGAAACTTGACTAAAAAATGTACTTTATTTATAGAAATTGCCTATTTGTTAAAAAGTCTATAATATCCATAACAGTATTCATTATTTAAATATCCTATATAAAAAATACATACATACATATATATATATATATAGAATAATCCATAATATTTCGAGATAAGAAATTAAATGCATTGTTTATTGATATGGTACGTTATATATACAAATAAATGCTACTTTAATTTCATTTTATTATTAAAAGAATAAAAATTAAATGATGTAAATAGATATTATTATACTGGTAATATATTAAATTCATATATTTCTAATAATTTTAATAAAGTTATCCTTTATATGTTCCATGAATAGCTGTAATGATTCATGTCTTTTGAGGGGGCGGTAGTCCACACTTCCTAAAATGAAATTCTCTTATTTAAAAAAATGTAATGAATAAAGGAATGATCAAAATATCAAAATAAAGAACTATATAGGAAATATAAATATAATATATATCATATGTACAAAAATATTGTCCATTATTATGTACATCTTGAGAGGTGGTACGTAAAAATTGAACAATAATCATTTCGTGACGCAGTAGTTCACCATACACAGAAACAAAATGTTCATTACCCATTAAAGGGCTATGTGTGAAACAGTAGATCAAAATGATAGAATGAAACAATTATAGTATATTTATGATAGTGTTTTTGTTATATAATCATAAAATAAGATGTGTTTAGGTAGTGTAAAATGGAAATGAATCCCAAAATCCTGAGAGATAGTGTTGCCCCATAATCAAGTCACTTTATTTGGTTTATACCAAATGCATTACATGGGGGGAATTTTCCCCCAAGGGATTAATATAATGTTATGGGAGGGGTACTTGTAATATTAATTCTCAGGTATTGTCTAAGTCAAAGAGTTCAGGAAGTGTGAGTAAAATAGAAAAGAGGGTATGTTTTTATAGGAGATGGAAGGGGAACACTGAGAAAAACGTAAATTATTAAATTTATATAAATTTTTTATAAATTAAAATTGATACAAATTTAGAAGATTTAAATACAATATAAGGATATTTCAGAATCCCCAAATATTTTTTTTACAATTATTGATTTTATTTTAAACCTTATTTTTCGGTGTACCATTAATTAATATCTCTTAATTGTAATTGTGGAAACAATACATTAATTGTTAAGTGGATATTAATATTACTTATATAAGGTAAATTTACCATAATTATACCCTTAATTAACATTAAGTAAATATTATATTTTCTTTGTGATTTTAATTTTTTTCTGAATTTTTAAATTATTGAATAATTTAAATTTTTTTAAAACATCAATTTTTCAATTTTACAGTATTAATTTTATTAAATATATATAAAACAAAATTTGAAATATACCATTTATGAAACCCATTTAATACTCTTATAAAATGTCATAATCTACTATTAAAATTATTTATGACATAAATTATATTTGATAATATTTATTTTAATATTTATAATATCATGTGTGTGATTACTCATTAATAAAGCAATCACTCCATCATCATTGTGTCATAATTAAATTTAATTATTTACTGTCAAAATATTATAAATAAAATACCATGATGTAAGAAATAATTTTATATTTATAATTAATATATATAGTCTAAATACCACCAATATAGGCTCACATTAAAATTATTATAGAATGAACATATTTTTTATAACATATTTTCCATTATATTGAATTAAAAGTTATAAGTGTCATAATAACACACAAGTTGATTAAAAAAGACATATTTTCATCCCAAGGTGTTTCTTGGTCGACCATATCACATAAAATACGATCAGGACATGTTTTATAATCGTTTTATATTGTTGAAATATTATTTGTATCATTATTTACATGATTTACAATTTAACTATGGTAAATAAAAATAAATTCTAATGTTTTTATTCCTAATTTCCAAAAACCGAAAAGAGGTCAATATAGAAACTATAGATTGTATGATTCATTATATGGTGTCAATTTTTTCAAATTCAAAACATAGACGTTTTGGTATATAATTTTAAATTAATCACCATTGTCAAATAAAAAAATTGGGTTCTTAAATGTAAAAACCATCAAAATATTGTCATGTGGTAATTTCTAATTTCGATTTGATATTACATAAAAAGAAAAAAATTGGCTTAAATTATGAAATGATTAATTAATTATACTTTAATTCCAATTAAATAGTCAATATTACAGAATGAAATAACATAGATGAAAAAAATGTTTTCAATTAAAATGCAGAACTTTTCAGAGTTCAGTGAAATAATAATTTTATTAGAAAAATACTAAAGTTAGATCCAATGTAAATTTTGACGTCATTATTTCAAATAAGATAATTATTTTGTCCAATAAAACTTATAATTGTTTCAAAACTAGATATTAATGGTGTTCACCATCAAAAGGCAGTACAAATTACATTTTCTAAAAAAATACATCTTTTATGCTTAGATTTTATTATGTCCTGATATCATGTATAGAAAACATATAATAATAGTTTTAAACATCACATTGAATTTATATTTCAGTATTATATTCCAAAATAAGGTGATATGGTTTTATAAATACAAATATTCTCATTTAAATAGGTTTTTCTAAAAAAACATCCTTTATATTGAATTAGTTTTTATTTCCCTTTATAATACATTTGGAAATCAATGAATCATTATATAAACTTTTATAAGCCATATTTTAATAATTTAGTTAATGAAATTAATTATTGACATTCTAATAGCTAGGAATCATTTAAATAATAATATTTTGTTTTTTCTTTATGCTCGATGTAACGTATTATGTACACTATTGAGCATAATGATTCTTTCTTAAAACTCGGGATGTTACACCCTCCCCCAAGCATTAATAAACAAAATCATCATAACTTTAAACTAGGGCCTGTAACTAGGGTATGACTTTTCAAAATACCATTAATCCATTCCTACATCTTAAAAGCGTTAATAAAAATATAACATTAATTGAAAGAAGGATAAGTACAAAGGTTACCTGAGATAACACATAATATGAATCAATGTAGGGAAAACCAGGATCTATAAGTAAAACAACGTGTCATATATTGAATGTGAGTGATAGAAAACATGATCAAGATAACTTAAACAATCAGAAAAAATCAAACTTTTGATAGTTCTAATGGTCATTTATTCCACTGTAGGAAATGTAAAGGAAATTTTTTTTTCTATCATAACGTTCATATAGTTGGGGAATTTATTTACATGATTAACTAAGAATATGAGGAAACATACATATATATCAGGTAAAGTATCATCCTATAATATATATATATATATACACTTAAAACTCATTTTCTCTCCAAACTATGAGTATTTATGTTGATTGGGTCACTCATAAAGAATTTGATTTAACCTCTAGAGAATCACAAATTCCATTATAGAATAATTATCTATTAATAATATCAAAAAATATTATAAAAAGGATAGGATAAAATCAGATAATATCCCAAAAAATAATAGACCATTGTATGAAGAAAAACTACTTTTCATTTCCTAAATTTAATTGTATTATCTAACGTTTAAAGAATATTATTGGATAAATTATTCTCTTTAAAATTACACAAAATAATCAAATCTATGAATGAAAAACAAAAATAGAAGGATTTTATAACCTAATATTCCATGATTTAATTTTACATTTACATACAAATAAAATAAAACATTTTTAAGGTCTCATACAAAAAATTAATTAACCAAATTACATTTTCTCCCTGATTGGTTAATCACTTAAATAAATAACATTAATCGCCATAAATTCTATATAAAAAATAGATTCATAAAAAAAATGCAACCATTATTGCTCTAATAAAATCCCATAGTTTTCAATTTTCCTTCAGAATATAGAGATCCCAAAATAGATAATTTCATCCAAAATAATTTATATCCCACAATACCTATATAATTTTCCAATACCAAGGATATACATCAAATAAAACATAATTTCCCTAAATAAACATCATCTTAATCTGTAATATAGTTTAACTATAATAAATAATTCTTACCAAGCAGGGACTTCACATAGGCTACTGGTAGGTGATGAACCCTTGTTTCCCTACGGTTGTAAATTTGATTCCCATGGCCTTGCCGGATACAAAAGGTTGTCAACCATCCTGCATATTTTCCTTTTTCTAAAACTATTTAATTTATTTAATATTAAAAAAATAATAAAAAATCCTCAAAAATAATGAAAACATGTTTGAACATCAAATTTAATGTCATACCTCTCATTTTGTATCCAAAAAACATAAAACCCCTAATTTCATAAGTGGTTAACTTCACCAAAATAACCATTACTCATCTTAATAATTCGTACCATAAAGTCTAAAAGGGGTATCTAATACATTTAACATATTATCAACCTTATATTTTTATATCCATGATGGTATCCCTAACTCTTAAAAAACATCATAGTCTCCAAAGTAGTTTATATCATCATTCGATAACAACTATAAGGACATAACATAAAATAGTACATATTAATGAGTTAAGTCAATAATTTTTTTATTACACATTATTGTTCTTTTCATGTTTATAGATTTATAAAATTAGACCATAACTCATACATAATAACATAAATATTACAAAATATAAACTTCTACTCAATAACCAATTTCATCAAAAAACAAAAA
This sequence comes from Viscum album, assembly GCA_963277665.1. Taxonomy (NCBI): domain Eukaryota; kingdom Viridiplantae; phylum Streptophyta; class Magnoliopsida; order Santalales; family Viscaceae; genus Viscum; species Viscum album. The sequence goes on from OY728128.1 coordinate 68,734,364, forward strand.
CATGTAAAAGGAAACATGGTCTTGCATTATGTTTAAAAATCATAACTTTCACTTGATCCAATCGATGACTCTATAATTATTTAAATCCCATGAAAAACATTTCAAAACATGGGATGATCATAAAAATATTAATAAGCGATACACAAATAAGGAAAACAAATAACCATGAGAAAACATCTAAACCATGAATACTTTTTCATAAAGTAATATATTTTACCTTAAGTGGTAGTAAATACACATCACTAAATATAAGATAATTTATTAACCATTTAGTAACAAAATTAATTCAATAATACATATAGAAATAACATATGACATATAAAGAAAATGTCTTACCAATTCAACTAATTTAGAATAACCATATGTTCAAATTCCACACATACCAATAAATAGAATATCCATAGCCCAAATTACATACCCAATGATTGAGAGTTTATAACATAAATGGATATTATGGGTTTATCAAGAACCACCTATCATTGGGTTATGATGTAACAACTCTTCTTTATTTTATCATTTAACAACATGTCAAATGTATAAGTATGATTATATAATCATAAAACATAAATGTTTGTAATTATCAATGATAGGCTCATAAAATTTATTTTTGAATCACATGAAATCTATTCAATACTTTTAGAAGACCATATAAACATATAATAAATAGTCTGTTGATTCAATGTGTCATATACCACATTGAAACTTTTGAATGAAATTTTCATTTAAAAACATTTAATAAATATACTTTTAAATCAAACTATATAGTACCACACTGAATAATTTATAAGAAATTATCATTTTAAAACTTTAATTTCCATATAAATAAATTCATAAAAACAATTTTCCTATCATGGAAATTATATATAAGGTTTTAGAAGAAAAAATATATAAAATATTAAAACTGGTGTTTTTGATAAATATTTAATTTCCACTAGATAAACATTTGAATAAAAATAATTATATAATAACATTAAAAAATATTAAATATCATGATATATATTATTTCATGTTATACACTATCAAAAGTATTATATATACACCTTATAGGATAATAAATTTGGATAAAATCAAGATATTCCTCAAGGAAACGATATTGAGACAAATTCCCTCACAATGATCGTATCCTTAGATTAAGGATATTTCAATGACAAAATTATTTCTGAAAAAAATATTTCTGTCAAATATAATTTGATATTATGTTTAAAAAATCATAGTTCTGTTACACATATTCATGGAAAAATAATTAAAATGGATATTTAACTCAATGAAGGGAGATTGAGCTAATATTTCTCTAACGTAGAGTCTGACTTGTATCATAATTTATTTATTATTTTGAAAAATAAAAATAGGTTAATTAATTATTTTTTTAGATCCTATTTCATGTTAATTATTACCTTTATATCTCTAATTACAATTTTTTAAAAATTACATAACTATTTAAGATAATACCAGACGTTTATTCGGTATTGGGTATTTGAGTCAAAAGTGAACTTTTTTTATAAATTTTCCAGGTGGTAAAAAATCCATCTTCTCCATAATAATATTTAGGATTTAAATATTATATATTTATAGTATATTTTTTTATATTATGATACATAATATTTGGTGAAATGAAATTACTTGCACCATTTTTGGAGATGGTAGGTTGTACTTATGCATTACGCTACATTAATTTATTTTTCATTTTAAAGGAATAGTAATTTAATGATATTAATTTATATTATAATACCAGTAGTATATTAATTTCATATATTTCTCATAATATTAATTAAATTTTTTTTTATACATTTCATGTATAGCTGAAACGAGTCATATCGCTTTGATGGGTCAGTTGTCCTCATATTCAAAAAAGAAATTAATTTTTCACACAACATTGAAATCAAGAATGTATATTCTAAATAAATATTAAATAAGTATAGTGATAATAAAAATATAATATGTATAATATTTAAAACAAATATTTCATTATAATTTCCTTCATGAGAGGTGTTAGGTGAAATTGAACAATCATCATTTCATGAGGTAGGAGTTCGTCGTACCGAGAAACCGTATGTTCGTTACCCATTTAGTAGATCTGTGTAAGTGTAGATAATAAAATATAACAATGAAATAATATTAAATTTAATTTAATTATGTTATTATGTAATTATTTAATAATAACAATTTAGGGTTTGGACAATGGAAATTAAACTAAAACGCATGGGAGAATGTGTTACCTCTTAATTGGTTAACTTTCTTTATATGATATGAAAAGGCATCCACGGGAGGCTTTCTTCCCTAAAAGAGGATTCTTGGTTGAGGGGAGAGATTCTGGGAAATTGATTCATCCATGGAATATATGGTCCAAAGGGTTCATTCAGTGTGATTATTAGAGAACATTTGAAAACTTTTTATATGGGGGGAAGCGACACCCTTGGAAAATCATAAATTATTAAAATATAAAATATTATTTTTAATTAAAATGGATAAAAAATGAGATATGTCTAAGATTAGATTTTTATTGTATTAAATAATCTAGTACCTAATAATTTAGATGTGTATTTATTTTGTTTTAATCATTATCATTTCAGTTTACCCTTAATGATTCTCTTTTATGTTTAACTATTGTAACAACATTTTAATTATTAACATAGTATGAATTTTAATTATATGGGTTCAATTTCTCATAACTGGACACTTAGATTTGTCTTATACCTTATCATATTCAATTTTTTATTTTTAATAATATTTGTGAATTTTGGTATTTTAATATATTAATATTTTTATAAAACATAAATTATGTCAGTTTGTACACCATTCATTTTATTAAATTTAAATGTAATCCAAATAGATACATAACATCATAAAAAACCTTTTAACAGTCCTATATCATGTCATATTCGTCTAAAAAATCATGTATGATATAAATTATGTCAAATATTATTTATTTTATTATTTATAATATCATTTATTAGATTCCATCATTAACAAAGAAATCCCTACATCATCATTGGGTCATAATTAAATTTAATTAATTTATATATAAAAATTATAAATAAAATAACATAATGTAGTAAACATTTTTAGCTTTCTAATTAATATTTATAGTTGGAGATATCTCTTATAATACTAAATAATAAAACTGTTTTAGTATAATGATATATATTTTTGATATATTTTCCTTTACATTAAATTAAATGTTATAAGTGTCACTCCCCCACCCATGTTGCATCAAAAGGGACAAATTTCATCCCAAGGAAATTTTGAGTCTACCATATCTCATCCAATATGGTTAGTAAAATTGTTGTTGTAGTTTTGAAATTATTATTATATTTTTTTTACATTTATTGACCTGATTTACACATTAACCATGGTTATGAAAAATAAATACTAATTCTAATATTCATAATGTACAAATTATAATGGAGACCTATATACATAATTTGGAAATTATTATTCCAAATATGGAAAACATTTGTATATATTCAAAATTCATAATTTTCTATAAATTATTTTAAATTACTCCACTTTTAAAAAGGAGAAAATGAGTTTTAAAAATATATACATTCAAAAGATTAATGTGAGTTTTATATAATTTCAATATTAAATTACTTCCAATGAAAAAAATAAGATAAATTTATAAAAATTTATTATAATTATCAATAAAAACTCATTATGCAGATAATCTAAAAATATGAATAACATAGATGAAAACACAGTTTTGAATTAAAATGTATTATTTTTAATAATTCATTAATATATGAATTTTATCAGAAAAATAACAAAATATCAACAGAAGTTAATTTTCATTACTATATTCGAAATTATAGTATTATTTTATCAATTATAACTTCTAAATATGTCAGAAACTATACATAAAGTTTGTTCTCATTCCAATGGTTATAAAAATTATTTTTCTAAAAAATACTACTTCTATGCATAAAATTGATTTTGATCTTATATCATGTCTAGAAATCATTTAATATTAATATTAAACTTCAAATTGTTTATGTTTTACATTAATATTATCCAATAAGACTGAAATGATTTTATAAACACCAATACAGTCAACTAAATATTATTTAATAAAAACGCACCCATTATAGTCATTTGGTTTTTATTTACATTTCTAATAATTTTTTTTATCAAGGTATCATTATTTAAACATGTTTAAACATTATTTTCGCAATTCTATAAATAATTCTTATTCCCATCATTCAATTGAAATGAAACATTAAATAATAATATTTTGCTTCATATTTATGATTTATATAGCACATCATGTATATTATTAAACATTGTGTTTTATTGTTAAATGATTGGATGTTAACCCCATGTTTAATAAATTTAATTCTCAAAATTTTAATTTGGGGTTAGTAACTAGGGTATGAATTTTCAAAATACCTTTATTACAATCTGACATCATAAAAAGTTTTAATAAAACTACCATTTCCAAAGAAAGAAAGATAAGTACAAAGGTCACCCAAGATAACAAATACATGGATTACACATAGGAAAACATGTATTTGGATGAATTATTATGTCACATGATCTAATGGATAGTGATAAAAAAACATGACCAGGGGAATATTAATATTATGAAAAACATAAACATGGGATGGATAAAATGGCCTTTGATTTCGAAGAAGGAAAAGAAAACTGAAAACCAATTTTTTACGATCCTTTTCATAATGATGATGAATTTATTTTTTGAGCTTTTATATGATCATAATGAAACATACTTACTTGTCTAACAGAAATTCATCCTTTAATAAATGTATACCACAAACTAATCCTTTCTCAAAATGATGAGTATTCATGATGACTATGTCAAACAAATAACACTAGAATCAACTTCTATATAATCACATAATCCATAAAAAATTATCTATATATTCATCTTGTTTTGAGATAACAATCAAAATTGACAAATGAAAGGATAAAATCAGATAATCCCCCCGAAATACTGAACTATAGTTTGAAGAAAAAATACTTTGAATATCCAAAATAGAATATTAATATCCAAAGTGTCACGACCCCCTCCCACCAAAGATTCCCCTCCTGAGCTGGCAATGGTGAAAGGGAGATAATGACCCCCGAGTCCCGCCTCCAGTAGGCCTCAGGTTGGCGACTAGCACTAAGGGTATGTGTTTTCACAAATATGGGAGGCATTACCCAATTATTATTTTAAGATCGGGAAATAGGACAAGTCAACCACCAAAACGGAAAAGAACAAGTGTATAGAAATAAAAACAACCAAGCCCACATGCATGTTTAAACAATTTTATAACAAGGTGAAAGTATATGAAAGCTCAAACGTACAATACCAAAAGAATCAAGAGTACCGCAACTGCAACAAATCCAACTGTCCGACTAGTAGGGTCCCGCACGACCCTGGTAGTTCTCCTAGAAACCTGAAAGTAAACGTAGGGTGAGCATACAAATATACTCAGTAGGGAACCCTAATGCTCTCGTGCACATGTGGGGAGACATCCTAATTTCCCGTGAGAACAACAGAAGAAACCTTGCAAGGAATTCTATCTACCCAACCTCACCAGCCACACTCACCAAAAACACAATCACAAATAGGTAGTAGTATAAGAAACAAGAGTTTTGGGTACCCCACACCATTTCCCAATAGTTACCTGCTCTTCCTAACGGCGAACATCCTGATGCTGCCACACTCTCCCCACCCACACACACCTGGGCCTCACAAACAACACATCCCTCCCGCACACACCTGGGCCTCACAACCACGTATCCCACCCGCACACACCTCGACCTCACAACCACGTATCCCGCCCACACACACCTGCGCCTCAAAACCACATATCATGTTCCTTTACCATGACCGACCATTCATTAACTCTAACATTTTTTATTTATTATTCACAACCCATAGCCCATTCACATTCAAACCCATCCCTCCATCCCCACTACCAACCACCATAACCACAACAGCACCGTACATCATCTTCCCTTGATATAATTTATCACAGCCCCGCTGCCTGTCACCCACATAACATTCAAACCATCCCACAACCAAGCCAATCGTAGCCCCACAGCTCACCCGATCCACAACAACCAACAAAACACCCCCATCACATGCCACATTACCAACCAAACACCCACATGTTCATTATTCCATTTTTGTTTAGTCGGGGTGATCACACAAGGGTTACAGATTTTAAACAGCCAACTTTACATGATTATCCAAATTCCACATTCCACAAGATTCTATCCACAAAAACGGTCTAAAAATATAGGGAAACATTTAATTGCGCAAGAAAAGGCCCCCAACGACCGTGATTTTCAGTAAGCATAAGCCTATTCAATTCATAATAAAATAATAGGATAAACAATAATAGACATCACAACTTCCAAATCCCCATCCTTTAACCAGTTATTATCGTTATTTAAAGGTGAAACTGTTTCTCATGAAAACAAGAGGATACCCACCCCACATGATGCCCAATTTAGAGAGATGAAGGTAAGATCCCTACCTAAATAGGTTCTGATCGCAACCCTCCCCCAGATCACCATTAGTAGACGTCTGTTGGCATCCGTCACTTCCATCGAGTCCCAGAAAAACCTACTCGGGTGGAAGTTGGAAAGGAAAGGCTGAAGGAAAGAAAACAGATCCAAGCTTAGAAGTTCTGCCTCGTCATTACGATCACGTGGCTGTTGACGGATCGTAAACTGGAGCTCGGATGAAGAAGTTATGGAAGAAAGAGCCATCAAGTCTCTTGGGAGAACTCTTCTTAAAGGAAAGGGGATGAGAGGGGTCAGTTGAAAAGGAGGAGGGGACCCCTCCTTTTATAGGCGAGAAAATATAAAGTACACGACATGTACTTTATGGTACCCATTGTGTACTCGGTTATTTTACACGGTCTCCATGCGGCTTCCAACATGGCTTCGCGGCCATTGACTGGTCATCACACGGTTTGAGGGTAACACATACACAGGGAAGGACTACACGGCGTGTAGTTTGGGCACACGGTGTGTACCCATTTATTTCACACGGCAAGGAAACAGCTCCTACACTGTACACGGTTGTTGACATGTAACGCGTACGTGGGGAAGGACTACACGACGAGTATTACTGGACACATGGCATGTAACCAATTATTTCACACTGCAATGACATGGCTCCAACACAGGGTATACGCGGCAAGGGGGCACACAGCGTGTACTCAAACAACATGGCATGTAGTTTCAAAATTCTGGAAAGTGTGGGAAAAGTACATTTTACCCTCCAGAACACTTCGTGGACTTCTTTTTGACAAAGGAATGGGTCGGAGAGGTCCGTGCCATTACATCAGATACCTCTTAAAACATTCTCATCCCTGAGAATTCAAAAACCAATCCAAAAGAACCCAACATGATACCACTTAGGGTTCTCGTTATAACAGGAACCGAACCAACAACCCTAATCATATGTGTTAGGAATTCTTTCTCCTATGTCGAGATATTATCTATTTTAGGCGACACTGAATCGCCTGCATGGGTTTACTTGTATCCTCATTAATGCGTCTCGATTAAGAATTGGGTCTTCCCACTTTCATACATTAGGTTTTTTCAACTGGCACTACCCCCAACACCACACAACCAACACCCGGCCTGAACACATGGTTTTGGGAAATTCCTTCTCTTATGTCGAGATATTGTCCACTTTAGGCAGCACTGAATCGCCCACACGAGTTCAATCGCATCCTCATTAATGTTTCTCGATTAAGAGTCAGGTTTTTCCCTTTCTCCACACATCCGGACATGCTACAAACTTCCAGATAAAAAGGAAACAAAAGTTCTCACAACAGACAAGCCAAGAATTCCATATATCAATGGTATAGAGTATAACATCAACACAAAGCTCAGAATAACAAGGGAAAACACAAGTCAAAACAACATTGGGTACTGAGTGTGCATCTGGGTCTCCCGCTCCCAAGTGCCCTCCTCGAGGCCGCTATGCCTCCACAATACACGAACCAACGGAATGGTTCGTCCACAGAGCACCTTCTCTTTACGATCCTCAATTCTTACTGTTCGTTCCTTGAAGGTTGGGTCATCCCCCATATCTAACTCTCCCCAGTCGATAATGTGCGAGTCGTCGTGTAAGTACCGAAGAAGCTGGGAGACGTGGAAGATGTCATGAACCTTCTCTAACTGAGGTGGAATGGCAAGCTGATATGCCACCTTTCCGACTCGCCTCAGCACCTAAAATGGTTCGATGAATCTAGGTGAGAGCTTACTCCCTTTCCCAAACCTCTGCTTCCCCCGTTGAGGGGAAACCTTCAAGAACACATCATCTCCCACATCGAACTCCATGGTCCTCCTCTGAGGATCAGAATAAGACTTCTGTCAGTCCTGAGCCGCTATCATCCTCTCAAGTACAACCTGGACTTTCTCTGTGGTGCTCTGCACTGCCTCTGGACCAAGATCACCGGTCTCACCAACCTCTGCATAGAAAATGGGTGAATGACATGGTCTTCCATACAAAGCCTCAAACGGTGACATTCCAATAATAGAGTGGAATCTGTTGTTGTAGGCGAACTATACTAAAGGAAAGTGCCATACCCATGATCCTCCCAAATCCAGAATGCATGCTCATAGCATGTCCTCCAGGATCTGGATAGTCGGCTCTGTCTGCCCATCGGTCTGGGGGTGGAAAGCAGTGCTAAGGCATAGCAGGGTGCCAAAAGCATGTTGTAACCCCTTCCAGACACGTGAGGTAAACCGAGTATCCTGATTTGAGATGACAGTCTTTGGAACTCCATGAATGTTCACCACCTCATCTACGTACCTCTATGCTAAGGTACTCACTAGGTCCGACTCCTTAATTGCTAAGAAGTGGGCTGATTTCGTCAGTCGATCCACCACTACCCAGATAGCATCATAACTACCCTGAGCTCTGGGTAGTCGTATGATTAATTCCATTGAGATGGCATCCCACTTCCACTCGGGGACATATAAATGATGCAACAAACTACTGGGAACACGGTGTTCAACCTTCACATGCTGACACACTAGGAATTTATCCACAAACTCTACCACTGCCCATTTCACCCCGGGCCACCAAAACTGTTCCCTTCAGGACTTGTTACATTTTTGAAACTCCTGGATGTACCGCCAAGGATGAGCTATGGAACTCACGGAGAACTCTAGCATGCATTGTCTCCGGGACAAACAACCTTCCATGGAAAAGCATCTGATGACGGTTGTCCTCTGACCATCCTTCTGGAGCGTTCCCCTGATCGACACGATCCCGCATCACTTCTACCTCGGAGTCCACCCACTGAGACTCTTTGACCTACTGCAACAAGGAGGATTGCATAGTCATCTGAAACAAACAGCCTCTAACAGCTTCTACCCTGGCATCCAAGTGCAAGGTAACCAACTCTCCCATCGCCTTCCAAGTATCAGTGGATTTTCGAACCACTTCCTTATGCAACTTCCTGCTTAGGGAATCAGCCACAATTTTTCCCTTACCATTAGTGTAAGAGATATCAAAGTCATAGTGTTGGATATACTCGAACCATCTCTGCTGCCGCAGGTTCAGGTCATACTGGAAGAAGATAAAACGCAGACTCTTGTGATCTGAGAAGTCCACAAAGCACTACCCAAAGAGGTAATGTCGCCACAACATTGGTTCTAACACTACTGCTGCAAGCTCTAGGTCATGGGTGGAATAGTTACGCTCGTGAGGGTGTAACTGCCTAGACCCATAACAGATCACTCCCTTCTTCTGCATCAGCATGCACCCCAGACCAAGGCCAGAAGCATCACAAAACACCGCATAAAACTACCCTTCCTCTGGAAACCTTAGTACGGGAGCACTGACCAACTTCTCCTTCAGGTAGTTGAAATCCTTCTGGCATTGCTCACTCCAAAGGAAGACCGGGTTCTTCTTAGTCAAAGCTGTCAATGGAGTAGCAACTCGAGAGAAGTCTGAAACGAACCTCTGATAGGAACCTGCTAAACCCAAAAAACTACGGACTTCTGCCACACTCTTTGGTGCTTACCAATAAACAACTACCTCCACCATCGATGCGTCCACTGACAATCCATGATGAGACACTACGTTCCCAATGAATTGTACTTATTGTGTCAAGAACTTACACATCGACAATTCCCATAAGGGTGGTGGTGTTGAAGGACATCCAATGCTTCCTTGAGATTCTCAACGTGATCCTCCTCTGATCTTGAGTAGATCAAGATGTCATCGATAAGAACAATGATGAACCAGTCCAAAAATTATCGGAAGACAATGTTCATAAGTCCCATGAACACAGCCGGTGCATTCGTAACTCCCAACGACATTACTAAAAACTCGAAGTGCCCATATCTTCACCTGAAAGCCATCATTGAGATGTCAATGACCTTTACGCTGATCTGATGATATCCAGATCATAGATTAATCATGGAAAACCAACCTGCTCCCCTAAGTTGGTCGAAGAGATCATCTATCCTTGGAAGGGGGTAGCAGTTCTTGACCATTAACTATTTCAACATTTGGTAGTCTATGCATAGCATGAGACCACCATCTGCCTTCATCACGAACAAAATGGGAGAACCTCATGGCGATACGCTGGGTTGAACAAAACCTTTCTCCATCAAATCATCAATCTGAATCCGCAACTCCCGCAACTCCGATGGGGCCATCCAATAAGGGGCCATAGAAATTGGACGGGCATCAGGCTGTAAGTCTATCCCGAACTCAACGTCACGTCAGGGGGGGAGGGGGGTAGTGTCACAACCTCCTCTGAAAAAACATCGAGGAACTCCCCAACAACCTCCAGGACATCCATCATATCTGTATCAGCTGGAACCACTGATAACCCTCCTAACAAGGAAAGGAGAGGCTCCAAACGCTGACTTCCCACCTAATAGCTCCTCTCACCAACAAAAGATACACGCTGCCCGTCCACATCAGAGAACATGACACTTCACTGAAAGTAGTTGATAACAACATTAACAGAGAAAAAACAGTCGATGCCTAGGATGACATCGTATGGCTGCCTCTATAAAAGAAGAAGGTCCCCACTAGATCAATGTGGTCCCAACGTCAGCCCACATCCCCGGCAAACACAAGATACACTGGTCTGCCCTCCAACTTGTGTACTCAACACCAGTGGTACGGAATGTCTCTCTACGTCTACTCCCAACGAATGGGCTAGACCAGGTGCAACAAAGGAGTGAGAAGCTCCCGAATCGAACAAAGCTGATACAAGAGTGCTGAACAAACAAATCATAACTCGCACCAACTCTGGTCCTGTCGGTGCTGCCAAATATGCTGGGTGAAACTGTCCACGACCAGCTCCTCTACCTCTCTGATGTCGTCCACCTCCCCGACCACACCCTGGTCGAGGTCCCTGAGGAGCACCCTGAGGTCATCCTCCTCCCGCAAAGTCTTCCCCCGGAGGAGCATGGTCCTGATGCTGCTTGAAGGGCCTTGCCGGTAACTGGTGCTGCTGAGGTGGGCACTGAACCGGACCACCTCCACCATACTGAGCTCGGGTCGGGCACCGACTCTAAATGTTCCTGAAACCTCCACAAGAAAAACCCTTTGGTATTGGGCTCGTGAAAAAGGGATGAGGACCTAAAGATCTGAACTGGAACTGCTGGGGACTGCTCCCCACTGGCCTGAACCTGGAAGTTCCTGTCGTAGGAGACCTTCTGTTGATTGCCTTCCCCTTCAACGAGCCCGGCTGGATCCCCTCTCATGGTGCACCTCCCAGTGAGTGCATCCTCTCTACAACCTTTTCCTTCTTCTGTACCGCCATGTACGTCGAAGGGTGAAGGGGGTGACATCATACTGGAGTGAAGGACAAAGCACCTCCTCCAAACGTCTCTCCCGAAACTCCTCATCCAGAACGAAATCCAGAGCAAAGTGCAGGATATCCTTGAACATGATCAAACAACTCTCGTACCTACATGCTCCCCTTCTGATGGGAGATTAACTTTTGCCGCATCTCCACCTTGATCATGGAAGAAAGGAATTCCTCTCAGAATTCCTTCTCAAAGTCAACCCATGAAATCTCTACCTCTATCCTCTCTCCGAGGTAGAGCGTCCACCACTGTCGTGCCGCACCTCTCAGCTGAATAACTGCAGGGGAACCCAGTACTCCCTCAGAGCTTGGATCAAGGTAAAAGTGATCCCTTGCTCCTCAAGCCACCCCTCTGTCTCTATATCCGATGTACTACCATTGTACTTCTTGAGGGTCCACCGCCGGAATGAACAGACTGACTTCTTCCACTGGCTATCTTCCTCCTCTTGGTCAATCCTGAACTGATCGATCACCTAAATCTGCTGGGCCTCGGCCGTCTGAGCCACCTGGGGATGACTTCCAGGTGCCATAGATATACGGTAAAAAAAGTTCTCATAATCCCATGTAGGAATGAAATTCTTCTAGGTTTTATATTATCATTTATTTCAATTTCTTTCCCAGAACACCCAAATCAAGTAAAACACAATCATGATGATGCATGTACCTTCACTAGGGTCCCTACCCTGCAATCAATGTAGTCTCACTTGGACGTTTGGTAGGCTTAGAGTCCTTGCATCAGATCATGGGGAGCCCTAAAATCCTGTGTCCTAGCCGGACTTCCCTGGCCTATGTCACGCACCAGGATTAACTAACTCTATTGCCCTACGATCCCATGCAATCCTCATTGTGCCTAACTCCAGACTTCATCCTATCTCTCAACCATCCCCTCTAATACCATTCTGTCACGACCCCCTCCTACCAAAGATGCCCCTCCTAAGCTGGCAATGTTGAATGTGAGATAATGACCCCCCGAGACCTGCCTCTAGTAGACCCCGGGTTGGAAACTAGCACCAAAGGTATGATTTTTCACAGATATGGGAGGCATTACCCTTTTATTATTTTATGATTGGGAAATACGACAAGTCAACCAAAAAAAAGTAAACTAAAAAGTGTATATAAATAAACCCAACCAAGCCCACATGCATGTTTAAACAATTTTATAACAAGGTGCAAGTACAAGAAAGTTGAAAAGTAAAATACCAAAAGAAACAAGAGTACAACAACTGCAAAAACTCCAACTATCCGACTAGTAGGGTCTCGCATGGCCCTAGTAGTCCTTCTAGAAACTTGAACGTAAACGTAGGGTGAGCATACAAGTATACTCAGCAGGGAACCCTAAATTTCTCGTGCACAAGTGTGGGGACATCCTAATGTCCCGTGAGAACAGCAGAAGAAACCTTGAAAGGAATTTTATCCACCCAACCTCACCATCCACACTCACCAAAAACACAATCACAACAGGTTGTATTATATGAAACAAGATTTTTGGGTACCCCGGACCATTTCCCAGTAGTTAGCTACACTTCCTAATGGTAAATGTCCTGACGCTACTACACTCTCCCCGCCTGCACACACCTGGGCGTCACAAGCCACACATCCCACCCACATTCACCTGTGTCTCACAACCACGTATCTCGCCCGCACACACCCGGGGATCACAACCACGTATCCCGCCCACACACACCTGGGCCTCACAACCACGTATCCTGCCCGGACACACCTCATCCTCACAACCACATATTCTGTTCACTTACCATGACCCACCCTTCATTAACTCTTCCACTTTTTATTTATTATTCACAACCCATAGCCCATTCACATTCAAACCCATCCTGACAGCCCTGTTGCCAACCACCATAACCATAACCGCACCGTATATCATCATCCCTTGATACAATTTATCGCAGCCCCGCTGCCCGTCACCCACATAACATTCAAACCATCCCACAACCAAGTAAACCATAGCCCCACTGCTCTCCAGATCCATTAGAACCCACAAAACAACCACATCACATTCCACATTACCAAGACAACACCCAAATGTTTATTATTCCATTTTTGTTTAACCGGGGTTGTAACGCCCCGACCACAGCTACCCGGAGTCGGTGTATTACTTCGTAACATTAGCATGATCACAAAAGATCAAGTCTCAACACACCGATTAATTTAGTAGCCTTGGAAACACTAGATACAGTCATAAGTATTACATTACATCATAAAGTGAAAAACTAATAACAAAGTCTTCATAGTCCACACTCATATCCTCTTCTGACTATCCCTGCAGGTCATTAATAAAATACTTCTTCACATCCTGGAAAATATTAAAACATTGAAAGGGGTGAGCTCAGATGCTCTGTAAGGATAACAATATTGCGGAAGCTTGCATAAATAAACATTAACAATTAAGGCAATGTATAAATAAAATAAAAGACTTTTAAACATGAACTTCAACATAATATGGCAAAAGTAAAATGAGATAATGCCATTTACTTATTCACATGGATATTATACTGGTCGAATAATCACATTCAATATCAATAACCACTTTCATAATGATGGAATGCATAATGCGAAACATTCTGAAACATTTTGTCAAGGCCTCGGCCAAGACGTCTAAAATGATTAAGGCCTCCGCCAAAACCATAAATCAAATTGGGAAAGAGCCTTGGCCAATTCCACGTCTAGTTGTCTCATGAGACCTACTGATGCATCGAGGAGCTATAGCGGGCTCCACCCATCACTTATTAAGTCCAATGCATTCCTCATTTGAATAGGTTTAAACATATCATAAACTATAACATAATCGTATCACATAAAACATGGATAAAGGAAACATAACAATCCACATTTCAATCAAAATATATCAATACAACACATGGATATAATAAAAATGCTTTCAAAACCATTTTCAATATCAGAATAAACAATAGTTAAAACTTTGTATTTATTTTTCATTAAAAAATGTGATGGCTTGTAGAGGAAGCTAAAACTCAAATAATGGTCATGGCGGCGGAGAAGTCGTTGTCGCCGCATATGTACAGAAAGAAAAAAATTCCCTTTTTCATTTAGTAAAACACTTCGTAATAAAAAAGATTCCTTTTGAATAAAGTAAAAGTCAATGGGGTTTATACACCGTATAAAAGAAAATTGTGTATAAAACCAAATATGCCTCAATGAAAGGAGATTGAGACGAAGTCCTTAAAAAGATCATTTCTAAAATAAAATAGATCTATTATGTGTATTCACTATAGGTACACATAAATAAAGTAAAAATACAAAATAGGACATAATAATATCATGACATAATTTGAAAGAAATAGATTAACAAAAAGAATGGAAATTGGGTTAAGAAGTTCCCTTACCTCATGTCTGACTTGACTCAACCGTTCTCTAACCTCCGGAATAATAAAATAGAGTTAATATATACCTTATTAAGAACCATTTTAAATTTCATTATCCTTTTTATATCACTTACTACAATGATATGAACATTATGTAATTATTTAAGTTAATTACGGTCGTTTTGTCGATCTTTGGTACTTGAGTCAAAAATAAACTTCTTATAATTATGAGTTGTTAATGTGATGAAATATCCATTATATACAGAATTATATTTATTATGTAGATATCATATATATCATATATATCTAGTATATACATTCATTCATAATATTACGTAACATTTCGAGGTAAGAAATGAAATGCACCGTTCATGGAGACGGTAAGCCGTACGTACGCATGAATGCTACTTTCATTTCTATTTCGTATTTAATGGAATGAAATCATAATTATATAAATGTACAATAAAATTACAGTATAATATATCATATAATACTATTTAATCCATTTTTTATACATCCCACAAATGGTATTCATGATTCAAATCTCTTTGAGGGGGCGGTAGCCCGCACTTCCAAAAATGAAAATATCGCGTTTACCCATAATGGAAACCATAAAGGTAAGCCATAAATGAAAAATAAAAAATCATAAGTAAAACAAAAACATAAAATATATCATATATAAAAATAGTGTCATCATAATGGCCACCATTAGAGGTGTTATATGAGTGTTGAACAATCATCGTTTCTTGAGGCAAAATTTGTCATCCACTGAAACAGTATGTTCTTTAACCATTAGATGTAGGTGTGTGTAAGTGTAAACCAAATCCTTATCATAAAAACATCCTAGTATATTTTAGATACTGTTGTTGTTACAAAATAAAAGAATAAAAAGAGTTTAAGGGGTTGGAGAAGCTAAATAAAACAAAACAACATTAGAGAAGACATTACCTAAAAATCGGGTAACTCTTTTTGATTTGAGACAAAGGCTTCCTTGGGAAGAATTATTCCCAAAGTGAGGCTTCTAGGAGTAAGGGGGGAAAGTTGGGAGAGTATTTTGGAAGAGGTTGGCCGATCCAAATGGCTTGAAAGTGTGAATAAGGTGGGAGTGGTGGGGGCCTTTTATAAGTGGAGAGGAGGGGCACTTTTGGAAAGTAATGAAATGTTATTCTATTATAAAATTCTTTTCGGATTATAAAGGTCACAAACTTGTATAATTCAAGGATAAGGTGATAAGGGTTCGAAATATCCTCATCCAATAGGTTTTGGACATGTTTAGGTCTTAGATATTACATTATCTTTCCATTTTATTTAAATCGTTAAATAATGAGGTCATCGCTGCATCATCATGATGTCATAAATAATCTAATTTATTTAATGTATAAAAATTATAAAAAAAATACTATGTTTTAGGAAATCTTTTTATATTTCTAATTAATATTTATAGTCAAAATTTGGACTTGTGTAACCCCACTTAAAAACTGTTTTAGTAAAACAACTCATGTTTGTGTCAATTTAATTTTAACATTAAATAAATATATATTAATGTCATTTTCCAACCAAAGTGGCTCCATGGGGTCCCCAAGTTGACCCATGGGTTGTCTTGGTCGGCCATGACTCATAAAATAGGAGTAGGACAAGTGTAAATCTCATCTCATATTATTAAAACATTATTTTTTACCTTAAACTACACTAATTACCTCTAATCGCGATTAAGAACTTAAAAGTTACTATTCACCAAAAAATTATTTTAATCTCATTGAACCACATTTTAATTCTTAATGACAACCATGTATGTAGGATTTTTGAAAATCAAATCACAGAAGTGGTAATATTTCATTTAAACGAAAAATCGGTTATTTAACTACCACTTAGTGGTTTCACTATTCATCAAAAATTGAAGTTTTTCAGAACAATGCCAAAATTTCACCCTAAGCTATAATTGATATTCCGAATTAAAAAATGATTCCTATTTTACAAAATTACAAACAAATAATTTGCATTAATTAATTTCATAATTAATTCCCGCTGTCACAACAAATAGCGTGTTTTTAAGAAACAATTTATATCAAAAGATTGGCAAATTGCTTATGTCCAATTTCAATGTTAAATTAATTATAATGACCACCATTGGATAAAATTTTAAAAATATATTCTAATTATACTTTAAAACCACTAAATAGTCGCGGTTTTTTAGAACTCGAAGTTGCGTACAATGCAAGCTATTGCATTATTGAATGAGAAGCGTATCGTGGAAGCTCGGGGTGTTACATTCTACCCTCCTTCAATAAATTGCGTCCTCTCAATTTGAAATTTTTCTTTGAAAACAATAGGTTGAAAAGAGAAAATACCTTTGATAAAAACCCACATCGGAAATATGATTAATAAAATTTTTCCTTAATAAGAGGGAAATGGAAATGAAAAAGTCACCACCCAATTATGATCTCGATTAGGAGATCATTGGTGGAAATTAGAGACATATAATTGGAGGGAAAACGTAAATATTTGTAGGTATTGATTGAGGTCATCAATCACAAACAAGTGTAAAATTGAGGGCCACAAAGCCATCAATCTATGATGAAAATATCATCAGTTCAACAAAACATAAGGTATTAGGATAACACATTTTTGTTTTAATATCCATTCCCTAAAGTTTAAGAATTAATTTATTCATAGAATAAGAGATAGGTATATATATTTATTCTTGACAAGTAGAGTTTCAACATTCAACTAATTTCTACCACAGACTCATCTTTCACTCAAAAAGATAACAGAACTCAAAAATATTATATTTATCCTAATCGTATAAGGTTCCAAATTTTAACACATACCATTTAGATTAGTAGAACTATTTTGTAATAACCAGGGACTTCCTGTAGGCTAGTGGTAGGTAATAAAGGAATGTCGCACTATGGTTGTGGGTTCGATTCCTGCAGCTTTGTCCGACACGACGGTTTATGCCCCACCCTGCAGGTTGTCCTTTTCCTAAAACTATAGTATCATAATTTTCCAAAAATAATCTTCATAAATTTTTAACCATAAACAATACTATCAAAAGATCAACTTAATACAGTCCAACCTTTATAGTTATCCAAAATACCTCTATCCAGACTTTCTCTAAAAGGTCTCTTAATTCCAGATTCAATTTATCAGATTCCCCAAACAAAGTAAAGTTTCTCTTATTGTCACATACTAAAAATATAATTACCTTCATCATATTAAAACCTTACTGAAATCAACAAGTACTGCAGTACAATCCTTATATATATATCAAATTATTCTAATAACCAAAATATAATCCATGAGTCCAAAAGCACCAATACATTAGTTATTCTGCTTCAACTGTAGTAATAGCATAAGATTGTCCTTGATACCTTGGCCTTTTCTGAGGTAAGGTTCCATGACGCTTAGGACATTCATTTGCATAATGACCCATTTCCCTACAATTGTAGCATTCAACTTTGATAGCCTCTTTCTTTCCCATTCAATCACCAGCCTGGTGACCCTTTTCTCCACATTTATAACAAACTCCCATTCCTTTTAGGCATGTACCAGGGTGATTCTTTCCACAATAATCACATAATGTAAAATCCTTCTTTCCCTTTTTCCCTTTATCTATCTCTTGTTCTACCATTCTCTTATTCTCTTTCTTTACTTTGTTGTCATAAGACTTAGAGAATTTCTTTTCTGTCTTGATAGCACATGAGACAATATCTTCGTATGTTGAGAAAGATTGTGATAAAAATGCTCTACGGAGAAATGGTTTTAAACCATCAAAGAAATGATCAATCGTACCTCTTGGGTTACGTATATAATATGTAGCATACCTCACCAACCTTGTAATGATGTCCCCATACTTTGCGATATTCTCATCCTCCTTTTTTCTCAGACTCAGAAATTGCATTTCCATATCTGCTCGATGGTCACGAGGAAAGTATTTTTCTATGAAAAGCTCTTTGAACTATCTCCATTCCATATTCGATACGTCATCATCTTCCTTTGTATTTTGAATTAATGACCACCATTGATCGGCATCTCCAGTGAGGCGGTAAACTGCCATGATAACCTTCTCCCTTTCGCTACTCCCCAAGCGTGAAATATTTTCTCTAAGGAGTTTATCCATTGCTCAGCTACTAACGGATTTGTACCCCCATTAAATGTTGGTGGTTGTTGCCTCATGAAGCGGTCTAACATTGATCCTCTACATTGCGGATCAGGGTACTCCATACGAGTAAGGTTATTATTCATAACCTGAGTGAGTTGTCCGAGTATGGTAATAAGATGATCAGCACCAGTTGTATCTCCATATCCACAATAATTATCTTGAGCAGGAGGGAAATACCTACACGGAGTGCGTGCATTGATATGGTTTTCATTCCTTCCACTAGGCGCCATTTCTAAACAATGGCATAAACTAGATTAGTTTATGGAATAAAATACATAATTCCATACTTGTAAAACACTTAACACTAATTGAACTATTTATGGATATAATCCATAACCATAAAAAAGTTATCTTTGAGAATTTATATACTCATAACCCTTCTTAGTGGTTGGTAAAGTAAATGAGAATTATCCTAAGCATATCCCCCGGGAGTGTCGTAACCAACAGTGCTGCAAGGCCCGTTGTCGTGCACCAGTTCCCGTTCGAGTCTAGCTCAAAGCGGTGTTTTCGGGTTTTACCCCTAGGTACATCTGTGCCAGAGCCGTCTCTACCTGCTCGTATCCAGACAGGTATGTATTGCTCGGAATACTCAAAAAATCTCTATAATACCAAAATTCTAGGAAGTTCTTCTATACTAATCCTTAATGTCTATCTTCGGGCTATGTGCTCTAATTAGAGTTTATCTAAATCTAGCTTCCAAGGTTAGTACTAAACTGCCTCTGATACCAATTGTAATGCCCCAACCCCAGCTACCTGGAGTCGGTGCATTACTTCGTAACATTGGCATGATCACAAAAGATCAAGTCTCGAAAGACAGATTAGTTTAGTAGCCTTGGAAACACTAGATACATTCATAAGTCTTACATTACATCAAAAAGTGAAAAACTAATAACAAAGTCTTCATAGTCCACACTCATATCCTCTTCTGACTATCCCTGCAGGTCATTCATAAAATATTATTTCACATCCTAGAAAATATTAAAACATTGAAAGGGGTGAGCTCAGATGCTCTGTAAGGATAACAATATTGGGGAAGCATTCATAAATAAACATTAACAATTAAGGCAATATATAAATAAAAAAAGCCTTTTAAATGAGAACTTAAACATCATATGGAAAAAGTAAATTGAGATAATGCCATTTACTTATTCACATGGATATTCTACTGGTCGAATAATAAAATGCAATATCAATAACCACTTTCATAATGATGGAATGCATAATTCCAGACATTCTGAAACTTTTTCTCAAGGCCTCGGCCAAGACGTCTAAAATGATTAAGGCCTCGGCCAAAACCATAAATCAAATTGGGAAAGGTCCTTGGCCAATTCCACATCTAGTTGTCTCATGAGACCTACCGATGCATCGAGGAGCTATAGCGGGCTCCACCTGTCATTTATTAAGTCCAATCCATTTCTCATATGAATAGGTTTAAACATATCATAAACCATAACATACTCGTAACACATAAAACAGGGATAAAGGAAACATAACATTTCCAAATTTCAATCACAAGATATCAATACAACACATTGATATAAAAAAATGCTTTCAAAAACATTTTTAATACCAGAATTAAAGAAAGTTAAAACTTTGTATTTATTTTTCATTAAAAAAAATGTGATGGCTTGTAGAGGAAGACGAAACTAAAATAATGGTCACGGCGGTGGAGAAGTCATTGTCGCCGCATATGTACGGAAAGAAAAACATTCCCTTTTTTTCGTTTAGTAAAACAATTCGTTATAAAAAAGATTCCTTTTGAATAACGTAAAAGTCAAAGGGGTTTATACACCGTATAAAAGAAAATTGTGTATAAAACCAAATATGCCTCAATGAAAGGAGATTGAGACGAAGTCCTTAAAAAGATCATTTTTAAAATAAAATAGATCTATTATGTGTATTCAATATAGGTACACATAAATAATGTAAAAATAAAAAATATGACATAATAATATCATGGCATAATTTGAAAGTAGGAGATTAACCAAATGAATGGAAATTGGGTTAAGAAGTTCCCTAACCTCGTGTCTGACTTGACTCAACCGTTCTTTAACCTATTGAATAATAAACTAGAGTTAATATATACCTTATTAAGAACCATTTTCAATTTCATTATCTTTTTTATATCACTTATTACAATGATATGAACATTATGTAATTATTTAAGTTAATAACGGTCGTTTTGTCGATCTTTGGTACTTGAGTCAATAATAAACTTCTTATAATTACGAGTTGTTAATGTGATGAAATATCCATTATATCCAGAATTATATTCATTATTTAGATATCATATATATCATAAATATCCATTATATACATTCATTCATAATATTACGTAAAATTTGGAGGTAAGAAATGAAATGCACCGTTCATGGAGACGATAAGCCCTACGTACGCATGAACGCTACTTTCTTTTCTATTTCATATTTAATGGAATGAAATCATAATTATATAAATGTAAAATATAATTCCAGTATAATATAGCATATAATACCATTTACTCCATCCTATATACATCACCCATATTGTATTAACGATTCAAATCACTTTGAGGGGGCGGTAGTCCGCACTTCCTAAAATGAAAATATCGCGTTTACCCATAATGGAAACCATAAAGGTATGCCATAAATGAAAAATACAAAATCATAAGTAAAACAAAAACATAATATATATCATATATAAAAATAGTGTCATCATAATGGCCACCATTAGAGGTTTTATATGAGTGTTGAACAATCATCGTTTTGTGAGGCAAAATTCGCCATCCACAGAAACAGTATGTTCTTTAACCATTAGATGTAGGTGTGTGTAAGTGTAAACCAAATACTTATCGTAACAACATCCTAGTATATTTTAGATACTGGTGTTGTTACAAATGAAAGGAATAAAATGAGTTTAAGGGGTGGGAGAAGCTAAATAAAACAAAACAACATTAGAGAAGACATTACCTAAAAATCGGGTAACTCTTTTTGATTTGAGACCAAGCCTTCCTTGGGAAGAATTATTCCCAAAGTGAGGCTTCTAGGAGTAAGGGGGTAAAGTTGGGAGAGTATTTTGGCAGTGGTTTTCCAAGAAAAATGGCTTGAAATTGTGAATAAGGTGGGAGTGGTGGGGGCCTTTTATAAGTGGAGAGGAGGGGCACTTTTGGAAAGTATTGAAATGTTATTCTATTATACAATACTTTTCGGATTCTAAAGGTCCCATACTTGTATAATTCGAGTCTAAGGTGATAAGGATTCGAAATCTCCTCATCCAATAGGTTTTGAAAATGTGTTGGTCTTAGATATTACATTATCTTTCCATTTTATTTAAATCGTTAAATAATGAGGTCATCGCTGCATCATCATGATGTCATAAATAATTTAATTTATTTAATGTATAAAAATTATAAAAAAAATACTATGATGTAAGAAATATTTTTAAATTTCTAATTAATATTTATAGTCAAAATTTGGACTTGTGTAACCCCACTTAAAAACTGTTTGAGTAAAACAAATCATGTTTGTGTCAATTTAATTTTAACATTAAATAAATATATATTAATGTCATTTTCCAACCAATGTGGCTCCATGGGGTCCCCAAGTTGACCCATGGGTTTTCTTGGTCGGAAATTACTCATCCAATTGGAGTAGGACAAGTGTCAAGATCATCTCATATTATTAAAATGTTATTTTTACCTTAAACTACATTAATTACCTCTAATCGCGATTAAGAACTTAAAAGTTACTATTCACCAAAAAAATTATTTTAATCTCATTGAACCACGTTTTACTTCTTAATGAAAACCATGTATGTCGGATTTTTGAAAATCAAATCACCGAAGTGGTAATATTTCATTTAAATGAAAAATCAGTTATATAACTACCACTTAGTGGTTTCACTATTCATCAAAAATTGAAGTTTTTCAGAACAATGCCAAAATTTTATCCTAAGCTATAATTGATATTCCAAATTCAAAAATGATGTCTAATTTACAAAATTCCAAACATTTAAGTTGAATTAATTAAATTTATAATTAATTCCCACTGTCACAACAAATAGCGTGTTTTTAAGAAACAATTTATATCAAATGATTGGCAATTGTTTATGTCCAATTTCAATGTTAAATTAATTCTAATGACCACCATTGGATATAATGGTAAAAATATATTCTAATTATACTTTAAAACCACTAAATAGTATAATTTATCACTATAAATTATTTTGATTAAAAAAGTTGTTTTTAAGTAATTTTCACTATTCATAAAAAATTGGAATTTCTCAGAAAATTACAAAAAATTCAACATTGGATAATTTCGATATTACGAATACAAAAATGAAGTCCATTTTGAAATATAAAATTTCTATAATTTTAAAAAGTGGTTATTAATATTCATAACGGCTACTTTGATTAGTCGCAGTGTTTTAGAACTCGAAGTTGCGTACAATGCAAGATATTGCATTATTGAATGAGAAGCATATCGTGGAAGCTCGGGGTGTTATAGGGATGATCACAAAAGGGTTCCAGATTTTAAACATCCAACTTTACGTGATTAACCAAATTCCACATTCCACAAGTTTCAATCCACAAAAACGGTCTAAGAAGATAGGGCAACATTTAATTGTGCATGAAAAGGGCCCCAAAGACCATGATTTTTAGTAGTCATAATCCTATTCAATTAATAAAAAAACAATAGGATAAACAAAGATAAACATCAAAACTTCCCCATCCCCTTTATTTAACCATTTATTATCTTTATTTAAAGTTTCAACTGTTTCTCATGAAAACAAGAGGATACCCACCCTGCATGATGCACAATTTAGAGAGACGAAGGCAAGATCCCTACCTCAACATGTTCTGATCACAACACTCCCTCGTATCAACTTTAGAAGACGTTTGTCGGTGTCCATCACTTCCGTCGAGTCCTGGAAAAACCTCCTTCGGTGGAAGTTGGAAATAAAGGCCGAAGTAAAGACAAAATATCCAAGCTTAGAAGTTAATCCTCGTCGTTACGATCCCGTGGCCATTGACGGATCGTAAATCGGAGCTCGGACGAAGATATTATGGAAGAAAGAGCCTTCTAGTATCTTGGGATAACTCTGATCAGAGGAAAGGGGAGGATAGGGGTGAGTTGAAACGGAGGAGGGGACCGCTCCTTTTATAGGCAAGAAAAGCAAAAGTACACGGCGTATACTTTATGGTACACGGCGTGTACTCGGTTATTTTACACAGTCTCCACGCGGCTTCCAACACAGCTCTGCGGCCATTGACTGGTCAATACACGGTTTGAGGGTAACACATATGCGGTGAAGGACTACATAGAGTGTAGTTTGGGCACACAGCATATACCCATTTATTTCACACGACAAGGACACGTCTCCCACACGGCACACAATCATTGACTAGTAATGCGTACGCGGGGAGGGACTACACTGTGTGTAGTACTGGACACATGGCGTGTACCCACTTATTTCACACAGCAATGACGCGGCTCCAACACGGGGTATACCCAGAAAGGGGGTACACGGCGTGTACTCAAACTACACGGCATATAGTTTCAAAATTATGGAAAGTGTGGGAAAAGTCCATTTTACCCTCCAGAACACTTCGTGGCCTTCTTTTTGACAAAGGAATGGGCCGGAGAGGTCTGGGCCATTACACAATGTTTAACTAAGACCATTTTGAAAATAATTTTTGTTATTATTCATCCAAATAGCCCTAACCCAGATTGAAACAAAAAAATTATATGGATATGATAACATAGTCTTTCATGAAAATTATTAACATTTATGAACAAATAAAATCAAGCACTATTATTGTCTCATAACAAATGTAATTATCATAATAAAATTTTCCCCAATATTGGTTAATCACATCCATAAATAACCTAAATTACCATAACTCCTCTATAAAAAATAAATTCATCAAATTTAAAATTCAACCAATACTACTCAAATAAAATAAATTTTTTTTCCATAGGCATATATGGTTCAATAGATAGCTAATTTCTTCCAAACAAACATGTATCATTCAATCTACAAATCACTATAATATAACAAGCATATCCATTTAATAAAATTTATATACCCAAAATCATCCTCCTCTTAGTCCATAAAATATTTTTAAAAAAATTAAAATTTCATTATAACCTAGTACTACACACATGCCCTGGGTTGGTGATGAACCCTTGTCAACCTTTAGTTGTGGGTTTGATTCCTATGGAATTTATAAATGCAATGGGATGTCACCTTTCATAAGGGTTTTAATTTTTCTAATACTATATAATTCTTATATTATTCAAAAAAATGTTATAATTACCTAAAAAATAACCATAAAATGTTTTAACCTCAATGTATTATTAATACCATCAATTTAACATCCAAAATACTAATAACCTATAATTTTCTCAAAGGTGAATGTCTCCATCCAATACCATTAGTGGCCTTTATATTTCAGACAATAATGCCTAAAAAGGGATTCCTTGGACAATGAAAATATTATTATCCATAAAATTATAAACACATTATTGGATTCATTACACTTAATAAAATATCTTATTATACTATGTTTTCTAAAAAATCCATTGATACCAACTATAAGGTCCCAAACATAAACATTATATATTCTATTGTTATGTCAATAATATGAGTTAATTTCAGAATAAGGATATTTTAATGTTTGGATATTCAGATACCAATGCCATAACTCATACATAACAACATAAATATTACATAGTAGACACTAATACTCAAATTAATTTTTTTCGTCAATCAAATACATTTTAAAAGAATCATGGTCTTGTTTTATGTTTAATAAATATAAGTATTACATTATACCTCAACATTATATATTATTATTTAAATCATTTTAAAAAAATCAAAACATGTGTTGAATATAAAAATAACAGTACGGGATACCTAAAGTAGGAAAACTGTTAGCCTTGAGAAATCTTGTAAACTGTGAATAATGTTCCATAATGTTATACTTTTTACCTTTAAAATTTATTAAATACAATTCAGTAAATATAATCTCATTTCATACAATTATTTTAACCAATATATTGAAATAATACCTATATAAATAACATATTCAAATAAAGGTAAATTTGGACAGAATCATACTTAATTAGAATAAACATATAGTTGAATTTCATGCATATCACTAAATGGAATTGTTATATAGCAGAATTCCATAATAAATTAATTGGTGGTTATGATGTAACCATTCATCCATGGTTTATCATGTAACAACCCATCATTGTTTTATCACGTAACCAGTCATCAAATGTCCTAGCACCATTATAAATTCATAATACATCAAATATTGTAAGCATAAAAAACCATGTGATAAAATTTCATTTTCAATGACAATAAATTAATTCAATCCATTTATGACACTAATTAATCTATTTAATATTGATAATTTTGAATCAAAGTGTCCCATAACACATTGAAACAACTAAATGAAATTAATATTTTAAAACATTTAATAAACATAATTTATAATTAAAGTGTCCCAAACCAAATTGAAACCAATAAAATAAATTAAAATTTTAAAAAACACATATCCATATATATAAATTCCAAAAAAACATTTTTAAAACCAGATCATTAAATATAATTTTTCAAAAGAATAAATCAATAAAACAATAAAAAAGACTTTAAAAGTAATGAGTCTCATTCCACTTGACAAACACATGAATAAAAATTATTACGGAATTACATTAAAAAAAACATAAAATATCATGGGATATACAATTTCGGGATATAACATGTCATATTTTTTTATATTTACCTTATTGGATAATAAATGTGAATAAAATCATGGTATGACTCAATGAATGTAGATTCAGATGAAGTCCCTTACAAATAACGTATCATTAGATTAAGTATAAATAAATGACATAATTATGAGTGAAAACTAAAAATACACCCATTATATGTGGATATTCAATGTAAAAAATCATTTTTCATTGACACATATTAATGTAAAAACAAAAAAAGGACATGTATATTTAACTTAATGAATCAATATTGAGTTATTATTTCCCTTACATTGAGTATGAATATCTCTTTTGTTCTATATTTTCCCAAATAATAAACATAATTTTATTTTTAATTTATATAATTTTTTTTTAAAAACTAATATTCATATTATAAAACATAATAACATGTTATAAAAATTAAATAACTATTTAAGTACATATCAAACATTTTGTCGATATTCGGTACATGAGCCTAAAAGGAACTGGTTTTGATTTAAATTATCCATGTGGTCAAATGTACATCTTCTCAAGAATAGTATTAATGATTTATATTTATTATATTTATTATATTTATTTTTAATAACACGTTATATTAGTAAATAGGAAATGAAATTCACAGTAGGTCGTACGTACACATGAATGCTACATTCATTTATTTTTCATATTAAAAGACTAATAAATAGATGATATAAATTTATATTCGACTTCCTATATTCTATTAATTTAATATATGTCTCAAATGTTTAATAAAACCATCGTTTATTTGTTCCATGTATTTTGGGAATGAGTCATATCACTTTTAGGGGGAGGTAGTCCACACTTCATCAAACAAAATTATCAAATATAGACCACATGGGAAGAATAAAGGAATGTTATTAATAAAAATTAAAAAATTATGGAGAAAAATATAAATATAATAAAAATCATATTTAAAAACAATTTTCAATTATAATTTCCATTATGATATGTGGTAGTGAATAGTTGAAGAGTAATTGTTTTTTGAGGAAATAGTTCCCCGTAAACAGAAATAGACAATTTGTAACCCATTAAATGGTGGATTGTGTAAGGGTAGATAAAACATATTGCACAAAAACTTCTTATTACATTTATTATATTTGGTTTGTTATGTAATATTAGAATAATAATAGTTTATTGAGTGGAAAATACCAATGGAACTAAAATGAATGAGAGAGGGTGTTGCCTCTTAATCAGGTAACATCTTTTGGTTAATTCCAAAAGGCTTACATGGGAGACATTCTTCCATATTGGATGATTCTTTGATTAAGGGAGGGATTCTAGGAATATTTTTTTGTTAATTATTGGCTGAATGAAAGGGTTTATGATGTGTGAGTATTAGAGAAGTGGGAGTATCTTTTTATGGTAGAGGGAAGGGGACCCTTTTGAACTATTGAAATTTTAAATTTATATACACTATTTTTTTAATTAAAAGGTATGAAATATAAGATATTTCCAATAAAAATAATTATATTTCTAAATAATCTAATCCAATAATTTTTAGATATGTATTTATTATATTTTAATCCTTATCTTTTTTATTTATTTTTAATTATTTTATTATTATTTTAACTATGATACCTACATTTTAGTTATTAAGAAGATTCTAATTTGTATTATATGGGATAAATATTCCATAATTAGACACATAAAGAACTTTTATAAAATATATCATTCCATTTGAGAATTTAAAATATTTTTAGTATTTTTAATTAATTTAATCAATTTCTTTTTTAGACATAAAATATGTAAATGTTTTTACTTTTCATTTTATTGATTTTAAATAAATTATTAATTGGTATAAAAATTAGAAAAACCCAACTTAATAGTCTTATAACATGTCATATTAACTTATAATTATGGTGGATTACTTATATTATGCCACATAATTTTAAATTAAATATTTTAAAAAACATTTATTTGAACATGTCATTAAATATGAAATCAATGAATCATATG
The DNA here is from genome assembly GCA_963277665.1 of Viscum album. Classification (NCBI taxonomy): domain Eukaryota; kingdom Viridiplantae; phylum Streptophyta; class Magnoliopsida; order Santalales; family Viscaceae; genus Viscum; species Viscum album. The sequence goes on from OY728128.1 coordinate 68,763,390, forward strand.
TGTGTCAAAGTTATATTAAATTATTTAATATATAAAAATTAGAAATTATAATACATGATGTTTGAAATATTTGCATCTTTATGATTACTATATATTTTTGTATATATCACATATATTAATAAATATTAAAATTGTTTTATTAAGAAGATATATGTTCATATCATATTTTCCTTTACATTAATGGAAATGTTACAGGTATCATAGTCAGTACCGATTGGCTTCCAAAGGCCAAATTTTTATCCCAATTAGTTTTTGGGACATCCATGTATCATGAAATAGTATTTAGAAAAGTTTTAGGGTAGTTTAATTTTATTAAAATATTATTTTTACACATATTTATCTGATTTAACTTTTTACCATGGTAAAAAAAATAATTATAAATTTTACTATTCATAATGTCATATAAAAAAAGGGTCCTTTTTAAAAAAAATGGACCATACAATTCCCAATGTGGAATCAATTTTTCCAAATTAAAAACACTGACTTTCTAGTAATTAATTTTAAACTAAATCCTATTTTCAAAAACATGAAAAATAGTTTTCATAATGTTTAAATCCTCAATATATTAATGTGAGTTTATATATAATTGCAATGTCAAATTACTTACAATTAATAATATTGGATAAATTATAACAAATATTAATCTAGTTATACTTTTTTAAAGACTCGGAAATACAATGGAAATTTGTTTCTTAAATACATGGGAATTTTATGAGTCCACAGTTTCTAACAGCGCCTGATTCTGAAGCCCACTGTGACTGGAATCAGTGTCTAAAGTTTTGATTTGGTACGTTCAGTAAAATTTTGTGTGGGATTTTATATCATTTGAACCGGAGCACGGAATTTAAATCTGACAACACCGTTGAACTCACATCACTAGAATTCGCTTAAGGGAACCTTTATTGCAATTGGGTTTTAGCGTGATTGGAAGTTAGTTTTCTGGGTTTCAAAAAAAAAGTAAAATAAAAATAAGTGATGGCATATTTTTATTTTACTTTGATAAAGTCTCTAAGTGGAGATCAGAGGTGGGGCCCATGACACGATAACCTCCCTTGAAAGGATATGACTAGGTGGGGTCCACTAGTTTAAGCCCCCCTCTTAACCCCATGTAACATTCTTTTGGGGAAATTCTATTTATCTTAATTTGAATTTATTAAAGCCACCACTATACATTTAATTTGGGTGAACTCCCCACCTTCCTTCTCTCATTAAGTTTTCCAACCATCTAAATTAATGATTCGAACATATTCAATTTAATTTATTCAAACTTTTGAAATCTTTTGAAAAGCATGTCAACAATAATATAATAGGAAGAGTGTGTTATTTTAGTTTGGGGTGGAACTTTGAGAAGACTTGGGAGATTCATAGAGAAGGAAATCATCTCCAATGAAGAATGATGTCCTCTTCGATGAAGAACAGGGACGACGCCCGAGTCTGGGATCAGTGGCATGTGATGGGCACAACATACGAGGATGTCTTCGAATTCACTTCACGCGACACCATCAAGCGAACATCAAAATCAGGGTAAGGGAAAAATTGTATTAATTTTAAATATGAGATTACCCCTTCATTCTACATCGTATAAAATTAATGTTTGGAAAACCAAATGTTATCAAATGATGAGAAGGGTTCAGACTGCATGTACACAGTCCGACCCTCCCCTTTATTGTTTCCATTTGATGACGTCGGAGGCGGAGTTGAAATGGAACGGTGCTGTCAAACACCACCAGAGAATAACTATGGCAACCCTGCTTTAATTACAAACATAAATGTGATTAATTACATAAACTATTCACTTGATACAACCTGTAATATAGAGAGGTATAGTATCATTGGGGCTTAGGATTATTAGACAATGACTTAATAAATTAAATACAACATCTTTATTGAAAAATTCTTTTACATGACCACTACATTCCATCGTACTTTGCACTGCATCGGATAACCTGAGGGAATGCAAAAAAAAAGGTGAGCTATAAAGCCCATAAAGGGAATAACCATGGAATACATGAGGAGAAGTATACATGTTAGACAATTTGAATAACAATAGAGCCCAAGAGAAACATGGACATAAAGTTATGGTAAAGCCTGATAATCATGACATGGAAATGTGGAAACAACACTTAACATGGAATTACCATGAGCCAAGGACCATAGGACATGAGGCATGAGTAAATCCTCATTATAAATGAAGAATGAGTCAACCCTCATTTCACTTGAATTTTCATGAGTCAACACTCATTGCACATGACATATCATGATACTATACTTCACCCAATGCATTGGAGCGCTATAAGGGAAGACCCATCTCAAACATTTCATTTCATGCATAAGTGTGCCACATGGATCATAAAACATGGATTCATAAATCATAATCATTTATTCCATGAAAATGGAATGTGGAATGAATATTTATAATTAATAAGTAAATGTTCATAAAGGTGAATACCCTTGATGGAGAAGTGGGCATGGTGTTCCCTACACAATTGAATTGGCTTAGAAAATTGGTGCAATTTGGGCAGCGTAACGGCGTGATATAAGAATTCATAAAAATGGAAGATGAGAGTGAAAAGGGTGTCTCATAATATCTACTTGAAATGTAATGTAATGGGGTCATATAGATACATGTCCCAACAATTTTAATGGAATTAAATTCATGATACAAAAGTATTTCATGAATATAAATGAGAAGAGAGAAGTTCCTTTCGGAATTTCGGCAAAGTAACAGGTGTACATGGGAGGCATTTAATGAGAGAGAAATGGGTAACCCATCATTAAAACAATAAGTGGGCAGTATTGGGGAGGTTAAAAACCATACCCCAACATTTATAAATGAAATTAAAAGGGAATAACAATATTAAGAAAATTGGACAAAACAGTGAACGGAAGAAAACACTTACTTTGAAGTGTACTTCCATAGGCTTGAGAGAGGCTTGACAGAGGATTCTAGGGATCTTAGTGAACCTTCGGAGGTTTACAGAGAGAGTAGGGAAGAGGTTGAATGAAATACAAAGGCATTGAGTAAGGAGGAAGTGGGATCTTGGGTGGGTTTATATAGGAAAGGTGAGTGAATTCTTCATTATTTAGGTTTGGGACACCTTACATTAAACTAATCCAAACCAAAAATCAGCTCATGTTTTTGTCCCATGGTTTTTGGATAATGTAAGAGAAAAACTATATTTTATAAGGCCAAAGTCCGAACTTCTAAAAATAATGTGGTTGCTTATGTGGAGGTGAGTCACACTCCCATGGAAAATAATTTAAAAAGACAAGATGTTTAGTAAGTCTTGAGGGGTCCATTAATGCTTTGTAAATAAAGTCAAACAAACCCAAAATAACATTATTTTAATGGTAAAACATATATTGTCCTAACATAATGCTTATATTATTTTTTTACAATACTATTGGGTAATTATGATGTCATAAAACACATTATATATTTAAACGGTATTTAATTTTTACCCAAAAGTTTGACCGTTTCAGAAAATTATGAAACATTCACCATTGGATAATTTCGACGTCCTGATTCCAGAAATAAAATATATTTTATCTAAATAAATTTACAAATATGTTAATTTTCACTTTTAAAGTAAAAAACATTACTTTATCAAAAATTCACGGGTTGTGAATAAAATTGCTTTCAAACCATAATAAAAATTACAATTGCATTAATAAAATTATAAGATCTTTTATATTTGATAAAAATTAATTTAATAATAATAATAATATTTTATTAAATTATTATTAAATTCAAAATTCCATTAATTCATAAAAATTGATTTCATATCTGAATATTAACTAAAAAATACTATTTGTGCTTAAAAAACTATTTACAAAGTGTCAATAATGGAAAAAAATGTTTATTCATTATTATATAAAAAAATATACACAAAAATAGTTCAAGTGATTTGTTACATAACCTCTAAAAATAGCCGTATAAGACCTTAGGGTAAGGTGTGCGATGGTGACAGACTCTTAGAGTGGCTCAGATAACATCGCATTAGTGGTAATCTCTGTCAACTTCCACTTTTCCCATAGATGGTCTCATTCCAGCTTGACATGATGAAGCTCAGCATGGGCTTGGTCAAGAGAGAAACCTAAAGATGCCACTTCCTTTATGAGCTCTGATAAATGGGCTTCATATGGAGTAATTCTACTATATGTGGTCATCACTTCTTTTGACTGATTAAATTGGATTTGTTAAAGCCCTATATTTATACTAATCATGTGATCACTATTCAACAACTATATTAGTAACGTTCAAAATTCATAACAAAAAACCAAAGATGTTGAAATTTAATATAAACATTTTACAAAATGAGAAATTTAATTAAATCAAGAGGGATTTCCATTAATGAAACATTGGGTCGTTACAATATTCCCCCCTTGAGAAATTTCTCCATTGAAATTTCCTTTTTCCACACTAAAACAGATGTGGGTAACTCAGCTTCATCATTTACTCTAATTCCCAAGTCTCTTCTGCAAACTTGTGGTTTCACCACAACACCTTTATGGGGGGCATTTTCTTATTTCGTATAACATTTTCTCTATGATCTTTGATCTTCACCGGTTGCTCCTCATATGAAATATCATCCTCCAAATGTACCACCTCAGAAGAGAGTAAATGTGAAGGGTCCGATATGTACTTCCTTAAGACGTATACAAGAAGGACATCATGTACATTGGCCATGGTAGGTGGATGTGTTAGTCAATAGGCCACAGCCCCGACATGATCGTGAATCTAGAAGGGACCGATGTACCATGGACATAACTTCCCTTTATTTCCAAACCACATGTCCTTCTTCCACGTAGATATGCATAGAAAAACCATGTCTCAAACTTTAAACTCATGGTCTCATTGACAATTATCTACATAACTCTTCTGTCGACTCTGGGCTGCCATGATATGCTACTGAATTGTTTTCACCTTCTCCACCATTTTCTCAACCATTTCCTATCCATGTAGCTTACTTTCACCAACCTCATCCCAACACGCTGGTGTTCTGCACCTTTTCCCATTAAGGGCTTCATATGGTGCCATTTGGATGATCGAGTGGAAACTATTATTATTAGAGAACTCAACCAGAGGAAGATGTTTATCCCACCCTCTTTTAGAGTCCATTGAGAACGCTATCAACATTTCCTCAATTGTTTGGATAGTCCACTCGGATTGGCCATCAGTTTGAGGATGATAGGTCATATTGAAGTTCAGTTCATTATCCAGAGTATGCTGAAGACTCTTCCAAAACATAGAGGTGAATCTTAGATCTCAGTCAGACCCAATAGATAGTGTCACTCCATGTAGCCTTACCAATTCCCTGATATATATACGTTCTAGTTAATCCAATGAGAAATCCTCCCGAATTTAAATGAAGTGTGCATTTTTTGTAAGTTGATCCACCACGACCCAGATTACATTGTTGCCTTTGGATGTCCTCGGAAATCCAGTGACAATGTCCATGGTGATGTTCTCAGATCTTCATTCTGGTATGGGAAATGGATACTAATAAAAAACTATTTTATTGAATATTTTATTTATAATAATTGATATAATTTCCTCACATTGTGTTAAATATGTTTAATTAGAATTTATTTGGGATTAGATCATTCATTTGAATATTTGATGAAAATTCCAGTTTTACCATTTATAGTTCACTGTAGTATTTCAAAGATAAATATGTTTATATTTATTATTTTAATTTTAACTTTTTAAAAAGTCTTCCTAACTTAATTATCTACACTTTTATTCAGGACACTAGAGCTAAAGAGTGCATTTGGTTGTCTAAAATGGGCCATGAAGTCAAAGTTTGGATGGACTCTCCAGAATAGAAAAGATTTTGTATTTCGGCCATAAATCCTTCATCTGGGCTTGGATTGAGCCCAAATTTGGATAGGAGATAGAGGACCCATATCCGGACATTTTATCCTTCTAGAAGGCCAGCAAATTGCAGTGTTTTGGTGGTCAAATTGGCGGTGACATTTGGAATAAAATATTTGGCCGAGATTCCCCATTCACACTTGAAACCACTTTGATTCTAGCCTCCCCACCACTCAATAAATTGGTGTTTTACTCATTTGGTGGGGTTATGACGTGTATTGGGAAGTTTAGGGTAGATTATAAGTGGATCCACGCCAATTATACAACCATTTCAATAAGGGTAGCTCTTGAAGCAAGGATCCCTTCGACGAAGCCTTCTTCTTCTCCTTCATGTTGTAATGATTTTGTTTATGTAATAAACTTCATTGTTCTTCTTTTATTTCTTCTCTTTTCTTCTATTCTGTTTAAATTTATTTTCTTAATCTTCCTATTTGGGCTGGAATTCTTGAGTATAAGCGTTATTGTGTTATACCCATTATAAACCTTTTCACATGAAAAACGCTTCTAGGATGATTATGCCTCCCATGGAAGAGTAGTTATTTTTTGTAATCGATCGACATATATCCTTATTAATTAATTTATTTTGAATCAATGAGATACTGTAATTATAATAATAAGATCTATTAATTGAGTTTTCAATTTAAATGAAACTAAGAAAGCCATTGAATATTTAACACAAAACACACGAGGTCGGGAATTGTGTGAACTGTGAGAGCGCAACCTTAACCAGTAATTCAAAACCACATGGGATCAATTAGTAGAGTTCAAAAATAATCCATAAACTCAATTAATACTCATTTCTAGAGTGGTTATGTGACTTAATTTACCACTTTCCATAAGCTAATTTTATAACATCAATCAAAGCAGGGTGTTTTGATTGCATGTTCTGAAGTTAGCCTAAGGTTTAATTCACTTCAATATTCGTGGTAAAGTTAATTCTCGTAGGGTTCGAGATTTAAGAAATTAAGGGATCATAGTTAAGTGAATATTAATTTAAATTATAATGATTAATAAATTATTGAATAGGTAGAGTTATATCGATTATTCCGTTTAAATATTGTCTAAAAAACATCCTTTTGTTGTGTCATTTTAATCGAACTTCATTTCAAAACTAATAACAAAACAAAATACAATCTTCATCCAAAAAACTTCTTCTATATTCATAAACTATAACCAACACCCATCCTTTCAAGTAGTGTTTTTATTATATTCTATTTTATTTTTTTATAATACCTTTAATAAGTTCTTAAATTCACTTCCTCCATTGAGAGACGACCTTGGTCAGCCACTCTGATGCACCTAAGAACCCCAAAATCACAGTAATCATTTGTGGGTGCCCACTATAGCACTCTATCAAATTGGTGTTGTTTCCGGGGAGGCAAGTAATTATTTCAACAAATTAGAGATATTTATTTTATTTTACATTTTTTTCTCTTCCTCTCTTCTTTCTTCCTTCTTTACCCAATCTGATTTTTCTTCTTCTTCTTTTATTTTCTTCTACTTCTTTTTGGACCATCAACTCAAAATTCTCATTTTTATTTTACTATGGTACACTTTCTTTCTTTCCATTTTTATTTTATTTATGACACGAACTAATCCCGAAGATCTCTTAGATATAGACCCTGAGATTGAATGCAGCCTTAGGGCACGAATCATACATTCTAAATCTACAGGAAGTTTCAATATTTAACCAGTTGGTGAATTTCTATCTTCTGGAAACATTGCAATTGGAATCAATTCAAATTCAAACATAAAAGAGGAACTAATGGCAGTAAATAATGGAAATGAACTTAATAGAACCATTCGAGAATTGGATGCACCCGATATTAACTATCAACCAAATTGTATTGCATATCCAAATCTCGAATTAGACTTTGAATTGAAATCTGTATTAATTCACCTTCTTCCAAAGATTCATGGCTTATCTGGTGAGGATCCCAACAAACACCTTAATGAATTTAATGTTGTTTGATCAACTTTAAGACCAAGAAAAGTTTCTGAAGATCAACTTAAATTAAGAGCATTTCCATTATCACTTGATGGAGCTGAAAAAGATTAGATATATTATTTGCAACCTGAAGATTTAACATGTTGGAATGATTTGAAATGTCTTTTCTTGCAAAGATTTTTTCCAACATCAAGGACAACATCCATTCGAAAGGAGATATCAGGGATCAATCAATCCCAAGGGGAGTTAATGTATGAGTACTGGGAGCGATTCAAGAAGGTGTGTGCAAGATGCCCACATCACCAAATCAGTGAGCAATTACTCATCCAATACTTCTATGAATGACTCACACCTATGGAGAGAATCATGGTAGATGTTGCGGCTTGAGGAGAATTGGTGGACAAGACACCAGTATATGCACGTGTGTTGATCGACAAGATGGAACAAAACTCCCAACAATTTGGTGATAGAGGTAAACCACATGTCAGGGGAGTACATCAGGTAAGTCCTTCTTCTCTTGAAAGTCGTTTTATTGATACTAAGTTGGAAGAATTGACCACTATGGTGAGGAAAATTGCTTTGGCACAAAATACATCTCTACCCCCTCCTTCAAGGCCTTGTGGTATTTACACTGAGACAAGCCACCCAACTGACTGTTGCCCACAACTCCAAGAAACATAAGATTGTGCAGTAGTGTTTCCCGCGAGACCATATCAGTAGCAGCAACAACAACCATATCCCCAAAAGAAGTTTGATCCAGTATACAACCATGGGTTGAAATATTAGTCTGACATGAGGTATGGCTCTGGACAACAACCAAGTTCCCCTTTTCAACCAAACTTCTAGCAGCCTCCACCTTACCAAGAGGGTTTCCAACACCCCAAAGGAGATTCGAAGCTCAAACATCAACAAGTCAGCAACAAGGGAATATCTAACACAACTTAGACTCTAACACTGATGATATTTTGAAACAAACTGTTCTTAATCAACAGAATGAGCTAAAGAGTCATGGTTCGGGGCTGGGGGAGTTAAAGACACAAATGAGCCATATTTCCACTGCCCTCCATGAACTTGTAAGTAAGAATTACGGAATTCTACCTTCCCAGCCCACTCCAAATCCAAATGGGAATGTTAGTGCCATCACATTGAGAAGTGGGAAGCAAATGAACGATACATATGTACCTACCATTCCTCTGGGATTCACCTTAACTCCAGAGAAGCCGCATTCCATACCAACTGATGAGAAATCCAAGGAGAAAGATAAAGGTAAGAAATAGATTGATGATGTTCCTCCTAAACCCCTTCCTTTTCCAAATAGGGTTGTTCAAACCAAAAAGATGGATGAAGAAGCAATGAAAAAGGAGGTTTTGGAAACATTCATGCGTGTGGAGATCAACATTCCTCTACTTGAAGCCATTAAGCAAATCCCAAGGTATTCCAAATTATTAAAAGAACATTGCACCAATTGAAGAGGGATCAAGGGAAATGAGAGGATCAACCATGGAAGGAATGTCTCGACACTCATTACAACAACACTAGAAATGCCAACAAAGTGCAAGGATCCCAGGACATTCACCATCCCATGTACCATAGGGGAGTTACACTTCTCTGATGCTCTATGTGATTTAGGAGCTTCAATAAATGTGATGTCTCACTCTGTATTCTCTTCCTTGTAGGTTGGGGAGTTGAAGCCAACAAGAGTAGTGGTGCAATTGGAGAATAGAGCTATGGAATATCCAGCGGGAGTCCTTGAGGATGTACTTGTCCGGGTAAGAGACTTGATCTTTCCACAGGCTTCTATTTGCTTAACATGGAGGATGATTAGATAAGCTCTCATGCCCCCATTATCTTATGTAGGCCCTTCCTCAAAACTGCAAAAACTATCAAAAATGTCAATGAGGGTACACTTTCCATGGAATTTGGAGATGAAGTTGTGATATTTAATGTTATTGATTCCATGAAGTACCCCTCAGAGGACCATTCGGCTTTTGTTATCTCCCATTTTGAACAACCAAGTAAAAACACCATGGAATTGTATTGTCCTATGATTAGAGAGATTATGAGTATTGTTTCTAGTTTGTTGTCTAAAAGTACTTCTACACCCATTTTTAAGGAACAAGGCTCTCTAAGATTTGATTTTGAAATGGAATAATAATCTGATTTTGATCATGAGAACTCTGATTATGACATGGCTATTAAGTATGCTGATGGAATTGGTTCTTTATTCTCTGATTGTGATGATTTTTATTCTGATACTGATGTTCATTGTGCATATATGTCTGTTGCATCAATTTCTCAATCCATACATAACCCCCTACATTGGAACTCAAGCCTTTGCCCCCAAATCTTAAATATGCATACTTGCTGAGTGGTGATAGATTACATATTATCATTTCTAACAATATCTCTTCTGAACATGAAGAAATTTTTTTGAATCTATTGAGATATAACATTAGGGAAATTTGTTTGACATTGGCAGACATATCAGGTATTAGCCCCTCCATTTTCATGCATAGGATTATATTGGAGGATGGGGCTAAACCAGTGAGGCAACCACAAAGGATACTCAATCCAACACTTTTAGAGGTAGTTAAAAAAGAAGTTTCAAAATTTCTTGAGGCAGGTATAATCTATCCTATTTCAGATTCTCAGTGGGTAAGTCCAATTCAGGATGTGCCTAAGAAAACTGGTTTCACTGTTTTAAAAAATGAAAATGATGAGTTAGTTCCTTTGAATGTTCAAAACAGTAGGCGAGTGTGTATTGATTATAGGAAACTAAATCAATGCACTCGTAAGGACCATTTTCCACTTCCATTCATTGACTAGATTCTTGATGGACTTGCAGGTTGGACGCATTATTGCTTCATGGATGGTTTCTCTGGCTATTTTCATGTTCCCATTACAGCAGAGGACTAGGAGAAGACAACATTCACCTGCCCATTCGGTACCTTTGCTTACAGAAAGATGCCATTTGGACTTTGTAATGCCTTAGGTACCTTACAGAGATGCATGGTGAGTATTTTCTCAGATTTCATTGAGACCTGCATGGAGGTATTTATGGATAATTTTACAGTTTATGGATCCTCATTTGATGACTGTCTCTCTAGTTTGGGTGATGTGTTGCATCGTTGTATTGAGAAGAATCTGGTCTTAAATTTTGAAAAATGTCATTTCATGGTCAAAATGGGAATTTTCTTAGGTCATATAGTCTCACAACGTGGCATTGAAGTTGATAAATCTAAGGTAGACATTATTTCATCCCTCCCATATCCTACATGTGTGCATGAGGTTCGATCATTCCTTGGACATGCTGGATTTTATCGACGCCTCATCAGAGATTTTAGTAAGATCGTCCTACCCTTATCTCGATTGCTTCAAAAAGATACTGACTCAATTTTGATGATTCATGTAGGGTATCATTTGATGAGCTAAAGAAGTTTTTGACCACTCCACTGATCATACAGCCCCCGCGATGGGACCTTCCTTTTGAGCTTTTGTGTGACACCTCCAACTTCGCAGTTGGAGCTGTCTTATCTCAGAGGGTGGAGGGACGTTCACATGTGATCACCTATGCATCGAGGACAATGGATTCAGCCCAATCAAACTACACTACCACGGAAAAGGAGTTTCTTGTAGTCATATTTACTTTAGATAAATTCCGTTCATATTTATTGGGCTCTAAAGTAGTTGTTTTCTCTAACCATGCAGCTTTGAGGTACCTCCTAAAGAAGCAAGATGCAAAGCCCAGGCCGATTCGATGGATTCTCCTTCTTCAGGAATTTGATATTGAGATAAAGGACAAGAAGGGTTCAGAGAATTTGGTGGAAGACCAAATGAGTAGGCTTAATCAAACACTAGAGGATGACACCTTCGACTAGGTACCACTTTGGGACACTTTCCCTGATGAGCATCTTTATTCCATCTCATGTTCTCTTCCTTGGTATGCAGATTTAGTTAACTACATTGTTGCCTCTGAAATCCCTGCAAATTTTAAGAAACATCAAGTCCAAAAATTAAAAAGTGAGTCTAGGTTTTATGTGTGGGATGATCCTTATCTCTGGTGCATGTGTAGTGACCAAGTCATTATGATTTGTGTTCTCGATCAAGAGTTTGACTCTCTGTTGCATTTCTGTCATACACTTTCTTGTGGTAGACACTTTGGACCCCAACTGACATCTATTAAGGTTTTGGACTCTGGATTATATTGGCCTAGCTTATTCCATAATGCCCATGTGTTTTGTAAGTTATGCTCTCATTGCCAACACACTGGGAATATTTCTAGGAGATATGAGATGCCCCAACAACCCATACTATTCTTAGAGATTTTTGATGTATGGGGAATTGATTTTATGGGTCCTTTTCCAAGTTCATTTGTAATTTTGTACATTTTGGTTTCTGTTGATTATGTGAGTAAATGGGTGGAGGCTAAGGCCACTAAGACTGATGAATCTCATGTTGTTGTGGACGTTGACAAAGCCCATATTATTTGTAGGTTTGGAGTACCAAAGGCCATCATCAGTGACCAAGGGACACACTTTTGCAATAGAAATTTTTCATCCCTCCATCAAAAGTAAGTGGTGACACAAAAAATATCAACACTATACCACCCCCAAACAAATGGCCAGGCTGAGGTTTCAAATCGTGAGTTGAAACAAATTTTGGAGAAAACTGTACAACCAAATAGGAAGGATTGGAGAAAGCGCTTGGATGATGCATTGTGGGCTTATACGACAGCATACAAGACCCCCATTGGTATATCCCCATTTCGAGTTGTGTTTGGGAAAGCATGTAATCTCCCAGTGGAAGTCGAGCATCGAGCATATTGGGCTATAAATAAATGCTACATGGAATTGGACCAAGCTGGAATTCAAAGGAAGTTGCAAATTCAAAAGATCGAGGAGATTTGACTGTCATCATATGAGAACATAAGTCTCTAGAAGGAAAGATGAAAAGCACCTCATGAGAAAATGATCCAACAAAGGTATTTTCATGTTGGAGAGAATGTCCTTCTCTATAGTTCATGACTAAAGCTAATTCCTGCTAAGTTGCATTCCAGATGGTTAGGTCCTTATATTGTATCTAATGTTTTTCATTATGGTGTAGTGGGGATCACACAAGAGGACACTGGAAGGAGCTTTACCATCAATGGGAATCTTTTGAATAGATACATTGAGGGACTTCCTTCTAATGCAGTGGATTTTATCACACTGCATGACCCCATCATCACTTGAGCACATCAGCCTGTTCCTAACCCTTTCACATTTATATTTTTTGTCCTGTTTAAAAAATCGTCATTTCATGTGAAAATATCATCTCATTGGTTCACATTGAGGACAATGCAATATTTTAAATGTGGGGGAGGGAACCTTTTAGTTTAGTAATTTAAAATATTTTCCTATTTAAAAAAAACCAAAAAAAAATTTGTGTGTTTTTCAAATTTTTTGTGTTTATTTTTCAATTTTCATTTTGTTATTGAAATTTTTGAGCTGAAATGATTCACATCACAATTTTGAAATGCATATCAATGAGTGAAACGATTTATCCCTTGAAACAAAGCTTAAATTAATGCTTAAATGACTTTGTTTCAAGTTCAAATATTTAGTAATTTCACGAAAAGTACACTGAATTTTGAATCCCATGCCACATCTCACTGTCTTTATATTTGAAATCACTTTCCTATGAGGCTTCTAAACCATTATTTTCATATTCTTTACATTCACCTCACTTCTTTAGAGAACCAAACCAGGCTTGATTTAAACAGAATTTGATCTATTCCTGTCAATACTTGAGGGTTTGAGGTACTTATGTTTAAATGATTAAGGCATTTTTTTGGTATTAAAGCCCCTATTTCAAAGAATCCTTCTATTATAATGGCCTACCATGAATATTAAATCATTTTAGCCCTTAGAATCCATGCACGGCCTATTAGGTTAGACACATTACAATCCAATTTTCCCTATGCAACCAACTCTTGAAGTTAAATTGTATAATCTAGTTGATCTTATGTGTGGGGGAAGCTTTCTTGTGTTGTGCTACCAAATTTTGTGATACTTTGTGTGGAAAATTAAATTCTGAAAAGATGTGTTTACTGCTGAAAAATGTTATTATATTGAAATCTTTGCCTTTTCTGGAGCTTTCATGACAAGTGAGGTTGTGCCTTTTCTGGAGCTTCTAATTGAGGTGGAAATATGTGCCTATCTGGAGCTTTCAAGAAAATCATGTTTGAGAAGATTGACAATTTTTTATGTTGAAATGAAGAATGGTGTAAACTTATCACGACTTTTCATGATGATGGAGCTGAATTGATACTATGGGGATTAATGAGGATACCATATATAAGTGAAAATTAGATTAATGCAATTTTGCTTCAAAAAGAGTCAAGCCCTCCTTATTCAGCCTCATAATTTTTCACATCTAAATACTACCAAACAAAAGCCACAAAACAACCCAGAAAATTACACATGATAAACATATGTCCTTGACTGACATCGGGTAGCGATGTAGGAATCTATCAAGCCTATGGTTACCCTTTTATGAGTTTGGATGGGAAAGTCATTGCAAAAAAATTGATATTTGAGTGATGAGAGAAAATTCAAGCGAGGTAAGTGTTTTGTGCATGGGAGGATAAATGAAGTGGAAATATATTGAATTATATAAATGGAGAACTTGAAATAAGGTTTTTTATGAGGCATGATACCTTTTTATTCTTGTTTTGAAATTTATTGATCTCAAGTATATGTGTTTTAAAATTGGGTTTGATTTGATATTGATGTTTACTTGATATGAGGTTTTTCTCAGGAGTGAAAATGGGTAAGTGTGGGGGAGTTGATAAAACAATATTTTATTGAATATTTTATTGATAATAAATGATATAATTTCCTCACATTGTGTTAAATATGTTTAATTATAAGGTATTTGGGATTAGATCATTCATTTGAATATTTGATGACAATTCCAGTTTTACCCATTATAGTTCAATATAGTATTTCAAAGATAAATAGTATTATATTTATTATTTAAATTTTAAATTTTTTAAGAGTGTACCTAAATTAATTATCTACATCTTTTTTTCAGGACACTAGAGCTAAAGAGTGATTTTGTTTGTTGAAAATTGGCCATTAATTCAAAGTTGGGCGGGACTCTCCAGAATGGAGAAGCTACTGTATTTCAGCCATAACTCCTTCATCTAGGCCTGGATTGAGCCCCAATTTGGATAGGAGATAGAGGACCCATATTATCACATTTGAACCTTCTGGAATTCCGGCCAATTCACGCGTTTTGGTGGTCAAATGGGGGTGAAAGTTGGAATAAAATATTTGGCCGAGATTCCCCATTCACACTTGAAACCACTTTGAACCTAGCCTTCCCACCAATCTATAAATTGACGTTTTTCTCATTTTGTGGGGTTGGTAAGTGCATTGGGAAGTTTAGGGCAGACGATAAGTGGATCCACTCTAATTATCCAACCATTTCAATAAGGGTATCTCTTGAAGTTAGGATCCCTTCGACGAAGCCTTCTTCGTCTCCTTCATGTTGTAATGATTTTGTTTATTTAATAAACATCATTGTTCATCATTTATTTCTTCTCTTTTTTTCTGTTTTGTTTAAATTTATTCTCTTAATATTCCTCTATGGGCTGGAATTATTGAGTAGAAGTGTTATTGGGTTATACCCATTATAAACCTTTTCACATGCAAAATGCTTCTACGATGATTATGCCACCCATGGAAGAGTAGTTCTTTTTAGTAATCGATCGACCTCTATCCTTCGTCATTAATTTATTTTGAATAAATGAGCTACTGTAATTCACACATTATGATATATTATTTGAGTTTTTAATTTAAATGAAACTAAGAAGGCAATTGAATTGTTAACACAAAACACACGAGGTCCGGAATTGTGTGAACTGTGAGAGCGCAACCTTATCCAGTAATTCAAAACCACACCGGATCAATTTGTAGAGTTCAAATATAATCCCTAAACTAAATTAATACTCATTTCCAGAGTGGTTATGTGACATAATTTACCAATGAACATAAGCTAATTTTAGAACATCAATAAAAACAGGGTCTTGTGATTGCATGTTCCGAAGTTAGCCTATGGTTAAATTCACTTCAATTTTCATGGTAAAGTTAATTCTCGTAGGGTTCGGGATTTAAAAAATTAAGGGATAATAATTAAGTGAATATTAATTTAAATGATAATGATTAATAAAGTATTGAAGCTGTAGAGTTATATGAATTACGCCTTTTAAATATTGTCTAAAAAACATCTTTTTGTTGTGTCATTTTAATCGAACTTCATTTCAAAACTAAAAACAAAACAAAATACAATCTTCTTCCATAAAAATTCTTCTAGATTCATAAACTATAACCAAGCCCCATCCTTTCAAGTAGTGTTTTTATTATATTCTATTTTATTTGTTTTTTAATACCTTTAATAAGTTGTTAAATTCACTTCCTCTTTTGAGAGACGACCTTAGTCAGCCACTCTACTGCATTTGAGAACCCCAAAATCACATTAATCATTTGAGGGTGCCCATGACAGTGCCCTATCAGTTGCATCACCCCGTTAGTCTTCTGCCTTTCTTCCTCCACATGCTGGAACACCAGGAACTTCGATGTATATACAGCATTCACCTTCTTCATATTATCCCACAAAAAATTTTCTCAGAGATCTCGTTACATCGTTGTGCTCCCTGGGTGAATAAAGAAATTTGAACTATGTGAATCATCCAAAAGTTCCTTCTTCAGCTCTGGACTTGATGGAACTCATAGTACTTTCCCAAATCACACAATTCCTTATTAATTAACATTAAACTCTGAGGATTTCCCTTTTTCGATAGCTTCTAATTTTTCATGAATTCCAACATCATCTTTTTGAGCATCCTTTAACCTTTCCAAAAGAGACGGTGGATCAATCCTTGTTGAAGGATTGATGATTTTACCTTCTTTATGATGCCAATGTCCGTCTTAATAAATTCTAATAATATTGGATCCTTCTTAATTCTCATCACTGATATAATCGCTGGGTCCTTTCTACTTAGAGAATCTGCCACCTTGTTCTCTTCCCCAAGGTGGTAATGTATTGAACAGTCATAATCCTTGATGAGATCTATCAATATTTTCTGGCACATATTAAGATCTTTCTATGTGAATATATATTTATGACTTGTGTGGTCATTATATATCTCACATTTATCCACATAGAGATAATGCCTCCTGATTTTCAAGGCAAAGATCACCGCAGCCAACTCCAGATCATGCATTGGATAGTTTCGCTCATAGATTTTCAACTGTCTTGAGGCATAGGATATCACTTTATCATTATGCATCAACACATATCCTAATCCCTACTTCTAAGAATCACTGAATATCACAAAATTTTCCACACTTGTGGTTAAACTGAGCACGAGACCAGTGATAAGCCTACTTTTCAACTCCTTGAAGCTTTCTTCGCATTCATAACTCCACGAAATCATTACTCCCTTTAGAGTTAGCTTGGTAAGAGGGTTGGAAAATCATGAGAAATTTCTCGCAAATAGTCGATAATATCCATCTAACCCCAAGAAGCTACAGATATCTGTTACCGATTTTGGCCTCGACCATCCCTCAATTGCATCTGTTTTGGAGGGATCCACATATATCACATTTCTTTTGATGAAATGTCCCAATAATGAGACATAATTCAACTATAACTCACACTTGCTTTACTTTCCATAGAGATTATCCTTGCACAATGTATCTAGTCCTGTTCATAAATACACCACATGACCCTCCTTGGTTTTGGATTATATTTGAATATAATCTATAAATACTACAAAAAATATGTCAAGGTAAGCTCTAAATACCTTATTCATCAAGTCCATGAAGATTTCTAGAGAATTAGTGAGTCCTAAAGGCATTACCATGAATTCACAGTGCCTGTATCTTTTACAAAAAGCAGTTTTGTGGACATCTTCCTTCATCACCCTTACTTGATAATATCCCGACCGCAGATCTACCTTGGAGAAGTATTGTGCTCCATGCAACTAATCAAAAAATTCATCGTTCTATGGTAGAGGATATTTTTTCTTTATCGTTATTTTCTTATGTTCATGATAATCTATGCAAAGCCGCATTGACCCATCCTTCTTCTTGATGAAGAGGAATGGTGCACCCCATGGTGAAGCACATGGGCATATAATCCCTTTATCCAGAATCTGCTCTAGTTGTTTCTTTATCTCTTCAAGCTCTACGATAGCCATTTTATATGGAGTCTTGGATATTGGTAGCACCCATGGTATAAGTTCAATTGAGAATTCTACGTCTCTTTTAGGAGGAAGACCAGGCAGTTCCTTGGGAAACACTTCAGCAAATTCCCTCACAATAGGCATTTCTTCAAGGATGGTTTCTTTCGTGGACTCAATCATTTGAGAAAGTTACGTGTGCTCATAGGGCATTAATATAAATTCATGAGATGATGAAGATAAGGTAGATTCATCTTCCTCCTTACAATTATAATGAATCAGTGGTCAATTCTCCATATGGAGTGTGATTTCCCTCTCCCGACAATTTATGTTGGCTCTATATAAGGAAAGCCAATACATGCCAAGAAATGCATCAAATTCAACTAGAGGGAGTATGACATGGTTCACCGGGAAATTCAATCCACAGATTATGACAGGGGATGAGTTATATTTATGGGATTCAATGATTGCCCCATTTTCTGTACTCACCGACATCTTCACTTCCATGATTTGTGGTGGTGCTGGGATTCTTCTACTAATCATTAGAGATATAAAAGAATGTGTATAACCTGAATCAAAAAGTATGTTCACTATTCTTGAATGAATAACTAGCATACCTTTCACCCCTTCGTTGTTGGGGTTCACTTCGGCAGAAGTGATGGAAAAAGCACTCCCATGTTGCCTCAGATGTTGTTGGTTGCCTACGAAAACCCTTGTATTTGGGCACTGATTTGAAAAATGCCCCGATTCTTTGTAGTTATAGCAATAAACAACGATTTGAGGTTCGAATGAAGCATTCATCTCCTATGTTTCAGCCTTGGGTCTTTCTTTCCGACAGTTAACAGCTAGAATCCCTTCTCTTCCACACCTAAGGCATTTCCTTGTCCCCTTGAGGCAATTTCCAGGGTGCTTCATTTCCACACTTTTGGCTAGTGGGGTGCTGGATCTTCTTAGCACCGGTGGATTTATCCATCGGACAGCCAGCATTGAATTATACCGTACGCTTCTTGTCCCTATGATACCCATGTGATTCCCCGATCTCTGTTTTGACCTTTAGGGCTCAACGGACAATTTCCTCATAGTTGTCGATGACACGAATCGCTAATGCTTTTCGTAGGCTAGGCTTCAACCAACCATAGAAGTGGTCAACTTTTCATTCAGGGGTAATGAAAAATAAATTCGCATTCCATCTTAAGCTAGAGGGTGCGCGGAAAATATTTATCAAAAAACATCTTCTGGAAATCCTTCCATTCTTACACCTTGATCTCCTCCTCAGGCTTTTTATTTTTGATCAACATCCACTGTTGTTCAACATCACCCTCTATAGGAAAATCCTCCAAGAGAAACATCTCTTGTTCAAAACATTGGAGGATGGAGAAGATATTTTTAATGGAGTTGATCCATTGTTCAGTGATCGTGGGATCAGATGATCCACTAAATGTAGGAGGACTTTATCTCATGAAGCTCTTGATAGCGACTTGTTCCTTCTTGAGGGGGTTTGCACATTCCCCTTGACCTGTTTTTCTATTCAAAGTGTGATTTAGCTGAGAGAGAAGCATGAAATTGTTCACAATTCCATCTCCCATTGGATTGGGCGCCTCATTAGTACAATCATCACACTAATATTAACATAAATTATTAGGTCGAGTTCCCCTATTACCATCCATTAGCTGGAATAAAATCAATGTTGGGGGGTAACACATAAAGTGTAATCCAAATAAAATAGTTGATGACTTATAAATAAACATTAATTTCCTTAACTCACGAGTCTATAGTCTTCAATGTAGGCTTATCATGATCTACTTTCTAAAATATATTGTTAGGGGAAATTTTTTTAATTCCCTTAATAAGGGTTCATAATAAGCTTGTGAATTTATCAAAACATATCCCCCGGGAGTGTCATAACCAAGAGTGCAGCAAGGCCTATTTTCGTGCACCAGTTCCCATTTGAGTCTTTCTCAATGCAGGGTTTTCGGGTTTTACCACGAGGATACATCTGTACTAGAGCCACCTCTACCTGCTCGTATCCAAACATGGATGTATTTTCTTGATAAACCCCTCACTCAGTACTTACCAAAACTTAGGGATGTTTTTATTATACTTAGTCTTGTCTCTAAGGTATTACCGGGGTTTTCTAATCCTAATCCCAAAAATAACTATACCTATCCTCTCATACCAACTATGACAACCCTGCTTTTATTACAAATTTAAATGTGATTTATTACATAAAATATTCACTTGATACAGCATGGATGATTGTGAGGTCTAGTTTCTTTAGGGCATATGATCATTAAATAATGACTTAAAACATGAAATACAACATCTTTATTGAAAAAATCCTTTACATGACCTCTACATTACCTCATACTTAGCACTGCAAGGGATAACCTGAGGACATGCATAAGAAAAGGGTGAGCTATAAAGACTAGTAAGGGAATAAACATGGAATACATGTGGATTAAAATACATGTTAGACAATAGGAATATCAATAGATCACTTGAGAAACATGGACATAAAGGTATGGTAAAGCATGATAATCATAACATGGAAATGAGGCAACAACACTTAACATGGAATTAGCATGATCCAAGGCCCATTCCACATGAAGAATGAGTAAGTCCTCATTGCACCTGGAGCACGAGTAAACCCTCGTTACACTTGAATTAGAATTATTCAACACTCATTGCACATGAATTATCATGATTCTATACTTTACCAAATGCATTGGAGCGCTATAAGGGCGTACCCTTCTTAAACATTTCATTTCATGAATAAGTGTGCCACATGGATGATAAAACATGGATTTATAAAACATAATATTTTATTCCATGGAAATGGAATGTGGAATGAAACATTATAATTAATAAGTAAATGTGCATGAAGGTGAATACCCGTGATGGAGAAATGGGCATGGTATTCACAACACAATGAAATTGACTTAGAAAATTGGTGCAATTCCGGAAGTGTAATAGCGTGATATAAGAATTCATAAAAAATTTTGATGAGAGAGAAAGTGGGGCCTCATCATATATACATGAAATGGAAATTATGGGGGTCATATAGATACTTGTCCCAATAATTTTAATGGAATTTAGATTCATGATACAATAGTATTGCTTGAATGTAAATGAGAAGAGAAAAGTTCCTTTTGGAATTTCAGCATAGTAACAGGTATACACGGGAGACATTTAATGATAGAGAAAGGGGTCTCCCATATTTCGAACAATAAGAGGGATATATGGGGGAGGTGTGAAAACATACCCCAGAATTTATAATTGAAATTAAAAGGGCATAACAATATTAAGAAAATTGGACAAAAAGTGAAAGGAAGAAAACCCTTACATGGACGTGGGATTCAAAAGGCATGAGAGAGGCTTGAGAGAGGCTTCTTGGCAGCATGTGGATCCTTGGGAGGTTTCTAGATATTGTAGGGCAGAGGTTGGACGAACTCAAAAGGCATTGAGTGAGGAGGAAGTGGGAGCTTGGGTGAGTTTATATAAGAAACGTGAGTGAATTCTTTAATATTTAGGTTTGGGACCCCTTACATTAAACTAATCCAAACCACATATCAGCTCATTGTTTTGCCCATGGTTTTTGGAAAAGGGAAGAGGAAGACAATATTTTATATGGAAAATGTTCAAACTTCTTAAAATAATGGGGTTGCTTACGTGGAGGTGAGCCACACTCCCATGAAAAATAATTTAAAAATATAATATGTTTAATAAGTCTTGAGGGGTCCATTAATGCTTTGTAAAATAAGTCAAACAAACCCAAAATCACATTATGTTAACGTCAAAAAATATATTGGATGAACATAAATATTATAGTATTTTATTACATCACCATTGGGTCATTATGATGTCATAAAACACATTATATATTTAAACGGGATTTAATTTTTACCCAAAAATTTGACTATCTCAGAAAATTATAACAAATTCACCATTGATTAGAAGAAATTGAGGAAAGACCCAAAGGAACTTCAAAATGATAACCAGCACATACAAATCCTAATTTCTTCCACCTTTCCTTATAGTAATTTCTTTCACCACTTCTAGATATGATCCTGACACACACCAATGACATATTTCTCCTACGATTACTAAATATATTCAATAAACAAAGTCCACTTTCAACATCCCACATCCACTCTTTGATTGTGAGAGGGATATCTTAATTGAAAAAAAGGGAAACAAAACATACCAAAAAACCCTAGAGGATAGTTCTTTCATTGATCAATTAAATGTCCTACCAATAGTGAATCACCCATACACTCACAATAAAAGAGTATTAACTCTTCATGGGGGAACACACTATCCAACAGAAGAAACTAAGTGTCTATAAAAAATTACCCGCCCAAAAAGACATGACATAAATTACTATGAACATTAAAAGAAATAAATCACAAAGGCTTCCTGAAACACTAAACAAAAGGAAAATATTAACCATTATAGGAAAAATAACACACCATGAAAAACATAAACATGAAACATGGGACGACAAGGATGAATTCTCAATCTCAAAATTCCTTATAACCATAATTTCGAGAATATAAAAATACACACCTCCTAATCACTACAGCATATCACATGTATATTTCTAGTGATTAATCAGACACCCATTCACTTCCCCTACATATCCTATTCATGCAACGACTCACATAAATAAAAATGGTTAAATAATGATTATTCCACATTACAAAATAAACATTCTACCCAATTTTCAATTTCAATAATCTAGTAAATACTAGTTTCATGAACAACTAGCCACAAAATCAAAACCCATTTCAAATTCCAGAAAACCGTATCAAAGAATGAATCAAAACTTCACGAAAAACGCCATTTTTAAATCTGACACATAAATTCCAAAAAATAAAATCGAATTTCAGAACCATTTCACAATACAAAACCTTCTTCATATAATATTTTACAAAGCTTCCCAAAATTTACAAACAAACTAGTGGAAACCCATTTCATGTAATAATTATATCTAAAAACCACACATCACTTTCCAAAACACTTCAACCCCATTAATACACATCATGTTTAATAGAAATATTGTTTTATCAATATCTATTTTATTATAAGAAATTTTATATCATTTAAAACAAGTTTCCAAATTCATTTTTGAAACTAGAAATCTTTTTCCAAATAACCAATTTTTTGATAATAATTTGTAAACATTTATTTTCAAAATTCATTCCCATTGAAATCATCCTCATATTCACCCAAAAACCATTCTCGAATGTCTAATTATCTATACTTAATTTTTATTTGATTGAAAAAAATCATTTTCCCACCATAAATTGTAGAATAGTTTTATCATAAAATAATGTTTTCATGATTTTGAAGAAAATATACATTGGATGTCGTAAGATGAAACTAGTGCCGATAGATAACATAGACAAAGTTTTGGTGGCATACATCAATCACACCTCTATCATTGAGATTGTTCTAGGGAAATTCCCCTGATCCACATGGATTTCCTGGTCTTGTGAGCTCACAGGCACTAATGACCCAATTATCATTTTATTTCAAAAGCTACTAATTACCATAAGGATCAAATGAATAAGATGAAACTAGAATTCCCCTTGTAACCTGAGTCATATCATGAGGTGTATTGTTTCCCATGGATTATGTTGCTACAAGAAGAAATTCACCATGTTGTTGATAAAAATGTAATACTATAAAAAATACTCGTTTAATTAGTGTTTCAATTTATCCTCAATTTAAGTGTGTAACATATAAATATGCACCTCATGACTAATTCGATGTAGAAGCTAGACCCCCATTTACATGCAGACATCCATCTAATATTTTTTTAAAAATTTTATCATCATGTATACAAAAATATGATTACTATTGTTTGTATCAACATTAAACAATAATTCTTCCAACACATTTAGGATTGTGTTGTATTATATCTCATTATGTTTATAGTGGGAATGAAATGATGTTTTTATTCACAGATGAATTCTTCTATGAACATCACGATATTAAATTTAATTATCCTTTCGACGACTTTGCTTATAAAAAAATGTATTCTTCCCCTAAATCACCTTGAATACTTTTATGATCGTGATATAATGTAAATATATAGTAAAAATTGAATAATAACTCTAAATTAATGATTTTCATAATACTTCTCCTAGAAAAATATATTAGGTGCTCTTATATGGATTTTACCTACTCTGCATCTCCATCGACAACTGAAAATATATATCCATATAAAATAGCATCATCATATAAAACATTAAATTTTACTAGATATACCTTAGAGATACCTCCATATCAATATGACCACTATCTAATTCTCATATCATGGATTTGATAATAATATGTTGATAATTAAAATAGTGTGAGAAATGTTTGGTATAGCGTACTACATGGCATACATAAGATTTAAATCTACAAAATGACGAGAAACTTTTTAAATATCAACATTTTCTTCATCAGTATAAATAATCTGACATGTCATGATATTGAAATGACTCATAATTGGAGTACTAACTAGTTTCACTTTTACCATGTCGAATCTTCAATGAACCTTCTCAATGAACCTCTCTAGAGATAGAAAAATATTTTGATTCATCCGTTTAGGAGAACTCTCGATACGAAGAATATATGTAATGTCTCCCAAGTCCTTAATTTAGAAATAATTTCACAACTACATAATACTAATTATAATCATTGGTATGTATTTACCAATAATTAGTATACCATCAACATAAAGTAATTGGATATTTAAATCACCATTATAAATTTAGGTGATGAAAATCTTTTTGAAAACACTTATTGTTTTCTACTATTATTGTTATATAAATGAGAGAAATATATTATATAAATTTCATAGGTTACTTTTCCATACCATATAAAAATTTAATATTTTTTAAAATTTATTTTTCATTACCATTCACCTAATATACTTGTGGCTGCCCCATGTAAATATCCTCATCTAGATCACCATGTCAGAATGTTGTCTTTACATCATATTTTTGATCCTCTAGGTTTAGAGTTTCATCCAATTGAATTACAATGATAATATATGATATTTTTACTATATGATAATAGAATTTATCAATGTGAATACCTTTCTTCTAAATAAATCCATTCCCAACCCTTAGGTATCTACTGAGAGGTTGTGAGGTTGTATCATCCAATTTGATTCTATACACCAAATTTTTCTTCAGTGCCTTCATTCCAAATGGAAACTCTACAAAATCAAATTTATGGTTTATGTGTAAGGAACACATCTCATACTACATGACCTTATTCTTTTCCATATTTTAAAAACTCCTAATAGAATCATCATAACTATTTGGATCTCCTCTATGAGTGATCATCTCGTACTAATGTTGTGACTATCTTCCAATAATTTGTCTTAATATGGTGGATATTCTCCACTATGATTTGGTGGGATCTATTCTAAAATATCATATTTTATAGACCTATAATTATATAGAGAAATTATTCCTGATATCGATCTTTCATCAATTCCATGTATCTCTCTCGAACTAGCTCGAACTAATTGTGGTGAGGATAATTCCAGATTGATTGGAATTTCCTCAGACTACAACTTCTCTGTATTAGATGGATTCTCAAAAAAATTAATCATCTCACCATTAAAAACCAAAACATATATTATTTTAATGATCATCATACAAAAATAATCCCAATGAATTTTTGGAAACACTAAATGAGTGTATTATAAATATATAAACTTCATTGCAATTCCATCCATCCTCACCCACATGCCTTTATCGACTTGAAATAAAATTCCTATAGAAAAAAATTCTCATGTGTTTGTATAAAACATAATTTTCTATCCAAACCCATTCTGAAATGTAAAATTTAATTTTAAATTATATAGGAATATTGAAAAGATCAATTGTAGACATCATTTCATCCACCGAAAATATGTTTGGATGATTTTAATTTGATATAATTCATATATGATTCTTGAAAATTTATTTTACATCATATCAATTATAAAATTATAATGAGGGGTATTTAGAACTGATTTTCGAATCCTTATACTAAAAAACATGATGTTATTCTGAAATTTACCAAAATAAATTCCTCAATTATCTTATCTCATGAAAATTAACCATCTGCTTATATCTATATCCACCATTAGAAAAAGCATCTTCAAAAATTCATTCACATTTTATTTATTTTTCAATTTAAAGGACCATAAATCTAGATAATTATAATCTATGATGGTAAAAATTAATTAGAAACATTAATGTACTTAGTACTCAACATATTGACATCAATGTTCATAAAATATACTACATTCACTTTTAGTATTTTAAATAACCAAGATATGATACTATGAGTTTTTTCCCATGATGTAATGAATACATGTTTCAAAATGTGTTCCTTTTAGTCTTGGTAATATATAATTTCTGTAATGATTTTTAATTATTCCCCCATACAGGTGGTTGTTCCAATTATTCGATAAATATCTAGGAACATATTTTCAGGCTAAATTGACATTACCTCCACACTATCATACATTTATTTGGTAAAGATATGTATCTTTAGTTCCATTTTCAATTAATATGTAAATTTTTTAAGATTATACAACCCATCATTAAAAGAATATGAAAATTCATCATCTTCAAAAATTATTGTTGATATTAGATTGAGGATATTTTTAGGAAAATGACTCACATATTTCAATAATAACATATCTAGTATATTATTTTTCTGAAATATATTACTAATTCCATTTATTTTATATGCACTATCATTTACATATTAATTTGTTTGATACTCAAAAATTTTTATGATGAGATAAATATCTTCTAGTTATGACATTGTATGGGGATACTAAATCAAACCATCATGTTTAGTGTAGTCTTGAATGAAACTCTTTATTTTCTTCCTAGAAATTAATTATGTCTTCATTAGAAACTACAACATCATTATTTGGGGGACAAAATTCCTGATTCTTCTTCCTTGCATTCACCCTCCTACACTCTCGTATGATGTGTTAGGGATTTCCATAGGGGAAAAGCATAATTTGTTGACTGTGTTTTTGATCACATCCTCCCATTCAAGAATTGGACATGGGGGTTACTTCCTTTTCTCTTTCACTCTAATTTATTCTTCCCTTGTCATTAATGGAAATTATATTCTAATGGAACTATACATCCTTTGTAATTTTGTCATCACAATTAATTCCTAATTTTATTTCTTACCATTTCCATGGTGATTTTAATATCTAGAGTATAATTATTGACCAACCCAACTAGTTCTTCACCTATATTTTGTAATTAAAATAACATCTATTTTGTCTTCAACTAATAATGAAACATCAATTTTCATGTAATTATACTCATAATAAATACATTGAAACTCTTTCATGTTCCAAATAAGTTGTTCCTGTCACTGTACTTGATGCTGAAAATTGTAGAACTTTAGTTTTCATTTTTCCTCATTTTTATATATATACACATATTTTTCAATACAATACATAGAACCAGAGCATCATGTTTTCTGGAAAAAATCTATAATAAACTCTAAATGATCCATTTTTTCATTCAGAAAAAAACATCTTATTGAGAATAACCTACTCCACATCAACTAGTAGGGTAATGGATGATGTATTCTCATTATATAGATTTTTTTTGGAATATTTATCATATTTCACTAAAATGGATTTAGTTGTATCCATGATTAGTTTCCACAAATCACAAATAAAAATAATCTTCAACTATGGGTTTCAAGATGGAATTAAGAAAACTTGTGAGTTTAATCGTATTCTAAATATTTTCTACCTTATATAGGCATAATATTTAAAATCGAACATTATTGAGTAATCCAAAATATTCCAAACAGTTGTAAATGAATCATGAATCACATATAAGTAACTCTTATTGGTTGATATATAGAAAAAATAATTCAAATGGTCCAAATTGACTGATGAGGTGGTTTTAACATGTCACTCTATAAAAATCTCTAGAAACCCCATCTGAAAGTGACTAACAATGTTAGTTGAACCGTATTATTAGGAAAGGGGTATTGTTTCACATAGGGTTTGAAAAAAATACTTAAACATCTTTTATTGTTTTCATTTCATATATCGTTATTACTTAATTATCACTATTGGAATCGTCTTGATGAAATATTCAAGAATATGGATTAAAAATAATTATACAATAACCTTAAATTTTATAGTCAATAGAAAATCATTATAAACTATAACATTTTCAACCTCAATGCATTTTATACAACTTTATTGTGGTAGCAGGTAAGGAAATAAACTCAAAAATATAAATATAAAGAATAATGTGAATAATTTAATGTGGTTTAGAATGGTTTACTGTTCCCATGAGAGATGGGTGAAATTTATTTATTTAACTCTAGAAGAAATGATGGAGGAAACAAAAAAAATTAAATTACAACCCAATCATTCCTATTTTCTATATAATGTTCAAAATAGTTTCTTTTTATGTATAGGTGGTTCACCAAGACATCACGATCATCCTTCCACCATCATTATTCAATGTTCAATGGTGGATTAGATTGATTGTATCCCATAGAATATGATGTGTCTCTAAGACATTTTCTTGGCTATTGTGGATAATGTAATCCTCTAAAAAAATACTCATGTAATGAGAACTATAATACTTCACCAATATAGGAGGGGGCCTAAAGAATTTTATAACATATTATCCATATGAAGAAAAATGTTAATTTTGTGTACTTTTTAGGATAAATGTGCATCCTTAACAGATATATATTAAATGAATCATGCAATTGATGAATATTTATGGGAGAATTGAAATATAATTTTCAATAATATTATATGATATAATATATGTCCAGGTTCAATATACCTGAACCATATTTTTCTCTTTAGTATAAATATAATTGATCCTTATATGGGATATAATATTAACAATACTGGATCATCAACATGAGTCTATAAATCTTTACATTAATTTCTATCATTTATCAACTTCATGCTTACATGTCATATGGGATTTCTCCCATTTTCATGAGATCCTAGGTAGTTCGTCATCCATCCACTGGCAGATGCTTCATTATTACAACATCTTCTACCCAACAGTAGTTCAATCTCAACTTGTCGCAGATCTGTTTCATTGATTTAGGGATCTCAAATGTGTACCTATAATGATCTACATTTATTCAATTTTTAGAGGATATTCTGATGAGGATTGTCTTACCCTCATCAATAGAGATTCTCATATGGATTATTTGATTCATTCATGATGCTCATAATATATGGTTAACAATTTCCTATGATCAATAATTACATGATGTAGTGACACCTTTCAACTGAAACCTCATATTTGATCCAAGGTGGCCCGGCCATAATTATTTCACTAAAACACCGTGAATGATGGATTCACAACATATTCCATTACTATTACATTATTTTTAAGGGATGATAGTGCTATGGTTCCCAAGTTACTATGATGGTTGATGATGAAATGTGGTTGGATGTTCTTTGATAATTTTATTCTATAAAATTATTAAATAATTTTTTGGGATTCAATTTATTTTATTGACATGGATTCATCAAGAGTACAGAAATTTACATAATAGCTTATCCTAAATGGAATGAAACCCACCAGATGTACCTCTTATAAAAATGTTCATTGGGAATGGTTAATATATAAATAAATATATATTGAAATTATTTTATAAATGTATATTTTTCTATAATTATTAATTATATATATATATATATATTTATAATGAAGTGAATAATGAAAATATTAGTTTTCATTATCAGATTCTCAAATTTAAATTATAATTTGAAGAATTTCTCCAAATGTTGTCATATTTGGATCGAATCAAAACATATTTCTATCAAAATAGTGAAAAAATGTAAATGTGATTAGATCCTAATTTATTTATAAAAAAATATCTTTGATGAGATCCTTTATAGTTACTCTACGCAATATAAAAATCATTAGACATATCCTCTCAAAAACAATGTTTCAATATTGTCTGAATTTGGGGTTTGAAATTCCAAATCCATATTAAATTTAATTGGCATATCACCATTACGAAAACTACTCTCTATTCCACACCCAATTTATTATTATCCAAAAATAAAAAATGGATTTTTCTCAATGTATAACCAATAATATGGATTCAAAATCCATTAATTACATGAATTAAGAAATGGTCATTTTTTTGGCATTTTATTAGAAAACATTTATCTCGTTGAATGAAAAAATGATGTTCATTCCTACTGTTCATGTGTTTTTTTAATATTATGGAACCAAAAATTTCCCCAATTCCTGATGATACAACTTCAAAGCATGATGAAAAACTTGCTGATGTGACTCATGTAAAAAAGATCTTACAATACAAGAAAAAAATGAATTAAAAGGTGTTTCCTTTGTCAAGGACATATACTCTACATATTATAAAATCGTCTTCAATAAATTTAACTAAAAATTAATTCCTCTACAGATATATTATATGAACTCTAATTGATGTAAAAATGTAATGAATAAGTAACCAATTAATATTTTATTGCAATGCATGTTAGAATCAAAGTGTATAATAATGGATGTGTTGGAATATTTTCATGAGCTCCAAATTTTAAAAAATAAGTATCTTTTCCTTAAATCTATTATAATAATCATTATCCATGTTTGTGAAAAAATTTCAAAATTTCCAAAATTGAGGAAATAAATTTGTAAATAATTAATTGAAAAGGGTGAAAATTATTCATTTGAATAATTAGAATATCTTCTTTACATTATTATGGAATCTATGTTTAGAGACATGGCTATGACATAACAATATGGTAACTGGGTTATTATTGTTGTGGGAATGACACGATATAAAATTTACTCAAATGTCATAAAAATAATGAATGTTTTATTAATAAATAAAATCATCCAAGAATAATGTAGAATTATTTTTTTATGGAAAACTAGGGTATATTTCAATGGAATGTCACTATCAGAATTGTAACATCCTATTAGAACCCATGTATTATTTGTGTAATGGACTATAAAATCTTCATTTAATTCTAGTTTTGACATAATATAAATTCCTAGTAAAGATATATAGGAAACAAGGGTATCTAGAGCTTGTTTAATGAATGGTTCCCTATATATTTTATGATGAACTATGACATCATAGTTAGAATCCATTGTGGAACCCATTCTGCATAGTTAGATCCAATAGCGTGGGTTGTCCAATTCCAAAAAAGGAGATGAATGATTTTCCCAAACCATGAGTCCCAATCCACATGATAAAAAAATTTCCCCATTATTTTGATTTTTGGTAGGAGTGTATACTAAATAGGTGGGTGAATTGGTTTCCAATTAAATTTCTTGTTAAAAACTATTAGGATTAAAATCCCCCAAATTAAAACAGCCATGTTAATTAAGGAAGTAGAGATAAAAGTGATTTATTGTTCAAGTGGATTCTCAATGGTTGATTGATCCTCATTTGAATCAGTGTGAGTACTAATTCAACTATTGAAACATGTTTACTAAAAGAATCACATATACACACTAACCAGAACTAACTATTATAGTGAATGTAAAATCATATTTATGTCTTCCAAAATATAAGAAGCGGATAAATGTAAACTAGAGTACATGAATGTTGAACAAAACAATTAAAACAAGATGTTCACTCTTAAGACAAGACCTAATCCTTTCCACTTGGTGATCAGCTTCAACCAAGGAGTTATATTATAATGATACATAGCCGGTATTGGGCATTACAATAGTTTTCACAAACTGTCCAGGTTTGGAAACCTCTACCACAGTTCAACATGGTAAAATAAACTACCAAGACACACTATGATTATTCCACAGTTATGCGTGTGAAACAAATGTAAAGAGAGTTTGTTATGGAGAATTTCAGTATCCCTCAATTCAAAAAAAATGTCAGAGTGTTTAAAATAGAAACAATGCTCAAAAATGTAAAATACTTAAACACAGTAGCGATAATGATATTAGGAAGATGTTTAGAATGCTCTATGTGTCGGAAGATTAACTCGGTCCTCTTTTAAATGAATGAAATGAAGTTTTGGTCCTTCTCGGCAAGTTGCCTCTAAAACAGAGTGTCACAACTTCCAGGTTCTGACATCCAATGAAGAGATGATCATCATCTTATTTCATAAGCTCTTTGTAGCACACCACCGTAGCTTTGAAAAATGTTCTTCCAACAAATCTTTTTGAATCTCTGGGATCTTCAAACTATGTTCCCTTGTTCTCTTCTTCTTTCTTGGTATATAAGGTATTGTATATGTCTCCATAATGTTCCTATCTCAATATCTTGATCTCTGTTAACATTTATTTTGGCCTCTACACATATATATAACCTTTTTCGAGCTCATCTTTCCCTTATTTAAATTATCATGGGCTGACTAGAGAAATGATTCATCCATGTGTGGTCTTAATCGTACCTCGTACCTTTTCCCTATATGCCTTCAAATATCATTAAATAATGTCTGGTTCATTAAATTGTATAGACAAGACCGTTATGATACTATTTAGAATATAGGTAATGTAAAGAATAGGTTATCATTAGGATGGTAGCAGATGCATGTCACACGGTAGAATTCAACAGTAGGCTCTACATTAATGGACTTCATTGGTAGGCTCAATGGTTGACCTTTAACAGTAGGCTTCAGTCATTAAGCTTGATCAGTGGTAGAATTCAACCAGTAAGCTTCTAACTGTAACATCATACTACTTCAACTGTGACATTTTCCAGCAGTAGACTGGCTCAACAGTTGAATTTATCAACGGTGGAGTTTGTCTATCAGCAAACTTTTACTTAACAGTAGACATGAACAATAGTGGACATCATCAACAGTAGGAGTTTTCTAGCGGTAGTCTTCTACTAACTGTAGACATGTCCAGTGGTAGACTTAAACTATTATGCTCTTAACAAAAGACTTGATAAAAAGTCTGACAGTGGACTTCTAATAGAACCCTTGTCACATCAGTGACCTATAACAGGGACTCTTTTTCTATAAACATTAATATGCATATCAACAGAAGACTTAAAACAGTGACATTGTACCGATAGCATCCAATAGTGATTGTGGATCTTCAACATTGACCCTTTAGCAATAGTGACCTAGAGTAACAGTGAGCTATAACAGTGACCTTGAATGGCAGGCTCTTACCAGTAGGCTTTAAGGGTGAACTTATACTTAGAGGAATGTAAACTGTAAGTAGATGAAAAAAGTTCACAAGACTATAAAAAATATAGATTTTTTTGGATAAATAATATAAAGACAGATTAAAAATGATTATCAAATGACTTAATATATCATGATCGGTATTTAAACATGATTTGTGATTATCAAAACCAGTGAGTCCAACAATCTCCCCCTTTTTGGTAATCACAAATTATTCCAGTATGTATTAATTATAGGTATCAAATATAAGCATATAATACAATTATTAAATAGATATCCAAAGGAAGCCTTAGTTTAGTTGTGGTTTCTCAAGTATCAGAGATTCATAAGAGTGTAATATCAGAGGATATTGGTACATGGTATCAGAGAGAAAAGCAGAAAAGGTCCATTAAAGAGTAATGAAATCCTAGGATCATATTAGTATTAGCACAAAATTTCTTCCCCTTTGTGATTAGAAAAAAAGAACACAAATAGAGGTAACAAATAATTCATGTATTAATGGAATGAAATTACATGACCCAAAAAAGAATACACAGCTCCTATCAAAGGACACAAAACCATGTCAATCCAAATCATCCTCGGGCATGTGTTCTTTCTGTTTGGAAGAATAAGATGGAGGATGAGATGGTGGATCAGCAGGTTGAGGAATTTCTACAGGAAACTGGAGGGGCAGTAATTGAAACTCATGTGTGTCTGTAGTGGGTAGCTCATTGAGGTATCAGTGGAGTAAGGTTTTTGATGGCCTTAGCAAGAGACATCATGGAAGAACCACTGGGTTGGGATACAGGTAAGGCATGAGGTATTATGACAGGTGTACATTACACATTGAGAAAGTGTAGGAGTATATTTCTAAAGTCCATAATGGTGCTTCCTCCTCCTTCCATAGCTGAGATGATATCTTCCTTGTTCTCCATAAATTTATCTAAGGATGGGGTCAACTAGCCCAGCTTAGTGACTTGTTCCTTGAAGGCCCTGGTGACTGGTGGAATCTTGAGGTTTTCTAACAAAAGCTTCCAATGAGTATCCATCTGATGCTTGGAGTAAATCCTTTTATAATAGTAATTAATCTATTCTTTTATAATCTTCTGGTCTTGGGAAGGCTCTCTCAAGAAGTCACTGACTACCTTCGGAACGTCATTGGTAATGGTGATAATCTAAGTCACAGATTGAGGGTCATGTGCACTGACACCATAAATCCTTCCTAACTCTCCACAGACCAATGTCATGAATGATAACAAGTCCATAGGTGGTGAAGTGGAGGTTGAAGCAGAGGCAGAGGCAATCAAAGGTGTTATATTGAAAGCAACAATTTCCTTAAAAGACTTGGACAACCCACTGATGAGCTTCTTCATATCATAATACTATACCTTCACAAGCGATTTCATGGAATCCTTAAAACTTTCAAAGACTACAACTCTCTGTTTCATCACATTTCCGATATAGTGAATCTCTTTTTCTGATTGGCCCCTAGAATCCATTAGAGCAGTCAGGATCACCACTAACTATCTTAGAAGTTCCACAGACTGAGACACATCCTTGAGTTGATTCTGGCATTGAGATACTTCATGGGACAAACTGTCTTGAATGGAAGACTAAACTCTAGCAATCTCAGTGGCATTCAACTCTTGAATTGAGGACATTGGATTTTCCATTTCAGAGGCCCTGTTATCATACATCTAGTGTAGATCGGTTTTCAATTATTACAGATCATCCTTAGTGACATGGTTCTATAGAAGGACAACCACTGGAGGCACTTCAGCAGGTTCTAAAACTGAAGGCACGTGGTGTCTTTTTCTTGAAAAATCACAATCATAATCATCATAATCCTACCCAAGTACCAAGTATCATGGGTCTTCTGACCATTCATCAATGTCATGAAGAACATATACAGAACCAAGATTCTCCACCTAACTTGGAGCTTTCTCTTGATTATTCTCCTCTAGTGGTTCTTCGCTAAGAAATTCCACAACCTCCTCTTCAACTATTGCAGACTCAACCTCTATATGATCCATTTGTTCAACAGTGGTGTGCGTCACAGCCTCCAGTGAGTCATCAATCACCTATATTTCAATGGTAGTAGATGCCACATCTGCTTCTTAGTCAGAAATTGTCTTGTCTGTATTACCTATCAGAGGGCTCAAAATGATCTCTTCTTCTTCACTGTTCTCATCATTATCTTCAGCAACACTAGCCTCTTTTCCTTCATCCTTATCACCAGCCTCCATTGTATCATGATCAGAATGATCTAATTTAGAAGCCTAATCTTCTTCAGAGGTGTATCTTAAAATATCCTGAGATACTTCTTCTGCTTCATTGGTCTCAGTATCACTGTACCTTATAATAGTCTCTCTTCATGAAAGTTCATTTGGTGGGCTAGGTGCTCTAAAATATATTGTCCTTACAATGTTGTCAGGTAAATCAGGATCACTCCTATCATCAATGGTGGTGTTCTCTCTTGTAGGTTCCACAACTCCTTCAATTTCCACATCATCATCTGAATAAGCTGGTTCTGGCTCTTCATGTTTATGTGGTGAGGTTCAAAAGGTGAAGTTCAAATGGTGAGGTTCAATGGTGAGGTGTAGTAGTGAGATCCAACAGTGAGGTACAATAGTGAGGTCCAACGGTGAGGTGCACCATTGTGGTTTCTAACAGTGAAGTATGACAGTAAGGTCCAACGGTGAGGTACACAGTTGAGGTTCCTATCAGTGAGGTTTGACTATGAGGATTCCTATACTAAATATAATCATACCTAACTCATGTTTGATGAAATTTAACCTCTCATAATTCAATGTCTTGTGAATATATCAGTAAATTGATGTTCAGTGCCAATGAATTCAAGAGTGATATCACCATTTTGATATTGATCCCTCAAGAAGTGATGTCTCGCATCAATATGCTTTGTCCTAGCATGAGATACTTGATTTTTTGAAATATTAATTGCAGATGTATTGTCACACATTATAGATAAATTTTTGAATTGATATCTACAGTCTAGTAATGTGTGTTTCATCCACAAAATTTGAGCACAACAAATACCCGTAGCTATTTATTTAGATTCGGCAGTAGATAATGGAACAAAATTCTGTTTCATACTACACCATGATACTTGTGACTTTCCTAAAATGTGACATTTCCTATAGGTTCTTTTTCAATCAAAATTGCAACTTGAAAAATAAGCATCAAAATAACTCAAAAATTAAAATGATTCCCCATTTTGATAAAATAGTCCTAAGTTGGGAGTATATATGAGATATTTAAAATTACTTTTTATAGTAGTTAAATTAGATTATTTTGGATTGGTTTGAAAGAGAGATCACATACATACACTAAAAATAATTTCAGGTCTAGTAGATATAAGATAGAGTAGACTCCATATCATTACTATGTAGTTGGTTTGATCCACTGGTTCTCCAGCATCATCAGCATACAACTTACAAGAAGTACTCATAGGTGTGTCACTTCCCTTACTAACATCCAAATAAAAATGTTTTAAAAGATACATAATATATTTACTTTGATTCAAAACTATGCCATTTTAATTTTGAATGATCTGAAATCCAAGGAAAAATCTGAGTTCCCCCATTAAGGTCATTCCAAACTCATTTTGCATCATTTTTGAAAAATAAATACATAATGAATATTTAGAATATCCATAAGTAATATCATCCACATAAATTTGTACTACAAAATATCTTTGTAAATCCTTTTAATAAAAATAGTAGGATCAGATATCCTTTTGGTAAAATCTTTTGAACTATGATAAGATCGAAACCTATCATACCATGCCCTTGGAGACTGATTTAAACCATATAAATCTTTAGACAGTCTAAAAACATGATTTGAAAATTGGTGTAATGCCCCAACCCCAGTTACCCAGAGTGGGTGCGTTATTGCGTAACATTGGCATGATCACAAAAGATAATGTCTCAAAGGACTGATTAGTTTAGTAGCCTTGGAAACACTAGATACATTCATAAATGTTATAATACATCATAATGTGAAAAAATACAGTAACATAGTATCCATTGTCCACACTCATATCCCCTTCATACTATCCCTACAGGTCATTCCTAAAATTCTTCTTCACATCCTGGAAAAATTATAATATTGAAATAGGTGAGCTCAGATGCTCAGTAAGGATAACAATATAGAGGAAGCATTCATAAATAAACATAAACATTTAAGGCATTGTATAACTAAAACAAAAGCCTTTTAATCTTGAACTTCATTATTATATGGCAAAATAAAATGAAATAATTCCATTTACTTATTCACAGGAATATTCTACTGGTCGAATAATCACATGCAATATCAATAACCACTTTCATAAGGATGGAATAAATAATTCCAGACTATCATAACCACGTAGCCAAGGCCTCGTTCCAAGACTACAAATAAGATTTTGTCAAGGCCTCGTGCCAAGACACTAGTTTGTCTCATGAGACCTGCCGATGCATCGAGGAGCTATAGCGGGCTCCACGAGTCACTTATTAAGTCCTATTCATTCCTCATATGAACAGGTTTAAACATATCATAAACCATAACATAGTCGTACCACATAAAACATGCATAAAGGAAACATAACATTTACATATTTCAATCACAAGATATCAACACAACAAATTGATATAATAAAAAAATTATCAAAACCATTTTCAATACCAAAATAAAAGAAAATAAAAACATGGTATTTATTTTTCATTTAAAAAATGTTATGGCTTGTAGAGGACGCTGAAACACAAATAATGGTCACGGCGGTGGAGAAGTCGTTGTTGTCTTATACGTACGACAAAAATACATTCATTTTTTGTCGTTTAGTAAAACACTATGTATAAAAATATTTCTTTTTAATAAATGTAAAATTCAACGGGGTTTATACAACGTATAAAAGAAAGTTGTGTATAAAAAAAATATGCCTCAATGAAAGGAGATTGAGATGAAGTCCCTTACAAAGAACATTTTTTAAATAAAATAGATCTATTATGTGTATTCACTATAAGTAAACATAAAGAAAGTACAAATACAAGATAGGACATAATAATATCAAGACATAATTTGAAAGTAGGAGATTAACCCAATGAATGGAAATTGGGTTAAGAAGTTCCTTTACCTCGTGTCCGACTTGGCTCGACGATTCTTTAACCTCTTGAATAATAAACTAGAGTTAATTTATAATCTCTTAAGAACATTTTTCAAGTTTATTATTCCTTTTATATCACTTATTACCATGTTATGAACATTATGTAATTATTTATGTTAATAACGGTCGTTTTGTCGATCTTTGGTAGTTGAGTCAAAAATAAACTTATTAAAATTACATGTTGTTTAAGTGGTAGAATATCCATTATCTACAGAATTATATTCATGATTTAGATATCATTTATATAATATATATCCAGTATATAAATTCATTCATAATATTATGTAACATTTAGAGGTAAGAAATGAAATGCACCGTTCATGGAGACAGTAAGTCGTACGTACGCATGAACGCTACTTTCATTTCTATTTAGTATTTAATGGAATGATATAATAATGATATAAAGTTATATTATAATTCCAGTATAATATCAAATATAATATAATTTACTCCATCCTTTATAACTCCCATATATGGCATTAACGATTCAAATCACTTTGAGAGGGCGGTAGTCCGCACTTCCTAAAATGAAATTATCGTGTTTACCCACAATGGAAATCATAAAGGTATGCCATAAATGAGAAATACAGAAGCATAAGGAAAACATAAACTTAATATATATAATATATAAATATAGTTACACCTTAATGGCCACCATGATAGGTGTTCAATGAAGATTGAACAATCATCGTTTTGTGAGGCATAAATTCACCAACCACAGAAACATTATGTTCTTTAACCATTAGACATAGGTGTGTGTAAGTGTAAATCAAATTCTTCTCGTAAAAAAATCCTAGTATATTGAAGATACTGGTTATGTTACAAAATAAAGGAATAAAAATAGTTTAAGGTGTTGGAGAAGCAAAATAAAACAAAATAACATAAGAGAAGACATTACCTTAAAATCGGGTAAGTCTTTTTTGATTTGAGCAAAAGGCTTCCTTGGGAAGAATTCTGACCAAAGTGAGGCTTATATGAGTAATATAGAGAAGTTGAGAGAGTAGTTGGGAAGATTTTGGTCGAGCCAAATATCTTCTACAGTGTGAATAAGGTGGTAGAGGTGGGGGACTTTTATAAGAGGAGAGGAGGGGCACTCTTGGAATGTAATGAAATGTTACATTATTATGAAGTAATTTTCGGATTTAAAAGGTCCCAAAATTATATATTTCGAGGATAATGTGATAAGAGATCGAAATATACTCATAAGATATGTTTTTGACAAATTTATGTTTTAGATTTTACATTATCTTTTCATTTTATTCAAATCGTTAATTAATGAGGTAATCGCTGAATCATCATGGTGTCATAAAAATTTTAATTTATTTAAAGTATAAAAATTATATAAAAATTATCATGATGTAGGAAATCTGTTTAGATTTCTAATTAATATTTATAGTCGAAATGTTAACTTATATATCGTCATGTAATAATTTTTTTACTAAAACAACACATGTTTGTGACAATTTTATTTTTACTTTAAATAAAAAGTTATTAATGTAAATTTTCTTACCCAAGTGGCTCCATGGGGTCCCCAAGTTGACCCATGGATTTTTTTGGTCGGCCATGACTCATCCAATAAGTTTAGGACAAGTGTTAAGATATTTTCATATTTTTATAATATCATTTTTACCTTAAATTTCACTAATTACCTTTAATCGCGATTAATTAAATTTAAAAGTTACTATTCACCAAAAAATTATTTTAATCCCATTGAACCAAATTTTACTTCCTAATGAAAACCATGTATGTAAGATTTTTTTAAATCAAATCACAGAAGTGGTAATGTTTCATTTAAATGAAAAATTAGTTTTTAACTATCACTTAGTGGTTTCACTATTCATCAAAAATTGAAGTTTTTCAGAACAATGCCAAAAATTAACCCTAAGCAATAATTGATATTCTGAAATAAAAAATGATTTCTATTTTACAAATTTCCAAAACTATTTGTTTCATTAATTAATTTTATAATTAATTTCCGCTGTCACAACAAATAGCGATTTTTAAGAAACATTGTATATCAAAAGATTGACAATTGTTTATGTCCAATTTCAAAGTTAAATTAAATCTAATGACCACCATTGGATAAAATTGTAAAAATATATTCTAATTAAAATTTAAAACCACTAAATAGTATAATTTATCACAATAATTTATTTTTATTAAAAAATTGTTTTTAAGTATTTTTTACTATTCATAAAAAATTGGATGTTCTTAGAAAATTACAAAAAATTCAACATAGGATAATTTCAATATTAAGAATACAAAAATGAAGTCCATTTTGAAATATAAAATTTATTTAACTTCAAAAAGATGGTATTACTATTCATAACGGCTATTTTTATTGGT
This sequence comes from Viscum album, assembly GCA_963277665.1. NCBI lineage: Eukaryota > Viridiplantae > Streptophyta > Magnoliopsida > Santalales > Viscaceae > Viscum > Viscum album. The sequence continues at coordinate 68,804,093 of OY728128.1, forward strand.
CGCAGTGTGTTATAATCTCTAACTTGCAGACAATGCAAGCTATTGCATTATTGAAAGAGAAGCGTATCGTGGAAGCTTGGGGTGTTACATTCTCCCCTCCTTAAATAAATTTCTTCCTCGCAATTTGAAATTTTTCTTTGAAAATAAAAGTATGAAAATAGAAAATATCTTTGTGGAAACCTAATCAGAAATAAGGTTAATTAAAATATAACTTTAAAAGAAAGAACGAGAAGTACAAAGGTCACCCGAGATAGCCCATACTAGGATTCTATGAAAATATGGATATGGAGGAAAAACATAAAATCATGATCTGATGGAGAGTTGTATAAAGCAGGATTAGGAGAAAGTTAACTACAAAAAAATGACAAAATTTTGATTGGTTAAATGGTCATTGATTCTCCAATTGGAAAAGATAACCGACAACATTTTTTGTTTTAAGTTACCTTTTATGATGTTGAGGAATTTATTTACGAGATTTACTAAGAACATTAGGAAATATTCTTACTTGTCATGTAGACATTCGTTCTTTAATAAATTTTTACCACAAACCCATCATTCACTCAAAAAGGTAATAGAACTCCAAATATTCTATCTATCATAATTGTATAAGGTTCCAAATGTTAACACATACCATTTAGATTAGGAAAACTATTTTCTAATAACCATGGACTTCATGTAGGATAGTGGTAGGTAATAAAGGCATGTCGCATTGTGGTTGTGGGTTCAATTCCTGCAGCTTTGTCCGACGTGACGGGTTAACCCCCGACCGGCAGGTTTCCCTTTTCCTAAAACTATAGAATTATAATATTTCAAAAACACTCTTTAGAAATGTTTTAACCTTAAACAAATCCAAAGTTAAACATAATCCTTCCCATCCTTTATAGTTATTCAAAATACCTCGGTCCAAACATTCTCTAAAAGGTCTCTAAATTCCAAAATCAATTCATCAGATTCCTCAAAAAAAGTAAAGATTCTCTTATTGTCACATACTAAAAATATTATTACCTTCATCATACTAAATCCTTAATGAAAACAACATGTACTGCATTACAATCCTTATATATATCATAGTATTCTTATAACTAGAATATAATCCTTGAGTCCAAAAGCACAATACATTAATTATTCCACTTCAACTATAGTAACTGTATAAGATTGTCCTTGATCCCTTGTCCTTTTCTGAGGTAAGTTTACCTGAAGCTTTGGACATTCATTTGCATAATGCCCCATTTCCCTACAATTGTAGCTTCAACATTGATAGCCTCTTTCTTTCCCTTTCAATCACAAGCCTAGTGACCTTTTTCTCCATATTTATAACAAACTTATATTCCTTTTAGGCATGTACTGGGGTGATTCTTCCCACAATTATCGCATAATGGAAAATCCTTCTTTCCCTTTTTCCCTTTATCTGTTTATTGTTCCACCGTTCTCTTCTTATATTGCTTTACATTGTTGTCATAAGACTTAGAGAATTCCTTTTCTGTCTTGATAGCACACGAGACAATATCTTCGTACGACGAGAAGTTTTGTGGGACTAATGCTCGACAGAGAAATGGTTTTAACCCATAAAAGAAATGATCAATATTAATTCTTGGGTTACATATATAATCTGAAGCATACCTCACAAACCTTGTAATGTTGGCCTCATACTTTGTGACATATCATCCTCCTTTTGTCTCAGACTGAGAAATTACCTTTCCATATCTGCTCGATGGTCACGAGGAAAGTATTTTTCTAAGAAAATCTCTTTTAACTCCCTCCATTCCATATTTGATACTTCATCATCTTCCTTTCTATTTTGAATCAACGACCACCATTGATTAGCATCTCCAGTGAGGCGGTAAACTGCCATGATAACCTTTTACCTTTCACTACTCCCCAAGGCATGGAATATTTTCTCTATGGATTTTCTCCATTGCTTAGCTACTAAGGGAATAGTACTCCCATTGAATGTTGGTGGTTGTTTCCTCATGAAGCGGTCTAATATTGATCCTCCACGTTGCGGATTAGGGTTCTCAATACAAGTAAGGTTATTATTCATAACCTGAGTGAGTTGTCCCAATATGGTGATAAGTTGCTCAGCACCAGTTGTATCTCTAGCTCCACTATGATTATCTTGAGTAGGAGGGAAATCCCTACAAGGAATGTGTGCATTAATACAGTTTCCATTCCTCCAACAAGGCACCATTTCTAAACAATGGCATAAACTAGATTAGTTTATGAATCAAAATAAATAATTCCATACTTGTAAAACACTTAACATAAATTGCATTATAATCATAAAAACATTTTCTTTGAGGAAGTATATACTCATAAACCCATCATAGTGGTTTGTAAAGAAAATTAGAATTATCCTAAGCATATCCCCCAGGAGTGTCGTAACTAAGAGTGAAGAAAGGACCGTTGTTGTGCACCATTTCCCATTCGATTCTAGCTCAAAGTGGTGTTTTCGGGTTTTACCTCTTGGTAAATCTGTGCCAGAGCCGCCTCTACCTGCTCGTATCCAGAAAGGTATGTATTGCTCAGAAAACTCACAAAATCACTATAATACCAAAATTCATGGAATTTATTCTATACTAATCCTCAAAGTATATCTTAGGGCTATGCGCTCTGATCAGAGTTTATCTAAATCTAGTATAAAGGGTCATTACTAAACTGCCTCTGATACCAACTGTAATGCCCCGACCCCTGTTACCCAGAGTCGGTGAGTTATTGTGTAATATTGTCATGATCCCAAAAGATCATGTCTCGAAACACCGATTAGTTTAGTAGCATTGGAAACACTAGATAAATTCATTAATGTTACATTAAATTATAAAGTGAAAAACTATAATAACATCGTCTCCATTGTCCACACTCATATCCCCTTTAGACTATCCCTGCAGGTCATTCCTAAGATACGTCTTCACATCCAGGAAAAATTAAAATATTGAAAGGGGTGGGCTCAAATGCTCAGTAAGGATAACAATATAGCGGAAGCATTCATAAGTAAACATAAATATTTAAGGCATTGTATAACTAAAACAAAAGAATTTTAATCTTGAACTTCATCATAATATGGAAAAATAAAATGAAATAATGCCATTTATTTATTCACATGGATATTCTACTAGTCGAATAATCACATGCAATATCAATAACCACTTTCATAATGATGGAATACATAATGCCATACTATGATAACCATGTAGCCAAGGCATCGTGCCAAGACTACAAATAATATTTTGTCAAGGCCTCCTTCCAAGACACTAGTTTGTCTCATGAGACATGCCAATGCATCTAGTAGCTATAGCGGGCTCCACCAGTCACTTATTAAGTCCAATACATTCCTTGTATGAACAGGTTTAAACATATCATAAACCATAACATTATCGCATCATATAAAACATGCATAAAGGAAACATAAAATTTCCACATTTCAATCACAAGATATCAATACAAAAAATTGATATAATAAAAACATTATCAAAACCATTTTCAATACCAAAATAAAAGAAATTTAAAACTAGGTATTTATTTTTCATTTTTAAAAAGTTATGGCTTGTAGAGGACGCTGAAACAAAAATAGTGTTCACGGCGGCAGAGAAGTCGTTGTCGCCGCATACGTATGACAAAAAACGTTCCTTTTTGTCGTTTAGTAAAACGCTTCATATAAAAATATTCCTTTTGAATAAATGTAAAATTCAAAGGGGTTTGTACACCGTATAAATGAAAGTTGTGTATAAAACAAAATATGCCTCAATGAATGGAGATTGAGACAAAGTCCCTGGCAAAGAACATTTTATAAATAAAATAGATATATTATGTGAATTTAATATAAGTACAAATAATGAATGTACAAATACAAGATAGTACATAATAATATCATGACATAATTTGAAAGTAGGAGATTAACCCAAAGAATGGAAATTGTGTTAAGAAGTTCCCTTGCCTCTTGTCTAACTTAATTGATCGTTCTTTAACCTCCTGAATAATAAAATAGATTTAATTTATAATTACTTTAGAACATTTTTCACGTTTATTATTCCTTTTATATCACTTATTACCATGTTATGATCATTATGTAATTATTTATGTTAACAACGGTCGTTTTGCCGATCTTTGGTACTTGAGTCAAAAATAAACTTCTTATAATTACAAGTTGTTTAAGTGGTAGAATATCAATTATCTCCAGAATTATAATAATGATGTAGATATCATATATAACATATATATCCATTATATACATTCATTCATAATATTACGTAACATTTAGAGGTAATAAATGAAATGCGCTGTTCATGGAGATGGTAAGCCGTACGTACGCATGAACGCTACTTTCATTTATATTTCGTATTTAATGGAATAAAATAATAATGATATAAAGGAAAATTATAATTCCAGTATAATATCATATATAATATCATTTACTCCATCCTTTATACATCCCACATATGGAATTAACGATTCAAATAACTTTGAGGGGGCCATAGTCCGCACTTCCTAAAATGAAATTATCGCGTTTACCCATAATGGAAATCATAAAGGTATGACATAAATGAGAAATACAGAATCATAAGGAAAGCATAAACATAATATATATAATATACAAATATATTGACATATTAATGGCCACCATGATAGATGTTAAAAGAATATTGAACAATCGTCATTTCATGAGGCAGAAATTCGCCAACCACAGAAACAGTATGTTCTTTAACCATTAGACGAATATATTTGTAAGTTTAAATCAAATAATTCTCATAACAACATCTTAGTATATTGATGATACTGGTTTTGTTACAAAATAAAGTAATAAAAAGAGTTTAAGGTGTTGGAGAAGAAAAATAAAACAAAATAACATAAGAGAAGACATTACCTTAAAATCGGGTAACTCTTTTTTGATTTGAGCAAAAGGATTATTTGGGAAGAATTATGCCCAATGTGAGGCCTATAGGAGTACGACTGGGAAGTTCAGAGATTATTTGGGCAGAGTTTGTCTGATCCAAATGGCTATGAAGGTTTGAATAAGTTGGTAGAGGTGGGGGCCTTTTACAAGAGGATAGGAGGGGCACTCTTCGAAAGTAATGAAATGTTACATTATTATGAAGTACTTTTCGGATTTCAAATGTCCTACAATTATATATTTCTAGGCTAAGATAAAAAGCAATCGAAATATACTCATCCGATAGGTTTTTGACAAATTTATGTCTTATATTTTACATTATCTTATCATTTTATTTAAATCGTTAATTAATGATGTAATCACTGCATCATCATGGTGTCATTAAAATTTTAATTTATTTAATGTATAAAAATTATTTAAAAATTATAATGATGTAGGAAATCTATTTATATTTCCAATAAATACTTATAGTCGAAATTTTAGCTTATATAACCCCATGTAATAATTTTTTTACTAAAACAACACATGTTTGTGCCAATTTTTTTTTTACTTTAAATAAAAGGTTATTAATGTCATTTTCTTACCCAAGTGGCTCCTTGGAGTCCCCAAGTTGGCCCAAGGATTGTATTGGCCGGCCATGAATCATCCAATAAGTGTAGAACAAGTGTCAATATATTTTCATATTTTTATAATATCATTTTTACCTTAAATTTCATTAATTACCTTTAATCGCGATTAATTAAATTTAAAAGTTACTACCCACAAAAAAATTTATTTTAATCTCATTTAACCACATTTTACATCCTAATGACAACAATGTATGTCAGAATTTTTAAAATCAAATCACATAAGTGTTAATGTTTCATTTAAACGAAAAATCAGTTTTTAACTATCACTTAGTGGTATCACTATTTATCAAAAAATGATGTTTTCAGAACAATGCCAAAAATTTACCCTAAGCTATAATTGATATTTCGAATTCAAAAATGATGTTTATTTTACAAAATTAAATAAATATTAGTTTCATTAATTAATTTTATAATTAATTCCGCTGTCACAACAAATAGCATTTTTAAGAAACAATATATATTAAAAGATTGACAATTGCTTATGACCAATTTCATAGTGAAATTAAATCTAATGACCCCCATTGGATAAAATGGTAAAAATATATTCTAATTATACTTTAAAAGCACTCAATATTATAATTTATCGCTATAATTTATTTTTTTTATAAAAGTTGTTTTTAAGTATTTTTCACTATTCATAAAAAATTGGAAGTTCTCAGAAAATTACAAAAAATTCAACTTAGGATAACTTAGATATTATGAATACAAAAATGAAGACCATTTTGAAATATAAAATTTATTTAAAATCAAAAAGTGGGTATTACTATTCGTAATAGCTAATTTTATTAGTCGCGGTGTGTGAGAATCTCAAACTTGCGTACAATGCATGCTGTTGCATTATTGAAAGAGAAGCGTATCGTGGAAGCTTGGGGTGTTACATTCTCTCCTCATTCAATAAATTTCATCCTCACAATTTGAAATTTATCTTTGAAAATTAAAGGTTGAAAATAGAAAATACCTTTTTCGAAAACCCACATCAGAAATAAGGTTAAAAAAATATAACTTTAAAAGAAAGAAAGAGAAATACAAAGGTCACTCGAGATAGACCATACTTGGATTCTATGAAAATATGGATATGGAGGAAAACTAAACCATCAAGGTCTGATGGAGAGTTGTATAAAACATTATTATGAAAATTTAACTATAAGAAAATCACAAACTTGTGATTCGTTAAACGGCAATTGATTCCCCAATTGGAAAAGTTAACCGACAACATTTTTTGTTTTAAGTTACCTTTCATAAAGTTGTGTAATTTATTTAGGAGATTTACTAAGAACGTAAGGAAATATACTTACTTGTCATGTAGACTTTAATTCATTAATAATTTTTTACCACAAACCCATTATTCACTCTAAAAGGTAATATAACTCACAATATTCTATTTATCATAATTGTATAAAGTTACAAATATTAACACATACCATTTAGATAAGGAAAAATATTTTGTAATAACCTGGGACTTCCTGGAGGCTATTGGTAGGTAATAAAGGCATGTCGCACTATGGTTGTGGGTTCAATTCTTGCAGCTTTGTCCGACACGATGGGTTATCCCACGACCGGAAGGTTGTCCGTTTCCTAAAACTATAGTATTATAATATTCTAAAAATAATCTTCAAAATTGTTTTAACCTTAAAAAATACTATCCATAATTAAACTTAATACTTTCCAACCTTTATAGTTATTCAAAATACTTCAGTCCAGACTTTCTCTAAAAGGTCTCTAAATTCCAAAACCAATTCCTCAGATTACCCAAACAAAGTAATGTTTCTCTTATTGTCACATACTAAAAATAATATTACCATCATCATATTAAAACCTTAATGAAAAAAAACATGTACTGCAGTACAATACTTATATATATCACATTATTCTTATAACCAGAATATAATCCTTGAGTCTAAAAGCACCAATACATTAATTATTCCACTTCAACTGTAGTAATAGTATAAGATTTTCCTTGATCCCTTGGCCTTTTCTAAGGTAAGTTTCCCTGAAGCTAGGACATTCATTTTCATAATGCCCCATTTCCCTACAAGTGTAACATTCAACATTGATAACCTCTTTCTTTCCCTTGAAATCACGAGCATGGTGACCTTTTTCTCCATATTTATAACAAACTCCCATTCCTTTTAGGCATTTACTGGGGTGATTCTTCCCACAATTACCGCATAATGGAAAATACTTCTTTCCCTTTTTCCCTTTATCTGTCTCTTCTTCCACCATTCTCTTCATCTCTTGCTTTACTTTGTTGTCATAAGACTTAGAGAATTCCTTTTCTATCTTGATAGCACACGAGACAATATCTTCGTACGACGAGAAGGTTTGTGAGACTAATTCTCGACAGAGAAATGGTTTTAACCCATCAAAGAAACGATCAATCTTACTTATTTGGTTACATATATAATCTACAGAACACCTCGCAAACCTTGTAAAGTTGGCCTCATACTTTGTGAAATTATAATCCTCCTTTTGTCTCAAACTCATAAATTTCCTTTCCATATCATCTCGATGGTCACGAGGAAAGTATTTTTCTATGAAAATCTCTTTGAACTCCCTCCATTCCATATTATATACATTATCATCTTCCTTTGTATTTTGAATCAACGACAACCATTGATCAGCATCTCTATTGAGGTGGTAAACTGCCATGATAACCTTTTCCCTTTCACTACTCCCCAAGGCATGGAATATTTTCTCTATGGAATTTATACATTGCTCAGATACTAAGGGATTAGGACTCCCATTGAATGTTGGTGGTTGTTTCCTCATGAAGCGGTCTAACATTGATCCTCCATGTTGTGGATAAGGGTGCTCTATACGAGTAAGGTTATTATTCATAACCTGATTGGGTTGTCCCAGTATGGTGATAAGATGATCAGCACCAGTTGTATCTCGAGCTCCACTATGATTTTCTTGAGCAGGAGGGAAATCCCTATAAGGAATGTGTGCATTAATACAGTTTCAATTCCTCCCACTAAGCTCCATTTCTAAAAAATGGCATTTACTAGATTAGTTTATGAATCAAAATACATAATTCCATACTTGTAAAACACTTAACATAAATTGAACTATAATCATAAAAACATTTTCTTTGATGAAGTATATACTCATAAACCCTTAATAGTGGTTTGTAAATAAAATGAGAATTATACTAAGCATATCCCCTGAGAGTGTCGTAACCAAGAGTACAGCAAGGCCCGTTGTCGTGAACCAGTTCTCGTTTGAGTCTAGCTCAAAGAGGTGTTTTCAGGTTTTACCCCTTGGTACATCTGTTCAAGAGCTGCCTCTACCTGCTCGTATCCAGATAGGAATGTATTGCTCAGAAAACACAAAAAATCACTATAATACCAAAATAATTGGATGTTTTTCTATACTAATCTTCAAAGTCTATATTAGGGATTTGTGCTCTAATCATAGTTTATCTAAATCTATCTTCCAGGGTTATTACTAAACTGCCTCTGATACCAACAGTAATGTCCGACCCCAGTTACCCAGAGTCAGTGCGTTATTTCATAACATTGACATGATCACAAAATATCAAGTCTCAAAATACCGATTAGTATAGTAGCCTTTGAAAGAATAGATACATTCATAAATGTTACATTACATCATAAAGTTAAAAACTACAATAACATAGTCTAAATTGTCCACACTCATATCCCCTTCCGAATATCCCTACAGGTCATTCCTAAAATACTTCTTCACATCCTGGAAAAATTAAAATATTGAATGGGGTGAGCTCAGATGCTCAGTAAGGATAACAATATAGCAGAAGATTTCATAAAAAAACATAAACATTTAGGCATTGTATAACTGAAACAAAAGACTTTTAATCTTGAACATCATCATAATATGGAAAAATAAAATAAAATAATGCCATTAACTTATTCACATGGATATTCTACTGGTCTAATAATCACTTGAAATATCAATAATCACATTCATAATGATGGAATGCATAATGCCAGAATATCATAACCACGTAGCCAAGGCCTCGTGCCAAGAATAAATATTAGATTGTGTCAAGGCATCATTCCAAGACACTAGTTAGTCTCATGAGACCTACCGATGCATCAAGGAGCTATAGCAGGCTCCACCCGTCACTTATTAAGTCCAACGCATTATTCATATGAACAGGTTTAAACATATCATAAACCATAACATAATCGTATCACATAAAACATGCATAAAGGAAACATAACATTTCCACATTTCAATCACAAGATATCAATACAACACATTGATATAATAAAAACGTTATCAAAACCATTTTCAATACCAAAATAAAAGAAAATTAAAACTTGGTATTTATTTTTCATTTCAAAAATGTTATGGCTTGTATAGGACGCTGAAACACAAATAATGGTCACAGCGGCAGAGAAGTCACTGTCACCGCGTATGTACGACAAAAAAACATTAGTTTTTTTCATTTAGTAAAATTATTCATATTAAAATATTCCTTTTGAATAAATGTAAATGTCAAAGGGGTTTATACACCGTATAAAAGAATGTTGTGTATAAAACAAAATATGCCTCAATGAAAGGAGATTGAGACGAAGTACCTTACAAATATCATTTTTTAAATAAAATAGATCTATTATGTGTATTCACTATAAGTACACATAAAGAAATTATAAATATAATATAGGACATAATAATATCATGACATAATTTGGAAGTAGGAGATTAACTCAAATAATGGAAATTAGGTTAAGAAGTTCCCTTACCTCGTGTCCGACTTGACTCGACCATTCAATAACCTCTTGAATAAAAAAATAGATTTAATTTATAATTTCTTAAGAAAATTTTTCAAGTTTATTATTCCTTTTATATCACTTATTACAATGTAATGAAAATTATGTAATTATTGATGTTAATAACAGTCATTTTGTCGATCTTTGGTACTTGAATCAAAAATAAACTTCTTATAATTACATGTTGTTTAAGTGGTAGAATATCAATTATATCCAGAATAATATTAATTATATAGATATAATATATATCATATATATCCAGTATATAAATTCATTCATAATATTACGTAACATTTAGAGGTAATAAATGAAATGCACCGTTTATGGAGACGGTAAGTCGTACGTACGCATGAACACTACTTTCATTTCTATTTATATTTTAATAGAATGAAATAATAATGATATAAAGGTATATTATAATTCCAGTATAATATCATATATAATATCATTTACTCAATCCTTTATACATCCAACATATGGCATTAACGATTCAAATCACTTTGAGGGGGCGGTAGTCCTAACTTCCTAAAATGAAATTATCGCGTTTACCCATAATGGAAATCATAAAGGTATTCTATAAATGAGAAATACAGAAGTATAAGGAAAACATAAACATAATATATATAATATATAAATATAGTTAAATCTTAATGTCCACCATGATAGGTGATAAAAGAAGATTGAACAATCATCATTTCGTGAGGCATAAATTCGCCAACCACAGAAACAGATTGTTCTTTAACCATTAAACGAAGGTGTGTGTAAGTGTAAATAAAATAATTCTAATAACAAAATCCTAGTATATTTATGATACTGTTTTTTTACAATTGAAATTAATAGAAAGAGTTTATGGTGTTGGAGAAGAAAAATAATACAAAATAACATAAGAGAAGACATTACCTTAAAATCGGGTAACTCTTTTTTGATTTGATCTAAAGGCTTCCATGGGAAGAATTTTGCCCAAAGTGAGGCTTCTTGGAGTAAGAGATGGATGTTTAGAGATTATTTGGTCTGCGTTTGGTCGAGACAAATGGCTTTGAAGGTATGAATAAGGTGGTAGAGTTGGGGGCCTTTTATAAGAGGAGATGAGATGCACTCTTGGAAAGTAATGAAATGTTACATTATTACGAAGTACATTTCGGATTTCAAAGGTCCAAAAATTATATATTTGGAGGATAAGGTGATAATTGATCGAAATATACTGATCCAATAGGTTTTGGACATGTTTAAGTCTTAGATTTTACTTTATCATTTCATTTTATTTAAATCGTTAATTAATGAGGTAATCACTACATCATCATGGTGTCATAAAAATATTAATTTATTTAATGTATAAAAATTATATAAAAATTATCATGATGTAGGAAAACTTTTTATATTTCAAATGAATATTTATATTCAAAAAATTAACTTATATAACCCATGTAATAATTGTTTTAGTAAAACAACACATGTTTGTGACAATTTTATTTTTACTTTAAATAAAAAGTTATTAATGTCATTTTCTTACCCAAGTGGCTCCATGGGGTTTCCAAGATGACCCATGGATTGTCGTGGTCGGCCATGACTCATCCAATAATTGTAGGACAAATGTCAAGATATTTTCATATTTTTGTAATATCATTTTTACCTTAAATTTCACTAATTACCTTTAATCGAGATTAATTAAACTAAAAAGATACTATTCACAAAAAAAATTATTTTAATCTAATTGAAACACATTTAACTTACTAATGACAACCATGTATGTCAGATTTTTTAAAATCAAATCACAGAAGTGGTAATGTTTCATTTAAATGAAAAATCTGTTTTTAACTGTCACTTAGTGGTTTCACTATTCATCAAAAATTGATTTTTTTCAGAACATTGCCAAAAATTCACCCTAAGATACAATTGATATTACGAATTCAAAAATGATGTCTATTTTACAAAATTAAAATCATATAAGTAGCATTAATTAATTTTGTAATTAATTACCGCTGTCACAAAAAATATCATTTTTTAAGAAACAATATATATCAAAAGATTGACAATTGTTTATGTCCAATTTCAAAGTGAAATTAAATCTCATGGCCACCATTGTATAAAATGGTAAAAATATATTCTAATTATACTTTAAAACCACTAAATAGTATAATTTATCACTATAATTTATTTTGATTAAAAACATTTTGTTAGTATTTTTCATTATTCATAAAAAATTGGATGTTCTGAGAAAATTACAAAAAATTCAACTTAGGATAATTTCGATATTATGAATAAAAAAATGAAGTCCATTTTGAAATATAAAATTTATTTAACTTCAAAAAGTGGATATTAATATTCATAAAGGCTACTTTGATTGGTCTCGGTGTGTTAGAATCTCAAACTTGCGTACAATGCAAGCTATTGCATTATTGAAAGAGAAGCGTATCGTGGAAGCTTGGGGTGTTACATTTGGAGATTTGTAAAACCATGGGGGTTGTTCAAAACAAATATCCTCAACTATATTCCCAATTAGAAAATCACTTTTAACATCTATTTGATAATGTTTAAAATTTAGATGAGCTGCATATGCAACTAGTATTCTAATGGCTTCTAATCTAGCTACATTTGCAAAGGTCTATTGATAGTCTATTACTTCTTCTTCACAATATCCATGTGAAACTAACCTAGCCTTATTTCTAACAATATTTCCATACTAATCAACTTTGTTCCTAAACACCCATTTAGTGCCTATTTTCAAATTGTCCTTAGGTCATTCCACTAATTCCTAGACTTTGTTTCATTCGAACTGATTTAATTCTTCTTCATATCCATAACCCAAAATTCATCATTGATAGCATCATTATTTTTTTTGGGTTCATGATATGAATGAAAATCGTGATGTTCAACATGGTTTCTTAGAGAAGCGCTTGTTTGTGTTCCTCTATTTAAATAACCTGCAACAGAATGTAGAGGATTATTCTTAAGAGTCCAAAAGCCTCGAGGAAGGGTTGAACTAGATTCCTCATTGTTGTATATCGGTTCAGACACAATAGGTGAAGATTTTGGAATGTTCCCTGAACTGGATACTTTTACTGGGGATTCACTATCTTTATCATTAAGGTTCATAATTGACATATCTTCCTCAAGATTTTCAAGGTAGTTTTTAGGCTCATGTGGATTTATCTCATCGAATTCGACATGAACAAATTCTTCCACAAATTTTGATTTATTATTGAACACTCTATAGGCTTTACTTGAGATAGAATAACCCATGAAAATTCCTTCATCGGTTTTGGGAGATAATTTGTCAAGATTATCTTTAGTATTAAGAATAAAGAATTTGCAACCAAAAACTCTAAAGTAATTAACCTTAGGCTTCATATTGTTCTAAATCTCATAAGGGGTCTTCTTTTGAACAGGTCTAATTAAAACTCTATTGATGATATAACAAGCTGTATTTACTGCTTCCGCCCAGAAATAAATAGGTAAATCATTCTCAGTAAGCATAGTTCATGCAATTTCATGAAGGGTTCTATTCCTCCTCTCGGCAACACTATTTTGTTGAGGTGTTCTAGGGGTAGAAACGTTTTGACTATAGCCATTTTGTGATAAGTAAGAATCAAAATAATGATTTTAAAACTCAGGACAATGATCACTTCTCAGGGTCTTGATTCTAAGTCCACTTTGATTTTCTACAGACATGGAATATTTTATAAAATAGGAACGTGCTTCACTTTTCGGAGCTAGAATGTATACCCAATTATACCATGAAATTTCTTCTACATGATCATAAAAATAGTGCTTCCCATCTAAACATAAAACACTATATGTTCCAAAAAAATCCATGTGAACCAACACAACTGGTTGAGAAGTTGAAACTTATTTCATTGGTTTGAAAGAAACTTTGTGTTTTTCCCTTTTGACAGGGATTACACACTTTCTCAAGGGGGAATTCCAATTTAGGTAAGTCTCTAAATAAACTTTTCTTAGATATCTTCCTAAGTGAGTGCACAATGCAGTGTCCTAACGTTCTATGCCACAACTAAGAATCATTATGAAAAGCATTTAAGCAAGAAACATTTTGTTTGGATAAGGAATTTAGATCAACAACATATAAATTTTCATTTCTACATGGATTGAAAAATAAAGAATTTTTTGAATTTTAAACATTTCATGAATCATTTTCAGACTTAACATTAAATCCATCATCACATAACTAAGATATGATATATAAATTGTAGTTTAATCCATCAGAAAAGTACTTTAGAAATTAATATTGTATTAGGGTTACCAATCTGGCCTTGGCTGACGATTTTTCCTTTTGCATTGCCACCAAAGGGGACATGTCCACCATCAATTTTAATTAGACTCTTGAAGCCATAATAGTCTCTTATCATATGTCTTGAACATCCATTTTTCATGTACCATAAGTACATTAATGAACTATTTAAATAATTCCATTGTAAAACAGATTAAACATGGGGTAATTTTGGTACCCAGATATTCTGGGGTCCACAAAGGTAAGCAAATAAAACATTGGTAACCCATATTTACTTTATAGGGTTTTTAAAATCCAAAAAATATTTTGAGACATAAATACTTTTTTAGGTCCTTTATAATATTTTTTCTCATATGATGGTCCAGAACTAGAACTAGCAGCGAACTATCCAGATTTTGGAACAAATTTGCTTTTGCTAATTTGTCTCTATCTGGGAAGATATCATAGACCAGCTGTATTCTTTAGAGAAAAATGTTTTCCTATAAACTATGTCAAGGTATCCCTACCAGCAGTGAACTACTCAAGATCCTTTCATAATTGTTCATTAAATAATTTTAACTCTGTATTTTCTTTTAGCAGCTCAGCAAATTTCTCTTTCCCTATATCTAGATTTGACTTGTAATTTACATTTAAAGAATGCTGTCTTTTTAATAACTTATATTTGTCATTGATTTCATTAAAATTATCCTAATTTTTTTTTCAATATTCAAATAAATCTTATTTAGTAATATAATTATCATTATAATATTTACTTTTATAATAAGTATTATGCACAAGGGAATTAAGTGTTTCCTTAAATGTCTCTGTCATAAAGCATACATTTTTAGGTTTGTTATGTTATGAGTCTGAAGCATTAGATCCACTCAAATATTATTATGAAGCACTCCAAGTTTCTTTCATAGAATTTTTATAAACATTTCCCTTTTCATAATATTTTCTATTGAATTTCAGCTCGGGGTAGTCAGCCTTCACATGACCTTTTCCATTACATTCATAGCATACTATTTCACTTGTATTCACATTCCACTTCATGTCTTTCTTCAATTGTATTTTATTAGTATAATTTACTTTTATGTTTCACTTACTAAATAATTTCTTATTTTGGTAGAACCTTTTGAATCTTCTGGAATTTGTGACATCTCCTCATCACTGTCTGAATTTGACTCTTCACTTATAGAACTTTCTACAGGTACTTGAACTTCTTCTTTGTCTTTGCTTTTTGAGGCAGATGTCTTGAATGCTTCTGACTTCATTCATGGTTCTTATTCTATTTCTTGGTTCACCAAAAATTCTTTTTAATACATCATTATCTTTCCAATTAACTCCTTTAAAGGTTGCTTGATTTTGTCACATGATTCTCAGATTGATACAGAAGAGCCTCTCCATCTGTCAGGTCGGCATCTAACAGCCTCATGATTTGGTCTCTGTTGTCGACTGGTTTCCCAAGTAGATTCATGGTGTTTACAATCTCATTAAACATGAGATAAATTTCAGGGATAGGTTCATTATGCTTCATCATAATGTTATCATATTTAATAGTATAGGTATTTGTTCTCATTTCATTAACATTGGTTTTTCCTTCATGAGAAACAACCAAAGTATCTCAAATTTCATAAGCAGTCTTACAGGCAGATATTGTATTGAATTATTCATCACCCAAAGCATAGTATAAGGAATTCAATGCATTAAAATTATTATTATAAGTAGTTTCAGTTAATTGAAACCATGTATCCCTAGCAGTATTAGGTGATTCATGTTATTCGAGAATTGTGTCCCAGATTTCAGGTCCTATGATTTCAAGATACATTTTCATTTTAAATTTCTACTAACCCTAATTTTTACCATTAATGAAAGGTGGTCTGTTAGTAGCAGCAACCTCAACTCAATTATCTAAAGAAAATTAAAAGTATAAATTACTGAAAATTTATATATAACAGAAATTTTGAGATCATTAAGATACAACTAAAATCACATTTAAAAAAAATTTAAAATCATGAAAAACATATTTGATGGTATAAATAAAGAAACCCTCTAATACCACATTTTGGTAGGAGTTGATACTAAATAGGGGGGTGAATTTAGTTCCAATTAAAATTCTTGTTAAAAACTATTAGGATTAAAATCCTCAAAATTAAAACAGCCTTGTTAATTAATGCAGTAGAGATATAAGGGATTTATTGTTCAACAGGTTTCTCAATGGTTGATTAATCATCAGTTGAATCAGTGTGAGTACTAATTCAACATTTAAAACATGTTTACTAAAAGAATCACAAATACACACTAACTAGATCTGACTATCATAGTTAATGTAAAAACAGATTTCTGTCTTAGAAAATATAAGCTGAAGATAAATGTAAAACAGAGTACTTGAATGTTGAACACAACAATTTAAACAAGAGGTTTAGTCTTTAGGAATGACCTAATCCTCTACACTTGGTGATCACCTACCACCAAGATGTTATATTAAAATGATACACACCATGTATCAGGCTTTAAAATAGTTTTCACAAACTGTCCAGCTTTGGAAACCTCTACCACAGTTCTACGTCGGAAAATAAACTACCAAGCCATACTAAGTTTCATCCACAGTTATGAATGGGAAACAAATGTAAAGAGAGTTTGGTATGGGTATTTTCCATATCCCTAAGTTCAAGCACAAAATTCAGTGTGTGTAAAATAGACACACCACTAACAAATGTAAAATACATAAACACAATAGAGATAAAGATATTAAGATGAAGTATAGAATTCTCTATGTGTTGGCAGATTAGCTCTGGACTCCTTGAAATGAAGGAAATGAGGTTGTGGTCCTTCTCTGCGAGTTTCCCCTAAAACAGAGTGTCGCAACATCCATGTTCTGACTACCATTGTAGAGATGATCAATTTATTAGGCCAGAAGCTATTTTTTCACACCACCGCAGCTTTGAAAAATGTTCTTCCAATAGTTCATTATGAAGCTCTGGGATCATCAGACTCAATGATCGAATTATCTTCCTCTTGATTGGTATATCAGATACTGTCTATGTCATTCATATTTGTGTATCTCAATATCTTGATGTCTATATACTTTTATTTAGGTATCTACACATATATATAACATTTTTCCAGCTCAGCTTTCCCATATTTAAATTAGCAGGGGCCGACAAGAGAAATGATTATTCCATGTGTAGTCTTCCTTTTACCTCATACGTTTTCATGATATGCCTGAAAATATCATGAAATAATGTTAGGTGCATTAAATTGACTATACATGGCCATTATGATAGTATTAAAAAAATTTGTAAAGTAAAGAATAGATTATCATTAGAGTGGTAGCAAATGCATGTCACATGGTTGACTTCAACAGTAGGCTCTTCATTAGTGGACCTCATAGTTAGGATCAACGGTACACCTTTAATAGTAGGATTTAGTCAGTAAGATTGATCAGTGGTAGAATTTAACCAGTAACTTCTAACTGTAACATTATACTACTTCAACAGTGACCTTTTTCTAGCGGTAGACTATATCAATAGTAGAATTCATCAACGGTGGAGTTTGTCTATCACCATAATTTTTCTTAACAGTAGACTTGAACAATAGTGGACTTCATCAATAGTAGGAGTTGTATAGCGGTAGTCTTCTACTAACGATAGAAATTTCCACCGGTAGACTTAAAATGTGAAGCTCATAATAGAATAATTGAGAAAGATTCTGACAGTGGACTTCTAACTGAATCCTTGTCACAGCAGTGACCTGTAATAGTGACTCATTCTCTGTAAATATTGATAAGCATGTAAAAAGTAGACTTGTAATAGTTACATTGTTCTCGTAGCATCTAATAGTTACTGTGGATCTTCAACTATGAGCCTTTATCAACAGTAACCTAGAGAAACAGTGAGCAATAACGGTGACCTTGAACTACAGGCTCTTACCAGCTTTCTTTATCAATGAACTTATAGTTAGAGAAATTAAAACTGTAAGATGATGAAAAAAATTCATGAAACTAAAAAAATATTGATTGTTTAGATAAATATTATAAAGACAAATTAAAAAATATTAGCAAATGCATTAATATATCATGATCAGTATTTTAACATGATTTGTGATTATCAAAACAGGTGAGTCGAATAGTGACAATAGTTCTTTAAAAGGGATATGCATGGATAGACAAACCGTTCAGCTAGCCGATGCAAGGGTTGTCTTGAGGTAGTATATAGTGCAGTATTTGTGCATAGTTTTTCTATCCATGTGGTAAAAACATAAGAATCCCTAATTCATGGATGATATTTCCAATTTTCTATTAATTAATTATAATTAATATCCCTTATTCCCTTTTCCATCTTCATGAAACCCCCCCTCAATCTCTAATTGAATCTTTATCAAGCCTTCTCACCTAGGTATGTTGATAATATCTCCCTATAACCACTAATTCAACATCTTTATGTATCATGTCATTAAAAAATTTAATATATTCACTCTTTAGTACATTTTAACCATTATCCATCTTATCTATGATTATATTTTGGTTTAGGATCACATTCGTTATTCTTATATACTTCAATTTTTCTGCAGTTTCTTCTAATAAGAACAAAATGAGAGACTAATACATGATGAGTGATTCTCCATAGGCATAAGATATGCACTCTAATATTTATACCTTGACTATTGGTTTATTATAATCTTTTTATGATTAAACATGTTATAATCTCCATGTTATTCAATTAAATATCACAAAAAAAATGTTTAATTTAATATCCATGGTAAAAATACAGAAGTATCCGTATAATTTTGTTGGGATATGTCCCTGTAATTTGGTTGACCCCTTGTGGTGTGATGGGAAATTTATACTTTTATTATAATGGATTAAGAATAAAAACCCATTTTCCATGGTTTTTTCATGACTCCTAAATATGGGGATTATAATTAATTGAATATAGAGTGGGTTGTTTAACCATGTAACTTGTTAAAAAGGAACTATGGTTACACCCTTGTCAAAGAGGATTGTTAGTGAAATACAAACTATCAATTTAGTCTTACTAAAGTTTCCTAATATATACTATTGTCACAAAATACATTTAATTAACTACCACTATTAAGATATATTGGCATTAAATCCCATATACATATGATATACATGAATTTCATCCATACTATTATATGACATGGACAATGAGTCCCTTACACCAATGATATACGGGAAAAGCATGCATAATGATATGATATAATATCATGGAATCCAAACATTTTGGGGATATGGGAATGGAATCTTGTATTCGTATGATATAAAATAATGAAATTCCCAATGTTACGATATATGAGAATGGTGTCACTCAATTTATAGCATATAGTCTTGGAATCCAGTATACATGTGGTATAGAGGTGTGGAATCCATAATTTCTTTATAGATATGGGATATTTCCAATAATCCATAATACTATGTCATGGAATCCCTATATTGATATACTTGGGCATGGATTCCTTAAAATTTCATACTCAAGAATATCGATCATAATACTTTAGATACTCGTGCATATTACTCCTTATGACAATAGACAATCTAATTACTATACATGGACACCTGATTTACTATACGAGTCCTTGATATCTCTATCTATGTGTATATATGGATATAAAAATCCATAAATTTTATTCCAATGATATAAATAAATATATAAAAAATATATGCATAAGAGAATTATGAAATTAGGTCATAGGTTTTTTTGAGATACGCTTAAGAAGGTAGCATCATCCCTGTGTCTTTTCAGTATAATATCTTATCCATTTATTTTTTTATTACTATGTACCAGTATTATATTTGTACACTGGTAATTTTATATAAACTAACTAGATATTTATTAACAATATTAATGCTAGTCTACGAAGATTATCACACAGAAAATTCCAGTCATTGATGGTACCCAAGAAAACTATATGAACTTATGTTTGGAAAGTTGGAAGATCCATGTTGTTTTTATGTGATTGTTTATAGCATCCATAAGGGAATTCACATGACCAATCCATGGATCGTGATCCTGTTTTGGAAATAATTTTCCTTATTTTTCATATTTTGATACATTTATTGTATTTGAGTTTTTATTCTATATATTCCAGTATCCTTTTGAAATATACATTACATTACATTAATTTATATTTTATAATCAATTTTGTACTTATGATTTTATTATTGTCTATTTGTATAATGCATTATCTATTGTGTTACCTATTTATATCAATGATGTTATACTCTGATCATGAGGGTATAGTATCTCCATGAATCAATCATGATCCCCCCACTTTTAGTCACCAAACGCTGTCAAATGTGGAAGTGTGATTGAGGCCACATGACTTGCTATATCATGGTGCCATTTAGTTCTCCAGGGTTGAGAAGAAATTTTTTTAATCAGTGGATTATTTTCATTGACTTACTATTTTGGGGATGGTATAATAGAACTTCTAACGTATCAAAATTTGATAATGAGCATGTTCCAATGAGTAGGAATCATACATATGTGGAAAAATCCAAATTCTCTGGGATGGGATATGATGTTGTCATTTATGCGTGTTATAATAGACTTAATTACACTATTTAATAAAACACATTTAACGTGAAGTAATTATTTTTATATTTTTTTATTAATGTTTTTAGATGTCCTTGTATGGAAATAAATAATTGACCACGAATCAATTTAAGAACCTTATAAGAATAATATTTCATAAATTTTTCTATTCAATGTAGATTGCATTTCATGACTACATGATAATTATTGTATGTGACATGAATACTATAAATGTTAGGTAACTAACATTATTGTAGTAAAAATGATATTAGATACATGTTAATTAAAGTATATTTATAGACATAATGTATGTTTTTCCATATAGTATTATGATGGAATATTATCTTAGGAAATTTCACATGGTTTAGTTTCGTAAAAGAGGTTACATGTAATGAAAATTTAATTGATTTGAAATACATTAATTCTAGTTGATTTTTAAATATATCATGAAAATAAATATATTTTGAATGATGATCCATATCTTCATATGATCTCATACTACCTGTTACATACTAATATCTAATGTAGAGTTTTTGATGCAGTTAAATGAACAAAAAATTTCATTTTTTAAATCATCTACCTGTATAAATTTGGAACGGTATTTTATTTATGTAGTTTATTATCTAAATTAATGAATTGTAAAATCTTTAACATAACTAAAAACATTATTAATTGGAACTTTTATAAAAAATTAAGTGGTGTTTTACTGTATAATACGCAATTCACAAACAATTTACCGAATCCATTACAATAAATCGAAGATCATTACCTTGACCAGAACATAGTAGTGGGTAGTAGGGAATGTCACTTGTGATATTATTTATTGATATTTTCAATAGGAAATTAATATTAGAGTTTTTAAAGGGGTGTTGTTTATAAATAGGAAAGATTTTACATATCCTAATCACATATTAGTGATCTCAAACATTATAATCACTATCTGATGAATGATTTGGGAATTTGTATGTTATGTAACCACAACATCATCTAGTCTTGTGCATGGAGGTTGGGGACGACCATGCTTTAGATGTGGTGAGCCCAGATCCATCGGTGATACCTTCTGTAGGTCCACATGTGAAACATCCTATTGTACTTTTTGTGTGGGAATATTTATAGTTTTTTGGTGAGTTAATGTGGCTTAAGGTATGTATACAGTGAGCTAGGAGACATTACCCATATATGGTAGAGTGATGTGGGAGTTTCAGAATCCTCATCCATATAATTTTTTATTGGATTTATGGCCCCCAAGATGTATAGTTCTATATTGATCTGATTATATATATATTCGATAACATAGTGCCACCTTCTCAGAGGAGATTGATTCGTCCTACATATATTATTCGAGGATCTAAAAAATGTTGGTAAGAGATTATAATCCTTTTTGGTCAGTATTATGTTGTGATTTGGGGATATTTACCATCTAGATAACATGATTATTTCTTCCAAGAAACCATGAGGGTTGATCATTATTGGGAGTTTATGGACTGATAGTTGGGTTCTATGTCCATTATGGAATATTCATCATGTTCAAAAAACATCAACACCTTGCACCTATATATATCTCAGACGAGCCATTGAATTCAATGCTATTTTATGATGGGTATTTTCATCATATCTAACATAGTGTAATTTTTTACATTTTACATTCATGTCTTATATAATAAACCGGGCCGACATCCTGGAATGAAACCATAGATAAATTATGGTGTGGGGCCATGAGGTTCCAAACCAAGACATGGATGTTCATCTATTTTCTAGAAATGAATATTTGATACTGTATGTGGGAGGAGCAGTAGAAAGCTGAAACCCACTTATAGAAGTGTGGGTTTTCACCAATGTGGGTTGCATGAGGATAGAAATCTATAGGGTCCTAGAGACCCTATTGAGAATAATTCATAAGGTACATTTCTAAATAATAATAAATTTTTATACCATTTATATATATTCTTAATTAGGGAGGATGGACATTAGATTCAGCTTCAATAAAACTATTAGAAGAACCATAAAATGTTGGTGGAAAGAGTAATACCATCTATAATTGTCAAAGATGAAGTCATGGCTGCGGTAGCTAGGTTTTTGATACAATGTTGTAGCATGTGTGATCTTTACAAGTTTATTATGATAAAATTTTTGGTTGTGGATCATGATATATTTATTTATTGAAATGAATACTAGAGGGGAATAGTGTAAAGAAAATTACTTTTGAACATACAATTCTAAAAGACTCTAATACCATGTTTGAATTATTTGAAAAATGTTATTTACATTCCATTATTTATATGGATATTTTGTAATTAATTATTCTTGATATTGAGTACATAAATTGTGTGATGTCACTTCATAATCTTTTGGGAATTCAATTGGAAAGTGTACAGAAGTGAAATTGATTCCCCCTTTAGAAGGATGGAATTACTTCTTCTGAGACCTCTCTAATCTCATAATGAATGGATTTAATGTCATTCTTAGTATTGAATGGTAGGTCCCATATCATTATTATGGGGATTATTATAATTTCATGGATTCATTAATATTTCTAGAGGGTTGTAGTTACCTTCAATCGATGAAATTAGATTTAGTAAAGTGTGGGGATGCATATGGACACCTTGGGATTAGTGGAGTGACTGCCTTTATTTTCACCCATTTTTTGTATGACGACGGTTTACATAAGGATGTTTTCCCTCCATTGGTATACTATTTCTGGCAATCCTTCCTTGAAAAAATCTCTAGATAATCTACGAATATATATAAGTTAACATTAATATCAAGATCATTTTTGGAATTCCACTAGTATACATTCATCCATAAAGGATGGCTACTATGATGTTAAAGGATCTCAAGGGGAAGCTTTAGGATTTCAATGTAAAGGGTTTTATATGACCATGTACATCTCCCTTGGGTACTCATTTCCTTTTTTAAAGAAGGACGGTAAAATCCTAATTATTTTCATGGATTACTGAATGTTTAATTATCTTACCATATATAACGAGTATCCCATTCCCCGTATAGATTACATCTTTGAACATATTTGAGGAGTTTTGGGTTTCTACAATATTTATTAAGGGTCGGGATATCACCGGGTATGTGTTAAATTTTCATTCGTACCTCATATACCATTCCATAGTAGCTATGGTAATTGAGAGTATCTATTTATATTTTTTGGTCTTATGAACATGAAAATATTATAATTTATTTGATGAATCATGTCCCATCCAATTATTTATTATGTTATGGTAGTTTTCAGGGATGATATTTTATTTTAT
The DNA here is from genome assembly GCA_963277665.1 of Viscum album. Classification (NCBI taxonomy): domain Eukaryota; kingdom Viridiplantae; phylum Streptophyta; class Magnoliopsida; order Santalales; family Viscaceae; genus Viscum; species Viscum album. The sequence continues at coordinate 68,828,403 of OY728128.1, forward strand.
TCTCATACTCAGCACAAACACGAAAAACATATTGAGATATTTATGAATATAGTATGATATAACTAGCTATATATGAAAAACACATTTTTGGATTGATAGGGAATACTCCATGGGTCCTATAATTCAATATATTGGAGTATTTATTTACGCTAAGAAGGTGAGAGTCATATTTAACTTGGAGAACCCGAAGAAATAGTTTGATATATGATGTTTCATGGGGCCATCTAGCTATTACAGGAATATCATACATGAATTTTCACACCTCGAGACACCTCATACTAGTACGAATATAAAATTTGCGACAATATTACGTTATGAAGTGTGTGATAAATACATTGAGGTGTTCAATGGAATGATTACATAAGCCCTAGTACTAATTATTCACGATCATGAAATTGTCTATATACTGTTCTATGATGCATTTGGAATTAGAATGGGTGAAAAATTTATGCATCAGGATGGATTCATTATGTATGGGTCTTTCAAGTTGAGAAACCATAATCAAAATTACATGATGAACGGCCGTGATCTAGTAGCATTTGTTCATTCCTAAATCTATTGAATAAATTATCATACATGAGAGATCATTGTGTTTTCTGAAGACCATGTGGCCCTCAAATACATATTTATGCAGTGTGAGTTGAATCAATGACAATGATGATGGGTCAAATAAATTTAATAGTTCATTAGAAGGAAATATTCTATACACCTAGAAAAGGAAATGTAGTAGTTACTGTGCTGAGATACAAAATTAAGCCACAAACTATTGAGGAAGCCCACAATGATTGGATGTTGTTGTATGTATTTTATGAGTTTCATCCGGAGTTCCTGGAAATTCATAAAAATATTTTCATGAAGCCAAATAAACTAAATATTTTCTCCAGGATTGGATGAAGAGAATGTGGATAATAGATAATGGAGGATTGGTCCTATAGGAATGTATTTAATGTGGGAACTCACCACTAGATATTTATGTAGATAAAAATAAAATCCAATATATGCATGCATGCATCTATGTTCCCAGAGACATACGAGAGGATCTGATGAGAGAATCCCATGATTTGAATTGTACTGTGCACCTACGTATCTCCATGATATAGCATGAAATGAATTACATTTATTTGTGTCCTTAGAAGAAACATTAAGTCCCCAGTATTATCAATAGGTGTCCAACTAGGGGATTCTTATCGGGTTTATACCGAACATGATAGTGGATCCCATTTTTTAAAAAATTATATCAGAGAAGCATGAACCCCAATTTCACTTCTCTAATTTGTTAGGAATGCATGAAGGTTGTTCATGATACCCTAGAATGGTGAAATTAGCATGAAGCCCAACCACTCTTCCATCAAAAAAATCTGAAAATGATGTATGAATATGGTTCAAGAATCCAACCATGCATATTTTATAAAAGGGTTGCCCCTCCAAATTCCATTCATCTCCTTTAGTATCTTTTGAGATGCTTATAAGAATTAACTATCAACATAAATTTGTAGCATTTTCTAAAAAGGTCAAATTTCTACTTAATTTATTTTCTAAAATTGATTCATTTTGATTTTAAAATATATTTATTTAATATTTATTGCTGCCTAAATGTATGGATTCATAAATTAGTGTTTCTTGTATAATCTAATTTATGAATGAGTTAATTTTTAGTATGATTTATTTTATATTGAATGTTTATAAAATATAAATATGGTTTTTAATTAATTGAAATGTTATGTATAAAATGTTATTTATATTTTGGTAAATAAATTTTATAAATGATATATATTCTATAGACATAAGTAATTAAATAAATATATCTTGTTAAAAATATATTTTTTATATTTAGAATATTATTTAAAATTGTAAAAAATATATGTAATATTATTCTGTTATAAGTATTAAATGGATTATTAAATGTAACAAATTTAATTATATTAAATAAAAACAATTATTCAAGAAACTAATGAGGTATAAAATATAATTACATAAATATTGAAAAGTTTTTAAATGAATATATATATATATATATATGAAATTTAATAAAATTGAAAATTATATAAATGTACATTATTTTAATTGCAATTATATATGTGTAAATACTATTCGGTTTCATTATTGAATATTATAATTTGTATATATATATACTTACACACATTGAATGTCAAAATTGGGGAATTAATTTTATGATATTTAATATCTATTAAATATATTTATAGGTAATATTTTTTAATTTTTATAACATAATAAGTAGACCTAAATACATGATAAGAGTATGTGTGATGAGTAATCATTATATGACTGAACAATTCATAATTTAAATTACAATTTTTTTTGAATGTGGTTATATAATTTCTAATAATTTCAATATTTTATGTTTATGTCTTTTGAGTCATCTATCTCATAGTATATAATGACCCTCAAGTCCTCCTAAAAATATTAGGATTTTGATACCCCTAGACACCCTCAGCTAAATGTGAGTATCATTGTAATAAAAATGTATTTGACTAGAGTAGTTTATGTTTGAAAGAAGATAGGTGGTTGTTAAAATATATTGAAATAAGGACTTAAGAGTTCACCAATTTTTTTTGTTAGTTTATCATATAATTAGTAAATAACTAATACAACAAGTCTAATGGTCAATTACTAGTTATTAATTAAGAAGTAATTAAAATTTATGAAACATTTTATGATGTGATATACAAAAATATAACATTTTATTAGATATTTTTTAGAAATAATATCACCAACAATATACATCAATATTGAGTTTATACATATCGGCCAAGTTTTATTTATAGTTTGTCACATTTAATAGTCAAAACTCTTCAATAATGTACAATTAAAAATAGATAAATATATATAAATATTAATATATATTATTTATTAAATAATGTACATAAAGTGAGAGGATTCAGAACATAATAAAAATGTCAAACATACATGTTAGTAATCTAAAATGATTATATATCTTTATATAACCATTTAATATATGATTGAAATTGAATTTTGTTTATTTTTTATCCAATTATTTAATTTATTGAAATCAATGATCATGAGATTGTTGACCAATGTATGATTGAAAATTCATGTCCTGTTTTATTTATACAATAATTTTTTAAAATTTTATTTTCTTCTTCATTGATGACCTGCATGTCCTTCCACACTATATTTATGTAAGGACATGTTTGTCCGATTAAAAAATGTTTTATATCTGAATCCCCTATTCACCATCACATTCATGTGAGTTCTATTGTAAAAAAATTCATGTTCATCAATATATATTTTATTTGTTGTTGGATTTCACAACATTCCCTAAAATAAACTGATGGTTGGTGAAATCTATGCTAATAGATGGGCAAAGAGCCCCTATAGAATTTGGATGGTTAATCAAATAATGAAATATTAGTATATAGAAAAAGTATCAATATCAATTTAGTTATTAAATCATAACCAGTAAAATTAATTTAAAATTTTCATGTAGTATATAATTTTTTATAATTTATTTTTTTCTAGAAAATCATGTCTGTGAAAATATATTACAATGGTGAGATAATTTTTAATGAGTAGGGTTTTAGAAATAGATTTTCACCATCAAAAGTGGAAAATATTTTGGATTGCATGACATTGGATGATGTTTTAGATAAGATTCATAGGTAGATAAAACTGAGGTATAATCCATCATTTACATCAATAAGATATCAACATCATCAATATCCTAACCGTTTATGGAAACCCAAGGACCCTATGGTCAATGATGTGGATTGGATTGATATGTTAATTAAATTAAATTCATAGTATGGTGATGGTATTGCAAAATTATATGTGGTGATTTCTGATATTTATTTTTTGCAATCAACTACTATAAAACGTTGTTTTATAAGCCCTATTGAATATGTTCCTTCCTAAAAAACCCAGTCATTGCTTCGTCATATGAATCCAATGATATTACCAAATAATGAAGAATATGACCAGATTTTGGAAGTAAATGAATATTTTATCCCATTCTGAACTCCATATATACTAAATTTTATTTTATTTGAGGATGAAGTATATGTAGAGTCATCAAAAAAGAATTTGGTGAGAGTGGTGTGGGGAATGGTCCTTCTAAAGATCCTATGATAGAAAGAAATCGACGAGTTAGTGGCAATCATCCATCAGTATTAACATTCATAGATGACGTAATGCTTCATAAACAACATTTTGATTTGAATTTCATTACACTAGGTTCATAATTCCCATGAATTATAATGAAAAAATATGAATTGACTGATAACACCATCTATGATGGGTAGATGATTTAAAGTAATGATTCCAGAAAATATGTGATAAAAAATACCACAAATAGAAAACATTCATAGTTTTAGTTGATGATTCAGAGAAGGAAAAGTATATCAATCATTGTGAAAATTTAATCCAGACTATAAACTCATATTGAGGTAAATATAAGATAATTTTCTATCATTACAAAAGATATAAAAATTAGAATGCCCCTATTTTTTTCATCCATGACTTTAACATGATCACTATTCACATCATTGAGAGTTTATATAAATTATTATTTTAGAGATGATATGAACATTTCAAGATGTTCCTATGGACATTAATCAGGAACAAATACAATAATTTTGTATCTATAAGATACCCTTCGACAAAACTCATAATGAAAATTTTAAAGAAAGTGAATAATTTTATGGTGATTGGGATGAATCATATGAAATTTTTACATAGATTGTGTAATTTGTTTCTCTAAATTATAATATTTTTTTCATTTGGAAAACATTCAATATGTCTCCCACAATCACCATGTTGATCAATCATTTGTTTTGTTTAATATTAACTGTTTGGAATTAATTCCATGAATAACTTTTTCTCCATATTGGAAACAGTTTTTTCAGTTCAATGAAACATTTCATTATGGAATGTATATAGATGTTAGACTTATTGTTTCCAAACAATATTGAAATAGTGACCCTCAAACACATTCATTATCTATTTTTGAAATGGAGATTTTTGAATCATGGTCTTGTTTTTTGGATTTTATATGGATTCATCTTACCCAATTCTAGTAAGTGTGTCTGATATATGATCACCATCAAACGATTATAGAGTAAGTAAATAGTGATTTTTTTTCATCGCAAGATCTGAATGATTATCATCGATGTCAAACTAGACATATTTATAGTAATATATAAAATAAATTTAGAGATTAGGAAAAAATGAATGAGATCCTCAAGTTGTGTATTTTTTTCTCTAAACATACATTTTTTTAAAGAAATTATAATATCCTTTAAAAGGAATTATTCTCCTATAGTTTTAGGATATGTGACCTAATAGGATAGGTTTCTACAATTTTTAGATATGATTCAAATGGATAATGAATATGTGTATGAATATATGATGCAAATTTAAAAGGACAAATGATTATTGTCGTATGAGCGTTATAAGAGATATAGTCATAAGACCAGTAATATAGTGTTGTTCATAAATGGGGTCCACATTGGTGTTTGAAAACTACCAATCATAGGTTTTGTTCAAGATAAATTTTATGGATGTGTATAATACTAGGATTAGTGGTCCAAAATTTTACAATAGAGGGTGAAAATGGAATTCATTTTACTGAACATTTCCAATGTGACATTGACCAGATACTACATGAGACACCAAGATCAAGTGTTCTGTAATTTTTCTTGGTAAATAGTTGATTTCATGTAAGAGTGTGTTTTGGTCGAGCTCTATTTAATAGTGGTCTTGTGATTGTGGCCAAGGTGGATAAAAATGCACTATGATTTCTGAACCTTCCAGGAATTGTGAGATCTCTGCACATGTTGTTGTAGCTTGCATTTTGATAAACACATCAAGAGTTCCCTATGTTGACCCAATGTTTCTCAAGAGCACATTAGTAAAAATTTATTGTACATCATGAATTTCATTAGGTGAATTTTTTTCAATCCCATTTCTTGTGGATTAACTGACTATCTTCCCTGATATTTCTAGTTTAAATAAATATTTTTCATTTATTTTTTTATTTGATTTTTTAATTTTCTATATTATTGGATTGATATTACCACATCACACTTCATGGGATGAAAACAATTTAATTGAATCTGAAATGATATGTTATTTACATATAAATGGTGAGGGGGACTACCATGAAATATTTTTAAACCCAATGGACATACTTGTAAGAGATGTAAACAAGGGAATAGACAGAGCTCCACTTCCCATAATTGACTATTGATTCTATGTATTTTATCTCGAATGTGTTTAATTTCTTTCAATTGAAAATGTTTCATTATTTAATCCAGCAATTTCTAACATTATCAACTAATAACCTATTTCATATTTTTTTGATACATTTCAGGATTCTGTCATATTGAATATTTTGATACTATCACAATTAAAAAAATAAACTGGTAATGAAAATGAATATATCAAGATTCCTCATGTACTATGAGGGGTTTACATCACTGATTATTTATATAAAATATATAATAAATTAAACAACACTATAGGTTAACAAAATAAGAAATTCATATATGAAAACAACTACACTAGCCACGTAAATTGTTTACATATTTCATCATATTTCAGGATTATATGTGATAATTTCTACTGTATTTCTGTTTCCGTAGATGTTTTTAAAAAATATTTTTTTATTGAATTCATGGTAAAAAAGGGAATAAGATATCTGTTTCGAACAAGGAAGGTCCTTAGTTTCTCACATCCAAGGATACTCATGTTTTACAGTTGCTTATAGAGGTACATTTAGTGTCATCATTTAGTTTATGGAGATCCCATAATTTATATCATTCAGAAAACCCTCCCATTATCTTCCACTATCATCATAATGATGGGTTCTATGGCGTATATATGTGTGACTTCACCATGGTTGACAACCATATCATTGTAACTCTTATAGAGATATTGAGTCTAGAGTATTATATAGTCAATTTTTTAGAGGAGGAGATGAAAATTACACTACATTATGTGTATACTATGTTGGGCCTCCCCATCAACAGTGCACCTATGAATGACCAAGTTATAACAAATTTTTTGGATCATGTATACACATTTCTATGAATTTATGTTATTTAAGATGGATGTTCCATAGATAAAAGTATATTATAAAATCTATGTATAGACTTGAAATACCACAAATCTAGTTTTGGATGCTGATGATATCACTATACTGCGTTTTTATGAGAATTGATTTTAAGGATGATTAGTGGAATTATTTTTGTTGATCATTCCATTAAATTTTTAAATATTTTATATTTACTTATACTAGTGGACATATAACAGGTATGCCAATATAGATCGAGGTCCTCCTATCTTGCATATAAATACAATCCACAATGATGTTAATGTACCATAATTTTTTTTGAATATCACAACATTCATAATTCTAATGCAGTTGTGTGTATGGAAGCACTCCCTCCCATAGCTCCACATGTTCGTGCACCATTTCATGTAAATATTGTAGAAAGAGTATCCACATGTAATATGGTATGTTATTACATACATTTAATATCAAAATAAATTTTATAAATTTATATTATGAATTATAAGAATAAAAATGTTATATATAGGTGGATTCAGGAACATCGACATTCAGATTCATATAGACATTATGTCCACACCTAAAGACATATGATGGGAAATATTCTGCTAGATGACTAAATTGGTTATTTTTTATATATTGAAACATTTATTCATTATCATACATGTATTAATTTATTAATTAAATAAAAAAATTCCGGATTACATGGATTCTATATACTAATTATAACATCCAAATTCTTCCACAGTATTACACATCAATTCATGTTACTAGCTCCTCCATTCTTGTTTTGATTTCTTTTCATATTTCCTAGTTAAATCATATTGAATGAGTTATGGGGAAGTTCCAATTCCTTTATCCCATTCCTATACCATCCAGTTCTTTAACTTCACTTCATTCCATGAAAATGTCCAGCAAGATAGACATTTATTGGAGGAGGACTCAGGTAGGATATATTGATCTATATGATATATGATATGTGTCCTGATTACACGGTGTGAGGATAGTGTGATTGAATTTATTCTATTTTCTAGATTATTCATCTTGGTTCTCTAGGTTGCCAATCATATTTTTTACAAGACAAGGATGTGATTTTTATCAAATAGTGTTTATTGTTCTTTCCCATTTTGTGTTTTTTTACAATAATTAAATTTCAAATTTTTTGTACATGATGCTCATATAACCCATTCCCGTCACATATCTAATCTAGTAGAAGGAGGCACATTTGACCAAGACTATATTCACAGAGCGGTGACATAGTTGGTTACTTATATAGACATTATTTATCATGTAATTCTCATTGATCCTCATGAAAATGTTGATGTTGTTGTTCCTTATATAGATGTGCCCGGGTGATGGCCTTATTATGGTTGTTGACATTGCAATGGAGAAGGGTGTTCATCATGATCAGAAAGATGATCGAAAAACTTCATAATAATAGAAAACGTCATATATATACATTGAAGGGCCTAATATGGATACTTTATTACCTTTCATAGTATAGGAATATGCAACATTGTAGTCGTCTTGTTCATATATTGGTGAGAGTTTTATCCCGAATATTCTACCAATAAAGGTAAGATAGGGTACAAGTGATGAGAAAATACATCCATCACCTGTCACAAAAAAATTATGTGGAGGCATGTGACAATGATGATATATATGAGTATTTTATGATAGAGTATATACATAGATAGACATGGTATTTCCACAGCATATATATGCCTTGTTGTGAGATAAATGGGCATTTATGCCAATGTTGATTAGATTAAAGATATATGTTGTAGGTTTTTTAATCATTATTTATACATTCCTTAAGTAGTTTTTAATATATTAAATAGTTTTCTAAAAATCAAATAATTGAAGTAATTGGAAATTCATAAAAATAAATATTGAAAAATAACAAAAATTAATACTAACAACTACATTTTCAATAATAATCATTTCTGTCTTCTATTCATATAAATAGTTAGTATTATTATCAATATATTTATAATAAAAAATATATTCAAATTCATTATTAAATATTAATAATATTAATTTTTTTAATAAAAATAAATATTTATACTATTTTATAATTAATTTAAGAATATTATTTATTATTTATAATCTAGATTATAATACTAAGTATTAATAAAATTTATATTCACCTTAATTTAATTATTAAAGGGTAAACATATCATTAAATATTTGTAACACCCCATGATTTTATGAGATAGATTTTTTTTATGTAATTGTTGTCTTGTGTTGTATAATAAACCAAGATTATCTTGCACAATACGCATCACCACATTATCTTGTAGTATATGCAATAATAAACGTGTCTTGTGTGGCCCACAATTTCAAGTTCATTTGAATGAATTGATTTCACGAAACAATAATTATATATTTTGTTAAATTTATAAATGAACATTGTTTTGATTATTTTATACACAACACCAAATGAATATTTCACTACACGCAACACTAGCATGGCTTGCGTTACACAAAAGAGTGGCCTTCCTCGACAGATTGTGGTGTACACGATACCAAGATTCACTAATCAGTGATATATTATTAAAATATTATTATTTATTATGATATAAACTAGTATTTATGAATAGTATTAACAATTTTTTTTTCATATTTCATGAAATGTCACATTTAAATTGGATATAATCACATGCGAGTCATCAAATTGTTCTTAATTCTTAAAAACCTGCTTTTTTTGTTTTGACAATGAGAAATAATTTTAAATTAATTACTGCAACATCATTACTTTGAATTTGGAAAAATTAATTCCTTATTTGGAATCATAAGGTTTGAATTTTGTAAGTAGGAAATTTATATTTTTGGACATTATGAATAGTAACTTCAGTAAATATTTTATTTACCTTGGTTAAAGGGTATATCTGATAAATAGATGTAAAAAAAATATTATAATAATATTAACTTACCCTAACACATATCCTAATCCAATTTGATGACATATTTCCCTCCATTTAAATCCTTGGGTCTATTTTGGGACCCCATGGATTCAATTGTATGTGAAAATGGCATTTAATAAGAATAAATTTAAAGTAAACAAAATTGTGAACTAAACATATGTAACTTTCTAAAATGATTTTAAATTGGGGTTATATAACACAACACTATGTCTTTAAATAGTCATTTTAAAGATAAGAATATTTCCAACATCATGGTATTTTATTTATTATTTTTAAATATTAGATATATTTATTTATTTTTGACACTATTATGATGTAGTGATTACCTCATTAATGATGGATTCAAATAAATGAATTTATAAATGTTAAAATAAGTTTAATTTGTATATTTTTATTCCATAAAAAAATTTGATTACAATGACATATTAGGGATGATTTAATGCCTTTTTATAAGAAATAAGGTTGTAAAAAATCAGTAAAAATGGTCAAGTATGAATATTATCCAAATTTGGAAAAGTTTACAACATAAAACATAAAATAGTTTATTAAATGATATTAAATTCCTAAAAATACAATATTCATCCAAATGGTTAATATATGTCAAAATATGTCATAAATAACTTTTTTATCCTTTGCAATGATATGGTAATTAAATTAACCCACAATATGTAAATAACGTGATATCACAGTAAGATTTAAAAGGGTAAAATATGGGTAAAACAAAAATGATAAGGATAATAAAAAATTCAAAAAATATCAAAAAATAATTATATGATGGGTATTTGAACATAAATAATTTTATATTAGAATTAAATAATTTTTTTTCTATTTTAAATTTAAATATAGTTTATAATAAATTAATATTTTGGAACTTTCATAAAGTGACATCTCCCCTCTTATAAAGCGCACCAACTCCCTCTCCTATTAACTCCATTTTAATCCCTCATGATCGAAAAAACCGAACCCATTTGTCTTATAAACTTTCCTAGTTACAATATTGAGGTTCTTGTCCTCTCAAAAGTCCAACTCTAATGCCGTATAAAGAAATTTAATAGGGGCACGTCGAGGAAGATATAATCTCTTCTACCGATACATTAAAATTTATTTCTTCTTATACATCCACTTATTTAGTTTTTTCATTTTAAATTAATAACATCAGTATCAATCATATACTAATATAATATTATAAATATTAAACAATCCAATTTCACCATATATATATCCTACGAAAAATGAATTCTCCACACGTGTATACGTACGGATTACCATCTCCACGATATGGTGTAATTTTTTTTTTCACCACCACCATAATTGGATAGGTATAATGGTGGAAATAAAAACAATATATTATTATTATAACATGATAAAAAATTTCAGATATTATACACCATTCAATTCAATACCTTTCATCAACTACGAGAATGATATCATCGCTCATGAAAACTTACGATTTACCATCTACACGGCACGATGGGATTAATTCTCCATGCTAACCATTAAATAATGATTCTAAATAATATATAATAAATAATCATGAAATATATTACATAAAAATTCATCTTTATTTATTTATATATATATTTCATTTACTTACTACCATTAAATTTAATAAGGAAACAAAAACAATATTCCCGTGTACGAACGGCCAACCGTCTCAATGAACGGTTTATTTCATTCAATTTATTGTTCTATCATGTATATTTATATACTGAATATATATGATAAATAAATAATGTTTTACATTTAGGATGTATGTAAATTATGATCTCAGTAATCATATGAATAATAACATGTCCAAACACATATGACAAATGAAACTACTATTTCCCAAAACAATACTTTAACATTGAATTCACAATTGAACGGGTAATATAAAGTTGTAAGTGAATCATTCATGATATCATAAAAATTACTATTGTCCTATTATAAGTTAATAATATGTATAAACAAAATATATTGGATTTTCGGACACATATAGAAGAAATTAGACCTATGTTAAGGGATATCTTTTTCAATCTCATTCTATCTGATATATTTTATTTGTAATTATCTATTGTTTATATATATATCTTCCACATCCATGTTTTTTAAGAATATTTTCATAAAATATGTGAAATTATTTAATGTATTTTTATATTATTTTTTACCCATATTGAATTTTACTACATGGTTTGTATGGAGTGTTTCTTTTGTTTACCATACGTGGTGGTTTTTGACTTTTCCGGCAAAAATACGACGAGAATTTTTTTTAATTATACAACATTAAAATATTTTTACGTCTTCTTAAAGACTTATTTAAATGAAGATTCCTCTAAAATATTTCATGTTTATTTTCAATTAAATTTTTTTCATTTAAAATTTAACGGTATTGTGAGAAAATAAATTGTTTTTAAAGAAGAATTGATACTTTCATCAAGAATTATGTTCATGTGTTTTTTCAAATTTATTTTCCATATAATATGAAAAAGGGTCATTTTTAAATTTCAATTATTACATTGATTTTATAGAATTGTTGTTATCATGTACATTTATGATATATTGAATATGTTATGATGGCATGATGTTTTGGAATCCCCTTTTATATCATGGTTTATTCTATGATGAATGATTTATGTTTTTGTTGCACCTGTATGAATGATTTCAGTATGAGATTGGTAGGACCTCTATCTACCTCTAATCCATTATTTAAATATTTATATCTCACGAGATAAAAATGGTTGGAATGGAAAGTAAATCTGGTTCAACAATACATGGCTGGAAAGGCCAGTAAACACAGTTTAGTAATTGAATTTGTCCACTATGATGGTCTTAGTAGCAATGCCTTGGCAACTATGGAAATATTATTATGCGCTTATTAGTTTTCCAAAATTACATGTTTTATTCCAATGAAAGTATATCATGGTTAATGTTTCTTTATGATCTATCCCCTATGTACTACTATGATTTATTTCATGACTCAATATTAAAAATTTTAAACATTATGTTCATGTTGTTACATTCAAATGTATATGGATTGTTTTATATTATACATGTTTACACTTAATAATCATTTTATCTCACCCTTTTTATGTTTTTTCCTAGGATATAATGAATGGTTTTCATATGAAAACAAAATGGTAAGATCTTTATGGGAGACATTGAAGATCATTCACCATGATTAGAATATAATGTTCTGAGTTTCCAAAGACACTTAAGAACATGGTCATTGGGAATTTGATTTTGTCTTTTACTATGTATTTCTAAAATAAAATGTACTTTCCATGTACATCAATAATCAATCTCTATAGTGGGTATTAGGGGGGAAGGCATAGTTTTCCTTTGGAGACAAGGATGCAAAATATTTAGTGATATATCAAGAGATATTTCTAAGTTATGTGTATGGATGTCTGTAAAGATAAGTATAAGTATTGGTTATAGTCATGTAATTGTGATAACAATCATGAATAACCTAGTATTAAACTTTATATGTTGGAGATTTAATTTAATACCATGTGATAATTCTGTTTTCCTAGTGTTATTTTGCCTCTCACACTGTTCTTTTTCTGTTTTAGACAATGGCGGGAACCCGAAGGAACTGTGTTAATGATCAATGCACTAGGAAATGCAATGATTGTCCTCCCGAACAACCAAATGTAATAGGATATGGAATTAAAAATCATATCCCAATACTTACCTAAGAAATGAATCATTCTGAACTCCCAAATAAGAAAATAATGGAACAATATTCTTTGGATTCATTCATGAGGTAATGCCCACCTTTTTTCGGTGGGTCTTCTGATCGAATTGTTTCTGAAAAATCGATCTGTATATTTGGAATTATAATCCCCATCAGTGATTTTTTAGAACATAAAAATGTCATTTAGGTTGCCTATATTTTTTATGGATAAGTACACCTATGGTGGATTCAAATTAATAATACCTGGTAGCAAGATAAAATTGAATCCATGGAATGGGATGAGTTCATGAACTTGTTGTTCAATAAGTACTTCCCTCATATTCTTTGAACAATGATGTAAGTGTAGTTTCTTGTGTATAATAAATTGGATGATGAATCTGTAGGTTTATACGAGGAAAATATTACAAGGCTTGCAAGGAATGCTTCTGGTTTTATCATCCAAAATGAAAGTGATGTTTATTGATTCATCGGTTGATTAAAACCAAGTCTTTGAAGGGAATTAAATATAGGACACTTTAGTAGCTATGAAGAGATCATGTGTTGTGCAATTAAGGTATAACTAGAAGTTCGTGTTACATATCCATCCCATGTTTTTGACAAGAAATTTTATATGGAGTTTAATGGAATTTCTCAATACAATGGTGAAAAAAATAAAAATACTAACTTATGCTCAAATTTTTGAAAGAATCATGGTGGGAATTGTAAAAAAGGGATAATAAAATGTTTCATGTGTTGAAAAGTTGGTCATCGAGTAGTTGAGTTTTGATGTAATGGGTTATAGGTAGCTAATGATGTGAATGAAGGATAGACTACATAGAATGAACAACCAACACTTCAATGCTATAAGTGCAAGGAAATGGGGAATTATGCTCAACAATGCCCTAATCCAAGAGTTAATGATGATCAATGTCAACATCCTCTTAAGGAAAAATACCAATGGTTGTCTCATGTGATCACTTTTGGCAATGTGGAGTATGACAACCAATTAGTGGTATGATTAATGGTTTATGTAATGGTATTTTGAAAAAGTGTTGTGGAATCTCATATATAATATTATGGAAAATTGGAATATAAATGTATTGGTCTATTATGGTTTTACATAATTATATGGTATCTATAACAATAATATGTGATTGAATTTTTTTTGGAAAACAGATGATATGTGCATAAATAATGGATAAGTAGAAAATAATTTTTTTGATAGTATTAATGTGCTCATGATTGTTAAAAGGTAAATGTGATATCATGGTTTGAGTATATAGAATTTTTGGTATATATGGTGTCTGGAAAAAAATTAATTTTGATAGAATTCTTATGGTCACTGAGTTTCTATAGTAATTACTGATATTATCTTATTTCCATAGAATACATGATTAAGGTATTCACATGTTTGGAATATGTCAATGAAGAACTACCTTACGAGATTTGGGAGATAAATGTTATGTCGATTTAGTAAACATCTTTAAATTTTTTTTATTTTTTGGAAAGGGTTTTAATGTTATCTATTTATGGATTGTATAAGTTATTTTCCATATTAATTTTTTTAGATTAATGTTTTATGTCACTATAGGTGGATATATTCTTATTTGATAACATGTTCTAATTTTTTTTTGAGATTACTAGAATGACTAATCATTCTATCACATGATCTTCTAAAACATCACTAATGAAAATTCAAATTCATTTCTCTAAGAGATGAAGTTTATATTTTTTAAGGAATGGAGAATGATGACATTGTACCCAAATAAAATATGTTATTAATTGCACGAATAATTCTTCAAATTTAAGAAAAGGATATTGAAAACAAAAAATTTTATCCAAGTACCCTCTTATCCAATGAATCAGACGATTCCTTAAATCATCACAGATTTATATATTTATTGTAGTTAACATTACCCAATGATTATTCTCTATCACTATCCATTAGAACATGGTGGTTATATTTCACTTCCATATTCATGTTTTCACATTCCACCTAAATTCTCCTACGGTGAAATCTAGTGATGAGGTAGGTTGGGTAACTGTTACATTTCTATCCATCCATTTTAAAATGACATCTTTGTATCACTTTTTATGATATGGGTGTCTATCAATGAAACTTTGAAGTAGAAAAATTTTTATATCCCCAATGATTTTCCAGGGCAAAATTAATTTTAAGGGAAATAAAATGTAACACCCTGATATTTTATGAGATATATTTTTAATTTCATGGATGTCTTGTGTTGTATGCTAACCCATTATTAGATTTATTTATATGAAACACCGTATTCGCTTGCAGTATACGCAACAATATACTTGGCTTCTGTTGCAGACAGTTTTTTAGATTTAATTGATTTCATGCAACACTGAGTATACATTTTGTACAATGTATAAATGTAATATTTTTTTTATGTTATACACAACACCAACGGAAGTATTCACTACACACAACACTGACTTGTATTTTGTTACACCCAAGAGTGTTCTTCATCAATATCTTGCATTATATGCGATACTGTGTTTCACTGAAAAACAATATATTATTAAAATATTCTTTTTTAAGGGGATATAAACTATGTGTTATGAATAGTATTAACCATATTTTGAATTTTGTAACGTTATAATTCCTATTACATATTCGATATAACATTGTATGAGAACAAAATGAATTTTTTGTATAAAAGAAATATTTTTTAAAAATGCAGTTTTACCACCTTTTGATGTATGACCCATTTTAAATGAATTTGTTGACCATTTTATAAGTTTAATTTGACAAAATAAATTTCTTATCTGTAAATGTGAAAAAAAAATACTTTTGTGGAAATTTGGGTATTTTTTTGATAAAATTGAAAATTTAAATGAATAGTTAAAAATAATGTATTTTAATTCAAAAGTGAATTTTCATCTATTTTATTTATATAGTTTTATTATATATTTAATTTTCATTAAATTGTAGTTGGATTATATTTTTATCAATTAATTCAATTTTTTTCATTAGAAGTAATTTCAATTTTAAATTGGACATAAACACAAGTAAATATTTTGATAGTTATTACTTTTTAAAAACTCCCTTCTTGGTTTTGACAATTGAAATTAATTTATAATTAATTACGGTAACATCTGTTTTTATAATTGGAAAAAATGGATTCTATATTTTGAATCAGAAGGTTCGAATGGGGTAAATAGTCACCTTTAATTTATGGTCACTATGAATTGTAACATGAGTAAATATTTTATTTACTATGGCTAAAGGGTAAATCTGTTAAATACAGATTTAAAATAATATTAAAATAATATTAAAATACCTCAAAATAGGTCGTAATCTAATTTATGATATATTTCAAACCATTTTCATACTTTAATCGATTTTGGGACCCCATGGATTCTCATGGATGTGAAAATGACATTTTATAAGAATAAATTTAAAGAAAAGATATTTATAACCAAAACATATATGTTTTTGTAAATAGATTTTAATATTGGGATATACGTTATGGATATTTTACTCTAAATAATAATTGGAAAGATAAATATATTTCCTACATCATGGAATTTTATTTATAATTTTTAGACATTTTATAAATATATTTAATTAGGAAATAATTTTGATATAGGGATTACCTCATTAATGAATGATTCAATTAAAATAGTTTACAAATATTAAAATAAGATTAAATTGAATATTTTGATGCCATACACAAATTTTTTGGATGAAATTGACATATTATAGATGTGTTAATTCATATGGTTTGAAGTAGTAAGGTTGTTATGAATTTTTTATAAAATATAAGTATGGATAGTATCCAAAATTGACATAATTCATAAAATAAAAAATAAAATAGTTTATTAAATGATATTAAATTCATAAAAATATATTAATCATCCAAATGGTTAATATTATTCCAAATATTTCTTAAATAACATTTTATGGGTCTTTTGACAGGACGTGGTAGTTACATTAACCCCGAATGTGTTAATAACATGATATCATAGTATGATTAAAATGGTAAAATAAGGGTAAAACAAAAAGGATAAGGATAAAAAATATCCAAAACATTTCAAAATTTTTTTTGATGTTGTTTATTAGAAAAAAAAATAAACATATATTATAAATAAATATGTTTTGGTCAATTTTAAAACGAAATTTAAGTTAATTCAAAATAATATTTTGAATCATTACAAAACAGCCTCTCTCTTATTTTATAAAAAGGCACCTCCTCCCTCTCCACACCACAAAATTTTGAAACTTAATGATCATCAAAACCCTGCCAATTTCATTTATATACTTACCTAGTTAGGTTTTAGATGTGATGGTCTTCTAAAAATACCAACTATTGGGCCCTAAGTGGAAATTTAGAGCATGCACATAGAGTAAGGCATAATATCTTCTAGGGATTCATTCAAATTTTTTTCTTATTCTACTTATTCATCATTAGTTATTTAATTACAATGTAATAAAATCAGTATCACTCATATAAATATATGTTATTTTATATATGAATCTACCCTATTTCACCTTCTATCCATCCTATAAAAAATGAAATCACCACGCATGCGTACATAGGGATTATTGTCTCCACACTGTGAGGTAATATTTTTTCCCCACCACCTTAATTGGATAGTTATAATGGTGGGAATAATAACTATATATTTTAATTATAACATGATAATAATTATTAGATATTATACACCATCCACTTCAATATCATTCAAAAATTATGGAAACTATATCATCACTTGTGCGTACGTACGACTTACCGTCTCCACGATGTGATGAGATTAATTATCACTAATAACCATTAAATAATTAATATAATTTACATATAATAAATAATAATAAAATATATGACATTATAATTATACTGGAATAACATGTGTATATGTATATATCAATTACCTACCTCCATTCAATTTAACAAGGAAACCAAAATAATGTCTATGCATACGTACGACCTACCCTCTACAGGAATGGTGTATTTCATTCCATTTATTGACCTATTATATATATTTATATACTGAATATATATTTTATATAAATTATTATTTAAATTATGTAATTAAGTTAATATTGATATAAGATATCATATGATGAATAACAGGTCGAAAAATGTACGATAAATTAAACGATTATTACCCAAAACGTCGCTTTGACATGAAATTGACAAATGAAAGGGTAATATAATGTTATTATTGAATCATATATGATATCATAAATATTACTATGGTTCAGTTAAATTTTAATAATATTTTTAAATACACTATAAAATAGTTTCGGACAAATATAGAAGAAATCAGACCTATGGTAATGGATAACTTTTCCACTCTCGTTTTATCCGAGATTGTTTATTCATAAATATCAACTATGTATATATTTATCATCTAGGTCCACATTTTATAATAATATTCTCATTAAATGTGTACCATTATTTTATGTATGTTTACTGTGATGTTTACAAATTTTTACTTTTACTACATGGTTTAGAGGGAATCATTCTTTTGATTATGATACGAGCATGTTTTTTACTATTGGGAAAAAGTACGAGGAGAATTTTTTTAACATATATGGAATGAACAGATGTTTACATCTTATTAGTGCTTTATTTCCATGAATATTAGTCTATTATATTTCATGTTTATTTTCAACTATATTATTTTCTTTTAATATTGAACATTATTTTGAGAAAAGAAAACATTTTTTCAGAACAAAGGATACTTTCCCCCGAAAATATGATCAAGTGTTTTATCGAAATTATTTTCCATATAAGATAAAAAAGCGTAGCGTTTCTACCCATATTATTAGATTGATTTGATGGAATTATTTTTATGAAGCCCATTTATCATATATTGATAATGTTATGATGGCATGATGTTTAAGAATCCCATTTTATTTCTTAGGTTATCCAATACTGAATGATTTATGTTTGTGAGGATCCTGTATGAATTATTTCATTATGAGATGGTGGACCAGTATCTACCTACAATGAAATGGGTAAATATTTATATCCCATGAGATATAAATGACTATAATATTAAATAAATCTGGTTCATTAATACATGACTGGAATGACAAGTAAACCCCGTTTAGTAATGGACTTCGTCCACTATGATAGTCTTGGCAGCAATGGCTTGGCTACTAGGGAAATATTATTATTTTAATATTAGTATTCCACAATTACATGTTTTATTCCACTACTATTATATATTGTTGAATGTTCCTTTATTGTCTATGCCTTACATATTACTAAGATTTACATCATGACTCGAGATTTTGATGTTTAAACATTATGTTCCTTAGTGGAGGTTGTGCTATTATTTCCTCATCTCATGAAAGATATGTTGGATCAGGATATGTTAATATGAATGTGGATGTATACATATCCATATAGGTAAAAATATTACATTGATGACCATCAACCAACATTGTACATTTAGACCGCGACACATTTTTTCTTGCGAGTATCGACCAAACATGGGAATATGATGACACATAGGAAAGGGAAACTATCACCTCATACGTTCAGGCCTTTTTATATATAGGTTATTGTGGGTTAGGTGGCCTATTGATTTCCATTAACATAGAATAAATGTGATGTACATGATGTATTCAATTTTTCACACATTTTTTGTTTCCATTCTATCCCATTTAAAATAACATTTGTTATAATTATTTTGGGAAACCACTTATTTGAAATGTGGAAAACTTACAACACCATTAAATTCCATGAATACACAAAAAAAATCAAAATTAAATATTAAAACATTAAAATTCAAATAACAAACCATTCCATCATCACACTATGAGCCACGTCCCATCTGAGGAAAAGAACCCTAACACTAAATAGACCCTTCATTGTACAAGTTCTCATGTGAAAAAAGCACCAGAAACCATAGTTGTTTCACATATCTCTATAATTAGGATCGAGAAATATAAAATATGTCAAGAATCTCCAAAATAAAAGATTATTGAGAACCAGACCATCCCAAAAAAACCACTAATATATGTGAAACAAACCAACATCATAGGAGAGGCACCACCACCCCATCAACACTTTTTATTTCATCAGTGAAGGAAACATATCATAGATATATGTAGTATTAAATCACATTCTACAGAAACTCCAATAATGTTCTTGATATCTCAATAAACAACTCCAATAGCCTTATTCATTTTCAACACACTAGAACAACTAATTTGGGAGAATCTATTCCTGAGGCTCGGGTAGATTTTAGTGGAAAAATTCCATCACAGTGAGATACACCTTGTAGGTAGATCCAAAAAAAAATCCAAATCTAGATGATACAAAAATAGCAATAAAAACCAAATAACAATTTCCCATGAGTTAAAATCATAACAAGTTAAAGATGATATTGTCGAGGATGGAAAACAACGAACCGCCAAGCCAAAATCTGATATAATTTCAATAATAGATTATAAACTGGACAAGATTCTCATTATTATAAAGAAACTATGATCCAACATTACATCCCAAAATAAATATAATAACATTGAACAAGACCAAAAATAGAGTATGGTATAGTCGATCCTCTCTGAAGAGCAACGTTGGTTCACAATTGAAGGCTCAAAAATTAGAAGCGCATGTCTATATAATTAAATAATGGTGAGGAGATACCCTAGGGGATGGGATAATGAAAGAAGGTGGGTTGAAGAAGATCCACTCGTCATGGAAGAGGTGACCAGGAAATGGAGACCACTAATGTAGAGTGAACCATCTAAAAGATGAATATGAAAAGAAAATGGAGAAGAGTGTAGTCGAGGATAGTGTATTTCACACCATAAGAAAGAGAGGAAACTCTAGGGGGAGTGTAATGGTTCTCTTGGGGCCCTACAAGAGAAAATAGGGCAGTCCCAACCTATCTCATAATTTATATATAGAAGATGTAGTATTTTATGTCAATTATTTTTTTTGAGTTGTATCTTATTCACATCATCGATTAGAAAACAAAGTATATATATTCTAGAATATCCCTTTACTATTGATGATATTGTAGAATGAATATTTATTTGATATGACATGGGATAGAGATGTTGATTTACATGCCCAATGGTGTTACTTTCAAAGGAGGTTTCACCACCATATGAAGGATAACTCGAGGACGAGTTCCTATAAATTAAAAGATGGTATGAACTATACTTTTCTATGGGGTAGATAATAAATAAATTTTCATTAAACTCTATTTTTTTACATTATATAAATGATATATATGGATATGGTGAAAAACTGGGTGTTTATTTATTTTTTTGAGCATAAAGACCCATCTTTTTAAAGAAGCATCTGGGTCACACAACTAGTAGAAAGAGTTCATCCTAGTCCACACCATTAGAGAAAATGATTTGCGGAGTTCATTAGATATTAGGGGTCCAGATAGTTTTCCCTAACCATGTGACGTATGACACAAGACTATAAATTTCAAAATAAACATTTGAAATATGGTTTTTTCATGGGATACACCTAGTTTAAATTTTTTTCCTTCCCATGTGATGGGTCTCTTGAGGAAGTATATGGTAAACAGTTCAGAAAACCATATGGACAACCCCGTACAATAATTAACTATTGGTATAAAATTATATTTTCATTTAAATGATTATAATAATTCACACATTAATTATTATTTTTAGTGGACATCAGCATCCCTCTCCTTCTTCAATAAAAGCATCCTCAAGAATCTTCACATATGTTCATTGATAATTTCTCTCTGTGATATCTGATTCAAATTATGTTTCTCTCGTTGGATTCCCCATGATAATCTCTCCACTATGTGGGATCCATAAATAGTTTTTATCCAATCAATGAATATATTTTGGTGAGATATAATAACACCTATTTTCATTGTGATCATTATTTTTTGGGTTTTCATCCATTATAGAGAAAAATAGAGGCCAATTATGTACTAATGTTCTTCCATAGGCATAAGGTAGGAGCTCTAGTATTTATCCCTAAGAATGTTACCTTTATACAAGATTTCACATTCCATATGCCACAATGTTGATGTTTTTTAAAAAAGAGAAAATAAATAATATTTATTTTAATATCACATATATAAATATCATATTATCCCTTCATTCTAGTAGGGATAGGTCCCCATTGTTTACATACACCACTTAAAGAGTGCCAATGGAATTTCAAATTTTATTATAAATTATTTTGTGTCTAGAAAATCATCTTCATGGTTTTAGAATGACTCCAAATTGAGAGAAAAATAATGAATTGAATAGTGAGTTAGTGGTCTAAGCACATCAGTTTCATAAATCGAATAATTGTTAAAACCATATTAAGTATAAATGTTAATGAAATATGAACTATATATTGTTTATTCATAACATTGTAGACATAATACTAATATTATTTAATATAGGTATGGAATCCATACATTTATGATATAAGTGAATTGTGTATATTGCACATATGTTATACATTCTTAACTTCCCACTTTTATGAGATTAGATAATGTAGTCCCTTAAACCTATGATTTATGAGAATAGAATCCCTAATATTATGATACATATTTATGTCATCCCTACATTTATGAGATACGGTCTTGGAATCCCATACAACTATTAAATATGTGTATTGAATCCCAATAATTATTATATATAGTAATGTCCTCCATACTTATATGAGATATGGCCATGGAATCCCTTACACACGTGGTATACATTCACAGTTTCCCGAAATTTTTGAGAAATGGGAATGAAATCCCAAAAAATTGGTACATGGGAATGGTGTCCTAATACTTTGATACTCAAGAATGAAATAACATTACTGGGATACTAAGGAATGATTACACTTGTATATAAGATACATGTGAATTTGGTAACTTATGACTTATGACACTATAGTGATTAAACATGGAAGCATGTGTTACCCCTCAAGTATTGGATTGCACTACATTTGCGAATTTATTGATATAAAATCACATCATATACATTTAACTAACATACAAACATAGATACATTGTTATATTCTTTGGTTAATTATGACATTTTTCAATGGTTTTCCTAAAATGGGATAATTCATTAAGTATCAATCTTCTGTTCTTTAGGAAGTAATCCAACCCTTACAATTATTTAAAAATAGATGACCAATAACATATCATCACAATATTCAAATTTTATTAACTGGTTGTATACTTATAGACACCATTTATGGTTGCCTACCATGTTTTTCTCACACCCTATGTGGGAAACTTATTGTACTTAGGAAGATTATGTGGATGCTGCATGGAACATGGTCAAGCACCCTATCATTACTACTTGGTTTTTTATATCATTGAATTTGGGTAGATAATGATTGAGATACGACTCAGGATGCTTTTGGATACTTATTTATGACATGTTTTATTATGATTATTCTATTCTATTTTCTATTTATTTCGATCCAATTCTATTCTAAACATGAAGGTATAGTATCCCCATTATTTTACGTATAACCCTATATGGTATTCAGAATCTTATACAGTATATGTATGCATAAATAAGGCTATGTGACTCACCATCTTGTGGAACCTTTTAGTAGATCCCTAGTTGAGATGTTACGAGTCCCAGGTTTTGGATTTGTGCCAATATATATTTTAATTTTAGTTTTTATAGTTGGTGAAGGGGATATATCATTAATTGAGTATCAAGGCATACTTTGTAGAATTAGAATATATTATGTAGTGTATTTTGTATGAGTTTTATGGAGTGATACGTGTATAATATGTTTATATGGGATTAAGAATAAACAATCTCTAATGTTTCCCTCACTGTGAGTAAAAAATACGGTACACAGTTTGATTATATAGTGTTTCCCCACTAGGGAAATAGCGTGTCCCTATAAGGGGTGTCAAATGGATTGATAAACCATTCTTGGTCTTGTGCATGTCCATGATGATTTTTTCCAATAAATAATGTAGTGGGTAACATGGTTTACACGTTTGTTCCCAAACTATGCAACTTGATATAAGGTTAGTTACACATAACCAGTAGCACATCATGTTTTGATAATAGTTATCCCAAACTGTGTTGGCCAACCATGCAACCAAACCGACTGAGGTATTTCTCTTGGATTGTATGTGTGGTATAGCTGGATCATTGTGATCCAAACTATATGGAAATTTAATATTCCACATTAAAGATATGTTAGATGTCTATTTTACCATCCAAACATATTTTCAACCTCTACTTATTTACAAGTCATTTTCTAGACTGATTTCTCATGCTCCCCTCTCTGTGTTTTCTAGGATTCAGTGCATCACCCATATTTGATCTCTAGTTCATGTTCCACCGGATTTGATCAATCTGAATCTGTATGCTCTTGATTCCTTGGTATTGTTATTTTTGGTTTCCATCCCTATATGGAATAAAAATTTATCATCAACTGATGTAACTTATTTTCAAGTCATTTTACAAATAATCTTGTTTCAGTGATTCTATATTGAGTTAGTTCTTGATATTGGATGACTAGAGCATATTATGAGTGTGGTATGATTTTTTTAAATTTTATGTAATTGTTTTATTTTTTGAAGCCTGTGTCATTGTGATACATTCCAGACCTTCTAGGTGTATCAACATAAATTAATAAAAATTAAAAAATTAATATTTAAACCATAATATAAACATGTTAAGACGCCCATGTGAATGGTTGTATGTTTGAAACCATAATCCAAACCACCATTGCAGTGGGTTCAATTCATCGATTTGGTTTTCCATAACCATGAGATGAGAGGATCATGCCACTAATTAAAGGGTTCTAAATTCTATTAAATGAAAGGTTACCAGTTTATTAACATAATTAAAAAACATTTAATTTATAACTTAATGGAATAATGAAATTTATTATAATTGGAGTTGTGGTATATAATTAATAATCCTTTAAATTAAGTTAATATTGTATTTTTTAATGAAATATTATAAAAATTAACATCGATCCCTTATCATCTCTGGTATCTGAATGAAATTAATAATTAAATGTGATAAATTAAATTAATATGGTAATTTAAATTTCATAGTCCTTTGAATCACTATATGACTTATTTATTTTACATTGGATGCCTTAGATTGTAACCTTGGATCCAACTTTCATAGACCACCTCAGAATTGATCCTCGGGCTCCCCCATGTGTTTTTTGATTTTTTGTAGTTGAGGTTTGTGGAATTAATTGTGATTCCATAGACATGGGCACTGGGATCCAAGAAAATATACGACTACAATACAATAAGTTTTATATGAATGATATTTGTTGAATAATATATGATTCCTTAGTCGTTTTACCTAGGTTGATGGATCTCTTAGGTCTCATACATGAATATTCAGTGTATGACATACTTTCCTGATTCATGATGTTCTAAAATTATCCATTGTTTGTGATTTTTTCTATTAATAATTATTCATAATTTATAAACATTACATTTTATCATTAGAATATAGTCTAGATTATGTCACTTGTCTTTACAGCTTTATTACTGTTATATCTACAAAATGAAACATCCTATATTCACAAAATGGAATTGTTATAGAAGGTATTAGTGTGGGACTACAAACTCTATCTCAAACCTTGTTCAAACCACCAATTGGTACCTATATATACACCAAATATATTAGTTAAGAATAAAGGATTTTTCATTCATGAGGTTATACTTCTGTGCTAGGATGGAGTAAGAGAGAATATGACCATGCATGTTCTTGTGATTCTATTGGATAGATCATCTGAGTTATTTATTTACTCTCTTAACTTTTTTATTGAATTAAATCCATTGTTTTGTGTGTATTCATATATTTGTTTCTCTAATTGTTTTTTTACTACTTCTAAATAATGGAATGTTTATCCATGACCAGTCATTAATATATTAATTGTGTTATGTTGATATTTATTCTTCTACCATTATTTAATATTTCTGAATGTGTGTTTATTTTTGATGAAGATGGAATAATCTTCCCACTGTACCACCATTAGAATATAACATATTTTTAGAAACTATGGAAAATGTGGAGGTGTGTATGAGGCCCAATGGAAAACGAACTTCGAAAACAATAAAAGAACATGCTGGTTTGTGGAACTACAAATTGTATCATATCATTATATTCCCTTGTCTTACATTTTTTGTATATTAAACTGTATAATCAGAATGTGTTAACACTAGTTTAATATATCATGACTAGGTCTGGAAAACCCATACATGAGGGATTATCATGATTCTATAGAGGGTACAATTTTCCTCCCTTAAATTTTATAATTTATTTAATATTGGGTGACTTTAGTGATTCCAAATGATGTTGATTAATGATTTTTTAAATTTACAATTTTACCAGTCTCGAAAAGATGTGTAGTAACATTCCTCATAATTGGAACATTTAATTCACATACCATGCATATCCATGCCATGTAGGTTGCATTAAATATTTTTTGGTCCTTGATTATTTATATATCATACATTAGTATTTATATAACATGATTTCCAATATATCATGTTGTGTGATTGGTCCTACTTTTATTCATATACCTTCTTAGGTGACTATATATAATAATTTCATTTCATACTGACATGTGAGATATCATACTATAGATTTTGTAATGTTTTATTTTATCTTATTGCTCAAATGTCTCTTTTCATGTTATATTTTTGAAATATGGGCGGTTAAAGAATTTGTAAACACAAACCGAAATACTGTTTTCTCAAATATTTAAATTCTGGAATTCTATTTAACCAGCTATTTATAAATTTTTTGATAAATAACCCATTTTTTGAGGGGCAGAAACATTTATTTTTGTTATAATATTTCTTCCATAAAATGTTATAATATTCATTGGACATTATCAACTATGAAGGGTACCTGATATACTAAAACAATAATATAGGAATTTGTATTATGTTAGAAAAGTTTAAAATATGGTTATAGATACATGAATTACATTTTTAACATAAAATAAAATGTACCATTATAAAATTGGAATAATAATTCATCTAAATAAACCACAATCCTTATTCATATATATGTTAAATTTTAATTTATATATAAAATTATTGCATTCATATTGACTTGAAATTTATTATTTAAGAATGATGACTCAAATGAACAATCCTAAATGAATAGCTAGTCCCATGTTTGTTTGTTGTGGAATCATTTATATGAAATATACATATAATGTGATTTTTGAAGAATTAAACTAGAAATGTTATTCATTTAAGTGGTTTATCAATTTTAATTTATGGAGTCATCAATCTATTAATAGGAAATGGATTACCAAATAATTGAACCTATATTAACAATATAGAGACCTCATATGTCTCATTTAATCATTACATGACCTGTTACTCAACCCCATTATGGTATATTCATGATAATAGAATGGTTTTAATGCCTTTTCAACCTGTTATGTGGAGTTACATATAATAATATATTGGAATCATACATGAATATTACACTTAATTAATAAAAGTAATAATATTTTCTATTAATATTTTCTCAATAGATGCATTAGTTAATTAAAATATTAACTATAAACTGAAGTATTTATTCCTCTATTGGTTAGATATTGAATTTTTATTTAATCAAACCCAATGGTGAGGAACTTATGGATGAATAAATGGTTACATGATAATTTTTAGGAAATTTCCCAATAAAGCTTAATAGTGATATCCATATAAGGTAAATATACGGTTTTACTTAAAATATGTTCTTTATTTCCTTGGTATATGATATTTTTAAATGATGAAATTAATATAAATTATTTAAATTATTAAATTTTGAATCTTTTGGAGGTTCTTATTTTAAATACACCCATTTAAGAAAATGTCTTAAATGCTTCATAGTGTGTATCCTTGAACAGACACATTAGCATTTTTGGGGTACTCTGATGACTTCTCCACAACTTTTGCAGGATCTAGATGTAAAGTTGTATGGAATAGTAAAATTTTCATCAATTTCCATGTTTTAGGGTTGATGGATAGTTAATTAATATGTATATCAGTTATTGTAGTTCCCTTAAACAATAAAGAGTTGATAATTGCTTACAATCAATTTAATAATTTGATATGTACTGATTATACCATGTTAGATAATAGATAATGAAACAACACCCCCATATAGATCAGTGGTTTCCTAATATGATTTTTCATTATAGAGCATCAAGATTTATAGATACCAATGTTCCACAAACCATTGTTCTTTTCATTATTATATCATCATTTCAGTGAGTTTCCATAAATTGTATGCTTACTAATAATCAGGGCCCAGTAGACTGAGATTAGAAGGTGATGTTGTTACTCCTAGTATGATAGATTCTAAACCATGTGGGGGTGATGTTTCTTTATTTAATATTGTTTAAACTATTTTAAATTTGTTTTTATATGAATGTTACTTGTAATGTTATTATTAACCATAAATGGGATATGGCTCTCAGTATTTGGAGCTTAGGGATAGTTCAATGGACCATGTATCCCTATATATCACTAAAACCCTCATAGATAAATTAAATTTATATATTATGGGAAATATGTGGAATAGGTTGGTCTAATACCTTGTTTTATTTTTTTAGTTATGCTTATTTTTATGATCTATTTTAGATAGATGCATTGTATCTAATGCAGTATTTTGATTCACGAATGGAGATGAATTTAATTTTGAAATGAACCCTCAAAATTTTTATACAAAAACTGGTTTCAATGGTTCTGACCATTCTTATTCTGTATGTGATTGAAAATTAGTATCATGGTATAAGATTTCATCTCAAAAACAATTAAACATAGCAGAATTCTTTTTGATAAATCCTGGAAAAGGTAAGACGACTAATTTTGGAATGGGGTCCCTAGGGTACTTATATCATAATGAAAACATTTAGGTTTTTTATCAAGGTTTGTTATAATATGTTTATGCATGACTCTCATAAATTTGAGTCAGGTTTTAATTTTTTTGGTATAGGATAGTACAACCTCTAGTAATGAAAAGATTGGTATGCACCGTCTGTGCATGGAAACTAATAAATCACAACATCGATGAATGGAAAACTATGATCCAAAGATCATTGGTACACTAGTGAGTTTTTATTTTTATAATGGTGACCTCGATCATTTAGTAAATTTATTGGATTTTCCTTGTATTTGGGTTAGTTTGATATTAGATTTTGAATTTGTAGATGATTTTCCTATAGCTAGACCTTGAAATTCTCATTCATGGGATAGTGTGACAGGAAATAAATGAAGGAAGATATGGCCATTATTGATGTTACCACTTCTTATAGAGAGTGGTATATGTATGATAATAAAAATATCAGTTATATCATATTCTACAAGAAATCATGAACCATATCACGAAATCATCATAAGTACACTAACATTTTTTTATTTACATAAAATGATACATGTTCAAATAGATGTTATTTTTGGTGATAAGACTTCCTAATAGTTTCTATATAGGTTTAGTTATATATAAATCCAAATGGTGTGAGTACACAGTTTTCATTTGGATTTTGATGATCTTGGTTATTATTTAAGTTCATTTATCTCCTTGAAAACCATTTTATGGAACCAAAAATAATTGATGTTTCCATTTAGGTTAATTCAAGTGATAAGTAGGATCTGAGCCATGCTATTTTATAAATTTTTTAAAGAAAAGGCATGGTATTTGGTGGGATTTTTTTCAATCACTGATTCTAGTAATGGTATGCTTGATATGTGGGTAGTTTGATGTCAGTCATTAGGGTTGACCCGCAAGAGAGAATGGTTATGAGACAATTTAATAGTCATGTGATGGTTTTTTCAATCTTTTTCAATTTAAACAATGAAACAATTTATGAATGAAATATTTAGTAAATTAAAAATAAAGTATCCTAATGGATTTGGGTGAAATCCAAATATGTGTCTCACGATCATAGATACTTATGATGATAATCATATGATATATCTTAATAGTGTCATCTATGGTGTTATATAATTATAGATTTGGGTAGAAAATGGTTCAATTAATAGACTTCATTGGAATTCATAAATAAGTTTCACTAGGTTTGATTCTGGAGTTCTAAATATTCCTTCTGCTAAGGATATAGAATTTGTTTTTTTCTAAGGAATTTCCCATAGGAGCCAAGTATTTTTGAAAGATTTTATAAGAGGTGGATGAACCAATTTTTTCTAAATATATTGATTTTGTTTTTGGGGGAATCATATATTGACTGCCATTGGGATTAGACGGGTATAACATAAATGGTTGATCATGGATTTCATGATGTTATGTTTTTCTGACCAATATGATTTTGGGTTGATTGAATGTTAAATGTATCAATTAGATCAATTATATAAGGTATTTTCTTGATGTGTAATTTTATAAATTTACAAGGAGTGTCATTAATACACTATAGGTACGTTTCCTTAGGTAATTCCAATGGTGGAGTTGCCTAATTTTGAAAGGGAAATTTAAATTAGAACCAATGGTAGAGTGAACCATAGAATGGATGATGTTTGATGTTATCATAAAATAGAATCTTTGGATAGAAGGTATTAGGTGAGGAATATATTTATGTTTCATCTTAGGATGTGATCATTGAGTTGTGTTTAAAAGTTCATATATGAAAAATTTAATGATGCCATTAAAGTTGTGATAGATTTCTAGAAATAAAACATGGCCCATTAAGTGATATTTCCATAAATGAATATGTATAGGGTTAGGTTAGTTGTTTCACAAAAATATTTGGATAATACATTCTAATTTAAGGAGGTTTCAACATCCCATGTTTTGGATGACTGAAAATTTTAACAGTAATTTGAGTATTCTTGATTGGTGGAAAGGATGAATCTTTAACTGTGACTCAGAATTTAAATATGATAATTGTAATATTCTAAACTACTATTTTTTGATGTGGATTCTGGAATAAGAGGCAAATTAAATGTTTGGATATTTATAAGTAGAACTGGGCTCCAAATTATAAATTATTGGGAGAAATATATGGGTTGTATGAATTGTTTATACCATGCAATCCCTTAGTAGAAGTCCTAGAGCCCAATAAGTTAGGTCACATGGTTTTCTAAACCACTGGGGGTGGGGTGGATGGTCATGGGATATGTATTTATTAAACTATATTGTTACTCACATTTTCTATTTCTGGTATTCCAAACTCTATGCCTAGCCTCATGGTTAGTCTCACATTACTAGATGAACCACCAAATTGGAAAATAGTTATCCCAAACCATGTAGGAAAACTATGTGGGGTATTTTTATTGGATAGTATGAGAAACATGATTGAAGCATGGTTAGAAATACCATTCAAACTAATTTTGATCGACATTATAGATAATGGGATGATTATCTCCCCTCTTCCTAATTTATTTATCCCCCCTCTCTCCATATTTCTCCCTCATCTCTCACATTCATATGATGCTTGACCTCAAAAATGCTCTCTAGTTTGGCATCCATGTATTACCCTCATCCGATATCATAAACTTTTTTCACCTTTTTTTGCATCTGAATAGAATGAATAAAATTCCAATTTTTTATTCTTTTATTTTACCTCAATATATGTATTAGGAAATCTATAATTTCCAATTTATAAATTTTTTGTTATTTTTAATATATTATTAATTGTGTAATTATATCTCGAATGAATCCCTAATATTGGATAAGTGGATCTTACTAATCATTAGGTATTTGATCTATACATTTTAATGAATGGTTTGGTTGTTTTATTTCCTGCAACTTCGAGCCACAAGATGGAATATTTGAGCATTACTCCATAAATGAGTATAATATAAAATAAAATTTTAAACTCTTATTTAATCATATTTTAAATAACCTGTAAATGGTCTAGTGGGGAAGCATCAACACGAACCACCCATATGGTGGATTTCATTCATCGATTATGATTTCACCACACATGGGGTCAGTTGAGATCAACCTATACATAAGGAATCAAAATTATATTAAATTAAATTTTATTGATTGAGTACCTTGGGTTGAACTAATGTAATTTATATACTAATTTAATAAGTATATGGATTAAATTAGACTTTTGGAATGGAATGTAGAATCTAATAACATATTCTAAATATGTTTTTATTTAAGGAAATAGTATAGGTATTTAAATATACCTCATTTTCGTATCTTGTATTTCAATAAAATTTTGAAATGAATGTGATTAATTAAATTAATATTTTAATGGTCACTATCATGGTACCATAAATTACTATTTGACTTATGTATTTTACATTGTATCACATTTATTGAATCAATGTATCTGACATTCTTAGACCAGCTTAGTCATGCTTATTGGGCTCTACCGAAGACATTAGTGAGTTTTCAATGGATGGGATACATGTTCTTGAAGTGGAATCTAGAGACATAATCCCTAGGATCCATGAACATATTTTTCTATATTATATCATGTTTTTTTGTAGGATATATATGGAATTGAATATGATGCCTTTTTTATTAACTGTAGCTCCATAATCATATATGTCTAATACATGATTTTATATTCATATTTTTTAAATTGTTTATAATTAATATGAAGGTATAGAACATAGATTGTGTGTTTCAATATATGCATTAATTCATCATTTATAGAATACTAATAATATCATTTTCTTTTATACGGTATTTTAATCACTTATATTTACAGCTTTATTCTTATTATATCTAAACATATTACATCCTATATTCACAAAAAAGATTTGTTTAAGATATTATTGTTGTTTCCCTAAATTTTATATATCAAACCATGGTTGGGATGCCAATTGGTACCCCTATAGACCTCATGTCCTTAGGTTCTTGATCATGGATTTTTTTACATGTTTGTGTCATTCTAGGATAAGATGTAGAAATGGAGAAGAGTATTATTATTGTACTTGTGATCATATTAGATATTCTGTTATGTGTTATGCATATTCTATTCCCTTTTTAGTCTAACTTTTTGTTTTATATTGTATGTTTTCATCCTTCTATATCATTTATTTTATAAATTACTTCTTGTTCATATGTAATGTTCATCCATGATCACTATAAGGCCCCAGCCTTAAACCTTACTTAATCTTGAGTTATTACAAGATTACACATTGAGGATCTTTTCGG
This sequence comes from Viscum album, assembly GCA_963277665.1. Taxonomy (NCBI): domain Eukaryota; kingdom Viridiplantae; phylum Streptophyta; class Magnoliopsida; order Santalales; family Viscaceae; genus Viscum; species Viscum album. The sequence continues at coordinate 68,862,086 of OY728128.1, forward strand.
GTTTAGGTATTTAGAGAATTAGATCATAAAACTTGCATTACATTCCACATATAAACAAAGTGGTTACATAAAGATAGTATTCTTCATTCCCATCAATGGAAACACATTTAAAATAAAACATGGATTATTTCTTGACACATCCTTGACTCTATCATCTTATCATGTACCATTCCCTTGACCTGTGAAAAACATTTCAAAATCTTGGGATGAGCATAAAAACTCAGTATGGGTTATAAAAAAAACATGGAAAGGAAACATGATTTCATATATACATAAGAATGAAATCATACTTTACCCATAAAACATAGGCACTTTAATATACCTCATAAAATCACGAATAAATCATAGAAATCATAAGACATAAAGGTAACTTGAGGCATTCATAACATTCTTACGTAGGGAGTAACCCTCTTGGTTACATTTGGAATACCCATCACAGTATATTCCCTAAAATCTCTTTGGAGAAACCTTAACGTTTCACTCCTTCGCGTTACCCAATGCATTGGAGAGCTATAACGGGCTCACCCTCCCTTAGTTTATCACGGAACCACCCGTCATCATAATAATGCCCAAGAACCATAACATAATCATATCAAATAAAACATGCATAAAGGAAACATAACATTTCCACATTTCAATCACGAGATATCAATACAACACATTGATATAATAAAAACATTATGAAAACCATTTTCAATACCCAAGTAAAACATGGTATTTATTTTTCTTTTAAAAAAATGAAGGTATGGCTTGTAGAGGATGCCGAAACTCAAATAACGGTTACGACGGCGGAGAAGTCGTTATCGCCGCATACGTACGACAAAAACATTCCCTTTTGTCGTTTAGTAAACGCTTCGTATAAAAAATATTCCTTTGAATAAACGTAAAAGTCAAAGGGGTTTATACACCATATAAAAGAAAGTTGTGTATAAAATAAAATATGCCTCAACGAAAGGAGATTGAGACGAAGTCCCATACCTCGTATCCGACTTGAACCGACCGTTCTTTAATCTCCTGAATAATAAACTTGAGTTAATCTCTACTTGCTTATGATTATTTTTCAAGTTCATTATTCCTTTTATACCATGTTATGAACATCATGTAATCAGTTAAGTTAATAATGTTCATTTTGTCTTTATTTGGTTCTTAAGTCAAAAATAGACTTCTTACACTTACATGTTGTTAATTTGCTCAAAGGTTCATTATATCCAGAATGGTATTCATGATGTAGATATCATATATGTCATATATATCCAGTACATACATGCATTTATAATATTACATAATTTAGAGGTAAGAAATGAAATGCACCGTTCATGGAGACGGTAAGCCGTACGTACGCATGAACGCTACATCCATTTCTATTTCATATTTTCTGGAATGAAATCATAATGATATAAGAGTATATTATAATTCCAGTATAATAACATATATAATATCATTAACTTTATCCTTTACACATCCCACATATGGTATTAACGAATCAAATCACTTTTAGGGGGCGGTAGTCCGCACTTCCTAAAATGAAGATATCGTGTTTACCCATAATGGATACCATAAAGGTATGCCCAAAATGAAAAAAAAGAAGCTTAAGGAAAACATAAACATATTATATATCATATATAAAAATAGTGACATCATAATGGCCACCTTTGAAGGTGTTAAATGAGTGTTGAACAATCATCGTTTCGGGAGGCAGAATTTCTCCATCCACGGAAACCGTATGTTATTTAACCATTTGATTTGTTGTGTGAGAGTGTAGCTCAAATAAATCATATAACAACATCCTAGTATATTTAAGATACTGTTGTTGTTACAAAAGAAGTAAATAAAAAGAGTTTAGGGGGTTGGAGAAGCAAAATAAAACAAATGAACATGAGAGAACGAATTACCTTAAAAAGTGTAACTCCTTTTGATTTGAGCCTAAAGGCTTCCTTTGAAAGGATTATGCCCAAAGGGAATCCTCTAGGATGAGGAGAGGGATGTGGACAGAGCAAATGGTCAGGGTTTGGCCGAGACAAAGGCTTGAAGAGTGTGTGAAATGAGGTAGAGGTGGGGTCCTTTTATAAGAGGAGAGGAGGGGCACTTTTGGAAAGTAAAGAAATATTACTTTATTTGAAAATGTGTTTCGGTTTCAAAAGGTCCCACATTGATATAATTAGTGGATAAGGTGATAATGGTTCGAAATCCACTCATCCAATTGGTTTTGGACATGTGTAGTTCATAGATGTTACATTATCTTTCTATTTTATTTAAATCGTCAAATAATGATGTCATCGCTGCATCATTATTATGTCATAAATAATTAAATTTATTTAATGTATAAAAATTATAAATAAACTACTATGATATAGGAAATCTTTTTAGCTTACCAATGACTATTTATAATCAAAAATTGGACCTGTATAACCCCAATTAAAAATTTCTTTCGTAAAACATATTATGTTTGTGTCATTTTCACTTTAACATTAAATAAAAAGTAATTTATGTCATTTCCCAACAAAAGTGGATCCATGGGGTCCCCAAGTTGACCCATGGAATTTCATGGTCTACCATGACACAACCAATGAGGTTGGGACATGTGTCTAGGTCATTTCATATTATTAAAGCCATATTTATACCTTAAACTACCCTAATTACCACTAATCGTGATTAAGAACTTAATAAGTTAATATTCACCAAAAAATTATTTTAATCTCATTGAAACACATTTTACTTCTTAATGACAACCATGTATGTCGGATTTTAAAAATTCAATACACATAAGTGGTAAACTTTCATTTAACTGAAAAATCAGTTTTCTTGATTACCACTTAGTGGTTTCACTATTCATCAAAAATTGAAGTTTTTCAGAAAATTACCAAAAATTCACCCTAAGCTATATTTGATATTCCGAATTCAAAAATGAAGTCTATTTTACAAAATTCAAATCATATAAGTCACATTAATTAATTTAATAATTAATTCCCGCTGCCAGAAAAAAATAGCGTGTTTTTATGAAACAATAAGTATCAAAAGATTGACACTAGTTTAAGTCCAATTTCAAAGTGAAATTGACTCCAATGACCACCATTGGATTAAATGGTAAAAATATATTCATATTACACATTAATACCAATTAAAATCATAATATAATCATATAAATAAATTAGATTAAAAAGCAGTTTTGATGTAAAATGCACTATTTTTCACTATTCATTAAAAAAATGAACATTGTCAGAAAAATACCAAAAATTCACACAAGGTAAATTTTGATGTCCCAATAATAAAGAATAAGTTTATTTTGACAAACATATTTTATAAAATTGTCAAAAGATAGATTCAAAAATGGTTTTCCATCAAAAGGCAGTAAAACAATCTTTTAAGAATATTAGTGTATTCCATGCATAAGATTGTATTTACTTTAATTTTAAGCCTCTATAACATTATCTTAATCATTAATAGACATAGATAAAAATATATATTATTCATTACTTACTTGGGATGTTACATCCTTCCCCCCTTTAGAAAATTTCGTCCCCGCAATTTATTTACTTATCGAATAAATGGGGGTACTTATCCCTCATTGCATTTTCAGATTCCCATGTTTCCCCTTCAATCATGTGGTTTTTCCACAAAAGCATTACCTGCATAATCACCTTATTCCGTAACACTTGCTCCATGTGGTCAGGAATATGGACCGGTTGTTCCTCATAAGATAGGTTCTCTTCCAGCTGAACTACCTCTGGCCTCAAAACATGAGATGGATCTGGCATATACTTTCTCAACATCGAAACGTGAAAAACATTGTCTACCTGAGATAAACTCGGAGGTAAAGCCACTCGGTATGCAACTGATCCAACTCTTTCCAGAATTTCATATTGTCCAATAAACCTTGGACTCAACTTTCATTTCTTACCAAATCTCATCACACTTTTCCAAGGAGAAACCTTGAGAAAAACATGATCACCTACCTCGAAAGATAGATCCTTCCTCCAGTTATCCGCATAACTCTTCTGCCTGCTCTGAGCTGTTCTCATGTGTTTCGGAATCAGCTGAACTTTTTCTGCCATCTCTTCTACCAATTCTGGTCCCATTAACTTTCTTTCACCCACTTCATCCCAGAAAGCTGGAGTTCGACACCGCTTCCCATATAATGCCTGAAATGGTGCCATCTGTATACTGGAATGGAAACTGTTATTATATGAAAACTCAACCAAAGAAAGATGGTGGTCCCAACTTCCCTGATAATCCATAGAACAAGCTCGTAGAATATCCTCCAATGTCTGAATTGTTCGTTCTGACTGCCCATCTGATTGAGGATGAAAAGCTGTACTAAAATTTAATTCAGTACCCAACGACTTCTGAAGGCCTTTCCAAAAGTTAGAAGTAAACCTGGGATCACGATCCGATAAAATGTAGAGAGGAACTCCATGTAACCTGACTATCTCTTTAAGATACAAACGGGAAAGTTGATCAAGAGATAAAGTATCTCGTATAGCAAGGAAATGAGCAGATTTGGTCAAGCGATCAACAATAACCCAGATTGCATTATTACCTCGAGATGTCTTCGGTAATCCAACAACAAAGTCCATGGATATATTCTCCCATTTCCACTCTGGCACTGGTAAAGGCTGAAGCATCCCTTTCGGTAACTGCCGCTCTGCTTTAACCTATTGACATGTCAAACACTTCACAGTAAAATCAGCAATATCTCTTTTCATTCCATCCCACCAGTAATAGTCCCGCAGATCTCTATACATCTTAGTACTGCCAGGATGAACTGAAAACGGATAACTATGAGCTTCACATAACAAATCTCTCTTCAAATGTGAATCACAAGGCACACACAATCTCTTCCCAAATCTCAAAACATAATCATTATCAATGTTGAATTCAGGCAACTTACCTTTCTGAACCAGCTCAACCTTTTTATGCAATTCACTATCTTGCTTCTGTGCCTGCTTGATTCTATCTGATAGAGATGATCTCACTGATACCTGAAACAAAACAGAAGGACTTCCTGCACCAACAACTTCTATGCCAAAGTTCATCAAATCCTTAACCAAAGGATCACGTTCCAAACGCAACCTTGTTAATGAAGCATTACTTTTTCGACTCAAAGCATCAGCCACTTTATTTTCTTTTCCCGGATGGTAATGAATTGTACAATCATAATCCTTGATTAATTCCAGCCATCTACTTTGTCTCATGTTTAACTCTTTTTGGGTTAATATATACTTTAAACTTTTGTGATCGGTATATATTTCACACATTACTCCATACAAATGATGCCTCCTAATTTTTAAAGCAAAAACAACAGCAGCTAATTCCAAATCATGTGTAGGGTAATTTACCTCATGAGTTTTCAACTGTCGTGAAGCATAAGCAATTACCTGATCATTCTGCATTAGGACGCAACCAAGTCCTTTCAATGAAGCATCATTGTATATAACAAACTCACCATTCCTGGAAGGTAGTGCCAAAACTGGAGCATTCACCAATCTTCTTTTTGAATTCCTGAAAACAATCATCACATTCTTTTGTCCAGATAAACTTAACACCCTTCTGAGTTAGCTTAGTCATTGGACTAGATAACCGTGAAAAATTCCTAACAAACCTTCGGTAATAGCCCGCCAAACCAAGGAAGCTACGAATCTCGGTTACATTTGTGGGTCTTGGCCATTCTTCCACAACTTTTGTTTTTGCAGGATCAACAGTTATCCCATCTTTAGAAACAATGTGACCATAGAAGGAAATTTGTTGCAACCAAAACTCACACCTACTGAATTTACCATACAGTTTCTTTTCTTTTAAGGTTTTCCAGATAACCCTTAAATGTTTTTCATGCTCCTCTTTACTTTTAGAAAACACCAAAATATCATCAATGAAAACCACCACAAACTTATCCAAGAACTCATGGAAAATTCTATTCATTATGTCCATGAATACAGCAGGTGCATTGGTTAGCCCAAAAGGCATTACTACAAATTCATAATGGCCATATCTCGTACGGAACGCGGTCTTCGGAATATCTTCCTCCTTTACCTTCAGCTGATGGTGCCCCGATCTCAAGTCAATCTTTGAAAAAAACTGAGCTCCCTAGAGCTGATCAAACAAATCATCGATATGAGGCAAAGGATATTTGTTCTTAACAGTGATATTATTCAAGGCTCTATAATCAATGCAAAGTCTCATAGAACCATCTTTATTTTTAACAAATAAAACAGGAGCACCCCATGGTGATGTGCAAGGTCTAATGAAACCTTTCTCTAATAAATCTTGCAATTGCTCCTTCAACTCTAAAAGTTCAATTTGTGCCATTCGATAAGGGGGTTTTGAAATTGGCTTAGCATCAGGAACTAAGTCAATAGTAAACTCAACTTCCCGATCTGGTATTATTCCAGGCAACTCATCAGGAAAAAAATCAGGATACTCATTTACCACTGTCACATCATTATTCTGAATAGTTCCTTTATTTTCAACAACGTGTGCAAGGTAACATTCATTTCCATCTTTTACAAGTTTCTCGGCCTCTTGATATGTTATCAAAAGTAAGGGTTCATTCTTGTAAACAAACTGAAAGTCTTTATGAAAAGAAACATCTTTAGCTCTACAGTCAATCTTAGCATGGTAAATAGAGAGCCAATCCATACCCAGGATAACATCAAACTCTACTAGAGGTAGAACAATAAGGTTTTCAAGTAGGTTCTTTCCACAGATAAGGATAGGAAGATTCTTATAAATTCTTTTTTCCTCGACACTTCCCCCAGGTGTTTTTACCAAAAGTTCAGGAGTCATTTGTTTAGATGGTATTCCCATTTTACTAGAATAGGTTTCAGAGATGAAAGAATGTGTAGACCCCGAATCAAACAACACACTGGCATAATCTGAAAAAACAAACAAAGCACCTGATACAACTTCATTTGATGGACCGACATCTACTGAATTAGTTGCAAAGGATTTCACCACCACTTTCTGCTTCCCATCACTCAAGCTCCTTGTCGGACACTCATTTTCATAGTGACCCATCTCATTGCACTTATAACATTTCACTAACTGTAAATCAAATTTGTTCTTACCTTCACCTTGATCCTTTTCAGTGCAATCACGAGCCTTATGTCCCATCTTACCACATCGGTAGCACTTTCCAGAATTCAGAAGACATTCCCCAGCATGCCTTTTGCCACATTTATCACAAACATGAAACTTAGTTCTCTTACCATCAGCCTTTTTTGAAGAATTCTTACCTTTCTCATGCCACCTCGGTCTCTTCTTCTGCTGGTTGTTATAGAAAACTTGGTCATCGGAGAACTCCATTTCCACCTTCTCAGCACATCTAACAAGCTTTTCATAACTTTTAAACTCACGAGAAGCTAATGCCCTTCGATACTTTGGCTTTAATCCTGAGTAAAAACGATTGATTTTACTATCAAGGTCCCGGATAAAATTTGGAGCATACCTTGCCAATCGAGTGAACCTTTCTTCATAGGCATCCACTGAGTCTTCCTCTTGCCTCAATTCCAAGAATTGCATTTCCATCCTAAGTCGAACAGCCTTAGGAAAATACTTCTCAAGAAACATACCTTTGAATTCATCCCAGTCAAGAGCATCAATCTCATCGGCGTCCCTGATATTTTTAACCATAGACCACCACTGATCTGCTTCGCCCTCCAAATGGTAAATAGAAAGACTAACCTTTTGATTGTCTGAAAACCCCATGACATCAAAAATCTTCTCTAGTGCTTTAATCCACCCTTCAGCTAGCACAGGGTCAGATGATCCTCTGAATGATGGTGGATGTTGCCTCATGAAATGTTCCACCACTGACATGTTCCTCTGCGGTTGTTCTGGCTGATCTCGTGCATGGATACCACCGCCATTTATCGCTTGAGTCAACTGCGCCATTACTGCAACAAACTGTTCAGTTCCAATTCCAACCATTTCTGGATGCTGATTTGGGAGGTTATTTCCTTCTGTATGCCTTCCTAGCAATGCTTCCCTGTTTCCTCTGCGGAAAACGATTATGAACAAACATGTCTTAGATGAAGCAACATGGTAAGCTTTAAATGCTATATCATTTCAAAAAACTATTTTTGGATAATCATTTAATAGAATTCTAACTCCTAAAGTTATCTAAACCGACCTCTGATACCAACTATAAGGCCCCAGCCTTAAACCTTACTTAATCTTGAGTTACTACAAGATTACACATTGAGGATCTTTTCGGGTTTAGAGTTTTAGAGAATTAGATCATAAAACTTGCATTACATTCCACATATAAAAAAAGTGGTTACATAAAGATAGTATTCTTCATTACCATCAATGGAAACACATTTAAAATAAAACATGGATTATTTCTTGACACATCCTTGACTCTATCATCTTATCATGTACCATTCCCTTGACATGTGAAAAACATTTCAAAATCTTGGGATGAGCATAAAAACTCAGTATGGGTTATAAAAAAAACATGGAAAGGAAACATGATTTCATATATACATAAGAATGAAATCATACTTTACCCATAAAACATAGGCACTCTAACATACCTCATAAAATCATGAATAAATCATAGAAATCATAAGACATAAAGGTAACTTGAGGCATTCATAACATTCTTACGTAGGGAGTAACCCTCTTGGTTACATTTGGAATACCCATCTCAGTATATTCCCTAAAATCACTTCGGAGAAACCTTAACGTTTCACTCCTTCGCGTTACCCAATGCATTGGAGAGCGATAACGGGCTCACCCGCCCTTAGTTTATCACGGAACCACCCTTCATCATAATAATGCCCAAGAACCATAACATAATCATATCACATAAAACATGCATAAAGGAAACATAACATTTCCACATTTCAATCACGAGATATCAATACAACACATTGATATAATAAAAACATTATGAAAACCATTATCAATACCAAAGTAAAACATGGTATTTATTTTTCTTTTAAAAAAAGAAGGTATGGCTTGTAGAGGAAGTCGAAACACAAATAACGGTTATGACGACGGAGAAGTCATTGTCGCCGCATACGTATGACAAAAACATTCCCTTTTGTCATTTAGTAAACGCATCGTATAAAAAATATTCCTTTGAATAAACGTAAAAGTCAAAGGGGTTTATACACCATATAAAAGAAAGTTGTGTATAAAATAAAATATGCGTCAACGAAAGGAGATTGAGACGAAGTCACATACCTCGTATCTGACTTGACCCGACCATTCTTTAATCTCCTGAATAATGAACTTGAGTTAATCTCTACTTGCTTATGAATCTTTTTCAAGTTCATTATTCCTTTTATACCATGTTATGAACATCATGTAATCAGTTAAGTTAATAATGTTCATTTTGACGGTATTTGGTTCTTAAGTCAAAAATAGACTTCTTACACTTACATGTTGTTAATTTGGTCAAAGGTTCATTATATCCAGAATGGTATTCATGATGTAGATATCATATATGTCATATATATCCAGTACATACAGCATTTATAATATTACATAATTTAGAGGTAAGAAATGAAATGCACCGTTCATGGAGACGGTAAGCCGTACGTACGCATGAACGCTACTTCCATTTCTATTTCATATTTTCTGGAATGAAATCATAATGATATAAGAGTATATTATAATTCCAGTATAATAACATATATAATATCATTAACTTTATCCTTTACACATCCCACATATGGTATTAACGAATCAAATCACTTTTAGGGGGCGGTAGTCCGCACTTCCTAAAATGAAGATATCGTGTTTACCCATAATGGAAACCATAAAGGTATGCCCAAAATGAAAAAAAACAGAAGATTAAGGAAAACATAAACATATTATATATCATATATAAAAATAGTGACATCATAATGGCCACCTTTGAAGGTGTTAGATGAGTGTTGAACAATCATCGTTTCGGGAGGCAGAATTTTGCCATCCACGGAAACCGTATGTTATTTAACCATTTGATGTAGTTGTGTGAGAGTGTAGCTCAAATAAATCATATAACAACATCCTAGTATATTGAAGATACTGGTGATGTTACAAAAGAAGTAAATAAAAAGAGTTTAGGGGGTTGCAGAAGCAAAATAAAACAAATGAACATGAGAGAACGAATTACCTTAAAAAGTGTAACTCCTTTTGATTTGAGCCTAAAGGCTTCCTTTGAAAGGATTCTTCCCAAAGGGAATCCTCTAGGATTAGGGGAGGGATTTGGAGAGAGAAAATGGGCAAGGGTTGGACGAGCCAAAGGCTTGAAGAGTGTGTGAAATGAGGTAGAGGTGGGGGCCTTTTATAAGAGGAGAGGAGGGGCACTTTTGGAAAGTAAAGAAATATTACTTTATTTGAAAATTTGTTTCGGTTTCAAAAAGTCCCACATTGATATAATTCGTGGATAAGGTGATAAGGGTTCGAAATCCACTCATCCAATTGGTTTTGGACATGTGTAGTTCATATATTTTACATTATCTTTCTATTTTATTTAAATTGTCAAATAATGATGTCATCGCTGCATCATTATTATGTCATAAATAATTAAATTTATTTAATGTCTAAAAATTATAAAAAAATACTATGATATAGGAAATCGTTTTATATTTCCAATGACTATTTATAATAAAAAACTGGACTTGTATAACCCCACTTAAAAATTGCTTTCGTAAAACATATTATGTTTGTGTCATTTTCACTTTAACATTAAATAAAAAGTAATTCATGTCATTTCCCAACAAAAGTGGATCCATGGGGTCCCCAAGTTGACCCATGGCATGTCATGGTTGGCCATGACACAAAAAAGGAGGTTGTGACATGTGTCTAGGACATTTCATATTATTAAAGCCTTATTTATACCTTAAACTACCCTAATTACCACTAATCACGATTAAGAACTTAATAAGTTACTATTCACCAAAAAATTATTTTATTCTCATTGAACCACATTTTACTTCTTAATGACAACCATGTATGTCGGATTTTCAAAATTCAATATACATTAGTGGTAAACTTTCATTTAACTGAAAAATCAGTTTTCTTGATTACCACTTAGTGGTTTCACTATTCATCAAAAATTGAAGTTTTTCAGAAAATTACCAAAAATTCACCCTAAGATATATTTGATATTCCGAATTCAAAAATGAAGTCTATTTTAAAAAATTCAAATCATATAAGTCACATTAATTAATTTAATAATTAATTCCCGCTGCCAGAGCAAATAGCATGTTTTTATGAAACAATAAGTATCAAAAGATTGACACCAGTTTAAGTCCAATTTCAAATCGAAATTGACTCCAATGACCACCATTGGATTAAATGGTAAAAATATATTCATATTAAACATTAAGACCAATTCAAAACATAATATAATCATATAAATAAATTAGATTAAAAAGCAGTTTTGATGTAAAATGCAGTATTTTTCACTATTCATTAAAAAAATGAACATTGTCAGAAAAATACCAAAAATTCACACAAGGTAAATTTTGATTTCCCAATAATAAAGAATAAGTTTATTTTGACAAACATATTTTATAAAATTTTCAAAATATAGATTCAAAAATGGTTTGCCATCAAAAGGGAGTAAAACAATCTTTTAAGAATATTAGTGTATTCCATGCATAAGATTGTATTTACTTTTATTTTAAGACTCTATAACACTATCTTAATCATTAATAGTCATAGATAAAAATATCTATTATTCATTACTTACTTGGGATGTTTCAATCACTCATTCCATTAAAATTGAAGATATATTGTTTTTTACGCTACATCATTAATTTAATATTTATTTTGTGGTATTTATGGATGATCTAGATGGTATTGTATCCCCAATGTACCAAATTTATACACTCAATGATAAAAAAATAGCCAGGACCCCCTCCCCACAATGTTTGCCTCTCCTGGGATGACATTGAGAGAAGAGAGAAAGTGACAACTGAGTCCCACCTCAAGCAGGCCATGGGTTAACAACTAGCACTGATTGTATAATAAACAAAATTATGGGAGGAATTAAACTCTAAGAGAACACATGAGATTGAGACAGATAATAGAGACATCGTCTAACTCCATCTCAAATTGAATTATAAAAGAATAACCAAGTAACAAAATGTAATTTTATTCAAGAACAACTATAATTGAATGGAAAATCATTATTTAACAAAAGAAAGTAAAGAAAATAGTTTCCAAAAATCTCAAACATCTCCCACTAATCCAAAAGCTAGTAGTAACCATCATGATCCCAATCCTTATCTGTATAACCTAAAAATAGTTTATATAAACATAGGGTGAGTGTAGAGTTATACAAAAGAAGATCCCCTACATAGCCTATCGTATATAATTAAAGATGACACGCTGAAGAAAAATGAAAAATATGTTAAACTAAATCATGACATAAACATTTATACTATGTTTCTAGCCTTACCATATCTAATCTGACAATGTATCTCACAATATATCATATAATAAAATAAATAATGTCAAGGGTACCCCTATACCACTTCCCTACTAGTTTTCTACTTTTCCCTAAAGTCACATGTTCTGTGTGTCTTTATCTAAAAGGATATCCCATAGAAACCTCGGTGAAGCTCCACCACATGATCCTCATTTACTGCCCACCATGTCCAAATTATAAAATGTAACCAGGTATTTTTTTGGAGGAACTGTAGACCTCATAACATGTATCACACATCAAGTATTATACCTCAATCCATCACATCCCAGTTACCATTTAAGGATCATCAATCCATAAAAATCTATAGAGATTTTGACACCATGAAAATATACATCGACTTCCCGATTACATACATTAAAGCCGTAGTACATTGGAAAATATGATATAAAAAACTTAATATATAAAAATTAAATATATTTTATACTAGAAAGATCATTCAATGATTTCTTCTCCATAACATGGGGAGATGAAACATAAAATGTGTGAAATAAAATGTTTAGTAAGGGTTTTTAAAGATGAATAAATAATGTATAAATGGAAATAATGCAACATTGAAAAGTAAATAAATTTTGACAGTATCCATTTAAATAACTAGATAGGGAAAATTCAATATTGTGAGGTAAGAAGTTGAAACACAAGTAATTTAGAAAATTAATTTTAAATTAAATATATTTATAGATATGTCAATGAAAAATAACATGGGTGAATAAAAAACGAAATATTTATGATGTAAAATCTTAATTATTGTAAAACATATATTTGGAATATGAGGACTTATACAGTCCAGATATATAATTAGAATAGTTTAAAACTACAGGTTGAAGCCTTCTTACTTTTAAAAACATAATCATCTCATGAGAACATGGTGATACATCATGGAGCTGTTAAAATTATGCACTCCCTCAATAATTTATCTTATTAATAATTAAACATATCGAATAATAAATTTTATCAATATAAAATTTTATTTTAAATTCTAATTATTGAATAAAATATACATATTTATGAATAATTCCCCAATCAATCAAATATCATTTAAAGTTAAAATTTTATGTGAAATGATATACTATTTTGGAAATGAAAATAATCGTTGTAAAAAAATAGGGATATTCATGTAAATTCACAATTAAAAATTATTAAAATGAAATGATTCTTTCTATATAATATTCACAATTACAAAAGTAGGTGATATTGAAATGATTATCATTAAGAACATTCTAATTTAGAATAATTATTAATCCTTCAAATGTTTCCTAAACCACACAGAAATAATTTAAATCATAATCTCCATGAATTTGTCACAATAAATGTAACATATGAGTTCATTAGAATAAGTATATTCAAGATATTATCTATCAATGGATAGTATATATGCCATATAAATGTGTTTTGGTTCATAACAAAAAATAAGTATAAATGTAATGTAAATTGAAACAAAATACCTTACCCTAACCTTCCATTTGTTGTGTGGACTTTATCCTCCATTATACTGGATTATTATATGTTAAATACATATAAAAATACACATATTCATAATACCATATATTAACTCCTTGTAGTGTCTTATTACCCATTCGTTTACATTAATTTTATAATTTCACTATTTCTGTTGTTGACTAACTGAAAATTAAATTTTTTTATTCAAAAATCTTAAGAAAAAAAGTGAAAAACCATACATGACTCCACGAAATAAAAAAACATATCACCATGGAAAAAAAATTGGCCAAAAAACAGCAATCCATCATAGAATTTCCACAACTATACATCAAATACAATAAGATTAGTTTCGTCCTACACCTCCAAATTGGAAAACTATCACGTGCATGAATACCTGCGCTTGGAACTGATGGAAAACCCATACCCTCTCAAACTTCCAAATCTGTAGCGAAGACGAAGAGAAACCCTCAGTTATAAACCCCCAATGGAGAAACCCCTAGTGAGACAGTTTCTATGACCCACAACCCTTGAACTTGTGATGACCCAAAGATTCCCAATAACAAAATATAATTCCATTGATTCAACACATTCAACTAGCACCTCCATTATTTCAAATAATTCAATAAATAAAATTAAAAACCCAAAAAAAGACCAGTGAGAAGATGATTTGAAAACCCCCAATATACTTTCATTCCTCATCTACAATTTCAGGTCCTTATTTCCTTCTACAAACCCATATAACAACACATAATTCAAGAGATTCATGAACCAAACACCGATTCACACATTTAAACCATCAATGCATACACGAACATCAAAAAATTCAAAACCAGAATGCTTCCAAATGCCATAATTCCTCAAAAGTAGTTAATCCAAACCGAAAAATACAGATCCCCCAACTGAATCTCAAAATGTAACACAATAATAAATGAAAACAACCAAGAAATCAACAAACCAACACCAAAGATATGACCTCCCAAATCAGAGCTCACAAGAAGATTACCTCGCCACATGTCAACCATAGAACCCAATGCTACCTTCATATACACAGATAAGGACCATATAAAACCAACATAATCACATATTACACCATATGTAGTGACAAAAAATATAACCAAAATATAAAACTAAAACCCTATACCAACAACACGCCACCGAGGAATCCCTATCCAACAAAAAGGTTAGGGACAAAAGAGACCAGAAACGATTAGGTTTTCCAAAGAGAAAGAGCCCAAACAATGCATCCC
Source organism: Viscum album (assembly GCA_963277665.1). NCBI lineage: Eukaryota > Viridiplantae > Streptophyta > Magnoliopsida > Santalales > Viscaceae > Viscum > Viscum album. The sequence goes on from OY728128.1 coordinate 68,877,197, forward strand.
TTGAAAGAGACCAACCACTGTAAACATGTCGATCGGATGCACCGAAGCGAGGACTATAGTCTACCTAAGATGGGATAAAATAAGGTAGCACTGGAAGAAAACGAAAAGTCGTAGAGCCCATAATGGGCTCATCCCTAGTGTTAATTTCCAAATTTTCACATATATGTTTTTACTTTTCATTTTCCTCTACTATTAATTAGACAATTTTTTAATGATATAAACCATTTAAAATATGAATTAGATATATTTTATATATATAGTAAATATGTATTTGGAATAATATATAATGTTTGTACATAAAAATGGAATTCACCATTCATAGAGATGACAAACCATACGTACCCATTGATAATACATTTATTTATTATTTAAGGAATTATAAATAAATTTTATATGTATATTTTAATTCTAGTATCCTGTATATTATATATATAATACATATTATTATTAATACTATCATTTATACATTCCATGTATGGCATGAATGAGTCACATCACATTGATGGGCAGTAGTCTACATTTCCTCAAATGAAATTATCATATTTATAAAAATAAAATGCCTATATGTATTTTATAAATAGAAAATAGTAAAAGACTAAAGAAATTATAAATAGAATTTATATATTATATAATCATAGTTCCCATCACAATGTCTGGTTTGAGATTTGGTAAATGAAAAATGAACAATATCATTTTGTGAGGTCGTTGTTCACCATACATAGAAACAATATATTTTTTAAGAAATATATTGAGGTGTGTGTAAGTGTAGTTAGAAAAAATAACCAAAAAATTGTATATTTGTGATATTTTTTGTAATTTAATAATTTAATAGTAATATTATAGGTAGTGGATAATAAAATGAATCAACATTGATTGTAGGAAAATTTTACATTAATATTGGGTAAAACTATTTGGTTTATTCCAAAGGCATAACTTGGATGTATTTATAACCAAAATGAGGATCCATTGCCTTGGGGAAAAAGTTGTTAAGTCAAAAGTCTTCTTTTGACTTCTATATCATGTTTTGGAAATCACAAATGTATTCTATCATATGTTTGTAAATTAAAAATTGTCTTTTATCATGTTTATAGTATCGTACAATGTTGATCATACTGACCATATCGTATCGTACTGACTCTGTCAATCGTACCATACTGACTCTGTCAATCGTACCATACTGACTCTATCAATCGTATCGTACTGACTCTGTCAATCGTATCGTACTGACTCTGTCAATCGTATCGTACTGACTCTGCTATTCAAATGATCATTATTTGTTTTGGTACTTAGTCAAAAAAACTCACTACATATGAATCGTACTCATGTTTTTCATTTCTATATATCTCTTGTCCTAACAAAACGATGTCGTTGAGTTAGTTACAAACTAATCAAAACGATGTCGTGCTTTCTATTTCAATATGACCGTTGGAGGCAATATGACCGTTGGAACCCGAGGCCTATAAATAGGAGGTCATTTGAAGGTGAGAGAATAACGATGAACAAAGAGAACGAATGAAGAGACTCTGTGAACTACCAAGATTCTAGAGAGAGACACTGCGACTTCACTTATCTGCCTTGTGTGTCCGATCATCGTATCGAGGGATTTCAAATAATTGAAAGACAGAGGTGCCGATTACATGCAAAATCGAGGGCTGCCGGGGATAGGCAGACAGACGTGCCGATCATCGTATCGAGGGCTCACCAAGGTGTTGGTGAGACAACCCTTTTATCCTAGGTGAAAGGATAACCCTTCTATTTGGGTTAAAAGAATTGTAATACTTTTACATTTCCGCTGTTACTTGTATTAGAAAGGGATTTGTATTGTTTCCTTTCTTGATTTGATATTCAATTGAAATTGTTTCAATTACAATCATTCTATTACTTTTTGTATTGATTGATTCTATACGCTTTAAGGTAGAATCATTCATCTTTTGTATTACTCTGATTATTGTGTTCACCTTGAATACAATTGTTTTACACTACATTAGTATTACAATACATCATACCATTTATATTCAATACAATTGTGGGTGTTTGTATTTGAATTAGATTAAGATCTTTTAAACTAATCTCTTTGTTGCTAAAACTCAATGGTTTTTAAAACTACAATTCACCCCCACCCTCTTGTATTGTTCCATCTAATAGACATATATATCTACTATTCGATCCAACAATTGGTATCAGAGGAGGTTTTCCACTGATTTGTATTACTAGCCTTTTTTTCTTATTACTATCTTGAATACTTACTACAGTAACGTGTGGTGTGGAAAAGTTGTTTTTGTTGTATTAGATGGAAGGAATGAATATCGGGTCAATAGATAATCTGAATCCATATAGACCACCGGTCTTTGATGGGAATGATTATGAGTATTGGAGAGATCGTATGAAGAATTTCGTTATCAATACTGGTGTAGAAAATTTTATTATGCTTACTGGGGGTTACAAAATTCCTGACAAAGAAGTTAGTACTTTTACCAACCAAGAGAAGCAAGAATATCAACTAAATTACAAGGTACGCAATACTTTATTATCCTCTATGACCAGGAATATATATAGTCAGATATCTTCATGTGAAGCAGCCAACTGTATTTGGAAGAAATTAGAAGTTACTCATTTTGGTACATCCAAGTTTATAGAAACAAGGAGAGCAATGCTTCAAGCAGAGTATCATGGATTTGTTTTTCCTTATGGAGAGCCAGTATGTAAAGTGCAACAAAGGTTTATGAAAATTGTAAACAGCTTACAATCTATTGGAGAAAAAGGTCTTGATGATTAAGCTCTTGTTGATAAGATTATAGATATTATGCCAAATGAATGGGAGTCAAAAAGGGCAGTTATTGATGAAAATAGAAAAGTTTCCCAGATTACTCTTGATGAACTCTTTGGAACTCTTCTACAGCATGAGACAAGAATGAAGAGAGATGCTGATTTCAACAAGAAGAAGAATGGGAATGGAAGTGTAGCTTTTGCATCTAAAGCCAAAACACCTGAAAGGCTTACAAGGTCTAAATCCACGAAAGTTGTTGTATCTGATTCAAGTGATTGTAATCTTTCGGATAATGAATTAGCCAATCTTGCTCGAAGGATGAACAAGATTGTGGGAAAGAAAGACTTCCAATATAGATTCAAAAAGAAAGATAGGAAGGATAGGAAAGATTCAGAGGTAACTTGTTATGAATGCAAGAAAGCAGGACATATAAGGCTTGATTGTCCTTTACTGAAGAGGAAAGATAGAAAAGAGAAGCACTCTGAAAGAAACAAGAAAAGGTTTTATAATACAAAGAAAGTCTTGAAAGAAAATGATACTTGGAGTGCAAGTGGTAGTGATTCCTCAGATGATTCTTCAGAATATGAGACATCAGGACAATGAAATATTGGTCTTCTAGCCAAACTAGCAATTGATGATCATTGTCTCATGGCTAAGGTACATAGTGCTGAAGCTATTTCAAATGTCTCTTTAAATACAAATTATATTGATAATAGATATTATGAATCTTCAAATGATGAATCTTCATCATCAGAAGATGATACATTACCTTCTTTTGAAGAGGTCTCTAGATTTTCTAAGTTACATGAAATTGAAAATTCTAAACTCAAAAAGAGATTTGAAAAAGCAAATTCTAGAATTTCTATTTTGACTAAAGAAGTATCAGATCTTTCTAAAGATCTTGATGTGAAAACTTCTGAATTTGAAAGTATTTTAAAAACCCTTGAAAATGTTAAATCTGATAAGGATAAACTTTCTAAGGATCTTGAAACTTTAATTTCGAAGAAAAACATTTTAGAGCCTAATTCTAGTTCTAATTCAAATGTTTTAGAAAATAAGAATTTGGTTTTAAAACTAAAGTAAGAGATTTTATCTTTAAAAAAGTGTTTTTCAAACTTTACTCATGGAAAAGAAAACGTTGATAGAATGTATTCTCAAATTAGACCTTTGAGAAATCGTTCTGGTCTTGGTTATACTTATTCCTAACCTGTTTTTTGCAATAACTATTTTGTTCCTCAAAAAACCATTTTCTGTTCCAAATGTCAATGTGGTGGACATTGGAGAACAGATTGTTCTCATAAAAAAACTCAATCTTTAGGATTTCATAAATCTCATTTTTAAAAACAAATGTGGATTCCTAAAATTCTTTTATCTAACCCTTCTTGATCCAAACAAGTTTGGATTCCGAAAATCTAATTGTTTCTTTTTCAGGAAAACGAGAAGTGTACCAATAAGAAAATTTGGTACATTGATAGTGGTTGTTCTCGACACATGACTGGAAACAAATTTTTTTTTCAAAAGGTTATCAAAACAAAAGGTGGAAAAGTTACCTACAGAGATAATGCCCAAGGAAATATTGTTGGTATAGGTAATATTGTTTTTCTTGGAAAAGTTCTTATTTCAAATGTTTTGTTTGTTAAAGGTCTTAGGCGCAATCTCATCAGCATAAGTCAATTTTGTGATGAAGGTTACCTTGTGAATTTTAGAAATGATAAGTGTCTAGTTCACAATTCCAAGGATGAGTTCATTCTATCTGCCCATAGGCAAGAGAATGATTACACTATTAACATAGAAGACATTAGGAACCAAAACATACCTTGTTTAAGTGTAATAGAAGACCAATCGTGGCTATGGCATAGGAGACTAGGACACTGTAATTTGAGAAACCTAAGTAAACTCTCAAAGAAAGGACTTGTAAAAGGGCTACCGGATCTTAGATATGATTCTTCAAAAGTCTGTGATCCTTGTCAATTTGGAAAACAACATAAAACTAGCTTTAAATCAATTAATGAAGTCTTAACTTCTAATGCATTACAGCTTGTGCATATGGATCTGTTTGGTCCTTCACAATCTGGAAGCATTGGAGGCAAATACTATGTATTTGTTTTAGTCTATGACTTTACTAGATTTACATGGGTCTACTTTCTCACAAAGAAATCTGACGCCTTTTACTATTTCAAAACTTTTAGAGCCCAAGTTAAAAATTAGAAAAACCTACCATTGATAACTATTCATAGTGATCATGGTGGTGAATTTCAAAACTCAGATTTTGAAACTTTTTGTAGTAAGAAAGGTATTACTCCCAATTTCTCAGCTCCAAGAACTCCTCAGCAAAATGGTGTTGTTGAAAGAAGAAATCGTATTCTTCAGGAAATGACTCGAACCATGTTGAGTGAATACTCAATTGCTAAGCACTTTTGGGCAGAAGCTGTTAGTACTGCTTGTTATACTATGAATCATTTTTTAACTAGACCATTTCATAATAAAACCCCTTATGAGTTATGGATTGGCCGAAAACCTAAAATTTCATACTTCAATGTTTTTTGATGCAAAGTATTCATTCTGAATACAAAAGACAATCTCCACAAATTTACACCAAAATTTGATGAAGGAATCTTTCTAGGATATTCTACAACCTCTAAGGCTTATAGAGTTTTCAATAAAAACACTTTTACAGTTGAGGAAATAGTACATGTAAAATTAGATGAAACTGATCCTTTTGTTTTCAACCAACCCAATCCTACATCCTCGGATGTGTTTTCTAAAAATGTTTATCAACTTTTATTAGAAGAGCATTCTGATAAGGAAAATGTTCAAGAATATATTCCTGAAACATTTACCACAGAAGATTTTCTACCATATGTTGATGAACAGGTTTTACAAAACACAAATAAATTGTTTCTTAGGAATCATCCCAGTGATAACATCATTGGTGATATAAATAAACCTGTAAGGACCAGAAATTCCTTAAGAAATGAAATAGAACATCTTTCTTTTCATTCCCAATTTGAACCAAAAAGTCCAAGTGAGGCCTTAGGTGATAATGATTGGATCAAAGCAATGCAAGATGAACTAAATGAATTTGAAAGGAATCAAGTCTGTACTTTAGTTGAAAGACCTAAAGAAACAACTGTGATTGGTGTAAAATGGGTTTTCAAAAACAAGTGTGATGAAAATGGATTCATTGTAAGAAATAAAGAAAGACTTGTTGCTAAAGGCTATAATCAACAAGAGGGAATAGACTATGAAGAAACATATGCTCCTGTAGCTATACTTGAATCTATTTGTATTCTATTAGCCTTCGCAGCATATTTCAATTTCAAACTATTTCAAATGGATGTCAAATGTTCTTTTCTAAATGGTTTTGTTCAAGAAGAAGTTTTTGTAGAACAACATCCTGGTTTTCAAGACCCAAAACACCCTGATCATGTTTTAAACTTACCAAGTATCTATATGGTCTTAACAAGTCCCTAGAGCATGGTATGATAGTCTTACAAGATTTCTTTTACAAAACAATTATTCAAAAGGTACAGCAGATCCAACCCTTTTTATCAAAATGGAAAACAAAAATGTTTTGATTGATCAAATCTATGTTGATAACAACATATTTGGATCAACTCAGAAATCTTTAACTGATTCTTTTGCAAACTTAATGAATTCTGAGTTTGAAATGAGTATGATGGGTGAGTTAACATTCTTTCTAGGTTTTCAAATTTCTCAAAAACCAGAAGGAACTTATATATCTCAACATAAGTATATTAATGACTTACTCAAAAAGTATAGATTTGACAAAACTAAAAGTATTAGCACCCCAATTAGCACCTCAAATACTCTTGATCTTGATGAAACTGGGAAACCAGTAGATCAAACAAATTTTAGAGGTATGATAGGGAGTTTGCTATACTTGACAGCTAGTCGACCCGACTTGATGTTTTCTGTATGCTTATTTGCAAGATATCAATCTAATCCAAACGAGTCTCACTTAAAAGCCGTAAAGAGAATCTTTCGGTATTTAATAGACACTATGGATTTAGGTATTTTCTACTCTTCTGGAAATGATTTTGTTTTAAAAAGATTTTCAGATGCTGACTTTGGTGGTTGTAGAATGGATAGAAAAAGTACATCTGGAACATGTCATTTCTTAGGAGACTCTTTGGTTTCTTGGTCTTGCAAGAAACAACACTCAGTAGCACTCTCCACTGCTGAAGCTGAATATATAGCAGCTGGAAGTTGCTGTGCTCAAGTATTATGGATGCAGAATACACTCACTGACTATGGTTTGAGTTTCTCCAAAACTCAAATTCTTTGTGACAATACAAGTGCCATAGATCTTAGTAAAAACCCAGCACATCACTGTCGTGCAAAACACATAGATGTTAGGCATCACTTTCTTAGGGATCACACACAAAAAGGAGATATTGTTTTATAATTCATCGGAACGCAAGAACAACTTGCTGACATTTTTTCAAAACCTTTACCTTCCGATAGATTTGAATATATAAAACAGAATCTAGGAATGATTACATTAAAATAATCATTCATATCTACTTACTGTTTTACATCTCTCCAAATGGTAAGAAACTCCTCTTAGAAAGGGGGAGGACATTTCTTTTTGTCTTTATGTTTATTTTATCTTCTGTTCTTTAACTATTTACTCTTTGGATTGTGTATTTTTTCCCTGTTTATCGTATTGACAGTTTTATCGTTTCGTTCATTTTTTTTTTCTGTTTATAGTATTGACAGTTTTATCATTTCGTTCATTTTTTTTCTGTTTATCGTATTGACAGTTTTATCGTTTTGTTCATTTTTCCTGTTTATCGTATTAACAGTTTTATAGTATCATTTACTATCGACCGATCATGGTAATCAAATTCTTTCCCATCGTATCGACTGATGATGGTAATCAAATTTTTTTCCATCATATCGACCGATGATGGTAATCAAATTCTTTTCCATCATATCGACCGATGATGGTATTGAAATTCTTTTCCATCGTACCAATCAATCAATATTATTGAATCGACCGATGATGGTATTGAATTTCTATTCCATCGTACAAATCAATCAATAGTATTGAATCGACCGATGATGGTATTGAATTTCTTTTCCATCGTATCAATAGTTTTGTATCGACCGATGATGGTAATGATTTTATTTTCTATTGAATCGACTGATGATGGTATTGAGATTGTTTTCCATCGTACTATCAGTTCATGGTAACGAGATTTTTTTCCATCGTACTATCAGTTCATGGTAACAAGATTGTTTTCCATCGTATTGTCAATTCTTGGTAACAAGATTGTTTCCTATCGTACGGTCTGTTCATAGTAATGACTTTGATTTCCATCGGCATGATGATTTTTTTCTTTTGCTTGTATTTTCTTTTAATTTCTATAAAAACCAACAATTACCTTACATTCTCCGACAGGTATTCTTTTTCATTTTTTTTAAAAAAAATTTCCTTTGTTTTAATCCTAACCATTGATCTGGTTTTCACTAATCTTGACCATAGAAGATCAATGGTCATCCTTTTTCGACCGTAGAAGATCAACGGTCACCTCTTTATCGCCTATAAATACCCCCCTCCCCTCCCCAAACCCACATTGGTTTTTCAGGATTTCAGGCGAAGCTCTGCTCCACCAGCTATAAATCATCGTACGATTTTCTCATCGGTAGAACCTTTATGTCTCAATCCTCTGCTAATACTCCCGCCGAAATGTCTTCAAAGACTTTCATAGAGAAAGACTTTAACAGAGAAAGGTTAGTATCTCGAGAATTTTTTGATACGTATGATTCTACAATTAGGAGGATCATTTTGTTTCAAGGATGGGAACATCTGTGTGTTGAAAATCCTGATTCTCAAGATCCGGTTCTTTTTAATGAAGTTTGTCAGTTTTACAAAACCGTTTCTTTCGAAATAGACATGACTATAAACATTGCTGTGTACGATAGAAAATTGTCTATGTCTGTGAAACAAGCGGCACATTTTCTAAATGTTTCTGTAGAAGGGGATTCTTTCTGTCCATCGCATAAACTACCCAAGGAAGTTGGTACGTTTAATAGAGAAAGTGCTGAAAAGACATTGTTTGTTATTAATGAAGAAAAGAGAAAAGTATCTCATCTTTCTCCGGACAATCGTTTTGTCACTTTATGGATGCAAGGTTTTCTTATCCCATGGAAAGGGGATAGAGAAACTCTGAAAGATTCTGATATCTTTATGCTCGACTATCTTGTAAATATGAGGAAAGTAAATCTCATGGGATATGTTTTTGAAACAATTAAGAATGTCAAGACAGGAGGGATTAAGTCCCAGATGATTATGTATTCGGCTATCCTTATGAAATTAATTCTTGAGAGTATGAAGTTTTGTAACATTACTTTGAAAGGAAAACCCATGGATTTGAGGCCATCATGGATTAGTAAGAGTACGATGAAAAAGCTGAATGTTTGTTTTGATCCAAATTCAAAAGTTTTTGTCAGAGATGAGGAAGCTGAATTGGCTCAGAATCAATCGGTATGCCAGCCAAAGACATTCAATCTACCGATGTTACTCAAAAGTCTGATCCGCAAACCAGTTCAAAGCTGAAGAAGAAGCCAAGGTACAGTAAGGAAGTTGTAGAAAAATGGAGAAAGGATAAGGAACAGATAATGGAAGGTGATCTGACGTTTGGTCTTGACCCTGCTAAGGCCTTTGCAGAAAGAGTAAGGGTAGAAGAAACCATTCAGGCTGAAAAGAAGAAGAAGGTTCTTTTGAAAAGAAAGGCTCAGGACTTTGATGTCTCTAAAGTCTTGAAAGCGGTTGAGGATGTCAGTGCCCAATTAACTGAAGAAGTGCACCAAGAGCCCATCGTACAGTGTTTCCCTGAGGAAGGAAAACAAAAACAAGTGATGGAAGAGATAGAAGAAGTGGAAGAAGAAGAAGGATACTTTCTTTTAGAATTTCTTCAAAGTTCAAAGAAGAGTAGAGAGGAATCTGTTCAAAAGCTGAGTGATGGTGTTCAACAAACTCCTTATGCCGATCAAGCTCGATCTCCGGACAGAATGTCATCTCAAGAAAAGAAAGGTGCTCAATCCTCTCATTCTGATAAAGTTGTTGTCATTAGTGACAAAGTTGAAGAAGAAGGAAAGCAGAAAGAAAAAGCAAAAGGGAAACAACCAGTTGTTGATTCAAGCAGATCATATGAACTAGCATTGTACGATGAAGATACTGATTCAGAGCATACAATCTCTCTCAAGAAAATTGATTACATTTTTCATGTTTTAAGAAGAGTTGAGAAGACTATTCCTTATTTCCTGAGGTTGGAAGGAATGATTGATTTTATTACTGACAATCAAAAGAAGAAATTTGGCTCTGTAAAAGAATTGAGGAAGAAATTTTTGTCAGTAGAAGCTGATTTGAAAGTTCTATCATAATGTTCGGTTGCTCATAAGAAGGCATGCAATAAGATGACCAAGTGGTCGTACAAAACAGAGAGCTCAATCAATGATCATGAGATAGCAATTGAAGATATAAAAAGGTTATCAAATGAGCTTGCAATTTCTTTCAACAAGCTTGACAGAGAAACGGTTGAAAGGTTGAATCTTTTGTCTTCTCAAAGAGCCGATGTTCCTTAAGTGAAAGATTTTCAAGAGAGAATGTATGTTTTTCAATCTGAATTCTCGAAGGTTTCAACTTTCAAAGATGAAATGGTTTTGCTGAAGAATCAAAATTCTATGTTATCCAAAGATAACAAGAATCTACAAACAGAATTGATACCCTTGAAGAAGTAATCAGAGTCCAGGAGGAGACTATCAGAAATCATGATCAGATATTTTCGGATCAACAAGAGCTTCTCAAAACTCAGGGTGAATCAATTTCTGAAGACAAGAAGGAGATCAAGAAGATGAAATCTGTTCTTCATGAGCATACAGAGAATGAGAAGGAAAGAGAAAAAAAATGATTGTTGTATTTTTTTTCTTTTGGAATTTGTCTTTGTTTTGTAATGACTCTTATGGTCCTTTTCTTTTATCTTTTCTCTTGTATTGCTTTACTAACTCTTTCAGACAATTCAAGATTACTCCTTTATTTTGTAAATCACAAAGGGGGAGAATGTTTACAAAGGGGAGAATTTTTTACAAAGGGGTAGAATGCTTTACAATGCTCTTAAGGAAAAACTACGAATACAATCCTTAGGAAAGTCCATACCTAAGGGGGAGTTAGTTTTATTCAATTTCTTATTCATAAGAGTTTTCAATAACTCAGGGGGAGATAAGTATTTCTTGTTACATTTACTTTGTGTGTTGTGCTTTCCAAAAAGGGGGAGATTTTTAAGTCAAAAGTCTTCTTTTGACTTCTATATCATGTTTTGGAAATCACAACTGTATTCTATCATATGTTTGTAAATTACAAATTGTCTTTTATCATGTTTATCGTATCGTACAATGTTGATCATACTGACCATATCGTATCGTACTGACTCTGTCAATCGTACCATACTGACTCCGTCAATCGTACCATACTGACTCTGTCAATCGTATCGTACTGACTCTGTCAATCGTATCGTACTGACTCTGTCAATCGTATCGTACTGACTCTGCTATTCAAATGATAATTATTTGTTTTGGTACTTAGTCAAAAACACTCACTACATATGAATCGTACTCATGTTTTTCATTTCTATATATCTCTTGTCCTAACAAAATGATGTCGTTGAGTTAGTTACAAACTAATCAAAACGATGTCATGCTTTCTGTTTCAATATGACCGTTGGAGGCAATATGACCGTTGGAACCCGAGGCCTATAAATAGGAGGTCATTTGAATCTGAGAGAATAACGATGAAAAAAGAGAACGAATGAAGAGACTCTGTGAACTACCAAGATTCTAGAGAGAGACACTGTGACTTCTCTCATCTGCCTTGTGCGTTCGATCATCGTATCGAGGGATTTCAAGTAATTGAAAGACAGAGGTGCCAATTACCTGCAAAATCGAGGGCTGCCGGGGATAGGCAGATAGACGTGTCGATCATCGTATCGAGGGCTGCCGGGGATAGGCAGACAGACGTTCCGATCATCGTATCGAGGGATCACCAAGGTGTTGGTGAGACAGACCTTTTATCCTAGGTGAAAGGATAACCCTTCTCTTTGGGTTAAAAGAATTTTAAAACTTTTACAATTCCGCTGTTACTTGTATTAGAAAGGGATTTGTATTGTTTCCTTTCTTCTTTACATATTCAATTGTAATTGTTTCAATTACAATCATTCTATTACTTTTTCTATTGATTGATTCTATACGCTTTAAGGTAGAATCATTCATCTTTTGTATTACTCTGATTATTGTGTTCACCTTGAATAAAATTGTTTTACACTACATTAGTATTACAATACATCATACCTTTTATATTCAATACAATTGCGGGTGTTTGTATTTGTATTAGTTTAAGATCTTTTAAACTAATCTCTTTGTTGCTAAAACTCAAAGGTTTTTAAACCTACAATTCACCCCCCCTCTTGTATTGTTACATCTAATAGACATATATATCTACTATTCGATCCAACAAAAGTTTTGGAAGCTATTTTGGTAGATATTGGATGAGAATATTTGTTTTGAGAGTTTTGATTAATGGGATGAAGTGGTATCAATTTATTGTGGAGGAGGAGTGCCACCTTTGTAATGTTTTGGGAAAAATAATTCTCTCCACAACATTCATTATGAACATGGATAAAATAATAGAATCAATTTTATTAAAAAGGATATGGTAAACAAATGTCCATAGAATACCTTTGGGACTAGTGTATATGTCATTTTGGGCTTTAAGGATAAGGCTTAATCCCTTATTATTATTAATTTAATCATAATAAATAATATTAATACCTAAGATAATCTTATTATACAAAAAAATAAGCTATAAAAAATAAGGGAAGATATATTAAGAGGGGATTTTGGTTGATATGTGTGGAACCATATGGGTTTCTATATGTGTCCAACTAAGAAGACGTGTTTCCCTTTTATTAGATTGGGGAGGAGCACTCATGGAATTTCATGAAATATTATTTCAATGTTAACTAATATTGATCTCCAGGTTCCTCCAAAATCACAACATAAAAAATAAATATGATTATCAGTCTTGGAAAATTCATAAAAATATTTTTGGGAACGTTTGTATTCAATTTTAAACATTATATATTTTTCTAATTCCTAATTATCCAATTTAATGCAAGCCGTAGTGAAAATGTTTTTACTATTTGAAAGTCAACATTGTAATAATAACTAGAAAATAAAATCTAAATTGACAATGGAGTATATTATAAATCATATTTTAATCATGTTGAAAAGTTTTATATTTTTAGTAATTTTATATCATTTAATAAAATATTATTTCTTATAAAATATTATTAATATCAAATTTTAGAACACTTCCTTATATTAAATTCAATAACATCATAATAAAATTAATTAATAACCAAATTTATTTCATAAAATATAAATTCCATTATATTAATCATTAAATCAGTTAATCATATTAATTAACCCAAATTATATTACTTGTAATATTTTTAATATAATTAATTTTATTTTTACCTTAATAGCATAATTATTGTTTCACAATTGTGTATGCATTTTAGTAGTTATTTATTAACTAATATTTAAAAATAAATTTATATGATGAAGAAAAATATTTTATATTTAGAAATAATATTTATAATCAAGAATTTAATATTATTATTCCCTTGATAAAAAAGAGTTATATTTATTTAATACTATAGTATGACATTTTTAACTTTTCAAAACATAAATTATTATAAGGTTTATAGTCACATAAATATATAAATAATGATATATAAAATAATCATGGATGATTGTGGAAGAAATTTCATCATACATTAAAATCTATTATAGTGATAGGGTCATTTTCAAATCCTTATCAAATGGTTTTTAAACATTAATTATCATATGTTCCCTTTATAGTGGTAATAAAAAATTTTATGGAAGCTATTCATAATGAAAAAAATAAAACTGACATGTAAACCAAATTTTGACCCCATGATTCTATGTATGGTGTTTATTCTCATGATTCAAAAAACATTATTTACATAATTTAATCTTCAATTAAACAATAAATATTACATAAAAAATGATTTCTTAGAAAAATATACTTTTTATGTACAACAAATTTTAATACGAACTCCAAGTATAAATTTCATTTTTAAAAATTACGGATTATTGGAAATCAAAGTTAATTATTGAAATTTTATAACTAATAAAAATATAATTTATTTTGTAAAAATTCAAAAAAATCAAAAAAAATCAAAAAAATTAGGTGTTTTTTATCATAAATTAAGAATTCATATTTCATTGAAGATTCCATGAATTTAACCATAATATAATTATGATATTATAAAAAAATAATGAATTTCATTTTATAAAATACATATTGAAAATTTTTAATAATTTTTTTTAATATATTCACATAAAAATAAATAAAATATATTTTCAAGAAAATATATTTTTTGGAAACTAAAATAATTAATAGAAATTGATTTCTTATTTAATAATAATTAATAGAAACAATTTTTTATTATAAAATTTATATATAAATTTCAAAAATATTATTATTATTCATAAATACATATTTCATTGAAATTATCAAAATTATTAATTTAAATTATAATATTTCGTGGATCTTTTACAAAAAATATATCATAAGTTATATTCTATCAAATGAAAAAATTATATAGTAATCTCAATAAATTATATTTGAAATGAAAACTCACAAGGGTCATAACTCATTATATGTTCCCTTAAAAAGTATGTTTTCCAAAATAAATATGTGTAATTAATTTTGAAATATTTTGGTTAAAACATTTTTTAGAATATTTTTTTTAAAATATATTATATATATATATATATATATATATATATAACAAAAAAATATTTTAATTTTCATATAAATATGAATAATGGGAATATTAGTCATGATGATGGGATTTAAAAAATCAAAATCCGATCAGTTTCCTAACACTAATAGTTTCCTTTTTTGGATTGAATCGAATGTTCTTTTGATAAAAATATTGTGATCATATTGGTGTAATTCACAACACAAATTATATATAAAATTATAGAAGATTAGATAATTTAATGTTAATCACATCAATCTAAAATTTCTGATATATATTCTCCCAACATCAGCACTTCAAGAATATCCTAATTTGTAGATTGAAATTATGAAAATTATAGAGAAATTCATGATAGAAATTTCCATTGAGAACCATTCTCCAATAAGTGGTGTGGATAAAACACTTTTGGACAGTGAATTTATATCGTGCATCATGATTCATAAAAATACTCTATCTTTATGAGTAGTATATTATTTCCCAATATGTTTATATTTTCATGTGGTGGTTCATTTGAGGATAACATTATTTCAGGTGCTTGATTGTTGAGATCTATAAATAAAATTACCATCATTTACTTTTTCATTTTGAATTTGATTTGTTTTATATATGTTTCTTCACAAATAATGGGGAAGAATATTCAACATTCAATGGAATGAACATCATCATTTTATAGGCTTCATGTAGGAAGCCATAGTTTGTAATTTTCATAGTAACAAAAAAGGGTAATGATGGATGGACCTAGGATTACAAATTAGTATATGAGAGTGTTTTATCCCTATGAAAAATGTGTTTGTTATGGTTCTACTATTCCGAGATGAAAAGTGGGGTTTGTCTTCTGTTTTGTTCATAGAGACTGTGGGATTGGTTGGAAGTAGACAATGATGGTGAGATACTGGGAATTTCCTCTATGAGGTGATGGTGATGCTATAAATTTTGGAAGTATGTGTGGAATAGAGTCACTCATTGTAATACATAGTATTTATTTTTTATTATATAGCTATGACACATCTCATTACCTCATATCAGAATAGGGATATTGTATTTGTTATTGATGGAAGGGGTTATATGAGTTATAGGTGAACCTATTCCCCCTACTATTTTAAATTGGGGGTAAATGAAATTAAATTTTTATTTGGAAGAATAAACTATGTAATTTATAATTTCTTCAACCCAACATCATCTCTTCTAGATAAATTATCAAATTGTATTGTATTGATATACTCACATGTAGAAAAATTAGAACTAACATGATCACTATTATTATTATAAAATACCATATAAATAAATAATATTACATTCTAATGTTTTTCAATATTTTTGAATAAAATGTTAATATTACTTTAAAGGGAGTCTTATGATCGATAGCGTAGGCAATACGCAACAACGAGTTTCTTTGAAATATTAAGTTGCACACTAATAATATAAAAAAATTATTATAGTTAACACTTATCCATTGTATTGTCGGGAATGAACATAAATAACTATAAAATGATTAAATATGTTTGTTAAATATTTTTAAATTTATCATATAAATGATAAAGGCTTAAAATCCAAATGAATCCAATTTTAAGAATAAATACTCTAATATTTCTAAAAGATTGTTTTACCTCTTTTTGATAGAGAACCTTTTTTAAATATAACTTTTGACAATATTATAAGCTCTATTTGTTAATATAAACTTATTCTTTATGATTGGGACATTTAAATTTACTTTGGTTAAATTTTTTGTATGTTTCTGACATTGTTCATTTTTTTAATGAATATTGAAAAAATTCTTCATTTTACATCAAAATTGATTCTTCATCTAATTTAAATATATGGTTAAATTATTTTTTTAAATGGTTTTAAAGTCTAATTTGAATATATTTTTACCATTTAATTCAATGGTGTTCAGTATAATTAATTTTACTTTGAAAATGGACATAAACAAGTCTCAATTTTTTGATAGATATTGTTTCATAAAAACACGCTATTTATTTTGGCAGGGGAATTAACTATATGATTTATTAATGAAGCTTATATGTTTTTAATTTCGTATAATGGACATCATTTATGAATTTGGAATATCAAATATATCTTAGGGTAAATTTTTGGTATTTTTCTGATAATGTATTTTTTTAATGAATAGTGAAAATACAGTTTTTTAATTCAAAAGTTCCTTTTCATCCAATTTATTTATATATTTATAATTCCATTATAATTATTTTTAAAGTATAATTTAATTATTTTTTTTATCACTGAATACAATTTTCTTCATTGTAAGTAATTTTACTTTTCAATTGGATGTAAAAACAAGTCAATCTTTTGATAAATTTTACTTCTTAAAAACACGTTTTTTGTTTTAACAACGGGATTTACTTTTAAAATAATTAGTACAATTTCTGTGTTTTTAATATGATAATATGGATTCCATTTTTTTAATTAGAAGATCCAAATTATGTAATTAAGACTCTTTTTTTGGACATTATGAATAGTAACGACAGTAATTATCTTTAATTATCTTGTTTAATTAGTAATCTGGTAATTAAGGGTAAGAAAATAATATCATAAAAATATAAAATCACCTCAACATGTGTCCTAATGATATTTTTGGTGTAATTTAAGACCATGGTATTCCTTGTTCCAACCTTGGGACCCCATGGAATCACTTTAGTGAGATAGTGACCTTTTATCAAATTTTTTTACAAGAAAGGAAAATTTAACTAAAGTATGTAACACCAAACTAAAATAATTTTAATTTTGTAAAATAAATTATCTCTTATACAATAAATAGTAATTATAAAGATAAAATTATTTCATACATCATAGTATTTTTTTATAATTTTTAGTCCTTAAAAAAATTAAATTATTTATGACATCATGATGATGCATCAGTTATCTCACTAATGAACGATTTAAATAAAATGATACGAAAATGTAATATCTAAGACATAAACTTGTCAAAGACCTATTATATGAGTATATTTAAAACTATTATCACCATATACTCTAAATATATCAATGTGGGACCTTTAAAATCCGAAAATAATTTTAAAATATTGTAACATTTCTTGACTTTCTAAGAATGGCCCTCCTCTCCTCTTATAAAAGGCCCCCACCTCTACCTCCTTACCCACACCTCTCAAGCCTTTGGATCGGAAAACCCCTGCCCATTTCATCTCTCAACATACCTCTATTCATCATTTAATCCCCACCTTATGCATAATTCTCTTCAAGAAACCCTTTTGGGTCAAACCAAAGGGAGTTACCCGATTTAAAGGTAATGTCTTCTCTTACGTTCTTTTGTTTTATTTTGCTTCTCCAACCCCATAAAATATTTTTATTCCTTTGTTTTATAACAAAACAAGTATATTAAATATACTAAGATGTTTTTATACTATGTATTCGAGCTACACTTACACACACATCCGTCTAATGGTTAAAAACATACTATTTCTGTGGATGGCGAATTACTCCCTAAGGAGACGATGATTGTTCAATATTTTTTTTAACACCATTAAAGGTAGAAAGTATGATGTAAATGTGTTATATATATGATATATATGGTATTAATGTTTTCTATATGCTTCTGTATTTTATATTTAAAACATTCCTTTATTCTTTGAATATTGTGCAAATGCGATAATTTCATATGAGGAAGTGTGGACTACCGACCCCTCAAGTGATGTGAAAAATACATGAAATACATGGAATGTATAAAGAATGAAATTAATGAACTTATGTTACCTATATTAAATATATATTATACTGGAATTATAATATATATATCTCTCTCAATTAATTTTAATTCCATTAATATGGAAAAGAAATGAAAGTAGCGTTCATGCGTACGTACGACCTACCGTCTCTATGAACGGTGCATTTCATTTCTTTTTATCTCAAAATGCTATAGAATAGTATAAGATGAATATTTACAGGATATATATGATACTTAAATCATTAATACTATGTTGGAGATGATGTAATTATATCTACATGGACGATTCTTTTCAAACAAGTTCATTTTTGACTCATGTACCAAACATCGACAAAAAACATTTGATATGAACTCACATAATTAACTAATTATTATAACATTATAATATGTGATATGAATTGAATAATAAAATTTAAAGGAGGTCCTTAAGAAATTATAAATTGACAAAATTTTATTATTCAGGAATATAATGAAACGAACAAGACATGTCAGACATGAGGTAAGGGATCTGACCTCTCTCTTTCTTTTCAAGTACCATCTTTTATGTCATTTCATTTATGCTCCATGTTATTATATTGAAGGATGTTATTTCATATTAACCATACATTAATTTTTATTTTCATATGATGAGATACCACCTCTTACTCTCGTCAATTCATTTTTAGAATTTATAAGTGGTGCTGTTAGGCTGCTGAATTTTCGTAAGGGATCCTACCTCTCTCTTTCTTTTTAAGTACTCTTTTTTATGTAACTTACTTTAAGATACTATTTATTATGTTGGGGGATGTTCTGTTATATTACTTTTGTGGTAAATTTTATTATGATAGACCCTATTTTATCACATCAATACATTTTTAGTTGTTTTATGTGGCGCCGTTAGGCTGCTGAATTTTAATAAGGGGATTTTCATCTCACTTTTTATTCCCATGAGATTAATGAAACATTGGCCACAATTTCCTTTTGTGTGGTATATGTAATGCACATTATTTTAATATTTTTATAATATAATCTCATTTATGGGTATTTAAATCTTCATTGTATGACCCCTCTTTCATGGGGTGTACGTTTCGAAAGTTGCCCAGATCGGTAAGGGAACCTTTCACACTCCTATTTTTAAAAGAATTATTTTTTTGCCTTTTAATTTAATTTTTTTTATGTTGGGACATGTTCTTATATATCCTTATTGATGTAAATTTCATTTCCAACCAATGAGATACCATTTTCTCTCTAATCAACTAATTTTATGAGTTATAATGTGACATCGTTAGGCTCTCGAATTTTAACAAGGGAACTTCATAACCCAATTTAGATTTCTTTGGGTTCAACGTGTAGTTATTTAATATGTCACCCAATGAATATGTGTGAATTACCTTTGGTTTTTTACACTTAATAAACACTTATATTGGGTGTATTTATACTTTTCATACATAATTATGAGATTGATTTATCCTTAATTTAAGGATTCCTTATTTATAAGGGATTTCATCTCATTTTACATTTCTATTGAGTCTTCATTGTTGTTATGCACCAACTCACTCTTATATGGTTTTTATACTATTATTTCGAATATTATATCATGAATTCCTTTAATCTCATGATATTATAATGTTCTGATTAAATATTATTCCTCAATTATTGTATTCAAGTGTAACTCATTTTGTTAAGAACCCTTTAACTAAAATATCATTTTAAATGTTTTAATGATTTATTATTACAGACATTTCTCATTAATATCCATGTTTTAAAAATGGTTATAAGGATTTATTTATATGGATATTAATGGTTTAAAATGTTAAAATATCCAATGAGGTATGGGACACTTTGATTCCAAAATATCTTTATTAAATGTTTTAAATGGTTTTGAAAATGGATTTTAGAATGGATTAATTATTTCAATATCTTAAAATGTTATATTGTTATTGAAATGTGGGAATATTATCTTTCCTTTATTCTTAGGTTATGTGGTATGATTATGTTATGGTTCTTGGGCATTGTTTATGAAGATGGGTTGTTCCGTCAAAAACTAAGGGCGGGTGAGACCGATATAGCTCTCCAATGCATTGGGTAACGCGAAGGGGATAAACATTAAGGTTTCTCTGAATAGGTTTAGGGAATATACTATGATGGGTATTCCAAATGTAACCATGAGGGTTACTCCCTACGTTATAATGTTATGAATGCCTCAAGTTACCTTTATGTATTATGATTTTTATGAGTTATTTATAAATGTTATGATTTCATGAGGTATGTTAACATGATTATGTTGTATGAGTAATGTCTGATTTCGTTGATTCTTATGTATATATGCACTAATGTTTTCTTTCTGTATTTTTATATCCCTTACTGAGATTTTTATGCTCATCCCATGTTTTTGAAATGTTTTTTATAGGTCAGGGGAAAGGTACATGATATGATGATAGTGTCAAGGAAGTGTCCAGAAAGAATCCATATTTTATTTTAAATATGTTCCTATTGATTGGAAAAATGAATACAATCTTTTATGTAACCACTTTGTTTAAATGTGGAATGTAATGCCTGATTTATGGTATAATTCACTAAAACTATATACTTGAAAAGATCCTCAATGTGAAATATTAAATTTAAATCAAGATTAAGTAAGGTTTATCACCGGGTCCTTATAGTTGTTATCAAAGGTCGGTTTAGATAACTTTAGAGGTAAGAGTGTTTTTTAAGCATAAGTAACAAGTTGTGTATAGCCACAATGGTTATTATATTAAATAGAGTCATTGTTATTTATGAATGTTTGATTTAGTTTGAGATAACTTGGATAATCATATCTTAGTGTTTATCTACCTCATTAGTACATGATGATTTTGATTATATACTCACACTGACCTTTTTGGTTTTAGTAAATGGATGGATCTATCAAGCACTAAAGTGACAATGGGTTTGAAGTAAAATATTGTGGTTCTCTGATTAGGAGACTGGATGAAATGCGGGATTCATTGAGAAATCTCATGGTTATTATAAATAAACTATCAGGAGTCATGATCAACCACTTGAACCTTGGTGAGTTCTCTAATGCATCATGTACGAGAGAACCAACTCGATTTGGTATTTCAGGTAATAATTATAAAGGTAACCATTACGGTTTATATGATCCTTACATTTGAGGTAATTATGGGTTACTATATGTTATGATGGAATATGAACGACATGAGATAATCTTCTGGTTAAATTATGTTATGGTTATTTTTGAAGATTTTATAGCTTTTTGGGGAATTTTATAAGAATTATGTAGTTTCGAAAAAAGGACAACACATATACCCTGTGACAACCTGTCGCGTCAGATGAAGCTGTGGGAATCAAACCCACAACCACAGTGCGACTAGTATTTATCGCCTACCACTAGACTACGTGAAGTACCTCGTTAGTTTGACTAATTAATTTATTTAGATGATTTTATGAATTGAGATTAAGTTTATTCTGGGTTATCAAAGGAAATTAGTAACCTATAATGGAGGATATGTGATTAGGTTATTTATTTTTCAGTATGAGACTTTAAGAGTAACTGTTGTTATTTGGAGATAAATGTTAAGATTTACCTAGGAAGACTATGTCATTATATCCTTTGGATATTTGGGTTTCAATCTTAGTTTTGATTAATTTGAATAATTTTATGGTCAATTTTTTATCGAATGGTCTTTGTTGAACATTGGGTTTTGTGGAAAAAAATTTGGAGATTAATAATAGATTTTTTTTATAAAGGATTATCTATTTTGGGGATTATCTGATCTTGTAATAACCTTTTTGGTTTTGCTTTTGGTTAATGTTTAAGGACATGGGAAATATATATTTATATTTTATGGATTAGGTGACTCTAAAGAGGTTGATTATAGTACTCTTAATGTGAACAAGTCTTCCTAAATACTTGCCTTTTGGAGAAAATATGAGTTTGATTAAGGAATCTAGTAAAAGTTGAAAGTCTACATGAAAAGTAAGTATGTTTAATAATGATTTAGTTAAGATCAAAAATAAATTCCTCAATGAAAAGTAACTTAAAACAAAAATGTTTTATGTTAACATTTTCTACTAGGGAATCGAATACCGTTTAACCCATCACAAGTTTGTGATTTTTTGGTGGTTAACTTTATCCTAAACATGTTTTATACTCCCTAAGAACATGACCCATTGTTTTTTCTTCCATATCCCTGTTTTCCTACTTGGAATAATAGTATGGGTTAACTTAGGTTACCTTTGTACTACTCTCCCTTTCTTTTAAAGTGATAGTTTTACTGACCCTTGTTCTAATGTGGGACTTTCAATGAAGTTTCCAAGCCCAATTTTGAAATTGTGAGGACGCAATTTCCAAAAGGGGGGAAGGATGTAACATACTAGGTAAATAAATAATATTAAATTATAATTTTTAACTATATTTTAGAATAAAATGTTAATATTACATTAAAGGGAGTTCTATGCTTGATGGTGTACCCAATACGCAACACCGAGTTTCTTTGAAATCTTACGTTGCACACTAATAATATTATAATATTATAATATTCAACGCTTAGCCATTGTAATGGTGGGAATGTAAAGAAATAATTAAAATTTATTACATTTGTTTGTTAAATATTTTTATATTTATCCAATAAATTTTAGAGGTTTAAAATCGAAATGAATCCAATTTTAAGAATAAATACTCTAATATTTTTAAAAGATTGTTTTCCCGCCTTTTGATGGCGAACCTTTTTTAAATATAACTTTTGACAATTTTATAAGATCTATTTTTCCAAGTAAACTTATCTATTATGATTTGTACATTGAAATTTACTTTGGTTAAATTTTTGGTATGTTTCTGACATTGTTCATTTTTTTAATGAATAGTGAAAAAATACTGCATTTTACATCAAAACATGTTTTTCATCTAATTTTAATATATGTATTGATTATATTATTAATTATTTTTAAAGTTTAATTGGAATATATTTTTACCATTTAATTCAATGGTGTTCAGTATAATTAATTTTACTTTGAAAATGGACATAAAAAGTGTAAATTTTTTGATAGATATTGTTTCTTAAAAACTAGATATTTGTTTTGACAGTGGGTATTTACTATATGATTTATTAATTAAGCATATATGTTTTTAATATGGTAAAATGGACATCATTTCTGAATGTTGAATATCATATATAGCTTAGGGAATATTTTTGGTATTTTTCTGATAATGTATTTATTTAATGAAGAGTGAAAATATTATTTTTTAATTCAATACTGCCATTTCATGAAAATTATTTATATATTTAGATTGTAATTTTAATTTTTTTTATGTATAATTTAATTATGTTTTTATAAATTAATAAAAATTTGTTCATTGAAAGAAATTTCACTTTTCAATTGGATGTAAAAACAAGTCAATATTTTGATAAATTTTACTTCTTAAAAACCCCTCTTTTTTTGACAATGGTATTTACTTTTAAATTAATTACTACAATTTCAATGTTCTGAATTGGATAAAATGGATTCCATGATTTTAATTATAGGTTCCAAATTATTTAATTAAGACTTTTTTGTTTTTGGACATTATGAATAGTAACGACGGTAATTATCTTTAATTATCTTGTTTAATTATTAATCGGGTAATTAAGGGTAAGAAAATAAAAACATAAAAATATAAAATGACCCATAAATGTCTCCTAATTTAATTTTTGGTATAATTTACGACCATGGGATGCCTTGTTCCAACCTTGGGTCCCCATTGAATCACCTTAGTGCGACAGTGACCTTTTATCATATTATTTTAAAAGAAAGGAAAATGTAACCAAAGTATGTACCAGCTAAGTAAAATAATATTAATTTTGCCTTAATAAATGATATCTTGGACTATAAATATAAATTGTAAAGATAAAAATATTTCTTACATCATAGTAGTTTTTTTATAATTTTTAGACATTAAATAAATTAAATAATTTATGACATCATGATGGTGCAGTGATTATCTCATTAATGAACGATTTAAATAAAATGAAAAGAAAATGTAAAATATAAGAATTACACTTGTCAAAGAGCTATTTTATGAGAAAATTTCTAACCCATATCACCTTAACCTCGAAATATATCAATTTGGGACCTTTAAAATCCGAAAATCATTTTAAAATAAAGTAACATTTCTCGACTTTCCAAGAGTACCCCTCCTCTCCTCTTATAAAAGTCCCCCACCTCTACCTCCTTACCCACACCTCTCAAGCCTTTGGCTCAGCCTAACCATGCCCATTTAATCTCTCCATGTACCTATGTTCATCATTGAATCCTCACCTTAGACAAAAATCTCTTCATGAAACCCTTTTGGTTCATCCCAAATGGAGTTAGCGGATTTAAAGGTAATGTCTTCTCTTTTGTTATTTTGTATTATTTTGCTTCTCCAACCCCCTAAACTCTTTTTATTCCTTTCTTTTGTAACAACATAAGTATCTTCAATATACTAGGATTTAATTATAAGAAGTATTCGAGCTACACTTACACACACATCCATCTAATGGTTAAAGAACATTATGTTTCTGTGGATGGCGAATTACTGCCTCACGAAACGATGATTGTTTAATATTCTTTTAAAACCATTAAAGGTGGAAATTATGATGTAACTTTGTTTTATATATGATATATATGGTATTTATTTTTTCTATATGATTCTTTATTTTATATTTAAAACATATCATTATTCTTTTCATGTTGTGAAAATACGATAATTTCATATGAGGAAGTGTGGACTACCGCCCCCTAAAGTGATGTGACTCATTCATGCAATACATGGAAGGTATAAAGAATGAAATTAATGAAAATATGTGACCTATATAACATATATATTATTCTGTAATTATAATATATATATCTCTCTCAATTAATTTTAATTCCATTAATATGACAAAGAAATGAAAGTAGTGTTCATGCGTACGTACGGCCTACCGTCTCCATGAACGGTGCATTGCATTTATTTTTATCTCCAAATGATATATAATATTTTAAAATGAATATTTACGGGATATATATGATATTTAAATAATTAATACTATTCTGGTGATGATGTACTTATAACTACATGGACGATTCTTTTTAAACAAGTTTATTTTTGACTCTTGTACCAAAAATCGAAAAAAACATTTGATATGAACTCACATAATTTACTAGTTATTATAACATTATAATATGTGATATGAATTGAATAATAAACTTTAAATGAGATATTTAAGAAATTATAAATTGTAAAAAGTTTATTATTCAGGAATATAATGAAATGAACAAGACAAGTCAGACTTGAGGTAAGGGATCTGACCTCTCTCTTTCTTTTCAAGTACCGTCTTTTATGTCAATTAATTTATGCTCCATGTTATTATGTTGGAGGATGTTATTTTATATTAACCATACTGTAATTTTTATTTTCATATGACGAGATACCCCCTCTTACTCTCATCAATTCATTTTTATAATTTTTATTGGGTGCCGTTAGGCTGCTGAATTTTCGTACGGTATCCTATCTCTCTCTTTCTTTTTATTTACTCTTTTTTTATGTAACATGCTTTATGATCCTATTTATTATGTTTTGGGATGTTCTTTTATATTAATTTTGATGTACATTATATGATTATATACCCTATTTGATCTCATCAATACATTTTTGGATGTTTTATGTGGCGTCGTTAGGCTGCCGAATTTTCATATGGGGATTTTCATATCACTTTTTATTCCCATGAGATAATGATACATTGGCCACTATTTAATTTTTTTGGTATTTGTACTACCCATTATTTTACTATTTTTATAATATAATCTCATTTATGGGTATTTAAAGCTTCATTGTATGACCCTTCTTTCATGGTGTGTACGTTTCGAAAGTGGCCCAGATCGGTAAGGGAACCTTTCACACTCCTCTTTTTAAAAGTCCTATTTTGTTATGTATTTTAATTTACAAATTTCTATTTTGGGATATGTTCTTATATATTCTTATTGATGTAAATTTTATGTCCAATCAATGAGATAACATTTTATCTCTAATCAACTAATTTTATGAGTTTTAAAGTGACGTCATTAGGCTGTCAAATTTTACCAAGGGAACTTCTTAACCCAATTTCGATTTCTTTGGGTTTAACTTGTAGTTATTGAATATGTCACCATATAAATATGTTTTAATGACCTCTGGTTGTTTTAAAATTAATAAATACTTATATTGGGTGTATATATACTTTTCACACATAATTATGAGATTTATTTATCCTTAATTTAAGGATACCTTCTTTATAAGGTATTTCATCTCATTTTACATTTCTATTGAGACTTCATTCTTGTTATGCAACAATTCAGTCCTATATGGTGTTTATACTGTCCTTTTGAATATTATATCATGAATCCCTTCATTCTCTTGATATTATAAAGTTCTGATTAAATGTTATTCTTCAATTATTGTCTTCAAGTGTCACTCATTTTGTTAAAAACCCTTTAACTAAAATATCTTCTTAAATGTTTTAATGATTTATTCTTATAAATATTTTTCATTAATATCTATGATTTCAAATTGGTTTTAAGGATTTATTTATATGGATATTAATGGTTTAAAATACTAAATGCTTCAAAGTTCTATGGGACACTTTGATTCAAAAGTCTCTTTATGAAATGTTTTAAATTGTTTTGAAAATGGCTTTTAGAATGGATTCATTAATTTAATATCTTAAAATGTTATATTGTCATTGAAATGTGGGAATGTTATATTTCATTTATGCTTAGGTTATGTGCTATGATTATATTATTGTTCTTGTAAATTATATATGAAGATGGGTGGTTCCGTGATAAACTCGGGGTGGGTGAGCCCTATATAGCTCTCCAATGCATTGTGTAATGCAAAGGGGTTAAATGTTAGGGTTTCTACAAAGAGATTTAGGAAATATAATGTGATGGGAATTCCAAACGTAACCACGAGGTTTACTCCCTACGTAAGAATGTTATGAATTCCTGGCGTTACCTTTATGTATTATGATTTCTATGAGTTATTCATAAATCTTATGATTTTATGAGGTATGTTAACGTGCTTATGTTTTATGAGCAAAGTATGGTTTCGTTGATTCTTATGTATACATGTACTGATGTTTCTTTTCTGTATTTTTATATCCCTTACTGAGCTTTTTATGCTCATCCCATGTTTTTGAAATATTTTTTAATGGTCAAGGGAAGGGTACATGATATGATGATAGTGTCAAGGAGGTGTCAAGAAAGAATCCATGTTTTATTTTAAATATGTTCCTGTTGATGGGAAAAGTGAATACTATATTTTATGTTACCACTTTGTTTAAATGTGTAATGTAATGCATGATTTATGATCTAATTCTCTAATACTCTAAACCTTAAAAGATACTCAATGTGAATTATTTAATGTAATTCAATATTATGTATGGTTTAAGGCCAGGTCCTTATAATTATATTAGAATTAAAAAAAATAAGGATGCCTCACATAGTTTCTATGGAAATAAAATGAGAATGATCATAGAATATTTCCGAATGGCTAAAGATTGCATTGAAATTTTCCATCACCTTATGGGTGTTAATAAGACCTATGATATTTCTATATATATCAAGCATATTAAACAATCTTACTAATTTTTTTGGTAACCAATTTTCATATCTAAGACAACATCGGTATGTGTTCCAAAAATCCAAAAAATATACCTTATAAAAATCATATAAATATTTTCTGGGGATTTATATTCTCTTATTATTATGGAATGTCCTGAGTTTTCATATCAGTTATCTAGAACAAAAATATAAAATTATCTCAATAAGGCCATTTGAACACCATTATTAATATATATTATTTTATCATCACACTTCCATAAAATAATTGTATTTTATGTAATATTTAATTATATAACAAATGCATACTATAAAATTTTAGTTATACAAGAATACATGAGGTATACATATTAATTTTACAATTTATATTATCCCACAAATATTTTGTCCTAGGACTCCAATATGTTGTTTAGATCCCATGGTGGTTGGAGAAAAAAATATTTTAATAATATATTAATTACTTTTCATTCAATTAATTAATGGAATATATATTACCATAAAAAATCAATGGAATCTCTCATTATAATGACTTACAATAGAGATATGTAACCTCAGATAGTTTCAATTCGTTTCAATAAATTCCACATTATCTCACTAAGATACCATGATTTTATCTTGTAAGTATGTTTTATTTCCATATAATAATTCTATACGGTCATACGATCATTTTTTATTCACAAATATGAAATTAATAAATCAATAATCATACAAGTTTCATATATTCTTTGCCTAGTGAGAGTTACATTTTCCTTTAGACTAAATGCATGGGTTGCCTCGTTTTCATTTCTTTCATAATATTGGATTGTGTAATAAGGGTCATTTAAAAACTATAGTTATCTCCACTACCTCAAGTCTGGATCCTTTCTCATAAAAAAAATCTATTAATTTATTGGAGAATATATGTGTATCTATTGAATCCATGGAGACAATTTCACAAAATTAATAATAATATAATATCGTGAAATTCTAACGGAAGAGAAAGATAATTATTCACATGACTTATAATATCTCTTGATGAATATGGCAACACCATATAGTAATTCATATGGATACAAGAAATACCCATATTTGATTAATCGTTACTGATGAAAATCTAATAACCTCAACTTGTTAATGTTTTTATACATGCTATTATAGTATTTTATTGAGATCTGGGAAGCATTCATCACACCCAATTGTTGAATTATAGTAAACCCCAACCGTGTTAACTAAATATGTGTGTTGTATAATAAAGTGAGATCCCTCAAAAAAAATACTACCCATATAGACCATTAAATCCAGGTATCTAAGATATATAAAATCTTATGGACTATTACACTATGCCTTAAGTGATTTTTTTAATAAAAATACCTTCAAAAATGGACTCATCATTAATAAATAACTCATTATAACTAAAATCCTGACATACCAAACCTTGAATATGTAACAACCATATATATTTTTATTATATTTTTTCAAATAATATTAATATTTTATATATTTTATGTCACATGTATGGCCTAGTTTAACTGGATTTCTTCAAAATGCTGACATTAAATAAATCAATAATTACTATAAATAATTTTTTATTTAATATGACTAATATAACTTAATTATTTGAAATACACTTATGAATATTAATAGATTTATTATTGAAAAATATTGTTTAAATATATATATATATATATATGACATTGTAGGTTCATTAAACTAAAAGAAAAATAATAAATATTTGAAAATAAAGGAAATATTTTTCTTAAAATTTTTATTAAAAATACACATTTTACATCAATTAATTATAAAAAACAATTCTGATGATTGAACATAATGAAATTTATTTTTTAAATATTCAATAAAAAATTTCATCCATTTTATGTGTTATTTTTATAATAGAAAAAAATAAATCAAACATTACGTTTAGACGATGTATTTTTTAGAAATATTTTTTTGTTGTATTTTAAGGCTTTTATTTATTTAAAAGAATCATCGCTTTTATATAATTTATTTAAAAAATAAAAAATTCCCTAATAATCAACACAATATTGAATTAGACTTAAATTTTTTAGAATTTTATGAAATTAATAATATTTTTATTATTATTCAAAATTTCTAAATTTTAATTGAAAAGTGAATTTTTGTTTAAATTATTAAAAAAAATTATTTTTATTTAATTTTAATTTTAATTATTTTTAATTTAATTATAGATTAATAATACATATTTTAATATTATTATGGTTATTTTAATATTATAAATATTTAATTATGATACATGTCCTTTATATAATATTGAACGTTTTATCTTTGAATACAGAGTTTGTCATCATGTTTTCTGGATTTATTTTTTATTAAAATAATCCACTAATGTGAGTGAATTTGAAAAAATGGATTCGATAATAAGAATAATTATAATTTAAATTATCTAATGAGGCCAAATTAATTTTTATGTATAATTTTTAGAAAAAATAGAAATTTATTACCGTCATTATGGTAAAAATGGGTTTACCATGGAGATAAACTAAATTAATTTTTTTTAAAATAATCAAAAAAATTATATAAAAATTATTTTGTAGCCATATTTAGACTGAATAATTGTTTATTATATATATTAATATATTTTTTATTCTTATCAATTTTAATATCATTATTATAAAATTTTCTATTAAAAAATTAAATGTGTTCCACTCACCTCACTAATAAAATACCTCACATATCCTCTATTTTCACGCCTTCAATCCCTTATACATCAGACAATATAAACATACATAAGATAAAAACATAAATCCCCTTATCCTTGAATATATTTTTTAGACATAATTTGAACATTTTAATGTTTTTTTTGAAATTCTAAGGGATCAACAAAATATGATGTTGCATTCTTTAACAAAAATTTATATATTGTTTCTTCTTTCAATGACATTAATTATTTATAAAACATGATGATATAATTACCTCAATCTATTAAATATACATAGTTTATTTTATGCTATGTTATTGACCTCCCACCATCCCCGTATCCACCAAATGGATTATGAAATCATCATTTCTATGTACTGAGGACTGTAACCTTGCAAACCTTGGAAATGAATTGTTTCCCATTTCCACAACTCAATGTTAGTTGTGATGAGGGATTAAAGGTATATATATTCTATTTAAAACTTATTTATATATATTTTCTAATTATATCATATATATCTATTTAATTTATATTCTTTAGGGAATACGATAATGTAGACTATGTGTGTGGTGGACTACCACCTCACGAAGCTAGGGGAATTGTTTTTCACTAATGCTTTAAATATTTGATAATAAAGATATATTTAATGAATTAATGTGATATAAATAACACAATTTTTATAAAAATTCCATTCTAAACATTTAAAAAATTATATCATTATATTTCATACATTTCACTAATTTAATGATGATAACATATTCTTTTATGTGTGGAATTTCTCCTTAATGATGGAAATTGACTCTCCATTTTCATCACCAAAAAATGGATCATATTTATAATCATATTAATTTATT
The DNA here is from genome assembly GCA_963277665.1 of Viscum album. NCBI lineage: Eukaryota > Viridiplantae > Streptophyta > Magnoliopsida > Santalales > Viscaceae > Viscum > Viscum album. The sequence continues at coordinate 68,908,620 of OY728128.1, forward strand.
TTTTTGTAGTGTATATACAACACATTTGACATTTTATATCATGAATATAATATTTCTCAGGATATTTTATGTTTCAATTGATTTATATTTCATTGGGTCTTACGATTCAAAAGATTAATAAAGTTGAACGAGATTTATCTTCACTATTTTATTTCAGAGTGACATATGCACATTCGCCAATTCCTTCTTTTGTGTGGAACATATAATAAACCATTGAAATGTTATATAATATATACCCTTATTTTAATTATATTAAATTTAAAGATTAATATAATTATTTAATATGTATTATGATTCAAGTTTACCAATGTTTGGTGACTATTAAGTTACAATCTCATGGGTTATCAGGATTAACTTGGATTACAATTACAATGATGAAATACAATGATATATCTATTATTAATATCATTAATTTTCTTATCTTATGGTAATTTGAAAGGTATAAATTCTATACTTTCATTTTCCTCTTTTATCTACTCAATAGTTCAATATTATTTTTTATAAAAAAATACTCTTTTTATTTCTTCGTTCTATGAAAATCATTTTATCATCAAAAAATATGTTTTTTAAAAGAAATCAGAATTTTTTTATCATTAATAAAATTATTATTTAAATATATTATTATTTAATTTTAATGTTTTAGGGTTTTTTTCTACATTAGTTTTTATTTCATTTTAGAATCAATTATTCTTTTGATTTTACATAAAATATCAAAAGATTTTTTGTTTTCATTTTTAAATCCGGGAGAAAATATCCCAACATTATTAACATTATTTTCATTGGGTATTAAATTATTAGTTTTTATGTTTATTTTATTTAAAATTCCTTTTAATTAATTTTTATTTTAGATTAAAAAATCATTTTCCATGATATTTCATCTTCCATAAAAAAATTTCCAAGTGATCAATAATAAAAATCATCATCTAAGAAGATAACCATTTATTTAATTTATTATATTCATGGAATATGTAACCAGGATAACCATCTTATTCTCTCTATATAATGTCAATAAGGAAAATATACTTATTAAAATCATTTTTCAATGGGTTCAGCTACGATGAAATGAAAAATTTATTATGAAACCTACATATTTTCTACTTGTTTTAGTATAATGAATTATTTATGAAAACAATTTCAATTCTTGGGTTATGAAATGATGAATGATATATGATATTGTGTTAAAAATAAATATGACTATCATTATGTGATATTTTGGCCCACTATCATCCCCTAACTAATTTGGTTAAGATAGACAACTCATGGGTAAATGTTTTATGTGTTTTCTAGATTATATGTTCACATGGTTATTTTTCAAGATAAAACATGTTCATAATGTTATCTGTATACAAGACTACATGTTTATAATGTTATTAATTAACATAATTACATGTTAAAAATTATATGTTTGAACCTGATTACATGTTCACAATGGTAGGTGTGATCCTCATTTTATGTTCATGATGTAATGTGTGATCCTAATTACATGTTAACATTATTATACATGGACTTTCTTTCCATTTTATCAATATTTTTCACGGACCAAGATTTAAATCATTAGGTTTATCTAGAGTAATGATTTCATGTATTTACCTTAATGGGTGAGAATGTATCTATTTATACATGGTAATGAATTAATAAGAGGATGTGTTTCCCAAAAGACTATGTCTTATATCCATTTTATGCCCTCACATCTCTTGTTAATCGATCCTCGTGTGATTAAATTCATATAAAACATGGTTATTAATAACATAAATCTATATTATGATATGTGATGAGTAGGGTAGTTATTACAAGCATTATATTTCTATTCTCTCATACCCTTAATCTCATGTAATGAAGACTAATCTCAATTATTTACCCATATATAGCATCAAAGATCCCACATTATCATTTTTCCTTTTTCATGGATCTGATGATTCATTTTATGTATGTTATGTATATTTTGAGTACTAATGGGAAATATATATATAAGATAAATGTATATGAAATATTTAAAAATGTTATGATTGAGTAATATTTCATTAAAGACACTAAAATATTGTTTTCTACATGATTGTGTTTGTTTATGTTATTTAATATAAGTATAAATGTTATAATATGGGTGCATGAGATTCCTAGGATAATATTATTTGTATTATAGGAACGATTTAGTTAACCATTAGAATCATAGATGAAATAAATATAATATAGTTCCTTAGGGATATTTTTAAGGTTATGTATAAGGATATCCATAATAATAATTATAAGGTTGAGTCAAAGTAGAGGAAAATGTATTAGAATTTTGTAAAAGATAGAGAAAGTGGATTCAAAAAAATAAAATCTTAGTTTTAGTACTCTTAGTAGATGTGGATCTGACATAGATGTACCTAGGGGTAATAGCTATGAAAAGGGAGAATTTTTAAGACATTATTGTCATCGATTCTATGAAAACATACCTTACGTAACAACTTCTTTAATACTGTTGTGCTACATTGGATGTTCAAAAACACATTAAGAACTATCATAATAGATTTAATGGCAAAACGAATATAAAATATGTTTTATAAATGTATAATTCCATAAATTAAAAAGAATGTCTAATGATTAAGAGTTCCTATATATGATTTTCATTAATATTTGGTTTCCTTTTATGAATAGAATCCCTCATACAATACTTTTTGGTTATATCCAATTGATTGAACATGAATGAGCTAGTATAACATTGAATGTCATGGAAAATTGGTGTACTATGAGAAGACAAATTTGATGGTGATTATAGATAAAGAAACAGTGGTAATTCCTAATTAGTCATCATGAATCAATATTAACAATGTTCACCATATCAAACTATTGGAATCACCAAAGATTATAATTAAATAGTTTTCTAATATTTTAGTTAGTGGAGAACATGGATGAAAGAAGGTTATGTATTATATGTGTTGAGAATTTGGAAAATTACACATAAGAGAATCACTCAGAGGGTTGAGAATATGTTTTGGGTGAGGAAAATAAGGGCACAATGTAGGTAACTTCAAAGTATAATGAAATGTTTGGTTAACCGAGTGGATGATAATAATTTTATCCATAAGGATCCATCTACTAATGAATATTTTAAATTTTTATATTATATAAATTATAGAAATCATTGTCCTATGTGGAATGGTTATGAAGTGGATTGTAAAATATGAATGAATAGAGGTTATATTACTGATGATGATGATAAAAAAATAACTTATGAAAAGACAAAAGTTTTATGTTAGAATATTATAAAATATACAAAATTCTTGGACAATTTTGAGGTTTGAATTAAGTGATCATGTATAGTAATTCAATAATAATGTTATTTTAATCATCAAATATATATGGATTGTTCAGTGAAAAGGTTTCACTATGGATATTAAAGAATATGATAAATATTACAATGGACCATGTAAAGTGATTTAACGGAATATTAATAGTTATGTAAAAAATTAATATGATAAGATAACACTTAATATGTTTCTGTTGTTGAGAAGATTGTATTTATTTTGGATATTGAGAAGATTGATATGGATAAATTAAACTGAATAGTGTTAATAACCGTATAACTGATTAATGATTTGGTGATATGGACGTTTATTATATCATTGATTGAGTTTAAAACAATAATATATCAACGAGATATGTTTAATAATCTATGGTTTTATTCTTGAATTCAGGAAGCATGCATGTTTTAATTGATGTTTTATTGTAATTTTGCAAACAACCCATATTTAGTAGAATATACATCCATGGTATTCATTTATTTGTAAAGTGACAATTAAGAGGTTCATAGTTATATTTGCTGGATTAATGTTGAGTTTTTTGAAATTTATTGATCTTCTTATTAAATCAGTAATTATGAATGGGTCATAAGATTAACCATTTTTAGAATGGTTTAAGCTAAACATTGGATATGGTTTTAGTAAATAATGTATTTCTTCACCATATGATCATTTATTCATATTGGTTAATCAATGTTAAATAAATTTAATATTGCAATAAAAGGAATAACTTATAATTTTTTTTGGATTTTTTATTGCATCCGATATTAAAACTCATCATCTCTTAGAGAAATTGATGAAGTGTAAATTGATCAAGTGGAACCAATGGACTAATTTATTGTTATGAAATAAAATTATGTCAATTAAGTACATTTTTATACGTTCTTAGTCTAGATGGATTGAAATTACAACAAATTTATGAAAAATATATTAAATTTTTTAATTAATACATTATTTTTTATGTTATTATTGATATTTTCACACCTCTTTTGTTATTGTTTGTTGGTCGTTAACCTTCCAGGGATCACCGACATTTTTGCGATCAGTTTTCTCTAACACATTCTATATTGTTTTATGGTTTTATTCTATGTCCATATCCTATGATCCCATATATGTTCCTAAATTTGGGATCCTGGTATGTGTTATTCAAGAGAAATTTTTCGCATCCCATTTTATTTTCTAAATTTTTTTGATTAACACTAATTACGATGTGATGTTTTATTATGGAATATTCAAGTGTTAATTCATTAATCGCCAAGAATAATTTTGATGGATAAATTAATTTAATGTGGGGTATAATTTAACACCGTAAAATGTGGTGAAATATTTTACATCAAATAAATTTAATCAATTATATATTATAAATTACTAGCATCGTCAAGTTTATCTTGGGTTACACAGAATTATGAGTGTAATCGAAATGGGACTTAATATTATGAAATTATATTTAATATGGTAGTTATGACATATTTATTCATTTGGACGGTATGAATAGTATTAGATAAATTATGGAAATATATGATTTACAATTGTATATATATATAATTGAATAGTTAATTTTTAATGTAAATATAATGTATTTGAAAATAATTGAAATGCTTTTATGAAAAAAAATTCAAGAAAAAAACGTTTTACATTGATAAATTTTAAAAAAATGATTGATTTTAATTAAAATATTATATTATATATATTAATACAACTATTTTATAATCATATAATGTATATTATAGAAAATACATAAGAATAAATTCTATTATATTCCAATAAAATTGAATTATTCTAAAAATAAATTGTGGGATTTTTTCGAACATATTTCTAAACTATCATTGATAACTTTTAGAAAATTTATTTAATGAAATAATGTAATTTTTTTAGTCATCATATAAAATTATCTTTGTAACACCCCATGATTTTATGAGAATTATTCTTTTTAATTTCATTGATGTCATGTGTTATACACAATAAAAAAATTAGCATGCACTATAAGCAACACTGTATTAGCTTGTAGTATACAAAACACTCTTCTTGGCTCGTGTTACACACAATTTCAAGTTCATTTTGCAGGAATTATTCTACACAACATTATGTATATATTTTCATAATATATAAATGAAATAAGTTTTCATTATGTTATACGCAACACCAAAGGGATATTGAACTGCATGCACCCCTGACTTGGCTTGCATTACACGCAATCGCGACCTTCCTCGATAACGTGTGTTGTATGCAATACCAGGTTTTACTAAACAATGATATATTATTATAATATTATAAACTAGCTGTTATGAATAGTATTAATTACATTTTTAATTTTATAAAATTATGATTCATAATACACATTTTCTAAAACATGGTATGTGAACAAAATTATTTTTCGGGTAAAATAAGTATTTTTTAAAAAATGATGTTTTCCTCCTTTTGATGGAACACCTACATTAAATCTAGTTTTTGACAGGTTTATAAGTTCAAATGGACAAAATAAAATTATTTTGTGGATTCAGAATATAAAAATTTACTTTGGATAAATTTTTCAAATTATTCTGATAACTATGATATTTTAATGAATTGTAAAAACACTCAATATTTTAATTAAAAACATATTTATTAATTGAAATAATTTATATGGATAAATTATAATCTTGAATGGTTTTAAAGAATAAATAGATTATATTTTTACCATTTAATATAATTTATGTCATTAACATTAATATTACATTGAATTCATAGGTTAAAACATTTCAATCTTTGGCAATGTTTTAACTTTTAAAACCCATTTTCTTAACAACGGGATTAATTTTAAATTAATTAATGAAACTTATGTGTTTTGAATTTTGATAAAGGAATACCATATTTGAATTCAGTGGGTACAAATTATGTAAATATGTTAATTTTGATATTTTTTGATATTATGAATATTAACTACGGTAATTTTTATTTACTGTAGTTAAATGTAAATCATGTAATTAAGCGTAAAAATAAAATTATAAAATTTCCCCAATACCTAAAAAAATTCTATTGGATGACTAAAAGTAGTACACTATCACCTATGGGTCGGAATAGATTAATTTTATGGACTTTTGACCATAAAAATAATTAAATTATTATTAAAAACAATGAAAGTGACAACATTTCACTCTCTTAAATCTTATAAGTATAATAATTTTAATTTAGTGATAAACTTCATGAAACATTGAACATTAATAGTACACATAACTCCAATAAAATTATCTACATCATGTGAATTAATTTAGAACTTTTTGTTATTAAATAAATATCATTAATGGAGACACAATAGTGATTTTGAAATTATTTTATTGATTGAAATATCAAATAAATGGTTCTAAAAATATTAAAATAAATATTATATGAACTATTTAATGTGCTCCACTGATTTACTAGATAAATATTAAATATTATTAATCTATTAATTCTTTTAGTTCGAACTTATCTTCTCTGAGGATTATATTTAAATTCAAATAAATGAATAGTGTCAAAATTGCCACTATTGTTATTTTATAAAATTAATACAATATAAATTTTTTTAAAAAATCACAAAAATATTTAAAAATTATAAATTAAATTTATATGGATTAAATTTCATAAATTATCCAATTAGGGATTATTCAAAATAGACAAATAATTATTTATAATAATTTATAATTTATAATCTTATTACCACGAATAAAATTAAATAGATTAAATAAGGATAAACCAAGTAGATAATGTTTAAAATAAATATCCAACATGTCTAAATTTTATTGGTTGATTATATTAAAACCCTATCTCATCTAAGATTCGGATTTGAGTCATTTTGGATGTTTTTATTTTGGGTTTGAATTTATTATAAATTAATATTTTTGAGGTTTCCAAAGGTACCCCTCTCCTCCCTTATAAAAGGGAAACTCCCCCCTCTCCACCTCAGAACACATTGTGCCTTAAAGATCATCCAAAAAATGACCATTACAATTATAAACTTCACTAGTATTATTCTTGAGGTTCTGGTCTTCTCAAAAGACTAACTATAGTTCCATAAGAGGAAGATTAAAGGAGGCACGTCGAAGAAGAGGTAATCTCTTCTACCAATTCATTCAAGTTTCTTTCTTCTTCAACTTCTTATTCTTTAGTTGTTTCATTGTTAAGTAATAAAATAAGAATGAATAATATACTGATATGATATTATAAACATGAAACAACCCCATTTAAACTTCTATCTATCCCACGGAAAACGAAATCACCACTCGTGTGTATGTACGGAATACCATCTCCACACCGTGGTGTAATTAATTTTTCCACCACCACCTTACTTGGATGGTTATAATGGTGTAAATAAGAACTATATATGGTTATTATAAAATAATACTAATTCTGAGATATTATATCATTCAATCCAATTCTATTAAATAATTATGGGAATGATATCAACGCTCGTGCATACGTACGGATTACCGTCTCCACGAACGCGATGAGATTCATTTTGAATGATTAACCATTCAAGTATGATTATAAATTATATATGTAATAAATAATCATGAAATATATTACATAATATTGATACTGGATTTATGTACATATATGTTTTATTTACTTATTCCATTCAATTCAATAAGGAAACGAAAACTGTGTTTGTGCGAACGTACAGCCTACCATCTCCATGAACGGTGTATTTCATTCAATTTATCGATCTATATTATATATTTATATAATTATTATATATTATGTATAAATCGTGTTTTACAGTCTATAATTAATTAAATCAGGATATGAGTAATAATATAAAGAACAACAAATCGAAACACGCACGATAAATGAAACGATTTTACAAAAAACACTTGTTTAACATGGAATTTAAAAAATAATGGGTAATATAAATTTATGGGTGAAGCATATATGAATCATAAAAATGAATATTATTCTCTTATAATTTAATTAAATTATTTAAATCATTATACAGGAGGTTAGGATACATAAGAAGCATATCAAACATAAGGTAAGGGATAATTTTGCAATTTTATTTTTATCTGAGAATGCTTATACAAAATATTTACTAGGGTTATATTATTCATGAATTTCCATATAAATGTTTTCATAAATTGTTTAATATTCCTCCATGTATTTCTAAAGTCATTTTTCCCCTCTTGACTTTTACTTTGTGTTATGGATGTAATCTTTTTTTACCACACGCGGTACTTTTTGAATTTTCGTTAAAAGTACGAGGAGAATGAATTTTTTAACTTATACAACATGAATGAATTTTTATGGTTTTATAACGCCTTATTTTCATGAATAATTATATAAAATATTTCTTTACGATTTTCAAAAAAATAATTTTCTTTTAAAATTTTATGGTAATTTGAAAAAATAAAATGATTTTGAAGAAGAAAGGATATTTTCCTCAAGAATTCATTTCAAGTGTTTTATCAATAACAGTTTCCATCTAAGATGACATTATTTCAAATGTGTATGTTTCAAGTTTAATGTCTCTAGGATTCACATGGTTTCAATTTTCTTATGATGGAAGGATATCCATTCGTTTTATATGGATTATGTTATGATGGGATGATGTTTATGAAACCAATTTTATTCATTGGGTTATGATAAATGATTTAAGCTTATTTTGTGTCATAATTAAGAATGATTTAATTATGAGATGGGTGGGACCTATATCTCCCTACAATGCATTGGGTAAAGATTTATATCTCATGAGATAGACGTGGCTGGAACAATATGTTAATCTGATTCAGTGATAGAGGACTGGAACAAGGAGTGAACTCGATTCAGAAAGGGTCATTGTCAACTATGATAGACTTAGCAGCAATGCCTTGGCTACTAAAGAATTCATATCATTTGATTAGTGGTTTGCAACAATTACATTTTTATTCCCATGCTATTTTTTCATGATTGATGTTAATTTATGATATATGCCTTACATACTTACATGATTTTTGTATTTGCTCAGAATTTTTATGTTTAGAATTTATGTTCAAGTTTTTGAATTCAAATGTTTATGAATTGTTTTAAATTCTCTATGTTTACCCTTATTGATCATTTGAGCTCACTCTTTTTCTTTTTTATTTTCCCCAGGATATAATGAACGTTTTTATGTATGAAATCAAAAGGGGAAGATCTTTATGGGAGATGTTGAGGATCTTTCACCATGATTAGAATATTATGATATACGTTTCCAAATAAATAAACTATTACAGTCCATCGGGGTCTGTTTTTTTATGTATTATGTATTCCAAAAAAGTATTACAATGTCTATATATATCATGTACAAGTCTCTAATGTTGGTATTAGAGGAATGATTCAGTCAACCTTTGGAAACTAGTATGCGAGAACATTAGTGAGATCCCTAGAGTGATTTCTAAGGTATGTCTAGGGATGTCACTAAGGTTAAGTATAAGTGTAGGTTATAGTCCTAGAATTACGATAACGATCATAGAATTAATCCTAAGTTGTTAGAGATTGAATTTACTCCCCCTTGCTTATGTTGTTTTTGTAGTATGATTTTTTCCACTCATGCTATTGTTTTTCGGTTTTATGAAATGGTAGGAAAAATGAGGATTCATGTTAATGGAAAATATGATGGAAAATGGAATGATATTATTTATGAGCAACCAAATGAAATGGGATTTGGATGTCCAAACATCGTTATTATGCTTAATCAACAATCTCATAATGTGATCAATAATCTCAACATTGGTATGTTTCCTGACTCATCTAATAAGAGAAATATAGAGTTTCATGATGATCATAGAGGAATGAAATTTCAATTTCCCTCATGTAAATCATCTGGGAATAGGCATCGGGGATAATGTTTCAAAGGAAATAGAAGATTATTTGGGTGTGTAAAATAAGGACACAAAGCTAGTAAGTGCAAAGGAAAAGGTTCAGTTAACACCATGGACAAGGATAACGGTATTTTTACAATATTTAAAAAGACTAAATGTTTTAAATGTGGAATATATAGGCATTATTCAAACCAATTACCTAAGTTAAAATATCATGAAGAGAATCATCATGGTCATATGGGAAGTATTTATATTGATGATGATAAAGATACTACAAATGTTATATGAGAAGAAAGAAATTATGGAGTCAGTTAGTGGTTTAAGAAGGTAGTGGAATGATTGTATGTTTATCAATAATAATTTATGGTACTATTGAATAATGAAAAATATAAGGATTGTTACAATGTTTTCTCGCTTTGAGTTTTTGAAAGTATATGATGAATGGTACTGATAACCATGAAAGGTTATTCAAATATTTTTAGAAGGTAGATGATATTTTCATAATGAAGGAATAAAGAGAAAATAATATGTATGATAGTATTCATGAGCTCCTGATTGATAAAAGGACAAGCGATATCATGGTTTGAGTATATAGAATTTTTGAAATTTTGGTATGTGGAAAGAGTTAACATTTTACAGCATTCATGTTTTCACTAAAGTTTAACAGGTATTAATTTTTCAGGATAATACATGATTAAGGTATTCACATGTTTGGAATGTGACCAACGAAAAGATATATCTTATGATATATGGGGGAAAAATGAAGGAATTCACATGCTCGGTTGATGAAATTTTTAGTAATCAGACAAAAGTATTTTCGATATGCCTAATGGTTGGAATGGACATCATATAGTATTTCATAAGGCTATAAGTTTTTTTTATTTCTAAAATGTTATGATAGTGTAGTTTTAGAAAAATGGCAACCTACAGGATGGGCGACAACCCATCATGTCGGACAAAGTTGTTAGAATCGAACCCACAACGGAAGTACAACAACCCTTTATCACTTACCACTGGCCTACAAGAATTCCGTGGTTAGTATAAAATAGTTTTATTTTATTAAGCAGGATGATAGGTGAAGTATAAGTCCATTTTTGTTACCATATACGATTAATTTCACCATATGATGGACTTATGTATATATATTTTTCTATCCTTAAGTTTGAGATAGATGGAATGACCTATCATTCTATCTCATTATCTACTAACAATTCACGAAAGGCAAATTCAAATTCATTTCTTTATGAGATGAAGTAGAAATTTTTCAAGGCACAAAAAACAGTATGATGGTTCCAAAATCAAGTAAGTATTTCTTTTAGCATTAGGGAAATGATATTTAAAACCAAAAATGTTTTCCTACTTCCCTCATATCTCATGAATCAGATTGTACCTTACATCATCACAAATTTATGGCTTTGTGATTGTCGGATTTTTAATAGCCATGTTCTCTACCACTATCCATCAGAACTTGATGGTTATATTTTCTTTTCATATCTATATTTTCATATATTTTTTCCAATGTGGAAACCCAGTGATGTGTTAATTTGGTTAAGAGTTATATTTCATACATCATTTTTTTAAAATTATGTTTTACTGTTCTTTTTATAATGCGGGTTTCTATGAAAGAAACTCTAATGTTATAAACCATTTATAACCCCTACTATTTTCGAGGGAGAAATTAATTTTCAGGGGGTAGAATGTAACACCACAATATTTTATGAAATTTATTATATTTAATTTCATTGATTTCATGTGTTGTATGCTAAACCAAAATTATCTTGCACTATACGCAACACCGTATTAGCTTGCAGTATATGAAACACTATTCTTGGCTCGTGTTACAGAGAATTTCAAGTTCGTTTTTTAGGAATTATTATACACAACATTAAATAGTGTTTTTGATAAATGTATAAATGAAATAAGTTTTGATTATGTTATACTCAACACCAATGGGAGGTTGGACTACATGCATCCCTGAATTGGCTTGCATTACACACAATCACGACCTTCCTCGATAGCGTGTGTAATACACAATACCGGGTTTCACTAAACAATGATATATTATTATAATATTATGAACTAGATGTTATGAATTGTATTAACTATATTTAGAATTTTATAACATTATTATTCATCTAACACATTTCCTAAAACATTGTATGTTAACAAAATAATTTTTTCAGGTAAAATAAGTATTTTAATAAAAATATAGTTTTTCCTCCTTTTGATGGTTCACCCACATTAAATCTAGTTTTTGATAGGTTTATAAGATAAATTTGACAAAATAGAATTCTTCTTTGGAATCAGGATATAAAAATATACTTTGGATAAATTTTTCATAATATTATGATAACTTTAATATTTTATAAATAGTAATAACATGTTATATTTTAATTAAAAACAACCATTTTCATTAAAATAATTTATATGGTTAAATTATAATATTGAATGGATATAAAGTAAATAGAATATATTTTAACGATTTAATATAATTTATGTCATTGCAATTAATTTTACATTGAATTCATAGATAAAAAAATTGCAATCATTGTCAATGTTTTAACTTTTAAAACCCATTTTCTTACCAACATGATTAATATTAAATTAATTACTACAACTTTTGTGCTTTTAATTTTGAAAAATGGATACCATATTTGAATGAATTGGATCCATGTTATGTTAACATGCTACTTTTTTTTGATATTATGAATAGTAACTATAGTAATTTTTATTTACTACAGTTAAAGGTAAATCGGGTAATTAAGGGTAAAATGATATTATAAAATTACCCTAACACCTACAAAAATTCTATTAGATGACTAAAAGTCTACCCATATCACCTATGGGTCGGAATAGATTAATTTTATGGACTTTTTACCATGAATAAAATTTAATTATTATCAAAACCAAAGAAAGTGACAACATGTCACTCTCTAAAATCTTATAAGTATAATAATTTTAATCTATTGATAAACTTCATGAAACATCTAACATGAAGAGTCTATAGAAATATAATAAAATTATCTACATAATTAGAATTTATTTATAATTTTTAAGGATTATATATATATCATTAACGGTTACACAATAGTGATGTTGAAAATATTTTATTGATTGAAATATCAAATAAATGGTTTTAAAAATATTAAAATAAATATTATAAGAACTATTTAATGTGATCAAATAATTTTTAAGATAAACATGACATGTTATGAATATATTAAATCTTTTATTTCAAACATATATTTTGTGAGGATTTTATTTAAATTCAAATAAATGAATAGTTTCATAAATGACTCTATTGTTATTTTATAAAAGTTTAATAATATAAAATTGATTTAAAATCACAAAAATATTTAAAATTTATAAATTAAAATTTATATGGTCGAAAATGTCATAAATTAACCAATTAAGGAAAATTCACAACACATAAATAATTATTTATAACAATTTAAAATCTAGAATCTTATTACCTCAAATAAAATTAAATAGATAAAATAAGGATAAAACAAGTTGATAGTGTTTAAAATAAATTCCAAACAATTATAAATATTATTGGTTGATTATATTACAACCCTATATCATCTAATATTCGTATTTTATTCATTTTTGTTGTTTTTATGTGGGGTTTAAATTTATTATAAATTAATATTTTGAGGTTTCCAATGATTCCCCTCTCCTCCCTTATAAAATGGCACCTCCTCCCTCTCCACATAACAACACATTGTGCCTTCAATATTGGCCAACCCCTACCCATTACTCTTATCTACTTCCATAGTATCATTCTTTAGGTTCTGGTATTCTCAAAAGACAAACTCTAGTCCCTTATGAGTATGTTTAAAGGAGACACGTCGAAGAAGAGGTAATCTTTTGTACCGATTGTTTCAAGTTTCTTTGTTCTTCAGCTTCTTCTTCTATAGTGTTTTCATTGTAATGTAATAAAATAAGTATCACTAATATGCTGATATGATATTATAAATATGAAACAACCCCATTCCACCTTCTATCCATCCTACAGAAAACGAAGTTACCACACATTCGTACAAAGAGAATATTGTCTCCACGTCGTGGTGTAATTAGTTTTTCCACCACCACCTTACCAGGATGGTTATAATGGTGTAAAGAATAACTATATATGGTTATTATAACATCATACTGATTCTGAGATATTATATCATTCTCTTCAATTATATTCAATAATTATGGGAATGATATCATCGCTTGTGTGTACGTAAGGACTACCGTCTCCACGAACACGATGAGATTCATTTTCCAGGATTAACCATTCAAGTATGATTATAAAGTATATATGTAATAAGTTATCATGAATTATATTACATAATAATGATACTGTATTTATTTATATATATGTTTCATTTACATAATTCCATTCAATTCAATAAATAAATGAAAACAACGTTCATGCGTACATACGGCCTACCGTCTCCATGAACGATGTATTTCATTCCATTTATCGATCTATAATATATATTTATATACTGAGTATATATTTTATATAAATCATTTTTTTACATCTGTAATTAATTAAATAAGTATATGAGTAATAATATCAATAAAAACAAATCGAAACACGTACGATAAATGAAATGATTTTACCCAAAATGCTGCTTTAACTTGGAATTTACAAAAGAATGGGTAATATAAAGTCATAAGTGAACCATATATGATATAATAACAATGAATATGATTCTATAATAATTAAATGACATTATTTAAATAAATATACAGTAGGTTCGGAAACATACAAATCATATTAGACATAATGTAAGGGATAATTTTACAATCTCATTTTTATCTTAGAATACTTATACCTATGTATTTACTAGGATGATATTATTCATCCATGTCCATATAAATGTTTTCATAATGTTTTTAATATTAATACTTGTATTTTTGAAGTCATTTTTACCCCTCTTGACTTTTAATTTGTGTCATGGAAGGAATCCTTCATTTGTTTACCATACGTGGTACTTTTTTCCTTTTCTGTTAAAAGTACGAGGAGAGTGATTTTTTTAACTTATACAACATGAACAGATTTTTAAATTTTATAATTCCTTATTTGAATGAAGCTTAATCTATATTATTTCAAGTCTATTTTCAAAAAAATCCTATTATTTGAAAAATTCATTGCATTTTGTGAAAATAAAATGATTTTAAAGAAGAATGTATATTTTCCTTAAGAATTCATTTCAAGTGTATTATCAATAAATTTTTCCATATAAGATTACATTATTTTATATGTGTATGTTTCATGTATAATTACTCTATGATTTAAATGGTTATACTTTTCTTATGATGAAACGATATCTATTTCTTTAATATGGATTATGTTATGATGGGATGATGTTTATGAAACCCATTTTATTATTTGGGTTATGATGAATGATATATGATTATTTTGTGGCACAAGTAAGAATGATTTCACAATGAGATGGGTGGGACCTATATATCCCTCCAATGCATTTGGTAAATAATTATATCTCTTGAGATAGACATGTCTAAAACAGTAAGTTCATCTGATTCAGTGATACAAGATTGGAACAAGGAGTGAACTCGATTCAGAAAGGGACTTTGTCCCTTAATATAGTCTTGGCAGCAATGCCTTGTCAAATATGGAAATCATATCATGTGCTTAATGGTTTTACACAATTATATTTTTTATTACGATGATATTTTATCATGATTGATGTTCCTTTAAGATATATGCCACACGCACTTCCAAGATTTTTGTCTTTGCTACAAATCTTGATGTTTAGATTTTATGTTCAAGTTTTTTCATTCAAATGAATATGGATTATTTTTTATTCTCTATTTTTACCATTATTGAGCACTTGATCTCACCCTTTTTATGTTTTCTTTTCCCCATGATATAAAGAATGTTTTTAGGTAAGAAAACAAAAGGGGATGATCTTTATGGGAGATGTTGAAGATATTTCACCATGATTATAAGATTATGTTCCATGTAGCCAATGACACTAAACAATTGTTGTCCTATGGTGTCTTTTTATATATATATTAAGTATTCTGCAAAAGTAATGAAATGTATATATATGTCAAGTACAGGTCTCTACAGTTGGTATTAGATGAAAGGTTTAGTCAACCATTGGAAACTAGGATTCGAGAACTTTATTAAGATCCCTTGAGATATTTCTAATGTATGTCTAGGGATGTCCCTAAGGTTAAGTATAAGTATAGTTTATAGTCATAGAATTATGGTATCAATAATATAATAAAACCTAAGATATTAGAGATTTAATGTACTCCCCCTTGATTATGTTGTTTTTCTAGTATGAGTTTTTCTACTCATACTTTTCTTTTTGGGTCTTATGAAATTGTAGGAAACAGAAGGATTCATGTTAATGGATAATATGATAGGCAATGGAATAATATTCTTTATGAGAAACAAAATGAAACGAGATTTGGATGTTCAGACATCATTATTATGCCTAATAATAAATCTCATAATAGGATCAATAATCTCAACATTGGTAAGTTTCCTGACTCATCTACTAAGAGAAATATGGATTTTCATGATGATCATAGAGGAAAGAATTTTCAATTTCCCTAATGTAAATCATGTTGGAAGAGTCATAAAGTAGAATGTTTCAATGGAACTGGAAGATGCTTTGGGTGTGGAAAATAAGGACACAAAGACAGTATGTGCAAAGAAAAAGGTTCAGTTAACACCATGGTCAAGGATAATGGTATTGCTATGACATCGAAAAAGACAAAATATTTTAAATGTGGAATGTATGGGAATTATGAGAACCAATTCCCTAAGGGAAAATCTAATGAAGAGAATCATCGTGATCCTATGGGTTGTATTTATATTGATGATGATGAAGAGAATAAAAATGATATATGAGATAAAGAAATGATGAAGCTCAGTCAGTGGTTTAAGAAGGTTGTGGAATGATTTTATATTTATCAAGAATAATGTATGGTATTATGGAATAAAGAAAAATATAAGGATTGTTACACTATTTCCTTTCCTTGAGTTTTTGAATATATATGATGAATGGTACCGGTAACAATGAAAGGTTATTCAAATATTTTTGGAAGGTAGACGATATGTGCATATTGATGGGATAAGTAGAAAATAATTTGTATGATAGTATTCCTGAGATCATGACTGATATAAGGGCAAGTGATATCATGGTTTGAGTATATAGAAAATTAGAGATTTTTGGAATGTGGAAAGAGTTTACTTTTTACATCATTCATGTTTTCACTAAAGTTCAACGGGTATTCATTTTTCAAGATAACACATGATTAAGGTATTCACATGCTTGGAATGTGACCAACACCAATATATATCTTAAGATATATGGGGGAAAAATGAAGGAATTCAAAAGCTTAGTAGATGAAATTTATAGTAATAGGAAAAAAGTATTTTCGATAAGCCTAAAGGTGGGAATAGACATCATATAGTATTTCATAAGGCTATAAATTTTTGTTTTTATTTCTGAAATGTTCTGATAGTATAGTTTTAGAAAAAGAAAAACATGTAGGACGAGAGACAACCCATCACGTCGGAAAAAGTGTCGGGAATCGAATCCACAACTGAAGTGCAACATGCCATTATCGCCTACCACTGGCCTACAAGAAGTCCCTGGTAAGTAGAACCTAGTTTTATTTTATTAAAAAAGATGATAGATGAAGTATAAGTCCATTTTTGGAACCATATACGCTTAATTTCACCATAAAATGGGCTGATGTATATAAATTTTGGTATACTTATGTTTGAGATAGATAGAATCACCTATAATTCTATCGCATAATCTACTAACACTTCACAAAAGACAAATTCAACTTCAATTATTTATGAGATGAAGTAGAAATTATTCAAAGCACAAACAACAGTAAGAATCTACCAAAATCAAGTAAGTATTTCTTTTAACATTAGGGAAATGATATTGAAAACAAAAAATTATTTCCTAGTGCCCTAATATCTGATGAATTATATGGTACCTTACATCGTCACAAATTTGTGGCTTTCTGATTGCTGGATTTTCTATAGCCATGTTCTCTACCACTCTCTATCAAAACTAGATGGTTAGATTTATCTTTCATATCCATATTTTCACCTATTTTCTCCTATGTGGAAACCCAGTGATGAGTTAATTCAGGTATCCAATATATTATATACATCACTTTTTTTAAAATTATGTTTTAGTGTTCCTTTTTATGATGTGGGTTTCTATAAAAGAAACTCTCAAGTAATAAACTATTTATAACCCCTCCAAATTTCGAGGGAGAAATTCATTTTAAGGGGGGTAGAATGTAACACCCCAAGATTATATGAGAATTATTCTTTTTTAATTTCAATTATGTCTTGTGTTTTTCACCACACCAAAATTATCTTGTTCTATACACAACACCGTATTAGCTTTCAGTATTCACAACACTATTCTTGGTTCATGTTACACAAAATTTCAAGATCGTTTTTTGGAATTATTTTACCCAACATTAAGTATATATTTTTTTTAATGTATAAATGAAATATTTTTTGTTTATGTTATAAACAACACCAAAGGCATCTTGGACTACATGTATCCCTAACATGGCTTGCATTACATGTAATCAAGATCTTCCTCGATAGCGTGTGTACTATGCAATAATGAGTTTCACTAAACAATGATATATTATTATAATATTTTGAACTAGCTTTTATGAATATTATTAACTAAATTTTGAATTTTATAACATTATTATTCATCTTACACATTTTCTAAAACAACGAATGTGATCAAAATAATTTTTTTAGGTAAATTAAGTATTTTTTTTTAAAAAATGTAGTTTTGCCTCATTTTGATGGCCCACCCACATTAAATATAGTTTTTTACAAGTTTATAACTTCAATTTTACAAAATAAAATTCTTCTTTGGAATCATGATATAAAAATTTACTTTGGATAAATTTTTCATATTATTCTGATAACTTTAATATTTAATGAATAGTAAAAACACGGTATATTTTAATTAAAAACAACATTTTTCATTGCAACAATTTATATGGTTAAATTATAATATTTAAAGGTTATAAAGTATAAAAATAATATATTTTTACCATTAAATATAATTTATTTCATTACCATTAATTATACATTGAATTTATAGGTAAAAACATTTCAATTTTTTGGCAATGTTTTAACTTTTAAAACCTATTTCATTAACAACGGGATTAATTTTAAATTAATTACTGCAACTATTGTGTTTTGAATTATGAAAAAATGGATTCTATATTTGAATTCAGTGGGTCCAAATTATTTTAATAGGTTACTTTTAATTTTTTTTGATATTATGAATAGTAACTACGGTAATTTTTATTTACTGCAGTTAAAGTTAAATCGGGTAATTAATGGTAACAATTAGATTATAAAATTACACTAACATGTAACAAAAATATATTGGATTACTAGAAGTCAACACATATCACCTATGGGTCAGAATAGATTACTTTTATGGATTTTTTACCCTGAAAATAATTTAATTAGTATTAAAACCAAAGAAAGTGAGAACATGTCACTCTCTTAAATCTTATAAGTATAATAATTTCATGTTTGTGATAAACTTCATGAATCATCAAACATGAATAGTCTCGACAAAGAAAATAAAATTATATACATCATGTGAATTTATTTAGAATTTTTAGGCATTATATATATATATCATTATAGGTGACACAATAGTGATATTGAATTTATTTTATTGATTGAAATATCAAATAAATGGTTTTAAAAATATTAAAATAAATATTATATGAACAATTTAATGTGATCCACTAATATTCTAGACAAATATGACATGTTATGAATCATTTTAAGCTTTTAGTTCTAACATATCTTCTTTGAGGATTTTATTTAAATTCAAATAAATGAATAGTGTCAAAAATGACTCTGTTGTTATTTTATTAAAATAAAATAATATAAAATTGTTTAAAATCCCAAAAATATTTAAAAATTCTAAATTAAAATTTATATGGTATAAAATGCCATAAATTATCCAATTATGGAATATTCACAACACATAAATAAATATTTATAACAATTTAAAATTTAGAATCTTATTACCTCAAATAAAATTAAATAGATTAAATAAGGAGAAACCAAGTTGATAATGTTTAAAATAAATTTCAAACATGAATAAATTTTATTGGTTGATTATATTACAACCCTATATCATCTAAGATTCTAATTTTATTCATTTTTTATGTTTTTATGTTGGGTTTTAATTTATTATAAATTAATATTTTTGAGGTTTCCAAAGGTGCCCCTCTCCTCCCTTATAAAATGGCACCTCCTCCCATTCCACTTCACAATACATTGAGCCTTCAATATCAGCTAACCCCTAACAATTACTGTTATCAACTTCCCTAGTAACATTCTTGAGGTTCTGTTCTTCTCAAAAGACCAACTCTAGTACCTTAAGAGAAACTTTAAAGGAGGAACATCGAAGAAGAGGTAATCTTTTCTACCGATTCTTTCATGTTTTTCTCTCATTCATCTTCTTATTCATTAGTTGTTTCATTGTAAAGTAATAAAATCAGTATAAATAATATACTGATATGATATTATAAATATGAAACAACCACATTTCACCTTCTATCCATCCAACGGAAAATGAAATCACCACGTGTGCGTACATACAGAATACCATCTCCACGTTGTGGTGTAATTAGTTTTTCCACCACCACCTTACTTGGATGCGTATAATGGTGTAAAGAATAACTATATATCATTATTATAATATCATACTAATTCTGAGATATTCTATCAGTCACACCAATTCTATTCAATAATTATGTGAACAATATCATCGCTCGTGCGTACGTAAGGACTACCATCTCCACAAACTCGATGAGATTATTTTCAATGATTAACCATTCAAGTATGATTATAATGTATATAATTAATAAATAATCATGAAAGATATTAAATAATAAGGATAATGGATTAATGTACATATATGTTTCATCTACTTAAATCCATTCAATTCAATAAGGAAACGAAAACATTGTTAATGCGTACGTACGGCCTACCGTCTCCAGAAACGGTGTATTTGATTCCATTTATCGATCTATCATATATATTTATATACTGAGTATATATTATATATAAATCATGTTTTACATTCTGGAATTATGTAAATCAGGATATGAGTAATAATATCAAGAACAACAAATCAAAACATGTACGATATATGAAAGGATTTTACCCAAAATATTGCTTTAACATAGAATTTACAAAAGAATAGGCAATATAAAGTCATAAGTGAACCATATATGATATCATAACACTGAATATGAATCTTTAAAAATTAAATTCTATTTTTGAAATTATTATACAGAAGTTTCAGATACATACGAATCATATCAGACATAAGGTAAGGGATAATTTTTCAATCTCATTTTTATCTGAGAATACTTATACCAAGGTATTTACAGGGATTATATTATTTATCCATGTCCATATAAATGTATTCATAAAGTGTTTAATATTTTTACATGTATGTTGAAATTCATTTTTACCCCTCCTGACTTTGACTTTGTGTTATGGAAGAAATCTTTCATTTGGTTACCATACACAGTACTTTTTGACATTTCTGTTAAAAGTACGAGTAGAATGATTTTTTAACTTATAAAACATGAATGGATTTTTACAGTTTTATAGTGCTTTTTTTCATGAATATTAATCTATAATATTTCATTACTATTTTGAAAAAATCCTATTCTTTTACAATTGCATTGAATTTTGTGAAAAGAAAATGATTTTAAAGAAGAAAGTATATTTTCCATAAGAATTCATTTCAAGGGTTTTATCAATAAAATTTTCCATCTAATATGACATTATATCATACATGTACGTTTCAAGTATAATTTCTCTATGATTTACATGGATTCAATTTTCTTATGATTAATGTATATCCATTTGTTTTATTTAGATTATGTCATGATGGGATGATGTTTATGAAACCCATTTTATTCTTTTGGTTAAGATGAATGATTTATGTTTATTTTGTGGAAGTAGTTATAATTATTTCATTATGAGATGTTCGAGATCTATATCTAACTAAAATTCATTGGGAAAATATTTATATCTCATGATAGAGACATGGCTGGAATGGTATGTTAATACGGTTCATTGATACAAGACTGGAACGAGGAGTGAACTCGATTCAGAAAGGGACTTTGTCCACTAATAGGGTCTTGGAAGTAATGCCTTGGCTAATATGGAAATCATATAATGAGATTAATGGTTTTCTACAATTACATGTTTTATTTCCATGTTATTTTATCAGGATTGATGTTCCATTATTATATATTACTTACGTACTTCCATGATGTATGTCTTTGCCCATGATTTTGATTTTTAGATTTTATGTTCATGGTTTTGCATTAAAATGGTTATTAATTGTTTTATGTTATCTATTTTTACCCTTACTGAGCATTTGTACTCACCATTTTTATGTTTTCTTTTCCCCAGGATAGGAAGAACGTTTTTAGGTAAGAAAAAAAAGGGGAAGATCTTTATGGGAGATGTTGAAGATCTTTCACCATGATTAGATGATTATATTCCAAGTTTCCAAAGACACTAAACTATTATTGTCCATTGGTGTGTATTTTTGTTATGTATAAAGTTTTCCACAAATTTAATGAAATTTCTATGTACATCAACTACGGGTCTGTATAGTTGGTATTAGAGGAATGGTTTAGTAAACCTTTGGAAACTAGGATGCGAGATATTTAGTGAGATCCCTAGAGATATTTCTGAGGTATGTCTAGGGATATCCTTAAGGTTAAGTATAAGTATAGGTTATAGTCCTTTAATTACAGTAACGATCATAGAATTAAACCTAATATGTTAGAGACTGAAAGTACTCCCCCGTGATTATGTTGTTTTTCTAGTATGAGTTTTTCCACTCATACTATTCTTTTTGGGTTTTATGAAATGGTAGGAAAAGGGAGGATAAATGTTAATGGAGAATATGGTGGGCAATTGAATGATATTATTTATGGGAAACCAAATGAAATGGGATTTTTATGTCCAAATGTTGTTATTATGCCTAATCAGCAATCTCATAATTTGATTAATAATCTCAACTTTGGTGAGTTTCCTGACACATCTAATAAGAGAATGATTGAGTTTAATGATGGTCATAGTGGAAATAAAGTTCAATTTCCCTCATGTAAATCATGTGGGAAGAGGAATCAAAGATAATGTTTCAAAAGAACTGGAAGATGGTTTGGGTGAGGAAAAGAAGGACACAAACTAGTAATTGAAAAAGAAAAAGGATCAGTTAACACCATGGACAATGATAATGGTATTGCTACAACATAGAAAAAGACTAAATGTTTTAAATTTGGAATGTATGGCCATTATGCAAACCAATTCCCAAAGGGAAAATCTTATGAGGAGAATCATCATGGTCATATGGGTAGTAATATAATTATGATGATGAAGAGACTACAAATGATATATGAGATGAAAGAAATGATGAATCTCAATTAGTGGTTTAAAAATGTAGTTGAATGATTATATGTTTATCAAGAATAATGTAGCGTACTATGGAATAAAGAAAAATCTATGGATTGTTACATTGTTGTCTTTCCTTGAGTTTTTAATAGTATATGATGAATGATACCTTTAACCATGAAAGGTTATTCAAATATTTTTTGGAAGGTAGATGATATGTGAATAATTAAGGGATAACGAGAATATAATATGTATGATAGTATTCATGAGCTCATGACTGATATAAGGACAAGTGATATCATGGTTTGAGTATACAGAAATTTTGATATTTTGGTATGTGGAACGAGTTAACTTTTTACAGCGTTCATGTTTTCACTAAAGTTCAACGGGTATTCATTATTCATGATAATACATGATTAAGGTATTAACATGTTTGGAATGTGACCAAAAACAAGATATACCTTATGATATATGGGGGACAAATGAAGGAATTCTCATGCTCAATAGATGACATTTCAAGTAATTGGACAGAAGTATTTTCGATAAGCCTAAATGTTGGAATGGACATAATATAGTATTGTTTAAGGCTATAACATTATGTTTTTATTTCTGAAATGTTATGATAGTATAGTTTTAGAAAAATGACAACCTACAAGATGGGTGACAACCCATCACGTCAGAAAAATTAGCTGGAATCGAACCCACAACGGATGTGAAACAAGCATTTATCGCTTACCACTAGCCTACAGGATGTCCCTGTCTGTAGAAACTAGTTTTATTTTATTATGCATGATTATAGATGAAGTATAAGTCCATTTTTGGAAACATATATGATTAATTTCACCATAATATGGATTTATGTATATAACTTTTTCTAATCTTATGTTTGAGATAGATGGAATGACCTATCATTCTATCGCATGATATACAAACACTTCACAAAAGACAAATTCAACTTCATTTCTTTATGAGATGATGTAGAAATTGTTCAAGGCACAAACAATAGTAACATTGTACCAAAATCAATTAAGTATTTATTTTAACATTAGAGAAATGATATTTAAAACCAAAAAATGTTTCCTTAGTGCCCTCATATCTGATGAATCAGATGGTACCTTACATAATCACAAATTTATGGCTTTCTGATTTTTGGATTTTTCATAGCCATGTTCTATACCACTCTCCATCAGAACTTGATGGTTTTATTTCTCTTTCATATTCATATTTTATCCTATGTTCTCCTATGTGGAAACCCAGTGATGAGTTAATTTGGGTAACCGTTATATTTCATACTTCACTTTTTTTTAATTTATCTTATAGTTTTCCTTATTATGATGTAGGTTTCTATGAATGAAACTCTCAAGTAATAATCCATTTATAACCCTGGAAAATTTTGAGGGTAAATTCATTTTATGGGGGGTAGAATGCAACACCCATAGATTTTATGAGAATTATTATTTTTAATTTCATTGATGTCTTTTGTTGTACGCTACACCAAATTTATCTTGCTCTATACGCAACACCGTATTAGCTTGCAGTATACACAATACTATTCTTGGCTCGTGTTACACACAATTTCAAGTTTATTTTTTTAAGAATTATTCTACAAAACATTATGTATAGATTTTGTTTATTTTATAAATGAAATATGTTTTGATTATGTTATACTCAAAACTAAAGGGAGCTTGGACTACAAGCATCTCTGACTTGTCTTGCATTACACGTAATCGCGACCTTCCTCGATAGCGTGTGTAGTACACAGTAATGGGTTTCACTAAAAAATGATATATTATTATAATGTTATGAACTAGCTGTTATGAATAGTATTAACTACATTTTGAATTATATAACATTATTATTCATCTTACACATTTTCTGAAACATGATATTTGAACAAAATAAATTTTTCAGGTAATATAAGTATTTTTTAAAAAATGTAGTTTTTCCTCCTTTTGATGGTGCACCCAGTTTAAATATAGTTTTTGATAGGTTTATAAGTTCAATTTGAGAAAATAAAATTCTTCTTTGGAATCGGGATATAAAAATTTACTTTGGATAAAATTTTCATATTATTCTGATCACTTTAATATTTAATGAATAGTAAAAACACGCTATATTTTAATTAAAAACAAATTTTTTCCTTTAAATAATTTAAATGGTTAAATTATAATATTGAATGGTTATAAATTATAAATAGAATATATTTTTATCATTTAATATAATTTATTTCATCACCATTGATTTTACATTGAATTCATAAGGTAAAAATATTTCAATCTTTGGCAATGTTTTAAATTTGAAAACATGTTTTCTAAACAACAGGATTAATTTTAAATTATTTACTACAACTTATGTGTTTTGAATTTTGAAAAATGGATACTATATTTGAATTCAATGGGTTCAAATTATGTTAATAGGTTACCTTTAATTTTTTTATATTATGAATAGTAACTACGGTAATTTTTATTTACTGTAGTTAAAGATAAATTGGGTAATTAAGGATAAAAATAAGATTATAAAATCACCCTAAAACCTACAAAAATTCTATCAGCTGAATAAAAGACGACCCATATCACCTATAGGTCAGAATAGATTAATTTTATGGACTATTTACTATGAAAATAATTTAATTATTATTAAAACCAAAGAAAGTCAGAACATGTCACTCTCTTAAATATTATAAGTATAATAAATTTAATATAGTGATAAATATATATCATTAAAGGTGACACAATAGTGATGTTAAAATTATTTTATTGATTGAAATATCAAATAAATGGTATTAAATATATTAAAATAAATATTATATGAATTATTTAATGTGATACAATAATTTTAAAGATAAATATGACATGTTATGAATCTATTAAATCTTTTAGTTCCAACATATCTTCTGTGAGGGATTTATTTAAATTCAAATAAATGAATAGTGTCAAAGCTGACTATATTATTATTTTATAACAACAACATAATATAAAATTATTTACAAATCAAAAAAATATTTAAAAATTATAAATTAAAATTTATATGGTCTAAAATCTCATAAATTATCGAATTATGGACAATTAAAGACACATAAGTAAATATTTATAACAATTTAAAATTTAGAATCATATTACATGAAATAAAATAAAAGAGATTAAATAAGGATAAACCAAGTTGATAATGTTTAAACTGAATTCAAAAAATGTCTCAATTTTATTGGTTGATTAGATTAAAACCATATATCATCTAATATTAGTATTTTAGTCATTTTTGAAGTTTTTATGTGGGTTTTGGATTTATTAAAAATTAATATTTTTGAGGTTTCCAGAGGTTTCCCTCTCCTCCCTTATAAAATGGAACATCCTCCCTCTCCATTTAACAACACTTTGAGCCTTAAATCTCGTCCAACCCCTGCCCATTACTCTTATCAACTTCCCATGTAACATTCTTGTGGTTCTTGTCTTCTCAAAAGACCAACTATATTCCCTTAAGAGGAAGTTTAAAAGAGGCAGGTCGAAGAAGAGGTAATATTTTCTACCAATTCTTTCAAGTTTATTTTTTCTTCAACTTCATCTTCTTTTGTTGTTTCATTGTAATGTAATAAAATCAGTATCACAAATATACTGATATGATTTTATAAATATGAAACAACCTCATTTCACCTTCTATCCATCCTATGGAAAACAAAATCACCACGCGTGTGTACATACGGAATACCATCTCCACGTCATGGTGTTATTAGTTTTCCCACCACCAGCTTACTTGGATGGGTATAATGGTTTAAAAAATTACTATATGTGGTTATTATAACATCATACTGATTCTGAGATATTATTTTATTTATTCCAATTATATTCAATAATTATTGGAACGATATCATCGCTCGTGCGTACATAAGGACTACCGTTTCCACGAACGCGATGAGATTCATTTTCCATGATTAACAATTAAAGTATGATAATAATTTATATATGTAATAAATAATCATCAAAGATATTAAATAATAATGGTACTGTATTTATGTACATATATGTTCCATTTAATTAATTCCATTCAATTCAATATGGAAACGAAAACAGCTTTCGTGCGTATGTACGGCCTACCGTCTCCATGAGCGGTGTATTTCATTACATTTATCGATCTATCGTATATATTTATATACTTAGTATATATTATATATAAATCATGTTTTACATTCTGTAATTATGTAAATCAGGATATGAGTAATAATATCAAGAACAACAAATCGAAACACGTACGATAAATGAAACAATTTTACCCAAAACGCTTCTCTGACATGGAATTTATAAAGGAATGGGTACCATAAAGTCATAAGTGAACCATATATAATTTTATAAAAATGAATATTATTAATTAATAATTCAATGAAATAATTTAAATCATTATATAGGAGGTTCGGATATATACGAAGCATATCATACATAAGGTAAGGGATAATTTTGCAATCTCATTTTTATCTGAGAATACTTATACCTAAGTATTTACTTGGATTATATTTTTAATCCATGTCCATATAAATGTTTTAATAAAGTGTTTAATGTTATTACATGTATTTTTAAAGTCATTATTACCCCTCTTGTCTTTTACTTTGTCTTATGGAAGGAATCTTTCATTTGTTTACCATACGTGGTACTTTTTCACTTTTCCATTAAAAGTATGAGAAGAATGATTTTTTAACTTATACAACATGAACAGATTTTTATGGTTTTATAATGCCTTATTTTCATGAAGCTTAATTTATAATATTTCATGAATTTTTTTCAAAAAATAATTTTCTTTTAAAATTTCGTTGCATTTTGTGAAAAAATAATAATTTTGAAGAAAAAAGTAAATTTTCCTCAAGAATTCATTTCAAGTGTTTTATCAATAAAATTTTCCAACTAAGATGAAATTATTTTATATTTTTAGGTTTCATGTATAATTTCTCTATGATTTATATGGTTTCAATTTTCTTATGATGAAAGGATCTCCATTTGTTTTATATGGATTATGTTATGCTGTGATGATATTTAGGAAACCCATTTTATTCTTTTGGTTATGATGAATGATTTATGATTATTTTGTGGCACAAGTAATAATGATTTCATTATGAGATGTTTCAGACCTGTATATCCATCCAATGCATTGGGTAAAGATTTATATATCATGAGATAGACATGGCTGGAACAGTAAGTTAATCTGGTTGAGTGATACTGGACTGGAACAAGGAGTGAACTCTATTCATAAAGGGACATTGTCCACTAAGATGGTCTTAGAAGCAATGCCTTGGCTACTATGGAAATTATATCACCTGATTAATGGTTTTCCACAATTACATGTTTTATTCCCATGCTATTTTATCATGACTGATGTTTCTTTGTGATATATTCCTTACATACTTCCAATATTTATGTCGTTGCCCTAGATTTTGATGTATAGATTTTATGTTTATGTTTTTGCATTCAAATGATTATGGATTGTTTTATGTTCTCTATGTTTACCCTTACTGAGCATTTTATCTCACCCTTTTTATGTTTTATTTTCCCCATGATATAAATAATGTTTTATTAATAAAAAAGGGGAAGATCTTTATGGTAGATGTTGAAGATCTATCACGATGATTAGAAGATAATGTTCAATATTTCCAATGACACTAAATTATTATGGTACATTGGTGTCTGTTTTTGTTATGTATTAAGTATTCCGGAAAAGTATTACAATGTCTATGTACTTAAATTACGGGTCTCTAAAATATTATGGGGAATTATTTAGAATTTTATAAAATGATTAATTTTATGATGAATAGTTAAAATTATTGTATTAATATTGAAAACAAATTTTCACATCAATTATGCGTAATGTTAAATTATATTTAAATTTATTTTCAAAATTAAACTAATTTTAATTATACAAATAATAATTTAAATTAGGTCATTTGAATCACATTCATATTTATTTTTGAAATGAAACATCTATAAAATTTCAAAATTTTACATTCAAAACCCACTTTTCTCATCCCATATGTGAGAAAAATTTTAAATTACATTATTCTATGTATGTGAATGTAATTTTTAAAATTCTTTTTATTTTTTTAATGAATATTATTTATATTATATTATCCGGTAAACTATTTTTTGACCATAATATATACATAAAATAGTAAAAATGTATTTTCACGGTTACGGTAAAAATTGTTTTACTATAGGGTAAACTGTAACCAAAATTGTTAAAATGACTAATAAACTTTCATAGACTACATTTGGATGAAATATCTACTCCCTAAAATGAAAAAATATATATAATAATACATTTTTTAATTTTTTTCCCTGTGAAAAACATGGGATACCTCTTACTTTTCACAAATTACAATTATGCAACTCACCATACTTATAAATGGCCACACTAAACCTCATATTTTCACTAAAACCATTTTGGAAGGGAAAATACTTTAAAAAATTACTTCCCAAATTTTCCATACTGCTCCAAGAATTATTAGTTTTTTCATACTTCCATCCTAGGATGTGTTTCGGTTCGAACTGAAGGGGGTCACCTAAAGAACATGTATTGTCCTTCAATGAGTATATTGATTTTATTTCCAACAACACCTCCTTAAAATATTATTAATTAATGATGATATAATAACATCAGTATTTTAAATATAATTATTTTTTGTTATGTTTTTTCCATTACCAACAACCATCTCCAATATCGTCAAATGGGATACAAAATCATCTTTTTTTATATAGTGGTCTATCACCTTGAGGATTTATATCATTTGTTATTCTGTTAGATCCTATCACTGTTGGGTGTGATGATGAATATAATATATATATAATATTTTTATAACATTTCTATACCTATGAAGTTATTATATTATATATACCTTTGTTACATTCCATTATGAAGGGGATATAATAATGATTCCTTTGTGTATGGTGGACCACCGTCATACGAGGTGATGTGATTTTTTTTCCCTAACTCTTTACATGGATTATAAATAACTAAAATTTAATTAATATATGTTATATAAATATAAAAATAATAATATTAACAACATAATTATAATTTTTAAATTTTAATATATCATTTTATTTCATTACTTTTCACTCCGTGATATATAATATATTCATTCATGTACTTGTGGACTACGAACATCATGAAGTGACGTGACTATCATTTTTTCATACCCACACCACATGGATTAAAAGAAATTTTTTTAAAGACAAACTTTTTATTTTTATATATTTATATATAATGATACTAAAAAAAGTTATGTTGTCTTTTTTTTAATGCAACACTAGGTTAGCATGCGTTGCACGTTCGACATATTTTTACCGAACTAAAATATAATGCTGATTAGAATATTTAAATTTATAGTTATCAGCTATCCATTTGAATTTTTTGAATTAATTGAATTAAATATATTATTAAAATTTATTTTTTAAATTTATTTTTTATCAAATAATTATAATCCAAATAGGTCTCATTTGAAAGAAGATGAAATGTTTTTAATAAATACTAATTTTATTTAAAAAAACTGTTTCATTGTCTTTGTCATAGATAATTCTGAATTAATTTTTACTAATATCAAAAAAAATTAAAAATAATTTTTTTAAATAACATGAAAATTATCTGAGGTTAATATTTTTTTATAGAAGTTTCAATTTTTGATGAATTATAAAAAAATAGTTTTTGTTAAAAAGATTTTTTGTTTTTTATAATTTATAATGTTAGATAACACATTTATTTGGGTGTAAAGTTAAAGAAGATAAATATTATATTTTTTTAAAAAATTAATTTCACTTTAATAAATTTTAAATTGAGTTTATATATAAAAAATTTCAATATTTGGAGCATTTTTACATTAAAAAATCTCTTTCTCCCCATATCTCATAGATTAGTTTTAGATTAAATTTATTTATTTATATATTTTTAATTTGTAAAAACGCATTAAAAATGTTTAATAATTATAATTTATTATTTTTAATGATTCCAATCTAAATTATATTTCAAAATTTATTAGTGAACTCAATGGAATTATTTATAGTGATTATGGTGAAACGAGTTTACTTAATTGACAATCATTGAATATAAGGTGTTAAAAGACATAACTACTTGTAAAAAAATTCATTGATATATTTATACAACTAATACATTATTATCTTTTATTATGAGTTTTTGGAGTAATATTACAAAAATAATTTAAAAATAATAAGCACAAGAAAGAAAAAGGAAAAAAGGACCGATCCATGACGTTAATATTTATTAATTTTTTATATACAGAAAAAATGTCTTATTTAAAATTAAAAACAACATTTTAAGTTAAAATAATTGTTATCATGATAATTTATTTTATTTTTTTTTATAAATTAAATAATATCATTAAATACTTAAGAAACACCATTAGCTGAATTATTTAGTTATTTATTAACTAAAAAATGATACTAAATATAATCAATGTAATGTGAATTATTTTAATTATCGTATTCTATTAATTTCTTATAAGAATATATAATTTATACATATATGAAATAAAAAAATAATTCAATCATTTTCTATATATTTTTTAAATTCAAATTACATTACTAATGAATAAATTGGCAACAATGTAATTTTATAATAAATGATATATTATTAAATGATTTAAAATTACAAAAAAATCACATATTATACCAAGTTATTTTTAATGTTAACATATATAAAAAAATTGATCAAAAAGTTGCTGGTAAAGGATTCCCTTTATCCGTGCTAAAAAAATACGGATAATGGTTTCCATTTATCGGTGTGTTTTTATTGCTGATAATGGAACCCTTTATCAGATTTTTTAGCACAGATTAAGGCCCACATTATTAGTACTATTTTGAGTGTTGATAATCTTGTCCATTATTAGGGATATTTTGAGCACTGGTAAAGGCCATGTTTCCTGAGAAATACTAGTAACTAAACCGAACCTGCACCCCTGAGATAGCCCCTGTACAAATAGAAAAAAACATCACCTTCAAACAAAATAGATTCACAGAACAACACCTATACACAAACAAAGAATAGAAGAATAATATAGTGCACACAGGAGTTTCACAAGCATTGATCTATACATTTACCTAAAATCATGAATACAAAAAAACAAACAACAAATACATTTCAAACAATATTTTATAAGGTTAAAATTAAAATTATCCCCCAAACTGTTAAAAAAACAAACATCAAATACATTTCAAACAATCATTAATAAAGTTAAAATTAAAATTATCCAATAAACAGTTTAAAAATTCAACGTTTCATCCATTTTTCATATGTGATCCCTCTCAAAAATTGTGGTCCATAGTATTAGTTTTCTAACAATGAATCCTAACTCAGGAAAAAATCAACCCATATAAGAAAGACAATATTATGTTAGAACTACAATATTAAAATAAATTATTCATTAATATGAAATATTACATTAATAAACTGTTATTTATGAATAAAAAAGTCACATTTGGGTAGGTTGGGGGCCATAAGACTAGTTGATTCTTGATACCTGACCTTGATATGGGTATGTAAGTGACCATGATCAGATACTAGAGTAATGAAAGGGAAACGGTCTACAATGTACAAAAAATATTGATTTTGAGAGGATTATTAGTTTATAGATTATACCACATTCTCTTCTTAGTCCCATTAGAGGAAGGAACATAAAAATACAACATGTGGTGGTAAAGTTGGTACTAATGGAGGCACAAATGTTGTTAACTTTGGATCAAAAAACGACCACATCCACAAGATCCATTTGACTTGGTAAACCCAGATCATCATCCTCTCAATCACTTTTTCAGCATACATTGTCCCCCATGTCCCAGGTAAAGTAAAGTGGTGGAAGGGGAACAAATTTTATGAGCCTCTTGAAATGTCCAAGAGAAAATAATGTTCACCATCATCCTAAAAATATCAATGAATATATGAATGTGATGATAAAACATATCATACATCTTCGATAGAGTAATCCTAGTCTCCCTTATCTTCGCTAGTTACCATTGTACTTGGTATTATAATTATCTATGATAGGGGTGTGTAATGATCATGGCATAGGATATAATTAATCACCACACTAAGTTCTTGGAGAAGTGATTTGAATTCAATGTGAAGTTGATCATAGAAGATCCTTTTCAGAGCGTCCACACTCCCAAACCCCGCAAGCTCTATTTCCACATGACATAACACTCTTCAGATGACTATGGTCAATGAATTCCTCCTCTAGTTTTCCCAGTATTTGAATGCAATGGGAAACACCACCATTATTATATAAAATACCCTACTGACTAAAATTCATTCACCGGAACCCCATAGATTGTTTCTGAATATATTATCACCCTCCTTATTGATGGTGTTGGATATATGTGACTCATTTTCTTCAATGACTTCTACAGTGATGTGGGTCTTATAATAGATTTTTTATGGTCCAGAATCTATCATTTTGATGATACTAGAGCACACGTGTTGTCCTCCTCATCCACTAATTGAAGATCTATTTGCTTTATGACCAATGGAACCAACTGACCATTCAGGTATGATTGGACCAATGAATCGATATAAGACTTAGAGAGGAAAAAACCCACACTATCCAGGGGGAAGGTCACCTAAAACTATGTTTCATATCATGTGAATATTATCCACAATATTTGAGCCACCTCGAGATGCATTTGTGAGTGGATGTGGGGTGGAGTGGGGAATTTCATCACAATGCACCGAACTATCTCCCAAAGAGGTATGATGCATACCATAATATAAAATCTTTTAGATAATCCATGTAGATAAAAAAACTATCATATAGGTCTAAAATATATGCTTTGTCTAAAGTTTTACCATTTACATTATTGGTAATTTCACATGTTGGGGATCCATATTGTATAAAAAACTAATCATACAATTTAACTTTTTTCTTGTTCTCTTAGTTCATTAGTGTGATTAGTGAAACCCCACTAATACTTTATATAAATTTATTAAACTTTTATATTGGAATGTTTTGAATATTATATAACTCATATCCACAATTTTTGGACCCCATCCAACCCCACCATAGTTGTATGAGGCCCAATTTACTCATCATACTTGTCTCCTGAAATCATCGCCCCATAGATCATCATAATGTCTCATATATTGAAGTCGAATTCACTATACATAATATGAAATGTGGTCATGTATTGAATCTATAAACTGAACAAGTCTACCATAAGATTTTTTTTCAATATGAAATGGTTTCGTAAGCCTGAATAGAATCATAAAATCCTATCTTCTCCACCTCAACCACAAACATTGTGTATGTACACTTAACAGAGAAGGGATAACCCTGGTTCATCCTAAAGCTTCCTCTTGTTCTAATAACATAGCCAAATAATCACCCAAACATCTAATTTGATATAGAATTATACATATATTAAATCTAAATATAGGTTTCATGCTTTAAATCATGTTATAACACTTTAAAATCAATCCACATTGGCTTCAAAAACAAAAACATTACTTATTCAAAGCTATGTTATCCCATGAACACAAAAGGATCATGTGATTAAATTAATCGATGTGATTTAAACGATTACATGACCCTTAAAGCTTTATGTGACCTTTTAAATAAGAAAAGATTTCACGAATCATGGTTCATGTGATTTGTTAATGTGATTTGATCATGTGATTAGATCACACGATCAGTTCACATGAAGCATTCATACAATGGGACATATGTGACACTATCACATGATGAGTCTTATGTGATGTAGAGAAAAAACAAATATTTATTGTAGAGGTATGACTAGTGATTCATTAGTTAAATATATTTCCAATTACTCTCCTATCTGTAACATCCCAGGTAATTAAAGAATAAAGAATTTTCATATTTATTAATATTTACGAATTAAATATTAATTTTAATTAAAAGGGGTTTCTACGTTCGATAGCGTACTCGATACGCAACGATGAGTTTCTTTGAAAACTTACGTTGCACACAAGTAATAAAATAATATTATTTTAAATGTTAGTTAACAAGTAGTCGTTGTACTGGCGGGAATGGATAGAAATAACTAAAATATGATTATATATGTTTTTAAATGTTTTTACATTTACCCAATAAAATATAAAGGCTTAAAATATGGAAAGAGTTCAATTTTAGGCTCTTATACCCTAATTTTCACTAAGGGTTCACTAATCACCTTTTGACGGAGAACCGTCATTAAATATATGTTTTATCAATCTTATAAATTCTATTGGACCAAAAATTACTCTTCTTTAGAATCAGGACATCAAAATTTACTTTGTCTAAATTTTTGGTACCTTTCCGATAAAGTTCATTTTTTTAATGAATAGTGTAAAATGTTGTATATTAATTCAAAACCTCTTTTTAATATAATTTATTTATATGATTATATTATCATTTTAATTGGTTTTAAAGTGAAATTAGGAAATATTTTTACCATTAAATCCAATAGTGGTCGTTGGAATTAATTTCACTTTGAAATCGGACTTAAACTAGTGTCAATCTTTTGATACTTATTGTTTCATAAAAACACGCTATTTTCTCTAACAGTGGGAATTAATTATTAAATTAATTAATGCGACTTATATTTTATGAATTTTGTAAAATAGACTTCATTTTTGAATTAGTAATATAAAATATATCATAGGGTGAATTTTTTGTAATTTTCTGAAAAACATCAATTTTTGATGAATAGTGAAATCACTAAGTGGTAGTTAAAGAAACTAATTTTTTGTTTAAATAAAATTTTTCCATCATTGTGTTTTGAATTTCAAAATTCCTACATACATGGTTGTCATTAAGAAGTAAAATGTGGTTCATTGAGATTAAAATAATTTTGTGGTGAATAGTAACTTATTAAGTTTTTAATCGCGATTAGAGGTAATTAGTGCAATATAAGGAAAAAATGATATTATAATAAAATGAAAATACCTTGACACATATCCTACCATTATTGGATGTGTCATGGACGACCAAGAAAATCCATGGGTCAACTTGGGGACCCCATGGAGCCACATTGGATTGGAAATGACATAAATAACATTGTATTTAATGTTAAAGTAAAAATGACACACACATGAAATGTTTTACTAAAACAATTTTTACATGGGGTTATACAAGTTAGATTTTTTACTATAAATATTAATTGGAAAGCTAAAAAGATTTAATACATCATAGTATTTTTTTATAATTTTTAGACTTTAAATAAATTAAATTATTTATGACATCATGATGATGTAGCGATGACCTCATTATTTAACGATTTAAATAAAATGGAAAGATAATGTAATATCTAAAACCTAAACATGTCCAAAACCTATTGGATGGGTAGATTTCGAACCCTTATCACCTTATCCACGAATTATATCAATGTGGGACCTTTTAAATCCGAAACTCATTTTCAAATAAAGTAATATTTCTTTAATTTCCAAGAGTGCCCCTCCTCTCCTCTTATAAAAGGCCCCCACCTCTACCTCATTTCAAACACTCCTAAAGACTTTGGCTCGGCCATAACCTGCCCATTTACTCTCTCCACATCCCTCTCCTCATCCTAGAGGATTCCCTTTGAGCATAATCCTTTCAAGGGAATCCTTTAGGCTCAAATCAAAAGGAGTTACACTTTTAAAGGTAATTCATTCTCTCTTGTTCATTTGTTTTATTTTGCTTCTCCAACCCCCTAAACTATTTTTATTTACTTATTTTGTAACAACACCAGTATCTTAAATATACTAGGATGTTTTTATAATATTTATTCGATCTACACTCTCACACAACTACATCAAATGGTTAAAGAACATTCGGTTTCCGTGGATAGCGAAATTCTGCCTCCCGAAACGATGATTGTTCAATACTCATTTAACACCTACAAAAGTGGACATTACGATGTTACTATTTTTATATATGATATATAATATGTTTATTCTTTCCTTAAGCTTCTTTATTTTTCATTTATGGCATACCATTATTGTTTCCATTATGGGTAAACACGATATCTTCATTTTTGGAAGTGTGGACTACCGCCCCCTGAAAGTGATTTGATTCGTTAATAACATATGTGGGATGTGTAAAGGATAACGTTAATGATATTATATATGTTATTATACTGTAATTATAATTTACTCTTATATCATTATGATTCCATTCTATAAAATATGAAATAGAAATGAAAGTAGCATTCATGCGTACGTACGGCTTACCGTCTTAATGAACGGTGCATTTCATTTCGTACCTCTAAATGATTATGTAATATTATAAATACATGTATATGCTGGATATATATTATATATATGATATCCAAATCATGAATTTATTTCTGGATATAAAGAACCTTTGACCACACGAACAACATGTAATTGTAAGAAGTCCACTTTCGACTTAAGAACCAAATATTGAAAAAACAAAAATTATTAACATAAATGGTTACATAATGTTTATAAAATGGCAATAAGTGATATAAAATGAATAATTAACTTTAAAATGTTCTTAATCAAGTATAAATTAACTCAAGTTTATTATTCAGGACATTAAAGAATGATCGAGTCAAGTCGGACCCGAGATAAGGGACTTCGTCTCAATCTCCTTTCATTGAGGCATATTTCATTTTATACACAACTTTCATTTATACGGTGTATAAACCCCTTTGACTTTTAGTTTTATACAAAAGGAATCTTTTTCTACGAAG
Source organism: Viscum album (assembly GCA_963277665.1). Taxonomy (NCBI): domain Eukaryota; kingdom Viridiplantae; phylum Streptophyta; class Magnoliopsida; order Santalales; family Viscaceae; genus Viscum; species Viscum album. Next base: position 68,946,859 of record OY728128.1, read on the forward strand.
TGTTTTACTAAACAACAAAAAGGAATGTTTTTTAACGTACGCGGTGACAAAGACCTTTTCCGCCACCGCGAGTATTATTTGGTCTTTGGCTTCCTCAACAAGCCGTAATGTTTTTAAAATAAAATAAATACCATATAATCTTTTATTTATATTGGTATTGAAAATGGTTTTGATAAAGAATTTTATTATGTCAATATATTTATGATATATTGTGATTGAAATGTGGAAATTTTATCTTTCCTTTATATTGGTTTTATGCTTTATGATTTTATATTGGTACTTAGACATTTTAACGGGTGGTTACATTATAAACCATATGACGGGTGGTGCCATGAATACTAGGACGGGTGGTTACGTTATAACTTCCAATTCATTGGGTATGGAAGTCGGTCGTATGGATATTCCATTAAGTATGTATGGAAAATGGCCTTATGGCTATTCCATTAAGTGATATGTGTGGAAGTCGACCGTATGGTTATTCCACTTAAGTAAGTTTATGTCCCAAGTTACCTTTATATATGTTATGTGTTCTTTATATTGGATTTATGGTAATCCTTTGGATACAAAAAGGTATGTAATGATACTTTATTCAGTGAAGAGTTTTTACCACTTCATGAAGGTGAATGTATTACTTTGATAGAGTATACATGGTTTACTTGATGTTTGAAAAACTAACAGTTTTCATTCTTTGTGTATCCCTTACTGAGGTTTTTATGCTCACCCCACGTTTTTTTGAAATGTTTTTCACATGACTTAATGTGGAATAAAGTCAAGGATGAGATCAAGGGAATTTCATTCTATATAAAACATGGAACTAGACATGTTTCTTTTAAGATTTTTTTTTATTATGGAAACTTAGTAGAAGTGACTACTTTGTAATCTTTTGAGATGTAATTGTTATGTTCTAATTCTCTAAAACTATAAACCTGAAAAGATCCTCAACTTGAATTATTCATTTAATTCTATATTAAGTAAGGTTTAAGGTCGGGGCCTTATAGTTGGTATCAGAGTTCGGTTTAGACAACTTTAGGTGTTAGAATTCTATTAAATGATTGCCCAAAAATATTTTTATGGTCAAATTGAAGTGATATATCATTTAAAGATTAACATGTTGCTTGGCCTTAGATATTTCTGGGTTAAGAATAGTTTTTCATAGAGGAAACAGAACAACTATTCTGGGAAGGCATATTGAGGGAAATGAACTTTGAAATCAGTATCCTGAGATGGTCAGAATCAGAACTAAACAGTTAGTTGCAGTGATGGCTCAGTTGACCAAGGTGAAAAATGTTGGTTGTTTTTATTGATGACATTTGGTGTTTTCTAAAAGTAAAGAGGAGCATGAAAGTAATTTAAGGGTTATCTTGCAAACCTTAAAAGAAAAGAAACTATATGGAATATTCAGCAAGTGTGAGTTCTGGTTACAACAAATTTCTTTTCTGGGTCACATTATTTCAAAAGATGTCATAACTGTTGATCCTACTAAAACAAAAGTTGTTGAAGAATGGCCAAGACCCACAAATGTTACCGAGATCCGTAGTTTTCTTGGTTTGGCAGGTTACCACCGAAGGTTTGTTGAAAATTTTTCACGGTTATCTAGTCCAATGACTAAGCTAACTCGTAAGGGTGTTAAGTTCATATGGACAAAATAATGTGATGATTGATTTCAGGAGTTGAAGAGAAGATTGGTGAATTCTCCAGTTTTGGCACTTCCTTCCAGGAATGGTGAGTTTGTTATCTAGAGTGATGCTTCATTGAAAGGACTTGGTTTCTTCCTAATGAAGAATGATCAGGTAATTGCTTATGCTTCACGACAGTTGAAAACTCATGAAGTAAATTACCCTACACGTGATTTGGAATTAGTTGTTGGTATTTTTGCTTTAAAAATTTAGAGGCATCATTTCTATTGAGTAAAGTGTGAAATATATACCGATCACAAAAGTTTATAGTATATATTCACTCTTAAAGAATTGAACATGAGACAAAGGAGATAGCTGAAATTAATCAAGGATTATGATTGTACAATTCACTACCATCCGGGAAAAGCAAAATAAAGTGGCTGATGCTTTGAGTCGAAAAAGTAATGCTTCATTAACCATGCTACGTTTGGAATGAGATCCTTTGGTTTTTGATTTTCTGAAATTTGGCATAGAAGTTGTTGGTGCAGGAATTCCTTATGTTTTGTTTCATGTATCAGTGAAATCTTCTCTATCAGAAAGAATCAAGAAAGCACAGAAGCAAGACAGCGAGTTGCAGAAAAAGGTAGAGCTGGTTCAGAAAGGTAAGTTTCCTGAATTCAACACTGATAATGATTGTGTTTTGAGGTTTTGGAAGAGATTATGTGTGCCTTGTGATTCACAGTTGAAGAATGAGTTGTTATGTTAGGCTCATAGTTCCCCGTTTTCAGTTCATCCTGGAAGTACTAAGATGTACATAGATCTGCGGGAGTATTACTGGTGGGATGGAATGAAAAGAGATATTTCTGATTTTATTATGAAGTGTTTGACTTGTCAGCAAGATAAAGCAGAGCGGCAGTTACCGAAAGGGATGCTTCAGCCTTTACCAGTGTCAGAGTGGAAATGGTAGAATATATACATGGACTTTGTTGTTGGATTACTGAGGACATCTCGAGGTAATAATGCAATCTGGGTTATTGTTGATCGCTTGACTAAATCTGATCATTTCCTTGCTATATGAGATAATTTTTTCTTAGATCAAATTTCCCATTTGTATCTTGAAGAGATAGTCAGGCTACATGGATTTCCCATCTCCATTGTATCTGATCATGATCCCAGGTTCACATATAACTTTTGGTAAGGCCTTCAGAAGTCGTTGGGTACGGAATTAAATTTTAGTACACCTTTTCATCCTCAATCAGATGGGAAGTCAGAACGAAGAATTCAGACCTTGGAGGTATGCTACGATCTTGTTTGATGAATTATCAAGGATGTTGGGACCAACATCTTTCTTTGGTTTAGTTTTCTTATAATAACAGCTTTCATTCCAGTATACAGATGGCACCATTTGTGGAATTATATGGGAAGCGGTGTCGAACACCAGCTTTTTGGGATGAAGTGGGTGAAAGGAAGCTGATGGGACCAGAATAGGTAGAAGAGATGGCAGAAAATGTTCAGCTGATTCAGAAGCACATGAGAACAGCTCAGAGCAGGTAGAAGAGTTATGCGGACAACTGGAGTAAGGATCTAACTTTCGAGGTAGGTGATCAGGTTTTTCTCAAGGTTTCTCCATGGAAAAGTGTGATGAGATTTGGTAAGAAAGGAATGTTGAGTCCAAGGTTTATTGAACCATATGAAATTCTGGAGAGAGTTGGATCAGTTGAATACCGGGTGGCTTTACCTCTGAGTTTATCTCAGGTACACAATGTTTTTCACGTTTCGATGTTGAGAACGTATATGCCAGATCCATCTCATGTTTTGAGTCAAGAGGTAGTTCATCTGGAAGAGAACCTATCTTATGAAGAACAACCAGTCCAGATTTTTGACTGAAGAGAGTAAGTGTTGCGAAATAAGGTAATTCACTAGGTAAAGGTTTTGTGGAAAACCCATATGGTTTAAGAGGAAACGTGGGAATCTGAAAATGATATGAGGGATAAATACCCCCACTTATTTTGATATGTGAATAAAATTGTGAGGACGCAATTCCCAAAAGGGGGGAAGGATGTAACATCCCAGGTAATTAAAGAATAATGAATTTTCATATTTATTAATATTTAAGAATTAAATATTAATTTTAATTAAAAGGGGTTTCTACGTTCGATAGCGTACTCGATACGCAATGATGAGTTTCTTTGAAAACTTACGTTGCACACAAGTAATAAAATAATATTATTTTAAATGTTAGTTAACAAGTAGCCATTGTACTGGCGTGAATGGATAGAAATAACTAAAATATGATTATATATGTTTTTAAATGTTTTTAAATTTACCTAATAAAAGATAAAGGCTTAAAATACGGAAGGAGTTCAATTTTAGGCTTTTATACCCTAATTTTCACTAAGGGTTCACTTATCAACTTTTGACGGCGAACCGTCATTAAATATAGTTTTGATCAATCTTATAAATTATATTTGACCAAAAATAACTCTTCTTTAGAATCAGGACATCAAAATTTACTTTGTGTAAATTTTTGGTACCTTTCCGATAAAGTTCATTTTTTAATGAATAATGTAAAATGTTGTATTTTAATTCAAAACCTCTTTTTAATCTAATTTATTTATATGATTAGATTATCTTTTGAATTGGTTTTAAAGTGAAATTAGAAAATATTTTTACCATTATATCCAATAGTGGTCGTTGGAATTAATTTCACTTTGAAATCGGACTTAAACTAATGTGAATCTTTTGATACTTATTGTTCCATAAAAACACGCTATTTACTCTAACAGCGGGAATTAATTATTAAATTAATTAATGTGACTTATATGTTTTGAATTTTGTAAAATAGACTTCATTTTTGAGTTTTTAATATCAAATATAGCTCAGTGTGAATTTTTGGTAATTTTCTGAAAAACTTCAATTTTGATGAATAGTGAAATCACTAAGTGGTAGTTAAAGAAACTGATTTTTCGTTTAAATGAAATTTTTCCATCATTGTGTTTTGAATTTTAAAAATACGACATACATGGTTGTCATTAAGATGTAAAATGTGGTTCAATGAGATTAAAATAATTTTTGGTGAATAGTAACTTATTAAGTTTTTAACCGCGATTAGAGGTAATTAGTGCAATTTAAGGGAAAAATGATATTATAATAAAATGAAAATACCTTGACACATTTCCAACCCTTATTGGAAGTGTCACGGCCGACCAAGACAAGCCATGGGTCTACTTGGTGACCCCATGGAGCCACTTTGGTTGGGAAATGACATAAATAACTTTGTATTTAATGTAAAAGTAAAAATGACACACACATGAGATGTTTTACTAAAACAATTTTTACATGGGGTTATACAAGTTAGATTTTTGACTATAAATAGTCATTGGAAATATAAATCTATTTCCTACATAATAGTATTTTTTTATAATTTTTAGACTTTAAATTAATTAAATTATTTATGAAATCATGATGATGCAGCGATGACCTCATTATTTAACGATTTAAATAAAATGGAAAGATAATGTTATATATAAAACCTACACATTTCCAAAACCTATTGGATGGGTAGATTTAGAACCCTTATCACCTTATCCACGAATTATATCAATGTGGGACCTTTTAAATCCGAAACTCATTTTCAAATAATGTAATATTTCTTTACTTTCCAAGAGTGCCCCTCCTCTCCTCTTATAAAAGGCCCCCACCTCTACCTCATTTCACATACTCCGCAAGCCTTTGGCTCAGCCATCCCTTGCCCATTTACTCACTCCACATCCCTCTCCTCATCCTAGAGGATTCCCTTTGGGCAGAATCCTTTCAAAGGAAGCCTTTAGGCTCAAATCAAAAGGAGTTACACTTTTAAAGGTAATTCATTCTCTCTTGTTCATTTGTTATATTTTGCTTCTCCAACCCCATAAACTCTTTTTATTTACTTATTTTGTAACAACACCAGTATCTTCAATATACTAGGAGGTTTTTATCAGATTTATTCTAGCTACACTCTCACACAACTACATCAAATGGTTAAAGGACATAAGGTTTCCGTGGATGGCGAAATTCTGCCTCCCGGAACGATGATTGTTCAATACTCATTTAACACCTTCAAAGGTGGCCATTATGATGTCACTATTTTTATATATGATATATAATATTTTTATTCTTTCCTTAAGATTCTGTATTTTTCATTTATGTCATTCCATTATTGTTTTCATTATGGGTAAACACGATATCTTCATTTTAGGAAGTGCGGACTATCGCCCCCTGAAAGTGATTTGATTCGTTAATACCATATGTGGGATGTGTAAAGGATAAAGTTAATGATATTATATATGTTATTATACTGGAATTATAATATTCTCTTATATCATTATGATTCTATTCTATAAAATATGAAATAGAAATGAAAGTAGCATTCATGCGTACGTACGGCTTACCGTCTCCATGAACGGTGCATTTCATTTATTACCTCTAAATGATTATGTAATATTATAAATACATGTATATGCTGGATATATATGATAAATATGATATCCAAATCATGAATTTCATTCTGGATATAATGATCTTTTGACCACACGAACAACATGTAATTGTAAGAAGTCCACTTTCGACTTAAGTACCAAATATTGACAAAACAAACATTATTAACTTAAATGGTTACATAATGTTTATAACATGGAAATAAGTGATATAAATGGAATAATGAACTTTAAAAAGGTTCTTAATCAAGTATAAATTAAATCATGTTTATTATTCAGGACATTAAAGAATGATCGATTCAAGTCGGACCCGAGGTAAGGGACTTCGTCTCAATCTCCTTTCATTGAGGCATATTTAATTTTATACACAACTTTATTTTATACGGTGTATAAACCCCTTTGACTTTTACTTTTATACAAAAGGAATATTTTTCTACGAAGCGTTTTACTAAACAACAAAAAGGAATGTTTTTTTAACGTACGCGGTGACAACGACCTTTTCCGCCGCTGCGAGTATTATTTGGTCTTTGGCTTCCTCAACAAGCCGTAATGTTTTTAAAATAAAATAAATACCATATACTCTTTTATGTATCTTGGTATTGAAAATGGTTTTGATAAAGGATTCTATTATGTCAATATATTTATGATATATTGTGATTGAAATGTGGAAATGTTATATTTCCTTTATATTGGTTTTATATTTTATGATTTTATATTGGTACTTGGACATTTTAACGGGTGGTTACGTTATAAACCATATGACGGGTGGTGCCGTGAATACCAGGACGGGTGGTTATGTTATAACCTCCAATGCATTGGGTATGGAAGTCGGCCGTATGGCTATTCCATTAAGTATGTATGGAAATTGGCCGTATGGCTATTCCATTAAGTGATATGTGTGGAAGCCGACCGTATGGTTATTCCACTTAAGTATGTTTATGTCCCATGTTACCTTTATATATGTTATGTGTTCTTTATATGGGTTTTATGGCAATCCTTTGGTTACAAAAAATGTAATTAATGATACTTTATTCAGTGAAGAGTTTTTACAACTTCATGAAGGTGAAGGTATTACTTTGATTGAGTATACATGGTTTACTTGATGTTTGAAAAACTAACAGTTTTCATTCATTGTGTATCCCTTACTGAGCTTTTTATGATCACCCCAAGTTTTTTTGACTTATTGTGGAATAAGGTCAAGGATGGGATCAAGGGTATGTCATGCTATATAAAACATGGAACTAGACATGTTTCTTTTAAGAGTTTTTTTATTATGGAAACTTAGTATAAGTGACTACTTTGTAATATTTTGAGATGTAATAGTTATGTTCTAATTCTCTAAAACTCTAAACCTAAAAAGATCCTCAACGTGAATTATTCATTTAATTCAATATTAAGTAAGGTTTAAGGCCAGGGCCTTATAAATCTATAGGAAATTTCATGGAATACCAAGAGTATCATAGAATACTAAATGAAAAATTGAATCCCAAATGAATCATTTAGGTATTCACATCCGTATAAAAAATTAACCATTTTCTTCTATTGTAAATTGTATGTGATGTGTGTATTCATCTTGGCATTTATGTGATGTAGGTTCTATATGAGGATCATAGGCACCTAGATTTTTATGGGAATGCATGTTTATATATAATGCATTTTTATTTGAGATATTGTTGAAATAAAAGATCTATGGATAATGATTTTACTCTGTAAACATAAAGATTACCTCTGTGATTGAGCATACACCCCATCGTTTCTCTTCCTGCAAAGGCATGTCACATGGACAAAAATATTCTAAAATTACGAACACATTAATGAATAATGAAAATCAAATCAACAATTCCCTATATAATTTCATTAAAATAGACATATTATATCATAACACTAACATTACATCACTCAAAGAAGTTTATTTGGTCTAAATATAAATTAATAACAAAAAATGATTCTTTATGGAATTTACTATTGTTGGTTAACTAAGGCTTAAAATAGAATCTGATCTGAAGATCTGATCTAGAGTCGCTATGATGTTCTAATAAGACACAATATCTAGGATATCATCATTCAACATTCACATTCCCTTATATTCGTGCACCCATTTTCCAAGTAAATGGGTTAAAGAAGTGAAGGAAAACTGAACACAGAATGATGATATCGTATAGATGGGGTTAGATTAGAGCATCACAGGGACCCCAAAACCGATGTTCAGATCAGATGTTATGCTAAGTGGTAGTTACCCAACAGTAGTGATGAATTCTTTGTTTATTTATTAAATTTTTGAGTGGTGAACAACCAATACTTTTCAAACCCAATTCATAAATACAAAAAACTGCCTTAATGTCAAAAATAAAGAATTTAAATGATCAATTCCATAGTAGATTAGGTATACCGCTTTTGGAACCAGGGAAACATAAAGAACTAGTTCATATGAGTCTCTCATTATGATAGGATTTACTATAATGAAAAGTCATTTCTAAAACCATTCTTCATAACCTAAGGATATTGAACATAATAAGGGGTGATTATATATTCTCAATAAGTGTAAAAAAGAGAGATATCAATGATCATATAAGGAAAAAATATGTAGTAGGAATTCATATTCATCATATTTGTGTATAATATTTCATGAGGTATGCTACCCAATCGTTTTTAAAAACATCTATGTCATCTTGTGAATATGAGTTTTTTTATAGTCATGGTAGTACTGAAAATATATAAATACACAAAGGATTAATAAATATTTTAAATTAACTCATAATTTTTTTAAAAAATACAACTTCATGAATGTTACTTTGTGGCCGAAATACTACCTATTTCATAATTTTACAAACATAATAACCATAGTGCATTCCATTTGTTTATTTTGGACACTACAAAAACATTTTAAAAAAAAAGTAGTTTGTTTTGATATGTGTTTGGATGGTGAACTATTATTATATATACCATGATATTTATCCAATTTTTGATCTTGAATGTGTTCTTGTCCTTAGGCCTTAGATTAATTCCATGAAGTAGAAGATATTGATACACATACCTATCATAAATGAATCCTCATTAAAATATAATATAAATTATATAACTTTATATTAGGTTTTAAAATGTTTGATATAGTGTATTAAAAATTGAAAAACTCCATCATGTGTGGTAGGTTTGTTGCATATCCATCATCGAAACCCAAAAATAAATCATTGTAATATCCAAATTGACTGCATTTAGCATCCAATGCTTCCTAAAAAAGAAATAAGTAAGGAAATAAATGAAAATATAGTTGATATGACTAAATTTTAGATTTTCCCCTTTATTTTTTGTATTAAAATGAGTCTTTCATCCATAATTTTGTTTTCAAACGATTTGAGAAGGGATGACATTATTTCAGCTTCTTTATTAGAATTTATTTCTACTTTTGAAGAGCTGATGTGAGGACTAACGAGTTCAAATTTCTCTTTAGGCAGAAATCTCGTGAATTGGTTTTCGTATATACAATTGTGAAAAATATGAAATGTATTTCTTCATAATTATCATAGTAGATAGACTTTTTTGAAATCATATCACGAAATCATACCTCATGTATGAATTTACAACTGATGCACCTATCCATTCATACTGGAGAATTTCATTTACATTTTCACGACTAAGGAAAAATAAATTTTTCCTGTTTATATATATATATTTTCCAAAATAAATTGGGTCAGAATTAGTGTCTATCAGCAATGCATCCACACGATCTTGTAGTGATATTATATGTGGTTATAGAAAAATCAGGGTGATGGTGCTCTCAATATATCATTTCAATTCTTTAGTTGATCATTAATATAGTTTTGAGCTGATATTTCATTTCCCAACCTTCTCTTTGTTAATATGTAATAAAATACATTAGTTTAGACCTTTTTTCATTAAATTATTATGGTTCATCATGAAAAATAAAATGAAAATTTATACCCTCTTGTCAACATGTTTTTTAAATGAATTGAAAATCATGTGAGGAATGTTCCAATAGCTTGTTTGATTATATGAATGTTTTCATAGACATTTGGAATACTTATCTAGGCCCTCAACTCATTAGATACATTAATCGACACTCTGACATGATCTATTTGAAGTATTATATTGTTTATCCTGTTGTTATGCATACTAAACGTTATAGCCCTCGCTATAAGGCAATAGGTGGGAGTTGATAGATATAAATCACAGTCATCATCACCGAATATATTATTTGTACAGAAAAGGTATAAGTTTCATTTTGTTTCACATTTCAAATTTACAATTATTATAACAATTATTACATCAGTTATGTCATGTTTTTAAGGGGAATGGATCACCTCAAAGTTGAAGGGGGATCATAAGGAACTACTTTTTGTTGAGTTGTTTCATCCATTTTCCTCCCCCATCAGATATTCTATCATTTCTCTTTGGTCTTGTTATTTTTCTTGAAACATATATGTTTTTTCTCTCAACTTTTTCATTTCATATATTTCATCCTTCACTTATTTTTCATTCTTTAAATATGTTCGGGGTGTCTCCCAAAGACCCACACCTCTCAAGTGGCCAAACTATTATAGATTCTTGAAGGTCTTTGAAATTATGTATGCATATGGTGTGGGTTTTGTTGATTCATATGACTATGTCAGATATAAAATACTGAAAAAAATTATACATTGTTATGTAATATAGATTTAATGAAAATAATTTTTATATTATGTCATACACACACATGTTTCCCACACATTTTTAATCTATTAGTATACACTCTATATTTTTACGAGCCTCCTTCCATAGTAGATGTTGTGGGATGGAAGTGGATTTTGATTTCTATTCGTAAATCTACATATAAATAGAGGAACATAGTTATGGTTTTCTTTTAGATCACATAAAAGTATTGTGGTAGATTTAAAATACGTACCGATTTTTTCTCATGTGAAGCATTCCCCATCCATGCTTTATGGTAGGGGTTCACTGGTTTTGTTTCTTGTTCATTGATTTCATCACACAGTTAAAGTTTAATAAATAAAAAATTGTCCATCAAAGGGATTAATACAAGAAACGTCCAACAATGTATTACCAGACTCAATGTACCTAAAAATTATACTCCCAATGACAGTTTCTAAACGCATCCCACGCTCCATGGGATATCATCTGTGCATAAAGAGGCTGTAGGTGCTGCTTGATTTTCCCTTCATCATCTTTAAGATGATATTTCATTAAAAATGTATAGAATCCTATATGATTTCTTCTAGAAACTATTAATACATATTCCTTGTGTGATTCATCTACTATAAAATCACTTTACAATATATGGTGAATATTAAGTCAATGTTTTGGTATTTTATTTTATTTTAATAAATTAAATAAATGATATCATAATGTTACAACTATATCATCCCTCATTGGTGTCTTAATCCTTATGAAAACATGGTGCCATGAAGATACATCAATTGGAATGTATTTCCGATTGACGATTCTAATGTTTCTACTAAAGATGGCTTTGTTGAGGTTAACATGTTGGCCTCTCTTATTCCATCCCACCTAATATTTGATGGATTTTTCTTTTCCCTTAAGGATTTTGGATAACACTACCAGACTATGATGCTTTGGTTCTTTTTACTCCATCAAGGTTTCATTTCCTACCATTTCCTCAGAAAGTATCATCATTATGTTCCTCTAGAGCAGTACATTATCTATAGAAGAGGGTTAACATTTAAAATAGATTTCATAAAAGTTATAATTAATAGATTTTAACATAAATTTACACAATATATATTACAATAATCAAATATCATGATTATTAAAAACTTTTTTAATGAATGGAGAGATTTTACCCCTCTATCAAAATTGTAAATCTCTTCATTTTGGCCTCCTTTGACATGAAAATTTTTGTCTACATTAGGACTACTGTGAGGTGATTATGAAGTCCAAATAAAAGGGTCATCCTCCTGTAAACAATCAACTGACCATCAATTTTTTGGTTGATAAAAAAACAATTGAATTTTTTTTGTAGGATCTAGGTCATAAAATACATGTAATGCCTATGATTCCATTATAAATGGTTCTTCTTTCTCCCCTTACTGAAATCATCATTCATGAATCTTGATTCATGTATTTTAATAGCACTCATGTTATCTACCCACTTTCATTGGAAAATAGGAACATGGATGTTTGTATAATCCAACTCCAAATTTGATTGATGATGGGAAAGTATGACATTTTCACATAAATTGGATTTTAGCCTTTAGCACCAGAAATATGCATCGCTTCAGCCAAACATGTAACCCCACTATTCCAAAAGGTAATATCTTCATAATGTTAATTATTATATAATTCTTAACTATTAACTATATAAGACTTGTAATATTATACACACACACTTGCACCTCTAGCTAGCCATCGAAGTCGTTCTGAATCAGAGTCTGAATTTTCATCTAACAACATAAAAATATGATCCCAAAAACATCGTATAAACTATCGATTATGTGTATATGATGTCAATTTTCATCCCTAGATGGATTAAAATGCTTAAGAATTTCTTTTCGGGTTTGAAAAAATGGGAAAACATCAAAATAGATATTCCAAATGTAAAGGTAGTCATGCTCTTGATCTGTAAAATTGATTGTGAAAACCTCTCTACCATAAATTCCTTCCCCCACAAGGTGTATAGTGTGATAAGATTTAGGTAGGCCAATGATTTCCACACAATAGAGGTATTAGGTAAAAAATTTAGTGGCTTTCTAGAAAATATATTTCTCCGCAATTCAACCCTCTATCTGACTTCAATTTTTGACATAACCCTTCAAAATCTTCATATATCGTTCAATGGGGAACATCAATCTATAATGTACAGGACCACAAAGTATAATATCTCTCACCAAATGAACATCCAAATGAACCATAATTTACCATAATTTCATTAAGAAGAACATTTAAAATTCCAATAATATGATGGATATTTCCCTTTCCATATTAGGAAATTTCATCAGGTATAAATCTTTGCTGCATAGAGTTTTGAAGAAGAAATATATCTTTGTTAATGAATGGTAGACATTCATGGAAAAAATGCGACGTAGTGATATAGGAATTAAATATTGGATCAAAACATGGATGCTATGTTATTTTAGACCCTTTAACTTTAAATATCTCATTGACATGATGTTCTTGATATATAAATAATACCCCTCTAGAACCTTTACATTATTCTTGAAGTTGAAAAACTGATATGAATCCTACCTGGAAAGAGTGTAAGCAGCGGGAGGAATAAATGATTCTTTTTCACCCTTCACTAGTGCCACATATTTTCATATTACCATTTCATCCATGTCCAATATATCCTTAATACTATCCTTTGATTTCTTGGGTGTATTTAGGAAAATGTCGATGTAACTATCACAAAATATTTTTTCAACATGCATAACATGAAAATTTTTTATGACATATAGACAATTATTGTATGGTAATTCCAAAAAACACTGATCTCATTTTCAAATTGGTTTTCTTAAGGTTTTTCAAAAATGGTTTACCAACATTGTATCTAAATATTTTACTTTTTCAATTAGTTGATCACCAGTTAATGGTGCCTATGTTGTATGTTCTTCTGAACATCAATCAAATGATGTCATCCATGATCAGTACATATGTCGTCATGGAAGAAATGTGTGATTTCCTAGAAAACCAGTTCTTGATGAATGATTCAATCTCATTGGTTGGGTACCTTCTTCACAAACGAAACGACTTTTAGTTCATTTAATGCTATATCCTGAAAAATTTCAATATGTAGAAAATTCAATTATCGGCTCGTACAACATGTCTCTAAAATTATAATCATTATTTTTGTATCCATCATTCAACAAAATAGTTGAATCCCATAATAACATCAAATCCTCGATCAATGGAGCCAAATAAACATCAATATCATTAACTTTTTATTTTGTTCCTATTATAAGCATACTTAACATGATGTAATTTCATTTAATGCATAACCACGGTAGTAAGTTATAATTTACCTACATAACCATCCATGTACTAATACTGCTAATTTGAAAAAAAAAAGGATTCACTCTATCTATAGATAATGCAAGGCGATGGTTTCTCAACTCATTTCCAAATTCATGAAACTCCTGATCAATTTTATTCATCTGATGAGAGTCCATCAGATGACACGGTTCCCTATATTTAATTTTGTATATTTTTTCCATGTCAATTGTCTTTCAGTATCCTCACTTCCATATAAGTGCATAAACATTGGAATGATTGGAATGTACCATACAACTATCGTGGGACATGATTCATCTGTCTTGTATCGAGAAGCACCACACATTGGGCATTCTTTATGTTATTTTCTGTCCTTTCAAAACAATATAAAGTCATTCGGGTAGGAGTGCATTCATTCAGAGATCTAACCCATTGAGTATTGCATTTGTTTAGCATAGTATATTCACCTCAAGAGCTCATTATCTTCTGTGATAATGTCATTCAAGAGAGAAAGTAGTTCTGTAAAACTGGCATCACTTATCCCATTTCATGATTTCAAATTATACATCTTTAGTATGACTAAAAATGATATATAATTAGTGAAACCATCATAAAATGGTGTCTTTGAAAAACTCTTTATCTTCTCAAACAATTTTGGGAAATCCCAAAGTTCATATTGAACATTCCTTGAAATTTATTCAATACGATAATCATCATCGTTCACATCTGTAATCACATCCTCTACATGATCGCCTTCATTATTGATGATTTTAATCATATATGATGACCCATAGAACACAGTGTTATCCCAACCACTAATTGCATTGATTTTTCCCCATGTTTATTCCATCATGTATAACACTGATCTAATCCATGGATGATCAAGCATTCTTACAACTTCTCTAGACTGATTTTTCTTGCATAATAAAATTGTAAACACGGACAAAGTATTTCAGAAGGGTAATATGCATGAATTTTTGCAAACATGATAATCTCTTTAACATAATATTCATACAATTTTGTCAACATATTGACATTCATCCATTCTTTATTCATATTCATCTTATTTGATATAGAAATATTAATATTTAACATTATTATTACACAAAAAAATTTCATCTAGGGTCATCATCCACCTATAATCAATGGAATATGCTATGAGAAACCATACCCTTACTGCTCCATGCATTACTCAGGACCAAAGTAGAACACACCCATATTTACAACCAATTTATCAGTGGATCTAGCTATGAGAAGACCTTGCACTAGATTGTTATAGTATCCCACATGTGATCTATATGCATTGTGGTAAACCATTTTTTATGTGTTTCTCGAGAATTATAATATATCTTGTCATGAAACATGGTAGTAGACTAATATATGGTATGATTTCCAGTAGAGTTCTTTTGGGTGGAAGGATTAATTACATGTGTTGATATGGTTATTTATCTAGGTTGTCCATAAATTGTCTCATAAATTTCTATACTAAAGTGGTTTTCTATGATTCAGTGGATTTTCACTAGTAAAAAATTGGTGGTGCCAATGAAATGGGTAAATTTTTGGATTAATATTCAATGGTGGGAGAACTAAAACAAGGAAAAAATTAGCATAACAATCATGCTAACAACCATAACACCATAAAAACCCACAATAATTCTCATAATCGCAAAACCATAAAAACCAAAAAATCACAATTTCACATTTTACAATTCATCTCTTATTCAATTACATTTTTTAATTCTTGGGTTATCACGAAAGTTTTATCTTCCCGAGGCAATCATTAATTAGTCATTATATGTAAATTACCGATTTTTGTATTCAAATGTTCAACCGGAACAATACTACTTGAAATTCAGTTAGTTCACAAAAAATGACCACCAACTGCAAAAATTTTCAGAGGGGTGTTTATCCTATAAATTTCACAACCTAACCATCAGTATAAAACATTAATAACATGCATACAAGATGAAATATATGATTATGAGTATAAAACTCACCGTGATGGTGTTGTTCTGTGTGCAGCAGAGGGGCATTCGTAGTATAAGAGTGGCACACATCAGAAAGGATTTCCAATGAAAAATAAAAAATAAAATGAGTACAAAGTTGTCCACAAAAATTATTGGTCTATAGTGTGATTTTATTTTCCATGTATTATATCTACTTCCTGTTTATTTTTTTGTATCTACAATTTTCTTAGATGTTCATCTTATGAATGAGACATGTCAGATTCTCCTGAAAAGGATTATTTTTTTTCTATAATTTACGGGTAAAATATTCCACATGAATTTTATTTTTTCCTTGGGGATTTTTGCTATTTCATCGAGATCATGAACACCTCATATGTTAGTGGAATGTCAGGTCAGTTTTTTGTTATGATACAAGCCTGGCCCATATCATTACATTTCCAATTTTAATTGACCCATGTCAATTTAAATATAGGATTTGGGGGGGGGGGGGTTAGAAACTAATATATAAAAGGAATAAGGGAGGTAAAAATTATCCTAGACTCTCCAAAACAAGTGAGGAAGGATGAATCATACACCGTGTGAGAGAGATCCACCCATGAGGAGAGGAGGGGGAGGTTGGCGTAGCATGGAGGGATTATAAACATCTGTTTTTTCTGCATTATAAATAATATGCTTTTCCCTCATAGATTATTACTGATTATTGATGATTTCTCACTATTGTGAATATTTTCCATTATTTTTATAATGTTTTATTCCATGACTCATGATTACAATCTATGAAATATTCCATATAATGTTATTTTTTTTTCTCATACCCTTATTCAAATACTATTATCATGATTGATAATTGATTTATATCACCAATTTTTACCCTTATTTGTCATTTTTATCCCCCTTTATTATGTTTTACTTAACTTGGTTCTGAAAAATTCTTTTATGTAGGGTAAACCGAAGACATTTTTTCTCTGGGAAATATTAATGATCATTCACAAAATAAAAGGATTCTGTATCAAGTATTCGTAGAGATTATACCATTATGATTTTGTTGTGGATTGTAATGCTATGTATTTAATATTCATCTAAAATATTTTATTATTTATGAATGAAATGTATGGGTCACAATATGATACCTGATGGATCATTACTTCCACCCAACTTTGTCAACTATATAGCATGCATTTAAACTCACTTAGGTCCTTTACCTCACTAATACTAATGAAAAATTATTACAAGGATACACATAGCCTAATTTAACTATTGGTGAATATCCTATACCAACTCAATATTCATTCTGCCACCCAAAAAAATGAACACCTTGATAAAAATCATAATCTGTTAGATTAAACTATTTCAACTGTTAACATTAATTGGGTGGGATGATCTGTGATGGCAACATTGGATGGTATTCATTGGGTTAGATATTGAACATGTTGTTCACAAGGGAAAAAACTATTATAAAGGTATAGGTTGAGGCCCATGACCATTTATCTCTAGTGAAATTACAAAAAATGGAGTTGAGACCAACTCCCTACTAGCCAACACAAGAACAACGTTGAAAACTGAGGAAATACTTCCATATACTTCCCATTTGATAATTTTTGATGGCTTCACTTTTGAGAGGAATTTTTCTACAATTGAATAATATCCATTACCTTTTACATTTATATAAAAAATTATATTGGTAATGTAAATGGGATGGGTTGATGATTTATTTCTAATTGTGTCTCCTAATAAAAATACCACACACTAGAATCCTTTTAATTAATAATGATATAGTTATGGAAATTAATATTCTAAAATTAAATTCCAAACTATCATATATTTGATCTCTCCTAATAGATAGAAAACAAAAAATTTTATTATTTCTCATTCAATTTAAAATTAATGAAATTATCCAATGATTGACAAGAAATCATCTCCCATGATATCTCTGGATCCTCATAATCACCACAAGATAAGATCCTTCCCTAAAGGAATCAAATGTTACATTATATAATGAATCAAAATAAAACGAATATAAAAATCCTCGGTCCATTTTTCTATCTTCTAATTAGGTATATTTCCCTCATAATTAAATAAGAACTAATGCTGACACTCAAAAAATAAATTCCTCTTAGAGTTATCCTACTTAGGGTTCACCCTTATACAGTAAATTGAATCATCCAGAATCACCCTACCAAACTCAATCACACGTATAATCCTCTTACCCGAGTACTTCAAATCAAAATGCATCATAAAAAACATAGAACATTGGTAATAGTTTTAATCCACCATCGTCAAAGTGTAGCTGACCCTTAGTAATGTTCATCCACCATATCCAAAGCACATCAAGGCTCGATCAAGATCCATCGTATATTTTCAAAACACTAGAGGAGGTGGCTGCGGAGGAGGAAAAAGATTTGGATACAGGAGGAGGAGGAGGAGAAGGAGGTAGTGGCGGTGGAAGAAGAGGAGAAGAAGGGTCGTGGTGGAGGAGGGACTGCAGATGAGGAGGAGGGGAAGGTAGCAACGATGGAGGAGGAGGAGGATGGTTTTGGTAGAGGAGGAGGACAAGGAATCGGAAAAAATGGAGGAGGAGGAGGAGGTGGATTTACGGTTTAGGGTTCCACTTTCACGATGGCTTGAATGGGTGTGATGGAGGAGGGGCCAGTTATGATTAATTTATAAAAAATGTTGGATCCTTTATGAGCGCTACTTAAAAGCGCTGATAAAGGTATGTTTTATCAGTGCTAAAATAAAAGTGATCATAAAACATACATTTATCTACACTTTTTGGGCTCCAATAAAGGGCCAATGTATTAGTGAAAAATTTTTAGTGCTGATAAATTGGTCCTTCATCTGGGTTTTTAGCACTGATAAAGGCATTCCTTTATCATCTCTCAAAAAGAACTGATAAATTAATTAATTATCAATGCTAAAATTATAGTGAAGATAAATACTTATTTCAGAATTCGATTTAAATTATATATATATATATATATATATATATTAAAAAGTATTATAAAATTAAAAATAAAATAAGAAAAATTAATATATTAAAATATGAAAAATCTAATAAATACAATGAGTAAATCCAATAAATCTAATAAATCTCTAATAAATATAAAAAAACTAAAAACTATATTTATTATTTAATGTAATTTATGAAAATAATATAATTATATAAATATATATAAAAATATATATTTATAATTTCAGAAAATGTTTTTTAAATTAAAACATTATATATATATTATTTGAATTATTAAAAAAATTAATTAATTATAAAGTTTTGTTTTTAATTTAATTTATTAAGATATACATAATTTATTAATATAAATATAATAATTTTATATAAATTAATAATAAAATCATTTATCATCACTTGTTGTAGCACAAATATAGTGTATATTTATCAGCACCTTTAGCTAGTGCTGATAAAGGGCCACCCCTTAATCAGTGCTTTCTGCTTTGCACTAAGAATGGGAAGAATATCCCTTGCATTATTTTCTGGCAGTGACATACTTATATTATTTTATGTTATCGTTAAAACCTTAGAAATCAAACACGTCTATGAAATAGGATGCTGAATCATTGTTTGTGTCTATAGTGGACCACCACCTCGTGAACCGATGTCATTCTATTCTCCATTACAACCTTCCAAGTTTCAGAATAATGATGGATTTATAGATAATATATAATATATATGATATTTATGTTTTTAATAATATTATAGTATTATTATTTCACACATACCTTCAGGAAATGTAATTTTGGATAATACAATATCATTGCTCGAAATTATGGAGGAATACCCTCTCGTGAAGCGATGTGATGCTTACAAACATTATATAGAATGTATTAAGTACTATTATAATCAATATACGTGTCATATATGGCATAAAATATCTATTTTAGTGACAATATAAATATATTATTTCCTCTTATTTCATTCAATATGACATGAAAATAGAAATGTAGTTCTTATGTGTGTGTGGCCTATTTGCTACATGAATGTTGTATTTCATTTCTAATAAATAAATTTTACATATAAAGAAAAATAAATATATAAATAATATATATGATTTTTATCTCTTGGTTTACATTTAGGATAATATGAAATTATTATCGAAGTAGTATGAACAAAAAATTACAGTTAAAAACATACTAAAAACACATCGTTATTAACACATTAAAAATTTATAAAATGAAAGATTAATATGAAACTAGTGATAATATTTTTTAAAAGATGCATATATGATATTTTATATAATTTTATGGTTTCAAAATATCTTAATAATATGATTAAATATATTTACATGTGGTTACCTTGAGTTCAACTAAATGTAAGCTTAATGTACTGTATTTTATCTTTATTTTCTTTATATTGCGAGTTACTTTTTTATTCACTAATTTTCTTTTAGGTGGTGAATATTATACCCATTTTACATTTTATATCATCTTCAATTCATAATATTTTGTTTTTATGTTTCACATTTTATTATCTCAAATAAGTGTATTTGATTTGAAAATTACAATGTGGTAAAATTTATCATACAATCTAAATTCATTTTTTGATTATTAAATTTTTCTTAAAACATTAAAATTATTGTAATATTTTCCATTGGAAATTATGTTTCCTAAATATATATATATTCTTGCATTTTGGATATGATTATTTCAAGAATAATAAAATATTTTTATATAATGTTTTTTAATTGAATGTGATACTATTTATTGTGAAATATTGATATATTCGCTTCATTTACTAAATATAGATAACAGATAAGGTACATATTTTATAAATTAAATTGATTTTTAAATATATATGGAATAATTAGGAAATTAAATGTATAGTATTTGGTCTAGTTAATTTCATAACTTTAATGTATTGCTAGTCTCATGAGGTGAATTTGTATTCCAAATAAGACGGGTTTCCATACACAAGCTTAAATTATATTGACAATATATTTTCAAATTAACAATATTGAGGATATATCATGATAGTTTAGACATAAAAATTAGTTTCTAAAATTTTTATTTTTATTTTTTGGGATTATTTGATTCACTAGAATATCCATGGGTATTTTTTAGTATCATGTTATTACATATATGTGGTCATTTGAACATATTTTTTCCTTTCATATTATTCTCACGTTAATGATTAATTGGAATTAATTTTACTCATTTTCTGTTCCATGTTATTATTAATTATATATTCACGATACATTCCACTATAATTAAATCGTAATGAAAATTTTATCTCAACCATATTTTTATTCATTTCCCGATGTCATGAATATTAATTCTTAGAATGAGTTTCAAGGGTCTAGAGTCTCTAAAAAAATTGTGCATTATTTTATTTTCCTAGTTGAAAATAAGAATAATTTATATATCTAATTTTAAAAAATATCTAAACTGATGGATCCTGTGATATTTTAAATTTTTAATTTTACTACTGTAATAATAGTAGGCACCAGCTCTGAGAATATAGGGTCATGGTCGCTATAGTTATTATCCGTGAATGTTTTGTAGAAACTGTTGGATATATATTTATTAGTAAAAATAAAACAAAACATATCCCAACAATATTAATTTATTTTAGTATAGAAGAGATTCTTGCTATTTTTTAAGGTAGATATTTTGTAGATATTATTAGAAATACATTATTGTGTTGACAATATAAAAAGATATTGTTCTATAATAGATTTTCCTAAGGTTAATAAAACTAAAAAGTTAATGTCGAGCCTGAATGGACTTTAACATGGTTCAATAAAATGGCAATTACATCAAAAATGTTTTTTACTCATGGTGATATTCATAGGATAATTCAAAATTTAATTTCAAACAATTATGATTTATTTTAATGTAAAGATATTCAAAATAAACCAAGATCATGATTATGAGATTAGTTGTGGATAAAATATTCAATTTATGATGAGTATTCAACTATTTTTATGCTGAAATGTTTTTTTAAATAATATCATTTAATATAGTGTTTTAATTTTTTTAAAAATTCAACTTGGATGGAATATGGGTATCAATACCCATGCCCATGGTAGCGATTTCCCTATTGAGAAGTCTGATATTGAGTATATATATTTATTGATATATTTAGAAATACTAATCACATAATAAATAATTACCTTTATCAGATGGAGAAAGATGTTCCATAGTATGATTATCCAATGATTGTTCAAAATATTTGATAGAGGTTTTCATCATATTTTGGTACTATTTTTCAAATGGATTCAGATAAATTTATTATTTCACTAGATAAGATATTTATTAAATTTAGATGAGTTGAAAAGGTATATTTTACACTTGTCGAGAATTTTCTCAATTTAAACGATGTTTAATGGTGGTTGTTTATCCATATTTTCCAGGAGGAAGGGGAAATAAAACACATGGAATTGAATGTTTTTAAGGATACATAATTTAATATATATTACCATCATGAGTAATAAATTAATATGAATGAAAAATTATCTATATTAAAGAAAAAATAATAATATAGTGTTTTACTGTATTTGGATACCTATCAAAGGATATCTAGGCTTGCTATTGATTAAATATGTAACATAGAGTGAATTATTTCTCATTTCTATGAATTGATTAAGCTAATTATTCTATGTGGGATAGTGTCTCGAACATTTTTTCATATGATGAATTTTTTATATGATATCAAGTTAAATATTGAATTATCATGGAATTATTGATTCAAAGGGAATATATACAAGATGATAATGATAGGGAAAATAATTCGTAAAGAGATGATATGTTTGAAGGATTAACCCACATGTAAAAACTATTGAAATAATTTCCAAGAGAATTTCTTGAAGGATCAGAATATTATCATCAGTATAGGGGAATGGGATAGTAAACATAGGATTATAAGTGAAATAATGAAATTTATAATGTTATGTGTTTCAACAATAATGACAAGAAGACCCATGAAAATTAGTGTCCCATGCGTCAAGGGAATATAGCTAAGAAGAAGCTAAGGGATCATATTCAAGATTATTCTATTGAAACAACTCAAGAGTAATGATTAAAATGTTGGTGCATTTAAATTCATGAAATAGGATGTAATATTATTTCAGTTATTATATGGTCATCATAATAACTATGAAATATATAAGTATTGTTCTAACATAATAATTCTAAATGTAATCAAAGGCATGTATTAAATGTTATCATGAAAATTGATTTAATAGAATGTTTAACTTCTGGTAAATATCATGATTGAGAACCACTAATATGTTCTTAATGTTGAGATTAGTATTAATGGATTAATATATGACTGATATTGATAAATTAAATTAGATATTATAGACTAACATGGATGTGATTAATTATTTATTAGCAATATGGTTATTAAATAGTTGATAGAGTGTAAAAAAAATTTGAATTTAAGAAACATATCATGTAACCTGTGTTTTACATAAGTAATTATATATAATTCGTTCATCAAATTGAATTTAATTTCAATTTAGGTTATTAACATGTTTCAAGAAAATTCATGTTGAATATATTCATGTGATAGTAAGTTACTATTTAGTGGTAATTTAGGTTTTTTGGATTAATGATAAGTTCATTTTTTTCAATTCAGTGACATTCCAATATTCTAGATCTTGATTTTTTTTAAGGGTAACAAGGACAATAATTTATATATTGGTTTTTCTAGATCATTCGATGATGTTTCATTGATAAATGTATTAATTCACAATATGATGCAACCAATTCTAAGAGATAAAGTAAAAGTAGTTCACCCCACAACTAAATGATGAGATTTTTTAAATGAAATAAAATAAAATAATGTAAGTACAACCCCTCAAGAAAGTTAACCAACATTAGGAAAAAGGATCATGAATTTTTTTTATCGTATTACATTCATATACAATGAATAAGATATCAATTCAAATCCTTTTATATTTATATTTTTTCCCTTAACATTCCATTGATCGATCACTTTTTTGTTATCGGTGACATCTACAAACATATATAATTTTTTATGTTTTCATCAATATCTACATATTCACTTGAAACCAATGTTCACTAACTATGAAACCTAGTCATGTGATTATTCAATATTACTTTTTTATATCCTGTATAATTTATTAAGAGGGTTTTTATTAACTATTTTATGATGTTTTTAAGAATTTTATTTCAAAAAGGCAGACACATGATTAGTGGGATGACGATTAAATTTCGAGCACAATTTTTTTTGTTGGTACAAAGTAAAACAATTAAAAAATAAATGAATTAAATTTTTTTCAATATAAATTATGACATAAAACATTTATTTAATCATCCGGTACAAGATATACAGTTTTTTCTTACATTGCACACATTACCGAGTTTTACCGAACAAAAATATTATATAAATATGCTAATTTATTATGACAGTTATCTGTTAGTAATTATAAAAAAAGGTATTATTAGGAAAAATAATATATAAAAATATAATTTTTACTCCCATATATATGTTACTTATTGATTATAAATAAAATATGAATCATTTGAAACAAAATAAATGTTTTAATAATAATAATAATTTTTTAATATGGTTGTTTAATTATGAATATTACAAATTATTTAAGATTATTTTTTTACATATTTTATAAAATTTATAAGAAAAAATAAAATAAATATTTGAAATATATTTAAAAAAATTATATTTCGTTGAGGTTTTTGGAATTTTCTAAAATGTTTCATTTTTTGATGAATAGTTAAAATTATAAATTTTAATTGAAAAGTACCTATTAGATTAAATAATATACAGAGAAAAATTAAATATATAATTTGTATCAATGTAAAATAAGATCGAATTTATATTTATTAACCATGTTTAGTTTATTGGAATCATTTTAATAAACAATTTATATATAAATATATATCAATATTTGGTACATTTTAAATTTAAAAATAAGAATTCTCATCAAGTATATGTGATTAAATTTTAATTAAAAATTTGTATTTTAGTGATTTGAATATTAAAATATAGATTCTATATATATAGATATCATAATTTATAATTTCTAATAAGTCTAAAGTAATTAGTCACAAATCTGATTTGTTGAAATAGTTAAAATTAATTATAATGATTAAGAAGATAAGAGGTTTACATAGTGGTTAAACACAGAATATAATTTTTTAAATGACTGTTTATCCTAGTAAACACCAATATTCATGTCAAATGTTGTACCCTAACACTAAATGATATATTTTTATGACTTATTTGGATAATATTCCCTGATGGTAACAAATATAATATTTTATGTAAGGAAAAAAGGAACCTTAATTTCCTTTAAAAAAATTTAAGAATTGAGATATGGATAAAACACCTTGTATTAGTTATAAATTTATTTTAAATGTAAATAATTTTTTTAGTATGATTATATATTTTAACTTTTCAATATTAAATAATTACATTATATTATTAATAAACAATGAACCCTGAAATATTTAGTCAATAATTTATGTAAATAAATGATTCAAGAATTTTTAGATGAGAAATTGATTGATTGTATTATTTTATTTCATAAATTATTTAATAACATATATTTTACATGTATTATTTTACGATATTTAGTAGATTATTTTTTAGACCAAGTACTAATTTGGTGTGAAATTTTGAGGTTTGTTGTTCCAAAAATAAAAATATAAAATATATTAAATATATTAAATAGGAATAATGAAAATTTTACCAAAAAATGGAATAAAATCTAAAATTGGACAAGATCAGAAATAGAAGGGACCCATTAACATTAGATAATTTTTTTACCCTAATCATTACACAACAATGGTCATGAGTGAGTGTTTTTGAAATGTTCTCATAGGATTAAAATATAAAAAAATTACATATTTTTTCTGAAACATCATTGATATAGAGAACTAATTCATTCATTATATACATGATTATTGAAATTTTTAAATGTTATTAATAATCCCTTTAAATTTTTTGGAATCATGGGATTGTATGGAATGAAGATCCATTGATGGAAAAATTCCACATCTAGGACTAACTACTCATATTATATGAAATCAAAAGATATATCCAATGACTATGAAGAAACACTATTATTCATCGTAGATCTACCTAAATCTAGTTAGTAATTTTTTTAATTTGAATAAATTTCATGATTTTAACTTCTATGATGAACAACAATCAATCAACAAAAAAAAATTCATCCATAGTTGGGTCATAATGAGAGATGTGTTACATAATTCATCGGTTGAGAGACATTATTTGTGATACAATTGTTATCTCTTATTTCATCATTCAATGTAAATGAACTGTCATTGACATTAACTTCCATCAGGGTCTGTTACTCTAATTTTTTCCTTTTCTCCCCCTTATTCCTCGTTAATTGTGAGCATTGTTTGTTTAGATCATGTTTCATCATATCCTGATTAACGAGTCATTTTTAACTTGTTTCATCATATAACAGTCAAATATTGATTATTTAGGATTGAAACAACTTGAAATTGGAATGATAGTGGAATAAATTACAGATCATACTATTTTTTATACCTGATGTTATATTCATCGGTGCATTTCAATGAAAAAAATTAAATAATTATTTCTAAATAGATTTGAATATAAAATATATTTTTAATCAATGGAGAGGAGAATATGAGATGCTTCCTTGGTTTTTTGGTTAGGTGCACCACCAGATCGATGGCCCAAGGAACATAAATGAACATGGATATTAGGTCTTAGAATCTGTAAAATCTTATTTTACATTGTGTGTGACTTGGAGGCACATGTATGGTCATCCCCTATTTGTGGAAACAAGATTATCCAGATGGAAATAAGTATCAATAGACATGTAAAGTCTTCACTCACTATGTGACCTCTCCCTGGGTTATCAATATGTACCTCTAAGGGTAAATATATATGAGAAGTAGTACATTGTCCCTACAATTCCATGTACTCCCACATGAATATTTCTTTCATTGGTGTAAGTGGGAATAATTATGTTATTATACATAGAATAAGTTAATAGGCATTAAAAAATTCAATTATTGTAAAAGAAACATGATAATCAGACACAAGCAATTTACATGGTCCGGTCTTAGGTTCAATAGTACATGGAAATTAACCATTCTACAGATCATGTACTCTTAAGATGTTGGTTTGAATCCTTTTTCTTCTGTATCTTGAAAATGATTCTTGGGTCTATGCTCCCCATATCCATTTCCCAAATCTATGTAAGGAATCAACTCCTTCTCCT
This sequence comes from Viscum album, assembly GCA_963277665.1. Classification (NCBI taxonomy): domain Eukaryota; kingdom Viridiplantae; phylum Streptophyta; class Magnoliopsida; order Santalales; family Viscaceae; genus Viscum; species Viscum album. The sequence goes on from OY728128.1 coordinate 68,974,095, forward strand.
ATTACATAAATCCCATTAGTGTCACAATCCACATTTCCAAGTTATGTTTCTCTTTTAATAATATGATAGCATGCGAAGTACACAACACCGAGTTCAAGCCCACCATGACCTATCAATCTAGACATTTAAAAAAGATGTTATGAATAGTAATAAACTCAATTTTAAATTTATATATATCCCATATAATTTTAACATTCATATTTTCTATTTCATAGACATAATATATGGAAAAATTCTATTTTTTAGATAAAAGACGAATTTTTAAAACATGCAATTTTTCATCCTTTTAATGGGAACACTTTCTGAATCCAATATTTTATACCTTTATATATTCAATTTGATAAAATTTAATTATTCATTATATGTGGGATATTAAAATTTAGTACAGTTGATTTTTTATATATTTTCCTAACAACCATCATATTTTGCTGAATAATGAAAAATACTAAATTTTAATTAAAAAGATCATTTTTAAACGAATAATATATAGTGTTAAATTATACATATTATTGGTTTTAAAGTCTCATTAGATTATATTTTTATCATTTAATATAATATAGGTCATTGAATTTATTTTTACAATTAAATTGTATTTAAGCACATGTCAATCTTTTGATAGTTTTACTTCATAAAAACCAACTTTTCGGTATTGAAAATAGGAAATAATATTAAATTAATATATGAAACTTCTATGTTTTGAAATTGGAAAAATATATTAAATATTTGGAATAAGTATTTCCTAATTGATTTTATATGTAACTTTTATTTTTAGACCTAATGAATAATTACTTTAGTAAATATTTTATTAACCATGGTTAAAGGGTAATTCTGGTAAATAAGAGTAAAAAATAATATAATAATAATATTAAATTACCTTAAAACAAGTCTTAAACCTATTTTTAGATACTTGTCCAACCATGGTAATCGTTTGGTCGATTTTTTGGACCACATGGAGAATCTTGGGTGTGATAATGGCATTTTATATTAATCAATGTAATATAAAGACAAAAGTAATAAAAACATGTATCTTTTTGTAATATAATTTTTATACGGGGATATGTAATTGATCTCATTGACTATAAATTGTAATTAGGGAGATAAAAATATTTAATACATTATTTTATTTTATTTATTATTTTTATATATACAATATAAATAATTATTTATGACACAATAATGATTAAGTATTTTCTTTGTTAATGAATAAATAAAATAAATGATATTATAAATATTAAAATAAATATAATTTGATAGTTTGGATGCCATACTATAATTTTCTAAGTGAATATGACATTTTAGGGTTTATTAAATTTATTTTCTTCTATGTAATCGTATTTTTATTACATTCACAAAATCCAAATACTAAATAGTGTCAAAATTTACATTAATGTTTTTTTTAACAAATACAATTTTATTAAATGATATAATATTTCTAAAAAAATATGGTTCAGAAAAAGGACATATAAAAGATTATATATGTCATTAATGAACAACTTGACATTCTCTTGGAATTATATATTATGTTTATTAATCATGTATTATAATAATACAAGAAGACATGGTAAAAGTTAATCTAATTAACTAAGGGTTAGATCTAAAAGATAATGTTAATATTATGACATAAACTTATCTGAAACCAATTGGTTGAGAGGATTTAAACCCATACCCTTCTTAACCTTGAAATAAATCCATTATTAGTTATTATAAAGCGATATTTATTTTATAATAAAATAATAATTCAAGCTTTTCCTAAAGTAACCCTCACCTCTCCTATAAAAGGGAACTTCCCCTTTCCTTAATTTCACACATCCAAAGCCATTTTGATCATAAAAACCCTAATAAAATATCATAAAAAATAACATATATACAACCTACAGGCTTTACATTGATCAAAAAGCCAGCCTAAGACTCCATTTTGTCAAATCAAAATGAATATCCTGATGAATAAGTAATAATTTCAACACCACTTTCAAAGATCTTTTCTTGTTCCAATACATCATTATTTGTTGATTCCATATAAAAATATTAACTCCAGTACCTTATACATACTATTATGTTATTATAAATATGGTACAAATATATTAATTACTCTATCCATTCAATGACTGACAAAATCACCAAATGTTGGTACGTACGGTTTAATGCCCCCACGTCGTGGTGTACTATGTTATTCAACAAATCAGTAATTGGATGGATATTATAATGAGTATAATTTATTTAAATAATAAATATAACATTTTAATTATTATGTATATATAATATATTATCCAACTACATATGATTTTATAATCAGAAGAATGATATTGTTAACCATGCGTACATAAACTACTACAAATTCCCCTTTATCAGCTCTAAAAACACCTTTTATTATCACTAGAAAAGCGTTATTAAAGACGGAGAAGATATATGGGTGGTCCCCTTTACCAGAGCTCCAAAAAAAGCTGATAAAGACACCTTTTATCAGCGCTAAAGGGAAATCACTGATAAAAGGGGTCTTTTATCAGCGCTAAAACAAAGCGCTGATTAAATGGTCCTTTATCATCCCTGATAGAAGGGACCTTTATCAGCGCATACTTTATCAGAGATTTTTTTATAGGTGATAAGGGACACCTTTTATCAGCACTATTTTATAAGCCCTGATAAAAGTTAATAATATAAAAAATTTAGAAACAGTAAAAAAAATTAAAAAAATCCTGCCAATCGGGGGGGCTTTTATAGTGCTTGATTCCCCCCTTTTACAGTGATTTTCTGCCCCCTTCAACACCCCCCATTCACCCCCTCCACCCTTTTTCATTGCTAGCTCCCATATTCTCCCATGCACATGCGCCCCTGCCTCCACCAGGTTTTAAAATCCAGAGTTCCCCCCTTCGTGCCTAAGGCCTTACCACTCCTCTATTTTGATTTTTTTCCATTTCATGATATATATATATATATATTTAGTTATATTTTTTCATATAGTAATATATAATTATATTAATATATATATATGTAGTTATATTAATGTATATATATATATATATATTAATATATATCCATATTTTTATGTATATTTTTAGTTATATTTATTCCTATAGAAATATATTTTTATATTAATATATATATAGTTATATTAATATATATATATAGTTATATTAATATATATATTTATATTGATGTTAATATATATATTTATAATGATATTAATATATATATTTATAGTAATATTAATATATATATGTAGTTATATTAATATATATATATATAGTAAGATTAATATATATATAGTTAGATTAATATATAGGTATATAAATATTCATATATTTTTATTCTAAATTAAATGGATATTTGTTATTATTTAGATAAAGCTAATATATTTTATTGGTAAATATATTTTTTTATTTATATTTATAATCAAATTTTTATCTATAAATATATAAAAAATATGTATATATGGTTATATATTTGATTTTAAAAATAAGTGCATTTTAAAAAAATAAAAATTCAAATAAATAATATCAATATGAATTTAATACCTTGGAATAAATTCAGTCTGCACCAAAAAAATCCAATAATAACCCCTTAAACGAGGTAGAAAATCCACAAAATGTAAAAATATCGGGGTACCCTGACTAAAAACACAATTTTGGATGCCTTCTGGGCCTTTTTGTTCATAGTAAAAACCATTATCGAGGTCCCCTCGGGTCACAAGGATGTAGAGCTCATTGTAGGCCTCCATTTGATATGTGGTTGAGCTCAAACGGACACCCGGATAAAACGTTATGCCTGTTTGAAGTTCGAGTTTCATTTTCAACATATTTTGGATCTTTTTTTGTCTTCAAATTGATATTATATGACTATTAATCCTTAATAATTAGCAAAATTATTAAGTAAAAATATTTTTTTAAATTTTTTATAAGCCATTTTCACAAAAAATATTACTTATTATGTGTAACAGTATATTTATACTTATCTAAAATATATTTAAAATTATATTTAAAATATATATATTATATTTATATCAATATAACTATATCTATATATTTAAATATTAATATATTTTTAAATGTGTTTTTTTGGAAGTAGACCCTTTATCAGCGCCTTTAAAAAAACTGCTAATCAAGACCCCCCTTTATTAGTGATAACGAAAAAGTGTTGATAATGTGGGGTACATTTAACAGCGTCAAAAAAGGGCTGTTAAAGGGGGTACCATTATCAGAGCTAAAAAAGCGCTGATAAAGGGGTACGTTTATCAGTGCATTTTTTAGCGATAATAAAGGGTAACTTTATCAGTGATCTTTTTAGAACTCATAAAGGTACCACCCTTTATCAGTGCTTTTTTGTTTGCGGAGATAAAAGTGTGGCGTTGACCTTGCCCCATTTTGTGGTAGTGGTACTGCTTACCATCTCCACAATATAATGAGATTTCATTCCCCATCGTAACCATTCAAGAATAATTTTAATTTGAGGATAAAAAATAATGATTAAAAACATAATATAATTCTAGATATGAATCATCTACATCCTAACAGTGACAAACATGTCCTATGTAAAAAAACATATAATGGAAAATGAATCAGGTAACACCCAAAACAATGATACTAATTATATATTATTTAAAAATCAATAATAAAGGATCATATATGATATCATAGTTTGGTATGTGGTTCATGAATAACTTAATAACAATGATTTATCCATTATACAGGAGGTTATTGTACCCTCGACTGAGGAAAAGTACATGTTAAGGGATAATTTTACAAACTCCTTATTTATTTTAGGTTGTTTATACGTAATTATCCACTGAGAATTATTTTTCATCCACATACGTGTTTCATAAAACGTAATTTCAAAATATTTTTACTATTTCCTAGAATATTGGTTAAAGTCATTTATACCCTTTTTTGACTTCATATAACTTTTTTGAAATTAATATTTCTATCTTATTCCAAACAAAGAACATTATGACCTTTTCGAAATATTATGTTAAAAATGATTTATGAACTTATACGAAAGGTGAATCCATTTTCCGCCATTATAACACCTTTTAATCTTCCCTTACAAGATTATAAGAATATTTTAAAAATAAATGTCTTAATTATAATTTCATGTCTTTTAAATGATTTCAATATATTTCTCAATTAGTTTTTATTTCATCTATGTCGAAATACATTAGTGGATTTTATACTTGTTTTAATTTGATTTATTATGGTACTGTGTTATATATTGTATTGATGATTTTGTGATATGATTTACTACTGATGTGTTATTATTATACCATTCATGGTTTATGTTTAAAGTATTTACATTTTGTATTCTAGTGTTAATATGAATGTTTATGTTATGTTTCAATCTTTTCATATGAGGAGTGAGTTGGACATAGTAATTGAAGGGTGGAGCCCACTATAGTTCCTTGATGCAACATTAGGTCTAATGAGACAGACTATTGTCTTAGCACAAGGCCTTGAAATTTTTTTATTTTTTTTCGGGGCATGAGGACTTGAAAATGTGCTTATAATGTCCGAAATTATGCATTCCATCATTATCAAATAAGCTATTGATATTACATTTGAATATTCAACTAGTATATTATCTATGTGATTAAGTAAATGGAATTATATTAGTTATCTTTTCCATGATTTGCTTATGTTTAATTTTAAACGTCTTGTGTCTTAGTCTAATAAATTTATATAAATAATTATACTTATTTATGAATGTTTCCTCTATATTATTATCCTTACTGAGAATCTGAGCTCAGCCATTTCTTGTGTTTTTTCCATGATGTGAAGAAGTTTGTTATGATTGAACTGCAGGGATAGGATACGGGATACGAGTATGTTTAATGAAGACACTATGTTTTTTTAATTTCACAATGTAATGTAAAACTTATGTATATTTCTAGTAATTCCAAGGATACTAAAATGACCGGTCATTTGAGACATTATCTCTTGTCATCATGATAATGTTATATAATAATGTACCGACTCTAGGTAAATACGGTCAGACCATTACAGTTGGTTTTAGAGAAGTTTAGTATGAACCATGGAAGTTAGATTTATAATAACTCTGATCATATAACATTACACTAAGATAGTCTTTGAGGATTGAAATGGGATAATTTCTTAGAGTTTTGATAATGTAGATATTTTTTTGTATTTTTTAAGTAGTACCTTTTTGTCTGGATATGAGTTGGTAGAGGTGTCTCTGGTATAGATGCAGCTAGGAGTGAATACTCTGACAATGAGTTTTGGGCTTTACCTAGGTTATTCTGGTACACGACAACAGGTCGTGCTGGAATCTTGGTTACGACACTCTAGGGGGATTTGTATATGATAATTCACATTATCATAAAAACCCATCAATAAATTTTATGAGAAAATAATTCTCAATGAAAACATTTTTTATGAATTTGGATTATATGCATAACTGTTAAATTTATATTGGGTATTTTACTAGTTTGGAATTATGTATTGTGATTCATAAACTAATCTAGTGAATGCTATTATTTAGAAATAGTTCCTAGAGGAAGGAATGAGAACCATATCAACACACATAATCCATGTAGGTATTTCCCTCCAACTCTATATAATTATCTTGGAGATGGTGATGTAGCCAGTGCTGAACAACTTATAACCTTACTGGGATAAATCCCTCAGGTTATGAGTAATAACCTTACCCATATGGAACTACCTGATCCACAACATGGAGGATCAATGTTTTACTGTTTCCTGAGGCAACAACCAATAACAATGAATAGGGAAAAATCCATTTGTAGATTATCAATGGATATGTTCCATTGAAAGAATATTTCATGCATTGGAGAGTAACAAAATTGAATGTGTTATCATGATAGTTTATCACCTCACAAGAGAAGAAAATCAGTGGTTTTCATTAAATCAAAACAGCAAGGATGATGAAAAGTGTCAAATATGGATTGTTGGGCGTTTAATGAGATTTCCATAGAAAATTACTTTCCTCGTGACCAATGAGTGGATATCTAAAGACAATTACTATGAATACAGAAAAAGGAGGATGAGAATATCACAAAGTATGAGGGTAACATTACAAGGTTAGAAAGGAATGCATTAGATTATATACATAACCAATGTAGTAAAACTGGTCAATTCGTTAATGGGTTAAACTATTTCTCCATCAAGCATTAGTCTCACAATGCATCTCATCTTATGAAGATATTGTAACATGTTCTATCAAGACAGAAAAATTATTCCCTCTATTTTCTGACATTAATGTAAAGCAAGAGAAGAAGAGAGTGGTGGACTAAGAGATAGATAAAGGGAAATAGAGAAATAATTAGTTTACCTTATGAGATAATTGTGGGAATAAAACCCCTGATACTTGCCTAAAAAGAAGTGGAGTTTTTTACAAATGTTGAGAAAAAGGTCCCCATGGACAGGTTTTCTGGGGAAAGAAAGAGGAAGAAAATTTTGAATTCTATAATTGTAGATAAATGGGGAATTATGTAATTAATTGTCCTATGTTCCAAGGAAACATACCTTAGATAAGGCCCTGGGAGAATGGACATGCTTATGTTTTCACTTTAATTATAGATATAATATGATGAGGGTAATAATATTATCAGTATGTGAAAATAAGAGAAATTTTACATTGTTTGGGGAATCTGATATTACAATGGATTTTGGAATTTAGATAACCTTTTAGAGAGAGTTTGGATTGATCCTCAAGAATACATGATCACCCACATTGAATGACAATGGGTATAGAAAATGATTTTCATAATATTTTTGACGATGCTCTGCCATCTCAATCCTCTTTCTAATCTACTGGATATTCTCTGTCATTTCCTAGACAAGGCTTTGTCTGACTAGTGATATTTCCCCCATTTCAACACAGCATAGTGGTCAAAAAACAAGTAAACCCATATGATGCTTCAAACAGAACATTGTGTATCATGTCTTGATATCTATGGCTTTTGGAGAAATCCACAAAGAATATATGATCCTCCCATGAGACACCACAATCCATTACACTGGCCCACAACATGTCTTCCAAGGTTTGTATCATCTGCAAGGATTTCCCATCCATCTGAGGATGATACAATGTGATCATAATCAACTAAGTCCCACGAGCTTGGGGTAGGGATTTCCAGAAATGAGACATGAACCTCAGATCTCTATCTGAGACTATTGACACTGGTATACCATGCCAGTTTACCACTTCATGGATATTGATTATTGAAATATCCCCCAGGGTATGGATTTCATGAATATGCATGAAATGGGATGACATGGTTAGATGATCCACTATTACAGAAATGGAATATTGTTTTAGAACCATATGTGGAAGACTTGTAACAAAATATATTTCTATTTGTTCTTATTTACACACATGAATGGGTAATGATTTTAACATACCAGCCAATCTCTAATGCTCCACTTTAACTTGCTGACATGTTTAGTACCGTGAGACAGACTCGGCCACATTCCTTTTCATGACGCTCCACCAAAATTGTGCCTTCAATACCTTTTACATCTTCAATATACCTTTATGTATAGACCATCATGAATAGTGGTAATCATGAAGGAGTTGTTCCTGATAAGTCATAGGTACAAACATCCAATCATTGAGAAACAAAACTAAACCTCCATCAATTTTCTCGACCTAAATGTTATCTCCACCATTGAGTTTGGTACTCACAACCAGACATTCTACATCATATGTTTTTTCCTCATTGATCATTTTTAATAAATCATGAACATGTGTACCAGAAAATAAAACCACATCATCACCTCAGTATTCACATTCCACATGCATTTCGGCTAAGAATTGCATCAACTTCCATTCATCTGATGCTTCTTTCTCCAAATGAGCATAAAAAATTCTACTCAATGAATCCACCAATGAATTTTCCTTCCCCGGTGCGTACATCTAGTCAAATTCAAACATTCAGAGATACTCTTTCCATCTATTTTCACTCAGATTCAAATCTTGCTATGAGAAAATGTATTTCATGGTTTTTTCATACGAAAACATTGTAAATTTTTCACCAATGAGATAATGTCTCCATGTTTTCAAATCATGGATGACTACAGATAACATAAAATAATGTGTTGGGAAATTCTTCTCATTCAATGATAACTTCCTCGAACATTAACCAACAACATGATCACTTTGCAAAATAGTAGAACCCTACCCTGATCTTGAGGCATCACAATACACCACATACCCTATCCTGATTCTAGAAAGATATAGATAGGTGCTGATGTAAGAAAAACCATCAGTTCCTAGAAATACTTTTGACAATACTATGTCTATTAGAATGGAGAATTAATCTTTTTTAGAGCTACTGATGAAAAAACTAGTCATGATAAATAACACAAATAGTCTTAGTAGTAACCAGATAGAACAAGGAACATTCATATATCAAAGACATTATTCAGTGGTTTCCATGAGATAACATCTTCTATCATTTTAGGAACCACAAAAATGCCATTTTCCAAAATGAGATGGCCATGAAAATGTACTTCTTGTATCCAAAAATCCCACATTGATAATTTGGAATACAAAAGGAGATATGTCTGGATCTATATCACTCTTTTCCATGTGCTCATCATGGTCAAACTTTGTATTTATATAGAGAAAAATGTCATCCACAAACACAGAAATAATATATATATATATATATATGAAATATATGATACATAAATGTCATCAATATCGCTACTGAATTTTACAGACCGAAAGGAAGGACTACATGTTCATAGTGGCCACATCTACTTCATTAATTTGTGTTTATGAAAACCTCTTTTCAAACTCGCAATTTGTGATATCCTAATAACAAGTCAATTGATGAGAACAATTGAGCTCCCCTTAATTGATCGAATAGATAAACAATACATGGATGTGGATACCTATTATTTATCGTATCATGGTTAATCACATGATAATAATCACATAGATTACGTGTAACACCCGAGATTTTTATGAGTAATATTTTGTTCAAAGGAATCTTTCACTACACACTTGCTTAGCTTACTTTACACGCAATCACAACCTTCCTCGATAGCTTGCGTCGTACGCAATACCGAGTTTCACTAAACAACGATATGCTATTAAAATATTATTAAAACTAGCCATTATGAATAGTTATAACCACTTTTTGAAATTTTATAAATTTTATTTTTCAAAATGGACTTCATTTTTGGATTCGGAATACTGTCTCCACGCCGTGGTGTAATCTATTTTCCACCACCACCTTACAAGGATGGTTATAATGGTGTAATGAGTAACTATTTATGATTATTATAATGTAATATTGATACTGAAATAATATATATATATACTCAAATAAAATTCCATGATCATAGGAATGATATCATCACTCGTGCGTACGTACGGAATACCGTCTCCACGATGTGATGCGACTCGTTCTACATGATCATCATTACATAGTAATTATATAAATGAATTGAATGAATAAATATGATATATGTTACACTAATACCATTCTGGATATAAGGTATCTATAACCTTAAAAGAAGAATAAGAATTTATTCAGCAAAACACGCATAAGAACAAAAAGCAATAAAGACCCGAGTAACAAGTAACAATGAAATATTACTAACAAGAAGCTAAGAATATGACCATATATGATACCATATCAATATGCATGATTCTGGAATAAGTCAATAACATTATTTAAAACATTATACAGGAGCTTCAGACACGTACAAAGCAATGCGGACCTAAGGTAAGTGAAACATCAGAATCTCATTTTTATCCGAGATTGTTTATTCGTAAGTATTTACTGGGGTGTATTTTATTATCCACATCCATGTTTCATCAATATGTAATATTATTTCCATCCACCTACAATTTTTTAAATACATTTTTACCCTTCGGTGAGTTTTTAGTAATATGTATGAAAGGAATATTTTGTCGTTTTTCGTACGAGGTACTTTTTGACTTTTCCGACAAAAGAACGAAGAATGTTTTTTTAACATATACGGCATGAATGGATTTTTAAAAAATTATTTCCAAGAAGCTTCCTTTACAAGTTTTCAAGTTTATTTTTAATCAACATCTTTTAGTTTAAAGTGGTATGACATGTTAAGAAAGGAAAAATGTTTTTGAAAAAGAAAGGGTATTTTTCTCAAGAATGAAGTTCAAGTGTTTTATCAAAATTATTTTCCATCTATGATAATAAAGGGTTCTGTTTTTATCCCTATTAATACATTGATTTGATTATGTTGTGACAGAATTATTTTTATGAATTCCTTTATGAATTGTTTTATGATGTCATGATGTTTAAGATTCCCATTTGTATTACATAGATTATGAAATGATGTATGATTTATGATTTTGTGGTACACATAAGAAAGGATTCATTATAAGATGGGTGGTACCTATATCTCCCTCCAATGCATTGGGTAAAGATTTTATATCTTATGAGATAGACATGGCTGGAACGGTAGGTTATACCGGTCCAGTGAAACAGGACTGGAATGAGGGTGACTCGGTTTGGAAAGGGACTTTGTCCACTAAGATAGTCTTGGCAATGAGTCATGACTAACAAGAAATGATTTTACATGATTATGTGTGCATGCCACAATGTTTCAAGATTCATGTTATGATTATGGGGATCTCATTTTCACTTCTATTATTTGTTCCATGTTAAGATATTATGATCTCTTTTGCAGGTTATGATTTTCAAAAAGATATGATATGATTTTTATTTCCTTTATTTGCCCTTGCTGAGCATTTGAGATCACCCTTTTATGTTTTCTTTTCCCCAGGTCAGGAAGATGGATATTAAGTAGAATATGCTAATAGGGACCCTAGATATGATGAAATAAATGGGAGACACTGTAGAAGATTTATGAACCAGTTGTTTATGTTTCCCAGTTTCTAAAGACACTATACCTATACGGTCCTTTGTGGTTTTGTCATATGTTGTAATAAGTGTGCTTCAATTTTGAAGTATTAACAATGTATGTAAAGTCTGGTTCGTTATAGTTGGTATCAGAGGAAAGGTATAGTCAACCTTTGGAATCTAGGATGTGAAAGCCTTAGTAAGAACCCTAAGGATAAGTCAAAGCATAGAACAAAATTTTAGTGTTTTAGAAATGGTCATGAATACCCTAGGATAAGACCTTAAGTGTGAAATTTTATCCTTGATTATGTGGTTTTCCTATTATAATTAGTGTTGCTCACACTATTCCTCTTGGTTTTAGTCATTGGCTGGAACCCAAAGGAACCGTGTTAATGCGGAATGTGATGGGTAATGCAATGATTGTCCCCCTGAGCAACCAAACGATATGGGAGCTGGAATGCAAAATCTTGTAGCCATGCTCACACAACTTTATCAAGCTATGAATCATGCAGGACTTCCAAACGAGCAAAGTAAAGAGCAACATTCTGTTGAATCCTTCATGAAGCAGCGTCCACCTTCTTTCAGTGGGTCTACTTATCCATTAGTTGCTGAAAAATGGATTAGAACTACTGAAAAGATATTTTCAGTTCTTCAATGTTCTGAACATGATAAATTAATCCTAGCAGTGTATCGTTTGGAAGGAGATGCTGATCAATGGTGGAATCTTATTAAGAATACGAGGCAAAGGGATGAAATTGAGTATATGGAATGGGATGAGTTCAAGAACTTATTTTTCAATAAGTACTTCCCTCGTATTCTTCGAACAAAGATGGAGAAAGTGTTTCTTGAACTGAAGCAAAGGGATAATGAATCTGTTGGTACCTATGAAGCAAATTATACAAGACTTGCAAGGTACGCTTCTGGTATTATTATCCAACCCGAGAGTAAGATCGATCGATTCTTTAGTGGCTTAAAACCAAGTCTTCGAAGGGCGTTAGCCATAAGGGACTTCAATAGCTACGAGGAAATCGTTCGATGTGCTCTCAAAGTCGAGATGGAGATTGGAGTAACCCATCAGTCAGATGGGTTTGATAAGAAGAGGAAGATTGAATTCAAAGGAAAATCTAAAGAGCACACTGAAAAGAAGATGAGCTTTCCCTTATGCTCAAAGTGTGGAAAGAAACATGGAGGGAGTTGTCTTAAAGGTACAAGTAAATGTTTTAAATGTGGAAAGGAAGGTCATCGGGCATTTGAATGCCGCGATAATGGGAAGAAGATGTCTAATGATGCAAACAAAGGAAGGGATACACAGAATGAACCTACTACACTTCAATGTTTCAAGTGCAAGGAGATGGGGCATTATGCCAATCAATGCCCAAATCTAAGGGTTGATGATGATGGTCGACGTCAACAAAATCTTAAGGCTAATGACAAAGGAACGTCACATGCAATTTCTATCAGCGATGTGGAGTACGATAACGAAGTGGTGAAAGGTAAACTTACCATCCACTCTAAAGTAGCAAATGTTTTATTTGATTCTGGATCCACCCACTCTTTTATTTCTGAAAAATTTTCTAAGTGTATCACCGTACTACCTCATCAATTAGATGTTGAGTTATCTATGACAACACCTAATGGCACAACAGTTGCATCAAAAGTTTATAATTCTTCTCCGATCGAAGTTTGTGGGAAAGTACTTCCTGCAAATCTTGTGATCCTTCCTTTAGTGGAATTTGGTGTGATTCTTGGCATGGATTGGCTTTCTCTACATGGAGCTCATATCAATTGCCAAAGAAGGGAAGTCACATTTCATATTCCAGATCAATCTACGATCGTTTATCAATGCAAGGATGACCATAACCTTCTAGTGGAAATTTCTTCCATCTTATGGGTATTGATTACACTAAATGAAGGTTATTTATCTCAAATGGTTGGTGAGAAACATACGATTAAGAATATTCCCATCGTACGGGAGTTTGATGATGTCTTTCTGGAGGAATTACCAGGTCTTCCACCAAATTGTGATGTTGAGTTTTCAATAGAACTCGTACCGGGTGCTTTGCCTATTTCAAGGACACCTTATAGAATGGCCCCAATTGAGTTGCAGGAATTAAAGAAGCAACTCCAAGAGAATCTTGATAAGGGATTCATACGCCCTAGTGCGTCACCTTGGGGAGCACCTGTTCTATTTGTTAAGAAGAAAGATGGATCAATGAGACTCTGCATTGATTACCGAGAACTTAACAAGATCACTATCAAGAACAAATATCCTCTCCCACGCATTGATGACTTATTTGACCAACTACACGGAGCTCAATACCTTTCCAAGATTGATCTTCATTCAGCGTATCATCAATTAACGGTCAAAAGGGAGGATATACCAAAGACGGCTTTCCGTACAAGGTATGGACACTATGAATTTATAGTGATGCCATTTGGTCTTACTAATGCCCCTGCTATCTTCATGGATCTAATGAATAGAGTCTTTAGAGACTATCATGATCAATTTGTGGTAGTCTTTATAGACGATATTCTTGTCTATTCAAAGAGAAAGGAAGAGCATGAAGATCATTTGAGAATTATATTTAAGACCCTGAGAAAGGAGAAGCTTTATGCCAAATTTACCAAGTGTGAATTTTGGCTTCAAAAAGTTGCATTTTGGGGTCACATAATTTCAAAAGAGGGATATCTGTGGATCCAGCAAAAACAGAGGTTATCGAAAGATGGTCAAGACCAACAACAGTAACTGAGATCCGAAGTTTTCTTGGTTTGGCTGGATATTATCGACGTTTTGTAAAGGATTTTTCACGATTATCTAATCCACTCACCAAGTTGACTCGGAAAGGAGTTAAGTTTGTTTGGACAGAGGAATGTGAAGAGAATTTCAAGGAGTTGAAAAGAAGGTTATCCAGTGCACCTCTGCTCACACTGCCTTGTAGTGGAGAAGGGTTTGTGATCTACAGTGACGCATCCAAGAAGGGATTGGCGTGTGTTCTTATGCAAAATGATATGGCGATAGCTTATGCCTCACAAGAGTTGAAAATCCATGAGCAAAATTACCCAACACATGATTTGGAGTTGGCTGCGGTAATCTTTTCATTAAAGATTTGGAGGCATTACCTTTATGGTGAAAGGTGTGATATTTATACTGATCATAAAAGATTAAAGTATATTTTCACACAAAAGTAGTTGAATATGCGTCAAAGAAGATGGTTGGAGATGATTAAGGATTACGACTGCTCAATCCATTACCACCCTGGGAAAGCAAACAAGGTGGCAGATGCATTAAGTCGACAAGACCATGCTAGTTTATCCATGATGAGGATCACAAAAGATCCAATATTTATGGATTTAAAAAGGATGGATCTTGGAATTATAATGGAAGAGGAAAAATTTTATCTTTCTCAAATGAATGTTCAACCATCTATGCATGTGAAGATTAAAGAGGCACAGAAAGAAGATGTAGAGTTACAAAAGAAGGTGAGAAATGTTCCTGAATTCAACCTTGATTGTGATGGGATAATAAAGTTCAGGAATCGGGTTTGTGTTCCTCCCATCCCCGAATTAAAGAAGGAGCTGCTTGATGAGGCTCATTGTTCATCATTCTCTATTCATCCTGGAAGCACGAAGATGTATAGGGACCTGAAAGTGTACTTCTGGTGGGATGGAATGAAAAGATATGTTGCTGAATATGTCTCTCGATGCTTGGTTTGTCAACAAGTTAAAGCTGAGAGACAAAAGTCTAAGGGGATGTTAAAACCATTACCCATACCCGAATGGAAATGGGAAAACATCACTATGGACTTTTTCACAGGACTTCCTAAAACATCCAAAGGCAATAATGCTATTTGGGTCATAGTTGATCGTCTTACAAAGTTTGCACACATCATTGCTATTAGAGAGGATTTCTCTCTAGATCAGCTTTCCAGGATATATGTAAAGTAAGTGGTAAGATTGCATGGAGTACCACTTTCTATTATATCTGATCGGGATCCGATATTTACCTTGAAGTTCTGGCAAAGTCTTCAGCATACTCTGGATATAGAGTTGATTTTCAGCACTTCTTATCATCCCCAGACAGACGTCCAGTCTGAGAGAACAATTCAAACCCTAGAAGATATGTTGAGAGCATGCTCTATGGATTTCAAAGGAGGTTGGGATCAACACCTACCTTTGGTGGAATTTTTTTATAATAATAGCTTTCACTCCAGTATTCAGATGGCTCCTTATGAAAATCTCTATGGATAGAAATGCAGGACTCCAACTTTCTGGGATGAAGTTGGGGAAAGAAAGCTATTAGGACCTAATCTCATTGATGAAATGGCAGAAAAGGTCAGATCTATTCAACAACACGTAAGAGCAGCTCAGAGTCGACAGAAAAGTTATGCCGACAACCGGAGAAAAGACCTAGAGTTTGAAGTGGGTGATAAAGTGTTCTTACGAATATCTCCCTGGAAGAGGGTTATGAGATTTGGAAAGAAGGGGAAGTTGATCCCTAGATATATCGGTCCTTTCGAAATACTGGATCGTGTGGGAAAGGTAGCTTACCGATTTGCGCTTCCACCGAATCTCTCTCAAGTTCACGATGTGTTCCATGTATCTCTCCTGAGAAAGTACATACCTGATCCTTCACATGTACTCAGCTCAGAAGTTGTACCACTGGAGCAAGATCTTTCTTATGAAGAACAACCAATAGAGATTCTGGATCGTAGCGAAAAAGTCCTACGAAACAAGACCACCCGATTGGTGAAAGTTTTACGGAGGAACCACCAATTAGAAGAAGCTACATGGGAGCTTGAGGGTATGATGAGGGAGAAGTATCCTCATCTGTTTGTTACAAAGTGACGAATTTCGAGGGAGAAATTCTTTTTAAGGGGGGTAGAATGTAACACCTGAGATTTTTATGAGTAATATTTTGTTCAAAGGAATCTTTCACTACACACTTGCTTGGCTTACTTTACACGCAATCGCGACCTTCCTAGATAGCTTGCATCATACGCAATACCGAGTTTCACTAAACAATGATATGCTATTAAAATATTATTAAAACTAGCCATTATGAATAGTAATAACCACTTTTTGAAATTTTATAAATTTTATTTTTCAAAATGGACTTCATTTTTGGATTCGGAATACCGTCTCCACGCTGTGGTGTAATCTATTTTCCACCACCACCTTACAAGGATGGGTATAATGGTGTAATGAGTAACTCTTTATGATTATCATCAAGTAATATTGATACTGAAATAATATATATATATACTCAAATACAATTACATGATCATAGGAACGATATCATCATTCGTGCGTACGTACAGAATACCGTCTCCACGATGTGATGCGACTCGTTCTACATGATCATCAATACATAGTAATTATATAAATGAATCGAATGAATAAATATGATATATGTTACACTAATACCATTCTGGATATAAGGTATCTATAACCTTAAAAGAAGAATAAGAATTTATTCGGCAAAACACGCATAAGAACAAAAGGCAATAAAGACCCGAGTAACAAGTAACAATGAAATATTACTAACAAGAAGCTAAGAATATGAACATATATGATATCATATCAATATGTATGATTCTGGAATAAGTCAATAACATTATTTAAACCATTATACAGGAGCTTCGGACACGTACAAAGCAAATCGGACCTAAGGTAAGGGAAATATCACAATCTCATTTTTATCCGAGATTGTTTATTCGTAAGTATTTACTGGGGTGTATTTTATTATCCACATCCATGTTTCATCAATATGTAATATTATTTCCATCCACCTACAATTTTTTAAATCCATTTTTACCCTTCAGTGAGTTTTTAGTAATATGTATGAAAGGAATCTTTTGTCGTTTTTCGTACGAGGTACTTTTTGACTTTTCCGACAAAAGAACGAAGAATGGTTCTGTTTTTATCCCTATTATTACATTGATTTGATTATGTTGTGACAGAATTATTTTTATGAATTCATTTATGAATTGTTTTATGATGTCATGATGTTTAAGATTCCCATTTGTATTACATGGGTTATGCAATGATGTATGATTTATGATTTTGTGGCACACATAAGAAAGGATTCATTATAAGATGGGTGGGACCTATATCTCCCTCAAATGCATTGGGTAAAGATTTTATATCTCATGATATAGACATGGCTGGAACGGTAGGTTATACCGGTTCAGTGAAACAGGACTGGAACGAGGGTGACTCGATTCAGAAAGGGACTTTGTCCACTAAGATAGTCTTGGCAATGAGTCATGACTAACAAGAAATTATTTTTCATGATTATGTGTGCATGCCACAAAGTTTAAAGTTTCATGTTATGATTATGGGGATCTCATTTTCACTTCTATGATTTGTTCCATGTTAAGATATTATGATCTCTTTTGCAGGTTATGATTTTCAAAAAGATATGATATGATTTTTATTACCTTTATTTTCCCTTGTTGAGCATTTGAGCTCACCCTTTTATGTTTTCTTTTCCCCAGGTCAGGAAGATGGATATTAAGTAGAATATGCTAAAAGGGACCCTAGATATGATGAAATAAATGGGAGACACAGTAGAAGATTTATGAACCAGTTGTTTATGTTTCCCAGTTTCTAAAGACACTATACCTATACGGTCCTTTCTTGTTTTGTCATATGTTGTAATAAGTGTGCTTCAATTTTGAAGTATTAACAATGTATGTAAAGTATGGGTCGTTATATTATGTGTTCCATCTACCTTCTTCAGGAACAAAACTGCTGTTACCCACAGTGATGTACATGGTCAATTGAAACCATTTCATTACAGCTCTGCTAACTACACATTCAATTCAAGTACCATTGTTGGAGCCATCATGTAAGACGAGAGGGAAATGTTACTAGTACATGGAAAGAGATCAATCGAAAACTCCACTTCCCATTAAGGTGGTAACTTGGAGATTTTTTGGGAAAGTCATCTAGAAAATGATCCAGAATAGAAGGAAAACTATATTCCTCAGTATTTTCCATTGATTCCAAATTCAATGCAACCAACTAATGAGGGATCATTCCCACCATTTGTTCCAACACGATCTTTTCAACTTTCTTTACTATACTCCCTCTTCTGATGATATGCTTGATGTTTTCCCCAGTCTTGAAAAAAACTATTATCCAATAACTGCCGACTTTAGAGTTGATCGCTGTCAAAAAATCCATACCCAGGTTTAGGTCAGAGACATCCATCTCAAAATTAAGGAATTAACATTTCATCTCAACTCCATCAATAGTTATAACACATTCTATACATACAATGTCTTGAAATTCTTTGAGAATCGTACTTCTCATGTTAGATGGTACAACCTGATCATTAACAAACATCTGCTCAGTTATATACAATTTCCTCATCGCTGAACTACTCTCCTCGTTTCCTTGCTGATGTTTCCTAGGTCGAGGAGTCATGGTATTTCTAGAATCACCATTTCTAGCTCTGCTTTGCTGATGAGTCAGATTCTTATTTCCATACTTTATTGAAGCATACGATGCATGAGAAGGGTCTTGAGCACCTGAAATTGGAGCTCTTCGACAATAGTGCTAAATATGTCCTATTTTTTCAATTATTAAATGCTCTATGTTGTGTCTTACAATCTAACTTTATATGGTAAAGTGAACTACATAGGAAATGTAACACCCTAAGCTTCCATGGTACATTTCCCTTTAAATAATGCAGTATCTTGCATTGTACAAAACATGGAGATTTAACACCCCATGACCAATGAAACTAGTCGTTATGAATAGTAATTACCAAATTTTTTAAATTTTAATTTTCAAAATGGACATCATTTTTGGATTCGGAATATCAAAATTATCTTAGTGTGAATTTTGGGTATTTTTCTGAGAACATTCAATTTTTTATACATAGTGAAAAAGCACTATGTTATTATTTAAAACCGACTATTTATTTAAATAATTAGTTATTTTTTGTTAATTTATTATATTTAAAAATAGAAACATAAAAACTATATATGTTCAATGTAATTCATTAGAGTCGTTTTATAATAAGTTTAGATATAATTTTTTTGTACTTTTTACCGTCTTTTACCCACATTCTAGGAGCATTTACAAATTTTCATAAAACATAATTTTATCGCCACTATGAGTTGAATTTAAAAAATCAAAAAATACCTGGCTAACATTAGTATGTAAAATGTGCTTCAATAATATGAAAATAATTTTTGGTGAATAGTAACATTTGACTATTATTTACCACGGTTAAAAGTAAATAGGCTAATTATGTGTAAAAATGACATTTTAATTTCCCTAACACATGTCCTAATTCTATTGGAATAGTTTAATTAGAAAAAAAATAACCTTAGGAATACAATATGATCCTTTTGGTCCACTTTTATAAGTTTAGTAACTTTATTATTATTTTATTTAAAGAAGTGTTAAAAGTGTTAAATACAAATATTAATATCTAAACCATTATTAATACAGGGTTATACATAATATAAATTAGACTATAAATATTCATTAGAAATATCAAACTATTTTATTCATAATGGTATTTTATTAATAATTTTTAGACATTAAATAATTTAATTTATTTAGGACACAATAATGATGCAGTAATTACACTATTAATGAAATATTAAATTTTTTGATTTTATAAATATCTAAATAAATATAATATGAGACATTTGATGTATTCCACTAATTATAAAGGTTAATATGACCTATTATTGGTTATTAAATATATTTTTTTAAATAATCATGTTGTTAAGAATTTCAAAAAAAAAACAAAATACTAAATAGAGTTAAAACTATCATAATTGATTTTTTAAAACAAATTCTATTTTATTAATTGATATAATATTCCTAAAAATATAAGGGCTGGACAAAGGACTTAGATATGGTTATATAAATTTATAATTAACCACTTAGGGTTCCTTTGGCTAGTTCTAGTAAGTTTATTAACCATATAATATTATAATACCAAGAGACATTGTAAATGTCAAACTATTTAACGGAGAGTTAAATATAAAAGATATGCTTAAAATGGAGAACTAAACCTATATAAAAACTATTTGTTGAGAGGATATAGACCCATAACCTCCTTATCCTAGAAATAAATCATTTTGGTGCCATTATAAACCGAAAATGATTGTATAATAAAATAATATTTCTTGATTTTCCTAAAGTGACCCAAACCTCTCTTATAAAAGTGTACTTCCCATTCTCATAGTTTCACACCTCCAAATACATTTGTCTTGGACAAAACATACCAAAATATCATCCTTACTTACCTCAAATCAATCTAGATTCCTTACTTTGATCATAAAGACATCCAATGGAGATTTTTTGATCAACTCAAAATGAAACACACGAAGTAGGAGGCAATAATTTCACCACTCTCTTTCAAGTTATTTTCTACTTACACTTCCCCTTTCTTTATTGATTCCATTAGAAAATAATAACTCCAGTATAATCAATATACTATGTTGTTATTAAAAAAATTGTACTTATATATTCATGATTCTATCCACCATATAAATGACACTATCACCATATGTGCGTACATACGACTTACCGTTTCCACGTCGTGGTATAGTTTCTTATTCAATCACATCATTATTTTGATGGGTATAATGATGAGTATAACAGAATTAAATAATAAATATATCATTTTAATGATTATTTATATATGATATACCATAAAATTACATATGACTTATCACTCAATATAATGATATTGTCGCTCGTACATATGTAAGGATTACCATCTCCACGAACAGGATGAGATTCATTCCCCATCGTAATCATTCAAAAATAATTTTCGTATTATAATTAAAAATAATTTTTATGAACATAATATCATTTTGGATATTAAAAAAAATACACCCTATCCATAACAAACATGGCTTACATAACCGAGTATATGAAGGAAAACTGATCACTTCACAGCTAAAATTATGAAACAACTAAAATATTATTTACAATGAAATATTAGAGGATCATATAGGATATAATATTTATTTATATAGTAATTTTATGTTTTAAAAACAATGATTTAACTATTATAAAAGAGGTAAACATACCCTCTACCAAGGAAAAGTACATTATAAGGGTTAATTTAACAATATTTTTATTATCTGTGTTTGTTATTTAAAAAATAATTTACTATTTATGAGACTATGGGTTAAATTCATTGATACCTTTGTTTGAATTTTTATTAAATGGTTTGAAAAGAATCATTCTGTCATTTTCCAAAAAATGTACTTTATGACATTTTCAACAAAATTATGTTAAGAATGTCTTTTATTTAACTTATATGATGGGTGTGTCTATATTCCATCATTATATCATCATCTAATATTCCCATACAGGATTATAAGAATATTTTCAAAATAATTGTCTTCTTTTATAATTAATTTATTTTTAAATGATTTCAAAATATAAAGTGGTATTTATTTCAAATATTTTTCATTTCATCTGTTTCAAAATCCATTTAAGAATTTTAAAATTGTTTGAAAATGTTTAATTATGATACTAATATTCCATATTGTATTGAAGGTTTTGTGATATTTTTTACTGTGGGTGTGTTATTTTTACACCATTCATGGTTTATGGGTAATGCGTTGACATTTAGTATTCTAGTCTTAATACTATAGTTTTTGTTATGTTTAATCCTTTTCATTATAAAAATTCATTGGACTTAGTAAATGATGTTTGGAGCCCACTATAGATCATTGATTCGTTGGTAGGTCTCATGAGACATGATATTGACTTGAAACAAGGCCTTGACAAAATATTTATTGTAGTCTTGGCACAAGGCCTTGACTATGTGGTTCTGAAGCCTGGCATTATGCATTCCATCATTATGAAAGTGGTTTTTGATGTTGCATGTGATTTTTTGACTACTAGAATATCAATGTGAATAAGTAAATGAAATTATTTGATTTTATCTTTTACATATTATGCTGATGTTAGTGTTTAAAATGCTTTTGTTTTAGTCTTATACATTGCCTTAACTGTTTATGCTCATTTATGAATGTTTCTTATATATTGTTATCCTTATTAAGAATATGATCTCACCCCTTCATATATTTTATTTTTCCCAGGATGTGAAGAAGTATTTTATTTTTTACCTATAGGGATTGGCTAAGGATATATGTGTGTTAATAAGGGGAAAATGTTGTTTATTTATTTATTTAATGAAGTAATGTAAAAATTAAGAAAGTATATATTATATCCAAGGATACTAAACTGATCAATCATTCAGGACATGATTCCCTGTATCATTCCAATGTTATGTAATAATGCACTAACTTGGGGTAACTGTGGTCAGGGATTAACAATTGGTATCAGAGGAATCTTACTAGAAACGATGGATACTAGATTTAGAAAAAATATGATTATAGAACACTTCCTTAATATTTTCATTGTGGGCTAGTATAGAAGAACATCATAGAATTTTTTTATTATAGTGATTTGTGAGATTTTAATGAAATAAATCTTCATCTAGATACGAGCAGGTTGAGGTGCCTCTGGTACAGATGTACCTAGGGGTAAAACCTGAAAACAACGCGTTGAGCTAGACTCGAACGGGAACTGCTGCACAACAACAGGCCATGTTGAACTATGGGTTATGACACTATTGGGGGATACTCTTAGTATAATTCTCATTTTATTTACAAACCATTATGATGGGTTTATGAGTATATAATTCCCTAATGAAAACATTTTTATTATTATGGATTATATCCATAATATTTTCAATTTATGTTAACTGTTTTCCATGTTTGGGATTATGTATTTCTATTCTAAACTAATATAGTGTTTTACATTATTTATAAATGGATCCAAGTGGAAGGAATGGAAAATGTATCAACCCATTTAATCCATGTTGGGTTTTACCTCATACTGAAGATAAGTATAGTGGATCAGGTGTTGCAACTGGTGCTGATCAGCTTATCACTATACTGGGACAAATCAATCAGGTTGGGAATAATAAAAGTACCCATATAGAGCAACTTGATCCCCCACGTTGAGGATCAATGGTAGATCACCTCATAAATCCACCACCACCAATATTCGGTGTGAGTACATATCCATTAGTAGCTGAGTAATGGATAAATTACGTAGGGAAAGTATTTCATGATTTTGGGAGTGATGAAAGGGAAAAAGTTTTCATGGAATTAGATAACCTCACGGGAGATGCAGATAAATGGGAGTAATTAATCCAATACAAAAAGGAAGATGAAGAAGTATCGAACATGGAATGGAAGGATTTTAAATGGATTTTCATAGAAAAATTCCTTCCTTGTAACCATCGAGCGGATATGGAAATAAAATTTTAGAGTATGAGGAAAAAGGAGGTTGAAAATATAGAAAAGTTTGTGTCTAAATTTACAAGGATAGCAAGGAGTTCGTAGATTATATTTGTAACCCAATGAGTATGATTGATCTATTATTTGATGGTATTAAACCATTTCTCTGTCGAGTATTAGTCTCACAATCCTTCTCATAGTAAGAATATATTGTCTCATGCATTATGAAGACAGAAAAGGAATTATCTAAGTCTTATGACTTTAAAGTTAATAATGAGAAAAATACATCCGCTGAACACACTGCAAATGGAAATAAGGGGAAGAAAGAAAAAGTATAATATCCATCCTATGGTAAATGTGGGAAAAAACAACGTGGTACATTCCTAAAGGGAATGATAGTTTGTTACATGTTTAGTGAAAAAAAGGCCACCAAGTTTGTGATTACTATGGGTAGAAAGAGGTTGTCAATGATGGTTGTTACAATTTTATAGAAAAGGGGGATTATGAAAATTGATTTCTGAATCTCCTAGGGAACCTACCTCAGAAAAATCCAACGGAGTAAGGACAAGATTATGTGATCACTACTACTGAGTTTGAAGCTCCAAAAGTCGTGGTGGAAGGTAATTTAATGGTTTCCTCATGTTTATCCAATGCATTATTCGATTCTGGATCATCACTTAGTTTTATATATTTCTAGTTTTCTAAGAAAATTTGGTATTTTCAATTTGACATAACAATGTAGTTGTTAATCAAAACACCTTTAGGATGTATCATCACCTCAATGTTTTTTGAATCAGTTCCCATTAGGGTATACAAATGTTCTTTATTTGATCATCTCTTCGTCATACCCATGATTGATTTTGATATAATCCTATAAATGGATTGGCTTTCTGGCAATGACGCGTAAATTTATTAATTGAAGAAGGAGGTTAGAATCATCGATGATGATAAGGAGAACCTAATCCTTAGAGAATAAATTTCACAACATGATTGTTATCTACATCCACCCCCAATAGCTCAACTAAATTCAATTTTTGTTGATGAAGAAAATGAAATTACTATATGTGAGGAAAAGATTTTTTTAAATAGAGGACATACCTATTGTGCATAAAAATGTTGATGTGTTTCCAGAGAATTTACCTGGACAATCTCCAAAATGATAAATTGATTTTTACATCAGTTTATTTTCTGATTCAAGGACCACATCGAAGACCCCTTATAGAATGGCCACTATGGAACTAGTGGAACTAATGAAACAACTTGAGGAACTGAGTAATAAGGGATTTAATAACTGTAGTGTTTCTCTATGGGGATCCCCTATCTATTTTGTTATGAGGAAAGACATATCTCTGAGGTTGTGCATTGACTACATGGAGATCAATGCCATAAAAATAATGAACAATTATCCCCTAACATGCAATGATGATTAATTCTACCAACTTCATGGAGCACAATAGTTTTCAATGGTTTACCCTCGATCTTGATATCATCAGTTGTGTGTGAAGAAGGATGACATTCCAAAAACAACATTTCGAACCTGGAATAGGCATAACTAGTTTATGGTAATGCCTTTTGGATTTACTAATGCACCCTCTGCCTTCATGGATCTAACGAATAGAGTTTTCAAGGAATATATTGATAACATTGTAGATATATTGATATACTCAAAAATCAATGATGTTCATGAAAATAACATCCATACTATTCTGAAAACCTTTATAAGAAATGAATTAAATGGTAAGTTTAGTAAGACTGAATTCTAGCATCAAGAGATTTCTTTTCATGGAAATATTGTCACTACGGATTAAATCTATATGAATCCTTCAAATAAAAAGGGAATCCATGAATGGCCAGCAGTGACCAGTATAAATAAGGTACACTATTTTATTGGTTTAGTAGGTTATTTTTGACATTTCGTCAATAATTGTTCCCTTTTGGATAACCCATTAACCAAGATCACATGTAAAGGTGTTAAATTTTTGTGGTGAAAAGAGATTGAAAATTGCTATGAATAATGGAAGATAATATTAGTCAATGCTCGTATCTTGATTATACCATCACGGAACGATGTATTTGATCTTTATAGTGATGCTTCAGTGAAAGGTCTTGGTTGTGTCTTCATAAATATTGATAGAGTTGTTTCCTATTCATCATGAATGCTAAATATTCATGAGAAAAACTATCAGACCCATGATATTTAGTTAGTAGCTATAATCTTTGATCTGAAAATATGGAGACACTATCTCTATGATAAAAAAATAGATAATTATACTGATCACAAGGGTTTTAAGAATACATTCTCATTGAAAGAACGCAACATGTGGAAAAGATGATGGCATGAACTACTCAAGGATTATGATTTCCCCATACACTACCACTTGGGGAAGGAAAATAAGGTGGTAGATTCTTTGAGCATACATGATTCTGGAGTTTTGAACAAGATGAGAGTTGAAAAGGATCTTATATACATGGATATAGTATGGATTGATATGGGAATAACAATGGAAGGTGAAACCTCAATGGTTTATCAAATGGTTTCCAAACCAACTATACAAGAATGGATAATATGTTCTCAGACTGATAATGAGGAATTTCCATAAGAAAATAAAGATGTGAATGATGGGAGATTGAGTGACTTCATATATGAAGATGTAATATTGAAATTTGGGTGGATACTTTTTCTTCATAACACACCTGATCTAAAAATGGAATTGTTAGATGATGCTCATCGCTCCACTTTCTCTATACACCTTGGGAGCACCAAGATGTATATATATTTGAAGGATCATTTTTGGAGGGACAACATGAATATGGGGATTTCTGATTTGGGGTCAATATGTATGGTTTTTCAACAAGTGAATGTTGGAAGGCAACAACCTGGAGGAGTCATCCTACCTCTTTCGATACTTGAATGGAAATGGTATAATATTACGATTGACTTTGTAATGGGTCTACCAATGAATCCTAGAAGGAATGATGAAATATGAGTCATTGTTGATCGTATAACCAAGTCAGCACATTTTCTTTCTATAAGAGATGATTTACCACTTGAACATATAGGAAGTATATATAATATTGAATTTATAGGACTCCATGGTGTACCCCAATCGATTGATTCTGATCATGGTCCCCATTTTACATCATGATTCTAAAAAAAGACTTCAGAAGGTCCTAGATACTGAACTTCGTTTGAGCACTACCTACCATCCTCAAACCGAGGGACAATTAGAATGGACTATTCAAACATTAGAAGAAATGTTGAGATATTGATCACATGACATTCACAGTATGTGGGATCAATATTTACCTCTAGTATAATTTCCCTATAACAATAGCTTTCATTCAAGTATTTAGATGGCAGCATATGAAGCATTATACAGAAAGTGATGTCACACACCAAATAGTAGGGATGATGATGGTGAACGAAAACTTGTAGGCCTAGAACATGTTGAGGTAACCATGGAAAATATGAGGGTTATCCAAAACAACATCAAAGCATACAAATATATGCAAAAGTACTATACAGATAATCGATGGTAGGATTTGGAATTTCAAGTGTGAGACCATGTTTTCTTGAAGGTATCTCCATGAAAGGGTGTAATACGATTCAGTAAGAAGGGTAAATTGAGTCCTAGGTACATTGAAACTTCTAAAATTCTAGAATGAATTGCATCTGTAGCTTACTATTTAGAAATGCCTCCAAATCACTCCAAAGTTCATGAGGTGTTCCATGTATCACTATTGAGAAAATACATGCCTGAACAAACACATGTATGCACCTATGAGGAAACAAAAATGGAACCTGATATATCTTATTGTGAAGAGCCTGTCAAGATTTTTGATACCATAGAAAAAGTGTTGTGAAACCGGACAACTCTTCAGGTGAATATTCTATGGAAAAAAACATAAGATGGAAGAGGATACATGGGAACCCAAGGAACATATGATGAAGAACCACATGAATCTTTTTACGTCGTAATATTTTAGAAATTTTAGGGATGAAATTATTTTAAGGTGAGGATAATTTATCACCCCATGCTTCGATGGTACATTTCCCTTTGAATAATGCAGTAACATGCATTTTAAGCAACATGGAGCTTTAACAAACCACGTCAAATAAAAGTAGCCATTACGAATAGTAATATTGTCGTTGCGAAATTTTATAAATTTTAATTTTCAAAATTGACTTCATTTTTGAATTCAGAATATCAAAATTAGTTTGCGGTTAATTTTTGGTATTTTTTAGAAAATGTTCAATTTTTGATGAATAGTAAAAACACTGCTTTATTGTTTAAAACCTAATTTTTATTTAAATAATTATTTATTTTATATTAATTTCATTCCAGTAAAAATAGATCCATAATACCTATATATGTTCAATGTAATTCATTGGATTCATTTTATAATATGTGTAGGTATATAAAATTTTATTGAACTTTTTACTATCTTCTACCCACATTCTAGGAGCATTTACAAATTTACATAAAACATAATTTTACTACTTCTGTGAGTCGAATTTCAAATATCTGAGAGACTCAGTTTACATTAATATGTAAAATATGGTTTAATAAGATGAAAATATTTTTTTGAATAGTAAATTTTGACTTGTTTTCCATAGTTAAAATTAAATAATGTAATTAAGGGTAAAAATTATATTATAATTACCCTAACACATGTACTAATTCTATTATATAAGATTAATTTGACAAAAAACAACCTTATGAATAATATATGATCCTTTTGATCTACTTTTATTTGATTATGACATTTATTATTATTTTATTTAAAGAAGAGTTAAAAATGTTAAATTCAGTTTTTATTTAATGAACTATTTTAAATATAAGGATATACATAAGATAAATTCTACTATAAATATTCATTAGAAAGATAATAATATTTCCTAAATAAGGTATTTTATTTATAATTTTTAGTAATAAAATAATTTATTTTATTTTTGACACAATGAGGATGCAGTAATTTATTATTAATAAAATATTACAATTTTTGATATTATAAATATCCAAATATATTTAAAATCAGGCTTTTGATGAATTCCACTAATTTTATTGGTTGATATGACCTGTTAGGGTTGATTATATAACTTTTTTTTAAGTAATCATGTTGTTAAAATTTTCACAATATCCAAATATTAAATAGTGTTAAAATTGACATAATTGAGTTTTAAAAACAAATACTATATTATTAATTGATATAATATTACTAAAAAAACTATGTATAGGACAAAGGAATGATATAAGTTTATATTTTTTAATTATTAACCACTTGTTTTTTTATTTTTATAGTATGTTTATTACCCATATAATATAAACATACAAAGAGACATCGTAAATGTCAAACTATTTAACGAAGAGTTATATCTAAAGGGTAAGGTTAAAATGGTAAACTAAAACTATATAAAAACTACTCGTTGAGATTTTTTCTAATGATTCCACCCTTAGCCTTGAAATAAATCATTTTGGAGCAATTAGAAACCGAAATTTAATTTATTATAAAATAATATTTCAAGCTTTTCCTAAACTGACCCTCGCCTTTCTTATTAATGAGAACATCCCCTTCTCTAAATTACACACAACAAGAGCCATTTGGCATGGCCATCCCCTACCCAAATATCCTCCCAACTTCTTTCACATCAACCTTGAGTCCTTACTTTGATAAAAAAATACATCCTATAGAGCGCTTTTGATCAACTCAAAAGGAAACACCCGAAGAAGAGGTAATAATTTAACCACACTCTTTCAAGATCTTTTTTCTTCCACTACCTCATTCTTTGTTGTTTCCATTATTAAATAATAAAAAACATATATCCAATATAACGTGATTTTATAATAAAAATCGTACAACCATATTCATTATTTTATCCGTCTAATGAAAGACAATGTCACCATACGTGTGTACGTATGGCTTACCATCTCCATGTCGTGGTGTATTTTGTTATTCAAACACATCATTATATTGATAGGTATAATAATGAGTATAACTAATTTAAATAATAAATATATCATGTTAATTAATCTTCATATATGATATGCAATCCAATTACATTCTATTTCACCCGCAGTATAATTATATTTTCACTCGTGCGTACGTAAAGATTACCGTCCCCATGAACGCGATGAGATTCTTTCCCCATCGTAATCATTAAAAGATAATTGTCATTTTATGATTAAAATTATTTTTTAAAAACCTAATATCATTCTGTATATAAATAAAATACCTCATATCCATAACAAACATAGACTACGTAACCGAGCATATAAAGGAAAACATATCACTTATCCACCGAAATGATGATACAGATAAAATATTATTAAGAAATAAATATTAGAGGATCAGATATGATATAATATTCTGGTATATAGTTAATGTATAATTTTATAACAATTATTTATTTTTCATTCAGAATGTTAACATATCCTCTTCCAAGGAAAAGTTAATAGTAAGGGTTATTTTGACAATCTCTTTTTTATCCGAGGTTGTTTTTACTTAAGTATCTACGGGGACCTCTAAACCATCATCATACATGTTTCAATAAAATGTATTTCAATTTGTTTTAAAATTTACTAGACTATGGTTTTATTTCATTTATACCATTGTTTTACTTTTTATTAAATGGTTTGAAATGAATAATTCTGTCATTTTCCAAACAAGGTACATTATGACCTTTTCGACAAAATTAATGTAAGAATGTCTTCTTTTTACTTATACGGAATGTGTGGCTATATTACACCATTATATCATCGTCGAAGCTTCCCATACAAGCTTATAAATATATTTTCAAAATAATTTTTTTCTTTTATAATTATGTGACATTTAAGTGATTTCAAAATAAAAGGGGGTATTTATTTCAAATATTTTTTATTTAATCAATGTCAACATCCTTTGATGGATTTAAAACTTGTTTGAAGTTGATTTATTATGATACTAATCATCCATATTTTATAAATGGTTTAGTGATATTTCTTACTGTGGATGTTTTATATTTTACATGATTCATGGTTTATGGATAAATTATTGACATTTCATATTCTAGTTTTAATACGAATGCTTATGTTATGTTTAATCCTTTTCATATGAGGAATGCATTAGACTTAATAAGTGACTGGTGGATCCTGCTATAGCTCCTCGATGCATCAGTAGGTCTCATTAGAAAAACTAGTTTCTTGGCCTAAAGACATTACAAAATCTTATTTGTAGTCTTGACATAAGGCATTAACATTGTGGTTATGAAGTCTGGAATTATGCATTCCATTATTATGAATGTGTTTATTTATATAGCTTGTGATCAGTCGACTATTAGAATATATATGTGAATAGTTAAATGGAATTATTTTATTTTATCATTTCTATATTATTATGACTTTTAAGGTTAAAAGGCTTCAGTTTTAGTCTTATACATTTCCTTAAATGTTTATACTTATTTATGAATGTTTCTGTTGTATTGTTATCCTTATTGTGCATCTGAAGTAACCCCTTTCTATGTTTTATTTTTCCAAGGAAGTGAAGAAGTATTTTATGGTTTACCTGCATGAATATTATAAGGATATAAGTGTATTCAAAAGGGGTTAAAATGTTGTTGATGTCTTTCTTTCATTATGTAATGTAAAACTTATTAATGTATCTAGTACTTCGAAGGCTACTAAACTGATCGGTCTTTCGGGACATGATTCATCATATCTTGACAATGTTTTTTAATAATGCACCGACTTTCGGTAACTAGGGTTGGGGAATTACAGAAGACAACCTCCATTTCTCTGGGCTTGTGGAGGGTGGTTTACTAATCCAACAATCATGTTCTGATTTCCACTTGAACTTTTGAAATAGGTGTCCCTTTTCCACATGTTCCCAATGGTTGAGCACCCATTTTTCCTATAGGTAACATCATGCCTCCTCCCATATATCCCATGATATTATGTTCTTCCACTATAGTTATGTTCACCAGCTATATATAATCTACAATAAAAAGTACATAAATCATCAATAAAATTTCATTTCATAGCCTAGATTCGAAGGTTTGTTCCTTCAAAGTGGCACTTTCGACAACATCTAGTGAAAATTTCACTTCGTTCAGTAACGTAGCAGCATACTCAGTGACAAAGAGTTTATCCTGATTCAGGTTGAATAAATCCTTCATTTTCGGGATCATGAACATGTGGGGATAGAATTTTATATTGAATAATTTCTTCAATATCTTTTAATGTAAGGCCTTCATCAAATTTAGCATGCACTAGTAAATCCCACACATAACGTTCATGATCCTTGAGAATATTATTTTCTAGTTTGACCATTATCTGTAATAATGTGCCGATGAATTTGATGATATGATTTATCATACATAACCACACCTCCTCCTTCTCATGTTCGTAATCAACCCAAAAGATATGTGGAGTTTTCTTCATGAACTCTATGGTATGATCCACATGTCGGGTATCATTCCTCCAGTTCCATGTTTCTACTACATGAATAGAATAGCCATACTCTGAACCAGCTCTTGCTTCACACGTGGTTCAAGTGAAACCACATTCATCATGGTTTCTTCGCGTTGTATTCAATGACGCCTACTAGCCTCCATTGTATAAACAAACAACAAGCACCATCAATCTCACTCTCTTGCAACTGTTGTCTTAGAATTTCAATTTCCATCACATGAAGTATCACAACATCGTTTTCCAGAACAAAATTTTCTAACAATTTATTCATTTTTTAAAACACTTAACTTGCTTATGAAATTGAATACAATTTGAAAATATGATAAGCACTCCCTCTTTTAAAATCATTCATTTGAAAACATATTCTATAATTTTTAAAAAACTAACACAATTTTCACTAAATGAATCCTTCCTTGAAATGATGTATGCACTACTATTGGGATTTCATTCCTCTACATTGCATTTAATGCTCGTATCAGTGGATAAACCCATGACAAAGAGATTTCAAAATCTTTGAAGTGTCTCTTAACACTTATTTAACCAACTCTATGGTAACTTGATGTTCAACATAAAAGGTTTATCATTTCCCTATTATGATATACATTTCAGGTTCTGACAATCCTACTCCTTTATATGATTCCCACCCAAGGAATATAAAAGAAGGTATATCATCTAAAAAACTAAGAACATTGATGGATACTTGTTAGGAAAGTACCTAACAAGTTGATACCATTTGTAATGACCCACCAATCCTCATTGTCTTGAGTGTACTAAGAGTCATTACTAGTCCTTAATCGATATACCCAAGATGCTAAAGGCTGGTAAAAAATGTTGAAGGGTTTAAAATAAATGTGGGGGATGATTTATCCTTTAATAAATATACCAATAAACAAATAAACCATAACCAAACATTCAAAATATGATACATGGAAAAACGAAATACAACTCAACAATTTCATGTATCTTAGAAACACATCAAAGTATGTAATAGAGAATGAATAACCAAGTGACAATGTACACAACGAATAGATGACAGAAGACTCTCAATATGCCAGAAGACTCCATGATCCTCAAGCTCAAAGTTCCACAATCTACGACCATCCCAAACACCATGAGTTAGTGCTAAAAAAATGGGAAACATTGCCTTTTCCCCTTTACCATAATATGGAATATGAAAAAGCACCAATCTACCAAAGTTTGTGTGATTATAAAACTAAGTAGGCTTTCCCCAATGACATCACAACAAATGCCACTAGGATAAAAGTGTTAGAAACAATTATGTAAAAAAGTTTATAACAAAACCTAAATATGTTTCCAATCCATTCAATAAAAAATTCATACAATTTCAATTGAAACCAATTTACCCAGCAATATATTTTCCAGAAAAATAATTGAACATTCTTTGAAACGATTTCAAAATATCCATTTTTAGCATACCCATCCCTTAAACACGCCCATGAAACTAACCATGCATTCTACGTAATGATAGTTCCACACACATGAATGGTTTCTCATCAATCTACCATGTCTACACAAGGTAGTTGTTTCCCATGTTCCACAAAACCTTTGGCACTGATCACAATGTGATATTTCGACCAATCCCTAGAAATAAATAGGAAATTTATTTTCCTTCTTCCATTTAACCTTTTGAAATGATAACAAGGTCATATTTCATCCAAGAACCACAATTGAAATATGAACACACAAACCAATATGCCAAAGGATCTTGCCAACCCGCTCGTTCAATAAAAACAACATTTTTATTGAAAACCAATTCCATCAAATTCATTTAAATACCATACCATTTAAATAAAGAGCAATTTTTGTTGAAAACCAACTTGTTATCAAAAAATATAACAATTCATGAAAATGAATAATTTAAAATCAAAATTTTAAATTAAATAGGCTAAATCATTTATCACAACAATTTACCAATATTTCACAATTTCACTAAAACCATAAATCGCCACGAAAGAAGAATAATTCCATGATTTTCACAATAAATCCGAATTAAATAATCCAATTTTAAACTAATAAAATAAATTAAAGTAAGATGAGTCAAGATTGAAGCCACCTACCTTAAATGTTTTGATAAAAATTGACAACATAAAAAAAATTCAAAAGAAGTTGGGTTGATTCTCTAAGAATGGCCTTAGTTATGTTATCCCAAAAAGATCACGAAAAAATTGAATTATTTGGCATAAAAAATTCATATAAACCCAATATAGGTGATGATTTGAGAATGTATGGAGATTGGAGATGTAGATCTAAGCAAATCAAATAAAACATGACAAATCAAGAAATGGATAGTGACATACCTCAAGAATCGAATGAAGATTCAATGAAAGAATCGTAGATATCTTCCTCTATCAATAAATTCACCATATTTAGCCATTATTTGAGTTAAAAAACATATATATTCCAACATGAGGTTTATATCTATGAAATTCAGAAAGATATTAGGAGGTGTTTTGTAAAAAATGGAAAAGAACCAAGAAGATCAGAACTTACCCCAAGAATCAAACTTGAAATCACATTAGGAAGACTCTAGTTTTGCTCCAACTCGTGTGGGGAGGGTTTTTCCAGCATTATAGAGAGAGAAATATCTAAATTAGGGAATTTAAAATCAAAAAATAAATATATTGAGAAAAAAATGATTATGCTCATGGAGAATAAGATCGAGATTTGAACACTTCAAATGGTTTGACCACATGGTTTGGGACAACCATGATTGGATCATGTGACCTTCCTTTTGGTCCCAAAACTCTTTATAAAACCTTCAAATTCTCCCATCCTTCAAGTTTACACTTTTTATGGAAACTAGTGTTTTATGGAAACATCCCCCTCTATAGAAACAACCCACATAATTTAATGCCCTGACCCCGGTTTCCCAGATTCGGTGCATTATAACAAGACATTGGTATGATCACAATAAAGATCATGTCTCGAATGACCGATTAGTTTAGTATCCTTGGAATAACTAGATATATTCATAATGTTTACATTACATCATAAAGTGAATACTACTACAACAACATCTTGTCTTCATATCCCCTCATATTATCCCTGCAGGGCATTCATAAATTACTTCTTTACATCCTAGAAAAAATAAAACATTGAAATGGGTGAGCTCAGATGCTCAGTAAGGATAACAATATAGCGGAATCATTCGCAAATAATCATAAACATTTAAGTAAATGTATAACTAAAACAAAATCCTTTAAAACATGAACTTCTGCATAATATGGAAAAGATAAAATAAAATGATCCCATTTACATATTTACATGGATATTATACTAGTCTAATAATAACATGAAATATCAATAACCACTTTCATAATGATGGAATGCATAATTCCATACTATCATAACCACGTATCCAAGGCCTTGTGCCATGACAACAAATAAGATTTTGTCAAGGCCTCGTTCTAAGACACTAGTTTGTCTCATGAGACCTATCGATGCATCGGTGAGCTATAACGGGCTCCACACATCACTTACTATGTCCAATGCATTCTTCATATGAAAAGTTTGAAACATAACATAAACATTCGTATTAAAACTAGCATACGAAATGTCAATACATTAACCACAAACCATGAAGGGTACAAAAATAGCACATCCACAGTCAAACATAACTTATTCCTTACAATATGGACGATTTTATTGTATCCAATTAACCTCAATCGATAATAATGAAGGATATTGTCATCGATTAAAATAATCCTCAATCTATTGAGAGAAATATCCCCAATTTTCTTAAAAACATTTAAAAGTCACACTATATTTCAAGAAGCCATTTAAAATGTATTGCCGAATTAATGTTTCCCATACAAAATTGAAAAATTTAAAATTAATTTTTAATTTGAAAACATTAATTTCCATAAAAATAAATCCTTAAAACCATTCTTAAAACATGGACTTTAATGAGAACGATTTAGAATAATAAATCTGTAAAACACATTAAAAAGATATTTTAGTTAGAGTTCCTAAACAAAACTGAGACACTTGAATGTAAAAAATTGAGATAATAAAAACCTTATAATATCATGAGAATAAATGGATTCATGATATACTATGTCAAAGTACATTATATACACCATATAAAAGTGATTTGGTGTATAACAACAATGGAGTCTCAATGGAATGTAAATTCAGATGAAATCTCTCATAAAGGTCGTATCCTTAGGTTAGGGATAAATCAACAACATAATTATGTGTGAAAAATATAAATACACTCAATATTATTGGAGAGTCAGTGTAAAACAATCAAAGGTATTTCACATATATTCTTGTAAAAACAACATCAATGGATTGGATGTTTAACTCAACAAATCAAGATTGAGTAAAAATTACTCCTATCAAGTTCATACCGATGACTTGAGAATTTAACAATAGAGTGATTATGTGTATCAAAATTATATCCATAGAAAGGGGAGTGGAAATTATGACATTATAAAATGAATAGTGATTCTACACATAATATTGGAGTAAAATAATCATTGAAGTATGCGTAAAGTCGAATGAGTGGAAATTGAAATTTCAAATTTCCCTATCGATTTGGTAACATAAGAAACATACACCCATGAAAGAAGGATCATACAATGATGATGTAAATATCCCTAAATTAATTTATATACAACAATGAATACAATCATGGGCAGTACAAACACTGCATGCAATAAATAAGTGGTGAATAATGGAAATCTCGCGGAATTAAAAGTGAGATAAGAAACCCCTTACCTTGTACTTTTCCTTATTTGATGGTATGTTAACCTCCTGTATAATAGTAAAAACATTGTTATTAAATTATACAAGAAAAATATACGTAATTATGATATCATATATGATCTTCTAGTAATTCATTGTTAATAATATTTTAGTATTATCGTCGTTTCAGGTGTTAACTTACTCGTTTTCTTTTATATGTTTTGTTACATAAGTCGTGTTTGTTATGGATAGGTTGTATCTTATTCATATCCATAATGATATAAAGTTATTAAAAATTAATTGTAATCATTAAATGAGAATTATTCTTGAAAGGATACAGTGGGGAATGAATCTCATCGCGTTCGTGGAGACGGTAGTCCGTACGTACGCACGAGCGATAATATCATTATTTTGATATTAAAATAATATATAATTGGATGTTTTATCATATATACAGAATCATTATCATGTTATATTTATTATTTACATGAATTAAACATCATTATTATACCCATCGAAATAATAATATATTGAATAACAATCACACCACGACGTGGAGACGGTATACCGTACGTACACACGTATGGTTGACATGTCATTCAAAGGATGGATAGAATACTGAATATGGATGTACCATATTTATAATCACATAAAATTATATAGTAGATAATGGATTTATTATTTTATAATGGTAATAATAAAGAAAGAAGAAGTTGAAGAGGAAATGAACTTGAAAAGGGGTGGTGAAAACATTACCTCTTTATCGGGTTCTTCCTTTTGATTTGATCAAAAGGGCTCATTAGGTTGGCTTTCTGATCAAACTAAGGACTCTAGGTTAAAGTGAGGGAAGTTGAGAGATTATTTGGTCAGGGTTTGGCCGATCCAAAAGGATTTTAAAGTTTTAATAAGAGGTTAGAAGTGGTGTCC
Source organism: Viscum album (assembly GCA_963277665.1). Taxonomy (NCBI): domain Eukaryota; kingdom Viridiplantae; phylum Streptophyta; class Magnoliopsida; order Santalales; family Viscaceae; genus Viscum; species Viscum album. The sequence continues at coordinate 69,012,305 of OY728128.1, forward strand.
TTTTATAAGGGGGAGGAGAGGCACCTTAAGAAAATCTAGGAATATTATTTTATAATAAATTAATATTCGGTTTCTAATGGATCCAAAGTGGATTATGTAATTTTTAAGTTGGGGATGGGTCTAAACCAACTCAACCAATAGAATTTAGATAGGTTTGGGTAATTATATTAAACTTATCTTTTAGTTTTAACTCTTAGTTAATTAGTTTGACATTTACCATGTAACTTTGTATTTTTATATTATATATTTAATAAACTTACTATTTACATTCAAGAGACCCCCCAAGTGGTCCATTAATGATACACCTAACATGATATAAGTCTTTTGGCCGAACGATAGATTTTTAGGAATTGAATATAAATTAATAATATAATATTTGTTTTAAGAACTCTTTTATGTAAATTTTGACACTATTCAATAATAGATTTTTGTTAAAGTTTTAACAACTTTATTAATTCGAAAAAAAATCATTTAAGAAATCATATAATGTCATATGAAGAAATAAAACTCATGTATGTCATCAAAACATTTAAAGTATATTAATTTTAACATTTATAATACCAATTATTTGATTCTTTCATTAATAAGGAAAATACTGCATCATTATTGTGTCCTAAATAATATTAATTATTAAATGTCTAAAAATTATAAATAAAATACAATTATTTAGAAAATATTTTTACTTTCTAATAAATATTTATGGTTGAAAATAAAACATATATAACCCTATGTAATTTTTTTTTTCTAAAATATATATGCTTAGGTCATTTTTTATTTACTTTAAATTAATTAATATAAAGTCTCATTATCACTTACAAGTGGATTCATGGCGTCCCAAAATATACCCAATAATTCCCATGGTCGGAAATGTATCCACAAATAAGGTTTGGACACGTTTTAGAGTAATTTAATATTATTATAATATTATATTTTACACTTATTTACCGGATATGCCCTTTTACCATGGTAAATAAAATATTTACCGAAATAATTATTCAAAAGGTCTAAAAATAAATGTTATCGATTTGCAGAATTGGGACATCCTGATTCCAAATATGGAATCCATTTTTCCAAATTAAAAAAATATATGTGGCAGAAATTAATTTAAAATTAAATCCCATTGTCAAAACAAAAAGCGTGTTTTAAGGAAATAATAACTATCAAAAGATTGACACTTGTTTGTGTCCGGTTTAATTGTGAAATTATATTCAATGACCAAAATTTTATTAAATGGTAAAAATATATTCTAAATATAATTTAAAACCACAAAAGTTCATAATTTATCATTATTAGTTATTTTGATTAGAAAAGTTGTTTTTAATTAAAATTCAGTAATTTTCACTATTCATCAAAATAAAAAAGTTATCCAAAAAGTACCAAATTTTTACCCAAGGCTGAATTCGATATTCCGAATCCAAAAATGAAGTCAATTTTGAGAGATAAAATTTATAAAATTTCAAAAATTTGGTACTACTATTCAAAACAGCTACATTGATTGGTCGCGGCGTGTTAGAATCTCAAAGTTTCATACAACACATGCTATTTTATTATTAAAAGGGAAGAGTACCGTGGAAGATTGGGGAATTACATTCTCCCCTCCTTCAATAAAATGTGTCTTTGCAATTTTTAATATTGGGATTTGGAATAAAATGGAAAGTCCCACATCAGAAAAAGAGTCAATAAAACTATCACATTAAATGAAAGAAAGAGAAGTACAAAGGTCTCCTGAGATAACCTATACTAGGATTCCATATATAAAAACATGGATATGGATGATAAAATAAGTTTCATGTTCTGATGGAGAGGGATAGAAAACATGATTATGAGAAAGTTAACAATAAGAAAACCACACACTTGTGATGGGACAAACGGTCATTAGTTTCCCAGTAGGAAAAGTAAACTGACAACATTTTTATTTTTTTACTTTTATGTTATATTACATAAAGATGAGGAATTCATTTGTGAGATTGAATATAAACATAAAGAGATATACTTACTTTTTATGTAATTTTTAATTCTTTAATAAATTATTATTACTAACTCATTTTTAAACAATGAGTATTCCATAATACTTGGTCACACTAGAAGAGATTGAATAAACTTCTAGAGAATAACATGATCCACAAAGGATAAACTATATATTTACCTTTTCATTATTGAATAATCAAAACCAAAATAGTTAGTACAAGATTTAAGGATCCACCAAATGGATATTCCATTAGAGAAAGAAACACTCATCTTAATTTCTAAAATTCAACGAAGAAACCCCAAAGATAAATATATAGCATTCAATAAATAATTGTCCTAAAAATCTTTCAATAAAATCCAATTGAAGAAAAAAAGTTATAAGAATTTGTTTATGTAGTCTTCCACATTAAATTTTATCTCCAAATGACATCAACTATGCTTAAATTCCCATAATTAATAGTAATTAACCTAATCACATATTCTTTATTATTAGTTAATCATTTCCATAAATAACAGAAATCACTATAAATCCATAATAAAAACATAGACAAAAAATATACCATTACTCCTCAAATGAAATCCCATAGTATTCTATTTTCCTTTGTCATGTAGTGTTCCCAAAAAAGCAGATATCTTCCAAAATAACATTTATCACTTAATCACGAAATCATTTTCCTATACTAAGGGTATTCATTGGATAAGACATAAGTTCCAAAATCAAATTATTATTGACCAATAGAATCATTTAACTAAAAATAATAGTCACACTAACTAGGGACTTCACGTAGTCTAGTGGTAGGCAATAAATCCCAATCACAATTTCGTTGTGGGTTGGATTCCCACAGATTTTTCCGACGCGACGGGTTGTCACACGGTGTGCGTGTTGTCATTTTTCAAAGACTATATTTTATAACATTACAAAAATGAGATAAGTTCCTCAAAAAAAGCATAACAAAATTTAAACCAGAAATGTTATCTCGTACCTTGCATTTTCATCCCAAAATATAATAACATGTAATTACCATAAACCCAATGATCATATAAAACCAAATGGTTATTTATAACTATATATACAATGGAAAAGATACGGATTCCTCAAATATCATTCTCACATGGAAAACTACGGGGTTCCAAATAAAAGAGAAAACTATTCCAAAGTAATCCCATGAATTAGGAGCATTAATACTTTTAAACATTTCTCTAACAATTTATTTCCACATAGCTTCTTCTTTGACCAAGAAAATATTCTATAGAATAGGTCATTCACTCGGGTAATGGCTAGGTCCCCTACATTTATGGAAAATGACTGTAAATGGATTATTAGGACCATTTTTATCTTCTTCCATAATACTAGTCATTTTTCTTCGGAAATTCTTCACTGTATGGTCTTCCTTCCCGCACGTAAAGCATTTCTTTGTCCCATTGAGACACTTTCCTGGGTATCTCCTTCCAGGTTTCCTGCATGATGGAAATTGAATATTCCTTTCTCCATGGTCTCCACTGGTAGAGCTTTATCATTCATTACCTTTCTCTTCTTTTTTAAGTCCTGGAATTGGTTAATATATATATTGTTGTTCATATTTTTGGAAAATTGATTTGTCATGAAGACGATATCTTTTACATCTATCAACAATCCATTTTGTTGCTCATTGACACCATCGTTCCCACCTTGTACATCATTCTAAAATTCACTATGACTTACATGGAATCCAGCCATTAACTAAAACCAGAAAACATTGTGTGAGTAACAGTAGTCATAAAATCCTTTAAATAATATCATGTCACAATATTCTCAATTTGAAACAAATAAGGATTAACCAAGGTCATTTACTCTAAACATATATATAATAATTCAAATCTATTTGTAAAGAAAATTTAAATTATCCTAATCATATCCCCCAGGAGTGTCATAACCAAGAGTGCAGCAAGGCCCGTTGTCGTGCACCGGTTCCTGTTCGAGTCTACCTCAAAGTGATGTTTTCGGGTTTTACCCCTAGGTACATCTGTGCCAGAGCTGCCTCTACCGGCTCGTATCCAGATAGGGATGTATTTCTTGTAAAACTCACAAAATATATACAATACCAAAATTATAGAATGTTCTTCTATAATAATACTCAATGTCCATCTTAGGTCTATGTTCTCTAATCAGTGTTCATCTAAATCTAGCTTCCAAGGTTTGTACTAAACTTCCTCTGATACCAACTGTAACGCCCCGTCCCCGGTTTCCCAAAGTCGGTGCCTTATTACATGACATTGGCAGGGTCAAAAGAATGATCATGTCTCGAAAGACCGATTAGTTTAGTATCCATGGAATGACTAGATACGTTCATATTGTTTACATTACATCATAAAGTGAAAACTACTACAACAACATCTTGTCTTCATATCCCCTCATATTATCCCTGAATGTCATTCTTAAATTACTTCTTCACATCCTGGGAAAAATAAAACATTGAAACTGGCGAGCTCAGATGCTCAGTAAGGATAACAATATAGCATAAACATTCATAAATACGTATAAAACTTTAAGGCAATGTATAACTAAAAAAAATCATTTTAAACATGGACAAAAACATAATATAGAAAAGTTAAAATGAAATGATTCCATTTAATTATTAAAATGGATATTCTACTAGTCGAATAATCACATGAAATATCAACAACCTCTTTCATAATGATTGAATTCATAATGCCAGTCTATCATAACCACGTAGCCAAGGCCTCGTGCCAAGATTACAAATAAGATTTTGTCAAGGCCTCGTGCCAAGACACTAGTTTGTCTCATGAGACCTACCGATGCATCGAGGAGCTATAGTGGGCTCCACCCGTCACTGATTAAGTCCAATGCATTCCTCATATGAAAATTTTGAAACATAACAAAACAATTCGTATTAAAACTAGCATACGAAATGTCAAAACATTAACCACAAACCATGAATGGTATAAAAATATCACATCCATAGTCAAACATAACTCATTCTATACAATATGGAAGTTTTTATTGTATCAAATTAAACTCAATCGAGAATAATGAAGGATATTGACATCGATTAAAATAATCATCAAACTATTGAGAGAAATACCCCCATTTTCTTGAAAACATTTAAAAGTAACAGTATTTTTCAAGAAGTCATTTAACATGTATTTTGGAATCAATGTTTTCCATACCACTTTGAAACTATTAAAATGAATTTTGATTTGAAAATGTTAATGTCCAGATAAATAAATCCTTAAAACCATTTTTAAAACATGGACATTAATGAGAAATATTTAGAATAATGAATCTTTAAAACATTTTAAAAAGATATTTTAGTTAGAGTTCGTAACCAAAAGAGAGAAACCTGAATGAAAATAATTGAGATAATAAAAACCTCGTAATATCATGAGAATAAAGGTATTCATGATATATTATGTCAAAGTAGATTATATACACCATATAAAAGTGATTTGGTGTATAACAACAAAGGAGTCGCAATAGAATGTAAATTGAGATGAAATATCTCATAAAGGTCTTATACATAGGTTACAGATAAATAAACGAAAAAATTATGTGTGAAAAATATAAATACACTCAATATTATTGGATATTAAGTGTAAACAATCAAAGGACTTTCACACATATTCTTGAAAAAACAACACCAATGGATTGGATGTTTAACTCAACAAATCAAGATTGAGTAAAAATTACTCTAATCAAGTTCATACCGACAACATGAGAATTTATCAATAGAGTGATTATGTGTATAAAAATTATATCCACATAAAGGGGAGTAGAAATTAATACATAATAAAATGAATAGTCATTCCACACATAATCTTGGAGTAAAATAATCAATGAAGTACTCGTAATGTCGAATGACTGGAAAATGAAATTTGAAATTCCCTTATCGATTTGGTAAGATATGAAAAATACACCCATGAAATAAGGATCATACAATTATGATGTAAATATCTATAAATTAATGTATATTAAACAATGAATACAATCATGGGCAGTACACACACCACATGCAATAAATAAGTGGTGAACAATGGAAATCTCACAGAATTAAAAGTAAGATAAGAAACCCCTTACCTTCTAATTTTCCTTACTCAATGGTTTTATAAAATCATGTATAATAGTTAAAACATTTTTATTAAATTATAAAAGAACCATATAAATAATTATTATTTCATATATGATCTTCTAATAATTCTTTGTTAATAATACTTTAGTATTATCGTTCTTTCAGGTGTTAACTTACTCGTTTTCTTTTATATGTTTTGTTACATAAGTCGTGTTTGTTATGGATAGGTTGTATATTATTCATATAAAAGAATTATATAATGTTCTTAAAAATTAATTTTAATCATCAAATGAGAATTAGTCTTGAATGGATACGATTGGGAATGAATCTCATCGCGTTCATGGAGATGGTAGCCCGTACGTACGCACAAGCGACAATATCATTTTTTTGATATTAAAATAATTTATAATTTGATGGTATATCATATATACAGAATCATTATCATGTTATATTTATTATTTACATGAATTAAACATCATTATTATAACCATCCAAATATTAATATATTGAATAACAATTACACCACGACGTGGACACGGTAAGCCGTTGGTACGCACGTATGGTTGACATGTCATTGAAAGGATGGATAGAATACTGAATATTGTTTTACCAAATTTATTATAAAATAAAATTATATAGGAGATACTAGAGTTATTATTTTATAATGGAAATAACAAGGAAATAATATGTTGAAGGAGAAATTATCTTGAGAAAGGGTTGATAAAACATTACATCTTCTTCAGGTTCTTCCATTTGATTTGATCAAAAGGGCTCCTCAGGTTGGGATTCTGTTGAAACTAAGGCCTCTTGGTTGAGTTGAGAGAAGATGAGAGAGTATTTGGGTAGTTTTTGATGAACCAAAAGGCTTTTAAAGTGTGAATAATTGGTTAGAAGTGGTGTCCTTTTATAAGGGGGAGGAGGGGCACCTTAGGAAAATCTAGAAATATTATTTTATAATAAATTCTTATTCTGTTTCTAATGGTTCCAAAGTGGATTATTTAAAGTTTAAGGTGGGGATGGGTCGAAAACCACTCAACAAATAGAATTTAGAATGTTTTGGGTCATTATATTAACTGTGTCTTTTAGTTTTAACTCTTAGTTAATTAGTTTGACATTTACCATGTTACTTTATATTTTTAAATTGTATAGTTAATAAACATAATATATACATCAAAGTGACCCACAAGTGTTCCATTAATGATACACATATAATGATTAATGTCTCTTCGACGAACCTTAGCTCTTTAGAAATTGAATATAAATTAATAATATAATATTTTTTTTAAAACTATTTTATGTCAATTTTGACACTATTCAATAATTGATTTTTGTTAAAGTCTTAACAACTTTATTAATTCGAACAAAATTCATTTCAGAAATTTAATAATTTCATATTAAGAAATAAAATTCATCTATGTCATCATAACTTTCAAATTTTAATAATTTTAACATTTATAATACCAATTATTTTATTCTTTCATTAATAAGGAAAATACTGCATCATTATTGTGTCATAAATAATATTAATTATTAAATGTATAAAAATTATAAATAAAATTCCATTATGTAGAAAATATTTTTATATTTCTAATGAATATGTATAGTTGAAAATCCAACATATATAACCTTATGTAAAAAAAAATTCTAAAAGATATATGCTTATGTCATTTTTGTATTTACTTTAACTTGATTAATATAAAGTGTCATTAGCACTTACAAGTGGATCCATGGGGTCCCAAAATCGACCCAAAGATGCCCATGGTCAGACGTATATCCACCAATAAGGTTAGGACATGTTTTAGTGTAATTTATTATTATTATAATATTATTTTTTACTCTTATTTACTGATTTACCCTTTTACCCTGGTAAATAAAATATTTACTGAACTAATTATTCAAAATGTTTAAAAATAAAAGTTACCTATTTACAAAATTTGGACATCCTGATTCCAAATATGGAATCCATTTTTCCATATTCCAAACATAGAAGTGGCAGAAATTAATTTAATATTAATTCCTGCTGTCAAAACAAAAAGCATGTTTTTAAGAAATAATAACTATCAAAAGATTGAATCTTGTTTATGTCTGGTTTAATAATTAAATTATATTCAATAAAAAAATTGTATTAAATGGTAAAAATATATTATAAATATTATATAAAACCACACAAATTCATAATTTATCATTATTAATTATTTTGATTCAGAAAGTAGTTTTTTATTAAAATTTAGTAATTATCACTATTCATAAAAATATGAAAGTTATCAAAAAATACCAAAATTTCAACCTAGGATGAATTAGATATTTCGAATCCATAAATAAAGTCAATATTGTGAGATAAAATTTATAAAATCTCAAAAATTGGGTATTACTATTCATAATGGCTACTTTGATTGGTCGCGACATGTTAGAATCTCAATGTTCCGTACAACACACGCTACTATATTATTTAAAGGTTAGTGTACCGTGGAAGATTGGGGTGTTACACTTTATGTAAACACTCCACATTATGAAAAAACCACACTTTATTGAAACAACCCACATTATAGAAACAAACAACATAATGGAAACACCCACCATTAGGGAAACAACCCACCGTATAGAAACAATCCACATTATGGAAACACCATATATTATCGAAACACTACACTTTACAAAAATATTCTATATTAGGGATAAACATTGTATATTGGAATCTATCTATTTAATGGAAACTCCATATTTTATGGAAACTATCTATTTTATGGAAAATTATTATTTAATGGGAACCTAACTGTGATACACAATTAAAAGAACCAAAGGAAAGGGTTATGTACCCGAAACATGGTGTACAACAATATACACTCTTTTTATAATTTATTCAATTATTTGAGCCACATTCAATTGAAAAACCATGGATGTAATTCCATTTTTTTAAAGTTACAAGAGTGTCACGCCTCATCAATTAGTAAATGGAATTCTCTCCTCCAACATCATCAAACCTATCAAGACACAGTGGATCAAAAAAATTTATGTTCTAATACTATCTAAATATCAATCCCCTCATCCCAAATTTAATACATGGGAGGAAATCATTCCAAGAAATGCCTTTGGTTAAATCCAAAATTAGTTACCTGAATAAGAGGTAACATTATCCCTCAAACACTTTAGTTTTATTTTCATATTACCCATTTGAATTTTACTTATTAAATTATTATATAATAACACAAGTATATATAATAATATTTTATTTATTAAAATTAATTATTCATTCTACACATACACACAATTCTATCTTATGGGTAAGAGAAATATTGTTTATGTGTATGGTGAACTATCGCTTCAAGAAATGATGATTGGCCATTTTTTGTATACCATCCTTCAGAGTTGGGAATTAATATGGAAAGAATATTCATATATGATATATATAATATTTATTATTACTTTTTGATTCCGCATTTAATTTTCAAAATTTTCTTTCGTACTTACCTATTTTTAAAATATGACAATATAATTTGACGACATGTGGACTACAACCTCTTAAAGGAAATATGATTCCATCACACGTTTTGTGGAATGTGTTAACGATGGTTTTAGTAAACATATATAATATATGAAACATAAAAATTCTACAATAATGATATTATATAGATTTATACATTTATTTCATTTTCTTATATTCATTGTATATGATGAAAAAATTGAAAAAATATTCATGTATACATACATGCTACCATATCCATGAATTTTGTATTCCAAATCGTATTTCTATATCCTATATATTATTCTAAATATATATATATATATATATATACTCAATATATATGATATTTATAAATTTTATTACATTCTTCAAGAAAGTAAATCATTATTTAGGTATGATTATCTAGAATAAGACGTCAAAACATGTACAAAGAACAAGTAAGTTATAACTTTAAGTGAAAAATAATGATATAATTGTTAATATTATATAGTATTATAATTATTTTTCATGTTTTTTATGAGTACAACATGAATCATGAAATAAGGTATTAGAATTTTGTGTTACATTTTATTTCCATGAGAGTCATTCCTTATCCCCCACTTTTTTATTTTGTGTGGAATATATAAAACCCATGAATTTATTAGATGATTATTCAAAATATATTTTAATGTTTATTTAATATCAATTTAAGAATACTTATTTCATGGATTTTTTGGTTCAAAAGATAGAAAATCGGTAAGGTAAAACTGTCTCTATTTATCTTAATTCGAGTAAAATTGATTTTTTTGAAACTATGTTCCCTAAATTGGAATATATTATTACAGTAAACATGTTATATAATGAATATCTTTATTTTCTAGGAAATGTTAGGCCACATGTAATTTCATTTTCATACATGGGAGTATGATTCAATGTTACTAAATGATAATAGTTAATTGAAACAATATCATCATTTACTAAATTTATTTATAATTATGAAATCATTGATTAAATTTTAAGATCCATGTAATGTATCATATTTACTATGAAATTTTTGGTAATATTATAGGGATTTTTTTGAGACCATGCACCGAGAGGACATGTGATTCTGGGACCCCGTGTCCCCAAAATAATTGTTTGAAATATATTTAAATTTATTAAATATAACATACAATAAATTTACATGAAACGGTGTAATAATATAAAAATCGGTTCCCATATTATAATTATTAGGGAACTATTAAGTTTATAATGTGATGTTTACCCTAAGCATGACATAAAATTAGTCACTAATTGTTGTTTGGGGGAAATTCATCACATGCTCCTAAATGAATAAAATAATTAAATTAATTATTTTATTTTTGGATTGATAACATAATTATTAAAAATCGATAAATTGATTAATATGTTGGATATTAATGGCTATCCGTATAACCATAGAAATTTAGAGAGCCATTAGAGATAGCATCAAATAATTATATCAGGTGAACAATGATGGGATTGTAGATCCGTGAATAACATGCATCATATTCAATGGAACTCTCCATTGAAAACAATTTTGCATCATTCTTCATCCACGATTAATCCAAATTGATGTTGGTCATGTGTTTTGATTTGTTTCTTCTCCATTCATCATTTCCATGATGATTATGAATTAATCAATGATCAAATTGATTCGTGGTTCACTCATTATGTGGAATGAGATTATTTGATGGATATTAATTGGATAATATCAATATTATTTTGATTATTACCATTGATGTATGAAAAAGAAAGATACAAAATCAACATGAACATTGATCATGGTCAATTACTATTTATTGATTTCTTCATTCTCATATACTTCTTCATTTATTGCTGGAATTCATTATTTGTCCCACATGTTGAAAAATCATGGTCAATCAATCAATGCAGACCCATTTCACATCACAATGATCCAATACCCTAGATTAGTGATTTACCCAACACTAAAATGGAGTAATGATGGAGAATAAGTGATACAAACGATGGTGGATATCCGATTTTTGTTTTCATTTTCATGATATGGATTAATATGATGAATTGGGATTTGATACATTTTTTTATGAAAATATGATGGTTGAACACATTTTTCATCAAAAAATAATCTTTTATTAGTGGGGATTACTGATCTTGAGTTAAAATGATCGTGAGATCAAAGGATGAAGATGATGGATCGAAAGTAGGGGTAAATCTTGGGTTTTGAAAACATGAAAAAACAGGCATATAATTTAGATGTACATTCCATGTGGGCCACTTGGGATGTAGATACAGATTCTCTAGATAATCAATTATCTCCTGACATGTGACTCCAATCACATGGACTGTGGTCTCTCCCAGGTGAATTGGTGTGTAATTTTAGAAGTAAATATACATGGGGCAGGTACACAGACATCCTACATGACATGTACTATACTACATGGACATGGATTGATATCAGGGGGAATATACATAGGCAGGACCTGGGGTCATGGGACATGATGTGTGACCCATACTACACAATATGTAATTTTATATACATGACTTTGGATATCTATTCCTCCATATATTAGTGATGTTGTGTTAGGGTTCATCCTTATTATCTTTTCCCCAAGGGTTAGTATTGAATCATTTCATACTCATAGGACTACGATCCATTCATTGGGAATTATTGGATAGTTTCATTGTAATATCTCTCAGAGGCCTATATTGTGATCCTCTATTCATCATTGTGCCCTAGGAGGAGGTTTTGTTATCATAGTGATCAACACTATGTGGGCATCTATACTCTACTTAGTGTTTTAATACATATTCAGTTTTCGGTATCACCCAATGTACATTAAAATGATCCTCATATATGTATAGTATTTCTCATCTAACAAGTAGTATGTTATTTCTCATGAAGTGACATAACAAGTAGTACCCCAAAGATAGATCTCATCTGTTCTATAATACATAGGATTGTGTTCTCTAATATGAGTTCTTTTGAAATCAGCATGTAGAAATACTAGGATGGTATACTATGGAAGTGACTTACCTCTAGACTATGTGTAATTATTGATTATATATGGATGCTATTATACGGTGTAATATATATATATACCAATATAGAGGAGAATGTATTTCTTTTGTAGTACTCCATGTTGTTTCGGGGTTTTATACTGTGTATTTTCATACTCACCAATGAAACGTTTTTGTGCACAAATTTTATATCTTTTGTATATTTTCAACATTTTGATTGAGCCCTATGTGAACATTGGCAACATGGTGCTTAGTGTGATAGGGCAAAACAAGGTGTGTTCTAATGACTTTCATAAAACAATGCCTTTACATTTAGGTTGTACATGTGTTTAAGACTCTTTTTGGTGGGATTGTATTTTGGCCTTTTTTTAATATTCCTTTACTTCCTTTCTTACTTTGGTTATTATATTTAAATGTATCCATGCATGGATTGTTGTTTTTTTACATTTCCTCAATGTACAATCTTGGATATGTATTCTTGTGTACTAGTACATAATCTAAGGCCTCTCTTGTCTATGAAATTCCTACTCTGTGCTAGTCAGCAACCCATATTTTTTTAGTGGATGGCATGGGGAGTCATGGTACTGTCCCTTGTGGGACATCTCATAATAGATTTGAATCAGAGTAGTCAGTTATAAATGTTTAACTGGATTTCGAGTGAGTAGTTTTGGTAAATTTTGATATGTGTCTCGAGATAGGAATTTAGGCAGAAGAAACTATTGTTGTTGTGGTGGCTGATGAATCCATACACTAGTAATCTAATAATCAATGTATCAATATGATACATGAGAACACTAATTTTAGGTAAAACAATGTAATATTCATCACTTGAGAATGAATTTTGTTCTCAATGTTTTTACTGATTTATCTATCTAGATATATTCATTGACCATGGAACATCATGGTAGTTTCATGATGAATGCACAATTTATTCTAGTTATGATTTATCATCAAGATCCCAAGGATTACGCCCTTTGTGATGATTTTTCGGTAAAGGGACCCTTTTCCAATATGTTACCTCAAGGTGGTGCACCATCAATAGAACAACCAATAGAGAAGCATGTTGTACAATAAATACTAGGGGATGAGTGTCCAGACATTGCACACTTCTTGAGTATTAGTGATAGAGACCCCTATGATTTTTTTCAAGGCTCACCCAATGGAAGATTAGTAATTTATTGAGGTAGTGTCCCAAGTTTTACATCTAGTTATGACACCAATATATTAGATCGTGGTCTTGGCGGTGACCCATATTCACATCTCAGTAGGGCGATGATGTGGTTTAGTTACATCGTCTTAAAATTAGACCACTATTTTGGGCACTTCGATTGATATTATCTCCATATTTATGTTCTCTCTATATATTATAATGGATATTTGTGTATATGAGTTTTGATGACTCTAGTAGAACAGTATGATAGTAGTTGACTATTCATTGAGGGTTACGAATCTCCCAAGTACTAGTTAGATTTTGTTCACAATCAGTTCTTCAGTGAGAGGATCTAATAGATATGACTATATAGATACATCACATCCAATTTTATCTCTCTTTGAATTACAATACGTTATTGGGGTTTATATCATTCATTCGTAGGTGAGATTTTCATAGATGAGATGATAAAACTAATGATTTTCAGTAGTGGTAAAGTAGGAGAAGAGATCTTTGAAAGAGAAACCCAATGGTTTTATCCGGATATTGCCTGTGTGATAGATTTTAGGAGGAGATCCCATGATATAAGACCTATATTTTAGAGCTCAAAGTGTGGGTCCCTTCATCCATGATAATGGTTGTGATACTCATTTAATGAAAAGGGAAATATTTTAGAAGATTGTCTGAACCATTGTACAACTGATAGAGAGGCCATGTATGAGACACCAATGAAGAGATAATGGTAGGAGAATGCATATTTATATGGAGGAAAACATGTCCAGGTCATTTGGTAGTAGTATGAGGTGGTCAATGTCTTGACTGGTTACTTCCACCACCACCTAGTGGTCCACGTCAGGATTAGGGAGTTGGAGGACATGACATGTAAATCATATGGGCAGTCTAATATTATGACCAGTATCCTAAAAGAATTATTTGAGGTATGTTATGTGACTTTTCAACATTATACTCAATAATTATAGATGTAGGTTCTAGTAATTCATTTATTTCTACGTACCTTAGGTGAGACTAAGAGACTTTGTTTGACCCATTGTCTCAACCCATAAGCCTTGAGGCTCATATTAGAGAAGACTCAATTGTCACACAATTATGCCACCAATGTTACCTAACTTTTGGTTGTTAGTGTTTCTATTGGAATCTTCTAATAGATGAATTGATTCCTTATAACATCATTTTGAGTATGGATTGGTTATCTATATTTAATGTACGAAATTGCTTTTTTTGATAAAGCATATGGTTTTTCAACAGTGATTGAACAAGGTTCTCTTTTTTCTGGAAAATTGAATCCCCATTTAGTTTAGTATTGTCATGTTCATACGAGGGTACATCACGTTACTCATCATTTGTCTCAGAAACCCATTGGTGTATGGGATTTTTTTTCTTGTCATTCTTCATGTAATAGTGGCAGAGTATGAATACATATTCCCTGATAAAGTTATAGTTCTACCTCACCACCAAGAGAATGACTTGTGCATTAATCTACACCCCAGGATGGAACCAATATTAGTGTCAGTATATTAGATGGATCCCATAATGATTCATGAGTTGAGGGTGTTGTTCAAGGATAGGAAGAGGATGGGTTTTGTCCAACCATGTTTTTGACCCTTGCCAGACCCTTTTTCAAATATTACAGAAAATATCATGAGGTAGTGTGTGTATTACTAAGGCTTGAACCAGGTAACTGTGGACAACATGTATCCACTATGGAGGATCGATGACCTCTTTGATCAGATTAGAGGGACACAATGGGTCTCTATGGTTTAAATCAGGTTTGGATATCATAAGATATGATTAAAAGATAATCATTTAACAAATAAGGAATTCAGATTAAAATATTGTCACTATGATTACATGGTGAAGCTCTTTGAAATGAAGAATTCCACATTAGTGTTCATGGAACACCTGAAACAAATCTTATAGTCATTCATAGACATGTTTTTTGTTGCATTCATCGATGATATATTTATGTAATTTTCATTTGACTATGAGAAGAATTGGTACATGAGGAATTTCTAGGATAGACTTATAAGGTACCTACTTTATGAAAATATCCCAAAGATCCATTTTCATATTTAGTTGGTCCGCATTTTTTGGAACGTTTTACCTCAGTAGATGTAGTGGAAGTGGAACCGAATAATTTCTAGGACATTTTATCTGGGTATCCACTAACACGTTTGATAGAGGTGTTGTGATTCCATATATTGGAAAGAAATTACATGAGATTAATAACTTATTTCTATAGGATATCATCACCCATGCCTACTTTGACTAGAAAGGGTAATCCTTTTTTGTAGACATAAATTTTACAATAAGCACTTGAGAAACTGAAGAAGAATTTGATGATTGATCTCATCTTGGGACTTTTAGAGGAGGGTGTTGAGGATGATGTTTTCTGATATGCATCAGGAACAATGAATTTTTGTGTTCGGATGCCGATGAAGGATTTAACTTTCTATTTTCCACAGTAGTTGAGAGCAAATGTGTTGAACTATGTGACCCATGATCTTGATCAAGAATTGGTAATCCTAGCAATGAAGTTGACATTAAACTATGTAATAGGAGAGTTTTTTATCATCTACTATGATAACTTAAGTATCAAATACATATTATATTTGAAGGATATAAACATGATAAATAAGTTATAGATATAGTTCCACTAGGATTTTGACATAGAAATAATCAATACAAATAGAAATGATAATGTGGTAATAGATTATCATAGTAAGAGATCATGTTCAAAATTTCTAGATAAAGAATTAGAGTATTTTTAATCATTAAAATTATCTTCTCTGGATGGATATGTGGAATAATAACTCCACTCAATGGTTGTTGTCCATTCACTTTGGCAGTGTGTTTGGGAGCCACAACTAAGATATATTGACTATGAGATCCTACATTCTCATACATATAATCTACATGATATACATTTATTTCATGTAGGTGGGGATAATATCATTATTTTAGTGGACTCACAATAATACACGTGACATTGTAGTAGGATGTTCCCAAAGAGTTTCAAATACTAATTTGAGGAACATCATTATGTTCCAATGGGGAATGAAGATCTCACATGTTTGATTTTTTTTCTAGTGATTAAGAAATGGGTTGAAAGTTTTGTCTCTCTATGCTGTACTTGTTAGCAGGTAATGTCTGAACACAATGTTCTAGTTGTGTTCCCTCAACCCCTTGATGTTTGAAAATGGAATTGGGATGGGATATCCATGTAATTTTATCGAGATTACAACGTATTTTTGGGGGAAACTATTCCATATAGGCAATCATAGACTGACTCACCATGTTAGTCAATTTTATAGTGACATTATAGTTTATTTCAGTAGAGGTATTGGGATTCCTCTACGTGCATGAGAATGTGAGACTCCATGGAGTTCCATCAATGGTTGTTTCTGATCCAGATTATTGATTAACATCATAGTTGTGGAAATTGGATTACAAGAGGTGTTTGATACCCTGTTAATCTTGAGAACAACAATTCACCCCCAAAAAAACATCCAGACTAAGAATTCCATTCATGTTTTGGAAGACATGTAACTTGATTTCAGGCTGGACATTGGCCATTATTGGGAGGATCACCTACCACAGGTGGATTTTTCATACAAATAATATTACTATTCCACCATATGTAGGGAACCATTTGAGGATTTTTGAAAGATAACTTGTAGTTATCCACAATTATGGACTATCTTAGGACAATCCGCAATCATAGGTCCGGATTTAGAGAATCAAGAAATCTCTATGGTTCATTGTATATTTCTAGATACATCATATAGATGGTAAGGTGGAGTACTTATTATCAATACATCCATAGTTAGACCATTAAAATGACATCTTCCATGTGTCTAAGATGTGGAGGAACATGTATAATCAATCCCACATAATTGACAGGGTCGAGATGGCCATCAATAATGGAGTTACCATTATGGAGTAACCAAGAGAGATTGATGAACAATGTAAGAGGATCCTTTATGGGAGATCAATTCCTTTTCGGCATGTCTGGTGGATGACTGAGAATCATTGGTAGAGTAAATGGGGGAGGATTGTTAATATTTATACTCAGTACAAACATTAACTTGATAATCCCATGTTTTGGCAGTTTAGGAATGTAAATACCAATGTTGTTAAGAATTTAACGTATTAGATTTTATGTGATTTTTTTAATGTTATATGGATTATTTTCGAGACCATGCTCTGAGATCATGTGTGATTCTCATTTCAGGTGTGCCCAAAATAAATATTTTAAATATACTTACATATATTAAATAATAGGTTTGTGTTGAATTCATGACAATTATAATCTAATCAAAACATGTTACCATATATGAAATATGAGGCCACCGTTCTGATTGTAATGGATGGATTACCTGATTTGGGAATAAAAATAGTCGATGAAGTTAATTAATGGAAAATTATTCATGGGTTCATAAATGAATAAAATAAGTAAAAAAAATTATTTTAAATTTTTTCTTATGGAATGTTCAACAATCTTAAAATATATTACAATGTTTTAAATGTATTTTTCTCCCCATAACCAAATAGCTATTGGAGATCTGTTAGAGAGAGCATTAGATAATTCTTACAGGTGAACAACGATGATATCATTGATAGGAGAACGATGATAATAATATTCAAGGTATGTCACCAATGAAATAACAATGCATTATTATTTTTCATCGATCCACCCATATTGAGGTAGGGTGTGTGTTTGAATTTGATTCTTCCCCGTTATAGATTTCTATGATGAACACAAATCGATCAACGAAGAGACTAATCCATTAAGTCATTACGTTTTATTAGTATATTTGTGGTGTTTTATGATATAATATCATTTTAATTTTTATATATATATTTTCATCCAGAAAACTATGAACCAAGATCGACACAAGCATCAATCAAGGTCCATTCATGTTGATTGTTTTGCGATATCTCACCATGTACTTTGTTCTTCATTGGAATTATTTTTTTTGGCCCACGATAAGACAAATCCTGATCATTCAATCATTACACACCCATTTCATTGTGAAACAATCCAGTATCATAGATCAGAGATCACCATGACACATGGATCATGTGATGATGGAGACAGATCATTTCAAATGATGGTGGATAGCCTTTTTTTGTAATTCAGTGTTCCTGTGTGCAAAACAAATAACAATGATTGGATAGATTTTAAGATAATATATGACAGAATTATTCAATCATCATCAACCATGAGGATTATAATAGTTTTGATCTCTGATATCATGTTGAAATGATCATCAGAATAAATCATGGAGCCACCATATCAACCACGAGAAAATATTTGGAATTTTGAAAATACCAAAACATGACATGCAATCCAGATGAATATCAAATGTGGGGTCGCATGGGTAGTGTCTATGGTTTTATAAGATAGTTTTGTATAACACGACATGTGTCCCTTATCATATAGAATGTGGTATCTCTCATGTGATCTGGCTTTACAAAGGGAAGTACACAAACACAAGTTGGAGAACACAATCTTTCTACATGGAGAGTAAACCCCTATATGGACATGTCTTGATAACACATTCCATTTATAGAGTTTGGACCCACATTCAAGGGAAATGACATGTGTCCTATAATACAAATAGTGTAATATTTTATACATGTCTTTGATATATTTTCCTCCACATCGTTGACAACAATCGTTAGTGTCCCTTCCTTATATCATTTCCATGGGGGTTAGTATGGAATCATTTCCTACTCATAGGACAATTAATCTCTCATATAGAATTCTTGGATATTGTCATTAATATCCCTCTAAGACACCCAATGTGAGATCATGTATTCATATTTGTTCCCTAGGTGGATTTATTGGTGTCTTTTTATCACATACTATGTGAGATTTGATTCTATACATTGTGGGTTAGTACATATTGAGTTGTTGGTATCACCCCATGGACTTGGAAATTATCCTCATCTATGAATCACATTTCATTAAAAATTATCAGTGTGTTATTTCTCATTGTGAGAATGGATGAGCTGTCACCCCTAAATGGATGTAAACAGTGATATCATACATATGAGTGTGTTATATTGGATGACTTCTATGTGGAATCTTCGAGATGAAATCAGGGATAGTATATCATGATAGTGACATTCCCCAAGAAATTGTTTCATTTTTGAGTATTAACTATATTCTATTGTTATATTTAATAAATACCTATACCAATGCTGAGATAAATATATTTCCTTTCTTGTATGATTTGTGGTTTCTTGTATCCCAACTGGATAGTTTCATACACACCCCTATACTGTGTTTTCCTTAATTTTTTGTGTTTTGTGTAGATGATCATCCAATAGATAGTGTCCTTGGAGAAATAGAACCCGATAGATCATAGGGAGAGAGGATTGACCATGATATGTTGCTATGGATTTCAGACAGTAGTCCCTTTATTATTCAGTTGGACTTCTATTTTAGACTCTATGTGTTGGGCTTATATTTGGCCTTATATACATTCCAATACTTAATGAAAAACACTATATAAATTATTTATATGAATTCATGAATGGTTGTTAATTATTTTTAGATTTTAGAATTGTATTGGATTAGAGATTCAATCATGTAAGCAATTTCTTATGATAAGGCCTCCCTTGTCAATTATATTACTTCATGGTGCTAGTTTCTAGCTACTATCCTATTAAAGGAGGATCAAAGAGTCATAGCATGGATCCCACTAGGACAGGTTTGTACATTCCATCTCTCAAGAAATCTCATGAATTTTCATACCCTCTAGATATCCATGTAATATCAATATAATGGTATCAAATTCCACTCTTTGGTACATAATTTTTATATTAGGTTCTTAGGGGTACAATAAAATTAGAAGCATAAACACACCACAAACACTAGATGGAAAGGTAGGCCATATACCCCCAAATGGATAAACCACCCATCATGACTTATTTATTCATTTAGTGGATAGAAGGCCCAATGGGCATGAATCTCATAACATAGCCAAAGGTCCCACAAACTAGCCCAAAGGACCAGTGCAACCTCATGCCTGCAACATGCTACCTACATACCCAAGCATTCGTCATCCCTATTTCACCTCTTTCTTAATGGATTTTTATGTATCTTATTATAGGTTTTCAATTATGTATTTAAAAAAATGGATTTTAGTTATTTCAGTAATTCCTTATACATTTTCAAATCCATTATCTATAATATATTTTTCCATATTTTTCAACATTATGAGATAATTTTTCAAAGTTTATTCATGGAAAATGGTTTTCAAATTTTTTTAATGATTTTTGATAACCCTTTAGTGAAATGTATTTGTCAAAAGTTTTCTAAAATCATGTTTAAATTTCTATTTTATTTTCAAAAAAATGGGTTTAAAAAGGGTTTTTTTTAAAAAAATCACTAAAAATGTATATACTCATCAATAAATGGTTTTAAATGATCATTGAATGTTATCTTCCATATAAGATGACATCATTTCATGTTAATAACTGTTTTATAAGAAGTGATAAAAATGTTCTATTCATATTATTACTCAAAATGGATTTTATTTTATGGAATGATGTCTACTAAATACATTTCACAATTATAGATTGTGTGTTTATGAAATTTGTTTCTCATGCACAAGTTAAAAGTCTATGAATCCTATTTATTTTTACAGTTTAAACGTTGATGATACGATTATAAACCCAATTTGTTATCAATAGATTCAGATGGGATTAAATTTTTTATACCTAATTCATATCGTGGGTTATTTTATGATTTTTAATGATTTTGTGGTATATTTATGTATGATTTCATTATGAGAAATGTGGGACCAATATCTCCCTACAATTTATTCAGTAATGATTTATTTTTTATGATGTATTCATAGATGGTATTGGGGGTTAACCTGGACTATTGATATGTCCATGGGAGTGAAGCATGAGTTGTATGATGGTATGGGGAGTAAACTCATTCTACTAACATGGCCATGAGAGTTTACTAATACAGTTAGGAATGTCATGTTAGTGATCCCTGACTTCCAAGATGGTATGGGGAGTGAACTCATACTTCTAAGATAGTAGTGGATGTGAACCATGAATACCGTGACAGTTTGGTGAGTCAACTCATACTACATAAATAATGGTTGGAGTGGAAAATGACAACCCTTATGGTATATGGTGTAATCCCATAAAACTAATATTTACATGGCAGTGATTCCTTGGATTATATGGAAATAATTATTATATGCTTACGTGTCTTCCATAAAATTTTTCACATGCCAAACATGAGTATCTTTTTCTAAATTATTTTTTAATGTTGAATCTTTGATTGATGATTGGATTCCATTCGAGAAATAAAATTTCTGATGTTTAATGATTTTGGATGGATTTTAAATACTTATGGGTAACCACAAGGTTGGCGGTAACCATGCGGTCGCCCCGGGTTCACCAGCGGTTTCCCGCTAATTAAAATAATAAAATATTACAAGATTGAAATAATGTAATTATTTCCAATAAAATTATAATATAATTAATGATTAGATAATAATTAAATTAATGTTAAAAACAGTTAATATTATTATCTTTTAAAATTTTAATTATTATAATTATTATGAAATTATTATTAATATTATTGCTTTTAAATTGATATTATTACCATTATTATTTAATTGAATTGGATTATTAACAAAATTATTATTCTATTTTTTGTAATAATAATTATTAGTTTTATTGTTATTATTAAAAATATTTAAAAAGGATCCATAAACCTACACCCCCTTTCCAATACGTTTTGTGCACCCATCCCTCCTATGCACCTCCGGCCAGCCCATTCTAGCCAGCCTACCCTCACTACTCTGCCCTACCTCCTTGTGTCACAAAATCACCCAAGGCATCCCCTCCCACTAGTGAAGTGCACAAACCCCCACCCCTCTACTCCCATGTTGGCACATGACCCCTAGCTAGGCCTTACATTCCTAGAACACCCTTACATTTCGGGAATCCTATTACCAGCCAAGATTCCACTCTTAGATAGTCTTCTCCACTATGGTTTGTTTTATTCCATTTTTTCGTGTTTTTTCATATATTTTCCAAACCCTAATCGTGGGTTTTTATATTTGTGTTTTTATCAGTTTTTAGTGTGTGTGAATGGACTGCAAAGTATAGTCTTTCCTTTACTGATGTAGTGTTGTGGTAGTATGCTATTGTGGTAGGAATTTCCATGATTTCCCTTTCTAAAGCATTCCATTGGATCATTCATGATTTCATTTGTGTTTTAAATTCATTTTTCCCTCTAATTATACCTCTATCTATATGCGAATTTTGTTTTTTAATTGTTAAATTATTTTATGAATAGGTTTCCAAGGATATCTAAATGCATTTCCTAGGGTTTTAGCACCGAGGATGATGGTATTAAATCACATGGTCTTTTTTAGATAAATTTGAGTTTTTTTATAAAATGTGTATCATCTATTATGTTATAATTTCATTTTCTTGATATATATTTTTTCTGGTGGATATATTTTGGAAATTCAGTATAGGTCGGTATTTTTATTAGCTTCTTGGAAAAATGTTTCGATTGTTCAAAAAGGGGTTATTGTATTTTTATTATAGAATATAAGTGGTAGGTGTGTTGGAGAGAAAGTTCTGTTTTGTGGAAATGATTTTAAAATTATTTATTGGATATTGTTTTCCATTGGATCTAGGCACATCCATGGTTTAACTAGGTGCATAAATGGTTTTCCTCCCAAATGAAGATGCACTAATAAAACAGTATTATCTTTAATCCTCAGAGGTATAAATGCATTTGTGTTTTCAAATTAAGATGGTCCCCTTGTGTTATTTCTAAAGAAGGATTTAATGGTATTCTTTAAGGCTAAGTCATATTGATTTCAAACATGTTGTGAGATGTATTCGAAATAGATAATTTCATGGTTGGTAGTTGTCAAATGGGTTTTCTTGTGTTTTCAGAACTTAAGGGAATGTTTGGACTAGTAAATACAAAATTGGTGTTCTTTATGTTTAGACATGGTTCAAATTATGTTCCTTATGATTTTTCCCGATTATCCTAGTAACATTCCCACATGAGTGGTTAGAAGATATGGCTTGTTTTGTGTTTGAAAAATAGCACTGGTTTGTATGTAGTTTGAAAGCCAATTAGGAAAATTCTTATAATTTTATTGATTTAACTTGGATTTAAAAATGAACTTGGGTTCATGTTGAATAATACATGGTTTAAAGGTTTATTTTTCCACATTACTGTAAATATTATGTTTGTTTTTTAAAAATGGTTTAAAAGTGTTATTGTTGAATGGTTGAATGTTGTGAACAAATGTCTAATTTTTTTGAATATAAAAAATAATTTATTTTGGTAAAATTGAGTAACCAATCAGTGGTTTAATGTTTTTATTGAAATGATTTGGATGTTTATATGACGTGATGGCCTAGTTGGAAACCTCGATGACATGATATAAAAATGTGATATATGGAAGTATATATGTATAGGTAACCACTATAGGGGGATATCGCATTATGGGTTATTGTATTGAGTGTCAATGTTTGGGGTAGGAAAGTTCAATGACATTATGTAAGGTGAGTCATGCATGCAAGCACATCCAACAATACATAGCATTACTATTACCACTATGGGTTCATGGGACAATTTTAATGGGTCGAGTGATAGTGTCATACCAACCACAATTAAAAGGGCTTGATCACACTTGTATATTTATAGGCTAGAGAGGGAGTGCCACTAGTTTTGTTGCGAGGGAAATCAATTGGTTATCCACTATGGGTCATGACTATATACTGATAGCTGATTCTGAAATTAGTACGTCAATGGGTCTTCATGGATTTTTTAGGACCACCCATGGATACCTAAGTGTTTACTTTGCTTGTTTAAATTCCATTTTACTAGTTTACTTCCCACCTTCACTATTTACCTATTTTATTTTAGCACATATTTTCTATAACTTATCATGGATTCATATTATAAATGGAATTTGGTTTAGAAATTATTTGTCATTATTTTCTATTTTAAAATGTCTAAATTATGTTTTTATTACGAAAATATAAAAACATTATTTTATAGTGGTATTTAAAACATGATTTTATGGACTACATTGTGAAATAGAATCTTTGGATTTTTTTGGATGATCTTTGGAACTCATGTTATGAATTTCATTGCTCACACCGAATTAATACTTTCAGATATTGGTTAGACTTTTGGCTTATGTATTTGGTCCATATACTCTTTGTTGGATTAGGTTATGTTATGTGGTTGGTGGTGACCATGAGGTCCCAAGGTTATCAAGGATAGTGGTTATGTTTTTCTTGTTCTATTTCCTACCTTTCTAGTGTTATTATGAAACTAAACTTGTCTTTGCTTTATTGAAATTCACTTCATTAGTATTGTTTCATCCCTATAAATTTTACATATTTATTTACCATATTTTTATGTTTTAATCATTCAAATTGGTTTCATTTTTAATGCTCGAAATGAATTTCAATCCTGGGGGATTGGGAATGCCCATCGGAACATGTTGCAGATTGGATTCTGTGAATGGTTCATGGTTTACCAAAGATAGATTGTAAAAAAATGGTTTATTATGAGGAACTATTAATTTGTGATGTCTAGTAGATGGATAATATGATTTTTAGGGATTATGAGGCTGGTCGTGGGATGGTGCATGATTACCACCACTGGTGAAGAAATATGAGTTTCCAAGGGTAGTGTAGAAATTGAGTCCTTATATTATATTGGATTGTTTGGAATGAGGAATGAAAATAGAGTTGAACCAGAGTCATGTTGTAGCCCCTCATGGAGTAGTGAATCATTTTAAGTCAATGTGACCAGTTAAATATCCACTTACTATTATGCCTTACATAAGGTATGACCCACGACCATGTCACTAGATTTTTCAATGTGACTAGTTCTTCATTTTGGTGGTTCAGGTTAGTTTTAATTTGTCTATATTTTAGTCGGTGCTGGAGTTTTTTAGGAAATTAAAATGGTTTTATAGAAAAATATTCTTTATTTAAAATTGATTTAAAGTAAAAATGGATTTCAAACTAGAATCATGTTTTCTTCAATATAGTTTAATGTCAGTCATGTTGTTTTTTTAATGAATATGTTTTAGAAATGAAACGTGACTTCTTCAAAGTGGTTTTTGAATTAGTATGGTAGTTTTGGACATTATAATAAATGGTATTACTTGGATAATTAATTTTTTATCATTTTCTTTTATATGTTTTTCTTAATATCTTATAAACCATGTCATGGGTAGTATTATTGATTGAGTTTCTTCATGATGGTAAATTTAGTTGTGTTATTCATGATATTCTGAGTACACGACCTAGATTGTTTATAATGTTTCTAATGAGTCTTGTCCAATTTCCGGTTCTTCATGGGTTTTGTTTTTCATTCAAGGTGTTTGAGGACAATTTTATATTGTGAAGTTACTTAATTGGAAATAAAAATGTATTCAGGTTTTGGGAGCACCTAAATTTTATTGAGCCTGTATTGTTTCCTGATTAATGGAGGGTTTGGTATTGGACTAGTGGATGTTGGGTTCCTCATCGTTATTATGATTTGGGTAGTGGTTAAAGGGTAGTATTTTTGTGAGGTTTCCTTATCTGGTGATTCGGTAGCGTAAAAAGAACCTATTTTGGAAAAATATTGTTCTTTGATTCTGAAATACATCTAGTAAGAACATTCTCTTGTTTTCCACTAGAGTGTCTGATTTGGGATTTCTAATCCCTCTTGTCTCACCCCATCGAAGTCCACAAATAGTGTGACAGTTTGTGTCACGGGGGAAGGTTTTGATTGAATTGTTATTCGAGGAAGGATTTTTGGTCAGGGGGTTCTTGTACCTAACTATGAGGCATAAGATGATTTGGCCATCATATCCTCAACCTTAGGTTGTGGTGTGAAGCGCGTGAATTGTTAGGAGTGTTCGAGAGTCCAAATCCTTGGCCCAGGCTGGGAGTTGTGAGTTGGGACTAGAATATATAAAGCCTTTTTGATCTGGTTTTTATGCTATTAATGTATTAAAATAATTGTATGTTCATCATTTCATTATAAGAGTTTGATAAACATCGTCCATTATAATCTAAATAGTTGTACCAGTTTAAAATTATCCCATTAAATTTTTGTTTTCCTTGAGTGTTTAAACTATGCTTGTTTGGAGATATTTATCTTTTGTTAAATTGATGGATAATGCATCAGTTCATCATTTGTTTTGAGTTTCATTTTAAGAGTTTCCCTGATGTTAGGGGTTATAAGGAGGTTTATAAAGTTTCAATTTCTTGTAACAGTGTAGTTTCACACATCCTATAGAAGTTGGTTTCGTTTGGTTGGGATTTCCCTTGTTAGCCTCCCCCTGAGGTGGTGTGTTTGAATTCTAATGATTCCATGTTAGTGGAATTCTTATGGTGGGGAGAACCACCATGTGTTATACCCTTATTGTGGGTTTTGATTTCATCATGATTCGATAGGTGTGACTTGGAGAATAGATAGTCACCCTAAAATTCATTGTTTTTCTTGATGATGTTTTGGAATGGATTCAATTCTTGATTAACCCTCATCTATGTGAAATTCTGGGGGTTGAAAGTGTCCGTGGTGGGGAGACATTCCACATCCCAAGCATGGGTTCATTTATTTTTCATTATTTTTTTCCAATGATGAATCTTTGTTATAAGATCATGTTAGGGTGCAGAATTTTTATTTTTGAGGATTGATGATTTTTGTAGGTTTTGTATTGGTTCTCGGGCACTACAAAGTTGGTGGTAACCATGATGTTTTCTTGGGTTCCCTGTTCGTTTCCTACTAAATAAAATAATAAATCATTAATTGAATAAAATAAAGAAGATTTTGTGGAGTGGCACCTTGAAAATAAAATTTTGATTTAGTATTGATCAATACATCAACCGGTAAAAAAAATTCTAATAATTTTGATAATTGTTTTCAGATTTAGTACATCAAAGTATTTATTTTATATCTGAATAAATAATGATAAGATTATTATGAAGTTTATTCCATTATATATATAAGAATATTTTATTCATTTCAATTATTTTTGTTGAAATCCATTTCATTTGTTTCAATGGTGTAAAAATTCACTGAAGTTGTTACAATATGTTCATGTGATATTTTTGTATATATCATAAATTCAATTCATAATGATGATAATATCTCGACATATATTTACTGAATTTTTTGTTTAATTATACCTCTGGATAGATAATTATTTTCTTTGAACATCATTAGTTTACCTGGAAGTCTTAAATGGATGTTTGGATACTCTTAAAAATTACATATGTTTCTAAAACTTTTCTCAACTGTATAGTGAAAAAAAATGGAAACCTATAGTATTTGTTTTTCAGTATGTTAAAAAAAATTATGAATCACTTGGAATAGGGGGTGATGTAAATAAATTAATACTATCCTTACTTAATCATTATGCATTCAGGCCTAAGAATCTCATTCGGGTGGTCAATTAATTCCATGAACATTAGGAATGCAGTTTTCCTGCTACTATTTTCCAGAATGTAATTGATTAGGTTTTATGATAATATTAAGAGATTTTGTTATCATATATATTCTCTTCTTGAACCATTTGAATGATATTGATATTTAATAAAAATAATTCTTGGGAGACTGAGGCGTAATCTTATGTTAAAGACATCAAAAAATTCAGTGAAGTATAAATTTATGTAATTTTCATTTTCTAGAAACAATGTTCATACCATATGTTTATAAACATAACAGAAGGAATCAACCCTACACTATTCTGAAAAATTTTCAAATTGATCTGAATCCATATATTAGTGTATGGATTTACAATTTTCAACCCAACTATTAGGAAAGTTGAATGTGTGGTTAATCAATCTTTTGTTTGGTATTTTATGCTAACAATGATGAATGTATAGATCATCAACCTTACATTACTATTTGACCCTATGTTACATGAAGATGAAATTATGGATAATGAACCATACGTTACATATTTGAGCCCTTTGTTTGATATTTTTTCATTACATGAAGGAACCCTACATTTGAGCAGTTAATGGTGGTGTTTTATTTAAATATATTATCTGTGATTTCAGCAACCATCTCAACAAAAGTATATATCATTATAAAGAAGTTTTACGGCCAATTCAAAGAAATGCATGAAATGAATTAAATCATTCCTATATACAAGGGATGTTAGGAATCTCTTGGAATGATTTGAGTAAAATATTTATGATTTATTGTGATGGATATTTTTCGGTAACTATTTCGACATTATTGAAATTGGTATGAATGGATTTAGACAAGAGTTTTAAATGATTCAATTTTTTTATTATAATTGTTATATTATTGGAGGAGTTATACAAATAATTTTGAATAAATTTAATCGTGATTTATTGTACATGAATAATGACATAATGGTGTTACGCTATTCTTGTGGGTATTTATGAAGGCTATTAATTCTATTTATTTTGACAATCCTAATGAAGTGGAGTGATGTTACAAATACTTGTTATTTATTCTTTATATATATATATATCTCATTAATAGGTATAAAATATACAACAATGAAAACAGGAGTAGTGAATACTCTGTTAAAAAATGAACTGAAAATATTCTAACAAAACTGCACAATGCTTTTAAAGAGAGAAAATTTTCATTGTACAATCTTATTCTCTCATTGTGTGATGATAACAGAATCCTACACCCAAAATTGTCTGATCTATTTTTTACTATTTAATGATGAAGTAGTATTCTAGACAATGAAGATTATTTTACTGCTCCTAGTGTGAAATATTGATGATCATCTACACCTATCAGTTTCTGTTGCAACCGTCTACTAATCATATTTCATACATACAAATTATCCTCTATTTTCATTTTGACTATCAGCTTCTCGAACTCCGTCGTGGTTGAGATTTTTCTTCTCAGACAATTCTATAGATTTACTGGTTCCCTGTAAATGAACTTGAAGGCCCCGTAAAAGCCTTATTTGTAAGGTTTCAATTGCCTGTACTCAGTTGTGGAATGTATTTTGATAAGAGGACCCACTAGTGAAAATCACCATGCTTGTGGAGTAGAGTGTTGGTGGAGTGGACTACAAGATGTATGTTCTAGAAACTACCATAAATCCTTGTTCTCGTTTCATTTATTTATTTCTTCTTCTCACTCGACATTATGAGAGAAAGAAATGATAACTTCATTTCATGAGGGACATTTTAATATTGTCAGCATTGTTAAAAGGACAAAATTCCCCCCCCCCTTTATGTCTTCAACATAGCCACTATGATCTAACAATTGGTTTTAGAGGAATGATATCTTTTGATTTTATTAGGCTTTATAAATCTCGAGTTAAATATTTAGACAATGAAAAAATATCAATGGAAATTCCAGATATGTTATGTCTATGATCAGTGCTCTTTATTTTCATGGCGATAATTAAGGAATCTAGAAAGTTAGCATGACTATATATTTGATGTATCCTATTTTCAATGTTTATTCAATGATTGTATAACCTTATGAAATCCCCAGATAACTGGGAAAGTGTGATTCTACTAAGGAAGCTAGGTATTATATTAATAAAAAATCCATGAATACAATTATATGTGGTCTTGGTCCTGATGAATTTAATCATGATTCACAATGTGATACTACCTATGAGGAAAAGAAGACTTTTGCCGATGTATATGAAGTAACAATTAATGTCAGAAAACTATTGTAATATACTGAAATCCATAAATTTGAAATATATCAAATGTATGAATATAAGATCATCACTCAGATGAATGGAATATTTTCCTATGTTATTAATGATGTTTCTTCCCTGAAGACTCCAATTCCAGAACCAGACCAAGAATTAATGATATTTAGTTTTTTACCATCTAAATGAAATGGAATTTATCTACTATTAAAAAAAATACAAATTAGTTAAACAATTAATGATGAAAGAATTCATCAAAACCATGATGATTTATAATGGGGAGATGGAAGGAGAAGTTGTAAATCTAATTTCTTTCAAAAAGGAAGCAACTACATTTAATGTTTTGATGGAATAATTTTCTGATTTAGATTCTAGCTAGTAGGATTATAGTGATCGGATACCAAATCTTTCATAATTTTCTCCATAGATGTATAAAAGGAGAGATCAAAAATTGAAGTTTAATAAATAGTTAGAAGTCTGATGCTATGAGTGTACAAAAAAGTCATTTAAGACCAGGGCGTCCCTTGCTTGATGTTCAAATTAAATCATAATATAAAAAAAACATGAAGGATACTAGAAATGCATATGATTATTAAAACATTGAATATACTAATAACTCATAAGATGAGAAAGAAAATAAAATTGTTAATATATATTTTATGGCTCATCCTAATTAGGTACAATCTTCAAACTCTGAATGTTTTAAGTTTGAATGCTTTTCTTATGATGAACATAATAATATTTTCTTTATTCTGCAAGATATATTTGATTCCTTAAATATGGAGGATAAAAATTTCATAAAATCTTATGATTTTATTTTAATTAATAATTAATGTTTGTCAAAATAGATTTATGATTTCAAAAAACATTCTTCACATATTTCTTGTGATCTACATGAAACTAAAATTAATCAATAGTTGGATGAAGATGACAATTTAAATAAATATTAATGTTTTATTATAAAGGGAGAGAATTATTTGAATCAAATACCTAGTAAAAATGAAATTCATCAAGGAAATCTCTGTATTGGAAGTAAAGGAGAAAAACAAAAATTATTTAAAAATATTTTGTTCCTTGATCCAACAGCTGAAGCATGTCAACTACTAAATGTTTTTATATAGTTTTTAATGGATATTATGCACATGAATTTTATTTTAGAAAACATCAATTTTGTGTTGTTTATCTTGTTAATTATTCAAATGCGTTATCTAACTTTAATAATAACATTTTCTAAAAAAATTCCTATTTGGTTTTTAAATCATTATTTGACGAAACTAACAGAAAAAAATGTATATGGTGATCAGAAAGAAATTATTTTTGATATTTTAAAAGTATATGCAACTAAGTGCCATTGTTATATCATAATATATTTGTTTGAATGCTATGTAATTTATTATATTCTTATAGCTTATACTATTAAATTGAATCATCTGTAAAGCTAGAATGGCTAATCAAAGAAGTATTTTATTTTAAATTTTAATATTCAATTTAAATTCACATACTGTTTTATAAAAGGGATATTTTTTATATAAATTTTTTAAGTTTCATTCAATGAAATTTAATTATAATTCTCAGGATGAATAATGTTAGGTATTTTCACACAATTATTTAATCTAATAAATTAATTTTTTGATTTATTTTATTGACCAATGGCCTTCAAATATTTTTTAATATTTTAAAAAACAGTTATTCTACATGAAAATATATGATTAATGTTTGACTATTTAAATTAATTTCATTTGATAAATTAAAATCATACTATCTCTCAAACATTATTATATTATTTGATTAATATGTTTTTTCTTTTATAACATTAGAAGACTTTTAATTAATTTGGTTGAATTATTTTTAAATTAAATTCATTATTTTTATTTATTCATGTTTTATAATATATTATTTAAATACCTTGATAGTCATTTATTTAAATTCATTGAATATCATAAATATTTATTTTTTCTCTTAAGGGGAGTTATTTTAAATATTTATCACATTTTTAAATGTTTCATTATTATGGAACGAAATAAAAGGTTTAACACATTTTTTTCAATCCTTTGTTATTCGTTAAATAATATTATATATGTTTTCACAGCTCCTTGATTAACTATTTTTATCTTTTTGAAGGAAGAATGAATTTAGGGGGAGTTTAAATTGATGTATGTATTATGAACACACTATTAATTAACTGATATTTTTATTTTTTAAATAAATTAAAAAGTTAATTGAAATTTTAAATATTTTTAAATTGTAAAATTTTTAATATATATTTCCTGAAAAATTTATTTGTCAAAGATAATGTTCTTAAATATTTATTACAAAAGAATTTTCAAAATTATTAAATACATATAAAATCAATATTTTTCACATTTTATATACATAAAAAATAATTTTTAAAATTTAATATTATTTGAAAAATACTAATTTTCAATTATGAAATATGTTAAAAAATATACTTTATCAAATTATAAATACTTAAAAAAATTGTTTGTAAACTTTTAAATATATAAAAAAAATAAATTTTAATAATTTAAATACATAAAAACTATTATTTAAAATTCGTTAAAAAACATTTTTCTTATTTTAAATTTTAAAAAACAATATTTTTCAAAATTTGGATACTTAAAATAAATTATTTTTCATATTCAAAAAACATAATATTTTTTTCAAGTTTGAAATCCATAAAAAAATATTTTTTAAATAAAAAATACATTATAAATATATTATTCAAATTATAGATACTTCAAAATTTAATTTTTCAAAATTTAAATACTAAAATATATATATTTTTTATATTTTTAATATGTTTAAAAACTATCATGATTTAAATGTTTTTCAAAAAGGGGGAATAAAATTATGTTTTCTTAAAATTAAATTAAATTGTATTTTTATTTATTTATTTATTTATTTATATATTTTTAATGAGATATCAAATAACAATTCTATATAAAAAGGGTAAATATATGGTATTATTTAATTTACTCAATGTCATATCTTTCTTATCATTAACAAGGGGGATTTTGTAGTGAATTAGGGTTTTGTAATTTTCAAATATAGGGATATTGTTGAGTGACTCTTCCAATATCATTTTTATTTAGTTTTGAAAATTACTTCAACACGTCAATATTTTTCTTCTAATAAAATTGTTAAGTGATTCCGATTTATTACATAATAGTATTAATTTTATCTATGTAGAAATAATGATTACATTATTATAGAGTTTATTCCTTTGGAATGATAAGAATAGTATCTTGATTTCATTTATTTTTTTTGAATTCCATTTCAATTGTTTTGATGGTTAAAAAATTTAGTAGAGTTGTTACAAGATGTTCATGTGATACTGTAGTTTCCAGCTTAAAGTCAATTAAGAATTATATTGACATATCAAGTTATTTTGAATAGATTCACAAGTTCATTATACCGTTAGATAGATAATTAGGATATCTAAACATTATTAGTTTATTTGTATGTCTGAAATGGATGTTTGGATACACTCAAAATAATAGAAGTTTCTGAAGCTATTTTTCAAATATACAGTGAACTGATTTGAAAATATATTTTATTTATTCATCGGTAGGTTTTATAAATTATGTTATTGCTCATAACATGGAATAATGTAATGGAAATTAGTTTATCATTATTTTATCAGTTTATATATATTGCTAAAAAAGTTTTTTGTATGGTCATTAAATTCACCAAACATTGGGAATGTAGTTTTCCAACAACAGTTTTCCTAAATTATATTGCTTCAGTTTCTCAATGATATCGGGAGATTTTGAAAAATTCACGTATACATCAGAAATCATACATTGGTGTCTGGATTTAATATTTTTAACCCTACATTTTGGAAATTTTAATGTATGTTTAATCAATGTTACATTCGAGATTGTATGCTGATAAGGATGATCATGTGGATCATCACCTTTATCTTACATTTTGACCCTATGTTATGTGCATATGAATGATTGGATAATTAACCATACATTAAGCAGTTAATCCCTATGTTTGATATTTTTTCATAACATGAATAAACCCTTGGTTTGATTGGTCAATGAAAGGGTATTGTTTAAATATATTATATGTGATTTAGGAAACCATCTCGACGGAAGTATATATCATTATGAATCTCTTGTACGAGTTATTCAAAGGCTCATAGGAAACGAATTAAATAATTCATATTAATAAGGGACGTAATGAATAACTATTAATGATTTGAATTCAAATATTC
This sequence comes from Viscum album, assembly GCA_963277665.1. Taxonomy (NCBI): domain Eukaryota; kingdom Viridiplantae; phylum Streptophyta; class Magnoliopsida; order Santalales; family Viscaceae; genus Viscum; species Viscum album. The sequence goes on from OY728128.1 coordinate 69,046,884, forward strand.
ATGATGTATTGTTTTGATATTTTTCAGGAACTCTTTCATCTTTATTGAATTTTTTTGAATGGATTTAGAAGCGAGTTTTAAATTGTTCTACACTGTTATTATTATGGAGATATTATTATAGGAGTTATTAAAATTATTTTGAATACATTTATTTGATATTTATTCTACATTAATAATGAAAAATTGGTTCCATGGTATTCTTGTGGTCATTTATGATGGCTATTAATTCTCATTATTTGGAGAATCCTAAGGAAGAGTAATGGTGTCAAAACTACCTGATATTTTTTCTATAAATGTATATATATATATAGCATAAAAAGAAAATACCAAATAATGAAAAGCAGATATTTTAATACTATATTTAAAATATGTCACAAAAAGTATTCATAAAAAAAGATAAATTCTTTTTATGAGATAAGTATTTATTTTTAAACTCTTATTCTCTCGTGGTGTAAAGATGATGAAATCCTTCAAAAAGACAATCTAATCTATTTCATGGTATTTAACGAAGAAGAATACTACTTATCATTGAAGATTAATTTACTTCCTCTAATATGTATTATTGAAGATCATCTACATCTTTCAGTTTCTACAGAAACTGTGAGCTAACCTATTTCGCAAATACATCTTTCCAGCTATTTTTTTAACTATTTGATACTCAGACTCCGTCGTGTTGGAGTGTCAACTTCACTAACTAAGATGTGGTTTTTTTGTTCCATGTAAAAGAACCGTATGGACTTGCAAAATTATTATTTGAAAGGTGTTAACTACCTGTACTCAGTTGGGTATGGTCTTATGATAAGAGGACCAACTCGTGAAAATCACCATGCTAATGGAGTAGAGAATTAGTGGTGGTGACTATGAGATTTCAATTCCCCAAACCCCGATACATCCATTAGTTTTTCATTTTATTTATTTCGACTACCCACTCTACATTAAGAGAGATGAAATGGGTTGCTTCATTTCAAAAAGGACGTTTTAAAATATTCTGGTTTTTTAAAAGGACACAATTTAGCCCACTCTTATGTCTTCGTCATACCAACCCCAACCTAAGAGTTGTTTAAAATATAATATTATTATTATTATTTTGTAGATATTATTTTTATTATTAATAAATGTTTATAATATTAATATAATTTAAAATTGTTCTTAATATAATTATTATTAAATTGTAAATAATGTTATTGTTTTTAAATTTATATTATTACCATTGTTATTTAAGAGAATGTGATTATTATCAGAATTATTATTATTATTTTTGTATTATTTTTATTATTATTATTATTATTATTATTATTAGTAACATTATTAAAAAGAAAAAAATCAGGAAACCTAAACCCACACCCCCCCTTTCCCCTGCACTCTATGCACCCAAACCCCCCCTACGCCTTTGGCTATCACACTTTGGGAAGCCTTCCACATTGCTCCACAAAACTCGAGCCACCCTCCCCTCGCCTCTCTAACCTTCCTTCCTGTAGTGCAGCATATCATCAAACTCCATCTCCCATCGACGCAGTTCACGAACCACCTCCCCTCTTCCCCCTGGTGCATACGCGACCCCTTCACTATACCTCCACTTCACGTGGAACCATTTTATATCCAACACCCTCTAACTAACCATGATTCCCATCGAGGATAGAACTATCTCTAATAGCTTGTTGTATCCCATTTTATTTTGTGTGTTATTCCTCATCTTGGCCAAACCCTAATCATTGTGTTTTTATTTGTGGGGTTTTTTATTTCATAGGGCGTGTGATGGAACCGCAAAGCTTCGTCCTTCTTTATTCTAAAGCTATGTCACGTTCATATTAAATTGAGGTAGTCTATCCAAATAATTCCCTTTATTGATCCTTCCATAGGCACATGAATGGTTTAATTTATGTTTTAAATGTCTTTTGAACATTTATTATACCAATGTCTTGATGCAAATGTTTTTTTATGTTATGTTTTAATAGAAATATGTTTTCAAGTCTATCTATATCCATTACCTAGGGTTTCAGAATATAGGGTTTTTTTAATACAATGTTAATTTTAGTGAAATTGGAGTATTTTTTGGGAAATGTGTATATTCTCTTGTGTTATAATAGCATTATTTATGAATTAATATGGTTTGGTAGAAATTTTTGGAAATATGATTTAGCTTTATAATTTTATTAATTTCATGTAAAAAAAATTGGTTTTCAAAAATGGGATGTTTTATTTTTTTTAAATAATGTTTGAGGTGGAATTTTTTAGACAGGAAGTAGTGTTTTGGGGAAATGGTTTTCCAATGTTTTTGGGACTTGGAGTACGATAGGATGTCGGCACATCCATGGTTTACATAGGTGCAAACATGGATATTGTCCCAAATAAAGATGACACTCATAAATTTTTTTATGTAATCGCCTGGGGAAAAATTGATTTTAGTGTCCAAATATAGTTATTTTTTACCATGTGTGATTTCAACAAAAATGTTTTAATAGTGTTCTTTAAGGCAGTAACTTCATTCTTTAAAACATGTTTTGGCATGTGTTGGAAAAGTATAAAGTAATGTTTTGTAGTTATGAAATGATTTTGTGGGTGTTTTGTGAAGAAAAGGGCTCATATGGATTTTTAGATATAAAAGTTGTGCATCTTGTGTTTAAATGTGGTTCCAAATGTGATCCCTAGGGTTTGGCCATGTTGTCCTTGAAACATGATTGTATGAGTGTTTGGATTCAATGGACCATTTAGAGTTTGTAAAAGAGGGTTGGTATTTATGTAGTTTGAATTCCCATTTAAAACATTTGTATACTTTCCGTTATTCGACTTAGAACTTATAAATGAACATGGGTTCACATTGGTGAAAGCATCGTTTGATGGTTTGTCTAGGCACATTAGTATAAAGATGATGTTTTTATTGAAATTGGTTTCTATGTTTTTTTGTTATATGGTTGAATGTTGTGAACTAAAATTCCACTTGTATTGATTATAGAAAATAATTTATTTTCTTTTAAGAATGTACCCAACCATCATTTTAAGAAGATTATTGAAATGATTTTGATATATGTAGGGCGTGATGGACTGATTGGAACCATTGATTTTATAATTTGAATATGTGATATAAGGATGCATATTTTTTTTTGGAACCTATAATGGGGGATTTACCTTTATGGATAACCATATAGAGTGTCCATGTTTGTGTTAACCCAGTGTCGTGATGGCTGGTTAGGTGAGTCATTTTTGCAGGGGCCTCCCACATACACATCATTGTTATTACAAATATGGGTTCCTAGTTTTCTTTTAGAGGGTATAGGTATAGTTTCTTTCCAACCCCTATTATATGATTTAGTACCCCTGGTAGATATAGAGCCTATATGGGGAGGCACATTGTTTTTATCGTGAGGGTGACTAGTGGGTTATAGACTATGGGGATTCACCATACACTAGCCGGTTGTTCTAATGAACGTATATACAACAATATTATAGGGATGTTTTGGATCTCCTCAGATTACATTATTATTTACATTTCTTGTTTACATTCAATTTTACAAATTTATTTCGTACATTCACTATTTACCTATTTTATTTTGGCACTAATTTGGTATCATTTGACATGGATTTAATTTATAAAAGGTAGTTGGTTTTGGAAATTATTTGTCATTGTGTTGGATTTTAAATTGGGAATGTGATGTTTCTTCTTTTTAAAATTTGAAAGGTGTATTTTATATATATATATTTCAATCTAAGGTGTATAGACTGTTCTGGGAATGGGAACTTTTGGATTTTGTGGTTGATCCTTTGAACTCCGTCCAAATATTTTAGCGCTCATGCATTATTTATATTTTCATATTTAGGTTGAACTTTTTGATCAATTTCTTGGTCCAACATCTCAGTGTTAGAACCAGCTTGGTTTTGTGTTTGGTTGAAACTAAGACGTTCTAAAAATAATGGGTTGAAGCAGTTCGGTTTTTCCTATTTATTTTCCATCATTTATAGTGGTATTCTATATTTAACACTTTATTTTATTTTTTGAAATTCATTTTTTTTAGATTTGTTTCATCTCATTTTGTTTTGTATATTTATCTTATCATGTTTTTAGGAAAATACTCATTCCCATTGGTTCTATATTTGATACCTGACCCTGGTTTCTATCCGGGGGGGATCAAGAACACCCCTTGGGACATGTTGTAGACCGGCTCAGGTGACCAGTACAGGGTAGTCCAAGGATGGTTAGTGAAAAATTCATTTCCTTATTACTATGTTATTATCTCATGTAGTATTCTATTTCCTCCATCATTATTCATGTCTTATTAACTAAAAATATTAATGAAATAATTTATTATTATGATATTCAATATGTTGTGTATTCTCATTATCACATTCTCATACCCTTATTCTCATGATAATGCTTACATGTCATACATTTTAACCCTTACTAAGAATATGTGCTCACCTATTTTTATGTTTACATTCACATGCTAAGATGATATGTAGTATATATGATATGTTTAGGAAGGTTGATAGTCATGATAAACCTAGTGGGAGGGGATGTAGATTTCATATTTACTAGTGTTTATATTTTTTTAATTACAAGGAAACTATAATAAAATTATATTTGGGAATATGATTGTATAATTTGTTTTTCATTACATAAAATATATATATTTATAAATTAAAAAACTCCAGGGCCTCAATATTTAGTCTCAAAGAGAAGTACTAATCAACCTTTGGAATATACGATGATAAAGCATTAGTGTGATCCCTAGGAATAATTGTAAGTTTATAATATGTGATATATATAAGGATGGGTTCAATTATGATGAAACGTATAGGAAAATTAATAGAAATATTTTTAAATAATTGATAACATGGTTTCACTGAAATAAACACCAATATTGATACAACAAGTGGATGTGGCTCGGGCATAGATGTACTAAGTTGTATCAACTCCCAGACCGTGTATTGGGCCTGACTCAACATAACCTAGTACATGAAAATGGTCCTTGTTATACACATATAATTCCACAATATATGGATATGTGTTGAGAAATTTAAAAAATATTCAGGATCCATCAAGAATAATTAACACAAATGTTTGCATCGAATAACCTATGATAAACCTACGGTGTCATTGATTAAATAATGTGAAATAATTTCGATATCCCATAAGTGATTTTTCATGATTATGTGGTTCCTCAATATGGGAATCCTTTCATAATAAGTGATTTATAGTTTTAGTCAACAATATTAATATTATGGAAGTAGTTTAACATTGAAAGAAGTATAAATTTTGTCGATGATTAGTGAAATTAATTGATCATTGGAGTAATGGAGTTTTTAATCTTCCATAATTATTTATCAATGAACAATAACAAAAATGTGTTCCTTAACAAACTCATAGGCTCTACATATAATATAAGGTAGGATCATTGAAATTTTAGGTAATGGAGACTATGTGGGAGAGAAGATTCTACCTCTTTTGCGTCAAGAATATTGAAATAATCACTGATGTTAATTACTTAGAGGGATTAGAATAGATTTTTACTATGGATAATAAATATATGAACATGTTATAACAAATGAAAAATGAAATCTTCTACTCATGAAATTGAAGAGAATATTGGCCTCTGTAAGACATCGGTAATAGTAAAAACCATCATAGGTGGATTCCATGGTAATTATGGAAATCAATTTCCTAAGTGGAATGATCCCGTTGAAAAATATCCTAGCATTATTTTTACTAATTATTTTGATTATGATGATGAGACTAAAGTGGAAATGTGAAAGGAAAAGGGAATTATGTACGTGTATGTGGTATTTTTCATAATTTATACAGATGAAGTGGAATAATTATGGATTTTTTGTGTTCATATTGAATAATTATGGTGAAATATACATGGATTGTTTCTTTTTTAGGATTTGTAAAATTATGTTGAATTTATATGATGAACTGGAAAAGTTTTTTAATGGAAAGGTGTCATTTTGAATAATGTAATATAACAATTAATATGGTCTTTATGTTGATATAATGTTGTTTGGTTAATGATATGATAAATATGATTGTCTAAATTGGATGGTATTGGTTACCATATAACATATTAAAGACTTATTTACAAGTGGTTATTATATCGTTGATGAGGGTAAAAAAATATATTTTAGGAATATATCAAATATAATTTTCAATAATAAAACATGATGTTTTCAATAAATAATGGTTCGTTATTCAGATTATTACCTTACATAAAGGGAATACATGATAAAGGTATTACCATATTTGGTATGTGACAACCAAATGATACTTCATAACATAGCGGGAATCAATGATAAAATATTTATTAAAAATTAAGTGACCGTATTTTTTTTATTTTTGACATCCATATCTATAAATGGTTAAATGTATAACAATTTATTGAATGGGTTTTTAATGTATTATCTCTCCACATAAAGAATAATGAATCATTGACAACTCATCATAATTTTCATTGTGATTACAACACATTGAATAAACCAATATTCTATTTATGGATATCATAATATCTTAATTCTCCAAGAATATAAAAATCACATTAATTTTGGAGGATAATAGTTTTTGTGGATGTTGATCAAGGCACAACAAATGGTTTGGTTGTCCTGAAATAATGTAAGTATATAGTTTCATTAAAAAAATTTATCTTTAGGAAAAAATATCTTGGAACCAAATATTTTCTCCCAATACCGCCATTTCAAATGAATCAAATTTTCCATTAGGACATCTCATATTTAATTAATTGTGATTGTTGACTTTTTTCTAACCTTGTTCTTTATCACTATAAATTAGAGATTGATGGATAGATTTATCTTCCTTGTTAGAGTATTCACATCCCGCATATGTTCTCCTATATGGAAGGTTAGTTATTAGTTATTGTGGGAAAATATTATGTTTCTAACATACTTATTTTAAAGTTTGTTTAAATATTTATTTCATCTATATGGGGTTTTATCAATGTCACATTCAAGTATATAACCTCAAAAAACCTAGATGATAATCCAAGTGGAATTTTATTTTATGGGAGGTATAATATAACACCACTGAAATTTGTGAAATATTTTAATGAATTTGACTCATATTATATAGATATTTTTCATTTCATAAATCAAGATAAGTTTTATTAATTAAACTTTTTATGTTTTTATTGAGTTCAATGAAACACCATATTATTATTGTGCTACACGCAACACCAAGCACATAAGGGAATATAATATATTGACACTAAACAAAATACTTAATATATTAAAATGATTTGATGTATTATATATATATATAATTTAACACAATACCATGTGATCATGAGTCGCTTGAAAAAATGAGTTTCTTCAATGACTAATTGCATGCATTACTGAGTCTTACTAAACTAATATATATTTTTGAATTATTATAAATTAATATAATTTGATATAAATTTTTTTTCAAATTAGAAGTAATGAATATTACTAAATAAAATTTGAAATTAATTGGTTTACAAACGTTATAAATTGAACTCATAGGTTAAAAATTAAATAGAAATGGATTTTACAACCAATTGAATAGAAATGAAATATTTATTTAAAAAACTGTATTTATACTCCCAAAGTTATTTTTCCCTAATAAATTAAATTAATTATAATTAGATAATGATTTAAATTAATTATATATTTTATATATTAAATAAAATATTTTTAGTAATCATCCAAAATATTTGATAAGCATAAGATAAGAAAAAACCCAATATTTCTCAAAAGAATAAATATTTTTATAAAGGTAGTTTTACCGCATTTTAATGTAGAAAATATATTAAATCAATTTTTTTGAATATTTATAAATGTTATAGGTTATCATTTACATCATATTTTAATGATAATAAAAAAATAATCTTTCAGTGATTTTTTGGTGTTTTCTATGAAGTTTCATTTTTAATGAATAGTGAGAAATTCAGAATATTAATTCAAACATTATTTTTCATCTAATCTATTTTATTATGTTAAATTATATTTAAAATTTCTATTAATGTAAAACTATATAATTTATATATCATTTAATACAATTTAGGTCACCAGAATCAATCTAACATTGAAAATGACTATTAAAACATAACAACATTTGGAACATTTTGTGTTTAAAAAATATCATTATTGTCCGATAAGGGGGTTATATTTAAATTAATTTCTACCATTTATGTACAATCCTGAACCCAAATGTCCAAAATCCATTGTAAAATACCCTTAAATTTGCATTATTACTTGGAATCAAATACCAATGGACAGATTAATTTTATTTTCTTTGTATGAACTTTCTATACCTAATAAAAGAATAATATAATTACAATATTATATTATTCAATTAGATAATGGTGAAATGATTCCATTAAATATTTCATTTTACATATTTCATTGTAAATATTTTGAAATCCTATGTAAGGAACCAAATAAGGGTTATCTAAAATACATATTAAGGGTAAATAATATTGTAAGAAACAATGAAGCAATTGGATTAATTCAACATAAAAAGATAACGAATTGAACACATAAGAAAAGTAATCAATAGTCTGAATGATATGTGAATAAAATACGACTAAAATTTAATTAAAAAAACATTTGATTCAAATATATATGTGAGTCAAAATCAATATTTGATGTACATTGATGAAACAAATTACATTTCCCTAATTAAAATATAATGAAATTCCGCCATAGATATTCCAATGAAAAATATCATGGATAGGTAATAGATAAATGAATCAAATTGAAGGAAATGATAATTTTTTCTCATCTTGTCTATGGATCATAAATAACTATAGTATCCAGGTACATCCTATATAAAATTTAAAATTAAATATGGAAACCCATTTAATATTAGAAAAATATTTTTCTCTTGAGAACATATTGATGAATTAAAGAGCTACATATATATCATGCTCCACCCATCATTGCATTTTCAAAGCATTCATCATATCGAGTAATCTATTTAAATAATAAGTAATTTTCTTTATCGAATAATCATTATGAATTAGGGATATATATTTTTAAATATTACATCATATAATCATATAACATTCAATGTTATAAGTCTAGGAAAAAATTTATATAGTTCAAAAAATATTCATATTTATGCAAGATGATATGGATACATGGGGGAAATTCCATAATAACTGAATATAGGAAATTGAATATATCAATAGAAAATAATGGAATCAGGGTGGTGAAATGGATTAATATACCAATACTAGTCAATCATAAAACATCTGGGGTAAGAATAATGATGATATCGATACACAATATCACATTTGGTGTAGAAATTATGGGTGTATTCATTGATAAATCAAAATACAAGAATTTTTTTTTAAAAATAATTCTAATGTACAATTTCATTTTTATTTTGAAACCCCTTTTAAAATATCAGTCTTTGAAATTCCCTTAGAAAAAATTTTATATAAAAAAACCAATCAAATCATGGAAATGTAGTTTAAAGAAATATAGATCGGTAAATTTGTACATGATATATAGGGTAAAATTAGTATTTCTGTTTAACGGTAAATGGTTATGAAAATATATTGTTGGAAATGAAATATGAATATTCATTTGAAAAACTCTATAAATGAAAAAATTTGTGAAAATATTTTTAAAATATAATTTTTATGTGGTTCAAAATATTTATAATCTTTTTAATGGAAAATGGGTTTTAAACGAAATTTTTTCTCTAACTAAAGCAAAGAATGAATTATGATTTTCATAAAAAAATTCTAAAACAATTTGAGTACCAAAGAGTTTAAAAATGCTATTATTACTATAAAATATTTATTAATGTATATTGTAGAATAAAATTTATGTTATTTTATTGAATTTTCAAATAATTTAATTTCATTAAAATTCAATTGTAAACAACCCTAAACAAAATGTAACTGTAAAGAGTACCCATGAAGAAAAATATAATGTTGGATTGAAAATCATTCAATTAAAATATTATGTCCATCAAATTTAAATCCAAATATATAATTATAAATGCATAAAAATATATTCATTTTCATTATACACATAATAATATGATTTTAAGGATAGAAAATAAGTAATATAACCCAATGAAAAGAAATTGTGTAGTAAAATGTTTTTCCACTTGTAACTATTAACTAAAATCCCATTATATAGAGGAATTAAATTTGAAACTCAATATATAAGGAACAATGAATAAATCATTATAATATATGAACATTTATTGGTATTTACAACATATTTAAGAGATATGGTGCAAAACAATATAGTTATTTTTTTAATATAATTTGAAAAATCACAAAATGAACTGATATTGAAATGATTAAAATTAGAAAAGTTCTCAAGGAGAATAATCATTAAATATTCCAATTTACGTCATACAATTTTTTAAAAATTAAATCATAATCCCCATGAAGGAAGAAAATTAAACAAAACTTATATTCTTATGAGAATAATGTTGTTCATGATATAAAATTTCAAATGGATGTATATACATCCTATAAATGAAAAATAATATAGGACTACAAATAATCCTTAATAGAATATACATTGAAACCAAATCCCTTACCTTGACTATAACATGTCACATATGCATTCACATTCTTGAGTAAATAACTAATATTAATTAATTATTTATTTCATATTTTTTTCAATGTTTTTTTATTTTACATATAACATTGTTGTGTACAGCTATATAAACAAATATTCTTTTGTTAATTATTTTGAAAAAAATTGGGTTATGCATCAAAAAACATTGGTTGGTCGAATGGGGTCAAAGGGATCATGATATAACATCTCCAGAATAATAATCATGACATAATTATTATATTTATAAAACAAATTATAATTTTAGAAATTATTTTTAAATATGGTTTCAAAAAATTAATTAACATTAAAATCATAGAGATGGAAGGTCGTACGTACATAGGAGAAACATTCTCAATTTTCAATGATCTTTTTGAAAATATGGAAAGTATAATTATATCAATAAATAATGATCATTAAATCATAAATAAAATTATCTATAATCATATATATTTGTATATATAATTATTATGATGTAAAATGAATCACATCATGTCAAGTATGCAGTAGTTCACATGACCATAAACAACGTTATGATTTTTTATGATTGTGAAAGGGTAATAAACTAAATTATATTTACTATATTTAAATATTGTTCATTATGTTTTGAAGATAATATATTATATTCAGTTTCACAAATTTTCAATTAAATTCACCATTTTTATATTCCATGATTCATGTGAGTGAATCACATTACTTTTAAGATGTAGTAATCAATACTTAAACAAAAATGTTATTGTATTCCCAAAAAATATTGTGAATTAAGATTTATGTCCCAAAAGAATTAATAAAGTTAAAATAAATTATTAATATCAGATATTACATATATAAATAGATTTTTCATCATAATTACCACCATGATAGGTTGCAAATGATCAAAACAAATAATCATACCCTACGGACAAATTTCACTGTATGCCTAAATTGTATATCGGTTACCCATTAGTTGGAAGTTTGATTATGTTTTGGTGGAGCCCCTTACATAACAAAATCTAAAAACACTTATTATACTATTTTTTTATATAATCAGTGAAAAAATATAGTTTATGGAGTAGATAATGTAATAAAACCACATAGCATGAGGTAAGGTGTTTCCTCTTATTAAGGTAAATCTTGTAGGTTTTCACGAATGTGATTTCTTAAATTTCATCCTTCCAAAGGAGAGTATTATAGTAAAGGGGGTCGATTTTAGAGATATATATATATTTAGATCATTTGTTATCCAATGATTATTGAATGGTGTGATTATGTTGGTCGAGATGAGGCATGTTTATAGAGGGGGAGTAGTAGAACTATTGAAAATTTTGGGAAAGAGAATTCCACATAAACGGTTACGCTGGAATGTGGATCAAATAGTTGTAAAATTTCAATAAAAGTGTGGATATGATGTAAATTTTTCAAAAAAAAATCATCTTTTACATGTTTTTATGTCATTTGGGCCCTTAATATTATAGTTTTGTTCCATATTAAACTTAGTTTTAAGTGAATTGATCTGATTAATTTTAATTGCATTCAATAATATTTTAGTTCAAAAAATGATTAGAAATTATTTTACACTATAAATTTATCTGATTCAAAATACGGAATCCATTATTTCAATATTTCAACAACATGTGTGTTAAAAATTTATTTTAATATAATCTTGATGATGGGATGACATTGTGGGGTTTTAAAATTAGAAATGTCTAATAGTTTGTTATGTTTTTACAGTCAATTTTGTAGTGAAAATGATTCCAATGGCCAAAATTTTATCAATTTATAAATTATATTTATAATTAATTTTTAAATCATCTTCAAAACATAATTTAACCTCATAAAAAATTTATATGACAAATCAGTTTTGAATTAAAATTTTGATTTTTCATTATTCATTAAAAAAATAAACATCATAGAAAAATATAAAAAAATTACACTAACCATATTTTAATGATTGTCTTTAAAATATAAATTTTCTTTTAAAATAAAATCTTATTATTTTACATAATTATTATTTAAAATACCTTCTCCATTAAAATGATATGAATGTGTTAGAAAAAATAAATAGTATTTTATATGTTAAATTGGATTTGTTATTATATTTTATTAAACTAATATATTAGATAAATATAAAAAATATTTTGGTGAATATAATATATATACATATTACGTTAATATCACTCTATTTATAATTAATTTATTTTCTTCAGGTTAAATAGCATTGTGAAAATAAAAAAAATCTATAAAATATTTTATTTGTTTTCAAATTGTCTCTTATATTGACTTTTATTAAATTTTTTACCAAGGAATTAGTTTTATAAACTATATATTATCATAAGTAATATAATAATATTCATAAAGGATATTTTTTATTTTATTATATTAAATAATAATACTTTAAAAATATATTATTTTTTTGGTTAAACTCAATCATCCGTGTAACAAAAAAGATTGATAAAACTCATTGTTGTGTACAACGTACTATTTCACATTATTTCATGAATTAAAAGTTATAAAATTTATGTAATTTATTTAAAATAATAAATATATTATATTTTTTTATATTATATTCCCATAGAATCTTTGTTTTTCATTTCTCACAAGCCATCAAATATAATGTTCTGAATTAAGTATTTTCAAGTCCTTACATTCAGTTCACCTTAATTAAATTGATTCATAAAAACATAAAATCATTGTTTGAAAAAAATTTGATTACATAACTTATGTTTGAAATACTTAATCGTGAGAATGAATAAAAAAATAACCTCTAGGAAACACAGAAGGATGTTTATAAAAGTCCCATGGAATATCAAATAACTAGGTCTCTAAATAAAAGAACAGTAGAGGAATATAGAGATACATACATGGATGATGAGAATAAATATTTATAATGAGTGATTGAAATCATAAGTCCCAAAAAAAGATCAATATAAATTAGAGATTCTAGAATTCATAAATGATCAATTACGTAGAATACAATTGGTTCATCAACAAATAATGTATTATGATAATTTTTTACGTTCATTTTCCAAATGTTAAAGAAGATGTGGAATATTACATAAATCATAGATTTTAATTTCATATAAAATGTCCCATATTTTTTTTGTACATATATAAAATTATAACTCGTCCATTATATCATGAAAAGTGTATCTCAAAATTATCATTGATTCTTAATTAACTAAATGACATATTTAATAGATTTTATATCCCATAAAAGAATGTAATGTATAACTATTTTTATCTATAAATTTTATAAAACTAATATAGGTAATACATTAATCTATAAACCCTAATGTTACCATAGAGATTAATCATTCATATTTATTCATCAAATTGAATAACTAAAAATAATGACAGTTTAGCTAGGACAATGTGTAGTTCAGTGGTTGGCGTTAAACCCTTATCGTTCATCGATCAAGGGTTCAAGTCTTATTTCCTTAAGGGATTTGATGGTTTTACATCTCTCGTAAAAGTTATAAATTTCTAAAACCATGTTAATATAATTTCACAAATAAATATGAAGTATAACCTGGAAATATGGTTAATAGCTAAATTGCCTTTTAACTATGAGTTTCAACATAACCCCAATTCAAAAATACTTATTCCACTTATTTCTGTATAGTTTCATCCATTGTCTAGGGTGAATCTATAATATTATTTCTAGGATTTGTAAATCAATAAAACCTGTGATAAATATATATCAACTTATGTTTAACCAAGGTTATTCATTATTTAAATCCATTATTTTTTTTTGTAATGGATATGTAAATTTTCTTAAACATATAACCTAAGTGTGTCATCCTAGGTGAATAGTAAGGCCCACTTTCATGTACTAGGTTACACATAGTCAGGATTGAAAAAAAGATTTATGTTGTTACTAATATGTACATATGTTATAGAACACCTCCAACTTGTAGTATCCAGAAAAGGATGTATTATATGAAATCCCCCATAATTTGTATATCACCAAATCATTATTATGTTATTCAAAACATATCCTAAAATATTAAAATAAGACTGTTTTCTCTTACTGATGTTTTCTAATATGTAGTTCCGAATGTTTCTACTAAAATTAAATTGATACCAAATGTAGAAACTGAATCCCAGAAATCCTGTTTCCTTTGTCAACTACCATTACATTTTCCAGATTACAATTAATCAAATCTAAAGCACAGACCAATTTATTAGTTCTGGAATACCAAATATATAGATGAAAAAAGAATGTTATTTTTTACTTTATTCCTAAATTAAATTTAGGACAATTTCATCATTCTATATAGTGTATCCTTGTATATCATTCATTGTACACTTATTAGAATCTCAGGAAAGGTAAACATAATATGTGTGAGCGTAAATGATCAGTAAGGGTAATGTATAGAGGAAGAAATATTAAATCAATAAGAATAAATAAACATGTAATGGTAAATAATTTAACACACATGATAAGTAATCAATATTATAATAAAAAAGTAAATAAACAATAAGGAATGGTAAATAGAAAACACATTCCCTTAAAATAACTAGATAATGAAAATTGAATATAGAAATGTATGAAGCTGAAACAAATTCCATTTTACCAATGGAAATTGACTAAAATATATCCATAGATATGTCGATGTAAAATAAAATGGATATATAGTAAATAATTGAATCTAAATGAATGGAATTATTAATTTTTGGACATCATGTTTAAGGATCAGGAAAAAAATACTGTTGAGATCCATCCAATAAAATGTTTTAATGTTTGGAAAGAAAAACATTTAATTTTAACTTATTATTTTTCTCATGAGAAATTTTTCACACATCAAGGATTTTTTTAACTTCTGGATCAACATGTCACTATATTTACAATTAATCCATCACATAGACTAATCTATTTAATTAATAATCAATATTTCTAATCAAATATCTATATTGAATAAGGGATGCAGATTTATCAATATTTTCTTAAATATTCATATAACCATCTATGTGAATAGCTAATGAAATATGATATGCATTTCAGAAATAATCATTTCCATGAAAAATGATAAGGATTATTATGGTAAATTCAATGTCAAATGATATTATGAAATTTTATTTTTCATGGGGACTAAATGGAATCCAGGAAGTGAATTTTATTACTATCCTTATCCAAATAAATGTAAAACCATCCATAGGATGAATAATATAGGTATCAATACAACAAATCCAAAGTGGAGTATAATTAAATGGTTGTTGTCTTAGTCGAATTGAAATACTATAAAATATATTTTTAAAACATTAATTAGAAAAATATCACTTTTATTTAGAAAAATCCATTTGAAAAAACTTATCTTTAAAAATATATTTTAAAAGAAACTATTAAAAATTTCACATTTTAAACATGCAATGGATTCCTCAATGAAATGATGGCTGGTAAATCAATAAATTCTATATTTGTTAAAAAGAAAATTCCTTCTACATTGTAAAATTATAATAAAATTCCTTGTTTTTAATGGAAAAATATGATCCCTTTTAAATCATGGGTAAAATAAAAAAAGAGAAATAATGAATTTAAGATATCTTTTTTAAAATGTTAAAAACATTTTGGTAAACATATTATTAACAACATTTTTAAGAGAAAACTGGGTTTCTAACTTAAGAGATGATGATTGCTAAGTTTTCATATAAATAATTTCTAAACCATTTTTAGTACAAAAGAGTGGAAAATGGAACTATTACATGAAAAAAGTGATCAATAACCATATGAGAATGAAATTTAGGGGTATACTAAGTAAAGATAAATTAAATACCTATAAACTAAATTATAGTGTAAATACCCAATAAAAATTATATTGTATGGTAAACCCTAGGAAAACATTTATCATGTTGGAGTGAGAATGAATCAACAAATAGATTTTGTGTTTCAACTATAAATCCCCATATAGAAGTTGAAATAAAAAAATATTTAGTAAAATTATTTATATTCATCATCCTAAAATAATTTCGGAAAATAGGAAGTAATTTAACCTAATGAAAATAAATTAGGATAAAAAATCATTGTCCTCTTGGTAACTCTTATCTTAATTCCCCTTGGATGAAAAAAATCAAATAGAAACTCAAAATATCAGGAATAATTAATGAACCATGATATTATATGACAATGTGGCAGTATATACACCACATATAAGAAAGAAGGTTCTAAAATATAATTTTATTATTTCATGATAAATACAATAATCAAAAAAATGATGTGAAATTGCAATGACAAACATTACAAACATTATCGAGGGGAATAAACATTAAACAATACAATGTGTCCCATTCCACTATGATTGAATCATAAAATACATGAAGGATTAATGATAATGAAACATATAATATCATGAGAATAAATATTTTCATGATATAACATTCAAAATGGAGTTATAAGACTCTATAAAAGAAACATGGTGCAAAACAACAAATAATTCTCAATGGAATGTAAATTTGAGGTAAAACTTATTACCTCATGTCTGACCTGTCTCATGTGACATAATACTTCCAAATTCTGAATATATATTAATTATTTAAATTCATTATTACGTATTACATGTTTATAAATACTTTTAGTCCAATTATTTTTATGTTGTATATTACTACATAATCAATTATGATTACGTCGGTCGTTTTGATCCAATTTAGGTGAAGATGTCAAAAAAATATTGTAGGTAAACTATAGGAATAAGGGTCAGTATATAACATCTCTATAATCATAATAATGATATAATTTTAATATTTATATTTTAATTATTCATTTAAAATCAATCATTATACATGGTGATGAATAACTAATCAGCATTACAATCATGAATACGAAAGGTCATATATAAGCATTAGTAACATTTTTATTTTCCAAAATCATTTTAGTAAGATGGATGTATCATTATATAACTATATAATGATAATTATATCATAAATATAATATTATTTAATCATCATTACTTATATATAAAATTATTATGATGTAAAATTAATCATATCTTTTCGGTTAGGTGGTTGTACAAACGTCCACAAACGTCATTATAACTTTTGATGTGTGTTAAAGGGTAATAAAGAAAATGATATATATATCATATTTAGGGAAATTTAATTAATTCATTAATAAAATATATATTTTTCATATGTCACATATTTTTAATGATAATAATCCTTTATACTTTCAATGTATCTTGTGATAGAATCACATCGCTTCTAAGAGGCGGTTGTCCACAATTCCCCAATAAATGGAATTGTATTCCTAAAAAATGGATTTCACAAATATATGTGTCCTAAAAGTATTAAATAAGTATATATAAATTAAAAATATGAAATATAATTTATATAAATATTCTTTCCATCATAATTAACACTATGGTATATGGTAAATGAATAATGAATAATTATCTCCTTGTGAGGTTATAGTTTACAGTACACATAATCAAATGGTCATTACCCATCAAATGAAGTATGTGTGATATTTGGTGTAAAAATTAAATAAAAAAATACCTATATAATTAAAATATTTGTTTTTTTATAAAATAGTTGAATAATTATAAATTAGGGACTGGATAGTGAAAATAAATCTAAAGAACATGATGGACGCTGTTTTCTCTTATTCGGGTAACTATTTTTGGATTGCACCAAAGGGGTTCCTTGGATTGATTAAATTCAAATATGAGTCTTCAAGTATTATGTTATAATTTTTTAGTATATTTTTTGTATGATTTGGGTTGATCCTATGTAGTATGATAGGTTTGAGGATGTAGGATGAGGGGATGCCTTTTTACAGTGGAGGAGGAGTGACCCACTTGTAAATTTTGGGAATGAGAATTCCTACAGCATTTTCCCCAGGCAATATGGATCCAATAATGTTAATATATAGATACTAGGGATTATAGGTTCTTTATTAGTCCATAACATGGCTCTTGGACAGGGGTATTGGTCATTTTGGACCTTAAGATTAAGGTTTATTATATTATCATGTTTATTTTTACCTGAATCAGTATGATTAATTTTTTTACATTCAATATTTTTTTTTAAAAATGAATGTTGACTTTTTTAAAACATATAAAAATTTGGTTATTTCAAATATGGAATTCGTTTTTCAAATTTAAAATTTTATAAGAGGATGAAATAATATTAAATTTAATCCCTCATTGGGGAAAAATGTGGGGTTTTTATGTAAAAACCTCCAATCATTTTATTATTTTTTATATTAAATTTAATTGTCTAATTGATTAAAATTAACTAAATTGGATTAATTTATAAAAATTTATCTTATGAATATTATAAAAAAATTAAATTATAATATTTCCTTACAAATTAAATATAAGAAAATGTAGCTTTGAATTAAAATCTAGTAGGTTTCACCATTTAGTAAAAAAGTTAAGAACACAGATAATCAAAAAAATCATTTAAATACATTTTTGTGTTTATAAATAAATAAATATGTTTATTTTGAGATATAATATCTATTAAAGTCCCACAAATTAATTTAAAATATGTTACTTATTTATATGATGTAATAGTACCTTAATAAAAATATTGTATTTTATGAAAACAATTGGAATTTTTCTTATATCATGTATGTTAAATATATTAGTTTATATGAAATATATTTTAATGAATAAAATATATGTATGCAATTATTATCTAACACTAATTGAAAATATTTTTGACTATTATGGTAAAAAAACATTACAAGAATAAAAATATTTATCGATAAAATATTACCTTTATTTCCAATTGGATCGTATATTTATTCCTTATTAATTTCAAACCAATGATTTAAAATATTAAATATATTATACTATATCATGATATTATATTCCCTTACACACATGCTGATGTGTGTCATACACGCCATCAAATAATTTGTGACTAATTTAGTTTTGTCTAGGTGTTACAATATTTATGAATGGAATTTTTAAATATATAGTCCATATGTGGAATTGAAAAAATTCATAATTTATAATAATGTGAAATTGGTTTTTTTACAAATAATATTATTGAATAAAATAAAATTCTTTATAGTGATAAATGCGAAGGTAAACAGAACAAGGGACTAAACATTAAACTTATGCCTGAAAATGCCATAGAGACTTGTTCAAAATCAATTGGTTAACCATATATTAAACCTATATATAATTTCAATGAAATTGGTACATTTTAGGATGAATATTCAGTATAAATACAAGGGTGTGATTATCATTTCCAAAACATTCAAGAGTGCCACTCCACATTCACTATAAATAGAACCCCCTCTTCCCAATTACTCAAACCTCTAAATCCACATTGGATTGAGAAAACTCCACCCAAATATATTTTAAAGATACCTATCCACATCATATTAGATTCCCCTTTGTATTAAATACATGCAAGAAACCCTTTGGTGGAAACCGAATGTGATTCTTGAATAAGAGGAATCAATCTTCCACATACTGATTAGTTTTATTTCTTTATACACTATTTCAATTATATATATTAAATAGTTATATAACAACACCAATATCATAAATACAATTAAAATTTTTTACCATAATTTTTTGTCAAAAACTTACGAAAACATCCATGTCATGGGTAACAAACATATGTGTACAGTGAATTAAGACCTCACAAAACGATGATTAATCGATTCTTCCATCACCAACATTCATTGTCGGGAATTTTTATCTAAAAATTACTTATGTATGATATATATTATATTTATTATTAAACTATAATGATTTTATTATTTTATAAAACATTCCTTAATTTATACAATCTTTTGTAAATCGTATTTTTTTAAGGAAGCGTAGACGATTGAATCCTCAAAAAAGTGTGATTCATTCACATATTACATGGAATGTGTTATGGATATTTTTTGTGATAATAAATGATATATATAACATAATACTTCTATTTCACAGAAATAATATACATTAATGTACTTTGAATGCTTTATTTCATTATGTTGATAAAACAGAAAAACCACTCATGTGTTCATACGACCTTCTGTCTCCATGAACTATGTATAAAATTTTCTATTTATATATTCTATAGATTATTATAAATACATATATTACATATATATTATATTTATATAATTATTTACATTCATGATGTAATTAATTCATAATCTAAGTAATATGACCAATAATAACTAGTCAAAACATGTATGAAGAACAAACTGGATATCACCCGAAGAGAATCATTAACATAAAATTGTTAATATGAGGGTAATATAAAGTAATAATAAATTCATATATGTAATTAGATATAATAATATTTTTTAGAAAGACATGATAAAAAATAATAAATTTATTATGCTAGAGGATTATAAGAGTATGACTGCAATCAATATATAATGCAAGGGAATATCATATCATTTTTATGAAATACATGCCTTATCCACCTCTCATTTCAATTTGGAAGTGTGTATAAAGACCATTAATGTATTTGGATATTATAATAGATTATTTTATGGGTATTTAAATATAAATTTTAGGATATTTATTTTAGTGTATTTATGGTTCAAATCATTAAAAAAATTTCATGTAATTTTTTATGAATATTCCTTCTTTGAGACTAATGTATTTTTATAAAAATTGGTTCTTTAAAGATCTGAATATTATTTAAATTGAATGGTTATATAGTTAATCCCATTACTTCTCAGGATATTTTATGATCAATGTATTTTCACATTTTTACATGTGGTGTGATATTCTATGTTACTAAGAGGTAATTGTGTATTGAAAAAATCTCACCATTTTTTAATATTGTTTATTATTTTTCATTCATTGATGGAATCTCACGATACAAATTTTAGGAAATGTCATGAAATTCTTTGACCTATTTTCAATCAATATATAACCATGGAATGGTGCATGTTGTTTAGTTGTTGGTACTTAATATAATTACAAAATTTTATTATGAAAATGTTGATATATCTTTCATTTCGATCAGAAATTTGTGTCCTTTCAAGACCGAGTTTTATAAAAGATTTCTAAATTTTTTTTATCAAAATATTATGCGAATTATTTTCAATTATTCCATAATATGGTTTTAAATTTTATTTTGTAACAAAATTATTTTTATGATTTCAATATTTCATTATCGGTTTTTAATTCCATTTCCAATAAAATTTATTTTAAAATGTTTCAAGAATAATTTTTTAATTATCAATGTGTCTTCATAAAAAAAGGTTTTATGATAACATAACAAGATTATTTTATAATTATTTAAGGAACAAAATTTCAACATTATTCTGGAGTTATATATAAGGTTTCAATGTTAATTAAAATGAATTTTATTTCTATTTAATTGTTTATAGTTTATTTTTCATAGAAGAAATTATATTTTTATCAATAAATGGGTTTAAAGGATATTTTAAAATTATTTTACATCTATAAGGAAATTAATTTATGCTATTCATTACATTCATATTTATTATATAAAGGTCCCATTTATATTCTTTTTCATAATGGTTTTAATTTTATAGAATTATGTTTACAAAACACATTTTACAGTCTTCTGTTATAAATTTAAGAATATATTTCTCACTCTCAGATTATATGTATATGAAAACTTCTTATTTTTATAGGTTATGATTTTATGTAATGATTATGAAACCTATCTATTTTCTACATGTTATGATGATAATATTTTTATGATACCCATTTCATTTAATGGGTTATGATATGATTGTTTATGATCATGTGGATCATTTATGTATGATTACAGTATGATATAGATAAGATTTATTTCTCCCTCTAATGCATTAGTTAAATATTTAAATCACATGATATATACTAATATGGTCTTATTAGAGAACCTTGACCACTAATTTCTCTATGGGGGTGAACTATGACAACAATGATAGTATTGGGAGTGAACCCATAAAAATAAGATTACCATGGTAGTGAACTCATATATCTAATAAGTATATGGATGTAAACCATGAATACTAAGACGATATGGGGAGAGAACTCATTCTACAATGGAGACTATGGGATTGAACCATGACTAACAAGACAGTCTGGGGTGTGAACACTTACAACTAACATGGACATGGGAGTGAACCATGACATCCAAGATGGTATGGGAAGTGAACTCATACTACTACGATGTCCTTTCCAAATATTCCTTGACTGCTATTCAAATCATTTTTTCATGCTTATGTGTCTACAAATAAATCTATGTCTTATTCCTATGTAATTATCTCATGGATTATGTTGTTTATTCGTTTATTATTTATGTCTTATGAAAAAACAATTTTTATTCCATGATTTAAGATTTTGAACATTTAAATGAATGTAATGATATTCTAATGATACTATTCATGTTCTCATACCATTATTATAATGATAATTCATATATATTATCCCAATTTACTATAACTATGAAGATGAGCTCACACATTTTTATGTTTCATTTCCTAGTTCATGAAGATATATAGTATATATGATGTGTCTATGAAGGTTGGTAGTCATGAATAATATAATGGAAGATAATATAACTCACTTATGTACCATTGTTTATTTACCCATGTTTAAAAAATCACTAAACTAATACATTCATTAGGAATCGGTTTCTACAATGTTTTATCTATTCTGAAAATGTTATGTAATGATAATTTTTGAAATTATAGGGTTTCTATAATTGTGGTTTTATGACCCTAAAAGACATATCTACAAATATTCAGATTGAATTTGGTACTTCTTATAAACTATTAAGACGCATTCAGGATGTATTCGAAATATCATTTTACAATAAGAACAACAATATGATCACCTCTATTATGAATCATTGATACTAAGAATATTTCTGTAGTTTATACTTCGATGTGGTGCCCTAGCTACACCAATAAATGATGAGAAGCTGATAGTACACTTAGTACTAGAAGATGTGTTTCACATTCTGAGTGCCCATACTGATTTTTAGCCCAAAATACCCATCTGTTTCTGAGGTTAGCCCCAACCATAAGTAGTTGCAAATAGACATGGGTTGATGACAATGTTTTTCTATCTACTGAGAATATCATTAGATAATATAGGGGTATTAGTGGTTATCCTTCTACATGGTCAACAATATTATTTTTGGGGCTAGTTACCCAGTAAAATGGGGGGATTAGTCTTCCATGGAAACTGTTTGAGTGATTCTTTATATAGGAATTATTTGTAGATACAATGATAGAAGTATGTATCTCAGAGAATTTTCGCCATAAGTAGGGAAACAATATGGTTTCTAAGTATTCAATAATGATTATAAACCATTCTAGGTACTCTATGGATATAGTTCATGATTAGTTCTTCTAGGATCGAACATTACAGGGACAAATGCGTAGAGAAATCCCAGCTGGTGTTATCTCTCTATTCATTCCTACAAATTTTGGGGTTCTAGACTAAGATTTTGAGGTATTTGAGATTCATGGATAACAAGATACTACAAGTGGTTTCTGGTAGAGGGAAAAAAATAGCCGAGACCTTAGTAGAAGGGTCTAAAATCAGGCTTGTGGACCATTACCTCCATTACGTTTTAGGATGAGGTACCCTAAAAGAGGATCCATTGTTTTGGGATCAAAAGGTGGTTGTAGACATCCCAATGATTGGTTGTTATACTGATGTGTCTATATGGGATATCTTTCATGATATTTTCCAACAACTTATATGGCCAATAAAGATACTGTGGAAGGGCTGTAAAGGCATAATTGTCATTATGAGAAGACAATTCTATAGTGAGAAAGATGTGGAAGAAGTTTCAGGAGTGTAAAATGAGGTTTTAGTAACATTAACATGTAACGAAATCTACCCCCATGTGGTCCACATGTTCTCATGTAGCTAGACGATTGTGGTGGGGAAAACTCTAGTAGGTCGAAGAATTAATGAAATATGAAGAAAACGATGAAGAATACACAAAATAACATCCATGATTGATTTGAGGAATGATTGATGTATTTTATTCCTCATCAATATTCCATATAGATAGTGGTTATATTCAATATTTTCATTCCTCCGTGATTTTTCGAGACCTAAATATTCATGTTGATCCATTGGATAAACAATGGTGCTTGGAGAATCAGACTGGAGATGAATCATTGTTTACATTCTCTTGATAATAGTGTGACATAAACCATAGAGGTAGGATTTTCAATTAGATAACTTTTTTGAAGTGATAACGGCTTATGACGTCATAATTGTTATGGAATAGATATGAACAATTCATACCCAGATTGATTGATTTTGGATAAATATGCGGTGTTACTTTAGTAATGGTTCTACATTCCATTTGTCAACGAAATGGAAAACAAGACATTAGATGATAAATCCATGAATAAGATGGTTAATCTGATTTCTTACAAGTTGGATAACATGAATCATGGTGTAGTGGATGTTTTGATTTCCCAATTTAATGATGCGGTGTAGAGTATGAGGACGTTTTCCCTGAGGACATTCTAGGTTTACCCCACCAGAGGGATGGAATTATGAATTGATCAAAAAAATATGATGGTATTTATATCTTCTCCATCATATCAGATGGATCACATATAGATTCACAATAAAAGGACTATTTTGAGGAAATATAGAGGAAGGGATTTATTAGACCCATGGTTTCAAACTCGGAATTACCCATTTTGTTTTTCTAAAAGCTGAGTGGAATTTTTATGTTATGTGTGAATTACCTTTTCCGGAACTAGGTGTCAATAGATAGAATATATCCACTACTACATAACATTTTCCCCTTGATTAGTTTATATAGATGGAATGGTTCTTGAAGGTTAATCTCAGTACATTATATCATGAGTTTCAAGTATAGGATTAGGTTATACAATTGATGGAATTACTATTACAATACAATCTCTATGAGATTGTGGCAATTAACTTTGGCATGATGAATTCCTATCAGGGTTAATGGGACCAATTTACTAGATCATTTATGATTTCATAGAATGGTTTTTGGTAGTCATTATCCCAAATATCCTTGTGTATTCATCATCTAAGAGAGAGTACGTCATACACTTTATGATGGTTTTGGATGTACTCTTATAGAAGATGATTTAGAGAATCATCTAGTAGTGCTACTTCTAGAATCAGGAAGTCCACTTCCTAGGATATGTTATCTCGGTAGATGGAGTAGTAGTTGTCGCAACTTCAGTCAAGGTTATTCTATATTCGGAGCATCTGAAGATTATGATGGAGGTGTTGATATTCAATGATTTTTTATTCTAATAAAGGAGATTAATACCAAATTTATCTAGGATATCAAAACCCATTAAAATTTTCTCTAAAATTTGTTACCATTCTTGTTGATATAGTGGATCTTGTAGAATTTCTGGCAGTTAAGGCATTGCTTGAGGAGGGAAATAACATTGATATTCTTATATGAGGTTGTAAATTACATATCTTTCTGTGATTCAATAAGAATCTAGATTGGTGGTCTTCTGATATTGTGTCATTAAGTTATTTCCTATGGTTCAAATTATTTAGGATCACATGGGAAGAACTATATAACCAATAATATTTTCTTTACATCGGGGTTATTCGCACTAATTATTTGTTGACACAACCGACCTATTGAGTAGTTTATCATCTGTTTTAATCACTAGAGTATCAAGTTTATATTCTATATGAAGGTTCTTATCTTGAGATAAAGTCAATGCCTAGAGTTTGTCTAGATTTATGGCCTACAGATTTCCTATAAACCTATGATGGGATATGTGGTAGAATATGATCTTATTAGAAGATATTGTTCATAGGTTCTAAAAGATAAAATTGATTAATTTTCCTCTTTGTTGATATCTATTATGGGTGGTGATGGGGAATCATACCACCATTCGATAGTTTTCCTCCTTTTCTCATGTAGGGAGTTAGGGAGGAACAATATGTGGATACTAATAATGAGACCCTACATACTCATATCTCACATAGACATGATAATGAGGTATTTTATGAACATGGGTGCATATAGTTCTCTCTAGAGGACACATGATGGTCCCAGAGGTGTTGTAGGAGGATGATATGATAATATTTAATACACCTGTTTGTGGTACATCTAGTTGTGGTAAATATGTATAATGACCACTGAAGTATGTTTTGGTGGAAATGGTTGAATAATTGAGTTGTAGAGTTTTTCTATCCATGACTTACATGATATTACTTTAAGGATTAACACCATTATATAATGGATGTAGATGAACCCCTAAAGGTAACATAGTGTAAGTTGGGTGTTATATCGATTGAAATAGTTATGGGATAACCATGTATTTCCCATAGACACATTCCCATTTGGATGATCACAGATAGACTCACCTATTTGTCCCACATCATAGCTATCTAAGGGAAGAGTTAGTTTGAGGGATTAGGAAACATGTACCTGAATGAGATAGTCAATGTCCCTAGAGTTCCATTTCAAATTATATCTGATCGTGATGATTTCAACACATCTCAGTTGTAGAAGGGATTAGTGAAGGTGATTGGGAACTACCTACGCACGATGACATCATTTATCCCCAAAACGGGTGGCCGTATAGAGCGGTTCATTCAGGTTCTAGAGGACATGATACGAGAAACCATGTTGATCTTTGGAAATAGTAGGGAGGATCACCTACCACTAGTAGATTTTTCATACAACAACAGCCAGCAATGGTATGGCACTATTCGAGGCATTGTACAAGCGACCTCAATGGTTACCCCTTTTCTTGAATGACCGATGGGTGATGGAACGAGTGGTCTCATAGTTGGTGGGAGATACCTTAATAGTGGTAATGATCATCTAGGAGTTGATGAATACTATATAAATTAATACAAATCTATATGTATTATGATTATGGATTCCATTTGATTTCAGGGAGGGAGACCCTATATTCCTATAGGTTCCTCCATGACATGGACTTTAGATATTTTGAATAAAGGGAATTATATATTCAAGATTCATTGGACCATTAAGATAAAATATAGAGATGGAGTGGTGGGGTACTACTTATCTTTACCTAAATTGTTATACTAGGTAAATGACGTCTTCATCATGTCACAACTAAGGAGGTACTAGCATAACCAATCAATTTTTTTTGGATTAGGGTGATCTCAACATTGAGGATGGAGAAATTTTGTTGGAATACTATTATGAGTTTGAGTATTATTAAGATGAATATCCTTAATGGATGATTTATTCCTATATTTCCTTTATAGACAAAATAATCTAATCTCCATGAGAGGCCATGGGTGTGACAATCTCAAATTATTTCTTAGTACCCTCCT
Source organism: Viscum album (assembly GCA_963277665.1). Lineage (NCBI taxonomy): Eukaryota > Viridiplantae > Streptophyta > Magnoliopsida > Santalales > Viscaceae > Viscum > Viscum album. The sequence continues at coordinate 69,074,627 of OY728128.1, forward strand.
CACTTTTTGTAGCGATGTTTTTTGGAATTTTAAGAAGTAATTCCCCATTTTTTTACAATGTAATAAATTTAATTTTATAATTATTATTTTAGATATTTTTTATAATATATTAATTATTAGGATCTAATAAGGATATTGATTCTGAGGCTTGGTATTCCCTGAAAAAATGCTTCAAATATATTAAATATAAAACACATTCAGTTTTCATAAAAAATGAAAATAACATGTAAAATGGTGCCCAGATCAGAAATAAAATAACACCATTGAGTATTAGATGCCTAAACTACCCTGGGAATGACATAACCCTGGTTGGAGAGGGTTGTTTTTTTGAATTGTTTTAATGGGTGTAATGTAAATAAAATAATAAAATATATTATTTTCTTTTATTTGGTGGATGTAAAGACCAAATGTTTTCATTAAATACACGCTGATAGAAAATATTAATTTCTATATGAATAACACATCGAATAAATAGAGGGTAATTAGAGATCCAAAAATCAGATTCCATTGATGAAAGATGATACGTTCCATGATTTATTTCCATTTGGAGTTGAAATCAACAGATATCATCATAAATCATAGTGGACCACCATTATTCATCAACGATCAATACAATTTGTTGTAGGATATTTTCTATTTAGATTATTTCGATATTATTAATCTCTATAATCAAAATTGAACAACAAAACAATTGTTCCCCATAATTTGTTCATATTAAATGATTTTTTAGATAAATATGTGTTTGGGAGAAGTTCATTGTGATTTAATTTTTATCTCTATATTCACTATTCTAATAGAAAAAAATCTAGATCATCGTAAACATTGATCGAGGTCCATTACTATTTTTTATTCTTTTTTCTTTTCCACTAATTCATTTATTATCATAGGCATTCATAATTTAGACTATGGTTTGATATACAATGATGAATCGATCATTTCACACCCATTTTCTATTCAATGATTTTATATTTCTATGTAGGGATCAACATGCTATGACAAAGATTTGATGATTAAAGTATGGATTAATAGGAAACTTTTTATACCCTATTTCATTTACTTCATTTTGAATGAATTAATGGAAATTTATGATGATTTAAGAATATATATGACTGACAAAATGTTATTTTAGTTAATGGAGAGATTCAGAAGAATTTTTTTACATAGAATTCATTAGAGTTGCATGACTAGATCGATAGACAATGGTGAAACAATAAACATGGAACCATATATGGTAATCTAGAAAATTTTATGGCACACAAAATGTAATATAGAGCAAAAAATTATGCGGTCGCATCTCAATGATTGGTTAGGTTTAAGGAAATAATTATAACATATTGTGTGGCTTTACCCAATGGATTGGCATGTACCATGGAGGGTACCTAGACATGGGGATTTAGTACATATCCTTGGACACCATGTGTACTCCCACAAGGACCAGGAATGACCTCCTGTAGCCAGTAATACCCATATACTAGTATATGTGTAGAGTAAATATGATGTAGACAAGCCATGTATTGTTAAACAGACATAGAAACACGAGAAGAACCATTTACCCTGGTTAGACCCATTGTCAAATAGACACAAAGTGTTACCCTATTACATGTCATGTACTCTAAATATGTTGTCTTTAATCAATTTTCTATTTATCATCAACATATTCTATTTGGATTTATCCCCATATCCATTCCTAGGGTGTTATTATAAAATTTCCTCCAAATAATATAATAGTGTACATTTTTTAGGAAACTGTGGATATAGTTATTGGAATCATTCCATGCCACCTGGAGTGAGATCCTATATTCATTTTTTTTCCAAGGTGGAGTTCATGGTATCTTCATGACCAACACTATGAGATCATTTATCCTCAACAAAAAGGGTTAATCAAGATTGTTATGTAGGTATAACCTATGGCCATGGGAGTGATTCTCATCTATGTATCATATATCTTAATAATATATGTAAGTACTAATAATAGGAATATGAATCATGAATTACTTCTTAGATATACATAATCTGTGCTTTTATTGACATGGGTGTGTTCTCCCAGTTGAGTGATTTTTTGAATACATATGGTGGAATAATAGGTCTGTATTACATTCAAGGATTACCATTAGATATTATATCATTATTTTGTGTATCTATATATTCTTGTTAAATGTGTTGTAGACATATGACAATGTAGATGATTGTGCTATTTTATGGTAGGCTTTTTGGATAGGATTTTTTTCTAATGGGTCTTGTTATACTCACCTATGGTTGGGATTTTCATGCACATGTCACATCTCTTGAATGTGATTGAACATTAGGTAGAGTTATAGACAGATAAAGTCCAGATGTTACATAGTGAGACTGGATAGACCAAGGTGTGTTACTATATTAACTTGACAACATTCATAGTTTTAAATTCAGTCTGGGCTTGTTTTCATACACTATATGTGGGATTTTATTTGGAATAACTTATTTTTCATTAATTCATATAATACTGTGGTTGTTGTATTTATATATACACATGCACGAATTTTATATTTTTTACATTTCATCATAGTACGGTCTTGGATATGTCTTTGTGTCAAAAATAACATAATCTAAGGCCTACTGGGTTATTGATATGAATACTCAACTCTAGTCACCATCCCATGGAATATTGGAGGTGGGTTTGTGGAGTCGTGGAACAGGCCCCATTGGGACAACTACAAGAAAATTTTATATATGAATAAGTCATTTTACATAGTTATTAAGATCATACATTCAAAATTATCCATTTTCTTTATATTTTTTAAATTAAAAATAATGAAATTTTTTCAAATTGTTAATTTATATTATTATTTAATTTATGATATTTTACTCAAATTTAAAAGACTAATTAAATCATATATTCAAACTAGATAATTTTAAATGATAATAAATAAAAAACAAGGTCTATTCATGGAAAAATTTTACATTTTTACGGAACACATTAACTCCAATATAGTAAAACATTGTTAGCGTAGTTTGGGTAAATGTATTGTTTTTGTGTGTTACATGCGATTGGATTATAATTAATTAAAATTAAATTTGATTTTTTATTTAATATACAGATTATATATTTAATCAGTGGTTATATATTGTATAATGTTTCTATCTTCATTAAAGTCTTAATTAATAGATTACCTAGTTTTTTAAATAAGTCACATTAATATAAACCAAAATTGAAAAGGTAGTGAATCATAGAATATAATAAACAACATTATTAAAGAAATTATTCATTTGTGTTGGAGGTGTTTCTAGACAATGTTACTCCTACCCCTATATTATGATTTATTTTTGGATCAACAATAGTTAAGAGAGACCTCCCAATAGTGAATAATATTGAGTAATTTGATGAATGTCACTTCTCCAAAACTATAAAAGGAACTCAATCCCCCCCCATTTTTCACACCTCTAAAGACATTTTGACTACCTATATCAATATAAATAAGATTACAAATACCCTCCCTTCATAATAGAATACTTATTTTGTATAAATTGAGACCCATTGGCAGTTTTAGTGAAACATAAAGATAATACCCAAAAAATGGAAAAGTTCTTCTTGGGGAATTTTTATTGGATTCCCTTCTCAACCTCATTCAATTTGAATTATATCATTTTATATCATAATATAAGTATAATTAATATAATTCGATGATTATATGTTATTTTTATTACCAAATACATCAATGACTTATAATATATTGGCTAAGAAGTCAACATTATTGTGTAATACATACTATCGCCATGAGAACAGAAGATTTTCATTTTTCTAATAAAACATTTTAGGGTAGATAATGATGATGGATTTATATTTTACATATAATATATATTTTATATTTATGATTTTATTATTAGTTTTAATTATTATGTCACATATAAGAGTAAATTTTCAATTTTGTGATCATATGATATCATCACTCTTGTATACAACGTATTACAACATCAAAAAAGCGATGTGATTCGCTAAAACATTAAATTGAATTTGTTATATATATATATAATAAAAATTGGTGATATATATGAAATGATAATGATAATTTTGTGATAAGATATATATATATATATGTATCATTTACATTTTATTCATTCAATATGATAATAAAATCGAAACTGTGTGCATGCATACGTACGACCTACCGTATCCAGGAACTATTTATTTAACATCATATCACCTAATTTGATGGATTTATAAAAATGAATATATATATATATATATAATATATTTTCATCATGCGATATATTTTGGAGAAGAATACATTATTATCTCTATAAGATGAAAAAAACTATCTAAAAACATTGTAAAAACATGGAAATTTACATCCCAAGCAATGAATATAATGATTGATTATTAATAAATGTCTAATAAAATGATATGAAAGTTTAAAATATTATATTACAAATTATAAATTTTTAATTTTTCTAAATTAATATCATATATTACACAATTATATAATAAGTTAAACACACTTCAACCAAATAAAATCATTAGGTTTGTGATTTTTTCTCAATTTAAATTACATTGTGAGATATTTTTTTTCATGAACCAAATCACTTTTATTTAGTGTCTGAACATCACATTTCACATATAGTATCAGAATTCATTCAAAATTCATGTTATATTATAGTTCTATTTTATGTAACTCATATTTAGGGACTTGTATTGAAAATAACCATGTAGGAAAAAATTATTATAAAATATTAATTTCATTAATTATGGTAATCTTTCCTTTAAAACAGTCACCTTATTATAATAATTATCATTTGAAAATATGTTTTATTTTAATATACATCTTATTTTTTGAATTATATAATTATTTCCTATATCATAAACCGTTACTCTATACTATGTGTACTTTAAAAGTTATATGAATTATTAGGAAATTATTGTTAAATGTGTATACATTATATAATAAAGATATTTTATATGGATAAAATTTCATGAATTAACTAAATTATTGTATATATTTGAAATTATTTTTAAAAGTGTGAAATGGGTTTGTTACTTGCTTATAGAATCCCATTGATGCATCAGAAGTCTCATGACACGTGTAAGATGGATAAATCTAATTGGTTTCTACTCACAAAAATATACTATCTTGAGAAAATATCCTTATAGTAACTATCTTGAGGATAAATCTTTATAGTTTTGAAATCCTACTTTATGATTTCCAAAATTATATTTTCCATGTGATTCATTTAGTTTTTATAATATCCATGTTCATTTTTAGATCTCATGTGATTACTTATATTATATTATTTAATCATCATTTATTAATGAAATATTATGATCATGTTGTTAATAAATTTTAATGTGTTTTAGTATTTTAAATTTAAATGATTAATTTTCATTATTATTACATGATACCTTCAGTTAAATTTACCCTTGTTGAGCATTTGAGATCACACATATTTTTTTCCCTTTCCCTAGGATATGATGACGAATTAATAGAATTAGTGTCAAGGATTCCATGAATTTACTTATGATGTGATCTATTTTTTATACCAAATTTAAAATTTATATGATGTATGTGTTAATTTTTTAAAAACATATAATGTTATAAATCCATTTAGATTTTTATCCAATATCTACGCCATTGTAATGGTAGTGCGTTTTGGCTCTGGGGTGTTAGGGTTGAAGTTACTATAAGGTTGATACGTTTTAGTATATATATATATATATATTTAATATGATAATTTGGATATTATAATTGACATATAAATATAAAATATTACTCACCTTATTTTTTATAACGATCAAGGAAAATGGATACGTTATTTGTGGGTACATACAATCTACTATATATATGATAGAAACACACTTCATCTCTCAAAATTATATATAATGATTTTTCTTAACTGAATAATTAATGTTTAAATATTATAATTATTTCAAAATTAATAATATATAGATGATGGACCCATTATCAATGTAAGAGGACTGAAAATATCAAATAACAATTGATATGAAAAATAATGTTTTTATTACCCAAAACATTTTTTTAACAGAGAATTGGTACTAAATAATTAATAAATAGTCATAAATAAATCATATATAGTAATATATATATTATTAGTAAAATAATTTATTTATAAAAATATTATATTTATAAAATAGGCAATTTGAACGTCTATAAAGGATATCAAGACTTATCGTAAGATATTTCTTGTCTATCATTTATTTATGGTAGAAATATTAAAATTCAATATAGAATTATTTTGTGTGGTATATATACTACCCATGTTTTATTAAACATTATGAATATCCATATTTTCATGATACATAATTTTAAATTTTATTTTATTTTTTATTTGGGATTATGATTTAATATATTACGATTGAATAAAGGGAACTATATTCTCTCTTTTATTTGTGAGAGACATGTGAAAATTCAACATGAGAATGTTTTTTATATATAATTCCACATAGATATGTTATATAGAAAATATATATGATTTAATTATATATTAATTCTATTTTAAATTTATTATATCATTTGTATTAGGAATCATGTTTACCAAGGTGGAATGATTTTCACATTACAATGTCATATTTTTTCAGTATATTTTATGATTATACAAAAATTGATTAAATACAATTATATATTTATCAATAATACCATGATGTTTCTTAAAATATGGTTATTTATAGGTTTTACCTTAATTTTATTCTCTTTATGTGATCAAGAGTCCACAATTATTTTTTATGAAAGGAGAATCCTCATTTCTTTGTTTAGTTAAATTTTTTTCCCAAATACTTTTTCCTATAAATGTTTTAAAATAGATTATAGAATTATATAAATGATTTATTAAATAAAATTTTACGCATGTTTTAATTTTTACAAAATATTTTTAAGGAACCTTTATGTTGTTTTAACATCAATTCACGTTATGATTTTGTCAAATATTTTATAAGATTCATTATTTTAAAATTTGAATCATATATTTAATTTTCCACATTAATAAAGATTATTTTTATAAAATATTAATTTATATTTTTTCTATAATATATAAAAATAATAAGAATTTCAAAATGTTTTATTAATTTATATTTTTAAAAGGCAATTTTAAATGAAAATGTATTTTCCTAATGAAATGGTCCATTATATTTTTCACAATTAGTCTCCATCTAAGTTGATATGCATTGACTTAACTTATTATTTCATGGGGTAATGAACAAATTTTTTCATTACTAATATTATGATGAATGATTTATCATATAATTATTTTTATGAAACATCTTTCTCTTCCATGGGTTATACCATGATAATATTCTCATAAAACCCTCTTCATTTTCCATCGTTCATGCTATGATGAAATGATGAAATGATTATAAAAACATTTTTTTTCAAAAAAGTTATGAAATTAATAATTGTTTATGGAACACATATCAATCCATGGTTTATGATATTATGAATTTTTTATCATCATATGGAATATAAATTTATGATTTTCATTACATATTGGTTGGGATATATAAATACCTAAATCAGATTTGGTAAATATTTATATCTCATGAGAAATTATTTCATGCTTTAAAATTATTAATTGTTCACAATGTTATGTGTAATCCTTGTTACATTTTATAAATGTTATGTCTAAACATCATTATGTGGTTACATTATGATGATTGGACCTCATTACGCATTCCAATTATTAAGTGTGAACCAGGTAACATGTTCACAATGCTATGTGTCGGCTTGATTACATGGTAATAATGTTATGAATGAGATCATATTTAATATGAATAATGTTGTCTGTGGACCTATTTCTCGTTCCATTTATTTATAGGAGTTACAAATTAAATTTTAATTACAACATGATAGAACTGATCTCTATCTATACATGTATAAAAATTAGCTAGACGATGTGTATTCAACAAATCTGTAACTTATGATATTTTATTATCTCATGGAATATTTTATTTTATTAAATTTTCATTCTTGTCTTATGATCTTCTAATATTCCATCCATGACACAATATAACAATAATTGATATACCGGGAATGGTTTTATGTTATGATCATCTTTATATATATTAATATTCATGTTATACTTACATATCTCTTTTTATTATATTTAATAAGAATATGAGATCACCCTTATTTATATTCCCTTTTCAAAGGTAATGTAAAAAGGTTTTATATGGCTTATATTAGTGTTTAGTACTGAAGGGGATGTCCATTATGGGATTTGTTTAATATATTTCACAAAATTAGAATATTATGTATATTGTTTCCCAAGAACCTAAACTATTATGGTTTTATGGTGTGCGCTTGAGTAATGTATTGAATATTAATATAAAACATGTCATATATATGTATGTGAAGCCCCAATTTCTATAGAATATGACTTCTTCCACCATACATATAGAAACAATTTATCATAAAATTTTTATTCACTTCTTCTATTTTGAAATAGATAATTATTTCATCAATAAATGAAGCCAAAAACAAGTTTTAATAATCCTTAAATACAAAATTAGTCAAAATAAATAAACATATTTGGTGAATTTATCAAACCAAAGAGATTTGAATAATATTATTTCAATATATACCTTGTTCCAAAGAGATAGATTGTATTATCTTCCAATATCATTATTGGATAATATTATCCAACTATTATTTCATTTCCAATTGTGTATGAAACACCTCGAAGTTAGTTTAATTTTTAATAAATTACAATAATGGTAAATATGATACTAATTATAATCCAATTGATTTATAGTTAATCAATTCATAATATCACTGTTTAGTTCTTCTTTATTATAAATATTGTTGGAGAACCCTATGGAGGCATATTGGGATTGATATAACCATTTTCCCAAAGATCTTTTAGATACATATTTATCTTTTCCAAATCAATTAGAGCAATTACATTTCCTTTAATTGATATAATAACAGATCTAGGGACTAATTCAACCAAAAATCCATTTCTCATTCCAATATAGTTATATGAAATTATACTAAGTAAAAATCTATACATTTTTGCTTAGTGGGAAAATCCCACATAATTATTCTGTATTTATCTTCCATTATGTTGACATGAAATACCTTCCAATCACATTCAAAAACTATTTTCATGTAATAATAATAATTATATTCTTGATTATTTATCCCCTTTAAACAGATAAACACTAATATTGGTTGGTTACTAGGATTAAATGTATTATCATTTTTAATATAATGTATATTGTCATTATTTATTGACATCCTATCAATACCCATAATTGTATCAAATTCATCATAGGGTAAGTTGTTATAATAATTAGAAATTCATCCCAAAAATCAGAAAAATTATGCCTCGTAATATCATTGTTTTCATTGATTAACTATTTAATGTCAGGAAGGATTGGTTTACCTATATCTATTGAGTTGAGTAACTCATATTAACAAATAATTTGCCTGACATGAATTTATTAGTTGATTTCTAATCATAATGAATAAATTCTAGTTTTTAATTAGATATATCACATATAAAAACATATTTTGTTTCTCCCAACACCACTATTATGGTTTAAATTAATCAAGCTTCATCGTGAGGATTTGGGGGTCAAGTATGTTGATTCTAATAATCCATGATTTGTTTCAAAGCATTAGTATTGTTATTTTACAATTAATTATAATTAATGTACCAACTCATATATTATGAATTATAGAAAATATTCATTCCTTCTTTATTGATCCATGATTGAATACTTGGTGGAACTTGACTCATTCATTATCAATATTCATGGCCTTGATTTCCACCTTCTTCCACATATAAATAATATCCTAATAGATTTTATGAAATTTTATAATTTATCCCTTCCTTATTTATAGAATGTGGGATTCCAAATAATCAATAATTCCTTATCATTATTACATGAGTTCCAAGTGTGATTCTCAAAATTTTTTTTCTCTTTAAATAATCCTATATACCTTTGGAAAATAATGATCAATATTTCAACCTTTTCATTAAATAAAAAAAATTATAAAATTTAATATCATGGATTTCTAAATATTTAATATGAAATAGATTTTGTCTGTTATAAAATATATTAACCTTATATTTTACTCATTAAAAAACCATGAGGCATATATTTCTAATTGATTAATGATTTCATCACATGATTAAATGGATGTTTCATCATTTTAATTAATCTCTATGAATTTTTAATCAATATGTATTTTTATAAAGGGAGAAAAATACTTTTCTGGTAATGCCTTCATGAAATAATTTCATATCATTGATCAATTATCCCATTCTTTCCTAGTATTATTTTTTATGTATATTGTCAATAAAAATAATAAAATTATATAAAATTATTTTACTATATTAAAATTTGACTATAAAAAATCCCTCCAATAATGATTACTTCCATCATTCAGAATCATTTGGATATATGGTACCACTAAATGATGAATTTAGATATATATTGTAATGAAAATCATCGAAAGGTATATACCAGAAATATGCATTCCTCTAATTGTTCCTATGGTTATTATCTATAACCAAAATCATTTCATTAAATATTACAACTATGGATTCAACATAAGCACCCATGATGTTGGTTTTGATAGTTGGGGAAACCATCACATTTAACATTTCCTTGTATCTGGGGATTATTATTAGCTCGTATACTTCTTATATCCGTTCATTAAATTTGAAAAATATTTTTTAGGATAAAACTAAAAAATTTATATTTTGTATAAAATTAAAACCACATATAAATAAAATTGATCACTATAAATAAATTTTTAATCCTTTGTTTTCAATAATGTTTCCCAAAAATAAAAAGTAACTTCAAGGATATAAACCAAAACACCCTAGACCCAGAATCTCAAATATATTAGATTAAATACATATAATGTTAAAAAAAGTAAAAATATTACATTGAAATACATTCTATATTCTATAAGATCATTTTCATTGGGAAAAAATATTTAATAATGAAAAATCTACACACTAACATTTGAATTAAATTATATAACGTATATTTATTACATTAATTTTTTTGATCCTATTCAATATACATTAATTAATGAGGATTTTGGAATCATGAGTATTTTTGAGGTTATATTATCATTAATGGTAACCATGAACATTGTATGGTACCAAGGATGATAACTTTATAAAAACTTTACTTAAAATTTATTATTGAAAATGAAGAAGATAAAAATGGAAAAAAGATACATTTGTAATGAATATAATTTTAATGAATGAAATATGTTTTATAGAGCCTGAGTGATAAGGCTACCACCTAATATCTTGGCGAAAAAATATCCCAATTTAAAATCTATAGGAAAAGTCAATATAATATGATAATTCCATTTACATTATATATTACTAGAATCTTTGAAATTTATACCACCGAAGTCAAAATAAAATAATTTTTCAATTATATTGGATCTTGACAGACTTTATGACATGGTTACCCGCTATGTCATGTTAAAATAATCATTCTATTTACATTGTATCATTATGGACCAAAGGCAAGGATACCAATCTTATGAACTAAATTCAATTATTCAATTTACATGGTATCTCTAGAGATGAAATGTTCCATACTGTATTACAGTCATTCTTAACTATAATCCCCTATCATATAACATTTTTTATATATAATTCATAAAATAAATTGATAAGATTATTAATAAATAAAATTCATATTATTCACCCACATTCAATGATAACTCCATTGTATGAAATGTTAGTTACAATATAGAAAATCACCATTCGATTTTTGATAATGGTTTCTTGGTGAATACATATTGTTAATAGTATAATTATCCATACTATTCTAATTGTATTATATATTTTAATGGTAACCACATTTATAGAGTATCAATTGGGCAATAATAATGGATTTTAATTGTAAAAATTTATGCATTAAAATATAATGGACATGATTCAATCAAGGATCTATGGTTTAATGAATAAATTATTTTTTGATACAATATAATGTTATAATGTCCTGTGACCATACTAGTTATTCAGAATTCCCATTTTAATCAACATGCCCTAAAAAATCATTCACTGGTAAACATGAAAATGGTGACATGAATGAATTTACTTATGATCAATATAAATAAATAATTATTGGTATAACACTATTTAATAATAAATGATTGATAGTAAGGAACTACGAATGAATGGATGGTCTAGTACCATAAAATATATTTCACATTCAAAATATATTCACTGTATAGTAACTTGGCTAACAAAGCATTATTAATTTGTTAATATTAACTTCATGACTAACTATGAAAATATCATAATAAAAATATATAAATAATAATAGTGTTAATTTATCAAAAGGATTGTAATATTAAAATATATAAATAATATTTTAAGATTTATAATAAAAAAATTTAAATTGTCCTACAATAAAATAAACACCAAATGTAATAAAATATAATATTATGGATGCCTATTAATTTTATATTATATATAATTTTTTCATTGTTTAAAAATATTGAATAGATGGTCCCTCATCTATAAAAGATTAATGATATGAAAATACATTTGAAAAAAATGGAACAGTGTGAATATATATTTTAAAAAAGTTTAATAAATATTTTGTTTAGAAATAATGGTAGAGTATTATGATTATTTTCATTTAGTACAATAATGTCATCCAAAAAGGCGAACACTGATAGGGGAATAATAATATCAAATATATAACATTAAAAAGAAGGGTAATATTCATTAAATAAAACACAATTTTCATTGAAAATAAAATATAATGTGATTTTTAATATATTAGTTTCATTATAAAAAATAAGAGACACAAATAAGAAGAAATATCATACATGAAATTATTTTCTGGAACCATATCATTGAAATATCAAAAATTATCAACATCGAAAAGAGATAAATGGGATATACAATTTGAGAAATCTATAATTTTTTAATTTAGAAGATGATGTGCATGAAATTTTTATTGTATATAGGTTAATTATAGGCTTGGTGAGTGATACTCCATGAAATTAATTATCGAACATTTGGATTTACCATAATCTTTAGTGCTCCACCACATACATAGGTTCTCAAAATCAACTTTAATAAAACACTAAAATGGTTTTAATCCAATATAATTAAAAATTATTTTTTAAAAACATGGTGAATCCAACATATGTTTTCATATTTATTACTTTTTACATTATTGAAACACTTTTAATATCATGTCAATCTTTTTCAAAAATATTTCAAAGATAACCCATTAAATAATATTAATACCTCACATCAACGTATATTATTTATTTTTATAAAATAAATATTTAAAATATATTAAATATAAATTTATGAAATTTATTTGTGAAATACATTTTTTAAAGAGATGAGATAACTTTTATTAGTAAAATATGATAAAAATTAATACCAGATTGTCGATTAGATAAAAAAACCCTTTTCTGAGAATCATAAGACCTATGGTAAAAAGTGTGAAATACAAATTCTTGTGTGGCCTTTTCTGAGAATAATTATTCGCATCATGATTTTTCATTAAAACTCACAAAAAGATTATTCTTCCCATACCTCATTTGGTTATTTTTTTGGGGTTGTATTATATTAAATTATTGTTATTGTGAAATATTCAAATTAATGAACAATATGAATAACAAGAGATGGTAATAAATGGTGTAGTCATTGTTTCTCATTCATTATACAATTAACCAAATCAATTTATCATGTTGTATAATACAATTATAATAATCAAATGATAAATAAAATATTAAAAAATATCATGATAGAATCAGATAATATTATATATGCTCATAACAATTTATTACCACAGCTACATCCCATTAAACAATTCTCTGATATAAATAATTTTATTAAAAAATAATAATTTTCAAAATGAATATTTTATTGATTTTATTATATATATAATATGGTTTACATGTTATAAGAATTAATATTATTGCAGAATATGGAAAAAAAGAAATTTATATTTCACTGATATTAATTCTTATTTTATGATCATACATTCATTTATATAAGAATATTAACAAATAAAAATTTCTTATATTTAGTATACTATAAATAAAAAATGAAATATTTATTTCTATTAGATTCTCAGGTATAACAAAATTATACAATATTTATTTTACATGATCATTGGGATTAATAATCCACTTTATCATCAGTATTCCTATATTGGAAAAAAATGTGCATTTAATCTATTTTCATTACTCATTTATAGATTCATACCTTTAGAAATGAATAAAAACAATTATTTTCAATACATAAAATCGTCCTTAACATGGTTTCCCCCTCATAAAACCATATAGATCAATATATTTAAACCATTTCTTTATGTAAATAAATATTTCATGGATTTTACATTCATCCTAATGAGTTTCACTATTCACATCTATTTTGATCTCACTACATTATTGAGTATATATATTGTAAATTTTTGATGTTGTGATCCCATAATATAGATAAATTTGACACTAATTTGTCATGATAATCCAAATAAATTTATTCACCACCACTGAATCATAATAAATGTATCTATTTCTATGAATATTGAATATTGATTTTACTAAAACAGTGAATTAATCCACTTATTCATCTTCTATAATGTTAATATCCTGAACATGAGCGTAATTGTTTTTAAATTATTCTCCATCACATTCTCGTCTCCCTCATTGATATCATTAAGTATCTTCCAAATATTTTTTACAGTTTTTACGCACTAATCACGTAGAATCCTTCTCTAAGATTAAGGACATTAACTTATCACATGTTCTCCCTTAAATTTGAATATTTTATTTTTCAGAAAGTTATCATGGAACAACATATATAATAAACACATTTATTTTTTATCCTTCCAAGAAGTTCCAAGACATAAAAAATATAATAAGGGAATATCCTCATTTTTAAATAATTGAATCTATTCCCATCAAGCAAGTAAACTCCTTTTTCATTGATTACACTCTTTTCCTAAATTGGTGTCATATATTTTTTTTAAAAAACATGAGAAAAAAAATATCTAGGGGAAAATGACATAATACACAATATCATATTTAAAATATATATATTCCATTGATAAAATCTAGAATGAACTACATCATAATTTGATACCTAGTTTTGGCCCTTATGAGTGTAAATATAAAATGGTAGTGTGGGTGGAGGAATAGATAAATAATAGAAAAACATAATGTTTTTTTAAAATTATATGTTATTTTTGAGGATTTTAAATTAAATAATGTTATGAAAATAAATAGAGGAAAAATTTAGCACACAACATGAGGGCTTTTACTATGTATTATAAATTTTCTTATCAATTATATAATTCTTAGTGAAATCCATATTTTATTTCCTTATGATTATAATTATATTATTATAGATATTTGATTTTAATATAGTAAGAGTATTGTAATGAAAAGATAGAGAATGAAATATATATTTATGTGTCAATAATTTAACAAGTCATTTCATCCCATATTCTTTAATGCCTCTAAAATTTAGATCATAAATGTCACGACCCGTCCTCGGGGCCCGTGCCGTGACTACCCCAAGCCCGTCTTCCATAGGCCAGGGGCTGGCGACTAGCACCAAAGGCGTAAAATTCCGATATCTGGGAAGGCATTGCCTTTATAAGAAAACAAGCACCACAGAGTACAAGCGGAAGTAAAACACTAAGTACAAAAAGAAGAGCTGAAAAGTAAAAAGGGCCGGAAATACAAGCCCAACTGTAAAGTACAACTCGAAAGGGAAAACAGCGACTGAAAAGTAAAGCTGCTACGCTGAGATGTCCACTGGAAATCCCACCTGAAGGGTGGGTACAGATAGCTCTTCTGCTCCTCGGGTCCCGCCGTCTGCTCCAAGTATGACCCGCCCAGTGGTCTGCCTCTGGGTACCGCCTCGTCGTATAGTCCACCTCCAGGTACCGTCCAGTCCTCGAACACTCGGCCTCTGCCAGTACTGGCCGTCGTCTGCAACCAACACAACGAGGTGCGGGCATAGCCCGTGCAGGGGTGAGTATAACGATACTCAGTAGGGACCCCGAGACCCTCAAGGTCTCACTAAAACCAACAAGGATAAAAACACGAAGATCTCAACAGATAAACCCTACTTAGGTATATGCCCATACATATACCTAAGTTATCAAGTAACCCATCTCAATCATGAGGAAACACAAGGATTGTGAAATCGACGGATAACCACTACCCGGGTATATGCCCATACATATACCAAAGTTAGCAAGTGACCCATCTCAATCATGAAGTAAACACAAGGTCAAAAGTCTCAGCTCAAACCAGGATTTTCATTATCGAAACCGTAACTGCTGAAGAGCTCCGTCTCTAGAGTGTACAGTGGTCCTGTCACGACTCCGAGGCTGCCGCGCACTAACCTAGGACTGCTGAAGTACTCCTCCTGTCGAGTACTGCGGGTCTGCTGCCAACTACCAGGCGCTCCGTCCGCTGAGGGTCTGCTGCCAAATACCGGGCACTACCCAGATAGCCTACTGAGGTACTCCTCCTGTCGAGTGCAGCGGGTCTGCTGCCAACTACCAGGCGCTCCGTCCGCCGTGGGTCTGCCGCCAAATACCGGGCGCTCCGTCCACTGGGCTAGTCGACTCACTCCAAGTCGAGTCGGTCAAGCAGTCGTCAGGTCTCAGCCGGCTACACGGTCTCCGTACTCTGCACGCTCGACTCCACCGTCGTGGGTCTGTCGCTACAACCAAGCGCACACACTCCGTAGAGTAACGCGGGTCCGCCGCTACAACCAAGCGCTCCACCGCCAAGGATCTGCTGCTGCATCCAAGCGCACCACCACAGTCAAGTACCACGGGTCCGCTCCACGAGCTACTGGTCGATACTCCAAGTATCACAAGGTCCCGCGAAGAAGTGTCTCAAAGGTCCGTCTCGTCACAGGGGTCTCAACTCAACAGACGGCGCGTCGATCGGACGCCCGGTCTGTGAGTTATTAGCCTTTTCGTCCCAGGGGCCCGGTTGGTTTCGTGAGCGAAACCAATCCTGGCCGTATCTCAACTGCACCCCGAACTCCCATAGGGTATACTCAAAGGGACCGTTACTCAACGTAACCACCAACGCCGCTGACGGCTCGTCAAGCGGACGTCCTGTCTGAAAGATATCAGCTATCCCGTTCCAGGGGCCCGGTTGGATTTCGGGTACAATCCAACCCGGCCATACTCCGAATGCATCCAAAACTCGGGCGGAGTATGTCAAAAGTTCCGTCTCATCAAGAGGAAGTCAACGAAACAGACGGCGCGTCAATCGGACGTTTGTGGCTCAAGATATGAGCGTTTCCGCTCCGAAGGCCCGGTTGGTTTCGTGAACGAACCATCCCGGCCGAACTCAAAGTAACCTGAAACCTTGAGTGCGATATATCTAAACGACCGTCTCGATCCAAGGATCGCGTTGCCGCAGACGGTTCGTCATTCGGAGGTCCGAGGCTCAAGTTATGAGCCAAAAACCAAATCAGGTTCGAAACGGGGGGGTCCGGGTCCGGGCCGACCCGGCCCGACCCCCCCCCCCCCCCCCCCCCGGGGCGGTGCGGCGGCGGCGCGGCGGCCGGCGGCGGACGGCGGCGACGGGCGGCGCGGCGGCGGCGGCGGCGGGCCGCGCCGGCGGCGGCGGCGGCGGGCCGCGCCGGCGGCGGCGGCGGCGGCGGGCCGCGCTGGCGGCGGCGGGGGGCCGCGCTGGCGGCGGCGGGCGCCGCACGGGGTGGTCACGCGGGGGGCTTGATTGCCCCCGCTGATTTAAAAAGGCGGCACGGCTTATTGCCGTGCCTTTGCCAAAAAACGGCCCCCGCAAGTGGGGGCCGGCTGGACGAACCGGGGGGGCTTTGCCCCCCCCCTCCTTTAATGAACCGCCCCCCTCATTAAGAGGGGGGTTTGTTGAACCGGCCGGGGGGTTTTTTCCCCCGGGTTTTATGACATCCGGCCGGCCAGCTGGCCGGCCGGTTTTTACCAACGGGACCGGAATTTCCGGTCCCGCCCTCGACTTCCGACGCCGGCGGCCCGGCCGCCGGTCTCCTCTTCCGCCGCGGCCCGGAACCGGCCGCGGTCTTCTCGTCCCGCCGCGGCCCGGAACCGGCCGCGGTGTTCGTCGTCCGGCGCGGTGCGACGGCACCGCGCCCCTTTCGTCGTGCCATGAATCCTTCCAACGCGGCGCGACGGCGTCGCGTTCTTGAAGACTCTCCTCGGCGTAGCGCGGCGGCGTTGCGGAAAATTATAAGCATGTTCATCCGCGTGGTGCGACGGCACCACGCCACTTGCTTCCACCCGCATGAATAAAACGAGAACTAAGGAGGGGGGGTTCGGCCGTGTTCATGCGGTCCGACCCCCCTCACGTTAAATAATAACATAACTAAAGAATATCCAAAAGCCTCACGTTTAGTCATGCTAAAATCCATGATTCAAGAATGGAATAAAATAATCAATAAAATAACATCCCCTACCTCGGTTTTAAGATTCGAAGAATCGTCTACGATCCGCGGAAGACGGCGTCGCGGAAGTCGGGCGTCGCGGTCGTCGTTCGTCAAATCCGTTGACGAAGTGCTATGCCCGAAGAGACACGACGATGGCGGATCTTCGTTTGCCGACGAAGGTTGTCCGAAGAAGAGATGGCGTCCCCTTCGTTGTCACGGTGAACGAAGAAAGGAGTTGCGGCGTTCTTCGTCGGAAAAGAGAGCGTTCCTCGTCAAGTCTTGAGGAAAGTCAAGATATAAAGAAAGCAACGATCTCAAGAACCCTTACCTCGATAGTCGCACGTTGACGGAGTCGTGGAAAAGATGATACGGAAGAAGAACGTCACGTCGCGGATAAGGCGTCGCGGAAAGTCCGCGTTCTTCGGCGAAGAAATTCTTCGTTGAAGAACGACGTTCTTCGCGTTCTTCGTTCTTCGAAGGTTCTTCGTCAAAGCTTGGAGATGAAGGGAAAGCTCTCCAAAGACAAACAAAGAACTCTCAATAAAATAAGAATACCACTTATTTTATTAACACACAACTCAAAAGGATTTCAAAAGTTTGAAATTCAAAAGAGATAACTCCACATTTAACTCACTTATTTAATATACATGAATTGTATAATTAAATATAAGTTAACTTGTCAAGCCATTAAGAGGGAGAGTGGGGAGTTGAAAAGGTGGGGGTTCGTGTGGGCCCCACCACACTTAATCCTCCCAAGGGAGGTTAAGTGGGTGTGGGTCCCACTTCCAACCTCCTTTGAGAGGTTTTAAGAAGTTAAAATAAAATTTGTCTTAAACAAATTTTATTTAACTCAACTGAAAAACCCCAAAACTAACTTTCATCTTGCAACAAACGCAACTCCCGAAAAGGTCTCTTTAAGTGATTATCGGCGCTGCGAGTTCATCGGTGCCCTCGGATTTCAATTCCGAGCACCGGATCAAAAGTTAGGAATTCCCGCTCGTTCGTTCACTGAACGTACCCGAGCCAAACTTCGGAACTTAATTCCGGGCACTCCGGGCCTCGGAATCAGGTGCCGTCTGAAACCGCGCTCTTGTAAAATTCTAAAGAAAATTAAGAAAAAAAATTCCCTTGAATTTTACGGGTCTTTACATTACTCCCACCTCAGGGCTTTACGTCCCCGTAAAGCTTCAACTCACACTTAAGGGAAACAAAGTAGTACTGAGCACGCAACTGAGCTTTACGCTCCCATATGCTCACCTGAAAATCTCGTGCTACCCGAGAAGCACCCCAGAGGAAGCAACCGTTCACGTAGAACCTACTCCAGTCGATCCTCAATCTCTACTAGAATCTCTGTGCTTATCGCCCTGTCATCGACGTCCAACTCCCCGGGGTCGATGACGTGTGAAGAAACATACACGTATCTCCACAGCTGAGACACGTGGTGGACACTATGCACCCGGTGCGACTGAGGTGGTAGGGTTAAGCGGTAAACCTCCTCGCCTACCCTGCTGAAGATCAAAAGGGTCCATCGAACTTCGGAGATAACATGCCGCCTCGGCCACATCTCCGAAACCTCATCGGGTTGAGACCGTATAAGAACGTGTTCGTTACCCTCGAACTCAAGAGGTTTCCCTTTTTAGGTTAGAACTGAACTCAAACTCCTGCTGCCACAGGGGTAGGGTTGACCAACTCAAGAGTGATCGGTCACACCCTCTTATGTCTGAGTTTAACATGAGCTGCCCAGGGTTTCCTTTTCGCCGACCAAGGAAAACCCAATCCGACGTTTGCCTAAAACAGTCAACCGGGGTATGATTTGTGAATCAAAACCATACCCAGATCAACGTCGTAAGGCCTCTACGCTGCCACCAAGAGATTCCAACCGAAACTCTCGCCTCGAGGTCAAATCACACCGTCGGCGTAAGCGTGATTATCGAGTCTCCTCCCAAAGGTATCTCCAGACGTGAGGGTCAAGTCTACGGCTTACCCGGAACCTCTAGGTCTGGGACATGATTCGTGGAAGGGTAGAATGATTGGTTCCTATGTCTATAGATATGGCAGCTCGTAGTAGACATAATTCGTACCCCGAATCATTCTTAGAGCTCCTTGGTCACACTCCTTGACCGCAAAGCAGCTATTCTCCTCCCCAGCCCTCCTGCTCCCTGAGCCTGGCGGGGACTACTAAGTCGGGTGGTCGTAACATGTCGAAATGTACACCACCACATGCTGCTCTCCAAGCTCTGCTTCCACGTCTGCTACCCTGCAGATTCATCTGTCCTTAGCACTTCCTCCTCCTGAAACATTTTACACGCCCGAGTCTCTGCTACCGGTACCGCCGGTAGTGTCTGCTGACCAACAGGTAGTGACATAGCTGGCGCTCTACCCGTAGGTACTAATTCAGGTATCGGTTCGCGTACCGAAGCCTCGTTACTATAAGGACCAACCTCATGGTCACTCTCTGGAAACACCTGGAGCTAAGATCATCATCCGCTCTACTAGTATCCAAGCTAGGCGTAGAACTCTAGCATTCGTCTCCATCCAGTCCACTGCTGCCTGGGAAATCTGTCTCGCCTCGTATCCTCAGAGGCCTCTACTGCTGGAACTCGTGCATCGCGCTCTGCTAGCGTGCACCGTCAGCTAGTGGCATCTGCTGCCTAACGGGTGGTGGTGCTGCTGGTACACCACCCGAAGGTGCCAACACTGAAAAAGGGCCCTGCACTGGAGTCTCGCTGCTCGGTGGGCCATCATGAAAGAAACAACGTAACACGATCAAACGATTATACCTGGTGAGCTGACCTGGTTTGAGCTGTTTTAAGGGGAAAAAAAACCTTTGGAAACACACACGCAATCAGTGTTTTCGTGCACAAAGTCGGAAATCAGTTGTCAGGGTCCTGGTGTATGGATACGTCGGCCGCCCGCACCAACACTGGACTCCCTGAACTGAAAACCACACTCGGTACTCTCAACACTATTGCTTCACAGAAAGAGACATCAGAGTTATAAGTTCTGCGGTAGAACCGAACTCCTCTGATACCAATTTGTCACGACCCGTCCTCGGGGCCCGTGCCATGACTACCCCAAGCCCGCCTTCCATAGGCCAGGGGCTGGCGACTAGCACCAAAGGCGTAAAATTCCGATATCTGGGAAGGCATTGCCTTTATAAGAAAACAAGCACCACAGAGTACAAGCGGAAGTAAAACACTAAGTACAAAAAGAAGAGCTGAAAAGTAAAAAGGGCCGGAAATACAAGCCCAACTGTAAAGTACAACTCGAAAGGGAAAACAGCGACTGAAAAGTAAAGCTGCTACGCTGAGATGTCCACTGGAAATCCCACCTGAAGGGTGGGTACAGATAGCTCTTCTGCTCCTCGGGTCCCGCCGTCTGCTCCAAGTATGACCCGCCCAGTGGTCTGCCTCTGGGTACCGCCTCGTCGTATAGTCCACCTCCAGGTACCGTCCAGTCCTCGAACACTCGGCCTCTGCCAGTACTGGCCGTCGTCTGCAACCAACACAACGAGGTGCGGGCATAGCCCGTGAAGGGGTGAGTATAACGATACTCAGTAGGGACCCCGAGACCCTCAAGGTCTCACTAAAACCAACAAGGATAAAAACACGAAGATCTCAACAGATAAACCCTACTTAGGTATATGCCCATACATATACCTAAGTTATCAAGTAACCCATCTCAATCATGAGGAAACACAAGGATTGTGAAATCGACGGATAACCACTACCCGGGTATATGCCCATACATATACCAAAGTTAGCAAGTGACCCATCTCAATCATGAAGTAAACACAAGGTCAAAAGTCTCAGCTCAAACCAGGATTTTCATTATCGAAACCGTAACTGCTGAAGAGCTCCATCTCTAGAGTGTACAGTGGTCCTGTCACGACTCCGAGGCTGCCGTTCACTAACCTAGGACTGCTGAAGTACTCCTCCTGTCGAGTACTGCGGGTCTGCTGCCAACTACCAGGCGCTCCGTCCGCTGAGGGTCTGCTGCCAAATACCGGGCGCTACCCAGATAGCCTACTGAGGTACTCCTCCTGTCGAGTACCGCGGGTCTGCTGCCAACTACCAGGCGCTCCGTCCGCCGTGGGTCTGCCGCCAAATACCGGGCGCTCCGTCCACTGGGCTAGTCGACTCACTCCAAGTCGAGTCGGTCAAGCAGTCGTCAGGTCTCAGCCGGCTACACGGTCTCCGTACTCTGCACGCTCGACTCCACCGTCGTGGGTCTGTCGCTACAACCAAGCGCACACACTCCGTAGAGTAACGCGGGTCCGCCGCTACAACCAAGCGCTCCACCGCCAAGGATCTGCTGCTGCATCCAAGCGCACCACCACTGTCAAGTACCACGGGTCCGCTCCACGAGCTACTGGTCGATACTCCAAGTATCACAAGGTCCCGCGAAGAAGTGTCTCAAAGGTCCGTCTCGTCACAGGGGTCTCAACGCAACAGACGGCGCGTCGATCGGACGCCCGGTCTGTGAGTTATTAGCCTTTTCGTCCCAGGGGCCCGGTTGGTTTCGTGAGCGAAACCAATCCCGGCCGTATCTCAACTGCACCCCGAACTCCCATAGGGTATACTCAAAGGGACCGTTACTCAACGTAACCACCAACGCCGCTGACGGCTCGTCAAGCGGACGTCCTGTCTGAAAGATATCAGCTATCCCGTTCTAGGGGCCCGGTTGGATTTCGGGTACAATCCAACCCGGCCATACTCCGACTGCATCCAAAACTCGGGCGGAGTATGTCAAAAGTTCCGTCTCATCAAGAGGAAGTCAACGAAACAGACGGCGCGTCAATCGGACGTTTGTGGCTCAAGATATGAGCGTTTCCGCTCCGAAGGCCCGGTTGGTTTCGTGAACGAACCATCCCGGCCGAACTCAAAGTAACCCGAAACCTTGAGTACGATATATCTAAACGACCGTCTCGATCCAAGGATCGCGTTGCCGCAGACGGTTCGTCATTCGGAGGTCCGAGGCTCAAGTTATGAGCCAAAAACCAAATCAGGTTCGAAACGGGGGGGTCCGGGTCCGGGCCGACCCGGCCCGACCCCCCCCCCCCCCCCCGGGGCGGGGCGGCGGCGGCGCGGCGGCCGGCGGCGGACGGCGGCGGGCGGGCGGCGGCGGCGGGCGGCGCGGCGGCGGCGGGCCGCGCCGGCGGCGGCGGCGGCGGGACGCGCCGGCGGCGGCGGCGGCGAGCCGCGCTGGCGGCGGCGGGGGGCCGCGCTGGCGGCGGCGGGCGCCGCACGGGGTGGTCACGCGGGGGGCTTGATTGCCCCCGCTGATTTAAAAAGGCGGCACGGCTTATTGCTGTGCCTTTGCCAAAAAACGGCCCCCGCAAGTGGGGGCCGTCTGGACGAACCGGGGGGGCTTTGCCCCCCCCTCCTTTAATGAACCGCCCCCCTCATTAAGAGGGGGGTTTGTTGAACCGGCCGGGGGGTTTTTTCCCCCGGGTTTTATGACATCCGGCCGGCCAGCTGGCCGGCCGGTTTTTACCAACGGGACCGGAATTTCCGGTCCCGCCCTCGACTTTCGACGCCGGCGGCCCGGCCGCTGGTCTCCTCTTCCGCCGCGGCCCGGAACCGGCCGCGGTCTTCTCGTCCCGCCGCGGCCCGGAACCGGCCGCGGTGTTCGTCGTCCGGCGCGGTGCGACGGCACCGCGCCCCTTTCGTCGTGCCATGAATCCTTCCAACGCGGCGCGACGGCGTCGCGTTCTTGAAGACTCTCCTCGGCGTAGCGCGGCGGCGTTGCGGAAAATTATAAGCATGTTCATCCGCGTGGTGCGACGGCACCACGCCACTTGCTTCCACCCGCATGAATAAAACGAGAACTAAGGAGGGGGGGTTCGGCCGTGTTCATGCGGTCCGACCCCCCTCACGTTAAATAATAACATAACTAAAGAATATCCAAAAGCCTCACGTTTAGTCATGCTAAAATCCATGATTCAAGAATGGAATAAAATAATCAATAAAATAACATCCCCTACCTCGGTTTTAAGATTCGAAGAATCGTCTACGATCCGCGGAAGACGGCGTCGCGGAAGTCGGGCGTCGCGGTCTTCGTTCGTCAAATCCGTTGACGAAGTGCTATGCCCTAAGAGACACGACGATGGCGGATCTTCGTTTGCCGACGAAGGTTGTCCGAAGAAGAGATGGCGTCCCCTTCGTTGTCACGGTGAACGAAGAAAGGAGTTGCGGCGTTCTTCGTCGGAAAAGAGAGCGTTCCTCGTCAAGTCTTGAGGAAAGTCAAGATATAAAGAAAGAAACGATCTCAAGAACCCTTACCTCGATAGTCGCACGTTGACGGAGTCGTGGAAAAGATGATACGGAAGAAGAACGTCACGTCGCGGATAAGGCGTCACGGAAAGTCCGCGTTCTTCGGCGAAGAAATTCTTCGTTGAAGAACGACGTTCTTCGCGTTCTTCGTTCGTCGAAGGTTCTTCATCAAAGCTTGGAGATGAAGGGAAAGCTCTCCAAAGACAAACAAAGAACTCTCAATAAAATAAGAATACCACTTATTTTATTAACACACAACTCAAAAGGATTTCAAAAGTTTGAAATTCAAAAGAGATAACTCCACATTTAACTCACTTATTTAATATACATGAATTGTATAATTAAATATAAGTTAACTTGTCAAGCCATTAAGAGGGAGAGTGGGGAGTTGAAAAGGTGGGGGTTCGTGTGGGCCCCACCACACTTAATCCTCCCAAGGGAGGTTAAGTGGGTGTGGGTCCCACTTCCAACCTCCTTTGAGAGGTTTTAAGAAGTTAAAATAAAATTTGTCTTAAACAAATTTTATTTAACTCAACTGAAAAACCCCAAAACTAACTTTCAACTTGCAACAAACGCAACTCCCGAAAAGGTCTCTTTAAGCGATTATCGGCGCTGCGAGTTCATCGGTGCCCTCGGATTTCAATTCCGAGCACCGGATCAAAAGTTAGGAATTCCCGCTCGTTCGTTCACTGAACGTACCCGAGCCAAACTTCGGAACTTAATTCCGGGCACTCCGGGCCTCGGAATCAGGTGCCGTCTGAAACCACGCTCTTGTAAAATTCTAAAGAAAATTAAGAAAAAAAATTCCCTTGAATTTTACGGGTCTTTACAATAAAAGAAAAATTATTTATATAATAAATATAGTACTATATTTTTTATAATGATACCAATAATGGGAGGATTAATTAAGAGATATATCAATAATGTTTAATAAAAAATACTTATTTTACAAAGATTGTTTCTTCTCTAACATAGTCATTTTCAGGAGAAGGCCACATGCACAAATTCAATATTCATTTGAAAAAATTTAGAATTTAAATGATTCCATGAAATAAATGAACTAAATTAGGTTGATTAATATGATTTTCTTGATATAAATTTATATAATGGTAAAAAATATTAATTAACCCTAGAAACTATGAAATTGAATGAGGGAATGATTGTAAAAATAAAATAGCAAGCTACACTCTATAGTTCATGGAAATGAAATCCTTGTTTCGCAAATATGTAAATTCACAATATTCTATCTTGTTCTTAGATCATCCCAATATTCCATCATCCACATGTTTTAATTTTTTTTACCCCATAATGATCCTTTTCATATATGATTATATAACTCACATCATTCCAAAAATTCTTCAATTACTTTACGTATGAATAATTATAACGAAATATGAGAAGAATAAATACCAATGACATAATGAATGACATAGAAGAGAAAGAGGGGAGACCTCACACTAAATGTGGTGTAAAAACAAAAATAAGATAATCATGTTCCAAACCAAATACAATTACAATCCTATTATTTTCAATAACATAAAAATTGATTTGATGAAATATAAAAAACTAAGCAAGATGAATAAAAATAGAAATGAAAACTGAGATATAGGTAATGGAATATTATTTAAACACTATTTTTACGCATCAAATAAATGATGAAATTGTAATATATGAACTCAACCAAACACCTCTCTATCCATATGAAAAAATACTTGGAGTTAGTTAATCATTTTATAGGATATGAGATTCATGAATATTGAATAGAATAAAATAAGATTGAATTATAACATTGAATGAAATAAAATTTAGAGAATATATATTTATTTATTTCTAAAAGATGTAAATAGGGAGAAAAACTCAATATAATTTGATAAATCTAACTCTTCTTTATAGAATAGAAATATTTTTTTATAAAAAGGATTAATGAGTTTATATTCAATTTATTTCCATTAATTGTTAAATTATGTTTGGAAAACATAAGGGTTAAATCATGTAATTTGGTTATCCTTGAAGCTATTAATGAATTTATAAATTGAATAACCACAATCATTGAATGGATTTGGATATATTCAATAATGTCAATACATAATTACCAAAGAAATTTTTTCATGCTGGTAACTCTCCCCATATTTTCATCATTCATTTTTTGATACATTTTTTACCAACACATAGAGAAACTACATTGATTCGTAGGTATGGAATGTTCTTCTACCCTAATATAGATCGGAATTTGAAACTGTTTATTTATTCTACACTATTTTTAATATATATGGGCCCATAAGTAAAATTATCCCAAACAATCCAATTATTTCACAACTTGAAATGAATTCTTCATTTTGGGAAATGACTAATAGATTGAACAATTTGTTAAGTTTTATGAAATATATTCAAAAATATATTAAATTTAATTAAATTTAATAATATCTATTTGATAATTAGATATAATGTTACATATAAAATTCCATATTGATATAAAATTACCCAAAATAATAAATTAAATATATGTTCACAATTACAATCAAATTATCTCTATGAGTTGAAAAAGTTAAAATTTTACTAAAGATTCTAAATTAGTGTGAGAAAAAAATTAAAATAAAATTTATAAATGAATAGTTTTCAATTAAATACAATATTATTATTGTCTCTTCAATACTTTCTCAATTTTCTACTCTCATTTTTAAAACCTTCTCAATAATGATGTCCTGGAAATATGAGTTGTTATATTAATGTCAAATACAAATGATTTAGATTACTAATCAAATAGAGTCAATAAAATTAAATGGAATTGAAAGATGTATCATGGTTTATTATTTTAAAAAAATAACATCTACGATATAATTATTTAAATGTGGTTTTAGATGATAAAGACTAAAAGTTTCTTCTTCTATAAGTGATTTGAAATAAATTATCATGGACACATATATTAAAATATGATCTCTTATATCATATAATTTCTCATAGCATGTAGAATTATGACCATAAACTCTATTATAATCACATTACTAAAAGTTCATGTAGTGTTACCATGAAATATTTTTTATATCATTACATTTCATAATATTTTCAGTAAAATAGACAGGGATGTGACCTAATTTATTAGTTTAGAAAAACAATTTCCAATTATAATCAATCCTGGACCTATAGGAAATTAATGCCCATGTTTTTTTATATTGAAATTTATATTTCCTTTTAATTCAAAAAATCATTATCTAAAATCTATCTCATTCATTCACTTGTTTTAAACAAAATCCAAAAATAAATCATCCTCAAAATAGAATAATGAAACCTCGTAATGAAATAATTCAAAAAATTCTCTCCAAATTGATGTTATCTAAAAACCAAAACATTTCATATAATTTTATAGTATTTCATATCTAAATATAATGAATTAATTATATATATGAATACTTGTTAAAATTAATTTTATTATTCTGACATTAGTATTTAATATTTTTGTTTTTTTTTGTAGGGTGAGTCTTTAGTTAAATATAGTGAATAAAAAACAAATATAATAAGTAGTTGATGAGGTATTAATGATTAATGATGTAAGAGGGAAATGAAAAATGTTTAAAACATATAGTTGATGTATGTAGCCAAAAATTGAAAGATAAATATTGGGATAAACAATCAATTTATCACACATACATTATTGACATTAATGATAAGATTATTAGGACATGATATTAGGAACTGAAAAAAACATAGATAAGAGACCTAAAAATTAACATTGTGGAACTTGGAAAATATAAAATTTTTGTTTTTATTTTTATATTACCTTGACCAAATCATATACATAACTGATTATATACTCCTTGACTAAAACTCAACACATTTAATAGATTCATTTATAGAATTAATGCCACTATGGGGATGAATCTATAAAAATAATTAATGGTTTTGTCTGCAAAAACCCAAAAGTGGATATTATCACTAATTATGATGTGCTTCTACTGTAGATTCACCCTCCAAGAGACATTATCATTTAATTATAATTTATTTTCTTATCCATACTCTCATATCACCCATTCATGACAAGATTGAGTGGGTAACAATACATTTACATTTGGTTATGTATCATATTGGGAGTGTTAAATTATATAAATTATACATTTAATGTTAGTTATTATATTTCTATATTCATTACACATTCCTAAAATAATTATATTATTCAATACATGACAATTTTTGATATGAAGATGGATATGAAATTTAGTTCATCAAATGATCATCTAGAGTTTCACATGACAATTGGGATATTGTGGATGATTTAGTTTAAATAAGGTATTGAGACACCTAAATCCTTAATATCCCCAATTATTTATGAATTTGATAAGGGGTTATTTAGTACTTGTAAACATATACCAAGTCTAAATAAGTTCTTCATCCTATCTCTGAAAATATACAATCTAAATAAATTTAATTTTTCTCTCTACTAGTACCTGAACCTAGAAATAAATGAATATAAAACATTCTCTAATAATGATATTCCATTCATTTTTATCTTCACTAATACATATTTTATGTTTATTAATCCATTATATTTACTTAAATTTAATTGTATAATATCATGGGTTCATCACATAAATAATCACTTTTTACTCTTAGATATTTTATAGTAGCTTTTTGAGAACCTTGAAATATTTTTATATTTTATTATCACCGATATAATTAATGACTTTATATTGGAGATCAAATTTCCACCACTATAGTCTATGATAGTGAAAATATCGATTTAGTAATTTGTTTGTTTTCCATTTATATCATTTATTCCTACTTCACTCTAGGAAATTTCATGTTATTTTTTTCCGGAATAACAACTATTTCACACATATTCAACAGAATGAACTGAAAAATGACATTAATGATATTGATCTAAAGAATTAAAAATTAATGAGATATAATAAATAATTATTCTATGAGGAAATGGATTGTTCATAACAAATGAAGCATGTGCACCATTAGGAAATCGTTGAGTAATAGTGTTTTTAGAATGGAAAACAATTTAACATTGAGGTTTTGTTGATAATTCTCATAAAATAGTTGGATACCAAAAACATCTTGATCAAGCCTTTGACATTTCAGATGATCTCCAAAACTTTTTAATTATCTGATACACAGTACGTGGAACCAAACACAAAAATTTCTAGTTTTCTTAAACTTCATAATATTTTTTATTTCCAAAATGTATCCAACAATATTTTTAGACATTATATTTAAATAATTTTTAATGAGATATGGTGTAAATATGAATACAAAATATTTCCTACCACTTTTAACCAAATGGGATGAGTGATCATGTGGAATTATTACTCTATTGCTCCCTCCAATAGAGACCATAGAAATCCACATCAAATTTCTAAATTTTAATAAATTTGAAGTTAATTCAATTCATTCTTCATTAGAGGGATTAAATTTCATAGTCTGAAAATTCCAATATCATGAAATTGATGTAGTTTATAAATTAAAATAATTTAGAATAATTATCTCATGGAAATAGTTCTATAGTTTATTTTTAGTAATAATATATCTAATAAATAAATAAAAAGAGGATATATACAATATATCATATGGGAGGGAAGGAATGAAAAGCTAAAAATGGAATACTAAATTAATAGAAATAATATTTATCCATATTGTTGAAAAATAATAAAATGATGGAGTGCCATATGGATTCATGGAATAAAAATATTTTCAGCAAGATGTCCTAGAAAAAATCTCATGGTGCATATAGTGAAGTGATCAATTATATGGACAAAAATAGTCAAAATAAATTGATTAGCTATAAGAAACAACCATTACATGTTAAGGATCATCAATCGAGAGACAATGGATAATAAAATGAAAACTAACTATAGTAACAAATCCACATATTAGAGGAATACTTGTGTTATTATTAGAAACAAGCTCATGACTGACCAAAGAATCACCCCAGCCAACATCCATTGGACCAGGGCTCATGACCAACATTGAAGGAATAACTAATAAATGGAAGAATATTCCGAAGAACCTGTATTCCCACACATATCCATATCAATGAAAATGTGTAGAGGGAGTAAAAGTAAATTAATGAAAAATCTACGGGAACACACAAGAATGAAAAATCACTAGATAGTACACGAGTAATGTAGTGTAAGATGAAATGTAACAGGCTTAAAAATCACCCAACTAGAAAGATGTCTCATACTGAAAGAACTATAAATTCAATATACTGAGAGTGAATATCTCTATATATCCTTTTTGTGCTCAACATACACATTCCCAGATACATGGTATCCTGAATGTCTTCTGATGTATCCGCTAACATCCCCATCATTCGCATATAACACAACATGTGAATTAAAATCTCATGTAGGTGTGAGTATATACATTTTCAGTTGGTGAACATGAAAGGATAAGAAGGATATGTACGATAAAACACATGAATATAAAGGCATTGGATAACACAATAAGAATAAATTATTAAAATAGAAATACAAAAACCACACCAAGTGGGAAAATAACCATAAATACACAAAGGACGCAATATAGTGTGTAGATGAACTTTACATTGAGTATCCACCACCCATAAAAATAGAGTGAACTCATGCAACCATGAGAAGATAAACATAGAAGGCACATGTCATATATTGTGCGTCACTGCATCCCATTGAAGGTGTGTAACCATATAAAATTTTATGAACACAAATGACCATATATAAATTCATAGTCAATATATAATCATTGATAGAAAATGGGGATCTCCAACTCATATTTTGTCACATGAAAAAGAGTCACCAACAAGTCCAGAAGTCCACTAATGATTCTCAGTATCTCGTTCCTCTACCCATAAGTATCTATCCAAGCCATGCGACACCTCATTACTGTTTGGTATAGTGGAGGGGATGTTGTCTCAAGGTAGAGGAACCATTTTCTAGTACAATTTTAATTTTCAGCTATGATAGTCAATTAAATATTCCTTCAGTACCCAAAAGGAGGCTTACACTCCTATGTTATGGTACCATTACCCATCATTTCTATTGTGTTACGTTATATATGTTTTCATGAACCCATTCCCATTTTAACTAGAGGGTAACACTCGGGAAGACCTCAAAGACTCACAACCAGCTTGAGTGTAGGGTTCTACTCAGGATGTCTTTATTGGACACATTCCCTATTCTGACAAGAGGGTTCCCCTCTTGTAATAGAGGTCCCATTCTAAGCATTACAATAGGGTATGAATCAAAAATCCACTGATTAACCATTCCAATATTGACTAGAGGGATAATCATGGTAATCCACTGGTGATCTTGTGTGATCACTGTCACTATTGAGCATCACCTAACCAATTATAATTCGTAGAACATTCCACATTATATCTCAAAATCCACAGGATTGGTAACCGTCATGTTCTACATAAAAAACAATTAGGATCGAAAAATTGGGAGAAAAAATTATATTACATACTTGGAGATATGGTATCAGGGGATTTCCTTAGAAGGAACCCCGTAGAACATGATATATGAGGGGACCAAAAGGTATTGTGGTCATATTCCACTGCCCAACTGTTTTTATGGGTAACACATGGCTCTTGGTCCATCAATAATTGTATTCCTTGTATGTGTACTACAAAATGCTCCTAAACTATCTAGGTCTATGATGTATGTTTTTAGACATATTCTTATACTGAATCCATGTTCTTATACACTAGTACATGATATTTTTCTTAATATGAACTTACAATAATGTGCCCTTCCCTGGTCTTTGTGTATCTGGAAATGTTTATGTTCCTTTTCATGTAATACCTAATGGAATCCTTCCTATTTTGACTACCACATGGCTCATCTATAGGAGGATAGGTATAAGAATGTATCATGACTATTTTTTGTCCCATATTAATAATCCTCTAAAAACCCTATCCACCATAATCAAGGGGAAACATGTCATCTATTCATTGTGATAAACAGTTTGTACTTCCAATTTTCACAGAATATCAGACCATCATTCCTTTCCATGATTCCAAAATTTTGGCTAGGAATCTTTAATTATTTAATCGGAACATTTGGTGTATCTATAAATTATTCATCATTTCTAGCCATCTAGTTGTAGGAAATCCGATTATGTTGATCATTGATATTTCATCACACATAACTCATTCCACTAAAACATCTGCCATCAATTAATATCTCTTATTTTGTTTAAAAACAATATTGAACATCTATTCATCCAATATTTCTACTTGATTCATTGATCCATCCCATTCTAGAGAATTCATGGTGATTCATGGGGGAAATCCCTCTCAATATTACATGCCAAAATTGAACCAGATCTGTGGGGACCAACCAATGTTGAAAAGGAATAAATTGAGGGGGATAGGCATAATTAGAAATGTTTAACCATACATTTTATGCATTATTTTCAAAATATCATGAAAGGGGTCAATTCAGCTAATAAAAATGAAAAAATAATTAAATTAGAGTTGAAAGGAACCTGAAATTGGCCATAATTGGTGTGAATCCAAGAATGGGATCTATAATTTCAATCAATGTAATCAAATAGGGAATAAAAAAGATATTAATACATCCTATAGATTGGAGTATTCATCACCAATGAACACACTCTCTAATAATAAAGGAATTTTTTGCTTCCACTGCAACCTGATCTTCTCCAATTTGGTATTTCATCATCATATGAGGTAAACCACACACTAAATGATGGATTAATGATTTGGAATCCTCTATGGTATTATGAGATATAACTTTGCGGATTATAGAAGGAAATATTATTATATAATTTTATAGGTTATAATGAATTAATGTATTAATTAAATAATTAATTAATCTACTTAATGTTCCACCAATGACAAATAATATTGAATGACCCATGATGGACTATTTTAGGTCTCATCTAGGGTAAACACTATGTGCACGACAAAGTATTTGTATAACATTTTGTATTTGATATTCCATTTAATAACTATCTAAATTTTCATAGAAACAATATATGGGTAATAAAAAACATATTTATTATTTATATAAAATTAATTATGGACACATAGGGAAAAAAATAAATTGTTCTCATGGTGCCAAGCTCTAGAAATATATATTTATTTATTTTAAATTATTAAAAGGAATATGGGTCTCTATATCATTCCCTCTTTGAATAGAAAGAAATTGAACACCTCTAGATTATAATACCACATGTGGCTCCTCCGCTCTTAGGATCTCCCATGAATGTTATCATCCTACCACAACATGTGAACTATGGGGATGGTCCATCCATGAATGATCCTCTCCTATAGATCCACGATCTCCACTAGATGATCCAAAAAGGTGGATCCATCATCAATGTACATCATTCACTGGTCAATGATGTGTGTGGGTTCATGCATATATCTCTTTAGTTGTGACAATTTTAATAGGTCGTTCACCAAATCTAGACATGGGGGTTGGTTGAGGGGGTTAAAACCTGATAATACATCTACACTATCTTGAAAATCTCAATGAAACTCGAGGATAGCTTAGAACCTTGGATGAACCGTCATTGTCCACATCATTGGGAGTCCCTCTAGAAAATGTGGTTTTCATGATGAAACTCTAAGTGCATTCGATGGATATATATGTAATTTTCCTCCATATTGCAAGACATATTTATCTATAATTTTATTTTTTAGACCTTATCAGTTATCAGCTGAACCAACACATGAAATATAAGAAATGTATAAAGAATATATGTCTAGTTCAATGGTGACCTGCAAGGGCTCCATTACAAGGCCTAATAAGGTTCTTTGATGATGATGGAGTGGTAGAAATTATTCTATCAAAACTCTAACATGGTAATGTGAAAAAATTATCTCCTAAAAATATATTCCATGCATTCCCACAACATATATTCCTTCATCAGGATATTACCAATGATCTTTTAATAAATATAGGTGTGAAAGACTATAACCATCCTCATTTGGATCCTTAATACTATTTTAGGCCTCACCATAATTGGGACATAAACCATGAATCACAATAAGGGACAATGGTCTTGGGAACCCCATGAAGGAAAATGATCACTCATACAATAAATAACCCAAAAAATCAACCAAACTCTACTACCAGATATCACGGAAGAGTTACTATTTTTTTATTGAGTCAAATATCACCCATATGATGTCGTGTTGGTTCATTGTGGATTGATTCCCTTTTAAAATCATATTAATATTCCATCCCATATCCACTTAGGAATATTAATGTGGTGGAACCTCTATGATAAGGTTTTTTTCATAATCACAAATAATTTCAATATACAGATTCTACTTTTTCATGTCATTTTAATATCTCTATGTAAAACAATTATGTCATACAAAAAAATATATTTTAATAAGTCAATAAACTATATTCATGTATAAATTTTTTTACATGCATATTTATTTATGTACTTTTGGATAACAATTAGTCTTGTAATGATTTGTGTAAGATATACACTTCTTAACCTTTTTAGATTCCCTGACATCGACGATCGACACACCAATGTTCAATACACCGATGTTCAACACACCAATGTTTGACACACCAATGTTCAAAAAATCGATGTTCGACACACCGATGTTCGACCCACCGATGTTATAAAAAAATTATTTTCAAAACACTGATGATGACACACCGAAGTCGACACACCAAAGATGACACACCGAATTCAACACACCGAAGATGACAGATATAATTCGACACACCAATGTTTATTGACCGATGATACTAAAATGAAGACAAAACAATGAAGATGACTCACTGATAGTCATAAATAACTGTTTTTATTTTCAAAATTCATATTTATTTATGATGGTCATATTTAGACAAAATAATATTTCTAACAATATTTAATGACGTCTGTAGGACTATCTGTAGGCAGTACAAGGTGAATGGACGTGCATAGATCATTATACCTAGTAGAACATGAAGTATAAAAGGACTTCAATCAGAGATCAATATTAGATAGAGACACATATATATAAAGATTCACATAGAGATTTTAGAACACCATAAAATACAGACTACGCAAACTCAGAATGTTGAAA
This sequence comes from Viscum album, assembly GCA_963277665.1. Classification (NCBI taxonomy): domain Eukaryota; kingdom Viridiplantae; phylum Streptophyta; class Magnoliopsida; order Santalales; family Viscaceae; genus Viscum; species Viscum album. Next base: position 69,110,336 of record OY728128.1, read on the forward strand.
AGAAGGAAACCTGAATTTTAAGCTCACCTAGAATCTACCTACTTGATCATGCTGAACATCCTCACTAGGAAGAGCTAAACAATTTCAAAAGATATTGTGACACTCTGTTCTTTAGCCAACATTCATAAGAGGACTCTTATATCATTTCCTCAACATCCATTCAATCCAGATCATTATTTACCAACACATAGTGAACTTTAAACCCTATTATCTTTCAAAACTCTATTGTGTTCTTATCAGTACTATTTTGGAAGTGTATATATCTATTTCAATATCACACACTTTCCCCTCAGATAAACTGGATGATTAAAAAATATACTCACTCTCAATATATTATTACACTTGTATCCCATGTAGAATCATGGAAGAGATCCTGTGAGATCAATTTATTTGTTTTTCTCATTAAAAATTATGGTAGAGGTCAAGTGTGACCTAGACAGCCTGTGTTCTTTTATGAACACTGATCAAGGATGTGGATCAAATGTTTATTAATATAAACTGGTTGGTGGTGGGTGATCATCCTGTGGAGAAGACTAAGCCTCTACTAGAGACTGAACCTCTTGTTTTATCCGTTGTGTTATTATTTTTTTTCTATTATATATTTCTGGCATTATGAAAAACAAGTATTTGATAGTTAATTTATAAAGTATTCATATATTTATTGAATAATATTTTTTTTTAAAGTTTTACTAATCTTTAGATTGGGAAAGGTGAGAACTAATCAGTCTTCAGAGAACCAAATTGATCCTTCAAGACATTTGTAAATTCACTACAAACAGGCTTGTGTGTTTATTTTAATATATGGATTTTATTTTGTAAAGAACCCTTTTAAGATAAATTTTAATATATACTCAGTTCAACCCCCTCTTGAGTCATATAATTTGACAAAAATTTGGTATCAGTGGAGTTTTAAATGTTACTATTAGTTTTTCAAATCGTGTCAACTCTAATTATAGTTGTGTCTGAAAGATCTTAAAATTTCTTTTCTTTCTAAATGTTTATCACTTTTAAATTATTTTAAAACCTTTATCATGGAAAATATGTTAGAAGGGGAAACTAGTAACCGACAACCATAAATTAATGGAACTAAAAATTCTCATAGGAAGCTTAAAATGAATATATATCTAGAAAGTATGGGAATTGAAATATGGAATGTTATTAAAAGTAAATATGATATTCGTGAAATTTCTAGAATCACTTGGGATAAACCTACCAAGATTTCCTATAACAATAATTTTAACGCAATGAATTCTTTTTACTATGCCTTACGAGATGAAGAGTTTTACCATATTGCTTCTTGTAAAACTATACATGAAATTTGGGATACTCTCCCTTTTTCTCATTAAGGAACATCTAATGTTAATGAAATGTGATTGAATACTTATACAATCAAATACTATAACTACAAAATGAATCCCATTGAGTCAATTTCATATATATATATATCAGGTTCAATGAAATTTTTAATGCCACGATTTCATTAGGAAGAGATGTAACTTCTAAAGAGCAGGTCATGAAGATTATGTGATTCCTACCAGAAAGATGGTGTGGAAAATTTTTGTCTATCAGAGATTCGTGTGATATTGATAAAGTTCCATTGAAGGAATTGATTGGAAAATTTGTGACGTATGAGGAAGAATGAAGGTAAATCAAGAGGAGGATGAACCAAAAGTAATGTCAATAGTTTCAAGTAAACTACATCAAAATGTAAAGATAAAGATACAATTCAAGCTGATCTCTAAAGCACAAACAATGATGAAGTTTCTTCAGACCGTGATTTAGAAATGGCCCAGTTGTCCATATGATTTAAGATATTCTATTAAAAAAATGATGTTCTTCAAAAATTCCAGTTACAAAAAAAATTACTATAATAAGGGAAATTGGAAAAAAGGATTGGAAGAAAAATGATAAATTATAAGAGATAATATGTTATGAATGTAAAAGGAAAGCACATGTCAAGGCTGACTGCCCAAATATAAAATAAAAGATAAAGAATGAAAATAAGTATTGAAGGTATTAGAAAGAAATAAATGCCACCTAGAGTGCCTTTTAGGATAACTCAAGTGAATCTGGAACTTATCAAAATGTGAAAGATATGGGTAATATGTGTTTCATGACAAACACAACTGAGTTAACCTTACATTCTCCTGCTCAAAAATATTATTATTATGAAGGTGAGTTTAAAAATATGACAAATGATTAACTATTCGAATATTGAAACATTTTAGAGGAAACATATATTTAGTTGAAATATAAATATAAATATTTGAAGAAACAACATGCTTTTACTGTGACTACTAAATCTAAACTTACAACTGAGAAGGATAAAAATTCTCAACTCCTCAATGATATCAGTGAGTTAAAAATATCTAATAAAAAATAGAAGAAACACATAGAAAATTTTACTAATGGGACAAATACTATTACTCAAATTCCTGGTAAACAAATACTTCCTAAGTATACTTCAGGGATACGATATCAACTAGGTCAACATAATTTATCCAAATCATATTTCATACCCATATTTGGAAAATCTTCTACCAATTTCAAAAACCAGAGTTTTACTGCATGTTCCAATTGCAAAAAATCATTTACTATATCAAATTCTCTAGGACCAAAAAGTGTTTATTTTTCAAACACTCAATATTCGTCATATGGGAAACCCATAAGACAGTTGTGGGTACCTATGTCTTATATCACTAATGTATTCGGAACCAGAAAAATATGGGTACCAAATTCATTTCATGGATAAACTATTTGGAAGGTAAACTTCCTAAAGAGTTCATTTAAAAAGCTGTAGTACATGGAATGTGGGTGTTCAAGACATATGATATGTTATTTTCAATTTTTTAATGTATTAACATGATTTATGGTGGACTTGTCACATTTGGGGACATTGGTAAAGGAAAAATTATCAGCCTAGGCCAGATTGGTAACCCTTACTCTATTTTAATTTCTAATGTGTTGTATGATGATGGAATGAATATAGACCTGCTCTGCATATCTCAACATTCTGATAATGGATTTAATGTTAAATTAAGAAATTATTCATGCCAGGTTTTTTATTCCAAGAATAATTTAGTATTTACTACTTTTAGAAATGATAATATATATGCTATAAATCTAGACACAGTAGCCGCACAAAATGACTCTGGTATAAATTTCATTCACAATGAGTATTGTCTGTGACATAGAATACTATGACATTGTAATATACACTCTCATAGAAATTTAACTAGAAAAGGATTATTTAGAGACTTACCCAAATTATAGATTCCAATAAATAAAGTATCTAATCCTTGTCAAAACGAAATGAAACATAAAATCTGATTTAATCTAAAGGAAGAAGTTGCTACTTCTCAACCTCTTGAGTTGGTTCAGATGGACTAGTTCGGACCATCTAGAGTTTCAAGTGTCAATGGGAAGCACTATTTTTATGTTTCGGTAGATCATTTTTCTAGGTACACGTAGGCCTTTTTTATGGCTCATAAGAGTGAATCGTGTTTACAATTTACCAAGTCTTTTATGATGGTAGAAAATCTTAGGGGATTGAATATTAAATTGTTATAAATGGATCATGGCCGTGAGTTTGAGAATCAATATTTTTAAGAATTTTTCACAAATAATGGATATAATCATAACTTCTCTGCACCTAGGACACCTCAACAGAATGGTGTGGTTTAATGAAGAAATATAACCTTAAATTAAATTGATCAAGCTATGCATAATGAATATGATTTACCCATTTATTTTTGGGTTGAAGCTATTAATAGATCGTGCTACATTATAAATAGAGTCTTAATTAGACCCATTCTAATGAAAACTCCTTACGTGTTGGGGAATAATAGGAAACCTAAAGTAGGTTATTTTAAAGTAATTAGATGTAAAGTCTATATTCTGAACATTAATGATAATTTAGATAAATTTTCCTCTAAATGTGATGAAGGAATATTTCATGGATATTCTACATCATGTAAATAATATAGAGTCATTAATAAAAAAACCTATTGTGTGGAGGAATTTGTACAAATCATATTTGATGATGAAAATCCACAGGAGACCATGGCTTCACTAGAAAATGTTGAAGAGGATATGTCCAATCTAGACATTAATGATACAACCTCAAATAATCATGTGAAGGAATATGTAAAAAAATCCAATTCTAGAAAATTTCAACATCCTAACCATAGTGATCCAGATCAACCTAACCAACCTGAAATATCAAGTCCTGCTTCCTGAAGACCATCTAGATCCCTCATGAATTATCCCTTATATGCTGTTGTTGGAGATTTAGATATAGGGGCACAATCCAGTGGTTCCTGGAGAAACCAGGTTGAACATCAAGCCTTTTTCTCAAAAATTTAACCAAAACATATCAATGATAAATCAATGAGGAATTTTGGGTAATGGCCACGCATGAACAACATGAAAAGCTTGAGAGAAATAAGGTTTGGAAACTTGTAAATAGACCGAAGGATACATTGACCATAGGAACCAAATGGGTGTTTAGAAATAATGTTGTTGATGTTGGAAGTATATTTATAAATAAATCTATACTAGTTGCACAAGGATTAATTCAAGAAGAGGGAATTTATTATGAAGAGACTTTTCCACGAGTTTCTAGACATGAGGCAATTAGGATCTTACCTACCTATGCAGGACATTTGGAATATATAATTTTTCAAATGGATGTAAAAAGTTCATTTTGGAATGGTAATATAATTGAGGAGTTTTTTTTTGAACAACACCCAGGTATTACACATCCAAATTTTCCAAATCATGTTTTCAAATTACGAAAGAATTATAGGGTTTGAAGCATGCTCTAAGAGCTTTCTAGGAAAAGTTAAGTAACTTTCTTATTTCTAAAGGTTTTACAAAAGGACTCAAATATCCCACTTTATTTATAAAAAGAGTTACCAATGAAGTTTTAATAGAAAAAATATATTTATATGATATTATCTTTGGATCTTCTTAATATTCTCTATGTAATCATTTTTCAAACATAATGAAATTTGAGTTTAAAATGAGTTTAATGGGTGAACATAAATATTTTCTAGGAATTAAAATATTTCAAAATAAAGAAGGGATTACCTTAATTCAAAGTAATTACATGAAATATATTCTGAAAATATACTTCTTTGATAGATTATGAGTAGTGAAACACCTATGAATTTTACAATTATGATTGATCATGATGAAAATGGAAAATCAATTTATCAAACTGCTTACAGAGAAATGATTGGGAGTTAGCTGTACATAAATTCTAGTAGGCCAGATATTATGTGTAGTGTGTGTATGTGTGTGAGATTTCTAGAAAACCCCAAAGAGTCCAATTTAAATTCTGATAAAATAATTTTCAAATGCCTCAAATATAGATCAACTTTAACATTGTTCTATCCTAAAGACATCCTTTTAGATTTAGTTATATATTCAAATGCTGATTTTGTTGGATGTAAGTAGGATAGAAAAAGTACCTCTAGAACATGTAACTTTTTGGGAAATTCTCTAATATCAGGGTGTAGTAGAAAAGAAAAATTTAGTTTCGTTGTCAAATGCTAAAATAGAATACATTGTTGTGGTTAATTGTCGTGCACAAATTTTGTGGATGAAACACAAATTATTAGACTATGGATTTCAATTCAGACATATCCCCATAAACTGTGACAACACAAGTTCTAATAGCATTTCTACGAATCCAATTTCCCATTTCAGAACAAAGCATATTGATGTTAGAAAACACTTTATGGGAGATCATTATCAATAAGGTGATATAACTATTGATTTTATTGTGACTGAACATCAGTTTGCTGATATATTCAGAAAACCCGAAAATTATGAGAGAATAAATTAAATCAGACATGAACTAGGAATGATAAATCAGTAGACGATCGATGAAACTAATTCTTGAAACTTATCTCATGAATCCGATCTCATGAAACTGATCTCATGAAACTTTTCTCATGAAAGCGATATTCTTAAAACTGATCTCATGAAACTGGTATTCATAAAACCGATCTCATGAAACAGATATTATAAAAACCAATATCATGAAACATGTCCCTTGAAACTGATCTCATGAAAATGATATTCTAAAAAATGATCTCATGAAACCGTTCACATGAAACCGATCTCTTGAAATCTATCTCATGAAACCGATCTTAATGAAACCGATTATTGAAACAGGTCTCTTGAAACAGATTCTTGAAACTGAAATCATGAAACCAATCCCAATAAACTAATCTCAAGAAATCGATATCATGAAACTGATATTCTTTAAACTGGTCTCATGAAACCAAATTCATGAAACTGATGTTTTGAAACCATTCCCTAAAACTAGTTCATTGACTCTGATGTATTTATGAATTTTTTTGTAAATTCTATCTATTTAAATTAATGGGCCATGTTTTGTATTCTTCTTTTTTTTACATTTTAATATTTATGATTTACGATTTAGAATCCATAAATGATATTTTTAGTTAAATCCATCCCAACCTTTCACATTCCCCTTTTCCAAAAAAAATTTATACCCTTTTTTCACACTCCCTCTCAACTGTCGACCTTTCAACATTGTTGAATTCTGAAGCCTTTTCATGGCGAGGACCAAGAGTACAAGGGAAGAACCTAGAAATTATCATTATAATAAGCGTTAGAATGGTGAGTCAAGTGGGACTACGAAACATTTCATGGAATGCCGAGTTGTTATGGATGAAAAGGTGGTGTCTTCTGAGTGGATTCTATCAAGAAAATCATGTTTGTTGAATGTAATGGAATCTAATGGATTGCTCAGTTGGTTTGTCAACAACAAAAGACCCTATTATCCCCAAATAGTGCATGAGGCCTATCAAAATTTGGGGATATCCCAAGATTATGCTGAGGAAAAAATGATGAGGTTTTTTATAAAGGGAAATGAGACATCATTCTCATCTATGGAATTGGATGAATGCTTATAAATTCCTCATGAAGGTCTCTATGCTGACTATCCTGGTAATAGTCCACCTTCCTCAAATTTGTCTTATTAAGAAGATGCTCTGAAGGAGATGACTTAAAATGGAGAATCCATTATGACTGTTGAAAATGAATTCGATGGAGAAGTAAGACTTGTTTTTATGTTTATACAACATCAAATCAACCCACAGAAGGTAAATTTCTCTCTTTTGAAGTATAATGATGTTTTCTTGATCATTTTGTTGAAACATGGGAAAAAATTAAACCTAGGTAGGTATCTAATGGTGTATATATCTGATATGATTTATCCATTTATGAAGGCAACCTGCATGTACTATCTAAGGATGATTTCTTCCTTTTGGAAAAGGATTTATTGTGTGGATGATGAAGATGAAGTGACAACATCCTAGAGTTGTTTTAGTCTTAAAAATGACATTTTTAAGAGGATGAAAATATTCTAGAACCCAAGGAAGAAATGTCGGGTAGGAAATGAGCAATGACTATATGTGTATTTCAATCCAGTTGACCACCCTTCAACACTAAAGGACCAAGTTGATACTTGTCTCAATCCATGAGAGGTTCCAGATTATTTTTCTGAATAAGATGGACATGAAGTGCCAGGGGAAGAAGGATCTCCTTTTGATGAAATAAGTGATCCTGATATTTCCTAATGACCCAATGATATTTCTTATGGACCCAGCAGTCCCCCTTTGGACATTAACTCAAGAGAATCTTTATTAGGCGATGGGGATGTGATAGAAGATGAATTTACTGGAGTTGAAGGATATGTTAGGAAATTTGATGAGGAATCAGATGATGATGATGATGATGATGATGATGGCGATAATGGAGGAAATGATTATCATATGAGTGACTCTGTAAAAATTATACAATATGTGGTTGATATATCCAGTGAGGAATCTGTACATGGATCTGGTGACGGTGTTGAGCACGTAGAACAATAGGCTATTGGTTATATAGTTGTTGAACATGAGGAAATATCACCCATTCCTAATGCTAAAAATCAAGAGAGCATTTATGAATTGAATGATCATATGGATAATGGCCAAGAAGAAGAAGATTTGGTCATCATGCCTCAAATTGAGTATGTAAAAGGTGAAGATGAAATAGCTGGAGGACATGCAGAACCAGAAGTTCAGTTGGTTCCTATTTCCAGACAAGTTATTTTGGCCCGAAACTAGAATGAAGAAGTTGATGTTGATGATGTTGTGCCTAATCCTCAGGGAAGAAGGATCACAAATAATACTGTTGAGCCAAGATACTAGACCTGTGCTAGAGAGTGGAATAATGATCTAGGGTATATGTTTTTTAGTTTTGAGTATGACGCAGATGACGAGATGGTACCTCCTCTTTCTGCTCCATGAGTCCAGGATGAACCAGGTCATATTTCACATGTTCCACCGACTACACCTCCACCAGTAGAACATGTAGCTCAGTCAGTTCCCAGTGAAAATTTTAGTAAATAAGATCAAGAGAAATTAAAAAATGATATATGTGAGTCTTTGATAGCTTAAGTGGGATCTGTAAGTGCATCCTCCATCTCCATAGGTATCTCATATGCTAATGAAATGAAGATGGCAAGAATAGTATTCCTCGTAATTAATCTGAGTCTCATTTATATAGTAGACACAATTTTTAGACACAATAACGTACTAGTATAATATGTATGTAAGACAACAAATGAGTTAAATTCGTTAACCTCTGACTTCAAGACCTCCTTTAGTGGTGTTCTGGATGTTCTTAGGAACTTGGTGACTCATCTACTCAGTGTAGATCTAAAAAATATGAAATAAGATCTTGGAAAAATGTTGATTGGCCCATCCAGTTCAAGGAGTGTGAAAAGTGATGGTGCTGATTTACTATCCCTCAAGGTTGTGATGCGAGAGGAACATCAAAAATATCAGATTGTTTCACACAGGGAAACCATTGAAAAGTACATCGAAATACAGATCTTGTATACAATATGGTCAAACAGTGCACAAATGACGCCTCTGCAGCTTAGAAAGAAATTCATGAAATGGTTGATAAGTATTTCAATAATATTTATACCAAGCATGATCTCATCAATAATTTCAAGTATCTCAGATTAAATATTATGATTCCTATATTCATGGAATAATTCAAGAAGCAAGTCCTTTAGTTGAAGGAGTTTACCCCTTTGCTGAGTAAATTTATGTAAAATAAGTATGAATTTGAGAAATCCCTGAAATATGGCGGTGAAATCATTAATGACTTCATCAACCTGCTAAAACTGTATCTGAATGATCAGGTTGGGGATATTATGGTCCCTCTAGCTACTTCCTTTGGTACTGCTTCTCTGCCTCATGTTCTAATGAATATCTCTCAGTCCCTTTCACAGATTCAACCAATCATCACAAAGAAAACTCAAAGTCGAATGTTGTCAGAAAGGCGACCTAACCTTTTAACTATTGTTACTACAAGTGTTTCACTACCTGGTGTTACCTTCAGACCCCCTATTCCCTCTGCCTCTCCCTAACCTTATCCTAATCCCTCATATCCTTCCGAAATAGGATATTCTCCTCAGCATCCAATCCCTTAGTGATGGATTGATTACTTTTTATAGGGATTTGGTCTTTTTGTTGGCATTGTACATTTATTCCTATTAATGTAAATCATTATGGTATCTTTTTTGTGTTTTATTTTTCCTTTCTACTTATCTTTATTGATAACCCCAAAAGGGGTAGAAAAAAAAGGCCTAGATTATTTATCTAAGAGGTAGATTTTTTGGTTTAGGACACATGTCATATACTCACTTTATTTCATTTACTAGGGGGGCCTTGTTTTTATATATTTTAGCAGGGAAAAACATTAGTTATATTTTACAATTACACTCAGTGCAGTATGTTATGTCAAGATATCAATATTCTATACATTTTTTCTTGTATACCAAAATTTTATATTATAAAAAACTGGGAGATTGTTGGACCCTCTATGATAATGTGGATTTCATAATCACAAATAATTTCAATACACATATTCTACTCTTTCAGGCCATTTTAATACCCCTATGTAAATCAATTATGTCATACAAAAAAATACAATTAAATAAGTCAAAAACCTATATTCATTAATAAATATGTTTACAAGTGTATATATAAAATTACTTTTGGATATCACATAGTCTTGTAATGATTTGTGTAAGACAGACACTTGGTAACCTTTTTAGATTACCTGACACGGATGTTCGACACACCGATGTTTGACAGAGCGATGATCGACACATTGAAGATCGACACACCGATGTTCGACAAACCGATGTTCGACACAATGATATTTGACACAGGGATTTTCGAAAAACCGATGGTTAACACCCCGATGTTCGACTCACCGATGTTGGAAACAACAATGTTCGACAGACTGATGTTCGACACACCGAAGATGACACACCAAATTTGGAACACCGAAGTTGACACACCGAAGAAGACGCACTGAAGTCGACACAAAGAAGATGACATACCAAAGTCTACACACCAAAGTTGACATACCGATGATACCAAACCGAAGAAAACACACCGAAGATGACTCATCGATAGTCATAAATAACCATTTTTATTTAATTAATTAAAATTTATTTATAGTGGTCATATTTTGACAAATTATTATTTCTGACATTATGTAATGTAGTATATAGGTCTATTTGTAGATAGTATGCGGTACATGAACTTTCCAAGATCGTTAAACCCAGTACACCATAAAGTATAAATGGACTTAAATCAGAGCTCAATATGAGATGGTGACACATAGATATACAGATACACATAGTGCTTAGAGAACACACTGAAATAAAGACAAAGAGAACTCATAATATTAAAAAGATAGAAACATGAAGATTATTATCACCTAGAAACTACCTACTAGAGCCTATTGAACATCATCACAAAGCATAGATGAACACTTTCACAAGAAAATGTGAAACTCTGTTCTAAATCTAACTTTCAGAAGAGTACTCGAATAACATTTCCTGAACATCCGTTGAATCGAGAGCATTAATTCACAAAAAACAGATAACTCTAAACTCTATTCTCTTCCATAACAATGTTTTTTTTCTTATCATTAATATTTTGAGTAGTGTGTATATATGTTTGAGTATCACACACTGTCTCTGGTGCTAAAATGGAGGATAGAAAAATATCTCCACTCTCAATCTGTGGTTACACTTGTATCCCACGTAGAACAATGGAAGAGATCTTGTGAGATCTGTTTATCTGTTTTTTCCTTGAATAACAGTGTTAGAGGTCATGTGTGACCTATAGAGCCTATGTGCTATCGTGAACCCCGATCTAGGGTGTGGATAAAATGTTTATTAATATAAATTTCTTAGTGGCGGGTGATCACCAAGTGGAACGGACTATGTCTCTCCATGAGGCTGAACCACTTGTTTTATTCGTTGTGCTGTTATTTTTTATCTTTTATGTATTTTTGGAATTAAGATAAACTAAATGTTGATAGTTAGTTTATAAATTGTTTATATCTATTTTCAATCTATAGGTTTGTTTCAAAAGTTTTACTAATCTTTAGATTGGAATAGCTTAGAACTAATCAATCATCTCATAACCTAATTGAACCTTCAAGACATTTATAAATTCACTTCGAACTGACATTGTGTTTATTTTCCTAGGGAGACATTATTTTTTAAAGAAGAATTTTTATCAAAATTTTTTATTGATAGTAAATTCACCACCCCCCCCCCTCTTGATTCATTTACTCCGACCAACATAATGGGATGCATCCAACATGATGTAACTCGATGCTCAACCATCACCTATTGATAGATGAGGCCTCGACAGAAAAACTAAAATATGATCAATATCATTTTCATTCCCACAAAAAAGCAAATAAATGTCTTCGTAAGTCATTACCACACTAGTATATACAAAAAGAGGAGATATGTGGAACTCTCGTGTCACCTCGTACAACATCACGACTGGAACCACCATACTTCCCCTAGAAAAATATAACATGAATACCTCCTTCAAAATAACTATATGTTGTGCATATCATGTATATTTGGTCACGTATGTCATCAAAGTCAATAATTCTAGCTAAGACACTCTCATATTCTTTAGAAGTGGTGCATTATACACCGTCAACTATAGAAAAGTAATACACGACTATTCCACTAGGGATAGTTTTAAAGAAGTCGACCGCTCTGAATATTCATATACCAAATTATCCTAGGAATTACTGTTATGGTAATATTATAAAATCATTCCATTCACAAAAGTATAGGCTATCTATATGTCACAATCATTTAGAATCTCCAACCTTTGATAATGTCAAATGTTCTATTATCTCTTTGTGAAGACATACATGAGCATAAAATGGTCTGAGTAGACCAAAAAGTGCTCCACCTATCGTAATGAATCTACATCCTTAGGGGGAATTCTATTTCTCTTAGCTCTAGGTTGGGTCTCGCCTGGTTATTATAAATCAGACTCAATTACAACATCACATAAAATGTAACTGACCTCTTCATCATTAATTCAAATATAATACCTGATCATGAAGATTCACAATATACGATGTACACAATGCCCTCCTATGAAAGTCTCAATGTGGGAGAACTCATTAGCATCACCTTTATCTCATCAGAGGAATTTTGGAACATCTCATAACAATTAAAAACTACCTATTCCATTTTAGAGAGTTCATCTAATTTTATGATGATCAATACCTCATTATCCATGTATTGATTGAAATGGACTTCTTCATGATTATCATACAAATATTTTTATAAAATTTAATTTCATTTGTTCAGTGTCGTGTCATGTCTAGATTTTAATTTTTAGTCATAAAAACTATAATGAAAGATAATAAAATTTTAAAAATTTAATAAAAGTTAGAGTTGAATATTTAAATCCTGGGAAACATAACCATAATCCACTAATAATATGTATAATTACTCTTATATTAAGAATAAATTTTATATCATGCTGGTATATATAATAAATATTAGCTTATGTATTTTATACAATACTATAGGAATGTTTTGGATTTTTTATATTAAGTATGATGATAATTTTTTTTAATATAATAAGAAATCATTTTCTCCTCCACTAATGAAATTTTCCATAGTAAAATTTAAATCAAGTTATATTTATGGTTGGTGTTTCGTCGTCATTATAATACAGTTAGAAATATAATTTTATAAATAAAACACTTCAAATAATATTGTTTTAGACTATTAGCCTAAAATACTCACATGGAAGAAATCATTTATATCGACTTGTGTTTTTGAAAAAGAAAATATTTAATATACACATATTGAGAAATTATAAAAAATAAATTTCATTGAATTTTCTCCCACTATAGTTGTGTTTGGAAAATATTAAACTGGAATAATTTTATATTTTCTTCTAATGGTTTTCATTTTTTCCTCTATCCAAAATTCAAATTCACCATGTGAATTTAATAAATAAAATTTTAAATAAGCAAGGAACAAAATTATATATGAGGAATATATTATTCCATTTATATTTATATTATATACTCATTAATAATTGAAATTATATATTGAAATATAAACAATTCGCACTCTTTTTTAAGAATTCTCTGTAACATGTATAAAAGAAAATACCAACATTCCAACCAAATATGTTGTTTCCCATGAAAATAGTTATAATAATATGTTTATGGAAATATCTATTACTAACCTTTTTAAAATATGTCAGTTTTTTCGTAATACATATACAAGTTAATGTAAACAATATCTACAATTTGGAAACATTATCTATATAAAATATAATAAATTTTATTAAATTTTGTAAATAAAACAGGCTTGATAATTATTTTTAATAAATTAAATAATCAATTATTTCTAATTAATTTGTAATACACCGAAAAAATTTTAGTCCTCTTATAATTAATAATTTTATAATTCTATTCATTGATAAATGGAACATATAAATTAAAGAGTATAATTTAAAAATACATATTCATTGATTTATATAAAATGGTTATACCAAATTTGTGGTATATTTTTATCAAATATATATTCATCATAAAAAATATTAAAACCATCATTCTATGTAAAATATTTTATTTAACGTATTATTTTCATTATGAACATAAATTTTTTCCTCTATTCATCTTCCTTGGTAGAGATTTTAAAACTTTTTCAAATAGATGATCTAATATGAATCTTATGAAAAAATTATTATTTTATTTTATAAAGATTACGCAATTGAAGATGTTGAAGTGGATAATATAATGAAATCAAAATAAACATCTTGTTAACATAATTAATAAAATATTAAATCAATAATAGAAAATAATAATATATAAACATGTTAGAACTATTTTTGAATCATTAAAACACTTATTAAAAATGAATTTTCCAAAATAAAAAATAAATAGAGATAACATATAAATATAAAAAAATTAAATATGGAATAAACTATTGTATAAAAATTTAAAAAATATTTTTTTAAAACAAATATTTATAGGAAAATAAATCACAACCAACTTAGTGTCACATTGTAATTAAAAATGTTTCATAGTAATAGTTGTCATGTTTAATGAAATTTTTCTTTATCTCCGGCATAATATATACGATCCAATGTAATTACATAGTTATTAATTATAAATATTTATTTGGTCAGCCTTGTTTTTCTATGTTAATAATTGTTTCCAATATTAAATTTTCATTAAGGAAACAAACCAAATAATAATAGAGCTAAGATAATGTTCATGACCCCCAAGATACTCTCTAATGAAATAATTATTTATTTACACTATCTATAAATTTAAAAAATAACTTTTTATTGGTTTTTATTAAAAATATATTGTATAGAATATTATTAATATTAGTTTATTTATTATGAATCGTCCATTAAAATATTACAATCTTTATTAATGTTTGGTTTTTCCAATATTGTAAAATGTTTCCACTAATGACCATTATTTTTTCACATATCACCATATTATTCCATAATTTATAAAAAATAAAAATCATAAAATTTAATACGAATGAATATAATTTATAATAAATAATATAGTTTTCCTTGAATGTTCATAAATATTAATTTAAATTGTGAAATTCTTCATTTAATTATTGTCTAAATATTTATAGAATCAGGCCAAACTATTTTCATATCATTATATTGAATAAATATTTTCTGTGTTTTACATAAAATATCATGTATTTAATTGAATTTCCCAAATTTATTTTCAGTTAAGAGTTATTGGTAAAACTATGTAACACTAATCATTAAAAATGATATATGTTATAGATAAACAATTAGATTAAAATATTATCCAAAATAAAATGTCAATAAAAATATAATTATTGTGTTTCCTATTCTATTTGATATCCCTATAATAAAATATTTCTTTTCCTAGACCAATTATTTTATATTTAGTTCAATATTTATAATAATACATACTTAATTCACTGCTTTTAAATTATTTCATGTCATTTAGTTTTTGAATGAAAAATAACTAGTTTCAAATTTTTTATAGACATTATACAAATATTATTTTTCAAAAAATTAATAAAAAGTTGAATAATTATCTATTTAGGATAAAAATATTATAGTTTTACTTCAATAATTTTGATGAATTATACTATATAAAATTAAACATATAATTTTGAAAATAACTTATAAGAAAAAAAATTATCTATAGAAATTTAACAATAGTGGAGACATTAATAATTATGAAATTTTTATAATAAACTCTATATAATATCCTTAATACATGAGAAATAAAAAATAATAAACATGTAAAAATATGTAAAAAAATTATAATGGGAATAAGGAATATATACAAAATCATTATAAGAAAGACCCATAAATTAACCATCTATATTATGGAATTCAATAAACCCAAAATTTGGAATCTATTCATTTAAAAAAACCATAAAATTTTATATTACATAACCAAGGAATCCCTTGATACTAAGATTATACATAATTTTGGTTACCTAAAACTAGTAACCCTCCATCAATTTTATTGATAAAAGTTTCCTTTATAATCCTCAGAATCCACAAATCACACAATATGGGACTAATATATTTTATAAAATCAAAATTTATTAAGTCATTAAGATAAATTCCAATCAAAGAAACAACAATAATAAAACTCTATGAATGAATAAAATTATGTGATCCCAAATTAATAAGATGTTACAAAATCATAGTAACATCTTTAGATTTTGATTGATGAAAAAAATATTCCTCATCCTTGTAGAAATAATTTAATTATAATAAAACACCAAATGGTTATATTATATTTACCTTTTTGGTGGAATAATGAGTTCAAATGAAATTATGATTCTATTTAAATGATGATATAAAATCATATATTCGATGTAAATTTTGAAAAAAAAACCCCATTATAATGCTTGAATGGTTATGTATGGTTGAAATATATTTCTACATATGATGAAATATATTTTCTTAATCATATTTAATTACTATTAGATCAACCAAATATATTTTCTACCTATGTATAATAATGTTTGGTAGGATGAATTTTAATAAAATCAACTGATTGTTCTTTAATATACTTCATATGTTTGGAATTAAACATCTTGGTTTAATAAACCTTTAAATCATCTATCTGATGAGAAAAACTACATGTACTCTCAATAAAAAAACTCGATTAGAGTAAAAGGTTTCATTATATCATGTAAAAAAATTATAAAAATGAATGTTCATAACATGGGTGGTATAAATCATAGATGCATACAAACATTTAACGGAGTTATTTGTGTTATTCAAAAGTATGTATCAATGTGTCGAATATTATCCTTTCAATTTAAAAATATCTCCCTCTTTGAAATGATTAAAATTAACTTTATATAGTGAAAAAATAATGTAAAAAAAATAAAAATTCCAAACCAATATCCTTATATAATCACATGATTTACATTTTACTTGTAAGGTTACAATTATATTCTTCTCAGTTGATTTTTTCTAAAATATATCATTTTCCAAAACCTTTTGGTTATATATATCTGATCCATTTTTCATTTGATTAAGTTTTTTGTACATTATTAAACCATTTTATAAAATGTATAAATAAAATATCTTACATTATGATTTTCTAAAAGGATTTTTGGAAGTTATAATGTGTACCTGAAATGTTATGAAAAAATATACATGATTAAATATAAATGAAAAAATTAATCCTAAAATTTAAGATATATATTATTATAAAATTTATATAAATATATTCATCCAAAAAATGAACGGAATTAATTAATTAAAATATATGGAAGAAACATCCATTAAAAAGACTGATTCTAGTTGATTACAATATCTTTTAAGAGTTTGAAAAAACATATCATTCATTGATATATTTTTATGATCCCTTTTAAATTATGTATATAATCTAAGATATTTTTTTAACTCCTCATAATTTTTATTTTTTTCCAAACATCCTCTGCAAAAAATTATATCTTTCGGTTATGATTCATCATTTTTTAGAAGTCGATATCCAAATTCACTAATTTAATCCATTGATTAATTATCTCATCAACATGTCACTCTGTAAGACAATAGATATTTATTATCTCCCTTAAATATATATTATCCTCTAAAGTGATACGACTTGATAATTTTGAATCTATGATTTTTTTATTTTTTTATTTGAATTTATTCATAATAATTTCCTATATCCCCCGTGGTAAATTTTATGTACCTAATAACTTCTATTAACTGAGTTAATCCATCTATTTAAATTATATTGAAAATACTGATCTCATTATCATTATAATAAAATAATATATATTATTCATTAAATAATATGTGTTTTTCTTAAACATAAATTATACCTCTCGTATATTTGAATAATTATTATATATTTTGGATGTTTTAAATTATTCAATAAATACATTGTATCACATCATTGAAATAATTTACTATTAAAAATGTTATATTTAAATTAATATTTGTAGAATTCTTTGGGTAATATATAGAATCATCATTAACTGATCAGAAAACTATTATATAGGGTTTACGAAATTCCAATAATTATTCTTACTTATTTTTAGTAACATTCACAACTCCAACATAATCATCAGTTTGAACATATAATGATGTTTTTTACTAAGAATGTTTGTCTTCCTCCTCTGAGGAATTTTGTTTGACACAAACACTTGAATCATCATATTTTTTATTGGGAATATAAATAAATAAAATTTAAAACTAATAAATCATCTATATATACGTATTTATTTATCTATTTTGAACATTTATTCATCTTTCTTTATATTTTATTTCTTATTTTTTTAAAGAACTTAATTAATTTCATATTCAACATTTTCACATAGAATTATATGAATAGTATATTATGATACTTTTAATATTTTATAAAATCAATGGTTCAATAGAAACATTATTTTTTTTCTTTCTGGTTCAATGGAAAAATATTGATTAGTTAGAGGAACATTTATATTTTCTCTATTTAATCGTTCTAATGTATTTCATTAGAATATTTTAAAATGTCCCTTGATAAACCTTCTTTTATTTCGATTTCACATATCATTTATTCTTGTCCATTATCTTATATTATTCTAGTTTTTTTTAATTAGAACTAAATACTCTACTTTATCTACACAAAATTATGTATTATCATCAGTTTTATTTTATTTAGTTTTTATAAAAGATTGAAAATATTAATTTCACAAAGGATTTATCATCTTCCTCAACATATTAGGGGATACATAACAATATCTACTCATCATTATTAATTTTTAGTTAATATTTTATATTTTAATAATAGGTAAAATGTTTTTCGGTTTGTATAAATGTTTTTTCAGATAAGAATAATTATAATAATTATCTTATAGATTTTATCTTCATCAATAAAACTTGTCATTTAAATGTTTATAGTTTCTTTATTATTTATTTTCTAAACTAAATTATATATTACCAAAACATGATTTAGAAACATGTGTAGTGGAGTAAATTCATATATAGGGAACCAACATTCACTGATTTTTTGAATATCGATACAAAATAACTCATTTGCATTTTATCATGTTATAATGAAAATACATAACAAATAAATCATTCCCATTGAGAATATATCTATACACATTTAATTGATTATGAAATTCCTTCAACTGAAAAGATATTTTTCTTTAATAATGATATATATGTGATTATTTTTTTATATTTTTTTTTTGAGAAAAAAAATATTCATCTATTAATTTCTAAAAAATTCATAAATTATCTCTTAAGAAGGGTTACAATGTTTAAATAATCATAACATATTTACTTAACTAAATTAGACAACTGAAGAATAAATAGATTCGATGATATTTCAAAAAATTAAATGTCAAAAAAATTAATCCATAAAATCCATAAATTCAGAATAAGTATAAATTCAAATTACAATATCAGGGTAGTGTAAATAAAATTCGTTCTTTGAAACACAATTAATTTCACATCCATAGAAAATATAGATGATTTATGAAAGGATTTGTACAATTTCTTCAATTTTATATAGACAAAATATCTCTAAAATCTAATTTGTTTCGAGGAATCAAGTAAAGATTCCATTTTTATTTTTTAAATGTATCTCAAAAATCAGATAAACTAGAAGTAAAAAAGATGAATTTTTTAACACATGGGTGTGATCTGTTATATAAAATTACATAGCAGTAAATATGTTTTGAACCACATTATCATTATATAGTTTTAATGGGTGATTAGTTTAATATTATTTATGTTAAAATAATCCGATAGAAATCCTCATTCTGATCAATAGTTTAATATAATTATCAAAATATGCAAAAAATATATATGAACTCATCATCTCTCTATAAATTAAATTTAACATAAAAACTAAACAACAAATAAATAATATATAACAAAATATAAAGGGATCTATAAAATTAAATAAAATATATCCTCAAATAGAAAATGATTAAACATTATTTAATGAAAATTTTATATTAAATGGTACTTAATTATATATGGAATAAAATATTTTAATGAATAAATACGCCAAAAATGAAATATTTTCCCAAAAAAAATTAAGGAAATAAATTTAGAACAAACCGTTTACTAAAAAATAATATCATAACATATATTTATTTTAAAAAAAATTATTTAAAAATAATTCTCTCCTTTTTAGTGTGTTTATTAATAATAGGATATTTTTTAAAAAGTTGTAGATAAATTTTCATTTTATATTTTTCATTCCATAATTTTTTTAATATATAAAAATCTATTTTAATTTTACAGGTTTTTTTTAAAATATCACTATGGTGTTGCTATATTGTTATGAATTGTAAAATTCTATATAAATATTTATATGATAAATAAGGAAATAGTTTCTGAAGTATAATTCTTAGGTCCTGTGAGGTATGATTGGTTTTTAGTTAACTCTATCTAAATATCTTTATCACATATAATAGGAGTTTTAATAAAATTAATTCCACTCTTAGTGATTTTTTATATCATTGAAAAAACATTTAAAAACACATCAAACTCCCACACATTTAGGTCAACCTATGTAAATTTACAAATAATGTTGTTAATTAGTTGAGAAAGTCTCTAAATATTCTTTTATATACATAAAATTTTAATACATTCATATTTTATCCATTTTACTTCCATTAATGTAACCATCAAGAATGAAAATTAATTAAAAATATATTATTGAATAATGAAATATTCCAAGATCCATAGTATACTCAGTAGAATAAAAATTTAATTTTTTTGGTTTATGATTGTATAAATTTTTTAACTTAAAATCATACAATCCATAATACAAAAAACATTAAAACTTTCTCAGTAGATATATGGTGTAGGAAAATATAAAGTATTTAACTAGCGATATTGATAAAAATAATTACGTGATTAATTATGATCTAATATTTTTGAGGATCTAACAGGAGTTATAATAAAATTATTATTATAAAATTATATAATATTATGTATAAAACTTATTAACATTCTTTAATATATAAAAGTTTCTTATTGTTTTTTTGAAATTTAGAAACCACAAAATCCATTTATTTTAACCAAAATGCTCATTTATAAATCATATTTTACAATATTAGTAACGGAATATGATATTTATATTTGGATTTCAGCCAAAAAAATGTTATCGATATATATTTGATGAATTAGGGTTTCCACAATAAAATAATTTTCATAAAAATTGTTGGATTCACAACTCCTGTAGTAAATTTGTTTGAAAGAAACAATAATTATGTCTATGATAATTGGATATGAGGGCTTTTTAATGTCCATATAGCGATGTAGAATGTGTAAGAACATTATATGGTGTGTATTGTTATCAAAATATTTTTTTTCAATATAAACATCATCTTTAACATATCTATATAGTGAAGCACACATTAACTCTATTTAATAAAGAGTAAAATTTAAGAATGTTTTGTAGGATTGATGTATTTGAATTGATTGAAATATGGATTTTGGAGGAAATGTTTCATCATATTTTTTATGTATTTTTTATAATAACCCATTAAAATATGTCACTACATATTTTTAATAATTCCAACATCATCAAATTTGTTAATGAGTACACATTTTACCCAAATTATACTAAATTCATTAGGAAATGCAACCACTTTGAATCATGGATTCTCTCGAATTCATTTATTCCTTCCTGTATTTTTATCAAAATTACATAATCCAAGTCATATACTGAGTGTTAGGATCAAATTGAGATAAAAGTAAAAAAATTCCACTTTCATTTATTAAGGAATATAATGTCTTTACTTGGTGGTTTTCATCACATATGATATTATAAATAGATTTATTATTACAAATTTTACGATTCTATATATTTGTGGATGTTAGATATTCAATAATTGTATGAATTTATTATAGATAAAAAAACATAAAAAATGATTCTTCAGTTGCGAGCTCTTGTGTATTATTTTTCAATAACGGTTGAAAATAATTTTTATAAATATCTTAGGAATATATGTTATCAATATTAATTAAAAAAATGAAAAGTATCTTCAATTTTTACTGGGATAAATTAATCAAATAGACATTTATATTTATTAGACACACAAAAAAACCTTATTAGTAGTAAAATAAGTGAGAAGGATCTCATAATTATCCCTTTAAGAAAAATTATGTAAATTGCCATTTTTATTTAGAATGAATACATTATAAAAAAAATATGATGTCAAAATGTGTTCGATTTATTATTTTCCATCACTCATAATGATTTTTATTATGATAATTTAAAATTAAAACTATTATTAATGTATAATAGGTATTATAAATACATCATAGAAAATATTTTTTTAAATTGATTATTTAATCAACATTGATCTCGTAATATTTTGATGAACTCTCTTTCTTTTTTTCTCCTTTTCAATTTTTATATAGTGTTCTAGGAGTTGAGGAGTTAAGTATAAAACATTATTACTATAAAAATAATGAAAATAATTATATGAAAATTCTCCACAATGATAACAAATAATATAAATAATATATAATTTATTATTTTTTAATCATTGTATTAAAAAATTTAAAATTGAAAAATGATTCGGATTATTCAATAAAATAAAGAGTCTCTTATATCAAGAATAATAAATAACTTATACATATACATACCTTTTTCCACTAATTCATCTAGTTCGTGTCAGAAAGAAATCCATGTTAACTAAATATAATGTATTAAAATTTTGAACATAAATAATATATTTAAATCATTGATTATATTATAATCCACATTTTCAATGATTAATATAATTTAATGAATAAAACATTAGCGTCGGAAAAAAATATAACTAGTAATTTCATTGAAATCGTGGATATTTCTATAACATAATTGTGTTAAAAGTATCTATTCCAAAAAAATTTATCTTTCATGAAACTAAGGAAATATTGATTTCAGATTATATACACTTTTAGGATTACTATGTAAAAATTATTAGTCCTATCAATAGAAGAAAAATATTTACATTCTATAAATTAAAAAATAAATATATCATTCATAATGTTCCCATGATATCATTCATCTAGTAATTTTCTTATGCTAATAATTTTTTTAATTTTATCATTAAATCAACCATTGGAAATTAAAGTTATTCCATTAAGAACAATAACACTAATACCATATATTTACACGTCAGAATTATTACCGAATAGGCTTTTCTTCTATTCATCATGAAAAAATGGTCAACTAATTTCTCATTTAGTGTAATATTTTAATAAAATTAAAATTTCAAAAACCTAATATTTATGATTATACATTTCATATTTTCTTGAAATTGAAAATTTATGCTTTGGGTACCCAAACATTAATAGGTCTTGATGTTTTAGTAAATAAAAACTTATGAATCCATAGTTCTCCAACGTTTTTTATTGTCTATCTACAACATAATTATATATTTTATATTTATAAAAATATAATGACTAATACTTTTTAAATTAAAACTTCTTTTTCTATTGTATACCACTTTGACACTTTTTATATAATGGATCACTTATTGAAAAACATACTTATTTTAAAATTGAGGGATTTGAATATTTATAGCAGATCCATGAAGAATTTATCATATGTTTAAACATTCATAACATGTTATCAAAATTGTCTATCTGAGAGGTATTTTTTTAATTATTTATTAAGTTATTTTTTTTGGAATTTAGTTTCACTACAAAAAATTAAATTTTTAGTCAAAATATAGTTAATATTAATAATTAATTCTATATCAATATTTGAAATCATAGTAGTTAATTTTTAAATTATATAATAATATTTGGAATGTTATTCCATAAAATTATCATAATTTTTAGAAGTATTTTTATTTTTACGTATAATACAGTAAAATAACAATAAAAATCCAAGAAACATGGTAATAAATATTTATCATTTTGGGTTATATGTTTTTCCCATTCATAAGTAGATTATTCATCAACTGAATCATGATAATTTCCATACAATGTGAATTTAATATGGAATTAGTAGATACCTTTTCCATGATGAAAATAATTATATTTTTAATTTCATCATGAAAGAAAATATTTTTTACTATCATTACTATTATTCTAATATGTATTATTAGAGGAAATGAATCCTCTATTTTTATTCCAAGTGCATAAAAGTTTTTTACATATATTTCAATTTTTTCACTATGAAATTATAGAACACATTTCTCTCTCAACCTTTCTCATTAGTCTAGGACAATCTATATTAATATTCAAATGCTTCTTACTTTCCTAGATAATCATATATAATGTTTCATTTCCATCAATTATATATTTTGAAATTTTTATGTAATTAAAATTTAAATATTTTTTTCTAAATATATATTTCATCCTCTAATAAAGATTTTCACGTTCATTATAATTCAATTAAGATGAACTAAATTATATCACAACCTTAAATTTATTTTTTTAATAAAATTTAGTAACAATTTTAGCATATAAAGAATTCATAAAAATCGTAAATGTTAAAGAAAAAGCATCTCAATAACTCTTCTTATATTTTGTTTCATCAG
This sequence comes from Viscum album, assembly GCA_963277665.1. NCBI lineage: Eukaryota > Viridiplantae > Streptophyta > Magnoliopsida > Santalales > Viscaceae > Viscum > Viscum album. Next base: position 69,134,766 of record OY728128.1, read on the forward strand.
TATAAATAATAAATTATACTTTATGATTGTTAAAATATTATCATATAACCTCCACATTGTAAGACGATTCATATCAGAAAAATATTTTCTCTTTGATTCTTAATCATTATGCATAATGTAAATGACATATTCAAAAAAAATTCATCACTCATATATTTATGTTAATGAGATTATAGACTATGAAATGATACATAAATATTTGATGATTCTTGGAAACTAATTCCCTATGTATGAAATCAATAGCTCTATTTTCTACTTTTATCACAGATCTAACAGTTTCAATAAAATAAGTCAAAACAAAGAGAGGAACCTCTTATTTTAGGATGATATTATATAAAGTTTGTTAAAAAAATAAAATTACATATTTTTTAAATTAAGAGAAATATTGTATGTCATACTCGATTGATACGTTGATATACATCTACCATCTTTATTTTTTAAAAATTATCATTTACTAAAAATGAATTTGATAGTTTCTAGATAATATAATACAATTTTCAATTGTAGTGGTTATAAATATTTGTTCACATGATCTACCATCTATTAAAAATATGTAACAAAAAATATTGGGGGCTAGCTTAGATTTTTTTAATGATACAATGGGAAACCTACCACCATAAAAACAAGTATTTCAAATTATATAAAAAAGTGACATGATTATTATAATATATTTACTAACATACACTTATAAAAATGTAGAAATAAACTAGTAATTTTTTACCACTTGTTGGGTAGAGGGGAGGATAAATTTTAGTTTATAAAAAAACATATAATTTTGATACCATCATAAAAAATATTATAAAATGTATAAATTAAATATTAAATATTATAAATATAGGTTTTGGATTATTATATAATTAAATATAAACCTTCCTTAATAAATTTATAGTATAAATAATTAAATTTTAAGATAATATGTTAGAAAATAGAAATTGTGAGTAAGGAAAACATACATAAAACCTAAAACAAATTCCCAAAAATTAACGAAATGTTTTAAGGAATTATATTTTCATAACATTATATATCAATGATTATATTAGATCTATAATGTTCTATTTTTGTTAACCAATGTATTCTAGTATATATATATAATATTTACTTTTGTTTCCCTATACTTTTGAACTCATTCTCATCTAAATCTGTAAACTCTCTAATCATATTACTGATAATTCATTTATCAAGGTACATCATAAAAAAGATATTAAAAAACAAAAAAACCTAAAAAATTTACATAAAATTATTGAACATGTTAATTATAAAAAATACTCCCTAAAATAATACAATTTATTAATGTCAATGTAACAAGATTTTATAAAAGATTCACTTAATCATTAGATTTGAAATGATAATCAATGATTCTTCTAATTCATATGAAAAGACAATTTATAATTATACTATCAATTTTTAAGTTACATATATCATGGAGGTTGATCAAATGACATCAAAAATATTTCATTTTAGGATTAGTTAAACAAAACTCCTCTAACTGATTGTCATTTTAATAAATAAAAAATACAATGATTCATGCATTCCATCTAATATAATAAAGAGTTTTTGTCTTATAAAATATTGTTTTGATATATTTTAGAATTTATATAATTTCATTTAAAATGAATTCCTTCCACCATTCGATAATTTTTTATCTTATAGACCTTGTAAAAATTCTTCTACTGTGATGTTGTAATACTTGATCTTCTAGACATCGTAAATATCCATTTCATGAACAATGAAATCATCCCAATTATTTATAATGAATATGTACATTTGATTGGAATATTTTATACATGGGAATAGTGTATTTACATCAGGTAGAAATTAACATTCAAAAAAATATATTTCTTAAGAACCTACGAAGAATCAAATTTAGATTCTTATAAATTATTAAGGATTTTTTATTTTATTTCATGAGTAATGTTAGAAGTCATTGAAGTTTATAAATTTGAATGAAAATTATTTATTTATTAATCTATATAATCAAATCATGAATGTATATAGTCTAAAATAATATTATATGAATAATTTCTGAAATAAAAAAATGTCTATTAGCGTGAAACTATATAGAAACACAATCAATCCATAAAAATTATTTTTTCAAATGATTTTAAAAAAGGTCCCACGAAATTGATTAATAAAATATCAATAAAGATTATAAAAAAAATATGGTGCAACTGATTAATAGTTATTATTTCCATTTCATTGGCATTTTGTATAAATTTGAAAAAATTAATTATCACATTTTTTATAATATTTTAATGAAATATATTTGGATTTTTTGCTAAATATCATTTGATAACACATTTTTAAAATTAGGTCGATGTATACAAGTTTTTTAAAAATAAAGAAAACATTATTTTTTTTTTAAAATATAATCGATAATTATATTTTTTAAATTTTTATAAATAATTGGACCAACCCGATATATTTCATTGCTTCATCTGTAAACATTTTACATTGAAGAAAATGAAATTATTAACCTGAAATTAATTTTACATGTTTATTTAAATGTATTTCATTGTAATTTAATTCGTCACTAATCTAAAATGAATTTTAGTATGAATATTTTATATTTGGTTCATCTGTTAAATTTTTATTTTATATTCATCTAGTCATCCTACTAAAAGATTATCAGAAAATATTAGTTTTTATTTCCTTATAAAATTATTAAAAAATATGTTTCCGTGTTATTGAAAAAAAATTTAAAATTTATAAAAAATTAATACTATATTTTTGACTGATTACTATTAATAATTATCATTTAAATTTAAAAATAAAGAAAAAATTTATTAAACAAAAAAAACGTCAACAATTTCATATTTTAATATATTTGGATATTCAATATAATTTACATTATATATAACATTCCATAAATATATTAATAATTAAAATATAATAAGAAAATTCTCTATAAAATCATATTCTATAAAATATGTTAATATTATTGAATGAATCCAATGGAAGAAATTACATGTCTACCAAAATTATGATATCTCATAAATAATGTTATAGGAGGATGCTCATTTATTATGTTAATCCTTTAAGCTTGAAAACATAATCCATTTTTATGTATAATGAATTTAATGTTTCAATATTTCGTAAAAAAATTATTATCTTCATTAACTTCAGGGTCTTCATCTAGATTTTAATTGAAATGAAAAAAATTATATTCATGAATGGATACATCACCCAAATAAAGTTTCTCAAAATCACCAATCATGACATGAAACAAAACTACCATATATCATTGAAATGATTTTTGGGAATTATACTTTTTAAATGAATATCATATTAACAAATGTTCTCTATGGACATGTAAACTCACATATATATTGATAATCAAGGGACACTATAAATTTATTGTATCAAGAATATTTTTGTAAAAAATATTAATATTTATTCCATTAAATTTTATGATTCCGTTAATGATTAAATCAATAATTTTAATAGGCTATTTTAACTTAAATAGTTTTATTTTACATAAAAATGAAAGCAAATTTTAGTATTCAATTTTTGGTTGAAAATAAATCATTTCTTCCATTTTAAATTAATATCATTCCACTTTTTTATAGAAATATTAATTAATATAATTATGAACTCTATAAAATTGGATATATGATTTATGGTTATAGTAATTTTTGAAATTAATTTTTACTATGTTATTTATTTATTGTGGTAGATACATCAATGTATATATAGAATAATTACATCATTTTTTATAAATAAATGATATGTCAAAATAATAATACATATTCCCTTAATTATATATATGTCCATCTTAATTACATTATTTAATTTCATCAAAATCACAAACTAATAATTTAATATTTCCTATTTGTAGACAAATTTCTAATAATTATATGTTTTTTTTCAAGTCCAAGAAAACAATATATAATGGAATTTGGAATAAATACCACATGTAAATAATTTTTAAAAAAATATATATAGTCTTTTGTGATAATTTATTAACAATATAGTTTTTAACCCATTGATTGATAAATGAGGATGTCAATAGTTTATTTTTCACTTAAAAAATAAATAATTCCAATTATAAACTCACAATACATTATATTAATAAATTGTATTATATTTTTTGACATTTTGAAACATCAAGTGTAAATGTTTTCCTTACTAAGAGTGAAAAATAAATTCTCATCAATAGCATTAATTAATGATTTTATTCTTTTGTAAATATTATCAAGCAAATAAATAATATCATGTTGAACATATTACTCTATGTAAGGATTAAAAATTTATAATTAAAAGATGAATTTTTATAATCCAATTATAATATCTTCCAAAATTCCATGTAGTCAAATTATTTGAATAAATTGAAATTATAATGGAATTTTGGATGGGGTTATATAATAAAGAGAATTTTTTCAAACATGGTATAATATAAAATTTATTCAAACAATATAACCCTGAAAAGCATTATTTGATTTCAAAATAATTTATTTATTAATAAATAATAGTAGTTCAAGTGTCCAGAATTATTTATTGAATTTACATTGACATATTTCATATTAGTTTTGTATAACAAAATTAACATGAAATAAAAGAAGTCCTTTTATTTGAAAAATAATCATTAAATTGTTTTAATTAGTATATAAATTATACAATGATTTTTTATGTTTCAAATTTTATCAATACATTTCAATATTTATAAAATAGAATCTATCATTGATGATGACTTATAAATTTTCATTATCTATCATTGTCCTTTTTAAAAACTAACATATTATGTTGTTTTTTAAATTTTTATTATTAGGTATTGGGGAATGAATTATTTTACATATTTTAGGATTTACAATATGAAACAAAATATTTTTAATGATGCTGAGATGATTTTTGAATAATAAAAATGTATGTATTTTTTAAAATATTGGGTTGATTCCTCTTATTTATTATAATTTGTTCATGAAAATTATTTTAATTTCATTATATATATATATTTGTTAAATTCCATCACCATTGATGAATAAAAGATATTGGATATTATACCCCTTTTTTATTTTATATAATTTTATTTCATAATTTCAATAATTTGATACCATCACATAATATTAAATGTTAATATTTTCTCCCTCAATATTTCACACAACATACCATTATTATCAATTTGATACTGAAATTTATTGCTAAAATATCAAAGAAATAATTACCATATATATTACAATACTTCATATAATATGTTCATTTGAGTAAATAATTATTATCTATGATGATGTCAATTTATCAGTGATGTTTTATATCTTTATATTGATTCTTGTTTATACAGTTGAAATCTTGTATTATGATGTATAGAAGGAGCAAAAATCAAGTGATTTTTGATAAAAACACTAATACGTATCTAGTAACATTTGGAAGTGACACATGTAAAATAAATTCTTATTGATCCATAGATTGAGACATTATCTATAGGGTAATATTTTGTGAAACATTACTTCATAGTACCCAATTATGAGAGTAAACACCATTTAATTTATAGATATGTAAGGATGAATGATTTACTCCCAATTTGGGATCCTTCGTCATATTCATGATTATCTATAAATTAGAATTATATATTCTATTTAGTAATAAAGATATATTATTATTTTTATAATTTAATATAGTCATAATTTTATTTTAATACCATGAAGACATCAATATTTTATTAAATTGACACCCATATTTCAATTCCCTATATAGTTAAAATTAATTAAATTTAGATAAAAAATTAATAATTTTGTCGTATAGAATATGGATCATAAATAATTATGGATTATATTTGATGATTATGTGTAATGAAACTATTTGGATATATTTTAGGGTATGTTCTATTATTCAAGTGTTGAAATGCTGAATCTGAAGTGATTTATACGAGTGAATGGTCCAACTACTAGAAAATAGACCCCACCAAATAGATGTTCAGTGTATATATATAATTTAATGGATCCCCTAGAAAAATTGTAGACTAAAGAGGGAACCAATTACAAATTTATGTCCAACTTTTTACTCAATTGAAAAAAGGTCTAGTTTTTAAATTTTATTATAATTATATAATTTTTTCTTCTTGAAAACAAAGCATTATTAATTAGCTCAACAACCAAAAACGTTCCCCTTATTCTTCATGTTATATCCACTCTATATGAAATTTAAATTTATATAAAATAACCACTAAAAAATAAATATAAATTTCATTGGATTTAATAGTTTATTCATTGTGATGTTGTGATATTTTCTAGGATCAATCTTACAGATTCATTCATTTCATAATTATTTCTATTTAAATATAATTTTTTTGAATATATTGAAATATTATGTAATTTAGGTTAATGATGCTTAATAGACACATGATATTGCGGTGGGGGCATCACTCCTATGATCATAAGGTAGCTGATTACTTTAAAATTTCAATATATGTCATGTGTTACTATGTAACATAAATATCTTTCCATTAGATTCAAGGTTCTACAAGTTTTCTAAGAGTTTAGGTGTGCACTAATCATTATGATATGTTAAGGTAAAGCCTTCATGGAGAAAAATATATATCCCATTTAAGGTTTTTCGATATTATTAATGTAAGAAAAATGAAGACTAAAATGGTCTCATCTCTTATTAGGCATAATTCATCTTAAGGTGGAATCATTTAGTGAATTCTATCAAAATGATTAGGATTGAGGTAAATGGGTGGGTTTGTGGTCCATTATGACTTGAAGGTATTAAGTAAATTTTTTGATGACTTGAGATATACATGAGTATCATGGGAAGTACATTAGGGAATCCATTGATATTTTCTTCTTATTTAATATGATTAGAGAAATAATTGTTCAGATAGTAGTGATATAGAAATTTTCTTCAATGATATTTGAAAATTCCAAGGATTCAACTATAGGGTTTTTTTACTTTATAGGATAGTATGTGTATACATGAGTTGTTGGAATTTATTTTTTACCTTCAGGTATGTAGATTTGTGAAATATGTTGAGGAATAATTTTATTCCAAGGGAATGTGGTGTAGATGATTAGGAGTGACAACAAGAAAACAAATAATGTGTGCAATCACAATTGATCATTTTTGGGATTAGTGAATGGGATCCACAGAAAAGTGGCCTAAGTGATTAAGTACACCTTGTAGTTCTATTGTGGGTGAAACAAATTAATATGGAGAATGATTTTGTTGGAATATTATGTCATCAAGTTTTGTATAATGTATCATATATTTATAGAATGTGGGTGTAGATTAGAATGACCATCGTTGGAGGTATTATTGGTTGGGTATGGATAATGGTCCTAGAGATCATTATAAAAGTATAATTTAGTTATAGGATATTATTAATTTTATAGAATATAATGTGACCTATCAAATCATGACATGTATAATCTGTTATATTTTTTCACTATAAGAAACATATGTATAAATTTATTTCTAGGTGATAGAAAGGGTAAAAAATATTGTTTTGATAAATTCATAATTTCCACAGCTGTAACATAATTATATTTTTGTTGATGAGGTTTCCTCGTAGAAAATAATTGGTATATTCATATGGTTTTACAGTATTGATAGTTCTTGAGATAGGATTTATATAGGATATGATTTTTATTTTGTATAAGCCATGGTACGTCACTAAATGTGGTATGGTGTTGTATTGATAATTGGTTTTGATTCCTCCCCTAGAGTGAGTGTTTTTAGGTACATGAAATGGTAATCAGAATTACTCATTAGACAATGTGTGATAGTACAGGTACTATTTTCCTAATCTCCGCTATGTAAGATTGTGTAGGTAATAGAGAGTGTTATAACACCAAAAAAAGTATTGATATGATCATGGAATGTGTATTATATTTCGGTTGACATCTGACATTATAGGGTTTTGGGAAATTCCTCAAGGAAGGTGGAAGAATTATAATATATACAGTAACATTTCTTATATACAACTAAAAATTCTATGAAATAACAATTACTAGAATTGGCTGATGAGTGTGTTGAAAAATGTCATGAGGGAATTGTTAGTACACGGTAGAATACAAAAATATCTTTAGTTATGGTTTTTATTATTCATATATATCAACACTACATATCATGTTATATCATTGGAACACCATAGTTGGTTACCTTGTGAGATTTATTTTTGACACTATAAATGGTAACATAAATTTTCCTAAAGGAAATGGTTAATGTTTTAGGGATATACATAAAATACGTCAATATCATCCTAATGTATTTAGAGAACATACATAGTAGAGATTGAAATTATGGTTTTGTGACTATTATAACTTTTTATGTTTCTCATGTAGTAATTATTCATCCCTAGGACTGATAATTAAGTTTTATGTATTTAATTTGATAATAAAATTGAAATTTTTTTGTAAAAATATATATTTCACATTATTGTTAGATAGATAATACTTATTATTTGTTGAATTCAGGAAATTCAATTTAATATTATTTTTTAAATTCTATTATAAATGATGATTCATGAGAATATTCATCCAAAATGGTTATATATACTCAATATTGGTCGAGTGGTTCCAAAATACCAACTAACATACCTGAGGATATATAGTTCCACAAAAATGGGCCATTGGTTAGGTTCTCTAGTAGGGTGTATAAAATTTATACTAGGGAATTGATTTGGTTTCCTTAACATTTGAGGACATTATAATTAGAAATAATTGTTTTTGTATCTTAGGTAATGATAAATTCTTATGCATCATGAACACATATATGGAGGATTCCCATGATTTCATGGATTATAAATTAATGTTTATTTAGTTCTATTAAATTACATGAGATTGTTATGAAATCATGTTTTTATTGTAGGGGAATATTTATAAATATATTACCATGAGCCTCATGTGTAATGTGTCATTGTTATCATGAAAAATAATGCGAATTTATGGATACAAATAATTATGGATGATTATCTATTTTAGAGAAATGGTCTTCGAAAAAATACATTTCTTCCATAAAATCAATTTCTGGTTTTTTATTATTTGTGAAATGATTGTTAATAGTTTTTGAAATATTATTTTATTTTATAACATAACAATAATAGTTCATATAGTATTTCAGTAGTTGATAAATTTATTGATAAATAATTAATAGAAACTTTTGTGGTGGAAATGATGTGTTCTTTCATGGAAGAATTTTTTATACATTTTTTCTTATCGAGGAATATAAAATTTCATTATGATGGTTTTAGTATATTATTCCTCATTGTAGATGAGAGTAACTATAATGTTTATGCACCAACTATTGTTTTAGAGACTAGGCTGACACATTAGTAAGGGATCATTGAGTATAAAGGCTCTTTTTCTAATGGTGCAGATGTTATATGAATCTTGATATGTGACTCGTGGTTATAATAGTTTCTAGCTTGTAATATTGCACAAAATGATTTTGAATCCAATAACATGGTGTCAGTCTGTACTTAATTACATTGTAATTTGATAAGAGGGAAAAAATAACCAATCATAAATAACATCAGTAGTATAGAAAAACTAAATACATACATGATACACATTTTTCAATTGAAAAATAATACTAAGAAATTTTATGTAAAACATTCAAAAATACTGAATTCATTCAATGAATTAATCATCATATTCCGAGTAAAATAAGAAGATAATAGTGATATCAACATCATAGTAGTATTTATACACAATATAATATATAATGAATCAATAAATCATATTAAATATGGTAAGGTAAATAATTTAACACACATTGCATTTTTTCTATAACTAGACCATTATAATTACATAATTCATAATCAATATAGAAAGGTAAAATATTAAACATATATTACATTAAATTAATAAAATGAGAATGAAATGTGTGTAGATATAATATAATTGCTGAAAATTTCATCGACACAAATATTAAATGAATATTCAATGAACTGTGTTATTATTTATTGGACTTCATGATCATAGGTATCATGATACCTATACCATTAATACCTTACACAAGATGGTATACAACTATTGGTATAAATCATTTAATTAAATATTATTGATTCCCCTCAGGAGACTAAAAATTAATTTAGAGGATATATATAACAATTCTATACCCATCATGGAATTAATAAACCATTCCTCATATTTATAGAAATCAATTTGAATCAGAAATAATTTTCCACATCATCAAATATATTTATGGAGTAAGGAATATGGATTAATCAATATTTCCCCAACCAGTAAAATAAATATTAATGTAAAATTTGTATAAAAAGGGTTTTTATTTTGTGAATAATATAATCTATTATATAAAGTGTATGTGTATTTATGAAAATGTATTTTAAAATAAAAATTATCATATGAAATTGAAAGACATACGAGAATGTTATCAATTACACAATTAAACATGAAATCCAACCTGAACAATTATTCATTACGAATAATTATTTTTTAAAAAAAATCTTTAAAAAATTGACATAATGTTAAATATTTAAAATTATATGTATATATAAAATATTAATGTTAATTGGTTTCTATAAAAAAAAATTGATTCAATACAATGGTAATTGAGGTGAAATCACACAAGAATTTTATTTTTGTTGACCATGATTTATCCCCCGATATAATTGATGTAACGATGTTAATTTTTTATACCAAAAATCATTTTTTTTAATTTCTTATATTATTTTTTAGCTTCTTACAACTCGTTTGTTAATAAAAATATTTTTTTTCTGGTCTCAGTTATTAATTCCCATTGAATTTGATGTGAGTTTATTCATTAAAGTTATGATTGTTATGTAAAATAAATAAATAAAACATAAATTATATTATATTAATTTTATAAATATTATATTTACACATTAAATATGTTTTTAGAATCATTATTGATGTTTGAACATGGAAAATTAGTCGCATCACTGCAAAGAATCGGTTTTTCATTCTTATGAATGAGGGATGATTTAATTATATTAATGAAAAAATTGTCAAATAATTGGGTGATATGTTAATTTTAATGAAAAAATATCAAGTCAAATATAACACAAAAAAATTATTAAGTATATAATTATGACATTCTATGTAACGTGTTACTACATAATGAATCACATTGCATAATTATGTGGTATTCCTCGGTACACACGAGCGTCATTATCATATTTGAATTTGAATCGAATTTATAAATGTATATGTGGGAATACATTTAATCAATTATAAAAAATAATACTTATTATATAAAAATTTAATTCATCATTATATAAAACTGTGAGATGTGGAGATGAAAAACAACTTACATCATTTCCTAAGGTGGCAGTAGGTCGTACACAAGATCAATTATTTCATCTACCATTTGAGGCATGTGGTTATAGATAGATTTCATGACATTAACATATTAATATTTCATAATATGTATGATTTGTTTTTTGTTATATTTTAACTATCAATATGTAATTTATGGTGGTAAAATTAGAAATAAAAATAAATATATTTGTTAAGATGGTTAAATTTTCTGTAATAATCCTCATTTATATCTTCTCTTAAGGACACTTAGGTTGGTATTTATGTAATAGAATAACCTATAAAATGTGAATATGTCTTTTGGGGATATATTTTCTAAGGATTATTCCATCTTAAACTAATTTATTAGTGTGTAGATGTTCTTGGAGTGGGTTTCATTTTATAATGGATATAGAAGACAGACATAATTTTTTTTGAATAGAATAAAGTGTATCAATGTTATTTATATACATATTTTCTCCATGATGGTCCATTATCGAAATTTATTGGTTTTAATGATGAAATATATCTGTAAAATAGGTTTTTAAAATTATTTACATCATTTTAAACCCTTATCGTCATAGTTTAACCCCTTTAGTATACTCACTTTAACCGTTAGCATGCTAATTAATATTTATTGGACAGACTATGAAATTTGTTTATAAAAAAAATTGAAAATATATTTGATTGAATTAAGGAATATTATTTCAAATATCAAATCAAATGATTCATATTCAATTCATAGAAGGGGTATTGTTTAATTTTTTGTTATGCATAAAGACATGCCAAAAAATTATATTTATGAAGAAACTCATTTAAACCTATAATATGTTTTTATATCAATATTGAGCATTTATATGATTCCAATGACCCAAATTTTATTAATTATAACATAATTTTTCAGTTTTTTCTTTAAAAACTATATATGGAAATAATCAATGTTATGAATATTTTAATGGAATAACAAGTTATAAAAAATAATTATTATTTACTATTCATAAAAAATTATTTTTATAAAAATTTCATAAATTCAACATAATTTAAAAATTATATTATTAATTAAAATTAAAATTTAATTTTTCACATAAATTATATATTTTTGGAAATTAGTAATTTTAAAATCGGTTGGAAAGACACAACAAAACAGATTTCTAGAAAAATATAGATTTTCAGAGAGAATTATTAATCAAGAAATTGATTTTTATTTTTATTTATAATAAATTCATAAAAATGAATTTTTTTGAAAAATACATTTTTATAAACTATAATTCATGTTTATTCATATCAACATAACTTCTAGGTTATAGTTATTATATGTAAATAATTATATTTTAATAGAGTACCATGTTTCATTTATACTTGATGTTGTGTATATAACATGATAATAATGTAATTAAATTAATAATTAATTGAATATATTTTAATATTTTTCATGTCAAATTATACCCTTGTATAAAATTAAAAGCCAATAAATTTCATGGATATTACATTCAGAAAAATAATGTTAGTTCTTTGGTAAAATAACAGATGTTTCTCATGTTTCATGCTCCATTTTATGATTTTTCCAATGTATCATTACTAATCGGGTGGGCCTATTCATAAATAAATTCTCATGAGTATAAAAATTATAGATGTTTTCATCATTATATGATAGATCATGATCCTTTTTTATCCCTTCATAGGTGAGCTCATGTGTTGGGCCTAGCATTCACATCCTCAACAATTAAAATGGAACACAACATGTAATTTTCATAGTCTTGGTCGATCATCCAAATGGTAATCCATAATTGAAATACATTCCATACATTTGATAGGGCTTCTATACCTGGGGATCATCATTCCCTTCTTACAAAACCTCGTGAAACCCTTCTACAGAGGCACTATCATTATAACATGGTATCCCACATGGAATTTGAAATCTATCATTCAATTGTCAACATAAATCATTTTACTACATTAAGAAACATTTTTAAAAACATTAAGTATCCTTAAATAATTTTAATCTCATAAATTGTTTCTAGGAATACATGTTTCCATTCTCCGACTTCATAACAAAAAAATTAATTATGACATATATTTCCAAAAAATTCCTCATATGACAAAATTTGAATAATTGAGTGGAAACATTTATAATATTAAAACACTAAAAAAGTTGAATAGTGATCCCACATAACATGAAAGGTAGGTAATAATGAAACTCAATATATATTTCAATATTTTAATAGTCATATGAAATGTACATTAGATTGAGGATGTTTGGTGGTGCATAAATGGAGGTCATTATCAAGATAATTTCAAAGTCTTCTGGAATGTTGATGTAAAACAATGATCATGTTTAAACACAATCGATATAGGTTCATTATAATTTCATAAAAACTGATTAACATAGAACATTTAAATGTGATATAGGAGAATAGATTCGATTATAATGAGTAATTGTGCATATTTTGTTTGTAGATAAAAAATAACCCATAGTGAATCATTCTTTATAGGATTCTTGGGATGTCCTATTATATTTTCGCTAGTAATGCCATACCATTTTCAAATAAGAATAATAAAAGGTTTCCTGACAACACTAGGATTAAATATTTCATATTTCTCATGTTTAAATTCTACAAATCTTGACACAAAATCATCAATTTCCAACTTCATTTAATCCAAAAAAAATTCATAAAATTTAAAATATATCATAACTATATTGTGGTTTATAGAAATATTTTTAGCTATGAAGATTATAAAATAACTATATTTTCTACATTCCAATAAATAGAATAAATAATATATTCCCACTATTAGAACTCATAATTCACAATAATAGAATACTAAATTCCCACCATTCAAATATGAAAATTTATTTTGAGAGTTCAATTAATCACAAAGAGAAATAATTATCTTTTTCAATACACCTTGTTTAAAAATGGACTGAAAAGGTATTTGAGTTTATATTTCCTTAAAAATTACAATATCCATATTCGCAATATCCATGAAAATAAGATACCTATAAATCCTCATTTTTTTCGGAAGTCCACTTTCATTCCGACATAATGCTTATACTACATTATTTTCCTTCCTCAAGTGGTATTATATTGAAAAATCTTAATACTTCTATAGCTCATGTGATTAACATATCCTTATATTGATATCATTCATTGGGAAGGTATATTTTAACTTCTAATGGTTCATCTATATCACATATCTCTCACTATAGTGATTATTTATCCATAACATTGTGAAAAATACTTATACTTCCATCTAAATATTATTGGTTGAATACTTCTATTCACAATTCCACATCTTCCTAGATGCACATGCAATTAAATTATTAGTTTTAATTATTTAAAAACCTTATACAACCCTTAATTTAATATTTCATATCAAAATCCATAATTACATGATGATATAGTGAAAATAAGAACATTGAATGATCTATGATTCAATTCATCAAATTATTTTTCAGATAAAATTCTATAAAAGCACATATCCTATTTATGTGTCAGATTGGATAACAGTTTACCTAATCAAGGGAAATTCGAAAAAATCCTAGATAATAACTTCACAAACCAATGAAACTACATAAATATGAGATTTTTGTAGCGTGTATGACATATTGTACCAACCATTTTCATTTTAAGAACCACTAATATTCCATTAATAGAGACAATATAATCACAAAAAAACATCTCTACTAACGAAATAAAATATACTAAGCATCCCTTGAAACTCATTTCTTATAAATGTCTAATAAATATTTACAAGGTATTATCTTGGCCATCCTATCTCTTATTATACTGTGTGGTTTCATAAATTAATGCCACAAAAAATCATGATGATATTTCTTGAATACTCAGTTCATTATCTATATATGATAAGAGTGTGCATTAGTAAATCCAAATGGAATTACTATAATCGCGTAATATCTCTACATCATTCAAAATATTTTCATCATAATTCTACCCTTCATTACTAACAATTTATGAAACAATTACTGAATATTAATCTTTTATTAATGTCCATGATCATTAGTTTAATCAAATTAGTCATCAATATTAAAGAGATTATACGTGTTACTTATCATAATTGCATTTATTTACATACACAAAACAAAAATCATAATGTATCTTTATTTACTCTTAATGAAGGGAACATGGGATCTATATAGTAAAAAATAAGGTATAATAAATCGCATATTACATAAAATTTATAGTAATTTAAATAACTCCACTTATTAAAATGTTTCCATTGAAATTATTTTTTGATATGGGTCAAAATTTAATGATTATATCAATGGGTAATTCAAAATGATACACTAGTGGGTGTCTATGTAAATCATTAATAAATACATGATTGTATTCTGATAAAATAACTAAATCATAAATTTCAAGAGTAATTTCCCTATTTTTATACATTTTTTCTTGTTAATAAAAAATTATATCATCCAAAAGTGCAACAAGGGGTGGATATAAACATAACATAGAGGATGATGTATCCCTACGAAAGATAGGAAATTAAATATCTTCATCGTGAATCATAACATTGTTCCCCTAAAGCAATTTTCATAATATTTTGAAATCCAATCCATACCAAGGATTATATCGAATTTAGCAATAGGTAAAAAAATAATTTCTAAAAATAAATAACATTTGTGTTTCAGAAAACATGCATTCTGACCTATCCTTATAGTAGTTATAAATATGATATGAGTTTTGATTGATAAATCCTATTATAATTATCTATTTAAATTTCAAATTTTTATAGATAATATTGAATATATAAAATATTGAGAAGTTCCATATTAAAATAAATATTTGGATGAATTTTAAGGTATGATTATATTACCCAACACAATGTCATTAGGTAGTGCATCCATATCTATAGTGACCACATAACACTAGATTTCTCCCCATGGAATCTTCATTGGTAGAATTCTATGATGATTGGGTCATTGGTTTTGAAAATTACCTATTTATTTGTAGTTGAAAAACAATTAAATATTATTTTGTTTTTTCCAAGAATTCATGACCTAGATAAACTCACCCACTCTCAATACCTTCATCAATTTCCCATGGTGATTTCACATTGATCACACTAGATTGAAATTGATCCATCATTTTACTATTATTTAAAACATTTACATTTTATAGGGGATAATTTAACCTATTTTATTAATGATTTCCCCAGATCATATTGGATCAATAGAAATACTATTCCATTATTATTTTTGAAAAAAATATATTTTCAACTGATGAAAAAGATTGATAGAATAAAACTATTTTTATACATGGAATAAAACCATTTATTAAAGGGTCAATCATTAGTTCAATATTTTGAATGTTATCCATATATTATTTTTCTAGTTTTTTAATTGAATCATTATAATCATAAAAAAATATTCTTAATTTTTTAAAGATAAAGAACATTATTTCACTTAAGTCTGTTTCTCTTAAGGGAAATATTGGTCAAACAATGTTTCGTAATAATTTCTCCATTACATTTTTTATATTTGACCATACTACCTAGTAATATGGATCAATCAACACCATTTATCCTCATCACCCTTGATATAATACACTTGAATTTTAATTTTTTTCATTTTCAGGTTATCCAATGTTTAGAAACAACTTCTAGAGGGACTTATTCAATTTTATATATTTTACTATATTCCTTCTCTACTAAATAATTGGTGATTATCTCACATGAGTTCATTGAACCTAGGATAATCACATTATTGATCAAAAGAAAGATCAATTTGGGAATGGTTATTTTTAGTAACCTAATTATGATTCCATAATATATGGACAATCTTGTTTGTTCTGATTATAGATGAATTTGCATTCTCACCAGGGAAATGTCTACACTAACCAAAACCACTGATAAATATATTTGTTATAGGTTCGATTTCCATAAAATTGAATATATTTTTTTATATCATAAAAATATATTTTTTAATTCATAATTTATATTTATTAATATTGATTAATACTAATTTCAAATAATACATTTATTTATTCTTAATCATAGAATCATAATTTTGGTTTATTTGGGGTATCGTTATTTTCCAATAAAACATAATAATTGCTAAAAATGTGAATTATCAAAAGAATATACCCCATTTGTGTCAAACTAGATATGTATTATGGTTCCTTTTTATGTATCTGATGTCACTAGAGTATAACATGAGGTGCAATTTTTAGAGTTATTACCCCCAGTTACCACTATTCCATAACCATGTCAACTAGTAATATTCAGATAGAGATATGTTGGTAGGGAAAAATATATAATATCTACATAAAAATTTAAGATTTTCTTATATACATATAATCAATGTTTATCATAGAGTTATGTTACATAATCTATGTTATCCTTAATATAATTCACTTTTTTACTAAAAACCCACTAATACCAACTTTAATGTCCCAACCTCCATTAATCCTTATTCAGTGACTAGTTTATATCACTATAACTATATAAATGTGATCACCACCATGATGATAAATACATTTTTTGTTATTATAGAACCATATATATACATGATACCGATATTAATTTGTGAAATAAAAAAATTGTAATAGAAATCATTTTCATAATTGAACTCATTCCATTAATTCATCTTCATATCTAGAGGAATATAAAAAATTATAATGATGATCTTAAATGTTCAGTAATAGTTACATATGGTTGAAGGTATCACAAATCAATAATGAATAATCAATATGGAAAGGTAAATTAATAGATATAAACACAATTGAATCAATAACATAACTATCTTAATTATATAATTCATAATCAATATGTTCTAGTAATTAACATAATGAAAATGGCTTTAATTAATTAAAAGAGAATGAAATCAATATTGATATAACATCTATGTTAAAATATCATAGATTATAATAATAAAAGATTTATCAATGAAATAATTTATAATTCATTGTGTGTTAGGGTCCCAAACATGATGATACCTCTACTTTCAAAACAATTAACCTAAAAATAAAAAATATATAAATAAAAAAATTAATGTTATCTTAATGTTTTGACTATAGAGACTACCAATTCATTTAGGGACTATCTATAACTTGGTCCCACCTATAAAATAATATCCAACTCATTCCTCTTATATTATATAATAAATTTAATTCATGAGTAATTTTCTTGGTCATTAAATTCCTATAAGGGATAAAGAATTACGGATTTATCAATATTTCCCAATATAATCAAATAAATTACAAAGAAAAACTCATACGTAAAATGGTATAATTTATTTTAAATAATAATATACTTGATAAAAATAATATTTATATTTTTCTGAAATGAAATGTCTAATAAGAAGTGATCATAATATATTGATTTTCTCCAGAGAATGCTGATATTCAAAAAATATAAAACCATATGAGAGGTGAAAATAAAATCATAATGAATATTTTTTTTATACAATTAAATCAATAATAAATACTAATTGATTTAAAATACATGAAAGTGGATGTATATACACAACATTAAATTGAAAAGGTTCATATTATCAAAAAAAATTCAATGAAATGTTGATTAAGAAAAAAATTCATTACTATAGAATTAATTTTGGTTTAATATTGTTTAAACTAATTAATAATGGTCCTAATAATGTTATTAACTTATTATATAACCATACCCATGCTTTTAATATCATATATGATCTGATTATATCATTTTAACAATTATTTATAAACAATATTTCAAAATTTTCATTATTTTGGGAGTTTATTGGCATTTATATCATTTTAGTTTTTCCATGAATGTTCTTGTTCTTGTAAATTGAATATTGATAAATCAAAGAAAAATTTATATTGATATAATTAATATAATATTTACACATTTTATTTCTTTTTTAATTCATTTTTATTGTTGGAAATGGAAAATTAATCACATCTTTTCTGGTAGATGGTTGGTCATACGTACACACAAGAGATGTTATCAATAAATAAACGAGTAAAATAGTAATGAAGTGGGTGATATATATATTTTATATAGTCAATATCAATTCATATATTTCACATATATTTGTTAAATTTATCCCAATTATTTCCATGTAATTCATTATAGAAAAACAAATCACATCGCTTAATGATATGGTAGTCCATCGTACACATGGGCGATGTAATCATGTTGTAAATGACATGGAAAGTAAGGAGTTATATAAGAAATTAAAATTTATAAATTTATATAATATCACAATATATATATACATATATTAAATTGATTATCATATAAAATCAAGATAATTGTTGATGCAAAATGAGTAATATGGGTTCAGGATGCAGAAGTCCACAGTTGAAAGGATGTATGACTTCATTTCCCATTTTCTATAAAAGGATATTGAAAGAGGTTATACATTTATAATAATATCGTATAATTATATGGTAAAAACTAGAGTTATTATATTGTAATAATAAATATATCATTAATGATTACAAAATGTGATTGAAAATGAAAGGGATTTGTTAAGATGATTAAATTCAATTATAGAAACATCATTCAAATCTCATTTTAAGGGCATTAGGTTTAGACTATTTTGAATAAAGAATCACATTATTGTGGATAATAAAATTGGGGAGGTAATTTTTAAATTTTTATGTAATGATAAATTGATTTATATGTATAATTATTTTATAGTAGGGAGTGGCCTCTCTAAGTGGGGGAGAGGACACAAAGGGGTGTTTTGAAACACATAATGTGTATTGAAATTTTTCACATTCAACAGAGATCCAGAATATTATATAATCATTCCTTATTAGGTTGATGGATTAAATAAATCCATAAAAATTGATTTGGAATATTACATAGTAATTTTAATCCTTTATCATCTTATTTTATCCCCCAGTAAACATGTTTTCTTGTTAACCATGATAATTATTTGTCACTATTTTAGATATAAATTATTTTTCAAAATATTGTTAAAAATGGTTGGAAACATAAATAATGATGATTCCATATTTGGAATTAATTTTTCCAACAACAATTAACAAATTATGAAAAATTCATTTTAAAATTTAACTCTCATATTCATTTCAAAAACGTGTATTCTATAGAAAAAAATTTCAAAATTACAAAAAATTGCCATATCATAATTAATAATATATATATTTTAAATAAACATTTTTTTTGATTTTAAAAATATATATTTACAAAAATTTAATTTTAATTTTTTTAACAAAATTATACTTTCAAATTACTAAAGGATGATAGTTTTAGCAATTATAAGTTATATTTAGTATTTAATGAGCAGTGAATGTTTTTTTGACAAATTCTCAAAATTCACCAAAAGAAAATATTGACAAGATGATTTAAAAATGTTCTTCATATGGTTGAATTATTTTTTGTTAATTTGTTTAAAATTAATATTGAAATATGTCTAATAAATTGGATGAATCCTTATATATATATATATATAGTTTTTTATAATGTATTTAATTTTTATTTATTATATATTTTTTATTTTTTATATAAGATATAGATAAATGATCATCATGTTTAAGACGAATGTATTTATAAATTAGACATTCTAAATCATACTATCCAAAAAAATAGATTTTTTATAATAAATAACTCTAAATTATAATATTTTAATGATTTATTTTGTTATCTCATTTTTGTGTGTCCCTCATGCTATTGAGTAAATTAAATTTATTCAATAATGAATATGTGGAAATTTATTAGGGAGTTACATTCAATCAATAAGATGGTTTGTTTTTAATGTTTTTATGCGGGGTTATTTTCTTTTAATGTTGTTATTGGATTGTGAATTGATTTTTTATCTTCCCCATAGTTACATGTTAGTTTTTTTTTTAATTTCAAAGTTGAGTAGGAGGATGTGAACTATGATGAGTAATGAATGGGCATGTATTTTAGATTTTGATTAATGTTTTAGTAATGATTCATTGAGTAGTAGGTATTATTTGGTATATCATTGGACATTCCTGGACTATAACTATAGTTATTATTATATGATGTATGGGTCATTTTTCATAGGTTTAGAAATTTGAAATTTTATATATATGTGGTTTTGAATATAAAAAATATATTATATATATAATGGTATAAATCTAACATTTATGCAAAGGGGTTTAGTTTTCCATATTATTAAAGTTAATGTTGAGAAGAATTATATTTTGACATGCAGGGAGGGGAATGTTCTAAATGAAAATGGTATATATATAGGGGTTCATCAATCATTGATGATGTTGATGGGATATTTATATGTTAACATGATGTGATTTTCTAGTAGTGTATTTTCATTCAAGATGAGATAGTTCATTGAGAATGCCTCTAAGGAATTGAATCCCTATGAAAGAAACTTAGGATTATTAACAATTTAAATATTCGGTTATCATAATAGTTGGTCTTTAACGGATGAAAATGGAATATATATATATATATATATATCATAACAATTTCTACGAAAATTGAGTAATTTACTTAGAGGATTATTATTTTTTTCTATTTCTTAGTTAAATGAGTTGGTTTTCTAGAAGTTATAAATTATAGAAAATGAGGGGATTTGGGAATCCATGGGATGAATCACTTATAGATCATATTAGGAAGTGAATGAATATACTCTGGTGTGTTGGGATAATCGATGATATTTCATGGAACTATATTTTTTGGAATAACTTATTTAATTAGGTGTTTTTTAATATAAGATATAAAAAATAAGGGCCATTGGTAAGAGTGAAAATATCATCCATGTATAATGTTTTTAGTTTTCTAAGCGATCGGAAATGAGAATTACATTAAGTAGATTGAAATACGGGTTATATGGTTTAAATTCAAAGGTAAATTTCAACATTGAATTTGAATATGAGTCATAAAAGAATAATACACATTGGGTATGCTAGTTCAATAGGGTTATTATATGAATGATCCTATAGTAGGGAAGCATTTATATATATTTTACATTTTTTCCATTATGTATGGGTGGTGCATTGTATTTTGTTTGAAGAAATATTGGGTGTGGTAGACAAGTGGGTGATTTCCATTTTCCATTTTTGGATATAGTAAGAATGACCATTATATATTTTAAAGCATATACCATATTCACTAATTGATCTAAAATGATTTGCGTAGTAACTATGTTCATCCACTAATGGAGTGTTAGGTTTGGAAACCATGTTTATTGAGAAATTTGTGAGTCTATGTTGTCATCTATATCCGGATATTATGTTTCATATTTAGAGATTATATTGTAGTTGGCTAGTTCTAGTAATAGTGAAATTTAATTCCTGATAGAGATGAATAAAGCATGAACATGTAATTTTTCAGGGTTGAATATTTTTTGTCCCAAATGTTGTTGGGCTGTTTTTATTGTAAGATAATATGGTTTGACTAAGAATAGGTATGATTGAGCTATTACTAGTTTCATATGGGGAATGATTAAAAGAAATAGATTACAGTGGATGGATTAGTAGTATTGGGATAATAACAAATTATTTTATAGGATAATATGCCTTATGGTGGTTAATTTGTAACGAATCATATTAGTAAGGTTTCATAAACTCAAATATATTTTTAATTTTTATTCCTACGGATGTTTTTACTGTGAATTTGGATTCATATTAAAATGTTTAGAGTTGGGAATCATTTGAGGGTGTATCTGTATATGTTTAGATGTTTGGTTGGTGAAAGTGGAATTAGAAAATAGTTAGAGAAGAATAAGAACATGATGTTATGTACAAGACTCAATTTTGAAATATATTTTGATAGATAAGGTATCCCTTGGTTCCTCTAGAATTATGGTATCCTCTCGGTTCCACTAGGTAAATGGTCACCTTGAACTGCGTTCTTGATGGCTATATAGTTTTTTAAAATATTAATTAATCTATCAGATTCAATTAAAAATCTCTTCCATAGTAGATTCAAATAACCTATTTCATCATCCGTCACATTATCACATTATAAAACAAACCTATAAAATGTAAATCTCTCATAGATCAAGGTGGACTACAGGTACAATGAAAAATATTTAAAACTTGTATTGTCTGGGTGAGTTTAATATATTACCTATCATATCACACCTTTTTAATGCATTTTTGCACACTATTTTTTGTGTAACCCCAATTTTGGGCCCATTTATCTGAAAACAATATTTCAGAGGAATGAGAACATATCAAGATCTGACATTGGAAGAGTCAAATTTGATAATAATTTAGTATGATTCTCAATTTAAATTTAACCATATAATATGGGGTTGAATCGGAATGTCTATGTATACCATGTGTTCTAGGTTTAAGAATTATAGTAATTATTGTGGGGAGTAACATGATAAATGATAGTTAATGGAAAAATTTTATATAGAGGTAGTTGAATATTCTAGATATGGTATTATGGTATTTTTTATACTATTTTAATTATTATTGGTGATAATATGTTTATTTTGGGGAAACAGATTCAAGGGAACCATTTTTTATGATATTTAATAGAAATTATCCAGGATTTCACCGTATCATAAGGTTTCATATCCACCATTTAGCATGGTTTATATGTTATTTACCTAGTGGGGATCTATGTGTGTTTAACGGTACGAGATTTGGTTGGTTTTTGATCTTATATCCAATTCAATTAGAACAATATTATCACTACATAGATTTTATTGTGGTAGAGCATTATTTATGTGAGAAATAGTCTCTCTATAGAATGATCCAAACATACTGGCTGGTATAGTTTAGTTTTTTGGTATTTGTAAAGGTTTATATTTATTATATGCTATTATTTAGGTTGAAATATCATATATTACTCTAACTAATTTATTAATAGTATCATAATGATTACATGGCCAATCATCAAAATTCACTATGAGTTATACAAATGAGATATTGTTAGTGTATATACCCATATACTTTTTTTGAGTATATTGGATGGAATGTATTTTAAATAAACCTAAATTATAATTTACACATTTTTCATTTATTTATTTACATAAATGGGTAATTAAACATGATGTTGGTATTAGGTTCAAAGAAATACCTTTTGGTGGTATTTTATCATGATGTCTCTCAATATGAAATTTGATAGAGATGTTTTGGGTTTAGTTTTTTAAATTTTCATTGAAATTATTAGTGGTTATTATTCTGGTTTTATGTATCCCTAAATTATTATTGTATTGTGCAACTATTTTGGGGTGGTTTATTATATTTTGTTGTGTTTTATACGATAGAAGATGGAAATGGTAATATTTTTAGATTCCAATGTTATATGGTATGGTTCATGGTTTTGTTGTATTTATTTCACTCACAATATAACCATTTTCTAGCTACAATTGATGATACTATGGATTTGCTACCAAGGGGCCATGTTGTAGTTCCTGATGGAATATATGGGATACTAATGAACATATGTATTTAATGAAATGGTTGGTGTTGGATAGTAATGTTACCTCACCCAACGTGATAAATTATGAATAGAAGACATGGTTATAGGACATCACTCTCATTGGGGTTATTTGGGATAAATACACTACTATGTATCCTCACAATGAGTTAGAGTGTATTGGGGTGGGTAATTATTTGTTGATCCTAACCAAGAGTTAGATCATATTGGAATAAGACAGTGTTATGAAAACATACACAGAGTGATATTGTTAGGATATGAGATCTTGTTGGGTGGTATAACCATGAGTGATAATGCAATAGTTGATTTTTATTGAACTATATCTATGTTATCACATCTTTAATGTAAATACATATATTAAATTAGTGTGATTATAACTTATTAATTTTTCTAATTGGTCTAATAATGTGGGGATAGGTCTCTTGGTGAAATAACCATGATGAGATGGAATGGAATAATTTCTTATGCACTATATGTTATTTTTTATTATTTATAACAATGTATGTAATATTATATTAGTGGATCCATGTCCCTGGTTCACTCATAATTTTCACATTCAACACTAATATTGATTGGTGAATGTGAATAAATTGATATACATACTAGGAAATGAATTGTACTCGTGATCTATATGGAGTATCAACTTATTTACAATGACTTGAATATGGAGGTGATCAGGTACTACTTATGTATCAATTGTATCTTATTTTATAGTTTATGTTTTATTATATCAGTAAGGTGTTAAATCAATAATTTTATTTATATAATATGAGGTGAATGAGTAAATATTTTTATAAGATTGATTATGTTTACATTTCGTAGAAAATGAAATTTTATAATGATTTTATTAATTAACACTATTTATTTTCTTCATTCATTTATATTTAAGTAAGTTTACGAGGAAATCACAAGAGTATAAATTATTTATGTATGTTATAAAGTATAACCACTGGCCAATAATGACGACCATTGAAGGAGAAAATCCAAATGCTAAATGAAAATTTTTGGATGGGTTATAAAATGGGTTCTAGTCCTGTTAGTTACACATATGTTGAAAGAGGTAGAAATTATGAAAATTTGTTCACTTTTCCCTAATGTTATATATATATATATATTAATATTTTCATTTAAATATAATTTCTTCAAAATATTCCCCATATGAAAATAAAATATTAGGTAAAATTTTTAGATAATGTGTAATAGTTTATCTTTTTTTAATGAATATAATTTTTAGATTTCATGGAATCTTAAATGGTTAATGATATAGTAGAAAAGTATTATCATAATTGGGAAAGATAATAGATAGAAAGGGTGGATGAATTTCATTTTATGATGATGATTTAAAATATATTATCAGTATTAATGATAAAACAATTTATGATTGCATTAAATGGCTAAATGTTATTATGAATACCATATATCGATAAGGTAAAAAATATGAAGAAACTATTAAAGAATAATATCATGAGAGATAATGATAATTTGTTTTAAACATTTAAAAGGATAATAGTAACTGAAATTTATTTTTCTATTTGGTAAAAATAATTTGATGAATGTGAAATCGATAAATTTGAATTTCTCATTTACATATTCAAAAATAACACATGAGGATTTGAATAGAATTCAATGCCAAACATCCAATAAATTATCGTTCTTATAGTATAAAAACAAATTTATTTTAAATTATTCAATAAAATGATAACAATTTTTATGATTACATGGATACATAAAAAATTTAATCCAGAAAAAAATCATTATTTCAAAAATAAATTATAATATTTTTTCAGATAGAATGTGTTGATATACTCATTCAAGATGAGGGAAAAATTAAAAAATATACATGTTTATGACTCAAATAGTGATATGAAGTGTGGTGATAAACAAACTATACAATATGGGCTTAAATATATTTCATTTTAAAGGTGATATGGGTAAAATAAAACATATTATGGCATTGAAAATCGCTCATATAAATAAACAAATAAATTAATTATAAATAAATTTTAAATTAAAAACTATTTTTTAATATTAATGAAAATTTAGTTTTCGATTAGGGGATAAGAAATTATAGAGAAGAAAATTCCACAAGTACAATGCATTTTCAAAAATAGAAAAATTGTATGAAATGTTTTAAAATTAAATAATTGAACTAGATATATATATTGAATGAATAAGTGTCTTCCATGTTGAATGTTTTATTGTGGGTCATGAATTTCATTTTACAATGTTATAAATAGACATGGATATATGAACAATATAGTGAACATTAATGGATAATAAGAATTATTTAGATATATTAAAATTCAAAAATGATATTAATTCCATTAAGATGGTATATGTTTACAAACTGTAACATGATTATAAATTTACAGTATGTGAATATTTTTCATACCTTATATTTTTACTCTCTTATTGAAATATAATGTATTGGTTTAATGGTTGACAGTGTTCTATTGTAATCTAACCCAATGAAAGTACACTTTTCAAAAAATTTAACAAAAAAAATATTTCTTTTATATGCTAGTATAAAATTTAAAACACCCTCTAATATGGAATGATAAAAATAAACACACTGTAAAAATTGAAAAATTGAAGAAAAATGAATAAAAAGCTGGTTCATCATAGAAAATATATAATGGATCATAAAATCTATAAAATCCATTATAATTTTCTAGAGAAAACATATCCTCAATTAGAAAATTTTAATTATATTTATTCTACTTTCTAATAAATGTTTACATAGACCATTTTTAAATATTTATTTACCTTATAAGAAATTTAACATATTTTATTTAACTCGAAAACAAAAACATAGTTTCCTGATGTAACATTCACAACAATAATAGTGGAATGTGACTATCATGAATGTATTTTAGTATATAGATGAATCATATAGTACATATGATCAGTTATGGTAGATAAAAATGAATTTTAATATCATAATTTAATTTAAATTAAGGTAAACTGTGAAAAATTTGAAATATTAGATAACAAATTAGGAAAAAAATTACAATTTTTTATTGATGTATATTATAGAGCCTCAATGATTAAGGTACTATGGATATTGTAGAAAATATTATTATCACGTGTTAATGATCAATAAATAAATCTTAAGTGGTTGAAAAATTATGATTTCGGATCCATCAAATTTGGTCAATACGGGTCAATAAAAACTAGGTTTACAATGAGAAATAAGGACAATAATAATCAGTGTTCTAATAATGGTCATTATGACTATGTACAAAATAATAAATTAAAGATTTTTTTTTCTATGATAGGGAGTTGAAATTATTTTCTGTAAGTATTATCTATTAATAAATATAATTTATAAATAATTTATTTTATTTATGATAGAATACAGAAATAAAATATTTTTGAGGTTATTAATGACATGATCTTTTTTAATTCTGAATAATGAGTGATTTTTTTAAATTTAACGTCTTAAAAATCATGCTCAAAATAAAGTATGAAAAATGCTTACAAATTAGAATCAATATAGTTCTTTATATAATAAAAGGAATTGTTGTATAATAGTGAGATATTTTAAAAAGGGAAAATGTTATTTATAATAATAAATTAGTTAATATAAAAATATATAAACAACGTGATAAAATTAATTTTCAATTTTTAATGTCCAATATAGAATATATAAATAAATTATGTTCAGTTATAACATTATCCACTTTCTGGATTCCATAAAAATAATGGTTATAATATTGTGATAAGGTGAATGCAGAGTCTAATTTTAATTTTATAAAATATTTTCATGATTTTTTTAATATTTAGTATAATTCAAAACAATTATTTGGTATTTGGAATGGTTCAGTGAATATATTATATAAGAATGTGTACATAATTATTGGTTTGTTCTGATTGGTGTGTTATTATTGAATCATAATGAAAAATCATCGAATGATCAGTAGGATGTCAATGGACCCATGATATTCAGTATGAAATAAAATGGGAATCTTGTTAAATATAATAATTTTGATTGTATTTATGGTCATTTACGTCTTTTTGGGTTGAATTTTTTTACCCCCCTTAGAGTTATTTCTTCAAATTTTATCTGATAAATGGGTGAGGTTCTTAATTTCTATATCTTTATCCCCCATAATTTCCATTAATAAAAATGTATCAAATATCATTTTTATTTTATATTTATGGAAGGATTCCACACCTTCTTCTACTTTTTCTCTCCATACCAAATTCCACTTTCATGGATTATTTTAGAATATTATTTATAGAATATTTCATTAGAGAATTGGGAATTTTGATCGATATGAAAGGTCTCTAACATGAAAATTAATGAGAATTATTACCATGTGTAGTATTACACCACTTATCACCGTTATTTTTAGGTATGTTTTATACCTAATTATTTAATGGATTTATTTTAATTTTTCTAACAAATTGATTAAAATTATGTCATTAGACACTAGTGATTTAGTTCAATCAAATGTCTTGAGCGTGACCTTGGTTTTAGGGGTTATATTTCATGATATTTTAGAACGATTATGGTATTAATAGTGAAATTTTTTAATTATATTTATTTCAAAATTAATAACGGAAGTATTTAAATAACAATTAATCACAATTTTTTTATTTAGAAGATTATGAAGGTATAATAAATTTAAAATGTGCTTGTATTAATTTTGGTACACCATTTTATATTAGAGTCCTGATATGCTTTTACCTTTTATATATTATTATGTTTTTTGTATACAATAAAATTTGGTGTAATTCTTATGTCACCAAATTGAATGAAGAACAATTAGGATTTAGGGAATGAAAATACTTCTATATCACTAATTTATATATTAATGAGTTTTCAATTAAGGAATCCCTTAATTTTAGGATTCCTCTATGAATCTTTTAGATATTATGGATTTCATGGAATTATTAATGGGACGAAAGAAATGTACGTAGCCTTGAGTGATAAAATTGGATACATCGAGAGGTCATGTGTGATAATATAAGACATTACACCTCAGGTATTTATATTTATGTGTGTAAAAAGTCATGTTTCTTATTGAACCATAAATTCATTATGTTCCTGTTTAGGGTGACCTAGAAATTAAAATTCATATCATAACTATAGGACTTAAAAAATCGAATATATAGAGACACATAACTGAGTGTATTAAAAATAGATAAAATAGAATTTGAATGATTCTAATGTTATTTTTTAATATATGGTTTTTCATAGTAATTGATTGATTTGATTATATATTGGATTGTCATGAACCAGCCTAGGTCGACCCTAAACCGATCACCCGAGCCGGTCCGCGGCAAGTACCGATGGGCGTTCCCGGTCCCCCCGGGATGGCAACAAGTGCCGGGCATTTAAAATTTCAATCGTGGGAACGATTTCAGCCCAAAAAAAAGATCATAGAGAGAATATAAACTAAACAAAATAGACAAACACTAAAGACAAAAACTAAACTACACCACAACATACCTCCACGTGACCTCAAGGGTCACCACCCAACTACAACTAATGTCGCTCCATCACTGAGCGACTCATGCCAGGAAAAACTTGAACACAAAGAACCTTCAACTGAAATGGTAAAAGATAGGCGTGAGCACAAAAGTACTCAATAGGTGAGACCAACATCAAATCCCAAAGCACTGCCAATAAATAAAGAATCTACATATTCTAGGTTTGAACTATAATGTATAAAAGTAAGATTTTATAATTTTTTACTTAAAAATCAAAACATGTGCCATTACCCTTATTCTTTTTCAAAAATTAAATTTCTTTTCATTGATGCTGAAGTCGTTCTAAGAGAGAAAGAAGTGTTATTTTTTTTCAAGTTTTACACAAGACAAAAAAATATTTTTCATTTGAAATCCAATTCCAAAAAGTAACCGGTACAAGCTATAAAGAAGAACTGAAAGTAAAAAAGAAAGGAAAACATGTTCAAATAAAGGTAAACAAGAAGTTATAAGTGATAACCATGGGAAATCCTAAACATCCCTAGACAACACCTGGACGTACTCGAGTTCAAACTACCTACCGGCATGGTACTCCACAGTCAATAACCAACTGACCGCCCTAATAGCCAACCAGTGGCAAGCCCCGCAAGGCCTTAGCTACCAAGGGGGGACTAACCAATCTAATCAGGGTTAGCCAGCAACTGTCGCTCGACTCTCTAAAAGGCGCCTAGGAACCCACGGTAGTTTTAATAATACTGTGTAAGTGGGAGGCCCTTGCACGCGTGACTCATCTCACCGCACTTTCTAACCCCTTACACGGACACCACTACATGACAATCCACGAAGGGAAGTCCCCCTGTAGAGATGCCCCATAAGTACGTATAAGTATATAAGTAGTCAGTTCACAATCAATATGGTGCCAACCGGGCCGCCACATCATTCACATTTTAACCATTTAATACAAAACATTTCTAAAGGGATATGACACACGCCATTTCATTGAAAACCAAAAACACACTTTTAAATTTATTTAAGAAATTCAAATCAACATATTAAACCTGAAACACACTGGTTTTACAAGTAGAATCATTTTCCAATATCCAAACGCACCCCACTTTTATCAAGAGCCAAACCGGCCTTTAATCACTTTTTGAAGGAATAATATTTCTCAAATGAAATCCAAACATTTAACCACACATCAAAGGAATACATTTTTGAACAACCAAGGACAACACATAAAGTTTCCAAAAAAACAAGTTTAAAGGTCACACAACATTTCCTCTAATCAAGGTTCTAAGAAAAACACCATTTTCCATAAACAACACACCTTCCATTTTACACACACCAAAACCGTTTCAAACCCCAATTCAACATGATCATCACACTTCATAAAGAACTCATTTAGAAATACCACCAGGAAAGCACACACCATTAGAACCAAGAAAAATACTTCCACTGAAATGCTAGAAATAAGTAGAGCAGACCACCACATTATAAATTACTACTTAATAATACTTTTAAATATACTGAAACCCAATAAAAGACAAGAAATAAATAAATTATAAATTTAAAGGCGAGTGCAATGGGAGACCTACCTCGAATCAGAACGAAAAACGACACAACACAAAACTCCCTTTGCGTAATGGTCGCACTGAATTGCGCCGTCAAACAGGTCCTAAAACAATAGACCGTTAAACGGGTTCAACGATATTAATAACATAATAATAATAATAATAATATTAATAAATTTGAAAATAATCATGGTGATAACAATAACATCATAATAATAATAACACAACATAATAATAGAAATAATGATATAATAATAATAACAATAATAATATGGCATAGTTATAATAATATAGTAATAATAATAACAATAATAATGTAATAACAATAATAACAACATAATAATAATATTATTAATTCTATTAATAATATATTGATAATAAAAATATAATATAATAATAATCATAACATAACCATAATATAATAATAATAATAATATTATTATTAATATAGTAAGCATAATAATAATATAACAATAATCATAATCATATTCACATACTAATAAGAATAAGAATAATATTAATAATATTAATATTTATAATATGATAGTAATAATAATAATAATAATAATAATATGATGGTAATAATAATAATAATAATAATAATAATACGATGGTAATTATAATAATAATAATAATAATAATAGTAATTATAATATGATAATAATATTAATATAATAACATTAACATAATAAAAAAACCGAAAAGAACTCACAAAGAGCGGAGGGGGGGGGAACGCGCAGGTGGTGCGGCGGCCGGAGGTGGGGTGCGGTGACGGGCAGGGGTCAGGACGTCGGTGATCAGTGCGGTGAGGGAGGACGCCGGAAGGGGGGTGCGGGACGGCGAAGGAGGTCGGAAGGTGGCGGCTAGAGGGTAGGCCGGAAATAGGGAGGTGCAGGGAGCAGCGGGGGTGAGGGAGGCTGGGCACGGCAAAGGGAAGAGGGGAGGGGACTCCGGTGGTCTGCGCGATGAGGGAGAACGCTGGAAGGGGAAGGGAACGCGCGGGTGGAGCCGGACGGCGGCAGGGCGCGGCGAAGGGGGAAGCGAGAGGGTGTGCGGGCACTGCAGGGAGCCGCGCGGAGTTGGGTGAGCAGAGTCGGGGGCGCGCGGATGCCGGATGGGGGTGTCGGGAGGCTGAAGGAGGTCGGCATGCCGGCAGGTTGGGGCCGGGATGGCGGCTGGAGTCGTCGGAGGCGGCGGGAGAAGGGCCGGGATGGGAGGAGGGTGCGGGCTCGGTGATGCCAGATAGGGAGGAGGAAGAGGTGGTGCAGGCCGCGAGCGCAGGAGGTCGTCGGGAGGCCGGTGATCGGGCGGCCGACGAGGCAGAGGGAGCCGCACCGGAGGTGGGGGCGCGTGCGGTGCAGGTCGTCCGAACCAGGAGGGGAGAAATGGGGAGAGAGAGAGAAAGGAGAGGGAGGAGAGAAGAGGGGAGAGCGGTGGCTGCGGGAGAGAGAGGGAGTTAGGGTTAGGGTAGTCTATATATATGTATAGGTATTAATAATAATAAAAATAAAATATGATAATAATAATAATAGAATAAATAAACAAATAGAATAATAATAAAAAAACATTTAATATTAATGATAATAAAACTTATTATAAAAATAAATAATAAATTAGTAATAATAATATAAAAAATAATAATAATAATATGATAATGATAAAAAAAATTAGTTAATTCTAATATTAATCATTGTGATCAAATATTTAAAATAATAAAGTAATAAAAGAGTATAATACACATATATATATATATATTTATACATATATAGATATATATATATATAAACATATATAGACATAACATACATAAACATACAAATATGTATACATATATAGACATATATTATATATACATTATTATACACATATATAAAAACATATATAATAATACAACAACAATGATAATACAAATTAACTGGTAATAATAATAAAATACCAACATAAAAATTTAAATTTTAAAATGCTGGGTGAACGCACGGTCACCCGGGCTGAACGCACAGTCACCGCTAATGATGTGGTGACCGCACACCGGCGCGAAACCACCAATCGCAATTAATCTTCGAAAAAATTAAATCGGGACCAAGAAAGGAGAAAAACATTTCGGAAATCTACGGTCGGGGTGTGACATGGATAATGATTAAGCCTTGTAAAAATTTGTTTAATCTCATTTGGATGGTCAGGAAAATAGTATAAAGTATTGAATAATTGTTATTATCACATGGATGGATACAAATAGTTCAAAAAATCCAACAATATTACATAATGAATGATAAATATATATGTTTAATTTTTATCAGGTAGATCAATGAGGGACTTTCTTTTTTGAGGTGGTACAACATTTTCTGACGTGATGAGATATTATTTACATCTATCAAATCCCATTTAACTATAATGTAAATCTAAATGAATTTAAATTAGTCATGTTTGGAATGATTGTGCATCATATAATATTATTACTAACATTATTTCTCATCATATTTGTATAAAATACATATTATGACATTCATTTCATATTGTTTCTGGATAAAAATATTTACTAAATAACATTTGGGAATCAATTTAATTTTTAGACAATGATTTCAATTGAAATTTTTAATGGGAACCAGAGTATAGGTTTAATACAATACATTGGTAGAAATTTTAATGAAATTACATTATATATTTTACAAATAGTTGAGTTGTTTTATTTTTGGTTTTTCATTACAGTTGGATGGTGGGAGGAGGAAGTGAGTAATATGTGAGTTTCACACTAGTGGTGTGATAAATATTTTCTAATAATTTTTTTTGAAATACATTCATGATGAATCCATGTAGTACATTTGTAATGGTTGATTTAGATAAGTTTTTAAATAAATTCATTGTAAAAATTATATTTATTTTGAAACTAGATGTCATCTCAAATTATGTTGTGGATGTATGTGGATTGACTCACTTTGTTCCCCTGAGTTTTCAATTTATTTTGTATTGTAATCTCAATCACCTAAATTGATTTTTTTTAAAATATTGAATAGGTGATCTAAATGGGAAATTAATATAATGATCTATTTAGATATCAATAACAATATATAATGTTATTTCGTTAATTTTTTTAAAAATGTTTTTGTTAAATATTATGATTGGGTTTTCATTTTAATTCCATTCAAAATTTATATTTATTTTGTTATTTAGTGTATTAAATATCTGAATTTATTATATATTAATGGTATATTGATTATAGTATCCTCATTAAATGTTATGTGAACCTTCCTTCTAGATGATATATTCTTATATATGGAAATCTGTTCCTCAGTTTTATAATGATTTCTATTTCTAAATGAGCTTGTTTGGGACTGGTAATGTCACAAGATAGAATGGGTGTTCATTATTTATTTAATTTATGATTAATGTCTCTGTTTAAAAGAATAAATGGATGATACATGATATAAAATCATTACATATTCTATCCAAAAGAAGTAATGTGAATATATTTGTTACATAGGGTGGGTTTAACATTTAATACTTTTTTACTACAACTGATCTATTTTTAAGTAACTATAATTTTTATAATTTTTTATTTTTTATGAAAACCACAAATATATTAACACATAGAAGAAGCCTAATTTATTACATTGGGATAAATATAATGGGTGTAAATCCAAATGAATCATTTATTATTTCAAATTTGGAGAAATATATACATATATGCTACTCATTTTAAACATTGAATAGAAAATATAACATAATGCATAATAAATAAGTAATGACTATATCCTTTACAACTCAATACTATATTAATTCTTCCTATCTTGGGGAATGGATTGAAAATAATTTTGATCTCAAATGATCATTAGGGGTTACATACAGTTTATTATATTAAGAATCAATAATAAATAATCAATTAAGCAATGTAAATATCTAAACAATCTATAAAATAAATAAATTAAGTGTCATAATTTGATTAATAATAATCAATATGGAATAGTTAATAATTATAAATATATTATATCTATATTAAATAAATATATTAATATATAACTTCTTATCAATATGGTAAATTAAATAACTAAAGACGCATGCCATGTAATCTATAAACCAATAATTAAATTCATCCAGATATAAAATCATTATAAAATTCCCATGGATATCAAAAATAGCTAAACAATATAGAAAGAATTAATTATTATTATACATCATGATATTTATAGTAATCATAAATCTACTATTAATAACATCCAAAACATGTTTTAAAACTCTATGAAGAAAACAATTTAATTTGTTCAACAGATTTTTCTCACAGGACATGTCAATGCATCGAGGGTCAATATAATTTCAGAAATGATCTATCACAGCATGTAAAAAAAGTTAATAATATAAAAATAATTGATATAATTCAGGAATTTTTTTCATTATAAATAAATATCCACTTTGAATGAAGAACTTGTACTTAACAATATTTCCCTAGTTAATAAAAAATCATTCAAAATATACACTGTCTATACGAATGGAATGTGGTCTAGGAAATCATTGTATCCCCTATAAAATGAATATAGATAAACATGAATTGAATAATTTAACCTCCTGAATAAATTGTTACTCGTATAAAATTCATAAATGGGTAGTATATAGACCACTTAAAATAGAACTGATTCATATCAATAAATATGCTTCAATAAAATGGAAATTGATACAGAAAACAATACAACGATCATAATGATGAAGTAAGAATCATTGAATATAATATACATATAAAACATAAATCCAAATAGAAAATTGGAAATAAAAAATAAATTATTATAAATTATTTACACATATAATGCTAGAATGTCAACGAAAATAAAGATGTAACATAACCCATTAAAAATTGATTGATGAAGTATGAATCAACTTTGTATTTTTCATGTCAAATGCCAATAAATTATATATTTAAATGTAATATAACACAACATTATGTATTATGTATTCATTATATTACATTTAAAATGGTAAGGATATACACCATATAAATGAAATTGGGCTAAAGATAATAGAATATCCCTCAATGAATGTAAATTGAGATGAAGTCCCTTATCTAACGCTTTCATTTTCATTTAAATTTTCTATTCTCATGAATAATATTTTTTAGAAAATTATTAATTTATAATATATCCAAATTCATTCTTATAATTTCATATATTATCCAATCCTTATATTTTACCACTAGTTTGTCAATAAATTAACATTATTTTCATTGTTTCGTGTTTTAATTGCCTTATTTTCTAATTCATGTTTTCCATGAATGTTCTAGTTCTTATGAATCAGATATATATATGTGTGTCATATATAGAATTATATTAAAGTTATAAATATAATATTAAACTTCTATATATATTTTTATAACCATTTATTATTTTTTAATATGAAAAAATAATCGCATAACTTGATGGTGACTATTGGCATTTCAATTCATTAGCGATGGTATCATTTCATAATGAATGAGATGGTAATGATTTGGTTGACATATTATCTTTAAAAAATAAAAATACTATCATATATATATATCCTATATTCATTATAATTACCATCATTATATTCAATGTAAAATGTAATTAAAAAACGAATCATGTCGCTACAAAAGGAGGTACTTCGTCGTACACATGGTGATGTTATTGTATATAAAACTGAATGAAATATGAAAATTTATATGTGATATTATAGTTTTATAACTATAATATTTTTCTAAATATAATATAAATGTTTTAAATAAATTATTATTTCCATCCTTTAATGATGGTGATGGAAAAAAAATTGATTCGATTTGTGATGAGGTAATCCACTTTAAACATGATTGACAGTTTTGTTTCCCATTTAATATTAGAATAGATATATATAGGTAATTAATTTAACATAATAACAGCTCAATATATATGATACAATAGTTTTATTATACTTTCATAATTGAATAATATTATATGGAGGAGTGCAATGAAATAAAATAAAAATGCACTTCTTTGAATTTTAACTCTTCTTCGTATGTCAAACATATTTTTAGAGAAAAATAGTTACTAGAATATAATTTAGTACAAAATGATTCTAATATAATGATTTTTGTGACTATGTGATTTTATTTTTGGATTTATTGTCTTAAAAAAGTGGATTTGGTTGTTTTCATATTGAAGGATAGTGGGTGGCCATTTGTATATAAGAGACATGATACAAATGGAATGTTTGAAATGAAACCATTACACAAACATTTTTACAATGAAAAAATCACAAAAATGGTCATTATAGAATATTATAGATGATAATGCCTAAATATTGATAAAATTATGTTATCTATAAGTGGGTATGACATATTAACCCTTAACCACTTAGTTTTACCCTTGGAAAACCAGTATTTATCCAAACCCGAGTGAATTATTTTTTATGCTTTAAATATTCTTAGTGGGGAAAAATAAATTTTACCATATTAAATGACATAAATTATTCTGATTCTAAGTATTTAAATCAATTTTCAAATTTAAATTCCAAATAGTGATAGAATGTAATTTATAATTATACCTAACAATGTGATGAAAAAATATGTTTCTAGTGTGACATTTCTAAATATATAGGAACGTTTTTATGTTTACATTGGGCACATATTTGATTAACATGGTCTAAAATTGTTAAATTTTTTATAATTAGTAAAATTTTATTTTTAAACCAATTTAGAATTTAATTTTACATTTTAAATAATTTTAAATAATTTTTTTATAAAAAAGGATCATTATTTTTAAAATGATGCCACAAATGGAAATATTAAAAAAAACCAAATATATTACATAATATAATTTAGATACTATGATTTTAAAATATATATTAAATTTATTAAATAACTTTTATATAAATTTTAAAAATTAATTATATCATTAGTTCCCACGAACTAACAAAACTATTTTCTTTTAAAATATAAATTTTTTTCCAAATACCTTTGTTTTACATTGACATTATAATTATTTTTCATTATAATGATTAAATAACCAATTAATGGGTATAATATATATATTTTACTTTAATTCATATTCATAGAATCTTGTTTAATGTCTATATTATAATGGTCATCTCAAACTAATATTTCAAGAGTACCACATTTCATTTAAACCCTCTATTTCATTCGTCATAGTTTATTGAAGATACTAAATTTATTTAAATGGAAATAAATCATAATGTATGAGGATGTAACATTCTTACATCCTAATGAAATTTGATCCTATAAATTTCATGTATATTATGTTCAAAATAGATTATCGTAGTTCATCCTCCAAACATCCTTTGGTTCCCATATTTCATCGTCCATAATGTGATTTCCCAAAAGTCCATTTACTAGTATATTCAATTGATTTCTGGATAATTTAACACAAGTATAAATAACCATGATGGGTTTTTCATATATAGATACATAAATTAACAGTTCTATTACATCACAGGTTATCACATGCATTGGGTCCATTATGTATATCCTGAATAGTGATATATGAGACGCCTCATGTTTTTCTAAGACACATGTAGTAATTTTTAAATGATAAGACAAAAACATTATTTCATTAATTTTATATGTTCCTATGTACATAGGGCTTAGTTTTCCATTATTCCAAAAATTTATAACACTCTTACATTGTGATTATTTCATGAATACATGATCTTCAACATATAATTCCAAATACATCCTCTGATAGTCAAGAAATCATTTTACCTCTTTGTAGCCACATAAATATCATCCTAAACAATATTTAACATTGTGGTTGACACCTCAAAATGTTCTGATCAAACATTTCTATTTTAAAAATATTATCCCCAAAAGTTTTAGTATTTCATCACTTTCCATATAATGTTTCATATATTGAAATTTTGAATAATGGAATGGAAAATATTGTTATATTAAAATTCTTATAAAGGTAAATACATAACCCCATATCTTGAAAATTAAGTGATAATGAACTAAAGTTTACATCCAATTTTTTAATATTACATTCTGAATATCCATTAGTTTGAAAATGATGGGATGTGATGAAATATATCTCATTTTTAATAACCTTTTGAAGACACTTAAAAAAAATTATGAAAAGTTGGAGTGATTATTAGACAAAATTTAAAGAGTTTTTCGATAATTTATTAATGATTATTTTATATAGATCCTTTTGTGTGAATAAATATTTATTTCATTGAATATATTTAGGAAATAGACATATTGGTGAGGTAATCAATAATAGCTATAATTACATAATTATTTCATGGAATATTTAGTATTTCTATTAAAAATTTATTAGAAATTTCATCCCATTTAAATAATATAATAACAATATTTCTCTTGAATCATCTCAGATGTGGCCTCATATCCTTAAACTATTAAAAATAAATAATCTTGATCCATATTCTATAATTTCTGACAACTTATTTTCTGACAATAAATGTTCCCTAAATTCCCAAATCATCATTGTGCTACTATGGTGTAATTAGAAATTTTAGATACGAGTGTTGTTCAAAAAATAACTTTTTAGATCATATGTAAAAGGAATAGATATTCTCTTTTCAAATTTTATAATCATAGAAAAATTCTCCCATCTTTCCATTATTAAGACCATTAATTCTCTTCTTAAAATAGTCGTATCAATAGTAACTATGATTTAAATATTTTTATAATGTTGTTTTCAAACATGTAATTTCTAATTCATTTATCCCCCTTCAAAATTATTCTCATATCCATCATTATTAGATCGTTGAAAATTATGGCCCCTCTAAATGATATGTTTATTCAAGAAATACAAGATCATTCATACTAAATGTAACTACTAAAATATTTTACTTCCATAGGTGTTATTGTATTGATAAATCTTAGTTCTTGTGTAGCTCTGTCCATCCCCATTGTCTGAAAATGTTTTATTTTTATGAAATAATTTATTTCTGGATTTTATATTCTGTTTATATCTCAAATAATTGTCAATAGAAAATATGCCATCGTATTTTCAATGAAAATATTACATCTTCCAACTCAAGATCATTGGATAGATTTGTCTAATCGGGAGTCATCAACGAGATTTATACATGTGAAATAATGTTATAATTTTTCAAAAGGACATATCCCATTCCTCTCTTTAATGAATCACTATATATAAAAAATATATCATTTGATGATAGTACAGTAAAAATAGAAGAAATATAAAATATCATCATGATTGCATCAAAACATTATTTCCATTCCACTATCCCCATAAATTTAATCATTTTAATGTAATTATGTTTAATAAATATGAAAATATAGAGAAATTCCAAATTAAATTCTTGAAATTACATACCAATCCAATGAAAAAACATTCCCCATTTATTTTTTTTGTTATAGTCCATTCTCTAAATTCATTTATATATAATGGGACAACTCATATTCCATCATCAGAGAAAATATTTCCTAAAAAATAAACATCATGAAGAATGAAATCACACCTAAAAAATAAATATATATCTATTTTACTGTAACTCTCTAATGAATTTAACACAAGGGATTCTCATAGTTCTTAATGATTTTGGAATACACCAAGATATCATTACTAAATACCACAAAAAGAATCAATAGTTTATTTCAATAAAATATTAAATAAATGCTTCATGATAAGGGGTTTGTTATTCATTACTAACGAATTTATTGAAAAATCACAATATCCCTAAAACCTACAAAATATTGTCCTCTAAATAAAATCTTCATTTACTCACAATTGATGATACCCATATATGAATTTAAAATTATAAAATTATTATGATATTTGATTTTCCTTGAATTATTAATTAATGAGACCTTGTGAATAATTATTCCTTCTCATATTGGAAATCTTTTCACTGATATCAATTAAAAACCACACAGATCCAACACTCTTATTAACTAAGTGAATATGGTAACCCTAAGGTGATAACTAGGGCATATAAATGTTTTAGAAAAAAATAGTTTATTTAACACTACTATCTATACAGTGGCCATTTAATAGGCTTCATTTATATTGGTATTGAATCATGATTTAAATAAATGGAAATATATAATTCATAATCTTGTGGATATCATTTATATTTATCATGAAATACATAATGTATTGGTACACAATAGGTATGTCAACAATTTTAATAATAACATCTCAATCCGTAGATTGTGTTTTCTTAACATCGCAAATAATAACATTCAAAGATGATAGTGGGGGAGTATATGAACATGAATCAGATGGTGAAGTATCCACTCAATTGATAATAAATTCATCATCTTTATCAAAAAATCACAATTTCCTACTCTGTGAAATAAATAATTTTAAATATATTATGAATTCTAGTATATAAAAATTAATATATCAATGTCAGCCATTATTATTCCAATAATGATTTAATATATAGAATATTTTTTATTTAATAATAGTAACAACATAACATATCATTGTTGAAATGAAACATACACTTAGGGTTTTAACTCAAATCCATATTATTAAATTAAATTTGAAATTAATAATTTTCATTGAAAATTTGGTGGATATAGAATATTAAAAGAATCCAATATTAAATAAAGAAATAGATAAATTTAAAGATATGTTTAATGTTCCAACCATAACATCATTATGTAAATCCACCTCAGCCATAGTGATAACATATGTGTTTCATTCACCACATGGGCTCTTCTATCTCATGTGGCACTTGGTTGAATAGTTCCCCATAAAACAATAATTAAAATATGAATTGTATAATTTTACTTCATTATATGACATTCTTCACAGCAGATATCATTTTCTTAATTCATAAAAAACTCATAATCCATAAAAATATTTTCTTGAATGATTCGTTCCATGATTTTCACATGATGGAAATTGTGGTATTGAATTATTATTTGTTGACAAAATTACATTTTCGTAGTGTTAATATTCCACTAATTTCCATTAAATATGAATTAAATTGATAATCACATCAATATTTTTAGGTCATATAAATCTATTTAATCATATGATGAATATTTCTAAGGGACTAGAAATAGTAAAATACCCAGTTTGATCCCTTCATTGATAACGTTAATTTTTCATCAAATGAGGTATTGAATAATGACTTATCCAATTCTTACAAATACATAGTGCTCAGTGATGAATTATGCACTGATTTTTTTATGTTCTGATGTAGAAGAATGAAATTATTTCTTATGGTTCACATCATTTGAGACTACATGAGTATAACCATACAACCCATGATGTTGAGATGGAAGTGTTAGTCTTCACACATAAGATGTGGTGACACTATGTGATGGGAAATAATTTTATCGTATATTTTGATAATACGAGTGTTAACTATATCTTATCTCATAATTATCTTATCCTGAGATAATGGAAATTTCTAGTGTTCCTATAGGATTATGAAATAGAGATTTTTTATGATCCTATGCAGTGGAATGATATAAAATCTTCCCTTATAAAGAGATCATGTTAAATTTTCTAAATGAGGCATTAGAGAAGTTTTTTCATTGTATTTATCCATTTTGTAAGTCAAAGGAGTATATAATATACATTTCAGGGTTGTCACCCCTAACCTCTTGCAACATGTCAGGGAGGAACAACATGGT
This sequence comes from Viscum album, assembly GCA_963277665.1. Lineage (NCBI taxonomy): Eukaryota > Viridiplantae > Streptophyta > Magnoliopsida > Santalales > Viscaceae > Viscum > Viscum album. The sequence continues at coordinate 69,177,908 of OY728128.1, forward strand.
TATGCTGACTGTGAGACACAATGTACATACATATCCAGTGGACATGCTCCTTATGAACTTTATAATGAATTGTAAAATGTTGTTGAATTTATATGATGCATGATGGTATGATTAATGTTGTTGGATGATGTTTTAATATATTATTATAAATCCTTGTTTGAAGTACCTATTGGTGTGGAAACAATAAACCAATACCACTAACACCTGTTTTGTTGGCCATTGATGAAGAAAAGAGTTCTAGAGTTTGTCTCTATAGTCTTTAGTTGACTACATTTGAAGGATGATCATCATATTCCTATAGGAATAGATCAATCAATCTAGGTTCCTGTGCGGATGTAGGAAGGGTTATACATTGAATTTTGGATGGTCTTACCATGTACATCTTAGTAACACAACTCCATCTTGGTGACCATATTCGAAATCAACATGTAGGCCCACATCAAACATATCCGACTATTGAGTTCAATATAGATATTTGGACACCTATTCAAGTATTACATAGAATGAATCAAGGGAATTCATTTGAATATAATTTTTTACAATGATTCTCACAACACATACTAGTTGTGTAAGGGATTGGAGGAAACTTTTTGACTCATTTACGTTTGATCACAACATTTCACCACTATACTGAAATCCAAAAGGAGGAGACAATTGAAGATACATGGTACATCATGTGGCTTTCATGTTTAAACTTGTCCGATTTTGGGAGGATTACCCATCAAAAGATGATTTTGAATAAAAAATTATATATGATTCCACCGTTGGTATAGAACCACTTGACGTTGTATATTGGTGACCCTACATGTCACCACTTCCCTAAAATGACCCCGGAGGGTCGAAACTCATGGTAATAATGTCGGTTTGAGAAAATATATATAAGGTTCATATCAACATGGTGATGATGAAGACTACCCAATGATTTCATAAGTCTTATGCAGACAGGCAACAATGCCTTTTGATTTTGAGTAGGAAGTCCATGTGATCCTGCACATATCACCTCGTCATGGTTTTTGGTGATTTGGTCAATGCAGCAATCTATCATAAATATTCATTTTCCCTTAGTAGATACTATGTGGGGTTTTATATTTTTCCACTTTTTATATCAGTTTATTTAGTTGTTTCTGGTACGCATTATCTTCCACATATCATAGATGATGATATAAATGCATTTTTAATCGCTTGTTATCAATTGGGGAATGATGAACATTGATGATGGAAAAAACAATTTGAGTACCTCAAAGTGATTGAGTATCAATTGGATAAGATACTTAATGGGTGAAATATTCCTTTATTACATTTGCATTGGTATCACCTTAATTTATAGTAGAAAATAAGGGAGTAAAATATTCGTACTTTTTATCATTAGACACTTCTCTTTGTGTTTCCCATGTTTTGACTTTTCATGATGTAGAGCCTCATGAGGGGTATAATTTAATTACTCAAATATTCCATTAATTATTTTTGGAAATTTTAAATATTACTATTAAGACCTGAAGATGAGATGATATTTGATATCAATACTTGGTGTGCCCAAAATATGTATTTTAAATATATTAAATTTCCCATACACTAGTATGACTGATAATAATAATATAATCTAAATAGTGTTCTAGAGCTGAATTCCAAGGCCTCTGTTGAGTTCATATTGTGGGTTGTAACCTAGGAGTGATTTAACCTTGTTAGACGTGGGGGGTTTGTAGAAAATTCCTCAATTGTGCAGAAATGAATAAAATAAATAAATAAATTATTTTATTTGTTTTTTATTGAAATAATTATTAGAGTCACTTCATGAAAAATATTATGAAGTAATCATATGGTTATACTCATAAACATGGATCCATCTGGTAGATTTCTGGAGGATATCACTCTTAGATGAACATACATAGGATCGTGGATTTGAGATAAAAATTACACAGAATCAATGAATCTCCCAAACGATTGTGTTGAAACATTGTTATTCATCAGCGCTGAATCTGAATCAAGTAAGGATGTTTGTTATGATTATACTATTTCCCTGTAATCAATTTTTATAATTATTGTGAATCAATAGATAAACGGATTGATTGAGGATCATTCATCAAATGGGATGGGTTTATTTTAAAGGATTTTATTTATATAATTACCATGAGAAAATGGATTCTTTATTATCATTCTAAAATATTGGGTTGGGGACTACAATAATATTTTCTGATAGTATTTACCCATTGTTGTATTTGTTGATTTATCCACCAATTATTCTTTCACCGTGGGTGTTATTTTTTCCATAGGTTTTACATATCCTGATGAATCTGTCTTTGTAACAACCTTCCATTATAGAATAATCATCTATTGTAATCTTGGATCAGCACTACATGACTATAGAGCGATGATGGATGCAGCAGAGAATTAGATCCCTTTGTATACCTGAATTCATGTTCTCCACTATACAACAATGAATGATGTATAAATCCATTTTATGAATGAATTTGATGTTATAACATGTTTTTCGATCAACGGAGAGGCTCATATGAGACGCTTCCTTTGATTTTTGTACAAGGCGCATAGCCGAATTTATTAATTGAGCGGTGAAAATTGATGAAAATTACATACATGTGAATCTAAATATTATGTGATACATGGCACGAAAACCCAATCTACATTAAATGTGGGACCATCATAGAGGAAGATCTATTTTTTGGAAGGAGATAAGAATCACACGAGGTGTGACCATTGTATAGGGACTCGGTGTATACCATATAGGGTAGACAAACATGATTTGGAGTACTTGGGTCAGAGAACACTTTTTACTCACCCAGAATGACAAGAAATACACAAGTACCAGGGAAAACCCTTGAACTCTTGCAATGGAATAGTAAATGGGGAACATAAATGTATTATACATCTATATGCACATAGAGATAAGTACTATACACTAGAGAAATACTATTTACAAGGGTATGAACCATGGTAAACAGTCCCAATGTGTTACCCTACTAATCACTATTTAATCTATATATGTGGGCATGGATCCCTTTTCCCATATATCTTGGAAAAATTTATTTATAGTGCATTACCATTATCGTTTTAAAATCAGTCTTTATGGACTCTCAAACTACTCTAAGATAAGAAATCCATTTAATGGGTATTCTTGGATTGAGTTGTTTGAATTATTCTGTGAGGCTACGAGTGAGATCCAAAATTCATCTTCATTCGCTAGGTGGAGTTCATGGTATTTTCAAGACTGACACTACATGGTATTTGGTCCTATACATAGTGTGTTAATATATATTGAGTTATTGGTGTGCAACATGGACTTAGGGGTTATCCCCATTTTTCTATCATATGTCTGCATACTTTCATAATCTAAAACATATGATAAGAACTAACAACCAATATGTATTATATAGACATATTCAGTGTTTTATAGACTCAAAAGTGGGCCATCCCAGATGAGTGCCATATGGATCCATATAAATAGATTCCTAGAATGTCATTAAGACTATGAATTTCCTTTATACTTTGTGTCACATTATTTATATCTAGATATTCTTATTATATGTAATATTGACATTATCTGTGTTAATTTGATTGTATTTTATTTTCAGTATCCATTATGATTTTGGAGTGTCCTATGTTGTATTGTTACCCTCAACCACACACAAACTTTTCCCAAACATGTAATCTCTTGTGAACATGTTCGATCATTTGAATGACTCCATGACATACAAGGACCAGATGGTTTATTGTGAGAAAAGATTTATGGAGGTGTCTGCCTACATTATTTTTATATCAGTCCTAATTTTACTTACATGAGGTAGTTTTTCATAATTATTTTTATGGAATTTTATTTTTCCCTATTTACCTTCAATTACTTCCATGTGAACTCTTGTTCAAGGATTTAGATGTATGAATTATTGTTTTTTAGTTCCATATTACATTTTAGAAATTCATAGTCAATGGAATTTTTGTGTTTGTACAAGAACATAGGCTAAGGCCACTTGTGTTATTGATATTCCAACAAGGCTCAATTTATTATCCCCTAGATTATTTGAGGATTGATTGGGGATTCCATGCATTTCCCCCTTTGGGATGGGTCCATAACTTCAATATATTGATATATGATTTAGATTACTAAATTTACTTTATATTGTACATAAATATAATAATATGACTTAATATGTTAGGGGAATATTTTTTTTGTTATATTGTGCCTTTTTTTAATTAAAAAACACAGATCTTATAATATATAATGAAATTATATTATGATATATCTTTGGTAAACTCCTTGAGTATATGAGACCTTCATAAATAACCATTGTTGGTACTAAGAAATAGTGCAATTATTTTATTAATACCTCCTTTATTAATGTTTTTCCTCTTAAATAGGTATTCTATATTATAATATAATAAGGTGATTCTTTTCATGATGTATGGCTATATTTCATTATTTTGGTTCACCTTATTATGAAATAATAAATATTATTTATTAGTGTTGGATGTTAAATTATATTGTTTATCTTTTATATTTATTATATATTCTTATTTGTATCTTAAATTTATTATTATTATACTCATATGATATTGAGTGTTAGAAAACCCCCTTTTATGTTATCAAGCCTTGATCAAATTTCATTCATCCAATATATGAAGTGGTGTTTTTGTGTTTTACAGTGACCTGATTATGTTGTATAGACATGTTCTATACTAGTGTTATTTCAATAAAAGTTTATCACATTGACAGAAGAATTTTTTGATATGATATGTGTATGGATTAGGTTGTGAATGTATTAAAAATTATATATGATAATGACTTAGAAGTGATATATTGGCAATATTGGGAATCATATGAGAAAAATTATATCTTACAATTATATATATTATTTAGGTTTACATATTTAAAATTATATTAAGATTCCTAGAATAATTCTTGAGTATTGTCGAATGTATATTACATAAAAATGTATTATCGAAATAAAATAAATATATAAAAATTTATTTGGAAATATTTTTTATAGAGCCTAATAATTCTAGTAATTATACAGTAATGATTTTTCTATAGCGGGGAATGTGTTGAATTATAATTTTTATAAAGAAAATTTATAAATTAATACAAATAAAATTTTATATATAAGTAAAAAACATGAAAATCATTTTTATTACATTTCAATACTATGTGTCATTATAGTTTAAGGGGTGAAAATTGAAATGATTGATGATTGAGTAGATCGTGATAGATCGCATGGTTATTCCCCAAAATAGTTGGTCATCATATATATTTCATGATTCTAATAAATTATTTTAAAATATTTAATGGGAAATTTATTTAGGATTATGTATGTAATCCAAAAAATATTATTATTTATTAATAATATTATTATATGGTTGATTTTGTTAATGTATTTAGAGAATTAATAAATAAAATACGGTATTTTATTACACTTTTATGATGAAAATGAATCAAAAAGGTCAAAAAAAAATTTCTAATGATGTAATAAAATAATAAAAATATTATTTATAGTGAAATTAATGGTTATTGAATTTATAATTATTTATTATAAAAACCAACATAAGCTTAGTTATGAAAAATAAAAATATTTTTTAATTATTTTTAACAAGAGAAATGAGGTGGGGTAAATGTACTTAATTATAATTCAAATAATAAAACATATAAAGATTCATGTGATTAGGATTCAAGAATAAAATAGGGAAATGTAATTTACATAAAATTGGTCTTCTGAAACATGACTCTTATGAATGAATAAGTATCAATGAAAAAATCTTTTTTTTAATTTATTAAATCTACTCTAAATTTTTAGGAATAATAATTTATTAAATATTTACCCATCTTCCTTTCATAGAACCATTTCGAATATTTCCTAAAATTAAATCAGAATTAATGTTGAACATTCTTCTTCGATAAATAACGTATTATATATTAATTTTTGATCATGATATGGATAATTATTATAGAAAATAAATAGTAATTATGAAAGAAAATAATTGTAAAAATTATACCAAATAAAATATTGATATATATTATGTAGATTCCCAAAGCTTAACGTACATGGACATTACATTACTTTTTTGGAATACGTAGTACATAACAAAAACACACACACAAGGACCATAATAGTTTAGTGTCTGTGGAAACTCGAGATATAATTTTATAATCGTGGTGAAAGATCTTCAACATCTCCCATAAGGATCTTCTTTTTTTAACCTAAAAAATTTCTCTAAATCCTGGGGAGATGAAAACATAAAAGGGTGAGCTCAAATGCTCAGTAAGGGTAAACAAAAGAAATATATATCACATCATATTTATAAGAACATAAAATTTTGGAAATCTTAACTTGAAAAAGAGATCATAATATCATAACATGGGATAAATCATAGTAGTGAAATGTAATCCCAATAATCATAAATGAAAACAAGAAACTTTGTGGCATACACACATAATCATAAATTATCATTTCTTATTAGTCAATACTCATTGCCAAGACTATCTGGGTGGACAAAGTCCATTTCTGAACCGAGTTCACTCCTCGTTTCAGTCCTATTTCACTGAAATGGTTTAACCTGCCGTTCTAGCCATGTCTATCTCATGAGATATAAAATCCTTAACCAATGAATTAGAGGTAGATATAGGTCCCATCCATCTCATAATGATACCATTCATATGAGTGCCATAAAATCATAAATCACACATCATTGCATAACCCATGTAATAAAAATGGGATTCTTAAAAAACATGACATCACAAAACAATTCCTTTAAGATAAAGGAATTCAAAAAAATAATTCCATCACAACATAATCAAATCAATATAATAATAGGGATAGAAATAGAACCCTATATTATCTTAGATGGAAAATAATTTTGATAAAACACTTGAACTCCATTCTTGAGGAAAATAGCCTTTCTAAATCAAAAAAATTTTCCTTTCATAACATGTCATACAATTTTAAACTAAAAGAAGTTGATTAAAAATAAACTTTAATGCTTGTAAAGTAAGCTTCTTGGAAATAATTTTTTAAAAATCCATTCATGCCGTATAAGTTAAAAAACATTCTTCTCCTACTTTTGTCACAAAAGTCAAAAAGTACCTCGTACGAAAACAGTCAAAAGATTCCATTCATATATTTTACTAAAAACTCACTGAAGGGTAAAATTGGGTTTAAACAATTGTAGGTGGATGGAAACAATATTACATATTTATGAAACATGGATGTGGATGATAAAATACACCCTAGTAAATACCAAAGTATAAACAATCTTGGATAAAAATGAGATTGTGATATTTCCCTTACCTTAGGTCTGATTTGCGTCATAAGTGTCTGAACCTCCTGTATAATGATTTAAATAATGTCATTGACTTATTTCATAATCATACTCATTGGTATGATATCATATATGGTTCACTTATGACTTTATATTACCCGTTCTTTTGTAAATTCCATGTTAAAGAGCGTTTTGGGTAAAATCGTTTCATTTGTCGTCTGTGTTTTGACATGTAATTATTCATATGATTACTTAGATCATGATTACTTAATTCCAGAATATAAAACATGATTTATATATAATATATATTCAGAATATACATATATATAATAGATCAGTAAATGGAAAGAAATACACTGTTCATGGAGACGGTAGGTCGTACGTATGCATGGACGTTGTTTCCCTTTCCTTATTGAGTTGAATGGAATTTAGTAGATGACATACATATATATACACATAAATCCAGTATTATTATTATGTCATATATTTCGTGATTAATTATTATATATACTTTATAATCATTCATGAATGGTTAGTGTGGAGAATGAATCTCATTGCATCGTGGAGACGGTAGTCCGTACGTACGCACAAGCGATGATATCGTTCTCATGATCGTGGAATTGTATTGGAATGTATTTATACTATTTCAGATTAAATACCACTTTAAAATAATCATATATAGTTATTATGTACACCATTATACCCATCCAAGTAAGGTGGTGGTGGACAATAGATTACACCACGGCGTGGAGACGGTATTCCATACGTACGCACGCGCGGTGATTTCGTTTTCCGTAGGATGGATAGATGGGGAAATAGGGTTGTTTCATAATTATAATAACATATCAGTATGTTATTGGTACTGATTTTATTACTTCATAATGAAACAACCTAAGAAGAAGAAGTGGAAGAAGAAATAAAGTTGAAAGAATCGGTAACGGACATTACCTCTTCTTTGAAGTGCCTCTTTGAGTCCTCCTCTTAGGGAACTAAAATTGGTCTTTGAAGAAGACCAGGTCCTCTAAGATGGTTCTAGTGAAGTGGATAAGAGAATTTGTCCGGGTTTGGGCGAGCATGAAGGCTCAAAGTGGTGTGAGGAAGAGAGGGAGGAGGTGCCCTTTTATAAGGGAGGAGTGGGGCACCTTTGGAATAACTAAACATATTATTTTATTATAAAGCCAAATTCGGTTTTAAATATCTCCAAATTGATTTATTTCTAAGATAAGGTGGGGATGGGTGAAAATCCTCTCATACTATATAATTTAGGCAAGTTTAGGTTCCTATTTTAACCTTATCATTTAGATTTAACATTATGTTAGATAATTTTACTTTTACCGTGTCTTTTTGTGTTCTTAAAATATAAGGTTAATAAAATTACTATAACAAGCCAAAAGAACCCCATGTTCTTTATTCTTAATATATATAACATTATATAATTCATTTGGCCTAAACATAGATTTTTAGAAATAAAATAACAATTAATAATATAATATTTTTTTTAAAAACTATTTTATGTCAATTTTGACACTATTTAGTAATTGATTTTTGTGAAAATCATAACAGAATAATTAATTAGAAAAAAGATAATTACATAAATACTAACATGTAATATTAAGCTATAAAATTAGTGTAATTCTTAAAAAGTCTCAAATTACATTTATTTGGGTATTTATAACATCAACTATGTCAATATCTCATTAATAAGATAATTATTGCATCATCGTTGTGTCATAAATAAATTAAATAATTTAATGTCTAAAAATTACAAATAAAATACCATTATGTAGTAAATATGTTTAGCTTTCTAATGAATATTTATAGTCAAATTTATCTTATGCATAACACTATAATAAAAATTATCTACTTATTAAACTTTGATTTTAACTATTTTAACCCTTCTTTAAATAATTTAATAATAAATGTCCTAATCTAATCCAAGTGGTCCTAAATGGTCATATTTTATTTCTAAGGTTTTTTTTTGGTCGAATTACACTTATCCACTAGAATTAGGACATGTGTTAGGGTAATAATACTATAATTTTTATCTTTAACTACACAATTTTCTTTTAACCGTGGTAAAAAAAAGTAAAAAGTTAATATTCACCAAAAATTATTTTCATCTCATTGAACCACATTTTAGTCCTTGATACTAACTGTGTCTCTCAGATTTTCGAAATTCTAGTCACAGAAGCGGTAAAATTAAGTTTTATGAAAAATTTAGTTTTTTTAACTACAACTTAGTGGTTTCACTATTTATCAAAAAATGAAAGTTTCCAGAAAAATACCAAAAATTAGGCCTAAGCTATATTTGATATTATGAATTCAAAAATGATGTTTATTTTACCAAATTCAAAACATATAAGTTACATTAACTAATTTAAAAATTAATTCCCATCATCAAAACAAATAGCGTGTTTTTAAAAGATAATAACTATCAAAAGATTGACACCTGTTTATGTCTGGTTTAAATGTGAAATTACATCCAATGAACAACATTCTATTAAATTGTAAAAATATATTCTAAATATACTTTAAAACCACTCAAATTAATAATTTTCCACTATTAATTATTTCGATTTAAAAAGTTGTTTTTAAATAAAATTTAAGTAATTTTCACTATTCATCAGAATATGAAAGTTATTCGAAAAGTACCAAAATTTCACCCTAAGCTAATTTCGATATTCCGAATCTAAAAATGAAGTCCATTTTGAAAAATAAAATTTACAATATTTCAAAAAGTGGTTATTACTATTGCTAATGGCTAGTTTTAATAATATTTTAATAGCATATCGTTGTTTAGTGAAACTCGGTATTGCGTTCTACACACGCTATCGAGGAAGGTCGTGATTGCATGTAATTCAAGGCAATTCAAGGATGCGTGTTGTGCAAGCTCCTTTTTGTATAGCGTAAAACACAAGACATTAATGAAATTAACAATATTTTTCATAAAATCTTGGGGTGTTACATTCTACCCCCCTTAAAATGAATTTCGCCCTCGAAATTCGTCGGGGTTATAAATGGTTTACTACTCGAAATTTTCTTTAATAGAAACCCACATCGTAAAAAGGAATACCCAAACCAATCTTTAACAAAATGTATGAAATGTAACGGTTACCCAGATAAACTAATTACTGGGTTTCCACATAGGTGAAAATATGGATATGGAAGAGAAATATAACCATCATGTTCTGAGGGAGAGTGGTAGAGCATATGGCTATGGAAAAGCCAGAAAATCACAAAGCCATAAATTTGTGACGATCTAAGGTACCATATGATTCATCAGATATAATAGTACTAGGACAACATTTTTGGTTTTCAAGATCATTTCCCTAAAGTTGATGAAATTGGAATTAGAAGAAATACTTTTGTGATTTTGTCATTCATGATGTGTTAGCAGATCATGTGATAGAATGATGGGTCATTCGATCTGTCTCAAACAAAAGGTTAGAAAAGTTATCCAAAAAATACATTAGTCCATCTATAGTGATATTAATAATATATGGTTCCTAAAATGGACTTAAACATCATATATCATTCTTCTTAATATAATAAAACTAGTTTCTACTAAACAGGGACTTCCTGTAGGCTAGTGGTAGGCGATAAAGGCCAGTCGCACTTCGGTTGTGGGTTCGATTCCCACAGCCTTGTCCGACACGATGGGCTGTCGGCCATCCTGCAGGTTGTCCTTTTTCTAAAACTACATTACTATAACATCCCATAAATAATATCGAAAAAGGTTTTATCCTTAAACAATACTAACTTATGTCCAACATATTCCATTCCAATCTTTAGGCTTATCCATAATATTGCAGTCCATTATCATATTATAGTGAAAAATTTTACCAGAGATTTCATATAACAAGTATGTTAATACCATCCTTGATCCCCATAAATCATAAGATATTTCTTGTTGGTCACATTCCAAACGTTCGAAGGCCTTAATCATGCATTCTCTTGAAAAAAATGAATACCCATTGAACCTTAGAGAAAACATTAGTGCTGTCAAAAGTTAACTCTTTCCACATACCAAAACCCAAAAATTCTATATACTAAAACCATGATATAACTATTTCCTTATATCAGTCATGAGCTCGTGAATACTATCAAACATTTAATTTTCTCCTTGTCCCTTCATTATGCGCATATCATCTACTTTAAAAAATATCTGAATAACCTTTCATGGTTACTGGTACTATTCATCATACACTTTGAAAACTAAAGGAAAGGCAACAGTGTAACAATCCTTAGATGTCTCTTTATTCCATAGTACCATGAGATTACTTATACAACATTACACTTGATAAACATGTAATAATTCCACTACCTTTTTAAACCATTGATCAAGCTTCAACAATTATTTCAACTCACATATCATTTGTAGTCTCTTCATCATCATAAAAATAAATACTACCCATAAGACCATACTGATTCTCTTCATGAGACTTTCCCTTAGGGAATTGGTTTGCATAATACCCGTACATTCCACATTTAAAACTTTTAACCATTGTTGATGTCGTAGTAATACCATTATCCTCATCCCTGGTGTTAACTGATCCTTTTCATTTTCACTTACTGGCTTTGTGTCCTTCTTTTCCACACCCAAAGAATCTTCCAGTTCCTTTGAAACATTCTCATTGATTCCTCTTCCCACATGATTTACATAGGGGAAATTGAACTTTCATTCCTCTATGATCAACATGAAACTCCATCTTTCACTTATTAGCCTAGTCAGGAAACTTACCAAATTTGAGTTTATTGATCATATTATGAGATTGCTGATTCGACATAATAATGATGTTTGGACTTCCAAATCCCATTTCATTTGGTTTATCAAGAAGAATATCATTCCATTGTCCATCATATTCTCTATTATCGTGAATCATCTTGTTTCCAAACCTTTTCAAAACCCCAAAAAGAATAGTGAGAGGAAAAAATCATGCTATGGAAAACAATATAATAAAGGGGGATTGCCTTAAATATCTAACATATTGGGTTACCGTAATTCTAGTACTATAACTTATACTTATACTTAACCTTAGAGACATCCCTAGACATACCATAGAAATATCTCTAGGGATCTCACTAAAGTTCTCGCATCATAGTTTCCAAAGGTTGACTAAACCTTTCCTCTGATAACAACTGTAGAGACCCCAAGCATAATGTTCAAGGACATTACATTACTTTTGCGGAATTCTTAGTACATAACAAAAACACTCACACACGGACCGTAATAGTTTAGTGTCTTTGGAAACTTGGAATATAATCTTCTAATCGTGGTGAAAGATCTTCAACATCTTCCATAAAGATATTATTATTTTTAACCTAAAACCTTTCGTTATATCCTGGGGATAAGAAAATATAAAAGGGTGAGCTCAAATGCTCTGTAAGGGTAAAAAAAGAAATATCAATCACATCATATTCATAAGAACATAACATTTTCGAAATCTTAATCTGCAAAAGAAATCATAATATCATAACATGGGATAAATCATAGTAGTGAAATGTAATCCCAATAATCATAACTTAAAACATTAAACTTTGTGGAAAACACACATAATCATAAAGAATCATTTCTTATTAGTCAAGACTCATTGCCAAGACTATCTTAGTGGACAAAGACCATTTCTGAACCGAGTTCACTCCTCATTTTAGTCTTGTTTCACTGAACCGGTTTAACCTGCCGTTCCAGCCATGTCTATCTCATTAGATATAAAATCTTTACCCAATTCATTGGAGGGAGATATTGGTCCCACCCATCTCATAATTATACCATTCTTATGTGTGCCACAAAATCATAAATCATACATCATTGTATAACCCATGTAATAAAAATGGGATTCATAAAAAACAAGACGTCATAAAACAATTCATATAAGATAAAGGAATTCATTAAAATAATTCCATCCCAACATAATCAAATAAATGTAATAATAGAGATAGAAAAGGAACCCTATATTATCTTAGATGGAAAATAATTATGATAAAACACTTGAACTCCATTTTTGAGGAAAATATCCTTTCTTCTTCAAAAACATTTTCCTTTCATAACATATCATACAATTATAAACTAAAAGAAGTTGATTAAAAATAAACTTGAAAAAATTTAATGTAAGCTTCTTGAAAATAGTGTTTTAAAAATTCATTCATGTCGTATAAGTTAAAAAACATTCTTCTTGTACTTTTGTCAGAAAAGTCAAAAAGTACCTCGTACGGAAAACGACAAAAGATTCCTTTCAAATCTTTTACTAAAAACTCACTGAAGAGTAAAATTGGATTTATAAAATTGTTGGTTGATGGAAAAAATATTACATATTGAGGAAACATGGATGTGGATGATAAAATACACACCAGTAAGTATCAAATTATAAACAATCTCGGATAAAAATGAGATTGTGATATTTCCCTTACCTTAGGTCCGATTTTCTTCGTAAGTGTCAGAACCTGCTGTATAATGATTTAAATAATGTCATTGACTTATTTAAGAATCATACTCATTGTTATGATATCATATATGGTTCACTTATGACTTTATATTACCTGTTCTTTTGTAAATTCCATGTTAAAAAGCATTTTGGGTTAAATCATTTCATTTGTCGTCCGTGTTTTGACTGGTAATTATTCATATGATTACATAGATCATGATTACTTAATTCCAGAATATAAAACATTATTTATATGTAATATATATTCAGAATATACATATATATAATAGATCAGTAAATGGAACGAAATACATCGTTCATGGAGATGGTAGGTCGTACGTACACATGAACATTGTTTTCATTTCCTTATTGAGTTGAATGAAATTAAGTAGATGACATAAATATATATACACATAAATATAGTATCATTATTATGTCATATATTTCATGATTACTTATTATATATACTTTATAATCATTCATGAATGGTTATCATGGAGAATGAATCTCATCGCGTCGTGGAGACTGTAGTCCGTACGTACGCACGAGCGATGATATAATTCTCATGATCGTGGAACTATATTGGAGTGTATGTATACTATTTAAGAATAAATATCACTTTAAAATAAAAATATATAGTTATTATTTACACCATTATACCCATCCAAGTATGGTGGTGGTGTAAAATAGATAACACCACGGCGTGGAGATGGTATTCCGTACGTACGCACGCGCGGTGATTTCATTTTTCGTAGGATGGATAGATGGTGAAATAGGGTTGTTTCATAATTATAATAACATATAAGTATATGAGTGATACTGATGTTATTACTTCATAATTAAACAACCTAAGAAGAAGAATTGGAAGAAGAAATAAAGTTGAAAGAATCTGTAACAGACATTACCTCTTCTTTGAAGCGCCTCTTTGAGTCCTCCACTTGGGGAACTAAAATTGGTCTTTGAAGAAGACCAGGACCTCTATGATGTTTCTAAATAAGTGGAGAAGAGAATTTGTTATGGTTTGGCCGAGATTGAATGCTCAAAGTGGTGTGAGTAAGAGAGGGAGGAGGTTCCCTTTTATAAGGGAGGAGAGGGGCACCTTTGGAATAACTAAAAATATTATTTTATTATAAAGAAAAATTCGGTTTTAAATAGCTCCAAAATGATTTATTTCGAAGCTAAGGTGGTGATGGGTCGAAATCCTCTCATCCAATAGAATTTATACAAGTTTAGGTTCCTATTTTAACCTTATAATTTAGATTTAAGATTATGTTAGATAATTTTACTTTTACCGTGTCTTTTTGTGTTCTTACAATATAAGGTTAATAAACATACTATAACAAGCCAAACGAACCCCAAGTTTTTTATTATTAATATATATATCCTTATCTAAGTCATTTGTCTGAACCATAGATTTTTAGAAATAAAATAACAATTAATAATATAATATTTATTTTAAAAACTATTTTATGTCAATTTTGAAGCTATTTAGTAATTGATTATTGTTTAAATAATATATGAATGATTAATTCTAAAAAAGCTAATTAAATCAATACTAACATGTCATATTAACCTAGAAAATTAGTGGAATTCATAAAATGCCCAAATTACATTTATTTTGGTATTTATAACATCAATTATGTAAATATTTCATTAATAAGATAATTACTGCATCATCGTTGTGTCATAAATAAATTAAATAATTTAAAGTCTAAAAATTACAAATAAAATAACATTATGTAGGAACTCTTTTTATCTTTCTAATTAATATATATAGTCTAATATATCTTATGCATAACACTATATTAAAAATTATTTACTTATTAAACATTGATTTTAACTAGTTTAACCCTTCTATAAATAAATTAATAATAAAAGTCCTAATCTAATCCATGTGGTCCCAAATGATCATATCTTATTCCTAGGGTTGTTTTTGGTCGAATTACACTTATCCAATAGAATTAGGACATGTGTTAGGGTAATAATAATATCATTTTTACCCTTAACTAACCTATTTACATTTAACCGTGGTAAAAAAAAGTAAAAAGTAACTATTCACCAAAAATTATTTTCATCTCATTGAACCACATTTTAGTCCTTCATATTAACCGTGTCTCTCGGATTTTTGAAATTCTACTCACAGAAGCGGTAAAATTAACTTTTATGAAAAATTCAGTTTTTTTAACTACCACTTAGTGGTATCACTATTCATCAAAAAATGAAAGTTTCCAGAAAAATTCCAAAAATTAGGCCTAAGAAATATTTGATATTATGAATTAAAAAATGATGTTTATTTTACCAAATTCAAAACATATCAGTTACATTAACTAATTTAAACATTAATTCTCGTCGTCAAAACAAATAGCGTGTTTTTAAAAGATAATAACTATCAAAAGATTGACACTTGTTTAAGTCTGGTTTAAATGTGAAATTACATCGAATGAACAAAATTGTATTAAATTGTAAAAATATATTCTAAATATACTTTAAAACCACTCAAATTAATAATTTATCACTATTAATTATTTTGATTAAAGAAGTTGTTTTTAATTAAAATTTAGTAATTTTCACTATTCATCAGAATATGAAAGTTATCCGAAAAGTAACAAAATTTCACCCTAAGCTAATTTCGATATTCCGAATCCAAAAATGAAGTCCATATTGAAAAATAAAATTTACAAAATTTCAAAAAGTGGTTATTACTATTCATAACATCTAGTTCAAATAATATTTTAATAGAATATCGGTGTTTAGTGAAACTCGGTATTGCGTACTACACACACTATCGAGGAAGGTCGTGATTGTGTGTAATGCAAGGCAATTCAAGGATACATGTTGTGAAAGCTCCTTTTGGTGTAGCGTAAAACACAAGAAATTAATTAAATTAAGAATATTTTTCATAAAATCTCAGGGTGTTACATATTAGTTAACAAAAGTCAATGGATCTTGGTATTTAAATCAGGATTTTCCCAAAGCTTTATTGACATCACAGATAGTGAGTAGAAAATTAAATTATATGATAAGAAGACTCTAACATTATCAATCATTATTACTATATATATTGAAGAAATAATATTTATGAAGTAAAAAATATTTAATTTTCTAACTATTATTTCCAAAAAAAAATGTGAATTATGATATCAATACATTTTGATATGAAATTTTTCTTCAGTTATGGATCACACAGTTTTTTATAATTATCTTCATCTATTATGAAAAAATATTACATTTCATTTTAATTTTTTCGATTAATGATGATTAAATGAAGATATAAAATAAAATATTAATTACTTCTAAATTTAATAAAGATATTAAATTAAATAAAAATAATTAAACTGAATTTAGAAGTATTAATATTATATATATTTATTTACAATATAATATTGTTATTATGATATCATTTATTATAATTATTGATATTTACAATATACTTACTCTATATATAAATACAAGTAATGTAACATTGGTAATCAAAAATCCCCTTTTATAATAAATTATTTATTTGGGGAAGGTAAGATTCAAGGCTTATAAAATTGAAATATTTTATCACATTTTCAAAATTGATGGATGTATATATTTTTTAACTGTAGTGTCCAAGTAAATTATGTGAATAATGTCTCAATAATAAGATAGAAGTGTTGATGTCGAATATCCCATTGTAATTGGATATTATAATCCAATTTAATGAAATATTATAATAATTTTGGAATGAAATCCATTATCAAATCCCATTGAAGCAAGATATAAATTCATCAATGATTTTCTTGAATATGTTTTTCTTATTATTAAATTAATTTCCTCCCAAAAAATGAAAAATA
The DNA here is from genome assembly GCA_963277665.1 of Viscum album. NCBI lineage: Eukaryota > Viridiplantae > Streptophyta > Magnoliopsida > Santalales > Viscaceae > Viscum > Viscum album. The sequence goes on from OY728128.1 coordinate 69,195,408, forward strand.
TGAATTAGAACAACCACTACCATAAAGGGAATTTTTCCTAGAGAAACTATGTGTTTTTCCATCCCATCATAAATAATGAATGATTTATTGGTATACCTTACACCTAATTTTTTTAACTAATATGTTTTTAAATATGGTGATAGAAAAAAATAAATAAATTTGAGTATTTATCTTTTTAGATGTATAAAATATATTATTTGAAAATTTGGGAGACATAAAAAGGTAAAATTATATGAATGAGAGAAAAAAAAGAACACAATTATGTGGTGTATTTAATAATACTTAATATATTAATTGATTTGAATTTATGAATCCTTATATTCATTTTTAGGAATTTTTTATACTATTTTAGTAAATCATTAAAATGTTTTTATGAGATGAAAATTTGATAAGAAGTCAGGAAAAGTAATTATTGGAAAGTAATCAGCTATAAAACCTTGATGATTTCATAGATGAGAAATGAATAAGTAAATTATTATTATTATTGAAAAAATTGACACATAGAACTTTTAATCATTTTTTCCATATAGTGTGCATTCAACAGTCCTAAAAGATGATTTATTGGTGATATGTATATTAGATTATGGAATTTTCAAATTTTTATGAGAGTTAAATAATATTTTTAATTATTTAACTTTTTTTTAAATGTTATAAATATTTAATAGTGTTAGAATATTAAAATTTGGTTATTTGTATAAAAAAATATATTGTTTATTAAAAATAAAAATATTTATATTTATGTTTCTAATTACTGATTCATAATGTGATACTAATTATTTTTATGAGTTTTTAATATTTGGATAATAATTTATAAAGATAATTTAATATTTACATATTTCTTCCTTATCTATTGACAATGATATTCATTAATATTTTATCAAGAGATTAATAACCATAAAAATAAATTTCCATTGAATTGTTTGATTGGTGAAAATATATTATTCTTATTAAAATAATTGTTTATTTTTAATAGAATGGAAATAGAGATTTTGTGTAATGTTGAATGTTAAATTATAAATAACTCATAATAGACACATGAATTCCATTGTATTGTGTACAGAATTTAAACTGTATTTTAAATAAGGATCTACTTGATGTAAGATTTTATTAATTAAATAAATCGTTGTGTGAGCAATTACCATAATTTTTTTTGTTTAATGATAATAAAAATGATGATTTTGATACAGTACTATAGTGTATTAAAAAAGATAAGCTAAAAAATAAGTGCATTTATATCAATGTTACTGAATATATATATATAGGTTGTGGTATATTAATATTATTATGAAGATGATAACTAATGTATGAAAGTGTTTGATATGAGTGATATTTTAATGATAGATAATATTGATAGTGATGATGCAAAAGAGTTAACATATGATGCATAAAAGTAATGAATTTTTCTATAATCTTATAAAATGGTTATTTATTTTTAAAAATAAGAATGTAATGTTTTAATATTTTACAATTAATTGTTTTTAAACAGTGCTATTATTTTCCCCCATTATTTTTGATAGATAAAACCCATAAAATTAAGTACAGTATGATATAACTATAAATATAACATGGTCTCACTACTCACATTGTTTATATTTCATTTTAAATACATCAAGGGTTGAATAATGGAATCATTAATTTTCTACATCTGTGGGAAGTGAGATATATTAATTTAATCAAATTAAATATGATATAATAATTATTTTTATGGATAAATATTTATTGAATACTAATACAAAAACCATTATTCCAATCCCAATTATATTATTTGATGATAAAATAATTAAATTATGAGAAATATTGTATAACAATAAAAAACAAGGAATGATACGAAACTGAAATGGTTTTTAAAATAATTTTATACAACACTATTATAAAAAATTTAATATGAAACATTAGACATTGTCAATTCCAGTGATAATTGATGATAAAAGGATACAATTATTAGCTATCTATATTTATCAAGGATAATGTGTTACCATTATCATCATATTTTCTACCACTAAGAATGGTCTTGACGATGTATGCAAGTCCCAAAAAGAAATATCATTTGTTATCTCACTTTTATATTTCTTATTCCACCATTGTACAGTCTATGAAGCCCAATATCGGGATAGGCTCCAACATATAGACTCGAAGAAACCCCATTTGGGCCCAAAGCCCATGCGTGCCATTTCCCACCATGTGAATCACCGGGGCTTATTCCACCCTCATGCACAATACATGGTCATACACATCCCAGTCCAGATACCCCACTATATAGGCTAAGACATGGTCCCATCCAACCACCTATGTGGGTAGTGGCACCAATTTTTCATATATACTAACAGGAAAATAAAAGTACAAAAAATACTAAAAAAATGAAATATTTTAATAAACAAAAATTAAAAATGAATAAATATAAAAAATGATAAAAAACATATAAATTTTATAAATATTAAAAAAATTAATATATATAATCTATAATATTAATATATTATTAATATTATAAATAGATTTATAAAATGATTAAATTTAAAAAACTGAAGAAATAAAAATAAAATTTTTTTATATTTAATAAAAAAAATTATTCATTAATTAATTATTAATATAACTGAATGACATTAATATTTATATACATATTCTATAAATATTGATAGATATTATATTATATATATTAATATATAAAAATAATAATAATAGAACAAAAAAATATCTAAATGAATAGACTATTAACCAACTAAAAGATTTTCCAATGAAAATACTTTTAAAATTAATGAATAAATGTAATATATATATATATTAATCAAATATATTAAAAAATAAAAATATTAAATATAAAAATCGAAGATTATTGAAATGTAATAATAAAAAACACATTAATGACATATTCATTTTAATTGTTTTTATACATAATTATCCACTGATATATTTAATGTTTTTAAAATAGAAATATATTCAAATATAAATATATTTAAATCAATACAATAATTCCTAAAATTTTATTTATATAATAAAAAATATATTCTTAATTTATATTAGTTATATATTTTGTGACAAATAGTTTTTAATTAAAGTTAACTTTTAATTAAAAATGTAGAATATTTGTTTTGAATAATGGATATTTAATTGAATGATTTATAATTTTTCATTATAACACACATCAAACATGTATTACATATATTTCAAACATACATATACAAAATTAATACATTTTTATATGCAACTCTAGACATAATAATTTGTTAATTTATTAATTTATTAATTTCCATTTTATAATTATATTTAATACCCAATCATATTTATTATATATTATTTTCTAATAATTAATTATGACCATTATTTATATATTTATTTAATACATACTATTTGTTAATTTTTTATATTTTATTCTAATTTTTTCATTTATAATATTATTTAATCCTTAATAATTATAATTTTATTAATATTTGTGTAATTTATTCATTTTCTATTATTCATTATTAAATCTGTATATAATTTTATTCATTTACAATATTTGTTTATACATGTGTATTCATTAACATGTAATGTTTCCAATATGGTGTTAGATATTATAAATAATATGTATCCATTTGAATCTTAACATATATTAAATTCCATTTTTAATTTTTTTTAATTATCAAAACAATTAATAAATATTATAATTTTTAAAAAAAAATTATTGTTTATTAGTGTTATACATTTCATTAATAGATGCTACATATTATATAATTTCCTTATTTAATTTGAAATATAACAAACATTCTTATATGTATATGCATTAATTTCAGAAAGAAACTTATTTACATAATTGATGAAATCATATATATAAACACATATAGATAATAATTATATAAATTATGAAAATTTAAATTATCATTTTATAATTTCATTTATTATCATAATATAATTTATATACTATGATTTTAATTAGTAAATTATAATTATTTTATTCCTGAACAGACACACATGAGATCATTATTTGACAACCTCTATCCCACCTCCTATAGGCCTGGGGATGGAGACCATCACCGAGTAGGCACATCCAAAAAATGGATTGCATTAGAATAATGTAAATGCAAACACACACACATAGATATATATATATATATGACCAAAACATTATGAAATAGAATACAATTGAAAAAATGGCATGCATACATATAAGATCCTATAACATAGTTAGAAATTAATGGGAAAACATCAGAAAAGGGAAAAAATAATGTGTAACCAACAACTATAGGTGTCCATCCAACTCTAACAGATATTACTAAATTCAAAACCAATATGCTAGAAAACACCTCGGACTGAATATCTCCAGTTGTACTCCACCTTCTCCATATACACCTCGGACACTGATAATGGGGTCATCATTTCTGTAATACACGATATATATTGGAAAAGGCCATGAATGTGTGAGTATAAAAAACCCAATTTGAAACCTTGAAATATATAAACATGAAGAACCAATATAGTAATCAAAATAAAGGATATAAAAATCATTGTATAATTTCATCAACAAGATATACATATAAAATAAACCACACAACCAGGAGGTCATAACCATCTTCAATCTACATGATTCTATTAAAATAATAATAATTATAGGTTAAACCACGCCCCATGATATACTATCCCTGGAGACACTCGATGAAGAGTTCTATATCATTAATACATGTCCATGAATTCTCAAAGGTCTATATAGTCCCTGATACACTGAAAGAGCGTCCTACCTAGATTATTAGGGGACACCATGAACCCCATATTGATCAACCTACATTGTAGAGGATCATATGTTGACAACACAACCAAACCAACCTATATGACCTTCTAGAAGTGGGATCAAAGCCATGCCCTTTCTGTTTTGGTTGAATCCACATACCTCACATAAGGAACATATAATATTAAGGGTCATAATGTAGTATCTTGTAGGGACAACACAACTCTATTTAAGAATCACACTCTAGAGGGAATACCAATATTTTGATGTGTATGTAATGACACATTATACACTATAGGGAATGGACCAAGGGAACACCTTAAACCATTATTGGACCAAACTATAGAAACAATGAGCTAAAAAACTATTAATGGGGGGACATGACATATACTATGGTTACAAAACATTTTATGCTACTGAAAAGTATGGCCCATAGGTAAAGCCTCAAAAATCATGTAAATATCCAAATAAACATTGTGTAAGAAGGATACACATCATTTAGAGATCACTCAGAACCAACCCATGTGTTTTTGGTTGTGTCCATTTACATAGCCATGCCCATGTAGTGACCCGTGTATAAGTCGTTAGGGATATGTACACATAGTATTATCCATGTATGAGTACCTAGTGTTCCAATAGCCATTTAATTTTTCCCTGTGCCCATTTCATTTCAAAAAAACATGTCGATCCATAATGATGGGGTCACACAATGTTTTGGATGGATGAAAATCCATGTGACCCTTAAATTCATGTTTATAACCATAGTCATTATTGATAGGGAGACACGCGACCACTAATCTCCAAATTAATGACCTTTTGCTCATTATTTTTTAGAAAAATGGGATCTCCTCTACATTTTCCACCATGTCTCTAGAGCCACCAATATTTCTAGAATATATAGACTAAGTGTTTACTGAGACTCATATCATCAGGTTTCATAGATTTCATTTTTGAATCCACTCAGGAATTTTCCACTCGCACCATCAATAGATTTTTCATGTGTTTTCCAGGAAAAAAGAAGAATGCCTAATTTGGTCTCATTATCCCATGATCCACACATCTTTATTGTTGATACTTGATAATTGACTACCATAAAAACCACCAACCATGTTTGTGATCATTTGGGCTGAAGAATGGTCATGCAATGATCAGGAACCAGGTGTTGGTTAAACCATGTGCCGGAGGAAATACCAAGGGTGATCGAATGAAGAAATATGGGAGAAATAATGATGACATAGGATATAAGGAATTAACCCCTCCATTTATTCATTTGGCCTTGTATTTTTGTCAAAGGAGAAGATGAATGATGATGAAACCATTACAATAGACATAAAAAATTAAATCAATTCTAATTCTTATAAAACTGATCATATCAATTTTTTTCTGTAATTGATTCGTATTCATGACAGATTCAATAAAGGGTTGTGAAAAAATGAATAAAACAACATTCAATGATTTTGTATTGAAAATTAAAGTAGAAGAGTTGCGTATGTATCATTGATTAGATCCACGAACTATGTCAGTTCAATAATTAATGATCTGGTCCAAATCCATAATGATTTTCTAATAAATATCCCATCTAACAGTCTATATGATTCATGGGTTTAGTGTCCTACACTTTGAAAAAATCCTATTAATATTTACGTATAGGGGAAAAATATTTATTTCAAAAACAAATTAATAAAATAAACAAATATGTTTAGTTTTTTCTACCCATGGTGACATTTTTTCAAAAACAGAATGTACTGATAAATATTATGTCAAACATAGGATAAAATTCATCATTGGAATGCGAAGGATCCCTATATTTCAGATTTTGTACCCCATTCAAATTTATTCCCATTTTAAGTAAAAACTTGTGCTCTAATATTTAAATATTTTTAATCATGAAAAATCAATGTATTGAAATTGTCTCCAATATAGATATATTCTTCCTGAAATGATAAAAAAATATACTAAAAAATATGAGTGTACTGGGATCACATGTGGGTCTCCACTGTAAAGACCCGTAAAATTCAAGGTAATTTTTTTTATTTTATTTGGGATTTTACAAGAACGCAGTTTCTCACGGCACCTGATTCTGAGGCTCGGTGTGCCCGAAATTAATTTCCGAAGTTTAGCTCGGGTACGTTCAGTGAACGAACGAGCTGGTTTTTCTAACTTTTGAACCGATGCTCGGAATCGAATTCTGAGGGCATCGATGGAATCGCAGTGCCGTTATTTTCTTAGAATCGCCTTTTTCGGAGTTGCGTTTGCTCGGGTGTGGTTTTTAATTTTTGGGGTTAAGTTATGAAATAAAATAAAGTGGTGCGACAACTTTATTTTATTTCACTTAAAGCCACTTAAAAGCCACTTAAGCTAAGTTAAGCGGATAGGGTGGAACCAAAAATATCCTACCCACTTGGTAGGATATTTGTGAGGTGGGGCCCACACGAGCCCCACCGATTCTTTCCTTCTAAGTAACACACCCGCAACACCCCTCTTTAATGAATGTCTACCGTGCGTTTTTCTGCTTAAGAAACACCTCATTAATTGGGTAGTTAAATCGTTACAGTTAAATCACTGAATTAATTGTTTGTTTCTTTCCTTTTGAAATTCAAACGTGTCATGTGCATTAATAAAATAAGATAACTCTTATTTTATTTCTGTTGGAACTTGAGGCATGGAGAGGATTTAGAGGAAAGCGTTCTTCTTCGACGAAGAACGCTCCGACCTCCAACGCAGTACGCCAAACCCTCGGAGATCGACGACGCGACGCCTTGTACCGCGACATAAACGATGTTTCTTCCGCGACGCTGCTTCCGCGACGATCCTTCTCTTCCACGACGATCCTCTTCTTCCGCGATGGTTAATTCCGCGATGAACTCGCGTTTGACGACAGCGCCTGAGGTAGGGAATTATGTTTGAGAATGATTTTATTCCCTTGTTTCTTTATTTCAAAAGAAAACAAAGAACACGGATCAACTTATTACCTAGTTGATCCGAGAACATTTTCCTTGCGGGTTGGGAATAATCTGTTGCGGGGAAAAAAAATTTGGGTTATTTCTCTTTTGTTCGTGAAATTTTCCTTATTGTTCTTCGTATTTTGGGCCGCTTGTTACCGAATTAACGGGAGGAGGTCGAACCGCAGGAACACAGACTAATCTCCTCTCCCTTTGTTGTTTTGATTCGTTGCGGCACGAACAAAGGTGGCACAGTGCAACGGCACCTTGCGGACACGAGAAAGAACACGGCGCAGAAGCGCGGCGCCGTCGCGCCGCGCCGTTGGGGCCAAATGAAACCGCGGGCGGAGTCGGGGCCGCGAAGGCGATTTGAAGACCCCGCTTCTTGTTGTCGAAGTGTGGATCGACGGAAGATGGTGAGGCAGGCCGCGAAGGCATTTTGAAGGCTTTGCAGCGAAGGTCTGGTCCCGGGATGATCACTGGCGAAGACCACAGGCGAATCGGACCACCAGAGCGCGTCCGGTTGTCCGTAAGAACCCCTGCCGGTGCGCCACGCCGGCGCGGCGGCACCGGCGGTCGGGGGCGGCGGCGCCCAAAGTGCCGCCGGAAGAATCCGCCGCGGCTTCATCCACGGCGGCGAGCAAGGGTCCCGCGGCCATGCGGGACCGAGGATCGTGGGACGCGGCAGTGCGCCGCTGCCGGTGACACGAACCGGCCCCCATCGCGAGGGGACCCCGGCTGCCTTGTGCGTCACTTGGCCAACACCAGCACGCCGGCCGCGCCGCCCGGCCGGACCGTCGGTCCGGGCCGCGCCGCGCCGCACCGGGTCGGACCCGGTTCGGGCCGACCCATGGTGGGTTGGGCCGGGTCGGCCCGGGCCCAGACCCCCCGTTTTCGGAATGTTTTCGGTCTTTTTCCCGTATCTTGAGCTACGGGCCTCTGATCGACGCGTCGTCAGCGGCGATGCGATCCTTGGATCGAGACGGTCGTTTTGGTCTATTACACTCAAGGTTTCGGAATAATTTGCATTCAGCCAGGTTGGTTCGTACACGAAACCAACCAGGACCTCGGAGCGAAAACGCTCATATCTTGAGCTCTGGATGTCCGATTGAATTTCCATCGACTTTGATGGATTCCTCTAAGTGAGACGGATCTTTTGGCTTACTCCGCTCGAGGTTTGGATGTCGTTGGAGTGCGGTCGGGTTGGTTCACTCACGAAACCAACCGGGCCCCTAGAACGAAAAAGCCAATAACTCAAAGACCGGGCGTCCGATTGACTTGTCGTCTGCCTCGTTTAATTCCTCTTGATGAGACTGAACATATGGAATACTTCTCCTGAGTTTGGTTGCTGTTTCATAGTGGCCGGGTTGGATTGTACCCGAAATCCAACCGAGCCCTTGGAACGGAAAAGCTGATATCTTTCAGACTGGATGTCCTTTTGACGAACCGTCAGCGACGTTGGTGATCTCGTTGAGAAACGGTCCCAAAGAGTATACCCTATGAGAGTTCGGGGTACAGTTGAGATATGGCCGGATTGATTCGCACACAAAACCAACCGAGCCCCGTGGACGAAAAGGCTAATAACTCACAGACTGGGCGTCCGATTGACGCGCCGTCTGTTGTGTTGAGACCCCTATGACGAGGTGGTCCTTTGAGATACTTATTCGTGGGACTTGTAATACTTGGATTATCGACCTTTAGCTCATGGAGGGACCCTCCCAGAGACGAGTGTGTGGAGTACGAAGACCGTGTAGCCGACTGAGACCTGACGACAGCTTGACCGACTCCACTTGGAGTGAGTCGACTAGCCCAATGGACGGAGCACTAATTTGTTTGGGTGCAGACCCCTGGCGGACGGAGCACTAACTGTGTGACAGTGCAGACCTACGGTACTAGTCCGGAGAGTACCTATGAAGGCTACTAGGGGGTGTGCACTACTGTGTTTGGGTGGCATACCCCAGCGAGAAGCACTACTGTGTTTGGGTGGTTGGCCCGCGGTACTCGACAGGAGGAGTACCTCAGTATTCTTAGATTAGTGAGCAGTACCTCGGAGTTGTGACAGGACCGATGTACACTCTAGAGACGGAGCTCTTGAGTAGTTACAGTTTCGATAATGAAAATCCTGGTTTGGGCTCAGTCTATGACATTTTGATTACCCCATGATTGATATGGGTCACTTGATAACTTAGGTATATGTATGGGCATATACCTGGGTAGTGGTTATCCGTTGATTTCATGATCTCGGTGTTTTACACAAGGTTGAGATCGGTTACTTGATAACTTAGGTATATGTATGGGAATACACCTTCGTAGAGGTTATATGTTGAGATATTCCTTGTGGTTATCCTTGTTGGTTTTAGTGAGACCTTGAGGGTCTCGGAGTCCCTACTGAGTATCGTTATACTCACCCCTACATGGGCTATGCTCGCACCTCATTGTGTTGGTTGCAGACAACGAACAGTGCTGATGGGGGCCAAGTGTTTGAGGACTGGACGGTACCCGGAGGTGGAATACACGACAAGTTAGTATCCGGAGGTGGAATTCACGGCAAGACGACACATGGAGGAGGTTGACGGGCGAGAGCATTGTGGAGGCTATCTGTACCTACCCATCAGGTAGGATCCTTGGTGGACGATCCAGGAGATACACCATCTGTACCTACCCTTCAGGTAGGATCCGAGGAGGATGACCCAGTATCCACTTCCGTTCTTCCAGCTATTGTCTTTTTCTGTTGTATTTTGTTCATTTGTAGTTGTACTTTCATTTGGGTTTGTATTCTGGCCCATTTACCTTTCATCACTTCTCATTGTACTTAGTGTTTTACTTCCGCTTGTACTCTGTGGTGTTTTTTTTACTTTTATACAGGCAATTTCATCCCAGTTATCGAGATTTATGCCTTTGGTGCTAGTCTCCAGCCCCTGGCCTATGGAAGGCGGGCTTGGGGTAGTCACGACACGGGCCCTGAGGACGGTTCGTGAAAAATTGGTATCAAAGGAGTCGGTTCTACCGCAGAACATATAACTCTGATTTTTTCTTTCTTTGAAGCAACAGTGTTAAGAGTACCGAGTGTGGTTTTCAGTTCAGGGAGTCCAGTGTTGGGGCGGGCGGCTGACATATCCATACACCAGGACCCTGACAACTGATTTCCGACTTTGTGCACGAAAACACTGATTGCGTGTGTGCTTTCAAAGGTCTTCCCTTAAAACATCTCAAACCAGGTCATCTCACTAGGTATAATCGTTTGACAGTGTCACGTTGTTTCTTTCAGGATTCCTTTTCACAGACGACCAGCTAGATCGCATAGGGATGTGCGTACTGACAGCCTGCCGAGTGACGAGGTATCGGTACAGGGCCCTCTTGCAGTCGAGGCACCAGCGGAGGCACCAGAGGTACTGCCATACGTTGGGCCACCGAGGCTACCAACCCCAACAGTAGGCGATTCACACCACTTGAGCATGCAACACGAGTTCCAGCACCAGAGGCCACCCAGGTTCCGGGGAGAGACGGACCCACAGGCGGCTAAGGATTGGCTGGAGGCTGTGGTGAGAGTCTTCAGGCTAGTGGGGACGCCAGCAGACTTCATGGTGATCTTTGCTGCCAGCCTTCTTCAGGTAGCAGCAGGCATGTGGTGGAGCCACTTGTTCCAATTTTGCAACGGGATGACCTTCACATGGGAAGACATCGAGACCTTCTTCAGGGTGGAGTTTGTGCCAGTAGCTCTACACCCCGAGCGAGTTCAGGAGATGCGGACTTTTCCGCGTGTTTTTCGATCAGTAGCCGAGTCATCTGTGGGAAGTAGACAGATGATGCAGAGGTCTAGGAGGACCAGACCAGCAGTTGGGCGTTCTCGGGTTTTAGGATCGGTGGTGCGGGGCACCCGGGGTGGGGTCAGATCTTGGCGTCCCAGAAATGGACAGTGTTACTCCTGCGGTAGGAAGGGTCTCCTAGCATGTGACTGTCTGACTCCTCGCACAGTTGATCTGCAGTCTTTGGAGGAGCCACCGAGGAAGAAGCAATAGCGGGTGCTTGAGAAACAGCTGAGCAATGGACAAGGAAGTAGAGCTCCGGGAGCAGAATGACAGGAGCGAAACTAGTGGATACATCCCTTGTACTTCTAGTTCCATATTGTTGTTGTATTCGTGTCTTTGTACTATTAGATGAAATAATAAAAAGATACTTATCTTTTTTTGTTTTCCTGTCCTTTTTTTGTTGATACCCAGTGGTCCCGGTTAAGACTGTTGACTTGACCCTCACTTTCGAGATTTCTACTAGAGGAGACCCAGTGACCACGCACTGATGCTGACGGTGTGACTCGACCCTTGGAGGTGAGACAGACAGTGGGATCTCTTGGTAGATACGTCGAGGCCATACGACATCATCCATGGCATGAATGCATCATTCATGTCAGTATTGACTGTATTAGGCAATGGGTGTGGTTCATCCAGGGGATGAGACTGAGTTTCTCATTTGGGAAAAGGAGAAATTTTAGCAGCTCTTCTAGATCATAAGAAAAGAAGGTGCAGATCATCCAGGAGTGGATGAAGACTGCACTGTGCTGTATGAAAAAAGAAACTGGAGCCAGTCTTAGAGACTCGAGCGTGTTAAATGTTTCAAGAAGAGGATTCTTTAAAGAGAGGTGAGTCTGTAATATAGCAGACGTATAGGCAAAGATAGGAGAGCCGCATGAGGTGGTGTACATCTTAACATGCTACAACCACCCGCCTTAGTTATCCCCTCCAGGCTCAAGGAGCTGGAGGGCGGAGGAAGAGTGCGGCTGCATGCGGTCAAGGAGTGTGACCCAATGGCTCTAAAAATGATTCAAGGGACAGTCTGTGTCCACTACTCGATATTGTAGTAACAGACATCGATATGAATCATTCCTCGCTTTCACAAATCTTCTCCCAGACCTACTGTTTCCGGTAAGCCGTGGACTTGACCCTCACATATGGAGATACCTTGGGAGGAGACTCGATAATCACACTTACGCCGACGTTGTGGTCAGACCCTCGAAGCGAGAGTTTCGGTAAGAATCTCTTGGTGGCAGCGTCAAGGCCTTGCGACGTTGGTTGAGTATGGACTGGGCAATCACAGTTCATACACAAATTGACAGTATTAGGAAATAAGGTTGTGGTTTAACTACAACGTTGGGATGGGTTTTCCTTGGTCGGAGAAAAGGAAACCCCAGGAAGCATAGGGTAACTCATGCACAGGAGGGTGCGATCGATCACTCTTGAGTCGGTCAACCTTACCCTCGTGGAAACAGTCGTTTTGAGATACAGTTCTAACAAGAATTGGAGACCTCTAGAGTTCTAGGATGATGATCACGCCCTTATACGGGTCTCACCTCGATGAGGTTTACAGAGATGTGGCCAAGGTGGAAAGTTATCTCCGAGGTTCAGCGGACCTTCTTAGGTCCTCGGCCGGGTAGGCGGGGTGGTTTACCGCTTGACCCATCCACCTCAGTTGCACCAGGTGCACGACGACTTCCACGTATCTCAACTGAGGAGATATGTGCGTGGACCATCACATATCATTGACCATGGGGAGCTAGACGATGGCGATGGGGTGTCTTTCACGAAGGTTCTAGTGGGGATCGAGGATCGACAGGAGTGGATCCTACGAGGACGATCGATTCCTCGGGTGAATGTTCTTTGGCAGTACGGGAACCTCTAGGGGAGCACATGGGAGCAGGAGGCTCCGATGCGTGCTTTGTACCGCTTTTGTGACCCTAGTTTGTGTTAAATCTTTACGAGGACATAAAGCCCTGAGGTGGGAGTAATGTAATGACCCATAAAAATCAAGGTAAATTTTTTTATTTTCTTTGGGATTTTACAAGAAAGAAGTTTCTAACGGCACTAGATTCCGAGGCCAGGTGTGCCCGGAATTAATTTCCGAAGTTTAGCTCGGGTACGTTCAGTGAACGAACGAGCGGTTTTTTCTAACTTTTGAACCAGTGCTCGGAATCGAATTCTGAGGGAACCGATGGAATCGCAGCGCCGGTATTTGCTTAGAAACGCCTTTTCCGGAGTAGTGTTTGCTCAGGTGTAGTTTTTAATTTTTGGGGTTAAGTTAATAAATAAAATAAAGTGGTGCGACAACTTTATTGTATTTCACATAAAGCCACTTAAAAGACACTTAAGATAAGTTAAGTGGATAGGGTGGAACCGAAAATATCCTACCCACTTGGTAGGATATTAGTGAGGTGGGGCCCACACGAGCCCCACCGTTTCTATCCTTCTATGTAACGCACCCGCAACCCCCCTCTTTAATGAAAGTCAACTGTGCGTTTTTTAGGTTAAGAAATGCCTCATTAATTGGGAAATTAAATCGTTACAATTAATTCACTGAATTAATTGTTCATTTCTTTCCTTTTGAAATTCAAACCTGTCATGTGCGTTAATAAAATAAGATAACTCTTATTTTATTTCTGTTGGAACTTGAGGCGTGGAGAGGATTTGGAGGAAAGCGTTCTTCTTCGACGAAGAACACGAAGAACGCTTCGACCTCCGACGAAGTATGCAAAACCCTCGGAGATCGACAACGTGACATCATGTACCGCGACGTCAACGATGTTTCTTCCGTGACACTCCTTCCGTGATGATCCTTCTCTTCCGTGACGATCCTCATCTTCTGTGGCGGTTAATTCCGCGACAAAATCCCATTCGACGACAATGCTTGAGGTAGGGAATTATGTTTGAGAATGATTTTATTCCCTTGTTTCTTTAATTATAAAGAAAACAATGGACACGGATCAACTTATTACCTAGTTGATCTGCAAATGTTTTGCTTGCGGGTTGGGAATAATCAGTTGCGGGGGAAAACTGTTTGGGTTGTTTCTCTTTTGTTCATGAAATTTCCCTTGTTGTTCTTCATCTTTTGGGCCACTTGTTACCGACTTAACGGGAGGAGGTCAGACCGCACAAACACGGCCGACTCTCCTCCCCCTTTGTTGTTTTGATTCGTTGAGGCACGAACAAAGACGGCACAGTGCAATGGCACCGTGCGGACACGAGAAAAAACGCGGCGCAAAAGCGTTGTGCCATCGCGTCGCGCCGTTGGGACCAAATGAAACTGCGGGCGGAGTCGGGGCCACAAAGGAGATTTGAAGACCCCGCTTCTTGTTGTCGAAGTGCGGATTGATGGATGATGGTGAGGTGGGCCGCGAAAGCCTTTTTACGGCTTTGTAGTGAAGTTCGGGTCCTGGGATGATCACTGGTGAAGACCGCAGGAAAATCGGACCACCGGAGTGCGTCCGGTGGTCCGCGGAAGCCCCTACTGGCACACCATCGGAAGAATCCGCCGCAGCAGCGAGCAAGGGTCCCGCAGCCGCCCACGACCGGGGATCGTGGGACGTGGCAGCGCACCGCGTCCGGTGACAGGAAGCAGCCCCCAGCGTGAGGGGACCGCGGCAGCCTTGCGCAGCGCCTGGCCTGCGCCAGCGCGCCGGCCGGACCACCGGGCCGGGCCGAGCCGCGCCGGGTCAGACCCGGACCTTGGTCGGGTCGACCCGGTTTGGGCCCACCCGAGGGGGGTTGGGCCGGGTCGGCCAGGGCCCAGACCCCTCGTTTTCAGCACATTTTCGTTCTTTTGCCCGTATCTTGAACTACGTGCCTCCGATCGACGCGCTGTCAGCGGAAATGTGATCTTTGGATCGAGACAGTCGTTTCGGTATATTAAATTCAAGGATTTGGAATACTTTGGGTTCGGCCAGGTTGGTTCGTACACGAAATCAACTGGGCCCTCGGAGCGGAAACGCTCATATCTTGAGCTTCGGACGTCTGATTGACGTGCCGTTGACTTTGATGGATTCCACTAAGTGAGACGGATCTTTTGGCTTACTCCGCTCGAGGTTTGGATGCTGTCGGAGTGCGGTCGGGTTGGTTCGCTCACAAAGCCAACCGGGCCCCTGGAACGAAAAAGCCTATAACTCACAGACCGGGGGGTCCAATTGACATGTCGTCTGTCTCGTTGAATTCCTCTTGATGAGATGGAACTTATGGAATACTTTGCCTATGTTTGGTTGCTGTTGGATAGTGGCTGGGTTGGATTGTACCCGAAATCCAACCGGGCCCTTGGAACAGAAAAGATGATATCTTCCAGACCGGATGTCCGTTTGATGAGCCGTCAGCAGCGTTGGTGATCTCGTTGAGAAATGGTCCCTAAGAGTATACCCTATGAGAGTTCGGGGTATAGTTGAGATACGGACGGATTGGTTCGCACACGAAACCAACCGGGCCCCAGGGACGAAAAGGCTAATAACTCACAGACCGGGCGTCCGATTGACGCGCCGTCTGTTGGGTTGAGACCCCTATGAAGAGGTGGTCCTTTGACATACTTTTTCTTGGGACATGTGATACTTGGAGTGAAAACCTGTAGCTCGTGGAGCGGACCCTCCCAAAGGTGAGCGTGCGGAGTACGGAGACCGTGTAGCCGACTGAGACCAGACTACAGCTTGACCGACTCGACTTGGAGTGAGTCGACTAGGCCAGTGGACGGAGCACTACTTTGTTTGGGTGCAGACCCATGGCAGACGGAGCACTACCTGTGTGATAGTGCAGACCCATGGTACTCGTCTGGAGAGTACCTATGCAGTCTACTAGGGGGTGTGCACTACTGTGTTTGGGTGGCATACCCCGGCGGGAAGTACTACTGTGTTTGGGTGGCTGGCCCGCGGTACTCGACAGGAGGAGTACATCAGCAGTCTTAGGTTAGTGAGCAGTACCTCAGAGTCGTGACAGGACCACTGTACACTCCAGAGACGGAGCTCTTTAGTAGATACGGTTTTGAAAATGAAAATCATGGTTTGAGCTAAGTCTATGTCCTTGTGTTTACCTCATGTTTGAGATGGGTCACTTGATAACTTAGGTATATGTATGGGCATATACTTGGGTAGTCGTTATCCATTGATTTTATGATCTTGGTGTATTCCTCATGGTTGAGATGGGTTACTTGATAACTTAGGTATATGTATGGGCATACACCTATGTAGAGGTTATCTGTTGAGATCTTCTTTGTGGTTATCCTTGTTGGTTTTAGTGAGACCTTGAGGGTCTCGGGGTCTCTACTGAGTATCGTTATACTCACCCCTGCATGGGCTATGCCCGAAAGTCATTGTGTTGGTTGCGAACGACGGACAGTGCTGAAGGGGGCTGAGTGTTCGAGGACTGGACAGTACCCGGAGGTGGACTACATGACGAGTCTGTATTCGGAGGTGGACTTCATGGCGAGATGACACATGGAGGAGGTTGACGGGAGAGAGATTTATGGAGGATATTTGTACCTACCCTTCAGGTAGGATCTGTGGTGGACGATCTGGGAATTACGCCATCTGTACCTACCCTTCAGGTAGGATCCGAGGAGGATGACACAGGATCTGCTTCCGTTCTTCCTGCTATTGTCTATTTCTGTTTTACTTTGTTCAGTTGTAGTTTTACTTTCATTTGGGTTTGTATTCTGGCCCATTTACCTTTCAAAATTTCTCTTTGTACTTAGTGTTTTACTTCCGCTTGTACTTTGTGGTGTTTTGTTTACTTCTATAAAGGAAATGTCTTCCCAGTTATCGGGATTTATGCCTTGGGTGCTAGTCACCAGCCCCTGGCCTATG
This sequence comes from Viscum album, assembly GCA_963277665.1. Lineage (NCBI taxonomy): Eukaryota > Viridiplantae > Streptophyta > Magnoliopsida > Santalales > Viscaceae > Viscum > Viscum album. The sequence continues at coordinate 69,212,650 of OY728128.1, forward strand.
GAAGGAGGGCTTGGGGTAGTCATGACACGGGCCCCAAGGACGGGTCATGACATCCATGTTTCAGGTTCTCTCCCAAATATTCTCATGATGCAACAGAACATTCACAAGGGGAATTTATTTTCCCTAAGGGATCCTCCCTTGTTGATCCCTTAACATCATTAGGTACAATGAAAGTATCTCCATCGTTGATTTCCATCATTCCACATTCGTTATTATGGGAAATGTTATGCAGAAACTTCATCCGCTACGAGACATGGAGGATATCTGGTCCTTGATCCAATCAAAGTGGTAGAGTAATGATGTATGTGACCTCACCAATTATATGCAGTATATGTAAACAAAAAATGAATATTATAGATTACATTACACCGTAGAAATATATCCTCAATCCATGTTGAGGTGAGACCCTGAGGAACACATGGTCTCTCTCCATAATCATCATATATCTCCATCAATGGTATGTTTAATAATTCAATATTTTTTTATAGTATTTATGTTCTATTGTAATACCATCACCTTCAATGTAATAGGTAACTCCATCTCTAGTCCCATGAGTGTTGACTCACCAAGATCAGTCCAACAAAGTGTGGACATATAGGGTCATCTATAAAAATCCATGAATGGTGTTGCACGAATGATGGAATGATAGATTCTATTTTACAGAACCTCATCCAAGGGTAGGTTATCCACCATAACTATGTAAAAAGATAGATATGAAAACCCACAACATCTCCTCCAACAACTAAATGGTCACCTATGTAAATATTTCTGCCTGGGGGTGAACCAATATACTCAAATGTAACTAACTCCCAAATTCCTCATTCAATACCCTCCATCAATGTTATATGATGATAGTACCCTGGTCAGAGATGACAATAGAGGGAACACTATGGAGTCATACTATATCCATCCAATGGATTCTTACGAGGATCTATTTAAATATTATTCTCAAATAGATAGGAAGTTGAATTAAATGGTAAGTAAGTCTATGGTCACCCATATAGCATAGTACCCTCTCGATTTACATGTTAATCCAATCATAAAATATAAGAATATCCCATCAAATATGGCACCACAATGGATTGAGGAAAACCTGTTGGAACCTGGTGCTCATCCTTCACATACTAACATGTGAGTCATCGAGAGAATAAATTTTAAACTCCCCTCCTCATCAATGGAAACCATGATTCACTCCATATGTCCTGGTAAATCTTTTACACACCAATATGTTCCACAAAGGGGATGTATGAAATTATCACATCACCTCCACCCATAACATCAACAGTAAATTTGTCCCACCTCTAAAAAGGATAGATTTCCCCACATTATCATATATAGATCCAGAGAATTTCTAGTGGTTATTTGAGGATGAGTGGTATTATATTCATAATCTTCATAATGAGAATACCTAAAACACTTTAAATGAATTGGGGGTAACAAATATTAACTGAAGATTGAAAGAACCATCATTTTACACTAATAACAACTATTTTGAGGCTCAAATCCATGGTCTCATCCAACAAATGAGAACAATATATCATAATCAATGTATCATCTACTCTATACCCCATTTAAGGAAAATAGAAAATCTATATGTCATAGTATTGGGGAAACTATCTCCACCGCCATCACCTCATGTTAAGATCAATATATGAGAAGATGTACATGGGACAATTGTTGTCCTATTTAATGATAAATTTCATTCCCATCAGGTATTTTTTCCACATATTTAGTGAGAATTATTCAACTGGTAACTCAATATCATTTTTCACGTTATTCTTCTCAGTTGGTCTCAACTAACATGAACCATTTATAAGAACCTTCTACCTTTACATCAATACATTAATGATTCTAGTCCCTAATTCATCACCATACACTACTTAATTGACCACTTCATTTAATATATCATAATGAGGGAACACATTAACCAATTCCTGATAGCAAGAAACCAATTTTGGAATCTTTCTATCCACATAATATGATGTCCCTTTTGGGTCAATGATATCAAGGTTTCAACCAATCTAAATAAATATGGTATAAACTTTCTATACTACCCACAAAACGAAAGAAACTCCACACCTTTGTAACACTATGGGGTGGTTGTCACATTCAATATCCTCAACATTTACCAGGTTCACTACTTCTCATTATTTTGATATAATTTCTCCGTTAATGTGTAACTCTCGTATCAAAAAAAACACATAAGGAGCTTCCAATATAGCTAGGTAGTAGGATTGTGTCCAGAACAATCCTCATGTGTTTTTTGTTCTCTTACTAGGACCGTAATTACACTAGGATGTCATTGATGAAGACCACCTCAAACTGACTACTGAAAGAACGAATTACCAAGATCATGAGCTCCATGAACACTATTGGGGTGTTCATTACAACGATCAACATCTCCAAGTAATCGTAATAGACATTGAGATATATGTATTCAATCTTCAATATGTCATCATCCTGTACTCATTGGTGGTGATGTCATGATCTGAGGTAAATCATCAAGAACCATCACACACCTCTCAACTGATCAAATACACCATCAATCCATAGTAGTGTGTCTTTATTCTTCACTGTCAACTGATTCCATTGATGTTATTACACACATAATGTCAAACCCATATTCGTATTCTATGAGAACAACACTAGGGTGGCATTTGGGAAATGCTGGGTCTAAAAAATATATTCTTCTACAACTGTTTTAACTTCACCCTCATCTATTTAATCTCTATTAAAGCCATAGTGTATTTATCTATGTCATATTGAGATTCAATTAAATTAATTATTATATTTATCCATATAGAGGTAAGATATATATCAAGGGTGTAGTGGAATCTTGGTTGGGTAATCGCCCAAACCTAAATTTTACCATGATCAATGATTATTTAGGGATCAATAAGACGATGAACTCCAGTAACCATTAAATAAAATATATTATTTAGATAAATAATAAAGTTACCATGAACCCAGATAGAGGAAATCCATATTTTGATTATAATTAATATCATTAAATTAAATTAATACCTACAAGGGTTTCTCTCATTATTGATGTGTCTAGCCACAGATCTATGGTGAGACCTTCATTGCATTATAAAGATCAAGTGTAGAACACCCCTATAAGTAATCCACATGTGCTCAACTAATCTATGGAAATTCTAATGGTTTCTATGGGTGCTAACACAAATGTTCCATGTGCTTGCGTCCTCCACCCTTGTCCTCTTTGAGACCCACATCCAATGTGTTCCGGGATCCGGTGGAGGATTTCCACTGTCATTCTTGAGAGCCTTCTTTTTGAAAAAATGAGGCTCTTAATGGTTGAAATATTTTTCTCCAAAATGTGGGGCACATCAAAAATTTTATCTCTATCTTGTGTGTTTCCACCTTGGCTAATAAAAAAAATATGTAATCGGGAATTTAATTCTCATGGTAATAATAAATAATAAGAACATGTTCTATTAATTTTTTTTATTTTTCCAAGTGAACCCCCTAAATAAAATAATAATATCAGTACCATTATTTTCATGAAATGTGATATCTTTCAATATAATATTAAATAATATTTTATTTATATAATATTCTTTATTATTTTATAACTGGACACTTTAACTCGTTCCACCCATCCTCTGAAATATTTATCAGACATTGAATAACAAATATTTATGTATTAAATAAATAATTAAATATAACTAAATTATTAATTGATAAATAAATAAAAAGAGAGTATGTATACCGGAATAATTATTAAACCATATCAAGGAATAATATTTATTCAAATTTTTCAAAAATAAATTATTAAACTATCATTATAGATACACTTAGTGGGTGACCCTCTAGGCCTCTATCGTATTGGAATTAAGAGGACCTTCCTAAAGTCTATGTTAATTATATAGAAACATGCCAAGATAGACATAGAGAAATAATATTATTCTTTAATGACAAGTCACCTTATAAGAACACTTACCACATAATATAATCCTTTTATCACAATATATCTAATAGAGTATGTTATATTCGAGGGTTATCAACTATATACTCAATAACTCATTCATTGACTTTCCAAAAATAGAACATTCATAATGTACACTATTTCCATGGTTTTATTTAGGCTATATCATTTCCATAAAAGGGATTGTGATATTTTCATCCATTAATGAAAATAATGGGTAACTCCATTCTCTCATTATTCATTAATGAAATATTACTCATGAAGAACCCATCATATCCTACCTCACCGTGGGCATATTTCATCATGCTTATCACAAATACATCAATGGTTTTGAATAATAATATTCATTAATAAGAATCTTAATGCCTCTGGATCATTACACATGTATGCAGATAGGAACATCAAATTAAAATTATAATGTAGATTTCTTACTATCTTGTCTTGTTCCCATAATATACAATTGTATATTACCAGGGGTATAAACCTAGAGAAGGTTCTTGCCTGTCCTATGAGTCTCCACCATTGATATATTGTATCATTTTTGTACTTTCAAATGTTATAATCAGACATAAGAACATTTCTTCATGAATAGTGACATGGCACTTTTGAGTTCTCATCATAACAGGGAACTGATGCGAGCTTTTAGTGAGACCACTACTCATGGGACATTATCACATTCTATGTTATGTAGAATAAAAATCATTATGCGATAATAAATTTATTAAAATTCTAAAAAATTAATTTATGTTAATCATAATGTACAAATAAGTTGGTCTAGGGAACAAACACCAACAAACTCCCACTTTCAATAGAACCAATTGCTAACATCCATCAGTCTACTTGCCAGAACATGATATTCATGATTCTATTGAGATAGGTCTTTATTCAATGGGTCCACCATCTTATCCTTTGTGAACACTATGATCATTTTTACTTCACACATCTAATGAAAATCCTTCAGGAGGTGATACTTCTAGAGTATGTGATTTAGCCATTGATGTGACCTTGGATCCTTTGCAAGATCTACAGTTGTAGTATTTTCACAATTATGTGTGATAGGATCTCTACTACTAGGTACTAAATCAATCTCATGGAAAATTTAATGAATAAATATGGATTATTTTTCTACATGAGAGGGCACTATATATTCATACTCCCTTGTAGAATTAGAAAAAACTATTTTCAGTTAACCCTTTGAATTACATGATCCACCATTGAGATAGAAACATATATTTAATGTGACATTATTTAATTTTGGTTATTCTGAAAGCATGAATCTTTATACCATCAGATGAAAAGTTTCATGTCTCCTCTATACACCAAGATCATATCCTTAGTTCTTCTCAGATAATTATAGATAACCATAACAGCAGTCCAATACCGTTCTCCTATATTTTCTTGATATCTACCTACAATGCTCAGTTCATGGGAATCATAAAGTATTATACATATAATTACATACACTATTTTTATTATCGAAGAAGAATATGGGATCATAATCATTTTAACATTATCCAATATAATATTGGTATAAATTTTCAAAGAATCATATAATCCATGTGACACTGGAACCAATCGTTTCTTGTAATGTTACATGCGTAATCTATTTAGTATCTGTTCAATATATGTACTCTGAGATAGACCATGTCGTCTCTTGGATCTATCACGAATGATCTTGATCACTAAAACATAGTCTACTATGGTGATTTCTTTCATGGAGATGCACTTGTTCAACCAGTACATAACATACTGTAAGACTTCCCTGTCATTTCCAATACATAATATGTCATCAACATATACTACTTGTATAACAACCACATTCCGATTAAAACTTTTGTAAACAAATATATTAAATTCATTCTTAAAGAAACCAAAATCCCTTATGGCTTCATCGAATCGAATATTCAATTACATGGATTCTTACTTCAATCCATACGTGGATCCATACTACTTCCAAAGCCTTTTTCAATATTATGGTTTCAAAAACCATTCCGATTGTGTTATATTGACATCATACATAATGTTCCAGTTCAGGAAAACAATTTTGACATCGGTCTACCAAATCTCATAGTCATGGTCTGTTTCTATGGAAAGTATGATTCTGATGCATTTAAACATGGAAATTGTTAAAAAAAACTATCATAGTCCATTCCATGATGTTGCTTAAACCCATTAGCTACTAGTATAACATTAGTGATACTTACATTTCCTTCCTTGTCCAGTTTCTTATCGAATAACCGTTTATATCCAACAAGATTTACTTTAACTTGTGCATTAACCAGAACCCAAACTGGGTTCTGATACATGGAATTTGTCCACGAATACATAGAATATTGGCATCACACACATTATGAGATCCCTACATTAACCTTTTATGAGAGAGTATTATCATTTTCCAACAATAACGAATCACCATCCTTGCTGACAATATAACTGTATCCCTTTGGTCCCCATTGCACTCTTACACTCCCACACTATATGTTTGTTTCCGGAACTCCATATTCCAGGAGGGCTAATGGAACCTATTCCTGTACCAAATCTTCTCTATCTAGAGAATCAACATCATCGAAGTAAATATTTCTCCCACTATCCTTTTTGAGGATGTTTTCCCACTCAAGAAAGATATCATATCTGGCGACATTAACTTTTCGGTCTGGGGGTGGGGGGTTGTATTAGTAGAATCCAATGGATTATTTGTGATTCTCTATGAAGTGAAACCTCATAAAATAAGGTGATAGTCAATTTTTTGATAATGAATTAACAAACACCTCACATACCCATACAGATGTATGACACAAAACATGTTTCTTTCTACTCCATTACATGAATGAGTTTCTATTTGCTTCCTTTGTTGGTAAATGGTTTAATGTGTATTTAATCATTTGTAACGGATATCCCATAAATGAGAATGGATGATTTTGATGACTCGTCATCAACCATACCATGTCCAAAAAGGTACAATTACTTCTCTTATCAATACCATTCCACTATGGTGTATAAGGATGAGTGAGTAGAGATAGAATCTCGGACTCTCATAAATGGTCTATGAACTCTTAGTTATGATATTCCCAACCTCGATATGATCAAAAATAAATTATCTTCTTAAATAGATCATTCACTAATTATTTCATGAATTCCTTGAATTTCTCAAAGGGATTAGTTTTATACCTCAGCTGGTAAATATATCCAAATATTATCAATTCATTAGTAAAAGTTATGAAATATGAATTTCCACCATTAAATTTTACTGAAAATGGTCCCAACACATCAGTTTATACCAATCCAAGAGAACCTGTGGCCCTTTCACTCTTTCAACTAAACAGTGGTTTGGTCATTTACCATTTTAAATAAGTGATACATATATGAATTGGTTTTATCTCTGGAAAGTCTAAATTACCATCTTTATAGATCTATGTTGGGCACTTCTCATTTACATGACCAATGTAGTGATGCCACAACTAGGTGTTATATGACCCACGTGAACATGATTCTTTATCGCTTCCCAACACATGATTTTTCTCAATTCGAAACATAAGCATCGTTATTGAAATGTGTCACACCATAACATATGTTGTCCCTATAATAGAAAAACATTTTAAACTTAAAATTAAAATAAATCTATACGAATCAAAACATGAAACAAAAATAATGTTCTTGGTAGAAATTGTTACATTATAACAGTCTTGTAAATAAATAAATGCAGTTGGCATCCAAATGTGGTATACACCCATGGAAAGAGTAGCCTACCTCAAACCATTAGTAGCTCGCAGAACCACCTTCCCTTGGGCATATTTCTAAAATCAAAGTCGTTTATGGAAAATAAATAATGATGTGAGAACCAAAATATCTATCTGATACCCAATGTTTTGAAACGGAATGATTACACATAATAAAAAATTCATATTTTTCTCCCCCTCACCACTAGTTGCAGTCCCACTTCTAGTGTCTTGACTTGCCACATGTAATACCTACTACCACATTTACATTATCTTATATTTGGATTTTCTTCTCCTTGGTTGTATATTTCTCAGGATATTTAAACTAATTATAAATTATAGGCCCCATTTACTTATCCTTCCTCTTCTTATTCACCATATGGTATGTATGTTTGACAGGCCTAATTTCCTTTTCCACATGGATAATCAGGTTTAGAAGTTCCAATAATCTCTTCGCATTATTTATCGTATTATAATTCATAATAAAAATTTATAAAGTCTTTGGTAGTTTTTATTGCACAAAATCTATACTCAAGTCATTTTGGAATATAATCACAAAGATTTCCACATAATCAATGTAACCAATAAACATGATTAAATGTGGTCTAGCTTGTACAGACTCCACATGCATAGTTGTGAAAAAAGTATTGGATATCTCATACATCTCTTTCCTCTCCTTCTCTTTATAGAGATCCCGAATGTGAGACCACATGCTATAAGAATTCATTTCTTTATGGTTCTTCAAGATCTCATTGTTCTAGGATAATAGCACAAGGAACTAAAAATACAAGGCTAAATTCATATGTTTCTGATACATAGAGTGATCCTCATCACTCGCCTCATTCTGACACACAACTGTAAAGGTTCTTCCAGAACATGTAGTTTCATTTCATAGCAAAGGATGACCAGAAGGAAACATTACCACTCTTAAAAATTATTACTCTTGAGATGGTTTTACTTCTAAATTATGGTTTCAATGATATGTTTGATGTCATTTTTAATTTCGTTTCGGCAAATAAGATATGTAGAGTATTAGTACATTATCTGAGAAAATGATGATAAATAAATAAATACTCATTGTCCTCCCACTATTTTATCGAACCACAATTGCCTACAATATTTTCATTGGAATATCATGATTCATTGATATGATAGTCTCTAGGATCAATATTCCATTCTCATCACCCCAACATTGGCTAGTAAAGCATCATTAATGGGTTTATTTAGACAGTCCAAATGCGAACTACGTGAACTCGTAACTCCTTGATCCATTCAGTGGACTACCCAATCCTGAAATCATTATTTTATATTTCCTAAAACCTTTCTTCTTAATAACACTATGTCCTTATTTGGATGTCAACCCTTTCTGTAAACCAAGTTATGTCAACCCAAAAACTCAAATTATAATTCCTTGATAATTGAAATGACCCCAACATTGACATGTTAAGCACTTTGAACTATTGGTTCGATTCTAACTGAAGTAATGTAATAATATACTGATTAAATTTATATTGATTGATATTATCTTTTATGCATAATTTAAAGACCAGGAAATTTCATTGAATTTTGTTTTCTGAATACATGGGAATTTTACATGTCCACAAAAATTTACAGCGCATGATTTTGAGACCCGGTGTGACCATAATCAATTTTTGATGTTTCGTACGGGTAAGTTCATTAAATGTACGAGCGAGATTTTATAACATTAGAACCAGTGCTCAGAACATAAATTTGAGGGCACCATTGAACTCTCAACCCTAGTATTCACTTGGGTGGACTTTCACCTCGATGACAGTTGGTCGAGAATGAATCTGAGTTATTTAATTTTTAAGAAAACGTTTAATAAAAATAATTGTGAAGCATTCTTTTTTTCTTGGTGTTTGAAACCTCCATGGGGTGGATAGAGGTGGAGGCCACCACACCATTACCTCCAATGATAGGTTATGGTCGTGGGGCCCACCCACACATAACTTTCCTAGGGAGGATATCATTGGTGGGGAATACTCGGGCTTGTAACCCTTGGAAACCCCCATTTATGTTGGGATAACCCTTAAAGTTCCCTCCTTATGTGCCAACCACCCCAAAATTAATTAATTTTACCATTTAAAATAATTAATTGAAACCTTTTGAATTATTTTAAATTTTTGGGGCCAACAATTAAATAATGGATTAACTTAATCCATTATTTTTCGTTGTCCAAATTCTTTTGGTGGAGCATGGGGAAGAGAAGAACTCTCCAATGAAGAATGTGATTAATTCCATCTTCGACTTCGTCACCTCCGAATGCTTATCCGCAAACAAAAGATATCCCATTCTTTTTCAAATATTGACAAATCAACACCTGTGTTTCCGCGATTTTTTCAACGAACAATGTTTGGGGTAGGGGTTGTTTTATGATTCAGTTTTACCCTCCGTTATTCGTCGTTGGTTGTTCTATTTGTGGTCAATTGTTACCACCCTAACACGAAGGGCGTGGGCCAAACAAACATATCCCGACCCACTCCTTTTTTATTCCCTTGATGATGATGGTGAAGACCCAACAATACCACCGGAGGATCGGATTGCGGCCGACAGACCACAACAGAGCAACGACGGCTAGTGATGGGATGACAGTGAAGAAACTGGCGGTGCTAGCCTACCGAATCTTTGAAAGGGTGCGACACCGCCATGCCGTGCGGAGGCGAAGGGTGCCAAAGCGAGGTCGAGTTTTGGAAGAAGGATGCGACGCCGTCGGTCCGTGTGTATGAGTAATGTAATTGCTAGGATGGGCCACAGTGGAGAGGCGAGGCGCCATCGTGCCATGTAGAGGAGCAGAACCGATGCACCATCGCATGATGGCAGATGAGTCAGGTCGGCTGGCATCATGCCGGCCACCGGCGATGTGCAGCGGCAGGCCGCTCAGTAAGCATGGAGGAGCTGGACCCAGCATGCCCCCTATGATCGTGATCCCGAACATCTTTTCTGTTTGGGAGCTAGGGGGTGCACTGGTTTCCCCTGGATGCGGCTTAGGCGGACCCTCAAGCCGCTGGGCTGTCGGGCCACTGGGCTGGACCCCGCGTGGGCCACCAGGTCGGACCCAGCATGGGCCGCTGGGCTGCCCCATTGTGTCGGGCCACCCCCTCGGACCAGTTGGGACCCATAGACCAGGTCGGACCCACAGACTGAGTCGGACCCCAGTCTGGACCTGGGTCTAGCCTGGTCAGTCTGACTGGGTCGGACCGAACCCGGACCCTCTATGGCATGTTTTCACCTTTTCGCCCATAATTTGGATACAGGTGTCCTTTCGACGAACTATCTACGGAGACGGAAAGATTAGAGCGAGACAGTTCTTTTGGAAACCCCCACTAGAGGTTTGGAAATAGTTGGGGTACGATCTGGTTGGATTGAACCAAAAATCCAACCAGGCCCCTGAGACAGAAATGCCAATAACTCATAGACTGGGCGTTCGATTAACACAATGCCTATTACGTTTGGACCCCTATGATGATGTGGACCTTTGAGATACTTCTACAAAGGACTACATGACAGTTGGAGTATCAACGTGTATCTTGTGGAGCGGATCCTCCCGGTGAAGAGCGAGTGGAGTATGGGGAACTAGTAGCAGGCTGATACTGGACGACTGCTAACCTTTCAACTCGGAGAATTTCGACTAGCCCAGTGGGCATAAACTCTATGTGACGCGACAGAACCATAGTGGGGAGAGCCTCTATGTGACGCTGAAGACCCGTGGTACTCGAAAGAAGGTTTACCTCAGCGAGCAACAAGGGGGAGCGCCTCTATGTGAGCGTGAAATTCCCACAGTGGGGAGCGCCCCTGTGTGATGTAGCAGACCCACGATACACCACAGGAGGAGTACCATAGTAGTTCAGGAAGGTGGGAAGCACCTCTATGTGATGTGGTAGGCCCACTGTACTCGATAGAGGAGGATTAAACCATCATTTGAGGTTCCGATAGTGTGACTAGAGTTTTTATTTGATACTACCCCCTAAAATAAAATCCTAGTTTCAGCTGAGTCAATGACATTTGTTTATTCCTCATGATTGAGATGGGATAATAGATAAATTAGGTATATGTATGGGATATAACAAATTAATGGTTGTACATTGATTACATACATTTTTTTATCCTTGTTTGATCTTGTGAGACTTTAAGGGTCTTGGGGTCCCTATTGAGTATCGTTATACTCACCCCTACATGGGCTATGCCCGCACCTCGTTGTTTTGGATGTAGACAATGGAAAGCATTGACTGAGGCTAAGAGAAGTAGGACTAGATGGTACCCAGAGGTGCACCACTCGGTGTGACGGTACACGGAGCGGACGGATGAACATGGAGTGATATGAGGCCATCTGTACCTACCGTTCAGGTAGGAACCCCAGAGGATGACTCAGTAGCTGCTTACTTTTAATATGTTGTACTTGAATTTCCGTTTACTTGTACTTTCTTGTTGGGCTTGTATTTTGGGCCCCTGTACTTTTCAACACGCGTTTTTGTATAGCGTTGTTTAGTGTTTTACTTATAGAGCACTCTGTTGTGTGTGTTTCTATTTACAAAGGCAATTCTTTCCAAGATTAGTGATTTAAACCTTTGGTGCTAGTCTCCAGCCCCTGGCCTATAGATGGCGGGCTTGGGGTAGTCACGATACGGGCCCCGGGGGACGGGTCTTGACAAATTGGTATCAGAGGAGGTTGGTTCTACCACAGAACATAGGACTCTGATCATTTAATTCTATGAAGCAATATTGTTAAGGGTACTAAGTGAGGTTTTTAGTTCAGGGAGTCCAGTGTTGGTGTGGGAGTCCGATTTATCCATACACCAGGACCTGGACCTCTGATTTACAACTCAATACATGAAAACACAGATTTCTTGTGTATTTTCAAATGTTTTCTTTAAGTCAAATCAACTAGGTCAGCTCACCAGGTATAATATTTTGACCGTGTCACATCTGTTTCTTTTAGGATGCCTCCCCGCTGAGCCCTGAGAGTCGTACACTCTCATAGCCCACCGAGCTATCAAGCCTCGGTGCAGGGCTATTTACTAGCGGAGACACCAGTGGTACCACTTCCCGTTGGGAAAACGATTCCTCTAGCCCTAGCAGTAGATGATGCACACTACATGAGCGCATTTCATGAGTTTCAGTGCCAGAGGCCACCCAGGTTCTGGGGAGAGATGGGCCCAGATGCATCTGAGGATTCGATGGAGGCTATGGTGAGAGTCTTCATACTAGTAGGGACACCAGTAGACTACATGGTGATCTTTGTTGTGAGTCTACTTTAGGAAGCAGTAGGGAGATGGTTGTTCCAAATGCTCTAGTTCCATGATTATGTGACACTACTCTAGATAGTCTTTGAGAGCTTGTTTTGGGATGATTTAGTTCAATCCACCCTTCGTACGGTGCAGATATAGGAGCTACTTCATTTGCAGTAGGTAGCATGACCTGTAGCTCAATAATCAACAAGGTTCACTGATCTCTTGCGATACTCCATGGATATAGTACGTGACCCATTCTTTTAGGACTATACCATCGATCAGGGGATCAGGCGAGAGATCAGGGCATCGATGATCTCCCTCAACATCCTGACGCAGGAGGGGGTGTTAGAGAGAGCCCTCCTAGTGGAGAGTTTCCTTGCTGAGCAATCACCAGCAGTGAGACCCACTCCTAGTCAACATGCAGTGGAGTTATCTGCAACTGTTAGTAGATAGATGACGTAGAGGTCCAAGATGAATAGACCCATGGGTGGACAACTGTAGGTCTCAGGATCTGCTGTGCCTAGCACCCATGGTAGTGACTTACCATCCAGGATCAGACAGTGTTACTCATGCGGCGGGTATGGTCACATGTATTGTGACTCTCGGACCCATTGTTCAGATGATCAGTAGATATTTTAGGGACATCCCAGGTAGGGGAAGAGCTTCGGTCGTGGAATTCCGCAGGGCACAGGAGGAATTCGCAGAAGAGATGGTGAAGCAACTAGTGGTGGACGACATTTCTAGGTGTTTCCACCACCACCACCATAAGTTCCACCCCAACCGCAGAGAGCGGGTAGACAGGGGAGTGCTCTACTTCAAGCAGCTGAGGCATACGACCATGGCGCTCTGGAGATGAGTCGAGGTATGATATTTGTCTACTTCACCTTAGCTGCAGTTGTTATAGAAAGACGTTCCAGTCATTTTTTCATTGCCACTGCCCTCTTTTGGAGATTGGAGATTGAAACAGAGTCGTTGGATTGATACTTATGGGTAGAGACTCCTATGGGAGTAGAATCGATTATTACATAATGGTACTGGTAGTGTGAGCTTACTCTAGGAGGTGAGAGCTTCGGCTGGGATCTCCTCGTAGCGGCGTCAAGGCATTACAACGACATATTGGGTATGGACTAGTTATCTACAGTCCATGTTCAGATTGACTATATTAGGAATAAAGTACGGTGTGTCTGCATGGATGGGACCAGGTTCACCTGCACTAGTGAGAAGGGAACCTTTGCATCACATGATAGAATTACTTGGAGGAGGGTTCAGCCGATCACTCACCAGTGGGCTTTCCTTACCCTTATAATAGTGGATGTGGAGAGTCCAACATATCATGTAGTGGTGTACCATTATATATATTTCTTCCCTGAAAATGTTCCAGGACTACCTCTTCATAGAGAGGTGGAATTAAACATTGACCTGTACCCCGGGACGGTACTGATATCTTCTCCCACATATTGGATGGGTCCTGCAGAGCTTCGCGAGCTGGGGGTAAAGCTAGAGGACTTGGAAGGGAATGGATTATTCCGGACCAGTGTTCCTCATTGGGGTGCCTGATTTTGTTCTCCATGAAGGCGGATTGGAGCTTGAGGCTCTATGTCGGCTACCGTCGCCTGAACCAGGGGGCCGTGAAGAACAAGTACCATCTTCTGAGGATTTACGACCTCATTGATCAGCTCAAGGGATAAAGATGGTTCGCATAGATAGACCTCATATCAGGATATCACTAGCACAGAGTTCGAGATGAGGATGTGAAGAAGAAGGCCATCAGGTTTTGGTACGACCACTACGAGTTCATGGATATGCCCTTCGGCGTAACCAACTCTCCAACACTGTTCAAGTGTCTCATGAATAGGATATTACCTCCTTACCTTTATCACTTGTCATGGTCTTCATCAACGACATTTTGATCTACTCGACTACTGAGGTGGAGAATGCCTACCATTTATAGGTAGTACTAGATAGACTCTGAGAGCACCAGCTTTATGGTATGCTCTCGAAGTGCCAGTTTTGGATTTGAGAGTTTCACTTCTTGGGACATGTCATCTTAGAGGCAGGAGTTGTAGTAGATCCAGTGAAGATTGATGAAGTACTTACTTGGGAGACACCCAGGAGTGTGATAGAGGAATGGAGTTTCTTAGGCTTGGATGGATATTATTGGAGATTCGTTCTGGACTTCTCCGGAGTTGCAGTGCCACTATCATCCTAGATGAAGAAGGGGAAACCCTATGTGTGGTCGGAGACATGCTAGCAGATCTTTCAGGAGATGAGGCAGAGGATGAATAGTTCCCCCATCTTGAGGCTTCTATAAAAATTCTTATGGTACATTGTCTACTACAACGCATCAGGGACTGGATTCGGGTGTGTCTTGTTGTATGAGCAAGCTGTGATCGCATATGGCTGTCAACAGCTGAGAAAACATGAGAACAACAATGCTACCCATGACCAAGATTTAGTAGTAGTGGTCTTTGCCTTGATGATGTGGAGGCACTATCTAATGGGTGATAATCTTACCATGTACTCTGATAACAAGATTCTCTGGTATATATTCTCTCAGAAGGACCTGAACTTGAGATAGTAGTAATGGCTAGAGTTTCTCCCGGACTGTGACATCGATATAGTATATAATCCTAGGAAGGGGAATTTTTTTACTGATGCACCCAGTAGGAGATCTGGTATACAGCTGATAGGGGAGGCGAAAAAGAAGCTGGCTAACATACAAATATCTTTTGTGGATAGGGATGGAGCAGCCTGTCAACAGTCTCTTATAGTCAATCCTACACTTCTATAGTGAGTCAAGGAGGTGCATTGTGGAGACACTGACAGTAAGACCCGACATGCTCAGATATCCACAGGGCAGGCACCTGATGGATTTTCTGATGGTGGGGAGCACGTCATCCTCTTCAGAGGACATAATATGTTTCTAGTGTCACTTCAGGAGGAAGTGTTGAGGGAATTCCACACTTCCCCAATAGGGGTACATCCAGTTGTGGCAAAGATGTATGAGAACATCAGACGACCACACTGGTGGCCAGGTATAAAGAAGATGGTAGCAGAGTTTTTCCCTCGGTGCCTCACTTGTCAGCATGTGAAGGCAGAGCACCAGGTACCAGCAGGCTGGGTTCAACCATTAGAGGTCCCAGAGTGGAAGAGGGATGGGATATCCATGGTCTTCGTGATGGGTCTTCCATGTACATCCAAGAGTCATTATTCGATATGGGTGATCATTGACCGACTCACCAAGTTGGCCCACTTCTTAATGATCAGAGAGCAGGGCTCAGTAGAGAACTTGGGACGCCTCTATGTGCAGGATATTGTGAGTTTACATTGAGTACCTTATTATATTGTCTCTGATCGTGACACATGGTTTACTTCCCGACAATGGAAGGTGTTGGAGGAGGCTTTTGGGACACATATTCTCTTGAGCACCTCCTTCCATCCTCAGACAGATGGCCAGACTGAGCGGACCATCCATACCCTCGAGGACATGCTCCGTGCTTGTGTCCTGGAGTTTGGTCATAGGTGGGAGGATCACTTAACCATTGTATAGTTTTCCTACAACAAAAGCTATAACAATACCATCGGAAAGGAACCTTTTGAGGCCTTGTATGGTTGACCTTGCAGATCACCATTATGCTAGACTGACCAAGGGGACTCAGCACTAGTGGGACCAGAGATGGTACGGGCTACCATAGAGAAGTTTCAGATCATCCAACAGCGGAGGAAAACTACACAGAGAGGACAAAAGTCATATGTAGACAGAAGGCAGACACATGTGGAGTTCGAGGATCGCGACGACATCTTCCTATGGTTCTCACCTTGACTAGGTATTCGTTGTTTTGGACGAGGCAGTTAGCCTTCTCCGTGATTTATCGGACCTTTCCATGTCCTCTACATAGTAGGGGAGGTGGATTACCACTTAGCTCTTCCACCACAGATGCACCGAGTGCACAATATCATTCATTTATCTCAGCCGAGGAGATATGTGCATGACCCATCCCACATCATCAAACATGGAGATATGGACATCGATGATGGGTAGACATTCATGGAGGTTCTAGTGTAGATTGAGGATCGATAGGAGAAGGTCAAACATGGATTGTTTTTATCTCTGGTGTGTTTTCTCTGGCATCACGGGAACCTCCAGGAGAGCACATTGGGGCGGGCGACTTAAATGTGCCCTCAGTACCCCCATTTATTCCCTTAGTTCGAGTTGTTGCATATGAGGACATAAAGCCCTGATTTGGTGAGAATTTAAAGACCCAAAATTGATATGGAAATTTGTATCATAATTCATGGGAATTTTAAGAGTCCATTAAAATTTACGGCACATTATTCCAAGGCATGGTGTTCCCAGAATCAATTTCTGATGTTTTGTTCAGGTACGTTCAGTAAACGTACGAGCATGAATTTATAACTTTTGAACCATTTTTCAGAACTGAAATCCAAGGGCACTTTTAGACTCGTAGCGCTGGTATTCTCTTAAGAGGAATTTCACCTCAACTGTAGTCAGTCGAGAATGAAACATAGTTTTTGAGTTTTTAGGAAAAATTTTAATAAAAATAAGTGTGAAGATTATTTTCTTTATTGGTGGTTAAAACATCTAAGGGGTGGATTGAGGTAGAGGCCACTACACCATAATCTCCCAAGAGAGGTTATGGTGGTGGGTCCCACCTATACATAACCTCCCTTGGGAGGATATCTTTGGTGGGGACCACCTAGGCTTGTAACCCTAGAAACCGCAATTTATGTGGGGAGAACCCTTGAACTTCCCTCCTTATGTGCCAAACCCCCCTAAATTAATTAATCTAACCCTTTCAAATAATTAATTGAACCCGTATGAATTCTTGTGAATTTTTGGGGCCACTAATTAAATAATGGATTTACTTAATCCATTATTTTTTGTTGTCCACATTCTTTTTGTAGAGCTTGGAGAGGTAAAGAACTCTCCAATGAAGAATGCAAAGAATGTCGTTTTCCACTTTGTCACCTCTGAACACATCTTCGCCAATGATGGATATCATCTTCTTTTTCTAACATTTAAGAATCTATGCATGACTTTCCGCGACTTCATCAACGAACAACATTCGAGGTAGGGGTTGTTTTATGATTGAGTTTTACCCTACGTTCTTCATCATGGGTTTTGCCCTTTGAGGCTGATTGTTACCACCCTGTCACGGAGGGCACGTGATGAACAAACATGGCCAAACCCCCCTCTATTTTTCTTCCCATGATGACTATGTTTGTGGTGCAACAATACCACCGAAGAAGTGGACTACGGCCGATGGACTGTAAGAACCCGGAACATCTTTTCAGGTATGTTTTTTCCTTTCTAGTCATTTTTGAGAAAAAAATGAGTTTCTGGAAATTTTTAAAGTACAAACAGTGTACTTTATGTGTACACACCATGTACTCCTTTTCTACTTGAGACCGTGTGTTGGCCATGTCCGGACCACACACATTGTTTGTAGGGTAGAAGTGGAGGCCGCTTAAAGAGGATTATGGAAAAGCTGAGTACACGTCGTGAAATTCAGAAGTACATGTTGTGTATTTTTTTTTCATTAAATGGACCAAGGTCGTTCCCCATCGACCAAACCGTCTTCATCTCCAAGTTCTTTGACCGAGATTGTTCCATACGGCCACAGATCTTCTCCAAGCCTCTTAGCCTCCATCTGTTCTCCAAATCGATTGACGTCGATTGCGTTGGGACTGATGTGGTAATCTCTCTCTTCTCCTAGAGCTTTGATTCCCAATTCCTCTTACTTATCAAGTTATTAGGTGTTGATTGTTTTGTGCATTTTCATAGATCTAAACAATTCTAAGGAGAATAAAGCCTCTTGGTTCAATTATATCGATCTCTCAGGATCGAGGTAAGTGGTTTTTTCCATACGTTGAATGTCTTTGAGTTTTTGGTGAAAAGGTGTCGGATAACCATGTATCAGGTATATCGGGTTAGGGTTTTGATCTTCTATTGTTATCTCCGATAGACTCCATGTATTCTTGAGATTATTAGATGATTAATAATTTCTTGTTACCATGTTTGAGGATCACCCCTTGGGTGTTTCAATTGTTTTGGATCTTTATCGACGTTTGGCTTATGTTGCCTGAAAGGCAGACCTTGTTTCATTGCTTGCTTGCCTTGATATAGTTGATATCATGTATTGTCTAATATTTATATGATTCGGATGCATTGTAACTATTATCCAAGTATTTTTTTGAGCATACCTTGGGTTTCTAAAAGTCTGTTATGCATGACTTCACTACTAAGGGTTCTGGGAACATGGGGTGGTAACTAAAAGGGGAATTGACAATTACGGCTTCCCTATAGAGTCTGTTATATTTTAGTATCATTCATATGACCTATGGGAATGGGAATTTGTGCTTCCTTAGTGTGTCATTAGTTATGTGTCAAGACTATAGGGGGAATTAGAAGTAAGTGCTTTCTCAGAGATTTTATAGCTATCGTTGCAAGACCGTAGCAGAATTGTCGGTGTGAGCTCCCCAGAGTGTTTGTGCCTTTGTATGTTTACTTGACTAGAAATTTCTGCTAGTGTGAGCCTCCCAAAGAGTGACATTGAATGTTGTTTGGTTGGTTGTGATGAGTCCACCAATCCGAAGAACATGCTTGAGTTTTGTACTGTTTGCTGTTTTAGTAGTCTGCTGAGATACCTATTGTGTTACTTTCTATGCTTTGATAATATCGAGATGTTTTGATAGATTTATTTGTTGATAATTTAATGAGTGAATTAAAATAATAAATAAATGTTAATGGATATTTTTAGGATTGTTTTCTATAGTGTACTTCAGTTTCTCTAATGCATTTATTTCCATTACTTTTGCTATATTTCTCACGGACAGTAGAGTGCAGATATTTTGGTGATTTCCTACTAGGATTAGTCTGACATCTTGTTTGGGTCCTTCTTTTTGACCCAGACAGATTATATGGTTGTAGGTGTGGAAATGTAGTGTGTCCCCACTAATTCATGTATACGATTTCTGGTTGGAGCGGGAGAGCATAGGACCGAGCCTAGGCTTGCGATGCTGCTAGAGTTGCTATTACTTTTAGTACTTTGTTCACAGTTTTACTTCAGCACGTTGTTGTATTTTCTTCTTTCCATAGATACTTGTACTTGCTGCATCGTTTTCATCATTATTATACTATGTATTTCTCCTGCTATTTAGTTTTATTTTTTGTATGATGTTTACTTCATCTTTTATTGAATATTATTTCCTTTCGTTGTATACCTTACCAAATGATGGCATATTTTCCCAAATGAGTCACCAAGGCCCTCACTGCTAGCCGGCTGCCTCTGGTGCTTGGGGAAACACACATGAGGTCATGTGGAAAACCGGGTATGGGGCACCAGATGAGTGGCTCCGGATCTGGGTTGTTAAAAAGTTATACCAGAGGAGTTTCTTTCCTTTTCTATTGACATACTATTTTGCAACATTAGACGGGGATATGAAAAATTGGGTAGATTGTAAATATTTGTGCACGAGGGATCTAGAACCCATGTATGGGGAAAATATATATTACCTCAAATATTGAAATTTTCGTGTTTTTCAAATGTTACAGTTTTATTGATATCACTGTTGGGTGTTGCACTTGTTTTGTGTTGTTACTGTTTATATGATTGTGGTTCTATTTTGTTGAAACCCGATGAGATGAGGATATTCTATCTCATGCATCATATAGGAACTTGTTAGAAAATAACAAGTCAAGAATATTTCCATTACATCTAAGTTGCATTAGAAATTCCATGCTGTTGTGATAGAATTTTTGATAGACGATGCATGTTGTTGTGAGAGTTGTTGTGATACAATACCTTCTATGTTGATAGGGTATCACTTGTTTAGAGCTTCTTTATCATGGACGCCAATCGTTGGACATAGAGGTTTTATGGGCCCTCGGGGATCGGAACTTATTGGGTCGTGAGTTTGTTATATAGTTTAATTGTTATATGCATGGTTATGATTCCAATATTTGATTCATGGGGAGTTTCGGCCCCCACAGATCGGAATTTGGCACCTTAACACTGGTTTTTTTTTGAGTTTTCTGGGCTATGGTTCTGTTATAGGGTTAATGTCCAGAAAAACCCAGAATACACGGTGTCTACTTTCAGAATAAACGCCATGTAGTTTTTAGTCATGTCACTAATCATGTGTGTAAGGGCACTGGGTCCTGGAAAAATCTTGTAGGAACACACCGTGTACCCGCTTAGCACACCGTGTAGTCTGGAATAGGTATCCGGTTGTGTCACAAACAACACGGGCTGGGGTTTTTCATCATGCGCATGAAGTGTCCCTTGGGAACACGCCATGTATAGTTTACCATGTATCCGGCCGTGTAGCCAATGGCATGGTTTGGTGTTATCCCTATGTGTACACGTTGTGTCTATATGGAACTTACCGTGTAGTGTCGACCATGTGTCAGGCCATGTGACTAACAACACGGGCCAATTAAGGCATGTGAATTACTCAATGTGTATCCTTTGACACGCCGTGTTGTAGTGGTCAGTGTACCAGTCTGTGTGGCTAATGACACGGACATGGGAGAAATCTTAAGAAACACGCCGTATAGCGGACAAGCACGCCATATAGTTTCCTATTGGGATAGTCCGTATTCCTAGCCGTGTAGAAGTGAATGGGCATGGAGAAATGGGTTAGTACACACCATGTAGTTTAAGAACATGTTGTGTAGCCGAGTGGTTTACATATCCATATATGACCAATGTTCACGCCTTGGGTAAACTTTTATGAAACACGCAGTGTAGTAGTACTACACGCTGTGTAGTCATGTTTTCCCAAATTTTAAGGGTTTTACCTCCCGTTTCATTTTACTCTCTTATATTGATAATGTGTTCATCGTTAATGAAGGTGTTTTTTATCTTTAAGACCTATGGCTCCAAGACGTCCTCCTGTTTCATGTCAGGGACCGGGCAGTGACCCTACGCCAGATACGACAGATCAGGGACTACCAGTAGTTCCGCATATCATTCCAGAAATGGAACCTACAGTTATTCTAGAAACTGGGGTCAACACTCAGTTCAGAGAGTGTTTCATGAGAATCATGTAGACCTTCCAGGGAGCTCAGCATCCTACCCCGACTAAGGTAGAGCTGACGCGGGTTTTTCAGCAGAAGCATCCTCCCACATTCTTAGGTGATGGGGGACTGCAGGCTACGATGTCCTGGATAGAAGCCATGTATCCATATTCGAGCATCTTGAGAAACCTATGGATAGGAGAATGAAACTCGCGACTTATATTCTGTGAGATTCCACCACGAGATGGTGGGATGTGGTTTCGCAGATAGGGAACCAACATGTTATGGCTTGGGGTGAGTTTCAGCGTATGTTCTACGACTATTTCTACATAGCGACGCTGAGGGATGACTGAGCCAGGGAGTTCATGAGCATGCAACTAGGTACTATCTCAGTTATGGAGTATTCCTCCCGCATCACTTAGTTACAATGTAACAGACCCGATATGGGGAATGAAGAGCAGTTTTTAGGAAAGAAGTTTGAGGAAGGACTTAGACCAGATATCCGATCATAGGTGAATGTCATTGAGTTGACTTCTATTACCTGATCGTCAATTAGTCACTCATCACCAAAATGAACCTGAGGGAGACTAGAGCTGTGAACCAGGGTGGTTCAGCATCTAGGGCTGATTCATTTCAAGCAGACAACAGGAAGTGCCACCGAGAGTCTACACGAGGTGATCCGAGTAGGAGAGTCGTCCCTTCTGGTAGACGAGATCATTCTTTTGGTACCTAAGTGGTGTGTAATCATTGTAGAAGAAGTTGATAGATGAATCCTCAGTTCCCTAGAGACCCTTTGGTGTGCCGATTATTGTGGAAATATGGGTCATCTTTAGTGTTTCTGCAAGGTCCCCATCTGGAATCTAGTGAAGGAGGATAAATTTCAACTCCGCATACGGAATCAGGACTTCCAGTTCCGCAGCAGACTGGGGGCTGGAGTTCATCAGGTCATTCAGGCCAGGATAGAGGTCATGGACAAAGTGGCCAGGCTCAGATATGAGCTGTATAGTGATATTAGGCTACTACGTAGGGCCGAGGTACATGCAAGACTTTTGCTGTAGAGTAGGTTCATCAAGAGCAGGATCCCAGACATTCTACTATTCGAGGTATGATCTTAGTAGCCTCAGTTTTATCTTCATCTCTTTTCGATACTCGTTCATTTTATATCATTATCTCTATATTTTTCATGGAGTGCATTGGGCTCTGTATCTTTTCATCTGCTGACATGTTAACCCTTGACATTCCATTGGGAACAAGGAAATCTAGTGTATTTTAGTGTAAAAAATGCCCTATTGAGGTTGTAGAGTGTCACTTCTTATGGGATCTCTATATCCTAGATATGATAGGATATGATGTCATTCTCGGTCTGGACTGGTTGGTACCCTTCTAGGCAGTTGTCTATCACTATCTCCACAGGGTGAGTTTCGTATCAACAGACGGTGGGTCCTTTCTTCATAGAGGCAAGTGGGATTTCCAAGCATGTAGAGATGGACCCGAGCATCATGGGCAAGGAGGAGTTACAACCTAGATTTCTAGTCTATATATGGATGACTAGGGGACTTCACAGTTAGGCTTTCCTCCAATGGTAGATCATTTCAGGGATTTATTTCTAGAAGAATTTTCAGGTTTTCCTTCAGAGTGCGAGGTAGACTTCTCAATATAGCTCATGCCCGGAGCAGTACTTGTGTCCATTCCTCCTTATAGGATGGCTAAATCTGAGTTGTATGAGCTCAAGAAGTAGTTAGAGGAGTTTTAGGAAAATGGTTTCCTCCGACCCAGCACTTCTTCATGGGGTTTTCCTGTCTTGTGTGTGAAGATGGTGAATGGAACCCATCATCTTTGTGTGGATTATCAGAAGCTGAACCAGAAAATGGTCAAGAACTGAGATCCCTTTCCGAGGATAGATGAACTCCTTGACCATCTTCATGGATCCTAGGTGTTCTTGAAGATTGACTTAAGGTCCAGTTATCATCATTTACGCGTTACACTATCAGAAATACCTCTTACAGCCTTCAAGAGCAGGTATGGTCTATACGAGTATACAGTCATGTTGTTCGGTCTCACGAACACACCACCAATCTTCATGGCACTGATGAACATAGTTTTCCATCATTACATTTATTCCTTCATGTTGGTTTTCGTGGACGACATCTTGGTGTATTCTCACACTTGATGTGACCATGCTACCCATCTTGAGATATTTTTGAGTACACTGAGGGAGCATCAGTTATATGCTAAGCTCTCAATATGAAAATTATGGAGGGACGAGATTCACTTCCTGGGTCATGTCATATCATAGACAGGAGTATCAGTAGACCCAGAGAAGGTGAGAGCAGTAATTACATGGGAGAAGCTGAAGAATGTCTTCATGGTACGAAGTATCTTAGGGATGGCTGGTAACTACATATGGTTTATACAGGACTTCTCACGCTTATTAGTGCCATTTATAGGCATGAATAAAAAAGGGGGTGATGTTTTTTTGGTCAGAATCATGTGATTCATCCTTCCATGATCTGAAAGAGAGATTGAATTCAACACTAATTCTAGTTTTTCCAGAGCCGGGAAAGAGTTATACAGTTTTGGGTGATGCATCTGGCATCAGGAATGGAGAAGTGCTTATGAAGGAGGATCATGTTGTTGCATACGAATCTCGACAGTTGAGGCCACATGAGGGGAACTATCCTACGCACAACCTGGAGTTGGCTGCAGTTGTTCATTTCTTGCGTTGTTAGAGGCATTATCTCCTGGGAGTTCATTTTGTGGTATATAATGACCACAAGATCCTCAAATACATCTTTACGCAGCGTGACCTGAATCTGAGTCAATGGAGGTGGGTTGAGTACCTACAGTATTTTGATTTCGAGCCTACCAATACACCTAAGAAAGGAAATGCAGTGGTTGATGTACTAAGAAGGAGGACTCAAATACAAAGAAATTCAGGAGGCTCGCAGTGAGTGGAAGCTTATGGATCTGTTCTCTGAGATGCATTTGGAAATGCACAATAGATAGGGTCAGACATTCCTATCTTCTGTAGTTGTTATATTTATGCTTCATGACCGAGTTCGGATGAGGAAGTTGTCATATTCTAAATGCCTAGTCTTATAGGAAAGCGTGTCAGGAGAGGTCCCTCTTCCTGGATGGACCATTGGTGAGGATGAGATCTTGGGTTTCCACGGACGCATATGGGTGCCAGCAGATATACGCGAGGAGCTGATGCAAGACTTTCATTCCTTAGTCTGGGCAGTTCATCCTAGTATAACCAAGATGTATCGTGATCTACACCGCTAGTATTGGTGGCCAGGTATGAAGAGATATGTTTCTGGTTTTATCATGAGATGTTCCACCTATCAGCAGGTGAATGTGGGACATTAGTGTCCGGAAGGGCTTTTAAAGCAGTTACCCATTCCCGAGTGGAAGTGGAATGATGTTGCGATGAAATTCATGATAGGGATATCGTGATCACGAAGAGGGAATGATGTTATATGTGTTGTCATTTATAGGCTCACGAAGGTTTCTCACTTCTCACCGATTAAGGAGACATTCGATGTTGATGATCTTGGATGGTTGTACATTCGTGAGATTGTACATTTTCATGGGGTTCTGAGTACTATCATTTCAGATAGGGACGCCCACTTGTCATCACATTTCTAGAAAGGGATACAGAGGTATTTCGGTACACAGGTACTTCTGAGTACAACTTACCATCCTCAAATAGATGGACAGTCAGAGCGCACGATCCAGGTGCTTGAGGATATGATCCGAGCATGCATTCTAGACATTGGAGGTTCATTGGAGAATCATATTTCTCTTGTGGATTTTTCCTATAACAACAGTTTTCAGGGGACTATTCAGATGGCACCTTAAGAGGCATTGTACGGTAGGCCATGCCGATCCCCATTGTGATGGCTATAGGTAGGATAGGTAGCTTTGCTGGGACCTCATCTTGTTCAGGAGATGTCAGAGCAAATAGAGTTGATTCGGAGGAGGATGGCTACAACACAGTCTTGAAAGAAGTCTTATACCGATCAGCGAATACGACCTTTGGAGTTCAAGGTCTGAGATTAGGTTTTCATACGTGTTTCCCCGAGGTTGGGACACAAGAGGATCAGGAGATAGGGTATGATTTTACTGAGATACATCGGGCCATTTGAGGTTCTGGAGAGAGTTAGGCCAGTTGCTTATAGGTTGCAGTTACCTCAGAGATATCAGGCTATGCACAACATATTCCTTGTTTCTCAGCTTCGATGCTATTTCTCAGACATGTCCCATGTTTTTTCAACCCATGTAGGTTGAGCTAGAACAGGATGTATCATTCATGGAGAATCCTATCAGGATTGTTGATCGCAGTGAAAGGGTACTCTGTGGCCACTCCTTTCCTTTGGTACGGGTGTTATGGCAGCACGACCATGTATAGGATGAGACGTGGGAGAGGGAGGCCGATATGTGATCACAGTGGCATTAGTTGTTCGAGGTTTCTTCATCACTACGTTGTTAGGGAAATTCGGGGATGAATTTATTTATGGGGGTAGTTTGTAATAACTTGAATAGTCTTTTCAAGTAAGTTTTTCCCTTTATGGTCATTTTGGGGAAAAAGAGGAGTTTCTAGAAATTTGTGAAGTACATGTCATGTACTTTATGAGTACACATCGTGTACTCCATTTCCACTCAACACCGTGTGCTGGCCGTGTCCAGACCTCACACACTATGTGTAGGAGAGATGTGGAGGACTCTTAAAGCAGGGTACATAAAATAAGAGTACACGCCGTGTACTTCAGAAGTACACGCTGTGTATTTTCATTTTTTTCATTAAATGGACCGGGGTCACTCCCCATTGACTGAACCATCTTCTTCTACATGTTCTTCAACCGAGGGCATTCTGTACGGCCACGGATCATCTCCGAGCATCCTAGCCTCTGTTCGTTCTCTGAATCAACCGTCGTCGATTGTGTTAAGACCGCAGCGGTAAAATCTCTCTTCTCCTAGACTTTTGTTTCCCAATTCATCTTCCATCTCATGTTATCGGGGTTTGATAGTTTTGTGAATTTTCCTAGATCTACACCATTATAAGGAGAATCATGAATCCTGGTTCAAGTATATCGATCTTTTAGGATAGAGGTTGGTGGTTTGTTTCCCTAAGTTGATTGTCTTTGTGTTTTTGGTGCAAAAGTTCCAGATACCCATGTATCAGGTATCTCGGGTAAGGGTTTTGATCATGTATTGTTATATGCCTTAGAATTCATGTATTATTGAGATTATTAGATGATTAATAATTGATTGTTATCATGTTTTAGGATCACCCTTTGGGTGTTTCCCTTATTTTGGTTGTTTATCACCAATTGGCATTGGTTGCCTATAAGGCAGACCTTGTTGCATTGCTTTCTTGACTTGATATAGTTTATTGTATGTATTTCCTACTGTTTATATTCTTTTGATTCATTGTAGCTATTATAAAAGTAGTTTGTTGAGCTTACCATGGGCTTCTAAAAGTCCATTACGCACGACTACACTACTTAGGGTTGTGGGTACCTGGTGTGGTAGACTAGATAGATAATTGATGATTAGGGCTTCCCTAGAGAGTCTATTATATTTTAGTATCATTCTCAAGACCTATGGGAATGTGACATTGTGCTTCCTAAGAGTTTCCTTAGTTACGTATCGATATTATAGGTGGAATTAGACATAAGTGCTTCCTCGGAGAGTCTATAGCTATCGTTTCAAGACCGCATGAGAATTGATGGTTAGAGCTTCCAAGAGTGTATGTTCCTTTGTTTGTTTACTTGAATAGAGGGGTCTACCAGTGTGATCCACCCAGAGAGTCACCTTGAATATTGTTTGGTTGGTTTTGATGAGTCCACCAAGTTGAAGAACAAGCTTGAGATTTGTACTGTTTGCTGTTTAGTTAGTCAAATGAGATACCTATTGTGTTACTTTCTATTCTTTGAGAATATTAAGCTGTTTTTCTATATTCATTGGATGATAATTAAATGAGTGAATTAAATTAATAAATAAATGGCAATGAAGATTTCTGGGACTGTTTACTCTAGTGTACTTTTGTTTCTATGTGGCATTTATTTCCATTAGTTTTTCTATATTGCTCACTGATAGTAGGGCGCAGATCTTGTGGTGATTACCTACTGGGATTAGTCTCACACCCTTTTTGGGTCCTGCTTTTTGTCCCAAACAGGTTATATGTTTTCTGTTGTTGATAGGGATTGTGGCCCTTCTACTTCAGGTATGTGACTGCTGGTTGGAGCTGGAGAGCATAGGACCGATCCTAGGCTTGTAATGTTGCTGGAGTTGTTGTTACTTTTAGAAATTTGTTCTCAGTTGTATTTCATCATGTTGTTGTTTTTTCTTATTTCCTAAGATACTTTTACTTGCCGCATCATTTTCATCATTATTATACTATGCATTGTTTCTGTTATTTAGTTTTAGTTGTTGAATTCTGTTTACTGCTTCCGCTATTGACTGTTATTTCCTTTCTTTGTATACCTTACCAAATGAGGAAATAGTTTCCCCAATGACTCACCAAGGACCTCACTACTAGTCGGTAGCCTCTTCGGTTTTGGGAAACACGCATGAGGTTATGTGGAGAACCGGGTACGGGGCACCAGTTGAGTGGCTCTGGATCCGGGTCTTTTCACGGAATGTGGTGGAGCAACGGTGGCCGGTGATGGGCAGACCATGAAGAAACTGACAGTGCAAGGCCGACGGATCATCAAAAGGGCACGACACCACCAATCCATGTGGATAAGAAGGGGGCCGCGACCATGTTGGGCCACTGCGGAGGGGCGCAGCGCCGGCGCGACGCGTGGAGGAGGAGAGCGGGCGCAAGGGAGGGCCACGGCGGATGGGCGTGACGCCGTCATCCTGGACGGATGTGGAGAACTGCAGTGTCATCGCACTGCGTTGGAGGAGCCAGGAAGGCCAGCATCGGGCCAGCCGCTGGTGATGCGGAGCAGTCGGCCGCTCGTCCAGCCGGGAGGAGTGGGACTCAGTGGGTCCCACGTGATCTGGACTGCTTCCATGTGGCGTCGGTTTGGGTTCCAACCCGAAATGCTCTACTGTTCGGGATATAGAGGTGTACGGTTTCCCCCTAAAAGTGGCTTAGGTGGACTCACGAGCTTCTAGGCCGCTCAGACTGACCCAGCACAGGCCGTCGGCCCGGACCCAGCCCATGCCTCCGGGCCACCACCTCGGGACGGGCCACCCCCTCGAAATGAGCCTCCCCCACGGGCCGGGCCGCCCACTCGGGTCAGGCCGTGCCCTCGGGCCGAGATGGACCCATGGACCTATACAGACCCACGGACTAGGTCGGACCGACTGGTTCGGACCGGACCTTCACCCGCTATGGCCTGTTTTCGCCTTTATGCCCAAAATTTGGGTTACGAGTGTCTGATCGACGAACCATCTACGACGATGGAAATATTAGAATGAGTAGGTTCTTTTGGAATAACCATATTTTGGTTTGTACATGTTTGGGCTATGGTCGGGTTGGTTTGAACCTAAGATCTAACCGGGCCCCCTAGACGGAAATTCCAATAACTCACAGACATGCCGTCTGATTGACGTGCCGTCTGTTGTGTTGAAACCCCTATGATGAGGCAGACCTTTGAGATACTTCTACACGGGACTATGTGATCATTGGAGTACTGACTTGTAGCTTTCGGAGTAGATCTTCCTAGAGATGATCGAGCATAGTACGGGGACCTAGTAGTTGGCTGATACCTGACGACTGATGAACTTTCAACTCGAAGGGTTTTGACTAGCCCAGTGGGGAGCACCTCTGTGTGATGCGGTAGACCCACAATGGGGGAGCGCCTCTGTGTGACGTGATAGACCCAAGGTACTCAACGGGAGGAGTATCTCAGCAAGCTACGATGGGGAGCCCCTCTGTGTGAGCGTATCATACCTATAGTGGGGAGTGCCTCTGTGTGACGTAGTAGACCCACGGTACTCGACAGGAGGATTATCACAGAATTCAAGGAAGGTGGGAAGCGCCTCTAAGTGACACAGCAGTCCCACTGTACATGATATAGGAGGAGTGCACCATCAGTTGAGGTTCCAACATTGTGACTAGGGTTGTTACTTGATACTACCCTCTAGAATAAAATCCTAGTTTGAGTTGAGTCAATGACTTTTTTGTTTTTCTCATGATTGAGATGGGTTACTAGATAACTTAGGTATATGTATGGTCATATACCTAAGTAATGGTTATCTGTTGATTACATACATTGTGGTTTATAATTTTTTGATTTTGTGAGAACTTGAGGGTTTCGGGGTCCCTACTAAGTATCATTATACTCAGCCCTACAAGGGATATTTCAACATCTTGTTGTGTAGGATTTTGATGACAAAAAACATTGACTGAGGAAAATAAAAAGAATGTTTGTGCGGTACAAAGAGGTCAACCACTCGGTGTGACGGTATAGCGAGCGGAAAGATGGATGTGGAGTTCCAGGAGGCCATATGTACCTACCTTTCAGGTAGGAACCCCGAAGGAAGGCCCAGTAGCTGCTTAAATTTCTTCATTTGTACTTGCATTTTAGTTGTACTAGTACATTCCTATTGGGCATGTATTTCTGGCCCCTTTACATTTCAAAAATATTTTGTATACATCTTTGTTTAGTGTATTACATCCAGCGTACTCTGTTGTGTGTGTTTCAGTTTATAATGTTAATGCCATTCCAGTTTAGGGATTTACGCCTTCGGTGCTAGTCGTCTTCCCCTGACCTATGGAAGGCGGGCTTGTGTTTGTCATGATACATGCCCCGGGGGACGGGTCGTGACACGTAAATTACCACATATTACATTTTAAAATTATTATTAATATTATGTGGGATAAACTTAACTGATTAATAAGATCATGAAAATATTTATGGATGCGAAATTTTAATATAGTTCTATCTTGCATACTTGTTAATGCATTTAATTATGTGATCGAGATAATACATCCATAATGAATAACCAAGTAGCTAACATAAATAATGTAAAGGGTACCATCATGAAATTTTTGAATGTTTATTTTATCTTGTGGTTGATAATGTAACCCTGAACTACGGGAGAAACACCATGAGCGTTTTATGGTACGGGTTTATAGCTTCCACTAGTCCCCCATTTTATCTCCTTGGATTGGATTTGCCTCAGCTCTTAACATGAACCGCCTCCACTAGAATGGGAGCTTCATCCATTAAATATGATTTGAATTCACACACATGTTAGGGGTACAATATAGTATACATTAATGAATCCATTGAAATGTAGGACCTATATGTTAATGTGGTGAAGCCATGCATGCCAAATTTTTTAATTTAACAAATAAATTAAAATCAAACCAATAACATGAAAAGGTATGGTCTATCTCATTATCATCCAAAAACATGCAATGAAATACGTATTTAATATAACTAGAATTCAACCATGTAATCGTTATTATTAAGACAAATCATGCTCGAATTTAATAATTAATACATTAAATTAATCAATACTTTTAACATAATCTTTTTTTTTGAATTTCCATGAGATTATTATCCATTATAATTTTAAATAAATAAATTAAATAATTTTAAATTAATTGTGTACATAACATGTACAATAGAGGCAACCCATTGAATACCCCTGCAAAGCTACCCAACAAGTATTATACTTGTATAAGCATTATTCTTTGTGACATGTTTCATGAAGTCAAAATTATTATTACAATACAACTAATAAAAGATGTGAAGATCGTTGAAGATTAAGTATATGATATATATATATATATATGTATATATACATATATCAAACACCTATCATAGGTTCTGTCTCAGATTTATGACAACATAAAGGTACATGTCTCAAGGGTAACATAATATAACAATAATTTTTTTAAATCTATGTAATATGAACAATGTTCACTGTGTGTAGATCTGACTACACAATGTGTACCCTCCTCACCATCCACCTGATGAACACACCTAGGGAAATTGATTGGGAGGTGTGCTTTGGAAATATTTGGATAAAATGTCTTTTCTAGTGGGCCACATGCCACGTAGACTCCATATTAATGGTCTACAACCATATATTATTTGTATAGGATACACAAATTGAACCTGACCTGAAGAGACTACATTCTTTATCCAGTGGGACCCACACCATCTAGTCAGGTTGACCATGTTCCAGTCTTTTTTGGTAAACACACGGTGATATAATTAAATACACTCTATGTTATTAATGAAAATGGATTGATTAATTTGTGAATTACTCGAGATGTACTGAACAAAACTACATGAAGTGTGATGTGGATTACACCTAATGTATATAAGATTACCTAGTGTGTAACTCTTAATACACTTCATGTACAATCACTCTCTTATTAGATCCTCAGTTTAATTTTAATCATAAAATAATTCATTTCTGCTAGATTTGTCGAAAGGGGAAGAAAACACCTCGAAATTTCAATTAAAAAAATATTTCAAAAGATTTGAAAATATAAATTATTAAAATGTAAATCAACAAGAAATTATTTAAATAATTATAAAAAATATGACCTCTATGATACCACTTATAGGTTGTGGGTGCAGTGGATGTGTATTTGGTGCGTCACACAACATTAAATTTTACTCTGATCAATGATTATTACGGGATCAGTTTAAGGATGAACTGCATTATCCAGGGAATAAAATAAAATATTAATATAAATTAGAAAGAGTCACGAATCCCTGATATAGGATCAATATATATTTTTTATAATTAATTAAATTTAATAAAATAAATACCACATAGATTTCTTATCTTTGTAGATGTCTCTACCCACATATTTGTGTCAAGAATTTCATTACAATATAGAGATCAAGACTAGATATCCTCTAATGATAACCCACACATTCCCCATGAATCAGTAGACTTTTCTGAAGGACTCACCGGGTTCAAGAACGTATGGTCCTTTCACTCACATCGTCCTCACTTGATCTCCTTAAGAGATGCTTCTATAGTGTTCTCTGATCTAGTGGAGGACTACTGCACTCTTTCTTGAGAGAGATCGTTGACAAAAAAGGAGGCTCTTGGAGCGTGATATAATTTTCTCCCAAATTTTATCAACAAAAAAATGGTTATATATCCTATGTTTTTATCTGCTTTCTATTAAGATAATAATATGTAACTAGGAATTTAATTCACTATGTAATAATAAATAATTAGCAGAGGTTCAATTACCTATTTTTATTATCCCATGTTAAATCCTCATATAATATAATTAAAAAAATACCATTATTTTCATGAAATGTGGTTAGAATTCATGTTACAATTAAATATTAATTTCTCATTTTACCTGTTAACTAGGTTTTCCCATTCTCCATAATATTTTTCAGACTGGGAATATTGAATATTTATTTATTAAATAAATAAATTAATTTAACTACATTACTCAATGATAAATAAATAAATTGAAAAAAGGAATACATAAATAATTATTAATAAAAAACTGAGAAAAATATTTATTGAACATGTCACACAATAAATTATTTAACCCCATATTCCAGATACACTTAGTGCAAGACCCTCTAGGCCTCTTTCTCGAAAACAATAGGCAAGACATATTAATTAAAAAGGTTAGTGTCTAGAAAAAAAACTTGAAACCTATTGAAAAATAAGTTAATGCTACAACGACATGCCACCTAATAAGAATGCTTACCTTTTAACATAATTCTTTTATCACAATATCTCCAATCATGAATGTTGTAAGCCAATGTCCTCATACAATATGCTCGATAACTCTTTCGTTGTCTCTCTGGAAATAGTACTTCCATAGAGTACCCAATGGTAATTTATTTATTTAGGATATGTCATTTCAATAACATGGCTTGATATATCTACTTACGTTAATGAATAGAAGAGATAAATCCTTTTTCTTATTATTCATTAATGCAATATTACTCAAGACTCAACCAATGTATCGTACCATGACATAAGCATATGTCTCTATTGTTTTTTCGAATATTTAAAAGTGTGTGAATCATAACATACAATAATAATAATATTTAATTCTATGGATCATTACACATGTCCACGAATTGGAACATCCAGTGACACTTACTATGTGGATTTCCTGCTATCAAGTCTTGTTTACATAATATGATAATGGATATTAATAAGGGAGAACAACATGATAAAGAGAATAAAGTCCTATGAGTCTCCACCATTAGTATACCATTTCATTTATATCCCTTAAAATGTTGTCATTCGGCTATAGAACATTTATTCAAGTATTGTGTTGTGGCACTTCTGGATTCTCATCATAGCAAGGAACTACTATGACCATTCAGTGTGACAACTAAACATGGGATATCATCACATGCTATAGTAGGCATATGAATAATCATGATGTGATAAGGAAATAATTAATATTCAAAACCATTAATATAATTATATCAACAAGTACAAAGATGTTGGTTATAGGACCCCAAAACCAATATAATAATGATATTTTTTTGGAATGAAATCCTCAGACACAACCACATGAATTGGAAATTTATAGAACAAATAATCTGCTAATCCATGGGTAATTCTATGAAACTGGTGCGTCAAATATTTCACTCACCCATACACCAGATCATCCTACAAATCCATGTTTTAATTTTTGCCCAAATATGAAAATCTAACACAATTACTATGAACACATCTCATCCTCCACACTGAAAAACAAGGTAGAGAATGATGTATAAATATTTTACACATTAATGACATCAAAATAGTTCATTTCTTATTCAATAAGATCCCATAAAAAATTTAACCTCTATGAATTAAATTTCATTATAGGAATAATGGAACAATCATTGAGTCACTTCCTATCAAAGTATCTAACTGCATGGGTTGAGGCAATGGGTAAATCAGAGTCTCTGTGTCAGAGACCGCAAAAGTGGTAAGGTAGGAATTAATGTCTCCCTGATTATTCCAAACTAATGAAAATGTATAAAATACAGATATCATACATCATATAAACTATTATTACTCTAGGTTGTAGGCCTCCAATTTCTAAAAATGTCATCTTCCCATCCAACCATCTCCTAAAACCTAGTACAGCCACCTAGAGGTAGTGGTTTCAATTGGTCAAACCACTAACTACTTGATAATTCCTTAAAGGACCCTCATCCACATCAGCCTCCCTATGGAACACCCGACTCCTTCATCTATATATATCATGGTGGTCCCTTGACCGTCTCACCATGTCCTTTATTATGGGTCTGACAATCCATATTCAAATGTCCCTAACCATCTCATGAGAAACACTACCTATAACTCGAATAATTAAAGACACATTTAGAGACATACACCTATAACCCAGTGTCTTGATATCATCTTTTGATGCATCTGAGATGATTGTATCCATCAGTGTACTCTCAACTACTTGCTATCGAGTAGCATGCTACTAGATTCCAACTACTGACACCCACTCTTAGTTGCTACTCTTCAACAAATATCTCAACCACCAAGGCCCTATCATGCACCAAATCATAGACGGGGATGCTAGTTGATAACATTGAATACTTGGTTTTAATGTTTATGCCCTGGTCAATTTTGATATCTCTAAATTTCATATTCCATACCATATATAAGGGGTAACACGAGAGATCAAAAAACCACATCGAGTACACTACCATGGTCAAACAACCATTCTATAGATGGAGAAGATAGTATATGTGTACCAATAATAATGTTGATGGATAGAACTCCTCAATACATATATGCTAAAATTATGACAAGGGATAGGTTATCACTTCGTGTTAATGAGTCACTAGGAATCACCATAGCCATATAGTTCATTGAATAATACTCACAATGATGATCACTATCTGATTTACATAATACCTAAAATGGATAAAACATGAGTGACTACATCTTGCTAGTACATATCCACCAAGAGGTCTAGAACACCCTAAACCTAAGAGTTCACTATATTTTAATATTGTGAAATGCACTCAACCTATATGCATTCTCAGATGTTACTACAAGCGCTGACTTCTACTCAAGGGTTTTGTTATCTCCTGTAAATCACATGGAGGTGTTATCTATGGTATATTCCCCTTTATTGATACTTCACCACTAGGAGTATCATATTTTGGGTCACATAGTGGAATCCTAGATTTTAGTCAATGTGGAGGAATCCTAAAATATAACGAGATGTACCATGATAAAAAGAGTATATTTGGGGAAATGAAAAAAAGAGGGATATTAAAAACACAAAACGATATTATAGGATATATGTATCAATTATTTTAAATGTAAATACTATTAAAATTGTATATAGTTTAATGGAAGGTGATCAGAGTCATGGAGTATGGATACATCAACTGCCACAAATAGGCAATAGTCCCTAGCATGAAAGCCAAACTCGGATCACTATACATTGTTTCACCAAAACAAATCTCACCATTACATGTCCTACGGTAGAATTTACTTCACCAATACCCCTATTTCATAACCTTACCCACTAGAGTCAGATGCATGAACATCCCAAGCATGCTTCCAATATGCGAAGTGCAGGATATTGATTCCAATTAGGCACATCCCATAAATGTGAGGAATTAGCCAATATACATGTACACATGATCACATACATATGACCAAAAAATGGTGAAATGTAAAAAAATGACAACAATGCATTTATACATATGTGATCCCACATTAGAGTAAAATAGTGAAGTAAAATAATAATAAAAAGGGGCCAAATACATTCCTAAAAAACCATAAGTTGTCGAAACCTCTATATGGAAGAGGACTAATGTCCAAATTATTCTCTCTATAAACACCATGATCCTAAAATCATCTATATGTGCTCCACCCACTCCCTATCCACACAGGAAACCATCACATGGACCTTAGTAATAATAATTGAGAACATTTTTAGGAATAGACAATTCATGGGTGAGTATAACAACACCCTGAAGGGAACCCATAAAACATTAAACATGTTGCACCAACTACAATCATCATAATACATGATAAAAAATAAATGTATAATAGAAACACATCGATATAAATAGAAATGATTACATGACACTAGGAAATAACAACATATTTCCAACCTAATGATTCTAATCAATTATTTATTTTTTTGGGAGATCCCACTCCATGAGATATGATATAATCAGAGACACTCTATGAAGAGCTCAATATCTTCATTTAATTCCAAATAAATATTACCGGTATAAGTATAGCCTGATAGTAAAAAGTGTTTTACGCCACAAAATGCTGAGGGATAATAAAAACCAATTTGGATCAACCAAATATGTGGGGGATTATTTGGAAATTATAAAAAAAACATACAATAAGGAAAGCTATATGAATGGTCAATGACCTATTTTAGGAGGTCTTGTCAATTCAATAAACACCTCTTTGTGGACAGTGATGACAGAGGTCCACACTCTAGTCTCATGGAAGTACCCACAACTCTATATGAGACTCATCCTCTTGAGGGGATCAAAATATTGTTATTTAGATGTAATGTCACAATATAACATCAAATGAATGGACTAAGATAACACACTAAACCATGATTTCTCCAAATAATGGAAATATAGAGCTACAAACACTCTTAATGTGCATACATATAGTGTAATATGGGTACAATAATATGTTTGTATTTCCAAATCCCTTCTTATGTTGTAACGCCACACATAACTGGTAAATATATGAATACATGGAATTTTGGAATGATACACATCCCATAGAGATAACTTGGAACCTGACCCTATACTAATGTCCATGGCTATGTACTGTGACTATACCATGTACTAAACTATGTACATGTAGTAGTGTCCAAGTACACATGACTACGAAGGTTTCCAAATACCCAACATGAATTTGGACATTTACATTTTACCATGTCTTTGGACAATTTTGAAATACACTTCAATCCATCATGTTGGCTTCAAAAGTCATTTCATTGGGGTCACGCGTCATGTGATTCTTAATTTCATCCTGAAAACATAGCCATCATGGGGTGGACCCCACACAACATGTAATCGTGAAATATATTCCATTTTGGTCAAGGTTTTCCTAAAACACAAGTTCTCTTCTGTATCACTAGAGCTACTATCCTCATGAAATCTATATATTAGGTTTTAACCAAGACTCACATTAGCAATGATCATAGATCTTGTATTAAAATCTTATTGGGAATCATCAACTCACCAAATCTATAATCACATCATTTATGACTGATGAAAAATTAAAAAAAGTAGATTTGGTATCATTCTCCCTTGATCAATTGTTCATTTTCAGAAATTCATGAACTGAAAATTTCATCTCAAGATACAACACGGGTTTCAATCCATTGCACCAATGAACGATCCTGAAATGATTGGAAATAGGGTATTTTTATAACCATTCAGAAACAAAAATAACAATAATGATCAAAAAAATAAATAGAGAATAAATCCTTAAGCTATATAATGTGACGATATAACCTCCTCATTGGTTCATTTTGGCTTGGTTTATTATCATATTAGAAGACAACTTATGAGGAATAAATCATAATAATCATTGAGAATATAACTAATTTAATTATTCTAATGACGAGCATATCAATTCTATTTGTTGAATTGATTTTCATTCTTCCAGGATTAATAAACGGGATAGAAAACATAGAATCCAACATCCTACATAGAGTTTTGAGTGATCATTGATGATTAATTGTTTCACATTCTTCATTGAAAAGATGCACAATATTTTTCAATGCAACAATCCTTGATCTGGTCTCAAATCATTTCCATATGCATGTGATGAATTTTTTTTCACAAACGACCCATGATAAGAATGATTATGTCATTAAAAAGATAAAACATTCATTTTGAACTCATTTGTACCCTCAAATTTATGATCAAACACACCATTTATTAGATTTTATTATTTTTTTGGAAAACTGTAAGCATGTTCTTCTGAATATACTTAATATATTTAGTATTTTAATAAAAAAATTCGAACAAATCAAGGATTAGAATCCAATACCATCATTGCTCTAAAAGTAAAAAACAATCCATAAATTATTAAATGATAATAAAATGAAAAAAATATATTCGATATTTATTTTAAATATTATTAAAGATTGAATTATAGATTCAATTTTAATATTCAAATTTTTTTCAGAATTAATCTTTTTCTGATTTTTATCATTATATATTATTATACAATGATTTAATTTTTTAATTTTTTATTCATTTTAATATAATTATTTATATTTATGTTTTATTTTATAATAATTTATATATCAGAAAAACATATACAATTTTTTTAATATTTTCAATGTCTACCGATTTTTATTTTATCAATTTTATTCATTGTTTAAAATAATAAATTTAATATTATTTATTCATTAATAATGTTGAAATGATATTTCTAAATAAAAATATTTTTCAATGTATACTTTCTATATTTATAAAATAACAATTTTATAATTATCAAAAATTAACAAATTTTTAAATAATTGTTTATGTAATTATATATATATATATTAAATAATTCTAAAATTATAATAAATATATTTCAACAAATAATATATTTTCGTTATTTATATAAATATTTATATATTCAAATAATTATTTAAATATATATATATATATACAATGATATAAATATATTTATAATTATAAATAAATAATTAAAAATATGTTTTTTGATATATATTTATAATTAAATATTATTATAAATTTATATTATATACATTTAAAAATTTACTTCTATAATGAAAATTAAATATTTATATAATTAAATAACAAAAAATTATAGTAATTATATTAATATAATTGATATATTAAATATATTAATATATTAATATATTAAATATATTAAATATATTAATATAATTAATATATTAATATTTATATTTGTATATATTTATTAAATGTATATAATTTTAGGAATATATATAATGATGTAAATATTTTTATAATTATATAAAAATATTGATAAATGTGTTTAAAAAATGTATTTATAAACCTTTATCAGTGCTAAATCAGCACTAAAAAAATATAGCTTTTTTAGACCTAAACAATTATCACTAATAAAGATGTATTTTATCAATATTTTAGTGGAAATAATAATATTGTCTCTTAATCAGGGTTAAACAAGCACAGATAAAGTTGTATTTATTAGAGCATAAAATTTTAGTGTTGCAAGACTCTTATTTATCAGTGATTATGTGGACGTGTTGATAAATCACTCCCCAAAATTTTAAATATAACCTAATTTTAAATGTTGTATGTCACACCGTTCAAGGTCCCATGGAAGTATAGTGTTTTCATCACTCCCCTCATATATCTCTTAGGTGAATCGATCCTCCTATCTAAAGTATGATATTTTTTATCGTCCTCGCTATTTTCTTGCTTGTTCAAGTTCCGCGGTGTTTGATAGTGCGACATTATGATGGCCTGGTGGACTCATTTATCAATTTCATGGAGAAACATAGTTTATTTCCACACTATCATTAATCTGCATCTAATGGTTCCATGTTTATGTGTCTTTACATTCCTATTTTTACCCTATTACTACGTCCACATGTACTTCTCTATTCACAGTGTGGGGTTTTGGATTTTTCCTACCAACCCTTATAATGAAAATTGGTTTCTATATGGACATATTGTCACCATATTCTAAGAGATATCTATCACTATAATGTATAAGATCATCTACCCTTCTCCACCACATATTCTTTCTATGTTATAGCTTGTCCAATACCAATTGTTAGAAGAGAATATATCATATAGATTTAATAAGTTTGGAATATATTTTAATAAATATTTCATATATTTTAAAATAGTCCAAAATATCATTTATGATTATGATATATATATTAACACTCAACAAAGAAAAAATTTCTTTTTCAGGATTTAAACATTTCGTATTTTTTCTGTTCCACTAAATATTATCTCAAATGTCGAATATGATCAACAAAATTTATGTCATTATCAATCATTTAAATTCAATATTAGTTATTTTCAAAGACATATCAAATATATCATATAGTATACAACATAATTTAGGGATGGTTTCATCTCCATTCTATGAAAAATCATCTAACTTCCTCACAAGTCTAAAATCCCCTCAATGTCTATTATCAAAAAATTTAGTGAAATAACTATTTTTTAAAAAATGGGTTAAAACAAAAACATTTTAGTTAT
The DNA here is from genome assembly GCA_963277665.1 of Viscum album. Lineage (NCBI taxonomy): Eukaryota > Viridiplantae > Streptophyta > Magnoliopsida > Santalales > Viscaceae > Viscum > Viscum album. Next base: position 69,253,755 of record OY728128.1, read on the forward strand.
TTAATGAAATAATTGTATGGATAATTAATTTTGGTGAAATATTATTTTAAATAATATTTATTGATTAAATATATTTAAAAATTAGAAATCATATTTAGGGTTATACAATCAAATACTAATGAATTATCTCTTAAATAAGACATAGATTGATAGAGAGTAAAATCTTATGGATAGATTAAAATGAAAATAGATATTATAAATCAATGAAAATAAAATGTTAACCCATTAATTGGATATCTGGACATAATTATTTATACCATATAATTTTTAGAAAGTCATATACAATTATAAACAAAAAAACCAATGGTTTGTATATGGAAATACAATTAGTGAGGAGAATTTAATTTTATAATATTTTATATTTTCTGTCAAAATAAGAATAATAAAATGTATAATTGTGAATTCATTATGTTTTAATGTATATAAAACCACCACAGTTATATCATAGTAAACTAATTGTGTTAAAATGGTATAGAACACATGTTCATATGAAGATGTAAATAAATTAAGTGGAAATATATAAGGAAAAATTTAAAAAAATATATTGAAATGTTAATTGAGAATATATAATAAATTATCCATGATATGTAGATCATTTTTCATAAAATAATTAATATTTTATTTATGATTATAGAAATATATATGAAAATATCAACAATACAAATTAATAAAACTTGTTGAAAAATGGGTGAATTGAATTGAAAATTTTATCCCCCTATAAATCTTATATATAAATAAAAATGAAATATCATTGATATTACTACATTTATAATTAATGTTAAATATGTAAATCATTTTGAAGGATAAGAATGTAATTAAATACCACAATTCCTTTTCAAACATGGTCATTAACATGTTTATTTATTTTTTAGTGACCATTGGAGTATCCTATTTCAATGTTGTTTTTTATGATACAAATATATAATGAAATATAGTTTCACTACATCGAAAATTTACAAATGATATTTTTTGACAATTCATTTAAAGATTAATTAATACAACTAATCTTCTTATTTTTAACTAGTGTATTATAATTTTAATACAATTATCAATATTCATTGAATTAATAATTTATTTATATTTTATGGAATATATTCTTTTTGGAATTATATAGTTTGAATTCATATTCCCTAAATTGTTAAACAAAATAAAAAATCCACATTTTTATATAATAATTTATTATTTTTACAATGAATTTATAAAGAGCAAACTATAATTATTTTTATATATTGTGTATCATTAGGAATTATTTCTGTATCACCCAAATTATTTTTAATTTAAAGTACATTTATCATATAAAATATATATTATTTAAAAATAATTTAAGAATAATAGGATTATTATTATAATCCCCCTAACAATTCATTTGTTATAGATATTTTTATGTATTAGTATTCCTTTTTATATTTCTATGATGTTTTTTCACTTCAGGATTTGGACGATAACTTATAAAGATATGTGTCATTATTCGAGAAGGAACCTAAATTATTTGGATATGAATGATGTGAAATCCATGGTAAAATATTTTTTATAATATTTATTAATCGAATGATATTTTCGAGTTTATAGAAATTTAATACTGGTTTTTGATATTGTATGATATGTGAAACATAACTAAGATTGATAACTCTGCTATTTCTGAAATTGGGTAACTTCAGTGGGTTATGGTATTAATATATTTGTCAGTATTCCAATAATAAAAGATCAATAATAATAAATAGACCAATATAGTAATGTTTAATCATAATTCACATCTATAGTCAATAATAGTTTCATGCATTGGTATCATGAAATTCCATGTTCAATGACCATGTGTCAAAATTTAGTGAACACATGGAATTTTATTTTTTAAGGAGGAATATTATTGATGAAAATTTTAAATCTATGTCAAAATTAAATGAAAATAATGAAAAATGATTCCCAAGGGATGTGTTCCAAAAAATAATAAATAAATTTCTGTAAAAACTAGTTTATTAACAATATTTTCCCACACATCATAAAATTTAGAACCATCAAAAATAGAAACATATTTACATAATATTGTTTGTATTCATGTAACGATAGTGTAGAATGATAACTTTCCGTGAATGATAAAAAAATAATCAAATATTGGGTTGACTTTATTATAATAATCATTATCGTTCTCCTTTTATTATAAATATCTTGTTTGTATTTATTTATTTAATTTCTAAAAAACAAAATCAATATAATTGGTTGAATATGGAATAAAAATATATTCAAAACAACATTTTATGATAATATAAATTGAATTTGGCATTGAAGGATTTATTATGTTTTTATATAGTATTCAAATGTCCCTTAAAAATAATTTTTATATATTTACATTATTGTTACTCATGTTTAATTATTTGAAAATAGTTGGAAGTACATTTTATTTTTCATATAATAGATTAGAGTCATAAATTATAGGTTAAGAGTTAAGAACAACTAAATGTGCACACCTATTGTTATGTAACTATGCATAATGTATCATTTTATATGAATATCAATGTAAATAATGATGAATATACTATGGTAGAAATGAAAATTTAAATTGAATATGGCATTCATGATTTCCCAAATTTGTTTTGGATGTCAAATAGTTGTCCTAAGAGTATATTCTATATATTTTGTTCTAAATACACTACATTTTTATTTTTATTGATTTTTATAATTTTTATGATATAAAAATATGGATAGTCACCAAATTTGAAAGACTATATGATTTTATGAATGGTATTTTAATATCCAAAATTTACCATTATCTTCATAAATATGATACTAAACTAATGTTACGTTCAGTAAGAATGATCACTACAAAATATATTCTTGTTCAAATAATGTCATTTTATTTCTAAAGGACCATGAATCACATATAAAATTCCCTTTTTGTGATGTTAATGAACAATATGAAAGATGAATGAAGACCAAAAAATGTTTTATGGTACTTTCTTATCATTCCATATTTTATAAGATTATGATGATATCAAGGAACCGTGATACAATTAACAATGAATTCATATACATGAAATAATGAGGGGAAAATACATCATCTGGAAGACTCTCATTAGTGGATTAAAATTGATCATGAGTAACATGAATTTCGTAATGAGTTGAAATAATTAAACTTTTATTTTCTAAAAAAATCAATTAATACTTTTGGTGTAAATTGTAGTACAAAAAATACATGGGAGTTATGATAGTAAATTAAAATTAATATACATGGTTATTTATGATGTGGAAATACATTTGGATGTATTCTCTCAAATCTGGACCATAACTACTAGGTAATGATATTGATGTCAATATATCTCCACATATCGAATATCTGAAACTAAAATGTAATCTTGATTTAAATTTTATGATGCTCATGGAAGTGAATAGTTCACATGATGGTCCATGTGGTATTTGGTCATAGTTTAATTTAGTGCCTATGGGTATTTCTAAGTACATAAAAATAAATGAGTTATGGGGTGTCCCATTTTTGAATATTTCACAAACACAATTTGATGGAAATGTTACATGATGACTTTTTTTAGGAATTTGGTAATTGTAACCTCAATGAAATTAATATTGACCTTTCATGACATTAATCAATTGGAATATCAAATAAGATACAACACATTCTCCACTAAAGGGTGATCTACTATTCTATAATGATAAATATATTGACATTGTTCTTGATAATCCATTATAAAAAATCCTGAAAAAATCATTTATAAAAAAGAGATCAATTTTCATTTATATTTTGTGTTGTACATGATTGTAGGATAGAAATTATCTAGATGTCATGAATGATAAATAAATTTATATTATAGTGTGACCATAACATTATTAAATGTTCCTGAAAAAATATGGAATAAATTCTAGGTTGGGAATGATTAATATGGGGATAAGAGATGACATGGCTCTGATGAAGGGAAAAAGTCAAAATTTTCATTCTCTAGCAGATTTCACTATATCTAGAAAAAAATTGTAATTTTTGATTTTTATAAATGGAGTCAAATTTTAAAAGGTGTATTCATCAAATATCATGAAATTCCATACAATGACTAATTTAATTTTATAGGGAATAAATTTACATGACATCTCTTTCTTGAAGAATGATATGACACCTATCCCTTTATGTTTCATTCAACATAAAATGTATGACATATATTAGAAAGGAACAAATTCTCTTTCACGTCAATTTTTAGTAATGTTATAGATTCTATTAAATTTCACATGATGATTAATTATGTGATAGAAATAATATTAAAATTATTGACGTTATTTTCACTAATAATTTCTTATATAATGGTAATCATGGTGGTTTAAATGGACAGAGAGGTTAACCTATGTGATAATATACATTACATATGGATGTAACCCATTGAAAAATATATAAGTATTTTTAGTGGAAACTTAATCAATCAATGTATTAGGAAATTTTGTATTTTAGAATTATATATTGTTGTAGAGTGTGTTGAATTCGTAAACAATTACTAATGAGATGATAATAACATCGGTCTCAAAATGTATCAACATGATATTTTCTTCTGGGAGATTTGATTCTGGGAAGATATTTTGTTATAAATACCATTATAGAGGGGGGGGGGGGTAATCTCACCTTTTTATTTTATATAATAGTTTTATTGGCATGGATCAATATAGACTGTCCCTTTGGGTGTTCCCAAGGCATGTAGAGCTCAGAGGATGTCCAGAGGGACTCGGTTGCTGAGTATTAGGAGAAGGGAAACATTTTACCAGGAAATTCGATTTCAAATAATGCAGAATAACATCAGAACATGAAAGTGGGAATCATATCATTTAAAATTTTGAGCGTTAAAAAATAAAATATATTTGAATGGAAACTATTTTTTCAGCAGAAATTGACCTCGAGGAATTACGCAACATGAATGGGGATTACAAATTATGTAATATCCTGATATTGTAATGTTCTAAAACATTACATTTTCTTGAGTTATAAACCCCTATTTATATATCTTCTCTCCCTCTCATCCTAGAAAACCTAATATCACCTCTCTTCATTTTTTTGGACAACCCTTTAATGGGAATCGATCTTGGGCTTCCATCATAAATCCTTGGTGACCTGGATTATTCAAAGTTGTTTTTCATAAATTTATAATGTTTTCTCTCAGTTTGATATATTAAAATATTTTAGATTCTCTCCATGCTATGGAGGATTATTATACATGGTTCTAATGGGGGTTCTCCTAGTTTTTTTGATGTATTGGTGCTGCGGTGTACACTGTTGGATGTTGTTCTTATGGGAGAGGTGATTAGAGATATGTTTCATAGTTTATTCTGATTTTAAGAATGTCAAAGAACGTTTCAGGTAGTGTATTCTTTTCTTATAAATTTAATTATGTTAAATAGTATATTTATCCCGATTCATCCCGTTTTTTTAATTAAATCTATATAATTAAATAATTAAATAATATTAAATACATTGTATTAATCTAAAAAATATATCATTGATCTATACGTTGATAATGATTTACCCCATGATTTTTTTGATTGTGTTATATCTATTCCATTATTATTATATAATTTTATTATTGAAAAAAATTTAAAACATATAAACCCAGAATTAACAGATAATTATTAGAGGAATGGTTAAATTTGCATATTTAATGAATCTGGAAATTGTTGTTGCAATTGGATGATAATAAAATAGATGGATACATTCATGTATTATTTAATATATTAATGAACAAGAATCTTGTTAATAATTTTTGATAAATGAAATTAAGGAATGATAAATTAATTATTAAATTAATTTGACATAACATGTGATAGATTGTGATAGCTTGTTTCTTAGGTTTTATGCAGATGAACATGTGAATAATGAATCATTTAATTCAAGATGGAATATAAACCAGTTGTGTAATAAAAGATAATGACTTTTTAGGGTCCGAGTTTCCTACTTTCTTGCAATTTCCCATTACGATACAATTTGGAATCAAGAGATCTCATTGTGTGTGAAGGATGTTTGCCTTATTTTAGGTCCAAGAGCCTAGTTTCTTTTTTGTTTCACATTGCTCGTGACGTGAACCAAGGCTGGATGAGAATGGTGGGATGTTGTGGCTTGAGTGGGAAGGGAGGAATGGATGTGACGTGAGCCTGGGATTTCTAATCCATGAGGGATATTGTGGTTTTAGAGGAAGGGAAGAAAGTTTTCTGTTGTATCTGTTGGCGCTTAGAGTGGTGAGATGCATGAAATTATGCTTATGTTGTCATCGAGGACACTATGGATGACAAAAATTGTTTATGTTGTTCTCACATATGGTTTTTAACATATGGATTCTTAATGAATTTCCTTTTTGGATGGACCCATTATTGTTTTTAATCTTAATTCCATTTTCCTCATCTTGATGCATATATCTGTTTTTGGTCACTCTCGTTCCATGGGATTCAAGGACACATGCAGTATGCCACATTTTATCCATGATTATATCCTCATGGTTGGACAGGTTTTTTCTTTCTATAGGTGGAAAATACTTGATGGGTAGTGCATCTAATCACCTTGTTTTCCCCTTATGTTTGGGATTTTTAGAAAATTTTCCTAGAGCATGTTGGGATATGTTAATTAATGATTTTAAATAAATGAATAAATTTCTAGCACAATGGTTGGGAGATTTTTGGGATGCAATGCTAAATTTGAAATCATTTGAAGTCGTGGACTCGGATTTCTTATTCATTGAGGGCATGGATCATTTTTCTTATGTTAATAAAAGGTATATGTGAAGTGATAATGGTGAATTTATGGTTATGTAATTAATTAACTTAATGTTGAATTTATTTTTTTGATAACTAATTTTATTTTAGCTCTTTAAATTGTGGGGTGCTTATAGGATATCATGTCTTCTTAGTTGTAGCTAATAATACAAGAGACATTAGGTGTAGTCATGTCTCAGACTATTATATTCCAATATTATGGTTGTGAGATATATTATATCTTTTATTTTTTATGTTTCAGCATGATACTCCACCCTATTGATTAGGGAAACCGACATCCCGAGGATTCTAATCGCAAGCGGTGTTTTCCATAACATCCCATTGACAGAATGGATGCCTAACTAACCCCTTTGGCCTTAGTAATTTATCATGAATGTTATTTGTGTGGGTGTGAAAGGTGGTTAGTTTTCATATTTTATGTGTGTAGAGGGTTTTAATGTCTTTTGGTTGTTTCACAAACATATATTCTAGTTATAGTTTCATATAGTCTACTATAGGTATAACATGTGTAGGCATTGATGGATTGAGTATCCTTACTCAGTAAATGGGTTGTGAATACTGGAGGTATAATACCGGACATATGATACATGTTATGTGAGTTGTGGTAGATCTCTGATACTTCAATATTACTTTTGGTTATATGAATGTGGTGGTGTGCTACTCGAGGTACATGTTGTGGTGCTTCACCCAAGTGTCTAACGGAAATCCTTTTTTAAGAAAGATACTCATAACGTGTGATGTTGGGGAAGAGAGGAAAAGTAGTGGGGAAGCGCAATCGGGGCACCCGTGATATTCATTATTATGTTATATGTTCAGGAATTCAATACATGGTGATAGAATCCATGGTGAGGCTGGGACCCTATTACACAAGTTTAGGTGACATGTTTGTTTCACTTTTTGTTCACTGTGCATTGGAATTCTTCCATTACCTTTGCACGAGTGGCTTTGGGAAGTATCATGGTATGTATAATTTTATACTCAACCTATGTATCTATAAACTATTTTTCTAGATAGAAAGATAATGTTTGATATCAGGCTGGTTACTATTAGATTATGGGTTGCCGGAGCTATTTGGATTTCATGGTCGCTATCATCTGTACATTAATTTGGTACATGCAATTATCCCTTTTAGTTGTATTAGTTCTAACATATAATTTTTTTGTAGATGTGGGGTTTAATCTATATTATATTATTAGTAGGATTTGGTTGGTTTCTATCTTCTCTCTCTCTCTGTCTCTTTTGAAAATGTTTCTTTTAAAGGGTATTTCCCCCATCTCCGTGCTTACTATAGCCCTGGTTGTTGTCCCAAACCGCGGGCCTACTAGATGTGGGACTCGGGGCACACTATCCCTTATCCTATTTCCTTCCGATGAGGGAAACACCGTATAGGGAGGGGGTCATGAATGAGTGGTATCTGAGCTAGGTAGGGGGATCTGATGGATTTTGGAGTTAAGTAGAGGTGAGGATGTGTGGGTTGTTAGAGAAATAGTTTCTACTATATTTTTTCAGTACTGCAAACAAAGTATTACTACTAAGAAATAGGTATTTAGTCCCACCTATGATAGGATTCACATACCTTTATGATAACATAGGCCACTATACAATGTGATATGAGTTTCATGATGGTGACCCAGAAAAAAATCATGCATCATTCTTCTTTTATCTTGAGTATGAATGGGTACATCATGGTTTAGATTAACATAAATTAATATTAGACAACAATTAATTAATGTTAATGTCTTCCAAATTCCATTTTTAGGATCTCAAACTCAATATTCATTTTTAGGAACGGATCTAGGTCAACGTTCTCTCCTGGTTCACGCAGAAGTTGCTCAACAAGTTGAATCAGATGATCGTCGTATGAGATAGGTTGATGATGCATACACTAGGAGGAGGACACTCTGAGATTTTTAGTGCTAGATTATACAATAGAATGAGGGATATGTTTCATATATAACCTTAGAAGTCTCGTTCTAGGTGGTTGAGATAGAAATCAGTTTGATCCATTCTCATATGGAGAAGTAGGTATCATTGGCATTGACATTGCTATGTGGGTCCCGAGGCAATGCTGGTTCTGGTTCCATGAGTATCAAAAGGGGTAAAATGCCTTGTGGGAGGAGTTTAAAGAGTAGTTTAGATCCATGTTTCTTTCATACATCATGAATTCATCTAGTATCAAGGAGAAGCATACCCATCATTAGGGGAGATCTTAATTGTGAGAGATTTGAATCCATTTCAGGAACCTTCTGTCATTTTCATCAATCCTATTGCCGAATGAGGCGGATCAGATGAGGAAATTCTAAGGGGATTTGGGTATATATATTTAATTATCAGTTACCCCATTTATATTAATTGTAATGGCCCAATGTTTTTAATGGAAAATTCCATTATTGTATTTATGTCATAATAACACAAAATAATTAACTACTATGTGATAAGTGACCTTTAAACATAATTTTGACACTCCTATGTTTAGAATTTTGAAGATCTGGCATACACGGTTTTGTATGAGATGATTTTTGAGGTTTAATAACACAAAAATATTATTTGGTGAATAATAACGTACCCTTAGGAATATTAACATACCATTATGAATAGTAATATGACCCTTATAAATAGTAAATAATCCAACATAAGAGTAACATTAACTATGAATAATAAAATGAAATTTAGACATCATAGAAAGTGACAATTTGACCTTAGTAAATGTTTTGGTATTTTGTAAGTCATAAATAAGCAAATAAAATAAATAAATTAATTTAATTGAATATTTAATTCCATAAAATGTATTCATAAATTATTGAATCAATGCTGTATAATTTTTAGATAATTTTATAAGACCCTAAGTAATTTTTGAATGCACTATAAAATCAGTTTTAATCTTAAAAGCTGTTTTTTAAGTAAATTATGATTTTAGTTAAATTTTAAATAAATAATATTTATAATTTTTTTTTGAAAAATGGAATTCATTTTTTTATTCTACACGTCGAAAAATGGATGGGGTAAATTATTGGGATTTTTCTAAAATACTTGAATTTTTGGTGAATAGTAACATACATTAATTCACCATATAAATACTTTATAATTAAAACCCACTATTCATGACATCACAAGTGATGTAAGAAAAAAATCAAGAACATAGATGCCTTTTTACTATTCTTGGTCGTCCAAGACTCACTATTCCTTGTATTGTGGGGAAATAATAAACTAATGAATTTTATATTAAGGAAACCCCATCCCCTCCACTATAAATACCAGCCTTCACACCCTCATTTACTCACACCTCTCAAGCTCCAAGACTTCTCTAAATTAGGCCCAAACATCTTCCCTATCCCCTCCCGCACGTCCAAAATCTTCTGGTCTCATCAAAAGACCAAGACTAGCTTCTTTAAGGAGGATCTCAAGAGGATGATTTAAGAGGTAATTTCCTTCCCTCTTCTCCTTTAATTTCCTTTCAATTTCAAGTTAATTTATTGATCTCTTCCCACATATATTAATCTGAACTGTATTGTAACTCAAGTATTATACATATTATGTAATTTTATGATTCTAATGGGATATTATATCATCCAACCCCCTTTCCATCTTCCTTTTTTATTAAAGGAAACGTTGTTTGTGAGGTGTTAATTCATCACCTTCAAGAACGACATGCTTTCTTATTCCATTTATACCTTCAGATCTGGTCATGAAGACATTTTTATTGTTGAAACATAATATTTTATGTTTATTATGTTCTATTTAATGTTCTGTAAATAATATATGGGCATATTACTATGTGATAAGTTAAAACAAGTTCGCTGTGATCCAAAAACCACCCAAATTGACCCAAATAACCATCATTTAATTCTTATCAAATGATTCATCCACATCGATTTAATATAATTAAATATAAAATAATTCAATCTCTTGTAATATAATTAATGAAATGTAATATCATTTCTGGATGTTTACTCATGTTCTACCCAAACTCAATTTAAGGATACAAGTGAACCACCCAAGAAAAACTATAAAAACGAACATCCCCGAACAATGTTTTTAAACTCTATAAGTCATCCAAAGGAACATAATATGGAATAATGAAATAATAATGGACCCTATTAATGTACACATGGTTATTTATTTATAAGTAAGTAATATAATGTTATTATACATGAAATTAATGAGAAGGAAGAATTCGGGTACATGGTAAAGGGAAATTCTCGATCCCATCTTTCATCCTTCGGGTTCTACCTCTTTCACTCCATTTTTGATATGGTCACTCCTTAAAGATCATTTTTTCATCATTATATTTCATTTTCTGGGATATATATGTTTTCTAACGAAGTTTATGTCAATCCAAATGTTTTCCAAAAGAACTATTCTCTTAAGAACTCTACTTTTACCTCTCATTCAAGGTTGATGGTTCTTGTATCAAGTATATTGTTCCCTCTTTCATTTGGGAACCCAAAGTTTATGAATGTGTAATTATGAGATGAAACCCATTCCTTTTCATGGGTTAGTTATGTTCATTTCTGTTATATTTTCATTGTGTCATGCATGATAAATGATAATATTATGATGTGACGGGTGCGCCTGGAATTATATAGCGCAATATGAATGTTTAAATGTGATGGGTGCTCCAGGAAATATATAGAACTACAATGAATTGGTTAAAGTGATGAATCTAATGAGTATATGTGAAATGATGTGTGAACAATATGCTAACATGGTTCACAAGTATGTTTGGTAGTTAACCACAAAGACATGATGTTTCATTTTTATGCATTGCCCCATTTCAAGTCCTTTATTTATTATTCTCTCGTGATATTTTTCCTATGTTATGATTGTGATCATCCCATCATATATTGTTATTATCTATCTTCTTACTGAGGTTATATCTCACCCCTTTTTATGTATATCCTCAGGCAGCTATATGTACTAAGGAGAGGACAAGTCCCAATAAGAAGATTGAGAGGATGAAATTAAATGAATGTTTATGCTTGATGTTGTATTTGTTATGTATGGTCTTCGTTTTCCAAAGAAACTAAACCTTTTTATCCTCTTTGTGTGATAATATTATGTACATTATCTTTGAAATGATGTAAAAGTAATGTAAGAAAAGGCCAGGTCTCTATAGTTGGTATCAGAGGCATGGTTTAGTTAATTTGGGAATTAGGATTAGTGAAACCTAGAGAAAAACTCTTTTATGAGACTATGTAAAAATATGCACACAAGAATATTTAGCTAGGGATCCCATTTTTTATGTTTTTGGTATAATTTATTAAATTAATAAGTTATAGATAACCTTTTTACTTATGTTTTGTTCTAACATTTTCTATTTTAGAAAATAGTGGGAACTAGGAGAAATCAGGCCAACAACACATTCGAGGGCCAATGTAACGATTTCTCGAACGACATCCCCAATGATTTGGGAGGTGGAGTTCAAAACATAATGCTGATTCATACCCAATTATCTCAGTTTATGAATAATAACCATAATAATGGGGAACATCCTCCTTCACCGAAGATAGAGAAACTGGCTATCGAATGTTTTATGCGGCAACGACCACCAACATTTTGTGGATCTTCCAATCCACTAGTTGCGGAATAGTGGGTCAACTCCATGGGGAAGATCTTTTATGTAAACCACTGTAATGATATGGAGAAGATGACTCTAGCCTTTTATCGTCTAGATGGAGAATCCGATCAATGGTGGGCTTTGATTAAGAACACCAAGCCAAGGGATGAAATGGAAGATATGGAATGGAATGACGTCAAGATAATGTTCCTTAATAAGTACTTCCCACGAACTCTTCGCGCGAAGATGGAGGGAGAATTCATAGAGCTCAATCAAAAAGATGGAGATTCTGTCACAACATATGAAGAAAATTTCACAAGGCTCGCAAGGTATGATTCGGGTTTTTTATCAACAATAAAAGAAAAATTGATAGATTCTTCATTGGATTCGAAACCACATCTTTAAAAGGCTCTTGCAATTCGAGACTTTGGGAGTTATGAAGAAGTTTTTCGGTGTGATCTCAAAGTGGAGATGGAGTTTGGAGAATATTTTCATGGCTATGGTGATAAGAAATGAAACATGGAGTTTCAAGCTGGTTGATCTAATGATAATGGTGGGAAGAAAAATCAATGACCCACATGCAAAAAATGTTGGAAGTTTCACAATGGGAACTTCCTCAAAGGGATGGGGAAATGCTTCAAGTGTGGGAAAGAAGGAAACCATGCTCAAGAGTGTCTAAAAGACTTGAAAAAGAAGGATAATTTAGCCGATGAAAGGAGAGAACCACTCATGGATCAATGCTACAACTATAAGGAGCTAGGGAACTATGAAAAATAGTGCACTAAACCTTGAGTTCTCGAGGGTAATCAACGTCATCAACCACCAAAGACAAAGGAACAAGGGATGTCTTATGCCATCACTACTGCGGAGGTGGATCATGATAACAAAGTCATACAAGTTACACTTTTTATTCACTCAATAATGGAAAAAAGTCATATTTGATTCTGGTTCTACGCATTCCTTTATATCTTTCATGTTTGGTAGAATTATAGAATCGAAGCCCCGAAACCTTGAAGTAGAGATATCTGTAAAAACACCATGTGGATCAATATTTGCAACCCAAGTGTTTTAATCTTCTCTTATTGGCGTATGTGGGATGATTCTTCCGGAAAATATCGTAATTCGTTCCTTGGTTGAATTTGACGATATAATGGGAATGGATTGGCTCTCGTTATATAGAGCACATTTCAAGTGTCGAGAAAAGGAAATATCTTCTCATATTTTGAACCATCACATGCTAATCTACAAATTCAATGAAGATCATGATTCTTATTTGAAAAATCCTTCAATGGTGTGGGTTTATATTCCCTATGAATAATAATACCTCACCCAAATGGTTGAGTCGATGGAAATTTCCAACCTTGAGGAAATGCCAATCGTGAGGGAATACATCAATGTATTTCCCGAAGTGTTACCAGGAATTCCCCCAGATCATGAGGTAGTGTTCTCAAATGAACTAATACCTAGAGATACTCCTATATTGAAGTTCCCCTATAGTATGGATCCTATCAAATTGGAGGAGTTAAAGAAGCAGCTGCAATAGCATCTGGACAAAGGGTTCATACGTTCTAGTGCATCACCATGGGGTGTATCAATGCTCTTTGTGAAGAAGAAGGATGGATCCATGCAGTTGTGTATCGAATATAGGGAACTCAACAAGTTCACCATAAAGAAAAAGTATCCAATCCCAAGGATTGATGACTTGTTCGATCACTTAATAGGATCTCAATAATTCTTAAAGGCAGATCTTCATTCTAGATATCATTAGGTAAAGGTGAAGAAGGAAGATATTTAGAAGACTTCCTTACGAACAATGTATGGGCAATATGAGTTTCTAGTGATTCCCTTCGGACTTACTAATTCCCCTGAAATCTTCATTGATTTGATGAATAGAGTCTTTAGACATTACCTCGAAAAGTTTGTGGCAGTGTTTATTGATGATATTCTCATCTACTCCAAGAGGAAGGAGGAATATGAAGATCTTCTAAGACTTGTTTTGGTGACATTGAGAAAGGAGAAGTTGTATGTGAAGTTCAGAAAGTGTGACTTTTGGATGAATCAAGTCACATTCTTGGGACATGTGATCACAAGTGTGGGAATTTCTGTGGATCCTTCAATGGAAAAGGTGACTGAGGAATGTCCCATGCCCTCTAGTGTCACAGAAATCCGTAGTTTTCTTGGATTAGCTGGGTACTACAGACATGTTGTGTGAAGCTTCTCACGATTGTCAAGCCCGCTAACTAAGTAAACAAGGAAAGGGGTAAAGTATGTCTAGACAGAAGAATGTGAGGGATGCTTTAAAGAGATAAGGAGAAGGATGATCACTGCACTTATACTCACACAAATAAAAAGTGGATAAAGAATTGTGATATAAAAGGATTCTTCAAAGAAAGTCTTTGGTTGTGTACTCATGCAAAACAAAAATATGATAGCCTACACCTCACGATAGTTGAAGGTCCATGAACAGAACTACCCGACGCATGATCTAGAGCAGGCAGCCTTGATTTTTTCCTTGAAAATCTGGCGGCACTACATTTATGGAGAGAAGTGTGACATATACACCGATCACAAGATCCTAAAGTATATATTCACATAAATGGATCTCCTCACACGTCAAAGGAGATGGTTATAACTAATCAAGGATTACGATTGCTCTATTAACTATCATCCTGTAAATATGAACAAGGTAGCTGATGCTCTAAGTCGAAAAGAACCTACTACTCTATCCATGTTGCAGATTGAGAAAGACCCTATCTTCATGGATATACAAAGAATGAATTTGGAAGTTGTAAGGGCAGGGGATACATCCTTCCTTGCCCAAATGATTGCTCAACCATCCATCCAGGAGAAGATTAATGAAGCACAAAGGGATGACATGGAGATACAAAACAGGGTGAATGCAGTAAAGGTGGGGAAGCTGAAAGAGATCCATATCGATGATGATGGTGTGATTCGGTTTGGAACGTGGCTTTGTGTTCCTTCATCACCCGGGGTAAAGAAGGAGCTATTGGATAATTCACATAGCTCAGCTTTCTCTATCCATCTTGGGAGTACCAAGATGTAGAGTTATCTCAGAGAACACTTCTTGTGGTAAAACATGAAGAAGGAGATTGTGGAATATATATCAAGGAGCTAGGTATGTCAGAAAGTTAAAGATGAGTGAAAAAAGTTTATGGTTATGATGCATCCATTGCCTATACCCATGTGGAAATGGAAAAACGTTAATATGGACATTGTCACGGGTCTCCCAAAGATGATAAAGGGGAATAATGTGATATGAGTTTTGGTTGACCAACTCACCAAGACTGCCCATTTTATGGCTATTCGGGAAGACCTATCACTTTGACATCTTGAAAAGATATATGTGAAGGAAGTGGTGAGTTTGAATGGTGTTCCACTCTCAATTTTCTTAGACCCTGATCCAAGGTTCACATATATATTCTGGAGGAGCCTTCAACATGCTTTGAGTACTGAATTAAATTTCACCAGGACCTATCACCCCCAAAGTGATAGCCAGTCTGAAAGGACTATTCAAATGCTTGAAGATATGCTAAGAGCATGATATCTTGAATTAAATGGTGGTTGGGATCACCATCTCCCATTGGTTGAGTTCTCATACAACAATAGCTTCCACTCGATCATTCAAATGGCTCTGTATGAGACTCTTTATGGGAAGTGGTGTAGAACTCCAACTTGTTGGGATGAAGTTGGAGAAATAAACCTACTTGGACCCGATCTTGTTCAAGAGATGACAGAGAAGGTTCAAGTCATCCTGAAACACATCAAATCTGCTCAAAGTCGGCAAAAGAGCTATTCTGAAAACTATATATGGGACTTGGAGTTCGACATTGGAGACAAACTCTTCCTTTGAATATCTCCATAGAAGAGAGTCATGTGATTCAGGAATAAATGGAAGCTAAGCACAAGGTATATTGGCCACTTTGAGATCCTTGACCACATATGATATGAGGCCTATCATCATGAACTTCCACCAAATATGGCTCAAGTTCATGATTATTTTCATGTATCACTAATGAGAATGTACATACCAAACCCCTCAAATGTACTATACTCAGTGGTGGTGCAGCTGGAAGATGATCTCTCCTATGAGGAGCATCCAATAAATATTCTGGACTGATGTGATAAGTTTCTATGCAACAAGACAACCCACCTTGTCAATGTGTTGTGGAGGAACTATAATTTTGAGGAAGAAACTTGGGAACCAGAAGAGGCAATGAAGAAGAAGTACCCTGACCTATTTGTGTAAAGTGAAATTTCGAGGGCGAAATTTCTTAAGGGGGGAAGAATGTAATGACCCAATGTTTTTTCAATGGAAAATTCATTTCTTATATTTATGTCATTAAAACACAAAATAATGAACTACTTAGTGATAAGTGACCATTAAACATAATTTTATCACTCCTATTTTTGGAATTTTGAAAATCTGACACACACAGTTGTGTTCAAGATGATTTTTGGAGTTTAATAAAAAAAATACTTTTTGGTGAATAGTAACATACCCTTTGGAATAGTAACATAACCTTATGAATAGTAATATGACCCTTATGAATATTAAATCATCCAACATAAGAGTAACATTACCGATGTATAATAAAATAAAATTTAGACATCTTAGAAAGTGACAATTTGACCTTAGTAAACATTTTGGTATTTTTTAAATCATAAATAATTAAATAAAATTAATTAATTAATTTAATATAATATTTATTACCCTAAAACATATTCGTAAATTATTGATTAAATGTCTTATAGTTTTTATATGATTTTATAATACCCTACCTAATTTTTGAAAGCACTATAAAATCATTTTTAATCTTAAAAACTGTTTTTTAAGTAAATTATGATTTTAGTTAAATATTAAATTAATAATATTTAGAAAATTATTTTTGAAAATTGGAATTAATTATTTTATTCTACACGTCAAAAAATGGTTGGGGTAAATTTTTGGTATTTTTCTGAAATACTTGAATTTTTGGTAAATAGTAAAATAGATTAATTCACCGTACAAATACATTATAATTAAAACCCACTATTCCTGACATCACAAGTGATGTAAGAACCCAAATTTCGAACTCAAATGACTTATTACTATTCTTGGTCATCCAAGAATCACTATTCCTTGTCTCCTGGGGAAAGAAGAAACTAATGAATTTTTTATTAAGGAAACCCCTCCCCCCTACAATATAAATACCACCCTTCACTCCCTCATTTCCTCACACCTCTAAAGCTCCAAGACTTCTCTAAATTATTCCCAAAAATCATCCCTATCCCCTTCCCCATGTCCAAAATCTTCTGGTCTCATCAAAAGTCAAAGACTAGCTTCCTTAAGGAGGATCTCAAGAGGAATATTTAAGAGGTAATTTCCCTGCCTCTTCTCCTTTAATTTCCTTTCAAGTTCAAGTTAATTTATTCATCTCTCCCCACCTATCTTAATATTAATTTTATTTTAACTCTATTATTATACATATAATGTAATTTTATGATTCTAATTGGATATTATATCATCCAACCCCCTTTCCCTCTTCCTTTTATTTTATCAAAGCGAACGTTGTTTGTGAGGTGTTAATTTTTCACCTCCAAGAATGACATGATTTCTTCATCCATTTCTACCTTAAGATCTGGTAATGAAACCATTTTTATGCTTGACCCATAATATTATATGTTTATTATGTTCAATTTAATGATTTGGAAATAACCTATGGGCATATTACTAAGTGATAAGTTAAAAAAAGTTCATTGTGATCCAAAAACAACCCAAATTGACCCAAATAACCATCATTTAATTCTTATCTAATGATTCATCCACATGGATTTAATATAATTAATTATAAAATCATCCAATATCCTTTAATATCATTAATGACATGTAATATAAATTCTAGATGTTTACTCATGTTCTACCCAAACTACAATTTATGAATACAATTGAACCACCCAAGAAAAACAATAAAAACAAACAACCCCGAACAATGTTTTTAAACTCTAGAAGTCATCCAAAGGAACATAATATGACATAATGAAACTATAATGAACCCTATTAATGTACACATGGTTTTTTATTTCTTATTAATTAATATAATGTTATTATACATGACATTAAAGAGAAGGAAGAATTCAGGTACAAGGTAAGGGGAAATTCTCGAACCCAACATTCATCATTCGGGTTCTACCTCTTTCACTCCATTTTTGATATTGTCACTCCTTAAAGTTCAATTTTTCATCATTATATTTCCTTTTATAGGATTTAAAAGCTTTATAAAAAAAGTTTTTGTCCATCCAAATGCTTTCCAAAATGACTCTTCTCTTAAGAACACAACTTTTACCTCTCATTCAAGGTTGATTGTTCTTGTATCAAGTATGTTGTTCCCTCTTTCTTTTGGGAACCCAAAGTTTATGAATGTGTTATTATGAGATGTAATATTCGTGTATGAAAATATCGGTTCGCTATACTAATGATTTATCTTGATGTACTAGAAAGAGAAGGGGTCATCAAGAGGATGTTTTACAGCATCAATTCATCGTAGAAGTGGAGATTTTGGATTCCTCACAAAATATATTTGAGTTCAATGTTTTCCAGTTTTTAGTGCATAATAACATCCAATCAGTCAGGGTATATCTTGGCCCTCGATGTCTAGTTTTTTTGGTAGAAGTATCTTTCAGCCCAATGATAAGTGATCCGATGAATGTATTTCTTGTGGGGGATGAGGACCTCAAATGTTATAGTGCCTGACAGATTAGAGCAGTCAACATGAGTCAGTTGTTTCACTTTATGTTCCTCTATTGAGTAAGTTCTAGTCGATGTCGCAGTAGTAGGTTTTAATAGTTTGGGATTTGTAGGGATCCTATGGGGTAGGTAGAGGACATCTCTTGGAATCTCCTAATCCTAATATAGCTGAGAGTGTCAATATATGTGGTCTTAATCCCATCTAGATTGGTTGTGGAAGCTGTCGTTGTTTGATTCTTGCTTTCACATTTCTAGTGCAATGTGAGGAAATCAACTTTAAATGTACCATTTAATTTTTTCTATTTGGGTTCATGCGTTTTTATTTCCAAGAGTGAAACACTCCTTCATATTATTTTCCCTTGTCAATGCATTGTGACCTGAGGTAGAGAGGATTCCAATCCATGGGTGAGGACTAATCCAGTTGGCGGTCTATATGACTTGTTTGAATTTTGTAGAAATTTTGAGCTTATTCTAGTGATATAACTCTTTTGGATAGATTTCCTATGTTTACAGATGCATCTATTTGGAATCATACTTGTCATGGATTTGTCATAAACGATGTAGCATATTTTGGATTTCATCAGGTGTCCGTTTTGTTTCGTCGACGTTGATAGATAGAGGATGGAGTTTGATTGTGATCAAGACCCTTAGATGGGTCAAAGGCGTATTATATAATTGTCATCCATGATGGATCGATTGATTTTGAGATCATATAGTTTTAGTAGTCGGTGTTTCCTAGGTTCATATAAGAGTACCCTAATGTCTTTCTGGATGTGGGTTTTGTCTTACACACATGATGAGAGATCAATTTCAGGATACAACTACAACCAGGTGTGTATCCTTCCTCTATTTATTGATTTATGATGGTGCCTTCTGAGTATTGGGAGATGCATATACAACTCGATGGTCTATTTATGTGTTGTTTTATTCATCCATTTTTTACTATATGAGGTGCACCATTTTATTCTTAATGATTCCTCATGGATGTTTTCACATTTTTATAGATTATCGTCACATTAACCATGTGACAGTGAAGATCCACTACCCTCTTTTGTAGATTGAATATTTATTCGATCAACTAAAGGATGAATGTTTATTATGAAAGATATATTTGAGGTCAATGTATCATCATTTGTGAGTGATGGATGAAGATATTCCAAATACAAACATTCATTATTGGGAAGTGAATTATGAGTTTTTTAGGATGTTGTTCATTGTGATGAATTCTCTAGTAGTTTTCATGGGGTTATTGAATGTTTGGTTCCATTAATTCCAAGATAATTTGGTTGTGGTTTTATTTATAAACATACTTGGGTACATCCTATATGATAATAATCATGAAGATAATATTGGTGTCATCACGGGAGTTTAACAACATGAGAATGTTTTTGGGATGTTTCTAAATTTTGAGTTTTTGGATTTAGTGGTCTGTTTCATGGGGAATTTTGTGTCCCAGTAGGGAGTATCTATGGATCAATTGAATATATAAGCCATTATGAATTATAAAACCCCCTAGATAGTTGAAGAGGTTCAATGTTTCTTTAGTATTTCATGTTATTATAGGTGGTTCGTAGCTAGTTTTCCTCATGAAGAGGCTCATCTAACATCATTTATCGTAATGGATTATGAATTCTTGTGGACTAATTATTTTCCGGAATATTTTGAGTGTATATTGGAGAAGATACTTGGTGCTATAATTCATTTTATACAAACAAAATTATTTCATTTTTAGTTTTTTTGTCACACATTGCGTCTGGGATTTGTCTTTGTTCTGATGTAGAATAGATCATTCATTTCTTATGGGTCTCAATAGTTAGGTCTAATGGAATGAAACTTTTCCACCATGATATCAAGTTGCTGGTAGTACTCTTTTCATTAATGATGTGGAGTCATTACCTTATAAGTTATCATTTTGTGCCCATCACTAATCATAAGAGACTAATTTTTTCCCACAAAATTAATTGATAATCTTCCAATATAGATGGATAGAGATCATATTGTATTACAACTTCATGATTTTATATAGAACTATAAAGTGCAATGTTTTATACGATTCATTGAGGGGGAAGTTTTGCAGTGATGTTGTGCTGGAAAAAGGAGATTCATGTAGTGTAATAGAATAACACTACTCTTTGAAGAGATATATGGGAGGAGTTTAGGGAAAGAGGTTGTTTTTTAGATGGTGATTCATTCATCTCAAGTGATATTGGTGGCAGATTCCTAGTCAATGGATTTTGAGGTGTATATCCATAGTGATCGATTTGTTTGTGGTGAGGCCACTAAAGGTTGATCCATGGTTGAAAACACCAGTTGTTATTTCTGGGAATAATTTTCATTACCTTAGTGATTCATGAGATGGTTATCAAATATTTACATAGTTCCCCCTTTATTATACATCGTCGTGTTACCATGATTTATCGAACATTTATATGTATGTTTTGTCAGCATGGGTTGAAGCTTGCAGTGTAGAGTTTGTGTCTCTATAATTGGTATGAAAGATGGTGATGATCGAGCACCATGTTGCTAGTGGTTTTTAACATCCATTAGATGATCCAGAGTAAAAGCTAGTGGATATCTCGATTCATATTGTTACATGATAATGATGATATGAGTGAGGTTGTCTATATGGGTGGTATTGGATCATCTGATTAATTTACCTCAATTTATAATGATCATGGAGTCAAGATTATTGAATTTTTTGTTGAGGAAGTATCTACAGGTGGTGGTGAGACTCCATAGGGTCCCAAGGATGATCATTTCTGATAAAGGTCATCATTTTACCTTTAGAGTGTGGGGAGGTCCCCAACAAGATTTTGGATCTCATATGATTCTTAGAAATAATTTATATCCATAGAATGACGGTCATACATAGTGGTCTGTCTAGACTCTTGAATACAGTTTCACTCATGTGTTATGGATTTTTTAGTTTCATTGATGACTCAATAAACCTTGGTAGTGTTCACATAAAATAACAGTTTTCATATCACCAATTGTATAGAACCATTTGATGAATTTTAAGTATGACGTTTAGGTTCTCAATTGTGTGGGACTAGGGTCAAGTATTTAGAAACACTCAGACCTAGAAATGTTTAAAAAATTGTAAAGATTGTTTAGGAGTTTTGAGAGAGGATAAACATCGTACATGATCATTAGAAATCCTTTGTTTATAATAGGATGAGACCCATATAGTTCGATGATGGGGATCTTGTGATCGTGATTGTGGATACCTATCATTGGTAGTGAAGGGTTTTTCATAGGTGTGATATTTCTCCCTCGTTTGATGGGATTTTTTAGGTGTTCACCAATTTTGGAGGATTTGATTATCAGATAGTTCTTACCCCATAGATGATCTGGATATATGATTTTTTTTCATGTATCATAGATATGTAATTATCATCCAAAGGACTCTCTGGTCTTCGATTTGATAAAAATTAATGTTGATGGTTTTTTACCATGGAGAGTACCCTGTATAGATCTAGGACCTCACATAGAAGGTGTTGTGTGGGCATGTTATCCCCTTGTTTTGTGTCATTTTTTGGTATGTAGGTGTGGAGGAGATTACATGGGATTTTGAGTCACAAATATACGATCATTACCCAAATATGTTTGATATTTAACTCTTCTCTTGTAATGTGGTTTATTTTATAGTTGTAGTCATTTTTTGATCGTGATATGGATTCAACCTTTTCATATTGTGTCTTTCGGCCTATTGTGAGTTATTTCCCCTAGAATATTGTTTAAAATTTGTTTATAGTTTTTTCCTGGTTTCTACAAGTTCTTCTAGAGAGGCGGTGTGATCCTATAGTTATGAAAATCATGATAGTTTACTAGTGGGGTGGATTGCTCATATTTCCACTTCATATATAATATATGGGGAGGAATTAAATTCATTAAGTAGAGAATTATTTGAGCGGTCTCTGGTAAAATGAGGTGAATCCCCAAAGATTGACCCTTGTGGGTACTGTAGACATGAAGTACATGGAGGAGGCTCAGAGGATGTCTATATAGACTCAGGTGGTAAGAACTGAGAGAAGAGAATGCTCATAGTGTGAATGTGGGTTTCATTCCATGTGGAAGTAATTTATCATCATGAATGTCGGATTCATGTTGTGTAGTATTTTGGGGACTTGAAAAAATCGAATTGTGAAAATTTTCTCGGTGAAAACAAACATCAAGTAATAACATTAATTGAAAGGTGATTGCACATCATGTAATCCCCAAATGTTGTAATGTTTTAAAATATTAAAACTACCTGGGTTTTCAATCACTAATGTTGTATTTTTCCTCCCTCTCATTCCTGGAATCCTGATAGCCCCCTCTTCAGTGTTATGGAGATCACATTGACTCGAATCAATCTTGGGATTCCATATTTTAACCGTGGTGACCCAACTTGATAAAAGGTACGTTTTCCACCATTTTATTTCATTTTCTCCCAATTTTATTTAACTTTATCTTATATAAATTGGTTGTGCTATGGAGGATTCATACATATGGTTATAATGGGTTGTCTCTCTATTTTGGCTGGTGTAGTTGTATTTGACTATCCCCAGGGGGATACAGTGTTTGTAGGGGTGGTCATCCAAAATTTGTCTCATGGTCCATTATCAGGTGAAGAACATCAATGAAGTTATGAGTTAAGGGTTTCATTTATTCAATATTTAATAATGTGTAATCAAATAGGTATATTGGTTTAGACAGTTAGATCACAATGAAATTGAAATAATTAAATATTATAACTAGATAAAGGAATTTGTATTGATCACACAACAATTTTTTCTCCCTATACCCTGATAATATATTGCATCTTGATTTTTTTGAGAGTGTGATATTTAAGCCTACTATTGGTAATAATTTTTTTATTAAAATAAATTGGTATTGAAAAAAGCTCAAATTAATTAATATATAATTTGTAAAATGGGTAAATTGGAATTTTTAATGAATTTATTTTTTGTTGATGCAATTTGATAATAATTAAATTAATTGGCACATGAATGTCTAATTTAACTGGTTAATTAACCAAAAACACATTTACTATTGTTTATAAAATAAATGAAGCCTTATAAAATAAATTGTTTACTTAATTTGTGACAGCTTGTTATTGCTTGTTTGTCATGATTCTTGTAGTTGAAACATGTGAATAATGAATCAGTTAATTCATGATAGAATAACAACCACCTGTGTGAAAAAATATTATTCTATTATATGGCATGATTATCCTACATGCATTTAAAGACCATGTGACTTAATCATTTATGTTATGAGATATTTTTTTGTGACGGAAGAATTCCATGTTTATGGTCAAGAGATCGGTTTCTTGTTTGTTTCTTGATACTAGTGACCAGTTCCTTGGATGACTAAGCCCAGATGAAAATTCTTGTTAGTAGGGGTACGGAGGCCTACATGTGATGTGATACTCGAATGGATGATCCAGGGGGTTTTTTGAGGTATGAGTGGGTGGGGGCCTAGTATTTTTGAAGTAGTTGATGCATATTGTGGAGAGATGAATCCTTTTATCAATTTCATATGACGAAGGAAACATGATAAGATGAAACAGTTTAAAGCAATGATTACCCATTGTAATGTAGGATTTGTTCTTGTTCAATCAATTGTTTTGCTGGAATCCAGGATGTTTTTTATATACTATCTATTCCCCACGAATTGAGGCATATGCATTCCTTTTATTACACTCTTCCTATGGGTGGTAGAGATGTCCAGGGTATGCCACATTCTATTTGTGTTTAGCTCTTCATGTTTGGATGAGTTTTCTCTCATGTTATAGGTGCAAAGACTATAAATGTAGTTTATAAAATAAAAACATTGAGCCTGTTATGTTTGGGGAGAAGAAAACATTTTCCATGAGAACATAGTTGTATGGAATATAATTTTGTTAAAAAATGAAAAAATGATTATCCCCAAGGGTAGGAACTTCCTGGAATGAAATGCTGATGTTGAAATAATAAGACTCCATAGACTTGGTTTTCTTATTCCTAGATGGCATGGATAATTTTCAAAATGGAAATCAAATGTAATTTAGAAATTATATTGGATAACAAATAGTTAAAGACATATTTAATGGAAATTTATATTGATAATAAGAGATAATGTAATTTAATGAAGATATTTAAATGGATATGGTCTTTTAGGATATCATATCTTTATAATGGCAGAAAAGAGACTGAGAGATGATAGATATAGTTAAGATTGAGACTAGGTTATTCCCATAGTGTGGTTGTGGTCTATATTATAACCTATACTTTTTGGGTTACTATACAGTACTCTACAATTTTCATTAGGGAAACTTACACCTTGGCGATTCTGAGACCTGGGGGTGTTTTACCCAACATCCTAATGGGAGGATGGATTATTGGATACCCCATTTTGTCCTTATCTATTTTCATGGTAATTACATGTGATGATATGCATAGAGGTTAGTTTTATCCAAATATGTGTTTATAGAAATGTAATGGATTGTTGTTATTTCACATATTTATATTAATAATATATTTTCATATTGGATACTATATGTATAACATGTAAAACCTATTATGGTATGAGGATCCTTTCTCGGTGTATGGGTTGTGATGGCTTGAGGAATAATACCATACATATGATACATGTTATGTAAGATATGATGGCATAAAAAATATATCAGGTTACTTTTGGTTATTGGGATTTTGTGGTGTGTTTCATGAGGTTCGCGTTGTGGCTCTTCACTATGGTGTCTGGGGACTATCCTTTTTGGAGAGCGATGATCACGTCCAGAAACATTGTGGACTAGAAGAAAACCATTAGGGAAATGGTTTCAGGGTACATTTAATATTATTTATTATGTTATATTCTAATGTATGTGATACTAGGAGAGAGTATCCATGGTCATGATAGGATAACAGTATACCTATTTAGGTTACATTTTAGTGTCTCTTATTGTTCATTAGGATTTGGAATGCTTTCAAATATTTTTTATGACAGGCTCCATGGATGATCATACTGAGTATACTATAATACTCATCCTATGTATATATATACTATTTTTTATCCATCTAGATCATGATTAAGGTTGATATGGTTACAGAATGCTTGTGGGAGGTACTAGCTATTTGGGATTCATGTTCACTATCATCCTTACATTCTTTTTGTACATTTCATTTTCCATTTAACTTTATGTAGTTGTTGCTTGAAATTACATTTGTATTCTTTGGTATTCTTCTATATTGTAGTATGAGGATGATTTGGTTCATGTCTACATAATCTCTCGATTCTACATGTGTTTCCCATAGAGGTTAATTCCTATCATCTATGGGTCAACTATACCATCAGTGCTAGTCCCTAATCAAGGGCCTATTGGGGGCTTGACTCTGGTTTCACTGTCTCTCTTCATCCATTGTATGCCTCATAGGGGTACCCTTTGTGGGGAGGGGATTATGAAAATATTGATGTTATTTTTTAAGACATGGACATCCAAAAATGACTTCATAAATACATTAATTTATCATGTGATGAAGGATGTATATATAAATCACATAATAAAAAATTTGTAGGATTATTATAAGATCATATTAATATGTTGGTATATAAAAATATAAATTAAAATTCCAAATGACCTCAATGGCTAACCAGTGGAATAAATAGAATTGTTATATCAGAAGCTTATGTTTTTAATTTTTGGTTATATAGTTTATAAAAATGTACATGATAACTATAGAATGATGAAAAAAGTGGAGTTATGCAAATTGAGTAAGCTGTGAAAATATATGTTTCATGTATACAAATCCAATTTATGTCTATAGTTCATATTTTTGAATAATCATATTGATAAATGAGTTGGATTGTACAACATTTCAGTTGAAAAATTTCTATTAAAAATTTATTAGAAATTGGACTGTAGTGAATGCTGTTGAAATGGGATTCAACGAGGTGGTTATCAATGTTGAAGGGGAAAAGTAAGAACCATTCAAAATTACATAACAATTAGTGATGTATTTTATCTAGAAGATCCAAAAATCATGAATTTGTCATTTTTCATACTCGTAACAAAAAATAATATAGGGTTAAATGTTTGTCTAACCACGATAAAAATGACATCTATAAATACTTATGTTACCAATACCACTAAAGAATTTGTTGTTGATGATGATACAACAAGAAATTTTTAGGGGATCCACAACATGATGATGAAAAAAAGAACAAAAAAATAAATAATATTTAATATAATTTATAAGGAATTCTATAAGGGTATAGCATTTTAAGTTGGATGAAATCAATGTGGGATACTTGTTGTCCTAACATATTCAATGTTCCTTCATTTTTCGGGGGTTACAAAATTTATGGAGACGACCTTAAAACATAAAATAATCATGAATTTTAGTTATGAACAAATATTACTTCACATTTAAAATCATTTCTTGTTTAGAGTTTTAGAATATTAAGACAGAATACACACATAACAAATAACATTCATTAAAAGTGGATATTTCTTATAAAATACCCAATTTATTTCATAATATAAAACATTTAAAAATAAAACATGTTTTCATTGAAAAATATAAATAAAATTTAGCATCATATCCCCAATCTCTTAAACATCCTTACAATCTTTGAAAAACATTTAGAAACATTGGATGAGTACAAATATCAATGTATGGAACATAACGAAATAAAAATAGTTAGTCCACTGAAAAAATAAATCCTATTATAAACCATCTTCTGGAAAACTCATATGCATGAATAGAAACATCAAGTAGTTTCTATTGGAAATATTCACCATATCAATCTTTCATTCACTCTTAAACATGTAATAACCAGTTTCTCAACTTAAATATAAGGAGTACACAATGCATTGTAGAGCTATTAAGGTTCTACCCCATCATATCATGATCTATAATGGGATGAATGGAACATATATTAAGATATAATGGGGATAAACACATCATATATTGAGGAATAATGGTATAAAAATAACACAAACTATGTCCACGGTACATATCATGAATACATAACTTGACAAATTATTTCAACCCTAGATAAAAATACATTCATATTTTGAAAATACAATTTTTTTTTAAAACAAAACACTTTTAAAATATAATTTTTTTGAAAATAATAATGAAATCATATTCTTAAAAAATACATATGGAAACATATTATTGAATCATCATAGTAAATAAATAATCATGAAATCAAGAGAAACATCTCATGCCTTAAAAAACAAAATTTTGTTTTTCATGAAAATACATTTAAAAAGGGTTTTAAAAGTAATATACTTTATATGGGCTTCGAATTTCATAAAATGTGTTAAAACCTCATGTATAATATTTTTAATATACTAATTAATATACTACAAAATCGACCACATGTTTATAATACCTTATAATAAATTATTATAATGATTTCGACCCATTTATTATCAATATATTGTTAATTTCATTGTTTCAAGTGTGTTATTTTCATAGTTCCCATGGTCAGTTTATTGATTGTATACCTTGTAAAAATGAAATTATAAACCATTAGTGATAACATATATATATAGGTCATTTTAAAAAATTACATGTTAATTTTAAATTTCCACGATTTTGGTAAAAGGGTTATGAAAAATCATCATCCACAGAGGTGGTAAATTAACATAATACGGATGACAATTTCGTTATTCAAGAATTAAAGGAGAATATGAGAGGTCTTATGATTCATATACCATAAAAACAACATCACTATAGTATATATTTTATACTAGAGTTCTCTTGAAGCAATATATAAGATTTTGTGATAAGTTATATGTGAAAAAACATAAAAGAGAATAAAATGTAACCTTACTTTTTAAAAAAATCCCCTTGAGAACCCCTTAAAAGAATGTGGATGTTGTGTTTTATTGAGACTTGGTGATCAATAATGTTGGAAGGGACATGTAATAGAAAATTCATAAGAGTTTATCAAAAATTGATGGCCTGATGTGATGAAAATTTATAGAGGGAGCCTCCTTTAAAAATTGAGTTGAGGGGTAGCATCGGAAGTACCCAAATAATTAAAATATAATAAATTTATTATATAGTTTAATAAATCCAACATGGGTAAAAATAATGTTAAATAAAATTATACACTAAATCATTTTTCGACCTTAATAATTATTTTTTATCTTTAAATATTTATTAAAATAATATATTCATTGAAAAAGATTCAGTCAAATTAATCATTATAAATAAATATTGAATTTAAAAACATAGAACAAGGTTTACATTTTGAGTTAATTTTTTATTATATCTTATTATTACTATTTCAATCTTATAATTTCTAAAATTAGCTTCAAAGTATAAAATAATATTTATTCCATTATTATTAAAAAATTGATTTATTCTTTAGTAAAATATTTACCATATGACAATTTTTAAAGCCATTAATATTATTATTTATTAACAAAAAATTTTAAATATGATTTTATGAGGAAAATAATTCCATAAAATTTCTGAATAATATTCTCAATTGAATTTTTATTGGTAGACCTCATATTAAAATATCAAACTAACTGAAGGTAAAATTGTGAACATATTGTCTTTTTTTTAATTAAAAAATTTATAGTGACTAATGTGAACCATGTGTGTCCATAACTTTCCATGTTTGAATAAAAACATGATAATGGTTGTTATTTTTTTTTATAAATTTTTTTACTCAAATTTGTGTAATTTAATAAATCTTATAATTTTAATAATAACATTTAATTTTTTTATCCACAAGAACTTAATTATCCTTCCCCATTAATTAACATTAATTATTTCATATATAATAATTAATAATAAATTAATATAATTAATATAAGTTAATTAGGCTCCAAAAGAAATTAACGATTTATTAGATATTTATATTTATTCATATACCTGACAAATATAACATCATAAATTTGTTATTTTATCTTGTTATTCCCTATTAAATCATTGTATATGAATTTGGACTACATTTATGTTATATAAATATAAAATTTTAAATATATATCCAAAAACATAAATAATATAGAATAATTAATAAACTTTTCTTGAAAATAATTAATTTTACTCAATTTTTATTTATAATGATCCCAAATTCTAATTACCACTGCAACGTAGGCACTACGTCTACAATGAAATAATTTTTCTTCTTATCAAGTATAAAATATAATATTCATGTTATAGTGATTTATGTACAATAATTCCTTTATAATATTATTTTTTACATATTAATAATTTTAAAATAAATTATATCAAAAAGATGTCTTAATGAAATCAGAAAAAAATATTGTAATTTATATAACCTGTAATTTTTTCTATTTACCAATAATGTTTCATTTTCAGAAAATTCTAAAAGACTCATACTAATATAATTTGAAGATTTTGAATACAAAAATTAAAATATTTTTTTTCAAAATTAAATTCTATAATTTAAGAATTAATGTTTAAATTTAAATAACAATTTGATAAATTATTTGTTTCAATAATTAATATTTATATAAATAATAATAATAAATATAAATACAAATTATAATATAAATACATAGGTCATTCCATTCTACCCCTTTTTTGAAATTAACTACTTGAATATTTATTCACTTATTAAACAAATGGGGGTATATTTTCCACATATCATTTTCATATTCCAATTTTTCCTCTTCCAGAATGTGGTTTCTCCAAAACACCATGACATGATAAAATTACTTTCTTCTGAAAAACATGCTCTCTATGACCATGAATCTAAAAAACATTCTCTAGATCTGAATGATAATTTTCGATCTTAACTAATTTTGTGTTCCAAACACAACATGTATCTTGCACATACATTAATGATATTATAACAAAAAATACATGTTTTACCTTAGAAAAACATGAATGGAAAGATACTTTATTGAAAACTATTCCAAACATTCCCCAAAATTTATAAAAGGCTAATAAACCATAAAATAAAAAATCATTTCTAACCAAAATGAATTAATCATTACCAAGGATATAATTTATTTTTAGACATGAACATATGCATTGGAATAAATGTCATTACTCCTATTATTTTCATAACTTTTCTACTTTCTCTGAGCTATTCTTAGGTGCTGCTGAATCATGCAATCTTTTCCATTAACTTACTCTTCTAATTTTAATCACATCAACTA
This sequence comes from Viscum album, assembly GCA_963277665.1. Taxonomy (NCBI): domain Eukaryota; kingdom Viridiplantae; phylum Streptophyta; class Magnoliopsida; order Santalales; family Viscaceae; genus Viscum; species Viscum album. The sequence continues at coordinate 69,284,916 of OY728128.1, forward strand.
CCTTTATTATAATTCAAACCAAAATGATGGGGGTTTGAAACGTCTTTCTATAAAATTATTCAAGAGGTTCTATCTGTATTAAAGTGTTAACACTATTATTCTATGAAAAATCTACTATGGAATGATGTTGATCCCATATTCTCAGGTAACCCATTGATCTAACATGTATAATGTCCTCCAATGGCTAAAAAGTTCATTCTAACTAACCATCTTTTTGAGGATGAACATATGTACTAAGATTTAATTCTATTCCCAAATAATTCAGTCAGCCTTTCAAAAAGTTATTTGTGAACTAGGTATCATGAACATATACAATGGATAGATTAACTCAATGGAATCAGACATCTTCATTATAGTATTTTCAAGAAATTTGATCTTGATAAAGTGTCTCCAATGAAGTAAATGAGAATATTTAGTCAAACGGTCAATAATAACCGAGATTTTGTTTCAACCATGAGATGTATTTGGTATTCCCACCAATAAATCCAGGGATATATTTTTCTACATGTATTATAGTTCTATAAAATGCTGAGGCATCCCATACTAGAGCATACAATCTTCTTTAACCTATTGACATTATAAACATTTCATGAAAAAATATGGAATATCGCATTCCATCAAATCCCATCTGTAATACTCATAATGTTCCTTTAACAATATAATGATCCTAGGATAAAATGAAAATGGAGAACTGGTAGCTTCAAAAAACAAATCATTCTTCAGTTGTCACTCCCAAGGAACACATATTCTCTTCCCTAACCTCAAAAAAATATTTTCATCAATATTAAATCATGTCAACATACCTTTATAAAAAGTTGGAACATTTTTCATCCACAAATGATCATAATTATGTTATTTAATAATTCTTTCAAATATTGATGATTTTTCTAACACCTTAACAAAAAATGTATTTCATGCACCAGAAACCTCGAATATACAATTTATCAAATCATACACAAAGTGATAATGTACGAATAATATGATCGTTAATGTATAATTATATTTCCATCTCAATGCATTGACCACACCGTTTTCTTTTCCTTGATAGAAATGTATCATTCAATCATAATATTTTATTAGTTTTATCCATCTTCTATGTCTCATGATCAATTACATTGGCGTAAATATATAATTAAAAAATTTAAGGGAAATATTTATTTCACATTTTACTTTATAAAAATTATGTCTCCAAATTATTATTCCAAAAATATTAATAACTTATTCTAAATAATGGGTAGGGTTATTTAACTCATGAGGTTTTAAATGTCATGTTACTTAAGAAATTACATTATCATTCTACATTAGAATAAAACAGATTACCATTAATTAAGAAATAACTATAGATGAAAAATTAACCACTTATAGGAGGTAGGGTCTAAAGAAGGTAATTCGCTAAACTTCATATCAATTATTAGAAACAATCATCACATTGTTTTATCTAAATGAATTTAACTCCTTTTTGAGTTAACATAGTTAGTTGTCTAGATAATATTGAGAAGTTTATAACAAACCTTTGGTATAATCTTTTGAATATAAGACAACTATGGATCTAATTTATATTAGTGGGTCTTGTCCATTTCTTTAAAATAATTGAAGGATAAAAATGTATAAAATATTAATAAATAATCTGACCATGGAATGATATTTTTTCATCCAAAATTCACACCATCTGAATTTTACATAGTGTTTATTTTATTTTTTGTCTGGAAAAAAACCATATTTCTCTTTATAATGAACATTTATTTTAGAATATTCCATAATTTAATGAATAAAAAAATCACAACCATAATCATGAACTTATGAAATATTATAATCATATGATCTATTAATATAACAACGGAATTATTTATCCCATATAGAATAACTCCAAATTCATAATGACCATATCTATTATAAAAAACAATCTTCATAATGTCTAATTCATTTATATTCAACTAATTGAATCCTGACCTCATATCAACCTTCAATAAAATTTCAGCTCTCTGTAGCTAATCAATGAAATAATCGATTTGAGCCAAAGAATAATTTTTCTCAATGGTCATGTTATTCAAAGGTCTATAATCAATGAAAAAAACACATTTAACCATATTTCTTTTCAATAAAAAATATAGGATAACGACCTGGATATGTTATATGTATGATGAAGCATTTATCTTATAATTTGTGCAACATAATATTCAAATCTAGAAGATCCATTTGAGAGATTTAATATGGGAGTTTAGAAATTGGATTATCATCACAAATTGAGTCAATATTATACTCAACCTCTCGATTAGGAATAACATTAGGTAAATCCTTAATAAATACATCATGATACTCATTTCCACTTAAACATCAAAAATAGAAATAGTTTTCTTATTTTCAGAAATATATCTAAGATAACATTGATTTGCATCTTTTAATAGTTTCAAAGCATCCAGATATTTTATTTATAGTGTGGGTTCATTCTATTACCCAAAATGATACTATTTATGAAGAACAATCTCTTTTTCTAAACAATCAATCATATAGTGATTAAATGAAATCCATTACATATATAGCATAACCTCATAATATACCAGAGGCATCAAAATAAGGTTAGCTGGTAAACAGTTTCCATTGATAATGATTGGAATATTCATATAAAATCTCTTTCCCTCAATATTTTCTCCAGGCGTTTTTACCTTGAGTAATAAATTCATTTTATGAGTAGTTATTTACAATTTAGCATAAAATTTATTATAAAATAAGGAATTTGTAGACATTAAATCAAAAAAGATGTTTTAAAAATTAGTAAAAATGAGAAATGTACATTATTCCAATTTTTTAGATGGCTCAACCTCTACTGAAGTGGTTAAAAATTATTTCTCCACCCACTTCTTCGTTCAATCGTCCTTATATACATCTCGAGTGAATAACTTGATAAACATATTAGAAAAATGACTCTATTACATTCTGTAAAAGAATATCACCATTGAATTCATGTTAATTTTCTAATCAATTTTTTTCACGCACCATATATATGCCCAATAATTCCACATCAGTTGCATTTCCTAAATTTTTAAGACATTCCCAAGGATTAATTTTACCACCATTTTCACCAGATGGGAAATTGATTTTCTTACCTCTAATGTTCATTGATGAATTCTTCCCCAATTCCTTCCTACCTAACTAATTCATATTTTTTCATCATAATGTACATACATATCATAAAACACCATCTCATTTTTTTGAGAAAAATGAACAAGTTTCTCATAGCTCTAAACTCCCATGAATCGAAATCACATTGGATAAATGGTTTCAAACCAAAGTAAAATCAATTAACATTACTATCAAATTCCAGAGTAAACTCTGGAATGAACCTAACTAGTCTTATACAATGGGATTAATATTATTCTAAAAAAACAATCACCTTTATTATTTAGTTCAATAATTGTTTCTCCATTAATAGTTAAATTATTTTAAGGAAATTTTTTTCTAGAAAATGAATAATAAAATCATCGCATTCCATACTATCAAGGTCATCTATTTCACTCATTTTCTTAACTAGAGACCACCATTGAACATATTAACCTTCAAAAAGATAAATGACTATTATTACCATTTGGAATTTGAAACATCCCTTTACATCAAATATCATTTCTATTGCATTTATCCAAGGATCGACACTCCCTGTATCTATGGATCCATATAATTTTGGAGGATAATTTCCCATAAAATGTTCCACAAAAGTGATTTTGTTTTCATGGTATTTTAGGTTTCTCTCTATAATGGATACCACAACCATTTAACACATGAGTCAACTGGACCATTATTATAAAAAAACCATAGTTTTGAATCCCACCATTCCAGGCTATATATTCGGAAGTGTATAATTCTTTAAATGTATTTCTACATCAGATTCCATAATTCATATGCAAAAAATCAATTTTAATAGACATATTATAGATGAAGAAATATTCTTATTTTTAAATTCTATATAATTAAAATTCAACCATAAAGTAAAAAAAACTTTTATTTTATTATATTAACATCATCCAAATTCCAAATGTTTTCAAATCCATCTTATGACACCAACAAGATGGAATGATCTTTAATACATTACATTATATGTACTTTTAGTGAAGATCATACATTATTTCTCCTTTAGGATATTTATAGATTTAATGTTTAGGAGTATTATGATATTATTCATCAATAATAAAACTACATTCATAAAAAATGATACTACTAAAACAATATCCATTTTATTATAATAAAAAAAAATTGAAATTTAACATGATTTCTTTGAAAAATATTTATAATATGTATCATGGCTTCCTACTTTCTCTTACAAATCTTTAAAACCTAAAAAAACTATTTAGTCCCGTGAAAACATGAAAACCCATTATAAAACCCATTCATGATAACTAATAAGAATGAATAAAATAATCTTGTAGTTTTATTGATAAATAATTACCATATCACTATTACATTCACCCATACACATAGAATAAATATTCTGTCAATTTACATCTTTAAAGTACCCACTACATTAAAGAGTCGTAATGGGGATCCCTTGTCTTATCTTGAGCTATATTGAAATCAACACAATATGTCATTAGATATAATGGGTCTCAACAATCATATAATGAACTATAATGAACTTAACCAATTTCTAAGGAACATATCATGAATAATACCCCTGAAATCTTGTTTTAGATCTCGATCAAAACACATTCATATTTTCGAGATACCATTTTTTTGTAAAAAAATAACTTTTAAAATATAAAAAGTGTTCACATAATAATTAAATTATATTCCTAAAAATAATTATGAAAAAATATAATGGAAACATCATTGTAAATTCAACATAATGAAATCATCAGAATCCTCTCATCCCTTATAAACATTCATTTTATGTTTTAGAAAAAGATATTTAAAAGTGGTTTTAATAGGAAAGTCACTTAACTCAGGTTTTACATCATTCAAATGTGTTGAAAAAACCTATATAATGATTGTAATAGTGTTATTGATATTTTATGTGACTAAGTACAATTTTATAGTACATCAGATTATCATCTTATAACATCTCCCACCCATTTATTAACATCATTTTATTATATTCGTTATTTTAGATGCATTCATTTCATTGTTTACATTGATGATTTCTTTATTGTATTCTATATAAATATGTTATAATAGACCATGAGTGAAAAAATATAAATATTTAAGTCATTTTAAAATGGTACATGTAAATTTAAACATCCCATAATTTTGGTAATAGGGAAATGAAAAATCATAGTCTACAAAGGTGGTGAATTAACACACCACATGAGACTCTTTCATTATTTATGTTTAAAAGGAAAAGATGATATATTTTATGATTCATCTAATATGACCACAAAAAACACCAATATATATATTTTACTGTAATCATCATTAAATATTGGATATGAGGTGGGTTTAATGTATACGTTAAATTGAATTTAAAAGAGAAGAAAAATGAACCATCTGGAAACAAATCTCCTTGAGAACCCCGTAATGGATCTTGGTTGTGGTCTTTTTGTGAGACTAGGAGCTCAAGAATGGAGAAAGGTATGAGTATTAAGAAATTTGGATGATTTTAGATGAACTATATATCTTTAGGTGATGAAATATTTTTCATGGAGTGAGACAACATTTATAATTGAGGTGAGGGGTAACATTAGAATTACTCATATAATTAAAATATTATAATTTTATTATAGGTTTTAAGACATGAAAATAGGATCAAAGTAATTGTAGATCATATTTTGGACCAAGTCCTTTCATTTTTATCCTTTTTCAATAATTCTTTTTTTAATATAATTATTAAATATTATAATCATGAATAATGATTTTTTCAAATAAAAAATTATTCATCACTTTTTACATTTGAAATATCAAAACATGGTTTAAAATTATATTTAATGTTTTTACAATATCATATACTTATCATATTAATATTCTAAAATCATCTATGAGCATAAAAATATAAAATTATATATATGTTACTATTTCTAATATCATTAATTTGATTTATTGATTATATAAATATTTATTGCATCATAATTGATCAAGCCACTTATGTGCATATTTAGTACATAAAATTAAAAACAAAATTTCAAGAGAAATATAATTCTGGTTTCATTCCAAAGACTATTAGTTTCTAAAAACAACTTTTTTGAACCACAAAATTTATATATTTTAGGAATTGAATGTTAAAATGTGAAGAACATGCCTTTCTTTTTAATAAATAATATAGAGGGGCTAATGTGATCCAAATTGGACTAGATTGTCCCCAATTAAAATTAAAACATGATAATCATCAATATTTTCTTATATTCAATGTTTTAATTTTTTTGTCATTTAATAATTCTTATAATATTAATAAAACATTTATTTAACTTTCATATATAATCCAATGCTTGAAAAGAAGGCTATAGCTATGGTCTGTAACCATTGATATAAACCGAAAATCCATGGCTATAGGTAATAGACATAGTTTAATAGTCCATTCATCCTATTGTCATTCAAATAGGGAAAACATATAACCATAGTTTCAAAATCTGGAAATAATGTTAAAGACATAGTATGAACATTGGATAAATGGATAGAACAATTGATTGAAACATGTAAATATGGTAATATCCAAGGTTTGATACCATGGAAATAAATTCCACCATGTGGACCTAGAGACACCTTCTATATCAATGGATATAGGACTAAATCCAAAGTATGAAATGGTGTTAATGAACCTACAGTCATGGTTCAAACCATGGAAATAGGATTGTGGCTAGTGTTTAAATCTATTTCTATAGTATCTGAATTCCATAAAAGACCCCACAAATGATAACACGGATGCATCTATCCATATTTTTACATTTCAAATTTATTTTTTAAGTAAATTTAATTCATAAAGTCAATTTAATTGTAAAAATTACAATGTATTGTAGTAAGGATAACATTTATTTAATGGAAACCCGAAGAATTCATGCCTTAAAAATTAAACCACACCTCATCCTTGCATCATGATCCATATACTGAAAAACTTATGAATCTTGCTCATCACCTGGGAATTATTTAGCTGCACTATAACCCCACACAAGTTCTTGTGCATGTCCACCTGCACATGTCATCACTGCATCAGTTAGGATATTATGGACTTTAGGATCTTGCATTCCCCTTGCATGCCCCTCCTCTATCTTCCTTGGTATTAGTGACCAGATTGACAAAATAATCATCAATAGCATTCTTCATTTTAATAGTATTCTAAAAACTGATGTGTCATGACCTGTCCTATTGGGTCCCATGTCCCGACTAACCCAAGACTGCCTCTAATTGCCTAGGGGTAGAGATTAGCATCGTGTAGGTATATCACACAAATGAGAGGTTTTTTCTTATGTACATGTACACATTGAAACATATATGACCCACAAAGATAAAAAAAATAGAAAAACCCAACCCCCAAGGTTGAATACATTAAGAATCAACCACATAGTACAATAATAATGTAATGTACTAAAAGGTAAACTAAGCTAGAATACAATCCCAACAAATGAAAGACAACTGCAATGTCTGACCTCTAACCATGGGTACTAATGCTATATTATAATTCTGCTAGAAATACCTCAGAAAATCTGATATCCCATGGTACCATCGGGTCTTGGCCTTTGTCATGATCTTCCTAGAACATCTTCGAAACATTGGTCATCTTTACAAGACACGACACATGTGGGTAATGGCTATGGATTGGGGAGTAATAAAGTATTCTGTAAGACACCACGAAACCACAATAAAAAAACATAAAAATAATTACACTCATATATAAACAAGTATACACTCATACATATACCAAGGATATCCAAATATACTCAAATACCTATCACATGGTATAAAGGATAAGCCAAAACCACACTACCACCACATGGTTTAGATCAAGGAATGCTCATTTCGGGAGGACTCACTCCTCGAGTCATGATGTCATCGCTAGTCAATAGTATATTATGTATAGAGGGGATGATCTTAAGGAATACCAAAATCCAAATCTATATTACCCCACGATCATGTGGATTCTCAGAAAATACCACGAACCCTACTGATGTAGCTCGCAGTGTATAGGAATCTAAAAAATATCGTGAACACTACTGATACGACTCACTAGATAAAGGATTAACAACCTTTAATAAGTGTTCCCATCTATACCAAATGGACTAAATTAAGGGTGGTAGAATATCACTATGTCCCAAGGTGTATTTCATAACACTATCTGGGACATTGTCTCTCAATGGGATTTCTATGCAATGTCGTACCATTCCGTAAAGTCCTATATTTTCAATGAATTGTTTTAATTTATTTATAATTATTAATAGTACGTGAAAATTGACGGCGCGTGATTCCGAGGTGTGGTGTGCCTGGAATAAATTTATGAACTTTCTTTATGGAATGTTCATTAAATGCACGAGCTGCATTTTCTAACTCTTGAACCGGTGCTCAGATAAAAAATCTAAGGGAACCGTTGAATCCGCTGCACCTAGATTCACTTAAGGAAGGATCCACTTCGACTGCAGTATGTTGGGATAAAAAGTTATATTTTGGAATTCTAAAAGAATATTAAAATAAAAATGTTATTTTATTTCATCCTTTTCCTTTTCTTCCAATAAACAAGTGGTGGTGGCAGGATCTACATCATGTCAAGAAATTAAATGGTGTGACTCCGCTTTATTCATGTAACTGCAACGTTGGAATTATGAATGTTCCTTAATTAAATGAACCCCATAAATTCTAGGTGCGTTACTCACCCTCCCCCTCTCGTATTTTTATGTAGCTCGGGGAGTAGTGTTGGTACGACTTGACCAAGTGACTAATCTCTTGTAAAGTAACGTGATACCAACCACTTGGAGGATGAGACCGGTTCCTAGGAGGGGTGATGAGCGCTACCAAATCACGAAACAATGAAAAGGACATAGAAGTTTCGTCGATCAGCATCATAAAATGTCTCTTCTAGGTAGAGGATTTATTTTAATACTTAATTTGATGAATTAAATCTCACCCATTTTTATTATAATGTAACGTGGAGGGAACGAGACAAACAAACAAGGCTTGGACCCTCCTTCACATAGTTCTTGATGTGAACTTCTGGAAACCATTTCAAACTCAACGACAACAATAAATAGAAGGTCATGTAATGATGACAACAACACGGGAGATCTGTAGGCCAAGACGACACCATGAAAGGACTCTAGAGCAGGTCGGGTGACCTGTGCAAGAATCCGTCAGCGTTCTATGTCAGCTGCTACCGGTGGTGACCAAAAGAGAACCACTGCAATCGTCCAAGATAATTTGAAGGAGGTGTAATAGGATGTGGTGCAGTGTCTTAAGGGGGCCGACGCAAGCCATCCATATAGGGAAATGGTGGCACCGATAGGTACAGTGATAGGAAGGTGACAGGCGGACCACATATTGCCGCGTTGGTGAACACGGTCGGCCAAATGGCTGACCGTATAATGAATTATGGAAGTACCCCACTAGTTGGGAGAAATGGAATCACAATAGTGGGGACACTGGATGAAAATGGTCCTTCTTTAGGCTGACTGATCCTGACGCAGGCCAGCCGAGTGAGCCGGACCTCCCAAGTTGGTCCGGGCAGACCCACGGCCCAATGGGCCAGTGCGGGTGGGTTGTTCCCCACCCGGAAGTGTGGGCCAACCATGGCCCTAGCTCTCTAACCAAACAAGGCTGGCCTCGATTGTCTGGAACCATTGAATCGGGATGACCCTTAATAGGCCGGACCCAGGCGGGGTCAGATTGACCAAGGGACAGGTTGCATTGTGCTCATCTGAACGAGTCGTATCGGGCCCATACCAAACCATATAATGGATAAATAAACCCTCATAACAGATAATCAATGTGTTCATTGAAAACTCTGTCAATGGATTTGGGATCCATCTATGGAAGTGGTCCCTTTGGCATATTCTGGTTGGCCCGATCGAGCCGAGCCAGACTGAGCTGCGATCACCCCCTATTTCATTGAAATGGATATAACTAACAGACCGAGAGTCTTATTGATGCGCAATCTATGGAACAAAGACCCTAGTGACAAGGTAGTACTTTTGAAATACTTTATGAGAGTTTTGGTGAAAGATAGAGTATGTTCGGGTTGGATCGACTCCAAATCCTACTCGACCCTCCACAATAAAATGCTTCTAACATATAGAACAACGTCCATTTGACGTGCTGTCTTTTGTGTTTGGACCTTTATGACGTGACATATCTTCTGGTTACTTCTTTGTGGAACTTTTTACTAGTTGAAATATGACTAATGGATTGAGTATAAGTTCTCCCAAAATCAATCATGCTGTGAGAGGGAATCCAACGGCAGGCAGTGAGGCGGAGGTTGTAGACAGATCATAAAGAGATTAGTATGATGTGAACCTTTGTGTGTCATCACCAATCCTATGTATGTAATATATTTTGTGGGTAAGCGCTCAGAAATCCTATGTGGGTCTGCGCGTAACGATCCTTGGTGGATTATATCTTGTGTGGTTCCACGCTCAGCAATCACGTGTGGGCCAGCGCATACCGATCAAGTGTGTTTTCAATCCTACGTGGGTCCTTGTAGGGGTTAGTTCCTACATAGTCTGGGTGGGTCAGATCATGTGTGAGTCATTGCAGGGGTTACTACCTTTTGATCCTGTGCAGGTCAAACACCGTATGGTCAAAAGTTGTGCAACTTGACAGAATATGATGATCTAGCTTCACAACTGATCATCTGTACTTCTATACTTCAATAATACCTAGTTCATTCTGAGACTCTATTTGAGATGCGTCTATTTCTTTGTGCATTGTGTTTGAGATCATGCATTGTGGTTTTCCATTGTAGAATTGTTTGTGACCTGTATGGGTCTCGGGGTCCCTAATGAGTATTTTTATACTGACCCCTGCAAGGGATTTTCCTACACCTTGTTGTGTCTTGTGCAAACAATGAATAGTTGGGTGGAGACACGAGGGTGCTAGGACCAGGTGGTACACATAGGATTTTAGCTATTGTGGAGATTAGTGGAGGCAAGATGTACATAATCTTCAGGTACGATCCTCGGTGTACATTCCATTAGCTTTTTTCTCTGTTCAGTTATACTTATTTTTTCTTCAGTTGGGCATGTATTCTGACTCCTTTACATTCAATAAACATTTTCCTACAATATTTTACTTTGTGGCTACTTCATGTTTAGTTCATGGCTTGTCTGTTTATACCGTTTTAAAGGCAATGGCTTCCCATTCTAAGGATACATATTTTTGGTGTTAGTTTCCAAACCATGGCATATGGAAGGCAGGCTTGGGTTGTCGTGGAATGGGCCCTGGGGGATGGGTCTTGACAAAGTGGTATCAGAGGGGGTGGTTCTTCCAATGTTCTAGGACACTGATATTTTTTTAATGGATCAATAGTGTTATGTGTTTGGAGTGAGGTTTTCAGCTTCAAGAATCTAGTGTTTGTGCGGTGACTGATGTATCCATTCACTATGACACTGAATTCTGATTTTGACCTCAGTGTATGAAAACAATGATTGCGTTTGTTTTGGATGTGTTTTACCATTGATATCTAAGAGTATGCTCACTAGGTATATCTTTTTCACTATGGAGCACTTATTTTCTTTTTTGATGCTGCCATTGATAGCCAGCCAATATTCCAAATAGAGTACACGATGACAACCAATCGAGGGGTGATCCCTCACTACAGGGCCCTCATATAAAGTTTTCACATTCTGGTGGTGTACGAGTAGTACCACTACCCATTGGGAAATCATTGCCACCACCCTCACCAGTAGACAGTTCACACCGATTGTGTACGTTACACATGTTTCAGTGACAGAGCCCTATGAGGTTCCAAGGCGAGCTGAATATGCATGTGGATGAGGACTGGCTGGAGGTTGGTGCTAGTGTTTTTCGCATGTTTGGTATAGCAGCCGAAATAATGGTTCTCCTACCTTCCAATCATTTCCAGGGAGTAGTAGGGCGATGGTAGAGCCTCACGCTCTGTGTTCATGATGATGTGACCTTTATGTTGGTAGATTTGGAGGGACTATTCTGGGGAGAGTTCGTTACATGGACTCTACACTCTGTCTATTTTTTGGAAATCCTACACTTTCAGTAGGGCATCCTGACCATGGCCCAATACTCCGCCAGGTTCACCGACCTCTTACGATACTCTTCCGACATATTGCGTGACCATTTCCTCAGGGCCCATACCATCGATTAAGGAATCTGAAGGGAGTAGATTCGATGGATTCTATTAGCATCCCAATGCATGATGGAGTGCCAGAGAGAGAACTATTGGTAGAGAGCATTCTTGCTGTGCAGACCCTGACGGTGGGACCCACCACCGTGTACACGTAGCAGATTAATCTACGGCTGGTGGAAGGAAGATGTCACAGAGGTCTAAGCAGACCATACCATCTAGTGGATGACCCTGAGTCATAAGGTCGGAGGTGAGGAGCTAAGGAGGCTGAGGAGGTAAAATGGGAGGTAGGGTGTGCTTCACGTGTGGCAGGTAGGGCCACATGGCTCGCAAATGCCTGAACTTCCATACTGACGATTTGTAGATGGTCGAGGGACCACTGAGGTAGAGGTAGAGATTTGAGTGAGGAGGTCTGCAAGGTGGCCGATGTGGAAGAGGAGTAGGTCATGCAGTAGGTGGGGGATGACCATTTGTGGTTCTACCACCACCACCTCTATATAGTGCACCCGGACCAGAGGGAGTAGGTGGATATAGAACAAGCTCAGCTACAGGTAACAGAGGCCTATAACCACAACACTTCAGAGATGACTAGTGTTACAATTTTTGTCTATTCCACCATAGCTACAGTACTTATAGATAGATGTTCCACTCACACATTCATTACTATAGCTCTTGTTTGGAGCTCGGAGATTCTGTTTGAGTTGTGGGCTCGATATTTATGATTAGAGACTAATAATGGAGAAGAATTGACAATTACACACTAGTGCCGATAGTGTGAGATTTTCCTATAAGTCGAGAGCTTTTACTGGGATCATCTAGTAGAGGTTTTGAGGCATTACGACAACATCTTTGGTATGGTCTGTTTATCCTCAGTCTATGCTCAGATTGGTTGTATTAGGTACAAAGTGTAGTGTGTCCGCACATATGGAACATGGTTTTCCTTCACTGGTGAGAAGGGATCATTTATATCATGGGATGGAATTACACATAGAAGGGTGCCACTGATCACACATAATTTGTCTTGCCTTACCATTAGATCATTTTTGGTTGATAGTTTGTGTTTATCATGTAGTGGTGGACTAGTATGTCGATTTCTACCCTGAAGATGTTCTGGGACTACCTCCAAACATTTAGGTGGACGTCTACATTGACCTATACCAGAGGACGACACCGATATCTACACCATCATATCGGATGGATCCCATGGAACTTCGTGAGTTACGGTTACAATTGGAGGACATGCATAGGAAGATGGTAATAAGGGCCAATGTTTTTCCTGGGAATGCTTGATTTTGATCACATTGAAGGTGGATGGGATTTTGAGGATCTGTGGGGATTATCAGTGCTTGAACTAGGAGATCATAAATAAAAAGAATCCACTTACATGGATTGATGATCTTTTCGATCTTCTGAAGTGAGTGTGGTGGTTTTTGAAGATAGACCATAGATGAAGATATAATCAGCTTAGGGTATGAGATAAGGATATAAATAAGATTTCCTTCAGAGGTCAGGATGACCACTTTGAGTTCATGTTTATTCCTTTTGGTGTGACTAATAACCATGTAGTGATCATGGGACTCAAGATCAGGAACTACCATCCATACCGCGATCTCTTTTTGGTTGACTTCATCGACAACATCGTTGTGTACTCGGATTGGAGGAGGAGCATGACTATCATTTGCAGATATTACAGGATACACTATGAGATCACCATATATAAGGTAAACCTTTTAAGGGATAGTTATGGATAAGGGAGTTCCACATTCTAGAAAATATTATCGGAGAGGCTAGAGTTGCAGTGGATAAGGAAAATATAGATAATGTACTTGATTGGGAGCCACCTAGGAGTCTGACTGAGTTGCAGAGTATCGGAGGGTCGGCTGGGTACTACCGGAGATTCGTACATGACTTTTCCAAAGTTTCGGCACCTTTGTTATCATTTTATAAGAATATAAACCCCTCATATTGATGGAGACATGTCATCAATGATTTATAGAGATGATTCAAATATTAACGAGTCCCCCATATTGAGGCTACCAGAAGACGGATTTGGGTATGTAGTATACTATGATTTGTTAGGAACCATACATGGTTGTTTCCTAATGCAGGAGTGAACAATGATCGATAATAGTTCATGAAATATGGGACAATATGAGTAGAACTACGCTACCCATGAGATAGAGTTAGGAGTTGTGGTCTTCACATTGAATATGTGGCGACACTACATGATGTAGGAACGTTTTATAGTCTACTCTGATCAAAACATACTTTGGTATATCTTTTAACAGAAGCACGAGAACCTGAGATAGCGACGACGGATTTAGTTCCTCCAGGACTGTGACATTGAGAGAGTCTCTATTCCAATGAAGGGGAACATAGTAGCATACACACTCTGTAGGAGGTCTAGTCTACAATTGCAGAGTGAAGAAACCTAGTATCTATTCACATTTCAAATATACATAGTGGATAGAGATGGATCACCTTACCTCCAATCTATGATTGTCCCTCCCCAACATCTTCAGTGTGTTCAGGAGGCACTACATGTAGACATTGACTATGAGGCTCGACGTGCTTTGATATCCATAGGACAGGCACCTGAAGAATTTTTTGTAGGTGGGGAGAATTTCATCCTCTTCAGAGGATGCACCATGGTCCCGATAGCGGTACAAGATTAGGGGATGAGGGAGTTCCATACATCCCCTCTGGTGGTACATCCTTTTGTAGAAATGATGTACCATGACCTCCAATGTTAGCACTAGTGTCCAGGGATGTAGAAGGAAATGGCAGAGTTTGTTTCATGATGCCTCACTTGTCAGCCAGTGAATTCCGGCCATCAAGTTCCAACCGGCTTAGTGAAACCACTAGATGTACCAAAGTGGATTTGGGGGGAAATATCCATGAAATTAGTGAAAAGGCTACCATGGACCTCTATAAGACATGATTCTATCTTAGTGATCTCTGACTGGCACACCTAGTCATTCCACTTCCTACCCATTTGAGAGAAGGGATTAGTAGAGGGCCTGTGACACATCTACATAAATAAGATTGTACGAATTCATGGGGTTTCATCGGTGATCATATCTGACAATGAAACATTTTTTACATCCCGGTTGAGGAAGGGATTATAGGAGGCGTTCAGGTCCCAACTACGTGTGAGAACTGCCTTTCCTCCTCAGATAGATTGTCAGACTGAGTGGACCATTCAGACATATGAGGACATGATTCGTGCTTTGCGTCCTAGAAATTGGAAAATGTTGGGTAGATCACTTTCCCTTGGATGAGTTCATGTACAGTAATAGATATCACTCCACTATCAGTATAGAACTGTTGGAGGACTTTTATGGTCGACCATGAAGATCACCAATATGCTGGACAGACCTGGGGATGTCAGCACTTATGGGTCCAAAATTGGAATGGGAAACCTCAACGAAGGTGCAGATATTCCAGGAGAAGATAAAGACTGATTAGAGAAGACAAAAGTCTTATACTGACTGGAGATGAAGACCAATAGAGTTCATGGAGGGATTCCATGACTTCCTATGGCTCTCACCACAGTGTGGTTTGAGGAGATTTGGCCTGGGTGGAATGCTATCACTGAGCTTCATCAGACCCTTTCTAGTTCGTAGCAGAGTTTGAGAGGTGGTGTATTGGCTAGCTCTTCCACACCAGATGCATCTGGTGCATGAAACATTCCACGTTTCGTAGATGAGGAAGTACATTCAGGATTCATCACACGTTATTGATTGGGGCGAGCTGGACATTGATGAAGGGGAAAACATTATGGAAATTTTAGTAGAGATTGAGATTTGATAGGAGCGGGTCTTTCATCGACGATCGATACCTCTAGTGCACGTTCTGTGGAAAAAAATATCCTCCATGAGAATACATGGGAGCGGGAGGCTCAGATTCAAGCTTAGTACCCCCATTTGATTTCTTAGTTTATGTTGATGCTTTTAGAGATGAAAATATCTATGGTGGGGAGAATGTAAAGGCTCATATTTTCCATGTATTTTTAAATTATATGGAATTATTATGAGTCTATTAATTTTGACACAAAATGATTCTCAGGCCCAGTGTGCCCAGAATGAATTTGTGATCTTTTTTAAGGTACGTTCAGTAAATGCACAAGATGCTTTTTCTACCTTTTGAACATGTGCTCAGATTAAAAATCTGAGCACACCGTTGAATCCATAGCTATAAGATTCGCATAAGGGTGGATTCACTTCGATCATAGTAGGTTTGTAGAAAAATTTGGAATTTAGACTTTTAAAAGAATAATAAACTAGAACTTTTAGTTTATTTTTACCCTTTTTATTTTCCACCAACAGGCAAGTGGTGGTGGAGAGACAAACATCAAGTCATGAAATTAAATTTCTTGACTCCCCATTTTTCTTCTAACCACACCTTTGGAATTAGGAAGGTTCCTTAATTAAATTAACCCCATTAATTCCACATGATTTACTCATCATCCCGCTCATATACATATATGGAACTTAGGTTGGAGTGTTGGAATTACATTATCAAGAGATGAAGCTACGCCAATGTACTGCAACAACAAGCATATGGAAGACGATACCGGTTCCAATGAGCTTTGACGAGCGCCACAAAATCCCGAACCAAAGAAAATGATGAAGGTTTTCTTTCGATCAACGTCATCAATCATCAGTTCCATGTAGGTAGTTTATTTTGAAATTAAATTTGATGAATAAAATCTCTATCCCACTTTTTATCATGTAATGCGGTGGGCGTGGTCCAAACTAAGAAGGCATGGACCCTCCACCGCTTCTTTCATGATGAGAACTTCGAGTAATAATTTAGAATTCAACGACAACATGAAATAGAAGGTCACGCTATGAAAATGACAATGCGGTAGAGCTGTATGCATAGACGACACGAAGAACAGACACAGAAGAAAGACTGGTGACCGCGGAAGAAACCATCGTCATGCCATGTCGGCGGCGGCTGAAGGTGGTCAGAAGAGAGCAACGGCAACCGGCCACGGGCGGTGGAAGGTGGAACACAACGACATGCTGAGGGGTTTGATCTTTCCTGGCCTAAGTCAATCGTATGGAAAAAGGGTACTCTCTGCTGGCGCTGTAGGTGAAAATGGCGTTGGACAGTAGGCCGTTGGAGGAAGGTGCGGTGCAGCCCGTGCCATGCCACGTTGGTTAACCCAGGCGGCCAAATTACTGATCGTTGAATGTAGTGGGGCAGTGCCCCACTGGACGGGAAAAATGGCCTTTCAACCACATGGATAGTGGAAGAAAATGATCACCCTTATCAAGGATCGGTCCGGATGTTGGCCAGATCCGTCGAGTTGGTTGGACCTGCCGCCCAGTGGTCCAACACGGGTGGGCCGAGTCCCAGCTGTTGGGCCAGCCAACTATGGCCTGGGCCTTTGAACTGAACTAGGTTGTTCCCTATGGGCTAAAACTAGTGATGTTGGATGAACATTAATGAGTCAGACCTGAGTGGGGTTAGATAGACCCTAGGACCCATTGCGTCGGGCTAGTCTGACCGAGTGAGACCGAGACCATACCCAACGGATCCCTGTATAAATAAATGAACTAAAGAGAAAATCAAGTGTCTATTTGACACATTTCCTGTGGTTTTGTGATCCCTTGGGGGGATCCGTCCCTTTGGAATATTATGGCGGGAACGACCGAGTTTGGCCAAACCGAGGTGCGTTCACCTCCCATTTCGCGAAAATTTATGTAACTAACAGCACAAGCATCCGATTGAAGCGATGTCTATGGAAAAAGGACCCAAATGACAAGGCGGTCCTATTGAAATACTCCATGAGAGTTTTGAAAAATGTTGGACTATAGAAAGTATGGATTGTCTCTAAATCCAACTAGGTCCACGACACTAAAATGACAATAACATATATACCAGGTGTGTGGTTGATGTGTCATCATTTGTGATGGGACCCTAATGATGTGACAGATCATTGGGTTACTTATTCATGAAACATAGTGACGATTGAAATATTACATATTGCTTGAGGAGCGGTTATCCTATAATCAAGTGTGCAATGATCGGGAATCTAGTGGTTGGTAGTGAGGTAGAGGTTGGATACATATCATACGATGGTTAGTATAGAGAGATCCTATGTGGGTCAGCACCGATCATGTGTAGTTCAGATCCTATGTGTGTCAGCACTCATAAATCCTATGTGGGTCAACACATACCAATCCTATGTGGGTCAGATTCTGTGTGGGTCAGCGCACAACGACCATGGGTTGGTTAGCACATACCGATCATGTGTGGGTTAGGTCATGTGTTGGTGATTGTGGTGGGTTAGTACCTATCAACTCCAGGGTGTCAGATCCTGTGGGGGTAATTGCGGGGGTTAGTACCAATAGCTATTGTGTGGGTTAGAATCCATATGGTCATAAGTAGTGCCTATTTATAGAATAAGATCATCGATCTTCTCGACTAATCATCTGTACCTCTATACATTAGAAATAACGGGTTCAAGCTGAGACTCTATTGGAGCTGTGTCTATAGTTTTGTACATAGTAATTTTGATAATGCATGGTGGTTTTCATTTGTGGAATTATATGACTTTTTTGGGGGCCTCAGGGTCACTACTAAGTATTTTTACACTCACCCCTACATGGGCTTCACCCACCCCTTTTTGTGTATAGTGTAGACGACGAGTAGTTGGGCTGCGACTGGAGGAAACCAAGTCTAGGTGGTACAACAAGGAGATTGGTTGATGTGGAGAACAACAGATACGAGTTGTAAATTCCCTTTATGTAAGATCCTCATTAAATGATCCCAGAGTTGTTTTCCCTTTTCAGTTTTACTTGTATTTTTTAGTTGGGCTTGTATTATGGCCCCTTTACATTTATCACACTTTTTCCTACTGCATTTTAATCCATGGTGGATTCCTATTGTGTTCTTGGCTTGTGTGTTTGTATAGGTTTAAAAACACTCCTTCATGTTCTAGGGATATGCCTTTTGGTGCTAGTGGACAAACCATAGCCTCTGGAAGGTGGGAATGGTGTAGTCATGACACAGGTCATGTGGGACGAGTCATGACACGAACCCTCATGGAAATGCCCAATTGGAAAATATCTAACCCACACTGTCCCTCAATACATTTGTACAAATACATGTCAGTTGGACCACCTCATCGCAAGTTTCCCAATGCCATAGTACGCTAGTCCAACAAAAATATAGTTTGAATGTTACAGGGATTTTTGTAAAAAGGGTTTGGTTGGGTCTAGGCCGATTGCGACCCAGTCAGACCAACCATGACCACTGGCCCACTCAGAGTAGCCTGATTTCCCTAGCCCAAACTAACATGAGTGAGAAGGCCCTATAACGTCAGATGCAGCTATGAGGCATCCCATTCCTCGACCATTTGCTCTATCATGTGGCCACCTAACATCAAGGGTAAACAAGGTCAGTCTGGATAGCATAGACAGTCTGCAAAAACCTCTGTATCCCATGACTAGCACCATGAGATTCCTACCCGTTTTTGGCTCAGGGATCTCTGTCCACTGATGGACATAACCAGATACTATGTCCCACCTGGACACCTCTGCCTAATTCCACCCTCACCCGTGTTCTCTGGCCTCGGGCTAATCTGCCTCTATGGTCCTGCTTAGACTGTGTGTTGCTGCCACCACCGACCATCAATCAAGTAGCATGAATCATTATGCCACGAAGAACTGGAGTATAAAATGAATTTAAAATTTCCAAAGAACTATTCCATATTCTTTTCATCCAAATATATTATTGTTAGATTCTAAATTGGGATGTATTGACAATTCTTTTCATGGTTCTGTGTAAACATGGATAATCCTCGATTCCAAACCTATGATGAAAACATCAACCCCACACATCACCCAATCTTTGAATCAATATGTTTGTTGATTGATTCTTGTTCATTTTAGGGAATGGAATGAATAATGTGGAATAAATCCAAATAAATCGATACACTACCTAGGTATTTATCTTTCTTTAACAGGGGGAGAAGTAATCATTGATGAAGATCCACTGAAGATTCCTCTCGATTCTCAATCCTTGATTCATCATGGTGTTGATCTTCCGTTGTTTTCCAATGCCTTATTCTGAGGCTCCATCTCTCAAGAGTACATTGGGAATTTGTAGGGGTATGAATTCTCACCTTGAACCCCTACCTCTTGTATTAATAAAAATGAAACAAAATATTCTATGTCATAAGAAAATATTTTTATTTACATATTTAATCATAGTTTTGTTCAAAATAAATCATCTTATTCTGACCCACACAAGAAAATTTTAGCCACTAAATATGGTAAAGTCATTGTTATGGTTGCCACGGTGTCCTCAGATATTTTATCTGAGTACTCAATTATTAGTTATTCAAGATCAATGTAATATACATGCTGTTTTTTTATCTAAAAGGAAACTTTATTATATTTTTTTTTTCAGAAACCATAGGACTCAGAATCTCATGTCGGCTCTGCTCATGGTCTCAGTATTTTCCAAATAAATTTATTTGAATATATTTTAGGATTATCCAATTCATTATATTATAAATTTATTAGAAAATTTATTCTTGGAATACCATGTCTCTGAATATCATGTCATCTCAGTGATCGACTTTGGTATTTTCCCAAAAAAAATATTAAAATAAAATTGGGGAAACAGAGTTGTTACATGATGATTTAATTTTTTCTTCACAAAAATTATATATTCATTATAAATAAATAAATAAACCAATAAGAAATATTCCTCAATCCATAGTTTAATATTCACTATTAAAAACATACCGAAATCATAGAACTACATCAAGAAACAATGTAGCTGGGTAGTAACAATCTTAATTGGAAGACTATAAATTTGAGTTATGTTTTTAGCTCTACCTTCACTGTTATGAAGAATAAATATAGGAATGTCCAAAATTAGAGTACTTTTATTTTTTTAAAAATCAATTAAAAACCCTATAAATTGAGAAAATTATATGTATTTATGAATTCTAAATTAATTAATGGAGAGCCATGTTATTTTAGTGATGTATGTCTTGTTTTATAGATCGATTAATACCATGTAAATTTAGAGTTTTCCTACAAATGGTTATTTACTATGTAATGTGTGATACAATCCTTACATGACAAGTGAATCAGTTTTAAATATACGTTTAAATAGGGTGATGAATTTGATTGAAGATGGATGAAGATAACAAATTTTCTCATGAAGGATAAAGAGGAAGTGGATAAGATTTATCACATAAAATAGTATTTTTATTTCTTCTAAATAATGGGGGGATAAATTAATAAACTTATTGACATTGTAGGTTTTTGGTGGAATTGAGAACAAATATAAAGGTGGATATTGATGTGACAAGTAATGGATTGTATTTATTATCAGTATGTATGGTGTGAGAAGTAGTCAATATATGTTAAGGAAATGTGGGAAGTGTTATTGAGGTACAATCATTGTATATATCAAAGAATCTATGTGAAAGTAGAGTTACATATTGAATATATTAAAGAATTCATTAATGATGATGATTTCCTTAGAAAATATTCTGATCAAAGAAAGGTTTTGATAGATAAAGGAACCCAATATATATATATTATTTCAAGGGACATTGAAAAGATGATGAAATGTGGATATTTATGACTTTATTTTAAAATGTGGTGGTTAACATGGAATTGTATGAAATTTATAAGGGTTATAGATACTAGACATGGAGAACCAATAAATTCCAAATGATTTATCAGGAGTAGGAATTCCTTTGAAATATGTTCATAAAATATTTGAAATATTTGAGGTCGCCCCAAATAGAGCCAAATGGGTTATGATTTGATTTGAGTAGTGTTTGTATATCCTGTAGTTATCTTATAGTGCCTATGATTTCGATAGTTACTATGCATGACATTTTTTATTATTCATAATGAATTTCACTATAAAAAAAATTAAATTCACATTCATGAATTTTAGTCACATGACATTGACCATATTAATATTCAACTGTTCCAATATGATATTTCCCCACATCAGATGCTGTGTAGCTAGGTGTTATACTATTAATTATGAATTTTTTAGAGTGAGACTATATGTATATGAATTTGATAAGTCATGTAATACAATTATTCAAACATTATCAGACATATATTGTGAGAATATATCATTAAGTATTATGTATATAATGTGGTAATTACATAATATTTATGATGTTCAAGAATCACAACTAATTATTTGACATCTTCAAAATTCCAATATTCCAAGGATATATGAAATATTATTAGATGATTATTTCACCCAATATACTTGGAAATAATAAAAAAAATTATAATTCTTGAAAAATGAATAGATCAACTTGAAGATGATTTTAATTGAGATAGAAAAGCATATTACTATTAGACAAGCTACCACATCATTAATTAAATGGAAATTTATTGATTTTTGGAGATTAAGAAGGTTGTGATATTTGAATTATCACTTAAAGGAAGCACATCAGTCTAAATGAAGACCTTGAATTGTTTAGTAAGGGGGAATTGAATTAAATTTCATATATAAAATAATCCACTAGTTATAGTGAAGAGTATCTCATTGTATCCAATGAATTAAAGTTTCTTAATTCTATATTGAAATATTATTGTATGTATTATTTCTGTAAAATATATAATATCATAAGAAAGGGTTTAGATTGTGTAAAGAGGAACCTTTAACACTTTTTATTATTTGAAGAAAAACATTCTATAAAAAAGTCAAATTTTTAGTTTTCTAGTACTTCCTATGTATAGAAGAAATAATTATAAGGCCTAAAATATTCATATATAATATAAGGTGATTGAAAACAAGAAGATAATAAAATGTGATCCATTTTCAAATTGATTTTTTGAATGGTTTGTATGATCTAGAGATCTGAACCTGAGTTCTTGAATAGAAGATGACGAAACTTCTTATCAACATTATACAATTGGAAGAGATATAAGTCAAATTGATGTTTATGTGGAGGTTATGGTTGATCATGAACAAAAAAAAACTGTGAGAATTTATTATTTCCAATAGTTAGTGCTTTTTTTTGTTACAAAATAATAATAATTAGTGATATGTTAGACTGTGTAAGGTAGTATAAAGACATGAAGTGTGATAATGGACCATATTGTGTTTGCCATGTAAGCATAGTGAAAATTTATGTAGAGATAATAGAGACGCCAACATAATTTAAAGATATTGATACATGAAAACAAACCAAAAAATAATTAAACACGAATAAAATATTGAACAAATAAAATTAATTACAATATATGATTAGCGGTTCCATCGAGTCTAGAAAAATAAACTCATGAACACTACAACTATGATGTTGTAACAATATATTCAAATAATGGCATGGAATATGTAACATTAAATATATACCATAAAACTAATTAGTATAGTTTGTTCTGTGAAAAAATATATAAGAAAAAATGATTATAAATTACAATACAACCAATAAATAATATAAAAATTTAAAAAAATATATTAGAAACTATTTTAATTTGGTAACTGAACACAATTACATATGTATTCATACCAAAATCATGAAGGTGATCTAATATATTGTAATTTGAAATATACATTTATTTTAAATTAACTTTTTTTTAAAAATATACAGCTCATACTATAATCTATAAATGTATGTCTTTTTCATGATATAGAATATAAATTTAAGAATAAATTGTCAATTAGTAATTCTAGTGAATATAAAAGATCAATGCTTGTTAGTAAATACAAAAATTAAATTGCTAATAGAGTAATAAATACATATGGAATTTTTTATAAACATACATGGAAGTAGTTGTACTAATTTATAATATCGATCATTGAATGTGAAGAAACACAGATATAGAAATAGTAATAGTTCAATGAATCCCCATAAGATGAATGGAGAATAGTATAATTTTCTATACTACTTAAATAAAGGAAAGGAATTGTGGATTTATTTTTCTTGAGAAATGAGTATCGTAGGGAATCATAAAACAAAAAAACGATTTATGTTGATAAGAAAATTTAAATAGTGTTTCTTTGTTTCTTTGGAAGGTTATTTTTTTAATATAGTTTACATATAATCTATATGGACTTTGTAGTAAGAATTACTTTAAAAATATTACAATATAATCTGAGACAATTTTATAAAATTCAAATATAAATTCATATTTTCAATAAAAAATTAATAATATAATCACAAAAATAGCTATAACTAAAAATGGAATAAATAATAACTAAATTTGATGTCGAACTCACCATCTTCGACGTCAATGTATTGAACTAGTATTATCATAAGAAACCACTTGTATGAAAATAATTGGAAAAGAAGTGAGATATAATGAATTATATATATATATGATAAGTGTGTCGATTGTACCTAGTAAATGATACGTGACTCTATAACCAACAATGAAGATAGATTATTCATATATATATGTATATCACCATAATAAATAACATGAGAAATATCTTCATGGTGGTACGTAATTTAACCATTGGATTAGATGATAAATGAGTTTATAGTGATATTATACCAAAAACAATATTGAAATGTGGAATGAATGTAACGACCCAAAGTTTCATTAATGGAAATCACTCTTGATCTAATTAAATGTCTCTTTATGTTTATATAAAGTGTCAACTTCATTGGTTTTATGTTACGAATTTTGATCGTTGCTAATATAGTTGTTGAATAGTGATCACATGATTAGTATAAATATAGGACTTTAACAAATCCAATTTACTCAGACAGAAGAAGTGATGGCCTCGTCCAGTAGAATTTCCCCATATGAAGCCCATTTTTCAGAGCTCGGAAAAGAGGTGGCGTCTCTGGGCTTCGCCCTTGACCTAGACCAAGCTGAGCTTCATCTTGTCAAGCTCGAACGTGAACGTCTACGGGAAAAGTGGAAGTTGATTGAAATTACCACTCGAGCGATGTTATCTGAGCCACCCCAAGAGTCTGTCACCATCGTACACCTTACCCTTAGGTCTTATGCGGCTGTTTTAAGGGGTTATATAACAAATAAGTAGTACTATGTTCATGTAAATTATTTTTTTTATATAATAATGAATATAATTTCTAGTCATTTTTTATACATCGTAAATAGTTTTTAATGTACAAAGGGTGTTTTTAGTTATTAATTAATAAAGAAATCAATTTTTTTAAATTATGGGATTTTTGAATAAAATAATATTTTAATAAAATAGTATTATTATTAAGTTAATTTTTATTAAATATATATGATCTTATAATTTTATGAAAGCAATTAAATTTTTTATTAAGGTTTGAAAGCCATTTCTGTCAACACCCGTGAATTTTCGATAAATGTCGGTTTTTATTTTAAATGTAAAAATTCACATATTTATAAAATTATTCAGATAAAATAAATGTTATTTCTTGAATCAGGACGCTGAAATTATCCAAGAGTGAATTTTTCATAATTTTCTGAAACAGTCAAATTTATGGGTAAAAATTAAATATCGTTTAAATATATAATGTGTTTTATGACATCATAATGACCCAATAGGGATGTAATAAAATACTATGATCTTTATGATCACCCAATATATGTTTTACCATTAAAATAATGTTATTTCGGGTTTCTTTGACATGCTTTTCAAAGCATTAATGGACCCCTCAAGACTTATTCAACACCTTGACTTTTTAAACTAATTTCCATGGGAGTGTGACTCACCTCCACATAATCAACCCTAATATTTTAAGAAGTACGGACTTTGTCCTTATAAAATATTTTTTTCCTCTTCCCTTTTCCAAAAACCATGGGCAAAAACCATGGGATGGTTTGTGGTTTGGATTAATTTAATATAAGGGGTCCCAAACCTAAATAATAAATAATTATATCACCTTTCCTATATAAACCCACCCAAGCTCCAACTTCCTCCTCACTAAAAACCTTTGGAGTTCGTCCAAAATCTTCCCTACTCTCTCTAGAACCCTCCCAAGGTTCCCCAAGCTCCCAAGAATCCTCTCACAATCCTCTCTCTAGCCTTTGTAAGCATACTTCCAAGTAAGGGTTTTTTCTTCCTTTCTCATTTTTTCAATTTTTAATAAGTTGTTTTTTCATTTTAATTTCAATTATGAATATTTGGGTATGGTTTCACACCTCCCTCATACTTCACTCTCTATGTTTCAATGATGGGAGAACCATTTCTCTCTCATTAAATTCCTCCCATGTACACCCGTTACTATGCCGAAATTCCGAAAGGAACTTCTCTCTCTTCATTTACATTCAAGAAATAATTGTGTATCATGAATCTAAATTCAATTACAACTATTTGGACATGAATATATATGACCTCCTTACTGTACATTAAATGTAAATATTACAAGGAACCCCTTTCTATCTCATCAACCATTTTTATGAATTCTTTTGTCACGCCATTATGCTGGCGAACTCGCACTGATTTTCTAAGCCAATGCTATTGTGTAGTGGATACCATACCCATTTCTCCATCAAGGGTATCCACCGTTATGTACCATTACTTTTTTATTACTAAGTTTCATGTATAAATTACACATTCCTTTATCGTGGAATAAATGATTATGTTTTTTGAATCCATGTTTTATGATCCATGTGGCACACTTATGCATGAAATGAAATGTTTAAGAAGGGTGCGACCTTATAGCGCTCCAATGCATTGGGTAAAGTGTAGTATCATGATATGTCATGTGCAATGAGTGTTGACTAATTCTAATTCAAGTGCAATGATGGTTTACTTGTGCTTCATGTGCAATGAGGATTTAATCATTCTCCATGTGCAATGGGCCTGGGCTCATGCTAATTCCATGTTAAGTGTTGTTGCCACATTTCCATGTTATGATTATCATGCTTTATCATGACTTTATGGTCATGATTTTCTTATGCTCTATTGATATTCATATTTTCTAACATGTAATGTACTACTCATGTTATTCAATGTGTACTCCTTTACTGGGTTTTATAGATTACACTTTTCTTATGCATGTACTCAGATTATCCCATGCAATGCTAAGTACGAAGGAATGTAGTGGTCAAGAAAAGGAAGTTTTCAATAAAGATGTTGTATTTCATGTTTTATGTTTTTATGTAATGATCCTAAGCCCAAAAGACACTAAACCTGTCGATCATTGTTGTTGTATCAAGTGAATTTTTATGTAATAAATCATGTTTAAGTTGTAATAAAAAGCAGTGTTGTCATAGTTGGTATCAGAGGATAGGTTTAGTTATTTTTGGGATTAGGAAACCCTAGTAAAGACTTTGAGACATGACTATGTATAATAAAAACATCCCTATGTTTTGGTAAGTACTGAGTAAGTGGTTTATCAAACAAATACATCCCTATCTGGATACGAGCAGGTAGAGGCGGCTCTGGCACAAATGTATCCTAGGGGTAAAACCCGAAAACACCGCTTTGAGCTTGAATCGAACGAGAACTGGTGCACGACAATGGGCATTGTTACACACTTGGTTACGACACTCCCGGGGGATATGTTTTGATAAATTCACAAGCTTAGTATGAACCCTTATTAATGGAGTTAAAAAAATTCCCCTACGAATATATGTTAGAATGTAGATCATGAAAAGCCTAGATTAAACCCTATAGACTCTTGAGTAAGGAAATAAATGTTTATTAATATGTCATAAACTTTTTTCTTTGGATTACCCTTTATGTGTTAACTCTATCTTCCCTTTTATTCCAACCAATGGCTGGTAATAGGAGGACTCGGGCTAACAACCGTTGTGAAGATCAGTGTGATGATTGTACTAATGAAATGCCCAATCCAATGGGAGAAGGAATCGAGAACATTGTCATGCTTATCTCTCAGCTAACTCAAGTTTTGAATAGAAACACTGGTCAAGACGAATGTTCAACCCCCCCTAAGAAAGAAGAAGTTTCTAACAATAGCTTCAAGAGACAAAGGCCTCCTACTTTTAATGGATCATCTGATCCCACAATTGCTGAAAAATGGATCAACTCAATTGAGAATATCTTCTCCATCCTCCAATGTTCTGAACAAGAGAAGGTTCTCCTAGCGGCTTATCATATGGAGGGTGAAGCTGATCAATGGTGGACGCTGATAAAAAATATGAAGGCTGAGGAGGAGATCGAGGTGTTGGAATGGAAGGATTTCCGGAAGATGTTTTTCAATAAATATTTTCCACGAAACCTCCAGATAAAGATGGAAAGGGACTTCCTTTCCCTCAAGAAAAAATATGAAGAATCTGTTGGAACATACGAGGAAAACTTCACAAGGCTTTCATGATATGCTTCTGTCTTTGTCATTACCCCTAAATGCATGTTTGACCTCTTCTTTGGTGGGATGAAGCCTAGCATGCAGAAAGCATTAGCGATCCGTGACTTCGACAGCTATGAGGAAATTGTCTGATGTTCCCCCAAGGTCGAAATGAAGATCAGGGAATCACAAGGGTATCATGGGGACAAGAAGCGTAAGGTGTATTTCAATGTTGGTGGTTCGATGGATAAATCCAATGGTGCTATGAAGATCCATCACCCCACTTTCCAAAAGTGCGGAAATAATCACCCATGAAATTTCCTTAAGGGGACGAGAAAATGGATCAGGTGTGGAAGAGAAGGGCACCTAGCTGTTAACTATCGGAAAGAAGGACCCGTGGCTGCGATAGAGGAGAGGAATGCTCCATTCGAACCTCAACGCGTTGTTCAATGCTACAAATGAAAAGAACTAAGTCATTTTTCAAATCAGTTCCCTAATCCAAGGGTTATCGGAGGCAACCAACAACCTCCAAGAGATCAAGGATCATCTTTTACCATTACTTCTACCAAAGTGAACCCCGACAAGGAAGTGGTGATAGGTACGCTAGTTATTCATTCAATAATAGTGAATGTTCTTTTTGATTCAGGTTCTATTCATTATTTTATATCTCGAAAGTTTAGTAGAACAATCCCAGCACCACCAAAAATCATGGAAGTAAAGATGTCAGTGAGTACGGAAAATGGGGAAATCATTGCATCCCATGAATTTAAGTCCTCCCCTGTTATAATATGTGGATTTAATTTCCCGGCGATCCTCATCATACCCCCTCTGGTGGAATTTTATGCAATTCAGGGCAGGGATTGGATTTCCTTATATAGATCAAACATAAATTTTCAGGAGATGGAAATCACACTCTATATGGAGAATCGACCCCCGATTCATTACAAGTGTCAATAGGAAGATGAATCTCCTTTATCTCCATCATCTCAAGCATGGATATTAATGCCCTATGAGCACGCGTATCTAGCTCAGATGATTGAGTCCAAAAAAGAAACCATTCTTGAAGTAATGCCTATTGTGAGGGAATTCGCTGAAGTATTTCCCGAGGAACTACCCAGTCTTCCTCCTAGAAGAGATGTTGAGTTCTCAATTGAACTTATACCTGGGGCGCTACCAATATCCAAGACTCCATATAGAATGGATGTTTTTGAGCTTGAAGAGATGAAGAAACAACTACAAGAGAATCTGGATAAAGGGTTTATACGCCCATGTGCTTCACCATGGGGTGCACCAGTCCTCTTCGTCAAGAAGAAGGATGGGTCAATGCGGCTTTGCATTGATTATCGTGAACTTAAAAAACACAATAAAGAACAAGTATCCTCTCCCAAGAATCGATGACTTGTTTGATCATATGCGTGGAGCAGAATACTTCTCCAAGGTGGATTTGTAGTCAGGATGTTATCAAGTAAGGCTGAAGAAGGAAGATGTCCCCAAGACTGCTTTTCATAAAAGGTACAGGCACTATGAATTCATAGTAATGCCTTTCAGACTCACCAATTCTCCAACAATATTCATGGACTTGATGAGTAGAGTCTTTAGAGATTACCTTGAAAATTTTTTGGTAGTCTTTATAGATGATATTCTAATATACTCCAAAACCAAGGAGGATCATGAGGAGCATTTAAAAACTGTACTAGAGACTTTGCGCAAGGAGAAGCTCTATGCAATGTACATTAAGTGTGAGTTATGGTTGAAGGAGGTCTCAGTCTTGGGCTATATCATCACAAGCAGTGGGATATCTGTGGACCCCTCCAAAACAGATGCAATTGAGGGATGGCCGAGGACAACATCCGTAATGGATATCCGTAGCTTCTTGGGGTTAGCTGGATATTATCGACGTTTTGTGAGAAATTTCTCATGATTTTCCAACCCTCTTATCAAGCTAACTCAGAAGGGAGTAAAGTTTGCTTGGAGTGATGAATGCAAAGAAAGCTTCAAGTAGTTGAAAAGGAGGCTTATCACTACACCCGTGCTCAGTTTACCCCCAAGTGGGGAGTTTTTTGTGGTATTCAGTGATGCTTCAAAAAAGGGATTAGGATGTGTGCTGATGCAGAATGATAAAGTGATATCCTACACCTCAAGGCAGTTGAAAATCCACGAGAGAAACTATCCAACACATGATCTGGAGTTGGCGGCGGTGATCTTTGCCTTGAAAATCGGGCGACATTATCTTTATGGAGAGAAATGTGAGATATATACTAACCACAAGAGTCTTAAATACATATTCACATATAAATATCTTATTATGTTCCAGAGAAGATGTATAGAGCTCATCGAGGATTATGACTGTTCAATCCATTACCAACCTGGGAAAGCGAACAAGGTTGCAGATGACCTATGTAGAAAGGACCCGACAATTCTATCAACGATGAGAATTGAGAAGGATCCAATCTTCTTAGACTTGATGAAGATGGAAGTGGGAATCATAACAAAGGGAACATCATCAATCCTTTCACAAATGATTGCTCAACCATCTCTTTTGGAAAGGTTCAAGGATGCTCAAAAGGATGATGTGGGAATTCAAGAAAAGTGGAAGCAATCAAAAAGGGGAAATCCTCGGAGTTTAATGTTAACGAAGAAGGTATTGTGCGGTTTGGGAAAAGACTGTGTGTTCCATCAAGTCCAGAGCTGAAGAAGGAAATTTTGGATGATGCACATAGTTCAAATTTCTCTATTCACCCAGGGCGAACAAATATGTATCAAGATCTATGAGAAAACTTTTAGTTGGATAATATGAAGAAGGAGATCGCTAAATATACATCATAGTGCCTGGTGTATCAGTAAGTGAAGGTAGAGAGGCATAAGTCTAAGGGGATGATGCAACCATTGCCCATACCAGAATGGAAATGGGAGAACATCACCATGAACTTTGTCACAGGACATCGGAGGACATCCAAAGGATACAATGCAATCTGGGTTATTGTGGATCATCTTATAAAGGCTTCACACTTCATTTCTATTCGGGAGGATTTCTCTTTGGATAAACTCGCACGGATATATATCATGGAAGTGGAAAGGTTTCATGGGGTACCACTATCTATTGTGTCTGACCGAGATCCAAGATTCAACTCTAAGTTTTGGAAGAGTCTTCATCATGCTCTGAATACTGAACTAAAATTCAGTATGGCCTATCATCCACAAACTAATGGCCAATCCAAGCGGACTATCCAAACACTTGAGGATATGTTGAGAGCATGCTCAATGGACTTTAAAGGAGGATGGGATCAAAATATTCCTAGGGTTGAGTTCTCTTATAATAACAGTTTCCACTCGAGCATCCAAATGGCACCATATGAAGCCCTGTATGGGAAAAGGTGGAAAACACCGACATGTTGGGATGATGTCGGCGAACATAAGCTGCTTAGACCGGAAATGGTCGAGGAAATGGTGGAGAATGTGAAAAACATTCAGCAGCATATCTCGGTAGCCCAGAGTCGACAGAAGAGTTATTCAGATAATCGTCGATGAAACCTTGAGTTTGAAGTTGAAGACATGGTTTTTCTAAGCATATCTCCATGGAAGAAGGTCATGAGGTTTGGAACGAAAGGAAAGTTAAGTCCAAGGTACATCATCCCCTTCGAGATTCTTGATCGTGTCGAGGTTGTGGCCTATCGACTAGAACTTCCTCCTACTATGGCCGAAGTACATGTTGTCTTTAATGTATCCCTCTTAAGGAATTTCATACCGGACCCTTCACATGTACTCTCTTCTGAGGTGGTACAATTGGGAGATGATCTTTATTTTTAGGAGCAACCAGTGAAGATCTTAGATCATAGAGAAAAAGTTATACGAAATAAGACAATGCCCCTCATCAAGGTGTTGTGGAGAAACCACAAGTTTGAAGAATCAACTTGGGAATCAGAGGATATGATGAAGTTGAGTTACCCACATTTTTTTAGTGTTGGAAAGGAAAATTTACAGTGAAAAATTTCATAAGGGGGGAATATTTTAACGACCCAAAGTTTCATTAATGGAAATCCCTCTTGATCTAATTAAATGTCTCTTTATGTTTATATAAAGTGTCAACTTAATTGGTTTTATGTTAAGAATTTTGACCGTTTCTAATAGAGTCGTTGAACAGTGATCACACGATTAGTATAAATATTGGTCTTTAACAAATCCAATTTACACAGAAAAAAAAGAAGCGATGGCCTCGTCTAGTAGAATTTCCACATACGAAGCCCATTTGTCAGAGCTTGGAAAAGAGGTGGCATCTTTAGGCTTCTCCCTTAACCAAGACCAAGCTGAGCTTCATCTTGTCAAGCTCGAACATGACCGTCTACGGGAAAAGTGGAATTTGATTGGAATTACCACTTGAGCAATGTTATCTGAGCCACCCCAAGAGTCTGTCACCATCGCACACCTTACCATTAGGTCTTATGAGGCTATTTTAAGGGGTTACATAACAAATATGTAGTACTATGTTCATGTACATTATTTTTTGCATATAATAATGAATATAATAACTAGTAATTTTTTATACAATGTAAATAGTTTTTAAAGTACAAATGGTGTTTTTAGTTATTATTTAATTAAGAAATCTATTTTATTAAATTAAGGGATTTTTTAAATAAATAACATTATAATAAAATAATAATATTATTATTAAATTAATTTTTATTAAATATAAATGATCTTATAATTTTATTAATGCAATTAAATTTTTTATTAAGGTTTGAAAGCCATTTATGTCAAAACCCGTGAATTTTCGATAAATGTCGGTTTTTTTTAAAAGTGAAAATTCACATATTTAGAAAATTAATTAGATAAAAAAAATTATTTCTGGAATCAGGATGTAAAAATTATCCAACAGTGATTTTTTCATTATTTTCTGAGATAATCAAATGTTTGGGTAAAAATTAAATACCATTTAAATATATAATGTGTTTTATGACATCATAATGATCCAATAGTGAAGTAATAAAATACTATGATCTTTATGTTCGGCCAATATATGTTTTACCATTAAAATAAATTTATTTTGGATTTTTTTACTTGTTTTTCAAAGCACTAATGGAACCCTCAAGACTTATTCAACACCTTGCCTTTTTAAATTAATTTCTATTGGAGTGTGACTCCCCTCCACATAAGCAACCCTAATATTTTAAGAAGTTTGGACTTTGGCCTTATAAAATATTGTTTTCCTCTACCCTTTTCCAAAAACCATGGGCAAAAACCATGGGATGGATTGTGGTTTGGATTAATTTAATATAAGGGGTCCCAAACCTAAATAATAAAGAATTCTCTCACCATTGCTATATAAACCCACCCAAGCTCCCACTTTCTCCTCACTCAAAACCTTTGGAGTTTCACCAACCTCTACACTACTCTCTCAAGAATCCTCCCAAGGTGCCCCAAGCTCCCAAGAAGCCTCTCATAAGCCTCTCTATAGCCTTTGGAAGCACACTTCCAAATAAGGGTTTTTTCTTCCTTTCTCATTTTTGTCAATTTTCATTAAGTTGTTTTTCCATTATAAATTAAATAATGGATATTTGGGTATGGTTTTTCACCTCCCTCATATATCCCTCTTTATGTATGAATGATGGTACACCCATTTCTCTCTCACTTAATTCCTCCCATGTACACCTTTTTCTATGCCAAAATTTTGAAAGGAACTTTGCACTCTTCTTTTACATTCAAGCAATAATTTTGTATCATGAATAAAAATTCCACTAAAATTGTTGGGACATATATCTATATGACCTACTTACTTTCCATTACATGTAAATATTATTATGAACCCCTTTCTCTCCCATCATCTATTTTTATTAATTCTTATGTCACGTCGTTACGCTACCGAAATCACACCGATTTTCTAAGCCAATGCCATTGTGTAGTGGATACCATGCCCATTTCTCCATCAAGGGTATCCACCTTTATGCACATTTACTTATTTATTACAAAGTTTCATGTATGAATTCCACATTCCTTTATCGTGGAATAAATGATTATGTTTTATGAATCCATGTTTTATGATCCATGTGGCACACTTATGCATGAAATGAAATGTTTAAGAAGGGTGCACTCATACAGCGCTCCAATGCATTGTGTAAAGTGTAGTATCATGATACATCATGTTCAATGAGTGTTGACTCATGCTAATTCAAGTGCAACGATGGTTTACTCATGATTTATGTGCATTGAGTATTTACTCATGCTCCATGTGCAATGGGCCTTGGCTCATGCTAATTCCATGTTAAGTGTTGTCGCCACATTTCCATGTTATGATTATCATGGTTTATCATGCCATTTTGTTCATGTTTTTTTATGATCTATTGATATGCCTATTGTCTAACATGTATTGTACTCCTCATATTATTCAATGTGTACTCCCTTACTGGGCTTTATAGCTCACCCTTTTCTTATGCATGTCATCAGGTTATCCCATGCAATGCTAGGTATGAAGGAATGTAGTGGTCATAAAAAGGACGTTTTCAATAAAGATGTTATATTTCATGTTTTAAGTTTTTATGTAATGATACTAATCCCCAAAGACACTAAACCTCTAGATATTCTTTATTCTATCAAGTGATGTTTTATGTAATAAATCATGTTTAAGTTGTAATAAAATGCAGGGTTGTCATAATGAAAACCCAAGGGGGGTTAACCAGATTTCATATAAATTGTAATGTGAATTTAAAAAATACCACTTGGACATTAGGGAAAAAATAGAACATTATTATATACTCTATAGAAACAATGAAAAACTAGGTTTCAAATTTTTTTAAATGGAAAACCAACATTAATCAAACAATATTAATATTGTCTCCATAATCATTTCATCAATTAGTGTCAACCTAATTTTCTCTCATATTCAATAATTTCATACCTTATTCACTGTTATTCATTACTCATCCCTTTAAATTTGATTTCATTTTATTATATTCTCTATTTTTTATTATTTTATAATCCAAAAATGTAGTAAAGATAAAGAGACACTCTAGAAAAATTGCATCAGTAAATAACCCTCAAGAAGAAGGGTAGCCACAAGTGGTGCACACAAATTCGGAGTCATTCCTGTGGGAAAAAATATACTCATAGCCTAGGAATATGAA
This sequence comes from Viscum album, assembly GCA_963277665.1. Taxonomy (NCBI): domain Eukaryota; kingdom Viridiplantae; phylum Streptophyta; class Magnoliopsida; order Santalales; family Viscaceae; genus Viscum; species Viscum album. The sequence goes on from OY728128.1 coordinate 69,320,458, forward strand.
ACCATCATTCATGATTATCTTCCCAACCAAGAAATATATGATCTAATGAAAAGTGTATCACAATAGTGGGAAATAGGTCAAACCAGATAATACATTATCCAAATTTCCTTCAACATGAATTCAACCTAATTCTAAAATACTATTGATTCATCCATGTCCACTAAACAAGATGAAAAATAAGATGTGAGGAAATAATAATCATATTACATTTGAAAATAATATTAGGAAATGAAGAAATAAATGGGGTGGTTTGATTTTTTTGTGTGAATATATTTTTAGTTTTTAAAGCATACCTTGGAAATTGATAGGACAATAAGAAAAATATCTTAATCTATTACATTTTAATAAGATTATGTTTTTTATTATTTATTAATCTTAAAATGATTCATATTTTTTTAAATAGAATGAATTTATAAACTTGTTTGAACTATGTATTCTTTTTGTACCCTTTTTACTTGTACTATTTTCCATTTGATTGAATTTTTTTTTCAAATTTATTGAACTTATATTTGTGAATTGTTACATAATAAAAGCTATAATGCAGAACAAAAATTCATAATTCCAGTGCTCAAAGATGTGATAAATTATAGTGGTTTTAAATAGTGAAATTACACTACTGTGTAAAATATTTTATTGAACTCAAGATCAATCAGAAATTATTTCAAAATCAACTGAATTCATAACTTATAATCTGTACTACAACAAGGTATAAATTCAATCTATCTAGTTATTTTTGAGACCACTCCTAGACTAAAAAAACAATGTCTAGAATATTGTATTAGAAAATTCTTTTAGTGTTTTTAAAATAGGATGCTTCATAAGATGACTCTAATGTTTGAGGGAAAAAATGATATTTCTATTTTAATATATGAAATATCCAATATATTTTGAATTAATAGGTAATTTAGTTTTCTATAAGTAATAATGATAATTAAGATATAGTAAAATTTTATAGAAATTTTAAATTTAATATTAGGAAAATACAATCATTTTGAACCCCAAAATAGTTTATAAAAATACATTAATGGAGATATGTTACATAGAGAATAGAAATGAATAACATTTCACTAATGTAGAAAAAATGGATTATATATTTAAATTATACATATATGGTGATTAATAGTATATAAAGATTCAACACATATATATAATACATGAAATTTCATTATAATAATTTATAAATAATAAGAATTTTTTTGTACACACATAGAGGAATAGATAACCTATGATGTTGGAAATCTAAAATATATCAGGTTTTGATAATAAAAAGGTGTAGAATATAGATGATATAATATAATGTGGTAGATATACAGAAATATTTTTAAATGCAGTTAGTATATCTTGAAGATCATATATATTTAAGGTGTAACATTGAACAATACTAAAAAATAAAGTACGAGAAGAAAATTTCTTCTAATCCATTCAAAATCATATATGAAATCTCTATTATATTGAAGTATCATGGGAATTGATATTCAGGTATATAACATATTTATAATGATTTCAAAATGATTTAAATGAAACTATGTCATTCAAGAATGTAAATATATTACATGTTATGAAATAGTGAAATTGAATAAGAATTTTAAATTAGTTTTTAAATAAAAAATGGACATTTTAATAATATATTTCAAATACCAAAATGAACATTTTAGAATTTGATTACACACGTATTATGATATGAGAATAGTACAATATGAAATTATTAGGTTGGAAAAAATGAATAAAAAAATAAAAATAAAAATTGATATATTTTAATATGAAAATATAGAATCATGTAATAGAATGTACATTATGTCTATAAAGAAAATTAATATATTGAAATAGAGATATAAAATAGGATTGTTTGGAATATTGTTACAAAATAATCACACACTATATGGAACAAAAATAGCGAATAGTATGAGGTATAGAATATTCAATATAATAAAGATAATGGAAAAATTGGACAATAATACATAAAATTTGATTATACCAAATAAATAGTGTGGGTATCCCATTTTTTATTGTCTTATCAATTAAAAAGAGTTTTATGTTATTCTATTTGTATCTTTATCCTTTTTAATAATTTTAATGTTTTTTCACAATCCTTAAACATATTTTCAAAATATGGAAATATAAATATAAATTGTAGTTTAGTTAGTGTTATCAAATATCTTTTTTTCCTGTTTGAATCCAAATTATACTGATTTGGAATATCTATGTATTTCAAAAATCCCACAATGAAATATATTACACCTTTATTAATTTGTGGAAATCATTTTTCATTAAAATATTTTATAAAATTTATCAACAATGAAAAAAATAAGGCATTTTGTTTTTATAGAATTGATAATAAATTTTTTTGTTATATAATTATGTGTGTACTACCATTCATTATAGAATAATTTACGTAATAAAAATAGAAATATTTGTTACAAAAAATAAATTTCATATTTAATATGATCTCAAGAGTTTTTATCTTATGATTTATGTTTTGAAAGAAAAATTATAAATCCTTAAGAATCAATCATACATCTTATGTAATTACTAAAAAAAGACATTCTTGAACTATTTAAATATATATGAATGAATAAAACTGTGGAAGTAGTTAAGATATATTACTTCATCATTATATATAATGGGTAAAATAAAAATTCATTACCATAATTTACCAAATATATTTGGTAAAGATGAAAAATTGAATAATGTTTTTAGTACTCAAATATTGAGTTTTAAGAAATCCAATTAGTCCATAATTGTAGTGAAAAAACTAATACCTAAATCAAATTGAGGGAAAATATATTATTTCATTACAAGTAAAATAATATTTTTCCAATATTATTGATAAACTAAATGATTTAGTGGTTAATTACTATATAATATCAATTAGTATTCAAACTATGATAGTTCACTTGAATGATTAAGAAATATGTTGTTGTATTTTGATATAACATTACACAATTTTATTTTAAAATCATGTTATTAATAAATGAAAAATGAAAAGTTATAATAAAATTTAATCTTTGGATATGGAAAAAAATATATGTTATATCAAATATAATATCATAAATCATTTGTTCAAAATTTCAAATAATAAAGGATATTGATGTCTAAAAAATTCTATTTTTTATCATAAAATCCATTATCAGAAAAGGGTTATATGGAAGATACCACCAATGGAATAACCCATAATGTTGTATTTTCTGATTAATTTATTATGAAATTTCATTTATAATAATAGTGAATTTTTATTATGGACCAAAACAAACAAAAAATTGATGTTATATAACTAACCATAAGTGATTCTCACAAAAAAAAATATTCCAAAGTAACATGTGATACATTATTACTTGGTGTACATATAATTATAGATAAAAATGAAATAATGTGATCGCATGATTTCAAATAGAAAAAATATGATTTTATTAATATCTAATTTGTAAGTTAAATGAAATAGCAATGATAATCCATAAAAAACCAAATTCAATGTTGAAGGAAATTCAAAAAACATTATCTATAAAAACTCATAGGCAACTAATTGTTTTTCAAATAATACTAAATTGGAGATTCATCATCACTACATCTTCCCTAAAAACAACTGTAGAATAAGTAAATATTAATAAAGGAACAACACTATAATAAGGATTGAATATAGTGGTGTAACATTAAAAAAATTATGAATCAAATTTAATTGAACTGACAATTTGAATTGGGAGGAACATGATTATTGAGAAGGGAAAAAATAGAGTATGTTATAATGACAATAGCATCAATATGAAAAATCATCGGCCAGATTAAAACATCAAGAAAACTATATATTGTTTAAGTCAACCTAGACCCAATTGAACACATAGATTCAATAATATTTTAATATAAAATAATACAACCAAGGAACAATTCATTGCATGTTCTCAAAAACTAATTCCCCATGTACAACTATTTTTTTACAATTTTAATTATTATCATGAATTCTATTTTTTAAATAGTAGAAACAATAACCATTTCATAGCCTTTAAATATAGTGATTTCCCGAAATAGTCAATGTGGTATTAAAAGTATATCATTCCCAATCCACTGGAATAACACAATACATAATCCTCTATTATGTAAATGTTTTTTTGAAAGATAATACGAAGGTTGTTTCTAGTAAATATGATAGGAATATATATTCCATGGAACTCATGTTTGTTAGCACATTAATATTATTTCAGTTTCTACACAATCAAACATTCCTATGTTAAATTACTCTTGTATGGGGAAATACTTTCATTAAAATATAATTAAATATTAGGAACTAAGTCATAAAAAATATTGTGGGAATTAAGAATATCAGTTGTTTGGAGCTAATATGATTAAATAATGAAAATATCCAGATTAATTTAGAAATCATACAAAGAGTTTGTACCTAAAATAGAAAAAAATAATGAATCTAAAATATTATATGTACTTAATTTTATAAAAATACATCATTGGAAAAATTAATTCTAATGTATTATATATAGTTTTATGAAAATTATTTCCTGATAAAACAAGTTCAAAACATTGGGTAGAATAAATATTTGTTATGAACATGGGGGGGGAGACCTCATATTTGAAAATCGTGAGTCAATATAACCATTAATAATTCCTTTTCATTATTTTAAATTAATTTACAATTCTAGGTAGACTAAACATTGGGGTAATATTAAGAAAATAATATAAATATTTAATTTCTATAGTGTTTGTTTTAGTAAAAATTCAGAAATGAAGGTACCATTATATAAGATAATTAATTCATGTATTTGGTGAATATGTATGTTAAAAAATTAAATTTTTTTATCTAAGAAGATATGATGTTCTAGTCCAAATGATTTTATCCCAATTTTATTTGTGATATAGTAGAAAAAAGGATAAAGGTAAAAAATTTACACTGAAGGTGTTAAAATCATATGAGAATATTGAGGGTGTGGTGGGGGAGATTAACCTAATCTGAATACTGTCGAACTAAAATATATTACAATAAAAAAAATTCCTTCTATATGAAATAAAAAAAATTATTCAAAAAAATTCCAAATAAAATCAAACAATTAATGAATGAAATCATACTCGATGATTTAATTTAAATATCTAAATAATATTAATGATTAATATCAAAACTAAGTTGAAAAAAAAAAATCTAAATAAAAAAATCTTACCATGTGCAATATTAGGTATTCTATGAATCTGAAATAAACAGAACCCTATTCTATGGGGAAATGAATGGAATGTGGGGTGCCCATGTAAGAGGATATGTATCATGGGGAGGTGGGGTGACTGCATCGTGGGAGGACCACATAAGGTGGTTTGGTTGCATCATAGACACGTTGAGCAGCAATGAACGTGGAAGGAGGAGGTGGGTCACGATGATGTGTGGTGGGTGGAGGGGATGTCAGAGCCGTGTTGGAAGGGATTGGGGAGGAAATGTTGGAGGTTGGATCTATGCATCAAATCCAAATTGTTTGGGAGGTGGGTTGGGTGCATTGGTAACGTGATGATAGGGAGGTGGTATGGCTACCCATGAGGGTAAAAGGATGAGGAGGAATCAGAGGGGTGGTAGGGGTAGATTCTCTATAGAGGTAGGAATCACGAGGGAGGGGTAGGGATAGGGAAGGGGGAGGAGTAAGGATGACAGGTGTAGTGTAATTAAATGAGATTCCTTCCACCACTATCTTTATGATGGATATAGGCACATATTTTATTATCAATGGCTATCAATCTGGGGCTATAGACTAAATTTCTAGTAGTTTGCACAAGCACTTCATCAGAATTGTACATGCATTAATGTTAATTATTTCTTATATAAAAAAATTAATTTCTAAAATAAAAATAAGTTAATTAGGGTCAAAATAAATTTCTATATTCATTCATTATTTATATTCTCTCGGATACATGTCAAATTGACATCTTAAGTTTGTTATTTTGCCTTTTATTTCCCTACATAAGAAGTTAACATGCATTTGGAAAATATTAATGTTATATAATATAATTTTATAAATCATCTTAATAAACCTCAATAATACTTAATAATTAAATAATTAGTCTTGTAAATATTTTAAAGCATTAAATTATTATTTATAAGGAACCAAATTTGACATTTCCCATGCTGTGCATTTACAGTGTCAGGAGTGAATTTTTTTTAATACTTATCACGATAAAAATTGAAATGTTACTATTTATATTATTTCTATATCATATTAATCTTATAATACAAATATTTAATTATTAAATAAATTTCATATCCCAAAAATGACTTCATGACATCACAAAAAATCAACATATTTTAAATAAAACAATATTTTTTTCTATTCAATAAAAACTAAAATTTTAACAAAATTTCTTGAAAATATATTCTTATATAATTTCCACATGAAGAATTTAGAAAGAATTTTCTTTCTTCAAATAAAATTCTATAATTGATAATTTAATGTTTTAAAATAGGTAACCATATAATAAATTTTATTATTTTATAAATTACTATTTAAATAAACAGGATAATAAATATAAATACAAATTATTCTATAAATACATGTTTCATTACATAATGAGGATGTTTCATCCTATTGATATTTATTCATGGTTCCATTTCCATTCTTTAATGAATGAACACTTTGGGGACGATATAATGGTAATATTACTATATAATTTCATTATTTAAAAAAAACTATATAAAGAAACAGTATTAAAATATTCATTATTCCATCAATATTTAATTTATTCTAGATGATTCCAAAAATAAAAATGTCTTAGTGGAAGGAAAAATGGATTTATTTCCTCAAACATCATTATTGGATGTCATTTAAAGTATATTTAAATCAATAATATATTATTTAAATTTTTTAAAATTTTCCAATTTGAATTAAAATTGTTAATTAATGTAACAAAAATAGAGTGATGAAAATTATCAATGTGCATCAAAACCAATGTACCCATATCTTAATGAAATGATGTGACAATACTCCCTTCAGAAGAAAATGTAATATATTTTTAATACATAATAAATTTAATACATAATATGAAACAACATGTGTACATTATTTATTATGATAAAATTGGTGAATATGAATATGAATCCTCTTCTATCCCACATATTGTTCAATGGAAGTTGGAACGTTAAAATAAGTATTTTCAACTAGTTTATGAAAACAAATATAGTGTTTGGTAAACCTTTGTATTTATTAAATAATATTAATTAATTATTCATTTTAATTTTATTATATAAAACTATCTATATTTATTAAAAAATTTCTTAAAATTCATAGGCACAAAATAAGTTGTTACAATACTTGAATAAAAACTACTTTTAGAATATTTAAAACAGCTCGAACAATGTGGATTCATTAGATGCGTAGTTCTAGGTGTGGGTCAACAAATATATATCGATAAAAAATCCATAAGAGGATACATGTCAAATTATGAATGTATTATAGGCATAAATAAGTTCAATTGAATATATTATTGCCTTGTCTAGTTTGGAGTACCAGTATTTGGGAAAAGATCAATGTCAACAGGTAATATATCAAATATTAAAACAAGAACAATAAAATTACCACATTATTATCAATTCTAGTAATTTCACCCAACATCATATCTGACATGAAGAAATCAATTTTTTCATTAGTATTTCCTCTAAAAGTGAAATAAACAAATTTAAATAACTCTAAATTTGAACAAATTTATAAGGTAATGTTATATATTTTTTCTGTCAACCACTATCCATGGGCTTCCATTCTATGAGGGGTATAGTGTATATTATCAATGGAGAAAAGATAAAAAAATACACTCCCAAAATATCTTATGAGAGTTGGGATGGATGTTTCTCATGGTTCGAGGATAGAGTATCATGTTACAGATGATGATATATATATATATATATTAAAATGATAAATTATGATATTGGAACATCAAATTCATGTTCATAATATATTAAAAAAAACATGAGTAATATACTTAATTTTTTCGGAATTTATAAACCAATAATAGTTTTTGAATAATTTTAGGAAATGAGATCTTTTTTAAAGGTAGAAAAAATTAATGGTAGAGATAATATAGGACCCGGAAAATCATGTGAATCAATCAAAAGACAAAAATAGCATCTAGGGGTTCCTTCTCCATGCATGTATCTCAAAAATATCTATAATCATTACAATTTCATGCAGAAACCACAATACAATATTTTAATGTGTCCTATATTCCATATAAAGAAGAAATATTTGGATCCTTAATTATAGATGTTATTTTTATAGAGATTATAAATGGTATTTTTAGGAATCAGTGGTTGGGAGTCTCTCATGTGAATACATAAAAAAGATATATTTTAACAATAAGTTCTGTCATTTTTTTTATATAGGAATTTGTATTACTACAATATTAAGGGAAATATTGTGATGGACAATTTGAATTTGTTAACACCTAAATTGTCTCAATATAGAAAAATACATTGGATTTTATAGAAATTTATAAGAAAAAAAGATGAGGAAAATCGGGCATTTGATAAAAACTAATAGATGCCAAACTATTTTGATGGATAAAATGGGGTGTAAATCTCTACAATCTAATAATATAAAATATATTTTTATTTTTTCATGACTTATTTATTTTTTAGGAATCGTATGACAGTAAACGTAATGAATATGTACACCAGAAAAATATTTACTTTTTGGACCTAATAATTGATTTCCAAAAACCTAAAAACAAATAGTGTGAAAATGTGAAAATTTAGTGCATTGTAAAGATTAATTTATATATACTTGTTTTTATTTTAAAATGTTTGTATATTAATAATAATTTTTCATAGTGTAAATTATATATGTAGAATATATAATGGAATACGTTTAGTGACTGAAATGATGAAGCCTAAGGATAACATCAAATGGAAACTGATTATGGTATATATATAAGTATTTAACTATAAAAAATACTTCAAATAGATTGAGTAGTCTTTTTAACGTACCATTAGTGCTTGAGAAAATATAGAAACAATTCTTGTAAATATTTTTTATCATATTTTGGAAGGATAAAATATTCCATCAAAAGACTATCATCCTCGAGTAGTTAATTTCTAAATGTAATAAAAATTTCATTTAAAATATTACTTAATATAATTTTTTCCTATAATTTATTTATATCATGATTATTTTTGATAATATACACACTCAAAATAAGATGTATATTTATTTAGAGATTAATGGGAAGTAAAAAAATTTCATAATGATTTTCAACATGAAATTTTGCGGATTACATACAAATTTTGTTTTCTAAAAATGGATTTTAATTTAAAGATGAACTTGTGATGTGAATATTTTGTATCTGAATAAATTGATATAATATTTTATCTATTATAGATGGATAAGTATAATATATGAAATCTATTTGTTTTATAATGATTGGAAATTATACATGGTATCAGAATGAATACAAAAAACATGATCTCATGACTTAATATTACATACCTATTTTGTTTTCTCAGACTTTTTTCTAACTTTTTAGTTAATTACCTTATACTTTTTATATGATATAATTTTATAAATATATATAATCATTAAAAAAACATATCAAAGGATTAATAGTAATAAATAAAATTCATATTATTTTAATACATTAGGGAAATAGTCAATATCACAATTTTCAGCTCTAAGAATCGAACCCACATCAATCTGAGATCCAATGGGGTTTGTATATCTCTATGTTTGTTTTTCTATAAAAATGTTTCATTTTAGTATAAAATATTCCTCAAATATCCTAAACCAATAATATGTGATCTTATTTTTTTAAATATGTTAGTATAATATTCATTAATATATTTTTAATTTGTAGTTATCTAATTCAGGTAAATGTGACACCTTCTATGGTCCGTATCACTGTATATAAATGCATCAAACAAAAGGGTTCCATTTTTTTCAAAATGTGTTTCAAATGATCAAAAAAAATTAACTGAGTTAATATTTTTTAAAAAATTTATATTACAATACATATATAATTTTTTAAATGTACGAATTAACCACATCAAAATAAGACATATGATGTGGTTGATATGACACGAAGTGCGTGTATTTCTTATGAACTTTTAATTATTGATTAAATTGAATCATAGATACAATACTATGAAAATGATTGTGTAGTGGATTCCAACGATAAGATAATGGTTGGTAATTCATTTGTTACCATTACGGATCAAACACACATCAATCTAAAACCTGATGTGGTTGTTATGACTTGAAGTGAGTTTTTTCAATGAAAAATATTATTTTACTTTAAAACACACATAAAATTTCTAAAATTTTGAAAATGATCATGGATTATTTTAAAAAATTATAAAACAGATCATAATTAATTTTCTAATTTAATAATTAAACCCATAATAATATGATACACTATGTTGTCAATATGATTTGAAGTACATGTTTTCAATAAAAAAATTTCCATTTTAGTTTAAAATACACATTAAATAAAAAAATTAAATAAATAGATCAAATAATTATAAAATTTAAAAATAAAATTTCTGTAAGTTTTAAAATATAATAATTTACCACACATCAATCTGACATGTGTTGTAATTCATATTACTTGAATAGTGTGTTTTCAACACTAATGTGTCATATTAGGTTTTTAAAAAAATAAAAAAATATAGAAAATAAGCTCAGATTTTTTTCAAATTATATAATGATGATACATAATTCATTTTCATCATGTATTAATTGACCCATGTTAATTAATCACATAATATGTTCAATATGGCTCATTGGTGGTGTTTTTAATACAAAAGTGTCATTTTAGTTTAAATCATAGAAAACATCGATAAAATCATGAAAATGATATCAGATTGTTTTCAAAATTTATTAAAATGTTTCATAATATATTTTGGAGTTGTGTTAATTTGACTCACATCAATCCGACTCCCAATATATTTCTGATGGTTTTATATACCAATTTTCAATATAAATATTTCATTTTTTAAAACACTTTGTCACATCATAAAACCTTGTAAAAATAGGTCATATTAATTTCAATATTTAATAAAATAATCCATAATTTATTTTTTATTTTTAGTAAATTATAAAACACTAATATGACACATGGTTTTTCAATTTGAATTGACGTGCTTATTTTTAATATAAAACATTCATTTTTATATTTTAAATGAAACACATAGCTCAATCTTATAAAATGAGTTCAGATAGTTTTTGAAGAATAAGAAAATAGTCCATATTTTAATTTTCACTCATAGTAATTAACCACACATAAATACTACACTATAAATGGTCAATATAACTAAAATAGTATGTTTTCAGTACCAAAGTGACATTTTAGTTTAAGAATCTCATCAAATAGCTAAATCCCAAAATATTAATGGATTATTTTCAAAATATTGTAAAATAGACCATCATTAATTTTTCATGTGTTTAAATTTACCACAAATCAATCAAATATCTGATGTGTTTGATATGACTCGATGTGCGTGTTTTCAATAAAAAAGTTCCATTTTAGTTTAAAAACACAACAAGTAGCCAAAACCAAGTGCAAAAACATAGTTTGTAATCAATCACTCTGTGGAATATCTATAATTTTTTTAGAAACTGTAAAAATTCACCAGAAGTCAATCCAATAGAATATTTAGTCGAAATTACTTGATGTGTGTTCTTTCAATTAAAAATTTACATTTTTATTTAAAACACACATCAAATTGGAAAAAGTATGAAAAAGAGCTCGGATTAGTTTCAAACATTTGTATAATGATCCACAATACATTTTTGACCTTTATAAATCAACACCACATATATATTACACATGAATTGGGTGGTAGGACTCAAAGTGATTGTTTTTAATTAAAACATGACATATCATTTAAAAATACTCATCATGTGTCCAAAACTATGAAAAACTATCATATTGTTATAATATATTAGTAAAATAATACATAATATTTTTTTATTTATTGGAATAGACAGTACTAAAATTCGACCCAAAATTTGGTATGTATACCTCTATGTATATTTTTTCAATAACAAACGTGTAATTTATGTTTGAAACACTAGTTAATAGATCCAATATGATGAAAGGATCTTATTTTTTTTCCAATGTTTTGAAAACAATCAATAATTAATTTTTTACATATTGGAATTGAATTACCATTAATCTGGAACATTATATCATTGATATGACTCAAATTGTATGTTTTCAATATAAAACATTCATTTTAGTTTGAAACCTATCACACAGTCAAACATAAAATATCAATTTTGTATTGTTTTCATAATTTAGTATAATATTCCATAATTTGTTTTTGAGCTATAGGATTTTTAAAAACATCAATTTGAAACATAAAGTTACAAGTATTACTCAATGATGTTATTTTCAATTAAAATATTTTATTTTTGTTTCAATCACACATTAAATATCCAAAATCGATTATAATAGATATAATTATTTTGAAACATCAGTAAAATGGTCCATAATTCATTTATCATGTTTTGGAATTTTCTTCCCATCAATCTATCATAAGATGTAGTTGATAGGACTTGTTGTGAGTATTTTTAATAAAAAATTACCATTCTTGGATTAAAGTACACATCCACAATCCAAAAATGAGAAATAAATAACAAATTGTTTTTTGAGATTAAGAAAGTGATCTATAATTAGTTTTCAATATTTAGGAAATGACCATATGTCAATCCAAAATATTATATATTCTATTTTAAAGACCAGAAAATATCAAGGAAACTATTTTCTTAATTATTTTTTGAATTTTACGAGGACGCAGTTTCTGACGGAACCAGATTTCGAGGCCTAGTGTGCCCGGAATAAATTTCAGAAGTTTAGCTCCGTTACGTTCAGTGAACGAACGAGCTGGTTTTTCAATTTTTTGATGTGGTGCTAGTAATTGATATCTGAAGGCATCGATGAACTCGCAGCCCCAGTATTTTCATAAGGGGAAAATTAATGTAGTTGCGTTTTATGCAGGTTTAAAGTTAAAATTGGGGTTAAATTAAGAATTTAAATAAAATTGTTAGAAAATTTTTATTTATATCTATGGACATTAATTTCTGTCATGGGAAGTTATTGGTGGGGACCACACCCACCCAACTTACCATGTGAGGAAATATGAGAGGTGGGGCCCACACGAGCCCCAAAATTTCTCCTCCCATAACTCTTTTCAAACCCCCATTAAACTCCCTTGTTTAATTCATGAAACCCCCCCCCCCCCTTAATTATGAAGACACTTCCTCTCCCTCTCTCCCTCTCTAATGTTTTCCAACATACCTTAATTAATGAATTGAACCTCTTTGATTAATTCATTAAGTGATTTGATTTTTTAATTTTAAATTGAATGTGTTAATAAAATAATAACATTAGCCTATTATTTTATTTTTGGGGCATTCGTTGTGTTATGTAGAGTTGGGAGAGAGCTCTTGAGAAAGGGATAAAAGCATTCCTATCCTCAACGAATAACGGTTTTCTTCTTCGACGAAGAACACCCACTATCAACGAAGATCGAATCGGCGGAGAACACTCCCTAATTCTCCATCCTCTAATTCCTCTGCATCAGGGGAAGAGACACCGACAGGGGAAAATCTCCAAAAATGACGGTACTTTCCCAGCATTGATGGAGCGACATCACTTTCTGCGGCAACGAAGAATTAACCATATTTGAGTTAGGGGGAATATGTTCAATTTTAATGGATTATAATTGTGCCCCATTTTTCGGTGAACATATTTGTTTTTATCGGCATATTGTTATCGCCTAATGCGGAGGGTGCGTGTCAAACAAACATGGCCCGACGACCCTCCACTGGATCTTATTTATTTATTTTCGGAATCAGCGAACGAAGGTGGAACACGTAAGTGGCTGGCGGCGCAAGGGATACCATCACACACACAAAGCAAAGCATTTTCCAAGCGAGCCATGGTGGAGGAAGCGTGGCGCCGCCTCGCCGTACCAGGAAAGCAGTGGAAGAAGCTAGCGCTGTTGCGCCAATAGTGCGGAAAAAATCGAAGCCCACTTCGCGGGCCGCTTCGACGAAAGAACTGGTCAGCCCATCAGTCAGTCGGTTGGAGGAAAGCCACAATGCAAGTAGGGCGCCGAACCAGATGAACCGCGGCCCACCTGAGTGGGCCGTTTGTGTCAGGAGGCAGGCCTACTTTGTCTGACCGGTTAGGAAGGACGGCGCCACATTGCGCCTCCGTTTCGCGCAGCCCGGGGGGCGCCCCCCCCCCCCCCCCCCCCCAGACCGCTCTGCCTTCAGGCCGAGCCGAGTAGGGCCGCACCAGGCCAAGTCGGGCCACACCCTACTGGGGCTGGGCCGCACGATTATTCGGGCTGTTCCGACACCCCTTCCGGGTCAGACCCGCCAAAACTGGGTTAACCCAACCCATCGGCCCACTATGCTTAACAGGCAGGGCCCATTTTCACATAAACGTGAATAACATAAAGATCGTGCATCCGATCGATGTGATGTCTGCACCATTGGGACCCTTCCAATGATTTGGTTCTTTTGCGATACTTTTATTGAGTTTTGGACAACTTTGGGAAACGTCCGGGTTTGGAACGAGCATATTTCCAATCGGGCCCCTTGAACGGAAAAGCCAATATCGCTCAGACCGTGTGTTCGATTGACACGCCATCTTTCTCGTTTAATTCCTTTTGATGAGATAGAACATTGGGATACAACAACTCCAGACTTTGTGATAGTTTATGTATCGACCCCCCCTAACTCGAGGAGCGGACCCTCTCAAAATCAAGCGTGCTATGTGCAGAAACCCTAGAGCCATTGGCGACTGTGACGACTACTGTGTTGGGATCCTCTATGAGTTCGACGATGATGATGATTGTACTTGGATCCTTCGCGGGTTCGACAGAGAGAAACACTACACTTGGAGCCTCTATGGGTTTGGCAGTGATGACCACTGTACATGGATCCTACGTGGGTTCGGCAGCGATGGTTACATTACATTGATCCAATGTGGGTTTGGTAGCGACAACTTTTGTACTAGGTACCTACGTGGGATCGGTAGAGTAGATGATGCAGAGGCTACATCAAATCATCTCCACCCTTCTTCATGATTAGTATACCTGTGTGAGTTGATTCTTGACGTGAAATCATTACCAATGATGTGATTGACTCCTTTCTTGTGTGGACTGGGTTGTGCTTGGGTTTGAGATTTGGAGACGAACAGGAATTGATGACTTGGGTATATGTATGGGCATATACCTAAGTAGAGTATGTTGATACTTTGTGATTGTATATTTCCTTTTTGGTTTATCCTTCATGGATTCTGGGAGACCTACGAGGGTCTCGGGGTCCCTACTGAGTATTGTATACTCACCTCTGCACGGGATACGCCCGCGCTATGTTGTGTTCGATGTAGAAGACAGACAACACTATTCAAGCTTGAGGGTTGTGGAGCTGGACGGTACCCAGAGGTGGACTACTTGGCGGGACGTAAACGGGGCAGAAAACTGAACTCGAGGAGCTGAGGAGACCATCTGTACCCACCTTACAAGTAGGATATCTGATAGACAACTCAGTGGTTTGCTGCTTTACATTACTACTATTGTACTTTCTTTTCAGTTGTTCTATACTTTCAGTTTGGTTTGTATACTGGCTCATTTACATTTCAGCACTTAATTTTGTATTCAATTTTACTTAGTTCTTACTTTACTAGCATACTCTATTGTGTTTGTTTATTTTTATAAAGTAAATCCCTTCCCTTTTACCGGATTTACGCCATTTGTGCCAGTCACCTTCCCCTGGCCTTTGGAAGATGGGCTTGGGGTAGTCACGACACGGGCCCTGAGGACGGGACATGACAAATTGGTATTAGAGGAGTCAGTTCTACCGCAGAACTTAATACTCTAATATTTCTCTTCTATGAAGCAATAGTGATAAGAGTAATAAGTATGGTTTTCTGTCCAGGGAGTGCAACATTGGTGTGGCAACCGACGAATACATACACCAGGAACCTGACTCCTGATTTCCGATCAGTAGTAAAAAACATTTATTGCATGCGTGTTTCGAATGTTTTCTTTGTGATTACTTTGTGTCAGCTTACTAGGTATACTGTTTGACCATGGAACACCTGTTTCTTTTTAGGATGGCCTCATGAAGGTAGCCTGCTCGGGTTCCTAGTCGTGAACGAGATGGCAGCTCACCGAGTGACGAGGCCTCGGTTTAGGGCCGCATCACGGCGGAGCCACCAGTGGTACCACTACACGCTAATCCACCAATACTACTATCCCCAATAGCAGAGAGTGAATGCCGCCTGAGTGCACTGCATGAGTTTCAGCGTAAGAGGCCGCCCAGGTTCCATGGAATGATGGACCCTCAGAATGATGAGGATTTGCTGGAGGCTATCGTCAGAGTCTTCATATTAGTAGGGACACCATCTGACCTTATTGTGATCCTTTCCATGAGTCTACTGCACACAGAAGCAGGTAAATGCTGGATCCTGATGCTCCAAGTGCATGACGAGGCGTCTCTACTTTGGACGGACATCGAGAGTCTCTTTCACTCAGAGATTGTTCCAGCCACCCTCTGTGTGGTGCGCATCCAGGAGTTACTTCATCTGCGGCAGGGCAGTATGACATTAGCTCAGTACTCGGCGATATTTACCAACCTCTCACTCTACTCCATAGACATGGTACAAGACCCATTCTTCCGTACCCATACCTCTATGCATGGATAGAGGAATGAGATCAGGGCTTCGATGATCTCCCTCATCATTCTGACATAGGCAGGAGTGTGAGAGCGAGCCCTTCTTGTGGAGGGATTTCTTGCTGAGCTGACGCCAACAGTGAGGCCCACCGCAGGGTGACACGTAGAGGAGTCTTCTGCAGCCGGCAGTAGACAGATGTCACAGAAGTCTTAGCGGACCGGGCCATCAGGTGGGCGAACATAGGATACTAGTTTGGATGTTCCTGGCACACGAATTAGAGCCAGCCATACGAGGGTCATGCAGTGCTATACATGTGGCAGGCAGGGCCACATGGATCGTTAATGCAACACACACCATGCAGACGATCATCAGACAGTAGAGAGACCTCCCAGGCAGAGGCAGAGTTTCAACCGTGGCTGTCCACAGGGAGCAGACAGATGAGGCAAATGAGATGGCCGAGCAGTGGGTGGTGGATGACTATTCGAGGCTCTACCACCACCACCACTAGGAGGACCAACCCAACCACAGAGAGCTGGCTGACAGGGGCCAGCTCAGCTTCAGGCAGTCCAGGCCTATGACCACGGCACACCTGAGATGATTCAGGGAACTATATGTGTCTACTCCACCCTTACTACAGATCATATAAACACGGGAGCGAGTCATTCATCTATTGTTGTTGACCTTGTTCGGAGCTCAGAGATTCGAATGGAGCCTTTGGCTTGATCCTTATGGGTAGAGACTCCTACGGGAGTATAGTCGATGATTACACACTAGTGCCGGGAGTGTGAACGTACTCTAGGTGGGGAGAGCTTTGGATGGAATCTTCTTGTAGCAACGTCGAGGCCTTAAGACTTCATCCTGTGTATGGATTGGTTATCTACAGTTCATGCCCAAATTGACTGTATTAGGCGCAAAGTGATGTGTGTCCGTGCATATGGGAGTAGGTTCACCTTCACTGGGGAGATAGGAGCCTTTGTAGTGCACTATGGACTTACACAGAGGAGAGGGTAGCCGATCACACATCAGTTTTCTAGTCTCATCCTAGGAGCAGTTGATGTGTGGAGTCCGAGTTTTTCTATTGTGGTGGATCAGTATGTGGAAAATTTACCTGACGACGTTCCAGGACTACCTCCTCGCAGATAGGTTGACTTCTACATTAAACTCTACACCGGGATAGCACCGATATCTACTCCAACATATTGGATGGCTCCCGTCGAGATTCGTGAGCTGCGAGTACAGCTGGAGGACTTGTAGGGAAAGGGATTCATCTGACCCAGTCCATCACCCTAGGCATCTTTGATTCTGTTTTCCAAGAATTTGGATGGAAGCTTACGACTATGTGTCAACTACTATCGCCTGTATCAGGTGACCGTAAAGAACAAGTACCCACTCTTGAGGATTGATGAAATATTTGATCAGCTCAAGGGAGAACGATGGTTCTCGAAGATAGACCTCAAGTCAGGCTATCATCATCTCAGAGTTCGAGACAGGGATGTGAAAAAGAAGACCTTGAGGTGCATGTATGGCCACTACGAGTTCTTTTTTATGCCCTTCGGCGTAAGCAATGCTGTAGCAGGGTTCATGAGTCTCATGAACATGATCTTCTAGCCATTCCTCGATCGTTTTGTCATAGTTTTCATTGACGACATACTGATTTACTCGACTACATAGGAGGAGCATGACTACCACATGCGGGTTTACTAGACAAACTCTGAGGGCACCAGCTTTATGGTAAACTATCGAAGTGCCATTTCTGGATTCGAGAGGTTCATTTCACTGGACACGTCATCTCGGAGGCTGGGGTTGCAGTGGAACCAGTGAAGATCGAGGCGGTACTTGCTTGGGAGCCACCCAGGAGCGTGACAGAGGTGCAGAGTTTCCTAGGTTTGGATGGATACTATTAGATATTTATTCCAGAATTCTCCATAGTCACAGCACCGCTTTCAGCTTTGACGATGTAGCGGAAACACTTCATGTGGTTAGATAGATGTCAGCAGAGCTTTTAGAAGATGAGATAGAGATTGAACAGTGCACCCATCTTGGGGAAATCGGAGGAGGGCGTAGGGTACATAGTTTACTGCGACGCATTAGGGACTAGCCTTGGGTGTGTCCTTATGCAGGAGCGATCAGTGATTTCTTATGGTTCCCGAAATTTGAGCCAGCATGAGCCGAACTACACTACCCATGACCTGGAATTAGCAGCAGTGGTCTTTTCCTTCTATATGTGGTGACACTCTCTTATGGGTGTGGGATTTACAGTCTACTCGGACCACCAGAGTATCTGGTATATCTTATCGCAGAAGGACTTGAACTTGAGATAGTGGAGATGGCTCGAGTTCCTCCAGGACTGTGAATTCAATATAGTCTATACACCAGGTAAGGAGAACATGGTAGCAGATGCTCTCAATTGGAGGACGGGCATTCAACTACTTGGAGAGGTGACATATTAGTTAGCCACTTTGCAGATATCCTTTGTTGATACAGATGGAGTAGCCTTTCTACATTCTCTCACAGTCACTCCTCCAATACTTCGGTGCGTTAGAGAGGTGCAGTGTGGGGATGTTGACTGTGAGATGCGACGTGCTCAGATTTCCACAGGTCATGCACCTAATGGAATTTCTGAAGGAGGAGATCATGTCATCCTCTTCAGGGGGCATACCATGTTACTGGTTGCATTAAAGGAGAAAGTTCCAAGGGAGTTTCATACTTCCACTCTTGCGGTACATCCTGTAGTGGTGAATATGTACTAGGACCTCACACGACATCACTGGTGGCCGGGTATAAAGAAGGTTGTAGCAAAGTTTGTTTCACGATGCCTCACATGCCGGCATGTGAAGGTTGAGCACCATGTACCAGCAGGCTTGGTACATCCCTTAGAGGTTCCAGAGTGTAAGTGGGATGGGATATCCATGGATTTCTTGATGGGGATTCCACGTACTTACATGGGACATGACTCCATCTGGGTGATCATTGACCGACTCTCCAAGTCTGCCCACTTCCTACCTATCAGAGAGCATGGCTCACTAAATAGAATGTGACGCCTCTATGTTCAGTAGATAATATTACTTCATGGTGTGCCCTCGAATATCTTCTCTGATCATGATGCTCGCTTTGCTTCCCGACATTGAAAGGGGTTGAAGGAGGCATTTGGGACGAAGCTATGCCTGAGCACTGCCTTTCATCCTAAGATGGATGGACAGACGAAGAGGACCATTCAGACTCTCGAGGGAATGCTCCATGATTGTGTCCGTGACATTGGTCACATCTGGTAGGATCACCTACCCTTGGTGGATTTTGCGTACCACAACAGCTACCACTCCACCATCGGGATGACACCTTATGGGGCATTGTAAGACCGACCATGTAGATCCCCTCTTTGCTGGACTGACCCTGTGTAGTCAGCACTTGTTGGACCAAAGATGGTTCAGGCTATGAGAGAGAAGGTGTAGATCATCCCGAAGCAGATGAGGACTGTATAGAGCAGATAGAAGTCCTATGCTGATAGGAGACGGAGACCACTGGAGTTCGAGGATTCCAACCATGTTTTTATTTGGGTCTCACCTTGACGTGGATTACGAATATTTGGTTGGGGTGGCAAGTTATCTCTATTCTTAATTGGACCATTACAGGTCCTCAGTAAGGTAGGCGATGTGGCATACCGTCTGGCTCTTCCACCTCAGTTGCACTGGGTGCCAGATGTCTTCCATGTATCTCAGCTGAGAAGATACGTGCACGACCCATCCCACATCATCGACCACGGGGATCTGGACATCGATGAAGGGAGGAAATTTGTGGAGGTCTCAGTGGAGATCGAGGATCAACATGACCGTGTATTACATGGACGGCTGATACCTATGGTGCACATTCTTTGGCAGCACGGGAACCTCCAGGAGAACGCATGGGAGCGGAAGGGTCAGATTGTAGAGACCCGTAGCTTGTCGTACATGGACATTACATTACTTTTGTGGAATACTTTGTACATAACAAAAACACACACACAAGGATCGTAATAGTTTAGTGTCTTTGGAAACTCGGAACGTAATCTTCTAATCATGGTTAAAGATCTTCAATATCTCCCATAAAGATCTTCCCTTTTTTTTACCTAAAACCTTTCTTTATATCCTGGGGAAAAGGAAACATAAAAGGGTGAGCTCAAATGCTCAGTAAGGGTAAAAAAAATAAAAATCAATCACATCATATTCATAAGAACATAACTTTTGGAAATCTTAACCTGGAAAAGAGGGCATTATTTCATAACATGGGATAAATCATGGTAGTGAAATGAAATCCCAATAATCATAACATAAAACATGAAAAATTGTGGCATACACACATAATCATAGAGAATCATTTCTTGTTAGTCAAGACTGATTTCCAAGACTATCTTAGTGGACAAAGTCCCTTTCTGAATCGAGTAACCCTCGTTTCAGTCCTGTTTCACTGAACCGGTATAACCTACCATTTCAGCCTTGTCTATCCCATGAGATATAAAATCATTACCCAATGCATTGGAGGGAGATATAGGTCCCACCCATCTTATAATGAATCCTTTCTTATGTGTGCCACATAATCATAAAACATACATCATCGCATAACACATGTAACAAAAATGGGATACTTGAAACATCATGACATCATAAATCAATTCATATAAGATAAAGGAATTCATAAACATAATTCCATCACAACATAGTCAAATCAATGTAAAAATATGGATAGAAACAGAACCCTTTATTATCTTAGATGGAAAATAATTTTGATAAAACACTTGAATTGAATTCTTGAGGAAAATATCCTTTCTTCTTTAAAAACATTTTTCCTTTCTTAACATGTCATAAAACTTTAAATTAAAAGAAGTTGATTAAAAATAAAATTGAAAACTTGTAAAGTAAGATTCTTGGAAATAATGTTTTAAAAATCCATTCATGCCGTATACGTTAAAAAAAACATTCTTCGTACTTTTGTCGGAAAAGTCAAAAAATCACCTCGTATGAAAAAGCGACAAAAGATTCCTTTCATATTCTTTACTAAAAACTCACCGAAGGGTAAAAATGGATTTAAACAATTGTAGGTGGATGGAAATAATATTACATATTGATGAAACATGGATGTGGATGATAAAATACACCCCAGTAAATACTTACGAATAAACAATCTCGGATAAAAATGAGATTGTGATATTTCCCTTACCTTAGGTCCGATTTGCTTTGTTCGTGTCCGAAGCTCCTGTATAATGGTTTAAATAATGTTATTGACTTATTCCAGAATCATACATATTGATATGATATCATATATTGTCATATTATTAGATTCTTGTTAGTAATATTTCATTGTTACTTGTTACTCGGGTCTTTATAACTTTTTGTTCTTATGCGTGTTTTGTCGAATAAATTCTTATTCTTATATTTAGGTTATAGACAATTCATTTACAAAATTGTATTAGTGTAGTATATACCATATTCATTCATTCAATTCATTTATATAATCATTATGAAATGAAGATCATGTAGAACGAGTCGCATCACATCGTGGAGACGGTATTCCGTACGTACGCACGAGTGATGATATCGTTCCTATGATCGTGGAATTGTATTGGAGTATATATATATATTATTTCAGTATCAATATTACTTCATAATAATCATATATAGTTACTCATTACACCATTATACCCATCCTTGTAAGGTGATGGTGGAAAAATAAATTACACCACAGCGTGGAGACGGTATTCCGTACGTACGCACGCGCGGTGATTTCATTTTTCCGTAGGATGGATAGAAGGTGAATTAGGGTTGTTTCATATTTATAATAACATATCAGTATGTAAGTAATACTGATGTTATTACTTTATCATGAAACAACTAATGAAGAAGAAGTTGAAGAAGAAAGAAATTGAAAAGATCGGTAATGGATATTACCTCTTCTTTGGAACGCCTCTTTGAATCCTCCACTTAAGGAACTAAGATTGGTCTTTGGAGAAGACCAGGACCTCTAGAATTATTCTAGGGAAGTGGAGAGGAGAAAATGGCAGGGTTTGGCCGAGATTGAGTGCTCAAATTGGTGTGAGGAGGAGGGGGAGGAGGTGTCCTTTTATAAGGGAGGAGAGGGGCACCTTAGGAATATCTCAAAATATTATTTTATATTAAAGTCAAAATCGGTTTATAATGGTTCCAAAGGGTCTTATTTTGAAGCTAAAGTGGGTATGGGTCGAAATCCTATCAACCAATAGGATTTAGACAAGTTTAGGGTATTATTTTAACCTTATCAATTAGATTTAACTCTAAGTTAATTAATTTAACTTTTACCGTGTCTTTTTGTTTTCTTTCACTATATGGTTAATACACTTACTATAACATGCCAAACGAACCCCAAATTGTTTATGATTAATATATATATCCTTATCTAAGTCATTTGGCCGAACCTTAGATTTTTAGGAATACAATAACAATTAATAATATAATATTTGATTTAAAAACTATTTTGTGTCAATTTTGACACTATTTGATATATGATTTTTTTGAAAGTCATAACAGAATTATATGTTCGAACCAAGTTGATTAAATCAACATTAATATGTCATAGTAACCTATAAAATTAGTGTAATTCATAAAAAGTCTCAAATTACATTCATTTGAGCATTTATAACATCAATTATGTTAATATTTCCTTAAAAGGGTAATTATTGCATCATCGTTGTGTCATAAATAAATAAATTTATTTAAAGTCTAAAAATTATAAATAAAATATCATTATGTAGGAAATCTTTTTAGATTTCTAATGAATATTTATAGTCGAATTTATCTTATGTATAACCCCATATTAAAAATGTTTTAGTTATTAAACTTTGATTTTAACTATTTTATCTATTCATTAAATAATATAATATTAAATGTCATAATCTAATCCAAGTGGACCTAAATAGTCATATTATATTCATAAGGTTGTTTTTGGTCGAATTACACTTATCCAATAGAATTAGGACATGTGTTAGGGTAATAGTAATTTCATATTTACCCTTACTTACCCTATTTACTATTAACCGTGGCAAAAAAAAGTAAAAAGTTACTATTCACCAAAAATTATTTTCATCTCATTGAACCACATTTTACTTACTGACATCAACCGTGTCTCTTGGATTTTTGAAATTCCATTCACAGAAGCGGTAAAATTAAGATTTATGAAGAAATTAATTTTTTTTAACTACCACTTAGTAGTTTCACTATTCATCAAAAATTGATGTTTTTCAGAACAATGCCAAAATTTTATCCTAAGCTATATTTCATATTCCGAATTCAAAAATGAAGTCTATTTTACCAAATTCATATCATAGAATTTTCTTTAATTAATTTTATAAATAAATCCCGCTGTTAAAACAAATAGCATGTTTTTAAGAAACGATATCTATCAAAAGATTGACACTTGATTATGTCTGGTTTAAATGTGAAATTACATCCAATGACCAACATTGTATTAAATTGTAAAAATATATTCTAAATATACTTTAAAACCACTCAAATTAATAATTTATCACTATTAATTATTTCGATTAAAAAAGTTGTTTTTAATTATAATTTAGTAATTTTCACTATTCATCATAATATGAAAGTTATCCGAAAAGTACCAAAATTTCACCTTAGGCTAAATTCGATACTCCGAATCCAAAAATGAAGTTCATTTTGAAAAATAAGATTTACAGAGTTTTAAAAAGTGGTTATTACTATTTATAACGGGTAGTTTTAATAATATTTTAATAGCATATCGTTGTTTAGTGAAACTCGGTATTGCGTATTACACATGCTATCGAGGTAGGTCGTGATTGCGTGTAATGCAAGGCAAGTCAAGGATGCATGTTGTGCAAGCTCCTTTTGGTGTTGCGTACAACACAAGACTTTAATAAAATTAAAAAGAATATATTTTTTTATAAAATCTTGGGCTGTTACATTCTACCCCCCTTAAAATGAATTTCTCCCTCGAAATTCGTCGGGGTTATAAATGGTTTACTATTCGAAAGTTTCTTTAATAGAAACCCACATCGTAAAAAGGAATATCAAAACCAATCTTTAAAAACAAAAGTATGAAACGTAACGGTTACCCAAATAAACTAATCATTGGGTTTCCACATAGGTGAAAATATGGATATGGAATAGAAATCTAACCATCATGTTCTAATGGAGAGTGGTAGAGAACAAGGCTATGGAAAAGCCAATAATCACAAATCCATAGATTTGTGATGAAATAAGGTACCATCTGATTCATTAGGTATAAGATCACTAGGACAACATTTTTGGTTTTCAAGATCATTTCCCCTAAAGTTGAAAATTTGAATTACAATAAATACTTGCTTTATTTTGTTACAATCTCACTGTTGTTCGTTCCATGAACAATTTCCACTTCATCTCTTAAATAAATGAAGTTGAATTTGTTATTCGTGAAGTGTTAGCAGATCATGTGATAGAATGACGGGTCATTCCATCTGTCTCAAACAAAAGGTTAGCAAAAATTATATACATAAGTCGATCTATAGTGAGATTAATCATATATGGTTCCTAAAATAGACTTATACTTTATATATCATACTGATTAATATAATAAAACTTGTTTACACTAAACAGGGACTTCCTGTAGGCCAGTGGTAGGCGATAAAGGCCAGTCGCACTTCGGTTGTGGGTTCAATTCCTACAGCCTTGTCCGACGCGATGGGCTGTCGCCCGTCCTGCAGGTTGTCCTTTTTCAAAACTATATAACATCTCATCAATAATATCGAAAAAACAAACAATACTAACTTATGTCCAACATAATCCATTCCAATCTTTTAGGCTTATCCATAATACTGCAGTCGACTCTCATAATATAGTGAAAATGATTACCAGAGATTTAACACCATCATCGATCCCCATATATCATAAGATATGTTTTGTTGGTCACATTCCAAACATTCAACGTCCTTAATCGTGTATTCTCTTGATTACCTTAGTGAAAACAGGAATGCAGTTAAAAGTTAACACTTTCCACATACCAAAATCCTCAAAATTCTATATACTCAAACCATGATATCACTTAGTCCTTATATCAATCATGAGCTCATGAATACTGTTAAACATTTCATTTTCTCATTTTCCCTTCATTATGCGCATAATATCTCAATCACTTTGAATACCACATTAGACCAATACATAAATATTCCAATATTACAAGATACAACATTATTTTGGAATCCCATTACATAAACACTTAATAATTCCACCACATCGTTGTCATATTCAACATTGCCAATAGTGATCGCATGTGACTTCCCTTTGTCCTTTTCCTTAAGCGGTTTCTCATGTCGATCATCACTAACCCTTGGATTAGGGCATTTATTGGCATAATGTCCCATATCCTTGCACTTGAAGCATTGAAGTGTTGGTTGAACGTTCTCTGCAGTGTTTGCTTTATTCACTTCATTAGAATCCCATTTTCCATTACTTCGACACTCAGCTGCTCGATGACCTTCTTTTCCACACTTAAAACATTTTCTAGTCCCTTTAATACAATCTCCACCATGCTTCTTTCCACACATTGTGCATAAGGAAACATTCATCTTCTTTTCACCATTATTCTGAGTTTTCTCCTTGAACTCCATATTTCGTTTCTTGTCAAACCCATGAGATGGATATGTAACACCAACTTCCATTTCTACCTTGATAGCACAACGCACAATTTCTTCATAGCTACTGAAGTCTCTTATAGCTAATGCCCTTCGAAGACTTGGTTTTAAGACACTGAAAAATCGATGAACTTTACTTTCAGGTTGGATGATAATACCAGAAGCGTGCCTTGCAAGTCTTGTAAAATTCAATTCCTAGGTACCAACAGATTCATCATCCCTTTGCGTCAGTTCAAGAAACTCTTTCTCCATCTTTGTTCGGAGAATACGAGGGAAGTACTTATTGAAAAATAAGTTCTGGAACTCGTCCCATTCCATAGACTCAATTTCATCCCTTTGCCTCGTATTCTTAATAAGATTCCACCATTGATCAGCATCTCCTTCCAAACGATACACTGCTAGGATGACTTTATCATGTTCAGAACATTGAAGAACTAAAAATATCTTTTCAGTAGTACTAATCCATTGTTCAGCAACTAATGGATCAGTAGACCCACTGAAAGAAGGTGGACGCTACCTCATGAAGGATTCAACAGAATGTTGCTCCTTCCTTTGCTCGTTTGGAAGTCCTGCATGATTCATAGCTTGAGAAAGTTGTGTGAGCATGGCTAAAAGATTTTGCATTCTGGCTCCCATATCGTTTGGTTGCTCATGGGGACAATCATTGCATTTCCCATCACATTCCGCATTAACACGGTTCCTTCGGGTTCTAGCCATCGTCTAAAACCCCAAAAGAATAGTATGAGAGGCAAAAATCATGCTTGGGAAAACAACATAATAAAGGGGTAGTACCCTCAATATCTAACATCTTAGGTTAAATTCAAAGATCGTTAGCGCAATTCTAGGACTATAACCTATACGTATACTTAACCTTATAGACATCCCTAGACATACCTTAGAAATATCTCTAGGGATCTCACTAACGTTTTCCCATCCTAGTTTCCAAAGGTTGACTAAACCTTTCCTCTGATACCAACTGTAGAGACCCGTAGCTTGTCGTACATGGACATTACATTACTTTTGCGGAATACTTAGTACATAACAAAAACACACACACAAGGATCATAATAGTGTAGTGTCTTTGGAAACTCGGAACGTAATCTTCTAATCATGGTGAAAGATCTTCAATATCTCCCATAAAGATCTTCCCTTTTTTTTTACCTAAAACCTTTCTTTATATCCTGGGGAAAAGGAAACATAAAAGGGTGAGCTCAAATGCTCTGTAAGGGTAAACAAAAGAAAAATCAATCACATCATATTCATAAGAACATAACTTTTGGAAATCTTAACCTGCAAAAGAGGGCATTATTTCATAACATGGGATAAATCATAGTAGTGAAATGAAATCCCAATAATCATAACATAAAACATGAAACATTGTGGCATACACACATAATCATAGAGAATCATTTCTTGTTAGTCAAGACTCATTGCCAAGACTATCTTAGTGGACAAAGTCCCTTTCTGAATCGAGTAACCCTCGTTTCAGTCCTGTTTCACTGAACCGGTATAACCTACCATTTCAGCCATGTCTATCCCATGAGATATAAAATCATTACTCAATGCATTGGAGAGAGATATAGTTCCCTCCCATCTTATAATGAATCCTTTCTTATGTGTGCCACATAATCATAAAACATACATCATCGCATAACACATGTAACAAAAATGGGATTCTTGAAACATCATGACATCATAAATCAATTCATATAAGATAAAGGAATTAATAAACATAATTCCATCACAACATAGTCAAATCAATGTAAAAATATGGATAGAAACAGAACCCTTTATTATCTTAGATGGAAAATAATTTTGATAAAACACTTGAATTGAATTCTTGAGGAAAATATCCTTTCTTCTTTAAAATTTTTTTTCCTTTCTTAACATGTCATAAAACTTTAAATTAAAAGAAGTTGATTAAAAATAAACTTGAAAACTTGTAAAGTAAGATTCTTGGAAATAATGTTTTAAAAATCCATTCATGCCGTATACGTTAAAAAATACATTCTTCGTACTTTTGTCGGAAAAGTCAAAAAATCACCTCGTATGAAAAAGCGACAAAAGATTCCTTTCATATTCTTTACTAAAAACTCACCGAAGGGTAAAAATGGATCTAAACAATTGTAGGTGGATGGAAATAATATTACATATTGATGAAACATGGATGTGGATGATAAAATACACCCCAGTAAATAATTACAAATAAACAATCTCAGATAAAAATGAGATTGTGATATTTCCCTTACCTTAGGTCCGATTTGCTTTGTTCGTGTCCGAAGATCCTGTATAATGGTTTAAATAATGTTATTTACTTATTCCAGAATCATACATATTGATATGATATCATATATGGTCATATTATTAGCTTCTTGTTAGTAATATTTCATTGTTACTTGTTACTCGGGTCTTTATAACTTTTTGTTCTTACGCGTGTTTTGTCGAATAAATTCTTATTCTTATCTTTAGGTTATATATAATTCATTTACAGAATGGTATTAGTGTAGTATATACCATATTCATTCATTCAATTCATTTATATAATCATTATGAAATGACGATCATGTAGAACGAGTCGCATCACATCGTGGAGACGGTATTCCGTACGTACGCACGAGTGACGATATCGTTCCTATGATCGTGGAATTGTATTGGAGTATATATATATATTATTTCAGTATCAATATTACTTCATAATAATCATATATAGTTACTCATTACACCATTATACCCATCCTTGTAAGGTGATGGTGGAAAAATAGATTACACCACAGCGTGGAGACGGTATTCCGTACGTACGCACGCGCGGTGATTTCATTTTTCCGTAGGATGGATAGAAGGTGAATTAAGGTTATTTAATATTTATAATAACATATCAGTATGTAAGTAATACTGATGTTATTACTTTATCATGAAACAACTAAAGAAGAAGGGGTTGAAGAAGAAATAAATTGAAAAGATCGGTAATGGATATTACCTCTTCTTTGGAACGCCTCTTTGAATCCTCCACTTAAGGAACTATGATTGGTCTTTGGAGAAGACCAGGACCTCTAGGATTATTCTAGGGAAGCGGAGAGGAGAAAATGGCAGGGGTTGGCCGAGCTTGAGTGCTCAAATTGGTGTGAGGAGGAGGGGGAGGAGGTGTCCTTTTATAAGGGAGGAGAGGGGCACCTTAGGAATATCTCAAAATATTATTTTATATTAAAGTCAAAATCGGTTTATAATGGTTCCAAAGGGTCTTATTTCGAAGCTAATGTGGGGATGGGTCGAAATCCTATCAACCAATAGGATTTATACAAGTTTAGGGTATTAGTTTAACCTTATCAATTAGATTTAACTCTATGTTAATTAATTTAACATTTACCGTGTCTTTTTGTTTTCTTTCACTATATGGTTAATAAACTTACTATAACATGCCAAAAGAACCCCAAATTGTTTATTATTAATATATATATCTTTATCTAAGTCATTTGGCCGATCCTTATATTTTTAGGAATACAATAACAATTAATAATATAATATTTGATTTAAAAACTATTTTGTGTCAATTTTGACACTATTTGATATATGATTATTGTGAAAGTCATAACAGAATTATATGTTCGAACCAAGTTGATTAAATCAACATTAATATATCATAGTAACCTCGAAAATTAGTGGAATTCATAAAAAGTCTCAAATTACATTCATTTGAGCATTTATAACATCAATTATGTTAATATTTCCTTAAAAGGGTAATTACTGCATCATCGTTGTGTCATAAATAAATTAATTTATTTAAAGTCTAAAAATTATAAATAAAATGTCATTATGTAGGAAATCTTTTTAGATTTCTAATGAATATTTATAGTCGAATTTATCTTATTTATAACCCCATATTAAAAATGTTTTAGTTATTAAACTTTGATTTTAACTATTTTAACTATTCATTAAATAATATAATATTAAATGTCATAATCTAATCCAAGTGGACCTAAATGGTCATATTATATTCATAAGGTTGTTTTTGGTCGAATTACACTTATCCAATAGAATTAGGACATGTGTTAAGGTAATAGTAATATCATATTTACCCTTAGTTACCCTATTTACTATTAACCGTGGTAAAAAAAAGTAAAAAGTTACTATTCATCAAAAATTATTTTCATCTCATTGAACCACATTTTACTTACTGACATCAACCGTGTCTCTCGGATTTTTGAAATTCCATTCACAGAAGCGGTAAAATTAAGATTTATGAAGAAATTAATTTTTTTAACTACCACTTAGTAGTTTCACTATTCATCAAAAATTGATGTTTTTCAGAACAATGCCAAAATTTCATCCTAAGCTATATTTCATATTCCGAATTCAAAAATGAAGTCTATTTTACCAAATTCATATCATAGAATTTGAATTAATTAATTTTATAATTAAATCCTGCTGTTAAAACAAATAGCGTGTTTTTAATTTACGATATCTATCAAAAGATTGACACTTGATTATGTCTGGTTTAAATGTGAAATTACATCCAATGACCAACATTGTATTAAATTGTAAAAATATATTCTAAATATATTTTAAAACCACTCAAATTAATAATTTATCACTATTAATTATTTCGATTAAAAAAGTTGTTTTTAATTATAATTTAGTAATTTTCACTATTCATCAGAATATGAAAGTTATCCGAAAAGTACCAAAATTTCACCTTAGGCTAAATTCGATACTCCGAATCCAAAAATGAAGTTCATTTTGAAAAATAAGATTTACAGATTTTTAAAAAGTGGTTATTACTATTTATAACGGCTAGTTTTAATAATATTTTAATAGCATATCGTTGTTTAGTGAAACTTGGTATTGCGTATTACACACGCTATCGAGGAAGGTCGTGATTGCGTGTAATGAAAAGCGAGTCAAGGATGCGTGTTGTGCAAGCTCCTTTTGGTGTAGCGTACAACACAAGACTTTAATAAAATTAAAAAGAATATATTTTTTTATAAAATCTTGGGCTGTTACACAGATGCCTGCTCAATACCCTCATTTGTTACCCTAGTCTTTATTGTAGCTTTATGGGAATGTAAAGCCCTGAGATGGGGGTAATGTCAAGACGCAAAAATTTCAATGAAGTTTTTTTCTTAAATTCGTTTTAATTTTACGAGTACGCAGTTTTTTACAACACCTGATTCCGAGGCCCAGTGTGCCCGGAATATTTTTTTGATGTTCAGCTCAGGTAAGTGAATTGAACGAATGAGCGGGTTTTTCTATCTTTTGAAGTGGTGCTCGAAATTTAAATCTGAAGGCACGGATGAACTCGAATCACCGTTATTTGTTTAAGGGATCCTTTACCGCAGTTTCATTTTATGCGGGTTGAATGTTAAAATTGGGGTAAAATTAAGATGATAAATAAAATTATCAAAACAATTTTAGTTATATCCATGGAAGTTAATTTTTATCATTGGAAGTTATTGGTGGGGCCCACAACCACCCAAATTCCCATATCTGGATATTTGAGATGTGGGGCCCACACGAGCCCCATCCTTTCACCTCCCATAAATTTTTTCAAACCCATTCTAACTCCCATGTTTAATTCATGACAACCCCTACTTAATTATGAAGACTCTTCCTCTCCCTCTCTCCCAATGTAATGTTTTCCAACATACCTTAATTAATGAATTGAACCTCTACAATTAATTAATTAAGTGATTTGATTTTTGAATTTTAAATTGCATGTGTTATTAAAATAATAGAATCAGCCAATTATTTTATGTTTGGGCATTTGTTGTGTTAAGGAGAGTTGAGAGAGAGATATTGAGAAAGGGAAAAAAGTATTCCTCTGATTAATGAAGAACAATTTTCTCCATCGACAAAGAACACCCACCTTTAATGAAGAATGACTCATCGAAGAACGCTCAAAAATTCTCCATCCTCTACTTCCTCCGCGTCAGGGGAAGAGACACCGATGTGGGAAACACGATAATGATGACAGTTAATTCCCCGTGTTGACGGAGTGACATCGCTTTCTGCATCTTTTATGAACTAACCATATTTGAGGTAGGGGGATTATGTTCATTATTAATGGAATAAAATTGTTCCTCATTTTTCATTGAACATATTTGTTTGTCCCGACCTATTGTTATTGCCTAACACAGAGGGTGTGGGATGAACAAATTTGGCCCAAAGACCCTCCGCTGGATATTATTTATTTATTTTCGAAATCGATGGCCGGAGGCGGAACATGGAAGAGGCCAGAGGTGCAAGTGATTCCATCGCACATGCAGAGAAAAGCCACGACCATGAGGGCCACGACAGAAGAAGCACAAGTTCGTCTCGCCGTACCGGGAACGTGACATTTTGGAAGGAACCACGACCCACGGCGTTGGCCACTTCGGCGGAAGAACCGGCTGGCTGGTCGGCCATCCGAGCAGAGGAAATATGTGGCACCCGGGGGGTACCTCACCCTACGATTCGCGACCAGCCCGAGCGCGCCACTTGTGCCAAGAGGCCAGCCGGCTTTCACCGGGTGGTTAGGGAGGGCGGCGCCGCTTGGCACCGCCAGTTCGAGATGAGCCGCTGGGCTAGCTAGCTGAGCCCAGTCAGGCCTCCCCTAGCCGGGCCGGGCTGGGGAGCGCCCCTCCGAGCCGGGTCACACCTTTTTGGGATAGGCTGCTCGATTCTTCGGGCTGGTCTGACACCTATTCCATGTCAGACGTACCAAAACATGGTTAACCCGACCAGTCGGCCCACTGGGATTAACGGGCTCGGCTCGTTTTCACTTAAACATGAATTACTTAAAGACTGTGCGTCTGATAGACACGTCATCTACGCTATTGGGACCCTTCCAAAGAGGCCGTCCTTTTGTGATAATCTATGTGATTTTTGGACAACTTTGGAAAATTCCTGGGTTTGGAACGAGCTTATTTCCGACCGGACCCCTGGAATGGATAAGACAATATCTCTCAGACCGGGCATCTGATTAACGCGTCGTCTGTCACGTTGAGTTCTATTTGATGAGCCAGAACATTGGGATACATCAATACCAGACTTTGTTATTGTTGATGTATCGACCCCCAACCCATGACTCAAGAGGTGGACCCTCCCGAAATCGATCGTGCTTTGTGTGGAAATTGTAGAGTTGGTTGCGAATGCGACGACTACCGTGCTGGGATCCTTCGTGG
Source organism: Viscum album (assembly GCA_963277665.1). NCBI lineage: Eukaryota > Viridiplantae > Streptophyta > Magnoliopsida > Santalales > Viscaceae > Viscum > Viscum album. Next base: position 69,353,911 of record OY728128.1, read on the forward strand.
GTTCGATGACCATGCCGACTGTACTTGGATCCTTCATGGTTTTGGCATTGAGGACGACTGTACTTGGATCCTCCATGGGTTCGGCAGCGATGGGGACTGTAATTCCATCCTACGAGGGTTTGAAAGTGATGGTTACTGTACATAGATCCTATTTGGGTTCGGCAGCGACGACTTATGTACTAGGATCCTACGTGGTATCAGCAGAGGAGATGATTTAGAGGCTACATATAATCATCTCCACCCTTATTTGTGAGTAGTATACCTGTGTGATCTGAGTCTTGACTTGTAATAATTACCAACGGTGTGATTGACTTCTTTTGTGTGTGGATTGGGATGTTCTTGGGCTCGAGAGTTGGATCCAAACTGTAATTGATGACTTAGGAATATATATGGGAATATACCTATGTAGAGTCAGTTGATACTTTGTGATTGTATATTTCCCTTGTGGATTATACTTCGTGGATTCTGGGAGACCTACGGGGGTCTTGGGGTCCCTACTGAGTATTGTATACTCACCTCTGTACGGGCTATGACCGCACTGCGTTGTGTTGGATGCAGATGAAAGACATCACATATCGAGGTGGAGGCTTGTGGAGCTGGAAGATACCCGGAGGTGGACCACTTGGCGGGATGTACATGGGGCGGACGACCAGACCCAAGGAGCTGAGGAGACAATATGTACCCACCATTCAGGTGGGATATCCAGAGGACGACTCAGTTGTTGCTGCTTTACATTACTTTTGTTGTAATTTTTTTCAGTTGTATTGTACTTTCAGTTGGGTTTGTATAGTGGCCAATTTACTTTTCAGAACATACTTTTATACTCATTGTTAAATAGTGCTTACTTCACTTGCATACTCTGTTGTGCTTTTTTACGTTCATAAAGGATATGCCTTTCCTTTTACCGGAATTTACACCTTTGGTACTAGTCACCATCCCCTAGCCCATGGAAGGCGGGCATGGGGTAGTCACAGAACGAGCCCCGAGGATGGGTTGTGACATCTATATTAATTGAATTATGTGTTTTCATAAAAAATGTTCTATATTAGTTTAAAGAACACATCAAATAACCAAAATCGAGAAATGAATATTCTATTTTTTTCAAATATTAGGAAAAATATCCATACCTAATATTTGATAAATTATATTGATTTCATGTTAATATGTCACTTGATGTGGCGATTTTGACTCTATGTGAACAATTTTTATCATTTAAGTGTCATTTATGTTTAAAATATGAATTACATCACCAAACAAATTAAAAATAACTCATATTGTTTGTTCATAATTTTATATATATTTAAATAATTAATTTACTTATAATTTTAATCTTATAAATAGTTAATTTTCATAAATACAATTTTAGAAGATGAATAGATGATTCTGTAACCAATGAAGGATTTTTATTAAAATGAAATTTCCATTGAATTATCTATAATTGGCTGTGTCTTTTTTCCATAATAAATGAGATCCATTTGAGGAGAACCAAATTTGGAGAAAAATATATAAATTTTTGGTCCTGAAAAAATAAACCACAACTGAATCTGACACAGAAGATATGGTTTATTGTTACGAAATAACATTACTAGGGGTGGGGGCCAAAGACAAAGGAGGTATCATGCTATTCAATTTATGAAAAATCATTTACATACTCATATAATTGAACAAAAAATTGTTTTAAATTTCTATTATATAGTTATTTTAATTTATTTTTGTTATAAAAATTATTTCAATTAATTTTTTTCATTGTGTTTTGTTGTTGTTTTGTGATAGAATTTTAAAAGTACACATAAGCTATATACCTTAATGTTAATAGAAAACTCTAGTATTAAACCCAATTATCACATATAATAATAGTACATAAAAATGGATATGTTTTAATTTCTCAAAAAATAAATTATAATGGTACCTTATATCATTGATGTAGAACAGATGATAAATGGTTACCATTATTAGAACTACTAAATGTGTTGATAAAGGAAACCATTATCAATGTTTTTAATCACAGATTATATATACCTTTACATATTAATTAATATCATTGGTAAAGGCCTTGTTATTTTACTAATGTTACAATTTTTGTGACTTTTTAAAGATAAAAACAGATTATTTAAATTCTATTAATGGTCTTCATTGTAGTATTGTAAAAAAAATAAATTAATATATTAGTTCATGATATTGTATTCAATGAGAATATGATGTTTTATTGTCTTTAATAATATATATATAATGAAGGATACAATTCATTTGACAATATGGTCATAGATGATAAATATAAAAGATAAATGAAATGAATAATTTTTGAATGTGTATGTATTTCCATTTTAAAATTGATATTGAAAAATTAAAAATCAAAACATAAGAAGGATAAAAAATAGGAAATCATGTCAATTAAATTTTGGAAGAAATATTTATTCGATATTACCTTGATATATATATAGAATATAGTATAAAATAAACAATAAATAGAAAATGGGTCATAAGAGAAGAGAGAATTAAATAATTGTTTTAATATCATGATATGTTATACAACATGAAACAAATTCAAATAGTATGGAGAAATTTAAATCATTAAAATTTATGATGAAATTTAATAAAATAATTTAATGTGGATAAATACAATATTACTAAATTATGAATCATGGTAGTGAAAAAATACAAGAAAAATAAAGGATATTTAGAAATGGACCTCATTTCTTTAAAACTCAAATTTTGTAGCAGACATAACTATAATCATGATTGAAAAATTATAAATAAAAATTTTAATTTTAGGGAACTTGATGACCAATTATATTGTTTAAAAATTTTATTTACATTATTATAATTATCATTGTATAACTTTTTGTAATTAATGAAATTAATTTGATGGTCTTTGTTCAATTAGTTCCAATGTGAGACCCTCCAGGTAGTTGGTATGTTATATATGGGTCTATTATTCCCTTGTTGATGTTCATAAGGCTGTAAGGTGATAAGGGTAATTACTTTATTGAATTAAATGAAACAACCATCGAACATGGTCTAATAATGGATTTTATTATACACGTTATAATCATGTGAGACGGCATTGTAAGGCATAGTAAAAATTTTCACAATGTAAGAATTGTTTTCCTAGAAGTGTGAGTTTCCTATGAATAATATGTTACTTGTTTATCAATGATTAGAAGTTAACTATTTATTGTTATATGGTTTATCTTACTATGTGACCTGAACATGTGAGAAGTATGTGTTTCATAAAATTTGAATGTTATCTTATCACTGTCACTTATTTTATCCCTCCAATATCCTCATAATAGATTATTAGAAAAAATATGTTATTCTATGATACTCCCGTATCGTCCTCCAAAGGTCTCAATGAAATTATCCTTCATTCACTATCGATCTATTTGAAGTATATTCTAATTTTTATTAAATTATATTCATATTTATAGATCACTCATTGATATCTCTTAATCACCATATGTTGAATCTAATAGGGGATTTGATGGATGGATATAAAGGTTTTGATAATGAATTAATGACACTACTTATAGGTGTAATGAACACCTCCCCACAATGTGTACCCATCTTTGTCCAACAATGGGAGAAGAAGATATTGACACCTGAGTCCCACCTCCAGTAGGCAAAAGGCTATTGACTAGCACAGAGGGTATACTAAACACATAGAATAGTGGAATTACCCTATAAGAGAATCACCTGAATAAATAATATGTAAGATAGACACTATCTAAATCCTACTCAGACTACAGTATAGAAGAAAATCCTCATACTAAAATTTAATTTCATGAACGAACTACTACAATTGAAAGGGAAAATTATAAATTCAAAAAGAATTAAATGACATTAGTGACTAGGAATCCCAAACTACACAATTAACCTACAATCTATTAGTAACCGGCCCGATAATCAACTTTCACCAATTGTACTTTAAAATAGTTTATATATACATAGGTTGAGAAAAATATTATATTTTTTAAAATACATACCAGAGACACTCATTTAAAAGTAAAGAATTTATATTGAATCCTTTTTAACAACCGGTTAAACAAACTCTTCACCTAAATAGATATAATAAGATTCCAACCTTACCATGGATACTATAACTAATTATCACCTATAAGAGAGTATAAAATTATAAATAATACCAAGGGTAACCCACTACCACATCCCAAATTGTTTTATCCACTTCCCTAAAATCGCATATCTGTATAATCTCTTTCCAAAATGGATATCCCATAGACACCCTGGTTAAGCACCACAACATAATTCTTTTGCAGCATACGACCATTTCAACATAACAAAAAGTGTCCAAGAATTTTATGGGATCCACCACACCTCATACAATGTGTATCATATATGTTGTATTATATCTCAATCCATCATAACCCATACACCGAGTAAGGGTCCTCAAGACATCACATCTTGTATATGTAACACCTATATTATTAATTAAGAAACTATATCTATAATAAATGTGTGTAAAATAACCAAATTACATTACATTACTCTAAACACATATATTGGGAATACTATTTTTCATGCATACTATCACAAGTAACTATCAAGAGATGAGAGTAGGGCCAAAGGGGGTAGTTAGTCATCTATCCAACCACATGGATGTTATGGAAAATACCACCCCCAAGGATCATAATTTTCCGTGTGTCGGTTTTCCTAACACATACGTTGGATATCCTTTATAAAATCATAAATTTTATAATATAATTTCTCTCAAAACCTCACTATAGGTGTAGAATAGTATAGTAATATACTATACATGATATCTCGAGGACTTCAGACTACAATTTAGAAGGCTAGATATCCAATAAGCACATACCCATTTAATGAGATACATTAAATTTAATTATCATATTTTATCAGTTTTACATTACAATAATTAATTATTTAAAAAGTAATAAAATATTATCATTTCAGCATTACATTTCCTTACTATTTCAAAAAATATATATGCACTCTAGGAAAAAGGTAACAATGTCCATAGCTTCTCAAAATTTCAACCTCATCATTGCTTCCCAGAATGATCAAACCCCTTGTATTAAAAATTTATTCATTTACAAAACCAAATTAATTTCCATATCACCATGTGATCTAGGAAAATGTTATATGATGAACAAATACATGAGTCTCAACATGGTGAGTATATGAACTACCCATAGATTATTTACACCCTATAACAAGAGAGTAAAGTCATTGAACCAGAAGGATCTAAAATAAATCACATAGAATACCCCTCACATCATCACCTTTCATGGAATGCATGTAACCAAAAACATTTGTATTAATTAAGCATTGGGGAAAACAAAGTAGATAAAAAATAAACCTGGTCAAAAACCAAATAATAGTTACAAACATGAATCCAAATTTCATAACAATGGGTAAGCCCAACATAAACCCATTTTGTCATCATGAGTGTCCTCCCCAAAACCACATGCAAAAACCGATGATTCTATCTACTATAGGCATCATCTTGATCCACATAAACCATTCCTCCATACCCCTCTTACAAAAACATCTTTCTAGGATCATCTATCTCATAAAAACATCACATCCCTACCTCCCTACTCCCATAAACCACAACAACCACCCATGCCCAGACATCCTAGGATCACATCACAAGGAGTATGAAACAATTAAGAAAATAAGCTATTTTCCTTAAAAAAGGAATTCACCTTTTACACAAAATAAGATTCAATGGCTCACAAGAATAATTTACTTTTCCTTTATAAGATAGAAGGAAACTAAGGCCCTTCATGGAAATTGTTTTTTATCACACAACTAGTTCTTATTCAATCTTGAACTAATTGTTTCATAATTTATAGCTTCCAACAATGAGAATCATAAAAATAAAGATAACTAAGCAATCAAAAATTAATTAAAAATTAATTTTACTTCCCTTTAATTATTTTTTCACCAATAATAAACAAGCATCAAGTTCAATAACCATTTCAGTTAAACATGAATACTTTCATCAATTTTATTACCATAAAATTACAAAAACTGAATTTATTAAACATTTATAATTATATTTGAGCCAATATATTAATAGTTAATTTCATTTTTTTCATTACCATTTCAAGCCATATCAAAAATCTAAAACAATCATGAAATATATATCACCATATCTATCCAATCATGTGGAAATTTTTTATCACGGTACAATGTAAGAATAGTGATATTTGATCGACACTAATTTGTTAATCAAGTCCAAGTATAAAATTCAGTAATTTTCATTGTGATCCACGGGAATAATCAATGATATCTCTACGATTTCAGATAATTATCTAGAGAGGCAAAAAATACTGAACCTCAAAAGGTCTTTGATTTTATTCGCATTAGAACATTCCATGAAATAGAACTCGGATGACCTATCCCTCAAAAAGTGCATGCAAACAAGGATTTTGTAACACCACTGCACCAAAAACAACCAAGATAAACCACATTAGAACCATGGGAAATTAACCACCATAAAACCGGGAGAATATTTGAGAGGAAATAAACTATGAAAATTCACTATAAAGTGAGGAAAAGAACACATTAGACAAATATAGGCCACCAAAGATAAAATATAGATGCATGATATTGATTCCCATAAAAGGGATATTCAATATGCTAATGAGGGGGTCATTAGGTCACCTAGGGTGAGAGGGAGGGAAGTTGTATCTGTTATGTTTGACAGCCTGAGTGGTTAGAATGTATTAAAACATTACAATGTCAGGAGATTACATGATGTGTAATCACCTATTATTTTACGTAATTCCTTGTTGAATATTTACTCAAAACAAACTATCACCTGACACATTAAATTTATTTTTCAAACCCGGAAATTGTACATGACGTGAATCTCTTTTTCACATTATAAAAGACATTTGAATGGTTAGAAACACACTTTCACAACGTGAACCTTAATTTCTTGTAGTTATGAACACATGAGTCCCTCTAAACATATTTTGTGCCTCCATGGATCTCTTCAAGACTTGAGGACATGTAAAGTTAAAATCCATGAAGATCTAGGACCATATATCATATACCTCTCAAAATATTCTCATCTAGATGAATACAAAACCAACATAGATTGGACACATAATGGAGTTACTAAATAACCAACCTATGATATACCTCACAATTTTATCATCACTAGAGGAACTCACCACATCACTTGAGGAATATGCGCAAACCACGCCACAACAACTATCTCCTAAACACTCTCCCAAGGAAGATAGCTCTCAAAAAGTGAAAAATCCACAATAAGAAAAATGAAAAAACATTTCATGACTTAGAGAGTTCTAAAACCTTAAAAGGAACAACATTATAAGAGAATAGATAAATATAAAATAGTTTGGGGTACAGATCATGTATCTACAGCTAATGTTCTTCAATACTCTCTTCCACACAGCCATGCCGCCTGAAGACATGAACCTATGGGTTATCATACCGACATAACACCATCTACTTGTGGTCTTGGAGCTCAATAGGACACTCCTTGAAGGTTTCACCACCATCATCATCAATCAAACCCTAATTGATGATGTGAGATTTATCATGAATACAATGGAGCTACTACAACATGTGAAAAAATATCGTGCATTCAGATAATCTATGGGCGAAACAATATCCAATAATGCAAGAATAAAACATGATCCCGCACCTCGAATGTCCCAATAAATCATGTACAATGATTACTTCTAAGACTAAATAGTCACTTCCTATGATGGGGAGCAACCATTAGGAAAAAATGGTACCCAACATTGAACTCTAGAGGTCTCCTCCGATGTCCGCCATTGTTTTTCTAAAGATCCAGTTCTTCGTTCATCCCCTCGGAAACCACCAAAACCATCCTAGGCATGTTTTGTACTATTATCGGTATGAGAATTACTGACTCTCCATCATTAGTCTAGGAAAAGTTAGAACATTATGGTTGGACTCATGAGGATTAAAATGGTGTCATACAGATTTTTTTGTGATTCTATTGTTGTGTGTGAACTCTTCTAAGGGAATATAACTCATCATGAACCTCCAAAATCAATGACACAAGAGAGAAACATGTCTTTATGAGTTTGGATGGTCTGCTATATCAAACCATCCTTTAGTGGTTAAAAAAATTTTATGACATAGCTAATAACCAAAATAATATTAAATTCATCTTCACACTATGTAGGGAAAATGAGTATCTCAATTATAAATGATTAATTTTGGGACCTCGTGCAGTCTCACTACAAACCCCAGAAACTTCCTCGACAAAATCTATTCTATGTGTGACTCCTTGATTACTATAATGTGGTATGAATTCATTAGATGATCAATGACCACCCATAGATCATCATAGATTCCTTATGTTCCATGTAAATCGGTATCAATGTATTTTGAGATGTCCCACTAATTCCATTGAGGAACATCTAATGGTGGTAGATGACCACCACAATAACTATGTTCAACCTTCACCTTCTAGGAGTGAAAACATAGAGATACATACTCTACAACTACATAATTCTTCCAAGGACATTAAAAATAACCTCTCAATTCTCATAAAATCTTGGTTTTACAAGGATGTATTGCTATGAGGTGACTATTAAACAATCTAATAAACATCTCATAGATCTATAATGGAATGAAAATATTGTACTAAAAAACACCCAGTTTTGTTCATCCTCATACCAACGAAGAGGGGACTCACCCCAAATAGCTCAATATCTCCATACTTCTACTTAAATATCCCCTAACTAGGAATCTTCCACATGTAACACAAGATATAAATGCACAATCATCAAAGAAATACAACCTCTACCTTCAAAATCACCCATATCTAGATGATTTTCTTAAGGTTATTCCATAAATATCCATGAATCACATGATTCCCTCACAGCATCAATGTATTAAATCCTTCTCAATGAATGGGTTAACAAATTCCCCTTTTCAGGTGTATACAAAATATAGACGTTTTAAATTTGTAAGTATTCCATCCACTGATATTGGCACAAGTAAAAGTCACCATAAGAGAAAACATAACTTAGGAATGTATAATTAGTGAAGACCACTAAAAACTCACCTATGATGTAATGTATCAACAACATTAGGGAAAAAACACTTCTTCTAATAAGATATCATGGGTGGAATTGTAACATTTGTTGGTATGAAACTACCATATCCCATTAGAAATGTCAAATCATTGTTTCATAATAACACATCCAAACCGAAGAGTAGAAGTGTCAAATAAAACACCAAAGTAAATTACTCTTATTGGAAGACATTGAATTAGACCATTGACCAATTTCACCTTATGTTACTTAAATTTTTTCTAACCCTAGGTATCCCACAATAATTCAGGATCCTTTTAGGAAAACACTGCCATAGGAGTCAAACCTCAGAAAAATAAGTTATGAACATCTAGAAATAGTTTGAATGATCACGTAATTATCATCCCACTACAAATTTCATGGGGGATTCCCATGAAAAAACTGCTTCTATATTTGATGCATCCATAGCTACTACTTGATGGGACACAACATGCCCCGTGAAACTGACTTATCATACCTAGAAATCACACATTTGACACTTCTTTAATAACATATAATGGTGATAAACTCTTAATATTGTACATATAAGAATTGAATTATCCTCCCCATATGTGGAGTACAATTTATGGTTATTGATGAAAACCACCATGAACATATCCAGGAACTCATATAACACAATGTTCATTAAACCCAATTATAATTCTCGATCATTCAACACACTAAACAACATCAAAACTATCTTATAATACCCATTATTATAATGGAAATAAGTTTTCTAGAAATATTCATCCATTATCGACATATAATGACATAATGAACACAAATATTTCATCAATAAAAAAATTGAAATATTCATATTATTGAATAATTCATCAATCCATGGAAGTGGATAGTGGTTCTTAACTATAAATTGGTTCATGTGATGATAATCAATACAACACTACAAACATTATTCAAGATTCTTCATAAACAAACATGGTTCACCCCAAAGGGATACATTTAGATAGACAAAACCACACTTTAAAAAACAAACAATCAATAAATATATATCTCAAAACTCAGAGGGCAACTTCCAATACATAGAAATCAATATAGAAGACATGCATGTATTAGTTCGATCCAAAAATCAGTCTCTAATTGGGGGTAATGAAACAACCAGATATGGGAAGACATCAGTTACTCTTTTATGGCCCTAGGAAAAGAAGACTGTGGAATCTCCATTGATCTTATCTTCATATTATATATCAATAACAATATGAATGTATAACACCTCTAACCCATATGAGGGTCTTTATCACTAACAAACATTGATGTCTCTCAATCATCTTCAAATAACACAACTCACCTCCTAATTAAATCCACGATATCCAACACAGAATTCAAAAAAAATCATTTATTGGGATAATATCATAGATTTTTATCCATAAAAATCTAAAGTGTTCCCAAGATAATGATTCCCCATTCCCATCCTAGAGTTTCTAAATAATTTAAACATGTGATCATGACCTCCAACTGGAAAAGTCAACACCATGGGAACCTAAATCATCTCTAACTCAAGTCCAATAACATGGAAATAGTTGGTTATACTATTGTTTATGTTACCCATTCATCATAAAATGCTTACACCATAGTAGAAAACTTGATAATAGTACCTGCAAACCATATTCTCACCTGGGGAAGGAAACCCTAATGCATGAATATGACCACATCCTTCTCCATGACCTCTTTGAACATCCTGATGACCACCTCGATAGACAATCTTTGATATCTATGGAAGAGAAGTATCCTAGTGCAGTCCTCGACCTACCCAATCTGCTCTCTAGAGATCCCAAAGTGGAGAAACCTATTTTTGATGCCTTAGCTAGAACATCTTCAGTAGAGAAACCTGAAGCAGCAGAATGGGAACACGCTAACTTCAATTAATTATCTAGTTCTCTTGTTCTTGATGACCTCAAAATCCAAAATAATGAAATATTTCACATACCTAAACATTATCCTATGAGTTGATTCCCATGATAAATGAGGCATTGAAGGTTGGGACCTAACCCCTACTGATCACATATTCTTTTTTCCAGAAAACTGGGTACCCCATACCATAGCTCAACTTCATGAGGAATCATGATGACTCCTCTCATGTGATGATCATGTTCTGGATAAAATCCTCTTGAGGACCTCTACTCTCTCCCGAACCACATGATGCATCATCATCATAAATTGGGTGGTATGACACTATATCTCTAGATATAAATCCTCCTTGAAATTCCACCCATACCCTACCCATTTAGCAATATGTCCATAGTATATCAGAGAGGGACACAGAAATGGTATCCAAACACCTACAAATTAACAGTTCTCTACTGAAGTGTAAGGAGCACTTGTCCGACAAGGGAATTGACATTGATATATATAAGATATAATAAATAGTTATATATCATAAACCTTTATCATGTGAGAAATTATAATTATGTAATTCTTTTCTATTATTTATTTATGTTAACATACCCAATGGACTCTGTATTAAAACATTAGAGCAAATAATAATGATACATGATCCTTTCCTTTGTCTCTACCCTATAACCAACATCACATTGTTTAGTATATATTGTAAGATTAAATTTCTATGCATCAGTTCATAGACGATCCTTAAAACCCATATCATAGTAGATATCCCATGTATACACATGTTTCAAAACAAAGCTGGCCCTTTTACCCTACCAACCCATGAAACCTCACATATGCATAAACCCAAACAACATTTTATCCTTTAAACTATCCTTTAATACAACTCTATCACAACCCCCACCCCCAACATTGTCTACCTCTACTGGGCGAGAAATGGGGGAAGAGATATAGAGACACCCGAGTCACTCAAAAAATAAATCCTAGGTTGGTGACAAGATATGGTGGTATATTAAACAAATTGATGAGATTCATTACCCTCTAATAGAAACATGTGTGTAAGAGATTGATAAAATAGAATCCCACCAACTCCTACTAAGACGACAATACATAAGTCAAACATTGTTAAAATAAGATATTTAATGAATGAAATACTATGACTAAATGGGAAAACTACGGGTACCAAAAGAAAGTATAGACGACAGCGACCAAAAAGACCACTGTGCTCAAGAAACCCATAAGATAGTACTAACTAGCATGATTTACAACATGATCCATCTGGCCTAACAAAATTATATTTGTGTAGGGTGAGTTTAATAATACAGTATATATGATCCTCATCTGAGCCTCTCATGAATAAGTAAATAATGATTATGAAAGAATAGTGATCAACATGTGAAACTGACTCATCACCTGAACATGTATACTATGTTCCCAAACATACCATGGATACTCTCATAAAGTATCACATACAAGATACTATAACATAGAAAATAAAATCATGGGTACCAAACTGCTGCTTCTCTACAGCTTTTCCACTCGCCCCCAACATCACACATCCTGAGCATCTAACTCGAAGAAGGCTAGCCCACATTCACCTTGGTGAAGCACCACAACATTCACCTCATTCCATAGAAAATCGTGTTCTCCGAAAAAAAGTAGCAATGCATATTCAAGGATCCACCACATATTTCTTTACAAGTAACTTATATCTGGTATTATACCTCAATCTATCACATCCCCTATAACAATTAATGATCCTCATGTCATCACAACCTATAAACGTAATCTCTATCGTTGTCATTAAGAAACTCTATCCAAAATACATGTGTGTTGAAATAACTACAATCCATTAAATACCTCTACAAAAAAATATTTCGATAAGAAATATTTATGCATACCAGCATAAGTAACTACATAGAGGGGTGATTCGGTCCAATGGGAGTAGTCATCCATCCATCCTCCAACTAGGATATTGGAGAAAACACCCCTAGGGTTCATAATCTCTAGGATGTCAGTTTCCTTACCAAACATGGTGGATAATAATTTTGAATAAAAAAATTTATAGGTTATAATATTGCTAAAAAAACACTATGGTAATATCCTATTATCAGATTCAATTGAAGGTAAAATCTCCCAGACTCCCAGCTACCACAAATAAGACATGATATCATATTATCACAAATCTATTTAATGAGATTCATTAAATAATATTATCACTTTTCATAATTTTAAATATAGAATAATTAATAATTTAACCATTATCATTTCCTTATTGTGTTTAATTAACGTATCCAAAAATAACCATGTCCTCTAAGCATAAGAGTAATGATTCCATAGACTCTCTAAATTTCATCCTCAACAATTCATCCCATTAAGATCTGACCCCATTAGTTAAACATTGATTTATTTAATAAACAACGTTACCTCCCATATAACTAGTTTCTAAAGGTAAAGTCTCTAAGATCCCAAAACACATGGGGTTCAACACATTAATTATATGAAAAACCAATGTAGTCTTTCCCTACTATAGCTGGAGAGTAAACTTATCCAACCATGAGGAGAAAAACATGGAATTCACGTGGAAAACCACATGTGGAATCACCTCCCATGGAATGAGAGTATCCAAACACATATGTCAGACTAATATAGTGGGGAAAAGAATGAAGATAAACCAAAAACATACCCACCATTAAAAAAAATTATTAAAGAAGCATACATAATTCATAACATCCTGTAATCCCAAATTCAACCCTTTCCATCATATACACTGTCCTCCTCAACACCACATGCATAAATTGATTCATCATTCCATTGTATGAATCAACTAATACCTTAGAAACTGGCCCTCCTTACCCCTCATACCACAAAATCTCACCAGGATTAGCCATCCAAGTCATAAATTAAATTTGGTCCACCCTATACCAACAAACCACAACATTCCTCTTGAGTCAGCCATCCCAGGATCACGTCACAAGTTGTTGGAAGAAAAAAAGTAACCATTATCTTAGACTTAAAACAAGGCATTTACCCCTCACACACAACAATATCTCATGGATCCAAAACATAGGTAAATTGATCTATACAATAGAGAGTTAAATCAATTCCCTAAAATTTTATTAAATTATATCACCCAATCAAATCTTATTCAATATTGAATTAGCCAATTCATTATTCATTGGTTCCAACTACGTGAAACATATTAAACAACTTAACATAAGCATTAAAAAATTAATTAAACAATTAAATTGACATGCCTTTAATTATTTTATTTTTAATCATCAACATGCTTCATGTTTATTAACCAATTCAATTTAACATAAAAACTTGCATCCATATGATTAGCATCAAATTAAAACAACTTCCAGATTCACTAAACATGCCACGTAATCTATGAGGGAATTAATTATCAATTAATTCCAGATTTACAATATTTACCAATTTCCACCAAGAACAACATTGTAAACTAATAATGGAATAGTTATCAAACTATATAAAAACTCAAGTGGAAAACTGTAATCATGGTACCAAGAAATAACATCACTATGCGATCTACACAAATTCATTATTATGGTTCATGTATTTGATTTGATTAATTTAATAGGGATTCAAGGGGATAAAAAATGATAGATGTAAGATTTCACATAATTAAATAAAAAATATCATCATTAAAATGTTCATAGATGTTCATCACATGATAAAGGATAACACAAAATATCTCTAATCACCTATACCAGAAAAATAGCATCTGAACGAGGATGTTGTGGAACCACCACACCAACAACTAATGGGAAAAACACTATTAGAAACATGAGTGTAGAACTGGTGTTTCCCAGTGAGATGATATAAGAAAAAATGGGATCATTCAATTATAACCCACTAAAATATGTAGAAAAAACACACTATGGATCAAGCCTAGTCCCAACAGCTCGATGTGGGAGTCCTGATATCAATTCATATCAAAGGGATCTCAAAAATTCCTTAGAGGGGGGTTTCGATTATACTGGGATGATAGAGATGGAAGCTACATATATAGGGTGTGAAAGCCTATGTGGATAAAATGTTTTAAAACATTTCAACATTGATGTATTTAATGTCCTTTAATCCCCCTTCATGTCATGTAATTTCTCAATGTCAGTTTTCACCAACAAAAATTAATGTTTCTAATTTATTTTATTTCTAAAATCATGAAATATTACACAAAATTTCATTCTCCATGTTTTCAACACCCATGTTCTTCTGGAAATCCTCCAAGTCTCCTCAAATATCTGAAATTCTTAGGAACATCCTATGTGCCGGTCCACACAGATTCGGACCATGAAAATAGGTCTGCGATTTTGAGGATTGGGTATATTAATTTCTGATAACTATTATCAAATGATTCTATATGTTGGTTTCTCTATAAAATAGTTAAATATCATGATTTACTCATTGTTATTGTGTCTCCCATTGGTATGGATTTTGGATATGATTAACTTAATATGATATGATATTTCTTATGTAATTGCATATTTTATTCATGCTAAATTATTTTTATTGGGGGTTTTCATATTAGTATTTTTTTTAGAATTATATATGATTGATGAAATTATTTATAGATGGTTTTGACATAATAATGGGTTTTAAATCATGGAAGTTGTGAATATTCTCTTGCATAAATGCTTTATGAAAATTGTAATACTAGATTATAATAATTTTCGAGATATTATAACACTTGATAACATTGGGTGTGTCACATATGTACATAAACATACCCTATTTAGTGTTTCACAACTATATTTATGGTTTTAATATCAATAGAAGGTTATAGGACTCAACATCATTAGCAGTAACATTATATTCACATTGTGTTCCATGTGTGTATTAGTTATGTATTCCCATATGCTACATCCTAATTTTATTTATTTGTTTTCTTTATAATGATATCTCATGTATTAAATGATGAAATGTTTAAAATATATTTATTCAATTTATTGGTTTTATTGTTTCCCACATATTTTTGATTCATTTATATTTTTCATTTTTTATTTAAAGGTGGAACGATTTAATGAAAACATTGAGGTTTTATGAATATGTTTAATGAAATAGATTTATAACCATGTTTCATTTTAATTCTATAATTATATATTTCATGGTGAAAGATACTATATATATTGTAGGTATTGTACATTGGGGTTTATTTTCCACACCATTCATATGAAATTGTGTATATGATTAATTTTTTGTTGGATATAGGTTATCATTATAGTGTATTGTATCTTGCTGACTTGTATTGGTTAATATTTCCTTCATAGAGGGTCACGATTGTAGTGATGGATGATCATATACATTCTTGATTGTGTTTTTTAGGATATCAATTTTTTATATTTATGTTTCTATATATCAAGGTGGTGAACCATTATTTACCACAATCACTATTTTTTCTGTCTTTATATTATTATACAAGACAGATATTCAGTAGTGTTATCAATGTAAAATTATATCGATAGATAAATAGGTTGATAGATAGGTGCCTTTCACTAGCCTGTGGGGATTTGGAATTTTCTCTGATCCTTATTGAGGGACAGCTCTGGTGAAGTGCGAGGTTGATCTTCATTAGTTCATTATTCATGTTATCATTGGAAATTGTTGTTTATGTGGTGGTTGGTAGAAATATTGTGGTCTATTAGATACTGGGTAGTAATTATGTTAGTGTTCACATACGTCTTACATTTATAGTTGACAACAAGTTACCAAAGATTATAAATAAAATTTAAGCATGATTTGGTGATGATTTTGGGGATTTATTAATTGATATGATTTTTAGATTATTTACATAAACCCTATCAACCCACTTGTGGGTCTATGATGTATTATTCATTATCATTTTGAATCTACTTTTTCATCATATTATGGTTACATAATGGAATTATAATGGATTCATCATTATTTTGATTTGATTTGGATTTTTCTTTCATATCTCCTTATGTATTATATTTTTTATCAAATATTACTTCATATAAAAAAATATCCGAATCAGAGGGATGTACATAATGAGAAAGACCCACATGAAACACTCTATTTGACCATTATTTGGAAGAATATTTTATTTAAACAATTCAATCTATTATTCAAGAGATTAGTAGAATGTGTGAACAAATAGTTTCGTGAGTTTTCCAAAAAAATCACATTTAAATGTAGTTAAAAGGGATAAGGAAATTATAATGAATGAATTGGTATAACATATAGTATTTTATTCTTTATATATACCATTGGGGTCACAATGTTTTGATTTTACAATTATCTGATTAATTTAATGGGATTGGATATTTTTGATTCCCTATTAGAAGACAAATTTCATGAGGAATTCATATCGGTCCCATTCATGCAGCCTTCCAATAGATATTCTATAAAAAATTACATTTAGTGAAATATTGAGAGACAGTAACACTAGAACAAAGATTCCAATCCTTGATGTTGTATGATAAATAATTTTTCATATGGATTTATTGAACAATAAAACATCTGAATAATGATTAAAATATAGGATATGTAGGTTGAAATGGGTTTAAATACCATGATGTGGTCAGGGATTATTTTCTAGTGCATAAAAACCTATTCTGAATGAGTTAATGAATATTATTTAGCTTAGGAATGCATATCATGTAATATTGGTCTTCATGGTGCTTTTTTTATAAGTGGGGACATGTCCGTAACTTCTTCCCTGAAAATAATACATAGTAAGGTGATTAGTTTAAGTCATGACTAGTTTTAGGGGATTGTTTGCGAGATTAATATGTTGTTTATTACTAGTGTGGGAGACCTGTGAATACGTATCGTGATTGTCTTCTTGCACCCCGAATGTTCAATAATTATGGTATGGGTGGTCACCTTCAGAATTTTTCATGAAATTTATCCCGTGGATTTAGAGATATATCCACCATTAACAATGGATATTAGGTTTTTCTTGATGCGGGGAACAGTGGTGGGACTCATTCTAATGCAAATGGAGATTAACGTGAAGTGAATAAGGCACAAATAGTGGGTGAATAAGAATGTCTATATGTGATTTATTGTTCACCAGATTAATTTTATGTAGAACACACTACAATGAGAGGAATATTGTTTTTTAATACAGTATAGTTTATATTTTTTTTATTGGTTCACCTCACCCTTTTATCCCATATAATTTATCAATTTGTTGGGATTACACTAAAAACATATTCCAATTATGACGGATAATTATTGTCCCATGGGAATGTGGAATGAAAAGGGTTTTAAATGATGTAAGATCCTTTTTAGAATCCTCAATGATCACATTTTTCTAGATTTCCATATACGTTCTCTCTATTAATTCCACATCTTTAGTGGTCTTGATTTTATTTTTTATGACCTATATCAATTATTATCCTAAATTATTTTATTTTATATGTTTTTATGGTGTTACTCTTTAATTTTAGGATGAAAACATTCCTAGAACCTTTAGAGATGTGCCAGTGGTCTCTGAAGCAGGTAGGATCACATGAAAATTTTTAGACATGATTATTGATTCCATTAATAGAAATTTATGTGGTTCACATCCTACCATTTTTATGGAGTACCCATAAATTTATCGTGATGTTTGACTAGTATACCACCCAGGATAGAGGATAAGATCACTATTGACCTACTTATAGGTGCATGTCCCATGTCATGGAAATCATACTATTTCAAAACCTATATGTTAGACAAACTCAATGAATGATGATCATGTTGGAAACATATTGGTTATTATGATAGTTTCATCTTATGATTCAACAGTTATTTTCATAAAGAAACCCAATGTGAGCATCCAATGGTATAATGAATACTGATGGGTTATTCATGTGACTTTTTAAGACATGAATTCTATTTGTAGGATTTATTACATGATTGAACGAATCATAGGATCCCAATGATATTTTAATATTCATATGTGATTGGTGTACCACAACATTAGATACTGAGAGGTGTAATTTCATAAGACATATCCCATGAGTAGGTATTAGAATTACTGATACTTTTTCATGAAATTTGGTCTTACTAATTATCTTGTATTGCTTCTATATTTTAGGAATATTATATTTCATCTGTACATAGAAACACTATTTTTAAAAACATAGATTTTATTTTTTATTATTTAAAATCTGATTAGGAAGACTTGGAAACTATTTATATTGTTAATCAATCTCTGAAAAATCAGTGTCCATTTTTAAATCATAAGAAATTTCCATAGCAGTTCCAATTAGATAAACTTACAGGCCATGTCATATTGTGAAAATACATTAGATTGAATTTTGTAACATTTTATGTGATGGTGTTCTGTTAGTAACCTTGAAATGTGTTTATAATCCATTGTTACTGGTGTTATAATGGTTTTTAATACCATTTAAGTCATGATTTATCCAAGAATATATATCCTATAACACATTTAACCAATAAGAATTTTGTGATTAAATTGAATAAAAAGTTTCCAATATCAATTTTGGAAATGAATGTGATTTTGACATGAACATTGGTTTTGATTTTACAAAAAATTCATTTGGGTTATATAATTTTGTTGATTCCCATTATATAAAATTACGATTAATTCTAATGCATGGTAAATAGGTGGTGGCCAATGACGTTAAAAAGATACCCACCTTTATAATAATTATACTTCTCATGTTCTTGAGTTAGTTGAGGTGATTCATGCTTCCATGAGATAACTCTTATCTATCTTCATTGAGTGTTTTGCAGTATATTTATATCATAAGAGATGAATGCAAATTTTAACCCATAGAGGTTTCATCCTATTAAAGAGACATTTCGTTGAATATATAAAGACATGTATTTTTTATGTTGCATATACACTTGCAAACAAGAATGCGGTTTCAAATACATTGAACATAAATTTCAAAACAGTAGACATAATGGAATTAGAAAAATAATGTTCTTGGATGAATCTATTTATTTTGTTGTACATTGATGTGAAGGTAGTTTATAGGAATTTTTTTTCATATATGAAAGAGAATTATTAATTTTATAATAACATTATACTTTTACAATCAATATTAACATATTTTTAGTTCTTCATCGAAAATCCATATGGTGGGGGGGATACGATCTCTAGTTTTAGTCTCTCGATATTGTCAAGTTTTTTTTGAGGAATATTATTTATTTTGATATCTATAAAGAACGATTCTATGGAAGGTTTATATTGTTTTTGTTGGTCCATACAACCTAAGACTGCAAATTTATTTCATGATGTGACACATTTGTATTTTTTGTTGGGGGTAACGATTTCTATTGTGTGCTACAAATTACAATGTATTACCAAATGTAATATTAAGGTGGATAACACAATACTAATGGGTTTCTTGTATAATTTTCCCATTTTAGTGTGGATGTGGGATTAGATATCCATGAACATTATTTTTTGTTTTAAATGGATCCATATAGGAAATATTTAATTTGAGTTATCTGTGATCACCATATAAAATCAGGTAATTTTATTTCTATATTGTAGATGTTTAATGTGGAATATCTTAGGCACCTGTATGTCCAATAATTATTGGTGCTCTATAGAGTGCCATCAACTATTATATATGAATGATATTTGTGATTTTCAACCCATTTTTATAATTTTTTTCATGAAGTCATGGGTACACAATTTTTATTTAATCATGGTGTATTTCCCTCATATGGATTGGAAGATTGAGTGGTCAATTCAAGTTATTGAGGATATGCATAAAAAATACATGCTTGATTTATCCAGTTTGCGGGAAAATAATATATCATTTATCTAGTCCAAATATAAAATTTTTAATCATGATTCAATTAAAAATTAAATTTTAAAGGATTGTAGTGGAATCTAAATGGATCACCAACATATAGGTTGGAATTGGATGAATAATATGTTGTTAGACAATTCCCAATTATATAAGATGAAGTAGAATATTTTTATATTATAGTTAGATTCATAAAATAAGAGTCTTCAAAAATCATATACAATCCATTTTTAATACCAGTTGGAGTTTGCAATTGGTGACCATGTTTTTCTCAATTTTTCTAATTATTTATTATCTATATGTTCTTGAAAATGTTGTAATTTTCAATTAGGGATTATTTTCAATTTTTAGAATGTTGAATGACTTAGATATATGGATTATTAACTGAGAAGGTTATAAGGGTATCCTTCACATGTGATAGTATGAGAGGATATTGATATTGGGACCAACACTGTAGTAGTTGAGAAACTCATCCATATTATGGATAGATTGAATAATGTACTCTGTGGTAAAATAATTTCATTGGTGTATATACTATGGATATGTATATGATATATACATAAGATATAGGAGGAACAATTGTAGATGATTTAGTAGTGTCATCACTCTTTTGTTAATCTATAATCCCAGGATTATTTTGAGGAAACCAACTGTAATAGTCGATAGAATTGTGACAATCCATAAGATGTATTTATGTTCTATTTATGTTTTATTTTAAACAATGTGAGGATATAATATATTTCCATAGTTGGGGGTCATAATTTTGGATATTATTCTGATATAATCCATCGAAAAAGTGACCACACATTTAGTTATAAAATTAGAATTACAATAATGTATGAATATATTAACAATAAGGTATTCTTTATGGTGAGAGAATGGTTTCTATTTTAATGAAAAGTCTCTAGAAAAACATGTTGCTAAAATTTGATGGGGTAGTGTGTATACACATGGTTGTTTCATTTTTTTTCTAACCATGCAACCAAACCATGAAACTTGTATGTGTTTATTAAATTTAAAATTTATTTCAATACCCTTAAATCTTTTTCTTCTAATTTCAATATAATATATTATTATACTAACCAAAACATTCCATGATTCACTATGATAAAATAAAATTATTTTGTTTTCTATTATCATTCAGTTTTTTCAATACCATTGAAGTATGTTACAATTATATCCCATATTCTACTCCTCTTTATAAATATCACTAGGATATCTATTATCATTCATGTGTTTAATCTCATACATGATATAATTTCTTGAAAAATAGTATTTCGTATGTAATGTATTATTTTTCCGATGGATCTATGTTTTTGAGGACCAAATATCCTGATTTATAATAAAAATTCTTAATGGATACTAGTTTTACTTCATTGGTAAGATATACATCCACATACAATGGTTCTATATATCAATTTACTAATGATTCATTTTCATCCCCTTTGTATGTTTTAAATGGACGATTTATTTGATATCAAGAGGATTTTTCTCTGAAATTACAACAATTTTCCATTGTTAAAAATTTATAAAGGGTGTTTTACTTTTATATTGTTTTACACACAAAATGTGTATAATGAAATTACCTAATGATGGTTTTGTCAAAAAACAAATCAAAAAAGGGAGTTATAATGATTTTCCTGTGAATTGTTTTGAAAATTATAAGAATGGTGTACTTGAATAATTGAGAAAACATATCACTTAGTATCCTTGCTTGTGCTAGGTTTTAGAGATACATTAACAATACTAATTTGGGAAAATTTTGTGGGTTATTTTTGTGATATCAATAGATAGTAGTATGAATATATAGAAATAAGAATTGCATTAGGTTTTTTTTATTGTTCTATGAATTTATATTTTCAAAATCACATAGGTTAGAGACCTAATTATTCTCAGTTAAATTTTTTAAATGTCTCAGCTATTTATTTATATCATTTTTACCATTATATTATTAAATGGATGGTATTTAATATTTTCAACCAATTTTTAACCATGAATGATTTTCATGATCATGGTTTAATTAAATATGATTTATTTGAAGGAAACTAAGTTATTTTTTATGAAAATAATTTTCCAATGATATTACACTATCTTCTTGTCTCATTTTAAAAACAGAACTATCAACATTCTAGTGACAATCATTGTATCAATTTAAGTTGGAATAAAACCAGTTGTTTCCCTCACATCCTCTATATGTGTTTGGATGTATGTTGATTTGGATTTGTTGGATATAAGTAAATGGAAATTTTATATTTCCTGAAAATATCACGTGATTGAGGATTCATTCATAGTGGGTTGGTAAGGATGTAAAAAATGTTATAATGGATAATTTTTTGGTTTTTATATTTCTAAGATTCTTCTTTTGGAATTGGGTTGATCTATTTCATGGTTGTGTAACATTATTTTTTGAGGGTCATTATTTCTTCTTTATCTTATTATACATGAGAGATATTTTATTTTTTAGATTAAAATTGTTAACATAGTTTTTAATGATTAGAATGATGTTCTTGTCACCGAACAATTTCAATCAAAAATTTATTTTATCTATGTGGTTGTGTAGCTTGTTGGATAGGATAGATAAACTCATAATGGACAATAACATTTATGTTTTCCTCATTATAGAGATATTAGACATCGTTCAATATAAAAAATTCATTACTTAAATAGATGAAAAGTAATCATATGATATTATTTGTTTAATGATTCTATATAAGTAGTTCAATAGTCATTGTTCGAATTTCAAATTACTTTTTGTGATGAGTAATTCATTTCTGTTAATGAGGATTAAAATACTACATATAAATAATTTTTTAAAAATATTAATCATATTATTTTTAAATTTAGGAAATATTTTTTTACAATATTTTTTTTTTAATTATATGTTTATTTAGAGAAAAAATAAAACCACCCTTTTATGTTGTGACTATTTTTCAGTAGTACTAATTTATTAGTAAAATTGATTTAATATTTTTTGAAAAACAGATTTATATATATATATATATTATTTTAAATCCCTTTTTTTCACTAAATTGATATTTTTATGGATAAAATGTTATATTATTGTTTTTATGGTTATTTATCTATATTTTCTAGTGGAATGAAGATATCGTAAAAATCAGTAAAAATTTATAAAATAATCAACATGTACATTATGAACACAGTCAATGTACATTTTGGTGATACCCAACATGACCAATCAAGTACACACACAGGTTAAAGATCGTACCTCACAAAACATCTAATTTTTTATATAGTAAATTTGAATCCTTCAAGGAGATGTTGTATGATGAATGTGATGTTATATGACATTGTTAGTGGTTCCACATGTTGTGTTCATGAACCAAATGACTACTGACACACAAAATTCAATTGGCGGAATTATTAACCAAATTTTAGTTGAGAAAACCATTAAAAGGTTTGTTTTAAAAAGTACTCACACTGTAAATTTAATTAAATTACATGTAATTCAAAATTAAAAAAACTGTGTGCATTCTAAATGAATTTTGTTTTGGACATTCCATGGGTAGGTGCTACCGCCCTGCCGGATCGATCCCGTCTAGAAGCTAGTTTGTGTTTTACATCATTTTTCATTCTGTTTTAGTGTAATACATCTCTTCTCCACCAAAACTCTAAAAAATGTGGTAGGAATTTGATTTCTTCTTAATCAACATACCATGAACATGTTAATAAGAGATAAATTTCATTTTTTTCTAATAAGGTTATCTCTATGTTTTAGTTGATATCCTTAGGTTTTATCTCTTATTTTGATTTTTTCATTATAATCCCCTTAATTTTTAAATCCGAAATTTTACCGGTGGTCTAATTTTTGGAAAATATTGAAACAAATAAAGAAATATAATAGAGATACAATAAGAATTCACATGACCTTTTAGAAAACCTTTCACCACATATTTATTGGGTATTTATTTATGATCTTTTTATGTACATATTTCCATACCACGAAATTGATTTTTTAGATGATTATTTAATTGTTGTGAAAGATATAATAAAATAAATAATTAAATCACAATGTTAATATATATAATAATTAATTTTTAATAACAAATTATGAATTCTATAATAGACCCATATTAAATTGATACATATACAGACTTGTTTTATAGGACGTCATTTCTAGTTTCGAGCCCTATTTATTTCTCCATTAACATAACTATAGTTCATTCTTCACAATCCATCATTTGTATGGATAATCGAATAACTGTGATCATCTTATGACTAATATTCATGATCAAATATTACCAAGGGAGATCATAAACTACATCTACTAGCTACCAAATATATATATTTTAAATAGTGTGATGTCTCTCACAACTGGTGTGTCATATACTAGTGTTGTATCTATGGAATCTCGCTGAAAGGCAATTCCATGAGTACTGAGATATGTTTGGTTGATTCCAGATTTTCTTTTTCAATTATTCAAAATTTTCATTGGAACTTCAACCTCACATCCACTTTGATATTTATTCTATTTGGGGTTGTTATACTTATCATGGTGACGATTTATGACCATATGATTTTGATATGTCATACTCTTATGCATATGATTATCTTCTATACATGGGTGTTGATTCCAAGTATGAGGACTATCAATGTATATCCTTCACACCTAAAATTTCATATCCTCTATAACCAATATTAGTGAACACTAAATATCTATTATCACGATAATACTCATTACTAAAAGACATTTGGACCAAACATAATGACTAGGAAGGATTAGAAATTTCATTTGTAGTCATCATGTGATAATTTAAAATTTGGGAAATATGGTTGACTGGGAATATGTGTCATAATATTTATTATTAACTAAAAAATCACTTAATGAGGTGCACCCCACTATATTTGAATTATCTTTTTGAAGATTATATTGTAAATATTGACTTTGAATATGGGAACCCATCATGTCATGTTAATTCATAGTTTGATCACTTTATTTGAGGTTAGACACTTAGATGATTTATTACCTTCTCTAATGAATTCCTATGATTAGTTTATAGTTTCTTGTATCTCAAATAATGATACCAAGGAGGTGGAGGATGCTGAAGAAAAAACCAATAGAGAAAACAACCTATGGAATCAGATAACCTTGATGAATGTTTTCTTGATGCTATATTCCATAATACCTGATGGTAATGGAATAATGCTTCAAGATGAGGGTGATAGACACTGCTTGTGGTCCACAATCAAAAATTCAAATCCTTATTTAGATCAGGGGTTGTTTATCATACCTATATAAATACATCAACTAAATTCAATGTTTCATTATTAGAGAAAACATAGACACCATCCTACTCTCTTTTATTTTAATCTACAAAACTTGCATGGTGTGTACAGTAAATTGATAAATTTTGAACCATCCTATTGTACTTTTTTAAAAAACATCTTTTGAGAACATGAATAATATAGTACTACATGATGTGTATCATTTTTAAATGATGTTTACATATAAATTTTCTTTTTATTATAAGAGGGACTTGCACATAAAAATCGATAAGTAAATATATCAAAATAAAACATGTGTCGATGAAAATTTCGTTCGAAGGTATCTCAGCCATCGTTGGTTATAATCTCCTCCCAATAAAATGATTTATGTTTGTTTTTCTATTTTTCCATTTTTAGAACACATGATTTTTATTTTCCTTGTGCATTAAATATATTTTTTATATTAATATATATATATAAATATTTACATATAATTGTAAATAATAATTAATTTATAGTTTATAATAATAATTATGTTTTAAATATTTATTAATACATATATTTATAACACTATACACAAAGCGCACACAATAAACAATGTCACCTTCCCCCAAAAAAAAGATAACATTATTCAGGCTATACTATGTGCCACCCCATTTTTACCTTATTTTTTATTGTATATTTCCATACCCCATTCAAAATCCATTTTTTTAGTGTTATTCATGCCTTGATTTATACTCATTTCATTCCTCAATCCATTTGTGTTGTTCCTTCACCATTATTTCACTGTTTTTTATGAATTTAATGCAATTTGCGGACATGGGTGGCATTTGGATAAAAACACATAGTAAATGTGTAATCATTAAAGAAACATTCCATATACTATACATACATGATCACTTTTCTAATATAATTAATTTGAAAACCCACGATGTAGGAATTCGATAAAATCCATAAATAGATTCCCCTATCTAGCATTGGGGATTGATGTCAGGAATCCTACATGACCAGGATGACCATGATTCACTTATGACATGTGTGATCAATAAAAAAACTTTAATTCACCTATGTTGACATAGACATGTCAAGGATCACACAAGACATTTATGAGATGTCTTAGAAAATGGTTTTGTGGTTAGTACATGATTTTTACTAAATTATGACCAAATGGGTAGCTCATGGGAATGTGTTAATCAAACATATATTTCTAAGAAAAATAAACTGAATGTTGTGTACTCTAAAAAATGAAATGTATAATTAAATTGAGAATTTCCTTTTATTTTAATTTTATTTTGATTTCAATATTTTTATATTCGATCATGGAAATGTGGAATGGTGAAGGGAGAAGAATCTGTTTACCTATACAAATTAGGAGAATTACACTCCTCACTGAGTAGATGTAAAGATACTAGGAGAGACTTTTGTTATTATGATTTAGATTTCACAACTAATGGATCTTTTAGTTCTAAAACATCAAATACATGAACACCCCATATTCTAATGTATGATGATGTCTCGAGGATACATTGACTCCTAGTTATATAGACACCATAAAACCATAAAAAGTTTCCACAACACCACCATCCACTCCAACATCTTAAAATCCTTTGACTTGACTGGATAGTGAATCGTTAGAGTCCACACCCATGGAAGCCTAACATCAGCCTCAACTCTGCCATGTTTTTGGTTAGTCTCACCCATCCAATGACTAATTGTGATATTTCTCCCATTATAAAATCCAATTAAGGATCTTTTTCTTTGGAATTAATATCCCTGAGTGACTAGGGCACTAGGTGGAGGTTAAGGAGCTAATGGGGAACACCCATCTAATATAATTTTTTTAATTCCACACTCTTACATTCAAATATTTATATATATAGTTTAATTTCACATTTCCATTTGATTGAGTGATATTTCAGGAGACACCCATATACATGGTGTATTTGATAATATTTAGTTTGGGAGGTATATTTTTCATTCCAACGATGGTTGAGTTTGGGTGAGGGTGTTGTTTCTATCCTCATCCACCCACCCCAACCCTTATTTCCACACATACCCGAACTGACCACTGAGAACTACAATCATTGTGGCAAGATCTTGGTGGACCAAATTTCTATACGCTCCAACCGAAAATAAGCGATCTCGAATCATTTACATCTCATTATATTTGTCTACCATTTTTTTAGTTCCGTCATTCATCCACACCATAACGATATGATAGTTTTCTCCAAATGAGATATAAGGATTGTTACATGAATTTTATAACATTATTATCCCAAACTCATTTACATTATGACCTCATATATCCACTAAATGTGCATAGTCCATCATGGTAATAAATTCCAATATTTCTATAAGACCTAATTAGAACACCATTTTAGGGTTTTTAGTCCACTCTTCTTCAATATTTCATAACTTATCATATGTATATTTACTAATTAATTCTTATTCACATGAGACTAGTCAAGAAGAAGGAGAACACATTTATTTTAATGTAGGATCACTCAAAATCAATTTTTCATAAAGAGGATGCACCTTCCCTTGACGGTGATTCTGACCATATACGACTTCCACCTATAGACTAACCAACTCCACTCTCACACTTATTGTACTAAACACTATCAAACACTATTCCAACACCATTTGAACCATATTATTCTACAATAAACTATTCCCATCTCATTTCTAGCATCTATCATTTTGAAATTTTGATTAACTATTCAACTAACTAGAGGGTAAGAATGGTGTCCTTATGTGACATATTTGACTAACAAATTTCCCTAGTCCATACTGCTCCACCAAAACATCATCTGTTAATTCATACCACTGTATATAGGGTTATTTCCTTCAATGATCTAGGTGGGCCTTATAATATTGGGGATCTAGATCATTATCAATATAAGCTCAATTGGATGAGGTCCCTACACCATCATCATCCACTATAGCTACCAGACCCTTTAGAAACCAAATAATCATATAGTCCCTCACCCAAGGACAGTCATTGACTATTTCTGACGCACAATAATTCTATTATATATACAAATATATTATTGTGTTATTTATTTTATTTTATTTATTTTTATTATAGAATACTTGTTTCAATTCATTTAAAATCGTAGGTACTCTTTCATAAAATGTATATCTTCATTAGATATATTTCCTATTTGTGAGATGTTAACGTGGGGAGTATTATTTTTTCATTTATTATTATTCAGTTTTAATTGATTACATATACAAGATACCTCCCTAAAATTGGTCCATTTTTGTTAATAAATATAATCTTCTCCTACTTAAACTTACAATATGTGGACACAAGTTTTATTAATCATGAGGAGAACCTATAACCTATAATAGTGATTTCCCTCTAACAAATAATATCATAATTATTAATTTGATGAAATATTTATATAATTTTAATTTTTATGATTATTTATAATTATAAATAATAAATTCATAGGCGGGAATTTAAAAAACTGATATTATTTTTTTAATAAAAATGTATTATAAAATGTTATCTACTATTGATATATTTTTTATTTATTCCTGACTGTTTTTTTATTTGAATGATCACTAATATTCATTTTGTGAAATGATTGACCTATTTTCCCCCTCATTCCCAAGTTCTATTCTGAACTCTTTTTCATAGTATTCATTATACCCCATTTATTGAGGGATTATTGTAATAATCATAACTACTAGAACATGGTATATTTTCTTTTAAACACATGTGGATTTTTAATAACATTTAAATGATTGGGGAATTTGATGGACATCATTTCATAGCTTTTGACTTTGAGATCCACTATAAATTTTACCTCAATAAAACACGTAGAATCCATGAACATCAATGATAAGAGTACATAATAAAAGAATATTTATCGTTCCCAACCCAGAACAAAAATTATACTACATGTTTTTTATTTCATTATTATAATATGTTGTATAGTGTTTCATGGTATATTTTTGTTATAATGTATGAATATATGTGGTGGGGTAGAATCTCTTTTTTCATCTAGGAAAACAATTACAAAAACAAACATTACCTATATTCCTATTCTGTTCGATTAATTTTTTTTGTTAATTAAAATGAGGATCAAATTCATTTATTACACTAGTAGATGGTTTACAAACCATTTATGGAAAGTGAAGAGAATAATAATATTTAACATTGAAATATTATAATATGGATGCATTTTTATTGATCCTTTTCATCTTGTATCATGATCTACAACAGAAAAATTCAGTCAAAATTTGGAATATTCAATAATTATTTTCAATTAATTTATTACAGTTTTTTTTATTAAAATCATAATAACCATATTTAAAGAAAACATGATTTTTGTGATATAATTTCTATGTGGATAATTATATTATTTAAAATCATATGATCATAGTTAAGATACATGAGATTTAACATTACACCAATTACATGATCTTGAGTGATGAGTCTATAATTTTCTTGATGTTCTATGTAAACATGTTTCATATATATTGTGGAATGTTCCAGAAATGAATATAAAATAGGATGAAAGTATTTAATAAAATAATATGTAAGTTTGTATTAGAATATTATTTATTTAAAATATGTTTTTAGCATATTAATATCATATTTTATGACTATAATCTTCATAACTGTAAAAAAGTAAATTATTCCACTATGATACTGTTTTTTATATTAACTAAATATTGTTATCATTCATGAGGTAAATCAAATAACTACATGTTGGGGAGTTATATGTTCTGCAATTATTCATACTAATTCTTACATTTTAATTATTTTAAAAACCCATCTTTCATTAGATACATATTGAATTATTGATAAAATTATTAATTAAATTGTTCAAGGATATTTTCTATTATTTTTTTATGTATGTAACACATTGGAAAAAATAATTGTAATTGAGAAAAAGTAACATCATGTAAAATTTAAACACATAGTCTGTACATTTTCATGGTACAGAACTCAATCATCCTGAGTATACACCCATTCCATGGATCAGACTTCACATGACATGTAATTTATTAAACAAGAAGTTTTTACCCTTATAGAATCATTTGGTAGATGATTGTTAGGTTACAAACCATGTATAAAAGGTATACAACCCATGAACATCCACCAACTGACTGTTGATGCATCAAATTCAATGGGAGGCCTGGTGGGCCACCTATAATCATTGAAGACCATGAAATGTATAGTTGGCCAAAGTACCCACCATATCCTTTTTATTATACATTGTTTTGTTAAATATTACATAAATAGATCTTCAACCCTCCAAGTTTAGGGATGACTATTGTAGGGGTAGGTGATTCCACTCCACCGACATGATTCCTACATAAAACAAATAGGAGTACTTATATCATTTTTCCTTCTATATTAGTGTTATTTTCTCTTCTCATGTGTACCTCTCATACCCATGGCAGGTAATTAGTTTCTAATCAGTCCAAACAACATGAAAATGGGACAAACATGATACTTTCATGTTGTTAGGGTTTTAATATGGTAATAATTGTTTTGTAATTGAAATTAAGATATTTTTCTCTTATTATGATTTTTTCATTATAGTTCATCTAATGATTAATTCCATATTATTACATGTTGTTGAATATCATACCAAGAATGAATCTAATGGGATATATAAATGGGCCTCAATAAGAAATCCTATAAAAATAGGGAGAAATCACTTCCACAAATTTCGGGGTACTAATTTAATAGTTTTTTATGTAATTATTTTTGAGAACAGTTTATTGATTTTTAATTGAAATAATAATTATTTCTCAGATAAGTGATAGTATCATAATTAAATCCACAAGGTAATCTATTTCATGAATACATAGTCTATGCCAACAATATATGATGTAATTTAGAATGAGAATTCCCTGATCCATAGGGTCTATTGACCATAACCTATATTATCATGTTATTAAATAGAAAAACATGCATACATTCATTATTAATCTATTCCATGGGCATATTTTTTAAGGCTCTTGTATGACACATCCATAATTTGGGAATCCCTAGGAATGATTAATCAATGTTCCATAGTATGTAGGAGAAAATAACATATATATTATAATATCACTATATTAATGTAGTAACAAATATAAAATCAATCATTTTATACAATACTTTGGAAAATATTACCAAATAGACTCTAAAAATTTAATTTATTTAAGTGATATTTTGACTATATAACTACCATTTTGGCCTCCTTATATACTAAATCATGAAGTATGAAGAAAAAATGCATACCAAAACCCTGAAATTCAGTGAAATTTCCTATAAATTCTTTTTTCACATTATACAATTAATGAATCAATTAAAGATGCATGTCTACTAGAGTGTCCTTATAACTTGTATTCATATTCATAATCTATATCCTCACAACATGATACAAATATAGAGATAATAAATATCTAATTTCCCTAATATTTTTACTAAATTTTATAAATATATAATTAAATATTTCCACATGTATTCAATTATTATAAAATAGATGAATTTAAAAAACAAGATAGTTAGAGATAAATTAGTGGATATAGAAATTACCCCCAATGAGCAGGAGGTTCTGGTATAAACATTCATAATATGAGCATATAAAATATAATCATAGAGGCCCTAGAATGGTCCAACATGATACCTATCAAAAAAATATAAATATTAAGATTATAAAACCTTACCCATTGAAAGGAAAACGTTTATATGGTAATATCATAATAATATTATAACATAAATATTGGGAAGGGATATATAGTAGTCATTGTGAATATCTTTTTCCACTATACTATGTATTTTATTTATTTTCAAAAATACATAGAGTACAAGTGATGGTAACATACATATATGAAAATTCTTACATGATCATTATTTATAAATTCAACATCCTAGATTTAGAAAAATTCATCCATAATATTTATCATGGTCATTTAAATATGATAACATAGACATGTTCTATTATCAAAATAAATTATTCACTAATAAAATAATATTTTATTTAAAATTTAATCATTAAATTAATATTGTGTGCATAGATGATGAATAAATAATGATAACACTATTTCCAAAAATTATAATTGAAATTTTATCATAGATAAACATTCGACACCCTTATTACACTCTAATAGAAACCAATTCCCTAATAATGGGATGTAATGCGAGAAAAATCAACATCCACTAATGGCATATGATATGATGTGAAACATACACATGGGTAATATATAGTGATAATAAGGTAATAAATTAGTTATAATATTTGATATAACTAATTGTTACTAATTTTAACCACAAATAAAGAATATATCAAACAATTGATAAAATTAAAAACAAAAATTTAAAATAAAATGTTTTCTTTCATTTTTTTTATTGAAAATTTATTTTTGAAAACCCATTTATTTGGATTTGTAACCCATAAATTCATAATATTGTTTATAAATATAAAGTCCAAATTATTTTAATAAATTATCAATCGAATTCAATTTAAAATCATATATTAAACTCTATACATTATAGAAAATATGAAAATTCTTGTTTACTAAGGAAGATGTAGTTTTTAGAAAACATTTTATGGGTATATGAGCTAGGATATACCAAAAATAATATACGTGATAAAAAGAAAACACGATTTTTGGAAGTAATGGATTATATATTTTGAAACAAATCACCATTAATATTAATCATTTACAAGGGAAATAATTTCAATAAATCGAACAAGCCCTATTTTCACATCTCTATCGATTTTACTCTTAACATAAGTTATATTTAGAACATTAATTTATAAAATGGATAGGTTATAGTTAAATGAATTTTTCTTCTGAAATCTCAATTAACAATACACCTATTTTTTTCTCCAATATAGATTTTGTAGAAGTTTTATATCTATTTAAGGGTAGGTTATGTGAATTATCGGGGATAGAACTAGGATGAGGCATGGCTAAGGGAATTTATATTTCATTAAGAGGTAAAAAATCTCTATGGTATTCCAATGTGGCTCTAAGGAAGAATTTATTCTATATATATGCCACATGTTTTTTGGAGAAGACCACCAGTTGGTCAATGGTGATCTTAGGTTGAACCATTTTTCTTCCTATAGACACCAGGTTGTTGTCGTATTCCATTGATAAGCCAATTTTGTTATGGTGCCTAGTGAGGATTCTATGTATATAATTATATTACATAAAATTGACCCCAAAAAACATTTTATCCTTTTATATTATCTCATTAATTCCAACACCATTGTTTATTCTCTATAATTATTCTTTACTTCCATCTCTCACTTCCAATACTATGTTTGATTCCCAAAAAAAGGATTGATCCTATGTTCTCATTCAAGTAAGATGTTCGTTTTCAGCAATGAATTCCCTTTAATTTTAAAAGAAAATAATTTATTAGATAAATGATGTCTTACTCATATATATGTTTTTTGTATAAAAAAAGTGATGTGATTTTTATTGGTGATAATATCAAAACTATAATTTAATATTTTGGCCCCAACGCATTAATTGGACCATGATTTTTCATAACTGTAGATAAACATGTATAATATTGATGTTGAACTATCTGTATGATGTGGATGTATATGAAAATTTATTCATGGATTATCAATAATTCATGATTAGGATAGGTTATAGGATTTATTTAGTCTTTTTCTTAAAATAGTTAATGTTTTTATGGATCCTCATTTAAATAAGGTTTTGAAGACCTTGGTATTAGCATGTGATTTCAGTGGGTTCATTGAATGATTTTTTAAATGTGTGAATAATTATTATTTAACGTTTTTTGTTGTTCATTTGAGTTGTGAATTTTTTTCATCATGGGAACCTATTCTTTATGATTTCTTTCATATGTGTATACATGGATGTGAATCTTTCATTCTATTACATGATGTTTGATCAATAATCTAGTATTTATTGTTTACTTGTGTTATTTTTCATATCTTATATATTTAATGATTCTTCGATCATATGTACTACCCAGTAAGAGGAGATTCTATGGTATTTATTAGAATATACATAGTCTCTCCTATATATAGGGGTGTGTCAAAAAAATTGTTCTAAAACTAACTTGTAATGGAAGGTTATGTTCAATAGACGGTCAACAGACATTCCCCCTCACAAGGTCTAAATGGGTGCATGAGGTCATGTGGTATCCTAACTAGGACAATGGGGCTTGTGACATGGGTTTAAAAAATGGTATTATAGGAATATAGTCATTATGATATTTCTTATCATTTACATAAATTGGGAAACAGTAGGTAGGAGTTATATTGTTTGGGAAACTGGCATGAGAACTATTGAAGTGCATCAATATCACTATATAATAGACCTATGGTTTGAAATAAAATTGTGTTGTTTAAATTTTTATTGAAATTTTCTTTAGTTAAATAAATTTTTTGCTGGGGGATATGATTTTTGTTAATTTATAAATGAGATTTTGTGTGAACTCATGTATCATGTTATCTATGTATCATCATATATGATATAAATGTTTATTTCATTATAAAGATCTTAAATCCATATATTCTTATTGAAATTTTTATATGTTATTTGGTTTATTATTTCGTACCTTATTTAATTTTACCAAGTTGTTATATATTTATGAGTGTATTGGTGTAGTTATAACTAATATGCATCTACTACAGTCATGGAATAGATTTTTGGTTGTACTTAGGGTGTTTTCCCTTATTATTTTTGGATGACTCATTGGTTAAAACTTGTTATGAACCCTTTAGTGTGCTTTTGTTCTGTATTTTGTCATCTCGTTTACTCTATTATATTTATCTAATTTTTCATTTTCAATTTTAGTAAAATCATCCTCCTAGAAGAATCACACACCCTATTTCCCCACCTATTCTATTGGATAATGGGACAAAGATTATTACTACAAATGAACAAGGAATAGAACCATTCTATCGAAGACACTTTTGAATTTTTTCCAATTAATGGGTAAGGATCCAATATGGGTTGGATGATTATGGTTGACATGGTTAAAAATAACCATCTCCAGTACACACTTCCTATTAGTGTACTAGAGGACCCCATGATGTGAAGGACTTGTTATGGAACAGTGATATGATTTCAGATATTGTGGTTTCCCAATAGAATTGGAAGTCTATGAAAGATAAATTTATGATTTAGTGGGAATATCAATGATATTGGGATGTTGTCATGTAGGTGGGTTGATGTGATGTGTTGGCATGGAAGACCATGAATGATCTAATATTCATGGATTTATTTATAGATTCATTGTAGTTGGACACTTCAATGGAGTTCAAGAAGGGCCAACAGGGGGCGATGATGGTGTCCCATTATTCATAATGATTCAATGTGATGATTATCATCATATATCTTCTTTTTTGGGTATGATTTGTATTAATATATAATTTTTGAGATCAGGATTCGTGTAGTTAATAAATGACATGTTTGTAAAATTGATCATATAACCTATGTTGTAGTTCTACGTAACGAACTGATGATTAAGAAGAATTTTTTGGATCAAAGTGAGTTTATTATTATAATAGATGTTAGTGGATTATCTATTATATCCCATATTATAGTTATATTTTTTTATTATATATAGAATAAGAGATATTTTAAGTACAGAACCCATGGAGGAATATTTCTGTTAGTCTTTATAATCATATCTTCAACTCCATTTATGGGAAATGACAAAGCCTAGTATTATAAATATGGGAGGAATGGAAACTTTATAATGGACTACATTGATTATAGAAGTAAATT
This sequence comes from Viscum album, assembly GCA_963277665.1. NCBI lineage: Eukaryota > Viridiplantae > Streptophyta > Magnoliopsida > Santalales > Viscaceae > Viscum > Viscum album. The sequence continues at coordinate 69,390,560 of OY728128.1, forward strand.
TCCTACGAATGGAATGATTATTCACTATATTCCTTCATGTGTATTTCATTGAGGATGCTCATAACCAGAAAAGGTACATGACCCTAAAAGGATGGATAGATTCCCCAAGTTGTAGTGAATCATGTCACTCGTGATCATAAGGGGAATCAAAGTCTGGTGGATATAATTGATTATGAAATTGATCGGGTTTTGGAGGATCATATATAGGGAATATCCTCTGTTTCATGAATGTTATATATTTCTTATATGTTATATATATAATTTTTTGACACCTAAAAATCCCATTTTTCTAAATCTACTCAACTATTTCTAGGATGGATTTTCATGTAAAATACAATATTTTGCTATTTCCTATAAATACATACCTAGGAGGGAAACTATATAATCTTCAAATCTACACAAACATTATAAATATAGTTTATATAGTTGAGTATATTTTCAATTTCACTATTCTACAGATGATAGGGTTCACTAGGACCATATTAATGGAATTGTTGAAAATTTACTCTACACACATCAACTATTATCAAAGATGAGTAAAATTTATGTCTCCCAATGGGGAAAATATATTACTGGCTAGAGACTTTGTTATAATGATTGGTTGGTTGGTAGTAGATCATCTTCATGGATTTTTATTTTCATTATAGGGGGATCATATGATCCATTGTGTAGAATGAATGGTTACTCTATTATCCATCCCTCCTAGGGTAGAATGATACTGAGATATCATTAAGGATGATTTTATAGGGATTACTCCATTTATGGGTGTTTCTTTTGAGATCAACAATTTTAACAATTATAGACCCATATATATTCAACTACAAAAAAAGCCACCATCCAGGTTGAAATTACATAAAATTCAGCTACATATTTTTGAGGATAATGGATTTGTGGGGCCGATAACATACCCATAGGGTTATCAACAGTTAATCTACTAAATGGTGTAGTATATTCTTATAAATTGTGCAGAGTAATTAATTTTGAGTGAGATCATTATAATGACCATGTTCCTATTAAAAATTATAGATTACATGATTTATTAATTTGAGGGGATTCTAGTAGTTTTCAATGATTTATAAACATTATAGTTACCATATGATTTTAATTATAGAGGAATACATAAAAAATATTTTTAAGAGTAGGTACTAGTTTAATGATATTAATCTATTTTCCTTTTGGAATGATGAATACTACTGTAGTGTGCACTTCCCATATTGGAAATTTCTTTCACACCTACAGAAATGTAGTGATAATTTTGTTCATCGATGAAATAAAAATATTTTAAAAGATTATTTAATCACCTACTAGTCATATTAGAATCTTATTGATCAGTCTTTGAGAGAATTATCATTATTCCAAGTATGTGATTAGTTTGTTTTTGATACATGAGGTATTATTCCTTGCTAATGTAGTTTCAAAAGTAATAATATTAGTTTATACATGTAATATTTATGCAAACATTTTATGAAAATGATATAGGAAAGAGTTCAAGTATTAATGTTTTCTCATGTTGGATGGGTACTATTGTAGGTTAATTCATGAATTTTTATTCATAGAAGATCTTGTGACCACATTGAATATGAATGGAGTCATGTTTGATAGGAAGGAAAATTTTGAATATGTCAACTTAGATCTAATAATGAAGTTGAACTCATCATCATGACTAAATCATTAAAATCCTTTAGTTGTGTATGATCTATATTATACGAGATTAGGTATTTCCTTTTCAGTAGTTATGTTGTATCATTTTAAGGTGGATGATAATGGGTATTTTCATCTATGTCCCTATGAGTGGAACTACCTAAATTTGATATTAGACATGGTATATGTATTTTATGCATTCAAATTCTAGATAAACTATCTATTTTGTAAAAAATAGTATATACTGATCAAAATATTATATTATATGTCTTATACTATTTTGATATGAATCTTCATCATCGATATTTTTATTGTGCTTGTAGGTATTCAACATCGATGTGGATTATTCTAATGGTAAAGGAGATAGATATGTAGATGCGTAGAGCATGATGAAAAAGGATCTTGGTGAGGAGTTTTCAAATGCTGATTTGAGGTCTGGGAATCATTTTAATTCTCTAAAGTCGGTGTGTTTGAGGTTTGGGGAGTATTGTCATGTTTACCCAGAATGATCATTTCCACATTGGTCGAATGAGTGATGGGTATTTAGGTGTTTTATATTGAGTGTGTCGTGATGTGATATGGGTTAGTAATAAATGGTTCTATTCAAGTATAAGATTTTGATATATATTATTTAATTCTTATTTATAATAGGGTGATAGTTTCTTATTTTATTAGGTTGGTGTTGATGAGGGAATATCATTCTTTATAGTGGGAACTAAACATGTGGCTAACCATGATATAAAATAATTTTATGTGGGTATTTTTTTCACCTAACATGAAGATGGAAATTTAAATTTTTTTCACAGATTATGTGATATGTAATAGAAATAAGACCAACCACTGTAGACATGGATGGTTTTTACAACCAATCAATTTTCCAATGTTGGTGATCGATTAGGTGACAACATACATCACTAAGTTGTTTCATATGACCCTAAGATGTTGAGAAATGTTTTGGGTGGTTCTTGGTCCATTGAAAAAGATGGATCAATTTATAATCATCCTTAATATGAACATAGTTGATGAGATAGGGATGTTCATTGTTCCCGAGGCCTTGTAGCTTTATAAAGTGCATTAGGGAATAATATATTATAGAGACACCGGGTTTACCTCACAATTTTTACAATGTTTATAAAATGTAATTTCTACTCAGTATATAATGATTACATCCATTAACCCTCAAACTGAATGGGAATTAGAAAGAATGATATAAAATTTATAGTATATAGTTTGAGAAAATATTATTCATTTTTTAGGTTCCATGGAAAAATATTGGGCTAACTATAGTTACGCTACCATAATAGCATCTTGTCGACAATACAGTTAGACCCTTTAGAGGAAGTATTACAGTGACCCTCACTTTTCTGAAAATTATTTTTCATCAACATTAATGTATATTTAAAACATTTAAGAAACAAATGCACAATGAACTGATTATTTTAGTCCCCTTAGATACATGAAAGAATAAACACTAATACAATATTGAGATACATTTTCTCCCACTAGAATATTTCTAACTAGAACCCTTTTAGAAACATCATATATACAACATTATCTCATAGCCAGGGATAAGAAATTAAAATCGTTTGGGTTCAGTTTCTCAATATATGACAACAAGGATTTTATATATAAATGATAATGAGAACAAGGTTATGAGAACTTGATCATGATCATTATAATATCATACACTACATATCTAAGAAAATAATCTTGAATCATGAAATAAATATTGGTAGTTAATAAGACATGAATCATAATTGAAGATGGATCATAATCCATGAAATACTAAAAATGAAACAAGACATGGAATTGTGGAATACACATAATCCTAGAAAATGATATGTCAAGGATACCTACCAAGTCCTTCATAATAAATAAGGCATGGGATACAACCCATGTACATTATTTGGGAAGGGTATAACAATGCGAGTACCCTCAAATTTTTTGGATTAAGATACAACCCATGTAGGCTACATACATGTTTCAAAAAATCATTAACAATAATATCTTTAACCAAGAAATGAAATTAGAGACATAAAAATCATATCATAACCCATGATATGAAATGGGTACCATAAACATTTTATCATATCATAACCAATGGAGAATATGTGGGTTTTATAATCATTTCATCCTATAATAACTAGTGAAATCAAGTGGTTTTCATAATCACTTATCATTGTATAACCCACCAAATATAAATTGGTTTCCCAAGATAATAACTCTTGGAAGAGGAATTGATTTCCTAAGCATATTTCCCATGAAATAGAAAATGTTTTTCAAACGCTTCGTGGAAACCAAAAATAATGAATTTAGAGAAATAATAGGAATAGAAAAATTTAATCATTTTATACAAAGTCACGAGTAACACAAATTGATGTCATCATAGATGGGGCAGAATTTTGATATATCCTTTAACAAAATTTCCTAGAGTGAAATATGCTTACTCATCTGAAAATGGGATTTTTCGAACAAAAATCATCTTGAAAACCACTTTTATTGAAAATAAATTGACATCCAATAAATTAGGATTGAAATAATTTTTAAATTAGTTTTCTCCATTAAGACCTATATAATATTCATTAAATAATTTTATAAACCATTTTCCTTGAAAACATATAAAATAAGATTGAATGAATATTTAGAACAACATCCTTTGAAAAAACTATAAAAAAATATGTAGAATTCTACAAAATATTTTGAAAACCATTTCATTGAAAATACATTAAAAACATATTAATAATTATAAAAAAAATTTATAACCATTTTAGATAACATGGTTATAAAAGAACACAAATTTCAATCATGGAGTGAGGTAAAGTTGACCACTCTTAAAAAACATTATTAATCTTTTTATGTACTAATTTGTGTTTGATGGAAACAATAAATTATTATAACATCGATATAATGTTGAAAATAAATTTCATGAGTTATCTTGAGTGATCTATCCTAATATTTCATTAATATAAACATATTCATAAACAACCTCGATAAATATTGATGTAGTTTAGATAAAATATTACCAATTGGTAACTAAAAATTATACACCCAAGAATGAAAATGAAAATACATGAATCATAAAATATCATGAAAATAAGGAGATTAATTATTTATCATTCCAAATTTATTATATACACCTCATTGAAAATATAGGTTCACAACAACGCATGCTTCTTTAAAAAATAAAATTGAGATAGAATTACATTACCAATTTGTTAACATATGAAACCTAAAAACAATGAAAAATTACATTATATTGTTTAAAATTTACTAATATATTTGAGTATAATAATTATATAATACCATAATTTGTTTTATAAACACCACATATAATAAATACAAGGTTTTCAAGTCATGTGTCTCTTAAAAAATTATTTTGAAAAGTGAAAACCCTTACTACAATAGTAAATCTACAATAGTGATCCCCATGAAAAAATATCATAAATTTAAATAAGTAAATAGACATAAATAATTGAATTTAATTTTTAACAATTTCAGAGGGTAGTATATACATCACATAAATGATGTGAGTGGTCAATATGGTAAGTTTCTAACAAAATTTAAAAGTGAGAAGAAATCCAATTACCTTATGTCTTGACTCTCTTCGTACCCATATAAACCATAGGTATAATAAGAATATGTTTGTTATAAATATTTAAATTAACATATAACTATATATAATTCCTTTTATTATATGGTTATGATCTTATATTTCCATATATTAACAATTCCTTGGTAGTGTTTCACTTTGGGTAATCTCCACTTCGTTATTTGTATAGGTTTTGACTCATTATAATTAATCATATTATATAGATATGGTTATAATTACATAATAAATGTAAAAATAAATAAATAAATATAATATATATTAATTAATATTTTTTTTATAATAATCAATAATATATTTCATGTTGAAATGGAATACACCATTTATATAGATGGTTGGTCAGACATATGCATGAACTTTGTTTTTGTTTTTTTTCATATTGATAGAAATTACGTTAGTTAAATATATGTATATGTGAATATAATGTAATTGGTGTAGAATTATTATGATATATATATATATATCATATATTATTACCAAAACTATCATTAGTAATTTCCTTATAATGTATGGACGAATCACATTGCTTTCAGTGGGTGCTAGTCCACACGTCCAGAAAAAATTTATCATATTTACATGAGATAGAATTTATAAGAAAATTTTATATAAAATAATTAAATATGAATAAATATTTTAGGATTATTAAATATCATTTATATAAATATAGTTTTCACCATAATTTCATCGATGATAGGTGATAATGGAGGAATAGACAATAATCATCTCATGAGGCGGTAGTCCACCATACACATAAACGGAATGTTCATTACCAATTAGATGGATGTGTTAGTATGTGAATGTAAAAACCATTGTATAAAAAAATATATGTACATTTTGAATATATGTTTTAATATCTATGCATGTAAAATAGAGAATTGATTGATTGTTGAATGAAATAATACTGAAGAGTTTGAGAAAGAATGTTATCTCTTTTTCAGGTAACACCTTTAGTTTTGAAGAAAAGGGATTACATAGATTTATTTATTTACAAATTAATGAATAAATGATTAATGGAGGGATTTGAAGACCAATTGTTTCAGATTTTGGTGGATCCAATGTGGCTAGATAGGTGTGAGGATGTTGGGTGAGTGGAGTCCTTTTTATAGTGGAGGAGTAGTGTAACTCTTGAAAATACCAAATGGTATAAAATATTGGGATGTATAACATAGAAAATATGAAACATAAAATATTATAATAAAGGATTAAATGTGAGTTTGGTTCTACAAAAAATTAATAACATACTAAAATAATTGATTTTAAAAAAAATTCATTAACATCGTTTTTTTATCAAATTTATCTTTTTTATTTTTTATTAACTTTTCTAGTATTCAAATATAAGTACATTAAAAATTAAGTATTAAAAAATAGGTTATTAATTAAAAGAAATATACCCAATAAATTATACATATGATATATAATTTTTAAAATAAAAATACCTTATGTGTTAGAAAGTAATTTTAAAACAAGTCCTTGTAACGCGCAAAAACATTGCTTTAACCAAGACCTTACTAATTACATTTTCTCTATATATCTATCAATATTATAATTATAAAATTTCATTGGGTCCTTTTATGGAACATATTTTATATTAAATTACACATAAAAATAACTTAAACAATTTGGTACATTTATTATTTTTAAATAATTTAATATAATATCATTTTTTGTAAAATAACATTACAGTCAATTTTGAAATTTTTTACTTAATTTTAGTTTAATAAATATAAAAACAACCATATAATAATAATATATTATATAAATAGTTATGATAAATGAAATATTCATCTAAAACACAATCACTTCCAATAAATCAATCATTTTTGTTCACTTTTTATATTTATAGTATTATTTTTTATATTTTTAACTAAATAATCAATTTGATGGTGTTTTATAAATATTTTCTGTAACTAAATAGACTTTAATAATTATAAATAATTCATTTGGATAAAAATGACACATTTATTTTTAATAAATAAATTTATAAATTAAAATATGTTGTATTTTCCCTATCACAATCATTTATAAATGAAAATGGTGGGGGAAGTTCCCATTTACACTTTTTCCCTACTTAACTTATGAAATAAGGAACTTTTATAGAATATTATCCCACTAACTTGTAATGTTATTCCATTAAGGTATATAGCATATATATGTGTAGATAATGGCATTTGGATAATATTCTAGGTCATTTTGTCAAATAAGTTAATGACTTTTTCCATATTTAACTTCACATTTCCATAATCATCGGGACAAAATTTAATTAAATTCTCAGTTTTTCTGGTCAAGAATTATGGTCACAATTATATAATTAAAATATAATCGTTATTGAAACCATCAGTTTCCATTTTTCAAAATTCAAATCACATTTGTGGTAGGAATTTGGTTACTGTTAATTTTGCATGCTTGGTGTGAAAATAGGGACTTAAGGAAAAAGTGTTCAAATGTTAAATAAGTTTTATAACCAATTTCAACAAAATAATTCAATGACCTACATTGAATTAATATATTTAATATTTATCAATTTTTTCTTTAAAACCCAAATTTTAATATAATTAAATTTTTATAATTAGTCAAATGAAAATGAGGTTTTTATCTAAAATACAATATTCTACACTATTCATCAAAAAATGAAAGTTCTCAATGAAATATAAAAAATTCACCCAAATAATATTTACACATTATGAATTAAAAAATATTTTTTATTTTGACAAATAAATATTAACAAGTCTTAAAAATTAGTTTTGTCATATTTGTGACTTAAAGAGTTGGTAAAAATTGAGTTTTCATGTAACACATGATAACTAAGTGTTGTGTGTACTAAATTCTAATATATGTGTTCTGTGTAGTTAAAGATCAACATGTTGCTTCTTATAACACTAAAAAAACATATTTATATTCAACTTATATATGTAAACAATAAAATAATTAGTGATTCTGTAAAATAAAATATATTAAATTAATTCCAAAAACAATTTAAAAAAATATCACGGTGATACATTCTATCCCCCAAAAAATAATATTCAACCATGCAATTTTTTTGGGTTATTAATGATTTAATAACTGAATCATCCTTTCTGAGAAACACACATCATAAAAATGAATACTAATGCATTCTTTAGAAAATAAAATTTGGAAACATAACAGTTATCCAGAGTAACACTTAACTATGTTTCCACATACAAGAACATCGGTGTCATGAGAAAAAATTAACATATAAATGAAATTAAACTATGAAGATCTCATTGATTGTGACAGAGAATAGGATAAGGGGAAATCATACAAAAAAATACATTTCAAAATTTGGATTGAAAATTTTCAATAATATTATAAAATTTTTCACAAAATAACAACATTTTTATTGTTAAGAACCATTCCCTTATTAGAAAAATTTAAATGATAATTTATACTTACTTGATCAAAGAAAAATTTCACCTTTTTTGTTCCATAAACAATTTCAACATTTTATCTTATTCCATGAAATAAGGGTGAATTTTTTTTACTGATTCAATTAAGGATCTTGGATCCATAATAAGTCACCCCATATACAATCAATTATCACAATAACAAAGTTGTTATTATTGTTTATCAAATTTTCATAAATCCTGAAATAGAGAGATGATACATTAATCACACAAAATTTATTGAAAACATTACATAAATGGATTAAATTATTATAATATTGAATTTTTTAAAATATAAACCCATATAATGAATTGGACTCTATCTGAAATACAATTTTCACACATATACCATATGGTGGCTCTTAGTAGTCACATTTGAAACATGTGAATTCATTCATCACATATTATCTTGGTACATGGTAATAATCATAATTACCACACATATGTATTGAAAACATGAATGATTCCTTATTCAAAATAATATTGTATATATTACATAAATATTAAATGGTTTAATCATCATCCATGAATATATAAACCACTTTTCACCAAATCATATATCAAACACAAGGTAATTCATGCCTCCAATTTACTTGTTCATATCCAACATATCATTTTCAAAACATTATTATCAAAAAATAAATAACATATTATGTTTTATGATTTCCATAAGTGTGTATTTACCATGAACATTAACATTATATCAAACCTCTTTTCATGTCAATTCAAACCATTAAACATATTCTTGTGAATTAATATTGAATAACATATACTAAATAGTCTATATGCATTTCAAATTTCATAATTATTGGATCAGAATACAAATTAAAATCAATTATTAATCTAAATAATTAATCCATTAACAATGCTACCTTATCATATTACTTAATACAAATTTATTTTTACATTTAACATGTAGTGTCATCATCATCAGTGAAATAACCCTTAACCACCTTCTGATTTTCTTCTTGATATTTACACTTGGTATATTTATTTTTGGATGGGCTATTCATTCCCCTGTAAAATAATTTACCATAGAAGATGACTTAGGTATTTTAATATTCCCATCAATTGTGTTAAAAACACTATTAATTTTTTCATTATAGTTACATTATATGGTTCATTTTCTTACATAGTTAAAACATCTTTTTGTTCTGCTAATAAAATCACTTAAGATATTCTTTCCATGCTCTCAAAATGTATAAAAATGAATCCTCTTTCCTCCAATGTATCTATTACATAAAATATTAGTGAAATAATTCATTTAATAATTTGGCGTGTAATGGACCAGACCTCTATGGTCCCATCCATTGTAGAAATATAGTGTTTGAGGTGTTATGGGAGGTCAAGGTGACTTATCCCAAACACATTTCAAAATTTCAAAACAATTTCATGAAACTCTATCACTTTCCCAAATATAAAATAGTTACAAGAAACGTTGTTACAAAATAGTGTCCCTTCTATTTCCAAATTTACAAAGTGTTTTATTAAACTGTGTCACAAAATAGTGTCATTTACTTTTCCAAATTATCAAACTATTTCATGTTAATATGTCACAAAATGGTATCACATCTGTTTCCAGATATCCAAACTGTGTAATGTATTGGTTTCACTTCTATTTCCAAATATCCAAGATATTTCATGAAATTGTGAAACATTCATGGTGGCACAAAAATTATGTCAGAGAAATAGTGTCACAAAAACTATGGCATCGAATGGGTGGAATAGAAATGGTGTCACAGAATTGATGTCACAAAAATGGTGACACACAAATGGTTCATAGAAACGGTGTCATAGAAACAGTATAACAGAAATTGTGGCACAAATATGGTGTCACATACACAGTAGATGAAAAATGGTATCACTGAAATGGAAGCACAAAAACTGTGTCATAAAAATTGTGGTATATAAATTGTATCACAAAAACGGTGTCACAGAAATGGTTTCACAAAAACCATCTCATTTACAGTGTTTCTAGAACAATTTCATTTTCATTTTCCTAGTATTAACATTTTTCCATATTTCCATCAATTTTACCTATTTGACATTTCCATTGATGTAAAATGAAAAAAAATCCATGTCTAATCGGATTTTTGGATGATATAATGTCCATAACTCCTATATTTTTTTACTAATTCTTGGTATTCCTTTACGTGGTCAGACTACATGGTTTAATGATGTCCGGTTTCAAAGGAAAATCTAACGTATATTAAACCACTACTCCTTTAAATCATATTAAGGGATGAGATATCTTCTTACTTTATTCCAACTCCTCATTTCTTGGTGTGAGATAATCAACCGTTTCCTTCCTTTCTATACAAGTTGTTTGATCAAAAAATTTCCCTTGGATCATTTCCCCTTTATGTTTCTTCTTACTGCATTTCCACCCCCTATTTTGGTGGAACCATGCAGAATCTGTCAATAATCAATATAATTTATGATCTATCATCATTATTCTGAGTTCCACTCCTTTTTTTCTCCTTTCATGTTTTTCCTACTATCTTCATGTTCATAATTTATTTTCTTGGATGTTGGCTAGTGGGTTGGTGTCTCAACATCCTTGGGTGGATGCAGACCTCCTAGAGAGGTGATCACAGACAATTTTTTTGTTTCATCTCATACAATCAGCCTCAAAAACCTATGGAGGTAGTAGATTCATGGATTCAATATTATTTTAGATACAATTGTAGAATTATCATGTTTTCATCTAGATGATCAAAATGGAATTGACATAATAAATATTTTAACCTGATAAATAATTTTGTATTGGTCATATGTTATTGCCGCTTGTTTTCTAGATAGTTTTATATCTATTGTTTACTTTTTTATCATGACATTCTTGATGGAAATTGTAATATAATATAAAACTGAATTAAATATAATTATTTGTTGATGATAAAAATGCATGTAAATGAATATTTTTGTTTTTTTAATTTTATTTTAATCAAACTATTGATGAAATCATGTTTAATTATTTTTGATAGCTATGAAAACATTCTATTTAAGTTGCCCATAGTTGTAACCTACTAATAATGAAATATTTAATTTGTGAAGGATTAAATAACTGGTTGTTTGCTAAAAGATAATCCCTCATAGGGTTATGAGTTACCCTCATTCCTGAAACAGACAATATCATTATGCTTGGAGCTGTGAATTGTCTGTGAAGGCTAGATTCCTTGTTTATGGGCCAATAGAATAGTTAATATGATATTTTTATCCTACTTCTTATGTTGAGATGTTAGCCTAGATAGGGGTTGTGATATGTTGGGGAAGAGATTCATATTGGTTGTTGTAGTAGTTAACACCGAGAGTGGGGAGTTGGATTGGTTTATACATTTGGTTGTCGGGGAGGACACTAGAGAATATTAAATGGGTTGGATATGAATGTTGGATGCTTTCTGAATCATGTTTGTTTTTGATATTATTTACCTACCCCACTGCTCAAGGCATATTGTTTTTCTTGACTCCTTCCAATCACATTCAAAGACTCGTCTTGTATTCCACGTTCTATCTGTGTTTAACTTTTCGAGGTAGGATGAGTCTATTATCCTTATATAAGTGGTAATGACATGATATGAAGTTCATATACTCACCGTTTTGACCCCCCATAAGTTTTGTAGATTAGAATGTTTTTCTATAATTCTTGGTAATATTCTAATTTAACCATTCTATTAATAAATGATTGAATAAATGTTGTTAATCCATGGGGTAAGAGCTTGATGGGATTCCATGATGATGTTTCAATTTAAATGAATTGTGGGTCACGGTATGAATGATAATTGAATGCTATGTGGAATTGATAATGGTTAAATAATGTTAAAGGAGCTATTTTACATAAAGTGGAAATGATAAAAAGGAAATTAAGTAATATAATAAATCTCGTTAAATGGTTGTGTCGTTATAGGATACATTGTATAAGTAGTGGAAACCATGAGGCTGAGATATATTATTTGAAGCTGAGTCTAACAATTGGGTTTTTCCCATACATTGGTTCTCTGATATAGTATATTCTTTACTTTTAGTACTTCTATATTCTACTTCACTCCATTATTTAGGGAAACTGACACCCCGTGGATTCTGATCCATAGCGGTGTTTTCCCCACCATTTTGGTGAGTGGATGAATGTCTAAATTCCCCCTTTTTGGTCATGTTATCTTCTCATGGTATTTACATGTGCAGGTATGAAAAATGGTTATATTTCTATATATATGTTCGTAAAAGGATTCAATGTTTTGATTTTATTCAAACACATATATCCTAGATAATGTGATCATTGGACTACTATATGTATAACGTGTATAACCTATGATGCCTTGAGGATACTTACAAAGTGTATGGGCAGAAATGGATAGAGGTATAATTCTCTATGTATGATAAATGTTATGAAAGTTATGGTGGCTCCCTGAAACTACCTGGTTACATTGGTTACATGGATGAAGTGGTTGTGCTGAATGAGGTTCATGTTATGGTTCTTTTCCCTGGTGTTTGTGGGGAAACCATTTAGGATATATATGTTTAAGACATGTGAAATTGGGGAAAATAGGCCAACCATTGAAAAAGTAGATGCAATTTACCCTTGATATTCATTATTATATTATATACTCTTGTATGTGTTACATGGTGAGAGTACCCATAGTGAGGCTAGAATCATAATATACATGTTTAGGTGATTAGTTTGATTCACTTGTTGTTTACTATGCTTTAACATGATTTCTTTACTTTTTCACGAGAGGCTCCAAGGAGGATCCTATATAGTATAACGTAATACTCACCATACAAATATATAAACTATATTTAGGTCACATGGCTAATGTTGGAGATTAGGATGGTTACCTCTAGCTGGGGGTTGCAGGAGCTGTTCAGGATTCATGGTTGCTGTTGTTTTTACTCTCTTTTTGTACATGCAGTTTTCCCATCCAATTGTAGTAGTTTTTCTTGACATTACATATATGAAGATGGGATTTATTTAACATTCTCATATGAGTTTGAGTTAGTTGGTGTCTGTATTGTCTATCTCTTTCTCATATGTTCTCTATGTGATTAATGCCTCCCATTTGTTTTTTTACTATACCCTTGTAGCTAGTATCCATCTCGGGGCCTACTAGAGGCGGGACTTGGCGGTCATTATCCCCCTTCTCACATAACCAGCCTTGTAGGGGTACTCATTAGGGGGAATGGGTCGTCACATAGTGGTTTCATTGGTCGGTTGAGGGATATGATGGAGTTTGGTGTTAGTCACATGTGAGGTTTCATGGGTTGGTAGGGAAACAATGTCAGTCATGATTAGAAAGGGATGTAAACACTAGAGACATGTTGAGACATAGTCGTTTAGGGACATATGTGATCTAATTCATGAACCATTATGTTTATTGTCACTTATGAATGAGTTGATACATGTTGTAGGGTGGAAACCTAGAAAAGGATAATGTTTCATTTTTCTAGGGTCTTATGTTTTAATGGGTAGACAATGTGATAGGTTAACATAAAATAAATAAAAGAAAATAATTAATTATTTAATTTTGAGTCTTCTATATTCCAATGTTTTGGGCTCTAACTTTATGTTATTTTATAGGTATAGATCCAAGTCGACGTCCTCATTAGGTTTTCATGAAAGATGTCCAACTGCAAGTGCCAGTAGCCCACCGGAAGGTAGTAGTTGACAACCATGAAACATAGAGGAGGACACTCTGAGAGTTTCAACACCAATGTCTATAGAAGTACGACATATTCATTTCAAATTCATTCATGAAAGACTGGTTGGAAGAGGTTGTGATATCCTTCAGTTCAACCTGTGCTCAGATGTTGCACAATTTATATTTGGTTGTGACGATGCATCGTAGAGAAGCACGGCAGTTGTGGTTCATTTTTCAATTTGGATCAAGATTCTATGAAGTAGTGGGAGGTGTTTTGACACATGTTGAGAGTCAGTTTTCATTCTTCGACCATGAAGGTATCTCGTCGCCATGACATTATTACCCATCAATAGGGGATCTCCTATGTCTGAAATTTTGGATTTCATTTCATGACCCTTTTACGATATAGTTCCGATATGTTTCCAAATGAGGAGGACAAGGTGAAGAATTTCGAGGATGCTTTACATCCAAAGATCCAGAGCCAGGTCATCCCATCTATGATGAATAGATATCATGAAATTTTAGTAATGGAAGAAGTATTTGAGAGGAAATTGTCTTGAAATAGATGGCCATGATATGGGAGTCATCTGGATTCCTCACGATGTAGAGTTATGGAGCATGGTTCCCTATTTTCAGGTGCAAAGAGTTTCTTATTTCTAGGTGTAGGGACCAGCCGCCAGCTCCTTGTTTCACTGGGGTTGGTGGCTCTGAATCCTATTCTAAGGGTGTCAATTATTTTTTTTGTGGAGGCTGTGGTAATCAGTAGTGAGAGTGCCTAATCATTCAGAGCGGTCATCATGAACAAGGTGGTGCACTCATAGTTCCTTCGTTGAGGCAGTTCAAGCATAAGGTATAACAGTAGGTTTCACTAGAATTGGATTAGTAGAGAGCTTATGGGGAAGTTATAGGACAACCCTGAGATGCTCCCTATCCTCAGAGAGCATAGTGCGTCCATGGTAGCAGTATTTATCCTGGACCGAGATATCATAGAGGAGTTCATGGTCAGCTTTATACTTTTACATTTCCAACACTATGTGAGCCATACATTGTTTGAGGTACCCTATCTTATTTTCAACTTTAGTGTATTCTTTATTGTATTTTGGAGTGACGCACATGGTCATATAATTTTCCCTTTTCCAATAATTCTGATCGGAGGTAGAGAGGCTTCCAATTACATTGGAATTGACTTTTCTAGTTAGAGGTTAAGATGACTTGTTTGATGTATGTAGATATTGTTAGATAGTGTTAGGGAAGCACTGCCCTTATGGAGATTTTCTATATTTATAGATACAACATAAAATTTTCAACGTTGGCATGGATTGTTTGTATATAGTGATGGATATCTTGGATAAATTTAGGAGGAAGTTGGTGTTCTTCGATATTGATGGAGATCCAGAAGTTTTTGTTAGTGAGTGATACCCTCAGAAGGGTCAGAAGAGTGTTTAGTCCCAGTTATCCATGATGGTTCACGTAATGATGATTTCTTCAGAGGTCTAGTAGTTTAATTTTCCATGGTTCGTAGAATAATACCCTTAGTCTTTCCATAAGAGGTTGTAGAATTACACCCTTAATGAGAGATAGAGTTTGGGATTGAGAAATATCCAGGACTGTCTCATATATCATTGTCTATGTATAGGATGTCCCCTCATGAGTTATGGTTGTTGGGATTACAGATCTATATTCTATTATAGAACAGGTTTGTACAGCCTTGTGTACCACCGTGGAGTGCAACAGATTAGTTTGTGAAGAAGGAAGATGACAGTTTGCAGTTTTTTATCGATTATCATCTCTCAAAAAAAGTGACCGTAAAGAATTTCTATCCTCTTAAGAAGATTAGTGATTTATTCGACCAACTAAATGGTGCAAGTTTGTTCTCTAAAATTGAATTTTGGACAGGATATCATTAGATGCATGTGTTCGATGAAGATATCTAGAAGGATGATTTATGTTTCCATCATGAGCATTATGAGTTCATTGTAATATCATTTAGTGTGAAGAATGATCTAGCTATGTTTATGGGGTTGATGAACATTGTTTTCCCTGAGTTCTTGGATAAGGTAATGAAAATATTATTCACTACATGCAAGTAGACTCCATGTTTTAGGATGAGAAGGAAGTAGGTTTTCTTGACGTTTTGGGAGTTCTTCAGGAATGGAAGTTGTTTGGGATGTTGTTGAAGTTTGATTATTGGGATCGAGAAGTTTGTTTCAAGGGTATTTTCTTATCCCAGTAGGTAGTTGTTTTGGATCTGTTGAAGACATAACCAGTAGTGTCTTTGGAAGCCCCCAAGATAATGGTAGAGGTGTGATGATTCCATGGTATCGTAGAATACTATAAGAGGTTTATTGATGATATATATAAGGTTGTGACTCCCCTGGTAGAATTGACCAGGAAGGATTATGTGTTTCTGTGGACTGAACAATTTCAGGAATCTTTTGAGTATCTGAAGGAGAAGTTGGTAAGTGCGAAATTTCATTGTCTTCCAATAGAGGGAGTTCAGATTGAGGTTTTATGTGATTATTTGCATCTGGGGTTAGGATGTTTTCTGATTCAGGAGAGGTCGGGAATTTTTTATTGGCCTTATAATTTGTATCCCCATGAATGTTACTATGCTACCCTTAACCATGAGTTAGCAGTAGTGGCGTTTACACTGAATTATTGGATACATTATCTCATTGGAAAGTGATTTTTGGTTTTCACAAATCATTATATCCTAAGGTATGTTTTATCCAAATATGACATGAACCTACTATAGAATTTTTTGGATATATATCATACATGATTACAACATTAAAATCTCAAATACATCGGGAGAGGGTAATTTTGTAGCTGATGCACTAAGGAGGATGTAACATAGTGATGTAGTGCATGAATCTGGTTATTCTTGGAGTGTGATGGAAGAACCTTCCACATTAAATCTGGATATGGGAGAAATTGGGGGTAGATGATGTCTTTTTTAGATGATGGTGCAGTCATCCTTTGTTCAGCTTGTCGGAGTGACTGAGTTGGGGGATCTTGAGGTGGAGGTCTTGAGAGACCTTGTTGTCTATGTTGAGCACCCTAATGGTTGGTATGGGGATGAAAAAGATAGATTTTTTTATCAGGGATTGTATTTTGTTCCTTAGGTGATGTGAGAGATAGTTTTCTGAGACATCCATAGTTCACACATAGCAGTTCATCCTGTCATGAAAAAGATGTACCACACCTTGAGGAGTCAATTTTGGTGGTTGTGGCTGAAACTTGTAGTGGTGGAGTTTGTGTATCGATGTTTGGTCATCTAAAAGGTGACGCATGAGAATAGTTCCCCCAGTGGTTTTCTCCAACCATTAGATGTCCCATAGTTGATGGGGGAGGAAATCTAAATGGACATTTATACCAGTTTACCTCATTCTCAGGGATTCCATTGTGCTATATTATTGTTAGTGAATTGTTTGACAAAGTCATCCCACTTCATAGAAATGAAGGAATCGACCTTAGTGAATTTTTTGTTGAGGCGGTATCTGGAAGATGTGGTGAGACTCTATGGAGCCCCGAGGACAATCATTTCCAATTGAGATCCTCATATTTCCTCCAGGGAGTAGAGAGGTCATCGGGATGCTTTTGGTTCTCATATATGCCTTAGAAATTCTTGTAATCAATAGAATAACGGTCAGATAGAGTGAACCATCCATTATAATTAAGACATGTTTTTCTCTAGAGTTCTTTATTTTGGAGTTTTAGGGATGAGGAACTTACCCTTGGTTGAGTTCCCTTACAACAATAGTATTCACTCCCCAGTCAGTATGGATTTATTGGAATCCTTTTATTACCGAACATATATTTCTCTGTTGTGCTGAATTGTGGTTAGAGAGTCCACAATTCTCATGACAGAACAGGTATAGAACATGAAAGTGATGGATCAATTTATTCTTGATATGATGAATGCATCACAGGATCATCATAAATCATATTCCAATAAAATTTGGATACCATTAGTGTTTGATGTTGTGGATCACATATTTATGAAGATGACACTGCGTCATGGGAAGTGATGGGTTGTCCATGGGAGTAAGCTTCATCCCCGATTTTTTAGTCCTTTTGAAGTGTTGGGTCATGTTGGAGTTGTGGGGTATAGCATGGCACTTCCCCCGTGGATAATAGAGATACATATTTTTTTCATTTGTCAAAGCTCCACTGTTATCTTCATTTTGAATGTCACATCATCAATTAGGGTGTGATTTACATTGAAAATGAGGCAACCATTGACGAGTGGCCTATTGAGACTGAGGAATATAATGAGAAGGTGTGGAGTAGGCGTTTTATCCCCTTGGATCATATCATGTGGTGTCATGGATGCATGGAGGAGAGTATACAGGAACATGAGTTGTAGATATGTGCACAGTACCCCAAGTTGATTGATGTTTAACACTTTCCATGTATCAATGTTCATTTGTGATTAGGGACCTTTCGTTTTAATGAGATGGATTTTTTTTCTTTAGTGGCCTACTATATATGAGAGTTATCTCATAGGGTGGTTATTCAAACCCCCTTTTTGGTTCATATCTAGTTTGGTTTTAGATTCTTGAGGATGATAATGTATTGATAGGTATCTGATGTAAAGGATCAGACCTCCCTAGTCCCTTATATTTTAGAAATCTATTGTTTTAGGTGTTCCTGGAGTCAAAGTTACTTATCCCAAACATATTTCCAAAGATCCAAAATGTTTCATGAAACTGTGTCTCAAAATAGTGTCACTTACATACCAAAATATCCAAAGTGTTTAATTAAACAGTGCCACAAAATAGTGACACATCCTTTTCTAAACATCCAATCTATTTCAGGAAACTATGTCACGAAATAGTGTCACTTCTTTTTCCAAATTTCCAAACGTTTTCTGGAATCTATGTCAAGAAACGATGTCACTTCCTTGGACAAATTTCCAAACTATTTCATGATTAAATGCCACATAAATGGTGTTAAAAAACATGTGTCACATAAATGGTGTCATAGAAATGGTGGCACATAAATACTGGCACATAAATTGTGCCATAGAAACGGTTTTACAGAAATGGGGTAGTAGAAATAATGGCACATAAATAGTGGCACAAAAATGGTGTCACCGAAATTTAGACACATAAATGGTGTATTAGAAATAGTGGAACACAAATGATGTCATATAAATGATGTCACAAAAATGGTATCATAGAAATGGTGTCATAGAAACCATCTCTTGAACAGTGTTTCCAGAACTCCATCTTTTTCCTTTTTTGAATTTCAATATTTTTCTAAATTTCCTACATTTTCACCTGTTTGAAGTATTCATTGACATAAAATGCATTCAAAGCATTATATAAGGTATTTATGTACAATTCAAAGCCTATAAATCATATATTAATTTTTTCTAAGGCTCGGGATTCATTTACATGGTCATAGTACAAGGTTTAATGTGGCCCGCATTCATTAGAAAATCCAGGTTATCTAAAACCGCTTCTCTGTTAAATCATCGAAAGGGATGAGATATCTTCATCCATTATTCTTCCTCCTTGTTCCCTAGTGTGAGACACTCCAAAAACTCAATACTTCCTATAGGATTTAAGCGATTGAACATTCCTCCTTGGATTTTCCCCTTGAAATTTCTTCATGTTGCATGTGCAACCCTGTTTTGGTGCAACCAAGTAGTATCAGTCAATCATTGATATAAGGTATCATCTTTAATCATTATTCTGGGTTCCTCTACTTATATTTATACTATCTTATTATAGAACTCTATATTCATGTTCGTAATATATATTTTTTTAATGTTGTCTGGTGTAGTAGTGTCTTTGCATCATCCGGTGGATGTAGTCCTCCATGAGAGGTGATCATGATCAATTTGGTTGGAAATTTCTCATTAAAAGAGAATCATAAACCTATTGATTTAGGGGATTCATGGAATCATTATTATTTTATGTGAAATTGTAGGGTTATCAGGTTTTATCCCACTGGATCACAATGGAAATGACATCATAAATATTTGATCCGAATAAATAAAGTGGTATTGATCATATGTTGTTGCCACTAATTTTTCATGTTAATGAGATATATATGATTTCCTTGTTTATCATGTCATTCTTGACATAATTTTTTAAAGAACATATATTCATATTAATTCTAATTATTTATCGATGATAAAAGGGGCATGTAAATGAATCTGATTATTGTTGTTGATATTTTATGTTAATCAAATTGGTGAAGTGTGCATGTTTAATTATTTGTGACATATATGATAGAATTTAGTTTAGGTTTCCCATATTTTGAGCCAAATAATAATTAATTACTTAATTCTTGAAGCATTAAAGAACATATTTGTTGATAAATGATTATCCCTCATAGGGTTTTGAGTTTTTCTATTCTTTATAAATTCCAATATAATTATGTTTGGAGATATGGCAGATCATTGTCTTTGAAGGATACATTCTTTATTTATAGTCTATCATACTAGTTAATATAATGTTTTATTTACTATTTTTTATGTTTAGATGTGATCCTGGATGGGTGTTATGATATGTTGGGGTAGGGAGGCCCATTGTTTGTGGTACCAGTTGACACCAAGAGTTGTGAGATGCATTGTTTTATTCATGTTGGTGTTGGGAAGGACAACAAAGATGATGAAACATGTTGGATATCAATTTTGGTCACTTTCAAAATATTTTTTCTTTTATATTCTTTAATTTCCCCACTACTCAAGGTAACCAGTTTTTATACCCTCTTTATAAATGGAGGCGAAGACACGTGTTGTTTTCCACAGGATTTCTGTGTTTAGATTCTTTATGAAGGATGGTTCTATGATCATTAAATAGGTGTAAAAGTCTAGAAGAGAAGTTCATCAACTCACCATGTTGACCCCCTTGTGTCTGGTA
The DNA here is from genome assembly GCA_963277665.1 of Viscum album. Lineage (NCBI taxonomy): Eukaryota > Viridiplantae > Streptophyta > Magnoliopsida > Santalales > Viscaceae > Viscum > Viscum album. The sequence goes on from OY728128.1 coordinate 69,411,720, forward strand.
GTTAGAATGTATTTCTAGAATAACATGGAATATGGTAATGTAACAGTGTTGTCAAAAAATGATTGAATAAATAATGTTAATCCAAGGTGTTGGAACTTGCTGGGATGAAATATTAATGTTTCTTTTTAAAAGAAATGGTGACCTTTGTTGTAATGATAATGAAATGTAATTTCGAAGTGAAAATGGTTAATTAATGTTTATGGAAATAATTAACATAAGATGTAACTCATAAAAAGGGAATGTAGAAATATAATAAATCTATATAAATGGTTGCGTTATTATAGGATATTTAGTCTTAGTAGTGAATGCCTGATGTCCAAGAGATGTTAGATGCTACAGATTCTTTGAATTGGATAAGCCCATAGTGAGGTTGTGAGATATGGTATGTTGTGTACTATTTCTATTTAAATATGCTAATATTCCCCATCAGGTATTGAAACTAACACTCCAAGGTTTTTTAGCACTATGGGGTGTTTTATAAAACATTCCATTGGGTGGTTGTATAGATGACCTCTCCCTTTTGGGACCCACTCTCTTCTCTTGGTAGTTACTTGTTCATATAGGTACAATGGTAAGTATTTACCATATATGTGTATAGAGGTTTTAAGGGATTATGGTTATTCACAGACATATATTGTAGATAAAATTTCATTGGACTATTATAGGTGAAATTTTTATAGGTTGTTATGTCTTGAAGATCCTTACTCGGTTTATGGGATGTAATGGATTAAGGAATAATTCTCAATGTATGATACACATTATTTGATCTGTGGGGGCTCCCCAAAACTACTTGGTTACATTGGTTACATGGACGTAGACATTTTACTACACGAGGTTCATTTTGTGGGGATTTTCATATGTTTCAAATGTAAATAATTTTTCAAGAGAGATTATTAGTACATGTGACATTGGGGAAAAATGGAAAACAAGTGGCGATATAGTAGTGGGTACATTTGATGTTATTAATTATATTACATAAACATGTATGTGATACTAGTTTATTGATCCATGATACGGTTGAGAACATCGTATAACTGTTTAGGTGATGAGTTAGTTTCACTTGTTGTTCCCAATTATTTAGCATGCTTTATTTACTTTTTCTTGAGAGGATCCGGGGAGGATCCTATTGATTATTATATTAAACATACCCTATGTATATATAAAATATGTTTAGGTCACTTGTATCTTATTGGAGATCTAGGTATTAACCACTAGCATAGGGTTGTAGGATCTATTCAGGCATCTTGGTTGCTGCTGTTTTAACTTTCATTATATACTTAATGTTTTCCCTTCTAGTTGTAGTAGTTTTTCATGACATCAAATATGTGTACTTGGATTTTCTTTTTTATTGCAGTTTGAGTGGGAGTTGGATGTTTTATTTCTTATCTCTCACTTATTCATGTGTTCTCTTAGAGGCTAATGCCTCACATTTGTGTGTTACTATACACTCGACTTTAGTCTTCAATCCCAAGGCCTACTATATGCGAGACTCGTGGGTCACTATCCCCATTCTCAATTTATCAGTATTGTATGGGTGTAGGTTAATGTACACATTGTTAATATAGATCAATTATAATTCATTATACATGAATAAAACATACATTACTCTTATGAACATCCCATTTGACAACTCATCAGCTAAATTTATATCATATTCCACAATGACTTGGTTCCTTCTAGTTCATTCCACTTACAAAAACTGTAAACCATAGTTTGAGACACACATATCATAGTGGAAAACAACATAATCAGGAAAAAAATATATTATAGGATATCTAATTCATAACACTTTCCTTAATGAATGAATCCCTAGGTTTTTTCTTTATTCATATCCAACGTTATTTTTAATCATTCATGATGGTTCATGAAGAGTATGAAAATTACCATAGAATATCCCTCGGGAGAGTCAAACTATACGTTCATTAAAGCATGTTTACGTGTACCAGGTCATACCGAGTCATCCCTCACACACCATTTTAGAGTTATTACCCCTAGGTACAGCTGTTCAAGAGCCACATACAATTGTTGTATATGTAAAATGAGTTATTATAAGGAAACCACTCTCTCAATCAATTAAAAAAATTCAAGTATATTTTTCAATAATTTTACTCATCCCTAAACATATCCGAAGATACATCCATAGAAATATCATTAGAAATATTCCAAGTGATCTCATGAATTTTTTCATATTCCATTTTCCATGGGAAAACTAAACATTTTCTCTGATACCAACTATAGTGACACTCACTTTTAATTAAATAAAATTTTATAAATTTATTTGGAAAACAGATCACATTACCAAAAATTAATAGTCAAAAACAATTTTAGATTAGAACCATTGGAACCAAGGAATCCTAAACAGTATCACCATAGAGAGCTACATTATATCCCAAAATTTTATTAATGAATAACACACTTCATACACACATCATGTATTCTATATAACTTTATAGCATAGGAAAAGAAACATAAAAAGTGGTGACCTCATCTGCTTAGTAAGGGTAAAAAATGAAGATTTTCATGATCATTGATGAGAATAAGGGTTTGATAGTGTGATCATTATCATTAGAAGATAAACCCCTTCATTTAAAATATCATAATCACAATTCATGTATTAAATATTGGATGTTCATAAGAAATAAATCATATGGGAAGAAAGGGAATAATAAAATCTAGCATAACAATGGAATAAGACATGAAATTTTGTAATATAAATAAAAACAGAAAGTCATATATCCTGGATACCTACCAAGAACTTCATTATATATTTTTTTGTGGAAAACCCTTGTTTCTTATATGGTCTTGGGATGATAACCATGGTGGAAACTTATTTTCAGAACTATGATGCAACCTGTGTACTCTCATACGTTCAATATTGGACAATAATACAATTATATTATTTTTCAGTCTTGGGATACAACCCATATAACCTTTGAGCTCATATACCATCAATTATTACTTAATTCATTATAGGGATATATTGATCCCACCCATCTCATAATGAAATCATACACACATGTTCCACCAAACAATAAACAATCTATCATAACCCATGATATGAAATTATCATCATAAAAATCATATCATAACCCATGAAATGAAATGGGATTTATATATTTTTAATCACGTCCGAAACTATTTAAAATATTTTTCTATCATAATCATTTCATACTAGATTATCCCATGAATTTTATTGATATTATTATGAATTTATCACAGTGTAACCCGTTGAAAGGAATCATGTTTCATAAGAATATTACCCATGTAAGAGGAAAACGTTTCTAAAACAAATAAACTCTAATAGAGAAATAGTATTTCATAAACATAATGCAAAAAAACATAAAGAATTATGAGAATGAATATGAATGAAACTATTGGATCATTTCCTAGAAAGGGATGTGTAATAGAAATGGATGACATCTTAGATGGAAAATAAATTGGAATGATAAATTCAAAAATTTATCCTCAGGAAAATATTATTTGGTATTTGAAAATCAATTTTTAAATATAATATGTTTTTAAAATTATTTTCATCAAAAAATAGTTTAAAAACTTATAAATATGAATTGAAATCATTTTGAAAATTTTTCCCCTTCAATACCATTAAATGATGAATGAAACATATTTGGAACCCATTTTCCATGATAATTGATAATAGAAGATTGAAATTATATTGGAGACCATTTTCTTTAAATACAATTTGAAAACATATAAATAATTATTTATCATGTTTTGAAAACATTTTTAGAAAAATGGTTTCGATATAACACAGATTACCAACCATTGAGAGATGTAAATTTGAACTCTCTTAAAAATACTTTATTAATATTATTATGTACAAAATAGTCATAAAATGGTACCCATACATGAATATACCATTAATATATGGATTATAAATAAAATAATGAGTTTTCTAGATATACTGATTAGATTTTTTAATTAATTTAAGCATAATCATAAAAATCTCTATAAACGAGGATATTATTTCAATAAAATCTTACCAATTTTTTAAATTAAATTATACAACCCTTTTAATAAAATGAAATTACATGAATTATAAAATTTAATGAAATTATTTAGATAAATTATTTAATAAGAAAAATTTATTATCTACACCACATGGAAAAATATAGGTGCATAAAATGGAATCTGTCTCAAAAAAATAAATATCAGGACAAAATTACTTTCTCAATATTTTTATATTTTATTTATATACACCATTATTGAAATATATTAAAATGGAATTTCAAAAATCATAAATTTTAGTATAAAAATCATATAATACATCTATGGTGTGTATAAAGACCACATATATGAAATAAAGGTGAATTAGGATTCTATCTCATGGAAATTTAAATTGAGATTAGAAAACCCTTACTAGTTGAGTAAAATTATAATTATGATATGAATGAAATAATAAAATCAATTTAAAAAAATTAATATCAATAAATTAACTAAATTAGTCACATTACATTTCATAGTTCTGCATATAGACCATCCGAAAAGAAGATTGTTCTTAATATGATTTGTTTCTCATAGAATTTATGTGAGTTGAAATCCTCTTACCCTATGTGTTGAGTCACTACATACTCATAAAAAACTATTGTATTATAAATATAAGTTTGTTATAAATTCTTTATAGAAACATATTTTTTTATGATTCTACATATTATTTGGTTATGACTTTAAATTTTTAAATTATTAAATATTTCATGTTACGGTTTCACCTCTAGTAATATACACCTTTTTCTTCATAGGTATTTTGAATTATTATTCTTGACCTTCTTACTTGGATTATGATTTAATAAATTCCATAAATTATAAAATTATATAAATATCATATATATTCAATATATAGGTATTTATAATAATATATAATATACTAATATATAAAATATTATACTCTGTTTGTGGGGACGATTGACTGTACATACATATAATTATTGTTTCCATTTGGTTTTTGAATTTAAAGAAAGTATGTAAATGAAATTTATGCACATATATGCATAATATCATTGTAGTAGCATTATGTTTTTATTTATATCATATATTATTACTAAAACTAACATTAATAAATTCTATTTAAGTATGAATGAATCATATCCCTTTAAAGAGGTGGTAGACCAGATGTCGACAAACGATGTAATCATATTTAAAAAATATTGTTAATATAATGATATTGTATATAAAATAATTAAATAATATTATAGAAATTATATATTTTATATATATTATATATAAAAAAATTTCATCATTAATACATCCATAAGAGGTGGTAATGAAATAACGATTAATAGTCGGTTTGTGAGGCGGTAGTTCTCCATACACACAAATAGTAAGTCTGTTACCCATTAGATAGATGTGTTTTTATGTTTATGTTTAACACTTAGAATAAAAATATATCCATATATTGAGGATTCTGTTACTTTTATATAATCATATAATAATGATAATTGACTAGGTAGAGAATAAAAGGAAACTAAAGTGTTTGGGGAGTAATGTTACATATTATTTGGATATGTCCTTTTGGTTTTCGGCAAAGGGATTACTTCGATGGATTTCTTCCTAAATATAGGAATCTTGGAAGAATAGAGGAATATTTAGGATCTAGTTGGGAAGATATTTTTCGATCCTATGTTCCATGAGTGGTGAGAGGATGTGGGTGGAGAGGAGGCCTTTTTTATAGTGGATGACGAGCAGAACTTTATTTAATACCAAAAGGAATAAAATAAATGGTAGTATAATTAAAATTATATTGCTCGAAAATGTACAATTAGAAGAGTAAAGTTGAATAATTTTAGACATAGATATACCACACACAAAAATTCTGGAAAATTTATTATTTTGTTTCTTTACTTCTATGTTTCCCCAAATTTATCAACTAGGTTTTTATTGAAGTATTTAGTATTATATCAAAATTAATTTACCATTAAGATTAAATTATTCTTATATTTATTAAGAAAAATATACATATAGAATTATAATTATGATATCTATTTTAAAAAATAAAAATATCACTTGTGATGCAAACTAATTCAATGACTAACATGTGTATCATGCAAACACTATACATTAATAGTGGTCATGCTAACAATGTTTTTATCATATATGGGTATGTATGTTAACTATAAAAGATCAAATGGTATATTAATGGAAAATATTTCATATTTATTAACAATTAGAAAAATGTGGTATAATGTTTTATTTTCAATTAATTAAAACTCATTTAATAAACTATCAATTATTATAAAATAACATTAATGTCTATTTTTACATTATTTAGTTTATTTATATTTTATAAATATGAAAAAATTATTTGAATCCAAATATACTATTTTAATTTTTTTAACATGATATTTTAATCAATAAAAATACTTAATGATAATGATTCAACAAATTTACCACACTTTTATATTTTTTATTATCATTTATTTTAGTTATTTATTAACAAAATAATCCTTATGTTGGATTTTTATTGGAATTTTATATAACTAAATCATCTATAAAAACTATAGATAATAAATTATGTTAAAAAAGAATAATTTAAATTTAAAAATGATATTTCTAACAGAAAATATTCTATTTATTCCAAATCAAAAAATTTTATAAATTTTATTGGTGAGGAAAGCCATTTTTTCCTTATACTTACAGAAAATAAGAAATATGGAACTCTTATATAATAGTTTCCCAAAAACTCATAAAATTAGAAACATTAACTGATATAGTCTAAACATGGGATTTCAATGTATTTTGGATATGTTTATAGGACATTTTATCCCTGTATTTAATGGTTTTCCCCTAATAAAGTTTAATTTATACTAAATAATTAATATTAATTTTAACTATATTCACAAATATTTTGTGCCAAATATTATGTTCATCATATTAAGATACAAATATCACTTTTATTATAACTGTCTATTTCCCTTTTCACAAATTCCTATCACATTACTAGATAGATTGAGTTTCATGTTCACCCTAAAAGCATGGTGAGACATTGGGTTTTTAAGGTAAACATATTGAAATGTTCAATAAGGTTTGATAATCAATTTAAATCGGAAAATTATTTTAAAGACCTTAATTAGGTTAATATATCCATATTTGATCAATTGTGCCTTTGATAAAATAAAAATATATTTTTAATATAATAGTACTTTTAAAATAAAATTTATTGTTTAACTAAAATATTATATTTTTAAATATTTATAATAAAATTATATTTTATAATAAAATACCAAATATTCACAGTATTCTACTATTAAAATTCCTAATTCAAAAAAAAATTATATAGGAAAATAATGTTTATAATGTTCTTTAAAATTATTTTTTATCTTATGAGTGACATTATAAGCAGTAAAACATATTCATGCATGTAACACGTGAATACATAGTGATGTGTGTACCACAAACTAATATAAGTGTTTCCTATAGTGAAATATAAACATAATGTGGAATATAAAGCAGCCCAAATTTATTTTATATATGAATATAAAAAATAATATATCTTGTGTTTATTGAATTAATGAAGATTAATTTTATTCTTAAAAATTCATAATATATTTTGGAGTTACATTATACCATATTAAAATGAATTTATTGGTTTAAAATAATCTATGATATGAAAGGTTTAATACATGAAATTTACTTTTATAGACACACACATAATAAAAATGAATACTAAAACTTCATTAAAAAAATATAATTTGAAAAAATAATGGTTACATTATGTAACACTAAACCAGGATTCCACATAGGTGGACATTGTTGGTAAGTAAAAATATTGAGTTGGAGGAGAAATTAAAGAAACAATTTCTAAAGGATGGTTATTGAGAACATTATTAAGATAATGTTAACAATAAAAGTTCCATAATATAATGATTCCTGGAAAATGTCATTGATATCATAAAAAATGATGATTCCTTTAAAACAGTTTTATTTTCAAGAACATTTCCCTAAATTATAAATTTTTTAATGACAATATGTGGTTATTTGAAATTATAAAAATTTTGTTTTTTATTATCCCTTGATCAATTTTAACTTCATCTCTTATTATAAGAAATATAGGTAAATTTTATATGCCTGAATCCAAAACAAATCATAGCATCCATAATATGTCATCCCATGTAACTTCAGTAATCAATATAAAAAATTTGTTATAATAGGTTATCTAATATGAAATACAATTTATATTGTGAGATGATAATTTATTCTAACCAACTTCAACATAAAATTTCCATAAATGGATATGCATATATTCCATCTAAATGTTGAATATATAAAACCATAGAATGATGTTCACTAAATCATCAGACAATTTATCCCACATATACCGTAATAGAGATCATGGTTTCCACATTCCAAATATGTCAAAACTGTCATAATATATTCTCATGAATCCAAATAATAAACAAAAATAACATTAATCCGTATTTCAAACAATAATGTTTCTTTATTCCAATGCCTCTTATATATATTAATTACATCAAATGAGTTTTAATCTTCATCCTAATATAATTAACTACATTCAAATAAAATATTTAATAAATATCTATATATTAAGTACCATCCAATTTACATATTCAAATGCCAAATGTCATTATCCCAACCTCATTATATTAACTAAAACAACATATTTAATTTTATCTTTCAAATTATCTTTTATTTACCATGAAGATGACATTTCCATTAAATCATATTTCTTGTCAATAATAACTATTCAAAATATTATGTTTAATCCAAATAAAAAATCATATACTGAACTGTCATTATATAGTTCTCAATTCATTATTCTGGGACCCAAAAAGAATGTCAGTTTGATTATTTTACATCATACTTAATCCATTAAAAAGGATAGATATTTCTAGTACATAATACATATTTACATTCATATTTTAGATGTTGTCTCATCAGCATTAAAATTATAACCATCAAATGTAACATTATTCCTATTTTAATCTTGATCATTACACTATGGATATATCATTGAATAATGACAATTCATTTGACACATATAGGATTTGAACATATATTATGTCACAATGAAGTACATATTCCTATCCATTATGTTAACTAAACTATTCATTTTATCATTTTAGTTACTATCTTTGAATTGTTATTTATTGCAGTCATAACATGTTCTTACTACTCTATGACATTCACTTGGGTGATTATTTTCATAGTATTGACATTTTGGAAGTTTAATCCCAATTATAAAATGGCCTCTATTACCAGAACTATCAGTGAAATCCTCACTTCTCTTCTTTGGTGATTCCTATATTTTCTTAAGCTACAAGTTGTTAAACCTGTTCAATGAAAACATGTATGGAATGATGAAAAACTTCCTTCTCACCAATGAAAATACAAAACTAATTATCATAATATAAATTTCTACAACTTTAATTATTTACCTAGTTCCTTATGGTTCCCTATATTGACTAAAGCATGTAATCATATTTTGGAGTACACTTATAATTGTGTAAAATAAAATTATTTTAAAAATTAATTTTTTATAGGGTTTCTAAATCATGATAAATTCCATAATCAATGAAGCCATAGATTTCACCTAGATGATTCATAGAAAACATAATTATTAATCTTTCATGATGGTTCATGAGGAGTTTTTCAATTATAAAACCATATCTGCCATGGGTGCCAAACTTGATGTGTAGTAAAGCCCTTTTTTGTACCATTTTATGTTATCTCATACTGGACACACCATGATGGAGTTATATCTCTTATGTAGATTTGTTCTAGATCCTAATTCACTGGTATAACAGTTATAGTGATATATTTTTTAGAAACTACTTTATATTTCCTTTACCAAAATTCTAATACATTTTCTTATAAATTTTATCTTATCTAAAAACATCCTTAGAGACATCCTTATACATATCATTATAAGTATTCCTAGGGATATAAATTTTTTTATCGTCCTAGATTCCAATGGTTAACTTAAATTTTTCTCTAACACCAACTATAGTGACAGTCACCTTCCATACATTCACATTTCATTACTTTGATGAATACTTAAAACATTACATAAATAGATGCCCAATGGCTGTATTAATTTAGTGACATTGGAAACATGGAATAACAAAAACCAGTACATAAGTGAGAAAAATTATTCCCTACTATTTTTTTAAAAATAACCCTTCATAAGGAAATAATATATAATACATATCATCATAACCGTGGAATGTAAAAATAGAAAGTGGTGAGGTCAAATTGTCAATACAAGTAAAAAGTTATATATTTAACAACAATCCTGAAAATAAGGGTATGTTAAAGTGATTGTGATAATTATAATAGCATACCCATCATATCAATGATCATAATAATTAATTATGTCCTAAATATTGTATGTTCATAAGACATGGATCATAAGGGAAAAATAACATAATCCATCACTGTAGAACAATGGAAAAAGTGGGGGATTTTATATTTCTCATAATCATTGAATATATAATTTCAATGATACCTACTAAGACCTTCATGAAATGTTAGTCCTCTGTTAAAACAAGTATAACTACTTCATACATGCGCTAACATATTTTGTAGCATCTTATTTTTGATACTGGCATACAAACCATATACCCTATAACATTCATCATGGGTTGCAACCCATATACCTTTTTATTTTGGGGATTGGGATACAACCCTTGTACCCTTTGAGATCATATAAAATTTATCTTTACACAATTAATTTGATGTATATATATGTCCCAACCATTTCATAATCAAATGATATAAACATGTCCCACAATATCATAAATAATCATATTCTAACCCATGAAATGAAATAAGAGTCATAATCATCATTCATAACCAATTAAAATCAAATGGGCCACATATACATTTGATAATATCCAAAAATATGTAAAATTTATGTTTTATAAACGTTTCATCCTATAATTACATGTTAAAGGGTGATAGTTTAATAAAAAAATTCTTGGTATAACTTGGTGAATCGAAACAGGTTTAAGAGTCATATAACATGTGGAAGGGGAATGAATTTTAAATACATTAAACCTATGAAAATGAACTTTTTTTAAAAAAATCATTCCAACCAAACAAAAACCATTCAACGATATAATATAAATTGAACCATTATCTCATTTCCCATAATTTAATTATTAACAACAAATGATGTCATATTATATTATAAATAATTAGTAATGATATATTTAAAAAATATTGGGGAAAATATCCTTTCTCTATTGAAAATTGGTTTTCATGGCATAAAAACATTTAAAAATCAATTTCATAGAAATTAATATTTCAAAATATTCATGATGTATTGAAAAAAAAAATTAAATCTGTTTCATCATTATACACCAATAAATGAATATTGAATTCATTTTGAAAACCATTTTCCTTGAGAACATATAATGATTATTTATTACACTTTGAAAAAAACATTATCCTAAAAGCACATTGAAAAACTATACAAAAACATGAAAAAAATTATAAATCCATTAAATGAAAAATAAATTTAAAAATATAAATAATTATATAAAATGTTTTTTAAATCATTTTTATAAAACCCAGTGTTGAATAAACACTGATTTCAGACAAAAGTGACAGGTAATGGCAGACTCTATTAAAAATACATTAATAATCAACATATGTAAAAATGAGTGAAACAAGCATACAAGTAAATTATTATATCATGAATATATATATTATAATAAAATTCATGAGTTTGTTTTTGATATTTATAATATTATTTCATTAATTGAATAATAATCATAAAATATCTCAATATTAAATGAGATTGTTTCAATAAACTCCTTCCACTTGGTAAAAATGAATTATAATTCCAATGTAATTATTATAAATTAAATGAAGAATAAAATATACTGAAATCATGTATATTCATAATTTATCATTCTAAATGTATTATATAGAACACATTGAAAATTATCGGTGCATAACATGGCTTGTGTCTCAATGTAGAGAAATAAGGACCTAAATAAATTACCAATTTGGTAACAATTTAATCCTTATAACCATGAACTAAATATATTTAAATGGATTTAAAATACCCATATATTTTATTATAATAATCATATAATAAATCTAAAATCATTTTACCAACCACATATATGAAATATGAGTTTAACATTGCTTCTGTCTCTCGAGAAATAAAAGTGAGAATTGAAAACCCTTACTACCTAAGTAAATTTTGAATTGATATCCACATGTAATAATAATATTAGATCAAATAATGTAATATCATTAAATAAAGATTACTAATTATGTAAAATTTAATATGTTAGTATATACACAACCCAAAATATGTTATTGGTGAATTTGGAATGTTTCTCAGGAAATTTGAAGGTGGGATAAAATCTGTTTATGTTAGGTCTTGATTCACTCCGTACTAATAATAAACTCACTTTATATATATTTTTTTATATTATAAATATTTAATGAAAAATATTATTATATATATTACAATATTTTATTTTATAATGACTTTATATTACCCGAATATTAACAATTCCATGTTAGGGTTCTGTTTTGGGTAGTATCTGCTTTGTTCTTCATATAAGTTTTGACTCATTATTTATGATTTTTGTACATATATCAATATATATTTATTTAATGCATGAGAAAAATTATATAAATTTCATATTCATTCATTATATATTTATTTATAATAATCTTTTAAATATAAAAATTTGAAATGAAATACAACGTTTTTATTGACGGCAGGCCATACGTACTCATTAATGGCATTTCTATTATGTTATTGTATTTAATGAAAGTAATTAAATTAAATATAAGAATATATGTGTATAATATAAATAACTTAAAATTATTATTTTATATATACCATATATTTTTTTCTAAAAGTATCTTTAATACCTTACTTGTAAACTTCAAATGAATCACATCGCTTTGAGGATGCGTTAGTGCACACATCCACAAATATTGTTATCATATTTATTCTAGATGGAATGTATAATGGTATGTGTTGTAAAATAATTAATGATTATAAATAAATTATATATATATATATATTTATACCTAAATTGATTCTCCCTCATAATTTCCACCCTGAGAGGTATTGAAGGTATAAAGAACAATCAATCTTTCGTGAGTCGGTAGTTCTCCGTACACATAAACAATCAATTCATTAACCATTAGATTGTTATGTCTGTATGATGAAGTAATACTGTTATTATAAATGAAAAATATATAATTATATTTAAGATACTGGTTTTCTTATATAATAATTGAATAAAGAGAATTAAATGATTAGTGAAGGAAATAAAACAATAGAGTTTACAAAAGAATATTAACTCTTATTCGCAAAACTCTTTCTTGTTTTCAGACATGGGATTCCAAGGTTATATTTATTCCAAAATGGAGTATTAATGATGTCAGAGAAGAGTTTTTAGGAGCTATTTTTGTAGATATGGGAATATCATATGTGGCTTGAGAGGTGGTAGGAAATGGGAGGAGATGAAACATTTTCTTTGTTAGCGAGGAGTGGAAATCTTGTAATTTTCAAATGGTATTAAATAATTGGTAGTATCCCTTACCCAATGTGCTGAAAAAATAGAAAAATAAATAATTAGAATTTAGGAATTTTAAAAAAAAGTAAACACCACAAAAAATATTTGAATTCTTAAAATTTTGTCACATAACATATATGTTAGCCAATTTTTTTCATTTTGGTTTTTATTAATGTATCTATATTTTGACATAGTTATTTTAAAAAAAAATTTCATAATTAAAGTGATATTAATTATAAAAATTATACCCGCTATATTATAATTTTGATATATTATTCTCCTAATAAATATATTTTTGTTAATTTGTTTTATAACAAGCGCATGTAAAACACAAAAACACATCTTTATCAGAGATCGTGCTAACAATGTTTTTAAAATATGTGGGTTAATACAGTAATTAAAAGAGACCAATTATTATGTGAAAGGATAATATTCTATATTTATAAACACTTAAAATTAAAATAGATTAATTTAGGAGTTTTTTATTATTTAAATAATTTAATAAAATATCATTTTTTGTAAAATATAATTAATTCAAATTGTGACATTATTTATTAAATTTTGTTTTAATAAATATCAAAAAAAATATTGGAATACAATATATTAAGAGAAAAGTTTATTAAAACGATGTATTCATCTATAAAAATAATTAAAGACAATAATTGAATAAATATAAATAAGTTTTTATATTTATAGTTTCATTTATTTAAGTTAATTGCGAACTTAATAATAGTTATGTTGGAGTTTGTTAACAATTTTATGTAACTTATTCATCTCGATAAATTATTTATAGGTAATTACGATTCAAAAAAACAAATTTTAATTTTAATAAGTAAATTTGTAATCGGAAATATGTTGTTTCTCTCAATCTCAATGTTTTATCAATTTTAATGGTGAGGAATGATCACATTTTGTCTTTTTTCTTACCTGACTTATTAAATAGGTAAATTTTACGAAATAATATTCCACTAAATCAATTCCATTTTACCAATATTGTATATAATAAAAATATGTGATTCCAATGGATTTTGGATATGTTTATATGTCATTTTGTCCATTAATATTAGGGTTTTGATCCTATATATTCTTAATTTTACTATGACTGATGTTATTTAATTTAATCTCATTCAATAATCTTTTAAGAAAACATAATTAAAGATATTAGACTAAAAATTTCATTTTAATTAAATGATTTTATATATGTTTTACAAATACATTTCACAAAACCTACTACATTTATTATAAAGCTAATCCTGAAGACATCAATAGAAAGTAAGGGTTTATTGTACAAATGATCAAAAAATTAATTTTTTCCTAAAAATAATTTCTATAATGAAAATATTTTTACAACATAAATTGGATTAATATATATATATATTACTAATCTATTTTGACTTTAAAAACCATACTAATATATAATTTATTATTAATATTTTTTTGTAATTATCATCATTTTTAAATAAAATATTGTTTTTTCTGTATTCATCAATATTTGATACTTCTCAGAAAAATACCAAAAATCGTCCCTTACATAATTTAGAAATTATGAATTAAAAAATAATTTTTATTTATTCATATAAAATTTATAATTGTATCAAAAAAAATTTTAGTAACGGTGTTAAATTAAAATGTCGGGAACCTCATTTTTTCACCTAACACATGCTAAATCACTGTTTTGTATACAACAACCTAATATACATGTTGAGTTTAATGAAAAATAAAAGTGTTGTTTCATATAAGGAATAAAAACATTATTTCTTTTATATGAAAATATAATAAAATATTTTATATTTTGTTGTGTGAAGTGAAAATGATTAAATTAAATATGAAAAAAATAAAAAAAAAATCATCGTTTTACCACTATATTGATAGTAATGTCATTTGACATTATTTTGGAAAGATTATTGTAATAATTATTTTATAAAAAAAATTATATGAAACCTCATTGTGGGGTTGTTTGATTAAATAATGGATAGTTATATATCATAATATGAAACAGTCTTATGCCAACTGAAGAAGATAACCATTGAGTTCACTGTGGGAATCAATGTTTTCTTAAGTGGGTCCCCATTAATGTGGTACAATAATTTGAGGGGGAAATTAAAATTTAATTTATGTGTTACTGGGATATTCCATAACATCGAACACACTGGGATAATGTATTGTCTATTAGACTTTACTATAATTTATCATGATTTTGAAAACAATTTCTACTTATCTCAACATCGAATGTAATTGATCAGTGTTTCCCTTGTGATCGATGACAAGGATTTCATTATCCATAGAATGATTCATATTTTCTTTATGACATGGTCATATAGTCAATAAATTTTTGAACTTGGTTTGATAAAAAACACATCCCTCTTATTTGGGTAGTATGGAAACACAATCTTTTTCAGTAAGAGATGATCAAATTGGATGTTGACATGCAGGCAATGTGGACTGGATTTTTTTTTTGGAAAAAACTACATAGATACATATCAAGGATTAAATTTAATTTAATTTAGTTAATTGTGATTGAACAATTTTTGGTATTCATCTTCCCACCATCTAATGAGTAGGTTGTGTCATTTGAAAGAGCCCAATGAGGACAACGAGTTTATAACTGTATTTCATAAAAACAATAAATTTAAACATTTTTACATTATATATTTCAAAAATTGATTAGTTAACCCCTAGGTATTCCCTAATATTATTTTGGTTGTTATAAATTTTTTCAAACACCTCAATTCTATCCCCTAACAATGGATCGATCGTGGATCCTTCGTCAAGGGAGTTCTTCTTCATTATAGATCAAATAATTTATAAATTACTTGATAGGAAATTTTTATATCCATGGTATCCAAATATTATAATAGGGTTTTCATATTATATAATGAGAGGTTTTATATAACATATAAAATTAGCACTAAAATTCATATCCTCAGTTTTTTTGAATCAAGAAAACCAAGATCGTTATGAGCAACAAATATTATCTATTATGTTTGACCATAAACCAAATTTAGTATGTGGTTTTATTATTATACATAATTATATAATTATAAATCATATTAAATGAGGTGTGGTGATAGGTTTATGATATAGTTTTAGTCTCAAATTGTGACACATTATATAGATCTTTATTTCACTTATTGGAGGAAGACATTGGCATTAACACATATTAATTATGGGTTCTTAGAATGACTATATTGTTTGTCCATTCTACCAATGAGAATCATGAATAAATTTTTATCAAATTAGGTTTTCCTTTTTATCCCTATGAGACCATGTGGTGGATTTTTTCATTTATAACATTTATTATGAATTTCAAGATTTCTCATTATTATGTGATGTTTGGTCTTCCATTATGAATACATGTTTAACATTTAGTTTCTTCTCTATCTAATATGGACGATTTAGGTTTGTCCGTCAGGAATATCCCCCTTGGATATATATGAGAGATACTAATCATAATGTACATGGGATATCCTTTCACGATTCATGTGTCTAACTTGTCATTTTACTACCCCTTAATTAAGATGGTTGTGTCAGACGTGGTCCATTCATGTCCCTTCCAACATGGAACAGATATAGACCAATATAGTCTTTTATGAAACATCATATTTATTGTGTGTGTGATACACATTATAATTATAATTAGTCCATTTAATTTTATGTAATGAACCATATATACAATAAACTCATGCTAAAAGATATTAGTGGGTCCCGATAAGTCTATTACTGACACCCTACTCAATAATTACAGTTCAAATTTAGATTTCATGACATGAGATTCGATTAATGGAAATTACCCTTTAGTGGTGGGTTGATAATGTCTTATAGGTTGATATAGACTTTATATATGTAATTTTTCTTGTATGTATACTTCATTTGTACAATATTTATGTCAAATATTACATCCTTGGTTTAATTTTATTTATGTATATTACATTACATATTGAAACTGCATGTTATGATTTTATTTATTATTTATATAAAATTAATGGTTCTTTATTATATATTATTTTTATTTATTCTTTATTTTAATGAAATTATTTCATGGTATATAGGGAAGATATTTCCTATATTGTTTCACATGTCCTCATTTCTCATCGGTAACCTCTTGGGTACATGTAGGTGTACATAACGTTTTTTTGGCATCTCAACTCGGGACTAGTGGTTTTGGTGTGGCAACATCTAATCCTATACAGTGTGATATTTAATGAATTAATGAAAATGTATTCTTTTTAACACCATGAGATTTTGTAAAATTTTATTTTGAAACATTAATTTCTATATTTTTTTTTGTCACACGTCACATTGAGAATAGCATGTTTTATACACAACACAATTGTTTTACAAAAAATGACATCTATTAAAATATTATCATATAATATATATCATCTAGACATCATAATTCATGTTCTGAATAGTTTATCTAAATTATTGAAATATATGGCTTATAAATTTATATAGTATGAATTCATATGTGACTAGTTAATTAAAAATTAATATAATGGATTTATTTTTTTCACAAACAATTTTTGTGAAAACAGATGAATTTTTCCTAAATAATGTAAAAAAAGGCCTTTTGATGAATTAATATAATGAAATTCATATATTATAAACTCAATAAACTATTTAAAATTCATCTTATTAACACTCTAGAAAATATAAGTAAATAAATCTAATATTACCTTTAAAAATTGTATTCTTGTATAAATATTTTTCATTGTATTTTTCAAACTTTTTGGGAAAATTTAATTTTTAATTTTTTTTTGAATTTTTATTTGAAAAAATGAACATAATTTTTTAATTATTAATATTAATATTAACATAGGGTGAATTTTTTAGAATTTATGAAAAATATAAAATTTAAATGGAAAACCTGCCTTTTGATAAAATTACTTAAAGTGATAAAATATATTAAAATTGTATTTTAAATGAAAATTAGAAATGTATATATAAATTAAAACATTTTATTTCATTGGAACGATTTTTATAATGAATTTTGATATAAAAACATTATAAACTTTTAAACCATTTCACATTGAAAGCTCGCATTCTCATCACATTTGTAGGATTAATTTTAAATTAAAATTTTCATATTATATCAATTTATTTTGTAAAAATTTATTCAATATATGGATTCAAAATAATTATATTATCCAATAAGTTTAAATAAATATTTTTCCAAAATGAAAAGTGAAAACTAAAAAATAATTTCTGTTGTTAAAGTAAGAAAAATTAAAAGAGGTTAATCGAATAATATCAGGGTTAAAATGAATAAATAACATTTCTAAGAAATTTTTTATATACATATTTATAACATATGTTTCTTATTTGTCTATAATAATTTAATTTTTGATGATATTTGTTAAGAAAAATGTTGGTACAACTTTTTTATTTTAAAACATTACAGTTGTTAAAATAACAATATTTACGAAATGACCCTCTGTTTACTATTATTTAAACCATAAATACCTTTTATCATAATATAACATTAAAAATTCCATAAAACCAACCATAATATATTCATTTATGCTTTACTTTTTTTATTAACTCTAACCTAGGATGGGTTTGGTTTTAACATAAAAGGGGTACCCAATAGAGAGGTAATTTTCTTCAATGGTCGTTTTTATTTTTTTCTTATAAAACCTTCTAAATTATTATTAATACATGATTATATTATAATATATATATATGTAATATACTAATATGTCTTTATGTTATGGTCATGACATAAAACCATCTCCAACCTCATCAGATGTGTTACAAAATCATCATGCATGTGTACGATAAACTACATCCTTGTGAATTGATCTCATTCATTTTGTTGTTACCACTTCTCATGGATTGGTATGATGATAGATATACAATATAAATATAATATTTATAACATAATTATATATAAAAATAACTTATATCATAAATACCAGTTTAATTTCTATTTCTTAGGAGATATAATAATGTTGTTTGTGAGTACTGTGATCTTCCGCCGCATGAAGCGATGTGATTAGTTTTCCATAATTCATTTCATCGAAGATAAAAAAGATATAGTAAATTAATATTTTTTATTAAAATTATTTAATTATGATATTGAATTATTTTATATAATTCATAAAATAAATTAATATATTTTATTTCATACATTTTCAATCACTGAAATATGATAATATAGTTCGTGTACATGGGGATCGCTGCCTTCAGAAACGATGAGGCTTTATAGTTTCATCACCACCCCATAGGGATGATATTTATTTTTATATTCAATGGTATAATAATTAAATTATCATATTATAATAATTTTTTAATGATAAAATACAAGATTACAGATTTCCATTATTATTGTTGAAAAAATTAAATGTCACTCATGTGTATGTTGGACCAACTGTCTACATGATTTTAAATTACCACATTTATAAAATCCTTATTAAATGATTTTAATTTAATTTATAATTTATTTACAAGTATGATAATTATTTTGGGGCTATTATTTGGATAATATGTTACCATTAAATGTGTTAGGGGTCTGAAAATAACAAATCAACAATTATTCAATAAACGAAGTGGTTATTACACGAATGCTAATTTAAACATGGAATGGTTTATAAGAGGGAAATAAATGGTAATAATTAAATCATATATTTCATGAAATATGTTATTTTGTTATATAACTACTTTTTATAAAACATATAATTTAATATAAATGATGATTGAATTTTTACGAAGGAGGTTGATACATAATGTAACGTATTTCAAGCCTGTATTTTATTTCTGGAAGACATTTTGAAATGCACAAATCATTAAATTTTTGGATTGTATATAAATTTAATTTGAAATGTAATAATGTAAATATATTTATTTTAATTATTTTAAAATTTTAATTTTATCATATTCTTTATTTGGGTTTATGATTCAAAATATTAACAAATTAGTAAGAGGATTTAATCTAGCATTTATTTTCTGCGAGACAGTTTCCATATTCAAAAAATATATTTTTTTATGGTGTATATAATAACAATTAATGTATTTTTTATTATAATATATAAAAAATGTATATTTACTTATAATTTTAAGACTTCTCTTTCTTGGGGTCTACTATTCAAATGATACCAAAGCATTAAGATATTTTTTCACAAATCTTTTTCTTTGGGACATAAGTTATATTATTAACTTGTTATCTTAGAATTGGAGTATATATTACACCTATGACATATTAATTCATTAATATCTTTAATTTAAATATATTCTATCTTATAATTAATTTTATTAATTTATAGTGATTTTAATTAAATTATAACAACACAGGAAGAGTTTTATTTTACATTCACATAATTTTTTAGAATTTTTGTTTATTATTATTCGAATGATTAAATTCTCGGATGTATTGTAAAATCCAAGTACTTATATTTTTTTCATTCAGGATTTTAATTGATAAATTAATTATAAATGTATAATTAAATAAGTGATATTAATATTAATTATATTATCTATAATAATATATTATTAACCCCATATATAAATGTATAAATAAATTTCATATATTATAATATTGAAAATATTATATATTTATATATAATGAACTCATAAATAAATCATTTGTTTATTATAAATTATGTGTGTTATTTTGGTGACAAATATAATCTTATTTATAATTTTCATATTAAAAAATGATTTAAAATAACATTTATTTTCATATAAATACAATTATAAATATTTTTTCCCTTATGTGTTTAATATAAATTTTTTAGACCTTATTTAATTTTTCAACATGTTAAAAAATATATTATAATCATAAAATAAGTAATTTTTAGATAAATAATTATTTTTATTAAAAATTGGATTTCATATATTTTAAAAAAAATTAATGTAAAATAAATTTCAATTTTAATTCCACAAATTTAAAAAAGTTGGGCTGATTTTTTTGAGATTTTTATAAAATTGATGAATTTTTTTGTAAATAGTAATATATGATAATTTACAATAATTAACAAATACATGATTTGTTGAGTTATATTTGATATACGGTAAATGTATGCCCATTATCTCAAACTATAGTTCATTATTCTAATATATGTAGTGATAATTATGAAACTATTCATAGTCTTCACCCAATATAATGTAATAAATATTAAAACAAAAAAATTGCCCCTCTCCTCCACTATAAAAATTATGTATGAATGCCTCTTCTCCACCGACATAAAATCCTTTTAGATAGTTCAATATATTCTCAATTACCAAAAATATCCTCAAACACACATCTAAGATATATTTTACTCACCACAAGGAAAAAACCAACTTATAAATAGGTGTAATCAAGGAGAAGAATTCAAGATGTAAAATCCTATACCATTTAATTTTCTTTTTCTTTTAATTTATATAATTTTAATATTATCTCTTCACCAAACTATACAAAATTGACATTAAAACAAAATTATATTATATATAATGGAATTCTATTTTGGTTAAGTAAGTGTTCTTCATCAAACTCAATATCCTCCCCAATTCATTCTAAAAATGAGAATATCATCAATGATGTGTTGATTTACTGCCACCATGGATGATACACATTCATTATCCATTGAATACATTATTGATGGTCAGAAAACCATTATTATTATTTAATCCAATTTTATTATACATATTATAATTAATATAATGTTATAGAGAAAATATATAGACCTGATATTAAATAAAATTATATGATTATGTGAGGCTCGTCCAAATCTCCAAAATAATTTAAATCATTATCAGTAAATAATTTCCTAATGAATAATCATTTTATTAGAAAAAATATGATATATGGTATCATTAAAAATTATGGAATCATATTAAAACATATCATTCCACTTATGGAGTTTTTCATCATTTAAAATAAAAATCTATTATATGCTGATTATTTTTTTAGGAAAAGAACACATAAGAAACAATAAGAATAACAATATATTATTAACAAATGTGTGGAATGTTTTTATAATTGGTTTATATATGGTAGTATAAACTGATTTATAGTTGTTTAATAGATTAATGACATTATTTAAACCATTGTAGAATATTTTTGAACATTATTGATGTAATAAAGAAACAAGGTATAAAACATTTCTTTAATATTCTTCTTCTGTATTTATATTTTAAAAAAACTAAGAAGTATAGCTTTTATGATGAAAGTGTTCATTTTTTATGATTATGATTTTGTTCATGGGAATTGTTAATAATAAATGTGGGACCTATATCTCCCCATAATTAATTGAGTTAGTTTATGTAGGAGGTCAATCATATGGTTACTCTAAGTGTAACTATGATGGGTATACCATAAGGTAGTTGTGAGAGCCACATCATAAGGTATCCTTGAGGGTATCTTTTTAAGGTATATGTAAGAGTTAAAAATCGTATGGTAGTTGTGATGGTTTCAATCATAAGTATGTAATTCCCCAAGATACCATTATGATATTTTTTTCTATGTTTTATGGAAAGATTATTTTTCCAAAAAGTAAATATTCTATACTTAATGGGTGAGAATTACATATTTTTGAAAATGATATCATATGTATTTATATTAATGAAATATTTATTTATCATATTTTTAGGTCCTAAACTTATATTTTTTCACTCATCCCATGTTTTAAAATGTTTTTCTTATAGTTTATTGATCGGTAAGTGAAATGAATAAGAAAATATAGATATCTAAATAATTCATGTTCAAATAAAAACACATCTATTATAGATGAAATGAAAATTATTTTAGAAGTATCCACAGTTTATTATTATGGGTTTTCATGTATGGTTTATGACCCAATTCAATAAAACTCTAATATGAATAGATCTTTTGGAATTTAAAATGTGTATTTTAGATAATTTTACATGATTATGTTATGTATAAGGTCATGTTCTTATAGATGTTACCATAACATTATTTAGATATGTTTATGCGTTATGATGATATAACTAGAATACCCTAAATTATTTTTACTCTATAGTATATTTAAATTCCATATAATTTGATTATTACTATGTATATTTATCTATGATATATCTGTTCATGATGGTTTTCAACATAAGACGTATGGAAACTAAAATATGAAGGCATTGAAAAGAAGATATCAATCTGAATCCACCGCCCAAAATGGTGGGAAAATGAACCAAGTTATTTTTGAAATTGATTTCATAGTCTACACATTCTATAAAATTCACATGAATACATATAAAAAATAACCGTAACTTCTATAAAATACCATGTTGATAGTGGAACACTTTATGGGGAAACACCCACTAGATTTCATTGGATTTTCTAATCTAGTTACTACTAAAGGGTGAAATCAATCCATTAAAAATATATTTGATGACATGTGGTGTTTAGATAAAAAAATATTTTTTCTTTGTATTTGATATTTGGAAGGTGATACAGGGTAGCGGTGGTCAATGGTCAACAATATCAGAGATATTTAGTAGATAAATTCTTTATAGTGGGATTAATTTAAGAAAATATAACACAAAAATATATTTCCCAAGGTAGTTAGAAACTTCATTGAAATGAAATTACATTAATTGAATCACAAGGGATGATGTTTCAATGGGCGTGTATGAAGAAAACATTCCCCAATTGGAATGGAAGGCTCCCAATAATATTCTAGATAATGATATTAAAATGAATCAATTTTTACATAGGATTTAATCAATGAAACCATAGGGTTTTCCCTCAAATTAATTCCAAGTACATGAGAGACATGTTTGATCTACTTAGTGGGTAGAAATGGTGTTTTATGACGACCATATTTACATTGAAAACAAGAGAAACAAATGGTCCCAATGTAAATAAATAGGTATCAATAAATCAAATAAATATTAAAGTATTAATGCTCAATTTCCATTGTGTGGAAAGTGTGGTAAAAATAACATTGGATAATTCAATAAATAATAAGTGATTTGTTTCTGATGTCATAAGGTTATACATGTGTCCTAAAAATTAAATTAAAACAATCATATTGTTTTGATGTTTAATTATTATAAACAAACTATAATCTGTCTCAACTATGGTGAGATGGGTTATTGGGAAAATACCTTCCCAAATAATGATATGGATGATGGGAAGAATCTATATTATAAGTAGAAAGGTGCAATGAATTCCTTTGAGAATATTTCAATAGATGTTGAGCTATCCAATGATGTGGTATCACGTACTTTTTTTTATTTGTTTAATGTCGTATTTCATAGGGCGTCCACAAAATTCATTATATCTGATGAATATTCAAGTAAATTAAAAATTTCAGGTAATGAAATTTTATCATAACATATAGTTAAAACATTCTGGTGAAATATTAATGAACAATTTTATTATATGAATCTTGATGTTTGTTGTATGTGGAAATGCATTACCTACAAACATTGTAGATTTTCCCGTAGTGGAGTTTTATGTAATTATTGGTATGGATTGGATATATGATTACCATGAAAAGATTGATTATAGAGGGATGGAATATTTTCTAGAAACATTTTCAAATTTCAAACAAGAATAAGCCTTTATAATTGATAAAATTATAGGAATCTGAAAATCCATTAAAAATATAAGTGAAAGCTATCTACCACATATTTTTGAAAACAAGGGAACTATTTATATTATTTCCATTCCAATGGTAAATATATACCTGAATTTTTTTCATTATGAGTTTCCTTCTATAATACATGACTGATATGTTGAATTAAATATTGTATATGTTCCTGATGCTAATCCAATTCCAAAACAACCTTACCTAATGGGTTGATCAAAACATCTAGAATTGAAAATGTAGTTTCATGTGTTTCCTGAAAAAATGTTCATTCATCTTTTAAAATCACCACGGGATGATCCTATTTTTTCATTCAAAAATATATGGTTTCATTAGACTCCTTATTTATTATATTTCCTTATAAAAACATTACAATAAATAACAGGCATCCATTGAATCATAGGGATAACGTTTTTTATCATCTCTAGGGAGCTCAGAATTTTCCAATGGTTGATTTGGGTTCCTTCTACCATTATATGAAGTTGAATGAGGAAGAAATTCTTCAATTATAATTCTGTACTATTTATTGGGATTATGAGTTTTTTCATGCCCTTTGGTTGGAAAAATTCACCTTCTATAATTATGGATTTTAAGAATAAAATCCCACATGAATATTTTGATGTCTTTTTTTATTCAATATATTTTTCATTATTCAAAATATAATGAGGATCATGAAATAAAAATAATGATTTTCACTCAAAAACATAAAGAATAGAAGTTATAATGGAAAATTAGGAAATTTTATTTTTGGTTGGAACATATTCTATTTCCTGGGAATATATTTAATAAAGAGGTCATAATAGTTGATCCAAAAAAAGTTGAGGATAAATTGAAAATACATAAAAACCATAATGAAATTCATAGAACTCTAGCATTTATGAGCTATTATTGGTGGGTTTTTAAAATCAATACATGATTATCTTTCTGGAATACTCTGTTTACAAAAAAGGGATTAAATATATTTGGATAGAATAATGTGATGTTTTTTAGGAATAGAAGTGGGTATTTGTGAATGCTCTAGTTTGGACCTACATTCCTAAAATGGTGTTTTTTAATCTATAGTGATTCTATATTGAAGTTAATTGGTAATTTTCTAATATAGTATGATCTATTAATTTTTTTTGATCCATGATAAATGAAACCTCAGTAATTGTATTATCCCACACATGATTTGAAATTATGTGTTTCTATTTTTCCATTAAAAATTTTGGCACAAAAAATATAGGGATAAAAATTAGAATGATATATTGACCATAAAAATTTGTATTAAATATTACTATTATGTAATTGAATATCATGAAATTAATATTGATGGAAATGATAAAAATAATTATTGAATGGTCAATTACATTCTTATAAAATCAAACAATGTGGGATATGATTTGATTCAAAATTATCACTTTACATTAACCATGTAACATTTAGAATGTCTCACTTAGGTTAATGATTTGAGGATTTTTGGATTAGATTTTGTTATTCTAGTAAATTCCCCTATTTTTTCATGTGTATGTTTATTCTTCCCTCTCAAGTTGAATTAGGAAAGCACATAATAGAGATAGTGAGTTATAGAAAAATGTATAATTCATTATGAATGGTACATTTCTATAATTTAATGTTGATAATGAATGTTTATTAAGATGTAGAAAAAGATTATGTGTTTCTTGTGATTCCAATTATAAGAATGAATTATTATTTGATGATCATAATTCTCATTTTGATGTTCATCCTAGAATCATTATGATGTACAAATACCATGGGAGGTATTACAGGTGGGATGAAATGAAAATACATATTCAAAATTTTACCATGAAATGCTTGACATGTCACAAGGATAAATATGAGTGAAAAATACAAAAGGGAACACTTCAGAAATTTCTAATTCTAGGATGGAAATTCGATAACATATTTTTGGAATTTTTTGTTGGAAGAAAAAAGATAAGAAAATTTTAAAAATGTGATTTTTTTATTATTGACTGGATAAGAAAATATGAACATTTTCATCCTATTCAATATATTATGTCGTTAGATCTGATTTCTCAACTGTAACTCAAAATGATAGTTAGGTTACATGGTGTTATTCTATCCCTATTATGTGAAAATTATATCAAGTTCACATATATCTATTGTAATGGTTATCCTATGTCATTTCTAACTGAATTATATTACAACATAAAATTTCATCCTCAATCTGATGAACAATCAGTAAAAACTATTCATACATTAGAGGATATTAATCGATATTATTTAATGTATTTCTATGAAATTATGGATCAACATATTTTATCAGCTGAGTTTTCTTATGACAATAGATTTCATTCTAGTACACATATGCAGAATAGTTAAGCACTGTATAGAAAGAAGTTTTGAAGTCAATAATTTTGGGATGAGGTATAGGAAGTGTTGTTGATGGGAAAAAAATTAATAGAGTACGTGGCTGAGATTGTGATGATAATCTTGCAATGTATGATAGAAGATTTGATAAATTAGAAATGTTTGGTGGATAAAATGAGGAAATACATTAATTTCAAGGTAGGTGATCTTTTTTTCCATAATATACCTCCTAAAAAATGTTATGTGAATTTCTAGGAAAGGAAAGGTATGTACATACTTCGTTTCAACTTATTAAATACTAAATAAAGTTGGACCAGTTCCCTATCAATTATATTTACCTTATACTTAATCTCAAGTAAATTATTTTTTTGATGTATCGATATTAAGAAATTATAAACCATATTCATATCATGATTTGAGCCTAAATTTAGTTCAGTTGGAAGAGATCCAATTTAATATATAAAACCCATTTCAGATTCACATTCATAGAGAGAAAGTATTGTCGTGTATGTTAATTCACCAGGTTAGGGTTTTAAAAAGATACCACATGGTTAAAGAATAAACATGAGAATATTAAAATTATACGAGGGAATGGTATCCTCAATGGTTTAATAAGTTAAAGTAAATTTCAATGACAAGATTACAAAATCTTGGGGAGAATGTAAACACCTAATTAATTATAAAATATGTTTTTCTAATTAAATAATTATATTATAAAACCCATTATAAATGTATAATGCAATAAGTAATATTTATAGATCATAAAAAATATATACCAAAATAATAGGATCCCATATATGAATGTATTTATAAAATCCATGTAGTTTTGATGTGATGATATGAAATATTTAT
The DNA here is from genome assembly GCA_963277665.1 of Viscum album. Taxonomy (NCBI): domain Eukaryota; kingdom Viridiplantae; phylum Streptophyta; class Magnoliopsida; order Santalales; family Viscaceae; genus Viscum; species Viscum album. The sequence goes on from OY728128.1 coordinate 69,439,951, forward strand.
ATCATTGAATAAGTAATTAAATGTTCAGAAATTCTGTTGTTAATTTTATGAATCGTAAATTTTTTTTCATTTTTATTATTAATTTATTTATTTAATAGGAAATTTATTTCAATAAAAATAGACTCAATAATTATTATTTTCTTCTCCTATGATTATAATATGTTTTTATGATACCTTATTTAAATTTTCAATGTCTTATATCATAAATTATTATTTTAAAAATAATTTTTTTAATAAATGCTGATGTTAATTACTAAATAAATTTATTTAATTTAAGAAATTATTTTCGTAAAATTGTGTTCAATTTTGTGACTAATACTTATAAAAACATATTATGGATAATTTTTGGGATTTTTTGAAAGACATTTTATTTTTTTGTTAATAATAAAATGTATTAATTTATGGTATTTAACATATACATGATTTATTAATTCATAGATTGTGTATGGATGATTTAATCCCAAAATCTATCAATTTGAATATTATTTTAAAATATTTATTGATAATTCAAAAATATTCCCATTCATGGGCCAAAACAACAAACTAATGAATAAAAAAACAAACCCCCCATACTACAATATTAAAACCACCCCTAACCACGTATTCTCCTCGCAAAGGAAAGAGTTATAGCTAGTTTAATTTATACATATTTAACATACCAATAATATTCCCCACATCTAAGGAATGATGGCCTCACCAAAGTATAAAACATTGTGCTTTAAGGGTGTTCACAAGGGGATGAATTCAAGTGTTAAAAAAATATTTCATTTTATTCAAATTTCCTTTTACCTAATTTTATTACCATATTATCCCTTCACCACCCCTTATCCACGTGGAATGAAAAGACCAATTTCATAAATATACTGTATTTTTAACATGTTTATGGAAAAATTCACCATAGATCTCTTTTTTTGCTCCATATTATTCTAAAATTAAAACAACATCTGTGATGTGTCGATTTAACACCATCAATAATGAGACACCTTAATTTTCCATTAACTATTTCAAGAATTTTCAAAAAAAATTATTAATGTTATATAATATAATATTATACATAATATATGTTATTTAATATTTTGTGACAAATATATGAACATGATTTTAAATAAAATGATATCATTTGGTGATGGTCATAAAATATTTCATATTAAATAAAATTATTTCCATTAGTGTTTTATCTAATGAATCAACATCATTCAATGAATACACATATTGGATAATTTAACATTATTGATACATATTATCCCTTTTTTATTTCACTTATTTATTGTTTCATCCATTATAAATGATAATCCATTACAAAAATAATCCTTGAAACCTTGAAAAGAAATAAAAAATTATTATTAGTAAATGTTTGGAAATATGTTATCAGTACAAGAAAAATACTATATACCCATGTTTTATAACCATTATTATAACCCATAAATCCATTGGTATATCCAATACCAATATATTTATAATCCATGGTGTTGGGAGGCATCTGTATAGTACTATACACATGGTGATACCAAAACATGGGTATAGAACTCCTATACCTATGGTTCTCAAAATGATATTGTGTAAATTATAAAAGGAATTACCTATACCAATGGACTGAAAAAATGATAGGAATATTCCATTGAATAAAATAATCTATTTGGATTTGAAAACATCACTTCACACATATTGTTTAGGGGAAAATCCAATACCCTACATCCCAAATTATTTTCTTACAGTCAAAAAATAAATATTTTTATATATTTATTTAAAATTATTACTAAAGTATTTATTATTATTTTTGTTTTTATGAAATAAATAATGCTCTATCAAATAAAAATGGGTAGGTCAAACCAGGTTTATAGGTTCTTCCAAAGAAATATTTTTTCCCATGAAGCATATTTCTACATTTTGAAATAATGGTGGGTATATCCAAACATATACACATTGTTTTTCTAACCCACGGGTAGAAGTACATCCTTTGATGTTTTCCAACATGAAACATATTCCAATGGTTATTAAAAACCCCTCAGTTTATGGTTGACCTATACACACTATTTTTTGAAAACCATTAGTATTGGTCCATCCCCCAAAAAAATTTCCTCTAAAACCAGTACCCATGGTTCTCCAAAACACATAGGTATAGGGTGAACCTATACAAAATGTTTTTGTAAAACCATATGTAAATAATTTTTCCTAGTAGTGTATCATGTTTCCATATTGTGTATTATACAAATTTTTACGGTTTTAAAATAGATTAATAACACTCTTTAAACCATTATATTAGAGTTTTTTACTCGTTTGAAGTAAGATGAACCATTGGAAAGTTACTTTTCATTTAAAAATAATTATAAATATACATTTCTAAAAAAACCAAAAGTTATTTTTTATGATTCTAGTGTTTTGATATTAATAATATATTATGGTTCATTTATGTTGTTTATGAGGTAGGTTGGGACCTATACCTCAACTCCAAATTAATTGGGTGTAATTATGTTGGATGATGACTATACGGTATGTCCAAATGCAAATTCAATGATTAAACCATATGTTTTCAATGAGGGTTACATTAGAACATAGTTGTGAGGGCTAAAAATGATTTAACATTCATGAGGATAAAAACCTTATGAAATTTTCTAATTTACTTTTATGGTATTATTTAATTATTTTATGTTTTATGGAAATCTCATATATTCATGTAACATCCCACCTTTAATCATGTACATACAATTTTAATTTTTTTGTCTAATTCCTTAAAGAATCTGAGGGCATGCATCGGCGAACAACATTATGGGTCTCAGGAAGCCTTTAAAATAATTTAAATAATTACAGTTGTTTTATGAAAAATTTTTAATCATGCATTAGCGCTGTGTTCGGTATTAAAATAATTATTATTGGATTCAAAAGAAATAAGAAGAGATGTAATGAAATTGAAATGAAATAAAGTAGGGATAAAAATAACTTTAGAAATAAAATACAATATGGATTACTAGAAACGTAAAAATAATTAAAATGATATATATCCATTTTTTATTATTTTTAAACCTTTTTTACATACATTTCATAGTATTTTATTTTCACTTAATTTTCCCTTTTTCTTTTATTTTAGTTTTTCATTTATTTTTTTATTTTTTTTTATTTTTTTTCATTATTTCTTTTTTCTCTCTCCTCTCTTCCTCCCCTTCCTCTCACACTGCCCCTCCCCTTCTCCCAAGGTAGCGCACCACAATACTCCCACATTGGATAACCGATGTACCTTTATTATTCATTCGTTTTCTCTTCTATCATGTGCGTTTTAAACATTATGTCAAGGTTATCTTTTCACATTTGGAATCATAGAGTTTTGTTGTGTATCCTTATCGTAGATCGTTATTGAATGATTTTAACCCATTTTGAGTTTATTCTAAAATAATATGTTTTATTTTGATTTAGTACAACTATAATGTTAATACAGATCATAGAATCAACTATGAAAATAAGTTAGGCAGTCTATACACATTCCCTTAGATTCATTGCAATTTAAAAAATGCACAGTTTTATCATTCATCAGTGCGGACCGATATTTTACAATTTCACCCACTCCTTTTAAATTAATTTTTTTCCATAATTATGGACAACATATTTTTCATATATTAATTTTTTTAAATTGTTGAATAGTGAGTAGACTTCTTTTAGGGAGTGCAGACATGGTCAGTATAAATTTTTTTTTCCCGAATATTTAATTTATTTGACTACATGTGTTGCGCATCCAATTTTCATTATGCCTAATCTAAATAATTAATGTAGATTAATTATAGACATTGAATTGTAGGATAATTGGTGGTTTTTTTTGTTTTGAATTATATATTTATGATATAGTGGATTTATCTACTTATGATGATACTGTATCTTTCAATGTAATTTTTTTATTCGCCAATGTTAAATTAAAACCTTTTTTTACAAGTGTTTATGATTACATTTTAAACATGAATTACATATGAATATTAGGTCATATATGCTACTGTGAAGTTTTAATTAAATTATAGGTGGGGATTGATGTTTGGTCCCATATCAAGGGCTATTCTTAGAAACTATATTCTTGACTTATAATGGCATAGACCTCTCCAGTCCATTACATTGTGAAAATGCGGTGTTAAAGGTGTTCTTGGAGGATATGGTGACTTGGAGGTGTGTTGGGTGGGTCTTTTAAGGAAAAATAAAGGGCAATAGCTTTTGCACAGTTAGTGCATGGTTTGTCTAAAACTTGTGGCCAAACTGTGAGAGGTTGGTCTTGGACATAGTCTCTAACCCATGGTTAGTGCACGATTTGTCTAACCATGTGGTCAAACCATTCGAGGAGTGTTTGATGATGTAGAAGAGACCACACGGTTAGCGCATGGATTTTCTAACCGTGCAAGAAAACTTTGTGGGCACTTAAATTAGATCCTAAAATTGTGGATCTCAACTGTTTCACCTCTAACATTCCAGTTTAAGCTTCTAAGCAGCCATAACTTGGGATTAGCCTTCCTTTAATGTAGGAGAACCTCTCCCAAGCATTTTGTAAGCAATTCGAGGGATTCTCTTGGAAAATCAAAGCCAGTTTCTTGAGGAATGTGATCGTTCCCTTTTGGTTTCTTAGATATTCTTAGATCTAATACCTATCTTCTCTCGGTTTCATAGATCTATACCTATTATGAGTTGATCTATGTGTTTGGATGCCAATTATAGTGAGATTTGGTCTTGATCATTATAGGAGAAGAGATCTAACGAGGAATCATGGAGTATCAACCGGGCTTTCTTGTGTGTTCTTCGTTTGGTTGGGTTTTCATTAAAAACTTTCGTTGTAGGGGATTATTTGCTTCTATTTATTTTATATGCAACTATATTTTTAGCATGTTTAATCACACTGGATGACAATGAAATTAACATAATAAATATTTTGAACCGGATAATGAAATTGTATCGGCTGTATGATATTGCCTCTTGTTTTTCTAGATAGTGTGATTTCTATGCTTGATTTGATTTTCTTTTTTTCATGATGGAATTAGTAAAGAACAGAAATCGGTATTAATTGATAATTGTTTGGCTAATAATAAAGATGCATGAAAACAAAACCGGTACCTGTGGTAATTTGATTTTAGTCAAATTTTCGTTGTATGGATGTTTAATAATTTTTCATAACTTACTGGATTGGATTCCCGATGTTGGAACAAACAGATTGTAAATCTGTTAATTCAAGATGGATTAAAGAATTTTATTGTTTGAAAATTCCATGAAGGGTTCTGAGTTACCCTATTGATTGTTGAAGGGCCATAGACCAATTGATGTGATGGTTGTTTTTCCTGCTGCATGTGTTGAGACGTGACCCTGGAGGGGTGTTGTGATATGTGGGGGCATAGAGGCATTTTGGTTGTGGCAGTGGATGATGCCTAGAATGGAAAGTTGCATCGGTTTATGCATGTGGGTGTCAGGAAGCACACCACAGATGATGGAATGATATGGATGTGATTGTTGGATGCTTGCTGTTTCTTTTGATTGATTTCCTTCTTTACTTTTCCCCACTGCTCAAGGCAGCTGGTCTTTCTTACCCTTCTTCCGACAAAGGCAAAGATGCACAAGGTATGCCACGTGATTTTCGTATTAATCTTCCCCATGTAGGATGGGTGTACGCTCTTGCTATAGGATATAGAGACTCTACGGGTAGTACATCTACTCACCATGCTGATTCCCTTATTTTAGATGCATAAAATGCTTTTCTAGAATGCCTGTGAATATGGGAAAGTGTTTCTATAATGAATTTTTGAATAAATGGTGTTAACCCATTGGGATGGAGTTGCTGGAACATAATGATGAGGTTGTAATATTTTGAAGGAACAGTTGACTTTGGGTGTGATGCTAATGAAACATAATGTGGAATTGTTCATTGTTAATTAATTTTTAATGAATTAATCCACGTAAAGTGAAGATGATAAAAAGGGAATGTTGTAATATAATAATGTTCATTAAATGGTTGTGTGCTTATAGGATAACTAGTCTTAGAAGTTCCGTCCTGGAGTCTGAGAGACGTTTTCTGTAGTTGTGTCTAAGAATAGGTTATGCCCATAGTGTGGATGTGAGTTATAGTTTATTTTGTACTTTTTGTGCTTCTATATGCTACTCCACCCTGTCATTAAGGTAAACTGACACCCTAGGGATTATGAGCCCTAAGGGGTGTTTTCCTCAAAATTCTGGTGGGAGGCTGAATGGCTGACTACCCCCTTTGGCCCCACTCTCTTCTCTTGGTAGATACTTGTGCCGTTTGGCACAACAGTTAGTTTTCCCCATATATGTGTTTAGAGGGATGAAATTGGTTTTTTTATTCACACACATATATTATGGATATCGTATCCTATGGACTACTATAATTGTAATTTGTACATGCATTGATGGATTGACGATCATTACTCGGTGTATGGGTTGTGATGGCTTGAGGTATAATACCCAATATATGATACATGTTATACAAGCTGTGGTGGATCCCAGAAACTAACTGGTTACTTTTGGTTGTGAGGATGGTGTGGTGGTTCGCCCAAGTGTCTACGGGAAAGCCTTTGTGGTGCACGAGGTGCAGATTGTGGTGCATCACCTCGATGTCTGCGGGAATTCAATTTTGGAGAGAGAATCTTAGGACGTGCGACATTGGGGAAAAAAATAAAATAGTGGGGATGTAATAGAGGGGAAACCTTGATATTCATTTATATATTCTATATTCTTTTATGCGTTACTTGGTGAGAGTATCCATGGAAAGGTTGGGAACATAGAATACATGTTTAGGTGATGAGTTAGTTTCACTTGTTGTTCACTGTGTTTTAGCATGCTTTCTTTACTTTTTCACGAGAGGCATCAGGGAGGATCCTACTAAGTGTACTTCTATACTCATCATATGTATATTTAAACGTTTTTTCATGTCACTTGGATCAGGTTGGAGATTAAGCTAGTTTTTACTAACTTCGGGTTGTAGGAGATGTTCGGGCTTTTAGTTGCAGCTGTTTTACTTTCTTTTGGGTACTTTTAGTTTTTCTCCATTTAGTTGTAGTACTTTTTCATGAAATTATTTATGTACAAGGGTTTCTTTTATATTTCCAGTTCTGAGTTATAATTTATTAATGTGTATCTTATCTCTGACTTCTACATGAGTTCTCTTAGAGGGTAACGCCTCCCATTTGTGGGTTACTATATCCTCGGTGCTAGTAACCAACCCAGGGCCTACTAGGGGCGAGACTCCAGGGTCATTTTCTCCCTTCTCACATTGCTGGAAGAGGAGGGGTACTATTTGTGGTGAGGGGGTTGTGACAGAGTGGTATCATATGTCATGTTGAGGGATAGGATGGAGCTTGGAGTTAAGCACAGGTGTGGTAGCATGGGTTGGTAGGGAAATGGTGCCATTCATGTTTATCAAGTGAGTTAAAAAATGGAGACCAGATAAGACATAGGAATTTAGGTCCCCCTATGATATGATGTACGAACCTTTAAGTTTACAATGGCTAATAAACAAGGTGATACTAGTTTCCGGGTAGAGACCTAGGAAAGTATCATGCATCCTTCGTCTTTTTCCATGTGTTTGAATGGGTAGACATCGGGATAAATTAACCTAAAATTAATAAAAGAATAACATTAACTAATTAATGTTGAGACTTCCATATTATAGGTTTTGGAGCTCTAACGGTTTTTTATTTTACAGTTATGGCTCCACGTTGACTTCCTGATCAGGTTTGCGTAGAAAATGTCCAGCAGGCTGTTCCATCAGTTCGACACATGGTAGAGGTTGACGACGATGACACATGGAGGAAGGCACTCCGAGAGTTTCAGCGCCAGAGTCTGCAGAAGTATGAGTGCTCTGTTTCAGATGCAGTCACGGAAGACTGGTTAGAAGAGGTAGAGATAGGATTTAGTTTGATCCGTGCTTGGAAGGATTACATGGTGTCCTTAGCTATGATGATAATACGTGGAGTAGTGAGACAGTGGTTGTTCCTCTTCCTTGAGGGACCATGGGGAATCAGCTATCTCATGGGAGGAGTTATGAGACAAGTTTTGAGTCGAGTTCCATTCTTTGACTGCGAAGGCGTTCAGTCACCATGTGCTTTTTATACTTCGAAAGGGGATCTCTACTGTTCGAGAGTTTGGAATTCGTTTCAGGATCCTTTTACGATATTCTTCAGACCGATTACCAGATCAGGAGGCTAGGGCGAGGCATCTCGATGAGTATTTGCATCCAGAGATCCAGCACTAGGTCACCCCATTTATGCTGAAGACATATCTTGATGTGGTGGCGAGGGAAGAGGTCATCAAGAAGAATTTGTCCAGGATAGGATCATCACGAGAGGAGGATCGTCAGGATCCCTCATGAAGCTGAGTTGTGGTCCAAGGATCCCATTTTTTTGGGTAGAAGAGTATCTGTTCAGCCGGGGTTAGGTCCCAGCCCTTCCCATCTCGTTTCTCCTGAGGCAACAACTCTCAGGCCTATACCAAGGGTTCATGTGCATTTTTTCCTGTGGTTGTCTTGTTCATTAGTAGCGGGAGTTCCCAACCTTTTAGAGTGGTCATTGGGCACTGGGCTCTATGCTCTTGGTTTTTCCGTTGAGTTATATCTAGATGAGGCATCAACAGCCTATTGCACTAGCTTTAGATCAGCAGAGGGTAGACGGGGAAATCAAAGGATAGCCCCATGAGGCTCCCCGTCCTCAGAGAGAAGAGCGCGACCATGGTGGTGGTCGTTATCAGGGTAAGAGTGGTTGTGGAGTAGGTCATGGTCAGCTTCTTTCCCTAGCATTGCCAGCACCAGGTGAGCCATATGTCATTTGAGGTACCCTATACTTATTTCCTACCTTTTTGTATGCATTGTTTGATTCAGGAGTGAAACACTCCGTCATATCACCTACCCTTGTCCATGCTTTGAGACTTGATGTAGAGAGGCTTCCAATGCCCTTGGCGTTGACTACAAAAGTTGGAGGTCGAGCCGACTTGTATTAAGGATTTAGATATTGTGAGATAGTGTTGGGGAAACACCACTCATGGTGATATTTCCTATGTTTATGAATACAACCACATGTTATCATCCTAGGCATGGATTAGTTGTATTCGGTGTAGGATATCATGGATTGGTTCAGGAAGAAGTTCATTTTTATTGGAGTGGATGGAGAACAAGTGGTGTTTTTTGGTGAGAGAGATCCTTGAATGGGTCATAGACATGTCCCATCATTATCATTCATAATGACTGAGATAATTTTGAGTTCATCAAAGGTTTAGCAATTGGCATTTCCTAGGGTCGTAAAGGAGTACCCTGATGTCTTTCCAGAAGAGGTTGTACCATTACCCCCTCGACGAGAGATCGAGTTTGGGATCGAGCTACAACGAGGATATTCTTCTATTTCTATGTCTCCATATAGGATGGCGCCTTCTGAGTTGTGAGAGCTGCGTATATAGCTTGATGGTCTGTTATAGTGCGGTTTTGTTCGGCCATGTGTGTCACTGTGGGGTGCACTAGTTTTGTTCATGAAGAATTCTGATGTAAGTTTGCAGTTGTCTGTCGATTATCATCTCTTGAACAAAGTGACAATAAAGAATTGATATCTTATTCCACAGATTGACGATTTATTCGATAAACTGATGGGTGAATGTTGGTTCTCAATTATTTACCTGCGGTCAAGATATCATCATATGCGTGTGAAGGGTGATGATATTCCGAAGACTGGTTTCCATTGTCGTCATGGGCATTATGAGTTTGTTGTAATTCTGTTCGGTGTGAAGAATGCTCTAGTTTTATTCATGGGATTGATGAATGTTGTGTTCTGTTCGTTCTGGTACAATTGTGTGGTAGTTTTCATCGACTACATTCTTTTGTACTCCAATTCTGATGAGGAGCATGTGTGGCATCTTCAAGCCGTTTTGGGAGTTCTTCATCGACAGTGGATGTTTGGGAAGTTGTCGAACTGTGATATTTGGACTCGATAAGTCTGTTTCATGGGGTATGTTGTGTCCCATCAGGGAGTTGTTGTGGATCCATTGAAAAAAGAAGCCGTTGTTTCTTGGGCATCCACCAATACAGTTTCAGAGGTGTGAATTTTCCTTCGTCTCGCAGGCTACTATCGGAGGTTCGTATCCAATTTCTCACGATTTGAACTCCTATAACAGCTTTGACAATGAAGGATCAAGCATTCATGTGGAATGATCAGTGCCAGACAGCTTCCGATTATCTAAATGTGAAGTTAGTAAGTGCTTTATTCCTTTAACTTCCTGCTGACAGAGTTCAGTTTGATGTTTTCTACGATGCTTCACATCTGGGTTTAGGTTGTGTTCTCATGTATTAGAGGTCAGTTGTTTCTTATGGGTATCGACAGTCACATCCACATGAACGCAACTATTCCACCCATGATCTTGAGTTGGTAGCTATGGTGTTTTCCCTGAAGTTGTGGAGACATTACCACACTGGTGAGCACTTTGTGGTTTTCACTGATCATAAGAGTTTGAGATATGTTTCCTCCAAGATTGACATGAACATGCGACAACGTCGGTGGATGGAGTTATTGCAGGAATACAACTTCGAAATATCGTATACACTTGGAAAGGGGAATTTTGTAGCTGATGCACTGAGTCGAAAGTCACATAGTGATGTTGTGCATGAATCCAGTGATTCTTGGAGTGTAATGGAAGAACTACCAACATTAAATCTTGATATGGGAGAAGTTGAGGGTAGAGGTTGTCTTTTTTAGATGATGGAACTATCATCCCTAGTGTAAGAAGGTGGAAGAGTCCCAGTTGGGGGATCATGAGGTGGAGGTCTGGAGAGACCAAGTTATTTGTGGCGAAGCCCCTGATGGTTGGTCTGAGGATGAACAACACCGAGTATTGTATCATGGAAGGCTTTTTTCCCTTTAAGATTCATGATATAGTTCCCTTGAGTGTTATATAGTTCTCCCTTAGCATTACATCCTGGTGTGACAAGGATGTACTGATCATTGAGGAGTCAGTTTCAGCTGCCCAGGCTGAAGCGTGCGGTTGCGGAGTTTGTGTCTCAATGTTTAGTCTGGGAGATGGTGAAGTCCAAACACTGTGTTCCTGGTGGTCTTCACCAGCCATTAGAGATTCCTCAGTGTAAGTGGGAGTACATCTCAATGGACTTCGTAACTAGTTTACGTCGAGCTCTGGGAGGACATGATGCTATTTGGGTTGTAATGGATCTTTTAACAAAATCGGACCACTTTATAGAAATCAAGGAGTCAAGCTCTATAGAAGTTTTGTCGAGGCAGTATATAGAGGATGTGGAGAGACTTCGTGGAGTCCCTTGGATGATCATTTCTGATCGAGATCCTCATATTACCTCGAGAGTGTGGAGAGGTCTCCAACATGCTTTCTGTTCTCAACGATACCTTAGCACTGCTTTTCATCCTCAAACAGATGGCCAGATAGAGCGAACGATCCAAACTCTTGAAGAAATGTAATGCTCGTGTGTTCTTGATTTCATTGGTTTATGGATGAGGCACTTACCCTCAACGGAGTTTCCATACAATAATAGTATTCACTCCACCATCGGTATGGCCCCATTTTAATCCTAGGTTGGTCGGCCTTACCGTTTTCCGTTGTGCTGGAAAGGTGTAGGAGGGTCAGCAATTCTCATAACGGAACTAGTGCAGAATAAAAAATAGATGGTTCAGGTGATTCGTGATAGAATGAAGACAACACAATATTGTCAGAAATGATCTGCCGATCAGAGAAGAAGACCCTTAGTCTTTAATGTTGGGAGTCATGTGTTTCTGAAGGTGACTCCTCGTCATGGTCAGCGAAGGTTTGGTCAGGGAATTGAGCTTTATCCCTGGTTCATTGGCCCATTCGAGGTGTTAAATAGTGTTGGAGATGTGGCGTATTGAGTAGCACTTCCCCCTCAGATGAGTTGAATACATGATGTTTTCCATGTATCACAGCTTCGTCATTATCTTCATGACAACTCTCACATCATCTATTGGGGAGAGATCAATGTTGATGATGATGAAACCTTTGAGGAGTTGCCTATAGAGATCCAAGACTGCATGGAGATGTAGTTCTGTAGGAATTTTGTTCCTTTAGTTTGTGTCTTGTGGCGACACTGTGTCTTAGAGGAGAGTACCTTGGAATGTGAGTCACATACACATGCTTAGTACCCAGAGTTTTTTGATTATTAAATCTTTCATGTATGGTCATAACTTTTGGGGTTATGAAACATTCATGTTTATGTGATGTCTCCCTTTGTTTCTTTTGCGGCTTGCTCTCTTTTGAGAGGTATCATGTTGAGTGGTTGTTCAGACCCTATTTCTTTTTCACATTATGTGGGTTTTGGATTCTCGAGGATGAGAATGTATTGAGAGGTATCTGATGTAATGGCTCAGACCTCTCTAGTTCATTACATTGTGAAAATGCGGTGATAGAGGTGCTCTGGGATGTTAAGGTGACTTGGGGGTGCGTTGGGTGATTCTTTTATGGAAGACTAAAGGGAAATAGATTTTTTTGGGCGGTGCACAGTTTTTCTAAACTGTGTGGCCAAACTGGGCGAGGTTGGTCTTGGAGACATTTGCTAATGCATGGTTTGTGCACGGTTTCATTAACTGTGCGGTCTAACCCTGCGAGGAGTGTTTGATGAGGTAGTAGCGACTGCATGGTTAGTGCACGGTTTGTCTAACAGTGCGAGCAAACAGTGAGGGTACTTAAATTAGATCCTAAAATTGTGTATCTCAACCGTTTCACCTCTATCATTCCTGTTTAAGTTCTTAAGAAGCCATAACTCGAGATTACCCATACTTTAAGGTAGGAGAACCTCTCCCAAGTGTTTTGGAAGCGGTTTGAGGGCTTCTCTTGGTGAATCGAAGCTAGTTTCTTGAGGTATGTGATCATTATCATTTGGTTTCTTAGATCTACGTAGATCAATTCCCCTTCTTCTCTTGGTTTCATAGATCTATGCCCATTATGTGTAAATCTACGTGTGTGGATTCCAATTATAATGAGATTTGGTCTCGATCTTTCTAGGAGAAGAGATATAAGGATTATTCTTGGAGTATCAACCCACCTTTCGTGTGCGTTCTTAGTTTGTTGTTGTTTTAGTCAAAACCCTTAGAGGTAGGGGATTCATTTCTTATCTTTACTTTATGTGAAACTGTATTGTTAGCATGTTTAATCCCACATGATGTCAATGGAATTTACATAATAAATATTTTGAACCGGATAATGAAATTGTATCAACCGTATGATATTCCATCTTGTTTTGATAGATAGTGTGATATCTATGCTTGCTTTGCATAGCTATTTTTCTTGATGGAATCAGTAATGAACTTAAACCGGGATTAATTGGTAATTATTTGGCTAATGATAAAGAGGTAAGAAAATGGAACTTGTTCTTGTGGTAAATTGATGTTATTCAAATTGGTGTAGTAAGCATGTTTAATCATTTTTGATAGCTTACTGGATAGGTTTCATGATGTTGGAACCAACTTATTATAAAAATTTTAATTCAAGATGGATTAAATAATTTTATTTCTTGATAATTCATTTGAAGTGTTCTAAGTTACCCTCTTGATTTTTGAAGGGCCATGTCACGAACCAAATCTGATCGCTATCGAAACTGGCACCAAACCTATCCCATGACAAGTCCCGAAGGGTGTTTCCAATCCAAATGGTCTGGAATGAGTGCCTATGAATCATAAAATTATAATTGGGAACTATTTATCCACGTTTATAAATATAAAACAGCAAATAAATCCAATAAAACAAATCTGGATTTTTCAAACCAAACAATGTTTTACAAAAAATTCGAACTGAATTACATAGTCTAAAACAACTCAACATGACTACAACAAAGGTACCAAACAAAAACTGAATAGCCCAAGAACCTCATCATGGAAAGAGGCATCTCCCTCAAACCATCTCCACAACACTTCATCATGAATGAATGCTGAAAACCAGAACTGTTGGCACAAAAGTCATACCCATACCTACGACAACAAAAATAACCAAGTATACATACACCCAAGGTTGTAAGTAGTGTGTGAACCAATTCCCAGTAGGATACCACCAATAATACATTCCATGTGATAAACATTCAAAGAATAAAATCATCAAAGTTTTCACAAAAATGTAATTTATAGTTACAATTTCTAAAAGATGCAAAATAAAAAAAACCAGTTTTCAAGTGGGCTCATTTAAAGAATCGAAAATTTTAAAATAAATTCAAAAGCAACTGATTTTTTCATCAAAATATACCATATGGTGACAGTTTGTATAAAGGATCTAATGAGAACTGGAAATAGTAAATAACCCCTAGGCACTATCTAGTTATGGGTGCTGGGTACCTCATATCTCGGTGAGAGTAACCACAAAAAATATATGTTCTCATGAATGGGACACTAGTAGGGAAAATACCCATAACCTAGTGGTCCCCAATCAACAAAATTATGTTTATTTCGAGTTGTATGTTCCAATCTTGCTAAGTGAAACAAAGGCCAAACCCAACGGATTTACTAGCATACTAGTACACGTCCACCCACCAAGACACCTGAGTTTTCACTTTGTGATCAAACAAGTTCAACAAGAAAAGAAATATTGCTTTCACATGAAAATATCACATAGACATCACACATTAACTAAAAACCCCATGTACATCATAGAAGTCACAAATTCCACATTTCATTAAAATTCATTTTGAAATCAAACTCACACCAAAATATCCCACAATAATTTTTGCATAACTTTCACAATCCAAATAATCCTTTAAAAATTTAATAATGTCCCTCTAAATATGATAAACATCACATAATAGAACACTCACAGGTTTCATAAAACCCTTTTTATAAACAAAATCCATTTTCACACCGCCCTCACTAAAACAGACCACAGCACGTTCACACATCTTTCACATTTCAGTAAATCAATTAAACATTTTTATAAAACATTTCCAAGAGGATACACATCACATGACATACCTATTCACATTTATAATGGTCCATTTGAAAGTATAAACAATACAAAATATATTTCCAATATTCTTTCACCTCTTACATAATTCATTAAACCATTCAAAACATTTATAAAACAATTCTAAAGAGTGTACTAAATATTTTCACATAAAACCTATTTCAAAACCATATTTCATGGACAAAATCACAAAAAAACTAATTCAAAATAGAATTGGAAGCCCCCAAAACATTTATTAAACTACCCCGATTGTTATAAAAATACCTCAAACAATACCACAAAATATCCACATGAAAAGCACACATTTTCAAAATCACTTTGAAGAAGTACAATAAGGTTTTACAACTTAAACCCATAAAAACCTCTTTAAGACTAAATGGAACAACAATACCCTAAAAAATCAGCATTTACATCCCAAACAAGATTTATTAAACCTGTTTATAAGATATAAAACACACCCAAACAATACCCAAATGATTGCACATGAAAAACCTCCAATTTTAAGCTAAAATGAAACTATAAAAATAAAGGTTTTACCAAATCCAACATAAACAGTTTCCACACCACACACATCAAATTAGGAACATTCATAATAAGTAATTAAAGCAAACTAACTCATCTAGAAATGATTACACATGGAATCACCTAGTTTGTTTCCAAAACCCTCAAAATATGGTGCGAAACATCAACCACACCACTGTCGCACCTCATGGAAGATAAATCTAGCCCTAGACCACAAAATTTGGCCAAAAGGACACCATATAAAACCCTTGTATCGATCCTCAACTTCTGTAAATGAAGAAATTCATGAAAGGATGAATGAAATCCTAAGGATGGGGAAGAAACCAAGAAAAAAACACTTACTTGAAACATCTTGAGTCAAACGATCCAAATACATCAAAATATGAATCTTCAAGCAACCAAACCTGACATGGAGGCTCTAATGGGGATGAGAAGGTCACGTTGGGACTAAAATTGGGGCATAAGAGTGAAAATTAAATGATTTATGAAAGAATCAACTTACCTTCTCAAATCGTGAGGATTTGAGGAACCCTAAGCAGTTTTTCCCTACTC
This sequence comes from Viscum album, assembly GCA_963277665.1. Classification (NCBI taxonomy): domain Eukaryota; kingdom Viridiplantae; phylum Streptophyta; class Magnoliopsida; order Santalales; family Viscaceae; genus Viscum; species Viscum album. Next base: position 69,455,953 of record OY728128.1, read on the forward strand.
CGTTAGTCAAATGAGGTCCAAAGTGGAAAAATGAATAATGGGGGTGAGGCTCGGGATTTTGGCTTCAGGTGGGAGGTGGAATCACCGGAAAAAAGAAAAAATTTAGTATGTTATTAATGATTTAAAAAAAATTTAAAAATACAAATGGATCACGGGTTGACCCATTTCGAAATTAATTCACTCAATCCCAAAATGCTGATGGGTTTAGAAAGGGTCCAAATGGACATCTTGATTTGGAAAGGTCATAGGAGAAAATGTGGGAAGTGGATGGATGAAAATTTTCTACAAATTAAAGAGTTATAAAAGAAATTAAAATTATTTTTAAATCTGGAATTGTGCTCACGGTTTTGCCCAAATTTTTAAAACCCTACATTTCCACCAAAAATGAATGGAAAAGCCCCAAAATAAAGAAAGAATAGAAATTAAATGAAAAATACATTTAAAAGAATTAATTTATGTTAAAATTCCTCGCACCATAAAAATGTTCATCCCTGAATGCCACAGCAAGTCCAAATACAAAATCCAAACCCAACCGATAAACCAAGAAGTAATATGTTGCCATGATTCTCCCCCAAAGACCAAAACACCTCCAGTGATCATTTATGAAAGGATTACTCTCACAAACAAAACTTACACCTCTTTCTTGAAACAATCAAGCACATTCAGGCTTTATCCAAATTGAAAAATCCTCAAAAAAATATGAACAAAACTCAATCAATTTATCTAAACAAACGACAACATCGAACCATGTTACACTTATCCTACTATAAATAAACCATTGGGCACTCTCCAATATCAATGTTTACCCAAAGAAGATGTAGGTAGTTAGATATCTCTAAATGATAATACATACTTCCATGACAAGAGCAAGGAAAAAAAATCTGAGTTACTCATATGAAGATAAACAAATGGGCTCCCATTCATAAAACACAACTTAAATTTTTCCTTGAGAAAGAATCAGGACACTAACAGGGGAGGCTCGAATAGGCTCCCTAGTACAAGGGGAATACATCCGTTATAAATTTCCATAAGAATATGCATGATACCCATGGTGGGTCTCCACACTATAAGAACCAACCATCTTAACCGACCGGCATGGGCTGATAAGAAAAGACCCCAAAAATTTAATTATTTGGAAAGGATTCACAATTAGTCCACACAGTTTTGGAAACTGCTCACTAACTTTGCAGATCATTCTTTCTGCATGGCTTCCTAGAACATGGTCACTACTAATCATTCAAAAACTAGGTGATCACCCTGTCTAGCCAATTTTCAATCCATTCTCCAAAAATTTAATGTAAACCAAAGGGTGGGAAAATATATTGGGTGATGACATGGGTACAATGCCCTCCGCCTATTTCAACTGAATGAGAACAACAAAAGAAATATTATGACACCATAGGATGAAAATACTCCTATCTTTCATATTGAGGATAGGACATTGTACAAGTGTTTAAATTACACTGGGGTTTCCCCTGACTACGTACAAGCTTCTCTCCAAGACCTATGGCTGGAGCTCAAAATATTGAACCATCTTCAGCCTCATAGTTAGGCTGTGGAAACCCCTTTGTGGAACTTCTTCTTTAGGAGTGACAAAAAACTACACCGCATATCCCGATGGGTTCACCAAGACATAAAACACTCCATAACTCACTTTACCGAAACATGACATTTCACTGAAATAAGGGATCAGAAGATGCACAGACAAAGCACCATGTGTCTTTGGGTGAGAAACTACAGGAGGGTAGGACACATATAAACACATATCTCTAATGTAGAGGATTTGATGTTTTTCCCAAGGGAGAATTACTCCCAGCATAATGGAGGACCTCAGAATATTGTGCGACCTTCACCTATACAATCAAATGAGAAAGCAACATCACAATGTGTCACCAAACAAGACATTTTCAATTAATAGAAACAATACATGGAACGTGACCATATGCCAAGTCCCTAAACAACAAACAAGTCTAAAAAGTGGACACAATACCCTCTCATGACCAAAATAAAAAAAGTGGTGGTTTAACAAGAAATCATTCTTTAAAGAAACTATGAAGAACAAATAGGCCCTCTTATAAACTATCGATACACTCATCCACACTAACAACCCCAGAACACTTCCACCTTCGATGAATCAGGCAACTTAAGAAACTGAGGTCTCTTTCAACCTTCCATAAGCTCTATCACAATACAAGAGGATCCACAAATCAACAAAATGAATGGGTGTATACTCAATCAACAAATATCTAAAAAATAGTCATTATATTGATAAAATGGAGGACTTTCCAATGGCGAAACAATATAGGTTGCACTTCAGTTGTGCATTAACCAGTAATGGGGGCATACCTTATCCAATGATAGAACCCAAGGACCCATACACGATGGCCAATTAGTCAATACATGCCAAAAACGAGATCCATACACATGATGGGAACCATCATAAAGGTTTCCCAAAACATATATCAGAATAGTCTACTAATCGGTCCTTCTACCCAACTTGTCGTCCAAACACAAACCCATAACACGGTTCGAACAAGGGGGGATCATGGACTCAAAATATCCCACAAAATAAAAATTTTCCAAAAAACATAATATAAACCATCCCCAACAATTCAAAAAGGCTTCATGTTTTTCATTAAAAACATCTATTTGTAAACAAAAGGTTCAGCGGTTAGCGTATCAACCAATGGTACCCCATGGGCCTCATACATGCATGTTTCTATGCCACACTGAGCACACTCTTCATATCCATCCACGAACTCATCTAGGCATTCCATAAAAAATAAATCATCCCATATAAACCCATGCATGTGTACTCTCAGGAAAATATGAATGGTTAGAATAAAAATTCATTTCACTTTTCAAAACCAAAACGGTTAACCAACACATCCTTTTTCACAATACCGCAATCCTAAAGATCAAAATACCAATTCACATCTTAAAAAACATTTCAAAAAGACACATACATTTATAAAATAACTCACATTAATGTTATTCACATAAATTTAAAAACATATCATTCCATTACAACACCCTTTGATTGTCTAGAAAACTCTATTGGAAACACTTTTTCAAAACAAACTTCAAAACAATTCCTGATTTCAAAAGAGGTATAAGCACATAATTTTTCATTTCAAAATAATTCTGAAAATCTAGTTCCTGCATTTCATAAATCAAACCATTCCCTCTTTATTTGAAAATAATTTCACAAAAAAATTTCGCTTCTTATAACCAAGTCACATTAAAACCAAAGTTCATAGATTCCAAAACAAAAGAACACAAGACAATGATAGAGGAAAGTAGTTTTAGTTGGTGACTTAAAAATATGTTTGGAATCCATATTCCAATAACTTCACTATCATATAGACTGTTCTAGGGAATATCCCTTGCTCCACATGTCTTTCCAAGCCCTGTGAGCTCACGGAGACCATTAAGCCAACTCTCTTTTAATTTCCCCGAATCATCATTAAACCAAGAAAACCAAAGGACTCTGAATGGTCCTGACTTCCCCTGGAGACTTGAGTCCAATCATGAGGTTTGGAGATTAGCCACACTAATCATAACTAAAATTCGAGGTCCCGATAATCCTAACTCTATTCTATCCTGACGGTTCCCCAAATAACATGACCCAAAGAAAGTGAACCTCCTCAGATACCATTTTGTCACGACTAGATCTTGATGTCCACCAAAATCAGCACCATACCCGGACCATGACAAGTCCCTAAGGGAGTTACTAATCCCCACGTGCTAGCACAAGTTCCTGGGAATCATAAAATGAGAATTGAGAATCATTTACCCATGTTTATAAACACAAAACAACAAATGAATCCAATAAAATGAATCTGGATTTTTCAAAAAAAAATGATTTACAAAAAATGCAGAACTGAATTACATTGTCTAAAACAAAAAAAAAAGACTATAAAAAAGGTACAAACCACAAAATGAACAGCCCAAGAAACTCAAAATGAAAATAGCCATCTCCCTAAAGCCATCTCCACATCACCACATCATGAATGATGGGTGAAAACCTGAACTGTTGGCACAAAAGTTGTACCCAAACCCATGAAAAATAAAAACCAAGTCTACATGCACCCAAGGGTGTATGTAGGGTGTGAGCCAATTCCTAGTAGGATACCACCACTAATATATTACATTTATAAACATTCCAAGATGAAAATCATGCAAGTTTTCAAAAACATGTAATTTATAGTTACAATTTCTAAAAGATGCAACATAAAAAATCAGTTTTCAAGTGGGCTCATTTATAGAATCAACACTTTTAAAATAAATTAAAAAGCAACTGAATTCTTCCAGCAAAATATAACAAATGACGATGGTAAGTATAAAGGATCTAATGAGCCCATGCAATAGGAAAAAACACATAGGCACTAGCTAGTTGTGGGTCTCAGGTACCTTGAATCTCAGTGAGAGTAACACCAAAAAATATCGGTTCTCGTGTACGAGCCACTAGTAGGGAATATAACCATAACCTAGTGGTCCCAAATCATCATCATAATTGTTTATTTAGAGTTTCAGGAATCAATCTTTCTATGTGAAACTAGTGCCAAACCCCACGGATTCACTATCATACTAGTACATGTCCACCCGCCTAGATACCCGGGTTTTCCCTTTGTTCTCAAACAAGTTCAACAAGACAAGAAATATAGTTTTCATATGCAAATATCACTTACACATGACACATTGACTAAAAAAACCATGTGCATCCCACAAGTCACAAATTTCACTTTTCATTCAAATTCATTTTGAAATCAAACTCACACCAAAATTTCCCACAACACTTTTTGTATATCTTTCAAAATCCAACACATCTGATAACAATTTTATAAAGTCCCTAAAAATATTATAAAAATCACAGAACAGCCCTCTCACATGTTTCATAAATCCCTTTTTATAAAAAAATCTCTTTTTCACATCGCACTCACACAAACAGCCCACATCAAGTTCACACCTCTTTCACATTTCAGTAAATCCATTAATCATTTTTATAAAACTTTTCCAAGAGGATAGACATCACATGACATACCTATTCACATTTAAAATGGTCGATTTGAAAGTATAAACAATCCAAACTTGTTTTCCAATATGGTTTCACCTCTTACATAAATCATTAAACCATTCAAAACATTTATAAAACAATTCAAAAGAGTGTACCAAAGCTTTTACCTAAAAACCATTTCAAAACTGTATTTAAAGGACAAAATCACACCAATACAAATTCAAAACAGAATTGGCTACCCCAAAAACATTTATTAAACTACCCCCAAGTGTCATACAAACACCTCAAACAATACCAAAAAAGATCCACATGAAAAGCACATGTTTTCAAAATCACTTTCAAGTAGTACAATAAGGTTTTACATCTTAATCCCATAAAATACCTCTTTAAGACTCAATAAAACCCCAATATCCTACCAAATCAGAATTTTCTTCCCAATAAAGATTTATTAAACCAATTTTATATGTTATAAAACACACCCAAACAATACCCAAAGTGTTTCACGTGGAAAACACCCAATTTTAAACTAAAATGAAACAATAAAAATTAATGCTTTATGAAATCCAACATAATTAGTTTCTGCACCACAAAAAGCATATTATGAACTTTTATAATATGTAATTCAAGAAAACTAACTCATTTAGAAATGATTACACATGGAATCACCTACTTTTCATCTTTAAACCCTCAAAACATTGTTCAAAACATCAACCACAACACCGCTGCACCTCAAGGAAGATAAATCATTCACTACACAACAAAATTTGACAAAAAAGTCACCAAATAAAACCCTAGTTTCGAACCTCAACATATAGACAAGATGAACATCACGAAATGGTGAATGAAACCCTATGTAAGGGGAGGAAATCAAGGAATGAAACACTTACTTGTAACATCTTGAATCAAACGAACCAAATACACCAACATTTCAATCTCCAAGCAACCAAACCTGATATGGAGGTTCTAATGGGGATGAGAAGGTAATGTGGGGACTACAATGCGGGAAAAATAGGGAAAATTAAATGATTTATGAAAGAATCAACTTACCTTCTCAAATATGGAAGATTTGAGGAACCCTATGAAGCTTTTACCAACTACGCGAGTCAAATGAGGTCCAAAGTGGAAAAATGAAGAAACGGGGTGAGGCTCAGGATTTTGGATTCAGGGGGGAGGTGGAATAATGGGAAAACAGAAAAAATGAGAATGTTATTAATGATTTAAAAAAGAATTTAAAACATGAAATTCCTCACGGGTTAGCCCAATTCCAAATTAATTCACTCAATCCCAAAATGCTAATCAGTTCAAAAAGGTTCCAAAGAGACACCGTGATTTGGATAGGTCATAGGAGGAAATGGGGGAAGTGGAATGGATGAAAAATGTTCACAAATGAAACAGTTATAAAAGAAAAAATATATATTTTTAAATTAGGAATTGGGTTCACGGTTTGGCCCAAATTTTAAAAACCCTCCATTTCCACTGAAATGAATGGAAATCCCCCAAAACAAAAAATGAATGGAAAATAAATGAATTTTTTTAAAAATAAGTCATGGTTGTGAAATTCCATAGCCCAATTTTTGTGATGGTTGTTATTCCTGCTGCCTGTGTTGAGACGTGACCCTAGAGCTGTGTTGTGATATGTCGGGGCACAGAGGCCATTTGGTTGTGGAAGTAGATGACGCCTAGAGTGGCGAGATTTATTGGTTTATCCATGTTGGTGTTGGTGAGGACACCACAGATGATGGAATGAGATTGATGTGATTGTTGGATGTTTACTGTTTATTTTGGTTGATTGTATACTTTACATTTCCCCACTCCCCAATGTAGCTGGTCTTGCTTACCATTCTTCCGAAATATGTAAAGATGCGCGGCGTATGCCACATTATTTCGGTGTTTAGCTTCTCAGGGAGGATGGGTCTACAATCTTTCTATAGTTGGAAAAGACTCGATGGGAAGTAAATATACTCAGAATGTTGATCCCCTTGTGTTAGAAGCATAGAATGCTTTTCTAGAATGCCTGGGAATATGGGAAAGTGTTTCTGTATAGACTGTTTGAATAAATGGTGTTAACCCATGGGGATGGAGTTGCTGGAAAATAATGATGAGGTTGTAATCTTTTGAAGGCACAATTGACTTTGGGTGTGTTTCTAATGAAACATAATATGGAATTGTTTATGGTTAATTAATGTTTAATGAATTAATTAACATAAAGTGAAACTGATAAAAAGGAATTAAGTAATCTAATAAAGTTCCTTAAATGGTTGTGTGCTTATAGGATACCTAGTCTTATAAGTGGCAGGCCGGATTTCGAGAGACGTTAGTTGTAGTTCCATCTGTGACATGGTTATTCCCATAGTGTGGTTGTGAGTTAAATTATATTTTGTACGTTTTGTTTTTCTATAGGCTACTCCACCATGTCTTAATGGAAAATTGACACCCAAGGGATTATGATACCTGGGGGTGTTTTCCCCAAAATTTCAGTGGGAGGATTAATGGATGACTACCCCCTTTGGCCTCGCTCTCTTCTCTAGGTAGATATATGTGCCGTTAGGAACATTGGTTATTATTCCCTATATATGTGTGTAGAGGGCTGTAATGGCTTGTGGTTATTCACAGACATATATTCTGGATATAGTATCCTATGGACTACTATAGGTATAATGTGTATAGGATGCGACTGATTGTGGATCCTTACTCGGTGTGTGGGCTGTAATGGCTTGAGGTATTATACCCGACCTATGATACATGTTATGCGAGCGGTGGTAGCTCCCTAAAACTACCTGGTTACTTATGGTTGTGAGCATGGTGTGGTGTTACACCCAGGTGTCTACAAGAAAGCCTTATTGGTGAACGGGGTGCAGATTGTGGTTCCTCACCCCGGTGTCTGTGGGTAAGTCTTTTGGGAGAGATATTCTTAGGACATGCGAATTTGGGGAAAAGTGGCAAACTAGTGGGGAAGTATTAGTGGGTTACCCTTGATATTCCTTACTATATTCTATATTCTATTTATGCGTTACTTTGTGAGAGTATCCATGGTGAGTTTGGGAACATAGATTACATTTTTAGGTGATGAGTTAGTTTCACTTGTTGTTCACTGTGCTTTAGCATGCATTCTTTACTTTTCCATGAGAGGATTCGGGGATGATCCTATAGAGTATAATTTTATACTAACCCTATGTATATATAAACTATTTTTAGGTCACATGGAGCAGGCGGGAGATCAAGATAGTTTCAACTAGCTTTGGGTTACAGGAGCTGCTCGGGATTGTGGTAGAATCTTTTTTTCATTATTTTGGGTACATGTTGTTTTTCTGCTTTTAGTTGTAGTAATTTTGCATGAAATTCCATTTTTATACTTTGGTTTCTTTTATATTTTCAGTTTTGAGATGGATTTGATTGGGGTCTATCTTATCTATCACTTCCGTGTGTGTTCTCTTAGAGGGTAATTCCTCCCATTTGTGTGTTACTATACCCTCGATGTGAGTAGCCAACCCGGGGCATACTGGAGGTGAGACTCGATGGTCATTATCTCCCTTCTCACATTGCCATCCCATGAGGGGTATTCTTTCTGGGGAGGGGGTCATGACATGACTGGTTACCATTATACGTCGTGGGTAGTGGCTTTGTCTTTTCCAGACCAAGAGACCCCTAGGCTTTCTAAATACTTATGAGTGATACTGGTTCCAAAAGGGCCCATTGAGGAAGGATATGTTAGAAATTTGGCTAATCTATCCATGGATGATGCTCAACCAATTTTGGCGAGATCGAGATGGACTCATTGTAATTACATACCTCGAGTGATACATGGTCATTCAAAATATTCCCATGGACAGGCTCGATGGTATTGGATTATTTGAAGGATGTTCCATATAGATACCTTTGGGATGGGATCAGACACTAACTATCAGGTTGAAAATTAATAATTATGCACATATGGTTTATGTTAATTCCACTTTGAGTATTTTAGAGTTGTTATATTTTTTTGGTATATCGATGAACACCTAGATGGCTCTTGATTTAAACCCCCCGTGTTAATGCACAGTCTTGGGGGCGTACCAATTCTATGTTTTATTATGCTTCTATAGGTTAATATATATATATATATATATATATATATATATGTATGTGTGTGTGTGTGTGAGTGTGTATGCATTCTACTTATTATAGGTACTCATTTCAAACATCCGGCTTAGGCCTATGTTTGTGATTAGGGATGGTTACAGTTGGGAACCTGTGCCGAGTTATTTATTTTATTGAATAGAATTAATTATATTCATTTGTTATATAATGGGAAACATCATTTTATTACTACACGAAGTGGATAGGTTTAGACACCATTGTTGCCGACCAACTAGGATTTTATCTCACACCCATCTTGGGCATCATTGGCACCTGAGTAGATTATGTGCTTGAAGGTATTGAAAATGGGATGCGTACTGCTTCTGATGCTTGATTTCTTCTTACTGCTTAGGATGGAGACTGGGGCAGAAGACTGAGCCTTTCACATTGTGCAGTTGTTTCCCATTGTTTCATTTATTTTTAGTTGATAGTGTTATTGGAGTTTTTTCCATACACCTATTTAATACAGACAACATAGTATTACATTATTTTTTGAGCTTCTAAACATGATTATTATTTAGTTTGAATACTAATATTTCTTATTATGTAATCTTTCAATTATATGCTTCAACTATTTATTATTTACTGATGTTTAATTATGTTGTGATACTACCTATTGAAATTGACGGAATAGTATCCCATGTATACAGTATAATGGCCATCACTACTAGTGGATAGCCTCTGGCGATGGGGGAGATTCACATGAGGTTATGCGGCCAACCCGGAATGGGGGACCCTTCAATAGGCTTTCAGAATAGGGATTCTACAAAGGGGTATCAGAGTAGTTTTTTTCCATTTGTCTTACTATTTTTGTATTACAAGAGACTAGGATATAGGGATTTGGAATGTACCCTATTCTTAGACATAGCTATGCCATGTTCCTAGGAAACCCAAATTGATGTGTTTGGATTATAGTAACTAATTATGCCAGTTATTTTTGATATGATTTCTTTGTTGGGTGAATCATATATTTTGCCTTGTTATTTGTTTTGGTATTGTCGTGATAATGGATTTTTTCCATAACACACTAATGATACGAGGGAAATACAATACATTCCTCATATTAGGCACCATAGGATTGAAATGACATGCATATTTCCATACCATAACTACTTTCAGTGCGCATTTTCCTATTTTCATGAGATTACTGTTTTTCCTAGATGTAATGTAATTAAAATTTTGGTTTGTTAAATATAAAACATTGATATTCTATTAGATGTTAACCTAAAATAACCTGGAAATGGACAGTAGAACTTTTATATAAATATTTTTATGTTCTCTCTTCCATATGGAAACCCATCTTGTAATGAAGGTATCTATTGTTTAGTGTTCAGAGGCATGATATGTACCTATCCTCTTTTGGCCCTTAACTATTTTCCCCATCTTCATACCTTTTATCAAAAGGCGTGTGTTTGGATATTGTAGACCAATAACGTTGTGACTATATCATGCCATGACTTAGGAGAGTGGAAATGAGAACATTCCTCAGATTGTGTGTCCCCTCTGCCAAAGTGGTACATATTTTAGTGACTTTTATGCTGCTACCTCATGAGGATCTTCTATGGGTTAGTGACCCTTAGTTCAGGGATAGTCTCCTCGTGTTTATGTAGTCAACTCAGTGTATTCGCTGACCTGCCCTGTCTATGCCAAACCTCATGTGAGTCTTTTTGCATCAATACACTCTCACCTTCTCATGGAGTGGAGGCCCATATACCACATATTCATGGATAGAATCCATAATTTCTATCTTCAACCAAATCGAGACGATTTCAGAGCAAAGGTTATAACAAGCAGTATACATGCTTCGGGATTCTCAAATCACTGGTTTAACATTTTTCTCTGGCTGAGAAGACTAGTGACATGGTTTGGGAAACCTTCCAAGTAGCTGTCATTGATCACATTTTTGCACAGACTCTGAGGGATAATCATTCCCATGAGTTCCTACATCTTCACCAAGCATCTATGATTGTGTTATAGTATTCTCCATGATTCACAGTACATTATCATTTTCCCCATTTCAGACTGGTGACATGCAGTCTACGACCACATGTTTTGTGGACATGCATGAGAATATTATCCACACATAGGTGAACATATTCTATTTTAACACTATCAGAGAGATCATACATCAGGTGCTAATTTCGGAAAGAAATGGCATGGAAGCTAAATTGGTGATCCATGTTCGTTCACTTATGAGACGCGGTGAAGACTATTCTTGTAGTAGGAAACACCATTTTGAATGATAATTTTGGGTAAATCCTATAAAAATTGGTAGTTTTGATAGGTATGTCACATGTTATAACTGCGGTAGAGATGGTCATAAGAAGCCACAGTGCACGAGAGACCCGAATGTGTGTCGAGCTTGCGGAAAGATTGATCACAATCAGGGTTTCAATTGTCCCTTCACTTCTGCATATAGTGGGAGAGGATCCTAACCTAAAACTCTGTCAGGTATGGGATCTATGACTCTACAACTGGTTGTGAGTTAATTTTTCACCAGTCGATCCGGCCGATGTAATATGGGATGTCATGGTCGAGGAAATGATGTTCCAAACTATCAGATTTAGGTGAGTTGACCTACTCAGGACATCCACACATTGTCTCAGGGTCGTGGTTCAGGTATCATGTACTCAGTGCATTCAGTACTATAGTAGAAGTATGCAGAATCATCTATGGTTATAATGACTATTTTAGTATCTTATACTTTAGTTTCTGCACTTTTTGATATCGGCACATCCCACTCCTTTTTATCTGATACTATTTTTCAATTTCATGGTTTCCAATTGAGTACCATTATAGTGTCATGTATATTGACTCTCAAATTGGGTTCAATATTGAGGGAATAAGATTGTGCCAAGAGTTACCCCATGAGATAGGTGGGCACCATTTCATTTTTAATTTCTATATTATAGATATTTTTGGCAATAAAGTCATTCATTGAATGAATTTGATTTCTCCTATTAATGCTAATGTGGATTTATATCATCATTGGGTTTCATTAAAATCCCTTTAGGGGGACACATTTCTACATAAAGGATAATGGTATATGCATGAAAATGGAGCTAAGCCTAAATATGCAGGGCTGGGATGAGTGACAACTCAATTGGAATGTCACTTCATGAGAGATCATGGGACATAAGTTGTTTAATTCTGTAGAGACCCGAAGCCTGACGTACATGAACATTACATTAATTTTTCGGAATACTTAATACATAAAAAAGACACACACTAGGACCGTAATAGTTTAGTGTCTTTGGATACACGGAATATAATCTTCTAATCGTGGTGAATGATCTTCAACATCTCCCATAATGATCTTATTTTTTTAAACATAAATCCTTTATTTATATCCTGGGGAAAAGAAAACATAAAAGGGTGATCTCTAATGCTCAGTAAGGGTAAACAAAAGAAATATCAATCACATCATATTCATAAGAACATATCTTTTGGAAATCATAACCTGCAAAAGAGATCATAATTTCAGAACATGGGACAAATCATAGTAGTGAAATGTAATCCCAATAATCATAACATTAAACATGAAACCTTGTGGAATACACACATAATCATAGAGAATCATTTCTTATTAGTCAAGAATCATTTCCAAGACTATCTTAGTGGACAAAGTCCCTTTCTGAACCGAGTTCGTTCTTCGTTTTAGTCCTGTTTCACTGAACCGGTATAACCTACCGTTCCAGCCATGTCTATCTCATGAGATATAAAATATTTACCCAATGCAGTGGAGGGAGATATAGGTCCCACCCATCTCATAATGATACCATTCTTATGTGTGCCACAAAATCATATATCATACATCATTGCATAACTCGTGTAATAAAAATGGGAATCATAAACATCATGACATCATAAAACAATTCTTATAAGACAAAGGAATTCAAAAAAATATAATTCCATAACAACATAATAAAATCAATGTAATAATAGGGATAAAAACAGAACCATTTATTATCTTAGATGGAAGATAATTTTGATAAAACACCTGAACTCCATTCTTGAGGAAAATATCCTTTCTACTTCAAAAACATTTTTTCATTATTAACATGTCATACAATTTTAAACTAAAATAAGTTGATTAAAAATAAACTTGAAAACATGTAAAGGAAGCTTCTTGGAAATAATGTTTTAAAAATCCATTCATGTCGTATAATTTAAAAACATTCTGCTCATACTTTTTTCAGAAAAGTCAAAAAGTACCTCGTACGAAAAACGACAAAAGATTCCTTTCATATCTTTTACTAAAAACTCACCGAAGGGTAAATTTGGATTTAAACAATTGTAGGTGGATGGAAATAATATTACATATTTAGGAAACATGGATGTGTATGATAAAATACACCCCAATAAATACCAAAGTGTAAACAATCTCGGATAAAAATGAGATTGTGATATTTCCCTTACCTTAGGTCCGATTTGCTTTGTAAGTGTCCAAAACTCCTGTATAATGGTTTAAATAATGTCATTGACTTATTCCAGAATCATAATCATTGTTATGATATCATATATGGTTCACCTATGACTTTATATTACCCGTTCTTTTGTAAATTCCATGTTAAAGAGCATTTTGGGTAAAATTGTTTCATTTGTCGTCCGTGTTTTGACTTGTAATTATTCATATGATTACATAGATCATGATTACTTAATTCCAGAATATAAAACATTATTTATATATAATATATATTCAGAATATACATATATATAATAAATTAGTAAATGGAAAGAAATACACCATTCATAGAGACGGTAGGCCGTACGTATGCATGAGTGCTGTTTTCGTTTCCTTATTGAGTTGAATGGAATTAAGTAGATGACATAAATACATATACACATAAATACAGTATCATAATTATGCCATATAATTCATTATTACTTATTATATGTACTTTATAATCATTCATGAATGGTTAAAGTGGGGAATGAATCTCATCGCGTCGTGGAGACGGTAGTCCGTACGTACGCACGAGCGATGATATCATTCTCATGCTCGTGGGACTGTATGGGAGTGTATGTATACTATTTCATAATAAATATCACTTTAAAATAATCATATATAGTTATTATTTACACCATTATACCCATCTAAGTAAGGTGTTGGTGGAAAATAGATTTCACAACGGCGTGAAGATGGTATTCCGTACGTACGCACGCACGGTGATTTCGTTTTCCGTAGGATGGATAGATGGTGAAATAGGGTTGTTTCATACTTATAAATACATATCAGTATATGAGTGATACTGATGTTATTACTTAATAATGAAACAACCTACGAAGAATAAGTGGAAGAAGAAATAATGTTGAAAGAATCGGTAACCGAAATTACCTCTTCTTTGAAGCACCTATTTGAGATCCTCTTTTAGGGCACTAAGATTGGTCTTTGTGGAAGACCAGAACCTCTAGGATGTTTCTAGGAAAGTGGATAAGAGAATTTTTCAGGGGTTGGCCGAGCATGAAGGCTCAATGTAGTGTGAGGAAGAGAGGTAGGAGGTGCCCTTTTATAAGGGAGGAGAGGGGCTCCTTTAGAAAACTAAAAATATTATTTTATTATAAAGTCATATTCGGTTTTAAATAGCTCCAAATTGATTTATATCGAAGATAAGGTGGGGATGGATCGAAATCCTCTCAGACAATGGAATTTAGACAAGTTTAGGTTCCTATTTTAACCTTATCATTTAGATTTAACATTAAGTTAAATAATTTTACTTTTATCGTTTCTTCTTGTGTTCTTACACTATAAGGTTAATAAACATACTATAACAAGCCAAAAGAACCCCAAGTTGTTTTTTATTAATATATATAACTTTATATATGTCATTTGGCCGACCCTTAGATTTTTAGGAATAACATAACAATTAATAATATAATATTTGTTTTAAAAACTATTTTATGTCAATTTTGACACTATTTGGTAATTGATTTTTGTGAAAATAATAACAGAATGAATAGTAAGAAAAACGTTAATTAAATCAATACTAACATGTCATATTAACCTATAAAATTAGTGTAATTCATAAAAAGTCTCAAATTATATTTATTTGGGTATTTATAATATCAATTATTCTAATTTTTCACTATTATGGTAATTACAACATCATCATTGTGTCATAAATAAATTAAATTATTTAATGTCTATAAATTATAAATAAAATATAATTATGTAGGAAATCTTAATATATTTCTATTTAATAATTACAATCGAATTTATCTTATGTATAACCCTATATTAAAAATGTTTTATTAAATAAACTTTGATTTTAACTCTTTTAACTCTTCTTGGATTTAAATAATAATAAATGTCCTAATCTAATCCAAGTGGGCCAAAATGGTCATTTTTTATTCCTAAGGTTTTTTTGGTCTAATTAAACTTATCCAATAGAATTAGGACATGTGTTAGGGTAATAATAATATCATTTTTACCCTTAATTACCCTATTTACTTTTAACTGTGGTAAAAAAAGTAAAAAGTTACTATTCCCAAAAAATTATTTTCATCTCATTGAACCACATTTTACTTACTGATATCAACCGTGTCTCTCGGATTTTTGAAATTCCTCTCATATAAGCGGTAAAATTATGTTTTATGAAAAAATCATTTTTTTACTACCACTTAGTGGTTTCACTATTCATCAAAAAAGGAATGTTTCCAGAAAAATACCAAAAGTTAGGCTTAAGCTATATTTGATATTATGAACTGAAAAATGATGTCTATTTTACCAAATTCAAAACATATCAGTTACATTAACTAATTTAAAAAATTAATTCTCGTCGTCAAAACAAATGGCGTGTTTTTAAGAGATAATAGCTATCAAAAGATTGACATTTGTTTATAACTGGTTTAAATGTGAAATTACATCCAATGACCAACATTTTATTAAATTGTAAAATTATATTCTAAATATACTTTAAAACCACTGAAATTAATAATTTATCACTATTAATTATTTTGATTAAAAAAGATGTTTTTAATTAAAATTTAGTAATTTTCACTATTCATCAGAATATGAAAGTTATCCGAAAAGTACCAAAATTTCACCTTAGGCTAAATTCGATACTACGAATCCAAAAATGAAGTCCATTTTTAGAGTTAAAATTTCAAAAAAATTCAAAGGTGGTTATTACTATTCATAACGGCTAGTTTTAATAATATTTTAATAGCATATCGTTGTTTAGTGAAACATGGTATTGCATACTACACAGGCTATCGAGGAAGATCGTGATTGCGTGTAATGCAAGGCAAGTCAAGGATGCGTGTTGTGCGAGATTCTTTTGGTGTAGTGTAAAACAGAAGACATTAATGAAATTAAAAAGAATATTTTTCATACATTCTCGGGGTGTTACATTCTACCCCCCTTAAAATGAATTTCGCCCTCAAAATTCGTCGGGGTTATAAATGGTTTACTATTCAAAAGTTTCATTGATAGAAACCCACCTCGTAAAAAGGAATACCAAAACCAATCTTTAAAAACAAAAGTATGAAACGTAACGGTTACCCATGTAAACTAATCACTGGGTTTCCACATAGGTGAAAATATGGATATGGAAGAGAAATCTAACCATCATGTTCTGATAGAGAGTTGTAGAGAACATGGCTATGGAAAAGCCAGCAATCACAAAGCCATAAATTTGTGATGATCTAAGGTACCATCTAATTTATCAGATATAAGAGCACTAGGACAACATTTTTGGTTTTCAAGATCGTTTCCCTAAAGTTGATGAAATTGGAATTAGAAGAAATACTTTCGTGATTTCGGTATAGTCTCACCGTTGGTCATTCTTTGGACAATTTCCACTTCATATATTAATGAAATGAAGTTGAATTTGTCATTCGTGATGTGTTAGCAGATCATGTGATATAATGACGGGTCATTCCATCTGTCTCAAACAAAAGGTTAGAAAAGTTATCAAAAAAATACATAAGTCCATCTATAGTGATATTAATGAAATATGGTTCCTAAAATGGACTAATACTTTATATATCATACTTCTTAATATAATAAAACTAGTTTATACTAAACAGGGACTTCCTGTAGGCCAGTGGTAGGTGATAAAGGCCAGTCGCACTTCGGTTGTGGGTTCGATTCCCACGGCCTTGTCCGACGCGATGGGCGGTCGCCCATCCTGCAGGTTGTCCTTTTTCTAAAATTATATTACTATAACATCCCATCAATAATATCGATCAAAATTCTATCCTTAAATAATACTAACTTATTTCCAACATAATCCAATCCAATCATTAGTCTTATCCATAATACTGCAGTCCACTCTCATAATATAGTGAAAACGATTACCATAGATTTAATACCATCGTTGATCCCCATATATCATAAGATATGTCTTGTTGGTCACATTCCAAACATTAAAAGGCCTTAATCATGTATTCTCTTGAATACCCATTGAACCTAATTGAAAACATGAATGTAGTTAAAAGTTAACAGTTTCCACATACCAAAATCCAAAAATTCTATATACTCAATCCATTACATAACCTTCTCCTTATATCAGTCAGGAGCTCATGAATTCTATCAAACATTTAATTTTCTCCTTATCCCTTCTATATTCCAAAAATTCCGAATATCCTTTAATGGATACTGGTAACATTAATCACACACTTTCAAAACTCAAGGAATGTCAACAGTGTAAAAATCCTTAGATATCTCTTTATTCCATAGTACCATGAGATTACATAACAACATTACACTTGATAAACATGTAACAATTCATTCAAATCACATATCATTTGTAGTCTCTTCATCATCATCATCATAAATACTACTCATACGGCCGTACTGATTCTCTTCATGAGACTTTCCCTTAGGGCATTGGTTTGTATAATGCCCGTACATTCCACATTTAAAACATTGAACCATTGTTGATGTCGTAGAAATACCATTATCCTCATCCATAGTGTTAACTAAACCTTTTCTTTTGCACATACTGGCTTTGTGTCCTTCTTTTCCACACCCAAAGCATCTTCCAGTTCCCTTGAAACATTCTCCTCGATGCCTCTTCCCAGATGATTTACATAGGGGAAATTGAACTTTCTTTCCTCTATGATCATCATGAAACTCCATCTTTCTCTTATTAG
Organism: Viscum album; assembly: GCA_963277665.1. Taxonomy (NCBI): domain Eukaryota; kingdom Viridiplantae; phylum Streptophyta; class Magnoliopsida; order Santalales; family Viscaceae; genus Viscum; species Viscum album. Next base: position 69,474,185 of record OY728128.1, read on the forward strand.
CAGAGTCAGGAAACTTACCAAATTTGATTTTATTGATCATATTATGAGATTGATGATTCGGCATAATAATGATGGTTGGACTTCCAAATCCAATTTCATTTGTTTTCTCATGAAGAATATCATTCCATTGTCCATAATATCCTCCATTATCGTGAATCATCTTGTTTCCAGCCATTTTCTAAAACCCAAAAAGAATAGTGTTAGAGGAAAAAATAATAATAAAGGGGGAGTAACTTCAATATCTAACATCTTATGTTAAATTCTAAGATTGTTACCATAGTTCTATGACTATATCCTATGCGTATAATTATCCTTAGGGGAATCCCTAGACATACCTTAGAAATATCTCTAGGGATCTCACTAACGTTTTCGCATCCTAGTTTCCAAAGGATGACTAAACCTTTCCTATGATACCAACATTAGAGACCTAAAGCCTGACGTACATGAACATTACATTACTTTTGCGGAATACTTAATACATAACAAAAACACACACACAAGGACCGTAATAGTTTAGTGTCTTTGGAAACTCAAAATATAATATTCTAATCGTGGTGAAAGATCTTCAACATCTCCCATAAAGATCTTATTTTTTTGAAAACATAAATCCTTTCTTTTTATCCTGGGGAAAATAAAACATAAAAAGGTGAGCTCTAATGCTCAGTAAGGGTAAACAAAAGAAATATCAATCACATCATATTCATAAGAACATATCTTTTGGAAATCTTAACCTGCAAAAGAGATCATAATTTCATAACATGGGATAAATCATAGTAGTGAAATGTACTCCCAATAATCATAACATAAAACATGAAACTTTCTGTCATACACACATAATCATAGAGAATCATTTCTTATTAGTCAAGACTCATTGCAAAGACTATCTTAGTGGACAAAGTCCCTTTCTGAACCGAGTTCGTTCCTCGTTTCAGTCCGGTTTCACTGAACCGGTATAACCTACCATTCCAGCCATGTCTATCTCATGATATATAAAATCTTTATCCAATTCATTGGAGGGAGATATAGGTCCCACCCATCTCATAATGATACCATTCTTATGTGTGCCACAAAATCATAAATCATACATCATTGCATAACCCATGTAATAAAAATGGGAATCTTAAACATCGTGACATCATAAAACATTTCATATAAGATAAAGGAATTCATAAAAATATAATTCCATCACATCATAATCAAATCAATGTAATAATAGGGATAAAAACAGAACCCTTAATTATCTTAGATGGAAGATAATTTTGATAAAACACTTGAACTCCATTCTTGAGGAAAATATCCTTTCTACTTCAAAAACATTTTTCCTTTCTTAACATGTCATACAATTTTAAACTAAAATAAGTTGATTAAAAATAATCTTGAAAATCTTGTAAATGAAGCTTCTTGGAAATAATGTTTTAAAAATCCATTCATGCTGTATAATTTAAAAAAATTCTTCTCGTACTTTTGTCGGAAAAGTCAAAAAGTACCTCGTATGAAAAACGACAAAAGATTCCTTTCATATCTTTTACTAAAAACTCACCGAAGGGTAAATTTGGATATACAAAATTGTAGGTGGATGTAAATAACATTACATATTGAGGAAACATGGATGTGGATGATAAAATACACCCCAGTAAATACCAATGTATAAACAATCTCGGATAAAAATGAGATTGTGATATTTCCCTTACCTTAGGTCCGATTTTCATTATAAGTGTCCGAACCTCTTGTATAATGGTTTAAATAATTTCATTGACTTCTTCCAGAATCATACTCATTTTTATGATATCATATATGGTTCACTTATGACTTTATATTACCTGTTCTTTTGTAAATTCCATGTTAAAGAGCGTTTTGGGTAAAAAAAATTCATTTGTCGTCCGTGTTTTGATTGTAATTATTCATATGATTAATTAGATCATGATTACATAATTACAGAATATAAAACATGATTTATATATAATATATATTCAGAATATACATATATATAATAAATCAGTAAATGGAAAGAAATACATCGTTCATGGAGACGGTAGGCCATACGTACGCATGAACGTTGTTTTTGTTTCCTTATTGAGTTGAATGGAATTATGTAGATGACATACACATAAATACACATAAATCAAGTATCATAATAATGCCATATATTTCATGATTACTTATTATATGTACTTCATAATCATTCATGAATGGTTAAAGTGGAGAATGAATCTCATCGCGCCGTGGAGACGGTAGTCCTTACGTACGCACGAGCGATGATATCGTTATCATGCTCGTGGGACTGTATTGGAGTGTATGTATACTATTTCAAAATCAATATCACTTTAAAATAATTATATATAGTTATTATTTACACCATTATACCCATCCAAGTAAGGTGGTGGTGGAAAATAGATTTCACCACGGCCTGGAGACGGTATTCCGTACGTACGCACACGTGGTGATTTCGTTTTCCGTAGGATGGATAGACGGTGATATAGGTTTCTTTCATACATATAAAAACATATCATTATATGAGTGATACTGATGTTATTACTTCATAATGAAACAACCTAAGAAGAAGAAGTGGAAGAAGAAATAATGTTGAAAGAATCGGTAACCGAAATTACCTCTTCTTTGAAACACCTCTTTGAGATCTCCTTTTAAGGAAATAAATTGGTCATTAAGGAAGACCAGAACCTCTAGGATGTTTCTAGGGAAGTGGATAAGAGAATTTTTCAGGGGTTGGCCGAGCTTGAAGGCTGAAAGTTGTGTGAGGAAGAGAGGGAGGAGGTGCCCTTTTATAAGGGAGGAGAGGGGCTCCTTTGGAAAACTAAATATATTAATTTAGTATAAAGTCATATTCGGTTTTAAATATCTCCAAATTGATTTATTTCTAAGATAAGGTGGGTATGGATCGAAATCCTCTCATCCAATAGAATTTAGACAAGTTTAGGTTCCTATTTTATCCTTATCATTTAGATTTAACATTAAGTTAAATAATTTTACTTTTACGGTGTCTTCTTGTGTTCTTACACTATAAGGTTAATGAACATACTATAACAATCCAAAATAACCCAAAGATGTTTATTATTAATATATATATAACCTTATCTATGTCATTTGGCCAATCCTTAGATTTTTAGGATTAAAATAACAATTAATAATAAAATATTTGTTTTAAAAACTTTTTTATGTCAATTTTGACACTATTTGGTAATTGATTTTTGTGAAAATCATTACAGAATGATTAGTAAGAAAAACGTTAATTAAATAAATACTAACATGTAATATTAACCTATAAAATTATTTGAATTCATAATAAGTCTCAAATTATATTTATTTGGGTATTTATAATATCCATTATTCTAATTTTTCACAATTATGGTAATTACTGCATCATCATTGTGTCATTAATAATCTAAATTATTTAATGTCTAAAAATTATAAATAAAATATAATTATGTATTAAATCTCATTATCTTTCTAATGAATATTTACAATCGTATTTATCTTATGTATATCCCTATATTAAAAATGTTTTAGTAAATAAACATTGATTTTAACTCTTTTAACTCTTCTTTAAATTAAATAATAATAAATGTCCTAATCTAATCCAAGTGGGCAAAAATGGTCATATTTTATTACTATGGTTGTTTTTGGTAGAATTACACTTATCCAATAGAATTAGGACATGTGTTAGGGTAATAATAATATCATGTTTACCCTTAATTATCCTATTTATTTGTAACCGTGGAAAAAAAAAGTAAAACATTACTATTCACCAAAACTTATTTTCATCTCATTGAACCACATTTTACTTACTGACATCAACCGTGTATCTCATATTTTTGAAATTCCACTCACAGAAGTGGTAAAATTATGTTTTCTGAAAAATTCATTTTTTTTACTACCACTTAGTGGTTTCACTATTCATCAAAAAATGAAAGTTTCCAGAAAAATACCAAAAGTTAGGCCTAAGAAATATTTGATATTATGAACTCAAAAATGATGTCTATTTTACCATATTCAAAACATATCAGTTACATTAACTAATTTAAAAAATTAATTCCCGTCGTCAAAACAAATGGCGTGTATTTAAGAGATAATAGCTATCAAAAGATTGACACTTATTTATAACTGGTTTAAATGTGAAATTACATCTAATGACCAAAATTGTATTAAATTGTAAAAATATATACTAAATATACTTTAAAACCACTCAAATTAATAATTTATCACTATTAGTTATTTTGATTTAAAATGTTGTTTTTAATTAAAATTTAGTAATTTTCACTATTCATCAGAATATGAAAGTTATCCAAAAAGTACCAAAATTTCACCTTAGGCTAAATTAGATACTCTGAATCCAAAAATGAAGTCCATTTTGAGAGATAAAATTTCAAAAAATTTAAAAGGTGGTTATTACAATTCATAACGGCTAGTTTTAATAATATTTTAATAGCATATTGTTGTTTAGTGAAAATCGTTATTGCGTACTACACATGATATCGAGGAATATCGTGGTTGCGTGTCATGCAAGGCAAGTCAAGGATGCGTGCTTTGAAAGCTCCTTTTGGTGTAGCGTACAACACAAGACATTAATGAAATTAAAAATAATATTTTTCATTAAATCTCGGGGTGTTACAAATTCCCTATATTGGTGGATCTTTTGAGGGACATCTTCCAAGATTATTTCTCTATCTTAACTCATATGAGGGATGTGGAGTTCACTATCATGCTCGTGTGAGATGTGGAACCAGTGTCTATTCCTCCTATAGGATAACACAAATAGAGCTGCAGGAACATAAAAAGCTGCTTGAAGACCTCGTGGCTAAGGGATTCGTTAGACCTAGAACATTGTCATGGGGTTCACATGTTCTTTACTCCAAGAAGGAATATGGTCACCATAGGATATATGTGGATTATCTTTGACTCTACCATCTCATTGTAAAGATTAGATATCCATTTCCTTATATAGATGTTCATTTCAACCAGCTTTGGTGAAAAACTGTTTTCTCCAAGATATATTTTAGGATTTGTTATCAAGAAGTGCGTACATGACCATTTGTCAAACCCCCTTCCACATTCCTAAGTAGGTATGTCTTGTTCGAGTATCAGGTTATTCCATTCGGCCTCAAAAACGTTCCATCAGTCTACATTTCTCTATTGAACCACATTTTATCCCTTATCTTGATACCTTGTTTGTAGTCTATGTAGAGGAAATCTTGGCGTATTCACATTACATACATGACCATTTAACCCATCTTTATATCTTGTTGAGTAAACTGAGAGATCAACATTTATATTCTATGTTCAGAACATTGCACTTTTGGATTGATAATGTTCACTTCATGGGCCATATTACATATGAAAAAGTAGTATTGATTGGTCTAGAAAAGGTGTGAGTTATAGTTTCCTTGGAGTCTACCAATAGTGTCTTTGAAATCCACAATTTCTTGGGGCTTGATGAGTATTACAAGCACATCATACAAGATTTCTCCCACTTAGCAGTGCCTCTTACATCCCTAACTGAAATGGTGTACAGTTCACCTGGTTAGAAACTTGTGAAATGACTTTTCATGAGTTGAAAGGAAGACTATTAACAGCCCCATTCATGATTCTACCATAGCTGGGTAAATGCTATATTATTTACTATTATACTTCAAGAATCATACAAGGAGGATTTTTGATGCAACGTTGCTGAGTTGTGGCTTATGGATCCCTCCATCTAAGACCTCAAAAGAGAAAAAATCCTACAGAAAACCTTGATCTCGATGTTGTGGTTCATTATCTACATTATGGGAGACAATACTTGTTGGGTGAGAGATTCATTGTTTATAAAAATCATAAAAGCATAAAATATATCTCCAATCAACAAGACATTAAAATAATGTAGTTCATATGGGTTGGATACTTATAGTCATTCAACATTGACAGTTCTTATACCCCAGGTAAGGGTAATGTCATGGAAGATGCTTTGTGCCACAAGACATATTCACAAGCCATTTGGTATCCAGCAGTGATATGACGATGATGGATTTGTTTTCTGAGATGCATATGGAGGATTAGGAACCATGAGGGAAAATAGTTCAGTAATCTATAACAGTGAAATCCTCTATTCTAGAGATATTCCACAGGTGATAGTTTCATGTTCCTAAGAATCTCGTTTTGTGGGAAAGCAGTATATGAGAGAATCCAATACCTAGATGGGTTTTACATGGCATTGAAACTGTAATTTTCTATGGCTATGAGTGGGTAACTTTTGGTCTAGGGTAAGAGATGATGATGGAATTTCACACCTCCATTGTGCCAGTACATCCTAGGATGACCCAGATGTATAGATTCTTCTATCAATAGTACCAGTGGCCTAGTATGAAAAATAAGATACAATGTTTCATCAATCGGTACTCCACATGTCAGTAGGTGAAGGCAGGGAGCCAGCCACCTACTAGACTCCTACAGACTCTATACATTATTGAATGGAAATGGAATGAAATCACCATGGATTTCATTACAGTATTTCCAGGATCTCCTCAAGGATGTGATGCAGTATGGGTGGTTGTCGATAAGTTGACCATGGTTTCAGAATTCATACCTATCCGGGAGACCACTATAATTAATGATAGTGGAAGGTTGTATATCTATGATATTGTGAGACATCATGTCATTCCTTATTATATTGTCTTGGATAGATATGCCCGATTTATTTCATTGTTATGCAAGGGTTGTGAATGTCATGTGGTTCACAGGTACATCAAAGTACTACATATCACCCTCAAACCGATGGGCAGTCCGAGATAACAATAAGTGTGTTAAAGGTTATGTAACGGGCTTGTATCCATGATTTTGGAGGGTATTTGGAGAAGAATCTACCTCTTTTTGTGTTTACCTATTATAACATCTTCCATGTGACAATTCAAATGGATCTGTATAAGGCCCTCAAAGTTTGACCATGCCGTTCACCATTATGGTGCCCTGAAGGATGTGTGGAATCTTTGGAGGGTCCTCATCTCATTCATGAGACTTCTGAGCAAATTTAGTTGATTCAGAAGCATATGACTACTTCTCATACAAGAAAAAACCTTATTCTGATTTCTATCGTAGACCTTTGGAGATTTAGGTGGGACATCGACTTGTTGCGTATATTTCACTAAGGTTGGGTCACAACTGCTTCAGGAGACAATGAATGTTATCACATATTTATGTTGGGTCATATGAAATAGTAGAGAATGTTGGGCTGGTAGCATATTGGTTACTTTTACTATAGAGGTACCGTGCATGAATTTTATTTTCCTTGTATCTCATCTCTGACAGCATCACCCTGACTCGTCTCATTATTTTGACTCTGATGATATCGATAATGAGGAAGATGTATACATTGTAGAGAATCTATTCTATATTATCGACCATAACATGAAATTCCTCTGAAGCAGTTCATTCCCACTAGTCTACATGTTATGGAAACAAAAATTCATTTAGGACATGACTTGGGGTAGAGAGACACACATGCATCCATAATGGCTAGAACGATTCTCTGACGACATTCCACAACCCTCATGAGGGAAATTCGGGGACGAGTTATCTTAAGGAGGAGACGTTGTAACATCCCAACAGTGAACAAGTATATACCATTATAAATTTGGATGTCCAATTCTTTAATGTGACTCATGGCGTGTGTAGGTGCACCCCACTGCGTGTCCCTGGAATGATTTTAAATAAATTAAATAATTATAGATGTTTTATGAAAAATTTTAAATCATGCATTAGAATGATGTTCAGGATTAAAATAATTAATTAGGGATTAAAAAGATATAATAAGGTTTCCCAAGAAAATTTAAATAAAGAAATAATGGTTAAAATGAAATTTACAATTAAAATATAAAGGGGGTTATGGAAAACATAAAAATAATTAAAATAGATGATTTCCATTTTTTATAATTTTTATCCTTTTTATTTTCCATCATTTGTATTCTATTTTATTTTTAACTTAATTTTCCATTTTTATTTTGTTTTATTTTTATATTAATTATTTCATTATTTTATTTTTATTTCTTTTATTTCTTTCCTTTTTTACTCCTCTCTTCCTCTCCTCCCTCTCACGTCGTGCCTCCCCCTCTCCTTAGTGGCGCACTACCCTGGTCCCCCAACAGAAGACCGTCACGCCTCCGTTCTTCATTCGTTTTCTTCATCGTCAGTTTTGATGTAATTCTTAAGTCTTGGATAACCTTGAACATTTAGAATCAAAGAGTTTCATTGATTATACATTGCGTAGTTTGTCACTGAAGGATTTTTCCCTATTTTGGGGTTTTTCTAAAATCATTCATTTTCTTCTGTTTAATGTAAATTAAAATCCTAACACAAATCATAGAATATTATAAGACCATAAGGTATGGATTCTACTCACCTTCCCAAGATTTCATATCTATTTATAAATATTTAGGGTTCTGTCATTCTTCGGTGCCTATCGACATTGTTAAATTTCACACAATAATTTTAATTTAATTATTTTCCATAATTTTTTATGCCTAGTTTATCATAAATTAAATTTTTTAAATTTCGGCAACATGGTTGAACACGACATTGGGTGTGCTGATGTGGCTGGTATAAAGTTCATTTTATTGGGTAATTAATCTATTTAACTGTATGTGTTGTGCAACCCATTTTTGTGGTTTTTAATTTAAATAATTAATGTAGATTAATTATGGACCATGAATTGTTGGATATTAGGTAGATGTTTTTGATGAATAGTTTATTCATGTAAAAGTTCATTTGGCTACTTTTTTGTTATGGTATCTTTCCTTTTCATGTTTTTATGATTCAATATTAATTAATACCTTGTGTTTCACAAGTTTATCTACTTAGATTTTAAACAACCATTACAAATACATGCTATGCCATATCAGCTAATCTAAAATTTTAATTAATATTATGGTGGGATAGTAGGTGGGTAACGTATTATGGGTGGTCCTTAGACCCTATGATCAAGACATGTTACCACTACACATCAAGGAGGTTGGTTGGTTTCAAAGGATTTCAGAGATGGAGACATCCATGAGATTTCTAAATAGTTATGAGTGATATCAGTTCCAAAAAAGACCATAGAGGATGGATATATTTGAAATTTGGAAAATCTAGCTTCAGATGATGATCAACCCCTTTTTGTGAGATCATTATGGACTCATGGTAAGGCCATACCTCGAGCGATACATGGTATTTCGAAATATTACATTGGATTGATCAGTGGAACTGTATAATTTTATGGATGTACTATACAGATACCTTCAAGAAGAGCTCATACTCCAACTATCTAAATGAACATTATAATGGTGCATTGATGATTTAAGTAAATTACAGTTTCAGTTTTTATGAATTGTGATATTTTTCTTGTACGACAAAGAACAACTAGTTCACACCTGATTTAGACCCCATGTTAAATCAAAAGTTTGGGGGTGTACCACATCCTTGTTTTACATTTCTTTTATAGGATTTTATAGATATAAAAATTTTATCCTAATTATTACAGGTACTCCTTTTGGACATTCCACTTAGGCTGAAGCAGGTGATTGGGGATGGGTGCCATTGGAAACCCAGGACAAGTTATTTATTTTATTCCAATTAATAAATTATCTTCCTTTGTTATATAATTGAAATTTTTATTTAATTGTGAAATGAAAAGGAAAGGTTTAGACATTATGGGTTCCATCATTCAAGGATTTTATATCTCACCCTACTAAGGCATCGTTGAACCTGAGTATATTACATGTTTTCATGTATTGACATTGGGAGCATGCTACTTCTGATGATTGATAGTTTCTTGCTACTTATAATGGAGACTAGGGCAGCAGATCGAGCCTTACTCAAGTGTCATGTGTTGCACCTTTTGTAATTTATTTTTAGTTGATAGTATTCTTGGGTTTCTGTTTTCTGTACTTCTCGTTTAGACATACATCATACCATGACATTGTTTTTGTGATCTTCCGCAGTTGATTACTATTTAGTTAGATTATTCATATTGCTTCTGCTACAGTTTTTAATTTATATGCTTGGGCTAATTATTATTAAATTTGGTTTCCTTTTGATATGGTAATACTTCTTACCAATGTGGGTATAGTCTCCATGCGATCATTTGAAATTCTTTCACTACAAGTCGGCTAGCTCTGGAGTTCGGGGAGATGCACTGGAGGTTATGTGGCCAACCCTACTTAGGGCCTCCATCATGAAGCTCTTGGGATGAGGACGCTACATTTCAAAACTAAATATATGATACCTAATGGTTGAGAAATATTTAATTGAGAAAATAATACTTATGATTATAATTATTCTTATACTAAATATTTTATCATACTTTTTATATCCCTTACTAACATTTTTGAGCTCAATCCAATTTTTTTTCAAAAAAGTCACAAGTATCAATGATAGGAAGAGATAAAAAGTAGAAAAGATAAATTTTCTACAGAATTAATGTGATATTAAAAAAATAATCTATTATGTAAAAATTAGTTACTTATTAATAGTATCAAACATCTATTTTTATGGGTATTCATGTATGTTTTATGATCCAACTCTCTATAACAGTAAACTGCAAATATAATTTTTTATTTAATAAGTGTTTTCTTACTAAATTGACTATATTATATAATTTTTACGGTCAGTTCCCTATATTAATTACTTGGTAATCCCATTCATTTTCATCTAATCTATATATGTATTAAGAAAAATCATTATACATTGATATTTTTCACTCAATGTACCAATTTATTCATGAAAATAAAAACAATCGACTTTATATCATTCTTTATAAGAAAACTATTTTCATCCAATAAAATATGCATAAAATGATCTGGATTTATATCATGAAATTTTAAAAAAATTATTAATTAAAGAATTTTTTATCAATGTAATAATTTTTTAAAATAATATTCAATGTAATATTAACATATTTTCTAAAAATTCCAGTTTCAATTTTACTAAATATTAGAATGCAATATTTTTTAAAGTATATGTCAATGAAAAAATTTCTTATCATTCATACCATTATTTTCATTAGAGATTAATTTTATTTTTATCTGTTTATTTTAAAATAATATGATTTCCAAAAAAAAAATATTTTATAAAAAAGACTTTAACTGTTGAAAGGATGTATTCTGGAATAACTGTATAATTTTTTTAATTTAATCATTGAAATTTTATCAAAGATAATATTAATACAAATGGATTTGTTGAATGTTATATATATTTCTAGGTCCAAATTTTTTATTTTAAATTTAAATTTATTTTCCTCCAGAAACATTCCTTGTGTCATTTCAAAATCATTATCTATGAGGATGAAATTAGTTAATTCTACCTTTTTATTAATGGGTTTTTTCTCCATGGATTCTATTATTATTGGTTCGTTAAATGGTTAACCCATGAGAAGTAATGATTTTTATGAAAACACTTTCTATTCTATTGATTATACAATGATGAAATTATTACATAAATAGCTTATTTTCCCATGTTTTATGTTGTGATTAAATGATTAAATGATATTGAAACATGTCATTTTTTCATAGGTTATGTTATGATGATATTTTTATGAAACCCATTATATTTCATGGTTTATGGTATGATTAATTTTTTATGATCTTATAGAACCCATACGTGTGATTTTTAGTTTGTGGTGGGAGGGACCTATATATAACGCACATTCATTTGGTAAATATTTATGTCTCATGATATTGGTTGGAATAGTACATGTATTGAACAAGTTTAGTAAGGGACTATTTCCTTTATGATGGTATTGGGAGAGAACGTTGGCTACAATGATGGTTTAGAGAGTAAACCTATCCCACTATTAAACCCTTGGTAGTTATCATTAACTAATATGGAAATTGTATTATATCCTAATGTATATGATAAAATTCATTGAGGTAGGACAATGTTTTTCTCTCATAGATAATGTCATTTTATTTTTTAGGATTCATTTATTATGAAATATGAATATTTTTGTAATTACTCATTATTGGGATCATTGATCTGATGGGTATTGTTATTGAATTTTATTCTAATGTTCTAATTCCCTTATATTCATGTTATGATTACATATATCCCTTCTTAACACCTAATTATAATCCAATCCATCCATTTTTTTTGTTTAAATTTCCTAGGTTATGATGAGATGTTTTATGTGGGGTATGCTTATGAAATGTACTAAAGGAGAATATCTTTATAGAAAATGATGTTTTAATTTAACAATTTAGAAATATTTTTTCCTAGTCTCCCATGACAGTAAACTATTATGGTCCAATGGCTTTTCATTGTTTAATATATTGAATAATAATACAAAACTACATAGTATCCATGTATGAAAAGAATATGCCTATATTGTTTTTTTTCAAAGGAATGGTTTTGTTTTCCTTTATAAACTCATATAATAATGAATTATTATGATGCATTGGGATATTTATAGACATATATATAGGGATACGTATAAGGAAAATTATAAGTATGATTCAATGTAAATAAAAATACATAGGAATTTCCACAAAGGATATAGATTGATATTTTAATTAAATTAAATTAATTAATGGATATTATAATGGTTATTGATCTAGAAAATAGTTAATTATGTTTAAAAACACTATAACAGTAATATTGAGATGGGGTGGATCATTACATGTTACAAGATAACATGTGTTAGTGCACCCCTAGTTTGACACTCATGGGGTATATGATTTGGAAATTATAAATCTATTTATAAACCATCATGAAAGATTTAAATAGGCGATGATAATAAATTAACTAGGATGAACCAAACATGTTCTATATTAATAAGAGTGTATCAAGATTTATGGATAATATAAGTGATTTTTCATTATTATGTGGTTTACCACATGTAATATTGATACTCACACTATGTTATTTTTGGATTTAGTCGATGATATGAACTCAAGGAAACTAGGTAAATATTGAATGATGATTAAATTTTATTCAGAAAAAATGGTATTTTGAGTCAAGTGAAGGATATTATGATTATTCCAAATTAGTTATCACATAACATGATTAAATATTTTCCCCATAAAAAAATCTATGCCTCAGCGAATTAGTAAACGAAATAGTTCATCGAGAGTTTGCGTAGTCGAGACCTTGGAGAAATGAAAATTTAGTATCCAATGTGATGATAATGTAGAATTAATTAATCAAGGGAATATATCTAATATGATATAAGATTAATTGGATATGTAAAATACGTGCAAGAAGAATGTAACTTAAATAGAAAAATAATTAAATGTCTTTTTAACTGAATGGATGAGAATAATTGTCACCCTTGGTATCATACACTCTTGAGTTTTTTAAATGTGGACTGTATGGGAATTATAGGAATCGATATATTAATGGAATTCTCATCATGGGGATCAATAATGTATTATGTGTAACATTTATACTGCTAAAGATGAATTGAATAAAATGTGTAATATGAAATAAACGAAGTGTTAAGGAATAAAATGATAATTCGAAGTTAATTTTTTGAGATTGAAGTGGGATGATTACTATTTTTATGAGTTGGTTTTCATGAATTATCAATATAAATGTGGAAATATTCATGAATTTTTACTATATGTTTTTTGTCATGGATATGAAATAATTCATTGAGAAGTACAAATGACACATAAAAGTGATTTAATTGAAATGTAATATCTTATGGGAAACTGAAGTGCCCAGATCAGTGTGAATAACTGAGAGGGGAGGGGGTGAATCAGTGATCCTTTAAAGCTTTTAACTAATTGATTCTTAATCAATTAAACCTCTATGGATGGTTAAAGCCTCGATCCACTCTTCTTGTATCTCTCACCTTTCCATGAATGATGCAGTAAATGTAAAGGCACTGGACACAAGGATTTACAAGGTTCGGCACCAAAGGCCTACGTCCTTGCCATGTTGGTTATACGCCCCAACATGGTTTCTCCCATTATAATCTGTTAGTATTACAATGGTCGATACAGCATCCCACTGTATCTCTCCTGAGTCCCACAGGAGGGTCTTTATACTGTGTCTCACAGTGTTACCAGAGTCCCACTGGCCTGCTCCAGAATCCCACTGAAGACTTGTTCCACCCTGAGTCTCACAGGGGGCTTCTCCTGGCTCCTCGAGTCACACGAGTAGCTCTTCTTCACTTTAAGCTTCTTCAAGTATCTTCAGCAGTCTGGGATAAAGATTGCTGACCTTGCTCTGTACCTCTGATCACCTGTGATGATCAGGTCTTCTCGTCTTGCTCAGGATTTATCACCTTCTTCTAAGGATGACCTGGCCTCTCTCCAACTACTGAATACTCAGACAACTGATGTCTTTAACTTCAGTCTATTCCAGTCTCACTTCAAAACAACTTCATGCACTGAATGCATGGAAACTCTAAATCCACATGCACTGACTTCATGGCCTTCTCAATTCTCTTCAAGAACTTTCGGTCTTGGTCAACTCAGATGCACACAACCAGATTTGTCTTTGTTCACGTGTGCATGTGCATACATGCAAGCATGCACTCCCCTCTTTCTCCTTGGTGTGATAAACCCACAATGGGTGTAAATACTTTTAGCACCCACACCTTTTCTTCTTTTCCATAACACGTTTAATTCCTGTTGTGTGAGTATCCTCTTTTTCTTCTTCTAAGTGTGTACACACTTCAATTTGTTCACACACATAGGTTCGGCCTTCACTTGTTTTGCACACACAATTTATTCTTCGTTTTGCACACACATGAGTTGGCCTCCTCCTCTTCTTGTTGCACACACTCACTTTAGTGTTCTTTTAGTTTGTTCTTCAATGTGTGCACACACAAGGCTACGACCTTCCTTGCTTCTTTGCACACACTAAGTGTTCTTCACTTTTCACACACAAGTGTTCAAGCCTTGGCCTCCCACTTCTTCTTGCACACACACTGCCCGTAGGGTGTCTTGTGCTTCAAAATGTGCACCCACATAAGGCAACGCCCTTCACTTGTTATTTTTCACAACCACCAAAGGCTACGGACTTCACTCCACTAAGCACACACAAGGCAAACTCAAAGGAGTCGCACAAGGGGGTGTGTCCACTCTCAACAACCGCGCAAGTCCTTAGTGCAAGGGGCAGTCACGCAAGGTGCATGAGCACCGCGGGGCGCGCAAGTGCAACACCCGCGGGCACTTCCTCCTGCCGCACAAGTATGCGGGCAGTGAGGTTGCCAACCCTCGAGCGCGCAGATTCATGCGGCTCAGGATCTTCCTGTCGCGCAAGATAGGCGCGCAGGGGACTCCTTCAGGACCTCGGGTGGTCCCGAGAACTTCAGCCGCACAAGTGGGTTGTGCGGGGCTTCTTCTTCGCGAGGCACAAGGGTGCTCTCACGGGACGTCAGGTTTTCAACAAAGGATCAGCAAGCAAAAAAAGCACCTCGGCCTCTCTTTATATAGGCAGAGGCATGCCAAATCTTCCGCGTGAGAATAAACTTGATTCCCCGAAGATTTCGGGTTTTCAAGATTTTTTCAAATCTTGAACTTTCTCCTCGGTTCTCCGCGGGTTCTTCTATTTTTATTTTTCTCTACGTGCATGCGAAATAGAACGCATGCACAGACTCTTCTCTTCCAATCCATGCAAAGGTATAAACCCTTCACGGCCTCGGCAGCGTTTCTTGCCTTGGCCGAACTTCGAAATCCTCATTTGTTGCATGCAGAGTCATTTTAATGCATGATCGTGTTCAGTAGGTCTAGAAGAGCTCAATGGAGGTCTCGGTTTGCTCTGAGGTGGCCTGGAACTCAAAAACCGTTGTCGGGAGGCGCCTGGTTTGAAGGTGGCTGCGGGAATGCGCGGGGAGGCCTCAACCGTTCTCGGGGAAGAAGATAAGCTCAGCACCGTTGGATCCGCTCTTTGGACGTCCTGGATTTGAACGGGAATGGCGCGATGCATCGGGCGGCCAAGATCTGCCGCACGATCACTCAGACGGCCAGGATTCGCTCCCGAAATTTTTTCCGCGTCCCACATCGAAACGCCTCGCGGAATTTCCACGGTTTATCAACCAGCCGCTCCCAGAGACGGACAGTTCAATCTCCTCCTCTCTCGGTGCAACCCCACACCGAGTTCTTCTGCGGGCACGCTCTGCGCCCACACCTGCCCCTCGGGCGCGCGACTGGCGCCCACTATGCACACACACGGGCGCGCTCTGCGCCCACCATGCACTCCTCCAGGCGTGCCCCTGGCGCCCACATTGCGCCTGCGGGTGTGCCCCTGCCTCAGGGCTGCTGCCTTGGCCTTGAGGGTTCCCCATGGGCGTGGCGACCATGAGTCCCACATGTGCCTTGGGTGATGACCCTCGGCTGGCCTCCTTGGTGGCCTAATTTTTTGCTTCATTGTAGAACAAGTCCTTTTTGTAAAAACAAAGTGACCAAGTTCAAATGCCAAATGCCACATCACTATTCATCCTCTCCCAAGCCATTCTTCTTCTTCTCCAATCTTCTTATTTTCTTCATCATAAGAATTCTTCCAATCTCCTCAACATATAGTCATTACTTAGGAGGGAAATTCTTGAAGGTTCTTCATCAATCGAGATCCTGAATCACTTATAATCTTCAATGTTCTTTATTGATCTAATCAGAGATCAATTGGAACTTCTTCAATTCACATGCACTAAGAGTTAGTGCATGGACTTCATTAAAACCACTTCATCCACATAGAACTTATGGATGGATCACTTCAGCTCCTCATGCAATGTCAATACAATGCATGGTATTCAATTATTATTGTTGTGACTTTGTATCATCAGGATACAAGTTATTTGAACTTAAAGAGCATCTCAACAATCGTCAGATATACATAGAGAATGTTTCAACCACAACATCATATGTCACTTAGTGAATCTCCTAAGTGACATGCATCTTAGTACCATGGCCATTCTCCATTCATCACCAATACCATCACATCCTTTGTCATTCACATATTGAAACTCCTTGACATCCATCCATTCATTCCTTGACAACAACATACCTCATTGACAACAAATGCAACACAGTGCACTTCAATCTCCCCCTTTGTATTTGTTGGCAATACACTAGAGCACATATGAATGGGTCAATATGTGTGCCAATATTTCTCCCCCTTATTGTCAATCAAATGCAAAGGTGTGGTGTGGTTCTCTTTCAAAAATATCTTCCTCCCTTATAAAAAGTATTTTCTTGAAAAACACTGAGAGAGGGATGATGTCACATGTTCTCTTTAGCAAAGAACCTTTAGTAAATCAACTCTAAGTCTACTTGGGCTAACCCGGTGTAGAAAACAAGAGTGATGTAACCAAGGTACTCAATGCTGTCCAACATTCACTGTACATGTGAGATCATGCTCCAAGTGGTAGAAATTTTCCAGATATAACAATGAATTGCTAAATCCTGCACATACTTCACCAAACACATCAGAAAGTTCAGGTGCAAAGATAAATCTCCCCTTTCATTCATTTTTCTACAATCAATACTCCCCCTTAATTGTCATGATGAATACAATTAAGAAACAAGGGATGAAAGTATGATTGGAATACCTTCACTTTTCTCAAGATGGTATTAAATATCAGAATCCCATCTTCTATAGATTGGCTCCCCCTTAAGGGATGCACTCCATTCCTTCCAAACCATCCTCCGGCTGAGAATGATCATTATCTTCAATTCCCTGCAGTGTTAGCACATGTAAATACAAGTGATTAGGGAATAAGATGGAACCTCCTTGGTTCATCAATGTGAACAACAAGGTTGAGAAGATTCTCTCAACCGAGATGTCCCATTTTCACCATTCTTAACACTTGCACATTTGATCTTTAATGATGTTGGTGCTAGTGTGGATCTCAATACATCTTCATGTGAAATATTCTTCTTCCATTTTGACTTAGCAATTGCCAGAACTTCATCTTCAGCTCTTTGCAGATCTTTGGCAAGTTGCAACTTATTTGGCCATTTGACTAGTAAGTCACTTGGAAGTGTGGCCTCAGTTCTGGAAGTTCCACATGGTTCTTTTGATGCTTTCAAGCTACCTTTCCTAGGCAACTTGTTTTCAATCAATCCCTTCTGCTTCTTCTGGATTGATTTTCTGTTTGAGTCCAGTCTGCCTCTATTGAATTTCATGGCTTGTTTACAATGATCCATGATATGTCCTTTCTTTCCACAGTAGAAGCATTTCTTCTTGGTGGTCCTTCTGGATGCATCACCCTTCTTGGATTTAGACTCCAAGGTCTTCTCTTCCTTTTTCATAATCTTCTTGGGAGCATCTTCAGCTTTCTTCTGCTTGCTTCCCAAGGATTCTTTCTGAGCCAGGTTCTGTGATCTTTTCTTCTTTTGAGCTCTGGATATAGTTGGAGATTGACTTGTATCTTTTTGACCACTTTTTCAATCATCCCAGATGTTGTCAAGTAATCCAAATCTATTTGCAGTAAACAGATGTCTCTGGACCTGTGGATGCTGCTTCTTTTCTTCTGGCTTGCTCCCCCTTGGCATGGGCTTCCTTTGTGCTTTGACATTCAGTGGATTGTACCAACAATCCTTTGCATAGTGCCCATACTTATTACAACACCAACACTGACCCACAAATCTTGACTTTTTGATTCCTTATGATTGTAGGGTACTTGTCTTGAATTGTTGTGCTACTTCAAGAGAGCTTTCTTTCTTCATTGTCTTCATCCATACTTGTTTGGATTCATTCTTCCATTCTGCACTTTTAGTAGAAACACTTTTAGAAGCATGAGAACAAGATGGTATGGATGGTACCTTCTTTTTAGAAGATGTTTCCCTTTCATTAGCGGATGTCTTTCTTTTAGAATCATCCTTCTCAAAGCTCACTTCAGTAGCAACATTTCTTCTTTCAGCTGACTGGGAGGCTTCAGCATTGGGTGATTGCAGATTTTTCAATATCACCTCTAATTCTAAACACTTCATGTTAAGGGAGTTCTTCTCATCCTCAACAGTTCTTAGCTTTCCTTCCCATTTCTCTTCCAGCTGTATCATCTGGTCTTCATGCACCTTATTCATTTCAAGCAATGAGTTGTCAAGCTCCTTCACCCTTTTTACTTTGTCTTCAAGTTGAGCATCTTTAACAACCATTGATACTCTATGCCACTTCTCCAGTGCATGGTAAACATATTTGATTACTACTTTAAAGAATTATTTCTCAAAAAGGCTTCTTTGCAATTCTTCAGCAGTGTCTTCATATCTTTCATTGCAAAGAGAAACGGTTTCATCTTTTGCCTTAACAAGCTTTCTGAGAGTGTTGGTAATGCCAACCCTTTTTGCCAATTGGACTTCCAGAGAATTGGCTTCATCTTCTAGCTGTAATTTTTCTTCTTGAAGATCAAGGAGGCCTGTAGCTATACACATTGCCACTTCCTTGGGGACTGTCTTATGAAGATATTTGATTGCATTTAGAAGATCATTGTTTCTTCCATCTTCATCACAGCTAGAGCAGGCTTCATCAGAAGAATGATAAAAGGAATTGTCATCTGATGTGACTTTCACATTTCTTTCCATAGATGGAGTTTCTCTGAATGCAACAACCTTCTTCTTCATCTTCTTTGCCTATTTCTTCATTCTGTTTTTCAGAGTCTTGGCAGATATCTCCATTTGAGGCTGTTCTTTCATTTACTCAAATCTGCACTCCATATAGACTCTCTTGGATCTTTTAGAGGTAACCTTCCCTCTGATACCAATTGAAGTTCCCAGATCAGTGTGAATCACTGAGAGGGGGAGGGGGTGAATCAGTGATCCTTTAAAACTTTTTACTAATAGATTCTTAATCAATTAAACCTATATGGATGGTTAAAGCCTCCATCCACTCTTCTTGTATCTCTAACCTTTCCACGAATGATGCAGTAAATGTAAAGGCACTGGACACAAGGATTTACAAGGTTCGGCACCAATGGCCTACGCCCTTTCCATGTTGGTTATACGCCCCAACATTGTTTCTCCCATTATAATCTGTTAGTATTACAATGGTCGATACAGCATTCCACTGTATCTATCCTGAGTCCCACAGGAGGGTCTTTATACTACGTCTCACAGTGTTACCAGAGTCCCACTGGCCTGCTCCAGAATCCCACTGATGACTTCTTCCACCCTGAGTCTCACAGGGGGCTTCTCTTGGCTCCTCGAGTCACACGAGTACCTCTTCTTCACTTTAAGCTTCTTCAAGTATCTTCAGCAGTCTGGGATAAAGGCTGTTGACCTTGCTCTGTACCTCTGATCACTTTTGATGATCAGGTCTTCTCGTCTTGCTCAGGCTTTATCACCTTCTTCTAAGGATGACCTGGCCTCTCTCCAACTACTGAATACTCAGACAACTGATGTCTTTAACTTCAGTCTGGTCCAGTCTCACTTCAAAACAACTTCAAGCACTGAATGCATGGCAACTCTGAATCCTCATGCACTGACTGGATGGCCTTCTCAATTCTCTTCAAGAACTTCCGATCTTGGTCAACTAAGATGCACACAACCAGATCTGTCTTTGTTCACGTGTGCATGTGCATACATGCAAGCATGCACTCCCCTTTTTCTCCTTGGTGTGATAAACCCACAATGGGTGTAAATACTTTTAGCACACACACCTTTTCTTCTTTTCCTTCACACGTTTAATTCCTGTTGTGTGAGTATCCTCTTTTTCTTCTTCTAAGTGTGTACACACTTCAATTAGTGCACACACATAGGTTCGGCCTTCACTTGTTTTGCACACACAATTTATTCTTCTTTTTGCACACACATGAGTTGGCCTCCTCCTCTTCTTGTTGCACACACTCACTTTAGTGTTCTTTTAGTTTGTTCTTCAAAGTGTGCACACACAAGGATACGGTCTTCCTTGCTTCTTTGCACACACTAAGTGTTCTTCACTTTTCACACACAAGTGTTCAAGACTTGGCCTCCCACTTCTTCTTGCACACACACTGCCCGTATGGTGTCTTGTGCTTCAAAATGTGCACCCACATAAGGCAACGACCTTCACTTTTTATTTTGCACAACCACCAAAGGCTACGACCTTCACTCCACTAAGAACACACAAGGAAAACTCAAAGGAGTCGCGCAAGGGGGTGTGTCCACTCTCAACAGCCGCGCAAGTCCTTAGTGCAAGGGGCAGTCGCGCAAGGTGCATGAGCACCGCGGGGCGCGCAAGTGCAACACCCGCGGGCACTTCCTCCTGCCGCACAAGTATGCGGGCAGTGAGGGTGCCAACCCTCGAGCGCGCAGATTCAAGCGGCTCGGGATCTTCCTGTCGTGCAAGATAGGCGCGCAGGGGACTCCTTCAGGACCTCGGGTGGTCCCGAGAACTTCATCCGCACAAGTGGGTTGTGCGGGGCTTCTTCTTCGCGAGGCACAAGGGTGCTCTCACGGGACGTCAGGTTTTCAACAAAGGATCAGCAAGAAAAAACAGCGCCTCGGCCTCTCTTTATATAGGCAGAGGCGTGCCAAATCTTCCGCGTGAGATTAAACTTGATTCCCCGAAGATTTCGAGTTTTCAATATTTTTTCAAATCATGAACTTTCTCCTCGGTTCTCCGCGGGTTCTTCTATTTTTATTTTTCTCTACGTGCATGCGAATTAGAACGCATGCACGGACTCTTCTCTTCCAATCCATGCAAAGGTATAAACCCTTCACGGCCTCGGCAGCGTTGCTTGCCTCGGCCGAACTTCGAAATTCTCATTTGTTGCATGCAAAGTCATTTTAATGCATGATCGTGTTCGGTAGGTCTAGACGAGCTCAATGGAGGTCTCGGTTTTCTCGGAGGTGGCCGGGAACTCAAAAACCATTGTCGGGAGGAGCCTGGTTTGAAGGTGGATGCAGGAATGTGCGGGGAGGCCTCAGCCGAGATCGGGGAAAAAGATAAGTTCAGCACTGTTGGATCCACTCTTTGGACGGCCTGGATTTGAACGGGAATGGCGCGATGCATCGGGCGGCCGAGATCTGCCGCACGATCACTCGGACGGCCAGGATTCGCTCCTGGAATTTTTTCCGTGTCCCACATCGAAACGCCTCGCGGAATTTCCGCGGTTTATCAACCAGCCGCTCCCAGAGACGGGCAGTTGAATCTCCTCCCCTCTCGGTGCCGCCCCGCACCGAGTTCTTCTGCGGGTGCGCTCTGCGCCCACTCCTGCCCCTCGGGCGCGCGACTGGCACCCACTATGCACACACACGGGCGCGCTCTGCGCCCACCATGCGCTCCTCCGAGCGTGCCCCTGGCGCCCACATGCGCCTGCGGGTGTGCCCCTGCCTCAGGGCTGCTGCCTTGGCCTTGAGGGTTCCCCATGGGCGTGGCGACCTTGAGTCCCACATGTGCCTTGGGTGATGACCCTCGGCTGGCCTCCTTGGTGGCCTAATTTTTTGCTTCTTTGTAGAACAAGTCATTTGTGTAAAAACAAAGTGACCAAGTTCAAATTCCAAATGCCACATCACTATTCATCTTCTCCTAAGCCATTCTTCTTCTTCTCCAATCTTCTTCTTCTCTTCTTCATAAGAATTCTTCCAATCTCCTCAACATATAGTCATTACATAGGAGGGAAATTCTTGAAGGTTCTTCATCAATCGAGCTCCTGAATCACTTATAATCTTCAATGTTCTTTATTGATCTAATCAGAGATCAATTGGAACTTCTTCAATTCACATGCACTAAGAGTTAGTGCATGGACTTCATTAAAACCACTTCATCCACTTAGAACTTATGTATGGATCACTTCAGCTCCTCATGCATTGTCAATACAATGCATGGTCTTCAATTATTATTGTTGTGACTTTGTATCATCAGGATACAAGTTCATTGAACTTAAAGAGCAGCTCAACAATCGTCAGATATACATAGAGAATGTTTCAACCACAACATCCTATGTCACTTAGTGAATCTCCTATGTGACATGCATCTTAGTACCATGGCCATTCTCCATTCATCACCAACACCATCACATCCTTTGTCATTCACATATTGAAACTCCTTGACATCCATCCATTCATTCCATGACAACAACATACCTCATTGAAAACAAATGCAACACAATGCACTTCAGAAACACATTATTAAGGGATGATAACCATTAATATGTTCCTAAGGTTGACAAAATGTGTTTTACATTGGAAATAAAGATTTTTTATATGCATAACATAAATTGGATAGTATTTATTACCATTGAACTGATAAAGGATTTATTAACATAGTTGTTTATGTTATCATTGTTGGATATTAAAAAATCATTGGATATATATAATATATGATAAATAATCTATGAGTTTTTTTAATGAATGAAGAAGACTGAATATTGTCATTGAGTTTTTTTTGGTAATTATAGTTATTACCAATTTTATGAGAAAATATGAACAATGTACACACATATTTGGAATGTTACCATTAAGATATAAATAATAATATTTGGTTCATTATTTTTATGTTTAGTTTGGAATATTTAGGGACCATTTTTATAAATATTTTATTTTTTCTAGTTCAAATGGTTAAAAAATTATGGAATGGAATAATTTTAACTTATAACGTGGTTTTAGATATTACTATATTTCGTTGACATATTATTATTTTTCTATATTTTATAATGATAATTAAACTATTTTTAACAATATATAATAGTTATTACATAATCAATTTTGAGGAATTTATTTTGTGCTTCATACATGAAAAAAATTCACCCCTTAATGTAATAGATAAAGTGGAAATTGATTATGCACAAATAAAATGATCAAATTGTTCCCATGAAATAAAATGATACCATGTAAGTATATTTTCATATGTTCTTATTCTATATAGAAGAGGAATTCACAAAAATTTGGAATGGAATATGAAAATAAATTATTTTCCAATTATAATACATTTAAAGGATCTCAATGACCTTTTCGTGCCTATTTCTTTTACTTTTATGGTGGTTAACCTTCTCTACATCACCCTCTTTTATGTCATTAATGATCTATAGAACTCCCTAAAAGTATATAATGTCTATTTAAATGTCAATATACTCACATACCACTTATTTTGTCCTATTTGGTTACACAATATTTATTATTCAAGATTAAATTCACAGATCCCTTCCAATTTTTTAGGAGTACTTTAATTACCCTTTTTACAACATAGGTTTCTATGAATGACATTTTACATGTAAAACCATCGATGAATGAGGAAATTGGATGGTGAAATTAATTTAATGTTTCTATAAAATTACACCCTAATATTTTATGATGTTTATTTTTAAAATTTAATTTAATATTTTCAATGTTTTACCTCCCACATATTATTTACATGAGAATTTGATAGAGAAAAAACAGAGTTTATATGAAACATATCACATTACTAAAATATTATTATATGTTTTATGTCACATAGTAGTTGGAATGGCATGTATGAATATTATAAACTATATTATTAGAATATATGGTTAACACATGGATAAAAAATTAAATATTTAGTAACCATTAATTTAAAAATTAAAATAAGGGAAATAGTTTTTCAAAAATTATTCATAGTAAAAAAATATTATTTAATGATTTTTTTTTGAAAAACATTGGTTAAATTATTTTAATGAAATATATATAGTATATATTCAATTAACTATTTTAATTTCATAAAAATTTATCATGATAACATAAAAGAATAAATCCATTTTCACACGTAAAAATAATATTTCTATTGAAAGTAGTTTGGTAGGATTTTTGCATAGTAATTTTAAAAATTTAATTTATGAATCATTTGGGGATATTATTTTACGAAAATAAACCAAATTTCTGAAACCAAAATATCAAAATTATATAAGGGTGAATTTTTTTAATTTTTTTGAAAATATTTTCTAATTAATGAATAGTGAAAAATACTAAATATGAATTTTAATTTTAATTTTCAATTAAATTATATAAAAAGATAAATTATTTTTAAAATTGGATTTAAAGTAAAAAATTTCAATTATATATTTATTAATCAAATTTATGTCTTTAATATCAATTTTATTATTAATTTGTATATAAAAATATATAAACATTTGAACATCTTCTCATTGAACCCCCACTTTCTCTCCATGATTTTGAAGTTATTTGTATATTAAAATTTTCAATTCTATTAATATAATATGGAAAAATTGATTAAATATTTTCAATTAAAATTATTTATACTACAATAGAGTGTTAAAATAATTTGTTACCATAATTAATAGTGAAAATAGTAAAAATCAATTACAATGGTTAATGTAAAAATGAGTATACCGCGGGTAAGACCAAAAGGATAAGTGTTAAAATGAAACAATAAATATTATAAAGTACACTTTACTAAATAAATTTCCCCAAATAATTTTTAAATATATTTATTTTTAAATTTGGAATCATTCTAGCATGATAAAAAATGTGGATACACATTTCTCTATTAAAAATATTACAAGTGTTACCCTCACATCACATATAAAATGCCACCCACTTCCATAATCTTCACACCCACGCAACAATTTATTTTAGAAAATAACATTAAAAATCCCATGAAAAATACCTCCTCTAATCATAGAAATTATTTTTAGTAAAAATAAAAACCTAATATATAATTTATTGACAGCTTATTGGGGATACTCGAAGAAGAGGTAATGTTTATCATTGAAAATTTTTATTTTATTTATTTTCCCACCTCCTTCTATTATTATTAAACCATTATTATATAATAACCTGAGTATAATTAATATAGTAAGATTATTTTGTCTCGTTTGTGTACTAAAACCATATAAACTTTCATCAAAATGATGTTGAACTCATCATTCATGTGTAATGTGTACTACCACCATTCAAAGTGATGTAATTCAATTTTCCATTACAATATCTCCCGTTTAGGAATGATGATGTATATATGATGTATATAAGATATTTAATACATTACTATACATAATTATTAATTTTAGAAAATACAATTTTCTTACATTCCATTCCATACAAGATATAATAATATCATTCGTGTGTATGGTATACTAATGCCTCATGATGTGATGTGATTATTTTTCTCTATTACTTTACATAAAATATAATAACCATAAATAGAATGTATATATTTGATATAAATTGAAATTATTTTTTATTGTTTAACAATTAATCACTCTGAAAATATAATTTTTCATTTTATTTGATACCATTTCACACATAGAATAATGAAAATATTATTCATGTATGTGTGGACTACCTCCTTCGTAATTCAATGTTACTCTTGCTTTCCATCACCACAAAACACAGATAAAATTTACAAGTATATTTTTATTATAAAATTTTTTATAAATTTTTTATATATTTTATAATAAATTTTAAATATAAATCACTACATATATTAATTCCATAATGATCATTTACGAATTGAAATTTTACTCAAGCATTTGCACGACCCGCTTCAACCTTGATCATAATATAATTCATTTCTCAAACCCATATTTCATGATTGGTATTAAAATTTTAAATGATTAATAGATGTTATACTAATTTGATTATTATTTTTATGATAGAGATTATGGATTCATTATATATGTATGAGGATCTAAAATAACATATCAATACCCATATGAAAAAAAAATAAATGTTAAAAAAACGTGATTTTAATTATGAATTATTGATAAACATGTAATAAGTGATCAAAATTAGGTAATATATGAATTATATATATTATTATTGTTATATAACATTTGTATTAAAACAATGTTTTTTAACCGGATGACTGAACTTGTACGAAGGAAGTAAAAACATAAGGTATTAGATTTTTATCCTCTCTTTTATTTCTAGGAGACATGAAAATACACCACTCATTTATTTTGTATTGTGGATATACTACAAAATTTTCAATTAACTACATGAATATAAATATTTTAATGATATTTAACATTTCATTTTATGTCATAATTTTTTTTACCTTATGATTAAAGAGATTACTAATGAGGAAATGTATTTTCATACTTTTACTTATTGGGAGACACTTTTTATATTAATAGATTATTTATTTGATATGGAATATATAAATCCCATGACTATAATCTTTTATGATTTTAATTAATAAAATTATAATTTATATATCCATTTGTGTATATATTTTCCCTCGGGTTTTTGGTTCAAATATTAAAAATGAAATAAGGGATTATTGTCTTACTTTTCTTTATCTAGGACATTAGTTATATTATGTACCTATATTATTATATAAAGAGTTTATAATTACCCTTGAAATGTTATAAAATTATTATACTTATTCTCATAATATTAAAAAATTTATTTAAGGTTTTTCATTAATGGGGTTTATGAATCGTATTTACCAAAGTGGGAAGAGTTTAGTGTCATAATCAAATATTCTACTAATATTCATTATGATTATGTTACCATTGTTGAAATATTATGATATATGTCTCAATAAAAAAATTAATATTATTATCCTCCTATTATTTCATGAGATTAAAAGTTTTCCCTTAATTTTCCTCTTTCTATGTACCTTATATTTGAAAATAGTTTTTTATGAAAAATCGTCTTAATTTAACTCTTCAGTCGAAAAACCATTTCCTCCAAAACCATGTATCATAAATAAATTGAAAAAATATATTTTCACATTATTAATATTATTTATTCAATTCATTTTTCCATGTTTCAATTTTGATAAATTAGTATGAATTTATTCTTAGTTAACACATCAAAAAAATTACCCATTTTGATTTTACTAAAAATATGAATAGAAATATCACTTTTAAGTTGTATAGATTGAAGATAATTTACTTTCATTATAAAAGATATACTATTTGAATACACCTTTATATTTTTTCTATTTTATTTTTAATTAGATGAAATTTTAATTTTGTTATTTTTTATTTTCGAATCGAAAATGATATTTTCATCAATTCAATGTTTGATATGAAATTTAAATATTTCATTTTATTTTATAAATATTTATTCTCAAATAAAAGTATTTAGAAAATATTTTATGAATTTTTAGTAAAAACAAATATTTTATTAAAAAGTTATATTTTAATGAAATATTCCATGTGTATTTTAAAAAATATCTCAATCAACGAAGAAATCCTTTGATGTTACTTCTGACTTACAAATGATCTTCTCTAAGGATACCAATATTATTATTTCTCAAAAAAAATTTCATTTATGATGAAATGATGTTTATGAAAAAATTGTATTCCAATCATTATAAAAGGATAAAATACTATGAATCTTGCATCTTTTCAATGGGTTATGATATGATGAAATGATGAAATGATTATGAAATCATTATCCATTCCCTATGTTATGATATGATTAAATTTTTATAA
This sequence comes from Viscum album, assembly GCA_963277665.1. NCBI lineage: Eukaryota > Viridiplantae > Streptophyta > Magnoliopsida > Santalales > Viscaceae > Viscum > Viscum album. Next base: position 69,502,428 of record OY728128.1, read on the forward strand.
TACCCATATCATTTCATGGGTTCTGATACAATGAATTTTGATGACCTTTTGGTACAAATATGTGTGATTTACATTATGTGATGTGTGGGATTTATGTCTCCATCCAACGAATGGGGTAATTCATTATATCTCATGAGATAGACTGGACTAGAATGGGAATTGAAGTCACATTATTTAGATACATTGTCAACTATTATGATATTGGGAGTTATCCTTGACTATAATGATGGTTTGTTGAGTTAAACCATTTCATTATGATATCCTCTACCACTAGCCTAAACTATAATGGAAACAATATTATATTCTTATTTATATGAAACAACTATTTGACACTTGACAATTTAATGGTATAATAGATCATATAATTTTATTTTCTTATAATTAATGTCTTATCAACATCCAATACTTATTCCATGGCATAATATTATGTTCTCTAAAATGTTGGATATATTTTTCAAATGTTATTATTATGTTCTCATACCATAATATTTATGTTATACTTATGAAACTCCATTGTTCCCAAATTTGTTGCATCTATAATCACTCTATTATGTGTTTTTTTCCCATGTTATATAAAAATTTTTTAAGTAGGTTATTATTTTGAATAGTACTAAAGGATAAGATCCTTATGGTAGATTTTAATGATCATTTGAGGAATTAGATTATTGGGTACAAAGTATCCAAATATAGTAAACTATTATAGTCCTCATACAATTATTTAATATATTGAATATTCTTTTAATATGATATAATATATATATATATATATGAAAATCATGGGTTTCTATATACATAGTAAGTAAAGTAGAAACTTCATGAAATATAAATTTAATTATTTTATTATATTTTAAAAAATAGAACAATGATTCATTTTTAATTGTATCACACAAACATATTAAAATGGAAATCATGATGAAATGTAAAATTTGTTAACAAAATTATATAATTATTCAAATATTCCATACAAGAACAATTGCATATCTAACAAAAACCATTTAAAGAACGCTATTAACTCCATGATAGATTTATCATACATAAGAGGGATAATAACATTAAAAATGATTACTATTTATCATTTTATAATAAGGATTTGATGAAAAATGTTAAAAAAAGATAAACTATATACATAGGTATAAAAGTTTCATTCCATTGAAAATAATATTTCTAATAAAAATTATTTAGGAAACATTTCAATTTTAATTTCAAAAATATTATATCTTTTTTATAAATTGTGGTAGATATATATCATGAATAACCAAAGAAATAACTCAATTAGTTAATAAAACAAATCATATTTGTCTTAAGTATATAGAAATAAAAAATATACCTAAATGGAATTTTATATTTTTAGTAAAAATTCTTTAACAAAATACTTCTATTCTATTAATACCAATATTAAAAGGAAAAAAATAATAAAAAACATTGCATTAAAATAATAAAATAATTCTAAAATAATATTTAAAAAACTCTTTCCATAAAAACCAATTTACCACCTCATTAATCATTTTTACTACCAGAGGAGATGTAATACAATTTATTTATATGTTATCCACCATGATATGGTTGAATTATTTTTGGAAATGATATACAATAAATATTAAATTTGATAAAAAAATATCGGTCAAATTTTGGAAAAATAAATATCCTTAAATACATAATGATCAAGATTGAGTTTTAAGGGGATTAATTTGGTTTAAATATTATCCTAGGTAAGGGCACTGATAAAGAATTATAAATGGGACAAAAGGTGGAAAAACTGATATTTATTAAGTAGAAATTAAATTACTAAAAAATATTGCTTATATAAACTCAATATAAAAATTATGAGTACGCAATGGAATCCTTGTTTCACCCCATACATTCAATGATCCATGGGTAACCCCTGATCTCATACTAGGTAACCAATTCAATTTTCCTAAAAAATAAATATGTAAAAACTTCTTCAAGAATAATTAACTATAATGTCACCTAAAATCCATTAACTATTCCCAATAAAATATATAATTATGAAAAAAAATTAAATGCAATAAAATATGTTTTCCTTGATTTATTCTATTCTCATTCTGGAGTGTTCGATGGATCGAGTAGAAATTAAGATTTATAAACTATTGCCTAAAACATTTTTATTCAATTTATAAATTTAAATTTAATGTGTATAATGTATTTTAAAATTATAGTATAATTATTGAATTCATTATAAAATTATATTATCATTTCATATTTAAAAGATCACTCAACAGAAATTTAGTTTTTGTTTCAAAATAATTATTTTCATTATGTAGTTTTATTATGTAGAAAAATAATTATCCCCCAATAGTTTATTCATAGGATATTTATTGTTAGTCAAATCTATATTTACATGGGTAACCTCATTTCATATAATGGTAATATTCTATTAATAAAATCTGTAATTCTATATGATTTCAAATCTCTAATGTAATTTTTATAAAAATATATGGTAATATAGTGTGATATTAGTTTTTATAAACTTTTATTATGATGATTGTTCAAAATATTATCATCCAAACTTATATTATTGTGTAATGTATTATATGATTAAATAGAACTGTAAAAAATTTAAATTGGAATTATTATATGGGAGTTCATTTTAGATTCCTATTGCATATCTATAAAATATATATAATATTTAAAAAATTATACCCCCCATTTGAAGATACTTCCTTTATAAAAAATATATACTACCATTATACTTCAACAATGATCTAAAATCATTCCTCTATTAATTCAAGTTCTCCCCCTATTTTTTATGAATAAATATCCTTTTCCATATATTTTGTTTGTTTAAAACTAATTTTAAGGTTCATATGATGAAAGAGGACCGAGTTCATCTTTTTTATTTTTTTCCCTTGGGGTGATTTATATGTATTTAATTTCAATTAGATATATATTTGAATTTATTAATAAAAATGATAATTTCTCTATTTTTAATGAAATAAAATATAGAATTTAAAGTATATTAGAACAATATTTTTATTTCATGATCTGGGAAAATATATAAATTGAATTACATATATTTGAAGCATCTATAATTCCAATATATTTATATTTTTTCTTTACAAGGATAACTATCACAATTGTATAATTATTGTTATAATACTCTTAATTAAGAAATTGTATGAATGATTTTTTCTGATGATTATATGGTTATTCATGAAACATCGAAGATATAATAGATTTGAAATAATTTATCATCAAATCCTTGGTATTAATATATGTGATTGAGAAAAGGTAAATAATATATGGATAATATAAAACCTATGAATAATATAATAATTTATTATTAATGACATCATCAAAAAAATGTAATGTGTGAGTTTTCTCATGAATATTCTTTAATGATAACAAATGATGATATATGATCATATATTTATGCTAATGTCATTATACTAATGTAGCATATTGATTTTCTCGGAATTGTGATATCTATTGGAAATTTAATTATTATTTTACAGTACATTCTTGATTGTGAGAGATGTAAATTCCTTTATTTTACAGCCTTAGTTACACTTTAAAATGTGTGGTGGATATATTTAAATAGATGTATATATTCTCCAGAGAAATTTATGAATTAAATTTTTATTATAACCCAATATGGTTGGTTTTTTTAGATCTATGTGGTGTAATTTCACGTGGGTATATTGATTTGGATTGATGGTAATGACAAGTTGATTTTGCATGGGAGAAATGATTTCAATGATGACACATTACTGGTTTATATGAGATTATAGATGGATAATGACATTTCATATTTTAATTTATTTTTTATTTATTTTAAAAATGGAATAATATAGATTTATTTTAATATTTTTAATAATACATTTTTAGTAAATTAATGAGATAATTTTCATTTTTAGTGATATAATAAATATATCATGATAAATATTTATTACCATAATTATGAAATTATATTTAAATCAACGATACTCAAAAAAAATTATGTATTTCTAAAATGAAGACCATAAAAATATGATTAGTAATTTGAATAAATAAATGAGCACTCCTTTTTTATAACCAGTATTATATATGCTTGGATGAAACTATATTTGAAAACATTATTTTCTAATAAAAAGGATTTTATTTTTATTACGTATTGTAATTTCGAAATTTAATATAATTAATTTATTATTTGAAATAGATAAAAGTAACTTAATTTTTTTATTTAAAATTCCCAAATTATATTAGAAAGAATTTTTTATATTGTCATAGAAAAATCAATATTTGATGAATAATTCAGTATAACAAAACTACTACCATTATGCCAGTATTACCTTGAAAGTAAGACATGAAAAATTATATAACATATTATTGGGGAAAATATTTTTTTTATAATCTAAATGATAAATATTATATTATTTATTTTATTTTATGTTACTATAAATTTTTATTTTAAACAAAAGTTATATTTTTATCAACCATTATTTACATACATTTTACAATTCTAATATTTCAATTAATTTCTATTACTTTCCGAAATTGTATTGTAATCAATAGAAATAATAATTTTATTATTTGGTTCCAGGTTCACTAATAAAGCCTTATTATTTTTATTTTTACAAATTATGTAAACATAGGTAAAAATAATCAATCACCGTAAAATTAAAAATAGAGAAAATAATAATTCAACTATTAAATGGAATTTAATTTTTTTTAAAATCTTTGTAAATTATTTTTTGATTAATTAAATATCATATTTCAACCTCTATTTAATTTGTTTCTATTATTGTATCCAAATACCATGATATGCATTTCCATTAATTATATATAGTTGAAATATTGTAAAAATTCTTTTCTCTCACCACATATAAATTGGGTATCTTTCAACCCCTTTAATACCCCACTATGAATTTTTTTCATCACGAAAATAATCCATCATTACTTCATCTATAATCCAGTAGATACGGTAGTAGATTAGAATATACTATTGTAGCTCAAATATTACAGAATCACAATTTACCAAAATGTTTTTGGGTGAAAAAATTTATCACATCCGGGAAATTTAATGGACTTACATGCCAACAGGGCCTACAAGCCATGTAATAGGCTTCATTCCCACTAGGCCTACATGATATGTTATAAATAAATAAGTATTAATGGGTGGGGTGAGGGCATGACCCTAGTTACGTAGAGTCAGTGCATTATTACATAAAATTGGCATGATCACAAGAGATAATGTCTCGAAAGACTGATCAGTTTAGTTTCCTTGGATGTACTATATACATACATAATTTTTACATTTTAATTTCAATCTTAAAATTGAAAATAGATATTCCTTTTAAAATAACATTACTCTCAAGGCATAAACCTGCATATAATGAATAATACACTTCTTGGAACCCTGAGAAAGTAAAACATAATTATGGGGGGAGCTCAGAAGCTCTGTAAGGATTAAAAATAATGTGGAAACATTCATAAATAAGCATAAAAAATTCAGGAAATGAATATGACTAAAACACAAGACTTTTAAACATAAACATAAGTATAATATGAGAAATATAAATCAAATGATGCCATTTATGTTTTCAAATGATCATTTATATAATATAATATTCACATATAATATCAATATATAATTTCATAATGAGCGAATTCATAAGGTCGGACATCATAACTACATAATAAAGGACTCGTTCCAAGACTAAAAATAAGATTTTTTCAAGGCATTATTCCAAAAACCTAGTTTTCCTAATGAGACCTATCGATGCATTGTGGAGCTACAGAGAGATCCACCCATCACATACTAAGTCCAATGAAGTCCTCATAAGAAACGTTTGAAACATAATCTAAACATTCATATTAAAACTAGCATACTCAATGTCAACATTATAACCACAAATTATGAATGGTATAAAAATAGCACATCCACATTCTATCAAAACTCATTCAATAAAATATGAAGGATTTTATTATAATAAACCAACCACAATCAAGAATAATTAAGGATATTGATATAAATGAAAATAATTAGTAAAACTATCTGAGAGAAATATCCCATTTTTCTTGAAAACATTTAAAAGTATCTATATTTATGAAGAAGCTATTTGAAATGCATTTTTGAAATAAAGTATCCCACATAACATTGAAAATTTTAAAAGAAAATTTATTTTTAAAATATTCATGTCGTTAAAAATAAATCATTAAAATCATTTTTAAAACATCGACATTAATGAGAAATATTTAAAAGAATAAATAATTAAAAATTTTAAAATGATACTTTAGTTATAGTTCATAACCCAATGAGAGTCACATGAATAAAATTAATTGGGGTAATAAAAATTTTATAATATCATGAGAATAAAGGGTTTCATGATATACTATGTCATGTTATTGTATATACTCCATATAAAAGTGAATTGGCACATAACAACAAAAAAGTCTCAATGGAATTTAAATTAAGTTGAAATCCCATATAAAGATTTTATCCATAGGTTAAGGATAAATCAATTAAATAATTATGTTTGAAAAATATAAATTCACTCAATATGAATGGGTATTCATTTTATATAAATCATATGACATTCACACATATTCTTTTAAAAACAACACCTTGGACTTGGATGTTTAGCTAAATGAATGGAAATTGAGATAAGATTACTCTTATCAAGTTCATATGAATGACTTGAGAATTTATCAATGGATTGATTATGTGTATCAAAAGTGGATACCCACAAATGGGAGTGGAAATTACTACATAAATAAATAGTGATTTAACACATAATATTGGAGTTAAATAATCAATTTTGTTTGTGAAATACTTAATTATTTAAAATTGAAATTCGAAATCCCCTTAATGATTTAGTAACTTACAAAACATACAACCCATGAAAGAAGGATCATACAATGAAGTTGTATATTACAATATATTAATTTATATTAAACAATGAATAAAATAATGTGTAGTACACAAACCACATAAAAAGAAATAGTGGAAATATAACCTAAATTTCATGGGAATAAGTGGTGAGATGAAAACCCATTACATTATACATTGAATTAGTTGAGGTTAAGTTTGACCTCTTGTATAATGGTTAAATAATTTATATTTAATTATAAAACAACCACATTCATAAATATGATATCATATATGAACTTCTAATATTGTTTTGTTAATAATATTTCAGTTGTATCATTGTTCAGGGTGTTAACTATTTCGTTTTCCATTATATTATTTGTTATGTAAGTCATGTTTGTTATGGATTAGATGTATTTGATTCATATCTCAAATGATATTATGATTATATAAATTATGGTTAATCATAAAATGAAAAATATTCTTGAGTGGTTGTGATGGGAAATTATTCTCAACGCGTTCATGGAGATGGTAATCCATATGAATGCAAGAGAGACAATGACATTCTATTGATGGTGAAATTGTATGAAAATGGATGGTATATTACCTTTAAAGAATCATAAAATGATATATTTATTATTTACATAAATTATAATCATTATTATACCCATCCAAATAATTATGTGATGAATAAAAAACAACACCACCACATGGAGACGGTAAGCCTTACGTACACATGTATGTTGACTTTTTCATTCATAGGATGGATAGAATAAGGAATATGCTTATACCAGATTTATATTAACGTCAATGTATGTATATGGTACTGGATTTATTATTTTTTAATTGAAACAACAAAGAAAGTGGAAGAGGAAGATGGAAATAACATTGAAAGAGGTGATTAAATTATTAACACATCTTCGAGTGCTTCCTTTTTTGATTTGATCAAAAGTGCTCCAGTGGATGGATTTATGATCAATGTAAGGCCTCTATGATAAATTGAGGGTAGTTGGGATTATATTTGAGTATGGGTTTGGCGATCCAAATGGCTTTGGAGGTGTGTTTTTGAGAGAATTGGACGTACCCTTTTATAAGAGAGGTGAGGGTCACTTTAGGAAAGCTTGAAATTTTATTTTATTGTAAAATATTTTTAGGTTCATAATGGATACAAATGAATATACTTCGAGGATAATGTGGGGATGGGTCTAAAAGATATCATCTAATAGGTTTTAGACATGTTTAGGTCACCATATTAACCTTATCTTTTATATTTAACACAATGTTAAATAGTTTAACTTTTACATTGTCTTCATGAATTATTTATATTACATTTTTATTAAAAAAATATAAAATGATAAGAGAACCCGAAGTGGTTAATTAATGACATATATATCATTATATATGTCCTTTGGTCGAACAATATAGTTTTGAAAATATTATATCAGTTAATAATATAGTATTTGTTTTAATAACTCATTTATGTCAATTTCGACACTATTTAGAATTTTTTTAAAGTCAATAAAAGTTTATTACTAAGAAAAAATACATTAAATAAATACTAAAATGTCACATTAACATATAAATTTTTTGGAATACATAAAAAGTCTAAATTTACATTTATTTTTATATTTATAATATCAATTATTCTAATCATTCATTTATAAGGTAATTACTCCATCATCATTGTATCTTAAATAAATTTAATTATTTAATGTCTAAAAATTATAGTTAATATACCATGATGTATGAAATATAATTATCTTTTTATTGAATATATATACTCTAATTTATGTTATGTATAATTATATTTTAAAATTGTTTAGTTTTTAAAATTTGCATTTAACACTTTTAACTATTCTTAAAAAAACAATTGTCAGAATCTAATCCTAATGGATCAAAGAGGATAATATATTATTCCTCGGGTTGATTTTGGTCAAAAAACACATATCCAATATAATTACGACATGTATTAGGGTAATTATAATATCATTTTAACCTTTAATTACCCTATTTAATTTTAGTCATGGAAAGAAAATACTAAATTACAATTCTCCAAAAAAATATTATCATCCTATTGAACAAAATACTACTTACTGAGGTCAACCCTATATCTCTAAGTTTTTATATTCAATTCATTGAAGCTGCAAAATTATATTTTTTTGAAAATTTTCAAATGTTCCTATAATGTTGATAAAAGTCGGTAAAAAGTTTAGTAAAATTTTATAAATATAAATATATTATAAAATGATATCAATTAATTATATTAAAAAATATATAGTATTTATCTATTTGAACATTAAAATAAATTTAAATAAAAATATTATTTATTAAAATAAATGTCGGTTTTAAACAATAACGTTGTGTTTTTCAATATTCATTTAAATAGATTGTTTAAAAATACCAAAAATATAGCCAAATATAAGTTTAATATTCCAAATTTAAAAAAGATATCTATATTACCAAATTTATAACATATATTTTGTATTAATTAATTTAAAAATAATTTCCTATTATGAAAACTAGAAATCGGGTTTTTGAGAAGTAAATATTATCAAAAGATTGAAATGTGTTTATATCCAATTTAGATGTTAAAATACTTCCAATGACCAAAATTGGATAAAATGATACAAATATAATAAAATTATACTTCAAAACCAATCAAATTTATAATTTAACACTATAAATTAGTTTGATTAAATATGTATCTTTAAATTAGAATATAGTATTTTTCATTATTCATCAAAATATGAAAGTAATTAAAAATCACTGAAACATTATCCAAACTAAATTTTTATGTCTATATTCTAAGTAGGATGTTTATTCTATCAAATTGAATATATAGAAGTGTCAAATATTTGATTTAAAAATGGATATCCATTAAAAGGTAGTAAAATTTTATTTTTTGAATCATACTTTTGTTATCTAAAATTTTTTATATTTTGTTTAAGAAACACATAACATAGATGTTAAAATTATATGGAGTATATTTAATTCAAGATTTAGTTAATACTATTCAGAAACACTTTTTTAATGGATAGTTTGGTAAGTCGTGGTGCGATCGAACTTGGTGTTGTGTATAACGCAAGAAAATAACTTACTATGAACTCTTGGGGTGTTACATTCCTCCCCCTATTTGGAAATTCCATCCTCAAAATTTTAATATTGGGCATGGGACAATTATTGAATGTCCCACATCGGAAAAAGAGTCAACAAAACTATAACATTAAAACATAGAGAAAGAAGTACAATGGTCACTGGAGACAACCTATACTAGGATTATTTATAAAAAACAAGGATATGGAAGATAAAATAAGGGTCAAGTTGTAATAGAGAGTGACAGAAAACATGATCTGGAGAATGTCAACAATAATAAAACCACAATCATGTGATAGGTTAAAAGGTCAATATTTTCCCAATAGGAAAAGTAAATAGACAATGTTTTTTGTTTTAAGTTCCATTTCATAATGTTGAGGAATTTGTTTATAATATTGACTAAGAACATAATGATATATTCATACTTTTCATGTAGAGTATCATCATTTAATAAATTTCTAACACATAGTCATCGTTTCCCCAAACGACGAGTATAGAAGATGACTTGGTCACACCTGATGTGCTAGAAACTTCATCTAGAAATTCACATAATCCAGAAAAGAAAAACAATATATTTCCCTTGTATTAATAGATTAAATGAAACCAAAATGGTTAGTTCAGGACTAGATGATCCCCAAAATGGATAATCTTTTTTTGAATGAACTAGTAATCATAATTTCCAAAATTAGTCAAACAATACTGATAATTCAATAATGACTATTTAATTAATAATTGTCCATAAAATCATTCAATATAATCAAAACTAATATTGAATCCCAAAACATAGAAGAACATACTCACATAGTCATTCACTGTAAATCTTAACATTTATCTCCATATAACATCAACTACTCATAAAGTATCATACTGAAGTGTAATAATCCAAATCCAATATTCTCTATGATATGTTAATCATTTACATTAATAACATGAATCACTACAAAAATGCATAAATTATTCCCAATAAAAATCCATCATTACTCCACAAATGAAATCACATAGAATTTTATTTTCCATCGGCATATATTGTTCCCAACATAGTGAACATCTTCCAAAGTAACAAAAATCACTTAATCACCAAATCATTTTTATATACTAAGGATATCCATTTGATAAAACACATTATCCCAAATCAACTTATTATTGATCAACCTGTAATTGTCTCAAATTCAAGGATCATATAAACCCAAATAGTTATTTATAACTGTATCTATAAAAGAAAAGATATTTCTATCTCAAATATAATTTTAACATAACAAACTACAGGTTTTACCATAAAAGAGAAAATTATTCCAATGAAATCCCTTCAACCAAGAGAATTAATACTTTTAAGCATTTCTCAATCCATTTATTTTCACATAGGTTCTTTCTTGACTTAGTGGTTACCATATGGAATTTGTAATTTACTCAGGTAATACCCAGGTCCACTACATTTATGGAAACAATTAGTAAATTAATTCTTATGATCATTTTTATTTTCTTATATAGTACAATTCAATTTTTCTGAGCATTTCATTATTTAAGTCCTTCATTACCATGCATAATGAATTTCTTTGTTCCATTAAGTCAATTTCCATGATTTATTCTTCAACATTTCTTTAAAGATAGAAATTGATCCATCTTTTCTCAAAATTTTCCACTTATGGAGCTCTTTTCATTATACAGCTTTATCTTTTTTTCTGATTTTGTTAGTAGGTAAATGTAAATGTTGTTGATCATATTTTTGGAATCCATCTTCGGTATGGACACAATAACTTTTAGGCCTATAAAAATTCCATTTAGTTTCTCATTTACACCATTGTTACCACCTTGTAAATCATGTTCAATGTTACCATGACATCCTTGGAATCCAATATTTGACTAAGTCCAGAAAGCACAGTGGGAGTAACAATAGTCATGAAATAATTTTTAGAATATCAGGACACATTATTTTCAATATAAAACAACTAAGGAATAACCACGGTTATTTATTATTATCTTATATTAAAATCCATCAAATTAGTTTGTTAAGAAAATGTGAAGTATCCTTAGCATATCCCCCATGAGTGTAGTAAACAAGATCACAACAAGGACCATTATCGTGCACCATTTCCCGTTTGAGTCTAGCTCAAATCGGTGAATTCGGGTTTTACCCCAAGATACATCTGTGCCAGAGATGCCTCTACTTGCTCCTATCCAGGTAGGTTTGTATTTCTTAGAAAAATCACAAAATCTAAAAATTATCAAAATTCTAGGATGTTCTTCTATACTAATCCTCAACGTCTATCTAAGGGTAATGTTCAATAACTAGATTTTTCCTAAATCTAGTTTACAAATTCTGTACTAAGATTCCATTGATACCAACAATAACTCCCCTACCCTAGTTTCACAAATTCGGTGCTTTATTACATATAAATTGCATGATCACTGGAGATCATGTCTCGAAAGAATGATTATTTTAGTAGACTTGTATGTACTAGATAGATACAGAAGTTTAACATTACAATTTTTATCTTAAAATAAAACATAGAAAATCCTTAAATAATTTCATTCTTCTCCTGGATTAAGCCTATATATAAAACATAATACACTTCTTGGAATCCTATTAAAATAAAATATAAGAAATGGTGACCTTAGATGCCTAGTTAGTATAAGATATATAGTGGAAACTTTCCTAAATAATCATAAAAATTCAAGGCAATGTATAAGACTAAAACACATGCATTTTAAACATAAACTTCAGTAAAATATACAAAATATAACTCTAACAATTCCATTTTCTTATTCAAATGTACATTCTAGTAGTCAAATATTCACATGTAATATGAATAGATAATTTCATAATGATGGACTGCATAATGTCTGATATCATAACGACATAGTCAAATCCTCATTCTAATACTACAAATAAGATTTTGTCAAACCCTTGTGTTGAGACACTAATTTCTCTCCCGAGACCTACCGATGTATCAAGAAGCTATTGTGGGCTCCACCCGTCACATAATCAGTCCAATTCATTCCTTTTATGAAAATGTTGAAACATAATATAAAAATTCGTATTGAAACTATCATATTAAATTTCAATATTATAATCGTAAACCATGAATGGTATAAAAATAGAACATCCAGAGCAGAGCATAACTCATTCAGTACAATATGGAAGATTTTATTATAATAAATCTACCTCAATAAATAATAATTAATGATATTCTCATACATAAGAATAATTAGTAAAACTATTTGAGAGAAATATCCCCCTTTTCTTGATAACATTTAAAAGTCTCACTATTTATCAAGAATCTGTTAAAAATAAATTTTTGAATCAACGTGTCCCTTAACACATTGAATCATTTAAAATGTGTTTTAGTTTTAAAACATTAATGTCAATATAAATTAATCATTAAATCCATTTTTAAAACGTGGACATTAATTTGAATGATTAAGATGAATAAATCAATACAACATTTACAATGATATTTTAGTTATAGTTGCTAACCAAATTAGATATACTAGAATACTAATAATTGAGGTAATAAAAACATTATTATATAATTATAATAAATCAATTAATTATATACTATGATAATGTATAGTATCTACCCCACATAAAAGTGAATTGGAGCATAACAACAATGAACTCTAAATAGAATGTAAATTGAGATGGAATCCCTTATAATGATTGTATCATTACGTAAATTATAAATCAATGACATAATTATGTGTGACAAATATAAATACAATAAATATGATTGGATATTATGTGAAAATCAATAAAAGGACATTCACACATATACTTATAAAAATAATACCAATGAAATGGATGTTTAACTCAATGATTGGAAATTGAGTTTTGATTACTCTTATCAATTCTTATAGATGAATTTAAAATTTATAAATGCAGTGATTATGTGTATCAAAATTATAGATACCAATGAGAGTGGAAATTAAAACATAAATAATTAAATTTATATTTCACTCATAATCTTGGTGTAAAATAATCATTCAATTTTGCATAAAACCCAATGAGTGGAAATCGAAATTAAAAATTACCATACTAATTTAGTAACATACGAAACATACATGTCATAAAATAAGTATAATAAAATGAAGATGTTAATACCCTTGAATTAAATTATATTACAAAAAGAATAAAATCATGGGCATTACATACACCACAAAAAAGAAAATAGTGGCAATATAACATGAATTTCAAGGGAATAAGAAGTGAGAAGAAAAACCCTTACCATATACTATCCTTTAGTCGAGGGTAAGTTTAAATTCTGTATAATGGTTAAATATTATAGTTATTAAATATTAGAAGAACGACATTCATAAATATAATATCATATATTATCTTCAAATATTTCATTGATAATAATATTTCTATATTATTTTTGTTTCAGGTGTTAACTAATTCATATTCCTTTATATGTTTTGTTACATATGTCACATTTTTTATTGATAAGATGTATGTGATCCATATAAAGAATGATATTATTTTCATAAAATTAATTTTAATCATAATATAAAAATAATTACTGAATGGTTTGGATGGGGAATGAATCTCAATGCGTTCGTGGAGAAGGTAATCTGTATGTACGGATGAAAAAAATATTATTCCAGTGATGGTGATATAGTATTTAAATGGATGGTTTATTTAATATTCAGAATAAATAACTTGTTATATTTTTTATTTACTTTAATTATACTCATTATTATACTCATATATATAATTATGTGTTGAATAACAAACTACACCACGACGTGGAGACTGTTAGTCATTCATACAAACATATAGTGACATTGTCATTCATAGGATGGTTAGAATAATGAATATAGTAATAAAATATTTATAATAACATCATAGTTTATATAATGTACTGGTTTTATTATTTTGGTATGGAAAAAACTAAGAAAGGGTATGTGGAAGAAGTAAAGAACATTGATATAGGTGATGAAATTATTACATCTTCTTCTGGTGCTTCCATTTTTATTAGATCAAAATGGCTCCTTAGTTAGTATTTTTTATCAAATTAATTCCTCTAGGTTGAATTAAGGGAATTTGGGATGATATTTGAGCATGTTTCAGCTTTTCCAAATGGGGTTGTAGTTTTGATTTTGAGAGAAGGAGAGGAACCTTTTTATTATAGAGGTGAGGGTCACTTTAAGAAAATCATGAAATATTATTTTATAACAAAATTATTTTTGGTTAATAATGACTCCACATAGATTAATTTCGAGGCTAAGTTGAGGATGGGTCGAAATCATCTTAACCAATAGGTTTTATAAATGTTTATGTAATTATATTAACCTTATCTCATAAATTTAACTCTCAGATAAATAGTTTAACTTTTATAATGCCTTCTAGTATTTTTATATTATGCGATTAATAAACTTACTATAAAATTATAATCCAAACCAAAGAGGCTAATTAATGAAATATAAATAATTAAATAAGTCCTTCAACATAACCTTATTTTTTTTAAAGATTATATCATTTAATAATATAGTATTTGTTTTATGAACTATTTTATTTCTATTTTGACAATATTTAGTATTTGGTTTTTGTGAATTTCAAACAAAGTTGATTACATAGAAAAAAATTTATTAAATAAATCCCAACATGTAATATGAATTAAAATTATTAGTGTAATTACATAAAAGTCTAGATTTACATTTCTATAGATATTTATAATATCAATAGTTTTAATATTTCATTAATAATATAATTATTGCATCATCATTGTGTCATAAATTAATTTAATTATTTAACATCTAAAAATTATAATTAAAATACTATGATGTAGGAAATAAATTAACCTTTCTAATAAATATTTATATCCCAATTTATCAATTGAATAATCCTATATTAAAAATAAATTAGTTATTAAAATTTTAATTAACACTTTTAACTCTTTATTTAATAAAACAATAATAATTGTCCTAATCTAATCCAAGTGGATCAAAGTGGATTATATTTTATTACTATAGTTGATTTTGGTCAAAAACACTAATCCAATTTAATTATGACATTTTTTAGGGTAATGATAATATCATTTTTACTTGTAATTACTCTATTTACTTTCAAACATGGTAAATAAAATAAAAATATGACTATTCAGAAAAAAAAATTTAATCTTATTGAAACAAATTTTAATTACTTTTTTCAATGGTATCTCCCAGATTTTGTAAATTTAATTCAAAAAAGTGGTAAAATGTTGTTCTATGTGAATGTGCAAATGTGCCTTGAAGGTGGAAAAAATACAGTAAAAAGTTTAATAAAATTATATATATCTAATATTATTAAAAAATGAAAACATAGAATTAAATGTTAATAATATAGGTATTATGTATATATTTTTAAATTAAAATAAATTTTAATAAAATTAATAAATATTTAAATAAATATTGGTTTTAAACAATAACATTGTGTTTTTCAGTATTAATCAAAAATTGAAAGTTTTTAGAAAAATACCAATAATTCACCCAAAGCTAATTTTGATATTCAAAATTATTAAATCATGTATATTTTACCAAATTCAAAACATTGATGTTTTATTAATTAGTATAAAGATAATTCTTATTGTCAAATCCAGACAACATGTTTTTGAGAAGTAAAAACTATCAAGAGATTGATAGATGTTTATGTCCAATTTAAATGATAAATTACTTTAATTGAACAAAATATAATTGAATTATAATAATATAATATAATTATTCTTCAAATCCAATAAAATGTATAATTAAACACTATAAATTATATTGTTTAATAATCTTGTTTTCATTTTAAATTTAGTATCCTTCAATATTCATCAAAATATAAAAGTTATCAAAAAATGCACCCAAAATTTATACAAAACTAAAATTTTAGGTGAATAATATAAAGAAGAAGTTTATTTTTTAAAATTTAATATATAAAAGTTTCAAATATTGGAGTAAAAAATGGTTCTTCAATAAATGGCGGTAAAATTTCTTTTTTTGAAAAATTCTTCTTTCATCTGAAAAATATTATTTTATGTCTAAGAAACACATAATATTGATGTTAAAATTATTTGCAGCTCATTAAATTCAAAATGAAGTTAATAATATTCATAACCACTTTTTGAACATCTAGTTTGGTAAGTCATGGTGTGCTCAAACATGGTGTTGCGTGTATCCAACCTATTGAATTAATTTAATGAAAATGACAAACATTTAAATCATGGATTGTTATAGGGGTTATCCCCTTGGGGGTATGGATTGTCATTCTAGCATGTGTGTTCGGTGTGTGTATGTGTTTAAATGTAATTTTACACCTAATAACCAAATATATATATATATATATATATATATAATTTACAAATATAAAAAAAATTATATTATATGGGAAATAAATAGTAATTCATACATACGTGAAAACTATCACTACAATGGAAGAGTTTATTCTATTTTCAGTTGAACCATCATCATTGGTTTAAATTTGTTATTAATGAATATATATAAAATTTAGTATCAATAAATATTATAAATATGAACCTTTATTGAAAAAATATATTAATAATTTTTATTAGATATTCCTTCAGAATTTATAAATAATCAGAATCTAATTCATCCATAATTTTCATTTTCATAGAACATAATAAGACTAAAATATATTGGGATTATATCATTATATGTAATTATGAGACCTAATTTTCTGTAGATAATATGTCCTAATATAGTTAAAAATGGTATAATGTTTTTCAAAATTTACTTAAAAAATTATTACAAATTTAATTATAGTTACTAACACATGATCGTAAAATTAAGCAATAAGGATATACTATATTCCAATTTTTCATGGAATTTTCTAAATTTATGACATTTCAAATTCTATAGAAAAAATTATGGATTGATATCATATCATTTTATGTTTTATATTATATGATATTTGATCTATGAATGTTCACTATAGTATATTCATATCCAAATTTTTTTGTTGTGCTGCACACCAAACATTCTACAAATTACTCCTAAAAGATAAAAAGTACAACGAATGAAATTTAGAAAACCTAAACTTATTTTTTAAATTTTTTTATATTTTTTTAGGGTTTTTACTTTCATCTTAACCACCTATTTGGTTGTTTTATATTATGTTCCCGAAAAGGGAATTGTTTTGTAAATGAAAAAACACATATAGCTATGTTTTGGATGATCCTAAATTTGGAACCAATTGATTAATGATAAATTAATTGGTTGAATTGCATAAGGTAATTTAAACTCAGTTTGAATAGGTTAAATTATAATCTTTGGAATTGGATAAATAGAAAATAAATTAATTGTGATAAAATTAATTATAAAATAGAAACTAAATACACTCTACCAATGATGAGTTATGAGGTATGCCAATGGATAAAAATGGGGATTTAATTAAATATTGGATTCTGTTAGTAAAATTTCTTTTACCATAAATATGATTTCCCAGACATTATTATAGATTTATAAAAATCATTTGATCCCAACCTTGTGGTGTGTGATATTAAATATTACATTTGATAATGTGGTTCATTTTTAACCAAAAAACCAAATAATTCTTGTTCGATTATATATAATAAATTATTGTATAAGGTAATTTTTAGATGGATAATTTGAATGTATGTGCTCCTATAAAATTTTATATTATTAAATGAAATGTTCATAATTAAAAATTATTCCTTGAGTAACACAAGTACACCAGCCCATAATTCCATGGATGGGTATGAAGGGTGTATTCAATTCTATGAACTGTGAATGATTATGAGATGTTTGACATGTCAGTCCAAATAATCTATTATTTCATTTGTTTTACATTGTGTACCTTATAAATTGTAGAATCCATTGGAAGATTTATTATAAAATTTTAAATGAATTTATTAGTCATGAAGGTATTTATAATTTTTTTAATTTATATGATATAACATACTGTATCATGGAATTGGAATTCATTGTCACTATTGAGTTTATGGGAAATGGAATTCCTTGTAATTATTGTAATTAATGCATATAACGTTACATAAAATTTATTTTAGATGGTTTTACATGGAGATATGAACCCCTAAATTTAGATCCATGAAATGATGGTAATTTTTTAATGTTAAAACATCATATGTATATACATGTACATGGATTCCTTAGTTATACACAAAATGTTTTGGGTACTTTTATATAAATATTAACTGCTCAAATACATCCACCTTATGTTGTATCATGTATATATATTATTGAGTTCCATGAGGAATATTTTTTCAATGTCATTATATTTACATTAATTCATTATAATTATGACTACACACTGTATCATGTTATATTCAGTGATTTATTTTACATATACAGCATTGGTGGTGGCCTATATAGTTTTTCTCATACCATGTTCATGATACTATTTGGTAAATAGGCATTTCTCTTAGTTTCATTTTATAACCATAGATATTAACTATTTCATATTACTCTCTATAAATTCATACATGACATGTATCTGGTGGATGAGCATATACTATGTATGCCAACATGATTTGGGTCCTCTAATTTTTTATTTATTTGTCATCCAAGTCCAATTTTATATATTACCTAATGTATCTTGACTGTTATATGTATGATTCATCATGTCCATGGCAGGTTGGATTATTTTGAACTGGATGGGTTATATATATTATTTCATATAATTTATGATTTAATTCCATTTCCATTAATTTATTTATGCTACCATTATGTTTAGTACTGATTCGGATTGTATAGTGTCCACAATATGCCATTATTTTTCCATTGGTGAGCCTTGGTTTTCTTTGGTATACGGGGAATCAGGCATGAGGCCTTTTCCTAAATTTGATAGTTTACTATTTAATTGGGGAATCATATCAGGATATAGCATTTATGTTCCCCACATTAAAAAGGTTTTTTATATTTAACTATTCTCTCATGAGGGTTTTAAAATAATATATTTCAAATTATTTAATGGTTATCTATCCTTTCAAATATAATATATTACATTCCACTATATATATATTTTTCCAACACTTATTTATCATTAATGATATATTGTTGAATAATATTTGAAAAATACAATTTATCAAAAAAAAATCGATTCATTGTTTTGAAATCACTGTGTTGTTTTGAAGGATCTATATTTAAATATGCATTTATAATATATATTTTCCACATATTTTGTTGATAAACATTTATAATTCCTTATGTATTGTTCCAATCTCTATTTTTAAGATCATTTTTACGATTAAATATTTTTTATATGTTTTCACATCACAAAAATATACTTCTTGATGTGATAGTAACTACTTAATTTACACCGATTATAGATGTGTATTTTATAGAATATTGTTTAATTTCACCACAATAATTATAATAAACTATTAAGTCTTTATTACTTTTCATATTATCCATGATTAATAAACCTCTAAATTTTCTTCAAAATATCATTTGTTTTAATATATTATTTGTTTTACTGATTTACATGATTGAGGAAAATTTCAGTGATAACATCATGAAGTCTCGTGAAAATATTTGTTCATTTATATGTGTAAACATTTATTTGTTGAATGAAACACATTTTTTCAGATGGGTTTTATAATATGTTTAATAATTAATTTCTTATGGAACATATATGTATGCATGACAAAGTGTGGGGTTATATATCACCATCCACATTTTTTGTTTAGGTGTTTCATGCCAAATGGTTCACATGGTGATTGTGATATTGGTGAATATTATCAATGTTAACAAGAGTAAGAATGAACATGGTCGCTATATTCTATGTATTTTCAATGAAATGATGAAAATTAATTACAGTAAATGGATTAATCTTGATCATGATGAAGATTAGTTATAATCATAATAATGTGTGTGAAATCAATGTTGTATCTATGTTCACATTTTTTTTATTAATTTTGACGCCTATCAAACAATTCTATGTTATCGGATTATATTATGCTTCATGGAAAAAGAATAAAATATTTTATTTTATACTATTTTTCAATGGTATATGTATTTATTTTTACATTACATCCCTTACCATCATGAATTATAGAAAACACATATCAACCCATATTATTTTTAATAATATATTTCTTCTTGGTCCACGCAATATATCATTCTGATGTTCTAACACTGGTTGAAATTTTGATGGGTTTTTTGCACATGGATCATTAGTAATCACCCATTCCTATTGTTTCCATTCCCTAGGTTATAATTTTTTTTATAAATTGTCTGGTGTTAGAAATTGATTCCACTGATGCTCATTTCAATACAAAATTTCACAACTTTTTCATAAGTAGACATTCCAAAAATATACTAATCCTTACAGTCGGTGGGTTGTTCGAAAATTTGCAACATGTTTTAGCAAAATAATTAAATTAACGTATTTTTTTAAAGATTAATATCAATCTCTATATAAGTTATTAGATGTGTTATAAAATATTTTTAAGATTTATATTGCTATTTTATAGAATATGAGAAGATAAATTTATTAAAAACATGAACAATATGTCTATGAATATGAGAATTGTAATATTCTAAAATAAATTATATATTTTGGGGCATTCATAAATATAATATTCTGATATGGTTACTATAATGTCGAGGTCTAAATGCCACATATGCACGTGCAGGGTAATAACCCTCAAAAAGTCTCTAAGACAATAATCTCAAACTTGAATCTTCTATATAGTTAGTCATCATATGTTTGAAAACTAAGATAAAAACCCATTGTGATATATAATTTTTCAATTAATAAATTTTTGTGAAACAATATTATATAATTTTCAATGTTTAGAAACTTAAATTATAAATGTATCAATGGATAATGAAGATTAAATCCAAAAGTTTCACAAGTTAGGATATCCAAATCATTTTTGAGTTACTTGTTTTATTATTAGATTTAACTTATTATAAAATTATTATTTTTCATATAATTAAACTGTCACATATTTAGGTAATGGATATATAAAAGATATATAATATTAACAATGGATCAATGGATAATTGTAATGATATTCAGAATGATCAACCTAATGGTAGTGTATATTTGGTGAAAACCTTTTTGAAAAGGTTATCATAGATTATAGAAAACTACATGAACCATGATAGGTTTCCAACACACCATGGATGAAAAATATACCATAAATTATTTTATTCAGTAATTTCCACCTCCATTTTTTTGATGGTATAAACAATGAATAGATGAATAATGGATCAATGTTATATACAATATATTTTCACTCCAATAAATCACAATAAATTTGAATTTTATTTTATATGAATATTGTATAGAACATGAGGTTCACAAATGATGGATAATATTTGAGAATAAAAAGATGTTGATGAATGTTTCACTATGGTATAGGGGGAGTTAATGTAGATATATTTTAAATTAGTATTTTACCCATACACTTCATAATAAAATTGTTGATTAAATAAATATATTTAACTAAATGATAATGAATTGATGACAGTATATATATAATAATGAGAATCAGAAGGAATTCCTACAATTTTTTGCAAACCCCATATATAAGATCAAATGATAATTTAGTAGAATAAAAAAATATGTCAAAATGAGTTATAAAAAAAATTCATTGATATATTGGGATAGGCAGTATGATTTCATATATTTTTGAAATTTTCTATTGATCCTCCCTTTTTTTCAAAGATAATATTATCAATATTGAAATTTAGGAAAACACAAATAGAAAATATTATGGTGGAATGAAATTATAATTTCCTATATGAAATAATTGTTTGGGAAATTAGACATGTAATTTATTGAATGGAAGAATAAAATTAAAATGAATGAAGTTTTATCAAATTTATTTTTAGAAAATATTTTGGAAACTCATGAGACCAGACACTGAGGTAACATTATATTCTGAGGCACGAGGGTCTCAATATGACTGTTTGAATTTTTTTTTAAATATTGGGTGCACCCAACATCTCCTAAAAATTTTAAACATCACTAAAATGGGTTCTTAGATAAGAAATATGGCGGATACCTTGACCTCATAGTATTGGGTTGACCCTAGGAAAGAGCTATCATTTGTCGGTGTGGGTAATCCATAGAAAAAGTTACTATAAAAATAACCATGAATAAGATAATTATATAAAAATTATTTTCATTTGAAATCCTAAAAACACATAAACGGTAACAGAAAATCGGATATCACTATTGAGTTCATAAGGGGTTTTTTCAAAAGGATAAGCCTAACCATGACCATCGTGGTTGGAAAGTGAATATTATTTTTGGATTTGAACTCCATTAAATTATTTAATAAATATATTTTATTAAACACTACATGTTGATTCAATGTTTGTTTTTATTCTCAAAAATACATCAATGAAAAATTCATGGTTATTACCACAACCCTGGAATTTTTATGAGCCATGAAGAAGGATGCTCTCTCCTGTTGATGAAAATTGGAGGATCACAGAATAATGACAACATAGACATCCATTATTCATCAACAACTAATAAACTTGCTGATGTAGGGTGTTAATAACTTTTTGATTTATTTTCCCCATCATAGAATCAAATAACAAACACTGACTAACCCACAAACTGGTTGATCCATTGTTCAGTTGTTCTTATTGTATGGTTTTTAATTTTTTGAATTAAAGGGATATTAGATATTAGTGATTGTCATTTTTGTTTTCTTTGATAAAAAATGTCTAATATGAATGAATCCTTCCTGGAATGAACACAGACTAGATCCATCAATTTAGGCGTTCATGTGTTTTTTCTCTTCCCCCCAATATTCCCCATTCCTCACGATATAAGAACATGTTATTGTTGGGAGTTAGTTCTAAAGTGCAATGATTTGGGATGGGGGTCTGATACGACAGTGGTGAAAGAGGAAAACAACGTAACATCATTTACAGAGGTGGTGTCTGAGTATGTTTCATGTGGAGTGTGGCAAGGAAAGGTAGACGGGGGGGGGACGGAGGACGCAGCGCTGGCCCACAAAGGGAGGATGATATAGGAGGTGCGTGACCTGGATGGTCCATCAGTAGGGATGAAATTGGAGGTGGTGAGATGTGGTATTTGTGAGATAGTGTCATAGAACCCCGTGATAGAGGAGTCTGTGATAGTAGATGCCATGTTCGACGACAAAAGGTCATGGAAGGAAGCTAGGATGGTTGTGGTGAGACACCGCTCAAATCCATTTTGTATGAGGAAAATGTGTTATCATTGTTGAAGGAATGGGAGGATGAGGACATACAACTGCAAAATGCAGTATGAAATTCTATTGGTTGGGGGAGATAACTGGCAATAAAGTCAGGTGACCTCATAGACAAGGAAGATGTAACCGTGGGATTTCTTGTATAGCAGAGCAGAACAGACCTAAGTGATGTAGACTGGGTATGATAATCAGGCCGCTCTACCTAGCATGCAGGTTAGCCTAGACCGACCGAGTTGGTTTGGGGTGGCCGAACTAGGACATGTGAGGTCAGACCTAGATCGGACAAATCCCTTTTTACAAAATAGGTCATATCATTCAAACTATGTGTCTGTTTGACGATCCATTAGCTGAGTTCGGACCATTGTGATGGGACGGTAAATTAGAGATACTCTAAGTGAGTAATTTTTGGAGTTGGTATACAACCTTATGGATTGAGGATTATTTTTCCCAAAATTATCATGCTATGAGTAGAATCTAGTGGCTCACTATGACTATATGATCTTGGGTACTATGTTATATGGGGGAATGCTCATCCCATTTCTGCTACATGCACCATCGACACTCCATGAAACATCGATTCTCCATAGATCATAAACACTACTTGCACCAATGACACTTCGCGGTCAATCAAGGCTCTGTGTTCCATCGACCCTGTGTGCACCATCGACACTCTTTCCACAAGAAACAATTTGTGTGCTATCGAAATCCTGAATTCCATCACCACAACTAGTCGCCCTGAAACTCATTGTTCCATCAAATCTCTGTGAACCATTGGTGTATCTTGTTCCACCGATGCTCTGCTCCCCATTGATGTTTTGTGCCTAATCAATGCTCCATTCACCGTCGAAACATCCTGTGTCATAGAGACTGAGTGATATGTGGACTGAAACTAGAAATAATTTTCTTTGTGCTTTATACTTATATTGGTGTGAGCTGACATGATTACTAATTCATGTACATAATGTTTTTCCTTTGCGGTGAACTTTCTGTGTTTCCTTTGTGGTTTACATCATGTAATCCATACTGTTATTTTTTATATGTTTTTATAGGGTCCTTAAAAAGTATTACATTACACTCCCCTTCTTGTGATATGGTTGAACATGTCATGTCCTTTGTAGACAGTCGATGCTTTGATAGATTCATTGATGGGATAGGGTTCTGGGGTTCTTATAGAGAGTTATTAAATAATACATGTTCTTTAAAAACATTAGACAACACTTTTTGTGCCTACCTTTCATGTAGGGATATCTGTTGACATTTTTTAGGAGAATATAATTTTTATTTGAGTTGGGCATGTATTTTGTCCCCTTCTTCATCCTATTTTTTTACAACAACTATATGTTTTAATTTTAGTGGATTTCATGCATGTTTATGTATTGTTTTATGTTCATCAAATTTTCTTGGAGACGTGTATGTTTGTACATGTACTTAGGAAAATGCCTCCCATTTGAGGGATATGCCTATATGGTGATTATCGCTAGCCCCTATCCTATGGGAGGAGGGATTGAGGTAGTCACCACATAATTCCCGAGGGATGATTTATGAAAGAGTTGTATCACAACATTCGTTTCTTCCTAACAAACAAATAATCTCTGAGATTTGATTGGGGAATCAAGGTCAATTGTTTCGAGTTATGATTGTATGCCAGGGAATCCTAGGATTGTTCGGTAGCCAACAGATCCATTTACAAGGACTCTAATTTCTAACATATACTTTGTAAATTAAAACACTTATTCTTGGAAAAATAAAGGTACATGAATCATAGAGGATTGAGTGTGTTCTCATGTCCCTCTTCAATCAGTGCTAGGTCACCAGGTCAACTCTACTGTCATTGGTATGTCTTGATCTATTTTAGGATACATCCTCAAAGACAACCATACAATATTCTAATTTGTGTTTAGGATGTTGATCTTCCTAATGATGAGGTATCCATACATGGACTAGTACCATAGATAGCACCTCGGGTTGCATACCAGTGACACAACCACATATAGAGAAGCAATTATTACCAGTCTTACAGGTATATGATGCACACGTGATGAGTGCATTGCAAGATTCCGATAGAAAGTTACATCCATGGTTGAGTGGTGAAACACCCCCCAAAGTGGCGTATTGGTAGGATATGGTTACAAGTGTCATCCTCCTAGGGAGGATGCCTCTCAACCATATGACAACGCTAGCTGTGAGTCTTCCACTTGTCTCATAATGGTGTTCGAGGATCATAGGGATCTTGACACATGATGGGAAAAGCCTAACATTGAAATAAATCAAGCATCTATTCAGGGAGGATTAAATTCCAATGACCTTTTTCTTTGTGCATGCACAGGTGCCACTGCTTCTATAGTAGGGCTTCCAGATATTAGTGGAGTACTTAAGGAGATTTACTGGTCTTTCTCCCTACATCACATAAATGGTGTTAGATACATTCATTAGGTTTGACACCTTAATGTATGGGATATTATGAGATTTCATGGAATCCAATATATCCCTATACATACATACATATACTGAGGTATTGGGGAATGATCTGCTCATGTAGTTATTTCTGGAAGAGCAGACACCGACATTCAGAATTACCACCAGGTGTCATGCTATAGAATCTTTGACACTAGGTAGGGAACACCTAACATAGGGATCCAACTAGATCAGATAGTTTCGGAGATGACCACAATACCTCTTGTTAAATAGTTTTAGGCACCCAAGGTAGAGCTAGTTATCCGAAGGATATTATGTGTTACCCATTCCATGGTTAGTGACTTATAATTAGAGATTGTCTGACCGGTCGTATTTGCGATCAGGAAATTTTTGAGGGACCACTGAGAAAGAGGTGAAAAAAGGAACAAGTTTTTTGGTTAGGTGGAATATGTCACAGTGGAGCTAGATGGGTAGAAAGAGGTGGGAATAGGATCTGGTACAACCACAACCACCATATGTGGTCCACCATGGGCTCATGGAGATAGTGGGCATGCACAAGAAAAAATTCAGGTTATTGGGGATTAATACCCTAGTTCTAAAGAGATGTATAGTTGTACGATATTTTTCTTTTCCACCATAAATTTATTTTTATAGACAAAGTTTCTAGTAAAAAATTTCTCACAGTGACCCTTGTTCAATACACACAAATTCTTGTAGAACTGTAAACTCGATCCCTATGATTAGAGACACCTAAAGGAGAAGATTTCAATATCACACACTAGTGAAAATTGGGATCCCTTACATTTGTGTGTGATTGTTTCAGTTGGTATCACATGGTGAAAGCATCAAGGCCTTATAATTTCAACCATGGTATGGACTAGTCATCCATAGTCCACGGCCTGATAGACTATATTAGGTGAAGAATTTGATCTATCTGTGGTGATGGTAGCATGTTTTCCTTAGTTCAAAAAATGGAAACTCATGCAGTTCAAGTTGGACTCACTTTTATGAGGGTGATGTCTCACACACACTGGTTGGATATCATGACGCTCAGTGTAGTAGATGAGATGAGTCCCCAGTTTCCAATAGTTGAGGTAGAGTATTAGGATGCCTTTCCAAAATATGTTCCAAGATTACACCCTCACTGGGATGTAGACATCATCATTGATTTATATCCTAGGATGTCACCAATATGTACACCCTCATATTGGATGGCTTCGGTGGAGAATCGTTATTTGAGGGTATAACAAGAGGAAGTGAAATGGAATGACGTCATGTGACCCAATGTTTCACCTGGGCGGCACCCGTTTTGTTTTCCCTGAAGTCAGAATGGATATCGTGATAACATGTTTACATCTAGTGATTGAACATTGAGAACATGAAGAATATGTATCCATTGATGGGGATTTATGTCCTCTTCGATCAGTTGAAGGGATCGAGTTGGTTCTCAAGGATATACCATAGATATGGTTATCACAATCGTTGTCTATGGAATGATGTTATTATAAATACAACCTTAAAAATTCATTATGTCCACAATGAGTACATATTGATTACATTCTGAATGACGAAATCCCCATCAGTGTTCATTGTAATCATGAGAAGGATATTCAAGAAATACATAAATAGTTTCATCATGGTCTTCATTGACGACATTTTGTTGTACTCAAAATCTGATGTGGAGTACACGATACCCATGAGGAAAGTCCTGGACACGCACTGATAGATCGAGCATTATAAAAATCAATCAATGTGCCGGTTATGGATTCATGAGATTTAATTTCATAGACATGTCATATCAAAGGATAGATTTACACTAGATCTAGTGATGATTGAATCAGTTATTACATTGAAAGACTCCTAGGAGAGTTACTGAGGTATGTAGTTTCTTGGGCTTGGATGGGTACTATCATGGGTTTTTACATTACTTTTATTGGGTAGTAGCACCCTTGATTTCCTTTACATGAAAGGAGAATCCATTAATGTGGAAAAAATGTTCCTAAAGTTCCTTCTAGAGTTGAGGTTGAGATTAATGAGCTCCCACATTTTGTGATTTCCAGTGGAGGCTGTTAACTATGTGGTGGTATATAATGTAACATGGATTGGGCTTGATTGTGTCCAAATGCTGGATGAAGTAGTGATTTTATATAGTTTGTTCTAGATAAGGAATGTTGAGATGAACTATTCAACCCATGACCTTGAGATAGTAGCAGTAGTCTCTACATTGAAGATGTGTTTACTCTTCTTGATGGGCAAGAATATTACCATCTACTATAACCATAGGAGTCTCTAGTATATCTTATCTAAAATGGATCGTAATTTTAGATAAAATCAATGGATGTAGTTCTTCCAGGACAATGGAATTATGATTTTTTATGCTCCTGTAAATGGAAACATATTGGAAAACACTCTCAGTAAAAGATTTTGATTGTAGTTTTTGCATGAGGCATCTAAGCATTTGGATGCATTATAGATATCCTTTTTGGTTGGACATGAATAACCTTATCTCATATCAATTGTAGTTACTCCTCCACTATTATATAGATTCAGGGAGGCACAACTTTTTGATACCAACTAAAAGACATTTCCAACATAAATTTCCATAGAGGAATTCTCGGGATGGATATTCCAATAGTGGGAAGTATGTCATTATTTTTAGAGGTCTAAAAATAGTACTACTGACGTAGAGTGAGGAGGAATTCATGATGTTCCATACATCCCCTTTTTTAGGTACATCCTATAGTGTTAATGATTTAAAAAGACATCTAATATCAATTTTTGTGGCCATCGATGATGATGGATGTGGAATAGTTATTATTTGGAATCCTGACATTCAATCCAGTGAAGGATGAGCCACAAGTTCCATTGAAATTGAACAAACCACTTGAGGTGCCATTGTGGATGTGGGATGCCATATTTATGGACTTCATGAAAATTTTTACACACATATACTAGAGAATCCATACCATTTGATTGATTTTTTATCAACTCAACATCTTTTCCAACTTCCTAACAATCAATGAGATGATCTCAGTATAGATATTGAAACACCTCTTCATGCAGAAGATATTTAGGATCCATAATGTGTCAATGATGAGAGTCTCAAGTACTGATTCTCGCTTTACATCCCGGTTGTGGAAGGGATTACATGAGGTTTTTGGGACACTGATACACATGAGCACAGTGTTTTAACCCCAGACGGATGGCCATGTTGAGAGGAAAATTCTTGTTTTTTATGACATACTACTTTCTTTCAACCTAGAATTTTTTTCGTAGTTGGGAGGACCACTTACCATTGTTGGTGTTGGTGTATGAAAATAGCTACCACACTAGCATTGGTATTGAACTATTCAACGAAAAGTACATGGAGACCATGCATGTCGGCACTACAATGGACAGACCTCAGAGAGTCACCACTCATGGGTCTCGAGTTGCTCTAGGCAACCACCGAGAAGGTATAGATCATCATGGAGTGGAAGAGTATTGTAAAGATCATGTAGATGTCATATGATGACAAGAGGCATCAACCTCTGGATGACAGGTTTGGAGGCAATGTGTTTGTTTAGGTCTCACCTTGACAGGGGTTGCAGAGATTTGGTAGGGGTAGCAAGATTTATCTGAGATCCTTCAATCATTTTCTGATTTTGGGCATAGATGGAGAGGTGGTGTACGACCAAGATCCACCTCATATATTGATATAATTACATGATTCTATCCATGCGTCACATCTAAGGATATAGGTTCATGATCCATCCCAAGTCATCGACTATAGTGAGCATGACATTAATGATGGGAGGACTTTTGCAAGGTACCCTAAAAAGATCATTGATCAATAGGAGGGGATACTTTGTGGGTGGTCTGTTCCAATGTTTCATGTTCGTTGGAATCATGAGAGATTCTATGAGAGCACTTATGAATGGGAGATTCAGATTCTCTCTCAGTACACTCAAAATTTTGTTGAGTGGCCCTTATATTGAATTTTTGGGATGTAAATCCGTAAGTTGAGGAGAATGTATGGACTCATATTTTTATAAATTTATTTTGAGAAATAATTTTGGAATGTATTCAGACCATGAATTGATTCAGAATGAGATTCTGAGGACTGGGGTGCTTGAAACTATTATTGAAAAAATGTAATGTTTTTATTAGCACACACACAATACTTTTCTAAAAAACTAATATAACTCATAAATTGGAAGAGGGATCATAAATCCTAGTAATCCATAGAGATAAGTGTAGTGGAAATATCCTGGGATCGAAAAAACATTGGTCAGTGTGGTTCATCTAAAGAAAAATTCACGATGGGTGTAACTGTAAATAATATAATTACATAAAAATCATTTATTTCGAAATCCTAATAACTCATAATTGTCAATACAGTTGTGGAATCTTAATGTACCATTGAGATCATATGGTGGTGTTTTCATTTGGTGATTCCTAACATTGACCAACATGGGTGAAGGGCGAAGGTTAGTTTCTGGATGTGAACATTACTAAAATATTAAAATAATATATTTCATTTAAATTTATCTATTGACGTGTTGGTGATATTCTTTTTTAATAAGTCTTGTTAGATAAATTTAGGGTTATTTTCATATACCTAGAATTTTCTTGATGCATAGAGATTGAATCTCTCTCTATTTTGATGAACACCAGTGGATCAAAGATCAATATTGAAAAAAACCTATATTCTTCATCGACAACTATTCCTATCATTAAGGTAAGATGTTGATCTTTTTTGTGATTTAATTTCCCCTTTTGAGAATCAAACAATAAATTTGGACAATAACACAAATCGATTAATATGTGGTTTGGTCATTAATGAGGGATGGTTTTTATTATGGGAATTAAAGGGATGATTGATCATGGTTATTATATTTTGATTGTTCTTTGTTAAAAATCATCTAATGTGAACATGTCAAGGATGACTTTAAAAATGACATGATCCATTCAATGTGTGTCGTTGTGATTTGTCTATTTCTTCATTGTTCATCATTCCTCCTGATTTAGGATCATTGGATCATTGTTCCTTTGATCCATGGAGAAACAATATGAGACGTGGCTCCAATTCTGTGGTGGTGCAAGATGGAAATAGTGATTATAGGAGGTCATAGGCGGTGACTCCATCCGATTCAGGTGGAGAGATGTTGTTAAGTCCACCAGTATAGCAGTAGGAAGTGGAGGAAAAAATGTACCCACAAGGGTGGTCATGATAGGAAGAGTGTAGCATGGACTATCCACTGGCAGAGGCAGTGAGACATGGTACGAGAAGGACTACATCGGAGGATGTCGTGGAGGTGGAGACTATGGAGATTGTGGCTAGATACTGCTCGAAGATTCATCAGAGGAGGAAACTACAACAACGAGGTGGTGAGAAAATATGGACTGGGTGGGATCATTGTGCAATGCTTTCAAGTGCCACATTTTCCCATGAAGTAGGTTGGCCCTGCAGCTGGGCGACAGTGTGGACCACGGGAATGCATCCAAGGTGGGTCTTGTCCGATAGATTAGAACCATCCCACACAATTCAGGGCAAGATAAAAAATTGGGTTACTCTGGTGGACAAAATAGTATAGAAAACATAGTCTAGTTTGTCAGCCCAGTTTGGGTTGTCCCCAACTGACTGAGTAAGTTCCGGTCGACTGAACATTGTCATGTCAGGTTGTATGGACAGGGTTGTGTTAGACGACCACTTGACTGGACCCTAATTTATAAATTTTCGATATATTTAAAACTCTAATTATGCTTGATGATTTGTTTGTATTGTTTGGGACCATATAACGAGACATTCCATTAGAAATACACTAGGTTGTTTGTTGTATTTTTAATACGACTTAATGGATTGTGTATTATTTCATCGTGGAATGAGCGCTCTATAAATGGAATCCATCAGATGGCTATGTTTATGTGATCTTGGTGGAAATTTACTTGGGGGACTTCGTGAAACACTGAAACTCAAACAGCCACTGATGATACGTGCACCATCAATGCTCCATGTGAGGTCGATGTTCTGTGTGACTTCAACACTCCTTATGACATCGTTACTCCATGAACCATCGATGCTCCATGCGCCATCGATGCGTCGTACGACATTGACTCTCTGTGCACCATCGATGCTCCATGTACCTTAAAAACATTGTGCTCCATTGATGCTATGTGTTCCATCGATGCTCCTTGCTCCATCGACTTCATGTAATCCATCACCACATTGGGCGCTACTGACAATCCATGCTCCATCAACTCTCCATGCTGAAATGAGGAGCCATGTGTCACTGACGCTCCCTACAATATTGAAGATCCTTGTGCCATCGACACTCTGTGTGTTTCCAACACATATATTGTCATAGAGACTAAGAGATATCTGTAGAAATACTAAAAATCCTTGTATTCATTATTTAGACTTATACCTCTATTAGATGACAATATTGAATTTACTTCGCGTGTTTCCATTATGGTGTACCTCTGGTGTTTCATTTATTTTTTACATTGGGTGTTTCCTTGGTTGTGTGCTTCATGTGTTTTCATTGTTTTTTAAATAGTGTAATCCTTAGTTGTATTTTTCCATTATGGATTCGTGGTCCCTAAAGATTATTTTTTTACTCACCCCTATTAGGGCTATTCCACACATGTGTCGTTTCTTGACAAGACTATTGATGCTTTGATAGAGGCCTTGGTGGGTCAGGTTCAGGTGGTGCAAATAGAGATGTCAAATAGATGAGGTTTGGTTCAGCTAATTGAAACACTTGTTTCTATACCCACCCATTAGGTAATGTTTTCTACAGATGAGTTTTAGGGTCTGGTAATTATATTTTTTGTTGGTATTTTCTTTCAACCAAGTTTAATTTCAAATGTTTTATTGTTACTCTGTATTGGAATTTCAGTGGTATCCATGCATGATAACATAGTGCTTTCATTTTAGCACATTTTCTAGGGGATGTGTGTTTGTGTGTGAGTGTAAATGTACATATGAAAATTCCCCCCATTTGTGGGATATTCTTACTCGGTGCTAGTCACTATCCTCTAGCCTATGGGAGGAGGTCTTGGGCTAGTCATGGAATTTCCCCTGGGGACGGGACTAGATAAAAATTTCTCATGTGATTAAATGGTGGCTATCATGCTCATGATTTTCTGATTTTAAGTGAAGATGCTATGTAATTGAACTGTGAAAAAATGTCGACTACACGAAATTTATTAGGATAATACATATTGGAAATCTATTCCCCAACATAGTTGTAAATATAGATAACAGACCAGATTGACTTCCAATGCTAAAGAACACGGAATAACTAATGAAATTATAGAGATCCATCAATAATCATTTCATAATCTTCAATAATAATTCATTAATTAATTATATTACATTAAAGGATACTATTAGGTTATGAGTTTTATGGATTTAGGTCATGAGGTATAAATAAATAAACATAATACAATATTGAATATTTTTATTAATATCCATTTTTTTGACATAATATATGACAATTAAAATATATAAAGATTTCTTTTATGAAAAAATAGTCATGAATTTCAACATGAATTATTAAATTACATAATACATACCTAAACATAGTAAAAACATATTAGAAAGATGGGATTAGATCAAATATATCAGTAATTGACATAAAACTAATAATTTAGTTTAAATACTTAAAACAAAGAAATCTAATTTTTTCCATAAAATATAACTCATTTATATAGAAATTTCGTTGTTTTTTTCAATAAAATATATCATTATGTTTCCTTTTTTAATAAAATATTCTTTTTGAAAAGTCATTATAAATCATTGAAAATTCAAATAGTTACCGTGGGGTATCATCTCAAAGAGAAATTATAGAACACTTTAAAATTGGAATAACTATATGGTTACCTATGTAAAATAATCCTTAACCAACAAATTAGAGTGTTATTTGGGAAAACACATTGTATAAGCTATAAGGGGATCACCAAGTTCAATCTGAGGAAAACCATCATATACGATAAATCAGGTTTACCAATTAGATAAAAAATGTATCATAGCATTTTAAAAATATACTTTGAAAAAGGGAAAATATTTATTTTAATAAATAATAGAATAGTGTAAAATATTTTGAACAGAAAATAAT
Organism: Viscum album; assembly: GCA_963277665.1. Classification (NCBI taxonomy): domain Eukaryota; kingdom Viridiplantae; phylum Streptophyta; class Magnoliopsida; order Santalales; family Viscaceae; genus Viscum; species Viscum album. The sequence continues at coordinate 69,537,005 of OY728128.1, forward strand.
AGCTACAATGGAAAATAAGTGTTATGAATATATATTATAAATATATATTATTCCATTGGGATTTTATAAGTAAGTTAAATTATTATGTAAATGAATATATTTTTTTAAACATTGAATGTATGGAAAGAATATTATTTACAAAACCTCTTGTAAATAATACAATCATTTTGAAAAAAATAACATTAATTAAAAGTAGTTCTTGATGGAAGTCCTTAATAGTTAATTTTTTAATGATAAGTTGCTAACAACTTTATAAATAATTGAATCATAGAATGTATGGTAGAGTATAATTTAAAAAACATTAAATATAACGAGAATTTAAAAATTATTGATATAATAAATAAAATAATATTTGTATATACACAATGAAATAATATAGGTGGATAAAATAAATATATTCCTCAATGAAAGGAAATAATAATGAGGTCCCTTAAAATGTATATGAATCCTAGAATATGTTATAAAAATTCTATAATAATAATAATTTTTAAATTAAATTATTTATTAACAACTATATTCATTTTTACTATTCCTTTTATTTCATTAAATTATAGGTCATATATTATCACATTTTCAATTAAAATAATGATGAATGTTTTGGTAATATTCAGATAATTTATAAAAAAAGGCTTCCTTGGGATTAATATGTTCAAAGAGGTCATTAATAAACATCTACAAAAATATAAACAGAAGTAATTACAATTTTTATAAATAAATTATACATTTAAATAAAATAATTGATATTGGTTATGAAACAATAACTTAGATACAATCATTGAGGTAGTATTCCATTTGTAGGAAAGAGTAGCTCTTCATATATATGAAATAAATATAGAACCAATATAGGATAAACTTTATGTTAACCAAATTATAATAATATAATATAAAATTATTATTTCATTATATATATATATCTTCTTTGTGATGTGGTGATGAAAGAAATCACATTTTGTTATAGAGGCGGTAGTCCACATGAATGGACCAACAATATTATAATTTTCTAATGGCTGGGAAGGTAACAAAGAAAAGGATATATAATAAATTAAAAATGAAAAATATGTAATTTATGTCATAATTAGGTCATATTTTTTACATAGAATATTTAAATAATCCTTATTACAATCCATTTCATGGGGTAGTGAAAATAGAATCATATCGATTTCTTAGGAGGAAGTATGATGTACACATTATAATCCTTATCGTATCCCCTAAATAATAGGATTTAGAAAATATATATCGTATTTCATAATTATAGAAGTATATTTATGTAAAAAATATTATATATATACTTTAAATCCATATTTATAAAGAGACATTTTATGAAATAAGAAAAACCAAACCACATTAGATCATGAGTAGGTAGTCCATTTTACCCATGAATGATGATTTCATTTTATATTTTATAGAAATGTAATTTTAATTTAAATAATAAATTAAAAAAAACATATAAGTATATATGATATTAATTTTTTACTATATCATTATTATAGAAGAATACATCATGGATTTGGAAGATTAAATAAAATAAAAATGCTCTATTATGTATAACATTTTTTCCACATAATAAAACCTTTGGCTAGCACCAAGAAGCCTTCACAGGATGGCTTTATGAATAAAATATGATATAAGTTATAAATAGTAAATTATTAAAGAAATATGGGTTGTTTTTGGATGAAAATAATTGAATCGATACTGTAAATTGGATTGGAGAGGGGGTTTCCTTTTATATGTTTGGTTAGTGAGACACTTGAATTTTGTTTAACATAATGGAGTACCCATATTTTTATGATTCCACAAGTCTCCAAATTAAAACATTATGTATTTTTATACATGATATATTTTAAATATTCTCATCCAATATATTTTAGAACAGTTTTTATTTCATTATAACCATTATCAATTGAGTATGACCCATTATAAATCTATTTTTACCTTAACTGTAGAAAATAAAATTTACTATTTTCTAAATAATTTATAGTAATTTTTTGGACCATAATAGATAATATAGTTTATTATGATTAAAAATATTGAATCCATTTTACCAAATTAAAATCAAATTTTTGGATGCATATAATTTAATATAAAACCCAAAAACAAAAAGAAAAATTGATATTTCCAAAAGTTTATTTATAATCAAATAATGATTCTATATTAATTGTATGAAAAGTAAAAATCATTATATAAGTTTAAATTATTATTTTTTGAAATAAAATAAATAAATTTTATTAAAATCATTAACTATTATGAATTTTTTTTAATAAATTATAATCATTTAATGAAATACAAATAAGTAGTTTTCAGAAACAATCACATATTTAAACCAAAAAATATATTTATTATAAAAGTAAATATAATTTGGATTAAATATTAATTAAGGGGATTAAATATAAATAAAAAATAATTATTTTACAAAAAATCATATAAAAAATATAATGGGGTTCTTATATTATTTATTTTATTGGAAATTATTGACAATTTTAAAAAATTTGGTAATTTCAATATACATAAAATTTAATTATTTTATTAGAAATACCAAAATTGCTTCTTTTGTTTATTCTGCTATTATAATTTCAAAAATTCATTCAATTTTGTTAAATCAAAATTTATAATTCAAAAAGTAAAATATTAAATAATCACATATAATATAATAGTTTAATAAAATTTGTTTCATTTAGAAATTTAAAATTAATTATCTTGTAAATGAATATAATAATCTAATTCATATTAAAAAAATGAAAATGATTTATTTGATAAATAAATAGATTTTAAAATTCTTTGCCCCTTGTAATTATTTCCTCAATAATTTATTCAATTATTAAAAATGATTCAATGTCTTCCCATCAAAGAATTATATAATTCCATATATTCATTTTAAACAATATGGTCTCTCTATAAAACATTAACCTATTAAATTGCAATATTCATCAATACTAACCCTCTACGGAGAAAAATAAAAAATTGATTTCCACTATAAGAATTATTCTTTTTTAACCTAACTAATTTATGTATTAAAACAAGATAATATTTAAAAACATATTTCATTTCCAATGAAAAATGAAAAACAAGGTATATAATGAATAAAATAAAAGTTAAAGACACTCATGAGGAAAATGATCCAAATCTATTGAAGTTTTATTATGGCCTGGTTAACCCTACACATCTCATTCCATTTTCCTTGAAACATATACCACATTTCTATACACCTAAATTGAGAAAATCTTGTCCTCCTACATAGAAATAAAGATGAATTCTCAGGTTATCCATATTACTATTCATTCATATTTAATCCATCCTCATATTTTTATAAATAAACTTCTCCTTAATAAAAATATATTCTATAAACAATATTACAATCAATTTATTTTCACATATATAATCTGAAAAATATGGCATCTAACACCACATTTTATATAATTAATAAAATGGTGCCATTTGTATACTATAACCAAAAATTCTCTTAGAAGAAAACTCGACCGATTTAATAAATTGAACTGAATTTCCCTTATAATCAATTTAACAAGTATGACATATATATTCCATGGTATAGATAATTTTATCACAATAAACATAACATTGATAATGAAATGGTGCACTAAAATTTTATGAAACCTTTCTTTTAAAAAATTAGCATTTCATCATTTTTACAGAATACATAATTCATTACCAAAACTATTTCCCAAAGACTGTATTTTACTAAAGCCTTTGAAAACATGGAATCATAAACACAAATAAATGAGTGACATATGTTATATCCCACTGGGTTATTCTTAACAGTAACCATCCTTAATAATATAAAAAATAATAAATATATTTATAATAAAGATGAATAAAAACATGCGAATAAATGTTGGAATTGATGGAGGAAGATAAAAATAAAAAATTTATTTATATAGTAGTCGAGGAATCACATCCAAGGTCTTCATAGTATTACAGGTGAACTCCCTATATCATATTATTAGTTATTTTTCACTACCATATTAATATTTTTAATATGGGTGGACACCCCATTCCATCATGGTACTCATAGTTCACTGTGACGGCCATAATTATAGTATGATTTCTCTCCCCATATCATCTAGATAGTCATAGTTCACACACTTTCCCTCCTTAATAGTATGATTTCACACCCCATATGATCTTGGTATCCATGGGTCACTAGAATTTCCATATTAATTGTAAACCCCCACTCAAAAGACAATATTAGCCAAACTCATGAGATTTAAATATTTACACAATTCATTGGAGAGAGATAGAGGTCCCATAAATCTCATTGTGATATAATATATACTTGTGGCACAAAATAATAAAAAATAAAATCCAAAAACATGAAATGATATGGTTGACAAAAAAATAAATCGAAAAAAACAAAATAATATGTGTGTCACAAAAATTTAATCATATCGTAACCTATTGAAAATATAATTGATTAATTATCATTTAATCCAAGAATAACTAGTTAAATGAGGCGGGTTTATAAGAATTTATCGTCATTCAATCCATTGATGAGAAATGGGTTTTGAAATCATTAATCATTGAATATCCTATTAAAGGAAAAAGGGTTTCATAAGAATATAACTCGTGGAAGGGAAAGGATAATAGTAAACATATAATTCAGGAAAAGGTAATGATTTTCAATAAACATCATCCCATAAAAACATAATACATTAACTGAAATAATATGAATAGAATCATTTGATCATTTCAGATAAGTTCATGCATGACATGAATGGATTTCATCATATTTTTAAAATGATTTTAAAATATATTTAGAAAAATTTTAATAAGGAAATTTTCATTTATTCTTTGAAAATTGTACATTAAAACAAAAATCATTTTGAAATACATTTTCATTAAATTTTTTTGGAAAGCATATAAAAGATGCATTGTGATAATTTCAGAAAACCTTTTCCTTCATATCATATATGGGGAAATTGAATGCATTTTTTAAAATATTTTCCTTGAGAAAATATAAAATAGTATTCATAATGTATATAAAATATTTTCAATGAAAATGTTTTAAAAAATATTTAAATAAAATAAATTTAGAACTTATAAATAAAACAAAAAATTTAAAAAATGCGTCATTATTTAAACAATAAAATATTTTTTAGATCAGTTTTCATTCAAAACAATATAAAATAAATTAATTTATATAATATTATGAAGAAATTACTTTAAAACTATAATTTTAATCTTCCAATGCATTCTTCAAGGAAATGGTGATCAGGATGGTGTGTATGCCCATTTATGCCGAAAACTCTGTTTTACAATAAATTTCTCAAAAAGTTTATTGATTGGAAAAAATATAAGATACCTTCTATAACAATTTTGAAAAATGTAAATAATGGGTAAAAATTTCATTTATCATCTTATGATAATAGAAAAACATTTTTAAATTTTTTTAGAAATAATGAATTCTAAAGAGTAATGATTTCCGACAAATAGGAGAAATTAATTCAAAGTTTAATAAAAAACATTTTCATAGTTATAATAATTACCAATGAGTGGATAATGGTATTAATACATGAATATATCATGTAAAAATATATTATAAGATAATTTAATAATTTTATTGAGAACCAGATCATATTACTTAATCAATGGATGTGTAATCATAATAAATCACAAAATACAGTGAGATTGATTTAATAAACACTTACCACTTGGTAATGTTAAACCATACCCCATTTATAAGAAAATAAAATTAAATGAAGCATAAAATATCATGAAAAAAGTTATTCATTATATAAAATATCTATAGATGTATATACCCATCATTGAAAAAAACTATTGTTATATAACATGTCATGTGTCTCAAACATGGACAATTTAGGAAAAATTGAATTACAGATTTGGTAACTTCTGAAACATAACACGCATGAAAGAATGATAAAAATGGTAACGTAAAAAAATTAATAATATAATACACTAATAGGATGTATATACTATAACATCCCAAGTAAGTAATGAATAATAGATATTTTTATCTATGTCTAATAATGAATTAGATAGTGTTTTAGAGGCTTAAAATGAGAATAAATCCAATCTTAAGCATGAAATACACTAATATTTTTAAAAGATTGTTTTACTGCCTTTTGATGGAAAACCATTTTTAAATAAAACTATTGACAATTTTATATGCTCTATTTGTCAAAATAAACATATTATTTGTGATTGGGAAATTGAAATTTACAATGGATAATTATTTGGTATTTTTCCGATAAAGTTCATCTTTTATTGAATACTGAAAAATGTTGTATTTTAATTCAAATCCTCTTTTTTATCTAATTTATTTATATGATTAGATTATCTTTTGAATGTTTTTTAAAGTTCAATTAGAATATATTTTTACCATTTAATCCAATAGTGGTCGTTGGAATTAATTTCACTTTGAAATTGGACTTAAACTAGTGTCAATCTTTTGCTAATTATTGTTTCATAAAAACACGATATTTGCTCTGACAATGGGAATTAATTATTAATTTAATTAATGTAACATATATGTTTTTAATTTTGTAAAATAGACCTCCTTTTTGAATTTTTAATATCAAATATCTCTTAGGGTGAAGTTTTGGTATTTTTCTGAAAAACATCAATTTTTTGATAAATTGTGAAACCACTAAGTGGTACTTAAAAAACTGATTTTTCGTTTAAATGAAAATTTACCCCCTCTGTGTTTTGAATTTAAAAAATAAAACATAAATGGTTGTAATTAAGAAGTAAAATGTTGTTCAATGGGATTAAAATAATTTTTTGGTGAATAGTAACTTTTATGTTTTTAATCGCGATTAGAGGTAATTAGTGTAATTTAAGGTAAAAATAATGTTTTAATAAAATGAAATGAACTAGACACATGTCCTACCCTTATTGGATGTGTCATGGCCGAGCATAAAAACCCATGGGTATATTTTTGGGACCCCATGGAGCCACTTGGGTAAGATAATGTCATTGATGCCTTTTATTTAAAGTAAAAGTAAAAATGACACAAAAATGAGTTGTTTTACTAAACCAATTGTTAAATGGGGTTATACAAGTCATAATTTTTACTATAATTATTAATTATAAATATAAAAAGATTTCCTACATCAGAATAATTTTTTTATAATTTTTAGACGTTAAATAAATTAAATTAATTATGATATCATGATGATGCAGCGATGACCTCATTATTTAACGATTTAAATAAAATGAAAATATAATGTATAATATAATACCTACACTTGTTAAAAAACTATTGTATGGGTGGATTTCTAACTCCTATCACCTTATCCTTGAAATATATAATTTTGGGTCCTTTTAAATATGTAAAGCATTTTATAATAAAGTATCCTTTTATAAACTTCCAAGAGTGCCGCTCCTCTCCTCTTATAAAAGGCCCCCACATCTACAACCTTACCCACACTTCCAAAGCCTTTGGATCGGACAAAACCTGCCCATTTTGTCTCTCCAAATCCCTATATTACTCTTAGAAGCCTCACATTGGGCAGAAGTCTTCCCAAGGAAGCCTTTGAGCTCAAATCAAAAAGAGTTACCCGATTTAAAGGTAGTGTCTTCTCTTGTGTTCTTATGTTTTATTTTTCTTCTCCGACCCCCTGTACTCTTTTTATTCATTTCTTTTGTAAAACAAAGAGTATCTTCAATATACTAGGATGTTTTTATAATAATTATTCAAGCTACAATATCCCACACCTACATCTAATGGTTAAAGAACATACTGTTTTCGTGGATGGTGAATTTCTGCCTCACGAAATGATGATTGTTCAATATTATTTTAACACCTTAAAAGGTGGACATAAAGATGAAACTATATTTATATATGTTATATAATATGTTTATGGTTTACTTAAGCTTCTGTATTTTTCATTTATGGCATACTTTTATGTTTTCCATTATGGGTAACTGCGATATCTTCATTTTAGGAAGTGCGGACTACCGCCCCCTCAAAGTGATTTGATTCGTTAATGCTATATTTGGGACGTATAAAGGATTTAGTTAATGATATTATGTATGATATTATACTGGAATTATAATATACCTATATATCATTATTATTCCATTCCATAAAATACAAAATAGAAATGAAAGTAGTGTTCATGCGTATGTACGGCTTACCGTCTCCATGAACGGTGCATTTCATTTTTTAACTCTAAATGTTATGTAATATTATAAATGCATGTATATAATGGATATATATGATATATATGATATATACATCATGAGTATAACTCTGGATATAATGGATTCGTGAACAACTTGTAATTATAAAGAGTTTATTTTTGACTCAAGTACCAATGATCGTTAAAATGACCGTTATTAACTTAAATAATTACATAGTGTTAATGACATGGTAATAAGTGATATAAAAGGAATAATGAACTTGAAAAGGGTTCTTAAGCAAGTATAAATTAACTCAAGTTTATTATTCAGGATATTAAAGAACTATCGAGTCAAGTCAGACACAAGGTAAGGGAACTTCTAAACCCAATTTCTATTCTTTGGGTTAATATACTACTTTAAAATTATGTCATGATATTATTATGCCCTAACTTTTATTATTACTTTATTTATGTGTTTTATAGTGAATACACATAATAGATATTTTTATTTAAAAAATGATCTTTGTATGGGACTTCATCTCAATCTCCTTTCATTGAGGAATATTTGTTTTTACACTACCTTATTTTATACAGTGTATAAACCCCTTTGAATTTTACGTTTATCCAAAAGAAATCATTTTTATATGAAGAGTTTTACTAAATGACAAAAGGGAATTTTTTTGTTGTACGTATGCATTGAAAATAACTTCTCTGCCGCCGTGACCATTATTTGAGTTTCGGCTTCCTCTACAAGCCATACCTTTTTTTTAAATGAAAAATAAATAGCATGTTTTACTTTTCTTTTATTTTGATATTGAAAATGGTTTTCATAATGTTTTTATTATATCAATGTGTTGTGTTGATATATTGTGATTGAAATGTGGAAATTTTATGTTTCCTTTATGCATGTTTTTTGTGATACCATTATGTTATGGTTCTTGGGAATTGTTGTGAAGATGGGTGGTTCCGTGATAAACTAAGGGTGGGTGAGCCCGATGTATCTCACCAATGCATTGGGTAACGCGAAGGAGTTAAACGTTAAGGTTTCTCCGTAGAGATTTAGGGAATATATTGTGATGGATATTCCAAACGTAACGAAGAGGGTTACTCCCAATGTAAGAATGTTATGAATGAAACAAGTTACCTTTATGTCTTATTATTTCTATGATTTATTCATGATTTGATGAGGTATGTTAAAGTGCTTATGTTTTATGGGTAAAGTATGATTTCATTCTTATGTATATATGAACTCATGTTTCCTTTCCATATTTTTATAACCCTTACTAAGCTTTTTATGATCATCCCATATTTTTGAAATGTTTTTCAGGGGTCAAGGGAATGGTACATGATGTGATTATAGTGTCAAGGAAGTGCCAAGAAAGAATCCATGTTTTATTTTAAATATGTTGCCGCTGATGGGAAAAATGAGTACTATATTTTATGTAACCACTTAGTTTAAATGTGGTATTTAATGCATGTTTTATGATCTAATTCTCTAAAACTCTAAACCTGAAAAGATCCTCAAGGTGTATTCTTGAAATATCTCAAGATTAATTAATGTTTAAGGTTGGTGCCTTATAGGTGGTATCAGTGTTCGGTTTAGATAACTTTAGGAGTTAGAATTTTATTAAATTATTATCTAAAAATATTTTTTTATGGTCAAATTGAAATGATATAGCATTTGAAGATTACTATGTTGCTTCATCTGAGACATGTTTTTTCAGAATGGTTTTCCGCAGAGGAAACATGGAAGTAGTGCTAGGAAGGCATACAGAAGGAAATAACCTTCCGAATCAGCATCCTGAGAGGGTCTCAATTGGAACTGAACAGTTTGTTGCAGTAATGGCGTAGTTGACTAAAGCGATAAATAGTGGAGGTATCCATGCATGAGATCATCAAAATAAACCATAGAGTAACATGTCAGTGGTGGAACATTTCATGAGGCAACATCCCCTATCATTCATAGGATCATCTGACCTTGGGCTTGCTAAATGGTGGATTAAAGCACTGGAGATGATTTTTGATGTCATGGGGTTTTCAGAAAATCAAATGGTTAGTCATTCTATTTACCGTTTTGAGGGTGAAGCTGAACAGTGGTGGTCGATGGTTAAAAATATCATGGACGCTGATGAGATTGATGCACTCTACTAGGATGAATTCAAAGGTATGTTTCTTGAGAAGTATTTTCCAAAATCTGTTCGACTTAGGATGGAAAAACTATTCCTGGAATTGAGGCAATAGGAAGACTCAGTGGCTGCCTATGAAGAAAGTTTCACTCGATTGGCAAGGTATGCTCCAAATTTTATCCGAGACCTTGATAGTAAAATCAATCATTTTTACTCAGGATTAAAGCCAAAATAACGAAGGGATTTAGCTTCTCGTGAGTGAAAAGGTTATGAAAAGCTTGTTTGATGTGATGAGAAGGTGGAAATGTTGTTTTCTGATGATCAAGTGTTTTATAACAACCAACAGAAAAAGATACCGAGGTGGTAGGAGAAAGGGAAGAATTATTCAAAATGGTCTGATGGTAAGAAAACTAAGTTTCTAGTTTGAGATAATTGTGGGAAAAGGCATCCTGGGTAATGTCTTATGAATTTTGGAAAGTGCTACTGATGTGGTAACATGGGACATAAGGCTCGTGATTTCACTGAAAAAGATCAAGGTGATGGTAAGTCCAAAATTGATTTGCAGTTAGTGAAATGTTTTAAGTTCAATGAGATGGGTCCCTATAAAAATGAGTTTCCGACAAAGATCTCGAGTGATGGGAAGTAGTTAGACTACATGCAGAAAGGGGTGGTGAAATCCTTTTCAACTACTTCAGTAGATGTCGGGCCATCAAATGAAGTTGTATCAGGTACTTTGTTTGTTTTTTCAGATTATTCCAGTGTGTTGTTTGATTCGGGGTCTACATATTCTTTCATCTCTGAAAACATTTCTAGTAAAATAGGAATACCCTCTCAAGATATGACTCCTGAACTTTTGGTAAAAACACCTGGGGGAAATTTTGATGAAAAAAAGAATTTATATGAATCTTCCTATCCTTATTCGTGGAAAGAACATACTTGAGAACCTTATTGTTTTACCTCTAGTAGAGTTTGATGTTATCCTGGGTATGGATTGGCTCTCTATTTACCATGCTAAGATAGAATGTAGAGCTAAAGAAGTTTCTTTTCAGAAAGACTTTCAGTTTGTGTACAAGAATGAACCCTTACTGTTGATAACTTATCAAGAGGACGATAAACTTGTAAAAGATGGAAATGAATGTTTCCTTGCACACATCATTGAAAACAAAGGAACTGTTCAGATTAATGATGTGTAATTGGTAAATGAGTATCCTTATGTTTTTTCTAATGAGTTTCCTGGAATAATACCAGATCAGGAAGTTGAGTTTACTATTGACTTAGTTCTTGATGCTAAGCCAATTTCAAAACCCCCATATCGAATGGCTCAAATTGAACTTTTAGAGTTGAAGGAGGAATTGCAAGATTTATTAGAGAAAGTTTTCATTCGACCTAGCACATCACCATGGGGTGCTTCTATTTTATTTTTTAAAATGAAAGATGGTTCAATGAGACTTTTCATTGATTATATAGCCTTGAATAACATCACTATTAAGAACAAATATCATTTCCCTCATATCGTTGATTTTTTTGATCAGCTTTAGGGACCTCAGTATTTTTCAAAGATTGACCTGAGATTGAGGTACAATCAGTTGAAGGTAAAGGAATCAGATATTCTGAAGACCATGTTTCGTACAAGATATGGCCATTATGAATTTGTAGTGATGCCATTTGGGCTAACCAATGCACCTACTGTTTTCATGGACTTAATGAATATAATTTTCCATTAGTTCTTGGATAAGTTTGTGGTTGTTTTCATTGATGATATTTTGTTGTTTTCTAAAAGTAAAGAGGAGCATGAAAGACATTTAAGGGTTATTTTTCAAACCTTGAAAGAAAATAAACTGTATGGGAAATTCAGAAATTGTGAGTTTTCGTAGCAACACATTTCTTTCCTTGGTCACATTGTTTCTAAAGATTAGATAACTGTTGATCCTGCAAAAACAGAGGTTGTTGAATAATGGCCAAGACCCACAAATGTTACTGAGATTCGTAGCTTCCTTGGTTTGGCAGGCTATTACAGAAGGTTTGTTAGAAATTTTTCACAATTATCTAGTCCAGTGACTAAGCTAACTCGGAAGGGTGTTATGTTTTTCTGGACAAAAGAATGTGATGATTGTTTTCAGGAATTTAAAAGAAGATTGGTGAATTCTCCAGTTTTGGAACTACATTCCATGAATGGTTAGTTTTTTATCTAAAATGATGCTACATTAGAAGGACTTGGTTGTGTCCTATTACCGAATGATCAGGTAATTGCTTATGCTTCACGACAGTTGAAAACTCATGAGGTAAATTACCTAACACATGATTTGGAATTAGCTGCTGTTGTTTTCGCTTTAAAAATTTGGAGGCATCATTTGTATGGAGTAAAGTTTGAAATATATACCGATCAGAAAAGTTTAAAGTATATATTCACTCAGAAAGAATTGAAAATGAGACAGAGGAGATGGCTAGAATTAATCAAGGATTATGATTGTACAATTTATTACCATCTAGGAAAAGAAAATAAAGTAGATGATTCATTGAGTCGAAAAAGTAATGCTTCATTAACAATGTTGTGTTTGGAACGTGATCCATTGGTTAATATTTTGATGAACTATGGCATAGAAGTTGTTGTTTCAGGATGTACTTCTGTTTTGTTTCAGGTATCAGTGAAATCTTCTCTATTAGACAGAATCAAGAAAGCACAGAAGCAAGACAGTGAGTTGCAGAAAAAGGTAGAGCTGGTTCAGAAAGGTAAGTTGCATGAATTCAACATTAATAATGATTGTGTTTTGAGATTTGGGAAGAGATTGTGTGTGCCTTGTGATTCACAGTTGAAGAGAGAGTTGTTATGTGAAGCTCATTTTTCTCTGTTTTCAGTTCATCATGGAAGTACTAAGATGTGTAGAGATCTGCGGGAGTATTACTGGTGGGATGGAATGAAAAGAGATATTGCTGATTTTACTGTGAAGTGTTTGACATGTCAACAGGTTAAAGCATAGCGGAAGTTACTGAACGGGATGCTTCAGCCTTTTCCAGTGCCAGAGTGGAAATGGGAAAATATATCCATGGACTTCATTGTGGGATTTCCGAAGACACCTCGAGGTAATAATGAAATCTAGGTTATTGTTGATCACTTGACTAAATCTGCTCATTTCCTTGCTATACGAGATGCTTTTTCCCAAGATCAACTTTTCCGTTTATATCTTAAAGAGATAGTCAGGTTACATGGATTCCTCTCTCCATTGAATATGACTGTGATCCCAGGTTTACTTATAACTTTTGGAAAGGCCTTCAGAAGTCGTTGGGTACTGAATTAAATTTTAGTACAGCTTTTCATCCTCAGTCAGATGGGTTGTCAGAACGAACAATTCAGACATTGGAGGATATGCTACGTGCTTGTTCGATGGATTATTAGGGAAGTTGGGACCAAAATCGTTCTTTGGATAAATTTTCATATAATAACAGTTTTCATTCCAGTATACATATGGCACCATTTGAGGCGTTATATGGGAAGCGGTGTCGAACTCCAGCTTTCTGGGATGAAGTGGGTGAAAGGAAGCTGATGGGACTAGAATTGGTATAATAGTTGGAAGAAAAAGTTCAGCCGATAGAGAAACACAGGAGAATAGCTCGGAGCAGGCAGAAGAGTTATGCGGACAATAGGAGGAAGGATCTCTCTTTTTAGGTAGGTGATCATGTTTTTATCAAAGTCTCACCATGGAAAACTGTGATGAGATTTGGTAAGATAGGAAAGCTGAATCCACAGTTCATTGGACCATATGAAATTTTGGAGAGAGTTGAATCAGTTTCTTATTGACTGGCTTTACCTCCGAGTTTATCTCAGGTAAACAATGTTTTTTATGTTTCAATGTTAAAGAAGTACATGCCAGATCCATCTCATGTTTTGAGTCCAGTGGTTGTTCAGCAGGAAGAGAACCTATCTTATGAGGAACAACCGGTCTAGATTTTTTACCACAGGGAGAAAGTGTTACGGAATAAGGTGATTTATCAGGTAATGGTTTTTCTGAAAAACCACATGAATGAAGAGGCAACATGGGAATCTGAAAATGTAATGAGGGCTAAATACCCCCACTTATTCGATAAGTAAATAAATTGTGGGGACACAATTTTATAAAGGGGGGAAGGATGTACCATCCCAAGTAAGTATTTAATAATAGATATTTTTTTCTATGTCTACTAATGAATTATATTTCTATTTAGAGGCTTAAAATGAGAATAAATCCAACCTTAAGCATGGAATACACTAATATTTTTAAAAGATTGTTTTACGAGCTTTTGATGGAAAACCATTTTTAAATCAATGTTTTGACAATTTTATAAGATCTATTTTTCAAAATAAACATATTCTTTATGATTGGGACATTGAAATTTACAATGGATAATATTTTTGTATTTTTCCTATAAAGTTCATTTTTTAATGAATAGTGAAAAATGTTGTATTTTAATTCAAAACATGTTTTTAATCTAATTTATTTATATGATTGTATTATCCTTTGAATTGGTTTTAAAGTCCAATTAGAATATATTTTTACCATTTAATCCAATAGTGGTCGTTGGAATTAATTTCAGTTTGAAATTGGACTTAAACTAATGTCAATCTTTTGCTACTTATTGTTTCATAAAAACACGCTATTTGCTCTAACTGCAGAAATTAATTATTAAATTAATTAATGTAACTTATATGTTTTTAATTTTGTAAAATATACATCATTTTTGAATTCGGAATATCAAATATAGCTTAGAATGAAGTTTTGGTATTTTTTTTGAAATACTTCAATTTTTGATGAATAGTGAAACCACTAAATGGTACTTAAAAAATGATTTTTCGTTTAAATGAAATTTTACCACCTCTGTGATTTGAATTTCAAAAATCCAACATACATGTTTGTCATTAAGAAGTAAAATTTGGTTCAATGGGATTAAAATAATTTTTTGGTGAATAGTAACTTTTATGTTTTTAATCGCGATTAGAGGTAATTAGTGTAATTTGGGGTAAAAATAATGTTTTAATAAAATGAAATAACCTAGAAACACATCCTAAACTTATTGGATGTGTCATGACCGACCAATAAAATCCATGGGTCGATTTTTGGGACCCCATGGAGCCACTTGGGTACGATAAAGACATTAATTCCTTTTATTTAAACTAAAAGTAAAAATGACACAAACATGATTTATTTTACTAAACCAATTGTTAAATGTGGTTATACAAGTCATAATTTTGACTATAAATATTAATTATAAAGATAAATACATTTTCTACGTCATGATAGTTTTTTTATAATTTTTATACATTAAATAAATTAAATTATTTATGACATCATGATGATGCAGCGATGACCTCATTATTTAACGATTTAAATAAAATGAAAATAAAATGTAAAATATAAGACATAAACTTGTCAAAAACCAATTGGATGGGTGGATTTCGAACTCCTATAACCTTATACTCGAAATATATAATTTTGGGACCTTTTAAATCCGAAAATAATTTTATAATAAAGTATCCTTTTATAACATTCCAAGAGTGCCCCTCCTCTCCTCTTATAAAAGGCCCCCACCTCTACCACCATACCCACACTTCCAAAGCCTTTGGCTCGGCCATACCCTTCACATTTTGTCTCTCCACATCCCTATCGTACACTTAGAAGCCTCACTTTGGGCAGAAGGCTTCCCAAAAAAGCCTTTGAGCTCAAATCAAAAAGAGTTACCCGATTTAAAGGTAGTGTCTTCTCTTGTGTTCTTATGTTTTATTTTGCTTCTCCAACCCCCAAAACACTTTTTTTAATTTCTTTTGTAACAAAACAAGTATCTTCCATATACTAGGATGTTTTTATAAGATTTATTCGAGCTAAAATTACACACACCTACATCTAATGGTTAAATAACATACTGTTTCCGTGGATGGTGAATTTCTGCCTCACGAAATGATGATTGTTCAATATTCTTTTAACACCCTCAAAGGTGGCCATTAAGATGAAACTATATTTATATATGATATATAATATGTTTATGTTTTACTTAATTTTCTTTATTTTTCATTTATGGCATACCTTTATGGTTTCCATTATGGGTAACCGTGATATCATCATTTTAGGAAGTGCGGACTACCGCCCCCTCAATGTGATTTGATTCGTTAATGCCATATGTGGGACGTATAAAGGATTTAATTAATGATATTATGTATGATATTATACTATAATTATAATATACCTTTATATCATTATGATTCCATTCCATAAAATACAAAAGAGAAATTAAAGTAGCGTTCATGCATTCATACGGCTTACCGTCTCCATGAACGGTGCATTTCATTTGTTACCTCTAAACGTTATGTAATATTATAAATTCATGTATATACTGGATATATATGATATATATGATATCTATATAATTAGTATAACTATGGATAAAATGGATACATGAACAACTTGTAATTATAAAGTGTTTATTTTTTACTCAAGTACCAATGATCGTTAAAATGTCTGTTACTAACTTAAATAATTACATAGTGTTCATGACATGGTAATAAGTGATATAAAAGAAATGATGAACATGAAAAAGGTTATTAAGAAAGTCTAAATTAACTCAATTTTATTATTCACGAGATTAAAGAACGATCGAGTCAAGTCAGACACGGGGTAAGGGAACTTCTTAATCCAATTTCCATTATTTGGGTTAATCTCCTACTTTCAAATTATGTCATTATATTATTATGCCCTATCTTGTATTTTTTACTTTATTTATGTGTACTTATAGTGAATACACAGAATTGATCTATTTTATTTAAAAAATGATCTTTGTATGGGACTTCATCTCAATCTCCTTTCATTGAGGCATATTTTGTTTTATACAAAACCTTCTTTTATACGGTGTATAAACCCCTATGACTTTTAGGTTTATCCAAAAGGAAACTTTTTTATAAGAAGCGTTTTACTAAATGACAAAAGGGAATGTTTTTGTCGTACATATGAGGCGACAACGAATTCTCCGCTGTCGTGACCATTATTTTAGTTTCAGCTTCCTCTACAGGCCATACCTTTTTTTAAATGAAAAATAAATAACATGTTTTACATTTATTTTATTTTTGTATTGAAAATGGTTTTCATAATGTTTTTATTATATCAATGTGTTGTATTGATATCTTGTGATTGAAATGTGGAAATGTTATGTTTCCTTTATGCATGTTTTATGTGATACGATTATGTTATGGTTCTTGGGCATTGTTATGAAGACGGGTGGTTCCGTGATAAAATAAGGGCGGGTGAGCTCGATATAGCTCTCCAATGCATTGGGTAATACGAAGGAGTTAAACGTTATGGTTTCTCCGAAGAGATTTAGGGAATATACTGTGATGGGTATTCCAAACGTAACCAAGAGGGTTACTCCCTATGTAAGAGTTTTATGAATTCCTCAAGTTACCTTTATGTCTTATGATTTCTATGATTTATTCATGATTTGATGAGGTATGTTATTGTGCTTATGTTTTATGGCTAAATTATGATTTCAATCTTATGTATATATGAACTCATGTTTCCATTCCATATTTTTATAACCCTTACTGAGCTTTTTATACTCATCCAATGTTTTTGAAATGTTTTTCACAGGTCAAGGGAAAGGTACATGTTGTGATGATTGTGTCAAGGATGTTTCAAGAAAGAATCCATGTTTTATTTTAAATATGTTTCCGCTGATGGAAAAAATGAGTACTATATTTTATGTAACCACTTTTTTTAAATGTGGTATGTAACGTATGTTTTATGATCTAATTCTCTAAAACTATAAACATGAAAATATCTTCAAGGTGTATTCTTGAAATATCTCAAGATTAAGTGATGTTTAAGGCTGGGGCCTTATATATTCACCGCTCAAAATAAAAGAGTTGTGAAATTGAAGTAAACCATATAGATATAAAATGTAAGATGAAATTACCATAGATTATGTCTTGAATCCTGATATACTCAAACAAAAATCATATATAATAAATATAATGTCATTATACATATTTTACAGAATAATATTATAATATATAATATCATATATTATTTTATTATGACGTTATTTTAGCAGCTTGTTAAAAATTCAATGTTTCGGTTTCGCTTCTGGTAATATATTCTTTTCTCTTCGAACATGTTTGGAATCATTATTCTTGATCTTATTACATAGATCATGATTTAAATAATTCTAGAAGGTAAAATATTATATAAATAAAATATATAATCAGTATATATGTAATAATAATAATCAATAAAATATTTAATGATGAAATATAATACACTGTTCTAGGAGATGGTAGTTCGTACGTATACTTGAACGATGGGGCCACATTTGTATTCATTTTGAAAGAATGTATTTAAATGAAATATATATAATATATTTATTTTAAAATTATTATGTTATATATATCATATTTGTTTACTAAAACCATCCTCAATACATTCATCGTAATTCTGGAGCGAATCACATCGTTTTGTGGAGGCGATAGTCCACACGTCCACAAACTATATTATCATAATTACACAAGATGAATATTATATCATTATGTTTTAAAAAAATAATTATAGAAGAATAAATACATTATAAATATAATAAAACATTAAAAAAAATATAAAAATAGATCATTTATAAACCTGGAAACATACAAACATGTAAATGAGGGAGAAACATTATCTCAGACTATGTTCTTCCTAACTAGAATCATTCTTAGACACACAAAAAAATACATATCTTCATAACATCAGGGAATGAAACAAAAAAAAATTGGTGATCTTGGATGCTCAGTAATGATAATCATTGGATACATATAAGAACAAACACATGCTTATGGGTATAAGAATGATACCATAATATTAAAATATCATAAAATTTATATCATAAGATCACATACATTAATTCAGTAATAATGCATGACAGTCCATAAGACATGATTTATAAGGAAATAAATAACATAATCCATTAAAGCACATCATAGGAATAATAAATTTAATTCTGGATAACACATCAAAATAGAAAAATGATTTACGTAATAGTAATTTAATCGTATGAAGGTCCATAAATATAGTATGGGTTCACTCCCCATAATATCTTGTTAGTAATTTTGACGTACGGACATGAGATTCCCTTAATCTTGGTACCCGACCAGATCCATCACATACCTTAACGGTGTTCCTGATCCCCAGAGGCTGTCGACAAGCACTAGGGAAATGAACAACACAACATAGGGAAAGATTTCAACCATCATAAACAAATAAATGGATTATATAAAAAAAATGATATAGAAGGAGAAAAATGAATATATATTCTATAACTGTGAGAAAACAAAATAATCAATCAACTGAAAAATTTGCTAAATCATGACGACATGTCCAACTGAAAATCACTAAAAATGAAAAATATAAACTAACATATGGAAGGGGTAGACTCCCACCAACTCATAACTAGATTCCCAAAAGACAAAACAATACTCTCCTCTTCATTTCAACATCTAACATTTCTATACACTGGAATAAAAACAAAGGTCAACACACAAATGAATAGGGGAACAAGGTGTGAGCTAAAATGATTAATATGTTCCCACCCAGGTGTTCTCTAACTGGTATATTTATAAAAAATATTATATTGTTTTTTAAATTAAGATAAAGAATGATAATAAAAAAATTATGTTTTATAGTATACACGGTATACATATCCATTTTCCATAGTTCTAAACAATGAAATGTAACATAATTTCAAAACAATTTCACAATTCCCCTTTAAATGAATTGAAATTCACATTTTTTATAAATGTATCAATTACCAGTGGAAACCCATTTTTATTTAATACACATTTTCAACACACATAAAAAGAACATGAATATTCCATTTATAAATCAATTTACAATGAAATAGAAATCAAGATTATCAACACAAGCTATAGACGGAACTACCTACCTCAAAACTAAGATTAAACATGCCTACAACCGATTCCAAAAAGAAACAAACCCAACACCATCAATAATGGCCCTAGAATCAAATCCACGGACCTTATTATTTGTCCATATCTAAACATTAGAGTTCAGAGGAAGAGAGAGAACCCACACGCCTTGTGGAAGAATGCCCTCTAAAGCACAACAATTGATGGAATATGCATCCCGAATGAGATCTCGTAATAGTTAAATAAGAATCCTAGAAGAAACATCAAATATAGATCAAATAATCTAGTACCAGAATGTTTGGGTGATATCAAGATCTTATGAAATGAAGTATCAGAAAGAACACATAACCTTAGAAATGCACTGTAATGACCCGAAATTTTTTAAATAAATTTTGTTTCCTAATTTTATGTGTTATTGTTATACTCAACAAAAATGTTTTATTTGATAAACATGATTATAATTAAAATGAGATCAGTGGGTTTTGACTATTATATAACCATCGGTCAACATGACCGCTGTGAACAAAATGTTTTGATTATTGTCTCTAAATATAAGTAATCTTGGTTAATTATTATAGAAAGAAGATTTGATGGCCTCACCTAGTAGTCTTGGACCGATCGAAGCCCATCTAACAGAGCTTGGGAAGGATGTAGCACCACTGGGCTTTGCTCTGGATCAAATCCAAGCCGAACTTCATCATGTGAAGCTGGAACGAAATCGCCTTCGTGAGAAGTTCAAACTGATAGAAATTACTACTCGGGCAATGTTGACTGAGCCGCCCCAAGCTTTTATCACCCTAGCACACCTTACTCTTAGGTCCTATGCTGGTATTATAAGGGGTTATGTAACGAGACCGTAACTACCTTGTGTAATCCTTGTTTTAAATAAAAATTGGTATTTCTTCTTATGATGAAGTTTATGAATTTTGAAATGTCCGGATAAATATAGTATGCATATTTTTGATGAATTTTAGAAAAAGGATATTTTAAATATGTTTATGTAAACCCTAAATAATTAAAAATGTGTAATGATTTTCAAAAAAATGGTCTTCTGCAATTATGTTCAGTACTAAATTTAGAGTCTAATAAGATCAACTTGATTTTTGATGAATAGTAAATTATGAATAGTGATTTTATGATTAGGATTAGTAATATGACCAAATGGATTAGTAATCTCACTTAAAGAAAGTTTTTAAAATAATCTAGGCACCTTGATTAAGTAATGTGATTCAATAAAATAGTTAAATAACGGTTTCATTAATTATTATTCAAGTATTAGTTTTTTCGGGTGAATAGTGTTTTTTAATTAAAAATAATTAGAAAATTATTTTTATAAAAATGACTTTATTTTTGAACTCAGAGCATCGATATTATGTTATGGTAATTTTTGGGGTTTTTTCTGAAAAAAATGCATTTTCGATGAATAGTGTTTTTATTTAAAAATTAAATTAAAAATATTTAGAAAATTATTTTTATAAAATGGATTTCATTTTTGAAATCAGAGCATTGATATTTGGTTAATGTGAAATTTTGGGATTTTTCTGAGAAAGTTGAATTTTCAGTGAATAGTAAAAATACAGTTTTAGGGTTTCGGTTTGTTTAATGACATCATAACGGTGTAATGATGATGTCATGAGATCTTTTGAGGGTTGGCCGGCCAAGGGTGATGAATTATTGTTTTGGGGGCCCCATGTGGCCTAACTCCATGATAAATGACAAGGGAGAGCACATGGGTTTGAGAAAAGCACATGTGAGGTGTCCCTTGGCCATTAATGCCTTGTCCCCTCACTTTCCCTATAAATACCAAGCCCTCCTATCATCCATTCGACTCCCCACTCATTCCCAACGAATTTATGGTCTCATTACCTCCCAAGGAGTCCTCCCAAGGTGCCCCCAAGCCCTCTAGGTCCCAACCTTTGAGGTTTAAGAGTTACATTTTAAGGTAAGGGATCCAACCTCTCTCTTTCTTTTCAAGTAATCTCTTTTATGTCATTTCTTTTATGCTCCATATTCTTATGATGGAGGATGTTATTTTATATTAATCCTACTTCCCATTTAATGTTCATATGATTATAGACCCCCTTGCTCTCATCAATTCGTTTTAAGAATGTTTAAGTGGCGCCGTTATGCTGCCGAATTTTTAAGAGATTCTTTCACCTTCCTCATTTTCAAGTTCTATTTTCATTCAAGTCTTTCATGTTCCTTTTTATTATGTTGGGGTATGATCTCTAAATTTATCATACTGGACTTTTATGTTCATATGATTAGAGACCCCATTTTATCTCTTCATTTCAGTATTTTGAAGTTTTAAGTGGCACCGTTAGGCTGCCGAATTTTTAAGTGGTTCTTCACCCTTCTCGTTTTGAAGTTCTACTTTCATGTCCATTCTTTCAAGTTACTTTATATTATGTTGGGGTATGATCTCTACATCTATCGTACTGGACTCTTATGTTCATATGATGAGAGACCCTATTTTACCTTGTCAAATCAATTCTGTTGAAATTTATGTGACGCCGTTAAGCTGCCGAATTTTTTAAGTGGTTCTTCACCCTTCCCGTTTTGAAGTTCTACTTTCATGTCCATTCTTTCAAGTTACTTTATATTATGTTGGGGTATGATCTCTACATCTATCATACTGGACTCTTATGTTAATTTGATGAGAGACCCTATTTGACCTTGTCAATTCAATTTTTTTGATGTTTAAGTGACGCCGTTAAGCTGCCGAATTTTTAAGTGGTTCTTCACCCTTCCCGTTTTGAAGTTCTACTTTCATGTCCATTCTTTCAAGTTACTTTCTATTATGATGGGTTATGATCTCTATATCTATCATACTGGACTCTTATTTTCATATTATTAGAGACCCTATTTGACCTTGGCAATTCAATTTTGTTGAAGTTTAAGTGATGCCGTTAGGCTACTGAATTCTCACAAGAGAAATCTTATTTTTGTCTTCCTTCCATGTTTTTCATTTCAAATGGTATGTCCTTCAAACTTCATTACCATGCCCATATATCCTTATTATTTTTTCCCCTACTATCTTATGGGTAATTTATGAATGTTTGACCCATGTCCCCTCTCTTCTAAATGTTTTCTAAAACCTTGTAACATAGCCGTTATGCTGCAGAATTTTCGTCTCAAAGTGCCTCTCTCTCTTTTCTAAAAATTATTTTATGTTATAAAGTGAATACTCAAAGCTCTTATTTCTACAGGGGTATTCACATATATACCAAAATGTTCTATTTTAAAATCTGGGATTTACATACATGAGACCTACCCTCCTTTTCTGTGGGTTTTAAAGTGATGTAAAGATCATGTCTTTAAAGCAGTTTTTAAAAAGTTGTGATTATGAAATGAAACCCATTTATTTTATGCTATATGGGTTATTTATAAAATGTTTGATGATGATATATGTGGCCCACATGATAATAAAGGCAAATTTAAGGGTGCGCCTTGATAGCACTCCAATGCATTGGGAAATGATGTAACCACTAGAGATTACAATTTTCACGATACCTTGGTGAATAACCTTGGTAATTTTAAAATGACACCTTGGGGATGGACCTTGGTGATATGTTCATGATTGACTATGTTAAATGATGTAGCCACATCTTCAAGTTACGAAAAAGTTTTATTTTTATTATGAAATGCCTCATGATTTCATTTTCATGCATTAAAGTTCTTTTCATGACTTTATTGATTTATCTCAAGTTCATATGTAAAATGTTTCACTTGTTTCCCTTGCTGGGCCTTCTGCTCACCCTTCCTTTTGTTGTATGTCCCCAGGTTATGAGATGCAGTAATGAGCCAAGGGTGAACATGAGGAGAAGCCTTTCATGTGTTTAATAAGAATGTTTTTTTTGTTTCATGTTTTATGTTCCTTGTTTCCAAGACACTAAACCTTAAAGATCCTCAGTTCCGTGTAATGGAATGAAAAGTTATGTTATAAAAAGACGGGATGTCATAGTTGGTATCAAAGGATGGTTTAGTTATTTGTGGAAATTAGGATATGAAAACTCTAGGAGGAACCCTATTGAAAAGTTTAATATAGGAAATCTTCCTGGTATTTTGGTGAGTATTGAGTAAGGGGTTGCCAAGAAAATACATCCTTGTCTGGATACGAGTAGGTAGAGGTGGCTCTGGCACAGATGTACATAGGGGTAAAACCCGAAAACACCGCTTTGAGCTAGACTCGAACGGGAACTGGCACACGACAACGGGCCTTGCTGCACTCTTGGTTACGACACTCCCGGGGGATATGCTTTGGTAAATTCATAAGCTTGGTATGAACCATTGTTAAAGGAACAAAGATAAAATAAAATAAAGGTTCACATAAGAATATATGATCATTCATAACCTAGATGGGAACCTAGGAGATCACAAGTTAGGGTATACCTTTCATATACAAGTTATCCTTATAGGCTTTCAGTTCCTTTTCATGATTATTAGCTAAGTACTTAAGCCCCTAATTATGCTTTCTCGTCTTAGTTAATGGTGGGAAATGGAAGAACATGTTCCGACAACCAATGTGATAGGAAATGCGACGATTTTCGTATTATTTTGACAGGGATGATTAGGGGATTAAAATATGATTATTTTTTTGGAAGACGTTCATTATTGTGGGAACCATATTTGATCGAGGTAAATAGATTACTACGGTATTTTCATTGAGGAGTAAGGTTGACTTATATTTTGAAGAATATATGAATTTAAGGTGAACATATAGTAATTTAGGTTACATATGGGAATGACTAACCTATCTTGGGTAAAATATGTTTAGGTTAGCTACTTTTTTATAAGATGTTAGGAGTGGTTGATGTTGTCTGGAGATGAACAATGAAGTTGTTTTGGAAGACTATGTTATCAAATCCTTATTGTATTTGGGTTTCAATCTTAGTTTGGTTTGTTTTGAGGAATTTTAAGGACCGTTATTTATGGAATGGTCTATGATGAACATTGGGTAGTACCATGGAACTTTGATGATTTAAAAGTAGTTTCCATTCCTATGGGATTATTTCTTTTTGAAGAATTGTTTTACCTTAACCTTTCTGTTTTTGGGATAATGTTTAAAGATAGAAGAAATAGATAGTTAATCTTTTGTAGATTATGTGATTCTATAGAAGATGATTCTTGTGCTTTTATGAGACCAAGTGTTTTTGAATTCTCATCATTTGGAGAAAAGATTAGTGTTGGTAGGGACTTGTTAAAGGATGAAACTCTACTTGAAGGTAGGTATATTTTCTTATGTTTTTGTTCTATGTAGTAAATGAAATCCTCAAAATTATGAAAATAAACGTAAAACAAAAATGTTGTTGGTTTACGTTTCCTACTAGGTAATCAAAGACCGTTTACACCCATCATAAGTTTGGGATTTTCTCATGGTTAACTTTCTCCTAATCATGTTCTCTATCACTCTCCCTCAGAACTTGACCCTTTGTTTTTTCCTCCATGTCCATGTTTTCCTACATGGAACCCTAGTGTGGGTTAACTCGGGTGACCATTGTACTTCCCTTTCTTTATTTTAAAGTAATAGTTTTACTGACTCCTTTTCCGATGTGGGACTTTCAATGAAATTTCAAAACCCAATTTTAAAATTGCGAGGACGCAATTTCTTAAGGGGGGAAGATTGTAACGACCCAAAATTTTTTAAATAAATTTTGTTTCCTAATTTTATGTGTTATTGTTATACTCAACAAAAATGTTTTATTTGATAAACATGATTATAATTAAAATGAGATCAGTGGGTTTTGACTATTATATAACCATCGGTCAACATGACCGCTGTGAACAAAATGTTTTGATTATTGTCTCTAAATATAAGTAATCTTGGTTAATTATTATAGAAAGAAGATTCGATGGCCTCACCTAGTAGTCTTGGACCGATCGAAGCCCATCTAACAGAGCTCGGGAAGGAGGTAGCACCACTGGGCTTTGCTCTGGATCAAATCCAAGCCGAACTTCATCATGTGAAGCTGGAACGAAATCGCCTTCGTGAGAAGTTCAAACTGATAGAAATTACTACTCAGGCAATGTTGACTGAGCCGCCCCAAGCTTCTATCACCCTAGCACACCTTACTCTTAGGTTCTATGCTGGTATTATAAGGGGTTATGTAACGAGACCGTAACTACCTTGTGTAATCCTTGTTTTAAATAAAAATTGGGATTTCTTCTTATGATGAAGTTTATGAATTTTGAAATGTCCGGATAAATATAGTATGCATATTTTTGATGAATTTTAGAAAAAGGATATTTTAAATATGTTTATGTAAACCCTAAATAATTAAAAATGTGTAATGATTTTCAAAAAAATGGTCTTCTGCAATTATGTTCAGTACTAAATTTAGAGTCTAATAAGATCAACTTGATTTCTGATGAATAGTAAATTATAAATAGTGATTTTATGATTAGGATTAGTAATATGACCAAATGGATTAGTAATCTCACTTAAAGAAAGTTTTAAAATAATCTAGGCACCTTGATTAAGTAATGTGATTCAATAAAATAGTTAAATAATGGTTTCATTAATTATTATTCAAGTATTAGTTTTTTCGGGTGAATAGTGTTTTTTAATTAAAAATATAATTAAAAATAATTAGAAAATTATTTTTATAAAAATGACTTTATTTTTGAACTCAGAGCATCGATGTTATGTTATGGTAATTTTTGGGGTTTTTTCTGAAAAAAATGAATTTTCGATGAATAGTGTTTTTATTTAAAAATTAAATTAAAAATATTTAGAAAATTATTTTTATAAAATGGATTTCATTTTTGAAATCAGAGCATTGATATTTGGTTAATGTGAAATTTTGGGATTTTTCTGAGAAAGTTGAATTTTCAGTGAATAGTAAAAATACAGTTTTAGGGTTTCGGTTTGTTTAATGAAATCATAACGGTGTAATGATGATGTCATGAGATCTTTTGAGGTTTGGCCGGCCAAGGGTGATGAATTATTGTTTTGGGGGCCCCATATGGCCTAACTCCATGATAAATGACAAGGGAGAGCACATGTGTTTGAGAAAAGCACATGTGAGGTGTCCCTTGGCCATTAATGCCTTGTCCCCTCACTTTCCCTATAAATACCAAGCCCTCCTATCATCCATTCGACTCCCCACTCATTCCCAACGAATTTCTGGTCTCATTACCTCCCACGGAGTCCTCCCAATGAGCCCCCAAGCCCTCTAGGTCCCAACCTTTGAGGTTTAAGAGTTACATTTTAAGGTAAGGGATCCGACCTCTCTCTTTCTTTTCAAGTAATCTCTTTTATGTCATTTCTTTTATGCTCCATATTATTATGATGGAGGATGTTATTTTATATTAATACTACTTCCCCATTTAATTTTCATATGACGAGATACCCCCTTGCTCTCATCAATTCGTTTTAAGAATGTTTATGTGGCGCCGTTATGCGGCTGAATTTTTAAGAGATTCTTTCACCTTCCTCATTTTCAAGTTATATTTTCATTCAAGTCTTTCATGTTCCTTTTTATTATATTGGGGTATGATATCTAAATTTATCATACTGGTCTTTTATGTTCATATGATGAGAGACCACATTTTATCTCTTCATTTCAGTATTTTGATGTTTTAAGTGGCGCCGTTAGGCTGCCGAATTTTTAAGTGGTTCTTCACCCTTCTCGTTTTGAAGTTCTACTTTCATGTCCATTCTTTCAAGTTACTTTATATTATGTTGGGGTATGATCTCTACATCTATCGTAATGGACTCTTATGTTCATATGATGAGAGACCCTATTTGACCTTGTCAATTCAATTCTGTTGAAATTTATGTGACGCCGTTAAGCTGCCGAATTTTTTAAGTGGTTCTTTACCCTTCCCGTTTTGAAGTTCTACTTTCATGTCCATTCCTTCAAGTTACTTTATATTATGTTGGGGTATGATATCTACATCTATCATACTGGACTCTTATGTTCATTTTATTAGAGACCCTATTTGACCTTGTCAATTCAATTTTTTGACGTTTAAGTGACGCCGTTAAGCTGCCGAATTTTTAAGTGGTTCTTCACCCTTCCCGTTTTGAAGTTCTACTTTCATGTCCATTCTTTCAAGTTACTTTCTATTATGATGGGTTATGATCTCTATATCTATCATACTGGACTCTTATTTTCATATTATTAGAGACCCTATTTGACCTTGGCAATTCAATTTTGTTGAAGATTAAGTGATGCCGTTAGGCTACTGAATTCTCACAAGAGAAATCTTATTTTTTTCTTCCTTCCATGTTTTTCACTTCAAATGATATGTCCTTCAAACTTCATTACCATGTCCATATATCCTTTTTATTTTTTCCCCTACTATCTTATGGGTCATTTATGAATGTTTGACCCATGTCCCATCTCTTCTAAATGTTTTCTAAAACCTTGTAACATAGCCGTTATGCTGCAGAATTTTCGTCTCAAAGTGCCTCTCTCTCTTTTCTAAAAATTATTTTATGTTATAAAGTGAATACTCAAAGCTCTTATTTCTACAGGGGTATTCACATATATACCAAAATGTTCTATTTTAAATTCTGGGATTTACATACATGAGACCTACCCTCCTTTTCTGTGGGTTTTAAATTGATGTAAAGATCATTTCTTTAAAGCAGTTTTTAAAAAGTTGTGATTATGAAATGAAACCCATTTATTTTATGCTATATGGGTTATTTATGAAATTTTTGATGATGATATATGTGGCTCACATGATAATAAAGTCAAATTTAAGGGTGCGCCCTGATAGCGCTCCAATTCATTGGGTAATGATGTAACCACTAGAGATTACAATTTTCACGATACCTTGGTGAATAACCTTGGTAATTTTAAAATGACACCTCGGGGATGGACCTTGGTGATATGTTCATGATTGTCTATGTTAAATGATGTAGCCACATATTCAAGTTATGAAAAAGTTTTATTTTTATTATGACATGCCTCATGATTTCATTTTCATGCATTAAAGTTCTTTTCATGACTTTATTGATGTATCTCAAGTTCATATGTAAAATGTTTCACTTGTTTCCCTTGCTGGGCCTTCTGCTCACCCTTCCTTTTGATGTATGTCCCCAGGTTATGAGATGCAGTAATGAGCCTAGGGTGAACATGAGGAGAAGCCTTTCAAGTGTTTAAGAAGAATGTTTTTTTTGTTTCATGTTTTATGTTCCTTGTTTCCAAGACACTAAACCTTAAAGATCCTTAGTTTCGTGTAATGGAATGAAAAGTTATGTTATAAAAAGACGGGATGTCATATGCACCACACACTCAACGAAGATCCAATGCTGATCAAATTAATTAGGAAGGAAAGAAGACTACAAAAATATCATAGGAGAATTATTTGGTTAATGGCAATGAGGATCTAATGAGATAATCAAACCAAAATAGATGTACATGTTTTTAAATAGTATATAGGATGAGTAATGACGTGTAACCCCTGGTCAGGTCATGGAGTCCATTCTAGATAAGTACAATGAAAAAACACATCTCATGTATATAAAAATAAGCATTTTAACATGTCACATCATGTAATACCTCATCATGATGTGTACCCTTTTACAATGTTGTGTGGTCTATCATGACTGGCCTCTAGTAGCCATTACACATCGGGTATCACGGTTACATGAAATGTTACTACTCTACAACCTATAGGAAATCCATAAAACATATTCTATGGACATTGAATCAAAAGGGAACTTGTAGAGAGGTAAAAACATAAAAAATAAAGGTAACTGGATGGAACGAGCTCCCCACCATAATGAATTTTCGTATCTGACATGTCCTGTGGAATATTTAATTCTAAGAATGTTAGTAGTCCAATACTCCCTCATCAATGATTCATTATCCCATGTCTCATGAGAATCTGATCCTTGTCTCTATATGACTCTAACCATCTAAATAGAATCCCCATGTTAGGATTTCACATGAATTTAAATGATCTCAATTGGTTCCTACTGAAGAGAAGCATCTAGCTATATCATATTTTCCTCCCTGCTGATAACATGAGCAGAACATGGCTGATACTTCTCGAGATAAAATATATTGAAAACATCATGAATTGCTCTCAAATGAATAAAAAATGATAACTGATAAGAATTTTTTATGAGCTTCTCAGTGTCCTAAAATGCTCTAACAGATCTCGGAGCAAAAAATCCATATTTTTCAAGTGGATGGTGACCCAAACACAGAGAAAATATCAAAATGTCCATGTCACCTATGGAAAACTCCATCGGATGATGCTGCTGATCTTAATACAAATTCAATCAACATTAAGATGTAATCAGATGTATATGCACTTCATGAATCCTCACAGAAATTCCTAAAACTATCTTGTTTCAATGAATGAAAATTCACCAACCTTTTCTAAAAAAATGAGGTGATCTTAATGAGAGAAAATAAAATTATTTGAAGGTAGAAATTCATATTGATGACTGATAATAATTTTCTAATTGAAGAAAAGTCATCATAGATTGCTATCCCATGATCCATTGAAATCTATGACAAATTCAAGAAGCATTTCTTCGACTATCTATATTACATGATATGTCTAACCATCTGTCTACAGATAAATAGATATTATCAATTTGATATCACCTACCATTGAAACATTAAGAATATTCAAGATCTTTGAGGTAATCCTATGATCCATATATGAGAAGATGGTAAATTAACTCTGATGAATCCTCAAAATATCCAGCACAAACAACATACACAGATTATCATCATTACTGATATCCATGATCAAAATGAATTGAGTAGACTTATACAGATGATAAACTACCATCCATATACAATTCTTCCCTTAAGGACTCCAAGTTATCCCAAAATAATATTCATGGATGCCTCATCTAATTTCCAAGCCGTCAATGGATGTCACTGAATAAAAATAGAGGGTTTCATGTGCTATGCCTTTATTTATTTTAAAGTTTAATAGTGAGAAACAAACTCTATGATGTAATGATTCAAACCCATCCACCAATATTCTTTTTCTCATGTTATAATACATATATATAGTTCATTGATGCATGTCCTGCGAAGATATAAAGTAATTAAACAAGACTATACTCCTCAAATATATAGGGACAAAAAATCGCATCATGAAGTGATGTATTCCATATCAAGAAAGAGGCCAACTAAGAATGTGATCCCCATCATAGAGGATTTCTCAAACATTACTAAACTCATCACCCAACATCTGACTCTACAGAGTAGACTGTAGAAGAGAATATGTTAATAGAACACTAGTCAAAACCATAACAAAATAATCCTCCTAATAATCAAAGTGAAACTGAGCAAAAAGACCCATAAAATTCCACACATCCTTCGACTCCAAAATAGCCTATGATATTACCCTCCTTTTTAGATCATCTATGACAATATTTCCTTTCATCAGGGTGAATGCGATATCATAGTTAAACTTCTGAAGTTATTTTATCCATTATCTTTGCCAAAGATATTTGTTCTTCTGTGAAAATATATAACTTGTACTCTTATGATCAGAGAAGTCCATTAACTAATCCCCATATAGATATTGATACGAAAACTTAAACGCAAGCATGAATAATAGATGCATTAAATCATTAGTGGGTAGTTTTTCTAATGTGATCAGACCTGACAAGAGTCATAGGCTACCACATGGTTAACAAGAATAATAACGTTTCTCGATCAATTACCATATGCATCACAAAACACAATGAGTTTATTACAGAGCATAGGTAAGATATGAATAAAGGTTGTTGTAATATGTCTCTTCATATCATCTAATGAAGACTGAAACAACACATCCCGTGTAAATTTCAACCCTTTCGTATTCATAAAATTCATATTTAACACCACATAAGGGAATTACTAAATGAATACTTTGTAGTATCCATCAATTCCAAGGAGCTCTTGATTCCAAAGGCATGTGTGATTTCTAGCACGAAAATACAACCATTACCAACTCCAGATTAAATGATAAGCCATTATTAGAACTTATTTCTCCCAAGAACATCACTTATAGAATAGATAAACTACATTTTTATTGAATTACATAAAAATAGTGATGTCTCAAAATTTGAAAAACCAAACTCAGATGGTGCTCGTGATTATTCATGAATGTTGAATAAACAAGAATATCATCCAATAAAACAACCACAAAATTATATGATATCACTATATATAATTTCTCAGTTCCTATTACAACCATCATAGGATACTAATTTGGATGGATATTTTCATCTATGTTACTTCCAACTAAAGAATCCATATTCTTCTATGGAAAACACTAATAACAGAAATATTTTACAAAATAAAGCATGGAAATATTCAAATTCATTATCACTTCAACTAATCCATAAGGTATAATATTTTATGGTTTCAAAATTATAATTATCCTAAACTATTCAATTATTTATACCATTCCTCTAAAACCAAATATTATTATATGATAATAAATAGTACATTCACATGAGATTAATGTCTGGAACTCATTCACTTAAATTTGAGTATATATTTTGGTTTATAATTTTGTATAATTAAGTCATAATTCAATATATTAGAATATCATATTAAAAAATGGAATCATCAGTTTAATTTCAATTTTTTCCATAATATAAATCTATTAAAATAAATCATGATTTCCTTTCAAAAAAAAATTTCATGATTATTATATTGAATTATTACATTATTTTTTCACAATCTTAAACCCAGTAAACACACATTAAAAACTTGGGTTGAGAAATAAATTAATAGTAGGGGATATAAAAGGAATAATTCCATTTGAAAATTAAATATAATAAAAACCAATGAATATTCACTTTTTTTAAGAGAAAACAATTTTACTCGGAAAGGTTATCATTTTATCAATAAAATTATCATTATAATACAATTTTAAATCAAATTTTTCCCCAAAAAATGATTTGAAAACAAATAAAATTCAGGGATATACTTTATGAAAATCATCTCATAGAGACCTTAAAGAACCCATATAAATATAATAGTCATATGGAGGTTTTATAATATATTTATCTAGATAATATGATAATAATCCAATAAATTGGAGTATAATATTAAGAAACCATCAAATAATTTATAATTGGGTCACCTAACACGATCTGAGGAAACCAATCAAATTAGTTATATTGGGATCCCCCATAACTTATAATTGGGGTCAACTAATTTTATAAAATTTTAATGGAACATATCATGTATAAAATATTTTATTATTTCTTCATTTGACCATTAAAGCTTGTTAAAACTCTTTTAAACCCATATGAAATAGATTTCAGATATCAA
The DNA here is from genome assembly GCA_963277665.1 of Viscum album. Classification (NCBI taxonomy): domain Eukaryota; kingdom Viridiplantae; phylum Streptophyta; class Magnoliopsida; order Santalales; family Viscaceae; genus Viscum; species Viscum album. The sequence goes on from OY728128.1 coordinate 69,570,396, forward strand.
AAAACCAATTAGTTATCAAAACAATTTTATTTTAAAACCCCACTTTAAATAAGAAAATACCCTAAAAATGGAAATATTGTCGTTTATTTCAATAAAATAATAAATCCTATAATGTAAGACAAATATCAAAATATAATTATGATGATGGAAAAATTCACTAACGATGTAAATGATAAAAGAATACCCTTCTTTTTGTCTTTTGAAAATTAAATCAATAATTCTATAAAAGGATTAATTATTTAAAACCTTTGGAAGAGGGAAAAATTACCTTTACTAATCTATGATTTCCAAAACAAAATAATTTTAATAAGGTGTATATAATGCAATATTGTTATAATGTTGAATTTAAAAGATTATTTTTTTGATGAAATATCCCTAACCACTTTAGAATCCTCAGAATCATGTGCCCCGTGAATGAAAAACATAAACATAATATTTAATATCATTAGAATTGAAATATTCATTATATAACATGAAAATGGTACTTTTTGTACACCTCATAAAATAATATAGTTCTATAGAATCTAATCACACCTCAATAAAATGATATAGAGATAACTTCCAATATCGTGAGCTAAACTCATTACATTCATTCTTTTTCTTCCTAATTAATAATATTTTATTAATTAATAACTTTATAATTAAATTTTCCATGTTTATTTTAAATAATTTTTAATAAATACCATATTATATATGAATATGTAATCAATTAAATTTATGTAATTTTTTTATGAAATTAAACTTATTTTTACAAAATGAATTTTGATTTGTTAAATATTGTTTAAGTGGTCATTATTCTACATCAGTAGAATGATAATAATTAAATAATTAAATTTTTAAATATAAAATATAAATTTTTATCCAATAAATAAATATGGTTGTCAAAAATAATTAATTTTACAATAATTCATATAATATGATTTCCATCTACATGAGTACAAATTATATTTTCAGTGATCATTATGTAATATAGTAATGAATTATTTAATCTTTATATAATGATAATAATTTAATAAATACCGTATTATTTGATTAAATATATATATAATCCATGTTAATTGGTGATGAAAATATAATCTCATCACATCATGGAGATGGTAGCCCACTCGTATGCACTAATTACATTATCATTTTTTTGTTAGTGGAAAGATAGAAAATGTAATGATATATTATATTTCCAAAATGATAATTATATAATTAATATAATAATTATTTAATATCTATCAGAAAAAATAATTAACATTATACTTATTAAATTCCATGTAAATAGTTATAGAAAAACGAATCACGTCACTTTGTGAGGTGGTAGTCCACCATACACATAAGAAACATTGTCGCATCCTCCACAAAATTGAAAGAATAAAGGTATATGTGATATAATAATAAAAATAAAATATTTAATTTTAAATTAATTATTGTATTATTTTAATCTATCATTATACCATTCCATGAGAGGCAATGATGAAAAATTAATCTCGTCAGTTTGTGAGGTAATAGTCAATGGTACACAAGAATATGGGTTTCTTTTCTCATTTGATAGAGGAAATATGGATTTCAGTTATTAATTAATAATAATAAAATAGATTTATATATACTACATTTATGTTATTATATAAACTTCATTCAAAATGATTTTATTTGGTTGAAATAACAATTAAATTATAAACTCTAGATTATGTATTATACCACTTCTCCAGACAATGTCCATAGGATACCACCAAACGCCTTCTTAGGATAGACTTATGAAAATACTGGAGGCTATAGGTTGTGGGTGGGATGTTATGATTATAATTGGGTATGTATTGAAAAATATGAGTTGCATTGATGGTGTGAAGAGGATATGATATGTGGTGGACTTTAAAAAGTGAGGTAAGTGGAAGACATGTAATTTTTTATATTAAAAATTTATACCCATATTTGTATCATAAAAAAGGAAAAAATTGACTATTATAGAGGCAAAGAAATTATAAGGTTGATATAGGTCAATATGGTATATTTTAAACATGTTTTAATATAATTTATACCATTTTATTTTTTTTAATCATCTAGTAAGTCGATTATGACCATAAGAGCAATGATAATTTTTTATTATTTTCACAATTATTTATGGTATGCATTATGTTGGACTAATTGGGTAATATTAATTATTCTTATTAGAAATATTTACAAAATTTAAGTATATTCCTTTCACATAATTGAAATTAGTAAATGTAAAATTAAAGACGTATATGTAAAGTGGAAATGATTTTCCAGAAGGGAAATTTTCAATAAAATGATGACTTTATTTTTACACTAAGACTAATTAAAATTGTTATATGAATTTTAATTAATAAATTTTCATATATAATCTTAAAATTTCATTTAAATTATTCCTCATTAATGGTTGTCATAATTATTTAAAGGGGATAATAATTATGCACTTACAAACTTTTCTCAAAAGAAATATTGTTTTTATACACATGAAAATAAACACATACAAAAATATAAATTACACAGATTAAAAGAAAATTAAGAAGATTAAATATATATATAAATTAAAATAATATCACACTAAACTATATACATAACATAATGAGACTTTTATATTAGTGATTTTTTTAAATAAATAATATTAACAAATCTTAATTTTTCACTATTCACTAAAAAATCATCATTTTTTGGAAAACTATAAAATTTCACTATTTGATAATTTTTATAGGTATATTTTTAAATAAAACAAAATTTTTAAAAATTAAAATTTGATAATTTAAATTTCAAAATTTTAAAGAAAATCATATAATAAATGAGATTCATTAAAACTATTTTTTTGTTTTAACTATTAAATAATATTTTTATAATTAATATTACTATATAATTCATATTAATAAATTTGAAAATGATTTATTATATCATTAACTATTATGTTATTGAAATAAATAGCAATTATGTGGACGTTGATAAATTTTTCCAAATTATAATATTCTTTAAATGTTTTTTGTCTAAATGGTTTTCGATTCAGTGAATCCTATAACGTCCAAGTTGTTTTATTATATCAATAAATAAAAAACAGTATGAATTTATTATTAATGAAAAAAATTATTATATTGTATTTCCAGTTGAGTATTGATAAAAAAACATTTGAAAATGTAAGTATACTTCCAATAGATGAATTTATTAAAATATTTATTACTTATATTTAGAAGAATAAATAGGAAATATGAAAATCACATCCACCCAATTTATTATATTAGTGAATGAATTATTATGAACACCATTTATATTAATGTAAAATATATTTTCTCCAATACATAAATATGATAAACATATATCTCAAATTTTTTTGTGAGAAACTCAATATCATGGTAAATCCTCTTTCGAGGAAAAATATATGTTACATATAATTTAATGGTTGATATTTATATAGGTATTATAACTTCATTGAAGTAATAATATGGGGTACCGTAGATATACACATTATTATATGATAATTAAAATGGTTAGCATAAAATTTATGTAATGGGGGAGAATGAAACACCACAGTACGTTACTATATATATGTTTATATATCCATTAAAATAATGTATTTTAGCAGCTTGCTTCAAAATGAATACGGAAAAAAATGAACTAAACATGTTATATAAAAATTTAAATGTAGCAGTTTATTAATATGAAAAATATGGTGGTAACATAACCATGAAAAATGTAAATATAAATATTATGTTCATTATAAAAATTAACGAATTGATAAAATCTGATTTGTATAGAAAAATGCATAATAAAATAATTTTTTGAGAAAAAATATATTTTCTTAAATTTTTTATATAGTATGATATTTATTATAATATGGATTAATGATGTTTTAACTTGAATAAATATATATATTAAAAACTATAAAGTATTTTAACATCCATAAAATAGTTGTTACTTGGTAAGTAATAAATTAATTTTATTCTTAAAAGATGTATGTTTCTTAAAATTATTTTTATTTATTATGAACAGTTATAATACAATTTATAGTTATAAATTTTAGAAATTTAGTGATATAAAATGATTTTGACATTTATAATTTGAACTATGAAATTATTTAATGGGGTCAATTTCATATTAAGAATAAAATTAAATTATTAAAATAATTATTATTAATAATGCGAAACCATTATTTTTTGGAATGATACAATTCTAAATATAAATAATTTAATTTATTTTGATATATTTCGTAATAAAGAAGTAGTTATGATTATAAAAATTATATATAAATAAATTAAAAAATATTTTTGTTGTAATCAATGATAAATAATATCATGAACACTTATGATTTAAAAAACACATTTTCCAATACATATTATTATTTTTATTTTAATACTTTTGTTTTAAGGACTAAATTATATATTTTATAATTACAATTAGATAAAATTATGTTCAGGTTTTGATTTAAAATATCAAATATATCATAGAATGATTTTTTTGATATTTTTCATAAAAATATAAATTTAGGTGATTAGTACTATTTATCATTACTGCGATCCTTAATCCATTATTAGTATATAAGAATGATGCAAAAATTTATGAAAATGTTTTCACAAAAAATTATAGATTAATTATTTTAAACTATTAATTATAATATATTAATATTAGTTAAACATCATATACAAGATACTTATGGACATATGTAATATTTTTCTCAAAAATAGTTTTAGTCGAAAAATAAATTTACTATATAAAATTCAATATTTGTCAGTTTTAGATATTAATTAATATATTTATAATTAAAATATAGAATCAATGGGTAAAAATTTCATAATAAATAAGTCTTTTTTTATGAATAATTATTGGATTATTTTATTTAAATACTATTTACAACATTAATGTGTTAAATGAAAAATAAAAAAATTCAGTGGTTTACATTTTTAAAATTTTTTGCAAACATGTTTATAGTTGGTTTTTTTACGTAAAATGATCCCTAACTCACCATGAAATCTATTATTATCTATTTTGGATCCAATTTCATGTTTAACATGTAGTTTATTTATATTATGTTGAACCATTAATATAAAATTCATTCTCTCCACCTATAATATAGGCCTCTCAGAATCCATTGTAGGAATCTAACAAGTATGTCACCTCCTTAAAAATTAACCTCTTCCCAAACCCTATAATCCACATAAAATTTCATAAGATTATAACAATGATCTATTATCGGAATCCTTCACTTTTAATGGAATCCTCAAAGAGGAAACCAATATTCTCAATGTATGTTCAATATTTATGCCAACAACATTTCCAGTTAAATTTCCATTAAATTTATATTCACAAATAATATATAATTAATAAAGTATTTTTATTATAGTTAATGTAGTGATATGGTGGTAATAATTATTAACCACATTTCCCCATCCCCTAATTAAATATACAAATTTTATTCATGTGTATGTCTAGACAATCACTTTCAAGACATATCATGTTTTATTTAGCATCACTTCCATAAAAGAATAATACAAATAAGTAATCTAATATAAATGAATTATATTTATCTTTTTATATAAATATATATAAACTATTAATCCTTATTATTCCTATCTTCTATGCTTTGGAAATGAAATCATAATCCCTGTGTACATGCATATATTCTTATTCATATAATGGTATATTCTATTTTTCACTTCCACATTCATGGATGGTTATATATTATAAGAAATGATTATATATTATATATCATAGTGATTGGAATCATAAGTGTCATTATTAATGAGTAAAATATTATTATCAAATTTTATTATGATATAAATTAATATCGATAATAACCTAAAACTAATTTATCTCCAAATTTCCTCTTTACGAAATATGACATGTCTCTCATATAATTGGATTATATCATAATAGTTATTTGGATGATAAATGTTAATACCGCAATGTAATTATCCAAATATATTTGGTTTATTACATCAGCATAAAATACAAGGAATCAAATATTGATACCCCAAATCGGACTGTAATATTAGTTAAAAATTCATATCCATTTATTTCACATAAATTTTAAATCATGAAATAAAAACAAAAATTTATTGACAACAACATTATTTCACAATTCATACCCCTACATATAAATCAGAAATCACTTTCTAGTATCCTAAGGAATATAATTCATAAGAATGTGGTGATATTAGATTCATATAAATGGTATGTACATAATACATGATATCATGAATAAATAAACATAATAAATAGGGAAAGGTAAATAATATATAAACATCTATTAAAACAATAACATGAGAATTATACGGTGTGAGTAAATGATAATAAAATAAATCCATAAAATAATTACACGATATTGGTAATTGCCTGATGTGTTTTTAAATGATGGAAAACCTATATGGAAAATAATAAAAATTATCATATTGTGTATATGAATAATGAATGTTTCATGGAAGATGAGACAAATAGGGAAACCCATGATGATGGGTGTTCAGTTGTGCCTGATGGTTGATTCTAGGGGTTTCATTTCGTTCACAAATTCATGTCACCATTTCCACGCTTACTGAAAACTACCAATGGCACTTGTCCATAACTAGATATAGACTAAGATTCAAATGGTAGGAGGAAAATTTTGTGTTTCACACCAAATGAAACATAAGTTATTGGAATGGTCATAAGAATGGGATGTCTAGCTCTTTACACACGATTCAAAGGGAATTTTTTTGTAATCTAGGAATCTCATATAGATTTTATAAATTTCCATGGATCTCTTCTTCATACCAACATGAGACCAGTCACGCTAAAAAAATGATTATTGGTTAATTATTTTTGTATAAAAATAAAATAATATCTCAAGGATGAATAAAAGAAATGGGAACTATTTAGTGATTTATCCAATTCACTTTATCCATTTAGGAGTTCTGTATAGATACTCTATATGTTGATTCCTTATGAGAGAGTACTTTTTGATATGCTTCTACATAGGGAGGCTGTCAATATTATGGTTAGAGGGTTTAACCATAAGGAGGAGTCCTGTATATCCCATTTATTACAGAAATACAAATCCATTTATTTCATTAAACTCGTGAAGTTTATCATTATTGGGAGAGGAAATATATATTGGCATTGAGTCACCAACTGATTTAAAATGTGTTTTATAGAGAATTTTTATGTATCCTAGTTATAGAAGGAATCCGATGTATCATAGTTTGATTCCATAATTGGGACATTCCCTATAATATATTACCATATGTGTATGGGTTTTTATTTCATTGAACTCATTTGGGCTAACATTATAGGATTATCTTATATATATGGAAGTTCATGATGCGAGTTATATGGATATTGCAAGTAACTAAGCCCACATTATATTTGTTCATTGGGGAGAAATAATGGATAAAAAATAATTGATGTCACTAAATACAAGGGAAGGGATTATATTTTGGGAATTCTCATGATATGTAAAATAATAGGGTTTGTCCTTGAAGAGTCATCCAATGTATCCAAACTTTGGTAGAAATTAGAGTCATTTTAGTATAGTTGTTTCCTTAGTCCATCGAAGGATGAGGTAGAAGGATCAAGTCATGAGAAGAATTGGTCCATATGGTTAAAATGTTCGAGACCCTGGTCCTATGTTGAGATTGGTTTTTATTTCATCTCGAGTCTTGGGAATGAATCCTATATCTCTTGGTTATTTTAGGAATCATAGTTCTCATAGTTCAATAGACAGAGGCTTACACACAAATGTTTACCTAATAATCAGGAAATTTCATATTATGCTATTGGTAGGAGATTACACTATGAGGATTCCCAAATAGTTTTAGAGGCATATGATACAAATGTTATGGTAATTGAGAATCCATAATAACACATGAAAAATAAACCATGTAGGAAATATGGGATGGAAAATTATTAGTATTATTTCTCATGGTTGGAGGAACAATATACAAGGATAACCCTTTCTATTAATAATATAGTTCTTGAGACTAAAAGTGGTATTCTACATATCCTGGTAATGGAAGGAATCAAATTCCTCATAGTTCAGGGTATATGGTATTAAACACAGATTCTACCTAATAATCAGTGAACACACACAAAGGATAGACAATATTAAAAAATATCCTAGGATTCCCTAGTTGCTAGATCTTCATTCCCACATTATTTCATGAGGCTGATAAGTTTGAACACTAAATCCATCACATTACATATATTACTTGTCTAGAGTGTGTGACATGATCCAAATGACTTTCCTAGGTGTAATCATAAGATCTAGATGACATATTTTGATGGATTCATGAGAGTCAATGGGACACATCTCAGGTTTTGTCACATGACTTGTTTGACATGTCATGAAGGCATAACAAGACCTGGAAGGTTTGCCTAGTCAGAGTCATGGGGGCATGTTGACATTATGAGGTTCTACATCATGACTCCCAAGACACAGGAGGGTGTCATTTTATGAATCGTGATTTTTTACGGGAATCATGATACATAAATTTCAAAAATGTACGGTTTATAGAGGCATTGATGGAATGCTTGAAGGATAACATGTGACTCACTTTGAGTTGTATGAAAGACTCCTTGGGACCAGAATATTATACATATGGTTCATCACCAACTCTTTGTGACATTTCCTTGTGGTGTCACATTTCATGAGTGGGTTATGAGAAGAACATGAGAATCATGGTTCATTATCCGTCATTAATTATTCCAAAATTAATAATTTTTATAACTATTATATTGTGGATTTATTAGATTTATTCATTATTATTTTTATGTCTTTGGTTATATAGGAGATATGTGATATCTTCTTTCATGTGTCCAAACAGAAGTCATTTGTGTGATCTATAGGAGATAATGAGAATCACCTGTACATAAGGAATGATTTATTTAGTTGTCTTATGTTATCATACACGACGAGAATCATTCCTATCGTGATCATCTTGTATAAGTTGTTCTCGGTCACTCCATAAATAGGTAGTAGTGGTTGTGAATTTTTTATGATGGGGTGGAGTATATGTAGTCATATCTACCCATATTGTTCACTACTCTAAATTTTGTATCTCATGTGATTCTACTATTGAGTCAGTGAAGTGCTTTAGAATCATACATTTTTTCTTTTTATTCCATTGATAACGGTGAGGGAATTGGTTTATTTTTAGTGGCCATGAGTCCCTCCCAACAATGCTTCGTTTCTAGCACTATTTCTAATAAATGGGGACTTGTAGAATTATGATAGATTGATAATTAATTTCAATACTATCATTATGTCGTGTCCATGAGCTGTTATGAGACCAAGGTATGGCTGAGAGGCATTCACATGATGCTTGAATCTTTGTCTGGTGAATTTCCTTAGAACATGTTTTAGTTATCATTAGTTAATAACATTAGTTTTAAAAATTCAAGAGTATCTCTCCAACATCCAATTCTCAGTTATTTTTTAAAATTATAATATTTGTGGAGTTAACACGATTTCGTGGATTTTTTTTGGATAATCACTTTTCCTCTCAGTGATTTGTCATATGACCATAATAGACCCAATGGAGGTGCATGCGTATTTCAGTGTCAATTACATATTTCTGTTCGTAGGGAGACAAAGGGGAGGTGCGGTGTTTCTTGGAAATACCCATGGTTCTTCACATGATGGTGATGAAATTCAAATGTGCTTCCATGAGATGAGGTAGACATGTCATTTCTGTCTCTCGGTGTCTTGTGGGTCTCTATGGTATCATCACATGATTTTTACGACAATGAAAGGCTACCATATCACCCAATCATATTTATTTTATTTTACAATGTAATGTGGGTCTCATGAATTTAGTTAATTTTTTAAGGAAAAACATCCCCCCCATCATTGTTCCATTTCATGTGTTTTATTAACATAAAAGGCCTTAACCATTAGACATTTTCCACATATTTTTAAAGGTCATTCATATAGTTTTGTTTGTTTTCCACTGGAAAATGATCTGCATAACATGTGAATGTTATTTGTGTGTTGTCACACGAGCACCAATTTCCCAGAGTGCCTCTATAAGAGCCTAATCATTAGTCGCGAGGGGATCCACAGGATCCAAAATAGTTTATCTACTTAAAATTTATTCACTTAATGACCATATGATTATCACACAATCTTATACACCTTGAATGAATATTATTTTCTGTGAGTCTCATCCACATTATCAATCCTATTTATTTTTTTGGAATATAATACCCATATCCATATCTTTCATCCTTTTTGAATATTATGGTGATCATTTGGAAGGAATCAACAAATTTCCCATTAACAGAGTCATCTACAGGGATAAAAGATCCATTCCACGGAATGTAAATAGAAACCTATGTATTTGGTGTAGTTTCTAATTAATGTTTTTGTGGGATTCATGGTCTTCTGAGTGATGCTTATAATTCCATGAAATTCCATTTATATAGGGGGTGGGGAGCCATATATGCTTCCAAATTCAAATAATGAAGATAACTATCACCTTGTGTCCATCAAATTTATTTTTCATGAGACCCATCAACAAGAATAAACCATGAGAACCCACCAAAAGTACTTCTTTTATATGAGCTATTTCACAAGACCAGATATGGTCTTAAACCAACTCAAAATAACTAAAAACATTGTTACATTGAATTTTAGAAAATTGTAAATGAGTTTAGTCATTGTATTGAATAATTAATGTGGTTTAATGAATCATTTATATTATAATTTGATTATTATGAAATTCACATGATGATGTCAAAGTCCTAATATCGTGAGCCTCTAAGTGTCCATGAAATTACGCGATGCCATGTAGGTTATGTGACTCATGTGATATTTGGGAGTCAGAAGATTGATAATACCTAAAAGATAATTTCATATTTATTTTATGATTCATGTGATGAACATGTTGTTGTTTAATATTTATTTCTTTATTATGACAAGGTTTATTTTTATATACATGACATTCACCACTTACTCTTAATTAGATGTATTCTAGTTTTCGTCCATACTCCTCCGTGATTTCCAACAAAAGGGAAATTATTTCAAAAAAATTATGATGCAAACCCTTCATATTGTGTGTATTCTAATAACGAGGTTCTAAATAGTTCCTCCAATATATGTTTTAGGGTTATCCTCTATCTCAAAGACTTCCTCAATATGGGTTTGGTATGCTAGAATATATCATCATCCCTCATTCAAAATTCAACCTTTCACTTTTATAGATGTCAACATCTTCTCTATTCATTTAGATGAAAATTTCCAAAGAGTCCATCTACTATTAGTGACACCATGGAGTTTTACATATATACTAGAATACTCACTTTAGGTTCTAGATAAAAATTAATTCACTCATATTTTTAAAACATATAATTATTCAATTATATTATCCTTCTCTATGAACTATATTGGTTGAGGGTGGATCATGAAGTAGAATCTTCATCCCAGTGGAAATTTCTCTGATTAATTCGAATGTACATTCTATTTTAATAAGTGTCTCCAAATTTTTTTGATCATTTATTCATGGACCATTAATATTAAGTCATATATATTTCCAATATGATCATCTACCATCATATTGGCCTCTATCAAGAGATGACTAGATATTTGTTTCCTACCAATCAAATATTCCATTTTCCACATGTTGAAGTGGGCATTGGATTATGGGACATCTACCAAATATGTCGGATTCCATCATTGTGGGATATGTATGATGAATAACTCCCAAATGTAAAATTTTTAGAAGAACCCTTTAATACTCCAAAGTTACTGACGGATATTCTTATCATTGGGAATGATAAACTAATGGAAAAACTTATTATACCTTCACTCTTTACATTCTTATATTGTATCAATAGTTTTCATTACTGTAATAGGGTCTAGAAAACATCCAAACACCCTCATTGGTTCCCTTCTCAATTGGTCTGTTATAGTTTCAGCTCATAACGGGCCATCATGAAAGCTGGGGATTGTACATCATGCGACTACCAAATGAAATCAAATGTATATCTGGACCAATATCTAGAAGGATTTATAGAAATTCTTTTCAATGAATGGATTGTCCATGATAGAGATACACTATATAAGATCAGTGCCAGTACATTTGTGATAACAATATATAATTCACAATGGAAGACCCTTAATTTTTTTGTATCATGCCTTTCAGGCCTTTATCATATCCTAGGCCATATTCAACAACGAAACACCCCTTATAGGATTATCATTCCCCTAATTATTTTTGTTTGGATGTAGAGTGGATAATTTCAATTGTTATTAGTATTATTATTTTTTGAGGACCAAAAACCCCATATACCATCCCAAAATACGCAATATTTCAAGGGATAAAACCATTTTACTATTCCCTTTTGAGGTTAAATATGTTTTGTGACAACACCAGATCATTTTTTACCCCTTTTTGATGAACCTTCTAAGTGGATTATTTATAACATAGGGTTTTCCATTAATAAGATGCCACATTTGATATATCATCAAAAAGGGATTCATGAAGTCTGTGCGGAAGTTCTAATTGTCTATTAGACTTATATACCCCCATTGATTCAAAAGTCCCTTTTGTTTCACCCAACGGGTCTTACATCTTTTTTTGGATGGTGATCTTATTTATCCTCATCCTAGTTTTTCCCATTAATTTCAGATGATGAGTGCATGTGATGATACTGAGGTTTGGATCATACATTCACATGATGATGCTCTTGTATTCGATACCAAATAATATGTCCTTTCATGGGTATCAGATTAGCTTGATGGTGTTCTAATCTAAGTACTTCATTACATGGATATGCCTTTTCCATACCAACCCCATTTCTAGTGGTGGTGATCAATTTTATCAAATAACATGGTGAGACATAATGGAAGAATCCTTTTTATAGGGGATCCTTCCCTGATAGTGAAACAAAATCGTTTGAGTATTTTTTCCCTCTAGGAAAGGCTATAGGTGATATCCATTCCTTGATTACTAAGACTCCAATGGAAATGTTATATGATTGAGAGGATCATATTAAATAATATTATGATGAGTTTGAGAATATTTCAATACTTTTCAACAATTTAAGAAATTCATGTGGCACATCACACTGGTTTGGTAAGATTTAGATACCGATGGACGATAATAACTTGATTTTATGGACCTGGTTCCCCTTGTTAAACATATTATGGAGGATTCAGTGGAATTAGACTATGTTCCCCAATTTATAATTACATTTAAATCCAATATGTATTCCTAGACATTGCAAATATGGAGGATTGAGAAAAACATATCTTTCATGAATTCTGAACATTCAATGTCATCATCATCATTGGAAACTACTTGAAATCATGTTGGGGAACAGGTTACTTTTCCCAAGACACTCTTTTCTAGAGAAAAATGAAAGGGGAAAGATGTGTGGCTCATCAGCATTCAATTGATGCATCTCACTAGGCTCTTGTGATCTAGATAGTTCAACTGACCAAATATTTTTTGAAATCTTATTATTGACACAGAACCCATTTTGAATGAAATTTCTAGAGATACTCTAATATGTTTAGATTCCAATTATCACATGTGAAAAATTAATGGATACAATATGCTTTTGATTTTTTTTTCTATTTTCCCTTCTTTCATGATTCGACTGACATTTTACGTTGAAATGATATTATATTAATTTTACATGATACCAATCGCTCATATGATTTCATGTAGAAAATATTACTGGTGTTGAATTATGAAATTATAAAATATTATTCATTATAAATAATAATGAATTCCCACCAACACGATATTCTTCATTGATACATTTTTTCTAGCTATCATGAAATTACCTGATTCATAGAACGAAATTAGGAGGGGATATATTTCTTAGAGGGGAATTGATCACTAATTTTCCAATGCTGATAGAATTGATTAGAGAAACCTTATTTTCACTAAAGATGCATGGTAAGCTTTACATTATTTTATTGGTTATATTTAAATTGTAATGCAATAAATGGTCTTTTATCATTCAACTATTATCAATTAAGTTATTTTATTTTAGATCTAGCCATCAATTTTTTTTTAGATTAGGTTCCTTTAGATTGAACATAATACCAAATTTTTTTGGGGATTTTAGCACAAACATTCAATATTTTGGGGATTTTATATCAGACATTGTATTTCATTATATTATGGTCTTTTATAATGGACCTGCTATTGCTATAGTTTTAGGGCCTCTTATCTCGGATATTTTAATCCTATATTTTAATTTATTATAGCTCATTCTATTATTAGTTTTATTTTAAGGGTCCTTGGACATTATGCTTCTATATTGGACGATATTTTTTCTCAAAAATTAATTTTTTTTGTAGTTTTGAGTCTTTTATATCATACCATCTATTTTTTTATATTAGGTAATTTTAGCTAAAACATAGCCAACTGTCCTGAAACATTGTTCATACATAATACAAAGGAACCAATACAATATAGGGTCTTCGGTTCCTCCTTTGTGTTTTTGAGGATGATAAGGATTATAAATTAATTTGTTAGAGTATTTGATTAAATGTAAAACCATAGAAACATATGTAAGTGCCACATGTTTCCACATATACATAGTAAAAGGGCCTCTTTAATATGATTTTATTTTCCAATGGATGTTGAAGAATTATATAGGTAATGTTGGTTATGGAATAAATAATAATAATGCTAGATCTTTCTAGAATTTTGGAATATGGGTGATACATGTAATATTCAAAAATTTCATGTCTGGGGAATTGGGACGGGGTAGAAATACATTAAATATTTCAGGACATTATATGATGCCAGATTAAGCCACAAAATTTCCAAGAATCACAAGGATTTGAACTCCTTTCTATCAAGAGGTAGATACAATTAGTTGGTGAGTTTGGGACCATTTTCATCAGTATCATGGTCATGAAAAAGATGATCTATATGCTTTTCTAAGGGCCATCAAATATTTATGTATAATCGAACATTTATATTTTTGTGGTTTAGAATAGGAGTAATTATATTCATGAGAGGTTTTAGAAACCTTCTTAGGTTAGTATATTTATCATGATGCTCAAGCCAAATTCCATGGGGTTTCTAATCACGAGTTCTGGGAAATAAAATTTTTAATATTGAAGTCTCACATTATGTACTTCAAAAAGGGTACAAAAAATGTGATGTAATGTCGAGGACGTCAGGCCCACTCAGATTGTTTGGTATAGAGACAATATGTCATGGTCTAATGTGCTCGTATCTTCAGGAAGATTTGAATAGTCCAACTGGGAGTAGTTCAGGCATAGTAAGATGTGGAGTTCTTCTATGATGATGTTATGGATCACATAGATTTGAATGACCATTTTTCCATGTTATGTATTTGGTTGATAATGATTGGCACATATACCGGAGACATATGCATATATTCGTAGTCAATTAAAGGGAACCTTGAAGAAGAATAAACATTCCAAGGACCATGGATGATTTATGGATATCCAATTCACTAAAATCATGATTTATTATTTGCATCATTTGTAACATCCAAGAAGGTTTTGATCACATATAAACTGATCAATTGCTTATCGAACATTTTCTAGTAGTGAGGAGATATGATTAATCAGTACCCAAATTTTTTCCTTCAATTATGGGGGCTACAAGAATATATTTGATTTAACTAGGTAAATAGTGTAGACCCAATGAGAATTTTGAATTATGTATTTCTTCCATATGTTATTAAAAACAATGAAGATGAATATTTAGTGAGAGGAGTCCATACATATGTTCAGGCTACCCATTGTGGGTTTTCAACCCGACATGTATTGTTTCTCTTTCAGTATAATTTTAATTTCCTTCAATTTCAATCATTATTGGATATATGATAAGGTATTACAAAAATTACCAAATCCCATGAAGTTTATGTTCGTGATGTAGATGGATATAATATGGGTGATGCTTTGTAAGAAATCAATTAGGATACCCAAGTCTTTGAGTACCTCAATATAATTTTTTATTAGGAATGAGAAGATTTTAAATCATGAATTGAGGATCATAGGTCATGATTAATGATATAGGACACTCATACTATGAGTACGTCAGATGACACTATGTTTTTGAGTTCAACCATGGTGGTGTTATGGATCACAAGGTTCCGAATGCCCATTTTGTATATTGAAACATTTGATTGATGACTGTAGGAACATATTCAGAATCCATATGTATACATTCATAGTCATGAACCTATTCCCTTGAATGAAATTATCATTTCCCTATTCCATGGATAATTTATTGAAACTCTTAGAACATGAGACATGATGTACGATTTATGGATGATGGTGCTTAATAAGTGTTGATATAATTTCATACACAGGGTTTACATTTTTAGGTCATTTTTGGTAAATTTATATGGGATAAAAAATGGGCGATGGTTTGTAAAATTTATTTCTTCTATTGGGGATGAATTATGAGAAGTTTTTTGTGAGGTATGGGCATTTTCAATATAGCTTAACATCGTGTGGTAAGGATTTTTGGTATATTAACATAACTTGGTAGTGTAATTTTCCTTGAAGTTCATGTGGTAAGTACATCATAACCTATATGAATGGAATTTTCATTATATATTACATGAAAAAACAATATGAATGTTGATTAGTCCTGTATAGATGAAAAATGAGTTGGTTTGAATCGATCCATAAGTAGTTGTGACACATTTATTATTAGTTGCTTCAGGTTGGTCTAGGATTGGGGACCTAGATATCAAAATTAATTTTATGATAACTTGAATCAAGACACTTGTAGTTCATGAATTTGAAACTATCTAAACAAGTGTTCCCCGTACGAAAAATTGGATATTTTTTCATTTATTATTGTTGCTAGGCCCAGGATTGGAGATCGAGGTGTCACGAAAAATCAAATGATGATAGGAATCAAGAAAAATATATTTCTTGAATGTCCATGTAGTCAATTTCATGGGGTATGAAAAAACTAGCTGACATGAATGAAAAAAGTGTCATTCTTAGGCCGAGTGGTGGATTTCTGGGAATTACTAAATACATCCTCATGATCAGAATAAAGTCACATATAATTCTTCGAGAATAACATTCCCATACATGTAGGGCCTATATGTAGCGAGGGAAAATTTTATAATTTCATTATTGGATAAAGGATTGAATATATATGTGACCAAACATATATTGTGATTTTTTAAATGAATTCACACATAGTTCATGAATGAACTTGTGGTATGAGTCCCACACCAACAATGGTGTTACTCTTGGGAGAGGTCCACAATAATGTATAGTTTTATGTAATATATGAGACATAAACTATGTAATTTATTGCCATGTGGTGAAGGGTCATGGTTTTCCATTTATGGTCTTTCATTCAAGACCATGGTGGGAATGTCACAAGCATCCATGCCTTGTTTATTCGTGGAAACCATTACATAAATTCCTATGTTCAGATGATCTATGCTCAAAGTGTCAATAACAGAATAAAGCAGTTTCTTCTAACTATGAAGATAAAATTAAGGATATGTCATGAGTATTTTGCATCATGTGGTGGTTGTAACATGATATAGAATCAAGGAGTCCCAAAAAATGTAATTAATAATGACAATAAATCCATACAATATTCTATAAAAACAATATAGTATAATTAATTTTGGAAAATAAATTATTCACCCATCTTGATGGAAAATTAATGTCTTGGTTCATCAAAAAACTAGAGGTTTTTAGGACACTATGAATCCTTCTTGAGAAGGAATCAATCCACATGTAGTTATTTAATGAAACATTCATCATTTGGATATGAATGTCGCATGGGGATAGGGGAATCCAGTCGTTAATTCACATAGAACATGTCCAAATGTGTTGAGTAATCATTAAAAATGAAATTTCTATGATGTTTAATGGTATCATGGCGTGACCCCATCTGTATAGATTAACATAATGCAGTATGGACTTCTGGTGCCCCACAATTTATCATTTTTCTACCTAGATGAGATCATACATTTTAACAAATTGTTAATAGGATGAGCTCATATAGTATAAAATCATATTACTATGACAATCTTGTACTATTTTGCATCATGTTACAAGAACGATCTCATATATTTTAAAAACAGGTGACCAAATGAGCTCATATTGATTAACATCATATATGTAGTTTTTGATTGTACTGATTAATATCAGGTTACTCAGATGAATCATCAGGACTTATACTCACGTGGATTCCCTCATAGTAATGGGTATACAATTTTTTCTTACAAAACAACTGATTGGTTGGGGGTGTAACACACTCTCCGTCTAGTGTATCCATTGACTAATCCCTATTGTGATAGAAACATTATATGATTTATGATCCTTCCAATTTGGGTTCTTGATAAGGAGGATTCATCACTAATATCATTGGTGTCTAAAGGTAAAAAACATGTTTTCCCTGGAGGAATGAGTGGTGGTGAATTTTGTTATTGAAGTAATGTGTAGTTTAATTCTGATGAAATTATAGGTCATGCTCGGTGCACCACCAATTCTCATCGGGCCACTAGAATTCATTATTCCAAAATTGGAATTTTTTATTAATTTATAGTTTTAGAAAAAAATTGATATTCATAGTAAAGGGAACTATACCTCTATGTGAAAAATTACCCCATTCCTAGAGAGTAATGAGTATAGCATTACATGTGTTGTTGTACGCGTGGTGGTACATTAGGCTCATAAAACATGGATGGGTTTGTCAGGAAAAGACTTAGATTCCTTATTCCCCATCCAATGGAGAATATATGATTGAGTATTATTTATGACATCTATCAATACATTTTCAAATACATAATTGTGAGATGAGGGATTAGATAAGATATTGTACTCCGGGTATAGTTTCCTCAACTTTGTGTAATAGACGTTAGCTCCTTTATAGGTAAATATTGTGTGAGGGACTCTAAACATGATGATGATTTGGTACATTGTGAATTTTATAATGTTCTTCACCACCAATTCCTTGAGGGGAATTTGTTCATCTGATTTGTTAAAGAATGTAGTACTTGTAATTTGATCCTTGAACTACTTAGTTATATATGTGGGATAAGACCCAACATCACCCAATCCACAAATAGAAAATTTACATGTATATTTAGTTGTATGAATAAATTATGGGGGTTTTAGGAAGATATTTTCATGCATATTTAATGAATGATATATATTTCTAAATCCAATACAATCTGATATCATTGTAAGCAAGAAATACCCAAACCTCATGAATTTGTTGGAGAACCTGGTCCCTGATTGAGGGGACCACCTGATCCCTTAGGTAGATCATCTATGATGGGGATGATCACTACTTATTATATTTATTTGAGGAGTATTGAATCAAATAAACTCTTTTAGTGGAATTTCCAATCATTGGGTCATCATACAGGATGAATATTTCTACGTGGAACCGAATTTTTTCATTCCTGCTAAGTCAGACAGGAATGTACCATTTTGGAGGTAACTGATTGTTTGATGCAACCATCTAGGGTAGGATAATGGTTTATCGTGCTATATGATGGTTTTGAAATGCCTGGCCTCTTTCAAATCACTTACGATGATCGATGGGGACAGTATTTAGTGTGTAATACAGATTACTACATCCCCTTAACCAGGTTCAACAAAGTCCATGGCCACATTAGACAATGTATTAGATCAATCATTTATTGACTGGGGTACATGAATAAATGTGGGATCAAAAGGGAACTCGTCCATTAGTCCCCTGATATAGTGACTGTGGGTTCCATTTCTACATTTTTGATTTTATAATCTTCATTGATAGTATTTATCAACATATCTGAATACCCTTTGATATCCAGTTAGGTAATATGCAGTTGGTGGGAATGTTCTTAGCTAGAAATAAGGGTTTGGTACTCTTCCATATTATTATTTTTTGACATATGACCATGAGAATGAGTAGGGTAAAACTTGTTTGTCTGGAGAGGCAAATAAAATCCCAATAAAAACTTATTGGGGATAAGGTTTTCTATCCCTTTACTAACAAGACCCTTGGTGGCACTATCAAAATATCTATCCCAGGTTTGCGGAGTCACATGGATAGTGAATACCTATTCATCTGAAAGTTTGGTGTCTCCTAGTGTATTTTGTGGGGTAGGGTGTAATATGATGAAATTATCAGGATCATTCCAGTTATTATCTTTTATGATATTAAATGACTATCTTATTAACACATAATTTCCTCTCATCATGCAAAAAACCCTGTCAACATGGTATGAAAAGTTATGAAATTTAGGTGATCAATATAGAAGACGAGAGGGAATTCAGGGTGCTATAGGTAATACATTATTTTTTTTATATATAGATGAGTGTAAGGAAGTTATTTCTGAAATAAAAGCATCTTGAATCAATGTGTAGCATAGAACCGATGAGGCTGTAAGGAGTATTCTCTATACCTACATCATTCGTCTTTGTGAGGTGGTTTCCCACAAAACATTCCATGGTGGTCACATTTTAAATATGTTTTCGCCCATCCACCAGAGGAATCTATGTCGTCAGGATTAGGAAATACTATATATTATATTTCATTGATTCGTTAGATTCATCATCCCATTGATGGTTGATTCCCTACATCAATAACATGGTTAAGTGGAGATATTTGTTGGCAATGAAGGCTATGAATCCTCAAATGGTATAGATGTTCCCTCAAATATTACATATTTAATTGATATTTTATGTGGGTGACATTGCTAGAATAGAAGTTCTCTTAATTGGGGTGACCTATATGTCGTAATGGAATACAACAAAAGGAAACGAACATCCCTTATTTAAACCTAAAATTTCATTTCAGTGGATTCATCTTAAGACATTGATGTCACAACACGCAGGAGAATGCATGGAGAACAGGGATGTGATAAAATAACTATCAGAAAATTACCACCAATTGTTTGACATAAAATATGGATATCAATATTAATTATGGATTAAATATATAATCCCTTCCACTTTTATATTTAGTTCCATCATTTTTGTAGATAAAGTGCATGACATGATATAAATAGATCCATTGATGTGCTTATAAGGTAGTGGCTTCTTCATCATTGGGGGATGTGATTATTTCATTGTTCCCAGAATACACATCCCTGAAGGATAGGTAATCAATGCCATAAATTTCATAGTTCACGAGTTTTTTGATTGGAAATGTTAAATAATCAGTTGGGAAATTCTTATTAATGTCTCTAAAATGAATAGTGGACCTAATATGTATGTCCATCTTTTAACATAAACAATGTAGGAAAGCCATCATGGGTATTTATTTTCTCATAAAAATATGGATTTGATCACATTTTCAACATATGTGTCAACATCAGTGGAATCAGGGGGTATGCTACAAGATTTCTTCTTGAGGAATAAGTGCACATTGTGTAAGATGTGATGGTGTGTATCCACATCGTTGTTTACTCGATATATTATTGTTTATTTCCATGTGAACACATATATATGATGCTTCAAAAATGAAATTTATATATCCATATATTGAAGGATCCTAGACACCCTATTCAAAGAATGATGTGATTCTTCTATCCTCAAATTTACCTAATAAATTTCATCGTTGGTG
The DNA here is from genome assembly GCA_963277665.1 of Viscum album. Lineage (NCBI taxonomy): Eukaryota > Viridiplantae > Streptophyta > Magnoliopsida > Santalales > Viscaceae > Viscum > Viscum album. The sequence goes on from OY728128.1 coordinate 69,591,893, forward strand.
GTTGGGACACCAACCACTCTTGCGGGCGGGGGGGGGGGGGGGGGGGGGTCATTCAAATTGTCATCCTATTCTTATCAAAATTCAAAGTATGTTGATACATTATCAGATGATGATGGAAATATTTCAGCATATTCATTACTATTAAGGTTAGAAATTATATGAGAAGGTAGATTATCATCCCATACCTCTGAATCATTGTAGAGAGATTCCTGAGATGGTTGAGTTATTCACAGTCAATAGAGGGAGAAATGTCTCAGACCTCTGGGATCCATTGGGTCATCTAAAATATTATTATGGGGACTAAAAATTCACCATCGAGCATACCCCATTGATTTTATTGGGAGGTCCCCAAGAAATTGGTGGCTATAACCCATGTCTCATCATCCACCATTTGTTATTTTCCATTAATATTGTAGAAATCTTCTTCATCATATGTGGATATGAAGGTTTCAAAGTGATAATTGTCACCATGCATGATGAAAACCTTTACATTGATGTGTAGCTTCATAATCTAATGAAATGATGAAGGAATCTCCAAGTGCTTGTGGAGGTAGGGCCTTCCATGAATGAAAATATAGGTGGTGTTTTCATTGATAACATTAAACATAGGGTAATGTTCGAGGTCCCCAAACTGATCATTGAGTTTGATCAACCTGATAGGCCTATTAACATTACAATAAAACCCTTGAATTGTCATATTTTTGGGTGAAAAAATACCCTTGGTTATATCACAAATATCATATGGTTCAAACCGTTATGAAGCTTATCTCGTATCCATTATCCACCAAGACCCACTAGAAATCATCATTATTTATTCTACTAACAAAATTTATGGTTTTAATGTTCCCTTAAAGGAAATATTCCAAATCCAATTTAGTAAATGATATGGGGACAATAAATTTTACAAATATAGACTCTTCTAGAAAAACCATGACTACAAACACATTTTCCTCGAATTCATGTGGGCAATATATGGAATCTACAAGTTCCTCCGTGAGTTATTTTTAAATATTGAACAAATTAGGGATTGAGATCATGGCTAGAAAAAATAACATCTATTTATAAACATATTAATTTGGTTTCATAGGTTTGAACTTTTGGATGTGGGGTTTTTTTAAAAAATTTCCCTTCAGAAAAAAATTTAATGGGAATTGGACGAGTACTTGTGTATAGCTCGAGCGATTACCAGCATCCAGTGGAGAAGGTCATGATGAACATACTGGTTTCATAGGTTTATCGGATAATCAAACACCAAATTTGTGTTCCTGTAATAAAATATGATGTAGATGACCACTAGATGTTTCTGGAATGCTTCCATGCATATTTAGTGCATGCTAGTGATCATTCAAACTAGTTGAAGTTGAAAATATATCCTCTACTAGGATGTGTCTGAAATATTAAGTTCAACCACTCCTATATTGTCCCATTTTTTCTCAATATATGTTAATGAAAACTCTTATTCCCACATTATGTGTAAGAGAGTACTATTTTTAGGAATAATAATAAATATAGAAGGGTTTCACCAAGTGTTTCATTTTTTTTAGAAAATAGGATCTCTTCTTATAATGTGTGTTCAATTTTGTGGGGTGGTTCATATGCTATTGATGTTGTGGGAAATGTTTTGCAAGATTTAGGGATTTTGGTGGAGGATAATACAAATCATCCCTTTTTATTTTATCAAGCTTCTGAAGGTCACTACCACATTTAATAGAAATATCTGATGTCTCATTCATATGTTGGGGAGATATCATGGGATTATTCAGTTGTTCCCTCAAGGTGTCATGAGCTCAATCAATTGACTTTATAGTCCTCTGGTTGTCAAACATTAGAAGATTCCATGATAGTCCTTTCATCCTTTCACCTTATTCATATATGTAGGAAATGATTAGGTATTACACATGTTATGAGGTTTAATCTAGTGCAACAAGTCCAGAATAATGAACTCCTTGAATGAAATCATTGAAGATGAAACAATTGTTGATAATATCACCCAACCTTGTCACAAAATGGATGTAGTTCATATGGTTTGTGGGGTTAACATTATTTGGATTCTTATGATGTGGAAATGTGAAAAGGTTAATTTCTAGGATTTCGAAGAAATTATTGGGGAATATTTTATTTTGGAAGGAATATTCTTTTTTTCATATATTCCTCAAATTCTAGGAGACCATTATTTCTCTGTGCTTCTTCACAAGGGTGATTATCTGGTTTTCACTTCTCGACATGAGGTTCTAGGTAATTTGTGACATTCATGGGCTCTTGTATGGGTACTTATATAGCATGAGACTGAATTTTTCAACACCTAAATTTCATTAATAGTTCACTTTTGATGTGAAGATGACTTTATTTTTGGATATGGTTACCTAAATGGCATCATTAAGACATTATTTAATTTCAATGAAAACATAAAATTTCCCCAAGATAAATAATTGGGATCAATGGTTTTTGAAACTAATACTAAATATTTTCAAAAAATAGTTCTAGTACTGTCTCAAGTTAGAGAAAGATGCTAAGTGACTAGGATAAATTTTTCCTCATCTTGATGAATTCGAAGACACTCTCTTTCCCATGTTGTTTTTCTTTCTTCATTTCAATGATTTTATTTTTCCTCAGAGAGGATATGAACTAATAAAAGAACTGGGGATGATGTTATTCTGAAACTTCAAAGGACCGTACTAGCATAATGTTAAACCATAAAATGGATGGTCCTATCAAACTATACAAAACACCAAAACATTATGGACACCTATTTATCTCACGGGACCATCAAAGGACATCATCATGATATTAAGTGTGTGAGATTATATTCCCCATCACCAGCCCCAAATAAGACATTGGTGGTATGATTATAGAAATTTTGTGAAGGTGGAGTATTTTATAACCAATCAGGATATAACTTTATCAATGGTTGCACAGGTGCACGTCACCATTCCATGGATTCCATTCATGTAACCATGGATTCAATGATGTTTTGGAGGTATGAGGGAGCTACTTTTGAGCCACATCCATTCTATAGGGATCTTTTAGGGATTGATGATGTGGAATTTCTTTTATCTCATATTGATATTCAATTATCCTAATTCTTAAATATTTACCTAATGTGGGAGAGGTTACAAATACAATTGAGTTATTTCCCAATATTTTTTTAATCCCTAATTCATGTAAACTGGATGTCCTCATCCTGAGGAAATTTGATGATTAGGTACATATCTCTTTAGAGGATCAATAATAAGATACAGAATATTATTCTATTATTGAAAAAAATACCCAGTAGGAATATTTACCCTGATTATCATTCTGTTTAATTCTCCGAGAATATTTATCTCACTCACATATTATAAAAAAAGTTCCTCCATGGAGGGAACCTTGACTCTTATTGATGATTATTATAATTTAGCCACTCGATTCCCTTTTTCTTTAATAGTGTTATTTCTGGTGGGTGGAAACTATTTATTTGGAGATAAATGATTTTGGAGCCTTATCTGGTTCTATGTGTGTGGAGCCTCGGTTGGTGCATTCCAATCACCCTCCACTCTGGTTACATTTTTCATGTTGTGAATTTCTACATTTTTCCCTTTATCAACCACATTTCTCATGTTGATAGTGAAAAAATTTATATAGGCATATATGGAAATAGTAGTAGTACAATAACACTAGACGCAACAGGTGAATTATCTATTTCCTTTATCATAGTCATTACTATATCCATTTTCTATATTTTATTTTTATTTTGTGTGGTATTGGTGGGGTCTAATCACCTTTTTTGTGTGCTCCCCCTATTATGGTCGGTGAACAATGACCTTGAGGGAGTTTCTAGTCATTGTTGTTGATCATGAAAAAAATGTAGATCTATTTCCTATTGTATTAGCAACATGTGGGACACTAATCAATGTTTTTAACACCCATCCTAGAAAAATGATTATCTCTATAGTGATGATGATTATGAAACTGGCCCATCCATGTGGTGTGGGGTTTATTTATGCAAGCATGTCACATTTTTTAGTCCTATTAATGAGGATACAGTAATTAATTTTGGGTATTTGATGACTCTTGAGATAGTAATAAAAATATAATTTTCCATAGACCAACAAGATGGGATTGATCAGGAATCACAATAGATACGCACATGGCCATTTCATCTGGACAATGTGAATTCTATTAAAAAAGGCAGGAGATGTGAATTGGGTATTTATGGTCCCTTCTTATCTTATAGAAGGAATTCTAGGTCTACTAAACATATTCAGTGAAGTGATTCCTTTGGTAAGGTAGAAAAATTATTAAGTATGAAACCCCATGATTTACAAAGACTATGAATTAATTTGTGTAAGATATTTTAATTATGTTAAACATAATATATTAGATAACCATAAATAATACTTATTCCTAGAATTTTAGTAATAAATTTATTTATTCTCTATTTCTTTCTAAAATTCCAAAACCCCATCTTGATCCTAGAATATATTATAAATTTCATGTTCCACTAGATAACCGTAGAGTTGATATTGATTCTAATTACACTTAGATTAGCAGACACAAATAGTTTATATACAATATTATGGAATCATAATTTTAAAATGTTTTATATTTATAGATAAATTATGGAATTTATGGGGTAGAGATAACGATTTATTCGATTTTATCAATAAATGAGAATTGAGGATCTCTTGAAATAATTATGCTTCATATGATATAATAACAATGGTGGTTTCTTTACATAATTATTTCTTATGGTCGAATATTTTATTGGAGTGTTTTTAAAATTAGTATTCAAGATTGTTTCATTCGTTGACCAAGAATTTGACGTGCTGGTAGGATATTAATACAACTTTATATGGTAATTTCACTACATGAATGTTTTTATTCGATATAATAATGTCAAGTATTATTATTAAATCAATTTCCAAGATGACGAGTCAATGTAAAATAATTTCCCTTAGGATTTCCATATATATATATATAGTTATAGTTTTCCACGATTATGTTTAACTCATATCATATCGAGCTGGTGAATGCATATATTATTGATTTATTTCGATAAAATATTATTATCAATGGATTAGTGTCACTATGATATTTTAAAGAGAATATATAATATTATATGTTATCAACATTATGATCAAAAGATTATTTGGTCATCAGGGAGTAGGATTATTCCTAATTTGACATGTTTCTCTATGGTTTGTGGTTTTTAAACACATCTCCTCAAATGATTCATTGTATTTTATTCAATAAACGGTCATGGAAATAAGAATTCAGAGTGACCATTAATCTTCAGAGGTTATTTTGGATGGTTGACTATTATTGTGTTTATTGGTTTATAATAATTAATAGGTGTTAATACCTGTAATAATTAGGTAATGGATGTGGAATGAAAGAATAAAACCCCTTGATTACAATTGTTTTCAGTGATAGTGAGGATATAATGAGATATGTTTTGGTTACCCTTAGGTATAATTAATATATGGAGAATGTCATGGTTAAATGCATGAATTACAATTTATAAAATTTGGAGAAAAAATTAACAGGAGTAAGTATCTACATGGATTCTACTCTGTTATATTCATTGTTTTACTTTTGATTTTTTCTCACACATTTTTTACCCTCCCAATTATATAAATTTGAGAATTAGATGGAGAGGCTTCCAATTTCATTGGAATTCAGTATGAACAATGGATTTAGAACATTATTTAATAATGTGTGAATAGATTAAGAGTTAAATATTTGGAAGTATCATACACGGGGAGAAAAAATATATTTTCAGATACAACCATTTGATATCATTGATGGTATGAATTAGTTGTATTCACTATATGATATTGTGGAATTTTATAGGATGAGTGTAAAATTCCAAAATTATAATATAGAATCGGATGTGTTCATTAGTAAGATCATCCCTCATACATATTCTAGTCATACCATGTTATCATCTTCAATTATTTCCAGAGCAATGATTATTTATTTGGAGGATAAATTGGTGGTGTTTCAAAGTGATGATGAATGGTACAAATATATATTTCATAAATAGGTTGATATTTCATCACAACAATTGAGGATCATGTTATAGTAATGTTAAAACAGATAATCAAACTAATAATGAAATCATTTTATATGATTGTTTCATTAATGTTTTTCCAAATATATTTTTGTATTTATGATCATCTAAAAAATGGATTCATTTCAACAAGTTTTACAATTTTTGTGCCTAAAATATGTTTATATAATATGTAAAAGATAGTATGAGTATTTTAATTTTTAATAACAATTTAATATAGGGGAAATTGAATATTATCCCTCCTATATCATGAATTGATTAACCAGTGTATATTATTTAATTGTGTTAGATATTTAGAGATGATTTATTTTTAGTCTTTCTATAAACTAATGTGAGTAACGTATGATGAAATCACAATTATATATTTATATTGTGGTTAGGGGAATTCAATGTTCCTCATTATGTAGTTCAGTTTGATGAAAAATACTTGAATGTTCATGAGACTAATGATTGATGTATGTTATTTGTTTCAAGATTGTATCATATTGGTATTTATAAATTATATCCTTATATTTTTTATGTTGGAGGTGGATGTTATAGAATATTTTTGGGAAATAATTGGAGCTAATTTTCTATAAAAAATATTTACAATTATTTCAGGATATGTGTTTTATCTGATAAGGATTATTTCATTTGAAAATTTGTTTCTTGGCTGGGGTAGCCTTGGGTCGTACAATGTTTTATGTGGTTATGTCTTCGGTATTCCCACAAAATATTATTGTATATTTCTTGATTAGGAATTCATTCAATGGTTATTTTTCATTGGGTATAGACTGTTTATGAGTAATGGAAGAGTAAACCACATAAAAATTTTATATGGGAGATTTTTATTATAGAATATATATTAATTATATGATATTATTTTCATCTTTGGTGAGGTGGGTGTAAGATTCATATCTAGGGGATTCCATTGATGTGGGTTTTGATGATCAAGGTTCATATTGTGATTCACCTATGTGAGATCCTGATGATTTTCAACTTTGAGATTGATTTTAGTGGAGGAGGTACAATCATTTTTATTTGGGTGAGGACATTCACAATGAATTCTATAATTATATTTAAATGGTTCAAATTTTTTTATAAAGAATTATTTTGTCATTATATTTATTTCTAATTGTCTATAACGAATAAATATGTTGGGGGTTTTGGAAATTGGTATTTGGTATTTTAGAGGGAGAATTGTGGGAGTCAATTTTGGGGTTTTATTAATTTTCCTCATGATGTTGTCCAATTATTGATGGAGGAAATTTTTAAATAGTTCATTCAGGATTTTTTTTATCAAAAGGATTTTATGATTCTATATGGGTGAATAGGAAAAACTAATTATGATTGGATACATCCTAATGATAGATGAGATGATCCCTATAGAGGTTTTATTGATGTTATAAATAGATGATATAGTGTGTCCTTATAGGATTATGATGAAAATAATATATATTTACGATTCTTGTTGATGCTATAAGGAATGGGGTGGTATTAAACATGCACATATCTATATGTTGTGTCTCAAAAAGACATTTCATCCATAAAAGTGTGGTCATATTAATTGGTAAATCCATACATTAGAATACATATTGTGTGCATCCATTCTTGATTTTCGGGACCATTAGAGAATTGGTATCTTTCTCCATAGATATCATAAAAAAATAGTAATCACAAAACAATATCTATAACCCCATTAAATGAATTTTATAAATATATCTTATTGTATACAATTTTTTAATAATTGTATAGAATGTTATCTATGATCTGATTGAAATTTATAAAAACATATTAGTGATGTTATAAATTATTTATGTGTGGATGAAGGTAGTGAAAGAAAATCATAAGTCCTATTTTTATCATAAGTGGAGATATATGGAGTTCAGTATTGATGATAATTTATTCTTGAATGTATATACTTATAATGTGTAGTGAATATTTGGGGTTGGGAGTAAGCATTCCCCAAATTAGATGGGACACTTTTGGGGTATCATATGAATTTTATTCCATTTGATCTTATAATTTGGTGACATATTTGGGAATAAGATTTAACATCGATATGAGAATCACATACACATACCCAATATTTCTAGTCAGTTTATGTTTTATCTAATCTGATATTATTCATTTTATAAATAAAATGAATCTTATTTTGTAAACTATTTAGTTCTACGATAATATATGTTTACGTAGATTTTATTAGTTGATATTGTTTCTTTTATATAATGAATTACCTTGTGTGGGAACGTACAAACATGATAGGTTTCTCTCAAAATTATGCAATGTTATTTGACATAATATGTTTCATTTTTATTTGTCTTGTACATATGATGAGTTATTTGTGTTTTTAATTTAGTGATATCCAAGAGGCATAGATTTTATGGTTTTAGTTTTTTTCATATTCATTAGAATTCATCAACTTTTTTTAAATTATTGAGGATTATAATTTTTTTAGAGTAATCAATTGAAAATGATCTAATGTTATGAGATACAATCGTTTTCTATTCTAATGTATTTAGATTCTCAGTATAGATATTTTAGTTTATTGAAATAATTTTCATTAAAATTTGTATATATTTTTAAAAATAATTTATATGTGGTTGAATTGTTTTTTATGTAAATAATAAATTTTACATTATTAATAATAGTTGTTTATAATTTATTATATCAAATATGACTTAACTCTTTTTTTCTTGTAGTTTCATTTTACCTTTTACCTGATTTTAAAAATGTTAAATCATGCATAGGAAACTATTAATCTATGTCAATTTTTTCGAACTACTTTTACACTTCATACATCATTTTATGAAAAATAAATTGTTAACCCTATGATATAATATTTATAAATATATAAAATTTATAAAATATTCATTATTGAATAAATTAGAATACTAACAAAAAAATTGATATCGTAGATTAAATGGTAAAATGATTGATTTAAATATTGACTTTTTTAATTATATTTATTTTAAATGGATATATTTATTGAATATAATTTAAATCACAATGAACATATACCATAATAAAATAATTCAAAAATTATTCTTTGAGGATGTATATGAATCATATCTTATATTTAGAAAAATATGGAATTAAATTCGATATTATTTTACATGATTTTTCATGAATGAGTATGACAATAAATCCCACATTTATGAATTTAAATGTACTTCGTTAAAATTAGTTTCCATCCTCTTGTTTCTAGGTAGATGATTCTATTCTCACTCATTTTTTTCTTCTGTATCTTTTATTAATATTTTATAATATGTTGGGATTTTTATTTTTCCTTATTTCATTAGAACAATGGTGTGATTTAATCATTCATTAGTATCCACTATATATATATATATATTAAATCTAGTATAAGGAAGATAGAATTTGGTGTTTAATGATATTCAAAATAGGATTCTGACATGAATTAGATCAGTATTGTTATTTCATGATATATAAATAATAACAAGTTAATTTTAATTATTGAAATAATTTTACTTTCATTAGTTATACTATTATTTATTTTCCTAGAAAATTGTAACATGAAATTAAATTATTAACATTATTTTATGTATTTTAATAAAAATATAAGAAACGAATAATTTACAAATATCAGTATTATCGTTCTTGGTATTTCCTTTTTATAATTGAATTATATTAATTAATTACTTACCCACAACTATTATTATATGAAATTGTTACTTAGTTGATAATATATAGATGAAATTGTATGTATGAATAATATATTAGGATATTGTAAATCGTAATGTCATGTACAAGACAATTTTGTGATTTCATATGACTGTTATTGAGTAATAATAATTATAGATATTAGATTGGATGTGATTTGTGATTTCATTATTTTGACGTAACCTATATATTTTCATGGTTGTTTAAAATCATTTGGCTATGTAATTATCATTACATTAGAAGATTAAAATTCATGGAATTTGATAAACAACATAACTGTGGTATTATCTAATTAAAGATCCTTGATTAATCATTACCACAATTCCTTGGATAATAATTAAGAGTTTATGTGGTTAACTATGTGTATTTATGAATGGGTGTTAACTATTTAGAGGTATTAATAATATAGTAGTTTTTTATGACACTTTCATATTTAAATATTCAAAATGTATGGGGTGGAAAATGGATGTCTCCTTAGGATTCATGGTTGGGGTTGAGCGACCCAATTTTGGATTATGGTAGTATTGAAGGTAGTTATCTTAAGTCCCCAGTTTCCTTTTTCATTTGTGTGATTGGTAATTTTTTACCATTATTGTATTCGTGATTGAAATTAATGCCTTCTGGTAATTTTAATTTCACCCTATATAGTAAGATTATTAGTTAAGAATAGTTTATAATTTCCACGGGTTATATTTATCAATAATTCCAATAATGAGATAATGAAATTATATGAGGGTAATGGTATCGAGGATTCACCTGAGGTAGTAGAGATGTTACTAGAATGATTTTTTTATTATATGACTGATGTTCTTTTAGATGTCCAAATTACCAACAACATTATTTTTTATATTATGTTTCCTTCATTAGTGTGTACTATGAATAAAAAGAGAATTCATTAAATTGGGTAGACTAATATGATTCCTAGATAACCTAGGAATATTATGTAAGGATTAGTTAATTATTCAATTAATTAGAATGGATCTTCATGCTATTAGATGATAATGATAAAACCTGCGAATATGAAAATAATATTTTTGGTCTGAAGGAACTATGATTGAAATATTTATCTTTCAATAACATAAATTAATGAATTTTTATAATATTTAATTATTGATTAAAATATTACTATTTTAAATTACTTTGATGTGAAGTTTTCAGTCTAGACTATAATAGTTGCAATGATGTTTCTTCTGTTATGATAACATAATATGAGTCTATGGATCAGTTTCTACCCATAAAGTGGATTAGGTTGGGGGTATATTACGTTCTATAATTCTTATGATTCAAATATTTGGATTTATAGTAAACATAAATAAATAAATCTTCAGGGGTGTTTTCTTCAATATCATTTATAGTGAAGCAATATATGGATACCTTCTCCCTCTCTCATTCTCTAACATTCATTGTAGAATTATGTTTGATCAAATTTTGGATGAGATGGTATAATTTATATGATATTGAAATACACAATATATAATGGATCATGGGTTTTCTAAACATTTATGTGAGGTATATAATGACTCAAGGTTATAAAATATACATATAAAAAGACATTTTATTTAAGGATTCCCATGATTGTACATGTATGGCTTCTTTTCGTATTAATTTATAACTTATTTAAATGTGTTAAAGTGGATGACAAATGTGGTCTTAGTTATGAATGAGATGAATATATGTTGTTGTGTTAGGTTGCACAATATTTATAATGAATTTCATATGATTACATAAAATTCTAGGTCACATATGGATAGTATGCGCATAGGTTGTGAGCTATTGGGGATTGAGAAACAAAAACCATTAGGGATATAGATATTACGTACACTATATTATATATATATATATTGATTTGATGTTCATGCATTTTCACATTACCAGGTGAGGGATCCATGGAGTGGATTGGAATATAACATTGCCTATTTAGGTTAGGATTTGGGTTGATTTATTTATCTATAAATTATTATTTCTTTTATTTCATAATTTATATGTGAAAATAAAGAGGGGATCATAATGAATATACATATTAATCTCACACTAAATATAAATTTACCTTTTTTGTCCATTAAATTATATATTGTTATTTTTTAGGCGTTACTAGCTCATATGAGTTGTTTATGATTTTTTGGGGATTCATAGTCGATGCCCATGATTTTTTTTTTATTTTCAGCGGTATCAATTATATATGTGATTACAATTATGTATGTTTATTTTTTAAATTAATATAACATATATGTGTTATTGGTATTTATCTATTATACATAAATACATAATTTGATGATATTCCATAGATTTGGGTGATTTATATACCATTGGAGGAAGTCTATAACTTGGGGATATTAGAGTCATTCATCAGGGATCGTTATATTTTATTCAATCTCTTCAATTTTATCATCATAGTGGTTCATTTATATTTATTTTTTCATTATATATAATTTTAGTAATGAATCTAAAAATGAATCATAATCACACCCAAAAAAATTACAATGAACCATGATTTTATGTCCTAAAATTCTCTTAGATTCAATAAAATACATTTTTAATAGGTAATTGAAAACAATGGGAGTTTTAAGAACACCAACATTAAAATTATCTTCCATAATATGTACAAAGAGATTCACATCCGAAATACTAACTAACTAAAATTAAAATTGAATGAATATAATCTCTCGGGTGAAAAACCTAAAAAATTCATCACAAACTATAGGAACAATTAAAAATTTGAACACAAATTTTATAATAACATCAAAAAATGCCTTTAAAGATGTTTCCAATTATATTTTCATTACTAAAAAATATTACCAATTTTAGGTTTCCCTCCTAAATCCATCATATGTTAATATCATTAATTCGTGATAAAATATCCATTACTCATAATAAAATATGAGTCACATAAAATTATATTTTTATTAAGGAATTAAAAATGGATAAATAGGACCATAGGGGAATAAAATTATGATTCACATGGGTATCACCCCCCATAATATCAAGGAAATCAATAAGATGAGATCCAATACTATTAAATTAAATAATATAACTATATAAGCATACACATGTAGCCAAAAAATTCATTGTTTAGATCCTCTTACATCTAGTGTGAAGAAGGATAGTGTGTTCATTAATATGGGAGTAGGGTATTTTATTTTTATTTGTAAAGGTCCATGGAATATGGATCTAACCTTGTTGAGAGGGAAGGAGGGAAACCCAATAAGTCTCCATGGATGTTAATAAGATTTTTATTTTTTCTACGCATTAAAATGTGGTCTGGCAATTCACAGGACTCCTCCATAGGAGAATCACCAGGACCAATGCAAGAAATGATATAAATGATTATATACACACTTGGATCATGGAAAATACCACCTTGACACATATTCTTGGAATAACAGGACCCATCCAAATTTAGTTTTAATCCACTTGTTTGAGGGAGATAATGGTTCCTATGACCCTGTGGGGTTCCCCAATGCTTGGGGAATGGTTAATTTCCAAACAGAATGTTATTATTGAGGTATGGTTCATTAACAACAAATTAATAAGATGAATCAAATCTATCACCATGAATATCAATCTATAAAACACGAACGAGATAGATGAAATAACCCCCAAATGATGAGATTTATTAAAATAATCTAATAAAATATAGTAGCAAGCCATGAAGAGGAGTACCATATCTATCATTTAAAGATAATCAACCATAAAAACATTAATCCAATGGTTGAATAAATCACCATATTTATGGACAAAATGAGAAATACCAATGAAAGAAAAAAACCAATCCCCATTAATGCTGCACAGTTCCCTCCAAAAAAGAGCTGAGAAACTGATTAGTTATCATGGTTGTCATAACAGGTGGCCTTCAAGGTGTGTTGTTCTCAATGTGATCATTTTTTTGAAGATCATCATTGCAAATAATCCCCAACAAAACAATTGTGTGAAATAACAATACATGAAAAAATATATCCCCAAACATCATGAAATGAGATTCCATGGAAAACACTATGATAATATTATGAAGGAAAACTAGAATAAATTCACATTAACACAGATACATAACATTCATCATTCAAGTAATTACTATGAAAAATTAGTTTTTTTTACTCCAAAACTAAAACCACCCTGACGAAGTGACGAAATTTTATAACTTTCCAGAATGCAATGTTTGGAATTTCCATCCATAAAAATCCATATGAGACACCATCTAAATGTTCAATCAAGAATCTAAACCCCCCATAAAAATGAACCAACATGATTGTGAATGATAATTGATATGTGGTCCTAAATATATTTTAAAAAAACTAGAAACCATACCCATCGGGTTCATCAAAAAACATAACATATTTATTTTTGATGAAAATATACCCATGATTCTCACCGTAAATATATTATGATGAAATCTATCCACGGATTCTATAAATCAATCTAGTGATATCACTACAGTTAATAAAACATTCATCTGAGGACCATGCCAACATTCCCCATCATCCCCAATGATATCAGCTATCAAACTGTCAATACTAGATAAAAGAAAATAGATTATTTTGTGTCCCCTTGATAAAATGTTTATTAACCTCTCATGATTATATAACATGCATAGAAAAGTAATATTTTTTTAACAAAAGTAATACTTTCATCAAATTAATTTTAGTGGTTCATCCAGATAATAACGAGATTGTAATTTTTTTGAAATAACCCCTCCATGTGATGGATATGAATCATCCAGTGATAGATGGATCCTACCAAATAATATAAGGGGAATATAATACTATTAATATAGAAGAAATATCAAATCAGATACTCATGCCTTGAGATGTAGCATGGTGGTATGTAGACACATCATTTATCATGGCTAATCAGTTCACCACTCAATATTCAATTCTCCTGTAAAACATTCTAAAATACCTAAAAGGGTCCCTTATTTCCTTGAACAAAAAAAACACCATATATTCTAAAAATAGAAGATGATAATTACCAGTATTATGACCCAAAATATTATAATAGTTAATATTACAATTAAGGAAGCATTCATTTTTTTTACCAACTAATTTTTTCATGAATGAAAATGAAATTATTGGGGGAGAGTGGGTCCCCTTGTCTCATCCCTCTAACTATATTTACGGTTCTCTATTTATAACCCTTTAAATAGATTCCCAACCATATGGAACTCAAAAAAAAATATGTGGGCATCAGAACCCCAATCATAAAATCCTATATAACAATTTACTATTAGGATAAATTATTGTAAATATTGTCTTACACTTTATCTATAACGGTTATAATGTAAATTTTGGAAACTATTCATTTTACTAAAGTCTCCCCAATAATTTCATGAGTAATAAAAATGGATCCATACTTGACCAACCATTGATAAAAATATCTTTATCCCCACGTGTTCATTTGGGAAGAAGAGTAGATAGACTCTTAGTATGAATGTTTTCAATGACATTGATGTGAAATTTCACATTCTAAGGGGAGTAAAATCATTATGATATAAAGGATCCTTAATCATTGGTATGAAGAACAATGTTGTGATGCTGGGAAACTATGAGATGCATACTCTATTAATGAAATCGTGTATTGCCTCGATTATTACACTATTAACTAGATCCCCCACAACCACAAATAAAAAACTCAATAATGTTTCAAACCCATGATTTACATCTGGGATAATTTACTTAACCTCATCCCATATCATTAATTCAAGGTCTACACCACAAATCTTTTAATAATTTAGAGAAGACACCACACATGGGAGGGTATTAAAGAAAAACAACATGAACACTCTAATAAAAACAGTATAAGAATCAATTAATATGAATAATAAGAGAATTAAAATAATCTATATCAATACCTATATAGATTGAATGATAACTAGTATATGGGACATCCGCAATGTGGATGTTCATTATTGTGGTAAGATGTTTCTTCAGGATCTTTGGTTGGCTGTAATCTGTATTTTGATAGAGCCATTTCAGTCATGAGGCCATAGAGTAACCGAAAGACTACAACTCCTGTTCCAACTAAAAATCTAATAATTCGTTCTTTTTTCATTAGATATTGAGATAAGAAATCATTCAATCCCTCCTAAAGATGATAATCAAGATAGAAGTGTCCCCTAATATTGACCCCAGGTCATTCCAATGAGAACATTTCCAATTATTCCACGACTACAGGGCTCCATTCAAGCATCAATGTTTTTTTAATATGATCCCATAAGATAACCTATATTGATGATCAAAGGAATACCTCAACTACAAAAGGAAACTATGATCAACAATTTGATTATTGGATAAGATGAATTACTCAAACCCATTTCCATGAGCATCCATTTTGATTAGAAGAGGTGAGGGCTCATAGAGTGACCAAACCATACGGTTGACAAAAGAATTTGAGAATTCCACAATGTAATCTTGAGATAAAAAACAGTAATAGTCCATCATAGCCTTCCTTGAAGTGGTATCACACCCTATATTTTCCGAGATATCTAAAATGGAATTAAAACTACCTTCAATGAATCATGTTGAAGAACCATCACTAATGGAGCTTATCTCAAGCCCTAAAATATCCCTTATGAATCCACTCACATAGAATACACAATATAAAAGATACTTGATAAGCAACCAAGTAGGACCCTGATTGTAATAAACTAATCTGATTCAATAACCAAATTCATAGATAATAACACATTCCCAAGAAATAGACTCAGTTAATTCATCACGGAACCATTCAATAATTCTCAAACACCCATCCTACATGAAAAATACAAAATGAATTTAGGAACATATTTTTCTTCTAAAATAGAAACTATAAAAATAGTATTGAAATGAAACATAGAAAAATGAAATCCTTCATAACATGGTCCCCTAATACATGGGAGTTCCATATAAGGGAATATATCATTTGATAGTATTACACTAAGTGGTGCATCGTGACATCTAGGAACATTGAGATGGGTACTGAAGACCATCCTAAATTTTCATTACTATAGGACACAATTCAACCCCACTATAGTAATGTAATATTATACTAAATAGCACTAATAAGAAATGTAAATCTCAAATTTGATGTTGGTGGAAACCTTATTACACCACAAAAGAATTTGATAGGGGAACGAATGGTCAAAATATTAAAAAGAGTCATGAATCTTGGGTCATGTGAGATAGAGAATAGAGAGAACCACTATATTTTTTCATTTAAATGTTGGATTAGAATGGGGGGAGGGAACTAATAGAGAAGAAACTAATGGCTAAAAATCCAAAAGACACACCACATCTTGAAAACCACAATTTCCAAATATGGAGACACCTTTACTAGGGAACATTGGATATGAAATCCAGATCACTTTCTGAGGATATTCCCACTAATAATGATCATCCAAAGACCACATGGAGAGGGAGATTCACTTATTTCCTAGTCACGAGTAAACTGGGACCAATCCTACATGAAATAATCCAAGTAACCATGAACTACCCAAGATTCCATCTTTTTGAAGGATGGAAACTTATTCTATGGTAGTTAAATCTCATAAATCCATGAAATACAAAAATTATATGAGGGGATAAAAATCTAACATATACAAATCCAATGTCATTCGCTGAGTGAAATTGACCACCACATAGAAGGATTTACTATGAAAAATTCATAATAGAATTTTCCAAAAAGGGAAACTATGGTTTTCACATTAATATCATAGAAATATACAGAAGTATGAATGTGGAATGAAATGAAGGATTTAATTTATATGGGTTCAAACAGATGATCTCTATTGGGGCTAGGTCACACACATAAAATGTGAGAGTAACTTCATACAGTTTGAGGATTATGAGAATGATAGAATCCAGACAATGGAGGAAGATTATATACCAGATTTGGAAAGAGATGACATAGGCCAATGGTCGAGAAAATTTTAATATTTTATGGTTCATTAATAAAAGTTGTGTAAGTTATGTTATTATTACACTAATAGTGACTTCCATTTTGTCAAAAATATATCATTATTAAAATAAATTGAATGAAAACAAATTTCTAGTTCTAATTATGTAGTAAAAACCATTTTATAAACACTAAAATAATAAAAAAAATCTTATTACATGAATAAACAATAATAAATTATTATTTATAGTTAGAATCCAAGAATACAAATACTGAATGTATAATTCTATTTTTAAACTCTCTTTTTTTTTTAAAAGGTTGGGGCCGAAGCCTCATTTTTATTATTAAATCAAAGCAATGTTCTCTTTTAACTGGGTAGAGGGAAACCCATTACACAGCCCGAAGGCCTAGTGGGCTTGTAGCCCGTTACATAGCCCGTAGGCCCAAATTCTAAGGCCAATTCACATTCTGTGAATAGTAACCTGCTGCTACAGTACTGCACAGTATCGCCGCCGCTACAGTGCCATGCCGCCGCTACAGTGCCCACTGATGAACAGTGTCACCGCTGCTACAGTCGCGCTACAGTACTGCTACAGTACCTGTGCCCCATGGGTTTTGAACCCCCATTTTTAAACTCTCTTCTCCAATCCTTTCCTAGTTATTAAATTTTATAAAATAATTTACAATATTAATTTATGAATTTAATTCAATATTTTTGTTAATGTAAATAATTTTTATTATTAATAATATATAATTTTACAATGTTTTTATTTTAATGTAACATAATTAATATTTCGAATATGATTTAACATATATTTTTATCAATTTTCAAAATAAAATGAATATAAAATGATGATATCACAGATTAGAAAATTTTTATTTTTATTTTAAATATATAGAAGCATGTAATATGGTATAAGATTTAAATTATTTAATTATATTGATACTAATTATAATCAATGAATCAGTATCATGATTTTGTATGTAAATTTCCAATGAATTCTACCATATTTTTAAAAACATGTTATAAATAGTATAGTCAATTTTAGTAATTACTTTGAAATCGCTATAATAAACTACTATCGAGTGATATTTAACAAAAACACCATTGAAATATATATGAGTGAATTTATTTATTTAGGGTGTAACTAAAAGTTCATATAAGAAATCATGATTTTAAGAATTAGAAACTGTTTAGTTTTTTAATAACATCCCCAATAATATGATATAATGAAAATCAAGTTAATATGAAATTATTTTCCACAACACAATATTAGGCATGAATATATAAAGAAACTATCTCACGGATAGGATCTATAAAAATATTTATTTTTGTCATATTACACTGAGGTCAATAATTATAAGGATCTCATAAACCTATAGTGCATACTCATATCCCCAAAATCTGAGGAAAATCTGAAATTATTTTATCTGATATTGATATTCCCATAAACCAAATGTTATATGAACAGACAAATTTTTTTAATGTTCAGGATTGTAATGTTTTTTTATAACAAGATAACATCTTCTACCACCATAAATGCATTCTCAAGTCCCTTGGTTATGGTGATTAGTGGCATGAGTATTTTTTTTAAATAGTAAAATGAAATTTCTACATTATTTAATCTAATGGGTTATTTTAATCATTTTCTAAGAATACTTTATGAAATGGATATAAACCATTAATATTTATTATAGATAAAAATTTGTGATTATAAATATACATTGATAGCATAAAAACTAAATAATTTATTGATAATATATTTATAAATAAATTTTCATGAGGAACACCCAGGAAAACCCATGTGAATAAACTAAACATAATTGAATAAGTTATGTAATTTGTAAATCTACTCCTGCCAACCACAACATCTTTATCCCACACCATAAAGAGTATGATCACTTTAATCCTCACAAGAACCTAACTATCTCAAATATTATCCAATAAACAAATATTATTGTTATAAATAAAATGGTGAAAATTAAGCTTCACATCAAAGAGGTTAGACATATAGGATGTGAACATGTACATAATCTATAGGAAAAACTAACATGGAAAAAATTAGTTCAAAACCAATATATATATATATGTCAATATTTTTTAAAGTTTTGATACATATTTAACTAAATGCATCATAGATAGAAAATGATTATAAAATGGAATATATATATATATATACTTATAACACATAATATTTATATGGAATCTCATTAATATTTTTTGGATGTTCCCTTCCCTTTATTCATTTTATCTTCATTTGGCTGCATTTTTTGATTCTGGAGGATAGAAAGAATTTATGAGGTAAAATAACCTAATATTAATGGATGCATGTTTTCTTTAATTTTTAGTGTTTATGTATAAAAATATAATTAATTTTTAGTGCTTTTCTCACGTTCCTAAATAATCTATGGTAGGTTCATTTTTTCCTCAAAAACCTGTACTTTATGTTATTTGAAGATAAAATATGTGTTGAGTAATGGGATAAACACCATATTAAATCATTAAAAAAATATAATGATTTTATTAAAAGGTAGGAAATGATTAAAAATGGTGTAATGGTTCACATTGTTTATTGGTAAATGTTTTGTTTTAGTAAAATGCAGATACAGTTCTATGAATTTTTAGACCTCATGGATTACACAATGTGTAATGGGACTGCACACTAATTAATGTGTGTTGAATGTGAATTTAGTTCACTATATGAGTGATTTCATATTTTAACTGCCCACATGATGTTTTCATATTGGACAATAGGATTTCAGTGTTATTTGTAGATTATTATGAAAAATATGAATTGTATCATTCGTATATTTATCACTATGTTGGTCACAATGCATTTCTCTAGATGATTCTGAATTTATGATTCATTGTTTCCTTTGATTACAGTATCACTCATGCTACTAATTATTAATTCAGATGTTTTTGGATTTTAATTTATCATGAATCATTATAGATCCATCATGTGATCATCCAATGGAGGCTAACACATGTGTAGGTTGTGATGGAATATGTAGGATTCATGTGGTATGGGTAATTTATTCCCCTTATCAAAACCTTTTTATAAATTAAATTGATGTTGACATGTTTTGATTGATTCTAGGGAACCAAATACTGTCGCCGAGTTCATCTTTGTTGATGGATCCCATTATAGGCCATTAAAACCCTAGTTTAAGGTAGGTGGTTTCTTATGTAGCATATTTTGGATAAACCACATGGATATGGTTTTGATAAATTATTTTACTAATTAAATGAAAATTTCTATTAATGGTTTATTGTTTGATGAAATCTACTTTTTTTAATATATGTGGTTTTCAATTTTTTGTAAAAAATAAAAATATTTTCGAATAATTTTGAAATGAATATCAGAATTTCGTTTCGAATAATTGGTTTGAAGAACACTATTTGGTAAATAGAGGACATGTGAATCCATTGTTTAATTTGGTGGAAGGTGTAGTAATATGCATCAACTTTTTTTGTGAGGTTCAATCATGGTGTGTTCCAATGCTCCTGAGGCTAGATGAACTAGATACTAGGTGAAAATTTTGGGGAGTATTGTTTATGGGGTGTACCTCTTCATTATATATTCAATTTATTTGTATATAATCTTGATTTTTTTGATTGTCTATATTTAGTTGATAGTTTCCTAGCTATGTTTTCATTGAATGATCCTTGGTGTTACGTAACCTATGATTTTAACTTTTATGATTTTATCTTGTATTGTGAAATGTTTGATATTATATTTGATGCTTACTTTTTATTGTATTGATGTAGCTTCTATGATATCATTAAATGAAATTTAGTGAAACTGTTTTAGCTAAATATATTTTAAAATATTGAAAAAGTTAAATTTAAGTTTTTTTCAAGGACATTGATTTAAAAAATATAAAATATTAATCATTCCATATTTTTTAATGTTTATCATGTTCATATTATTGTGTAGAGACATATTATGGAACACCATAGTGGTATCCTAGTTATCCAATTATATCATAGACGAATCATCCCTTCGATGGTGTATTGAAAATTTTACGTATTTAGACAAGTAGAATGTTAAGGCATTTTTGTGAGACATTGATGGTTCTACAACCTTTTTATATATTTCTAGCGGTGAGATGGTCAGATTTTACCCATTCTATCACATTGAGTAGTCATTTTCTATTTATATTCCTTTTGATGTAGGATTTTTATTTTGTATTTTTCAAACTACAATGGGATTTATCATTTACTAATTTCATATTTTAATAATGGATTATATTTATTTATTTCTTTATATCACATTGTAATACATATTTTTATGATATGTTTATGATTCATGTATGGAAAAAATGTTCACTCAAGTTCTTCATTTAATCACAAGAGTAAGTTCCCCTCCCATTGGCATTAGTAATTTGCTTTATGTATGTGGGAATTAAGGTGAGGAACCAATTTTAGATGTTATCTAGGTTGTGTTATCTATATATTTATATCATAGGGGGTTCATCCTCAAGTTTCTTCACCTTGGGATGTATGGTAGATTGCATATAGGTTTGTAATTGCATGATAGGTAGGATTCTATGAGTTCACAGTCATCACATTTTATGATAACACTAATGTTATCACTCTATATTGTTATCTATTTATCATTTTTGGAGTTCTTGATAACAATCATAATTTTATCATATGGATTTATAGTTTTAACTGAGATTATTCTATGGTCTGATAATTAAATTGTTTTTAGTGTGTTGTAGTATGCATCAGATAATTGATCAAATTTATCCATTAGAAGGTGATAGTAATTCTTATCAATGTAATACCTTAATATATTAATATCTTTTCAAGGATATCATATTGGTTGTTTATGGTATTGACCATTATGTACCATATGTATAGAACACAGTTTGTGAGCTTCCACCAGGAGGTGGAGGTGACATGGATTGATTGTCATAGTTTATTTGTGATAATCCACCATCAATTAATGGTATGAATTAATATAAAGAGGTAGAGGTAAATCTTGAAATTATATATATGATTTTTGAATTATTGGATAAAATTGAGTCTATTAAGGTAATGTGTGTGGCATTAAGACTTTAGGGTTATAGTAAGAGATGGTTTCATTCCATGGTATTCATAAATATAATTGTGGTTTGGGAATAGAATGGTTTCAAGAATATAATCATAAAATCGTATTTTCTATATATTTTTATGTGAGAGAGGTCACTTGAATTCATCTTCTTTTAGCATCAAGAGCATTCAGTGACAGGGTACAATAATTAGTTTTCTTTGTATTTTTTCTCAATAGGTTGTAAGGAAAGGAAATCTAAAAGCTGAATAGTACATATAGGGGTTGGGACCAAATATTAGATAATTGTAATTTTAATATATCTTTATATATCATCACATATGGAAGAAATAACTATTATTTATGAGATAAATATGGCAAGAATGGTTGGGTATTTTTCCCTTATATTTCACTCATTGGAAGATTAATTGGCACACATGGGGAGGAGAGGTGTTCCATGAAATTCACATGAGTGGTGGGAAGGTTTATCAAAGGTAGGATACATATTAACCTTCAGTGGAAGCTAGATTTTTCTCCAACAAGATATTATTCATTCATTTTCAAACATAGCCGATGTTTTTCCCTACTCCAGCAATGTTGTTTAAATTTTGTGGACATTATGTTAAGGTGAAATACTTCACTCATGCAATATTTATGCTTAAATATGGTCTAGTATTGTAAGATCCAAATTCTACTATATCATAGCCACAAGATTCAATGACTACATGAATCCTTCCATAATTCACATGAGTGAATTGCCTTCAAGAAAGAGATGTGTTTTTGATTGAGGAATATGTAGGTATATTGTTAGTTTGAGACATCCTATTTATTGTATCATAATTGTTGATTCCTTTATTTGGTATGGGTTCTTCCCAATAATTTATAATTTTCAATTTTTCTGATATGATTAAACTACCAATGAATGAGACATCCATTATTAAGGATATAGAAAAAACTCCTAGGGAGAAGAAATAGTAGGGGTTTCGATATCGAAATTGTTCACCATCAATAATTGATGCAACTCTAGTATATGGTTTCCCCATTATCAATATGGATCTATTTGAATTCATCAATAGGATGTATTGGATTTATTCTCACTATGATAACATTGTTCATTATCATCACTCTGCCTTTTTTGTTTTAGACGACAGGGGATCAAATGTATTTTATGGAGGGTGGATGTGATATGTGGTCAAGCATGAATTTATATCCCAAATATTAGGATGTTTTAGCCTATTATTTCACTATATCATGATTACGGTTCTCCAATTCATTAACATCACACTATTGTATATGAGTTTTCTTATGTTTTTATAGATTATTTCGTTGTTATTACTTTATATAGGAAGGTATATTATATGATTAATATGGTAAATGGTATGCATATGATTTTTAGACATTTATATCATATATAAATGATAGACATGAATGTTCTCACAATTCATTTAGATAACCTAATAATGAATGGTTTTGTTCTCCCTAGTGTTTCTACATGGGAATCATTTGTTCTATTTTACAAGAAGGTATAAGGTTTTCTATGATTGTGTGTGGATAATAGAATATTGGACTGGGTAATGGTTTTGAACAAGTATCCTTAACCACTCATTGATGATATTTAGTATCATTTAATTTGAGAAATATGGTTTTAACGAATTATATTTTTATAGGATATCATAATATCTTTGTTCAGTGGTCTGATATACCAACGAAAAATTTAATGATTATTCTTGACCATTATGAATATCTTGTTATACTATTTGGTATGAAAAACACTAATAAAACTTTATTTTAATTAATAGACAATATATTCCAGCAGTATCTCAAAAAATTAATTATACAAATCTTGGATGAAATTTTCATATATTTGAGGTCCAAGCATGTGCATGAGAAAAAAATTAGTATCGTTCAAGAAATATATATTATTAAATGTTTTATCGAATAATTCAAAAATACTATTTCTATATAAAAAATCAATTTTCATAGGGAACATTAATTTTTGGTATGGAATAATAGTTGATCCTGAGAATTTGGAGGATTTCATGTCATTGGATGATCCACATGATGTCTTTGAGATTCATTACATATGTGGTATTACTAAATAATATTAATGGATCATCGCACATTTTTCAATGATAAAAATACCACTGAATTATCAATCATAGAATGTGATGAAATTCATATGTTATGAAATGTGTTTGTATTCTTTTGACAAACTGAAATAATTTCTGATATTGGCTTATATTATGATTTTACTTGAGCCTCATTAGGGGTATGTGATTTTTTGTGATTCATTAGAAACTAGTTTGGGTTGTCTTCTGATATAGGATTATCATGTGGAGCATTACCACATTCACAATCTTTAAAACCATAAAATTTATCACCCTACTCATGAATTAAATATATTTGTAGTTAATAATATTCATAAATATTTTGGACACTACATTTTGGAGGGAGAGGTTAATGTTCATTATATCCAACATAGCATGAGTTTTATTTTTTATCATAAGGAAATTAATCATAGATAGTGGCATTGGGTGGAATACCATTATATGTTCGACAAAAAAAATCACATATACGTCCAGGATGTAGAAAGTCATTATAGATATAGAAATAAATAACCATATTATTTTATTATAGAATCGAAGTAAGAGTGTTTCATTAAGAGACAATTTTCTCATTTGAACATAGATAAATAAAAGGATGTTTTAATTATGGTTCTAACTAGAGTTTTGTCATCAAAATCTTTCCTTGAGTATATTCCGAATATTTAGACGATTTATGAATATATCAAAGAAATTTTATAAACCATATATGGTGGGGAGACCCAGTTTAATTTTTCTCTATTTATTGATAGTGTGGTCCATTTTGGAGATCTTTTTTTGTCCCAGCAATAGTAAAGAGCTCTATTATGTATTAATGTCATAGTTCATTAGGGTAAAATCATATATATACTAAAAATATGTAATAACAAATTTGATGGATATTCTAGTAGTCAGATATGAATCATGACACTTATAATTAGGGTCGCATTGTTACTCATTTAAACAGATAATGATGGGAATTTGATACATTTTTATATTGATTTAGTCTCCTGTGGTGCAGATTTAGAAAATGGAAGAGGTCTTCATAGACTAAAATATTTTATTAGAAAGGAATCTACTTTTTAGGAATTAAATGTATGTTGTAGTTGATTAGTGGGAAAATTAATCTAATTTCATTATGAAAAGGAACACCACTAAGGATGATGATTTGGGTTTGTAGTATTTTTATGATATATTGAGGTTACATGGGGCTTCATTAGAAATTATTTTGGAAGGGAATCATGGGATTACATCATGGATCTTGGGAAATCCTTATGCAGTGATGTGAACATAGTTGATGTAGATTATAGAATATCAATAATAGAAATATGGTAAGATGGATCATTTTTCTAAAATCCATGAGTACATGCTTTGTGCATGTGTAATGAATTTTTTTAGATCATTAGATATACTAATTGAAGAGAATTAGTTATCTTATATCTACAATGTTATTTCATGGATAATAATGGATTTTTTAAACACCCAAAATGGTTATCCATGCAGGTCACCTCTTTGTTGGGAATTTGTGGGGGATTCATCATTTTTGGTAATAAGTCTTGTTCAGGAGACATCTGTAGGGATTTTGGATATAAATTAGAATTTGGTTACTTGGTTGATTTGAGAGAAATGTTATATAGATCAACAACATATTCTTTTGGAGTTTCTAATATGTGACTTGGATTTCATGAAAACCTATCCTATGCTAGTTAAAATTAGATTATGCAACATCAAAGGATGGGTTTGAAATATGTTATACCATTTTATGTCTCTGAAGACCTATATAGGTAACTTTTCATGTTATTATCTTGGGACATGGGATAACATATCATATTCTCAACATACAAGGAAGAGAGATTCTTTGATGATGGAGAAGTGGCCACACCTGTTAAAAAGGCTTCATTCCTCCCCATGAATTATCAGGGATGGAATTTCACTTGGTGGGGAGTTTGTAACATGTTATTACCATATTTTTGGTATTTCATTATCATTATATAATTTACACATCATTTGGATTAGTCATGGCACTCCAAAGTGTAGATATAATTGTTTTTGAAATGAAAAAACATTTTGGGATTTATTATTTTTGTAATTAATAGAGTCTGGGTATAAATTTGTAATTACGTTGTGGGGTTCTCCCTATGATCAGACAACATTTAGGGTAGTTTTAATTTTCTATGGAATGATAGAATTTTCTAATTCTACATGATATATAAGTGTCATGTATACATGAGAAGTAATTTATACCTTATAAAAAGAATGATTCTGGTAAATAATGTTAAATGATCACAAAACATTTACTTGGTTCATGTCATGTAATGGTTAAACATGGGTTTTTATAATTAGGAAACATAATTTTATATATTTTCATTACGTATGGATTACATGATCTTTAATTCCAATAAATACCATATAAATATCATGTATTGATCTTTTTGGGCACCGAATGATTGATTTCATATTTCATTTGACTGATGGATCTTTTTCCCTCAACCTAATTGCTCTGAGGGGTAATTTTAGAGAGGTATTACCCATACAAGTTATTTCATTTAGTGGATGTTCTTTCATTCCACTATGGTGTTTTTATATGGGTGAATAGACATTTATTCTTCTTTTTTGACTCTTATCATATGATATTCATTGTGTTTTATTAATGAATCTGTTGATCGTTAGTGAAATTTTATCTTCATTCATTCTAGATTTGGATTTTTTTTCTTTC
Organism: Viscum album; assembly: GCA_963277665.1. Classification (NCBI taxonomy): domain Eukaryota; kingdom Viridiplantae; phylum Streptophyta; class Magnoliopsida; order Santalales; family Viscaceae; genus Viscum; species Viscum album. Next base: position 69,619,307 of record OY728128.1, read on the forward strand.
TCTAATGGGTACCCATTATGTTGGATATAATGTGGTTTTCATGTTTCATGAGTTATGTTCCTGTTAATCCTATTAACTGACACTTCTTCTAAATTTAATTTATTTTGAGAAGTATGAATTTGTACTAAGGCCTTCGAGGTTGTTGTTGAATTAATTTTTTTTATGGATATGGTAGCGGGTGTGTATGACCCTTGTGTTCAGAAAGTTTTTTTATTTAACCAGTGCTAGATGAACATCATTATACTTGTTTGATAATTTTTTTATTAATAAAATGAATATATTTATATACGGATTTTGGTGTCGGTGGAATTTGAATTTTAGATAAAACAAGGGTTTTCATATATTTTCATAAAAATAAAAATTATTTTTACATCATTGAAAAATATATTGCGAAAATGGTTATCGATTTTTTTTGAAAAAAATAAATATTAAAATAGGCCACATGGGTATCCTGAGGTACCTATGAGGACGATTTCTTTATAGGCCGTTGCCATTTGATTGGGGGTTAAATTATGCAGTGTTTCTAAGCTCTATATGACTATTTCTCTAGGGACTTGGTAGAATATCTTATGGGAGGGAGGTAAACAATCTTGGGTGTTATATTTATTTATATATTCAATGTATATATATATTTATATATAAGCATGATGTGCTCAATTATCATTGATTATGTCATGACCCTTCATCCTGGCTCGTGTCGTGACTACCCCAAGCTTGCCTTCAATAGGCTATGGGCTGGCGACTAGCACAAAAGGCATAAATCCCTATAATAATGGAAGGCATTGCCTTTATAAAAGTAAAAAACACAACATAGTATGCATGTGAAGTAAGCACTAAGTAAAATTGGGAACAAAAGTAAGTGATGGTAAGTAAATTGGCCAGTATACAAACCCAACTGAAAGTACAGTATAACTGAGAAAGAAAGTACAACAGCCATAATGTAAAGAAGAAACCATTGAGTCATCCTCTTGGAATCCCACCTGATGGGTTGGTACATATAGTCTCATCAGTACCTCCGTTCTGTCCGTCCTCTCTGTGTATGACCCGCCAGGTGGTCCACCTCCTGATACCGTCATGCTCCTCAAGACTCAACCACAATCAGTGTTTTCCGTCTTCTACAACCAACACAATGTTGTGCAAGCATTGCCTATGCAGGGGTGAGTATAACGATAATCAGTAGAGACCCTGAGACCCCCGAAGGTCTCCCAGAATACACGAAGGATAAACCACAAATAAAAGATACAAACATGAAATATATACAAGCTCTACTTAGGTATACAACCATACATATACTTAAGTCATCAATCTCAGTTCGGCTCCAATTTCCAAGACCAAGCACAATCTTGTCCACACAGGAAAGAAATCAATCACATTAGTGATAATGATTTGAAAGACAAGACTCATCTCAACAGGTATACTACTCACGATGTGGGGTGGAGATGATTAGATGTAGCCTTTGAATCATCTCCTCTACCGAACCCACATAGGATCCATGTATAGAAGTCGTCGCTGCCAAACACACGTACGATCCAAGTATAGTAACCATCGCTGTCGAACCCATGTAGGATCCAAGTACAGTCGTCATCACTACCGAACCCACGGAGGATCCAAGTACAGTCTTCCTCGCTGTCGAACCCACATAAGATCCATGTACAACTGTCATTGTTGTCGAAACCACGGAGGATCCCAGCACAATAGTCGTCATAGTCCCAGCCAGCATTATGGTTCCTGAACACACCACGCTTGATTATGGGAGGGTCCGCTCCTCGAGCCATGGGGGCCGATACATCAACGATCATGAAGTTCCGAGTTGATGTATCCTGAAGTTCTGTCTCGTTAAAAGGAACTCAACGCGATAGGCATCGTGTCAATCAGACGCCCGGTCTGAGAGATATTGGTTTTTCTATTCCATGGGCTCAGTTGGAAATATGCTTGTTCCTAACCCGGTCTTTTACCAATGTTTTCCAAAACTCACTTACATTATCTCAAAAGGACAGCCTCGTCGAAAGGATCCCAGTACCGCAGATGACACATCGATCGGATGCGTGGTCTTTATGTTATTCATGTTTAAGTGAATAACGGGCCCGACTAGTTATGCCCAGTGGGCTGGCGGGTCGGGTCACCCAATTTTGCCATGTCCGACATGGTAGGGGTGTTGAACCAGCTTGAAGATTCGCACGGCCCAGCCTGAGGGGCACGGCCTGGCCGGATGAGGGCGTGGCCTGTCCTAAAGTAGCGTGGCCCGGCTAGCCCGATAAGTAGGCCGAGCGGCTTGGCCCGGAGGATGACCGTTCCGAGGGGGGGCCTCCTGCACGAACCGGCGGTGCCAAGTTGTGCCACCCTCCCTAACCGGCAGGTTGGAGCTGGCTGGCCTTCTGGCACAAGCGGCCCCCACGCGCGGGCTGCGACTCATCCTGCGCGACACCGTCATTGCCCCTCGTCTTTGCTCCACCCAGCCCACCGACGGGACGGCCGGTCCTTCCACCGAAGCGGCCGGCGAAGCGGGCCATGGTTCCTTCCTCACAGCTGGCGTGACGCCACAGGCTTCCTTCACTGTGGCCTACCCTAGCTGTGGCACCACATTCTCTGCACGGTGCGACAGCGCCGTGCTTCCTCCATCGTGTCCATCTTGGTTGTGGATTTTTTTTCGTGTGTGACGGAGACCCTTGCGCCGCTGGCATCCTCTGTGTTACACTTCTGGTCTCCGATTACAAAAAAAAATAAACAAGATCAAACGGAGGGTTGTCGGGCCGTGTTCATTCATCCCACACCCTCCGTCTTAAGCGATAGCAATAGGCTGAGACAATCAAAGATATACTACGACAAACGAGGAACAATTTTAATCCATAAAAAATAGAAGATAATCCCCTACCTCGATAATTGACATCACACGTCGGGTGTCGCAGAAGACGGCATCCCTGGGAGAGGATTCATGGACGACGTCAGAGTGCGTCTGAGGAGGAAGTGGCGTCTCCTAACATGTTGCGTAGAAGAGAAAGAAAAGTGAATCATCGTTCTTCATGGAACCAGCATTCTTTGTCGAAGAAGAGGTCGTTCTTCATCGGAGAAGAAAACTATTATCTCAAGAGGTCTCTCCCTTCACACAATGAAATCCCCCCCAAAATAAAATAATAAGCTACTCCTATTATTTTATTTACACAAGCCATTTAAAATTCCAACATTCAAACACTTAATTAATAAATTGGATGATTCAATTTAATAATTAAGGCCTTGTTTTGAATTAATGTTAGAGTAGTCAACATTATAGAAGTGAGTTTAATGGGATTTTATGAGAGTTATGGTAAGTTCTAGGGTTTAGGTCACGTGTGGGCCCCACCCCACAAATATCTTTTCAGGGGAGGTTTTGTGAGTGTGGGCCCCACCTCTAACTCCCCTTTGGAAGATATAACCACCATCCTTAAAATAAAATTGTGCTACACAAATTTTATTTATTTTAAACTAATTTACCAAATATTAATTCTCAACCCGCTTAAAACGAAACTGTGGTAAGGGTCCCCATAGAAAATTACTGGCACTACGAGTTCCTTGGTGCCCTTTGATTTCAATTCCAAGCACCGGTTCAAAATATAGAAAAACTCGCTCGTTCGTTCACTAAACATACCCGAGATAAACATTGGAAATTGATTCCGGACAGACCGGCTCTCGGAATAATGTACCGTCAGAAGGCATAGACTCTTAAAATTCCAAATTATTTAAGAAAAAATTTCCTTGAAATTTCCAGGTCTTTACATTACTCCCACCTCGGGTATTTACATCCTCAAAAAGCTACTACATTAAATAGGGAACCAAATGAGTGTACTGAGCATGCATCTGAGCCTCCCACTCCCATGTGATTTCCTAGATGTTCCCGTGCTGCCAACGAATGCACACTAGAGGAATCAGCCATCCACGTAGGACTCTCTCCTGTCGATCCTCAATCTCCACTGGGACCTCTATGAATGTCGCCCAGTCATCGATGAATAGCTCCCCATGATCGATGATTTGTGATGTGTCATGTGCGTATCTCCACATCTGAGATACGTGGAAGACATCATGCACCCAGTGCAACTGAGGTGGAAGGGCCAGGCGGTAAGCCTTCTCGATATCCCTACTGAGTACCTTGAATGGTCCGATGAAGCGTAGAGATAACTCGATGCCCCATCCAAATCTCCGTAATCCACGTCGAGGTGAGACCTGTAAGAAAACGTGGTATCCATCCTCTAACTCCGGTGGTATCCATCTCCTATCAGCATAGGACTTTTGTCTTCTCTATGCAGTTGGCATCTGCTCCTGTATGACCTTCACCTTCTCCATCACAGCCTGGACCATATCTGGTCCTACATGTGCTGACTCCCCAGGGTCAGTCCAGCATAGAGGTGATCTGCAAGGTCGGCCGTATAGTGCCTCATATAGTGTCATACCATTGGTGGAGTGGTAGCTGTTGTTGTACCCAAAATCCCCCAAAGGTAGGTAATCCTCCCAGCTGCGACCAATGTCAAGGACACATGCACATAGCATGTCCTCAAATGTCTAAATGGGCCTCTCGATCTGGCCATCAATCTGAGGATGAATGGAAGTTCTAATGCATAGTTGCGTCCCAAATGCCTCCTCCAACCCCATCCAATGCCGAGAAGTAAAGAGAACGTCTCAATCAGAGAAGATAGATGATGGAACACCATGAATCCATACGATCTCATGAACGTAGAGGCATCCCAAACTCTCTACTGAGCCCTGCTCTCTGATCGGAAGGAAGTGGGTCGACTTGGTGAGTCGGTCGACGATCACCCAGATAGAGTCGTGTCCTCTGTATGTACATTGAAGCCCCATCACGAAATCCATGGATATCCCATCCCACTCCCACTCTGGGACCGATAAGGGCTGTACCAAGCCTGCTGGAACCTGGTGCTCCACCTTCACTTGCTAGAAATTGAGGAATCGTGAAATGAACTCTGCTACAGCTTTCTTTATGCCCGGCCACCAGTACTATCCTCTAAGGTCCTGATACATCTTTTCCAATCTTGTGTGTACCACTATAGGGGAAGTGTGAGACTCTCTCATCACATCCTATTATAGTGAAACTGGTACCATGTTATGTCCCCTAAAGATGATGATGTGTTCTCCTCCTTCAGAAAATCCATCAGGCGAATACCTTGTGGAAATCTGAGCAGGTCACGTCTCACAGTCAATGTCACCACGTTGTGCCTCTCTCATCCGCTGAAGTAGTGGAGGAGTGACTGTGATGGACTATAGAAATCATGTCCCATATCTATCCATGAAGGATATCTGTAAAGCAACTAACTGATTTCTCACCTCTCTAAGTAGTTGAATGCCCGATCTCCTGCTGAGTGAATCAGCTACTACGTTACCCTTCCTAAGAGTATAGACTATCTCAAAGTCATAGTCTTGGAGGAACTCGATCCATGGACGATGTCATAGGTTTAGGTCCTTCTGCGAGAAAATGTACCTGAGACTCTGGTGGTCAGAGTGGAATGTAAAGCGCTTGCCTATTAGATATTGTCGCCACATCTTCAGGGTGAATACCACATTTGCTAACTCCAGGCCATGGGCAGCGTAGTTCTGCTCGTGTTGTCTCAACTGTCATGAACCGTAGGTGATCACTTCCCGCTCCAGCATCAGGACACACCCATGTTTGGTCCCTGATGCGTCGTAGTAAACCATGTACCCAACGCCCTCCTCCAGTAGCCTTAAGATTGGGCACACTGGTCAATCTATGTCTCAACTCCTGGAAGCTCTGCTAGCATCTATCAGACCACACGAAGGGTTTCCCCTTCTTCGTCAATTCTTATTGTGGTGGTGCAACTCTGTATAAGTCTTGCACAAATCATTGGTAGCACCCAGCAAGACCTAGGAAACTTCGTACCTCCATCACGCTCCTGGGTGGCTCCCAAGAAAGTATTGTCTCTCTCATCGTAGTATCCACCACAACTCCTGCCTCTAAGATGACATTCCCCATGAAGTGAACCTCTCAAATAAAAAACTTGAACATCGAGTGTATACCCTAAAGGTGGTGCTCTCAGAGTGTATCCATTAAAACCCACAAATGTTAGGCGTGCACCTCCTCAGTGGTTGAGTAGATCAATATTTCATCGATGAAGACTATGATAAACAAATTGAGGTAAGGATGGAATATCTTGATCATGAGACTCATGAACACTGCTGGTACGTTGGTTACGCCGAAGGGCATAACCATGAACTCATAATGGCCATACTGACACCTGGAGGCCGTCTTCTGCAAATCCTCATCTCGAACTCTGAGCTGATGATAGCCTGACCTGAGGTCTATCTTCGAGAACCATCGTGCTCCCATGATTTGATCAAAGAGGTCATCAATAATAAGGAGTGGATACATGTTCTCTAAGGTCACCTGATTCAGGTGACGACAGTCGAAATACAATTGTAAGCTCCCATCTGCCTTTTTGGAGAATAAAATCATAGAATCCCAGGGTGAAACACTGGGTCCAATGAAGCCCTTTCCCTGCATGTCTTCCAGTTGTACCCGCAGCTCACGAAACTCGGTGGAAGCCATCCGATATGCTGGAGTAGATATCTGTTCTATCCCGGGGTACATGTCAATGTAGAAATCTACCTCTCTATGAGGAGGTAGTCCTGGAACATTGTTAGGAAAAATGTCAGTATACTGATCCACCACAACAGGAAAACTCGGTCACTGAACATCAACCGCTCCTTGGATGAGACATGCCAACTGATGTGTGATTGGATTCCCTCTCATCTTCATAAGTCCATCATGTGCTTCAAAGGCTCCATTTTTACCGGGGATGGTGAAACTACTCCCAACTTTTCGAACACACCACACTTTGTGCCTAATATTGTAAATCTGGGCATGGACCATAGATAACCAATCCATACCCAAGATGACGTCGTAAGGCCTCAGTGCCGCTAAAAGTAGATCCCAACTGATGATCTCGCCTCCTAGAGTAAGCTCACACTGCCTGCACCAATGCGTAATCATCTAGTCTGCTCTTGTAGGAGTCTCTAGCCGTAAGGATCATGCCAACAGCTCCATCGAAATCTCCGATCTCTGAACAAGAGAAGTGGAAATAAAATAATGACTCACTGTTGTGTCTATAAGAACTGCAGTAATGGTGGAGTAGACACAGATAGTACTTTGAATCATCTCAGGTGAGTTGTTGTCGTTGGCCTCGACTGCCTGGAGCTAAGCCTGCCCATGTCTTCCATCTCCCTGTGATCGGGGTGGTCCTCCTAGTAGTGGTGGTGGTAGAGCCTCGAAGCGCCGTCCACCACTCGCTGCTTGCCCAGCTCCTCTGACTCATCTGCCTGCTCCATTCTGACCACCATGGTCGATCCTCTGCCTCTGCCTGGGAGGTCCCTCCACTGTCTGCTGCTCTTCAGCATGGCAGTTCAGGCAGTCATGAGCCATGTGGCCCTGCCTACCGAATGCATATCACTGCCTTCCCCTTGTATGGATGGCTCAGCTTCGTGTTCCCCACACACCCGAACCAGTATCCTGAGGTCACCCACCTGATGATCTGGTCTTCTTGGACCTCTGTGTAAACTGTCCACTATCAGATGCAGATGCCTCTGCTACATGTTTCCCTACCGTGGGTCTGGCTGTTGGCATCATATTAGCAAGAAAGTTCTCCACAGGAAGGGCTCGCTTCAGTACTCCTTCCTGCATCAGAATGCTGAAGGAGACAATTGAATCCCTGATCTCCTGCCTCAGTCCCTACTCGAATGTCTGGTCCCAGAATAATGGGTCCTGTAGCATGTCCGTGGAGTAGCTCGAGAGGTCGGTAAATCTCGCAGAGTACTAGACTACTGTTATGCTTCACTTCTGCAGATGTAGTAACTCCCGGATGCTCACCGCACAGAGGGTGGCCGGAACAAACACCAAGCGGAAGAGGCTATCAATGTCTGTCCAAAGTAGTGATGCTTTGTCGTGCACCTGGAGCATCCGGCTCCACCATCCACCTACTGCTGCGTGTAGTAGACTCACGGAAAGGATCACCATATGGTCGGATGGTGTCCCTACCAATCTGAAGACTCTGACGATAGCCTCAATCCAATCCTCGGCGGCCTGAGGGTCCATCTCTCAACAGAACCTGGGTGACCTCTCTTGCTGAAACTCTTGCAACGCACCCAGGAAGCTTCCACTCTCTGCTTTTGGGACTAGTGTTATCGGTGGCTCAGCGGGTAGTTGTACCTCTTGTTCCTCCACTGTAATGGGGCCTTGCACCGAGGCCTCGTCACTCTGTGGGCAGCCATCTCACATGTAGCTCGGAACCCTAGCTGGATGCCTTCATGGGGCCATACTGAAAATGAATAGGTGTGCCACGGTCAAATAGTATACCTGTTGAGATGACATAATGTAATCACAAAGAAAATATTTTAAACACCCATGAAATCAGTTTTTTCGAGCACTGAGTCAGAAATTAGAAGTCTGGGTCTTGGTGTATGGATATGTCGGCCGCCGCACCAAAACTAGACTCCCGGGACTGATACCCACACTCAATACTCCAAACACTATTTCATCGCAAAGAAGAAAGTATCAGAGTCCTTTGTTCTGTGGTAGAACCGACTCCTCGGATACAAATTTTTCATGACCCATCCTCAGGACCAGTGCCGTGACATCCCCAAACCCACCTTCCTTAGGCCAGGGGCTGGAAACTAGCACCATAGGTATAAATCCCTATAAAAAGGAAAGGCATTGCCTTTATAAAAGTAAACAAGCACAATAGAGTACGCATGTTAAGTAATCACTATGTAAAATTGAGTACAAAAGTAAGTGCTGGTAATTAAATGGACCACTATACAAACCCAACTGAAAGTACAGTACAACTGAGAAAGAAAGTACAACAGCTGTATAGTAAAGCAGTAACCTCTAAGTCGTCCTCCCGGAATCCCACCGGAAGGGTGGGTATAGATAGACTCGTCGGTACCTTGGGTCCGTCCGTCCACTCCGTGTATGTCCCACCATTGTTCCACCTCCGGATACCGTCCAACTCCACAAGCCTCAGCCACGATCAGTTCTATCCATCGTCTGCAACCAACACAACATAGTGTGGGCATTTCCCGTGCAGGGGTGAGTATAATGATACTCAGTAGGGACCCTGAGACCCCCGAATTTCTCTCAGAATCTACGAAGGTAAAACAAAAAGGAAATATACAATCCCGAATTATCAACCATCTCTAATTAGGTAAATGACCATACACATATCTAAGTCATCAATCTCAGTTCGGCTCTAATTTCTGAGCCCAAGCACAATCCGGTCCACACAAGAAAGAAGTCAATCACATTAATGATAATGATTAGAAAGACAAGACTCATCTCACATAGGTATACTACTCACAAAGTGGGATGGAGATGATTATATGTAGCCTCCGAATCATCTCCGAGACCAAACCCATATAGGATACAAGCACAACAGTCATCGTTGTCGAACCCACATAGGATCCAAATATAGTAACCATCGATGTCGAACCCACGTAAGATCCAAGTACAGTTGTCATCGCTTCTGAAGCCACCACTACTAGAAATATGGTCTTTTGAGACCCTTAACCTATAGCGACCCCCATTGGCGGTCTCTATAGGTTAACAATAGAGACCGCCAATGGCGTTCGCTACATTTACCTAAAAAAGGGGGCTTCCGCGCCCCCTCCTCTCGCGAAGCGCTCCCCCACCCCCCGAATTCCCCCCTCCTATGGCTCGTGCCCTCCACATCGCCTGCGCCCTCCCAGACGCCGCGCGCCCTCCCCGTCGCCCCCCCTCCCCGCCACCCCGCCCTCCCTGCCACCCCGCCCTCCGCCGGCCCGCCCTCCGACGCCCCGCCCTCCGCCAGCCCGCCCTCCACAGGCCCGCCCTCCGCCGGCCCTCCCTACGCCGCCCCGCCCTCCGCTGCCCCGCCCTCTGCCGCCCCGCCCTCCGGTCGGCCGTCCTCCGCCGGCCCCGCCCTCCTCCGGCCCTACCCTCCGCAGGCCACCCTCTTTCCGCCCTCCAGCCGCCCTCCACCCTCTGGCCGCCCTCCGACCTCCCTCCGCCCTCTGGTCGCCCTCCGGCTGCCCTCCGTCGGCCCCACCCACCTCCGGTCGACCTCCGGCCACCCTTCGCCCTCCGGCTGCGGCCGCCCTCCACCCTACGGCCGCCCTGCGGCTTCCCTCTACCCTCGGGCCTCCCACCCCTGACTCTGGCAGCCCGACAGCCCTCGGGCAGCCCTCCGGCAGCCCTCTGGCCGCCCTCTGGCCTTTGGCCTATAGCCCCTCTGGCCTCTGACCTCCACCCTCATCCCTTCTCCCCCTCGTCCCTCCCCCCAGCACCCAGAACACCCCCGCACCCCACCAACCCCCATCCCCTTCCTCTTGGTCCCCTCTCTCTCTGCACTAGCTCCGGCTCCGGCTCCCCACCGCTGCCTCTCCTCTCGCAGCACCGCCTTCGGCTCCCCTCCCTTCCAGGTTTGTAGCGCAATCAGGTATGACATGGGATTTCACTTACATTATTATTTTATAAATGGTTCACAAACAATTAATTAGTATTTATTTTAAATATATTTGATATGAAAAATGAAAATGTAATAATTCTTGTGTAAATGTTTGTTATAGGGATCTTATTACGGATAAGAGTTGGATTGATCTTCCAAATCGAACGTCTAGAGAGTATTTCAATGTCATTATGGAGTTTATTGACTTCACCAGAGGATTTGAAAGTGACTATATTAGATGTCCATGTAGAAAATGTGCTAACATATATAAATTCACACGACATACTGTGAGGGAGCACCTATTCTTTAATGGATTTCTGAGAAATTATAAGACTTGGACTTGTCATGGAGAAGAATATGTTCGTTGTGAAAATACGGATATAATTCGGATGGATGTTGATGCAAGGATAATGATCCAATGCATGAAATGCTTACTGAAATGGTACGTGGGTTGGATCCTGAAGGCATTTACATCCAGAATCCTTAGACCGGTGAGATAAATCTTCGCTCTGGTGCAGATCGTGATTCGAGGAGTTTTTATGAAGCAATTGATGATGCAAACACAGAATTATATCCTGGTTGTACTTCTTTCAATAAATTGTCATTTATCGTGGAGTTGTTGCATTTGAAGACTTTAAATCATTGGTCAGACACATCATTCGACATGTTGTTGGTGTTATTGAAAAAGGTTCTTCCTGTCGACGCTAAGATTCCCAAATGAATTACCATGCTCGTAAGCTAACATAGAACATAGGTTTTACATATGAGACCATAGATGCATGTGCAAACAATTGTATGTTGTTTAGAAAAGAAACTGCCTATTTGGAAATTTGTATGGTTTGTGGTGCTTCCAGGTGGAAAGAGAACAAGGGAAATCAGACTCATCAAAGTCAGATTGTGATACAGGGGAAACTGATTGCTGTAAAGAAAATGCATTGCTTTACCCTTAAACCAAGGTTGAAAAGATTTTTTATGTCATCTAAAGTTTCTAATTTAATGAGATGGCATGCAGAAAGAGTTCATGAAAGTGATATGTTAACCCACCCTGCAGACTCTCATGCGTGGAAGGATTTTGATAAGAGACATCCCGACTTTTCCAAAGATGTTCGTAATGTCTGATTGGTATTGGCAGTAGATGGTTTCAATCCATTCAAGTCTATAGTTGGTGAAACTCATAACACATGGCCCGTGGTGTTGGTTCCATATAATCTTCCTCCGTGGCTTTGTATGGAGTAACAATTTATATTACATTCCACTTTTATTGATGGACCTAAAAGTCCGGGGGATAAGAATGTTGTTTACCTTTAGCCATTGATTGATGAGTTGAATGAATTTTGGGGTGATGGTGTGATGACTTATGACTGTGAAACGAATGAAATGTTCAAATTGCAGGCTGCTTTATTGTGGACAATCAATGACTTCCAGCTTATGCAAATTTATCTGGCTGGAGTACGAAAGGGGAATTTTTTTCCCTTGTTGCAACAAATGTAAATAATCTGTATGGGTTAATCATTCCAAAAAATGGGCATACATGGGTCACATACATTTTCTCCCACCTCAGCACATGTTCAGAATGGGCAGGGTGGCATTTGATGGTTCTAGAGAGTTCAGCCCAGCACCAAGATCATGACATGAGTCGAAATGTTATCGCATATTGAGGAAGAAAACATCCGCATGGTATATGAAATTCAGGATTTGGTGGCCCCTCTGGTACGTAATATTCGAACTACGGGTAGGCAGAGCAGTCACAATTGGAAATAGAAAAGTATTTTTTATAGTCTTTATTGGAAAACTAACATGCTAAGGCTTAATATGGATGTCATGCACATTGAAAAAAATGTTTTTGAAAACATATTGTGGACCATTTACGTGTCAGTGAGAAATCAAAGGACCATGTTAATGCACGCCATGAGTTGGAAGAAATGGGTTTAAGGAAACAGTTGCATTTACAGTTAGCTGAGGGAATCAAGGCATATATACATGCTGCACAGTATACGATGACATTGCAAGGGTTTAAAAGTCATGACAATAACATACTACTTCAGTAGTTGAATCCAATCGCAATTTTTGATTGTTTATCCCCCAATGTTGTTCAACCGTTGATTGAGATGAGTAATTTTTTTAGACATCTTTTTTTAAGAAATCAACGAATGAGTGATTTAAAAGGTTTACTGGACTGAATTGTACTTACTCTTTGTCACATTGAGAAACTATTTCCCACCTCATTTTTCGATGTTATGGTCTATTTGACAGTGCACATAACTGATGAAGTAATGGCTGCTGGTCCAGTGCAATTCAGGTGGATGTATCCTATTGAGCGGTATTGGAGTACATTGCCACGATTTGTACGCAACATAGCTCGTCTGGAGGCATCAATAGCCAATGGTTATTTGATGGATGAGTGTACTAATTTTTGTGCAGAATATCTTACGGATGTTGAAACAAAATTAGATAAGCCCTCTCAGATTCAGGATGGTCCAGTTGGATAAGGAACCACATATGATATGGAAAACATCGAGTGGATACAAGCGCATCGACATATCTTGTTCAATACTCCATCAGTTGCACTATTAATGCAGTAAGTATCTTATCACTTTTATTCTTTAACTTTTACATGTTTTGTTTTCATAATTTGATCATTTAAACATTGCTTTTTCATTTTCAGAAAACACATTAATGAGATAAAAGAAGAGATGCATCGTGCGACTGAGTTGCAAATTCAACAGTCTCATTACGCATCATTTCATGATTGGTTCAAGGATTATGTACATATAAATTGATTTTCATTATGAGTGAAGTATTATAATAATTTCTTTCATCATATATCATTAATGAATTCTATGAATTATATTGGTTCAGAAGCTGAGGGAGTTAGGGGACCCCACGCTAACTGAATAATTTATCCAACTGGCTGAGGGTCCATCTATAACAGCTCGTCGTTATAAATCTATAGATGCTAATGGTTTTCGATTTTTCATTAAAGATGTTGACGACAAATGAGAAACACAAAACAGTGGCATCGGTTGTCCATTTGTCAATTCTGGTTATTGCTAAGGTGAATTGATAGACATCATTGAAGTTGTATACACACTCGAGTTGAAGTAGATATTGTTAAATTGTAATTGGGTTGATCCAGTGCGTGGATGTAAAGTCGATCAATATCATTTTTCATTAGTGAATTTTAACTATACGTTATACAGAAATGAATGAGTTGATAATGAACCTTTCATTTTAACATCAAAATCAGAACAAGTATTCTTCGTTACTTTGCCTTTGAATCCAAGTTGGAAAGTTGTTGTCAAAATGTCTCAGCGAGGAGTGTTTGTATTTGAACAAGATGAACCCGAGACTGTTCCTTTTGTTTCCCAACAGCTTGTTCAACATACCGTAGTTCAATGTGAAGAAGATATTTATTGGGTCAGAGCGGGTGTTAATGGAGAAACGGTCGATTTTCATGCTAAATGAAAGGTATAATTGTTTTCCCACTATTTAGCCTAAGATATCATAAATTATCTAAACATTATATAAATCCTTGTATGTTTTAATCCTCACTTTTGGAAGTTTATTCAGTTATAAATATTTAGGGTGATTTAACTCATGTTATATTGATGTTATTGTCGGTGTATTTTCTCATTAAGGTATTCTTCATTTGATTCATGTGCTGTTTGAATTTTTATTAATTCAATTTGAAATTTGGATATGCATTTATTAGTTTTGTACATAATTTTTATATCTATTTTGTGTACTGTCTGATTTTTTAAAATTCATTCATAACTAATTATTCAATCCCTTTTTGTTTGATTAACAACTGTACAAGTTTTTTTTTAAACAATCCAATTTATCATTTGGTCACTTTGGATAGTCCCCATACTAATGTTTTCCATGACTGCAGGCATGTCAGGGGAAGAGGCAGAAGATCCACATCATCCATCTGAGGCATCTACATCTCAGGGTCAAGGTATGTTGGAATTTCATTGTCTCTATTTTTTATGTAATTAATAAACATATATATATATATATAACATCTGTCATTTGTATATAAAATTGTTTTCAATGGGATCAAACTCGACTGCTTCTTCCTCTCGCGGGAGAGGCCCCGGTCGTGGCATATTATCATGGAATTACGACAAGACTTTTGATGTTTCATTTGATGATGTATTTCATCCTGTGGGATGGAATGCCCCTGCATTTATTCGTCGGTTGGGTCATATCATACGTGATCCACATCGATTTCCATTGACCAGGCATGATGGGGCTTCTATCCCTCAGGACACATTAGATCGTCTTTGGAGGGAGGTTTGGGTAAGAAGTTCATTTTACGTTATTCCCTAAGTATAAACAATAATAACATATGTGATTTTTTCTTTAATATCATAATGTGAAAGTATGTCCTGATGAGTTTCGGCCAGTGTGTATGACCAAATGCCATAAGATTTGGAATGACTATAAAGGCAAAGTCAAGAGGGACCACTGGGTACCAAATGTGGGTGCCCCAGACATTCTGGAAAAAGTCCCGAGAGGTGTCCTCCAGGCTCAGTGGCGTGATTTAGTTGCATATTGGTCTACTGAGGGTGTTGCGGTTTGTATATTTATTTTGGTATATATATTTTCAAGAATGTGTGATTTGTTTGATATTTGAATGAATTGAATGTTGGAGGTGTCTACACGCCATTCTGAGAATCGATCGTTGCAGGGACCACCTCACAGGCTCGGGACTCATCACGTGTCTCAGATCCGACATGAGGTATTTATTATTCATTTTTTATTTTTTTTAATTAATACGGTTTTGTGTTTATATTCTATTCATATATATTTGCAGGAGAAAGGTGCACCAACTGATAAAATGTCAGTGTGGATGAGGACTCGTGATCGCAATGATCCAGAGGCTACAGCATTGATAGTAAGTGCTTGTAATCATTACCAATACTTAAATAAAATATGTATATTAATATATGTATATATATTTAAATATTTCATAGGATCAATATGAAGTTGAATTAGAACATTTTCCAGAGGACCAGCTACAGCTTCCCATGCGAAGGGATAAGATCTTTAATCGCATCATTGGTCAGGACGGGCATGGATATTGTTTGAACAATGGAACAGGGAATCCACGTTCTGTAGTGTCACGCACTGTGGATGTCGGTACTGCTATTTCTCAGATGACACATCAGTTGTCAGAGTTCGAGGCACGACTGCAGGCTTCCAAGGAGTCAAATGCGCAATTGGCTGCTGAGGTTAGAGCAATGCGGGAATATGTGCGTCCAGGTGGTGCATGGGATCAAATGACGCAGGTTTATACTGTATTTATTTATTTAATTTAAATTATTTTAGTTATGAAAATATTCATAATGTTTATTTTTTGTAGTCCCATGGCCCACCCGATGAAAGTCAGTGATGAACACGCATGACGCATCATATTCACGAGGTGTGTTTCATCTTTTAATGGTGGGGTTGTTATTGATATTTATGTTGGGTTTCTAGTGATTTTTTTTGATTTGGGGGTATCATGTGTGTTTTGGCCTCATGCAATGTTTGTGTGCACGAATTGAAGTAACCATGAAACTGATTATTGATTTGGATATTTTTTGTTCATTTAATTTTCAATGTTTATAATTTCATGTTCTGTAATGTTTTTGAAAAAAAATACGTGATTCCTAATATATATAATTAAACATGTATTTAATGAATGAGCTGAGTTCACTATTTGTAGTCCCCATCCTACCCCCGACATCCCTCCCCGCACTATGGACTGCCCCCCCCCCCGCACCCCGGACAAGCCCCCCCCCCCCCCCCACCACAGACATCCCCCCCCACACCCCAGACAACCCTCCCCCGCACTCCGGACAGCCCTCCCCGCACCCGTGACAGCCCTCCCACACCACGGACAGCCTTCCCCGCACTCAGGACAGCCCTCCCCGCACCCCGGACATCCCTCCCCTCACTCCGGATAGCCCTCCCCGCACCCCGGACAAGCCCCCCCCCCCCGGACAGCCCCCACGCATCCCGGAGAGCCCTCCACGCACTCCGGACAGCCCTCCCCGCACCCCGTAAATCCTTCCCGCACCCCGGACAACCTTCCTCGCACCCCGAACAGCCCTCCCCGCACTCTCGGACAGCCCTCCCGCACCTCGGACATCCCCCCGCACCCTGGACAACCCTCCCCGCACCCCGGATATCCCTCCCCGCACTCCGGACGTCCCTCCCCGCACCCTAGACAGCCCCCCCCCCCCCCCCCCCCCCCCGCACTTCGGACAGGCCCCCCGCACTCCGGACCGCCCTCCCATGACATCGGACATGCCACCATGCACCCCGAACACGCCCCCACCCCGGAAAGCCCCCCCTGCACCCCGGACAGCCCTCCCCACACTCCGGACATCCCTCCCCGCAACACGGACAGCCCACCCGCACCCCGGACAGGCCCCCCACTCTCCGTACAGTTCTCCCCGCACCACGGACAGCCCCCCCCCCCCTCGCACCCCGAACAGCCCCCCCGCACTCCGGACAGCCCTCCCCCACCCCGGAAACCCCCCTCGGACAGCCCCCCCCCCCCCCCGGACATCCCTCCCACACCCTGGACAGCCTTCCCAGCACTCCGGACAGCCCTCCCCGCACCCCAGAAAGCCCTCCTACACCCCGGACAGCCCTCCCACACTCCGGACAGCCCCCCGCACCCCGGGCAGCCCTCCCCGCCCTCCGAACATCCCTCCCCTCACCCCGGACACCCCCCCCCCCCGCCCCGGACAACCCCCCTTACCCCGGACAGCCCTCCCCGCACTCCGGACGGCCCTCCCCACACCCCGGACAGCCCTCCCGCACCCAGACAGCCTTCCTAGCACTCCGGGCAGCCCTCCCTGCACCCCGGACAGCCCTCCCACTCCCCGGATAGCCGTTGTGCGATTTCTGAAATGGTCGGGCAGACGGCACGTCAATCGGAGGTGTCGTTTGACTGCGGTGACCGGAAACGCCTTTCGGTGTCATAAAACACCAAAAACGGCACGAGATGGTCGAATTCGGAGCAAACGTGCTCCGAATGGACTTAAACCACATGAAAATAGTAGGAATATTATACATGACGTGTAGGAGGAGACAGCGCGCCCATCGGAGGTGTGGTGCACGCGTTACGTCAGAGTGTGTCGTTTTCACAGCTCGGCGCGCGCTAAAACGGCACGTTGGGGGGTCAAAACCACCCGAACGACCTCAGAATTAAATGAAACCGTACGAAAACAGCCGTTGTGCAGTTTGTGAAATGGTCGGGCAGACGACGCATCAATCAGAGGTGACGTTTGACCGCGGTGACCGGAAACGCGTTTCCGGGGTAATAAAACACCAAAAAACGGCGCGAGAAGGTCGAATTCGGAGCAAACATGCTCCGAATCACTTGAAACCACACGAAAACATTAGTAATATTATTCATGACATGTAAGAGGAGACGGCGCGCCCATCGGAGGTGCGGTGCGCGCATTACGTCCGAGTGTGTCGTTTTCAGCTGCTCGATGCACGATAAAACGGCACGTTGGGGGGTTAAAACCAAATGAACGACCTCGGAATGCCATGAAACCATACGACAACAGCCTTTGTTCGATTTATGAAATGGTCGGGTAGATTTCATTTCAATCGGAGGTGCCGTTTGACTGCGGTGACCATATATGCGTTTCTGGTGTCAAAAAACACCAAAAACGGCACGAGACAGACGAATTCAGAGAAAATGTGCTCCGAATGACCTGAAACCACATGAAAACATTAGGATTATTATTCGTGACCTGTAGAAGGTGACGGCGCACCCATCAGAGGTGCGGTGCGTGCGTTATGTCCGAGTGTGTCGTTTTTAGCAGCTCGGTGCGCGCTAAAACGTCGTGTTGGGGGGTCAAAACCACCCGAACGACCTCAGAATTCCATGAAAACGTACGACAACAGCCGTTGTGCGATTTGTGAAATGGTCGGGTAGACGGCATGTCAATCAGAGGTACCGTTTGACCACGGTGACCAGGAACGGGTTTCCGGTGTCATAAAACACCAAAAGCTGCGCGAGACGGTCGAATTCGGAGCAAACATGCTCCGAATGACCTGAAACCACACAAAAACATTAGAAATCTTATTCGTGACGTTTAGGTGGAGACGGCGCACCCATCGTAGGTGTGGTGCGTGCGTTACGTCTGAGTGTGTCGTTTTCAACAGATCGGCGCGCGCTAAAACGGAGCGTTGGGAGGTCAAAACCACCCGAACGACATCGGAATTCCATGAAACCGTAAGACAACAACCGTTGTGAGATTTGTGAAATGTTCGGGCAGACAGAACGTCAATAGGAGGTGCCGTTTGACCGCGGTGACCGGAAACACATTTCTGGTGTCATAAAACACCAAAAATGGCGCGAGACGGCCAAATTCGGAGAAAACGTGCTCCGAATGACCTGAAACCACACGAAAACATTAGGAATATTATTAGTGACGTGTAGGAGGAGACGGAACACCCATCGGAGGTGTGGTGTGCGCATTTCGTCCGAGTGTGTCGTTTTCACCAGCTCGGCGCGTGCTAAAACGTTGAGTTGGGGGGACAAAACCACACGAACGACCTCGGAATGTCA
Organism: Viscum album; assembly: GCA_963277665.1. Lineage (NCBI taxonomy): Eukaryota > Viridiplantae > Streptophyta > Magnoliopsida > Santalales > Viscaceae > Viscum > Viscum album. The sequence continues at coordinate 69,638,366 of OY728128.1, forward strand.
TGAAACTATACGACAACAGCCGTTGTGCGATTTGTGAAATGGTCGGGTAGACAGAACGTCAATCGGAGGTGCCGTTTGACCGTGGAGACCGGAAACGCATTTCTCGTGTCATAAAACACCAAAAACTGCGCGAGACAGTCGAATTCGGAGAAAACATGCTCTGAATGACCTGAAACCACATGAAAACATTAGGAATATTATTCGTGACATGTAGGAGGAGACTGTGTGTCCATCGGAGGTGCGGTGCGCGTGTTACGTCTGAGTGTGTCATTTTCAGTAGCTCGGCGCACGCTAAAACGACGCGTTGGGGGGTCAAAACCACCCGAACGACCTCGTAATGCCATTAAACCATATGACAATAGCCATTGTGCGATTTTTGAAATGGTCGGGCAGAAAACACGTCAATCAGAGGTGTATTTTGACCGCGGTGACCGGAAACGCGTTTCTGATGTCATAAAACACCAAAAACGGCGTGAGACGGTTGAATTCGGAGAAAACGTGCTCCGAATGACCTGAAACCACACAAAAACATTAGGAATATTATTCGTGACGTGTTGGAGGAGATAGTGCGCCCATCGGAGGTGCGGTGCGCGCGTTACGTCTGAGTGTGTCGTTTTCAACAGCTCGGTGCACGCTAAAACGGCGCGTTGGGGGGGGGGGGTCAAAACCACTCGAACGACCTCATAATTCCATTAAACCGTATGAAAACAGACTTTGTGAGATTTTTGAAATGTTCGGGCAGACAGAACTTTAATCGGAGGTGCCGTTTGACCGCGGTGACCAGAAATGGGTTTTCGGTGTCACAAAACACCATAAACGGTGCGTGACGGTCGAATTCGGAGAAAACTTGCTCCGAATGACCTGAAACCACACGAAAACATTAGCAATATTATTCTTGACGTGTAGGAGGAGACGGTGCGCCCATCGGAGGTGCGGTGCGCGCATTACGTCTGAGTGTGTCGTTTTCAGCAGCTCAGTGCGCGCTAAAACGGCGCGTTGGGGGGCCAAACCACCCGAATGACCTCGGAATGCCATGAAACCGTACGAAAATAGCCGTTGTGCGATTTTTGAAATTTTCGGGCAGACGAAACATCAATCGGAGGTGCCGTTTGACCACGGTGACCGGAAACGCGTTTCTGGTGTCACAAAACACCAAAAACGGCGCGAGATGGTCGAATTTAGAGAAAACACGCTCCGAATGACCTGAAACCACACGAATACATTAGGATTATTATTCGTGATGTGTAGGAGGAGATAGCGTGCCCATCGGAGGTGCGGTGCACGCATTACGTCCGAGTGTGTCATTTTTAGCAGCTCGGCGCGCGCTAAAATGGCACGTTGGGGGGTCAAACTCACCCAAACGATCTCAGAATGCCATGAAACCGTACGACAACAGTATTTGTGATATTTTTGGAATGGTCGGGCAGACGACACGTCAATCAGAGGTTCCGTTTGACCGCGTTGACTGGAAACGTGTTTCTGGTGTCACAAAACACCAAAAACGGCGTGAGACGGTCGAATTCGGAGAAAATGTGCTCCAATGACCTGAAACCACACGAAAACATTAGGAATATTATTAGTGACGTGTAGGAGGAGACGGTGCGCCCATCGGAGGTGCGGTGCACGCGTTACGTCCGAGTGTGTCGTTTTCAGCAGCTCGTCGCACGCTAAAACAACGCGTTGGGGGGTCAAAACCACCCGAACGACCTCGAAATGCAATGAAACCGTACGACAACAGCCGTTGTGCGATTTTTGAAATGGTCGGGTAGACGGCACATCAATCGAAGGTGTCGTTTGACCGCGGTGACTGTAAATACGTTTCTGGTGTCATAAAACACCAAAAACGACGCGAGATGGTCGAATTCGGAGCAAACGTGCTCCGAATGACCTGAATCCACATGAAAACATTATAAATATTATTCGTGGCATGTAGGAGAAGACAGTGTACCCATCGGAGATGCGGTGTATGCGTTACGTCCGAGTGTGTCATTTTCAGCAGCTCGACGCGCGCTAAAATGGCGTGTTGGGGGGTCAAAACCACACGAACGACCTCAGAATGCCATGAAACCGTACGACAATAGCCTTTGTGCAATTTTTGAAATGGTCGGGTAGACGACACATCAATCGGAGGATCCTTTTGACCGCTGTGACTGGAAACGCATTTCAGGTGTCATAAAACACCAAAAAAGGCGCGAGACGGTCGAATTCGGAGAAAACGTGCTCCGAATAACTTGAAACCACACGAAAACAATAGGAATATTATTCGTGACGTGTAGGAGGAGACGACGCGCCCATCGGACGTCCGGTGCACGTGTTACGTCCGAGTGTTTCGTTTTCAGCAGCTCGGCGTGCGCTAAAACGGCACGTTGTGGGGTCAAAACGACCCGAATGACCTTAGAATGCCATGAAATCATACGACAACAGCCTTTGTGCTATTTGTAAAATGGTCGGGTAGACGGCACATCAATCGGAGGTGCCGTTTGACCGCGGTGACCGGAAATGCGTTTCCGGTGTCATAAAACACCAAAAACGGCACGAGATGGTCAAATTCGGAGCAAACATGCTCCGAATGACTTGAAACCACACTAAAGCATTAGGAATATTATTCTTGACGTGTAGGAGAAGACTGTGCGCCCATCGGATGGGCGGTGCTTGCGTTACGTCTGAGTGTGTCGTTTTCAGCAGCTTGGCGCGCGCTAAAACGGCGCGTTGGGGGGTCAAAACCTCCTGAACGAGATCAGAATGCCAAGAAACCATATGATAAAAGCCTTAGTGCGATTTTTGAAATGGTCGTGCAGAAGACACATCAATCGGAGGTGTCGTTTGACCGCGGTGACCAGAAACGCGTTTCTGGTGTCATAAAACACCAAAACGGCGCGAGACGGTAGAATTCAAAGAAAACGTGCTCCGAATGACTTGAAACCACACGAAAACATTAGGAATATTATTTTTTATGTGTAGGAGGAGACGGCGCGCCCATAGGAGGTGTGTTGTGCGCGTTACGTTTGAGTGTGTCGTTTTTAGCAGCTCGGCGCGCGCTAAAACGACGCGTTGGGGGGTCAAAACCACCCGAACAAACTCGGAATGCCATTAAACCATTCTACAACAACTTCGGTGCAATTTTTGAAATGTTTGGGTAGACGGTATGTCAATCGGAGGTGCCGTTTGACCGTGGTGACCGGAAACGCGTTTCTGGTGTCATAAAACACCAAAACGGCGTGAAACAGTCGAATTCGGAGCAAACGTGCTCCGAATGACCTGAAACCACACGAAAAAATTATGAATATTATTCGTGACGTGTAGGAGGAGACATCGCGCCCATCGGAAGTGCGATGCACACGTTACTTCCAAGTGTGTCGTTTTCAGCAGCTCGGTTCGCGCTAAAACGGTGCTTCGGGGGGTCAAAACCACCCGAACGACCTTGGAATGACATGAAACTATACTACAACAGCCGTTGTGCGATTTCTGAAATGTTCATGTAGACGGCACGTCAATTGGAGATTTCGTTTGACCACGGTGACCGGAAACGCGTTTCTGATGTCATAAAACACCAAAAACAGAGCGAGACGGTCGAATTCGGAGCAAACGTGCTCCAAATGAGCTGAAACCACTCGAAACCATTATGAATGTTATTCGTGAAGTGTAGGAAGAGACGACATGCCAATCGGAGGTGCGGTGCGCGCGTTACGTCCGAGTGTGTCATTTTTAGCAGTTCGGCACGCGCTAAAACGGCGAGTTGGGGGGTCAAAACCACCCGAACGACCTCAGAATGCCATTAAACCATACGACAGTAGCCGTTGTGCGATTTTTAAAATTTTCGTGCAGACAGCACGTCAATCGGAGGTGTCTTTTGACCGCGGTGACCGGAAACGCGTTTATGGTGTCACAAAACACCAAAAACGGTGCGAGACGGTCGAATTTGGAGAAAACGTTCTCCAAATGACCTGAGACCACACAAAAACATTAGTAATATTATTCGTGACATGTAGGAGGAGACGGCGCGCCCACCTGCGGTGCGGTGCGCGCGTTACTTCCGAGTGTGTCGTTTTTAGCAGCTTGGCGCGTGGTAAAACGGCGCGTTGGGGGGTCAAAACAACCCGAACGACCTCGAAGTGCCATGAAACCGTACGACAACAGCCATTGTGTGATTTGTGAAATGGTCGGGTAGACGGCATGTTAATGGGAGGTGTTGTTTGACCGTGGTGACCGGAAACTTGTTTCCGGTGTCACAAAACACCAAAAACGGCGCGAGACAGTCGAATTCGGAGCAAACGTACTCCGAATGACCTGAATCCAAATGAAAGCATTAGGAATATTATTCGTGACATTTAGGAGGAGTCGATGTACCCATCGGAGGTGCGGTGCGCGCGTTACATCCATGTGTGTCGTTTTCAGCAGCTCGGCGCGCGCTAAAACGACGCGTTGGGGGTTCAAAACCACCCAAACGAACTCGGAATGCTATGAAACCGTATGAAAACAGACATTGTGCGATTTTTTAAATGTTCGGGTAGAGGACACATCAATCAGATGCGTCGTTTGACCACCGTGAACGGAAACGGGTTTCCGGTGTCATAAAACACCAAAAACGGCGCGAGATGGTCGAATTCGGAGCAAACGTGCTCCGAATGACCTAAAACCACACGAAAACAATAGGAATATTATTCGTGACGTGTAGTAGGAGACGACGCGCCCATCGGAGGTGCGGTGCGCGCGTTACATCCGAGTGTGTTGTTTTCAGCAGCTCAGCGCGCGCTAAAACAGCGCGTTGGGGGGTCAAAACCACCTGAACGACCTCATAATTCCATGAAACCATTTGACAATAGACTTTGGGCGATTTTTCAAATGTTCGAGTAGACGGCATGTCAATCGGTGGTGTTGTTTGACCGCGGTGACCGGAAACGTGTTTCTGATGTCATAAAACACGAAAAACGGCGCGAGACGGTCAAATTTGGAGCAAACATGCTCCGAATGACCTGAAACCACACGAAAACATTAGGAATATTATTCGTGGTGTGTAGGAGGAGATGACGTGATCATCGTAGGTGCGGTGCGCGCGTTACGTCAGAGTGTGTCGTTTTCAGCAGCTCAGCGCACGCTAAAACGGCGCGTTGGGGGGTGAAAACCACTGGAATGACATCAGAATGCCATGAAACTGTACGAAAACAGCCTTTGTATGATTTTTGAAATGTTTGGGAAGACGGCACGCCAATCGGAGGTTCCATTTGACCGCGGTGACCGGAAACGCATTTCCGGTGTCATAAACCACCAAAAACGGCGCGAGACAGTCGAATTCGGAGAAAACGTGCTCCGAATGACCTGAAAGCACACGAAAACATTAGGAATATTATTTGTGATGTGTAGGAGGAGACAGTGCGCCCATCGGAGGTGCGGTGCATACGTTACGTCTGAGTGTGTCGTTTTTAGCAGCTCTGCACGTGCTAAAACAACGCGTTGGGGGGTCAAAACCACCCGAACGACCTCAGAATGCCATTAAACCGTACGACAACAACCGTTGTGCAATTTTTGAAATTTTCGGGCAGACGACACATCAATCGGAGGAGCCGTTTGACCGCGGTGACTGAAAACGCGTTTTTGGTGTCACAAAACACCAAAAACGGCCGAATGACCTGAAATTATTGCATTTCTTAAATTGGGGGTTTTAAATGATTATAGCACAATGATTCGATGTCAGATTAAATTTTATTATATGTATATAATATATGAATAATTATTTGTAATTTACGTTTGTTTGTTTTTTTTTGTCTTATTGTAGGTTTATTGAAGTAGAAGATTGAAATAGATGGACCTACTCGGATCGTTGAAGCATGTTTATCGTTTATGATGATCTTTATGTTCATGATGTTTGAAATTGTTTTCCATTTTTTATGATTGTTATCTTGTTTTATCTCTGATTTTGCACTGTGAAGAAAAAAAAACAGAATTCGTACATTTCTTTAAAAAAATGAAAAATATTTTATTTAATATTATATATATATATATATATTAAAATATTTTATTTAATATATATATATATATATATTATTTAATAAATATATATAAAAATGAAAAATAGTTTATTTAATATTATATATATATATATATATCTTTAATATATATATATATATTTAAATATTTTATTTAATATTATATATATAAATATTTTCATTCATATATATATATATTATTTAATAAATATATATATATATTTCCTTCGGTATGAATTTTTTTTTAAAAAAATTTCCAGTGTAGCGACCGCCATTGGCGGTCGCTTTAGGCTACCGTGAGGCACCTTTAGCGACCGCCTGGCGGTCGCTATAGGCCGTCATTTCGGCCACCTATAGCGACCGCCATTGGCGGTCGCTAATACCCTTATTTTTAGTAGTGCACGGAGGATCCAAGTATAGTCTTCATCACTGCCGAACCCACGTAGGGTCCAAGGACAGTCCTCATCGTTGTCGAACCGAGGGAGGATCCCAGCATAGTAGTCATCACAGTCGCAGCCAGCACTAGGGTTCCTGCAAACAGCATGCTCGATTCAGGGAGGTTCCACTCCTCAATCCAAGTGGGTCAATACATCAACTGTCAGGAAGTACAGATTTGATGTTTCCCTATGTTCCATCTCGTCAAAAGGAACTCAATGTGACAGGCAGCGCATCTATCAGACGCCTGGTCTGAGAGATATTGGCTTTTCCGTTTCAGGAGCCCGGTTGGAAATATGCTCATTCCAATCCCGGACATTTTCCAAAGTTTTCCAAAACTGAAATAAAGTATTGCAAAAGGACCGCCTCATCAAAATGATCCTAGTGATGTAGACGGTGCGTCGATCAGACGCACGATCATTAAGTTATTTATGTTTAAGTGAATAATGGCCCCGGCCCGTTATGCCAAGTGGGCTGGCGTGTAGGGTCACCCAGTTTTAGAGGGTCCGACTTGGAAGGGGTTTTGGACCAGCCTGAATATTTGTACGGCCTGACTTGAGGGGCGTGGCTTAGATCGGCCCGGCCTGGCGCGGCCCGGTGGGGCGTGGCCCAGCTGGCTCGCCCAGCTGGCTGAGCGGTCTGAGGGGGGGGGGGGCAGCTACCCAAGGCAGCGGTGCCAAGCGACGCCGCCAACCCTAACCTGCTGGATGGAGCTGGCCGGCCTTCTGGTGCAAGCGGCCCGCATGGGCGGGCCGTGGCCCATCCGGCGCTACACTCTCTATGCACCACGACTTTGCTCGGCCTGGCTGAACAACGGGCTGACAGGTTCTTCCACTGAGGCGGCCCGCGAAGCAGGCCATGGATCCGTCCACATAGCTGATGCACTTGCATCGACTTCTTTATCGCGACCTGCCCTGGCCGTGGCTCCGCGTTCCAAGCAAAGAGCGGCGGCTCCGTGCTTTATCCGCCGTGGCCCGCTTGGCCACAGCTTTCTTTGCATGTGTGACGGCGGCCCTTGCGCCGCCGGCCTCTTCCGCGTTCCTCTTCCAGTCACCGATTCCAAAAAAATTAAACAAGATCAAAAAGAGGTTCGTTTGGCCATGTTCGTTCGGCCCGAGCCCTCTACATTAAGTGATAATAATTGGTCGGACAATAAAATTTATACAACAACGAACGAGGAATAATTTTAATCCATTAAAATTTGAGCATAATCCCCTACTTCGATAATTGACGTTGCACGTCGGGCATCGCGGAAGATGGTGTCACGGGGAGAGGATTCATAGACGACGTCGGAGTGCATCCGATGAGGAAGCGGCATCTCCTCACCAATAGCAGTGAAGAGAAAGAAAAGTGCATCATCATTCTTCGTGGAACTGGCGTTCTTCATCGGAGAAGAAAACTATTCTCTCAATAGCTCTCTCCATTCACACAACGAAAGCCCCCCCAAAATTAAATAATAAGATACTCTTATTATTTTATTAACACAAGCCATTTAACATTCAAACACATAATTAATAATTTGGATGATTCGATTTATTAATTAAGGTGATGGCATGAATTAATAGGAGAGTTTTCAACATTAAACAAGAAAGTTTAATGGGGGTTTATGAGAGTTTTTGTTTTTTCAAGGGATTAGGTCATGTGTGGGCCCCACCACTTAGATATCCTATCATTGGAGGTTATGTGGGTGTGAGCCCCACCTCTAACTCCCCTTGGGAGGATATAACCAACATCCTTAAAATAAAATTGTGCTACACCAATTTTATTTATTTTAAACTAATTTCCCAAATATTGATTCTCAACCCGCTTAAAATGCAACTGCGGTATGGGTTACCTTAAACATTTACAGGCTCTGCGAGTTCATCGTTGTCCTCAAATTTCCATTCCAATTACCAGTTCAAAAGACAGATAAAATCGCTCCTTCGTTCACTGAACTTACCAAATATAAACATCGGAAATTTGTTCAAGGCACAACGAGCCTCGGAATCAGGTGTCGTCAGAAGCCACAGGCTCGTAAAATTCCTAAGTATTTAAGAAAATATTTCCTTGATTTTTATGGCTCTTTACAGAATATTTATGAGTATCCTAGATACCAGAACCTAGAGTGATCATTGGGAATATGTGACTTGTTTGTTTACCTTCTAGGGTTTTATCTTGTAATTCTATGGGTTTGATATGATATGTGATTCAATCTTTGGATTTATTTGAAATATATTATTTGTTTTCTGTATATGAAATTCATTGAAACTCTCTTACATAGCATTTTTTAATATTTAAAAAAAATTAAATTTTTAAACTTATTTATTAGATAGAAAAGGGATTCCCATTATCCAGACTTATTTTAATTAATTAGGTGATTTTTAATATTACCATTCAATGAATTTTTATAGAACACCTATGTTGGATCATACTATTCCTATTTTCTCATTATCACCTTAGCTATTTGGATGTTTATAGACCATGTTATATAATTATGAATAGGGAAATGTAAGGTGCTTCATTATGTTGTTAGGATTGTGTTATCTATGTTTGGGTTGATGGAAGTTAAAGGATGGCAGTTTTTCATCCCTACCAAATAGAGTAGTTATGTTCTATTAGGTTTTCATTTGATGTTGCACTCATACATTTGGTTTTTCTAACATCATATGGTGGTATCTTCTTCCATTTCCTTATTTAATTTTTGGAATATATTTATTTCTTATATTTGATCTCTTAAATATCAATATATATATATATATTCCATGTCTCTTCTTTATATTGGATTAAATCATTGACATAGTTTGTTATTTGATTCCCAAGTGCTAGTCTCTTACACATAAGGATCAGGAATTCCCTTCAATTGTGAGTAATTTGGGGTTTATTCTCAATATAATATGGTATCTGAGATGGTTTATCAATAACTTGGTATCAAAGGTGCCTTTTTCTCTAGATTCTATATCTTGGGACATTTGGAAATGTATATATATGATTTTTAGGAATTCAGTGGCAGGTTGCAGTGAGTTCCTTGAAAGATCTTGTCATGATAAGACTCATGTTACAATGAGATGTTTGGACATGTGTCTAATGTTTTGAGTTCTTGATAATAATCTCCATTTAATGTTTATGGATTTATAATTTTAAATCTGCTTATTCTTTTTCCAAAGAATTTTTTTGGTTTCATATTGTTTTCCTAAGGGACAACAACCATGGGCACCATAATAAGGTGAAACTAATTATTACCAAGGGAATCCTCTAATATATTAGAATATTAACATGTATATCTTGAGATTATATATTTCTATAAATATAAATTTCCACATTTCCATATAGTAGTTGTTTATTTATACCTAGAAGATGGTGGAGAGTTTGGTATATTATGGGAATTGATTCTAGAGAAGCTCCGTCCTTGAAGGGTAGTAATGTGCCCTAGAAGGAAGATGAATGCCTACATAATATAGATCTGATAATTGAAAACCAGGATATACCTGAGAGTATTTATGTGAAGTGTCTGAATTTCATATATGGTGAACCCATCAAGGTCGTGTGAGAATCCATGATATAAATTATAATTATGTGGGTTTGGAAATAAGGTATAAAATGATATGTTCATACAATTTTTTTCTAGATTCACTTCAGATAGTGATGTCTCTTTTGTTTGAATATTTATTAGAGGGAGTGTTTCTAATTTCATTGAACACAAATTGGATTTCTGATTTGGTTATTTTCTCTTGAGGTAGTAAATAATGACCAATAAGAAGCTCTAAAGTACATATAGGGTTTGTTATCAGATATTAAATCATAGGTATTTATGATTATTCTACCAACCAATTTTGAGGTGGTAGTAAGAGAAACGATGGTTAGGATGAATATGGGAGGAAAGTTTATGTATTCCACCCATACTCATTTACCCATTGGAAGTTAAATGGGTGCATAGTGGAAATATGGAACATAAAAGGATCATCACACGAGTGGTGGTGTTGGATCACATCAATATGATTCTTCTTCACCTTCAGTTACAATAAGAAAAATTCCATTGAAATTATTTTATTATTGAAAGGTCATATACACTAATTGTTCTATTCATGAAGTTGTAATTATGGTTACCATTTCTTGACATTATAGTCCTCCGTTGATATTTTTTTTGGACATGACTTCATGTCAATATTGTCATGCATCTTCAGTTTCCAAGGATTTTATAATGTTATTATATGTTTCAATGACAGTAGGTCTCTAGCCAAAGGACTCCTGAGTGAAGCACATTTTCATAGTATATGAGTTTTTGGAAGAGTTGGATATGAGTATACTCACTATGGAAGGAACCATATTTATTTCAGATTTAGTGGAGATCATTTTATATAATGTTTTTCTTATAAAATATTTATAATTATCTATTTGGTATATGTCATTAAATTTACAATTTTACTCATGTTATTTTTTATGGATTTATCAACATATATTTGTAATTGAATAGATAAGTTGTTTTGGTTTCCTTCATATTTAATATGATTAGCTAATGAATATATTATTTATGACTTCATCATTCTCAGTCTGGATCTAATTAACATTATCATTAGGATTGATTGTCTTCTTTCTCATTATGGAAATTTCTATTGTTATCATCAATATGTATCTTTCCAGGTGTTTGATGTGAGTTTATGATTTTTTTAGGCTGAGTGGAGTCCAAGGTCTATTCATGTATGACCATCCATCCAAGATATGCTCATTTTTTCTATTTTAAAGTTGTTCAGTTAGACGATGTCTCACTTATTTTTGGTCATCCATCTTCGTTATGGGTATTTCCACATGTTTTTCTTGATTACTAATCTTATATGAGTCTATAAAGGGATGTATAGTTTATGATTGATTTAGTACCAAGTATTCAATCTATTTAAATAAAATCATATCATAGGGATCAAATATAAATGAAAATTCAATATTATTTTGTATTCTCTAATCGATAAAAGTTTTTTTACAATAGTTTTTTCCACCAAAATACCCAATGTTCTTTGCCCAAAAGATAGATGGATTGCTTTGATAGTGTGTGGATTATCTGATGAATAACCAGGTAATGGTGAAAAAATTTAACCTTTTATTTTGTTAGATGATTTTATATCAGTTAAAGGGGAATTTTTTTTGTCGATGATTAAACTGTTGTTGGGATATCATTAACATAGATTTCAACAATATGATGTACTAGAGATTAATTTAAATGGAATTTATGGACATTAACATTGTCATATAATGTTGTTTTTTCAATAATAACATTCATGTAATTTTCATGGATTGAATGAATTCTGTATTACATGTTAAAATAGAAATATATTTTTTAGTTTTCATTGATTTCATTTTGGTTGAATTTATTTCTGAGCATGATCACAAGGAAAATTTCTGTTCAGTTTAGAAAATCTATAGGACTCACCATTTTTATGAAATAAATAGGAAATGAAATTTATTAATCTAATAAATGATGTTTTATGGAATGTGAATTATTATCATGGATTATTTATAGAACCGAAGACGTTAAAGTCTATCTTATAACGAGAAGCTTCACAAAATTTTTTGAGAATGGGAGATTCATTGTTCTTATTATATTCTATTTATGGTTCATCATGGATTTATCCATCACTGGGTCATCTTTGACTGCTCATACCTATAGAGGGTTGAAATAATAATTTATTAATTATATCATTATTCATTAAATAAATTTAAATAATATCTATCATCAGCTCATATTTAGATATTACCTAACATCGATATGGGATATGTGGTTTTCAATTATTCTTTTCTCACTGGTTTTGGATGTTTTCTCATTTAGGATTATAAATTAGCAAATTATGAATCACATTAGTTTAGACCACAAGAAATGAATTACACCACACATGATTTAGATCTTAATATTGTTATTTATGCATATATGTGTTAGAAGAACTATATTTTTTGGGTGAGGGTCATAGTATTTTCATACCATATGTGTCTATGATATTTCATTTTGTGTAAATATTTTATTCTTAGATAGATGAGGTTGGTGGAATAATTTTAAAAATTTGACTTTGTATCTTCCCCACCTAGGGTTCGGGGAATATCATAGTAGATATATTATTATGAAATTACAAACACATATTGTTTTAAATTGAATGAATAGTGGAATGTTATGGGACTCTTCACTCAGTTTCACCTCGACGCATAGTGGGACATTTCAAAAATTGTTTTGACTATTGTAAAATTGTCACCACCTTCCCATGAGTATATATTTTTGAGTAATCATCATGATATTGATTTCATTAGAATTTTAGAAACCCTATATGGTGGGGAATCCATTTTGTGTAAGATTCTATCTCTAAGTACTGTGCTATGTTATGTGGATCAATTTTTTATCCCAACATTAGTGATGAGTTCTATTTTGTTTCATTTACATATTTATTCATGGAAACAAATATAGAAACTAAGATATATATTATGGAATAATATGATAATTGGTTTGGTCTTGTATGATGAATGAAATTTCTGATTTTTTTCCCCCACTATTTCAACTAAAAAGAGATTAAATATGACAGTTCAATACCATTTGGATTTATTCACACACATATAATTGTTGTTTTGGAATGGTATGGGTCAACACAGACATTTTTGTGGATTACTATAAACAAGACAAGGTAGGAATTATATTTATTTAGTTGTTTTTCATTTGATAGATTCATCTCATTTCATTCTAACCACAGATACCAATATGATTGAAGAAATATGTTGGAAAAATATGTAAGATATTATGAGGTTACAGGGTGTTACATTTTAAAATTTTCATGACTAGTATCAAAGGTTTACATTGAGGTTATTGAAATATTTCTATGAGGAAATGGAGAATCGGGTTTTGTTATGAAAACATTACAGCCTATATACAGACATTCTTATGGTACGTGATTTTTTTATCCTTGTTGACATTATACATCCCTATGTCATGGATTTTGGTTGATCATGTGATATCCTTATGAAACTGATTGAGTTTTATTTTTTGAAATATTTTTCATTCATCAATCATAATGGATCCTTTAAATACAATGTATGGTATCTTTTCATGTCACATATTTATTTGCTATGGGTGGATGATGTATCCATGGTGGAATCAAGTCATGTTCAGGTAACATCAATGAGTATTCAAGACACATGATAGTGTCTAGTTATATTTCATCATTAACATAAATCTTATGTGCATTAGAAGCATCTTACATTGGATTTTTTATTATGTGAATCGGTTTTTATGAAAGTTGATCCTTTGTTGGGTGAATGTAATTTCTTCAAATCGAGAATCATGGATTTGATATTTTTGTACTATTTGAGGTCACTAAACATCTTGGATATGTTTTTTATCTGTTGGAATTTCTAATTTAGTTTCTAGGAGTACATCATGTTTTCCACATATCACTGTTTAGGAAATATCATCTAGATCCCTCGCATGTTTGGTGATGGGAATAGATCAAGTTCAATCCTGATATTTTTATTATGGTCCATCTAGTAGATAATTAGTAATTTATATGGGATTTCATACATGGGTTGTTGATTCTCTTGGTATGAGTCATATGGTGGCATAGATCAGATCCTCAAGAGACATGGTAGCATGAGTCTCTAATGGGGTAGAGGTGTCATCAGCCATTTATTTTAAATCATTCACCTACATTAGTTTCTTGTACATAGAGTATAATGATGGGGAGTTTGTTGCATCCCATTATCATATTTAGAATATTTCCTATATCATTATTCATTTTCATATTCATTTAATTATGTCTTGGGACTCCTAAGAATGGTTGAAATTTGGTATTGAAGTTATTGAATGTTTTGGGATGTATGATTGCTTGAATTAACGGAGACCGAGTATAAACCTTAATGGGTTTGGGAGATTCACACTAATCTCATATAATATTAATGGTAGTTCAGGGATTTCTATTAAATGATTGATTTTTTTAGTATGTAGGAGAAATAGAAATTTTGATATATGAATACCCACAGTGTAATTCATTCTAATGATAACTTGGGATTCTAGTACACAAAATGAAAAAATTATATTCTATGTGCTGGATTCACATAGGGAAGTTGGAAAAATAATGTTCTTTATAAAAATGATATGTGTTTCGTTTATTTTAATCATTCATTGATTATATTATGTGTAAATGGGTCAAATTCTTTGTAATTTCCTATAAGAGTTCATTTAGGGATTCATATAATTAATTTCATATTTTGTTCATCCAAAGGTTCTTTTTGTCTATGCATTGAATATCATAATGGAGATTTCTGAGACCACCGACCCTTATAAATCATTTGGTTCATTGAATTGTCGATTATGTGGACACCATTAATTTCTCATGGTGAGTATTATAATACAATTCATCCTTTCTTTTGGTGATGTTTTTTTTGGAATTTAGTATTGAATCTGTTGATCTATGTTGATGATTCTTATTGAATCATTAAAGATAAATCTTTTTATCATCCTCTAGTGGCTAACTCTTGGGTTGGTTTGGGTGTGGTATGTGACTTTCATGAGTTGTTGATTGTTTCAACCACATCCCAAACACTTTTTCAAAATTAAATTGATTCTGAGATGTTTGGGGTGATTATAGGGCCTCTATAGTTTTCACTGAGTTCTTTTTTTGATGGATCGTATAGTGAGCATGTATGTACCTCAATTTTGTTAGGTGGTTCCACCTCAACCATTTGTTATATGAACCTTGTTTATATGGTTTTGATATTATTTTCATTAATTAAATCTAAATATTAATTGGTAGATTACTGTGTTTGTGGAAAATGGGTGTTTGAGAAAAAATGGGGTTTTCCTTTATTTGGTTAAAGGAATAATTATTATAATTTAATTTAAAATTGACATATGAAATGGTTTATAAGTAAGGATTATGAATTAAATTATTTTTAAGAAATGCACATGATAAGCCATGGGTACATTTTTAGTTTCATAATAGTCTTAATCCTTTTTTTGGGCATTCACTCATTGGGTGTTCGTTTACCGCAATGGACTTTTGTCCTAGGGATGTGGGAGACATGATGGGGGATTAATTTCAATGTTTTTCTTAGACATTGCTGATTAAATTCATATATCTGAATGCATGATGAACAAGATTTTATATTTTTATGTATGAGTTTCCTTGTTGTCCAGAAGTAGTGTGATCCTCAAAGTGATGTGATCTATGGTTGAGATTTCATGGTATTATCCTGTACATACATGGGTTTTATGAGATATGGATTTTTTTTATAAATGAATTGAAATAAATAAATAAATATATATATATTGATATGAAAATTGTTCACCTGGATTTATTTTGAAACGTAGAAAATTGATAAAAACCATTCAATGATTTTGATATAAAAATTATAATCAATTTATCCTTCCCTGTTTTTTATTTAATATTTTGTATGTTTATATAATATTAATGAATCTAGTTTTGGAACACTTGGGTGGTATGACATTGATCTTGTTAGCTCACACACTACATAAACATTCGGCAGTTAGTACATCATTTTATTTAATTTAATGTAGGGATATGTAAGGCACTAGAGTGTGGAAGAATGGGTTTTCTAGATGATTCATGGTAGTTGGTTGTGACATAGAGGGAGTTTTCCCATAATATTATACGGTTTATTATGTTTCCATTTAGTTTTCCTTTCTTGTTAGTCATGTATGTTAGGTTCTTCATACTACATTTCTGTTTAACGTTTTCCATTTTCTTATTTTAGTTTTGACGTATTTTTATTTTTTTCATTCCACAGGCTCAGATTCCACTTAATAGTTTCCCTGCCCCGATTGGAAATATTGCTTCAAGCTCATATCCAAGAATGAAATAAGCTTCTGAAAATCTGCGAGGGTCAAGGGTGAGTGCAAGGGGATATTATTCCCTCATAAAAGAGTGTTACATAAAAGAATAATAATAACAGTCATATAGAAGAAGAAGAAACAATCCGAGTGACGAAAAAACAAATACATGTATATATGAAAATAGTTCCCCAAAAAATCTCATATAAAATGATGAACTCTCCATGTGTGTACTATGTATCCAATTTTTTAACATGAATAAGTATATATAATTTACCAAAATTTTGATTTTTAAATTAAATAACTATCTTGAAATAGAATCAGAAGACTTAGCTAGTTCATGTGATCTACTTCCCCTAAACCTGGAACAATGTTATGCATCATACTATATGCTCTATCCTTAATCCTAAACTGCATCCATATTCTGAATTTGGGCACCAAACACCAGCATAAAAATATTTTGAGATACAACAAAAGTAGGTCACCACCCACAATGTCTATAAAAACTCATGATTATACCATACAATCTAAATCATAGTGCATAATATAACAGATATTAAAATAAGGAATGTAAATTTACCATGGAAGTAGTAAAATAATATGTGATATTGTACATCACTTGATGGTTCCCTACAATTCAAGTGTCAAGACCGTACCACAAAAAAACTATTGTGAAAATTTATTTAAATACCATGTTCATGCCCTATAGATAATATATTCAGTACCCCATGACCTCACCCTATAAGCTTTATATCAAACCAATCATGACAGAGAAATTTAATCATAACCGTCTCATTTACCATAGTTGATCCAAATAATAAAACATGTCATATTTACCACAAAAAGTGTCTTATAATAAAAAAAATTACATTTACCAAAGTGTTTATTTATAATAAGATATGTGAGACCCCACCAAATTGAATCCATGGTATAATGAACAAATGTATCATCATCTAGTCCCATGATCATCTTAGTGGAAACTAGGTTATGATTAAACTGGGGTCCAATGAGCATGTTAGCAGACCATATGCATTATGAACTAAATTTTTTTTGATCCAATGTGTTTTAAGGCCCAAATAATCCCAAATAATATTGAATTAATGAGAAATATCATCTAAGTAACACACAACCAATATCAATATCCATGGAGTAACATTCAAGACATTTAATATAATGATTCATTATTAAATAAATTTATCATTTCATAAGAATCCTATTACATCCCATTAGTATACCCACTTGTAATACATAATTCTAATTAATGAAATTAAAAAAACATTATGTATTATAATGAATAGAATGAAAAAATCCACAAATCAGTCAATTCATCATTATTAATTTAAAATTGAGCATCAATGCTAATCTCAAACATACACCCTTTTGGTTGTTCAATAACATTAAATGAAAATTAAACTCACCATGGGTTTCCTAGTTTGTGTAAAAAACCTCAAAATAAAATGAAATATACTAATGGAAATATCAAACATGTTCTAGTAAATTAAACTCAATTATTAAATTAATTATCTTGCAGCCGCTGGAATTCCATGCATTCCACATAATGATTACTATATCAAGAAAAAATCCAACCACTCATGAAAAGAGTAGACCACCTATAGAAGGTCTGTAAAAGGGAGTTAGTCTAATATCATCTTCTTATTTCATCCAGATCAGAATCAAAATAATGAAGATATGAGTATCCTAAATATATTCCATATTAGTTTCATATAATTAGTACACCTGACACTATTTCTAATGAAGAATGGCTAAAAAGGATTGTATTACATGCTGGAATGGATATAATGAGATGAATTACTATCAACTTAGAGCTCAAGGGGAGAATCAGTGGAGAGTACTATGAATTTTCTTCCAAATGGGTCTGTCAAAGGTGTGTTTCTACCTATAGAGGACAATTAAATTTATTTTTATTTCATTTCATAATATAATAGATATTTGTTCACTACTCCTCAATTTAATAGGATTCATGGTTTGGTTGAACAATTGGCCAAATCATGCACCAAAAATGAACCCTTTTCCAGGCCAAGGGTTCTACAACATTTTTATTGGGCAAGATCTTCCAAATCGTGACAATCCATGTGATCTAGATATACTAAAAATTATAGGTTACACACACTAGAATGGTCCTACATCGGCACAATTACCACAAACCACACGGGATCCAAATTCCCACCATCTAGGCCTCACATGGTTATAAAAAATATGTGTCATTCAATAATATAAATTCATTTAATTATGTACCCCCCCCCAAATCATGATATGGGCTCCGAACAAGCCTGGAAAACCTAAAATACTTAAAATACCTCATATTGGAATCACATTTGGCTGTAATAAATAATTCAAACTGAAATTGATAAATTACATGCCTCAATAAAAATCTTATTTCATACTATCATCAACCCATAAAAAAATTCATCCTGGAATTTCCCTCTCAAGGGTTGTTAAAAATGGACTGAGAATAACTCTAGACAATGAGTATGTGCATCAGCCTCCAACATTCATGTAACATCTTTAAATTTTCATTCTACCATAACACCCATACGAGAGTAAGTGACTAGCCTCAAAGTAACTTTGTGATACTATCAACGATACCAATAGGATTCCCCTTGAAAAGAACATTAACTTGAAACTCCAACACATTTAGATGAATTTTTTTTAAAGGGTATGATTTATAGTAGAAAATCTGAGATTTTTGGATGACATCGTGCATGTTTTGATACCAATAATGTAATGGAAATTGATTTACGGCTTGCATAATTCTATCAATAATCTCAAATGGAACAATATTTCCTGTTGAATGTTTATAATGACTCAAGAACCATCTATGTCCTTTCCTCAGTGAGATGTGAAACAAGTTCTAATCTATTTCCTCAACCTCTGGAGATCATATGTAGTGATAAAAATAATATATATACCCATCGTTACTATGTAGTATATATATATTTTTAAATCAATTGGACATAATCAATTTAAATTTTCACAAGACATAGTCCCAATAAAGCCACCTCACCTATCTATAACTAACACATGGACGGTCGATATGGCCTACAATACCAAACCTCAAAAGGTATCATATGTATATTCTCTTGAAAATAAATTTTGTCTGAGAAATATGAAAGGGGTGAATGTCTCAACCAAATCCCCCAAATTATTTGAATAATTCTCATGAAATTTCCTAAAACCCCAACATTGTACACTCTAACTGGCTATCAGTCCAAGGGGGTATGTTTGGGCATAGAATAACCTATGCAAACACCATATCTATTAACTATATTTGAAATATGATATAAACTAGGAAACCCTATCTGAAATGATAGTCTGATAGGCTATGTCAATATATTATATCTCACATATGTAAAACCTCACAATCTCATCCAGAATAAATGTCACACTAATCTGTAGAAAATGGGCATCTATAATTATAATTCCATCAATGAACCATAAAACATCAATACATTGAGGTGGCCATCCCAATCCATTCGGGAAATACATCCTAATGTCATCACAATTCCACTCATGAATATTTAATATCTCTAAATGAATAGATGTGTGTTGATATTTTTCCTTCTCATTCAGATAGGTTGAACACTTTATATCAAAAATTACATACATCTGGTTTCATCCTTGGTAACCAATACTGGTGATGAAATCTTGATACATCTTTGTAATGTTGGGATGTACATCCTAAAACAAGGTATGAATCTCATACATCAGTTTTACTTGTATGTAAACTAGAACCCAAACACTGCCACAAATACAAATGATCTCATCCAACCAAATGGTTCAATGATGAGGTGTGTCCTCACCTACCACACTCTCCCAAAGTACTAATCCATCTGATTCCAAAAATGCCTCATCAAGACTCTATATAATTGTGTGGAGTTCATATTTATGAATTAAGGAAATGAATATCAATTATTTTCTTCTACATCCAATTGAATATCAAAAATAAATTCCACAAGAAACCACTCAATACGTAACTCTTGATCAACTTATATCTGATTCCTCCATCTAAGTGCATCAGAAACTATATTTCCTTTTACATACATTTAGGAAAGATAAAAATTCAAAAGATATTAGGTACTCAACCCTACATTAAATCCTCATATTCATATCTCACTAGGAAAATATATAATTTCTATTTTTTGGGTCAATGTACACAACAAAATGCTCTTCGAGTAAATAGTGTTTGTAATAACACAGTGTATGATCATTAGAAGATTACTCTAGATCATGCATTGGTAAATTTATCTAATTTAACCCCTACTAAGAAAAACGATATTCCATCAATCTATCCACCTACATCAGAACGAATCCGAGAATGCTAGATGATACTTTATAATACATATGGTTTCTTCTTCCCATCCCTTGATTAATATGTACTAACATTGGTCACAATCCCTATTTTAGCTCATGATAGGCTATCTGAGAGAAATATGTCCATGTGAACATCATACCTATAATTTTCATGCAAACCAATGTCTCTTCTGGGTGTGAAAATTCCTATTTGAAAAACCTATAATATCAATATATAACCATGAAAATAAATATGCAAATAAGGTTCATGGGATTTTCATATAACCTAAATCTATAACCTTATTTAAGATAATTTATACTCATGTCTATCAGATAATATGACAATGTATGTGAATATTTTCCATCTAAAGGAGGAACATCGTGATCATTGAATATAAATGATTCTCTCTCAGTTAATCCAAAACGATATAAATATGTTAACCATGGTAATTTATACTATGATAATACATCATGACATCGTCATTGAAAATACCAAAGATGAATACAAATATGGATGGAAAACAAGGTTCAACAATGATATGAAAACAATTTGTGTGTTTACAAGAATGAATGGCAAAAAAAGATACCAATATATATCAAAAATTCTACAAAAAGCAGTGTGAGGTATGTTTTCAAGTCCAACATGTTCCTAATGGTATCCATATCTCTATTCAATTTTTGAGAGCACCTGAGCTCTTTGGAAATGAAAAAAACATATTCTATCTGTAGAAATTTATACAAGTTCATTTCGGTCAATTAGATCAATTTTCAATAATCCATTGATACTTTGAGGGAACCATTAACCTTTTTCAAAAAAAATCATTGTATATCCCCATAGTGATGTACTGTAATGAACAAACTACATTTCTTTTTATTCCTGAACCTACCTATTATGCTCCAACAACTCTGTATTATACATCCTCTAAAGAGAAATGATTATAGGTGATTATCATTGCACTAGATTGAGTGGGAAATCCATATATATCTTAAGAGGTAAACCAAATTTGTTTCCTTATAAAACAACACTAAAATAATAAAATAATTATGTTAAATACAATTGACATAATCCATGATCATCCTTATAAATACTATAAATAAGGGCTATCATCTTTTTCATCCCCCAATGTAGTGGTCCATCTCAGATCACCAAGGCATCACATTCACACTTTTTAATATAAATTCTAACCACTTGTGATTTGAAGAAAACCCTTTAGTTAATGAAATCAGTGATGAGAGTATATGAAACTAGCCAATCCATTCCATGTGTGACATAAATCCCAATAATCTCAATGACAACCACATTTCGTATGAGGTGACAACCATCTATATCTAGCGATAGACTTTTCACTGACATATATAATCCTTTTTGATCCCTAATTGGGTGTAAAGCCTTAATAACACCTTTTGATAGTTGAATCATTATCCCAAGGCTCAATAAAATAGCTACATATATTAAACTATGTGATTAATCATTCTAAAAAGATATGATACAAAATTATAGGCTAATAATATCATACCTATCACCATATATAGTATGGATACCTACCCATTAGGGGTAGGATATAATGTATATGGAATTGTAAGGTGCTTCTTTATGTTGTTAGGATTGTGTTATCTATGTTGGGGTTGATGGAAGTTAAAGGATGGCAGTTTTTCATCCCTACCAAATGGAGTAGTTATTTTCTATTAGGTTTTCATTTGATGTTGTACTCATACATTTGGTTTTTCTAACATCATTTGGTGGTATCTTCTTCCATTTCCTTATTTCATTTTTGGAATATATTTATTTCTTATATTTGATCTCTTAAATATCAATATATATATATATATTCCATGTCTCTTCTTTATATTGGATGAAATCATTGACGTAGTTTGTTATTTGATTCCCAAGTGCTAGTCTCCTACACATAAGGATCAGGAATTCCCTTCAATTGTTTGTAATTTGGGGTTTATTCTCAATGTAAAATGGTATCTGGGATGGTTTATCAATTAACTAGTATCAAAAGTGCCTTTTTCTCTAGATTCTATATCTCAGGACATTTGGAAATGTATATATAAGATTTTTAGGAATTCAGTGGAAGGTTGCAGTGAGTTCCTTGAAAGCTCTTGTCATGATAAGAATTATGTTACCATGAGATGTTTGGACATGTGTCTAATGTTTGGAGTTCTTGATAATAATCTCCATTTAATTTTTATGGATTTATAATTTTAAATCTGCTTATTCTTTTTCCAAAGAATTTTTTTTGGTTTCATATTTTTTTCCTAAGGGACACCAACCATTGGCACCATAAGAAGGTGAAACTAATTATTACTAAGGGAATCCTCAATTATATTAGAATATTAATATGTATATCTTGAGAGTATTTATTTCTATAAATATAAATTTACCACATTTCCATATAGTAGTTGTTTATTTATACCCAGAAGATGGTGGAGAGTTTGGTATATTATGGGAATTGATTCTAGAGAAGCTCCGTCCTTGAAGGGTAGTAATGTTCCCTAGAAGGAAGATGAATGCCTATATAATATAGATCTGATAATTGAAATCCAGGATATACCTAAGAGTATTTATATGAAGTGTGTGACTTTCATATATGGTGAACCCATCAATGTCGTGTGAGACTCCATGATATAAATTATAATTATGTGGGTTTGGAAATAAGGTATAAAATGATCTGTTCATAAATTTTTTTTTCTAGATTCACTTCATATAGTGATGTCTCTTTTGTTTGAATATTTATTAGAGGGAGTGTTTCTAATTTCATTGAACATAAACTGGATTGATGATTTGGTTATTTTCTCTTGAGGTAGTAAATAATGACCAATTAGAAGCTCTAATGTAAATATAGGGTTTGTTATAAGATATTAAATCAAAGGTATTTATGATTATTCTACCAACCAATTTGGTGGTGGTAGTAATAGAAATGATGGTTAGGATGAATATGGGAGAAAAGTTTATGTATTACACCCCTACTCATTTACCCATTGGAAGTTAAATGGGTGCATAGTGGAAATATGGAACATAAAAGGATCATCACATGAGTGGTGGTGTTGGATCACATCAATATGATTCTTCTTCACATTCAGTTACAATAAGAATAATTCCATTGAAATTATTTTATTTTTGAAAGGTCATATACACTAATCCTTCTATTCATGAAGTTGTAATTATGGTTACCATTTGTTGACATTATAGTCCTCCATTGATATTTTTTTGGACATGACTTCACGTTAATATTGTCACGCGTCTTCAGTTTCCAAGGATTTTATAAAGTTGTTATATGTTTCAATGACAGTAGGTCTCTAGACATAGGACTCCGGAGTGAAGCACATTTTCATAGTATATGAGTTTTTGGAAGAGTTGGATATGAGTATACTCACTATGGAAGGAACCATATTTTTTTTTTCATATTTAGTGGATATCATTTTATATAATGTTTATTCTTATAAAATATTTATAATTATCTATTTGGTATATTTCATTAAATTTACAATTTTACTCATGTTAATTTTTATGGATTTATCAACATCTATTTGTAATTGAATAGATAAAATGTTTTGGTTTCCTTCATATTTAATATGAATAGCTAATGCATATATTATTTAGGACTTCATCATTCTCAGTCTGGATCTAAATAACATTATCATTAGGATTGATTGTCTTCTTTCTCATTATGGAAATTTCAATTGTTATCTTCAATATGTATCTTTCCAGGTGTTTGATGTGAGATTGTGATTTTTTAGGCTGAGTGGAGTCCAAGGTCTATTCATGTATGACCATCCATCCAAGATATGATCATTTTTTCTATGTTAAAGTAGTTCAGTTAGATGATGTCTCACTTATTTTTGGTCATCCAACTTCGTTATGGGTATTTCCACATGTTTTTCTTGATTACTTATCTTATATGAGTCTATAAAGGGATGTATAGTTTATGATTGATTTAGTACCAAGTATTCAATCTATTTATATAAAATCATATCACAGGGATCAAATATAAATGAAAATTCAATATTATTATGTATTCTCTAATCGATAAAAGTTTTTTTACCATAGTTTTTCCACAAAAATACCCAATGTTCTTTTCCCAAAAGATAAATGGATTGCATTGATAGTGTGTGGATTATCTGATGAAAAACCAGGTAATAGTGAAAAAATTTAACCTTTTATTTTGTTAGATGATTTTTTATCAGTTAAAGGGGAATTTTTTTTGTCGATGATTAAACTGTAGTTGGGAAATCATTAACATAGATTTCAACAATATGATGTACTAGAGATGAATTTCAATGGAATGTATGGACATTAACATTGTCATATAATGTTGTTTTTTCAAAAATAACATTCATGTAATTTTCATGGATTGAATGAATTCGGTATTACATGATAAAATAGAAATATATTTTTTAGTTTTCCTTGATTTCATTTTGGTTGACTTGTTGTCTGAGCATGATCACAAGGAAAATTTGTGTTCAGTTTAGAAAATCAATAGGACTCAACATTTGTATGAAATAAATAGGAAATGAAATTTATTGACCTAATAAGTGATTTTTTTATGGTATGTGAATTATGATCATGGATTATTTGTACAATCTAAGACGTTAATGTCTATATTATAACGAGAAGCTTCATATTCTTTTTTGAGAATGGGAGATTCATTGTTCTTATTATATTCTCTTTATGGTTCATCATGGATTTATCCATCACTGATCATCTTTGACTGCTCATACCTATAGAGGGGTGAAATAATAATTTATTAATTATATCATTATTCATTAAATAAATTTAAATAATATCTATCATCATATCCTATTCAGATATTACCTAACATCAATATGGGATATGTGGTTTTCAATTATTCTTTTGTCACTGGTTTTGGATGTTTTCTCATTCAGGATTATAATTTAGAAAATTATGAATCAAATTAGTTTAGACCACAAGAAATGAATTACACAACACATGATTTAGATCTTAATATTGTTATGTATGGATATATGTGTTAGAATAACTATATTTTTTGGGTGAGGGTCATAGTATTTTCATACCATATGTGTCTATGATATTTCATTTTGTATAAATATTTTATTCTTAGATAGATGAGTTTGGTGGAATAATTATAAAAATTTGACTTTGTATCTTCCACACCTAGGGGTAGGGGAATATCATAGTAGATATCTTATTATGAAATTACAAACACATATTGTTTTAAATTGAATGAAGAGTGGAATGTTATGGACTCTTCACTCAGTTTCACCTTGACGCATAGTGGGACATTTCAAAAATGGTTTTGACAATTGTAAAATTGTCACCACCTTCCCATGAGTATATATTTTTGAGTAATCATCTTGATGCTGAGTTCATTAGAATTTTAGAAACCCTATATGGCGGGGAATCCATTTTGTGTAAGATTCTATCTCTAAGTAGTGTGCTCTGTTATGTGGATCAATTTTTTGTCCCAACATTAGTGATGACTTATATTTTGTTTCATTTCCATATTTATTCATGGAAAAAAATATAGAAACTAAGATATATATTAAGGAATAATATGATAATTGGTTTGGTCTTGTATGATGAAAGAAATTTCTAATTTTTTGTCCCTCTATTTCACCTAAAAAGAGATTAAATATGAGAGTTCAATACCATTTGGATTTATTCACACACATATTATTGTTGTTTTGGAATGGTATGGGGTCAACACAGACATTGTTGTGGATTACTATAAACAAGACAAGGGAGGAATTATATTTATTTAGTTGTTTTTCATTTGATAGAGTCATCTCGTTTCATTATTATCACAGACACGATTATGATTGAAGAAATATGTTGGAAAAATGTGTAAGATATTATGAGGTTACATGGTGTAACATTTTAAATTTTTCATGACAAGTGTCAAAGGTTTACATTGAGGTTACGAAAATATATCTATGAGGAAATGGAGAATCAGGTTTTGTTATGAAAAAATTACAGCCCATATACAAACATTCTTATCGTACATGATTTTTTTATCCTTGTTGACATTCTACATCCCTATGTCATGGATTTTGGTTGATCATGTGATATCCTTATGAAACTAATTGAGTTTTATTTTTTGAAATATTTTTCATTCATCAATGATAATGGATTCTTTAAATACAATGTATGGTATCTTTTCATGTCACATATTTATTTGCTATGGGTGGATGACGTATCCATAGTGGAATCAAATCATGCCCAGGTAACATCAATGAGTATTCAAGACACATGATAGTGTCTAGTTATATTTCATCGTTGACATAAATCTTATGTGCATTAGAAGCATATTACTTTGGAGTTTTTATTAAGTTAATTGGTTTTTATGAAAGTTTATCCTTTGTTGGGTGAATGTAATTTCTTCAATTCGAGAATCATGGATTTGAGATTTATTGTACTGTTTGAGGTCACTAAACATCTTGGATATGTTTTTTATCTGTTGGAATTTCTAATTTAGTTTCTAGGAGTTCATCATGTTTTCCACAGATCACTGTTTAGGAAATATCATCTGGATCCCTCTCATGTTTGGTGATGGGAATAGATCAAGTTCAATCCTGATATTTTTATTATGGTGCATCTAGTAGATAATTAGTAATTCGTATGGGATTTCATACATGGGTTGTTGATTATCTTGGTATGAGTCATATGGTGGCATAGATCAGATCCTCAAGAGACATGGTAGCATGAGTCTCTAATGGGGTAGAGGTGTCATCAACCCTTTATTTTAAATCATTCACCTACATTAGTTTCTTGTAAATAGAGTATAATGATGGGGAGTTTGTTGCATCCCATTATCATATTACGAATATTTCCTATATCATTATTCATTTTCATATTCATTTAATTATGTCTTGGGACTCCTAATAATGGATGAAATTTGGTATTGAAATTATTGAATGTTTTGGGATGTATGATTCCTGGAATTAATGGATACCGAGTATAAACCTTAATGGGTTTGGGAGATTAACACTAATATCGGATAATATTAATGGTAGTTCAGGGATTGCTATTAAAAGATTGATTTTTTTAGTATGTAGGAGAAATAGAAATTGTGAAATTTGAATACCCACAGTGTAATGCATTCTAATAAAAACTTGGGATTCTAGTACACAAAATGAAAAAATTATATTCTATGTGCTGGATTCACATAGGGAAGTTGGGAAAATAATGTTCTTTGTAAAAATGAAATGTGTTTCCTTTTATTTTAATCATTCATTGATTATATGATATGTAAAGGGTTCAAATTCTTTGTAATTCTCTATGAGAGTTCATTTAGGGATCCATATAATTAATTTCATATTTTTTTCATCCAAAGGTTCTTTTTGTCTATGGATTGAATATCATAATGGAGATTTCTGAGACAACCGACCCTTATAAATCATTTGGTTCATTGAATTGTCGATTATGTGGACACCATGAATTTCTCATGGTGAGTATTATAATACAATTCATCATTTCTTTTGATGATGTTTTTTTTTGGAATTTAGTATTGAATCTATTGATCTATGTTGATGATTCTTATTGAATAATTGAAGATCTATCTTTTGATCATCCTCTAGTGTCTAACTCATGGGTTGGATTTGGTGTGGTATGCATCTTTCATGAGTTGTTGATTGTTTCAACCACATCCCAAACCCTTTTTCAAAATTAAATTGATTTTGAGATGTTTGGGGTGATTATAGGGCCTCCATAGTTTTCATTGAGTTCGTTTTTTGATGGATCGTATAGTGAGAATGTATGTACCTCAATTTTGTTAGGTGGTTCCACCACAACCATATGTTAGATGAACCTTGTTTAGATGGTTTTGATATGTTTTTCAGTAATTAAATCTAAATATTAATTGGTAGATTATTGTGTTTGTGGAAAATGGGTGTTTGAGAAAAAATGGGGTTTCCCTTTATTTGGTTAAAGGAATAATTATTATAATTTAATTTAAAATTGACATATGAAATGGTTTATAAGTAAGGATTATGAATTAAATTATTTTTAAGAAATTCACATGATAATCCATGGGTACATTTTCAGTTTCGTAATAGTCTTAATCCTTTTTTTGGGCATTCACTCATTGGGTGTTCCTTTACCGCAATGGCCTTTTGTTCTTGGGATGTGGGAGACATGATGGGTGATTAATTTCAAGGTTTTTCTTAGACATTCCTGATTAGATTCATATATCTGAATGCATGATGAATATGATTTTATATTTTTATGTATGAGTTTCCTTGTTATCCAGAAGTTGTGTGATCCTCAAAGTGATGTGATCTATGGTTGTGCTTTCATGGTATTATCTTGTACATACATGGGTTTTATGAGATATGGATTGTATGATATGGATTATTTTTATATAAATTAATTGAAATATATATATATATATATATATATATTTGAAAATTGTTCCCCTAGATTTATTTTGATACGTAGAAAAATGATAAAAACCATTCCATGATTTTGATATAAAAATTATAAACAATTTATCCTTCCCTGTTTTTTATTTAATATTTTGTATGTTTATATAATATTAAAGAATCTAGTTTTGGAACACTTGGGTGGGATGACATTGATCTTGTTAGCTCACACACTACATAAACCTTCAGCACTTACTACATCATTTTATGTAATTTAATGTAGTGATTTGTAAGTCACTACAGTGTGGAAGAATGGGTTTTCTAGATGAGTCATGGTAGTTGGTTGTGACATAGGGGGAGTTTTCCCATAATATTATATGGTTTATTATGTTTCCATTTAGTTTTTCTTTCTTGTTTGTCATGTACTTGAGGTTCTTCAGACTACATTTCTGTTTAACGTTTTCCATTTTCTTTATTTTAGTTTTGACGTATTTTTATGTTTTTCATTCCACAGGCTCAGATTCCACTTACTAGTTTCCCTGGCCCGATTTGAAATATTGCTTCAAGCTCATATCCAAGAACGAAATAAGCTTCTGGAAAGCATTTAGGGTCAAGGGTGAGTGCATGGGGATACTATTCCATCATAAAAGAGTGTTACAAAAAAGAATAATAATAACAGTCATATAGAAGAAGAAGAAACAATCCGAGTGACGAAAAAACAAATACATGTATATATGAAAATAGTTCCCCAGAAAATCTCATATAAAATGATGATCTCTCCATGTGTGTACTATGTATCCAATTTTGTAACATGAATTAGTATATAGAATTTACCAAATTTTCAATTTTTATATTAAATAACTGTCTTGAAATAGAATCAGAAGACTCAGCTAGTTCATGTGATCTACTTCCCCTAAACATGGAACAATGTTATGCATCATACTATATGCTCTATCCTTAATCCTAAACTGCATCCATATTTTCAATTTGGGAACCAAACACCGGCCTAAAAATGGTTTGAGATACAACAAAAGTAGGTCACCACCCAAAGTGTCTATAAAAACTCATGACTATACAATACAATCTAAATCATAGTGCATAATATAACATATATTAAAATAAGGAATGTAAATTTACCAAGTAAGTAGTGAAATAATATGTGATATTGTACATCCCTTGATGGTTCCCTACAATTCAAGTGTCAAGAACGTACCACAAAGAAACTATAGTGAAAATTGATTTAAATACCATGTCCATGCCCTATAGATAATATATTCAGTACCCCATGACCTCACCCTACAAGCTTTATATCAAAACAATCATGACAGAGACATTTAATCATAACCATCTTATTTACCATAGTTGATCCAAATAATCAAACATGTCATATTTACCACAAAAGTGTTTTATAATAAATTTTTTTACAGTTACCATAGTCTTGATTTATATTAAGATATGTGAGACCCCACGAGATTGAATCCATGGTATAGTGAACAAATGTATCATCATCTAGTCACATGATCATCTTAGTGGAAACTATGTTATGATTAAACAGGGTTCCAATGAGCATGTTAGCAGACAATATGCATTAGGAACTAAATTTTTTTTTTGGATCCATTGTGTTTTAAGGCCCAAATCATCCCAAAGAATATTGAATTAATGAGAAACATCATCTAAGTAACACACAACCAATATCAATATCCATGGAGTAACATTCAAGACATTTAATATAATGATTCATTATTAAATAAATTTATCATTTCATAAGAATCCAATTACATCCCATTAGTATACCCACTCGTAATACATAATTCTCATTAATGAAATTAAAAAAACAATATGCATTATAATGAATAGAATGAAAAAATCCACAGATCAGTCAATTCATCATTATTAATTTAAAATTGTTCGTCAATTCTAATCTCAAACATACACCCTTTGGGTTGTTCAATAACATTAATTGAAAATTGAACTCACCATGGGTTCCCCAGTTTGTGGAAAAAACCTCCAAATAAAATCAAATATACTAATGGAAATATCAAACATGTTCTAATAAATTAAACTCAATTATTAAATTAATTATCTTGCAGCCGCTGGAATTCCATGCATGCTACATAATGATTACTATATCAAGAAAGAATCAAACCACTCAAGAAAAGACTAGACCACCTATAGCAGGTCTGTAATAGGGAGTTACTCTAATCGCATCTTCTTATTTCATCCAGATCAGAATCGAAATAATGAAGAATTGAGTATCCTAAATATATTCCTTATTAGTTTCATATAATTAGTACACCTGACACTATTTCAAATGAATAATGGAAAAAAGGGATTGTATTACATGCTAGAATGGATATAATGAGATGAGTGACTATCAACTCAGAGCTCAAGGGGAGAATCAGTGGAGAATACTATGAATTGGCTTCCAAATGGGTCTGTCAAGGGTGTGTTGCTACCTATAGAGGAAAATTAATTTTATTTTTATTTCATTTCATAATATAATAGATATTTGTTCACTACTCCTCAATTTAATAGGATGCATGGTTTGGTTGAACAATTGGCCAAATCATGCACCAACAGTGAACCCTTTTCCATGCCAAGGGTTCTCCAGCATTTTTATGGTGCAAGATATTCCAAATCCTCACAATCTATGTGATCTAGATATGCTACAAATTATAGGTTCCACACACTAGAATGGTCCTACATCGGCACAATTACCACAAACCGCACGGGATCCAAATTCCCACCATCCAGGCCTGACATGGTTATAAAAAAATATGTGTCATTCAATAATATAACAACTTTTAATTATGTGTCCTCCCCCCCAAATCATGATATGGGCTCTGAACATGCCTGTAAACCCTAAAATACCTAAAATACCTCATATTGGAATCAAATTTGGCTGTAATAAATAATTCAAACTGAAATTGATGAATTACATGACTCAATACAAATCTTATTTCTTACTATCATCAACCCATAAAAAATTTCATCCTGGAATTTCCCTATCAAGGGTTGTTAAAAATGGACCGAGAATAACTCTACAAAATGAGTATGTGCATCAGCCTCCAACATTCATGTAACATCTTTAAATTTTCATTCTTCCATAACACCCATACTAGAGTAAGTGACTAGCCTCAAAGTAACTTTGTGATACAATCAATGATACCAATAGGATTCCCCTTGAAAAGAACCTTAACTTGAAACTCCAACTCATTTAGATGAAATGTTTTTAAAGGGTATCATTTATAGTAGAAAATATGAGATTTTTGGATGACATCGTGCATGTTTTGATACCAATAATGTAATATAAATTGATTTAATGCTGGAATATTTCTATCTAGTATCTCAAATGGACCAAAATTTCCTATTGAATGTTTATAATGACTCAAGAACCATCTATGTCCTTGCCTCAATGAGATGTGAAAAAGTTCTAATCTATTACCTCAACCTCTGGAGGTCATATGTAGTGAAAGAAATAATATATATACACATCAGTACTATGTAGTATATATACATTTTTAAATCAATTGGACCTAATCAATTTAAATTTTCACGAGACATAGTCCCAATAAAGCCACCTCACCTGTCTATAACTAACACAGGGACGGTCTATATGGCCTAAAATACCAAACATCAAAAGATACGATATGTATATTCTCTTGAAAAAAAAATTTGTCCGAGAAATATGAATGTGGTGAATGTTTCAACCAAGATCCCCCAAATTATTTGAATAATTCTCATGAAATTTCCTCAAACCCCAACATTGTACACTGTAACTGGATATCAGTCCAAGGGGATCTGTTGAGAATATAAGAACCTATGAAAACCCCATATATATTAACTATATTTGAAATATGATATAAACTAGGAAACCATATCTGAAATGATAGTCTGATAGGCTATGTCAATATATTATGTCTCACATATGTAAAACTTCACAATCTCATCCAGAATAAATGTCACACTAATCTGTAGAAAATGGGCATCTATAATTAGAATTCCATCAATGAACCATTCAACATAAATACATTGAGGTGGCCATCCCAAACCATTCAAGAAATACATCCTAATGTCATCACATTTCCACTTAGGAGTATTTAATATCTCTAAATAAATAGATGTTTGTTGATATTTTTCCTTCTCATTCAGATAGGTCGAACACTTTGTATAAAAAATTACATGCATCTAGTTTCATCCTTGGTCACCAATACTGGTGATGAAATCTTGATACATCTTTGTAATGTTGGGATGTAAATCCTCAAACAAGGTATGGATCTCATACATCAGTTTTACTTGTATGTAAACTAGAACCCAAACACTACCACAAATACAAATGATCTCATCCAAACATATGGTTCAATGATGAGGTGTGGCCTCACCTACGACACTATCCCAAAGTACTAATCCACCTGATTCCATAAATGCCTCATCCTGACTCTATATAATTGTGTGGTGTTCATATTTATGAATTAAGGAAATTAATATCAATTATTTTCTTATACATCCAAGTGAATATCAAAAACAAATTCCACAAGCAACCACTCAATACGTAACTCTTGATCAACTTAAATATGATTCCTCCATCTAAGTGCATTAGAAACTATATTTCCTTTTACAGACATATAAGAAAGATCAAAATTCAAAAGATATTAGGTACTAAACCCTACATTAAATCCTCATATTCATATCACACTAGGAAAATATATAATTTCTGTTTTTTTGGTCAATGTACACAACAACATGCTCTTCCAGTAAATATTGTTTGTAATAACACAATGTATGATCATTAGAAGATAACTATAGATCATGCATTGGTGAATTTCTCTAATTTTACCCCTACTGACAAAAACGATATTCCCTCAATCTGTCCACCTACATCAGAATGACTCCGAGAATGCTACAAGATATTTTATAAATCATAAGGTTTCTTCTTCCCATCTCTTGATTAATATGTACTAACATTGGTCACAGTCCCTATTTTATCTCATGATAGGATGTCTGAGAGAAATACGTCCATGTGAACATCATACCTATCATTTTCATGCAAACAAATATCTCTTCTGGTTGTGAAAATTCCTATTTGAAAAACCTATAATGTCAATATATCTCCATCAAAATATATATACCAATATGGTTCATGGGATTATCATATAAACTAAATATCTAACCTTATTAAAGATAATTGATACTCTTGTCTCTCAGATAATATGACCATGTATGTGAATATTTTCCATCCAAAGGAGGAACATCGTTATCACTGAATATAAATGATTCTCTCTCAGTTTATCCAAAACGATATAAATATGTTAAACATGGTAATTTCTACTATGATAATACATCCTGATATCCTCATTGAAAATCCCAAATATGAATAAAAATATGGATGGAAAACAAGGTTCAACAATGATATGAAAACAATTTGTGTGTTTACAAGAATGAATGGCATAAAAAGATACCAATATATATCATAACTTCTACAAAATGCAGTTTGAGGTATGTTTGCAAGTCCAACATGTTCCTGATGGTATCCAGATCTCTAATAAAATTTTGAGAGCACCTAAGATTTTTGGATATGAAAAAAACATATTATATCTGTGGAAATTTATACCAGTTCATTTCGGTCAATGAGTTAAATTTTCAATAATCCATTGATACTTTGAGGGAACCATCCACCTTTTTCAAAAAAAAAATTATTGTATATCCCCATAGTGATATACTATAATGAAAAAACTACATTTCTTTTTATTCCTTAAGCTTACTATTGTGCTCCAAAAACTCTGTATTATACATCCTCTAAAGAGAAATGATTATAGGTGATTCTCATTGCACTAGATCGAGGGGGAAATCCATATATCTCTTAAGAGGTA
Organism: Viscum album; assembly: GCA_963277665.1. Taxonomy (NCBI): domain Eukaryota; kingdom Viridiplantae; phylum Streptophyta; class Magnoliopsida; order Santalales; family Viscaceae; genus Viscum; species Viscum album. Next base: position 69,673,102 of record OY728128.1, read on the forward strand.
AACAAAATTTGTTTCCTTATAAAATATCACTAAAATAATAAAATAATTGTGTTAAATACAATTGACATGAGCCATGATCATCCTTATAAAAACTATAAATAAGGGCTATCAACTTTCTCATCCCCCAATGTAGTGCTCCATCTTAGATCACCAAGGCATCACATTCACACTTTTTAATATAAATTCTAACCACTTGTGATTTGAAGATAACCCTTTAGTTAATGAAATCAATGACAAGATTATATGAAACTAGCCAATCCATTCCATGTGTGACATCAATCCCAATCATCTCAATGAAAACCACATTTCATATGAGGTGACAACCATCAATCTCTAGAGGTAGAATTTTCACTGACATATATAATCCTTTATGACCCGTAATTGGGTGTAAAGCCTCAATAACACCTTTTGACAGTTGAATAAATTATCCCATGGCTCAAAAAAATAGCTACATATATTAAACTATGTGATTAATCATTCTAAAAATATATGATACAAAATTATATGCTAATAATATCATACCTCTCACCATATATAGTATGGATACCTACTCATTAGGGGTAGGATATAATGAATATATTTATCTTGTACCATGAATGTGGGACACAAAAAAACAATGTATGTTAGGTCCTCTATAATATCATGTTAAAAATTGTGTATGAATCGATGTACCCCAACCACCACCATCTCGAACTGAATGACTATTAATGCACTATCTTTGTGCTAAACTTATAACTATGAAAAGTTCTCATGAATCTACGGTCAAAATAATTAACCTTCCACTCACTACATGAGGGATGGTCCAGAAAAATCACTACATGTGGCTCATCCTTTCGTAATATTGGCACTCAACGAGTAGGTGATCCCAATGATTCATCACTTTTCCCCATCTAGCACATAGATGATATAAAATCAAGCTAATAGTACCCACATCACGTCTAGTACACATCTCATGGGAAAACACATAACATCTATTCCTTCAATTGAAATTCAAACTAATGTGTAGAGAGACTATACTTTTTTGAAGATGACAACATTATTCCGACAGGATCCACTCTATATTTTTTCAGGATTTACTGTTTCAATAACCAGTGAAAACCTGAAAACATTGATCTATTCTTGAACATAATGTCTAAGATCATACTCAATGAGTCTCTCCCTATATTTATCATAATAAATGTATGATAGTGAAAAAATTATCTATGTAATGCCGTTGGAATACTTCATAATCGTCATAGTGCTTAACTAAATACTCTTCAACTCACTTACCAACTCAACAGTCAGTATCTCAGAGTAAAATTAGAAAGAGAACATAGTTTGTAAATATTCCCTAACTATGTAACCCCGACATTTATATTGGATCAAAAAATCTCACCATCGCTTTTATACTCCTCAAATAAAACACATCATGATATTTACTGTCTTATAATTATTTATATCTAGATGCTCAATGATCAACAACATAATAAGAAATCACTCATTGGTTGGTGGACCTCCATACTAAGAAAATTTGGGAGGGTGATTCTTCTAGAAAAAATGCATCCACTCATTCCGAGACAAGTCAAACTTTAGTACACCCTAGAAATACTACATAAAATGAGAAACCCCCTAATAGAACTCTAACTAAAAACATATTTTTGTTAAAAGTTCTCATAAAATAGGTGGAAATATAGGTGAATCAAATGATATCACATTAGCCACTACTTAGGGATAAATCTTTTCATGTATCTCCTTGAATATTATTAGATTTCTTCTTGATGACATATTTATACAATGAAAAGAACACACCATAAAAAAGATCGATAACATGGTTCACAACAACAAGCACAAGAATGGTCAAAACCATCTATAACAAGGTCATACCAAACACCATTATCTTAACATAAATACTAGTTAAATAGAAACAACCATATAATACACTAGAAACACTACCTACTTCCCACTCAAAATCTAAGTCTATGTCAAGTTACATGTTCTACCAGTTTTGTTTCATTTGATTTCAAATTCATTTCACAATTCATTATAAAAGGCTGAAGAAAATAGTTTACCACATCTAATGGATAAAGGACCTTACTCATCATGAAAATAAATATAGAATCCACCAAATACTCAACAGTACATGTTCCAGTCCATGCAAGTGATGGTCCAGAAATCAAAATGTCATGATTGGATACCTAGGCTGTCTGTCATAGCCTAAGTATGAAAACACAACATTAGTTGTGACAAATAGTCTAAGAAAAAAAATGAAATTATATACATATAATATATATTAAATTATTGAGTAAATCACCCAAGTTACATTTAAAAAATGAATTTATTAAAGAAATTATCCCTATATGTAATTGAATAAGGATTGGAATCTGAATCATAATAGCTTCATACAATGATACATGAGATTGAAGACCCTCATCTAATTGGGTTGAAATCACATTAGACCCGTAACAATATAAATTAAAACATAAAAATTATTGTTCATCACCCAATATTGGAAACAAATAATCTATAATATATGAAATCCAAAATACCATATCTTCTAATTGAAGAAATTATATTTTATCATTTATATGTTTTTTCTGCTCTTAGGCATGATTCATTAATAAATTCCAATTATTTCCTAAAACCCATCTATTTTATCAAAATAGGAACAATAAAATTGAAAACTCAACTCATACCACAATATAACATCCCAAAATCAAAACACACCAAAGGGTTCCCTCATCTTGATTGGACACATAGACTCAATCACCTCTTTATAAATTTGAAATACTACAAAAGTAAAGAAAGGGCCTATTGTTCTTCTGTGGGGAATCAATTCCCTCATATCAGAGTGTACTATAGATGAATAAATTAATAGTCAAATTACAGAATCATTAAACAATTATGAAAAAAATAAAATTCTAAAATAATTATATTTACCAGTAATACTAGAAATTATCCCAAATATAATGAAGATTATATCATTTTTCTACAAAGCATCCAAGAATTGATATACAATAATCATTAAAATATATGTTTACAAATACTAAAAAATAAAAATTATTATCTTTAGATAGAATTATTAGACTCACCTTGGTCCCATGACTACATTCATATAATCAAGGCAAAATATCAATAATTGTAATATGGGAAGTTGATCCATCCCCTACCTTCACCCATATAGTCTGTTCAGGTTCCAAACGACGGCTTGAATAGGGTGTGAGATACAATCCCAGCAGGTGACCACCCATAGTGTCTATAAAATACCCTTTATGTTCAATATAATCTAATGAATAGAGGCTCTCAATATAGGTATGGTAGTACTTAGAGAAAAGTGAACAAGGAATTAGTAAACAGATAAGTGACACTGTAAAGGCAAATAAGGCTTCCAAAAAAAAATTTAAGCTCTGATCACAAGGAATCTATACATAAAATGAATTAAAACACAATGATAATACCATATAAATAATTTATCATTTACCCCACAAACATGAATTATATCATTAATAATAAATCATACATGGATGAGATTTATCGTAATTAGGGTCACATTTAGAATTCTATATCCCTATAATCAAACATGTCACCATTACAACATCCATGTTGTACCATCAACAGTTCCACATTTACTATGGATGAGTTATATAATCACATATGTTAACGCTAAGTGGATGGATCCATGTTTTATTGGAATAATTCATCCTCATCGAGTCCCTGGAGAATATTAATGGAAACATAGTTAGACATGAATTTGTGTCCATGGAGCATGAAAATAGATCATGTCTGTTGAAAGTTCAAAAAACTATGTACAAGTGGTTGCAAGGCCCATGTAATACCAATGAATTAATACCTAATAAGAAATATCTATCAAGGTATCACCTACCACTATCAATATCTATGAACTAAAAAATAATTAATCTAACTGAATCATTAATTATTCATTCCATTTATCAATTAAAAAGAATAAAATTACATCCCATGGTTATACCCACTCATTTTCCACATTTCACATTCAGAATATATAACAAAATCAACATCATGTATCATAAGAAAAATGAGGTGAAAATATCATCATCAACCATTTAAAATTAATTAATTTATAATTTGGATTTCTCTTAATATGAATTCTCAAAACGACACCCCTTGAGAGATTCAATAATAATAAATGGAATAATAACACCCAATAGGAGGCTTATGGTGTAGAAAAAACCTCCAAATAAACTGAAAGGAACTAAATTGACTCATACACAAGTTTTAATATGTTCAATTCGATTATTCAATTAATTATTATAGAGAAAATGAAATTCATTCATTACTCACAATGAAAACATATTATATAATGCATCTAGCCACTTTAGAAAAGTTCATAACACCAACATCAGGTTTGTAGTAGATTTATCATCTTGTATCTGTTTCAAATTTGATCTAGATCAATTGAAATCAAATAAAATATCAAGAACCAACAAAATAGTGTTTATTATATTTCACATAAATAGTGCAGATGATACATTGTGAAAAGAAGAAAAACTCATTATGATTTTAGTTTTTACCAGCTTATATCCGCGAAGACTAATGAATATTTATTCTGATATTGCATACATAATCAGAAGAAATGCATATGAATTTTCATCCAAATGGATTTTTGAAGGGTTTATATGTTTCAAAAATGATATTATAATATACTTTACGGGTAATATATTAATTATTCCTAAAAATATTTGTCGATATGGTCTGGCCACATGGTTGGTAATATTGTGCACCAATTATTAATTATTTTCTTTGCCAAGGGGGAATCTTTATGGATATAGTTCTCAATTATCCCAAAATCGCAAAAAACGTGTGATTTGGATTTGCTAAAAATATCTGGTGCCCCACATGGGCTTGTGTCTCCATCAATATTTTTTTATCAAACTGTGCAGGATCCTCGACCCCATTATCTAGGAGTCGTATGGTTATAAACATCCTGACGCATGAACTTCATGGTTTCTTCTAATAGTGTATACATTGCCTTTTTCTAAAAAAGACTATTTATGGGAACAAAAAAACACTAGAAACATATAATACCCCCATTACATAAAGGGTATGAACATTAGGTTATAAACAACCATTTAAACTATAATGTAATATATAATTTACATAAAAACAACATATATTACAATTTCATGATCTTATATATTTGTTATATATATATTTATATGTGTGTGTCATTTTTTTCATTAGACAACTTTAAATCATTTCCTCTAGTTTTTGTACAATGATGGGGTGATATTCTGCATCCCATGGGGGCCGTGAACACCATTTAGGTATGAATATTTTTAATCAGGTCTTAGATTGGGAGGGTATCGGTGTTTGGTAATCCAAAATGTTGATCAGTTAAATGATAAATAAACTATATCTATAAACTGATTGGTCATATATATTCCAAAACTCATTTATCTTTTTTCATATAATCCATGATAACTAGGACAGGGGATCGACAATTCCCATACCTATGAATAATAGGAGTATGTGTACAAATGTCACGACCCTCCCTCGGGGTCCGTGCCGTGACTACCCCAAGCCCGCCTTCCATAGGCCAGGGGCTGGCGACTAGCACCAAGGCGTAAATCCCGGTAAAAAGGGAAGGCATTGCCTTTGAAAAGTAACAAACACCACAGAGTAAGTGTAACGCCCCGACCCCAGTTACCAAGAGTCGGTGCATTATTACATAACATTGGCATGATCACAAGAAAGATCAAATCTCGAAAGACCGATTGGTTTAGTAGCCTTGGAAACACTAGATATATTCATAAGTTTTACATTACATCATAAAATGAAAAACTACTACAACAACATAATGTTTCCACAGTCCACACTATAATCCCCTCATAATATCCCTGCAGGTCATTCATAACTTACATCTTCACTTCCTGGGAAAAATAAAACATAGAAAAGGGGTGAGCTCAAATGCCCAGTAAGGATAACAATATAGTGGAAACTTTCATCAATAAGAATAAACATTTAAGACAATGTATAACTAAAAAAAGCCGTTTAAACATGAACTTTCATCATGGTATGGCATAAATAAAATGAAATAATGCCATTTACTTATTCACATGGATATTCTACTAATCGAATAATCCCATGCAAAAATCAATAACCACTTTCATAATGTTGGAATGCATAATGCCAGACTATCATAACCACATAGCCAAGGCCTCGTGCCAAGACTACAAATAATATTTTGTCAAGGCCTTGTGCCAAGACACTAGTTTGTCTCATGAGACCTACCGATGCATCGAGGAGCTATAGCGGGCTCCACCCGTCACATATTAAGTCCAATGCATTCCCATATGAAAAGGTTTAAACATAACATAAACATTCATATTAAAAATAGCATACGAAATGTCAATACATTCACCATAAACTATGAATGGTATAAAAATAGCACATCCATAGTCAAAAATATCACAAAACCTTCAATAAAATATAGAAGTTTTGTATCATAATAAATCAACTTCAAATAATCTTAAAATCCATCAAAGGATGTTGACATAGATGAAATCAAAATTCTTTTTAAAGAAATATCTCCTTTTATTTTGAAATCATTTAAGATCCATATAAAATAAAACATTTTCTTTGAAAATAATCTTATAAGCTTGTAAGGGAAGCTTTGAAGATTTTATAACGGCGGAAAATAGCCGCACCCGCCATATAAGTTAAAAAAACATTCTTACCTTAATTCTGTCGAAAAGGTTAAAAAGGACCTTGTTTTGAAAACGACAGAAAGATTCCTTTATAAACCACTTATAAAAGTCAAAAAGGGTATAAATGACTTTTACTCAAATTCTAGTAAATAGTAATAATGTTTTGAAATACATTTTTAAGAAACATGGATGTGGATGATAAAGAGATCCCAGTAGATTATTACGTATAAACAACCTCGGATAATGAAGAGATTGTGAAATAACCCTTACCTTGTACTTTTCCTTGGTTGGGGTAGGTTAACCTCCTGTATAATGGTGAAATAGTTGTTATTAAATTATACAAGAATCATATATATTAATATGATATCATATATGATCTTTTAACATTGATTTGTTAATAATATCTTAGAATTATCATCGTTTCGGGAGTTAACTTACTCATTTTCTTTTATATGTTTTGTTACATAAGCCATGGTTGTTGTATATTATTCATATCCAGAATTATATCTAGTCCTTAAACATCATTTTTAAATCTTCAAATGATAATTATACTTGAATGGATACGATGGAGAATGAATCTCATCGCGTTCGTGGAGACGGTAGTCCGTACGTAGGCACGAGCGACAATATCATTCTTTTGATATTAAAATAATATATAAATGGATGGTATATCATATATACAGAATCATTAACATGTTATATTTATTATTTACATGAGTTACACATCATTATTATACCCATCCAAATAATATTATATTGAATAACAATTACACCACGACGTGGAAACGGTAAGCCGTACGTACGCACGTATGGTGACATGTTATTCAAAGGGTGGATAGAATACTGAATATGGTTGTACCATATTTATAATAACATCACAGTATATGTGAGATACTGGAGTTATTATTTTAGAATGGTAAGAACAAAGGAAGAAGAAGTGGAAGAAGAAATGAACTTGGAGAAGGGTGGTGAAATCATTACCTCTTTTTCGGGTTCTTCCTTTTGATTTGATCAAAAGTGCTCCTTAGGTTGGCTTTCTGATCAAACTAAGGCCTCTAGGTTGTAGTGAGGGATGTTGTGAGAGTATTTGGGCAGATTTTGGCCGATCCAAAAGGTTTTGAAGGTGTGAAGAAATGAGAAGGAGGAGTGCCCTTTTATAAGAGGGGTGAGGGGCACCTTTGGAAAAGCTAGAAATATTAATTTATATTAAATTCATATTCGGTTTCTAAAGGCTCCAAAGATGATTATTCAATGGTTAAGGTGGGGATAGGTCGAAAAACACTCAACCAATAGAATTTATACAGGTTTGCGTACTTATATTAACCTTATCTTTAAGTATTAACTCTAAGATAATTAGTTTCACTTTTACAATGTCTCTTTGTATTTTTATATAATATGATTAATAAACATACTATATACATCCAAGATACCCCAAAGTGGTCCATTAATGATGCACCTATCCTGATATAAGTCTCTTGGCCGAACCTTAGATTTTTAGGAATTTAATATCAATTAATAATATAATATTGGTTTTAAGAACTCTTTTATGTCAATTTTGACACTATTCAATAGTTGATTTTTGTGAAACTCATTACAAATTGATTACTTCGAAAAAAGTCAATTACATAAATCCTAATATATCATATTATCCTATAAAATTAGTTTAATTCATTAAAAGTTTAATATTATATTTATTTGGGTATTTATAATATCAATTATTTTAATTTTTCACTATTATAGTAATTACTGCATCATCATTGTGTCATATATAAAATACATTATTTAATGTCTAAAAATTATAAATAAAATATCATTATGTAGGAAATCTTTTTATCTTTCTAATGAATATTTATAATCTAAAATCCAACATATATAACATTATGTAACAATTGTTGTTCTAAAAGATATATGTTTGTGTCATTTTTGTATTCATTTTAACTAAATTAAAATAAAGTTTCATTATCACTTACAAGTGGATCCATTGGGTCCCAAAATAGACCCAAAGATTCCCATGGTCGACCATGTATCAACCAATATGGTTAAGACACGTTTTAGGGTAATTTAGTATTATTATTATAATATTATTTTTTAACCCTTATTTACCGGATTTACCCTTAACCATGGTAAATAAAATATTTACCGCAGTAATTATTCAAAATGTCTAAAAATAAAAGTTACCTATTTACACAATTTGAACATCCTGATTCAAAATATGGAATCCATTTTTCTAAATTCAAAACACAGAAGTGGCAGAAATTAATTTAAAATTAATTCCCGCTGTCAAAACAAAAAGCGCGTTTTTAAGAGATAATAACTATCAAAAGATTGACACTTGTTTATGTTCGGTTTAATTGTAAAATTATGTCCAATGACCAAAATTATATTAAATGGTAAAAATATATTCTAAATATACTTTAAAACCACTCAAATTCATAATTTATCACTATTAATTATTTTGATTAAAAAAGTTGTTTTTAATTAAAATTTAGTAATTTTCACTATTCATCAAAATATGAAAGTTATCAGAAATGTACCAAAATTTCACCTTAGTCTAAATTCGATATTCCGAATCCAAAAATGAAGTCCATTTTCAAATATAAAATATACATAATTTCAAAATGTAGGTATTACTATTCATAACGGCTAGTTTGATTAGTTATGGTGTGTTAGAACTCGGTGTTGCGTACAACACACGCTATCACATTATTCAAAGAGAAGCGTACCGTAGATGCTTGGGGTGTTACATTCTCCCCTCCTTCAAATAATTGCGTCCTCGCAATTTGTAGGGTATTACTGCATAAAAAGACTCGGGTGGTTCTTCATCATAAGTTCCTCGGGTTCCCACGTTGCCTCTTCCATCTTATGGTTTCTCCACAAAACTTTTACCAGACGCGTCGTCCGGTTTCTCAGCACTTGTTCTCTCGTATCGAGAATCTTGACAGGCTCTTCGCAATAAGACAGATCGGGTTCCAGTTCTAATTCCTCATAGGTGAGTACATGCATCGGATCAGGCATGTATTTCCTCAATAGAGATACGTGGAACACATCGTGAACTTTGGAGAGACTTGGCGGCATTGCCAATCGGTAAGCTACAACCCCAATTCGTTCTAGAATTTCGAAAGGTCCGATGTACCTGGGACTCAATTTACCTTTCTTACCAAAACGTATGACTCCCTTCCATGGAGATACCTTCAGTAAAACATGATCACCGACTTGAAATTCCAAATCTTTCCTTCGATTATTGGCATAGCTCTTCTGCCTACTTTGAGCTGCTTTGATGTGATTTTGGATTACTTTCACCTTTTCCACCGTTTCCTCCACCAGTTCTGGGCCTACAAGTTTTCATTCACCAACGTCATCCCAACAGGTTGGTGTACGACATCTCTTTCCGTATAACGCTTCATATGGTTCCATCTGAATACTCGAATGGAAGCTATTGTTATAGGAAAATTCTACCAGAGGTAAATATTGATCCCACATACCCTGAAAGTCAAGTGAGCAAGATCTCAACATGTCTTCTAAGGTTTGAATAGTCCGTTCTGATTGTCCATCTGTCTGAGGGTGGTAAGCAGTGCTCAAATGAAGTTCAGTATCCAGGGATTTCTGAAGACTTTTCCAAAATCTTGAAGTAAAATGGGGATCACGATCAGAAACAATCGATAGGGGTACTCCATGAAGTCTCACAACTTCATTAATGTATAGTCTTGCTAGACGTTCCAGGGGTAGATCTTCTCTTATAGCAAGAAAATGTGCTGACTTGGTAAGACGATCAACAATTACCCATATTGCATCGTTCCTTCTAGGAGTCTTTGGTAGCCCCATGACAAAGTCCATCGTAACATTGTCCCATTTCCACTCCGGTATGGGAAGAGGTTGCATGACTCCTCCAGGCTGTTGCCTTCCAGCTTTCACATGTTGACAAACCATACATCTTGACACAAAATCAGAAATCTCCCTCTTCATGTTGTCCCACCAAAAATGTTCCTTCAAATCTCTATACATTTTGGTGCTCCCAGGGTGTATAGAGAAATTGGAACTATGAGCATCATCTAGCAATTCCCTTTTTAGATCAGGTAAATTGGGAACACAAAGTCTCTTCCCGAATTTCAAAATTCCATCTTCATAGACAAAGTCTCTCAATCTCCCATCATTCACAGCTTTAATCTTCTTTTGGAATTCTTCATCATCGGTATGAGAACTCTTAATCCTTTCTAGTAAAGATGGTTTGGCAACCATTTGAAAAAGCATTGATGTTTCACCTTCCCTGGTTATTCCCATGTCCATCTTCACTAGATCCATGAAAATTGGATCCCTTTCAATTCTCATCATGTTCAGAACTCCATGGTCTTTTCTGCTCAAAGCATCTGCTACTTTGTTTGCTTTCCCCGGGTGGTAGTGTATCGTACAATCATAATCCTTGAGTAATTCAAGCCATCTCCTTTGCCTCATGTTGAGTTCTTTTTGTGAGAAAATATACTTCAAACTCTTGTGATCAGTATAAAACTCACATTTTTCACCATAGAGGTAGTGCCTCCATATCTTCAAAGCAAAGATCATAGTTGCTAACTTGAGATCATGAGTAGGATAGTTTTGTTCATGAATTTTCAACTGTCGTGATGCATAGGCAATAACTCTATCATTCTGCATAAGGACACAACCAAGTCCTTTCTTTGATGCATCACTATAAATAACGAACCCATCATTCCCTGATGGTAGAGTCAATATAGGAGCATTGACTAATCTTCTCTTCAGTTCTTCGAAACATTCTTCACACTCTTTTGTCCAAACAAATTTAACCCCTTTACGTGTGAGCTTCATTAATGGGTTAGCCAATCAGGCAAAATTCTGGACGAAACGTCGATAATAACCTGCCAAGCCAATAAAACTACGTACCTCAGTTATACTCGTAGGTGCTGGCCATTCTTGGATTGCCTTGGTCTTAGAAGGATCAACAGAGATTCCATCTTTAGAGACAATATGGCCAAGAAAAGAAATCTCCTGAAGCCAGAATTCACACTTGCTAAACTTCCCATATAATTCATGCCTCCTCAGAGTCTTCAAGATAATGTGCAAGTGATTTTCATGATCTTCGTAGGTTTTGGAGTATACCAAGATATCATCAATAAATACCACCACAAATTCATCGAGATACTCCTTGAAAACTCTATTCATCAGATCCATGAATACAGAGGGTGCATTAGTCAATCCAAACAGCATTACAGTAAACTCGTAATGCCCGTACCTGGTTCGAAATGTTGTCTTCGGAATGTCTTCCTTCTTCACACACAACTGATGGTATCCAGATCGAAGGTCAATCTTTGAAATGTATTGAGCTCCATGCAGTTGGTCAAATAAATCATCAATACGAGGTAGGGGATACTTGTTCTTTATCGTTATAGCATTGATCTCCCTGTAGTCGATACATAACCTCATAGATCCATCTTTCTTTTTAACAAAAAGAACAGGGGCTCCCCATGGAGAAACACTAGGGCGAATAAATCCCTTATTACGCAATTCCTATAGTTGTTTCTTTAGTTCGACTAACTCTACAGTGGCCATTCTATAAGGGGTCTTCGATATAGGCCTTGATCCAGGAATCAAATCAATGGAAAACTCAACTTCTCGTTCTGGAGGATGTCGAGGTAAATCTTCCGGAAATACATCTACAAATTCTTTCAAAACAGGTACATCCTCTATTTGAACATTTCTTTCCTCACCGACAGTTATTTCATTCTCTTCCTCCCCAATAATTGAATTTAGTTGAGCTATTGAGGGTGGATGTAAATAAGAATTAGGTGGTGGCGATTCTGCTCTAAAGATAAGGTGTTCCTTATCATTATCATCAAGAATCGTAACCTCTTTCTTCTTACAATAAATCTTTGCATGATAGTCCGAAAGCCAGTCCATACCGAGGATTATATCAAACTCAATCATAGGTATGACGATGAGATCAGCAGATAAAGAAAATTTATGTGCTCTAATGGGGACTGATTCACAAAACTTTGTTGCAACGATACTTCCCTTAGGAGTTTTAACTGACAAATCCCTTATTAAATCAAATTGGAAATATCTAATTTTCTTAGCAAACTGGGAAGATATGAAACAATGCGATGATCCAGAATCAAATAATGCATTTGCTAAACCTGAGGAAACCATTAAATTACCTGCCACCACGTCTTTTGGAGCTTCTACCTCAGCAGTAGTGATAGCATAAGCCTGGCCTTGATCCCTTGGCCTTTTCTGAGGTAAGTTCTCCTGACGCTTAGGACATGCATTTGCATAATGCCCCATCTCCCTGCAATTATAGCACTGAACGTTGGTAGCTTCCTTCTTCCACTTGCAATCATGAGCTTGGTGGCCTTTTTCACCACACTTGTAACAGACTCCCATTCCCTTCAAGCAAGTACCAGGATGTTTCTTCCCACATTTACCACAAGATGGATATTCAACCTTTCCCTTCATCCCCTTATTTCCATTCCCAGATTTATCAGCAGGTCTCTTCTTCTCTTGCTTTGCTTTAAAGTCATAAGACTTAGAGAATTCCTTTTCGGTCTTGGTAGCACATGAGACAATGTCTTCGTACGATGAAAAGGATTGTGAGACTAATGCTCAACGGAGAAATGGTTTTAACCCATCAAATAAATGATCAATCTTACTTCTTGGGTTGCGAATATAATCTCCAGCATACCTCGCTAACCTTGTAAAGTTAGCCTCATACTTTGTGACATTCTCATCATCCTTTTGTCTCAGACTCAGAAATTGTCTTTCCATATCTTCTCGATGGTCGCGAGGAAAGTATTTTTCTAAAAATAGATCTTTGAACTCCCTCCATTCCATATTTGATACTTCATCATCTTCCTTCATGTTCTGAATCAATGACCACCATTGATCAGCATCTCCAGTGAGGCGGTAAACATCCATGATAACTTTTTCCCTTTCACTGCGCCCCAAAGCCTGAAATATTTTCTCTAGGGAAAATATCCATTGCTCAGCTACTAAGGGATTTGTATTCCCATTGAACGTTGGTGGTTTTTGCCTCATTAATTGATCTAACATTGATCCTCCACGCTGTGGATCAGGGTGCTCCATACGGGTAAGGTTATTATTCATAACCTGAGTAAGTTGTCCCAGTATGGTGATTAGCTGATCAGCACCAGTTGCATCACCAGCCCCACTATAATTATCTTGAGCAGGAGGGAAATCCCTACATGGAGTGCGTGCATTGATACAGTTTCCATTTCTTCCAGTAGGCGCCATTTCTAAACAATGGCATAAACTAGATCAGTTTATGAATCAAAATACATAATACACTTAACATAAATTGAACTATTTATGGATATAATCCATAATCATAAGAATGTTTTCTTTGAGGATGTATATACTCATAATCCCTTCAAAATTATATGTAAAGAAAATGAGAGTTATCCTAAGCATATCCCCCGGGAGTGTCGTAACCAAGAGTGCAGCAAGGCCCGTTGTCGTGCACCAGTTCCCGTTCGAGTCTAGCTCAAAGCGGTGTTTTCAGGTTTTACCCCTAGTTACATCTGTTCCAAAGCCGCCTCTACCTTCTCGTATCCAGACAGGGATGTATTGCTCGGAAAACTCACAAAATCTCTACAATACCATAATTCTAGGAAGTTCTTCTATACTAATCCTCAAAGTTCATCTTAGGTCTACGTGCTCTAATCAGAGTTTATCAAAATCTAGCTTCCAAGGTTTGTACTAAACTTCCTCTGATACCAACTGTAACGCCCCGACCCCAGTTACCCAGAGTCGGTGCATTATTACATAACATTGGCATGATCACAAGAAAGATCAAATCTCGAAAGACCGATTGGTTTAGTAGCCTTGGAAACACTAGATATATTCATAAGTTTTACATTACATCATAAAATGAAAAACTACTACAACAACATAATGTTTCCACAGTCCACACTATAATCCCCTCATAATATCCCTGCAGGTCATTCATAACTTACGTCTTCACTTCCTGGGAAAAATAAAACATAGAAAAGGGGTGAGCTCAAATGCCCAGTAAGGATAACAATATAGCGGAAACTTTCATCAATAAGAATAAACATTTAAGGCAATGTATAACTAAAACAAAAGCCTTTTAAACATGAACTTTCAACATGGTATGGAATAAATAAAATGAAATAATTCCATTTACTTATTCAAATGGATATTCTACTAATCGGATAATCACATGCAAAAATCAATAACCACTTTCATAATGTTGGAATGCATAATGCTAGACTACCATAACCACATAGCCAAGGCCTCGTGCCAAGACTACAAATAAGATTTTGTCAAGGCCTTCTACCAAGACACTAGTTTGTCTCATGAGACCTACCGATGCATCGAGGAGCTATAGCGGGCTCCACCCGTCACATATTAAGTCCAATGCATTCCCATATGAAAAGGTTTAAACATAACATAAACATTCGTATTAAAACTAGCATACGAAATTTCAATACTTTCACCATAAACTATGAATGGTATAAAAATAGCACATCCATAGTCAAACATATCACAAAACCTTCAATACAATATAGAAGTTTTGTATCATAATAAATCAACTTCAAATAATCTTAAAATCCATCAAAGGATGTTGACATAGATGAAATCAAAATTATTTTTAAAGAAATATCTCCTTTTATTTTGAAATCATTTAAGATCCATATAAAATAAAACATTTTCTTTGAAAATAATCTTATAAGCTTGTAAGGGAAGCTTTGAATATTTTATAACGGCGGAAAATAGCCACACCCGCCGTATAAGTTAAAAAAACATTCTTACCTTAATTCTGTCGAAAAGGTTAAAAAGGACCTTGTTTTGAAAACGACAGAAAGATTCCTTTATAAACCACCTATAAAAGTCAAAAAGGGTATAAATTACTTTAACTCAAATTCTAGTAAATAGTAATAATGTTTTGAAATACATTTTTAAGAAACATGGATGTGGATGATAAAGAGATCCCAGTAGATTATTACGTATAAACAACCTCGGATAATGAAGAGATTGTGAAATAACCCTTACCTTGTACTTTTCCTTGGTTGGGGTAGGTTAACCTCCTGTATAATGGTGAAATAGTTGTTATTAAATTATACAAGAATCATATATATTAATATGATATCATATATGATCTTTTAACATTGATTTGTTAATAATATCTTAGAATTATCGTCGTTTCGGGAGTTAACTTACTCATTTTCTTTTATATGTTTTGTTACATAAGCCATGGTTGTTGTATCTTATTCATATACATAATGATATCTAGTACTTAAACCTCATTTTTAAATCATCAAATGATAATTATACTTGAATGGATACGATGGAGAATTAATCTCATTGCGTTCGTGGAGACGGTAGTCCGTACGTACGCACGAGCGACAATATCATTCTTTTGATATTAAAATAATATATAAATGGATGGTATATCATATATACAGAATCATTAACATGTTATATTTATTATTTACATGAGTTACACATCATTATTATACCCATCCAAATAATATTATATTGAATAACAATTACACCACGACGTGGAGACGGTAAGCCGTACGTACGCACGTATGGTGACATGTTATTCAAAGGGTGGATAGAATACTGAATATGGTTGTACCATATTTATAATAACATCACAGTATATGTGAGATAATGGAGTTATTATTTTAGAATGGTAAGAACAAAGGAAGAAGAAGTGGAAGAAGAAATGAACTTGGAGAAGGGTGGTGAAATCATTACCTCTTCTTCGGGTTCTTCCTTTTGATTTGATCAAAAGGGCTCCTTAGGTTGGCTTTCTGATCAAACTAAGGCCTCTAGGTTGTAGTGAGGGATGTTGTGAGTGTATTTGGTCAGAGTTTGGCCGAACCAAAAGGCTTTGATGGTGTGAAGAAATGAGAAGGAGGAGTGCCCTTTTATAAGAGGGGTGAGGGGCACCTTTGGAAAAGCTAGAAATATTAATTTATATTAAATTCATATTCGGTTTATAAAGGCTCCAAAGTTGATTATTCAAAGGTTAAGGTGGGATAGGTCGAAAACCACTCAACCAATAGAATTTAGACAGGTTTGGGTACTTATATTAACCTTATCTTTAAGTATTAACTCTAAGTTAATTAGTTTCACTTTTACAATGTCTCTTTGTATTTTTATATAATATGGTTAATAAAATTACTATATACATCCAAGAGACCCCAAAGTGGACCATTAATGATGAACCTATCCTGATATAAGTCTCTTGGCCGAACCTTAGATTTTTAGGAATTTAATATCAATTAATAATATAATATTTGTATTAAGAACTCTTTTATGTCAATTTTAACACTATTCAATAGTTGATTTTTGTGAAACTCATAACAGATTGATTACTTCTAACGAATTCAATTAAATCAATCCTAATATATCATATTATCCTATAAAATTAGTTTAATTCATTAAAAGTTTCATATTATATTTATTTGGGTATTTATAATATCAATTATTTTAATTTTTCACTATTATAGTAATTACTGCATCATCATTGTGTCATATATAAAATACATTATTTAATGTCCAAAAATTATAAATAAAATATCATTATGTAGGAAATCGTTTTAGATTTCTAATGAATATTTATAATCTAAAATGAAATATATATAACCCTATGTAACAATTGTTGTTCTAAAAGATATATGCTTGTGTCATTTTTGTATTAATTTTAACTAAATTAAAATAAAGTGTCATTATCACTTACAAGTGGATCCATGGGGTCCCAAAATAGACCCAAAGATTCCCATGGTCGACCATGAATCAACCAATAGGGTTAAGACACGTTTTAGGGTAATTTAGTATTATTATAATATTATTTTGTAACCCTTATTTACCGGATTTACCCTTAACCATGGTAAATAAAATATTTACCGCAGTAATTATTCAAAATGTCTAAAAATAAAAGTTACCTATTTACACAATTTGAACATCCTGATTCCAAATATGGAATCCATTTTTCTAAATTCAAAACACAGAATTGGCAGAAATTAATTTAAAATTAATTCCCGTTGTCAAAACAAAAAGCGTGTTTTTAAGAGATAATAACTATCAAAAGATTGACACTTGTTTATGTTCGGTTTAATTGTAAAATTATGTCCAATGACCAACATTATATTAAATGGTAAAAATATATTCTAAATATACTTTAAAACCACTCAAATTCATAATTTATCACTATTAATTATTTTGATTAAAAAAGTTGTTTTTAATTAAAATTTAGTAATTTTCACTATTCATCAAAATATGAAAGTTATCCGAAATGTACCAAAATTTCACCTTAGGCTAAATTCGATATTCCGAATCCAAAAATGAAGTCCATTTTCAAATATAAAATATATATAATTTCAAAAAGTATGTATTACTATTCATAACGGCTAGTTTGATTAGTTATGGTGTGTTAGAACTCGGTGTTGCGTACAACACACGCTATCACATTATTCAAAGAGAAGCGTACCGTAGAAGCTTGGGTTGTTACAGTAAGCAAGCAGAAATTAAACACTAAACAAAAGAAGAGTACAACTGAATGTGCGGAAAAGTAAATGGGCCAGTATACAAACCCAAACTGAAAGTAAAGTACAACTCGAAAAGGGAAAACAGCAACTGAAAAGTAAAAGCCGCTACACCGAGCTGTCCACTGGAAATCCCACCTGAAGGGTGGGTACAGATAGCTCCTCTGCTCCACGGGTCCCGCCGTCCGCTCCGTGCACGTCCCACCCAGTGGTCCACCTCCGGGTACCGTCCCGCTCTGCAAGCCTCAGCTAAGGTCAACGATGTCCGTCGTCTGCAACCAACACACCGTAGTGCGGGCAAAGCCCGTGCAGGGGTGAGTATAAGCTACTCAGTAGGGACCCCAAGACCCCTGAAGGTCTCTCAAATCCACAAAGGATAAACCACGAAGAAAGGAACAATCACGAAGTAATAACCGACACTGCTTAGGTATATGCCCATACATATACCTAAGTCATCAATTTCAAATACGCTCCAGCCTCCGAGCCCAAGTACAACTCAGTCCACACAGGAAAGTAAACGTATTCCACACAGGAAAGCAAAACGTAATCCACACAGGAATGCACAACACAATCCACACAGGAAAGCAATAGGATTCAACTCCCACAGGTATACTTCTTCAAAAGACGATAAAGATGATCTCTGATCCATCTAAGTCGTCGGAACCACGAAGGATCGATAGGTAACTAACCCCCGAAAAAGACCCACACAGGATCGGGCCCACACAGGACCTGTAGGCGCTGGTTCACACAGGACCGCTAAGCGCAAAGACCCACACAGGATCGGACCCACACAGGATCGGGCCCACACAGGACCTGTAACACTGATCCACGTAGGATCGCTGAGCACTGTAGTCGTCGTCGTCGAATCCACACAGGATCGGGCCCACACAGGACCTGTAGCACTGATCCACGTAGGATCGCTGAGTGCTGTAGTCGTCGTCGTCGAATCCACACAGGATCTCTGTACTGTCGTCGTCGCAGTCACAGTAGCAGTAGTAGCAGTAGTAGTCACAGTAACAGTCGCAGCCAGTACTAGGGTTCCCGCACACAGCAAACTCGTTCGGAGGGTCCGCTCCATGAGCCGAGAGTCTGATACATCAACTGTCAGAAAGTCCAGAGTTGATGTATCCAAAAGTTCCGTATCGTCAACAGGAACTCAACGCAACAGACGGCGCGTCGATCGGACGCCCGGTCTGAGAGTTATTGGCATTTTCGTCCCCGGGGCCCGGTTGGTTTTTAAGGCAAAACCAACCCGACCGTACTCCACCTGCGTCCAAACCTCGGGCGGAGTATGCCAAAAGATCCGTCTCACTAAGAGGAACACAACAAAGCTGAAGGCACGTCGATCGAACGTCCGTAGCTCAAGATATGAGCGTTTCCGCTCCGAAGGCCCGGTTGGTTTCGTGAACGAACCAACCCGGCCGAACTCAAAGTAATCCGAAACCTTGAGTGCGATAAACCGAAACGACCGTCTCGATCCAAGGATCGCATCGCCGCTGACGGTTCTTCAATCGGACGTCCAGTCTGAAAGATATCAGCCTTTCCGTCTCACACCCACCTTGAGAAACTTCCCAGGAGGTCACCCATCCTGATCACTACTCTAAGCCAAGCACGCTTAACTACGGAGTTTTAACCATGTAGGCTCCCGAAAAAGAAGATGCGCCTTGAGTATAGTATACCGAAACGACCGTCTCGATCCAAGGATCGCGTTGCCACGGACGGTTCATCGATCGGAGGTCCGTGGGTCAAGTTATGACCAAAAGACCGAAGTCGTCTCGAAAACGGGGGGTCCGGGTCGGGGCCGACCCGGCCCGACCCCCCCTGGTCTGACCCGAACCGGGTCGACCCGACCCGGATCCGACCCGAACCGGGTCGGACCGACCCGGTCCGCTGGACCCGGCCCGGCCGGTGGCGGCGCGGTCCGGCCAGCGGCGGCGCGGCCATGGGGGACCCGCGGGTCCCGCCTCCTAACCATACCGGCGGTCGGCGCGGCTGGCCGCCTTCTTCTTCTCCGCCGCGGCCGTAGCCGCGGCTCTTCCCCGATCTCCGGCGGCCGGCTAGGCCGGCCGCCTTCTGGCTGCTCCGCCGCGGCCGTAGGGCCGCGACCTTCCTGTTCTCCGGCGCCGGTGAGGCCGGCGCCTCTGGCTGCTCCGCCGCGGCCGTAGGCCCGCGGCCTTCCATGATCTCCGGCGCCGGCGGCCCGGCTGGCCGCCGGTCGCCTCCTTGTTCCGCCGCGGCCCGTCTCCGGCCGCGGTCTCTTTCGTAAACAACGACGCGGTGCGTCGGCACAACGTTTCTTCGTCGCAGCTCGCTCCGGCCATTAATTCTTTTGTTCCTGCGCGGTTGCGACGACATCGCGCTGTCTCTGCTAAATTAACACGAAAGAATAGAAGGGGGAGGAGAATCGGCCGTGTTCGTGCGGTCCGGTCTCCTCCCGTTATAACGATATCAGTTGGCCAATCGTATAAACACAACAATGAAAGTTTCACAATTTTTAATAAAAATTGGAACTACGCCCAACGGATTATTCTTTCATGTTCGAGGGAATGAAAACACGTAATTTAAAAAGGACAAACCCCCTACCTTGAAAATTGACGTCACATGTCGGTTATCGCGGAGGAAGGCGTCGCGGCGTCGGACGTAGATTCCGTGGACGTCGGGGTGCGTCCGAGGAGGGAACGACGTCTCTTCACTTGTCGCTTAAGACGAAGAAGAGAGGTACGTTGTCGTTGGCGATGATTACCACGGTCGGCGACTTCTCCCTTGTCGAGGAGGAATATGAAGACGGAAGAATCCAGGACACCGAGTCTCGATGGTCGTGGGATCGATGTTCTTTGTCGGAGAAGAACCGTTCTTCACGTTCTTCGTCGAAGACGAAGAAGTTCTTCAAGTCTCTCAACGATTCTCCCAATCCTCTCAAGTAACAAAGGAACTAACCCAAAAATAAATCAAGCATACACTTAATTTATTAACACAACCCAACCTTTGGAATTCAAGAGTTTGAATTTCAAAAACTCAAAATTAAACTCACTTATTAATTATACATGTGTTGTATAATTAATTAAAAGTTAAGTTGTCAAGCCTTTAAGAGGGAGAGAGGGTAGTTAGGGAATTTGAGGGGTTTTGGCACATTAAGTGCAAGGAATTTAAAGGGGTAGAAGAGAGTTAAGGGGAAGGTGAAGGGTTGGGGCTCGTGTGGGCCCCACCTCACCTTAATCCTCACTTGGTTAGTTAGGAACTTTTGATTCCACCCCGACTTCCACACTTAGGATATAACCACTTAAGAAGATAAATAAAATAAATATTGTATAACAAATTTATTTTACTCTTCATTTCATCCAGAAAATTAAACATCTCCTCCTAGGAAAACGCAACTTCGGGTAAGGTCTGCTTAAGCGAATATCGGCGCTACGAGTTCATCGGTGTCCTCGGATTTCAATTCCGAGCACCGGATCAAAAGTTAGGAAATCCCGCTCGTTCGTTCACTGAACGTACCCGAGCCAAACTTCGGAAATTAATTCCGGGCACTCCGGGCCTCGGAATCAGGTGCCGTCAGAAACCGCGCTCTTGTAAAATTTCAAAGAAAATTAAGAAAAAATTTCCCTTGAATTTTACGGGTTTTTACATTACTCCCTCCTCAGGGCTTTACGTCCCCGTAAAGATACATCAAAACTAGGGAAACAAATGAGGGTACTGAGCACGCATCTGAGCCTCCCGCTCCCATGTGCTTTTTCTGGAGGTTCCCGTGCTGCCATCTGATGCGCACAAGAGGAATCGATCGCCCACGTAGGACCCGCTCCTGTCGATCCTCTATCTCTATCGGGACCTCCGTAAAAGTCGCCCCATCGTCAACGTCAAGCTCCCCATGGTCAATGATGTGCGTCGGGTCGTGCACGTATCTCCTCAGCTGAGACACGTGGAAGACATCGTGCACCCGGTGCAACTGAGGTGGTAGAGCCAGGTGATAAGACACCTCACCAATCCTGCTGAGGACCTGGAAGGGTCCGATGAAGCGCGGAGATAACTTGCTGCCTCGGCCAAATCTCCAAATACCACGTCGAGGTGAGACCCGCAAGAAGACGTGGTCGCCACCCTCGAACTCCAGTGGCCTCCGCTTCCTGTTAGCATAAGACTTCTGCCGGCTCTGAGCTGTACTCATCCGCCCCTGGATGACTTGGACCATCTTGGGTCCCACAGGAGCTGCAAGATTTCTTCTTTGCCGATAAGAGAAATCTGGTCTCATCCTCTGGATGAACCGCATTCTTCGCCTAAAACAGTCAATCCTAACATGGATGATACTAATCCATACCAAGGATGACGTCGTAAGGACTCGACTCTACTACTAAGAGATTCAACCGTTACTCTCGCCTCCAAGGGTTGAGTCACACTGTCGGCATCAGTGTGTGGTAACTGGGTCTCCTCCAGTAGATGTCTCACAAGTGAGGGTCAAGTCAACAGCCAAAACTGGAACCTCTTAGTAACATCACGAAAGAGGACAGGAACGAAAATATCACAAAGGTATGCGTCTTTTATTATTGCAGCTCATAATACAAGACGTTACACAAAAGCAACAAGGAACCAGAAGTACAAAGGATGTATCCACTAGTTCTGCTCCTGTCCACCTGCTCTCGGAGCTCTACTGCCTTGTCCACTACTCGGCTGTTGCTCAAGCACTCGCCGCTGCTTCTGTCTCAGTGGCTCCTCTAACACCCGCTGATCAATCGTACGAGGAGTCGGACAGTCGCGTGCCAGGTGACCCTTCCCGCCACAGGAGTAACATTGTCCGTTTCTGGCACGCCTGGCTCTGACCCCACCTCGGGTGCCCCGCACCACCGGTCCTAAAACCCGAGATCGTCCAACTGCTAGTCTGGTCCTCCAGGACCTCTGCATCATCTGTCTACTACCCACAGATGACTCTGCTACTGATCGAAAAACACGCGGCAACGGCAGAAGCTCCTGTACACGCTCGGGGTGTAGAGCTACTGGCACAAACTCCACCCTGAAGAAGGTCTCGAAGTCTTCCCATGCGAAGGTCATCCCATCGCAAAACTGAAACAAGTGGCTCCACCACCTGCCTGCTGCTGCATGAAGGAGGCTGGCAGCAAAGATCACCATGAAGTCTGCTGGCGTCCTCACTAGCCTAAACACATGTACCACTGCCTCCAGCCATTCTTCTGCTGCCTGGGGATCCGTCTCCCCGCGAATCCTGGGTGGTCGCTGGCGCTGAAACTCTTGCAGTGCGCTGAGGCGACGTGCATCGTCAGCGGCTGGCGCTGGAAGCATCGGGGGCTTGGCGGGTAGTGCTACCGCCGGTGCCACTGCTGACAAAGGGCCCTGCACCGAGGCCTCGTCACTCGGTGGGCTGTCGTCACGCTCGACTCTCGGAACCCTAGCTGGCTGCCGTCGTGGGGCCATCCTGAAAGGAAACAGGTGCGCCACGGTCAAACAGTATACCTGGTGAGCTGACACAAAGTAATCACAAAGAAAACATTGAAACACACACGCAATCAATGTTTTCGTGCATTAAGTCGGAAATCAGAAGTCAGGGTCCTGGTGTACGGATACGTCGGCCGCCGCACCAACACTGGACTCCCTGGACTGATAACCACACTCAATATGCTAAACATTATTGCTTCATATAGAAAAGATCAGAGTTTGCGGTAGAACAAAACTCCTCTGATACCAATTTGTCACGACCAGCCCTCGGGGTCCGTGCCGTGACTACCCCAAGCCCGCCTTCCATAGGCCAGGGGCTGGCGACTAGCACCAAGGCGTAAATCCCGGTAAAAAGGGAAGGCATTGCCTTTGAAAAGTAACAAACACCACAGATTAAGCAAGGGGAAAGTAAACACTAAACAAAAGCAGAGTACAACTGAAAGTGCGGAAAAGTAAATGGGCCAGTATACAAAACCAAACTGAAAGTAAAGTACAACTCGAAAAGGGAAAACAGCAACTGAAAAGTAAAAGCCGCTACACCGAGCTGTCCACTGGAAATCCCACCTTAAGGGTGGGTACAGATAGCTCCTCTGCTCCACAGGTCCCGCCGTCAGCTCCGTGCACGTCCCACCCAGTGGTCCACCTCCGGGTACCGTCCCGCTCTGCAAGCCTCAGCTAAGGTCAACGATGTCCGTCGTCTGCAACCAACACAACGTAGTGCGGGCAAAGCCTGTGCAGGGGTGAGTATAAGCTACTCAGTAGGGACCCCGAGACCCATGAAGGTCTCTCAAATCCACAAAGGATAAACCAAGAAGAAAGTAACAATCACGAAGTAATAACCGACACTGCTTAGGTATATGCCCATACATATACCTAAGTCATCAATTTCAAATACGCTCCAACCTCCGAGCACAAGTACAACTCAGTCCACACAGGAAAGTAAATGTATTCCACACAGGAAAGCAAAACATAATCCACACAGGAATGCACAACACAATCCACACAGGAAAGCAAAAGGATTCAGCTCACACAGGTATACTTCTTCAAAAGACGATAAAGATGATCTCTGATCCATCTAAGTCGTCGGACCCACGAAGGATCGATAGGTAACTAACCCTCACAAAAGACCCACACAGGATCGGGCCCACACAGGACCTGTAGGCACTGGTTCACACAGGACCACTGAGCGCAAATACCCACACAGGATCGGACCCACACAGGATCGGGCCCACACAGGACCTGTAGCACTGATCCACGTAGGATCGCTGAGCACTGTAGTCGTCGTCGTCGAATTCACACAGGATCGGGCCCACACAGGACCTGTAGCACTGATCCACGTAGGATCGCTGAGTGCTGTAGTCGTCGTCGTCGAATCCACACAGGATCTCTGTACTGTCGTCGTCGCAGTCACAGTAGCAGTAGTAGCAGTAGTAGTCACAGTAACAGTCGCAGCCAGCACTAGGGTTCCCGCACACAGCAAGCTCGTTCGGAGGGTCCGCTCCATGAGCCGAGAGGCTGATACATCAACTGTCACAAAGTCCAGAGTTGATGTATCCAAAAGCTCCGTATCGTCAACAGGAACTCAACGCAACAGACGACGCGTCGATCGGACGCCCGGTCTGAGAGTTATTGGCATTTTCGTCCCCGGGGCCCGGTTGGTTTTTAAGGCAAATCCAACCCGACCGTACTCCACCTGTGTCCAAACCTCGGGCGGAGTATGCCAAAAGATCTGTCTCACTAAGAGGAACACAACAAAGCTGACGGCACGTCGATCGGACGTCCGTAGCTCAAGATATGAGCGTTTCCGCTCCGAATGCCCGGTTGGTTTCGTGAACGAACCAACCCGGCCGAAGTCAAAGTAATCCGAAACCTTGAGTGCGATGAACCTAAACGACCGTCTCGATCCAAGGATCGCATCGCCGCTGACGGTTCGTCAATCGGACGTCCAGTCTGAAAGATATCAGCCTTTCCGTCTCACACCCACCCTGGGAAACTTCCCAGGAGGTCACCCATCCTGATCACTACTCTAAGCCAAGCACGCTTAACTACGGAGTTTTAACCATGTAGGCTCCCGAAAAAGAAGGTGCGCCTTGAGTATAGTATACCGAAACGACCGTCTCGACCCAAGGATCGCGTTGCCGCAGACGGTTCATCGATCGCAGGTCCGCGCATGTGCCGCACGCGGGGGGGGGGGGGGGGGGGGGGGGGTAAACCCCCCTTTTTTCGGATCTCGGCCGGCCTAAGGCCGGCCGTTTCTTTCTCACGCGGGACCCGTGGGTCCCGCCTCCTAACCAAACCGGCGGACGGCGCGGCCGGCCGCCTTCTTCTTCTCCGCCGCGGCCGTAGCCGCGGCTCTTCCCCGATCTCCGGCGGCCGGTGAGGCCGGCCGCCTTCTGGCTGCTTCGCCGCGGCCGTAGGGCCGCGGCCTTCCTGTTCTCCGGCGTCGGCGAGGCCGGCTCCCCTGGCTGCTCCGCCGCGGCCGTAGGGCCGCGGCCTTCCATGATATCCGGCGCCGGCGGCCCGGCTGGCCGCCGGTCGCCTCCTTGTTCCGCCGCGGCCCGTCTCCGGCCGCGGTCTCTTTCGTAAACAACGACACGGTGCGTCGGCACCGCGTTTCTTCGTCGCAGCTCGCTCCGGCCATTAATTCTTTTGTTCCTGCGCGGTTGCGACGACACCGCGCTGTCTCCGCTAAATTAACACGAAAGAATAGAAGGGGGAGGAGAATCGGCCGTGTTCGTGCGGTCCGGTCTCCTCCGGTTATAACGATATCAGTTGGCCAATCGTATAAACACAACAATGAAAGTTTCACAATTTTTAATAAAAATTGGAACTACGCCCAATGGATTATTCTTTCATGTTCGAGGGAATGAAAACACGTAATTTAAAAAGGACAAACCCCCTACCTTGAAAATTGACGTCACACGTCGGTTATCGCGGAGGAAGGAGTCGCGGCGTCGGACGTAGATTCCGTGGACGTCGGGGTGCGTCCGAGGAGGGAACGACGTCTCTTCACTTGTCGCTTAAGACGAAGAAGAGAGGTACGTTGTCGTTGGCGATGATTACCACGGTCAGCGACTTCTCCCTTGTCGAGGAGGAAGATGAAGACGGAAGAATCCGGGACGCCGAGTCTCGATGGTCGTGGGATCGATGTTCTTTGTCGGAGAAGAACCATTCTTCACGTTCTTCGTCGAAGACGAAGAAGATCTTCAAGTCTCTCAACGATTCTCCCAATCCTCTCAAGTAACAAAGGAACTAACCCAAAAATAAATCAAGCTTACACTTAATTTATTAACACAACCCAACCTTTGGAATTCAAGAGTTTGAATTTCAAAAACTCAAAATTAAACTCACTTATTAATTATACATGAGTTGTATAATTAATTAAAAGTTAAGTTGTCAAGCCTTTAAGAGGGAGAGAGGGGATTTAGGGAATTTGAGGGGTTTTGGCACATTAAGTGCAAGGGAGTTTAAGGGGGTAGAAGAGTGTTAAGGGGAAGGTGAAGGGTTGGGGCTCGTGTGGGCCCCACCTCACCATAATCCTCACTTGGTTAGTTAGGAACTTGTGATTCCACCCCAACTTCCACACTTAGGATATAACCACTTAAGAAGATAAATAAAATAAATATTGTATAACAAATTTATTTTACTCTTCATTTCATCCAGAAAATTAAACATCTCCTCCTAGGCAAACGCAACTTCAGGAAAGGTCTGCTTAAGCGAATATCGGCGCTACGACTTCATCGGTGTCCTCGGATTTCAATTCCGAGCACCGGATCAAATGTTAGGAAATCCCGCTCGTTCGTTCACTGAACATACCCGAGCCAAACTTTGGAAATTAATTCCGGGCACTCCGGGCCTCGGAATCAGGTGCCGTCAGAAACCACGCTCTTGTAAAAATTCCAAAGAAAATTAAGAAAAAATTTCCCTTTAATTTTACGGGTCTTTACAACAAATACAAATATTTATAAAGAAAAATGTCTGTAAAATATTTATGTCCTAATCCTATCCCATAAATAAGGAGAAGTGGTGTTTAATAGTCAAATACTAACCCCATTCCATTAATCAAAATATATAATTGATATTAACATCATCAACTATTATATAAGAAAGTTGCATATATACATAGTACTTATATCATGATAATAATCTATTATTGTAGTATTCTTGGTCTGAAACAAATAAACCACAAAAATTTTCATTATCTTTAATAATAGAAAAAATATACTTGAATATCATGAATTCATTACTATACTACCTAAATAAAATTTATATTTACAGATTTCCTGACATTAGACATACGTTAATCTATGATGAATACATTATTATTATACTCATGACTATATTCATCAGGATGGACATATAACAAATGAAATTTAAATATTCGTTATGAAGAATATAATGAAATTTGATTATATTCAAAATATGGAGAGAGTGAAATCTCATGGATTACTAATATTATATCCATTGATGTTCCATCTATTAAATTATTAATATGTATTGATAAACTAGATAATATAATAGGAATAATGTTTTTAATCAACAATACATATTCATTTAAAAAAAATAAAAATATTTTAATATAAAAATCATAAATTCAAAATTATATTTCAATAATGTATTTTTATTAATAAAATAATTTCAAATAATTTTAAAAATATTCAAAAAAACATTTTCATTTGAAAGGTCATGAATAAAATAAGGAAATTTATTTTCAAAAATTAAATTTCTCATACATAGATAATAATTATTATTATATAAACACAATTACTAAAATTTTCACCTCATAACTAGTTGAGGTTGAATTTATGAGATTTTTAAAAAAGATATGGTTTTTTTGTGAAAACATTTTTTATTATACAACATAATTAATGACCTCATAAAAATATTATAAGTAATATAAAATTATGGTGTATTATTTTTGATTATAATAACATAATATGTGTTCCATTTGTCTAATACCATGGTATTGTACGCTTGGGATTTCAATGGTTTATAAAAAACAATTACGGAGGTGTCGAATGAAATCAATAAAAAATCCATCAATTGTGCTAAAAATACCTACCCATTTCTCCATTGTCAGTCGTTAATAAATCATACTCCATGATTATCTAGTATTTTTACCTCCCATGGAGTCACACATGTTTTAATTAATACTAGAAGGTCCCAATATTTCAGTTTTAGGTGTTACTCTTAATAATAAGGGAACTATCAACTTCTATTTTTTATTTATGTTCCCTTGTTATGTGGTATAAATTTTAAAATTTTATACTATGAAGTTATAGGAATTATATTTTATCACAGCACCTTATTAAGATTTTTTTTGAATGGGACATCATTTTTTCTCTCACAATTTAATGTTTTTCTAAAACCATGTTTCTTACCCATTTTGCTGCCAAATGTTCCTCTAAATTTTCATTTCTTCCTCTAATGAAATTCATTTATTTTCATTATATGAATACCAAAACCTCATTATTTTCCCGATGTTTTCAACAATATGTAAATATTATTTATTTGATAGATTAATTTACTAATATAAAACTCACATTCACATTTAGTGGTTCATAATTGACATAATGATCTAATTTTTATGGGATTTTTAAAACACTATGATTTTGATATTATACTCAGCATTTTATTTCTCATGGGTTATTCATGAATTTTTTTTATTTTATATGTGTATAAAATTAATTAATACCTGTGAAGGGTGTTCCCTGATATAACTCCAATAAATTGGTTAATGAATTTAATGTTTAATGATGAAATTTTTAAAGATACTTTGCTGAATAAGATTATAATTTTTATAACACCTTGATGATAAACCCTACTAATATGCTTATGAATGATTCAATTAAATGTTTCGGCCACATTTGAAAAATATGAATAATTTTATTATTAATATGATATGCCTCTTTTTCGTACATTTATGTATTTCTCCAAGCTCTTATTGATATTCTATAAGATCATAAGTAAATTGTATCCCTTGTTTTCCCTTATTGGGACTTCCTCGGACCGTTTCTTATGATATATGTTCCTCAGTTATGTGATGTTGTAAAATTAGTTATGTCGAACCAATGAATAATAATTTCTGGATTATTAGAATAATGTTGATCATTTTCATGATTTATATACCATATTTGTAAGAAACTAAACATTCAATTATCCATTATAATATACAATATATGGAAATGATTATGTAATAAAAAGTAAACATGACATAGTCTGTATCAAAGGATGGTTAAGATGTATTTGGAAACTAGGAATTAAAAAATTTAGGATTTACCTTAGTAACATGTTAAAATATAAAAATATATTTTTGTATTCTGGTGTAATTTTATACATGTGGTTTCTAAGAAAACAATTCTCTCTCTGCATACAGACAATTGGATGTGGAACTAGTATAGATGTATGTGAGGATAAAAAATGAAAATAACACTTTTATATATACTGGAAGGGGAACTGGTGACGCACAATGGGCATTGTTGTAGTCCTATTTTGACACTCACGGGGGATATGTGTAGTTAATCACATGATTTTTATGAACTACTTTGAATTATTTATATATAATGAAAATTTTGTTAAAGAATAACACATTTAAGAGTGAAAAATTAAGAAATATAGTTACATTATAAAAATATGGTTATTAAATGAATCACATTTCACACTATGAATTTAATTTTTTTTTTTAAATGATGGGTTTTAAGAGAATCAATATAAATAGTGAGAATAATAGACCAGACACAGACAGACATCTGAATGAATCCAGAATTGAAAACCTCCGGATTTTGATGAATCAATTAAGTTTATTTATAGGAAATAACATGAATCAGGATGAGATACAAGATTCACCTAGAATTGAACCATATATATTTTTGTCTATTATGTATATAAAACTAACTTATTTCAGTGGATATATCGACCCGTTTATTATTGATAAATGAATAAGATCTATAGAAAAGAAAATTTTTGTACTCCATTATTCAAAAGAAGAGAAATTCAACATCGATGTGTACCATATAGAAGGAAAAACTAATGAGAGGATGAAATTGGTTAACAAATAAAGGCAAGAGGGGATATTGACATTATAGAGTGGAAGATTTCAGGGGACCTTGTTTCAAAAAATATTTTTGGCGTTCAATGTGAAAGAAATATAGAAGTAATTCCAAGAGATTAAGCAGAAGTAAAATGTTTCTATTGGAATATATGAGTTTAAATTCAAATGGAATTACTATTAAACCATTATAAATTTCATGGATCCTAATTGGAAGGTTTATAGTTTTGTATGTTGACTAAGACAACGTCTATGGATGAATCTTTCCAATCGCGATTGTGAAAACACAGAGGTGTTCACGAGTAGTGATATGACAGCTGAAATGGAGTTTGGAGTGATAATGTGGACTCATAGATCAAATGAAAATAAAATATATTTGTAAGAATACAAGGATAAGATATTTTTTGAACGATGATGTGAAAATAAAGTGAATTTTTACACATGAAAGAAATTTGTGAAGAATCACTCACAAAACTTCTTGATTGGAGACTAGAATTTTTTTAGTATAGAAGATAAGGCAATATTTATCAAAATTACCCTTTTGAGTTAATGCCACATCTTCTCATCAATAACAAAAAGGGGATGATGGTGATGGCCAAGCCTAAAGTCCAATGTTCTTGTATGGGTAGCTTGAGTTCTTGGCAAATAAATTTCCTAATCTGATGTTGATAGAGGGGAATCACAATCAACCACATAATAGCCCATGAGATCAAGAACATATATTTTCAATCACAATGGATGATTTTGATGCTCCAAATGATGTGGTGAAAGGTACACTCATTGTTCTCTCGAAGCTAGAAAGTACTTTGTTTTATTCTGGTTCAACACATTCCTTTATTTCTTCATTTTTTTTTCTAATAATATAGAATCAATACCAAATATTCTAGAATTTGAACTATCAGTTAACATGAATGGTGGGATTATCAAATAATCAACAGCATATAAAAACACTGGTATTTACTTTTGTGTGCATAATCTCATTACAGATCAAGTTCTCATTCTCATTATAAATATGACATTATAATAGGGATGGCTTGGATATCAAAGTATAATACTAAGATAAAATGTAGAAGTAAAGAAATATCAGTATACTTGAATGGAAAACATATTGTTGTATTTAAAATAATAGATAATTGGACCTAATCTATGTCTAGAATAACAAACCATGCCATTTTTATAGATTTTATTAGTATAGAAAAATAATGAAATAGAAGTATAATAATATTGAATGTACCGATCATTCAAGAATATGTTCACGTATTTCCAATAGAGTTACCTGGACCTCCTCTAGAATGGTATCTATAATTATCCATTGAATTCTTGCTTGGATCAAATCATATACCAAAAAACCATAATAATTGGATAATTTTGTTGGATGAATTAAAGGAATTAATCCAAAATATTTTACAGAAGGGGATTATCTAGCCTAGTGTGTCTCATTGGGTAGAACATGTTATATTTGTGAAGAAGAAGTATGAATCAATGAGGGTTGGAATTTATTATAGAAAAAATAACATGATTACCTTGAAGAATAAATACCATCTTTTAAGAATTGATTATTTATTTAAGCAACATCATGGGGCTCAATTCCACTCCATGATTGATCTTCGATCTAGTAATCATCAACAATTGTTAAAGAAAGAAGACATTCTAAAGGCCCCATTCCCATAAATATATGGGAATTATGTGTTCTATGTTATCATAGTTTTCTTAACTAATTCCCCTACTATATTTTTGGAATTATTTAATATAGACATTAAAGACATACATTGATGACAATGTTTTAGTTTTCATTGATGATGTATTTCAAAAGTTGCAAGGATCGTGAGGAAGATATAAAGTTTATATTAATACTCTATTGGATTAGATAATATTTGGATGGATTAGATATTGTGAATTTTAGATAAAAAATGATTCTTAATCGGGGAACACTGATATAAATGAAGGAATACCAGTTTTCCCTAAAAATACAAAAGTTGTGGCGGAGTTTCCTCATCATACATTAATAATTGTTATTCATAGTTTCCATGGTTTGGCTTGAGATTATATAAGGTTTTTGAAGAAAAATTAATTACATTATAATCCACTAACCATGTTATCTCAAAATGGGTTAATGTTCATCTAGAAAAATGAGTCTGATGTAACTTTCCAAAATCTTTAGAAGTGATTTGTTACTGCACCTGTGTTTACTATACCCTCAATCAGAGAACGATTCGTCATTTTTTAGTTCGTCATATCTAAAAAGTATTTTGTGGATCCTCATGAAAAATTAAAATGTTATTTGTTTAAGATCATAAATTTTCTAGACTTGTGAGAATAACTTTCCTACAAATGACATGGAATGACATGAAGTAGTTTTTTCAATGAATATAGACATAATATATTAAATTATTGAAATGAGATATATACACAGACCATCATTATTTTATGTATATTTTCATACAACTGTAATTGATATTGAGACATAAGATATTGTTGTAACATATTAAATACTATGATTATTCAATTATTTATAACTATGGAAGAGAAAACAATGATGATGATGCATTACACAGGAAAGACCATGTTTCTCTTGCAATGATGAAGATTCATGGAGATTATTTGAAAAAATACCTTGCAAAAATATAGATGGGAATCATAAGGGAATAAATATTATATAAAAATATCCAAATTATTTGTCAACCATAATTAATAGAGATGATAAATAATTATGAAATAGAAGGCCTTTTGTTACAAAAGAAGATAGAGGCTATAAAATATGTGAATTATCTAGTGTTCTATATTGATCAAGAATGTGTAGTAAAATTTCATACAAGGATATGTGTTCCATATATTTCAAAATTAAAGGATTTTTTGTTGGATTAATCACATAAATATACATTTTTTATACATCCTTGAAGCCCTAAAATGTATAGGGACATTTTTTATCACTATTGGTGGGATATCAAGAAAATTGAGACTGCCAACTACACATTGTGGTTCCTAATGTGTCGGAAAATGAATGTAGAGAGAGAAAAAATCCTAAATGGGTATTAAAAACACCAGAAATACTATGATGGAAGTGGGGAAATATTTCTATGGACTTTTGTTCTAGTCTCTTGAGAACATTCAAAGGAAACAATATGATATATGTTATAGTGGACTGTCTCATCAAGACTTCCTATTTTATCTCAATTCCTGAATAACTGTATATTTACCAACTAACCATGATATATGATATGTATGTGTTAAGGATGAATGGAGTTCCACAATATTTCATTTTAGATCATCATCCTAGGTTCTCATCAAAATTATGGAGAATTCATGAACCTGATCTAAATACAAAATTGAAATTCAATACAACCTATCACCCTAAATCTGATTTCCAATCTAAAAGAAATATTTAAAAACTCAAGGACATGATGAGAACATGATAAATGTAATTTAAATGTTGATTCAATCAACATCTCTCATTTTTTGGTTTCTCACAAAAAACATCCATTTGACTATTCAGATGGCATTTTAATAAGATTCATATTATTAGGACTATAGAAATCCAAATTTTTGGGATAAAACTGATGAGAGAAATATTCTAGTACAAGATCTTGGTCAAGAGATGATAGAAAATTATCATTCTATACAACCACACGTAAAGTATGCATATAGTCGGTAGAATAACAATGATAACAACCATCGATGGGACATGAATTTTGATGTTTGAGGAAATGTATTCATTCTTATTTCACCTTGGACAAGAGTCATTTGTTTGGGGAAGAAATTGAAGCTCAACCTCTTTTACATTATCCCCTATTAAATCCTTGATCAAAATAGAGTAGTGGACTATATTCATTCATTGTCTACTAAACTATATCATATTCATGATGTTTTCCAAATATCTCTCATTAATAATTACATACCTGACCCATCACATGTCCTAAATATAGTGGCCGTATATATAGAACATGACCTCTCTTATGAGGAGAAACTACTCGAGATCATTGAATATAAATACTGGGTTTTACACAATATTACCACCCACCTTATTTATGTGTTGTTGAGGAGCCTCAAATATGAAGAAGAAAAAATGTATCCATAGGATATAATAAAGATAAAATACAATTAAATTTTCTCAACCTGGAGAATGAGTTTAAATTTTGGGGACCAATTTTCTTAGTGGGTGATGAATGTAATGACCTAAAATTTTTGAATGAAAATTGTTTTCTGAAAATTCATGTAATATTATTTTTTACTCATGAAATATATATCCATTTAACAATAATGTGAGTATAATTGATGTGTGATCATAGGTTTTTGACCATTATATAATTTTTGGTCAATTATGACTACCACTCAATATGACTATCAGAAAAAATACCCTTAATTAAAAATTTAACATTATAATTAGTATAATAAATAGGCATGATAATGGATAATAAATACAGAATTATTATTTTATGGTCTCATCGAATAGATTCATTCAATAATAATCCATTTAGATGGTTCTTAAGAGAGATGTTGCATCATTGTGCTTGACTCATGACCAATCCCAAAGAAATCATCAACATGCAAATCTTGAATGGAAGGACCTATAGGAGATGTTCAATTTAGTAGAGATTACCACTTGGGAGACATTATCTAAGCTAACCCATGAGTCTATAACTATTACACCCATCACTCGTAGGTCTTATCCGGTTGTTAAAAGGGGTTATTTGTAAAGTCCTACGTTATGTATTATATATTCTCATTGTTTAAATGATATTTCTGTTTCATTATTTCCATTTTTAGAGTAGTTTTTCTTTAAAATATTTCATACTTGAAAAATTGATATTTTGGATAGAAATTATACATTTAAAAAACAAAAAATTATTAAAATAGACTAAGTACTTACTAATAATGTTCATTTTAAAAAAACATTTTTATTTAAATAGTCTTATATAATTTTTTCTTTATTCATAAATGGCACTATGCATTTAACTTTTCATATTCTATCAAATATTATTTTTAATAAACATCAGAATAATAAATGAAAATTTAAAATTCTCATACATATAGAATTATTAATAGGAATAAAAATTAATTTTGAAATAAAAAATAAAAAATTATGTTTATTTTATTTATGATAATTTTATAAAAAATGTTTGTTTTGTGTGAATTGAAAAAATCCAATTTGATTTTTCAGTATGTTTAATGTTATCATAATGATATAATAGGTAATAAAAAATTCTGGATCATTAATTTGGACTAATATAATGTAATTTTTTCCCAAGTACCTAAAACCATGATAATGCCCCATGGAAAATCTCATGGTTTTGCAAATACCAATTCTGAGGTGTCCCAAGAAATCATTAAAAAGATTCCTCAATTATTCTATAAATACCGACCAATTTTTCCATTATATTTCATTACCAATTCATCCTATAAAAATATAACATATTTTACCCTCGCACGAAGTCCTCCCAAGGTGTCCTCAAGATAGTATGTTTCTAATCCTTGGGTTGTGTGAGTTACTCTTTAATGATAGGGAAATCACTACCTCTCTTTTCCATTCATGTTCCCTTTTTATGTTCGATGTATTTCAAATTTAAAATTTCAATAATATTTTATTTTATAAAATTATTAATATCCCTTTATTATATTATGATTATTTTATAAATTTTATATTTTTATCACCTCACATTATAATGTTTTCTAATACCATGTTTCTTACTCATTGAGATAACCAATTTTCCACCCAAAATTTATCTCTCTTTATTATAAAATCCTTTTGAATTAATTTTTTAATATGAAAACCAATTATTTTCCCAGGAATTAACCATAATGTAAAAATAATTTATTTTATTATGAAATTACGATAAATAATACCCACATTCCCATTTAGGGGGTTATGAAGGAAAAAATGATCATGTTGTAATGATGTTTTTAAAACTCCATGACTCTGATATGAGACAAGTCTCATTAATTATCCAAATGTTACTATGAAAAGTTTTTTTCTGATAAATATATGTATCAAATTATTTAATAGAATTTAATTGTGCACCCTATACGAAATCTAATACATTAGGTAAATAATTAAATCTCTTGAGATGACATGTTTTTTTGTACAATGGTAATACAGTTGATAATTTTTATTAGATAATAGTGATAACCCTACTGATATGTTTATGAATGACTCAATTAATTTCTATATCCACATTTCCATGTTATGATTCATGTTCTTCTTATTATTTTTAGTATATTCTTATTTCTCATTTATTTATCTATTTCTTAATATTCTTATTGATATTCCTCATGATCACAGGTAAATTATTATCCTTAATTTCCCGAATTCACCCTTATGCTCAACATTTCCATTGATGTATATTGGTAGTTTATGAGACAAAATAAGAGTATATAATGTAGACTAATGAATAAGTGCATAAATTTCTTTATAAGAATTTTCTAGTTTTAAAAGTATTATGTACCTTATTTCCAAAAAAATAATCATTAAATTATCCACTATTTTTTACAATGTAAGGACTAATTATGTTATAAAAATAAAGGATTCCATATTAATTTTTTTAATAAGTATTTAGTATCATTATTAGTAAGGAATATTTCATTTCAATAGTCGTAAAAACTTAAATGAAAAAACAAATGTATTATTATAAAATTCATGAATTTTATGAAAAAGGGAGACTAAATTTATGTGAATAACTTGTCATTTATTGGTTTCTTATATAAGAGTTATAACATAAATTTTAAAACGTATAAACCATATATTATCATTGTGATGTCAAGGAAATAATTTATTTTTTAATAAAATAAATGAAATTACAAATTTAATAATTGATCTTTCATTATATCATAATGTCAACAGTGTTCATAAATAATTGATCTATTCTTGTTAATTTACAACCATCATTAGATAAAATTTCTAAGTAATATTCTATAGATTTTTATTACATCAATATAAAATAATATATTTACATCGAAAACTATAATTAGATATATATTATTTTTGGCCTCCCCTATGGAATTATATTGATAAATATCTTCAAGTAGAAACGATGTTCTTATTAAAATTGTATTATGAGGCTAATGAATACTACTTTCCACTAAGACCGTCAATATAATAATATAATATAGAAATAATGGAATAATTGAATAAATCTATTCAATAGCTGTTTTAAAACACCCTTCAAAAGTAATTATTATTATTTTACATAATTTATATATTTTTAAAAATTATCACCAGTGTATCTATCAATTGTAGTTCAATTGGGAACCATAATCTACCTTTTATGATTGGTAATATATACCTATATTAAAAATTATTTTTATATTTTTATTCCCATTATTAAAAATAAATTTTAATGTTCAATTATTAGGTTATATCTCAGTCATATCATCATTATTCAATTGGGAAAAAGGTGTCATCTTAGTATACATAATGACGATCCCAAATTATCCTATATAATGTTTTCATTAGCAAATCATGTTGTATAATTCACGAGTTATTAATTATAATATAAATGAAAACAATAATAATCATACATGTGATAGTTATTTAAAATAATAAAATTATTGTACGATTAAATTGATTTCTAGTGAATGTTATCTCATAAAATCTACTAAAAATACAAATTTAAAATTTTAAGGTGGAAGACCTGTTATTTCCCTTATTAATCAAGACAATTGTTTATCCCCCATTGTTAAATGTATTTTTTATATTTATGTAACAATATGAATGTTTCATATCAGACCTCATATTTTCAGTCTCCATTATTCTAAATATAATATAGAGATTTACAATAAATACAACATATATTTAAGACTTCATCTACTCATAATTTCCCCCTTAATGGATACATAAAAAATCCATTTATTATGATAGTTAATGAACTCTATATTGGCCAATAAATTCATATCATCCTCATTTCATCTCTCTAAATTATTTTTCACACTACTAAATATATATATATATATATATATGTGTATTAGGAAAATTAATTTTTCCCACATTGAACAATTAAAGGTAAATACTTCTCTATCGTCTAAGATCAAACGTTCCTCTAGGTTAAATATTTGTTGAAAAATATTACTTCCATGTCAAAATAATTATTGTTTATACATTTGAATCATTATCATCATTAACTATTGAAATGTTTCCATTGGAGGGGACCCAATCACTACATGATCCATTAAAGAAGGTGAATATATTATTTTATGAATTTACTTCATTAGAATATCATATGTAGTTGGTGGTATTTTTGAGCAATTTCATGTGTTATGTTATGGATTCTCAAACATACCACACCATATATGGATATATATTTTGTAATCATTTTGACAAAATATTAGTTTTTTTAATGTTAAATTTCTTTTACATTAGGATAAGAATAGTGTTATTCATTCTAAATAATTATTGATTTCTTTGAACTATTTTGATACAATGGCTCAGTTTCGTTTCACTTACTATATTTTTCATAAAATCCTCAGGATTTAGTGTCTACAATAGAATGGGTGTCATTTAATACTATTTACATAATTAATGTTCTACATATCCTAAAATTATTTATTCCAAAAAAAAATAGTTTTTTAAGAGACATCATTTAGTATCAGTTAATTAAAATTTTTTTATTCCTAATGAAATTTCACTTCATCACCAAGTTGCTTCTTTCATTTATGTAGTTTATCCAAATTGATTAACTCAATTTACATGGAAGTGAAATGTTATAAAATATATGTTTTTATTTTTTTCCCATTTTTCCACATTTTATATAATAACCTATGAATTTTTGTCATTCAGAAAATTCAGTGGTCTTCTGTTGAAAAAATATGTGTGGCCATATCTATAATAGCCTTTATTTGTCATTTGTATTTATGGGAGAACTCTTCCTTCACTCATCTACAACTCCCTTTGATATTTTATGTATGTTTAAACGATTTTAATTATCCAATAAAACATCTATTATAGTTTCAGGACATTTAAAATTATATGGGATAGTTTTAGAATCCCTTGAAAAATTATAAAAAACCTAGACAATATTTTTTTGGATGATTTTATTACATATTTTGAATAATTTTTCCAAAACGTACACAACATAAGCATATTTATATCTCATTATCATCATGTTATTTTAATATTTATGTCTATTCCAGAGTGTTTTATTCAATTGATCATAAATTGTAGATAATTTTCATCAATATCTTGGAGTATTTCATTATGTTAATATTTCCCCCTTAAATTCCTAAAAGGATTCATATAGGACATCATCCATGTCATAAAATATTCTACCCTATTTATAATATATCATGATTATTTTCATATTTATAGTGTATTTTTAACGAAATCCTATAATTTGATACATCAATGTGTTCTCAGAATAACTATATACTTCTTCGAGAACACCATCTCATGTGACCTTATACCTTTGAATATCAGTTGGTAATGTTATTTCATTCATATATAGTTACCTATATCATATATCTCATTGTTTTCAAGGATCCTTCATATTTTTCATATAAATATTTTTTCTTTTAAATCTCATCTTTTTCCTCCCCTTCATCACGACATATCTATTTATATTTTTTCAATTTCCCCTCAGGTCATATTTTTTATCCTAGATCACATTTTCATCATATTTTTTATTTGTAAATAAATTTGAAAATGAAAAACATTATCAAAATCAGTTTAAAATAATTGAAGTATAAAAATTTATTATTCATGTTTCTCATATAAAATTTTATGAAATAATGAGTACGATTCTCTTACGACCCTAACTTATTCTTTCTTTAATTCATGTAGTGGTATCTAACTCATCCTTCAATTCATTTATCTAGTGATCACAATTTGAATTAAAATAAAATAATTTTTTTTTCTTAATTATTACATGCTAATTTCGTAAATAAAAGATAATTATTATGTTATTAAAATCCACAACAAGTTAATTGTCATTAAATTCAAGTACAAATATCCTTAAATCAAACTGGATAAAAAAATGTTCTTATATTTTTTTGTTATGGTAAAATATAAAAAATTACTATCCAAATCCCCTAAAGTGACTAAATGTCTCATTACTCTTCATAAATAATAATCTATATTCATTTCATCACCAACTCTAATATCATGATATTTATATCCCCATGTATTAGTTTTTGATTACTTAACTTTAACATTACATTCATACTTATTCTCTGGTTTATCCCACATCCCATTTTTTCCTTGAGTCCCACTAACATTGTGAATAATTTATTTCAAAAGGATATAAAAAATATAATTTTTACATTTAAAATGTACTTATTTTTTTTATCATCAATAATTAATAGAGAGTCTCCTAAATGTGATGTATATTAATTTATCGCTATATTACCCTCTATGGGCTGCCTTTGGAGAAGATTGGTGCACATTCATTCCAAC
The DNA here is from genome assembly GCA_963277665.1 of Viscum album. Classification (NCBI taxonomy): domain Eukaryota; kingdom Viridiplantae; phylum Streptophyta; class Magnoliopsida; order Santalales; family Viscaceae; genus Viscum; species Viscum album. Next base: position 69,714,169 of record OY728128.1, read on the forward strand.
TAACAATGATTTTAATTTATATAAAATATTGAAAAACATATAATACTGATTGAATTTAGGTATTTAATATTCATCATCAATAACATTATAATTATTCAAAGTAAACCATATTTTTTATGATACCGTATGACATGTATGGGTGAGTGGATGCATTTCTGAGTTAGTGGGTGGGGGTGAGAGTGAATTAGAAATTGTTATTTTATGATTTATAATATTACCTAATTCATTTGGAATGTTGAAATTTTATAACATCTATTTTATTAATGTCTCAATCATTCCTATATTCAACCATATAATCAAAATACAAAGTAGATTATTATGTTTACATTGTTCTATCCCAATGGGGATACACAGAATAGGTTTCATGCATGTCATATTTGAGAGGAATATTTTTATTAGTAAAAATGATTTTTTACAATATAATACATATCATGAAAGGAAAATATATTACTAATTACAATGAGGGATATCAATAAAAACTCCAATGCTGCACCCTAATTAGAACATCATACTATATCACACTTCTATGGGTCATTTATCTAATAGAAATAGTATTCTACTAAATGGTTTATTATTAAATACCTCGCCAATTTTTTAAATGAAATCTTTAAAAGATCATATAAACATGAAATTTAAAAGTTATATCATGCATTGTATTATAATTTTATACATTTCTCATTACATTTTCACATTTAGTAATTAATTATAATAATTATTTGGAGGATTTCAACTAGTTATAATAATGATACAATGGTTTATTAGGGACAAAAAACATTTATTCTTCATATTTCATCACTATCCTCAGAAAATCGTATATGTGTTGTCCTTATTCTCGACTCAGAAATATTATTTCTTTGATACAATGAAAGAGTTTGTCTCTCCTATATGATGTTATTTTCTTATATTTGTATCCAAACAATATTCAACTATAGTTGTATATATATATATATTATTATCGTTTAATCTTCTCGTTTCACCCTTTATATTCCCTAAATTTTGTGAATATTATCTGCTAATTATTTATATGGAAAATATTATATTTCAAATATTAAAAAATTCTCAAAATTATTATAATGAACCAAATCCCTTAGTTTATTTTCCCACATGATCATATTCAAATCCTTGAAAATATCATGTTAATATATATAATTAGCCTTTTCATTTATATTTTTCATGAGATATTAGAAAACCTATTTCCCTAGGATTAATGAATAAAAAAAGTTATTTAATCCATAGTGGATTTGATGTTTGTATACATGAATATTGATAGAACAAAAACATATATTATTGTGTAATTATTTTATCCTTTTAATCTCCTCATTGTGGAACTTCTTATCATCTTATTTTCCTGGTGTGTAATTATTCCTCATTATAAAACATCTTCTAATTTCATGGGAAAATATTAATCTTATACATCATTATTGAACCACACAAATTTGAAGTATATTTATTGAATCCCAATTCTCTTTGGAATGTTTTTTATACTGAATAATAGTGAATACGTTGTGCATTTTATCATCTATAACATTAAAATCCATATTTTTTATCTATCCGTTCCAATTTACATGAGATATATAATATCATACATTTAACAGTAGTGATTAAAAATTATCATAGAAGCAATATAACAAAATTTAAATAGAAAAATATAATGTTAAAATCTAAATAATATGTTATAAATTTTCAAAATATATTATAAAAATTAAAAATATCATTACTATTTAATATAATATATGATGTATCCATATAAGATAATTGAAGAAGTTCTGTTTGCACATATTTTTTTAAAAATATCATCAATTCCTAAAATTAAATATTTATCATAAATAATAATATATTTAAACTCAAAATATATTGTGTATGAATTTTTGATCAACTTATTCTCTAAAACAATCATGTATCTTAAAAAACTGTTTTACATATCAAAAGAATAATTTATATATCACAGGGTGGCTAGAAGCATTACCATGTCACATCTTCCTGATAATATTTTATGAATATATTTTCTTTTTACATTATCATATATCTCTAGGAGTATGATATAATATGTTATATATTTAAAATATTACACATCTGAGTTGTTTTAATATTTTTAAATTATTCCAACAAATTTATGTAAAAAATGTATAGGTATAGAAGATAATCCAATTACATATCCATATATAAAATTATATGAAATATTAATTATATCATGTACATAGATATATTTCATATAACAAACTTTTTATAATTTTTAGATGTATCTCTTCAAAGAAAATATTTCTCAATTAATCATTAACAATACAGTATTCAAATAATACATTATATGTTTTCATTAATGATCAATATATAGATTCAACACTATTAGAAAATTATTGTTATTCAACATTAATGTTTTTAATAACATAAATAAAAAAAATATTAATCTACAATTTTATTATATTTTTCACAATATAATCATATGATAAATTTTTGCAAGTTTTTCAATGAATTAAAACACTTTTCAAATGTTTTATTTGAATATTTTCATGAAATTCTTCTATTTTTTTATATTACTCCCAAGACTGTGTTTTTTCAAAAATAATAATTAGCAAAAAATTTCTTTTTCCCATTTTCTATGGAATGTATCATAAAAAATTTCGTTTAAACTTATTAATATACAAATGTTATGAAATAGAAATATGATTCGTTGATATTTTCCTTCTTGAGATTTTAAAAAATATAAAATATCATCATATATTGAATTTATACAAAATTTTATTTTGGAAATATACCACATGTTCATCTCTTCATCATTATCCTACTAGGATATTCATAGGGGCACACAATATTTTCATAATTTAAGTAACATCACAATGTTTTATTCTATATAATAATTATGTATCATTATAGTTAAATTTAGACACACCATATATGAACTTCTTTATTTATTAAATATGAAAAAAATTATCTCCATATAGTAAAAAAATATCCAAGAATAACCTCATTATAATAATGTTTTACATCATTTTTTGAACACAAAATTTTATTTTTTATCTTAAATAATTATGATAAAATTAAAAATAAAGGATTAAAAATCTATAAAAAATATTCATTGATGAAGTTTTATTAGAAATTTCAAAATTTTCTAAATTAAATAAGAATTTTTATTTTTAATTATTTGACTCCTGAAATTACCCTCTCTAATACAGATCAATTATCCAAAAAATATATAATGAATATAAATTTTGTTACAAAAAAAATACTCTATTTATCTTCTTGATTATAAATAAAAATTTAATATAGTATGAAATGTAATAATAATTTTTTTTTGAATTTCCTATAATTTAAAAGTAGTAGAGAAAAAAATATTTTCCTCGAAATAGGAATTTTAAAAGTTAATAAAATTATAATTTAAAAATTAACGTTTCCATATTGAATCTTGTGTCATATTATATATAAAAAAGAAAAAAAATAATGTACTTTAAATTCATTAGTGATCCAATAGACATTAAAATAACTATTCTGATCTAGTAGAGTTCATTCCAAACTGGTCCAAAAAACATATCCAAATTGATGAAAGAAGAAAATGGTTGGATTTTATTTGAATATGTTCATAGTAAAATATTTATACTATTTTATTATATGATATCCATTTTAATATAGTAATATTATATATTTATAGGGAATCTATATAGTTATAAATTTATATATGCACTATAAGATGGATTCTAAGAATTATAGTATTATAATATAACTAATTTCCATTGATTAATATCTTGAATTGTTAAATTACCCAATAATTAGTTAAATTAGTCTTCTATTTCCATTAAATTATTTTCCTAAAATATGTAATATAAATAAAAATACAAAAAAATTGAATACAGATTTATTATATTTAAATAATATTTACCCACACTAATTTTCAAAATGTATAATATACCTACAAATAAATAAATTAAAATTAGTTATTTTTTGAAAAAATATTAAATATTATGAATACAATGCTTCATTATGAAAATATTTTCTATAAAACCTTATTATTATAGTTTCTATTCATACAATCATATGTTAAAAGAAATGTTAAGAAATTGAGAAACTACATCCCCAATTCATGAGTTAAAACTTTTTCATATAAGATATTTTTGTATATTATATTATTTTTTTTATAATTATTTCACATTTATATAGTCTTACTTGTGACCTTATAGACAAGAAGAAAATTGTGGTACTTATAAACACATAATAGTGTATTGTGTTACGTAGAAATTTGGTTTTATATTTTTTTAATAATATGTATATTGGTGTTATGTGCAATATCACATTGTTTTTATTATTGATTTGGACATAATAATAGTGGTATCATATAAAAATGTTTCTCATACAATGAACCATTTTAACCTTTGGTATGGGAAGAATATTTTGTATACATATAATTTTATCTAAATAATCAAACATATGATACTCCATTTTGAATACTAAATGATTATCTATAAAAAAAATTAAATCATATTCATCATTATATAACTTTTTATCTAGATATGATTTCCAACTACAAAATATCATATAAATCAAAAAATCACATTACATAAAATTGTATACATTAGATAATCTGGTTTTATTATTTTTCCTTAAAGGGTTAATTAGAAAATAAAATCTACGAAAAATATTTACGGATCATAATTTTCATAATTATCATTATCAATAAAAGTTGAAAATTTTAAAATAATAATATATAATCATAATTAAATATTTATGGTCTATATAATGAATTTTTATATCCTAATCAAAACCCATGTACGCAATAATAAAGGAGGTAACACAATCTCATTTTATACCAATCATGGGGTTTTATAAATTCTATATGTATTCTAAATGATTCATATGATTGGTAAATGATCAATATTAATTAAATAATTTATAAAAAAATCTATGTAAAAGGAAATGTTCAATAAAATCCCATTTAAAAAAAATTATTTCAAGCAATATATATGATTTTGTTATGTATTATTGTATTTGATATATTAATCAACACTTAATTTATTATAAATATTCTTGACCATTTCCATATATTTTATGTATAATATAATTCATAATTTAGGTCTTAGATTAACATGATTATATTTTATGTCACAATCATGATACCATTATACTACACTTTGATAACCTTCCTTGAAAAAATATTCCAGTTTATTTTTTATTAGATTCATTAGGATATTATTTGATGATATATAAATATTAAAACTCATATTTAATTATAACACACTTATTATTAAAGAAAATTATGATACATTGTGAAATTTTTTAATATTTTAAAAATTGATTGATATAATTACTAAAATTAAAATAATTTTATAGATAATGTATATTTATAATTTTTAATTGATATGAATTAATTTCTAGGAAAATTAAGAAATAAATATTATAATGTTTGATATATTAATAATTATTCTACAATATAACAATATATTTTTCTGACATTGATTAATTATTCGATTTTATTTATCATTATAAATATGTTCTTGGAGATTGTATGATGGATCCACATAGTATACTAGTATAATATATTTTTATATTGAAGAAACTATGTACTGTAAAGTTAAAATTTCATTTTTTATGAGTATAATATCACACACATAAAACATAACATATTGAAATATTGTAATTTTATTTTAGAAGATTAAATATAGGTCATGATCATTATTTTTCCCAATCATAGTCTCTGACTAAATTATAATAATAAATACTCAATCATTTAGGGAGTTCATTATAAATAAAAAATTGTATTTGATAATTTGAAAAGCATTGTAACAATTTAGATTTCATAAAATCACATAATATATATCACATACACATTCCTGAAGAATTCCAAATAAGAAATTTTTAATATTTTAATACATTTGATATTTATCCTAATAGTTACATTTATCTCTTCCATAATGAATCTGTTTCACAAATGTCAAATATTCTTGTTGAAAATTATTTATTAGAGATCCGAACATCTAGTGATTATATGTTGATCTTATAATAAATATTTAATATACAAAATCTATACCAACAATTTTAATTTTCATCCAGAACACATACATTGAATATATTAGTTTAATGCCATTTGGTTAAAAAAATTATTACATTCAAAAATTAATATATTATTCATATTATATTTTTATGATTTTAGATGTTCATGTGATTGGGAACTAAAATAGTATCTTTTTCGAATATCAGTTTGTATGTTTTTTACAGGAATATTAATTCAATCCATTAGAAATTAATATATCTTGATATCACGTTAATTATTAAAAAACAATTACATTACTATGTTTTATGATTATATAGAGTTTCTATAACTTCATATTATAGTATTTCATAAAAGTTATCATAAATATACCATTTTTTGGTTTTTAATATCACAAAAATACATTTCCAAAAAAATGTTCCTATAACATTGAACCATTTATAAATGGATACATATACAGAAATGTTGTTGAAATTAGTCATCATAATCTATAAATAAATTTTTAATGAAAAAATATTATATCAATGTATATTCAAAGGGATACTGACCGGCTCTAGGGGGATGAACACATTATTGTGGAAGCAATTGGTGAACATTTATAAGAATATATGGCCAAAAAATAAATGTACATAAAATTTAAATGTAAGGAAAATACTAAAAAATAATGAAATCAATTAGATTAAATTTATATATGTAATATAAAAATTCAAAATATATATAATAGTAACAAAATAGCTCATAATAAAAACAAAATATATATCTAAATATAAAAATATTTTTAAAGTTGTAATTCCTTAAGTAGTAATACCAAATGTAATATTTCACTATTTTATCTAAATTATATATTTTGAAAACCATTATATACTGCAATCATAAAAATTCAATAAAAATTTTATCAATTGAAAAAATGAAAAATTCTTAAATTCGAAGAAGATAGATTTTATTACCACCAAATCGGGTGACAACCCCAAATTATTTTTTAGGATCCCTAATAACACATAGAGATCCATATATGGTTACATCACATTTTTTAAAAATAATTATAATGGTTAAATCTATCAATATTAAGAAAAATTGGATTAAATTATAAACCAATCACAAAACATATTTTTGATATCATTTCTCTTAGAATTATTAAAATTCGTGAATCATATTAAATATGATAAAAGTAATATGGTTTTGATTATATTTCCAATTAATTTTTTATATTTCTTATTTACAGATAATTAATATCTAGGAGGAATGGATATTAAGATAGTTTTATAATATATTAATTTTCTATTAAATATAAATTGGATATTATTTTGTAACTAAATAATAATTTTATAGAAAAATATATAGAAACACAACTATATATTTAAAAATTACCCTTTAATACCCCTCTTAATATGATTTTTTAACAAAAAGTCATAGATTATTTCATCATAATTATCAAATCCTAATATCGGAATCCTTATCATCCTCTATTCCATGTCACAATCAATGAATATAATTTCATACATAAACCACCCCATCATTAGAAATAAATCAAACCACATAGTGGAGTAGAATTTTCAATGTTATTAACCATTAAATTAATCATGGATAGTTGAATAAAGATTACAACAACACTCTTTATCATTGTATATAATTTAATATCATTAAATAACTACATAAATAATATAATTATAAAATAATATAACTATATATTCCAATATAACCCAGAATGGAAACCCATTATCTTTCCATGGAATTTCAAGTATCTAAAATCTAATAACAACATTCGCCATTACGATTAACTACATTTCATAAGTGTATGTCAGAGGACCCACTTCCTAGATAATAAACCATAATATAACCTCAGTATAAATAACAATACATATATGTTTTAAGAAATCCTAATTTTAGAAATAATAATAATTCTCTTATTTATTAACAAAAAACACATGGAAGAAAATGGTCAAAATAATTATTCCGAACATTATAGTATATTCTCTCAATAATGATCAATTAAGATAGAATATTCATATATATCATTTAGAATTTATCATCCCGACTAACCATTTCAAAAATCAATTGAAATAGAACAAATAGTTATATATCCTTCAATTAATTCATATAAAATATTCATTAAATAAAAAACAATTTTTCAATGGTATTTAGGAATTTAAATTTTCTATTTTATCCTAGAAAATATCCATGATCTGAAACAGATCACGAAGGAGAAAAAAAAACAGTTTTTGGATAACTATTTAATTTTTTTTACAAAATCATTATAATTTTTCACAACCTAATATGGTTAATGCATAGTTCACTTGTTTGAAATTTGATATGATATTATTATCATTATTGAGTTTCATTAACCCAATTTTATATGGTTTGAGAGACATATAGATTTATATCTTATAAAGGAAGAGTTACCTATTAATATTTTTTGAGTTACTAGTCATCCCTTTCACAATATGAAATAATCTGAGGTAGAATGTCATACTTATAATATTTACTTTAGTCAACCAATATAATATATAATCAAATATTTGTAAATACTCCATAATTAGGATTAACATGAATTTAAAAAAGAAACTAGGTAAATTTAATACATTATATATAATTTTTCAAACAAATTATTAAAAATCATAATTAAATGTTATTAATCAAACATATTATTTATATCATATCAATATAACCAAATTCCTAGATAATTTTATATTACATTTCCATATAACTACATTTATTAATTTATCATGTTCTTATATAAATAATATATATAATGGGTTATTTATTACACCTAGACTTAGAAGTATAAATTTATAAACGAATTTAAATAAAAATATGTATTAGATATAGGTACAATAAGTTCCACATACTGACTATCTATTCATCCTTCGTCTTTCACCACCCCACATTCATAAATATTACTAAAGAACTACTTGAAATAAACTAATGAATATGTGAATGTATTTTAAAGGTTGTGTAGAGACTTGGATAATAGTGAATTATTTTTATAAAGGAATAATCATCCAAATTCCAAATTCCTTTTAACATAATTATTAAATAAATATTATAACACCATTTCATTGAATATTTTTAGTATATATTTTATTTTCAATAAAAAAATATCATTTAATTGAGTTTTCTAATTTATCAATAAATTGGTCATTTCATTAAACAACATCTTCCCCATTTCAAAAATCTAAATTATTCGTTAATAAAAATTATAGTATAATTAATAAAAATATTATATACATAAATAGTAATAAATTTTCTAAATTATAATGTTACATAATAGTTTTAGAAGGCCATGGTTATTTGGAGCATCACAACGTAGAATAAAAAAACAATTTTTAGTAAAATGTAAAGTTATAATATTGTTACAACACAATGGAAATTTTTATTATACCATTCATAAGAAAATAACTGATCATTATTTTAGTAATTTAGAAAAGTAAAACTAAAGAAATTTTATAATTATATAAAATACTATTCCATATTTCTAAAATACTTTATTAAGTGGGATTATAGAAATTTTTTCATTATTTTCCTAATATTAATAAAAAATTTAGTTCACATATTTGGGGAATATATTTTTTAAAATGTTATAATTCCAGATTTTAATAAATAAAAATTATTAAAAAATAGTAATTTGATTCATTACTACTATATATATATTAAATTTTTTTATCTCAATCCACATATATAATAATGTTTTGTGTGAATGAAATTAAATCATACATCTAATTCTAGAAATATATATAATAAAATAATTAACAAAAATAATTCTTTTTGGAGAACATATTATTAAATTTATTGGTTCATATAAATGTGATTTGACAAATAATAACAGATTATCATAGATATATTATCAACAGTAACATTATTTAATATATAGTGAACAACAAATGAATTTATTAACGGTATGTTGTATGTTTTTTGAACCATAAATGAATATCATTTGTATATTTTGAGAATGTTTTTGGGGGTTTCTAAATGAATTGGAGCATTTTGGAATAAATAGAGATTCTATAAGGATTTATATATATGTTCTTTTCTAATTTACAAATGTTATGGAATTATTTTTTTATAAATAAAATTGGTAATGTATAAAATAAATAATGTAACACCCAAATATACTATAATATGAACATTTTTTTTGATTGAGTATCCCATATAGAACATTGATATTAATCCACGCAAAAAATTTATTTCATTAAATTTAATCTCTTCAATGATTTTAATAGTGTAAAATTCCATGTTTAATTGAACTATAATATAGTATGTCATTATAGACTAACCATTAAATTCTTTTTTATAAACACCAGTAACTAAATTATGAAAATTATGATTATATATTGATTAGAAATACAAATATCATTTTACTAAAAAAAATTTCTATAAAAACTGTATTTTTTCTAACAGAATGTTTATTTACTCCATTGATAATGAATTTACAATATTAAATAATTTTTTTTAATAAATTCAATTATAATTTTTAAATCATCATACTATAGTGAACAATTTATATTTTTTTGAAATGATTTATTTTACAAAGAATAGTGAATAATATTAAATTCCAATTCAGAACTTTCTTTTAATTATAATTATTTATAAACATAAATAATAAATTTAATTTATTAATTTATAATTAGTGAATATATATTTCAATTAGTCTTATATAGGTATTTGGATTCATTTTTTTGTGTGGGATTTTGGTACAACAACTTTGTGAACTTTTGAGCATTTCTTTATGAAACCCCTATTTCTCATCACATGTGTTAGACTAGTATTAAATTATACTTTTTTAATTATGAATATGGAATATGAAAATTTAACTTCATACACGGATATATAATAATTTTTTTATTGGATAAGTTGAACTAAATATTTTTAATGATTTTTATATCAAATATAGTGAAAATAAATTTCCACTATTAATTTAAAAACAATTGTACTGGTGGTAAACTAAAGTTACTATAGTTAAAATGACCTTAAAATTGTATGGATGAGGACTTTTAATAACATTTATAACCTATAACATCTATGTATTAGAAATAAAACATTTGGGACACGTTTTTCATTGGATAATCAGTGGCACACAAATTTATTTAAAAAAATACAAGTGTCCCACAAATATCACCTATAAAAGGCCACTCACTACATATTTATTTAAAAAAATAAAACTGTATTATTCAATCCATGTCCACAAAAATCACTTACAAAAATTCCATTTATAATCCTATAATCATTAATTTTTTTATAAATCCATCACTATGGTGATTTTGGTGAAAAAAGACAATGTTTACCAAAAGAGGAAGTAAATTTTTTTACTGGAATTATTATTTTCATCCATAATATACCTAATTAAATTCATATTGAATCATAATGATATAATAGACTCATATTATTCCATATAAATAAATTTTTTATGTTATATTTTTCCCATAAAAAATTCCATCTTTCAAAAAATGTGTTACCAAATCATTATTAGTGCGTACAGGGGACACCAACCTCGTGAAATAATATAATTATTTTTAGCATTATCACCTCTCCCTATGGGGTATGATGATTGATTTAATTTGTATATATAAAATATATAACATAAATATAACTGTGGTGTACTATATCATATATGAAATTTATAGATCCAATTTCATAGGGGACAAGATAATGTCACTCGTGTGTATAGAGGACTACCGCCTTGCGATGTTATGTGATTGAATGTTCACTATATCTATAATAAAAGATAATAAAAACAATTTTAATGAATATATGTGATATAAATCAGATAATAATTATTAGCATGACATAATTATCTTTCTTAAAATACAACAAATTACTTCATTTAATACCTTTTTACTTAGAATATTCATAACGTTGTTCAGGTATGTGTGGAATACCAATTTCATGAAGAAATATGACTCCCAATTTTCATCACAAAAATTTACTTATTTTAATAATATTATATAAATAAAAAAGAATATATTATTAACATTAAATAGAGATAAAATATAACTTTCACATTTTCTATAATGCTTGTTAAAAAATGGAATCATTATCTATGAGTTCTTATGACATATCATCTCCATGATTGTTACATACATCATTTCTCAAAATATTTTTATAATATTTGTTTTAAATGTATAACTGAGAAATAATATTTTTAATTATGAAATTATTATTATTCTGGAGGTCATTAATTTCTATATTCTATTAAAATTTACTATAATCATTTTTATAAATAATGAGTGAGAAAATAAGGATTTTTACATCTGAAAGAATGAAAATAATGAAGGATTATTAAAAACCAAGTGACAAGAGGTTATAAAAGTATCATATATGATATTATAAATTCTAATATTGATGTATTATATTTCAATAAAAAAAATTAAAACCACTACAAAGGTGGTTAAATCATGTTCAACATAAATTAATCTTTAGATAAGGGACTTCATCTCAATTTAGCTTCATTGGGGAATATATTAATGTTATAAAACTATGTAATTTAATATGGTATATATAGTACCCCTATGAAATGTAATATCTCTATTATTTAATAATCAACTAAATTTTCTATTTTAATTTTATTTATATTATCTTTGGGTATTTGAATAAAGAGGTACCATTTAGTAATGTATATCATAACTCAATTTATACTCACTAGAAGATATTAAATCTTCATCAACTTTAATACTATATGATTATATCTTGAATTACTATTGATCGTGTTATTTTTTTAAACATATTGATTTTTATTATATTTTTTACACATAATTTATTCATTGATTAATTCTCACATCAATTTTATGAAAATTGAAAGGGTTAATTTCAAAATGAAAATATAATTGTGATAGTTTATTCCTGAGTTTTAGATTATAGAGTATATTTAAAAATTGAATTATAAGAAATTTTATTTTTCTTTTATTGTTGTTATAAATTGTACTTTATATTAATAGAAACATTTCGACCACTATTTTTTACTGAAAATATTATTGAATTTTTTTGAAGATTTTTTCTCATTTCGAACTTCAGTCAGAAATATGCTTTCTTCCAAAACCAATATACTATAAAAAATTTTAAAACATGTTTTTAGAGATTTCCAAATGATTTATAAAATAAAATTTTACAAATTTTATCTTTTTAGAAAAATTTAATGAAATAATCATGATGTTTTCCAAAAAAAGTCAATTTTGGATTTTACTAAAATTGTGAATGGATTCATTTTACTAAGATACTTTTCATGTATGGAATTTAAATCTTTCAAAACCACAATTTTTTTTAAAGATTCATTTATTTTTTTCAATGATTTTTTCCAAAGAGAAGTGTTTTAAAATTACTTTTGAAATATTTTTAAAATGATGTTTTCAAAATGAAATAGTTATTTTCTTCCTTAATATTTTCTTTGGATAATTTTATGGAATTTATATTGGTCATCAAATTTTTTATTTTTATTACTCAATTTATAATATTTTGGACTAATAATATCCTTATAATTTTAATGTATGTTTATTACACTTTTTCTCAAGAATGTATTTAAATTCACAATATTGATTCATTTTTGAAGTCATTAGAATTCCATTGAAATATTCACTTTCCTTTGATCATTGGACATTATATTTACTTTAAATATCCAAATTATTTATCATGAATATGATTATTTACAATGAAATACAACATATTTTAATATTGTGTTCAATATTGAAATTTATTATTTTTTGGGCAAATATTTATAAATTGTTATTCATTACTCAATACGAATATTTGATTATAAGATTATTATTCATTAATTAATTCAAAAAATTAATATATGAGTAATTATTTGGACTAAAAGGATTTTTTTTTTATTCATATATATATCACATTGATCCATTAGTACTCTACTAATACAAACCTGTTAAAGAGAATTAGTTAAATATGTTTATAATTTAATCTGCAAATTATTATTAAACATTGTTGAGGAATGATATTGGCATTAATGGTATCACGATTTTCTATATCACGCCATATGATGATTAATTATTTCCTTCTTTGATAATTTAATTATTATTTTCCATGGTATTTTTACAATGATATTATTAATGGATGCATTTCATTCATTTTATATTGATTAAATGGAATGTGTTTTATGTTATTGAAAATTAAATGATGAGTATACTGAATAAACTCATGATAATGATGATATTCATTAAATAATTTTATTTATTTAGTTTCTCTTCTTTAAATATTGAATATTCTACTCATATAATTTAAATGGAATGTGTATTATTTTTAAATTAACATATAGATCTTTAATTATGGATTGTTCTCTATTTTTTCATGACTTATTCAGATGTACTAAACCCTCACTAACCATTTTAGGTAACACTTATTTTTTTCCTTTTATAGTAATCAAATATTTTTACTATGATTCATTTTTAAATATGTTATAGACTGAATATTGGTATAAATGAAAAAATATATGATGTAAATTTATATTGAAAATATAATAACATAACCTTGTTTGTATATATTTTACCAAGATTACTGAACAATTTTTTCCATTGGGATGATATTATATATAACTTTTTCCATTGTAAAAAAGAATAAAACAACTCCATGCTACTAGTTTTGGTTTCTCTAAATAATGTTTTAGAAGTATATTGTAATAATTTTTGGGAACTATTTTTTGTAAAAAATATATTTGTGAACATAAACCCATGATAGACATTTAATATAAGTATATGATAACATAATAATATTTAGTTAAAGAAATTGATATGTGTTTTTTTGTAAATAAATCCCTATATGCATACTACTAGTGGCTTTGGGTATGGAATAGTTTTAACTAAGTGTAATAATCAGAAATAGTTGAAAAGGGATTAACCAGATCATTAACTGGTTCATGATAATGGGTCATTTTATGCACCTAGTTTAACACTCTCAATCAGTATTCTTAGAAAAAATCATGCTTTCATTATAAACCATTATAATGTATTTAAATATATGATAAAAATGATGAACCTTGGTTATTCATATGTTTTATTCAATAGAAAATGATGTTTTGCAATTTAAACATTGTATAATTGATTATTTTATCTTCCCACAATGATTATTTTTTATCACACTATTTTCATTGTGTTTATTCAATGTATAAAACATGTAGGAATAATATTAAATATGAACAAGAAGAAAATATATGTTAATATGAGAATCCAAATGGGTTGATGATTCGAATAAATGATTTTGTGATTATTCCAAATCAATTACATAAAAATATGGTTAAAAACATATACCATTACTATGTCAAAGTCATGCAAAATATGGGGTGGACAGAGTACCCTAGGATCTTGTGTAATGGAGACCTTAGAGGATATGATAATTTATTTCATTAATTTTAGAAATTTTGATGGAGACAACATCTAATGTTTCTCCATGTAATTTAAAAATTATTTATTTTTGGAAAGGAATGGACTAAATATATGAATTATATAGAAATATGATGAGTCTATAAGATGGAATTAAATGTATTTATTTGGATTTATATATAGTTCATCGTAGATTTTTTTTTGAAACATGGCCTTATGAACTTCAATGTTTTCTTTTCAAGGATAAAACATAAACCAAATAATCTCCTATGATTAAATAAAATTGATGGAAAATTCATTGTATTTCCAGGATTATATTATAGAATTAATTTTTCCTAAGGTATTTTGTTTCTATGATTCATGAAACACCTCATGATATTGCAAGATATCATAATCATATATAACATTAGTAACATAATAGTTGTAGATTCCATCAATTGTTTTGAGTTTAAGGTTAAAAATAAGTTGATGTTATAAACAAAAAATAATAGTTCTCATTATATGTGAATTTAAAAAAATTAACGATATATTTGGAAAATTATTATTTGACTACATCCCTTTGTTTTCCTATTTATACAGTTAAAAAATTATTAAATAAAAATTAACATCTATATTTTTAAGAACATTTATAAATAAATATATCACATTTAGGTTTTATATTATCTTTTCTATTTTAGAAATTATAGGTTATCTTCCTGTTTTGAATTTTATGTAAATTTTATAAATATGATTTTAGAAATTATAAAATATATATACCAGGTGAAAACCCATCACATAGAGCAAGGATACATAGATTAAACCCCTAGATGATAGAGGATAAGGGTTTAGTGCCTACCATTGCAATAAATGATTTATTGGTTAATTTTTATTTGTTTTTAGGGAACTCTAAGATGCTTTATTCCTGACCTAAGCATACTTTAGTGAAACAATGTATTAGGGATAGTTGTTTGGAACTCTTCAATCAATAAATAAGACTTGGATACTAGATGGGAGAACATGGATGCCGAATAATGTTTTGATTTTGGTTATGGTGAGGATATTGATCCCATTGACCTATAGGTTTATCTTTGGGTTGTTTTTTCCATGAATAATTTTGTACTTCCTTGCCAATACATTTTTTATATATTTTAGGGGCTAAGTATCCTTAGTCCTAATCCATATTCATATATTATATTTTTAGTTAAATAATTTTGGAAATAAATATTAATAAATAACTACTGGTGTTAATATTGAGGATTAAAGATTAATTCAATTTATCGTATAACGTTTGTTAACTATATTGGTTTTCAAATTTATTTATAGACACCGAAAAAAAATTTCAAACTTTTATGGAAAATATAATTTATACGTTGTGTATTTCAGTTCCTGAGACATAAAAAACTCGTTTTGGATATTTCTTTCTTATAGTAATATATAATTTGGAAGTAGATAAATGATAAACAAAAATATGAAATTTCTTTTATGAAATAATAATATATCATGTAATGAAATTTAAATATATTCTAAGATAGTAATGGATTCCTGAAATTTTAAAAAAGTGTCTTCAAACAAAAAAAATTCTTATTATATTCAAATGTGGTGAATCAGATAACCTTTTTAATTATCATATATTTATTGTCCTTAGCTCATTATCTAAACAATGATCATTCCATTTCTTATGACCAATGACCTCTATAACTCTTAATAATTATATTATATTTTTTTCAATGTCATTATAATTAATGTCCAAAAATTATATAGTAACTAGAAACCATGCAATGTGTTATTCCTTATGATCATTTTAATTCCCTTTTTATCGTATCAAGAGGATATTTTATAACACAATTATTATGTAGGATTTTAAAAAATGGTACTTCCAAATTTCGAAACATGACTATCAAGATCATGTTTATATTATGAGGAAAATTAATTTAAAGGGTGGATAATGTTAAAATCAATGATATAAAAAAATAATGTATTGGAAAAATGAAAATAATAATATACATCCAAAAAATTATATTTCATTAAATTTAATCAATTTTATTGATTTAGTGACACACTACGACAAGTCTAAAGGAAAAATAATATATCATACCCTTATAACCTAATCGTTAAATTATATGGAATCAATAGTAATAAATAAATTATGAAAAATATTTTTTGTTTTTATTTATATAAAATATAATAATCATTTTAAAGAAAAAATGAAATTTTTTCTGAAATATTTTTTTCATCTGAACGGGTGTTTAGTTTTTATTTGCACACATAATTTAAAAATAATTTTTACCAATTTTTTTATATTTATTAGATAATGGTAACTAAATATTCCAAATAATCATATAAAAATATGATTATGAATAATGTTTTGTATTTTTTGAAAAAAATTATTTTTCGATTACTGGGTAAAAATCATGAATTTTACTTGAAAATTAAATTTTTTTTAAAATTATTTAGAGCGTTAATTAAACTTTATTAAATTTTCAATGAAAAATTCATCCAATAATATATAAATTAATCAAAAAATTTAAATTTTAATCCATTTCATATTGATTTTTTATATGAAAACATTCCAAATAGTTGAAGAAAATAGATTAGTGTTAAAATAAAATAAAAAATTGACTAATTTTTTTTCTGTCCATTGTTAGAATCTATTATGTCTAAGACACTACAATAAAATATTTTTTCCTTTTTGGAATTTGAATTATATTTGTACATAAATTTATATTCAAAACAATAATAGATTTCCAATCACCATTTTTTAACATTGTGGCATGTGAATAATGTCATTACATATATTTCTTTACAAAAATTTCAATTGTTCCACTCACCTCAATTAAAAAGGGCATACTATCTCCTTTTATATTCATGCCTAATGAACTTTTTTTGAACAATAATGATCAAAATAACATACCAAAACCATTATATAATCAAATAATCCTCAATTGTTTCATATATATAACCATGGATAGCTATTTCTGCAAACCTGAAGAGGTTTCTTGATTAAGAGGCATCATTCTTCAATGATCATTTTTTTCATAATCTACATAATTCATTTATTATTAATAAATTTTGATATAAATCCCTCAATAGCATAAATGTAATATTATTTCTTTATATTATTGTATATTCCTACCAAAATACCCAGATAAATGAAATAGTTATACGAAATAATCATTTGTGTGTATGATGTACTACTGCATTGGGAGTAAATTCCATTCAGATTCCCATTACCACATCTCACGGTTGGAAATGATGATGTAAATAAACTATATATATTATATTAATAAAACATTTATACATATGGTTTAATTATATAATATATGATTTTTTTACATATTATTACAATGGTTATAAGATAACGTCGCTCGTGTGTACTAAACACCACAACCATAAGAAGTGATGATATTGGGTTCTAAATAACAGATAATATGGATGATAATATTTATTAATATAATTAAATAATGAGATATGAATGAAATAATTTTGATGTTAATGATATATTTACATTTTTAATAGATAATATATCATTTTATTTCATTCCTTTTAACTAAAAGAATGATTTTAACATCATTCGTTTATGTGCGGACTACTATATTCATGAAGTAATGCAAAAAAATATTTTCCCCAACAAACAACCAACATTATATGTATAAATTTATTTAATGAATTTTTTAAAATTATAATCATAAAGGGAAAATTAATTATTACATACATCTTTTCCATAAATATTACTGAAATATACAATATTTAATTATGTCTATGTACGAACTATTGTCTCTATGGTCGTTGCAAACATTATTTCAAAAAAAAAATATTTTTCAATAATTTATTAAAAGTATAATTAATTTCCTAACATGATAAGTATTTCATTTTTATTATTCTGGATATGAAGAACATATATAATATTCAAAGGAACTAAAAATTTCATGATAATTACTGATTGATAAATCTGGGAAATTAACTATAGAAATAATTAAAATAATTAATGATTATAAATGAACTCATTATATGATAATATAACAATGAAATATATGATATTATAAATATTACCTTGGTTATTTTATAAGTCAATTACATAATTAAAACTACTACAATGTTTTTTAAATAATGATCAATAAAAAGAAAACCTGAGATAATGGACTTCATCTCAATTTCTATTCATTGAGGCATATTGTAATGTCATGCACCAAATATCATTCATTTAGTGTGTATAATACCCCATTAAAATTAAATATCATGATTCATTAATAATTATTTGAATTTTTTATTTATAATTTATATTATTTTTTCTATGGGTAACTGACCAAAGTGATAAAAATTGGTAATGATTTTCATAAATCCTTCTATTCACATTAGGTTATGTTAATTCTTTGTGAACATTGGTATTATAAAATTATGTTTGAATGAAATTTTATTTTCTAATGTAGTATTTTATATTTTATATATGTATTTATTTTTTAATACTATAATCAATTCATAAACTAATTGTGAATTCTACGTTATAATCATTTTAAGGGTTTATTTCACAATATCCCTCTATTATAGTTTATTTATTCTTGAATTATACTTTAATGAAACTATTTGACCATATCTCAGTAAACCCATTATATTTTACTATCCTCTACTAATTCAGGTTTATTATGTAATATTTCAAATTTACACTCCAAATTACTTATAAAAATAATAAAAATTTGGATAATTGATTATGACATCATTTCTCTCTTCTGTCGAAAATCACTTCTCTTCCAAAACTATGGTTTATAAAAAATTTCAAATTTTTTTATCCTTTTCCATATTATTTATTGTAAGATTTTAAATTTTTATAAACTTTTTGAGGAATATTTATTTTATTTCAAAACCATACTGATTTAATTTTTACAGAAAATGATAAACGAAACATTATTGTAATGTACACGATATATAAAAATTTCCTACAAACATTACAACTCAATGGTTCAAATATGGTATTACACATTACATTTTTTATATTCAAATAAAAATATTTCAAAAATTTATTTTTGAAATTTTAGTTTAAAGATGTTATTTTCAAAATGAAAGGGATATTTACCTCATTTATTTTTTAAATGTCATATTATTGTATTTATAATCATTAATGTGAAGAATAATTATTTCTCAGTCCAATATGTATATATTGGATTTACACAATCCCTATTGATTTTATAGATGGTTTATTATAATTGTTATAATGAAATGTATTTTCAATCACTTTTTTTATTAATTTTTTAGATATTATTAGTTCCCATTATAATTCTGTTATTTATGATCCTTAGACATTAAATTTTCCATAAATATAAATATAATTTTTTGTGGATGTCGTTTTTCACAAAATATATATCATTATATATTCAATTTTATAAATTGGATGATATTTGTTAATAATAATAAATATTAATTATTTATTATTCATTACTCATTAAATATAATTGATTATAAGGGAAATTTTTCATTGAAAAAATTGGTTATATTATATATATATGAAATTCCTTATACACGAATACATTATTGGTGCCCAATTGTTGATATATTTTTGATGTATAGTCCATTGAGATAAATCTGATAGTTATCCTTAGTTGAATGGGTTTTTGTATTATATATACATATTAGATTTAACATATCTAGAGAAATGATATATATGGTCGAGGTATCATGATTCATGAGATCAATATCTACAATCCTTAAGAAATTCGTTAATATAGAATTAAATTATTACTATCACTATGTATTTTAAATGATATTATCTGTTGAAACATTTCATTTTGAGTTTATAGATTTAATGGTATTTTATATTTGTTATTTAATTTCCTATTATTAACTGTTTTTATCGATTCATTATAGTCTCTTTATTGATTTAGTGAAATGCATTTCTAAAAATATTCTTACAAATATCACATAACCTTGTCAAATTATTTAATTTGGATTTCTATATAGAAATATTTTTTCCATATTGTTCATTCCTTGTTGATTATGCTTCATTTATTCATTTTAACTTCTCATATATATAAATCATACAATGAATTTGAGCATATAGTAATTTTAATCCTTTAGAGTGAATTTAGGAAGTGCAATATTATTGATATGAAAGGATATACTAATGGGAATAATGTTATTCATAAAAATAAATATTAATTTTATCAAATGTAATATGGGAATCTGTCATATATTGAGTTTACCAAGACTTATAAACTATTAAAACATTCAAGACGTGATAGATTCTTTTTTATTAAAATTTAATAAAGGAGACATTGGCTCCATGATACTGAGGTCTGGGTCACTATATGTTTGGGTGCTGTTGACGCTCCTTTCCATCACAGAGTCTAACGACTGAAAAAAAGGAAATACCATTGTCCAAAGTGATTCATCCTTTGAAGAAACATAAAAAATCGACAAAGGGATGAACAAGGAGAACATTTCCCAAATGTCGCGCAAGTTCCCTCATGGTCCTGCAAGTACACTTGCGCACCGCCTAGTGGTCGTGCAAGTACTTGCGCGCTGACTAGTGGTCGTGCAAGTCTACTTGCGCGACCTAAGTGGTAACTGCCCGGTAATAGCCCGAGGTCTTCTCCTGCCTATAAATAGACCCTGTGGGCCCCCCATTTGAGAGGATCTTTTTCCAGAAACTCGGATTGAAGCTCCCGACGCCCAAGTCTCTTCTCAAAGCTTCCGGAACACTTCTAAGGTAATTTCTTACCTAGAACAGAAGATATAAAGAGAGGGAGGAAGGCCTAAGTGTTGAAACTCATCAACACTTGCGCGCCTGAATGGCCAGCCCTTAAGGGAACTGGTCACACTTGCGTGCCGCCTTATTCCTTCAATAGAATTTGCGCGTCCCTTATCTAGAAGAACCTCAAGAGGATTCTAAGGGGTTTAATAAAGAGTCACTCAACTATTTCAATGCTGGTTGAAAATCGCGCAAGTACACTATGTGTCGCGCAGGTATACCTGCGAGACCAATACTTGCGCGCCCACGCAAGACATGCGCGCCTTTCAAGACTTGCGCGCCCCTACCTTTTTGGGTTCCCATATTGCTCATTTTACCCCTCTTAAGCCATTTCACCATTCCTATTCAAGATTCAGTCTTCAAGATACTCTTCAAAGCCATTTATTGCAGGATTTCTTGATTTGACTTCCTTATCTGAAAGGAATTCGGTGGAATATCTCTCAAAACCTAGTGATTTATACATATTTATGTCACCAAATATTGAGAGTTCATTCATTCAACCTCATCCTTTAAGATGAGAGAATCCTTAACCTGGGACTCCTTTTCAGGAATAATCCCCAGTTATAAATCCTTTAATCTGGGCATCTTCCTCAGGAGTAGGCCCCAAATTCTTAAACTTGGGCATCCTCTTCAGGAGTAAGCCCCAATCTCAAATACTAGGCATCCTTCTCAGGAGTAAGCCCCAATCTCAAATGTAGGCATCCTTCTCAGGAGTAAGCCCCAAACCATAATCTCTAACCTGGGTCTCTTTTTCAGGAATAAGACTCAGTCATAATCTTGGGCTTCCTTTTCAGGAGTAAGCCCCAAGTCCCCTAACCTGGGCCTCCTTTTCAGGAATAAGTCCCAGTCATAATTTTGGGCATCCTTCTTAGGAGTAAAACCCAATCATAAGTCCCCTCCTTATTTGGGCATCCTCCGTAGGAGTAAGCCCTAATAATAGAGTATTCAAATCTCCATAAAACACATATACCTTTATGGACCATGTTCCTGGATTTTCTCTCTAAAAGTAAATCCTAAACCTTCATCTATTTGGGCAGTCATACATACATAAGTCCCAAACAATTTCTTATGATTGCATCTTTCATGGCACAATTGTCTAATTTTTACCAATACCTCTTGTTTCTCACACCGATCATGACTCACGTGATCTTAGTGTGTAAAAGTAATTATGAAATTCTTCTTTGATCCATCAATCATAAACATCATACTCCATTACTCGAACTACGTGGGTTCTGATTCCTTTTCCAAAATAAAGGATACGTAGGTAGCCCATTTATGGGTTCGATCCCAACTTTGAAATAATCCCTGTCCTTCTGAATGATGATAAAGGCTTTAAAACCAGCCTGGTCATCATAATGAACAAGATACTTTTATATAAATGTTTTGAAGGATACCATTGACCAAGAATCTCTAAACAGATATAGATGATTCTCTATTGATGAAGAACCTCGAATACATATAAAAGATTCTCTAAATTTCTCATTGATTGTTAAAACTAAAGGAAAGCTCATTTTATACTTGGTAATGTAATAAGGATTCACGAACATAACTTAAATCTATAAAGAGAGTCCCGGAGTAGACAATAAATTCCCCTCAAAAAGGTGTGATGAGTCCGACCTCCCATCCTCTCGACCAATGCAAATTCATAAGCCTCATTAGTCCACAAGCTAATGAGCGCCTTCCTTTGGAAATTAGGTCCAAACGGATGTGGAATCATTGGATGTTTCCGGTTCTACGAACAAACCCGCTAGAAACTGATCGGAACGTTTATATATCCCATCCAGGAGGTCATCCCCGAAATCCGTGCGAAACAAATAATGGTGAACCCAACGTGAATCCTTAACCAAGTTAAAGTGATGTTCTTCTTATTTGTTAGCCCCCTTGGGCCAAAAAATCAATCATTGACATGTGCTCATCCAAAATATGCAGTGGCCGGATTCATCTTGATTTTGTCTGTTATATGGAATAGGCACTCTTTTCTCAAGATCTTCTGCAAAATGGCTTTCCATAAATTCACCCCTGTGAATACTGCTGCTGTGAACAACTCTACTGTGAGCTCTACTGCTGTGAAAACCAATGCTGCTACTCCTGCTGGAACGTCGTCTTCTCTGAGGATGACATCACCAACTCAGCGTCTTCAACGCTGGGTTTCTAATGCACTGGTTAAGGAGTACCATCGCAACGGTACTATCCCAACTCTGGAGGCCGCTCGTCAAGCCCTCCATGTTAACAACTCTACTTGGTTGTCCGGACAACGGCGACCAGCGATCAAGAAGCAGGCAGTGCTGACTACCGTCTCCAATCGTTTCGGGTCGTTATCCCTGGAACGCAATTTCCATTCATTCCCTTACTCTGAGGAAGTGAATGAGCAGGTCCCGTATGGCATTAATTCAAAAAGATAGGAGTCCTTCTCGAGGGATCCCATCAACAATCGCCGCCAGACTCGTGCGGTAGTGCGCCCTCAACATGATGAGGGTACCGACTCCAGGCATTCAGCTCAGGTTCCTCGAACCCGAGAAGGCAAGATGAACCGCCAGAGACGGAATCCAGTTAACAATAGGCAGGTTGTCATCCCTGCCATCTCCTGAGAAGTCCACCAACCTATCTTGGTGACAAATAACAAGCAGGCACAATCACCTGTCCGTTTTAACTCTACTGTACAGCAGACTCGTCTGGTAGCATCACGCCAATCCCGCCAGGCAATTCCGGTGGAGTACTATAGGCAGGAACATACACCTGCTTATGCATCATTAGTTAGTCAGCAGGCTCGCCTGACTACATATGATGAAGTCCACCAACCTAACTTGGTGGAGAACAACGAGCAGGCATACACACCTGTC
This sequence comes from Viscum album, assembly GCA_963277665.1. Taxonomy (NCBI): domain Eukaryota; kingdom Viridiplantae; phylum Streptophyta; class Magnoliopsida; order Santalales; family Viscaceae; genus Viscum; species Viscum album. Next base: position 69,739,018 of record OY728128.1, read on the forward strand.
CGTTTTAATTCTGCTGTCTAGCAGACTCGTCTGGCAGCATCACGCCAATCCCGCCAGGCAATTCCAGTGGAGTACTATATGCATGAACATACACCTGCTTATGCATCAGCATTTAGTCAGCAGGGTCGTCTGACTACATATGATGGATCTCATCAACCGCGTTTGGCGAAGTGTAATCAGCAGGCACATACCCCTGCTAATACTAATCAAGCCTACCAACAGTGTCGCTTGATAGCGCATGGAGAAGTCAGTCGGAAAGCCCTGACGACAAACACGAGGCAGACTCAACTCTCTGCCTCCACACATGAGTACTGTCAGGATTCACTGACAGGAAAAGGAGGACAGGAGCAGGCACATACACCTACTCCAAGCCCGGAATGGACGTATATCCCCGTTCCGGCGGCTGAAGTCACCAAACATATTTTGTAAATGGTGAAAGAGCAGAAGCAAATTCCTGCTCATATTCTGGATGCTTGCCAGGATATCATAACAGTTTCAGCATCATCACAGGGACAGACACATAAATCTATCCCTAGCATGGGAGTGACACATCAACGATTCACTCCCGAACAGACACACACATCTGTTCCAGTCCAAGAGGGTTATGGGTCATACTCCCCCATATCATACGGACAACCAAGCCAGGCACATACACCTGATTTTAGTGGAGATCGTCCGCCTAACCTGACCTTCTTTCCTAATCTGGAACATACACCTGCTCAGAGTAACCACTTTCGTCCACAAGTGGTTTCTAAAGTGAGTAAGAAGGAATCTAAGAAAAAGATCTACCCAGCACAGTCAGGAGATCAAAGGCCAATCTGCAACAAGGCCATGCTCGATGCTAGAGTTCATGAAGCCCTCAGACATTTATCTGTCGGAATTCAAGATTCTAATCCCTCAGTTCCCAATAACGGGAACATTAATTTTGAAGGTCTTCAACAGACACTTCCTCATGAAGTCTTGCTTCATGAATCTTCGGTCAATCTTGAAGTTTCTTCTTCAGATGAGAGCCACATGAACCCTCTATGTGGTCAGAAGACCATGGAGCAAGAGATTTCATCTTTTGTTGTAACCCATCATGACGGTCCAAATCATTGTGATGAACTTCACTGCGAAAGTCCTCTCCGCAGTAGTGATTCACGTAGTCTCAAAAATTCTTCAGAAGGCAATGTAGTGCCGAGAAAGCCCTCTTATCTTGAGGCACTTGAAAACGTGAAGCCAGTCATGTCAGATGCTTTACTATCGGCAGGTGAAACTCTTTCTCCATTAGAGGATAGCCTGGGGTACATGTTATTCTCCGAACCATCCCCAGGCCATTCATCTTCCAGCATGAATAGAGGACTCTCTACCAACCTTGTCGAACCTAATGAAGCAACAAGGAAGCACCAGCTCTGGTCCAAACAGGTAGAAGAATCATCATTTAATGATAAAGAGGAAATGCTGAACATGAGGAAAAAACTGGCAAAAGGTGAAGTACCAGTCATGTTTTGGCCTTTGGCTGACTCCCAGTACGACATTCCAAAGATGTTGACGGATGATGGAATCCATGATATTCGTCTCAACATATGGAAGACTCTTTGTCAATTGAAGAAAAAGGTATTATCTTACGCTGATTATGAAAATCATATTATGATAATAGAAGGGTTACAATGCCAGATTGATTGGACATCTCTATCATTCTCTCAGTATCCGAAGGCTGAAATGCAACAGAGAACCCTTCAACGTTCATGCCTTGACGCACTAAGAAAATTGCGTCAGTTAATTGCCAATGCACCATCTGATTTTCATATCAGAGGATGGGGTGTTCATGGAGAACTACATTTCATAGTGCTTTCCAGTCAGCAAAGCCCGCCGAAAATGGTCTCATGCAAAGTTATTTCCCATGGCCGGCCACAGTCAATGGGCTTTGTTCATAATCAAAAGCTTGCTCAAGAACATGATTCAACTAGTTCCTCTCAAAATCAAGTATATAGAGAACAAGTTGTTGAATTGCTCCTACATCAAGCAGGTGAGAATATTGCACAAGCCTCTCGTCTGGAGAAAACACATCATCAAATGACAGATGTTTCGAAAATCATCCAACGGTCTGTTGAACCAGGTGATAAAAGTGGATACAGGTTAATGCATCCTGCTAATTTCTGAACTAAGATTCGCAAGATCAAGAGAGATTTTAAGAAGATCTCAGACATATCATGTCAAGAGACACCCCAGCTTGTCAGACTGAGGACTTCTCTAACCCAACCCTCAGAGTCAACAAATGGGATTCGAGGAGTTGAGCGGATGCAGCAGGAACATCCCCAGTCCATCAGACTGGGGACTTTTTCAAATCCTCAATCCCTCCCTCAGAGAAAGTCAGTATTCTCTCGATTAGGGAATAAGCCTCAAGAGGAACGAAGAGCCAAGCTATCAAGAGATTCTCTCCAAGTGACGGTTCTCCAAGAAGTTCCTGAGGGATCAAGTCAACAGAATTCCATGTCTCATCATGGACATGGGAGAAGACAATATCACTGAAATGGTGATTGAAAGGATTCCATTCAATATGCATCCATTAATGTCATCAATTCCATTGCTGCTGATTCACCAGATGAGGCTCAATCAGAGGGATCAGACGAAGAGGTTCCTGCTCAAGAAGTTGCGCACACAGACCTAAATGAAGAAGGTGTGGGCACACGTAATCAAAGGATTACCCAAAATCTGGGTATTCCTTCAAGTAACCCACTTCCCCCTCTCCGAAAAGTATCCAATAAGGGGAAAGGAAAGAATCAAGTTACTTCTCATCCTTCTTCTGAAGGAGGTCAATCGCTCTCATTAGAGAAAAGTTTTTTCACAATAGGAGGAAGAAATGAAAGAATTAAGATGGTTGAATGCAGAACTACTTCAGAGCAGTCTTCATCTTAAGAATGCTGAAGTCCGACAGCCGAAGGAATTTGTTGTAACTACTGAGATGGATCAGGATTATCCTCCTTTATCAGTACACCCTCAGAGGTCTAATCCTACGGGTCAAACGCAACAACGGTTGGAAGCACTACCATCAGTTGCAGCACCAACCACCACGTCTGTCCAAGCTCCATTCATTGCACCTACCCATAACCAAGTTCAACCTGATGTTTCTCAAAAGTTAATAACTAATATTGAGTCATTAACAGCTCGGTTAGAAACTATGGAAGGGAAACGAGAAGAAGTTCAACCTGAAAAGAAAGTTTACCCTGAATGGGTAGATTTAATTTCTCATCCATCCAGTTTTGGAAACCCTGTTTTCCCTAAATTCAATGGATCAGGTGACCCTGAACAACATTTGATGCATTACGTGTCTTGTTGTGATCCTATGATGGGAACTCCAGAGCAGCAAGAAGCAGTGAAACTCAGATGCTTCGTGCGAACCTTGTAAGGACCAGCTTTTGTCTGGTATACAAGCTTGCACTCCCGGTCAGTCATCGGATGGGAGGATCTTCGTCAAAAATTCCTTCTTCAGTTTAGCTCAACTTTGCAAAAAACGACAGTTTTCGATCTTACAAACTGCAAGCAAAGGGAGAATGAAAGAGTCTATGATTTCATTCCTTGTTGGAAGGGATTAACGTATTCCCTGAGTTTCGCACTCCCTCAGGAGGAATTGTTTCCAATCAGTGTGGCAAATTTGCGTGACGAATTATGCACGCCATTAATCCCTGTGAAATTCACAGGAGGGTTTCGAGACCTTACTTCAATTGCTCAACAGATTGAAGATTCCCTTATACAGGCTAAGGTTAAATCTCGTATAATTCCATCAGCTTCAGGAAGGTGAATGGGTAAAGCGGAAACTGCTACAATTATGCTTAAACAAGCACTTGTACCTATTTCTACCTCAAAACCTTCATCTTCTCGAAGGGATCCACCTCCTGAACGCCAACAAAAAAGGCTGTTTCGTCCAAATGATCAAAGAGATCAATGACGAAAACAATTTGAGGATTTGAAGAGTAAAACATACTCTTTCCGAAGTGAGCAAGTTCCTGGTTACTTCATTTCAGGTCTGGAAAATAATTTGGTTCAATTACCAGTGCCCAAGAGGCCAAACAAGGAAGGAGTTGAATACCGTCCCAATTATTGTCCCTTTCATCAAATGTTGGGGAATCCCATCCAGGAGTGTTTTGTCTTTAAAGACCTCCTGAAAAAGATGGTCGACTTGGGAAAAGTCAAATTGAAGGGTTCCTCAGCTCATGTAGCATGTATTACCGCTACAGATCCAGAGGAAGGAGGCGAGTGCCAGGAAGTCAAAATCAAAACTGTGAAAAAATATGATGATTGGATGGTCAGAAAGACAATCAATCGGACCCATTCCATTTTGTGAACACAATTGAAGAAGCCAATTGTGTCTCCTACAAAAGCTGCAGTAAAGCCTCCATCAAAAGACAAATCCTCAAAAGGGCAGTGCAATTCAAAGAAGAAAGAGGAATCATGAGAAGTTGAGTATGTATCAAAGCCTAAATTGTCTTTGACTCTGGTAGATTTCATGCCATCTACTTCAAATCCACGGGCACCGTCCCATCAAACGGCACAGCCTAAACAGGCTAACCAGGCAGAGTCTTTATCAGACGAAGAGTTAATCTTTGGTTCTGTTAATATGATTCAATTAACAGATCCATATTCCAGTCTTGATGAGCCTGAATTCCCTGTATCAAATAAGGGAATCCGAGGAAGTTCTAGAGGTTCAGGATACATGGGCAGACGTGGATCATTCCGAAGCCACTACTCTAATTTTACCTCTGCTAGCACTGTATATGCAGCAGAAACTCGTGGTAGAGCCCTTCAGCGAGCTCAAAAAGAACAAGCAAGTTCTTCTCCCACTGGCCAACTCAGTTTTGGCACAATTATATTGGAAGACCGATTAAAGGTTCCATCTTCTTTATCTCATCAAGTAAATGGATCTAATCAGTCTAACCTTCCAAAACCAAGGATGTTTCCAATTTCAATACAAGATGCATCTGCTTCCAAAGCATCAGCTTCCAAGGTACCTGCTAAACCGCATATTCCTATTAGGAAACGCATACCTCTAGATCAAAAGTATGATATATTGAAACACTTGGCCCAAGTACCATCCAAGTTATCAATTTTGGATGCTTTGAATCTGTCAAAAGATCTTCAAGAAGCACTCATCGAAGCTTTGTCAAGTCCTCAGGAGTTTGAAGCTGAAATTGCTGCAGCTGAAATCTATCACATAGTGAATAATCCAGCAGAATGCCATGGAGTGCTATCTTATACTGATAAAGATGAAGATGATTTCGTGCATGGGCACATAAAACCTTTTTACTTATCTGGAAAAGTCAATGGTGTAGATGTTCGAAGAGCTTTCATTGACAATGGTTCAGGAGTCATCCTCATGCCCATTCGTACACTTTGTCGATTGGGCCTCACAGAATCTGATTTATCTCCTTCTACCATGATGTTACAAGGATATGATAAAAATGAACAAGAACCACTGGGAGAAGATACACACAGAACTCATTTTGGAGATCTTGTATCCAATTCGTATTTCATGATTGTTGATCAAGACTCAGCTTTCAATATCTTGCTTGGAAGACCCTGACTACATCAGCATGCAACTATTCCTTCATCATACCATCAATGTCTCAAATACTGTTTCGATGGTCAAGATGGAACATTGTATGGTGATAAGGCCCCGTTCAAGACATGTGAGTCTCAATACATTGAGGCAGAATTTTATCACATGAAAGGAATAGAAACATCTACAATGAAGGAAATTACCAAAGTTAATGCTCCATATGGTTTGGAGAAAATTCCAATAAATCCATTTTCACATGTGAGTACAGATTATGTGTTACCTATCAGTCAAATTGACAAAATAGGCCAAAATAAAAATACTCTTATGGAAAGATCCATAATGTAAATTACGGTGATGGAGCCAGACAACATGGGAGAAATTGGTAACCTACTAAGCAGTGATGAAAGCATAAGTGGTGACGTTTTCATTTCATCTGCTGAAGTCCAACAAGTCTATACTTCGCTAATCAGGCTAGAAGAAGTTATAGCAACACCAGAGGTGAATAATGATGTCGATTCTCAATCAATCATCTCCTCTTTATTTCCCAAAGAAGACCCTTTATCATCAATAGGGTCGGAAATTGAAGCTTATCCTTCAAAATGTGAAAATTTTGACATCTCTTAGGATCATGAGAATTTCGTTTTTTCATCTACTTTGCAAGTAGAAACGGAAGAAATAACACATGATGAAGAGGAAGAGGAAGATCTTAGAGATGATCCTCCAGCATTTGAAGAGGGTATCTCTACCACTGTGGATGAACTCAGAGAAGTAAATCTGGGTACAGAGAAAGATCCACGCCCCACTTTAATTAGTGCGGCCATGACCCTTGAAGAGCAAGAGATGTATATTTATTTTCTATAGAAAAATAAAGATATTTTTGATTGGAATTATACAGAAATTCTTGGGCTTGATCCTGATGTTGCTACTCATCATTTGGGTTTTCCAAAAGAACATCGAGGTTTTATGAAAGCTGCAAGAAGAACACACCCAACATATGCTTCCAAAATTGAAGCTGAAGTGGATAAGCTGATCAAATCCAACTTCGTCAGAGAAGTTCAATATCCCAAGTGGTTGGCTAATATTGTCCATGTAAAGAAGAAGAATGGACAAATTAGGTTTTGCATCGATTTCAGAGATCTTAATCGGTATTGTCCTAAAGATGATTTCCCAGTTCCTATTACAGAACTCTTAACTGATGCGACGACTGGCTATGAAGTACTTTCTTTCATTGATGGATATTCCGGATATAAATAGATCCTAATGGCCCCAGAAGATGAGGAATATACAGCCTTCAGAGCTCCTCAAGTTGTGTTTTGTTACCGGGTGATGTCCTTTGGTTTAAAGAATGCAGGTGCAACATATCAACGCGCCATGCATCGTATCTTCAAACCTCTTTTAAGGAAGTTTGTTGAATGCTATGTAGATGATTTGGTAGTTAAATACAAACGACATTCTAATCACTTGGCTGATTTAGAATTCATATTCCACAAGTTTCGACAACATAATTTGAAGATGAACCCCTTAAAATGTGCTTTTGGGGTAACCTCAGGAAAATTCCTCGGCTTTGTTGTACGCTATCGTGGTATTGAAGTCGATCATGAGAAGACCAAATAAATCCTTTGTATGTCACAAACTCAGAATTTGAAAGAATTAAGAGGACTTCAAGGACACTTAGCCTATATTCGGCATTTCATCGCCAATTTGGCAGGCAAAAGTTCACCCTTTACCAAATTATTGAAGAAAGGAGTCACTTAACAGTGGACTGAAGAACGTCAAGAATCATTTGATGTTCTCAATAAATACCTCTTGAGTCCACCAGTACTCATGCCACTTGTTGAGGGTAGACCGCTTATCCTCTATGTGACAGATTTAGAGCGATCATTGGGTGCCTTTCTCGCTCAAAAGAATGATGTTGGGAATGAAAATAGTCTCTACTATCTCAGTAGAACTATGCATGAAGTAGAAACCCAGTATTCAATTATTGAAAAGTGCTGCCTAGCATTAATCTTTGCAGTTCAGAAACCGAGACACTACCTACAACATCATGAGGTCCAATTGGTATCTCGTAATAATCCGCTCAAATTCATCCTCAGTCGTCCAATGCTTACAGGACGTCTGGAAAGGTGGGCGGTTATTCTACAACAGTTCGACATTCAGTATGTGTCTCAAAAGGCAATTAAGGGCCAAGCTCTGGCTGATTTCCTGGCTGAACATACTTCAGTGGAAGACACGTTTTCAGATATCGAACTCCCTGATGGGGAAGTTTTCTCTATTCAAGAGAGTCCTCAAACATGGGAAATGTATTTTGATGGTGCTTCTAGAAGTCCAACAGGGAAGAAAATGGAAAATCCTAAATTCAACAAAGTTGGTTTAGGAATTGTGCTCATTTCTCCAGATAAGGCAGTGTTACCTTATTCTTTTTTGTTGTGGGAAGGTGGTACCAATAATGAAGCTGAATACCAAGCTCTCATTACAGGCTTGGAGTTAGCGCTTCAAGCACAAGTGAATCACTTAAAGGTGAAAGGTGATTCAGACCTTGTAATCAAACAAGTCAATGGGGATTATGCCATCAGAAAAGAAGAATTAATCCCTTTGTATGGTTACGTTAGAGAGTTAATGTCGGAATTCCCTTCAGAACTGACATTTTCTTATGTCCGAAGATCATAAAATGCTCAAGATGATGCACTGGCTAATATAGCCACAGCTTTAGCAGATCCAAATCGGGACGAGACAACCATCTGTATTGCCCACCGTCGTGCAATTTCACCTTATGTTCAAGTCAGAATAGAGGAAATTAATGAAATTAGTCCCATTCCTGAACCGTATGGTCATACTACAGGATGGATGTCACCTATCAGGGAATACCTTCAAAATGGAACACTTCCACCTGATAGAGCCGAGAAAGAACAAATCCGGCGACGTGTGGTCAATTTTACTCTTTATGATAGCCCAAACCACCTCGAGAAAATTCTATACAAACGTGGTTTTGGTGGAGTTATCTTCAGATGTATTGATGGTGAAGAGACAATGGCTGTCATTAACGAAGTGCATGCAGGAGTCTGTGGTGCCCACCAGTCTAGACATAGACTGTATGATAAAATTTGAAGGCTTGGATACTTTTGGCCTTCAATGATACAAGATTGTGTTAATTTCACAAAGAAGTGTCATTCATGCCAAGTATATGCCAACTTCATTCATAAACGTCCAGAGTTGCTTCATACAGCTAAATACTCATGGCCATTTTCCACATGGGGAATGGATGTGGTGGGACCTTACCCTTTAGCTACGGCCAAGTAGTTTAAGTACATTCTTACTGCTACTGATTTCTTTTCCAAATGGGCAGAGGCAGTACCTCTCAAAGAAGTCTGTTCTAAATGCATTTTAACTTCATCAAGTCTAACATCATTACTAGATTTGGTGTCCCTCATACCATATTGACGGAAAACGGCACCAACTTCTGTTCTTCTGAGGTAAAGAAATTGTATCAAGAATACAACATTAAGTCCAACCATTCATCTCGATATCATGCGGCGGCTAATGGCCAAATAGAAGCCTTCAACAAGACTCATTCAAATATACTGCAAAAGATGGTGGATAAAGATAAGAGGTCATAGCCTGATAAACTCTTTCATGCTTTATGGGCTTATTGGACTACCACTCGCAATGCAACGCGGTCAACTCCATATTCATTGGTATATGGAACATAAGCAGTATTTCCAATCGAAGTTCAATTGCCTTCACTCAGAATAGCCATTTGTGATCAGTTATCTACAGATGAGCAATCCCAAAAGCAGTTGAATGAATTGGAACAGTTAGATGAGAAAAGATTGTGCACTTTGAACCACTTTGAAATCTATCAGAATCAAATAGCACGAGCTTTTAACAAAAAAGTTCGTCTTCGTTAATTCATTCAGGGAGAATTGGTATTGGTTCTCAGAGCACCAATGATACCAGGAAAGAAGCCTCCCAAGCTTGAACCCAAATGGGAAGGACCTTATTCAATACATAATGTCTACTCCAATGGAGCGTATTCTCTAATCTCAATGGATGGAGAACACATCACGAATCCAACTAATGCCAGATTTCTGAAGAAGTATTTTGTATAAAAACAAAATATTGTTCCCAGATCCAAAACAATCACATTGGTTCATATTATGTCCTACATGACACTAAACTGTATTATGTCCGAGATGACATTAAACTATATTATGTCCTACATGACACTAAACTGTATTATGTCTTATCTACATGACGTTAAACTGTACAGAAGTTCCTATATTTTGTCCGAGATGACATTAAACTATATTGTGTCCTAGCAACATGACATTAAACTGTGTGGCACTTTCATCGTCCAGCATGATGATAAACTGTAAAAAGTCCCCAGAACTGATATCCTCATATTGGTTCACCTTAGTCCTAGCTACATGACTTTAAACTGTACAGCAATGTTCTATCATCCAACATGACGTTAAACTGTAACAGTAACTTGATTTTTCCTACATGACATTAAACTGTTAAAAAGTTTCCTTTTTTTTCGTCCAACATGACATTAAACTGTAGAAAAGAAGATGTCCCTACAACATGACACTAAACTATGCAGCACCAGTTCGACCTTGCTGTATGATGTTAAACTATACAGCAACGGTCCAGTATGACTTTAAACTGCAACTTCGTCCCACACGACATTAAACTGTGAAAAAGTTACCTAAACCGTCCAGCATGACCTTAAACTGTATCATCCCTGGTCCATGTATATGACCATAAACTATTTGAAAATCCCTTACGTCTAGCAAGACGTTAAACTGTGACGTCCTAACTACATGACACTAAACTCTAAAAAGTCCCCAGAACTAATATCCTCATATTGGTTCACCTTAGTCCTAGCTACATGACTTTAAACTGTACAGCAATGTTCTATCGTCCAACATGACGTTAAACTGTAACAGTTACTTGATTTGTCCTACATGACATTAAACTGTTAAAATTTTTCCTTTTTTTCGTCCAACATGACATTAAACTGTAGAAAAGAAGATTTCCCTACAACATGACACTAAACTGTGCAGCACCAGTTCATCCTTGCTATATGACGTTAAACTATACAGCAATGGTCCAATATGACTTTAAACTTAAACTTTATCCCACACGACATTAAACTGTGAAAAAGTTCCCTAAACCGTCCAGCATGACCTTAAACTGCATCATCCCTGGTCCATGTATATGACCATAAACTATTTGCAAATCCCTTACGTCCAGCAAGACGTTAAACTGTGACGTCCTAACTACATGACGCTAAACTGTATAAAAGTCCCTTACGTCCGGAAAGATGTTAAACTATATAATCACAAAGGTCTAGTATGACATTAAACTACACCATTCACGGTCCATGCATATGACCTTAAACTATTCACACTTTCGTCTGACATGATGTTAAAATGGTACACTCTTTTGTCCTTACTTCATGACAATAAACTGCACAATCCCCCTTTCGTCCAATATGACGTTAAACTGTATTGTCCCCATCGTCCTAACTACATGACGCTAAACTGTACAGAAAGTCCTTGATATGTCCTACATGACATTAAACTGTTATTTTTTCCCTGCTACATGACACTAAACTGTGCAGCACCAATAGTCCTAACTGCAAGACTTTAAACTGCATAGTCCCTGAATATGTCCTACATGACAATAAACTGTGCATCGTTAAGGTTGTTATTACCCCTTGTTTCTCAGACCGAGTATGAATCAAGTGAGCTTAGAGCGAAAATCAACCATAACAATCCCTTTGGGCCACTAACCATGTGTAAGTCCCAACAACTTTTTAATTAGATCGTTGTCCCCAAGAACAACTTGATCATTAATTCATTCTTTAATTGAACTACACGGACTTTGATCCTTGCCCTCCAGGCTGGGTATGTAGGCAACCTCCCAGGGTTCAAGCCCAAAAACAATCTCTTCACATTGGTTCACCACCATCTCATATGATGTTGATTTGTGAAACCGCCCCTGGAATCAATATTTTTTACATTGATTCACTTTTGTCCTTATTATACGACGTTAAACTATACAACACTTTTGTCCGGTACGACTATAAACTACAATATTCTTTGATCTCCTCACATTGGAGAGAACTATTATTGACATTGATTCATTTCAAAAAGACTACGTGCATACATGGTAATGCCTAAATTTTTTTATCTCAAGTTAAACCATCATTGCACTAAAGACCCCTTTCACCCGTCACATGTACGAACCAAATTTGTAGAAAGGATAATTCTAGAACTACGTGGACTTGATTCCCATCCTTATGGGATACGTAGGAACATTCGAGTATCCCTCGAATCCAGTCCCAAGTCTTTTGGGCCTAACCCCAAATTTTACTTTCAGTCCCTTGGCTGAAAAGTCCCCATGAAAACACACAGTATGTATTCATTATTATGGTCCGAATTCTATGACCCTAAACTAAGATCACTCATACTTTCGTCCTGCACGACGTTAAACTACATTTCAAGAACTATGTATGGCTTTATTCTCATTCTTATGAGATATGTAGTGAAGTCCAAAATTTCAATTCAGGACCCAGCCACAACATGATTATGGTTTTCATTGACCTATGTATCTTTATATACATTTGACAATACCCATCTTTATGTGTTATAATCCTAACCTTAAATATTTTCAGATCTTCATAAACCTTTTCATGACTTCTAATCACAAAAACATCAAACTTATGAGAATTCTTTTGCCTGACTATGCAACACGTGTCCATAGGTGGCCTTGCATAAACAGTCCACATAACAGACTTGTCAGCCGAAAGATGCTATTTATTTGACCATGCAGCCAATGCCCTTAGGTTGCCCTGCATATTTCAACCCCCTAACGGGTTTTGTTAAATAATAGTAACTTCATGCATGGGAAGAATGCCTCTTTTGTCCTTATTTGTCTTAAATGACAGTATGTAGGGATCCGCAAAAAATAGCCATCCTTAACATATTTGTCCCATATCCTTTTTCATGATCTGAAAGTATTCAAGTATACGGTTTATTCTTCTTCCATACGTTTGGGTCAGACCTTCGTAGGAGTGATATTCATCCAGTTCTTTGATATTCTTGTTCGGAAATATCTTCTCCATATTCAAGTACCTCTTTCAATACACCAAACTCTATACTTTAGAAAATTTGAATCTCCCTAAACATTCACTGGCTTCTATGCACTAGGAAAGTAAATTTCTGAGAGTTCTTTTTCCTGACTATGCAGCACGTGCCCATAGGTGGCCTTGCATAAACAGTCCACATAACAGACTTGTCAGCCGAAAGATACTATTTATTTGACCATGCAGCCACTGCCCATAGGTGGTCCTGCATATTTCAACCCCATAACAGGTTTTGTTAAATAATAGTAACTTCATTCTTGGAAACTACTTCTTCTAATGCCTTTTAGCCCTTTTTCATATCGTTCCTCAGATTCAAATATTCTTAAGCCATAGTTTACATATTTTCCCTCATACTTGAGTATGGTACTATGTTTTCAGATGAGTTTTCAAGGAATTGAGTCAATTCTAATCCATTTCGGTCAAAGCTATTTCGACCTTAAACATTAGCCTTTGAATGTCCGACATGCATGACTTTAAACTGCCATATTTCTTGTTTTTCTTTTTCACCTCAGAGTCAAATCCTCTTTTCTCTCCGGATCCAACTCTGAGGGGGGACTTTTGTTGACGCTCCTTTCCGTCACAGAGTCTAACGACTGAAAAAAAGGAAATACCATAGTCCAAAGTGATTCATCCTTTGAAGAAACTTCAAAAATCTACAAAGGGATGAACAAGGAGAATATTGCCCAAAGGTCGCGCAAGTTCCCTCATGGTCACGCAAGTACACTTGCGCGCCGCCTAGTGGTCGTGCAAGTACTTGCGCACTGACTAGTGGTCGTGCAAGTCTACTTGCACGACGCCTTTGGTCGCGCAAGTCACTTGCGCGACCTAAGTGGTAACCGCCAGGTAACCGCCCGGGGTCTTCTCCTGCCTATAAATGGACCCTATGGGCCCCCTATTTGAGAGGATCTTTTTCCAGAAACTCGGATTGAAGCTCCCAACGCCCAAGTCTCTTCTCAAAGCTTCTGGAACACTTATAAGGTAATTTCTTACCTAGAACGGAAGATCTAAAGAGAGGGAGGAAGGCCTAAGTGTTGAAACTCATCAACACTTGCGCACCTGAATGGCCAGCCCTTAAGGGAACTGGTCTCACATGCGCGCCGCCTTATTCCTTCAATAGAATTTTTGTGTCCCTTATCTGGAAGAACCTCAAGAGGATTCTAAAGGGTTTAATAAAGAGTCGCTCAAGTATTTCAATGCTGGTTGAAAATCGCGCAAGTACACTATGTGTCGCGCAGGTATACCTGCGTGACCAATACTTGTGCGCCCACACAAGACTTGTGCGCCTTTCAAGACTTGCACGCCCCTACCTTTTTGGGTGCCCATCTTGCTCATTTTACCCCTCTTAAGCCATTTCACCTTTCCTATTCAAGATTCAGTCATCAAGATACTCTTCAAAGCCATTTATTATATGATTTTTTGATTTGACTTCCTTATCTGAAAGGAATTCGGTGGAATATCTCTCAAAACCTAGTGATTTATATATCTTTATGTCACCAAAGATTGAGAGTTCGTTCATTCAACCTCATCCTTTAAGATGAGAGAATCCTTAACCTGGGTCTCCTTTTCAGGAATAATCCCCAGTTATAAATCCTTTAATCTGGGCATCTTCCTCAGGAGTAAGCCCCAAATTATTAAACTTGGGCATCCTCTTCAGGAGTAAGCGCCAATCTCAAATACCAGGCATCCTTCTCAGGAGTAAGCCCCAATCTCAAATGTGGGCATCCTTCTCAGGGGTAAGCCCCAAACCTTAATCCCTAACCTGGGTCTCTTTTTCATGAATAAGACTCAGTCATAATCTTGGGCTTCCTTTTCAGGAGTAAGCCCCAAGTCCCCTAACCTGGGCCTCCTTTTCAGGAATAAGTCCCAGTCATAATTTTGGGCATCCTTCTTAGGAGTAAAACCCAATCATAAGTCCCCTTCTAATTTGGGCATCCTCCTTAGGAGTAAGACCTTTGATTAGAGTATTCAAATCTCCATAAAGCACATATACCATTATGGACCCTGTTCCTGGACTTTCTCTCTAAAAGTAAATCCTAAACCTTCATCTATTTGGGCAGTCATACATACATAAGTCCCAAACAATTTCTTATGATTGCATCTTTCATGGCACAATTTTCTAATTTTTACCAATACCTCTTGTTTCTCACACCGATCATGACTCACGTGAGCTTAGAGTGTAAAAGTAATTATGACATTCTTCTTTGAGCCATCAATCATAAACATCATACTCCATTACTCGAACTACGTGGGTTCTGATTCCTTTTCCAAAACAAAGGATACGTAGGTATCCCATTTATGGGTTCGATCCCAACTTTGAAATAATCCATGTCCTTCTGAATGACGATAAACTTCAAGTGCCCCACTGAGTGGCTTTAAAACCAGCCTGGTCATCATAATGACCAAGAGACTTTTATATAAATGTTTTTAATGATACCATTGACCAAGAATCTCTAAACAGATATAGATGATTCTCTATTGATGAAGAACCTCGAATACATATAAAAGATTCTCTAAATTTCTCATTGATTGTTAAAACTAAATGAAAGCTCATTTTATACTTGGTAATGTAATAAGAATTCACGAACATAACATAAATATATAAAGAGAGACCCGGAGTAGACAATAAATTCCCCTCAAAAAGGTGTGACGAGTCCGACCTTCCATCCTCTCGACCAATGAAAATTCCTAAGCCTCATTAGTCCACTAGATAATGAGCGCCTGCCTTTGGAATGTAGGTCCAAACCGATGTGGAATCATTGGATGTTTCCAGTTCTACGAACAAACCCACTAGAAACCGATCGGAACATTTGAATCTCCCATCCAGGAGGTCATCCCCGAAATCCGTGCGAAACAGGTGCCCATAATGATATATAAATGTAACTCTATGAGTATGGTCTATATGTAAAAGTAACTATAAAAGATAATTAATATTTTAGTGTTCTTATTATTGAATAGACCATCATTATTGAACTTGTTAGAAGAATACTTTTTTATATAAATGAGAATTTCTTAATTTATAAGGGTTATCAATATGGATTAATAAAATATGTAATATGGATGAATCTCTAAAAAGTAAAAATTTATTCTTAAGATAGACAAGAGTGATTTAATGTTATGTAAGTGTCCATCAAGGAAACACAAATAATATTTGGCCATGTTTTAAGCCTCAAATGGATACCTAAGAGTGATAAATCATAATATAACATTTTTTTATATATTGATTATGTATATGAATTAATGGGAAAAATATATTGATTTTAAAGGATAATAGGTATTGGGGTGTAGATAAAACATAATGGTACATAAAGTTTGTTACATTTGGAAATGTACATAAACATCACTATGATACATAATAGACCCAAATAATTATATAATGTTTAATAATTTGAAGTAATTTGTGAAATTTGATGATTTAGTTATTTTTTTTCTTATTATCAGGAAAAAATAAAATTTAATTAGGATTTAATTATGATTCCACATGAGATTATTAGGAAATTTAATGAATATATCCTGAAAAATACATTTTTATTTCTAACAGAGAATTTTATATCATAATGGATAATCAACACTATGGATTAAAATCCTAATAATCCATTAACATGTTTCAAATAGAGAACAAGTCCATGAAATGATATAGAGGTTGATATGTAAAATTCATATTTTGGATTGAATAATTATGTGATTTTATTAATAAAATAATTTAGAATAACACCATGAGATTATAAATATAAGAAAAAAATTATACTCTATGTTATAAATGAGTTTATTACTATCAAATATGAATAACGAGGTTGGTGATAAATGAAAATATATTATTTATATTCATCATATCTATCACATTATGAATAACATTATTTTATCCTAGTCATTTTTCTATTGGTTTGGAAGATGATGATGTGTTCTTACATGTTCATATATATATATATTGACTATTCTCAAACATTAAGAAGAAGGAAAATGAGGAAAAAGTTATATGTAATAAATTATAACCATTGAGTGATATATATTGGTGACAAAGGTCAAAATTTTATACATGTAATACTATATCCAAATTATAGTTATTTTTTTTCTATAATAGTGTTAGGATGATGGTTTAAGACTATTGATCTATAATATATTCTATTTTAAGCCTTTGTTTTTTGTGATAATATTATATATAATTTTGAGGTAGATGATGATCCATATATGAGGATTCCTATGATATAAAAATAATCACACTAAGTGTATAGTTATCTATGATACGAGACCATTTTTATAATAACATTTATATGGTATTAAGAAATATACATATATTACATAACCTGTGTATATTAGAATTTTTTTCCATCATTGGGGTCCACCATGAATAAATCAACACATTTCTTAAATATTATTGTATCATTAAGATATGGATAATGGTTTTAGTTTGTCTTCTAGCATACGGATACACTGATATGATGTAGTAGTGTATGAAATTAATTCCTAATAATTCCAATATAGACATTTTAACCATTTTATTTTTTCAACATATCATTCAGTTAGGATGTATAGATATTGAATATGATACATAACTTTTTACAAAAAAATATAATGATTGTAAAAAAATCAATAGAATCAAACCTAGATCTAGAAACAGTTTTCTCCAAGTATATGAAACAATAAAAATGATGAGTTCAATAATTTTATCTATGTAAATTAATTTAATATTATTATAAGTGTTTCAATGAGGAATTATTATTCTAATATCCCAGAGTAGACATAATCATGATATACAAATACACCTTATTATACATGAAAATCTTAAATATAATGAAAATTTGATGTGTTCATTATAATAATTCTCAATTTTATTAAGAGTCTTGAGTAGGATAATTAATTTACATAATAGAGCCATAAATAATCATTGAATTTATTCAAAGAACAACTATAAAATTTAAATATTTTTGACTTCTATGTATTGAAAAAACTAAAAGATCTTTCCTATAATAATTTAATTTAACTTCAGTAGAAAACTATACTCTCATGAAAATTTAGGTTGGCCATGTGAATTGGCTTCTAAAAACATTACATTAAAATATTTCACTTCAAGAATAAATAAAATTTAAAATTTATATGTATGATTCAAAATAATTACAGTCATTCTAAATATTATTTTTCCTCTTAATTACTAAAATAAAAATTCTTAATTTTAAAACATAAAAATCCAATATCATCATATCATATAACATGATGATCATATAAATCATAATTCATTGAAACATCATATCATCTAATATTTAACGAAACTTAGTCATACTATATAGTTTCATGTTTCTATTATTTATATCCTTAATTATGTATTAAATATTCCATGAAATCTAAAACATAATCATTAGATTTATCATTATCCTAATAGATCTTTTTTGAACATGATTTATTTAAGAAAAAATTAATGGGTGAAATGAAATCACTATATCTTACAAACTCCTTTAAAATTATCTCTTGATATGTGAATTTTTTTTATATTCTACCCTCCATAGCAGTATCTCCATTTTTTAACATCATAAAAATATTCTATTTAATCATCTATAAACTTCTCGATTTCAAGAGTCCATAGACAGTACCCTTATACTTGTTGTTCCTTTATTTCATTAATACAAAATTATATAAAAACATTAAATACTCATAAAATATCTTATTATTCACATGAGAAAAAAGAGTTCTATGTCAATTAAATAATAATAATATAAAAGACATGGTTCTAAATTATCCAAACATAGTTCAATTTCTTATTATTATTATTATCCAAAATAAAAAATATTTCTGGTAGTTACAAAATTCCAATATCTAATGTTTTTATCATCCAATATTATTATATTTTCATTGGATAAAATTAATATAATATAAACTACCTCTATATTCCCAATTTATAAATTATAATATTCTATAAAAAGACTTTTCACAACATGAAACACTTCAATGGGAAATGAGTGAAAAAATTTCCTGAATCCATATTTTATAGATTCCATCTTACACATGAACGAGTAGATGGATGTTTGATTATTATTTTTTATTTATGGTGATCTTTTTATGATGTCATCTATTTCTATGAAAATATACATATTGTTATTTTTCCATTTATCGCCCACTATATTATTCAAATATATGTACATTACATTTTAAATTTTTTATTTATTTTATCTGATGTTTGTTTTCATTACATAATAAATAGGAATCAAGAACTCAGAAAATGACTTCTTAAAATAATTTGTCTTATATTCTATCTGATAGACCCAGATTCTCATAATGAATCAAAAAATTCTATTACAATTCCCACTATATTACCTATTACAATTATTATATATTTTTATTTATCTTCTATTATATTTTTAGATCTTTCCAATCTCATAAAATCATTTGTTTCCAAGATAGTTCATCAATAAAATACAAAAAAAATTATATTATTAATTACTATTTGTTGAAAATCACTCTTATACAAGTTCAATATAGGACCATCATCTTATTCATTATTTATAAAAACATATGACATTAAACTAATTCCTAGGGAAATTCTGTTTTCACATTTTTCAATATCCACTCAACTTGGATCATAATAAACTATTGATTCCTTATGATGTTTATGAAATGAATGAAGATTACATTATATTTTTAAATTCCTCCAAAAACATTCAAATAGTCGGGTCTGCATACATCTAATGTATTATGAATTTTTTTAATAACATTAGAACACTATAATTTAACTAAAACTTATTATATTAAATCTTCATGATTCTAGGAATCCACATATTTAAAAAACTACAAGGCTAAAACATACAATGTATAACTCAATTTAAAAGAGTTTGATACTAATATAACCACTCTATCATTGACATGAGACAACCATGGTCATTTCTCCATCTGATACCCCAATTGGCCTGTAACATACATGAGAAAATTGTACAATCTTTCAAGGATGGCGTCAAGAACCATGGATATAATTTTTAACCAATAAGAATTATTTATAACAAAATAAATTTAACACGAATTGAAAACAACATATAATATGGTTTTATAGAAGTCATCAATTATATATCATGTAGTTAAGATAAATAATATATGATACTGTAAACAATAACCCCCACCACAAAACCACAGCCCATTCACTCAAACTGATATTCCAGCCACTGCAAATAAAATGTACACACATAATGTGACTTAAGGATATCCACGGATATAATAACCATGAATCCATATAATTATTTAAAAGGAATAATTATCTACATTAATATAATATGTTGAAAAAAAATCTATACTAACACCTCCTTGTGGATGTACATTCCATCAACCACTAATAAAATCTCAAAGAGAATCGAAGAAAATTACCATAACCTGAAATATAAATGATATTGAAAGGTCTGTGATATTATTATGTATATGCCTTTAATGGGTAATAATAACCCCTTTTAATTCTCCTAGATTATTTATCCTATTATTCGTTTTTGAAATATGTTATAGGACTGAAAAGATATTTTTTTATTATCAACTAGGAAAAAGGCCTAGTCCCTCTGTTATAAGGAAAACCTCAAGGAAGACGAAAAAAATGTAAAACATGTGAATATTTTTTCATAATGATTTGAGACTCCAGTGGAAGAGACCCCAAACCATAAAAAATGATTAATCTCTCTCATGTATATTCGAGTCATGCAATGTTTTCTGGAACAATGTTAGTCTCCCTCCAACATTGATGAATGGTTTGACCCGAGGTAGTTTCTATTTCACAGCTTCTGATAATATATACCCGGTCTTATGTAGTCTCATGCCTCCCATGTACCGTCTTTACCAGATATCAGAGTCTGAATCCACTTCTGACACCTATAATTCGTGCTCCCTGCATACATGGAGCCCAGTTAATAGTGCCTGTTCCTCCGCCCACAGAATTACCGTACCCATAGAAAATTTTGAACACCACAAGAAAGGAACCACATGAATCACATATGAGACTTTCATTATTAATGATTCTATTTCTAAGAGGACCATCCACATTAATAATAAGCCTGATGGAAGGTGGGTTCCATCCAAACCATCTACCTCCCAAACATCCATGTGAAATATTTTCGTTCATAAAGTTTTACACTAGGGCCAATTGTTGACTCCCTTTCAACAACGACATCATTTTGTTGATAAAGCACCAAGCCCTCATATTAAAAAATGATACAAAAGAATGAGAACCCATTAGTGCATGATTCCTTGCCTCCCAAATTATCCATCATATGGAATTAAGGATGATGGACGAAACATTACATTACATGCTCTTCCTCTCCACACCATTGAGATATCAGGACATGAAATCATAAAATAAGGGATTCTGAGGATCAATCCTTGGCTGTTTGAGAAAAAGGGACCAGAGGTCAATCACCCAGTAACTCTTCACAAATAGATGATTAGTAGATTCCATATTCATGTACTCATAACAAAATAATCATGAGGCTAAATGAATACCTCTCATATGAAAGATTTCATCCATTAGTAATGAAATGATCTTAATATTCCAAACATTGAATAAAATATTTTGGGGAATTTCATTACACCAGTATTTCTCATCCCACTCCTCCAAAGTGTTCCCTGCGTGCCTTCTCCTCCTAATCTCTCAGGTGGAGAAGGTTCCCATATTCGAAACTGAGAGACAACATCTTTCTTCCACCTCGACCAAGTTAATATTATAGAAAACTTCTTTTTTTCTCCCCATTAATAAATACCTCAAGAAATGTACGGTACTTTCTAAATTCTTTGGATGATATATCGGATGAAGTAAAACCCTAGAAGAAGATCATATCCCCTGCATAGTTATACTTCAAAAAATAAATGTCTCCTATTCAAATGATCCACTGATCATATTCAAAATGCTCATCAATGTGATCATACATGCACTGTGCTAATCTTGTATAACCTTTTCTTCAGCCTTATCTATATATAAGATGATCACTATATCTATCTTTGACGAATGAATCCCACATCTATCATACCGTGTGGATGTCCCATACATGTCTTTCTTGCATGTCATATATCTTCCAACAAAATCACATAACCCCACACCACCATCCCCCACTAGTCTCTCCATACGCTCCTAAGATACCCAATGACAACATCCAATCTGGTTGGAATCCCACAGATAAGTGGACATTACCATCTCTATTCTTGTTATGGACCCCTTCGGTAGTTAGATGATAAATATAACATGCAATGGAATATAGGTGAGAACGTTGTTTATATGCATAACGTGACCCCTGAAGGGTAAAATTTTTTTTCATCCAAATCATGATTCGTCATAGTATTCGATTCATGATGTATTCAAATTAGCTTTTCCTGACACGCCCTAGAGAGGATGGAACCCCAAGGCCCAGCCAAGGAAGATTCCTTCGTTGGAAACCCATGATCTCTTGAATATCCCTACATCGTCTCCTCGGATCACTATTGGATATGTAGACATGGATCTTCCCTATATTTAAATTCTTCCCACTCAAAAAACAATGCACTGAGAGAATACCCATGAGTCTGATCCAGGATCTACATCATCCTTTTAGGAAAACTAGAATGTCGTCTATAAACATCAAGTTTGACATTTCCCCTTCCTTTCCATTCAAAGAATTTGTCATGATTCCCATTTGACGTGCCCATGTGGATATTCTAATAGAGGGAATCTTTTTCCAAAATGAAGATAAAATAGGACAAAGGATCACCTTTCAAAATTCCTCACAGCGACATGACGATGCCCAAACACTTCCCCCTCAGGGATATTTGTAGTCATTTTCATGAGTAACACCGAAAACAAAGATCAAAAACCCATTCAAAAAACCCGAACATTTGAATCATCCATATGATGAAGCCCCAATCCACCGTGACATATGAATTATCCATATCCACTTGAAATACATTATAAAAAAAGTATTTTTAGTAGTTATTATTTAGAAACAGAATAATTGATTGTTAATAATTTTAAATGTAAACAACTTATAAAATACTATTGGCAATTGTATTTTTTTGATAAAAATATCTTATAACATTAAATATAAGGAATTTCTTCTCTACATGAAAAATTATCTAACGGTAAATTAATGATTTTTTCTGGAATGTAAATTTAAATGTTTAATATACATATCGATCATTATGTAATGACCTATATCCCAATTATTAGAATAATGATCCTCACACACATGATTATTTCACTACATATTAATTCTTACTATAATAAGTCACATGAATTGATGAAATTAAGGTTCAATCGCTTCATAGTTCATATCATAACCATATAGTTTGGAATGTGTTGTAGTGTAATAATGCTATGTATGACATCTAAATACCTTTCAAACATTTCCTAGTTATCCCAGTTAAAAACCAATAGTTCCAATATTCTATAAAATTTTTACTAATTTAGGTACAACTTTCTTAAAAATAAAACACCATACAAATTTTCAAAAATATTAAATAAGCCCTCAAAACATCACTTAACCTATGAGTAGAATTTTAGAAAACATTAAAATAAAATGAAAACATATTTTCCCTAACATAAAATTATGTGTTATTAAAATACATTCATGGAAGTTGTAGACATATCTAGTAATTAGATATTTTGAAAATCACAAAAAACTTTTTCTATACCCCGTTTTTAGAATGAGTAGTTGAATGAAGGAAAATTCCACTCTCGTTATGTTTCAATACATTTATATATATATATATATATATTTATAAATATATTTGAGTGTTTGTGTAGTTCTAACATTTCCCCAATTTACATAAATACATGTAAATTATTACACACTAATATGTAAACATTTATTTAGGAACATTTACATAATCAATGTGGAAAAAATAATAAATATAAACCAAAATATTTTTGAAAATGAAAGAAATTTAATGTATAATACATAAATATGGTATTTAAATCATTACTACAAAAACAAGTAAAAAATTATAAGCCCATTAAAAAATCATATAGATGATATAAAATTCCTTTTTAAAATAACTTAAAATAACTCTTTTGACCAACAACATTTTTTTCATATCCATGTGAACATGATTGAGACACAATTTTTTTCCTTATGAATTGTTTTTTACAAAAACTCTTCATTATTGTGTAATTAAAGAGAAACATGATTTCCATTTAGATATTATTTAATAAATTATAATAACAATTATTTTCAAAATAAAATTTTGGTTAAAAATGATATAATGGATGGTTATAGAATTTATATACCTAGAACTTGAGGAATCCTATATTTAAGTCAAATATTTACATGTTAGGGACATTATTTACCATCAAAGATACCCATGAATCCCTAAATAACAAATGTGGAAAAAGAAATACCAATATATGGAATTAAAATTATACAAAATTAGATGTGAATATGAACCATTAGAAAAATTATATGAATTATTCACCACCCTAAATGATGTGGCAATAACATACCTTAATTAGGGGTCATTAACCATAGAAATAAAAAATATAATGAAAAAGAACCTCTAAATCTATTATAGCATTAAAAATGGAATGTGAGATGAATATGAGAGGACAACATGTATTTATAAAACAAGGATCAAGGCATTAGAGGTATTACAATGATGATCTACCATGTATTCCTGAGTAATCAACCTTAAAATCAATTGGGAAGGTAAAAGAGATGGGGTGGAGGAACACTTTGGGAGCCCCTAGGCTAGGAAATAATAGGTTGTAGAAATATAGGGGTGATAAAGAGATGAATGTCAGGTGGGGTAGTTTAAGGATTTCTTATTATCTTTCAAAACATGGGAATCAAATATGATTTGTTGACATGGTATGTTAGTATAACAACCTACATAGAACTATTACTATAATTCATTCGGTATACCACAAACTTTAGGCATAGAAAGGGAAACCATCTATCAACCATTAATTTAATTTCTATCAAATAAGAAAAATATTTTCACTATATATTCATGGTTTCTTTTATTAGTATAGTAAACATTTACCCATTATAAAAATATAAAATTTCACAATATTAAAATGGAGAAACCAAAAAAATTAGAACATTATTAAATAATTAAAAAAATGATATATATTAAATCAACTATGATTAGATGTGAAAATTATACATATAAAATGCATTATTCCACGAAAAGAATTTATAGAATCACAAGATCAATATAATATATAATGTCATACATACTAAAAATACATCCAATCTATAAATTCCAATGAACATTGTGATGCCATCAAAACATGACCTATAACAACAATAAAATTAACACTCGATGAAAAACCAAACTGAACCCATCTTTTGAAAAATCTCTAAAATGAATGCTAAAAAATTGTCTTTCCCAAATATGAATCATTTAGTATCCTTAAAAAATAAAAATTTAAATCATGATTATAATGGATATGATGGTATCCCCATAATTTTATAAAATTTATAAAAGAATCAGACTCATCACAACACAAGGATCAACAGTTACATTGATTGGGAAAAATCAATAGAAAAATAAATCCCAAATAACACATAAAACACAATAAAAATTTCAAAAGCCCTTATGAAAAAATTGAGGTTAAGACCCAGGGAAATTCTCCACAATATATTTATACTCCTAATACAAATGATTAGTCGAATGAAAGAAGATCCCAAAGAAAACACTATGATAGTGACAATACTAGAAATATTTGAGATAAATTGGGATACTTATTCGACATACATCCATGATATGGATATGTATAAGCTTCTATGTATCCAAAATCTATGTATCATAGACACCTAAAATAATGAAAAAACTGGGAGACATAAGGTTTCCAAACTATAGTAGCTGATTCTAGATGTAGAACAGTATTGAAAATGTATAAAACATAGAGTATTGTTCACTAGAGATTATGTCCATGATGAACCAATTTAAACAAAAAATCAACCAGTGTGGACATGAAATATGCTTTCAGTATCTACCATCCAAGTTATCATGAAGACACCCAAGGCTCCTAATTCCCAATTCCACAAAAAATGATCAACAACTTGGAAAGCACCATGATGAAAATAGTTGGACTCATGATAAAAAAATAGAGAACATCTACAAGATGGTAAAGTTATTACCTACAAAACATAAGGAAATTTAGAAGTAAAAAAATTAATTGATGGATCTCATGAAATGATCAATTTAAATGGAGGGGATATGGGATTACTATTCCACATAGTTTCAATGTATAGATTATATTTTAAATATCAAACTATATAGTTATATAATATATCACATTAGGACATCATAATGCATAAAATCTTTTATTCACATTGAATAATTCTTGGGTAATACCAATCATGACATAAATATAAAATTTAAAACAATATTAATAAGACTTAAACTCAAACCCCATATCCATTAAACCATAGGAAAAATGAAAATTAATAATTTAAAAACCAAAACATCATTAATAAAAATACAATTTCTATATAAAATAAATACACACTATAAAATTAAAAAATAAATATTAATAATCCCATTAGTCAAAATATGTTCAAAATAATGAGTTTCCACATTTTTAAAATCATTTTTATCATTTTAAGATCCCCAAAATAATTTCATCGTAATTACTAAGAAATAACCAAAAAATTACAAAATTGAAATTCTATATTCAAATATCACTTCTATTTTGAAAAATTACACATCATCCAATATTTTTTCTATCATTCATTTGGAAATTATTATAATATATTGATTATAATTTTATATTTTCATTTTTTTATAATCATACAAAAAAATCCCCTTTTAATGTCACCCTAAATATAAAAAAAATAAATACCATTAATTTATTATATAATTTCAGAAATTAATATTAAATAAAAGTGAATCTCTAAAATAAAAAATAATGATTATAGTAAAAATATTAATTTCTATGATTTTGAAGCTATTGTTTTTTAGAAATAACTTTTTAGGACAAAAAATATATATTATAAATTTTACAATTTAAAGACATTACAATTTTAAAGATAAATTAATCAATTAAAATTGTTAAAAATATATTTTTCCAAAATAAACACACTATTATAAAAAGTAATTTTTATTAATGACTACGAAAAATTTCTCATTTGACCCTTTTACTTGTACAAAATTGAAAAAAAGTAGTCATATTGTTCAATTTATTGGTTATCCCCACGGGTTTCAAAGTAATGTAATCTCACCACATCACATCAGTTCTTTCCCATTTTCATCCCTCAGAAAATAGATATCATTTAACTAAAAAATAACATGAGAAATAAATAAATTGATCATTGAAAAATTACCATCGATACTCAAGGATCAAAAACACAATTTTGGATATACATTATTTTATAACTATAAATGATTTACTAAAAGTATATTCTCTTTATAAAATTAATTTACAAATAGAAAAGGGTACCCTATTACCATTGGATAACATTGTAATCTATGTTATCACTATATCAGATGTATGTTCCTATCCACGAAATTCTTGAGGTGTATACCCAATCATTATGGGGTGGTAAAAAACACCATGGAATCAATTTATTACTAAAAGGAATAATTTCATCTTTAAAATAGTGTTCATTAGGTAGTATAAAAATGTGAATTAATGATATTGATTTTATAAATTTATTCTAAATCAGACAAGAATTAATAATACACTGTAAATTATCAAGTAAGAAATTCATAAAATCACCTCTAGTCACCCTCCCCAATAATAATATAATTTTATGAATCCATTTCCCTCGAGTAATCATACTGATATAACTTCCCTATATAAATACAATGTAAAAAAATAATAATATGAAAATCAGATTAAATAAAATAAAATTGTAAAAATATAAATGTGCATTGTGTTCATGTAATTCTCCTTAAAATAATAAACACACATAGAATAGTTGGGATGAAAACTAGAAACCTAAATTTTTTTGATAATTACACCCATGGGTTTTTACAATTAGTATTCATTCTAAAAAAATCTCAAACCACTAGTTCATGTCCTTAAATTAAATATATTACTATGTATGTTCAAAATCATTTTTAATAATATGAATTAATGTTGATTTTATTTTTAAAAAATATATATATAAATATTACATTATTTTCCATGGAAATATTTATTCATATTATAATAGGCCATTTAATTTTACGATATCATTAATCTCAATTATTTAAAGTAATGGAACAATAGTTAGAGTGGAATATTTTAAACAACATACATTAAAAAAATTATAAGTTTTGGAAAAAATAAAAAATATAAATTAATAAATATTGAAAAATTGGAATCAATATCATAGTAATTTTAGGTCCTATGATCACTGTTCTCATAGTTATGAAGCCACTTATATCTTTTCCCATTAGTAAATTTCTAGAGGCGATGAATCAATAGTTCTTATTATACAATTTATTTAGAGAATTAGCATAATAATATATGTTATTGTGTTCAAATTCCTATAACACTCATCCTAATATATCCACATTATTCATTTGGATCCCATGTGCCAGCGTATTTTTGATAATCCACTAACTACATGCATATATATAAAGAAACATAAAAAAATATAGCACATACAAGAATCCATTAAACTCAATTTATTTTATGAATAAATTTTTTTATTTCCATTAAAAAAATATATATTTAATTAAGAAAGGGACTTTTTTTGAAACCACATTCATGAGGGTTCCATACATCCTCATAAATATAACCTCTTATTATTATGATATAATAGTATATGTTAGTGTGTGCGTGTGTGTGTGTTCTCACATTATACCAATGAAAACATGTAACTGAGTCATTAATTCCCTGCAGAATATTCCAAAATAGAAAATTTATATAACTCAAAAAATGTAATTTATTTATTAAAAAATATTAAGTAGTTATTGAAGGTAAAACCAAAAATATAGTGACAAAATGTATTAGATATCTATATATTATTTCTTTCTTTCTTTCTTACAAGATGGAGAGAAAACCGATTTGGGTTGTCTTTATGAATGTGAAAATGATGGAAAATAAGTAGTATTGATTTATGTGTGGGAAAATAATTTTGTTTCAAGCATCTTACAGTTTTATATGTTTTAGGATTAGGTGATATTAGATGTATAAAATAATATTATTAAGTATATTTTGATGTTAAATTTGATAAAATGATGTACCAATAGTCTGAGTATCCCCTAGTTAGAAAAAAAATCCATGTTTTCATTTGGTCTGGTAAATTTGGGCATTATCGAATATGTTTTGTGGTGAAATAATAGTTAATCAAAATTTTCCTAAAATATACAAGTATCCTAGAATAGTTTGGAATCAAAATTTAAAAACTAAATCACATTTTATCATATTAAGAAATAAATTTTCATGAATATAAGAAAGAGAATAATATTGTAATTTTATTGATAAATTAGAGAAACCAAAAATTAATAATGTGAATAAAATAATGCATTGAATATTACACCAAAATATTAATCACCCTAGAACTTGGTTGGAGTTACGACCTCATCCTATTGTAGATGGGGAATACCGAAATGTGTAATGGAAAATAATGAATGAAACAAAAACTAGTGAAAAATATTTATTTGGATCTCATATTTCACAATGTCTAGAACCGTGCTTTAGTCTCAAACTATCTCAATAATTTCTCTTAAATTCTAGATAAATCAGGAACCATTATCACAGTTTATATTTTAATAAATGGTTATATGACATATGGATTCATGGATTAAATCATTCAAGGAGTTTTTTCATCATAAAATGATTTATAGAAAATATCACTATGTCATAGGGAGTGACACACATATGTCATGTTGTGAGACTTAGGATTCTTCCCCATGTATTTTTTTCCTCCACGAAAGGTCTTACAGCTTGTATACAACTAATATTATTTATTAAAATAATTATTTATGGTGTTACTTTTTCTCTAAACATGTAATCATTTTTATGTGTATTTTTTAGTTTCAAACCATGGATGATCCTAGGACCGTCCAATTTCATTTAAATAATGATCTATGTAAAAAATATAAATATTCTTGATACATTTAATTTTTTTCAAACAAATGGTTTCATAATTAATATTAATAGTATATTCATAAAATATATTTGAAATAACAATTCAATTAATTTTTTAATATGTTATAATTGTAATTTCTAAATCATACAATAATTATATGTATCATATCCAATACACATGTATTCAATCATATCATTAATGGGAGAAATCTCAACATTATAAAATGTATTCTTATCCTACCATGAATTAGAATTTATGTCAATATAATCAATTGATAATTTTTTTTACAGAGATCTTCATAAATCACATTAGAAAATTAATCAGTGATTAACTATTCAAATAAACTAATAAAACAATTATCTTACAATTATTTTGTTAATATAATCAATAAATTTCATTCATAGATTTTATTTATTGTATTCATTAGCATTTTTCATGAAATCTCCAATCTACCTCCACTTGAATTTTTATACTCATTATTAATGTGACATGTGTCAGTGTATTTATAATCAGACCTAAAAACCTATCACTTATCATATTATTTCTAGGAATATATCATCACAATCGTGTAAATAATGAATCAATTACAATCATAGAAGATTTCAAATAAGGTTCAAATGATAATGAGTCCTTATAGTAGATGGGTAAATAATGTGAAGAAATTTTTTAAAAGAAGGTATGGCTTTAAATAATAATTAATGGTAAAAAAATACAAGAAAAATTAATATATGCTGTTACAGATATCTTTCCATATTTCCCCTATAAATATAAATGTGGTCTAATGATACAAGTAGGAACAATGAACAAATCATCATCTATTTCATTAATTATTTTTTAAAAAATATATCCATAAGAAACATATGATATCAACCACATAACCACATAAAACTGATAGAGAATGATTCTAGAAATTTTAATTATTTTCCATCCTTTGACACAAGTCATTTTTAATATATTATTATTATTATTAGTATTAAAATCGAAAGATATGTGGAAAATAAATTACATTGAATAAAATCAGGAATTCTCAATATTTTCATGAAAACACAAGAAAATATACTCCAGGATGTACATCACTATCCATTATGGAAAATATATCCCACAAACTAATAAATTTTTAAATTATTAAATATATTACATTTGGGTTATAATTGTATAAAATAATCAGGTAACATGGATCTATTCCAAACAAAGTTATTAAAAGAATCTATAATATTTTAAAGGATTAATACAATTTGGGTCCAATAATAAATGAAATTAATAATAATTCATAAATCATATTATATGTGAGTCTACATATTTATAGATTTGATAAGATGTCAAGGATGTTTTAGAAGAGAATTTGGATGAGTCTCTCAAGAATTATATGATAGAATAAAGATGTAAATTATTTACATAGAGGTTGTCTTGTGAATGTTATAAATAGTTAGGACAATTAGTTATTTCAATAAATAAATATTTTAAAATAATTTATTTAAAATAAAAAAAATTAAGGGTCAAAAATATTAGTGATATTTCATTTAATAAAATTTATTTGTTACCTTATATCATGGTTTGAAATATTGAAATATTTATTTTTATCTCAACAAATATTTTCCCGAATATTATCATTCAATTTTATTGATAAAGAAATCTATATTCCTACAATGAAAAGTATACAAATAGGATTATGAATATTAGTTTAGTTGACCAAATTATGAATCTTAGAATTCATATAGACAACATTTCATATTCTAAAACAATTTAATGTTGGGATCAAGATTTAAAAATATATAATTGAAATATTTTCTCACAATTCAATAAAGCTTTTAAATTTATATATGTGGGTTCCAACAACACCATATTCATGATGTGTATTTTCTATGTTGATCCATTACATACAACATTCCATTTTATAGATATTCCTTAAAAAAAATTAGAACTCGTAAGTTAATGTCACTTCATTTTTAAAATAAAATTTATTTATCATGGGGGAGTGTGTATGTGCCTAAAAATAAATAGTGAAAATAATAAAAACATAGTTTTATTCTCTAAAGGATTGTAGTATAATGTCTTTAGGTCATAAATTCCACTTATATATCAGCTAATATAAAAGGTGGTATAAAGGATTTGTCAATGATGGTGTGTATAAACATTATCGATTTTATCCTTTCTATGTTGGTTGGTCCCTATCCTTCTTCGTTAAGTAGTTTTACTCTTCCTTCCACTATCACTTTCTCAAAATCTATCATGTGTTTAAAAAATGTTATATTTAATAATTTATTACATAATGAAATGAAATTTTACATCCATAATTATTGACCCTTATAAATGATTATACATTCACTCACTCCTCTACAGTCAGTGGTATAATCCCTTATATTTTTGTTCATTATTATTGTATTTTAAAATATTAATTTCCTCGTCAATTCCCACATAAAACATATACGATTTATTAAATTCTATATTATTTTACATTATAGATATTTTTCCCTCTCCAATCTCATTATGATCTCTCATATAATATTTCTTCATTATATTGTGGATATTGAATTTTATTTTCCCGATAAAATAAATTAGAAAGAGTTATATTGACTATTAATCTATAAGTGCAAAACTGGGGGGATAAAAATGGTTTCTCTTAAATATTTGGTAATTCCTACCTTAAATCATATAAATAACTAGGAAGTTGATATATAATTATAATTTTTCATCTTTTACCATTATTTATTTGATTAATACTTCTGATTATTTAACCTTTAAAACTACTAATTGAAGTGAAGCTCTTAAGGGAGTTAATACTTCTTGTACCTTGAAAATATTAGTGATGTATAAAGAAATGATGATAGATACACCTATGAAAATTAAATATTTTTTAAATTTACTAGAATAAATAATGGTATGAATATTAATCCTATTCATAACCTATTACATCATTGTTATGTACATTGAAACAACTACCACACTCTCCTATGTGAGTGGAATTGTACCAATATCGTACAGATTATTTTGGCCAGTCACCACTTCATTCATTAATTTTTTCTATGTTTTTAATTATTAAATAGCCTTAATAAATTTAATATTAATATTTAATTTTTATAATATTATAAAAAATTACAATTTTTGCACTAATAATCCCTTACAATAACTATTTTAGATATAGATCCTCCAGGTTATACAATGGTGGTTATTATTTTTCTTTTTTTTCATCAGGTACATGTAAGTCTCTATTTTAGTACTTATAAACATCAATTTCTACATGATATTGTCTTTTATTGTTATATTTTACATGATTCATGGTATCTATTACAATTTAAAATACAATGACTACCTAATACGCCTATGGGTGTACTTATGAGAATCCTAATAGTATCTTATTGGGTTTTCCCTGAAATTATTATAATTTCTTCCAGGTTCGTATTCAAGGTTTTAGAGTACATCTCTCTAATACCTTTATTAATACTTCATATACATTATTGATTCTATTTTCAATATTCAATTTGGAGTGCTTTCATTGGAATCATCCCTAACTGATGTAAAATCTGAGGTAAAGGATTCCATCATTTTGTGGACATGGTAGTGTAGTAATGGACATTAATATTCTTGAAAACCTAGCTCTTTATATTTTAACCATTATTTTTTCATCAATCCATGAAAATTTTACCATAATTATAATCACTATAATTTACTTATTATATATATGTACCAAGAGATTATTGTAGCTCACCCATCATTGTGACCAAATTCTTTATCAATGATTCCATTAACACCTCCATCTTGACCTTATTCCCACGTATTGGTACCTATTTGTTCAATAACTTTTTTATTCCATTGTAATCTAGTGATTATGGTATAATCAAGTATATTATAAATCAATAAATGACCTTTATAAAATCATTATATTATTATCCATGTCTCTAATACAAGATGTCAAAATTTTCTAATTAGATACAATAAATATCCATTGAATTAAATATAGTATCATCCTTAAATTGATATATGCTTATAATATTAACTCACATTTGAATATATGTTGATTATGTTATAAAATAGGGGAGATAACAAATTTCTATATCTTCCAATGTAGTGATGTATTGATCGAGAGAACTTAAAATCCACTATTGATCAAGATCTCAATAATTTTTTTGGATGATTTGAAACCATACCACATCAATTGAGACATTATGGATTTTGATTGGTTCATAGTGAACAAGGAAAAATACATGATTAATGATTTAATCATTATATATAAGTCCAAAAAAATTTAATCTATTTGAGGCAATATGGATGATTGGGGGATTGATGTTGAACTGATTTTTCAAAATGGGCTGCAAGAGGATGATCATTTTAAATATTATGGTCAATAAATTCATGTATTCTATTATACTTTCATATACTTATATCTTACTGAAAAAATATGAAAACATGGTTTATCTTTATTCCCCATGGTCAGAACACTTTTAATTACCAAATATATATTAATCAGTGGCGTAAACTGAAGATATGTGATTATATTTTATCAATTTTAGATATAATTCAATAATGATAAGGAAGATGAAATTTCAACAATAGATTGTAATAGTAACATTGGAAATTAGATAATTAAATAAAACTATATTTTAAAATCCTTAAACTTTTTGGATACTATCTCGAGCAACATTTCAAGTTTTGAGAGACCATAAGGGCATCAATAATTCCCTATGGGGATAATAGGGAAAAAAATTATAAAATTAAATAAGTTAAATTATATAATAAAAATGTATTATGTATTTATTAAATGAAAAACCCATGATATGTATTGATTTCATTATTAATATTCAAATTATTTTTCATTAAATTATAATATAGTAAAAGGGAGGATATATATTGGAAGCAATTATGAAATTGAAAAATATAACTATTATTTGGTGCATATTTAGTGTTTGATAATATTTTAATTATGAAATTTTGGTTTTATGAGTTTTATATTTTATATGTATTTGGATAGTGAAATAAATTTATTTTATCCAGAAATTTTTAATATTTGAGATGATTTTATCTGATGGGCTGGTTATCCTCTCTATAACATGGCAATCCCCCTTTTCCATTGGTTCTGTAATTTTTGGAATTTTGGAATTTATTTTGTGATACCATTTTTAAATATAATTCCTCAATATTATCCTATGGTCATGGTATTGTTTACGGAAATTAGTTTCATTATTAAATTTTTTTCCTTTCTTGTTAAATAACTAATGCTCATGAATTTAGGAAAGTGAAACAATTTATAATTAAATTCTTAAAACTTGGAAACCTAAAAGGAATAAATGATGTAAATAGGCCAATTAATTTCATCCTTTATATACTTCACATTATAACAAGGAATTGTTATAAAATCATAATTATGACAAGAGAGTAAGTGGTAATGAGTAATAAAAATGTAATCATAAATGAAAACCCAAAGGAAAATAATGGAGAGGTCTCTATAAATTATTTCTTCTCAACCCATGTTTTTGTTTCCTACTCCACTATTGTCAAAAACGACATGGTACTCAATTTGTACATATCATGGGGTGCTTTAGTCATAATTAATTCACCCATAAATATATTCATATAATTCATTGGGACATAAAAATCCCCCATGTGTCAAAAATGTGGTATCTCACCCATTTTGCATCCTTTCTTGTCAAATTTGGAATCGTTAACATAATTTACATAATAATACATGGATGTAAGTCATAATGAATTTCTTGGTAGATCCCCTCAAGTGAATATTCATAATAAACTGATAAATTGGAATGTATTTTGGTCTGTCACAACATGGAATATATGCCTCACATCATAATACACATGTGTCTTCTATAGCATATATGTTCTGTTAATGGTTTGTTCTTACAACATTTCCATTAAAATATTTTTGTTTCAAAATGTTTATTTTTGATTTTAATCATTTTTTTCACGCATTAGAAGATCAAATTAATATTGATTCACCTATTTATACCCCCCCAAAATCTTCTATTGAATCACAATGTTGTGAAAACCCATGTTTTAGATAAAATATTAATCGTTTTTCCTATGCCTTCTTATTTTTTGTAAATTCATAAATCTAAAAAATATGGAAATATATATATATATAAGGGAAAACATAAATCAATTCAATCATAAATGTGATTTTTTTATATTAAAATTAATGGATATATTGGATTTGTAATACTATTTAAACAGTTCAATGTTAATTGGCTCACACCATCCACAATATATTTTTACTCTGGTGTATTCCCATGACCACTATGGTAAAAAGTATAATTAAATACCGCATTTAAAAAAATTATTTAAAAAAAAATTTAATTTTAATATAAATTATTACATGAATTAATATGTAAAAAGTGTTGAATCTAATTGAAAAATGACATAAAAGAACCAAAAAAAATTTAGTATCATTGAATTTTTCATAATGACTAATGACTTTTTATTAAACACTTTAGTTCCCCAGATTAATTAGATAAATTTATATCATGACCATTATACTTAGTGAACAAAACTTAATTAATTTGGACATTAGGTAAATCTTGATTTACACATCACATATTCATTAAAAATATTTATTATCATTATAATATGAAAAAAATGGATACTAATTAAATGAAATAAATGGTCTATAATTTAATAAAATAAATTAAATTAAAACCTATTTATAACATACCAATATTGAAAATTGAATCATTTTTTGACATCAATGAGGTCCATGACTCCATATATAAAAAATGTAAAATAAAAAAATAAAATAATTAATTAATATTTGGATAACTATGAAAAGTAGTTGAAACCCTACATGATTCTGATGCAGAACCCACAATCATAATGAAACATGGAAATAACAGACATCAATCGATGCTAAAAATTCAAGACATAATTAACCATCCAAAAAATAACATTGAAGTCATGCTAAGTTTTATCAATGATTCCTGATCTGAAAGGATATGGGAAGTAGAAATAATAATTATGGATGACGTTAGATGAGGAATTAACATGATGATAAACATTGGATTCATGATGAAACTCCCAATCACTTATGAAGTAACTATGACCCAAGGTGGATGTGGTTCAAAATAGGTGGTCCTTGGTTTTGGTTATGACATGTCAGTAAAAGGGAGGGGTGGGGAATGAAAGTGTGTAGAATATTGGAAGGGTTAGTGTATGTAATTCAAAAAAATATTAATACAAGATAATCACACAAGTTTTGGATGCATGGTTTATAAAACAACACACTATCCATTCACAATTTATATTATATCCTAACAAACACTAAATTTTATGTTATGGATATGGAAACCATTAACCATTAATTTTTGGGATCATTAAAATGAATAAACTTTTTTCATGATCAATGAATGAATTATTCAAATCATGTTCCCATATAAAACACTAAAATTTCATAATTTTAAATTGTCTTATCATAGAAATATATAACATAATAACGTAATTAAATAAATTAAATAATAACAGTAATAATCAGGTTAGCAAATTAAAATTAACCCCACCATAACACATTATGTCTTGAGAAATCCTCAGGTGATATGGATGATCAATGGAAATGTGAAAATAAAATATCATAAATATACCACTAGTCTAATAAATCCAAGGAAATACAGGACAATGAAATAGGAAAACTTATGAAACTAATCACAATGACAAAATATAACCTTCAAAATTCATCTCATATACCAAGGAACCAATAAATTTATGACTTAAACTCAAACTTTCGAAAAAATCACCCACAAGAGGACCTAAGAGAATGCTTAATGGAAATGGTTTCAAAATGAAAATCGTGGACTTACAACTTTATTAAAACCTCCAATAGATAATCAGATTCAACTAGAATAGGTGTTCGACCATCACATTGATTGAGGAAAATATCAAAACCTCAGAAACATGAAACTATAAAGACAAACACATAACCCATTTTTAAGTAAAATACCCTCAATGAAAAATTTTATGATGTTGGGAATCTGACAAGGTCTCCTCAAAATAATGATAACACCGTGAAAGAATACAAATATAGTCAAAGAAAGACCCATGTATAACATTGTAATCAAGATTGTCTCAAATAAAAAATGAGAAATATCAAGACACCCAATCAAAAAAACATCCAAAATTTTCATTAATGAAAAATATGTGTATCTGAATGGTCAAGACCAATAATAAAGAATACTATTAAAGGAAAAAATAGAAAATTCATTTAGAAAAGAAGTGTATCCAATGATAAAAATGTAAAAATCGTGGAAATTTATAACAAATATTTAATAAATCAAATTGAACTAAGAACCCAATGAGCCTAATAGAATAATTATTATACAAGCTATGATATCACCTACAATGGTTGTATCACCCATCCTACTTCATATAAATACACCCAAGACTCACATTTCCCAATTTCCAAAAACAAAATCAACCACAAAATTATAATATCTAGGAAAAAATGGGAAATATAGATCACAAATGTGGGAATATATCTAATGAAGTTAACATATTACCAAGATAAATGAAAAAAAATATAAGAAAAAACCAATGGAGGGTTGACAAGAGATGTTCAAAAAATAAAAAGCAGACTCACACTTATAAATCCATATAGAGTTTGGATAATTATATAAACCTGATGATCAAATACTATATCTATAAGATACACTACTATGGTAAAACCTAGAAAATTTAAATTCAGGAAACCTATTAAGCCATTGTAGGATGAAAATGGTAAAAAATGAACATCAAAAAAAATATCAATCAAAATTTAACCCATACCAATTGATTAATACCATAAATAATAGACAAGCCAATGAAAAAATTAACAATCCCTAATCAAAATCAAAATTTATAACAATATAAATTCAAACATTTTATTAAAAAAATATCAGAATTAATTTTTTAATATGCTTCAAAACCAATAATTGTACCTATATTAAAATAAGTTAACTCATTTTTAAATATCTCCCAAAAAATATCATTCTATTTAATGAAAAAATTACTTTAAAATTTACAAACAATAAATATCTCTATTCGACTCATACTCTCCTATTTAAAGACATACAAGTCATCCAATATTGATTTGGAAACATTTCCTTAGAAATTAAAATAGTATTTTCATTAAAATTGAATATTTTATATTACATAATATGTTACCAATACAAAAATATTTATTATGAAATCCTAAACAAAAATTCATATATGAAATTCCATTCCTATATTTTTTTGAATAACTCATATATATTTTTCTATTAAAAAAATAAATGCATCAATGGAAAACATTAACGATTGTATTAAAAAATTAAAAATCATAAAAAAAATTATGAATTTTTAAAAATTAAAAAATTTAGAAAAATAAATAATGATTTTAATTGTTCTCTAATGTACTAACCATTCATTTTATCCTTTTACAAATAGACATATATGTTGAAAAAAATTGATTAATAGAATTACCTTATGTAAAAATTGTATAATATGGAATAGTGTTCCTTAATTATTATGCCACATATATTCATGACCCTATACTAATCGTGAAATATTTAATAAAAGTCTTTTGTAATTGATCCCTAGAGCTCTACAAATGTTTATAGGCCATTTGTGATCACCCAAATCAACAGTTCACTCACATTGGCATTAATAAAAAGAAGGAAAACATTTAATTAAATAATAATCATATTAATAAAAAAATGAATCATTCCCTAAATCCCCAATGAACATAGAATTCTTTATTGAGAGTATGGAGTATAAAAAGTTTTGAACCAGCACCCAATGTCTTGATTATCCTATCACTATCAACATTTACTTTCTAAATTTAAAAGAGTTCATTGATAAAACTTATTCATGACCAACCTAATTCATCCATTCATATGATGTCTTAGTCAGCCCATCTAATACCTATGTCATATTGCAAATTTACCTAATGGGGTGAGATGTTCTCAAGAAATAAATTATAACATGTGTGAAGGGTGTAACATAGAAAATAAAATTCATTATTATAATAATTTTTTTGTTGAACTATCCATTTTTGGGACATCAATTGTACATAAAATAATTATATACATAATCTATAGCATAATAAAAAAATCCCTCCACTCAATTCTAGTTTTTATCCCCAGTAAAGTGAATTTTTTCCACCTCTAGTGACCTACAAGCCATCCACTTATAATGTTACCCTATATCCTTAAAAGAAATATAATGATTAATTTCCCAATTTTTTAAAAAAACATATAAATATAAAAATACAAACATACTTCCTTATGCATATGAAAGTCATATTATTGGGAACATGTTTCTGTGGAATGATAAGAATATTAGTATAACATGTTACATGAATGATAAATATATGAAAGTGCACCTGATCTCAATAGGCATTCCAAATATAAATTACACCACATGGTCATGTCATTAAATATAAGATCCTATTATGATTGTTTGAAATAAATTATACTAAATGTCTTGAATAATTTTTTCATTTTGAAAACAAAAATTATTTTTATTCAGTGCAATAGAAAATATAATTTCAAATTGTAGAGGGCCATTTATTTTTAAGAGAAAATTATTTTTAGCCATTAACAAGATGAAAATGATAATATTTATGTAACACACTATATAATGTAAATTAAAATTGTTCTTATTTTGAATATAAATTAAAAAAATAGATGAACCATTACTACACAATATGAAGACATTTTTCACTAAGGATATCTATTATGAGCATCATATTAATATTAAATGAGCCACATATATCATTTATAGTGAAGGATTATCTACAGGGATATACAAAATATATTTTTGATAACCAATTCAAGTCATCATTATGTTGTTTGGTTATTGTTTAGAATTATCCTATAAGGTCGGGTGTTCTGATATGTAATATATTATTCATATTATACAAATAAATATACTTGAGGTTCCCAATTCCTACAAGGTTTTTTATAAAATTTACCACTTAAATATATAGTTAATACCATATTAATTATTAATAACATGAAATAATCCCTAGAAAAACAAATTCAAATATGTGTACAATTTTAGACAACCCTAATAATAAAATAAAATATATTTATTTTATAAAAAAAGTAATTCTATGAAACCACCTAATTGAATGTTTCAAATAGTACTCAGAGTATTATTTCTTTAAAATGAATTTTTATGGTCCCCAAGTAAATCATTAGTCTTTAAATTTAAAAAATTTCCCACTCTTTGTTCCAATATTAGGTAATACACACATACACAAACACAAAAAATAAATATGCATGTGTGTGTTACTGTGTGAGTTTGTGTGTGTGTCACTCTTTTTTTTTGAAATTTTCATGAGTCCCTATTATTTGGAACACACAAAAAATTATATATATATATATATATATTTATATACTATTTTATATTATAATATTCATTTTGAGAATGAATTAATTAAAAAACATGATTTTATAAAAAATTGAATAATTTTAGAAAAGTCCCCAACATATATAATTTCTATAATTACATGAAATAACAAATGAAAAAAATGATATGTCAATTAAAAACTAACATTTACAGTATGATACACTTTAAAAATAATATAAAATATCATTTGAGACCATTAACTTCCCATATAAATCATGGGTAAAAAAATTAATTAAATTAATTTTTTATTAACATTGAATTTTGGAAGAACTACAAGGACCTAGCCTTAAACATTACGTAATCTTGAATTAAGATAATAATTCACATTGAGGATCGATTTAGGTTTATAGTTTTAGATAATTAGGCCTTAACTATTAAATTACATTTCAATTATTACAATATATACACTTCTATTTAGTTTCCAATGTTTCCTAAAATAAAATATCTTAAAATAAAACAAAAATTCTAATCTTGATACAAATATTCATGAATTCTTCCTTTCTCTTACCATTCCTTGTAACATGTGAAAAAACATTTCAATAACATGTGAAGAACATAAAAAGCTTAGTAAGGTTTCTAAAACAAAGAAAGAAAACATTATTCCATTAATATATACAAATCAATGAATGCATACGTTTCCAAAAATAACATACCACAAAAAATCATAGGATTTATGAATAAAAAATGGAAATCATAAATTTTAAAGGTAACTTGTGGCATCCATAACATAATTTTGTTGTAGCATTAATAGATATGTAAGAAGTTACATTTAGAATAACCATCACAGTATATTACCTGAATATCTAAAGAGAAACATTAACATTTACCATCGTCACGTTAACCGAGGAATTAGAGAGATATCTCGGGATCACCCGCCTTTGGATTATCACGTAACCACCCGTATACTTAAATAATTCCCAATAACCATATAATATTCATAACACATAAAACAAACGTAATGGAAAGATAAAATTTTCAAAATTCAATAAAAATATTTCATTTAAATATATTTACATAACCAATCAGTTATTAAAACCATTTTCTATAACAAAATACATAAAAGATTATATGGTATTTATTTTCAGATTAAAAACATTAAGGCTTGTTATGGAAGCCAAAAATCCAATAACATTTGCGGTGATGGAAAGGTTATTTTTACCGCGTACGTTAAAAATAAACCTTCCACTTGTAATTTAGTAAAACGATACATAGAAAATGATTCCATTTAAATTAAATGAAAATTCAAACGGGAATATACAACATATAAAGGAAAGTAGTGTACCAATCAAAATATGCCTCAATTAAAAGAGATCGAGGTGAAATCCCTTACCCAATGTCTGACATTACACATTCGTTCTTTAGTCTCCTAAAAATTAAAAGAGCGATAATTTATAATTTCATAAGAACATTTTTAAAATTTATTATTCCTTTTATATTACTTATTACCATGATATAAACATTACAAAATCATTTACGTTAATAAGGGTTGTTTGGTCGATGTTTGGGACATGTGTCAAAAATGACTTATTATAATTAAATCTTATCCATGTTGTCAGAATTCCATTATCTCCATAATGATATTAATGAATTAGATATCATAGATATCATATATATCAAGTTTATATATATATTTATAATAGTACATAACAATTGGATATAATAAATGAAATTCACCGTTCATGGAGATGGTAAGCCATATGTATGGACGAACACTACATTCATTTATATTTATTATTTAAAGTAATGAAATCTTAATGATACATAAGAATATTGAAATTATATTATAATATCATATATAATTTCTGTGACACCATTAATTATACATTCCATGTATGGCATGAAATAGTCATATCACATTGAAGGGGCTATAGTCCGCACTCCCTCAAATAAAATTATCGTATTTACCCATTATGGAAACCATAAATGTATGATATAAATTAAAAATGACTAATAATAGTGAAAATATATACAAAATATATATCACATATTAATATAGTTCCATCATAATGGAAACCATGAGGGGTGGTAGGAGATAACCAAACAATCATCATTTCTGGAGGCATCAGTTCGTCGTACAGAGAAAGTGTATGTTCGTATATATTAGATGGAGGTGGGTGTAAGTGTATTTTGAGTAATTATCATTACCAAAACCTATTATATTTCATATACAAGTGTTGTAATGTAATATATAATAACACGAGCATAGTGAGTGAAGAAGTTAAATACAATAAGGGAACTTCAGGGAAGATGTTATATTTAAATCAGGTAACTCCCTTTGTTTAGAACCAATAGGGTTCCTTGTTGTGCCTTCAGCATAAGATAAGGATTTTATGAGGAATATAGGGATATTAAGAGCCTATTTTGGTAGATATTGGTCAATCCAAAAAAATTGGGAGATGTGTTTAATGTGTTAGAGGTGATTCCCTTTTATAAGGGAGGCTTGGGGCTCTTTTGGAACTTTAGAAAATATTATTTTATTATAAAATGATTTTTGATTTCAAATGGCCTAAAAAAATAATTCAAAGATAAGGTGCATATAATTCAATATAAAATCATCCAATAATAATTGGAAATGTTTTTGGATATTTTTTAATCCTTATCATTATTATTTAACTCTTTGTTAACTTAATTATCATTTTCCATGCCTTCGGGTATATTCAAGCAATATGGTTAATATATTTACTTAAAATTTTAAGAGACACAAAATGGATCATCATATAGGTCACTTGGCTGAATATTAGATTTTTAGGACTATATTAGAATTTAATAAAAATAATAATTGATTTAAAAACTCATTTATGTCAGTTTTTATACAATTTATATAATAAATTTTAATAAAATAAAAAACAACTTGATTATTTAGAAAAACCATCATTAGTTCAAAGATAAAAAGTAATCCTTATATCTAAAATTATTGGATGGAAAAAAAATTTAAAAATATAATTATTTTAAAATTTTTAATCTATTTTATTTTAAACATTCATTAATGAGGTAATCATTACATAATCATTGTGTAGTAATTAAAATTATATATTTAATGATGAAATATTATAAATAAAATACCATGATGTATGAAGTTTTTTTAGTTTTATAATTAATATTTATATTCCAAGATATAAATTATATATTCCCATATAAAAATTATTTTGGGAAAAGAAATACATGTTTATGATATTTTAATTTTTACATGAAATAAGAAGTTATTGATGTCAATATCTTATAAAATGGCTTTCAAAGGAAAAGGGTTTTACACAAGGATTTTCTTGGTTAGCCATTATTCATCCAATATAATTAGGACAAGTATTAAGGTAATT
The DNA here is from genome assembly GCA_963277665.1 of Viscum album. Taxonomy (NCBI): domain Eukaryota; kingdom Viridiplantae; phylum Streptophyta; class Magnoliopsida; order Santalales; family Viscaceae; genus Viscum; species Viscum album. Next base: position 69,783,328 of record OY728128.1, read on the forward strand.
TAATGTTATTATAATATTATTTTTTCCTTGAATTACCCTTTTTACCTTTAACAACGGTAAATAAAAGTCAATTTTTTCAATTCACCAAAAATTATATTCATCTCATTGATCAAAATTATACTTAATGATAATAACCATTTATGTCAGATTTTTTATATTCAATTAACAGAAGTGGTAAATATTCATTTTAATGAAAAAAATCGTTTTTTAACTCTTATGTAGTGTTTTTTCACAATTCATCAAAAATTGTACATTTTCAGAAAAATCAAAAAAATAACACAATGATAATTGTGATATTACAAATTAAAAAATGATGTCTATTTTATAAAATTCAAAACATATAAATATTATTAATTTATTTAAAATTAATTTATGTTTTTTACACTAGAAAAGCATGTTTTTACGAAATAATACCTATCAAAGGATTGACATTCCTTTATATCCAATTTCAATGTAAAATTATATCCAATGTCCAACATTATTTTAAACGGTAAAAATGTTATCCATTTACACTTTAATGATTTTAAAAAAGGGAATCTAGCTATATAATTTAAATAGATTAAATGTCAGCTCGGAATTAAAATGAAGTATTTTTCATTATTCAAAAAAAATGAGCATTATCAAAAAAATAAAAAAATTTCATCCAATGTAAATTTTGATGTCCTGATTCTAATGAATTATTTTATTTTTTAAAATAGAAAATATTAAATTGAAAAAAATTTAATTAAAAGGGGTCCACCATCAAAATGTTGTAAAAAACCATTAAATAATATTAGAGTATTTAATGACAAAAATGAGATTCCTTTTTATCTTAAGCCTATAAAATTTATTGGATAAATATAAATATATTTAACAAACATGTATAATAATATTTTAGTTAGTTATGTTCATTCCTTCCAATATAACAGTTATGTGTTAGCTACCATTTAAAATATTATAATATTTTAATTTTTCAATATGACTCAGCCTTTTGTGCAACTTTAGATTTTAGAGAAACACATTATTGCATGATGGTTATGCCATCAAACATAGAATCCCATTTTAGTAGAATATATATTTAATTCACAAATATAGTAAATATTAAAATGTCATATTATTTATTTATCTGGTATGTTACATCATTCCCCCCTTTTGGGAATTGCGTCCTCAAAATTTTAAAATTTGGCATTGTAATGTCATTAAATTTCCCTCATCAGAAAAAATATTGAATAAAAATATCACTATAAAATAATGAAATGGGAGTACAAATTCCACCCTATATAACACATACATGGATTCAATGTATGATAACAATTTTTTTTAAGAGAAAATAAGTTACCAGTTATAATAGAGAGTAATAGAAAACATGACTATAAAAAGTTAACAACCAGAAAACCATAGACTTGTGATAGGATAAACGGGTTTTGAATCCGTAGTAGGAAAATTAAATAGGAAACATTTTTTTGTTTTAGGGTCCCATTCATAATGTTGGATAATTTATTTCTGATATTAACTAAGAACGTAAGAAAATAAACATACATTTCTTGTATAGTTTCATCCTTTAATAAGGTTCTACCAAAAATTCATCTTTTCTCCAAATGATGAGTATTCAATATTACATAGTCACACCATAAGTGATAAAATCAACTTCTAGAGAATCACAAAATCTAGAAAATATATACTACATATTTCCATGTCTTTAGACATTATCCAAAACCAAAAATTCTAGTACCATATCAGTTAATCCCCAAAAAAAAGGATAATCTTTCAAAAAAAATATATATATACTACTATTAATATCAAAATTTGAACAAATTATTCCCAAAGCACAAAAAAGACCATTAAATACACAATTTTAGTTAATGTTATTCAAATTAATCCAAACTATGTTTGAAACCAAAATTAAAAAAAGGATTTGATCAGATAGTCATCCAAAAAAATCATAACATTTATCCCCAAATAAAATAAGCTACTCTTGAAGACAAATACTAAAGTTTAATTAACGGAATCACATATTCTCTTTGATAGGATAATCATTTCAATAAATATCCCGAATCCGCATATGTCCATTATAAAAACATATATTTTTACAAAATTAAATTTCAACAATTACTCCAAAAATGAAATCCCATCATATTATATTTTATTTAGGCGTACAGTGTTTACTCAAAAGAAATAACATCACACCAAAAATCCTTTATCACATCAACACCAAATAATTTCTCTATAAGAAGGATATCATTTTGATAAAAAATAATTTTCCAAAATCAATTTATTCTAGATGAATAAAAATATTTTACCTAAAACTATTATTCATACTAACCAGGGTCATCACGTTGTCTATTGGTAGGCGATAAATCCCAATCTCACATTAGTTTTGGGTTTGATTCCCACGTCTTTTTCAGACACGATGGCTTGTCCCATGGTCTTCGTGTTGTCCTTTTCTAAAATTTATATAATTGTATACAATTTTAAAAAATGATATAAATTCATAAAAAATAATTGTAACATATTTTAAGCTCAAATAAAATCTCATACCATGTATTTTCATCCAAAAAAATATTATTTTATAATTTCTACAAAAAAAAGATCACATTAACCCCTACGGTTATCCATTATGTCTACACATGAAAAGATGATCCTTCTTGAATAACATTTTCACATATCAAACTTTAGAGTTACCAATACAAGAAAATTATTCCCAGATATTTCCATTATTAAAACAGCCTCTATACTTTTAAGCTTTTCATCATAATAAACAATACCAAAACTCTTGAATCCCTTATATGTAGACTAATTACTCATTCAATGTTCTTCCTTATCCATTAACCATTATTTTCCAACTTATTCGATAATACTTCATTCCTACAAACTAAAATCACGAATCATTCCTACGGTTCAATAATATCAAAACAACAACTATGAAATAATCCATAACTTTTATTGGTCATTTTAATTTTAATAATATTAAATTGGAATGACATTAAGAATGGGTAAACATATATTAGTACGGTCCTGAAAATCTAATTCCCAAACCATTATTATAGGAAATATAATTTTATAATCACCATTTACACCACATTTTTAATGTACAATTTATTATTCTGAAATAACTTCATTCAATTTCCTGGAGTAAACTAGAAGCTTCCTTTTTCCCTTTATTGTTCTTGATTTATAACCTTCATTACAACATCTATAACATCTTGTCGTCCCTTTGAAACATTATCCTAGGTGATTTATTCCACATCCCTGACACATTGGTGTTTTAATATACATACCTTAATATTTATTACTTGAACTCCCTTTGGGATTTTTTTTCTATCATATATGATGCCTTATAAAAAATAAGAAAGGTTCAGTTGGTCAATCGTCACTCCCAATAGTTGGTTGAGAATAACCAAAAGAGTGATCATTACAGATCCCATTTCCATTAAATGATTATTCAGATGACTGTCATAGTTTTCTTCACATCTATTATTACTTTAGTGCCTACTAGATTAAGACATTTACTAAAATGAAATAGGTCAATGTGAGTATATTAGTAAAATCATCACATAATATCTTATGAGGAGGGTAAACACTAAGATATACTTATTCATGTTTGCACAAACCCATTCAATTTACCTAAAATTACTATGAATCTTTCATATATTCTAAACATTTTTGTTATGTAAATTATTCTTAAACAACAACCTATCCTCTAATGTTATCTAATTAAACCTCTGATACCCACTATATGGACCTGACCTTATACATTATGTGATTTTAAATTAAGATTATAATTCACAATGGGGATGTTTTATGGTTTAGAGTTATATAGAATTAGGCTATATCTATTACATTTCATCTAAATTGATGCAAAGTTGACACTTCTACTCAGTATCCATTTTTTCAAAAAGTAAATACTCTTAAAAAAATCAAGAGTTATTTTCTTCATAAAAATATTCATGAATTATTATATTCTCTTATCCTTCCTTATTTACTATAAAAAACATTTCAAAAACATTGGATGAGAATAAAAGGCTCAATAAGTGTTATAAAAAAAGAATACATTTGTCCATCAATATATAGAAATCAAATAAATCAAAATTTTCAATCATTAACATACCATAAAAAATAATAATATTTATGAATAAGAAATGGAAATCATAAATCATAAGGTTAACTTGTGGGATCCATAACATACTTATGTAGTATCATTCACAACAACATAGGGAGTTATGTTTAGAAAACACATCATAGTATATTGCTGAAATCTCATAGAAGAACCATTAAAATTTACCTCTTTCAAGTGACTAAAGGCATTGTAGACCTATCTCATGCTCACCCACCCAAAGATTATCACAGAACCACCCATGTACATTAATAATTCCCACGAACCATATAATATTCATAACACATACAAAAAATATAAAGGAAAGATAATATTTCTACATTTATATCACAATATATAATTTAAATAAATCGAAAAACCCCAATCTATTATCAAAAACATTTTCATTACCAAAATTTATAAAATTCAATGTGGTATTTATTTTCATTTCAAAAACATTAAGCCTTGTTAAGGAATCCAAAAATCCAATAACGCTTGTAGCAGCGGAAAGGTTATTTTTTCCGTCTACATTAAAAATAAACATCCCCATTTTTTTTAATAAAATACAACGTAGAAAAATATTCCATTTGATTGAAATGAATATTTAAAGGGGTTTATACGCTATATAAAATAAATTCATGTATATATAAAAATATTCCTCAATGAAAAGAGATTGAGACGAAATCCCTTACATAATGTCTGACTTTACTCGTTTATCATTTAATATCTTGAATAATAAACTAATGTTAATTTCTGTCTGGATAATATCCTTTTTCATGATTATTATTCCTTTCAGATTACTTATAACAACAATATAAACATTACATATTAATTTATGTTAATATTAGTCATTTTTTAGATATTTGGTACTTGATTCAAAATTTACTTCTTATAATTAAAAGGTATCCTTGTGGTCAAAAGACCATAATCTCCAAAATTAAATTCATGGAATATATATCATATATATCAAATATATCTAGAAATATATATATATATATATATATAAAATATTACATAACATTTGGATAAAAGAAATGAAATTCACCGTTTATAGAGATAGTAAGCCGTACATATGCATTAACACTCCATTCATTTATATTTAATATTTAATGGAGTGAAAACTTAATAAAACATAGGTGTATTATAATAATATTATAATATCATATATAATTTTATTAATTCAATCCTTTATATATTCCATGAAAGTCATGAATGAGTCATATAACGTTGAGGGGCGGTGGTCCACATTTCCTCAAATGAAATTATTGTATTTACCAATTATGGAAACTATAAATGTATGATATAAATGAAAAATAAATAATAATAGAGAAAATATAAACATAATATTTATCACATATACATATATTTCGATCATAATGTCCACCATGAGAGACGGTTAGAGAAATTTAAAAAATTATTTTTTTGTGTGGCAACAGGTCACCATACGAAAAAAACTGTATGATTGTATCAATTAAATGTATGTGTGTGTAAGTGTAGATCCAATACTTCTCCTAAAAACATTATAATTTATTGAATTTACTATTTTTTTATTTAAAAATATAATTCAAAGGGCATATGGAGTGATGGTGTAAAATAAAAGAAGATAACTTGAGAGGAGAAGTTACCTTTAAATCAGGTATCTCCCGTTGGTTTGAACCAAAATGATTCCTTGAAGTGTCGTCTTACTACAATCAGTATATAATAGGAAGGGGAGGATCTTGGGAGCTTATTTGGGTAGATTTTTGATGATCCAAGGGTCTTGATAGGTGTTTTTAATGGGATAGAGGTGATGACCTTTTATAGGGGAGAGGTGGTATCTTTAGGAATGTTTGAAAATATTATTTCATGATAAAATGATTTTATATTTAAAAATGTCCAAATCTTATTTAATTAGAATATATGGTTCATATAATTCTAAATAAAATCATCCAATATTAATTGGACAGTTGTTGGATATTTTTTAATCCTTATATTTCTTATTTAACCCATTTTTATCTTATTTATATTTCACCATGAATTCTAGTATGTTCAAAGTATAAGGTTAATATATTAACAATTAAATTACAAGAAACTCAAAATGGATCATCAATGACATTTTTTACATCATATGAGTCAGTTGGCCAAATATTATAGTTTTAGTAATATTTCATCATTTAGTAAAATAATAATCGATCTAAATACTCATTTATGTTTATTTTTATAATATTCATATCAGGAATTTTTATAAAATCCAAAACAACATGATTATTTAGAAAAAAACATCATTACATAATAGATAAAAAGTAATATTAATCTCTAAAATTCATGGATGGAATAAAATGGTACAAAATAATTTTTTTTTAATATCAATAATCTAATATATTTATAACATTCATAAATATGGCAATCATTACATCACTATTGTGTCATAATTAAATTTATTTATTTAATGTCTAAAAATAATAAATAAAATACCATGCTGTAGGAAATATTTTTATCTTTCCAATGACTATTTATAGTAGAAGATAACATTTATATTTCCCCACATTAATGTTTTTGGAAAAATAATACATTTTTATGATATTTTTATTTTCACTTTAAATAAAATGATAATAATTTCATTATCATTCCCAAATGGATTTGAAAGGCCAAATGTTTTACCCAATTATTGAATTGGTCTTCTAATACTAATATAATAAGTTTTGTGCAAGTGTTAACGTAATTTTATTTTATTATATTATTACTTTTACATTGAATTACCTTATTTATCTTTAACCACAGTAAATTAAAGTTGAAAGTCACTATTCCACAAATATTATTTCTATATTATTAAAAAAATTTACATACTGAGGAAATACATGTATGCATGACTTTTTAAACTCAATTCACATAAGTTGTAATATTTCATTTAAATTAAAATATCAGTTTATTACTACAATGTAGTGTTTTCATACTATTCATAAAAAAATTAACGTTTTTTTAAATACCATAAATTATCCCAATGAAAATTTTGATATTCCAAAATAAAAAATGATGTCTATTTAACCAAATTCAAAACATATAGGTTTAATTAATTAATTTGAAATTAATTTATGTTGACAAAACTATAAAGCCTGTTTTTACAAAATAATAACTATCGAAAGATTGACATTTGTTTATATCAAATTGAAAATTGAAATTACATAAAATGACCAAAATTAGATTAAATAGAAAATAAAATAAAAATAATCTTTAAAAAAATTTAAAAATATAATCTATCAATACAAATAACATAGATTAAACGACACTTTTGAATTAAAATTTAATATTTTTCAATTTTCATTAAACATTAACATTATTAGAAAAATATAAAAATTTAATCCAAAGATAATTTTGATATCCCGATTCTAAATAGAAATTTGATTTTTTAAAATATAACATATAAAAGTGGAAAAAAAAATTTAAAATGGGTTCTCCATCAAAAGGTGGAAAAATGATATTTAAGAAATATTAGAGTATTTCATGCATAATATCATATTCTTTCTTATCGTAGGCCTATAAAATTTATTAGATAAATGATAACAAATTTAAAAAACATGTATAATCATATTTTTGTTAGCTATGTTCATTTCTACCAATATAATAGCTAGGCATTAGCTACCGTTTAAAATAATATTATATTATTATTTTTTAGTATGACTTAGCCATGTGAGAAACAAGTCATTTTAGAGAAACCCATTATTGCATGTCAAGTACACCATCGAACATATTATCCTCTTTCATGTAAAATCAATATTTAATTCAAAAATATTAATATATATGAAATTTAATATTCTTTGTTTACCTATGATGTTACAAGAAGAATTAATTGATGTGGAAGTATAATGACTATTTTTTTCTAGTTCAAATATTATGAAAAAATTTCAAAAAAAATCAATATAAATATGGAAATAAAAATAATATATTGAAAAGTTCTATAATATAGGACAAAAAATAAGTGCACCCAAATAATGATATAAAAACCAATACATCATTAGCTAAAACCTTCATGTTGTATATTTATGGAATGTTGCCCATAAATAATGATATAAAAACTAATAAGTCATTATCTAAACAAATTATTAAGTCAAGGTTAGGGTTTAACGATTCTATGTGAAAATTTGTAGAGAAGAGAAAAATAATGGTAAATGTTTACATGAAGTGATAAGAGGAATTCTCAATATGATGAGGACAAAAATCATAAATAAACCACCGTTAATTACTTTTTTATGGGTGAAGGGATGTTAAATATATAACTATAAGGGAGCCCATTTTCTAGGCCATGAAGGGTGCGAGAAATAGATGAGGTATAGCACGATAAGTAGGAGAATGTGAGGGATGATTATCGTAGATATTTAACAATTTTTTTTAATTATACTATAAAACATTGTTTAAATGTACATTTTATCTAATAGTGTTCTATACATGGAACACTTAAAAGATATACTTGTGAAGCCCACATGGGTGGGGAATAGTTTGGAATACCATTTAACGTCATTGAATTTTATCTCTATCACATGATATATAGATTTAAAACAATTCTTATTGGTTCTACTAATTATGCTGATACTCCAAACCAATGAAATAAGTATAAATATTAATTATTACAAAATAGACCATTCAGAAAATTTAGAATGATATTTTATATTTAATTAATTAAAATATAATGAAAATTTTCAAGGATGTGTTATGAAATTTATCTATTTATATTATTCATTGTTTTATGTCCCATTCTACATAACAGTAATTGAATCTTATCATTTTAAAAATCACTATACTAAATTTATAAACTTACTCTTATAAAAAACATTTTCCAAGGTGGAATTCTAAAGAATTGTATCATCTAGACAATATAGATAAATTTTTAGCAATTTCAAAGGCCATTATAATATAAGATAAGCAAAAAGATAATTTATTATAATAAGTATATCTTAATTTTTGGTTTATTTTTTGATAATATTTAATATGAATACATGATTAGTAATTTTTTTATGAAGAATCTGTTGTTGAATGAGAGGAAAAATTAAGTCTAATGTATTATTAAGAATATTGTTTGATTACGGTGCCTACATATTTGGATAAAATATATATGATGTAGTTATTGGTCTATGTATGATAATATCTTTAAAATAATGAATAATATTATATGTTTTAAGTGATTTATGATCTTCTCAAAACATTTATTTACTTCTATTGTTGTTTGAGGAATATTTATCAATTTTATTTAACTAGTATAAAAATATATTAGAATAAGGATTCCATTTTAATACTATCAAAATAATTTAAAATTTATTGATGGAATTTACTGTTTATGCCCTGAACCGTCCTTGAGGCCCTTGTCGTGACTACCCTAAGCCCACCATCAATAGGTAAGGGGCTACCGACTAGCACCAAAGGAGTAAATTCTGATAATAAGGGAAGGAATTGCCTTCATAATATATAACAACCACAACAGAGTACGCAACCGAAAAATTACTAAGTAATACTGAATACAATAATAAGTCCTGAATGGAAAGGGGCCGGAAACACATGCCCATCAGTAAGTACATTACAAATAAAAAGCTAGTACAACAACAGTAAAGTAAAATAGCAACCAGTGAGTCATCCTCCGGGTATCCCACCAGATGGGTGGGTATAAATGGTCTCCTCACCACCTCGAGTCTGGTCGTCCACTCCATGTATGTCTTCCCATGTGGTCCACCTCTGCGCACCATCCAGCTTCACAAGATTTCACCACGATCAGTGTTTTCTGCCGTCTGCATCCAACACAACATAGTGCAGGCATATCCCATGTACGGGTGAGTATACGATACTCAATATGGACCTAAATACCCCTGAAGGTCTCCCATAATTCACGGAGTATAAACCACAAAAGAAGGATACAATCACAAACTATCAACCAACTCTACTTAGGTATATTCCCATATATATATCCAAGTCATAAATCCTAGTTCAACACCAACTCTCGGACCCATGAACAACCCAGTCCACACTTGAAATAAGTCGATAACATTGATCATAATTATTGAATGTCAAGTCTCATCTCACACAGGTATACATCATTCTTAAAGCGATAGATATGATCTGATGTAATCATTGATTCATCTAAGCTATCAGACCCACGTAGGATACTAGACTATCTATGATGTCGAACCCACATAAGATACTAGACCAGCTACTCTGTCGGACCCACTCAGGATACTAGTACAGAAGTAAAACTGTCAGACCCAATTAGGATACAAGTACTGTAGTCATCGTTGTCGAACCCACGAAGGATTCTAGTTCAGTTGTCGTCTTTGTTGAACAAACAAAGGATTCTAGTATGGTAGTCGTTTCAGTCATAGCCCGCTCTTGTGTTCCCACACACAGCACGCTCGATTCCGGGAGGGCCATCTCCTCATGCAAAGATGTTGATAGATAAACTATCTCAAAGTCCAGAGTTTATGTATCCCAATAACCCATCTTGTAAAAAGGAACCCAACGCGATAGATGACGCGTCAATAGGATGCCCGATCTCAGAGTTATTGGTTTATCCGTTCTAGGGACCCAGTTTGAAATATGCGCGAACCAAACCTGGCCATTTTCCCAAGTCATCGAAAACACACATAGAGTATCAAAAAAGGTCTGTAACTTCAAGAGGATATCAGTGCCAAAGACGGCGTGTCGATTGGACACGCGGTCTTAATGATATTCACGTTTAAGTGATACGAGCCCGACCCGTCAAACCCAGTGGGTTGGTGGGTCGGCCTGACCTGTTCTAGCCGGTCCGACCTGGAAGAGGGTCCTCCCAGTGTGGCCGGGTGTGGCGTGGCCCGGCGTGGCCACATCTTGGCCCGGCTGGCCGCACAGTGCAGGGGGTGAGGCCCCCCGGTTTCCCTAACTAATGGTGCCACGCAGCGCCACCCTCCTCTATGGTCGGTTGATGTCGTCCTGTCTTCTCGGCGATAGTAGCCCACATGGGCGGGCCGCAGTTCTACCACGCTGCACCTGCAGGTGCCGTGGCCTCCTTCAACCCGGCCGGAAGGAGGCCGACCAGTTCACTGCCGAAATGGCCCGCAGAGCGCGGGCCATGGTCCTCCGCAGGGCAGCGCCCTCGTGGGGCCACGATTCCTTCGGCCCGATAGGCTTTAGCTGGCCGATTCTTCTTTGGCCGATCGACCCATGCGTGTGGGCCGCGATTCTACTCTACGCGTCTGGCACGTGGCCACCACTTCCTCCGTTATCCATCGCCTCTGTTTGACGCCACCAAAATAGTCAAGAACCATCGGAGGGTCGTCGGGCCGTATTGGTTTGGCCCGCACACTCGGCTTTAGGCGATAACATATGTCTGAAGACAAAAAAGAAAATTCAACGAATAATGGGGTAAAAATTATTCACATAAATTTGTACAAACCTTTAACATGATTTCATGTACATTACACGTTGACGAGCTGCAAAAGATGAGCATCATAGTAGTCGAGTGTCGCGGAAGATGGCATCATGGAGAATGGTGTTGTGCCATCAACGTTAGATGTCATTGTCATAAACAGTGTTCCTTGCAAGTGGTGTCTTCTCCCTTGACGTAGATAATGAAGAAAGGATGGATGCATTCCCCATGATCTTGTTTCAGTTGAAAATAAATGTGGAGATATGATTCTTCTCGTTCTTCGAGTCGTGGAGCATTTTCGAGGAGAGGAACACTTCCTTCTAATTCTCTAGAGGATTCCCAAAGTTCTCCCAACAAAAAGAGTGCCAAAAAAATAATATCTAAGGCTATTATTTTATTGACACATGAATTTCAAAATTCAAACACTTTAATTAATTAATTTTAGAGTTAAATTCATTAATTAAATAGTGTGGGCAATAATTTATGGGAGTGAGAAGGAGATGGAAAGTCACAATTAAAGAGGGGACTTATCAAAATTAAATGAAGTGGAGTTAATGGGGGGGTTTAAGGGAAGTTGAATGGTTAGGGGATCATGTGGTCCCCACATCACATCATCTTCTCATGGGAGGTAATGTGGGTGTGGTCCCCACCACTATCTCCCCATTGTCAGAAATAACCAACTCTTAAATAATAAAATTATGTACAAAAAGTTTATATCATTTAAAAAAATCCCCAAAAAATAACATTCGACCCGTATAAAACACAACTACGGTAAAGGTCTCCTTAAGAGAATACCGGCACTTCGAGTCCATTGGTGTCCTCGAATTTAAATTCCAAGCACCTGTTCAAAAGATAGAAAAGCATGCACGTACATTTACTGAACTTACCCAATCTAAACTTCAATAATTGATTCCGGGCACACCGGGCCTCGCAATCAGGTACCGTCAGAAACCAAAAATCCGTAAAATTACAAATTATTTAAGAAAAAAATTTCCTTGTAATTTCTGGGTCTTTACATTATGCCCACCTCAGGTCTTTACGTTCACACAAATCTACAACACACACTAGGGTAACAAATGGGGGTACAGAGCACACATATAAACCTCCTGCTCCAAAGTGCTCTCCTGGAGGTTCATGTGCTGCCAGCGAACTCGCACCAAAGGAGTCAATCATCCACGTAGGACCCACTCTTATCGATCCTCGATCTCTACCGAGACATCCATGAATGTCTCCCTGTCATCGATGTCTATCTCCCTTAGTCAATGATGTGGGTCGGGTCGTGCACGTATCTCCTTAGCTGAGATACATGGAATACTTCATGCACCTAGTGCGACTAAGGTGGAAGTGCCATGCGGTAAGCCACCTCACCTACACTGTTGAGGACTTGGAAAGGTCTGCTGAAATGCAGAGATAACATTCCTCCTTGGACAAATATACATAGACCTCATCGAGGTGAGACCCGTAGGAAGACGTGGTTGCCATCATCGAACTCCGGTTGTCTGCATCTTATATCAGCATAGGACTTCAGTCTGCTCTGTGCAGTCTTCATCGACTCCTAGATGATCTACACCTTCTCTGTCATATCCTGAACCATATCTGGTTCTATAAGTGCTGACTCCCCTGGGTCAGTCCAACATAGTGGTGATCTGAAAGGTCGGTCGTACAACGCCTCATAAGGGGCCATCCAGATGGTTGAGTGGTAACTGTTGTTGTACACAAAGTCCACCAGGGTGAACTTATCCTCCAAGCTACGACCAAAGTCAAGAACACAAGAATAGAGCATTTCCTCGAGAGTCTGAATGGTCCTCTCTGTATGGCCATCCGTCTGAGGATGGAAGGCTGTGCTCAGATGTAGCTGCGTCCCAAAATCCACCTGTAAACCCCTTCCATATCCATTAATTAAATCGAGAATCTCGATCGGAAATGATATATGATGGAACACCATGAAGCTGTACGATCTCCTAAATGTAGAGGTTTCCCAAGCTCTCTACTGGGCCTTGTTCTCTGATTGTTAGGAAGTGGGCCGACTTGTTGAATTGGTCTACGATCACCCAGATAGAGTCATTTCCTCTAGATGTACGTGGAACCCACATCACTAAATCTAGGAATAGCCCACCCCACTTCCACTATAGGTCCTCTAAGGGTTGTAACATGGCTACTTGTACGTGGTTCACTTCCTTCACTTACTGAAATGTTAGGAATTGTGATACAAGTTCTGCTACAGCCTTCTTCATACCCACCCACAAGTGTTGTTGTCTGAGGTCTGGATACATCTTTTCCACTCCTAGATGTATGGCTAGAGTGGAAGTGTGAAAATCCCTCAGCACATCCTCCTGTAGTGAAAATGGTACCATAGTATGCCCCCTGAGGAGAATGATGTGCTCCCCTCCTTTAGAAAATCCCTCAGGTGCCTACCCTGTGGATATCTGAGCATGTCGCATCTCACAGACAAAGTCGCCAAGCTATGCCTCTCGGACTCGCTAATGAAGTGGAGGAGTGAATATGAGAGGCTGAAGGAAGGTTGCTCCATCTATATCCACAAAGGATGTCTACAATGCGGCTAGCTGCTCCATTTCCTCTACTAGTAGCTGAATGCTCAATCTCTTGCTTAGAGCCTCAGCTACAACGTTCCCCTTCCCAGAAGTATAGAATATCTCAAAGTCATAGTCCTGGAAGAACTCGAGCGATAGACACTTTCTCAGGATCACGTCCTTCTACGAGAAGATTTAACTGAGACTCTGGTGGTCGAAATATACTATAAAGAACTCACCCATCAGATAGTGTCGCCACAACTTCATGGCGAAGACCACTATTGCTAACTCCAGGTCATGGGTAGTGTAGTTCTACTCATCTTTCATCAATGGCTGTGAACCATACGAGATCACTGCTAGTTCGTGCATCATGACACTCCCGGGTCCAGTCCCTGATATATCATAGAAAACTACGTACCCAATGCCCTCCTCTGGCAGCCTCAAGATGGGCGCACTGGTCAATCTCTGCCTCAGCTCCTGAATGCTCTACTAGTATCTCTCTGACCACACGAAGGGTTTCCCCTTATTCGTTAAAAATGAATGCGGTGCTACAATTCTAGATAAGTCTGCCACAAATCTCCGATAATACCCAACCAGACCTTGAAAACTCCTAACCTCCCTCTGATACCAATTTTTCACGACCCATCCCCTGGGGCCCACATCATGACTACCCGAAGCCCCCCGTCCATAGGCTATGGGGTGGCGACTAGGACCAAAGGCGTAATTCCATAAAACTAGGTAGGCATTGCCTTTATAATATGTAAATACACACAACTAGAGTACAAGAAGAAGAAAAAAATAAGTAAAAACATTATAACAAAAGATATGCTTGAAAGTAAAAGGGGTAGGAAATATAAGACCAATAGTAAAGTACAAGGAAAAGTCAATCAGGTACAACTAAAAGAAAAACAGCTTGAACGTGTCTAGCAGCTCCTGGATTGTCCACCATGGATCCTACCTAAAGGGTAGGAAAATATAGCCTCCACAGCGCTCTATGTCAGTCCGTATTCTCTAGGTATCATCTCGTCGCGAGGTCCACCTCTGGGCACCGTCCCGTCTTCGCACACATAGCCTTGGTCAGCACTGTCTGTAGTCTGCATCCAACACAACGATGTGCGGGCATAGCCCGTGCAGGAGTGGGTATAACAATACTCTATTGGGACCCAGAGAACCTAAATGTCTCACATAATACAACAAAGATAAACCAAAAAGTATGAAATCAACGGATAACCATTACTTATGTATATGCCCATACAATATACCTAAGTTATCAAATAACCCATCTCAATCATGAGGAATACAAAAAGGTCATTGACTTAGATCAAGCCACAATTTTTCATTTTCGAAACCACAGCTGTGGGATAACTCCTCCTCTGTCGACTACAGTGTTCCTGTAGAGACTCTGAGGAACTACTCACTAACCATAGACTACTCAGATACTCACCATGTTGAGTTCCGCGGGTCTGCTACCAAACCAGGTGCTCTGTCCGATGTGGGTCTGCCACCAAACCGGATGCGCCCCCTAACAGATGTCAGAGGTACTCCTCCTATTGAGTACATCAGGTATACTCACAAACTAGGTGTTTGGTCCGCCATGGGTCTGCCACCAAACCAGGCGCTCTATCCATTGGGCTAGTCAAATCACTTCGAGTCGAATCGATCATGAAATCGTCAGGTCTACAGCTACTAGGTTTACGAAATCCTTCTGCACGTCTATGGGAGGATCTGATCCACAAGAAACTAGTCGATACTCCTAGTGTAAAAAAGGATTAGTTTTAAGTATCTCAATGCACCTCCATGTCATTGGGGTCTCAAAGAAATAGACAGACTTTAAATCGGACGCCTGGTCTGTGAGTTATTAGCATTTTAGTCCTGGGATCCAGGTTGGATTCGTGTACGAACCATCCTGACCATGACACAACTATACCTTGAACTATATTGGGGCATACTCAAAGGGGCGACTATTCTCCAAGAATACCAACACCACTGAGAGTTCATAAACGAACATTTGGTTCCATTGATATTTCCCAAGAGGGTAAAGGGATTGTAATGGGCCCTGGTCTGGTCTGACCTCGTCAGACCGACTCGGCCCATCCCAGTTCAGGCCAACCCAGTCTGGGTAGTCCTGGTCAGACTCGCTGGGTCTGACCTGACCCATTGGGTGGGTCACCCCACTATGTTTTAACCCAGTCCACTAGGCATGGCCCTGCGGACCGCAAGGGCTATTCGACCCAGTAATCGCCACGTATGCGGCTCGGTAACTCGGCTCGGGAGACCGGGCCGGTTCGGCCAGTGACACCGCTGGGGACGCCGCAGGTCGACTCGGATGGCCGTCAGCTAGAAATACAGTGGGTAGGCCACCCGGGGCACGGACAGGCCGTTTGGGAAACCGGCATGCCGCGGGCACATCGGGTAGGGTGCATCAGGCAGCAGCGGCGCCGGGCAGGCCACTAGCAGGGGCCATGTAGGCGGCCAGGGGTGCGGGCATCGCATTGGGGCAACAAGATAGGGCGTAAGGGGACCTGGGCCAAATGGTCAGTGCACTGGGTGCACCGAGACAGCCGAGCAGCACACTAGGGCAGCACCAAGAAAGCCGGACAGTTCGTTGGGGGCTGCCGGGTGGGGCGGGCGGCGAACCAGGAGGGCCGGCCAGCGTGCCGGAGTGATGTCGGGATGGGTGGCCAACACACTGGGGGGTGATGCTGGGGTGCCAGGCCACTCACTGGGTTGCATGGGCAGTGTGCCAGGGGGCACGTGCAATGTGCTGGTGCGGCACGAGCATCCCCTTGGTTGGTTGTGCGGTTCATAGAGGTCATTGGGAATGCGGCCTTTGTTCTCCATCTTCATCATTGTCGCTACATTACCACTTAGAAGTACAACACAAAGATAATTGAAGAAGAGTTTCGGGTCATGTGATGTTGGCCCAAAATCTCTGCATTTATAGTGATAACAATTGGGTGATCAGAAATAACAAAACACCGAAGAATAAGAATAAAACCATCACAAATCACCAATACCTTTGATTCGTCGGTAGTCATTCGTTGATGATGTAGCGGGAAGTGGACGACGTCTTGTTGACATCGAGAGGAGGTAACGTCATAGTTTATGACGTTCTTCATGGTCGACAGTTCCCTTCCCTGCCCCAGTTGAAGAAGGAAGAAGACGACACTTGTCAGTCTTCGGTGGGTACGAGCGTTATTTGCGTTTTTCGTTGAGAGGATGCAGTCCTCTAAATTCTCCCTAAGCTCCTCTCTCAACATTCTCCTTGAAAAGGATTATGCCAACCCTCCACCATGTTATTAAAACACATATTATAATGTTCTCATATTGAATTCAAAAAGATTCAAAAATTTGAGATTAAATAAAGAAGACAACCCAAATAATTAATGAGGGTGGAGGCTCAAATATTAATGGGGGAGAAGGTGTAAAGTTTCACCAATGTTCACCCAACACAACAACTGCCAAACAAAAATAATAGCTAAGGCTATTATTTTATTCACACATGAATTTAAAATTATAAACACTTTAAATAAATAAATGTAGAGTTCAAAACAATAATTAAAAAGTGTTGGCAGTAATTTATGGGAGTGATACAGAGATGGAAAGTCACAATTAAAAAGGCGATTTGTCAAAATTATATGAAGGGGAGAAAATGGGGGTTTTAAGAGAAGTTGAAACGTTAGGGGCTCGTATGGTCCCCACATCACATTATCCACTCATGGTAGGTTATGTGGGTGTGGGACCCACCTCTAACTCCCCCATGTAGGAAAAAACAAACTCTTAAACAATAAAATAGTGTACTTAATTAAAAAAATATCCCCAAAAAATAACATTCAACCCGAATAAAACACAACTGTGGTAAAGGTCCCTTAATTGAATACCAGCACTGCGAGTCCATCAGTGTCCTCGGATTTTAGTTCCGAGCACCGGTTCGGAAGATAGAAAAACCCACAAGTATGTTTTCTGAACATACCCACACAAAACTTCATAAATTGATTCTGGGCACCCCGGCTCTCAGAATCAGGTTCAGTCAGAAACTGCAGACTCATAAAATTCCAATGTATTTAAGGAAAACATTTCCCTGAAATTTCCGGGTCTTGAAAATTTATAAGATAATAGAGGATAATGTTAGTTTTTTGGTATAATATATTAATTATATTCAAATACTTTTATTAAAAATGACAACTTGTGACATAAAAAATGCATTATGGCATGAACACTGAACTGATGGGATAAAATGGTTTAATGCCAACAACTAGACTACATGATGCATTGTTTATTAAAAAATTTCCTTTTTAAATGATATGATAGATAATGATTAATTTTATTTTGGGAACCTATGTTTTTTAATGGGGAAAAATATTTGTATTAGAAGTTATTTTTTGATAAGTTTTGTAATGTAATTTTTGGATAAGGTAACCCTTTTCAGAACTTTATTTGATTCAGTTAAATAGAATATTATGTGAATTTATTTTAATATTAATGTTTGAATTTTATATTTTAATCATATTTTATTATAATGTTGTTTTATGGTGACTATTTTTATTTATTGAAATGATTATCATTTTTTTATATTATTTCATTATGAATTTTCTTTTTTAGATTTATGAATTTATGATTGAAATAATATAATGGGTGAAAAATGATAAATTACTGAATAAATATTTTCTCTGAAACACTACAAATTATTAAATTTCAATCATGGTCTTGAATAGTTATATGATTTTTTAGTTCTGTAATTTTTCAAATGATCAATGTTAACATTTTGGTGATATTTTTGAGGGTGTAGTGATTAATATTATTTTCATCATATGATAGTTTACTCCTTTTGGAAATAATAATTTCTAATCATAATGATTTTTTATATGGTTAATATTTAGAGTTAGGGTTAATTTATTTTTTTTACATTTTCAATTTATTTGATTCAATCAAATTTAATTTTAGTGCGTCATTCATTTAAAATTCACTTGGAATGTCCACCAGTTGGAACAATATATGAGAATTTGTTTTAATCTTATTAATTTAGGATATTTAACAGATTATGTATTTATATTTCTTTATTTTTTCCATTATGATGGAAAATTATTTCCTAATATACAGGAAAATGTTCATGAAATTGAAATATTATCCTATTACAGATATTTGAGATGAATTTATTGTCGTTGGAAACATATTTGCATTATTTTTTGTGGACATTAAATATAGAATGATTTTTCACATTTTTATGATAAATGATCTCCATTAATTTTTATCATTAATTGGACATTATGATTTTCTTCTATTTATATATTTTCAATTTCCACTATTTTTTTCCTAAATCAATAACAAAAACATTTATAGTAGATTCCCTTCATATTTCCCTTTCCCTCTATTCAATAGGATGTTATTTTGACATTTTTTTGATATGGGATATAAAAAATGTTATTTTCTTGTGGAAAAAATTTTGTTACCTACATAATGTTCAAATTCAAAGGGAATTATTTTCTATGATTTGGTGAATGTAACAATAAAAGGTTTTAAAATATAAAATTAATTTTTATAGCTTATACGACACACAACACTCATCATGAAAAAACCTTGAAATATTATTAATTTTGTATTACTATTATGACATATTCATTTAACAGTAGGTTTTTGATAAGACTAACTGAAATTATGCTATATATAAATCACACCAGATACAAATTTTGAACTAATTTTCTTTTAAAATAGTTATTTTATTGGAACGTAATTTTATTCTTCAAAAAATATGATTTCTTAATGAATCATATATAATATATTAATTGAGTGAGTATTATTATAAAATTAAAAAATATATATATTATTTAATAAAAATTACATCTTTTTTAAATTATCTTATCAAATGTATCATATGGAAAAATTCTAGGTTTTTATGAGAAAGTTTTTCAATGAATATTGAAAAATATGTATTTTTATTGATTAATTTATTAATATAATTTTATTTATTATTATAAATTCTGTGTTTTTTTATATAATCATATTACATACATTAAAAATAATTTCAAACATTAATTTTTTGTAGATACATTTTTGTACATTAAAAGGAATTTTCATAAAATAATTTTTTCATCATATTTTTCAAGGATTAGTTTGAACTAAAATTTTACACTTTAAGGAATTGATTCATTAAAAAATAGATTATATATATAATCTAAATATACAAATTTGGTAAATATATAGATTTTTTTGGATAGTATGAATTTTAATCATATTTATGGTTTTACCTCCAAAATGTGTTAATAGAGTAATTATGGTAATAAATAAAATGATAGAGAATAATAAATGACCAAAAAACATAAATTAATTTAATAACATGGCTATATCCCATGGATAATATTTATAAAATTTAATATATAGAATTTTTTTTCTATTTGTATATTATTTTAATCATTATAATATTTTATATAAACAATTGTAAAAAAGTCATCATATTAGTTTTATTATCTATATATTGTGGTAATAGATATAGGTGTAGGAAATATTATATTGAAAAATATTAATTTTAATTATTAATTATTGTTTCCATTATTTTATTTTATTTATAATTTTATAGTTTTGATAATTATTTTAAATGCATATACATTAGTGGTACATTTCTTCTTTAAGAAGATAAAAAATATTTTTCTTAAAACATTAAAAATAATAATATAAGAGTGAGTAATAATTCTCCCCAAATTATTTAAATATTCATAACATTTTTTTTGAAATTTTTATATTCTATTTCAATATGTTCCTTGATTTTTAAGTTTCCAAATTTTTTGAATACTATAAAAAATTAATTAAAGTATACTTTATAAAAAATAATGATTAATTAAATGATATTAATTCGAAAATACCTTATCCATTACAAAATAAATGTGATATTTTTTATAATATCAATAATTCTCCATTTATGGTACACTTTAACTTTTATTTTATTTATATTGATCCCTAAATTTAAAAAAGCAATTCTTTTGTTGTAATTTCCAAATGGAAAACATGATAAACCATATATTTTGAGAGTATTTCAACCCATACTAATCATATCTTCTAGATATGTCATATGGGAGAAATATTTACATAATATTTGATATATATTCATTTAATACATTATAAAATTTCTATAATACCCATCTATGACTAATAAAATGGAATCACATATATCCTTTTATCCACACATCAAAATCCTTTTGGATTACAAATTATTAATCATAATCAGTTACATATATGAATTCTGAAATCCTATAACAATTGGTCAATTAAAAAACAATTTGAAGGAATGTTTTTGTGGAAACATTTAGAGGATTTAATTTAAACATGTATTTTTCATAACCATTTTTTTTATTTCTTCATCTACCAGAATAAATATTACTCAACCACTACCAAATAATAAAAAATTTATCTTTTATAATCTTATTGTATATTATGTCAGTTGAAAAAAATATATCCATCAAATATTTTATAAAATTTTTATTAAAAATATATTTTATTAATGTATTTTTTATTCATGAATGTAATCAAAATACATGATATGTCGAACTCTTGATATGTGACATTATTTTAAAAAAATCTATTAATTTTCCATTTAAAATAATTATTCATCTATTTTAATATATTTAAAAATATTTTTTGAACATATTTATATGGATGGAAATTTATTTTAAATAATACATTATGTATCTTTATTACTTATTTAAAAGCATTTCAAAGGTAATACATTTGAATATTTCATATGGAATGTTTTGAATTTCTTTATATACATCAAATGTAATATTCTATTTTAATTAATAATACAAATAAACTTCACTCACCACCATTATCACATTAATTTATTTTAATTCCAATTTAATTATCCATTTTATCGTAAATTAAAACTCAAATTCCAAATATTCTATTAATTTTTTGTTTTAAAAAACTGGTTTCAAGGAAAAGGGAATAACAGTTTCTTATCATTATTTTGTATTGGTGATATTAATGTTTTTATAATAAATGATATTATTTTTATGTTAATTTTATTGATTATATAATGGTTTAAAAAATATGGGTGGGTTCGTTATAAAAAGGATGTGTGCGGTGACATGATATCCCACCAATTCATTGGTCAAGAGTAACATTGAATGATTACCATGTAATTTATTACAAGTGTAACTATAATCGTAATTCAATGTGTAACCATGAATCATACTCAATGTTTATTCATGAGATTCTTTCCATTTTTAACCATGGAGGTAATCAATAAGTAAGAGGGATATAATAACGATTCCTTATGATACCATTAATTATTATTCCTTGTTAGGGTTTTTATGGAAGTCATAAGCCATCATAAGGTAAGATAATGAGATTATAATTAATGAAAAGTATGTTATAATTATTATGGTTGAAAATTAAATACATCAATAAAATACAATAGTTTCTTATTATTTAAAATAAACCATTATGAGTTTAAATTTGATTTAATATTTCTTATTAATTTTTGTGAATATTATTAATCATATATGTCTATTTTATGTATAATAAACTACTTATTTCTATCCAATATTTTATTTTGATGAAATATAAAATTAATGTGTACCTAGGTTCTATTAGTTTTAAATCATTTTTTATGTTCATAATTTATATTTTTCTTCACGTCCCTTATTTTATAACATAATTCATATGGTTTTAAAAATGAATAAAGAAAATGATGAGATCAATATATGAAACATAAATATATCTCATGAAATGAGATCCTATTATATCTTAAATGTTTTTTGGGAAATATCAGTTATATGAGGATGTTTCCACTTTTTTGTGTAATTATTTTTTATTTTACCATTTGATTGATAGGAGGTGGATAATTATTTTTCAATAATCGATGTAAATATTTATTATATTTTAGATAATTAATTAATAATATTATAATTTAAAACTTATATATCATGATGGTAAAAGAATAAATAATATTGAAATTACTCGTCTAATATTTATATCTTTTTATTGAGAATCCCCATTTACCGTAGATTATAATCCTTAAAGGGATTGTATTTTTGATAAGTTAGAATATATAGGACTTGTATAATGATTATGTGATTGTATTAAGTTAGGTTCATGTTGATATATACGTATTAATCTTCTGTTATAACAGAGAATATGAGGATCACTTTCATAAGTAAAAAAGGAGAGAACTCTTGTTGTTTCCTAATTCATTAAATTAATATATATTAATTATTATTTTAATGATTATAAAATTTATATATTTGAATTCTACATTGTGTATGAGTCTAAATACACCAATAAAAATAAAATATATATTTGTTTAGGTGGTTTTTAAACTCTTATATATTTTTAACTCCTTGTTAACATATTTTATTATTATCATGATATCAATGTATTGTACTCCTATTGGGCAAGGAATGATTCTATAGAAGGAAAATTGATTTTTTTAAATGGAATTATTATTGATTATATCTAACTCAATTAGATAAATATAATTTTTTTTTGAATTTTATTATATTTAATAAAATATTATTTATCATAAGATTCCATTAAAGTTATTTACATCAATATTCACATATTAGGACATTATAAACAAAAATATGAGACCTAATTGGGATAAAAACCATTAAATCATCAATAATATGTTGTATTTTCAAAAAATATTAGCGGTAAATAGTAATTCATACATATTGTATACTATTTAATATATTTAAATCATTTATTTTATGTTTATATTAATTTAACATGTATTATTATTGTTTTTCTTAAGCATTCAATGTAATTTTATATTTACTAAAAATATAAAATAAATATCCGTCATAAAATAATTAATATTTTCAATAACCATTAAAAATATAACATGACCTATTTGAATAAATATGAATAAATATTAGAAATATTAAAATAAAGAGTGTTAGATTTTATATATATGCATTACATAAAGTATTACTAAGGACATCTATGAAGAAAAGTGGTAATAAAATTCAAAATCATAGATTATAAAAATCTTATTGGAGAAATATCTTTATAAATTGAAATAAATTAGTGTTTTTATATGATTTATAAGCCATAACTCATTTTATTAATTGTGGTTCACTTGGTTTCCTTTAAAGTGTTAAAAAATTAACACCATTGCAGCCATTAATATTGATAAAAGGGAAATGGGGATAAGTTTCAAAGTTTAAACATCTAAATTACAAGAAAATAATACATTTTATTGGTTTATTATATTAAATATTAATATATTAATTTTAAAATAGAAATAAAAAATAAAATATAATAAATATTTGGAAAATTATTTTTTAGTTGAAAACTGGATTTATTTATATC
The DNA here is from genome assembly GCA_963277665.1 of Viscum album. Lineage (NCBI taxonomy): Eukaryota > Viridiplantae > Streptophyta > Magnoliopsida > Santalales > Viscaceae > Viscum > Viscum album. The sequence goes on from OY728128.1 coordinate 69,807,599, forward strand.
TAATTATTTATAATAAACAAAACAATTATGTTGTTTTTTCAATAGAATATATAATATATCTAATTAGTTAAATATTTTCATTAATATTAAATTATTTAATTAAATAAAATATTTACACATTTCTTTTTTAATGGATATTTTTAGAAAAACATCACTATTTTTCATCAAAATATTTTTTTATCATTATAACAAATGATTTTGTTTTATAAAAATTTAAAAGTAATGTTTTTTTGATAATTTATATAGTCTTTTTCATAACCAAAAATAATAATAATTTATTATAACTATAATGTTAAATAATAACAATGATATAATATGTCATAGATAATTAATAGTTTGGGCTACATGCATGATCCTTCATCAAAATGGGTAAAAAATCAAAAGGATTTTGAATTTTTGGTTACTCGATGAGTCAATGTTTTTCAACAAAACCCAGAATGATATTCCATGATTTTAAAATAATAAGTTCTTTTAATTTTGGTGGGGAACGAATCTCAAGGGGTATATATGGTTTTTTTGTTATTATTTGAGGAATTAGATTTCAATTCATGAGTTTGGGTTTCTTTAGTATACATTAATTTATTTGGTGAGAATGATGTTGGGGAAACCAATATATTCCTCGATTACTATGTTTTTTAGTTCATTTCTGATGGATAATCATTGTGTTTCATGGTTTGAAATGGTTTGGGGGTAATATATTTTGGGGGAAATGATAAAATGTGTGTGTATTTGGAGATTCTAGGACGTGGTGCATGACATGTGCCTGGATTTTGACTAACAAGGCCTGATATTGTAGAATGGATGAATGTATAAAGGCTAGGATTATGATGAATATTTTCAACAATGTGGGGAATTGGTGTTGGATATTACATGGTGCGCAATAATCACATGGTTTGTTAAACTATGTTGAAAATCCATGTTGATACTCAGAATGTCATTAAAATTTTTATATAACCAAAATACTGTATAAATTTTGTAGTCATTCCACCCCTTTATATCTTAGTAGACGCAGATGAAATAAACTCACCCCAAACCTGATACTCCACATATCCCACTCGATTTTTGGATTCTTTCATGGTAATTTTTTTTGTTTGAGGTGAGTAATCCTCCTATGGTGGAATAAATTTTTCTTCTTCTAACCCCTCTCTAATTTTAGTGTTCTCTGGTTTAGGTTATTTTGGAATTTTTAGATCATTGTTTAATTATCTCTTTATCAAGGGTATTTTGGTTGGCTTGAATAGTGGAGATCCTATGATTGATTATGCATTATGTTCCATGCATTTTCATCTGGGTATGTGGTAATGGTATATTTTAATAAGATTTCTTCAAATTGGATTTTGATTAATTATTGAAATGATTATGAAATATAATGATTTTAACTCTATTAGGGTTAGGAATTTATTTTATGCCACTTGAAGTTGGTTTTTAGTGTTTTGGGAAAAAGGTGATCCACAAGATAAATATTCAACATTATTTCAAATTGGTTATTAATTTTATAATTAATTATGATTGGTAGTATAAATTAATTTATATTAAGTAGATTTTGGTTAGGTTTTTGCTATTTATGTGGAGAATGGTTTTTTTGAAGGTTTTGAATGATAAGTGTATAAGCCTTGGTAATGTATCCATTATTTAGCTTTGTTTTAGAATGCTTCCAAGAAGAGGCAGCTGTTCTAATAGAATTACTAATTGTATTGTAAACTGATTTTCATGTGTATCTAGTTTGTTCCATAAATCAATTTTTTTTCTTTTTTAAGACATATGTTACATTAATTATCATTGGTCCACTTATTGATAACGAATACCTTGCATTGATCCCACTGGATTTTTTTTTGTTTATAAAACTAAAAATATTGCTTCTCATTGGATACGCTATTTACTAAAAAATATAAATTAAGGTTATAATGAAAAAATGAGGGTCGGTTATGATCATAACCCATTTTACCTCATTAGTTATATTGATTTAATGGTTAAATTATACATTGAAGGATTTGTGGATTAATTTTTGAAAACATGATGAAAGTGTTATATGGAATTATTATATGTGTTATAATTGTTTATGAAAATTTCAGTGATTGTATTGAATTTTTTTTTTATTTTTGAATTTTTTTCCACTTAATTTTTCATTTCAATGAGGAGTTAAAATTTGTATTGTTTAACTACATGTTGTTAAAATTCATTAATTTATTTTAATGGTGTTTTTTAATAAATTTAAATTTTTATATGAAATGAGGATTTGGTTTCCCTTTGGTAAAATTACTTGATAACACATTTATAGATTTTTGATAGAAGGTATGATTTTTGATTTTTTTGTGAGAATGGTATATAAGGAGCATGGTAAAGGAAATTTTTTTAAAAGGGGTTTGTTTTGGTTTGTGAATGAATTTAATGGTCCAGATGTTGAACAATGAAATGTGATAATTTGTGTAATGATTAATAGTTTTCGTCATGGATTTCCACATCTATGGATAGAGATTTACGTCATTTTGTTCCACATCAAAATTTAGTTTTCATATATGGTGGTGCACACCCACTATCTAGGATTTTATTATTTGTTGTCCCAGTTAAAGTTGGGTTTTTTTCATGGAATAAAGTACCCATGAAATAGGATGTAGCTCAAGGAGGTGTACATTAGAGATTGGGATTGTTGGACTTGGTGTTCCATACACACTATTTTGTTCTTGGATAGATTCCCCATGAAGTAGTTTATTATTATTCTAAAAGAATTATTACTGAAATATGTGACATTATAGCATTGTTTAATGATTATATTAATATTTAGGACTCTCTGATTATGTAATGATGTTCTTTTATATTGATATGATATTGGAATATGGTTATGTTAATGATTCATATTAATTTTTAAAAATTAAAGATATTGATTATAAACTAAATACCCATTTTTATTCATAGTACTTATAAACATATTTGTTATGTTTGGGGATTGTGTCATATCTAGTAATGTTGGATTTTATAATTTTAACCATATACCCTTTATGATTTTATATTTCAAGATAAAACTATTATTTATTAGATCTAGTTTACATTCTTCTAATGATTATTTTTTCACTATTTTCGTTCATGTACGTATGTCTATAATATTATTTTCTTAAAGAATATTGTTATATTCTCAATAAGTTATACTAATACCCTCTTCACACCTCTACTATACAATGTTACTCATGTAGATTTCATATTTTTAATATAAGAACAATTTTGGTATAATAATATTTTAGAGTTTTTCAAGATCTATATGTTTTTCTATGATGGTATTATAGTGATGCAGAGCAGGATTATGGCATGGATCTGACATAGATGTAGACATCTATGTATTTATTATTAGTTTATTTGGTATATCTGTGATCAACATAGCGGTTGAAAATTTTTTTATTTATTGAATGACTACTCAAGTCTTCATAAAATTTCAATTCATTATAGAATTATTCCATTTAAGATTCGAAATGATGTGACTTGTATGATTTGGTGATTATTTAATATTGATTGACTTCCCTGATATGGTGGTATAGTATAAACATATTTCCACCTTGTATCAACACTAATAGTTGTAACCCTTAGACATATTACGATTTTTTCTTGAGGTCTTATGGAAAATTGGAACATGGGACCCATTTATTGGAAATCAGGTCAAGACATTAAAAGTTTCATAAGAGGATTTACATTATTGTTTTCATTTTTTGATGGGGTGTACTGTAGTAATAGGAATGTATTGGAGATTGCGATAGACACTGGGTTGGTGCATCCGAAATTTTTTTTCTATAATTAAAACTAGGTTACTAAAGCCTATGATTTTTATTCTAGTTTATGATGTTAAAACATTATATTACATTCACCTTGACTGAAACATATGTTTGATAAGATTTCATGAATTATGACGTTTTTATATCTCTTGGAACATTTGAATTAATCCTATTTTCTGGTATTGATTATTGGACCATAGAAAAAAGTGGTGTCGCATTCATAAGGATAACAATGTATGATCCACATGTAAAAAGCATTAAACATTTTGATATTATGGAATAAATATTATTGATAGTTTTCTGGATATAGTATGAAAGGATAAATGATGTGGATGAAAGTCAATTGCTCATATATAGTTGGTGTAGTTAAGCTAGTGGGTCAAAATAATATTGTTAGAGTATTGTTGGACCCATTATATATGTGTCTTTGGGATCTGTTGGATGTTTGGGTCCTTTTGGGTGTGGCATAATGTGAAAATGATCATTGAGTACATGTTCTCTAGTGGTGGTAATATTGTTTTTATATGAGTCCATTATGGTTTGAGACCTTAGGGGATTGTATTTCCACATTTATATATTTTATGATGATAATATTGGTTCATTCACGATTAACCAATAGTTGTGGACATATGTGTGATAGTGTAGACCATGACTGGTTGGTTATAGTGACATTTTGAAATGACATCTATTTTATGTGTCCTGCTATGTGTATGTTTAGTGTAAACTATGAGAGATGTCTCCCGGGTAATTTATGAAATTTGGAATAATAGTGAAAATTGATGATTTCGAATTTTTAATATAGAGAAATAATGGTTCAACGTATTTTGGTATTTTGGAGAAGAGAGTGGCATTGGTTTTGTGAAAGATCATAGGAGTGATTCTATTTTATCATTAGGTATTATTTCTAAAGGTGAATTCTTATTTGGGATCCACACTTGGGTGATGGTTGTGCATGCAGGATGTGCCTAGTGTATTTGAGGTATAACAAAAGTGTAGGTTTACGTTCGACAGTGATCATACATGTGTTCTCGTACAGGAATGTTTTTAGATTTATACACATAATGATTTTTTCCAATGTTGTGGAAATAACAATATAAGGAGATTCTTCAATATAATATGTTTTTTAGAGGGAAGGACCAGTGGGGTTACTAGATAGGATAGTTGTAGATGTGTATGTAGGAGAATTATGGATTTTAAATGATCTTAGTGATGTATTAATAACGGAATAATGGGTTTAAGTTGTTGTGAAATGAATTCCCTCTTGGTGAGTAGATTTTGTATTTCGAAATCATCAGGGATGACCTTTCGTGAGTGTTATGGGATGGGGGAATTCAAGGAAGGTGGATAGTTAATGTGAGCCAAATTTTTAGGATATGTGAATCACAATAGAGGCAAAAAAATTCTATTGTTAGGTTACACAAAATTATGTAATGGTTTATAATTTAAATAATGTGTCATAAACGATTGAGGGCAGCACACTTTGTCATTTAATACTAGATCAGATGATGTAACGGTGTATACCCAAATTCATGGGATAAGAAGGTACCCATGAATATTCTATGAACTGTTGTTTGTATGACATGATACCATTTGATAGGGACGTGGATGAAATTCAGATGGTCATGAGGTGTCCTTAGAGTTAGAGTTGAAATTGATAACAGAAGAGGTTGTGGTTCTATTAACTAATTATATCATAGCATTACTCATTGTTATGGAAGTTCCAGTCAAATTTGAAGACATCATTATAGGGGCATTGAGATAAAAACGTCTCTAAAATTAGAAAAATAAATACAATTTTGAGTGATTAAGGGTAATCCCTTGGGATGTGATTATGGAGTGGTGTTAGTAGATCCTTATAGTCGGTAGTTTACTATTGGGAATTTTAGAGTGAGGTACTTGTGGTGGACTAGACATTAGTGATTACTAATTGTTCCATTCCCAGATACATGTAATTGGTGATTTGTGGTGTTTTAATTGGTTATTTAGGTGAGACAATGAATGCGACATTTGATGGTTTGGTTATTAATGGTCATTGTGTGGTATGATGCGATTGGGGTTGCTTTTTATAAGATACTTCCTAGACACTTTTATTATGGGAAGGTTCTTTTTTTTCATATAGGTGTGACCATTATATATGAGGGTTAATAAGAGTACAATTCATTCCATGGAAATTTTGTGGTGGAATTATGATTTCAATGATGAATAATTGATGTGAAAGGTTAAATATCACAGAGAATGAAATTTAAAAATTAGTTGTGGTAAATAATTGCAGGATGTTTTGGATTTTGAAAAAATGTGAGATTAATATGTTTTAGGTGAGTTAACCTTCATTTTAGGTAATTTTAATTGTTTGGAGTTGGTAGAGGACAATATTGTTGATCTTTATTGGGAGTCTACTATAGGAACTAGTGGGTATGTTCGGATCATCATGGGATTCTTGGGTGAGTTTACAATTCCTAAAAAGATAAATTAATAATCAGATGATGTTTGGGGACAATTGTTTTTAGGGTGAGATAAAAGAGGAAAGTTTAACAGATTTAACTATAAAATTTAGGTTTTAGAAGTAGGTAATCACACTGGGATTGTAGACTTGGAAACTAATGGTGATTATTTGAAAATAGACTAAGTTATTAGTGAAAATACAGTTTTCATTGTTTTTGTATTGAGGACGGGGTGTGTACACTAAGGTAGGTTTTCAGTGACAAGGATGGGTGTTGATGATTTGCAAAGTTATCATTAGTTTAGGGAGATTTTAATTTGAGAAATATTTTTGGGGGAATTTTTTGGGATCATTTTTTGGTTCTATTGGGATTTCACGATTTAAATGGTGTTATATATCATATGATAGTTATTATAATTTATATTATATACTGGGGAGAACTATATCATGATGACTAATATATGATTTTCTAATAATTAATTCAATTTAATAATCCAGGGTAAGAACCATCATGGTTAATTTTTTTGGGAAATGATAATTATCAGAGGGTTTTAGTAAGTTGAGGGCCTTGAGTTAGAGTTTGTTCATGGTATTGTTCTAGGATACCATAATTTGAATAAAGATTTTTGTTCAAATATTTTGTATATGATAGTATTGGTTGTGAATATGGATGTCCACATGGTCCTATAATGAATGTTATATAATACAATGATGGGGTTTTATTATCCAACACATATTTGGGTCTATAATTACATAATAAATTTTAATTTTCTTTTATGGGACGAGATAAATTGGGGATGAAGAATTGGAATGGGATTTCAATAGTTGGATTCCAATCATTAGCTTTTTGTTGAAATTAATGTCTCTTGGATGGTAGATTTTGTTTTCATATATGTATTAGAGGCATTAGATTAATATTCATGTGTTTTCGGGGTTTCTTATATTAGTGATTTGTTTTGTCTGCAAAATTAATAAGAAACATCCCAACACCATGAAACTCCATAGGTTGTTATATTATTTTTTGACTTGAATGATCTCATTTGAAGGATTTAGTTTATTTTTTGGTAAACCATGCGTGGTAAAATGTCAATTTTTTTGACATTACGATGTTTCTTCAATAGGGTACCTAACTTGCTCATAATTTTAGATAAATTTTCCACCAAAGCTCACAAGGGAAGAAGTGGTGAAAACATGTTTGGTTCATAGAATGGTCACCCATGTGACCTAATTGGGTGGAATGTGGATCTGGTAATGTACGTGTAGCATATTTGTAAAATGGACTTTACAGAAATTGTGCTACCCAAATCATTATTAAAAGTGTGAAATGTGCATAATTCATCTTTTCAGGTTTAATCATTTCCATCCCATTTCTACCCATGTAGAGGAACATGAACGAATGGATTTCCAAACCCCTTCCAACTTTTTTATTCCATTATTTTGGGATACATTCATTGGGATTTATTGTCATTTAAGGTTAGTTATATTCCACTGATTCCAACTTTAATCATTATTATAAATCTCCCCAAATTTTGGAGATCTATGGTTTATTTGTTTATTGAGATTCCTCTTATTCATGGTTGAATCATTTGTTTCTCAGGGGGATTTTTCATGGGATGTGTATTTGAGATCTCTAGATTTATTCCTTACATTGTTGAATTGATTTTCATCATATTATATGGTTGTTGTTAATATTCATAGGATTTCATCAATTTTTTTTATTAACATTGAAAATGGCATCTTATATTAATGAATTTCATATGATTTAGTTTAGTATTATGATAAGGACCCCTTATGGTGGTTTCATGGAATTTTTTAAAATATGTGCCCCCTTGGGTGTTTTCAGGAATTATTCCATGGTGGAGATTTATCTTTTAATTAATTATAATTCTTATAAGTAATTTATTTTTTTCTTAGCACGAGTGTAGCACTTTGGTGTTTTAGATGATCTTATTTGGGTGATGAGGGGTTTAGATTATTCTTGTATGATTATGGGAAAGGCCACAATGATTTAAATTCGTTTTGTAATGCTTTATAAATGATGTAGGTGGTTTAATAAGATGACCCACCGTCCTGTTATTTTATTTTCATGTGTGTGTATTTTATTACATAAAGCCCTTGTGTTGTGTTCTTATTAATCATTAAATGAAATTTTGTTTTTCACCTAGGATTGATGGAACTAACCTTCCACTTATTTTGTGTGATATATGGTTTTAGTCGCACTAATGATTTTGTCACCCATGGGGTATTCCATTTAATGGAAAGGGTAATGTAGTGAAATAAATTGATAAAGTGAGTGTGTTATGAGAATAACTCAGTTTAACTCATGGGTTATATTTATTGAATTGTTAATGAATAAATGGAATAATTTTTGGGACAATGATAAAAAATATAATGAAAGGATTTGTTTACAATGAATTTATGTGTTACTAGTTGATGAATGTTTCTATGAAGATATGGAAATTTTATAAAATGCATTTATTGGGTTTTGACCATGTTTTTGGTGTCAAAGGGGAATTTTTTTTAATGGTATATGTTTTAAAAAGTATTGTTGAGCATCATCTAGATTATATAAAGTGGTTTATAAATGGACTTAAATGTTGATTCAAATATATATTGTGTTTCCATTTGTTAATAATCCGTTCTAAAAATTTCAATGATTTTGATGGAATGTAAGGCATTTCTTTTGTTTTCATGAGAAAGGCCCATGGTGACATTGGTAAAATAAAATTCCATATAAGGGGTTTTTTGTGTTTTCCAAATGTAATGTACGAAAAATATTCAAAACATTGAAAATTGGTTTTTGGTGTAATGGATAGAGGTCTTGGTCATGGAATCCACTACATTATAACGAGATGTTATTTAAGGCAATCTATATTGTTTCATTTTTGTGTTCATTAATTTACACTCACTTGATTTTGGATATTGGACATGGTGATTCACATCATTATGGGATTTGTGGTCTTCGAGGTCCATAACAGAAGATAATACATTGGTAAAGGTGGACCATATCATTAATTTGTATTTTCAGACATGGTGTATTATAACCCCAATTTTTTTCTAGGGATTATGGTCACGATAATATTGTACTATTATATACATATATGATGGAATGACTATTTTAAAACTATGAATTTTTTTAATTAATCAATTGATTGAAAATATTCTCTAAATAAATATCAATTGTTTTTATATTGTTTACTTGCTAGAATGAAGAGCTAGGTGTGGTTGGTATAAAAGTTTATATCCCCATAAGATAGATGATTAGTGAAAATTGATTTTTTTATTCACATTACATATCACACTATGCTATTATTTTAGGGTGCTAGATTGGGATTACGTATGTTAGATGGTAAGATTATATCCATAGCTTCGGATATCCCCTAGGTTACTAAATAAAAATATGTTTGTTTTGAGATATACTTTTCCATTCTTGTATAAGTAATTTATCTAAATTTTTAACTAAATAAAATTGATTTTAAACTAATATTTTCTTCAGAAACCATTGGTTGTGGCCTGATGATTTGTGTTAGCACCCAACCCATCGCACCACTCTACTTGGGTATAATATAAAATCTAATATGTTTTCTATTAGAATATTTTTCTTCTAACACCAATATGAATTGTTTCTTGATAGGTATGTTTAGTTAAGATGTTATTATGGCTTTAGAGACTTGGAATATTTCATTGATCAATGTTGGAAATACATTATGATGTATTTATTATTTGAATTTATTTTTTATATGTATGATTGACCTAGTGGGGGATCAATGTTATATGTGTTTCATGAATGTTATATTCTTCACTATATTTAATTTTATTTCTTAATTCTTGTTAATTAATTTCAACATACTGTAATGCGTCTGATGTTTTATTATTTACTCATGGATGTTATCTATGATTTAGGGGTACAGACTACTCATAATTCCAATATAGATCCCAACTTCCATAGACATCTCGAGAACATGATGAGGTGTCCATAGGGTCTTTTGTAGGATCATATGACGGAACTAGTTTTGTGGCATCCAAGACATGATGTATCAATTCATGTATTCATGATAATAAAGAAAATAAATATACTTAAATATAAATTATTCATAAAATACAAAATTAATTCCACAAGAAAAGATGAATATATAAGAAAATACAACTAAAATTCATAAAAATAATCAAAATGGAAATGTTTAATTGAAATATTCCATGTATAATTAGATAATATAATAATTTACAAAAAATAAATACATAAACATGGAGATGTGGAACCAATAAAACATCTCATTAAAAATAATGATTACAAAGGAGATCCCTAATTCTATCAAAATATTTCCCAAATGATATTCAAACATATATCACAACGTTTAAAAATTTATAAAAAATTTAGAGATACACACACATGAGTTTTTTGGGTTTGATCCAAATAGCAAAAGTAAAATTTTCAAACTTTTATTTACGATACCCTGAATAGAATATTTCATAATACCAAATTTTACATTATTTATAAAATTTTACATTCCAAATGAATGGAATTTCAAAAATGTATCATGAATTGATTTTAATTATATCCTATGATAAGAACCATTTATGAAGGAAAAGAAGAATTTATAATAGAAATGATATTTGTGATTTTATGAAGGCCTAAAACAATTCCATTTATACCAATTTTCAGGTAATAAAATTACAATCATGATGGAATCCATTTAAAAGGAAAATACATTGAGACAATAATGTGTTGGACTAATTTGGTTATTGAAAACATAAATTGTGCAATATATCTCATAAAAATTATAAAAACCAATTCAAAGAATTTTTTAAACGTCAACATCATTAAAAAAATAATGTATATAGAAAAAGGTGCACCATTATATAAAATAATCACAATATAAAAAAAATCAATTAATAGTCTAACCCATTTATTGAACTCATGAGGAATATATATAATGTATGTATTGTGAGTCCGCAATGTTGCACCATCATCAACCAAATTTGTATAATTGAATAATATGAGGTACTAACAAAAAATGAACACAAACATAACTCAATAAAAATATAAACATGGATTAGGACTTCATATATAGATGATATGAATCCCAAAACTCCATATTTTCATTTTCCATTTCCTATTGAATGTAAGAGAATAATAAATGAAATGAACTATCCAAAAAAAAATATACAAGTGCATTACTTCTAATAAATATACATTTTTTTCTAATGTTTTCATGAAATCAACTAAAATAGTTATCCAAAACATAAACCAAATGATATTAATATATGTAAATAATGAATCCTAATCATGATTTGTCACCTCACCTATAATAACCTCATAATAAAAAACATTTTCACATTTTCATAAAAAAATAATATTACTCATCGATTAACATAATTTAAATAAAAAAACTAATTAAACAAATTAAATGGTCTCACAAACAAATGTGAATAAAGTACAACTAAATTATTCAATAAAGCCCAAAAAACAATGAAATTATTCGATATATAATCATTTAATTCATCAATTAAACAAACACAATGAATTTTTTTTAAATTAATTGGTTACAAAACATGGAGTCTATCATTATCACAATTTTTCAAGAAATTCATTGAAAACCAATCAATGATCAAAAAATTAAAAAATTTATTTCCACCACACAAGATTCAATTTAAAATAAATACATATATTTAAAAAAACATTGACTTTATCTCAAGGTTTGTAATTTTAAAATAAAAGCCTTTGTATAAGTACTCAATTTATAAAAAAAATAAAATTGAAAGATCAATTAGGTGTTAAAAAAATATAAATCATGTTATATATCGAAATAACCAGGAATAACAGAATTTTTCTTGAAAATAATCTACATATTGAGTTTTTATCATTTTGATCCTACTAAAAGAACTCATTCGAATAACATATTTAACCTTATAATATAAAGAATTTAAAAAACACATGTACTATATAACATTTAAAATTAAAAAATATCCCAAAAACACCTTCCTTGTCCAAGAGGAGTCCACATCCAATTAATGAAGTAATAAAAACATTATAAGGAAATTATTTTAAATATCTCTTAAAAAATAAATCCCAGAGATTAATCTTATCCCTAGGCATTGTATTAATGATAAAAATAACTATATTTCATGAAAAAAATAAATTAAGGGGGAGTATATCCAATAAAAATTGAAGAGGAGGAATATATGGCATTGTAGAATTTAATATGAAAAAACTTTTTGAAATATAATGAAAAAAGAGATTGTAAGAATGGATTGAAGAGTTAAATATCTCATTATATTCACTTAAGGGGGTAATACATAAATTATAAGACAATAGGGGAAATAATTAATTCCATATGTTAATACTTAATAAATGTGTCCTTAAATATATATCGGTAGCTCACATGGTTTCCTAACATCATCCAAAAAACCTTTTGTAAATTCTATAGGTCAAAATTTAATGAACTACATAATTTCACTTGGGTAACACTTTAAGAATACCCTATAAATAACTGATCTTATGGTAGAACACAATATTTAATGTAATGTCCCGACCCCAGCTACCCAGAGCCGGTGCATTACTTCGTAACATTGGCATGATCACAAAAGATCAAGTCTCGAAAGACCGATTAGTTTAGTAGCCTTGGAAACACTAGATACATTTATAAGTCTTACATTACATCATAAAGTGAAAAACTAATAACAAAGTCTTCATAGTCCACACTCATATCCTCTTCTGACTATCCCTGCAGGTCATTCATAAAATACTTCTTCAGATCCTGGAAAATATTAAAACATTGAAAGGGGTGAGCTCAGATGCTCAGTAAGGATAACAAAATTGTGTAAGCTTTCATAAATAAACATAAAAATTTAAGGCAATGTATAACTAAAACAGAATCCTTTTAAACTTGAACATAAACATAATATGGCAAATGTAAAATGAGATAATGCCATTCACTTCTTCACATGGATATTCTACTGGTCGAATAATCACATGCAATATCAATAACCACTTTCATAATAATGGAATGCATAATTCCAGACTATCATAACCACGTAGTCAAGGCCTCGTGCCAAGACCACAAATAATATTTTGTCAAGGCCTCGTGCCAAGACACTAGTTTGTCTCATGAGACCTGCCGATGCATCGAGGAGCTATAGCAGGCTCCACCCGTCACTTATTAAGTCCAATGCATTCCTCATATGAATAGGTTTAAACATATCATAAACCATAACATAATCGTATCACATAAAACATGCATAAAGGAAACATAACATTTCCACATTTCAATCACAAGATATCAACACAACACATTGATATAATAAAAACGATTTCAAAACCATTTTCAATACCAAAATAAAAGAAAGTTAAAACATTGTATTTATTTTTCGTTAGAAAAAATGATGGCTTGTAGAGGAAGCCGAAACTCAAATAATGGTCACGGCGGCGGAGAAGTCATTGTCACCGCATAAGTACGGAAAGAAAGACATTCCCTTTTTGTCGTTTAGTAAAACACTTCGTATAAAAAATATTGCTTTTGAATAAACATGAAAGTCAAAGGGGTTTATACACCGTATAAAAGAAAGTTGTGTATAAAGCCAAATATGCCTCAATGAAAGTAGATTGAGACAAAGTCCTTAAAAAGATCATTTTTAAAATAAAATAGATCTGTTATGTGTATTCACTATAGTTACACATAAAGAAAGTAAAAATACAAAATAGGACATAATAATATCATGACATAATTTGAAAGTAGGAGATTAACCCAAAGAATGGAAGTTGGGTTAAGAAATTCCCTTACCTTGTGTCCGACGTGACTCAACCGTTCTTTAACCTCCTGAATAAAAAACTAAAGTTAATATCTACCTTATTAAGAACCATTTTCAATTTCATTATCCTTTTTATATCACTTATTACAATGTTATGAACATTATGTAATTATTTAAGTTAATAACGATCGTTTTGTCGATCTTTGGTAACTTGAGTCAACAATAAACTTCTTATAATTACAAGTTGTTCATGTGGTAGAATATACATTATATCCAGAATTATATTCATTATTTAGATGCCATATATATCTTATATATCCAGTATATACATTCATTTATAATATTACGTAACATTTAGAGGTAAGAAATGAAATGCACCGTTCATGGAGACGGTAAGCCGTACGTACACATGAACGCTACTTTCATTTCAATTTCATATTTAATGGAGCTAAATCATAATGATATAAATGTATAATATAATTCCAGTATAATATAGTGTATAATACCATTTACTCCATCCTTTATACATCCCACATATGGCATTAACGATTCAAATCACTTTGAGGGGGCGGTAGTCCGCACTTCCTAAAATGAAATTATCGCGTTTTACCCATAATGGAAATCATAAAGTATGCCATAAATGAGAAATACAGAAGCATAAGTAAAACATAAACATATTATATATCATATATAAAAATACTGACATCTTAATGGCCACCTTTGAAGGTGTTATATGAGTGTTGAACAATCATCGTTTCGTGAGGGAGAAATTTGTCATCCACAGAAACCGTATGTTCTTTAACCATTAGATGTAGGTGTGTGTAAGTGTAGCTCGAATACTTCTTATAACAACATCCTAGTATATTGATGATACTGGTGTTGTTACAAAAGAAATGAATAAAAAGAGTTAGGGGGTTGGAGAAGAAAAATAAACAAAACAACATTAGAAAAGACATTACCTCAAAACCGGGTAACTCTTTTTGATTTGAGCCAAAGTCTTCCTTGGGAAGAGTTATGCCCAAAGTAAGGCTTCTAGGAGTAAGAGGGGGAAGTTGGGAGAGTATTTGGGCAGAGTTTGGCCGAGCCAACTGGCTTTAAAGTGTAAATGAGGTGGGAGAGGTGGGGGCCTTTTATAAGTGGAGAGGAGGGGCACTTTTGGAATGATTGAAATGTTACATTATTTCACAATGCTTTTAGGATTCTAAAGGTCCCAAACTTATATAATTCGAGGCTAAGGTGATAAGGTTTCGAAATCTCCTCATCCAATATGCTTTGGACAAGTGTATGCCTTGGATTTTGCATTATCTTCTCATTTTATTTAAATCGTTAAATAATGAGGTCATCGCTGCATCATAATGATGTCATAAATAATTTCATTTATTTAATGTCTAAAAATTATAAAAAAAATACTATGATGTAGGAAATAATTTTATCTTTCTAATTAATATTTATAGTCAAAATTTGGACTTGTGTAACCCCACTTAAAAACTATTTTAGTAAAATAACTCATGTTTGTGTCAATTTAATTTTAACATTAAATAAATATATATTAATGTCATTTTCCAACTAAAGTGGCTCCATGGGGTCCCCACGTTTACCCATGGGTTGTCTTGGACGGCCATGACTCATCAAATAGGTGTAGGACAAGTGTCATGCTCATCTCATATTATTAAAACATTATTTGTACCTTAAACTACACTAATTACATCTAATCGCGATTAAGAACTTAAAAGTTACTATTCACCAAAAAATTATTTTAATCTCATTGAACCACATTTTACTTCTTAATGACAAACATGTATGTCGGATTTTTGAAAATAAAATCACAGATGTGGTAATATTTCATTTAAACGAAAAATCAGTTATTTAACTACCACTTAGTGGTTTCACTATTCATCAAAAATTGAAGTTTTTCAGAACAAGGCCAAAATTTCACCCTAATCTATAATTGATATTCCGAATTCAAAAATGATGTCTATTTTACAAAATTCCAAACATATAAGTTGCATTAATTAATTTTATAATTAATTCCCGCTATTACGACAAATAGCGTGTTTTTAAGAAACAATTTATATCAAAAGATTGGCAAATTGTTTATGTCCAATATCAATGTTAAATTAATTCTAATGACCACCATTGGATAAAATGGTAAAAATATATTCTAATTATACCTTAAAACCACTAAATAGTATAATTTATCACAATAAATTAAATTGATTAAAAATGTTGTTTTAAAGTATTTTTCACTATTCATAAAAATTAGAAGTTCTCAAAAAAATACCAAAAATTCAACATAGGCTAATTTCGATATTCCGAATCCAAAAACGAAGTCCATTTTGAAATATAAAATTTCTATAATTTTAAAAAGTGGTTATTACTATTCATAACGGCTACTTTGATTAGTCTCGGTGTTTTAGAACTCGAAGTTGCGTACAATGCAAGCTATTGCATTATTGAATGAGAAGCGTATCGTGGAAGCTCGGGGTGTTACATTCTCCCCGCCTTCAATAAATTGCGTCCTCGCAATTTGAAATTTTTCTTTGAAAATAAAAGGTTGAAAAGAGACAATACCTTTGAGGAAAACCCACATCGGAAATAAGGTTAATAAATATATAACATTAAAAGAAAGTAGGATAAGTACAAAGGTCAACCGATATAGCCCATTCTAGGATTATATGAAAATATGGATATGGAGGAGAAACAAACCATCAAGGTCTGATGGAGAGTTATAGAAAACAGGATTAGGAGAATGTTTAAAGACAAGAAAATCACAAACTTGTGATTGGTTAAACGGTCATTGAATCCCCAGTTGGAAAAGTTAACAGACTACATTTTTGTTTTAAGTTACCTTTTATAATGTTGAGGAATTTATTTAGGAGATTTACTAAGAATGTAAGGGAATATACATACTTGTTATGTATACTTTCATTCGTTAATAAATTTTTACCACAAGCCCAACTTTTACTCCAAATTGTAACGGAACTCAAAAATATTCTATTTGTCCTAATTGTATAAGGTTCAAAATGTTAACACATACCATTTAGATTAGTAAAACTATTTTGTAATAACCAGGGACTTCTTGTAGGCTAGTGGTAGGAAATAAAGGCTTGTCGCACTATGGTTGTGGGTTCGATTCCTACAGCTTTGTCCGACGCGACAGGTTATTCCCCACCCTGCAGGTTGTCCTTTTCCTAAAACTATAGTATTATAATATTCCAAAAATAATCTTCAGAAATTCTTTAATTTTAAACAATACTATCCATGGTTCAACTTAATCCATTCCAACCTTAATAGTTATCCAAAATACCTCCGTCCAGACTTGCTCTAAAAGGTCTCTAAATTCCAAAATCAATTGTAACATCAGATTCCCCAAACAAAGAAAAGTTTCTCTTATTGTCACATACTAAAAATATGATTACCTTAATCATATTAAAACCTTACTGAAATCAACAAGTACTGCAGTACAATCCATATATATATATCACATTATTCTTATAACCAGAATATATTCCATGAGTCCAAAAGCACCAATACATTAATTATTCCGCTTCAACTGTAGTCACAGCATAAGATTGGCCATGATCCCTTGGCCTTTTCTGAGGTAAGTTTCCTTGACACTTAGGACATTCATTTGCATAATGCCCTGTTTCCCTACAATTGTAGCATTCAACTTTGACAGCCTCATTCTTTCCCTTGCAATCACGAGCCTGGTGACCCTTTTCTCCACATTTATAACAAACTCCCATTCCTTTTAGGCAAGTACCAGGGTGATTCTTCCCACAATTATCACATAATGGAAAATCCTTCTTTCCCTTTTTCCCTTTATCTATCTCTTGTTCCACCGTTCTCTTCTTCTCTTGCTTTACTTTGTTGTCATAAGACATAGAGAATTCCTTTTCTGTCTTGATAGCACACGAGAAAATATCTTCGTATGATGAGAAGGATTGTGATACTAAATCTCGACGGAGAAATGGTTTTAACCCATCAAAGAAACGATCAATCTTACTTCTTGGGTTACGTATATAATCGGCAGCAAGCCTTGCTAACCTTGTAAAGTTAGCCTCATACTTTGCGACATTCTCATCCTCCTTCTGCCTCAAACTCAGAAATTGCCTTTCCATATCTGCTCGACGGTCACGAGGAAAATATTTTTCTAAGAAAAGCTCTTTGAACTCCCTCCATTCCATATTCGATATGTCATCATCTTCCTTTGTGTTTTGAATCAGCGACCACCACTGATCGGCATCTCCAGTGAGGCGGTAAACTGCCATGATAACTTTTTCCCTTTCACTGCTCCCCAAAGCCTGAAATATTTTCTCTAGGGAATTTATCCATTGCTCGGCTACTAAGGGATTTGTAGTCCCATTGAACGTTGGTGGTTGTTGCCTCATGAATCGATCTAACATTGATCGTCCACGTTGCGGATCAGGGTGCTCCATACGAGTAAGGTTATTATTCATAACCTGAGTGAGTTGTCCCAGTATGGTATTAAGTTGATCAGCACCAGTTGTATCTCCAGATCCACAATAATTATCTTGAGCATGACGGAAATCCCTACACGGAGTTCGTGCATTGATACGGTTTCCATTTCTTCCACTAGGCGCCATTTCTAAACAATTTCATAAACTAGATCAGTTTATGAATCAAAATACATAATCCCATACTTATAAAACACTTAACATAAATTGAACTATTTATTGATATAATCCATAATCATAAAAAAAATTTCTTTGAGGAATTATATACTCATAAACCCTTCATAATGATTTGTAAATAAAATGAGAGTTATCCTAAGCATATCCCCCGGGAGTGTCGTAACCAAGAGTACAGCAAGGCCCGTTGTCGTGCACCAGTTCCCGTTCGAGTCTAGCTCAAAGCGGTGTTTTCGGGTTTTACCACTAGGAACATCTGTGCCAGAGCCGCCTCTACCTGCTCGTATCCAGACAGGGATGTGTTGCTCGTAAAACTCACAAAATCTCTACAATACCAAAATTCTAGGAAGTTATTCTATACTAATCCTCAAAGTTCATCTTAGGTCTACGTGCTCTAATCAGAGTTTATCTAAATCTAGCTTCGAAGGTTTGTACTAAACTGCCTCCGATACCAACTGTAACGCCCCGACCCCAGCTACCCAGAGCCGGTGCATTACTTCGTAACATTGGAATGATCACAAAAGATAAAGTCTCGAAAGGCCGATTAGTTTAGTAGCCTTGGAAACAGTAGATACATTCATAAGTCTTACATTACATCATAAAGTGAAAAACTAATAACAAAGTCTTCATAGTCCACACTCATATCCTCTTCTGACTATCCCTGTAGGTCATTCATAAAATACTTCTTCACATCCTGGAAAATATTAAAACATTGAAAGGGGTGAGCTCAGATGCTCAGTAAGGATAACAAAATAGCGGAAGCTTTCATAAATAAACATAAAAATTTAAGGCAATATATAACTAAAAAAAATCCTTTTAAACTTGAACATCAACATAATATGGCAAATGTAAAATGAGATAATTCCATTCACTTCTTCACATGGATATTCTACTGGTCGAATAATCACATGCAATATCAATAACCACTTTCATAATGATGGAATGCATAATTCCGGACTATCATAACCACGTAGTCAAGGCCTCGTGCCAAGACCACAAATAAGATTTTGTCAAGGCCTCGTTCCAAGACACTAGTTTGCCTCATGAGACCCGCCGATGCATCGAGGAGCTATAGCGGGCTCCACCCGTCACTTATTAAGTCCAATGCATTCCGCATATGAATAGGTTTAAACATATCATAAACCATAACATAATTGTATCACATAAAACATGCATAAAGGAAACATAACATTTCCACATTTCAATCACAAGATATCAATACAACACATTGATATAATAAAAACGATTTCAAAACCATTTTCAATACCAAAATAAAAGAGAGTTAAAACATTGTATTTATTTTTCATTAGAAAAAATGATGGCTTGTAGAGGAAGCCGAAACTCAAATAATGGTCACGGAGGCGGAGAAGTCGTTGTCGCCGCATAAGTACGGAAATAAAAATAGTCCCTTTTTGTCGTTTAGTAAAACACTTTGTATAAAAATGATTCATTTTGAATAAACATGAAAGTCAAAGGGGTTTATACACCGTATAAAAGAAAGTTGTGTATAAAGCCAAATATGCCTCAATGAAAGGAGATTGAGACAAAGTCCTTAAAAAGATCATTTTTAAAATAAAATAGATCTATTATGTGTATTCACTATAGTTACACATAAAGAAAGTAAAAATACAAAATTGGACATAATAATATCATGACATAATTTGAAAGTAGGAGATTAACCCAATGAATGGAAGTTGGGTTAAGAAATTCCATTACCTTGTTTCCGACTTGACTCAACCGTTCTTTAACCTCTTGAATAATAAACTAAAGTTAATATATACCTTATTAAGAACCATTTTCAATTTCATTATCCTTTTTATATCAATTATTACAATGTTATGAACATTATGTAATTATTTAAGTTAATAACGATCGTTTTGTCGATCTTTGGTAACTTGAGTCAACAATAAACTTCTTATAATTACAAGTTGTTCATGTGGTAGAATATCCATTATATCCAGAATTATATTCATGATTTAGATGTCATATATATCTTATATATCCATTATATACATTCATTTATAATATTACGTAACATTTAGAGGTAAGAAATGAAATGCACCGTTCATGGAGACGGTAAGCCGTACGTACACATGAACGCTACTTTCATTTAAATTTAATATTTAATGGAACTAAATCATAATGATATAAATGTATAATATAATTCCAGTATAATATAGTGTATAATACCATTTACTCCATCCTTTATACATCCCACATATGGCATTAACGATTCAAATCACTTTGAGGGGGCGGTAGTCCGCACTTCCCAAAATGAAATTATCGCGTTTTACCCATAATGTAAATGATAAAGTATGCCATAAATGAGAAATACAGAAGCATAAGTAAAACATAAACATATTATATATCATATATAAAAATTGTGACATCTTAATGGCCACCTTTGAAGGTGTTATATGAGTGTTGAACAATCATCGTTTCGTGAGGCAGAAATTCGCCATCCACAGAAACCGTATGTTCTTTAACCATTAGATGTAGGTGTGTGTAAGTGTAGCTCGAATACATCTTATAACAACATCCTAGTATATTTAGTATACTGGTGTTGTTACAAAAGAAATCAATAAAAAGAGTTAGGGGGTTGGAGAAGAAAAAAATAAAACAAAACAACATTAGAAAAGACATTACCTCAAAATCGGGTAACTCTTTTTGATTTGAGCCAAAGGCTTCCTTGGGAAGATTTCTGCCCAAATTAAGGCTTCTAGGAGTAAAAGGGGGAAGTTGGAAGAGTATTTGGGCAGAGTTTGGCCGAGCCAAATGGCTTTAAAGTGTAAATGAGGTGGGAGAGGTGGGGGCCTTTTATAAGTGGAGAGGAGGGGAACTTTTGGAAAGATTGAAATGTTACATTATTTCACAATGCATTTCGGATTCTAAAGGTCCCAAACTTATATAATTCGAGGCTAAGGTGATAAGTTTTCGAAATCGCCTCATCCAATATGCTTTGGACAAGTTTATGCCTTGGATTTTGCATTATCTTCTCATTTTATTTAAATCGTTAAATAATGAGGTCATCGCTACATCATAATGATGTCATAAATAATTTAAATTATTTAATGTCTAAAAATTATAAAAAGAATACTATGATGTAGGAAATATTTTTATCTTTCTAATGAATATTTATAGTCAAAATTTGGACTTGTGTAACCCCACTTAAAAACTGTTTTATTAAAATAACTCATGTTTGTGTCAATTTAATTTTAACATTAAATAAATATATATTAATGTCATTTTCCAACTAAAGTGTCTCCATGGGGTCCCCAAGTTGACCCATGGGTTGTCTTGGTCGGCCATGACTCATCAAATAGGAGTAGGACAATTTTCATGCTCATCTCATATTATTAAAACATTATTTGTAACTTAAACTACACTAATTACCTCTAATCGCGATTAAGAACTTAAAAGCTACTATTCACCAAAAAATTATTTTAATCTCATTGAACCACATTTTACCTCATAATGACAACGATGTATGTCGGATTTTTGAAAATCAAATCACAGAAGTGGTAATATTTCATCTAAACGAAAAATCAGTTATTTAACTACCACTTAGTGGTTTCACTATTCATCAAAAATTGAAGTTTTTCAGAACAAGGCCAAAATTTCACCCTAAGCTATAACTGATATTCCGAATTCAAAAATGATGTCTATTTTACAAAATTCCAAACATATAAGTTGAATTAATTAATTTTATAATTAATTCCTGCTATTACGACAAATAGCGTGTTTTTAAGAAACAATTTATATCAAAAGATTGGCAATTGTTTATGTCCAATTTCAATGTTAAATTAATTCTAATGACCACCATTGGATAAAATGGTAAAAATATATTCTAATTATACCTTAAAACCACTAAATAGTATAATTTATCACAATAAATTAAATTGATTAAAAAATTTGTTTTAAATTATTTTTCACTATTCATAAAAATTAGAAGTTCTCAGAAAAATACCAAAAATTCAACATAGGGTAATTTCGATATTTCGAATCCAAAAACAAAGTCCATTTTGAAATATAAAATTTCTATAATTTGAAAAAGTGGTTATTACTATTCATAATGGCTACTTTGATTAGTCGCGGTGTTTTAGAACTCGAAGTTGCGTACAATGCAAGCTATTGCATTATTGAATGAGAAGCGTAACGTGGAAGCTCGGGGTGTTACATTTAATGTCTTTGACACATGGTTCCACCTAAATATGAGACATCAGTTCCCAAAAATACATAATGATTTTAACAGAGTTTCCCATTTATGAAAAGTCATTAACAAAATTCTCCCTTAATTTAAGGTTTCCTGTATAAATGTATCAAACAATTCTTATAATTCAAAAATAGTATAATTTAATATTGAAATTGAAAAACTATAAAAAATTAGACAAAAAATTATTAAATTTCCTATTATATAGTTGTTACATCAATTCTTCAAAATATCCCTCTTATACAACATACGACACCTGGATATTTATTAATAAAAAAGGATATAATGAAAATATTCATAAACTACTAATAATAGTTGAGGATGTATTATAGAAAATATAATGAAAAAAATTGAAATTCTATTTGAAAACATTCTACACACAAAAAAAATCTCATCATAATAATGATGTATTTCAACAATTATAATAGTAAAACTGACAGAAAAACCAAATTTATCATTAATGTGAAATAATACCTATGAATCTAAGAGACCTAAAAAAGAATAACCACTATATATAGATAAATAATATTAATGATAAGAAATAAATTATATAATGATATAGGTCTCTCAAAAAACAATTTTCATAAAATAACAAATTATATAAATATTATCCATAATCACAAAAATAATCTATGACCCATTTAAAATAAAAAAAATGAAGAATAATCCAAAAAAGAAAAATAAAAGGCATAATTAAATATGAAACCAACCATTGGCATCTTGTAAAACATGAATGTGCATAATAAATCATAAATAACATTCCTTAACTTAATAAATCTAAGGAACTCTTATCTATTAATAATTGAAATGGATGAATAACATAGTAACTCACTTATATAACCTTGAACAATTGAAATAATAATAAATTCACAAAATTGGAAATATATAGATAATAATATAAACTTTAATATCATTCATTCATGTTTCTAAAACCCTTATGAAAGGATTCCAATTTTAATCTCAACAATATACAGTTATCATTTCATGGGAAAAATCTAAATCTACCTCAAGAATAATAAAATATCTAAATGGCATGAGAATAATAAGAAATAATCAACATTTCCCTAAATAATGATGATGAAATTACAAGTGATACATTAGAAAATAATTTCATCAATATCTCAATATTCACTATACCAACTAATAATGATTCCCAATATATATCATCATTAAAATCATCTAAATCACTACACTTGGGATCATTTATTTCAGTAATTCATAAAAAAATTGATAATTGTGATCCAAATCAGCCTGATAAAGATTAATAATCAGATATCTCAAGTAAAAAGTCCTTATAATTATTATGTTTCTCACATTCGAAAATACACATGGGATATCCAATTTTCACATAAGGAATAAAATCTCCAAATGGATGAATTGGCATCAACCCAACTATTTTGAATCCAAGAATCTCATATCACATATCACTTAATATAGTGAACAAAAAAATAGGTACCACATCAACTCATTTCAAAGAAGATGTCATTATGTATTCCCACAGGTTTGAAGTACGGTTTTCCTGAATAACAATCTCATTGAAATGAGATTTCGTTATTTTTCAGTGACTATCTTGATGGAAAATAATGTTGACTCAAAAAAATGGTCGACATAAACCCCAACCATTTTTTGAAATAGATGAAGGTAGATTAATTTCATACCATTATCACCCTTAAAATACAATAGAAAAAATATTGTATGAAAATGGATTGATTTTTTTTATCCCATGATATCCAAAAAAATATGAATCATTCAATACACTATACCATAATAGTATTTTCCCCTAAAATAAGACAAACGATTTTACAAAATGAAATATTTATATTTTTTAGATAATAATGGTTTCCCAAATTGCCTTATAACTAATACATTTCATCAAGTGAAACATGATAAAATTAATATTTTATTATTTTAAAAGTAATTTCTATATCCTATAATATATAAGATATGTAACATCAAGATTAAATAAATCACATAATATTATACATTAAATTTTACAATTATAACCTAGCCAGTAAATTGGATGGAATGATTATTATTAATAAATTTAGGAAAAGTATAATTGTAATAATTATTTTTAATTTATTAATTAATTCCTTATATATAATAACAAAAATTATTATAAATTAAAATTTATTTATAAAATACACATTTCTTCACAAAAGGGTTTTCATATATTTTGTGTGTAAATATTATAAATATATTTTGTTTGGAAATTCTAGAAAATAAATTTCATGCAATCAACTTAATTTTATAAATAGACACTTCTTGTTTTATTATTGGTTAAATTTTTAGATAATTTGGAAAATGATTCTTATTCTATGGATAATGAATAATACTGAATTTTATAAAAATATTATTTATTTTTAGTAATTTAATCTACTTAAAAGTACAGTTATTTATATAATGTAAAATAAATATTAATTTGTTATGTTCAATCACATTAATTTATAATGAATCAATTTTTTATGTATATTAGTTTAATTTTATCTTTTTGGTTTTAGAATGTGATTTTTTGGAAAACTATTTTAATGTACATAATGTTTCTCCTTTTTAATTAATTAAAATAAAACCTTATGGGGAATTTCTAAAATTAAATATATATTATATGAAATTAAATTTTTAATTTGATCCATTTAATAATTATTATCAAACATAGAGTTAATAATAAATCATTGTTTCCTTGAAATATATACATTTGAAAACCATTTATTTCCTAGAATCAAATTTTTTTTAGCTTTTTATAATTAGATGAAATTAATTTGCTAGAATTTAATACCTATTTGGAATGTTATAATTAAAATTAATTTTTTGGTCTGTTTTTATTATTCGTCATTAAAAATTTACCTTTGTAATAAAATATTAACAACAATATTGGCAATATAACAAAACATGATAATGTTAAAATGTCAATTTTTAAAATATCTAAATACTAAAAAAATAAATGGTTTATTGATTTATATGTAATATTTAAAAAACCCTATAAATGTTAATTATCAATACAATTCAATTTAATTAATTCCACCGAAATTTGGTTTGCAATTAAACTAAAAATAATTTTTATTTTAATTAACTAATGCCATCACTCCTAAAGTATACATACCACTTATCACCTCCCCCTTTCTCATCAAAATTATCGATTATCTACAAATGTATGAGAAACACTCTTCTCACAACTCTCCGCATGGATATGTAGTTCTATTCTTTCCTAAACTCTAATTCTTTGGTCCTTAAGGGATTCATCAAGGATGTGATATTCAAGAGTAAATTTTCACAGACCACCTCTCTGAATTTCATTTCATATTTTAATTTTTCCATAAATAATTAATCCATAATAGAATGATAACTATAAAATCATTTATATAAAATATATTTAAATGTTTAATGTAAAATATTATACTAGTACAATTTATTATCTGACCTTATTCAATGAAAAAAACCATTTTACAAATTATCATAGTTAACTATCTCCTTGAATAATGATTGTTAACATTCAATTACCACCATCAGAGATGTTTAAAAAACTATTATTATCAATAAATAGTATTTTTTTAATTATATTACTATATACTATAGGGTTTTTAACTAATATATTGATATAATATTAAATAAAATTTGACTGGTTCGTGATGGTTGGATAGATCACCAAAATAAACAATGAATTTATCATAACTATCTTTTCAAATGAATCATCTCTTGTAAGAAATAAAAATGATATATTGGAACATTTATACTTATTAATATTAATAAAATCCATTTTATTCCTATTATGAAGCATTGTTTCCATTTGACAATAAACTCCATAATTTTACACAAATGAGGTGACCATAATACAATGAAACGAACACCCATGAAAAAGTCAAAAATAATTAATCAATATTAATTAATGGATATTAACATTTCATAAAAGGATTATATATGGATCTATAAATATATATTGTTATTTAATAACTTAATAACATTTTATATTTTATTGCACATGATTTTTGAAGACATTTGAATAATTTTAACTTAAGGGAAGATAATTTTCAACCCAATTTCAATTTTTTTGATTAAACATAAACTAAATTTTCATGTTATTTCTAAGATTATGTGTGAAATTTTGATGACTCTAACCCTCACGGTCCATCCCTTTTCTGAATTCGGGATCCTTGGGGTGATGTCTCTGTAGTAGGACGTCATTTCGGCCCGAATGATTGGGGAGACCGATCGGCGTGACCGATCTGCGCAACCAAGCCTTGTCGGGTTTCTCTTCTATAATTTTTTTATCATCAAACACCTATTTTGGAATTTTTAATTTTTCAAGTTGTTCAAATACATTTATAATACCATAATTAATACACAAGAAATCATGATGGACCTCCTTAATTTGGAATTAAATAACAATTAATCTCGTCGTGTGTAACCACCCAACCACATGGGGAACCACGATCTAAATTTAAAGCCGTCCAAATACCCATATCTTGTAACAACAGGATCTTATCTATATATCATAGGGGAATTTATTCTTCATTCTTCATCCTCTTGGTTGGTTTCCTTTTCTTCTTAGTGCATTTGGAGTTCCCGACGTCCCTCCCCTGCATGTCGCGCTTTCCCCTTTTCATGGCATGTGGAGAATAACATCGATCTTTGATCAATCAATTAGGGATTTCCTTCACCTCTCCTTTCTGTGTATCATGTAGGGTGGGTACCCTTCTGTCTCTGTGGGAATTAATGAAACCATACTTAATTAATATAATGAGTGGACTTTTTAAGAATGACAGTGGTGTGATCAATGTTTCTTATATACTACTTTTATGTTGTATGTGTTGGGTATTGTGTGGGCATATGCTCACAGAAAATCATGGTTGTCTGTGGTCTTTACTTGTGCACTAATTAACCATTGTCTTCTATGATGATTACATGACTTAACCTGGAAATTGGTTAATCACTTAAACTCAGTTGGTTTAAAGGGATGTTCAGTAAAATAGGAATCTCTGTGTGACCACCCCGGTTAACAAAAAGATAGAAGAACTGGATGAATGATGTGCTTGAACCAGGATGTTTTCCACTCTATTTGGTGGTGGGTGTGTTTTTCTTCCTGGTGCATATGGGAAGATGTGAACTTTTATGGGATCCTCTATTGTGGCATGGTTGTTCGTACTGGATTGAAGCTGGGTGGTTGCTCTGTTGTGACACGAACTTGGGTGGAATCCTCTATCGTTGATAAATGGTGAGTTCTTGGTTTTGGGGACATGGGGCTATGTCTCTGGGTTTTCATTTTCTCCAGTACATCGAGGGATCTCACTTATCCCTTTTGTGAGGTTCTTCTTGTTTCCAGTACTTTGACGGATCTTACTTATCCCTTTTCTGTTGTGACATTGCT
The DNA here is from genome assembly GCA_963277665.1 of Viscum album. Taxonomy (NCBI): domain Eukaryota; kingdom Viridiplantae; phylum Streptophyta; class Magnoliopsida; order Santalales; family Viscaceae; genus Viscum; species Viscum album. The sequence goes on from OY728128.1 coordinate 69,835,770, forward strand.
AGAGAACCAGGTGTGAATACTTAAATTGTTGTTTGGTTGTTTATTTTTTTCCTATCTTGTGTTTCTGCCTGTTAGTTGCCCGGTAGAGGAAAATTCACCCTAGTTGGATCACTTGAACAGGAAAAAAAGAATGGTTTAGTGGGGAATTAGTTTTTGAATGAGTTGTGACTTGGTCGTGAGTGTCGTGGCTTCTTTTGTGAATGAATATAACAAGGGTGTTGTGCATAGGCTTGGGAACCCCTAGGTTGGGATTATTGTTTGTTACCCATACTTATATCTGTATCCTTTCTGTTTCTTATTCGTGCCCCACCCAAGTTGAGAACTTAGTGACGAACACCCCATTTCATGGGGAGGGTGTTTTTCCCAACACTCCTACGGCTGGCTAGTTATTAGCTCTTTTTCCCCCTTTCCTGAAAATCCCAAGACTCTTCTAGCAGGTTGTGATGGCTTAAAGTCCATTATTATCCCAAGAATCTTCGGTCAGGGTAGGTTTGGTGGTTGGCCGAGGAGTTTGCAGGGAGGTTGTCTCCCAAGTGTCTTCGAGATGAGGCCCTGGTGTCTTCGGGGGTGGCAGTAGTTGTTCTGACCCAGGTGTTTGCAGGTGTGATTATGTGTGGTGGTTATGGCCCAGGTGTCTGCGGGCGGGATGGTGGTTGTGGCCCAGGTGTGTGCGGGCGGGGATTGGTAGTGGTATTGTGGTGAGAATTCTGGGATTGGTTCAATGCGTAGGATGTCTTCAATAACTAGTGGGAATGTTACACGAGGTTCCCAAATATCGATGTGCTATTACTATATTTTACTTTCCTTGCGTTGTTTGGGGAGTGTGGATTGGTGAGTCTTGGGTGGATAGTTTTTTTCCTTACTAGGTGCTTTGGTTTTTCTATTCTCCTAGGGAATTAGAATGCCCCTGCACTTGTGCACCAGAGTCTCTGGTTTTCCCTACATAGTGTACTTGTATGCTCACCCTACGTATATAATACTGTTTTCAGGTTTCCAGGAGGACATCCGGGATCGTACGGGACCGTACTAGCTCGGATCTTGGGGAAGTTGGTGGTCATTTTTCATTTTACTAAGTACATTACCTTTTGATTTTTTGTGGCTTGTATCTTTAACTTTTGAACGTGAATATGGGAATGGTTTACTTTTGGATTTACCTTTACTTTCTGCTTCGGTATTGTTGGGGTTGTTATCTTATCTCTCGATCCTATAAAAATAAAAAGGGTAATGCCTTCCATTTTGTGTAAGATTCTATACCCTTGGTGCTGCTCTCTACTCCGGAAACTATTGAAGGTGGGTTTCTGGGGTCATTATCTCTCCTTCATCTTAAAGATGGAAGGGCCTGGCAATCTGCTAACCATTCCCTCCTTTTGGTGAAGGAAGGTCATGACAGAATGGTATCAATGGGAGGTTGAGAGATGGGATGGAGTCACGAGTTAGGAAAAGTGAGGATTGCATGGGGTGGTAGGCCAACAGTGTTGGGTGACCATGGTGGGTGAATTAGGCCATGGAAGACCAGCTAGGACATGGGATTTTGGGGCCCCCCCGTGATCTGATGCAAGGACCTTGGACATACCTAACGACCAAGTGAGGCTACACTGATTGGAGGGTAGAGACCCTAGGAATGGTAAATTACTCATAATGACTTGCGTTCTTATGTTTCATGGGTGTCCTGTGATTCAAATAAATAAAGGATTCTAATAAAATTTTAGAACAATATTCGACACTGCTCGGGCTTTGGCATTCCTTGTTTACCTTACAGCTATGGCACCTGGGAAGCGACCACGAGTAGTATGGTCGATCGAGGCCCAGGAGGTTAACTTGGATGATCGGCAAAGGACCGCACAAGAGGAGGAGAATGATCAGTGGCAGAAGACATTTCGCCTTTCAACGACAGACCCTCGGGAATAAAAAGTGCAGCACCTCAGATATGGAGATGAAGAGCTGGCTTGAGGAACTAGTGATAGATTTCGGCAAGATTCGGGTTTCCAATGGAGTACTGGGTTCCTCTGGCCATCAGTCAGATGCATGGAGTAGTGCGTCAGTGGTGGATGCTTTATCTTGGAGAGAAGATGGAAGCTGAGGTTGCATGGGATGACTTCGAGAAGGAGTTCTGAGTGGAATTCCTCTCTTCCAAGATAAAGGCAAAAAAGAGGCAGGAGCAACTCTCCCTCCGGTAGGGGAGTATGTTAGTGAGATATTTGGGGTTCAAGTTCACGGATATCCTTCTATTTTCTCCGATCCTCTTTCTGGATAAGGAGTCTCAGGTGAGACGTTTAGAGGAGGCACTCTGAACTCATATTCAGTACATTGTTACCCCCTTCACACTACCGACATACTTAGAGGTGCTGAAGAAGGATGAAGTGGTGGAGATGATGAAAATGATGGGAGGTGTTTTATGAGAGTGAATCCAGTTGGGTTCGTCAAAGGGGAAGGTCGTCAATAGCAGGCCTCCTGCATCAGGGCCTGCTAGGTTCCGACCAGCAGGGAGCAGGCCGCAACAGTTCCAGTTTCGGTCTCCCAGTCCTCACCCTTTCCCATCAGGCCTAGGACTGAGGTGCTTCGTCTATGGCAGATATGGGCATCTTCAAAACTAGTTCCCGGATAGTGTAAAGTACGGTGGGGTGGGTAGGTCCAGCACCCACCTCAGCAGCAGCAGTTCCAGGCTAAGCCCCTTTAGCAGCAGAAACAGGGGAAGCGGGATCCTGCTTGCCAAGTGTCGTCGTTGCAGGAGGTGGCTGACCTCATGGTGCTCCTCCGAGACCTCAACCCGGGCGTGGTCGAGGAGGTGGCCGATAGCCGAGAGGTAGAGGAGCTAGGCGTGGGCAGTTGCACGTTGTGGAGGCAGTAGTTCCAGCAGGGCCAGAGGTCATTCGAGGTACGATCATCTTGTTTAGTACCTTGCATATGCCTTGTTTAATACAAGAGCTTCACACTCCTTTGTTACACCCAGTCTGGCCCATGCTCTAGGCCTAGATGTTTATTGACTTCAAGTGCCCCTAGGGCCGAGCACACCAGTCGAAGGACAAACTGACTTCTTGTATGTTTGTCGAGGATGCAGACTGATGATAGGGCTACATCAGTCATTCAAGGATCTTTTACTATTGTAGATACATCCATACGATGTCATCCTAGGCATTGACTGCTTATTCCTTGTATGTGTATTCATTGACTGATTCCAAGGAAGGGTTTTATTTTTAGAAATGGGAAGCCGATAGGTGACTTTCATCGGTGATCGGAGTTTCCAGGGAAGAAGAAAGCGAGGGGAACCCCTCCTCTCCTTGCTGGTTGAGCAATCAGTGGAGTCGGTGGATTCATAGATGGTGGATGTTTTAGGGGTCGTCAGTGAGTTAATGGACGTATTCCTTGAAGAAGTGGTAACTCTTCCCCCACGATATGATTTTTAGTTTAGGATATACTTGAATCCTGGTGCTCATTCGATTTCGATGGCTCCCTATCAGATGGCACCGTCGGAGTTGCGGGAGTTGCGGATCCATATTGACGATCTGATGAAGAAGGGTTTTGTTCAGCCAAGTGCATCACCATGGGGTGCTTATGTTTTGTTTGCAAAGAAGGAGGATGAATGTATAAGTCTATGCATAGACTATAGGAGGCTGAATCAGGTGACGTTCAAGAATCGCTACCCTCTCCCAAGGATAGACGATCCCTTTGACTAGCTGAGGGGAGAGGGTTGGTTCTCGAAGATCGATATGTGGTCTGGATATCACCAAGTGATGGTGATGGAGGCAGACATCTCAAAGACTTCTGTTCGGTGTAGATATGGGCACATTGAGTTTATAGTCATGTCGTTTGGTGTTACGAACGCACTAGTTGGGTTCATGTGGATCATGAACTCCGTATTCTGGGAATATCAGGATAGGTTCATATTCATGTTTATTGACGACATCCAGATCTACTCACGATCGAAGGAGGATCACACAGAGCATCTAAGAACAGTTTTAATGGTCCTCCAACAGTAGCAACGATATGGGAAGTTGTCCAATTGTAAGTTCGGGATGCGAGAAGTGCATTTACATTGGAACGTTGTGTCCGAGCAGGGGATAGCAGTGGACCCATCGAAGGTCGAGACGGCTGTTTCTTTGGCATCACCCTAGAATGTGGCGGTGGTTCATAGTTTCCTTGGGATGGCAGGTTACTACCGGAGGTTCGTACCCAACATCTCCTGAGATGAGGAACCCTTGATAGCCTTGACCAAGAAGGACCAAGCTTTCTTATGGGACGAGCAGTGTGAGGCAGCCTTTAGCAATCTGACGGAGTAGTTGGTTAGTTCCCCTGTGCTGAGGTTGCCGGAAGAAGGGGAAACATATGAGGTGTTCCGTGATGCTTTAGGGCAAGGCCTCAAGTGTGTTCTGATGCAGCGGCAAGGGGTGATCTCTTATGGGTCTAGGAAGTTACATCCTAATGAGCGTAACTATGCCACCCATGATCTGGAGCTTGCGGAAGTCGTGTTTGCACTAATGTTGTGGTGGCGCTACCTCGTTGGGGAGCGCTTCGTGGTCTTCACCGACCACAAGAGCATGAAGTATGTCTTCTCCCTGTAGGACCTGAACTTACGATAGTGAAGAATCATGTAATTCCATCAAGACAATGAATTCGAGATTTCCTACACCTCGAGAAAGGGGAATGTAGTGGTTGATGCTTTTACCAGGAAGTTGCGGAAGGATGGAGTCCGAGAGTTAGCAGATACATGGAAGGCGATGGAGGAGTTGGCTTCCCTGAAACTGGATGATAGGGTGGAAGGTGGTAGAGGATTCATGTTTCATATGATAGTGAAATATTATCTGTTGTGGTAGGTAGAGGAGTTCCAATGGGGAGACTCAGAAAGCAATGTGATGCGTGACCGGGTTGACCATGGAAATGCTTCAGAAGGGTGGACGGAGGATCTTCAGAACCAGATTCTTTTCCAAGGAAATCTATCTGTTCCCGAGGAAATGTGTTGAAAAGTTCTTAGTGAGTTCCACAACTCACCCCTAACAGTGCACCTGAGAGTTTCCAATATATACCAGGGTATGAGAAGACAGTTTTGGTGGCCCAGGATGAAACGGGCCATCGGAGGGTTAGTAGCAATGTACCTCGTGTGTCAGCAGGTGAAGGCTGAACACCTTGTTTCAGGAGGTCTGACGCAGTCTCTAAATTTCCCCGAGTGGAAGTGGGAGGACATCTCGATGGACTTCTTCATGGGAAGACCCAAGGTTCAAGGGGGATGCGACGCTATCTGGGTAGTGGTGGAACAGTTGACGAAATATGACCACGTTCTGGCAATCAAGGAGTCGGGTGTCATGGATGCATTAGCACAAAGGTACATGGATGAGGTGGTGTGGTTACATGGAGTTTTGTGATCCATAGTCTCTGATAGGAATATGCAGTTTACCTTACAAGTCTGGAGGGTATTGTAGAATGCTTTTGGAACCTAGCTATGTCTTAGCACTACTTTTCATCCCTAGACAGATGGACAGATAGAGCGCATCATCCAGACGTTGGAGGACATGCTATGGGCATGTATTCTGGATCTTTGGGGATAATGGGTGTGACACTTTCCTCTGGTAGAGTTTTCCTACAATAATAGCTAGCACTCTACCATTGGAATGGCTCTGTTCGAAGCCTTGTACTGGAGGCCATGTCGCTCACCCTTGTGCTAGACTGAGGTTAGGGAATCGAGTGTTCTTGGCCCAGAATAAGTGAAGAGCACGACAGAGAAGGTTCAGATTATAAGGGAAAGGATGAAGGTGGCACAAGACTGACGGAAGTCATATGCTGATAATAGGAGAAGACCCTTAGAGTTTGGGGTCGGGGACTACGTGTTCTTGAAGGTATTACCTCATCGTGGACAACGGAGGATTGGTAGCAGGAGGAAGCTCTCTCCCAGATTCATCGAACCCTTCAAAGTGTTGCGGCAGGTCAGAGAATTGTCTTATCATCTAGCGTTACCACCGCCGCTACTGACGATATATGTCGTCTTCCATGTGTCCCATCTCCATTTGTATCTGCATGACGATGTACATGTCCTGTAATGGGGAGAGCTAGATATTGAAGGCAATGCAACGTTCATGGAGTAACCAGTGATGATCAATGATGGTGAGGAGAAAGTGCTTCGTGGACGAACCGTTCCTTTGGTTCGTGTGTTGTGGAGGCATGGTGGGCTTGAGGAAAGTACCTCGGAGTGGGAAGCCCGGATGCGTACCCAGTACCCAGAGTTGTTTTGAGTTTTATGTTGTTCTATTTTTTACTTTTTGTGATGGAACACTTTACCTTGTTAACTATAGAATGTGTGGTTTTCCTTTTCTGTGGATTTGTGTGATGTATCCTGAGATGTGGGGAGGGGAGGACCTAATCCCTAGTTAAGACGCATTATAGTGGATGCGCCAAAACCCGTGCGGGTGAGTCAGAGCCACCCAAAGTGGATAGTATCTTAACATGGAGGAATGGAAACCCATCACCACATGACAAGATGGTTTAATCTTTTCTTTTACAGTGATCGTAACTGCTTGGGTTCACTCTTGAGAGGTATCTTCCGGGGCAGTTGATTGGCCCTCCTCCTTTATTTATGTCTGGTTTTAAATTATCGAGGGCGAGAATGATTTGAGAGTTATATGATGTGATGACTCGGACCCTCATGGTCCATCCCTTTTCCGAATTCTATATCCTAGGGGTGACGTCTCAGTAGTAAGATGTCATTTCAGCGTGACCAATCGGGGTGACCGATCGGCCTGACCGATCGGTGTCACCCAGCCTTGTCGGCTTTTTCTTCTACAGTTTTTTCCCAAAACACCTATTTTGGACTTTTTTAAATTTTCAAGTTGTTCAAAGACATTTAAAATTCCATTATTAATACCCAAGAAATATCGAGGCACCACCTCAATGGATAATTAAATAACAATTAACCCCATCATGTGTAACCACCCAACTGTGTGGGGAACCACGATCGGAATTCAAAGCCATTCAAATCCCCATATCCCATAACAACGGTATCTTATCTTTATATCGCACAATATTTCTTCGTCATTATTATTCCTCTTGGATAGCTTCCTTTTATTCTTATTTCATTTGGAGTTCCTGACGTCCCTCTCATATAAGTCGTGCCTTCCCCTATTCTTGGCGTGTAGAGAAGAACATTGATCTTTGATCAATCAAGTAGGGTTTTCCTTCATCTCTCCTTTCTGTGTATCATGCGGGGTGGGTACGCTTTTTTCTCTATTGTAATTGATGAAACCAAACATAATGATGATAATGAATGGAATTTTAAATAATAAAGGGGGTGTGCTCGAAGTTTCTATTGTAATACTTTTTTGTTGTATGTGTTGTGTATTGTGTGGGCCTATGATCACTAAAAATCATGGTCAATGGTGGTCATTCCTTGCGAACTAATGAACCTTTGTCTTCTATGATGATTAAAAGACTAAACATAGAAAATGATTAACCACGTAAACTCATTTGGTTTAAATTTATGTTCAGTAAAACAAGAATCTCCTTTTGACCACCCTAGTTTACAAACAGAATGAAGAACGTAATGAATTATGTCCATAAAACTGGAAGTTTTCCACTCTATTGGTTCGTGGGTGTGTTATTCTACCTAGTGCTTATGGGAAGATGTGAATGGGGACAGGATCCTCTATTGTGGCACAATTTTTTTTTTTGAATTAGAAGCTAGGTGGTTGCTCTGCTGTGACATGAACTCAGGTGGAATCCACTATCGTTGAGAAATTGTGGGTTCCTGGTTTTGGGGACATGGGGTTGTGTCTCGGGGTTTTCCTTGTCTCCAGTACTTTGAGGGATCTCACTTATCCATTTTTTGAGGTTTTCAATGTTTACAGTACTTTGAGGGATCTCACTTATCCCTTTTTTGTTGTGACTTTATAAGAGAACCGGCTGTGAATGATTAGATTGATGTTTGGCTGTTTCCTTTTTTCTTGGCTTTTGTTTATGCCTTTTAGTTTCATGATAGTGTAGAATTCACCCTAATGGATATCTTGAACATGAAAACAAGAATGGTTGAGTGGGGAATTATATTGGGAATGAGTTGTGACTTGGTCGTGAGTGTTGGGGCTTCTTTTCTGAATGAATAGTAACAGGGGTGTTATGCTTAAGTTTTGGAAACCCTAGGTTGGGATGTGTGTTTTTTACCTATACTTATATATGTAGCCTTTATGTTTCTTATTTTCACCCCACCCAATTTGATCACTTTGTGCCGAACACCCCATTTCATAGGGATGGTGTTTTTCCCAACACTCTTATGAATTACTAATTATTAGCTCCATTTATGCTCCCTTTCATGAATAGCCCATGACCCTTCAGGTAGGCTGTGATGGCATAAAGTCAATTATTATCCCAATAATCTTTGGGCAGGGTAGTGGTGTTGGTTGGTCGGCCTAGGTGTTTGCGGGAAGGTTGTTTCCCAAGTGTTTTCGGGATGAGGCATAGGTTTCTTCGGGCATGGCAGTAGTTGTTCATACCTAGGTGTTTGTGGGTGTGGTTACGCGTGGTGGTTCTGGCCCAGGTGTCTGCAGGCAGGATGGTGGTTGTGGCCCAGGTGTTTGCGGGTGGGGTTTGGTAGTGGGACTGCAGTGAGGTTATGTCCCAGTTGTGTGAGGATGGGGTTTGGTAGTGAGACTACGGTGAGAATGGTGGGATTGGTTCATTGCGTATTCCGTCTTCAATAACCATTGGAAAGTGGTGTGGGGTACCCAAATATCGATGTGTCATTACTATATTTTACTTTCCTTGCGTTATTTGGAGAGTATGCCTTTGTGAGACTTGGGTGGATAGTTTTTTTCCATTGCTAGGTTCTTTGGTTTTTATTTTCACATAGTTCATTAGAATGCCTCTCCACATGTGCACGAGAGTCACTAGTTTCCCTACTAAGTGTACTTGTTTTCTCACCCTACGTATATAAAATTGTTTTTAGGTTTCTAGGAGGGCTTTATAGATCATGCAGGACCATACTATCTCCAACCTTGGGGCAGTTGCTGGTCATTTTCCTTTTTCTTCTTACATAACCTTTGGAGTTTTTGTGGCTTGTATATTTTACTTTTGAACATGCATATGGGAATGGTTTACTTTTTTCATTACCTTTACTTTCAACATAGGTATTGTTGGGGTTTCTATATTATCACTTCATTCTATAAAAATAAAAAGGGTAATTCCTTCCATTTTGTTTGAGATTCTATACCCTTGGTGCTGGTTACCACTCTGGGACCTATTGAAGTCAGTTTTTAGGGGTTAGTATCTCTCCTTCATCTTAAAGAAGGATGGTCCTGGAAATCTAATGACCCATCCCTCTTTTTGGTGAAGTCGGGTCATGTAAAAATTCCGTTTTTATTATTGTGATGTATATCCTTTTTTTAAACATATTTATAATGGATACACATTATTGAATCATTTTCTTAAAACTCTCATCAATTATATGATATTTCATAATGACATTTTTATAAAAAACATCATTTAATGTTTCATTTTAAAGATTTAAAAATTAGTTTTTTCATAAATAGAATAAAAGTAACACCGAAATTTCATAACACCATAATATTTTTAATCATTATTTAATTGATTATATGGTTATATTATGGGAAATGTTTTTGAATTTTACATTCATTGTATTTCAAAATAAGTGAATTAAAAATTGAAAGACAATTTTAATGTAAGAGTATTTTTTAATGTAATAGTTCAAGATTTATATTCATTTAATGGATTATGAGAGTTTCATGTGATGATGTGTAGTTACTTAATAGACAAATTATGGGTTTTTATGTGATAATCTAGGTACATGTGGTTATTTTATTAACTAATTTTTAGTATTTTTGTGATAATTCATGAAACAATGTTTACATTGTGACCTCAAAAGAATTGTGTACTACAACATTAAATGACAAAAATATTTGTCACTATATTTTTATTAGTCATATGAAAATATATTCCCAATTTTAATTACTATACCAATAAATTATTATTTTTGAATTTTCCTGAAAATTTATTTTTTTTGAATTGGAAATATAATGAAAATTTTGAAATGATGATTACTTTTTCGTGGTAACAAGCTCAATTTTTAAGAAAATTAATTTTATTGGTATTCACTAGACAAATAGTTTCATTTATTTTATATCCCTTACAATGATTTTTTTCTTATCTAATATTATAAAATTTATATCACATAGTTTATGGAAGAATTATGAAATTTATTAGATCAAGGTTAAAATTGTGAATATTTTCCTGGATGAGAAACCATGTTTTAATTTGAGAAAAAAATTTTATAGATAAAATGGATACTGAATACAAATTTGAACATGTAATTTATGTTTTTATGATGTATTATTTTTAACTAATTCTCAAAATCACTAAATATATAATATCTTCATGATTTTAATAATGTGAATTCTATTTTAAAATCACAATAATATGTAATGTTTGAAGCTTATCCCTTACAGTTAGTATCAGTGTAGGCTTTAGAAAAAATTATAGATTTCTATGTATCCATTTAGGTTTTTCATGTGGTATAGATATCATTATTAGTTTATATATTTATGGATGAAAATAATTTCAATGCCTTAGACAACCAATTAGTTAAATAATGTTATGGATTTCTAGGATATTGATTAAATTTTTGGTTATTTGATTTATATATGTAATTTATTTTGGTATAAATGATTTAATGATAAGTATACTATAGTGTTTCCAAGGGTATTCTCTTTAAAATGAATATTTCAATATTAATAGTATATAATTCATTGCATGTTTTAATGATTTTTTTACAAAATTAAGAATCATTTATCAACAAGGAAGAAAGTGATATTTCATAACCTTCTTATTCCATCATAGTGATTTTATTATCACTATTTCGGAAAATAACTTTAAAATAATTTTTATATCATTTTCACTCATTACACCACATACAATAATGTTTTTTTATTATCTAACACCTTTTAAATTCTCCAATAATTTTACGGGTCATGGTAAATTTTTCATTTTATTTCAGAATAACAATATTACCAACTCGCAATAAAATAGTAATAAAATAATGGACATGAACATTTATTTTCTAGATGTTGGGAATCATGTAATAAGAAAAAGTGGACATAAATGACATCATGAGGTCTTTATTTATGGTAATAATTATTTTGTTATATTCAATGTATACCACATTTTTACGGTTGACATTAACAAATCAAATATACATATATATATATAATAGCGTTAACTATAGAAATGAGAAATTAAAAAATGTGGGGATTATTGGTGGATAATGGTTTTGGAATTAAGTTAACAAAATTTTGTGTTTAGTTATTGAGTATTGAAATTTAATATATAGTGGTATTTTTTTTAATATTATAGGGATCATGGAACAACTATGGATTTCTATATAGTATTTTTTTTCATAAGTTTGGAAAGATATGTTAGATAGAATCGATACGATTGAAATGTTTTGAAATGTTTATAATTTTTAATTTACATGTAATCAATAATTTTATGATACGAAAAATGTTTTTGAGAAGAATTTACAATACATTTTGTGAAAAAATTATTGTTATTCTAATTATTTTGGGTATATATGAACTCTAATTTTGAGTTATTTATGGGTTCATAAATATTTGTTATAAAAATAGGAAGGTATGAAATAACCCAAGAGATTAAATATATTATGGTTATTTTTAGGATGATTCTAACTTCTATATAATATTATATGGTATATAATAATATAGTTTATGAAAAGGAAATTGCACAGACTATGTGAGAATGCCTCACATCTAGCGGGGCTACATGGATCTAACACAAAACCTAATAAAAATAAGTCATATCTCCTCTTAATAGAATACATGATGTCACAGTTAGTATAATATTATTCATATTAGTTAATCTAGTTAATTGATGATAAATAAGATTCTTTGGGAATATATTTTTTTAAATTTAGATATCAAATGTTTCGTAAATTCAATTTAATGATTAAGTGATTAATTTTATTTCACAAGATGATCAAAATTTTTGGAACCATAAATTATTAACGTAAATATAATAATATGTGATTTTATTTAATAAATAATATCAGAATTATATTTTTAAAAAATATATAATTTATAGTTATATATGTTATTTATGAAAAGTATTCATATATAATTGATATTATGGGATTATAGAAATTACATATTTAAATGAGACATTATGTGAAAATGATATAGTTTGAATATAAATATTAAATATATACAAGATGACTATGTTAACTAATCCTTTTAATATTTTTAGTTACAATATTATTTTATAATTTTGTTTAAATTTTTTTATATATTTATTATTTCAACAATAAATATTGATCTTTATATAATACAGATGCATTTATGAAATTATTATTATTTATTTATAAGAAGGATTACTAATTAGGGTTAAAAATAAAATATTTTTCAAAAAAAATCATTAAATCATAATAATAGTAGGAATTTATTGTTTTGATTTTTTGATTTTATATATACATAAGATGATTCTAATGGTTCTGGTATGAATAATTCATCATGAATTGTCTAAACATGGAGAAAACATGAAGATAAAATGTTACTGTTCATGTTATTTTCTTTGATGAAATTATTATTTTATGTAGTAAAATAAAATATCATTTATAAAAAATATTTTGATCACAACAAAAATGTTACTCCATTACTTTTGTCAGTGAACATTGAATGTAACACCCCGAGATTTTATGAATTTTTTTTTAATTTCATTAATGTCTTGTGTTGTACGCTACAACAAAATGAGCTTGCACAACACTCATCCCTGACTTGCCTTGCATTACACGCAATCAAGACATTCCTCGATATCGTGTGTAGTACGCAATACCGAGTTTCACTAAACGAGATATTATTATAATATTATTATGAACTAGCCGTTATGAATAGTAATAACCAAATTTTGAAATTTTGTAAATTTTATTTTTCAAAATGGACTTCATTTTTGGATTCTGAATATCGAAATTAGCTTAGGGTGAAATTTTGGTACTTTTCGGATAACTTTCATATTCTGATGAATAGTGAAAATCATTAAATTTCAATAAAAACAACAATTTTAATCGAAATAATTAATAGTGATAATTTATTAATTTGAGTGGTTTTAAAGTATATTTATAATATATTTTTACAATTTAATACAATGTTATTCATTGGATATAATTTCACATTTAAACCAGACATAAACAAGTGTCAATCTTTTGATAGTTATTATCTCTTAAAAACATGCTATTTGTCTTGACGACGAGAAATAATTTTTAAATTAGTTAATGTAACTAATATGTTTTGAATTTGGTAAAATAAAAATCATTTTTTAATTCATAATATCAAAAATAGCTTAGGCCTAATTTTTGGTATTTTTCTGGAAACTTTCATTTTTTGATGAATAGTGAAACCACTAAGTGGTAGTTAAAATATTGAATTTTTTCATAAAACATAATTTTACCACTTCTGTGAGTGGAATTTAAAAAATCCGAGAGACACAGTTAATATCAAGGACTAAAATGTGGTTCAATGAGATGAAAATAATTTTTGGTGAATAGTAACTTTTTACTTTTTTTACCATGGTTAAAAGTAAATAGGGTAGTTACGGATAAAAATGATATTATTATTATCCTAAAAAATGTCCTAATTCTATTGGATAAGTATAATTCGACCAAAAACAACCTTAGGAATAATATATGACCATTTATACCCACTTGGATTAGATTAGGACATTTATTATCAATTTATTTAAAGAAGTGTTAAAATAGTTAAAATCAACATTTATTAACTGACGAATTTTTAATATAGGGTTATAAATAAGAAAAATTCGACTATAAATATTAATTAGAAAGATAAAATGATTTCCTACATAATGGTATTTTATTCATAATTTTTAGACATTAAATAATTTAATTTATTTATGACACAAAGATGATTTAGTAATTGTCTTATAAATGAAATATTGACATAATTGATGTTATAAATACCCAAATAAATGTAATTTGAGACTTTTTATGAATTACACTAATTTTATAGGTTAATATGAAATGTTAGTATTTATTTAATTAACTTTTTTCGAACTAATCATTCTGTTATGTTTTTCAAAAAAATCAATTACTAAATAGTGTCAAAATTGATATATAATAGTTTTTAAATAAATTTTATATTATTAATAGTTATTTTATTCCTAAAAATCTAAGGTTCTGACAAATGACTTAGATAAGGATATATATATTAATAATAAACAACTTGGGGTTCGTTTGTCTTCTTATAGTAAGTTTATTAACCTTATAGTGTAAGAACACAAAAAGACACGGTAAAAGTAAAATTATCTAACTTAAAGTGAAATCTAAATGACAAGGTTAAAATAGTAAACTAAACTTATCCAAATTCTATTGGAAGATAGGATTTCGACACATCCCCACCTTATCTTGGAAATAAATCAATTTGGAGCTATTTAAAACCGAATATGGCTTTATAATAAAATAATATTTTTTGTTTTACCAAAGGTACCCCTCTCCTCCCTTATAAAAGGGCACCTCCTCCCTCTCTTCCTCACACCACTTTGAGCCTTTAATCTCGGCCATCCCCAGAAAAATTCTCTTCTCCACTTCCCTAGAAACATCTTAGAGGTCCTGGTCCTCTTCAAAGACCAATTTTAGTGCCCTAAGAGAAGGACTCAAAGAGGCGCTTCAAAGAAGAGGTAATGTCCGTTACCGATTCTTTCAACTTTATTTCTTCTTCCACTTCTTCTTATCAGGTTGTTTCGTTATGAAGTAATAACATCAGTATCACTCATATACTGATATGTTATTATATGTATGAAACAACCCTATTTCACCATCTATCCATCCTACGGAAAATGAAATCACCGCGCGTGCGTACGTACGGAATACCGTCTCCACGCCGTGGTGTAATCTATTTTCCACAACCACCTTACTTGGATGGGTATAATGGTGTACATAATAACTATATATGATTATTGTAAAGTGATATTGATTCTGAAATAGTATACATACACTCCAATACAATTCCATGATCATGAGAATGATATCATCACTTGTGCGTACGTACGGACTACCGTCTCCACGACGCGATGAGATTCATTCTCCACGTTAACCATTCATGAATGTTTATAAAGCATATATAATAAGTAATCATAAAATATATGACATAATAATTCTACCGGATATATATATATATATATATGTATATATTTATTTCATCTACTGAATTCCATTCAACTCAATAAGGAAATGAAAACAGCATTCATGTGTACGTACGCCCTAGCGTCTCCATGAACATTGTATTTCTTTCCATTTATTGATCTATTATATATATGTATATTCTGAATATATATTATATATAAATGATGTTTTATATTCTGGAATTATGTAATCATGATCTATGTAATCATGTGAATAATTACAAGTCAAAACACGGACGACAAATGAAACGATTTTACCCAAAACACTCTTTAACATGGAATTTTCAAAAGAACGGGTAATATAAAGTCATAAGTGAACCATATATGATATAATAACAATTAACATGATTATTTAATAAGTCAATGACATTATTTAAATCATTATATATGAGGTTTGGATACGTACAAAGCATATCGGACCTAAGGTAAGGGATAATTTATCAATCTCATTTTTAAAAGAGATTGTTTATTTGTATGTATTTACTGGGGTTATCTTTATCATCCAAGCCCATGTTTTATAAAAATGGTTTCATGTATGTTTAAAGTCCCTTTTACCCATTTTTTACTTTTACAACATGGTATGTAAGGAATATTTCTTTTTTTTACGTTATGAGGTACTTATTGACTTTTCTGGAAAAAGTATGAGAAGAATGTTTTTTTAACGTATACGGCATGAAAGGATTTTTACGGTTTTATAAAGCCATATTTTCATGAAGCTTCCTCCAAAAGATTTAATGACTATTTTTTAAAAAATACTTTTCTTTTAAAATTTCATGACGTTTTTTGAAAAGTAAATGATTTTGAAAAAGAAAGGATATTTTCCTCCAGAATTCATTTCAAGTGTTTTATCAAAACCATTTTCCATGTAAGATGACATTATTTAATATGTGTATGTTTTAGGTATAAAGCCTCTATTATTTACATGGTTTCACTTTTCTCATTATGAAATGATATCCATTTCTTTTATATGGATTATGTGATGATGGGATGATGTTTATGAAACCCATTTTATTTGTTGGGTTATTATTAATTATGTAAGTTTATTTTGTGGCACAAGTAAGAATGATTTCATTATGAGATGGGTGGGACCTATATCTCCCTCCAATTCATTGGGTAAATATTTATATCTCATGAGATAGACATGGCTGGAATGTCAAGTTAAACCGGTTTAGTAATATAGGACTGGACCGAGGAGTGAACTCGATTCAGAAAGGGACTTTGTCCACTAAGATGATCTTGGCAGCAATTCCTTCGCTACTATGGAAATCATAACATGTTCTTAATGGTTGCCACAATTACATGTTTTATTCCCATTCTATTTTATTGTTATTGATGTTCCTTTATGATATATGCATTACGTACTTCCAAGATTTATGTCTTTTCTCAAGGTTTAAATGTTTAGATTTCATGTTGAAGTTTTTTCTTTCAAATGTTTATGGATTGTTTTATGTTCTCTATGTTTTCCCTTACTGGGCATTTGAGCTCACCCTTTTTATGTTTTATTTTCCCCAATAAATAAAGAAAGGATTTAGGTAAGGATATAAAAAGGGGAAGATCGTTATGGGAGATGTTTAAGATCATTCAACATGATTAGTTGTTTATATTCCGAGTTTCCAAAGCCACTAAACTATTACGATCCTTGTGTGTCTTTTTTTGTTATGTATTAAGTATTCCGCAAAAGTAATGTAATATCCATGTACTTCAAGCTTCGGGTCTCTACAGTTGGTATCAGAGGAATGGTTTAGTCAACCTTTGGAAACTAGGATGCGAGAACTTTAGTGAGATCCCTAGAGATATTTCTAATGTATGTCTAGGGATGTCCCTAAGGTTAAGTATAAGTATAGGTTATAGCACTAGAATTACGGTTACCCAAGATGTTAGATATTGAAGGTACTCCCCCTTTATTATATTGTTTTCCCTAGCGTGTTTTTTTCCTCTCACACTATTCTTTTTGGGTTTTAGACGATGGCTGGAACCCGAAGGAACCGTGTTGATCAATGTAATGGACAATGCAATGATTGTCCTCCTGAACAAACAAATGTTATGGGAGATAGAGTGAAAAATCTTATTGCTATACTTACACAAACTATGAATCATTTTGGAGTTCCAAATGAGCATAGAAGGGAACAATATTCTATTGAGTCCTTCATGAGGCAACATCCACCTTCTTTCAGTGGGTCTTCTGATCCACTTTTTGTTGAACAATGGATCAGTACCACTGAAAAGACATTTTCAGTTCTTCAATGTTCTGAACATGATAAAGTCATCTTAGCAGTGTATAATTTGGAAGGTGATGCTGATCAATGGTGGAATATTATCAAGAATATGAGGCCAAGAGACGAAATTGAGTCCGTGGAATGGGATGAGTTCAAGAACTTATTTTTCAATAAGTACTTCCCTCGTATTCTTCGAACAATGATGGGGAAGGAGTTTCTTGAACTAAAGAAAAAGGAGGATGAATCAGTTGTTATATACGAAGCGAATTTTACAAGGCCTGCAAGGTATGCATCTGGCTTTATCATCCAACCTGAAAGTAAAGTTGATCAATTCTTCAGTGGCTTAAAACCAAATCTTCAAAGGGCATTAGCTATAAGAGACTTCAGTAGCTATGAAGAAATTGTGCGCTGTGCTATTAAGGAAGAAATGGAAGTTGGTGTTACATATCCATCTCATGGTTTTGACAAGAAACGAAAGATGGAGTTCAAGTAGAAATCTCAGAATAATGATGAAAAGAAGATGAATGTTTTTTTATGCTCAAAGTGTGGAAGGAAGCTTGGTGGAGATTGTCTTAAAGGGACTAGAAAATTTTTTATGTGTGGAAAAGTAGGTCATCGAGTAGCTGAATGTCGAAGTAATGGAAAAGGGGTTTCTAATGATGTGAATAAAGAAAAGACTGCAGAGAACTCACCACCAACACTTCAATGCTTCAAGTGCAAGGAAATGGGGCATTATGCTAATAAATGACCTAATCCAAGGGTTAGTGATGATCGAAATGAGAAACCACTTAAGGAAAAGGACAAAGGGAAGTCACATGCGATCACTATTGGAGATGTTGAATATGACAACAATGTGGTGGAATGATTAAGTGTTTATGTAATGGGATTCCAAAATAATGTTGTATATAGTATCGTGGAATATTAGAATATTTATGTATTGTTCTATTGTGGTTTTCAGTAATTTTATGGTACCTATAACCATAGAAAGTGATTGAGATATTTTTGGAAAAAATATGATATGAACATGATTATGGTAAAAATAGAAAATGAAATGTTTTACACTATTCATGAGCTCATGACTGATATAAGGAAATAGTTATATCATGGTTCGAGGTTTTGGTATGTGAAAATAGTTAGATTTTGACAGCACTCATGTTTTCACTAAGATTCAATGGGTATTTATTTTTTTCAAGAGAATACATGATTAAGGCCTTCGAATGTTTCGAATGTGACCAACAAGACATATCTCATGATATATGGGGATCAACGATGGTATTAACATGCTAGTTGTATGAACTCTTTGGTAATATTTTTCACTATAATATGAGATATTGGACAACATTATTTTGGATAAACCTAAAGATTGGAATTGATTATGTTGGACATAAGCTAGTAATGTTTAAGGATAGAAGTTTTTTTTCATTATTATTTATGGGATGTTATAGTAATGTAGTTTTAGAAAAAGGACAACCTGCAGGATGGGCGAAAGCCCATCGCCCCGGACAAGGTTGTGGGAATCGAACCCACAACCGAAGTGTGACTGACCTTTATCACCTACCACTGGCCTACATGAAGTCCCTGGTTTGTAGAAACTAGTTTTATTTTATTACGCGGTATTATATATGAATTATAAGTTCATTATTGGAATCGTATACGATTAATCTCACTGTAGATGGACTTATGTATTTTTTTGATAACTTTTCTAAACTTTTGTTTGAGACAGATGGAATGACCCATCATTCTACCACATGATCTTCTAACACTTCACGAATGAAAAATTCAACTTCATTTCATTAATAGATGAAGTAGAAATTGTCCAATGAACGACCAACGGTGACACTAGACCAAAATCACGAAAGTATTTCTCCTAATTCCAATTTCATCAACTTTAGGGAAATGATCTTGAAAACCAAAAATGTTGTCCTAGTTCTCTTATATCCGATAAATCATATGGTACATTAGATCATCGCAAATCTATGGCTTTGTGATTGTTGGCTATTTCATAGCCATGTTCTCTACAACTCACCATCAGAACTTGATGGTTAGATTTTTCTTCCATATCCATATTATCACCTATGTTCTCCTATGTGGAAACCCAGTGATGAGTTAATTTGGGTAACTATTACATTTCAAACATTAGTTTTTAAAGCCAAGTATTGGTATTACATTTTATGATGTGGGTTTCAATTAATGAAACTTTCGAGTAGTAAACCATTTATAACCTCAACGAATTTCGAGGGCGAAATTCATTTTAAGGGGGGTAGAATGTTAAACCTAGAGATTTTATGAAAATATTTCTTTTAATTTCATTAATGTCTTGTGTAGTATGCTACACCAAAATGAGCTTGCATAACACTCATCCCTGACATTCCTTGCATTACATGCAATCGCGACCTTCCTCGACAGAGTGTGTACTACGCAATACCGAGTTTCACTAAACGAGATATTATTATAATATTATTATGAACTAGCCGTTATGAATAGTAATAACAACATTTTGAAATTTTGTAAATTTTATTTTTCAAAATGGACTTCATTTTTGGATTCGGAATATCGAAATTAGCTTAGGGTGAAATTTTGGTACTTTTCAGATAACTTTCATATTCTGCTGAATAGTGTAAATCATAAAATTTTAATTAAAAACAACTTTTCTTATCTAAATAATTAATAGTGATAAATTATTAATTTGAGTGGTTTTAAAGAATATTTAGAATATATTTTTACAATTTAATACAATGTTTTTCATTGGATTTAATTTCACATTTAAACCAGACAAAAACAAGTGTCAATCTTTTGATAGTTATTATCTCTTAAAACACGCTATTTTTCTTGACGACGGGAATTAATTTTTAAAATAGTTAATATCACTGATATGTCTTTAATTTGGTAAAATAAAAATCATTTTTGAATTCATAATATCAAATATAGGTTAGGCCTAATTTTTGGTATTTTTTTGGAAACTTTCAATTTTTGATGAATAGTGAAACCACTAAGTGGTAGTTAAAAAATTGAATTTTTTCATAAAACTTAATTTTATTTCTTCTGTGAGTGGAATTTCTAAAATCCGAGAGACAAGGTTAATATCAAGGAATAAAATTTGGTTCAATGAGATGAAAATAATTTTTGGTGAATAGTAAATTTTTACTTTTTTTTCCTTTGGTTAAAAGTAAATAGGGTAGTTAAGGGTAAAAATGATATTATTATTACCCTAACACATGTCCTAATTCTATTGGATAAGTTTAATTCGACCAAAAACAACCTTAGGAATAAAATATGACCATTTAGGCCCACTTGTATTAGAATAGGACATTCATTATCAATTTATTTAAAGAAGGGTAAAATAGTTAAAATCAATGTTTAATAACTAAATAATTTTTAATATAGGGTTATAAATAAGATAAATTCGACTATAAATATTAATTAGAAATATAAAAATATTTTCTACGTAATGGTAGTTTATTTATAATTTTTAGACATTATATAATTTAATTTATATATGACACAAAGATGATGCAGTAATTGTCTTATTAATGAAATATTTACATAATTGATGTTATAAATACCCAAATAAAAGTAATTTGAGACTTTTTATGAATTAAACTAATTTTATAGGTTAATATGACATGTTATTATTGATTTAATAAACTTTTATAGAACTAATAATTCTTTTATGTTTTTCACAAAAATCAATTACTAAATATTGTCAAAATTGACATAAAATAGTTTTAAATAATATATTATATTATTAATTGTTATTTTATTCCTAAAAATCTAAGGATCAGACAAATTACTAAGATAAGGATATATATATATTAATAATAAGAATCTTGGGGTTCGATTGGCTTCTTACAGTAAGTTTATTAACCTTATAGTGTAAGAACACAAAAAGACATGGTAAAAGTAAAATTATCTAACTTAAAGTTAAATCTAAATGATAAGGTTAAAATAGTAAACTAAACTTGTCCAAATTCTATTGGATGAGAGGATTTTGACCCATTACCCACCTTAGAATCGAAATAAATCAATTTGGAGCTATTTAAAACCGAATATGGCTTTATAATAATATAATATTTCTAGTTTTTCAAAAGGTACCCCTCTCCTCCCTTATAAAAGGGCACCTCTTCCATCTCTTCCTCACACCACATTGAGCCTTTAAACTCAGAAAACCCCTACCAAATTCTCTTCTCCACTTCCCTAGAAATATCCTAGAGGTCATGGTCTTCTTCAAAGACCAAATTTATTTCCCTAAGAAGAGGACTCAAAGAGGCGCTTCAAAGAAGAGGTAATGTCCGTTAACAATTCTTTCGACTTTATTTCTTCTTCCACTTCTTCTTCTCAGGTTGTTTAATTATGAAGTAATAACATCAGTATAACTCATAAACTAATATGTTATTATAAGTATGAAACAGCCCTATTTCACCATCTATCCATCCTACGGAAAACACAATCACCGCGCGTGCGTACGTACGGAATACCGTCTCCACACCATGGTGTAATCTATTTTCCACCACCACCTTACTTGGATGGGTATAATGGTGTACATAATAACTATATATGATTATTTTAAGGTGATATTGATTCTGAAATAGTATACATAAACTACAATACAATTCCACAATCATGAGAATGATATCATCGCTCGTGCGTACGTACGGACTACCGTCTCCCCGGCGCGATGAGATTCATTCTCCACGTTAACCATTCATGAATGATTATAAAGTATATATAATAAGTAATCATAAAATATATGACATAATAATTCTACTGGATTTATGTATACATATATTTATTTCATCTACTTAATTCCATTCAACTAAATAAGGAAATGAAAACAGCTTTCATGCGTACGTACGACCTACCGTCTCCATGAACGATGTATTTCTTTCCATTTATCGATCTATTATATATATGTATATTATGAATATATATTATATATAAATCATGTTTTATATTTTGGAATTATTTAATCATGATCTGTGTAATCATATGAATAATTACAAGTCAAAACACGGACGACAAATGAAACGATTTTACCCAAAACATTCTTTAACATGGAATTTACAAAAGAACGGGTAATATAAATTCATAAGTGAACCATATATGATATAATAACAATGAGTATGATTCTTTAATAAGTCAATACAATTATTTAAATCATTATACAGGGGGTTTGGATACGTACAAAGCATATCAGACCTAAGGTAAGGGGTAATTTATCAATCTCATTTTTATCAGATATTGTTTATTTGTAAGTATTTAATGGGGTTATCTTTATCATCCAAGCCCATGTTTTCTAAAAATGGTTTCATGTATGTTTAATGTCCTTTTTACCCATTTTTAATTTTACAACATGGTATTTAAGGAATCTTTTTTTTACGTTACGAGGTACTTTTTGACTTTTCCGACAAAAGTACGAGAAGAATGTTTTTTTAACGTATACGGAATGAAAGGATTTTTACTGTTTTATAAAGCCATATTTTCATGAAACTTCCTCCAAAAGATTTCATGAATATTTTAAACAGAATATTTTTCTTTTAAAATTTCATGATGTTTTGTGAAAAGTAAATGATTTTGTAAAAGAAAAGATATTTTCCTCAAGAATTCATTTCTAGTGTTTTATCCAAACCATTTTCCATTTAAGATGAAATTATTTCATATTTTTATGTTTCAAGTATAAAGTCTCTATGATTTACATGGTTTCACTTTTCTCATTATGAAATGATATCAATTTCTTTTATATGGATTATGTGATGATGGGATGAAGTTTATGAAACCCATTTTATTTGTTGGGTTATTATGAATGATGTAAGTTTATTTTATGGCACAAGTAAGAACGGTTTCATTATGAGATTGGGGGGGACCTATATCTCCATCCAATGCATTAGGTAAACATTTATATCTCATGATATAGACATGGCTGGAACGGCATGTTAAACCGGTTCACTAATACAGGACTTGAACGAGGAGTGAACTCGATTCAGAAAGGGACTTTGTCCACTAAGATGGTCTTGGAAGCAATGCCTTCGCTACTATGGAAATCATAACATGTGCATAATGGTTGCCACAATTAAATGTTTTATTCCCATGCTATTTTATCATTATTGATGTTCCTTTATGATATATGCCTTGCGTACTTCCAAGATTTATGTCTTTGTTCAAGGTTTTAATGTTTAGATTTCATGTTCATGTTTTTTCTTTCAAATGCTAATGGATTGTTTTATGTTCTCTATGTTTTCCCTTACTGAGCATTTCAGCTCACCCTTTTTATGTTTTATTTTCCCCAGTAAATAAATAAAAGTTTTAGGTAAGGAAACAAAAAGGGGAAGATTGTTATGGGAGATGTTGAAGATCTTTCAACATGATTAGTTATTTATATTCCGAGTTTCCAAAGACACAAAACTATTACGATCCTTGTATGTCTTTTTTTGTTATGTATTAAGTATTCCGCAAAAGTACTGTATTGTCCATGTATGTCAAGATTCGGGTCAATACATTGAATGACCTTTTATCCGATCACATACATTTTAATTTTTAATGGTTTATCTTATAAAGAAAATGTTCTCAATCATTATATATACATCATTGGGAATAATCTTTTCAAATATATGTATATGTTTCCATATATTAAATTGTAGTAATTTTTTCGTATTAACATCCTTCATTCAATTCGCACTTCTCATGTGATTTTTTAATTTATCATTTTTTGATGTGATATTTAAAATAGAGTCTTTTAAAAATTTAAATCACAAGTATTTTAGTAATGATAAAAATTAGATGAATAAATTTACTATAGGGTGATATTATTATACCATGATATTTTAAACAAAAATACTATTTTGTAAGGAATACATGATACATAAAATAAATCGTAAACAAACAAAAAAACTGTATTATTTAAATATCATCTTTATAAAATAGACTATTTATTGGAGGAAATGCATATTGAAAACCCCATGTTGAAATATATAATTTCCATAATCATTTCATGTAACCTAATTAACACATTTTAAAAAATTAATAATTTTTGTAATGTCATTTTATTATTCAATAATAATTTTTCATATAAAAATGTTATTTGATGCATTTTATGAATAATTATTAAAATTATTTTTTTGAAAATAAAAAAAAATTAATTTAAATTTTAAAATAATAATATCATGTTTTAATTTTGGTGTATTTTTTTTATTCTAAATTTTTTTTGGGTTTTTAGTGAATAGTCAATGTTACATAATTTTTAAAATATGTCATGATTTTAAAAAATATTCATCAATTTAAATGACCCATTTTTTAAAAATTATTATTTAAACTAACATTATTATTATTTAATAATATTTAAAACAGGTAAATGATATTTAAATTAATTTTGAATATATTTTTGAAAAAATATAGTTTTTGGGAAAATTTCAGGTTTTCTTAAAACAATTTTAATTTACATAGTGTTTCTAATTTCCATTAATATTAAAATTGAATAGGGAATGTTTTTCATTAAATGTATTTATTATAATTAATTAAATATTAGTTTATTTTGATATAGTTTTTATTATTATTCATATGATGATATGTCTATTTCATGTATATATTTTACACTATTTTAATGTGATGATTTATGTATTTCATTGATAAATATTTCTAATTTTGGAAGGAGTTTATATTTTATGTTTTTTATATGTAAATAAAGTATTTTTTGGAAAAGGTGTGAAAAGGGAAGAGAATATGAGGGAAACAACCTTTCGAGCTGCTTTGTTTCACACGCGCCGCATCCCCATATTTTGAAGAGGAAGAGAAGTTGAAAATTGAATAAAAATTTCCTATATGTTATGTACAACAAGTACACATCTATATAATTTAAGCTGAAGTGGATATGTGCTGCACAAATCATGATGTGCATACACACTGTGAAATAAAACTACATTTCATGAGCTAGGAGGACAAGAGGTGACAAAATTTTATACAGTCAAAAAACATATGATGTTTCCACAGATTCAATGCAGTAGTGGGAAAAATATATCAATGGTACAGATCATGTACCCCACGTACACGTCATGAAGGAGATGACGTTATGGAAAAAATTAAGGACGTGGGAGACATGTTTTTGATGATCCTTCCTATAAGAAGAGACCCCCAGGCTCCCTTCCAACAAACTATGGGACCAACAGAAGAAATAGAGAAACCAATAAAGGAGGGTTTGATGATATAAATCCCACATTAACCTTTTATCTTCTTCAGGTACCCATGAAGCTTGCTATCATAATGAGGTAGTAGTCCCTTTTTGACTGGGTGATTTTATCAGAGGGGGGTGTGATGGTTATGGAATATATAATTATCTCATCCATGTTTTTGATTTTTGTAACTCATTATTTCATTTCCTAATATCTTTATTTTCATATAGAATGACCATTTCTATGTTTTTAGGATATTTATTTAATTCTATCAATTAATTGGACTTTTTTATATGAACATTATTCAACATAGATCGATTATGTTTAAACATGGTAATGGGTCACTAATCCATGTGATTGAATCTTGAAGATAACAATTCCGACAGCCCAATCATTGGTATAAGATGGGAAATAAAGACCCAGGATCCTAGCGAATCAAATTCGTACCCCAAAATTAAAAAAACCCTTTCTCATAATTCCCCAGAACACGAACCTGAAAATCAATGCACCTGGAATTCCTCCCATATTGACTCAATCCCCAATAAATCATGTTTATTTTTTCCTTTTCTCACAAACTACTAATCAATTCCAATTTCAATTTTTTAATTAATTTATGATATATGTTGTATCATTTTGGGTTCAACATCAAAATATAATTCATTCTACATTTAAATTAATTGAATAGCATAGTTTGTGTTTTATTAAATGTTTTTACATTTCCACATAGGAATTAACGATGTTCTGTGGACTATCATATAATTAATATGAAATCATAATTTTCATTAAAATTTAACTTTGTGAAAATTCACTTTTTCATCATGCTTGTGAGTAATTTTTTTGATTTAATTAATTATTTAAATTGAATTTGTTAAAATTTATTCCATATTTTGAATCCAATTGTATAAATTAAGAATAGTTTTAGGCATGATAAAATTTACCTCTGAAAAAATATGTATAGTAGTATAGGTAAAATAATGCAATAGATTAATGTTCAAAGTTAAAAACATAAATTACAGAAAAACTAAAAACAAAAATGGTTAGTTTATGTTCTTCAATATATTATACATATATTTAATAAATAATTTTGAATCAAATTATATGGAATTAGTTAAACCTAATATTTGTTTTCATTAAATAAAAATAATCATTTTTAAAAACAATTAAAACCACACCTCTCCATGTATAAATACCACTCCCCACCACCACTATTATCATCACATGACTATAAGTTCATAAAATATCAACTAAAAACAATCCTAATAACTCATCCCATTTCTACCTTATTTTTTATTAACATGATTTCCAATTCCATTATCTTTTATGGATCCATAAAGGAGGTGATATTCATGTTTTATGTTTCTTAAACCACTTCTCGGAATTTCTTTTCTATTACTAAATTCTCCAAAACATCAATCATATATAATGGAATGATTTTGGATTTATAATTTATATAATATAATTTTATAGTTATATTGTAGTATATTATATCTATACCTTTTATTATCTACTCTTATTAGAATAAATGAAACCATTTTACAAATTGTTGCGGTTAACTGTCTACATGAATAATGATTGTTTTTTTTCAAGTTCCACAATCATGTCTGCTAATAAAACTGTTATTATAGAATAAAAATATTTTAATATTTATATTATGAATTATTTCATATTATTTAACAAATATATATATAATATGATATAAGAAAAATATGTTCATAATTCTTTGAAAAAACACATTAATGAACTATGAAGTTATAACTACCATTTTTCAAATAAATCATACTAGAGTATGAAATAAATGATACATTAGAATATTTATTTTTAGTTAAGTTCATTAATAAAATTTATTTCCTCTTCCATTGTATTATTTCCTTATTTTAATAAAATATATTTTTATAAACATATGAGCTAACCATAAAACCATTGAATGAATGCACTTGAAACAATAAAAGTAATGGTATATTACTAATGAATCGATGGTGATTTGTTATAAATGGATCAGAAAAAGTATTTTTAATATAAATATTGTTATTTATTACAATAATGATATTATTGAAACCATTATACATGAGGATTGATCACATTTTAGAGAATTCAAACCCTATTGTAGGGAATTATTAACCCAATTTCAATTCATTGGACAATATATCAAATTCACTGATAACTTCTTTATAATATAATTTTTTAATTAATTTTTATTTTATTATGATTTATTTATATTATATATGTAGATTGAATTTCAACATAAATAATCAATTCATTTGATTAACAGTCACTTTAATGAAGTGATATTTATAATATATTTTCCATTAAAAAAATTCTTTTAATGATTATTTTTATAAAAGTCAAACTGAATGGTTTTTTACAAACATTGAATAACACAATTTCGTGATTTCATTTAAAATTAATTTTTCTAATATTATATTAAAATTAATCGATCGTTAAATTCAATTAAAATTATTTCCATTGTAGTTGTTTTTTTTTTCAAAATAAGTGATTTCAAAATAGAATGCTTATTTTAATTAAAGATCATTTTGTGATGATATATTTAATGAATCCTATTGAAATTATAGTTCAATTTAATATTTTTTATGATAGTTTATTATATAATAAAGTATTTTTTTGTTTTTCCCTCATAAAAAAAGGAGAGTTAAAAATATTATTAACCAATTATTTTTGTATTAGTGATAAACAATGGATAAATAATTATATTATAAACACCAATTCATTGGGTATGCTTGATTTGGATGTTTAACTTATTAGTTTATACATATGTAACACTGATATGGTATATAATGTACCATGTCACTCACAAAACAATTATATAATTTCTTTTTAGTTTTCATGATTTTCATTGATTTTCAAATGATAAAATAATTACCCTTAAAGATTTATGATTCATTTTAATGTGTGAAAAGGTATATATTGGTGAAACCTTTTAATGTTTTTTACTATATTAATGGATTCAGTTCTTTTATATCCATGGTTATTTTGTGATCATCCCTGGATTAATAAAAATTTTCATAGTTTATGAATTAATAGTGATATATATAATATTTATGGAAAAAATGTTTATATTTTTCAAAAAAATAAACATTATTTTATTTTATGACATTTGATTTATTTAATAAGTGGATTCTGAATATAATTTTCCACATTAAATGTAGGGGTTTACCATATATGAGTTAGTAAATATTGATTAAAAAATAAACCTAAATGAAACAAATTTTTTTAAAAATACAAATTCTAGTTTAAAATCGAAAGAATATGAAATTTCCAAGGCCATGTTCTCAAAGACACTATATAATGTGGACATGAAAATATTTATCAACACCAATGATATAGAATACTAAAAATCTACCATTATATTATGAGTTTTTTGAGAAACAAAAACAAAATTGAAACCACTTATACGATTATAGGGGAATACTGAATAATTTTTCATAGAATAAAGAATTCTGCATTCCATGAAAACATTTCTCGGAAGGAAACTTTATATAACACTAGAGAAAAACAAGATTAACCTATGGATTAATAATTTAATAAAAATGGAAAAAAATAAAAGGTATCCAACACTTTTTTAGGAATATAAATAAATTAAAATTTCCAAAAAAGAATCATTTTTTAAAAAATTAAAATAATAAACAATGATTCTAAAATTCATTTTTAATAAAAAAAACTCTGAAAACACGTTAAATCAAAAAAAATCTAGGGGAGCACCCATTTTTTCAACCATATAATGTCTCAAAACCAACAATAACATAATATGTAATTCATGAAATTTATTAAAAAACCCCAATTTTAGTTTCAATAAAATAATATTTCTTCTCTTAAAACAATACACCTATGAACAAAATTCATCGATTTCAAAATAAATTAAAAATAATCCATATAAGACATGTATTAAAATCAGAAAAAATTGACGAAAATATAATTTCCTACAAAAAAGTCCTTAAAATGATTTCCGAAAAATATGATCTGTTTTAATATAAACATAATTCAATGAAAAATTTTAAAAAACCTTTACAATACATGAAGAATAAATCCTTTATAACCAAAAACTGGTTTTTGAGAAATTTGAGATATTAATTGTTTTAAAAAAATATTTTAATTATGATGTTGAGCTACACACGGTTTCCCATAATGATTCAGAAAATCATGAAACAATGTCTTTAAAAAACATGTGAAGTATACATATCCATTATCTCTAAATCTATATTGTTTTAAATAGTATTTATGAAATTTATGAATCTTTTTTTAAACCATTCATTCATCCCAAAACCCATGTTCAATATAATGTGTATGATATTACAATATATGGACCAATCTATAAATTTTAATTAAATGAAAATTTAAAATTTAAAAATTAAATCCTGAATATCCACTGAAAATATTATTTTCATAATGATAACTATTAATCATGGTCACACACTAGACCATCCTCAAATTTTCCCAATTTCCCCAATCTATAGTACTAGGATCACCCCCATAACATGTGGCTACTATGATACTATTTTCAAATGAACAATCCAACGTCGATCTAAAATGTAAATCAGATCAATCCCTCCTAAATCATAAACTAAATTACCAATTTTTAGTAGCTAGAAAAATATATATGTTGTCAATGTACACCATAATAATAAAATAAAATTTAAACTATAAGAAATAAATCCCTAATATCCTTGTAATAAATTATTTTTTCCGGATATATTGTGATCTTGAGTATACACATGACCTACCTCAAGAGTTCAAAAAAACATCTCACAATACTACTAGAAAAACTTATGAGTACATTATGGATCAATCAATACCATAATATAAAACATTAAATATTAACATTATCAATTGAATCCAGAAAACCATGGGAATCTCTTTAACATTAGAATCACTTCTTGAATCCTCCAGAACCTATATTAAAATTTATGGGTTTAAAAAAAATTATTATTAATAGGAATAAATTACACAACACTATGAGTATAATTTTAATTTGGTCAATTATAGTACATATAATATAAATTAATAAATCCCTTATTAGATGAAAAAGGTTTTTATATAATTTAATTATTGGTGTCATGGATTTTTTTAATATATAGTGACTAAAACATTTGATAATAAATTAGTTACAAATTCCCCACTCCTTTTCTTTATCAACCCACCTAACCTCCAATTACATTTTACACAAAACCATTATTTAATTAATTTATCCTAACTATAAATGTCCATATCTGCCAAGGTTCTCCCATGACCATAAAAATATCACCAAAATGAATTAGAATTATCATTAGTCAGAAAAATTAATATCCTTATCCTATTTATTCACGAAAATTGATAAAATTATTGACTTTTTTTCAATTGTTCATTATGGTTTATTATTTTAATCGACACTCATATTATCCTAGTGTTGTCCAGGTGATGACTATCACCTTTACCTATCATTTACCAATTTCTTGAATTTTTTTATACCAACACCATACTATTAAAAACATCTAATGATTCTCTATACCAATCATTATCATTATGAATACTCATTCTTTTATCCACTCATATGTATTCATATTATTTAATCTCTAATTCATTTATTGGTTCTTCCTATTTACAAAATCCATACTAAATAATTATGGTGGTAATTTTTTTTAAAGACATCATTATATTTTATGATATTTGTGGAGAACATATGAATGTGCATGATATAAACGTGATGAGTGGGTAGAAAATTATACAATTTTGAAATACATTATGTAATTTTTTTCATCTAAGGAGATTTTATGTGTGGTTATACAGTGACCAATATGTTATGATGATTTTTTTATCATTGACATACTTTTACGATGTCATGTATTATTTTATTACCACATTCCATTGTTTTCCTCATGTTTTCAACGTATATAATGCATTGATGTTCATTTTTTTGATTACGACCCCTTTTTTGATCCATTGATATTCCTATTGACCCAATTGTGTTACTTTTATCATATTATTCTAGATTATTCCCATACAATTTTATAACCTCGACCCTTTAATATATATCTACCCATGTTTTTCCAGCCAGTTTTAGAAGATAAAAGGATTATTGTGTCATGTTATTATGTTTTAATATAAAAATGGGGTAGTAATGTTTAATGATATATTTTCATGTACCAAATATCCAAAGTATAATATTACTATTGTTATTATAGGGTTAGATTACGTTTACAATAATTTAAATAATCATTAAATAATGTGTAATAAATATACGAGTCTTCAATGTTGATATCAGAGAAAATAATTGTTTTTTATGGGGGTAAGGATTACCAAAATAAAATAAGTTTTTTCTGAATAAAACTAATAAAAAGACAAAATGCATTTATTTTTTTATATTACAGATTATGTGGTTTAAATGAAAATCAATCATCATCTAAATATTATTGGATAATGTGGATACAATATACTTTTATATAGGGGTAGTAACCCCAATAATGGATTAATGATCCGGACTCGATCGTCACCATGATCACAATAAATATCTACATTGCACACCTAGCTGTAAACTTTCTAGGGATATAAATTTCAAAATTAAAAAACGTTTTATGAAATATTATGAACTGAACAAAAACTCCAATAAGAAATTATATTATAAAATTAATTATAGGTAAAATATATATTAGTTCTTATAAATTCATAGGATAATGAATATATCATTTAAGAGGTATCCCTGCACTACTCATAATTTCCCATTAATGTGATAAATATTTTCAAAATACTCATCCATAAAGTTTTGTTTATCATTGATCAATGTCTAGAAATAAGTGAAAACATGTTAATAAAAAATGGGATAAGAAATGTTATGATTACTCAAATGATATAAAAAAAATAATGGGAGAATGAACTGGGAAAATTATCACATTACCTTATGAGTTAATTATTTTGAATCATAACATTCATCAATAGGAATGCCTTAATCCCCACCCGAGAAAGAGAAAAATTCATCTATGACCATTATGTGAAAGAGGATACTATCTTTCAGTGGATCTTAGGATACATTAATCATATAAAAATATATCAAATACATTTAAATGATCATATTCTTCCTCCAATGCATTGATAATGTGATGGTTGTACAGGATGGTAACTTTATGGAAGAAAGAGATGATCAGTCTTGGACATTTTACTAAAATATGAACCCTGAGGAGGAGATCAATGCTGATGAGTATACGGAATTATATAATATGTTAGTGAATATATATTTTCATCTAACACTATTAGATAAAATGGGGTCGTATTTCCAAATCCACAAGAAAGTGAATGATAAAACCATCAGAGAAAAGAAGTGAAATATACACTAATTTGAAATTATGACTCCATATTTTTTATAATACATAAAATTAATATTGATTAAATCTCTGGTTAGTTAATTCTATGTTTGTGAAAAGATTTTTAAATTCAATATATTTATAGTTCTATGAAAATTTCCATATGTGAGATCAAAATCAAAATATATATATGGGATTATCCTTTTTATAGAGATAAGATGTTGATAAATTATTATAATCACGATGATATGAT
Organism: Viscum album; assembly: GCA_963277665.1. Classification (NCBI taxonomy): domain Eukaryota; kingdom Viridiplantae; phylum Streptophyta; class Magnoliopsida; order Santalales; family Viscaceae; genus Viscum; species Viscum album. Next base: position 69,868,873 of record OY728128.1, read on the forward strand.
TTCGAAAACCATTATTTATAATAATTAAAAAAATCATACTTGTGGAAAGTGTCAAAAAAACCATATAAATTACATGAATGTTAATAGGGAATGATTTCATATTTTTTTTAGGTAGACCCTGCAAGTGATTCCTAATAAGATTATATGAAGAGTGAAACTAATTTTCTAGTCAAAAATAATCTTCTCTTGAAATGTTTTCACCCTAATGAACAAGCAGACAATGTTAATCAATGATCTATGTGAGGGGTTTTTGAGGATAATAGATAATGATATCCTCTAATTCAATTATTATAATGGGGATCCTAAGCCACCATAACAACTATGTTGAATCCAAAAAACATTTTTTTGGTCATTAAATTATTTTTTTAATTAACGAATATTAAATTTATCTTTTCATTTTCAATCTAGGGATTCATTCAAAACAACTTCTTCATTAGAAACTTCCAATCACCACATCAAAACAAAAAATATGAGTTATTAGTGAAGATGTATAACGAGTTAATTGTTTCATATTAGGTATATAACTCTCCCTAATCTATATAGAATGGATGAATTTCCTAGAAAAAATTAACACACTAAAATTAATGTAAATTTATGTTATTCGTGGAATGGGTCAACAATCCTCTTATAGATCCAACATAAATGTCCTAAACATTTAAATATGCATTTATATTATAAATAATTATATATTTATATGCATTTGAAAGTAGAATGATTTTAATTTCCCTAGATATTAGAACTCTATAAAGTGGCCAAAATTGGGAGGGAGTGTAACCTCATCCACACATTTGTAATGTCACAGAAATTCCATATAATTTTTTCAATTTTTAATGAATTATTTTGAGACCGCAAAATATGATGGCCCACAATTACGTGGCCCGGAGTTCCAAGAATGATATGTCGAAGTTTGGTTGAGTTTTAATTAGTGTGAATAAAGAGTTTTCCTGAAAAAGTATAATAACTCTTAAACGGTAACTCGAATTCGAAATCCGAGCACACCATTGCATTAAAGATGTTGGGTTTACCCTAGGCGTGTTTTATGTTTAGTCAGCGTGTGCCTCCTGTGAGAATATCCATAATTGGAATAACCTTTAATAAAATAATTAAATAAATTATTTTACTTTTTAAATTCTTATAACTGAAAAATTGTTGCTCATATTTAGAATCTGATACCACCATTGAACATGTCAGGTCATACTTTATATAAACAGATACTAACTTTTTCCAGTGTGACACACCATTCAACGTTAGTTTTTGGCTGTAAATAAAATAAATATGTGAAAAATATTTTATTGTAAAATCTATAACATTTAAAAGATAACTCGGATTGGAAATCCGAGAGTACCAATGAGTCTATTAGGGCATTTTTTACTTAGGTAGAGACTAACCCCAACAAGGGCAGTTCTAGGGTTACAAATGATAATTTTCTGAACTTTTTTCAGGTACGTTCAGTAAACCCATGAGCGACATTTTGTAACTTTTAAACTGGTACTCCGAATTGAAATCCAAGGACAACGTTGAACTAGAAGTGCTGAGGTTCTAATAAAAATACCTTCCCCATGACCATAATGGGTCGAGGGTGGAAATTAGTTTTTCAGATTTTCGTGGGAGAAGGAAAAAAATGATGAAAAAAACATTAATTTATTTTATTGTAAACAAAAATTTTGAATGCATGGTGGTGGGGACCACCTGAACTCCCAATTAATATGGTTGAAACACTTGTTATATCATTAGTTAATGTTCCAACCTCAATTTTCTTAATTAGACAACAAAACATGTAAAATTAATAAACATAATTTGATAAGATGGATCCTCTTTTTGTTGAGTTTGGGGAAAGCGTTGGCATAGGGAGAATTGGGGAGAGCTTCTAGAAGATCATATAATCCAACAAAGAACACTCTATAATGAAGAGAATCCTCTAAAAGTGTATAATGAGGATGACTCTTGATCATGGATCAGAAACATATTTCGGGAGCAACGAATGCCGACATCAAAATCTCATAGGCTTCTTCTTCCTCCTCGGTCCATCTCCAATGGAAAATCAATGTAGGGGTTTTTATATATGTTTGAATTTGTTTTATTGATTCTTCATATCATAAATTCCTGACAACAATGGTCAAATGATCATGGCCATCGTCCCACATAGAAACCATGCTCCTTTTTTATTATTATTTGTGTGTTCTTCATGTTTTCTTCAACACCTAATATTTATTGGCATTGGAAACACGGAGTGTTTCTTGACGTGTTATATGGACATGAAGCCCTCGAAAAAAGTATCACAAATATGAAATTGTTTAATTTTTTAGGCATTGAATGAAGACACAATGGATCATTGAAAAAGGTGGCCAAATATTTATTGGTGTTGGAAACACAATATTATGTTGAGCGCAATATATGGATGTGGAGCACTCGACCCAATGATTGAAAATATGCAATCATTTTATTTTTTAGGTTTAGAATGATGATTCAGTGGGAAATGATAGGAAAAATGTGGAGGTGAAATTCTTGTGTGTGTTTGGGGCGTAACTCTAGGTGAGATAGGCAGTGTGTTAGCGGTTCTAGATGTGTGGAGAATCATACAGTTAGAGTTGCAGGAGATGTTGTGGGCTTGATTTCATGATCAAATAGTGTGTGAGTATTGTGGGGAAAGAAGATTGAATTGGAGAGAGGAATAGTTTAATGGAAATAAATTAACAATCTAAATAAATGAAAATCTATATCAAAGTAATATGTTTTAGGTGCTACCCTTGTGCGGGAATCTCAATTTAGATGTGTTATATGGAAAAAAGAATAAAAGAATAACAATATAAATAATTTTATTATTATTTCTGGTTGTCAAACCATAATTCATCGGTAACTTATATGTGCGACCTTAGTTTAAAAAACTGTCAGTGGCAGTACAACCCTGACTTCGAGATGAAATTATGATTCCAATATTTGATGTATTTTTTGGGTTTTTGGATCGGGTACCCGAAATACTCAAATAATAATAATATATTACTATAATTAAATTTTCTACCATCAATAACTTTTACTTGTCATGCCCGATTGACATACCGTATATGCTAATGTGATCCTATAATTAAGACGGTAAATTTATGTCTAATGTTTAATTTTAAGTTCTGACTTGTGGCTCAGGTTCATGAAACATGCAATAATATTATTATTATTGTTGGGTGATCTTGTATTCGGCATATCTCTATCATACGGTGTCAAAATGGCGTACCGTCTGCTGCACCAAAATCCATGGATCAAGATGGTCCATTTTGTATACCCCACATGAGTTTTGGATAATTTATGGGTATGTCTGGTTTGGATTGAGAACAAATCCTAACGGGCCCTCGGGTCTAAATGTCAAAAACATATAGACTGTACGTCTGATTGATGAACAAGTTATTGCGTTGATACCCCTTTTACATTGTGGTCCTTAGGGATACTTCTTCCTGTGACTTCATAGTAGTTGAACTATCGACCATGGCTTGAAGAGCGGATCCTCTCGGAATCGAGAGAGCTTAGTGCATGAACCCTGTAGCTGGTCGTATCATGAGAAAAGGATCTTCTGTGGGTCTATTCATTGGGATCCTATATGGGTATGTGTTTGAGAGTATCATTGGGATACGCTCTAGTAATCCATGTGGGACTACTTTGGGATCCTATGTGGGTCTGATGATATAGGATCCTATGTGGGTCTGATGACTTTGGACCCCGTGTGGGTCTGATGATTTAGTACCATGTGTGTGTTTCATGATTTAGTATCTTGTGTGGATCTGCATCTAAACAGAATAAGATGATTCAATTGTTATGTATAATCATCTTTACTACTGTACCATAGTTAAACCTGGTGTGAGTTGAGTCCTTACCTTCGTAGTGATACCTTTGTGGTATTCTTCTCTGTGGCATACCTGTGTGGTACTTTCCATTATGGTGATACCTTGGTGGTATTATTCTATGTTACATACCTTTGTGGTACTTACCATCATGGTGATACCTTTGTGGTATTCTTCTGTGTAACATACCATTGTGGTACATTCATTCGTGGTTATACCTTGGTGGTATTCTTCTGTGTGGCGTACCTGTGTGGTACATACCTTCATGGTGATACCATTGTGGTATTATTTGTTGTGGCGTACCTGTGTGGTACATTCCTTGATGGTGATACCTTGGTGGTATTATTCTATTTGGTGTACCGATGTGGTACATACCTTTGTCGTGATACCTTTTTGGAATTCATCTATGTGTGGTACCTTTGTGGTACTTTCCCATCATTGTAAAACCATTGTTGTATTCTTATGTGTGGTGTTACCTTTGTGGTAATAACCTTTGTAGTGTTACCTTCGTGGTATTCCTTCCATTGTGGAATAGTTGAGATTTGGGATTTTGAGTGGGACCTTCTGTTTCCTCATGAATGAGACGGGTATAATTGATAACATTGGTATATGTACGGTCATATACCTAAGTAGTGTATTCAGATGTTTACATGGTTTGGATTTTATCTATTTTGGATTTCGTGAGACCATTGAGAGTCTCAGGGTCCATACTGACCATGGATAAACCCATACCAGGATGGGCTACGCCTGCACCTTGTTGTGTTTGGTGCAAACAACAGACAGCGCTCACTGAGGACAAGAGTACCCGGAATGGATGTATCATGGAGGTATACATTTGACGAGGCATACCACAAAGACGGCCATTCGAGAGCATTACGTACCCATAAGGTAGGTTCCTTGGATGGGGTTCATTAGAGATGTTTCTGTTTTCTTGTATTTTTTTATTTTTCTTGTACTTTCTATTTGGGCTTTTATTCTGGATTGTTTTTCATAATGTACACGCTCTTTTTACTATACTGTTAACTTTTTTCCGTATCTAGTTGTGTTCATGGTTGCGTTTTATTGCATTTTATAAAGGTAATTCCTTCTCGGTTTTATGGAATACGTCTTTTGGTGATAGTAGCTAGCCCCTGGCCTATGGAAGGAGGGCTTGGGGTAGTGACGGCACGAGCCCCAGGGGACGGTTCGTGACAAATTGGAATCAGAGGAGTCCGTTTTACCATATAATATTGTACTATTTTATTTTTTACGGCAATAATGTTAAGTGTAGTGAGTGTGGTTATCAACTTTGGGAATCTATTGATGGTGTGTTGACCGATGTGTCCATACAACGGGACCATGACATCTGATTTCTGATATAGTACATGGAAGCACTGATTGTGTGTGTTTTTGAAGAGCTTCTTGTGATTTCCTTGAGTAATCTCACTAGGAATAACATAATGACCCTGGGTCAAATGTTCCTTATTAGGATGTCACTGCGTAGAAAACAAGTTAGGATTCCTGAGAGAGTGTACATAATGACGGACCTCCGAGCGACGAAGTTCCTTTGCAGGGACCTCTTACTATGTTGGCACATTTGGGTGGTGTACTTGCAGCACCACAACCCATTGGGCAACAGTCACCACCATCCACAAAGGAAGATGGTGCACACTGACTGAGCACGTTGCACGAGGTCCAGTGGTAGAGGCCTCTGAGGTTGCGAGAAAAGACAGATTCCCATGTAGTTGTGGATTGTCTAGAAGTAGTTGCTAAAGTTTTCCGCCTTGTTGAAACACCATTAGGGAATATGGTGATCTATACTACTATTATTTTTCAGTGAGTCACCATGAGGATGGTTCACAGAGTTATGAGGCTTTAGTACTCGGAACATTGCCCGAGATGGTATCTTTGGGTAGTGTGTCAGTTATATCATTACCTACTGGTCAGCAATTACAACCAGCGGTACTATTAAAGGACACATATATGCTTAGTGCCTTATGTGTGATTCAACATTAGATACCCCTCAGGTCCGAAGGCGATCCCAACTCACATACGGCTGAGAACTGGCATGAGGAGGTGGATGAGACTCCTCTAGATCTTCTACAGCTTCGGAAGGATGACATGTCAGTAGGTATGTATTCTTCGAGAATTACTGATAAATCCATGTACATGATGAATTTGATACGATCAGTGCTTCCGGGCATTGAATTCAGAGGGTAGTCTGTTTAAGGATTTCTGAGCCATCACTATTCCTATATGCATTTCTACTTATGTTGGGGTGTTTGATAGTACCTCTGTGGTTGGATGTTCGTTGGCTGATAAAATACATACAGTGAATGTTAGAAGTGGGAAAAAAGCAAACTAGTTCCAGTCGTAGATATTTGGGCGTGTAAAAATGTTTTCGGAAGAAGAATTGTTAGGGAGCGATGAATCTTCCGGGCTGCAGATATGGAAGCAGAGCTAGGGGATCAACATGAGGTGGTGTACATTTTTACATGTGACAACCACCCCTAATTTTAGTCCTTACGAGGATCAACGAGTTGGAGTACATGGAAAGAGAGTAGCTACATGGGGTCAAGGAGTGCGACCGAAGGGCTCGAGGAATGATTCGAGGTACGGTCTGGGTCTACTACTAGCTGTCGTATAAATAGACATATGTACCAATCATTCCCTCCTTCTAAGAATCATGTCCAAGACCTAGAGTTTTTGTTTAAACCGTTGACTTGACCCTCACGTTTGGAGAAACCTTTGGGTGGACACTCGATAATCACATTTACGCCGATGGTGTGATCTAGCCCTTAATGTGAGAGTTTAGGTTTGAACCTCTTGGTGGAAGCGTCGAGGCCTTATAAAATTAGTTTGGATATGACTGGACATCCACAATTCATAATCATATTGACTATATTAGGAAATAAGGTTGAGGTTTATCTACAATGTTGGGATGATTTTTTCCTCATTCGGTGAAAAAGGAATCCCAGGTAGCACCGGATAAAATCATTCATAAAAGGGTGCAGCAGATCACTACTGAGTTGGCCAGCCTCACCCTCCTGGTAGTAGAGGTTATGTGGTGTCAGTTCCCTACAGGAGTGGATAGTGTTTCTACAAGACTATGACATTGAGATCGTCTATACTCTTGTCAATGGGAACATGGTAGAAGACGCACTCAATAGGATGTTTGGTCTGCAGTTGCTGAGTGAGGTGACAGAGTAGAGAGCCTCTTTGCAGATATCCATTGTTGATCGAGATGGAGTATATTTTCTTCAATCTCTTATAGAGACTCACCCACATCATCAGTGAGTCAGGGAGGCGCAGTGTGGAGACACGGACTACGTGGCTCGACGTTCTCAGATATCCTCAGGGTAGGCACCTGATGGATTTTATGAAGTTGGGGAGCAAGTTATCCTCTTCATAGGACATCCCATGGTACTAGTGGCTCTTTGGGAGGAGGTGTTGAGGGAGTTACAAACGTCCCCTCTGGCAATACATCTCGGTTTAGTGAAGATGTACCAGGACCCCCGGCGTCAGTACTAGTGGATAAGGATGAAGAAATCAGTGGTAGAGTTTGTATCACAATGTATCACTTGATAGAAAGTGATGACTACATAGAGTTGGCAGAAGTCTTATGATGACCGGATATAGAGACCCTTGGAGTTCCAGGGGGACCAGGTATTCTTATGATTCTCTCCTCAATGAGGACTATGTAGATTTTTGCAAGGGGGAATGTTATCACTAAGTTTTATTTTTCCTTTTTCTGATACATCAGTGGATAGGCGAGTTAGCATTCTGCTTGGATCTTCCACCGCATTTGGAGAGGGTGTGTGATGTCTTCCATGTATCCCAACTGAGGGGGTATGTGCATGACACATCTCACATCATCGACCATGCCGAGCTAGACATAGACGATATGGAATTGTTCTCAGAGGTTCGAGTGGAGATTGAGGATCGATAAGAGTGGGTCATTCATTTTTGGTCGATACCTATAGTCCACATAGGCTGGAAGCACGAGAACATCCAAGAGAGCACATGGGAGAAGGGGGATCAGATTCATGCTTAGTACCCTCTGTTGGTTGTTTTTCATTTTTTGTGTCTTTGGGGGTTGTAATGCCCTAATCTGGGGAGAATTTGATATCTAGGAAATTCCGTATAATTATTTTTTAATTACGTGGAATTATTTTGAGACTGTAAAATCGGACAGTACGCGTTTCCAAGCCCAGAGTGTCCAGAATGATCTGTCGAAGTTTGGTTGAGTTTTAATTAGCCCACGTAAGCAGTTTTACTGAAAAAGTGGAATAACTCTTAAATGGTAACTCATATCATTAATCTAAGGGCACCATTATATTATGGAGGGTAGGTTTACCCTAGGCATGAATTAAGATTATTCATTGCAGGCATCCTGTGAGAAAACCCAAAAATGGCATAAACATAAAAAGAATAATGAAATAAAGTATTTTATTTTTAAAATGCTTATAAATCATAAACACTAGCTCGGATTGAAAATATGATACCACCACTGAACTAGTGAAGGTTTTCTTTAGTTAAGAAGATAAAAAACGTTTCCCGGCATGGCCCACCAGTAAAAGTAATTTTTTTCCGTAAATAAAATAATTAAGTGACAATTATTTTATTGTAAAATCCATAAAATTTAAAAAGTTACACGATTTGAATATCTGAGAGTACTATTGGGCTCTTTGGGGAATTTTTCACTTGGGAAGAGCCTGACCTCAACCGGCACGGGTCAAGGTTGATTGTTAGTAATTTTCCATACTTTAATTCGATTGCGTTCATTAATCACGTGAGTAGCATTTTGTAACTTTTGAAATGGTTCTTAGAATTTAAATCTAAGAAAACTGTTGAACTCACTGCACTGATATTCTTTTATGGAGACCATCACCTTGACTGTAGTGGGTTGAGGGTGGATGTTAGTTGTTCAGATTTTCATGGGAGAAGGAAAAAAATAAAAAAAAATATTTATTTTATTTGAAACGGCCATTTTGAATTCATGGTAATGGGGGCCATCCAAACTCCCAATTAATGTGGGGAAACCCATGGTATTCCACTAGTTAATGTTCCAGCCTCAATTTATATGATGAGCCATCTTAACTAGTTAAATAAATATACTCAATTTAATAATTTGGATCCTCTTTTTCAAATGTTTGGGGATAGCGTCGGAAAAGAGAGAATTGAGGAATGATTTTGAAGGATCATATTATCCAATTAAGAACACTCTCCAAAGAAGAGAATCCTCCATAATTGGAGAACGTTGATTATGTTTGAGCCCGGATGGGAATCATATTGCTAGAGCAACGAACGCCAACGTCACTATCTCATCGACTTCATATTCTTCCTCGTGCCACCTCTAACAGATAATCGAGGAAGGGGTTTTTATATATGGTTGAATTTGTTTTATTTATTATACATATCCAATTTTCAGGATGATGATGGCCAAATTAACATGGCCATTATCCCTCAAATAAACCATGCTTATCTTTCTTTTTATTCATTATGCGTTTTTCAAATGTTCTTCAATGCCTAATATTTATTGGCACTAGAAACATTGATTTTTGATGAGAATGATATATGGACGTGAAACCATCAACACTTGGATCAAAAATTTACGATAGTTTAATTTTTTGGGCTTGGAATAAAACCAAAATGGCTTGCAGATGGAGGTATCCAAATATTTATTGGCAATGGAAACACAATATTCAGTTGAACGCGACATATGGACACAGAGCCCTCAACCTTAGGATTGTTAATATGCGACCATTTTAATTTTCTCGTTTAGCACAAAGATGCAGTGGTCCGTGGAAGGGACAATGAGGATGAGCAATTACAGTGTATCTTTGGGGCGCAGCTCGATGCAAGAAAGGTGGTGTGATTGCGGTTGTAGACCCATGTAGGAAGCATGCGGTTAGAGTTGCATGAAAAGTCATGGGCTTGATTGCTTGCAGGAAGAGGGAATGAGAATTGTGGGGAAAAGAGTTTATATGATAGAGAAACTGTTGAAATTAAATGAATTAAAAATATAAATAAATTAAAATGGAAATCGATGGAATAAGGGGGAGGTGCTACCCTTTTGCGTGAATGTCAATCAAAATGAGCTATAAAAAAAATAAAAAAATAAAAAAATAAAAAAATATAAATAATGTGATTGTTATTTATGGTTCTAAAACCATAATTCATCTGTAACATACCAATGCGACCTCAGTTTCACAAACCGCCAGCAGCAGTACAACCCTGACTTCGAGACAGAAATTATGAGTCCAATATTGGATGTCTTTTTGGGGTTTTTGGATTGGGAACCCAAAAAACACAAATAATAATTTATTTTTATTTTTATTAAATATTTGATCCTCCATAAATCCTATGTGTGATGTCTGATTGACTTACCGTCTGTGGAGACATGATCCTGCCATTAAGAAGGTCAATTTAAGTCTAATGTTCAATATTCAATTCGGGTTCATGGATCGGGTTCATGGAACATCCAATATTATTATAATTATTATTGTGGGATCTTGAGTTCGACATATCTCTCTCATACGGTGTGAAAATGAAGAACCGTATGCGGAACCAAAAACCATTGATCTATAAGGTCTTTTTGGTATACCCCACTTGAGTTTTGGATAAATTTGGGGTATGGATGGGTTAGATCGAGCATGAATCCAACTAGGTCCTCAGGACTAAAAGGCCAATATCATATAGACCGGGCGTCTGATTGACGCACCCTCTATTGTGTTGAGACCCCTTATATGTGGTTGTCCTTTGGGATACTTATTCATGGGACTTCATGGACGTTGGAGTATCAACCAGTTGCTGGAGTTGCGGAACCTCCCTGAATTATGAGAGCTTAGTGCAAGAACCATGTAGCTGGCTATAACATGAGAAAAGGTCCTTGTGTGGTTATGTGTTTTGGGATCTTTTGTGCGTATATGATCAAGAGTCTCACTTGGATCCACACTTGGAATCCACATGGGACTATTCTAGGATCCAATGTGGGTATGATGATTTAGGTTCTTCTATGGGTAAAACTATTTAGAATCCTGTGTGGGTCTGATGATTTAGGATCATGTGTGGGTCTGATGATTTGGGATCCTATGTGGCTCTGATGATTTAGGATCATGTGTGGATCCCCCTATTAACATAGTAAGATGATTCAGTTCTTACATATAACCATCTTTGCTACTATACGTTATTTATACATGGTCTGAGCTGAGTCATTACCTTCCTAGTGATACCTTTGTGGAATTATTGTGTGGGGAGTACCTGTGTGGTATTTTCCTTCACGGTGATACCTTGGTGGTATTCTCCTGTGTGGCGTACTTGTGTGGTACTTACCTTCATGTGGATACCTTTGTTGTATTCTTCTATGTAGCTTACCCATGTGGTAATTTCCTTCGTGTTGATACCTCATTGGTATTGTTATGTGTGGAGTACCTGTGTGGTAATTACCTTCATTGTGATACCATTGTGGTATTCTTTAGTGTGGCGTACCTCTATGGAACTTTCCTTCTTGGTGATACCTTGGTTTTATTCTTCTATGTGGCATACCTGTGTGGTACATACTTTCGTGGTGATACCATTATTGTAGTCTTCTTAGTGTTGTACCTATGTGGTACTTCTCATCGTGGTGAAACCTTTATGGTATTCTTTTATGTGGTGTTACCTTTTTGTACTCACCATTGTGGTTTTACCTTCTTGGTATTCCATCAATTATGGAACAACTGAACTTTGGGATTTTGAGTTGGACCTTATGTTTCCTCATGAATGAGACGAGTATACTTGTTAACATGGGTATATGTATGGGAATATACCTAAGTAGGGTTGTTAGATGTTTGCATGTTTTGTGGTTTATCCTTTGCGGATTTCGGGTGACCTTTGAGGGTCTCTGGATCCCTATTGAGTATCATTATACTCACCCCTGCTAGGGCTACGCCCGCACCTTGTTGGGTTTGGTGAAGATGACAGACAATGCTGTCTAAGGATGAGAGTACCAGGACTATAGGTAGCTCATATGTGGACATTATATGAGGTGTACCACCAAGACATTCGTTCGAGAGATATACCTACCCTTCTGGAAGGATCCTTGGCTGGTGTTCACATGAGCTGTTTCAGTTATCTTGTTCTTTCAATTAGGTTTTCTTTTCTGCCCCCATTTTATTATAGTACACACTCTTTTTACTATATAGTTTACTTGTGTTAGTATTTTTGTGTGTGCTTGTTTGTGTGTGTTTACAAGTTAGAAAGGCAATGCCTTTCCAGTTATAGTGAATACTCCTTTCGGTGAGAGACTATAGCCCCAGGCCTATGGAAGGCGGGATGGGGTAGTCATGACATGGGCCCCAGGGGACAGGTCGTGACACATTCCTGTATAATAGATTATTCTATCTATCAGAGAGGGTGTGGATAATATTCAATGGAGACTATACCCCATCTTATTGAGTTATGATACATCATAAAAATAAATAAAAATCACAGTACATAATTAACAGAATTAATATTGAAAATTATTTAGACATCGAAAATGATGAAATTTCCAAAATGAGTCTATCACAAAAATTAATGAATTATGTAATGTTATGATGAATGAATCTAATGGATTTTCAATTGTTGATAAAAATTACATAATTAGATGTCTCAAATGTAAACTAAATTTTTTGGGATTCAAACTCCATGTCCATCTCATTATGAAGCTCGAACCAATCCAACTAACAATAAATCAACATCATGGTCCCTTTCTCTGGTCCAGACTTCCATCCATATAATTTTCTCAGGCACTAATCGACGACCAAAATATGCTGAGATTATGACATAGTGGGTTGGCACCACCATTTATAATTTAACACAATCTAAGTGGTATAATGTATTCAATATGGAGATTTTTTTTATTAATTTAATAAATTCATATTTTACATGAAATAAACCTACCGACCCTTAGGATATGTCTTAACACCCTAGTCTAAACAAACATTATTCGAATCCATGGAATGTATCTCTTCTTGCGGGTAGATCCTCCTACATGAGGATGGATCACCCAAAACGGTCTCTGATTCTATTCTCAACGATGAATCACTCAAAATATAATGAATACAAATCCCATAAACACTCGGGGTTACCCAAATTTCCTCCTCACGCATCACTAAAATCTCACCCCCATGAATCGTGTGACTGTGCATCTAGAACCCTAGAATCTAACCTAATCTTATTCATTGCCCTTTGGAATGTTGTACTAGAACACCCGGCCATAATTTTATTCAAAACCATCACCCAATTCATCTTGCATAAAAACCAGTAATGATTCATATCCATTCAAGACCAACATTCCAATTAGTTTCATATAATATGATTTCTGTCACATCTAGAACACAAAATCTATAAATATAAGTTAGAAAATTAAAATTTCTAGTATTAAAAATATCCAATTTATCATCATAATAAATAACAATGAATTTATAAAAATTAATATTAGTTTAACCAATTCATTTCACTAACATAGGATCCTAATTATGATTATTAATATATCAAACCTTTTTAATTAGTCATTAAATCCTATAACCCTTAATATGTTAGTTAAATATTTTTGAAATGTGGAAGCCACCACAAGAAATTATATAATTTATTATTATTTCATCCCCAAATTAAAAAAACACTAATAAAACCGATTATCAAATTTTTATGGGGTTTTAATGTCAAGATGAAAAATTCTCAATAAGGTCCATGGATGGCACACCAATCATGTGTTCACTAGTCTGAGTCTCCATACCTATAAAAAAGGGATCTATGTGGTGGTTTAAAATTACCAGATATTCTTTACTAGGGTTTATTCATCTTATTTTATCACATTCTCAACATTCAATCGTGATAAAATATATTCTATATACTATAAATATTTAATTAAGACTAAAATGATTTGGTTTTGTAAACCGTCCTTCAAAAAATATAATACGGGGATAATAACCCATGTATGTTGAAGATAATGAGATATTAATTCCTATCAATGAGAACTAGTTACACCATTAGAAACATATTAAGAACCAAAATAAGAAATGAATGTAATACTATAAAAATATATGTTTGGATATACCATATCGAGTGAATACTTGCTTCAGAATGGAGTTAGTCTCCCATATTTTTTCTGGGGGATACTATTAAAAAATACCAAGGTGCAGAGATAGTATTTTGTGTGAGGAGTTTGTGCATACAGACGCTCAAGTCGAAGATGTTGGTGCACTTGGCATATTTATTGAATAAGTGAGGAACTGGAAGCTCTACGATAGAGATAAGTATGTACTTATTCATACATGATGTTGGAGATGATTTTTATGAAGTGATGCCAATTAGATTTAAATGTAATGAATTTTTTTATATCATATTATATATTTTCATATCCCATTTCATTATTTTCCACAAAAAATTGTCAAAAAATTTAAAAGAACATTATTATAAAATAATATTTGTTTTAATTTCGTTTTGTGACATGAATTACACATGGTGATAAAATTTTTTGTGTATTTTATAAATGTGGATTAGTGTGACATTTATACATATGTTTTATAATACATTTTTTATATGAAAATATCCATTGAGAAAGTTGTTTCCTGAGATGTCTATACATGCTAAAAAGTGTTTGTATTGTGTTTAACATTTAAAGGGTATGGATTATCTTAGACCCTGAAAAAAATATATAAGGTCTGTAGAAAAAAAATTTCCATCATTAATTAGGTTCATGACATGAATTTGTTCTGCACCCATAATACAAAAAAAATTCTAATGCAACCCTAGAACACTTAACTAATCCCATACCAAGTATTAGAAAACAATGGTCTAAAATAAATGAAACCCATATGCAATTAGAGTTGGAAATTTTTTTTAAATATTTCATACCTAGAATCGGATAAGATCTTACAACCCCTCTTCCATATAATAACTCATCCCTGAGAATCTCCATGAATATTAGTGGGGTATCAGTGAACATGTATAGAAACTATGTTCACACATCAGAATCCCTCTCCCATGTCTCCTCTTGAGAACACCCATACTACCATAGCACTGAAACTAAAATCATGGACTTCCCTTGGATATTATCCTCACTATTGTCTACAATGCATACTTGATATTCCTCAAAAGAAGCATTAACATCCAACTCCACATAATCTACATATATGAAATAAAAATGGTTAGAATTGATACTATGAAGATGTGTAAAATAAAGGACATCATGCATAGTTCTATAATACTTCATAAGGGAAAAATAGTAATCTATTGGTTGGACCCATCCACTATCTTGAAAGGCCAAAAAAACTTGGTGCTAGATTCCCCTATTTACTATTATGAAATTTCCACAGTCTATGTGACATTAGGTGAAAATCCTGATGAACCACCTCAAACTCAATAGTTCATCTCCAATGGCCAAATTATGATTCCCATTAGCATTGGTTCATCACCCAATAATTTCTGATGAAATGAAAATTCATGGGTGTCTCCTGCATGACGCAATATTCAACATGTGTTTTCTCACCTTCCTCTAACGAAATAAATAAACGTACGACATAACCCTACAAAAAAATTCTCAAAGGAGGCTTTTGAATCTATTCTAAAAAGATGATATTATTTTAAAACTCCTTGAGGGTTAAATATTCTTCCCATGAACCACTGAAATCCACAAAACATTAACTTAATAGATCATAAAAAATATTAATAGAATACTTATATTTATAATTATTTTTATTATGTAATATCTTCATCAGAAGAAGCTATGATCCCAAAGCATTCAGAAGACCTCTCCATAAATTAGATGTAAAATAATGAAGATGATCAAAAATAATTCTTCTCAAATTAATCTAAAAACGAATTATCTAATTCACGTAAACCCAATCCATATAATAAATGGTGAATATCCCATTAATAGGGAAAAAGTGGGATCCATTCTTCAGTTGATCTACATTTACCAATAGAAGATCATTATAATGAGGTGACCTATATAATCCAGTCACAAAATTAGTTATGACATAATCCCAATTCCAGTATGAAATTAAATGGTAATGTAATTGTCCAACATTCCTCTAATTCTCACCTTCAAATTCAAACATGTGAAACAACATTACATGAATCCTACTATCTCTTTACACATCTATTTACTCAATTTCATTCCGTAGAGGTTGTGATAAATATTTTTCAATCCTTGATGTACCTCTCATTTGGAGGAATTAAATTCTCTCATATGTATATCATGCTAAACATTATAAAACATTTACCAACCAAAAAAATATGATATCATCACTATCTCCTCGACACCACCTTGCTGGTGGGTCTTCATAACGTATGATTTATGTCTAGTATTATCAATCTAGACCATATAGCCACCCTATCATAATCCAGTCAAGAAGCATGGGTATAATTGATATCAATATTAGAGCTACTATCCCCTGGGACACCTTAACATCAATATGAAAATTCAAAAAAGTACCATATACTTTTTCTCTTCACAATATTATTAAATTTCCTCTATCTACAACTTCTAACATAATTCGTTGGAATTTAAATTTCCCATTTCTGTTGTGTAATCTAGATCAACATTAAATAAATTGAGATACTCAACACCCTCCTCTATGGATAGTTTGGGTATCACAGTGAAAAGATATAATTGGGGCTCTGGTTTTGTGTGTACACCACAATTCTCTCCCCTTAATGTAATTGTATCCAATATCTCATGTAATGAGCCACCGTATCTTACTACACATCATGGTTGTTTTAATTTCACTCAACATGTCTCATCAATCTTGGTCCATAAGACACCACATGATACTTTTTCAATACAACTTCTCAATGTATAATTGTGGATGTGTCATTGAACAATGTATTCACCATACCAAATGTAGGTAAGGTGATTTTCGGTACACTGAACATTATACAATTTAGCTATAGAAAATAGTAGTCACAAGCATTTGACTAAAAAAACACAAACCATTTCATTGTTAGCCTACACATTGGTGTTTCCATATGGGAGATTTTTTATGAAGATCCTATAATATAATACTAGACCAAGAAATGTCAAAATATCAATGTCATTCTTATGTACTCCTGTGATTCCATAATTGTAACCTTCATAGGGTCCATGGACACTCCTACCTTTGATATATCATGATAGAGGTTGTACAATTTATCAATCCGAAAACAGAATTCAGTTAGTTTAATATCATTTCAATTCCCTCAATTTGTACTCAATTAGATTTCAAGATGTCCGGAATGATTCTCAATAGAATACGAGTACAAAAATATGACATCAACAAAACCAACCCCAACGAAAACAAATAATGGATGAATGTTTAGACTCATCACTTCCATTGATACATCATGAAAATTTGTTAAATATAATGCCATCACTACAAAATTAAATATTCGATACCAATATTGAAGGGTTTTAAATGGTTTGTCTATTGGTATCAACATCAATTGAAGTTACTCTTACCTCTATTTGATCACATTGAATAACCTAAAACTTCTCAGTTGATCGAAGAGATATCAATATGTGCAAGGGGAACTATTTCTTGACTAATATCCTGTTCAATCTCTAATAATACAAACATTAATGTAAGGTCAAATAATAGTTTTTAGAAAAAATAACATGAGAACCCCACAGATATATATTAGTACATCTAAACCCCTTGGATTTTAGGTCATCAAAATGAACATTTAACTAATGAATCATTAAAAGTTCCATTCTATTTGGATGAATATAAACATTCTCAACTCCAAGAAACATCTCAACTAGGAACTCAATCACCTACTCAATTAGTAATCTAGGTTACACTTCAAAAAGACGTCCAAAAATGATACGCCAGTAGATGAAATGTATAATATTCCATCCCTCCATATTCTAGAAAACTTCTTGATATCTGATCCGTGTGTTAATTTAATTGAAACTGAATTTGACTATCCCAACAATCCTAAATATCTCACTCACCCTGGTAAGTGCAATTTCCTCGATCATGAGATAAAAATATATCATTCATCCAATAATAATTAAATGAGTATAGTATAAAACATGAAAATATATACCAAGAATCACATTATATATAGTCATTTCCATCATAAAAAGATATCAAAGGAAACTATAGACACCAATTTCCGGAGAACACACCATGTAGTAATTTATACCATATGACTGCACTCCCAACGGTGTGTCAATAATAATTAACCAATATATAATATTCATAGGCTATCACAGTCTCACCTAAACACTACTTTATTTAATACATTCCTTGGTCTATTTTTTTATTATGTCTCGGTTTGAGTACACAGTTAAATTTTTGGATTTTATGACTCTATTGTGAGTTTTTCCCTCTTCACGGTTGGCACATGACCTGGCTGACTATGTGGACTAACCCTACGACCTTCATTGCATCTAAAAAAGGTAAATTAAATTAAAATGAATGAAACTAATTTTAAAATAAAAACCCATCAATAATAATTATAATAATAATAATAATATGATTATTATTATTATTATTATTATTTCTATGTATATTATTATTATTATTTGTAATTATTGTTGTTATGTTATTATTATTGATATTATTGTTATTATTATTATATTGTTTTTATATTTATTAATTATTTTGAGGGAAATTCTAAGGGGGTTTGGGTATGACCATTCTCAGTCACCCTCTTCCTTTGAGCAATTCCCCCCCCCCATGTGCAGTGTGATCCACCATCACCCCCTAATATATTCCTCTTACAGGAACCCCCTTCTATATCCCTCATATCAGTGTGACATACTATCTACATCACATTGGTGCCCCATCTCACTCCCTCCATTCCCAACTCGGGACCCTGATACATCATCCATTCTCATTGTGCAACCCTCAGTTGACCTTCTTTCCTTGATTTGACCTCCTCCCATGTAACTTCCCCCTTGTTATGCGACCCCCTATAACATGAACTCCCTCACCCATCCCGACTTACCCTTGTTGGGAATGAGCTGCACACCTCATCTACTATCCAATGTGTAATTAAACCCTAATTTCTAGGGTTTCTTTATATGATACATAACTATAAGCCTCCTTCCTACTACCACATCCTTATTATGGCTGTTTATTTTGACTCCACATTGACTGGGGAGGTACAAATGAACATAAGGATTGAATGGGAATATTATTTTCAGTTTCATATAGGTTAGGTTTTGTAGGTGGTCCCCTAAGGCCTATTCTTATGTATTTTGTCATGTACTGCTGAAGGTGAGGCAGGTCAGATTGTTTGAGTTTTCTTGCAATGAATGAGGTTTCGTTTTTTACCCACTGTTTATTTTACATCCTCTAGTTTAGACAATTAATATTATTATGACTCCCAGTTATTTTTTTAGGTGTGTTGAACATTGACACTATGTTTTTTTCTGATTCCAGGATATGTTGTATGAATATTTTTCAAGATTTTAGGGTGTACATGCATATACATATGTTATGTAGATATAAAAAAATACATGTCAACCATGTACATAATCATTCCTGCAATGGGGAATATGTTTGTTGGAATATGAATATATCTATTTTTAAATAGGTACGTACGACCGAGTGTAGGCCGATTATGAGTGCTCTGTACCTAATTTTCAAAGCGATGAAGTGTCTCAGCTTGGTCTGATCCTTTGTGGATGTAGGATACTGATGATCTCAACATTAATTTGAAATCCATAATTTCCTGATTTATTAAAAAAATTAAATTTATGTATTATTTGTATTCATTGAGTTCCAGTTGCGGTTGTTAGAAATAAATTTTACTAAATTTAACCAGGATGGAAGTGTTTTTTATTCATATTGAAATTTTTCATTGGATTTTCTTGGACATAGGGATGTATTTATACTTATAAATTCATTGTATATGTTAAATTTTAATAAAAATTAACTCATTAATGATTTTTATTTTTTAATAATTATTTCCAGTGGGTCTCTTCGATTTAAAAATATTTTCAAATTTACTATTAAATGTGTGGTACCTTGGTTGTGTATTGGGTTTTTTAATGTTTTTGGAACTCAATGGTGTTGGGTAAAAGATTTTTCCAAAAATATCAATTTTTCTTGAAATATAGTGATGTATTTTTGGCATCCCAATGTATATCAAATTCATTCGCCTTGGGATTAAGATAAAATTGACCATAAAATGTAATGTCCCATTTGGACTTTCCTATTTTAAAATGTTGTTTTATATCTTCATAGAAATTGAAATGGAAATATTTTTTTGTGAACATGAAATGGACTTGGTATGAGGCCCAATTGTAAATCCATGTAGATTTGGGATGATGTTTTGTTTGAAAAATGTTAATTCTCTATTGGAAACTTAATTTACTATATGATATTAGAGAAATGTTTATGTGAATTGACAACATGGTTTGAAACATTTATATTTTTTAAAGAATGTGTTGAATACTTATGTAATGTAACATCCTGAGTGATGGTTACTAATCACCACCGAATAGATGGGTTGGTACCCCAGGAATTGATGTTAGGCCAGGCGGGATGTGTCATTGAATTTACTTGTTTAGAGAAGCTACCTGGTTTCAGAAATACGGGTTGCACCATTTTTCGATAGTTGGTTCAAAACCATGTTTTTCTAGGGGTCTCCATAGGTATATTTAATAAATTGCAATGGTTTCATATATGTATATTCCTATTTTCTATTTTAGGACTTTTTGTTATTCGATCTCATGGAATTTTTTAACATTGATTTTTATATTAAAAGTACTATCTTGGTAATAGTATTCATTCAAAATAACACATTGCAAGGAATTATATGCATATGTAATTTATTTGGAAATAAATGGAAGGAAATAGTGGTTTTTATTAATATTTATATCATGTTACTTGTTTTGATAAATGTGAGGTAATTAATATTTTATACAACCTATTTTCATACAAAAATAGAATGTATCACACTTTAGAGTCGGGGAATTTTAACATGGTTTGTCTTTTGCATTCATACTAAACATCTCGGTTCTCATAAATACTTTATCTATTTAGTTTTAGGATCTTCTGGTATTGTATTTCTATCATATAGAGCATGGTTAAGTTTTTTGTGGTGACGTTTGAGGCCACATAGAGGTATGTACACAACATTATTTATTTCCTCTATGATTTTTTATTCTTCTTGTTTAGTTTGATTTTGTTTTGTTTTTTTCGGGCAAATTGGTCCCAGATACATAATATTCATACCTGAAACAATTAGCCAGCTAATGGGGTTTTGGGAACACACATCAGGCCTTGTCATAGCTCGGCAAGGGTGACCAATTCATGGTTGAACTAGGATGGTTAGTGATCACATGTTATTAAAGCAGGTTATGGTTATTTGGCATGATATGTAGTTAGGGACTAATTTACTGGGAATCATGACTTAGGTACAAGAAGATAATCAGAATCTCTTTCTCATTCTGATCCTCAAGTGGTAAGGGGTATTCCATGATTTGAGTCGTTTGTTTTTTATTGTGTTAATGGGGGATATCATAGTGAATGATCTGGTGATTCACTACAGACATTCATGGAGTAGAGACCCTTGTGGGGAACACATGTATGGTTTGAAACACTCACAGTGGGTGGTACTCTCTTGGATCATGGTCTGTTAAACCTTGTAGCATGGTTAGGCATGACTACTAGTTCTCCACCAAGGTTCTTCAATGTGTTTGTGTTTTTTATTGTTTTTTTGGATTTTGTTGCTCTAAAATTGTTTTTGGATTATTTTGATAGTTCTTGATAGTTATTTGAATTTTTTTGGATTTGTTTCTATTTTTAAGAATTGTGACTTCCTTTTAAATGAATTAATTTAAAATATAAAATCATTTGGTTGTTTTGAGAATATAATGGAACAATTTTGGATTTTGAAATGTTTTATAAATGGTGATGTGATAATGTAGTTGGGAATACATGGTTTTGATGTCTAAAGGGTATATATGACCCTTTTTGTTCCTTATGGACGTTCACATATGTGTGTGTAATAAAATTTCATGGTGGCATGTATGTGTGGCTAATATAAGGAGATTCTGGAAGGAACACATATGTGAATGTTCATAGGATACCATGGCTGAGTATCTAAAAATAAAATATTGATCTGTTTCCCAATGTTGTTTTTGAAATGGAAGATGATTTTCTATATTAAAAGGGGATTAAATCTGAATGATGGTTAATTAGAAAAAATGATGATATAAAAAATAGGGTGCAAGTCCATTTTTTAATGTTTTTTTGGTTTCATTTTAGTTTAGATTTAATTTAAAATATATATTATTTGTGATGTGTTGGTCTATTAGATTGTATTTTTGTTTGTGATGTAATTTTTGGTTCATATTTGGTTGTGTATTAATTTGGTTTTGTATAATTTTTTTATTTGGAGTATGCTTCCTCAAAATATCCTATACATATCTTGTGTATTTCTATATTTGACCTTCCCCAAACTCCAATTGGAGTGGTTGGATTGAGTTAATTTTGGTTGTTTCCCATATTATGTAGTGATCGAGGTTTGTTATATGTAACGAAGTGGCTTGAGGAAGTTGAATGTGATTTCATGAAATCCTGAAGTAATGTGGGATTAATATGTTTTCAGTATGTTTGGAGGCCTGAGTTTAGAACAATTGAGAGTGTTTGTCCCAGTATCAGAGAAATATGTAGTGTCATAGAGAGGATTTGCAACCACTTTTATCTAGTGATGTGTGCCTAAGGAGTTAAAGGAGAGGACTGTGGTGGGGATCATGATTATTCTGAAAGGTTAGTGGATGATGATGACTTATAATGACCATATTAAGGATCTAGTTTCTTTTTATTCATAGTTAGTGTTGAAAGATTGGTATTGGAAGTTGGTGGATGATGAATTATTATCTTAGTTGGTTTCTAGAGAGCGGAAAATTTGAAATATGGTGTCTCGTGTTACATGTGAAGCTTCCCTATCTGGGGAGTAGTGAGTTATAGAGGAGCATGATTCAGAAGGGTCTCCTTCAGAATGTATGATCTCTAATTCCTCAAACTATTTAGTTTTCTACCACTGGTGTGGTTTTTTTGGGTATTCGTAGCATTCTTTTCGCATCCCTCTGATGTCAAGCACACGATGTGCCTATTTGGGTCACCGATATAAGTCATGTTAGAAGTATTTTTGGAAAAATTATTTTGGGTCGATGGTTCCAATTATCTAACTATGATGCATGAGATTTTTTATCAATCTAATCCCTAACCATAGGTCTCAGGGTGAAGCTCACACATAGTTAGGGTTGTTAGGGATATGTGATACATTTTCATGGTTCTTTATCCCACATCATGAAATATTAACATCTAATTTTTTTTTATTATTTTTCCCATTCCATTTTAGGAACATCATATTGAAATAGTGTTAGGATGTATTTTCTTTGTAGTTTTCCAGGATGTTCTGTCTATTTTAATTTGGGTTTTGGAGTCATTATGTTTTATTATGGAAACTTTTGACCTCAAAAGGGTTGCTTTCTCTATTTGGTCTAGTTTTTCTCATATTGAGGATGTATGTTTTTTAGGATGATCGAGGTTTAAAAGGGTGTCTGGCTCAATTGTGTGGTTGAAATTTATTATTTTTTCCCATTGTTTTGGGAATCTAATTCTGGTTAGTTTTTAGTTCCACACATGATAGGGGATTATATGATGTTCAACTTGGGTGTTCCTAGCCATAGTGGTGATGTTTTACATAAATGTGGAGAATTTTTTTTGTTTGGTTCTGTTGTCTCGGTGTCCCAGTTATTTGGGTTCCCTTGTAGTGAGTTTCTTATTTAATACATTGTGGAATTGATTGAGTTTTTGGGTTCACAATCTAGTAGAGTTCATGAATTGGGATAACCCCCCCATGTTCTCCCTTCAATATTGGGCTTTTAGTTCCTCTTGAATCGGTCGGGTGTGACCTATGGAGATTTAGGCCGTCATGGGATTCATAGTTTTCGTTAGTATTTTTGGGTCATGGACTCAAGTTTCGAATATATATTGGCTTAGTTACTTTCTACGGGATGAAAGTGTCTATGGTGGAGAGAATTGTCATGCCTCAAACCTAAAACACTCTTTTAGTCTATACTTTTCATGGTCTAGAATTATTCTGATTGAAGATTTATTTATATATTATATTCAATTATAATATTTTAAAACTCTCAAGTGAGTTTTGGCCTGAGAACGATTGGCGCATGGCCTGGAACACCATGTGGGAAATCTATACGACCAGTAATACATCTACAAATAATGAAATTTTAAATTAAAAAGAAATATACTAAGAAACAAATAAATTAAATAAAATGATTAAAGATACTGATATTAATAATGTTATTATTATATTTATTATGATTATATTTATTATTTAATTTTTAGTTATTATTATTAATAATAATCTTATTATTATTACGGATGCCTTATTATTATTAAAATTATACGTTTATAGATATTATTATTAGTATTATAGTAATTATTATTATTATTATTAATATAATTTTTTTTATTTTTTTTAACTGGATGGATATCCTAAAGGTTGAAGACCCCCCCCTCTCCAACAACCTAGTCATGCATACTAGGAAATATTGCCTCCCATGGTAATGTATGAATCACCGATGTCCCTACTCTCTTACTCTGGTATGTGCCAATGACTCTATCACTTTCTTCGGTGCCCCCTGATCTCTGCCTATCGATGGCACCCCCTGCTGGATCCTTCCATTCCCAGTGCATGTCCCTCTTTAGACCTCCATTCTAGGTGCACAACCATCCTCCGACCTTCCTTCCAAGCGTGCGGCCCTCCTCCAGCCAACCATACCAATATGAGGCCCTCCTTCCATGCAGTGACCCCCATGTTGTGCAACCCCCCCGCCCATGCAGTGCGATGTCCCCAAAACATGATGAACACCCATCTCAGCTTCCCCTTATACCAAAAGAGTGGTCAGCACCGATCTTTCCATACATCTGAGTGTCTTAGCTCGGTATACTCCTTTTTTTGAGGTAGGTTATTTATGCATTCACTATTGACAAGAAATATATAAAATCATGATTGATTTAATATATGGTTTATATTTATGTATTATGTATATGATTTGCGGTCTGGTTTCTATTATTTGAAAATTTTATTTATTTTTTTAGTTAATTTATCAAAGATTACAGAGTGATATTTTAATTTTGAAAAATTTCATCAACCTTTTGTCGAATTGATGATTTCTTTCTGGTGCTCTATTAGGTTTTAATGTTAAATATTACTAAAATTTGATTCTAAAATGTTTATTATTGTTTAATTAGTATTTTAAATCAGTTTCCTTGATTTAAGGATGTTTTCAAACATTCTCTTAAATGTTTAGTTCCATGGTTGTGTATTATGTTACTAAATGGTTTTGGAACTCTATGTTATTGAGAAATTGTGCATTTCAAATAAGTAAGTATTTCCCAAATTTTCTTGAATCATGTTTGGAATCGCTATTTATTTCATATAAAGGCATCATGGTTTTATAATTTATTTGAACATAGAAGGTCATGGATCGTTTGGAGTTGCATTTCTGAAAATGGTGTTTTATATATCCCTAGAAAAGATCATTGAAATGTTGTATGATTTTAAATGAAATAGACTTGGTATGAGGCCCTATTGGCGATCCATGATTTTTGGGGATTATGTTTTTTTGATAAATGTGAATGATCGATTGGATACATAACATATTTTATGAAATGATTTTATTTTTTATGTAAAATGATGCCCTGGATGGCCTCTTACATGTTTTTTTATTGATGGTTCTTAATTCATATGTGATTTAACATCCCAATTTTCACATTTAAGGATGTGAAATATTTATATGTATATAATGGTCATCTCTATCTAGAATTTCCCATTATGGGTTTTCATATAGGGGTCTTCCGTGTTTGGGGAAGGCAAGTGTTGTAATGATAGGTAAGGGGAGTTACACTTGTGAGGGCCTCTAACATACATAGAATATTACAAAACTGGTTTTCAGGGGTGGCTTTATAATAGTTTGAGTGATGGATGTTGATCAACCTTGATTAGATGGGGTGGTACCACCATGATTTTTGTTAGTCCTGGGGGTCATTCCATTGGATTGGTTAGTTGAGGGATGTTACGTAGTTGTAGACTTAAGGGTATCACCATATATTGGTGGGTGGTTAAGATCTGAGTACATCTAGGGATCTCTATTTTAATTTTTATGATGTTTCAATTGTTATATACTTGTATGTTCCGAATTACCCTAGTGGATCAATTTGATATTTAATATCATGTCATTTTGTAAAATTGATTTTTATTTTAAAGAACCTTTTTTTTAGTTGGATTTTAAAAGAACTCATTGAAATGACTTACATTCATTGGTTATTTATGATGATTGAAATGTAAATAAATAAGAATTTTTCATAAAATTAAAACCATGTTAGCTGTTTTTATAAAAGAGTGGTAAACCATATTTTTATATGTCTTATTTTCAAAAAATCTAGAATGGATTTCCCATTAGTGGGGTGGTATTAGACGTGGTTTATCTTTAGTATTCCTACTATGATTCTCAGGGGTCACGCTTACTTTATTTTTTTAGTTTTAGGTTCTTTCTATTCTGGATCTCTCTCAAATCAATCTTGGTTCTTTGTTCAGTGTTGACCTTTAAGGTCACATGGATGTATGTACCTCAGTTTATTTATTTCCCCAATGTGTACATATTATTTTTTTGTTTTTTTTTTGATGAATATTTATTGTTTTATATTATATAAATGGGACAAAAACATTCCAACTTACATAATTAGGATGTATGACACTATGTTCCATCCTGTGGGGATTGGGAATTTCTTTCAGGACTTGTTGCATATCAGCTCTGCTGACAAGTTCAGGGTTGACTCGGTTTGCTTACTGACATCTAAAATCATAAAGATGTTTCAAAATATGATGAGTTAATGAAATCTGATCTTCCTATATCAATTAAAACACATATTAATGTTGATGATATATGAAATGTTCCACTGACTGTATAATGTTATGAATCTTCATTAGGTAGGGAAGTATACAAAACTTGAAACTGACTTTTTCCGCACCCATGAGCTCTAGTATAACTAATTTGAGATAAAACCCTAGCTTGGTACTACATCTCATGCACTGAGGTAACATTTCCCCATCCTTGACATAAATGACTAGTGGAACTCCTACTACCAGCCTGCTGAGTGGTAGTTGAGCCCCTTCCAAAATTGGGTGCCTATACGGATCCCCTACCTCTACCTTGATATGAAATGTTCCAACAAATTTTTTTTAAGATGTACCAACTTTCCACAAACATGGACCTCCTCTAGTGGTGAGACCACAACAAACACCTATGGTCCATCCTTCCACATTGAATGCATATAACTAAACCATGATCTTGTGGAATCTATCTTTACCATTAAATAATATATCCACTACAGACCTCTCGATAACATTCATAATGAAATTTTTTTATAACAAAAGTAGAGTTCCCCAAGCTCCCTCATGAAAGTTTCATCTCAATGCCTGATTCCTATCTCAGATACCCTTACATGAGGAGAGCTTAATACATCTGTTAATAATGGTATAAATATTGTCAGACATTCACCTATTACATGATTTCATGGAAAATACCATCCATAAAATATATTTCCCTGGTGATATCATTAACAACTATGGATTGAGAAAAAACCATTTGTTTGATAAGAAATATATTATAGTACATCAATAAAATATACTCATGTGTCTAGTGTATGAACCCATGAGCCCTCTCTTCCTGAAACGTATTAGGATAGAAGTGGTTCAAGATCATCAACTCCATATCCTTCTAAGATAACACTTCTTGCTGCCTGGATTTCTCTCAAATGCCCAACCAATGATTGGATGATCCATGGAACATGTAGGAATGAATATCCAACTTCATATAAATGGGTTTCTTGAGTTTATTGAAGATTTTTTGGTCTAACACAATCTATATATCAATTCCCAGGGGGGAAAACATAACCAAATGATCATAGCAGGAGACTATAGCTGAAGCACTCTCATCCACTATTAATTTGAAGGTACTATGCAAACATTTTTCCTATAAATGTATCACATGACACTCAACAATCATTCCAAAATATTAACATCCATATAATCTTAATGAGATATACGATACTATTGTTCAAATTCATTAGGATCGGGCTAATTTCCACACTCATGACACACAATTTTAATATCAGGATGGTACATTTTATCTATAATACAAAAATTTTCCTTTTAACATAGGTATAAAATCCCGTTCTCCTCAATATGTGAAAACAAAAGAGATCCACAAACTCATGGTCTCAATAACATTGATTAATAATTGAATTTGAATAACATAATAGCGCATTTATTCCCTTTTATATTAGATATAATAGATATCTCATTTAGCAATTCACATAGGAAAACATTTCACATGCTAATAATCATGCCCCTATCATGAATAATGCATGTCAATATGTATTTCTATTAGGGTATCATTATGCATATATGAGAATATTGTTCCATACTGAGCCATGAGAAAAAAATTTAAGAAATAATAAAATAACAAAAAATCTTACTCGAACAAGGTTAAATAACATCAATCCCTAAAAAATAATATCATGAATAAAAATCTAATCCTAGAAACTCAACATTCCCCCCAAACATGTGCTGGCTAATCCTAGGTTCATGCCCATTTTCTTCTTCAAAACAATCCTACCATCCATTCAACCTTTTTCAATGATTAATGAAACCAAAAGAAACTCTTATTGTATACAACTTTGTCATATCCCCCAACCAAAGAAACTATCATGTCCAAGAAATGGGTTGATTATGGGACCACGATCAAACATCATCGTTTGCTAGATGCTATTGACTAGAAATGAGGGCGTGTTGAATAGAGAGGGGAGACTATACCCCTTGGTATAAGGATATAATACATAGAGATAAATAAATAAATGTTAATGTGAGGAATTAACTAAAATAATATAGATAAATAATTAGACAACAAACAATGAAAATGTTTAAAATTGAATAAACCACGGTAATTAAAGAATAATCTCATGACATGATAAATGTACCTAAATGACGTTATAATAGTCATAAAAATGAAATAATTATATGTTTAAAAATAAAAACTATAAAACCATTCCCCATAACACCATGTTGTTCCCTCCCCAAACTTTATCCCATATAGAAAGAAATAAATAAATTGGATGGGCACATTAAATTTTCTGAAACTGCATCCATGTAAGCTGCTCAACATTCTAATTATGGACCAAATATGGTTTGAATGAAACCCACAAGGTTGACGCCACCTTGTCAAAATAAAGTCAATTTATGAAAAATAGTGCATGAAATATGTATATAAATAGTTTATAATGTAAATAAATTAATAATGTACTAGAAAGAAACATGAAAACCCTCATGTTATGGGCTATCACTCGAAGTCAGCAAGACCTGCTTGAGCACCCAACTTCATATCTCTACAAGATGGGATATCCTCCTTCATCAAGATGAATTAACCTAAATGGTAGATGATTCTCCTACTATGGATGAATCACAACGAATGTAACATACACACAGGGACTCTTCCCTCAGGCTAACCAAAATCTCAATGCCAAGAATAACTAGAATTTCACCCTCTTCTATCTTTTGATTGTGCATGTAGCCCCTAGGAATCTAATATAATAATATAACATACCCTCATGTTTCAATTACCTGTACACCTATCCATTAGAATGTAAAATAACGTGAACTACACCCTTTTTAATCAACACCAGTCATGATTCATATCCATAAAAACTCAACATTCCAATCAGTATCAAACTATATGGTATCAATCACATTAAAATCACATAATTTAAAAAATTTAGCAAGAAAAGCCACACATCTAGTATCAAATATACGAGCTTTATCATTATAACATAAAATTATGAATTTATAGAAATTACCATTTCTATAACTAATTCATTTCATTAATCTAGTTTTTTAATAGTCATAACAAATATATCAATACTTTTTAATTATTCATTCGACCCGAATTTCAATAATATATTATTTATTCAAGTATTCCAGTGTTATTCTAAAATAAGAAATAACAGAATTTAATGTTATCCATTTTCAACATTCTAATCCATTTAAAAAAATTAACTGTTTTAGAAAATGACATTAACATCAAATAAAAGAAGAATTAATAAGGTTTAATGATGGAATACCAGTCAGGCAGTCGTATGTCTGAGTCTCCATCCCTATAGACCCAATAGGATCCATGGGATTCTTTTAAATTTATAATTTTAATTTAATAAGTGTTATTAAACTTATTTTGACATGTTTGTGGCATGTAGTAGTGAAAAAATATATTACATATAGAACAATTAATAAAATGAAACAAAAATAAACCATATATTAGACACCATATTCATAATGGATATGGTGGTGAAAAATAATCTTTTTTTATTGTAGAAAAAGGATCTTCCTTCCATTTAATAAGAACCACATAATATAATAGTAAAGGATAGATAACTAAAATATAAAATTTGAGGAATGCCTCAATAATCTAGGTCTGGATATCCCATATACAATGGGAGAATTAATTTATATATAAGTAGTGACCCGAATATCCATGTTGGGAAACAAGAAGTGGTGAGGGAGGTGCATGGAAGTACATTGGTCAATGGAAGATGTGTGTGGATGTGATTAAATCTAATACGAAGATGCAAAAAAATATTTAATGAATAATAGAGGGACTGGAAGCTCTATTGTGGAGAGGTGGGGTGTACCAAGTGTTAATAAATACTTGAAAGTACTTTTTTAATCTATTAGGTGTTATAATTTCATGAATGAATTTTTAGTACATGGTTTGTAATACTTCATTACCCATTTCCCTCTCTTCCTGAAAAAAATATATTTAAACCATTTAATAATAAAATAAAATAATTAAACATAGTGTAATTTGGATTATTGATGAGAATTACACGTGGTGAAAATATTTTTTGTGACATGTTGTCACATGGTGAAAGAAATAATGAAATGCCCAATGTAGGGGAAAACCACTTTTCTGACATGTCCAAATTTGGTTATAATCATGTATGAGACATTTCTACTTGTTGTGAATGGTTTTTATAGTATTTATAAATTTATTGAGGGTCTAAATTTACTCATGACCTGAATTAAATACAGATGGCCTACCCAAAAATATTCACATAATCAATTAGTTTCATTACATATATTTGTATAAATCTATTATACATACCTTATCCATGATTCAGCCCTAAAAATATTAATCCAACATAGATTGGGATTGAAAATTGATGAACTAAAAAAATATAACCCATCATGAAAGTGGTTTGACCAACTATTTATTATGTTTCATCCCTGTAAAATGATGGGATATTTCATGGAAGAATAACCCTTGGTATAATCATCTCCATGATGGTTATTGTTTTTATTATCTGAAATTATATTTAGATCAATTGAATGAGATTGATTATAATATCATCACTGATGTCTTTACCTTTGTAAGGGAATTAATTGATGTGTTTCACATATAATTGTTTAGTTTTCTTTCTAGATGTTAAGTCGAGTTCTCAGATGAATATATAGAATTATTTGTTTTTTTATTAGAGAATCCATATATAATTTATTCTATTAAACATTAGGATACAAATTAGAAACTATGGGATAATTTGTATATAGTTTTAATATAGACAACTCATTCAAAAGGTGAGGCATTTGTCCTCAAATTTAAGAATAAATATATGTAAAATTTCATGTTCATTGGGTATTTTGAGTTCATAAGGATCATGATATAGATCATGTAACATATTCATTAGAAAGATGAATTATTCTATTTCCTAAATGGAACTAGTACTTATCTATATTGTATCATTATTCATGATATTATCATGTAATGGTAAATAAGGATGATACTGCAAAGAAAAATATTATTACAAGGTACCATAAAAGTGGTTTCATAGTGATTTTATTTGGACTAAATATTTTTATATACATCATCATGGACAAGATGAATACAATCATTATTGATTAACTATAGAATGTCATTGAAATATTTATAGATGACATTATTATCTACTCAAAAGTTAGGGAGGAATATGAAGTGAAATTTAATTCCACACATATTATTATTTGAAAGAAAAAATTATTTTCAAATTATAGTAGAAAATAATTTTGAGAAGAAAATGTTACCTTAATGGAGAATGTTGTCTCCAAAATATGGATATCTATGAATCCGTTGAAAGAAAGTATATTATGAAATATCCTAGAAAAAACATGGTTATATAAATGATTATTTTCAATCGATTAGCTATGTAGATCCATCGATTTGAGAGAAATTTATCAAGATTGTGAAATCCTATAACAAATATAACTCAGAAGAAGGTTCATGTTTAATGAAATAATGAATGAAATGAAATCATTATAAAGCTATAGATGGTACTTATAAATGCACTTGTTCTCTCATTACCCACCATTAAAATTTATTATTGATCTAAAATTATACATTAATATGGTCTGGGGTTATTTACTCAAGAAAGAAATGTAATCGATGATGACTCATATTATTAAAGATCAATTAGTATAAGTACAAAAATATATATATATTTAACTGGGTAAAAAATAATTTTAATAAATAATGTGTAACATTATATCTATGAAATAATAGAGACATATATATAAACAATAGAATTGTCAAGAATATATTCCATAACATGTAATGAGCATTCACTGATGGATGTGGTTAGACCAGATCAAGTATTATGATTGTTCTATTCATTACCAACAATAAAAGTTTAACAATTTGGAAGATAATCTGAAGATAACAGATCCCAAAAACCTATCCATGATGTGGATGGAAAAATATCCAATATTCAAATATTTTAAATGGTTAGATATAGGGAAAATAAAATAATATTCATCAAACCATGATCATGTAAATTCTATCCATCCATTCCTGATATGATACATGTGGATTATAAGGATTAGAATATAATGAAAAAAATTGTAGAAAATGTTACACTAGAAAAAGATTCAAAAGATAGTGTAATGTGGTTTGGAACACAAATATGATTCCCATAAAAACCATATCCAAAGATAGAACATCATGAAGATTCAAATATATCAAAAATCTCACTTTATAAAGGAATTGCTTATATGTATAATTATTAGATTAAATACATTTAGTAGAATAATATGAAGTGAAATAATGAAGAGTTTGTGTAACTATTACTATTATGACAACATGTCTTGCAGAATGAAAGAATTATATTGGTTTAATGGAATTATTTCCCATTCATGTATAGAAATTTGAAAATAGAACCTTGAATTTTATTGTAGGACTCCCAAGGTACTCTAAAGTAAATAATTATATTTAGGTTATAGTCAATAAATTTACTATGTGTAGAAATTTATTTTTTATCAGGGAATAATAATCTCATGAAAAAATCAACATGATATATATAAAGGATTTAGTAATACATAAAGGAGATACCCTTTCTTTTTTTTAAAAAAAACCTTCGAGTTTTTCCCCGTGATTATAGATGATCCATTAGGAATCATTGGTTACCTAGTTGATTTTAAATGACTATTATCTCCCTTAGATGATAATTGTGACTAAAATATCCATTTAAACTCTACGATCAGGTTTACAATATTGAAAATGATATTGGGATCAACACCTTTTACTAGTGGAGTTAAGTTATATGAAAATAAATTTCATCATTCCAATGTAACCATATGAGGCTCCCCATGGGAATAAGTTTAATTCCACAAGATTTTATGAGATGTATTATTTTTAATTTATTTAACATCTCTTGTTGTACGCTACACCAAGATTATCTTACGCTATACGCAACACCATATTAGCTTGCAGTATACGCAATGCTGTTCTTGGATTGTGTTACACACAATTTCATGTTCGTTTGATAGTAGTCATTCTACACAACATTGAGTGTATATATATATATATATTCAATGTATAAATGAAATATGGATGGATTATGTTATACTCAACAAAAATGTATTCTTTGACTACACACAACCTGACTTGCCTTGCGTTACACGCAATCACGTCCTTCCTCGATAGCGTTTGTAGTACGCAATACCGGGTTTCACTAAACAATGATATATTATTATAATATTATTATGAGATATCTATTATGAATAACATTAATTACTTTTTTAATTTTATAACATTATTATTCAGCTTACACATTTTCTAGAACATGGTATGAGAACATGATAAAATTTTCAGGCAAAATAAGTATTTTCCAAAAAAAAATATAGTTTTGCCACAATTGGATTGTGCATCCACTTTAAATCTAGTTTTGAAATGTTTATAAGTTAAATTTGACAAAATAAATTTATTCTTTGGAATCATGATATAAAAATTTACTGTGGATAAATCTTTCATATTATTCTGATAGCTTTCATATTTTAATATACAGTAATAACATGATATATTTTAATTAAAAACAAATTTTTTTCATTGTAATAACTTATATGGTTAAATTATAATATTGAATGATTTTAAAATATATTTTTACAATTTAATAGAATGTATGTCATTAGCATTGATTTTACATTGAATTTATTGGTAAAATCATTTCAATCTTTTGAAATGTTTTATCTTTTAAAACATATTTTCTTAACAACGGGATTAATTATAAATTAATTATTGCAACTTATGTGTTTTGAATTATAAAAAATGGACTCAATATTTTAATTAAGTGGGGCCAAATTATGTTAATTGGTAACTTTTTTTTGATATTATGAATAATAACTACAGTAATCTTTATTTACTACAGTTAAAGGTAAATCTACTAATTAAGGGAAAATATTAGATTATAAAATTATCCTGACACATTAAAAAATTCTATTGGATGACTAAAGGTCAACCCATACCGCATAATGGTCGGATTAGATTCATTTTATGGACTTTTTTCCATGAAATTAATTTAATTATTATTAAAACTAATGAAAGTTACAACATGTCACTCTCTTAAATCTTATAAGTATAATAATTTTAATTTAGTGATAATCTTAATTAATCTTCGAACATGAATAGTCTCCTGAAAGATAATAAAATTATCTACACTATGTTAGTTTATTTATTATTTTTAGGGATTAAAACAATTATTATTAAGGGTGACACAATAGTGATGCTGAAATTATTTTATTGATGAAATATCAAATAAACGGTTTTAAAAATATTAAAATAAATATTATATGAACTAATTAATGTTCTCCAATAATTTTATAGAAAAATATGACTTGTTATTAATCTATTAAATATGTTTTTTCTAAAATATATTTTCTATGTATATTATTTAAATTCAATTAATTTAATTGTGTCAAAATTGACACTATTGATATTTTATATTATTAAATTTTTTAAAAATCACAAATTTATTTTAAAAATTAAAAATTAAAAATTATATGATCTATAATGTCATAAAGTATCAAATTATATATAATTAAAATCACATAAGTATTTATAATCATATAAAATTTATAACATTATTACCATAAATAAATTAAATAGATTAAATAAGGATAAATTAAAATGATAAGGTTTAAAATAAAAAACAAACATGTCTAAATTTAATTGGTTGATGAAATTACAACCCTATAGTATCTAATATCTAAATTTTAGTCACTTTGGAAGTTTTTATGTGGGGATTTAATTTATATTAAATTAATATTTTTGAGGTTTTCGAAGGTGCCCCTATCCTCCCTTATAAAAAGGGCACCCATTCCATCTTCTCTTCACACCATTTTGAGCCTTGAATATCAGCCAACCCACTCCCATTTCACTTATCAACTTCCCTAAAAACATTATAGAGATTCTGGTCTCCTAAAAAGACCAACTCTAGTGCCTTAAGAGGAAGCTTAAAAGAGGTACGGCGAAGAAGAGGTAATCACTTCAACCAATTCTTTCAAGTTTCTTTCTTCTTCAACTTCTTCTTATTTAGTTTTTTAATTATATTATAATAAAATAAGTATCACTAATATACTGATATGTTATTATGAATATGAAACAACCCCATTTCACCTTCTATCCATCCTATGGAAAACGAAATCACCGCGCGTGCGTATGTACGGAATTCCGTCTCCACGCAGTAGTGTAATCTGTTTTTCCACCACCACATAAATTGGATGGGTATAATGGTGTAAATAAAAACTATATATGGTTATTATAACATCATAATGATTCTGAGAAATTGTATCATCCAGTCCAATTCAATTCAATAATTATGATATCGATGTCATCACATGTGCGTACGTACGGATTACCATCTCCACGAGGCGATGAGATTCATTCTCCATGTTAACCACCCATGAATGATTATAAAGTATGTATAATGAATAATAATGAAATATATGACATGGTAAAGCTACTATATATATATATGTCATCTACTTACTTCCATTCAAGTCAATAAAAAAGGAAAACAACGTTCATGCGTATGTACGGCCTACAGTCTCCATGAACAATTAATTTCATTTCATTTATCTATCTATTATATATATACTGAATATATATGAAATATAAATAATTATTTAAATTTTGGAAGTATGTAAATCATGATATAAGTAATAATAGTATCATGAACAACAAGTCCAAGCACCTATGATAAATGAAATGATTTTACCCAAAACGTTGCTTTAACATGAAATTTATAAAATAACGTGTAATATTGGTCATAAGTGAAGCATATATGATATCATAAAAATGAATATGATTCTGTAATAAGTAAATTACATTATTTAAATCATTATACAGGAGGTTTGGATACGTACGAAGCATATCGGACCTAAGGTAAGGGATAATGTTGCAATCTCAATTATTTTCTATCTGAGATTGCTTATACATATGTATTTAATGGGGATATATTTTATCATCCATGTCCGTGTTTTATAAAAACAATTTCATGCATTATTAAAGTCCTTTTTACACATTTTTTACTTTTACTACAGGGCAAGTAAGGAATCTTTTTTTGTTTACCATACGAGGTACTTTTTGACATTCTGGAAAAATTATGAGAAGAATCTTTTTTATAAATTATACGGCAGGAATGGATTTTTACGGTTTCATAATGCCATATTTTCATAAATAATAAACTAAAAGATTCCATGACTATTTTCAAAAAAATCATTTCTTTTAAAATTGCAAGGCATTTTTTGAAACAAAAATGATTTTGAATAAGAAAGGATATTTTCCTCAAGAATTTATTTAAAGTGCATTATCAAAACAATTTTTTCATTTAGGATGACATTATTTCATTTGTGTATGTTTAAATTATAATGTATTTATGAGTTAAATTGTTTCACTTTTCTTATGATGAAATTATATCTCTTTGTTTTATATGTATTATGTTATGAAGGAATGATGTTTTTGACACCCATTTTATTTTTTCGATTATGATGAATCATTTATGTTTATGTTGTGGAACACATAAGAATGATTTAATAATTATATTGGTGGGCCCTATATCTCCCTTCAATGCATTGGGTAAATATTTTTATCTCATGACATAGACATGGATGGAACAGTAAGTTAATCTGGTTCAGTGTTACAGGACTGGAACGAGGAGTGAACTCAGTTCGGAAAGGGACTTTGTCCACTAAGATGGTCTTGAAAGCAATGCCTTTTCTACTATGGAAATCATATCATGTGCTTAATGGTTTTACACAATTACATATTTTATTTACATGCTATTTTATCATGATTTATGATCCATTATGATCTATGCCTTACGTATTGTAATGTTTTATCTCATAGCTCATGATATTGATGTTTAAAAATTATGTTCATGTCTTGAAGTTCAAATGTATATGGTTTGTTTTATTTTCCCCATTTTTAAAGTTA
The DNA here is from genome assembly GCA_963277665.1 of Viscum album. Taxonomy (NCBI): domain Eukaryota; kingdom Viridiplantae; phylum Streptophyta; class Magnoliopsida; order Santalales; family Viscaceae; genus Viscum; species Viscum album. The sequence continues at coordinate 69,906,526 of OY728128.1, forward strand.
CTGATAATTTGATCTCACCCTTTATATGTTTTCTTTTCCCCATGATATAAATAAATGCATTAGGTATGAAAAAAAGGGACGATCTTTATGGAAGATGTTCAAGATATTTCACAATGATTAGAAGATTTTGTTCTGAGTTTCCAAAGACACTAAACTATTAAGATCATTGAGTGATGGTTTTTGTTATATATTATGTAGTCTGCATATGTAATGTAATATCCATGTACGTCAAGATTTGGGTCTCTACAGTTGGTATCAAAGGAAAGGTTTATTTAACCTTTGGAAACTAGGATGCGAAAACATGAGTGAGATCCCTAGTGATATTTATAAGGTATGTATAGGGATGTCCCAAAGGTTAAGTATACGTATAGGTAATAGTCCAAGAGTTATGGTAACGATCATAGAATTGAACCTAAGATGTTAGATATTGAAGGTACTCCCCCTTTATTATGTTGTTTTCCAAGCATGATTTTTTCCTCTCACACTATTCTTTTTGGGTTTTAGACGATGGATGGAACCTGAAAGAACCGTGTTGATCAATGTAATGGATGATGCAATGATTTTCATCCTGAACAAACCAATGTTATTCGAGATGGAGTGAAAAATCTTATTTCTATACTTACACAAGCTATGAATCATTCTGGACTTCCAAATGAGGAGAGAAGAGAAAAATATTCTATTGAGTCCTTCATGATAAAATTTCCACCTTCTTCCAATAGGTCTTCAGATCAACTTATTGATGAACAATGGATTAGTACCATTGAAAAGATACTTTCCATACATCACTGTTCAGAACATGGAAAAGTCATTTTAGGTGTTTACCGTTTAGAATGTGAAGCAGACCAGTGGTGGACTCTAATTAAGAATACAAGGCCCCAAGATGAAATTGCATCCATGGAATGGAACGAGTTTAAGAACATGTTTTTCAATAAGTACTTCCCTCGTATTCGTCAAAAAAATATGGAAAAGGAGTTCCTTGAGCTTAAGAAAAAAATATGATGAATCTGTTGGTATATACAAAGTGAATTTTACAAGGCTTGCATGGTATGCATCTGGATTTATCATCCAACCTGAGAGTAAAGATGATCAATTATTCAGTTGCTAAACAATAAGTCTTCGAAGGGAACTAGCTATAATAGACTTCAGTAGATATGATGAAATATTGTGTTGTGCTATCAAGGTAGAACTAGAAGTTGGTGTTACATATCCATCTCATGGTTTTGACAAGAAACGAAAGATGGAGTTCAAGGAAATATCTCAGAACAGTTGTGAAAAGAAGGTGAATCTTTCATTCTGCTCAAAGTGTGGAAAGAAGAATATTGGAGATTGTCTAAAAGGTACTAGAAAATGGTTCAAGTGTGGAAAAGAAGGTCATCGAGAAGCTGAGTGCTGAAGAAATTGGAAAAATGTTTCTAATGACATTAATAGAGAAAATACTACAAGAACATGATCCGCCAACACTTTAGTGCTACAAGTGTTAGGAAATGGGGCATTATGCTAACTAATTCCCTAATCCAAGGGTTAATGATGATCGACATCAACAACCTCTTAAGGAAAAGGAAAAAAGTGAAGTCACATGCAATCACTATTGGTGATGTTGATTATTAAAATTATGTGGTGGAATGATAACGTGTTTATATAATTGGAATCGAAAAAAATTTTGTGGAATCTCATTTATAGTATCATGGAATTTTGGAATATCTTTGTATTGGTCTATTTTGGTTTTTAATATTTTATAGTACCGGTAACCATGAAAAGCGAATGAAATTTTTTTTGGAAAATAAATGACATGTTCATAATGAACGGATAAAGAGAAAATAATATGTTTTATGGTATTCATGAGCTCATGATTAATATATGTACAAGTGATATCATGGTTTGAGTATGTAGATTTTTTGTGATTTTGGTATGTAGAAAGAGTAAAAATTTGATAGCATTAATGTTTTCACTGAGGTTCAATGGGTATTCATTTTTTTCAATAGAATAAATGATTAAGGTATTCACATGTTTGGAATGCGATAAACAAGATATATCTTGTGATATATGGATGATAAATGATGGTATTCATGTTCTTGTTATATGACATTTTTAGTAATCATTCTCTTTATTCTATGAGTTTGGAAAGAAGTATTTTGGATAAGAATAAAGATTGAAAAGGATTATGTTGAACATAAGTTAGTATTGTTTAAGGCTAGAATTTTTTCGATATTATTGATGGAATGTTATAATAGTGTAGTTTAAGAAAACGAAGAACCTGAAGAATGGGTGACAACCCATCGTGTCATACGATGGTGTGAGAATTGATCCCACAACCAATGTGCAACATGCCTTTATCATCTACCACTAGCCTACAAATAGTCTCTTCTCAGTAGAAACTAGTTTTATTTTATTATATGGTATGATAAATGAAGTAAAAGTTCATATTTGGAATCATATATGATTAACCTCAACATAGATGGACTTATGTATATTTGATAACTTTTTCTAACCATTTTTTTGAAACAAATCGAATGACTCATCATTCTATCACATTATCTTCTAACACTTCACAAATGACAAATTCAACATCATTTCTTTAAGAGATGAAGTGGAAATTTTTCAAGGAACGAACAATGGTGAGATTTTACCAAAATCAAGTAAGTATTTCTTTTGATTTGAAAATTATTCAACATTAGAGAAATGATCTTTAAAACGAAAAAAGTTGTCCTAGTGACCTTATATCTGATGAATCAGATGGTACCTTAGAACATCACAAATTTATGGCTTTGTGATTTTTTTCTTTTTCATAGCCATGTTCTATACCACTCTCCATCAGAACTTGATGGTTAGATTTTTCTTCCATATCCATATTTTCACCTATGTTATCATATATAGAAACCTAGTGATGAGTTACTTTGGGTAATATTTATGTTTCATACTTTAGTTTTTAAAATTAAGTTTTAGTATTCCTTCTAACTATCTGGGTTTCTATGAAAGAAACTCTCATGTAATAAACCATTTATAACCCCGACGAATTTCGAGGGTGAAATTAATTTTAAGGGGGTAGAATGTAACACCCCAAGATTTTATGGGATATATTCTTTTTAATTTATTTCATATCTTTTGTTGTACGCTACACCAAGATTATATTGAGCTATACGCTACACCATATTAGCTTACAGTATACGCAACACTATTCTTGGATTGTGTTACACACAATTTCAAGTTCGTTTGATAGTAGTTATTATATGAAACATTGACTATATATATATATATACATATTAAATGTATAAATTAAATATGGTTGGATTCTATTATACGCAACAATAAAGGTGTCTTTCACTACATGCATCCCTAACATGGCTTGTGTTACACGCAATCACGACCATCCTCAATAGCGTGTGTAGTACGCAATACCGGGTTTCACTAAACAATGATATATTATTATAATATTATTATGAGCTAGCCATTATGAATAATATTAATTATTTTTTTAATTTTATAACATTAATATTCATCTGACACATTTTTTATAACATGGTATGAGAACAAGATAAATTTTTCTGGAAAAATATGTATTTTTCAAAAAAATGGTGTTTTGTCGCCTTTTGATGGTGCACCCACATTAAATCTACTTTTTGACATGTTTATAATTTCAATTTGAAAAAATAAAATTCTTGTTTGGAATCGGGAAATAAAAATTTTCTTTGGATAAATTTTTCATATTATTATGATAACATTCATATTTTAATGAATAGTGAAAACATGATATATTTTAATTAAAAACAAATTTTTTTCATCATAACAATTTATATGTTTAAATTATAATATTGAATGATTTATAAATATATTTTTACCATTTAATATAACGTGTGTCAATATCATTGATTTTACATTGAATTAATAGGTAAAATCATTTCAATATTTTGCAATGTTTTAATTTTTAAAACCGGTTTTCTTAACAACATGGTTAATTTTAAATTAATTACTACAACTTTTGTGTTTTTAATTTCAAAAAATGGATTCCATATTTTAATTCAGTGGGTCCAAATTATGTTAATAGGTTAATTTTATTTTTTTTATATTATGAATAGTAACTACTGAAATTTTTATTTACTGCAGTTAAAGATAAATCTGGTAATTAAGGGTGAATATAATATTATAAAATTACCCTAACACATGCCAAAATTCTATTGGATTACTAAAGGTCGACCCATATCACATAATGGTCGTATTAGATTCATTTTATGGACTTTTGACCATGAAAATATTTTAATTATTATTAAAACCAAAGAAAGTTACAACATGTCACTCTCTAACATCTTATAAGTATAATAATTTTAATTTAGTGATAATCTTCATCAAACTGCGAACATTAATAGTCTACAGAAATCTAAAATAATTATATACACCATTTAAATTTAATTATAACTATTAGGGATTAAATAAATATTATTAAGGGTGACACAATAGTGATGTGGAAATTATTTTATTGATTGAAATATCAAATAAAAGGTTTTAAAAATATTAAAATATATATTATCTGAACTAATTAATGTGATCCACGAATTTTATAGACAAATATGAATTGTTAAGAATATATTAAATAAGTTTGTTATAAAATATATTCTTTGTGTATTTTATTTAAATTCAAATAATTTAATTGTGTCAAAATTAACAGTATTGGTATTTTATATTATTAAATTGTATAAAAATCACAAAAATATATTACAAATTACAAATTAAAATTTATATGATCTAAAATTTCATAAATTATCAAATTATTTATAATTAAAAAAAATAAGTAAGTATTTAAAATCTTATTAAATTTATAACATTATTACAATAAATAAAATTAATTAGATTATATTAGGATAAATCAAAATGATAAGGTTTAAAATCAAATTAAAACATGTCTAAATTTAATTTTTTTATGATATTAAAACACTATCATATATAATATCCTTTTTTAGTCACTTTGGAAGTTTTTATGTCGGTTTTGAATATATATTAAATTAATATTTTGGAGGTTTCCAAAGGTGCCCCTCTCCTCCCTTATAAAATGGGTACCCCTCCCCTCTTCTCTTCAAACCCTTCTGAGCCTTGAAGCTTAGCCAACCCATTACAATTTCCATTATCAACTTCCCTAGAAACATAATAGATGTTATGGTCTCCTCAAAAGTCTAACTCTAGTGCCTTAAGAGAAATCTTAAAAGAGGTGTGTCGAAGTATAGGTAATCTCTTCTACCGATTCTTTCAAGTTTCATTCTTCTTCAAATTATTCTTATTTTGTTTTTTCATTATATTTTAATATCATAAGTATCACTAATATACTGATATTTTATAATAAATACGAAACAACCCATTTTGACCTTCTATCAATCCCACAGAAAACAAAATCATCGTGCATGCGTACGTACAGAATATCGTCTCCACGCTGTGGTGTAATCTATTTTTCCACCACCACCTTACTTGGATGGGTATAATGGTGTAATGAAAAACTATATATGGTTATTACAACATCATAATAATTCTGAGACATTGTATCATCCCCTACAATTCAATTCAATAATTATGATAATGATATCATCGCTTGTGCGTACGTACAGATTAACGTCTCCACGATGCGATGAGATTCATTCTCCATGTTAACCACTCAAAAGTGATTATAAAGTATGTATAATGAATGATAATGAAATATATGAAATGTTAAAGCTAATTTATATATATATGTCATATATTTACTTCTATTGAGGTCAATAAGGAATGTAAAAAATCGTTCATGCATACGTAAGGCCTACCGTCTCCATGAACGGTGTATTTCATTTCATTAATCTAACTATTATATATATATATATATACTGAATATATATGACATATAAATAATTATTTACATTTTTGAAGTTAGTAAATCATGATATAAGTAATAATAATATCAATAACAACAAGTCCAAACACGTATGATAAATGAAATGATTTTACCCAAAACGTTGCTTTAACATGGAATTTATAAAAGAACGGGTAATATAGGTCATAAGTGAACCATATATGATATCATAACAATGAATATGATTCTGTAATAAGTCAATGAAATTATATAAATAATTATACAAGAGGTTCAGATACCTACGAAGAATATCGGATCGAAGGTAAGGCATAATGTGACAATCTCAATTATTTTCTATCTGAGATTGCTTATACGTAAGTATTTATTGGGGTCATATTTTTCATCCATGTCTAAGTTTAATAAATAATGTTTTCATGTATGTTTAAATTCATTTTTACCCATTTTTGACTTCAACAACATGGCATCTAAGGAATTTTTTTGTTTACTATATGAGGTACTTTTTGACTTTCCCGCAAAAGTACGAGAAGAATGTTTTTTATAACTTATTCGAAATGAATGGATTTTTACAGTTTCATAACGCCATATTTTCATAAAGATTAATCTACGAGATTTCATGAATATTTTCAACAAAATACTTTTATTTTAAAATTGAAATGCATTTTGTGAAAAGGAAACGATTTAGAATAAGAGAGGATATTTTCCTCATGAATTTATTTCAAGTGCTTTATCAAAACCATTTTTTATCTAAGATGAAATTATTTCATATGTGTATGTTTCAAGTATAATGTCTCTATGATTTACATGGTTTCAATTTTCTTATGATGAAATGATATCCCTTTGTTTTATATGGATTATGTTATGATGGTATGATGTTTATGAAACCCATTTTATTCTTTCGGTTATGATTAATTATTTATGTTTAATTTGTGGCACACGTAAGAATGATTTCTTTATGAGATGGGTGGGACCTATATCTCCTTCCAATGCATTGTGTAATGATTTATATATCAGGATATAGACCTGGCTGGAACTTTATGTTAATCTAGTTCAGTGTTACAGGACTGGAACGAGGAGTGAACTCAGTTCAGAAAGGGACTTTGTCCACTAATATGGTCTTATCAGCAATACCTTGGATACTATGGAAATCATATCATGTGATTAATGGTTTGAAACAATTACATGTTTTATTTCCATGATATTTTATCATTATTGATGATCTATTATGATCTATGCCTTACGTACTGCCATGTTTTATGTCATTGCGCAAGATTGTGATGTTTAAATATTATGTTCATGTTTGGAAGTTCAAATGTATATGGTTTGTTTTATTTTATCCATGATTACACTTACTGAGCATTTGATCTCACCCTTTATATGTTTTATTTTCCCCAAGATATAAATAAACGCTTTAGGTAATAAAAAAAGGGAATATTTTTATGGGAAATGTTGAAGATCTTTCACAATGATTAGAAGATTTTGTTACGAGTTTCCAAAGACACAAAACTATTACGATAATTGAGTAATGGTTTTTGTTATGTATTAAGTACTCAACATAAGTAATGTAATATCCAGGTACTTCATTCTTTGGGTCTGTACTATATGTTTCTAAATACAATATTATTGGATGTTGATAGAGTGTGGAAGTTGACAGGAACAAATCATATCCACGATAAAATAGAGAAATTTCAAGGTATTCCACATCATATAAAATCCACACACATTAATCATAAAATCTAAAATAAATCATTTAAAAGAACTAGAATTTTATTTTAGAGATAATATATCCATTAAAAAAATATATTATAGAAGAATATAATTATTTTTTTAAAGAATGGATTTCTTTGTCCCATATTCATATTACCCTTTTACATACATGGTCAAAAAATATTTGTGACCGTTTTACTATCAGTCCCACCTAAAATATCTAGATTATATAATGTATTCCATTTATTCATAACTAGTAATTGAATAATAGACCCCAAACCCACAATGTATATAATAAGTAGACTGTAATATTAGTGAATATTATTTTAAACTAGTAGGAATATGTAAATATTATAGATAATTGAGACATAGTTACCTGAAACAAGACATCACACCTGGTCAAAAGTTTGATTGTGGAACGACGTATTAGAGAATGTTTTATGGGAACCCTAAGAGGAGATTAAGTAGAAGTACCTACATATGTTATATTGTTTGAAATGAAAATAATGAGGGAAAATTTTACAATGTCTTGGTAAAATAAATCTTCTCTAAAATTTATAAATGAAATTTCATTTATGAATGAAACAATTAATTATTGAGTAATGATGTTACAGAAATATCATGGATTATATTGATTATTTATGTTTTTACATTGTCATTATGATTAAAAATTCCATAAATCATTATAAAAATGTATAATAAATAGATTTATTAATAACCATTAATATTTTGTTATTATATTTTATGCTAATGACTAATTGAAAATGAAGGATTTATAGATACCCTCGGACTATAGAATCAGAAACAATGAAGCCCATTTATCTATTCTTCAATGGGACAAAACATCACTTGGCTATTCACTTGGAAGTGAATAGAAAAGTATTCAGCTACAAATTCATGATCAATTCAATATAAATTAGATGTTAAATGTCATCAGGATCCTGATTCCTAGCATGTTATCAAAACCAGCTGAAGAAAATAAAAAAATATCACACACATTATCATTTGGGAAATCAGTGGTATAAGAAAGGGTTTTTCATCAAGAGTATAATAGTTTCAAATTTATTATTTTCTATCAATAAAATAATGTTTATATTTATTCCATTTTAATATTAATTTTTAATTTCTAAATAACCATATTTATAAAGTATTTGATATCAAAATGATGAGATAGATATTTTATTTTTTGGAAATATAAATTTTCAGTCACGTTAGTTGTTAATTACATCAATAATAACTTAAACAAAATATATTTGAATAAAATAATTAATGAGTATTATTTTTAAAAATTATATGATAATATAGTTTTAAAAAGTCTAATGTAATTTTTTCTAATGGTTTGAATGATTTTAATTTAAAAAAATAAGTACATTTAAATTGATGGGGGTTTTGGATGTAAAAAATGTAAATTATAATATTTTAAAAGTTATTTATTTAAATAAAAATTTATTTTTGAAATTAAACCATTAGAAATATGAAATATATATATTTTTGTAAATTTCTTTCTTAGTCATATTTTTTATTAAATATAAAATATGGTATAAAAATATCGTATGTCTGACGAGAGTATAAAATCCCAAAATATATAAAATAAATAAAATATAGTGTATTTTTGATGAAAATTTTGATTCCCCGTAATTATTTTTGGGTTTTTTTTCATTATTTTTGTATCCACTTAATGAATCCAACAAAAATATATATTATATTATAATGTGTTAAAATAAATAATTCATAATCATGACTCACTAACACATCAAAAGTATATTTTTTATTATTTTAATATTGATGTTATAATGTAATGAAATACTCCCCTCATTAGTATAATAAATGGGAATAACCCTTGTAATAGTTATTAGTATGGGTTATTTTTGTGTATAGTGTCCTACAATAATGTTAAAAAATTAAAATATAATTCCACTCACTTATTCGGTCTTCACACAACCAAAAACACATTTCATTTATCGAAAAACACATAGAGTAATATTTTTCACAATTGTTCTATCTATTGTTGCCTCTAAATGATTCCACAATAACATATTATGCTCATACCATGATCTATTAAGTTCTGCATAAATGATAGGGATCATATCCTACTCCTATTTATCCAATAATATTATTTAAATTGTGTTCTAATTATCCACGTGTTCATGTTTGGATATATTATCACCCAACACACTTAATATCCATATTATTTCCATGTGCTCAACATCCATTTCCAATATCATTTAACCCTACCATAAACCTTTATGTTTCCTTGTTATCCATTTGAAATCATCCTTATTTTTCCAACTCCAATCATTTCTATAATTAATTCCCAATCCCATTTCATGCAAATATTTTCAAAAATATTAATTTATAATTTATTTTTCATACCATAAAATTTTATAACTCAGAATCCTTAATTATTTGGTTATAAGTAAATTAATAAATCCTTATTTTCTATTATATATATGGCTTCAATATTCATGTAAAATTTTATGATAAAAATAGTGGGCCTGAATTTATATATCCCTCAAATTAATTGGGTAAGATTTTTATCTTAGGAGATGACTTGTATGGTTCAGAAGAGGTTATCCTAATACCAATATGTTATAATGTATTTTATATTAGACATGACATATATATTGAAGATTTTATATTTTGTGGAGTCTCTTCATCGGTAAGATTCACTCATGTTATTATCCTATATCGAAATTAAATTTTCTAGTTGATGATTATTAACCAGTTAATGTCATGTGGAAATTTCTAATTTTACCAACGTATTACTTCCATCCTATAATTATTGAGTATTCCATTAATCTAATTTTTATCCAAAATGATACTCATATACATCCTTAGGGATTCCGAATAAATTTTAGAAGATCATTGTTATATTAGGGAATGTTCTGATGTTTTTAATTAATGATAATATTCTTTTTTCTTATATTATCATGTTGTGTTTTTAATTTCCCAACAATAATAGGACGTAAAATTTTTAGGTTTATATTACGATTTCCATTATGTAATAAATCTGGAATAAATATGTAATATTGATATGCATATTCATATTTGTTTTTAGAGACATAATTATATATTTTTTTGTATTATGATTAGAAAACTCTAGTGAAATCCTTTTGTGGGAAATAAACAGACGATAAAATACCTATAATTTTTTAAATTATAGATTATGTCATTTCAAGGAAAATACATTTATTTTTCGATGCTACACATTTATCTGGCTCTATTTTATATGTAGCTTTGTGTAATAACCCTATAAGTGTCCATTGGTATATACTTATTCTTCAAATAGGGAATGAAAATTGGATTTTACCTGAAAATTTCATTTTTTATTATTTTGATAAAAATTAAATGATATAGTGAGATACAATGAAACTATTAACCATAAAACATAATGTATAATAAGAAATAGACAACTCGTTAAAATAATCAATATCCCAATTAGAATTATAATCATTTGAAGGCTTCCGTTAAGGACCACTAACTCTTGTTTCTGGGTTTTCCTTGATCAGATATTCAATTCAATAAGCAATCCTATTAATAATTTGAATGATATGATCCAAATATGTCTTCCTTTAATTGAATCATATTGCCATAATATGTTATTTCTTGTTGATCCATCTAAATTTCTCATTCTTTTTTTCAAAAAGAAGTAATCCCTCATAAAACAATTCAACACTAACATCATTTGACATAATTACATGGTCCACCACCCATATTTATTCATATGAGTGCTTCATAATCCCCCATCATGACACATTATGTTCCTCCACCATAGTTTCCTCTCCATTATGGTCCACTAGCCCGAAATGAGACTCACTAATGGAAAGACCCTCCACTACAGAATCACATTGAATATGATTTGGCTCACCTATCACACCATTTCATCATAATGTTCCATAATAAATAAACATTCAGAATCATCCTCCTTATACATTGGGGACACTATACATCTTTTTCGTGTTCAATTTTGAGGAAGATGTTGTCACCATGGGTTAGGGAAGGAATGACTAATCCTTCATCCCGTTAGACATATTTCTCTTCATCATCCATTTCAACCAATATATTTTTTCTATTCTAGTTGATATAAAATGGTAAATTCAAAGTCTCGTTAAATAAATTATAAATGGATTAAAATTAATGTATCAATTTTTATTAGAAAATAGAAAATGGATATCATACATTGAATCCTAGAAATTAATATGTTAAGAAATAAATATTATATATTAGTTATTAATTTAATGTTACTGGTTTAATTTTAATGGTCATAGTAGTTTATATGTTCATATTCATATATTTATATTTATTTTTAGTTAATGGAATGAATTATTATATATCGATTACATAAATATTGTAAGGGGAAATTTGATGAATATCATATTTATATACTCATCAAAATGAGGTCAACAATTGGGATCATCATTGCAATAATTTCTCAATAAACTAAATTTTTTAACTGAATCTTGAATATAGATGAGTGGTCAACCACCCCCCCATGAATGTTATATATTCAATTAATATCATTATGAAAATGTGTACTAACACATTCAATGGATATTATGATCCTTTTATCGTAATAAATGTATTAAATCCATCTAAATGATCTTCGTCATCCTAATATGACCTGAGAAAGGGATGATAATATTTTATTTTTACAATATGAGAGGAGAAGTTGAAAAATGGTGTATGTTGTTCTAGAATATGATGAATGAGGTGGAGATCAATGTGATGGAGTGTTAGGATATATATATATTATTATTTAATCTAATATTTTAATCAAAATAAAATAATAAAATGGATATAGATTTCCATTACCATTTAAACAAATATTATTAATCTATCAAGGCATATGAAGTGAACATCATAATCCATTAAAGATATGAATGTAGGTTTTTCAAATACCACAAAAATGCATTTTATGTCTAAATTATATGGATGAAAAAATATTAATTAAATGAATTGGTATAAAAATTATTTGACTACTATAATGAAATTTTTATATGTTCCTTACAAATCAAAACAGTTGATTTCCAAATCTCATTCCTTATCATCAGTTCAAAAATATCATGATAAAAAAAGTTTCATCTATCATAAATTTATATATTATTTGATCATCTATGTAAAATATTTTAGTTATATATCGTGGATAATCGGTCAACATAGTATCAAGTAAAGGGGAAGAATGGCCTCAAGAAATCCATTCCTAAAATGTATTGACATTAGATATTCTATGTGATTCCATTTTATCACTTTAATTCTCGGAAAATTTTTATGGACATGAAAAATATAGATTATAGGGATTAACATAAAAATTGATTTTATTTAAAGATAATATTAATGTTTACTCCAAACCTTAAGTGATACATTCAGATAATTTAAAAAACATTATAATGATATTATGAAAGGATAATTTATTTATGATGTAAATTTAAAGGGTTTTATTTATAGAGAATGATACATTCATGGTGTAGTTGTCACTTGAAAATGGATACTTATGGATCCATACTAAATAGTGGAAATTTAATGATGGTCTAGACTATACGTATGACATAAAATTTTATCTTCAATGTATTACCAATGGTATTATCATCGATTAATGGGATGATTCTCAGAATATTCATGGAAAATGATAAATATAACTGTAAATTATAGAATGTGTGTATGGAATGATTAATGAAATGAATTATTTAAGGTGATGATGAAGAATAAATTCAGCGAACCTATTCTCACATTACCCACTAGTGCAGAAAGAATTGTGATCTATAATGATTCATCTACAAATGGATTGGGATGTGTAATGAACAATAATGAAAAAGTGATAGCCATTTACACACATCAATTAATGATCCATGAGTGAAAATACCCAAATAATTATATATAATAGGTTGTTGGGATTTTTGTGTTGACTATTGGGTGAATTTATCTCTATGGAGTAAAATGTGTTAGAAGTACAGATTAGAAATCCAACATTTATATTTTTTTTAAAAATGAGCATAATTTTGCCCAATGAAGGTTGTTATATCAAAACAAATATAATCAATTTTTAATATGTTACCATACTATTATTGTGAACGATGTAGTAGATGATCTAAGTATTAAGAAGACAACAACCCAATCTAGGATGACAAATTATACAGATCCAATATTATTTGAAAAAACAAAGAATTTATATGAGAATAATAAAATGTATTCATCTTACCATGACATCGTAATACATTATTCATATTTTCTTGAGTGGATCAAGGATTCTCAAGTTGATGATAATGTTATACAAAAAAGGTAGTTAATATTCTTGAGACAATTTTTTTAATGATGGATTTATAATTTCTAGAACCCATATATGTGTCCCATAAAAACAAGAAACGACCATTGATATTGTATAAGATTCAAATATCTCATCATCATGTATTTATCCATGAATCATAACAATATATAGAGATTTGGTGAAAAAATTATATGGTAAAATAAAAAGTGTAATATTGTTGGTTTTTTTATCGATATTTTTTATGAAAAAAATCAATTATATATAACAAAATTCATTATTTATGATGAAAAAGCGTCACCTAGATTAATTAAAAAAAATATTTTCCAATTATATTGTCATAGGACTCCATAGGATATCTAAAGGAAATACCATTGTCTTAGGGGTACTCAAAACCCATACAAAGATAATTCTTTTTATTGATATCAATGAAAATGTATCTCCTAACCAACATGATATGATGTATATAATGGAACTGTTAAGACTAAATGATAGTCCCTACTCTATTATAATTGATCAATAATAGATTAATAACAGATTATTTTGGAGATGTCTTTAGGAATAATTTGATATAGACCTGATTTTTATTAATGCTTATCACCCTCACATAGTTCGTTAGTCTAAGATAAGCATTCAATATCAAGAGGATATGTTGAGAGCATGTACAATGGATTTAAATTTTATTTTGGATCAATGAATTTCCCTAGTTCTCTTAACATATAACAATATATTACATCTTATAATTCCAATGGAAAAAATATGAATCTTAATATGGGATGTGATTCAAAATATAACATAATGTGATGAAGGTGGATTATAAAAGTTGATTGGACCCAACATTCTCTTCAATATTATAGGGATGAATGAAACAATTCAGTGTCATTTCAAATAATCCTCGATATGAAAGAATTTATATGTTGATAATCATTGATGTGGAACTATGTTTGATATAAGATAAAAATGGTTCCTTTATATATATCTATCGAATAATTCTATGAGGTGTTCAATAAGAGATTTATTATTCCAATATATGTTGTCCACTTTGATATCATTGATATAATCAGATAATTGAATTATTGAATTCCACACCTATAAAAATTATCTCATTTAAATAATGTATTACATGTATCCATATTCAGTATGTAGAAACTAGACAATTAATATTTTTATATTTCATTTGTGGAACCACCAAATAATGATCCTTCATTTAAGGAGTAGCTTGTGAAGATCATATAACATTTATAAATATTTATATAGAAGAAGAGAAATCATTTTGTCATGGTGGTGTGGTGGAACTATATGTTTAACGAATCGAAATACCATCTAGAAAAGCACAATGAACATATTTAACACCATCAATTTTAAAAAAATAAATTTTAAGAAAAAAATTTCTTAATGGGCCATGAATTTAACAAAAAAATGTTTTTTAAATGATATTCCATTTATTTAATAAAAAATGCATTATAAAGTATTATAGTAATAGAAAAAATGTTCATTAAATTTTCTATTTTAGAATATTATATTCAATATAAGATTTATATGAATATTAAGAATCATAACCCAGGATAATATAACCTTGTTACTATGACAATTAAGATTAGTCTATTATGTTTTATTACATAGTGCATTTTGGATTTAATGAAGTTGTAAAGTTATAGAACAACTAAATAAAACCCTATGAATACAATTTATCAAAGAATTTGATGGATATTGCATTATAAGGATATTTTCATGACCACAAAAAATATGATTATGAATAACGTAAGAATTAGGGAAACTGTTGGCATGAGAATCATAAGCTCATCCAGATCACATCCCATAACATGTTTGTGAAACCACCCATCATAAATATTAGTACAACACACCGTTTACATAGGTAATTGGATGGTGTAATAAAGGGATATGTATATATATATATATTATAAAATAATTATTTTTTCAACTAATAATTATTATAATTATTCATTTTTATTGATAATGGTTAAATGAATATTTACATGTTTGATAAAAAAGTTATTTTTGATTAGATGAAACAAATTTTTTTGTAATATATTATTTAAATAACTACACACATTTGACGAATTATAGAACTATTATATAAATAATATTTTATAAAATATATTCAAATTATATTAAATTTATATAAAATAAATTATAATATAATTATATGAAATTTAATGAAATTTAAAAAAATTTTAGAAAATTTTTAATTTAAAAAAACATAATTTTTCAATAAATATTTATTTTTGAATTAAAAGATTAAATTATTATATTTAGAGAATTATTTTCATAAAATGAATATTAATTTTTTAATAATATCTTAAAAATTATTTTATGGTTAACATTTCAATATTTGCTCAGACTATGTAATTTTTCGTTAAAATTAAATATGATATTAATATATTGTATATATTATGACATTAAAAAAGTCCAAAACTTAAAAAATTAAATTAATGTGTATCCAATTACAAAATTATATATACACATTAATATTTTTGGTATTTTAACTTATTATATTATTTTATAAACCCATAATGTATCCTCATTAACATAAATTATATATTAAATTTTTAAAATAATTTCTTTATAAACATTACTTGCATCCTCATCTTTAAAGTTATTATTATAATGATTTAATTTATTGAACATATAAATTAATTAAATCCTTCCCTCTTTGGTAGAATCCATGGTGAAAACTCATCGACAGGTTGCCGATTGAATCTATTTATTATAATGTTTCCAAACCTATGTTATGAAATAAATAATGAAGTCAACTGTCTTTGGAAATTTAAATCAACCCATTCCCCAATTACTCTTCAATAAAAACACATTGCGAATGAGTTTACTCTCGTGTAAACAATATAGATACATCCAATTAGTCAAAATTCTATTAACATTCTATTCTAAATTAATTATAATCCCACTGTGAGGGTATGAAATTATCACCATTTAATTATTCAAGAACAATATTTTAATATTTATATTTGTTTTCCAATTGTATATATTTGTTTATTATTAGAAAGCACGATATTATATTCCCTGTGATTTCTATGTGATTAGTGTATACCTTCACTCTCATTTAACCATTCCATTAAACATTATGTATCCCAATTATCCAATCGAAATCATCAAAAAATTATCTATTACAATCATTTTATTAGATAATTTTCAGTTGAAAATCCACTCAAAATTTTTCACCTAGTTTTTTATGCATAATTTATTTAGTGTTTACATTTATATGACCCACACTCTATTATCACTTGGGTAAAATGTATGGAACTTGACCATATGTTTTATGTTTAATTTGACGCAATTAGGGATTCACAAGATATGAAAGTGATAGGTGGGCCTAGAATTATATTTCCCTATAATGCATTGGGAAATGTTTGTCACCTGGGATTCCATATATAGATTATTTGAGGTTAGTATATATATCTTATTTAATTGTTTCATTTCATTTATATGTGACATGTGATTATGATACCTTGTTTTATATTGTACCCACATCTATATGTTCCATTTATGTTGTCATTGTATATCTTATATTGATATCAATGTTTGATAATATCAACCATTTTTTTGTACAATTGATATTTCTATTATCTCACATATTTTAAATTAATTTTATTATTCTTGATTATTTTCATAAAATTATTTTAAATCTCCCTTTATAATTAACCTTCTTATTTAAACACAAGCTATTTTAGAATAACCATGAATATAAGGGAATGTTTTTATGTTTTGTAATAATTTATTTATACGCATTGTTTTTTTAATTTAACTATTTTTACATTGAAACATGACCTCGTGTTCTTGGTGGGTTGTATATGTGTTAAATTTTATAATAAATAATGATGTAATGATTATTTAGTATATGGGTTTTCATAAAATCTCATAAATCTTCACCCCTATTCAAAATATAAAATTATATTTGAAAAATAAACTTATTCATATTATTCAATTTTGTAACCTCCTATATCATGTGAGTTAACATTAAATGTTTTATTGAGTAATGAATTAAAAATGTTTTCTATATTCTTACAGTAGAATCATTATAGTCACAAATTTCATAGATATTATAAAAAATTATGGGTAACACTATATTTTCAATCTTCTTAAGATTATCACATTTAAAATTTATATTGTGGATTAAAAATAAACATATTTAATTTGAAAAAGGTGTTTTATTTTAATAAATCACATATCATAGCATATATGAGTTGGTCCCTATGTATTAGAATTTTTATATGATTTACCACTCTAATAGTCTGTCTTTAAAGAACCACTAATTATTTTATTCAATTTGATTGTTTGATTAATATCTATTGAGATATTATTATTATTTTCATCCACAACACATCATTACTATGAATATACTGAACTATGATCAAGTTAAAAACCATTATTTTCAGGGTAAGATTCAATTCCTCCATTTTCACTTTCAGAACAATTATCTTTCCAAATTGCTTTTATTTATCATCCCTACTCCTTTTTATCATATCTCTCTGGAAACCCTGGAATTTCATTAGGGACTCTTATTTATATTTCATAAAAATTTTCATTTTAGTGAAATATTCCTTAAGGTAAATACATATTAAAATTTCATTAATTCATTCTCATGGTCCCACTTGTGACAATATCAGTAACCTCAGGTATATTAGATAAATGAATCTCCATATACATTTATTAATAAATTATAAACATCTATTTTATCATGTGTATGTTATAAAATATATTTTTCTTATTATACTTAGAGCTCTTGAAAACATTTAAAATGTGTTAAATTGATTATATTTCTATTTCAAAGGTTCTCAACACTTTTATTCCTTAACGAGATTCAATATTTTTTAAAAAATAACATCTTTTCTAAGTATATGTATCCTGTAATTTGTTTTTTCTGGTTCATAGTCATATTTTCACAATTATAATATCTTTAATTAATGTAATAATTAAATCCAATATCTATAATTTCACCATATTTATTTCCTCATGGATCTAAGAAATTCTTAAAATGATATGTTTCGATTGAACAAAAAATATGACACACTTAGTGTATGTATTATTCATTCTAATCATACCTAAAATGAAACATTTTATTTCTATTGGAATGATCTTTTCCAAAATTCATAAAACCATAATTTCAATCCTAAAATAGTATTAATAGATATCTTATTTGATCATATATGAATAATATCCATATATAATTATCAATTTACATTAGTTTTTATTATCTTTGATTGAAATATATATACTGAGATCATTCTTTATTCCTTTATGATTTTATGAATTCTATTTTATTGTAATATTATAAAAAATACACCATGATGGTAATACATTGAGGAAAACATTAATCTAATGATAATGAAACTTTTTCCTTTCAAATAGATCATCCAATTTTCAAAATCTTTTTTCCCATTACTAACGATCTATCAAATTTTTTTAGTGTCACGTCTTATAAAGTGGGAAAAAAATTCCCCAAGGCTTTTTCTACTCGCTCTTCTATGTTAAATATTATTTTGGTAATTGAGAGAAAAAATATTTATACATATCAGACAATCCACCATATTACTAGATGTAGTTATTAAAATTATATGTCCTTTTGTAATATTCATGTTTTCTAGAACAATAATCCTTTCCTTCAACCCTCTTATATCCATCAATCAAGGGACATATTTTGGTAACAAAAATTATGCTAACCTTCAAATCTTTATTCTTCCTTTAATATATATTCATATACATTTTGAAAACATCAGTTTTTATACTATGAATTTTCTAGATTCTCCCCGCAATGATTTTATTCTGATGAATCACGTATATCTACCAAAATATTATGACCAATCAACCTCCATATTGATCCAAAAAAATTCTCAGAAACATTATATTTATCTTATTCTTTTGGATGTGGTTTTTGATATTTATTTTCATGAGATTCAACATTGAATTATATTTAATTAATTAATTTTTAAATAATTAAGAAAATATATCTCATTTTAACAAATTCATTCCAAATAATTTGAAGTCATTTTGTTATGTTTAATATTCTTATCCTTTTAATTCGTATTTTATTAATTCATGACATTCAATATGTTTTGGAATAATTAATTAGAAAAAGACTCTCATTTTCTATCCCCAAATAATATTTATTATATTCCAAAAGTATTCAACTGGATGACATGATATTTCAATTAATTGTCATATTATCTACCATAGGTATTGAGTTTTTAGAGATATTCATTCAACTCTGTCATGAATAAAATTCCATATGTTTTTCATTTTTTTCACTTCCAAAATTTTCATTATAATCCTTATTTAAATTAAATTATTCAATATAGAAATGATTAATTTCTCACTAACTCCTTCACTATATGTTTCTAATTCCTCTCCTTCACTATCATTACAACCTTAGAAAAATTCTATGATGTTTTTCATTATATTCATACAAAACATAATACACTTCCACATGTAAAAAAATGTGTTTTTGTGTTTGTTCTTCCTGGATATTCTCGGTGCTTCACTAAATTTTTCATTATATTTGAATTATTTATATCATTGATAATTACTTTAAAAAAATCCCAATAAGTCAACATTTATAACATTTTAATATAATCATTCCAATTATTACATTACCATTTAACTTATAAATTTTTATAAAATAGGGATATAAGTACTTTAATATTATAATTAATATATTCTTATAGATTAAAATAATTTTAAAAACCTTTTATTACAATATTAAATAACTACTAATGAGTTCAATCTATAAAATATATCTCCATTTTATGAAATAAATAATTTATTAGTATTTTCCCCTCTCATATTTTAAATAATTATAATACTGTGTTTTTAATCAATAATGATTTTTTTTATATATATAAATAAAATTATTAAGACCATATAAATATAATTATCATGAAAATTCATAAAAAAATCAATACAACTAAGGTATATTCCTTCATCTAATCTTTCCTATAAAACATCATCAAAATATCATTCTCCCCTATTAATAATCACTTTAATTATTTAAAATCCATAATTTGTTTGTAAATAAATTTTACTCTCCTATTATGTAATCATTAAATCCTAACATTTATGTAACATATACAAATATTACCTTATATTTTACTAATGTATTTTATTTTTTTGTTCCATTAATTTTACAAAAATCGCACCCATTAAGAAAGTATAGTAAATAATTTCGAGCATGACCATAATTTGGAGGATTATTATTTTGTTTATCTATTATAGAAAAAAATTCACCCAAATGAATCAACCTATATATAGTTATTATTATGAGATTATATATAAAAGATTTTAAATTTTGAAGATTCATATCCTTACTAATTTGGTATTTAGGTCCATCAAATAAGGGAATTGAAGATATAATTATAGATATTAGATTTTCGTGTTTTTTAAATAGAACAAAACAATAAAAAATAACTTTCATAATAATCAAACATTATTTAAATTGTTCATACAAAATTATTTAAAACTACAAGTTAAAACATCCATCATAACTCGAGGATCTCTGAGTAGGGGAGGTGAATTTGATCTATATGGTTTTAATGATTTTTTTAAAACATCAACACTTTTTAAAGATACGTGGTTACAATGATAATAAATACACATGAAAATATTCGAACAAATTCATCATATCTTCAGTCATCACTAAAAATCAATAGTAGAAAATATTTTTGAAATATTTTGAAACAACTGAAGTACGTAGAGTCAACTAAAAAATAATATTCATATAGTTTGCAACAAGAATGTTAAATATGTCAATTTTGTTGCACTTTTAGCATAGAAATTTTAGATACATTCTGAATAGATATAAAAATATTAATTTCTTCCCAATATCACAAATCAAAAGTCAACCCTTCCTCTTTTTCAAAACATAAAAATGAGAATGGAGAAACATTCCTTCTTCCTCACTCTTATATTTTTTATGTTACACAATAGTTTCTTTGACAAAATATTGATCCATTTGATACTGGTATAAATCATTTTTTCATTATATGTATGGATAATTGGTTAAAGAGTCATTTGGAAGCATTTTAGGCGTGTTCAAATCCAAATACCCTATGTTTTGTAGGTAATAAGGGGAACACATAATTAGTTTAATCCTTTCACCGATTCGACATGGATTTTTTAAAAAGTGAGTGGTGATATGGTGAATCGATCAGGTCTAGACAATAGTTTTTAAAAATTCCCAAAATTCCATTATGGTTATGAATATTCTATTAAACATGTTGAAGAGGCCATTTGCATGATCTACTAAGGGTTAGTCTGATTGTGTGCCCATCCCATGCAAGGGTCTCCAGTTGATTTTCAATTTGTCACAGTAAGATTATGAGTACTCTAACAATGCGGATAAACATTATGACCCATTATTATACATTGATATGTCCACTCTCCCCTATATAATTCTAATTAAAAAAACTATTATTTTCCATCATTCAATTATAGACACTTAAACATGAAGAGTTATACCAAAGCCGTATGCTGGTATTTGATTCCTCTTCATCATCTGATTTCAAAATCATGTATCATCTATATTTTTGGATCACTGTAAGTAAGATATTAAATCATGTTCCATTTATACATTGATTATATATCCATCTATTATGTTGTATTCATGTATGATATTTTATGATATTTGTATTTCATTTTTCTATTTATACATTTCATATTATAATTATATTAATAGAAAGATGATAAGTGAGGAGTCATAAATACAACTATAATGTGGTTATTATATACATTTACCGAAATTTATCTTCATATATTAAATTATCTCATTTGTGGTACACACCTTACCTTCTATGTGTTTCACCTAAAATTAATAAAATTCATATTTTAAATTTATGAACAATAAATCTAATATAAAAAAATATCCTTTAAATGGTTTTATGATTTCAACCACATCCCAAACCACCTATGAGGTGATTTAATTCATGAAACCAATGATAAGAACCAATCCATGTGTGTGTGAGCTTTCCACATTGTTTTTCAATGTTTAAGTAAATTAAACGAGGTAATAAATCAATTCAATCCAACTATGGAATCGAAATGAATATTGTATTGGATAGTTTGTAGTTATGAATTATATAATTTGGTTCTCGACAAAAACATAGACAATGGATTTTATATCACATTATTAATTTTAAACTATTTGTTTTTGCTATGATAGATGATAATTGTTATGGAACTAATATTTTTAACGAATGAAAAAGATTAAAGAGATAGAGTTATGGAATCCATAACCCCCATATTCAAATATACCATTAGATATTTGGATTCCAAATGCATGGGTCTTGGATTCATTCCCATATAGGAATACAATATTTCTAGTTCCCTTGAATGATTTAAATATTTTCATGGATGTCAACATTGTTTTACACCTTTGAACCCGTATGATGTATGCCTACTACATTATATGTATTAAAAATGTTCTAATGATCTTAGTTATTTACATACATTATATTTTTATAATGATATTACTTTTTCATAGTGTGACTATAACAATAATACCATTTACATTGTTACATTTTTATCATTAAATTATTATATCTATCATTTATATTTTTGAATTACAGTTTATTCCTACACAAGGATATAATTTTTATTAAGAGATTAGATTTTTCAAAGACAGTGTTGGTGGTGGACTACTAAATATATCTCAATCCAATATAGGACACCAATTTATACCTATAAATTCATTATGTGTAAAAGTATGAATAAGAGAAAGTTTCTAGTCTCAGATTCTTAATTTTTTGTAGAATGTCTGCTTGGGAGCATGGGGTTGGGCCTTATCTTTTAATTCTATAAGAGGATTCCATTTAATATTTTTTCTTAATTTATTACATATACATATTTCGTAAAAATAACATGAATTATTTATTTCATTAATTGATAGATTACATACACGTAATTTAATATCTAATGGTTCTTTTTAAATTTTTATTATTTCATTCTTTTTTATTTACATCCACTACAATGGTTTTCATTATTCTGTTTTTGGAATTTATTTATTTATTATCTCTATTGGGAAACTCTATTTATAAGGGAATTATCTCCCCACCCTACCATCATAGACCCACACAACTAGTCTACAATCTTTGGAATATAAATATGCACAATTGATCCCTTGTGACCAAACAGTTCCATATAGTTTCCCTAGCATTACAAACATTCATTGTATATCATTTAGTTGAATAATATTTAAAATACACCAAAAATTCATGAGCATCACATATTTATAATTTAATTGAAAAAACTATAAACATAAAAAAATAGTTCATATGATTCCTACATCATCTCCCACATACTTCCTCAAAACTATAACCCTTAATAGACATATCACATGTAATACATATCATGAAACCGTAGTTAAATGAAACATAAGATATGGTGAGATCAAAATATTAGTGACGATAGAAAAAGGATGTGAAAAAATATTACATGAGAAAATGAATATGAGAACATCAAAATACAATATAAAAACAATATCCTCCATATTAAGGATAATATTTGTCATTCATAGAACAGTTATTGGTAGTTCTTAAGAAAAATTTACTTATGGAATAAAATTAGAGAAAATCAGTTCGTTAGAATTTAAGCCCTAATTCCAAATCAATCATTGTGGAATGGGTTCTCTCCTAAAACCATAATTGTAGTCAATGTTCTCATCCAATAAAACAATAGTGGAAATGTCCACAAAACTCCATGTTCCCTCCAAATTATAGTCCTATTTATCACATGAGAATAAATAATTACCCATTGTATTGTAGAGAATATTCTTCCAATAATAAATTATGACAAAGAAATCATTGTAAATTTTTATAAAATAACCACTGACAATAAATTAAAAAAATAAATATGTGTCCCGCAGGATAATAAAACATTCAAAATATTTATAACCATGGGGAAAAATATTTGTAAGAAAACATTTATCATATTATAACCCATTAAAAAATTGTATTTTTAATTCATTCATCATATTAGAACCCTTAAATATAAATGGAATTCATAACATATTTAATCATCTCATAACCTTTGGAAAATAATTTGTATCATATTC
This sequence comes from Viscum album, assembly GCA_963277665.1. NCBI lineage: Eukaryota > Viridiplantae > Streptophyta > Magnoliopsida > Santalales > Viscaceae > Viscum > Viscum album. The sequence continues at coordinate 69,931,393 of OY728128.1, forward strand.
ATATCATAATCATTAAATAAGGTCATCTAGACAAAAAATAAGAATTATTTCCCTGGATCGATCCCTAATGAATAATACGTAACAATAATTGATGACATCATACATTGAAAATTATGATAAATTATTTGTTGAATTTTTTTAAAAAAATATCCTTTACACATTGAAAAAAAATTCTTATAAGAAAAATTATTTTGGCGATCTTTTTCTTGGTAAATAATCATGGAATAATATAAATGAATCATTGGGAATAAATAACAAATATTTCATCTAGAAAATAATGTTTCAACTTTAAAAAACAACAATAAAAATTTAATCATTTGAAGAAACATTTATTTGAAAATAACTTTGGAAAATTAGAATGATATATATAATAATAAGTTTAATTATTTTTTAAAGAAAATTAAAAAAACCAATTGAAAAAAATTAATTCTTAGTTAATTTAAAAAAAAATCATTGTATAAACCTTTTAATGTTATTTATGTTTCATTAAAATAATTAGTGTTCATATTTTTGTGAAATATTTTACATGTTATACACTTTAAAGTCAAAATTCCATTCATAGTTATAGAAAATGTAAAATGAACATTAATAAAAAATGACATGAATATTAGTTTAAACTAATATTGTAAAAGCCTAAAAAATATTTATTTAATTAATAAGTTATATAATAAAATTTATGTTCATTTTATGAATCCATTTTTATAATAAAAGTGTATTGATAAAAAAGAGGTTTTCAATATAACAAAATAATAAATATGATTTTTTCAGAAAAATAATATTTTTATCTATTTATTATATAAAGGGAGGAATATAAAAGAAAATAATTTATTCTAATGCCAAAAAAGAGGGTAATAAAATTCATGTGACTTTTTAGAGAAGTTTAATAATATTAAATCATGAGAATAAACATAATAAGAACATATTTAATAATGATATTATATCATCAAATGTTTACCACATTAATATCTTTTGAATTTTATTCCCTATTAAATAATATCATAAAATGAAACATTTAATTCCATTCGCTAAATTATATTCATTATATAAAATTTAAAAGGGTTATTATATACCCATAATATAATAAAGAAGCTATATAACATAACTTATATCAGAAATAATTAAATTTGACTATATAAATCCCATAATAATTTGGAATAATTTGAACTGAAATCCTCATGATAGATAGATTCCCCTGTTTATATTTAAATAACCATTATTTTCAGGTTAATATTTATAATTAAAATTCATGAGATAATAATACACTATATAAATGAAATATGTGGTGATATGGAATGTATCTCATGGAAGTAAAATGTTAAATGAACATTCAATTCATTTTGTCTCGAATTCCATCATACTAGTTAAAACCACATGTATAATTAAAAAAAATATTCTTTAACTATAATATGTTAAAATAAATATATATATCATAAACTAAATTATTCACTCATGTCATTTGGTAACACTTTATTTATTAATTCCTTATCAATATTATGTTTTTAGTAATATTTTCTTTATTTTGTTGGTTTTTAGGGTTAGGTATTAACGATACACATCAATTGATCATGCTTCAATCATCTTCAAAATGTAATCCATGAAATAATTATGGTATATATTTAATATATATGTATTTTTAGTACTCTATAAAAGTAATATATAAAAAATGGAATAAATCTCTCATGGAGATAGTAGGATATACATATTATTGAATGATGTTTCCATTATCTCAAAAGCTGAATTGAAAAAAATATAAAAAAATTAAAACCATACAAGAATAAATTTATATCATATATATATAAGATATTTATTATATTTAACCTAATTTTATTCTATTAAAAGAGTTAGATAAAGGTAAATGACCTCTATTCATTAGGCGATAGTCCACTGTATACAAAAATGATGTAAATGGGTTCCCCACAAAAGGAAAAGTATGAAGTTAAAATCATTTTCAAAATTAAAAAGTATAAAAAAGTTAAATATATAATACATATAAATTTAAAATATTCTTTGTTATGTATAAGTAATATGTAAAAGATGAAACCTCATAATAGTTCGAGAGGTGGTTCTCTGTCGAACACTCCAACAGTGTTATTATTAAAAAAATGATTGGGGTTAAGAAGGTAGATGCAATATTATAATTTTAGATGTATAATAATTTCATAAATATCATATATAATCTTTAAATATATCACTATATCTATCCCTGATATGTAGTGATGGAAAATAAATAAAATGTATTCATGGGGAAGTAGTCCACCATATACATGAGAAATGATTTTATATCCCACGCGATGAAAGAAGAGAATGATTTTGGATAATTAATTAAAAAAATAACATCTAATTAAATTTAATATAATAATTTTTAACATAATTTATTTTACTAATAATAGAAGGGTGTGAAGAAAGAAATAAAATAAAATTCTCATGTTGGAATGTTACCCATTCTTCAAACAACATCTCTTGGTAATCACCAAAAGGACTCATAGATGGTATTTTTAACCAAAATAAGGATTTATTGATTGGATTCCTGATATAATGATGTTATTTGGAAGGATATGAATTAATTAATTTTTTTTATATTTGAATTTGAAGGGGAGAACCTGTGGGCATTTTTAAGTGAGGTGAGTGACAAACTTGATATTTTTGGGAAGAAAAATTTGTAACAATTTTTTTTAAATAAAAAGATGCTAAAAAATGAGGTATTATAAAATAAATTGGTAATAATGTCATAACATTACTATCCAATGGGCTTTGGATATGTTTTTAAATTATTTATCTATTAAATTGTTAGTTTTACCCCATATAATCCCATTTTAACATTACCTATAATAACAAATATTTAGTATTATTTATGTTAAGAAATTATTTCATGGTCAATAAAAAATTAAAAAAATATGATTCAAAAGATCTAATCCATTTAAAAAAAATCCAATCCCATAATTTGAATATTATATTTTAAATTTAATGTTATTTACATGAAGAAAATCCATTTTCCAAAGAGAAACGTTTCAAAATATAAATACAAGGTTATATAAAAATTCAATTAAATTAATTAAATTGAAATAACATTTGTAAATTTTAATATAACTAAAATAATTTTAATTTTAACATCAAAATAAAATAATTTGGATGTTTTTATGTTATTAAAAAAATGATAATTCTAAATAAAAACCAGTATTTCAAATAATTTATTTAAAAATATAACTTTTTAGAAAATTATAAAAAATTATATACAATATAATGTTAAAAATATTATTTAAAATCTATTTTTTATTTTTAAAATAATAAATTTGAAATTTTAATATATAATTTATATATAAAATCTCAAAATGTGCTAATATTTTAAGAAAATTATTGTTTTTAAGCATGATATTTGATATATTCGAGTATTTTAGATAGAAAATAATAATATAAATGTTAATAATTTGATTGATTAGATAATATTTATATTTCATTACAATCATTTAAGAAAAAAATATTTTTAAATCTATTGATGTAAATAGGTTTGTGTGCATAAATAATTTAAGATTTAATTTATTTCCAAATTGTTTTTATTTTCATTTATAATTACTTTTTAGGAATGTAATTCATTTTATACGCATATGTGAAGAATAAATTTTTATATTTTCTCTAATCCTACTCATACAGTTAATTTCATTGGCTGTGATATATCTTTTATTTTTAATAATAATATTTTAATAGTATGTGTCATTTAATTTATTCTTGATTGTTCATTAAGTAAAATATACACATATTGTTGTATGTCTGATAAGATATACATACTGATTTCGGTAATAGAAAATACTAAAAAGGATTAATTTATTTTAAATAAAATATTTCAGAAAATCTAATAGGGTTAATACCATCCACAATTATTATATTTCCACTACTCAATTTTTAATTTTGTTCAGTACTCAATGTTTTAAAAAATGAAAATCTATTTGGGGAACACCAACATCATAAAAAGGGTTAATAGAAAATTCACATATTAAGAGAGAAAGGGATTTTGGAAGGTCATAAAGAATAAAATATAATAGGTTTCCAAATAGAATAATATAGGTTGTAATTGGTGATTTTTACCTGGAAGAAAAGATTAATGGGAAATTATGATGGATATTGATATATATCATTGATCACATTGTATGGTTATGTGAAAATCAATAATTGAAAAAACAAAAAATGAAAGATTTATGAAAAACGTAATTGCTATGATCATAATTTTTGAAAATAAGAAAAAAAATTATTTCAATATAACATTATGAAATGTTTTGAATTTTCATGATAACATATACTTAATTTAGTTCATTCGACATCATAAGCACAATCTCATACTTTGGTTGTTATTAGATATATTTTAATATAATATATACCATTATGTAATGATATTCAATTATTTTATACAAAATTTCTGAGTGGGTTATAAGATCTATAAAATAATGATACGTCGGTCCTTATTTATCTAGTTATTATCAATAACGTAATTATTATTAAATTTTATCTAATAACATCATATGTTAAAAACAATACACCTCATAAATAGACAACCTTAAGTTTACTACATGTTTTAAAAATATTATAATCCAAAAATTTATAAATAAATTCACTAAAATAATGAAATCAAGTTATTATTAATCCCCTAACAATCATTAATCATATATGAAAGTAACATTCAAAATATGCTAAAAAATTAATATATATTTTCTTCAAACATAGTAATAAACATAACTAAATAAAAAATTATTAAAAACAAATTTAAATCCTCATTCTTTAAATAAATCAACATATTATTGTAAATTTTTTATAAATACAATAATCTTGTAAACTCCATTAATGACAATTCACACCTCTATATCCACAAATTTTTAATTATTTACACGGTCATCAATAATATCCAATTTAATTTATTAATATCCACAATCTCTTTATTTATAACATCATTAAATTTTCATATAGATAATATTAAGGGATATATCAGCTTATTTATATGATTTTTATTAAATATACATTCCCAATACATCACATTTATAGGTTATCTAGGTCATTCATCATATTATTTCTAATCCTTAATGAAAACATATAATAAAAAATCCATTTATATTTTATACTTTTTTAATTCAAAAAAAAAGATTAAACACTATATTTCATTCATTAACCATTTACTAGGTTCCATCATCATATATATGAAAACATATTTCCTATCATTTTTCATTTCTAGTCTCATGATCATCATCAAGAAAATAATCACTTGTACCAACTTACTGATCCACTTTGTGTCATTCTCAAATTGAAAAAATATTTTTTAATTCCATATATTCCAAATTCATAACAATTAAACATTAATAATTCCTTAGATAAAATATAATTATCATCCATTCCATTTACCAAAATAGTCATTTTTCCTTGGTAATATCTTGCTTTGTTACTTTATTTTATACCAAATAAACATCTAATCATTCATTCGAATCATTCATGGGAGTAAACCCTCACATATTTTGGTCATGTTGAATGATAAATATTATTTAATCTATGGTCTCCACCATATGAACCCTCATTTAAAAATATCATTCTATTTATTGGTGAGTCTGATGATTTGTTAATGTCCATGCTTTAATTCATATATCTTGATTACGAGTTAGGAATAATAATAATGTCATTTACTCAAACCATCATTCAATTTCTCATCCGATAATCAAATTACATATCACATTCAACTTTAATTTATTTCAATATTTTTCCATCGTTGACTAAAACAAAAAATCACTGTGTTTTTAATAATAATAATATTCTGAAACCACAAAATAATATATAATTCATTATAGTATGTCAAAATATTGAAACCTTATTATCAATATATGACACATTTTTCTTTTCATAGGTCAGTCATGGTTGTTATTAAAATCCCTTAAGATAGTTTGTAATTATTTTTGGAATTTGAAAATTATATCCCAAGGACTGTAAAACTATTTGTGAAGTAAGTCTTGCTTTCACATAAAAAGGTATGATTGAGTCTACCATAATGTACTCTTTTAAATGTTTTTACCCCAATGTATCTTCAATTCCATTCCACATCCACTATTATAATCTAGATAGGGATGTAATTTAATAGAAACCAATCACTCCATATTGTACTAATCATCAAGGACATTTTCCTATAATTTGACTCATCCTTAGTCTTATCCTTAAAAATATCATTATAAATTTCTGAATATATAAATCATTATATATCTCACTATGATATTATAATCCTAGTTTCCAATGGTTCACTAAAACATTCCTTGATACCAAATATAGTAACACATTCATTAAATACATAGATATTACAATTTTTATAAGGATATTAATTATGTTACACAAACAAACCCCTAGGGATCATAAAGTCACAATGACCATGGAAAATTTGAAACTTAAAAAATAGTTATTAATATTTATATATCATCTCACGCATTATTTATTATAAATATAACCATTCTTATATATATCACATATTAAATATATCATTATACATGGGGAAATAATTATAAGAAATGATTATAGTTGATTATCAATAAGGACACAAAAGGATAATACATAACAAAGTTGTGAACAAAATCTTGTGAGAACATGAGCTTAAAAAATTCAAACCATACCCTTCATATAAACACATATCATATGAAGACATGGAATAAGGAATAGAAGTTTATAAGACATGAAATGTAATGGATTCAAATAATGAGATCAATGACGAAATAAAATTTACAATTGAATTGGAATTTGGAATATTCAAAGTCATTGGAATTAATTTCATTAGTAATCAATGATAATTCCGAAAGACCATAAAAGTGGAATGGGTAATATTTCCCAATAATTGTACAAGTGAAGACTCAATCCCAATAATATCCTAGTGTAGAAATTAACTTATTTATTTAGGAGCAATCTATATTATAGTACTATTTACCTCTTGAGATATATGTATTTATGATATTCATTAGAGAAAGATATAGGTCCCACCTACCATTAGTTATATCACTGCCACCATCCTTGGTTATAATGATACCACTATTGAATAATGAAACAAAACAACATTATTCCAAATATCCTTAAACAATCACAATATAAAAAAATTAATATAAATGAGATTAACTACAAATTCATCAGATGACAACATAAAAATGTAAAAGGTCAATATTAATGATTAATAATTTTAGTACATATAAAAAAATGGCATTGATAACATATTTTACCAATGAATAACCCATGGAAATCAAATGAGTTACATAAAAATCATTTCATCATAAACACTCACAATGTTAATAAAGGATAAAAAGGGTATCCATGGTTTATATACACAATAAATCAGATTTATGATCAGATGAATTCATCATAGACGTAAAATGACAAGGAAAGAATACTTGTAATATTTTTTAGTACAATACCATTAAAAAATTGGAATAAAATTTATTAAAACATAAAACATATTTAAAATAATTTTTTGAAAATAATTTATGAAATATATAATGGAATATATAAGACTAAATTAAAATTAAATTATATGAAAATGAAAATTTATAATTTCAAAAAAAGTCTAGATCCTAACTAATTTTAGAATGTATTTTATTTTAATATTACAATGGATTAATATAAAAAATCATTAATAATCATTATTTTTAGAATATTTTTTCACCATGGATTTTTTTTAAACATAAGATATTATTGGAATCAATTTAATTGAAACCAAACATTATAACACCTAAACTTTGGTATCAATCAAATAATTGTTCATCATTTTTGAAAATAAAATTCATTTTATAAAAATTAAAAATTGTTTTCAATAATATTCTATATAAAATCCATATGCATATTGTTTTGGAGAATGACCTTAATATTTCATAAAAAAATTTATAAAAATTTATAACATGGAAAATTATTTTTTATTAAATAACTTGAATAAACTGAAATCCATTTAGTGAAAATAATTTTGGCTAACATGGTTTTTTAAGAATATTATTGTTTTCAACTAAATAGGGAAATAAATATGATTTCTCTTAATAACATTCATTTGAACTATTTAATATATAAAGATTAGAGATTGATGTAATAACAATCCTCATGAAGTTACTCTAGGAGAATAAATTTCATCTTTTTCTATAGATATGGGTAAAAATATTTCATCATAATAAGTATAAACAATATCTATTCCCAATAAACAATTATATTGTAACATCAATCCTTCACCACATTAGTATATATTGAATTGTTCAACCAATAGAATAATAACATCCAGTAAAAAATTTACTATAATTAATATAATTATATTAATTATGTAACCTGTCAATAGAGAAATATATAAACCTCATATTAGAACATAGTTGAATTACATAACTTATTTCCCAAAGAAGGAAAATTAAGACGAACTTCCATTAATACATTAGTTAATTTTGAACCGTAAACCCCATGAAATATGGATCCACTACAAGATATGTAAATCCCCATAATTATTTGTATAATAAACATATAATACAATTATTTTGGGATTACATACAATTTAGAAATATATTTTTTCAATTCATCACACAAAATTACAAAGTGAGACATAAATGCATTACATTATTTCTCGACTTCTTGAGTACATGATAAAAACTTCATGTATAAAAAATATAATATTATTATAAATATATTTTAGAACATCAAATTTATATTTAAAATATTATATGATTTATATATGACCATATATTATATTTTTATTGAAAATTCCATATTAGAAATATATATCAGCTTATAACTACTTACATATTCATTTATATATTTTTTTCTTATATTTGGTCATCCAGAAAATATAATATATCCATAATATCCCTAATTATAAACATTTCATAAAAATAATATATAATCATATATATGTATAAATGTATCTAATTAAACCCAAAAAAGTTATATATAGAAAATGAAATAAACTATTCATGAAGAGATTAGGTCGTACGTACACATGAATGACTTAACCATATTCAGGAATGATTAAGTGAATGAATTGTAAATAACATATTGTAAATAAATAATATTACTAATTTCATAAGTATCATGTATACTCCATAAACACTCCATCATTATCTTACATGGTAATAAATAGTGATTAACGAATAACATCGCTTTGTGTAGTTGTAGTCCGCCATACACACAATTAAAATTATAGTATTCCCAATAGAATAAATTCAATGAATTTTTGTGTGGTATAATAATTAAATATGTATAATTTCTTTCAAATATATAATAAATATTCATTTAATTTATCATTATTATCATCATATTTTAATTGAAATTAAACATACATCACATCGGTTCACTAGGTGGTAGTTTTCCATCCACACAAGTAACATAATTATTTTACATAGGGGTGAGAAGTGAGAAGGATTATATGGTAATATATTTATATAAGAATAATACAATCATAAATTTCATACAACAAAATAAATATATTTTTATATCAATCAATAATAGGTCATGTTGGATGATAAATAACATCAATTTTGGAGGCGGTAGTCCGTCGTGCAAAAGGGCGATGAATTCATATCCCATTTGATGTAAGAGGTAAAGGATATAGGTATTGATATTCATATAATAACATTTTTCTATATATGGGGTAATTAGGATTTTATTTCTGATTTATTTAATAAAAATTTAATGACGAGGAGGGAATAAATAAAATTAAACAGTCACATTGGAACATTGCCTCTTATTTAGACAATTCCTTTTAAATTGAAAGAAAATGATTCATAGGTTCTATTTCTAAAAACATAAGTATTCTATTATGAGATGTGGTTATTATGGATTTATTTTTTTAAGGGAACATCCAAGCCAACCGAGTTTGTAATTATTATGTGGAGAGGGGAAGGTGTGGTCTTTTATTGATGAAGTGAGTGGAATACATGTAATTTATGAAAAATAATAGTGTACCCAGAAAATCCACATACCAAAATACACCAAAGAATGAAATTATAAATCCATATAGGTGAATAGTAAAATATATAAACATCTCAATTTATTTCCAATAGTATCTAGGTCAATATACCCCTTATCATTTTAGTTTAACACATGGAAAATATATTGTGACCTGAACAGAGGAAATTAATTTTTAATGTATGATAATTTAATTAGGAACAAATATAAATTTTAACACATTATTTAAAAAATTAATGATTCTGAAAATTTAGTCCTATTTTCCAAATTACATTCAAAAAATCAGTAAAATTCAATAAAAAATTAATCCAATAGATTAAATGAAATAACAGATTTCAAAAGAAGAATGTTTCAAATATGTAGTACTATTTATTGAAAAAATGAATATTAAATTAATTAAAAAAAACTAAATTGGGTTAATTGATACGTAATTTAACTAATTTTTTTTTAATTCAATTATAAATTTATTTTTATGTACATAAATTATTTAAAATAAATGAAATTATTTAATAAAAGATAATAATTTTCCATATTCATAAAAACCATTCCTATCAGAAAATTAAAAAAAATACATTATAATTTTTAAATTTATATTTAAATAAAATAATTAATTTTTTCAAGTAAATAACATAATTATTGGAGGAATAATTTCAAAAATATTTTGTAAAATTTGAAAAAATTACTTTTTAGGATAGTACATGTTGAATTGTAAAATTGGATTTATTCTGATCTCCTCTCTTTAAAACACTAAAGATTAATTTTATACATTTCATTGAATAAATACTATCAAGATTAAATTAAATTAATTAACCAATAGTTATTTCATTAATTTATTAATGTAATAAAATTGTGCATAAAAATAGTTTTATATACAAAGATATCCAATATTTAAAAATAGTTTATTATATTTATTTCTAATTAATTCGTTAAAATAAATAAATTTTATATAAGTATGTAAACAATTTATTTTCATAATTTTGTAAATCCTTTTACTACTCATAATTATATAATATTATTAATAAGATCCATATAAAATAATAAAATTTAATAGTATTCCATATTTTATATAAAATTAGTGTTTATGTAATGCATGATACACTCATTATTGTATGTCACCTATGAAACAAATAGTATTGATTATAATGAAAAATATCAAAATGAATATATTTATTTAAAATTAATTTTTTCAGAAACAATAAAGGACATATAATTTAGTTAATTATGTGTGAATTCGGACTGGGAACATAAACATTGTTGTTACAGCTGTTTTTTTCATTTATCAAACAATTTTTGGGTAGTGGATTAGAGACTTGGTTGTTGCGGAATATGATAATTGTACTATGTATGGGATTATCAAACACATATACAAAAAAATTATGAATTACATGAGATGAGATTTGATGTTTATTATTAGGTCTGTTGTGGTTATACTGATTTCACCATTGGGGGATGTACAAGGTGTGTTGTGTTTAGTATTTGTATTTTGGATTCAGTTTTTTCCTTGGATCAGTATATAATGAAATAAATTTGAATGAATCCTAATTGGAAACTAAACAGATTAACATGACACAAATTATTATTTTCCTTATATATACCATTTTCGAAATGCTCTATAATTATTTTATCTACCTTGAGTGATATAACTATTATTAAAGTATCATTTTTGAATGAAAAAGATATTAAATGATTATTTATTAAATAGACCGAATAAAAATATATAATTCTTTCCCATATCGATAAATTTAGTAACATTATCTTATAAATTATCATATATGTATGTTATGTATATGAGGTTTTTTAGACTGAAACATTATATGATATTGCATGTATAAATTGAAATTTTAATTTAATGACTATGTTTATCCCTATATATTAAGAATGAAAAGTGATGTAGTCATATAATCTTAGTAAACCTATTATATTATATCATTGAATATACATAATGGGATAATGTTATATGAATTTATAACTTCAATTTATAATGAATCTACTTCTATAAATTCTGAATGGTACATCATTTTAATGATCTACATTATAAATGAATGTGTTATTAAATAATAACTAATAATATGTTCAACATCAAATGGTATTTCCTACTTCAATAAAAAGGTTATTTCCTATAAAAAATTCTATTGACACTCCATATACTAGGACCATTACTATAATAGAGATCTTGGGTATGACCTAAGGATAGTAGTTGGATGTCCGCTATGTCATTTTTGATTCTTTATGGTCTAAGACATCTCCAAGACATGACATTGTGAGTATGAATATTGTTGAGACATATCAATATGAATAATTTTATATACCATATTTTAATATAAGATTTTTTTTAATATACTACTTAAAGAATGTCATTTGAAATTATAGACATATTCCACCTTGATTTCCTCGAGTCATCCACGAGGAGGGTGGGGATGACCACGCTCAATTGCTTGAAGAACCCGAGTTCTACTGTTTCCTCCAGTTGTGAAAAATATTGGACGTCCTTTTATTCATATTGAGTGAAAAGAATTTTTTTTGGGGATTTTATTTACTTATATAGACTATTCATGTTGGTCTATGACCAATCACTTATATGGACGAGTTGAAGAAATTTTCTTAGAAACTACATCCACCTACATTCTTGTAGTATGGTAAAAATTAATGTAAATATTTAGTGCCTGAGACTATTTTTCCTATCATAAATAAAATGAATATTCATTTAGAAAGGATGTTAAACATCATGAATATTATTACTCATGTATCCTATAAATGATGGTTGTATATATAGAACAAGGTAGATCTAAAAAAAGAAATGATTGGGAAGGATTTCCAACCATGATTATATGGGCAGATTTATCCTAATACATTAGGGGATGATCACAAAACATTATATATGAAACTGGTGCAAGGTACCATGTTTGTGACGAATTATTAAACTAGAATAACAATTATTTAATGCCTTTCATTAATGTACAACATAGATGAAAAATCTAGATAATAATTGTTTGAGAATGGTATCGAAGAGCTGTTATATAATTGGTAAGCGACATTTAATTGACTACCATTAATCAAATTATAAATGATTCTCTTATTAAAAAATAATACCTAAACAAATATGGAGGATGATATTATAGTGGACCATCTTCTCACCCTTTTGGTGTTCTGTATAATTCTTTGAAACATTGTTTGGACCCCTATTTGTATGGTAGCACCATTGAGAGTACACATCCATGTAGTTTTATAGTCTGTCTCTGGTGTTTAATGTAAGGCAACATGAAAATTATATGTGAGATAGTTGATGTTTAGTGTCAATAATGTAGTTTGATGGGATATTTTCAATAATATTGTAGAATCCTCCCAATGGAATCCATTGAGAGTGGATCTATATAAACTCTAGGTACTATAGTGGGATCAGTAGATTTGTGTTAGGAAGGGAGCTGGAGTACTATCAGTATATCATGATTAAGAGTTATTCTATGTTGAGGTAACCATACACTTGTGGTACATCCCTTGAAGAGTGGGCCAGCTCAGAGTAGTTTGAAACTCTTCTAGGGTCATTGATTCAGAAATATTTATGATGTTTTCCCTGTACAACAGTGGCAGAGTCTCTGAAAATCTATAGTTCAAGGGTTAATATTAAAATAATATATAATGGTATAAGTTCAATTTCATGGGGGATCCTCCTGCACATTTATTTCCACAACTATAATGGAATGACATGGTTTTTGGATTGAGTAATTCAATTGAGTGATGATACATTGATATTCTATTGGTTTTGTAGACTTAATTTCGGTGAATTTGTAAGTTATATTCACCGTAAGTTTGGAAGTTTTCATTTCTTGTGGGAACTCTTCATACTCATTATTATATGTTTTGATATCATTATTGGGATAAAAAATTTGATCCCCTATAATACTTATGTGTAACTATATCACCTTACGATACCATTTACATCGTGGGAGGGAAGCACCTATATTAAATTAGGTGATTGGAATGTAGGACTTATACACACATGGTTTCATATAAACTATCACTTATCCAAGGTATTCACTCATTATATACACAAACAAAGTTTATTGAAAAATATAGTTTTGAATAGATTTATAAAGATGAAATAATATTAATTTGATGAACAAGATAACACTACCACAAATAGAAGTCCTTTTTCTATGTATCCATGGATAAATGGTCTTGTATTAGATTTTTATGAGGTTAGTTTATCTCTAGGTATGAGTTAGACCCTCATAAATACCTCTTAAACAATTTCATAGAATGCGTGGCCTCTTGGAGTATTTAGTTATTTCATTCACCCATAAAAACACACAATCAAATTTATTGTCCTTAATGAATTGGGTTATCTACCTATATATGGATTATTATTATGTTTTCTTCATGGATGATATCATGGTGCAATATAACACATTAAAATACTATACCAACCATATTTGGACAAGGCTAAATTAACTAATAGAACATAAGATATATCATCATATGGTGTGTTTCCATGTTTTAATTGACAATGATTACTAACTAGGTCATATTATCTAATATGTCTAGGTATCTATTGACACATGGATGAATAATGATATAGTTACATAGGAGAATCCCATGAACTGCATTTACATACAAAATTTCATATGATGGATATGATATTAGTAAAGTTTCATTTATAGATTTTAAATAATAGGAGTTCCAATGTTTGGAATCACTAACAATGTAGTGAAGTTCATATGGTCAAAGGCAAATGTGAATTGAATTCATGAGAAGAATGCTGGATTAAATTAACTTTTAATATTCATTATTCTAAATCACGATTGGATAAATAAAATTTATTGTAATTCACCATGCATTAGGTTTGTTAAATATGTTATACAGGGATCCGAATTCATGGAGTATTAGTCTATTTTGTTTAAGAAACATGAGAGTAATTACTCGAGGAATGATGGAAGTATAGAAGCCATGCTTTACAAGATTATTTCTCGATAGAACTACATATTGGGAGATCATTATATTGTGTATAGATACCCAAAAAATCATCAATTATATATTCATGAAGAATTGCCTAAATCTAAAGAATAAGATTTGTGTTCAATAGTAATAGAGCCTTATAATTGATATATAATATAATCTTGGTAAATTAAATTTAGTAGAAAAAGTGATGAGTTTAATAACTCAAAAATATAGATTTTATGAGGCTGGTAGTCTGTAATAGTTGGAGAACCTATATTCTACAATGAATATGGAGGTCGATGAGCAACACAATCCCCCAATTTTTATAGCTTTTTTAGAGACATGTTCACATTTTAATATATTGAAGATGAGTGAAATTTCAAACCTCAATGCCATAGTCATAATCTAGAGTGATTCATGTGAGGACCCACCACCATGATGGATCATTGATGAGGATGAACTCATTTACATAAAAGGTACATCTATGTTCACACAGTTCACTAAAAGTAATTGATGTGAGAGTATTACTCTTATACTAAAACATTACACCCTAGGATTATAATTAATTATCATAATCTAAATTGCCAATACTGCTGGACTAGTATAAAAAGTGAGATAAATGGATTTGTTAATATTTATTGCACCTCTTAGTATGTAAAATCATAATAATTACGTCATGCATGGCTTATATTGCCATTTAAAATTCCTAATTTTAAATTTGATGATGAAAATATAGAAATCATTTTTAGATTACATAAATCTGCTTGAAAAAATGATGTAGTTTGTTTAAAACCCTTAAATTAGACATTATGTATATTTTATATGATGTCATGTGCGACACACAACACCAAGTGTAAATAAGCAACCAAATATATTTCTTTATATTTAATCTCACTAATATATTTTGGAACACACATCCTCAATTCTAAATAAACCATAATGTAGAATAACATTAGAAATAGACATTATGTCAGAGGGTATTAATATTAGAAACTAATTTATTTAAAATATTTTTATTTATTTATTAGAGATTAAATATTTATTATTTATAAAAAAATTTATTATTTTCTAAAAGTAAATATTCTTCTACATGGAGGGATTAGTTGAACATCACACATCTAAATAAATAAATTTTTACAACATTTTCAAAAAAATTAGGAAAAAAATTAATTTTTAAAAATAATTATCAAAATTATCTTAAGGATAATTATTTGTATTTTGATTAATAACATAAATTTGATTAATAGTAAATATGATAAATTTTAAATGAAAATGGTCATTCTGATTAAGTTTTTAATTTTTTTTTATAATAAATTATTAAATGGGTTAAATGTAAAGTAATATCAATTTTATTTAAGTTTGTCCAATAAAGATCATTGGAATAATTTTCATATTTAATTTCATATAAAAACATTGTAATCATTGGAATAATTTATTCATTATATTAACAGATTATCGTACCGCCTTTGGGATTAATATTAATCTAATAATTATCAATTATTTTATTCAATGATGGAGAAATGGAATAATTTTTTAATCATGATAATTTTTTTAAATAATACAGTCAACTAATGTTCTGAACAAAATAATAGAGAAAAAAAGGGAAATTAATTACCATGGTTATGGTAAAAATTGATTTAAAAAGGTTAAACTAAAAATATAAGGCCAAAATTAAAATTAAAACATCAGAAAAATATATTTTCCATTTATTAATAGACTGTATCTTGTCTAAGTATCATTAATACCATAATTTGGACCCCTAGGGAATGTGGAAAATAAGGGTGCTCATTTTTCGTTAAAATATTAAAAATGTGCCACTCATATCACATATTAGTAGAAAAAAATATCCTATCATTATCACACCATAATAAATCATTCAATATTACAATACCATAACAAAAATAACAATAATATAACTAGACTCATTCAAGAAGTCTTTTTTGTCATAAATCCCACCAATGATATATTTTGGTGCAAACTTAAGGGGGAAACTGAGGAATATGAAATGTTAATCAATGTGAATCATGTATTAATTAATTATAAAACTATTTAAATTAGTAATTATTAAAAATATATAATAACATTTGTATATTACATATTATAACTTTTTCTTATGTGAATGACAATTATATCCCCCCACATTCAACATATGTATTATAAAATTGTCATTCATGTGTATGTAGGACTACGACCTCACGGAAAAATATATTTCATTAATCCATTATAACCTATCAATGTTGGGAAGAACTAGGCTTATAATTTTTATATATTCCATTTATAACATAATTATACCAGTTTTTTCATTACATCATATATAATTTTTTAATTTCATTTCCTTATGAGATATAATATCATCATCTATGTGTCGGTATAACTGCATCCTTTAGAAGAAATGTGATTTCTCTTCCACTAACACATTATATTGAAGTTAATAAACATATCATAAATTATTATATATGTAACATAATTATCATATTAATGAATTTTCAATCATTATTCAATTAACATATTTTTGTTTTCAAATTTCATACATTTTCACGCATGGATTGATGATAATGTTTTTCTTTTATATTTTGACTGCTACATTCACGAATTTATATGACACTATTTTCATCATCACATAATAGGGATTCTAATTATATGTATATTAAAATAATTAATATTTTTTATATTCCATTATTATCATTCATTTATGATATTATATAAATTACCATCTTACAAAAACGAATATTGGATGATTGAAACATTAATCGTGTTTACATATGTCTTGTCATATCCATGTTCGTAACAAAATTCATTCCAAATTAACATTACTATTGATTAGAATTAAAATTAAAATTATGGAATAATTATGATAATTATTTAATAATTATTCTTCAATTTATGAAAAAACTATATAATATTCCCATTAACATGATCTTTCATAAGGAAACATACTTGAGATAATATGACAATTAACACCACAAATAATTGGAAGATTGTAACATTATTACCATTCAGTTAATAAGATCCTATAAATTGATAATTTAGTAGATTATAAATATTAATATGGTCAATCTTAATTTTATAAAATGTCTTGAGGAGATATATACGATGTTAAATAATATTTATCACAAAGAAAGTGTTGTAAAAGGGTTTTTATATCAATTTACATTTATTGAGTAATATGTTATTCTTGTGCACCTAATTTATTTTATATTATTTAAATAAATCATATTTTATATATAATGCCATTATTTAATAATTTATGTTATTTTATATTACAATTTTAGTAATTTTAGCTAAGGATATTTTATATGAATTTAACATGTTGTAAAGATATAATTATTCTGATTTAATTTTATTATGTTATGTTACTTTCTCATTTGACATCGATATGAAAATATTTTTTGAATAAAGAATTATGATTATCTTATTTCTTAAAAAAACTATGTATATTTAGTCTATACATATAATAATTTCATATCATAATTATGAATTTAATGTTATTAACATTTAAAGGGTTTATTTCACAATATTATTCTCATCAGTATTTATTTTTATTGAATTTAAATTCATGAAAATTTGTTTACCTTTTCTTAATAAACACAATTCATTCTATTTTAATGTCGTTGGTCACAATAATTTCAAGTAATAAAAACATTTCCCACCCCTTTTTACTTAATATAATTCATATATTTTTATTAAAACCATACGTCATTTATCTCCACAGTTAAAATGTTATTTTCTATAAAAAAATTAATTCAAAATGTTTTTAGAATTTTTTTTTAAAATTTAGTTGTAAAATGAAAAATATATTTTATTCAATTACATTTTTAGAAATGAATTTATTGTATTTATATTGGACAAATGAAGACATCCTTTATTGAACATATAATCCATTAAAGTTATGTTTTCTTGATACCATATTTATTATTCCTCAGATTGATTTGTGATTATTTTGATAAAATAAATACTTTCACTTCCTCAACTTATTTTTGTTTTTAATATCATTCCCATGAAGTATTGAATTTTTTTTCATCATTATACATTTAATTTCTTCTATATATCCATATTATTTATCATGGATATGTTTTTTAGTTAAACCATATGTAATTTATACATATGGTATTATACATTGATATTAAATTTCATAAATGGGGAAATATTGATAAATACATATTCAATACACAACCTTTATATTTATTAATAATGTTAATTTTTAATAATTAAATAGAGTACAAGAAAAATGAGGATTGTATTACAATTTCATGTAATTGGTGGGTCTCAGTTATTGATATCACATCTATTAGTTAGTAATATTATAATATTATAAATTTGGCTAGCCTTGGTTAATTGGGTTTTTACCCATGAGTTTTAATTTGCCTTAAAGATAGATTTTTAATGTAAATATATCACATTCTTTATACATGAAGTCTAATAATTAATAATTTTCTTCATTAAAAATTCTATAATTATTATACATGATATTTTTTCAATTATATTATATATGGAATAATTTAATTATAAGTTATTTATAAAATCACATCTGTTTTTTGTTATTTACATTTCCATATTGGTTATAATGTATTCAGTTATTGTATTAATTCTATCAATTAAATTTAAATTGTGTTAATTTATTTAGATGAAATCTAATAATTAATAAATTTTCTTTATAATATTTAGCATCTCAATCTAATGTAATAAGGAAGGAAATGGATACAGGATACTGGTTTCAATTTAACAACATTTAATATAATATTAATTTTAGAATAATGTTTGGGAAATATATATATGAATACATATATTATTAATCATTAACCTATGATAGACATTGAGGATAATAAAATATTAACATCGTTAAGTATTTAAAAGGAAGATATTATATGATTTTCCAAGAAATGAATTCTTTTCTAGAAACTAGAAGTGGATTCTGTTCTAGAATAGATGCACCTAATGGTATTAACTATTAAAAGGGAGAATATGGTCAATCCTAATCATCACATAGTGTATTAATATATCCCTTATTATGTACCTGGTTTAACATTCATGGGAAAGGTTCCTTGGAAAATCAATATAGTATTTAGAGTACATTATAAAGGATTAGAATCTATGATGAAAATGAAACATAACTGATAAATTAATGTTTCTTATTTTGATAATTATATTTCATGATTTAGACATCCTATATATTATTATAATGATAAAAAACTATGGTTATTGTTCCACACACAATGTTATTTTTTTATTCTAGGGATAGAACATAATGTAATCATTTTCACTTTGAAAATTATGGCAAATGTGGTGATTATGTGTAAAGAAATGGGTTTTTGAAAGGAGTGAAATAAATCATGATTATGCCTAATCTATCATTCCAAAAAATGATTAACAATATATACCACAACCAACTATCAGAATCACTAAAGTGTATGATGTAATTCTCTATATGCTTTTGTGGTGGATAACATGGTGGAATGAAGACATGATTTAAATCATTTTATAAATATGGAAACTAACGCCTAGTAAAGTGTTTCAATGGAATATTAATATTATTTATGTGCATAAAAGAAGGAAATGGTGCAATAAAATTTCAAATTAATATGGATGTGTATGATGAAAGGAGATAATTCTCATCATAGGGATTATTTTATAGTTAGTTTTCTTATAAGTGGAGAAGTTATAAATTATCTAATTCATGAAACTTTTCAAAAGGGTAATCCGGAGTACATGGAAGGGTTAATATTAAAATAAAAAAAGTCCAAGTATTTATTTATTAAGAAATTAATAATTCAATTTTATAATTATTTTTAACAATATTATTTAATTTATAAGAATCAGGAAATATATATAGGAATATGTTAAATTTTAGAATATTTTTTTATTCCTTACATTATGAGTTATGGAAACCGTCATTAGTTTATGAGAATATGGTTGATCTTAATCTCAATGTCTTAAGCACTCCTATATGGATTTATGTAATGGGAGACTACCAAGTCTAAGGATATTTTGGAATAATTTTACAGAAAGTATATGTTTTTGTAGGAAATTTATATGAGGAATAATTCCATTTCAAAATATTTATATATATTTAAATTTATGGATATTCATTATGCTTAATGTGATCAATAATGACATTATGGTAACAGAAAAGATGATTTTTAGAATGCTTGAAAATTTTAGGTATTTACAACCCAAATAAATTATAATATTATGAAAATTTTTATTTCAATGACTTCAGTATTATTTTTCTGAACATTATAAAATTTGTATTAATATTGTTTTGGAAATTAAAAACTCACATTTTGAGTGAAAACCAGTCACATCTATCAATGTCATCGAGTTTCACCCAATTTTTTTCTAAAATTTGAGTTCACAGCAATAAGAAAAAAAAGAACTTTAATTTTAACACGTTTAAAGATTTTTATAGATAGAATTTATTTCATTTATTTACTAGTGATAACAAATTATATGACTACAATTATTATTTTTTATTTTATGAAAAGATTCATTTTTTGATGAATGATATAAAATATTGATTTTTTAATGTAATTCCCATTTTGTTGAAATTATTTAGAGTGTTAAATTTTATTTTGAATTAGCTTAAATGTAATATAATATATATTATTTATAAATTAATACAATTTAGTTCATTGGAATAATTTTAATTATTAATTATGATATAAAATCAATGTTAAATTTTGATCATTTTCTCTTTTCAAAAAAATATTCTCATCGAATTTACAAGATTAATTTTAAAATAATGTTTTTTAATATTAGAATTTACATAGGAAAAATAGATTAAATGTTTTGAATAAAAATAATTTATGTTATAGTATATGTTAAACTTAATTTTTGACCCATATTGATATTGAAATTTTAAAAATATATTATAGTAGTTAAGTTAAAAATGTATTTATAGAGGTGTTAATATAAAATTATAATGGTTAAATTTCCCAAAAGGATTGTGTAGAATATATTTTGTGGAATCATAAATAAATTATCATATGTGTGTATCATAATTAATCCATTTTGGAACTTTTTCAACTTGAAAAATATTGGTACACATTTTTATTGGAAAACATTACAAGTGTTCCATTCACACCAAATATAAATAGACGTAGTTGTTTGATTATTTGTCACACCATAAAACCTATTTCAATTTTTTGTGAACATAAAAAATAACTTATCAACATCCTAATAATCAGCTTATAAGACTTATTTTTTTTATAAATTGAAACAAAAAATTCATTTGGTGAAAAAAATGAGGATGCCTCAGAAATTGGTAATGTTCTTCAATGAGCCTCTTTATATTATGTCATTCACCAAATAATTAGATTATTACTAATATATATATATATATATATATAACTTATGTGCTTTTAATATATTCATATTTTTTAGGTTCAAATCATGAACAACAACCACCACCACTTCCTTCAAATGGGATAAGAAATCCTTGATCTTATGTACATAGGACTACCACCTCATGAACTAATGTCATTTGTTTTATCCATTAACAACTCTCATGTTTAGAAAAGATTATGGATATAAAGTATATGAACTATATTTACAACATAGCTTAAAAAATATTTATACCATATATAAATTTTTAATTTGCATTCCGTATGAGATTCAGTAATGTATATAAGTTATACATCAATCTATCTCCATGTATTGCAATATGATTCAGGATTCCCTAACACTATACATAGAAGCTGATAATTATAAAATAATGATTATAAAAATTAAATTATTATGATATTAATTAAGTATTTATAATTATTAAAACATAATATATATCATTATTTATATCCTTTTCAATCAATGAAATATGAGAACCACT
Organism: Viscum album; assembly: GCA_963277665.1. Taxonomy (NCBI): domain Eukaryota; kingdom Viridiplantae; phylum Streptophyta; class Magnoliopsida; order Santalales; family Viscaceae; genus Viscum; species Viscum album. Next base: position 69,954,080 of record OY728128.1, read on the forward strand.
TTAATGTATGTTCAGACTACCACCTTCACAAATCAACGTGGATATATTTCCATCCTCACACCACATTGATGATATATATATATATATATATAAACATAATGTAACAATACTTTAGATATTATTTCATGATCATGTATTACATAATTTATTTATATAATTATAATTATAAAATAAAAATTTTACTCCTACATATGTAAGTCATGACATCTGATTGATCGTAAAATACTTAATTTATTAAAACCATCACTTAAGATTTGTAATAAAAGTATAATTTTTTATTTTTTAAAAGTATGTCATGATTATTAATATGAAATTGATATAACTATATAATATGACCATGAACCAGATCATTCATTAAGAATCCTGAATGATAAAATAAGGTAATTAACAGCTGGCACAATGTAAATATAGAAATATTGATAATAGATATGTGATAAGATTTTAAAAAATGATCATATATGATATTTATAATAATTAAATGGTTCTTTAATAAGGTAATAAAATTTTAAAAACCACTATATTAGAGGTAAATTTATATTCTTATTATGTTAAGAATTATGTAAGGGACATCATCTAAATTTCCCTTCATTGAGGAATACATTATTTTTTTATCCAATTTTCATTCATATACAGAAACAAATTCATATTTTAATTTTAATATCACTATTACTTATTAATTAAATGTATTTTAATATTAATTTTTAAATATTCCATCATAAGGGGACTAACATAAATGTTACCATGTGGTAAATAATTTCATACCTCAATTTATTTTCAATATGTTATACCAATTTATCATCTTCCTATGACATTTTTTTATTTTGTGTATAATGACATTATATTATGATTTTATTTATTTCGACTCATATAAATTATATTAAAATATAATATATTTAATATATTTTTTAACAAATACTATCTCAATTTTTATAATCATTTTAATTCAAAATCTCATTTAAATCGTGTTTTTTTATTCTTTGATTTCATTCAATGGATATTGATTAACCATACCATAAAAAACAATTTCATTTCCTTATTATCTACTTATTCATTATATTGTCATATGATAATATTTTTATTATACTCATTCATAAATATGATTAATTTTTTGGTGAAAGTCCAACATAATTTGACTCTGAAATATGAAAACATTTTTCTTCCATAAAAATGGGTAAATATTTTATAAAATATTATAGATGATTTTTTAAAAGAAATATTAAAATATTTAATTTTTACAAAATATATTTTAATGAACAGTCTTGTCCTTTTAAAAAATATTATCAATTTTAATTTATTAAGAAAGAGAACATAATCAGTTTTTTAACATGTATTACATGAATGGAATATCCATCCATCATTAAAAATAGAATGTTTTACATATTATTTAAAAATATAAAAGGATATTTTAATTGAAATGTATTTTCAATTTTTTCTATGAAATTTAGTTTCATAATGAATTCTTCAAAATGAAATGTATTTTTTTATCTTCAATGTTTTTCAGAACTTTTTATCTATTTGTAAAAAAACAGAAACCCGTTATTTTATATATACTAAAAAAGTGATATGATATATTGATATCATTCATACTTCTTCTCTGTATATTTTATGATTATTTTCAACAAGGATAGTATTGACATTCACTTCCTTGAATAATATTTGTATTAGGTAACTTTCCCTATAATGTTTTACATTCTTATGGTCATTTGACATGAAATATCAAAAAAATACCAATAATATTTTTCATGGAAAAATTTATTAATTATAATTTATATCATTTATATAAAATGTTATTATACATTCAAAAAAATTATTTGATCTGGAAAATAACGATACATTTTTATTTTTTTATTATAAACGTTATTTGATGATATCGTTAATTTTAAATGAATTAAATTAAAATTTCCATTTATTTAGAATAATTTAAACATGAAAAACCATACAAGGGCCCTATTATAGAAATCCCCTTGATGAATCATTAGTTTTATTACAGGAAACAATTTTCATGCATTATTTAAATGGTTTTCTACCAATCAGTTTTAAACTATCATGGGGATATATTTTGATGGTAGATGTATCATATTACTAAAACATGAAATCAAATAATTAATAATTTCTTTCCATTATAATTTAGTTATTCTTTTCCGTGTTATTTTCAAAATGATATTATATCATTGTGGGATTTCATTCTTAGTTATTGATTTAATGGAATTTATTTTTAGTCATTTACCATTTCGTGTTGATTATTCTTTATCATGATGTAATAGTCATTTTATTTTATAAATGGAATATTTTTCGATTTATTTACATTTCCATAATAATAATTATCCATTATATTTTATTATTGGTAATATATTGGGACGTTTCTCCTTATTATATCGATTAAATTGAATGTGTGTTCTGTTATTAACCATTCTATTTTAAATATTCTTGTTTATGGATGATTAATTCCACTATATTGAAACCTTACTGAGTATTTGAGGACACCCTTATCTTTACTGGTTCCCAAAAATCCATTAGTTATAGTATTATTGGAATATAATGATATTCTAGACAAAATAATGATATTCTCACAAAAATATTATGTAATTTGTGTTCTCTAATGTAATATGGTAATATTGACTTTATATAGTTTAGAAAGACTAATATAATATTTTTTCCATCTATATGTTATCCCATATATCTTATGATCATGTTATAAAAAATATAGTTACTCTGGGACTCAGTTTGAGGTGTCTATTGTTTGGATGATAAATTAAAAAATCAATTTGGTCTCTCAAATTTTTTCTCTCAAGGAGAATTTTTGTGTGGATGATATTGGTAGGATTTATGTGTGACATAATATCGAACATCATGATATTACATAGACTATTATTTCTGGGAATTGTTCTCATGTCACATAGTGGTTCTAATAGTGGTTGATTAGGGATTTGGTTAAATAGTTAATTTGGATTACAACATACCAACCTCATACTGACATGATGTTCAAGCACAGAATACAAGTTTTAGAGGAAATACATAGAGTTTGTGACCATGATTTTATATGTTAATGGGAATAACACATTCCTCTAGTTGAATTATATGAAAACAATATCTTTTAAGAGTGTCTAAATATGGATCCTTACGAAGCCTTATATGGTTATATATATCACTATCTTATATGATATTTATAGTTTGGGAAGGTAGCACTATATTGAAGTCTACACATTTAGTGGAAATTAGGTTTTGTATTGAAGTATTATAATGTGGATGGATATAGAACAGTCTAGGAATAAATCATATGTAGAACACCATCGATGAGAAATAAAGTTCACGGTTCGAGATTAGGTATTCAATTATGTTTTAACTATACTGGTGAATCGATAGATTAGGTGGAAGGGTTAGTCATGTAATGATTATGTATGGAATTCATAAGTTTTTTACATGGTTGGATTATATGTTTATGAGTTTTACATTCCATATACATATATATATACTAATATTCATGATTTATTTCACATTTGTCAAATACATTTGATCTAGTCAGAACCATCACACATTTGTTTTATCAAAATTAGTATGAGAAGGATATTTTATTCTTCTTTTGAGGGGAACCGTATTAATTTTGTTGAATAGTGAAAAAATGAACTATGAGCATGTTTAGTTCCATTATTATGGGTGATATAGTTTCCAAACTGTGTACAAGATGAGAACTGGGAGAGAGAGGATGATATTTATGTTCAGTGGCTTGAGATTTTCTTTAGTGGTTTTTATTACCCTTCGAATCAAAACTCATAGATAATTTTCTTAAATTGGGAATGATGTAACACATACATTTTCTTATAGGGTATGTACCCATTAAATTAAATATTATGTATTTAGAATTTAAATAATATGAATTCATAATGGCATAAATATAATTTTTGGGGTACACTAATGTTTTTTGAAGCCCTAATACAAGAGTATTGGAGAAAATATGTTGGCTTCATGGATAGTTTAAAAATTGACACATAGTATGGAGAATGTTTTATAAAATTATGGGGGACATAATGTATATAATATTAATGCACAATATATTTTAATAATTCAATCTGAACTTATGGACATGAAAACACTACATACCTTGTTGTAGAGGCATTAGGGGTAGGGTATCAAGGGTTGGTCTGACTCTCTTCGTAGACAATGTGAGGGGTTCCCATGGATAATGAGTGTCATATGGCTAGTGCATCGTTAGGCCAACCATGTTGTCAAACTATCAAACCCATTTTAATAGTGAAAGATACATTTTACATCCAACCCTTTATATATAAAAAACATTATTTAAATTTATTCTCCAATAGCCCTTCCCACCTTATGAACATATCCCACAACATATACTATGATTTAAACCCTATTCTCTATTAAATATATAATTTATGTGAAATATTTCAGTTTTGATCCCCACTAGTAACAGAATCTATCTTTTGACATCATTTCTTGGTTTCTCTAACAATCCATTATGTGATATACATTCATGATGTCTTCCATATTTTTAGAAAATTTGACTATATCTATGTTTTATATGATTTTTCTCAAAATATTAAATTGATTCTAGATGAGTGCTTCTCTACCGCCATAGGGATTTGGGTTTATTAAATTATTTTAGTTCAAGTCTACAATTAATTTTTTTTGTTGAGATGCATCTATACAATCTCGATAATTCACCTATAATTATTCAATGTCATATTTGTTTGATCCCAAAATTTTATTTCAACATATATATTTTTTTGGATGAAGGGTATTAGTGTCAAACTAATCCATCAACGAGGTGGGATCGGTGAACTTCCTATGTTATGAACCAACCATTATGGTGTCTAATCATCAATCCTGGAGTGGATTTCATATGAAAATATAATGATTTGATGAATGGATTAAGAAAAAGTTATGGTAATGAAAATAATATTTTCTTATTCTTTATGTGTTATGTATGATTTAATTTTCTAATTAACACTAACATATCCTTTGACATTTATATTAAATTCTTATTTTCCGCCTTTCTTTGGAAATTAATATTGATTAATTGTTTGGCACCGATCTTGGTTACGGGATAGTACCAATGAGGGAGATCAAGGTGTAGACATACGGCGTCAAAATAAATATATAGCCTTGGATATTTGAATTCCTTAACTATGGGCCCTATGTTTCTCTCCCATATAGGTCTACATGATTACGAGTTCCTTGGGATGATTTCATTTCCCTCAATGTGATCTAATTTTTTTTACACCTCAATACATATCCCATGTTTGTCTGAAACATTATATGTATGGGATGCATGTTGATTCTCTCAATTACATGTACACCATATTTTGTAATACTGATATCACCTTTATATATATTTATGTAAATTTTTAATGAATAATCATAGTTTCAACATCATCTATAAATGTTAATATTTTAAATTCATATTATATATGTAACTTTTTTCATGACCATGGGTATTGTTTTTATACAATTGATATATTTCATACTGACACAATTATTTGTGTCCTACTAAATATATTCCATGTCGTATTCGGTTTGTTGATTTATACCAGGATTGACATTATGGATATATATAGGTGAAAGGGAATGTGTCCATCCATATATTCTTGATTTGGGAATATCATGGTATATGGGTAGAGAAAGAATGATCCTTTCCTCATGATTCTATTAGAGATATCCTTTTAATCATTTTGTTTTTTTGGTACATGAATATATGTGTCTCTACTTCCATGTATGTGTATAATTTTTTATACACCCATTACATAATGATCATTTTTTATGTGATGACAATTTTGGGTTTTAATTACTACTTTTTGGATGACATACAATTAATTCATTAGTTTTTATTATTATTACTCCACTATTAATAAAAGTAGTGTCATTGATATTGTAAAATTATTAATATGTTATTATCTCCTCACCATACCATCAAGGGAACTCGCCAGCTAGTGGAAGCCTCTAGCCTACACGGAGGGACTCTTGAGGCCATGTTACCAACTAGGTCTAGGAATATATTATTTAACTAGTACCATAGAGTGAAATTAAATGTATATGATACACATTGTTTTAGAAAATAGGACATTATTATATAATTATAATACATTTCAACATTTTTTCATTTTTATATTCATTTCAGTGAAAACAGAATTCTATATTTATAAAAAAACATAAAAATCCAATAAACATTAGCCTCTTCATAAATTTTCTCATCCATTCCAAAAACCACGTCCATATTTTTTGAAATAATTATATTTAATATAATTATTTAAAAAAAACATAATTTTTGTTCATGATATTCTCATAGAGAAACATATACAAATATAATATTTAATGTTCAATGAGAATCATTACATATAATGTCATATAATGTGGATTCAAATTTTTTATGTTAAATGAAGTGACATGGTTGTGATTGTGGTACCTTCTAATATAAAATATTTATCATGAAAATTAATCTTATTCATTCATCAATTGATTGAATGAAGATTTCCCAAATAATTAAATCAAAAACATTATATCTCCTCCTATGAGTAATCATCATTTTTATAATTTTCCCTGAAATCGAAAAATGGAAATCTTGGGATTGTATGATAAAGTGAAATATCATACAGGAACATTATAACATTGTACAAATATATTATTAACTCAAAAAACACATATCAATTTCATAACTAAATTTATATACACTAAAAAAAATTCATACAAGAATTTAATCTTAATTGAAAGAAAAATCTTTCCCCTCAACATACTTGAATTATCTTATGTCCCCATCAAGCATAATATGGAACAAAAATACCATACACAAAAAATGTTTTTTATTTACTATTGAATTGTTTTAAAACTGTAGAAATATCATATAGCAAGATTGTCAAACCATGTATGATATTATTTGTATCAATTTTTCAACAGAGGGATCCATGAAAATATATTTTATTCAAAGGATTCAAAATCTGTTATAGGAATCGTTAGATTGATTCTCTCCAACATAAAAAAATAATCAATAAAATTATCTCAAAAATTATATGAGACAAAATATTATTTATATATTGAAAAAATTTAGACACATTAACCGTACCCAATGCAATCATACCCATTAATTATTCATTGATTAATACCATATTCAAAAAGAACTTCCCCAACATAAATTCAAAATGTAGATATTCAGTTTTTTAAATGTATGAAATTTAAATATTTTGATATATATTTCAATATCTAGGTGCTATGATGGAGTGCTATTTTTAGTCCCGACATGAGATTAATTAATTTTATAAATATTGTAAATATATTTTATTTTTCACGTGCACAGCTTAATCATGATTTTTTTGATAACTCTTAAATTTTTGCTTAGATAAAAAATACAATATCATGATGGAGCCAAGAACATGTTGTTTACACAAGGCATGACATAAACTGTGCAGGTGGATGGTCTTAGGACTCCCCACACATTATTAGAAAGTTTAGTGAGTTATTTAATTAATAAATAAATTAATTTATTTTTTTTATTTGGAATGATAAATCTATAATATCACTATAAGGATGATATATCCAATGATTGCAACATAAAATATAAGATATATATATCTGTTTATTAAAAATCCTTTAGATAATATCATTGAATGGTGAAAAAATTCCAGATCCGATCAGATGGGGATATGAAGAATAAAAATGATTCTCCAGATTGTTGGTAAATGTCATATTTATCAATGGATGATTCATAATCTTGGTAGGACTCTTAATGATGTGTTTTTTCTACCATTTAATTAATTAGTTGAACAAATCAATTGTTGTTCATCGATTTGCATCATTTTACAAGCTTTTTGTGGGGCCGAGTATTTAAATCATATTAAATTTAAATTTTTTCCAACAATATTATGCCCATTCTTTATCTATTGGACATGAAACCGTGGAATTGATAATTTGAAGTTTTTATAGTTCCTTTTCACTTGGTCTCTAGGATTTCAGCGTTAGTAAGACCTCAGTGTCCAAGTACGACAATATTTTTTTGGTAGCTATCATGATTGGAACTCATGATTACTAAAAGTATTATGAATGAGTAACATATAGTTTGACATAACATAGATCTATAATGATTGTGGGATTTATAAGATTATTTAGAAGATCAGTTAGATTAATCAAAGTAGGATGGTCTTGGGGTGTATGTGTTGAATGATGAATCAGTCATGCTTCACATGCATTTATTTACTATGACTAATATCCATAATCCATGAAACATGGCTATCTCCACAATTATTGGCTAGATATACGCTGAAATTGAAGGATTAATTGACATATTGTTGTATGGGATGCAGATATGGAAAAATATTGAAAACCCAACTACATTCCATGATCAATGTTGAAAACGTGTTGTGTTTTCCACTCTATAGTTGTATCTTGGGTATTAAGAAAAAAATATTAATGAAATAATGTGTCATTATCCTACACACAGTGTACCCATATCCCTAATTGGAACTCATGTATAGTATCACATGAATATGATACTTTTTTAATGTTGACATATGAGAACACACTTGTGTAATCAAGTACACTGACAACGGATCCATTACATGAACACAAATAGCAAGACAAGGTTTGATCAAATTTTTTTCATAACACATGGTGTGTCCACCTATATAGGGTGTAATACTCAATGGGATAGGGTCGTGTTTCGACTAGGGACATCATGATGTGGTGAAATAGCAACACACTCGATGTGGGTCCCCTCACCCTTTGTGTACACATAACACCTTTTTGAGTAAATTTCAACCATCCATAACTCATTCGTTTTAAATCAAATTTTTTTTCATGATTTTCCTATCCTATGTTTTTTTTTCATCATACAAATCGATGGTCCCATAATTTTAGGATTCGTAGATATTATATAAAAACATACATGAAAAAAAACCGTATAAGGACACACCTGATGATGCAATGATCATGAAGGATCACCTAGACCATACCAAGTTGGTTGTCCCAAATAACTAGAAATTAGAAACTGAGATGGATATTTTGTCGATCCTACAGCGTAGCTAGATAGTGGAATCATCAATATTTACCAATTTTAATCTCTTGAAAATCTCAGTAGTGGCATCCTCATTGGATACCATGTCGACCCTACATTATAGCTCGGTAGTGGCATCCTCGTTGCATACCTAGTTTTTCCTCCTGTTGTTCTGGGTAGTGGAATACTTGATATATTATAGATAGGAACCCCATAAACATACTATAGGTTGATTCCTCTACATATATTTTGTGCCTACTCAGCTGTGCGGAACAATGACTGGATGCTAGACTTGTGCGATTACGTTTGGGAAGATGTGTGAGATTTGGGGCGTTGTTGAGGGACATTTAAAACTATTTTATGCACTTATTCGTTACTTTAGATTCTTTATAGAGTTCTTATTACACTCCCATTTGGAATTATTTTAATTAATAATATATTTAAATACTCTTCCTTTGCTTCCACACCTTTTATTTTCATACTCTTACTCCAAGAGAGGAGAAGGCATGTATCGTATACCATGTCTTTTCTGTGTCTATATTTTCATAGACGAAAGAGTATGTTCTATTGATTATGGTGTTGAATACACAATGGGAAGTCCATATACTCATTGTGTTTAGACCCATGTGTTTGATCGAGCATTAATTCACTCCCTTCTTGGTTGAGATATTCTCTTTCTCTATACATTGTGCTATCTACAAACTTTCTTTTTCCTATTGAATGTCATTCAGCACTATCCTCTTCCTGTGGGGTGTCTGATTGGTTATGTGTATACTCACCACTATATGGTTTTTTCATCACATGTCAAGTCATATGGAGATGATGGACAGGTCAACCATGACATTAGAGGAGCTTAGGGAAAATGGGATCTTGGACCATGTATGGTGGTCATATATTAGGATTCTGGAGTGGGGATCACTAAGATTCTTACAATTCTAGATTTTAATAGCATGAGAAATATTTCTACTTTGACATATAATTTTACCTTTTAATTTTAGTTTTTTACTAATATATTTTTGTTCTATCTATTGTTTCATACATTAATGGTTGACTTTATAGTGGTGTTGCGTCTATTACTAATTCTCTGTACACATCTACATTTATAATAATTTGTGTTTGTGCGCCAAAGAAAAGGAACCTCGTGTTTGGTTATTCTTTTGGAACTACTATTCACCACCTTTCATATGGAGTCAATCTTGGGGTTTTTGATTTCCGGATCCCCATCAAAGGTCGATCGTGAATAATTGGCATCAATTGAATGATCTTTTCATGGATCAATTTTCATAATACACCACATAAGTGGAATAAAATGGGTTTTGGGAATAAAATATCATGTTTCTTGAGTGTAGATTATCAGCTACGGATTCCATTGATGGTGTGGTGGTTGATGTGTCCATTCACTAGGTACCCGACTACCTTCTGGTCAACATAACTATTCTATGAAATATGTTACATGGATTAATGGAACATGCATAATATAGTATTGGGACATTGATTTTCCATCCTCATTTATCTACCCATTATTTATGATATATATATTATCATCTGACTACGATTCAACTTAATGAATATCAGTATTTTTCTATGATATCATCCATCCAAGACACAAGATATGGTGGGTGACAGTGAAACAATGAGCGATGGGGCCTTAGTTTTTGGTCTATCATATGATCCACTTCCTTGATATGGGGATAAATTAATTCCTCCACCTATTGAGATGCTATATTTTCTAGAAGAGAAAGAATGGATACAGTTAGGAATAGCACATGCAGTGAGTTCAAGTGAAAAATTCCAATTTTTTTTGTGGAAACAGAGTTCCTTAAGATGAAAAGGATTGACTAGAGTTTGTGGTTTATATCATAAATTTTTTCCAACCCCAACAGGTTATGTGATTTTTCTACAATATCATATTTTCTATAGAGAAATAGGGAACATGTGGACCCTTATTAATCCGATGCATGATGAGTCTACACCCACATAGACTGACTTCCCTATGAAATTCTAGGAGGAGTACTACCCTAATGAATGCACTCAGTTTGGATGTAGGATAACCTAGATTTGTACAAAGGAGGGATGGTGATGGCTGAGTATGGAGTGAGAGTTAATTTCATTACATTCTACTCAATTTACATGATCATAAATGGATACATTTAGGAAAAAAAGTTATGCAGGGAATCTACCGAGAAAGTTGTACCAGTGTTGTTCCTCTGTGAATCCAAAACCATAAATAGGTGTTGGAGTGGGAAATAGTGTAAGATATATATACTTAAAATGGATTCTATGGGGATAGAGGTGGCAGTGGGCATCACATAGTTGATTCATCTGCATCAGCTAGATGATGTTAGTCATTGATATTTCTTCCCATGACACACTTTTGGAATCAGTCTCCGAAATGTGGTCTTGTGGTGCAATAAAAGAAACGAGCACCAAGATAACCCTAATTAGGGTGGATCTTTCTTCTAATGAATGTGTTCAAATTGACTCTGACTACATGACTGGACATGTTGGGTATGATTTTCATATAGTAGATTCACCACTGTTGAAAATGTATGATCATGATTAGGGAACTACCATGTGAATACATAGTATTTACCAAGATTGAATAGATAGAAGTGGGCCATGAGGAGATGTGGGTGGTGGAAACATTTTGTTAGCATTTAGGCACTATCCCCAGAAATCCCACATTAGGCTCTTGGAGTTGGCATCTAGGGCCACAAGCAGCTTCTTAATTGGGGATTTTGTGATCCATCAGAATATGAAATGATAAGTGGTATCATTTGTGTGATATCTAATCGTTATTGTATATTAGTAAAACAAGGTTAAACTATTCATTTATCTTCATACTTATAGGGTGGGCCTTAGAGCTCCCGGTTGTGGTGCAAGAACAACATCTTCATCATGATGTTCCCACAATAAATGATTCCTATATTTCATTCATCTTATGGTAGTGAAAACTATCTCATGATGAAGATATTTTAACACGGGACATCTTTTTCACTATAATAGAACCTAGGTTAACTTCTTGGTTATGTATTGGATGTCAATTTTTCGACCGTAGATCTAATGTCAAATCATTCAAGCAAAATTCCAACACACTAATGAGATGATATTATCATTTTCTAGTTAGATAGATCTCATGGAAGGGAATACGGGATCTGAAAGTTGGAGGATACATCCTATCACCCATCATTTAGTGAGTATTACCCATGGCACATTTGGCTTTATAGCCATATGGATTTATTTATTTGTGGTGGATTTCATTGAAATCATCCATGAGTACATTTTGGGACTACATTCATGTGGGAGACAGTTATTTTATGGATGTGCATCACAAAACTGCTTTGATATCTTTTACAGTGTATTTGATGACCCCGATCATGAATGTGGAGGTACAATTTCTGTTGGAGGACCTTGATGTGAATGTTTGTATCGTACCCAATGTTTCCTTTGGTATCTCTGGTGTTGTTTGTCAAAAAGGTGTATGGGATCATTCTGAATTTTTTGGATTATCATCACAAAAATCAGAACACGATTAAGAACATGTACACCATACCATGGAGTCATTACCACTATGGTAATTTTTGAGTCATGATAGGGTTCTTGAATATATATAAAATGTTTTCATACCACTAGTTTAGTGTTTTGAGGATGATTTTCCAAGCATGGAATTCTGAGGTCTCTAAAACCCCCAGTAGTTTCATGTGGTACCCTTTGGTGTGATGAATTCCCCGAAAATGTTTTATTTATAAGATGAAACACGTTTCATAGCTATGGTTATACTATTTTCTTGTTGTATTCATCTATGAAACACTCGTACAATAAGAATAAGAGGAGGAGTAAGTAGATCACGTGAGGATGTTCCTACAATTTCATCAAGAACCCCAGCATTATGGAAAAACTCCCAATGTGCTTGTTCTACATTCAAGAGCATAACATTCTAGGGTAAGTCATTTTTTATCATGGATAAACAATTTTTCATCAGGTATTGAGGTAGTTCTTTCTTGGTAGCTATAAAAGATCATGTTATTTGTTCATTAATTATTAGTTTTGAGGAATACTACAAGAGTTTTTCGAATACTTCTCTATAATAAAAATCACTTTGACTACCATTATATATAAAGGGATGAAATTTCCCATGAATGAGAAGTGATAGAACGATTTAGAGGATTTGAGTCTGTGGCAAATGATATCAATAGTGTTGAGACTAACATGATATTGTGATGATATATTAATATCTTTCCATTTCTAAAGATTTTTCCTCAGTTACATTTTGATATAGTGGCTGGATGTTGTCACATATAGGTCAAGGTATTAGATCCCCCACGATCATAACTATGTGACTCATGACATTGATATTGATGTGGTAGGCTTTTCCATGAGGGTGTGGAGGCACTACATTCTAGGGGAGTGCATTGTGGTTTATATAGACTATCAAAGTCTCACGTATATATTCTTTTAGAGGTACTTGATCAAAAGAATATAGTTATATATAGAGTCTATATAGGCCTATGAATTATAGATTGTCTATAATAAAAGAAAGTGATTGATTATACCATATTACATTAGCAAGATATTCCATGGTTTCCATGTTTTGTATGTATAGGATCAATTATCTTCCTTATAGCTGAATCTGGTGGAGCAGGAGGGTAAGAAGATTCTACAGTCGGGGCTATGGAATCCTATGATTCTTGAGAATCTGAGTGATTTCCCATTGAGAGAAAACAACTGTGAGGGCTTACATAATAATATATCCATAGGTAACTCACCAGATCAATAAGATTAAAAATAGAATCATGCCATCCTTATCTAGGTATAGGTAGCGGTCACAATCACATTGCAGGTAGAGGTGATGAAAAATTTCCACATATCTCCCCTAGTTGTACATCCCAGTGTGGAACATTTGTACAGAGTCCTTAAGCGGCATTTATGTTGATCTATCATGTGAATATAAGTTATTGAATTCATCTATCAGTGCCACACTAGAATGATGGTGAAGTATTAGCACCATGTTCTGGTAGGTTTTTTTGATGCCCCATAAAATCCTAGTGTATATGTATGAACGCATATCATGGAAATCTATCATAGGTATTGCATGAATTGAGATGGTTTATGATTTCTTATCGGTGATATTTGATCTACTTATGAATTTGGATCACATTCTTATAATCAGGGTGCATAGATGTAGGGAGAGTTTGGGGAAGCTACTCATATGCAATATTGTTGTCCCTCATGGGTTTATGGTTTATGATTGTCTCTGATTAAAACACAATTTTGACATAACCATTGTGGAGAGGAATATAGTAGGTATTTGAGAACAACATGAGGGTGTGAAATACATTTTATCCCCAAACTGATGTATGGAACACTATCTAGATGTTAGATAATATGCTAAGGGATTCCATGATGGGCCATAGAGAGTTTTGGGAGGATCAATTTACTTTGGTATATTTTTTCATAAAACAATATTTACCACTCAACCATGAACAAGGCATGTCTTGAGGTTATATATTGGAGACCCTACATGTCTCCTTTTTTCTTGGAAAATATTAGAGATTCATTTCATGTAGACCAATTAATGGTTCAGACAATGATAGAGAAAGTCCATGTCATCTGTGAGAAAATGAGAATATCCCATAAAATAAATAAATCTAACATAGTTCATCATTTTCTTGCCTTAAAGATCACTAATGGTTACCATGTTTTCTTGAGAGTCCCCCCATGATGTCGATTATAGAGTTTAGTCTGGGGAGGCAAGATATCTACATGGTTTATCATGCCATTTGAGATCATACATAATGTTGACATTGTTTCATACCACTATCCCTACCCCAATAGCTATTATATGGTCATGTCGTCTTCCATGTGTCACAAATTATGGGATAAATCCTAAAACCTTTGTATTCCATCAAGTGGGGTGAGCTATAAATCGAGGAGGGATCCATCATTTTAAATCACTTGATGGTGATTGAGGATCAACTAGAGAGGACTCCCCATGGATGGACCACCCCCTTTTTCAATGGGTTGTGGTGGCATGTTAACATGAATGGGAGATCTTGGGAGTATGGTATCCATGTGTGGTCTTAGTATTCCATTTTTTTCATATTTTTTCATTTTATCAACAAATATTTTGAAGTATGGAACAATGTAGTGTGTCGTTTTATGCGTTGTAAGAAACATAAATATTTTTATAAATATTTTTGGGGATAGGAATTGAGATTATGTGTGATTATGAAGAATAATTTTATAGGAATTATTTATTATAAATTATTAAATATATATTATATTTCATGAATGTACATTCCTAATTAGAATGGGTTAACTCTTAAAATGTAGCTGGATTAAGAAATTAAATGCCATAGTTGAGTCTAGAATGTGTTTTTACCTTATGTGTGATGTAAAATGAGTCAGTGCGTGGATTTTTTAATCCTATCCCATTGGTGGTATTTTAAGTGAGATAATTTATAAATATATTATTTAATTTATTTGTTTCAATACAACATATAACTCTATAATAACAGTGCCATTCTAATATATTTAGGGTAATCCCTATATACCTTGGTCAAATCTATATGTCTTCCACCCTCCTCTATTAGATAATCTCATTGGACCTTGGAAGATTTCTAGATAATATTAGGTCAAGAAACAAATAATGAAACATCTTCTACCAATTGATGGTATAAATGTTTTAATCAAGGAATGATCCCTAATCGTGATAGGAATTGTCGTTTCGTGTTCCAATCACCATTAATTAAATATATTTAGAAGATAAATTATGTTCCTTTGATATTCCCCAATATTTAGTATTTTCTTTTTCCCGAGTATTGAAATATTTTTTATTTTCACTTTTCTTAAAACAATGTTCCCCATTCATGATTAATTTGACCCAAATTCATGAAATATATCATTTAACCTTTGTTCTGGTACATTTCTCCCCTTTCAACTTCACATTCATCATAATATTGACCCCATTGTCCCAGTTCAACAATTTCCATGTGGTTACAAGCAGGATCAGACCCCACGAATTCATAGATGTGTAGTGAATGAGGAGAGGATATATGATCATTACATAGATCATGTGTGTTTATGGGTTTCAAATGATCATTAGGATGATTGTTTTTGGATAAATAGAATGTGGAGTGTCTTATAAAGTCAGGTTTTAATGAAAAACCATTGGATCTACACTGAAGGATATTTCCAACATTTGAAGGTCAAAATCAATGAGCCATTTCTAGATACCCCATTTTGGGATGAATATAGGCTGAATTCATATGTGTTAGGGAAATATTAGAGTGTGGGAATTGGATCTTGAAAAATTGATAAAACTCATCTAAATGTTTTGTTCAATGAAGAACACATAGTTTGTAGTCCTCCATGCGGTGGAAGCTATGGTTTAGAAAAAATAACACAACATTGTGTAGTCATCCTACATTCCATATACCCATTCCCATGGTTGGAACCATCATAAAGTATCACACAGGTGGGAAACTATGGTGATTAACATAGAAATAAACACAGTGGTGTATGACAGTACATGGACATCCGGACCAGTACATGGGCATAGACAGTAAGACAAGACCCATTCCCCATTAGTTAGGGTATGACATTATGTACTCACACAAGCTGTGTACTACTACATGTGGTGGGTATGCATGCTGGATAGGAAATAGATATGAAGGGAAATGGTATGACACGCTATCTGGCTCCCCTCACACACCATGTACCCGTAGTCATTTATTATTGAATCTACAACTTTTTGTATCTCTATTTTTTGAATGCATATATAGCCCAAAAGTATTGTATCATGATTGTTCTTCCATGTATGATATAATGGTACCCATGATTGTGTATTTCGAGATATGATGATAAATATATTGTGAATTATGAATGATTAGATAAACCCAGATGATATCAATGATCACATAATATCACTAAAACCTTGTGGATTTGACCTAATAGCTTAGCAATGGAGTGTAATTATCAACAGTTACTAATTCAACCATACAACATAGTTGGGAAGTGGTTTCATAATAGATACTATGTTAACCCACCAATATAGCTTGGTAGTGGTTTCCTAAAAAATAGCGAGTTAACCCTTCATCATTGTTGTTATATACTTCTTCAATATATTTCAAGTAAACTCTATATTAATGTGGGATAGTAGTTCCATCGATGAAATATATTGTATAACCCACTTAATGTACTAGGGCACAGGTACTCAACATCGATTTTATTCCAACTCGCCTGTGTGGAATAGTGAAGAGGCAAGGTTAGAATTGTACAGTCACTTGGGAAATCATGTGACATGTTTTGTATAATTGATGGACTTTTAGTACTATTAGATATAGTTCTATTTGGGATTCTCTGTGAGATTAGGATCCCATTACCCTCTAATTTTTTTTCTTTTGGCTAAAAACACACGAACACACATAGGCGGTGGGGTATGACACATGATTTCTATTTCTATCTTCTCATTGTTGTATAAGTATACTAAAATTATATAGGAAGTGGTTAATCAATGGTTAGTTCATCTAATCATTATGTATTTCCCCTTTTGCCTAGTGGAGCTTACCTTCACTCACATTTAGGAGTAGTTGTATTATCTCATTAAACATTGTGGTATCTACTATCATTCCCTTCCAATTTTATCTCTTACTCATCCCCTATCGACATTAATGGTTTCCTACTAGGTATGTATATAATCTCTTTTCTAAGGTATTTTCCCAAACATATCATTTCTTTTGAAAATGACTGATAGGCTAATCGTGTAATTAGAGGATATTAGCGATCCATGATTCTTAGACCATGTATGGTGGTCGAATAATGGAATTTACATGTTGGGTGATATCAAATGTTTACTCTATATATTCTATCATGTTGAGACATTTTTTTTGGAAGGTATTATCCCCATTATGTTTTAGTTTTCAATATAGTAATTTTTTTCTAGAGGTTCATGTATGATTTGTTTAATATATAGTAGTGTTTCATCTTTTACTCTTTCCATATACCCTTGTACATTGAGATGGTTTTGTATGTGTGTAAATTTTCATAGGAAACAAACTATCTTACATATTTATGATTTTAATGCTAGTCTCCACCCCTGTCTTATAGAGGAGTTCTTTGGGTAGATGGGGATTGATCCCCAACTTGGGTCATCTCATGACACCCAAAACCATCATTTGTAGTATTCAATAATCTTCACCAGGATTATTTTCTTCCAAAAATGAACATAAAAAATTCCATAGTATCAACAAGATTATTAGAAGACAGATATATTATGAACTATTCTATATCCCTATTATTGAGTGATAATTATCTTTAATAGGGATGTGAATATTGACAAAACCATATTGGATTCGTAGGATTATAATTTATTTGGGTAGGTCGTGAGGGGAAGATAATATATTCTCACACATTGTAATTAATTTACACCCTTATATATAAATATACTTCTTAAACACTACCCAAATATGACATATTTATAGAAATTGTGGTGGGGGATAACAATGGTAAATTCCATGGGAATATTTAATTTCATTTTATCAATTTCATATAAGTTACAATAATATTAAAAGGTAGTGGATCTTGATATTTACTCTTAATGATAATAATTTTAATGATGAAATTATAAAAACAGTTTAAAAGATTGATCCCCAATTCATTGAGATATAACATCCCCAGCCTGATTATTTTTTATTGATAGAATAAATTATTTTGATTTAGTAATTTTATAATTATTATTTTAATCATCATGTTAAAATATATTTAGAATTTTTGGATTGCATTTTTATAGTGCAATCAAACTTTTAGAAACATAATTAATTAGTAAATAAAAGGATGTATATAATCTCAACAGTACCCATTGAGATCGCAATACCACATACATCTATAGATATGATAGAATTTAACAGCCTATTTATTTGTACAATAATTTTTTTGGGGTTTTCTTGAATATTGAATCTCTGGAAATCACTTTCTTTGAATAAATAATCATATATGTTATTTGTTATTTTTTTTATTTTAATGATTTTGAGGATAAAATATAAGGACATTATATTGAGAATCTATAAAATTTCCATTATTATTTTATAGGTAACAATTTTCATAGAAAATATATTTCATATATAATCATTTAATTAAATATCTATAGTATTTAATAATCCTATTTATTTAAAATTTGAAACACATGAACAATACTATGTAGTCGAAAACTATTATATATAAATAGGGGAATATAATAACATATTTATTTATTATATGAAATTATTAAATTTTATGTCTCCCAAAAAATAATCTTTGAATAAATAAAATATATCTATTTGTGAATTATATAAAAACCATTAAATATATAGGTGAAATATTCACTTCTATAACCATATCATCAAATCATTCTTACATTAAATTTATAAAACACCGTAAAAATTGAGTTTTTTTTTTATATTTCATATGATATATATGATTTATTATTTGACAGTATAATATCTATTTTTTAAATTCATTACATTTACATACCATGAAGATTCTTAAACATATATATTTATTTTTTTAAAAAATTCTACTAATTCTGATATTTGTTAGTGGCCAATTCCCATATTTTAAGACATATATTTTATTTATAACATAATAATTTACTTCATTATATATTAAAATATTATTTTTCTTCTTCAATACATCTACATTAATGATTGTAATTTAACAAATTTCCCTAGTTCTATACTAAAAACTTGTCAAATCCTTGTTTTCAATGGTCAACATATTAATAATATCATGTACTCAAATATTATACTCACTAAAGTTATTGTTAAGGAAAATGTAAACATAAATAAACTGATAGTATTTGAAAATATTAATAGTTGTTAGAAAAGACATAGTTACATAACAAATCCTCTAATTTCAAATATGAAACAAAATAATATTTAGTACTATCATGTGGAGTGATGTTTCTTTACCCACCATTTAAGAATTCTACTAAGATATCTCATATATAATTTAATTTGAATTGATAGATACACCATATTAATTTTATAATATTAAATAATTATAATAATTTAATTTTCTACTACTTCCAAAAACTCCTAGACAATATTATAATATTGATGGCGTCATGTGATCCCCTCTCTTGATTAATGAATATATATAAATTTTGATTATAATATTTGAAATTGTTGTAATATATCATTTCCCTTTATAGGATATTTATAAGGGAGTGTATTTTTTTCAAGGGTTTCTATCTCTTTGTAATCATTAAATAATACATTATTTGTGTATCAAAACTAATTAAATATTAGTTAATTCTGTTTTATTTAATATTCTACCAAAGAAATGATAAACTCTATGATTTTAATATTTTAAATGTACATGATCCATATATACCAATGAGTAGTTTTATATGTGTATTATATCTAATGAAATAAATTTTTATGTGGAATATTTTTTTAAATTGAATCTAATTCTATTATAGATTATTATGTGAATAGATTAATTCTATAATTCATCTATTGATTCCTCCAAATAACATTTCCCTAAGAACATAATTCAATTTGTGTAAAATGATATAATGAAACATTAATTACATAAATAAATAAATATTAATATATATATATATATTATGTAAGATATATTGAGAATCATGATTTGGAATATCAATGAATTTGAATTTTATAGAGGATAATTTGGTGATTTGATTTTTAATGGTGAAGAAGTAATTTTTTTGTGAGAAAATAAATATATAATAAAACATTTATTTTTTGAATAGTGTGACTACCATAGTTTATATTATAGTTTTAAATAATAATAAAAATTATATTCATATTAATATTTAGAGATATAAATATTTTTTATTTATATTTTTATTTAAATTGATTTGGAAAATATTTTCGTACTTTTAATTTTCATTAATAGTTATATATTTTTATGTAAATAAATTATTTGTATTCAGTAGGTGTATAATAATTTAGTATTGGAATAATGAGACATTTAGTCAATTAATATTTATTTATTAATTAAAATAAAATATTTTTTATAAAAATATGATTATATTATACTGAAGGAAAATTAAATAAATATTTTTCCTATGTGGTATTGGAAATACAATAATGTATATTTCATTTATAGTGGAATAATTACATGAATTATTAATTATGTAGAAATAATAGACATTGTGGTAGACAGATTGAAAAAGATATTAGTGTGTATGGGATAATTATATATTCATGATTATTATTAATGCTCATTATCCGATCATTTAATATATGAGTATTTATTAATTATTTCTCATTGATTAATGGTCATAAAATTATAACATGTTGATTATGAAATAAGAGAAATAATTTTTTATATTTTCATATGTATATAAATTAATATACTATTTGGAGGACAAAAATATAATTTCTCGTTATAAAAGTTATTTTCAGTATCTTTTGTAAAAATAATTATTATTTTAAATATAGAATCTAATTAGAAAATGTAGGAAATATTTATATTTATTTTTTGGAATGAATATTTTGAGGGATTTTTTAAATTAGATGAAATGTGTATTTGAATAATATAAAATCATGTGAATTTAATATGAGTTAATTTTTTAATTATAATATATTAAATTTTTTTAAATGAAATTGATGGGGGAATTGATATTTTTAATATATAGTTATTTGTCAAATCTCTTGGATTAGTAATTTATAGACATTTAATAATTAAAATCATTATATATATTAATTTTATCTATTTTTATTTGAAATTATATTTACTACATTTGTAATGGGTCATTACAAATATTGTGATGAATATTTACCCTTCAATAATGTACTATTTTTTATGAAACTTTTAATGTTGAAAAATATATAAACATAAATGAGTTTCACATCTAATATAATTTTTCAATTCCATTTAATTTTAAAAAAGGATATTATTAACAAGTTTCATACATGGGGATCATATAAGATAACATTGGAATATTTCCCAAGTATTTAAGGTAATCACGACATAAAAAATATGTTATTATTATTCTTTTTAACTAATTATAATTTGTAGTATCAAAAAATAATTAGTAGTTTATGTTTCTAATAGATGTTGGGCAATGTCTAGGATGCGATGTTTTAAGATAATATTGTATGAAATAATGGATAACAAGGAAGGTATATTAGTTTATGATTCAGAATAGTTGTTAATATTAATTATGTTGTTAATTTAGGTAATGGATGTTATTTACATAGAAAAATAGTTATGACAACATTTCGTCTAGTTAATTATTTTTATTTTTTTTATTAATTATAGTATCGATTATATATATATATATATGAAATAAAAAATTATAAAAGAATATGTTTCTGGAAAATGTATGTGAAAAATATATAGATGTCGAAGTATATTTTTATATTGGGGTTATATAATTTTTTTATTGTAATTATTATTTTTTTAGATGAAATGAATGTATTGATTGTGAATAATTTATAATTATAAAAATTCATTGTAGTGTTTTTTAACAGTTAGTTCCAATCATTTTAGATATCTCTATGGTATTGTTAATATCATTTCAAAAAATATATATCTTGATTATCTAAAGTATCAAATATATTATGATTATTTAAGAAATTTGATAATGATATAATGTTACCATACGGTAGATATATGTAAAAATATATTTATAAATACATTGGATTTTAATATTATTAATGTATTTATGTTGACCCCTTATTTAATAATCTATATTAAGGGAGACTGAAGGTCATTTCTGTACCAATATCAATGGAGGGTGGGGAGACAGAGATTTTTAGTAATTGTAATTGTGTTTCCCCTCACCCATTATTATATTAGGGAAATAAAGATAGTTATTTTAATATTTTGATTAATTTTAGGATATGAATAGATAGTTTGAATTAGAGTTGATACTATCATTATATTGAAAAAAAATTATTAATTAATTATCTATATATATATATGGATTTTCCTATAATATTATAATGGGTTTAATTATGTCTCGTTTTTTATGATTTGTTTTGTGTTTTTTTATTCAAATTAATTTTCATAGATTAATTAGTATTTATTACACACAATGAAACATTCACAATTTGGGATGGAAAAAAGGGGGAATGTTTTATGTAAAACACAATTTACCTTCCAATTTTAAATTTCCTCGAAAATTAATATAGAGGTATTGATAAATGTTATGTTGAATACATGTATTACTATTAATGTTGTCTTCAATTATTTAATGAATTTTTGATTCATGAGGTATATAATACATAATGGGTTTGCAAATTTTTCTCCATAATAAATGTATGGTATTTATTATAGTACAGAAAATAAATATATGTTATGAAATTTAAACAATGATGTTATAATATGTATGGTTTTAGATTATTTATTTCATAGAAATTTAGTTTCTTTACATTATGTTTAAGGGATTTAAAGTGTTGTTACATACCATTAACACTTGTTATCAACTAAGCTTTTACCAACTATGAAAATTGGGAATCAAGATTATTCCTATTTAACACTTAGGAGGAGTCTTCATCTGTTTTTATTGAGGACTGATATGGTTGAATAACACATTTATATGATATTAGATGAAAATTATAAAAAATTCAAGGATTAATATTCCCATTATGGGAAATCGATGTTTAAATAAATGAATTATCACTAAATGTACATTAAACCATAGTGTAACAAAATACAGCAAAATAATTTTTGGCATATGAAGATCCTAAAACGGTATATAGAGTTTCATTCCACTATTAATGTAAATCCTATGGATGTATGAATAATAGGATGGTTATATGGAATTCCCCTTGATCCCATAGTATTCTATTGCCTCGCAAGACATATAAAAATAAGGATTTTTAGGGGTAATGGTGTTTTGAAAAATGAAAAATATGATACTTACTCCCCTCCAGTGAGAAATACCTCATTAAATAGGTTTATCATTGATTAGCCTCATCTAAATATAAAATAAATTGCTTTTTCTAATTTAAAGAACAAAATTTAACTAGATATAAGATTTATCCACTAAAATCTGAGTAGCTTCATCTAATGAATATATTTATTTACGATATACCACATAAAAAGACTTGATTAATAACACTGGTAAATTACATACGATCAAATATTATATGTGTTTTGATATTCCTTTTGATTTTAAAATGGTATTCATCTAGATTATTGTTTTTATATGTTTTGATATAAAAATTAGATAATATTATATGTACATAATCTAAATTTTGTTAGAGGTTATAGGGAGTATATAATTTAGTCAACAATATACACTAAGGCCTTGAATACATTCTAAAATTTAATGATACAATTTAGTAAATATGTTAGTCTGTAAAACTATATAAAAAATCGTTCAAATATCCCATAATATATTTTATCAAATAAACCATTAGATACACCACCCATTAAATCATATGAAATTAAATGTGAACAAACTTCCAAAAAAATAAATTTGGATAAACTTTAAAACACTTATAGATAATCTCTCATACTAAATATATATCATCTTCATGTAAATAAAAATGAATCTTCCCACATGACATTGAAGTATTGAATATAAATATGAATCAATGGATATATAAATATATGATATGATAAGCTTATATTAGATAATAAATGATATTAAATCATCAATGTAATATAGTGTGATCTCAATCAGACTCATGAATATATAGAATTAGGTCCACATGGTAAATTACAAGCTTGAACTAATTATCATATGATTTAATTTCCTGAAGCTTCATGTAATAGTGTACCCAAATTATGCCAATCCTAAATAAAAAACTCAACAATTATTTATTCAATGATTATAAATTGGAAGGGTTGATATATACATCAAATACACCTACCAAATTTGGGTGGTCTAATTACATTTTTTTCACTTGAATAGATATAAAGGTAATTTTTATAATCTATATATTGTTTTACATATCCCAAATTTTATTAATTTATGTACAAATTCCATACTTATGATGTGATGAAGTAAACCCAATATTAGTTAATATATGGACATCGACATGATCAAAATCATTACTGACCAGTCTTTTAATACCTAACACAGATGTTTTTTATAGGAATCGAACCAAATTATGGTTTTTCTCATGCGATGTATCTTGTTATCCATAGGTTGTGGGGACTTCAAATATGATCCATGATACTTTAGTTTAACAAATACATAGGGTATAACTTTCCATCTGATATACATCATGGGAAATGATTTTTAAAAAAACACATTTTGGTAATTGTGATCATATAATATATCCTGATATAACAATCTTATTCTCGATAAAATAAAAAAGACATTTTAAACTAAAATAATCAATAACAATTATCAGTCAGTGATAAATTATACTTATAATTTGATAAGAAAATTATCATTTGTATTCATGGTACATATATTAATATATTTATTTGTCTTCATCATAAAGGAATGATAATGTATAGACAAAAATTTATATAAAATGAAAAATTTATATTTTTAAATTTAATAAAAAATACATAAAAATAGTATATAAATCACATATATAATAAATTATTTTTAAATAATTGAAATATGGAAAACAAATTTCCAAATAATATATAAGGGTTTCTAAACTCATTATTTCGATATATTATTCCTACCACATATCTATGTTTCCATATAAAAATAACTTTACACTAAACTCAGATGATTGTAACTACAATACATTTTTAAAATAAAAATAATTGTAATAATTTGGAATCATATTAGAAATTTTCAAATCATTTAACTTATTCATATTACTTAAAATAAGATGATAAAATAATACAATTATAATAAAAAAATTTCTTTTGAATATAGAACTTTATACGAACAACATAAATATTATTAAAATTTGGTCATTCCAAATTTTCATGGAAATAGTTTTAAAACTAATGGATATAATTATATTTTTGAATTTCCATCATATCCTTAAAGTCATTAGTATACAAATTTTCATTCATTTTTATCTAACTAATTATAAATGTATAAATTTAACATTTAATGACATTTATGGAATATAATTATACTATTATGTAAAACTGAAATTGATTCATGAATGAGATTAAAGTTTTACTATTATCTTTTATCTTCTTTATTTCCATGAACACTCTCACATTTCTATTAATCACTATATTATATTTAAGAAATTGTTTCAAGATAGATAATTAAATAATACCTAATTTCATTTAGTATGAATATTTAACAAATAATTTTTGGATTTACAAAATAGATAAAATTAAATAAGGTTTTTTATTTTTTATAAATATATGATTATTCTTTAGATTACATCCCTAATTGTGGTGGAATCTCAATTACATATATTTTAAAAATATTATTTTTAATTATTTTTACTCTAGAAAAAACACATTCAAACTTATATTCTTCTTATGTACGATAAATAATCATTTGAATCATTAGCCTTGTCTAAAAACTCAATCTATATATAATATTTATTTATCAATAAACAACAGCTCTTATGATATACGAGAGATAAAAAAGTTATTATTTTTTTTTAGATTCACTTGAGCGTCATACATCAATACACATTCAAAAATACTATATAGAAAAAAACTCATCATCATTTGGATGATTACATAAAGTAATAACAATATTTACGTTAGTATAATAATGTTTTGTATTTACAAAAGTTGTAAAACAAATATTTTTATCAAAAAAATGAAAACAAAATAATTGATTTCTATAACATCGATACATATATAAAAAATTAAATATAATTTTATAAACAACATCGGGTCTCTCAAAAACACGATTCTATTGATTCATTAGTTGTTCATTTCTTATTTTACCTCGAGGCTTCAATGACTATTGATGGATAATATAAGAATCAATATGTAAATTTAAACTAACCTATATAATTTAATTTTTATCACTAAAACACTATTACTAATGTAAAAAACATAAATTTAATGAACCAATATTTCATATTATATTATCCATAGATAAATATTTTGTTTCACAACATGCTGCAGATGCATCCTCGGGAAAAAAGCGGGATATCTTTCTTATATATATATATATATCTAATATGACTATTAAAACATTTCTAATAAATTAATAATTATTATATGTCAAATGAAAATAATAAATATGTGTATACCTGTAATGGCCTGGGTTTTTGGGGTCCATTACTTTTTGAAAATCTCGTTTTGGGTTTTCTGGTCTGGGAATCACGGTGGTGTAGGCCTACCGGTAGCTCGGTCTACCGGTGGCCGCAGCCTACTGGTAGCTCTGTCTACCAGTATTTCGGCCTACTGGTAGTTGCGGCCTACTGGTAGCTCGGCCTACCGGTAGCTGCCGCCTACCGGTAGCTGCAGCCTACCGATAGCTCGGCCTACGGGTAGCTGCCTCCTACTGGTAGCTCCAGCCTACCGGTAGCTGTAGCCTACCGGAAGCTTGGCCTACTGGTAGCTGCAGCCTACCGGTAGCTCGGCCTACCGGTAGCTGCAGCCTACCGAGAGCTCGGCATACCGGTAGCTGCAGCCTACGGGTAGCTCGGCCTACCTGTGGCTCTGGCCTACCTCGCGGGTTATTTCCAGTAGCGCTTCCTTTTGCACAAATTGGGTTTTAAACCCTATTTTGACTCATTTATACGTGTTTTAAAGACCCGTAGGGCGCATAACAGTTTTAATTAAATACTTAATCAATTCGTGAGTCGGTTTAAACCACCCGACCCCTTTAATGACGAGTGGAGCCGCGTGGTCAACCCACAACCCACGCGCCTTACGCGGTTACGCGTTCTCACCTCAACCGTCGGCGGCTCTTATAAACTAAGGGTCAGCCGTGGTTTCTCCTTTCCTCGATCATGGCTTTTCACAAATAGCTTTTGGTGCATCCGGCGCATCGTTATCCGTAAAGTTCCGCACCCCAACCTAAGTACTGATAGACGAAGAAATTTTCGTTTAGGCGAGCCGAATCGCTATCTATGATCTTCCTCCCCCGGCCTCAGCATAGATCATTGATCCAATAGGTAGGGAATTTTCTCCTCTGCCTCTATGTTTTGTGTATCATGTGGGGTGGGTGTGCTTTCATTTCCATAGAATTGGATAAACCAGACCTAATTAAAGATAATGAATGAATTCTATAAAGAAATAAGGGGGGGGGGTTGTGATCGTTGATGTTGTCTTATATTTTGATTTTGTTTCTTTTATGACAATCTTGTTGAGTTGTGCTGGCTTATGCCTTCTGAAAATCAAGGTCGTTGGTGGCCATTGTTTGTGCACTAATGAACCCCTGCTGAAGTTTTAAATGGATTGTTGTGGATGTGAACTCCTGCTATGAAATTGGTTAGTCATGTATCTACGGATGAATAAATTGAAAGCACTAGGATCAATCCCTTCTGTGCTAACCCCAGTCAAAATGGAAATGAAATCATGGAACATGTAAAATCTTTTAAATCTGAAAATACAATCTTGGCCTGGCTTAGTGTTGGTGGCAATGTTTTGGTGGTTTTTTTTGAGTCGATTGCTGGAGATGTGGGAGGGGATGGGATCCCCTGTTCTTTTGTGCTTTCCGTGGTTATGAAACTTGGGATGGGATCCCCTGTTGGTATGGAATTGGTGGTTGTGAGTTTTAAGACCGAGTGGATACTTGTTTATATCACAGATTGGGGTGGAATCCTCTGTTGTTGAGAACCGGGTATGGGTTTCATGGTTGTTGGTTGATTTTCTACCTTCCTGGACATATGCTTATGCCTACTAGTTGCCCAGTAGTGCTTAAACATAAAAATTATTACTGAACGTGAAATAAGAATGGGGACAAATGGGTTGTTAGCGTGAGTCGTGACTCGGACATGAGTGTTGTTGTGATCTGTAGGTTGTCTGAAGAAAAACCTAGCTTGGGTGAGTGCTTGTTACCTTAAATATATACTTGTAGATTTGTGATTCTTATTCGCACCCCACCCATGTTGAGCACATAGTGCCAAACACCCCCATTTCATGGGGAGGGTGTTTTTCCCAACACTATTCTTAGTGGCTGGTTATTAGCTCCTTTTCTTCTCCCTTTCAGGGATAGCCCAAGTATCTTTGGACATGCTGTGATGTCCTAAGGTCCATTATTATCCCAAGAAACTTCGGGCGGGGTGGTGTGGTGGTTGACCAGGTGTGTGCAGCAGGTGGTTTCCCAAGTGTCTTCGGGATGAGGCCTAGGTGTCTTCGGGCGTGGCATTGGATTTTCTGGCCCAGGTGTCTTCGGGTGTGGGGGTGGTTGTTCTGGCCTAGGTGTTTGCAGGTGTGGTTACGTGTGATAGTTGTGGCCCAGGTGTGTGCGGGCGGGATTCGGCAGTGGGACTGCGTGTGGTTGTGGCCCAGGTGTGTGCGGGAGGGTGTGGCAGTGGGACTACGGTGAGAATGGCGGGATTGGTCCTATGCGTAGGATGTCTCAATAACTAGTGGGAAAGTGGTGCAGGGTACCCAAACATCAATGTGCTCTTAATATATATATTACTTGACCTACGTTATTTGGGGAGTGTGCCTTGGTGAGGCCTGGGGTGGATAGTTTACCTTGATAGGTGTTTGGCTTATTCCTTTTCTCACGGGGCTATAGTACGTTCCCCCACTTGTGCACGAGAGTCTTTGGTTTTCCCTACTGAGTGTACTTGTATGTTCACCCTACGAATATAAAACTGCTTTCAGGTTTCTAGGTGGACTTCGGGGATCGTGCGGGACCATACTAGCTCGGATCCTTGGAGCAGTTGCAGTTGTCATTTTTCTTTCTTTGGTACTAACCCTTGTAGACACCTTTTGCACCTTGTGGCTTTTACTTTTGAAACATGCCTGTGGGAATGGTTTACTGTGGGCTTTACTTTTCTTTTTTACCTTGGAGTTGTTGGGTTTCCTTCTTCTTATCTCTCGATCCTATAAAATAAAAAGGGTAATGCCTTCCATTTGTGTGAAATTTACATACCCATGGCGCTAGTTTCCACTCTGGGACCTATTGAAGGCAGGTTTCGGGGGTCATTATCTCTCCTTCAACTCAAAGAAGGAAGGCCCTGGCAATCTGCTGACTATTCCCTCTTATTGGTGAAGGCGGGTCATGACAGAATGGTATTAGAGGTGATGGTTGAGAGGTAGGATGGAGTCTGGAGTTAGGAACAGTGAGGATTTCATGGGATGGTAAGGCAACAGTGTTGGGTGACCATGGTGCGTGAATTAGGCCAGGGAAGACCGTCTAGGACACGGGATTTTAGGGCCCCCCGTGATCCGATGCATGGACTCTGGACCTACCGAACGACCATGTGAGGCCACACTGATTGCAGGGTAGAGACCACAGGAAAGGTACATGCATCATAAATCACTTGTGTTCTTGTATTTCTAGGATTTCTTGGGGATTAGAATAAATTAAATTTTACGAACTTTTAAGAACAATATTCTGCACTACTTTGGCTTAGGCATTCCTTGTTTACCTTGCAGCTATGGCACCTGGAAGGTGACCACGTGTGGTACATGCAATCGAAGCCCCGGAGTCTGCATTGGCCGATCGACAGAGAGCTGATCGAGAGGAAGAGGGCGACCAGTGGCAGAAGACTCTTCGATCCATCCAGCGACAGGCCCTCGAGAAGTATAAGGGCAGCACCTCTGATATGAAGTCGGAAGGCTGGCAGGAGGAGCTAGTTATAGCCTTCGGCCTAATTCAGGCCCCGACCGAGTACTGGGTTCCCCTGGCCGTTATCCAGATGCGGGGAGCGGCGTGTCAGTGGTGGACGCTTTACCAGGTGGAGAGGAGAGAGTCTGAGGTGGCTTGGGCGGATTTCGAGAGGGAGTTCCGGGCGGAATTCCTATCCTCGACGATGAAAGCAAAAAAGAGGCAGGAACTACTCTCCCTCCAGCAGGGGAGTATGTCCATGAGGGAGCTAGGGATCAAGTTCAAGGACCTCTTATGTTTTTCTCCATGCCTCTTTCCTGACGAGGAGTCTCGGGTATGTCGTTTAGAGGAGGCACTCCGACCCTCCCTCCAGTATGTTGTTACCCCATTTACCCTGCTGACGTACTTGGAGGTCCAGAAGAAGGCCGAAGAGGTAGAGAGGATGCATGCTCTAGGAGGAGTGTCGTGAGTGGGGATCCAGCTGGGACCATCAAAGGGGAAGGGCATCATTACCAGGCCTCCAGCGTCAGGACCCTCTAGGTTCCGACCCGCAGGGAGTAGGCCGCAACAGTTTCAGTTTTGATCTCCCGGCCCTCGCACTTTTCCTACAGGCTCGGGACTGTGGTGCTTCATCTGTGGGAGCCCTAGGCATCTCTGGAGTCAGTGCCCCAACCGGGTGCAGTACAGCAGTGGCAGTCATCACCAGCACCAACCCCAGTAGTAGCTTCCAGCCAGACCATTCCAGCAGCAGCAGGGACAGCAAGATCCCGCTCCTCCGAGGCCAGACGTAGGAGGAGGAGGCCGGCCTCAGGGTGCTCCACATGGACCTCGGCCAAGGCATGGTCGGGGGGGTGGGGGGGTGACAGCCGAGGGGCAGGGGAGCTGGGCATGGACAGTTTCATGCTGTAGAGGCAGCAGTTCCAGTAGGGCCAGAGGCTGTTCGGGGTACGATCAGTTTGTTTAGCACTCTTGCTTATGCTTTGTTCGATACCGGAGCTTCACACTCCTTTGTTGCACCCAGTCTAGCCCGTGCCTTGGGTATAGATGTCCAGACTTCCATTTCCCCTGTTGTTGAGCACACCAGTAGGAGGTCAGACCGACTTGTTGTTCGTTTGTCGAGGATGTAGACTGATGTTAGGGGCACATCAGTCGGTAAGGGATCTTCTTCTGCTACAGATTCAACCATACGATGTCATCCTAGGCATCGACTGGCTATTTTCTGTGTGCACCGTCATCGACTATTTTCGAAGAAGGGTGGTGTTCTTAGACTTGTACAGCCAGCATGTTACCATCACCGGCGAGCGGAGTAGTCCAAAGGGAAACAGGAGAGAGGAACCTCTACTCTCCTTGTTGACCGAGTTGATAGTGTAATCAATAGATGCTGAAATGGTGGAAGTTCCAGAGATCGTCCGTGAGTTTATGGACATATTTCCTGAGGAGGTGACCACTCTACCCCCTCGACATGATATCGAGTTCGGGATAGACCTGCAGCCCGGCGCTCATCCAATCTCGATGGCTCCTTACCGGATGGCACCTTCAGAGCTACGTGAGTCACGGATATAGATTGAAGATCTAATGAAGAGGGGTTATGTTCGTCCGAGTGCGTCACTGTGGGGTGCACCAGTCATATTTTCAAAGAAGGCAGATGGTGGTCTTAGGTTGTACATAGACTACAGGAGGCAGAATCAGGTGATGATCAAGAATTGCTACCATCTTCAAGGGATATATGATCTTTTCGACCAGCTGAAAGGGGCAGGATGGTTATCCAAGATCGACCTACGGTCTGGGTACCACCAGTTGAGGGTGAAAGAGAGAGATATCCCGAATACGGCGTTCAGGTGCAGGTATGGACACTTCGAGTTTGTAGTCATTCCCTTCGGTGTTACGAACACCCCGGCTGTGTTCATGGGGCTTATGAACTCCATATTCCAAGAGTATGTAGATCGGTTTGTGGTTGTGTTCATCGACGACATCCTGGTCTACTCTAAATTAGAGGAGGACCACGCAGAGCACCTGAGGACAGTTTTGGAGGTCCTCCGACAGCACCATCTCTATGGGATGTTGTCAAAATGCAAGTTCTGGACACGAGAAGTGCACTTCCTCGGGCACGTGGTGTCCGAGTAGGGGGTAGCGGTGGACCCATCAATGGTTGAGGAAGTCGTTTCTTGGTAAGCACCCATGAATGTGGCAGAGGTCCGTAGTTTCCTTGGGATGGCAGGTTACTACCGGAGATTCGTACCCAACTTCTCCCGAGTTGCATCCCCTTTGACGGCTCGGACCAAGAAGGACCAGGCTTTCGTATGGAGTGAGCAGTGCCTGTTATCCTTCAGTTATCTGAAGGAGAGGCTGGTCAGTGCCCCAGGGCTGAGATTACCATAAGAAGGAGTGACGAATGAGGTGTTCTGTGATGCTTCATGACAAGGCCTGAGATGCATGTTGATGCAGCGACAAGGGCTGATCTCTTATGGGTCAAGGCAGCTGCGTTCCCATGAGCGTAATTACGCCACCCACGACCTGGAGCTTGAAGCGGTCATTTTTGCGCTAAATTTATGGCGGAACTACCTCATCGGAGAACACTTTGTGGTCTTCACGGATCAAAAAATCTTGAGGTATATATTCTCCCAGTGGGTCTTAAACTTGCGACAGCGAAGATGGGTGGAGTTCCTCCAGGATTACGACTTCGAGATCACTTATACTGAGGGAAAGGGCAATGTGGTGGCTGATCCCTTGACCAGGAGGACACAGAAGGATGCAGTCTGAGAGTCGGAAGATGCCTGGAAGGCAATGGAAGAGTTGGCTTCCTTACACCTGGATGCGATGATGGATAGCGGCAAAGGCTGCCTATATTAGATGATAGTGCAGTCATCTCTGTTTTGACAGGTGGAGGAGTCTTAGTGGGGAGACCCAGAGTGCGAAGTGATGCGTGACCGGGTTGACTGGGGAAATGCTCTGGAAGGATGGACAGAGGATGTTCAGAACTATATGATTTTCCAGAAAAGGTTGTTTGTCCTGGAGGTGATGTGCGGCAAGGTTCTCAGTGAGATCCACAACTCACCCCTGGCCGTACACCCATGAGTCTCCAAGATGTACCAGGGTTTGAAGAGGCAGTTTTGGTGGGCCGGAGTTAAGCGAGCGGTGGCAGAGTTTGTGGCCAGGTGCTTAGTGTGTTTGCAAGTGAATGCTGAACACCGAGATCCAGGCGGACTAATGCAGCCTCTAGATGTCCCCGAGTGGAAGTGGGATGAAATCTCGATGGATTTCATCACAGGACTACCCAAGGTCCAAGGAGAGTACGATGCCATCTGGGTGGTAGTGGATAGGTTGACAAAATCGGCTCACATTCTTGCGATCAGGGAGTCGAGTACTGTGGACTCTTTGGCACCAAAGTACGTGGATGAGGAGGTGCAGTTGCATGGAGTTCCGAGGTCTATAGTATCAGATAGGGATGCACGTTTTACCTCGAGAGCCTGGAGAGGATTGCAGCATGCGTTTGGCACCCAGTTATGCCTTATCATTGCTTTCCATACCCAGACAGATGGACAAACAAAGCGCACCATCCAGACCTTGGAGGATATGCTACGGGCATGTGTTCTGGACTCAGGAGGATCATGGGTGCGACACCTGCCCCTGGTAGAGTTCGCTCACAATAATAGCTATCACTTTACCATTAGCATGGACCCGTTTGAAGCCCTGTATGAGAGGCCATGTCGTTCACCTATGTGTTGGGGCGAAGTAGGAGAGGCAGACATCCTTGGCCCGGAGGTGGTGCAAAACACAACAGAGATGGTTCAGCTCACACGTGAAAGGATGAAGCAGGACCAGGACTGACAGAAGTCGTATGCTGATACTAGGAGGAGGCCCTTAGAGTTTGAGGTTGGAGACCACATGTTCTTGAAGGTCTCCCCTTGGCGTGGGCAGCAATGGTTCGGCAAGGGGAGTAAGCTTTGCCCAAGGTTTATCGGACCCTTCGAAGTATTGCGGTGGGTCGACGAGATGGCTTACTAGCTAGCGTTGCCACTACCCCTACTGATGATACATGGTGTCCTCCATGTGTCCCAGCTCTGTCGGTATTTGCACGACGATTCACACGTCCTCGATTGGGGTGAGCTGGACATTGGGGATGACGTGACCTTTGTGGAGAGACCAGTGATGATCGAGGATCGCAAGGAGAAGGTGCTTCGTGGCCGAACCATTCCCTTGGTTAACGTGTTGTGGAGACATGGTGGGCTTGAGGAGAGTACGTGGTAGAGGGAAGCACATATGCGTACCCAGTACCCAGAGTTGTTTTAAGTTTTGTTCCTTGTTGTACCTGTTGTGATAGAACATTTTTTCTTTTGGGTATGAAAGGTGCTAGTTTTTCATCCTCTGGATGTTTGTGAAAAGCCCTGGCTATGGGGGAGGATAGAACCAGACCCCTAATCAATATGAATTAAGGTGGATGTGATTAAACCCATGCGGGCGAGTCAGTGCCACCCAAAGCAGATAATATCTTGACATGGGGGGGAGGAGACTCCCCAACCCACATGCGTGGGCAGTTTGGCATGGTATGTTGCTTGGTTCTTGGCAGGGAAATGTTTTAGTTAGCATGGGTTTGCTCCTAAGAGGTATCTTTCGAGGTGGTTGTTTGGACCCTCTCTTCCCTTCTGGTTTTTTTTTGATTCTCGAGGTCGAGAATCATTTAAGAGGAATCTGATGTAATGGCCCGGCTTTTTGGGGTCCATTACTTTGTGAAAATCTCGTTTTGGGTTTTCTGTTCTGGGAATCACGGTGGAGTAGGCCTATCGGTAGCTCGGTCTACCTGTGGCCGCAGCCTACCGATAGCTCTGTCTACCAGTAGTTCGGCCTACTAGTAGCTGCGGCCTACCGGTAGCTGCAGACTACCAGTAGCTCAACCTATCGGTAGCTGCAGCCTACTGGTAGCTCGGCCTACCGGTAGCTGCAGCCTACCAGTAGCTCGGCCTACCGGTGGCTGTCACCCACCAGTAGCTCTCAGCTACTGGTGGCTCTGGCCTACCCTGCGGGTTATTTCCAATAGCACTCCCGTTTGTGAAAATAGGGTTTTAAACCCTATTATGACTCGTTTAAGCATGTTTTAAAGACCCGTAACGTGGATATCAGTTTTAATTAAATACTTAATCAATTCGTGAGTCGGTTTAAACCACCTGACCCCCTTTAATGACGAGTGGAGCTGCGTGTTAAACCCACGACCCCCACACCATACGCGGTTACACGTTCTCACCTCAACC
Source organism: Viscum album (assembly GCA_963277665.1). Lineage (NCBI taxonomy): Eukaryota > Viridiplantae > Streptophyta > Magnoliopsida > Santalales > Viscaceae > Viscum > Viscum album. Next base: position 69,989,907 of record OY728128.1, read on the forward strand.
GTCGGTGACTCTTATAAACTAAGGTTTAGCCATGGTTTCCCCATTCCTCGATCGTGGATTTTCACAAACAGCTTCTAGTGCATCCGGTGCATCGTCATCCGTAAAGTTCTGTTCTCAGCCTAAGCACTGATAGACGAAGCAGTTTTTGATCAGGAGAGCTGAATCGCTATCCGTGATCTTCCTCCCCTGGCCTCAGCGTAGATCGTTGATCCAACATATAGGGAATGTTCTCCTCTGCCTCTCTGTTTTGTGTATCATGCGGGGTGGGCGTTCTTTCGTTTCCATAGAATTGGATAAACCAGACCTAATTAAAGATAATGAATGAATTCTATAAAGAAAGAAGGGGGGCTGTGATCATTGATGATATCTTATATTTTGATGTTGTTTCTTTTATGACCATCTTGTTGAGTTGTGTTGGCTTATGACTTCTGAAAATTGAGGCCGTTGGTGGTCGTTGATTGTACACTAATGAACCCCTGCTGATGTATTAAATGGCTTGTTATGGATGTGAACTCCTGCTGTGAAATTGGTTAATCATGTAAATCCGGCTGAATAAATTGAAAGGAACAGGATCAATCCATTATGTGCCAACCTCGGTCAAATTGGAATTTAAATCATGGAACACGTAAAATCTTTTAAATCTGAAAATACAGGCTTGGCCTTGCTTAGTGTTGGTGGTAGTGTTTTGGTGGTTTTCTTTTACGAGTCGATTGCTGGAGATGTGGTAGGGGATGGGATCCCCTGTTCTTTTGTGCTTTCGGTGGTTATGAAACTGGGGATGGGATCCCCTATTGGTAGGTAATTGGTGGTTGTGAGTTTTAAGACCGGGTGGATACTTGTTTATATAACGGATTGGGGTGGAATCCTCTGTTGTTGAGAACCGGGTATGGGAGTCATGGTTTTTGCTTGATTGTATACCTTCTTGGACTTATGCATATGCCTACTAGTTACCCAATAGTGCTTAAACGTAAACATTATTACTGAACGTGAAATAAGAAAGGGGACAAATGGGTTGTTAGCGTGAGTCGTGACTTGGGCTTGTGTGTTGTTGTGATCTGTATGTTGTCTGAAGAAAAATATAGCTTGGGTGATTGATTGTTACCTTATATATATATACTTGTAGCTTTGTGTTTCTTATTCGCACCCCACCCAAGTTGAGCACTTAGTGTCGAACACCCCCATTTCCTGGGGAGGGTGTTTTTCCAAACACTATTCTTAGTGGCTGGTTATTAGCTCCTTTTCTGATCCCATTCTTGGATAGCCCAAGTATCTTCGGGCTGGCTGTGATGGATTGAGGTCCATTATTAGTCCAAGAACCTTTTGGCGGGGTGGTGTGGTGGTTGACCAGGTGTGTGCGGCAGGTGGTTTCCCAAGTATCTTCGAGATGAGGCTCTGGTGTCTTCGGGCGTGGCAGTGAATTTTCTGGCCCAGGTGTCTTCGGGCGTGGGGGTGGTTGTTCTAGCCATGGTGTTTGCAGGCATGGTTACATATGATAGTTGTGGCCCAGGTGTGTGTGGGATGGATTCGGCAGTGGGACTGCGTGTGGTTGTGGCCCAGGTGTGTGCATGTGGGTGTGGTAGTGGGATTGCAGTGAGAATGGCGGGATTGGTCCGATGCGTAGGATGTCTCAATAACCAGTGGGAAAGTGGCGCAGGGTACCCAAACATCGATGTTCTCTTAATATATATATTACATGACTTGCGTTATTTGTGGAGTGTGCCTTGTTGAGGCCTGGGGTGGATATTTTACCTTCATAGGTGTTTGTCTTATTCCTTTTCTCACGTGGCTTTAGTACGTGCCCCCACTTGTGCACGAGAGTCATTGGTTTTCCGTACTGAGTGTACTTGTATGCTCACCCTATGTATATAAAACTGCTTTCAGGTTTCCATGAGGACTTCGGGGATCGTGCCAGACCATACTAGCTTAGATCCTTGGAGCAGTTGTAGTTGTCATTTTTCTTTCTTTGGTACTTACCCTTATAGACACCTTTTGTAACACCCCAGGATTTCATAGTGTGTTATTTCTTAAAAATAATTCAATAACTTGCACTACACGCAACACCGAGTTCAATCACACCATGACGTACAAAAAAAAGCCATTAAAAGAGGTCATGAATAGTATTAACAACATTTTGAACTTTATATAATCCTTATAATTTTAGAATCCCTATTATGAGTTTCTTAGTCATAATGCAAGAACAGATTCATTTTCAGTATTGCACTTTTATCAACATTAATAGTGAAACCTTTTTAAATAAAATATTTTAAACTATCTAAATAAATTGGGACATCAAAAAAATTTAAAATGAAACATCCCAAGCTTCCACGGTACGCTTTCCTTTGAATAAAATAGTAGCGTGTGTTGTACGCAACCTTGAGTTTTAACACACGCCACAACCAATCAAACTAGCCGTTATGAATAGTAATACCTAAATTTTGAAATTATATATATTTTATATTTTGAAATGGACTTCATTTTTGGATTCGGAATATCGAATTTAGCCTAAGGTGAAATTTTGGTACTTTTCGGATAACTTTCATATTTTGATGAATAATGAAAATTACTAAATTTTAATTAAAAACAACTTTTTTAATCAAAATAATTAATAGTGATAAATTATGAATTTTAGTAGTTTTAAAGTATATTTAGAATATATTTTTACCATTTAATATAATGTTGGTCATTGTACATAATTTTACAATTAAACCGAACATAAAGAAGTGTCAATCTTTTGATAGTTATTACCTCTTAAAAACACGCTTTTTGTTTTGACAGCGGGAATTAATTTTAAATTAATTTCTGCCACTTCTGTGTTTTGAATTTAGAAAAATGGATTCCATATTTGGAATCAGGATTTCCAAATTGTGTAAATAGGTAACTTTTATTTTTAGACATTTTGAATAATTACTGTGGTAAATATTTTATTTACCATGATTAAGGGTAAATCCGGTAAATAAGGGTTAAAAAATAATATTATAATAATACAAAATTAACCTAAAACGTGTCCTAACCTTATTGGTGGAAACATACCCGACCATGATAATCCTTGGGTCAATTTTGGGACCCCTTGGATCCACTTGTATGTGGAAGGGACACTTTATATTAATATAGTTAAAATAAAAATAAAAATGGCATAAGCCTACATCTTTTAGAAGAACAATTTTTACATAGGGTTATACATGTTGTATTTTCTATTATAAATATTTATTATAAATCTAAAAAGATTTCCTACATAATGATATTTTATTTATAATTTTTAGACATCATATAATTTAAATTATTAATGACACAATAATGATGCAATGTTTACCTCATTAATAAATCATTTAAATAAATAAGATTATAATGATTAAAATATTATCTAAAACCTGTCCAATTCTTATTGGTTGATGTTATTTAGAATATGAGTCATATTATCTTCGACCTCAATGATTTTTGGACCATTATAAACCGAATATAATTATATTATAAAGTAATACTTTCACTCTTTCCTAAAGAGCCCCTCTTCTCCCATATAAAAGGAGACCAATTCTACTCATTCCTCACACCTCTCAAGCCACTTGGCTCGTCCAAACTCTGCCCATCTAAGCTCCCCACATCCCTCTCCTCCTCCTTGAAGCTTCCCCTTAGGCAGAAAGCATTTCAAGAAGTCCTTTGGTTCCAACCAAAGTGAGTTACCTAAGTTAAAGGTAACGATTTCTCTTAAATTATTTTCATTTATTTTGCTTCTCCAACCCCCAAACTCTTTTTATTTCCTTTATTTTGTAACAACACCAGTATCCTCAATATACTAGTATGTTGTTATAAGAAGGATTCAAACTACACATACACACAAATCCATCTAATGGATGATGAACATAATGTTTCTGTGGATGGAAAACTAACGCCTCACGAAACGATGATTGTTCAAATACATCTTACCGCCTCTCATGGTGGCCATTATGATGGCACTATAATTAAATATGATATTAATGATATATATTTTATATATAAGCTTATTTAATTCCATTTTATTTCATACCATTATTCCTTTCATGTTGTATATACATACGATAATTTCATTTGAGGAAGTGCGGACAAACTCCCCCTTAAAATGATATGACTCGTTCATACCACAAATAGAACGTATAAAGGATGGTGTTAATGAACTTAAGTAACATATATTAAATATTATATTATACTGGAATAGTAATATACCTATGTATCATTTGGATTCAATTCTTTTAAAATAAAAATTAAATGGAAGTAGCGTTCGTGCGTACGTACGGACTACCGTCTCCATGAACGCGGTGAGATCCATCCTCCATCGTATCAATTCAAGTCTTATTCTCATTTTAGGGTTAAAAATAATGTTAATATCATTCTGATTATGAATAAGATATAATCTATCCATTACAAACATGTCTTACGTAACCAAACATTTAAGAAGAACGAATCGATTATCACCCGAAACAACGATAATACTAAGATATTATTAATAAAGAAATGTTAAAAGATCATATATGATATCATATTAATGTATATGATTCTTGTATAATTTAATAACAATTATTTCACCATTATACAGGAGGTTAACCTACCCCAACCAAGGAAAAGTACAAGGTAAGGGTTTACTTTACAACCTCTTCATTATCCAAGGTTGTTTATATGTAATAATCTACTGGGATCTCTGTATCATCCACATCAATGTTTCTTAAAAATACATTTCAAAACATTTTTAATATTTACTAGAATATGAGTTAAAGTCATTTATACCCTTTTTGACTTTTATAAGTGGTTTATAAAGGAATATTTCGGTCGTTTTCAAAACAAGGTCCTTTTTAACCTTTTCGACAGAATTAAGGTAAGAATGTTTTTTTTAACTTATACGGCGGGTGCGGTTATTTTACGCCGTTATAAAATCTTAAAAGGTTTCCTTACAAGCTTATAAGAATATTTTCCAAGAAAATGTTTTATTTTATATGGATCTTAAATCATTTCAAAATAAAAGGAGATATTTCTTTAAAAAGAATTTTGATTTCATCTATGTCAACATCCTTTGATGGATTTTAAGATTATTTGAAGTTGATTTATTATGATAAAAAACTTCTATATTGTATTTAAGGTTTTGTGATATGTTTGACTATGGATGTGATATTTTTATACCATTCATAGTTTATGGTGAAATTATTGACATTTCGTATGCTAGTTTTAATAAGAATGTTTATGTTATGTTTAACCCTTTTCATATGGGAATGCATTGGACTTAATAAGTGACAGGTGGAGCCCGCTATAGCTCCTCGATGCATCGGTAGGACTCATGAGACAAACTAGTGTCTTGGCACAAGGCCTTGACAAAATCTTATTTGTAGTCTTGGCACGAGGCCTTGGCTATGTGGTTATGATAGTCTGGCATTATGCATTCCAACATTATGAAAGTGGTTATTTATTTTTGTATGTGATTATTCGATTAGTAGAATATCCATGTGAACAAGTAAATGGCATTATTTCATTTTACTTTTGCCATACAATGATGAAATTCAAGTTTAAAAGGATTTTGTTTTAGTAATGCATTGCCTTAAATGTTCATGCTTATTTTGAATGTTCCGCTATATTGTTATCCTTACTGGGCATTTGAGCTCACCCCTTTTCTATGTTTTATTTTTCCCAGGAAGTGAAGATGTAAGTTATGAATGACCTGTAAGGATATTATGAGGGGATTATAGTGTGGACTGTGGAAACATTATGTTGTTGTAGTAGTTTTTCATTTTATGATGTAATGTAAAACTTATGAATATATCTAGTGTTTCCAAGGCTACTAAACCAATCGATCTTTCGAGATTTGATCTTTCTTGTGATCATGCCAATGTTATGTAATAATGCACCGACTCTGGGTAACTATGGTCGGGGCGTTACAGTTGGTATCAGAGGAAGTTTAGTACAAACCTTGGAAGCTAGATTTAGATAAACTCTGATTAGAGCACGTAAACCTAAGACGAACTTTGAGGATTAGTATAGAAGAACTTCCTAGAATTTTGGTATTGTAGAGATTTTGTGAGTTTTCCGAGCAATACATCCCTGTCTGGATACGAGCAGGTAGAGGCGGCTCTGGCACAGATGTACCTAGGGGTAAAACCCGAAAACACCGATTTGAGCTAGACTCGAACGGGAACTGGTGCACGACAACGGGCCTTGCTGCACTCTTGGTTACGACACTCCCGAGGGATATGCTTAGGATAACTCTCATTTTCTTTACAAATCATTATGAAGGGTTTATGAGTATATACTTTCTCAAAGAAAACATTTTTATGATTATGGATTATATCCATAAATAGTTCAATTTATGTTATGTGTTTTATAAGTATGGGATTATGTATTTTGATTCATAAACTGATCTAGTTTATGCCATTGTTTAGAAATGGCGCCCAGTAGAAGGAATGAGAACTCCAGAAATACACATGATTCAAAGAGAAGGATCATATCTTTCATGGTCTTAAGCTAGAATTTATAAGAGAAATAGTCTCCCATGTATTATCATCATATGAAGAAATAATATCATGTGTTGATAAGATAAGTAAAGAGTTTACTGAGTCCTATGGCTTTGAAGGGAATCAAGAGAAGAAAAGGATGGATGAGAGAAAGATGGATAAAGGGAAAAGGTAAAAGAAGAATTTTCCCATATGTGGTAACTGTGGAATGAAACACCCTGGAACTTGCCTGAAAGGAATGGGAGTTTGTTATAAGTGTGTAGGAAAAGGGCACAAAGTACGTGACTACAAGGGTAAGAAAATGGTTTTAAATGTAAAATGCTTCATTTTCAAGGAGTTTGGACACTACGCGAACCTATGTCCCAGCCATCAGACTATGCCGCAAATGATGTTATTGGATAATAATCAAGTTATGATACTACCACAGATGAAGAGGAATGATTAGAGTTCTTAAGTTGATTTTGTCAATTGAGTTTTGTATCAACAATGTACTTGTTATAATAATTATGGAGTATATAAGGATTGTACTGCAGTACTATTTCATTAAGGACGTGAGATTGTGTGGAACAAAGAAAAGTGACTCAATAGTAGGATAATTTTTTGGAAAATATATGGTTGAGAGAATGATAAATCATAGTATAGTTCTGATACTGAGGTAGTGATTTTGGAATAATATGTGATTGTTTTGGATAAATTATATTGGATATTCTTGACTACCTTGGAACTGATTAATGATTTGTATATTCCATCATTTTTGGGGTTTAAAACATTTTTGGATTAATGAAGTATATCCAGCATTCTATATGGAATAAGGGAGCATGAATGTAATCAATAAGAAATATGGTAATACATGATGATGGTATTCATATACTATTACAGGGTAAAAAGGATCAATATTATGTTTACCTTCCTTATAAATGTTAGACTGTGAGTTTGGACAGAAGTATTTTGGATAGTTCTAGTTTGGATTATTTTGGATTGCCATAAAAGGACAACCCGGAGGTCGGGCGGCAACCCGTCGCGTCTGGCAAGGCTGCGAGACTTGAACCCGCAACCGAAGGGCGACAAGGGTGTATCACCTACCACTGGCCCATGAGATGTCCTAGATTAAATAATGTAGTTTTTATTAAAAGATCATGTAGATGAATTATAAATTCGTTTATTTTGGAACCCTATACGAATAGTGTAAATAGAATTTTTTTTACATTCTATTATCTTTTAGAGTGAAATATGAGTTTGTGGTAGAAATTTATTAATGGATAAAACACTAATTATAAAGTAAATATATCTCCTTATGATCTTAGCCAATCTCATAAATAAATTCCTCAACATTATGAAAAGAAACTTATAACAAAAATGTTTTCCTAGATGATACCTTAAATCATCACTAAATAATGGCTTTGGGATTGTTGGCCTTTTCATAGCCATGTTCTCTACCACTCTCCATCAGATAATTGATGGTTAGATTTTTCTTCCATATCCATATTTTCCTACATGGAAACCTAGTATGTGTTATTTTCGGTAATCTTCATACGTTCGACTCTTTATTTTAAATAGAGGCCTCATTAATTCATTTTTCGATGTGGGATTTCAACTAAGATATTTTGAAACGTCAAAAATGTGTTATCCTAATACCCTATGTTTTGTTGAACCGATGGTATTTCAAATCATCATAGATTGATGAATTTAAGGACCTCAATTATACACTTGTTTGTGATTGATGATCTCAATCACTACCTATAAATATTTACGTTTTTCCTCCAATTATATGTCTCTAATTGCCACCAATGTTCTCATAATCGAGATCATAATTTGGTGGTGACTCTTTCATTTCTCTTTTCCTCATATTAAGACTAAATTTTAGTAACCTAATTTCCGATGTGGGTTTTCCCACAAAGATATTTTCTATTTTCAACCTTTTATTTTCGAAGAACAATTTCAAATTGCGAGGACGCAATTTATTGAAGGAGGGGAGAATGTAACACCCCAGGATTTCATAGTGTGTTATTTCTTAAAAATAATTCAATAACTTGCACTACACGCAACACCGAGTTCGATCACACCATGACGTACAAAAAAAAAGCCATTAAAAGAGGTCATGAATAGTATTAACAACATTTTGAACTTTATATAATCCTTATAATTTTAGAATCCCTATTATGAGTTTCATAGTCATAATGCAAGAACAGATTCATTTTCAGTATTGCACTTTTATCAACTTTAATAGTGAAACCTTTTTAAATAAAATATTTTAAACTATCTGAATAAATTGGGACATCAAAAAAATTTAAAATGAAACATCCCAAGCTTCCACGGTACGCTTTCCTTTGAATAAAATAGTAGCGTGTGTTGTACGCAACCTGGAGTTTTAACACACGCCACAACCAATCAAACTAGCCGTTATGAATAGTAATACCTAAATTTTGAAATTATATATATTTTATATTTTAAAATGGACTTCATTTTTGGATTCGGAATATCGAATTTAGCCTAAGGTGAAATTTTGGTACTTTTCGGATAACTTTCATATTTTGATGAATAGTGAAAATTACTAAATTTTAATTAAAAACAACATTTTTAACCAAAATAATTAATAGTGATAAATTATGAATTTTAGTAGTTCTAAATTATATTTAGAATATATTTTTACCATTTAATATAATGTTGGTCATTGTACATAATTTTACAATTAAACCGAACATAAACAACTGTCAATCTTTTGATAGTTATTACCTCTTAAAAACATGCTTTTTGTTTTGACAGCGGGAATTAATTTTAAATTAATTTCTGCCACTTCTGTGTTTTGAATTTAGAAAAATGGATTCCATATTTGGAATCAGGATTTCCAAATTGTGTAAATAGGTAACTTTTATTTTTAGACATTTTGAATAATTACTGTGGTAAATATTTTATTTACCATGATTAAGGGTAAATCCGGTAAATAAGGGTTAAAAAATAATATTATAATAATACAAAATTTACCTAAAACGTGTCCTAACCTTATTTGTGGACACATACCCGACCATGAGCATCCTTGGGTCAATTTGGGGACCCCTTGGATCCACTTTTATGTGGTAGGGACACTTTATATTAATATAGTTAAAATAAAAATAAAAATGGCATAAGCTTACATCTTTTAGAAGAACAATTTTTACCTAAGGTTATACATGTTGGATTTTCGATTATAAATATTAATTAGAAAGCTAAAAAAATTTCCTACATAATGATATTTTATTTATAATTTTTAGACATCAAATAATTTAAATTATTAATGACACAATAATGATGCAATGTTTACCTCATTAATAAATCATTTAAATAAATAAGATTATAATGATTAAAATATTATCTAAAACCTGTCCAATTCTTATTGGTTGATGTTATTTAGAATATGAGTCATATTATCTTCGACCTCAATGATTTTTGGACCATTATAAACCGAATATAATTATATTATAAAGTAATACTTTCACTCTTTCCTAAAGAGCCCCTCTTCTCCCATATAAAAGGAAACCAATTCTACTCATTCCTCACACCTCTCAAGCCACTTGGCTCGTCCAAACTCTGCCCAACTAAGCTCCCCACATCCCTCTCCTCCTCCTTGAAGCTTCCCCTTAGGCATAAAGCATTTCAAGAAGTCATTTGGTTCCAACCAAAGTGAGTTACCTAAGTTAAAGGTAACGATTTCTCTTAAATTATTTTCATTTATTTTGCTTCTCCAACCCCCAAACTCTTTTTATTTCCTTTATTTTGTAACAACACCAGTATCCTCAATATACTAGGATGTTGTTATAAGAAGGATTCAAACTACACATACACACAAATCCATCTAATGGATGATGAACATAATGTTTCTGTGGATGGCAAACTAACGCCTCACGAAACGATGATTGTTCAAATACATCTTACCGCCTCTCATGGTGGCCATTATGATGGCACTATAATTAAATATGATATTAATGATATATATTTTATATATAAGCTTCTTTAATTCCATTTTATTTCATACCATTATTCGTTTCATGTTGTATATACATACGATAATTTCATTTGAGGAAGTGCGGACTACCTCCCCCTTAAAATGATATGACTCGTTCATACCACAAATAGAACGTATGAAGGATGGTGTTAATGAACTTAATTAACATATATAAAATATTATATTATACTGGAATAGTAATATACCTATGTATCATTTGGATTCAATTCTTTTAAAATAAAAATTAAATGGAAGTAGCGTTCGTGCGTACGTACGGACTACCGTCTCCACGAACGCGGTGAGATCCATCCTCCATCGTATCCATTCAAGTCTTATTCTCATTTTAGGGTTAAAAATAATGTTAATATCATTCTGATTATGAATAAGATATAATCTATCCATTACAAACATGTCTTATTTAACCAAACATTTAAGAAGAACGAATCGATTATCACCCGAAACAACGATAATACTAAGATATTATTAATAAAGCAATGTTAAAAGATCATATATGATATCATATTAATGTATATGATTCTTTTATAATTTAATAACAATTATTTCACCATTATACAGGAGGTTAGCCTACCCCAACCAAGGAAAAGTACAAGGTAAGGGTTTACTTTACAACCTCTTCATTATCCAAGGTTGTTTATACGTAATAATCTACTGGGATCTCTGTATCATCCACATCCATGTTTCTTAAAAATACATTTCAAAACATTTTTACTATTTACTAGAATATGAGTTAAAGTCATTTATACCCTTTTTGACTTTTATAAGTGGTTTATAAAGGAATCTTTCGGTCGTTTTCAAAACAAGGTCCTTTTTAACCTTTTCAACAGAATTTAGGTAAGAATGTTTTTTTAACATATACGGCGGGTGCGGTTATTTTACGCCGTTATAAAATCTTAAAAGGTTTCCTTACAATATTATAAGAATATTTTCAAAGAAAATGTTTTATTTTATATGGATCTTAAATGATTTCAAAATAAAAGGAGATATTTCTTTAAAAAGAATTTTGATTTCATCTATGTCAACATCCTTTGATGGATTTTAAGATTATTTGAAGTTGATTTATTATGATACAAAACTTCTATATTGTATTGAAGGTTTTGTGATATGTTTGACTATGGATGTGATATTTTTATACCATTCATAGTTTATGGTGAAATTATTGACATTTCGTATGCTAGTTTTAATACGAATGTTTATGTTATGTTTAACCCTTTTCATATGAGAATGCATTGGACTTAATAAGTGACGGGTGGAGCCCGCTATAGCTCCTCGATGCATCGGTAGGTCTCATGAGACAAACTAGTGTCTTGGAACAAGGCCTTGACAAAATCTTATTTGTAGTCTTGGCACGAGGCCTTGGCTATGTGGTTATGATAGTCTGGAATTATGCATTCCAACATTATGAAAGTGGTTATTTATTTTTGTATGTGATTATTCGATTAGTAGAATATCCATGTGAACAAGTAAATGGCATTATTTCATTTTTCTTTTTCCATACTATGATGAAATTCAAGTTTAAAAGGCTTTTGTTTTAGTAATGCATTGCCTTAAATGTTTATGCTTATTTTGAATGTTCCGCTATATTGTTATCCTTACTGGGCATTTGAGCTCACCCCTTTTCTATGTTTTATTTTTCCCAGGAAGTGAAGATGTAAGTTATGAATGACCTGTAGGGATATTATGAGGGGATTATAGTGTGGACTGTGGAAACATTATGTTGTTGTAGTAGTTTTTCATTTTATGATGTAATGTAAAACTTATGAATATATCTAGTGTTTCCAAGGCTACTAAACCAATCGGTCTTTCGAGATTTGATCTTTCTTGTGATCATGCCAATGTTATGTAATAATGCACCGACTCTGGGTAACTAGGGTCGGGGCGTTACACCTTTTGCACCTTGTGGCTTTTACTTTTCAAACATGCACGTGGGAATGGTTTACTTTTGGCTTTACTTTTCTTTTTACCTTGGTTTTGTTGGGTTTCCTTCTTCTTATCTCTCGATCCTATAAAATAAAAAGGGTAATGCCTTCCATTTGTGTGAAATTTCCATACCCTTGGTGCTATTCGCCACTCCGAGACCTATTGAAGGCGGGTTTCGGGGGTCATTATCTCTCCTTCAACTCAAAGAAGGATGGGTTTGGAAATCTGCTGACCCTTCCCTCCTTTTGGTGAAGTTGGGTCGTGACAATAACAAATATAATGAATACTTTTAATACTTATATAATTATATTATTTATAGTAAAAATTATATTAAAAATTTTATGAAAAATATATATATTTTTCCTAAATATATTTTTTATTTTTATAATATAATTATATACATATTAATTAATTAAAAATATGTATTATTAATAAATTAATTAGTAATTGAGAGGAAAAAATAATAATGATTTATCAAAATTTTAAAAATCTATTTCAAATTATAAAAAATACACCAATTTTTTTTAGATTTTATTAAAATATTGATTTTTTAAATAAAATAAAATAATTTTAGAAAAATAATATCACTTTTTATTAATTACTAGAATATATTGTTAATATTAATTCTACATCCATTTGAAAACAATTTTTTAGGTTAATAGTAAATTATATTATTTTATTTGGTATTACATCATTTGTGAAATTATTAGTATATAATTGATACAAATAAATTTACAAATTATTTAAATATAAATTTTATAATTTATATTATTCATTACTTTTTTTAATATAGTTAAAAACCCTATATTTGATGTTTTAAAACGGATGAAATATATTTTTTTTAAAACTATTTTTATAAATCATATATTTATAATTTTTGAAGTTATTTTGTAATATTTGTATAAATATAATCTGATATAATGTATATAAAATTTACAATAATTTTTTAAAAATTATCTAATGTTAAAAATATTATTTTTAGAAAAAATATTTTGAAACCAATGATGAAAATTAGTTAATGTGGTAAAACATTTTTTTTAATGTATAACACCTTCTAAAATAATGTGTACTTTTCATAAAATATATAGATCTATATTAAACTAAATCTACAACATGATGTTTAAACCCATATAAAAAATAATTTATAGTTATTTAACAGTTAATAATTGGGAAATATAATTTATAACACCTATTTATTAAAATTAAATTTTCATACAACAAAATATTTTATATACATTGTTTATTTCAATGTAAAATTTATTTTCACATAATCATAAAAGGAATTTTCATTAATTGACCCCAAATTGAAATTATTAGCCTAAATTTTTTTTAATTAGAATCATAGTATTTTTCATTTAACAAAAAAATTACTATGGTTATTTCTTTATCAATATTAATAACAATAAAATGTGTAAATAAAGTGTCATAAAATTTTATTATTTTAATGATAAAATAAATCAGCTAGAAATAAAGTTTTTTTCAATTACTAACCCCATGTCACACATACCACTTAATAATATAACTCACCTAAATCACCCATCTAACCTAAAAATCATTTTATACCATTTAAATCCATTTCCTAAAAATATAATCCATTTAAAATCCCATTTTTTCACCAATAAAATGATCTCACTCAAACCCATTATCTCATTCCTATGTATAAAAAACAATTTTTCCCTGAATTATTCATTCTTTTGTATCATTATATACATTCAAATGATTTATCATGATTATCTAGAGTCCTATAAAATACTATGACCCCAATCATAAGTTGAATATATATCCTAATCAACCTTCTAATCCAAGTACATATTATGATATTTTCCCATTTCATTTAAATGATAATTTTCTTCCTTATGTTCAAAATCAATCCTTAACTATAGAAATGATAAAATACTAATGAGAGTGATTCATATTCTAACAGTAATATTATTTCCCTTCCATTTAATATAAATATCATTTATATGAAATTTCTCATCGATTTTTTTCCTAATATTCTCAATATAATATTTTCCTTATCAATGAATTTTAGTTTCTATACTACCATGATTCCATGTTTTAATATATTAATCTTTTATATCTAAATTAAAAAAAAATTTATATACTATCCATCTTTATCATTATTTATATTCAATAATTAATTTATTATAGCCACCATTTCATCTAAATATACCTTATATTCTCTCCCTCTACACTTTAATTCATGGTCTTATTTTATTGAAATCAATAAAACATACCACATTATTATTATTACACATGTTTATAATTAAATAATTTTTATCCAACTGGTTTCCAATTAATGATGGACCAAATTTCTCACTAATTAAACAAACTTGATAATCATTTAGAATCTTCATAATACTAACAAAATCGTTATTTTACTAGGCATAATTATGTTTCAAATACTCAATAGAATAAAATTCATGGATATCCATGGTAATTAGATTTATAAAAGGATATTGATATGAAATATATTCATTTAATAGATGATAATTATATTAATGGTGATTAGGGTTTATTTAAATAATAGAGAAACATTATAATGGTTTATGTCGCATTTATCTTTCACCAGGATATGATTTTATTATTCACCAACCGTTATTTTTAATCTATAAATAATTACACACTACCTTAACATATAATATCATAAATTAGTTTAGATTATTTAATCTTCACTCACATTAAAACTATTTGATGTTCTTCTCTATTAATTATTTCATTACAAAAATGAAACTTTTATTCATAAATAAATATTAATTTGGATTTATAATGATTCTTCAATAGCATCATCTTTTATTCCACATTACATGACCTATTTAAACGATGGGAGATCATTTTTCATTATTTATGAGTTTTCATCATTCATGAAAAGGAAAAGATGATATGAATAATTTTTTTCCTAAAAAATAATTATTCATCCCCCTTCTATATCATAATTGTTCCCTAAAATTTAATCCTTTATTGTGTTTGATACAGTAATTTTTTTTCTCATATCATAAAACCATATCTTCCCATGGATAAATATCACTTTTCCCCACCACAATTATCATTACAAGACTATAAGTTCATAAAATATCAAAAAATAACACTCCTAAGAACTCATATCATATCTAAATTATTTTTTATTCACCCAATTTCTAATACCATGATTTTAATGGATCCTTCAGAGAGGTAATATTTTTCATTTAATTTTCAGAAACCATACCTCTGGAATTCATTTCTTTCATTACATTCTCCTAACCTCAATCATACATAATGGAATGGTAATGTATTTATAATTTATATAATATATCTTTATATTTATAATGTAATATATTATACCTATACATTTTATTATCTCCTCTTATTAAAAAAAATGAATCCGTTGTACCAATTGTTACTATTAACCGTCTTCATGAATAAAGATTGTTATTTTTCCAATTCCACCCTCCTGGCTGCAAATAAAACTATTATTATAGTAAGAAAATATTTTACTATTTATATTATTAATTATTTAATATTCTATTACTAATATATATATTATATGATATAAGAAAAAATTGCAAATCATTCTTTGAAAAACAACCTGAATGTACTAAGAAGATATATTTAACATTTTATTAAATGAATCATCCTACTGTATGAATAATACGATAAATGGAAATATTAATTTTTATTTAAGTTCAATAATAAAATTTAATTCTATTCCATTATATTATTTCCATATTTCAATAATATCTATTATCATAAACATATGAACTGACCAAAAAACCATGAACTGAATGCACTTGAAACAATGGAAATAATTTTCTATTATTAATGAATATGTGGAGATTTGTAATAAAAGGTACATATAAGGTATTTTTAATATCAATATGTTTTTTTATTTCCATAATATTTTTATTTAAACCATTATACATGTGCATTGATCACAATTTAGAGAATTCAAACCTTATTTTAGGGATTTATTAACCCAATTTCTATTCTTTTGTTAATATATCAAATTCACTGATAACTTCTCCCTAATATAAATTTTTAATGAATTTGTTTTTATTTTGATTTATTTATAATTATTTATATGGATTTAAATTGTACATAAATAATCTATTCTTTTGATTAACAGTCACTTCAATTATGTGATATTTATAAAGGATTTCCTTTAAAAAACATCTTTTGATGATTATTTTTATAAAATTAAAACTGAATTGTTTTTTTAATAACATGGAATGAAACAATTTCTTTATTTCATTTAAGTTTTATATTTCGAATATTATATTAATATTTTACAATGCTTATATTCAAGTAAAATTATTTTCATTATACTTGTGTTTTTTTCAAAAATAAGTTATTTCTAAATAGAATGATTATTTTCATCAAAGATAATTTTGTGATGATATATTTAATTAATACTATAGAAATTATACTTCTTTTTAAATTTTTATAATGTTAGGTGATTCAGTTATAAAGAAATGATTATCTGTTCTATGATAAACCACAGATAGTTGGTAATTTTATTAACCAATCATTTGCGGATTAGTGATAAAAATGGATGATTAGATATATTATAAAAACAAATTCACTAGGCATACTAGATTTGGATGTTGAACATATTGTTTTATCCGTTTGTAATACTAATATGTAATATAATGTATCATGTCACTCACAAAAAAATTATATTCTTTATTCTTAGATTTCATTATTTTTTTGATATTCAAATTATAAGATAATTACCTTTTAAAATTTATGATGCCTTTTAATGTTTGAAAGGGTATATATTTATAAAAATTTGTAGTGTTTTTCACTGGATAAATAGATTTATTTATTTTATATCCCTTGTTATTTTGTGCACGTCCCATGTTTAATAAAATTTCATATATTTTAATAATCAGTAGGGGTATGTAAGAGATTTTTGAAAAAAATGTGTATATTTTTCAAAAAGGGAATCCTTGTATTATTTTATGCCTTTTGTTTTATATAATAAATGGATATTGAATATAATTTTCCACATTTTATGTATGGGTTTACTATATATGAGTAATTAAATATAGACTAAAAACTAAACCTAAATGTTAGTAGTCTTTTTAAAAACACTATTTCAAGTTTAAAATCGAAATAATATGTAATTTCCATGGTTTAGTCATTAAAGACACTATATAAAGAGGAAATGAAAATATTTATCCAGAGCCATGATATTGAATACTTGAAATCTACCAATGTATTCTGAATGTTTTGATAATCAAAAATAAAAATAAAAATCACTTATAGAATTATAGTGGAACCCCAAATAATATTTTATAGAAAACATAATTCCAAATTCCACGACAACATTTCTGGGAAGCATAATTTATATAAACTAAACATTAACATAATTCACTTTTTGTTTATTAAATTATTATATAAGACAAAATATAAAAGATATCAAACACCGTTTTGGGATTTTAAATAAAACTATATTACAAAAAAATACCATTAAATAAAATGAAAAAATATATAAAATTTTGCTAAAAATTATTTTAATGGAATAAACACTAAAACCAAATTACAACACTTAAAATTCTATGAGAGCACCTATTTTTTCAACCAAATCATGTTTTAAAAATAATTAAATATTATGTAATTTCTGGAATTTTTATAAATACCGACATTTAGTTTTAATAAAATTATATTTCTCCTCAAAAAACCATACCCCTTTGAAAAAAAATCCACAAGGTAAAAATACATTAAAAATAAGCCATATTAAAACTGTTTAAAAATAAAAAAATCATGAAAATATATTTTCCTACCAAAAATTCCATAAAATGAATTCTAATAAATATGATCCATTTTAATATAATCATAATTCATTGTAAAATTTTAAATAAAATTACAATCCCTCAAGTGTAAAACCTTTACAACTGAAAACCACTTTTTGGGAAAATTTAAATAATAATAGATTAAAAATTATTTGAATTTGGATGTTGAACATAACACGGTGTCCCCTCATGATTCATAAAATCATGCACCAATGTCTTGAAAAGACATCTAATGTAAACATATCCATTAGCACCAAATCCCAATTGTTTTAAATAGTATTTATGAAATTCTTGAATCATTATATAACACATTTATTCATCCCAATAGCCATATTCCATCCAAATATTTGATATTACTCAATATGGACCAATCGATAACATTATAATTAAATGAAAATTTAAAATTTAGTTATTTAATCTAGAGTAGCCATTGAATATCTTATTTTATTAATGATAACTATTAATCCTGATCATACACTAGACCATCCTCAAATGTTCCAAAATTCCCCTATCTATAGTACTAGGATCACCCAAATAACATAAGGATACTATGATAATATTTTCTAATGATCTATACATCATAGACCTAAAATGTAAATCGAATCAATACCCCCAAAATCATAAACTACATTAAAAATTTTTATAAGCTCTAAAAATTATCTATGTGGTCAATGGACACTATAATAAAATATATAATTTAAAATATAATTATTAAATCCCTAATTCCCTTATAATGTTTTATTTTTTCTGGATATATTGTGATCTGGAGCATATACATGACATACATAAAGTGGTAAAAAAACCTCTCACTAGACTTCTAGAATCACTAATTTGTACATTATGGATCAGTCTATACTACGATATCAAAAAATTAAATATTAAATTTCTAAATTGCATCCAGAAAACTGAGCTAATATCATTAACATTAGGATCAATTAAAGGATCCTCCAGAACCTATATTATATTTTATGGGATTAAAATAAATTCATTTTAAACAGGAATTAATTCCATAACACTATGAATATAATTTTAATGTGGTCACATCTAGGACAAATAATATAAAAAATTAATTCGTTATTAGTAGAAAAAGTGGTGAAACCATAGAATTATTGGTGTTATATATATATTTAATATATATAAACTAAAATAGATGTTAAAAAATTAGTTAATAATTCCCCACTCATTTTCTTTATCAACCCACCCGACCTCCAATTACTCTTTACAGAAAACTGTTATTTAATTAATTTAACCTAACTATAACTATTTATATCTGCCAAGGTTCTCCCATGACCTTAACAATCGCACCAAAATATAATTGAACTATCATATGTTGGTAAAGTTAATCTCTTTATCTTAGTTATACATGAATATTGATTAACATATCCCCTTTTTCAAGTGCTCGTGATGGGTTATTTTTTCAATAAACCCTCATATTGTACTAGTGATATCCTGGTGATCACTTTCTCCTTTACCAATTATTTACCAATTCCTTGAATATATATATACCCACACCATATTATTAAAATCATCTGGTGATTCTTTATGCCAATAATTTTTATTATGAATACACATTCTAATATCCACTTATATGTATTCCTCTAGTTTAATCTATATTTCATTGATTGGTGATTTCTATTTATGTATCCCACACTCTATAATTATGGTGTTAAAATTTTTTAAAGACATTTTTATGTTGTATGATCAATATGGAGAACCTATTAATGTAAATTATATGAATGTGACTAGTAGGTAGAAAATTATTCAATTCTAAAATGTGTTTTGTAATGCTTTTATCTAAAAAGATTTTATGTGTGGTGATTGGGAGGTTATCCAGTGACCAATATGTTATGGTGATTTTTTCCTTGACATACTTTTATGTTGTCATGTATTAGGTTATTTAAACATTCCTTTGTTTCCCTCATGTAAAAATCGTATATAATTTATTGATGTACATTTTTCTGATTAGGACCCCTTTTTGATCCATTTATATTCCTATTGACCCAAATGTGTTACTTTAATCATGTTATTCTAAATTATTTCCATAATATTTTATTACCTAAAACCTTTAATATATATATACCCATGTTTTTCCTTGATGTTTTAGAAAATCCATGGATTTCTGTGTCATGTTATTATGTTTTAAATTGAATATGATGTATTAATGTTTTATGATATATTTTCATGTAATAGAAATCCAAAATAGAATATGACTCATGTTATTTTAGGGTTATATTATGTCTACTATTATTTAAATTGTCATGAATGAAATTGTTATAAATATACAAGTCTTCAATGTTGTTATCTGATAAAAGAATTATTATTTACGGGGATAAGGATTACAAAAATCAAATTATTTTTTTGTGTGTACAAAACTATGAAAAAGACAAAATTGAATATATTTTAATATATTATAGATTATATGGATTCAATGAAAATGAATCATTTTCTATATATTATAGGAGATTGTTGATATGAAATATTTGTACATAGGTGTAGTAAACTAAAAAATGGATTAATGATTTGGACCCAATCGTCACCTTGTTCACAATAAAGATATATGATGAACAACTAGCTGGACACACACAAGGGATATACATTTCAAAATTAAAAAAAAATTATGAAATATTATGATGAAAACAAAAACTCCAATATGATATTATATTTTAAATTCAATTATAGCTAATATATATATTAGTTCTTATAAATTAATAGGATAATGAATATACTATTTAAGATATATCCCATTACTACTCATAATTTCCCAATAATTTGATTAATAATTTCAAAATACTCTTCCATAATATTCCATTTATCTTTATTAAATGGCTAGAAATAAAGGAAAACATGTCTGTAAAAAAAATTGACAGGAAATGTTATTATTATGCAAATGATATGAAAAACATTATGGGAAAATGAATTGGGAACATCATCCCAATACCTTATTTGTAAATTTTTTTGAATCATAACATTCATCATGAAGAGTGCCTTAATCCACCCAAGAATGAGAAAATTTCATTTATGACTATTATGTGATAGTGTCCACTATCCTTCAGTTGATATTTTTATACATTAATCATATGAAAATATATCAAATACATTTAAATGACCTTATTCTTCCTCCAATGTTTTGAAAATGAGATGTTTGTGCTAGATTATTACCTTATGGAAGAAAAAGTTGATCATTCATGGACATTGGTCTAAAATATGAACCCTGAGGTGGAGATTGATGCAGATGAGTGTAAGGAATTATATAATATGTAAGTCGATATATATTTTACTCACAAACTATAACATAAAATGAAGTAGTATTTCCAAATACTTAAGAAAATAGATGATAAACCCATTAGAGAAAAAAAGATAAATATATACTAATTTCATGATATTCCTCCACAATTTTCATAATACAATAATTTAATATTTATCGAATCATTGGTAGGATAAAGCAGAGTTTGTGAAACAATTTGAAAATTCAATATATTGATAGTCCTATGAAAATTTCCATATGTGACCACAAAATCAAAATATATATCAGGCATTATCTTGTGTATAGAAATATGAAGTTGATAAATTATTGTAAACTAGGTGATTTGATGTTGAAAACCATTGTATATAATAAGGTAAAAAATCCAACCTCTAAAAAGAGTCACAAAATAATCCTATAAATTACAGGAATGTTAATAAAGAATGATTTAGTATAGGTGTTAAAGCTGACCTGGAAAGCTATTTCCAATAGGAGAATATTATGAATGAAACTAATTTTCTAGTCAAAACTCATCTTATTTTGAAATGTTTTGACCATAATGGTCAAGGAAACAGTGTAAATCAATGCACTATGTAAGGGGAAATGGAGGATAACTGATGATGATATCCTTTAATTCCATGAATGAAAGGGGTATCTTAACCCACCAAAACTACTAATATGTACCAAATAACATTGTGTTGATCAATACATTATTTTTTTAATTCTTGGATAGTAAATTTAAATTTCATTTTTAATCTAGCTATTCATTAAAATAACTCATATTCAGTAGAAAATTCCCATCAGCACCTAAAAACATGGGAGTTGAGTTATTAGTATGTATGTATAATCTTTCAATTATTTCATATTAGTTATATTACTTATCCCCAATCTAAATTACTTAGATTAATTTCCTAGAAAAAAAATTTGATACTGAAATTAAAGTAATAAGATGTTATTTGTGGAATGGGTAAACATCCATCTTATAGATCCAACATAAATTTCCTAGACATGTAAATATGTCCTAATATTATAAATGACCCTATAGTTATTTACATGTGAAAGGAGACTGGTTTTATTTTTCCTAATGACTAGCACTCTATAACTTGTCTAAAATGGGGATGGTATGTAACCTGATGCACACATTCATGTATAATAGATGATGATATCTATCAGATGGGGTGTGATTAATATTGAGGGGAGTCTATACCCCCTCTTATTGAGTTACAATACCTCATTAAAATAAATAAATAACATAGTACATAATTAACTGAATAAAAATTGATAATTAATTAGGCATCTAAAATGTTGAAATGTCCAAAATGAGTAAATCACATTAATAAATGAATAATGTATTAATACGATGAATGCATCTAATTGATGTTCAAATGTTGTAAAAAATTACCTAATATGAAGACTCAAATATAAACTAAAACTTTTTTGATTGAAACCCATTTTTGGTCTTATCTCGATGTTCAAACGCATCCAACTAGCAATAAATCAACTACATGGTCCCTTGATCTTGTCCAGACATACATCGTAATAATCTACTCGAGTACTATACGACATCATGAATATGGTGAGAGTATGACATAGTGGGTTGACACCCCCATTTTTAATTTAATACAATCTATGTGTTATAATGTATTAAATATTGAGACAAACATTTTATTAATTTAATAAACACATATTTTATAAGAAATAATCCTACCTACTCTTTGTATGTTTTTAAACACCAAAGTCTAATCAAACATTATTTGAAACCATGTGAAGTATCTGTGTCTGTGGGTTGATCCACCTTCAAGTAGATGGGTCACCCAAAACGGTGCCTGATTCACTTCTCAATGAAGAATCCCACAATATATAATGAATACATATCGCATATACCCTTGGGATAACCCAAATCCCCTCCTCATGCATAATTAAAATCTCACCCTCATGAATCATGTGATTGTGCATCTAGAACTCTAGAATCTGACATAATCATATTATCTACCCTTGGAATCTAGTTCTAGTTCTCCCAACCCAATGGATATTCAAAAACATCTACCAATTGTTAATTTATCCAAACCAATAAGGATTCATATACATACAAACCCAAAATTCAAATTAGTTTCATATCATAAGATATTTATCACTTCCAAAACAAAAAATCTATAAATTTATGTAAGAAAATTCAAATGTCCAGTATTGAACATTTCCAATTTATCATCATAATAAATAACTGGGAATTTATAAAAAGTACTATCAGTTTAACCCATTAATTTCATTAACATAGAATCATAATTAACATTATTATTATATCCAACCCTTTTACTTAATAATTCAATATTAATGTCATTAATATGTTAATAAAACAATTTTTAAATGAGGACTCCACCACAAAAAATCATAAAATTTATTATTTTTTCCATCCTAATGTTATAAAAACACTAATAAAATAGATTACCAATTTTAATAGGGATTTAATGTCAAGATGAACAAGTCTCAATAAGGTTCATTGAAGGCACACAAATTTTGTGGTAGCAAGTCTGAGTCCCATTCCTTTAGACCAAAAGGGATTCATGGTATGGTTTATTATCACCAATTATATGTTCATTGGGTTTATTCATATTATTTTTTTACATTCTCAACATTTGATCATGATAAAATATATTCCATACACTATAATTTATTAAATAAGACTATAATGATTGGGTTTAGTATTCCCACCATCGATAAATAAAATATGGAGATAATAACCCATGATTATAGTAGAAAACGAGATATTACTTCTTATTAATGTGAACGAGTTTAACCATTAGAAACAAATTAAGAAACAAAATAAGAAATGAATGAAATACCATAAAAATCTAGGTCTGTATTTCTGAAATCCAATGCATACTTGCTTTATAATGGAGTTAGACTCCAAAATATTTTTTGTGGGATATTCATAACAAAGGCTGAAGTGCAGAGATAGTCCTTTGCCTAAGGAGGACGTGCATGGAGACGCTTCAGTCGAATACATTGGTTCATTGTGCATATTTATTGAATAATAGGGGACCTAGAAGATCTAAAATAGAGATAAGTGGTGAACATATGGTTACATGATGTTGGAGATGACTTTTTTGAAGTGTTGGGAATTTGAATTAAATGAAATAAATTTTTTCATAACATATTATAATTGTATGTTTCCCATTTCATTATTTTCACAAAAAAATTGTCACACCATTTAAATGAAAAATAATAAAAAACAACATGTGTTTTAATTTGGTTTTGTGACTTGAATTACACATTGTGAAAACTATTTTTGTGTCTTATCTAAAAGAGTAGAAGTGTGTCATTTATATACATGTAGTATAATTCATTCTTGACATGTCGACATGTAATGAGAAAATCTTTCATGAGATGTCTATAAATGCTGAAAAGTTTTTCTATGATGTTTATCATTTAGTGGATATAAATTATTTAAG
Source organism: Viscum album (assembly GCA_963277665.1). Classification (NCBI taxonomy): domain Eukaryota; kingdom Viridiplantae; phylum Streptophyta; class Magnoliopsida; order Santalales; family Viscaceae; genus Viscum; species Viscum album. The sequence continues at coordinate 70,014,752 of OY728128.1, forward strand.
ACCCTAATATAAATTTATAAGGTCTGCAGGAAAAAAATTCACATCATCAATTAGGTTCACAACATTAATTTGTTCAGTACCCATAATACAAAACATATTCTTGATGCAACCCTACAACACTTAACACATCCCATACAATGGATTAAAAAATTGTCTAAAATAAATGAAACCCATATTAAAATAGAGTTAAAAAAGCTTCAAAAGTGTCATAGCTAGAATAAGATATGATCTTAGAACCCCTCTTCCATATAATAACTCATCCCCATGATTCTATAAGAATCGTTGTGGGGTATCAATGAATATGTATAGAAACTATGCTCGCACTTCTGACTCCCTCTCACATGTCTCCTCTTGAGCACACCAATACTACCATAGTACTCGAAATAAATTCATGGTCTTCCGTTGGAGATTATTCTCGATGTTTTCTACATATATATCAAATATGCCTCAAAATAGGAATTAACATCCAACTCCACATAATCCACATATATGACATAAGAATTTTCATAATAGTACCTATGAAGCTACGAAAAATAAAACTCATCCTGCATATTTCTAAAACACTTTGTAAGGGGAAAATATTATTCCAATGGAAATACCCATTCCACAATCTCGAAAGGCACAAAAAACATTGGTTCTACATTCCCCTATTCACGGTTATCACATTTCCCGTGCCTAGTAGACACCATATGAAAATATCGATGAATAGCCTCAAACTATAGAGTTCATATCCAATGGTCAAATTATGATTCCCATTAGGATTGTGTCATCACCAAACAATTTACGATGAAATCAACTTTCTTGGGTGTCTCCTACATGAGGCAAAGTCTAACATTTTTTGTCTCTCCTTCCTCTAACCTAAAAATAAACACACATCATATCACTCCATAAAAAACCTCAAATTAGGAATTTTAATAAATTCTTAAAAGATGTTATTATTTTAAATCTCTATGAGGCACAATTTTTCGTCCCATGCACCACCGAAATCCACAACACATGCTCATAACACATCATTAAAAATATGAATAGAATAAATATATTTAGAATTATTTTTATGGTGGCAGGTCTACCTCTAATGAACCTATGATCCCAAAGCATTTAAGAGTCCTCTCCAAAAATTATAAGTGATATAATGATGATGATCATAAATAATTATCTCCAAAATAATATAAAAAAGAACTATCTCATTCACATTAACCCAAGACAGATCATCAACGGTGAAGATCCCACTGATAAGAAAAATGTGGGTGCTATTCATCAGTTGATCTATATTTACCCACAGAACATCATTATTAGGAGGTGACCTTGGTAATAATGTCACATAATTGATTATTACATAATCACACTACCATTTTGAAATACAAAGGGAATGTAATAGTCAAGTTGTCCTCTAATTCTCACCTTCACATTCAGACATGTGAAACATCATTCAATGAATACTAATATCTCTTTGCGCATCAATTGAGACAATTATATTCCATGGAGGTTAGGATAAGTCTTTTTTAATCCTAGATGTACCTCTCATATGGAGGAATTAAATTCACTCATCAGCATCTCTAGCTAAACCTTATAAAACCATACCCATACAAAAAAAATTAAGATATCATCACTATCACCTAGACACCACCTTACTGGTGGGCCCCAACATATAATCCTTATGTCATGTCTTATCACTCTAGATCAAATAACTACACTATCATGTTCTGTTCAACAAGCATGGGTATAATATATTTTAATTTTAGAGATTCTCACTCCTGGGACTCCTTAACATCAATATGCATATTCACAAATGGACCATATGCTTCCACTCATTTCAATATTCCTAAATTGCCTCTATCTACAAACCCTAACTCAATTTATAGGAAACAAAATTTCCCATTTCTATTTTGAAATGATGCCTAACATAATAAAATTAAGATACTCAACCCACCTTCTCAATAGAAGGTTTGGGTCTCATAGTTAAACGATATAATTGAGGATCTTGTGGTCTATGTACACCACATTCCTCTCACCCTAAAGTTATTATATCAAATATTTCAGGGAATTCACCACCATATCACACTACAAATCATGGTTGTTATAATTTCACTCATGATGTCTCAACTCTCTGGAGTCACAAGACACCAAATTATCCTTCTTTAATACAACTTCTCCTATTTTAACTACGGATGTATCCCTATACAATTTATTCACCATACCAAATGTAGGTAAGGTGATTCTTGTTACACAAGAAATTATAAAATTTAGCGATAACAATTATTATTCACAAGAATTTAACCAAACAAACTCTAACAATTTCATACATAGCCTACAAATTGGTGTTTCCAGATTGGAGGTTTTTTTATGATCCTACAATAAAATAATTGACCAACAAATGTCCAAATATAAAAGTCATTCTTGTGTCACGCCCTTGATACCATAATTGAAACCCTGTTCATGTCCTTGGTCAATCCAGTCTTTGATATAGCATTACTGAGATAGTCCACTTGATCAATCCGAAAATTGATTTCAGTTTGTTTTGTATAATTTCGGTGCTCTCAAAATGTACACAATAAGATGTCAAGATATTGGGAATGGTTATCAATAGAATAAGAGTACATAAATACGAGATCCACAAAAAAAACCACAAAACAATATAGTAATGGATGATTGATTAGACTCCTGATTTCCATTAATACATCATGAAAAATTGATTGATAGAATGAAATCACTACAAACTCAAATAGTCCATACCAAAATCGAAAGGTTGTGACTGGTATGTATGTTAATATAAATCTCAATTGAAGTTATTCTTACATCAATTTAATCACATTGAATTTCATAGAACCTCTCATTTTATCGAAGAGATATCAATATATGGGAGGGGATACTATTTGTTGACCAATATCGGGTTCAATCTCTAATAATACACACATGAATGATGCGTCACATAATCATTATTATAAGAAAGAAGAATAGAACCCCACAGATATATATTAGGACATCTAAAACCCTAGGATTATACATCTTCCAACTGAACACTCAACTAATTAAATCTTAAATGTGTCCTACTATATGGATGAATAGAAACATGCTCACCTCCAAGAACCATCTCAATTGGGAACTCAATCTCCTACTCGAGTTCTAATCTACAGAACGTATAAAAATACATCCAAACATGATACACCACTAGAAGAATTGCATCATATTTCATCCCACCATAATCTTTAAATGGCTAGATATTTGATCCATGTGGAAATTTAAATGACAATGAATTTGACTAGAACAAACATTCATATGATCTCACTCATCCTCGTAAGTGTAGTTACCTCGATCATGAGATAAAAAACATCATTTATACATTAATAGTTAATATGAGTATGGTATAAGGAGTAAAATCCATACAGTTAATCAAATTAAATATACTCATTTCCAACATAAAAATATACCAAAGGAAATTATTGACACCAATTTCAAGAGAACATGCCTTTTTGTGTTTTATACAATATGACTGCACTCCCAATGGTGTTTCAATTTTCATTACCCAATATATAACCTCCACATACTATCACTCTCTAACCCCAAATACATATTTATTTAATAAATTTAATGGTCTAAAATTTTTCTGATTAAGGTTCGATTTGATTCTACAGTTGATTTTTTGTATTTTAAGTCTATATCGTGAGTTTTTCCCTATGCACGGTTGGTGCACGAACTAGAGAACTATGTGGCCAAAACCTGCGGCCTTTATTGCATATAAAAGAAGAAAAAATTAAATTAAAATGAATTAAAATGATTTTAAAATAAAATGATCTTAAATAATAATGATAATATTAGTGATAATAATAATATTATTATTACGTTTATTAAGTTTATTATTATTATTATGTATATTATTATTTTTATTATTATATATAATTATTGTTGTTATGTTATTATTATTGATATAATTATTATTATTATAATTATTTATGTAGTTTTTATTTTTTATGTATTTATATTTATTCATTATTTTGAGGGAAACAGAAAGGGGGTTTGGGTATGCCCCATTCTCCCTCACCCTCCTCCTATGACCTATCCCCCCTCTATATGTAGCTAGATCCACCATCACTATAACGACCCATACTTTACATATATTTTTAGTACTTTAGAATTGAAGTACACTTATTTCAACATATATCAAAACCATGAAAGGACCATATAGGTATGGTGTCTTTAGAAACTGAGAAACATAAACAACTGGTTCATAAAGAGTCTACACTATCTCCTATTTATTTCATCATATCTATAGTCCCTTTTGGAATATCTTACTTAATAACCATCTTCCTGACCTGGGGAAAGAAAACATACAAAAGGGAGAGCTCAAATTCTCAGTAAGGGTAAACAAAAGAAATATCAATCACATCATATTCATAAGAACATAACATTTTGGAAATCTTACCCTGCAAAAGAGATCATAATTTCATGACATGGGATAAATCATGGTAGTGAAATGTAATCACAAAAATCATAACATAAAACATGATGCTTTTTGTAATACACACATAATCATAGAGAACCAATTCTTATTTGTCAAGACTCATTTCCAAGATTATCTTAGTGGACAAAGTCCATTTCTGAACCGAGTTCACTCCTCGTTTGAGTCCTGTTTCACTGAACTGGTTTAACCTGCCGTTCCAGCCATGTCTATCTCATGAGATATAAAATCTTTACCCAATGAATTGGAGGTTTATATAGGTCCCAACCATCTCATAATAATTTCATTCATATGTGTTCCACAAAATCATAAACCATACATCATAACATAACCAATGTAATAAAAATGGGAATTTAAACATTGTGACATCATAAAACAATTCACATAAGATAAAATAATTCATAAAAATAATTCCATCACAACATAATCAAATCAATGTAATAATAGGGATAGAAACATAACCCTATATTATCTTATATGGAAAATAATTTTGATAAAACACTTGAACTCCATTCTTGAGGAAAATATCCTTTCTACTTCAAAAACATTTTTCCTTTTATATCATGTCATACAATTTTAAACTAACCGAAGTTGATTAAAAATAAATTTGAAAACCTGTAAAGGAATCTTCTTGGAAATAATGTTTTAAAAATCCATTCATGCCGTATAAGTTCAAAAACATTCTTCTCATACTTTTTCCAGAAAATTCAAAAAAGTACCTCGTAACATAAAAAAAAATATAGATTCCTTACATACCATGTAGTAAAAGTCAAAAATGGGTAAGAAGGACTTTAAACATACATGAAAACACTTTTATAAAACATGGACATGGATTATTGAAATAACCCCAGTAAATACTTACGAATAAGCAATCTTGGATAAAAATGAGATTTGCAAATTTATCCTTTACCTTAGGTCTAATTTGCTTCATAAGTGTCCGAACCTCCTGTATAATTATTTAAATAATGTCATTGACTTATTCCAGAATCATACTCATTGTTATGATATCATATATGTTCATATTCTTATCTTCTTATTGGTAATATTTAATTGTTACTTGTTATTCGGGTGTTTGTTTCTTTTTGTTCTTATGCATGTTTTGTTGAATAAATTATTATTCTTCTTTTTTGGATATAGATAACTCATTTACAAAATGGTATTAGTGTAATATATATCATATTTATTCATTCAATTCATTTATATAATCATTATTCAATGAAGATCATGTAGAACGAGTCGCATCACATCGTGGAGAGGGTATTCCGTACGTACGCACGAGCGATGATATCATTCCCATGATCGTGAAATTGTAATGGAGTGTATGTATACAATTTCAGAATCAATATAATTTTACAGTAATAATTTATAGTTATTGTTTACACCATTATACCCATCCATGTAAGGTGGTGGTGGAAAATAGATTACACCACGGCGTAGAGACGGTATTCCGTACGTACACACTTGCGGTGATTTCGTTTTCCATAGGATGGATAGATGGTGAAATAGGGTTGTTTCATACTTATAATAACATATCATTATATGATTTATACTGATGTTTTAATTCACAATGAAACAACTAATGATGAATAAGTTGATGAAGAAATAAATTTGAAAGAATCGGTAACGGACATTACCTCTTCTATGAAGCGCTTCTTTGAGACCCCCTTTTAGGGCACTAAAATTGGTCTTTGATGAAGACCAGGACATCTAGGATGTTTCTAGGGAAGTGGAGAGGAGAAATCGTCAGGGGTTGGCCGAGCATGAAGGCTCAAAGTGGTGTGAGGAAGAGAGGGAGGAGGTTCCCTTTTATAAGGGAGGAGAGGGGCACCTTTGGAAAAACTAAAAATATTAATTTATTATAAAGTCATATTCGGTTTTAAGTAGCTCCGAATTGATTTATTTCGAAGCTAAGGTGGGGATGGGTCGAAATCCTCTCATCCAATAGAATTTAGACAAGTTTAGGTTCCTATTGTAACCTTATCATTTAGATTTAACTTTAATTTAAATAATTTCACTTTTACCGTGTCTTTTTGTGTTCATACACTATAAGGATGATAAACATACTATAACAAGCAAAAATAACCCCAAGTTGTTTATTATTAATATATATAAACTTATATAAGTAATTCGGCCTAACGGTATATTTTTAAGAATAAAATCACAATTAATAATATAATATTTGTTTTAAAAACTATTTTATGTCAATTTTGACACTATTTAGTAATTGATTTTTGTGAAAATCATAACAGAATTATTAGTTAGAAAAAAGTTAATTAAATCAATACTAACATGTCATATTAACATAAAAAATTATTTTAATTCATAAAAAGTCTTAAATTACATTTATTTGGGTATCAATTATGTCAATATTTCATTAATAAGATAATTACTGCATAATCTTTGTGTCATAAATAAATTAATTTATTTAATGTCTAAAAATTACAAATAAAATACCATTATGTAGGAAATCCTTTTATATTTCTAATGAATATTTATAGTCGAATTTATCTAATGTATAACCCTATATTGAAAATTATTTACTTATTAAACATTGATTTTAACTATTTTAACCCTTCCTTAAATAAATTAATAATAAATGTCCTAATCTAATCCAAGTGGGCCTAAATGGTCATATTTTATTCCTAAGGTTGTTTTTTGTCGAATTACACTTATCCAATAGAATTATGACTTGTGTTAGGGTAATAATAATAACATTTCTACCCTTAATTACCCTATTTACTTTTAACCATGGTAAATAAAAGTAAAAAGTTACTATTCACCAAAAATTATTGTCTTCTCATTGAACCACATTTTACATACTGACATCAACCATTTATCATGGATTTCTGAAATTCCACTCACAAAAGCGGTAAAATTATGTTTTATGTAAATTTGCAAATTCTCCTAGGAGGTGGGTAAAAGACGGTCAAACGTTTAATAAAATTTTTATATATCTAAAATTATTATAAAATTATTCCAATGAATTACATTGAACTTATATAGGTATTATGTATCAATTTTGATGTAAAATAAATTTAAATAAAATAAAGAATTATTTAAATTAAAATTCGGTTTTTAAATAGTAACCTAGTGTTTTCACTATTCATCGAAAATTGAATGTTTTCAGAAAAAAACCAAAATTTCACCCTCGGCTAATTTCGATATTCCGATTCCAAAAATGAAGTCAATTTTGAAAAATAAAATTTAAAAATTTGAAAAAGTTGGTATTACTATTCATAACGCCTAGTTTTAATAATATTTTAATAGCGTATCGTTGTTTAGTGAAACTCGGTATTGTGTACGACGCAAGATATCGAGGAAGGTCGCGATTGTGTGTAAAGAAAGCCAAGATAGTGTTGTTCATAGTGAAATATTCCATTGATTATTTATATAACATAAAAAACAAAATATTTATCATAAAAGTCTCGTGTGTTACATTCTACCCCCCTTAAAATGAATTTCGCCCTCGAAATCCGTCACTTTGTAACAAACAGATGAGGATACCTCTCCCTCATCATATCCTCAAGCTCCCATGTAGCTTCTTCTAATTGTTGGTTCCTCCATAAAATTTTCACCAAGCGAGTGGTCTTGTTCCATAGGACTTTTTCACTACGATCGAGAATCTCTCTCGGCTGTTCTTCGTAAGAAAGATCTTGTTCCAGCGGTACAATTTCCGAGCTGAGTACATGTGAAGGATCAGGTATGTACTTTATCAGGAGAGATACATGGAACACATCGTGAACTTGAGAGATATTTGGTGGAATCTCCAATCGGTAAGCTACCTTCCCAACATGATCCAGTATATTGAAAGTACCGTTATACCTAGGGATCAACTTTCCCTTCATTCCAAATCTCATTACTCTCTTCCAAGCAGATATTCGTAAGAACACTTTATCACCCACTTCAAACGCTAAGTATTTTCTTCGGTTGTCGGCATAACTTTTTTTTCCATTATGAGCTGCTCTTTTGTGTTGTTCAATAGATCGGACCTTTTCTGACATCTCATCAACAAGATCTGGTCCTAATAGCTTTTTTCCCCAACTTCATCCTAGCAAGTTGGAGTCATGCATTTCTTTCCATAGATAGATTTATAAGGAGCCATCTGAATACTGGAGTGAAAGCTATTATTATAAGAAAATTCCACCAAAGGTAGGTGTTGATACCAACCACCTTTGAAATCCATAGAGCAAGCTCTCAACACATCTTCTAGAGTTTGAATCATCCTCTCAGACGGACCATCTGTCTGAGGATTATAAGCAATGAAGAAACACAACTCTATATCTAGTGTATGCTGAAGACATCTCCAGAACTTTGTGGTAAACCTCGAATCCGGATTAGATATAATAAAAAGTGGTACTCCATGAAATCTTACCACTTCCTTTACATATATCCTAGCAAGCTGGTCCAGAAAGAAATCCTCTCTAATATTAATGAAGTATGTAGACTTTGTAAGATGATCAACTATGACCCAGATAGCATTATTGCCTTTGGATGTTTTAGGAAGTCCGGTGACAAAGTCCATAGTGATGTTTTCCCATTTCCATTCGGGTATGGGTAATGGTTGTAACATTCGCTTAGACTTCTGTCTCTCAGGATTAACTTGCTGACAAACCAAGCATCAAGAGACATATTCAACAACAACTCTTTTCAGGACATCCCACCAGAAGTACTCTTTCAGGTCTCTATACATCTTCGTGCTTCTAGGATGAATAGAGAATGATGAACTATGAGCCTTATCCAGAAGATCCTTCTTTAATTTGGGAATGGGAGGAACACAAACCCGATTCTTGAACTTTATTATCCCATCACAATCAAGGTTGAATTTATGAAAATTTCTCACCTTCTTTTGTAACTCTACATCTTATTTTTGTGCCTCTTTAATCTTCACATGTATAGATGGTTGAACATTCATTTGAGAAAGATATCATTTTTCCACTTCCATTATAATTTCAAGATCCATCCTTTTTAAATCCATAAATATTGGATATTTTGTGATCCTCATCATGGATAAACTGGCATGGTCTTGTCGACTTAATGCATCTGCCACCTTGTTTTCTTTCCCAGGGTGGTAATGGATTGAGCAGTCGTAATCCTTAATCAGCTCCAACCATATTTTTTGGCGCATATTCAACTCATTTTGTGGGAAAATATATATTAAACTTTTATGATCAGTATAAATATCACACCTTTCTCCATAAAGATAATGCCTCCAAATCTTAAATGCAAAGATTACCGCAGCTAACTCAAAATCATGAGTTGGGTAATTTTGCTCATTGATTTTCAACTATCGTGAGGCATAAGCTATCACCATATCATTTTGCAAGAGAACACACCACAATCCCTTCTTGGATGCATCACAGAAGATCACAAACCTTTCTCCACTACAAGGAACTGTGAGTACAGGTGCACTGGATAACCTACTTTTCATCTCCTCGAAATTCTCTTCACATTCCTCCATCCAAACAAACTTAACTCATTTCTGAGTCAACTTGGTGAGTGGTTTAGATAATCGTGATAAATCTTTCACAAAACGTCGATAATATCCAGCCAAACCAAGAAAACATCGGATCTCAGTTACTATTGTTGGTCTCGACCTTATTTTGATAACCTCTGATTTTGTTGGATCCACAGATATCCCCTCTTTTGAGATTATGTGACCCAAAAATGCAACTTTTTGAGCCAAAATTCACACTTGGTAAATTTGTCATAAAGCTTCTCCTTTCTGAGGGTCTTCAATATAATTCGCAAGTGATCATCATGTTCTTCCTTTCTCTTTGAATATACAAGAATATCGTCTATAAAGACTACCACAAACTGATCAAGATAGTCTCTAAAGACTATATTCATCAGATCCATGAAGATAACAGGGGCATTAGTTAGAAAAAATGGAATCACTATAAATTCATAGTGTCCATACCTTGTATGGAAAGTCGTCTTTGGTATATCCTCCCTTTTTAACCTTAATTGATAATACCATGAACGAAGATCAATCTTGGAAAAGTATTGAGCTCCGCATAGTTGGTAAAATAAGACATCAATGCACGGGAGAGGATATTTGTTCTTGACAATGATCTTGTTAAGTTCTCGACAATCAATACAGAGTCTCATTGATCCATCTTTCTTCTTAACAAATAGAACAAGTGCTCCCTAAGGTGACGCACTAGGGCGTATGAAACCTTTATCAAGATTATCTTGGAGTTACTTTTTAAATTCCTACAACTCAATTGGGGCCATTCTATAAGGTGTCTTTGAAATAGGTAAAGCACCTGGTACGAGTTCTATTGAAAACTCAACTTCTCGATTTGGTGGAAGACCTAGAAATTCCTCTGGAAAGAAATCGTAAAACTACTGTACAATGGGAATATTCTTTATCGTGAGTTTCTAACCAACCATTTGAGATAAATAACCTTCATTTAGTGGAATCAAGTCCCATAAGATGGAAGAAATTTCCACTGGAAGGTTATGTTCATCCTTGCATCGATAGACGATCATAGATTGATCTGGAATATGAAATGTGACATCCCTTCTTTGGCAATTGATATGAGCTCCATATAGATAAATCCAATCCATGCCAAGAATCACATCAAATTCCACTATAGGAAGGATGCCAGGATTTGCGGGAAGCGCTTTCCCACAAACTTCAATCAGAGAAGAATTATAAACTTTTGATGAGACTGTTATGCCATTAGGGGTTGTCAGAGCTAACTCAACATCTAATTTTTGAGGTAATACGGTGATACCCTTAGAAAATTCTATAGAAATAAAGGAGTGGGTGGATCTAGAATCAAATAAAACATTTTCTACTTTAGAGTGGATGGTATGTGTACCTTTCAACACTTCGTTATCGTACTCCGCATCGCTGATAGAAATTTCATGTGACTTTCCTTTGTCTTTAGCCTTAAGAGTTTGTTGACGTCGATCATCATCAACAACCCCTGGATTAGGGCATTGATTGGCATAATGCCCCATTCCCTTGCACTTGTAACATTGAAGTGTAGGAGGTGCACTCTGTGTAGCCTTTTCTTTGTTCGCATCACTAGACATCTTCTTCCAATAATTGCGGCATTTAAATTCCCGATGACCTTTCTTTCCACATTTGAAACATTTACTTGTCCCTTTAAGAAAACTCCTTCCATATTTCCTTCCACACTTTTATCATAAGGGAAAACTCATCTTTTTTTCAGTGTGCTATTTAGATTTTCCTTTGAATTCCATTTTCCTCTTCTTATCAAACCCATATGACTGATGGGTTACTCCAATATCCATCTCAACTTTGAGAGCACATTGAATGATTTCCTCGTAGCTATTGAAGTCCCTTGTGGATAATGCCCTTAGATGAATTGGTTTTAAGCCACTAAAGGATCAATCGATCTTACTCTCAGGTTGGATAATAATACCAGAAGCATACCTTTGAAGTCTTGTAAAATTTTCTTCATAGGTACCAACCGATTCATCATCCTTTTTCTTTAGTTCACGAAACTTATTCTCCCTCTTTGTTCTAAAAATACGAGGTAAGTACTTATTGAAAAATAATTTCTTGAACTCGTCCCATTCCATGGACTCAATTTCATCTCTTTCCCTTGTATTTTTGAAAAGATTCCACCATTGATCAACATCACCTTCCAAACGATACACTGCTATGATTACATTATCATGTTCAGAACATTGAAGAACTGAAAATATCTTTTTAGTAGTACTAATTCATTATTCAGCAACTAATGTATCAGTAGACCCGCTGAATGAAGGTGGACGTTGTATCGTGAAGGATTCAAAAGAATATGGCTCCTTCCTTTTCTCGTTTGGATGTCTTGCATGATTCATAGCTTGATAAAGTTGTGTGACCATGGATACAAGATTTTTCATTCCAGTTCCCATAACTTTTGGTTTCTCAAGGGGACAATCATTGCATTTCCCGTCACATTCCGCATTAACACGGTTCCTTTGGGTTCCATCCATTGACTAAAACCAAGAAGAATAGTGTGAGAAACACTAATTATAATAGGAAAACCACATAATCAAGAATAAAATTTCACACTTAAGGTCTTATCCTAGGTTATTCATTGCCATTTATAAAACACTAAGATTTTGTTCTATGATTAGACTTATCCTTATGTTTCTTATTAAGGCTTTCACATACTAGTTTCCAAAGGCTGACTATACCTTTCCTCTGATACCAACTATAACGACCCATACTTTACATACATTGTTAGTACTTTAGAATTGAAGTACACTTATTACAACATATATCAAAACCACGAAAGGACCGTATAGGTATAGTGTCTTTAGTAACTGGGAAACATAAACAAATGGTTAATAAAGCATCTACACTGTCTCCCATTTATTTCATCATATCTATAGTCACTTTTGGCATATATTACATAATAACCTTCTGCCTGACCTAGGGAATGAAAACATACAAAAGGGTGAGCTCAAATGCTCAGTATGGGTAAACAAAATAAATATCAATCACATCATATTTATAAGAACATATCATTTTGGAAATCTTACCATGCAAAAGAGATCATAATTTCATAACATGGGATAAATCATGGCAGTGAAATGTAATCACAACAATCATAAAGTAAAACATGAAGATTTTTGACATACACACATAATCATAGAGAATCATTTCTTATTAGTCAAGACTCATTTCCAAGACTATCTTAGTGGACAAAGTCAATTTCGGAACCGAGTTTACTCCTCGTTTCAGTCATGTTTCACTGAACGGGTTTAACCTACCATTCTAGCCTTGTCTATCTCATGAGATATAAAATCATTACCCAATGCATTGGAGGGAGATATAGGTCCCACCCATCTTATAATGATACCATTCTTATGTGTGCCACAAAATCATAAACCATACATCATAGCATAACCCATGTAATAAAAAAGGGAATCATAAACATTGTGACATCATAAAACAATTCATATAAGATAAAGGAATTCATAAAAATAATTCCATCACAACATCATCAAATAAATTTAATAATCGAGCTATAAACAGAACCCTATATTATCTTAGATAGAAAATAATTTTGATAAAACACTTGAACTCCATTCTTGAGGAAAATATCCTTTCTAATTCAAAAACATTTTTCGGTTCTTAACATGTCATAAAATTTTAAACTAAACGAAGTTGATTAAAAATAAACATGAAAACTTGTAATGGAATCTTCTTGGAAATAATTTATTTAAAATCCATTCATGCCGTATATGTTAAAAAACATTCTTCTCGTACTTTTGCCGGAAAAGTCAAAAAATTACCTCGTAACGTAAAAAAATAAAGATTCCTTTCATACCATGTAGTAAAAATAAAAAATGTGTAAAAATGACTTTAAACATACATGAAAACACTTTTATAAAACATGTACATGGATGATATAAATAACCATTGTAAATACTTATGAATAAGCAATCTCGGATAAAAATGAGATTTGCAAAATTATCCCTTACCTTAGATCTGATTTGCTTCGTAAGTGTCCGAACCTCCTGTATAATGATTTAAATAATGTCATTGACTTATTCCAGAATCATAATTATTGTTATGATATCATATATGGTCATATTATTAGCTTCTTATTAGTAATATTTCATTGTTACTTGTTATTCGGGTGTTTATTGCTTTTTGTTCTTATGCGTGTTTTGTCGAATAAATTCTTATTCTTCTTTTTGGGTTATAGATACCTCATTTCCATAATGGTATTACTGTAATATATATCATATTAATTCATTCAATTCATTTATATAATCATTATTCAATGAATATCATGTAGAACGAGTCACCTCACATCGTGGAGACGGTATTCCGTACGTACGCACGAGCGATGATATTGTTCCCATGATCGTGAAATTGTAATGGAGTGAATGTATACTATTTCATAATAAATATCACTTTAAAATATTAATTTATATTTATTATTTACACTATTATACCAATCCAAGTAAGGTGGTGGTGTATAATAGATTACACCACGGCGTGGAGACAGTATTCCGTACGTACGCACGCACGGTGATTTCGTTTTCCGTAGGATGGATAGATGGTGAAATAGGGTTGTTTCATACTTATAATAACATATCATTATATGAGTGATAATGATGTTATTAATTAAGAATTAACAACTAAATAAGAAGAAGTGGAAGAAGAAATAAAGTTGAAAGAATCGGTAACGGACATTGCCTCTTCTTTGAAGCGCGTCTTTGAGATATTCTTTTAGGGAACTAAAATTGGTCTTTGAAGAAGACCAGGACCTCAAGGATGTTTATAGGGAAGTGTAGAGGATAAATTTTAAAGGTTTGACCGAGCATGAAGGCTCAAATTGGTGTGAGGAAGAGAGGGATGAGGTGCCCTTTTATAAGGGAGGAGAGGGGCACCATTGGAAAAACTACAAATATTATTTTATTATAAAGTCATATTCGGTTTTAAATAGCTCCAAATTGATTTATATGGAAGATAAGGTCGGGATGGGTCTCAATAATCTCATCCAATATAATTTAGACAAGTTTTGGTTCCTATTTTAACATTATCATTTAGATTTAACTTTAAGTTAAATAATTTTACTTTTACTGTGTCTTTTTGTGTTCTTACACTATTAGGTTAATAAACTTACTATAATTAGCCAAACGAACCCCAAGTTGTTTTTTATTAATATATATAACCTTACCTAAGACATTTGGTAGAACCATAGATTTTTAGGAATAAAATAACAATTAATAATATAATATTTGTTTTAAAAACTATTTTATGACATTTTTGACACTATTTAGTAATTGATTTTTTTGAAAATCATAACAGAACGATTAGTTCGCAAAAAGTGAATTAAATCAATACTATCATGTCATATTAACATAGAAAATTATTTTAATTCATAATAAGTCTCAAATTAAATTTATTTGGGTATCAATTATGTCAATATTTCATTAATAAGATAATTACTACATCATCATTGTGTCATAAATAATTTAAATTATTTAATGTCTAAAAATTACAAATAAAATACCATTATGTAGGAAATATTTTTATCTTTAAAAATAATATTTATAGTCGAATTTATCTCATTTATAACCCTATATTAAAAATTATTTACTTATTAAACTTTGATTTTAACTATTTCAACCCTTCTTTAAATAAATTAATAATAAATGTCCTAATCTAATCCAAGTGCGCATAAATGGTCATATATTATTACTAAGGTTGTTTTTGGTCGAATTACACTTATAAAATAGAATTAGTACATGTGTTAGGGTAATAATAATTACATTTTTACCCTTAATTACTGTAATTACTTTTAACCGTGGTAAATAAAAGTAAAAAGTTACTTTTCACCAAAAATTATTTTCATCTCATTGAAAAACATTTTACTTACTGAAATCAACTTTGTCTCTCAGATTTTTGATATTCCACTTATAGAAGAGGTAAAATTAAGTTTTATGTAAATTTGCAAATTCTCCTACGAGATGGGTAAAAGACGGTCAAAAGTTCAATAAACTTTTTATATGTCTAAAATTATTATAAAATTACTCCAATGATTTACATTGAACTTATATATTTATTATGTATCAATTTTTACCAAAAATAAATTTAAATAAAATAAATAATTATTTAAATAAAAAGTCGGTTTTTAAATAGTAACCTATTGTTTTCACTATTCATCAAAAATTGAAAGTTTTCAGAAAAATACCAAAACATCACCCTAGGATAATTTCGATATTACAAATCCAAAAATGAAGTCAATTTTGAAAAATAAAATTTACAAAATTTCAAAAAGTGGGTATTACTATTCATAATGGCTAGTTTTAATAATATTTTAATAGCACAATGTTGTTTAGTGAAACTTGGTATTGCGTACGACACAAGCTATCGAGGAAGGTTGTGATTGCGTGTAAAGCAAGCCAAGATAGTGTTGTGTGTAGTGAAAGCTTCATTTGATGATCTATATAACATAAAAAACAAAATATTTCTCATAAAAGTCTCAGGTGTTACAATCACCCCATGCTCTCTCCCTCTTTTAGGAACCCCCATCTCTCTCCCTCACATCGGTGTTCCCTACTATCTACCTCTCATTGGTGCCCCATCTCACTCCCTCCATTCCCAAATTGGGACCCTCCTACGACATCCATTCTCTTTGTGTGACCCTCATCAGGCCATCTTTCATGGTTGAGACCTCCTCCTTGGTCATGTCACACTCTGTTGTGTGTCCCCCTACAACGCGACCTCCCTAAATCATGATGCACACCCATCCCAGCTTCCCCTTGTTGTGAATTACCCCACCCCCTTACCTTATCTCTTATGCAAAGCCTATTTCAAACCTAATTTATTGGGTTTCTTCATCTGATACATCACTGTAAGCATCCGTCCTACTTCCACATCCCTATTATGGCTATTTTTTGGTCTCCCCATTGACTTGGGAGGTACAAATGAAACTAAGGTTTGAAGGGTAATCATATAGGTATTTTCATGTAGTTTGGGTTTTGCAAGTGGTCCCCTGAACCCTATTATTATGTATTCTTTCAACATCTACTGAAGGTGAGGTGGGATGGGTTGTTTCAGTTTGCTACCCACATCTGAGGCAAGCTTTCTTACCCACTTTTTATTTTACATCCTCTAGATTAGAGATTTAATATGTTTAGTATTCCATGTTATTTTATTTGAGGTGTGTTGAACCTTTCCACTATGTTTTTATGATTCCAGGATATGTTGTATGAATATTTGTTCAACATTTGAGGGAATACATGAATATACATAGAGTATGTTGTTATATAAAAAATTTCAACCATGTACATATTCCCTCATGGAATGGGGAATAAGTTCCTTAGATTATTGATAATATATTTTTATATAGGTATGTACGGGCAAGTGAAGGTCAGTTGCGAGTGGTTGCTGCGAAATTTGTCAAGTGCTAAAGTGTCTCAGCTTGGTCTGCTCCATTGTTGATGTAGGTTCCATATGATCTCAACCTTAATTTTTAATTTTTAATTTATTTATTTCTTTATAAAAAATTAATTTATGTATAATTTATATTCATTGAGTTCCAGTTGCGGTCGATAGAAATTGTTATTTATTAATTTTTTAAAATTTAACCAGAATTGCAGTGTGTGTTATTCATATTGACACATGACATTCGCATTTATTAGAAGTATTAATGTATTTATATTTATAAATTTGTTTTAAAGGTTTAATATTTTACAAAAAATGGATTCATTAATGGTTTTTTAGTTTTTAATATGTATTTCCAGTGTGTTTCCTCGATTTAACCATATTTTCAAACTTTCTCTTAGATGAGTGGTACCTTGGTTGAGTATTGAGTTTTTGAATTGTTTTGGAACTCAAGGGTGTTGAGAAATAGAGTTTTCCTAAAATGTCAATTTTTTATCTGTTGTTGTGATTCTAGTTTTGCATCCCTATGTATATCACATTCATTCCTCATGGGTTTGACATAGAAATGATCATAAAATTCAAATGCCCATTTAGACTTGCATAATTTAAAACGGTTATTTTTATCTTCTTAAAAATGAAAATGGAAATATATTATATGTGTTCATGAAAGGGACAGGTTATGTGGCCCAATTGGCACTCCATTTAGTTTTGGGATAATGTTTGGTTTGAAAAATGTTAATGCTCGATTGGAAGCATAAAGTACTTTATGAAATGAGATGAATGTTTATGTGAATATGAAACATGGTTGTAAATATGTATAATTTTTAAATTAATGTATTGAATTCATAGGTTATGTAACATCGAGAGTGATGGTTACAAATCATCCCCGATTAGATGGGTTGGTACACCCTGGAATTGATGTCTTGCTAGGCATGCTATGTCACTGAATAAACTAGTTGAGAGTGGCTACCTGGTTATAGAAATATGTGTTTCCACATTCACCGATTGGTGGGTCTAAACTATGTACATCTAGGGATCTCAATATGTATGTTTAATAAATTACCATGGTATCAAATATGTATGGTCATATTTTTAATTTTGGGACTTTGGGTTATTTGATCTCATGTAATTTTTTTACAATGATTTTTCTATTGATAGACTAATTTTTGAAATAGTTATCATTCAAAATTACTCATTATAATGAATTATATGCCTTGGTAATTGATTTGGAAATAAACGGAATGAAAAAATAGATTTTATTAATATTTAAATCATGTGACTTGTTATGATAAATGTCTGGTAAACAACATTTTATATATCTTATATTCAAATATAAATTACTGTATCACACATTAGAGATGGGGAATAATACATGGTTTATCTTTGGATTTCATACTAAGCATCTCGATTCCCACAAATGATTTATGTTTTAAGGTTTAGGTTCTTCTAGTTTAGGATTGATCTTAGAGCATGCTTTGTTATGTGTTTGGTGGTGACATATGAGGTCACATGGAGGTACATACACCACTTTGTTTATTTCCCCTATGATTTATTATTCTTCTAATGTAGTTGTATTTTTTTTGTTTTTAGGGGAAAAATTGGTCCCAACTACTTAATATACATTCATGTAACAAGTAGCCAACTAGTGGGGTTTGGGAACACACATTGGGCATTGTTGTAGATCAGCTCGGGTGACCAGTTCAGGGTTGAACTAGGATGGTTAGTGACATCATGTTATTAGAGAAGGATTTGTTGTTTGTCATTTTAGGAATTTAGAGACAACATTACTGGGAATCATGAGTTTGATAAATGAAGAGAATCACAAACTCTTTCTCATTCGAGTCATCGAGTGGGTAGGGGTAGTCCAAGATTTGAGTTGTTGGTTTTTTATTGTGTTGATGGGGGATGTCCATGGGAATGATTTGGTGTTTCACTATAGCCATTCATAGAGTAGATACCCCTATGAGGAACACGGGTATGGTTTGATATGCTCATAGTGGTTGGTACTTTCATAGATCATATACCACTAAACCATGTAGCTCAATTAGGCATTACCACAGGTTCCCGACCTAGGATCATCGATTTGTGTGTTTTTTTAATGTTTTTGGATTGGGTGGCCATAAAATGGTTTTGGGATTCATTGGATTGTTCTATTTTGTTTTTTGAATTTTTTTTGGATTGATTTTTTTTGTTAATAAATGATACTATATTTTAAAAGAATTGATTTCAAAAATGAAGTCCTTCGGTGGTTTTGAGAATATAAGGGAACCGTTTAGGATTTTGAAATTTTTTATAAATGGGGGAGGGAGAATTTAGTTGGAAATGCTTGGTTTTGATGTCTAATGGGTATATTTGTCCCTTGTTGTTCCTTATGGATGTTTACATATGTCTGTGTAACAAAATTTCATGGTGGCATGTATGTGTTTCTAAAATAAGAAGAATTATGGATGGACACATATGTTAATTTCTGTTTCATTTGGAAATGGGGATGACCTTGTTTGTATAAAGTTAAAATGGTCTAATCTGTTTCTAACTGGTTTATTCATAGAACCAGAAACACCCAATGATTCTATATACATTTTCATCTACTTTCCAAAGGTTGGTGCTCATTATTTGTGGACTGATGAGGCTGAAAATTTTGCATACATCGAGAGGATGGGAAGTCAGGCTCATCACACCTTTTTGGGTGGATTTTTTGCATACTTAGGGACTCTCTTATAGATTTAGGTTATGTTTATGAATCCTTATTAATTCACTAAGCATGAAAATGAGTTTTTTTAGATTTAGAAATCGATGATTGATATGTATGAGAATTAGAGAATCTTTCATATTTATTTTAGGTTCTTCATCGATGGAGAATCATGCGTATATATTAGAGATACTTAGTCCATGATATCCTTGAGTATATTATATATAAATCTCTTGGTCATTATTATGACCATACCGGTTTTAAATCCACTCATTGGGGAAAATGAGGTTTATTATCATTCAAAAATACATGGATTATTTCAAATATGGGGTCGTACCTGCAGATGGGATACTTACATATCCTCGTTAAAAAGGAATCAGAACCCACAAAGTTCGATAAGAAGGATATAGTTTAACATCAATTGGGACAAAAAATAATTAATGAACGATGTGATTGATCCTTTTAAAGGATTCTTACGTACTTTAATTTTAATGCATAGATCAATGTCCACGTAGTTCGGGTGAAGAAATATGGGGCTTATTCATGGTTAATGTTCCAAAAAGATATTTCGTGGTTAATTTTACACTCTCAGCTCACGTGTTTCATGCTTCGTGTAAGAAACAAGAGGTATTAATAAACCCAAATATTGTTCCTTGAAATATGCAGTCACGAGAAAAAATGTGGGCCATAAGTATGTATGACTGCCCAAGTAGATGATGACTAGTACATTGATAAGGAAAGAAGCCCAGGATTAGGGTCCATAAAGTGATTTGCACTATATAGAGATTTGGAGTTTTATCCTGCGGCTTAATCCTAAGGGGGTGCCCAAATTAAAGGGGGTTTATAACATGGTGCATATTAGTGAGAAGGCGGCCCAATGTTAATGTAAATTATGACTGGGGATTACTCTTAAGAAGGAGGCCCATGTTAAGGGGACTTAGGGCGTAGTCCTGAGTAGGATTCCATAATTAAAGGAATTATGATTTGGGATTATTCTTGAGAATGAGGCCGACACTAAAGGAACATGGGGATTACTCTTGAGGAGGATTCCCTAAATCCAAAGATCTTATCATCTTATTGGATGATGTTACATGGAGTAAATCACTAACCGTGGTGACATAAGTCATGTATCTCATGAGGTTTTAGGAGAGGTTATCACAAAATTCCTTTCATATAAGGAAGCCAACAAAGGAACAATGCCATAAATGGTTTTTCAAAGGGTTTAGAGGGATAATATCATGAATAGGAGAGGTGAATGGGAAAGAGGCACACAAATGAAGTTGCTACACAATTGTAGTTCATGTATGTCATTTGGAGTGCAATTCATGGACGTGAATGTGAACTTGCATGGCATGCGTTCACCTGGGTGATGAAGAATCTGTATTGTAATACTTGGGAGAGACATAACTCAATCCTTTAGTATTATCCTATGATATTTCCAAAAGGGCGGTGCACAAGTTTCATCGAAAGGGTTGGGAGTCGTGCAAGTATTTCCACATTTCAGGAGGTATGGATACTTAAGATCACAATTGTTGATGAATTATAAACACTTAGACCTTATACTACACCATCATGTCTTCCATTCTAGGTAAAAAGATACCTTAGAAGCTTTCAGAAGAGTGGATTTGAAGTCTTGGGTGACCAGATCTTGAATTTTGTCTTTTGAAAAATCCATCATCGAAATGGGGGTCGACATGGGCTATTTATAGGCCACCTTTCACCTTGTGTGAAAAAATAGGGCACACAACTGACATACGCTGCGCGCAAGTGTCATGCGTGCCTCCCTTTAAATAGTCTCCCTTTGCCATTCGTTGGACTCTATGACAGAATGGAGCACCAAAAAATTCCCCCCTCCAAGATGGATCTAAAAAGGAATGCGCTTCTGGCTCTGAGGTAATTCCAAAAAAATCAAGGGTCTATGGCACGCATGTTCAACGCGCAGATGCTAGGGTTCCCATGTATGGCGGGCATGTGGTCTATATCGCCTATATATATAGGCTCACTCCTGCGCAAACACACTCGACTTACAGCAACTTTAGCCCTCGTCGTCCAGGATCTTCTCTCTTTGGTGAATCATCTTTTTGTATTTTTCATGCATCTACAGAAAATATTATAATTTCGCACTATGAATAGGGTGGAAAAACTTGCGCGACCAGTATGACTTGTGCACCAAGATGGAACTTGCGTGACATAATGCATTTTCCATTTTTTTTATTTCCTTCTTCAAAATTTCACAAAACAAACAAACATAAAATATTATTGTTTGATCATTGTGAAGATTCAATGGATCCCATAAGGATTGGATCAGATGATGAGTTGGCTAGTAAGATAATAGATGTCATGATGAACGTCTTCGGCCATGACGATAATGTTATATGTGATAGTACTCTCCCGGATTTGGCATTGTATTTGAAAAAATATCATACCAATTTTCCACAGATCATCTACTTGCCTTTTTATGGCCATGGTAATATGCAAAGAGTCAATGTTCCAGAGGAAAATCATTTTATCCCTCATTCCTAGTTTCAATCCTACACCAACTTTTCTTCAGAAAATGTCTCTCTTACAGGATCATTTGTCAATACTGGGACAGTGGAGTAGGCATACCTAATGCATCCTAGCCTATCTGCTCCAGAACTAAAGCCTCACACACCTGAGCTGTAGCCACATTGTTATCCATCTAGTTTACAAAATTCACAGATGGACCAATCTACGAGGTGGAAGAAGAGTTGGTATGGATCTCCACCCACATCAGGACATATTCTATAAAAATTGGGGTACAATTTCCATGAAGTTCATTTCATCCATCTGTTCAGGCCTTTTTTGGAATTTATCCCTTCTCCCTCAATGCTTATGGTATCAAAATAAGGATGAGCATGTTCAAGGAGTTTCAATTTTTTCCTTATGAAAATCTACCAACAAGGCGATTTGTTCTTTATGGAACTACCAACATGGGGTTAATGGGAATATATGATGGCATGATGAGATGTTACACTATCCATGAGTATAGGCAAAGAAATTATATGTGAGGCCTATACACCATACATATTCGCATGTCAATTCAAGTGTCTACAACAAATTACTATATACCCTCTGGTGCGTGTCAGGCTAGAGAAGCATCTGATGGTATCTCGTCAACTATGGCTGATGACATCTATGGAGAAGACTGGGGTGGTATTTGATCTACCTGCTGTTGAAGCGGCAAGTCAATTGACAACAAGGTATGCTGAGAGCTGGGTAACATCATACCCTGAAGGGGCACTAAATCATCCGGTCCATCGGGTGGAGATAATGAAGAGAAACATTAGGAAAGAAACTCCTCATTTTGAAGGTGAATATTCCTCACCCGTATCGGATTGACCGGATTCCCTGGATGAGGATTATGAGGCTCGAAATGCGTCAAATAGGCCTCATGCCAGATATAATCCACCTTCCATAGTCTAGAGACCTAGTCCATCGACTCCTGGTGAGTTATATCATTGATGAAATTTAGTCACCATAATTTTAAAGAGGAAAAAGTTACATTTTCCTATCCTTTATTTGTGATTGCAGAAGATGTGAATAAGTTGATCACCCAGATTGCAGGACCCTCTTCATGGCCTTCTTGTGCACATTCTGAATATTTATGACCAGAGGCTGTCCGGACATGGCAGAGTTTATATTGTTATTTTAAAACCACCTCTATGAGCTTATGCAAAGGGCTTCATATCCCTGGAGTGGTGAATCTCCGGGCTTCCTCTGACATCAGTTTTAAGGAAACCCCCAATTAATTGTGGGATTACATCAAAGAACTAAATATGATCATATATTCCACCAATGAGTACGTTCCTGTCACCAAGAGGGTCATGGAAATGATGGACAGTGGTACCACTGAGGGGATTGGACCTTCATTAGATAAAGAGTGGTGTGATTACGTGGCTACTGAAGATGTAAGTTTCCTTTTTTTCTCATATTTCTATTTACGTTGAAATTTTAATTTAGTCAATGAATTATTATTCAAGGAAATAATATTCTTCATCCTATAGCTTGTAATGGAAAGAAACACTGATATCCCTTCGCCACGATATAGCCCGGGTGGCACCACTCTTGGAGCCCTTGAATCTCCTCGTGAGATGGCTGAAGTATCTCCAAGACAGCAAGCCATTGATGAGGAGTTAGAAATGATTTTATCGTCTCTGATACCTATTTTCATAGAAGATGATGCCAATCCACCCAAAAAGTCCAAGAAGAAAAGTCCTCAAAGAATGAAGACCACAACCAAATGCTTTTTTAGTAGTGGCAAGTATTTATTTTAGTCACGAATCTTAACTTATGAAAATGTTATCAAACTTCTTGGGATTTCAGGGGATTCTTAATTTTCCCCATTAATGGAAAGAACATACCATCATCGAAGTACAACCAAGTGTGCTGTAGAACGGCCGCAAGTTCCTGCTAAAACGGCTCTTCCAGAAGCAATACTGTAAGCAGATGAGCCGACGTCTATTCCCAACACCTCTCCTCTTTCTAATGCTAGGAGATAACAGACATATGGTAAATTAACAATACTTCATACAACCACAAATGAGACAACCACTGGCTTCCATTCTGTGATCTTATAGGTTCAACGCATGCACCACAAAATTTGAAAACCACTAAATCTTACCCCACAACATTCATTAAATAAGCTATATGGGGTCAAAGATTTCTAGATGAAAGTCAAGAAGAAGACATACGACTTTCTCCCAATAGTGAGACTGACCTGGTATCTGGGACATCATTGGATAAAATGATGAATCATGGCATGTCCTTTGAATAAATGTTAGAAAATGTTAAATTACAATGTGATTTAAAAGATTTTGGAGATCTAGTTGTTGAATCAACTGGATGTGAGTTTCATCATTTTTCTTGTTAATCTTCTCATGATTACACTTCTAACAATGTTTAGATAAAAAAATTTAAAGTTCCATCTAATGAAACAGTTGAATCAAAATTCATGAAAAGGGTGTCGACATCGATGTCAACCCTGTTATTGCAGAAACACTGGCTTAGGTGGAACATAACATGGTAGATCCTCCTGGAACCCATCTTGAAAATCATGTTGAAGCTAGGAATGATAGGGAGGAGTCTTCCCAAGTTTCTGATCTATGATTTGGTTTAAGATTATGATATTTGGGGATTACTTAACTGGCAACAAAAATCAATTAACATTTACTGTCCTTTAAAATTAACCATACTTTCAATTGACCTAATAGGTCTATCAACATCAATGGCTAGATTTGAAAGTGAAACCATAGCCTCAGCCCAAACAGTAATATAAAGTGAAGCAACCAGGGTTGGGGAAGTAGAATAACATGTTAATTCCTTAAGTGCATTAATACTAGACTATGTTCCTCCCTGTGATAGCAATGTCGAATCAGACCCAAAGGTGAAAAGGGAGCTCTAATTCTCAAATCGCAAGGCATGGAAAAATATATAGAAGATAATATATGAGGTGCCTCTTGAAGAGCTTCATTCTAAAATTCCAATACATTCATCCATGTTCATCATTCTGGTACATGGCAGTTTTGGATATCAAGAAATCTATGTCCTAGTGATAAAAGTCATTAGAAAGAGGGAGCAAGAGAAAAGGTGTCGTCGAGATCAGATCAGAGAATGAATGTTGACCTATATCAGGGAATTTCAGGTTGTAGTGTCTCGAGCTGAGGCTGATCATGCTGCACAACTGAAGGAGATGAAGCCAAAATCATGGAGACAATTGTCGAGCAGTTTCACCTTTAGCAAGAGCTTGATGCCGTTACTGGGGAGCACGACCATCTTCATTATTAATTGAAATATGTCTAAGTGGATTGTATAAAAGCCATCAAATATGCCATCAAGTACTTCTTCGAGCTGAAGAGAGTGAAGTTGGCTGAGTAAATGAACTTCAAGCGGCTACTGATGAAGAATGAGATGTTGTGAAAGAGATGAGAAATCATGTTGAAAGTCTTTTATAATTTCTAAAAAAAGAGAAGAGACTCCAGTCTGTGGATGTTCTTCTAATATTGTTCATCAATGAAAAAGAGTTCATCTTCAATCATCTATACCTCATTTTCTTAACAATTGCTTTTATTTTTACCTAAGCCAATGGGCCTATTAAACATAGTTTCATTTTTAATATATTTATATAAAAACCCCCATACATTATCTTTTAATGCTCAAAATTTCCTAAATTATAAAAAATGTATGTTTAGTTAGTTGAGACTTGCCTTTTGTTTAGAGTACCCTTTATAAGTCCCCAATTTAATGGGTTCCTTGTCTTTTGTTATTGGAAGTTTAACGTCATGCATGCTGAACCATAAAAATGATAATATTTATGGTTGATTGGATTTGAGAAAATGGATGATATTGACTCAATTCATGATAATTTGTCTGGAAACATGTTACCATATTCAAACATGGAGGGGGAAAATTGTAATGTGTGACTTGGGAAATTTTGAATATGAGGAATTAAATGAGAAATGTGCTAAAAGGCATTAGAGGAATACTTTTCTAAGAGTGATGTTACCACTAATTAACAAACCCATTATGGGGGATAAATTTTGCAAGTCCAACTTGGGATGTACTGCACAGTCAAATTGTAGTATCTTTTGGCTCACAAGTCTGTTATTTAGGAATGTTATGCAAGGCCACCTAAGGAAACATGTTGCAATGTTGGGAATCATAATTCTCAGAAATTTGACTTTCTATTACAAAAAGCTGAAAAAAGATTAATGGAGATTCAAATTTTCCAAATCATAAAATTTCCTTTATGGAGAAAGTTACTTGAATAAGGAGAGGATATTTCCAATCCGAATTGTCAAAGAATTGGAGGAATGTTACTTCTATGAAGGTCTAAACTAAATGTAGGAAAAAATGTTATCTGTGGTTTTTAATAATATGACTAAAACTGCATATGGAAACATTGTACGACATATGGTTATGTGGTAAAAGGTTATTTCACAATTCTTTGAAAATATGGAGAAGGAGAAAAATGTAAACCATATACTTGAATACTTTCAGATCATGAAAAATATTATGGAACATATATGTTAAGGATGGATATTTTTTTGCAGATCCCAATATATCGCCATTAAGACCAATAAGAATAAAAGAGGTCTCTCCTAATAATGAAGTTACCATTATTTAACAAACCCATTATAGAGTAAGAATTATGTAGGGTGATGTTAGGGATTTTAGTCGCTTTCCCCTATTGAATTAATTTCTTATTTTCCTAAGACAACTCCATAACGGAACACCCTAGGGTCGATCACAAGGATGCCGCTTATTCGCACTGTATTTTCAATTTTCACTTTTTATTTAACTAATATAAAACCAGTTTGTATAATATATATGGGGGATTATTATTATGAAAATTAAATCATTATGAAATATTAAATCTACATTAGAAATTAAAATACCAATGAATATCGATCTGGAAAGAACAGGCTAAAGGTAGCAGCGGTGGACAAAAGTTTTATCGTTGGACACTCCCTTAATCATTGTTTATGAATATATTTTAATTAAGTTATCCAATGTATACCTTAATACCTCAATGTATACACCTAAATTATCTAGATACCATATTGAAACCTCATTCATGGGTGTCGATCTTCTAATGAAAGTGTTTTGATTACCCGAAGTCCTCCGAGTAACCAAAACAGGTTAAACTCATCATGCTCCAAGGTGAGACGTCGCCAAATAAATTTAAACCATGAGGAAAACCACTTTAAATTCATTATTATATAATCATTCTTGAATTATTTATAAGAAAATGAAAACAGGAGAGAATAATACCTCCATCATTCAGGAAAACAAATTCCCGGATAGTTTAAAAGAAACTATTTTACAATGAAAGCACAAACTCAAAAGGGGAAATGTCTTCGGATCGTCACAGCCCACCACCACATGGAATTAGCCCTTCATGTCTTTATTACATCATTTAATACTCTTATACTCTTTATCTCTCAAGCCCACCCCCTTTGTGATGGATGGTGAGGTGATGAATGGAATGTCCTTGAGAGGTAAGAGCTCCTCTCCTTTTATAGGCTGGTTTCATCTTCACATTGTCGCATTTTAGTCCCATTAAATGGCCTATTAAAGTGTTTAACTCTTCATACATATAGTTCATAAATATTTTGGCCGTACACCATCCAAATTCCAGAATTATTGGATTCTTATTGAAGGAGTTATGATTTTTTATTGACGATCACTTTCTATGGATGAAGCTTCCTGGAAGCTTCCTTCAAAACGCTATCATTGAATGGACATCCTAACGGATTCCAAACGGCTTGAAATTCATTTTGGGGACACTTTTGGGAGGCCTATTTCAAATCCAAGTTTAATATAATAATTTGGTATCATTTAGGCCGAATTATGGTTCCATTACTATGGTGGGGTCCACACAGTCTCCTAGGCAAAATCTTTCACTTCATTGATTTTTACGGCCTCCAGAATATCGATTCAGCCCTTGGTCCTGAAGACAATTTTGAAGGAAATAAAAAAAGGGTTGAAACAAAATTATAATCACAATATATGGGAATATATTTTGTAATAAATGACCAAAATACCCCTTTTATAAAAATCTGTTAAAAATCCAGAATTAGGCCATTTTTGCATTTCGGTTCAAAATAACACAAAAACCTAAATATGTAATAATTTCAAATTAAAAAACACTATAGTGGGTTTATAAAAATTAAATTATAGTATAAAATATGTGAAAATATTAGCTTCATCAATCCCACACACTTAAACATTGAACTCCTAAGAAATTATCTTATATTCAAATCAAAATTCACACAACAATAAAAAACGAGAAAACAACCATGGTCTTATCAATATAGAATTTTATTATGTATCTTCTATGAAAAACAATTTCCTATAATTTTCATTCAAATAATTTAAATTTTTTCAACTTCATAAATCCATCCATGGCTCAATCACAACCTACCTCACATTGAATTTTATGTCACTCTTCACTCAAGAGAAATAAATTCTAGAGTGATGCTCACACATGGAAATTGCATGTATCACCATAGGATTGTGACAATTATCATTTTTCCATAGCGTGAAACATAAAAATGAATTCAATAATGAGTGATTTCATTAATGGTTCAAATGACTCTGTGGCTTAGGGTTTGTGGGTAAATGATTTAAAAGATCAAGGTTAAAAAGAGAAGGTTTGACTCTAAGGTACAATGCATGAATAAACAATTGAAACCCTAGAAAATTCATCACTCAATCCTGCTTGAGAATGTTAAAAAAACACCACCCCCATTTCCTTAACATGGTACATGAGGAAATAAATTATTTCAAGGTATTATATCTTCCAAATACTCCCCATTTTTTTTGTAAATCTCCAGAAAGGCATAACTTTATTTTCATTTTTTCTATTTTTTTAAGCTCCCGAAAGGCACAACTCTTATTTTATGTTTTATTAAGGAGTACTAAATGAAAAAAATGAAGCATAATGAAACTATGACTCATGAAAAATTATTTCATTGCCCAAAATGATGATGCATACCTCACAACACCAATTAATGAAACACAACCCAATGAACACACACGAAAGGACCTTCCCCCACACTCAAACTTGAAATATCCATGAAATAATACCAAGAGAATGGGTAGGTAAGGATAAATTATCTTGTAATATGGCTTAAAACTATAATTCAATTCATGGAATTTATTGGTTAATGAAGGATATATGTAAAGGTAGGTCTCATGATAATATGTGGCCATCCAAAGTAGTGCCTCAGTCATATTAAAAACATTAAATGATATCCAAATCTTCCAAAGAGAAAAAATCACAAATTCTGGTTCTCACACAAAATCCAAGTTTACATCAAGAAAGTGTGGGTATTAGAAATAATATGTCAAAGTGGTTTAGAATACCTCATTGGACAAGAAACATATTTTGAGTCAGTGTTTTAGGACCATGGATTTCAAAAATTGGTCAAACACATAAAAATGATTGAAATTACAATTAACGGAAAAAGGTTTTCACATCAGGAATCACTTAAATTCTTTTTTTTCAAAAATCATTTTGATTTTATCAAAATCAATTAATGTGTGAAATGTGATAAGAATTGACATTAGTGCCCAAGTTTCCTAAAAATGAAAAAAATTGAAAGCACACAAAAACAACTAAGCTGGTTGACACTCCACCAAACATAAATTTCACTACCTTTCATTTTACCTTGACAAAATATAAATAAGGGGAGAAAAACGAAATTGAAGGAAAGACACAACCTGAATTTATTTTTTTAGAAACACCATTGAGTTAAGATCCTAGTTGGCAACACTTATTTATACAATGTAATAAATAAATAAATGCATTAGAAAAATAAATAAATATAAATATAAAGGGGAAAGGGAAGGGATAATGCTTGCTTTGACCCCCAAGCGGGTGCTAGGTTTTTACTTCCCCTAATTAGGCAGTTGCAGCAGGTTAACTATAATCCGAAGGTGGATGGGGTGTCCTACTTAGAAACCATCAAAAATTATTTCTCTCGACATCCATCTATGGATTCCAGCAGTGAGAATCCCCATAAAAAAGAAAAAAGTCCCCAACCCGAAAAAGAGATCAAATAAAGAATTTGAGTTGTAGAGGGGGAGGGAAAAGGATGTAGGGGTGCATCCCGTTTTTTGTCACCTAGATGAGTGGTGTCCACCGGTGTTGAAAATAAAATAATAAGAAGTGTCATCTCTTCTGTTTCGAGTTCGTAAATTGGTTATTCAATGAGTACTTCTTTTGTACCATCATCCTCAAATGCACCAATGCACATCTCGAATGGATCATCCATTCTCTCCTAAATAAGAGAACCTTCTTCTCCTTCTTCATTCGGAGCCTACAGTAGTAGTGCTGAATCTACAAATTCAGAATAAGTGGTATTATATTTCAATTTAGTATTAATGAAATTTGAATGAAATGAATGCTCAGAATTTAAAACTCCCTTAGAAATTTCATCTTTATAACACTTTTTTCTCAAGAAAGGTAGTTGGGAACTCATTTGTTGGAGAGGGAGGTGGGTCCTCATTTTTTTCTTCAACCTTATCAACATATTAATTAAATGTAGGTGGAACAAGATTTTCATTCTCCTAGGCTTGTTTTTTTTCGATCCATCCACAAGACTTTAACAAACCCATTATGGGGGATAAATTATGCAAGTCCAACTTGGGATGTACTGCACAGTCAAATTGTAGTATCTTTTGGCTCACAAGTCTGTTATTTAGGAATGTTATGCAAGGCCACCTAAGGAAACATGTTGCAAAGTTGGGAATCATAATTCTCAGAAATTTGACTTTCTTTTACAAAAAGCTGAAAAAAGATTA
Organism: Viscum album; assembly: GCA_963277665.1. Classification (NCBI taxonomy): domain Eukaryota; kingdom Viridiplantae; phylum Streptophyta; class Magnoliopsida; order Santalales; family Viscaceae; genus Viscum; species Viscum album. Next base: position 70,046,099 of record OY728128.1, read on the forward strand.
ATGTAGATTCAAATTTTCCAAATCATAAAATTTCATTTATGGAGAAAGTTACTTGAATAAGGAGAGGATATTTCCAATCCAAATTGTCAAAGAATTGGAGGAATGTTACTTCTATGAAGGTCTAAACTAAATGTAGGAAAAAATGTTATCTGTGGTTTTTAATAATATGACTAAAACTGCATATGGAAACATTGTACGACATATGGTTATGTGGTAAAAGGTTATTTCACAATTCTTTGAAAATATGGAGAAGGAGAAAAATGTAAACCATATACTTGAATACTTTCAGATCATGAAAAATATTATGGACATATATGTTAAGGATGGAAGTTTTTTTGCAGATCCCAACATATCACCATTAAGACCAATAAGAATAAAAGAGGTCTCTCCTAATAATGAAGTTACCATTATTTAACAAACCCATTATAGATTAAGAATTATGTAGGGTGATGTTAGGGATTTTAGTTGCTTTCCCCTATTGAATTAATTTCTTATTTTCCTAAGACAACTCCATAACGGAACACCCTAGGGTCGATCACAAGGATGCCGCTTATTCGCACTGTATTTTCAATTTTCACTTTTCATTTAACTAATATCAAACCAGTTTATATAATATATATGGGGGATTATTATTATGAAAATTAAATCAAAATGAAATATTAAATCTACATTAGAAATTAAAATACCAATGAAAATCGATCTGGAAAGAACAGGCTAAAGGTAGCAGCGGTGGACAAAAGTTTTATCGTAGGACACTCCCTTAATCATTGTTTATGAATATATTTTAATTATGTTATCCAATGTATACCTTAATACCTCAATGTATAAACCTAAATTATCTAGATACCATATTGAAACCTCATTCATGGGTGTCGATCTTCTAATGAAAGTTTTTTGATTACCCGAAGTCCTCCGAGTAACCAAAACAGGTTAAACTCATCATGCTCCAAGGTGAGACGTCGCCACATAAATTTAAACCATGAGGAAAACCACTTTAAATTCATTATTATATAATCAATCTTGAATTATTTATTTGAAAATGAAAACAGGAGAGAATAATACCTCCTTCATTCAGGAAAACAAGTTCCCGGATAGTTTAAAAGAAACTATTTTACAATGAAAGCACAAACTCAAAAGGGGAAATGTCTTCGGATCGTCACAGCCCACCACCACATGGAATTAGCCCTTCATGTCTTTATTACATCATTTAATACTCTTATACTATTTATCTCTCATGCCCACCCCCTTTGTGATGGATGGTGAGGTGATGATTGGAATTTCCTTGAGAGGTAAGAGCTCCTCTCCTTTTATAGGCTGGTTTCATCTTCACATTGTCGCATTTTAGTCCCATTAAATGGCCTATTAAAGCGTTTAACTCTTCGTACATATTGTTCATAAATATTTTGGCCGTACACCATCCAAATTCCAGAATTATTGGATTCGTATTGAAGGCGTTATGATTTTTTATTGACGATCACTTTCTATGGATGAAGCTTCCTGGAAGCTTCCTTCAAAACGCTATCATTGAATGGACATCCTAACGGATTCCAAACAGCTTGAAATTCATTTTGGGGACAATTTTGGGAGGCCTATTTCAAATCAAAGTTTAATATAATAATTTGGTAGCATTTAGGCCGAATTATGGTTCCATTACTATGGTGGGGTCCACACAGTCTCCTCGGCAAAATAATTCACTTCATTGATTTTTACGGCCTCCAGAATATCGATTCAGCCCTTGGTCCTGAAGACAATTTTGAAGGAAATAAAAAAAGGGTTGAAACAAAATTATAATCAAAATATATGGGAATATATTTTTTAATAAATGACCAAAATACCCCTTTTATAAAAATCTGTTAAAAATCCAGAATTAGGCCATTTTGCATTTCAGTTCAAAATAACACAAAAACCTAAATATGTAATAATTTCAAATTAAAAAACAATATAGTGGGTTTATAAACATTAAATTATAGTATAAAATATGTGAAAATATTAGCTTCATCAATCCCACACACTTAAACATTGAACTCCTGAGAAATTATCTTACATTCAAATCAAAATTCACACAACAATCAAAAACGAGAAAACATCCATGGTCTTATCAATATAGAATTTCATTATGTATCTTCTATGAAAAACAATTTCCTATCATTTTCATTCCAATAATTTAAATTTTTTCAACTTCATAAAACCATCCATGGCTCAATCACAACCTACCTCACATTGAATTTTATGTCACTCTTCACTCAAGAGAAATAAATTCTAGAGTGATGCCCACACCTGGAAATTGCATGTATCACCATAGGATTGTGACAATTATCATTTTTCCATAGCGTGAAACTTAAAAATGAATTCAATCATGAGTGATTTCATTAATGGTTCAAATGACTCTGTGGCTTATGGTTTGTGGGTAAATGATTTAAAAGATCAAGGTTAGAAAGAGAAGGTTTGCCTCTAAGGTACAATGCATGAATAAACAATTGAAACCCTAGAAAATTCATCACTCAATCCGGCTTGAGAATGTTAAAAAAAACACCACCCCCATTTCCTTAACATGGTACATGAGGCAATAAATTATTTCAAGGTATTATATCTTCCAAATACTCCCCATTTTTTTTGTAAATCTCCAGAAAGGCATAACTTTATTTTCATTTTTTCTATTTTTTTAAGCTCCCGAAAGGCACAACTCTTATTTTATGTTTTATTAAGGAGTAATAAATGAAAAAAATGAAGCATAATGAAACTATGACTCATGAACAATTATTTCATTGCCCAAAATGATGATGCATACCTCACAACACCCATTAATGAAACACATCCCAATGAACACACATGAAAGGACCTTCCCCCACACTCAAACATGAAATATCCATGAAATAATACCAAGAGAATGGGTAGGTAAGGATAAATTATCTTGTAATATGGCTTAAAACTATAAGTCAATTCATGGAATTTATTGGTTAATGAAGGATATATGTAAAGGTAGGTCTCATGATAATATGTGGCCATCCAAAGTAGTGCCTCAGTCATATTAAAAACATTAAATGAAATCCAAATCTTCCAAAGAGAAAAAATCACAAATTCTGGTTCTCACACAAAATCCAAGTTTACCTCAAGAAAGCGTGGGTATTAGAAAGAATATGTCAAAGTGGTTTAGAATACCTCATAGGACAAGAAACATATTTTGAGTCAGTGTTTTAGGACCATGGATTTCAAAAATTGGTCAAACATATAAAAATGATTGAAATTACAATTAACGGAAAAAGGTTTTCACATCAGCAATCACTTAAATTCATTTTTTTCAAAAATCATTTTGATTTTATCAAAATCAATTAATGTGTGAAATGTGATAAGAATTGTCATTAGTGCCCAAGGTTCCTAAAAATGAAAAAAATTGAAAGCACACAAAAACAACTAAGCTGGTTGACACTCCACCAAACATAAATTTCACTACCTTTCATTTTACCTTGACAAAATATAAATAAGGGGAGAAAAACGAAATTGAAGGAAAGACACAACCTGAATTTATTTTTTTAGAAACACCATTGAGTTAAGATCCTAGTTGGCAACACTTATTTATACAATGTAATAAATAAATAAATGCATTAGAAAAATAAATAAATATAAATATAAAGGGGAAAGGGAAGGGATAATGCTTGCTTTGACCCCCAAGCGGGTGCTAGGTTTTTACTTCCCCTAATTAGGCAGTTGCAGCAGGTTAACTATAATCCGAAGGTGGATGGGGTGTCCTACTTAGAAACCATCAAAAATTATTTCTCTCGACATCCATCTATGGATGCCAGCAGTGAGAATCCCCATAAAAAAGAAAAATGTCCCCAACCCGAAAAAGAGATCAAATAAAGAATTTGAGTTGTAGAGGGGGAGGGAAAATGATATAGGGGTGCATCCCGTATTTTGTCACCTAGATGAGTGGTGTCCACTGGTGTTGAAAATAAAATAATAATAAGTGTCATCTCTTTTGTTTCGAGTTCGTAAATTGGTTATTCAATGAGTACTTCTTTTGTACCATCATCCTCAAATGCACCAATGCACATCTCGAATGGATCATCCATTCTCTCCTAAAAAGAGAACCTTCTTCTCCTTCTTCATTCAGAGCCTACAGTAGTAGTGCTGAATCTACAAATTCAGAATAAGGGGTATTATATTTCAATTTAGTATTAATGAAATTTGAATGAAATGAATGCTCAGAATTTAAAACTCCCTTAGAAATTTCATCTTTATAACACTTTTTTCTCAAGAAAGGTAGTTGGGAACTCATTTGTTGGAGAGGGAGGTGGGTCCTCATTTTTTTCTTCAACCTCATCAATATATTAATTAAATGTAGGTGGAACAAGATTTTCATTCTCCTAGGCTTGTTTTTTTTTCGATGCATCCACAACACTTTAATAAACCCATTATGGGGGATAAATTATGCAAGTCCAACTTGGGATGTACTGCACAGTCAAATTGTAGTATCTTTTGGCTCACAAGTCTGTTATTTAGGAATGTTATGCAAGGCCACCTAAGGAAACATGTTGCAAAGTTGGGAATCATAATTCTCAGAAATTTGACTTTCTATTACAAAAAGATGAAAAAATATTAATGGAGATTCAAATTTTCCAAATCATAAAATTTCCTTTATGGAGAATGTTACTTGAATAAGGAGAGGATATTTCCAATCCGAATTGTCAAAGAATTGGAGGAATGTTACTTCTATGAAGGTCTAAACTAAATGTAGGAAAAAATGTTATCTGTGGTTTTTAATAATATGACTAAAACTGCATATGGAAACATTGTACGACATATGGTTATGTGGTAAAAGGTTATTTCACAATTCTTTGAAAATATGGAGAAGGAGAAAAATGTAAACCATATACTTGAATACTTTCAGATCATGAAAAATATTATGGAACATATATGTTAAGGATGGAAGTTTTTTTGCAGATCCCAACATATCGCCATTATGACCAATAAGAATAAAAGAGGTCTCTCCTAATAATGAAGTTACCATTATTTAACAAACCCATTATAGAGTAAGAATTATGTAGGGTGATGTTAGGGATTTTAGTCGCTTTCCCCTATTGAATTAATTTCTTATTTTCCTAAGACAACTCCATAATGGAACACCCTAGGGTTGATCACAAGGATGCCGCTTATTCGCACTGTATTTTCAATTTTCACTTTTTATTTAACTAATATAAAACTAGTTTATATAATATATATGGGGGATTCTTATTATGAAAATTAAATCAAAATGAAATATTAAATCTACATTAGAAATTAAAATACCAATGAAAATCGATCTGGAAAGAACAGGCTAAAGGTAGCAGCGGTGGACAAAAGTTTTATCGTTGGACACTCCCTTAATCATTGTTTATGAATATATTTTAATTATGTTATCCAATGTATACCTTAATACCTCAATGTATACATCTAAATTATCTAGATACCATATTGAAACCTCATTCATGGGTGTCGATCTTCTAATGAAAGTGTTTTGATTACCCGAAGTCCTCCGAGTAACCAAAACATGTTAAACTCATCATGCTCCAAGGTGAGACGTCGCCACATAAATTTAAACCATGAGGAAAACCACGTTAAATTCATTATTATATAATCAATCTTGAATTATTTATATGAAAATGAAAATAGGAGAGAATAATACCTCCTTCATTCAGGAAAACAAGTTCCCGGATAGTTTAAAAGAAACTATTTTACAATGAAAGCACAAACTCAAAAGGGGAAATGTCTTCGGATCGTCACAGCCCACCACCACATGGAATTAGCCCTTCATGTCTTTATTACATCATTTAATACTATTATACTCTTTATCTCTCAAGCCCACCCCCTTTGTGATGGATGGTGAGGTGATGAATGGAATGTCCTTGAGAGGTAAGAGCTCCTCTCCTTTTATAGGCTGGTTTCATCTTCACATTGTCGCATTTTAGTCCCATTAAATGGCCTATTAAAGCGTTTAACTCTTCGTACATATTGTTCATAAATATTTTGGCCGTAAACCATCCAAATTCAAGAATTATTGGATTCGTATTGAAGGAGTTATGATTTATTATTGACGATCACTTTCTATGGATGAAGCTTCCTGGAAGCTTCCTTCAAAACGCTATCATTGAATGGACATCCTAACGGATTCCAAACGGCTTGAAATTCATTTTGGGGACACTTTTGGGAGGCCTATTTCAAATCCAAGTTTAATATAATAATTTGGTAGCATTTAGTCTGAATTATGGTTCCATTACTATGGTGGGGTCCACACAGTCTCCTAGGCAAAATCTTTCACTTCATTGATTTTTACGGCCTCCAGAATATCGATTCAGCCCTTGGTCCTGAAGACAATTTTGAAGGAAATAAAAAAAGGGTTGAAACAAAATTATAATCACAATATATGGGAATATATTTTGTAATAAAAGAACAAAATGCCCATTTTATAAAAATCTGTTAAAAATCCAGAATTAGGCCATTTTTGCATTTCGGTTCAAAATAACACAAAAACCTAAATATGTAATAATTTCCAATTAAAAAACACTATAGTGGGTTTATAAAAATTAAATTATAGTATAAAATATGTGAAAATATTAGCTTCATCAATCCCACACACTTAAACATTGAACTCCTGAAAAATTATCTTACATTCAAATCAAAATTCACACAACAATCAAAAACGAGAAAACATCCATGGTCTTATCAATATAGAATTTCATTATGTATCTTCTATGAAAAACAATTTCCTATCATTTTCATTCCAATAATTTAAATTTTTTCAACTTCATAAAACCATCCATGGCTCAATCAAAACCTACCTCACATTGAATTTTATGTCACTCTTCACTCAAGAGAAATAAATTCTACAGTGATGCTCACACATGGAAATTGCATGTATCACCATAGGATTGTGACAATTATCATTTTTCCATAGCGTGAAACTTAAAAATGAATTCAATCATGAGTGATTTCATTAATGGTTCAAATGACTCTGTGTCTTAGGGTTTGTGGGTAAATGATTTAAAAGATCATGGTTAGAAAGAGAAGGTTTGCCTCTAAGGTACAATGCATGAATAAACAATTGAAACCCTAGAAAATTCATCACTCAATCCTGCTTGAGAATGTTAAAAAAAAGACCACCCCCATTTCCTTAACATGGTACATGAGGCAATAAATTATTTCAAGGTATTATATCTTCCAAATACTGCCCATTTTTTTTGTAAATCTCCAGAAAGGCATAACTTTATTTTCATTTTTTCTATTTTTTTAAGCTCCTGAAAGGCACAACTCTTATTTTATGTTTTATTAAGGAGTACTAAATGAAAAAATGAAGCATAATGAAACTATGACTCATGAACAATTATTTCATTTCCCCAAAATGATGATGCATACCTCACAACACCCATTAATGAAACACATCCCAATGAACACACACGAAAGGACCTTCCCCCACACTCAAACTTGAAATATCCATGAAATAATACCAAGAGAATGGGTAGGTAAGGATAAATTATCTTGTAATATGGCTTAAAACTATAAGTCAATTCATGGAATTTATTGGTTAATGAAGGATATATGTAAATTTAGGTCTCATGATAATATGTGGCCATCCAAAGTAGTGCCTCAGTCATATTAAAAACATTAAATGAAATCCAAATCTTCCAAAGAGAAAAAATCACAAATTCTGGTTCTCACACAAAATCCAAGTTTACCTCAAGAAAGTGTGGGTATTATAAAGAATATGTCAAAGTGGTTTAGAATACCTCATAGTACAAGAAACATTTTTTGAGTCAGTGTTTTAGGACCATGGATTTCAAAAATTGGTCAAACAGATAAAAATGATTGAAATTACAATTAACGGAAAATGGTTTTCACATCAGCAATCACTTAAATTCTTTTTTTTCAAAAATCATTTTGATTTTATCAAAATCAATTAATGTGTGAAATGTGATAAGAATTGTCAGTAGTGCCCAAGGTTCCTAAAAATGAAAAAAATTGAAAGCACACAAAAACAACTAAGCTGGTTGACACTCCACCAAACATAAATTTCACTACCTTTCATTTTACCTTGACAAAATATAAATAAGGGGAGATAAACTAAATTGAAGGAAAGACACAACCTGAATTTATTTTTTTAGAAACACCATTGAGTTAAGATCCTAGGTGGCAACACTTATTTATACAATGTAATAAATAAATAAATGCATTAGAAAAATAAATAAATATAAATGTAAAGGGGAAAGGGAAGGGATAATGCTTGCTTTGACCCGCAAGCGGGTGCTAGGTTTTTACTTCCCCTAATTAGGCAGTTGCAGCAGGTTAACTCTAATCCGAAGGTGGATGGGGTGTCCTACTTAGAAACCATCAAAAATTATTTCTCTCAACATCCATCTATGGATGCCAGCAGTGAGAATCCCTATAAAAAAGAAAAAAGTCCCCAACCCGAAAAAGAGATCAAATAAAGAATTTGAGTTGTAGAGGGGGAGGGAAAAGGATGTAGGGGTGCATCCCGTTTTTTGTCACCTATATGAGTGGTGTCCACCGGTGTTGAAAATAAAATAATAAGAATTGTCATCTCTTCTGTTTCGAGTTCGTAAATTGGTTATTCAATGAGTACTTCTTTTGTACCATCATCCTCAAATGCACCAATGCACATCTCGAATGGATCATCCATTCTCTCCTAAATAAGAGAACCTTCTTCTCCTTCTTCATTCAGAGCCTACAGTAGTAGTGCTGAATCTACAAATTCAGAATAATGGGTATTATATTTCAATTTAGTATTAATGAAATTTGAATGAAATGAATGCTCAGAATTTAAAACTCCCTTAGAAATTTCATCTTTATAACACTTTTTTCTCAATAAAGGTAGTTGGGAACTCATTTGTTGGAGAGGGAGGTGGGTCCTCATTTTTTTCTTCAACCTCATCAACATATTAATTAAATGTAGGTGGAACAAGATTTTCATTCTCCTAGGCTTGTTTTTTTTCGATCCATCCACAAGACTTTAACATCATCAACTTGGGTAGCCAGCGATGCTATCATCTGGCTTGATTTTTCCATCTTTCTTCAATTTCTTGAATTATCAAGGAATTTTTATTCAATTGATATTAATTTTCTTCAAATTGTTGTGAATTTTCAATAATTTGAATATTAAATGTATGTTCCCTTCTTTTCTCACCATAAAAGTGTTCCACATGCAAATAATTATAACAATTTCCATAAAAATCCATATTGGCTGATGAAATTAATGATATGAAACAAAGGTTTTTTTTAATTTTTTTAATGAAAAATAGTATGTGTAAGAACTTAGCCTCCCTAGAAATAACACCAAATTGATGTTAGGGATTTCAGTCACTTTTCCCAATTCAATTAATTTCTTATTTTCTTAATATTGTACCATAATGGTACACCATATGGTCGATCACAAGTAGGCGGCTTATACACACTGTATTTTCAATTGTCACTTATTATTTAACTAATATAAAACTAGTTTATATAATATATTTGGGGAGATGTTTATTATGAAAATAAAATTAAAATGATATATTAAATCTACATTAGAAATTAAAATATCAAATAAATTCGAGCTGGATGAACAAGCTAAAGGTAGCAGCGGTGGACAAACATTGATCGTTGGACACTCCCTTTATCATTGATTATGAATACATTTTAATTAAATTATGCAATGTATACCTTAAAACCACAAGGTATACACCTATATTATCAAGATACCAAAATGAAACCTCATACATGGGTGCCTATCTTCCAATGAAAGTGATCTGATTACCCGAATACCCCCGAGTAACAAAAACAGGTTGAACTCATCATGCTCAAAGGCGAGACCTCGCCAAAGAAATTTAAACCAAGAGGAAAACCACTTTAAATTCATTAGAATATAAGAAATCTATAATAATTTATAAGAAATTGAAAACATCAGATAAAAAGGCCTCCATCATTCATTCAAACAAGTTCCAGGATAGTTTAAAAGAAAATATTTTACAATGAATGCATAAACTCAAAAAGAGAAATGTCTTCGAATCGTTGCAGCCCAACACCGCTTGGAGTAAGCCCTTCATGTCTTGATTAAATCATGTAATACTACTATAATAGTTATCTCTCAAACCCACTGACTTTGTGATGGATTGTGAGGTGATGAATGGAATGTCCTTGAGAGGTAGGAGCTCCTCTCCTTTTATAGGCAGATTTCATCATCAACATGTTGTCACGTTTTCTAGACATTATATGGTAGATGCACGCATGATAATATTCATAAATATTGTTCATAAATATGTAGTTAGTTCACCATCAAAATTTAAGATTTATTGTACGTGTATTGAAGGTGTTATGAATTTTTTATGGATGATCACTTTCTCTGGATGATGCTTTTTGGAAGCTTCCTTCAAAACGCTATCATTGAATGGACATACTAGTGGATGCCAAACGGCTTGAAATTCATTTTGTGGGTGCGTATTGGATGCCTCATTAAAATAAAAGTGGAATATAATCATTTTAAGGTGTTTAGGTCGAATTATGGTTCCATTACTATGGTGGGGTCCACACAGTCCGCCCGACAAAATCTTTTACTTCATTGATTTTTTAAGGCCTCTAGAATATCGATTCATCCCATGGTCCTGAAGACAAAGATGGTGGAAATAAAATATGGGTTCAAAAAAAATTTGAATCACAAAATTTTGAAATATATTTTATAATAAATGACCTAAATACCCATGTGATAAAAATCTGTTTAAAATCTAGAATTTGGCCGTTTTTTGCATTTAGGTTCAAAATAACACAAAAACCTAAATATGTAACAGTTTCCCATTAAATAAAACTTTGGTGGGTTTATAAACATTAAATTATAGTATAAAATATTTGAAAATATTAGCTTCATCACAGGGCCTACTGGGGCATAAGCTGCATAGTCAAATAGTATCATCATTAGGCTTAGAAGTCCATTGTGTAGACAACTTAGGCAAGGCCACCTAATGGCACGTGCTGCATAGCCAGGCAAACGAACTCTCAGGTATCAGACATTTTTTGACTAGAAGTCAAGAAAATAGTTATGGAAACCATGACAATTATTTGTAAAATGTTGTGGTGGGGTCCTGAATTGAGATTCTAGATGTCAGTATTTATCTAATTTGGTTGATAATCAAGCCACATGTATTACATGAAATAAATTTTAACATCATGCAGGAAGACAGCATGGAAGATATTAGTATAGGGTCATAGAGCTCGGACTATAGTGAGGGATACACATCGTGCATTTTTTATAAACCTGATGTGAATACAATCCAGGGTGTTCTATATCACACCATGTGCTCCTAGGGGGGACTTTTCAGCCAAGGGACAGAATGTGGAGTTTGGGGGTTATGACCAATGGCTCAGGTCTGGACTCAGGGAATGACTGATTGTTCCTATATATCCCATAAGCATGTGAATCAAGTATCATGTTGTTCTTGAAATACACTTTTAACAAATTTTGTTCGTATATATAAGGGGTAAAGAAGAATTTATTGCAATTATTGTTGGACACATGATTAAAGACTTGGGTCTGACTACGTATCTCATAAAGATGAGAATCAAGCCACACATAGTTATTGAAACATGACATGTTTAGAGACCATGTCAATGATGATTCCTCTCGATTGAAGGTATTAGGGATTATTGTAGTTTATTTTCATACATGAAAAAATAGAAAATAGTTTATGGTCATATTCATGGACCATCTCTATGCAGTTTTATGTCTTGCATCAATGAAAATGGGGGACTATGTAGTTTAACTTCAAATAGCTAGGAAAATTGGATGTACCCTATTTAACGTCATGTAGGATGAAAGTGATCCGATATGAATAAGGTGGTTGATGAGGGCTTTACGTATCAACATCTATTGGGAAGGAGTTGAATCAATGTGATGAAAGTGGTTTCAGTCTTGAACCTCTTAAGGTTGCCTACGTACCTGGACTAGGAGGTAAGGATCAAAGATAACGTAGTTCAATATAGAGGGATTTAGTGATTGGGGTGTACTTGAGGAAAATGACCTGAAGATGATGTTGGGACATAAGGGTGGTTAGCATCCCAGAGAAGAGGTCATGGTAGAATCTTACTCTACGCTCACGCGAGTCATGCTCGGTGTGAGAAACAAGAGGCAGCAGCAGACCTGACAATCATGTCATGAAATTTGATACCACGAAGGATGGTATGGGGCTTATTCATGGTTAGATTAATTTGGAACACATGGAAGTAGAGATTAAGAGACAATTGCGCATGCATCAATCACATTTTAATGTCACGTTTCACAGACATGGGGTGGATAGTAGTTTAACATCATACAGCATGAACGATGCACAATTTAATGTCATGTTGGACGATAGAGGGGACACAGTTTTACATCATGTTGGACGATAGAGGGGGATATGATGTTTAATGACCTACAACAAGAAAAATGGATGTATTTTTGTTACACATAATACTTCTTAAATAATATTTCATTGGTTTGAGTTGTAATGAGTTCTCCATACATTGAGATTAAGGAATACACTCCATTGGATTAGGCCCTATGTATTGAGTAAGCTCCATCCCACTATGGATCTAGCTTTGGAGGCTTCTTTACCAATTTCAATGGGGTTCTTAGGACCAATACCAATTCTCCTTCATTGAATGAACAAAGATGTAAAGACCCGTAAAATTCAAGGGAAATTTTTTCTTAATTTTCTTTAGAATTTTACAAGAGCGCGGTTTCAGACGGCACCTGATTCCGAGGCCCGGAGTGCCCGGAATTAATTTCCGAAGTTTGGCTCGGGTACGTTCAGTGAACGAACGAGCGAGAATTCCTAACTTTTGATCCGGTGCTCGGAATTGAAATCCGAGGGCACTGATGAACTCGCAACGCCGATATTCTCTTAAAGAGACCTTTTCGGGAGTTGCGTTTGTTGCGGGTTGTAAGTTAAGTTTTGGGGTTTTCAGTTGAGTTAAATAAAATTTGTGTAAGACAAATTTTATTTTTAGTTTGTTTAAATCCTACCAAAGGGGGTTGGAAGTGGGACCCACACCCACTTAACCTCCCTTTGGAGGATTAAGTGTGGTGGGGTCCACACGAACCCCTAGACTTTTCATGTTCCCTTAACCCCCCTCTTAATTGACTTAAGTTACTTAATTAATTTTGGTGGTTAACTCTTTTGAATTTCAAACTTTTGAAATTCTTTTATGTTTTGTAATAATAAAATAAGATGTTATCTTATTTTATTATGGGTTGTTTGTTTGTCCCCTTGAGAGCTTTTTGAGAGCTTCCTCATCATCTTCAAGCTCTGACGAAGAACGAAGAACGCTCAAACTCCGACGAAGAACGACGCCTATCTTCTTCGTCCTCGGTGTCAACAAGAGGGAACGCCGCTTCCTCTTCGGACCTTCTTCGTCGGCATACGAAGATTCGACAACGACTCTTCCTCCGCGACACCGATATTTCACGACTACGTCAACGTGCGACTATCGAGGTAGATGTTCTTGAGTTCGTTGTTTTCTTTATATTTTGACATTCCTCAAGACTTGACGAGGAACGCTCTTTTTCCGACGAAGAACGTCGCACCTCCTTTTCTCATTCACCGTGTCAACGAAGGGGACGCCACCTCTTCTTCGGACAACCTTCGTCGGCATATGAAGATTCGCCAACGACGTATCTCTTCGGGCATATCTCTTCGTCAACGGATTTGATGAACGACGACCGCGACGCCCGACCTCCGCGACGCCGTCTTCCGCGGAACGTAGACGAATCTTCGAATCTTAAACCCGAGGTAGGGGTTGTTGATTTAATATTTAATTATTTCATTCTTGCCCGTGGTTCGTATGACTAACGTGAGGATGTTGATTCTTTTAAGTTGTGTAATTCTTTAACGTGGGGGGCCGGACCGTATGAACACGGCCGAACCCCCCCTCCATCGTTCATGTTTATTTTGCGGAAGAAAGTAATTAGCGTGGTGCTGTCGCACCACGCGGATGAACGTGCTTTTTTTTACGCGATGCCGTCGCGCTACGCCAAGGAAAAATCTTCAAGAACGCGACACCGTCGCGCCGCGTTGAAAGGATTCATGGCACGGCGAAAGGGGCGCGGTGCCGTCGCACCGCGCCGGGCGACGAACACCGCGGCCGGTTCCGGGCCGCGGCGGGACGAGAAGACCGCGGCCGGTTCCGGGCCGTGGCGGAAGAGAAGACCGGCGGCCGGGCCGCCGGCGTCGGAAGCCGAGGAGGGGACCGGAATTTCCGGTCCCGTTGGAGAAAACCGGCCGGCCAGCTGGCCGGCCTGATGTCTTTAAACCGGGGGAAATAATTCCCCCGGCCAGCACATAAAACCCCCCTCTTGAAGAGGGGGGGGGGGGGTTCCATGAAAGGGGGGCAGCAGCCCCCCGGTTTGACCCTCCAAAACCGGCCCCCACGTGGGGCCGTTTTGTTACCCAGGCGCGGCACAAAGGCCGCGCCACCTTGAAGAAGCGGGGGCTTAGCCCCCCACGTGCCACCCACGTGCGGCGCTAGGCGCCGCCGCCGCCCCGGGGGGGGGGGGGGGGGGGGGTGGGGGGGGGGGGGGGGTCGGGCCGGGTCGACCCGGACCCGGACCCCCCCCCCCGTTTCGAACCAGATTTGTTTTTTGGCCCATAACTTGAGCCTCGGACCTCCGATCGAAGAACCGTCTGCGGAAACGCGATCCTTGGATCGAGACGGTCGTTTCGGTATATCGCACTCAAGGTTTCGGTTTACTTTGAGTTCGTCCGGGTTGGTTCGTTCACGAAAACAACCGGGCCTTCGGAGCGGAAACGCTCATATCTTGAGCTACGGACGTCCGATTGACGTGTCGTCAGCCGCGTAGAGTTCCTCTTAGTGAGACGGATCTTTTGGCATACTCCGCCCGAGGTTTGGACGCAGTTGGAGTATGGTCGGGTTGGTTTAGCCTTAAAAACCAACCGGGCCCCGGAGACGAAAATGCCAATAACTCTCAGACCGGGCGTCCGATCGACGCGCCGTCTGTTGCGTTGAGTTCCTATTGACGATACGGAACTTTTGGATACATCAACTCTGGTCTTTGTGACAGTTGATGTATCAGCCTCTCGGCTCGTGGAGCGGACCCTCCGAACGAGTTTGTTGTGTGCGGGAACCCTAGTGCTGGCTGCGACTGTTCTACTGCTACGACTGCTACTGTGACTTCGACGACGACAGTACAGAGATCCTGTGTGGATTCGACTACGACGACTACAGAACTCAGCGATCCTACGTGGATCAGTGCTACAGGTCCTGTGTGGGCCCGATCCTGTGTGGGTCCTTGCGCTCAGCGGTTCTGTGTGAGCCAGTGCCTACAGGTTCTGTGTGAGCCCGATCCTGTGTGGGTCTTTGCGGGGGTTAGTTACCTATCGATCCTTCGTGGGTCCGACGACTTAGATGGATCAGTGATCATCTTTATCATCCTTGAAGAAGTATACCTGTGTGAGCTGAATCCTGTTGCTTTCCTGTGTGGATTGTGTTGTGCTATCCTGTGTGGATTATGTTTTACTTTCCTATGTGGAATACGTATACTTTCCTGCGTGGACTGAGTTGTACTTGGGCTCGGAGGTTGGAGCGTATTTGAATTGATGACTTAGGTATATGTATGGGCATATACCTAAGCAGTGTCGGTTGTTACTTCGTGATTGTACTTTTCTTCGTGGTTTATCCTTTGTGGATTTGAGAGACCTTCAGGGGTCTCGGGGTCCCTACTGAGTAGCTTATACTCACCCCTGCACGGGCTTTGCCCGCACTACGTTGTGTTGGTTGCAGACGACGGACAGCGTTGACCTTAGCTGAGGCTTGAAGAGCGGGACGGTACCCGGAGGTGGACCACTGGGCGGGACGTGCTCGGAGAGGACGGCGGGACCCGTGGAGCAGAGGAGCTATCTGTACCCACCCTTCAGGTGGGATTTCCAGTGGACAGCTCGGAGTAGCGGCTTTTACTTTTCAGTTGCTGTTTTTCCCTTTTTGAGTTGTACTTTACTTTCAGTTTGGGTTTGTATTCTGGCCCATTTACTTTTCCGCACTTTCAGTCGTAATCTGGTTGTTTAGTGTTTACTTTCTGCTTGTTTACTCTGTGGTGTGTGTTTACTTTTCAAAGGCAATGCCTTCCCTTTTTACCGGGATTTACGCCTTGGTGCTAGTCGCCAGCCCCTGGCCTATGGAAGACGGGCTTGGGGTAGTCACGGCACGGACCCCGAGGGCGGGTCGTGACAAATTGGTATCAGAGGAGTTCGGTTCTACCGCGAACTCTGATCTTTTCTATGTGAAGCAATAATGTTTAGCGTATTGAGTGTGGATATCAGTCCAGGGAGTCCAGTGTTGGTGCGGCGGCCGACGTATCCGTACACCAGGACCCTGACTTCTGATTTCCGACTTAATGCACGAAAACATTAATTGCGTGTGTGTTTCAAAGTTTTCTTTGTGATTACTTATAACAGCTCACCAGGTATACTGTTCTAACCGTGGCGCACCTGTTTCCTTTTCAGGATGGCCCCACGACGGCAGCCAGCTAGGGTTCCGAGAGTCGAGCGAGACGACAGCCCACCGAGCGACGAGGCCTCGGTGCAGGGCCCTTTTCCAGTAGTGGCACCGGCGGTAGCTTTACCCGCCGATCCCCCGAGGATTCCAGCAGCAGCCGCTGACGATGCACGTCGCCTCAGCGCACTGCATGAGTTTCAACGCCAGCGACCGCCCAGGTTTCGCGGGGAGACGGATCCTCAGGCAGCAGAGGACTGGCTGGAGGCAGTGGTTCGAGTGTTTAGGCTAGTGAGGACACCAGCAGACCTCATGGTGATCCTCGCTGCGATCCTACTACACGCAGTAGGACGATGGTGGAGCTTGATGCTCCAGGTTCACGATGAGGCATCCCTGCTCTGGACGGACTTCGAGAGCCTCTTCCGCTCTGAGTTCGTCCCGGCCACCCTCCGAGCGGTGCGCATCCAGGAGCTTCTACAGTTGCGGCAGGGCAGCATGACGGTCGCTCAGTACTCGGCGAGATTTACCGATCTCTCGCGCTACTCGACCGACATGGTACGAGACCCATTATTCCGGGCCCGGACCTTCGAGCAGGATTTGAGACACGAGATCAGGGCATCACTGATCTCCCTCAGCATACCGACTCAGACAGGAGTACTGGAGCGGGCCCTTCTGATCGAGAGCTTCCTTGCTGAGTCTACACCAGCACCGCGACCCACCGCAGGGCGGCACGTGGCAGAGTCTTCTGCAGCAGGCAGTCGACGGATGACTAAGGGATCCAGACAGACCAGACCTTCAGGCAGACGACCTCAAGGCACTGGCTCAGCAGTGCGGGGCACACAGCGCGGAGCCAGTCTTACAAGAGGCAGACAGTGCTACTCGTGCGGCGGGCAAGGCCACATGGCTCGCGACTGCCCGACCTGTCGTGCCGAGGAGCAGCAGACAGTTGATGGACCACCGAGGCAGAGGCAGAGGGTCGACCGTGGCGGTCCGTAGGGAGGAGGCGGACGAGGCAGAGGAGCTGGACGAGCAGCTGGTGGTGGCCGACGCTTTGAGGCTCTACCACCACCACCACCAGGAGGTCCACCCCGACCACAGGGAGCTGGCGGGCAGCGACAGGCACAGCTCCAGGCAGCAGAGGCCTACGACCACGGCGCACCCGAGATGATTCGAGGTACTATCTGTGTCTATTCCACCCTTGCTGCAGTTCTTATAGACACAGGAGCGAGTCATTTTTTCATAGCCGCTGCCCTTGTTCGGAGCTCGGAGATTCCGACAGAGCCGTTGGCTCGATCCTTACGGCTAGAGACTCCTACGGGAGCAGACTCGACGATTACGCACTGGTGCCGGCAGTGTGAGCTTACTCTAGGAGGCGAGAGCTTCGGCTGGGATCTTCTTGTAGCAGCGTTGAGGCCTTACGACGTCATCTTGGGCATGGATTGGCTGTCTACGGTCCATGCACAGATTGACTGTTTTAGGCGCAAGGTGAGATGTGTACGCACCGACGGGAGCAGGTTCACCTTCACCGGCGAGAAGGGAGCCTTAGCAGCACAGGATGGACTTCCGCGGAGGAGAGGACAGCCTATCACTCATCAGTTGGCTAGCCTTATCCTTGGAGCAGTTGACGTGCGGAGTCCTGGTTTTCCTGCAGTGGTGGATCAGTTTGCGGACGTTTTTCCCAACGACGTTCCAGGGATACCTCCTCGCAGAGAGGTAGACTTTTATATTGAATTGTACCCCGGGACATCCTCGATATCCACACCAGCATATCGGATGGCCCCTTCCGAGCTTCGAGTGCTACGGGTACAGTTGGAGGACTTTCAGGGCAAGGGGTTCATCCGACCTAGTGTTTCACCCTGGGCTTCCCCGATATTGTTCGCCAAGAAGGCGGACGGGAGCTTGCGACTTTGTGTTGACTATCGTCGCCTGAACCTGGTGACAGTGAGGAACAAGTATCCGCTACCGAGGATTGATGACCTCTTTGATCAGCTCAAGGGAGCACGGTGGTTCTCGAAGATAGACCTCAGGTCAGGCTATCATCAGCTCAGAGTCAGAGACGAGGATGTGCAGAAGACGACCTTAAAATGTCGGTATGGCCACTATGAGTTCTTGGTTATGCCTTTCGGTGTAACCAATGCTCCAGCAGTGTTCATGGCCCTCATGAACAGGATCTTTCAGCCATACCTCGATCGGTTTGTCGTGGTCTTCATCGACGACATCCTGATTTAATCTACGACAGAGGAGGAGCACGCCTATCACTTGCGAGTTGTTCTTGACACACTCCGAGAGCACCAGCTTTATGGTAATCTCTCGAAGTGCCAGTTCTGGATACGTGAGGTCCACTTTTTGGGACACGTTATCTCTGAGGCGGGAGTTGCAGTGGATCCCGCAAAGATTGAGGCTGTGTTAGCATGGGAGCCACCCAGGAGCGTGACTGAGGTTCGGAGTTTCTTGGGACTAGCTGGATACTATCGGAGATTTGTGCCAAACTTCTCCAGAGTTGCGGCATCACTCACAGCTTTGACGAAGAAGGGGAAACCCTTCGTGTGGTCAGGCAGATGTCAGCAGAGCTTTCAGGAGCTGAGACAGAGATTGACTAGCGCACCTATCTTGAGGTTGCCTGAGGAGGGAGTAGGGTACGTAGTCTACTGCGATGCATCAGGGACCGGACTCGGATGTGTTCTGATGCAGGAGCGGGCAGTGATCGCCTATGGATCACGACAGTTGAGGCCGCATGAGCAGAACTACGCTACCCATGACCTGGAGTTAGCAGCAGTGGTCTTCGCTCTGAAGACATGGCGACACTATCTGATGGGCGAGCGCTTTACAGTCTTTTCCGATCATCAGAGTCTCAGGTATATCTTCTCACAGAAGGACCTGAACCTGAGACAACGTCGATGGCTCGAGTTCCTCCAGGACTATGACTTTGAGATAGTCTATACTCCTGGGAAGGGGAACGTAGTAGCCAATGCCCTCAGCAGGAGGACGGGCATTCAGCTACTTGAGGAGGCGACGGAGTAGCTAGCCTCTTTGCAGATATCCTTCGTGGATAGGGATGGAGTAGCCTTTCTTCAGTCTCTCACAGTCACCCCTCCACTACTGCAGCGAGTCAGGGAGGCACAACGTGGGGACGCTGACTGTGAGACACGGCGTGCACAGATATCCTCGGGACAGGCACCTGATGGTTTCTCTCTTGGAGTAGAGCACGACATCCTTTTCAGAGGACGTACCATGATACATGTCACTCTGCGAGAGGAAGTACTGAGAGAGTTTCACACTTCTCCTTTGGCGGTACATCCTGGAGTGGCGAAGATGTACCAGGACCTCAGACGACAGCACTGGTGGCCGGGCATGAAGAAGGCTGTAGCAGAGTTCGTTTCTCGATGCCTTACCTGTCAGCAGGTGAAGGCAGAGCATCAGGTACCAGCAGGCTTGGTACAGCCCTTGGAGGTTCCGGAGTGGAAGTGGGACGACATATCTATGGACTTCGTGACTGGACTTCCACGCACATCCAGAGGTCACGACTCCATCTGGGTGATTGTTGACCGACTCACCATGTCGGCACACTTCTTACCGATCAGAGAGCAGGGCTCAGTAGAGAGCTTGGGACGTCTCTACGTTCAGGAGATTGTGCGGCTCCACGGTGTGCCATCATCTATCGTCTCCGATCGAGATGCCCGCTTTACTTCCCGGCTTTGGAAGGGGTTACAGGAAGTGTTCGGGACGCAGCTACGTCTTAGCACAGCTTTTCACCCTCAGACGGATGGTCAGACGGAGAGGACCATTCAGACACTCGAGGACATGCTCCGCGCATGTGTCCTCGACTTTGGTCGTAGCTGGGAGGAACACCTACCCTTGGTGGAGTTCGCTTACAACAACAGCTACCACTCCACCATCGGGATGGCACCGTACGAGGGGTTGTACGGCCGAGCATGTAGATCTCCTTTGTGCTGGACAGACCCTGGGGAGTCAGCACTGGTGGGACCAGAGATGGTCCAGGCCACGTCAGAGAAGGTCCAGGTCATCCAGGAGCGGATGAGGACAGCTCAGAGCCGGCAGAAGTCATATGCTGACAGGAGACGGAGGCCACTGGAGTTCGAGGATGGAGACCACGTCTTCTTGCAGGTCTCACCTCGACGTGGTATTCAGAGATTTGGCCGAGGCGGCAAGTTATCTCCGCGCATCATCGGACCCTTCCAGATTCTCAGCAGGATTGGCGAGGTGGCTTATCGCCTGGCTCTACCACCTCAGTTGCACCGGGTGCACGACGTCTTCCACGTATCTCAGCTGAGGAGATACGTGCACGACCCGACGCACATCATTGATCATGGGGAGCTTGACGTTGACGATGGGGCGACTTTTACGGAGGTCCCGGTGGAGATAGCGGATCGACAGGAGCGGGTCCTGCGTGGGCGATCGATTCCTCTTGTGTGCATCAGATGGAAACACGAGAATCTCCAGGAGAGCACATGGGAGCGGGAGGCTCAGATGCGTGCTCAGTACCCTCATTTGTTTCCCTAGTTTTTGTTGTATCATTACGGGGACGTAAAGCCCTGAGGTGGGAGTAATGTAAAGACCCGTAATATTCAAGGGAAATTTTTTCTTAATTTTCTTTAGAATTTTACAAGAGCGCGGTTTCAGACGGCACCTGATTCCGAGGCCCGGAGTGCCCGGAATTAATTTCCGAAGTTTGGCTCGGGTACGTTCAGTGAACGAACGAGCGGGAATTCCTAACTTTTGATCCGGTGCTCGGAATTGAAATCTGAGGGCACCGATGAACTCGCAACGCCGATATTCGCTTAAAGAGACCTTTTCGGGAGTTGCGTTTGTTGCAGGTTGTAAGTTAAGTTTTGGGGTTTTCAGTTGAGTTAAATAAAATTCGTGTAAGACAAATTTTATTTTTAGTTTGTTTAAATCCTACCAAAGGGGGTTGGAAGTGGGACCCACACCCACTTAACCACCCTTGGGAGGATTAAGTGTGGTGGGGTCCACACGAACCCCTAGACTTTTCAAGTTCCCTTAACCCCCCTCTTAATTGACTTAAGTTACTTAATTAATTTTGGGGGTTAACTCTTTTGAATTTCAAACTTTTGAAATTCTTTTATGTTTTGTAATAATAAAATAAGATGTTATCTTATTTTATTATGGGTTCTTTGTTTGTCCCCTTGAGAGCTTTTTGAGAGCTTCCTCTTCATCTTCAAGCTCTGACGAAGAACGAAGAACGCTCAAACTCCGACGAAGAACGACGCCTCTCTTCTTCGTCCTCGGTGTCAACAAGAGGGAACATCGCTTCCTCTTCAGACCTTCTTCGTCGGCATACGAAGATTCGACAACGACTCTTCCTCCGCGACACCGATATTTCACGACTACGTCAACGTGCGACTATCGAGGTAGAGGTTCTTGAGTTCGTTGTTTTCTTTATATTTTGACTTTCCTCAAGACTTGACGAGGAACACTCTTTTTCCGACGAAGAACGCCGCACCTCCTTTTCTCATTCACCGTGTCAACGAAGGGGACGCCACCTCTTCTTCGGACAACCTTCGTCGTCATACGAAGATTCGCCAACGACGTATCTCTTCGGGCATATCTCTTCGTCAACGGATTTGACGAATGACGACCGCGACGCCCGACCTCCGCGACGCCGTCTTCCGCAGAACGTAGACGAATCTTCGAATCTTAAACCCGAGGTAGGGGTTGTTGATTTAATATTTAATTATTTCATTCTTGCCCGTGGTTCGTATCACTAACGTGAGGATGTTGATTCTTTTAAGTTGTGTAATTCTTTAACGTGGGGGGCCGGACCGCATGAACACGGCCGAACCCCCCCTCCATCGTTCATGTTTATTTTGCGGAAGAAAGCAAGTGGCGTGGTGCTGTCGCACCACGCGGATGAACGTGCTTTTTTTTACGCGATGCCGTCGCGCTACGCCAAGGAAAAATCTTCAAGAACGCGACGCCGTCGCGCCGCGTTGAAAGGATTCATGGCACGGCGAAAGGGGCGCGGTGTCGTCGCACCGCGCCGGACGACGAACACCGCGGCCGGTTCCGGGCCGCGGCGGGACGAGAAGACCGCGGCCGGTTCCGGGCCGCGAAGGAAGAGAAGACCGGCGGCCGGGCCGCCGGCGTCGGAAGCCGAGGAGGGGACCGGAATTTCCGGTCCCGTTGGAGAAAACCGGCCGGCCAGCTGGCCGGCCAGATGTCTTTAAACCGGGGGAAATAATTCCCCCGGCCAGCACATAAAACCCCCCTCTTTAAGAGGGGGGGGGGTTCCATGAAAGGGGGGCAGCAGCCCCCCGGTTTGACCCTCCAAAACCGGCCCCCACGTGGGGCCGTTTTGTTACCCAGGCGCGGCACAAAGGCCGCGCCACCTTGAAGAAGCGGGGGCTTAGCCCCCCGCATGCCACCCACGTGCGGCGCCGGCGCCGCCGCCGCGGCCCGCCGCCGCCGCCGCCGCGCCGCCCCGGGGGGGGGGGGGGGGGTCGGGCCGGGTCGGCCCGGACCCGGACCCCCCCGTTTCGAACCAGATTTGGTTTTTGGCCCATAACTTGAGCCTCAGACCTCCGATCGACGAACCGTCTGTGGAAACGCGATCCTTGGATCGAGACGGTCGTTTCGGTATATCGCACTCAAGGTTTCGGTTTACTTTGAGTTCGGCCGGGTTGGTTCGTTCACGAAACCAACCGGGCCTTCGGAGCGGAAACGCTCATATCTTGAGCTACGGACGTCCGATTGACGTGCCGTCAGTCGCGTAGAGTTCCTCTTAGTGAGACGGATCTTTTGGCATACTCCGCCCGAGGTTTGGACACAGGTGGAGTACGGTCGGGTTGGTTTAGCCTTAAAAACCAACCGGGCCCCGGAGACGAAAATGCCAATAACTCTCAGACCGGGCGTCCGATCGACGCGCCGTCTGTTGCGTTGAGTTCCTATTGACGATACAGAACTTTTGGATTCATCAACTCTGGTCTTTGTGACAGTTGATGTATCAGCCTCTCGGCTCGTGGAGCGGACCCTCCGAACGAGTTTGCTGTGTGCGGGAACCCTAGTGCTGGCTGCGACTGTTCTACTACTACGACTGCTACTGTGACTTCGACGACGACAGTACAGAGATCCTGTGTGGATTCGATGACGACGACTACAGCACTCAGCGATCCTACGTGGATCAGTGCTACAGGTCCTGTGTGGGCCCTATCCTGTGTGGGTCCTTGCGCTCAGCGGTTCTGTGTGAGCCAGCGCCTACAGGTTCTGTGTGAGCCCGATCCTGTGTGGGTCTTTGCGGGGGTTAGTTACCTATCGATCCTTTGTGGGTCCGACGACTTAGATGGATCAGTGATCATCTTTATCGTCCTTGAAGAAGTAAACCTGTGTGAGCTGAATCCTGTTGCTTTCCTGTGTGGATTGTGTTGTGCTATCCTGTGTGGATTATGTTTTACTTTCCTATGTGGAATACGTATACTTTCCTGCGTGGACTGAGTTGTACTTGGGCTCGGAGGTTGGAGCGTATTTGAATTGATGACTTAGGTATATGTATGGGCATATACCTAAGCAGTGTCGGTTGTTACTTCGTGATTGTACTTTTCTTCGTGGTTTATCCTTTGTGGATTTGAGAGACCTTCAGGGGTCTCGGGGTCCCTACTGAGTAGCTTATACTCACCCCTGCACGGGCTTTGCCCGCACTACGTTGTGTTGGTTGCAGACGACGGACAACGTTGACCTTAGCTGAGGCTTGCAGAGCGGAACGGTACCCGGAGGTGGACCACTGGGCGGGACGTGCTCGGAGCGGACGGCGGGACCCGTGGAGCAGAGGAGCTATCTGTACCCACCCTTCAGGTGGGATTTCCAGTGGACAGCTCGGAGTAGCGGCTTTTACTTTTCAGTTGCTGTTTTTCCCTTTTTGAGTTGTACTTTACTTTCAGTTTGGGTTTGTATTCTGGCCCATTTACTTTTCCGCACTTTCAGTCGTACTCTGCTTGTTTAGTGTTTACTTTCCGCTTGTTTACTCTGTGGTGTGTGTTTACTTTTCAAAGGCAATGCCTTCCCTTTTTACCGGGATTTACGCCTTGGTGCTAGTCGCCAGCCCCTGGCCTATGGAAGACGGGCTTGGGGTAGTTACGGCACGGACCCCGAGGGCGGGTCGTGACAAAAGATGAACTTTTTTATTGAAATCTCATGCTATTATATTCTGATAGACTTCTAAATGTTTCAGTGTGCTCAATATTTTTTCACCTAGTCATTCCAATTTATCCAATCGATTTTTAGATTGATCATCTATAGATAACTGATCAAAAATGGTGACTCTAGGAGAAGGTAATTGAACTTTAATAGGAAAGACTTCTTCCATTCTATATACCAATAAATATGGTGTTGATCGTATAGTAGTGTGAGTCGTAGTCCTGTAATCCCATAGATCTTGAAAAAGTTTATCAGGCCATAACTTATTATCTTTATCCACCATCTATTGAATTATGTTTTAAAGTGTCTTATTTAATCCCTTTAGTTTAACATTGGTAGCTGCATGTTACTGAGATGAATGGTTGAATCTGATATTGTATTTTTGAGAAAAAATTCTTACCTTGGTTGAATAATAGATGGTGCCATTATCCATCAATATGGTATGAGGAACACCATATCTGGTAATGATGTTTCACTTGACAAAGATAACAATGCTTTTAGCACTAGCTAATTTGTTAGTTATTGCATCACCCCACTTTGAAATGAAGTCAGTTGAAGTAAGAATATACATAAACTTCTCAGCTGTTTCCATAGGATAAGGTCCTACTACATCCCTTCCACATGTAGCAAACGGCCATGAGTATTTAACTGTATGAAGAAACTCTATGGGTTGATGAATGAAGTTGGCACTAACATGGAGATAATGGAAATTCATATTGAAATCCACAGAATCATGCATCACTGAAGGCCTGAAGAATCCACACCTTTGAATTTGACCAGAAAGTTTATATCCAGACTGGTTGGCACCACAAACATCAGCATATACTTCATTCATGATTGCTATTGTCTCTTCACCATCAACACATCTGAAGAGAATTCCATCAAAATCTCTCTTGTAGATAATTTTCTTGTGATCTGGGCTATCATAAAGAATTTTAATTAACCACATGTCGCCGAACATGTTATTTCATGGATATATCAGGTGGGATTGTTCCATTTTTATGGTATTTCTTATAGGTGTCATACATCCTATAGTATGACCAAATGGATCAGAAATGGGATTGATTTCGTGGATTTCCTCTTTTCTGATTTGAAAAAATGGTGAAACTATATGACAGTGGGAAATAATGATGATTGTTTTGTCCTAATTTGTATCTACTAGGGCAGTGGCTACATTATCCAGTGCATCATCTTGGGCATTTTGTGATCGCAAGACCTATGAAAATGCCGGTTCTGAGGTAAATTCCTCCGTTAACTCTATGACATAATCACATATATGGATTAACTCTTCCTTTCTAATGGCATAATACTCAGTTATTTTTTTGATTACCAAATCTGAATCTCCTTTTACCTTCAAGTGATTCACTTGTTCCCGAAGCACCAAATCTGAGCCTGCGATGAGAGCTTGATATTCTGCTTTATTATTTATAATTTATTTCAACAATAAGAAATAATAGGGTAGCACTACCTTTTCTGGGGAATTAAGAATGATTCGTAACCCAACATTGTTGAATTAAGGATCTTCCATTTTCTTCCCGGTTAGACTTCTTCAGGCACCATCAAAGTACATTTCCCATGTTTGAGGATTATCTTGAATAGAGAATACATCCTCATCAAGAAGTTCAATATTTAAAGATGTATCTTCTACAGATGGGTGTTCAGCAAGGAAATCGGCCAGAGCTAGGCCCTTTATTTCATTTTGTGACACATACTGTATATCAAACTACTGCAAAATAATCGTCCACTTTTCCAGACGCCCTGTAAGCTTTGGACGACTAAGGATAAATTTCAGCAGGTTATTGTGAAATACTATTTAGACCTCATGATGTTGAAGGTAGTGTCTCAAATTATAATATTCAAAAATTAATGTTTGGAAGCACTTTTAAATACTTGAATATCGATTTTTTTCCTCATGCATAGTCTGACTAAGATAGTAATGGTTTTTTTCATTCCCATCATCATTCTTTTGGAAAAGTAAGGCACCTAATGATTGCTCTAAAGCTGTCACATAGAGAATAAGTGGTATTACTTCATCAGGGGCATTAATACCAATGGGATCAAGAGATATATATTGAGGATATTGAATGAATATTGACATTATTCAGTCCACTGGTAGGTGACTCCCTTCTTCATTAATCTGTTGAAGGTTAAACACTTGCCTACCATATTGGCAATGAAACGCCTAATATAGGCCAAGTGTCCTTTATTTCCTCTTAATTTATTCAAATTTATTGTAGGTGACATGTAAAGTATTGATTTTTTCTTCTAAGGATCAACTTCAATACCAAGATGGCATACAACAATGTTGAGAAATTTTCCTGAGGTTACCCCGAGAGCACATTTTAAGGGGTTCTTCTTAAAATTATGTTGTCGAAGTTTGTGGTATATGATTTATAGGTCGGCCATGTGATCAGAACATTTTTTGGATTTAACCACCAAATCATCCACATAACATTCATAAAATTTCCCTAAAAAGGATTTGAAGATATGGTTCATGGATCTTTGATATGTTGCACGAGCATTCATCATGCCAAAGGGAATTACCCGATAGAAAAAAACCTTAAAGAGCTCTAAATGCAATATACTCTTCATTTTATGGGGCCATTCATATTTTATTATACCTAGAGTAACCATCCAATATGGAAAGTGATTTGTAGGTAGTTGTTGCAACAATTAAGAGTTCTATGATCAGAACTGAAAAATCATCCTTGGGACAATGCCTATTAAGATCTATGAAGTCAATGAAAACACTAATTTGTCCATTATTCATTTTCAAAGGGACAATATTAGCCAGATGTTTGGGATATTGAACTTCCCTGACGAAGAAAGCCTTGATAATATTATCAAAATTAGCATCAATTTTGGAGGCATAAGTTGGGTGTGTTCTTTTTTCGGATTTCTTGAATCCTCTTCATTATTCTGGAAAAACCAAATTATGAGTGGAAACATCAGGATCAAGACCTGGCATTTCATTATAATTCCAAGAAAATACATCTCTCATTTTCTTTATAAATGAAATATATATTTCTTTCCCTTCAAGAGTCATGGATGATCTAATTAAAGTGGGTCATGGATCCTTTTGTACCCAGGTTTGCTTCTCTAAGTTCATCTACAGTGGTTGAGATACTCTCTTCAAATGATGGAGGAGCATCCCTAAGATCATCCTCTTCTTATTCAATAGGTGTTAATTCTTCTGTTTCTACTTTCATGGTAGATGATGAAGAAGAATTTTTATTGTCATGATAGAATTTAAAATTTGATCATCTTGAAGAAGAGGCTACCATTTCTGGCCTTATTGACGATGAAGGGTCTTAATTGGGTGAGAGGGAAGAGATGATGGATTTAGAATCGACATCGTTGTTTTCCTCTGGTATTGCTATAACTTTTTATGTCTTTGTTTATGATGTATAGAATTTCCATATTTCAGCGGATGAAATGATGGCATATCCATTTGAGCTTTCATCACATCTTGGCAAATCAAAAATTTCTCCCATGTTGCATGTCTTGGATGTCATAATTGACATTATGGACGTTTCCATATGAGTGTTTGGATTTAGTTCTATCCTGTCAATTTGACTGATAAGTAACACATAATCGGTATACACATGTATGAATGGGTTTACTGGAATCTTTTCCATACCATTTGGAGCATTAATTTTAGTGACCCTCTTTGTCGTGGATTTTTTATTTCCCTCCATGTGATAAAATTCTGCCTTGATGTATTGAGATTCACACATTTTGAGTGGGGCCTTGTCACCATACAGTGCCCCAATTTTACCATTGAAATAATATTTGAGACATTGATGGTATGACTAAGGGACGGCCACATGTTGATGTTTCCATGGTCTTCCAAGAAAAATGTTGAAGGCGGTGTCCTGACGAACAACCATGAAATCTAAATTAGACACAAGGCCTCCAAACTAAATTCTGCGGCTAATCTCACTCATAGGTTCTTGTTCATTCTTAGCATATCATTACAACATCAAAGTAGAAAGAGATATATCAGATTTTGTGAGGCCCAATCGACAAAGTTTATGAATAGGAATGAGGTTGACTCTTTTTCCATTGTCAATGAACGATCATTTGATGTATATGTCATTGACTTTTCCAGACAGATACAAATGATTGATATGGATTTGTACAACATCATCATCATCTTCATCTATAAAAGATATCCCTGCATGTAATTGTTTAGGATCATTCTCCATATGGTAGACCTCAGCCGCAACAATTTTAGTTTCGAATTCTTGAGGACTTGACAAAGCCTCAATTAACGCCTCCTGAAGATCTTTTGATATATTGAAGGAATCCAGAATTGATAACTTGGCCAGTACTATGGAAAAATGTTTCAATCCATCATACTTTTGGTCCAATGTTCTACGTTTCCCAACATGAAAAAGTGGTGTTGCAGGTTCCATGGATGTTGATTCTTTGGTAGTAGATGCATCTCATATCAGGGTAGGAATTGGAAACACTCCTTGCTTTGGTAGATTAGACTAACTAGGTCTATCTATTTGCTGAGAGGAATAAGGTGTAACCTCTATCTGGTCCAACAAAATAACTGTGTGAGGACCGAATCTTCCATGTGTGGAAGAACATTCTTGTTCCTGTTATGCCCGCTGAAGGGATTTTCCATGATTTTATGATGCATATACAATTATAGAAGGGGTGGGATTGGAATAGTGGCTTCTGGAATATACAAATTTTCCCCTGTATCCTAGACCTCAGTATCTTCCTCTACTTCCTCTGTTAGATACAGGGAACTTGGGCTCATCATGATCAAAATTCTCATTGGCCATAGGGATTTGTTAAATAAATCATGTCAATAGAACCAAAGATAAATTCACTATCTAATGAAGATTCTTCCTGATGAAGCAGTACAAGTTGTGCCGTTTGGTGGGGCGGTGCATCTATTTTTAATGAAGAGGTCATAAAATCTTCTAGAGTCAAAGAAAGCTTAGGGATTTACATGAACTTGTCTTCTTCTGATTGCTCTTCTTTCTTCAAATTATGTCGCTTCTTTGAGAATTTTCTTTCTGATGAAGGAGGTTTTTTGTGGGAGAAATAGAAGAAGAAACAACTGGTTGATTCAATTGTGTACGTAAAATGGCATGAGTTCGCTTTATTAATTTTCTGACTATCCAATCATCATATTTATTTTCATTTTCACATTTGAATTTGTGCCACTCGCCTCCTTCCTCTAGATCAATAGTAGTAACACATGCTACCTGGGATGAAGAAACTTCCAATTTTACTTGTCCAGAGTCTACCATCTTTTACAGGAGGTCTTTGAAGACAAAACACTCCGGAATGGGATGCCCCAACAGCTGATGAAAGTGGAAATTGTTGGAGAGGTCTTCATCTCCTTCCTTGTTCAGCCTTATGGTCCTTGGCAACTAAACAAGATTGGTTTCCAGAGCTGAGATAAAGTAACTAGGAACTTGTTCATTCTGAA
The DNA here is from genome assembly GCA_963277665.1 of Viscum album. Lineage (NCBI taxonomy): Eukaryota > Viridiplantae > Streptophyta > Magnoliopsida > Santalales > Viscaceae > Viscum > Viscum album. The sequence continues at coordinate 70,076,226 of OY728128.1, forward strand.
AAGAATAAAATTTGTTCTTTAAATCCTCATACCATTTTCTCCTTTCATATCCTTGATCATATTGAAGAGGTGGCTATTTTTGTTGACACTTAGGAGGTGAATCCCTTCGATACGACGAAGGTTTTGATGTGGAAGCAAGTAAATGTGATTGTTTAAGTGTAACTGGAGCAGTCTATGCTTTCCCAATTCTCATTCACAGAGAAAATGGAATTACACGAGTTTTAGAACTAGTCTCTATAAGAGAGACTTTTATCTGCTGAGCGATTGATGTAAGGACTCGAAACCCTCCTTTGTATTTCACATGAATCAATGGTGTGTGTAATTAATCATGCATATTTTCCACAATGTTTGGATTCAACTCTTCTTGAGGTAGTTCAAAACTTAAGAAATATGTTAATTCCATCCAGCGTGAAATGAACTCTGAAACTCTTTCATTTTCCCTTGGTTTAAAATTGGTAAGATCAAAAACTGTCATCTTTGGTAATGTTGAGATAAATTGAAGAAGGCATTTTTGACGGAGATCTTCCCACCCTGTAATTGACCTATATTTCAAACTTGTAAACCAGAAAAAAGAAGGTCCATGTAATGACTGCACAAAACACCTGAGCTTACTTAATTCAATTTTATTAGGAGTTCCCATCATAGGATTACAACACAAAACTAAATGTGTTAAGTGTTGTTCTGGATCTCCTGAACCATTAAAAATTGGGAACGTGGTATTCAAAAAATTTGAGGGGGGAGGAATTGCACCCACCCATTTATGGTATGATTTCTTTTCCAGTTGAACTACTGCACGTTTTCCTTCCATAGCTTCCAACCGAGTTGTTAATGACTCAATGGTATTCATTAATGCTTGAGAAACATCTAGTTGTGCTTGGACGAGAGTAGGTGAAATAACTGGAGTTTGGGCGAGTGTGGTGATCGGTACTGCCACTAACGGTAGTATTTTCCGTAGCTGTCGCATATGACCCATAAGATTGGACTTGTGAGGGTGTAATTATAAAGGGGGGTATTCTTGATCCATCCTAATACCTGCAAAAATATTCCCTTTATTGATTAACACCAGCATGTTAGGAGGAAGACTACCTTGAATTAGTTCTGCATTTAACCTCCGTAACTCTTTCATTTCTTCTTTTTGATGTGCGATCCTTTCTTCTAATTAGAGTGATTGTCTTTCTACAGATGTAGGGTGAGATATAACCTGACTTTTACCATTTTATTTCGCATGTGCCTTTCTGGAGTATGGACGGGTATTACCCGAATGAATGTCTTGCCTCTAGGAAACTTTATGGATTCTGGTACGCACACCCCCTTCATTTGTTTCTGTGTGTATAGCCTATTGAACATGAACCACTTCATCTGATTCCTCTGAGTGAGCCTCATGTTTTGGGAATTAGTGACAATGGAATTGATGAAATTTATCAATACATAACGCATTGCATCCCATATATCATCATTTCTGTGATATTTTCATCTTCTATGTCCTTTATGAGACATTACCTTTTGTTTGGTTGATTCCTCAGGAACATCATGATGAACCGTAATTTGGAGGGAATTTCATGATAATTCGGCTCTGCGTTCCACTTGTGTCTTCTTCCCTAATCAAGAGAATACTGAATTTCACTAAGGAATAGATTGAGAATTTGAACGAGTCCCCAGTCCGGTGGATAGTGGGTTTTCCTTTTTTTCCTGCTCAACTCCTCGAATCATGGTTTTTGATCCAGAGGGTGGTATTCAAAGAGTCCCCAACATGGAAAGCTGAGGTGGCGCTTGAGCTGCTACATCTGACACTTTCTTAAAATATCTCCTTATATTGTAGATTTTACTCCAAAAATTGGCTGGATGAATCATTCGACATTAACTCAAATCACCTAGCACAGATTACCATTGGATTATTTCTGACACCTCTGTCACCCGATGATGCGTATGATCTAAATGAGAACCATGTTCGATGTTATCATTTTCTTGTTTCAAGTGTAATTCAACAACTTGTTCCTTATATTCCAAACATTGGGAAGAACTATTTGAGGCTTGTTCTTGATAAATCCTTTTATTACACACAAAACCAGTTATTTGTGTTCATCCATCGACATTAACATTGCTTGAGACAACTTTTGGTGGATGTTTTTGACTAGAGAGCATAGTGAAATGCAATTCTCCCTGAACACCGCATCCCCTAATATGAATACCAGATGGGGAATTGGTAATTAACTAGAGACAGCTTTTTAATGTGCCACAGAATGTATGTGGAAGGGCTCTCTGCTACATTCAACCTTTGCATGTCGGGAAACAATGAGAGATGTCAAGTCAATGTGGCGCTGCAACCCATCAATTACATTAACATGTTTTCGATATTCATCATAAGATAATATTTTCTATTTTTTAAGTGACATAGAGTTTTCCATATGTTTAGACGAATATCTTGAAGACAATCTTCTATCAATGTTTTTGGAATATCGTACTGAGAGTCAACCAAAGGCCAAAACATGAGTGGTATTTCATCGTTCACCAATTCCTTTTTCATATTCAACCCTTCCTAATTGTCAATTGATGAAGATTCTTCTACCTGATTAGACCAAAGATGGTGATTCTTTGTTGCTTCATCAGATTATACAAGATTGTTATAGAATTCATTTATCAAATAACAAGATGAATGCCCCAGGGGTGGTTTGGAGAGTGACCTACACCCCAAGTTTTCTTCTGATTGAAAAAGTATTTCACCTACTAGCGGTAAGGCATCATACATGACTCTCTTCAAAATTGAAAGTTCCTCAAGATAAGAGTTATTTCTCGTTATTACATTATACATTGAAGAATTTTCCAGGAAATGCGAATTACTACTATATAGATGACTTTTGCAGCTAAATTCATCATCTTGTGAAGGACCACCATGGTGGGTTACATCAATAGATGAAACATTTTTCTCCATGGGCTTCTAGCCATGAAGAGGGTTATAATTTCTCTAATATGAAGATGATGCATAAAGATTGACCGAATTGTCACGAAGAAAGCCTTCATGGGGATGTTTCTGATGAAGACCTTCAGAATTTTTTTAGTTATTTTTGGAATTTGGAAATGAGAGAGTAGCATATTGAGTTCAAATAGATAATTTTCTAAGGGCTTCAAGAACTCCATCATTGAGAAAGGCCATATTACCGATTTTTCTTGATTTCGTAACTGTGATGCATGGGTCATTTTCTTAGACACCTTCTTACTCACTTGGGAAAACACATGTTGATGAAAGTGGTTGTTATGTGCATATTTTTGTGCCTGTTCAGGAGAAATGGATAGGTTAGGCAGACTATCTCCATTTAAATCGGGTGTCTGTGCCCAAATTGATTATCTGTATGACATGGGGGAGTGTTCCCCATGACCATCCTCGACTGGAAAAATGGTGTGTATCTATTCTGGGGTGACATTTTGATGAGTCACTACACTGATAGGGATAGATTTATGTGTCTTTCCTTATGATGTTTCTGAAGATGTTATAATATACTAACAGTTATCTAGAATATGGGCAGGTATTTTCTTCTGCTCTTTCACCATTTTCAGAATGTGTTTGGTTACATCAACTACAAGAACAAGAATATACGTCCATTACCTATTTGGAGTAGGTGTGTGTTCCTGATCCTTTCCTCCTTTTCTTGTCAGCGAATTCGAATTGTAATCATGTGTGGTGGAAGAAAGTTTTTTCTGCCTCTTGTTTGTCATTGGAGCTTTCCAATTGACGTCTCCAGGTGCAACAAAATAAGGGTGTTGGTTATCTTGACGAATTTTAGGTGTATCTGTCTGCTGATTGTTCTCCATAGAATATGATTTATGAACTTCCTTCAATACTGGCAGATGAGTCTTCTGGAAGAATTGATGAGTGTAAGAAGGTGTATGTGCCTATTTACAGGTGGTCACCACCTTTGGTTGGAATTCTTTTTTGGATGCAGTTCGACGAGCCTGCTGACTGGCTGATGATTTAAAAACAGGTGTATGTGCAAGACTATAGTACTCCGCTGGAATTTCCTGGAGGGATTGGTGTGTTACTGCACGACGTGTCTGCTGGGTAGTGAAATTAGGACGAACGAGTGTATATGCCCGCTCATTGTTTGACATCATGTTATGTTGATGGACTTCTCCGAAGGGGGGAAAAGTTATGAACTGGCTCCATATTGACCGAATTTCACCTTTTACGGTTCTTCTTGTGTTCCTGGGGCTGAGGAACTGGAGATGAATTCCTAATGGAGTTACCCTCGTCATGTTGAGGGTGCACTACCACATGAGCCTGGTGGTGATTTTTTGTGGGAGTACTCAGGAAGAAATCTTACCTTCTTGAACTAAGGCCTTGAGTGACCACTTGATCCTTATCCTTGTAATATGGGAGGGATTTGTTGTTGTGTTCTAGGGATAAAGACCAAAAAACGGTGGGAGACGGTGGTTGGCACCACCTGCTTCTCGACCACTGGTCATCACTTTCCAGACAATCAGTGTGAGTTGTTAACTTGGAGGGCTTGTTGAGTGGCCTCTAGAGTTGCGATGGTAATGTGATGATGGTATTCCTTCACCAATGCATTTGAGACCCAGCATTGAAAAATCCGAGTAGGTGATGTCATCCTCAGAACAGACGAGGATCCAGTATGAGTAGCGACTGCGGAAATCACATGTGTGAACCTTAAAGAATCCATTTTTGTGTTGTAGAGAGATCATGGAAAAGATTTTTAATTTGATATAGAAGACATAATCAAAATTATTCTGGCCAGATTACATCATTTGGATGAGCACATGTGTTATTGATTTCTTTGTTGGCCCTCATATTGAGTTTAACAGGGGCCTAACAAATAATTAAAACATCATTTAACTTGGTTAAGGATTCATGTGGAGTTCACCAATTTTTTTCATTTTGAAATGGGGATGACCTTGTATGTTTATGGTTCAAACATTCCAATTGGTTTCCAACGAGTTTATTTATAGAACCGGAACACCCAATGATTCTATACCCATTTGGACCTATATTCCAAAGGTAGGATTTCATTTGTTGTGGACCAATGAGGCTTAAGAATTTTCATTGGTCAGGAGGAAGGGAGTTCTGGCTCATCACACCTTGTTGGGGAGAATTGTTGCCTAATCCAGGACTCCCTTGTATATTTATTTTATTTTCAATAATCCTTATAGATTTACCAAGAATGAAAATGGGGTTTCCATTAGATTTAGAAATCGATGATTGATATGTATGTGATTTAGAGAATATTTTATATGTATTTGAGGTTTGTCATCGATGGAGAATCATCCATATGTATTAGAGATTCTTATTCAACGATATCCTTCAATACATTATATAGAAATTTCATGGTCATTATGATGACCATACTGGTTTTAAAGACACTCAGGGGGGCACATGAAGTTTATTGTCATTCAGTAAGACATTTATTATTTCAAATTTTGGATAGTACCTACATATGGGATGCTTACGTATCCTCGTAAAAAAGTAATCAAACCCCACATAGTTCGATAATAAAGATATAGTTTAATGATATATGGGACAGAAATGAATTATTGAAAGATGAACTTGATCCTTATAAAGGGTTCCAACATACTCTACTTTTAAGGTAGAGATCAAAGTCCACGTAGTTCGGGTGAAGAAATAGAAGGTTTTTTCATGGTTAATGGCCCAAAAAGTGAAGTCATGATTACTTTTACACTCTTATCTCATGTGAGTCATGCTCGATGTGAGAAAATGGGTTCGGGGGATAATATCTTGAAGAGGAGAGGTAAATGGGAAAGAGGCGCACAAATTTAGTTGGAGCGCAAGTGTAGGTCACATAAGTCATTTGTTGCACAAGCCTTATCCGTGCAAGTGTACATTCGTGGCATTTGTTCACCTGGGTGATGAAGAATCTGTAGGGTAATACTTGGGTGAGACATAACTCATCATTTACTATTATCCTATGACATTTTCAAAAGGGTGGTTATCAAGTTTCATCGAATGGGTAGGGAATCATGCAAATATTTCCTCTTTTAAGGAGGTCTGGATACATAGGTGCACTATTGTTGATGAAATCTAAACACTTACTTCGAATCCAACTCCTTCATGTCATCCATTCTAGGTAAAATGTTGCCTTAGAAGCTTTTAGAAGTGTGGATTTGACAAATTGGGCGACCAGAACATGAATTTTGACTTTTGGAAAACTTGTCCTTGAAATGGGGGGCCACAGGGGCTATTTATAGGCCACATTTAACCTTGGTAGAAAAACCAAATAGGGTGAAAAAGTGAGTTGCATGACCCATAGGTAGTGCGCAAGTGACTTGTGTGGCATACAAGTGACTATCGCAGCTCCCTCCAAATGGGACCCCTTTGCCATTCTTTGGACTCTGTGATGGAAAAGAGCATCAACAATGTTCATATGATGACATAAGTGAGTATCTAAAAATAAAATATTGATCTATTTTCCAAATAGCTAGTTGAAATGGAAGGTGATTTTTGATTTCAGAAGGGGATTAAATTTGAATGATGGTGAATTTGGAAAGATGGTGATTTAACTAATAGGGTTCTTTGACCGTTATTTATTTTGTTTTAATTTTGGTTGAGATTTTATTATAATTTTATTTTATTTGTTATTTTCTGGTCTATGAGATTGGATTTTGGTTTTTGATGTAATTTTTTGTCTATATTTGGTTAGGTATTAATTCAGTTTTTATCATTTTTTAGTATGATTCCTCAAATGGTGCCTATATATATCTGGTAAATTTTGATATTTGACCACAACCAAACTCCATGTGGAGTGTTGTGATTGAGATCGTTTTGGTTGTTTCTATTTTATTTTGTGATCGAGTTTTGTTAGATGTAATAGAGTGGATCATGGAAGTTAAAAGCGATTTCATGAATTCCTAAAGTGATGAGGGTTTAAGATGTTTTCAGTTTATTGGGCGGCCCGACTTTAGAACAATTGAGAGTGTTCTTACCAGAATCAGAGAAAGTTGAAGGGTCATAGAGATTTTTTCAACAACTTATATCTAATGATGTGTGGATAAAGAGGTAAAGTATTGGAATGTGGTGGGGATCATGATCATTTAGAAATTATAGTGGATGAAGGAGACTTATGATGACTATATTGAGGATCTAGAATCTTTTTCTTCATAGGTAGTGTTAGAAGATTGTTTTTAGAAGTTGGTGGATGAATCAATTTTAGATGAGTTGGTTTCCAGAGCGCGGGAAATTTGAAATATGGCGTCTCTTGTTACATTTTACAGTTCCCTATCTGGGGAGCAGAAAGTTATAGAGGATCTTTTTCCAGAAGGGTCTCCTTCATTGTGTTTGATGACCAATTCCTCATACTATTTAGTTTTCTACCACTAGTGTGGTTGGTTCGGGTATTCCTAGCATTAATATCACATCTCTATGAAGTCTTCCACTCGATGTGGTTGTCTGGGTCACTGAGAGATGTCATGTAAGAAGCATTTTTTGAATAATTATTTTGGACCAAGGGATAAACATTACTAACTATGAGACATGAGATGCTTTATCCATCATATCCCCAACCTCAAGTCTTAGGGTGAAGCTCGCTCAGATTCATGGATGTTAGGGATATGTGATATATTTTTAGGGTTCTTTATCTGTCATCTTGGAATATAGACATTTAATTTTCCCTTATTAATTTTCCCATTCAATTTTAAGTACATCATGTTGAAATAGGTTTATGATGGATTTGTATTGTAGTTTTCCAAGAAGTTCAAACTATTTCAAATTGTGTTTTGGAGTCATTCATTTTTATTATGGGAAATTTTGACCTGACATGGGTTTATTTCTTTTTTGGTTCTAGTCATTCTCATTTGTGGATGTATATTTTTAGGATGATCATGGTTTGAAGGTGTGTTAGGATCTATTTTTGGTTAAAATTTATTTTGTTGGTATTCCCTTGTTTTTTGGAATCAAATTCTAGTTGTTTTTGGTTATTCTCATGATATGGGAGTTGTATGATGTTCATGTTAGGAGTTCTGAGTGTTATTGAGGATGTTTTGTGTTACTGTTGAGAAATTGTTTTGTTTGGATCTACCATCCTGCTATCCCAGTTTTTTGAGTTCCCTCGTAGTGAGTTTTTGGTTTAATTCATGGTGGCATTATATTAGATTTAAGGATCACTAGCTTGTTGGGATCTTGAGTAGGGAGAACCCCCCTCATCTCCTCCCCTCAATATTGGACTTCAGTGACCCCTAAAATATATCAGGTTCGACCTATTATGGGAGTAAGGTCATCATGGGATGAAGAGTTTTCCTCAATTTTTTTCGGGTGATGGACTCTAGTTTTAACTATATCTGGGCTTGGTGACTCGCTAGGGGATGAATGTGTCTGAGGTGGGGATACTTTTCCCACCCTAAACCTAGAAACTCTTTATTCTATAATTTTAATGGTTTGGAATTATTTTTATTGAGGATTTGTTTCATTGTTGTGTTAAATACTCATATTTTAAAACTCTCAAGTGAGTTTTGGTCTAAGAACGATTGTTGCACGGCCTAGAACACCATGTGTGAAAACTCTACAACCTGCAATGCATCTAAAAATAATGAAATATTAAATTAAAAAAATATAACGAGAAAAGAAATGAAAAATATAATTTACTAATAATAATGATAATAATGATAATGATATTATTATTTTGATTATGATTATGATTTTTATTTAATTTCTAATAATAATCATTATTATAAATATTATTATTAGGGATGTCTTTTATGTATTATTATTATTGTTATTTTAGCTTTATTGATTTTATTAATTGTATTACTATAATTACTATTATTATTAATATAATTTTATATTTAGTTATTATTTTTTTAATTTGAGGGAAATCTTTAGTGTTGAAGACCCCCTCCCTCTCCCTCCAAGTGCATACTATGCTAGAACCCTCCCTCTGTATTGTTTGAATCATCGATGCCCCTACACTCTATCTCTGGTTGGTGCAACGACTCTATCACTTTCTTTAGGGCCCCCTGATATCTCCCTCTCATTGGAACCCCTTTCCCTCTCCCTCCACTCCATGTGCGGTGCCCTCCTTCGACCTCCATTTTGGGTGTACAACCATTGTCTGACCTTCTTTCCTAGTGTGCGTCCCTCCTCCCACCATCCTTCCCAGTGTGAGGCCCTCCTTTCTGGATATGACCACCCATGTTGTGCAACCCCCACTTGCAGTGCAGACTCCCCACAACATGATGAACACCCATCTCAGCTTCCCCTTGTAACAAACGAGTGGTCTCCACTTAATTTTCCATGTCTTGGAGTGTCTATGCTCTCTATACTCCTTTGTTGAGGTAGTTTGTTTATGCCAGCACCATTGAAATGAAATAAAAAATTTCTTGACTTCTTTAATATATGTTTTATATTTATGTAGTATTTATATGCTTTGTGGTCTAGTTTCAATTTTTTCTATTATTTATTTATATGTTTTAGTTAATTTATCCATGCTTGAATAGTGAGACATTCATATTAAAAATTGCCATCATCCTAGATTAGAATTAATGATTTAGTTCTGGAGACACTACAAAAAAAGGCTTATACCAGCAGTAATTTATTGATAGATAATATATCTGTTGGTAAAACTGAGTATTTCCAATAGATATTAATTTCAATTGGTATTATTTTTTAATACCAACACTTCTTTTTACCAACAAATAGATCTGTTTTTATTTATAGTTTAATACCAACATATCATTTACCAATAGTTGAATCTAATTCTTTATCATACTAATACCAACATTTTTTTACTAACACAAGAATTTGTTATTAATAATGACTATTACCAACAAATCTTTTACCGTCAATAAAAAATGCTACAAAAAACCATATAATAAAAAAAAAGATTCTATCAATAACCAATTAATAGAAACATTGTCTATATAAATAAATCAATAAATATATATATATGTATATTATTTTTACGTCCAAATTAATTTTTTATTTTTGGAGATTCTTTTAAAAACATCTCATAACTGATTTTAATTTTATACTTTCTTGAAATATTATATGTTTTTAATATTTTTTATAAAATTTTATTTAAATATTATCTGTTTCTATATTTTTAAATACTATTTATTTATTAAATATTATAAGTAATTTTTATAAAAGAATCACTACCCTTAACTGTTCTTCAATGTTATCACCGCCCATGCACAGGTCCTAGGTTCGGCATCGCCTCCTGCCGCACCACCTCACATCCCGTCCTACCCTGTTCCGAACTCAACTCCCATCATCCCACCTCACATAACATTTCTCCTATCTCTGCATGCATCGTAGTACCTCTTCAGTTCCCTATTCACTCGCGTTTGGTGGTGTTCTTCTTCTGGTTGTGACACTGTACGAGATAAATCTCATATAATTATTTCAGTTTTTATTCGATTTCTTTTGATGTTTTCTCTTTAGGGATCATTTACCATCATTTTGGATTGAACCCTAACTGATTTGATCTTCCCTCTCTCTGTTTGAATTTTGGTTATGTCGATTTAAGCTTAAGTCAGTTTCAATTTCTATGTTTTGTATCTTGTTTCAGCGGCAAGATCTCGAAGATAGTCTACGTTAAGGGTGGTTTCAATTTTTATCTTCGGTGGCCCCGATAGATCATGGAGGTGTTCCTCCCAGCCCCAATTGGTGTTAGTATTTCAATATTTATCTTTCATGAACTAAAATGATTGAATTTGATGTCAATTTTTTTGTAGGTACTTCAATGAGAAAAATCCGTTTGAGTGCAATTTAAATAGAGAATGATGGACAGTTCATCATTTTCTTGAGGATATCACCATATCATTCTAGGAAAGTACATTCTTCATTCATTTTTGTTTTGAATTGAACTTATCATTAATTTTGTTACCTGTTGGAACCCCCTATGTTATGTTGGCTATGTGTTAGTGCCGAATATTTGAGTCTAAAGGCATGCTGGTGTTTTTTTGACATGTTTTTTCCTTGGGTTTGTTGAAAATCATATTGAATATTCATTGGTTAAAATCATGTATGCTGAAATACCTGCCTGAATACTTTTAGATTACTATTAGAAGCTAATTTAATATGATCTGTATGGTAAAGAAAATTTATTGCATGATGAATCAATGATTTTTAGATACACACCATCATAGATTTTTTATTTTATATTACTAGGGAAGAGAGCCCAGCCCAAAAAAATTCCAAGAGTAGAAAAATTAATATAACACCTAACAAGGCCCTAATAATACCATGCTAATCCCTAAACTAGTGGGGTGGTGCACTAGAGAAAGCAAAAAGAAGTTTCAATGAACCGAAATATGTCATCTTCTTGGGGAAACCATCATCCTTGCATTAAAAATGAACTGCAGATTTTACTATCATGAGTGAGCATAAAGAAGGAAGAGAATAAACCCATGAAAATAAAGTAGTAGGATTCCCTATACTACACAAAAATGAATTGAGTAGTAAGGACACCCAAAATGTGCAATTGTTCTTTAAGGATTAGATGCCATTTTGTGCCCTCCAAATGACCACAACTTTAAATTTGTCTCCCAAATTCCTGTACATAAGGCACTTTCATCAGCAGACACCCTTAAACATCTTATGTCACTCCTATGGGTGTTTTGGGGAAATATCATGTTCAAGACCATATTTGTGAGTAAAACATCCAACACATAACATTCACCATTCGAATATCCAGCAAAAAAAGCCTCCATGATATTTAGAATGGAATGGGGTGACATGGGGGACTTCAGTGTCACCACATTGCTGATAGTATTCTTGAATTAGTTGCCTAGTCCTAATGTCAAATAGCTCGCAGGATACATCATTTGAGTCTGTTTCAAATATATCCCCATCATGAATGAACTTTATAGAATTCAAATCTCCATTATGTGCATGAAATTTACAGACTTCCAATCTTGCAACTAAAGTGTCCCACAATTGGGAAGCAGTATCACATGAACCAGAAACAAAACTGGTTATAAGGAAGGTGTCAACTTCAGGAAAATATTGGCAGCACGAAACATAACCCTTATGCCCATTGAGAATATTAGTTAATGATAAATTTTCATCCATTTCAGTTCGATAATTATGGATGAAGATGGATCATACACTCCTAAGTCCACCATAGGAAACTGACTAACCACAAAGAGAGAAACCACACATCACGACCCATGCACAAGTTGGCTTTATGGAATGATTTTTCTAGATCATTAGAACATTCAAAATTATTAATCAACCATCCTGAGAAGCACTGGAAATTAATGAGTAAATCTTCCCTATATTTCCATGTAGGGTTATAAAGCAAACAAGATCAGTCGGTCCAAAGATAACCACAATTCTTCCCTGCAACCGTGTGTATGTAGAGACATCAATGTCGAGAAGTTGAAATCAATTATGCTAAAACTGGTCACTGAGATTGTTTATCATCTTTGTAGTAGCCAGATGTTGTTCCCTGGGCTCCGCTACTGACATTTCTGAAAAAATACCAATAGACTACAATTAAAATCATTGGCACTGTCAATCTAGGCTCAATTTCAAGGAATGATCTCCAGATTATCTCAGAGTTCTCCAAACCCAATTTTTAGTTGATCTGTGATCGACACCAGCAGCTCCACATGTTGGATATACTCATGAGATGTTATTATAACAAGTAATATTATCCTTAAATTCTTTTCTAAAATGTTGATGTGTTTAACCTTTATTGATTCCTTTTTCTAAATTCGATGCTAAAATGACTGAAAAATCAATTAAACTTTTTCTCAAAAATTATGCTTATGGTTTTGTGAATCGGGGACAACATCAAAGATCACTGTTTCTTAGCCTTGAGAATTATGCTCGTGGTTTTAGTAATCTCAATGATGAAATTAATTGTTTTAATAATCTTTTACTTTTATGTGTTGAATGGACCAACCTGGTTTAACTTTTGAAAATGGAAATAGGGATGTTTTTCTTCTAATTAATTCATTGGAAGTACAACAAACGAGTGATTTGTTGAATGATGAAATTTTTTAGAGAATAATATATTCATATTGTTTTTATGTAGTTTTTAGAGATTATATAGTTAGAATTCATGCTGTGTTTATCACTCTTTTTTCATGCTGGTTAACTTAGTGAAGTTTTCGGTAGACATTTGCTAGTTGGTTCTGTCTTGATTTTCATGCTAGTATGTTTGTATTCTTTTATTTCTGGTTTTTTCATTATGTGTGGTGATATAGTAGTTTGTATTTTTTGTCTTTTGGTTAATATTTTCTGATGGTTGTACTAAAATATTCTTTTGACTCAATTATCTGAGCTGTTGGTATTCTGGTTGTGTTCTATCTTAAGAGATACATAACATGCTTTTGATTTTAATTTAATGTTCTATTGAGATTAAACAAAATCAAGCTTGTATTCTGTTTGAATATTTATTTACAAGCGCTTAATGTTTATCCCTTTTCATTAAAATAATGTTTTTTTGGACCTTCATCCATTAGCACTGTGGGTGCGCCTGGCGGCACAACTTCAAGTATGATTTCTAGTGGTGCATATTTCTCTCTTGGAGTGGCTTCTGGAGCTAATATCATAGTTGATCCTCCATATCAGGAAATTACGGATCATAGTGATCTTGTTGAGGGGGTTCACTATTTTGAGCTCTATGGATTTGATTGCAAGGATTTATGGAAGGTTCCTCTTTTTAGAAATCTAGTTCTTGTAACAAAACCCATTTCAATTAGACGTCTCCCTCTTAAACATGGTCAACTACTGCGATCAATCCCTAGCTACTACTGTGATATTTTTTGTTTTTCTTGCATTTATTTATGAGAATACTATTTATGTAATTTTATTTTTCAATACACTATTGTGTAGGTGATTTTAATTATGAGAACAGGTTTTTCTTTCAAGATAATGGTGGATATTTTTGTTGACTCAATCAGGTGGACAATGCTAGACTTATTATGGCAGTTTTTTTTCTCTTACCTTTTTTTTTCTCAATTTATTAAATCTATGGCTTCTCATTTTTTATACTGTATTAATTTTATGGTTTCAATTTATGCATATATTTTTCTCTTATTTGTGGGTATTCTTTTTGATTGTATGTGGTGTTGATTTTCGAGATGAAGAGTGACATAACATCGACTCGAGGTTCCTAAATGATAATGAGGTTGACTCTTGTTTCATCTAGTTTTCTACTTGGGTGGTGATGAAAGATCTTTGGTAGAAGAAACTATTATTCTTTCAGGATGGGTGCTGGAGGATTGAATTCAGAGATGAAAATGATGGAGGATTGAGATCAAAAGATGAAATGGGTGGTGGGGGAGTGATGATGACAAACTCTTACTTTTGTAACATCACCTATGAGGCACCCAACCTATTTTCAAATTCATAGTTGGACTATTTTGAACGATGCCAAAATGAAACTGGCCTCGGAGCCTTTGTTGACAAATTTAAGAAAATGATGCAGACATCAACACATCTTCGTAGTGCCCCGCTGGCTGGACATCACAGACTAGTTCCCTTTGATAGAGGAGATTGTTGAGGAGTATAATAATTACATGAACATATACATCGAGAGTTTCATGGTGAAAATGATGCAGGTATATGATAAGTTAGGAATGTTGGATCATGCTATCAAGTTGTTCGACAAAATGAAGTGTTGTCACACAACGATGCCTTGAAATGCCCTCCTGTCTTTTTCTCTTGAGATGAAAAATTTCAACGATGTCTAGAAGATATTCTGTGAGGTATTCAATAAGAACTCACATAAAATTGGATCTGTCATCCTACAACATTATTTTAGAGGGGCATCGGATGATAGGGTCGTTTGATTTTGGGGATTTTCTGTTTGGGGATATGGAGAAGAATGAAGTGGAGCCAACAAATGAGACCTTAGATTTTATTCTAGATATATGGCAATGGAAGGTTCTCAAATGCGGATGATGATTGGAAGCTGATGGGAAAGTGGGGCCTTTCCCCTTCCACATTGAATTACCATGCCAAAATTAAAGAATTGGTTTCTCAGAAGAGAATGTATGATGCAGTGGCAGCGTTTGAAGAACTAAAGTGTAAAGGTGTCAAGACTGGCCTCCATACTTATAATGCTTTGATGGCAGGGTTTTGTGTTGATGGGACCATTGATGAAGCAAATAAGTGGTAAAATGAGCTAATACCACATGATTGTGGACATAATAAGGGGACTTTCCCAAGGTTTCTTCCTTTTGCATGTGACATGGGTGTCCATTGGTACGCATTTAAGCTTTGTAATGCTGCAAACTCCCAGTACTGCCTTCCTGATTCGGATGCATTTTAGCGTGATGTGGATGGAATGGTTAAACAATCATTGGTTGAGATGTAAAGGCTATTTGTTGAGCGGGCCAGAAATTTTGGTCAAGAACTCAAATTTCCTCAGAATGATCAATGATGTTGTCCTCTTTCCAATGTGTGTGATCTTCCACTGGTAATTGAATTTATCTAGTTCATATAGGGCTTGGTGTTGGAGATTCTATATCTAGGGAAGTTCAAATTGGTTCCCATGAGATTTCTTACTATTGAGATTGGAGGCCATGAGATATTTGGAATTTGGTGTTTCATTCAAGGAGGTTTAAGCTATGAATTTCATGGTGGTTACATAGATATGGATGATGAGAATAGAGAATTGAGCATTAGAGGGGTTTAGATTCTCGTTTTATATTACAGGTCACCATCATTTGTAGTTTCTATCCCATGCTGGAGTTGGGTAATCTGGGTATTTGTATTGTTCATGTGTTCATTGCTTTTGAGCCAAGGCAGAGCCAGTATTTCATGTTCTTGTGCTACGATCAAAAGAATATTAGCCTGCAGATCTATTTTTGGATGCCCATGTGAAGATCCCCGGGTTTAGAAATTTTACTACAGTGGCTAAGGTGAATGTTTGATATATTATTCATTGTGTGTCCAAGATTGAATGGTCGTACTGTAGCCTGAAGTTTGGAGGCCTGAAGCTGATGATTTTTTACACAGCTGGTCGTGTTGTTAATGCCAAAGATGTATGATGTTGAATTGGATTTTTTTTAAGAGGTGAATCTGCCTCGGTCTTATGAACCAAATTAAAGTTGAAATCAAATGAAGTGAATATGGACATGCAACATGACAATAGTGGAAGCTAAAATTCAACATATATTAATTCTAGGCATACTCAAGCTGTTAGTCAAGGTAAATTCGGGCAATTTTTTATTGCATTATTAAATAGGATGAGGGCCTTTTGTGAAGACTTCCGATCCTTGGACCTGTTGGACAACTATTTTCTTTGGTTCTCTCCCTCTGTTCACTGCTTCATTCTATAAAAGCGATGATCTTGTGATGTTCTTTTATTTTTTTGATGGTGTTGTTCGTCTACACATGTTGTGTCAAAGTTCCCAAGAAAAAACTTTTGAAAAAACTTATTGAGTTATACTTATTTTAGTTACATACTGTTAAATATCTCTTGTGTTGTTTGTTTTGAATAATGTATATTTTTATTTTTTAGAAATAATACATCTTATGACAATACTATCTTCTTCTTTTTGTTTTATATGTTAAATTCATATACAATGGAATGATTTCAAAAAATTAGTGTGATGTTAAAGGAACCTTTATTCATGATTGAAATTTCTGGTTCATGATAATAATGCTTGATAATAGTGAGTTTAGATTGAATATTTTTGTTCAGCAATTTCTAGATGAATAAGTTAGCTCTCTTCAAAAATTAATTCCCTTATAATTGTAGTGAAAGATTCTATCGATTTAGCATGGTGATATATATAATAAATGATTTTTTATTGTGAATTTGAGGGATTAACAAGGAGGAATCATTTCTATGAAACGAAGGCTGACATTAATTGATTAACAAGTTAGGTATGTTCATTTTAATTCATTGTGGTCATTATAACTCCATTATTTTACTGTCTTGATTTCATCGAGTCCTTAAATTCATCCATATACATATCATATATTCATTAACTTTATTTTAATCATTATTAAATTATATTTTTATCTATGGTGGTGCTTATAGGTCATGCATGGGCATTTTACAGGTCTCCACGTTGCGAAGAAATAAATTTTCTAGTTTGAGAAGAACAATTGATGATGATTTAGCTGAGTGAAGGGTCACATTTCTAGATTCTGTACCTTCAACTGTAATATTTTTTATTCTTCCTTTTTTTCTCTTGTTTTTTTTAATTTAAATTAGTATTTGTGATATATATTTTTATTCTCATTTCATACAACCATTGGTCTATGAAAATAAATTACTTATGAATATTTCTTGTTTTCATTTTGTTATATGTTCATCTATTGGTGATTATTTAATATTATTAACTCATCATGCATGCATATGAATGAATTATCTGGAATATATATTGATAATGGAATTTAACCATGTACAAGTGTGTTCATGTAAGATGAGGAAAATCTTATGTTGCAGCTTCAAATTTTTTTCTACGGGTGAGGGAATATCAAGAACATTTTCCCATGTATATGATCGAGGAACAAAGCCTTCATCACATTGGATGTTGCAGTCCCCTTGAATGGTCAGTGATGAATTGCGTTGATGGTGATTCCTCCGTCATCACTCATTGTGTTGCACTTCCCTCGCGAAAAGGAAAAGGGAAAGAAGATTCAAACCAATTAGAAGAACATTGAAAGGAGATTC
Source organism: Viscum album (assembly GCA_963277665.1). Classification (NCBI taxonomy): domain Eukaryota; kingdom Viridiplantae; phylum Streptophyta; class Magnoliopsida; order Santalales; family Viscaceae; genus Viscum; species Viscum album. Next base: position 70,093,829 of record OY728128.1, read on the forward strand.
TAGTGCCTGATCTCTGTGTCCTTCCTAATGTTCCTCCCTCTGCTGTAGAGTCCATCTCTGCCACATATTTTTCTTCATATTTTATCTATCCCAGACACAACTAGTAGGTTTATCGACATACTTAAGGATTGGCCATCACTGGCTTGTCTCCCACTAATGTTGTTCTTATGAATAAAGATGTCACCGTCGTAGATTTCAATTTTGGAAATCCTGATTGTAGTACGATTATGGTGACTGGGATGCGCAAGAAGAATGCCCGAGTCTGGGAACCCAAATCAGCCTTATGTAATGTCTGAACTTCGGATGATTGATTCACTATGAGATGCTTTGTAAAGGGATTGATATAGGAAGTGAATTATGGATTAGTAAAGTGCCTTGAATTGCTCAGTACAATGGTAAATCAAGAATGTTATATTGCAATTATGATGCCTAAGCATGCATATTGGTTGAAGATTAATGGGTCATTTCTGGGATTTTCCAAGTACTAAAGGTTGAGAGGGCATGTGATGCAGAATGAACCCAGCACCTGGTTTTCTCGAACTAATCACCTCACCCAGCGGTTTTTTGGAGAGGTAATATTTGGTTTTGATATTCGTTTTGGATATGTTTTTTTTTCTTTTAACAAATTAATCTCCTCCCTGCCATGTGTATCTCACATTCGTTCATAACATAAATCGAATATGTTTCAAATTTTTAATATATTTTCTTGTACTATGGGAGCATCAATACATGCATGTGGAGCATTTCATAGTGGTGGTGTTGTGGCATGGAACAGTTATGAGCAGAAGATTCTGTCGTGGAATCTCATGGGTGGGGCTATCACGGTATGGAAGAGGCATGGAGAGCCTGTCATGGTGGAAAATATTATGTTGCACCTTCAAATTCTCTACTATGGTGACATAAATACACGCATGGGGAGGGAGCATGTCGTGGTGGGTGCTGTTGCGGCATGGAACATGAATGAGTGGAAGATATTACAATGGAGACTCATGGGTGGGGTGGTCACGACATGGAAGAGGCACGGGGAGAATGACACGGTGAAGAGGCAGATGATTACTACATGCATAGACCCTTCTCTATTATAAACCTTGGATTTTCAAATGATGTTTGAGAGTTTGGAGTTTCATGTAATGTTTCATGGAGTTCTAATACTTTTAAACATATTTGCAACATGTTTCATACACCTTCATTTAATGTTTGAAAATGTCCATATAATCTAATTTTATAATGAATATATAAAAATATAATATATATAAATGTATCAATAAATATAATTTAGAATTTTTCCAATAAATTTTGGAACACACACATATAATATTTTATTCAAAACATAATTTATAAATAAATATTAATCGTTGATATTTCTTATAATAAATGGAATGATGAATGAAAATAATATTACCAACAGATAAATTTGTCGTATTAAATTGTTGTTAATCATTTTGAACAATATATATATTTTTAGTTGGAATTAGTATAATTCCAATAGAACTATTTTATCTGTCACAATAACATTTAGCGGCAGAGTTTTACCAACAATTTAGCAACAAGACAAATTTTGTTGGTAAAACTTTTTACCAACAAAAAATACACTTTTACCAATAGATATACCCCTGTTGGAAAAATATATTTATTTTGTAGTGTGATCAATTGGGTTTAAATGTTAAATAATACAAAAATTGGATTCTATCATTAATTTTAGTGTTTAATTATTATTTTCAATTGTTTTCCTCGATTTAAGCATGCTTTCAATCATGTTCTTAAATGTGTAGTTCATTGGTTGTGTATAATGTTTTTGAATGGGTTTGTAACTCTACGGTATTGAGAAATAGTGCCTTTCCAAAAATTAAATATTTCATAATTTTTATTGAATCATGTTTGTAATAACAATGTATATCATATAATGTTATCATTTTTTTAAAATTTAATTTACCTTAGATAATGAAGGAATGTTTGGCATTGCATATCTGAAAATAGTGTTTTATATATTCTTAGAAATGGTCTTGGAAATGTTGTATGAGATTAAATGAAATGGACTTTGTATGAGGCCTTATTGGCACTCCCCGTTTTATGGGGATTAATTTTGGTTTGATAAATGTGAATTCTCGTTTGAAAGCTTAACATATTTTATGAAATGAGTTGAATTTTTATGTTAAATGATTTCCTAGTTGGAATCTTGAAATTCTTTAATGAATATTTTGAATTCAAATGTAATGTAACATCCCTATTTGCACATTTAATGATGTGAACTATGTCATTGTATATTGTTTTCATTGTTGTCTTGAATTTCCCATTATTTGTTATCATATAGGTGTCCTCCATGTTTCGGGTAGGTAAGTGTGGTGACGGCAGGTAAGGTGAGTCTCCCATGCGAGGGCCTCCCATATACATAGTATATTACTACCCTAGTTTTTATGGGTGTATTTTAATGGTTTTAGTGATGGTTGTTGATCAATATATATTAGATGTGTTGGTACCCCAATGATTTGCTGTTAGTCTAGGGGATCATGCCACTACATTGGATAGTTGAGGGTGGTTAGCAGGGTATAGAGTTTATGACATCAATATATGTCGGCTAATGGTTCCGATATGAGTACATTTAGGGATCTCTCTTGTGATGTTTAGGAAGTACACATTGTAACATACTTTTATGTTCCTGCATACATTTGAGGAACTATTGGTTATTTAATCTCATGTCATTTTATAAAATTGATTTTACTATTAAAATACCATTCTTGTTCTAGTAGGATTTTAATAGTACTCATTGAAATGACTTATATTCTTTAGTAATTGATGATAATGTAAATTTAATGAAATGGGTTTTTTTTTTGTAAAAGTGATATCGTGTTAGCTGTTTTTAAAAATGTATGGTAAACCATATTTGTATATGTATTATTTTCAAATAAGCTAGAATGGATTTAACATTAGATGTGGGGTATTAGATGTGCTTTTTCAATTATATTCTTACTCTGCATCTCGGTGCTGACACATACTTTATCATTTTAGTTTTAGGTTCTTCCATTTTTGGATATCTCTCAAAGCAGCCATAGTTCTTTGTTTTTTGGTGTCCTTTGAGGTCACTTGGAGGTATGTACAGCTGTTAATTTATTTCACCTATGAGTAACTATTATTTTTGGTTTTGTTTTATTTTTATTTATTTGTTTATATTTTATAAATGGGAAAATAATTCCCACCTACTTAATCAGGATACTCGACACTAGTTTCATGCTTCTAGGGAGATGGAATTTTTTCAAGACATGTCACATATTAGCTCAGGTGACCAGTTTATTTTGGACCAAGATTGGTTCATGACATATCAAATCCTAAAAATTTTTAAAAATGATAATAATGATAGAAATATGATCATTCTATATCAATTAAAACACATTCTATGGTCGATGATATATGAATCATTCCTCTAACTTTATAAGGATCAGTATCCGCATTAGCATGGGATGTATACACAACATGAAACTGACTTTTTCCTCTCCCATGAGCTATAGTCTAACTAATTTGAACTACCTCCCAACCTTTTTACTACATCTCTTATATTGAGGTACCATTTCCCCATCCTCGGCATGAAGGAATAGTGGACCTCCTACTACCGACTTGCTAAGGGGTAGTTGAGCCAATTCTTAAATCAGGTTCCTATCCGGATCCCCTACCTATAATTTGATATGGAAATTTCTCACAAAGTTTTTGAAGATGATCTAAAATTCAACATACATGGACCTCCACTATGGGGTGAGAACTATACGTACACTTATGGTCTATCCATCTTTGTTGAATTCACTTTACTAAACTATGGTCGAAAGATTTGGTATTTTCCATTGAATAATATATCCTCCATGGACCTGTAGATAAAATTCATCATGACCGTTTTTTATAATAGAAGAAGAGTTCCCCAATGTACCTCATGAAAATATCATCCCAACACCTGATTCCTCTCTCAAATTCCCTTATATGATTAGATCATAATTCATTAGGTATGAAAGGCTGAAATATTTTTAAACATTCACCTGTGACATAATTTCTTAGAAAACCCCGTCCATAAAATATATTTCCTTTGTGATGTCATTAACAACAAAGGATTGTGAAAAAATCAGTAGTTTGGTTAAAAATCTAGTATATTACATCAATAAAATTGGCTCATGTGTCTAGTGTTTGAACCCAGAAGCCTTCTTCTCCCACAACTTCTCATGATAGAAGTGGTTTAGGAACATCAAATCCATGTCCTTCTAAGACGACTCTTCTTGTAGCATGGATTTCTCTAGAATGTCCCACCAATGATTGGATGGTCCATGGAAGATGTAGGAACCTATATTTACCTTCATATCAATGGGTAACATGATTTTATTGAAGTTGTTTTTGGGCTAAATCAATATATAAATCTATTCACAGGGAGCCTCTTTCCCAAATAAACAAAGTAGTATACTACAACTGAAACTCTCTCAACCACTCATACATTGATGGTACTATTCAAAAAATTTCCCTATAAATTAATCATATTGCACTCAAAGAATATTTCATAAATATGAAAATCTATATGATCTAAATGAGATAAATGATACTACTATTCAGTTGCCTTAGGATTCTGATAATTTCCACACCCTTAACACAAAATTTGAATATGAGGATGATACATTTTATCTACAATACAAAACATTTCCATTGAACATTAGTTAACAATAAGGTCCACCTCAATAGGTGAAAACAAAAGGGAACCAATAACTTATGGTCTATCTAACATTGATTAATAACTAAATTTCAATAAAATAATAGCTCAGTTATTCCATTTTCCATCTGATGTAATAGATATCTCATTTCATAATTCATATAGGAACACAATTCACATGTCAATAATCATTTCCCTATCATGAATAACAGATGTCAATATGTATCTCTGTGTGGAAATCATTATACAGGTATAAAAATATTGCTCCATACTGGGCCATGTGTATAAATTTTATGAAATAATAATATCACAAAACATGTGAACTGACCACAGTTAAATAACATCAATCCATAAAAAAATAATATCATGAATAAAAATCCAATTCCTAGACACTCAATTTTCCCCCAAAACATTGTTTGTCTAATCCCATTGTCATTCCCATTATTAATACAAAAACATCCTTTAATCCATTCAACATTTTTCAACGAGTGATTCAATAGAATAGAAAACTCTTCTCATATACCACTTTGCAATATCCCCCAACCAGAGACACTATCATGTCAAATAATCAGGTTGGTTATGGGACCTAGATCAAACATCATTGTATGCTTGGGGATACTGACAAGAAATGGGGTTGTGGTGAATGGGGATGGGAGACTATACCCCATAGTATAGAGATATAATAAATCAAAATAAATAAATAAATAAATATATATATATGTGAAGAATTATCCAAAATATAATTAAATAATTCGAAAACCAAAAATGAGAATGGTTAAAATTGAATAAACCACAATAATTAAAGAGTAATTTCAGGACATGAGAAATGTACCTAAATGACATGAAAATCGGGATAAAAATGACATAATTATAAGTGTCAAATAAAAAACTATATAACCATGCCCCATAAATCCATATTGGCCCCACTCCAAGCTCTATCTCATAGAGAATGAAATAAATAAATTGGAAGGTCACTTTAAATTTTTTAAAACTCCATCCATGTAAGGAACTCCGCTTCCTAATTATGGACCAAATAGTATTTGAAAAATAAACCGGTAGGTTGAAACCTGATTTTATTAATAAATCTAATATTTTATTAAAATTTGAATGCAATATTTATATAAATAGATTATTATGTAAATAAATTATTAATGTTCCATAAATAAACATGAAAACTATCTTATTATGGGCTATCACCTGATGCCATCAAAACCATCTTTAGTTCCCTTCCGCTTATATCTACACGATGGGATATCCTCCATACACAAGATGGACTAACCTAAATGGTATATTATTATCTTTTAGTGGATTAATCTCTCTGAATATAACATTGACACATGGAGTCCTCCATCAGGATAACAAAAATCTCAACACCATAAATAACTAGAATTTTACCCTCTTTCATCGTGTGATTGTTCATGTATCCCTTAAAAATATAATATAATAACATAACCGTCCCTTAGGAATCCATTAAATGTATATATAGCCCTATAATGTAAACAACGTGCACTAGAACCATATAAATCACCACTAGTCCAAATATATATCCAAAAAACTCATCATTCCAACCAGTTACAAACTATATGGTATCAATAACACAGACATCACATAATCTCAATCATTTGACCATAAAAGTCAAACTTCTAGTATCAAATATACATGATTTATCATCATAACACAAATTGATGAATTTATAGAAATTACCATTACTTTAACAAATTAATTTTATTAATCTAGTTTCCTAATAACTATTACTATTATATCAAAACTATTTAATTAATCATTCGACCATAATTTCATTAATATATTATTTAATAAATTAAAACAGTGTGATTCTACTATAAGAAATAAGAAAATTTATTGTTATCCCATTTCAAAATTCTAATCCATTAATAAAAAATTATCTAATTTTGTACATGACTTTAACATCAAATAAAAGAAGACTTAATAAGGATTAATGTTGGCATACCAATTTGGTAGTCATAGGTCTTAGTCTTCATCCCTATAGACCCAATGTGATCCAAGTGATTCTTTAAATTTTTAATTTTTAATTATAAATTGTTATGCAACATATTTTGGCATGTGTGTGGCATGCATTATTGGAAAAATATAATACATATACTACAACAGATAAAATTAGACAAAAATGGTTCATGTTTTGGAAACCACCTTCATAATAGAGAAGGTTGTGAACAAACACTCTTTTATGGTAGAAAAAAGGATTTTAGATATATATAATGAGAACAACATAATATAATAGTATTGGATTGATAACTAAATCATAAACATGATGTTATTCCTTAATAATATAGGTCTGGATATTCTAGATCCAATTGGATCATTCATTTTGATAGATGTTGTGACCCTAATATCCCTAGTGGGAGACCTGAAGTGGTGAGGGAGGTGCATGGAAGTACCTTGGTAAATGTAAGATGTGTGTGGACGAGATTCAGTCTTATACAGAGGTTCATAGAAAATATTTTATGAATAATGGAGGGATTGGAAGCTCTATAGTGGAGAATAGGTGTGTACCAAGTGTTAATAAATACTTGAGAGAACTTTTCTAATGTGTTCCATATTATAATTTCATGAATCATTTTTATTTCATGTTAAGAGAAACGTTACAACCCATTTCCCTATTTTCCAGAAAAAAAATAGTCACACCTTTTAAAAATACAATAAAATAATTAAACATGGTGCATTTTGGTTTATTGATGTGAATTAAACATGGTGAAAAACAATTTTTTGACATTTTTTCACAAGGTGAAAAAAAAACCATTAAATGCACCCAGATGGGGAAAACCACTTTTTGGACATGCCCAAATGTGTTGATAATCAGGTTTGGGACAATTCTACATGATTTATATGGTGTTAATAGTTTTTTTTAAAATTTTTAGGGTCTAAATTTACTCTGGAACTGAATTAAATTCTCATGGCCTACACAAAAATATTCACATCATGATTTAGGTTCATTAAATGTATTTATCTACATCAATAATACACCCATTATCCATGATTCAACCCTAATCAACATAACCCAAAGAATACTGGTGTTTAAAAAATACTGATTAAGAAAATATAACCCATCGTGAAAGTGATTTGACCAAAAATTTATATAGCTTCATTCCTAAAAAATTTGATCTTTTAAGTATGAATATCCCTTGGTATTTTCATATGTATTATAGAAATTTTTTAATTATGGTAAATTATATTTATATCAATTCAATGAGATTAATTATAATATCACCATTAATGTCATTCCCTTTGTAAGGGAATTCATTGATGTGTTCCATATATATTTGTTTTGTTTTCTTTATAACTGAGTAGTTGAGTTCTAAACTGGATATATACAATTATATTCTCCAATATTGTCGAATCCAAAAATAATTTCTTCTATTAAACATTAGGATCCAAATTAAAAACTATGGGATATTATAGATATAGTTTTAATATAGAAAATTGATTCCCAAGGGGATGCATATGTATTATTATTTAATAATAACTATATGAAAATGTGCATGTTCATTGAGTATTTTGTGTTTAGTAGGATCATGATATAGAACATGTAACATCTTCCATAGAAAGATGAATTCTTTTATCAGCTATATGGATCTAGTACATATCTATATTGTAGCATTGGTCATGTTGTTATCATGTAACTGTGAATAAGAAAGATAACCATATGAAAAATATTATTACAAGGTACCAGAATTGTGGTTTCATGTAGATTCTATTTGGACTAAATTTTTTTATATACATCACCTTGTACAAGAAGAATACATTATTTATTGATTAACTGTAAATTTTTTTTGAAATATTTATAGATGGTATTATTATTGACTAAAAAATAATCAAGGAATATGAAGAGATTTATAATTCCTTATTAATTATATTTTGAATGAAAAAAATATTATCAAATTATAGTAGAAAAAAAATTTGACTGAAGAATTTTACCTTTATACAAAAAATTTGTCCCCAAAATATGTATATCTATGAATAAATTGAAAGATATTATATTATGGAATGTCTAGGACAAAAAATAGTGATAGAAATGATTATTTTCCAGGGATTAGTTTTGTGTATCCATCGATTCATGAGAAAATTATCAAGATTGTGAATACCTAGAACAAATATAACTCAGAAGGGGTTTATGTTTTATGAAATAATGAATGGAAAGAAATCATTATAAATATGTTAAAGGTTCTTATAATTTCACTTGTGCTCTCATTAACGACCAATGAAATTTATTTTTTATCTAAAATTATACGTAAATAAGGGCTTGGGTTATTTAATCATGAATATTAAAATGTATTGGATTATGAATAATATTAATAAAGATCTATGAGTATAAGTACCAAACACAATATCTATTATTGGTTAAAAAAATAATTTCAACAAATAATGTTTGACAATATCTATTTGAAAAAATAAGGACATATTTTTAAATAATAAAAGTTTCAGGTATATATTCACAAACATGAACTAAATATTCATTAATGGATGTTGTTAGACCAGATCAAGTATTATGATTGTGTTGTTTATTACAAACATTTAAAGGTGAAAATGAGGTAGATAATATGAAGATAAATGATTCAAAATCCCTATCCATGATGTGGATGAAAAGGAATCCGATATTCTAAAACATTAATTGCTTATATATGGGAATAATAAAATAATATTCATCATACAATGATCTAGTATATTCTATCCATACATTCCTGATATGATACATGATGAATATAAGGATGAGAATTTATTGAAAAAAATGGTAGAAAATGTTAAAAAGATTATAATGATAGAGTAATGTGGTTTGGATCCCAAATATGTTTCCCATCAAAACTATAAATGTAGAGGGAACATCTGGATGATTCAAATATATCATAAATCTCATTTTATCTTAGAATAACTGATATGTATAATTATTTGATTATATTAATTTAGTAGTATAATATAAAAAAAATATTTACGATTTTGTATCACGATGCTTGGAATGGAAACAAGGCATGCAGAATGATAGAATTATTTTAGTATAATGGAATTATTTCCTATTCATGTATAGTAAGTGCAAAATAGAACCATGAATTCCATTGTAGGAATCCCCATGTACTCTAACATAACTAATTTTATTTTGGATTTCGTCAATATATTTACTTTGTGAACACATTTATTTTTTATCAAGGAATAATATTATCATGTACAAATCACCATGAAATATATAAGGGATTTGTTAATACTAAACAGAGATACCCTCTCAATTTATTATAAAAAAACTTTTTGTTTTTTCACCTGATTATGGATGATCCATCTCGACGCATTGGTTTTGTTATTGAGATTTAATGATTATTATCTACATTATATGATAACTATCACCATGTGATCCATTGAAACTCTATGAACTGGTTCATTAGATTGATAATGATATTGGGATAAATTCCTTTCACTAGTGGAGTTAAATTACATGAAAATAAATTTTAGCATTCAAATGGTACCATATGAGGCTCCCAATGGGATTAAGTTTTTAAATACAATATGATTGGGTGTATATAGAGTATGGATATTGATAGGACCTAATCATAACACTGATAAAATAGATAATTTTCAATATATTCCACATCATATAAAATCAACACACATTCATCATAAAATATATAATAACTCATTTAAAATTACTAGAGATTTATTTAAGAGATAATTTATTCCATAATATATCTAAATTGACAAATATAATAATGTTTTTAAAGAAGGGATTTATTTGTCCAAGATTAAAAATACCAATTAACATCCTTGGTCACATAAGATAAGTGGCCTTTCTACTATCACTCCCACCTCAAATATCTAATTTACATAATGTATTCCATTTATTCTTCATGGGGAAATAAATAACAGACCCATCAAATGTATATAATCAATATACAATAATATTAGAGAATATTTTTAATGAAAAGGTGAAACATGTGAATAAAAATGATCATAGAGACATAGTTCCATGAAACAAGACATCATAACTGTTCAAAAGTGTGAGTGGGGAAATTAATGTTTGAGGATGTAACATGAGAACCCTAAGAGCCGATGAAATAAAAGTACCTTCATATGATTTATTGTTTGAAAAGAAAATAATGAGGATAAATTTTACGATGGGGAGGTACAATATACTTCCAAAATATTTAGAAATGAAATATATTTTTTGAACGAAGCAATGAATTATTGAGTAATTTAGTTATAGAAATATCATGGACTACATTGATTATTTATGTTATTATATGGCCATTATGATTTAAAATACCACTAATAATTTAAAAATTTTATAATAAATACATTTTATAATGACCATTAATATATTTTTATTATGGTTTATGATAATGTAGAATTGAAAATGAAGGAAATATAGATTCCATCAGACTATAGAATAACAATCTATGAATCCCATTTATCTTTTCATCATAGGGATATTACATTACTTGGCTATTCAGTTCAAAATGAATAGAAAAATATTCATCTATTAATTCATGATCAATTTTATATACAAGAGTAGTTAAATCTCATCAGGAACATGATTCATACAATTTTATCAAAACCAACCGAAGAAAATCACACCATCACACACATTATTAATTTGGAAATCACTGGTATAAGAAAGGTCTATGCATCTAGACTATAATGGTATGAATATTATTATTTTCTATCAATAAAATAATTTTTATATTTATTCATTTTTAATAATAATTTTTAATTTTTAAATAACCATATTGATAAAAATTATGATATCCAAATGAATAAATATAAATTTTATTTTTGTGAAATATAAATTTTTAGTTATGCTAGTTATCAATTACATCAACAACAAATTAAATAAAAGTCATATTAATAATTAAAACTAATGGAAAGTACTTATAAAATTTATATGATAATATATTTTTAAAATGTCTAATGTAATTATTTATAAGGGTTTGAATAATTTTAATTTAAAAAAACCAATACATTAAAATTGATTGGAATTTTGGATGTAAAAATGTTAATTATAAAATTTTGAAATTTATTTAGATAATTAAGAATTTATTATTGAAATTAAACCATTAGAAATATTAATTATAATTTTTTATATAAATTATCGAGTTAGTAAAATTTTATTGTAAATATAAAATATGGTATAAAAATATGGAATAAAAATATAGTATGTATGAAGAGAGAATAAAATTCCAAAATATATTAAATAATTAAAATAATGTGTATTTTGGATGAAAATTTTGATTCTACTTAATTTTTTTTCATTTTTTTTTGATTACTTTTAAATCCCATTAATGAATCTAACTAAATAATATTATAATATAATTTTTTCAAATAAATAATTCATATTCAGGACACACTTACACCTCAAAAATTATATTATTATTTTTTTAATCTTGTTGTTAAAATTTAATGAAATACTCCCCCACTTTTGTAGAATAAATTGCAATAACCCTTGGCATGGGTTGTTATATGGATTAACATAGTGTATATTTTCGAACAATAATTTTTATAAATTAATTATGAATTCCACCCGCTTTTATGATCTACACACACCCAAAATTACATTCCATTTATCAGAAAATCCATGGAGAAATATTTTACTCTATAGTCCCATATATTTTTGACTCTAATGATTCCACCAATAACTTATTATTCTTATACCATGATCTTTGAAATTCTATATAAATGACAGGGTTCTTATCCTACTCCTTTTTATCCAATAATATAATTTAAATTATTTCTTTAATTGTCCATGTGTTCATGTTTGTTTATTTTATCACACAACACGGTTATTGTCCCTATTATTTCCATGTTTACAACATCCCTTTCCAATATCATTTAACCCAACCATAAACCATGATGTTTCCTTGTTATCCATTCGAAATCATCCTTTAATTTTCAATTCCATTAATTTCTATAATGAATTCCCAATCCCATTTAACAAAAATATTTTCAAAAATAATTATTTATAATTTATTTTTCATACCATAATTTTATGTAAACCAAAATCCTTATGTATTGGGTTAAAAGTTATAAAATAAATCCTGATGTTTTGTTATATATGGCAGGCATATTTATGTATCATTTTATGAAAAAAATAGTGGGCTGGAAATTATATATCCCTCAGATGTATTGGGTATTGTTTTTATCTCATGAGATGACTTGTATGGTTCAGAAGAGGTTATCCTTATAACAATATTTCATGATGTATTTTATATTATTATTAACTGCTTTTTACGATATCATATTTTGTGGTGTCTATTCATTCCTAAGATTGACTAATGTTATCATCCAATATCATGATTAAATTTTCATGTTGATGATTCTCAACCATTTAATCTCATGTCGATATTTCTAATTATACAAATGTATTACATCAATCATGTAATTGTTGATTATACCCTTAATTGAATTTGTATCGCAAATATTACTCTTATACTTCCTCAGGTAATCCAATATGATTTTAGAAGTTCGGTGTAACATAAGGGCTGGTTTTGATGTTGTTATTTAATGATTATGTAACTTTTTCTTATGTTATCATGTCCTGTATGTAATTTCCCAACAATAATAGCCCATAAAATCATTAGGGGTTATATTATTCTTGCCTTTATGTAATAAATCGGGAAAAAATATGTAATAATGATATGGGGATTCATATTTGGTATTAGAGAAATAATTATTTAATTTTTGTATTTGGACTAGAAAAATATAGTGAAATCTTTATGAGGGGAATAAACAGAGGATTAAAAAACAATATTTTCTTAAATTAGAGAATATGTTCTGTCATGGAAATGACATCTGTGTTTGGATGCTACATGTTGATATTTCTCTACTATATTTTTAGCTAGGTGTAATAACAATAAAAAGGGTCCATTTATTTATACTTGATCATCAAATGGGGAACAAAAATTGGATTTTAGATAAAAATTTCATGTTTTATTATTTTCATAAAAAATATAATGAAAGAGTGAGAAACATTAAAATTATTAACCATAAAACGTTATGTATAAAAATAAATAGGAAACTTGTTAAAATTATCATTATTCCATTTAGATTTATAATAATTATAAGGCATCTATTAAGGACCACTGAGTCTGGTTTTTTGGATTTCCATGATCATTTATTCGAATTAATAGGAAATCTTATATGAAATTTGAATGAGCTACTCCAAATATATCTTCCTTTATTTGAATATTTTTGTTATAACATGTTATTACTTGTTGATCCATATAAATTTCTCATTATTTGTTTCCACAAGATTTATTCCCACATAAATGTATTCAATAATAACCACATTTGACATAATTAGAAGGTCCTCCACCAATATTTATTTATATGAGGGATTTTTAATCCCCCAAAATGGAACATTATGTTCCTCCACCCCACTTTCCTCCCCATTCTGGTCTGCCAGCCTGAAATGAGACTCAATAATAGAAAGACCATCCACCACAGAATCACTTTGAATCTGATTGGTCTTATCCATCACAACCTTTCTATATAATGTTCCTTAATAACTCCACATTCAGAATCCTACTCCTTATACGAAGGGACACATTACATCTCCTTATAATTAAATTTTGTGGTAGATGTTGTCACCATGTGTTAAGGAAGGAATGATTAATCCTCCATCCCTATTGACATATTTCTCTTCTCCATCCCTTTAAATCAATTTATTTGTCTCTTCTAGTGTATATTCAATAGTAAATTCACAATCTCATTAAAAAAACTATATAGTGATAAAAATGAAAATAAAAATTTTTATTAGAAAATAGAAAATAGATATTATACATTGAATCGTATAAATTGATATGTTATTAAATAAATATTTTATATTAGTTATTACATTACTGTTCCAGGTTTAATGTTAATGTTCACAGTAGTTTTTATGTACATATTCATAGAATTATATTTATTTTAAGTTAATGGAATAAAATATGAGATATCAATTCCACAAATATTGTAAGGGGTAATGTGATGAAAATCCAATTTAGATACTCATCTCAATGATAGTAACAATTGGGAACGTCATTGCAATAATTTCTCATATCAAATTTTTTTAACTAAATATTGAATATGGATTAGTGGATTACCCCCCCCCCCCCAGAACGTTCAAGAATCAATTAATAACTATACGAGAATGTGGACAAAAAATTTCAGTGGATCTTATGATCCTTTAGTCATAATAAATAGATCAAATCTATATAAATGATCTCCATCATCCTTATATTCCTAGAGAAAGTGATTGTAATAATGTATGTTTACAATAAAAAGTAAAAGTTAAAAATTTGTGTCGTTTGTTCAAGAATACAAAGAATGAGGTGAGATCTATGTGATGGAGTGTGAGGATATCTGGATTATTGTTTTAGATAATATATTCATCACAATATATGAATAAAATAGATAAATATTTCCATCCCCTGATAAAAAAAATACAGTGAATCTATCGAGGAATATTAAGTGAACATCACAATCCATTAAAGAAATGAATGTGGTTTTTTTCAACACCCCAAAAAATAAATTTTATGTCTTAATTTTAAGGATAAATCTATTTCAATTAATGGAATTTTTATATAATGTATTTGACTACTATAAGGGAATTATCATATGTTCCTTAAAAATAAAAAAAGTTGATTGTTGAATCTAATTCCTTATCATGAGTTCAAAAAATTCATGATAAAAACAAGTATAATCTATTATATATTTATTTCTTATTTAATCATCTATGTGGAATATTTTAGTTCTGTATGGTGGATCATCAGTCAACATATTATCATTTAAAGGACAAGAACGAACTCAAGACATCCCTTAATAAAAAAGGCTGACATCAGATATTCTATGTGAATCCATTTTAACACAATAATTCTAGGAAAATATTCATGGACATGGTAAATATATAATATAGAGATTACATTAAAAAATGATTTTAATTATAGATAATATTATTGTTTACTCCAAATAAAAGGAGGTATATGTGGATAATATTAATTCAATGATACAGATACTATGAAAGGATTTTTTATTTAGGATGTAAAGTAAATGTGTTTTCTTGATGGAGAATGATACATTCATGGGGAAATTATCACTATAAAAGGGATACTTATGGATCCATACAAAATTGTGGAAATTGAGTGATGGTATAGACTACCCCTGGAACATAAAATTGTTTTTCCAATGTCTTATAAAGGGTATTATCATAGATTAATGGGAAGATTCTCATGATATTCAATGAAAATAAAAAAAATATAACTCTGAAATATTGGATGTTTGTGTGGAATGATTAATGAAATTAATTATTTAAGGTGACAATGAAGATGAAATTAAATAAACCTATTCTCACATTACCCACTTGTGGGGAAAGAGTTATGATCTATAATCATTCATCTAAAAATTTATAGGGATGTGTAGTCATGAATGATGAAAATTTTATAACCTTTTCTACCCACCAATTAATGATCCAAGAGTAAAACAACCAAATAATCATATGTAATTGGGTGTTGGGAATTTTGTGTTGTTTTTTGGTGAATTTAACTCTATAGAGTAAATTGTGTCAGAAGTACAGATTTGAAAACCATGATGTATATATTCACAAAAAAATATGCATAATATGCACCAATGAAGGCCGTTATATCAAATAAAATATTATTATTTTTTAAAATTTAACCATCCTATGATTTTGAACACTGTAGTAGATGATCTAGGTATTAAAAATACATCACCCCAATCTAGGATGGCCGATTAAATGGATCCAATTTTATTTAAAAAAGGATTTATAAGAGAATAATAAACTGAAGTCATTTTACCATGACCTCGTAATACATAATTCATCCATTCAGTGGTGGATCAATGATTCTCATGTGTATAATATTGTTCAACAAAAAAGTTAGTGAATATTATTGAGTAAATTTTTTAATGATGCAATTATAATTTTTGGAACCAGTATAAGTTTCCTTTAAAAACCCAAATCGACCATTGATATTTCATAAGAGTTAAATATCTCCTAATCATTTATTTATCTAGTAATCAGAACTATATATATAGATTTGGTGAAAAAATCCAATGGGATAACATAAAGAGGTATATAAAAGGTTTTTTTCTCAATCCTTTTTATAAAAAAATCAATTATATATATAAAAATTCATTGTGTATGATGATAAAACAACATCTAGAATATCTAAATACAAACAATTAACCAATGATATTCTCATAGGGTTCCCTAGGATATCTAATGATAAAACCACGTTCTTAGTTGTACTCAAAACCCGTACAAAGATAATTGCATTCATTTATATCAAAGAATATTCATCTCCTAACCAACATGATATTATATATATACATGATGTGTTAAGATTAAATGATATTCCCCACTCTATTATAATTGATCAAGTATAGATAAATACCTCAGGATTCTGGGGATATTATTATGAATAATTTGATACATACCTGATTTTTATTAATTCTTCTCACCCTCACATATATCGTTAGTATGAGATAAATTTTCAATATCAAGAGGATATGTTGGGGGCATATCCAAGGGATTTCCATTGACTATTGGACAAATTAATTCCTCCAATGGTGATCACAAATAACAACAATTTCAATTTTATAGTTCCAATAGAATAATATGAGTCTTCATATGGGGTGTGATTCTAAATATAACATGATGTGATGAAGGGGGATATTTAATTTTATAGGACCTAATATTCTCCAAAATATTAAAGGGAAGAATCAAACCATTATGTTTCAGTTAAAATAATCATATATATGAATGAAATGAAATATAGACAATCATTGATGATAAAATGTGTTTAATTATTTGAAAAATGTTTCTTTTATATATAACTATGGAATAATTCTATGAGTTTTTTAAGAAGTGATTTATTATTCCGATATATATTTTCCCCTTTTATATTCAAATTTAATTGTGCTCAATGTTACTGAACATTGTTTCTTACCATGCCAACTCACACAAAATTAACCAAGAAAAAATGTTCATCCTATGGTTGACTTTCTATCATTAAAATATCTAACGAAATCAGCATCTGTAATACTATGAAAAATAACCATACAATTTCATTTTAATAACAACCCATGTGAGGTTATTCCTTTGAAATATCACAGAATCCTCTTTTTCAGCCCAATATGTGATTCATTATGATTACAATGATACCTAGATGATAAATTCACAATATAAACAATATCATTGCTTGAATATGTAAGGTATATAAAACTTCATATCCACTAAGAAATGTCTTTTTGGTTCCAAAATATTCTAGATTCATCATTACTCAACAATATTCTCACTGAAATTAAGGTTGAATAATCTTGGGATTCTTCCATCCCAAAATTACTTAAAAATTCCCTAACATAGTTTTCATGAGGAATGAAAATATATTTTTATCATTGACTAACATGTATCATAAGGACGAAATTTAATTGTCCCAAAATTGAAATATCATAATTATTCATCATTTCTTCAACAAACACTCCATAATAATTTTTTTAAACCATATATAAAATTATATCATCCAATTATACTATTACAATTAATGTTTCAAAGTCATAAAATTCACATACAAGTTATTATCAGCATTTCCTTTAGATAATTTTATCATTCTCAAACAATTATTATGATTTGAATAACAAAAAAGTAAATCTTTTTCCAAACCATGTAAATCATTCTTCAATTTAAAATCATTTTTTCATCATTATTAAGTAGAAACACCCAAAGTGTATCAATGTTAACTTCTTCCTAAATCTCAAAATTTAAGAATGTTGAATTTACATCTATATGATTTAATTTATAATTATAATGGGAATCCACAATACGAAACATTTTAATTGTTTATATCCTTACAACAAGAGTAAACATTTCATGAAAATACACACCATCTACCAGTGAATATCTTTTAGAAACAAGTATTTATTTGTTTTTGAAACATCACCTTTCTCATTGAATTTGTTTCTATAAAGCCACTTCATTCCGATTATATTTTTATAGCCTCAGAACTAGTTCCCTTGTTTCTTTTTTCTCGATATGATCCAAAAATTCATTCATATAATCCACCCATTATTTATGTGGAATAGCCTCTAAAACAGAATTTGGTTCAACTTTATTGATAAGTGAAGTATGATTTTCTAATCTCAACACCCATATAGTCAAAACTATATCCATAAGATTACCAATTTTTTTCCCAAATTCAACATGTTTTTATAAGGTATAAAATTTAAATGTTTCATTCCCAGCTTGAATTTCCTCATCACACGATTCTTCTCAATCTTGGTAAGAATCTTTTGAAGAAATTCACTATTGTTTGAAATCTCCAATTTATCTTCCTCATCATTCTCAAAAATATTTATTACCGAACAATGTATTTGAATTCCCATCATATCAAATGAGTCCACAAACATTTTTTTTAAAATAAAATATTTCTATCTTCTCCCATTTAGCAAATAACCCATGAAATTTCTTTCTATAGATTTCTCATCAAACATTCCCAAATCCGTATTTTTTACCATGAGAAAAAAACAACATACAAAAACATTAAAATATTTCAATTAATTTTTTATTATAGAATTTTTTATGATGATTCATGTTAGTTTCCACTCACAACACGTATCTATTTTGAACATGTACAGTAGATATAACATCTTTTCTCCAGATGAATTTTGAGTGTTTGTATTTTACTAACATTATTCTTCCCATTTACTCAAAACTTATATTCATTATTTATACTTATCAATTTTGTTCTGGAGTATAATCATCACTATACTGATGTTTGATACCATTTTTTCACAGATAATATTGAAAATAATTATTTATCAATTCACTATAGTTATATATTCTAGAATTATTTATGGAAACCTCCGAATCGTTCTCAACATCTTTTATAATGAATTTAAACATTTCAAAAGCCTTTTTTTCTTTATGAACATTATGTTTTCATCTATGTGAAATAATCAAAAAATAGATATCGTATAAGTCTCCTTTTGTTGAATGATGTATCATTGGTCTACATAAATTAGAATAAATAAGCTCATGTGTTATGGTATATTGAACCTCAACTTTTTTAGGACATTTGGCCGTCATCATTACTTTCTGGAAAGTAATAAAAAAATTTCATGTCTTATTTTCAATCATATATAATTTTAGACAATGCCATCTATAGAAATATATTTCATTATTTTCTACCCACGATGTACATGTCTTCAGTACCACAACATGTTTTTATATTCAGTACACATGTAACATGAGTTACTGAATTACCCTATATGAAAGATATTTTTAATGGTTCATTTTATATCAGAAATGAATTTTATATTTTTTATAATATTGCGGATATAAAAATACATTCTAGAGATTACTTCTTTTCCATCATCAAAAAGTTGACTTAAATTATATATGTTATGTTTTATCCTAATAGAAATTAAAACTTCATTTGATTTGAATTTATCAGATTCAATTTTTATAACATAGATTCCTATAATTTTTATGGAAATATCATTTCCAAAAGTTAATACTCCTCTATCATGACTTTTTGTTTGTTTCAATATTTTTATATTTCCTGTCATATGTGAAGAAAAACCACTATCTAGAATGCATGGTTTATTCCTCTTATATTCATTCTAAGCTATCTCAACAGAAAAATATCATTCGTCAATAGTCCTCATTTCAGATTTATATTATTTTCTATCATAATAAAAATATACTTAATGGAGTTTCATACATTATTAGGAATTATAACTAAACTGATCACATCTTCGACAACAATTTCTAGAAATTCAAATTGATTCTCTGTATTAGTGATTGTAACATCATGAGATTTCTCATTATCAACATCCTGTATGGTAGGAAAGATATTCATTCTTCATTCAATATTTCATTCATTTTTCAAAAAACTTCTTATGGGTAATGATAATTTTTGCATAAAATTATATTTTTTATGCCCATTAATTCCACTACAAAAACAATAGCCATCAAAGATGGATTTTATATTTCAGAATTTTCTTTCTCTATAGAATGTTTTTTGAGGTTGTTAACTTATTTAGTCTCTAACATGCATCGGATTTGGAAAATATTTTCCTTTTAGTGATATTTTACCATTGGTCGAATTGATTGGTTTATCACTTCCTTTCTCTACCAATGATTTCCCATTATTTTTTCTAAAACCAAAAATGTAAAAAAAATCATATGAATCATAATTTTTTTGTAAGAGAATATTTTAGATATGTATCTTATTGAGCCATCTCAACTACATTAAAAGTCTAATAGTTTACTTTTGATACATTGTCAATGTTTTCATTATACTAATTAAATGAACTATTAGAGTCAATATGTTTATTAACCACATTGAAATATTCTTTCATATATTACAACATTCATTATAGATCATAAATTATTCTTCATTATTCAGTAATTCGATATTTATAATTTAAAATCTCTTGAATATATTCATTCTCCTTCTTGATGAAAATTTTTCATCCACCAAAACATTGTTCAATATAATTATTTATTACTATAATTTCATTCATGATATTGTTTTTATCATGACTTGAAACATGGAAGGATCTGAGATGAAACACTGTATAATATTCTTGACTACCTTCTTCACTATCTGTGGAATCTATTGTTTAAAATATTTTTAAAGTAGGGTAACTAATTTTTACAAACAATAAATTTCAGATGAGTTTTTTTCAATTTAGTCCAATTCAATATTCATATTGAACATTATTCTATTTATTTAAGAAAGAATATTCTTATATTAATTGAATTCCTTTTATTATTTATCATTTTTCTTCCACTTCGTTCATAGATGGTTTTCATTAGAATCAACTCAATATTCTCTAAATTTCATATTGGGTATATTCATAAAAAATTGACTGATTCCACCACACTCATAAAATTTGAGTGGAATTTTTCCTACATACTTCCATTCCCTACTTAAATAATTCATTGATATACGAGACCTAATTTTTCCATTCAACTAATCATCCTATATATCTTCTGACTTGCAAATTTATGATTATAATTAACATGTATTTTTGTCCTTATCATAGCTTCAAAGGATATTTCATCATTCATATTCTTTTTAAATATTGGGGATTTCCATATTTCAAAATAGTCATGAAAGTTGTTAAATTCATCAAGATATAAATAATCCTTATCTGATAAATAAAAATTTATAGAATCAATCCAAGTCGGAATAATTCTCAAAATTGTCATTACAATTATATGATCATCAATGATATATTTGAATGTTATGATGTTGTGAAACATTTCACTTAATATTGTGATGTATCAATCAATTTTTTTCCTTCCCTCATTTTGATGTATTCATACATACTACACTAGATTTGTAGCTTTGTTTTCATGAAATTAGTATTCCATTAAAAAACAATCCATCTTGTCCCACATAAATTTTATTTTTTTGAGACCCATAACCATATGATGATCATTTTCTGAAAAGGACATAAAGATTAAATTTTTATATATTTCATCAACATCTATATTTCTCTTATCAGCAATGATCACAAGAAATTTTTTATCCATATGTGGAAAAGAAATAATAGTATCACTAACAACTTCTAGGTGAAGATAAAGAAGATAGAGAATCAAGTTATTTATCCATCATTAATAATTTTTTTCAATCAAATTTAGAAGTTACTCTACTGTTGAAATAATTGATATTATACATGATATAGATTTGATTAAGGAAACTTCTCTCTGATACTAATTGAACTTCCAAGGATCAAATAACAACTAATAAGGGGAGAAAATCAAATGTTCACATTCCATAACATTTAGAAAGATAACCTGTCAAACTTGTAAATATTATTATCCTTTTAGACCTATAACAAATAATTATGCATGCATTGGTTGGAAATAATGAAAAGAACTTTATACATACAAATATTTTCCATAGTTTGAGAAACAACTTCCTTTCTATAGCTACACCTGTGGGTCTGTGGAAATCCACTATTCAAAATAAATTAATAAATATAGTGCTCACTCCCATTAGAAGCCTTCTATCACCCAATATGAAATATTATATTGAATTCATTCAGATTAAAATTTTTATTATAAAAATTTTATCCCAAAAAAATGAATAAAAAATGGTTAAATATTCTCCATAAATAATCAGTCTAAATCCTCAATTTGATTTGGCTGTGTCTGATTTTCTTAGTGTGGAAATGATTGTTTTGATTTTTCTCTACTAAAAAACACAATACAAATATTCTTCAATCATGTGGGAACATTTCTCTTTCAATTTTTCTTCACTAAAACTTTTTTTCTAGTGTAAAATATACAACTAATCTTATAATCTGAGATTGTATTTATAGGTTAATCAGAAAAAA
The DNA here is from genome assembly GCA_963277665.1 of Viscum album. NCBI lineage: Eukaryota > Viridiplantae > Streptophyta > Magnoliopsida > Santalales > Viscaceae > Viscum > Viscum album. The sequence continues at coordinate 70,116,864 of OY728128.1, forward strand.
AATGTTGGAGACATGAAAAAATTAATGCATACGAAAAACTAAAAAACTATGAAAATTCGTCGCATTAAATATTCAATCATTGAAATATTTAAACCACCTTATATTTCTTCATGATATATGAAAAATTGAATGTCATGTGGTATATATTAAACTATTAATATCATTATCAGTATGACAGTACCGGATCAAGGGTTTGATTTTCAATGTATAATTAATTTGTAAGTTGGTTTTGATTTTCTGAGTACGATAATGATGGTTCTTGGTTTGGAATTTCTCAAAATCATGGTATTTATTTTCATAGAAATATGGTTTTGATTTTCCCAAAAAACTCATTCTCATTTTCACAAAATCATCATTCCAATTTTCTTAGAATCTGGGTTCGGATTTTCAAAGAAAACTGGTTCCAATTTCCATAGAAAACATGTTCATATTTCGTCAGAAAACCAGTTTGGATTTTCTCAAAATAATTGTTTTAATTTTCATAGAAAAATGGATACAATTTCCTTAGAAAAAGGGTTCTAATTTGTTAAGAAAAATGGTTTTGGTTTTATCTGAATAATTGTTCTGATTTCAACAGATGAGTGGTTCGAATTTTTATAGACTACTCATTCGGATTTACTCAAAAATCATGGTTTTGAATTTCAAAGAAAACTGGTTCTGATTATCTCAAAATCATGGTTCCAATTTTCATAGAAACAGGGATCTGATTTTCTTAGCATTTTTTTTATTTTTCTCCAAATTTTGGTTCTGATTTGAATAGAAATTTGGTTCTGATTTTCTAAGAATCTTGTTTCGGATTTTTTAAGAATCATTTAGGTGATTTTCACATAAAACATGTTCTGATATTCTCAGAATCATTAAGCCAATATTCATAGAAAACGTGTTCTAATTTTCTCATAAAATAGGTTCCAAATTTCATAGATACATGGTATTGATTTTCATAACAATAGTGAGAGATCTGATTTTTTAAAAATGTTGGATCTAATTTTCAGAATAATAATCATGGATATGAATTTCATAATCTTTTTTAAATGTTTTTATTTCATCATATACTTTATTTATAACTCAAAAACATCATTAATCAAGTATAATAAGACAAATATTACACAAAAATCATTGTTTTTAACAAATATAGAAAAGATTCAATAAAATCTTTCATAATGTTTCTTAAATGGGTGAACTCATATAGTTAGAAAGGTAATAAAAGGAAACATATTTAAAAAAATTGTGCATAAGGGTATAATAATGAGAATATCATATATCATATCCACAAAATACATATCAATAACAATACTATCTTTTCTCAGAATAAATATTGTCATCTAATATGACATGAATCATTAGGAAATCATACAACATGTAACATAATTTCATAAAAGTGACATTAGACATGGAATTTTTGTGCACACATAACCATAGAAAATCATTTCCATAATAGTCAAGGATCACTAAAAAGTATATCATAGAAGAATGGTTTCACCCACAAAGATAACATTGTATTCAACATTCACTCCAAAGACTATCCTAGGAGATGAATTCCCTAACTAATATGGGTTCAGTGAACATTATGGCCCTATTTATCTAATTATATTTAATTAATTTCCAAATTAAATGTAGGGTGATATTGTTCCCACCAGTAACATAGTGATATTCAATCATCTATTTTAAATGTGATAAAAAAATTCATTACCTCTTATGCTAGGAAATGAAATAGGTTTAACCAAATTTCATTAAATCATTACATGTAGAAAATTAACAACTTTCATAGTCATTTAATCCAAATATAACATTATTACCCCTTAATAGAATATGTTATCATAATAATAACTTTATGGTATAACCCATAGAAGAGAAACATGAAAAAAAACATCATAACATAAAAACATAAACTAATTCAAGAAAAATAAGTAGTGTGCCCATTAATCATATTCCCTATAATAAATATGTGACATCAAAGTATTCCATCATATATGTAAAATAATTTTTAAGGGTGATATACACAATTTCATAATGAAAAAAATAAAACTTAAAAAAATTCATTAAATTTTAAAAAAAATTGTAAATCTAATTCCATTGAATATAACCTCGAAAAAATATAATGAGACCAGTAAAAATCATTAAATACATATAGAGGAAAAACTACTTTTTTCAATAATACATTATAAAAATAAAAACATTTAGAAATACATTTGTTTGAAAATGAATATCGAGGATTAATATTAAAGATTCAATGTAATGATTTTTATGGTGGAAAAGAACTCTTATAATGGAATACAAATTAAAATGAAGGTTCCTTTCAAAACATTAATAACACAAAATGCACCATGATTGGAAAAAATCATTCCATTAAATTAATTTTCTTAGGATCAAAAAATTGGTAATAACATACATATTAAATAATTTATAGAATGTCAAAAATAATTTTTTTATTTTTTAGAAAACATGGTTTTGGATGAAAACTTTGTTTTGAAAGAATAATAAAATAATATTGATTTTTCTTAAAACCATCGTTTCTGTCTCATGAGTTAATTATATAGTGTAATATGAAATTAAAAATTATTATCATTCCATTTACATAGGTGATAAATATTCATGTGTTTCTAGAGTAATTTATAATAATATTTTATCTGCAGAAGCATAACTATAAACATTCTTGATAAACAATGAAATTTCATCATTAATTCCTTATGGCATCGATAAAATTGAATAATGACCCCCATGAAATAATAAAATTTAATAAAATTTATAATATCATGAGAAAAAATAAATTCATGATATTATGTGTCATTATGGGTTGTATATACACCTCATTAATGAATATATATTGATAATATAATATATTTTTGTCATGGTAGGTAAATTGATTCCAAAATCCCTTATCGATTGGGTATATATTGAACAGTAATCCCCTTAAAAAATATATCATAACTTGGATATTTAAATACCTATAATTTCCATTCAAATAAATGGAAATTAATTCTAGTATTTTATATAAGTCTCATATAAGATATAAGTGTTGAATATTTAATATATCTCATATATATATATATATATAAGTGAGTGGAAAGACTCATAACATATATAGTAATATTTTTAATTGTAGTCCCTAATAAACCATAACATTAATGGAAAAAATTATAATTTAAATAATTATATTCATAATTGATCAAGTGAATATGTTAGTATATGCACCACACAAATGAAATTAGTGGTGAAATTTCAGATGTCTCCTCGAAATAAGAGACTATATATACCTTAAATTAAGTCTCAACGTAATTATATAGGTTTAAACATAATTTATATTAAAAATGTGTTTGCTATAAATATATTAATGAAAAAAATTCAAATTCATCACAACAAAAATTATTCTCATATGAGCATTAATTACTATTTATCAACAAATCATTGATAAAATCATGTTTTGGGTAATAATTGATTTTTTCCCGTATGTTTTGGTTCATTTTTTTTGGTTCCTCAAAATTTGATCATGTATATACAAACTAAAAAAAATTAACTATGAAATTAACATCAAATATCATCAGTGTATATTTATTTATCATAATCCCTTAATTAAATGGTGAAAAAAATTAAACAAAACATTCCTGAAGATGGTATATTATATGTATTCAAGAAAAATGATTCAATATTCATTATGTAATGAAATTAATATTGGTAAATAGATAATTAAATTATAAAATATCTTTTATTTAATATATATAACTTATTTCCATTCAAAAAAATCTTTATTACCTTCCATGTAAAGTGTATGTGAAAAATTAATCACATCGCTTCACAACATGATAGTCCATTGTACACATAAATAAAATTACAATATCTCAAAAAATGTAATTGTATAATTAATATGATTTATTATAAATTAAAAAGAATAATTATACTAAAAATATAAAATAAATTCTATTATTCAAGGCTTATAACAATTTATGTAAAATAAAAATGAAAAATGCATCATGTCGGGTCTTGGGGTAGTAGTCTGGAACATTAATTTATTCAAATTGAAATGAAGGTAAGAATTTAGATTTGGTATTATAATATCACATTATTATTAATAAAAAATATTTCACAGGCATCATTAAATTCTACTACGAGACCACATCATGGAAAATGAATAACATTGGTTTGTGAAGCTTGGGCCTCTAAACACAGGAAGTATGATTTATTATAAGAATTTATGGAAGTGGATATGGATATATTTCATTACCTAAAAATATTATATTGACGATAATGTGGTATTTACATCAAAATGGTCTGCAAACATTTCGTGTAGGTGTAGGTAAAAATTAATAATTACTCATTTCAGGATTTTACATCTTCTTTGGGATACATCATTTAGTTTTATCTAATGATATTAATAGTATATCTTTATGAAAAAATAATGATTATAATATGTGATGAGTAATTTTATAATTTTATTAGGAAAGTAATATTTGAAAAAAATTATTCTTGATGTTTAAAGTGTAGTGGATAATTGGTGGGCTTTTACAACCATTTTGAGTAAAACAACGGTAGTTATTGAGAATAAAAACGTGTTCAAATGTTTTTTTAACTAAAAAAATATACAAAATAGATTGTTTCTAATAAAATATTATATATGGTCTTAAAATGGAAATAAACTTGGCATTTGTCTTCTTTGAATCATTTTAGTCAATACTGTTTATGTTTAACCCCAATGTAAAACCATTTTTCCATTAACCCATATAAAAATGAAATTTTATTTTTCATACAATTAAATGTTTTATAAATTAATTTAGCATTTTTTTTAATATTAATTTTTAATATTTGAATATTTATCCAATTTTTTAAACTCCATTCATACAATTGTAATATTATAATTTATAAATAATCTTGCAGCCACTTTGAGAATGAATCTGTCCAATGTGAACATATCCAAATATTCACAAAATGTATATAAAATATAAACATTAAATTGATTAAAATGTCCCAAATTGTATTAATATATTGATATTTGAACAAATACATCCTTAAAAACAATATTTAGACAACATTTATATATTTAAATGCATTATAATAAAAGAAAATTTTTACAAAAAATATTGTATCATTCAGTTTTTGTTGAAAAACATAACTTCTAATAAAATTATAAAAACAATTCCATAATATAATTTGGACATGATGATTTAAAATATAAATGTTAAATTGAATTTAATTATTTTATATGTGGAATAAATTTATGTTAAAACTTATGATCATATAGCGATAATCTTCATTAATAGAAAAATTATGTTTTTAGAGTAAAATTTGACTTATTTTTATATATTATATAAAAAATAAATAAGATGAATTTAAAAAATTTTATTGAATTTATGAAAATATAAATTTCACTAAAATTATTCACCAATAGTTATTTATTAAATTTTATTAGGTAAACCACATTTTTGTACATTAAAAATCTTTTTGCAGAAAAAGGTTTCCTCTATTTAAATATAGATTATCATTTATAATTAATTTGGATCTAAAGTAATAATTTTATAATTATATATAAATCATATATTTTAATAAATAACATAATAATGTTCTTACATTACATTCGTATATCTAGGTTGTAATAATAAAAATATATAATAATATTTTAATATAATATAAAATTTAGTTTAATCCTGGTTTTTCATGTAACACAATCGACCATTAGTTGTTAATGTAAAACATGATTAACATAGTGCTTCTTGTAACCCATTATAAAATAAGTATTTCTTCAAATAATAAATATCTATATTATTTAATTTATTGAATTTTTTCACAATTTTTTTGGGTGTTACATTAACCCCTCTTTAATAAATTTCATTCTTGCAATTTGAACATGTTCTTGGTAGAAATAGTTTTGGAATAAAAAATCAATTTTTGGAAAACAAACAAAATTAAAAGGGATAAAAAAACATTATCTTAAAATTATATAATATAAAGTGATATGTTATTCTAGAAAAACACATAACAGTTTTCCATGTTGTCGAAAATACGTTGCAAGTTAAAATAGAGGAATATAACATATTTGTAGCTCCTAATCAAAGACAGTGATCGATATTGAACATGGGGAAGGTAATGTTAATGACAATAAATTCATAAATATGTTATATATGAAAATATCATTCATTAAATAGAAATTAAGATAAATGTATATCTTTTAATTTCAACATAGTTTTCTTAGAGTCATTGAGTTTTTAATAGAACAAATACTATCATAATATCATTCTATTTATTTATGAAATATTTCATCGATTGGTTGTGAATGGTTTAATTTAAACATAATATCATACTCTAATAAATGAAAATAAAATTTTTCCTAAAGAAATTTTGTATCATATGTTTTATTAAATATTGATGATTCATTCTTCCTTTATATATTTATTATTAAAAATAGATTTTGTAGCACTTGTTATCAAATATCAATAAATAATTGATTGGTGAAATAATAAATTAATCTCTAAAACTACATCCAATGTTTAACATAATTCATTCCATGAAATGATGAACATAATGTCCTTCTATGTTGGGCCGTAATTGAAATCACTATATTTAGAAATATGTTTTGTATATTTGAAAATATATATATTATTAATCCCAAAAAAAATGAAATAGTTAATAATGTGTCATACCAAATTATTGAAAAAATGTAACATATATTCTCTTAAAATGTGTTAATATATTTATTACCATATAAAATTAAATATAACATACCAAATTTGATAAAAAAAACTCTTTCAAAATTTTATATATAAATAATATATTTTTCAGTATATTCCATAAAAGCACAAATGTAGCAAATTCCTTAAAAATCATAAAACACAATGTAATAAATTCCTTAATAAATTTGTAGATATTCAATAATATGAAATTAAATTTATCCTTATCAACAATTAAGTTATCTTGTGTAAACACCATTTCATGAATATGAATAACATCTTAAGGTTTATCTTCACCTAATTAAAATATAACCTTCACACTAAATCTATTTTTTGTCCATATTTTCCATTTAATTTATTATAGTAACTCTATAACAAAAAACAACTTTTGATGGTCCATTGATGATTCATTATTGTAATAATAAAAATAAAACAGAAAAAACTAAAATTCTATTACTTTGAATATAAAAATGTAAAAACCATTCATCATTATGTATGAACCATCAAACATGAATAGTCATATTAATATTAAAAACTTTATTCATTTCACATATAATATGTATTATCATAACTGTCAACAATATTATCATTACATGTAAAAAAATTCCAATTTTCATCATCATCATTCCGTAATTTATTTTTCTATAAATATCATACATTATACACTTGAAACGGTCATTAATTGATGATATATTTTGGAAACAATTATTATTATATGTTGTAATAACCAATCATTTCACCTTCCCTTGCAATTTAATTAATTGTGTTATTATTTTACACACTCAAAATATCATCTCAATACACTGAGATAATCACAGGGGTTCTTGTTACTATATTAAAGATAAATATGAAATATTATATTCATTAATCCATGTTATTCACCACTTGAACTCTCAACAAACCCTATCAGTCACTTCATTGATGAGTATGAGTGTTGGATATGATGAATTTTTTTGTTAATGTATTGTGATAAATGATTAGACATAATAAAAATACCATTCATTGATGTTATCATCCCATTTGAATATTCATTAACACATTCATTTTCATATTCATAATTAATATAGTTCCATCTTATTCCCTTCATGGACAAAAACAATGTATACTGTGAGTAACAGAATTCAATGTGGGTAACCAAAAAATCATGGAAAATAATCAATATGAAATCTAACTCATAAAAACTTGTTTTAAATATATGACCCTTTGGAATTAGCCATGACTAATCATGTTCATTATTTAAATAATTCATAATTGATTGTAATGCATTTGTGATTTTCTCTGAAATATCGCGTATTAGTGTCAGGTTAGTTGTGTAGACAAGCCCATTTTTAAGAAACAAGTGACGATGGTGTCAATATTGACATATATTTATGGATGTTATTACAACTATATACCATTATACTAGATCCATATAAAATTTCGGTATCGATATAAGGAAGTAACATCGGGGTAATAACTCCCTCCATCCATTACCAAAATTATTGGACAATTTCATTTATTTTGTATCATCCTTAAGAAAATCTGTAGACATGTGATTATATATTTCACTAGTGTTTTCTCATTATAGATTACAGAAGGTAATTAAATTGTCATCTGATACAATATATATCAAACCAAGATTCCTGTATATATAATTTACAACAATTAAGATGAATAATGACTAAATTATACAAATACATTCATGTAGATTGTAATGGTTTATCGCAAATGTATAGTATGTGCATTATATTATTATTTAGTGAATTATCATCAATGATTACAATAATGATCATCCAATTTTATATTATTTTATTAAATTACCTTTATAAAACCATTATTCATAACCTAGGTTGTACAAATAGAATAAATGTTGATCCTAGATGCTCATAATGTGAATTGAATGGGAAATACATAAACGAAATATGAGAATAAGTGTTTGAGAATTTTTGAAAAATGTATTCAACCTATACACTACATATCAAAGAAAAAAATAATGAGCAATGAAATTATTTATAAATTTCATAAGAGTGTAATCATAAAGAAGTCAAAGAACATGAAGTATGATATAATATAAATAACAGAAGACATGATCTAGTGTGATATATAAAATCATAGAAAATAATTTACATAATATTCATGGATCACTAATAATGATTTCATAGAAGAACTTTTATACTGTAAAATCCATCATTATAGTTGTGGTTGCATCCCAAAAACCGTCATAGTCAAGAATTCCATTAATGAAGTAGGTTTACTTCCTATTCCATTCCAATCTCTCTCTGGATATAAAAATACTAACCTAATGCATTGGAATGTGATATATGTACTATCCATAATATAATTAAAATATGATATATGTTTCCTACAATATCATTAAAAATAAATCACATCATAACCCATGAAATGAAATAAATTTTATAATCCTTTTATCATATGGTATCCTTTGTAAAAGTGATAATATTATTAATAACATTGTCATAACATTATTTGTTAATATATTAAAAGATTATATATTCCTAATTACTTATTCATGTTATAACCAGTTGAAGGGAAATAATTTACTTTAACATAATTCAATTATGAAAAAACCATATATATAATCAATAATAATCATACCTTTGGATAAAATATCGATTTTTTCATTAGTAACATCAATATTAATTATATTAGATCCAAAAATATTTTGAAATACCATTTAAAAAATGTCATGATGAAAATAAACATTCATAGATAATAAAAATTTCAATCTAAAAATTAATATAAGATTTTAAAAATCCTTTTTATCTAAAATTTCCAGTAATCTTGTAAATTAATCATTAAAAATCATTTAAATACATTTTTTATAAAAATATTATTTCGTCATTGATAAACACTTGTTAAAGTGAAATCCTTATCAAAATAACATTCTTTGAAAATAACCATGGATGATTAAAAATACTTCATAAATATTATATTATTCCTTGATGGTGGGGACTTATTTTTTTATTATTCTAATTGAAAATATTATTCCATTTACATTTTAATAAATATACAGATGAGCCTTATTTGGAAAATGATTATATGATCCCTTTAAAAAAAATTAAAAAACATAAATAATTTTAAAGAAAATTATTCAATAAATCATTTGGGAATGATAAATTAATATTTTAAATCATTTTTATAAATATTGGTTTTAGAAGAAAAATGGTTTTCAAAAAAAGTGAAAAATTTAGATTTATTTTTAAAATATTTATGTTTGTATCATGAGTACTTAAAGTGAGGAAAATAAAGGGAAATTATTTTATATTCCAAAAACAAATATGGGATAAAATATTTGATGAGTTTATTTAGACATGGTTCATAATATTTTATCATTGTAAATGTAATAATAAAAAATCATGATCAATGATCAGATTCTATCATAAATCCATTTTGACTTCAGTAATAATGAATCATATTCCCTTTGAAAAGAATGACAATAAATTAATCTTATTATATCATTGGAATAAATTAATTAATCATATTCAATGTAAAATTGGGATGTATATACACCTCATAAGTGAATATTAGTTCATAACATAACATATGTCTCATAGAAGGAAAATTGAAAAAAAAGTCCCTTACAACTTTGGAAACATTTGAACTATAAACCCCATGAAAGGTTGTTCCTCAAATGAATATTTAAATCCATAAAACATTAATGATATTAAATGATATTTATAATAATTTATAGTATATAAATGATATAAATATTAATAATGTGATGATTATGGAAAAAATATCATAGATTTAAAATTTAGATGAAAACTCACTCATTTCATTATAAATATTTTGAAACATAATTCCCAATAAATAATTAAATTAAATATTAAATTAAAATATCATAAATTTTTTTAAATTAATGATATAATAATATAATTTGAATGTATATACACCTCATAAAATTATATGTGGGTACATTACATATGAATTTCCAAAATAAATGAAAGACTAGATATTTTTTATCATTAATATCATCTTCATTTGTAATTGTTTGAAATAAGTATTATTTAAATATAAATTTATTATAAATATATTTTAAAACATAAATCATATTTATCATACCATTTATGAATACATTATGACCTTCCATTTCACATTTTTCAAGAATACCGGGTTAAATTCCGATTTTGGGAAATGACATCGTTATTTTTCATGTATATATTTATATATTATTTTTTCTCCATATACATTGTTGATAGTTAAATCATATTAATAATGTTAATAATGATATAAATATCTTATATATATATTTAATCATTATTTATTTAATTATTTATAATAATCCATAAAAATTAGATATAGAACTTGAAATAACATGGTCCTGAAAATGATAGGACATACATACACATGATCAATATTTCCATTTTCTCAATGATATGGATGAAATAATGGTTGAAGATACATTAAAATTAAAAAATTTATTTTATTTTCTATATATAAAATATGTGTATTAAAACTAGTGCTTTTTAAAATCCGTTTATATTGTATGTGTAAAACGAATCAAATCACTTTACGAGGTACCATTCTACTGTACACACGAACAATATTATCGTATCCCCAATAGAATGACAGATAAGAAGGAGTATGTGATATCATAATTATATAATTATTATTATATTAAAAAAATCATATTTATTAATTTTATATTATTTCTTACAACCCAATACCACCAAACAAAAAAAATGCATCACATTAGTTAGAGAGGTGATACCCCACCGTACACATGAATGAAGTAATTGTTTTACAAAGGGTTGTGAGGAAAGAAAGAAGATGTGATATTATAATTATATAAGAATAATAATTTAATTTATATCATATATAAAAATCATTTACATAAATATATCCATCCATGAGAGGCGGGGATTGAAAACAAATAACATCATCTCATGAGGCCATGATATACCATACACACTAATGATGTTATTGAATCCCCTTTGATGAAAGATGAGATATATATTCTTAATTACATTAATATAAATTTTTTAAAAGTATATTTAATACACTAAGGTTATTATATCATCATGTTTTGAAAATATTTGAAGAAATCAGAGGAAGAAATAAAATAATTTGATTAGTTAGGGAGATTACCTCTTCATAAGAAAAACGTTTTTGGTTTTTTCCATAGGAATATTTATCTTGATTTTAAGAAAAAAATTCTATGATGAAATTGTGCTAATTTTAATTTTATTTGGGTAATTATTATATTATACAATTGGCTTTGGAATAATTAACATGAGATCATTGTGGGTGTGTGTTTTTATGTGAGGTGAGGTGAACACTTTTAATTTGGGATAAGAAAATGGTGTGCCCGCATTTTTTAAATTCTAAAATGCTCAACAATGGACCAATATTGACACTTAAAAAATATATAGTTTAAATATAAACATAAATCAGTTTTTTAAAAGTTTTATAACATTTTTAACCCATATCATTTTTGTTTGACCAATTAGTATACTCGTATTAACTTTTACCATAGTAAATAAATCATTCTATTTTTACAATTATTTATGGGTGATTTTTAGATAAAAATATTAGATAATATAAATTATAAAAATAAAAAATAATTAATTGATTTCTTTATAGAATAGTAAAAATGAAATTTAAAATCAATCCCGTAGTAGTGATTAGAAAACTATTTTCCATAAATAATAAGTTCAAACATTTAAAATGTTTTAAAATAAAAATTTAGTATAAAATTGATTCCAATTAATAAAACATGATTAATATATATATAATTTAACTATTTATACATTTAAACCCATATTATAAAATGTTTTATGATTTTATATTTTCTAAATGAAATGATATATTTTTATAAAAACAATTATTTTCAACATTCATTGAAAAATATAATTTCTCATAAAATTATAAAAAATTACCTCTTTGATAATTTTGAAAATGATATTAAAAATTTAATATTATTTTCTCAAATTACATTTATAAAATTGGAATAAATTAATTAAAATGTATGTTCAAAAAAGGCAACAGAAGTAATTTTTCGAAAAAACCTTTTTATATATAAAATTAAATTTATTATTATTTATTAACTAGGAAACCCCAAAGATGGATTTTAAAATTTTGATGGGATATTTTATATATACACTCATATATAATTATTTATCAAAAGTGACATATTTAATATACTCATTGAAAACAATTTTTTTCATATAAAATAGTTTTTTTAAATATTTCATATATTTTTAAAATATAATTCATTTATAATTAGATGGTAAAAGTGTAATTAGTTTTATACATATATGTGAAAAATATTTTTCACTATGTAGTTTATCCTATTTAGCCCCCATATTCTATTGTCAAGGTGAAAAATATCTTAATAACTAATAATCTTCTAATTGTATTTTATGTTTTGTTGGTACTATGAATTGTCTGTGATACAACATAAAATTAGTGTTACATGTAATGAATGGTAAACAATGTGATTCATAAAACACATGATAACTATCGTTCTATGTGTAGTGAAAAATATGGAAATTTTTAAATTCATTTGATGAAAATATTTTACAAAATCTTATGGTACTACAAACCTTATTATATATACCATGCCTTATAGGAATCCTTCAATGTCTCAATTTAATTATCTAATTAAATCCGATTAATTATATGAATTATATTAAATTCATATGTTTATTTTTAATTATATTCCATTAACACTATAAATCAAATATTCTCAGTTTCTCACTTCCACACTTTGTAATCTGTTATACATATTTAATAGTAGAAATCCTAAAGGTGACTCTTTGACAGAAAGAATAATTACTTATCTTGTTTTCATAAATTACCTATTAAAAATTATTACAAAATTTATCCAATTTATTTCCATGATTGATATCAATATTGGAAAACTATCAATATTATAATACACATTGTCTCAATTTAGTTACCCTCATATTTAATATATAAAATGGAAAAGAATAATTCTAGTAATATCGTATATAAATCATTTATTGGTGAGTAGAAAAAACATAATCCAATCCATTATATAGTTAAACCCAAAATTGATAACACATAAACATAAACCACTTGGGGTCACTATGACTTCTGTAACATATTGAAACCACCAAGATCATTTTCCTTTATATATTAGGGTAACCCATTACATTATTACCATAAATAATTTAATTTCGGGAAACCATAATTTCATAGTCTATCTAGTTAGATGATAACTATCCTTGAATTTTCCACATTGGAAGGAATAAAAAAATTTAATTCTCAAAGGGAATTATTCATACCATCTAATTTCATGTTATATTCTTATTCATATATTATTTTAATGGGTTTTTTATTCATATTCCATTATTTAAATAAATTTTCTAAAAAAAATTAATGTGGAACAATTATCAAAGAAAATATACTCTTTTACTATGAACAATTTAAAAATTACTATATTTATATATAACAAAATATAAATAATAAATGAGTTATATGAAACATTTAATGTCATAGTTTGAGAACCACTAAAACTAGTTCCAAAATTTATTATGTTTTGTGAACTCTTGTGTGCCTCTTGAAATGTTAGAGGATACCAAGTATGAGTGGGGGACTAATGTTGATCCATATAGAGACTATACACTAATATTAGAGTTAAAAAACCAATGTAATAACATAATCAATACACCTAAAAGTACATGGAATTTATTAATAAACTGACATAAAATAATTCTATAATTAAATGAATGGAATTAAAGACTTATTATCCATAATATTCATACAACATAGAACAACAACTAGTCCAATCACATTTTGACAATAAATAACATCAAAATAAATACACCATTATAAAATAAAATATATGATATATGTGAAATACCTGGTTTTTAGTACCATTTAATGCTTCTACAACCTGATCATTAGACTCCACATGATCATTCTAGGTAATCACACAATTCTGGACCTTTGCCCTATGCATTGGGAATGTTTTCTAGATGAGGATGAAGAAATAATTTATTCATAGACATAAAGGGGATTATATAGGCCATGAAGTATCAATATCAATGGACTATCCCAATGGTGATCCTATAAAAAAATTCATCAGTGAATTCCAATGAATATGCTAAACCTATCGAAAACATGACATAAATAGTTACAAATATACCCACATCTGATCATTGAGTCCATGACACTGATCAACCATTCTACATTTTTATAAGTTTGGGTTTATCTTATTATATCTCAATGAACCTACATCCAAAAAAATATTGGATCATATCCCATAAATAACGTAATTGTTACTCACAAATTAAATTTTTATCACAACATCTGTACAATGAAACAGTAGTAAATGGTGTCCATACCTTTCTATAATAAAACCTCAACATAAATAATATGTATACCATACCGCAATGTGTATAAAACTGTAGTTATAAGTGAAATAATATTACACCAAGAACCTATATATATAGTGTCAGTCCGCCATCCACACCACACATTATATAACTGTAGTGGTTCATTGAGATTATGTCTAAAACCTAGTCACTTGATGCAGAGCATCATTCCAACAACCTAACAACATGGTTATCAAAGGGAAAGTCTAGAATATAATCCCTATATTTAGTGATTCATTCCAACAGAAAAATACCATGGTTCCTTGAGATTCCTCCACAAAAATGTATCCATTCATGCATTGAATTATTTTACCATTATAATATTATATATATATATATATATATACAGCATCACTACCATGATAGTCATCAAAAACTAACAATGTTTATGGAACTAGAGTCTATTAATCAAACCAATAACTATTATCAACACTAACACAATGTGTTATGCCTATCATCCACAATCACATGTTTCTAGAACCAACAATGTGGCCAATAATATCCAAATATCTCAACCATCATAACCCATCTCAATATCTCTACATCACCAAGTCATACACCAATTTAGGTTCCACTATAGAACCCAAAACCATTATCACATTATCACATATACCATCATATGGTCAATCCATAAAATATGTAACCCACATGTCCCTCTTATTAATCACATAAATAGTAGAATCCCTTATGATATTTCATTGGGATCAAACATTAGTGGGGAAATCGCTCTCTGAATCTTTGGTAACAACAAAACACTTGGTCTAACACCCATCTCTCTATGTAACACATCCTATAACCCAATATATAGAACATTACGACCTTATTAGCCTCAATGAAAGTAATCCTTACATGTATAATTGAAAAAAATACCAATCCCATTCCATTTCACCATATGATGAACCATATACCAAATCTGACCACCACCAAAATCGAATCTCAATCCCAAAAATCATGTATTATTTCATCCCAACACATAGAGTGGTCCCAAAAAATTCTTGGTGCACCCTCTAATAAATTTAGTATCCCTTAAGCAGGTATCATCGCTTGTTTCTCCCACAACTCACATAATTTATGAAAAAACCCTTGTCATAACTCACCATTCTTGAAACAAATTTTATATTTGAGAAGAATACACCAAGGTATCCCCATTTTAATTGTATGTTAAAAACACTTGAATTTGACTTCTCTGATGTCACACTCCAAATATTGATTGATAAATTACAGAACCCCCTCAAAAATGATTCAATATATAGATACACAACATGTAACCATTGTACTCAATGTGTACTCTCAAATACCCACATTAGATGTAACTCCAAATTGACATGGATTATAAACCCCAATAATATGGCATCTAAAGACATGTACAATTCACACACGCTACATGAGTTACCACTTAATGTACCCCACATGGCATTGACATTTTTTTCTTTTGGTTAATATACTTTTACAAATCTTGTAACAACACATGGGGTCTGGTAACATACCATAGATGGACATTCACCCCTACATGTGTTTTTAAGACATGTTCCTTGATACACATTGAAATACACAACACATTGTGTACTCCCATCCTCACACAATCTATTCAAAAACATCTCATCTTCCCCAAATTGTTAGAACATGTTGCATGTGTTCTCAAAACCACATGTCATTTAGTTAGGTTTTTCGATCCTAAAACCAAAAAAAACATCCTAAAACAATAGATTATCAAAAATTACATATTTATATACTTTAATGGGATCCTTATATGTAAATATAAGGATCTGCAAATGAAAATAACAAATCTATGAAGACTATGGGGAAAACTAGCTTAAATGAAGGACTAAACAAGGATCTTTTGGGTCTATCTTAACTCCATTAAATGAATACATGATGATCTGGCATCGATCCCCACCTGGGATGATGTCTCGTAACACACCAACCCAATTTTACTCTCAATTCGGTTTTTCGGTGATGGTGAGACCCTCCACCTCTTCCATCAATACACGAGAAGAAAAATGGGGTGTGGGTGAAGATGATTTTTATATCTTTTAATTAATTAAATATATAAATAATTAATAAAATTATTTATATTTCTTTTACAATATCAACCCATGTTCTAAAACCCATAGTCGGTTTATACAACATAAAATAAAATCCTTCTATGCATAAACAAATTAATATTCATGGTCTCAATATGAAGCTCCATTGAAAAGTATATCTATAAAAAATCGCATATATAATATATATATATAATTTATTAAATACTAAATATTTTCCCAAAACTCAAACTTATTATAATTCCACCCAATATACCTCATAGTTTAATGTCTATATTCCCAGACCAATATTATGGTATGAAAAATTCTCATGATCATTCTTTATATTAAAATCAAAATGTTACCCCTCATGAGATTGAAAAGTAGAAAAATAATATATTTTATCAAATCAATTTTTTTAAATAGATAAATTTATAACCTCAAAATAATAAACCATGGAGTCACCAATAATCCCAAGTTGTATTCCAACCACATATCACAACACACCATGTTCGTCATCTCATTCTCAACTCATTTTATTCTACTAATAGAAAAATATCATGTTTCATTCAGTAACTTCTAAGATAAGGTACACCATCCATCAAAAACCAATGCATTACCAGACAGATTAAAAATCCACTAAAACTATTCCTAACCACACCTATTAATCATAATACATCACATCAACATTTAAAACTCATTGTCATGCTCATGGTTTTCCCCACTGTATAACTATACCCATAACGAATGATTATGATCCACGAAGCCTTACAAAAATAATGCGCCCAATCTAAAATATCCATAATAGTACATTGACCCACTAAATGTTGTTCCAATTTTATCAATGAACCTATATGTATGATTTTCACATCACCAAAATTGATATGATTATCCCAAAAAAAGGTTTATCTTTACTGTAGCCTAATAGATGAACCCAATCATCAGGTCCCATGTTTCATTCATAATTAAACGTAAAAAAGTCATGTATATCTCACTCCCACTAGAAAGACAAAAAAACATTAAAATCACTCATTTTTGGCATATAATAATCGTACGAATTGATATTTTTTGAAATCTAATCCATCAAGAGGAATTCATCCATAAATATACAATGTTAAAAACCCATTATATGAGAGAACATAACTTTTCCATTTGCATAACCAATCAGGAAAAACATTTTTGATGAAATATTAAATAAATATACCATTTCTTATAGCCAATTATTGGTAATAATAATGAGTATATTCCTTGATATTGGTCATGATCATCTATATTGATAGGGCACACTAAGAAGTCATCAATGAGTACCACCAAAAAGTCATCCATTAATCAAACACCGTGAATCTATACTAAGGCCATTTGGTCCCCATGAACACAAACCACTCATCACACACACATCAATTCTTAGACGAATATTTGATGAAATTTTAATCAAAAACATTAGTTGTTTTCCCTCGTAATTTCAGGTCCATAATTAAAATGTAATAGCACATCACCATCACCCATGAATCTATGATTACATAAAAACTGATCCATATCATTATTTTATGTAACCTAAAACAAAAATTACCCTACATGACCATGCCACATCCAATGAAAAACAATCTAAACATCCCAACCCATTCATCATGGAACAACACTTGTGCTCGTAATTCATCATATAACTTCTAGAAAAAGTGCACTATAAAATCTATGACATTTTCTAGAGTGCCAAAAAAAGATCGCCCTCTATGTACCAACCATGTGACAGAAGCACTAGAAATTTTTTTTTCATGAAGTACAGATGTAATCTAATGATCCTAGTCATAAAACACGAATCCACCCCTTATGATCCATTGTGAAAAGTTCAAAACATCAATTTTTTTTCCACCCACACATGGAACAAGAAATCCCTCTGCCAATAATATACCAAACTGGAGGAAAATCAGACAGGTTCACTAGGTTTTCCTACATAATAAAATGACAACCAAATAAAGGTCACATCTCATTGGTTGTTAAGAACCCTCTAGTCCCAACATCACCAGACTTCACCAGGTAAAAATACACATCTCTATGGTGTTTTATTTGAAAGGCTTCGCATTCCAATTGACAATAACTAGGGTACCCATCCCATGTGAGAATATTCATGTAATAATTCTCCCTAATGTATCATTCCACACAACCAACATTGAAAAAACGTACCCTCAGTGGGTGCAATTCTCTTAATGTTACATTTTTTTTCACCCACTAGGGTGGTAGAACCAAACATGAAAAAGGACCACATTAGCAAACTGGTTATAGATTATCTCATCAAAGATCTACCTAAACTATAAATAGAAGTAAATCCATATATATTTTAAATAATATGAATTATATGCCTCTTAAATCAAAAGTACAATATTCACGTCCAAAAATAGTATCATTATAATGGGATATGTTAAAAAATAGAGATAAATAATCACATCATAACTACATGTACTCATCTAAAGGGAAAAATCATATAAAACCATATTATCACATCCCATGAACATCAATACCATTTCTAGGTGGCCTAGTCTTCAAACTAAATCACATGATAACGTCACCGTAGATGATATCCATCACTTGATATGACTCATTCCTATATCACTTTTGTATAAAAACAATATCATTGAAAAAAATAATGTTGAACAGCTCTCAAACCAGTTTATTTAATCATGGGAAATGTCCCACTAAAACAATTTCCATGACCTAGTTCATTAAATTCCCTCAATCCACCATTATCATATAGAAAATTATACTAACAAGTACCATGGGTCTAAGGTGAAACAATGTGGAGACTATACCCCAATATTAGAGTGCAAAACCAAATTTAAAAACCAATATCAAAGAAAACATACTGTTGGGAATGAATAAATAAACTAAATCAAATCTTTTAAATAATAAAGTCAAATACAATAATGTCCTAAAAAACAATTTTATGCATTCAACATTGAAACACATCAAGGATTGCATCATATAAAAAATAAAATAATATAAAATAATTACACTAAAATCTAATTTCAATTCATTATGATATCAAATTCCCAGTCTCTAGAACCACATTGATTTTCTAAAGCCCAATTATATGAATCTACATTATAAAACAACACAATAATGAATTCCAAACCCTTATCTCAATCCATTGAACTGTTATGATTAATCTATATGTATACATATGTTTTATATGCACACAGTGGTTCAAATACACGGGGATAGAAATAAATCATAATATTCCACCCTAGTTGTTAAAAAATATCATTCAACAATTCGTGTATACTCACACAATGTCCTTTGTCAAAAAATACATATATGAAATAGATAAATATTAAACCACCATAAATCGATGATTCCATGTCATCGATCGAGAAAACCTATTTTGACCAGTGTAGGGTTGTCTCTGACCAAGTCTTGATGATAACACATCTCAAATAATAGACATGTTACACTCCCATATCATCCCCAACCAAACCATTAGCAATCTCATACTCAATACCAAGACACTTGAGTAATAGGTTATCATACCATGATGATTCACAACCAAACCCCAGATACATGTTGTAAAATCACACAAAAGTGTCTCAAATAGTACTTCTTGGTGCTTCATTCTAAAACATAAACCCTAGATGTACAGAAACCATCCATCAAACATATGACCAATTATATAATCTATTCCAAGATAAAAATATTATAACTCAAAAAACAGATTCAAACAATCAGTCTAACATCAAAAACCTTGTGTTATATATATTACTAGTGGTTCCTAGAGTGTTAGTATGAAACCTAATCCCTAGATTTTGAGTGGAAATATATCATCCAAATACCATGGTGTTGAGAGAATCAGTTTGAAAAGTAATCCATTGATGATGAGTGTCATACACACAATATAACTAATATTTTATAGAAAATTAATATTGAACAACATCAATATATAAAAATTATTATTCCAACATCCTAATACCATATATATACATCATCACCACAACTATACTCAATAGAATCAAACAATGTTTCTTAAAACCTAGTTTACAACTCAAACCATAATAAACGATTCGTAATGATATAAGTATTTATATTTAGACACCAAAATAATTAATATCTAAAACCAACCAACTGCACCATATTTTCCAATTCTATCAACCATCAACTTCTGATCACAAAACCACTACCTTGATGTATCATACACAAATTCAGGTCCTAAGGTAACACTTAAAATGACTATGAACGAAACCAACATAACAACTCATTGTTGCTCTACCAAATCTGGATCCCACCTATATATCTAGGTAAATGTAATAACCAAAAAATATATATCGGTTTTCATTAGAGTCAAAACATAATTTGGAGACCTCTATCTCTCTCAATCACTCATAATAGCCAAACTACCATGTTGATGCATGTCTCTGAAAGTGACACATCCTATAACACAATATTTATAATTTTATGAACATAATACAAAAAATGAAATAATAATCATATAGAAGATGGTATAATTCACAAAACCTTTCCATGATTACCTAGGTTGTCCAATAAACCTATTTTTCCACCACATTGAGAGGATATTTTTCCTGTTAACCAAGGGGAATATCATCCCATCACCAACTGGGGTCTCCAAAAAACTCATGGTATGACCTCCAATCATTATGATAACCTATGATCATGGGTCATATCTTGTATCACTATTATGAGATATATTATGTCACTTTATGGAGTACAACATTCATTGAACAACATAATCCCCTTAAAAGATTTCTTAGATGTCCATAAAACGAAATAAGGACAACACCATTGAACTCCACATTGAAAAACACTAGAAATGAACTCATTTTCTATTTCATTTCAACTAAAGGATGCTAAATCACACAAAACCATGAAATGATATATGAGGGAATAGAACACAGTGTGTACCCTTTGTACAAATTTTATACTCAAAAATCCAAATATGGGAATATATGGATGTTCAAATTTGTATTTAAAACCTTTATATTATGCATATAAATCTTGTGCATTGAATGTTACCTACATGAGGTAACATTATGTGTACCAAAAATGGCTTGTACATGTGTTTCCTTCTGGTCTAGTAATTTTTCTTGGCGTGTAAACACAAACGGGCTCTGGTTGTGTATCGTACCTCACCAAATGCCCCTATATTGGTCCTAAATCATTGTACATGGATACAAGTCAAGAGACACTACAATATACAATATCTCAACTACATATATTTTAATAGAATTAATCTCTTATCCACAGAATATGAATTGTATAAAATTCATTTCCTTAAAACCATATGTTTTGTAGTCATATTTTTTATTCTAAAATCAATGAAATCATCATCAAACTCCATTTATTCCCTGATTAAGTTTAGATTTACCATTATGATTTTCCTAGTAGACACAATAGGGATTTAAGGATTATAAATAACAAATATATATATATTGGGGAATAAAAATCAAGAAAAACATTCCTCCTTGCATAAATGATGAATATAGGGGTATAACTTCACTATTGGATGATACTTCACCATGAACTGATATCGATATCATTTATTGAATAAATAATATCGAATCTCCACCTACTACTATCAATTCATCCTCCATATGACAGATATCCCTTCTCCCCATCCTCATTAATTTCGATTTAAGAAAAATGGAGGAGGTATTGTACATATTTTAATTAATTTATTAATTTCATATTTAAATAGTCACACCAAGTACCATTACCTGAGGAGTGTTTATTAACCAACTATTACCCCCAACCCTTTCCAGACTGAACAATGGTGTTATAAAATCAATATAGTTATCATCTCAAAATATATCTTCATTCAAAATCTAGAAGATATCTTAATATTTAATATATGAAATATGAAATATTTTTACAAAACTCTAACTACTTTGATTCCACCACACTCCTATTTTTTGTTAAATACCATATTTTGTTACCAAATCTGTTGTGAGAATATTTTTGATATCGTATTTTTGTAGAGAATAATAATTTTACCACTGTCGAGTACCAAAGACAAAAAGATTATAGATACTACTCCAATTAAGAATCTATTAAAATATTGGCCTCTAGGAAAACAATTATTTTATTTAATCTTAATTATATTAAATTAATAATCCTATTATAAGAATTAAAATTTCAATAAATATTCAACGCCTACATTCCCTAAATAATTTATATTCCATGTAGATGGAAGGATGTATCAACTAAATTAGTAAGTGTTAAATTACTCAAGAGAGATTGTAATATAAAAAAATGTTATTAATTTTATTGTATAAATAATAATTTAATACATATTTATATCTCAAAAAACAATAAATACATTGTTTACTTATAGGGAAACACAATTTTTATAAAATTTTTCTTGTATTTTCTATGTTTCATATATGATAATATCTTATAGAATAATTACTTTGGGGGATACAACATAAAAAAATATTTTATTACAAATATATTTCTGATTAAAGTAGAGACTATAATTTTTAATAATGAAAAATATCCATATTTAATTATAAGTGAAACATTTATGAATTATATTTAAATAAATATAGTAATTGACACTTTATAATTTTATATAATTCAGAAGGGAATTTGTATTCTTGATCAAATATAAATTGTTTAATAAGGGTCACTATAACTATATAAATGTAATTATTAGCCCAAAAATTAAATATAATTTATATGTACCATACACCATAGTATTGAATAATTCATATTCATCATGTATTATTTTTGAAGATATAAAAACACAAATATGAATGAAATCTATACATCCTATGTTATCAATTACATATCTATTTAAATGGGTACTCATGAAGGAGTCTTCTTCCTTCTATGCTCTTCTAGAATATCTAATAGAAATTGAATGAATTGGGAGAGGGGGAGAGAATTTTTAAAGATGAATTTAATTCCAATTTCTAGAAATAGTCTCAGTCCCATCGAGGGAAAATTTAATATTTATATATGGATATTGAGGGAATTAACATAGTTAATATTCATTAACTAAGAGGTTATTAATTAATATATTTGGTGACATCAACTATTTCCTTATACCATAAAAACCCCTAGTGTTTCCTCTTATGAAATTATTTATTACTGGTAAACTATATAATATGATTTGAATAGTTAAAAATTTCAATTGATAGTAAATATTAATAATGAATATCAATATTTTATATTTCTAAATAGTAATCTTCGATGAATATATTTATAAATAACCACAAATTAAAAATATTATACTTATTAATATCATAAGTGTGACATGATTCAATTTTCATAAAATAAAACACTACAAGTGGATTGAATTCATCTAAGGGGCTCCAATAAGTATGAAAATATTCTCAAGGTTATTTTTTTGTCTATAATCACTCATCTAATAAAATAATGTAAATATCAATGTGAATTTTATAATTCTTATCAATACTATTTTTACCCATAATTACATGATTTACAATTATGGGTTGTAATAAATATTTTCAAAATGAACAGTTCTTATTTACTAAATTTTTAACTTATGATTTATTATATTGAAACTACATTAGAAAATTACAAACACTAATGTGGAAGAAAATAATTTATAAAAAATCATTTAGATGTGTGAGAAATATGGTTTTTAATGTGAAAATATTCAAATTTTATGAATATTTACATATCAAAATTCAACATGAAAATGATTCTAGGGATATAAATATAATTAATCTATGTATACACTATCTATTGTTACATTGAACTCTATTTAAAACTTAAGTTTAAATTTTAAAATATTTAGATGAATGGTTAGTTTTCTATTAGAATACTATATTTTTCAATATTAATAAAAAAATGAATGTTATTAGAAAATACAAAAAATTAACAGTAAAAAAATTAAACATTATTATTTAAAAATAAAATATAAATTTGTTAAATAAAAATTATAATGTTGTCAATTTTTTTAATAAACTATGCCATTAAAATATGGCAGAACATTATTTTTTAAAAAAAAATAACTTTTATGTATAAAAATGATTTTTTATTGTATCTTATGCCTATAAAATATATTGAAGGAATTAAAAAACATTTATAAAAAACTATAATAATATTAAGTTTAGTCCAACTAATACCCCCATATATAATTTCTAGGCAATAAAGGGAATATTAAATAATAAGGTTTAATTATCTGTTTCTACTCGATGTTGCATATATTGTATGTAATCAATTATTGAATTTAATATTAAAAATAGAGTGATTTATCATATATAAATGTTACAATAAAAATAATTTATTCAAAAAAATAATTATTTAATAAATCATTTTTCGTAAATTAGATTTATTTTCCGGAAAAATTTTTTATTCTAAAATAATTTTGTTGGATATAATGAAAAAATATATTAAATAATTTTTGTATGTTTTTTAGTTTTTTTTAAAAAAATTTAAAAAATCACAAGACTTTTTTTTATAAATATTTAATTTAGGTGAAAATTTATCTTTTTAAAAAATGCATAACTTTTATTGAATTGATAAAAATAATGATTGAAAAAAATAATTTGATATTCCATAATTTAGGGACTTTGAAATTACCAATATATTATATATCTTATTTCGAGTAATATATTTCAAATTTAGTAAAATATTATCATCGTAATTAAATTTTAATCATCTTTACAATTGATTTTTTTATATTTTGTTATGGGTTTGAAAACTGGATTTTTCTATTTATAGTTTTAATGTGAATAATATTTCATGATTTTAATTAATTATTGTAATATATAATTGGATATTTTAATTTAATATATATATATATTATATTATAAAACCTTAATTTATATTACTAAATTTACTATTATTAGTCATAAGGTTTTTATAAAACCCTTTTCTCTTGAAAAATATTTTTTTTAAAACTCTATTTTTCAGTATATTATCAGTTTTTCTTATGAATTTAATTTTTCCAATTTATATGAATAAAAAATAATTAAACATATTCAATATTTTTAATAAAAATAATTTATATTTAATAAAAAATTAATATTAATTATTTACTGGAATAAAATGTATAAATATTAAAAAATGATTACCACATAAAATGTCAAAAAGTGTTTCTCAAGGGTTAATGTTAAATAATAATGGTAATATGACATAAAAATTATTATAAAAAATATTTTTTGGACATTTATTGAAGTTATTATTTATTATTATTGGTAATGATCAATTATCTACAATATTTCCTTATAAAATACATGGGTACTCCATTTTGTTTTAAAAAATGAAAAGTATTACAGCAACCTCACTTATAAAAGGAACCCATGTCTTCTCCCTTCATGAAAACATAAGACCATTTATTTCTATCAACCCCTAACCGAATATTATCCCAAAATCCATACCCTTAACTAAATTATTTTAAGTGAATTATATTCATTATTAGAATACTTTAGGTTTAATCCTGAGTAGGTGTTTTAAGACGAGCTTATGTTTCTACCTATGCATTTTTTCAGGTATTTCCAATGAATCATCGTAAAATATTATACAAAAAATTATCATATAATAACCCCATTGAAAAATATATAATGATGTTTTATTATTTAATTTATATAAAAGAAATAAATCTCTGATTTCATCAAACAATTTATGAACTCATCATTTGAGAGTAGAAAAAACTATCGCCATGTGAACTCATGCCATTCATTTTCCTTTATCTACAATCATTGAAGGTTCTTATGAATTATTTAAAATATCAATATTATATTTGAAAAATATTTATAATTTTTCATTAAGAATATCATATATACCTTTTATTACATTAAATTCAAATGGGGATATGATAACATTGATTTTTTTTACGATGTAATACGACCTTGTGTTGCAATGTGATTCTTTTCTAACTCGTCATATACATTGAAGGAAATGATGATAATTTTGATGAATTAATATTATATAAATGCCATAATAATGATATTAATGACATATTTATAATTATTAAAATTTAATATATCATTATCATTTATAAACTAAAAAATGATAATGACAATAGTATACTTGTAGACTACTACCACCACGAATTGATGTGATTGTTATTTCATCAACAGATCACAAGAATGATAAATATTTGAATATTTAAATAGATAAAATTTTATATAGGGATCTTGTGAGATTTCTTGGAGATAAAATCCATTAATTAAAAGATATTAATTAATATATTTGGTGACATCAACTATATCCTTTTCACATAAAAACCCATTGTTCGTTATCCTATGAAATTATTTATTTTTCTTATACAACACAAGATGATTTTATATATTACACTTTTCAGTTGGTAGTAAATATTCATGATTACTATTAATTTTTTTTCTATCTAATTTCTAATTATGGATGTAGTTATTTCTAGATAACCACATATTAATAATATTATACTTAGTAATAATATAAGTGTGACATGATTTAATTTTATAAATTAAAACACAATAAGTGGATTAAATTCATACACTGGCCTCTATTAATTCATGAATTATTTTCATGGATAGTTTTGGTCTTAAATAGATCATCCAATAATATAATGAAATGTTTTATGTTAATTTTGTAATTCTTATCAATATTAAGTTAACACATAATTATTATATTTACCCTTAATAATGGAAATATTCATTTCTATGTTTATAATTAATATTTTCCAAAAATAAACAGTTATTATTTATATAATTTGGAATCATTTATTTTTTATATTTAAATTATTTACTAAATTCTAAATAGAGAAGTGGATGGAAGTAATTTAAAAATAATCATGTTGATTAGGTGAAAATCCATTTTTCAATTTGAACATGTTTATATGAATGAATTTATTAATATAAAAAGACAATATGAAAATTATTCCAATGATATTAATTAAACATTTATATATATATATATATATAGATTATCTATTTTTTAATTTAAATCTAATTTAAATGTCAAATTGAAATTATAAATTATTTTGATGGATGGTTAGCTTTCAATTAAAATACTATATTTTTCACTATTAATAAAAAGTGAATGATGTAAGAAAAATCCATAAATTAACCATAAGAAAATTTCAAATTATTATATTAAAATAAAATATTAATTATTTAAATAAAATTTATAATTGTGTCAATTTTTTTAATCAACTTCTTTATTAAAATGTGACACAACATTCTTTAAAAAAATTATCTTTTAGGCATAAAATTGCACTTGTTTTTATCTTATGACTTTCAAATATTTTGAATGAATTTCAAAAAAAGCATAAAAATATTTAAACATATGGTGATTATTCCAACTAATAGCCTCGTATAAAATGGCTATGTGATTATAGTCATATTAAAAAAATATATTTTATTGTTCATTTATACTTATGGTGGAATATCTTTTATGAAATATATTAAAATGTTTCCAATTAAAAATAAAGGGATGAAATATATTTGAAATTTACACTAAATAAAAATTCTTCAAAAAAATTAATTTGATAAATAAATTTTAATAGAGTAATTTTTTCCAGATATTTTTTTTCTTCATAAATGATTTTATGGGATTTCATTAAAAAATACAGTAATAAATTATTTACTGATTTATAAAATTATCTTTTAAAAATTATATAATTTCATGGTGTTTTTATAAAAAATTAATTTAAGGGAAATTTAGTATTTTTAGAAAATACCAATTATTCGTTGAATTAATAAAATTAAAGATTTTAAAAAATCTATTCAAAATACTTAGGAATTTGAAACTTCAAATAGGGTATGAAAATGGATTTTTATATAACCTGTTTTACTATGAATAATGTTTATCCATTTAAATAAATTAATATAATTCATAATCAGATATTTTAAAAGTTAAATATATATATTATATATTATAAAATTTTAATGAATATTCCCAAATTGATTATTATTAAAAAAAAATTTATAAAATCTTTTTTTTCTTGGAAAAGATATTTCCTTAAAATAAGTTTTTTATTTTATCATTGAGTTTTATTTTAAATTTAATTTTACCATTTATTTGATTAAAAATTATTTACAAATTTTCTTTATTTGTAATCAACATAATTTATATTTTCTAAAACTTTCATTTTTCCTATTTTCCTTAATGAAAAGTGAAAATATTAAATATTGATTTCTATAGTAAAAGTGAGAATGTGTTTAATCATGGGGTTAATAAAAAAATCATGTTTAATATGAAATAAGAAATTATATAAAATATTTTTTTATGGCCATTTATAGAAGTTATTATTTATTATTGTTTATAACGATCAATTCTCAATAATATTGGCACACGAAAAAACATGGGTGCACAATTTTAATTTCCAAAATGTCAAATATGTCAATCAACTCACTTATAAAATGCCACTATGTATTCTCTCATCATGAAATTATAATAAACCTTTGGATCTTCCAAAACCTAACCAAATAAAATCCCCATATCATTACTGTAATCTAGATTAGTTTTTTGGAAATAAAATCCTAATTAGAAAACTTTATGTTTAATCTTAATGAGGTTTTTTGAGAAGAGGTTATTTCTCTAACAATGTGTTTTCGCTAATTTATTTTGAGGATACATCTAAAAATAATCTAATAAATTTATCATATAATAACTCTAATAACGTATATATTAAGATGTATTATCATTTCTTTTACATAACTAAAATACATCTATGATTTCACCAAATGATGTATGAAGACATCATTTGTGTGTGAGAAAAAATACTACCTTTTGAACTGACTGCATTCATCTTCCATCATCTCCTATCATTTAATGTTTTTATGATTTTTTAAAAGAAATATATTGTATATGAAAAATATTTATAATTTTGGTTTAATAATATCAGATATACATTTTCCTACTTTCAATTCAATGGGTGATATGATAATTTTACTTCTATCTTCAGTGGACTACCACCATGTGATATGATGTGATTCTTTTCTTAATAATGCATCACAATGTAATGAACTAAGGATTATTTTGATGAATAAATATGATATAAATGAAATAATATTGGTTTTAATGACATATTTATCATTATAAAATGTTAATATATCATTTTCATTTATACATTCAAAAATTATAATGTCATTAGTGAGCGTGTGGACTATAATCTCCACGAATTGATGTGATTATTTTTTCATCACCAGATCACAAGAACGATAAATATTTGAATATTTAAATTAATACAAATTTAGGTATGATATTATTTTTATTATGGAAATATAAAATAATGCATTCTTTTATATAGTGATCATTGAAATATGAAAATATTACTCATTCGTATGTGTGGCCTACTATCTCCATTATCGTAAAATAGTTTATTTCAATTAAACATTTTAACGATATATATTGAATTTATAATTTATTAATAAATATTAAAATTATTCTATGATTAATTTATTGTATTTTTTCAAATAATTATCTCTTGGACGACAATCAACTCCCCATATCTGTTTTAAAATATAGATATGAATGTCCTCAAAACATCTGATATGGACTTATATGGTAAACATATTGTAATATGTGATTAAAAATAAATTAAATAAATGATTATTTTTATGTTTTGAATACATTAAAATGTTCTAAAGAAATCATATAATTTCTTTTATCTTCTTATATAGATTTTATTGCATTGAATTAATTTATATTCTCGAAGTTAGGGATATTCTCATCTCACATTTTATTTCTATATTACATTTGTAATGCTCACCATATTTTTAATTTTTTGTGTATATTTTTCAAATTTAAAATTAATTATCATTAATCATACATATATTATTATATTTTATGTTTCAATTTTATTTTTTTTATTATAGAGTATTTGATGTTACCTTGTGGTAAATAATTTTGAAAATAAATTTATTTTCATTAGAGTACATTACTACTTCATTTCCATTGATATGACATGAATATGCATGTATTTAAGGTTTATTATCTAATAATTTATTTAAAAAAATTTATTTAAATTTTATAAATATAAATTATTCATTGATTATTTCTCAAATTCAATGGTGTGATTTGTAGAATCATTATTCAATTCAAATTATCCTTATTTGTGATATATATTTAGGATAACCACCTATTCTCATTTTTTGGTGTATATAAAAACCATATATAAGTTATATAATAAAACTCACTATTATTATGTTTTTTGAAGTATAATATGATGTTAGTAATTTTTAGATATTTTGATTGATGAGTTACCAAAGTGGAAAAGTCATCATGATGTAATCTCTTTTCTTTCAAGATTTCTTCTATTCTTGTTTTTAATGAAATAAAGTGATATTAAATATCAGTCAAAATATATATTATTATCCACTATATATGAATATATATCACATATATAATTTAAATTTAATTATTTATTTATTATAAAACATAAATTTTTTTATTTTATGTGATATCAATCTTCCATTATCTTTTAGATTGGGTGTCATTCACTTCCATGACCATGTATTCTTAAATGTTTTATAAAACATTATTTTTGAAAAATAAAAGATGTTCAAAATCCATTTCTCATTATATTTTAATGACATTTAAAATAATTTTTGAATTTAAATTTCTTATTATTTTCCAAATTTGGAACATTTATCTACATTTTGTAAAATGTTTGAAGGATTTTTTAATTTTTACATTTATGACATGAAATGATATTCCAAATGTCTAGCCAATTATATTCCTTGATGATTCCATTATATGTTTCCAATGTTCTCTTCCCATTATAAATATTATATAATTTTTTTTATCTATTTGTTTTTAATGTTGTTTTGAAAATGAAAATATTATTCACCTCAAAAATGTTTTTAATATTATTGTATTGGTATTTCCCATAATATACAATTATAAACCATTTTTTATGTGTAATCTAATGGAGATATTTTTTAGTGATAAAAAACTCATTCATTCTCTTGATAGATTAATATTAATTCAATGATATTGATATTAAAATAGTTTCTCTACCACAGATTAATCATGTCTCATTGATATTGTTATCAAACCTATTTCATATCTATATGTTATTCATGATTCAAACATATTGTTTTGGAACACGTTTCATTTTCATTTTTTAATCATTCATTGATGAGATCATTATGGGAAAAAATTTCGTTACCACATGTAAATAATGTTATAAAATGAATAATGGTTGTTTTTCAGTTTTATGATATAATATATACTCTGTGTACTATATAAATGTTATGGTTCTTGTAAATTATATATGACTGATGGTCCCAGATTGTATACGGTTTGTTTGATATATCTATTACAATTGTTACGCCAAAAATAATTATTTAATGAATTAGGTAATTATTATTATATCTAGATATTCATATTGGTATCCATTATTATAGTTATTCACCCTCTAAGGTTTCTGTATTGTCATTATGATGATGATTTTCCAAGATAGTAACACATTTTAGGACTGATTATTATTTTTTCTTATTAATATTTACTACATTAAATCCTTGTGCATTGTTTCATTATTAATGATTTAGATATTTATATTTAGGAGTTACTTTATTACACTCCCACAAACATTTTTCATGTCTTCATAACAATACATACATTTTATTTACAATAATGACTTCAAATTTTTAATAGATACGTTTACACTTACTATAAATTTTGATCACCATTATTTTGTTTCCTTTTACCTAGGTTATCAAGAAGGATTTCCAATGAAATATGTATATATGTATTTCACGTCGATGATTATGATGACTAATTTAAAATAATAAATATCTTGTTAATTGGGAGAATTTTTCATTTAATGAAAGGGGTTTTTTTCTTTATTATTTTTTCCTAATTCCCTATTGCTATAATCTAAAAATAACTATTAGAATATATGTAGACCGATATTTATTTATATTTTATATTTTTTGGATGGACAAAATTGGGTCATCTTCATAGGAATCAAAGAAGTGATAAAATTTTTATGCAATCGACCATGGACTTAAGAGTACATAATTGGGGATATAATAATAAGAGTTAATATACAATATGTAATTATAAATTGTAAAATATATTATTTTATTGAAATACATAAAAATTAATTCATTGAAAAGTAATTAATTTTATTTCATTTTTATGTAATAATCAATGAACATTATTATTTTTTATATTGTCATAATGATGTGGTTAATTTGTAAGAAGATGGTTTTTTATAAATTTAGCTGAATATTAATGAAAATAAGTAAGAAATTATCTTTATATATTAAATTTATTTTATGAGGAAGTTTCTACTTAGTGTTATAAAAAATAACGAGCAACAAAAAAATGAATCATGAACCTCAGATATATAAGAACCAAATTTTTATTAATGAAATATATAGAAAAACATGGTTAGTGATAAATTAAGTAAAAAATAAGTATTAAATGCATTTTTATTATAGTAATGTAAAAAATATTAATCAATTTTCCCCATAATAAATAACTAATTTATTATGGAATAATTGATATAAATAATTTTACATATTTAAAAAAATACTACTTGTAAATAACTTAGAATTATTTAATATAATAAGAAATTAAAAAACTTCACATAAAAATTCCAAAACAAATACTCTAGGGGAAAGTAATAAAGCATTTAACTCTTAATAAATCATATAATTACATGTATATGTGGTTTCATACTTGTATTAAATAAAATCAGATAAAATTAATATGTTATGTTGTGGATATCTAATAAAAAGAGTGACGAGTACATAAAATCCTTACAAACATTGTAAATTCCATGATATAAATCTGGGAAAATTGTATAGTGTGTTTGAGAAACAAATTAAAATGTTAAATGTCTTATAAAAAATGGTATAGTTATTTTCATATTCAATATTTTAAAATTAAATTCAAGAATATAAATTAATAAGATGAAAAATAGCTCAAATAAGTGACATTGAGATGAAAATGCATTTAGATAAACATAAATTTCACTTGATCCTTGTGTATAAATTTTTTTATATCACACATAATTATTAATTATCAATTTTATAACATCATTTATATATTTTTTATTTTACATAAATTCCATATATTTCATAAAAAAAATTTGAATTAATATTATTATATGTATTTTGGTTATAGTTGTATTTGTCAAAACCTATTATTAATTAAAAAACAATCACTCGAAAATTATTGTTTAATTAATAATAATATATTAACTAATTATATTTCTCTATATTTATTCCATGGATCTGAACTTTAGGATTAAAATGGAATAAATTTATTTATTTTTAGATGTTTTTTCAAATATAATGAGTTACGTATAAGATTCTAACTTTTTATGGAGATACATAGGGCCAATTTCTAGGTACTTTTTTTCAATTTCTAGGTACCTTTTAATTGGATTTGTGGTTTGAGGTGTGATCTACTATGTTTTTAAGAATAATTAATATACTGAGTGTTGTACATATTTTACACATGTTTTTTTACAAACCTTGTTCTTAATCCTAAGTAACCTTGAGAACCTCAAAAGATAGGTCCACAAGGCTGGTGCCCGATTTACCCTAATCATGTGCCCCTGCCAAAGAAAACATGTGTGTGTTTTTATTTTTGAAAAAGTAGTTTCTAAGTCACTTGAACCCCCAAAACCCTTCAATTTCGACCTATGACCAGGATTTTTGAATTTAAGTTGTTCCTGAAGCCTTCTGGAGGGATTACAAGTTGATTCGAACATTGTTCTTCGAGATCTAATGCCCAGATTGAAGATACTCTCTCTCCCCAATAAGATGATTTCGTCACAGTTCTTATTACATTCATTACTCTATCATTAATTGATCATTAAACGGAACATATCCAATGTTCTGTGGATATAAACCTAGGATATGATATCTAGATCTAGTATTGTTGATCTAGATCAAGATTTTCAAGATCTTGATGCCTTTGATCATAATTTTAGGATTAAGGATTTAGATCTTGATTTTGATCGTCATTGTAGTGTCGCTTGAATTCTGTTGATTTCTTCTGGTCAATCATCCATAATCAAATTGTTGTAGGTTTCATAAATAAGACTCCCATAGTCATGGATTTGATATTTGTATGTGAGATTATTGATTTTTTATCTTCACATGATAATTTATTTCCTAAATCGGAGTAATTAGGAATGCAGAATTGACTTGTGGTAGCAATTTATGATTAATTAATTAATTATTCATGGATCTAATGAGATTCCTAAATAGATAATTGATTTGTGGAATCTGGTTATGATTTTTGGGAATTGTATTTAATATTTAGAATTTTTTGGGTTTGAGATAATTAATTAGTTAGAATTAATTAGGAGAAATTGTTTGGTTATGTGAGATAATTAATTGTAAATTAATTATGGTCCATGATGTTGATTAAGATAATTAATTGTGATATTGATTCTAAAAATTGTAGATTTGGTTTGGATAAATAATTTTTATGAATTAGTCATGGAATAATATTTTCATTGAATGATAAATGAATTGATGAATTAATTAATGGGTTATGTAATTAGTAAATTGGTAGGATATATAATTTAGTTTGATATGAATAAATAATCATTGGATTATTAAGTGAATGATGTTGTTAATTATGGTTACTTAATAACTGATTTAAATGATTGATTATATGGGTGGAAAACCTGACATTCTAGAAAAATTTCAACATTGGGACATAGATATTGTGTTCCTCCCCAATAGTTACCATGAGCATATGGTGTGGTTTCCT
Source organism: Viscum album (assembly GCA_963277665.1). Taxonomy (NCBI): domain Eukaryota; kingdom Viridiplantae; phylum Streptophyta; class Magnoliopsida; order Santalales; family Viscaceae; genus Viscum; species Viscum album. The sequence continues at coordinate 70,152,525 of OY728128.1, forward strand.
AGACATGGTGGTCTTCACAGAATGTGATTAGGAGTGTTATACATGGAGATATATACTGAATGTGATTTAGGGTGTTTGACATGGGATTCAATAACAAATGAATGAAAATAATATATTTTTATTTAAATGGGAGACATGATTTCAAACATCGTCTATTGTAATGATTAATGAATAAATGATAATGCTAAAGCTTTTTAATTATACATTGTATTTATTACTTAATATAATTACAAACATTATCATTTGTATGATCTTGCTTCAGAAACTCCTGGTAGTGGATTACTGAAATGTTCTCTCACTCTATTTGGCCCACCTAATTAGCACCCAAGTAGTCATTGTTGTTGAATTACAGTATAAGGGAACAGATTTTGGATAGATTGATAATTGGGAATATAACAAGGGTGAGGGAAGGGGATGTGGTTTGGGACCCTTTTGAGAGTCATTGTGTCTTTATTTTTTCTGTTTCATTGTCTACAAATGACACATTAATTTTCATATCATGCTTTCCCTTTTTAGTATAAAACTTTATTTATTGATTTGACTATCATGTGACATGGTATTGTCCTAGTTATTTATTGGTTTATGAACATGTTCATTGATGTCCGATTCCATTAGTAGTTTATTCCAATAAAAGAAGGTATAATATCCCAATGATCTACTTACCATACCCTCAATGCTAGTCATCTCATTCTAGAGTACAAGGGGGGTGTTGAGGGAATGCACCCAAACTGCTTGGGGAACCATTTAGTGGCACTCTAGTCTGGTTGTTACAAAGTGGAATTAGATGAGTTTTCTTTCATTCTTGATCTTCTTTCATAGTATTTTTGTAACAGTTGATAATAGACTAAGAATAGTTGGGTCTTGGTAATGAGAATGTACGTAGGAGTTTCAAACCCATTTATTAGGGAAAATATAGGCACTCAAGGTGGGATTGTTGTGAATGTTGTTTCTTTTTATAGTTGGATATTATTTCACATTGGGTGAGGCACTTTTGGGGTGATGTGATTTTTGTTTACAATTGAGGAACATTGATTTGTGCCCAATACCGTCATGTGAATTGATTCATTATGAATCATTCTAGAAACTTTGTGTTACTGTGAAATGTATAATTTTATGCACTCAACTGACTGAAGGGCCCTAAGGCCAATGTTTTTATTGATTTTGGATAAGCCCCTTTTAAGGGTAAAGGGGGGAAACCAAGACTTCAGAGACATCATGACATTAACAAGATTCGAAAAATTAAAGGGTTGCAACCCAGAACAAGACTACATGGAATTGCCTCAAACCAACATCAATATCTTTAAGGCAAGTCTCCCCCAAAGTATGTTTCATTAGAAAGATGTCTCGTGCAGGGATGCACGAGCCCATTACTAATGGCTACACCATACCCTTTCTATAACGACCCATACATTACATACACTATTATTACTTCAGAATTGAAGCACACTTATTACAACATATAACAAAACCAAGAAAGGACCGTATAGGTATAGTGTCTTTAGAAACTGGGAAACATAAACAACTGGTTCATAAACATCTAATTTGCTTTCCATTTATTTCATCATATCTAGAGTCCCTTTTTGGAATATTCTAATTAACAACCTTATTACTGACCTGGGGAAATAAAACATAGAAAAGGGTGAGCTCAAATGCTTAGTAAGGGTAAACAAAATAAATATCAATCACATCATATTCATAAGAGCATAACATTTTGTAAATCTTAACCTGCAAAAGAGATCATAATATCATAACATGGGATAAATCATAGTAGTGAAATGCAATCCCAATAATCATAACATAAAACATGAAACTTTGTGGCATACACACATAATCATATAGAATCATTTCTTATTAGTCAAGACTCATTGCCAAGAATATCTTAGTGGACAAAGTCCATTTCTGAACCGAGTTCACTCCTCGTTTCAGTCCTGTTTCACTGAACCTATATAACCTACCGTTCCAGCAATTTCTATCTCATGAGATATAAAATCTTTACCCAATGCATTAGAGGGAGATATTGGTCCCACCAATCTCATAATGATACCATTCTTATGTGTGCCACAAAATCATAAATCATACATCATTGCATAACCCATGTAATAAAAATGGGATTCTTAAACAACATGACATCATAAAACTATTCATATAAGATAAAAGAATTCATAAAAATAATTCCATCACAACATAATCAAATCAATGTAATAATAGGGATATAAACAGAACCCTATATTATCTTTGATGGAAAATAATTTTGATAAAACACTTGAACTCTTTTCTTGATGAAAATATCCTTTCTACTTCAAGAACACTTTACCTTTCTTAACATGTCATTCAAATCTAAACTAAAAGATTTTGATTAAAAATAAATTTGAAAACTTATAAAGGAATCTTCTTGGAAATAATGTTTTAAAAATCCATTCATGCCGTATAAGTTAAAAAAACATTCTTCTCGTATTTTTGTCGGAAAGTCAAAAAGTACCTCGTACGAAAAACAACAAAAGATTCCTTTCATATCTTTTACTAAAATCTCACCGAAGGGTAAAATTGGATTTAAAATATTGTAGGTGGATGGAAATAATATTAAATATTGAGGAAACATGGATGTGGATGATAAAATACACCCCAGTAAATACCAAAATATAAACAATCTCGGATAAAAATGAGATTGTGATATTTCCCTTACCTTAGGTCCGATTTGCTTCGTAAGTGTCTGAACCTCCTGTATAATGATTTAAATAATGTTATTGAATTATTACAGAATCATAATTATTGTTATGATATCATATATGGTCATATTCTTATCTTCTCAGTACTAATATTTCATTGCTACTTGTTATTCGGGTGTTTATAACCTTTTGTTCTTATGTGTGTTTTGTCGAATAAATTCTTATTCTTCTCTTTAGGTTATAGATACATCATTTCAAGAATGGTATTATTGTAAAATATATCATATTAATTCATTCAATTAATTTATATAATCATTATGCAATGAAGATCATGTAGAACGAGTCGCATCACATCGTGGAGACGGTATTCCGTACGTACGCACGAGTGATGATATTGTTCCTATGATTGTGGAACTGTATTGGAGTGTATGTATACTATTTCAGAATAAGTATAACTTTATAATAGTCCTATATAGTCATTTTGTACACCATTATTCCCATCCAAGTAAGGTGGTGGTGGAAAATAGATTACACCACGACGTGGAGACGGTATTCCGTACGTACGCACGCGCGGTGATTTCTTTTTCCGTAGGATTGATATATGGTGAAATAGGGTTGTTTCATACTTATAATAAAATATCAGTATGTGAGTGATACTAATGTTATTACTTCATAAAGAAAAAACTAAAGAATAATAAGTTGAAGAAGAAATAGAGATGAAAGAATCGGTAACGGACATTACCTCTTCTTTGAAGTGCTTCTTGGAGACCTCCTTTTAGGGCACTAAAATAGGACTTTAAAGAAGACCAGAACCTCTAGGATATTTCTAGGGAAGAGGAGAGAAGAAATTTCCAGGGGTTGGTCGAGCTTGAAGGCTCAATATTGTGTGAGGAAGAGAGGGATGAGGTGCCCTTTTATAAGGGAGGAGAGGGGCTCCTTTGAAAAAACTAAAAATATTATTTTATTATAAAGTCAAGTTCGGTTTTAAATCGCTCCAAATTGATTTATTTCAAAGATAAGGTGGGGATGGGTAGAAATCCTCTCATCCAATAAAATTTAGACATGTTTAGGTTCCTATTATAACCTTATCATTTAGATTTAACATTAAGTTTAAAATTTAACTTTTACCGTGTCTTCTTGTTTTTTACACTATAAGGTTAACAAACATACTATATCAAGCCAAAAGAACCCCAAGTTGTTTATTATTAATATATATAACATTAGCTAAGTAATTTGGCCGAACCTTATATTTTTTGGAATAAAATAACAATTAATAATATAATATTTGTTTTAAAAACTATTTTATGTCAATTTTGACACTATTAAGTAATTGATTTTTGTGAAAATCATAACAGAATGATTAGTTCTAAAAAGTTAATTAAATCAATAATAACATGTCATATTAACCTATAAAATTAGTGTAATTCATAAAAAGTCTCAAATTACATTTATTTTGGTATTAATAACATCAATTATGTCAATATTTCATTAATAAGATAATTACGACATCATCGTTGTGTCATAAATAAATTAACTTATTTAAGGTATAAAATTTAAAAATAAAATACCATTATGTAGGAAATATTATTATCTTTATAATGAATATTTATAGTCGAATTTATCTTTTGTATTACCCCATATTAAAAATGATTTACTCATTAAACTTTTATTTTTAACTATTTAACCCTTCTTTAAATAAATTAATAATAAATGTCCTAATCTAATCCAAGTGGGCCTAAATGGTAATATTTTATTCTTAAGGTTGTTTTTGGTCGAATTACACTTTTCCAATAGAATTAGGACATGTGTTAGATTAATAATAATATCATTTTTAACCATAATTACCCTATTTACATTTAACCGTGGTAAATAAAAGTAAGAAGTTACTATTTCTAAAAAATTATTTTCATCTCCTTGAACCAAATTTTAGTCCTTGATATTAACCGTGTCTCTCAGATTTTCGAAATTCCACTCACAGAAGCGGTAAAATTATGTTTTATGAAAAATTCAGTTTTTTAACTACCACTTAGTGGTTTCACTATTCATAAAAAATTGAAAGTTTTCAGAAAAATACCAAAATTTCACCCTAAGCTAATTTCGACATTCCGAATCCAAAAATGAAGTCCATTTAGAAAAATGAAAATTATAAAATTTCAAAAAGTGGTTATTACTATTCATACCAGCTAGTTTTAGTAAAAATTTAATAGTATATCATTGTTTAGTGAAACTCGGTATTGCATACGACGCAAGCTATCGAGGAAGGTCGTGATTGCGTGTAAAGAAAACCAAGCTAGTGTTGTGTGTAGTAAAAGATTCCTTTGATGATTTATATAACATAAAACCAAAATATTTCACATAAAAGTCTCGGCTATTACATTCTACCCCCCTTAAAATGAATTTCGCCCTCAAAATTCGTCATTTTGTAACAAACAGATGAGGATACCTCTCCCTCATCATATCCTTAAGCTCCCATGTAGCTTCTTCTAATTGGTGGTTCCTCCATAAAACATTCACCAATCGATTGGTATTTCTTCATAGGACTTTTTCACTATGATCCAGAATCTCTATCAGTTGTTCTTCATAAGAAATATTTTTCTCCAGCTGTACAACTTCTGAGCTAAGTACATTTGAAGGATCAGGTATGTACTTTCTCATAAGAGATACATGGAACACATCGTGAAATTGAGAGAGATTCGGTGGAAGCACCAATCGGTAAGCTACCTTCCCAACAAGATATAGTATTTCAAAAGGACCGATATATCTAGGGCTCAACTTCCCCTTCTTTCCAAATCTCATGACTCTCTTCCAGGTAGATATTCGTAAGAACACTTTATCACCCACTTCAAACTCTGGGTCTTTTATTCGATTTTCGGCATAACTTTTCTGTCGACTCTGTGCTGCTCTTATGTGTTGTTGAATAGATCTGAACTTTTCTGCCATTTTTTCAACGATATCAGGTCCTACTAGATTTCATTCCCAACTTCATCCCAACAAGTTGGAGTCCTGAATTTCCTTCCATAGAGAGCTTCATTAGGAGCCATCTGAATACTGGAGTGAAATCTATTATTATAAGAAAATTCCTCCAAAGGTAGTTGTTGATCCCAACCACCTTTGAAATCCATAGAGAAAGCTCTCAACATATATTCTAGAGTTTTAATTGTTCTCTCATACTGACCGTCTCTCTGAAGCTGATAAGCAGTGCTGAAACATAACTCTGTATCCAGAGTATGCTGAAGACTTCGCCAGAACATTGAGGTAAACCTCGGATCCCGATTAGATATAATAGAAAGTAGTACTCCATGCAATCTTACCACTTCCTTTACATATATCCTGGCAAGCTGATCCAGAGAGAAATCCTCTCTAATAAGAATGAAGTGTGCAGACTTGGTAAGGCGATCAACTATGACCCAGATAGCATTATTGCCTTTGGATGTTTTAGGAAGTCCTGTCACAAAGTCTATAGTGATGTTTTCCCATTTCCATTCGGGTATGGGTAATGGTTGTAACATCCCCTTAGACTTCTGTCTCTCAGCATTAACTTGTTGACAAACCAAGCATCGAGAGACATATTCAGCAACATCCCTTTTCATGCCATCCCACCAGAAGTACCCTTTCAGGTCCATATATATCTTCGGGCTTCCAGGATGAATACAGAATGAAGAACTATGAGACTCATCCAGCAGCTTCTTTTATAATTTGGGGATGGGAGGAACACAAACCCGATTCCTGGCCTTTATTATCCCATCACAATCAAGGTTGAATTCAGGAATATTTCTCACCTTCTTTTGTAACTCGACATCTTCTTCCCGTGCCTATTTAATCTTAACATGTATAGATGGTTGAACATTCATTTGAGAAAGATAATATTTTTCCCCTTCCACTATAATTCCAGGATCCACCCGTTGTAAATCCATAAATATTGGATCTTTTGTGATCCTCATCATGGATAAACTGGCCTGGTCTTGTCGACTTAATGCATCTTCCACCTTGTTTGCTTTCCCAGGGTGATAATGGATTGAGCAGTCATAATCTTTAATCAGCTCCAACCATCTTCTTTGAGGAATATTCAGCTCCTTTTGTGTGAAAATATACTTTAAACTTTTATAATCTGTATAAATATCACACCTTTCACCATATAGATAATGCCTCCAAATATTTAATGCAAATATTATCGTAGCTAACTCCAAATCATGTGTTGTGTAATTTTGCTCCTGGATTTTCAACTGTCGTGAGGAATAATCTATCACCATATGATTTTTCATAAGAACACACCCCAATCCCTTCATGGATGCATCACTATAGATCACAAATCTTTCTCCACTACAAGGAAGTGTGAGCACAGGTGCACTGGATAACCTTCTTTTCAACTCCTTGAAATTATCTCCACATTCCTCCGTACAGACAAACTTAACTCTTTTCCGAGTCAACTTGGTGAGGGGATTAGATAATCTTGAAAAATCGTTCACAAAATGTCGATAATATCTATCCAAACCAAGAAAACATCGGATCTCAATTACTGTTGTTGGTCTCAACCATCTTTCGATAACCTCTGTTTTTGCTGGATCCACAAATATCCCCTCTTTTGAGTTTATGTGACCCAAAAATTCAACTTTTTTAATCCAAAATTCACACTTGGTAAATTTGGCATAAAGCGTCTCCTTTCACAGGGTCTTCAATATAATTCTCAAGTGATCTTCATGTTCTTCCTTGCTCTTTGAATATACAAGAATATCTTCTATAAAGACTACCACAAACTGATCAAGATAGTCTCTAAAGACTCTAATCATCATATCCATGAAGATAGCAGGGGAATTAGTAAGACCAAATGGCATCTCTAGAAATTCATAGTGTCTATACCTTGTACGGAAAGCCGTCTGTGGTATATCCTCCCTTTTGACCCTTAATTGATGATACCTTGAACAAAGATCAATCTTGGAAATGTATTGAGCTCCGCGTAGTTGGTCAAATAAGTCATCAATGTGTGGGAGAGGATATTTGTTCTTGATAGTAATCTTGTTATGTTCTCTATAATCAATGCAGAGTCTCATTGATCCATCTTTCATCTTAACTAATAGAACAGGTGCTCCCCAAGGTGACGCACTAGGCCGTATGAACCCCTTATCAAGATTCTCTTGGAGTTGCTTCTTCAATTCCTGCAACTCAATTGGGGTCATTCTATAAGGTTTCATTGAAATAGGAAAATCACCCGGTACGAGTTCTATTGAGAACGCAACATCCGATTTGGTGGAAGACCCGGTAATTCCTCTGTAAAGACATCATCAAACTCCCGTACAATGTCCATATTCTTAATCGTGAGTTTCTCACCAACCCTATGAGATAAATAACCTTAATTTAGTGGAATCAAGACCCATAAGATGGAAGGAATTTCCACTGGAAGGTTATGATCATCCTTGCATCGATAGACGATCATAGGTTGATCTGGAATATGAAATGTGACTTCCCTTCTTTGGCAATTGATATGAGCTCCATGTAGAGAAAGCCAATCCATGCCAAGAATCACATCAAATTCCACTATAGGAAGGATCACAAGATTTACAGGAAGCACATTCCCACAAACTTCAATCGGAGAATAATTATAAACTTTTGATGTGACTGTTGTGCCATTAGGTGTAGTCACAGCTAACTCAACATCTAATTGTTGAGGTAATACGGTGATACCATTAGAAAATTCTTCAGAAATAAAATAGTGGGTGGATCTAGAATCAAATAAAACATTTTCTACTTTATAGTGGATGGTAAGTGTACCTTTCACCCCATCATTATCGTACTTCACATCGCTGATAGAAATTGTATGTGACCTTCCTTTGTCTTTAGCCTTAAGATTTTGTTGACGTCGACCATCATCATCAACCCTTAGATTAGGGCATTTATTGGCATAATGTCCCATCTCCATGCACTTGAAACATTGAAGTGTAGTAGGTTCATTCTGTGTATCCCTTCATTTGTTTTCATCACTAGACATCTTCTTCCCATAATCGCGGCATTCAAATGCCCGATGACCTTCCTTTCCAAATTTGAAACATTTACTTTTCCCTATAAGAAAACTCCCTCTATGTTTCTTTCCACAGGGAAAGCACATCTTCTTTTCAATGTGCTCTTTAGATTTTCCTTTGAATTCCATTTTCCTTTTCTTATCAAACCCATATGACTGATGGGTTACTCCAATCTCCATCTCAACTTTGAGATCACATCGAACGATTTCATCGTAGCTATTGAAGTCCCTTATGGCTAAGGCCCTTCGAAGACTTGGTTTTATGCCACTAAAGAATCGATCGATCTTACTCTCAGGTTGGATAATAATACCAGAGGCGTACCTTGCAAGTCTTGTAAAATTTTCTTCATAAGTACCAACAGATTCATCATCCTTTTGCTTCAGTTCAAGAAACTCTTTCTCCATATTTGTTCGGAGAATATGAGGGAAGTACTTATTAAAAAATAATTTCTTGAACTCGTCCCATTCAATGGACTCAATTTCATCCCTTTGCCTTGTATTCTTAATAGGATTCCACCATTGATCAGCATCACCTTTCAAATGATACAATGCTAAGATGAGTTTATCGTGCTCAAGAACATTGAAGAACTAGAAATATCTTTTCAGTAGTACAAATCCATTGTTCAGTAACTAATGGATCAGTAGACCCACTGAATGAAGGTGGACGCTGTTTCATGAAGGATTCAACAGAATGTTGCTCCTTCCTTTGCTCGTTTGGAAGTCCTGCATGATTCATAGCTTGATAAAGTTGTGTGATCAAGGCTACAAGATTTTGCATTCTAGCTCCCATAACGTTTGGTTGCTCAGGGGGACAATAATTGAATTGCCCGTCGCATTCCGCATTAACATGGTTCCTTCGGGTTCCAGCCATTGACTAAAACAAAGAAGAATAGTGTGAGAAACAATAATTATAATAGGAAAACCACATAATCAAGAATAAAATTTCACACTTAAGATCTTATCCTAGATTATTCATGGCCATTTCTAAAACACTAAGATTGTGTTCTATGCTTAGAATTATCCTAGGGGTTCTTACTATGGCTTTCACATCCTAGTTTCCAAAGGTTGATTATATCTTTCCTCTGATACCAACTATAACGACCCATACTTTACATACACTGTTATTACTTCAGAATTGAAGCACACTTATAACAACATATAACAAAACCAAGAAAGGACCGTATAGGTATAGTATCTTTAGAAACTAGTAAACATAAACAACTGGTTCATAAAGAATCTACTTCTCTTTCCATTTATTTCATCATATCTAGAGTCCCTTTTTGTCATATTTTACATAACAACCTTCTTCCAAACCTGGGGAAATAAAACATACAAAAGGGTGAGATCAAATTCTCAGTAAGGGTAAACAAAATAAATATCAATCACATCATATTCATAAGAACATAACATTTTTGAAATCATAACCTGCAAAAGAGATCATAATGTCATAACATGGGATAAATCATAGTAGTGAAATGTAATCCCAATAATCATAAATTAAAACATGAAACTTTGTGGCCTACACACATAATGACAGAGAATCATTTCTTATTAGTCAAGACTCATTTCCAAGACTATCTTAGTGGAAAAAGTCCATTTCTGAACCGAGTTCACTCCTCGTTTCAGTCCTGTTTCACTGAACTAGTATAACCTACCATTCTAGCCATGTATATCTCATTAGATATAAAATCTTTATCCAATGAATTGGAGGGAGATATAGGTCCCACCCATCTCATAATGATACCATTCTTATGTGTGCCACAAAATCATAAATCATACATCATTGCATAACCCATGTAATAAAAATGGGATTCTTAAAAAACATGACATCATAAAACAATTCATATAAGATAAATGAATTCATAAAAATAATTCCATCACAACATAATCAAATCAATGAAATAATAGGTATATAAACAGAACCCTATATTATCTTAGATGGAAAATAATTTTGATAAAACACTTGAACACTATTCTTGAGGAAAATATCCTTTCTACTTCAAAAACACTTTTCCTTTAATAACATGTCATTCAAATATAAACTAAAAGAAGTTGATGAAAAATAAACTTGAAAACTTGTAAGGGATGCTTCTTGGAAATAATGTTTTAAATATCCATTCATGCCGTATAAGTTAAAAAAAACATCGTTCTCGTACTTTTGTCAGAAAGTCAAAAAGTATCTCGTACGAAAAATGACAAGAGATTACTTTCATATCTTTTACTAAAATATCACCAAAGGGTAAAATTGGATTTAAAAAATTGTAGGTGGATGGAAATAATATTACATATTGAAGAAACATGGATGTGGATGATAAAATACACCCCCGTAAATACCAAATTATAAACAATCTCGGATAAAAATGAGATTGTGATATTTCCCTTAGCTTAGGTACGATTTTCTTCGTAAGTGTCCGAACCTCCTGTATAATGATTTAAATAATGTAATTTACTTATTAAATAATAATTATTATTGTTATTATATCATTTATGGTCATATTCTTAGCTTCTTGTTAGTAATATTTCATTGCTACTTGTTATTCGGGTGTTTATAACTTTTTGTTCTTATGCGTGTTTTGTCGAATATATTCGTATTCTTCTCGTTAGGTTATAGATACCTCATTTACAGAATGGTATTTGTGTAAAATATATCATATTAATTCATTAAATTCATTTATATAATCATTATTCAATGAATATCATGTAGAACGAGTCGCATCACATCGTGGAGACTGTATTCCGTACGTACTCACGAGTGATGATATCATTCCTATGATCGTGGAATTGTATTGGAGTGTATTTATACTATTTCAGAATAAGTATAAATTTATAATAGTCATATATAGTCATTATGGGCACCATTATACCCATCCAAGTAAGGTGGTGGTGGAAAATAAATTACACCAGGGCGTGGAGACGGTATTCCGTACGTACGCACGCGCGATGATTTCTTTTTCCGTAGGATGGATAGATGGTGAAATAGGGTTGTTTCATACTTATAATAATATATCAGTATGTGAGTGATACTTATGTTATTACTTCATAATGAAACAACTAACGAAGAATAAGTGGAAGAAGAAATAAAGATTAAAGAATCGGTAACGGACGTCACCTCGTCTTTGAAGTGCTTCTTTGAGACCCTCTTTTAGGGCACTAAAATAGGTTTTTTAAGAAGACCAGAACCTCTAGGATGTTTCTAGGGAAGTGGAGAGAAGAAATTGGCATGGGTTGGCCGATCTTGAAGGCTCAAAGTGGTGTGAGTAAGAGAGGGAGGAGATGCCCTTTTATAAGGGAGGAGAGGGGCTCCTTTGGAAAAACTAAAAATATTAATTTTTTATAAACTCATGTTCGGTTTTAAATAGCTCCAAATTGATTTATTTCAAAGCTAAGGTGGGTATGGGTCGAAAGACTTTCATACAATAAAATTTAGACAAATTTAGGTTCCTATTTTAACCTTATCATTTAGATTTAACATTAAGTTAAATAATTTAACTTTTACCGTGTCTTCTTGTTTTCTTACACTATATGGTTAAAAAACTTACTATATCAAGCCAAACTAACTCCAAGTTGTTTATTATTAATATATATAGTCTTATATAAGACATTTTTCCGAACCTTATATTTTTAGGAATAAAATAACAATTAATAATATAATATTTGTTTTAAAAACTATTTTATGTCAATTTTGAACTATTTAGTAATTGATTTTTTTTTAAATTATAACAGAATGATTAGTTCGAACAAAGTTAATTAAATCAATCCTAACATGTCATATTAACCTATAAAATTAGTTTAATTCTTTAAAAGTCTCAAATTACATTTATTTGGGTATTTATAACATCAGTTATGTCAATATTTCATTAATAAGATATATATTGCATCATCGTTGTGTCATAAATAAATTAAATTATTTAATGTCTAAAAATTAAAAATAAAATACAATTATGTAGGAAATATTTTTATCTTTCTAAGGAATATTTATAGTCGAATTTATCTTATGTATAACCCCATATTAAAAATGATTTACTTATTAAACATTGATTTTTAACTATTTAACCCTTCTTTAAATAAATTAATAATAAATGTCCTAATCTAATAAATGTGGGCCTAAATGGTCATATTTTATTCATAAGGTTGTTTTTGGTAGAATTACACTTGTCAAATATAATTAGGACATTTGTTAGGGTAATAATAATATCATTTTAACCCTTAATTACCCTATTTACTTTTAACCGTGGTAAATAAAAGTAAAAAGTTACTATTCCCCAAAAATTATTTTCATCTCATTTAACCACATTTTAGTCCTTGATATTAACCGTGTCTCTCGGATTTTCGAAATTCCACTCACAGAAGTGGTAAAATTATGATTTCTGAAAAATTCAGTTTTTTTACTACCACTTAGTGGTTTCACTATTCATCAAAAATTGAAAGTTTTCAGAAAAATACCAAAATTTCACCTTAGGCTAATTTCGACATTCAGAATCCAAAAATGAAGTCCATTTTGAAAAATAAAAATTATAATATTTCAAAAAGTGGTTATTACTATTCATAACGGCTAGTTTTAATAATATTTTAATAGTATATCGTTGTTTAGTGAAACTCGGTATTGCGTACGATGAAAACTATCGAGGAAGGTCGCGATTGCGTGTAAAGAAAGACAAGCTAGTGTTGTGTGTAGTAAAATATTTCTTTGATGATTTATATAACATAAAAACAAAATATTTCACATAAAAGTCTCGGGTGTTACACTTTCAATCGTCCAAATCTGAAAATCCCTCCATGATGAAGATAAACAGCTCTATCCGCCTCTGAAGAACAACCATGTAGAATGTCTGGATTCCCCAACAGAACATCCATTTCTCCATAAATAATTAAATAGTAGGTAACCAGAAAATTCACAACCAACCACATCAATAGTAATAATAAATTGGTCTCTAATAAGTAACATGAATAATTAAATGGTTTTTATTAATTAAGGAATTAATTAATTAATTTTAAATGGTATAATTAATTAATTTTGGGAATTAATTAACAAAAATGTGAATACCATTGTTAACCAAGACCTAGGAGTATGATGGTTAAAGGTAGTGAAAGGCCTCGGTGTTGACCATATGGTAAGAAAGGAGTAAAGGACATGTTGAAACTTGTTATGTTTCTTTCTCCTATTATGTAAATATTATAAGGTTGCATTATGAGGCCTAAGACGTGTGTTTGGATTTGTAGATATATGCCTCCATGACTATTGTTTAGAGAGATACTACTGGCAATGGGTCTAAATGAACTTTCACACCAGGGACATGAGGAACCATTCCAGCAAGCATATGAGGTAGGGGATAATTTCAAAGGTACCCATTCATATTTCATACAATTCATAGAGAAAACCCCATTGGAGGTTCTAATGAGCATGAATGAGTTTACATGGGAGTTTTAGATGCAACACCCTCAGACTTTTACCAGAGAGTGAGGAACTAAGGGATTTGAATTCTGGATTGAATCCATATAAACAATACATGACCATTTTGAGACTCCACCTGAGAAGCGGAATAAGTTAGATTTCTATATGCTATGGGGTTCTGTGATGTGTTAGAGGGATATTCAGATATGATCTTGAAAGACTAATGATATCTTATGGAAGGATATTCTGGAGATGTTCTTGGAGTACTTCTATCCAGAGACACTGAGAAAAGAGAAGGATTCATAGTTTATGCATCTAACACAATGAATGATGTCCATTATGATTTATTATTAATATTTAATATATTTATAGTTTTTTAATCCATATTTTGTGGTAGATGAGGATTATTTAGAAATACGATTTTAATACAGACTTATGTGTGAGATTAATTCCCATGTGAATATATTGAGGTTGATGATGTTCTCAGATGTGATTATTCAGGAACTCATTTAGGTGGGGAACCTGATGGAAGATTATGATACTAGATAGGTAGCTATCTCGGGATAATTAGGTATTGTTTGTTACAAGAGAAAGAAGCACTATTATGAGAAACATAACCAGGACCGTTGAAATTATGGAGGTGAATCAGGAGAAACTGTTGCACGGGATCTTACTAATGTGGATTTCCACTAATGAGGTATGTCAGGACACTATCACACACATTGTTCTCAATGGATTGCAGAGTGTTGGTATTGCATCATGATGGGGTACCTACAGAATTATTTATGGAAGATGTGATAGGTTGGTGCTGAGGGAGCATATGTGCAGAGTCAAAGTGTGGGAAGGGGGTATTCCATAGCTTATATGTCTAGTAGTTAGAGTTATAAAGGTAGAGGTGGTAGAGGGTGGACATGGTGCATCATAGTATGAGCACCTGTATCAGTTGACTGGTGCTACTCATGGGAGTCAGTCGATGCCAGATGGAAGAGGGATTGGATAGATACATGCAGTGCTACATTCAATTATGAAGAGTGAAGTGTGGGTATCAATAGTGAGAGGTAGTATTATAGTTTCTTTTACACTATCTAGTTCATTTATTGATACTGGGGCCTCTCATTCTTTATATCTACAAATCTTGATAATGGATTGAGCTTTGAGGTAGAGTACATGAACAGAGTAATGAATATAAACACATTGTTTGGAAGGTGATTATGTGATATCTATCTTTGTTATTTATGTTCACTAGATATTATAGATTATCATTTTTTTTGGGATATCTATGTCCTTGATATGATGGGATTCGACTAGATTATCGGTATAGACTGGTTAGTCGCATATCGAGACCACATCAATTGTTACCATAGGAAAGTGATCTTGGTGTCTCCAAATGGTGACCAATATGATCATCATGTAGAGTGGGATATCTATGAGAGATGATCTGATCCAGTTGCATAGAAATTGGAAGACCTCACAACCCATGTTTCTAGTCATTTCCTAGATGATGGGGGTGGTAGGAAAGATTCCCTTCCACCAGTTGTGGAACTGTTTCAGGATGGTTTCTTTAACACTTATCAGGGATTCCACATGAGGTAGATGTGGAATTAATTATTGATCTCATGTCGGAGGCTATGACCCTGTATATTCCACCTTATAGAATGTCAATGATTGAGATTCAAGAGTTGTAGATTTAGTTGGAGGATTTGGATGATAAAGGGGTTATCTATCCACGTATGTCACCATTGGGGTCACATGTATTTTTTACAAAGAAGGATAACATGGGTTTGTGCTGGTGTGTCCATTACCTAATGTTGAATAAATGGAATGTGAAGAAAAATGCAAACCATCTACGTATCAATGATCTAATTGAATAGATGAATGGGACTTTTTTGTTCTCAATTGTCGATTTGAGATCAGGGTATCATCTGGTGAGAGTTTGGAATTCTGATATACCAAGAAGTGCATTTATATGCATGTATGTCCTTTTTGAGTTTTTCATAATGCAGTTTGGGTTTAAAAAATCTCTACCAGTGTTTATTGCTTTATGTAATAGTATCGTTCATGCGTACTTGGATCAATTTGTGGTGGTGTTTTTGGATGACATCTCAGTGTAATCAAAGTCTCATGGCGATCATGAACAACATCATGAAATCGTCCTTAGTACACTGAGATTGCATTGTTTATACGCCAAGAAATCCATGTGTCTCTTTTGTGTTTAAAGGTTTCACTTTTTTGGAATATCATCTAGGAAGAATGTGTGGTAGTTGACCAAGAGAATGAGCAGGCGGTGGTTTCTTGGGAGAATCCCAAGAATTTTTTTGATATCTGATGCTTCTTAGGATTAGTAGGATATTAAAGGAGGTACATCCAAGACTATTATAGATCGAAAGTGATGCATTCTTGTTTGACAAAGAAAGGGGAAACATTTTAAAGAGTTAAATCATCCGTGAATGATTTCTAATTGTTGTAGAATTATATGACATCAACACTAATTTTTATCTGACCAGAATCAGGTGAGGAGTACACGTTAAAATTGACACTTCTGGTATAGGACTTAGAGTTGTTTATGATCTTAAGTGTCCAGGACACAACATATCTTGTGAATAGTACACAGTTTTCACACAGCACAAAATCTTCAAGAACATAATTTCACAAAACGAATGGAATATTTGGAAAGAAAGATAGGTACAATATATGGAGTCCTTTGATTTTGAACTGACATATACACTTGGAATGTGTAATAGTGTGGCTGATTCCTTGAACAAGAAAACACAGACTCTATTGGTACTTGAGTTGAGTGTAGAGTGGGAGATAATGACTATGCTGGATGACATTCATGTGGTAGTTCAAGACATTCCAGATAAGATGACTCTAGTATCAGTATCAGTGGAGTCTACACTCTTGAGCCGGATCAGGGATAGGATATGTGAGGATCTGAAATGATTATCCTTAATGTAACACATTTACGGTGGGGAGACAGCTTCACACTAGTTGATTGATGGGGATGAGGTCATATTTGTGCAAAATCAGTTATTTTACCCTTTGACTAATAAGAGGAACTCATACGAGAATTTCATTCCTCGAATTGGGTCATACATAATGGGGTGAAGATAAATATATGGTGACCTATGATGATAGATTTGATGAAAATCATGTAAAAGGAGATAGAAGGGTTTGTAACAAGAGGTTTCTGTTCCTAACATGTTGAGGGAGAGCATCAATGCCATGGTGGTCTATATCAACCATTTCCAATTTCAAAAATAAGTGGGATGAATTGAGTATGGATTTTGTGGAGGTATTCAAAGGAAATATTGGACGACTGATTCTATTTGTGGCATTGTGGACCAATTGATGAAGGTTGGACATTTTTTGTCTATTAGGGAAACCTTCACATTAGAACAATTGGGATAACTCTATGGTTGGGATATTGTTTGTTTTCATGGGGTGCCACAAACTATATATTCAGATCAATATTCACTCTTTAGATCACTCATCTAGTAGGTATTACAAACTTTTTTAACACACATGTTTGGTTATGTATTTCATTACACCCACAAACATATTGGAAGTCTGAGCATACCATACAGGCATTATAGGATATTCTGTGGGCATGCCTTTTTAACATTACTGGTTCATTGTTAGGTCCACTAAGCTAGATACCCTGAGAGGGGCGATGAATCAGGGTATGATAGATTAAAACAACTTCCCCTTTTGATCTTGATTTTCTATTAGAGAAAACCCTCTTCTCTCTCCTTCCCGATGCAGAGTATGAACAAACATTAAAGCATGCATAGGACAAAACAATTTTTACTTGGTTCACCCTCACTGGGCTACGTCCAAGGAGATAACATCGGAAGTGTGCGAATTTACCAATCCCACTATAAGTACACTTCTTTTTACATGTTCGAAGTAGACTCAATGTCCCTCCTAGTTTACAAAAACTCACCATTTGAGAACTCGCTACTCTCTCAACTGATGTGTGCTCACTGATTATTCAGAAGATCCACTCATAGTTTATAGGCATGTAGGTCTCTTCATTTGCATGAATGCACACATCCTCAAATGTAGATAGATTCTCTATTGAAGTCCTACTTTCATCCACTGATGAACACCAATTTTCCCCAAAACACTGGGAAATTACTTTGGAACAACCTTCGCAAAGCGACCTACTTCGTGAGGCTCCCAATTTTTCAAATCTAAAACTAGACTTCGAGAAGCTCCTGTCTTTTCGAAAAGCACTCTCATGAAGCACTCTCGTGAAGATCAAACCTTTGCAATACTTAGGTAGTCGCGTAGCTCCTGCCTCTTCCCGAAGCACACTCATTAGAGCATGTGGCCTCGCGAAGCACACTTCTTTTCATGGATCTAGATTAGCCACCGCAAAGAAGCTTTCTTTTGTGAAGAACACTACCTTTACGAAGTACCTTCGCGAACCGAGAGAAAAATATTTTCGTCGAAAACACTCTACTCCTCTCTAGGTGGTCGACCTCTATTTATAAGAAATTCCACCAACCCTTGACCCTTCCACGCAAAGACAGTGCCACGTGATTGGAAATCACGAAGCTCTGAAATTTCTGCTAGAATTCTCCCAAAATCGTGAAGCACCTCGGTAATCCTCAGATCATGAATCTCACCATAATTGCAGAGCATTCCATCAATTACCTCACGTCGCCTCTGTGAAGCTCCCTCATGTTTCCTTTCAACAGTTCATTTCGCGAATCTCGTCATAAACGCGAAGTATCACCATCAAAATTTTTCTTGTCTTCGTGAAATCCAATCAATGAAGCCTATCTTTGAGAAACTCATTCCTTTGCCACATTTAAATAAGATCTTCAAGGATATCCACTATTTTCGATGATCTAGAACCTCCAAATATTGGACCCCCAAAATTTGGAAAACACTGGAAAACGAATTCTCTAGAACTCGACAATTATCCATGGAAAATTTCTTTGTTAACAAACAAAATCATCCCAAAAATACTGTAATTATACCTTGAGGGATTTTTTCACATCAATCTTGATAGAAGCACGTGGATTTAGTGGAGTCCTCATATAACAACAATAAACAAGAAAATACACATACAGAACCATATATTGAACTTTTTGGTAGACATTGTAGATCACCACTATGCAAGATAGAGGCGAGTGAGTCAGAGATTTTGGGAAAGAGTATCATTACAGAGATTTTGGAGTTGGTGAATATGACTCAAAAATGTTGGAAATGGATTAGAGTAGACAAAATATTTATGCTGATAGATGGAGATTACCCCTAGAGTTTATATAGGGTGATTGTGAAATTCTTCGAGTATAGCCTATTATAGGTCACCATAGAATGCAGAGGTAGGGAAAGATGGCTCCTAGTTTTGTTGTTTTGTTTTAGGAAGTAGATTGAATTGGGCCGGTGGAATACCATTTGCATGTTTAACATAAGTTTGCAACTATGAATGGTTTTTTCCATGTATCATAACTTTGGAAGTATCACCCAAACATTTCTCATGTGATAGATGAGGACGAGGTTGACCTCCAAATAGATGTGTCCTTTGAGGATCGTCTGATACATTTACTAGATCATAGGTAGAATTGTTTTCAAATAGAGATTGTGAAAATAATTCAGGTGTTTTGGAAACATGAAAGTGTTCAAGAGGAAACATGGGAATGAAAAGAAAATATGAGGGATCAATGGACCAATATTTTTGGAAGAGAATATTAGTGATGTATAGGAGTGGTGATCAAGGACTATCTGTTATAATGTGGAGTGATGGTAAGATCTAAACCTTTTTCAAAGTCATCTCGGGCTTGTTTCCAGGTACTTTTTGCAATTTTTATGTAACTTTCCTTTGGATTTTTGGTTTGAGGTGTGTTTTTGTGAGTATTTTAAAAAAATTAATGGGAAGTGGGTTGTCCATGGTTTGTGAAATGTTTGAAAAATATTTTACCTAATCCCATGTTACCTTGTGAAGATAGATAGAGAGTTCCACAAGGTTCGCACACCGTTTACCCTAACTGTTCACCCATTCCCAAGAAACCAAGCACGCTGGTTTTTATTATCCCAAAATTAGTATTTAAATAATAAGAACCCCTGAAACCCCTCTATTTCAACCAAGGATTTGTCCTAATGAATTATAGGTTATCCAAGAGCCTTCTGGAGGGGCTCCATGGCTATCCGGAAAGTGTTTTTCAAGATCTAACACCTTGATTGAAGATCCTCCCTCTTCCTATTAGGTGGATTTTATCCAATTGCTTCTTTCATTATTTCATCATTCTTTCTTCGATAATTTGATGATAAATATTCATAGGATCCATGGATATAAAACTATGACTTGTTATCTAGATCTATATTTTCATTGTCTTCATTACCTTGATCGTAATTTTTGGTTTAATGATTTATACCCAGCTTTCGATCGACATCACTGTGTTTCTCGGATTTTGGGGATTTCTACTATGAAAATGTCCATCAACAAAATGAGGTTGGTGGTATAAATAAATCTATCATAGTTGAGGATTTGAAATAATTATGATATAATATTTATTTTCTTTCTTCCCTTGATAATTAATTTCTAAAATTGGAGTAATTAAGAATGTGTAATTGACTTCAAGTTTCATTCGAGATTAATTGATGATTTAATCATTTAACTGAGGGGATAACCTAATTGAAAAATGATTGTTTGAATTTTTTATTGATTTTGTTATTGTATTATATATATAGAATGTGGTTCAGTTAGAGATAATTAATCAGGTGTAATTAATTACTAAAGAATGCTTGGATATGTTATATAACTAAAGGTGAATAAATTATTTTCCATGAAGTTGATTTAGATAAATAAATTTGAGACCAATTATGAAAATCTGAGATTTGGTTTGGATATTTAATTATAATGAAATATATATGGAATAAGATTTCTGTTGAATGATTAATTAATTTATGAATAAATTAATCGGTTGTGTACTTAGATAATTTTTCTGCTAACTAACGAACATTTATATTATAGCGACCATAGCCTTTTAGATTTAACATTACATTATTTTAAGCATAATTATATAGTAGAGTGAAAGCCCATGATAATAATGTATAATGTCATTGAAGACTAGGTAAATGACACAAAAATGGAACTAAATAAAACATTTCATAATTCAATCATCAAATTGAGCTCCTAAAGTCCATTTTTTTCAAAACTCTGCATAGGGTGCCCTGGGCAACACATGAACAAAGGGATGTGCTAAAGAGCCCTGTAAGGGAATAAACATAAGAATAAAGCATCAACACATGAGATATCATGCAGGATTATGGGGGTAATACATGGAGATCTACAATGAATGAGATTTAGGGGGTTTGACATGGCATTCAACAACAAATGAATGACAATAATATATTTTAATTGAAATGGGAGACATTAATTTAAACTTATTCTAATGTGATGATTAATGAATAAATGATAATGATAAATATTTTTAATTATACATTGTATTTATTACATAATATAATTATATAAATTATCATTTGTATGGTCTTATTTTAGACACTTGTGGTAGTGGATTACTGAAATGTTCTCTCACCCTATTTGGACCACCTAATCAGCACCCGAGTAGAAATTGTTGTTGAATTACAGGATAAGGGAAACGATTTGGGATAAATTGATAATTGGGAATGGAGCAAGGGTGAGAGAAGGGGATGTGTTTTGCGACCCTCTTGAGAGTCATTGTGTCATTATTTTTTCTGTTTCAGTGTCTACACACGACACATTAATTTTCATATAATGCTTTCCTTTTTTATGTTTTGTATTTTATTTCTTGATTTTACTGTCACGTGACTAGGTATTGTCCTAGTTATTTATTGGTTTATGAACATGTTTATTGATTTCTGATTCCATTAGTTTTTTATTCAGATAAAAGAGGGTATAGTATCCCCATGATCAACTTACCATAACCTCAATTCTAGTCTTCTCCTTCTGGATTACGGGGGGGGGGGGTGTTGAGGGAATGTGACCAAACTTCTTGGGGAACCATTTAGTGGCACCCTAGTTGGGATGTTGCAATGTGGAAGTAGATGAGTTATTATTCCTTCTTATTCTTTTTTCAAACTATTTTGGAACGATTAATAATAGACTTCGAATAGTGGGGTCTTGGTAATGAGCATGTACTTGGGAGTTTCAAACCCATTTATGAGGGAAAATATAGGCACTCATGGTGGTATTGTGGTGAATTTTTTTTAATTTTATAGTTGGATAGTATTTCACATTTGGTGATGCACTATTGGGAAGATGTGATTTTTTTATACAATAGTAGAACATTGATTTGTGGAAAAAAGTGTTATGTGAATTGATTCTTTATGAATCATTCTAGAAAATTGGTGTTATTGTGACATGTATAGTTTTATGCACTCGACTGACTAAATGGCCCAAAGGCCAATGTTTTTATTGATTTTGGATAAGCCCCTTTTAAGGGTAAAGGTGGAAAACGAAGACTTCAGAGACATCATGACATTAACAAGATTCGAAAAATAAAATGGTTGCAACCCAGAACCAGAATACATGGATGTGAATCTACCTAGCCTCAATATCATTAAGGCAACTCTCAAAAAATGTATGTTTGATCAACAAGCCGTCCCGTTCAAGTATGTACGAGCCCGGTACTGATGCCTATGCCATACCCTTCCAGTCATCCAAGTCCAAAAATCCATACATGATGAAGATAAACAGCTTTATCCACTTCTGAAGAACAACCATGTAGAATGTCTGGATTCCCAAACATAACATCCATTCCTCCATCAACAATTAAATAGCAAGTAACCAGCAGATTCACAACCAACCACGTCAATAGTAATAATAAATTGGCCTCTAATGAGTAATGTGACTAATGAAATGAGATTTATTAATTAAGGAATTATTTAATTAATTTTTAATGGTATAATTAATTAATTTTGGGAATTAATTAATAAAAATGTGAATACCACTGTTAACAAAGACCTAGGAGTAGGATGGTTAAAGGTAGTGATATGGCCTCAGTGTTGACGATATGGCCAGAAAGGTGGCATGGACATGTTGAAACTTTTTATGTTTCTTTATTCTATTATGTAAATGATATATGGATTCATTATGATGCCTAAGACATGTGTTTGGATTTGTAGAGATATGTCTACATGAATAATGTTTAGAGAGAGACTGATGGGTATGGATCTAATCGAACTTCCAGACCGAGAACATGAGGAACCATTCCTGCAAGCAGATGAGGTATTGGATAATTTCAAAGGTAACCATTCACATTTCATTAAATTCATGGAGAAAACCCCATGGGGGTTCTAATGATGATGAATGAGTTTACATGGGAGTTTTTGCTACAACACACTCTGGCTTTTACTAGAGAGTGAGGACATAAGGTATCTGAATTTTGGATTGAATCCATATATATGATACATAACCATTTAGATGCTCTACCTGAGAGGTAGGACAAGTTGGATTCCTATATGATATGGGGTTCTGTGAAGATTTAGAGGGACATTTAGGTAAGATATTGAAAGACTGATGATATCATATGGAAGGATATTCTGGAGATGTTCTAGGAGAGCTTCTATCCAGATACACTGAGAAAAGAGAAGGATTCATATTTTATGAATCTAACCCAATGAATGATGTCCATTATCATTTATTTTGAATATTTAATATATTTACAGTGTTCTGCTTCATATTTTGTGGTAGATGAGGATTATTTAGAAATACAATTTTAAGACAGACTTATGTGTGAGATTAATTCCCATGTGAATATATTGAGGTTAATGAAGTTATTAGATGTGATTATTTAGGCACTCATTTAGGTGGGGAACCTGAAGGAGGCTTACGGTACTTGATAGGTAGCTATCACTGGACAATCAGGTGTTGAGACTTACAAGTGAAGGAAGCACTATTATGAGAAACTTAGTGAGGACCATGGAAATTATAGAGGTGAATTCGGAGAAACTGTTGCACATGATCTTACTGATCTGCATTTCCACCAATGAGGTATGTCGGGACACTATCACACACATTGTTCTCAAATGATAGTGGAGTGTTGGTTTTGCATCATGATGGGGTACCTACATAATTTTTGAAGGAATATGTGATAGGTTGGTACTGATGGAGTAGATGTGCTGAGTCAAAGTGTGGGAAGGAGGTATTCTTTAGCATATAGGTCTAGTATTAAGAGTTATATAGGTAGAGGTGGTAGAGGGTGGACATGGTGCATCATATTATTATCACCTATATCCGTTTAGTGTTTCTACTCAAGGGTGTTAATCGATGCCATATGGAAGAGGGATTAGATAGTTACATGAAGTGCTACCGCCACTTATGGAGAGCGATGTTGAGGTATCGATAGTGAGAGGTACTATTCTAGTTTCTTTTACACTATCGAGTTCCATTTTTTATTCTGGTGCCTCCCATTCTTTATATCTACAAATCATGATAATGGATTGAGCTTTGAGATAGAGTCTATGAACATAGTAATGAATATCCATACATTGTTTGGAAGGTGATTATGTGAGATATATCTATGTTATTGATATTCACTAGAGAATAGAGAGAATCATTTTATTTGGGATATCTATGTCTCTAATATGATGGGCTTCGAATAGATTATGGGTATAGACTGGTTAGTCACATACTGATCCCACATCACTTGTTACTGTAGAAAAGTGATCTTGGTGTCTCCAAAGGGAGTCCAATATGATCATCGTGTAGAGTGGGATTTCTAGGAGAGATGATCTGATCCAATTACATAGCAATTGGAAGACCTCAGAGCCTATGTTCCTAGTCATTTCCTCGATGATGGGGGCAGTATTAAACACCCCCATCCACCTGTAGTAGAACTGTTTCATGATGTTTTCTTGAACACTTATCAGGGATTACACATGCGGTAGATGTGGAATTATTTATTAAGCTCATGTCGGAGGATATTCCCCTATCTATTCCACCTTATAGAATGTCACCAACTGAGATTCAAGATATATAGATTTAGATGGAGGATTTGGATGATAAAGGGGTCATCTATCCATGTATGTCACCATTGGGGTCACCTGTTTTTTTACAAAGAAGGATAACATGGGTTTATGCTGGTGTGTCTATTACCTAATGTTGAAGAAAAGGACTGTGAAGAACAATCCTAATAATCTGTGTATCAATGATATAATTGAATATCTGAAGGGGTATTTTTTGTTCTCAATTGTCGATTTGAGATCAGGGTATCATCTGGTGAGAGTTTGGAATTCTGATATACCAAGAAATGCATATAGATGCAGGTATGTCCTTTTTGAGTTTTTCATAATGTAGTTTGGGTTTATAAATTTTCCACTTGTGTTTATTGCTTTAAGTAATATTATCATTCATCCGTACTTGGATCAGTTTGTTGTGGTGTTTTTGGATGACATCTCAGTGTAATCAAAGTCTCATGGCGATCATGACCAACATCATAAAATCATCTTAAGTAAATTGAGATTTCATTGTTTATACAACAAGAAATCCATTTATCTCTTTTGTATTAAAAGGATTCACTATTTTGGAATATCATCTTGGATGAAGGTGTGGTAGTTAACCCAGAGAATGATCAGGCGGTGGTTTCTTGGGAGAAGAGCAAGAATGTATTTGATATCTCATGCTTCTTAGGATTAGCAGGATATTAAAGGAGGTACATCCAAGACTACTATAAATTGGAAAAGCAACATTCGTGTTTGAAAAAGAAAGGGGAAATGTTTTAATATTTAAATCATGCGTGAATGATTTTCAATTGTTGTAGAATTATATGATATCCACGGTAAATTTTATCTGACCAGAATCAGGTGAGCAGTACACGTTGAATTTTATGCTTCTGGGATAGGACTCAGAGTTGTGTTTATGAAAGGGGATCATGTCATATATTACGGTTCTTGGTAGTTGAGGACACAGGAATGGAATAACCATAGTCATGAACTCGAGTTGGAAACAGTGGTTTATGATCTTTAGTGTCGATGAAACAACATATCTGGGGAATAATATACAGTTTTCACACATCACAAAATCTTCAAGAACATCATTTCACAAAATGAATGGAATATTTTTCAACAAAGATAGGTATTGTATATGCAGTCCTTTGATTTTGAATTGTCATGTACACCAGGAATGTGGAATCGTGTGACTGATTCCTTGAACATGAAAACGCAGACTCTACTGGTACTTGAGTAGATTGTAGAGTGGTTGATAATGACTATGCTTGGTGAAATTTATGTGGTCGTTCAAGACAGTCCATATAAAATGACTGTAGTCTTAGTATTAGTGGAGTCTACACTCATTAGATGGATCAGGGATTGGATATATGATGATCTGGAATGATTATCCTAAATTTAACACATTTATGGGGGGGATACACCTTCACAATAGATGATTGATGGGGATGAGGTCATATTTGTGAAAAATTAGTTGTTTGCGCCTATGAGTAAGCAATAGGAACTCATAAAAGAATTTCATTCCTCTTATTGGGTCATACTTAATGGGGTGAAAATAAATATATGGTGACCTACGATGATAGAATTGGTGGACAACATGTAAAAGGAGATAGTAGGATTTGTAACAAGAGGTTTCAGTTATTAGCATGTGGAGGGAGTGCATCAATGCCACGGTGGCCTATATAAATTGTTTCCTATTTTAGAAGGAAGTGGGGTAATGAGATTATGGATTTTGTGGAGGACTTCAAAGGAAAAATAGGATGACTGATTCTATTTGTGGCATTGTGGATCGATTGAAGAAGGTTTCACATTTCTTGTCTATTAGGGAAACCATAACATTAGAACAATTAGGATAGCTGTATGGTTAGGATATTGTTTCTTTTCATGGGGTTCCACAGACTATAGATTCAGATTAATATTCAATCATTCAATCACTCCTCGGGTAGGTCATACAAATGTTTTTTGGCACACATGTTTTGTTATGTATTTCTTTACACCCACAAACATATGGGATGTCTGAGCATACCATATAGGTGTTATTGGATATTCTGTGGGCATGAATTTTTAACATTATTGGTTCTTTGTTAGGTCCACTAGGATAGATACCCTAAGAGGGGGGGTGAATCAGGATATGGCAGATTAATACAACTTCCCCTTTTGATCATGTTTTTCTAGTAGAAAAAACCCTCCTCTCTCTCCATCCTAATGAAGAGTATGAACAAAATTTAAAGCATGCACATGATACCCCAATTTTTACTTGGTTCACCCTCACTGGGCTACGTCCAAGGAGCATACAACAGAAGTGTGCCGATGTACCAATTCCACGATAAGAACACTGTTGTTTACAAGTTCGATGTTGACTCACTGTCCCTCCCCGTTTACAACCACTCACAATTTGATAACTCACTGCTCTCTCAACTGAAGTGAGATCACTGCTTCTTCTGAAGATCAACTCATAGTTTATAGACCTATAGGTCTCTTCATTTGAATGAATGAATGCATCCTTAACTGTTGATAGATGCTCTGTTGAATTACAACTTTCATCCACTAATGAACACCCCTTTTCCCCTGAACACTGGGAAATTCCTTCGGAAGAACCTTCTCAAAGAACCCTACTTCGTGAAACTACCAATTTCGAAAATCTAAAACTAGCCTTCACGAAGCTCCTGCCTTTTCGCAAAGCACTCTCACAAAGCACTCTCTTGAATCTCAAGAATTCACAATGCTTAGGTAGTCATGGAGCTCCTGCCTCTTAGCGAAGCACACTCCTTAGAGTTCATGGCCTCATGAAGCACACTTCCTTTCGTGGAGCTAGATTTTTCGCTACGAAGCACCTCTATTTTGTGAAGAACACTACCTTCATGAAGTACCTTCACGAACCGAGAGAAAAATATTTTCTTCGAAAACTCTCTACATCTCTCAAGGGGGTCGACCTCTATTTATAACCAATTCTACCTACCCTCGACCCTTCCGCGCAAAGTCAGCGACACGTCATCGCCAATCGTGATGCTCTGAAATTTACACCAGAATTCTCCCAAAATTGTGAAGCTCCTCAGTAATCCTCGGTTCATGAAGCTCATCATAATCGTAGATCTTTCTGTCAATTACCTCATGCTGACGTCGCAATGCTCCCTCGTCTTTCATTTCAACACTTCTGTTCACGAAGCTCGTTATAAACGTGAAGCATCACTGTCATCATTTTTCTTGTCTTCGTCAAATCCAATCCATGAAGACTATCATCGTGAAACTAATTTTTTTGCAACATTTAAATAAGATCTTCAAGGATACTCACTATTCGCGATGCTCTCCAACCTTCAAATTTTGGACCCCAAAAATTTGGAAAACACTGGAAAACGACGTCACCTGGTACAACTCTTTTGTACCGCCTCCAGACCGTCCATTCCATTTTCATCATTATTTTTCAACACGGATTGTCAACAACTTTTCTAGAACGTGACATTTTTCCATGGAAATCCACTTTGTCAACAAACACAATCAACCCAAAACTACTGCAATAATACCTTGAGGGAATTTTTCCCATAATTTTTTATAGAAGTACGTGGATTTAGTGGAGTTCTCATATAAAAACAATAAACCAAGAACTACACATACACAACCAAATAAGGAACTTTTTCATAGACCATGTAGATCACCACTACGCTATATAGAGGCGAGTGATTCAGAGCTGTTGGGACAGTGTCTCATTCCAGAGACATTGGAGTTGGTGAATATGACTCAAAACTGTTGGAAATGGCATAGAGTAGAGAAAATATGTATGCTGATATATGGAGACGACCCCTAGAGTTTATAGAGGGTTATTGTAAAATCCTTCGAGTGTAGCCTAGATTAGGTCACCGTAGAATGAAAAGGTAGGGAAAGTTGGCTCCCAGTATTGTTGGTATGTTTGAGGTATTGAAGTGAATTGGGCTGGTGGAATACCATTTTCCACTTTCACATATGTTTGCAACTATGAATGATTTTTTCCATGTATCCTAACTATGGAAGTATCACCCAAAACCTTCTCATTTGATCGATGAGGAAGAGGTTGACCTCCAAATATATGTGTCCTTGGAGGAGCATATGATACGTCTACTAGATCATAGGTAGAATGTTTTGAAAATAAAGATTATGTGAATAATTTGAGTGTTATGGAAACATGCAAGTGTTGAAGTGGAAACATTGGAATGAAAAGAAAATACGAGGGATCAATGGACTAATATTTTTGGCTCAGAATATTACTGAAGTATGGGAGTGGAACTCAAGGACTAGCTATTATAATTTGGGGTGATGGTAAGATCTATACCTATTTTTGAAGTCATCATGTTCCTGTTTCTAGGTACTTTTTGCTATTTTTATGTTACTTTCATTTGGATTTTAGGATTGAGGTGTGTTTGTGTGAGTATTTTTAAAACATGAATGGGAAGAGGGTTGTCCATGGTTTGTGCAATGTTTGAAAAATAGTGCTCTTAAACCCAAGTAACCTTGTGAATATGGATAGAGAGTTCCACAATGTTCGCACACAATTTACCCTAATGTTCACCCATGCCCAAGAAACCATGAACACTAGTTTTTATTATCCAAAAATTTGTTTTTAAATAACATGAACCCCTGAAACCCCTCTATTTCAACCTAGGACTTTTCTTAATGAATTCTAGGTGATCCAAGAGCCTTATGGAGGTTATCCATGGCAATCCGAAAACCGTTTTTCAAGATCTAACACCTTGATTGAAGATCATCCCTCTTCCTAGTAGGTGGATTTTACCAAATTTCTTATTTCAATATTTCATATTTCATTCTTCAATAATTTGATGATAAATCTTCATAGGATCTATGGATATAAAACTATGGCCTGTTATCTAGATCTATATTTTCAATATCTTCATTCCAGTAATCATAAATTTGGGTTTAATGATTTATACCTTGCATTCGATCGACATCGTTGTGGTGCCTGGATTTTGGGGATTTCAACTAGGAAAACATCCATCAAGAAACCAAGGTAGGTGGTCTAAATCAATCTATCATAGTCGAGGATTTTACATGATTATGTTAGTATATTTATTTTCTTTCTTCACATGATAATTAATTTCCAAAATTGGAGTAATTAGGAATGTAGAATTGACTTCAAGTTTCATTGGAGATTAATTGATGATTTATTCATTGAACGAAGGGGATACCCTAATAGAAAAATGATTTTGTGAATTTTTTTTGTTGTTTGAGTTATTGTATTAGGTATATAGAATGTTGTTCGGTTAGAGATAATTAATCAGGTGCAATTAATTATTAAGTAATTTTTGGATTTGAAATATAATTAAATGTGAATAAATTCTGTTCCATGAAGTTGATTTAGATAAATAATTTTGAGATCAATTATGAAAATCTGAGATTTGGTTTTGATAATTAACTATGAAGAATTAATTATGGAATAAGATTTTTGTTGAATGATTATTAATTTATCAATTAATTAATGGTTTATGTACAAAGATAGTGTTTTTTTTAATTAATGGACATTTATATTTTTGCGACCATAGCCTTTTAGATTTAACATTACAATATTTTAAGCATAATTTTATATTAGAGTACAAGACCAATATCATAATGTATAGTGTCTTGTAAGACTTTGTAAATGACATAAAAATGGAGCTAAATAAAACATTCTATTATTTAATCATCAAATTGAGCTCATAAAGTCCATTTTTCTCAATCATCTACATAGGGTGCCCTGGGTAACACATGAACAAAGGGATGAGCTAAAGAGCACTGTAAGAGAATAAACATAAGAATAAATCATTAACACATGAGATAAAATTCATTGAATGATGATATTAAAAGGTGTGTAACATATTGAATCATAAAAAATATACATGGAATCATAACATATAAATATATAATCATATGTAAATGGATTCATTGTAATGTGGAAGAAACATATAATATGACTTTATCACAAGTCAAAGCTAACCACCAAGACCGTTTCACAATGTAGCACAAGCCAAGGCTAACCGCAAAGATCGTCACACATAACGTCTCATGAGACTCATCTTTATCCAATGCATTGGATATCTATCAAGGCACGAAAATGATAAATTTTATGAATATGCTTTCCACTTAAAAATCATACATAATCAATAAATGTAAGGGTTGTCCATGGAGATCATTGGGTACTACAATCATGTCATAAATCAAAACAAATGGGAATATCATAAAAGTTTCCATGAAAAAATGGATATAAAATATAAAAGTAATTTCATAATTTATAAGGGTAATGTATCATGGTATGTGATTTAATGAATATGAGACCACATGTAAGAAATGTCTTTATGAAATTTTACCCTTAACACATTTTTGTGTAGTTTTAAGGAAAATACTACAGAGCCTTTAAAATAGAAAATGGAAGAATCCATTATATAATAATAGAAGTTAAAAATAGGTATTTCATAATAAAATGGAATAATTTATAAAGAAAATTGTGTCTTAAAACATAATATAATATTCACATGAAAATGGATAAGAATTAGGGATATTCCCTCAAAACATGATTCCTTATTAGAAAGTATTGCAGAGGAAATCACATAAAAATGTATATCCATGAATGAAAATGAAGAAAAAGACATGATAAATTATTTTGGTACATATAAAAATAATTTTGGTGATTAAAATAAAAATATAATATAACTTAATTTTGGTAAAATATTGATATGGCAACCTGATGAAAATACGAGGTTCAGGTAGAAGCCCTTACGGATTATCAGCATGGTATCAGGTGTGCCTAAGAGTGCTTAATGAGAGATAAACTGGTTAATAATCACTTAAACATCATTAGGTATGTATGGGGGAGGTGATAAATCATTCCCCATCAATAGGTTTTACTATTAAAAGGGAATAACATATAGTACATTGTTGAATAAAAGTGAAATATAAAAGATCCCTTATATTATGTATGATGGTGTTCTCCACCCGATATTAGTGACTAAATAATAAATTTAGGTTCATTAATTAAAAATTATAGAACCTATTATATGTTTAAAATATTTATTATAACATTTTTATGTTCATTCATGACCATTTTAATGGGTTATGTTGTTCAATTTCAATTTTTGGGTCAGTTTGTTTTATTGGTTTTCATTACGATCGGTCTAATTATTTTTATGAACGGAGATTCATGTAAAATAGTGATTGGTTTACCAAATTGGTATTATTTTAGATTATTTAACATACATAATGTTACATTTTTGTAAATTTCATTTCATAATTTTATTTTTGATTAATCATTATATAAAACATTATTGATAACCATTTGGGTTTATTGATAGTTTTTGGCCATAATGAAGATGTTTTGTTTTATAAATAAAAACCATGTATATATAAGGATTACAGGACCAAATATGAGACCTAACACACATATTATGGTCTAGTTAAGCCATGAAAACAATTTTGTGACCATAATTGAATATGGTAATGGAAATTTAAAACCCATCGTCCTTGAATGTGGAAAATTAACACATCTCGGATGGTTTCTTTACTACAATAAAAAATATGGGTAAATGGGAGTTAATAAAAACATAGTCCATTATAAAAAAATATAGTAAATGTACGGTATTGTATTTTTAATAATATTTGGTTGAGAATTGTTAAGGATGGAAAAGAAAAAAAATGAACTTGAAAAGAATTTCAAATAACAGAAAAGTGGAATTTACCTCCTGATTCATTCTTCCTCGACAACCTCCAAAGGGGAGAGGATTTGGTATTTTGAAGAGAATATATGATGTTGGTCATGGTCGAGGATAATCTGGGGAGATCTAGGCATAATTTATGGAAGGAATAATTCTTGAGAGGAGCGAAGAGAATAGGGGAGTGAGGGTGGTTTTATAATAGAGAGAATGAGGATTTTCGTAATATTTTAATCATTAGTATATTATTTTTCAATAATCAAAGAAATAATGAATATTATATTACCATAAATATAAATAAGTCCATTTATGTTCAATAAAATTGGGATTAAATTAGTATAGAATCATCCATGACTCTATAAATCATGTATTTAACTTAATTTGCGAATTATTGTATTTTACTATTCATAAAAAATTCATCTATTTTTTAAAAATCCCAAAAATTCATCCTAAGAATTTTTCAATTTGTATAACCCAGTAATGTTCTCCATTTTTAAAAAAATATATAAATATGATTAATTTAATTTTTAATTAAAATCATAACATTCTTGAGAAATAATGATTTTAAAACTATAACTGATTAATTAATGCTTTAAAAAATTTCATAAGGTCTAATAAAATACTATTAAACTATAACAAATAAAATTATAAATTTATGAACAAGTTTTTAGAAGATACTTATTATTTTTAATTAATTATTTATTTATAATTAATTACTTATGAGTTACGAATATACCAAAAATTTTACTACGACCATATTATCAATTATAAGAAGCCTAAATTTTATTTATACACTCATGGGTGAGATTACGATTCTTTTGTTTTATTTATTATTCATAAGGGTCATATTGCTATTCATGATGGTCTGTTACTATTTATATGGGTCTGTTACTATTCATATAGAATTTCCTTTGTTTAATAGGACTGAAAATATCTAATTGATTGAAACTGTGTATGTCATATTTTTGAAAATCAAATAACAAAAGTGTCAAAATTATGTTTAATGGACACATAGTACTTTGTAGTTCATTTTGATGTTATTTCATGCGATTATATGACATAATTATAAGAAGTTAATTCCATTTATAAAATTTTGGGTCGTTACATTGTTGTCCCCTTATGAAATTTTTCCCTCGAAATTTCATTATAAATTTTACTATATAAATAGGGTTCTATACTTTTCCCTATTTTCCTCCTCTAGTTCCCAGGTTTCCTCTTCATAGTTATTATTCCCCCATAGTTCAATGATAATGTGAGTAGTCTTCTTGCATACATCATTGTCTCAATGATCTATGTTATTCACTGTATTGTCCTCATAATAATGATTGTTCTCCAACTACACCACCTCTGAAGAGAGTACATGTTAAGGGTCTTGTATGTAATTCCTCAAAAGTGATACACGAAATACATCATGTACATTGGACATTGTTGATGGATGTGCCAGTCAATAGGACATAACTACAACATGATTATGGATCTTGAAGGGGCCTATGTACCTAGGACATAGCTTTCCATTATTCCCAAACCTCATGAACTCATTAAATAGATATATGCCTATAAATACGATGTCCATACCTTTAAACTCATGGCCTCACCAACAATATTTTGTAGAAGTATTCTACTAAATATTGGGTGTCTTAATGTGTTGTTGAATGGTTTTCACCCTCTCAACCATTTCATTAACCATTTGAGGTCCTAGAAGCTTACGCTCAGATACATTATCCCAAAATGCTGGTGTTATGCTCCTTTTCCCATAAAGGGCGTCGTATGGTGGAAGTAGGATGCTCGAGTGGAAACTATTATTGTAGGAGAAATCAACCAGTGAAAGATGTTTGTTCTATACTCTTTTTAATTCCATAGAAATATATCCAAACATATCTTATAGTGTCTGAATAGTCCAATTATATTGGCCTTCAGTTTTAGGATGACATGCCATGTATATGTTCAACATAGTGCTTAGAACATGTTGGAGACTTTTTTTAGAACATTGAGGTGACTCTCGGATCTTGATCTGATAGTATAGATAATGTCACTCACTACATCCTTAATAATTATTTGACATATATATATATATATGAAAGTTTATCTAATGAGATGTCCTCTAAAATTTAGATAAAGTGTGACGTCTTTGTATGATGGTCCACAATGACCCATATAGCATTATTTCCACTGGTTTTCCTTGGAAGTCCTATGAAAACGTCCATAGTGATGTTATCCAACTTCTATGTTTCTATGGTTAGTGGTGGCATCATCCCTATAGACTTCTCTCTTTCAGCCTTCATGTGTTGGCATACTAGGAACATTGATGTCTACTCAGAAATATCATTCATCATATTGTTCCACAAAAAGATCTCTTGGTGATTTCGATACATATTTGTGCTCCCTGTATGAATATAGAAGGTTATGTTATGTTCATAATTCAAAATATCCTTCATTATCTCTCAACCAGATGGTACACATAACCATGTCCCACATCCTACAACTACTTCCTAATTAATCATGAAAACAGAGGTTTTATCATTTTTAATGCCATCCACTGTTTTAGGAATTTTCACATATTTTATTTTAGCATCCATTATTTTCTCAATGATGGATGGTTGTGGAATAATTTGAGAAAGTATTAATTTATTTCATCCCTTAATTATTCCCATTCCCATCCTCTACAAATCTAAGAAGATCAGATCTGTTTTAATTCTCACCATGATAAAGAAGCATGATCATTTCTACTTTGAGCATTAGCCACCCTAATTTCCTCACCCAGATGGTCGAGTATTGAGGAGTCGTAATCCTTGATGAGCTCTATCCATCTTCATTGGCACATATTAATATCATTTCTGTGAATACATATTTGAGATGCTTGTGATCAGTATATATATCACAGTTCTTCCCATAGAGATAATGCCACCACATTTTCAACACAATGATTAATGATGCCAACTCCTGATCATGAGTATTATATTTTTCTCATGAATATTCAGAATACTTATGGTGTAGTCCATAACTTTATCATATTCCTTAATATAAATCATAATCCCTTCTTTAAATCCCCACTATACAACACAAAGAGTTATCCACATGAAGAGAGTGTGAGTATTGGCATAGTGATAAGACTATTTTTCAACTCCTAAAAATAGTCTTCAAATTCACGAGTCCAACCAAAAATTACTCCTTTTTGTATCATCATGGTCATTGTGTTTTAAAAATTTGAAATGTTCATAAAAATCATTGATAATATATGGTTATTCATAGAATGTTGTGGATCTCTCTTAAATATGTTGGCCCAGGACAATCTTAAATTACCTTTGTCTTGGAAGGATCTATAGATATCCCTTTTCCGGTGATATCATCCACAATAATTATACTTCCTCCATCCAAAACTCACATTTACGTCACTTCATATACAACTTATCCCTTCATAAGGTCATTCACACAATATTAAAATCCTCCTTGTGTTCCTCCTTTCTCATGGAATATATTTGAATATAATCGATCTAGACTACTAAAATTATTACAAGGTAATATCTAAACACTATATTCATTTAATCCATGAAAATTGATAGAGAATTAGTGATTAGATAGGTAATAACAATGAAATCATACTGCCCATACAATATTTGAATGGCAGTCTTGGGAATTTTCTCCTTCTTCACCTTTAATTGGCGATATACTGACCAAATGTCCACCTAAATGAAATAACTAGACGCGTAAAGCTGATCGAACAAGTAATCTATCCAAGGAAGGGGATAATTGATCTTTGTAAATATTTTCATGAGATCACGATAATCAACATAGAGGCGCAATGAACCATCCTTCTTCTTGATGAAGATGGATGGCTTTCCCCATGGGGAAGCACTTAGGCATGTAAAACCATTCTCTAGAATCTATTACAACTACTTCTTCATCTCTTATAACTCTAGGGTGGAAATTATATATGGTTCATTTGATATAAGAAGAGATCCAAGAATATTCTCAATTGAGAACACAACCTCTCAGTCAGGAGGGAGACCATGCAACTATTCAAAAAATACATCAATGTAATACCTCATGACGAGAATGTATTCCATAATTATTCTATCCATTCTCTAAATAATTTGACCTAAATATTCTCTCTTATAAGGAATTAATATACACACTTGATACAATGATTCTTTAAGAGATTCCTCATCCCCTTTACACTTGTATATAATTGGAAGATGACTTGGGATGTGAATAGTTATATACATTTCCTGACAGATGATGTTGTCTTTGTATAAAGATATCCAATCCTTGCCCAAGATCACATCGAACTCCAAAAAAGTAAGTATGAAAAGATTTTGTGGGAGTTTAAGTCCACAATCATTTACCGGGGATGACTGATAAACCATTAATGCAATAATTTCCCCATTCTCTCTTCTCAGAGATAAATATCCTATAAATTTTATAGTGGTTTTTGAATAGTTATAGAAATCATTAATGAAAGGAAAAAACATCATAGAACCAAAATCAAAGAGTTAATTCTCTATTCTTGAATGAATAATAAGAGTACCTGTCACCACATCGTTTTCCCACTACACCTCAGAAGTAGTGAAAACATAATACCTTACATATTGTCGTTGAGATTTTTGTTTTCTTCCACTAGAAACCCTTGCCATAGGTAAATTTTTCTCATAATTCCCATGTTCTTTGACGTTGTAACACTACACCTCTAGCTAATAATTTATCCCAACCATCTTTTTTTCTTCGAAATTAGATATATTTTTCATATATCTTCATCAGTTTTTTTTCAAATGTCCCAACATTCCACATTTAAAGAAATTCATGGTTCCTATGATATAGTTCTGAATTGCTTCTTCACACAAAATATACATGTGGATGATCAATCTTCTTTCCATTATGGAATTAATTTATGGAACATCCCTCATTAGATTCCATTTTCACCTTTTTTTCATTGGTCCCATGATACCACTAAGAGTCTCTGATCCCAATTTCAACCTTGAGGGATCAATGGTAAATCTCTTCATAGCTTTTGATGTCTTGAGTCTCCGACACTTTTTGTAGAATAATATTTATTCTATTAAATAATCAATCCACATTGAATTCAATGTTCATGGGAAATCTAGTAGTTTAACAAGTAATCCTTTTAATGTTTGCTTCATAATCACCAATTGACTCATCTACCATATTATTGAGTATGAGTAACACTCTTTCTATCTTGAGATTGAGGGTTTATAGAAAATATTTATTCAAAAACCTTCTATAGAATTCATGACAATCGATGTAATCGATTTCATCCTGGGGCCTCAAATTCTTAATCAATGTCCACCACAGATCATCTTCCCCATCAAAATAATAGATTTCTAGTATGAAATTATATTTCTTCAAGAATTAAAGGAAAATTAATATCTTTTCTGTGGAGTTAATCAAATTTTTCCCTTGGAGGGTATCATAAGATCCACTAAAACTGAGAGGCCTTTGCCACATGAAGGATTCAACGAAAAAATTTTCTTTCCATAGAGGAGGAGGTTGTTCAACTTGATTCATGATATTATTCATAACATGAGCCAGCTGAACAAGTACTATCATTAATTATTGATCACATATTCCCATCATATCAGGCATATCATTAGGAAAGTCTTAATATTCCATATCACATATATTTTTGTCACATTCTCATCTATTTCCCAACATTAATTACGGAAATGATCATACAATTATGGGTTTTAATACATAGATATTTAGAATAATTAAGAATCTCTATACATAAAATGATAATCTTTTAATGAATAAGTATTTCCTAAATTGTGATTCTATAGGTTAAATTATAGGTTATCCATGATCTATTTCATGACTTATATTCATTGGGGAACATTTTTTCCTTAATAATGGTTTGTACTATCCTCATTAATTTATCATAGAATTTCCATACAGTGTGTCAAAACTAGAGTGCAGAAAGGCCCATTTTCATGCCCCAATTCCCTTTTAGTATATATAAAATCAGTGTTCTCAGATATTACCCTTTGATACATCTGTAATAGAGCCACCTCTACCAATTTTTTTATATAAAAAAATTTATTTTCTTGATAAACTACTTTATCTATAATTTATTTAATTAGGAGGTGTTTTATTATACTTACTATCATACATTAGGTTTTTACTAATGTTATCAATTTCTAATCTACAAAAATAAGTAAAACACCATCTCATACTAACTATAGTGACCCTAGCACTTTATATTTTACTTTAGAATATTTTTTTCATAATTATACATTAGTGTATAAGCCAGGGATTGTAATGTTTAGTATATTGGAAGACTACGTACATGAAACTAAAAACAAGGAACTAAATAAAAAAATCCAATTTTAATCTTCAAATTGACCTCCTAAACTTCCATTATGACCAAAAATCTGCATATCGTACCCTATTGAACACATTAACAATGGGATGAGCTAAACTGCCTAGTAAGGGTCTATCCATAAGAACAATGAAATAAAACATGGGATATATGGAATGACATGATGGTATTATTAAATGGAATGTAACATATTGAATCACAACATATAAACATGGATTAATATAAAAATGGATTCATAATAATGTGGAATAGACATAAAACAAGTCCATATCACAAGTCTAGGTTAACCGCCAAGACCAATGCACTTGGTAGCACAAGACAAGGCTAACCACCAAGGTCATTGCACATAACGTCTCATGAGACTCAAAATGACCCAATGAATTGGAACTATATATAGTTTCACCCATCATAACGTTCATGAATATTTTTCCACATAATTATTCATATGTTATCAGTATATATAAGTGTTGAAAATGGAATGAATTGTGTACTACAATCATGTCATAAAAGCATACAAATTTCTTGTACCATAAATGTATCTAAGAATGAAAGCACTAAAATATAAATGGACAATACTAATGTTTTATAGAAATGTATCATGTTATGTGATTTCATGTATAACTGACTATATATAGGAAAATAATTTAATAAAATTTAGCATTAAAACATTTTTGTGCAGATTTAAGGAAAATACTATAGAGCATTTTAAATAGAAAAGGGAAAATCATTATATAAAACCATAATTTAATAGAGAATGTTTTCATAATAAATAAAATTATTTTATAACGTCAATTATTTCTTAAAACATAATATAGTGTTCGCATTTAATCAAGTAAGAATTTGGGAATATCCCTCCAAACAGGTTGTCTTATAAAAAACTATTGAGGAGGGAAGCACCTAAAAACATGTATATCCATGAAAAAGAATGATTAATGGGTCATGTTAAATGATTTTTTAACTTGAAGACATAATTTAGGATATTCACATAAATTTATTAGATAACTTCATTTCGCTAAAATAATGAAAAGGCAAACCAAAGGAACAAAGGAGGTTTGGGTACAATCGCTTATGATTTATCGGCATGTTATCAGATGTACTTAAGGTAACATAATGAGTGAGAAATGAGATTTTATTCACTTATACATCATGAGGGATGTATGGGGTAGGTTAAAAATAATTCCCCATAATTAGGGATTACACACAAACTAGCATTACATAGATGTCATTCATGAATAAATTTAAAATATAGAGGATCCTTTACCTTAAGTCTGATGGTATACTACAATTGATATTAGTGACATGAATAATAAAATTAGTCTCATTAATGAATAATTAAATAGCCTATTATATATGTAAAATATTTATTATTACTTTTTATGTTCATTCTTGACATTTTTGGTGGGTAAAGTGGTTCAATTTCATTGTTTGGGACCGTTTGTTTTCTAGGTTTTTTATATGATCGATTTTCATATTTTCCTGGATGAATGATCAGGTAAAATGGGTATTTTTTTCCAAAATTGTATTTAAATTATATTACTTAATATCCATTCGGTTACGTGGTGGTTAATTTTATTTTGATACATCGAGTGAAGATTAATCATTTGGTATAACATTAGTGATAAACATTTGTATTAATTGGCGGTTTTTGGCCACAATTAACATGTTCTGTTTTATAATATAAAAAAATCTGTAAAAACTAATAATATAAAATAAATGATACAAAAAACATATATTACGGTCTGGTTAAACCCTAAAAATGGTCTCATGGCCATAATTGAATATGATTTTGGGAATTAAAAGACCATCATCCTTCAATGTGGTAAACTAACACATCTCGTACTATGTATTTTCTACAAAAATAAAATAAGTGTAAAGGAGAGATGATAATATCATAGTAAATTATCACAAAAAAACTAGTATATGTATGGCACTGGAGTTTTTATAACATTTAAAAGTTAAAAAGTAAGGATTGAATGGAAACAAATGAACTTGAAGATAATGTAAATTAATTAAAAAGTGGAATTCACCTCTTGAATTAATCTTCATTGAGATCCTCTTAAGGGGATATGATTTGATATTTTTTAAGGAAAAATGGATGTTGGAAGTGGGAAAGAAAATAGGGGATAGATTTTGGAATGATTCCGGGAATGAACAAGGATTGAGACAAGTTAAGAGTAGAGGGTTGTGTGGGAGAAATTATAGTAGATGTGATGAGGTTTTTCTTAATATATTAATCATTAGTTTATTATTTTTCCCCAAGAAAAGAAATAGTTTTGATTAAGTTACTATGAATAGTAATTAGTTAATTAAATGGGATTACATCTTCAGAACATCATCTAAGACTCTATAAATCATGTATTTAGCTTAATTTTCAAATTAATGTATTTTATTATTCAAAAAAATTTCAAGTATTTTTGGAAGATCCAAAAAATTCACCCTTACCATTTTTCAAAGTGTAAAATCTGAAAATGAACTCAATATTTCAAAAATAATTTTATATATATGATTAAATTAATCTTTAATTAAAATAATAATTTGAAGGAAAAAATAATGATTTTAAAACTATATATGATTTTATAATGCTTT
Organism: Viscum album; assembly: GCA_963277665.1. Taxonomy (NCBI): domain Eukaryota; kingdom Viridiplantae; phylum Streptophyta; class Magnoliopsida; order Santalales; family Viscaceae; genus Viscum; species Viscum album. Next base: position 70,194,121 of record OY728128.1, read on the forward strand.
TAAAAATTAAATCAGTTTATAAAAAAATTATATTTAATCTGTAAGTCACCAAATTACTAAATTATGAACAAAATTTATGAAAATACATTTTATTTTAAAATAAATTGTTACTTATATTTAATTACATATCTTTTAAAAATTACCCGCAATTTTACTATTATCTCATTATGACTTATAAGGTGACTAAAGTTTATTTATACACTCATGGGTGTGGATACAATTATTTTTGGATGATTTACTATTCATAATAGTCGTATTACCAGTAATGTGGTTAGGTTACTATTAATAAGGGTATGTTACTATTCACTAAAAAAACATGTTTTTCTAATCAAAAAGCAAACATATTATTTATTACAATTATGTATGTCAGATTTTTGATATTCATAACATAGATGTGTCAAAATTATGTTTAAAAATTGCATTCTACATAGTTGTTAATTATGCTGTGATTTAATTTCATTATATGATATAATTATAAGAAGATATTTCCTTTGATAAAAAATTAGGTCATTATAGATATTCCAACCTAATCATTGTATTAGTAATGGAATTTGTGGTTAATTCTTGGGAATTAATAAATGATTTAAATTATTGATAATGTAGGTGCTAGATAAGAATTATGGACTAATTGAGAAGTTAAGACTTGTAAATGTAAGTCCTCCAAAATATTTAACCACAAACATCTGATGTGGGGTACTAGATGTGGTGCATTCAATGGGAGACTTCAATTGAAACAGGGTATAATGTGATGATTTATCAATAAATTGAAATGTGAAAACTCTTTAATTATGCAATGTATTTATTACTTCATAGAATTACATACACAATATTTTAACTATACATGATTTAGACACTTTCGTGGTGGGATACTGAGTTGTACTCACACCCTATTCGGGATCTTGATTGGATCCTGAGCAGAATTTGTTGTTGTTGGATAGGATAAGGGTAAGTCCCTAAGATAGATTGTTTTTTTTAAATTGATAATGGTTGAGGGAATAATAACTGGTTTTGGACCCTCTAGGTTGTCATTGTGTATTTATTTATTTTAGTTCCATAGTAGAAATTTTAAACTTGCATTATCATAGACTGCATTCCATTATTAGCTGAGTATTACATTTCATGTTTTTACCATCTTGTTACTTTATATTGTTTTGGTTATTTATATTCTTTCCCACATGTTTATTGTAATTTTATTCCATTGGTTTTTTATTTTTTTAAAAGAGGGCATAATCCCCCCATGACCGACTTACTGGACCCTTTTTTGTAGTCGGCACCCTCTAAAGTATGTGGAGGTGCACTTGAGGATATGCTACCAACATGACCAGTGCCCCGTTTAGTGTCAGCTGTTTCATGGGGTTATATTCTGGAATAATTATTCTTTCATATTACAATGGATTAAATATTAAAATAACATATATTCATCACAATTATCAAAAATATTCATTATTTTTAGATATAGAATTCCATTATTATGAATGTGAAAAACAACATAAAATAATTTAATAATGATGTAAAATATACAGAAATATAAACATTCAATAACTATTGGATTATTTTGAATAAAAAAATATATTTTTTATATCTTTATTAATCATGATTATTCATATAAATATTATGTTATAAAAATTATTATCGATAAATAGAAAAGTGTTCAATAAAACATTAATACAAAAATTTAATAAATATGTAATTTTTCAAAATGATGAAGTCATTTCATTATATAAAAATCTTCATATCTATAAACTATTTCTTACTAATAATTAAAAATGGCTCCCAAGTATGAAATGATTTATTGTGGATGTAATTTGATAAATTTAATGATAAAAATGTGAACAATATGTTTGATTGTTAAATAATAATTTATTTATGTTTTATATATTAAAATGATATACATTTGTGATGAACCAGAATGCAGTCCACCCCAAGGAGGGCCCCCAAGATATCCCCTTATGAGGAATAAATTGTGTTTTAAATCAATATATACGGCTATAAGAATCAAAATATACAATAATAATATTTTTGAACATTTTAAGAATCATGAACATATAAATTATAGTATTTATCAGGACAATGGGAAAAAATATCACTAAATAACACATTAAAAATGAATCATTGAAAAAGTATATAACATAAAAATATAGATCTAAATATAATGTAAGAAAATGAAGAGGTGCCATAATGACAATATAAGTACTACTGTAGGGGTAAAATGAAATAAAATAGTATATTTCAACACATAACGTCATGGAATGTGGTTTTCATCCCACTATATATCCAGTATAACATTAAATCAAAATAAATTTAACAATCACCATTAATAAGTGATTAATTTCCCTATCTTTCATCAGACATGAAAACATATACAAACATTTATTAGGAGTATCTATTGTGCGTCTTCAATATCATAGTAGGGTACAAAAAATGGTTTCATTAGTAATAATTATTAAATTAATCAATTATTGTAAATTTAATAAAATTAAATATCTAAAGAAAACGTTTTCTTGTCCTTACATATGATATGGATATAATTTCATTACAATAATATTAATTGTACGTATTTAGGAAAAAAACATAATGTGTTAATAAACAATTGGTTAACAAGCCATTTCAAAACAGATAGCATCGAATTTATTAAAAATATCTTTTTAACAACATTAAAAAATAACCAATTTTTATATCAAAAACATTTTAAAAATTAATCACCATAATGTGGATCTTAATTTTAATCAATCATGGGATAGATAAGATCCTCCAACCACAAGAGACTATGGAAAATAAATAAATGGGTTTATAATCACCTCACTTGAACCCCAAACAAGGACTAGAGATCCATATCATGTTCCTCACATATGAATATATAGTTTTAGATTATATATATATCCAATTCATGGAAGGATAACCATATGTTTCTATGAATATCAAATACAATGCTCCTAATAATCAAGCCCCCATATGATGAACACTTATTCACAATTGAAAATTATTCATAATGGTGTTTTATCTTTCAAAAATCAGACATTATAAACACAATACAAATATCATAGAACCTATGAAAAAGTTCATGTAAAATAACTTTTAGCATCAAACAAATTTCTAATATTGAAATATATATTTTAGAATCAAAACTATTAATTTACTAGTGTGTTAACATAAAAAATTTAATGACTATAAAATTCATTTGATTAATTTATTTTAATTAAACATCCCACCATAGAAAATAGTAGTAGTCAATAATCTAATGTAATAATAAAATCAATTGAATATTTTTTCTAGAGAAGTTCTATGTAATCACAAAACTATAGACACTTATCAATTAATAGTAGATACAAAAAAAAATATTTGATAGAGATAATGTGATATAAAAATCTTGAGGGAAGGGAGAGGATCACATAATATGAGACAAAATATTACAATGTACTATAAATATATAGGTTGTATCACTACAAAAATCATACCATGGATGGAGTGTGTGTGAAGTCAATACAAGAGGGAAACTTTTATATCAATGTCATTAAAAATTGATGTATTACTCTGGTAAACTTGAGTGGATGAAATAAATGTTCAAAAATACCAAAACAAGTACTCCAAGAGTTAATGATGTGAATGTTTGACTTATGGAATGAATGATATATGCTCCAATGGTTCGGGCATTAATGGGTGTTTTAGTTCATTAATAATATCTTACATAGCTTATTCTCCCCAATTATTGATTAAAAAATATTCCTTTAAATAGTCATCTATTTGAATATAAATATCACACCATTAAATAATTCTCAAACTCCTGCAAAGATCCAGAATTCCCATATGATAACCATGAAAAACTAGGAGATATAAAATACAAATAAAATTTATATTTAAAACCAAATGAATCACTATTATATTAAAAAACTCAACCCACATTATTTTATATACCCATGAATTTAATACGATTAAGGATGATTGATAAATAGGTATGACTACTTTTCATTCTGAAATAATTCTAACCGCCTCCTTGTTTAGGAATCTGATTTATGATTCCATAATAGAGAATTAATTGAATAAGTCAATAATGCATGATATTTTTCTGAAATTTATATTTCGTAGATGGATTTTTACCACATACACATCAACATCTTGGTCAATATCTTCCAAATTCTACAAATCATATAGGTTAAATGATTGGTTTTGAGATGAGATACATGAAAAATATATTTTATCAATGTAAAATAATATTATAAAAAAATGTAACATTTAAAATATTCTGAACAATATTGTAAGGACCCAAAAATATAAAATATGATATCCTATGATTCATGATTCATAATTGAAACAACCTATGTAAAACATTCTATAATAATAAATCATAGAATGAAAAAAAATTATGACAGAACTGATGATCCACATAATATTTATTCTATATATGATCATGTACAAACCACTACTGAATAGTTTGGATATTACTAAATGTATCATGAATAACACACTACATGACCAAAGAAGATTCACCAAATATAAAACAAAATTTGATTGAACAGTATGGACAATAATATAAGGATTTAAATTCATCCACTCCATTGGATGTCTACTACATACTTTTTTTCAAAATTTAAACTATTCGAAAATTTTAATCCCAAGAACATCAAAATTGCATTAAATAAAAAATAATATCTTATGGTATTTTATTTTCTCACCCAATTTTACCATCAATATTATGACATTAGGATATGATTATACCAACAAGAAGTCCAATCACCTATATAGGTCCATTAAAAAACCAATCAGTAAACCAAGGATCTCTATATGAAATTATTAATGTCAAAGCTACATCTAATATTATAATTTCTTTAACATACATATTTCATATTTCATCTAACACAAATGTATCATAGATTTTGGTAAAATGATGTGTATAATAAAATTATTTAGTCATCCAAAAAGTGAAATTATTTCTTTTTTTTTGTTTTTTGCAGTACAATGATGAAGTATGTCGACACCGCCATTTTGATTCAAATAAGAAAAGAGAGAAACGAATGAAAATAAAATAAAAATTCAGTATTGATTAACCCTATTGAAAAAAAATTTAATGTGAATAAATATTTTTCCCACTTTAGCCTATCCAACAACACCAACACATCATTTTTTATTATATGTCAATAATTCCTAGCAATATGAATATTGAGATTAAGGAAATTGAATCTTCATAATATTTTCTATGAGTGAATGAATAACACACGAGTTTTCAAAATAAGAAACTACTTATTATAAGAAATACCACTATGTGATGGTAACATAACTATAAAATTTATTATGAATAAATTGTAATTATCCATCTCAATAAAATTCCATGAAAATAAATTCGAGATTTGACGGGGTCAACTACATAATAATCATATATATATCTTTCCACTTATCATCTATATGTATCTACATGCATGTTTGAACTACAAATATGTTCTATTGATCCCTATACTCTATTATAGACTTGGAGAGAAGCTTCTTATATAAGGAATAAAAAATAAAATTCATATTTATAAGAGTGTAGGAAATGTCGAAATAAACTAATTTGGTGTACCACGATATCCTTATTTTTTATTGTTTTTGGGAATTACTAGAAAAAATATTTCTCAAACTTATAGAGTTCAAAATCATGGTGAACTATTACACAAAATAGAAATATGGCCAAATGATAGGGTCATGATTGAAAAAATAATGAAATATGTCATTGGAAGGGTATTTATCCTTATTCATCCAGGAAGATGAGGAAAATATAATAGTCCATTTTCCCATTTCATAGGGAATATCAAAATCCGGACACATAGTATCACAAAACAACACATATACATGTTCATCAAGTTATACGATGATAAATGGAACTAATGTAAAATAACGTTTTAAATTCATATAAGGAATCATAATACCATTAATATGAAGAGAAACAATTTACATTACTAATTAGAGTTATAAATGATGATGCTAACATAGATTAATTATTAACATAACATCACTAAAATACCACTAAGAACAAGATGCTCTAAATCATAATTTCGCTTCTCAACTCCCTTAACGACATGATAACAATATAAAATTATTGGTCAACTAAGAATAAATGTTTTTATATAACTTTTCTACAGAGATTAACTACATTAATCTATTAGTGAAACATCTATAGAATATTACAATGTTGGTGATTATCTTGTTTCCAAGAATAATTATTTAGTGAATCTAATCTTCTACCGCATTTATTTGATAATTTAGTATATCTTCAATGAATGACATGTTGAAATAATCATATTACATATGGAATATCTAGTTAATTAGTAACATTAAGATTGTAGGAGAATTAATCATACAAAATGATTACATGATATACATATATAATGAAATATGCTCATAAAAGGAGTAATTGGGACATATATGTCTTGAATTATATGTTTCTCATACCCATAGTAAAGATGAATCATCAATAACCATTATACACATGATAATTTATTAAAAAAAATTCAATATATTAGATGTTTTTTTGCTTCAGGTTCATCACCTAGTTTCACATCCAATAATCAATGCAGAAAGAAAGTTTTCCATCATCATCCTAGGAAAAGGAATCTCTAGCTAGAAAATTTGATACACATAGATGGACGAATCCCTTGGACTCTATATTAAAAAATACAATCCTGTAAATTAATTAAGATTCATTTAGTTCTAACATATAAATATTTTCTTGGTCCCCATTTACAAGTCAAGGAATTATTTTTCTTCTCCCTCATGAGGTAGACTATGTTTTTTTGGAGAAAGACCTCAAGAAGAAGTTTAACCATTAGAGAATGTTCCCATCTAAATGTTCCATCATAAAGAATATATAAAAACAATGATATCAATTTATAAATATTCAATGGAAAATTTAATTCTCAAATAGACCTCATTTCCTATTCCCCAGAGACATATGAGTGTTCCCATCATCAGTATCACAAGACACCCAATAATAATAATAATTCATCAATGATTTTTGGGAAATAATATATTAAATAATTATTATAAAATCAATTTTATCCATGTCAATAACTAAGAAATACCATGATATATCAAACTCAATTATATAAAATATACTTTAAAAACACTTCCCACATTTTATTGACAGATGACATTATATAAAAAATATATTTCAAAACATCCATAAAGAGTTTCAAAAAACAAAAATGGGTTTAAAAATAATAAAAGAAAATTGTATGAAATTAATTAGTGAGTATATATGATTAAAAATATAGGACCTCACATGGTAACAAGGATCTAGTTAATTTTATTAGCAAAGATTCCACTGTGTGAATGAATTACCCATTTAATGATAGGTTAGTCATACCCCTAAAGGATTGCAGATCAAAACTGAATGATTTAGAAGATTTTGACTCCATCAGAAGTCCATGGTGTGGAAAATCATGTATATCAACCATATAATGAGATATCATAATATATATTCATTATATGACCTATTATTTCCCCGATCATAGTTTCCCAAAGTCATTCAGCACAATATTTTATTGGGGTAGAATATAAGGAATCATATCCTAAAAGATAGAACTTCATAGATGTCTTGGTAATCTAAAAAAATTATAGTAATATAATTACAATAGAAATCATAAAAACGCAATGTGTTTTCGTTTTAAATCAAATTTTCACTATAGTATATCCCTTCATATCAATTAGAATACACTTCCTTGTGTCATATGGAAAATAAGACATAATGAAGGGGTGATATATGATTCTCACTAAGGGTATGAATATAATGGAATATATCATGAATAAATAAACATAATCAATATAGAATAGTAAATAACTAAAACATGTAATGATTATAAAATAACATGATCATAATGTGGAAGGAATAAATAATGATCAAATATACCCATATATATATAATCAAATGGGCATGAAAATTATATGTATATATTCAAACGTTTCCTGAATTGTTTGATGAGACATGTTGATGTATCATAAAGATATAGTGGGACCCATATATCTCTTACAATCTCCAATTCATTCCACATATGAAATAGGTGAATCATAATCAGAATTAAAATTCATATTCAAAAACTAAAATATTAAATGTCAATATTTACCCCTTAATAAACATAAGGATAACTTGAGTATTATGGAGAATTCTAATAACACTGTACCAAATAAACGGAAATTGATCATAAACCATCAAATGAATTAATAATGAATATTTAAATACAACATATATATTTATTTGATCATATGTACAATAATGATTTTATGTCATTGATGAATATATATATCATAAAAATTCATTTATAACTCGCTTGAGTAAATTATCATAGTCACTAAGAAATGAAATTCAAATATAAAAGCTGGAAAATATTTTGAAAAATAATATCCATTATTAAAAACATTTAATCATGTAATGGATCTATTAAATAACATTGTTTTTATGATAGAGGGAATTTTTTACATATTGTATATGATAAAACAAAGATAACATTCATATTTTTTGTACAATCCTAATGGGCCGTGTATGGGAAACAAACTAAATATTCCTTTCCATAAAATATTCTCAAAATATATACCTTCATAAAAATTAAGTTAATAACTCATTATAGGAATGCATTAATCATTTATAAAATCAATTTTTTTAAATGGTTTTTGAGTAAAAGATTTTTGACCAAATAGGGAAATAATGTTGGGTGCTCAAAATAATTCTGACTGATAATGAGAGGAAAATGGAACCATTTTTATAAATTTTCATGAATAATGATAGGATATGAAAATTTATGATTTTCTTGGTTTTTAAATGAAAATATTTCAACAAAATTAATTTAATCATAAAAATATTGATAAACAATGAGATTGAAAATAAACTATTTATAATTTTGTAACAATTGAATCATATGAAACATGAATGAAATAAAATCAAATGAAAAATTGAATAACATGATGATATATGGATTCATGATATAAACTATCAAAGTGAATGTATAAATATCAACAAGATGAACTGATGGGGTAATATGACATACATATCAAAGAAGTAAAAGTTTGAAGACAAACTCATACCACATGTTTGACTTCCATATTTATTTTCTAAACCTCTGGTATGATAAATAAGGGTTTAATATAAATAAATTAAAGTAACATAATGATATAAATCAAATATATATGTATTATTATAGTATTTTATGACCTATTTGTAATCAATTATTTGTTAAAGTATATATTTGAGATAAATATTTATTTGTTATCTCCATATATGTTTTGGATTGGTAATTTTTATTGTCTTATATTGATTATCATTACATTATATTTTGTTTTTAAAAAGATGTAAATATCATATATATTACTTATATAGGTATTTGTAGGTATCTATAAAATAATGTTATATAAATTTTTTTACACAATTCACAGAGATTGTACATAGCACATATGCCAGATTGATGATTCCATTTTTCACCACCTAATTAATTTAATGAAATTTTATTATTGTTAAACATTTTATAATAGTTATTATTCGATATATATAGTTTATTTTAATCCAATATATTCTTATTATCTTCCATTTGAAAATAAAAATAAAAACACTTCACATAATTATATGGCAATGGTAGCCCTCAAAAACACATAAGAAACACTATTATTTCCCAAATAACGATAAGGTTGGAATTGTGTTATGATATTATATTTCTAGAAGTATTTTATGTTCATAAATATCCTCCTTGTTCAATAAAAAGTTTCCTTACTACCTTCCATTTAATATATAATTGAAAAAAGAGAATCAAATCGTATTATGATGTTGTAGTCAACTATATAGACATGAAACATATTTGTTTCTCCAATAGAATGGAAATTAATAATGTTTATATGATTTCATAAATAAATAAATATAATAATGTCATAAATATTCAATAAATATTTCAAAACCATCATTATATCATCCCATGAATTATTATGACAGAAAATGAATTACAACAAAATTTCTAGTGGTAGTCTATCGTACATATGATCAATGGTTTTATTACCCATTACATGGATGTGGAGATGGATTTAATTATTACATTAATAACAACATATTATATTTTTATCATGGTTTTTTATATTATAATTGTTTAATTTTAATAGCAGTAGGTGCATGTAGAAAAATTAAATAATAATTTTTACAAATTTTACCTCTTCTTTTGGGATATGCTTCAGTATTATACTTATATTCTTATAAGTAGTGGTTAATAATAAAAATAAGTATTTTATGATGAGGTTTTGGATGTAATAATGTGATTTCTATAGGGATTTTTGAACCATGGTTTCTTTTAGTGTGAAGATGATAAGATAGTGGGTGTCCTTTTATAAGTGGGGAAGATTGGTCACTATCAAGACATAGATGATAAAATGTTATTTTGTGGATAAAAAATGGGTTTTGGACGTGGTTATATGACATTTTAACCCATATCATTTTATATTAACACCCGGTAATCCTATTTTTATCATAATCATGTTAATTCATTTTTACAATATTTACTATTAATTATTAAAAAACGTTATTTTAAATTATTATATTATATGAAATATGGTGATTCGAAATACTTAATAAATTTTTTAATTTCAATTATAAATATAGGAATATTAAAATTTAATATTAATCACAAATTTACGATAAAAAATTGGTTTTCATGAAATTTATTTATCAAGGTAAAGATAATAAGATATTATCTATAGTAATATAAATTTTTATTATATTTTTTATAACTAATATAGGATGATGAATATTAAATTCACTAAATTTATCTCAATCTGAATACTGTGTAATTTTGATAATTAAAATTGGGATACATTATTAACATTTAAAAATCATTCATATAAATGTGTTTTAAACCTAATAAGTAAATTAAAAAATATATAGTGTAATATTAATTGAAATTTAATTAATATGATTAAAAATGAATAAATATTACTAAATAATACATATAATATTTCAAAAAGAAACTGAAATAAGGACGGTACTTTTAAATAACTTATTTTATTGACATGTTTACAAAAATTAGTATTTTTTACTATTCATTAAAATTTTAATATTTTCCAAAAAATCCCCAAATTTCCCTATAAGATAAAATTCATCTTATCATTTCAAAAATGAATTTTTTATTTTTATGTAAATTAAATTATAGAGAAAAAAAATTAATTTTGAATTATGTGCATAATGTGTTATTAATGTACCATTTTAAAAAACAATTTTCTAGAAAACACATATTATCTGTTAAAATGGTTTTTATTTATTTATAATCCATATATAAAAATTGAATTTATTTTATTCATTATTTTACAATTTATTTTTTACAATTTAATATTTACTATTTATACCAAATAATTTAATGACTAGCTTATAATGGTATTTATTTTCAGGTGAATTGAAACTAAAGGAAGTGTCTTCCACAAGCTATCAAAGATATTAATTTTATTTAAAAAGAAATGTATTTCAAAATCTTTCAGGGTGACATTATCATCTTATAACAATGATTTTCTATCATATAGAATATCAATCACGAGGTTCCGCTTACAAAATCTCAAGGTGTTACATTCTCCCAATATTTAATAACTTCCATCATTGAAATATATTATACATCTATATAATAATGTTTTTAGAATTTATAAATATATTTTTTGAAAAAAATAATACCGTAGATGTATATATAAAACATCACCTTCATACTAGATAATGGGAAATATAATTCCTTTTTTGAATAAAACTTTACTAGGATTCCAAATTGTATATCATTAGCTGGATATGATGGTATCGACATAGATGAGAAATGTAAGTAATTTTGGGGAGTGATGAATATAATTGAATTTAAAAATTTGGTGATCCGTATATTAATAAATAAAAAAACATAAATCCTTGATGGTGTAAAATATTAATAGTACATAAAAATTTAATGTACAAGAATATAATTTTATCCGGAGAAATTATATATAATTGAGGATTTCATTATCTATATAATCTACGAACATAATGAAATGTATATACAAGAAAAGCATAATTACCTCATTTAATCAATTTACACCAAAATAATATTTTTCTCTAAAATAATTATTCTGGTAAAATATTTCATTTCTAAAAAACTAAAAAAAATTAAATAGGCCATAAGATCTATTAAATAATGAATAGTAATTCCTTATATATTTTCTGAAACCAAAATTGTTATCAAAAGTTTTCCAAGAACATCCATATTTATATTTCAAACATTCCACATATTGCTAACCTTAGGACCATTAGAAAATATTTCAATCCAAATTCAATTTTCAATAATTTCGTTGAGAGGATACTATTAAATATACCATTATTTTACATAGATAAAATAAAGAGGTTTTTAATGAAACATTCCATAAATGATATTATTTTGATCACTGTATAACCTTAATGAAAAATTTCTTTCTTCCAAAAATTGATTTTCTCCATATTTTTTATATAAAATATATTTTATCAAATTTATTATATAATTCCAAAAAGGTATTGATCTTTTTTAGAGATAAAAAGAATCATAAAATCACTAACCAATTTCATGGTAACCAATACTATCATATAAATAATATTTTATCATTATCATCTTATAGTCGATGATCTATTTATGATTGTCCTGCCTCAATCAGATTTTTTTTTAAATATCATATCTCCATTGAATCAAATATAATTTTCTCTAGTAATATTTAACAAACTCATCAAAAGATATAAATAAATAAAATTGGAGTGAAATCCTAAAAACATTAATGATTATTAGATGTATAATATCATTGGAAATCTATTCCTATATAATAATTAATTAAAAAAAAATAACTTTAATCACTCCATATTGAATGTTGTAGTAGTTTTTGATTTACCTTGATAGCTTATATTTTTATAATGTATGTTCCATTGATACTTGGTGTTTTCAATTTCATTGTTACCCATATTCTTAAAGTAGAATAATTGATTTTTTTTATTTCATTCACTTTTAATCATGAACATGTTGTACTTTCTATCCCTACTTTTTAGAAAAAACCATTCCCTTCCAACAAGTACCTGGGTGACACTTTACACAATTATCATATGTGGAAAAATACTTATATTAATTAACAATAAACCACAAACCCTATATGGTTATAAATTAATCAATTTGAGAAATAGATCCATCTATAACTTTATTATACTTTCCATTTGGTTGATACCTAGATGAATTATTTTCATTGATAAATTTCCCATTTTATTCAATTGGATCTATTTATAAATAAATAAATATAATAAATTAAATCAGATAATTGTGAAAAATATTATATAATTGCAACAGTAATGAAATTTACTACATAAATTGAAATATTTAAGCATGGATTGTTATAGAATTATAATCATTGTTTATGAGATATTGTTTTCAAAAATATATTTTTTTTTTATCCTTTATTATTGGTTATAATGTAATTCCGAATTAACCCACGAATATCCCAAGAGTGTGTCAAAAAAATTTAATAGTAATTGTTTTTCAGGCACTAGTTACAACTGTACTCAATCGTAACATTAATGTTTTCTTATTATTACCACTGGGTGAATCTTTTCCATAAATACACCATTTTTTAGAATTTATAGATGAATGAAACTCTTGGAAAATAATAATATTCTATTCCTTGGTAATAAATTAGTAATTAATTATATGCTTATCCTAAAACTAAATCTAAATATCTTGTTTTATAATTAATGTTGTTCTTAAATCTGGTTCCCAAGGATTCCACTAAATCTCTAGACTTACCAAGCATACATAACCCAAACTAGGTATCCATAAGTCAGTGGTTACATTATTAATTTCTCATATGATACATGGAATATCATATCAAAGTTTTAATATTTTAGTAGTCTTGGAAAATAAGATAAACACCTTAAATTAGGGTTACAATTGTAGACATAAATCATTAGATTTTATTTTTCTGAGAATTCTATATTTCCCCTTAGGATGTCCCTACTAATAAATAAAAACCATTTCCAAGATACCTAGGGAAAATAAAACATATGAAACTGTTGATATGCGGCAATAAGTAATGATAAGTGTAAAATAGAAGAAAGATTCATTAAAATTTTTAAAAAATAATTTTTGAAGGTTTATAATTAAAAGAATCAGTTTCAAAATTTCCAGATCAATATATTTTTGGACAAAATAATGGTTGAACAAATATAAATAAATAGTCTCGGGATAATGATACATATAAAGGGTTATATTAAATTATAATGTAATCACATGTACATCAGTAACAGATCTAATAATGTTGGAATTCTTAATTTTAGATTTTTAAAACATAATGGCATGACCTTTTAGATGGAATTTTAGAACAATTTGTAAAATTACATTTTATTATTTCGATTGATTTGGGTCATGAGAAATGTTATTTCATTGATGGTATATAGTGGGCCCCAAAAATTAAACACAATGTCTAATGATTTCATAATATGAATTCTATGAAACATAATCATCATGAATGATCATATTGAAAAACTATCATTAGACCTGTTAATAATTTCCCCAATTAGAAAACATAATCATAAACCCTTCTGAGTAATATTGCTAATGGTAATAAAATTTTAAATCCTCACACAATGAGATCAAAAACCATGAAAATAAGAAATTATGATCATATAACTAGATCATATCATCAATGGATCATATGTATAATAAAGGGTTGATGTCATTGATGAATCATATTGTAATTTAAATTATATTAAAATAATTTATAAGGAAAATATATATTTAACATATAATTTTATAAAAAAATTTAAAATAATTTTAAAAATAATTATAATTGAAAGAAAAAATTTGAACATATGATTTAATATTTAAAACATTGAATGCTTATGACAGTAGAAAATTCCATACAAGCCTTATATGATAAAACTTTTATTCCATTCACTTTTTCAATAAAAGAATAATATTCCTTCTTTGTAAAAAGTCTTGAAGAGCGAATTAAAAAATTGTAAAAAAGTAAAACAAGTGTAAAAATATCCTTAATAAATAATATGGATATTTATTAAAATATTATAAAATTTACTTAAACTTATTTTTGGTTGAAAATGGATTTTAGACCCAAGAGATAAATATAAGAATATTTTATTAGATAAATTTTCATTTCCATATTAACTTCCATGAGTTATAAAGACACTATTAATTTAAAATATCATAAAAACACATATAGGAATAAAATTAATATGTTTATTTTGAGATATATCATTACATTTTATCATCAGAAAAAATATTAAAAATATAGATAAGTGAATATATGGTAAAATTGTTACACATTTGTAACTATCTAATTGTAATTTCAATGAAAAAAATAAAATCAAATGATTCCTTAAATACCACGAAATAAAATATTGATGATCTAAAATATAAATTTTTATGTATATGAAACAACTAAAATAATTATGCCATGAATATGGATTATGAATCACAAAATGAAATGTGAGATGAGAAACCCTTTCTTCATGTTCAACATCACTTATATGAGTCCAAAATTGTGATATCATAAATATTTTTTTTATAAATATATAAAAAATATATATAATATACCGCTAACATATATTAAATATATATATACTTTAAAGAACATTTTATTTTCAATTCATTGGTAAAATAATTTTTTTAGATAATTTCTTTATTTTTCACTTGCATTTTGTTTTAGTTCATTAAATATTTTTATATTGATCGTGGTTAAATAATAAAAACAATGTATAAAAATATTAAAATATAAAATATATTCATTATGTATGTATTTATACAAATTTATAAATGTCACAGTTATGAAATATATTGTACAGTTCCCAGAGACGGTATGTCATACCTATGTTTGGAAGCTATTTTAATTTTTCTCATCGAATATAATGACATAAAAATAAAATATAACTCTCCATTAATAAAAAAACATTATTTCAAATATATATATTTATATATATATGTTTGTCTGTCTATATATATTAACAAACATATCCTTATTACCATCCAAGTAAATATAAAATGGAAAATATATCACATCTCTACGTGGAGGCGGTACTCCACACATACACACGATCGACAATATCATCTTCCAATAGATGATAATGTATGAAGTTGTATGAGATATTATTCTACAAGAAATATTTTTGGGTCATATATATGGCACATATTCATTAACTTAAACCATAATATCATCAATTTAATGAGTAGGTGAAAAAAATCACATTAAATCATGAGGTGGTAGTGCATCTTACATACTATAGATGTTTTCATATCCCATATAGAATATAATGTATAAATGATTACGTGATATAATAACTATCAAAAAATAATAATATCATTAATATGATATAGTTATTTATAATACATAATTATATCAATCCTAGAATCTTGTTGGTGGAAAATTTATTACATAAGTTTGTGAGTCGATTGTCCTATGTACACACGATTGACAGATTCATTTTCAACAAGATGTAAGAAGAAACTGATATGGGTTATTACATTAACATGATTAAATAAAATATATAATTATGTTGTTATATTATTAAGAAAATTTTTAAGTTGAATTTTACTAGGTGTACGAAGAAAAATAGTAATACACACATTTTTGAATTTGGATCCACTTTATAGAGCCTCTTTAAAATTATACATAACTCTTATATAAGAGGGATTAGTAACAAAAACAAGGATTATATTATTTTTTTAATTTATTTAATGATTTTATTTGGGTAGTATTCTTCCCAACAAATATATTTTTGTACAGTTAATAGGGAAGGTTAAGGGAAAAATTTTTATAAGTGGGCTGGATAAAACAATGGAATGTTTATAATAAAAATGTGATACCCACATTTTAATCATTTAAAAAGACCCCAAAATGGGTAATTGTAGAAACATATACTATATAAGATCCAAATATGGATATAAAATTCGTTTTGAACAAGATTATTGGTTATTATAACCCTAATGTTTTTAGTTTAACCTCAGTAAACCTGTTTATTACTTTAACCATGATAATTAATTTTTACTATATTCATTGTGAATTATTATAAAAAATATTTCTTTTTACTAATTTTATAATATTAATTTTGATGACTAAAATTATTTAATAAAAATTTCCACAATATGTGCACATAATTAATATAATTTTTTAAAATGATAATCATGCAGTTGGGACGAAAATGTGTTTTTTCATAAAAACATATTTTTCATGGAAAACGTGATATTTTTAAACTATATGAAGAGAAATAATTATTATATTAATTTAATATTTTAAATTTATATTTATAATATATTTATTTCATTCAAATAATTAGAAATTTAATATTATGAAAAATTAAAATTGTAAAATAATATGCACTTTAAATCATCTTTCACTAAAAAGATTTTTTAATCCCAAAAATAAAAATATTAAAAAATATATTATAAATGAGATTTAAATTTAGTAAATTTAATTAACTAATAATATATAATTCTTTTGTTACATTAAATTAAATTAAAATAATAATTTGTCAATTAAAAACATAATTTATATAATTTTTAACAAAAAATTTTGTTTTTCAATATTCTTATAAAATAAATATTTTCTAAAAAATTACCAAATTTAACAATAAGTAAATTTTTATATGCTGATTTTAGTAATTATTTTTTCTATTAATAATTTTTTCTCATAAATTTTTACAAAATAATTTTAAATTATGTGGGAAATGATTGACTAAACATCCTTTTTGAATAATATTACTTTTTAAACAATGTGTCTCGACCTTTGAAATGATTCTTATTTTATTTCTAAACAACTCATTACTATTGAATTTATTTTCATCATGTGTAAAGAAAATAATGTTAAATAATCTTTCTTTTATATTCATAATCACAAATTTAACACATTAGTTATAATGATGTTCTATTTTATGGTTCATTCACCCGGAAGGTTGTGTGTTCAATAAGCTATCTAATAGATTGATACAATTAAAAAAGAAATGTATTTCATACTACTATGGTATAATTTTCTATTTAATTATTAGTTATTTTTTTCATTTATACTATCAATCATGATGTTCCTATTTTAAAAAATTGCGGTGTTACATGCCCCATTCATCCTCAAGAGATAAACACATTCAATAATTCCATTAAATGTTATTTTTTATGTTAAATATTTCCACACTTGTATTATGTATGAGTACATCCACATGCTGCTACATAGGGGATAATATGAGTATGCTAATGGGATCCAGAACAAAATCCCTTTTTAACATTATTACTCTTACTCTTGTTTTTATTAGGGACATTATATGTACTAATAGATTTGGGAGAAACCATATCCAATCCCTACAATCATGTATTGTCAATCACTCACGTTATCTCACTATAAAAAACCTTAACATAGTTCTTATATCTCTTGATGACGTCCAGAGACCAGATATCTTGTGAAAAATTTAATCGAACCCTATAACCCAATATACTTTCTTTCGTTACAACCTCTAGTGTGAAAATGTAATGTTCAATGAAAGGTATAGAATTTGATATAATGGTCTTGTATACTTATTAATGTGATTGGAACCCTTATTAATATAGATAAATCTAACTTCTCTAGTAAATAATTCTTAAAAAATATGGTGATAAACACCATCCATTGATATACCTTGTAATATTTTCCAAATACCATTAAATCCCAAAACCTTTGACCAGGTTTATCAGGATTAAATATGAAACCAATACCTTATTGTGATATATAGTGTCCATATAGCCAAATATCCTTCAAATATTGTATATCTAGTCATAAATGTCCCATGGTTATATCATCAACTATGCGGATGGTGGTTTTGGGTTCTTAAAATCATTCAATCTCTTACCTTCCAGGTCAGTTTTTGGATTCACATGTATTTATTTAGGAGGAACATGAGTCATACCTTATCCCATTAAATTGATTATGCGTGCAACTGCCCTAAATAAATTATGATCAACTACCGGATTTTCTAATTGAAAATTATTCAATAAAACCCCTATGAGGAATCATTGTACGAATTTTTGGATGCATGATTGTATACAACATAAGGGAAAGAAGAGACACCATAAAATGAGGAAACAAATATGGTAAAATTCCATAAAAACAAACATAACATAATATCCATTTTTATAATACATCCCATTTAATTTGATATCCAAAATATGAAATAGATAATCATACTATCACAATTCAGCACTAATGTTTCAACATTCAAAACTATATTCTACCCAGACTAGCCAAATCACATACAATAAATAACATCCTTTGATTTAAATTTTCAATATAATACCATCAATTGATAAATTTTTTCTATGAAATATTTATTATTTATCACTATAAAAGACTTCTGATTATTCTTATGGTGAGGACCAAAGATAATTCTTCATATCCACATGCTAAATAGACAATCATGTGTATAAAATAATATACATTGTTAAATATTTCTGTGAAAAATATTTATAAAAATATGGATATTCCATGAAAAAGGGGAATAAAAAATATATCAATATAAAACATAAATATAGAAATCTCTTAATATATATGTAGTATACAAAGATATGTGAAGATATAATGATTGAAGATAAATTCATTCAGAACTGAAAATACAGGTATTGGACAAGGTGAAAAGTGAAACAAAATATTATATTTCAAAAAGCCATCACATTTAATGTGGGTAATATTCTCACAATACCATCATAATAAAAATATAGAAACTATGTTGAATATCCATTAATTCTATGTGGTTATTTTATTTTACCAATATTATACATGACATTGTCTACTTACACCAATGGGGTGTTTGTAGGGATTGATGTCAACAAAATTTAGAGTCTCATAATGTGTTCTAATAATATACAATATAAAGTAATTAATAGTTCACAAATTTATTGGAATAATATATTATGGTATAATATTTACATGGGCATTCAAAAGACAAAGAAATAACTATATGTAATTTTAATGAAATCAATGGATTAAAGAAAAACTATTCATTGAATTATTGTTTAAAATTATAATTAAGCATTTAATAACGTCATGTAATATATATATATATATATATATATATTATTTCGAAAACATGAAGAATCATTAACTCATTATAAATAATAAATATACTTATAATATTTTTTCTTCATGATGATGATTAACAAGGTAAATTAGGTCACAAATTTCTAGGATCCCCACAACATTTGTAACAACTAAAATCAAATAAACATATTCACAATAACATCCCAACACTGAAGACTTGGTATGGGTGTTCACTCTCATTTATCTACATGGCTTACCAATATATAGTATGAGATGTTTCATTTATCCATTTAGAATGAGGTTAGCTATTCATTTCAATGAATATTTATGAAAACACACCTAATACCCTTTATCATATGGTCTGTCACCATATTCAAAAATAAAACATTTTAAATGGGAATTTTATTCATAAAAATCTATATTCAAAAAAAAACATCCCTAAAAATTAATTTAAACATAAATTCTTTATAATTTTGTTGATTAATTTTTATTCCAAATAAAAATATATATTTAGAAAAAAAATTATCCTGAAAAAATTTATATTCATCTTCGTAAATAAGAATGAATGAAATATTATTATGATAATTAATTTTAATGAAACCACCTTCCATAGAAATTTTGGATGACAATGAATTATATGGAAGGAAAATACAAATAGAAGGGAGAAGCGTTAGAATATGAAGATGATCCATAAATAAAAAACCCTCTTAAATAATGCAGGTATCTAATTATCAAATGGATTATATATTTTAATGTTAATTTGAGAATTTAAGATATAATATAAAATATCAATGAATATGATCAAAACAAATTTCATAAATGTTCCCTAATGATTTAATAAATGCCCCTACCCGACTCACACCACATGTAAATATTTAATGGACCTTATATTAGTTTGAAACTACCATGCATCTGTTTATCTAGTAGGAGGAAACAATAGGGTTAAAATATGAATTGAAAAAAATAGGGAATCTATAACATAAACTTGCAAGATGACATGTTCAAGACATGAATCATTGATTGGTGTAGTGAATAAATTACTGTAGATCAGTTGGATTCCAAAAAATATAGTCAATTATACGAAATATTAGACAAATAACACACTTTATTCATCCCTAGATTCCATTATACTATCTAAAATAATTTGTGTCATGGTCATACTCGGAATAGAATGAAATATTTTAGTAACAAAAATAATATTCCTTCAATATTATAAAATAAAACAATTTTTCCAATTCTAACCAACATATATATAATAAAAATTAAAATATTTAACTTAGTTTGTGGAAACATAATGATTTGACCAAATTTATGTTGAAATTTAATTTTGATAAAAGTAAATCTTTTAATTACATATTACATTGGTGAGTTTGTTGAGTTATACTAATGAAATTTGTTATTCACAAAATAGAATTTATTTCCACAATTAAAAATGACATTGTCAAATAATAAAATCTCAATTCAAGTGTATAAATTATTTCTATATTATTCAAACATTGTTTTATATTCTTACATTCCTTAAAATAGATAATATTTAATAAACAAAGTTATATAAATTAACCTCTTTGTTAATATCCTGATCTTGAATGAATATATTCCAATTTTTTCTATGTTGTTATTATATGAATATTATATATATAAAAATTATTAGAAATAAAAATTTAATCTGAAAATATTTTTCTTTGAAAAAAAGTGGTTTAGTAATTTAAAGTAGTTATATTTATATTTTAGGTGTTCCATTAATTATCCAATATAAATAGACTATATATTTACAAATGTAAAGTTTTCAACATTGAATAAATTATTTGATTAAATTAATAGACTAGAATCCATATATAAATTTGTTCATACACAATAAAATTTTGAATGATATAAGGTTATATAATGACAACATTATAATTTTTTATATATATTTATAAGCTTCCATAATTTTTAATAAATAACTTATAATACTATAAGTCTAATAAAGAGAAAGAATATTATAATTTTCTAATAACAATATTTACTACTATTTAGTATCCTCGTGTAGTACTAATATTTCCATTATATATAAAATTGATATACTTTCTTACAATTTTAGAGTTTATTAAAATTCAAAATTGAATATTATAAACTATATAATCATAGTACATCACATTTAAAAAATTATTTTATATTATTATTAATATGAATTCTATTATACTAACAAGAAAAATATATTGGTTTCACATAGGAAAACAATTTATGAAATCAATATCCATTCCAAAATCAATTTGGTATATTGTTTTCATATCAAATATTTCAAACCAAAAAATACTTCTCTATAAATTCGTGAAAATTATTTGATGTTATCCTTAACTATTCTTTGAGTCAAGACATATGTTCTACTATGAACTTCCCCAAATTATCTTAGTAATGTCTATGAAACTAAACATTTCTACTATAATAGGTATGTATTATATATTTCACTAATCTCTATCATCTTTTGATATCATTATTCATTGAAGGTTAAAAATATGGGTTCCTATGAATTAATTTAAAGAGGAAAAGAATGTATATATATTCTAATTTGTTATTCATAATACCATAGGGATTAATTGTAATTTTAAATAAATATAATTAATTATTATATATTATTGATAATGAGGAAGATTGTTTATGTAAATATAATCTTATGTTTCAAATTTCATATGTTATGTTCCATTGATATTTCATCTATATTTATTTTCAACAACCTCTAATTCGCATCACATTCAAAATGGAATTTGACAAATATTAATCATTTAATAAACAATATATGAAAAATAAAATTTATTTCATAATATATGAATTAATAAAAATTAAATGACTAAAATATCCACTAAAATATAATTATGTTCATCATATATTTGACAGAATACGATAATTTCCTTTTTTAAATATTTATAAATTCCACATGTATATAGATATAATTCATTTCCTATGAATGTAATGAATAACATAAAAATGATTTCATTCCCCAACTCGCATCATACTTGGTTGGTTATTTATAAAATAATTTAATTTTCAACTTGTTTTGTTGTATTTTTGGTTTATATTTTTAATTTTATTGAATAAATATAATGCTGATAATTTTGATACTGATAATTTAAAATAATTTATAGGTAATCAACCATACACTAATGAATGATCTATGATGATTAATAAAAACATATAATATATCGGTTCAAAATACATAGTTCATTTTTTATTTCATTATTACTCTTTATATAATCCAAAAACTAATATAGATTCCTTTATTATGAAAATATATTTTACAGTAGAATATATATATTTATACATTACATCATCTTATATTTAATTCATAATTACCATTTACTTTAAAAAATTCCCATATCCTAGTGAATAATTGACTTTTGAGAATATTTAATAATTTATCTTTGTTGTAAAATAGAAAATAAATTTCGTTAATGAAAAATTATATTACCTTATTTCTCATATTTCTAATATATATTTTCCCCTCCCTTTATTTGAGTGCATTTTGGGGATTCTAATGTTGGAAATCCAATATTGAGGAAAATGAAATAATGTTATGGATTTTATTGTCAATTTAATTAATATAGTTTGAATATAAATTTGAAGAAGTATAAATAAGAAATCATTTTGATTCTGGGTTAACATTTAAGTTTTAGTGTTTCAATAAAATTTACATGCAGAATGATTTCACATAATTAAAGGTTTACATAATTCTAATCTATTTCTAATATGATGTCATGAAAAGGATTATAGAATGAAATGCTTACATTTCATCTGACTATTTAAAATGGAGAAAATTTTTATCAGTTTTTTCATAATTATGGTGATGCCTTTTCAACATATTTGGATTTCAGTGATTTTACATCAATAACAAGGGGTTCACGTCACGTGATATTCATCGATTGAATGTTTCTATTTTCTTAACATATTATTTTATTATTTTTCAAAGGCATCCTCTTCTATCAAATCCTTTGATCTCTCCAATGTCATTTTTGGGATCATCGCTCCTATCAAATGAAAAAAAATTGTTGACTAATCTTCATTGCGGTGGTGCTACTTCTCTTTTGTTACATGATCATTTTTATATATCATTGTGATTGGTCGGAAATGTGGACATGTGCTATGATTTGTTATATATTGGTATTATATTATTGATTCATTTTATAATTTATATAAACATTGTGAAATAATCTTCCATAGGATAACCTTTTTTGTTTTTATGGGTTTGGAGTGTGAGTTTCTTAAAGGATGGGTAATTTACTTTCTATGTCTACCATTTTAATTGTTGCATTGATTCTCGGATGTAGGGATTGATTATATGGCCTCTTTTTTTATTTTAATTCATCAGTGTTGATAGATCACATTATGAGAATGGTGACCCAATTTAAAGGTAAGAGGTATAGTCTTTCTACTATATTGAATGAACATTAATCATCTTGATTCTATAAATTAATTTATAAATGATTTGAAATGACTGAATTATGTGTGTGGAAATGGGGTTTTAATAAAATAATTAATTCTATATGATTTTTTGAATTAAATGTAATGTTCAAATAATTTTAATTTTTTTACAAAATGGTTTTCAATGAATGGTTTTGATGAAATGGTTTTTGATGCATTATGTTAATGATTTTTTTTTAAAATATAGAACTTGAGAATAATTGGGTAATTAGATGTTAACTACAGGAATAAGCCTCATCCAATAATACTATCAAGGGGATCAATCATTTGGTGACCCTTTTCTCCATAATCCTGTTGTTCAAGGGATTGGTAAACCTATTAGGAGGATTACATGAATGTGTGTTACTCTAATATCTAGATTAGATTCACATATCTTGTAAATGATATATGTTATTTTCAATTTTTTGGGTATGAGTGTTACAAATGGACCAGTCTACTTTGATCATTGATATGTGGTTACCTATTCTATTGGGTTGTATATATTTTGATTTGATAACATATTTGATAGACTCTTTGGTTTTACTGAATGATCATAATGATATGAATTCAATCAATTTTATCCATATTATTTATATTTTTTAAATAAAATTAAAAAACATCCAATTTATTTAATATAAATAATGTTTAAACACTTGTCATGCCTTATTTTCTTTAATTTAGTTCATGTATAGATTGTTGTATAATGACATAATATGTAACACCCAGATGGTATCCTAATGAACATGATTATATCACACCCAATTCACCCCTTAGGTGGTTCTTTTTATTTAATTCAATAAAGGGATGGTAAAGGATTTTCAAAGAGGATACACAGATTCAGTCATTTATATATGTATAATTGGTGGTGAGATGGTTGAATATTTCACATGATATCATATGGAGAAGTTGATTAATTTTTGAGTAATCCATTTTGAAAGGATTATATCATGGGGATTTTCTTATCTATGGATGAGTTGTATCAATTTTGTTCCCTTCTTATATGACATATAATCCTTGTTTTACTCTGACAGTGCTTCATCAAATTGTGTATATATATTGAATGTTTTTTATTAATATTTTGGGAAATAATTCCATATGGTTATTATTGATAATTGGGTTATAGTTTCCCACATTTGTGTATTGGGAATGTTCTTTTGGAATGTCATGGTTTTCAGCCAAGTATGGGATTGGGTTGGAGTCTAGGTCAAGTATATCAAAATATGGTATGAAATATTTGGTTCTGATTTCATGGGACAATGGTAGATTAGATATGGTATTATTAGTACTCGATGTATGAATTTTATCGACTTCATTTCAATATAATTCATTGATAAGGCCTAATATTTCATCGAATGGTTGGATGTGTGACTCCTATTTTGATTTATTTATCTTAATTTCATTTTTTGGTTTCTTAGTTAAACCTAATATTATCTTATTTTCTAATTTTATCGTCCACAATAGTGTGTAGTCTTTTTCTCTATGGTGACTTCTTGTGTTTCCTTAGGAGGGTTCCATAGACGATGCTTTGGGGAATCAACCTATATATAACAATCTTATAGAGGATATCATGTAAGTAGTTTGTGGTTGATTCCAGTCCATCGGGATTAGGAATGTCCTTAGGGTTTGGGATGGTTTCTGGATCAGTTCCAATTTTGGAGATTATCTTGGCCGAGTTATTCATTATTCATTTCTTTGGTGAAATAAATTTTTAATGACTATCTTCAAACATTTTTTTTAGGTTTAATGGTTGAAATTTTGGATTATTCGAGATCTATGTTTGAGCATGAGGCCCATATGAATATTTTTTAAAAGATTTTGAGGACTCCCCATATATAAGGAAGGATTTTGAATTATAGTTTATTTATATAATAATTATTGATCCTTGGGAAATTGATTTATATGCTAGCCTTATCAGTTGATTATATGATGTTAATGGACGTTTTATAATGTGAGGATCCATGGAACATTTTTAAAATTTAGATATTATTTCATCTTATTAGATATGAATAATAGTTCAATATGGATTTCATGCTGTTGGAATAAATTTTCATTGATCCTAATGGGAAAGGGTTGAAATTTTTATGGGATTTATAGTGTATTTCTACTTTCAGGAAGCTAAAATATCATCTGTTAATATCTCATATTCCAATATTACATTATTAGGGTATGCGTTATATGATTTTCTATTATTTTATATTGTTTTTCAATGAAAATTACATATGAAATAGGATCATGTGTTGGATTATGGATATTTATATATTCAAACGCATGATAAGAATTACCCAACTCATGATTTAGATATTTTAATGGTAATTAATTATCATAAATTTTGGTAGATCTATTTTTATAGGGAAATAATCACAGTCTTCCATGATCATAAGAGTATGAGTTATATATTATTATTAAAATACATGTATATTAGATAGAGGTGGTGGGAGGAATACATTAGACATTTGGTGTAGAAAAAAACTATACATTAGGAAAGTGTAATTTCATTGAAGATATAGTCCCATGGAAAGTATCATTGAACAATATTTTGGATTCAATGTAATGGTTGAACCTTTTCAAACTCTTCGCTCAACTTCACATAGATGGTCATCATGATTATTCCATAATATTTCTGACCGATGTTTCATTATCATCATATAGCCCTAAATCTACACAAATGGATTCCTAGAAAGATGATAAGTACACCAGAATTAGAGAAACCCTATATGTTTCATTGTACATGTATTGTTCGTCTCTCTCCTTAGAAGATATTCCATATTTTGGGGGTTAGTTTTTAGTCCTATCATTAGTGATGTTTTTAGTTTTTTTCCTTCCAAAATGTCTCATGGTTTATTTATCTGTAAACTAAAATGTTGTATTATTAAATTGGATGGTGAATTTTGTGGCCCATTATGGTGCATAAAATTACAGATTTTGTTTCATAGTATTATATCTATCTAAAGATAAAGGCACCGTATCTAAAACATTATGGGTTTATCTATCCTTTTTTTGTGCTAGTATGAAAATTGGGTGGGTTTTACAAGGACATTGTTGTTAGATTTTCATAGACCAATAGAAGGAGGAATTCAATCTAGGAGTTGATAGATCGATTGAAAATGTTATGGTACATTTTTTGAAGGAATGATAAAAATATGGGTGAAAGAATATTTAAATTTTTTTCATGAGGTTGTGAGGATGCAAGTATTCCTACTACCATTTTTATATAGAACGTTTTATGGTTCAGTATGATTATCATGGAGGATATTGTGTCTCAGTAAGGTCGATTACATTTTTCTACATAGAAATATATACTAAAACAAATCATGTTATTAAAATCATAGGGGGTATGATATGTTTATGAGACATAGATGTCATCAGAACATGGGATATCCATCTTGGAATCTTTGAGATGAACAAAAATTATTTTCTTAACCACTGAACTGAATGAATACCATCATGAATTTTCAATGACTTCAGTGTAGGTCACACCTTAGTTGGGGAGATATTGGGAGAATTTATTATAGACGCAAGTCTCATTTTAGATATGTGTTCAAGGATTCAAGATATATATCTATATCTGGTAACATATCTGAGTCAATAGAAATCATATGTGGATCATCTGCATTGTAATTTAGATTATTCAATTGATGATCATGTTTTATTGATATTTCATATTCAGTTGGGTCATAGTCAGGATGGAAAACATAGAATGTTGGGTTTAATATATTTGTGACCAATTAAGATCATTTAGTGTCTTCAGAATGTCTCTTTTCTGTTGGCCTTGTATGTTTATTTTATAGGCAGTCTTGATGTTTTCAAAATATATTTTCTCAGGATGTTCCACCCTAATATATTTAAAAAATTTAGTTGGGATAATATCAATCATGATCGATATGTTTCTATTATAGACAAACTAGTGGAGATAATTCACTGTCTGGAAAAATTTATCTGTGTTGATATGATTCCTATAGTTAGTGTAATATGAAGACATTAATAAAATTCTCACAGGAAGTGGGAGTGTGATTCATTGATTTGTAAGAAGTGGACTTACATATTTCAATTATCAATTATTCTAGATGGTTTCTCAGGGATAAAAAAAATTATAGTGGGGAGTTTGTAACATTTTAATTCCTTATATCATGAATTCATCATCTCTATTTTGTTTCCTCATTTTTTGGGGTGTGTTTATGAACATTCAATGATGGGGATATTTTTCTGGGGAATGTAGTGTAGAGTTTAGGTATAATTTTTTAGTTAAATTGATTGAGAAAATGTATAATCGTTTAAAAGATAATAAGGATTTAATTTTGGGTCTCAGTTTACCAAAGTTATTTTTGACATGTGTTTTTTCTGAATCATCCTTCTAAAAGATTTTACATTGTGAAAGGTTATATAACATGAATCAATATCTATGATGATATTTTTAATTAGTTCACAGTGTGAAATTTTATCAAATCATGATAGTGGTTCACGTAATGAGGTTTTTGATTGTTTTTTAGTTACTACGAATGTGAATTATGTTATAATATATGGATTTCATGGATTTTAGGACATGAACCACATATTCATATAATGTAATGTTTTAATTATATAGGTTTTTAGGATTTGTGAATCATAATTTATATTTATTATACCACATACAAGCATTTCATACTGAGGAGATCTCCCATGAGATTTTTTGGATCACTACATAATAAATATTGTTTCATTAAAGG
Source organism: Viscum album (assembly GCA_963277665.1). Taxonomy (NCBI): domain Eukaryota; kingdom Viridiplantae; phylum Streptophyta; class Magnoliopsida; order Santalales; family Viscaceae; genus Viscum; species Viscum album. Next base: position 70,223,271 of record OY728128.1, read on the forward strand.
ATTATTATTTATTTTTGATGCACAGTGTACCTCCAGATAATTTTTCATTCTCCTATTTAATTTATTTTTGTCACATAATCACAATTTCAAGATAAATTAAGATCTATTTTTATTATGGTGTTGAATCTATTGATATTTTTATCTAGTTAATTGTGAGATCCCCCTCTAAATTATCACCATTAGGTTTGTTTCAGTGTAGAATTTTAGTTTCATGAGGTACATGTTATGTTTTCTTCTACCTAACTGTTTTGATAGAGAGTTGATTATGAACTATGAGAATGGAACCTTGTGATTCCATTGTTTTCATAGAATTATTCAATGTTTGTGGATCGGATTGTAGCCATGTGTTAAACACATTTAATAACTGTGTTTTTTATATCCTATGTTTATTGAATTTTATTATACTTGATTTTATAATTTTTTTTAAATTTTTTTATCATGACTCAATTTTGTGTCTATAAATGGTTATTTGAAAAAGACTATATTCCCCTATTCTGGTAAAAGATATATATTTTCATTTCATTAAGATATTTTTATACAAGATAGTTTTCAAATTCTGGTTTTGATGAAATTTTTTGGAAGATGTGGCACATGTTAATCTATGGGTACATAGGTGGATTTTTTAGACATAAGAATCATCCATTGACACAATAGGACATGGATGTCACATATTCAATGTTATTATCCACTAAATGACAATTTCTCCATGGAAATGATATACCTATTGAGAGTTTCACTTCTTAGAGTATTCCCATAATCTTTTGATTCAATTCATAAACCTAGAGACATGATGCAATTGATTGAATATGTTTTGGAATGACTATTCTATCAATCCCAAATTGTTCTGATCTATGGGGTGAATTTACCATTGTTTTGGTTTTTACATATTTTTATTCAATAGAGAATATTATACATGATTTTATTTTACTTTGTTATATATGTGATATTCCTTGAACCTGTTATATATTTATTTTTCTTAGTTTTGGATTGATGAAAAATGTTTTGATTAGATTTTGATAAAAAAAATATTTCACAAATTATCATTCCTTATTTTCGTTTAAATTTTTCATGTTTGGTGTTTTTTATAGATAATTTATTTTTAACTCCATTGGGGGATCAATCTACGCCTTTCTCTCTCATATCATGTACACTACATCGGTGTGGTGTAAACCTTGTGTTTGGTCCACTGGGCTAGAACCATTAGTGGGGGTGAATCATGGTATGTTAGATTAAAACAAGTGCTACTTTTGACCTTGTTTTGCAGCTATAAAAAATAATATTCTCTCTCTTTATCTTTTTCGAGTATTAATACAACATAGAGCATGCACATGAAAAAAACATTTCTACTTAGTTCACTCTCACAGGCCTACATCCACAGAGCATACACATGTAGTTTTTTGATCTACCAAATCCACTGAATGATTCCTACTGTTTACAAGTTTGACGTGGACTCACAGCCCATCCTAGTTTACAATTATTCACAATTTGTGAACTCCCTGCTCTTTTAATGGAAGTGGGCTCACTACGTCATCAGAAGATCCACTCATAGTTTACAAACATGTTGGACTCTTCATTATCTCTAATGAGTACATCCATTAATGTTTGTAAATGATTTATTGAAGTCAATATTTCATAAACTGATGAATACACTTTTTCTACTGTTCATTGGGTAAAAAACTTTGGCAAAACCTTTGTAAAGCTATGTAATTCACGAAGCACCCAATTTCATGAAGCTCAAACTAGCCTTCATAATGTCCCTTTCTCTTTGCAAACATAAAACCTTTGTAGAGCTCGCTGCCTCATGGAGAACACTACTTCACATATCTAAATCCTTCATAAAGACAAAAACTTCACAAATCAAAGGCCTCCGTAGAGCTCAAGCTGTCTCTAAGAAACATCATTTGCGATGCTCAATGATCTAACACAGAACACACCACTTTGACGGAGATAGATTAACCGCAGCAAAGATCCTGTCTTTCACAAAGCACACTGCCTCCGCGAACCTCCTTCACGATTCGAGAGAATGAAATTTTTCTGGGAGAACACTATACTTCTCCTAAGGGGTTCGAGGAATAATTTTAGGCAATTCGATTGTATTACGAACCATTCATGTGAATTCAGTGCCCTGTTACCTCAAATTTTGATGCTCCAAAATTTCTGCCAAAATTCTCTCTTTCTCCTGAATAACCATAGTAATTTACAGATCATCGAGCTCGTCATAATCGCAGAGTGTTCTGTCTATTTCTTTTTGATGTTGTCACAATACTTTGCCGCAATGCTCTTCCCACTAATGTTCGTGAAACTTGTTGTAATCATAATGAACACCACCAACGTTCTTCATGTATTCTTAAAATCCACATCATGATTCCCATCTTCATGAAACTCATGAATTTTTCCATATTTGGATGAGAACATTATGAAGTAAACTTTTTGTAATGCTCACCAAATTCCAAATTTTGGACCCCAAAAATTTCGCCTACACAGGAAAATGGTGCTACCTTGTATCTGTTATTTTGTACTACCACTATAACTTCTAACCCTTTTTCATTTTTCTTTTAAAATATATATTGTCATAAACATCTCTAGAAATAGAAAATTCACCATGAAACCCAGCCATTTAAAAAAAACAACCAACCCAAAAATTCTACAATGTTACCTTGAGGGATTTTTTACCAATACCATGTTATATAACCTGATATAAGGAATAGAAATAGTTCATAGTAAAGAAGTGATGTTTTTATCATTAGTGGTTGGGTAGATGGTGGTGTGATAGTGGTATTTTTTAACTCTTTCATATTGAGTGTCTATTTTTAATTTTTTTCTTCAATTTTTAATAGTATTTTACCATGATGAATGTTTAACTACTTTTGAGTTGTATCACTACTAATTATTTCCTTCTACTATGAAATATATTCATTGTTTTACTATCTTGTGGTTACTTTAAATTATGTGTGTATATATTTCATATTTTATTCATTATGATGGGTGAAATTAACCCTTCTGGTTATTCATGATCCCCATGTACTAGTCACCAACCCATGGGGATCAAGAATGCCCATGTTGTATATAATAGTATGTTGATAAGTATTGGTTTGAGAGATTATCTGGCCAGGTTCGTAATAATCTATATTCTTATCCACAATTTATTCCCACTTATACATATCACTATATTCATAATCATATAAATATACATAAATTTCAATTTTTTAAAATAACCCCATAAGATAAAAATATTTATGTTATAAACAATACGAAAATGGGTGACTAGAAAAAATAATATATATGGGTGAACATAAAATGGATATATATATTTGAAAATTTACTCAGTATATATGAAATCTATAGTATAATATATTATCAAGATGATATTAATCAATTTAATCAAAAATATAATTGATAATAAAAAATCCAAACACATACATGAGATATAACAATTTTTTTGATGTCTATTCAAAATGATATTAGTAATTTTAGTAACTTGGATTAAGACCCTTATCTAAAAACATAGATGATGAGGCTAACCAATAATGATGATAGCTGTCTCTGTAGATTTCCATTAAATAAACAATTTGTGGGTTATGTTCCTCCACACAGTTTAGTGAACTAATGTAAAACATTGATATGTTTATACCATTAAACCCTAACCATATAAATAGATTGTGTGAATACTATTAACCACATTATGAAATATTTTTATATGGAACATAATTGTCACTTTGATTCATGAAGATATTCAATTGATATAACTAAAATATTTAAGTGGTCCATTTCATACTTCAAATATATTTTTATAATATTTGATTTTTCACTCAATAAAAACTAATATTTATTCAATTTTATAATTAACTATAGCTAAAATGAATAATTATTTAATACTAATATAATAATTAAATTATAGTAAATATTCATTAATAATTTTGGTTTTATTAAAATTATCTTTCCTTATAAAAATTTTAGTTCACTGTATTTTTAGATTTTATAAAAAATAAATAAATTTTAAATTTTTATAATCTGAAATAGATAAAAGAAAAATAATTTTTCTATTTATAATAGTAATATTAACAAATCATTATTTTAAAAATGATTTTAAAAAGAGTTATTCTTATTCTAATAGAGTAAATTAATAATTTAAATAAAATTGTCATTTATCGCATTATTATTATATGAGAATTAGAAATTCATAAATATTTTTATAAGAATAAATATTTATTTCATAAATGTGTTTATCATTTTAAATATATATTTTTTAGTTTACAAATAAATATTGGATTTTTAGAATATAATTTATATATTCAAAATATTTTTTTTAATTCCTTAAAATATTATATTTTAAATTTAATTACTAACACTATTATATATTTTATTTAATAAAAAGTATGATAAATTTGAAATAATTATATATGAATTATGTAGTAAGGATAATATTATTTTCCCAAATAAAAGCAATAATAAATTAATTAAAAAATATTTAACCAGGATAAAATTAAAAGGTTTACAAACTGTTCAACCAAGAAGGGAAGACAATAAAAACATTTATAAAAAATTAAGTAGTAGTGTTCAGAGTCATCTATTTACCATCTCCATTACAGTCACTATTGTTAATAAATTTTAAAGCCCCATTCTAGGAGAGTAAAATCCCATCTTTTAAGTTTTTTTGTTGTTTACCTGAAAACCATCCACTATATGTTTTAAAAGGGTCATAACCCTTATCATCTTCACTCACACCCAAACCCAGTTAATTTGGTAACATATATAACAAATAATAAACCCAAAATTCCTAGACACATTAATGTTTTTTCATTCAAATGTTTATCCCATATATGCTTAAACCCCGTTACAAAGGAGATAATCTATGATGTAAAGAATAAATTTTTAAATGATTCATTATAATTTCAATTGATTTATATCCTCCTATATTTACTAAAATTAAATTACTCCATCATAATATGATAACATCATAATAATTGGTCTAATGTTTTTTTATATTTCTTTTACAATCATTAACAACCCTTCTATAATGTTATATGAAATTAAAAAACGTCATTAATGCTTCATGAGGACTTTCTTCTCAAAAAACATTGTGTTTTCCATTCCTATCCTTGTAAAAGTGGACCTAATAGGTAATTTAGTATTTAATAATCCTAATTATGAAATATATTACATCCTTAAATAATAAACCATATTAATATTTTTTTTTTCTATTTTTGATAAAATAAAATCTCCATTCATGGGTATATCTGACTATTACCTCAATATAATAAATGATTACCATTTAAGTTTCATCATTATCATAAATTTATGGTTATGATAATTAGTTTAATGGATAAATATTATTATTAAATATATTTTTTTTGTTTTCAAAAGACTATTTGAATAACATAAAAATAATTTGTTAAATAAAAAAGTTATGTAAATTCAACCATCATAAAGAGATCCCTTGGAGATTAAAATAATGACTTTGTATTATATAATAACATAATGTATGTTATATTCCTCATTTATATATTATTAATTATTTCATATCAAAAAAAATAATCACTAAATAATATGCTTATTATTATTTTATACTGATAATAAAAATTAATCACATCATAATCAACCATAAGCTATGATATGTTCATGTCTGGGTCCTTTGAATCACTTACATGAACAATGAAATGAACTTATATAATAGTGATTTTTTGTAATTAATTAGCTGTACAATACGATATTAATATGTAAAAAATGGTTTTCTGGTTCTGTAATGATAAATTTTGTATAAAACTCATTAACTAAAAAAACCCCAATCATTTATTAAAAATCACCAAAATATGATCGTCCTAGATTTTATCATTATGTATTGTATTATAATTGAATCACATAGGTCAGAAGGTTCGGTTAAAATATAATACATTGTTCTTTTTACATAATAGTGGATGACTAGGGTCATCTCAATAGTTTAGTCTCTTAGTTTCTTCACATAACTTCTCTAAATAACATATTATATCTCTTTTTTAGTTTTGATTATTTTAAAATAATGGAATTAAGTATGTGAAATTATAATAACATGATGTTCGGAGTAGAATGAGTTGAAAAAACCACTTGGTTTTGTTGTTTGTTTTAATGATCAATCATTATTCACTGATATGTGTCTTATTTCTATTTGATAACATAAACATGAAATCATGTTTAAGAATTTATATTCATTTTTAATAAATTTTGGATATTTTTAGATCTTACGAAATTATAAATCTACATCATTATATAATCAAGGATTATAATACACCTTGGTCTTGGGTGTCCCTTCTTCCAAGACGTAGCTCGAATGATGTTGGTTTGTCTATTGATTAGCTCATCTCCAACAATTAATATATAAAAAATTGAGGGAGGGAAACTTTCTTACATAAAATAATATATAATGATTTAGGTTCATGTCATTGGGGGTAGTGACCTCATTAGTGGATTTCACCTAGACCATGCATGCCACTCTATTATATCTACAATATTGAAATTAAACATTAATGAAAATTAATTAACACCTTGAACGCCCATGGGAAAAGTCCTGGGGTTATCCTGTCTTGTCTAACTGTATGATATCACAATAGTGGAAGTGAGTGGAAGATAAATAAAATAGAAATATAGTAAAGGGACGAATTATTTCCAATTATTTTCTGTGATAGAATAAAACAATTACATAAAAATAGAATGGGGTGAGTGAGAGAGAGTAAAATAAAATAGAATGAATGAAAATAATATAAAATAAATTTATAAATAATATAAATAAAATAAATAATATACAAGGAATAAAAATATCAAGGTGTATAATTTTTATTATTACAACATTGAATAGTGGGTTTTTCTTAAAATGAAAGTAGAAAAAATGATCAAATAATTTTTAAATAATAATGTTATAATAATAATCTACATAAATAACAATAATAATAATAAAATTATTATTATTATTATTATTATTATAAAAATAATTTAAGTGATTAAATATATAAGAATTAGAGGGTGGATAGACTTTGGTGGAACCAAATGCATGAACTGTTCAATTTAAACTCAAATAAAATTAACGTTACAATTTGAAATAATAAAAAATGAAAGAAAAATAATATATATATATATATATAATAATTGAGGGGGGAGAATAATGTATCCACTAGCCTCCCTTAGTTGATATCTCTCTCATCGTGGTGATTCAATGATTTGGAATGATTTGGGATGGAGGAGGTCTCCTTCTTTCATAGGTCATAATTTTCCATCGAATGTTTATGCATGTTATCCCCATTAATTGATATATTCACATGTAAAAATCGGAATCAATGTTGTTTGATAATATATTATTCATCTCTTCTCATAATTTCAAATTTTTTAGCAATTTGTGTAGAGTTACTTCCATTTTTGACTGAGAAATAAGTGTCCTAGACATACTCTTCATGTTCCATGTTTCTAGTATTCAATTCATTAATGTCCTCGAAAGAGTTGATTCATGCATGGACGCCTTCATAATAATTATTAAGAAATTTCTTCCACATATCAACTCTAAATTTAATCTCATTTAGACCATACAATCAGGATATATGGACCAACCATAAAAAATAAATAAACATGTAAACATTCTGGAAGGCCCAACTATTGAACAAGGTTTGGGATTCCAAATGGTGGATTTTTTTTTGGGTAAAAATGAATAAAATGGATCACTAATTTATATAATAATAAAAATAAATAAATTTCCAAATTTTGAAAAGTATAGAAAAAATTGTGTCCAAAATATAGAAATAATTTAATCAATTTTAAGTTCAAAATAGTCTAATTTTTCCATTGGGCTCAAAATACCACAAAAATTATAAATACGAGAATTTCCCCTAAAATAACAGTTCTATGTGATTATAAACAACAAAATTTAACAGTAAATTAAATAAAATATTTTTTATATAAAATAACCACACACATAGACCATTCATTTACGAAAATATTAAATCTCAAAATATTGAATGATTTGTGAGGGAGAATCGCTCTTACTATTATAGGCCATAATTTCCATTCAAAATATTTCATGTGTGAGCCTCAATACAATACCAATTAACCCTTGTAATTATTCATTAGTGATGTTAATAAATATATTAGTTGTATTCCTTCTAAATTCATGAATATTGTGTCATTTTTAGAGAGATTTATTACTATTCTAGTTTTAAAATGTGATCTACCTAGATAAACTCTCCATATTTCATGTCTCTAGTTTCCTATAAATTATTTTCCATGAAAATGGATGATTCACATGTTTTCTCCTTCATGAATGTTTTTAATAAATTCCATTAATGACACCCCTCAAATTTATTGTGCATTTGGTTCTTCAATGGAATATATATGGTTTCACCATAAAAAATTTCCAAATCAATGAACAGTTTTGAAGGAAATACATGTGTGCTAGTTTTGGGCTTCCAGTGGGGGATTTTTCTTTGGATCCAAAATAGTAAAATGAATCCCATGATTTAGAGAATCTATAAATAATGAAATTATATATATGTAAAGGTATATTATATTTTATGTCCTAAATAATGAAAAAAATTTAAAAAAATTTATTTAAAATTGTCCATTTTTCCGATTGAGATCAAAATATCACTAAAATAGTAAATCTGAGAATTACCATTAAAATAACACAATTTTGGGATTAAAAAAATAAAAATACATTTTAGAATGATATAAAATTTTATTTATATAAAACATACCCACACATTAACTTTCATTTCCTAATGAATTAATTCACTAAAAGGAATTAAATAGGAACCTATGTTATCTATATTCAGATTTCAATGTCAGAAATTAAAAAAATATATCAATTTCAAATAAAATATTAAAATTAAACTTAAAATATCAAAAAAATTTATCAATTTAAAATGATAGAGCCAATAAATTCATTTTATTTTCCCCTTTTAAAAATGACGGAACGACTCCACTAATTAATTCAACCTCCTCAATTTATTATTATTAAACAAGAGAAATATTGATTTACCTCTCTTTTGATTCATTTATCTTATCATACATCATACAATTCAAGTAGAATAATTCTCATATCATTATAACATGCTAATTGTCCATAGTAATTTAAATGAACTACTTTCTCCAAACTATAAAGACAAAACACAGAAAATATCACGGGGTCTTGTAATCATAGTTCAATTGCATTTGATGATTCAAGATGGTAGGGATTCAAGGTAAAAATTAAAGTTAATGAGGATATTTATCTCTTAATTCATAAATATGGATATTTAAATTAAATGTTTAAGTAAATTATTCACTATTATTTATATAATCACCCAACATCCCTAAATGTATAATAAAATGATTATGATAAGTTTAATCATAATGATTGATTTGATCCATCTCATTAATATATTTGTTATTTTAATATTATTTCATTTCATAATGAATATTTCCATTTTATTAGAATTTTTTATTACAATGTAGCTCACATCCACCACATAAGTATTTATGATAGAAATAATAGGTCATGTAATAGTGATATTCTCTTTACCCAAATATCAACTTATTTTTCACATTTTTTTGTTCTTTTTAACAGTTTTATTTTTTTATATTCAAGAGGAGAACAATAATAGTGTATATGGAATGATTCCCAAAGAATTTAAAATTCCCAAAATCCGAACCCATGAACTTCTTATTTAAAATATTAATCATCCCTTTTACCATTATTTCCATCACCCAAACACTAAAACATTAATATATAAAGAAAATACTAAGAGTTATGTATGAATTGTAAAATTGGATTGAAACATGGATCATTGCTATAATAGTCATTCATGCTATCTAGAGATAAAGTAGTATTGATGTGATAATGATAAATTAAGGATATGATGTTTCACAAAAAAATGGATTAATCCTTTTAAATTTTATTTTGTATAATCATAGATTTCAGAATTTCAAATTCATATTCTAGAGTGTGGTGTTCGTAAAGATCAATCATGAAATATGATCACGATAAAATAATAAGTAATTGGTCAATAAGTATTGTTGAGAATATACATATGATTTGAGACAATCTCCATGAAATGATGAACAATAATAAATCAATTCTCCTGAATTTCATAAAATCAATTCATGAAAAATGGTTGAGAAATTTCATTTACATGAATCATTTAATTTCTTCAAATAATGAGTCCTCATTTTCATATCCATGATTCAGATTAATCATTCAAATTTAAATTTTACTAATTCATTTTAAAAATAATTATAATTTAACAAATATGTTCAAAATATTCCATATATACTCATATCTCCTAAACTATTCATGTAAAACATGAATTCAAGAGTGGGAATAAAATTATATCATTAAATCTCAAAACTATGTTGGGACCAGAAATTTTAAGAATTTAAAAGACTATCATTAAAATGTGAAATCCATTAACCATGTATCGTATTCCTTCTAACTCACTATATAAGGATACTATATTTTATTTTTGACCCTATAAAAGAGAATTTAAACAATTAAGTACATATATAATTTCATTAATGTAAAAAATGAATATGTTGGAGTAGTGATTCTTGTTGAACAAGTTTTTAAGATTAAAATTTAAATTTAGATTCTTATAAATCATATTATGATCCCCATCATGGGACCAGTGTTATTACATCCTTTTAAAGGAATTATAAACTGTTATCCAAAATGATTTGTTGGATGATAGTTCTTTTATTTGAACCAACAACATTGGGTTTTTCTAAGTTTTTATACATCCATATGGGTGAGGAAGTATCCAAGGATATAGTAAACTATATCCTCCCCATTAATAAGGATATTTAACATTCATGATAGGACTAGGGTGAAGTATGGGTCATCTTATTCCATGGGTGATACTTATAAAACCTCCCAATCTTCCAGTCATTAATTCACATAGGCTTGAGTACTTTTAATTTAAAAATTAGAAATAGAATGTAATTTTAATTAGATAGAATTTAGAAAATTAATGTTTTCAATTATAAATCCCCCTTGGAATATGAGAAGCCTATGTCAGGATTTCCTCCTTCTCAATTACTTGGATCTTGTTATGTGCCTCCACAAATGAATGTTCAATAAAATAATAGAGCTCAGTGTTTTCCTCTATTAGTGAAAGTACACATTCTTAATTATCAATTAAGGCATTGAAATTTAAATGATTTTCTAAATATAAAAACTATGAACAATATGTATTCATTCAAAATTCATATTGAGTATAATTGGAAAATAATGATTCACAGAAAGGTTTATCTCCATGAGTTGGTTCAGGTTCAATAAACTACTCATTGTTGAGTGCCTCTTTGAGTTTGATGGTGGTAATTGAAGGTAGGTAGTCGGAATCCCACACCTCATTTTTATCCTCAAGATGATGTATTTACTCACAAAAATCTGAAAAGGCCATTATCACATCCTTAATGGAATCCTCATGAGAGACAAATTGATCAACTTATGGTTCAAGATTAGGCTCATATTACTCTAATGGTGGGGGGACATATTCAATATTACAATTCATTTTCCTTTATTGAATTATCAACATCACTTCATGATCATTATAAAATATTTTAACTTTTTTTCTCCCTATACAAGAAATATTATCGGGGATCTTATATAAATGTTTTTCAAGTTATTGAGATGAAATCGACTTGTTATTCAAAAACATCATGATAAAACTCTACGAGTCACTCCTTGAATCCAGCTAGCTACATAGCCAATCCATCATACAACAATTTGTAGAGTGTCTACATGAGATATTGTATGGGTTCCTTGAATTCCTCATCTTAATATAAAATTTGTAGGATCACCGAATCATTCTAGTCCACAATGAAATTTCATATTCTACCAGCCAAGGTGCATCATCTACTAATTCTCACACATGAGAGTATTTGTTGTTCCATGAAAAGAGAAAATCATATTAACACAATATAGAAAATTTTATTGGATTCTAAATTTTTTATAAAAATCATTAAAATCTATCTAATTTGTAAAATAGAAAAACAGAAGTATACTTATTAGTGGATCCCCAATAACTGCACAAGTTTTTACGCATTCCTTTTGGTTAGTGTAGTCGAAATCAATTATATTTTACTTGGTGTAGGGCTATGGTGGATGTGAGTCCTGTCACCTGAGAATCCTTTCAATTTGTTCAATTAATTTTTCAAAATAACCTAATTAATATATTTTTGGTGTGTTTATTATTTTAAAATAATTAAATGAAATAATAAAATTTATACTAACGTGAATTTATGAACAGAATGAGTTATAAAAAATCACATGTTTATGTAGTTTTTTTTAAGGTTCAATTATTATTCTCATTTATGTGTTAGCTTTTATTTTGATAATCATATCATTGACCCTATTTTTTGAATTGATATAATTTTTTTGAAATTGAGGAATTTTTGTGATCCAAATAAATATTAATTTTAACTCATCCTATAATCAATGTGGATAACACATAATGGTCTTGGGTGTTCAATTTTTTAGGACCCAAATCAAACAATGTGGTTTTCTACCTTGATTTTCTCAACTCCAATGTGTGTATAACTAACCAATGGAGAGACTGATAATTGATTAAATAAATTTATTGAGATATATTGAGTTACATTTCATTATGGTCAGTAACCACATAACGGAAATTCTCTTCTCCCATACATGATACACAATTCAATCTACAAATATAAAAGTTAACGTTAAATAAAATTCATTAACACCATGACTTCCATCTGGGAAATGTGTTTGCATCTGCCTTTCATTTATGATAGTAATAGATAACAATGGTTGAAGTTAGAATAATAGAATAAAAAGGGAAATATGATAAAAGAAATAATAAATTAAAAGGAATTGTGGTGAGAGAATAAAAGGATAAATTAAAAATACAATGGGGATGAGAGAGTGTGGGAGAAAAAAAATAGAATAAATGAAATTAAATGAAATTATGTAAATATATGATATAACTATTTTTATGATAATTAATATAATAATAATATTTATTACTAATATTATAATATTTTATAAATGATTAATTATAAGAAATGGGGATGAAAGGAAATGAAAACATAATTTTAAAAAAATTTATTATAATATTAATTTTAATAAATAATAATAATAACTATAAAACTATTACTATTATAAGTATAAAAATAATAATTTAAAAGAATAAAATTCTAATAAGGTGAGGATAGATGGATTTGGGTGAAAACAAAATGCTTGATTAATTAATTTAAACTCAGTTAAAATTGAAATTATATTTTGAAATAAAACCAAAAAGATAAGAAAAAAATAAAATTTACAAGAAGGGAGTGGATGAAAATAATACAGTGATTGATCTCCCTTATTGGGGATCACTTCCTTGGTTGTGAGATAATAGTATGGAATTATTTTGGAATTAGGAGCTCTCCTCCTTTTAAATGTTGGAATTTCCCCTCAAAAGTTATCGAATGTCAGCCTCAATAAATTACTGATTCATGCATAGACTTCTTCCGGAATATTGTTCAATAATGTATTGTGCATCTTCCACCAAATTTTTGAATATTTGGTTATTTTTAGTGATATTAATGTTTGTTTTTGTGCATGATATTAATATTTATGAAAGGAGTCTCTATATTCCATGTCTCTTTTTTCCCATACATTACAGTAATTGATAATGATTGATTCACGTGACATCGCCCTCATGAATGATATTAGGAAATGTCAGATTCGTCTTAACCAAAACAATTCATCACACTTGGGAATTATAAATATTGGATTTATTCCCCAAAAAAATACCCATATCTAAGAATTTTTTGAAGGCCCAACTTGTGATAGGGTTTTTGGGTTTATAAATCGTGGTTTAGTTAGGGGTCTAAAAGAATGAAATGAATCCTATAAATTATAAAATCCTTAAATTATTCATGATTTTGATATGTATATAATATTTTATGTTCCAAATATAGAAGTAATTTAAAACCGTTAAAATTCATAATATGAAATTATCTGATTTATGTCAAAATGCCACTAAAATCATAAAACCTGATAATTTCCATTAATATAACACTTGTGTGGTATTATAATCACAGAAATTTAATGAACAATTATGGAAAATATATGTTTTTTCAAATACCCCAACCCCTAAATCGTGCTTATCCTCAAGCATATAATCTCAACAATTAATTTTAAATGGAACCAATGTTATAAATAACAAATTCAATGTAATGAAATCACTCAACTATAAATGTAAAATTAAATTTTCCAATTCAACATAAAATATCAATTCAATTTCTCATATTTTAAATAGTAAATGAATCCATGTATTATACTATTCCCCTTTAAAAATTGATGTTACTTCTCCTCGTACACATTCAATCTCCTCGATTAATTATAATTAAATAAGAAAAATAATGATTTACTTCACATTTCATTCATTTAACTCATCACTTATGAAAAAATTCATCTAGATTTGTGAAAATATCCAATGAAAATTCTTCTAATCTATATTCTTGTAAAGGAACTATGCTCTCCACTTTTTATATACAAAAACAACATATATCATGAGGGCTTGTAGTAAGTATTAAAATGTCTCTAAGGCTTCATGTTCGTTGGAATTTATGTTTAAAATTAATGCTCAAGAGGAGGGTTTATTGTATAAATAATAAATCATGATGCTCAAAGAATATTCCTAAATACATTCATATCTTCAATTTATTTCAACACCCAACAATCCCAAAAGTATAAAATAATGATTATGATATGTTTAATCAAAACTAATGATTTTACCCTCTCTTTAATATTATTTTATTTTAATAAAAATTTTCTTTTTGAAAAAATCATAGCATTATTTTATTTTATTTTGAAATTTCTTGATTATAATATATCCCACATCCAGAAGCTAACCACATATCATAAATATCATATTTATTATAATGGAGATTTATGGTTTACCAAAATCACAACATAATTTTCTCAATTTTTTGTATATTTTATTTTCATTTTTTAATATTCAATAGGAGAAAATAAATATAGTAAAATTAATTATTCCACATACATTTTAAACTAAATCAATAATCACCCCCACCCTTAATCATTATAATATAGTACAACTCATTTACGAAGGTCCCCTTCACCCACATAGTTCAATATAAAAATATCATGAAAATTCTAAGATTAATGTTGGAAAAGAATAATATACATAAAATATAGTTCATTCCTATAATGATAAGTAATAGTATATAAGGGTAATCAATGATTAATATAAATGAGTTACTTAAATTATATTTGGTCAATCAAAAGATTCCACAATCATTTTAAATTTCATTTTGTATAGTAAATGGTTTATGATATTAAATTTCAGGTAATATGTAGTGACATGTCCCATGATCAATAAAAAAATATGATCCATATAAAATAGTAATTGAATTGTTCATAAATACTATTTTTCATAGATTTATGATTTCGGAAAATCACTCAAGGAATGATTAAAAATAATAAGTCAATTCAAATTAATTTTAGAAAATATAATCATGAAACATTTTTTGGAAGATTAATTTACATGAATCAATTAATTCTTTTAAATCATGTGTCCTTATTTTTATATCCATTATTCTCACTAATCCAAAAATTTACATTTTTATCACTCAATTTTTTTAACATTGAAACATTAATCATTGAATCAAATAATTCCATAGAAAATAATTTCTCTGAGATTATTGAAGTAAAACAAGGCTTTATGTGTGGGATTGAAAATTTATCATTAAATCTATAAAAACATTTGGTGAAAAAAAAATTAATTGTTTTAAAAATAAATATTAAAGAGTGAGCACACTTTACAATGAATTTTATCTTTTGAACTTTAGTGGCTGAGGATCATTTCTTCAATCTATGACCATACAAAAGGAATTTTACAAAACTAAGAATAGAGAACATGATATTCTTGTTCAAGATGAATAATATTGGGTGGGGTTGTGTGATGAACTACATTTTAAGAGAAATATTAAAACCTATATTTAAAGAAACATGAAATTATAAATCATGGCATGATCCCCCCAGCTGGCTTGTAATTTTCACCGTCTCGAGAAGGTAATACCAACAGTTATCCAAAATCAGATAGTAGATGAAGATTCATTGATTTTAACTGCCAAATGTGGCTTTTACCATATATTGATTCATCCTTATGAGTGAGGAATGATACATGAATAGAGTACACCATATCATCAACATCACGGTGGGGTATAGAATAATTGGATGGGGTAGGATGATGTAGGGATTATCCTCATCCTTAGATATTACTTCTGAATCCACCTCCTCTTCCCATGATGGATTCACATTGTCTTTAAGACATGTACAATCAAATGTTTGGATATAGTATAATATATATTTGATAGAATTAAAACATAAAGAATGGAAATTTGAAATACCCGTTTAGTAAGAGAATCCTCTCTATCGATTTTCTCAGGATCAACCACTTTTATCTCTTCGTTGGAATCCCAAATAGAATGATCAATAAAGCAATGTATCTTGATGGGTTCGACATTAGGTGTATGCCTATTTTATTGATTCACATCTAAGGAGTGGAAAATATTGTATGAATCTAAAAATTAGAAACAAAATGGATGGATTCACAATTTAGATTGAATAAAAATGGTAAAGAAATGTTTAATGATTGGTTTATGTCCCTTGGTAGGTTGAGGTTTAATCAATAACTCTGTGGTGAGTGTAACTTGGTGTATGATGGTGGGAAGGTAAGGTAGGTATTCATGATCCTAAATCTATATTTTGGCCTCAGGTTCTTCAATTTCTACAGAAAAATCAATAAATACCATTGTTATATACATGTTAACATCCTTAGCTGGGAAAAGTTGGTCGCCTTCTGGTTTAGGATCAGGATCATATTCCACTAATGGTTCTTATACATATATAATTTTCTAATCCATTTTTCCATATTAAATTTTTTCCATCCCTTCAAACCCAAGAAAATGGTATTTGATAATGATTTATACTCATTCTCATGGAAACATCTTTTTGTACATCTTTAAATATTTTTTTGGAGAATTATGGGAGTACACTCATAATATCTCATCACTTATTAATAAAACTTTGGTAAGTACTCCCAGAATTCAGTTACCTCTCTAGACAATCCTTAGAACCCAATCTGGACGATGGACTTCTTCATATCCTATATGAGGTCCTCCAATTCCAAAGCCATTATAAATTTGAATTTTTTCTCCCCTAATCTATCTAGCCTATAATGAAACACTATATTATACATACTATGGTGATTCATCTCCTGGTTCTCACACTTAATAGTATTTTCTATTTTGAAAAATAAATAAATTCTCACAATGCAACATCAAGATTTTTTTTAATATTTTAATAATTTTTATAAGGTGAAATAAAATATATGTTAAATGTGAAATATAATCAAATAAGTTAAATTCTATTTTTCTTCCTAGAAATAGTTCCAGTTTTTATGAATTCCTATCATAGGGTATTGTTAAAAGAAATTATAGTGTTCCATATAATACGTAGTGGAAAATCATGGATCTCTTACATGATGATTATTCCAGTTTTTGTACATACATTATATAAATCACCAAAACTTTATCTTTTTCGTGTTTTGATTATTTTAAATTAATTATAAGATATATAAGAATTTATACAGACATTTAGATCTAAATAGAATGATTAAAGAATAATGATCTTTGATTGGGGGTTTGGATTAAGGTTAAATCATTAATCAATATGATGTTTTTAATTTCTTTTTGATAATCCAAAAAAGAAATTTTATTTTTGAATTAATCATATTTATTTAGAAATTTAGAAATTATTGAGATCCTAGGTATTCTTAATTCAACCAACTCCTATAATCAAGTTTGACTAAATTACATAGTCAAGGGTGTTCCATATTCTAGGACTATGTAAGATTGATCATGATTGATCTATTGGTTAGTTGACCTATAATATGTGAATAAATAACTAAAAATTTTGTGAGCCGTGATTAAATAAAAGAATACATCTAGATTGAGTTTCATTTCATTAGGGGTAGCAAACACAACATGAACATTCACCTCACCAATGAATTCTACTCAATTTTATCTAAAAAATTAAAATTAAACATTAATGTAATTTCATGAACAATATGACCACCCTCTAGGAAAAGCCTGAGGGTTAGCCTCTCTTTTCCAGGTGTGAGAAATCACAGTTGTGGGACTGAGAAGAAGAGAAGAAAAATATAAATAAAATAAAAGGAAGAATAATTTAAAAACGATTGGGGTGAGGGAATAAATGAATAAAATAAAAATAGAATTGGGATGAGAGAGATAGGGAGGGAGAGTAAAATAAAATAAAATAAATGAAATGAAATGAAATTAAATGTATATAGAAAATAAAATATTTAAAAATAAAAATAAAAATAATTATTATTATCATTATTTTATTTAAAATAATATTTTTGGAAAAGGATAGAAGAAAGAAAATGTGAAAATAATTTTCAAATACAAAAACTATAATAATTATGTATATAAATAATATTTATAATAAAATTATTATTATAATTATTATTACAGTAATAATTTTAAAGAATAAAATTATAAGAAGGATAGGTTATATGGATTTGGGTAGATACTTAATGCATTAATTGTTCATTTTCAACTCAAAGAAAATTTCAATTAAATTTTGAAATAAGAAGAACAAAACAAAATTAAAAAAAAGTATTCATTTGGAGAAAATTATGCAATGGATAGCCTCCCTTGGTTGAGGTATCCTCCGTGATGGTGATCTTTTGATATAGAAAGATTTTGGAATGAGGGGCCCTCCACCTTTCATAGGTGGGGATTTTTATTTGAGATATGCCACATGTTAGCACCATTAAATGAACAATTAAAGCACTTATTCCTTAAATATGTTTAAAAATATATTACGCATCTCAGGTACCAATTTTATAATTATTGGACATGTATATAATGGGTTTTGTAAATTTTTTTAAGAATGTTATCTTCCCAGACAGACTACCCATATTCCATGGCTCTATAATCCATTTTATTAATGTCATTGAAAAAGTCAGATTCATGTGTTGTTGCCTTAATGAATGTTGTTAAAAAATTTATTTCGAATCTATAATCCAATTATCAGTGCATTTCCATGGTCCAATCTTTATATATGGTCCCTCCATAGAAAATATTCAGACTTGTGAACAATTTTGTAGGCCCAAATAGTTATTTGGTTTTTGTCTTCCAAAATGTGGATTTACCTTTCATTTCAGAAGAATCAAATGAATCCTATGATGTATTGAATCCCAAATACAATAAAAGTAAATATTTGGATATGTATATAATATTTTATACCCTAAATAATGATATAATTTAAAACTGTTAAAATTCAAAATAATCTATTTTTCCCATTGAACATAAAATACCACTTAAACTAGAAAATGTAAAAAAAATAATTAAAATTACACATTTATTTGATTAAAAATATTTAAATTAAACAAAAAAATGTGAAAATTATTTTGTATGTCATATACCTCCATTTATAAATTAGCCTTTACCTCAAGCATATGATATAAATAAAGAATTTTGGTGGACCCAAATGTTAACAATATTCAAATTTCAATGTAATAAAATTAAGAAATTATCAATGTGGAATAAAATTTTAAAATTAAACCAAAAAATATCCATTCAATTGATCATTTTTCAGTGAAACAACATATCCATATAATTTAATTTTTTTCCTTTCATAAATGATTCAACTTCTTCTCTCATTGATTGAAGCTCCCCAATTCATTATTATTAAAAATGAAAAATCCTGATGTACCATAATTTTTATTATTTTATCTCATAACACATGTTAAAATTAAATTAAAATTGTGATCATATCATTAGAACATTTAATTTATCCATATCATTTCAATGGGAGTA
This sequence comes from Viscum album, assembly GCA_963277665.1. Lineage (NCBI taxonomy): Eukaryota > Viridiplantae > Streptophyta > Magnoliopsida > Santalales > Viscaceae > Viscum > Viscum album. The sequence continues at coordinate 70,243,146 of OY728128.1, forward strand.
GTTTGAAAACTTATAAAGAAAAAATTAAAATAATATCATGAGGGATTGTAATTAAGGATCAAATTTATTTGAGGCTTTAGGTTGGTAGGATATGATAATAAAAATTAAATCTCAAGGAGGATGATTATATCATTGAACACAATAAATGATATTAAACGTAATATATTAACTAAATTCGTCCCATAAATATATATAATCTCCCAAAATACCCAAAATTTTAATATAATGACTATGATCAGTTTCAGAGTAATTGTTTTTTCCCACTTTTTAATATTTTTATTTTTTATTTTTTATAATTTTTTAATTTTCAAAGGAAACATTAAATTTTTTATAAGGTTATGATTATAATATACCTTAAATCTACCACATAATCACTTAAGATGAAAATACAAGGTCTAGTAATATTGATTATTGGTTTAAACAAATCAAAACATTTTTTCACTATTTGTTTCTTTTTTATATTTAAATATTTTTATATTCAAGAAGGGTAAAAATATGGTAAAATGAATGGTTAATCAACCTTTTAAAATTAACAAAATAAGAACCCCCACATTATTCCTTACAGTGTGAATCATCCCATCTTCCATAATTATTTTCACCCCCACACATAAACATTAAAATAACATGAAAATAATAAGAGTATGGTTGAAATAGATAAATTGGATTGAATCATGGGTCATTACGATAAATGGAATTCATGGTCTTGAGAGATAAAGAAATATTAATTCAAATGTGTTAATTTATATATTAATGGTAGTCAAAACGTTCCTCAATAATTTAAAATATGATTTTGAATAGTCATACCTTTGAAAAGAACATATTTTTGTTCTAGGAGGTGGAATGTCCCATGGTCACTGAAGAAATATGATCAAGTAAAAATTGTATGTAATTGGTATAGACAATTTATCAGGAATATAAATATCAGTTCAGATAATAAAACATTCATGATTACCAATAATTAATCAATTTACAAGAATTTCATAAAAAATAAATCATAATTTTTTTTGGTAAATTTAATTTAAAAATATCAATTAATTATTTCAAATCAAAAGTCCTAATTTTGATATCCAAGATTCTATTTAATTATCACATTTTATAATTTTCTCAATAAATTTCATTGATATTGAAATATATGAAATGGAATAGTAGGATTACATAGAAACTATTTCCTACTAGAGCTATTGGAAAAAATGTAAGCACAAATGGTTTTGGAAGCCGTTGGTTGATTTTGAAAGGGGATGGACATATCCCAATGGTTAGTGGAAAACTGTTGGAATACGTAAATATAAAAATATGTTACAGTGGGCGTTTGAACCCACCTCCTTCACATTATATATCAATATATTTACCATTATCCTAAAATTTCCATTGCCTATAAATTTGGATATATATAAATATATATTCATATATAATTTATATATTAATTTATTTAATGATATTTAGAAAAATAGTTCTTAAAAAATAAGGGTACATATCCCAATGGTTCTCAAAGCCATTGGGATAGGTACCCACCCTTTCCCAACGGTTTTCTGAAACTATTGGGAAAAGAGTATTCAATGTGGGATATCATACCCTTTCCCAATGGTTTTCCAAAAATCATTTGGAAATGTTGATTAAACAATGGATTTCCAAATGGTTTTTGAAATACTTTTGGAAATCCTTACCCTTTACCAAGGTTTTTCCATGACTATAGGAAAATTGGTCTCAAATAGGTATTTCCGAATGGTTTTGGAAAACCATTGGAAAGGGTATGTCCTTCCCAACAGGTTTCCAAAAACATTGGTAAATTTTTTATCAATATGGAATATCCCATCAGTTTTGGAAAACCCTTAGTAAGTCCATACCATTTCCCAATACTTTTCCAAAACCATTGTGATAAGTGTTCTCCATGTTGAATATCCCAATAGTTTTAGAATACCATTTGGAAAATGGACCTATAATAATGGTTTTTACAAACCCTTGTTATTAATGTCTTGGTAAAGGTATGATTTCTCGTAGTGTACACTAGTAAATTAAAACATTAATTCATGTGTGGGACTGATGTTTTATTAGTAATGCTCAAAAAAAAATTTAGACAAAAAATTTAAGGAATTTAAAAGATAATCATTAAAAATTTAAAACCCTTACACATTAATCATAGTCATTACTCTTCTTTATATGAGGCTTTCTTATTCCATTTATGTCCATATGAATGGAATTTTAACAATTAGTCAAATAGATCATGTCATTAATGTCAAGAAGGACTAGGATGGAGTTGGGCTACATGATGAACACCACATTAAGACTGAGATTGAAATATAAATATTAGGAAACCATGGAAATATATAAATTAGAATGATCCCCCAGTAAGGCCTTGAATTTTTACAACCTCCAGAGTGTAGTAAAAAGTATTACCAAATATAAAATGGTGTATGAAGATTCTTTTATTTGAACAACCACATATAGATTTTCCAAGATTGTGGTTCATCCTTTTGGGTTAGGAATGATCCAAGGATATATAACATCAGATCCTCCCCCACCATAATAGGATATAGATTTCAAGGTGGGGTTATACTGAATTACGGAGCATCCACGTCCAAAGTTTCTAATTTTGAAACCTTATTCTCTTTCAGTGAATGATTCATATAGGATTAATGACTGTTAATTTAAAAATATGTATAAGAATGTATTTTTAATTGGATATAATTTAAATGTGATGAATATAAATAAGAAATCCCTTATTCATAATCAGTAGCCTCTATATAGATTTCATCAAGCTCCACCACTACTATCATTAATAGTACTCTTGAAATTAATGTTCAAAAAATATCGGATCTCTATGTGTTCCTCCATTGGTGTAGATCTATTTTTTTTATTCATCGTTAAGGCATACAAAATATTGTTTGAGTCTAAAAATTCATAATATTTGGAAGTGATGCACAATTAATTTTGAATCAAATTGATAAATAATGAGTAAAATAAGGTCCCATCTCCTGAATTTGTTTATGGTTCAATCAATGCCTCTGTAGAGAGTTATTTAAAGAGTCTGATGGTGGAATGTGAATTTAGGTAATCAAGATCCTCCTCCTCTAGCTTTTCCTCATGTTTATTAATCACCAGATGAAAAATCATTAATGACCGTTATCACTTCCTTCTTGTATTGATTAGGTGAGTCATGTGGACCATCTACTGGTTTAGGTTCATGCTCATATTGATCTGATGGTTCCATGAAATATGTAGTTATCTAATCCATTTTACTTTATATATCATTCTCTATCTCCTCATGCTAATGAATATTATATTTGATCTTATATTGATTCACTTCATCCATGAAATAATCGGGTGGAACTTCTTCAAATTTTTTGGGAGGAATCTAGTAGCACTATTCTTGTGTCTCAGCTACATATTGAAAAAACTATGAGTCTTATTCCAAAAAATGAGAAAGCTATCTCTGTAATGCTTTATCCAATGGATTATTGATATTATTCAAGTGATAATTCAGGGGGCCCATTAACTCCCCCAATTTATAAATTTCCCTTTGTATTACTGAAATCTATATAGCCAATAATGAAATACCATCTTATAAAAACTAGTGTTCTTTTACTACTAGTTCTCAGAACATATATTATTTCATATTCCATGAATTGAAAAAAAACTAATATGAAAACATAAATATTTTGTTTAATTTTTATGAAAATATAATATATATATATATAATATTAGATATAGAAAAATATAATTAAACATATGATTGGATCCCGAAAGACGATAATTGTTTTGGCACATGAATGTCCCTGGTCATGGAAAACAATAATTATATTTTATTGACTATATCACAATGGCCAACCAGGATCGTCTCAGCTGGAGAGCCTTTTAGTTTGTTCACATACTTTACCAAAATCATCAAAACTATCCCTTTTTGGCATTTTTAATATTTCAAAATAGTGACATCCAATATGTGAATATAAAATAACATGTAGTTCTCTACATAATTAGTTAAGAAGAAATTAATTGGTTTCGGGGTTTTGTATAAGGTTCAATAATTATTCTACATTATATATTGGATTTCAGTTTTACAATACAAGCATGAAATATCTTTTTTTTAATTTCTATTCAATATTTAGAAATATAGAAATTTTTTACATCCAATGAAATCTTAATTCCACCTTCCCCGATAATCAAGGATGATAGAACACCTAACACTTGTGAGTTTAATATTCCAAACCCCATCTATATTTAGGTTTATTCATTCATCGGTTATCTCTACTCCACCTATGAAGTTGTAACCATGAGAGAGAGGAAGAAGTGATAAAATTAAATAATAATGAAATATTGAGTTGAATGTCATCTGGTGAAGTCACAAAATCTAGGACATTCACGACACCCATCCATAATACTATTGTTATATCCACAAACATAAAATTAAACATTAATGAATCATTATGAACACATTAACCTTTTTCAAGGGTAAGACCTGGGGTAACCCTCTCATTTCTAATTGTAAAAGATCAAAATGGTGGAAGTGGGAAGAAGAGAAGAAAATTGGAAATATAAGAAAAGGAATATTAATTTAAAAATATTTGGGATGAGAGAATAAAAAATTACAAATAGGATGATGTTGAAGGACAAAGAGAGTAATATATTATAGATGAAATAAAACTAAATTAAAACAAATTTGTATAGAAAATAAAGAATGTTAATATAATAATAATAATTTTATTATTATAATTTTTATTATAATATTTATATTTATGATATATTTTTTAAAAAAATTATAGGATAAAGAAAATGAGAAAATAATTTTCAAAAAGGAATATTATATTAATAATTTTAATAAATAATAATGGTACTAATAAAATTGTTCTTATTATTATTATACTAATATTTTAAATGAATATAACAATAAGCAGATGATTGAGGGATTTTGGTGAACAAATATGCATGAATTGTTTAACTAAAACCCAATTAAAATTTTTATGACTTGTTGAAATTAATAAAAAATAAAACAAAATAGAAAAATAAAATAAATAAGAAATAAGGGGTAGAAACGAATGTTGTTGCCGACCTCCCTAAGTGGAGATATCCTCCTTAGTGGTGATCTGATGTTAGGGAATGATTTTGGAAAGTGATATATCCACCTAAAATAGTCAATAATTTCCCTTCAATAGATTATGTTTGTAATACCCAAGAAATAATAGATTCTCCTATGGACTTGTTAATGAAATATGTTAAAAATGATCTTTTTCTCTCCCCTATATTGATCAGTGTATTTGGTATTATTATTGAGAGTTATGTCTGTTTTAGTCTATGAATTTAAACATTTTATAATGACTCTCCATATTCAATGTCTCTAATTTCCCATGCATTCATGGCCATGAAAATGGTTGATCCGTACATTTCCACCTTCGTTAATGTTATTAAGAAAAGTATTTCATGTCTCATCTCCAAATTTATGTTCATTTGGGTCGTATAGAATGTGATATTGTCCCAGTGTAAAAAATCACCAAATTTATTAACAATTTTTACGGCCCACATTGTGTGCTAGTTTTGGGCATCATAATGATGGATTTAAATTTATATACAGATTACTAAAATGAATCCCATGATGTATATAATACTAAAAGGAATTAAATTCATGATTTGTATAAGAATTTAATATTTAAGGTATAAATACCTAAATTAATTAAAAAAATTGTTCAAAATAGGCTATTTATTAACTAAGGTTAAAATAATACTAAAGTAATCAATTAAGAGAAGTTCTCACAAGATAATACTTTTTTGGGATTAAAAACACTACAATTTAATGTAAAATTATAGATAACATTTGTTTTATCATAGACCTACCATTGAATGAAATTATAACATTATGTATTTTATGGATCATTTATTAAATCACATTTAATTATCACAATATGATGATATTTTTTACAATAATTAATACCAACACTGTTTTGTAATGTGTAATTTTACAATACGCTAATAAATCATGTGTTTGGATGAATCAAAACATCAGTACTTTTATTCAGATAGGTTTTTTATGTGATTAAAATTGTATTAATCTTCCACTATGTATTCATTTATTTATCTTGTCTATTAATTATATCTTAATATGTTCAAGTAATATAATTAGTTACGTAGATAATGAAATGAAAATGTTAGACTTTATCTTATGATATTCAGAGAGACAACTATCTAGGAATTAAATTATTAAATGGAATATTATTTTGAAGAATATTTATTTATAGAATATGTTGAATAAATTTTAATTTTATAATAGTTTCACATTATCTTTTTCCAGTGAATTAACCTATGATACACTAAATGATAATTATCTTACCAATACATAATTCATTATCTCACTGAAATGTTATCCAATAATGAATAGTTGGTTCAACTGATATCCTATGAATATTAGATAATAAATATTATCATGATTATATTTAATGTATTTGTGATAAGTCATTTCAAACCTATTGAGTACAATAAAATTATATTATCTATTCATGTAATGATCAGACGACACAAGAATTACCTTGTACATCAGATTTCAGATAACGAGAAGATATCTAACATTATTGTCGAAAAATGAATTCGAGATTTGAAAAAAAAATATATATATTCTTATTTCATATCTTATTAGGATTTCTACACAGATCATTTTACAATTAATATTATCCGTTTCTTATGTTAAAAATAACATATACAATGAACAATTTGAAACTACACAAAAATAAATGTATTTTTTGGGGAATAAATAATGTGAAGAAAATGATATAAAGATTCCCCTATATAACATCAGAGATAAATTAATATTGAAAATTGGAACATCATGTACTAATATTTAATTTTTCATTAATTTAACTAAAGGTCATCCCGATCTATGCTTGATGTTTTTCTTCTATTTGGATGAATTTTCATCAATTGTTTTTTGGTTTCTACAATTATGCTATATAATCATTTCTAAAATAATTAATCTCATTATTTTTAATTTTCACTTACTTCCAGAGTGTGTAAGACCATTGTTAAGTATTTTTAAGGTAGATCATAGTTAAAAGTTCATGTAAAATTTCATTAAGTGAGAGATTCTTATTCTCTTATGGGAGCCCCTAGTAAAAGTGTAGTTTAGTAAACGTCACCAATCATGAAGAGTAGAGCATTGGTGGAGTGCACTAGAGGATTTATTTTCCCTAAAACACTATAAACCTATGTGTTCAATTTCCTTTCTCAATGTTTTAAATTGTCTATAGAATATAATAATGTGATATAAAATTCAATGTGTATACTTTTTTGTTGGTTTTGTGAATTTCAGTGAATCTTTTATCAACTAAAAAAACACCATTAATTTATTCAGTTAGTCTTTATTTTAAAAAACTCCATTATTTGAGTATGTGAATTTTTAGTTCACAAATTTAAAAATTTTAAATACAATTATCTATCATCAAATGGTCTGTATGGATAATAAAAGAGAAGGTATTCCAATAGACATATATTCATACTTCCATAGTCACAATTATGACTACTAGAAATTGTGCATGATAATTTATCTACATATTATTGCGAGTTTAGATTATAAGAATAAGAATATGAATCAATGCATCAATAGGCCAACAAGTTAATTAGGGATGAAACAAATGATGAACATATTTACTACACTTCATAGCTTGAAATTAATTCTAAAATAGAGGATTAATCAATAAAAAACAAAATGAAACGTTCACCATGTTAAAAATCTAGTTTTAAATACAAAAAAGGAAAAATAAAATTCTTCTCAATTACTATTAAAAATAATTGGTGATGAATAAAATATGAATAATATGATTTTATAACTGAAATATTTGATGGAAAAGTCTCTTATTTTGAATGATGAACAAGGGAAATAAATTCAAAATATATAGAAAGAAGATAAAATTTATAAATATTTTGCATGGGAGTCTATTAAAGGAGAAGCCTATTTAAACAAAATTCATATTCATAATCATCCCAGAATTTGTATAATTAAAGTAGTTTTTCAATTCTAATATTTATCAAAAAAATGATATGTTTTCCTAAAAATATAATCATGCCTTGTTACCAAAATTTTTAATATCTAACATTTCGGAATCCAAATGAATTTTTGTAAAAAATATAATTTTTATTTTATTTTCCACTATTGGAAACTAGACTTATGAAAAGAAATGTAATATAGGTCAAGAAATATTTGGAGTTCATGAAATATGAGTGTATATTACACCAATTATCATTTTTAATCAAAATTATGTGGATGATATTCCATAGTTAGAGACTATCAAAAAGAAAAATTTATTTGAATTGGATCAATTTAAAATTGAAAATAAATCCTTATAACAAATTTACATTACATTGATGTCTTGAAGAACAACATGATATGTATTTCTCATCTTTTTATGATCGATAATCTATTTATAATTTAAATAATTTATTCATTGTAATTAATTATCATTTTTCATGTTTAAAGAACCCACAATAGACATTGTTTACCGATTATATCCTAACACATTGTGTAGAGAGAAGGTAAATATTTTAAATAATAAATTTGATGAATCATGTATTTGTTATAGAAATCATGGAAAAAATATACATTCCTTGAGAAATGTTTCTAAAAACAATTTGAATTCTGACATGCATGATCTTATATTGGATAAAATGAAACTATGTGAGTTATAATAAATTGAAATGATGATTAAGTCATCATCAAAATTGATTTAATAAGTTTAAACTTATATTCATTTTGAACATATACAAATGGATTTTTTGGACCCAATTGAACTAAAATACTTTATGGTATGTTGTTTTTTATATATTAGTTTGTGATTTTTCTAGATTTAGATGTATCTAATTTTCCAAACAAAAAAAATTGTATCCTATTCCATTTTTATTTATTTCTAAAAAACATGTGAAAATAAAATTATTTCCAAATCATTTAATCAAGAAGTGTTCATTGAGGAGATTTTGAGATTCATGAATTTAATTATTACATGTTTAATAAAGGAATTAAAAATACATCTTGCAACACCTCGAAAACCTGAAAAAAATGTTGTTCCATAAAGGAGAAATAGGAATTCAAAATATATATCTTGGACTATGTTATGTTAATATAACATGACCACAAATCATTGTTCTGAAATGTTAACAAATCAAGTTATATTATTAATAGAGTGCAGATATGGCCTATTTTAAATTAAACACCTTATGAGTTGTGGATTGATGGAAATCACAAGGAATGATACTTCCATGTATTTGGAAGAATGGTTTATATATTCAACACAATGAATAATATTTTAAAATTAAATACAGAGTCGGATAAAGGTATCATCCTAGGTTACTCTAATAATTTATAATCTTATAGAGTTTAAAATAAATGGTCGGGGATTGTTGTCGTGTTAACTCATCATAAATATGATGAACATGATCCTTTTGGTCAAAAAATGATTTAGATTGATGACCAAAATGACTGATTAGAACATATTACATATAAAAAATTGATTCATAAAAACATGTATAATGATTCTGACTTTGATTACTTTAAAAAAAAGCCAATTGTAGAAGACACTAGAGAACTAGATAAAATGTTTCCAAGGACACCCAGAAACCTTCAACAACGTCCTTTAGAATACACTATTAGATACCTAGATTAAAGAGTAATATCTAAAATAAATGTTGAAATATAGTGTAATTACATGACTTTATATCTCAATTTGAACATAAATCTATAGAATAATTCTTATTAGATGAATGTTTTTTAGCAATGTAAATTATTGAAAAATTAATTCAAAAAATCTTATTATATGAATTAGTTGAAATACCCATGAGCTATCCTATTATTTGGACAAACATGTTTTTATATATAAGAATGATTTCCATGGTTTAATAACACAAATAAAGAGATATTGGTTTTATAATGGTATAATCTAGAATAGGTAATATATTATTTGTAAAAATTTCTCTATTAGCAATATTAGAAGTTAATAAAATGGTTCTAGAATATAAATCTTTTATGAATATCAAATTAAATCATAGGATGTTAAATCATCCTATTAATTTTTTTATTGTATAATTTTTACATAGAAGAACTTCCTGTTTTGGAATATCCACATTTTCATGATTGATTATCTAAACAGATTGACGCACTATATGGAAATAAACAATCTCCAAAGGCGGGGTGGGGTATATTATTTTCTATTCATCCATTGAATGGTATTACAGTGGTAAAAATAGATCCTGCTCTATTTAAGTTATCTTGTTATTCTGATATTTTGATAGTAAAAATATATTTAGATGATACTATTTTTGGATCAAAGAATAAAAAACATTGCTATCATTTTTCCAAACATTTTAAAAATTAATTTGAAATTATCATGATGGGAGAACTAAACTATTTTATAGGATTTCATATTTACCAAAAGGATTTTAGAGTTATTTCAAATCAAAGAAACTACATATTTGAATTAATTAACAAGTTTGAACTTTATAATAGTTTTAATTAAAAAAAACCTATCAGTTCCAATATCAATTTTTCATTAGATAAAATTGAAAACTAGTTGATAATAATTTTTATAGTGGGATCATTGGAATTCTGTGATTCATTACTATGATTATAATAAACATTACATTTTATATATGACTCTCTGAATGGTTTGATTCTAAAAAAAATTAATTTCATTTAAATTATGATTAAATAAATTTAATATATTTAAAATGAACCATAACACATTCACATTTTTTTAAAAACCATTATATTTTTATTCAATTTCATTATCTGATATTGATTTTTCTGAATGTAGATTTGATTGGAAATGTGCCTTAGGACCCTGTAATTTGTTGGGTAAATCTCTTATGTCTTAGTAATGTAAAAATATCAATCTATAACACTATTGACTACTGGTGATAAATATACATTCACGGGATGATAGAGTTCATAGGTTTTGTGGATGAAACACATAATATGGATTTTTGATTTTATTTTAATTGTGATCCAATCAGCTATTATTATTGTATTTCTATTAAAATATGAATGAATCCAATAAACTATTCAAGAACAAATAATATCTACTTATGAAATAATTTCATATGGTATGATTCCAAAAAGGTTATATCCATTTATATTTTTTTTCATAGAATTTTTTCCAGATATTTTTACTACAATCTATCTGTTCATAGATTTTATTTTATTTAATCAATGTTAAGTATGATTAATTTTTTATGTCATATTATATATATATATATATCTATATTATATAGTGAAAAAATCATTCAATATTTTTAAATATTTCAATGTGAATCAATTTCGAGTAATGGTCACATCCCATAGTCTATGTCACCTATATTTAGTAATATTTACTTTGAAATTATTGTGAAAGTCCACATTTATCATGATAAAAAAAGTTGATATTGAGTTTTAAATATACATGGGAAATAAATCACCACCCCTTTGAACACATATTTCTTTTCAGTTGAACCTTAATTACCCTATCCATCTCGACATTAAAAATCATAGACCATCTTTTAATGGAAAAATCCAATCACTACAAGAAAACCGCCGCTAAACAGCAAAAATATTTTTTTTTTATTTTTTTTATTTTATTCGATGATTAGAGGCGGTTTTTTAAAAAACCATCGTGAAATGAAATGAAATAATAAAAAAACATGAAAAACCTCAAAATCACTAAAACGACCATAACTTATGATCTGAGCATCCGTTGAAGTGCCACGACCAGTCAAATCAAAGCTCATGAAGAGATCTAGAGGCACATATAATCAAAACCATGAGACGGTTTAAGGTGCAGATGATATTAGAGTTATAATAAAGTTGAAAAAAGTTCTCCAACTTCAAACGGCTATAACTTTCACTCCGGGTGTCCGTTTGGGCTCTACCACATATCAAATCGAAGCCAGCGAAAGGAGGTGTGCACCAAATCGAAACAAGCTAGTTTCTTTCGTGTTTTTCAACCCCCAATACCCCTCCGAAGGCATCCAAAACCTCGTTTCCGTCACCGGTGTCCTGTCAAACATGTCTTCAAATGGACCTAACATTCGATCCACGTGTCAGTTTGGCCTCCTCCACCTGCCAGATCATAGCTTGTTCCATGAGCTTCTGTTTTACTGGTCGCGGCGCCCACATGCACTCCTAGATCATATGTTATGGCCTTTTTTGTGGGTATCAGGTTTGTTATGTTTTTCAATGCCTCGTTTCTAGCACCCGTTCCCCGTCTGCTTTTTTTTAAATGGTCATAACTTCCGATCTATCAGTCTATTCGGACAATTTCACCTTTCAGGTCAAAGATTGTTTCAGGATCTTTGATTTGACAGGTCGCGGATCTAAAACGGACTCTCGGATCATAAGTTATCTCTGTTAATGTGAGTCCAAAATTTTTTTCTCTTTATGACCGTTTTGACGGGTTTTAACGGTAGCTCCATTTTATTACTGTTTATTTGGGTTTCCCTGACTTGTTATCTTTATCAATGGTTTTTTGTGGGTTATTATGATGATTGTGTTGAATTTTTAAGGAGTTTTCCAGAGTTTTCACGAGTTTTCATGCGTTCTCATTCTTTCTAATGCCTCATTCTTCATATGCTTCTCCATCCTTTTTCATGCGTTTTCATGATTTTTCATCCCTTATCACGTCTTTTCATACTTTTTCATGTGTTTCCCTTATTATTTGTTATTTATTATTTATAATATACTTTAATTTATTTATTATCTATTAATTATAACTGGTTATTTATTATTTATTCTTTATTCTTTATTCTTTATTCTTTATATTTATTAATTATTTATGTATCTTTATTATTTATTATTTATTATTTATATTTATTTATTAGTTATTAGTTATTATTTATTATTTATTATTTATTATTTATATTTTTTTATCATTTATATTTATTTATTATTTATTACTTATTATTTATATTTATTTATTATTTATTATTTATATTTATTTATTATTTATTATATATATATTTATTATTTAATATTTAATATTTAATATTTAATATTTAATATTTAATATTTATTATTTATTATTTATTATTTATTATCTATATTTATTTATTATTTATTATTTATTATTTATTATTTATTATTTATTATTTATTATTTATTATTTATTATTTATATTTATTTATTAGTTATTATTTATTAGTTATTATTTATTATTTATTATTTATTATTTATTATTTATATGTATTTATTATTTATTATTTATTATTTATATTTATTTATTATTTATTATTTATGTTTATTTATTATTTATTATTTATATTTAATTATTATTTATTATTTATTATTTATTTTTTATTTTTTATTTTTATTTTTTATTTTTTATTTTTTATTTTAATTTGTTATTATTATTTATTTATTTAATATTTATTACTTATTATTTATTATTTATTATTTATTATTTATTATTAATTATTCATTATTGATTTTTGATTTTTGATTTTTGATTATTTATTATTTAATATTTATATCTATTATTTATTATTTATTATTTATTATTTATTATTTATTATTTATATCTACTACGTATTTATTATTTATTATTTATTATTTATTATTTATTATTTATTATTCATTAATCATTATTTTTTATTTTTATTTATAATTTATAATTTATAATTTATAATTTATAATTTACCTTTATTTATTATTTCTTATTTATTATTTAATATTTAATATTTATATTTATTTATTATTTATTTGTATTTATTATTTATTATTTATTCATTATTTATTATTTTTATTTATTTATTTTTTATTATTTATTATTTATATTTATATTTATTTATTATTTATTATTTATTATTTATATTTATTTATTATTTATATTTATTATTTATATTTATTTATTTGATATTTAATATTTAATATTTAATATTTAATATTTAATATTTATTATTTATTATTTATTATTTATTATTTATTATTTATTATTTATTATTTATTATTTATTATTTATTATTTATTATTTATTGTTTATATATATATTTATTATTTATTATTTATTATTTATATCTATTATGTATTTATTATTTATTATTTATTATATATTATATATTATTTATTATTTATTATTTATTATTTATTATTTATTATTTATTATTTATTATTTATTATTTATTATTTATTATTTATTATTTATTATTTATTATTTATTATTTATTATTTATTATTTATTATTTATTATTTATTATTTATCATTTATTATTTATTAATTATTAATTATTATTCCTTATTTATTATTTATTATTTATTATTTATATTTATTTATTATTTATATTTACTTGTTATTCATTATTTATTTATTATTTATTATTTATTATTTATTAATTATTAATTATTATTTATATTTATTTATTATTTATATTTATTTATTATTTATATTTATTTATTATTTATTATTTATTATTTATTATTTATATTTATTTATTATTTATTATTTATATTTATTTATTTAATATATAATATTTATTATTTATTATTTATTATTTAATATTTATTATTTATTTTTTATTTTTTATTATTTATTATTCATTATTGATTATTTATTATTGATTATTTATTATTGATTATTGATTATTGATTATTGATTATTGATTATTGATTATTTATTATTTATTATTTATTATTTATTATTTATTATATATTATATATTATTTATTATTTATATCTATCATTTATTCTTTATTATTTCTTATTTATATCTATTATGTATTTATTATATATTATATATTATAAATTATATATTATATATTATATATTATTTATTATTTATATTTATTTATTATTTATTATTTATATTTATTTATTATTTATTATTTATATTTATTTATTATTTATTATTTATATTTATTTATTATTTATTATTTATATTTATTTATTATTTTTTATTTATATTTATTTATTATTTATTATTTGTATTTATTATTTATATTTATGTATTATTTATTATTTATATTTATTTATTATTTATTATTTATATTTATTAATTATTTATAATTTTTATTTATTTATTAATTATTATTTATATTTATTTATTATTTATTATTTATATTTATTATTTATATTTATTTATTTAATATTTAATATTTAATATTTAATATTTAATATTTAATATTTATTATTTATTATTCATTATTGAATATTGAATATTGATTATTGATTATTGATTATTGATTATTTATTATTGATTATTGATTATTGATTATTTATTATTTATTATTTATTAAATATTATTTATTATTTATTGTTTATATCTATTATTTATTATTTATTATTTATTATTTATATCTATTATGTATTTATTATTTATTATATATTATATATTATATATTATATATTATATATTATTCATTATTTATTATTTATTATTTATTATTTATTATTTATTATTTATTATTTATTATTTATTATTTATTATTTATTATTTATTATTTATTATTTATTATTTATTATTTATTATTTATTATTTATTATTTATTATTTATTATTTATTATTTATTATTCCTTATTTATTATTCATTATTTATTTTTTATTATTTATGATTTATTATTGTCGAGTTTATATCTATTATTTATGTATTATTTGTTTTTTCAATTAATATATATAAGTATATTAAATTCTGATTATTAACCACATGGTGAGCTTGCTGGAGTGGTAAAGTCTTTGAAAAATATGCAATAGGTTAGAGGTTCAAATCTCACCAAACACAGAAATTCTATATATTGCATGGGAATGCATGGGCATGCATGAGCATGTGCATGAGATGTGCATGCATGGATAAACAAAGTAAATAAAATAATACGAAATAAATAAATAAATAAAATAAATAAATACGAAATAGAATAAATAAATAATAAATACTAAATAAAATAAATAAATAATAAATACGAAATAAAATAAATAACATAAATAAATAAAATAATTAAATAAAATAAATACGAAATAAAATAAATAAAATAAATAAATAAATAAATACGAAAAATAAATAAATAAATAAATAAATAAAATAAATAAATAAGAAATGAATGAATAAATAAAATAAATACGAAATAAATAAATAAGTAAATAAATATATATATATATATATAATTAAAACTAAATAAAATAAAAAAAATTAAAAAATATAAAAAATATAAAAAAAATATAAAAAAACTGCCGCTGAATCATTTAGCGGCGGTTTAAACAGCCGCTAAAAAACCACCGTGAAACGTTCTTCGACGGTTTTGAAAACCACCGCGAATAGTTTCCCGACGCACGATTTAGCGGCGGTTTTTGAAAACCGCCGCTAAATGCCATTTTTTCCGTAGTGAATGCAATTGATGGAGGTTCAAATACCAGAATGAAACAATATAGGATATGAATAAATGTTTTAGGTGGAAAGGATATTGATCTAAAATGGTGGAAAGAAATTATATGTTGTTGAATAATGTTAACAATCATTATGGATGTGGATAGGATTTTATTGAGTCTTGATCCCCTATAGTTTTTATTTAAGAATCTCATTAGTAATACAAGTTTGTTACTTTAATCTTTAGTAAAGATAAAGACACAATCACTACAATAGTGGTAAAGAAAGATATGTCACCAATATTAGTTAAACTAGTTGCAGGATTGAATGTTAAACATTAAGGATAAACACAATTTAACACCAGTATATAATCCATATAGGATTTTAATCTTATAAAAATCATGAAATTGAACTTTGGAACTACATTTATCAATAATAATAAAGGAAAGACCATAGAACCAAAATAGAAGATATTGGTCAAACTTATTTAGTTCAGAAAGAGTAAGATAAATAGTGTTTTTTATTATATTATTTTTCAAGATGTTTCTTTTCTTAATCTATTAATTATTGAATACCCTGCCAACATATGAAAACATATCCCTGATTATATGTTGCACATTCAAAATATGTACTTAAACCATTACCATTTGATGAATTCCTTCATTAATCATTTGAAATGTTGGTGTTTTCTTAGATGACTATATTGCAACATGATATCAATTTCAAATAACTCTATATCATCGTGTTTTATAGAAAAGTGGAATTTATTTTTATTTATCTTCAAGAAATTCATACTTTATAGTTTAACACCCAAAATGTACCATACTAAGAATTAGGGGGATTTTTCTCTTTGGATAAAATGCTAATAGTTATATCAAGATAGACTAATATGACTGATAATAAATAAATCATTCATTTGAAAGAAGTAAATTATTATTTGAGTTGGATATTTATGTTTTGTTTTCCCATTATTCTGCTTGTTTTTGTACCCAAATAACACATCATGTTACTACCTATCCACAAGTTCTAACAACAAATTATTGGATAAGAACATCCATCACTTTGATGTTCCCCATGGGTCATGACAACATTATCTCTCTATTATCAAGACTATACCCACTTCTAGTTAAATGTCACTCTCATTAAAAGGAAATAATTCCTGAATAAATTCCATGGAGAAAAGTTCCAAAATAATCACACCATGATGTTATCATATGAAATATCACTAAAATCAACTTTTTCCAGAACTAAGTATTGATGTTCACTAGGAATGTGATACCCATGTTACTAAAGGTACTCTGAATAAAGAAGTAGCTATAAATGGAAGGAATGTGCTGATTTTTTCCTATGATGTTGACATAATCAATGCACATGTTTGAAATCAGATCATTATGAAAGAATTCCTTGTGAAAAAATTGCCACAAAATATTACACTTTGCAAGTAAGAATTGCGCTGTAGTCTATTTATGAAAAAATTAGAATTATATGTTGCTGCCATCAAATGCAGTTGAGATGTTTATTGAAAAAAATTGGAACTATATC
Organism: Viscum album; assembly: GCA_963277665.1. Classification (NCBI taxonomy): domain Eukaryota; kingdom Viridiplantae; phylum Streptophyta; class Magnoliopsida; order Santalales; family Viscaceae; genus Viscum; species Viscum album. Next base: position 70,260,972 of record OY728128.1, read on the forward strand.
ATGCCATTAAATCAATCACTCCAGCAATTGATTCACGTCAGTGTGAGGTTGTGACAATAGAATTATGTAAAAAGATTTGGAGAAAAATTGAAGATAAATTAAGAAGACATTTATATTTGATAAAGGGAATAGTTATAACTCTTAGTAAATCGACATAAGATTTAATATCTATTCATTTTCAATGAATTGTAGAATCTCAAGAAAATTATTTTCATGTCACCAATAATAGAGGATTTATAACTACCCTTATAAGAAGTTTAGTTATATCCATTATGAATATTTTATTAAAAATTGAAAAGAAAATTCATGGTATTCATCATGGACTGATGAAAAATCTCCTGCAATGTTCCTCATATGATGATGAAATGGATGTTGATTATTTTATGGAATCCTTCAGTAGATTTGAAACCTCTCAGAAAATGGACATTATTTCTATAATGGGTTTTTTAGACAATTAGGTGGGTGATTTTAATAACCTTATCTCTAATTATGTAATGAATGGATACCTCTATAATTTTATTGAAAATTTATCTCAGATGATGAGAAATGGATTTAAATATATTCTATATTACTGCAATATTTACTTGTTCTGTAGATTTTATGTTCATAAGAAATCACTTATTAAAATATGTGAGTGGAGGGTACCTAGAACCTAAATTTATTATGGTTATTTGTGTATCTCTCACCATTATAACGAAATCATTTATCCTTTAGTTGAAATTCCAATGGAACATCAATGGTTTATAATTGTTAAATCTTCATTAATTCATGATCCACTATTTAAACTAACATAATATCATACAAATAGTTTTGATATTTCTAGGGAATGAAAATATTCCTACAACATTCAATAAAGAACTGTTAGTTTTCCTCATGAAGACCATAATAGTCTTGGATCATCCTCATTAACATTATGTGATGCTGATGGTACAAAGGTAGACACTTATACCACTTTATCTATGTTAGATAATGAAAACCATTATCATTAATGAAACAACATCATAAAAGTATTTTTCATCATAAAAATTGATACGTATCGCTTGTGATGTACATGATGATCATAACCAGATGGTTGGGAGATTCTAAAATATTTTATTTAGGCCTATATTTTTATGGAATTTAAAAATCTTGTTTTGTTTACTAGAACATTTCCATTGGATTTCCATGATAAAATAATTCATATTTTTAGTTCCTTTAATTTTTTTCCTATAATGTTATTTTCATTTTTTATGTGTCTTTAATTTTATAAACTTTTTATATTTGAATCACAATTTATTTTCACTATTTATATCATTACGATGTCTATTATTCTAATATTTATGGGTTTCATTATATACTAGTCTTATTGGAAACCATATGTTTTTTAAGAGATATATATATTAAATTTGAAATGTTTTCCATCTTAAACATATTTTTCGAATAAAAAAAGTTTGAGAATAAATGGAAAATAATGAATTTCACATGTATTAAAAGTTATTTCTTGTTTCAAAAGAATCAATTTTTTATCCAAAAGTTAATTAAATAATACTTCTATCTGAAAAAATTATATAGAATTTTAAAACTGTTTAATCTATCGCATGATTTTTATTATCCACCCAATAAATTTATTCTTATAAAGTGTATTGTTAAAATATATCTCTTATTTTTTAGTTTTGAAGATTCAAAAAATATATACTGTTAATCTAATATTTATTAAGTGTTTCATGTTGTATTTATACTACCTTCTCAGTTCAATTACATATCTAATGAAATAATTATATCTTATAATGTTCAAGGAACGTCATTACATACTACGAAATATAAATCTCAATATAATACATTATCATAAAATATTCAGAGATACTTATAGTCATGAATGAATTGATGAAAATAACTATTTATTGAAGAATATTTTTGTCCATAAGATGATGAATACTGATGATTTTTATTTCAGTAAAAACTTATCATACACCATTGAATTATCTTATGATACTCTAAATCCTGATTATCTTTGTAATACATGATTCTTTATCTTACGCAAAACATATCTGGTGATGAATAGTGTTTTCAATAGATATCATAAGATGTTATGATTTTACAAAATTTCAAGATTATATTTTCTAGTCTTGTCATAATCCATTTCAAAAAATTTGATTACATAAAAATATTTTCAATTTAAAGAAAGATCAGACTACACAAGACATACAATGAATATGAAATTTCTGAGAATGAGAAAATCCCTCACATTGTAGTTGAAAATGTACATCTATATTTCAAAGAAAAAGATACATAATATTCTTAGAAAATAATATTACTATAATTTCATATATCATTAAAATGTCAGTAGTATCCTACTCATAGGTTCAATATAGTATTTATAAATAATGATTGGAATAAAAAAATCATGTATGTGCATAGGAAAAATAATGGTAAGAGAAAGACATATAGTATCCCCTATCATTCACTGAAGATCTATACATATTGAAAATCAATATATCTAGTGATTATCTTATTTATTCATTATATTCACTGTTGATCATCCCATGAAATATATGAAGCATATCCATTCATAGAAAAAATATTAATCTTCTATTTTTAGTGTCTTCCCGCTATGCAATGTAATCATTTCTAAAATAATATATCTAATTCTATATCTTTTTACTCAATGTATGAGTGTGTAAGAACATAGATAATGTGTTGTAAAGGGATAAAAAAGTTGAATAATATTTTAACTTTTAATTACGTGAGAGGATCATGTACATAGTTGGAATCCCCTGATAAAAGATCTATTTAATGGAAATAATAATTCTCAAGGACTATTGAATTAGTGGAGTGAACTATATGAATATTGTTCCTTGAAAAACTATAATCTTGTATGTTCAATATCATTTCTTTATTTTTTATAATTTCTTATAAATATTCTCATTCAAAATAAAATTGGATGTTCATACATCAATAATGGTGGTATAAAATTTGAAGACCATTTTATGCTCTCAAATAACCCCCCCCCCCCCCTATTTAATTATTCAGTCAGTCGTTATTTGGGTAAAAACACAATTTTTACCCAAATAGTTCACAAAAATCAGGATTAATAAAACATGATATCTAAAATAGATAACCTGCCTATATAGAAAAAAAATAAATGAATTTTATAAAAAGGATATATATATTATAAATGTTATAAAATGGGTGCTTAAGATAGTTACATTTGATATAAAAGAGTTAGAAAAAATTTTATAGAGGATCAATTATGGGTAGGATTTCCTTGATAAATTTTTCCCTCACACAGAAATAATTCTTTTTTGAAATAATGATTTATTTCGAATGGAATATATACTTTACAATTAATATTTTGTAAAAATATCCCCTCAATGTTTCATGATATTAAATTTTTCATTTGATTTAATATCTTACAAGGGGATTTAAATTTAATGTTTCTGAGGTAGTAGGGGTTTTCATGGTCGTAATTCAGAATATTTAAGACACGCTAATTTTATAAACCATTCTTCTATTATATTACTTTTGATTGATTTACTATTCTATATATTTTTAAGATATATTTTCTAGGTAAATATTTTGAAATACTAATACAAATAATTTTATTTAATCTTATTTTGTGGAATAAATTATTACCACAATTGTATGAGTTATTAGTCACTCAAATTTCATTCAATGAGTTTTTTCTATTATATGAAAATTAAGTGATATATGTTTTTAATAATTATACATTATTAGGTTTTAATTTCTCAATGTTTCAGTTTTTAACACATAAAATCATTTTTAAATATTTTATTTTTCATTTAGTGGATTTTTTAATGGGATATTGGTAACTAAAATATAATTTCCTTCAGATATAATCTATCATCATGAACATTACATTTAAATTCATGGGTTTTAAAACATTAATATTTATTTATATGTTATTTCATAATCCCGTTCAAGGAAAATATTATTCAAAAAATGACTTCTTTCCCTTTTTATAACATGAATATTTTAAGAAAGGTAGTCTCTTAATATTAAAGAGGATCATTTCCTATTAAAATTATTTATCATTTGATAAAAATTAAATTATTTATTTATTTATTCCAATTTAATGTATTCATTATTGGACATTAAAATTAAAATTAAAATTTTTCCAATTAATTCAATTTTCATTTTCATATGTTTATTTTGAATGTGATATGTAAGATTTTATTTTATTAATATATCAAATTTAGTCCAAAAGTCACTTTATATTTTCAAATTTAATTTAAATTACATATTGAAATGTTTTTACACACTTGGGATATTTGGTAAATGAAATATTTTCTCATAAAAATGTTTATTTATAAATTCTTATATGCTATTGTTGGTATCATAGAAATTATATTATTGAAACATTATTTTGTAACAACCTTCAATGATTTGTTTTTCAAGTATTTTTTTAATATATGGCAATATACATATGGGTTTCCAATCATATGTTGGTTGTATTTTGTTTTGATACTGCGTACCTTCTTTCAACGGATAATTTTATTAATTGTACTACCTATCAAGGATATGATAAGTAACTACCTTTATCCTTTATCACCATCAACCATAAATAGGAATAAAATTTATTTAAATACTGTTACATTTTTAATACATTGTTTTTCTAGTATATTGATTGAAAGGTGTTCTCCATCATTCCATATGGTGATTTATTATATAAATTCTTATGTTGTAAAAAATAAAATTACTCAATATGGTTTTATCTTGAGGGTTCTTTTCATATAAATATATAAAATTTATTTAATAGGGATCTATTTAAAATATATATATTTATTATTCAGATATGAATATTTGTTGAAAACTCAATATTTTTGAATATATATTGTTTATCCATACACTTATATTCTATAAATGATATGTGATATTCATATCATTTTTATTATTATAGGGAAATTTATTTTTTGTTATGTATGTTTTTTTGTAATGCCCCTAACACTGTTACACAAAGTCAGTTCTTTATTACATAACATTGGAATGATAAAAGGAATTATGTCCCAAAATCCTTATCAGTTTGGAATTATTGGAAAAAAGATACGTACATAAATTCTACAATATGACATGAAAATAAATACATCACTAATTTATTCCATTAAAAACATCAAAGCCTCATAAATTATGGATCCAAGTCATTCACAACTAATATTTCATATCTGGGGAAAATGAAATAGAATAAAGGGGTAAGATCAAATTCTCAAAAACTGTAACCAATATATTGGAACATAACATAAATATTAGGCATGATGAATAGTTCAAAACACATTCCATTATAAATAATAAACATGAACACATTATAACAGGAATATGAACAAAGTAAATAATTCCATAATAAAACATATTAATGGGTATTCTACTTGTCAATTAACTATAGGAACCATCATTACTATTTTCATAATGATGAAATTTATTCTATTTTCATAATGATGGAAATTTTCAAACATTTTGTCAAGGCCTCATCCAAGATAGAAAAAATGATTAAGGCCTCATCCAAAACCATATATAAAATTTGGAAAAGCCTTTCCCAATTCCACATCAAATTGTCTCATGAGACCTTACGATGCACTGAGTAGATATAATGGCCTCCACCCATCACATACTAAGTCCAATACATTCCTCATATGAAAAGGATTAAACATAACATAAACATTCGTATAAAAAGTAGCATACGAAATATCAATAATTTAAATATAAACCATGAATGGTATAAAAATAACACATCCACAGTCAAACATATCACACAACATTTCGTACAATATGGTATATTTCTATCATAACAAATCAACTTCCAACAAGTTTAAAATTAATCAATAGATTATGACATGGATGAAATGAAAACTGTTTGAAAGAAATACCTATTTCTATTTTAAAACTATTTAAGTGGCACATAATTATAAAAGAAAACATTTATTTTGAAAACATTCTTGTAATATTTTTTGGGAAGCATTTAAGTTGTTATAATGGCGGATAATAGTTGCACTCGCCCTATATGTTAAAAAACATTCTTGCCTCAATTATGTCTAAAAGGTCATAAAGTACCTAGTTTTGAAAACAAAAAAATGATTCCTTTCAAAACATATAATGTAAAATAAGGGTATAAATGAATTTAACCCATAGTCTAGTAAATTTTAAAATTATTTTGAAATACATTTTTATGAAATCACGGTTGTGGATGATAAAGAGGTCCCAGTAGATAATTACTGAAAACAACCTCAGATAATAAAGAGATTGTGAAATTAACCCATACAATTGTACTTTTCCTTAGTTGATGGTATGTTAAACTCCTCTATAATAGATAAAAATTTGTTATTAAATTATTAAATAACTATAAAAGTAAATATTATATAATATATGATCCTCTAATATTTCGTTGTTAATAATATTTCAGTAGTATCATCATTTCGGGTGTTAACTGGTTTGTTTTCCTTTATATACATGGTTTCGTAATCCATGTTTGTTATGGATAGGAAGAAATTTATTCATATAAAAATTTATATTATGTTCCTAAACATTATTTTTAATCATAAAATTGAAATTATTCTTGAATGATTACGACGGGGAATGAATCTCATCGCTTTCATGGAGACAGTAATCTTTACGTACACACGATTATCAATATCATTATATTGATGGTGAAATAAAATTTAATTGAATTGTATATTATATATAATGGACCTTTAACATGTTATATTTATTATTTACAACCATTATTTTCATTATTATACACTTCCAAATAATAATGTGTTTGAATAACAAACTACACCTTGATGTGGAGACGGTAAGTCGTACGTACACACGTAAGGTGACATTGTCATTCATATGATGGATAGAATAATAAATTTGGTTGTAAACTTTTTATAATAACATCATAGTTTATAGATTATACTGATGTTATTATTTTAGAATGTAAAAAACAATGAAAGAAGATGTGGATGAATAAAAGAACTTGAAAGAGGTGATGAAATATTTACCTCTTTTTCGAGTTATTTCTTTTGATTTAATCAAAAGGTCTCTATATATTGGCATTATGACAAAAGTAAGGCCTCTATGATTAATATAGGATATTTGGGAGGATATTTGGGTATTATTGGGCCGAACCAAATTTCCTTATAGTTGTGAAATTTAGAGAAGGGGAAATTCCATTTTTTAAGAGAGGTGAGGGTCACTTTTGAAAAAAACTGAAATATTATTTTATAATAAAATAATTTTTTGGTTTTCAATAGAAAAAAATGTTTTATTTAGAGGATAAGTTGGGGATGGGTCAAAATCCTATCTACCAATATTTTTTAGACTGGTTTAGGTCACCATATTAACCTTATCTTTTATATTTAACTCTTAGTTAAATAGTTTTACATTAACCAAGTATCTTTGTATTTTTCTATTTTATGGTTAATAAACATACTATAAACTTCCTAAAAAACCCCAAGTGGAACATTAATAAAACACAAATTATTATAAAATTCTTCTTTCCGATCAATATAATTTTACAAATATTATATCAACTAATAAAATAATATTTGTTTTTAAAACTCTTTTATGTCAATTTTTCCACTATTTGGTATTTAGTTTTTATTAAAGTCCTAAAAACATTGTTTCTTCGAAAAAAATTAATTTAATCAACCCAAACCTATTATAATATCCTATAAAAAAATTTATGTCATCAAAAAATTCAAATTATATTTATTTTAAAATTTATAATATCATTTATTTGATTCCTACATTAATAAAGAAAATACTGCATCATTATTGTGTCACATATAAATATATTTATATTATTTATAAGAATAATAAATAAAATATCCTAATGTAGGGAATATTTTTATCTTTCTAATATCTATTTTTAGTTTAATATTTTATTTATATAACCTCATATAATTTTTTTTTACTAAAATATATTTTCTTTTGTTATTTTTGTCTTTACTTAAGATTATTTAATATAAAATTACATTATCACTCCCACGTGGATCCATGGGGTCCCCAAATCGACCCAAGGACACCCAGGGTTAGACATGTATCATCCAATAAAGTTAGGACATGTGTTTGGGTAATTTATTATTAATATATTATTTCTTTAACCTTATTTTCTGGAATTACCCCTTTAACCATGGTAAATAAAATATTTACTAATGTAAATATTCATAATATAAAAAAATAAAAGTTAACAATTTACACAATTTGGAAATCCTGATTCAAAATATGTAATCCATTTTTCGAAATTCAAAACACAGAACTGGCAGAAATTAATTTAAAATTAATTCACATTGTCAAAATAAAAAGTGTGTTTTTATGAAATAATAACTATCAATAGATTGACTCTTGTTTGTGTGTAGTTTAATTGTGAGATTACAACCAATGACCTAAATTACAATAAATGATAAAAATATATTCTAATTATACTTTAAAACCATTCAAATGTATTATTTAACAATATAAATTATTTCGATTAAAAAAGTTGATTTTAATTAAAATTTAGTAATTTTCACTATTCATCAATAAATGAATGTTTTTAGGGAAGTTCCAAAAATTCACACTAAGATAATTTCAATATTCTAAATTCAAAGATGAAGTCCATTTTGAAAAGTAAAATTTATAAAATTTCAAAAAGTGGGTATTACTATTCATAATGACTTGTTAGATTGGTCGTGGTGTGTTAGCATGTCAAAGTTATGTAAGATACAAGCTATTGCATTATTCAATAGGAAATGTACCATAAAAGATTGGGATGTTACATTCTTCCCTCCATCAAATAATTTAATCATTGAAATTTCTAGAATACTACCACATAAAAATATTTGGGTGGTTCTTCATTATAAGTTCTTCTGGTTTTCTACGTTTCCTCTTCTATCTTATAGATTCTCAATAGAACTTTTTCCAGACGAGTCGTCCGGTTTCTCAACACTTGTTCTCTGGTATCATTAATCATGTCAGGCTATTCACAATAAGACAAATCAGGTTCCAGTTCAATTTCATTATATTTGAGTATTTGTGTTGGGTCAGACATGTATTTTCTCAATATTGATACATGGAACACATCATGAACTTTGGAGAGACATGGTGGCATTGCCAAACGGTAAGCTACAACCCCAATTCGTTCGAGAATTTTGAAAGTTCCGATGTACATGAGGCTTAACTTACCCTTCGTACCGAATGGTATATCATCCTTCCATTGAGATACCTTCCCGAAAACCGGATCTCTTACGCGAAATTAAAAATCCTTCTTTCAGTTATCAACATAGCTCTTCTGCATACTTTGAGCTGCATTGATTTGGGTTTCGATAAAATTCAACTTTTCCCTTGTTTCCTCAACAAGTTCTGGGCCTACGAGTATTCTTACACCAACATCATCCCATAAAATTAGTGTGTGACATCTCCTTCAATATAACACTTCATATGGTTCCATCTGAATACATGAATGGAAGTTATTGTTATATGAAAGTTACACCAAAGGTAAATATTGATCCCATATACATTAATAGTCATGTGAGTAAGAACTCAACATGTCTTATAAGGTTTGAATAGTCTCTTCTAATTTTCCTTCAGTTTGATGGTGGTAGGTAGTGCTGAAATAACGTTCAGTATCCAGGAAACTCTAAAGACTTTTCAGAATCATTATGTATAACCGGTATCATGATCAGAAGAAATCGATATGTGTACTCCATGATGTCTTGAAACATCATTAATTTACAGTATTATTAAACGTTCAACTGGTAAATCGTCTAATATATCAAAAAAAATTGGCGGACATGGTAAGACAATCAATAATGACCAATATTGTATCATTCCTTCTACGAGTCTTTGGTAGCCCCATGAAAAAGTTCATTTTAATATAATCCAATTTCCACTCAGGTATGGGAAGAGGTTGCATGGATTTTCTAGGACTTTGTCTTCCATCTTTCACTAGTTCGAAAACGATACATCTTTACACCAGATCAGCAATATATTTTGTCATGTTGTCCCCCCAAAAATGTTCCTTAAAATCTCTATAAATCATGGTGCATCAATGGTGTTATGTGAAATTTGAGCTGTGATTATCATCCAAAAATCCCCTTTTTATATTAGGTATATCGGGAACACAACATCTCTTCCAAAATTTCAAAATTCCATCATCATATACGAAGTCACTCAATCTACTATCATTTAAAGCCTTAATCTTCTTTTGAAACTCATCATCATCAGTCTATGAAATCTTTATCCATTCTAGTAAATATGGTTTGGAATCCATTCGAAAAAGTATTGATGTTTCACCTTCCATGGTTATTCCCATATCCATCTTAACTTGATCCATTAAAATAGGATCCCTTTTAACTCTCATCTTGTTCAAAACTCCATGGTCCTTTTTTTTCAAAGCATGTTCCACCTTATTTTCCTTCCCCTATTAGTGGTGTATAGTGAAACCATAATCCTTGAGTAGTTCAAGCCATCAAATTTGCCTTATGTAGAGTTCATTCTATGAGAAATAAATACTTCAAACACTTGTGATCAGTATAAATCTCACATTTTTCACCATAGAGATAGTGTCTCTATATCTTCAGAGAGAAGATAACAACTTCTATCTCAAGATAATGAGTGGGATAGTTTTTCTCATGAGTTTTTTTGCATTCATGATGCATAGTCAATAACCATATAATTCTGCATAAGGACACTACCAAGTCCTTTTTTTGATGAATCACAACAAATAGAAAAACCATAGTTCCCTGATGTAGGAGTCAAGATAGCATCATTAACTTATCTTCTCTTAATTTCTTCAAAAAATTCTTTAAAATATTTTGTCTAAAAAAAATTAACCCCTTTGCATATGATCTTGGATAATGGGTTAGCCAACCGGGTAAAATTCTAGATGAAACATCAATTATAACCTACTAAAACAGTAAAAATGCACACCTCAGTTATACTCGTCAGTGGTATCCATTCTATGATTGACATGGTCTTTGAAGGATCAACAGATATTCCATTTTTAAAGAAAACATGGATAAGAAAAGAAATCATTTAATGCTAGAATTCTCACTAGCTAAACATCCCATATAATTTATTTCATCAAAGTGTCTTTAGAATAATGTGCAGGTGATTTTCATGATCTTCGTAGATTTTTTATTATACGAAGATATCATCATTATATACCACTACAAATTCATTAAGATATTCCTTGGAAACCATATTCATTAGATCCATGATGACAAAGGGTGCATTATTCAATCCCAAAGGCATTATTATAAACTTATAATGCCTGTACCTGGTCCGAAATGCTGTTTTCATAATGTCTTCCTTCTTCACAAACAACAGATGATATCTATATAGAAGGAAAATCATTGAAAAATATTGAGATCCATGAAGTTAGTCGAATAAATCATCAATTCGAGATAGGGGATAATAGTTCATTATTATTATTTAATTTATCTCTATATTGTCAATGTTCAACCTCATTGATCCCTCTTTCTTCTTAACAAAAACAATATAGGATCCCCAAGGTGAATCACTAAGCCAAATAAATCCCTTATTACTCAATTACTCTAGTTGTTTCTTTAGTTCCACTAACCCCACAGTGGCCATTCTATAAGGGGTCTTCGATAAGGGCCTTGAACCAGGAATTAAATCAATGGAAAACACAATTTCTCATTCTAGGGGATGTCTAGGTAAATTCTCTGGAAACACATTTACATATTCTTGTATAGTCATTACTTCTCCTATTCAATAATTATTTTCCTCACCCATAATTATTTCATTCTCATCCTCCCAAATAATTTAATTTAGTAGGGCTACTGGGATTGGATCTAGATAAGATTTAGATGGTGATGTTTCGGCTATAAAGATAATGTACTCCATGTCATCATTGAAAATTGTAACCTCCTTCTTCTTATAAATTTTTTTTTCATTATGGTCTGAAAACCAATCCACACTGAAGATTATATCAAATTCAATCATGGGTGTGATGATTATATCAGCAGATAAACATCATTTGTATGCCTCAATGTTGACCTATTCTCAAAACATTGTTGCAATGACAATTCAATTAGGAGTTTAGACTGACAAATCCCTTGTTAAATCAAATTCAGAATATCTAATTTTCTTTAGCAAACAGGGAATAGATGGACCAATGTGATGATCCAGAATCAAATAATTCATTGGAAAAAATTCAGGAAATCATTAAAAAACCTACCATCATGTATTTTAGTGCTTCAACCACAGCAGTAGTAATCACATATGTTTGGCCTTGATCCCATGGCCTTTTCTGATGTAACTTCTCATGGAACATAGGACATTCAATTTCATAATATCACATCTCCCTAAAAAAGTACCCTTGAACATTGGTAGATTCTTTTTTCCCCATACAATCACTTGTAAGATGGCCTTTATTTCCACATTTGTAGAATACTCCTTTTCCTTTTAGATAGGCACTTGGGTTCTTCCTTCAACAATTATCATAGGGTTGAAATTCAACTCTTAACTTCTTCCATGTTTCCTTATTTTCTTTCCCATAGTGCTCAGCAGTTCGCTTCTTCACATTCATTTCTATAAATTCGTAAGTCATAGAGAATTCATTTTCTATGTTGATAGCACATGAGACAATATCAATATATGATGAGAAATATTGTGAGACTAATTCTCGAGAGAGAAATGGTTTTATCCTATAAAATAATAGATCAATCTTACTTCTTGGTTTACGTATATAATCTACAACATTCCTTTCTAACTTTGTTAATTTAGAGTCATACTTTTTTACATTCTCATCCTCCTTTTGTCTTAGACTCAGAAATTGGATTTCGATATCTGCTCGATGATCATGAGGAAAGTATTTTTATAATAAAAGCTCTTTAAACTCCCTCTATTCCAAACCTGATACTTCTTCATCCTCCTTAGTGTTTTGAATTAATTACTACCATTGATATGCATCTTTGATGAGGTGATAAACTTCCATGACAACTTTTTCTCATTCGCTACTCCCCAAGGCATGAAATATTTTCTCAAAGGAACTTATCTATTGTTCTGCTAAAAATGGATTTGTAGACTCATTGAATGATGGCCGTTGTTGCCTCATGAAGAGATCTAACATTAATCCTTTGCATTGTGGATCAGGGTGCTCCATATGGGTAAGGTTATTATTTATAACCTGTGTGATATGTCCATGTATAGTGATAAGCTAATCATCACCAGTTGCACCACAAACTCCACTATAATTATCCTGAGTAGGAGGGTCATCCCTACATGGATTACATGTGTCGATACAGCTTCCATTCCTTCCATTAGGATCCATTTATAAACAATGCCATAAAATAGATTATTTTATGAACAACAATACATAATTCCAAACTTGTAAAACACTTAAAATTAATTGAAAATTTTATGGATATAATGTATAATCATAAAAAAAATTTCTATGATGAGGTATATACACATAAATCATTCATAATGGTTTTTAATGAAAATGAGATTTATCCTAAGCATATCCCAGGAGTGTCGTAACCAAGAGTGCAGCATGGCCCGTTGTGTGCACCTATTCTCATTCGAGTCTTACTCAAAGCGGTGTTTTTGGGTTTTACCTCTACGTTGATCTATGCTAAACCTGCCTCTACCTGCTCATATCCAGAAAGGGATGTATTTCCAAGAAAAAATAATAAATCTCTACAGTTCCAAAATTCAATTAATCTCATCTATTATAATCATCAAAGTCCATCTTAGGGTAATGTTCTCTAATTAGAGTTATTCTCAATCTATTTTCCACAGATTTTACTAGACTTCCTCTGATACCAACTGTAACGCCCTGGACCAAGATACCCAGATTCAGTGCTTCATTGCATAACATTGGCATAATATAGGGAATCATGTCCCAATGGACCGATCAATTTAGTATTATTGGAAACAATATACATACATATGTTCAACATTACAACATGAAAAGAAATACACACTAATTAATTCCATTAAAAACACCCAACCCTCCTATATTATGCCTATAATTCACTCATAATAAACTTCATAATATGCATGTAAATTGAAATAAAAGAAATGGGAGTGCTCAAACGCTCAGTAAGGGTAATCATTACACCGGATGATAACATTAACATTAGTCATGATGAATAATTCAAAACACATGTTTTTACAAATAATTAAAATAAACACTTTATGGAATGAATGTGTGTTGAGTTAATAATTCCATAATAAAACATTATCATGTGTATTATACTAGTTGAATAACTACATGAACCATCATTAATATTTTCATAATGAGGTATTGTATAATGCCGGACATTCTGAAACATTTTGTCAAGGCCTCGGGTAATACGTCTAAAAGTGATTAAGGCCTCGTCCAAAACCATATATCACATTCTGAATTCCATTGGACAATTCCATGTCTAATTGACTCATGAGACGTACCGATGCACCAAGGAGATATAGCAGGATCCACCCATCACAAACTATGTCCAATACATTCCACATATTAAAAGGTTGAAACATAAAAAAGAACATTCGTATTAAAACTAGCATACGAAATGGAAATACTATAACCATAAAACATGAATGTTTTAAAAATAACACACCCAAAGTAAAACATATCACAAAACCTTAAATACAATATGGATTATTGGAATCATTATAAATAAACTTCCAACAATTTAAAAATCTATCAAATGATTTTGACATGGATGGAGTTAAAACTATTAGAAGAAATAGCTGTTTCTATTTTGAAACCATTTAAGAGTCACATTATTTAAAATGAAAAAATTTATTTTGAAATTATTCTTATAAGCTTGTATGGGAAGCATCAGTGATGTTATAATAGAGGAAAATAGCCGACCCCACTTTATAAGCTAAAAAAACATTCTTACATAAATTATGTTGAAAAGGCCATAAAGTACCTTGATTGGAAAACAACAGAAAGATTCATTTCAAAACAAATAAGGTCAAATAAGGGAATAAATGACTTTAACCCACAACATAGTAAATATTATTATTGGATTGATATACATTTTTTGAAAACATGGATGTGGATGATAAAGAAGTCCTGGTAGGTACTTCCGTAAAAACAACCTCAGATAATAAAGTGATTGTGAAATTAACCCTTAGCTTCTACATTTCCTTAGTAGATGATATGTTAAACTCTTGAATAATAGTTAAAACATTATTATTTAATTATAAAATAACAATATAAATAAATATGATATCATATATGATCCTCTAATATTGATTTGTTAATAATATTTCTGTAGTATCATCATTTCGGGTGTTAACTGATTCATTTCCCATCACATGATTGGTTACGTAAGACATGTTTTTTATGGATAGTAAGTATTTGATTTATATAAAGAATTATATTATTTTCTTAATAATTATTTGTAATCATAAAATGGAAATTATTCTTGAATGATTAAAACGGGGAATGAATCTCATCGCGTGCGTGGTGATTGTAATCTGTACGTAAGCACGAGCATCAATATCATTATATTGATGATGATATTGTCTGTAATTGGATGGTATATTATATTTACATAATCATTAACATGTTATATATATTATTTAAATCAATTATACTCATTATTATAACCATCCAAATAATGAAGTGTTGGAATAACAAACTACATCATGTCGTGGAGATGGTAAGTCGTACGTACGCTAATATGGTGTCTTTTGCATTCATATTATTCATAGAATAATGAATATAGTTGTACCATTTTTATAATAACATCACATTATATATAAGATAGTGGATTTATTATTTTAGAATGGAAACAACAAAGAATGTGGAAGTGGAAGAAAAAAATTACTTGAAAGAGGTGATGAAATATTTACCTCTTCATCGGGTTCTAATTTTTTATTTTATAAAAAGGGCTTCATAGGTTGGCTTTCTGACCAAAGAATGGCCTCTAGGGTGAATTTAGGATATTTTTGTGGATATTTGGGCTACGATTGTCCCTTCCAAATTGGTTTGGAGGTGTGAAATTAAGAGAAGTGGAAGTGCCTTTTAAAAGAGAGGTGAGGGAAACTTTAGGAAAAGTTTGAAATATTATTTTATAATAAAATTATTTTCAACTTCCAATAGCTAAAAAATGATTTATTTTGAGGCTAAGGTTGGAATGGGTCGAAAAGATATTAAAAAAATATTTTTCATATAGGTCTAGGTCAATATATTAATCTTATCGTTTATATTGAAATCTCCATTAAATAGTTTGACATTTATCATGTCTCTTTGTATTTTTATATTATATGATTAATAAAAAAACTATAAACTTACAAAGGAACCCCAGTTGGTTAATTAATGATAAACCTATCATTATATATGTTTTTTGAGAAATGTTTATATTTTTAGAAATATCATATCAATTAATAATATAAGATTTGTTTTTAAAACTATTTTATGGTAATGTTGACACTATTTGGTATTTTGATTCTGCTAATGTCATAACTACATGATTACTATGAAAAAAATTCATTTAATTAACCCGAAATTGTCATATTCACCAATAAAATTTGTGTATGGCATCAAAATTTTAACATTGGATTTATTATCATATTTATAATATCATTTATTTGATTGTTTCATTAATAACTAAAATATTGCATCATTACGTTGTGATATATAAATATATTTATTTTATGGAAAAAAATTATAAATAAAATTTAATGATGTAGGAAATATTTTTAGATTTATAATAACTATTTAATGTCTAATATATCAATTATATAACCTCATATAATTTTTTTTCCAAAAATATATTTTCTTTCGTTATTTTCGTCTTTACATTAGATTATTTAATATAAATTTCCATTATCACTCTCTAGAGGGTCCATGGGGTCCCAAAATCAACCCAAGGATGCCCATGGTCAGACATGTATCAAAAAATTGGTTTTGGACATGTGTTAGGGTAATTTAATATTATTATACTATTATTTTTAAACCTTACTGGATTTATCCATATAACCACTGTAAATAAAATATATACTAAAGTAAATATTCATAATTTCTAAGAAGAAAAAGTAATATATTAACACAATTTGATTCTGCTAATTCCGAATATGGATCCATTTTTTTCAAATTAAAAACACATAAGCTGCAGAAGTATATTTAAAATTAATTCATGTTGTCAAAACAAAAAGCGTGTTTTTATGAAATATAATCTATCAAAAGATTGACACTTGTTTATGTTCAGTTTAATAGTAAGATTATATTCAATGGACTAAATTATATTAAATGATAAAATTAAAATCTAATGATAATTAAAAATAATTATAATGTATAATTTTACACTATAATGTATTTCAAATAAAAAAAGATGTTATTAATTAAAATTTACTATTCTTAACTATTCATCAAAAATTAAAAGTTTTTATAAAACATCCAAAAATTCACACTAATATAATTCCAATATTCAGAATTCAAAAATTAATTCCATTTTTAAATATAAAATTTATAAAATTTCAAAAATTGAGATTTACAATTCATAATGGCTAGTTTGATTGGCCGTGCTGTGTTAGAATCTCGAAGTTATGTACAATGCAAGATATTTCTTTATTTGAAAGGAAACATATCGTGGAAACTTTGGGTGTTACATTTTTAGACCAATTCACATGATATGTTTTGAATATAAATATTTAGTTTTTTTAATTTCCACAAATACTGAATTTCCTAGAAATAAAAAATTAAAATCGGGTTCTAAATGAATACAACCATCATTAATATTTATGTCTCGTGAGGGATACCTTTGAGGAATTCATTTTATTTCATCCATAAGCAAGATATAACCAAGAAACAAGGCCTTGATGATATAATTATGATGTATTTGACAATGATGTCTAGGATTGAGGCATTGGATTATCTATTTGGAATTATACATTTGATGTCATTGATAAATGTTTCTACTATACATATGATCAATTTACTATCACTATAATATATCGTTATATTATATTTAGAGATTCAGTTTCTTAAAGAGTTATGATTTTTTTTCATTCTGTAATATTTATACCATTTTTGTTCCATTATTTTCATATCAATATGTATTCTATTGTTGAGTGTTTTTGCATACCAATTATTATGTTTGTTTTTCACTTAGTTATGAAAAAATGTATTTCACTTGTGATTATTAATAAGTTATATTTGAGGATAATAATTTTTAGATTTTATAGACATATTATGAAATATGTAGTTTCTTATATAATAGAAAGAATATACATTAGATATGAAAGAATTTGGTTTTTTCACATTATTTATTTCCCTATTTTTATAAATTTTAAACCCTGAAATATGAAGGGTTAATAAAAAACTATGGAAGAAGGGGACCAAGACACGGCGTGTGCAAGGGAAATACCTGACTCGAACGACAAACCCTAACATAAATCCTTGGTCCTACACAAATGTGGTTGCTGGGAGAGTGGTTGAAGAGGCCTCTTTAAAGGTAAACACAGTACCTGAAGCTCATATTAAGCCCAAATTTTTTCATCATCGAGGACAATTAGTAGTATCATTCTCAATAAATGAGGTAAACATACTCGCATCAGACATGGATTTTTTTTGTTGGGATGTTTTTGAATCTTCAGGCCTCATTTATGTTTCTGAGATCTTCTCTTGAAGCCATTGGATTTGCGGGTTTTCACATATGTCTCCAAAACCCCTCACATGTTGTATTTATATTAGGCTCAAAAGAATATTGTTATAGGTTGTGGGTTAAACGGTCATGGTACTTTGGTGGATTCATTGTGAAAGTACTCAAATGTAATCCAGATTTTGATTCGTATACAGAGTCACCAATTGTGCCAGTATGGGTGGGTTTTTCTTGAGCTACCCCTTCACATGTTCAATCAAGATGCCCTATTTACATTTTCTAGTCTCATTGTAAATCCTTTTAGGTTAGATTCAGAAAAGAAAATCATTTCCCGGGCCTCAAAAGCTAGAATATATATTGAAATTGATGTTTCACAGCATTTTCCTTCGCACATTTGGATTCAGAGTGGTGATTCTGGTTTCTCACAAGAGGTTTTATATGAGAGACTTCCAGATTATTGTCACAAATTCTTTAGACTCGGCCACCCCACTAGTAGTTGTGGTAAAAGTAATGTATGTCATAAAAATTGGAAACCCACTTGGATTGAAATGGGTAACAATGTGGGACCTTATAACTTCTCTTAAAAGGAAAACACTGAAAATAATGTTGGACTGGAATATACTCAAACACCTGAGAATCAAATTTTGGATTGTGTAACTATTTTCCTTGACATCACTACCAATTCACCTCTTGTAAGGATGAAAAGATTAAAAATCATGAGCCCTCTCACTCAAATGGAAAAGGGGAAAACGATTGCCTCGATCCACCTATAGTTGAAGAATAGAGAGATCATATTAAGACTCAAGAGGATAGAGGAAAGGATCATGTGGATGCTTCGGATTCCCGTGATTCCCTAGTTGAAGAGGATGATAAACGAGGACCAATTGAGGAGTCCTATTTGAAATCTATGTCCAGAAAAAGAAAAAATCCTATGGTGGATGCAGATGGATTTATCACTCCAAACATGAAGAAAACTAGATGACATAAGGATTACTCTTATACTGATAGAACTATTGTAACTCGATCACTTGATGCCTTTAGGAAGGAATCTACTAAACCAGTTCATGAAAAACCTTTGAATGATGACTCCAAACTTGTTTTATATTACTTATCATAGCAATTCACAGAGCAAGAGATCAAACATTGGAACACTCCTAGGGAAAGGAAACAAGAAATTTCCCATCAAAAACTACAATAGGGTGTTATTTCTGGTGAAAAATATCATAACACAAAACGCTTCTTTTTCTACCAAAGGATTATGATGTCTATTTAGTCTCCTTGATCTACTGAACCCCTTATTGTGCACATTCGGTCTTTCGTTTCCATGCTTCTCTCACGAGGACTATTGAATTCGGTTACATTTATTTTGTGACTTTTATCTTTCTCTGAATCATCGGCTTCTTCAGTGCACGATGTTGACGGCTTATAATGTGGAGGTTCTGGATGTTGATGCATCTTAATAAGGTTTTTAGCCTTTTATGTCAATTGATGGTGTTTCATTACGTATTCTATTTGATATTTACTGCTCCTCCTTGAATCTTTTTCTGAATGGTGTTGTTGATCTCTGTTTAGTTTGACTTATGAGACAATTCTCGACTTTATTAAGGCTTTGGCTATTGTTGGTTGGGTTATCTCCCTACTGTTTTCTGTGCAGTGTGGCTCTTAATGAAATAGAGTTATTTTCTCTATGCTGTTTATTTGTGATTGTGCCCCATGGACTTATATTTGGTCTTCTGTTATATTGAATGGCCACTATCGTTGATGTGAGACTACAAAATGCAGAGAGATTCTTCCCATGTTTGGTTCAATCACTGGAAGTTGAAGATTAATATTTGAGATGACTGGATTTGGAATATCATCAGGTACTGATATATGTTGGAAATATCATGTGGAATTGTTCCATCTTTGACATTGATATGCTTAAATCTTTATTTTTTAATCTTTAATTCCCTACAAGTGTTTGTTCATTACACCTCATTCTTGTATTTTATCCTTCTATTTTAATAAATTCCCTGCGGGATATTGATTGGGAAACCAATTCAGGTCATCACCTTCCTTTCAAACAAACACTAAAATGTCATGTGATGGTATATAATAAAATAATTTTTTTATTTCATGTAACTATTTGTCAGTTATATATATCAATCTACATATGGTATAAAATCTAATTTGTAATGTATGTATTTATAGCATCATTTCATAGTGTTGGGGTTTGGGCTTCCACGTATGGAGTTAAGATAGAATTTATATGAAAATGGAGATGATGATTTTTATTGAGGAGAATTTGAGGGTTGAGAAGGAAAGGATGGTCATCGTTTCAAAGTAGTAGATAAAATTTTATATAGTTTCAAATCAATATTTTATATGGCTTCTAGATTGGGAGAAATGATCCTATGATATAACTATAGGAATTACTATATTTGTGAGATATCATCATAGTGAATTAGTATATTAGATATTTATTCGTTCCCCTATCATTAAAATATTTATCTTTTAATATTAATTAGATACATTCTACAATATAAATTTACATATGGGAAGTGAACTAGAACTGTGTGTATTGTGTATTAACTTGATCAAGACTTTTTCTTGAAAAATAGTCTGAACTGAAATATTGGTTTGAAACTCCAATGGGATATACTATGATTTATTGGAACTTTATATAAATAATCACTACATTATATTGTAGTAATATGTTGATTAATTATGTTAGATAACATAATTGGAAAATTATAGAGGATAACCTAGGATTGAACAAAGTGAGAAATATATTGACCGAAATTTATAATATTGTGAAACTAAATGTATCATTGGGGAGGAAAAATTCATTTTGATATATTAATATTAAATTATTTGATGTTTTTATAATCATTTAAGTCTAATTATTTTTCTAAAACATGATGAAAACAACGATCCTAATAATGGTATCCATATAGAAATAAGTTTTTCATTTAAATAAATTTGGCAGTACATATAAATAGTTATAATTTTTTCATATTCATATTATAATGGAAATTTGTGTTTATTCATTTCTTGTATAATCCAGTGATATTGATACCAGAATAAAAAATATATCAAGACTCACATTGATATATTCAATAGTGATTGATATTTTGCAATGATATACTATTATATTATAATGTTTTGTGAATTATTTTTGACAATTAATGAATCATTATCATGGGTTATGATTACATTGATTGGAAAAATAAATTAAATGGTGTCCATAGTATTAAAATTATATTTTTTGAGAAGGTAATATTTTTTGGGGACACTAGTAATGAAAACCTGATGGAGGGATGGATAACTCCTCGAACTAATATACACCAGATATTGAGATAATATATAGTTTATTGATTCCATAACATTGATTTAGATTTTAATTGAATCATTGGTATGAATTTTTAATTGAAAATATTTTCTCTAAAGATCATTATTTTTTTGGAATTGTGTAAAATCATAGTGGGTGATTGATTTTATATCCATTTTTGAGATAATGATTATGTTAATTTATATAGTGATTTTTGGTTTTTTTGTGGTTTAATTTCATAGAGATTGAAATGGTTTTGTAATTAATGTTAAAGACAATATAAAATTACAGTCTATAAATACATTGATATGTAATTTTATGAATTGGTAATTTTTTTTTGAGGAATGATAATCATGTTGATATATCCTAACAGAGTAAGGAAGATATCATATTAGAGGATATATCAAGAAATAAGAAAATTTTCAGAATGTCATCAAATATTTTCTTTGATTTTTAATAATTAAATTTTGATGATGTAGTTTACTAATACATTGTGAATGTAATACCACTATATTTCAATACACATTTTCTATAAATGAACAAATTTTTTAATAACATACTTCAAATGAATCATCATATAAAATGAAAATTAATATTTTATTAGACTTTTAAAATGATTCCATCAAATTAGAAAGTTTGAAAACAGAAAAAAAATATTATGAAATAAATATATAACGAATATAATGGTATCTGATAATCCTATTGAAATTCAATTAATATAACTAAAACAACTAATAATAACATTTATTTATGAAAATGTTTATTTCTTATAATTGACATTAATATGATTAAAATTTATTTATCTATGAATATATGATTAATTTAGGATCAAACACTCATTTTTATTACTAAAATAATTATTAAATGTTCTGAAATATGAATATGTTTGGTTAGTACTCTAAAAATTGTTTTTCTTAAAAAAATAAAATTTTCATTATATTTAATTAATTTAGTAAAAAATAAATTCATAAATATTATAACGTGAATTTGATAAAATGTTAATAATTTTTTGATTCGGTTTTATAGTATTAGTTTCCGATAAATTATGTATATTTTTCTTAAAAGATTCATTTTATTGTGAATATTGAATAATTTAGTTTTTTGAATTGACACGAATATTTTGACATCATCGGTATATAATTCTGAATTGGATATTAATGAAACTTTTAAAAATTATATAGTTAAAATGATTATTTATAAATTTAAAAATGATGGAATTTAATTAAAAATAAATAAAATATGTTTTAGAACATCAATTATGTTATTATTTTTTAAAAAAATATAAAATTAGTATTTTAAAGGTAATTTTAATTAATCGTAAATGATAAAATTATAAAATTAGTTTTATTTATAATCAATAAACACTAATTCATCTGATAAGTATCATATTATTTTCATGCATAAATTATAAATTACTTCAGTAAAAAAATTTATATTAATAAAAATCAAAAGTTGTAATATGCGATTAAAGAATAAGAAAGTAAAACCAACATGTATAAAAATTGTGGAATTGGTTCGTTGAGGCCTTGAATAACTATATCAATTCCCATATCGATTATTTATCAAAAATATCCACTTTCTATAATATTGACGATCATTATTGATTTTTTTTGGAAAAAAATCCCTCCTTTTTAATGTATAAACTTGATGATCTTCTCTTCACATCCCCTCAAACCGTATACAAATATTTTTTCCTAAACTATTCCAAAAACATTCATAAAAATTCCCATACACCTTCATGATATTTTTTATATTAAAATTCCAAACCATAATAGAATAAACATCATTGAAAATTTGATTATCTAAGAAGTGAGGTGTAAATTTCTTAATGTTACTTCCAAAAGCCAATTTTATTTAAGGAAATTATTCAATTTAAAATTTATTTATTGAATGTTGGAATGATTAAATATATAAATTCTTTATACTATATAGTTTTGATGACAATGGTACAAGATGTAACCATCACTCCCTTCTCAATTTAGAAAAATAAATTTTTAATTCAATCATTGTTTAGCTACCACCTTTATGATGGTATATGATTTGATTTCGTTAACCATATTAATTTCTATAAATATTATTGAATTTAATATAAAAATATTACCATTATGAAATATTTTATAGTCTAAAATGAAAAAAAATATTACTATCTCCCATGCTCATTGGAATATGAAATTTTACAAAATAGTGTTTTAAGAAAAAAATGTCAATTTACTCATCTTATGTTATTATATTTTATAGTTCATATTAACCTTATAAATATTTGGAATTAAAATATATCAAGCTAATAAATAATATATATGATCATTATTATTCAAAAATAATTCTATATCAACTGAATATCATCATAATTAGAAATTATTTGATGTATGTCCACGATGGGGTCCATTTAAGAGACAACATGGACAATGCTATGAATTTATATCATGTATGAATATTGTAAAGAAACTAATAATATAATATGATATGAATATTTAAATTTTGATTTAAAAATATTTTTGGTAGCTATATCTAATTTTAAAATAATAAATTATTAAAACTCCATTAACTATTTAAAAATTAATAAAACATGATTATTTTTTATTTCATCATCCTAGATTTATAAAAAAACCATACATTAAAGATACAACTTTTTAAATATCCTAAAATATATGATATAGCTCCCTTATTTAATTGATAATGATGATATTTTAATATTATACAAATACAAACAATGTTATTTCGTAACCAGTTGATAAATATCAAAATTGAATACATCCCATATCAGAAATAGATAATATAAATGAAAACAATAAATATAAATTATGATTATTATAGTTAATAGATAAGGAAATAATTATAAAATAAGTGATTATGATGATTAAATTTTTTAAATTGGTGTTTAGAGGTTGTTTTTCTACGAATGAATGATGGTTAGTGTTTATTGGCTTAAAATTCTCACTCATTAGGGCATATATCTAATTAGAAACATGTTATAATTGAAATAGTGTTTCCAAATCCCTTGTATTATTTTTTATTAAGAAACTCTAGTTTTTTTTATATAAATTTCTTTGATACCATATACATTAAGTTGTATTGAATTAAATTTTATTAAATTTGTAAGTATTTTCATTGTATCATTTCTGATTATTTGTTATATATAACTCTTTATTCAACCTATTTCTTTTATATAGGGTCCAATTTAGTTTTATCCAATAAATTTATTATCAATTACTTCCTATTAATTATTAAAAAATATTATGAAAAATCAAGATGTTTTAATCAGCATTAAACTCATCTGTTACTCCATTCAAAAACGTTTTTGGTTACAAAATTTTTTATAACTATCTTATAGTAATTACCATTAAATTATTTGATTTATAATGGGTATAATATTCATTTTGATTCTCTGAAATGAAATTTTAAATTGTTTTTAAATTTTTTAAAATTAATACCTTTTTAAGTGTTTCATGATTTAGGGAGTATTTTCTTTTAGGGATATGGATAACTCCAAAATCATATCCTTAAGTTATAATGTTTCATATTAATGTTGGTTTTTAATGCTTTTGTTACCCATTAATAGTATTTTATTATATTGTATCCTAAAATCATCATATAGAAATTCATGTATTGGTAAAAAGTTTATTTATCATTGTCTTTTCAATATGTTTTGTCATTTATGGGAACATCAATAGATCAAAAATATTCCTTTAAAATTCAGTTTTCTTTTATTAGGATCCCTATTTATTAAAAATTAATTATTGTAATTTTATATAATTTGATAATGATGATTTTTTTTAAATGTAATATTTTCAAATTCATCAATTTTATATTTTCGAAAATTAATTTTGAATGTGAAATGTATGTTTATATTTTATGTTAATGAAAAAATTATTTACTAAAATCAATTTTATGTTTCAACTAAATTTTCATTTTAACCATTAAAAATATTTAACTAATGTGATTTAGGTGAAATTAATTATTATCTATTAACATAAAAAAATTATAATTTTTTTAAATATTGGATCAAATTAATTAGTTTATTTAACACTTCTTATGTGATATTTTTTGAAGCATTCATTTAAAATGATGATTTCAATGTATTTCAAAATCATTATTGGTTTAAATTGTTACACTATAAATATGATCCATTTTAATAATCCACCTTCTTTGACTATATGTATTGTGTGTTTTTGTTATCTATCAATGACATAATTAATCACAAACTTTTTTATTTCATAAACATCCAATCTGAATTAGTAATAAATTTCATGAAATTAGTTTAATTTTGGAAAATCATGATTTTATTCCTAGGATTGAATTGTTTTACCATAGATAACATATATCAATTGTACAAGGAAATTTTTTACTTGACCACAGGACACTAATATATTATGTTTTATAAAAATAAAAATTACCATTTATTTAATAGGGAATGATTGAAATTTATATAATTTTTATTTATATGTATATTTTTATTTATTACATTGGAAATCTTACTATCTTTCGTTCCAATATACACCTTATTTCTATTTACAGGTAATTTTCCTGGAATTTTTTGTACAATCATGTTGTGTATTATTGTGATGTATTCGGAAATGGAACGAAATTAACATTCTAGAATTATGAATTTCATCACAAAATAACCAATTATTGTTATTTATTTCATATATTATTATAAAATACAAACATAGGGATATTAAACTCTAATTTTCAATTGATAAACCAATTACCAGTACTACTTATTACTTCCATAATAATTATGGAATGTAAATTCATTGATTGTATCATTTGTTTGTTTTCACAGTCAAGGTATTCTATCTCACCCTTAACAAATTTCAATTTCACTAAATCATGAAAAAAAAGTGTTACGCATGATATTTGTAATATGATAGTTTCGAGGAGAATTTATTGGAGTTTTTGAAGACTTAATATGGAATATATATTATCTAATATAGCGGAAAAGATCTCCATTTTCCAAGAATGATTTGGAATGATTTTTTTATGTTGTTACTAATAATATAAATCATATAACATAAAATTTTAATGGATTTCATATAAAAAATTACTGGTTTTAATTTATATCATTATTTAATAGAGTTTTATGAAAATATAATTTTGGTATTGAATAATGTATGTAATTTATGTATCTAAGGAATCTAATATGGGAGAGAGGATCCATAACTCCACATAACCACCCATTCCCTATATAAGTTTATATATTTTTAATCAATTTTTCACTAGAATATTTTGGACCTGTCTAAGAAATTATATCTCACAACTAAAAAACATCGATAACTACACAAGTCCTATATAAATGTATATTTTTAAAAAACCCCATTTCACACGGTATAATGCTCCATTATATCCACAATATATCCATAAAATACTATTCAGATGGGATTTTAATATTTAACAAATACATCAAAGTGATATATAATTTAGGGAGGAATCATAACATAAATATTATTTTAAATTTTTTTCTAACGATTGAAATTTGTAATTCTAAAGATCCTAATGATACATTAAAGACCATGATTAAATGATTATTCAAGAAAGGTATGGATGATTATATTATCCTATCATGTTCTCTAAATTTACATGCACTTGCATTAGGGATTCATATATTTTAATACATAATCAATATTCTAATTTTTAACCAATGAATTCCATGAAATGAAAAAACTATACTGTAATTTATTATCATGATGCTCAAAATTAAAATAATTTCCAAAAATATTTTTATAGAAATCAATTGTTTTAAAATAAATTTCTGAAAGTAAAAAAATCATTTTCTATTATATTATTCTTTTAAAATATAATCAAGTGGTATGTTTATCAAGGTAAATACCATTGAACAAGAATAATGATGTATTTATTATTCAAATTTTATAGTCTATTAAAATTTTTTGTTAGATATATTATCTGTTTTATATGATTATAATGAAGGAAAACTATAAATTGAGATGAATCACCACATAGAGATTTCATTTTCACAAAACTATTGATACATTGAGATTTTAATAAGGAATAAAAAGATAATTTTGAAATAATAATCAATTATAAAAATACTCTAATTTGAGGGAATGTTAAATAAATACTATTCATATGATAACATATAAATATGTATTTATAGAGATTTTAAATACATAAGAATAATATTAAATTTATTAAATAATTTAATATTGGGATTTCATAGTGGTTTATATATATTTATGTAATTATAATAAATGGAAGAATGATTTCAATATTTGATTCAAAGGTTATGATAAATAATTGTAAATCTTTGTAATAATTTGATATATATTTTTTGAGATATTAAAATTTTAAAATGTATAATGGGTATATAAAAAAGATAAGATTATTATTTATAATGAATATTCGAAATTGAATGATAAATAAGAATAAATAATTTTAAATGATAAAAATTTTATGAATAATAAAAAGTTGAATAAATGTTTTTTTGAAAGGCCACAAAAGGGAAAAATATTTATTTTAATAACAAGTCAAAAAAATTTACAAGTCATGTCATATAATTTAACGATAAAAGTAATATAATAGATAATCTAAAAAAAATATTGATATAACAACTTTATAATTTGATAAAATAATAACTATAATGAAAATTAAGGAATCTGACAACATTAAAATAAGTGGAGATATTTATATAATAGAAAAATAAATTTTGGTAAAAATCATGGATATAAATTAAAATAATTCATCTAAAAGGGTGATCAGGAAAATTATATCTTTCCAAAAATTTTATTGTATGATGATTTAACAAATAAGTGAAGAACAATAAAATGTCATGAAAATAAAAATAATACAATTATTGAAGTATTATGGTAGTTTTTATTAAAATATATAAAAATACTATATATAAACAATATATAATTTTATTATAAAATAATAATAGAGATATATAGAAAAATATCGTGAAATAATCATTTCATTAGTGAATTCATTTAGGATCAATAAAAGAGAGTATATAAGGAGGTGATATGAATCAGAAAAAATGATGTAAAAAATGAAAATTTTAATTATTTATGAAAATAATATAAAAATATTGATAATTCTCAGAAAACATTTCCTTGTTGGGAATGATTGAGAAGATAATACAATTAGATTAACTTTTTACTCACTAAATAATACTATAAAAACATTTACAATATATAATTAGTGATAAAATATTATTTACATTTATATGTATAATGATTCTTATATTAAATAATTTCATTAAATAACTATATATTTACTAATTGAACATTCCTCATACCCATAATTAGATGTGGGAGTTATAATTTTCCAATTCATATTTTTGTATTATATTGTAATTATCACTTATTATTCTATTTCTTATTATCTTTTGAAAAATAAAATTACCCCAATCAGAATATTTTTCATTACTATTATATATGTTCATTTATTTATTTTTATTGATTTGTTTTTCACCAATGTTTTTTTAATAATTTCATTGTTATTAATTTAATTATATGTAAGAATATTAATAATTATTATGATTATATGGAACATACCATTCGCTAATTATTACAATATCAAATATTTATTTTAATTAAAATAAATATTTGTAATATTTAAACCTTATTTAAATAAAAAAATTTATGTAGTGTAACATATTTAATTTTTCTACTTAAAAATAAAAATAAATAGATTTATTGTAATGAAAAAATAATAATTAATAAGATAAATTATTATTCCCTTAATTATTATTTTTATGGAAATTAAATTTTTATTATCAAATTTATATTTATATTTATTAACATTTAGAATATTACAAAAATGTATTAATTAATCTTGAAGTCCATGCATATATTAATGATTGTAGATGTTTATTTATGTGTTTTTTATTCAAAAAATTATTTGAAATTTATTCATGTGAACTTATGTTCCAAAACATAAATTTGTATGTTGAGGTATATGGAAATATTTATGATTAATAATATAAAAAAACTATTTTTGAGGTTTTTAATGAGGGAATTTTCTATTGATGCATGATATAGATAAACCGATTTTATAGAATCAAATATTTATTAAATGATTTAATTGAATAAATATTTGTAAGAATGAAAAAAACCATTATATTATTATCAATGATCATCTGTGTTATTTATATAAAATTTTATATAAAATTTATTCCACATAAATGTATATTGATTAACATTTTATAATAATTGATTTTAATTAGTAATTTTTTCCAAAATAATAATTTTTTCTAATTTATAACTCCAATTTAATGATTTCGAATACCCAGTACATTTTTTAAAAAATGATTAATATTGAAAACATTAATTTAAATTAAATTCATAAACGAGAAAGGAAAGTATATTTTTAAAAATAAAAACAATTTATTTGAAAATGGATAGTATTATTTTAATTTCACATTGTTTTTAAGTATTGTATGGATGTAAAATACATGTTATTACATATATAAGAAATAATTAAAAATATATTACTCTACTGTATATAAGTATTATATGTATTTATAAAAACAATAATTTAGCCAAATTATATACATACATAATGTCTATATAATGACCACAATATCCAATTCAATTCCAATATATAAAAAAATAACTAAAAAATGCTTCCATGTCGTCATATAAAATTGAAATGTAAATCATATTCCTATTAATATAAAATATATTAATAATTATACTTGATAATATGTCTTTAAGATAGTCCATAATGACTAATATTTCATGTATATATTTTATATATCTATTTTTAATTATTTTACTATTTTTTCATAATAAATATCTATGTGAATTTCATATACTACAATAATATATTGTTGTTTTTTATAAACAAATATTTCTGATTTTTAATGAAAAAATCCATCATTTAAATCTATTTGATATCTGATATATTTTTATATATGTGTTCAATTAAAATTAATGAATATAAGATTGTATTTATTGATATTTAAGTTTTTTTAGGGAATGTAAATGGGAAATAATAAATTTAATTTTACGTTACATTCATTTTTAGTGAGGTCTATAGTATATATTTATTGATGTTGAGGACTTGTATCAATATATAAACCCTATAGTAGGGGGTTTAGTTAAAAAATTCTATTGAAAATGATTCTAGTGATATAAGGATAAAATAATATTCGTATTCCAAATTATAATGGATTGACAGATATGTGTTTGATTGAATGATTGAGTCGTGGTAGGAGAGTTTGAAATAAATTTTGATATTTTTTTATCCTTATTTAAAACTATGAAACTATATGATTTCCCTCTCAATGAGGAATAACTATTTATTTTCATTAATTTATACAGATGATAGTGAAAAAAAATTAGTTTAGTGACGTTAATATCAATGTCATTTTGTGGTCTTTTTTATCCATGAACCTCGATAATTTATTTTATAAATATTTATTTCATTCCAAATATGGGAATTAATTTTTAAAATATTTATCAGATCAGCTAATGAGGATTATATGATTGTATAGAAGTATCAAATTATATATATAATTAATAAAACAATATAGTGAGTTATTCTTATAAATGATAAATTTAATAAAAATATACATATAATACATTTTGGATATATCTATAGTTAACATATATGCTGGATGGTTTTTACCATAAGAAAAGATAAATTAAATTAAATTATTGATAAAAATATGAGTTGAAATTAAAATTATATAAAGATATAAAAGTAATATTTTTTATAAATTAATATTTTTTGAGACATAATGATACATCAGACTTGAAAAAAAAATATATATTTATATACATTTGTTCTATATGTTTTTATTTTAGCATGCTAAGTTCATCATGTTAATATTACCCTTGAGATAGTTTCTTTTGTGTTATTAATGTAAAAGATTATTCCTCTAGGATTTTCTTGAATTTTATTCATTTCTATGTTTACCACTAGTAGGACTATGTCATGGTTGAAATGTTGTTTTTCACAGAGTCTACTTGTTTGAATCAAAGAGAAAAACCATTGAGGCCTTGTATTCTTATATATGGATATTACATCACTCTATATTCGTATACAATACATTACTCATCATCATTCCAAATGACAGTAAACGATTAGGGCCCTTTGAAACATGGATCACACTTTTCTAATATGGGGAATGATCTACAATGTCCCTGAAAAATATCTTCTCACTTATTAATCCTCATAGAGACACCCAATATATAACCATTAGACATTACCTGATGAAAGGACATATAAGAATGGGTGAGATCAGTTTTTTAGTAATGGTAAGAAAAATTGATATGTAATCATATCATTTACATAAGGGTATGCTATAATGAGTGTAAAATTTTAGTACCATACCCTTTAAATAAAATTTCATACTCCTAAGTCATGGAGTAATTATTGGTAGTTTGTATGATATGAATCATATGTGAATGAAATAAGATAATCAATTAGAGACTTAAATTTTTATAATAAAAATATTTTTATTATAGGAATCATCTTATAACAATAAGAACATGTAAAATTAAATAAAAGGGGACTCATTAAGATATGTACCTGAAGTCGGTACCTTGTATAAACTTATTTCCATGAAACATGGTCCATGCATTTCATTATGGATATGAAATTTTGGTCACATCCTAGCATTGTGGATAATTAAATAGGTCCCCCCATACCATTGTAAACATGTAATTATCTTACAAAATATAATTTTGATCATATAATAAGGTACACATATATCATTTTGAACAAGAAATATGGTTCATGGATAACATTATAAAAATGTAATAATGTCACTAATAAAAACCTGAAAAAAAAATCTCATAAGATAATTATGAATTATTATTATCCCCATTCCAATATAAATGATATAAATATCATAATAATAATATATTATAGTTCAGTGTAACTAGATTTTGTGTATAATTCATGAAAATAATTCAGTTTCATTTAGAATAACATTTTATTTGAGTTTCATATTAAGACATAATGACATAGTATAGATTTTAAATCATAAAATTTGTGTTTTTTTATTTCTAAAAAACAAATAAATCATAAAAACACATATTGTTACATTCTAAACTGCTTAATAATAATTCCCCTTTGAAATATGATGGTTGATTAATATTTTATTACATAAAAGTTACATTCAAAGAAAACCATATTGTGAAATTGAAATGTAATACTTCTTTTTCAAATGTATTGTTGGAAACATAAAAATTACACAAAGTAACACATTACTAGGTATTTTATTGGATAAAATATGGTGGTAGTGAAATTTTAGAAAAATAATTAAATCATAAATAATTATAAACTGTTATACAGATCACTATTCAACATAAATTGGGTGATCCAGAGAAAGATAATGATATGAAAATAATGAATCAATGATGATCTTAGGGTATATTTTATTCATAAAAATGAATTTATTAGTATAATATTATTTTTTAAATATCCACTTCATAAAGGTGAATAATTTTTAATAGAATATTTACATACGTGATTTCATTAATTTTCATAAGAATAATTTCACCATTAGTTTGTTCTCCGATCAATTTTTTATCATCTCTTATTTTCATTAATGGTCACAAATTTATTATTCTTAAATAATAAACATATCATAAGATCCCAAGATGAGTTTATATGTCATTCTGTATATCTTTTGTTATCATTAATTAAAATTTGTTAGAACATGATATCCAATATATCCAATATGAAAATTCATCATATTTTTAAATAATTCATTTATATATAAAACTAAATTAATTTCTCAATATAAACCATTACAGAAATGGATTTACATAAGACCCATTCAAGAGTTTAAAATAAAAAATATCAGATATAAGATGAATGAATTTCTTCAAATCTACATATCATTAGTAACTATTATATTATAATGTAGTTATTTATTTTCACATACTGATCTTTCAAATACCTTCATCATTTATTCTCATGAAACAATATAATTACAATAATTAAGATAATAACCTATTGAATACAAACAAAATTCATTATTCCTTAAATAAAACACAGACTAATGAATTCATTGTTCAGTTCGAAAAAACATTGTACACTTCTTTATTGATAGTTTAAATCATATTGTCAAAAAATTCTTTCTCAATTTTAAGGTCATCAATAATTTTCAATTTAATTTATCCAAATAAATCGTCTCTTTATACATACTGAAAATTATATAAAATCCTTGGGATGATATTAAGGTTTATCTTATGTGAATAAAATTATAACCATTCTATTAAATCTCCTTTTTATTACATTATAATCATTCTATATATTCATTAAAATCATCAATAAAATATATACTCTTAAAAACACTTACATATTTCAAAATTCATAACTCATGATTAAAAATACATAAATAAATTGATAATTCCACATAAATTATTTTCATGAAAAAAGAAATTTCTAGGAGTAGAAGTAAAGCCTTCTGAAAAGGGTTATTGTTGGATAATTATCATGTTCCCTATAGATAAGTCATCTAAATACATGATAATTTTTCACTATATGACCCCATTTACCAAAAGATAACAAATTCCCCACTATTTGAAACATTAATTCATAGTTTTATTAAAAAATTCATGAAAATAAAGAATCCAAATATTGTTTCCTCTGTTTCTATAACCATATATAAATTCTTAAAATTCACTCTTTATCTTATACGATTTGTTAATAATCTAACGGATGTGCATGTTGTTAAACATATACAGTGAATGTAGATTAGGATATACGAAGATATAATTACCAATATAAATCATCCAATTTGAATTCTTATAATCTCAAATTTATATATTATATTCAAATTTAACAGGATTTCTATTGGTTCTAAATATAAAACAATACCAAATCATAGTTTGATTAACACTAATCAAAGATGAAACCCACATAATAAAGAATAGAACTTATAGGATTTCTAAATCATGATCCCTTGATGTTTAATATATGCCACCTTAGTTTTATATATTTTCATTCATAATTATCATAAATTTTAATTCTTCAACGTGGATTTAAATTGTTTTTGAACATCTAAATCATATCACCCAGGAGTTTCCAACCATGTGTTAGGGAATGACCATTATTGCGCAAAAGTTCTAGATTGAGTATATATCAGTACAGTGTTTTTATGGTTTATACCCTTTGTATATATATTCCACAGACACATCCATTTATAGTATCCAAAAATGGATTTTATTTCTCAAAAACCACTCTATTAATCTTTACCAAAATTCCAAGTGATTTTCCTAAATATGGACCCATCCATATAAATATCCTTAGTTAGAACAATGGATATATCCATAGAAATATTTTTAGGTGTCTCATGAAAAGATTCTCATTATAGTTTCTAATTATTAAATAAAAAAATTATTTGATTAAATCATTAGGGACCAAGGTTTCTCGTACATGAATATTTAGAATTTTAAGATGTATATAAAATGCATCACACAAACTCATTGATGGGGACCATAATAGATTAGTGACTTTTTAATCATAGAATACAATCATCTAATCTAGTGAATGATATAAAATGTTACCCTGTACAACCATCCCATTTATAACTCCTCATAAATATATCCTACATATAAATTTCTTCAATAAATTTTTAATGTAATCATATGAATGGAGGTGGTCTGTTCCTCAATAAGGGATAAAAGGATACATGTATTTATTCATGGAATTATTATTGGATGTTCATAAGCAATTAATCGTAAGATAATCAAACAACCTGATCTATGAGAGCATAAAATTACCATTTGATATATTTTTGTGGCATACAGATCATCTTATAACATTATGAACATGTATAAATGGAAATAGGTTCACATTTATGTTTTGTAAATGAAATTTGTCCATTTCATAAACATATGAACATGTAACCAGGTCCATGAATATCATTACGGATATCAAAAAATACCCACACATAACATTGTGATAATTTAGTCAATTTCATGCATAAAATAATGAAAACATAAACTAGTTCATGTAAAACATTGTGATAATGAAATAATGTTTATCGATAAAATTGTGTATATGTAATCGGGTTCACACATAATATATATTCTCATGAGGTATCCTTCATTAACAGATATAGTGGAGGAATGTATTGGTCCCACATATCACATATTGAAATCATAAATATGTGTCCCAAAATTTCCAAAAAAATTATCATATCATACATTGTTAACTGAAATGGGTATCATTATGCTTTATTCATTTCATAACATATGTTAATGATATGAGACTCAAAATCACTTCATCATTTCATAAATCAATAAAACAAGTGATTTTAATAATTAATATTACATGGTATAGTCCATACAATATAAATAAGATTCATAAAAAAACTTTTCATCCTAGTCATAATCAATTCAAAGAAATATTAATAATGGTGTCCTCGTATAATATCCCAAATTAATCTTAAATTATATCAATAGATTTAATCATATATGAAGAATAAATATTAAGGATAACTTGTTAGATTTAATATGGAAAATTAATATTATTTTATAATATTTTTCATAATTCATTTTTATAATAATATTACTAGAAAAAAACATTCAAATATTATAAATAAATAACTGACATTCATTTAAAGAATTTCATGATGAAAATTTCCATTACAATTTGAAATAACTATTTTTAAAACATAATAAATTTTCAAAATAATTCCTTCAAAATAACTATAAAAAAGTAATGTTAGTCTAGGAATAAATGAATGGTCATGATTTAAAAAAATGCATTGTTTTCATGCATGATAAAACAATATTTTCTAAACTTTTATGCTAAAATACAAATGATAATTTTTTTTGGAATATTGAATGAATATTATAATTAAAATAGTGTTTTATAATTTCAGATGGATATAAATTGTTTTTAAAAATCATAACAAGGTAATAAAAATATTTTAATATTTTTTATAAAACGATTTTTTTGGAACAAAAAATACTTCCACCCAAAGACAGAAATAATATTGGATATAATTAAAAAAAAATTTATATAATTTTTATATACCAATTAGTGGTGAAATGTGGCCATTAAATGAATATATCATGAATAAAAATAGAGAAATAATTGATATGTGAATTATTGATAGGTATATTATGAGATTACATCCTTTGATACTAAATCATAGCAAACCAAATAAATTTTGTAATTATCACATAAAATATTTACTACTTTTGTAGAAATGGAACATAGAACGAGGGAAAGAAATTATAAATAAAAAATAAAAAATTTCTTGATGATTAAAAAACTAATTATTTTACATGACAAAGGGTTATATATACACATTTTAAAATATTATATGTTCATAAAATAATATATGTCTCCAAAAATTCAAATTGAGATAAAATTCACTTATAAATTTGGTAAATTTTGAACACTAAAACCTATGAATGAGATATCAAAAATGAAAATAAGAAAAATATTATTTATTTGAATAATTATAAAATTTATTCATGTGATTAATATACACTAAATAGGATAAAAAGGGGGTGAAGATTGAATATATATCAGAAACATAAAAGGGTATTTGAAAATACCTTACAACTTGGGTAAATATTGAATTGTAATATAATTTAAATAATGAAAAAAATGGGAATTGTAATTTTCCTAAAATGAGGTATATTATTGATATAAAATTTCATAGGTATGTATATACACTACACAAATGTAATGAGTGGTTAATGTGGTCTCTATCCCTTAGAAAAAAACTAGATACCCCGCTACAATAATTTTTGACACCTATCCTACTAAATCAAATTTTTGGAACATCTAATAAAGAATCATATTAACATATACCAAACCATTCCTTTTTTCTTATAAAATTTTATGATTTTTTTATTGACACATTCATGTTGATGTTATGTTTTGGTTGATCACCACTTTGTATTTTACGTATTTTCTATTTTTATCATTTTTTCCCTCTTACATAAATTACGGTTTAATAACATCCCAAATTTATACCATGATATGAGAAACATATTTATTAATTATATGTCTATTTATAGTAATAAGAATCATTTGGTGATATAAAATGGAATACAATGTTCATGGAGATGGTCGGAAATATATATGCATGAATATTTTTTCCATTTTCCTATTGTATTAAAAGAAAAAAATTAAAAAATATATATATATTATATATTAAAGTAGAGTTAATATGCCATATATATAATGTATTTTTATAAAATTATTCCTCTATACAATCCATTTAATCATGTATGAATAAAATCTCTTCATGAGGAAATAGTGTACATACAAACGATTGATGTAACAAAATTCTAAATAGATGGAAATATTGTATGTATGTGTGATATAAAAATTCTCGAAAAATAATAAAATTTTAAATAACATTTATATATCATATTTAAAATGTACGAACATAATTATTCCCAATCCTGAAATGTGGTAATGAAAAAATGAATAACATTTGTTTGTGAGGAAGTACTTAATTATTCACATGAACGATGTTTTCTTAAACCATTTTATGGATGTTTATATATTTTATTTAATAACATAAACATAAAAACATATATTTATATTTGATATAATGATTTTATTATATTATAATTTTATAATAAGTATTTAATAAAGCAGAGAAGGAAATAAAATTTAAAAGAATTTAGAAATACCTTATCTTCTCTTCAGGTATCGACCATAGGATTGAAATAAAACCACGAAAGTATTTATTTTTATCGAAAATATGTTAACTAGGATGTGATCTTTTAAACTGTGTATGATTTCTTAGAATATATTGTTCGAGTAAAATGGCTTCAAAGGTGTGACTATTTGGTAAAGTGGGTTCCTTTCTATAGTATAATAGGAGAGACATTCTCGTATATACTCAGAATTATTCATCACTGTGTGGTCATTCATATAATAATTTTCTAAGAAAAATATAAATAAATTTTTGGTGGTATTATATTATAGATTCAATCCTCCACCAAAAATTATAATAATTTTTAAACATTTTTTCTTAACACTTATGTTTCTATATTTTTCCATTTTTTCATTATGGTAACGAATTTTATAAGTTAATTAATTTAATAAATATTCATAAATTCAAGTGACCCATATTAGATATTTTAGACTCTCAAATTCTATATATTTTTTGTTATTTTTAAAATATAAATCAATTTTGTGTTGGAAATTAACTATTACACAAGTGCATCTAACACACCAAAATACATTTTAGACCGTAACAATGCTAACTAGGTTTTTACTATTTAAAAATATATAATGTCATTATTATAAATAAATAATCCATAGAAAGGCCTTTGAATTATTTAATATTGAAAACTAATATAAAAGAATAATTTAATTTTTTTTGGTTTCATATGAACTAAAAAAATAAAATTTATACTAAAATAACATTAACGTGAATTTTTTTAATTATTCATTTAACTACATATTAAAAAATATGACAAAAATTATATAATTATATTATATTATTTACAAAAAAAATTATTTATATATTCATCTATAAATATAATAAAAATCCTTAAATTTATTCATTGTTATTGTTTTTAATATTGTTTGACCAATATAATTATTAATTAAATAATTACTGCATTGGGGTTTCATAAATATTTAAAATAAATATATATTCTATATATAATTATAATAAATTTTCATGATTAAATTAATTATCTATCATCAAATTTAATATTTATAACTGAACCTATTTAGGTTTTTAATATTTTAAAGATTTAAAAATTTAAGGATGAAAGGAATAGTTATGGACTTTTTCTATACAATACATATTATTTGGGTCACATTGAAGAAAAAGTTCCAAAAAATCTAATAAAATTATATTATGAGGTTATAAGGGTAAAAATTTGTCAAAATAATAGGTTTTGTGCCTTTTTTGAGTAATTATTACACATTGCATTCTTAGATTAACCACATAGTAAAACTATTTTTTCCATAATACCAATAACTAATTTTATTATTTTCACTTATAAGTTTTTTCGAAAAAAATTTCTTCAATAACATAAATAAATTAAAATTCCTTTTTCCAGATATATAATCCATTTTATCAAATTATAGTAAAAATTGTTCTAAAGTCTAATTTAAAATTAATATGCATACATGATGAGATATATGGTTTTAATGTGAAAATGGGAAAAATATTATAATGTTTTTATATAAAAATTATATATGAAAATGATCTCAGTTTGCTAAATGGTATTAATATATATATATATATATATATTAACTAAATTTAGTTTAAACCTAATTAATACTATAGTTTATCAATATATACAATATAAATTAAAATTTTTTTAGTAATAAAAAGTGTATATTTGTTTCTATATAAAAAATTGAAACAAATTATAAAAATATAAAAAATTAACCTAAGATAATAATATTATTATTCATTAAATTTTTTTTTTTCATTTTTTCTTATAAATTTTATAGAAGTTATAATATTTAATTTTTAATAATTTACTCCAATGGAATTAACCTATATTTTATAAAAGATAATTTTTTCTGAAAAATTTTCATTTTATATTAATTGATTCTTGTATTATTTTTAATAAATAGATAAATAATAATAAATTGAAAAAAATTTATATTTCCATAAATTATTTAATCCTTTTCATTCACCTCATTCCAATGAGTAGGTTAGGACTATAATATTATGTATTTATATTTATATTTTATTAATTTTATGTAAAACTCAGTGTTATGAAAAACACAATGAAAATATTGTGTGTGTGTACCTCAAGATAAACTCAGTGTTCTATTTATTGATTTCATAACATCTTGTTATGTATAAATAAATATTTACTTGATGTAGCGTTCAATTCTATATATCAAATAATATTAATTTATTAGAAAAAAATTATTCATAAAAACTAGGTTTGATACATCAATACTCAGAGGCAATGTGTGGTTATGAGAATATGGTGTATGGAGTCTCCCAATGTAACATATATAGAATAACCTTAGCATGTCATGTTATAGTCAATAGCCGTGGTTTTTACTCCTTAACATTTTCAATCACTTAGGTATAGTGTGATTAGTGACACCATGACCCGAGATGGATTCACCATAGTATGGTGATAATTGTTTTATTTTCTCAAATACATTATTAGTCTGCCAGATCATCTATGGCATATTTTTCCCATTTATGGGGGAATATATGATTATTAATGGAGGGTTATTAACTAATCCTTAACATGATTTATTTTATAAGAACACAAATCCTTATATTTTTTGAATGGTTTTTTTGATATATTGTTTCTACGGGGAATTATTATCATCATCTATTTTCAATATGGAGTGGATTTCTGTGTTGTTCTATTCATAAAAATAAAAAAAATACATTCTTTAGGTTCCCTTTATAATCACATTATTTATACCAAAATTTCTTTATATTTCATTCTACTCGTTGGATTTTTCAACCTAGGTCCATTTTTAATCAATGCTTATAGATGATATACTTACGGTATTGTTGATATTTTTTCTTTTTAGATCCATACCTTTTGTTAACTTTTTGATCTCGTTTGGTTTCTAAAAATTCCAGGTGTTTTAGGATGGGTTTTAATGAAATTCCAATGTATTATGGAAAATTCAATATATTTAATACTAAATTTGGTATATATAAAGTATAAATCCTTTCTATATATATCTTGAAACATGATTTTTTGGATTATATTTTAAAATTATCTTCTCCTTTGGTATTTTCGATGAATATTAATTTCAATTCTTTTTAAATATTTCTAACTTTTATTGTTTTTCTAAAAAATTTTAAGATGACATGAAATATAATTGTGAAGACCTGTATATGGACTCTGAAATAGGGGATATATGAGAAAATAAGTGGTGGATATATTTATGACAATCACGCTAAGATGTACTAAAAATACTTATCATATATTTACATTACCACTCCAAATAAAATATATTATGATAATATGTTAACCCATTGGGGTGTTCTATTATCACTATCCCTATTTATCTATGGATTTATGCACCCATTAACATCTATATACCGTGGACTAGGGATCCTAGTTTACCTAGATATATTGTATGAAACTATCTAGTTTCTAATATGTCATCTTTGGAAATTGTTATTTATGAATAATTTGAGAAATTATTTCCTTATTGTTTTAAAAAATAAAAAATAATTTCATAATTTCCTTAATTTTTAATATACAATGAGAAAAAATATTTCTTAACATTATTTCAATAAATGAGAAATTTTTAATTATTTATAAATTAATTCTTATTCAATATATCATACGTTCTTGATGGGATGATTTTTTTCACTCCAATGATATACAATTGGTTGTGTATATGAATAGTTTAATATAATATAAAAAATAGAATGTGTAGAAATCTCCATTAAATCCTCTAAATGGTATCTCAAACTAGTTGGCTATATAAATTCCACCATACCAACAAAAACGGTAGAGGATTCTCACCCCTAATGTGGGTCTGCGACGGTAAAATGGAGAGATTATACCATTATCATCAGAGTGTGTCATAGTTTTAAATAATAATGATCAGAAGTGAAACAATAATATATAAAAACCATTATAAAAATAAGTCATCCTAATAATAAATATAAATATCTAAATGAATAAGACATATACAGATGATGACTATTTCATGATTCTTTATAAAATGGGACTTACACGGGAAACATTTTTCCATGCATGTGAAACAAGATAAACATAAATAGTGGGAATGAAATATGCCTCCACTAAAAAAGAAGTTAAGATCAGTCTTATTATCCCATATTCTATCATAGCACTAGAAGTCAAACATTAGAATATATTATATTACCATTTTCTATCCATACATTAATGAATTCTATCTGAGTACCATAGTTGGCCTGAACAAGGTAAAATATATACTAAGTATGCCACCACCAAAATTGATCAGAACTATCAAGTTTTGTCATATTAAATTATAATTGTCCATGTAATTATTAGGGAATATCAATTAATACTAAAATACATATGTTTGATTTCATCATTGGTCAACCAACTGTTACTTTCTAGTTCCAAAAAAGAATGATATCTATAAGCCATGGCTGAACTATAAATATATATATTGTAATTCAATTTATATATATATTTATATCTATGATGATAATTTATAATTCAGTTACCAAAATTGTTTGGAAAAAATTTCAAGGCCACCAAAAATAATTTGTAACCCAAGAAAACCCCCCAACCAAATTCATTGGATTGGGGGACACATCATAAACTATAGTGAGATAGAATCATTAGTTCCAAAATAAAATATACTATTAGTTATTTATAAATTCATATTGGTCATGTCTAAGTTGATCCATAAGGAAGAACCCATGTATCCCTTTGGGATCTTTATATTTATACATCACCATAAAATTTCAAACATGGAAAGCCATATGTGGAACCCAGATATCAATCTAAGCATGGTATATGTTCATAATCCTATGATCTGATCTATGGTATTTTACACAAGGAACCAAATATCACTGATGGAATGGTATTTGAAAATTTCCCACTAATCGTATACAAGTTATTCCACATGGAATAAAAGTATCACTCATGGGAAAAAGTACAGATGGAATCCTCCTAGTCATCCCATCCATGGTATTCTATAAAAGAAACCATGTATATCTCATAGTGTATAGATATTTATTTAAAAAATAAAACCTATTAATACTGACTATATCTTCTAATATGTCCATATGTCAGGACCCCTGTGTCTCTCTCAATTTTATATAAAGGTATATTTTTAGCAAGTGTTAATTTCATCCCATCTAAATGATTGTTGTATAATATTCAAAATTTTAAATCCACACATCTCAATTGGTGGTTTAATTCAGTTATATTCATTAGGCTCTTATTTCTTTTTTGGAAGGCAGGACCTTATTGGTGGCATACATTGGGGTAGTCCACCTTCATTATAAATTCATTAGATTTTAGGAATATATTAACATTAGAACACCATTTAACATAATTTATTAAAAATTTTGGAAGAATCACAAGAGAAGTATATCCTATGGAATAATGAGTCATGATAAAATTAAATTTATGATTTTGGGAAAATGGTTGGACCACATAAATTAGGATCCTAAATTACCCCTAATCCATTATAGGAAAATGA
Source organism: Viscum album (assembly GCA_963277665.1). Classification (NCBI taxonomy): domain Eukaryota; kingdom Viridiplantae; phylum Streptophyta; class Magnoliopsida; order Santalales; family Viscaceae; genus Viscum; species Viscum album. The sequence goes on from OY728128.1 coordinate 70,304,880, forward strand.
ATCAAGTTATAATTGAAGAATTTTGATGAATAATAAATTTAATTTGAAAGTAGGGAATTTCTTCATGCACTATGATAAAGAAAATTATAGAAGAATTAACCTATAAATGGATGAAAAATATTAAACTTCTTTCGGAGTGGGGTCCAAATAGATAATTACTGTATTGATTATTGTTAGGATGAGAACAAAGCATGAGAACCTAGGTGGGGGGAGAAGAGGATCTCCCATATATGGATAATTTAATAGTGAAAATTTGAAAACATAAAATTTGGTTTAATTACCTTCATTACAAAAATGGTAGTGAAAATTTCAAAGTGTAAAATGAATTCATGTTGTGAATTTAAAGGTATTCCTTTTATTTCCCCCGAAAACCCATTATATGTCAGGAAGAAAACTCATGGTGTATATTGAATTAACAAAATAAACAACACATTTGGTATGGAATGAGAATTTCATATTAGGATTTTAATTCATATTATAAATATAATTCACATAATTTTTTTGTAACCATGAAATATCTCGCCATTTTTCCTTCATCTCCAAAGAAAATTCACCTTCTAAAAGTTTAAACTACTTAGGCATAAGAGAAATAGAATAATAAATTGTGTTTAAAAAATTTAAAATCATACATAGTTATCTAAATTTAAAGGTTGTTACAACCTTCATGCTTTAAAAAACATTCCCATTAGTTTCCATTCTTAAAGTGTTAAATTATCATCTCAGAAATGTTTTGGCCTCTAATAATGTATGTTAGCCTCTTTCACCATTGTCTAACAATGAACAGGATTGTGCACCCATAATAACAATATCAATGGAACTAACAATCAATATATATCATTTTTTCTTCCATTAATGATACATATTATATTGTACTCACATTACATGTTTTCCTGTAGCTCTATATCATTAGGATAAAAAGAATGAGAAGGTTCCTAGTTATCATTGTGAATTTCTGATACATTTATATCATTGTTCATGGACTAGTACCTATAATGTAATTACAACTGATAGGCTACTAACCTGACTCCCTCTAAGATCCCAAGAGTACTGATATAATGTGATGATGTCTACAACTACCTTAAAATCCATCTCTGACAATTTCTTGGTGAAATACATAGAAAGTCCTGATGTCCCATTATGAAATCTAGATGTAAGAAGTTACAATTAATATAAGATTTTTGTCTTGATTTATTATTATCGATATACTTAAGAATAATATTTACCTTTTCAGATCTCTCCTAAAATAGATTTTGTACTAGAATGATTTCCATAACTACATACAACTAGCATAGGGGTGAATGAAAAAACCTATCATATAATGCTTCATAGGCACCCATCTGAGTAGATTCCAAAAATATTTTTTATAGGTATACTTGTTTAGAGATAGGTACTTCTCCAAAAACACCTTCTATATATAGGACACATTCCCAAATCTTATACTCTAACACTCATATCGTACGCTCAGACTGACCATTGGTCTGGATGCGATACAATGTACTATCTAGTAGTAGTGAACCCAATGATTTTGTCAACCAAGTAAATATATATTATGTAAAAATTGCATTCTAATTATATTATATTGAATTAATAACTCCATAAAAGTACAAAATCTCCCAAATATAAAACCTCATTAGATCATAAACTTATATGGTATCCCAGATTGGAAGGAAGTGTTTGACCTTGGTCAAAAACTCAAAAATATCCCAAATTGCATCACTTCCTAAAAGAGATTTCATAAAACACTTAATATTACATGGTAAAATTATCCCATTTCCATTTTAGAATTGATAGAGTGTCTATGAGTCTATAGGGTCATTGTTTCCCATTACTTACATGTTATTATGAGAAAAAATAGTGAAAAACCATGCAATCTACCTCTTCGTACCCAAACACCAGTACTGATGATGTATGACCTGGTACAACTTGGTAATACTTTGGAATACATATAAAATTGATGCATGATATTCCCACATCAATTCCTCCTGTATGGCTATAGAAACCCAAAAACAATTCCCGAAAGTGAAATATCTCATTCCCATCAGTAACTTAACCAGTTGGTATTTACTCACCAGATACACTCTGCCTTATAACTGATAACTCAAGATATGAAATTTATATCTTCATAACCCATTATATTCATGATATTTTCAATGATAAAATTCCAAAACTAGCTACCGAAGTTTATCTTGAACTTCCAAGGGATTCTCAAAAAATAATTCCTTCAATTGCCAATCACTACTGGCCTCTCCAAATGCTTGTTCCTAAGGCTTCCAACTCAGGGTATCAGCTACTACATTTCACATTCTGGGTGTATATGAGATATAAATTTAATGTGACTAAATTTACAAGACCCACCTTCACTACGGGAGGTTCATGTAAAATTATGTGTAAATGTACTCGGGAATTTTATTGTCCATGTAAATAAAAAATCATTCACCTAGTATATTGTTCCTACAAAAACATATTTCATGAACCATGTTATCTATTTTGAGTTCATTCATATGTTAATTCGACTCAATATGTCACATATTTCATGATAATTATACTACAACCTAATTTCCCTACATCAAGACTGTTCCACAATTGATTCCCGATGCATCATAATAAAGTGTTTAACTTCGTTAATTCTCTAACAAAGTATTTATGGGATCTAATGAAAGTATCAATTTCAACTCCTAAAAGGATATTTAATATGTTCCCGATCATAATAATATGACCCTTTTTATTAAATCTAATTTTTGGTAATCGTGGACTGAAAATACGGAATGAAATGTCTATAATATCAATTGAATTCCAAGAGACATTGAATGTCAATTACATTAGTGGGATGATCTTAAGAAACATCAATGCTCAACATCTATGAGTCAATAGACAGAGTGACCACATAGATGGCAAGACACAAGATATGAATTTTATTGATCCAAAAGGGGAATTTAGGGATCATATCATACATCAGCTACTCTACCTATGTATTTTAAATTATCTCTTGATGTATTTGTCTTCATGTTGGGTATTATAATATAGTAAGATATCATCCAAAAATACTATATAAATGAATCAAGTGATGGTGGGAAAACCCAATTCAATTGAGCCATAAAAACTATAATCAAATTTTAATGGAAGAAAAGTACAAACAGATAGCAATACAGGTCATATATAATTAGGAATATCATATGTGGTATGTATGATGGTCTCAAATTAAATTTATGGTAGACCAACTTCACATAATTATTACAAAAAACTATAACTCCTAGGATATGGTAAATAAGGTTATTTTTTGAGCTAGTGGATACCAGTTCCTTAGCATAATATGACTCAACTAATGACAACCACAAAAAACATGATAGTTGTATGACCCAGGGACACCCTGAGAGGGGAGGGGTGAATCAAGGTGTAAACATTTTCTTTTAAAACTAGGATCTTGTTATCACGATGGTAGGAACTCGTTAAACCTATAATACTAATGGGAACACAATGAAAAACCCCACAAGAAAAGAGACCACACAACACTTTTTCTTGGTTCACCAATGTTGGATATGTCCGAGGATTATACGCTGACAAGTTTTCGGATGTACCTAATTCCACTAAACAACACTAGTTGGGGATTAAAATGTTCGGGTATAGTCACTCTGTCCCAGGGACACTGCCTTTACAAAAGTTTAAGGATAGCTCACTAGGTCTCTCAGGTCACTCCCGTTGACTCCCCCTGGCTAACTACCCTTGGTGAAGAAACCCTCTGTTTATAGCAGTGAAGGTATCTTCAATAGATATGAATTGAATTCTTTGTCTCTACTCTACATGAGACTCAGCTTTCTTAGAAGTCCTAAATGGATGAACATGGAAGCACTGAACCCCTAAACTGGATATTTGGAACGTGAAAACATGTTGTAGTGAGGATTTCATGAAACACTTACCCTTTGCGTGAAAGATCTCACTTTTCCATGCAATAATTGATTTTCACGTGGAAAATCTTATGCACAACAACACCCTTTTAACGAAAGTGAATATTTTGCGAGCAACTGAAGCTTTTACGCCAGCCTCCAATTTTATGCACAGCTTCTGATTTTTCATGCACCTCAGAAATTTACATGAAACATCACCGTTATCATGAAACTTCTCCTTTTCCATTCACATCAGACTCTTTACTTCAACATTGAATTTTTCCCGCAAGCCTTCATTCCTCACGCAAATAAGAATTTTTATATCAAGTCAAAATTTTTCACGCAACTCGGAATTTTTTGAGCAACTCCCATTACGCAAACCATATACATGTATCAGCACTTGGATCTTATCTAAGTCATAATTCGTACGAAATAATGGGGGTTGAATCTTATTTATAAGCATTGCTGACCCCCGTGTGCAAAACCCATCCTAGTGTGGAAATCCTCTTATTCGGCTCACAATACTTTTCATGTAGGAATCGTTTTCCATGAACATATCCCTGGTTTTCACACACCCCATTCCTTTTCCATTTTTCGACATTCTAATTCTTAGACACCTCTTTCACAATAACCACTCTCCAATATTTCTCGCACCACGCTGTTTTCACACACCACACCATTTTTCATGCACGAACAACCTATTTCATCCTCCACTTCCTTTTTTCATGCATCACCTTTGACCAAAAGCACATGTCTTCATTTTCCGAATTTCAGGTCAAAAATTATGTGAAATACTAGGAAATGATTCCACATTAATACTGTTGTCTACTTATACTGTAACATCAATGTATTTTAAAAAATTATGAACTTCTAATAAGGTTTGACAACAAGTAAAAACCTACTACAATACTTGGATTGAATTCCCATGGTTCAAAAAATCTCCCCCTTTGGGTTTTTTGGGGATCATCAAATAAACTCAATAGAGCACCAGCCACCTGCAAACCTTAAATGAAAGAATCAACTCAGCCAACACAATAAGTATTTGGGAGAAGGGCTCAGTGTAGAAAACAAGAGGGGAAGCATTAATTGGGATCCCATGTGTTGGAATTCTAAAAGATTCCCAAACTATTCTCTTATTATGTCATAGAAGCATTACATGCCTTAAATGTATTCCTTCTCCTCCAAAACACCGAATTATCATCGTGATACCAAACATGTCATGAATTTATTCCTTCTACCCCATTGGAAATAAACCCAATGATCGGTATTTTTTCATTGAACATCTCAATTCACCACTTGGATAGTATCTCCCCCATAAACCTACATCATATCAACAATAAGATTATAAACAGTTCACATATCTGGGGAGAGGGGTATTCCCGACCCTCTTTATTCATTGATAGGTGGATGAAAACTGAGGTTTAACCGATTTTCACAAACACAGACACTGACATTATCTTGGTCATTCTTTCTGCCACTTGCTCATCAATTCCCACATGATCTATTTAAATCATGCCTTACTCAACATTTTTCCTAGATAATGTGATATCTGAATTCAATATTTTTTGTAAGAGAATGTTGAACATGATTCTTCATCAGATCAATTGCACTCTTGTTATCATAGTAAATCACCATTGGTTGTTTCACCTCATCACCAATATCTGTCAGTTGTTGCTTCATCCATATTATTTGAGTGAATGCCTTTGTATTAGAGATATACTTAGCATTATCACTACAAAGAGTAGTACTTTATTGTTTCTTTCTCAACCAGAAAACACCTTTATTCCAATATAGAATGCTCCACCACTTCTGGATATTATTTCAACTACATCTCCAGCCCATTCAGTATCAGAAAATGCTGATAACTCACATTCCCTTTCCGCAGCAATGTATAATCCACAATTGTGAGTACCTTGAAGATACCTCATGATTCTTTTTACTGCTATCATACGTTGATCCTTCAGATCACTCTAAAAGAAGGTTGTTAAGCATATTGAAAAGGTAATGTCTGTCCATGTTATGTTCAGGTACAATAATCTCCCAATGATTCTTCTATACATTTTGGGGTCAATAGAGGTCTCATCCTCATTCATTCCGTGTTTGGTTCCAACTATAATTAGAGTTGAGATTTTTTTCGAGTCATGCATATTAAATTTATTAATTAGTTATTTTGCATTATTTTCCTGAGAAAATAATTTTAATCCTTATTTTGAATCACTTACAGTCCCAAGAAATATGTGATCTCCCCAATCAGAGACATTTCAAATTCTGATTTCATGTTATTGGAAAATTCATCTACTGATTTCTTCCTCATACCACCAAATATAATTTCATCAATATAAACTAAAATGATGAATTGTTCTTTTGGAGAATTATTTACATAAAGACTGTGATCTACTCATCATCTATTGAATTGAAGCTTCTTGAGATAAGAATCTTACCTGGAATAGCAAGCTCGTGGTTCCTATTTCAAACTATATAGTTCCTTCTTTAGTTTACAAACCATTATTTCATCTATAATAAGTAAAAAACCAGCTAGTTAGATGATGTAGACTTCATCTATGAGAACACCATTCATGAATGTTTTATTGACATCCATTTGATAAGATTTATATCCTCTTTAGATTTCCATAGCACGAAATAGCCTGATTGACTACAGTCTAGCCACTGGTGAAAAGGTTTATTCAACATCGACACAATAAATATGTGAATATCCTTTACATACCAGTAATGATTTGTTTCTGATATGATTTCCATTCTCATCAATCTTGTTCTTGAAAATACACATTGTACCAATAAGATTATGACCTTCGGGTCTCTTGACTAGATCCTAGGTATTATTCTTATCAATTTTTTCTAACTATTCATTCATGGATTTCAACCAAGATTCATCCTTTGTAGATGCTTCAAATGAGGATAGTTCCACCATAGATAAAAATGCAGAATGTGCATTACTCCTCATTCTTCTCATTTGTGTTGGATTAGTCCAATCCCCAATGATGTTGGATTGATCAATTTCTTCTCTTCAATTCCTCCTCTGTGGTTCAATTGAATTCTCTCCAGCAATGGTTTCAACTTCATATTATTCTTCTGATTTAACATCACAATGTGACTCATGGAGATTTTCTATGGCTTCCTCTATTTCTGTATGTGCATTTACTCCATGATCTCATTTATCTTCATATTCTACGTCATCAGTATTGGAATTATTTAAAGAATTTTTGGTTTTTTCTTCAATGATCTTAACATCATTGGTTTCCACAATCCTACCCAAGCGTTTATTGTTACACTTGTATGTTATACTATTCATTGGATATCCAAGAAATGTTTCTTCATCAGCATTTCCACCAAACATCCCTTGATTTCCTTCTATATTTTGGATTAAACATTTTCATCCAAAAACAAGAAAGTATTTCAACAAAGGCTTCCTTATATGCCACAATTCATATGGTGTCTTTGTTTCTCCTATATAATGCCATGTTCGATTCAGAATGTGCATTGTAGCTTCAACTTCTTCTTTCCAGAAATGTAGAGAGATACAAATCTCAATTAGCATAGTCCTAAACAGGTTGTTAACCTGTAGATTCCAACACTCAACAACTCCAATTTTCTGTCGAGTCCTCATGGCTTCTACCTCATGTCCAATTCCATGTTATTCTAGGTAATTTTAAAACTCAATGGACATATATTCCCCTCCATTGTAATATCGTAAGACTTTTATTATCCATCATGTATCATTCTGGGAAATTCAGCAATAAGATTTCATCCAATCAAGAACTTGTCACTTCTTGTGAATAAAAATTACACAATCCACTCTAATATAGTAATAAATGAAATGTACGATATACCAATCTCGACGAGTTCCGACAAAATTTATTAGGCCACATATGTTTGTATGTATGAGATCAAGAATGTGTGATGCCCTTTTATTCTTTATTCTATACGAATTACAGACGTTCTTCCCATTTATGCAAGCATCAGAAGTCTTTTACCATTCACATTACAAAATGAGGATTTCCGTGACAGTCTTAAATATAGTCATACTTTCCTTGTCATGTTGGTTATTTTTCCCCAACCTTTGATGCCACATGTTGTTTTCTTCTTCAATAGAGAAATAAAAAGAGTTCTCCTTGATTTCAACCTGATATAAGTTTCCATCTATTCTGTAGCCTTTCATAAGAGAATTACGAGTTTTTCACTTTGTAATGCAGCCTTTTTTATTGAAAGTTACTATGAGCCCTTATTCATAGAGATGTCTGACAATGAGGAGATTGTGACGTAGGCTGTCCACATTAATAACATTAATCTACTTTAGCTCTCTATTGGCGAGATCATTATTTCCACTACCTTTAATCATTGAGGCACCATAATTAACAAACCTCAATGTTCCATCAACCTTCTTTTTAATGTCCTTCAAAAGGATCGTATTTCCTGTCATATTAGAAGAGCATCTACTATCAAGAATCCAGGTGCTGCTTCTTTTTGTATCATTGATGTCTACGTCTGCAAGATTAGATTTCTCGATCTTCTTATTTTCTTTCCAAGATATATTGGATTGAGTATAGGATACTGATGGAATTATAATTCTTTCTTCCACTTAATCAGATTATTCATACACATAATCTTCTTCAAGAGGAGGAAACCTATTTGTGATAGAAACCCCATAGATAGGGTGAGTATTGACACATCTCTGAGAGTTGTATCAATTTCCCATGTCATACCTTTGTCTGGAATAGATATATTTATGGCCGATGTTAGTATAATTAAAACAGTTTCTATAGAAAATATTTCTTCTATAAGATGGAGGATATGAAATCTGTCTCCCATTTTGACTTCCCAGATCTTCCCCATTCAAGTAGATCCATGAATCTTTTCAAAATGACATGGTAAGGCCAAGATAGCCACATATCTGACACTTCATGAGGGGAAATGTATTCCCACTTATATTTCTCCCCATGCCTTCTTCCTTGTTAGAATGGTTGGAATGCCTGTCATTATTGAATGATTGAGGATAATTTTCAGTTCTTCTTTTAGTTTGGATTGAGGGTTTCTGTTCCAGCACTTCTCGTAACGTTTCAAAATGTCCAACTTTCATCTTGTCTATCTTTTGGCTCTCTTAACTTCAAAAAGTTGGTGTCTCAGCTTCACAGCTGATTCTACTATTTCCCATGAAAGTGGGTCTTTGATCACTCATGATTTTTCCAACCCCATCTGAACCATGTTTCTCTTTTAATAGTAATTATGAATCTAAGATTCTTCCAAACTGAATTTTCTTCTTACCCTAATTTGTAGTTGATCTACACTCTTTTTTAATCCAAAGAGTAATAACTTCTTCCTCAAGACCCTAAAAAATTATTGAATTCTCTTCTAGTCTAAATGTAAGGTAATTAATGACCTTTTTCATGTTCATCAATTTAAAACATCAGTTCCACAATGTCATCTATGCTTTCAAGGATTTAATATTGAAGTCTTACTATTTTTTTAGTCATTCAATTTCAACATAATTATCATCAACATATTCTAATGATTCTTCCACCATTTCATTCCACTTATTGCATCTCTTACATTTGTTCTCCATCTTGGAAAAGGAATCCTTAATTTTCATATTGGGAGCACCATTAGGAGTCATATGATTCCCACATCCTTGATCAGTCTAGGGTTTTAACTTCTCAATGGTGGACATCATGGAAACATGGTTTCATGTTTTGATTTCTAGTTATTTGTTTTCACAGAATTCAATAACATCTTCATCCTCTTCACAGACATAACTCTTCTTTTGTACCTTCTTTCCAGATTTTTAATTCCCTTTTTGAATTTTTTATGAGGATTATCAATGTCTTATGCTTCATTATCTTCATCATCAAATTTTCATTGGCACTGAGAGGCAATGCGCCCAACTCATCCAAAACGAAAGCATGCCAAAGGTAACATACCTTTAACATCATCTTTTCTCTTCTTCATCTTCTTGGAAATGAGAGAACAATTTTTTTCCTCATCGTCTTCATTTCCTCTATCATCAGAAATTTTCTGTTTTTCCATGGATATGAACGCCATTTCCTTGCTAACATGAGTCATAGCATCTTTGGGATTGACTCCCATCTCATATGCCACAAGACTACATAGAAGATCATCCAGAGATAGTTTTGATATATCTCATTCTTCAAGGGCTGACACCTTTTCATTTTATATAGGAGGAAGTCTTATTAATATCTTCTTTACAAAATAAATGTCTTTGATATCCTCTCCAAGACCTTTAATTTATCACAATACATTAGTGATTCAATTGAAGAATGAATCTGCATTCTAATTAGGATGAATCTTTGGATCATCAAACCTGATGTGCAGGACATGAAGTTTCCCCTCCATAAATTTTATGCCTCCTTCATAGATATTTTCATGTTTATCCCACATAGACATTGTTGAGGTGAACCTTATCACCATTAGATAGATATGATATGAATGAGCTGCTGTGATAGCATTCTGAGCTTTAGCATCTACGTCATGAACTTTATTGTCTATATCAGTCATAGTAAGACCTGTTGGATCAGTAACAGGTTTTCCTTTCAAAGTAACAAAGAGGACTACCATTCCAAGAGATCTTAAATGACATATCATTTTGTTTATCCAAATCTGAAAATTACTTCCATTGAAGAGAGGGGTTCTCCTAGCATTAACTACATTCTCCATGATAGAAAATGACATATATAACACCATTAACCTTCATTTTATACAACTTATAGGACCCAGGGACACCCTGAGAGTGGAGGGGTGAATCAGGGTGTAAGATTTTTCTTCTGATGAAAAGGATATTGTTCCCACAATTGTAATAACTCAATAAACTTATAAGACTGATGGGAATAGAATGAAAAACAACCTCCTAAAAAGAGACCACACAACACTTTTACATTTTTCACCGCAATGGGAAACGTCCAAGGAGTATACACCGAAAGGTTTTTTTGTGTACCTAAATCCAATAAACATCACTAGTTAGAGATTATAATGATCGAGTACCGTCACTTTGTCCCAGGTACACCGCCTTTAAAAAAGATTAGGGATAGCTCACTGCGTCCCTCGAGTCACTCTTGATGACTCCCCCTGGCTCAATGCGCTTGGTGAAGACACCCTCAGTTTATAAAAATGAAGGTCCCTCCAAAAGATATGCATGGATGTCTTCATCTCTACTCAGCACGAGACTCTGCTAGCATCAAAGTCCAAAATTGATGCACTCGAACGAACTGAACCCCTAAACCGGATATATGGAATGAACAAATAGGCTACACTGAGGATTTTAAGCAACACCAGCCATTTGCACAAAAGATCTCATTTTTTATGCAATACATTATTTTCCTGTGGAAAATCATTCATGCAAAAACACCATTTTCGTGCAACCAAATCTTTTATGCGCAACTCAACATTTTACACGCAGCCACGACTTTTACGTGCAACTTCTGCTTTTTTGCGCACATCATACTTTTACGCACAACTTCACCATTATTGCGCAACATCTCCTTTTTCACTCACCTTAGTATTTTTCTCACAACATGTAATTTTTCATGCAAGATTGAATTTTTCACGCAACTCAGAATTTTTCATGCAAGCATGAATTTTTTATGCATCTTGGAATTTTTCGCGAAACTCCCTTTACATGAACCATTTTCACTCAATAGCACTTAGTACATATCTACGTCTTCAGCCATATTGAATTAGGGGGGTCACCTCTTATTTATAGGCATCTCCGACCCCAACGTGCAAAACCCATCATGTTGTGAATAACCACTCATTCAGTGTGAAATACTTTTCGCGCATAAACCTTTTTCTGCACATATATCCCGTGTTTTCACGCACACCAATCCATGTTAATTTTTTGACATTCTAATTATGAAACAACTCTTGTGAGAAAAACCACACCCCACTATTTTTTTCACCACGCTATTTTTTCACGCACCACGCCATTTTTTGCTCACGATCAACCTATTTCACACACCACATCCTTTTTGAATTTCCAATAATGATTGAAAAAAAACACAAACCATACTCCAAATCTTCCATAGAACGGTCATGTTTCCAATAATGGTATCATCCACCATCATTTTGAGAAGGACAAGTGAACCTAAAGGAGAACTAATGTGTAACATCCCGGGTAATTGTAGAATAAAAAACTTTTATATCTATTAATACTTATGAGTAACATAGTGATTTTACTCTAATAGAGATGCAATCTTCGATGGTGTACCTGACACACAACCTTGTTGTAACACCCCGAGCTTCCACGATACGCTTCTCATTCAATAATGCAATATTGGCATTGTACGCAACTTCGAGTTCTAAAACACCGCGACTAATCAAAGTAGTTGTTATGTATAGTAATAACCACTTTTTAAAATTATATTAATTTTATATTTCAAAATAGACTTCATTTTTGGATTCGGAATATCGAAATTAGCCTATGTTGAATTTTTGGTATTTTTCTGAGAACTTCTAATTTTTATGAATAGTGAAAAATACTTTAAAACATCTTTTTTAATCAAAATAATTTATTGTGATAAATTATAATATTTATTGGTTTTAAGGTATAATTAGAATATATTTTTACCATTTTATCCAATGGTGGTCATTATAATTAATTTAACATTGAAATTGGACATAAACAATTGCCAATCTTTTGATATAAATTATTTCTTAAAAACACGCTATTTGTCGTAACAGCAGGAATTAATTATAAAATTAATTAATGCAACTTATATGTTTGGAATTTTTAAAAATAGACATCATTTTTGAATTCGGAATATCAATTATAGCTTAGGGTGAAATTTTGGCCTTGTTCTGAAAAACTTCAATTTTTGATGAATAGTGAAACCACTAAGTGGTAGTTAAATAACTGATTTTTCATTTAAATGAAATATTACCACTTCTGTGATTTGATTTTCAAAAATCCGACATACATGGTTGTCATTAAGAAGTAAAATGTGGTTCAATGAGATTAAAATAATTTTTTGGTGAATAGTAACTTTTAAGTTCTTAATCGCGATTAGAGGTAATTAGTGTAGTTTAGGGTACAAATAATGTTTTAATAATATGAGATGAGCATGAAACTTGTCCTACTCCTATTGGATGAGTCATGGCAGACCAATACAACCCATGGGTCATCTTGGGGACCCCATGGAGCCACTTTAGTTGGAAAATGACATTAATATATATTTATTTAATGTTAAAATTAAATTGACACAAATATGAGTTATTTTACTACAACAGTTTTTAAGTGGGGTTACACAAGTCCAAATTTTGACTATAAATATTCATTAGAAAGCTAAAAATATTTCCTACATCATAGTATTTTTTTTATAATTTTTAGACATTAAATAAATTAAATTATTTATGACATCATTATGATGCAGCGATGACCTCATTATTTAACGATTTAAATAAAATGAGAAGATAATGAAAAATACAAGGCTTACAGTTGTACAAAGCCTATTGGATGAGGATATTTCAAAACCTTATCACCATATCCACAAATTATATAAGTGTGGGACCTTTAGAATTCGAAAAGCATTGTGAAATAATATAACATTTCAATCTTTCCAAAAGTGCCCCTCCTCTCCACTTATAAAAGGCCCCCACCTCTCCCAACTTATTCACACCATCAAGCCATTTGGCTCGGCCAAGATCTGCCCAAATACTCTCCCAACTTCCCCCTATTACTCCTAGAAGCCTCACTTTGGGCAGAACTCTTCCCAAGGAATCCTTTGGCTCAAATCAAAAAGAGTTACCCGATTTTGAGGTAATGTCTTCTCTAATGTTGTTTTGTTTTATTTTTCTTCTCCAACCCCCTAAACTCTTTTTATTCATTTCTTTTGTAACAACACCAGTATCCTCAATATAATATGATGTTGTTATAAGAATTATTCGAGATACACTTACGCACACCTTCATCTAATGGTTAAAGAACATACAGTTTCTGTGGATGGCGAATTTCTGCCTCACGAAACGATGATTGTTCAACACTCATATAACACCTTCAAATGTGGCCATTAAGATGTCACTATTTTTATATATGATATATAATATGTTTATGTTTTACTTATGCTTCTATATTTCTCATTTATGGCATACTTTATGATTTCCATTATGGGTAAAACGCGATAATTTCATTTTAGGAAGTGCGGACTACCACCCCCTCAAAGTGATTTGAATCGTTAATGCCATATGTGGGATGTATAAAGGATGGAGTAAATGTTATTATACACTATATTATACTGGAATTATATTATACATTTATATCATTATGATTTCGTTCCATTAAATATGAAATTGAAATGAAATAAGCGTTCATGCGTACGTACGACTTACAGTCTCCATGAATGGTGCATTTCATTTCATACCTCTAAATGTTACGTAATATTATAAATGAATGTATATACTGGATATATAAGATATATATGAAATATAAATCATGAATATAATTCTTGAGATAATGGATATTCTACCACATAAACAACTTGTAATTATAGGAAGTTTATTGTTGACTCAAGTACCAAAGATCGACAAAATGACCGTTATTAACTTAAATAATTACATAATGTTCATATCATTATAATAAGAGATATAATAAGGATAATGAAATTGAAAATGGTTCTTAATAAGGTATATATTAACTCTAGTTTATTATTCAGGAGGTTAAAGAACGGTTGAGTCACGTCAGACACGAGGTAAGGGAATTTCTTAACCCAACTTCCATTCTTTGGGTTAATCTTTTACTTTCAAATTATGTCATGATATTATTATGTCCTATTTTGTATTTTTACTTTATTTATGTGTACCTATAGTGAATACACATAATAGATCTATTTTATTTTAAAAATTATCTTTTAAGGACTTCGTCTCAATCCCCTTTCATTGAGGCATATTTGGTTTTATACACATCTTTATTTTATACGGTGTATAAACCCCTTTGACTTTTACATTTATTAAAAAGGAATCTTTTTTATACGAAGTGTTTTTCTAAACGACAAAAGGGAATGTTTTTCTTTTCGTACTTATGCGGCGACAACGACTTCTCCGCCGCCGTGACCATTATTTGAGTTTCGGCTTCCTATACAAGCCATCTTTTTTTAATGAAAAATAAATACAAAGTTTTAACTTTCTTTTATTTTGGTATTGAAAATGGTTTTGAAAGCGTTTTTATTGTATCAATGTGTTGTATTGATATCTTGTGATTGAAATGTGGAAATGTTATGTTTCCTTTATGCATGTTTTATGTGATACGATTATGTTATGGTTTATGATATGTTTAAACCTATTCATATGAGGAATGTATTGGACTTAATAAGTGACGGGTGGAGCCCGCTATAGCTCCTCGATGCATCGGTAGGTCTCATGAGACAA
The DNA here is from genome assembly GCA_963277665.1 of Viscum album. NCBI lineage: Eukaryota > Viridiplantae > Streptophyta > Magnoliopsida > Santalales > Viscaceae > Viscum > Viscum album. The sequence continues at coordinate 70,320,146 of OY728128.1, forward strand.
ATAGACGTGGAATTGGCCGAGGCCCTTTCCCAATTTGATTTATGGTTTTGGCCGAGGCCTTAATCATTTTAGATGTCTTGCCCGAGGCCTTGACAAAATGTTTCAGAATGTCCGGCATTATACATTCCCTCATTATGAAAGTGGTTATTGATCTTTCATGTGATTATTCGTCTAGTAGAATATCCATGTGAGTAAGTAAGTGGCATTATTTGATTTTACTTTTTCCATATTATGCTGAATTTCAAGTTTAATAAGGCTTTTGTTTAGTTATACATTGCCTTAAATGTTTATGTTTATTTATGAAAACTTCCACAATATTGTTATCCTTACTGAGCATCTGAGCTCACCCCTTTCAATGTTTTAATATTTTCCCGGATGTGAAGAACTATTTTATGAATGACCTGCAGGGATTGTGAGAAGAGGATATGAGTGTGGACTATGGAGACTTTTTTATTGTAGTTTTTCACTTTATGATGTAATGTAACGTTTATGAATGTATCTTGTGATTCCAAGGCTACTAAACTAATCGGTCTTTCGAGACTTGATCTTTTGTGATCATGCCAATGTTATGAAGTAATGCACCGACTCTGGGTAGCTGGGGTTGGGGATATACAGTTGGTATCAGAGGCAGTTTATTACTAACCTTGGAAGCTAGATTTAGATAAACTCTGATTAGAGCACATAGCCCGAAGATAGACTTTGAGGATTAGTATAGAAGAACTTCCTAGAATTTTGGTATTATAGAGATGTTATGAGTTTTCCGAGCAATACATCCCTGTCTGGATATGAGCAGGTAGAGGCGGCTCTGTCACAGATGTACCTAGGGGTAAAACCCGAAAACACCGCTTTGAACTAGACTCGAACGGGAACTGGTGCACGACAACGGGCCTTGCTGCACTCTTGGTTACGACACTCCCAGGGGATATGCTTAGGATAATTCTAATTTTATTTACAAACCACTATGAAGGGTTATGAGTACATACTTCCTCAAAGAAAAAATTTCTTTTTATGATTATGGATTATATCCATAAATAGTTCAATTTATGTAAAGTGTTTTACAAGTATGGAATTATGTATTTTGATTCATAAACTAAGCTAGTTTATGCCATTGTTTAGAAATGGAGCCTAGTGGAAGGAATGGAATCTGTATCAATGCACGAACTCCGTGTAGAGATTGCCCTCCTGATCAAGATAATTATTGTGGATCTGGAGATACAACTGGTGCTGATCAACTTATTACCATACTGGGACAACTCACTCAGGTTATGAATAATAACCTTACTCGTATGGAGAACCCTGATCCGCAGCGTGGAGGATCAATGTTAGATCGAATCATGAGGCAACAACCACCAACGTTCAATGGGAGTAAAAATCCTTTAGTAGCTGAGCAATGGATAAACTCCTTAGAGAAAATATTCCATGCCTTGGGGAGTAGTGAAAGGGAGAAGGTTGTCATGGCAGTTTACCACCTCACTGGAGATGCCGATCAGTGGTGGTCGCTGATTCAAAACACAAAGGAAGATGATGACGTATCGAATATGGAATGGAGGGAGTTCAAAGATATTTTCTTAGAAAAATACTTTCCTCGTGACCATCGAGCAGATATGGAAATGCAATTTCTGAGTTTGAGGAAGAAGGAGGATGAGAATGTCGCAAAGTATGAGGCTAACTTTACAAGGTTAGCGAGGCATGCTGCCGATTATATACGTAACCCAAGGAGTAAGATTGATCGTTTCTTTGATGGGTTAAAACCATTTCTCCGTCGAGCTTTAGTATCACAATCCTTCTCATCATATGAAGATATTGTCTCGTGTGCTATCAAGATAGAAAAGGAATTCTCTAAGTCTTATGACAACAAAGTAAAGCAAGAGAAGAAGAGAATGGTGGAACAAGAGACAGATAAAGGGAAAAAGGGAAAGAAGGATTTTCCATTATGTGATAATTGTGGGAAGAATCACCCTGGTACTTGCCTAAAAGGAAAGGGAGTTTGTTATAAATGTGGAGAAAAGGGTCACCAGGCTCGTGATTGCAAGGGAAAGAATGATGCTGTCAAAGTTGAATGCTACAATTGTAGAGAAATGGGTCATTATTCAAATGAATGTCCTAAGCGTCAAGGAAACTTACCTCAGAAAAGGCCAAGGGATCAAGGTCAATCTTATGTTGTGACTACAGTTGAAGCAGAATAATTATTGTATTTGTGTTTTTGGACTCAAGAACTAGATTATGGTTATAAGAATAATGTGATATATATAAGGATTGTACTGTAGTACATGTTGTTTTCATTAAGGATTTAATATGATTAAGGTAATCATATTTTTATTATGTGACAATAAGAGAAACTTTTCTTTGTTTGGGGAATCTGATGTTACAATTGATTTTGGAATTTAGAGACCTTTTAGAGAAAGTCTGGATGGAGGTATTTTGGATAACTATTAAGGTTGGAATGGATTAAGTTGAACCATGGATAGTATTGTTTAAGGTTAAATCATTTCTGAAGATTATTTTTGGAATATTATAATACTATAGTTTTAGGAAAAGGACAACCTACAGGGTGGGGCATAACCCGTCGCATCGGACAAAGCTGCAGGAATCGAACCCACAATCATAGTGCGTCAGGCCTTTATTTCCTACCACTAGCCTACAGGAAGTCCCTGGTTATTACAAAATAACTTTACTAATCTAAATGGTATGTGTTAACATTTGGAACCTTATACAATTAGGATAAATAGAATATTTTTGAGTTCTGTTACCATTTGGAGTAAAAGATGGGTTTGTGGTAAAAATTTATTAATGAATGAAAGTATACATAACAAGTATGTATATTCCCTTACATTCTTAGTAAATCTCCTAAATAAATTCCTCAACATTATAAAAGGTAACTTAAAACAAAAATGTTGTCTGTTAACTTTTCCAACTGGGGATTCAATGACCGTTTAACCAATCACATGTTTGTTATTATCTTGTAGTTAAACTTTCTCCTAATCATGTTTTCTACAACTCTCCATCAGACCTTGATGGTTTGTTTTTCTTCCATATCCATATTTTCATAGAATCCTAGTATGGGCTATCTTGGGTGACCTTTGTACTTATCCTGCATTCTTTTAATGTTATATATTTATTAACCTTATTTCCGATGTGGGTTTTCCTCAAAGGTATTTTCTCTTTTCAAACTTTTATTTTCAAAGAAAAATTTCAAATTGCGAGGACGCAATTTATTGAAGGAGGGGAGAATGTAACACCCCGAGCTTCCATGATACGCTTCTCATTCAATAATGAAATATTTGCATTGTACGCAACTTCGAGTTCTAAAACACCGCGACTAATCAAAGTAGCCGTTATGAATAGTAATAACCACTTTTTAAAATTATAGAAATTTTATATTTCAAAATGGACTTCATTTTTGGATTCGGAATATCGAAATTAGCCTATGTTGAATTTTTGGTATTTTTCTGAGAACTTCTAATTTTTATGAATAGTGAAAAATACTTTAAAACAACTTTTTTAATCAAAATAATTTATTTTGATAAATTATAATATTTAGTGGTTTTAAGGTATAATTAGAATATATTTTTACCATTTTATCCAATGGTGGTCATTAGAATTAATTTAACATTGAAATTGGACATAAACAATTGCCAATCTTTTGATATAAATTGTTTCTTAAAAACACGCTATTTGTCGTAACAGCGGGAATTAATTATAAAATTAATTAATGCAACTTATATGTTTGGAATTTTTTAAAATAGACATCATTTTTGAATTCTGAATATCAATTATAGCTTAGGGTGAAATTTTGTCCTTGTTCTGAAAAACTTCAATTTTTGATGAATAGTGAAACCACTAAGTGGTAGTTAAATAACTGATTTTTCGTTTAAATGAAATATTACCACTTCTGTGATTTGATTTTCAAAAATCTGACATACATGGTTGTCATTAAGAAGTAAAATGTGGTTCAATGAGATTAAAATAATTTTTTGGTGAATAGTAACTTTTAAGTTCTTAATCGCGATTAGAGGTAATTAGTGTAGTTTAGGGTACAAATAATGTTTTAATAATATGAGATGAGCATGAAATTTGTCCTAATCCTATTGGATGAGACATGGCCGACCAAGAAAACCCATGGGTCAACTTGGGGACCCCATGGAGCCACTTTAGTTGGAAAATGACATTAATATATATTTATTTAATGTTAAAATTAAATTGACACAAACATGAGTTATTTTACTAAAACAGTTTTTAATTAGGGTTACACAAGTCCAAATTTTGACTATAAATATTAATTAGAAATCTAAAAAGATTTCCTACATCATAGTATTTTTTTTATAATTTTTAGACATTAAATAAAATAAACTATTTATGACATCATTATGATGCAGCGATGACCTCATTATTTAATGATTTAAATAAAATGAGAAGATAATGCAAAATACAAGGCTTACACTTGTCCAAAGCCTATTGGATGAGGATATTTCGAAACCTTATCACCTTATCCTCGAATTATATAAGTGTGGGACCTTTAGAATCCGAAAATCATTGTGAGATAATATAACATTTCAATTTTTCCAAAAGTGCCCTTCCTCTCCACTTATAAAAGGCCCCCACCTCTCCCACCTTATTCACACCATCAAGCCATTTGGCTCGGACAACCTCTGCCCAAATACTCTCCCAACTTCCCCCTCTTACTCCTAGAAGCCTCACTTTGGGCATAAATCTTCCCAAGGAAGACTTTGGCTCAAATCAAAAAGAGTTACCCGATTTTGAGGTAATGTCTTCTCTAATGTTGTTTTGTTTTATTTTTCTTCTCCAACCACCTAAACTCTTTTTATTCATTTCTTTTGTAACAACACCAGTATCCTCAATATACTAGGATGTTGTTATAAGATGTATTCGAGCTACACTTACACACACCTACATCTAATGGTTAAAGAACATACGGTTTCTGTGGATGGCGAATTTCTGCCTCACGAAATGATGATTGTTCAACACTCATATAACACTTTCAAAGGTTGCCATTAAGATGTCACTATTTTTATATATGATATATAATATGTTTATGTTTTAATTATGCTTCTGTATTTCTCATTTATGGCATACTTTATGATTTCCATTATGGGTAAAACGCGATAATTTCATTTTAGGAAGTGCGGACTACCGCCCCCTCAAAGTGATTTGAATCGTTAATGCCATATGTGGGATGTATAAAGGATGGAGTAAATGTTATTATACACTATATTATACTGGAATTATATTATACATTTATATCATTATGATTTCGTTCCATTAAATATGAAATTGAAATGAAAGTAGCGTTCATGCGTACGTACGGCTTACCGTCTCCATGAACGGTGCATTTCATTTGTTACCTCTAAATGTTACATAATATTATAAATGAATGTATATACTGGATATATAAGATATATATGACATCTAAATCATGAATATAATTCTTGAGATAATGGATATTCTACCACGTAAAAAACTTGTAATTATAAGAAGTTTATTGTTGACTCAAGTACCAAAGATCGAAAAAACGACCGTTATTAACTTAAATAATTACATAATGTTCATATCATTATAATAAGAGATATAATAAGGATAATGAAATTGAAAATGGTTCTTAATAAGGTATATATTAACTCTAGTTTATTATTCAGGAGGTTAATGAACGGTTGAGTCAAGTCAGACACGAGGTAAGAGAATTTCTTAACCAAACTTCCATTCTTTGGGTTAATCTTTTACTTTTAAATTATGTCATGATATTATTATGTCCTATTTTTTATTTTTACTTTATTTATGTGTACCTATAGTGAATAAAAATAATAGATCTATTTTATTTTAAAAATGATCTTTTAAGGACTTCGTCTCAATCCCCTTTCATTGAGGCATATTTGGTTTTATACACAACTTTATTTTATACGGTGTATAAACCCCTTTGACTTTTACATTTATTCAAAAGGAACCTTTTTTATACGAAGCGTTTTGCTAAACGACAAAAGGGAATGTTTTTCTTTCCGTACTTATGCAGCGACAACAACTTCTCCGCCGTCGTGACCATTATTTGAGTTTCGGCTTCCTATACAAGCCATCTTTTTTTAATGAAAAATAAATACAAAGTTTTAACTTTCTTTTATTTTGGTATTGAAAATGGTTTTGAAAGCATTTTTATTATATCAATGTGTTGTATTGATATCTTGTGATTGAAATGTGGAAATGTTATGTTTCCTTTATGCATGTTTTATGTGATACGATTATTTTATGGTTTATGATATGTTTAAACCTATTCATATGAGAAATGTATTGGACTTAATAAGTGACGGGTGGAGCCCGCTATAGCTCCTCGATGCATCGGTAGGTCTCATGAGACAACTAGACGTGGAATTGGGTGAGGCCCTTTCCCAATTTGATTTATGGTTTTGGCCGAGGCCTTAATCATTTTAGATGTCTTGGCCGAGGCCTTGACAAAATGTTTCAGAATGTCCGGCATTATACATTCCCTCATTATGAAAGTGGTTATTGATCTTTCATGTGATTATTCATCTAGTAGAATATCCATGTGAGTAAGTAAGTGGCATTATTTGATTTTACTTTTTCCATATTATGCTGAAGTTCAAGTTTAATAAGGCTTTTGTTTAGTTATACATTGCCTTAAATGCTTATGTTTATTTATGAAAACTTCCGCAATATTGTTATCCTTACTGAGCATCTGAGCTCACCCCTTTCAATGTTTTAATATTTTCCAGGATGTGAAGAACTATTTTATGAATGACCTGCAGGGATTGTGAGAAGAGGATATGAGTGTGGACTATGGAGACTTTTTTATTGTAGTTTTTCACTTTATGATGTAATGTAACGTTTACGAATGTATCTAGTGTTTCCAAGGCTACTAAACTAATCGGTCTTTCGAGACTTGATCTTTTGTGATCATACCAATGTTACGAAGTAATGAACCGACTCTGGGTAGCTGGGGTCGGGGTGTTACACTTGTGTTTCTCCAAAATATTATTTTACACAAAACATTGATTTATAAAGAAAAACAATATATTATTATTATTATTTTAAATTGTAGTAAAAAACTAGTCATTGTATTGGTGGAAAAAAAAAACTAACAACAATATGAATATACATGTTTGATAAATATTTTTAAATTAATCCAATAAATTTTAGAGTCTTAAAATAAGAATGAATATGAATTTAATCTTGAAATATTCTAATATTTTTAAAAGGTCATTTTACTGCCTTTTGAAGGTGAAGCCTTTTTAAATATATTTTTTCACTTATATATTTTCTATTTGAAAAATAAACATATTCAATAGAAGTAGGATATCAATATTTACATTGGATAATTTTTTGGAAATATTTTCATAAAGTTCATTTTTAACTAATTGTTATTGATACCGCATTTTATGTCAAAACATAATTTTCATCTAATTTGTTTTTATAGATAGGTTATACATTTAGTTGTTTTTAAACTATAATTGGAATATGTTTTTATAATTTAATTCAATTTTGGTATTTTGATGAAATTTCACATTAAAAATGGAAATAAAAACATGTCAATCTTTTGATAGTTATTACTTCTTCAAAACATTCTTTTTAGTTTTGAAAATGGAAATTAATTTTAGCTTAATTACTCAAACTTATGTGTTATGAATTTTGAGAAATGGATTTCCTATTTAGAATCAGGTGTTACAAATTTTGTAAATAGATACCCTTTAATTTTAGACATTAAGAATAGAAACTTCAGTAATTATTTTAATTAGCATGGTAAAAAGGTAAATCTGATAAATAAGGGTATTAAATATTATTATAAGAATATGATATTACCATAAAACGTTTCCTAATACTATTTTATGAGATATGTTAGACCATGTCCATCAATGGGTTTATTTTAGGACCACATGGAGCCACTTGTAAGTGAAATTGACAGTTAATTACTTTATTTTTTGATGTTTATGGAAAATATAACCTAAACATGTATCTTTTACTAAAAAAAATTATATGGTTTATATAAGATATATCATAGAATATAAATATTAATTAGAAGGATAAAAATATTTCCTACACCATGGTATTTTATTTATAATTTTTATAAATCAAATAGATAAATATATGTTTGACACAATATTGATTTAATGATTAATTTATTAATGAATGATTTAAATAAATGCGATTTTAATTTTTAAAATAAATTAATTTAAAATTATTTTATGATGTACACGAATTTTAGGGATGACAATTAATTGTTATATTTTAATTAATGAATGTATTTCTAAATATTCACGTTTTTATTTATTTTTTAAATTCATGATATGAATATTATTTAAATTGACCTAAATGGGGATTAAAAAAATACTATTTTATTAAATGATATAATTTTCCTAAAATTATGATATTCAAACAAATGACTTATATAAGGTTTAAGATGTCATTAATGAGCATCTATTTATTCTATGGGATTTTAATGGTAACTATATTAATTATATAGTTTTAATATACTAGAAGACATGGTAAGAGTTAAATTAGTTAACTGAGGGTTAAAGAAAAATGATAAGGCTAAATATGAAACGCAAACATATGTAACCATATTCGTTGAGAATATTTTGAAAAATACTGTTCATATATTCTAATTAAATGACTTTTGGACCTTTTGAAACTGAAATTCAGTTTATAAAAAATAATCATTCAAGACATTCCTAATGTACCCCAAATTCCTCTTATTAAAGTCCCCAATCTCTAACCCTTACACACAACTATCAATCACCTTACCACATCCAATATATGCCCAATTAAGATCAAAAAATACCTATCTTACACCAAAAATCATTATCTTATGAAGATGGAAATTCTAGAAAGAATTTTAGATTAAATAAAAATGATTTACCCAATTTGATGTAATGTCTTCTTTCAAGATTCTTTCATTTATTTTCCCCTCTCCAACCCCATAAACTATCTTTTTTCAATTATTTTATAAAAATAACAGTACATCCAATATAATAGGATTATTCATTATAATTATTCTAACTAAACTCACACGCACCTCCATCTAATGGATTTAGATTACGTTATTTCTATGGACTGTGAACTACTACCTCACGAAATGACTATTGTTAAATTTTCTCCTACCACCTCTCAAGGTGGACCTTTTGATGAAACATTATTTTTATATGAAATATATTATATTTGTATTTTCTATAATATTATTTAATTTAATTTACAACATACCTTTATTCTTTCCATAATTTGTAAATATGTTAATTTTAATTTGAGGAAGTGCAGACTATCGCACCCTCAAAGTAATATGACTCGTTCAAGCCATACATGTTATGTATAATGGATGGTTTTAATGAAAACATGTAACGTAAGTATCATATGTGATTATTATATAATTATAATATTCATATTCATCATTTTTTTCCATCCATAAAAAAATGAAAACAAGAAATGAATGCAGTGTTCATGCTTACGTATGACTTACCATCACCATGAACAGTGCATTTTGTTTCTTATCTCCAAATGTAATGGACTAATATAAATACATATATAAAGAATATATCTGATATATATGATATTTAAATCTATAATAAAATTTTGTGGATAATGAAACTTTTAACAACTAGACAATATGTAATTATAACAGGTTCATTTTGATTCAAGTATAGAATATCGACGAAACGACCGATATTACCATAAATGATTCTGTAATGTTTATGACATGGTAAAAAGTGATATAAAAGGAAAAATAAAAATGAAAAATGATCTGAAGAATGTATAAATTAGCTTATGTTTATTATTGAGGAAGAATAAGGAACAAATGTAATGAGTCGGATTCAAGTTAAGGGATTTCATCTCAATCGCATTTCGTTGAGGAATATCATGTTTTCAGATACACTTATTATTATATAATGTCTATATAAAACCCATTAGACTATTTATATCATGAATTAGTATATTTTCATGACATCTAAATTAATTTTTTATTTTATTCCTTAATTATTTGAATCTAACTATTTCTCAAGTGGTAAGGGACTCGTTAACTAAAACATTATTTTAAATGTTGTATTGATTTATTGTTATAAAAAAATTAATTAATATTAATGTTCTATAAATGGGTTTAATGATTTATTTATATGTAAATGAGTCTTTTAAATAGTAAATTCATTTAAAATGTTATATAGTGTTATGTGAAACATTTATTCAAAACTATTCCAATTGAATGTTTTAAAATAACTCATAATATCAATATCTTGAAATGATATCTTGTGATTGTAATGTGGAAATGTTATTCTAACATTATGATTTCCTTATCATTTATGATTATATAAGAGTATTTGTACATTTTACCGATGGTTACATGAAAAACCAATTACGGGTGGTTATGTGATAAAATAAAGGATGGGTGGATCAGTGATAAACCAAGGAGGGGTGGCTACCCTATAACCTCCATTGCATTGGATATAGAAGTTTACCATGTTGATATTACATTTAGTGAAATGTGGGGAAGTAAACTATATGTTTGTTCTATTTAAATATGTTTATGTCCCATGTTACCTATATATGGTATATGTTTCTTTCAATGTGAATAATGGTTTTCAATAAGTTAAAAACTGGTTATGTAATGAGATTATATTCAGTATAGTGTATTTTATACTTAATAAAGGTGGAAATTAATATTTTATGATAATGTTTTCATGGATTACATGTTTTTTATATACTAACAATTTTCACTCCATATGTATCCATTCCTAAGCTTTTTATGCTCATCCCCTATTTTGAAATGTTTTTCACTGGACTTAATGATGAATAAGGTCAAGGATATAATCAAGGAAAAGTCATAGAAGTTACTATGTTCATTTTTAAAGATTTTTCATATAAAAAAAGGATAGTGATTAAAATTTTCTACTTATAATATTACAATATATATATATATATATTATGACTTAATTCTCTAAAGCAACAAACCTAAAATGATCCTAAATATGAATTATTCACGTAATTCAATATTTGGTAAAGTTTAAGGATGGGGAATTATAGTTGGTATCAGAGGTTAGTTTACATAACATTAGATGTTAGGTGTATATTTTAGCATAAGTGACGTGTTTTATATAAACACAATGGTTTTCCTATTAGAAAGAGTCATATTTATTTTTGAAAATTTTAATATGTTAACATAACATGAATAAGTACATATTAGCATTTTCCATCCACATAAGATATTATATGATGATTTTACTTATATACTCACACTTACCTTTTTGGATTTATTAAATTGCTGGATCTAGACTGCAACAATGTAAGAAGGGATATGAAGCAAACTTTTATGGTTCTCTGAATAGGAAACCGAATGAAATGGGGGATGCAACGATAAATCTTGTGGTTATTATTAGCCAATAATCTAGAGTAATGATTAACCACATGAACCATGAAATTTTTTTAAGGAATCATATATGGAAGAAACAAATACCTATGTATATTTATGTAATAATCCTAGAGATAATTATATTCAAAAACCTATGTGTCACATATGTTCAATGAAACACGTCAGAAAATTAATCAAAGGGACAAGAAAATGATATAGATGTGGTAATGAATGTCATAAAGAAATAACCCATCATAGGAAAAGGAAGAATTAAGTCAACTCAATGTATGTGAATGATGTTATTTATGATGGATCAATTAAATGTTTTAAATATGGCGTGCATGGACATTAAAAAAATATATTTCATACGGATAAGGTTTGGTAATGGGAACAACATGACTATACAAATATATATGTTTTACAATACCTAAGCCCATTCCAATGGAGGATTAGGAAAATGAAAATGACCTATGAAAGGTTTGGATTATTTCGTAGAATATGTTTTGACATTATTCAGTATTAGGATATTATTCAGGATTTTTTTTTGTAGAAAGAAATATTACGGAATAAGATGGAAAAAATTAATTATGGGGTAATGAAGAATGATTTAAAATTAATATGTATACATTTTAAAAATTCAATAGTTATGTTCGATATCAGGGTGATGATATGTTTAAAAGTATTAATGCTCTTTTGTTGATAGATTAATTTTGAATAATTCTATTATTTGTAACCATTATCTTTGTTATATTAAAATATCAATTGATGAAGAATTATATTTTCTTTTGCGGATATATTTATAAAAAATCATTTGGGATTATATGATCCATAAATTTGAGGAAATTATGGGTTATTAATTTTTTGGATGACAATTAGAGGTATGATATAAGAATTGAGGTAAAAAAATGATATTGTAATTTTTGACTATTTTATCTCATTTTGGGAATGTTTTAAGAGTTATATAGCTTTATTTAAAGGAAAAACCCCAGAAAGGTGACAACCCATCATGTCTGGAAGGGCCATGGGAGTCAAAACCACAACTGATGTGCGATGAGGGTGCATTTCCAACCACTATCCTCTGTGATGTCCCTGGTTATTAAAACATATTCGTTTTGGTTAAATGATTTTATGGATCAAGAATTAGTGGATTTGGGAACTTATTTTTTCTAAAATGGATATCCATAGAATAATAAAATGATTTGGTTATTATGTTATAAATGTTATTTTAGAAGACATTTTCTCTTTTGGGAACACAATATGCCTAAGGAAAATAGATTACTATGTGAATTTATTTGATAAGTAATGGTGGAATTTTATTTTGGAAGAATATATTATTTTTTTGTGGACTTTTAGAAATTTGGGTTATTTATTGAAATTATTATGTTTTCTTGGAGAATTTGTGATTAGGTTAATTACACATCAGTATGAGAGACTAAGAGTGGTCGACGTTATTTAGAGATAAATGTTATGATTTATCGTGTAATAATATGCGATCATATTCTTCTATGTTTTGGGTTTCAATCAATGATTTAATATTTTGATGGATTTTAATGACAATTGTGAATTAAATATTGTTTGTTGAACTTTGGGTATTTTTTATTGGATTTTGGAGATTAAGAGAAGAATTTATTTTTATAAAGGATTATCCTTTTTGGAGATTTTATGATCATGTACTAAACAATTTTTTGGTTAATTTATATTAATAGGGGAAATATATAGTTCATCTTTTATGGATTTCCTGATTCTCCAAATGTTGATTCTAGAGCTTCGGGTATGAGCTAGTCATCTTGAGTACTCATCATTTGATGAAAATATTAGATTGTGGTAGAAATTTGTTAAAGGAAGAAAGTATACATAATAAGTAATTATGATCCCTTATGATATAAGTCATGTTCATAAATAAATTCCAAAACTTTTTAAAAGGGAACTTATAACAAAAAAATTGTCAATTTACATTTCCTACTAGGAATTTATAGACCATTGATCCCATCACAATTTTTTGTTTTTATTATTATTTACTTTCTCCTAATAATGTTTTCTATCACTTTAAATCATAACATGATGGTTTGTTTTCCCTTCCATATCAATGTTTCTATGGAATCATAGTATGTGTTATCTTGGGTGACCTTTGTAATTCACATTAATTATTTAAAACTGGAGGTTTTATTTACTATATTTTTTATTTAATATTTCATTGAAATTAATGAGCCCAATTTAAAATTTCAAGGACACAATTTCTAAATTGGTGTAAGGATGTAACATCCCAGATGATTATAGAATAATAATTTTCCATATTTATTAATACGTATGAGTTACATAGTGGTTTCCTGTAATGGACATTCTATCTATGATAGCATACCTGACACACAACAGTGGGTTTCTCCAAAAATCGTATACTGCACACAACATTGAGTTATACTGGAAAATAATTTTAAATTAATATTATTTTAAATGGTTCTTAATACATAGAAGTTATATTTTAAGAAATGAATAGAACTATATACAATATTATTAGAAATGTTTGTTAATTTTTTTTCCATTTATCCAACAATTTTTAGAGACGTAAAACAAGAATGAATCTAATTTTAAGCATGAAAAATTCTAATATTTTTAAAAGGTCATTTTACCTCTTCTTGATGTCGAACCCTTTTTAAATATAGTTTTTGTCTATTCTATGTGGTATATTTTACAAAATTAACTTATTATATAGATTCAGTAGATAAACATCTACATTGGACAAAACTTCAATAATTTTATCATAATGTTCATTTTGAAATGAATAGTGAATAATACAACATTTTAAGGAAAAACTACATTTTCATATAATTTTTTTTATAGATATATTGTAATTATAATTAGTTTTCGAGTGTAATCAGATTAAATTTTAATAATTTATTTCATTTTCGGTAATTTAAATTAATTTCACTTTGAAATTTGACATAAATACATGTCATTATTTTGATAGAAATTACTTCCTAAAAAACCTTATTTTATTTTGACAACAAGAAATAATTTTAAATTAATTACTAAAACATCTATGATTTGAGTTCATAATAATGGATTCCATATTTGGAATCATCATTTCCATAATTTTTAAATGGGAACCCTTTATTTTTAGGCATTATGAATACTTAATTCTGTAATTATTTTATTTACTGTGGTAAAAGGGTAAATCGGGTGAATAAGGGTTAAAAATAATATTATAATAATACTAAATTACCCTAACTTGAGTCCTAATACTATTAGAAGAGGTTTTTCTGACCATGGGCTTCCATGAGTTGATTTTAGAACCCCATAGAGCCCCTATTTTGGGAAATTAACATTTAATTTCTTTTAATTTCAGGTTGTGAAAAATATATCCTAAACATGAATCTATTACTAAAATAGTTTTTATATTGTGTTATATAAATGATAAATTTGACTATGAATAATCAAAATAAATATAAAAATATTTACTATATCATGGTATTTTATTAAAAAAATTTATACATCGAATTAATAAATATATTTTTGACATAATGATGATGTTGTGATTACCTTTTAATGAATGATTTAAATACATGAGAATATAAATATTAAAATAAATTTACATAGAAAGATTATGCCATACACTAATTTTATCGATGATTATTACTTGTTATATTTTAATTAATGATTTTTTTTGATATAATCTTGTTGTTATGAATTTTTAATTTCAGGATATGAATTGTATATAAATTGACATAATTTGTTTTTTAAAACAAATAATATTTTATTAAATTATATAATAGTCTTAAAAATATAATATTTGGCCAAATGAATAAGATAATGATTAAAAATTCATTAATTAACTACTTTTTATTCTATTTTCATTTTTTGGTAACAATATTAACCATATTGTATGAATATACAAGAAGACATGGTAATAGTTAAATTTGTTAACTAAGGGTTAATGATAAATGATAACATTAAATTTAAACTAATAAAAGACTAAAACCATTTTTTTGAGAGTATATCAAAACACTCTCATCATAGAATCTAATTAAATGAGTTTTTGTCCTTTTAAATTTGAAATTCAGTTTATAATAAGATAATCATTCATGAGATTCCTAAATTACCCTTCATCCCTCTTATAAGAAGCCACCAACTCTATCTCTTAGTCACACCTCTCAAAACCCCTTGCCAATCCAAACACAACCAAAATAATCTCCCAAAATCCATATATTACTACTATAATCCTTATCTTAGTCAAAAGAAATTGAAGAATGCCATTTATCTTAAATCCAAAGGAGTTTCCTGATTTGAGGCAATGTCTTCACCCAGTCTTATTTCATTTATTTTATATTATTAAACACCATCAACTACCTTTATTGAATTATTTTATAACAAGAACAGTATATTAAATATAATAAGGCCATTTATTCCAATTATTATACCTCCACTCACACACACCTACATCAAATCAATTTACAATGTACTATTTCTATGGATGGAAAACTACTACCTCACGAAATGATCATTGTTCAATTATCCCCTACTACATCTCATGGTGGAAATTAGGATGGAAAATTATTTATATATATTATATATATTATATTAATATGTTATCTATTCTTCTAAAATTCTTTACTGCATACCTTTTTTCTTTAAAAAATGTGTAAATACGATAACTTAATTTGAGGAAGTGAGGACTATCGTCCCCTAAATGGTATACGGCTAGTTCATGCAATACATGTAATGTATAAAGGATAGAGTTAATGAACTTATGTAATATATATATCATTTGATATTATACTGTAATTTTAATATACCTATTCATCATTAAGTTTCCACTCCTTTAAAAAATTATAAAAAGAAAAGAAAGTAGCGTTGATGCGTACGTATGACTTACAATCTTCATGATCGAGGCATTTCATTTCTTATCTGAAAATGTAATGGACTATTATAAATAAATATATAAAGGATATATATGATATAAATTATATTTAAATTATGAATATAATTTTCTTTATAATTTATTTTTTACCACATAGAAAATTTGTTATTATAACAGGTTCATTTTTGACACAAGTACAAAATATAGACAAAACAACCAATTTTATCTTAAATGATTTTTTAATGTTAATAATTTACTGATAAGTTGTATAAAATGAATAATAAAATTAAAAAAAGGTTTTTAATCATGAATAAATTAACATACATTTATTAATTAGGAAGAGTAAGGAACATATGTGAATTTTTTGATTCAAGTTAGGAAATTTCTTCTTAATATTCTTTAATTTAGGCATATCTTCTTCCATGCACAAATATTATCCAATAATGTGTATATAAAACTCTCTTGACTCTCCATATAATGAATAAGTATATTATCATTATATCTAATGTAATTTTCTATTTTATTAATTAATTATTTTTATTCAAGTGTACCTCATGTGGTAACAGATTATTTATCAAAAACATCATTGTAAATGATTTAATGATTTATTCTTCTAAATATTTATCATTAACATACATGTCTTAAAAATGGATTTAAGGAATCATTTTTATGGATAAGATTATTTTAATGTGTAAATTCCTTTAAAAAGTTTCATAGTGGTTTGGGATACCTTGACTCAAATATATTATTTTTTAATGTTTTAAATGAACGGATTATATCAATATCTGGAAATGATATCATGTGATTTCAATGTGAAAATCTTATTTTTTCCTTTATGATTGTTTTATGTTTTATGATTATATAATGGTACATCTTCATTTAATAGGTTTTTATGTGATAAAACAATGGTGGGTGGTTACATGATAAACCAAATGACTGGTGTATTTGTGATAAACCATTGAAAGGTGGTTACGTTAAACCTCCAATACTTTGGGTATGGCAGTCGGTCCTACAGATTTTCTATTTAGTGAAATTTCTGGAATATGACCACATTGTTATTCAATTTAAGTATGTTTATGTGCTAGGAAACCTTTATATGCTATATGATTCTTTCTATGGGCATTATGGTAATATTTTTGTTAAAAAAATCTTACGAAATTTACTTAAATTTAGTGATGCTTTTTTCTACTTTTTAAAGGTGAAAAGTTTTATATTATGAAAACGTTTTCATGGATTACCTGTTTTTCAAGACTAACTGTTTTATTTCTCTATGTATCCCATACTGAGATTTTTTTTCTCACCCCATGTTTTGAATTGTTTTTAATAGGACTTGAAGATGAATAAGGTCATGGATGGGATAATGGAAAATTCATGGATCTAAACATGTTCCTTTTTAAATAGTTTATGTTTTATGGGAAAAAAGATGTTGATTAGAAGTGTCTACTTGTAATATTCATGATGTTATGTATATGTTGTGACCTAATTCTATAAATATCTAAACATAAATAAATCCTTAATGTGAATTATTAAATTAATTAAATATTATGTAATGTTTAAGGCTATTGTTATATTTAATGGATCTTATAAAAACTTCATCCTCCATGTAATCCCACTTCTCATTGACTTCAAAAGGATTTATAGGCTCAATCCATGAAATAGGAATATAAAATTATTACACTCTTTTTATCACCTCAATGTTGAGCTCCACCCCTCTCATATAAGGTAATATAGATATTTCATCAATGAAATCATCCCTAAAAAGATGATCCATAGCCGAGAATTTTGTTTTTTTAATTCCTATTTCTCAAACAAAGAGAATATCTAGATAAGCTATCAATCTACCCAGTAGACGATTGTCTCTTCCTACATGAATTTCCATGACTTCACATTACTCTTATCACCCTAATTACTATAATCGGTTGATGTGTCAGACACCCTTTGGTGATAGAAATAAATATTCAAATTGTATGTTAGTAACCAATAAATCCACCTAATGAAATCAAATCTTGTCATCATGAGAATAGAAAGATTATGGAGGGAGAGATTTCCTCCCACCAAAAGAGGAAAATATATATATTAGTGTATACTCATAGATTTTAATCCCTTTAGAGTCTCTATGTTAATAACACCACAAGTGTTCTTCAATAAGTATCTAAAATTTCCCAATATCAAATGTTGTGTGGAGACCCTATATAATACATGAATGAAATAAAATTAATGACTTTTAGAATCATACTTATAACTTTATAATTCCATAGACTAAACTACTAATATGTAGGTGTTACTAGATAGAGAGACCCTTCATTATTGTAAGATGATGAAACCTGACTAACATGGTTTGTTAAACATTATTGGAGTCGTAACACTAAATTCGCCTTATATTTTTTCACAACCACCACCTTATCTTGATCAATCGGTAGTTATCAACATTCCTTCCTGATATGGTGTTAATGATCATGAACTAGAATTTGGAGATACTTAATTTAAATTTTAACATTAGATTCATTAATTTGTTGGGAGGAAATGGTTTAGGTTCTCCATCTTGGGCCAAAAATGGAACTCAATTCAAACCCTGGTACAATTGGAATTATTACGGCACGCCCAAACACACTAGTGACAAACTACATAATTGTGAGATTATATCATATGGATATCCAATCTAGCACATTTGTATACAAAATGACAACTATTATTTCCCTATGAACATCCTCTGCATATCAAAGTTGAATAATCCTAATACAAACATGCTTCTTCAATCAGGTAATACTCATTGATGAGGCCATGGATCACTATCATTGAATGGGTAGTTAACTGAAATAAATTCATTAATGAGATGATTTAATCAACAAGGCCATCCTTGAAATTTCCCAGTTTCATCATCTCATAAACATCATATTTCTATGAAGAAACACAGATTCTCAAAAAATCTAATGTTTACTCCATCACGGAAGTACGCCCATAGATAGTTTCATAAACTCTATAAAGTTGTCCTCTCCAAGTATCATCAAAGGGAATATGTCATAAAAGACTTTCTGGATGTATTCCCAATCAATATCAAGATGAAGATCAGCCTATGTTATGACATTCGACCAACCACTAGTAGATTCGTGACGAATGTAGGCGGTGAGAAGAAATTTTTTTTAGGTAACTCCATATTCTCTAACATCAATAACATATACTCTATCAATGACTAAAAAACCCATGGATATAAATACACTACGAATCATCAAAGATTCTATTACAAATATAATCTCATAAACTATACTCTAGAAGGTGATGGTTATAGAGAACCTAGTAAAAAAATTACAAAGGATAATAGGATCTCAAAAAATGTAGAGTGGGTGCTTTGTACTGGAATAATATGAGGTAATACCATTGTTACTATAGGAGTTAATACATTGGAATTATGTTCTACCACCTCCAACGAAAATTCATCACCACCCACATATTTAAATCATGTGATAAATATATAAGAATAACTCTTTTATTTAAAAATTCACATCGCAGATAATTTATAACAATGGATATAATAACAATAATCATAAATTACATGTACTCAAACATCCTAATAAAATCACACCTCTACAACAAATCTTCAATCTAGATTTATTTGAAATAAATGATCATCGTGGCTCATAACAGACAACTTCCACTTCACAATATTGTGTCCAGTTAAAGGTAAAGGTATCATATAACACATTGGGGTTCCGATATTTTAAATTATCAATTGTAAGGTCTCATATAACCATTAGGTATTCAATTTTTTTAAAAAAAATTGTATCGCCTTGACCCTAGTTACCCATAGTCATTGCATTATTACATTACATTACAATGATCACTAGATATCAAGTCTCAAAAAATGATTAGTTTAGTATCCTTGGAATCACTACATACATAAATAGGTTTTACGTTAAATCATGAAATAAAAAAGAACATTGTGTCCCCTTGTAACACACTCATATACATTATCCTATGACATAAGGTTAATAATATTATACTTTTTCACATCTTGGAAAAATGAAACAATATAAAGGGGTGTGCTTAGATGCTCAATAAGGATAATAATATAGTGTAAACTATTACAAATAAACATGAAAATTTAAGGAAATGTATACGACTAAAACACAAGCCTTTTAAACATAAACTTCTGCATAATATGGAAAACAAAAAACAAATAATTCCATTTACATAGTCACATGGATATTCAACTAGTCAAATAATCACATGTAATATAAATATCTAATTTCATAATGATGGAAGACATAATTCTGTATATCGTAACCATATAATCAAGGCCTCCTTCAATTACTACAAATTTGATTTTCTCAAGCCCTTGTACCAATACACTAGTTCGTAATGTGATACCTACTGATGCATTGAGGAGCTATAGTAGGCTTCACCTGTCACGTACTCGGTCCAATGCATTACACCTAGAAAAGGTTGAAACATATCATTAATATTCATATTAAAACTAGAATATAAAATTTTAATACTATTACCATAAACATTGAATTGTATAAAAATATCACATCTACAATAAAATATATCACAAAACCTTCAATACATTAGGGTAGAGTTTTTCATAATAAATCCACTTTAAACATGAGTAAAATCCATCAAAGTATGTTGACATAGACGAAATCAAAACTTTTTTTAGAGAAGTATCACTTTATATTTTTGAAATAATTTAAATGAAAAATAATTAAAAAAGAAACTTTTATTTTGAGAATATTCTTATATTATTGTAAGAGATTCTTCAAATGTGTTATGATGGTGGAAAATAGTTCCACCATCCGTATAAGTTAAAAACACATTCTTACCTTAATTTATCAAAATGTCATAAAGTACCTTATTTGGAAACCGATGGAAATATTTCTTTAAAATAATTTTATAAAAAGGAATAACGGTTATAAATGAATTTTAATCATATTTTAAGAAATAGTAAAAATGTGTTGAAATAAATTTTTAAGAAACATGTATGTGGAAGAGAAATAAGTTTCAGTAGATACTTTTGTAAAAATAACCTCGGATAATAAAGAGATTGTAAAACTAACCATTTCCCAGTACTTTTCCTTAATATAGGGTACATTAACCTTCTGTATAATAGTTAGATCATTGTTATTAAATTATAAAAAAACCACATACATAAATATGACATAATTTAAGATCTTCTAATATTTCACTGTAAATAATATTTTAGTCGTATCATTGTTTCGGTTGTTAACTGATTCAGTTTCCTTTATATGATTTATTCTATAAGTTGTGTTTTTATGGATAGGATGTATTTGAATCATATCTATAAATATATTATGTTCATATAAAATATTTTAAATCCTAATATGATAATTATTCTTTAATAGTTACAATGGAGAATGAATCTCATCGCGTTCATGGAGACGGTAATATGAACGTATGCACGAGCAACAATATAATTATATTGATGGTGAAACTATTTTTAATTGGATGTTATATTACATATATATAATTTCTAACTTGTTATATTTATTATTAACATTATATATACTCATTATTATACACATGCAAATAATATGTGTAGAATAACAAACAACACAATGACGTGGAGATCGAAATCCGTACATATGGACGTATAGTGACTTTTTCATTCATATGATTGACAGAATAATGAATATGGATGTACCATATTTATATTAAGATAAAATAATGTAAAATGTACTATATTTATTATTTTGGTAACGAAACAACATTTAAAGTGGAAGTTGAAGAAGAAATAAACATTGAAATAGGTGATGAAGTTATTACCTATTCATCGGGTGCTTTGTTTTTGTTTGATCAAAAGGGCTCCATAGGTTGAATTTATGATAAAATTAAGGCCTCTAGATTGAATTAAGGGTAGTTGGAATGATATTTGAGTAGGGTTTAGCTGATCCAAATGGCATTTTAGATGTAATTTTGAGGGAAGGGGATGTACTCTTTTATAAGATATGTGTGGGTCACATTAAGAAAATCTTCGAAATTTTATTTTATTATAAAATCATATTCAGTTTATAATGGCTATAAATCAATTTATTTAGAGGATAAGTATTTTATGGGTATAAACCTCTCACCCAATACATTTTAGAAAATTTTAGGTCACATTATTAACCTTATCTTTTAGATTTCACTCGTAGTTAAATAATTTAACTTTTACCACATCTTCTTGTATTTTTATATTACGTGGTTAATAAACGTACTATAAATTGACTTGGAAATCACAAGTGGTTCACTAATAAAATATCTTTCATTATATAAGTCTTCTAGAAAAACATTATATTTTTTGGAATAATATAGTATTTGATTAGAAAACTCATTTATGCCAATTTTGACTCTATTTACTATTTGGTTTTTCTGAATGCCAACAAAACATGATTACTTCTAAAAAATATATTAACTAAACAATAACATGTAATATTAACCTAGAAAATTAGTTAAATACATAAAAAGTATAAATTTACATTTATTTGGATATTTATAATATATATTAAATTTACATTTCATTAGTTAGGTAATTATTGAATCATCATTGTGTCAAAAATAAATTTAACTATTTAATATAAAAAATTATAAATAAAATAGTATCATGTATGAAAACATATTATATTTCTAATGAATATTTATACTCAAATTTATCTTATATATAAACCTGTATTAAAAATGGTTTTGTTTTTAAAATTTGAATTTAACACTTTTAACTCTTCTTTAAATAAAATAATAATAAATGTCCAAATCTGATTTAATTGGATCAAATACGATAATATTTTATTCCTATTTTTTATTTTGGTCAAAATAAACATGTCCAATATAATTAAAACATGAGTTAGGGTAATTATAATATCATTTTTATCTATAATTACCCTATTTACTTTTAACCATGGTAAATATAATTTTAAAGTCACTATTCACTTGAAAATATTTCATCTTATTGAACCACATTTTACATACTAATTTCAATATTGTTTATCAATTTTATTAAATTAAATTCACAGAAGCTGTAAAATTAAGATTTATACAAATTTTCTAATGTTTCTGGAAGGTGGGTAAAAGATGTTAAAATGTTCAATAAAAATTTATATATCTAATATTGATATAAAATGATTCTAATTAATTAAATTTAACTAATACTGGTATATATATCTAATATAACATTAAAATAAATTTAAATAAAATAATAATTATTTAAATAAAATTCATGTTTAAACAATAACGTAGTGTTTTTCATTATTCATCACAAATTGAATGTTTTCCAGAGAATACAAAAATTCTCCCTAAAATAATTTTTATATAATGAATCAAATGTCCATTTTGAAACATAAAATTAGAAAATTTTCAAAAAGTGGGTATCACTATTCATAACTATGTTTTAAACAACTAGTTTTATTGGTCATGATGTGCTTGAACTCGATGTTGCATAAAGCGCGAGCTAGGACATTATTCAAGGAGAAGCATACCATGGAAGCGTGGGGTTTTACAATCATCACTCCTTCAAATAATATTTTACTTTAAATTATTAGAATATTATTGCATAAAATGATTCGGGTGGTTCTTCATCATAAGGTCATCGTGTTCCCACATTTCCTCTTCCATCATATGGTTTCTCCATAGAACATTCACCTGATGAGTCATCCAGTTTCTCAACACTTGCTCTATGGTATTTACAATCTTTCTAGGATTTTCAAAATAAGACAGATCGGGTTCCATTTCAATTTCATCATAGGTGAGTACATTCATTTGGTCATGCATGTATTTTCTCAACAGTGATACGTTGAACACGTCATGAACTTTGGAGAGACATGGAGGCATTTCCAAATGGAAATCGAAAAATATAATTTGTTCTATAATTTCAAAAGTTCATATGTGAATGGGACTTAATATACCGTTATTACCGAATCATGTAACACCCTTCCCAGGAGAAACCATCAAAAGGAAAAGATCTCAAACATGAAATTCCATGTCCTTCACATGGTTATCGGCTTATCTATTTTTCTTACATTGAGATTCTTTGATGTGTGTTTGGTTAATCTTCACCTTTTCCATTGTTTCCACAATAAGATTAGGGCCTTCATGTTTTCTTTCACCAACATCATCCAAACAAGTTCGTGTGCGAAATCTCTTTCCATATAACACAACAGATTATGCCATCTGAATACTTGAATGGAAGCTATTATTATAGGATAATTCAACCAGAGTTAAATATCGATTTCACATACCATGAATGTCATTTTAGAAATATCTCAAAATCTCTTATGTGGTTTGAATATTTTATTTTGATTTTCCATCAGTTTGAGGGTGGAAGGAAGTGCTCAAATAATCTTCAGTGTCAAGGGCTTTCTGAAGACTTTTCCAGAATCTTGATGTGAAATATTGATCATGATCAGAAAAAATCTATAGGGGTACTACATAAAGTCTTAAACCATCATTAATATAAAGTATTGTTAAAAATTCAATTGTTAAATCTTCTTTTATAGCAAGATAATGTGTTAACATTGTAAGACGGTCAATAATGACCCATATTACATCATTCCCTCTAGGTGACTTTAGTAGCCCCATGACACTGTCAAATGTAATATCATCCCATTTCCACACAGGTATGGGAATATGATGAATGAATCATCCAATATGTTGACATCCAGCCTTCACATATTGAAAATCCATACATTTTGAAACATAATCGACAATCTCCATCATCATGTAGATTTATTTGTGTGAGAAAATATACTTCAAACTCTTCGGATATGTATATATCTCACATTTTTCAACATTGAGATAATGTATATGTATCATCAAAGAAAATATTATATCTTATAAATCATGATCATGAGTATGATAGATTTGTTCATTAATTTATAGTTTTTTTGATGCATAGGCATTAACTTTATCATTCTGCATAAAAACACAACCTCGCCCTTTCGTTGAAGCATCGCTATAAATGACAAACCCATCATTCTAAGATGGTAGTGTCAAGATATGATCATTGACTAATATTCTCTTTAGTTATTCAAAACATTATCCAAAATCTTTGTTCCAAACTAATTTAACCCTTCTATGTGTGTTCTTTGTTAATGGGTTAGAGAAGCGATAAAAGTTCAGTACGAAACACCGATAATATCCTGTTAAACTAATAAAACTGCGTACGTCAGTTATAATCATTGGTGTTGGCCACTCTTGGATTGACATTGTCTTTGAAGGATTCACAAATATTCCATCTTTAGAGATAATATTTCCAAGAAAAGGAATCTCCTGATGCCAGAATTCACATTTTCTAAACATCCCATATAATTCATTTCTTAATCGAGTCATTAGAAAAATGCACAAGTGATTTTCATGATCATAATAGCTTTTAATTTGTACCAAGATATCATGAATAAATACTACTACGAATTCCTCATGATATTCTTTGAAAATATATTCATTAGATTCATAAAAAAAGCAGGTTCATTACTCTGTCTAAAAGGAATTACTGTAAACTAATAATGCCCATACATGGAACAAAATGTTGTCTTTGAACTGTGTTCTTTATTCTTGCACAATTGATGAAATCCAAATCGAAGGACAATCTTTGAAAATTATTGAGCTCTATAAATTTTATTGAATAAATCATCAATGTGAGGTTTGGGATACTTTTCTATATTGTTATAGAATTGATCTCCCTATAGTCAATGCACAACCACTTAGATACATCTTTCTTATTAACAAAAATAACAGAGGCTCCCCATGGAGAAATACTAGAGAGAATAAATCCTTTATTCCTCAACTACAATAGTTGTTAATTTAGATCCACTATTTCCACAGAAGACATTCAATAAGGGTTTTTCGATATAGGCCTTGAACCAGGAATTAAGTCAATGGAAAATAAAATTATTCGTTCTGCAGGATGTCTACGTAAATCCTCTGGAAACACATCAACATATTCTTGCACAATAAGAACTTATACTATTTGAACATTACATTCCTCACCCATAGTTATTTCACTCTCTTACTCCCCAATTACTGAAATTAGTAAGGCTACTGGGGGTGGATCAAGATAAGAATCATTTGGTGATGTATCATCTCTTAACATAGGGTATTTCTTATCATCATCAAAAATTTTAACCACCTTCTTCTTACAATATATTTTCACATATTGGTCCAAAATACAATCCATATCGTTGATTATATCGAA
Organism: Viscum album; assembly: GCA_963277665.1. Taxonomy (NCBI): domain Eukaryota; kingdom Viridiplantae; phylum Streptophyta; class Magnoliopsida; order Santalales; family Viscaceae; genus Viscum; species Viscum album. Next base: position 70,346,534 of record OY728128.1, read on the forward strand.
TTCAATCATCGGAATGATGATGAGATCAGTAGATAAATCATGTCTATATTCTTTAATGGGAACTGATTCACCAAAATTTGGGGAAATGATACTTCTGTTATGAGTTTTGACAGACAACTCATTTGATAGATTATATTGGAAATATATAATTTTCTTAGAAAACTAGGAATATAGGAAACAATGAAATGATGTAGAATCCAATAGAGAATTGTATAAATTTGAGGAAACCATTAAAGTACACACTACCACAACATTAAAAGCTTCAACCTCAACAATAGTGATCATAAAAGCTTGGAATTTCCCTCTTGGCCTATTCTAAGGTAATTTTCCTTGGAACTTAGGACATTTATATTGATGATGCCCCATTTATCCACTATTGTATAATTCCACATTGACTGCCTCTTTCTTCCATTTTCAATCATGATCATAGTGGCCTTTTCATCCACACTAGTAATAGACTCCAATTCTCTTCTGGAATTTACCGAGGTTTTTCTTTCCACACTTTTTGTAGGATGGAAAATAAACATTTCCCTTCTTCCACTTATTTATACATCCATCGTGTTCAACGGATCTTTTCTACTCTTCCTAGTCTATAAAGGCGTAAGACATAGAGAATTTCTTTCTGTCTTGATAACTCATGTGACAATATCTTCGTACAATGAGATGGATTTTGAGACTAATACTCGACGAAGAAATGGTTTTAACCAATCAAATAATTGATCAATCTAGCTCATTTGGTTACGTATATAATCTACAACATGAATTTCTATCCTTGTAAATTTATCCTCATACATTGAGACATTCTTATACTCTTTTTTCCTTAGTCTCAGAAATTTTCATTCCATATCCACTAGATGGTCATGAGGAAATTATTTTTCTTTGAATATATCGTTAAGATCCATTCATTCCATATTTGATACTTTTCATCCTCATTTGTGTTTTGAATTAATTACCACCATTGATCGACATCTCTTGTGTGGTGATAAACTTCCATGACAACATTTTCCCTTTTCCTACTCCCCTATGCATGAAATATTTTCCAAAGAAACGTATCAATTGCTCATCTACAAATGATTTTTTAGCCCCATTTAGTGATTGTGGTTGTTTCCTAATGAAGCGGTCTAACATTAATCCACTGTGTTGTTGATCAGGGTGATTTATATGGGTAAGTTAAATATTCATAACCTGAGTGAGTTGTCCCTATATGGTTATAAGCTATTCAGCACTAGTTGCATCAACAACTCAACTATAATTTCTTGAGTAGGAGGGAAATCCATATATAGTTTATGTGTGTTGATATGGTTTCAATTCCATTTACTATACTCCATTTCTAAACAATTTCATTCACTATATTATTTTATGAATAGAAATAATAAATCCAAACCAGTAATATACATAACATAAATTGAACAGTTTATGCATATAATCATTAATCATAAAATACATGTTTTCTTTGAAGATTTATTTACTCATAAATCCATCATAATGGTTGGTAATGAAAACGTGAATGATCCTAAGAATATCCTCATGGAGTGTCGTAACCAAGAGTGTAGCAAGGCCTGTTGTCATATACCAGGATACACCGCGTCATGCCCAAAACACCTTGTCATAGTTTTCACTCCTAGGTACTTCTGTGCCAGAGCCGCCTCCACCCACTCGTATCCAGGAAAGGATTTATCGCTTAGAAAATTCACAATATCTCTACATTACCAAATTTTAGTAAGTTCTTCTATACTAATCATCAATGTCTATATTATGGTAATTTTCCCCAATCAGAGTTTTCAAAATTTTGTTTCCATGGTTTTTACTAAACTTCCTTTGATACCAACTGTAACATTCGGACCCTAGTTACCCTGAGATGGGGAATTATTACATAACATTGGAATGAACACAAGAGAAAAAGTCTCAAAAGGCCGATTATTTAAGTTTCCTTAGATGAACGAGACATGTATATAGGTTTTACATTACATGAGGAAATAAAAAAACAACATTGTATCCCCATTGAACACACTCATATCCTTTGTACAATCCATGCAATTCAATATTATTATAATTTTTCACATCCTGGTAAAAAGAAAACACAAGAAAGGGGTGATCTTAGATCCTCGGTAAGGATAACAATATAAGAGAAAATGTCATAAATAAGCATAAACATTTAAGGCAATGTAATAGACTAAATCAAAACATTTTAAACCTAATAATTAACATAATAAAAAAAAGAAAAATCAAATAATTCCATTTACTTAGTCACATGGATATTCTACTAGTCGAATAATCAATGTGATATCAATAGCTAATTTCATAATGAAGGAATCACTATGGAAAAAAGGGCTTTTTGTGACCAGCCTTTTGCGACGGGAATGAATCTCGTCGCAAATGGTCTGTCCAATAGGTTATTTGTGATGGGGGTAACGACTCGTGGAAAATAACCAACTATTTGTGATAGGATTTCATCTCCCGTCCCAAATATTTTGGCGCGAATAGCTGGCCAAACTGCGTGAAGGTTATTTGCGACGGTGGGATCCCATCGTCGCAAATAGTTAAGTAATTGTGACGGGCCCCGTTGCCAATAACCAGCGGAAGATTATAGATTTTTGTGACCGGATGTCGTCCCATTGCAAAAGTTGGGTCAACAAAGACTATTTGTGATGGGTCCCATCACAAATAATCTAACCTATATATACCTCCATCCGTTTTTCCTCACATTCCTCTCAAATTTTAGATCGTGTTTCTCTCTAAACTCGGAATTTAGAGACCGAGTTTTTCTATGTTAATTTTTATGTTCACGAAGAAGTTGTGAAGTCGTCTTCATCAATAGAAAATTAGTCTTAAAGGTATTTATGTTTTATTAGTTTATCATTCATTTCATTTTTTATGTTAAATTTTTTTTGTCGATTCCTTGTAATTAAATTAAATTTAAATTGATTTGTCATTAGTATTTATTTGTACTAATAAATTGAAATTAATAGTATTATTTTTTAATAATTAGTAGTAATTATTAATAATAAACGATAATTATTAATGTTTATAATTTATTTGCAGGAATTAATAATAATTGGTAATAAATATCAATAAATTGTAATAAATATGAATAATTAGAAATAATTATAAATAATTAGAAATAAGTAGGAATAATTAGTTGTAATTAGTAATAATTATGAATAAATATTAATAATTCGTAATAATTATGAATAATTAGGAATAATTTGAAATAATTATCAATAATTAGCAATAATTAGTAATAGTTAGGAATAATTAGTAATACAAAGCAATAAACAACAGTAATTAATAATAATTAATAATAAATTGTAATAATTAGTAATAAATTGTAATAATTAATAATAAATTGTAATAATTATTAATAAATATTAATAATTTCTAATAAATACTAATAATTTGCAATAAAAACTAATAATTAGGAATAATTAGCAATAATAAGATATAATTAGCAATAATTTGAAATAATTAGCAATAATTAGAAATAAATAGAAATAATAAAAATATATAGTAATAATTAGCAATAATTACCAATAAATAGTAATAATAGGCAATAATTAGTAATAATGAGCAATAATTAGTAATAATTAGCAATAATTATGAATAATTATTAATAATTAGCAATAAATAGAAATAATTATTTTTAAATAGCATGAAATGGTAAAAATAGTAATAATAAGTAATAAATAGGAATAATTATTAATAGTTATGAATAATTAATAATAATTAGGAATAATTAATAATAATTAGTAATAAATTGTAATTGTTAGTAATAAATTGTAATAATTAGTAACAAATTGTAATAATTATTAATAAATAATAATAATTACTAGCAATTAATAATAAATACTAATAATTTGAAATAAATAGCAACAATTCGGAATAATTATAAATAATTAGTAATAAATAGAAATAATTAGCAATAATTAGCAATAATTAGGAATAATTAATAATAATTCGTAATAATTAGCAATAATTAGCAATAATTAGTAATAAAATGCAATAATTAGTAATAAATAGAAATAAATATTAACAAATAGGAATAATTATTAATAATTAGGAATAATTCGTAATAATTAGGAATAATTACGAATAATTAGTAATAAATATTTATAATTAGTAATAATTAATAATAATTAGTAATAATTAGCAATAATTTGGAATAATTGGAAATAATTAGGAATAATTAGCAATAATTAGTAATAATTATCAATAATGAGTAATAATTAGAAATAACTAGCAATAATTATTAACAATTAGTAATAAATTGTAATAATTGGAAATAAATTGTAATAATTAGTAATAGACTGTAATAATTAGTAATAAATACTAATAATTAGTAATAACTACAAATAAATACAAATAATTATCAATAAATACTAATAATTTTCATTAAATAGCAATTATTAACAATAATTAGCTATAATTAGTAATAATAAGTAATAATTAGAAATAAATAGTTATAATTTACAATAATTAGTAATAATTAGCAATAATTAGTAATAATTACCAATAAATAGCAATAAATAGCAATAAATAGCAATAAAAAAATTAGCAAAAATTAGCAATAATTAGCAATAATTAGCAATAATTAGATATAAATAGCAATAATTAGAAATAATTAACAATAATAAAGAATAATTAGTAATAATTATTAATAATTAGTAATAAATAGCAATAATTAGTAACAAATTGAAATAAATATTTAAAAAAATAAGAATAATTTGGAATGATTAGGAATAATTAGTAATAATTTGGAATAATTAGTAATAATTAGGAATATTAATTAATAATTAGGAATAAATACTAATAATTATTAATATTTCGTATAATTAGGAATAAATACTAATATTTAGCAATAATTAGTAACAATTAGCAATAATTAGTAATAATTAGAAATAATTAGGAATAATTAGCAATGATTATCTATAATCTGAAATAATTACTAATAAATACTTATAATTAGAAATATTTACTAATAAATACGAATAATTAGCAATAATTAGTAATACATAACAATAATTAGGAATACTTAGCTATAATTAGCAATAATTAGCAATAATTAGAAATAAGTATGAATAAATAGGAATAAATTGTAATAATTACCAATAATTAGGAATAATTAGGAATAATTTGTAACATCCAAAGTAAGTAATGAATAATAGATATTTTTATCTATGTCTATTAATGAATTAGATAGTGTTTTTGGGGATTAAAATGAGAATAAATCCAATCTTAAGCATGAAATACACTAATATTTATAAAAGATTGCTTTACTGTCTTTTGGAGGAAAAATTTTTTTTAAATCAAACTTTTTTAAAATTTTATAAGATCTATTTGTTGAAATAAACTAATTATTTATGATTGGGACATTGAAATTTACTTTGGGTAAATTTTTGGTATTTTTCCGATAAAGTTCATTTTTTTAATGAATAGTGAAAAATACTGCTTTTTACATCAAAACTGTTTTTTCATGTAATTTAATTATATGGTCAGAATATCATTTGAATTGGTTTTAAAGTTCAATTAGAATATATTTTTACCATTTAATCCAATAGTGGTAGTCTGAATTAATTTCACTTTTAAATTGGACTTAAACTAGTGTCAATCTTTTGATAATTATTCGTTCATAAAAACACGTTATTTGCTCTAACAGCGAGAATTTATTATAAAATTAATGAATGTAACTTATATGATTTTAATTTTGTAAAATAGACTTCATTTTTGAATTCAAAATATCAAATATAGCTTAGGGTAATGTTTTGTTATTTTTCTGAAAAACATCAATTTTTGATGAATAGTGAAACCACTAAGTGGTACTTAAAAAAACTGATTTTTCGTTTAAATGAAATTTTACCACCTCGGTGTTTTGAATTTCAAAAATCTGAAATTCATGGTTGTCATTAATAAGTAAAATGTGGTTCAATGGGATTAAAATAATTTTTTGGTGAATAGTAACTTTTATGTTTTTAATCGCGATTAGAGGTAATTAGTGTAATTTAAGTTAAAAATAATGTTTTAATAATATGAAATGACCTAAACACATGTATTACCCTTATCGGATGCGTCATATCTGACCAAGACAACCCATGGGTAGATTTTGGGACCCCATGGAGCCACATGGGTAAGATAATGACATTAATGCTTTTTATATAATGTAAAATTAAAAAAGACACAAACATGAGTTGTTTTACTAAAAAAAATTAAATGGGGTTATACAAGTCATATTTTTTACTATAAATAGTCATTGGAAAGATAAAACTATTTTCTACATCATAGTATTTTTTATAATTTTTAGAAATTAATTAAATTATTTTATTTATGACACCATGAAGATGCAGCGATGACCTCATTATTTAACGATTTAAATAAAATGAAAAGATAATGTAAAATATAAGACCTAAACATGTCAAAAACCTATTGGATGGGTGGATGGAAAACTATTATCACCTTATCCTAGAAATATATAATTTTGGGACCTTTTAAATCCTAAAATAATTTTATAATAAATTATCCTTTTATAAATTTCCAAGAGTGCCCCTCCTCTCCACTTATAAAACGCCCCCACCTCTACAACCTTACCCACAACTCTCAAGCCTTTGGCTCGGCCAACCCCTTCCCATATTGTCTCTCCACATCCCTCTATAACTCTAAGAAGCATCACCTTAGGCATACGGCTTCCCGAGAATTCTTTTGAGCTCAAATCAAAAAGAGTTACCCGATTTAAAGGTATTGTCTTCTCTTGTGTTCTTCTGTTTTATTTTGCTTCTCCAACCCCCTAAAATATTTTTATTCATTTATTTTGAGACAAAACCAGTATCTTACATATATTATTATGTTTTTATAAACAATATTTTAGAAACACTTTCAGACACCTACATCTAATGGTTAAAGAACATACTGTTTCCGTCGATGGAAACTTTCTGCCTCACGAAACGATGATTGTTCAATATTGTTTTTACACCTTAAAATGTGGCCATTAAGATGAAAATATATTTATATATGATATATAATATGTTTATGTTTATTTAAGCTTCTGTATTTTTCATTTATGGCATACCTTTATGGTTTCCATTATGGGTAAACGCGATATCTTCATTTTAGGAAGTGCGGACTACCGCCCCCTCAAAGTGATTTGATTCGTTAATGCCATATGTGGGAAATATAAAGGATGTAATTAATGATATTATATATGATATTATACTGGAATTATAATATACCTTTATATCATTATTATTCTATTCCATAAAATACGACATATAAATGAAGGTAGCGTTCATGCGTACGTACGGCTTACCGTCTCCATGAACGGTGCATTTAATTTCTTACCTCTAAACGTTATGTAATATTATAAATGCATGTATATACTGGATATATATGATATATATGATATCTAAATCATGAGTATAACTCTGGATATTATGGATACATGAAAAAATTGTAATTATAAAGAGTTTATTTTTGACTCAAGTACCAATGATCGTTAAAACGACCGTTATTAACTTAAATAATTACATAGTGTTCATGACATGGTAATAAGTGATAGAAAAGTAATAATAAACTTGAAAATGGTTCCTAAGAATGTATAAATTAACTCAAGTTTATTATTCAGGAGGTTAAACGAACGATCGAGTCAAGTCGGACCCGAGGTAAGGGACTTCATCTCAATCTCCATTCATTGAGGCATATTTTGTTTTATACACAACTTTCTTTTATACGGTGTATAAACCCCTTTGAATTTTATGTTTATTCAAAAGGAATATTTTTATACGAAGCATTTACTAAACGAAAAAGGGCTTGTTTTTGTTGTACATATGTGGTGACAACGACTTCTCCGCCGCCGTGGCCATTATTTGAGTTGCGGCTTCTTCTACAAGCCATACCCTTTTTTTAAAAGAAAAATAATTACCATGGTTTAATTTTCTTTTATTTTGGTATTGAAAATGGTTTTCATAATATTTTTATTATATCAATGTGTTGTGTTGATATCGGGTGATTGAAATGTGGAAATTTTATGTTTCGTTTATGAATGGTTTATGTGATATGATTATGTTATGGTTCTTGGGCATTGTTATGAAGACAGGTGGTTCCGTGATAAACTAAGGGCGGGTGAGCCCAATATAGCTCTCCAATGCATTGGGTAATGCAAAGGAGTTAAACATTAAGGTTTCTACTAAGAGATTTAGGGAATATACTGTGACGGGTATTCCAAACGTAACCAAGAGGGTTACTCCCTACATAATAATTTTATGAATGCCTCAAGTTACCTTTATGTCTTATGATTTCTATGATTTATTCATGATTCGATGAGGTATGTTAATGTGCATATGTTTTATGGGTAAAGTATGATTTTTTTCATATGTATATATGAACTCATGTTTCCTTTCCATATTTTTATATCCCTTACTGAGCTTTTTATGCTCATCCCATGTTTTTGAAATTATTTTCACAGGTCAAGGGAAAGGTACATGATGTGATGTTAGTGTAAAGGAAGTGTAATGAAAGAATACATGTTTCTTTTTAAATTTTTTTCCATTGATGGGAAAAATGAATACTCTCTTTTATGTAACCACTTTGTTAAAATGTGGAATGTAATGAAAGTTTTATGATCTAATTCTCTAAAACTCTAATCCTAAAAAGATCCTCACTGTGTAATCTTTTAATAACTCAAGATTAAGTAAGGTTTAAGGCAGGGGCCTTATAGTTGATATCAAATGTCGATTTAGATAACTTTAGGAGTTATAATTTTATTAAATGATTATCCAAAAATATTTTTTATGGTCAAATTGAAATGATATAGAATTTGAACATTACCAAGTTGCTTCATCTAAGACATGTTTGTTCTGAATGGTTTTCCATAGAGGAAACATGGAAGCAGTGCTAGGATAGTGTACAGAAGGATGTAACCTTCAGAATCATCATCTTGAGATTGTCGGAATTGGAACTGAACAGTTTGTTGCAGTAATGGCGTAAATGACTCAAGCGATAAATGGTGGTGGTATACATGCACGAGATCATCCAGATCAACCACAGAGGAAAATTTCAGTGGTGGAACATTTCATGAGGCAACATCCCCCATCATTCAGAGGATCATATGACCCTGTGCTAGCTGAAGGGTGGATTAAATAACTGGAGAAGATTTTCGATGTCATGGGATGTTCATACAATCAAAAGGTTAGTCTTGCTATTTACCGTTTAGAGGGTGAGGAAGATCAGTGGTGGTCGATGGTTAAAAATATCAGGGACGCTGATGAGATTGATGCTCTCGACAGGGATGAATTCGAAGGTATGTTTCTTGAGAAGTATTTTCCTAAGGTTGTTCGACTTATGATGGGAAAAAAATTCCTAGAATTGTTTCAAGAGGAGGACTCAATGGATGCCAATGAAGAAAGGTTTACTCGATTGGCAAGGTATGCTCCAAATTTTATCCAAGACCTTGATAGTAAAATCAATCATTTTTACTCAGGATTAAATCCAAAAAATCGAAGGGCTTTAGCTTCTCCTGAGTTTAAAAGTTATGAAATGCTTGTTCAATGTGCTTAGAAGGTGGAAATGGAGTTTTCCGAGGATCTAGTGTTCTATAACAACCAACATAAGAAGAGAACGAGGTGGTAGGAGAAAGGGAAAAATTCTTCAAAAAGGTCTGATCGTAAGAAAACTAAGTTTCCAGTTTGTGATAAATGTGGGAAAAGGCATCCTGGGGAATGACTTCTGAATTCTAGAAAGTGCTACCGATGTGCTATGATGTGACATAAGGCATGTGATTGCACTGAAAAAGATCAAGGTGATGGTAAGTCCAAATTTGATTTGATGTTAATGAAATGTTTTAAGTGGAATGAGATGGGTCACTATGAAAACAAGTATCCGACAAAGAGATCGAGTGATTGGAATTAGATAGACTACAAGCAGAAAGGGGCGGTGAAATCCTTTGCAACAATTTCAGCAGATATATGGCCATCAAATGAAGTTGTATCAGGTACATTGTTTTTTCAGATTATGCTAGTGTGTTGTTTGATTCGGGGTCTACACATTCTTTCATCTATGAAATTGTTTCTAGTAAAATGGGAATACCATCTCAAGAAATGACTCCTGACCTTGTGGTAAAAACACTTGGGGGAAATGTTGAGGCAAAAAGAATTTATAATAATATTCCTATCCTTATCTGTGGAAATAACCTACTTGAAAACCTAATTTTTCTACCTCTAGTAGAGTTTGATGTTATCCTGGGTAAGGAATGGATCTCTATTTACGATGCTAAGATTGACTGTAGAGCTAAAGAAGTTTCTTTTCAGAAAAACTATCAGTTTGTGTATAAGAATTAACCCTTACTGTTGATAACATATCAAGAGGCTGAGAAACTTGTAAAAGATGTAAATGAATGTTACCTTACACACATTGTGGAAAACAAGGGAACTGTTCAGATTAATGATGTGCCAGTGGTAAATGAGTATCCTGATGTTTTTCCTGATGAGTTTCCTGGAATAATACCAGATAGGGAAGTTGAATTTACTGTTGACTTAGTTCCTGATGCTAAGCGAATTTCAAAACCCCCTTATCGAATGGCTCAAATTGAACTTTTAGAGTTGAAGGATCAATTGAAAGATTTATTAGAGAAAGGTTTCATTCGACCTAGTGCATCACCATGGGGCACTCCTATTTTAATTGTTAAAAATAATGATGGTTCTGTGAGACATTTCATTGATTATAGTGCCTTGAATAACATCACTGTTAAGAAAAAATATCCTTTGCCTCATATCGATTATTTGTTTGATCAGCTCCAGGGAGCTCAGTATTTTTCAAAGATTGACCTAATATTGGGGTACTATCAGTTGAAGGTAAGGGAAGAAGATATTCTGAAGACCGCGTTTACTACAAGATATAGCCATTATGCATTTGTAGTAATGCCTTTTGGGTTAACCGATGCACCAACTGTATTCATGGACTTAATGAATAGAATTTTCCATGAGTTATTGGATAAGTTATTGGTGGTTTTCATTGATGATATTTTGGTGTTTTCTAAAAGTAAAGAGGATAATGAAAGACTTTTAAGGGTTATTTTGCAAACCTTAAAAGAAAAGAAATTGTAGGGGAAATTCAGAAAGTGTGAGTTTTGGTGGAAACAAATTTATTTCCTTGGTCAGATTATTTCTAAAGATTGGATAACCGTTGATCTTGAAAAAAAGGTGGTTGAAGAATGGCCAAGACCCACAAATGTAACAGAGATTCGTAGTTTCCTTGGTTTGTAAGGCTATTACCAAAGGTTTGTTAGAAATTTTTCACGGTTATCTAGTCCAATGACTATGCTAACTCGGAAGGGTGTTATGTTTATCTGGACAAAAGAATGTAATGATTGTTTTTAGGAGTTGAATAGAAGATTGGTGAATGCTCCAGTTTTGGAACTACCTTCAAGGAATAGGGAGTTTGTTATCTATAGCGATGCTTCATTAAAAGGACTTGGTTGTGTCCTAATGCAGAATAACCAGGTAATTTCTTATGCTTCACGTCAGGTGAAAACTCATGAGGTAAATTAACCTACACATGATTTGGAATTAGCTGCTGTTGTTTTTTCTTTAAAAATTTGGAGGCATAATTTGTATGGAGTAAAGTGTGAAATATATACCGATCATAAAATTTTAAATTATATATTCACTCAGAAAGAATAGAACATGAGACAGAGGAGATGGCTACAATTAATCAAGGATTATGATTGTACAATTCATTACCATCCGGGAAAAGCAAATAAAGTGGCAGATGCTTTGAGTCGAAAAAGTAATGCTTCTTTAACAATGTTGCATTTGGAACATGATCTGTTGGTTAAGGATTTGATGAAATTTGGCATAGAATTTGTTGGAGCAGGATGTCCTTCTGTTTTGTTTCTGGTATCAGTGAAATCTTCTCTATCAGACAGAATCAAGTAAGCACAGAAGCAAGACAGTGAGTTGCAGAAAAAGGTAGAGCTGGTTCAGAAAGGTAAGTTTCTTGAATTCAACATTGATAATTATTCTGTTTTGAGATTTGGGAATAGATTGTGTGTGCCTTGTGATTCACAGTTGAAGAGAGAGTTGTTATGTGAAGCTCATAGTTCTCTGTTTTCAGTTCATCCTGGCAGTACTAAGATGTATAGAGATCTGCGGGAGTATTAATGGTTGGATGGAAAGAAAAGATATATTGTTGACTTTACTGTGAAGTGTTTGACATGTCAACGGGTTAAATAATAGTGGAAGTTACCTTAGAGATGCTTCAACATTTACCTATGCCAGAGTGGAAATGGAAAAATATATCCATGCACTTCGTTGTGGGATTGCCGAAGACACCTCGAGGTAATAATGCAATCTGGGTTATTGTTGATCACTTGACTAAATCTACTCATTTCCTTGCAATACAAGATAGTTTTTCCATAGATCAACTTTCCCGTTTGTATCTTAAAGTGATAGTCAGGTTACGTGGATTTCCCCTCTCCATTGTATCTGACCGTGATCCCAGGTTTACTTGTAACTTTTGGAAGGGCCTTCAGAAGTCGTTGGGTACTGAATTAAATGTTAGTACAGCTTTTCATCCTCAATCATATGGGCAGCCAGAATGAAAAATTCAGACTTTGGAGGATATGATACCTATTTGTTCGATGGATTATCAGGGAAGTTGGGACCAACATCTTTATTTGGTTGTGTTTTCATATAATAATAGTTTTTATTCCAGTATACAGATGGCAACGTCTGAGGCGTTATATGGGAAGCGGTGTCGAACTCCAACTTTCTGGGATTAAGTGGGTGAAAATAAAGTTGTTGGGACCAGAATTGGTAGAAGAGTTGGCAGAAAAAGGTCAGTTGATTATGAAACACATGAGAACATCACAGAGCAGGCAGAAGAGTTATGCCGATAACCGGATGAAGGATCTATCTTTTGAGTTGGTGATAATATTTTTCTCAAAGTATCATCATGGAAAAGTGTGATGCGATTTGGTAAGAAAGTAAAGCTAAGTCCAAGATTCATTGGACCATATGAAATTCTGGAGAGAGTTGGATCAGTTTCATACCGAGTGGCTTTACCTCTGACTTTATCTCAGGTACACAATATTTTTTATGTTTCAATGTTAAGGAAGTACATACCAGATCCATCTCATGTTTTGAGTCCAAAGGTAGTTCGGCTAGAAGAGAACTTATCTTATGAATAAAAACTAGTCCAGATTCTTGACCATTGATAGAAAGTGTGGTGTAATAAGGTAATTCACCAGGTAAAGGTTTTGTGAAAAAACCACATGATTGAAGAGGCAACACGGGAATCTGAAAATGCAATGAGGGTTAAATACCCCCACTTATTCAATATGTAAATAAATTGTGGTGACATAATTTTCAAAATGGGGGAAGGATGTAACATCCCAAGTAATTAATGAATAATAGATATTTTTATCAATGTCTTTTAATGAATTAGATAGGGTTTTAGAGGCTTAAAATGAGAATAAATCCAATCTTAAGCATGGAATACACTAATATTTTTAAAAGATTGTTTTACTGCCTTTTGGTGGAAAACCTTTTTTTAAATCAAATTTTTTAAAATTTTGATAAGCTCTATTTGTTGAATAATCTTATTCATTATGATTGGGACATTGAAATTCACTTTGTGTAAATTTTTGGTATTTTTCTGATAAAGTTCATTTTTTAATGAATAGTGAAAAATACTGCATTTTACATCAAAACTACTTTTTCATCTAATTTAATTATATGGTTAGATTATCTTTTTAATTTTTTTTAAAGTTCAATTAGAATATATTTTTACCATTTAATCCAATTGTGGTCGTTGGAATTAATTTCAATTTAAAATTGGACTTAAACTAGTGTCAATCTTTTGATACTTATTGTTTCATAAAAACACGATATTTGCTCTGACAGTGGGAATTAATTATTAAATTAATTAATGTAACTTATATGTTTTTAATTTTTTAAAATAGAAATCATTTTTGATTTCAGAATATCAAATATAGCTTAGGGTGAAGGTTTGGTATTCTTCTGAAAAACATTAATTTTTTATGAATAGTGAAACCACTAAGTGGTACTTAAAAAAACTGATTTTTCGTTTAAATGAAATTTTACCACCTCTGTGTTTTGAATTCCAAAAATTCGACATTCATGATTGTCTTTAATAAGTAATATGTGGTTCAATGGGATTCAAATAATTTTTTTGGTGAATAGTAACTTTTATGTTTTTAATCGCGATTAGAGTTAATTAATGTAATTTAAGGTAAAAATAATGTTTTAATAATTTGGAAGGCCATAGACACATGCCCTACCCTTATTGCATGTGTCATTCCTGACCCAGAAAACCCATGGGTCGATTTTTGGGACCCCATGGAGCCACTTGGGTAAGATAATGACATTATTGCTTTTTATTTAATGTAAAAGAAAAAATGACACAAACATGAGTTGTTTTACTAAAACAATTTTTAAATAGGGTTATACAAGTCATATTTTTGACTATAAATATTAATTGGAAAGATAAAAATATTTCCTACATCATAGTATTTTTTTATAATTTTTATACATTAACTAAATTAAATTATTTATGACACCATGATGATGCAGCGATGAACTCATTATTTAACGATTTAAATAAAATGAAAAGATAATGTAAAATATAAGACCTACACATGTCAAAAACCTATTGTATGGGTGTATTTCGAAATATTATCACCTTATATTTGAAATATATAATTTTGGGACCTTTTAAATCCGAAAAGCATTTTATAATAAGGTATCCTTTTATAACTATCAAGAGTTCCCCTCCTCTTCTCTTATAAAAGGCCCCCACCTCTACCACCTTACCCACAACTCTCAAGCCATTGGCTCGGCCAAAACATCCCCATTTTGTCTCTCTAAATACCTATCTAACTCTTAGAAGCCTCAAATTTGGAAGAAGTCTTCCCAAGGAAGCCTTTGAGGTCAAATCAAAGAGATTTACCCGATTTACAGGTAGTGTCTTCTCTTGTGTTCTTATGTTTTATTTTGCTTCTCCAACCCCATAAACTCTATTGATTCATTTATTTTTTAACAAAACCATTATCTTCCATAAACTAGGATGTTGTTATAAGAAGTATTCGATCTACACTTACACACACCTACATATAATGGTTAAAGAACATACTATTTCCGTGGATGGCGAATTTATGCCTCACGAAATGATGATTCTGCAATATTCTTTTAACACTTTCAAAGGTGGACATTAAGATGAAACTATATTTATATATGATATATAATATGTTTATGTTTTACTTAAGATTCTGTATTTTTCATTTATGGCATTCCTTCATGGTTTCCATTATGGGTAAATGCGATATCTTCATTTTAGGAAGTGCGGACTACCGCCCCCTCAAAGTGATTTGATTCGTTAATGCCATATGTGGGATGTATAAAGGATGTAATTAATGATATTATATAAGATATTATACTGTAATTATAATATACATTTATATCATTATGATTCCATTCCATAAAATAAAAAATAGAAATGAAAGTAGCGTTAATGCGTACGTACGGCTTACCGTCTCCATGAACGGTGCATTTCATTTCTTACCTCTAAATGTTATGTAATATTATAAATGCATGTATATACTATATATATATGATATTTATGATATCTACATCATTTGTATAACTTTGGCTATAATGGATACATGAAAAACTTGTAATTATAAAAAGTTTATTTTTGACTCAAGTATCAATGATCGTTAAAACGACCATTTTTAACATAAATAATTACAGTTTTCATGACATGGTAATATGTGATATAAAAGGAATAATGAACTCAGGAAAGGTTCTTAAGAAATTATAAATTAACTCAAGTTTATTATCCAGGAGGTTAAAAGAACGATTGATTCAAGTCGGACCCGAGGTAAGGGACTTCGTCTCAATCTCCATCCATTGAGGCATATTTGGTTTTATAAACTACATTCTTTTATACTATGTATAAACCCCTTTGACTTTTACATTTATTCAAAAGGAATATTTTTATACGATGCATTTACTAAACGATAAAAGGGAATGTTTTTTTCGTACGTATGCGGCGACAATGACTTCTCTGCCGTCGTGACCATTATTTGAGTTTCGGCTTCCTCTACATGCCATACCATTTTTTAAAAGAAATATAAATACCATGTATTACATTTCTTTTATTTTGGTATTGAAAATGGTTTTCATAATGTTTTTATTATATCAATGTGTTGTATTGATATCTTGTGATTGAAATGTGGAAATGTTATGTTTTCTTTATGCATGTTTTATGTGATACGATTATGTTATGGTTCTGGGGAATTATTATGAAGACAGCTGGTTCCGTGATAAACTAAGGGCGGGTGAGCCCGATATAGCTGTCCAATGCATTGGGTAACGTGAAGGAGTTAAACGTTAATGTTTCTTAGAAGAGATTTTGGGAATATACTGTGATGGGTATTCCAAACGTAACCAAGTGGGTTACTCCCTATGTAAGAATGCTATGAATGCCTCAAGTTACCTTTATGTCTTATGATTTCTAGGATTTATTAATGATTTGATGAGGTATGTTAATGTGCCTATGTTTTATAGGTAAAGTATGATTTCATTCTTATGTATATATGAACTCATATTTCCTTCCCATATTTTTATATCCCTTACTGAGCTTTTTATGCTCATCCAATGTTTTTGAAATGATTTTCACAGGTCAAGGGAAAGGTACATGATTTGATGATAGTGTCAAGGAAGTGTCAAGAAAGAATCCATTTTTATTTTAAATATGATTCTATTGATGAAAAAAATGAATACTATCTTTTATTTAAACACTTTGTTTAAATGTGGAATGTAATGAATATTTTATGATCTAATTCTCTAAAACACTAAACCTGAAAAGATGCTCAATGTGTAATCTTGTAATAACTCAAGATTAAGTAAGGTGTAAGGCTGGGGCCTTATATAATTAGAACTAATTAGAAATAATTATAAATAAATAGAAATTATTAGCAATTAATAGTAATAATTAACAATAATTAGTATGAATTAGTAATAATTAGGAATAATGGATAATAAATGTGAATAAAGTGTTATAATTAGTAATAATTAGAAATAAATAGTAATAAATACTAATAAATACTAATAAATATTAATAAAAAGTAATACTTCTTAATAAATATTAATATTTAGTGATAAATAGTAAGAGTTAGTTATAAATATGAATAATTAGTTATAAATATGAATAATTAGGTATAATTAGAAATAAATACTAATAATCAGTAATATTTACTAATAATTAAGAATAAGTACTAATAATTAGTAACATTTAGCAATAATTAGTTATAATAACATATAATTAGAAATAATTACTAATAAATACAAAAAATTAGTAAAAATTACTAATAAATACTAGTAATTAGGAATAATTAGTCAGAATTAATAATAATTAGGAACAATTTGTAATAATTTGCAACAATTATAAATAATTAGCAATAATTAGTAATAAATATGAATAAATTGTTATAATTAGCAATAGTTAAGAATAATTTAGAATAATTAGAACTAATTAGAAACAATTATAAATAAATAGAAATAATTAGAAATAATTAAGAATAGTTAGAAATAATTAGAAATAATTATGAATAATTAGTAATAAATTGTAATACATTGTAATAATTAGTATGAAATTGTAATAATTAGTAATAATTAGTAATAGAGTAAAAAATAGTAACAAATAGTAATAAATAGAAATAGTTAGCAATAAATATGAACAATTAGTTATAAATAAGAATAATGAGTAATAAATATGAATAATTAGTAATAAATAGGAATAATTAGAAATAAATAGTAATAAATGGTAATAATTTGTAACAAATTGTAATAATTAGTTTGGAACAATTAGAAATATATTTTAATAAATTTTAATAAATTCCGAGAACCTGGTTAAAACATTGTTACCTGAAAGAAATTTGTTGCCTGCCAATTACTATGAGAGAAAGATGTTGGTTCGTAATCTAGGAAAAAGTTATCAGAAGATTCATGCATGTGAAAATGATTACATATTATATTCTGGTGAAAATGATTCATTGGATAGTTGTCAAACATGTGGACAATCAATGTATACAGAAACTCATCTAGGGAAGTCTGGATCGATTCCTGTAAAACGGTTGAGATATTTTCCACTAACTCACAGGATGCAATGTTTATTAATGTCTAATAACATAGCGTCAATGATGTCATGGAACAAAACCAATATTTCAACCAGTAAAATCTTGAATCATCTATCAGAGGGTGATTCATGGAAATATTTTGATTGTCTGCATCCGTATTTTTCTTAAGAAGCCCGAAACGTGTGATTGGGTCTTTCTACTGATGGTTTCTATCTTTTTGGTTATTACAGTAGTCATTATTCTTGTTGGATAGTATTTATATCTCCATACAACATACCTCCATGGATTTTGATGAAGGAGCCTTATATCTTTTTGAAATTGTCAGATCACAGAGGTTAATGAAGCCAAATGCATATTATAAATAGTCCAAAGAGAGTCATTTATTATTTTCTCAGTGGATTGCAGATTTGAGACTTCCAGAAGGCTATGCTTCCAATTTGGGTAGATTTGTTTAGAATGATCATACAACGAGATTAAAAAGTCATTATTATCATGTTATTGTGGAATTAATTATGGCGATTGGATTTAGAGGTTTGTTGAATTCTATGATTTTGGATTCGATAACAGACATATCATATTTTTTCAAGACATTTGTATAGAAACAACTGACTATGATGAGCTAAGAAAACTGGAAGAAGATGTTTGTGTAATTATTTGTAAACTCGAAAAAATATTTCCGCCTAATAGCTTTGACTCAATGAAACATATGATATTACATTTTCCACATGATGCTAAATGTGGAGGTCCAGTAATGTTTCAATGGATGTACCCATTCGAGAGATGCATGTAGAAATTGATGAAAAAACAAAGTAACAAAGCATCAGTTAAAGGATCAATTGTTGAAACTTATTTTCAAGAAGAAATTGCATTTTTCTACCCTCACTATTTTGAATATGAATATCCCTCAAAACAAATCCCCATGGGACATAACGAGTGAAATTTTAATGATGAAATATGAAATAATTTATCAATTTATAATCATCCAAATCTTGGCTTTGGTGGAGTTCAAGAATGATGGCTTTCAGACAATGAACATCCCCGAGCTCATACATATGTTCTCCTCAACTGTGAAGAAATGACATAATTTGTACTGTGAGTGATTCTATCACTTATTCTGTAATTTATGTTAAATTATTTAAACTTATTTTATTTGTAGGTTATATGATACTTATATCAAGAAACATGTTCCACAAATTATAGCTGATGCTCTTGAAGAACGTAGAAAAAAATATTTCTCAATGGTTTCAAAAGATGGTAACATAAATTATTAGTTTTTTAAAATCAATTCATTTTAATATTTATTGTCTTGATAATTGTTTTATAAATTTTTATATGTATTAACAGTCTGATAAAATTGATTAGAAATTGTGTATATTGAGTAACCCACTATCCAATGTGGTTAAATATTATAATGAATATGTGGTGAATGGTTTTAGATTTCATACACATACATATGGGGAATAAAAAAACAATGAATAGTGGAGTTTTTTTTGAGAGGATCGCATCATAGAGAAATTGAAGTTGACTTTTATGGCATTCTGTATGAAAGTATTAAGCTATGTTATCTTAGAAAAAATTATATAATGATGTTTAATGTCGGAGGCTGGATAATGAGAGGGGCTTGCGTGTTCATCTGACTCATGGAATCATCGATATAAAATATAAAAGTCTTCTTGTAGAAACTGAACCATTTTTAATTGCTCAATATGCACATCCAATTTATTATGAAAAGTATTGTGCTACTTCAAAAGACCTGGTTGATTGGTTGCGCATAATAAAAATGATGTCTCGAGAAAATCAATTTACTCAAACTTCATGTGGTTACGTTGAAGTGGAAGAAATTGAAATTTTTCAAGGGACTACTCAAAATCCATCTTTTTAGAAAGAAACATGAATATCGATGAGGAAACCCCACAATTAAGGGTCCACTATGACAAAGATGTTAATTATGTTACAAATGAAATTCAAATGAAAAAGGATGATGAAAGTAAAACTCCTAAGGATATTGATGATGCTGAGGAATAAATATGAATACATTGACATCCTTAGATATAAATATGATGATGAAGGTGAACATTGGCATAATTAAATGCAGTTTATGATCATAACTAATATATATATATATATATATTAGTTATTTTCAACTATCTGATAACAAAAATCATTTTGTGTTTCAGATGGAATCTAATATATTGCGTGAGTTAGTGGAGGCTGAGATACCTTTGGATGAGGGGGATGTGGGATCATCTGACCCTCAACCTACTGGTGGTTCAGGAGGTATGCGGAGGGGGCGTGGTCTTGCATGACTGATGATTCTTGACCCTATCCCTGAGCGATATCCACGTCTTGGATTCGATCCTCGCACACTGAGGTATGGTAACCTGTATATTTTAGTTATATTTAATTATTTTATTTATATATATAGTATTTGTTTGATTATTTATTCTTATTTCATAGCTTTGCGCATTAGCTGTTGGATAGGGGAGCGCTATCTTGCACAATTATTTTTCTCAGCCATGGACTACATGGGAACAGATTCCTGTTGATGTGATACTTGGCATGTACAATCATTGGCTGGTATGTAAATAAATAATATTTATTTTGAAATATATTTTATTAATAACATGATATTATAAATTATTTTTAGGGTTTATGGAATCCCATCCATGATAGCATGCATGACGATATCCATGCAGCATGGGATGTGGCTATGCATGAGCATTTTTGTCAGTTTTTTTACAATTTGAGAAAGAAGACCATTAAGAAAGCAAGAGAGACTGTATATGATGAGTCGTGTAGAGCACACCGACCAGAGTAAATTTCATCTCATGTTTGAGATGGATTATGTGCACACTAGTAGGGTGGTGGATTTCAGAGGAGGTCTTCATTGGGTGGGCAGAACCAGGGGAGACAAGAGGTGACACATCGAGTTGGTAGTCCTACATTCAGTACACATAGAGAGGATCTGGTATATATTTTATAAAATATTTTATATAATGTCAAATCCAAACAGTTTATTTTATATTCTTATATGAAGTTGAGCATCCTAATATTACAGAGTACGATGTTTATCAGAGGATATATAGTAATCTAGCCACCAGAGAGATTAGAGGTGATCACCAGCGTCAGATTGTGGTTAGTCCTGTTTTTTTAATTTTGAAAATTAACTGCATATAATATTTTCACAATTTTATTTTCAAATTGGGATTGAAGGAGTCATGTGAGGCTGTGACTTCTCAGACACATGCTGAGGTTCAGGACGAGGTGACTGACTAGACCAGTGCCCACAATTTTGACTACACGGCATGGATGCAAGCTACTCAGAATGGCTTTGAGATGGGCCGAGTAGATGGTATCAGCTCTCATGTGACTCCTGGTACTTATTATGGTTCTAATGCAATGTCAGTGTCCAACTCGAGCGGAGCTCGTGGAGTGGATTCATATTATGGTTCACATTATCAGGAGCAGTTCCGAGCTAAGAATGACCTTATATAGACTTTGTAGAAGCAGCAAGAAGAGATGTATCAGCAGTAGCAGCAGCAGCAGTAGCAGCAGCACGAGGAGGAGATGCATCAATGGCAGTAGCAGCAGTCACAACACAAGGAGGAGATGCACCGATGGTAGCAGCAACATCATGAGCAGATGGAGTACATGTGCTGTCTGACTCGTATTTTAGGGATGGACTTTTCTTCACCAGCTCCTTCATCTCCTCCACCTCCTCCAGAAGACGACCCCCTAGTGATGTTTTTTATCCCAAAAACATTCGAATTTAAATCTGTTGTAATATGAACCATTTACAGTTTCTATCTTTTATATTGGAGCGATTATTACATAATTTAGTTTTTAATATTTTATGATTTTTTTATATTGAGAATTTTAATTTTTTTATTTTTTTATTATTTTAATAATATTAATATTATTGTTTCACTAATCATAATTTTATAAAATAAATTATTTCAGTATTATATTTTTTAATATTTGTTAATTTTACTAATAATAATTATTATTTTTATAATAATAATAATTTATGAATTTTTTTTTATTTTATTTGTGAATATTGATAATTTTAATAATTTTTATTTTTTATTATTATAATAACAATATAAATAATTTTTCAATAATCATAATAAAATTTTATGATTTCTTTATATTTTTTTTGTGAATATTGAGAATTTTATGTTTTTTATTTTTTTTATTATTTTAATAATATTAAAATTAATTTTTCAATAATCATAATAAAATTTTATGATTTTTTTATATATTTTTGTGTATATTGACAATTTTAATAATTTTTATTTTTTTATTATTTTAATAATATCCAAACTAATTTTCCAATAATCATTATTTTAATAAATTTATTTTTAAAAAAATTTATTTATTATTTGCGATGAGATCTATTGCGATGGGATCCCATCACAAATAGTCTAAATAATTTGTCACAAAAAATGTATTTGCGACGGAATTATGGGCCCGTCGCAAAAAATATTTGTGACGGGCCCATCACAAATATTGTAAAAAAAATCATTTCAAAAAGCATTTGGGACGGGATTACAATCCCTTCGCAAAAAATTATTTACAATGGGCCCGCTGTAAAAGAGCTTATATATATATATATAGTATATAATCAAAGACATTTTTGCGACGGTTATGTTTCCAATCGCAAAAAAAACTTATTTATGATGGGCCCGTCGCAAATAATCTTTTTTTTTTGTCGGTGTTTTCTGAAACGGGCTTTTTGCAATGGGGCCTCATCGCAAAAGTGTATTTCTGACGGGATCCCATTGCAAATACCCCATCGCAACTACCTTGAATTCTAGTAGTTACTGTATAATGCTGGACATCATAACCACATAGTCAAGACCTCATGCTAAGACAACAAATAAGAATTTTTCAAGGACTTGTGCCACGACACTAGTTGGCCTCATGATACCTACCGATTCATCAGGGATCTATAGCGAGCTCCACCCATTACATACTACGTCCAATGCATTCCTCAAATGAAAAGGTTGAAACTTAACATAAACATTTATATTAAAACTATAATATGAAATGATAATACATTCACCATAAACCCTGAATAGTATAAAAATAACACATCCACACTCAAACATTTCAAAAAACCATCAACACAACATGGAAGATTCTATCATAATAAATCAACTTCATACATGGGTAAAATCCATCAATGGATGTTGAAATAGATGAAATAAAAACTACTTGAGAGAATTATCTCTTTCAATTTTGAAATCATTTAATAGTATAATAATTATAAAAAACATTTATTTTGAAAATAATCATATAATATTTTAAGTTAAGCTTCGAAAGAGTTATAATGATGGAAAAAATCTGCACCCACCATATAAGGTAAAAAAACATTCTTGCCATTTTTTTTCGAAAAGGACATAAAGTACCTTGTTCGGAAATGAGGGTATGATTCCTTTCAAAAAATATATATAAAATGTCAAAAAAAGTGTATAAATTCTTTTAAACCACATTCTAGGAAATAGTTAAAATGTTTTGAAATAAACTTTTAAGAAACACTGATGTGGATGATAAATAAGTCTTAGCAGATACGTTCATAAAACAACCTCGGATAACAAAGAAATTATAAAATTAACCCTTACCTTGTACATTTCCTTAGTTGAGTGTACCTTAACCTTTATTATAATATGTAAATCATTGTTATTGAATAATACAGGAAACATACTCATAAATATTATATCATATATGATAACCTATTATTTATTTGTTAATAATATTTGAGTAGTATCATTGTTTCAGGTGTTAATTGATTCATTTTCCATTATATGTTTTGTTATATAATTCATGGTTGTTTTGGATAGGATGTATTTTATTCATATACATAATAATATTAAGTTGTTAAAAATTATTTTAAATAATAAAATGAATATTATTCATGGATGGTTACGATGTGGAATTAATCTAATTGCGATCGTGGAGAAAGTAATATGTACGTATGCACATGCGACAATATCATTCTATTTTTATTGAAATAGTATGTATTTGTATGGTAAATTAAATTTAAATAATAATTAACATGTTATATTAATTTTTTAAATCAATTATACTCATTATTATACCCATCCAAAAAATGAAGTGTTGAATAAAAAACTACACAACGATGTGGAGACAGTAAGCCATATCTACACATGTATGGTGACTTTTTCAATCATTGGATTGATAGAATAATGAATACGGTTGTACAATATTTATAATAACATCATACTATATTTAAGTAATTGGTGTTATTTTTTTTATGGATACACAATATAAGGGGAAGTGGAAGAGGAAAATATCTTTGAATGTGGTGATAAATTATTACCTCTTCTTTGGGTGATTCCTTTTTATTTGATCAAAATGGCTCTTTAGGTTGTCATTATGATCAATTTAAGGCCTATAAGTTTAATTAAGGTTAGTTTGGAAGATATATATGTAGGGTTTGGGAAATATAAATGTATTTGGAAGTGTGTTTTTCAGAAAAGGATAAGTAACCTTTTATAATAGAGGTGTGGGTCACTTTAAAAAATGCTTTGAAATATTATTTTATTATAAAATAATATTCAATTTATAATGTCTCAAAATGGATTCATTTATAGTATTGGGTGGGGAATTTTGGAAAACCTATCAAACTATAGGTTTTATAAATTCTTGGGTCTCCATGATAACCATATCATTTAGATTTAACTCTTAGTTTAATAGTTTAACGTTTTCAATGTCTTCTTGAATTTTTATATTACAAGGTTAATCGACATAAAATAAAATTCCAAGAGAATCCCAAGTGATTCCTTAATGACATATCTATCATTTTAGAAATAATTTTGATGAACCTTATATTTTTTGGAATGTTATACCATTTACTAATATTGTTTATATTTTAAAAACTCATTTATGTAAATTTTGACACTATTTAGTAATTGGTTTTTGTGAATGACTACAATACACGATTACTTTGAAAAAAATAAATAAAATCAATCAAAAGATGTCATATTGACCGAAAAAATTATTTCAATGAATCAAAAGTCTCAATTTAAATTTATTTGGATCTTTATAATATCAATTATTTTAATCATTCATTAATAATGTAATTATTGCATCGTCATTGTGTTATATATAAACTTAATTATATGATGCCAAAATGTTATAAATAAAATAGGCTGATGTGGTAAATCGTCTTATATTTCTAATTAATATTTATAGTCTAATTTATCTTATGTATAACCCTATATTAAAATTTTTTTAGTTATTAAAATTTTAATATAACACGTTTAATTATTCTATAAATAAAATAATAATAAATTTCATAATATAATCCATGTTCATCAAAGAAAATAATATTTTATTTCTCAAGTTGATTTTGATCAAGATACAAATATCAAATATAAGTAGGACACATGCTAGGGTTATTATAATATCATTTTTATCATTAATTATCCTATTTACTTTTAACCGTGGTAAATAAAATTCAGATGTTTCTATTCACCAAAAATTAATTTCATCCTATTGAACCAAATTTTACATAAAAATGTTAAATGTGTCTCTCATATTTTTTATATTCAATTAACATAACTGGTAAAATTACAATTTATGAAAATTTGAAAAAGGTTCTTTGATGGTGGGTAAATGACGTTAAAAATTTCAATAATATTTTATACATGTAATCTTATAATAAAATGACTCCAATGGATTAAATTTATCTAATATAGGTATTATAAATCTTTTCTAATATTGAAAAAATTTTAAATAAAAATAATTACTATTTATATAAAATTAGGTTTTAAACAATAATGACTTGTATTTCAATATTCATAAAAAATTGAATGTTTTTAGAAAAATACAAAAAAATTACCCTAAAGTTATTTTGATATTCTGGATCCAAAAATGAAGCTCATTTTGAAAAATAAAATATGTAAAATTTTAAAAAGTTGACATCACTATTCATAACTACTTTTTAAATTGCTAGATTGATTAGGCATTGTTTGCTAGAACTCGATTTTGCATACATCGCATGCTATTGCATTATTCCAAGAGAAGAATATCGTGGAAGATTGTGGTGTTGAAATTTATGTTCATACTCCTATATATATATACATATATATGTTATGGAGATGTTATATTTTTCACCATTTCAAATTTATAATGACTCATTTCTTTATAAATTGAAATTTGTATGTCTGGAAAGTAGGACATGACCCCTAAAATCTACTATTAAGATGTAATATGCAATGTAAAATAATTTTAAAAAATTAATTACCATTAAAAATTTATAATTGTAAAGTATTTAAAAATTTATATTGGAATTCATGAAATAAAAATCATCAAATGGTTTATCCTATGGTATTGGTTTTCTATGACTCAAACATAATTGGATAATTATGTTTTCAAAATTAATCTATATAATAAAACAGCATTTATATTGATGAGAAAACTATAATTAATTGAATTTATTTATATCTTCACTAATCCTAATAAAATTTTCATATATAATAATAAAGGAAATAAATAAAATCACTAGAAATGAAGTCAATGAAATAATAAGTAAAACATATATTGAAAAGCATAATACATGAAAAGTGAATCAATAAGTACCTATACTAATGTGTGAGATGATATCACCTTTTTGTGTCAGGACATGGAAAATAATTAAACAATAAAAACATATATAAAAATGACACGAAACTTGTGTTTTACCCAATGGTGAAATCATAATAACATTAACAGCTACAAGCCTATACCCGCAATATCTAGTAATATGTAATTTGGTTTTGCCCAATAAGTGGGTTTGATACAACCATGAACTTTCCCGTTCAAATAATTTACATGTTCATTATATCCCATCTAGTAACAAAATATAATGAAAAAAGGAAAAAATATTTGGATGATACCACACTTTATCATACCACCACATAATCCAATAAATGGTTCCTAATGCTGATTAGCTACAAGACATAAATTGTGCCTCCCTTTATACTAGATTATGATGAAAAACAATGAGGGTCTATGATAGTAAGATTGTGAATGTATTCCATATTGATCAATGTATAAAATAGAAGTTAAAAATAATGATAATATGTGGAAAATTTAATAAATAAATGACATCATAATAATGAATCATCCATATAACATACTGGGAGAGGTAAATTGAAATGAAATTCAAAAATATGTTTATTTATTGAAACTAAAAAAATGTAGTACATGTGATACATGAGTACATGAAATTATAAAATGATAAATAAAATATAAATACATCAAAAAATTAATCCACTATCACCCTAATCATAGTATTTGTCATCTACTTCCATGCTCCATCATTGTACTATAAATTAATCGTCAGAATATAGGTTCTTCCTTTTGCCTATCTCTAAGGTCTTGAAGTCTATCTGAGTACTTTTGGTGGATAAAAATGGGTTTAAGATATACTATGTAGGTCACCACTAATAGTTTCTATTAAAAATTTGTTTATTCATATAAAATATGTAGTGTGAAGATAATGATAAGCTTAGAACAACTATTAATAAAGACTAATTGTTCCTACTCCTCAGGTTATACCCCAAAAGTACTACATTGTTCGACCTAAGATGGAAATATCTGAAATAATTTCAATATGTACAGATATAATACATTTTTGAATATATATATAAAGACATTATTATGTTGCTAGAATAAATATAAAGAAACACAAATAAGCCATCAAAAATTCTATTTAATCCTGGAATGTACCCAATCATTTTTTGGGTTGGAGGAAATATGCAAAAAAATATTAAATAGCCCTCCACAGTTATTAATAAAAATAAATCCTTAATTATTAATTAAAAATATTCTTCACACCATCCATATTTATTCATAATTAAGAACAAAAGTATCACTACTTGATAACTATAGGTATCCATTATTGGAAGAGTCCATCTAAGGATGTTCGTAAGTGTATCCACAGTGTCACCCTCCATAATAATCTAAAGGAATAAACTTATAATATAATTGTAGGTATTTCATATAGGTAACCTTGTATTATTTGTGGAATGGTATAGTAATGTTATAGACCGATTATTTACATTGTAATCCACTTGAAAAAAATGTATTCATCAGAGGTAAAGTCAAATATGTACCCTCCTGGTGATCTCATCAAAAGTATTATTTTAAAGAAACAATGTATTCCTCCATTATTTATTTCGATTCATTTTCAAAATATAAATTATAATGATAGGGAATTTTATCTCTCATCGCGATATCACAGAACATGGAGGAAAAATCCAAGAAATAGAGGATAATGATCAAACTCCGTTCTCAGAGGGTTCAATAGAGACAAATGGTGGATCAATGAATCTCTTCATGAGTAACAACCAAGGTAACAAGAAAATGGGGAAAACATGATCTCTTGCGCAAAAAATATACTACATAGAAAGAGAGAATAGAAAAAATGAACATTATACCCCTTCTAAATTTTTTTTTGTATATAATCATGTCATGAATGGAATTCCTATCATGAATTCATTGAATTTAAAATTCCAAACATGGAAAACAATTACAAAATGTTAATATCATTCAAATTATATATTTATCTTACCCCATATATAAACATAAGGGGTATTTCATGAGAAATCCATATCGTGAATCACATTTGTGTCTTTATTTTAATTCATCTAATGAATTTTTTCTAAATCAAATCTTTAACCCACTAATACATTCAATTTAAATATAAAAAAAACCGGCCTAAATGAACAATTTTCAGGGCTTCAGAAAAAAATATAAACTCAATACATGTTCTAACTAAATGTAAATAAAATTTTTCCTCTCTGGAAATACAATTTTTTTATTAATGATCCACAAAAGAAGTGGATGTTATCCCTATTAATATGGTGTATGATTTTGGTGGTGAAATGGTGATACATTGGCCCACATACCTCATTGAGATGGGTTTTCGATTCTCTCATGTACTAATTTTCATCTTATGGTCTAATCACCTGTATTTTCCTTGGATTCTTAGTCTTCAACTATATTTCAATGTGTTCACGTATTTCCCCAATTTTATATTATATTATATAAATTAAATACGTTTGTTATGGTTAAATTCATTTCTAATGGTACTTCTAAATACCTATGATATTTATAGAAGCCTATAGTGATCTAGAATTCCTTTTAGGTGTTTCACTTGTATTGCTCATATTTCTGGTGTAGGTTTAGCCTATGTTAAATCCTAAAATATTAGTCTAAATGATACATATTTTTTAGTGATAATAATTTATGTGCATGTTCTGGTAGATTGAATATAGGATTTTTGGGATGAATGGTGTAGGGTAATAGTTAGTGTTTGGTTATCTCTCATTTTAATGATCATTATATCATAATGGGATGTTAGAATATTTTTCATCGATATTTATTTATGACTTAAAACTAATTCAATCATATTATACATTGACATTAAACTAATATTGTACAACTTTCTTGCAGTCCCATTCTATTTATTAATATAATATCATCCCACAAAAAAACCTCCCTTAAATTCATTAGGATTGTGTTATTGAAAATAATACATTGGTAAATACTATTTATGATCACAATATTATAGGGGTTACAATGAAGTTATTTGAAGAAACTCCAACCCATAAGCCCAGAGCGATGTCTACTGTAAATTACATTGGCATAATATATTAATAAACATTTCCCTAACAGAACGAAGTGTTTAGTAGCCTTGGATAACTGGAAATATAAATGACTCTTATATTGAAACCAAATATACTAAATAAGAGATGATTTATTTTCAAAATAACATCTTGGTTATAACATTATATTATCAACAATATTTTTTTCATATTATTCATACTTCATGGATTCTTGGTGAAAGGAATCATAAGAAGGGTGAGTTCAAATTCTGATTAAGGGAAAATATAGTCGAAGAAATAATGAATCAATGAGAATAGTCAATATGGTAGTTTAATAAATTTAATTGTATTAATTTCAAATAACTATATATGGAACAAAAAATATGTAAAGGTAGGAAACTAAAATACCTTCCATTTTATCAATGAACTGAAATTAAATTTTTTCCGTATATATGTCGACAACATATATTAAGGATGAATATTAACTAAAACAAAATTAGGGAAATACATTATTGTTGTACATTATTTAAGAGGAATGTGGAAACATATACCATTAATACTCTTCACAACATGGGTTAAATTACGGATAGATAACTCTCAAATTTTCATAAATAGTTTGTCTCATTTTAATCTATTGATTATTCTAAGTGCTATATAATGTATGGGCCCCACCCTTCACTATCTATCCAAAACATTCCTCATATTAAATAATTGAATTAGATAATATAAATTATCAAATATTTATATTAAATAAAGGATATATATTTATAAATATTTCACCATATAATCTAATAACCTTGAAATTAAAAACCATATGATAAATTATATATGGTTCAAGAAATAATCATATCCAAGAAATATTATCTAGAAATTTTGATGGAATTTAATTTCAAATGATCAATAGAAATTTAATTTCTCAAAGGGGACAAAAAAATGAATAAATAAACTGAATGTTAAAACTATCCTTTTCCAAATCATTAGAAACCCATTATTTAAAATGGTTTATTTTAATCATAAAAACAAATTTTTGAATAAAAGAAGAAATATATATCTAGACACGTTTTACGAGGTAAAACAAACATTCCATTCGCATGGTAAAAGGATAGAAAAATGTCTTCATAGAAAATTGAATAAAATATTACTTTTAATACATTGGTAAATGGGAAATAAGCTAAAAATATTTTCCATAAATTCAATTTGTGGGGTAAAAAACCATTTTTGAAAGAATTTTATTGAAACATGGTTTTCATATGAAAACATGTTCTCTAATTAATGAGATTAAAGAATTTTAAATTCATTAAAAAATTGTAAAACATAATGAGAACCAAAAACAACAAAAATGATACCAATTAGGGAAAAAAAATTAGAATGACAATAGTGTATGAAAATTAATGGTTTTATTAAAAAATGTAATTTATTTTCCTAAAATGGAAATGAATGATTATTAAAATTATTTTGGGGAAAATAATATTAGCACATTCAAAAGTGTCTCCAACCACTTTAAATCATATTAAATCATAAGCTTCATGAATTAGTGAAATTAAAATAAATATTTTAATACCATAAATATAAAAGTATTAATGATATAATTTATCAAAATAGATTATTGATACACTACGAAAATAATTATATGGGGAATATGAAATTTATATCACATATGTAAAAAGAGAGACAAATTATCTTATATTGCGTCTGACTTATTTTTCCTATCTATATATTTCTGGATAAAAAATATCATTATCATTTAATATATGGATAAAATTTTTCAGGTTTATCAGAACTGTTATGTTAATTATGACATTTTTTTATTCAACTTCCTAATCATATTAATTTTACTTCAGGTGTTTTGACCAAATCCGATTTATGTGTCAAAAACATATTTGGTAGGTATGAAATAGTTGATGTGGTAATTATGTAACATCGAAAGAATAATTAAAATCAAATAATTATCCAATTATATATTAATTATTTTATTATAACAAATCATTAAATATGGTTATGAAAAATGAACCACTGATACAATAATTAGATAGTAGGCTGTATGTATGCATGAGTTACGTTCTCCTTTTTCAATGAACATTTTTTAAAGAAGGTATGTAAATAATATTTTTCTTCAAAATTATAATTATATAATAAAGACCATGATATTTATTCATTTAAACTTTTATATAATTATTTATTTCCAAAAGGAATCACATCATGTCGAGTAAGTGGTAGTCCACATGTCTACGATTAACATCCTTAGATTTAATGTGTGTGAATGGGTAATAAAAATTTATGATATAAATATATATATATTATTTATAAAAATATAATTTTGTTATAAATAAAATATAGATTTATTGTACTCTATATATTTTTAATTTAATCCAAACTTATATATTCCATGTATCACTTGATCGACGGGTATTGCTTTTAGGAGGCGGTAGTCACCACTTCCACAATGGATGTAATCATATTATTACATAATTAATGCCAAATATTATGTTATATAAAATAATAATATGAATATAATGAAATTATAAATATCATATATAACATATATACACATCTTCCATATTATTTTTCTACAATCATATGAGCTAAATTAAAATAAAAAACATTGTTTCATGCTGCTGTAGTTCTTCGTACACATAAATGGAATATTTGTTTCCCATTTGATAGAAGGTTATGAATCTTTATGTTGATAACGTAACATAAAAAATCATAGTATATTTTGGATATTTTTTATATATAATAATTGAATAAGTACATTTCAGGGGGTGAATAAATGAAATAAAACGAAAGATATTGAGGAAAGATGTTATCTCTTATTAGAGTAACTTCTTTTGTTTTGAACCAAAGTCATTACTATGAAAGATTTATTCTCAAGTTGAGTATTATAATAAAAGGGGAGATATTTTGAGGAACTATTTTAGTATTTCTTGTTCAAGAAAATGTGGCTTGTTATTTGTCAGGTTATTGGAGGAGTGAATGCCTTTTTAAAGTCAATGAGAAGTGATACTCAGGTAAATTTTGAAAATGGGAATTCCACCATGGTTTTCCCCATTTAATGTTGAACTAATAATATACCTAATTATATAAAAGGGGTTATAGAGTCTATATATGACCATTAAATGGATTTTGGATGTGTTCCTTTATAATTTTCTCCCTTATGTTTAGGTTTAATCCCATCAAACATTTAATTTCACCATAACAATGGTAATTAATTTTAATTAATTTCAAGAATATAGTTGATAAATAACTATGTTGTACATATAAAAAATTATATATTTTATGATTCCAAATATGGATTCATTTTATCCAAATTCCAATAATATATTTCTTATAAATTAGTTTAAAATTAATACCGTACATATATGACAATGTATGTTTTTAATGTAAAAATGTCGAAAATATTTCTATGTTTTTATATTCAATTTTAATTTAAAATTGATTTTACTTTCCTATGTTAATTTAATTGATAAAAAATAATATAAAAAAAATAAAAAAATTATAATATATTTAATCCTTATAAAAAAATATATGGAAAATAGTTTTGAATTAAAATTTATTATTTTTCATTATTCATTAAAAAAATTAAACTTCATTGAAAAATACCGAAAACCTACCGTAAACCAATTTTTTTTGTTTTTATATAAAATATTATTTTTATATTGGTATATAATATTTATGAAGATTCTATATATTGTAATAATAATATGTTCTTTATTAAAATGTGTTGAAACTCCCTTTATGAAAATATAGGTTTTATGGTTTATAATGGTTTTTTTATTATCTTATACCTATAAAAACAACTAGATGAATTTAAAAAATATTTAATGTAATATACTATATATATATTTCATAAATATCAGAAACTAATTATAATTAATTGTATTTATTTGGACAAAACAACTTTGTAAGCATGAAAATAATTTATAAAAAAACATTCCCTTTATATTCAATTGGTTATTATTTTAAATTCTAATTAATTGTTGACAAATGAAATAAATTTATATTTTGTTAAAATTTATATATTAATAAGACAGTTAATACTATAAATATCTTCCAATTTAAAATCTATGTTATATCTTATTATACTATATAGTTATAATATAATAATATCTTATAGTTCAGATAAACTCGGTCATGTGTATCATACATGCCATTTATGAATAAAAGAGTTCAATGAGTCGTATAGTAACTCATATCAAATTTATTAATATATATAAATTATATTTGATATATTATAAAATTTCTAGATATTATATTCCCTCAGGTTCTTGGTGTTGTATGTCACCCAC
Source organism: Viscum album (assembly GCA_963277665.1). Classification (NCBI taxonomy): domain Eukaryota; kingdom Viridiplantae; phylum Streptophyta; class Magnoliopsida; order Santalales; family Viscaceae; genus Viscum; species Viscum album. The sequence continues at coordinate 70,380,577 of OY728128.1, forward strand.
TATATTCAATAAAATGTTCTTATTGTATATTTTCAGGGCGTTACATTCTCCACACAGTAATTGGAATGTATCCCGAAAATTAAAACATTATCTATATAATATATTGTTTGGTTTATCCTATAAGGAAAACTATGTTCATGATAGGAGATTGAAAAACATCTTCATGATAAGATATATTTGGGAAGTATAAACATCCCATGGAATAACATATAACTAGATCCCTAATTAGAAGAACATTAGTGCAATTTAGGTATATGTACATAGAAGAACAGAGTAAATATATATATCTAGTTATTGAGGTCATCAATCAATAAAATTTGAATGATAAATATAAATTATAAGCTGTCAAATCATTTAATCTATTATGATTTAGAAAACTATCATTCAAAAGAAATTAATATATTCGGAAAACATTGACAAGAAATTATTAATGTTGAGTAAATAATTTACTGCTTAATAATATAGGATAATGCACTTACATTTCATGTTCTAATAAAAATCATCCTTTTTTTTGAAAATTTTATAACTCATCACACACATTATGATATGGGTATCTATAAATTTATTATGTTCCCTAAATAATTGAAATAAATATTTAACGAACAGTAAGAACAATAAAAGAGTGAAAATTATTTACATTTGTGTCTAAATAATTTACAAAACCAATATGGTTAAGCCAATAATCACTAGAACAATAAAGTTACACCAATGGTTAAGCAATACTATTTATTCTACATATATATTATCTATAAATAATAGAATATTAACCTTGTCATTACCTAGGTCTTTGGTTTCCATGATACCCTTATCATTCTTAGATCATTGGTTCAAGACCTACAGCCTTCACAAACATGATTTCTTATCATACGAAATACATTTTTTCCATTTCTAAAACAATAATAAGTTTATTTTAAAATTAAATATGATGTAAATAATTGAAAAAATGAAATCACTAAATATCCTTTCAACTACATTTTTTTAAACATTAATACAACATCCCATTATTTCTACATATTTCATTCATTGGATTAGAGTTTTTCATCTAGAAGAGGTCACTGACTCATGTAATGTTATTGTTCCCATCATTTATGGAAATGAATAATAATTTATTCCTTATGATGATTTGTATTTACTTTCAATATAAGCTCCACTTCCCTTAGAAATTTGTCGAATTATGTCATTCTTTACTACAAATTATTCATTTCCCTATTCTATTAAGACACATTCATAGGTGTCTCCAACCACAATTTTTGAAAGAGGTATGAAATCCTTCTAATCATAATGGTATCAAAAATATTTTCTCTTATAAACTCCTTGCTTTTTTTCTTTGGTTATTTTAGAATTTGGTTAATAAATATTTAATTAATCATATTTACAGAAACTAATTTTGCATAAACACAATATATATCACTCTTTTCTACACATTCTATGGCTTCTCAAAGTCACTAACTTTTACATAATTTTTAATGTTAAAGTGAATCATTTTTGTAACTTATATTATATAGAACTACAATGTAATGTGTGAGTAACATTAGTCATATAGAAACATATAATTATTTATAAGTTATCAAAATTAAGATACATTATCTTTATTAAAAAACACCATAGATTTAAGATAGGTTATTCATTTAAAAAATACATAATACTTTTTTTGATAGAAAATGTGAGTTATCATAATAATATCCCCTTGAGTGTGAAATCAGGCACACAATAAGGCCCACTATCATATACTAAGGTCAAAGGATTCATCCCTAACACACCTTATCAATAATGATAATACTAGGTAAATTTGTGTGGGAACCAGGTCAAAATGTAATATTTATACAATTATGTATACCAAGGAAGACCCATATAATATCTACCTTACTAACATTCTATAAAATTATTATATAATTATATCCAATGTCTACATAATGGAAATCATCTCTAATCTATGTTTCCCTAAATCTATTTACCAAGGATGTTTCTATGCTTATTCTGATTAAAATGTAGGGAACTAAAAACTAAAGCCCAAATCACGTGTCTGTAAGAAATTTCATTTTCAAAAGAAACTATTAAATCTATATCCAAAAGAACAATTTGTCTTATAGTTTGGGAAAAATAAATACATAGTTGATCTATCGTTAAAATGCAATAAATTTTTTATAACCTAATTTTTTTCTAAATTAATTTGAGGATAACAATGTAATTCCACCAAAAATATTCTTTCATATCTATCTGACTTATTTGACTAATAGATAATGGAAAAAACATAATGATGAGATCTAATGATAATATGTGGTAAAATACAGTGGATAAAATAATTAATTAATGATATTTTCAAATATGGGAATGTAACAAATTGAATCATATTCAATTGAAATTATGAGAATAGGTAAATTAAATATAAAATGTTAATAAATTGAATCTCCTTCAATTAAATAAATTATATGAAAATATAATTAAACCATAGATATTCCGATGAATAATCTCATGAATGAATAATTACCCAAACAAAATTAAGGGCAACATTAATTTTTGGATTTCATGTATGAGGGAGATGAAAATTTATACCGTTAATACCTCTTAAAAGATAGTTTCAAAAAATATATAGAAAACATTTAATTTGAGAAACATATTTGTCTCATGAAAACCATTAAATGAATTTAGGTGATTTATAATGTCTAAGATAAACTCCCCAATTTATGTCCAAAGTGTTCCTTTTAAAGAATAATCGAATTAAATAATATGCCTTATAAAATATCCATATTGAATAATGGATATATATTTTTTCAAAATATACAAAAAAAATATCATTTAAGGTGAACATTGTATGAGAAGTGGTACACAATTCATGAAATATTCATATCTATGAAAAATTATTTGGATATTTATACCTAATTCAATGTCAAATCATCATTGGAAATTTAATATTCCAAAAGGAACTAAAAATTAAATTTCAAAAGATAATTTGAATACTATACATGTCCAAATAAATAAAAAAACATTCATTATACGTAAACATTTAATCATTCAATGGAGGATTTAAAGAAATGACGGTGTGTATATCCTTACATTCAATACAATGTAAGAAGAACATTATTTTTTCATGTTAAAATTATATAAAAATTCAATGATAAAAAAGTGATAGGTAGATTACATTAAAAAATGTTTAAAAGAAAATACGAGTAAAAAATATTTAATAAAATATTATTGTAATCCTTGAAAACAATTTATTAAACTGTTTTTTAAAATATTGTGTTTAGTTGGAAAAAATTTCTCCTTCTAAAGGTATAATTTATTTAAGGTTTTCATAGAAAATATTCATATAATTTCCTCAAATGTAAATTATTTAAAATTAAAATAATTCTTGGGGTGAATAATCTTCCAAAATTCCAAACTATCTCATTCCACATTGAAAAATATTAAATCATAAGTCTCATGAAGGAATAAAATTAATTGAACGTTTGAAATAACATTAATATTAAATTATTAATGATATAATTTTTTAAAATGTAATTTTCATACTCCACAAAAAGAAGTATGTGATGAATATGACATTTATCTCATACATGTATATAAGTGATATGTAAATCTGTTATCATGTTCCAAACATGTCTCATGTGTCTTCATTTTCCAGAATATAAAACATATTTTATAATTAAATTTCATTTGATAAATTTTTATTTTTTTATAAATTTTACAACACATTTTAGAATGTTTTATAATACTACATATTAAATTACGTTTATATTGGTTATTATGATTATATTAATTTTATGTGGAAAAAACTATTATAGTTATTTAATGGTCAATGAGTTTACTATATAAAATATCAAGAATAATAAATGTGAAAAAACTATACTATAAATAAATAAATTATTGTTTTAATATAGATTGTTTTATATGGTTATGAAAAATGAACCAATGTTACAATCAATGAGATTGTAGGTCATATATATGCAAGAGTAAGGTTTCCATTTTTCAATGATAGTTTTCGAAAGAAGGTATGTTAAATAAATAATTCTAGAATGATAATTATACAAAAAATACCATATTATTTAATATTATATAACATCATCTGTAATTTTTGTGATGTAAAATAAATCACATATTTTCGTTGAGGCTTTAGTCCACATGTCAACAAATTATGTTATCACATTTAATATGTGTGAAAGATTAATAAATAAAATGGTATAACTCATATTTCTAGAAATATAAATATTTCATTAACATCAAATATATATATATATATATATATTAAGGAGAATATTTTTAATTAAAAATATTCTTTATAAATTTCATGTATCGTGGAAATGAATCAAATCACTTTCAGAAGGCAGTAGTCAAAAAATCCACTAAAGACGTTATTGTATATACAAAAAATGGAATGTATATAAGGAATTTATTATAAAATAATTATAGGTGTATTAATTCAATGTTAATATCATATATAAAATATATAAATACATTTTCCATCAAAATTCACAACCATGAGAGGTGGTAAATGAAAAATGAACAACTTTATTTAGGGAGTTGTTAGTTCACCATACAGATAAACAGTAAGTTCGCTACCCAATATTTGGAAATTTTTGTATGTAAATGTAAAAAATATAACATAAAACAAATATATATATTTATTATAGTGGATTTTTAATATAAATTATATATAGAGAGTTGATTGGGTTAGTAAAGGTACTAGAGTTAAAGATCGTTATGAAACATGTTACCTCTCCATTTGGTAATTCATTTTGGTATGATCGAAAGAGATTGATGGATGGATTTATGACCAAGGGTAGTATTCTCCTATGATTATAGGTATTTTGAGTATCAAATTGTTACGATCTTTGTCCTTCCATTATATATTAATATTTGTGATGAAGTGGAAGGATAATAGGACCTTTTATTGTGGTGGAGGAGTGACACTCTTGTAATTTTTGTAAATGGGAATTCCACAAGCATTTTTTCATAGAAATTAGTTAAAAAATGGAATTATTATAAAAAAAGAATATTTTTGTCTAAATTAGACCATAAAATATATTTTAGATCAGTTTCAAGGTCATTTTTTCCCTTTTGATTATGGTTTAGACCCTTGTTAATTTTAATTTCACCATAATCATTATAATTAATTTAAATTTCTATAACTAATATTGATGATCAGGAAGTATGTTTAAATTATTATAAATTATAAATTATGATGATTAAAAATTTTAAATCAATTTACCCAAATTACAAACATAAAATTGGAATAAATTAATTTAAATTTATCCCCACATACGAGGTGACAAAACATGTTTTTAATGTAAAAACATTGAAATGTTAGTAATGTATTTATAATAAATTTCAATGTATGATTAATTAAAATGACATAAATTTGATTAGATGAAAAAAATGATATATTTAATCTTTTAAAACAATGTATAATATAATTCATCATTATAAGTAAATTAAATTAATGAGTCATTTGTATTAAAGTATGTATTTTTTTTTATTCAGTAAAACTAAAACATTAGTGAAAAATACCAAAAATTCAACTTAAGAAAATATATATTTTTAAATTTAAAATATTAATATTTTTTAAAATTTATTATTTATCGATGTTATAGAATTTTATTTAAAATAGGTTCTCCATTAAATGGTGATAAATGTGCCTTAATAAAAATATATGTTTTTAAATTGTAATATTGGGTTTTTTTCAAATCTCATGTATACCTAATATATTGTATTAATATGAAACTAATATTTATTTAATATTATATAAATATATATATATTAATATCACTCATTAAATGTAATTAATTTTATTTATTTGGATAAAACTGCTTAGTGAGAATAAAAACTCTTTTATAAAAATACCATATTTATTTAATTGGTAAATATATTCATTTGAAATTAATTTTTAACCAATGAGTTCATTTTATAATTTTGTTAACAATATATTTTCATAATCTGTTTAATCCTTCTAATAAAATCAAATTTTACAACTAGGTTATATCACATTATATTATGTAGTAATATTTTAATAATATATCATTGTTCAGTGAGACATGGTCTTGTGTGTAGAATAATCCATTAATGAAACTAATTTTTTACATGAATAATACCCAACCTCAGTGTCATACAAATCAAATGTCAAAAATAATATTTAATATATAATAAATATGAAGTATAAAATATTCCATTATAGGATTTGTGATTCCTTTTATACACACTACTGAATACAATGTCCTAACATAATGTTTCCAGGGTTCCACTATTTTATATTCCATGATATATTGTGTTTTTCATATGATGGTATAGGATAGTTTTTCAAGCCAACTACGTCAGATTATAATTATTTAGAATTAAATATTCTCTTCTAGAAACCACTATCCATGCATGTAATGAATGGCCCTCTTAAAGTGTTGGACTAGTTGGAGAATAATTTATGGATTTGTGAAATTTTGGAATATATATTTTCTTCCAATGTGAAATGTTCTAAATTCAGGTCTTAAGGTCCGATTTGGAGTGGTTGGGAAATGATAGTTAATGAAGTATAATATAATTTAATTGATTGGAAATTAATCATTTGAATACATGTCATGTATTATATCACTTAATCAATGGTGTTTTAAATGGGCCCAACTATGGATTGGTGAAACACATTTAGAAACAGATAATAGTGGAGATTGTCTTGAAAATAGATTGGGAAGACAAGGTATATGAGGAATTATTTCCCCACAATAACAAAAATCTAAAAAAAATTAGATTATGAATTTACATATATAAGTTATGAATTATATTTCTACCCCACAATATACTATTGGAAATTCGACACATAATGGGTTTGTTTTGTAGTTCTATACATCAAATAAAAAATATCTATAATAAAGAGGACTGTGAATGAATTAGTTATATATAGTGGAAGTTTCCCTAGTGGATGTAAATACAGACCTGACACCTGTGACATTTATTATCATTGATTATTTAACTTCTGGGGTCACAATATTTAATAATATTATCTAGCATTTTTTATCTACCCACATTGTGAATATTCTATTAAATCATAATGGATTAATGCACATAGTTATAGGGATTTCTATTAAACTATGAATTGAGAATGTGCAGAGTATTCGATATCCATATTTCATAAAATTGATAAGATAAGACAAGTTAGTTTGGTATTTATTCTTTTTATATACATTGATATAATATATTACCACTAGAAATGTTTGTTTAGATAAGCATAAATAATAAATTAATAACTATAATGAGTATGGGTTCATTATATCCTTCAATAGGATATCTCACATTTTTCAAATAGAGGTTGTTAAGAGGCCTAGCATAGACGCGTTTCACTTATAGAATCATGGGAAATTGATTTCCAATTTTTCAATTAATCATAGGGACTAAATAATAGGTTTTGATAATCTATTGATGGTTATGTAATTTATTATTATATTTATATCTAATTTATATAATTTCAATTGAATGAATTATTTTTTGTTTTTGTATTTTAGTTTGGGAACATAGAAATCATCAAATCATCCCTAGAATATTACTTTTAGGGAATTGATATAATTGACGTCTCAGTTTTATTATACGAAATCACAATGTTTCACTCATCCTAGCTTATATCCTTTAGAATTCTATATGTTTTTTTACAAAAACGTAGTCTTAGGCATTATATTTTTTTATTATCAGAAGATTCATCTTCTGTTCATTATGAGTATGATCCCTTTTACAAAAATCAATGTCTTGAATGATAAATTAATTGGAAGAATGGTGTTCTTAAATGTTGAACATTTGTCATGATATCTTATACCCAGAGTTTTGGAGTCTATTAATCAAAATACTACTCTCAAGAGAATGGGAAACCATAATTTATATCATAAGATTCCTTTTGGTCTTACTAATTCTCTAGTATTGTTTAAATAACTGATGTACCAGATATTCCATTAGTACAATTATTATTTTTTTTGTGTTTTTTTGGATTATATATAAATATATTTGAAAATGGAGGTAGATATTGATATTCCACATAAAAATATTTATGGAATTTTCTTACGTCAGCACCATTGTAGAATATTATCAAATTCCTATTTCAAAATCTATAAAAAATTCATTTTGATATGTGGTTTGGGATTCAAAAACCTTATTGGATTCGTAAAATACGATATTTTTTTTAGTTTGGAATTTTTTTTTTGAATTACAACATTCATGGGATTATTTGGAAATTATCATTTGTTTATAATGGTTTTAAAGAATTAAGCATCATCATTATATATAGTTACACCAAAAGGGGTAAAATTCATATGCGATATGAATTGCCAAAATTATTTTAATTAATTTAAATTGCACATGACTTCAAACCCATCTTCAATTTACCAAATGTTTGACATGAATATATTAATTATATGATGATTTAGTTATTGTATGGGGATCTGTTTTGATTCAAGGTTTTCATGTGGTAGTGTATGACTTTCATCGTCATCGTCCACACAAAATTAATTTTTCCACAAATGATTCAGAACTAACAATAGTTATGAACAATATTATGTTTTGGGAGATATTACCTTCTTAGTATAAGGTTCATTGTCTCTACATTCTAGAATATCACGAGTTTTATGTTTTCATAGAAATACACAAACCATATAAAATTGAAATTGGTGGAGTAACATCATACATACAACATTGATATTTTTAATGAAACATGGTAATATTTTTGTAGACATTCCTTGTTGAAACTTTTCCTCTAATTATTTGATTAAATATAACATTGAATGTTACAACATGAAACACTTCTCTCAAATGAAACTATAAAAAATTAATGAATGTAGATTTAATGTTCATTCTAGTGCACAATTAAAATACTCTATCATTGAGAAAATTTATTAGGATATACATTAGAATGGGGAGTTTTAGATTATCAGGAACAATTTATATATTATAGATACATTCAATTATTAGTCTATATATTCATTCATATTTCATTAATTCATCAAGTGTTTTATTTTTAAATAGTTTATAAGACATTTTATGGTGAATGATTGTAATTATTCTCTATAGGTCATTCCCCTTGGCACTAAAATGATGTTTTGTTGGATGAAATGTTAGTTTTTGTGTCATATCATCAACCAAAATACATCTTATTTATTATCTCATTTCTAAATGTACCAATTAATTAAGAATAAAAAAAATTATTATAGTTTACTCTAGTCTATTCCATTACTAGATAGAAAGTATTGTGATGTGTCAATCAATTTCCTAATTAGAATATCATGGACAATTATAAGAATGAATCCAATGTAGGTTTTTATTGATAAATTGATCTTGTGGACTCATTGATTTTATTTAGACACTAAAAATGTTTGGTATTTGGGGAACCTATTTATGAAATAAATTGTTTGGATTCATGGGGTTCAATCTACAATCATTTCAGATAGGGACACCAAATTTAGCACCCAATTTTAAAAATTCCTCCACAATGTTCTATGAAATGAAGTGATGTTGAGCATAATTAACCATCCTTATAAATATTTCCAAATTTTGTGAGAAATTCATATTATATGATATATATTTTTCATATATTTTATAAATTATTGTCTCCTGGGATAAACAGTTACTATTAGCTGAGTTTCATTATGATAATATTTTTTATTCATTGATAAAAATGTACTTCATTGTATATTTTTATAAATTGATAAAATAATCAAAACATTGGTAGCCAAAGGTGGGTGATACTTCTATAATGTTGTTGAAAATATATGAGGTGTTTTCGGAGAAGAACCGTCATATTCATAAATAGATGGTAACGAATAATAGTATATATATGTCTTGTTTGGATCATTTTTTTTGTAAAATTGAGATTCAGTTGGGGACCACATGTCTTTATAAATTTCTAATATTTGGTCATGTATCACAATGATATTAACTAGAAATTTCCTCTATGATATATAAAACACTTTAAAATCATTGTTTCGGTTAAAAATGAAACTTATTAGTAATTCATTTAATCGTAGTTGAAATTAATTGAAAATGTATCTCTTATTTTAATATTTAGGAATTATCTTCCTAACCCTACCCAGGATATGATTTGATAATATCATTATTTGGATCATAAAAGGTATATGCTTTTGAAACATGTCAGGACTACTGATTCTGAATCAAATAAACTATATTGGAAATATATTCCATTGTCCTGAGTGTTTAATTTCATGAGAAACATTTCTTGATACATAAGTGATAGATTTTTATTTGAAATAGAACATTGATCATCAATTTCGAAATAATATATCATAAACAAGAAAATATAGGGGTCGAAATTGAATTTATGTGGAAATTATCACATACATATAATAAGGTATTTATTTTTTTCCACTGTCAATTATTTTTTTTTCATAATGTATCATATGGTTTCTGCTGGCTTTAGGGGTAGGGGGAGTTAATCATTTCTATGTAAAACACAGACTGGGTGGTTTGTTGGGAACCTGGTTTTTCATGGAATATTTCATTTCTATTTAAGGATATCTATACACCTAGTCAATTCATGGTCATGTATATGGAGTGAAAGGGATTACCCAATCGACCATACCAAACATATCATCAACAAATTTTTCATCATGGAATTTTCAGCCTAAAATTATATATTTTTTTACTCCATGTTATATTTTGTTATTGTGGTTGTTCTCCTAGCTAAGGGTCGATAGAACCCATCATGACCATGATGTAAATCACCTCAAAAAGGTGTTTACAATTGTAATTTTTTAATTTTTAAAATTTCTATAGAATCAATATATGCATCTTATTCCAATTGATGAGGGTGGGTGAAATAATTATAGGAGTGTTATTAATTGATACATGGATTTGTTTCTCCTATAATGAAATCTCCCAATTTTAGCATGTATAGATTTTTTAGATTCATATGATTTGTTGTGTGAATTTTGGATATCATTCATTCCCTGTATGGGCTCAATTTGTGATTCATTTTTGTTTAAGATAATCATTGTATTTTTATGTATTTGTGTACAAATCATTATCCCCCAATTCAATCCCTACTATTTTATTTTTTCATTCTCCACAAAGGGTATGGAAAAATTGTATATTAAATATGAAGATGTTAATGTGGGAATTTTGTTTTGGGGATTATTTTAATTATATTTGAGACTTCCCTAAATCTAGTAAATGGGTCTTTTTTTGATTCATGAAATTTTATGGTTTTTTAGAGTGAGGATTCATGAAAATGTTTTTTTATTGACCATTGCTTATTTATAATTGTAGATTTTCATGTCAAAACTGTTTACTAGAATATTTTTGGATTTTCAATACCTATTTGTTCTGATTTTTTTTCTAAAATAGATAATTTATTATTCATTTTTGATTAAAAATATAGAAAATAATGGTTTATTATGAATTTGGGAAGATGGATTTGTGATGTGTTTAATTGTATTGCAATTATGTGACCTATGATATTAAATACTCAATGTATTGGATATGGAATAAGGGGCCATGGGACACAAAATAAGGGTATATGATTAGTGGAACCCAATTGGTATTACATATAGCTAGATATCAAAGATTTAACCTAAAAATATATATAAACTAAATTATTAATGGGGTTCAATTATTGGGGTTTTATCGCATCCCAAATCCTATTATTATACACAATCATGTAGAAAAATGATCTATTCACAATGGTGTGAGGGTATAATTTTACCTCAGCCTAATGCTTTCTTATTATTTGATTCAATTTTTCTATATGGAAATGGTTAATTATGAATGATTTGTTTAATTTTTTTATTGGGTAATTTCTTATAAAATGGTAAAATGTATTATTTTCAATGTTTTTCTTAAAACTATTAAAAATATATATTTTAATCCAATATTTTAAATATTAAGGAGTATAAGTGTTCAATTTATTAATGAAACAATATGATGAACATTTTTTTTCATAATTGTTTTATTTTTCTAAACCCCTTTATATGGATTTTGGCATGTATAGGACATGTTTTATTTAATGTAAGAAAAAAAATGTACTTCAAGGTGTTGGAATCTATCTATGTGAGTTGGGTGAATGAGATTGGTGGTGAAATGGAGTGATGTTGATCATAATATCACAAGGATATGGTTTTTATATTGTTGCATCTTTGTGGGATCATCTATTTGATTTGGGAGATGAATATCAATTTCATGCCTTTTCTTCCATTATCTGAATTTTTGTTGTAATTAATAATCTCTTTCATATATGAGACTACTAAATAATTTGGATTATTTTGGGGATAATAGTTCCCATTTTTATTTCATATTAACATGTAAATTTTCATGAGTTCATAGGGATCAAGAATTCCTTTTCATAATAGATAAATTCCAAATATATGTTCCTATTTAGGTATATCCCATCATTGTTAATGAAATTTTGGAAAATCACCATTCTTTATAAAAATATTGTCAAATATTTTAGGGGAATGAAAATTATTTACGCCTTTTTCTATTTTAGGGACTATCACATGGCTCTAACTAATTAAATATTTGTATGTTAATGAATTTCATCAATTTCGACAAACTAGTGTAAACTCATGAAGAGCCCATATAACACTCTAGTTTTCTGTATAATTTAATGTTCTAGGAATTTTGGTGGTGACCACATAGGGTGAATCATTGGTACCAATTTATTTTTATAATTTCCAATTATATTTCAAAACACATTACTTTTTGAATTTTGATTTCTTGAAATAATTATCTTGGCATTTCATGTCCGGAAGACATGTAATGGAAAATAGAAAAACCTAAAATCTCATGAATTTTTTCCTATTTGAGTGGTTGAAAACCGTCGTATGTTCAAATTTTATTTAAAAAATAAATTTTTTATACCAATATATTCTTCATGATTATAAATTCATGAAAATTTTAACACAAGGATTGAGAATATATCATCCACATCTCTTAATTGGATGATATAATTCACTTACCACTTTTAAATTATTTAAACATTATAAAAAGGAACCATATAATCATTATTATATTTTTCTTCACCCTATAATAAATAAAATTTTCAGTTCACCAATGGATGTGACATGATAAAATGATATATCTTCATCCTGGGTTTTTCTTACTTCGGAAATAAAATAATTATATTATATGATTATCTATTTTCATTCGATACATTTTCTTGAATATTTATTTATAATGTGACATTTCATAATTTAATGTGATAACATTTAGTCTCAGTGGCTTGTTATTTGATTGAAAATAATTTTACCATTATTCCTTGGTCTTCACAGGTTCAATAATACAGAATAAATGGATATTATTTAGTTTTATACTCTATATCACAACACAATATCATTAAATTAGTAATACCTCTCATCCAAAAAACCCAAAATAAATTTATCTTTTTATTTTAAATTAATAAATATCAATAAATTATATAAAAAATATATTGCATTTATACAATTACTCAACTGAAGAACAAGTATCATTAATAAAATACATAAAAACAATATTAATAATTAAAATAAATAATTTTGAATATCTAAAATAAATTTTTTGGATATATAATGATTATTAAAAACTGTATTTTGTGTCTATTTAATATTCCATCTTTCAAATTGGGAATAATTTTTATTAAATCTACTAATTATATTTTTGAAAATATTAGTTGGGAAAACTACCAAATAATATTTTTTTGGCAATTTCATCATCCATATGAAAAATAATACCATATTTAAATTTTAATCAATAATATAAAGGATTAATTAGGGGAAATACCATGGGCTCAAAATTACAATAAGATTCTTTTACATGATGATGGTTATCAACATGTTGTGATCATCCTTTAATCATAAAAAATTGTATGGCATGTCCTTATAAAATCACTCTCTAAGCCAAAATGATCTTTAAAATCCATCAAATGATCCTTAAACATATCAATAAAATGATACTTACACATTTTTAACACATTTATGAATCATTTTATCCAAAATATATCAATTTATTCTAGGAAAATTCCATCATTATTCATTCAATGTAATCATCGAAAAATCACTTCAAAAACATCTCATATATATTTTAATATTTTTATGAAAATGAAAATAAAAAATGAATGAAAATCCAATATGCACATTAATATCTATGAAATTATTTATTGATAACTATTGAAACATATAAAAACATATTCTTGAAAAAAAATTATCATCAAATAGACGCTATATCCTAGCCCATTTCAAAAGAAATACATCATGAAACCACACCACATGTCAGTGTAGTTTTTTTAGAACACTATCATTCAGTGGGAAACATTTTTGGGTAAGTGATATGTTTCTCACCCTTAATTAGGGTACCAAAAATAATAAAATAATTCATTTATTTATTTTATAAAATATATATATATATACACATTGATATACACCTCAAACTATACTTCATATTCCAAAAAATCATGGTAAAGTGTTGGTAATTTTCTTATCAAACATTATGGTAATTATAAAAGGGTATTTATAGGATATTTAAAAACATATTGTTGTTTTAGGTGGGTTACATCATACATATTTTTCCATTAGAACTAATATATATCATTATGATAATCATTTTAGAAAATATCCACTAAATATTCTTTTGTAAGATAAAAGTATCATCTTCATGTATATGTTAGAGACTATTTCATTAATGAAATGAATCATTATATCTATTTGATTATATCAATAATGGTATTGAATATTTTCATATTATTTAACATGACATTGATTAAATATATAAACTCTAAAATGTCTTTCAATAATCACCATCTGAGCATCCTGATTAACCATCATCCATATCATTTGAGTTCTATAATTAATGGAATACACTTATTTTTTATATGTAGTATTAATTATAACTATGTTAAATTTCATGTATTACAATTTCATATATTAATATTTAAAATTAAAATTCCATCTAAAATAAATATCTTTTTCATAGTGACATTCCCAATCTACATTAATGAGTTTTAATATATTCAAATATGTTCGCTTCATTTATCATATACCTAAATTTTTAATTCCTATGAAATGTGGGTGAATTAATTTAGAATCTATAAAATAAAACTCCATTAGTTCATTATAATTAATATGAAAAATAAAATTATAAATAATATCATATCTAAATGTTATGAGGAAAAATTATAAACCATTAGGACCGATGTATACCCTTTGATTTACATTATCACTATCCACATTACATATTTATTTTATCAGAACATTAATAGATATGAACACTATATTTAACCCTTATGTTTTAATATTCATCTAAAATTCCTTATAATAATTATCTAAGTAATGTAATATAATGTATTATCTTTATAAATCTTATATACCCATGATGAGTTATTTCTAACCAGTAAAGGAAATATCATTTTTATAGTTTTTTAGAATATTAATAGAATTAACCTTATTGATAGAAAATAATTGGGAAATCAACAATATATTAATCCAAAATTTATGTAACTAATTTCATTTCAATAATGTAAAAAATTAAATTCAATACTACATTTTGTGAATCTCATATATTCAAATTGAATTCATTATTTTAGTATCAAGGAAATTGTTCCTTCATTAATATATATAATTGAAAATTTTAAAATCACCACCTTTTGACACCATGTTCATTAAAAACCTGTGGATTATTAATATAATTATCATCTTCGAGATCATTATTAAATAGTGCATACATATTATTTGTCGAAGAGAAATTATATTGTCTCTGTTCTACCATTACAAGAAATAATGTATTGAACTCTAATAATCCTACTAAAGAAAAAAATTAAAATATACATAAATAACATGATACGATACATTTTAATTATGTTGAACATTTTTCTCAAAAACTTTTTGTGACCATTAATATATATACAAAAAATAATTCCTACAATGATTTTTTCATATTTGGTATTGAACCAAAAATCCATATATATTTAGGTTTGAAATGATTCACCTCATCATATATTGACCCCTCACACTCTCAATGACTAATTTATTTCATAATATATTTATTTTCCCTCCTAACAAATGAGTGATGTCTTACGTTAAAACCCATACCATCATTTGTTTGATCCACATTGTGTTCTTCATATATTATATTTTCCAATCACTTATCACTTTAGTTTTTTATCTAAAAATTTTATCTATTATGAAATCATTCATAATTCATGGAAACATAAGTTTATATTTATTAGAAAAATGTAGTTCATTATCAGGTTTTTAAAAATTCACATATATTATTTGTTCTTCAACCATCACATGGTTTTTTCAATTTATAATTTTTTTCATCCAATAGACTTTATCCATTTAGTAAATATATATAACATTATTTTTGTGTTGGATTTCATTAATTATATTATCATGATAGTCATCAACCATATGAAACCTTTAAATATTTAATCTTTTTCTTCTACCATTAGATTGAAACCCATGAATTATAATTTCCTTCTACCATTAATTAAATTTACTATGTATTTTTGTCAAATTCATCATGAATTTTCACAATATTTCCCCAATTACCAGGTTCTTTCCCTCGCCAACCCTATTTAATTTTTCTATCTAGGTAGTGTTATTGTTTTTATTAATTCAATACATAGCATGATAATATTTTAATTCATTTATACTGAACACTTTCTCAGTACCAGTTCTTAATTTATTAGTATAAATTTCAATCATTATTTTAATTTGAATTCTATAAACATTGAACATATCCTATAATAATAACATGTGATTTTAAAATAACACACTTTTAAAAAATTTATTACCATTTATAAATGTATAAATATATAGTTTAGTTCTAATGGATTATATTAACATATTCTCTATTAATGTATGTTAATTAATCCATGTGTCCTTATTGGTTGTGTCACTACTATAATGTTATTAATTGTAAATATATTCTCTAATTGATTATTTATAGAAACCATATCACTCTATTGGAATTTTTTCGGAAGATAAATGAGAAAATTAATCTTTAGGGATGTTAAATAAATTATTTTTTCTGTTGTTCCCAACTAATATATACTAAATATTATTTCACTCTCTCCCAATAATATTGCCGGAATTTCATGGATCAATAATTCTAAATGAAATCTTACATATTCTTTGTCCTATTTTCAATATTTTATAATCATCAATTCAATATGTAATAGAATTATTTTTCATGAATATCTCTATAAAACCATTTTCAAAAAAGATGAATTAAAATTCCAAAATTATGATTCATCCCCTTAAAAAATAAATAAGTTCTAATAATAATGTATTTTACATATAATCGATTATAAAAATGCCTCATATTTTTTTAATGGGGACAAATTATCAATTTCTAATGTTCCAATATCATTTTCCTTTATATATATTAGAATCATTATAAACCATTTTCTTTTTGACAATATTCCACTCTCCAAGAACTACATATTTCCATTCCTACTACTATTAGGGGATACATCTATAATCTTGTTTTCCTCTATGTGAATTATATTTTTAACCTCCTTTTATTTGGAAATATAATGCTTCTAACCTGAAAGTGATTCTAGGTAATCCATTTCTTAATGGACATATTGGAGACATCTATTATAGAGGACCACAATCACATACCACCTATTGGGAATAGATATTTCTATTATCTTCTCATATCTAGGATGATAGATTAAAGAACTATTAGTCATACATTCATTCTGTATCTTTAATTATTATGGTATTGTATGGTTCAAATGGATAGATATATTATATGAAAAAAATATGATTTTACAAAATATTCACGATAACACACACCTAAGCCAGTTCATATAGGAATTTTTTTCCTATAACATGAACATTATTGATGATGCTCCCGAGTGTAAAAATTGCCTAGTTTGTTTTTTATTATATACTAAATCATAATAAAATCATCAACTCCCAACAATATGAGAGTCTTTTTTTATTATTTTTTTTAAACGATGGTTTTCCAAAAAAATTTAAATCATGAACACTTAAAAGAGACGTATTGATTATTTTTACAAACATTGGATGAAAACAACACCAATGTTGATACAAAAACACTCTGAGTTAACTATAATTAGTAAATCATGACTTTATTATCATTATCACAGTGATTCATCATCTATTTAATGGAATATTATGACTATATATGCCCTAATAAAATATAATTAATAAAATATTAATTTTTATAATAATTATTAACTCATTCTGATGTTATAGTATCTTTTTAATATAAAATGAAATTGAGGATATATATCTTCTCAAAATAATCAACAAAAATACAGTAATATTTAATTCACACATTCCTAGATTTATGGATTATATCAAATGTATATTTATTTATTATTTTCTTTGTGATTCTATCATGTAACACTTTATGTTTTGTTATTAACATTTAAACAACATGATTAAGTTATATTTGAGGATATATATTTTCATGTAACATTTCTTGTTTAATAATACATCCACATAATGTTTCACAAGATTATATTCATTACCTTGAATCTCATTGTAATAGATTAGTTTGGGGTGATCTATCATAATTATAAAACTATATTGACATAATAAATTATAATTTTTTTATTCCAATAATGAATATGATTAATTCTTCTCAAAATTTTTCATAAAAATCATCTTCTTCAATAGAATTTATGATCACAATAAAAAACAATTCTTAAAAATTTTATATGAAATTTGATTAAAAATCACAAATCACTGAATTTATGAATAATATAAATTATGATCGAGAGAAATCATAATTAGTCACTAATTAAATATCTATAAATCATTATGTGTATCATGGATTCCAGATGAAATCGATATATGTTTGAATAATTTTATGAAAACTTTCTTCATATTATAATTTATCAATGATTATGATACATATATAAATTGAATACATATTTACATACCTATCCTTATGTCGTGCCATACATATTGGGCCGTCCATTGTGGTTAGGGAACATACAATGTATTAATTAAGGATTATAAATAATGGAATATAAAAAACATCCTTAACATCTAAACACCCCCATGGTTTATCTATATAATATATCAATATAACGATAAATGTTTATTATGGTCTAGGAAATAATTATTACACCTAACGAAAAAATAATTCTCATAAGGAATCAATCCATTTTCCATTTATTGATTCCGGGGTAACAAAAATGATTTAAAAACTACTCCCATTAATATAAATTCCATATAATCCACTAAAAACAACTTATTAAACACCTCATATAATATTAAAATATGGGTAACATCAGGGAAATCTAATTACAAATTTATATGGGAACATAACCAAAACTAATCTTTATATTCTAAATTGAAATTTAGAATTCATATTTCTACTTGTCTGTGTTAATAAATAAAAAATGTAATGGAAAAAAAAAATCATATGAATAATGTATGAAATATATATGAATGAAGATACTAATATATTAAACTCAAATGTCATTTCAATTTCTCGGTACCATGGTTCCATTTTGAATTCATATTATGCCTAAAAAAATTATACATATCATGAAAATGTTAACCATGTGAATATGAATCATACCTTTATGAAATGGAAAGAAATTGGTGCACCACTACATAAATTGATCATAACTATAAGATAAAATTACACCAACCAATTTAACTAATCCTTATTTAGTAATTCAAACATTATGTGGGAATTGTTTTATAAATGTTAAATAATTTAGTAGAAATAGTTTTATGGTATACAATCACAAATCACATCCCCATGATCAAAATTTACCTCAATGTAAATCAATAAATTCTATTTCAAGGTATGTTAATCATGGAATAATATAATTTTCACCCAGGTTGGGATCCTTAATTAAATTTATGTCCATATGTTAGAACATAAGAATACTTAAATGAATGAAAAATGGGTATATGTGGAGTAATTCAAAAAGATACAATTAACTATAAATAATAATAAAATAATTATCTATAATTGAAACAGTTAAAGGAAATGAATTTCATACCATTATGATGGCTATGGTTTCTAAATATTTTCATGTGGGCAGTGGAATCAAATATTATTGAAATAAAATTAAATATATGTTATCATAATAATAATCAATATTGAGCTACCCCATATCTAGATCACTTTAATATGGACATAAAAAGGGTTGTAATTTCATAACATGATAATATATTGATTGTTTTATTCATTATAAATGATAAACTACCCTATAATGATAATTTTTTATATGAAAATTCAATAAAATACATTTAATTTCTGGATGAGAATCTGCAAATTTTGTATGATTAAAGAGTTAGTTTTTTGTTAATTAGACATTACCCATATAATTTTATTGGGAACCTCATATATATATAAATATATTACTTATCAATTAAATAAATATATTTAATCAGTGGGAAAAATTTAATTTCTCATATGTATAAATTGTATCCATGGGGTGTTTCATATATATCGATCCTTTGTTGATAAATAAATATTATTCTTCTAAATATATAATTATATCCCTAGTGTATAGACTTCATAGATTCTAAATGACCTTATTTATCATTTTTAGGTACAATAACATATTATGAGATTATAATATCCTTCTTCTCTATAAACAGAGCATATATTATTAATTTTCCATATAGTAGCATATGTATATTATATATCAGGTGTCTTGCACATATAATATTAACCATTTTAATTGGTTATTAATTGGAAAATGAATTATCGTCCTGAATTATGCTAATAATTATTATGTGTGAGTAACTATTTAGAAAAATTTTTCAATATGTGAAAATTTATTTTTATTACTAATAGGATAATCCTTAAAAACATTATTTTACATAATATATCCCTATCCAATTAAAATTTCGTTAGATTTCATGTTCTTAAAAATCCTTGATCATTTTTGGTTTTTAGGTTACATGATGATGTCCTCTATCTAATATATGATTTCAATAAATAAATTTATTTATTTCAATAAATTAAACCTTATAATACGTTCATATTTTAGGATATTTATCAACCCACTATATAATTTTAATTTTATGAAAATTCATTCATAAACATAAAAATACATAAAATTTAGCCCATTGAATAGTATTTAAAAAAATTATTAAAAAATTTAATTATAATTAGTATTTTGTTATTTTTTAGTAATATATCATGTTTTAAAATGTTTTAGTAATTTATTAATTTACATGTACTAATAAATGTGTGGGTTTATTTAATATTGAAAATAAAAAAAAATACAGAAAATATTGAAGTAATAATTTCATTAAAAATAAATTTCCTAGGATCATATATTTTTTAAAAATTCATAAAACATGACTAAATTTTCAATATATTCAATTTTTTAATTATAGAACTAATTATAATAGTAATGTGTTATTTCTTATCAGTTTTGGAAACAAGGTAATTATTGGATAATAGGTTGTTGGAATCAATTCCACCGAAGAGGATGTTGAATTGGACATAATAAATTTCATTACATATGTATTGATTTGTCTGCAATGGTAGAGGTATTTCATGGAATTATTTTTATATTCTAAATTACATACATTGGGTTTATAGGATGATATACAAAATAATCTTGACATTACATTATTATCATTGATTAATTATCCTCTTTGAGAGAATAGATCCATTATTAAAAAATAGGTGTCACATTTATAAAACTATAATGTGTTTTTTATTTTCTTCACTATTTAATGATATTATCATCTTGGTTAAAAATATGCCGAATAATAGTATATTACCTTTCTTCTTGAAATCATGATTCAATTTCCTCTACTGTGTCTATGGTGTATAACTTGTGTTATGGTGGAAATTATTTTAAAAATATGGTTATCTATGAATAAAAATTGGATGATGTTGCGTAAATATAGGATTTCCAATTTTTAACATCTCTTTCATCATTAAATACATATCATTTTTTATAAAAATTGTCATTATCAATGTGAATGAGGATAAATATCTTATTTATTTAGTTGACATTGATTTCCTAGAGAGTTTCGTATAATTATTTACCCTAGAACAAAAAATATAAAAACAAATATTATAGGTATTGGAATGTAATTTACATGACTAAAACATTAAAGGAAATTTATAAGGAAATGGATTACTCATTACGTATATAAATGAATAAAATATGAAATAAAATTATTACAATTTCACGATTGATTCTCTTTCCATGGATGACACCAAATATGATTGAAGATTAATTTTTTTTTGAAAATCATAGTTTTCATTTGATGATCACTATTACTCAAAATATAATAATCATGATTCCCATTACATAGACTCTATGAATAATTTTTTACATTGTAATATATAAATGGGGGTAAAATATCAAATGTATATTTTTTTTATATATTTGTATAACCTATTTTATAAAAGATAACCATTTTAAATTCGGAATAGAAGATAAACACAATACATAAAAAAATAATTTGAACTACATCCTTGTAAACACATTAAAACAATTCCTCTTCATATCCCATAGAGATGATACAAAATAAGGGTGAACTAAAATTATCAGTAAGAGGTACATACATTAGATTATCATATGAATCAATAAATAAAAATCAACATGTAATGGTAAATAACTGAACAGATATTCCATTTGATCAATACCATTTCCATCATAATTAGATATTTCATAATACTAATTTAATGGTAAAAAAACATAAGACACATCCAATTTAATATATATAATGTGAATGAAATGAATCTAGAGATAATATTTTTATGAAAAATATCATGGAAAATCATTATAGAAAAATACTCAGTGATGAAAGTGTGTATATATTAGAATTTTTGATATCCGGAATCCGGATACCTCTATTATATTGAAAATTCCCAAGAATTTTTAAAACTACTAGTAACAACTTGTTTAAGATGGAAATCTAATTTGAATATTAGGAATTGTTGATGGATTGAGGGGATATATGATTCTTGTATCAACCCATCAAATAACATCATAGTCCTGAAATATATAATATTATATTTATTTCATTAATAATATATTCTCACCAAATATCAAATTTGATTAATGAAGAATAACTTGACAATATTGTAATATATGATCAAATAATATTCAAAGTAATCACTATTTGTAATAATGAAATATAGTTTAAGAAGTATTCATATCCGTGATACAAATAATATTGATAAAATTGATTTTAAATGTTACAATCTTGAATAAATATGTATTCATGATAAAGGTACTAAGGAGTATAATATACCCCTAATTAATATGAATATTTTATTATTGAAAAAAGAGGTCTCAATATAATAAAAATAGAGACAACTTACCTTAAAATGATCCTAATGTCGGGGAGAGAATTCATCAATGACTATAATATGTCTATGAGATGTTAATAATCTATGATAAGGTCTAAATGTAATATATTATATTATAGATTCATTATTTAAATTTCCATAGAATATCAATGTAAAATGGGCATCTAATATAACCCAATTGAAATAAATAGAGTTAGGATATTCTGTATCACATGGTAATATGCATGTAAAATAAACATAGATGTAATAATTAAAATTAAAAGAAAAAATAATAGGATGAATGAATTCTATATGAGTTAATATATAAAAGGTGTAGAATGTAAAACATATAATAAAAATAATTTTCACAAAAAAGGAATTTTTCTCAATGAAGGGAAACTGAGATGATGTTCCTTACCTCACACATTCATATATTTAAACACTATTTTTAACAATATTTGAATGTTATTAATCATGATATTAATTAATTT
This sequence comes from Viscum album, assembly GCA_963277665.1. Taxonomy (NCBI): domain Eukaryota; kingdom Viridiplantae; phylum Streptophyta; class Magnoliopsida; order Santalales; family Viscaceae; genus Viscum; species Viscum album. The sequence goes on from OY728128.1 coordinate 70,404,279, forward strand.
CATAACCATATTCAGAATTATATTATCATATATGACCCTATTACAAGAGTGTACTACCACTTTTTATTAATATTTCATTAATTTCATTATTTCGCGTGTTAATTTTAATGTTTTATCATGCATGATTTCTCATGAATGATCTTGTTGAAGTGGATATAAAAAATATCCATATTCTTAATAAAAATTTCTATATCACAAATATCATATTTAATAATTACAAACATTTTTAGTACCATATAAGTATGTAAGGAATTTATTATGTATTACATCGCTTTGTGGAGATTACAGGTCGTACATACACCCAATTGATGATATAAATACCATAATGCATGAAAGTGTAAAAAATGATATATATATATATATATATATATATTAAAGAGTAAATGTAACTTCATAGATATCACATATTGAAGGACTAAAGCCTTTTCCTAGAGTTAGGTTAGACATGAATTCTTGTACGTTTTGTTTTTATGTAAGTAAAATTGATTGGAGTTATAGAATATAGTGCATTTTTGTGGAGTTTTAAGAATATTTTATGAAAATTGGATAGTCCACAGTTAGTGCATTGTTAGATTAAATTGTTCTCCCATCCCATTAAACTATGTAAACCCAATCAAAGGGTAATCACACGAATGGTTCATGGTTTTACGAATTGTGTCCCCAATCCCTAGAACCTATGTATCCCCATACAGATAAGGGTAGCACATTTGGTTCCTGGTTTGTTAAACTATGCACCCAAACCCTGAAAATTAGGCATGCAATTTTTATTTATCTAAATACTTATTTTCAAATACAATGAACCCTAAAACACCATCATTTTGACCTAAGATGCAGACATAATGTTTTTTGGTAATTATACATCCTTATGGAGGTGTTATAAGGCCACTTAACATCTATTCTTCAAGATTCAAATCCTGAATTAAAGATCTTCTCTTCTCCCAATAAGCGGATCTCATTATGATTCCTATCCAGTTCATTATTCCTTCTTCTCTTGATCATGGTGTTTAATTTATCCACCATTCCTGAAATCCAATACAACTTGATAAGATCTAGAAATACGATAGTATATCTTGATCAAGATAAATAATATCTTGAAATTATTTATCATGATTTAGGTTTTAGATCCAGAACTCTGATCTATGTATTGTTCTTTGAAGACATTGGGGATTTCCATTGAGCTAATATGCATTAACAATTAAGGTAGGTGGTCAAAATTTTAAATCCCATAGTCCGGAATATTTTTCTATTATGTATATTCATGTTATAGTATTTCTATATTTGTTAAGAAATTGGTCTTCCAAAAAAATTAATCAATTATTAAATTAATTAATTATAAAAGTTTTTAAATTGTGAGATTTAGGAATTTTTGAATAAAATAATTAATAGGATAATTAATTATTATATTTTGTGATTTTTGGATTTTATAATTACTTTTTTTGGATTAAATATGGGAATATTTAGATGGTTTAAATTGAATAATTAATTATAGAATTAAGTAATTGAAAAAGTGATGTGATTTGTATGTTGATGGGTATTTATTAAGTAATTGTTTAATTAATTAATTTATCTTTTGAATAATAATTTTTATTGATGTTTACTGTAGGGAATTCATGAATGCTATGATATATGTTATATTAGTACTTGATTGAGAATGTGGTGTGGGACATGGACTGCCAATCCAAATTCCTATGGGTGTACTACACATGGTTTTCTAGATTTAATGATATGAATGAAAATATTCATATATTGGAAAAGTACCGATTCCCTAAACCCCTATGGGGTTGTAGATATTAACTAATGCTCCGAATATTCACAAGGGTGCAAGACCTGACGTTGTACACAAATTTATTGATCTAGGACCATGGTTCTAAATAGATGCTTATAAATTAAATATCAATACATAATTATTTTGAATTGGATACGGGGAAGTCATTATGTCTTTGGCATGGGAAAAATTGGTTATTGAGGTACTATTTTCCTTGATAACATGTGGGGTTTCGGTAGTTAAATAAAAATAAAAAAAAATAAATTTTTAAATTTTTCTTAAAAAAAGTTGATGTCGAAGCCTCAATTTATTATTTAAAGTAATGGCCTCTTGTCACGAGGTAGAGGAAGACCCATTACAAAGAATGAAGGCCCATGGCCAGGTCGCCATAATACAAGGATTGAATGCCAATTTTTTTCCCAAAGGACTCTTCGATGAACAGTGGTGATACAGTACCTGCACAACTACAGTACCAACACTACTACAGTGCTACTAGAGTACCTCGTTGTAGTACTACTACAGTAGCTCGAAAATTAGTCCCTACCCAAATTTTATCATGGGACTTCTAGACAACATTGTTGGTGGGCTAATACGATTTACGCACACCCTACATGGGATTCATAATCGGTACCATTATATTTTTTTGTTGCAAGATAGGTTAAAGGAAAAGGCCATATGTTATAATATCCATTGATGATGGGGAATTGTTTAGGGTACAAGATGTGGTTTAGAACATTCCTGGTTGTTTTCAGTGAATTTATATTTAGTCGAATTTTAGACACATTGACACATTTCCATAAAATATTTCCCTTTCCATTAAATATTATATTTCCATTTTGGTTATGTTATAAAATTAGTGTTTTTATGAATTTTTATACCTTATAAACTGTGTATTTATTCTTCTGGGTTTTTATTTGATAACATAGCATATAGTGTTTCCATGATCGACTTACCAAGCCCTCCCTGCTTGTTTGAAGACTCACATATATGGGGATTCATACTTGATGTAATGTGATGTACTGGCTCAGGGAACCATTGTGTGGCAACCTAGTCAGCACATCAAAATGTGGTATTGTAGACCATTTTTCATTATTCATCATTTCAAATACAATTTCAGTTAAGGTAGAATGTATTCATGTAAGAGTCTTATACTGTTAAAGAGATCATGCATTGGAGTTGACAACCCATGTATGGGGGAAACCCCAAAGTAATAAAGGTCATATGGTTGTTATTTTTGTTTTCCATTATAGTATAATATTATTTCACATTGGATGATGTAGATGTTGTGAGATTTGATTATTGTTTCTGAGATCTGTGTAGAATTGATATTTTCACAAAATGGAATGAGAGTTGAGCATAAATTTATCATACTCTTTATTCATAATTGTTGTGACATGCATCATTTTTAGATTCCACATGAAATTTCATTGGGGTAAGTTGTTGAACATGTACAATTTTCCATACTAGTGAATTTGAAATGAAAATGTTTGATAAATAGAAATTAAAAAATATATTAAAATGTTGTATGATGAGAAAAATTGGATGTCTATATCAGAAACATGAATTTGAAAAAGGTGGTTACCCTTGTTAATAAAAACATTGTAGTATGATGTTAATGCATACTGATAAATCCACAGTTTTAATCAGAAAGATTTATTTTGGGGAAAATAAATGTTGTGACCTATTTTGATATTAGCACCAACCTAAATAATATATGGTTGTGTAATGAGTTCAATGATTTATGTTTGGATTTGTAGTTTTATGCATCTAGGAAAATTATATCGAGGATCACTAGAGTGCATTAATGGGGATGATCGTATATTGATGGAACATGACGCACACTTTGTGATAGATGAGGAAGTTGGGGAGCAGTTCTGGGAGAACATTTCCTACTTAATGCAATTCATGAAAAGATACCTCGTATTGTTTTTGAAAAGAATGTCTCATATGACAACGAGGTTTTAGTTGTAGAACCAGCTGTCATATACTAGAGTGGTTGGACCTGAGGCAGGTGAATTATGGATCGAGTACTTCTAAAATGTACTTGACCACATGGAGACACCTTCTGAGAGGATTTGCTGACTAGCTTCTTACATGTTATGCAGTCAATAAAATCATTGTTGGGACATTTTGAAATTGATATGGTTAGCATGTGATTATCGATTAGAATAATATTTAAGAGAATTTAATTGTTCGATTCAATCTAAAGACTCATAGGGGGTAAATATCAAACGAATTCATGAGGATGACTCGAGGGAATATGTCTGTGTTGCACTATGCTAGAGGATTCCCAAATCTACAACTCTTTTCTCTAGCATTGGTAGGAAATGAGGATATTGCGGCCATGAGGAGTCATGATCGACACAAAATTATATTTAGGTATAATGTAACTATATTCTAGTAGAAGAAGATTATAGATGTGTTGAATCATGCTATCATCTCTGAGGGGAACCTGAAAGAAAATTCTAGTGGCAGAAAAGAAATTCCTACTAGAGAGTATGGTGGTACAACTTTCAAGAGATGGAAGAGATTTTATGAAAATGTCATCCATGGTTGTGCAAATATTTGAGCAAGGCATATGGTTTATTTACTCATGAACTAACCTAAGTGATTTTCTACTAGTGTAGAAGGTCCGGACACTATCATTCCCATTTGTTCTAACCACTAATAGAGTTTCAATCTTGATGAAATATGGAACTCTTATATTGGTTATTTAGGAACCATAGATATCCAATAGAAGATGGCGGAATTTGGTAGAATTAGGGTACATGTGGGGGGATATTATTCGCCATACAAGCATGGAAGATCAAGTTATATTGGCCAAGGTAGTAGATGTTGTGGACATACTGATTCTAGGAAAGAGAACCCATATAAATAGAATGGTGATACTCTAGAGAGACAAACAACATCATAAGGAAGATGGGTACAAAAGAAATATGTGGTATAACATACACTTATGGAGAGTGAGTTTAGTCCACCAATAACTAGATTTACTATTATAGTGGATTCTACCTTATATAGTACCTTATTTGATATTAGTAACATTTCTTCCCCCTTATCTACAAAACATCTTAATGGATTGAGCCTAGGGGTAGATTTATTAAGAGGAGTAACATTTATTGTTAAACCATTGGGAGAACATTTTTGAGACATAATCATGTACAATGTATGCTCAGTAGATATAGGGTAGTATCATTTTCAATGGGTACTCTATATTATGTATATTAGTTTCTTCTACGCAATTTTTGGTATGTACTAGCTAGTCTCATACCAAGACCACATTTTTTGTTATCCTAGGATAGTGATTTTTTCTCTTGAGGATAACAATTATATTTACCAATGGGATCTTGATATATAGGTAGTTAATGAAGTTCCAAATACCCAACAACAAGAGAGTTCATATCCCAAGCCACTATTGTTTCCCTATATGATGGGTGTGAGAAAAATTATCTCTTTCCACAAGTGGTGAAACTATTTCAACATGTACTTATTGAATAATTCTTATGAGTAATAAATGAGAGAGATGTGTAATTAACTATTGAGATCATTTTAGGGGCCAATAATATATCAATTCCCCCATACCGAATTGAACCTAATGATATTCAAGATATCATGACTCTACTAAAACATTTGGAGGATAAAGGGTTTATTCATCCTGGTATGTCCCCTTTGGGTTCACCAGTATTTTTTTGGATAGAATGCTGATGGGTGTTTACATTTGTGTGTTGGAATCTAGATGTTGATCAATGGAATTATAAATAACTGATATCCCATTTTACATATCAATGATCTATTTGATCAGTTGAAGGGATCTTCTGTGTTAATAATGATTGACTCGAGATTTGGGTATCATAAAAATATAGTTCACACCTCTAATATACCATGAACATCTTTCAGGTGTAGTTATTTCGGTTATGAGTTTTTTATATTGTGGTTTCTGTTCAAAAACACAACAATAGTTTTTATTTCCTAGATGAATAGTATGTTCCTTCCATATATGGAACAGTTTATAGTGGTGTTTTTGGAAGATATCGTGGTTTACTCCATGAATATTGACGGTCATGCCCAAATCATGTCATCACACTGAGTACAGTTGGAGACCATCAATTATAAACCAATCTATCATATTTCACTTTTTCTATTCAGTTGGTATAGTTCATGGAGAACTTCATCATAGAGGAAGGTTTGTCAGTGGATCTAGTTAGGGATCAGGAAATAGTTTCTTGTGAGGAGACCAAGAATGATTTCGATGTATAACGAAATTTGGTATTGGATTCTTATTACAGGAGATTCATCCATGACATTACCCATTTTTCAGTTCCCCTTCACGATTTAATAATAATGGATAAATTTTGAGTGGTGCAGGCATGAGAGGATGATTTCAAATATTTTATGATTCACATGATATCTGCAACAATATTGATCCAACTTGAATAAGGTGTCCAACTTGAATAAGGTGTGGAGTACATGGTGTATTGTGATACTTCAAGGATTTGACTCAGAGCTATATTGATGCAAATGGATAGAGTGGTGGCGTATGGGTCTCTGATGTTGATGCCTTATGAATGTAATAACCATACTCATGACCTCAATTTAAAAGTAGTGTTTTATGATTCTATGTATTGGAGACCTTTTTTCATGGGAGAAATGTTCTAATTTTTTAAAGATCACAAGAGCATGATTTATGTATTTTCACAGTGATATTTTAATCGTTGGCAATGGATATGGTAGAGTATAAGATGTCATTTGATTTTGAGCTACAATATATTCTCGTGAAAGGAAAAAGAGTTATTAATTCATTGTCTTGGAAAACACTAAATCATATGGTTTAAGAATCAACTATATAATGGATGATGATCACCATTAATGTTGTGATGCATATGGTGGTTTAGAAGATTGATGAACATATGAATTTTTTATCCCTTACAGGGGAGTCTATGATTCTGAGATAGATCAGGGATAGATGACAAGAGTTTCTGGATTTCGAAACCTTGAGGGAATTCCTTAATGGTGTGGAGACACCTTCATACTATTTGATAGTATAGGAAGATATAATGTATGTGAAAATAATGTTATGAACTTATGAGCATTCAAGAAGATCTCATGCATGAAATTAATTCCACAAATTGGGTGGTACATCCTGGTGTGACAAAATTTACCATGACCTATGAAAATAGTTTTGGTGCCCAGGTGTAGATAAATATATTTATGGGTTTGTAACACAATGATTCACATGTCAACAAGTGATAGAAGGGAATAAATGACCAAGAGGTTTTCGAAAGCCATATCCTTTTCCTACTGGATGTCAGAAGCTGTTATGAGGGAGTTTCTGGTCATTCTTCCAAATACGAATAGGAAGAATGATGCAATTTGGGTCATTGTTGATTGATTGATTGTGGTAGTGAATTTTTTCTTATATGGTATTTACTCACGACATAATGGTTGGGTTAATTTTAGGTTCATAATATTGTCCATCTTCATAGGGTTCCCCTAACTATAGATTCATTTCCAGATCTTCAATTAACATCACTCTTCTATAATGGATTACATGAGTTACTTGGTACACAATTTTTATTGATTATGAAATTCCTCCCACAAATATATGGAAAGTCAGAATGTACTACCCGTGTGCATGAAGATGTGCTATGGGAATGCGAGTTAGACATCTGTTGGTCTCAGTAGAAGCGCATTACTATAGTAGTGTTTTCCTATAATAACTATCATTAGAAAACTATACAAATGTAATGATATGTGGATCATTATTTAGGCAACGAAAATCATCACTATACTAGATATAAGAATGTGAGTTAGACATACTGGGACCGAGTCTCGTCTAAGAGACATCATAACAGGTAGAGTTGATTCACAAACATATGTTATGGCTCAGTTTAGGAAGAATTCATATATTGATAGATCATGATAAACCATAGTTTTTTTGAAATTGACATATATTCCTTTGTGTGTCACCTAGGAGGGGTCACCGTAGGATATATAAATAGAGAATGTTGGCACACCAATTTATTGGACCATTTGAGATCGTGGGGGGAATCAGATCAGTGGCATCCCAATTAGATCTTTTAGAGAAATATAGTGTAATTAATGTGGTCTTCCATGTGTCAAATCATTGAAAATATCACCCCTATCCTTCTCATGTGATCGATGTGGATGATTTTTAACATGATATGGATGCATCATTCAAGAAACGTTTGATACGTGTGTTCTATCACTGTGAGAATGTGTTTTGGGGAATGACTGTGATGATAGATTAGGTGTTCTTGCAACATGGATGTATAAAAGAGGAATCAAGCGAAATGGAAGAATACATTTGGGATCAATGGCCTGATCAATATAGATCAGAATCATAGAAATTCATAGAATTGCAGCTCGAGGATGATCAGTTATATGGAGGGGAGATTAAATGATCTTGACATTTTTCTGGAGTTATATCAGGAATGAATTCTTGTACTTTTTAGTTTTGTGTTAGTACCATTTATTGGAGTAATTACTTGAGGTTATCTTGGGTGGAGTTTTTAAAAATATTTTAGAAAATGGGATTATACATGGATAATGCATGGTAATAGTAAACTGTGAACCCATACCAACAAAGCATACAATCCAAAGCCGATGTGATTCACATGGTTGGTGAACGGTTTGACTAAATATGCACAAAAACCCAGGAAACCATGCTACCCCTGATAGAGAATGGATGCAAGGTTGGACAATGATTTATTAAACCATGTTCCCCTACCAAGAAAAACATGCGCAAAGTTTTATTCGATCCCAATATTTATTTTAAAATCCTACGAACTCCTGAGACACAATCATTTTAAACTATGATTTAAAACGATGATTTTGGTTGATTTCGTATATTTCAAGAGGGGTTAAAAAAATTTTCCTTTGTTATTTAAAATTCAATTCCGGAATAAATGATCTTCTCATCTATAGTATGTGGATATCTTCCAAATGAATATCTCGTTCAGACTTCCTTATTATCATTGTCTATTGGTAGAATTTATCCTCAGATTATACATATCTAATCCTATTTGGGGATATCTATATCATGTAATTTATATGTAGTTCTATATTAATATGATCATGTCATAATTGATCTAGATTTTCATTTTTAGATCCAAAATTCATATTTATGACATTGTGATGCTCTGAATTTTAGGATTTCTATTGAGAAAGTGTGCACCAATGAATCAGGGAAGGTGGTCTAAACATTAAATCGCATGGTAATGATTCATTATTTTATTACATATATGCTTGTTTTATATCTTCAAGTTCTATTTAAATTTTTTTCAAAGAATAATTTATTAATTTTTTATAATAATTAATTATGAAATCTGTAAATTTGTGAGATTTAGGAATTGTTGACTAAGATAGTTAATTGGGAATTAATAATGATATTTATTGATTTTTCTATTTGATAATTAATTTTGGAGAATAATTATGATATTATTTTTATGGTTTAACATGATTATTTTATTATAGAATTAATTAATGGAGGAATTGTTGTTAAATTAAATTTGATTGAATTGTGCTATTTAATTGTTAATTTAATTAATCAATATTTTGATTTATAATTTTAATGGAAACAAAATTTTGATATTCTCGAAATGTTGTGAAATATATGATATAATTTATTGACTAACAATAGGATGTGGGATAAAATTTAACACTCAAAATACCCATGGGGTTTACAGACATGGAATTCTAGACACAAAGATATTCCTGAAAATATTTTTTTATGGTACATGGATTTATAATCCAAATACCTATGGTTACTGAGACATGGACTGATGCTCCAAATATTAAAAAGGGTGATAGACATGATATTATATACCCATTTATTCACCTTTTACCATGGTTTCAATTTTCTGTTTATAAATTCAATATTTTGACCAAATGGTTGTGAATTTGATATGGGGAAATAATTTAGACTATATCATGGTACAAATTATGTATTGTGGTACGGGTGTCCTATGAAAGATGATTTTTTAAGAAGTTATGTAAATATAAATAAATAATGTTATAATTATTTTCATAATCATTATAATTATTTATTTATACAACTACTTACAATTGTTTTAAATGTATTTGTTTTAAACATTGTCAGTGATGGCCTATTGTGTTGTACTCAAACTGTACTCAGGATACATTATTGATACATGAATAGATTTTATTTTTGTTGGATAGGATATAGGAAAAGTACCTGGTTAAGATTGATTATTGATGATGGAACATGGATGTGATAATCGTACATGGTTCGACACCCTCTTTTGATTCATTTGTATCTTTACATCCAGTTTTGTTTTGAACACTTTGACACATACATTTCCAAATCATTTTTCCCTTCAGTTAGACATTGTATTTTCAGTTTTAGTTATCTTGTGAGCTTGGTATTTTTTGATTTTATATTCTTCCACATTTTTTTTATTTAGTTCCTATAGTGTTTTACTTAGATAAAAGTGTGATAGGATCACCATCATCGACTTACCAAACCCTAGTTTCTAGATGGAAGCATCTATCATAATGGGAGGTTATTTTGAGGTCATTTGACTGACTACATTGGGGGAACATTGTTTGGAACATTGTTTTGGACATCACATATATATTAATTGATTTTTTTCTTAGTACATTTCGTGTAAAAAATATGTCAAAAGTGAATCACAATTCTTCCTGTTGTGGTAGTCTTTTGTGAACATGAGAGATGTTATAATATTTTGATGGTAGTAGAACATAAAAATAATTTTGTGATATTAAAATTAAATAATTATAATAATATCATAAATAATATAAATATTTTATAAATCCATTATTATATCAATCCATGAAATGTGGTTATTGTAAATAAAATTAAATAGGTTTGTGCGGTGATAGTCCTCCATACACACAATGGAAAATTTTAATTCACATTTTTTAGAAGAGGCTATTTATATAAGTCATTTTGTTACCATAATAAAATATATGTGTATTGAAGCTATTGGTTTTGTAATAAAATAATTTTTAAATAATATTTTACTTATTATTATGGAAAATAAAATAAAAATTCTATTTCTAGAACGTCACCACTTCTTTGGGTGACTTCATTAGTTATAGCACATAATCATTTATCTTATATATTTAAAATGAAATATGTATTCTATAATTAGGGTAGTAAATTAGGTATCTGATTTGTGTTTTAAATGGATGATCCTAGTGGTTATTTATTTGAGAAGAGGTGTGGGGAGTTTTGTCCCTTTATAAGTGAGGGAGAAGAGAAACGAGGATGTTTTTAAATGAACAAATAGCCCAAAAAAATATTTTGTATGAAATCCCCCAAAAATATCCTCATATGAAATTTTAATTGATATTAACAAAATATGAAAGTATAACAGATGATATGCATGTTCATACCTCATTTTAAGTAATATTTCCTTAGTTTAACCGTACGAATTTTTTTTTTAATGCTTACAATGAAAATTAAATTTTTCTACTTTAACTATTCATAATGGTAAATAATTATAGTGAACATATTATGTATTATAAAATATTATTATTCCACATTATGGAATAATTTATTCTGTTTCAAATTAACAAATTGATATAATCCAATTTAAAATTATAACTGTAATGAAAAAGAAAAAGTAGGTGTAACGCCCCGACCCCAGTTACTCAGATTCGGTGCATTATTACATAACATTGGCATGATCACAAAAAATCAAGTCTCAAAAGACCGATTAGTTTAGTAACCTTGGAAACACTAGATACATTCATAAAAGTTACATTACATAATAAAGTGATATACTACAATAACATGGTCTCCATAGACCACACTCATATCCCCTTCTGACTATACATGTAGGTTATTCATAAAATACTTCTTCACATCCTGGGAAAATTAAAACATTGAAAGGGGTGAGCTCAGATGCTCAGTAAGGATAATAATATAGCAGAAGCTTTCAAAAATAAACATAAACATCAACGGAAATATATAACTCAAAAAAAGCCTTTTAAACATGAACTTCAGCATAATATGGAAAAATAAAATGAAGTAATTCCATTTACCTATTCACATGGATATTCTACTGGTCGAATAATCACATGCAATATCAATAACCACTTTCATAATGATGGAATGCATAATGGCAGACTATCATAACCACGTAGCCATGGCCCCGTGCCAAGACTACAAATAAGATTTTGTCAAGGACTTGTGCCAAGACACTAGTTTGTCTCATGAGATCTTCCGATGCATCGAGGAGCTATTGTAGGCTACACCCGTCACTTATTAAGTCCAATGCCTTCCTCATATGAACATGTTTAAACATATCATAATCCATAACATAATCGTATCACATAAAACAAGCAAAAATGAAACATAAAATTTCCACATTTCAATCACAAGATATAAATATATAACATTGATTTAAAAAAAATACTTCCAAAACCATTTTCAATACAAAAATTAAAGAAAATTAAAACAGTGTAATTATTTTTCATTTAAAAAAAGTTATGGCTTGTAGAGGAAGCCGAAACCCAAATAATGGTCACGGCGGAGGAGAAGTCATTGTCGCCACATACGTATGACATAAAAACATTCCCTTTTGTCATTTAGTAAAATTATTCATATAAAAAAATTCCTTTTGAATAAATGTAATATTCAAAGGGGTTTATACACCGTATAAAAGAAAGTTGTGTATGAAACAAAATATGCCTCAATGAAAGGAGATTGAGACGAAGTCCCTTACAAAGAACATTTTTTAAATAAAATAGATATATTTTGTGTATTCACAGTAATTACACATAAATAAAGTACAAATACAAGATAGGACATAATATTATCATGACATAATTTGAAAGTAGGAGATTAACCCAAAGAATGGAAATTAGGTTAAGAAGTTCCCTTACCTCGTGTCTGACTTGACTCGATCGTTATTTAATCTCCTGAATAATAAACTAAAGTTAATTTATATTTTATTAAGAACCTTTTTAATGTTCATTATTCCTTTTATATAACTTATTACCATGTTATGAACATTATGTAATTATTTAAGTTAATAACGGTCATTTTGTCGATCTTTGGTACTTTAGTCAAAATTTAACTTCTTATAATTACAAGTTGTTTATGTGGTAGAATATCCATTATCTACAGAATTATATTAATGATTTTGATATCATATATATCATATATATCCTGTATATACATTTATTTATAATATTACATAACATTTAGAGGTATAAAATTAAATGCACTGTTCATGGAGGCGGTAAGCCGTACGTACGCATGAACGCTACTTTCATTTCTATTTCATATTTAATGGAATGAAATTATAATTATATAAAGGTATAATATAATTACATTATAATATAATGTATAATACCATTTACTCCATCCTTTATACATCCCACATATGGAATTAATGATTCAAATCACTTTGAGGGGGTGGTAGTCCACACTTCCTAAAATGAAATTATCGCGTTTACCCATAATGGAAATCATAATGGTATGCCATAAATGAGAAATAAAAAATCATAACGAAAACATAAAAATAATATATATATCATATATTAAAATAGTGTAATCATATTGGCCACCATGAGATGTGTTAAAAGACGATTTAAAAATCATCGTTTCGTGAGGCAGAAATTCGCCACCCACAGAAACAGTATGTTCTTTAACCATTAGACAAAGGTGTGTGTATGTGTAAATAAAATACATATCATAAAAAAATCCTAGTATATATTAGATACTGGTTTAGTTACAAAGTAAAGGAATAAAATGATTTTAGGGGGTTGGTGAAGCTAAATAAAACAAAAGAACCCAAGTGAATTCATTTCCTTTAAAATCGAGCAACTCTTTTTGATTTGAGCCAAAGGCTTCCTTGAGAAGACTTATGACCAAAGTGAGGATTCTAGGAGTAATATAGGGAATTTAGGAGAGTATTTGGGTAGAGTTTGGCCGGGACAAATGGATTGGAAGGTGTGAATAAGGTGGTAGTGGTGGAAGCCATTTATAAGAGGAGAGGAGGGGCACTCTTAGAATGTCATGAAATATTACATTATTATAAAGTGATTTTCGGATTTCAAAGGACCCAAATTTATATATAATGATTCTTAAGTGATAATGGTTTTAAATATACTCATATAATTGGTTTTTGACATGTTTATGCCTTATATTTTACAATATCTTTTCATTTTATTTAAATCGTTAATTAATGAGGTAATCGTTGCATCATCATGGTGTCATACAAAATGAATTTATTTAATGTCTAAAAATTATATAAAAAATTATCATGATGTAGGAAATCTTTTTATATTTCCAATGAATATTTATAGTTGAAAATTTAACATAAACAACCCCATTTAATAATTGTTTTAGTAAAACAACACATGTTTGTGATAATTTTATTTTTACTTTAAAAAAAAGTTATTAATTTAATTTTCTTACCCAAGTGGCTCCATGGGGTCCCCAAGTTGACCCATGGATTTTAGTGGTCGTCCATGACTCATCCAATAAGGGTAGGACAAGTGTATGGGTATTTGCATATTTTTATAAAATCATTTTTACCTTAAATTTCACTAATTACCTTTAATCGCGATTAATTAAACTTAAAAGTTTCTATTCACCAAAAAATCATTTTAATCCCATTGAACCACATTTAAATTCCTAAGGACAACCATGTATGATAGATTTTGGAAAATCAAATCACAGAAGTGGCAATGTTTCATTTAAACGAAAAATAAATTTTTTAACTACTACTTAGTGGTTTCACTATTCATCAAAAATTGATGTTTTTCAGAACAATGCCAAAATTCCTTCCTAAGAAATAATTGATATTCCGGATTCAAAAATGATGTCTATTTAAAAAAATTACAAACATATATGTTGCATTAATTATTTTTATAATTAATTCCCGCTGTCACAACAAATAGCGTGTTTTTATGAAACAATATATATCAAAAGATTGACAATTGTTTATGTCTAATTTCAAAGTAAAATTAATTCTAATCACCACCATTGGATAAAATGGTAAAAATATGTTCTAATTATACTTTAAAACCACTCAATAGTATAATTTATCACTATAAATTATTTTTATTAAAAAAGTTGTTTTTAAGTATTTTTCACTATTCATAAAAAATTGGAAGTTCTCAGAAAATTACAAACAATTCAACTTTATCCTAATTTCGATATTCCTAATACAAAAATGAAGTCCATTTTGAAATATAAAATTTATTTAATTCAAAAAAATGGGTATTACTATTCATAACTGCTACTTTGATTGGTCGCGGTGTGTTAGAATCTCGAACTGGCGTACAATTCAAGCTATTGCATTATAGAAAGAGAAGCGTATCGTGGAAGCTCAGGGTGTTACATTCTCCCCTCCTTCAATAAGTTGCGTCCTCACAATTTGAAATTTTTCTTAGAAAATAAAAGATGAAAATAGATAATACCTTTATGGAAAACCCACATCGAAAATAAGGTTAATAGAAATATATCTTTAAAAGAATGAAAGAGAAGTACTAAGGACACCCGAGATAGCCCATACTAGGATTATATGAAAATATAGATATGGAGGAAAAAAACCCATCAAGGTCTGATGGAGGGTTGTTGTAAATAGGATTAGGAGAAAGTTAACTACAAGAAAATCACAAACTTGTGATTTGTTAAATGGTCATTGATTTCCCAATTGGAAAAGTTAACAGAAAACATTTCTGTTTTATATTACCTTTCATAAAGATAAGGAATTTATTTAGGAGATTTACTAAGAATGTAAGGAAATATATTTACATGTCATAAATTTTTTCCACAAACTCATCTTTCACTCCAAAAGGTAATAGAACTCAAAAATATTCTTTTTATCATAATTGTATAAGGTTCCAAATATTAACTCATTCCATTTAGATTAGGAGAACTATTCTGTAATAACCATGGACTTCCTATAAGTTAGTTGTAGGTAATAAAGGCATGTCGCACTATGGTTGTGGGTTCGATTCCTGCAGCTTTGTCCGACGCGATGGTTTATCCAACGACTTGCAGGTTGTCCTTTTCCTAAAACTATAGTATTATAATATACCAAAAATAATCATCATAAATGTTTTAACCATAAATAATACTATCCAATGGTCAACTTAATCCATTCCAACCTTTATAGTTATCCAAAATACCAATGTCAAGACTTTCTCTAAAAGGTCTCTAAATTCCAAAAATCAATTGTATCATCAGATTCCTCAAACAAAGTAAAGTTTCTCTTATTGTCACATACTAAAAATATTATTACCTTCATCATTTTAAAACCTTAATGAAATCAAAAAGTACTGCAGTATAATATTTATATATCTCACATTATTCGTATAACCAGAATATAATCCATGAGTCCAAAAGTACCAATACATTAATTATTCCACTTCAACTATAGAAACAGCATAAGATTGACCTTGATCCCATGGCTTTTTCAAAGGTAAGTTTCCCTGACTCTTAGGACATTCATTTGAATAATGCCCAATTTCCCTACAATTGTAGCATTCATCATTGATATCCTCTTTCTTTCCATTGCAATCATGATCCTGGTGACCTTTTTCTCCACATTTATAACAAACTCCCATTCCTTTTAGGAAAGTACTGGGGTGATTATTCCCACAATAATCACATAATTGATATCCTTCTTTCTCTTTTTCCCTTTATTTGTCTCTTGTTCCACTGTTCTCTTCTTCTCTTTCTTTACATTATCGTCATAAGACTAAGAGAATTCCTTTTCTGTCTTGATAGCACATGAGACGATATCTTCATATGTTGAGAAAGATTGTGATACTAAATCTCGACGGAGAAATGGTTTTAACCCATCAAAGAAACGATCAATATTAATTCTTGGGTTACATATATAATCTGCAGTATATGTCACTAACCTTGTAAATTTGGCCTCATACTTTGTGACATTCTCATTCTCCTTCTGCCTTTGACTCAAAAAGTTCCTTTCCATATCTGCTCGATGGTCATGTGGAAAGTAGTTTTCTAAGAAAATTTCCTTACACTCCCTCCATTCTATACGTGATACTTCTTCATCTTTTTTTTTGAATCAGCTACCACCATTGATCGACATCTCCAGTGAGGCGGTAAACTGCCATGACAACCTTCTCCCATTCGCTACTCACCAAGGAGTGAAATATTTTGTCTAAGGAGTTTATCCATTTCTCAGCTAATAATGGATTTGTATCCCCATTAAATATTGTTGGTTGTTTCCTCATTAAGCAGTCTAATGTTGATCCTCCACATTGCGGATTAGGGTGCTCCATACGAGTAAGGTTATTATTCATAACCTGATTGATTTTACCCAGTATGGTGATAAGCTGATCAGCACCAGTTGTATCACCAACTCCATTATAATTATCTTTAGTAGGAGGGCAATCCCTACATGGAGTGCGTTCATTGATATGGTTTCCATTCCTTCTACTAGGCACCATTTCAAAATAATGTCAAAAACTAGATTAGTTTATGAATTGAAATACATAATAACAAACTTGAAAAACACTTAACATAAATTGAACTATTTATGGATATAATCCATTCTCATAAAAATTTTTTCTTTGCGGAAGTATATACTCATAAACTCTTCATAATAGTTTGTAAAGAAAATGAGAATTATCCTAAGCATATCCCTCGGGTGTGTCGTAACCAATAGTACAGCAAGGCCCGTTGTCGTGCACCAGTTCCCGTTCGAGTCTAGCTCGAAGAGGTGTTTATGGGTTTTACCCCGAGGTACATCTGTGCCAGAGCCGCCTCTACCTGGTCGTATCCATACAAGGATGTATTTCTCAGAAAACTCACAAAAATCTATATAATACCAAAATTCTAGAAGTTATTCTATACTATTCCTCAAGGTCTATCTTAGGGCTATGTTCTCTAATCAGAGTTTATCCAAATCTAGCATCCAAGGTTAGTACTAAACTGCCTCTGATACCAAATGTAACGCCCCGACACCAGTTACCCAGAGTTGATGCATTATTACGTAACATTGGCATGATCACAAAAGATCAAGTCTTGAAAGACCGATTAGTTTAGTAGTCTTGGAAACAATAGATACATTCATAAAAGTTACATTACATAATAAAGTGAAAAACTAAAATAAAATGGTCTCCATAGACCACACTCATATCCCCTTTTGACTATCCCTGTAGGTCATTCATAAAATACTTCTTCACATCCTGGAAAAATTAAAACATTGAAAGGGGTGAGCTCAGATTCTCAGTAAGGATAACAATATTACAGATGCTTTCATAAATAAACATAAACATTTAAAAAAAATGTTTAACTAAAAAAAGACCATTAAACATGAAATTCAGAATAATATGGCAAAATAAAATGAAGTAATTCCATTTACTTATTAACATGGATATTCTACTGGTTGAATAATCACATGCAATATCAATAAACACTTTCATAATAATGGAATTCATAATTCCATACCATCATAACCACGTAGCCAAGGCCTCGTCCCAAGACTACAAATATGATTTTGTTAAGGCCTCGTACCAAGACACTAGTTTGTCTCATGAGACCTAATGATTCATCGAGGAGCTACAGCGGGCTCCACCTGTCACATATTAAGTCCAATTCATTCCTCATATGAACAGGTTTAAACATATCATAATCCATAACATAATCGTATCACATAAAACATGCATAATGGAAACATAATATTTCCAAATTTCAATCATAAGATTTCAATAGAAAACATTTATTTAAAAAAACACTTCCAAAACCATTTTCAATTCAAAAATTAAAGAAAATTAAAAATTTGTAATTATTTTTTATTTAAAAAAAGTTTTGGCTTATAGAGGATGCTGAAACCCAAATAATGGTCACAGCGGTAGAGAAGTCATTGTCTCCGCATACGTACGACCAAAAAAACATTCCCTTTTTTCATTTAGTAAAACACTTCGTATAAAAAAATTCCTTTTTAATAAACGTAAATGTCAAAGGGGTTTATACTCCCTATAAAAGAAAGTTGTGTATAAAAAAAATATGCCTCAATGAAAGGAGATTGAGACAAAGTCCCTTACAAAGAACATTTTTAAATAAAATAGATCTATTATGTGTATTCACTATAAGTACACATCAAAATGTACAAATACAATATTGGACATAACAATATCATGACATAATTTGAAAGTAGGAGATTAACCCAAAGAATGGAAATTGGGTTAAGAAGTTCCCTTACCTCGTGTCTGACTTGACTCGATCGTTCTTTAATCTCCTGAATAATAAACTAGAGTTAATTTCAATTTGATTAAGAACATTTTTCATGTACATTATTCCTTTTATATCACTTATTACCATGTTATGAACATTATGTAATAATTTAAGTTAATAACGGTCATTTTTTCGATCATTGGTACTCGAGTCAAAATTAAACTTCTTATAATTACAAGTTGTTTATGTGGTAGAATATCCATTATATATAGAATAATATTCTTGATTTAGATATCATATATATCATATATATCCATTATATACATTCATTTATAATATTACATAACATTTAGAGGTAATAAATTAAATGCACCGTTCACGGAGACGGTAAGTCGTACGTACGCATGAACGCTACTTTCATTTCTATTTCATATTTAATGGAATGAAATTATAATTATATAAAGGTATAATATAATTCCATTATAATATAATGTATAATACCATTTACTACATCCATTATACATCCCATATATGGTATTAACGATTCAAATCACTTTGAGTGGGCGGTAGTCCGCACTTCCTAAAATGAAATTATCGCGTTTACCCATAATGGAAATCATAAAGGTATGACATAAATGAGAAATGAAGAAGAATAAGGAAAACATAAACATAATATATATATCATATATGAAAATATTGTCATCATAATGTCCACCATGAGAGGTGTTAAAAAAAGATTGAACAATCATCATTTTGTGAGGCAGTAATTCGCCACCCACAGAAACAGTATGTTCTTTAACCATTAGACGAAGGTGTGTACGTGTAAATAAAATCCTTATAATAAAAACATCCTAGTATATTGTAGATAATTTTGTTGTCACAAAAGAAAGGAATAAAAAAGAGTTTAGGTGGTTGGTGAATCAAAATAAAACAAAAGAACCCAAGTGAAGTCATTACATTTAAAATCGGGTAACTCTTTTTGATTTGAGCCAAAGGCTTCCTTGGAAAGACTTCTGACCAAATTGAGGCTTCTAGGAGTACTATAGGGATGTTGGGAGAGTATGTGTGCAGAGTTTGGCCGAGCCAAATGTCTCGGAAGGTGTGAATAAGGTGGTAGTGGTGGGGGCCTTTTATAAGAGGAGAGGAGGGGCACTCTTGGAATGTCATGAAATGTTACATTATTATGACGTGATTTTCGGATTTAAAAGTTCCCAAAATTATATATTTCCAGGATAAAGTGATAATTGTTCGAAATATTCTCATCCAATAGGTTTTTACAATTTTATGTCTTAGAGTTTACATTATCTTCTCATTTTATTTAAATCATTAATTAATGAGGTAATCGCTACATCATCATGGTGTCATAAAACAATTAATTTATTTAACGTCTAAAAATTATTAAAAAGATATCATTATGTAGGAAATCTTTTAATCTTTCCAATGAATATTTATAGTCTGATTTTAAACTTATATAGCCACATATAATAATTGTTTTTGTAAAACAAAACATATTTGTGACAATTTTATTTTTACTTTAAATAAAATGTTATTAATGTCATTTTCTTACCCAAGTGGCTCCATGGGGTCCCCAAGTTGACCCATGGATTTTATTGGTCTAAAATAACTCATACAATAAGGGTAGGATATATTTAAGTGTATTTTCAAAAAAAAATTATATCATTTTTACCTTAAATTTCACTAATAACCTTTAATCGCGATTAATTAAACTTAAAAGATACTATTCACCAAAATGATTTTAATCCCATTGAACAACATTTTACTTCCTAATGAAAACCATGTATGTATGATTTTTGAAAATCAAATCACAGAAGTGGTAATGTATCATTTAAAAAAAATTCAATTTTTTAACTAGCACTTAGTGGTTTCACTATTCATCAAAAATTGATGTTTTGCAGAACAATTCCAAAATTTTACCCCAAGCTATAATTGATATTCCTAATTCAAAAATGATGCCTATTTTAAAAAATTACAAACATATATTTTTCATTAATTAATTTTATAATTAATTCCCACTGTCATAACAAATAGTGTGTTTTTAAGAAACAATATATATCAAAAGATTGACAATTGTTTATGTCCAATTTCAAAGTGAAATTAATTATAATGACCACTATTGGATAAAATGGTAAAAATATGTTCTAATTATAAATTAAAACCTCTCAGAAGTATAATATATCACTATAAATTTTTTTTATTAAAAAATTTGTTTTTAAGTATTTTTCACTATTCATAAAAAATTCGATGTTCTCAAAAAATTACAAAAAAATCAACTTAGGATAATTTCGATATTCCGAATACAAAAATGAAGTCCAATTTGAAATATAAAATTTATATAATTTAAAAAATTGGGTATTACTATTCATAACTGCTAATTTGATTGGTCGCGATGTGTTAGAATCTTGAACTTGCGTACAATGCAAGCCATTACATTATTGAAAGAGAATCGTATCGTGGAAGCTCGGGGTGTTACAGTAGATGTCCAATGAGAAAATTATGATATGTATTGAATGTGAGTACATTCTAATTAAAAATAAAATTATCCAAATGGACAAAATTAGTAAAATTTTACACTTTTGTTCTAATTTTACATTATAATAAATTTAATATTTTATTTTGAATATTATATAACTTAAAAGAAAATAAACATTCAATTAAAAATCATTATTCTTCACAATTAATCAGAAAATGATAACTTTTAACGAAATCCCAAAATGTTACCCTATAAACATTTTAATATGATTATTTCAATAAATTATTTAATTTTATAAAATATATTATCTATGTCTTAAAAAATTTATTATATCATAACATTTCAATATGTAATTAAATGGTTTTATTTTAAAAAATATATATTTTTTAAAAAAATTATATTCACGAACAAATAAATATTATTTTAATTTATAATCCATATATTACCAAAGAATTATTATAACATATATATTTATTTATCATTATTTATTTATTTTTATTCAAACCATTCATTGGATTGGTTATGTTATAATTTTCATGTTAATATAATAATTTAGGAGAGTATTGTGTTTCATTTAAATCTAGTTATGTGTGCATCACAATATTTAAAAGTGTTTGAATATTAATTAAATGAAAAATAATAATAAATCCATGATTTGTTACATTATTCCCTCATACCTAAAATTTATCATTGAAATTTCACATATATTGTCTTCCAAATTGATGAGGGTAGTTATTCTTCAAAACATCTTCTTGTTTGCATGTCACATAAACCATTTTCTTATTTCTGTAATGTACCAATACTAGTCGACTTATCTGATTACTCAATACATCATCTCAAGTGTCAATAATCTATATGGGTTATTCATATTATGATAGATACTATTCCAATTCTATTTAATCATAGGTAATAACGTGCATTGGGCCCAACATGGACCTCCTTAATAGATACATATAGAAAAAAAATTTCATTTTGAGGGACGTGGTGGCGTAATCAAACGGTAAGAAACAAATTCATTTATTTAAATAATTTCAAAATTTTGGATATACCTAGGTCTTATCTTCCCCTTCATGAATAAACTTCTGATACCATTCCATATGGAAAATTTCAATAAATCATGATCCCACTTCAAATTCAAAAACCTACCTCTGATTGTCACGAGAAACCTAATTCCTACCATTATTTGTTTTAAGGTTTTCATAACTACTATTTTATTGACTTCTTCCTCTTATAAATTTTCTAGTCCAAAAAGTTTCCTATTATGAACATTATCCTATAAATTATGTGTACAGAATCACATTCCATATATTTTTTCAAATTTATTTATTTAAATACTTGAATACAAACTATTGTTATTTGAAAATAATTCCAATGGTATATAATGATCCCACATATCTGTAAAATCTATTTCTCACCAGCTCGGAATGTCATCCATTATTTGAATTTTCCTTTTGATCTATTCACCAATTTGGAGACGGTAGGATGTAATCAAATGAATCTATATTTCCAGATCCTTTTAATGAGACTTCATTATTTTTTATGTAAAATGGGGATCAAATTTATAAATAATAAAAATATGTTATCTGTGATGGTTAAAAAATAATTAATATATATCCTCATATGGTGATCATGTGGTGAATCATATATTATAGTGGGGAAATGAAAATTTTTGGCCAGGCAGCCAATATTAGCCCATATTACATAATTAGTTTTAAGATTCTTTGGGAATATTGTAAAAAAAATCCATTTTATTTTCAGTACATTTCCAAAGTGGATTAGGGGGAAAATTCATGAATCTGCTAAGATATTATACTTAAATATTTACCAATTAAAAATCATTAATTTGGATATATAGACCAAAATTTCCCACATCATTTTATCCCTTAAAACATGTTCCCTCAATTCCCTATAAGTCTTGGATCTAACATGGTGTATATATAAATATGACCATTGAGAATCATCAAATAATTTCACTTATTTATTTTGTATAAATAGAATCTATATTTACTTTACAAATATTATGATTCCATCCACCCACAAAAAATTCATTCACATCCTTCAAATCATTAATTTTCTCTATGAAATTATCATTTTCATATTGAGAAATTTTTATCTATTAAATGAAATATTTTTTTTAATATATAAAATTGTTAGTCATATATCAACTTTATTAATAATTACCACAACCCTCTTCATTTGATCCATGAAAATAGGATCCCTCCCATTCCTTATTTGGTTCATAACTCCTAGATATTTCCTAATCAATTATTCATATACCTTATATTTTCCATCAGTGGTGGTGTATTGATCAATCATAATACTTGAGTAGCTCAAACCATAATAATTTATTCATGTTGAAAACATTTTGGGTAGATTTTTAGTTTACACTTTTATGGTATGTGTATATATCAGATAATTCAACATATATTTAATTTATCAAAATTTTCAACTAAAAAATTATACCTATTAGCTAATGATGATGGGTTAAATAGTTATATTTATTATCCTTCAAATACCTATGTATATATGTAATAAAATTATCATTTTTATGAAGGAAACACTATAATTATTTTTTTGATGAACCTCTATATATGATAACCCCATAATTTTCCAATGGTTAATTAAAAATGAGATAATTCACCAATATCAACTTTAGTTAATTAAATATTATTCTCATTATTTTTTCTAAACAACCATAACCAATTTTTTTGATTGATTGGTTAATTGGTTTTTAAATTTGGAAAAGTTTTGAATGAAAATGTAATACTAACATTCATAACCATTTAATCTATGTATCTCATTAATTTTCATTTTTATGGTCTATTCTCCAAATAAATTTTTCATAAATGGATAAACTTAGATGGCCTCAATGGAGACTGAATATCTAGAAAAATTAACTTTTTAAAGAAAAAAATAATAGGTAAAATATTATAAAATATCTTATTTCATTTTTCTGAAAAAAAAAAGATCCCTAGGTGAAAATTATAGTACTCGTATATTTTACAATACACTATGTCATCATTAGGGAAAATCATAAAAAACATTATGATAGTACTATAATAGAACATTCATGAGATGAGAAATTATATATGGTGGATTAGTCAATTGAAATAGAATTATTGTAAACTCATAATGTTCACCCCTCATTCAGAATGATATATTTATAAATACTTCCATATTTACTCGAAATTTACAACACCAATATTGATGGTCAATATTTAATAATTATTATGATACATGATTGTAATAAAATAAATCATCAATTCAAGGAAGAAAATACATTATTTGTATCTTAATGGAAATATTTTCTCTATAGTTAATGTACATCATCATGGATCCATATTTATTTATAAATAATTAAACTGGGGAACCTCAAGGTAAATAATGGGTTATTTAAATCCCTTATCAAACAATTCCACTAGTTGTTTCTTCAACTCCACAAACTCTAAGGAGGTCATTCTATAGGGGTTACTGTGTATTAGTCTTACATCAATGATTTAATTGACGTAAAACTTGACATTATTTTCTTAGGAATGATCAGGTAATTCCATTGGGAATACTTCAATGTATTCCTCTACTATTAGTGTATCCTTTATTTTAATCTCACCTTCTACATCCATTATTTTTTTTCATATTCTTCCCCATTAATCTCCTTCAGATGTAGCTACATTTGCTGGATTTGAACATTAATCTGGTGGCGAAGTCTCCACTCTATTGATAATGAATTTCATATCACTATCATGAATTTTAATTTTGTTCCCCTATTAGTAAATATTTTTCATCATATTTTGTAATCCAATCTATACCATGGATTATATCAAACTAATCCAGTGGTTGAACCATAAACGTCAAAAAAGATTGAATCATTGTGTTTATAATGGTGAATTTTAACACATCCTTGATCTAGTTAGGCTTCATTTATGAGTTTTGGATGAAACATATATGGATAATTTAAAGGGATATTTTGAATTTTTATATAATACAATGTTTACATAAAAGTGATTAAGTATCCAAAATCCAATAATGAAATGTCTAATGTTGTGGATATGATTAATATACCATCCTCCACGTCATTTGGTAAATCCATATCCACTATAGTTATCCATTGTCATTGCGCATATCACATAATAATATTCTATGATGTATTCCCTTAATTCTGGTGAAATTCATTTTCATTGCTCCCCATATCCATGTAGATGAAAAAATAAATAAAATTTGATTACATAATCCATGTTCATTATTTATCATCAAGAACCATATCTTGAAACATATAACAATATATAAACACCATAAATAAATTCATAGTGGGATCAATTCCAATGATTTCAAAAGGAGGAAATTTTTTCATTATCCAATTCAACTTTGACACATTCCCCGTTTCATAGGGTTCAGATTACCTATTCATCTATAGATTTCCATTTAATATTTATGATGAGTAAAATTAATTTTCTTTTTGGATAGTGTAAAAAATTATTTAATCGAATAAAACAATATATTTATAGTCCAAAACCCATTATAAATCATAGATGAAGAACCAAAAATAAATGGTAATTCATACACTCTATGTTCCATATGTAAACTGTGGAATGCCTTTAAAACCTTTTAATGGTATCCATATAATCTAAAACAAATTCTGAATTTTTTTTAAATTTCTTATGAGGAACATTATCTTCATCTCTATTTATTTTCCATTCCGGAAGTATCTTCCGAATAATATCCCATTAATATATAATCATATTATGTGTTCTATTTCTTCTTCAAACATAATACCCTAAATCAATGAAAACCATCTAACAACAACATCATTTAAGAAACATGTATGACATGTTTCATTTTACTTTTTTGTCTCTTTCCAAATCCCTATAAATTTTCACTACATACTTAATACCTTTTTAGGAAACCATTGAATTAATAATTTACCAAAATGATGGGGAAATGTATCAAATGTATTGATCTATTATGTAATAATCACATTGTCGATCATGCTTCACCATAAGGGAAATGTTATATACCATACCATAATTATGATTACATAATATATAAATTATTTTCCTCCTATGAAATAAAGATTTATTTTCTTCCTCAGCCTATAAATATATACATTATCCAAATGTTTTGATAACCATCTTCTTCTGAGTTTATGTTTCTAATTAATTGAATGTACTCGATTAGGTCATAAATTAATAAATTCAAAATTATAATTTATAATGTTCAAATCATGTGAATAAACTAACATAAATTAAATATTAGTCATTTAGTAATATTAGAAGATTAATAATAGTTTCCTCGTGTTTATCTATATTTTAATATCCTTCATAATATAAGGTAATGAAATTTTCAATTATCCAAAAAATATCCCCCAATTATATTTTAATCAGGTGTGTTGTAAGAATCTTGATAATGCCCTATATGATGATCAGGTAAATCACAATTCACTATTTTTGAAGTTATTACATATATTTAGATTTGTTTTTAGAACCACATGAACATGTAGCATCTACATTGGGATACATTTCTAGGTAAACCCAAACAATATCCTCTTACGAAAAAAATATATGATGTTCGTCGATGCATATCCTCAATGTCTATCATTTGTTTATGTTCCATAATCATTTTTTTCATATGTCTTGATCAACATGTTTCAATTAAACCTCTTATAACAACAACTGTAACAACATCGACTCTGTAAACCTAGAACCAATTCCTAGGTTGTTATATTGGCTTAAATAAAAGGGTTAAAAATTTAAATAGACAAAAAAATTTATAAGTTTTAAATTAACAAATAGAATCCAGATATATATAATAAATTTTAAATAGAGAATAAAATATAATAATAGATATAATAATATTTATTGGTACCCTGAAATTTTAATCAATGATTTCTTCTATATATCAGTGAAAAAATTTATCAAAATAAGGGTGAATTCAAATTAATTTAAGGGTTTGGTACATGCTAAAATATCATAAATAAATAAATAATAATCAAAATGTTATGGTATATAACTGAACACACATTATATTTTATTAGTAACATGGATATAATAATTTGATATGGATAAATAAATATATAATGGTAAATAAATAAACTCACAGGTCGTTATTAAATAATTTGAGAATATAATTAATTCATATATAATTCAACTGTGAGAATATCATGGATAACAATATTAATTAATTTATCAGTGTAGTAAATTGTTAATTTTTAAAAAACATACTATTTGTAATTATGGTAACTCTAAATTCATGTCCATTAACAAGGTTGTTCAAAATTAATGGTATAATTCTATTTAATTTTTATAATTGGCTTTTCTAATCAGACCTATCTATGCATTGAGGACAAATACTATTTAGGGATCCACATATCATTGAATTTTCAAAACATTCACATATATCAATTAAATAATTAATTTATGAATAATTATCGTTATAATTAAATAATCTTTTTATTAAATAATAATGATTTATCAATATTTTCAATGTTATTAAAATAAATTTAAATGTAATAACCATATATAATAATGGTATACAATTTAAGAAATATTCATATTCATGCCAAAATGATTATGAGTAATCATGAATTGAATCATTAACAATGATGAATTAATATTTATTCATGTTTAATACAACCTGAATTGAAAGATACATTGAATCAGTTTGAATATGTTCATATTAAAAAACTGTTTCAAATATATTAAAATTGAGACTAATTTTCATTAAAATGATCATAACATTGAGGTGAGAATTAATCAATGAACACATTATTTATATAAAATTTGTATCCAAATAGAATTAGTATAAATAAATCATAATATAATAATAATTCACTATACACATAATCATATAATATTTGTGTTAATTGTAGAAGTAATATATCCAAATTATTAGAAATTATGATATGAAATTCCTTACCACTAGGTAAAAATCCAACTAGATCCCCTTAGTTAAAATAAATTAATTAAAAGAAAAATTAACATGAAGTTTTAATTATTAATGATGTTACATCTAAAAGGTTATGTATGTGAACCATGTATAAGAAATCAGACCCATGATAATAGAATATTCCTCAGTTAAGGAAAATTTAGATGATATCCCTTACCTCATGATTTAATTTATTTGAACATGACTTACACACATATTTAATAATGTAAATTTTTAAAAAAATTATTAATTAATGATAATTATAAATATCATATCATATATGTTCTTCTTATTACATTTTTACTACCTATTTGTTAATAATATTTGTTTTTATCATTATTTCAGGTTTTAATTTAACTTTTTTATTATCCCTATGTTTTCATGAATGTTCATGTTCTTGGACATTCTATACATATAAATATTCTAAATTTTTATGACAACAATATAAATATCATATTTATTCCATATATAGATTTATAAAACCATTTATTAATGTTATACTAGGGATGCATATCACATTACATTTTGGAGATATTAGGTTGTATGTATGCATGGGAAATGATATCATTCTCATAACCAGTGAATGGGTATGAAAATGGGTGATATAATTGATTTAAATATTTAATATCACCTTATATATATAATATATATTAATTAATAATATCTTTATTATATTCTATTTAAATAGTATGTGATAAAAATTCACAACACCATGCGAGGTGGTTGTCCCCAATACACAAGAATGACATTGTCAAATTTTAAACTGAATATACCATAAAAGTAAATATGTGATATTAAAATTACATAAGTATAAAAACTATCTTACATAGAACTCAAATTCTTTTAAGAATTCAATATATCAGTATATTAAAGGTGTTTATGGAAATAAAATTAAATCAGTTCATGAGGAGCTAGTCCAATGTACAAATGCTCGACTGTTTAATTTCCAATTTTATGAAATATGTGAAGGATAAAGGGCATGATAGAAACATAATAAAATATTATAATATGGTGGTAACATTTTTAATTATAATTTAATGATTTAGTACTATAATATTTAATTACAAATAAAATTATTTTGTAAGATGACTAATCTCCAAATATTCCTAATTATATGTTGAATATCCAATGTATGTTATATAGGGTGCTATAATGCCTTGGAGCCGAGATTTATCACATAATTCCTGAAATTCCTTTTTTTATTTGATGATTTCTAGAACCTCACCATTTTATTTTCTATCCAACAATAAAATCTGACATGGTCTAATTCACTACCCAATTGTGATTTTTTTGGTATATTTATAATAATCTCAAAGATGTACTAATTCCACATAATCATATTGATTTATTCACATATTTCATAGAAAATGAATAAACTATTCACCCCAAATCCAAAAATTTCTTTTCAAAATATTTCATAGATATTCAAAATATTTTAAATTATATATTATAAATTTTAAAAATCCATAGAAGAAAATATTTCTGATATCTTCAAATAAATCTATCGGTTGATGTTTTTATCATTTCATAAAATTATCCCCATTTTTAGAAACATAATTGTTGACCCCATTGGAATTTGTATAATTAGAAAAATTTAGAATTTATGAATCAATTAATTTGAAAAATGAATTACATATTCAGAGCACTCCCTGTTACTAAATCTATATTGAGATTTGGCATGATACATATCAATCCCATATATAAATAATTCTATGTTCTCATATATCATAATACATATTAGTATAAATATTCAAATAATATCATTTCCCCAGACATCAAGCATCCATGAGACATAATTTATTTAAAAATATTACTAACTCCTAAAATAAGATTTCTTTAAGTACTGACATTGCATAATGATGATGATATCACATATCATTCAACTACAAATAATTATATCATCACATTAACCCCATATAGAAAAATAAGAAAAACACATATATGTTATGTATGTATTTTTATACACTTCCAATGTATATGTGATAAAAGTTCCCCTAATTTTAGGCCAATAATACGAGAGGATTTATTTAATCATATTTATCCCTGAACAGATGAAATGATCAAAAGGATATTATACAAAAACATAAATAGTGTCTATATTAATTATATCGTTATAATGTTAGCAATGTACGAGTTATCTCATGGTAAATTTCATACCAACCCCTAGTATAATGATTCCATATGATATATACACATCATGAATATGATAAATATATTTTATGGAACTCTCTTATGTATAAATGGTGGAATTTTTAATGAACATGATATGTTTTGGTCCTCATGATAATATAATATGTATGTATATTAAACAAGACCCACACTCAGAATAATATTTCATCACAACTAATATACACCATGTAAGATATTTGTTATTTATAAATCAATATCACTCATTTTTAAAGATAATCATTATTTTACATCCAGTAATATATGTAGCCAATATTAATATGATACAATGACTTGAAAATATTTTTCATAAAATGGTTGATGTTACTTTATTAATATTCTATAGGAATACTAAAAAAAATTAAAAAGAACATAAATTATAATATTTATTATTATATGACATTAGAGTGGAATTATGTTTGAAATATTTTTTGGTTGGTGGTAATCATTACATATCAATATAATTCATGCTAAATAATTATGTTTCAAAATGATAAATAGCATCCAAAAAATAAATTTATTGAGTACATTCAATGACAAATATTTTTCTGAGTTATGGGGAGGCATAGAACTAAAATTTCCAATTTAAAACACTTTAAACATATTATTAAAATATATTTACATCACAATATGTACTGAAACATTTATAATATTCTATGTTGTATAATAAAAAATATTACTAAGCACATTAAACAAATTAATAAACTACCCTTAAATTAAAATCAATATGTGAAATAAGTTTTCCACACTAAAAATAACACATCATATTATTTGATCATTATCGGTAGATCTAAAAAAAATAGACATAATGTGACTTTCACATAAATATGTTAATTGAATAAATTGTTACACATCTATAAATAATTGATAAAATCTAATATTTTTTATACTATATAACATTAATATAGAATTTGATTTGTTTAGAATCCTATTAATTTCACATTGAACATCCGAAAGACCGAATATTCACCAAAAATATTGTTAACAATTATTATCTCTTAAAAAATATATATTATACCTCGTGAATTATGTATTTTATGAAATAATATTTATTTCCTACAAACTAATTATTTGAAAAATATACTACAACAACCCATGTATATTTAGGTATAAGTCCCCATCCATAAACGTTACTTAATCTTGGATTATTTCACGAATTCACATTGAGGATCTTTTCAAGTTTAGTATTTTAGTTAATTAGATCATAAATCATGCATTACATTCCACATTTAAACAAGTTGGTTACATCAAATTCAATACAATTTTTTCCCCACAAAAGGAAACATATTAAAAATAAAAAATGGGTTCATTCTTGACACTTCCTCGACAATATCATCACATCATGTAATTTTCCCTTGACCTATGAAAAACATTTCAAAAACATGGAATGAGCATTAAAAAGATTAGTAAGGGATATAAAAATATGGAAAGAAAACATTAGTCCATGTATACATATGAATCAATGAAATCATACTTTATTCATAAAACATAAGAACTTTAACATAACTCCTGAAATCCTATGATTTATGAATAAATCATTGAAATCAGAGGAAAAAAATGTATCTTGAGGCATCTATAACATTCTTACGTAGGGAGTAACCCTAATGGTTACATTTAGAATACCCATCAAAGTATATTCCCTAAATCTCTTTGGAGAAACCTTAGCATTTAACTCTGTCACATTACCCAATTAATTGGAGAGCTATCTTAGCCTAACCCACCCATAGTTTATCATGTAACCACCCGTCAGCAGAAACAATTCTCAAAAACCATAAGATAGTAGTATCACATAAAAAATTATTAAGGAAACATAACATTTTTTACATTTCAATCACAAGATATCAATACATCACATTGATATATTCAAAACATTATCAATACCATTTTCAATACCAAAATAATGTAATTTTTTTTTTCATTCATGAAAAGAAATGGATTATAGGCGAATCCAAAACATAAATAATGGTCACGACAACAGAGAAGTCATTTTCGCCGCATACGTAAGACAAAAACATTCCCTTTTGTCATTTAGTAAAACAATTCATGTAAAAAGATTCTTTTCGATTGAAATTAAAAGTCAAAAGGGTTTATTATACAACTAATAAATGAAGGTCGTATAAAAATTAATGTATGCCTCAACGAAAGGAGATTGAGATAATGTCCCTTACCTCAAGTCCATGTTGTTCTCATTCATTCATTATATTCCCGAAATATAATGTTAGGTCAATTAATAATTTCTTAATTACTTAATTTAATGTTTTTTATTTAATTCATATCACATATTATCATTTTATAATAATTAGTTAATTATGTGATTCCATATCATACGTTTTGTCGGTGTTCGGTACATGAGTAAAAAAGAACATGTTTGAAAAGAATTGCCAATGTAGTTATAATTACATCATCTCAAGAATGGTATTAATTATTTAAATATCATATATATCCAATATATATTCATTTTATACTATTCTATAGCATTTTGAGGTAAAAACTGAAATGCACCGTCCATGGAGACGGTGGGTCGTACGTACGCATGAAGGCTACTTTAATTTCATTGTCATATTAAAGGAATTAAAACAAAATGAGACATATATATACTATAATTCCAGTATATTATATATGTTATATAGGTAACATAATTTAATTAATTTCATTCCTTATAAATTCAATATTTGTCATGAACGAGTCACATAACTTGATGGGGTGGTAGTCCACACTTCCTCAGATGAAATTATCGCATTTTCACAACATGAAAAGCATAAAGGTATATTTTAAATATAAAATAAAGAAGCATAGAAAGGAATAAATTAAATATATATATCATATCTAAATACAATGAAATCATTATGGCCACCATTAAAGCTGTTAAAAGAATATTGAATAATCATCATTTCGTGAGGCAGTAATTCGTCACCCACAGAAATAGTATGTTCTTTAACCATTAGATGGGTGTGTGTGTGTAAGTGTAAATAAAATAATTATCATAACAAAATACTATTATATTGAGGATACTGTTGTTGTTATGTAATCAATGAATAATAATGTTAGGGGGATTAAAGAGGGAAAATACAACAAATGATTTGAGAGAAGGTGTTACCTCTAAATCGGGTAACTTCTTTTGATTTGAGGAAAAGGATCTTTTGAAAATAATTATGCCCAAATTGAGGCTTCTATGAGGAATAGAGGTATGTGGAGAGATTATTTGAGAAGATTTTGGATGATCCAAGTGGCTTGAGAGGTTTGAGTAAGGGGGTAGAGTTGAGGTCTTTTTTTAAGAGGGGGGAGGGGCACCCTTGGAAAGTTGTGAAATATTAATTTATTACAAAATGTTTTCCAAATTATAATGGTTCCACAATGATATATTTCGAGGATAATAGGATAAGGGGTAGAAATACACTCAACCAATAGGATTTAGACAATTAGAAGTCATATAATTCACCTTAAAGTTTCATTTTAACCCTTAGTTAAAACTAATATTTCTTAAACGTCTTTTTTTATTTTCAAAATATAAGGTCATAATAATTACATTAAAATTACAATAGTCCCATAATTGTATAAATAATGATATTAGTATTAAATTATATTTAGTTTGTCAGACTATTATTTTTTTTAAACTATTATAACATTTAATAAAATAATATTTGTTTTAAAAACTCATTTATTCCAATTTCGACACAATTTGGTAGTTGACTTTTAATAAAGGCATAAAAGATTTATCCGTCGAAATAAAAGAAATACCATAAATTTCAGATTTCATAATCATATATAAAATTCGTGGGTAGAATCCAATATTTCAAAACAATATTATTTTAACACTTTTAATATCATATTTTGAAATCATTCATTAATGAGGTAATAACTATATCATCATTGGGTCATAAATAAATTTATTTATTTAATGTATAAAAATTCTTTATAAACTAAGATGATATAGGAAAGTTTTTTAGCTTTAAAATGAATATTTATAGTCAAATAGATCATTTATATAAACAAATTTAAAATTGTTTTACATAGGTATTACATACTTTTATTAAATTTCCCTTTCTTATAACAAAATATAATAAAAGGTCAAAATCACCCAAAAGTGATTCCATGGGGTCCCTAAGTTGTCCCAAGGCTTTGAAGGGTAATCCATGAAAAAAAAGGGGCTGTGGACACATTTTGGGGTATTTTATATTATTATGATATTATTTTATTACCCTTAACTACCCGATTACTAATTAATCACGATAATTAAAGATAATTACCGTTGTTACTATTCATAATGTCCAAAAACAAAATTTTCTTAATTACATAATTTTGAAATTATGATTCCAATTATAGAATCTATTTTACCAAATTTCAAACATAGAAATTGTATTAATTAATTTAAAAAAATTTCTTATGGTCAAAACAAATTATGTGTTTTTATGAAACAAAATCTATCAAAAGATTAACAATTGTTTATGTCCAATTTCAAAGTGAAATTAATTTTAATGACAACCATTGGATTAAATGATAAAAACATATTATAATGAAACTTTAAAACCAATTAAAAAACAATATAACCATATAATTAAATTATAAAAAAAAGAAGTTTTGAAGTAAAATGAAATATTTTTAATAATTCATTAAAAAAATGAACATTGTCACAAAAATACCAAAAAAAATTCCAGAGTAATTTTAAAAGTCCCAATTCTAAATAATAAGTTTATTTTGACAAATATATCTTATAAAATTATCAATAGTCAGATTTAAAAATTATTTTCCATCAAAAGGTGGTAAAATAATCTTTTAAAAACATTAGAGTATTCTATGCTTAAGATTGGATTTATTCTCATTTTAAGCCTCTAAAACACTATCTAATTCATAAATAGACATAGATATGAAAATATATTATTCTTTACTTACAGGGGATATTATATCCTTCCCCTATTCAGAAATTGCATCCCCGCGGTTTATTTACATATCGAATAAATGGGGGTATTTATGTCTCATTACATTTTTAGACTCCCTTGTTGCCTCTTGAATCATGTGGTTTTTCCACAAATCCTTTACATGATGAATCAACTTATTCCACAACACAAACTCCATGTGGTCTTGAATATGGACTGGTTGATCCTCATATGATAAATTCTCTTCTAGCTGAACTACATCTGGACTCAAAACATTAGATGGATCTGGCATTTACTTCCTTAACATGGAAACATGAAAATCATTATGTACCTGAGATAAACTCTGATGTAAAGACACTCGGTATGCAACTGATCCAAATCTCTACAGAATTTTATATGGTCCAATGATCCTCGGACTAAACTTTCCTTTCTTACCAAAATGCATCACACTTTTCCATGTTGAATCTTTGAGGAAGACATGATCACCTACCTCAAAAGAGAGATCCTTCCTCCTGTCGTCCGCATAACTTTTCTTCATGATCTGAGTTATTCTACTGTTTTTCTTTATTATAAGTACTTTTTCTTCCAACTCTTATACCAAATTTGGCCCCATCAACTTCCTTTCACCCTCTTCATCCCAAAAAAGAGAGAGTTTGACATAGTTTCCCATATAATGCCTCAAATGGTGCCATCTGTATCATGGAATGAAAAGTGCTATTTTAGGAAATCTCAACTAATGAAAGTTATTGGTCCCAACATCCTTGATAATCCATCAAACATGCAGGGTGAATATCCTCAAATGTCTGAATTGTTCATTCTTACTTCCCATCACATTGAGGATGAAAATCTGTACTCAAATTTATTTCAGTACCCAACGACTTTTGAAAGCCTTTCCAAAAGTTATAAGTGATCCTAGGATCACGATCAAATACAATAGAGAGTGGAACTCCATGTAACCTTACTGTCTCTTTATGATACAATCGATAAATTTGATCTAGGAAAAATGTATCTCGTATAGCAAGGAAATGAGTAGATTTAGTCAAACGATAAAGTATAACCCAGATTTCATTATTACCTCGAGGTGTCATCGGAAATCCTACAACAATGTCCATGGATATATTCTCCCATTTCCACTATGTCACTGGTAATGGCTGAAACATCCCTTTTGGTAACTGCCGCTCTGCTTTAACCTATTGACATGTCAAACACTTAAAAGTAAAATCAGTAATATCTCTTTTCATTCCTTCCCACCAGTAATACTCCCGCAGATCTCTGTACATCTTAGTACTTCCATGATGAACTGAAAATGGAGAACTATGAGCTTCACATAACAATGCTCTCTTCAACTGTGAATCACAAGGAACGTACAATCTATTACCAAAACATAAAACACAATCATTATCAATGTTGAGTTCATGTAGCATACCCTTCTATACCATCTCTCATTTTTTGTGCAACTCACTATCATGCTTCTCTACCTGCTTAATTCTGTATGATATAGAAGATTTCACTGATACCTGAAAGAAAATAGAATAATTTCTAGCACCAACAACATCCAAACCAAAATTCATCAAATCCTCAACCAAAGGATCATGTTCCAAACATAACATGGTTAATGAATAATTACTTTTTCTACTCAAAGTATCATCCTCTTTATTTTCTTCTCTTTGGTGGTATTGAATCATGAAATCATAATCCTTGATTAATTCTAGCCATATCCTCTTTCTCATGTTCAATTATTTTTGAGTGAATATATACTTTAAACTTTTTTGATCAGTATATATTTCACACTTTACACCATACAAATGATGCCTCCAATTTTTTAATTCGAAAATAATAGCAGCTAATTCAAAATCATTTGTAGGGTAATTTATCTCATGAGTTTTTAGCAGACATGAAGCAAAAGAAATTGCCTAATCATTGTGCAATAGGACTCAACCAAGTCCTTTCAATGAAGAATTTTTGTAGATAACAAACTCACCATTCCAGGAAGGTAGTGCAAAAATTGGAGCAGTCACCAATCTTCTTTTCAATTCCTGAAAACAATCATCACATTATTTTGTCCAGATAAACATAACACCCTTCTAAGTTAGTTCAGTCAATGGGCTGAACAACTGTGTAGATATTTTTACAAACCTTCCGTAATAGACTTCCAAAGTAAAAAAACTATGAATCATGGTTACATTTGTGGGTCTTGTCCATTATTCAGAAACCTTTGTTTTTCCAGGATCAATAGTTTCCCCATATTTAGAAACAATGTAACCATGAAAAGAAATTTGTTGTATCCAAAAATCACACTTGCTGAATTTCCCATTAAATTTATTTTCATTTAAGGATAGAAAAATAACCCTTAAACGACTTTCTTGCTCAACATTAAATTTAGAAAAAACCAAAATATCATTAACAAAAACAACAACAATCTTATCCAAGAACTCATGGAAAATTCTATTAATAAGGGACATGGATACAATAGGTGCATTGGTTAACCCAAAAGGCATATCTTCACATTCATAATGGCCATATATTTTACAAACCATGGTCTTCAGAACATCTACATTCTGTACCTTCAACTAATGGTACCCCAATCTCATGTCAATCATTGAAAAATACTGAGCGCCCTCAAGATGATCAAACAAATCATCGATATGCTTCAAAGTATATTTGTTCTTAACAGTGATGTTATTCAAGGGTCTATAATCAATGTGAAGTCTCATTGAACCATATTTCTTTTTAACATATAAGACATGACCACCCAATGGTGATGTGCTAGGTCGAATGAAACATTTCTCTAATAAATATTGCAATTTCTCCTTCAACTCTAAAAGATAAATTTGAGACATTTGATAAGGGGGTTTTGAAATTTCCTTAGCATTTGAAACTATGTCAACAGTAAATTCAACTTCCCGATATGGTAGTAATCCAGGCAACTCCGCATGAAAAATTTCAGGATACTCATTTACCACCGGCACATCATTAATCTGAACAATTCTATTGTTTTTAACAATATGTGAAAATTAACATTATTTGTTTTTCATTTTACGTGTTTTTCAGCCTCTTGATATGTTATCAACAGTAAGGGTTCATTCTTGTACCCAAACAGAATGTCTTTCTGAAGAGAAACATCATTATCTCTACAGTCAATCTTACCATGGTAAACAGAGATCCAATCCACACCCATGATAACATCAAACACTACTAGAGGTAAAACAATAATGTTTGCAAGTAGGTTCTTTCCATGGATAAGGATAAGAAGATTCTTATAAATTATTTTTTCCTAAAAATTTCCCCCGGTTGTATTTACTACAAGTACATGAGTCATTCTGTAATGACCCAAAATTCTTAATAAATCATGATTCATAATTTTGTGTGTTATTTTATTTTTTATACTCAAAAAAACTATTTCATTTGATAACATGAGTATAATTAAAATAAGGCCATTGGATTTGACTATTATATGACCATTGGTCAATATGCCCACTGGAAACTAAACGTTTCGATTATTGTCTCTAAATACAAGTGATATTGGTTAATTAATATAGAAAGAAGATTCGATGGCCTCACCCATTAGTCTTGGACCGATCGAAGCCCATCTAACAGAACTTTGGAAGGAGGTAGCACCACTGGGATTTTCTCTAGACCAAACCCAAGATGAAAATCATCATGTGAAGCTAGAATGGAATCTCCTTCACGAGAATTTAAAACTGATAGAAATTACTACTCGTGCGATGTTGGGTCATCCTCCCTCAGATTCTCTCACCTTAGCACACCTTACACTTAGGTCCTATGCTGGTTTGATAAGGGGTCATATAAGGAGACCGTAACTGCCTTGTATAATCCTTTATTTTAAATAAAAAAATTTATTTCTCCTTATGATGAAGTTTATGAATTTTAAAATGTTTGGATAAATATAGTATGCATATATTAGATGAATTTTAGAGAAAGGATATTTTATAAATGTTTATGTAAACCATAAAAAATTAAAAATGTGTAATGATTTTCAAAAAATGGTCTTCTACAATTATGTTCAGTACGAAATTTAGAGTCTAATAAGATCAACATAATTTTTGATGAATAGTAAATTATGAATAGTGATTTTATGCTTAGGGTTAGTAATTTGATCAAATGGATTAGTAATATCACTTAATGATAGTATTAATATAATATAGGCACCTTTATTAAGTAATGAGATTCAATAAAATGGTTAAATAATGGTTTCATAAATTATTAGTCAAGTATTACTATTTTTAGGTGAATAGTGTTGTTTATTTAAAAATTAATTTAAAAATATTTAGAGAATTATTTTTATAAAATGGGGTTCGTTTTTGAAATCAGATCATTGATATTTGGTTAAGGTGAAATTTTGGGATTTTTCTGAGAAAGTTGATTTTTTCGATGAATAGTGAAAATACAGTTTTAGTGTTTCAATATGTTTATTGACATCATAACTGTGTCATGATGATGTAATGAGATATTTTAAGGGTTGGCCGACCATTGGTGATTAATTATTGTATGCGGGACCCATGTGGAAAATACCATGGGCAAATACCATGGGAAATCCCATGGTTTTTTCAAAACCACCAATGAGGTGTCTCTTGGCCATTAATGCCTTGTCCCCTCACTTTCCCTATAAATACCAAGCCATCATCTCATCCATTAGACTCCCAACTCTCCCCCAACGAAGCTCGGGTCTCATTACCTCCCATGGAGTCCTCTCAAGGTGGCCCCAAGCCCTCAAGGTCCCAACCTTTGAGTTTTAAGAGTTACGTTTTAAGGTAAGGGATCTGATGTCTCTCTTTCTTTTCAGGTAATCTCTATTATGTCATTTCTTGTATGCCACATGTTCTTATGTTGGAGGATGTTCTTTAATATTCATATTACTTCCCTTTTCATTTTTATATTATGAGAGACCCCCTCTTTCTCTCATCAATTCGTTTTAAGAATGTTTAAGTGGGGCCATTAGGCTACCAAATTTTTAAGAGATTCTTTCACCATTCTCGGTTTCAAGTTCTATTTTCTTGTCAAGTATTTAAAGTTCTTTTTTATTATGTTGGGGTATGATATCTATAACAATCATACTTATCTTTTATGTTCAT
Organism: Viscum album; assembly: GCA_963277665.1. Taxonomy (NCBI): domain Eukaryota; kingdom Viridiplantae; phylum Streptophyta; class Magnoliopsida; order Santalales; family Viscaceae; genus Viscum; species Viscum album. Next base: position 70,444,762 of record OY728128.1, read on the forward strand.
ATTATGAGATACCCTATTTGATCTCTTCAATTCATTATTTTGATGTTTTAAGTGGCGCCGTTAGGCTGCAGAATTTTTAAGGGATTCATTCACCTATCTCATTTTTCAAAGTTTTACATTCATGTAAAGTCTTTAAAGTTCCTTTTTATTATGTTAGGTTATGATATCTATATCTATCATACTGATCTTTTATGTTCATATGATGAGATACCCTATATGATCTCGTCAAATCATTTTTGTTGAAGTTTAAGTGACGCCGTTAGGCTAACTAATTTTCATAAGAGAAATATAATTTTTGTCTTCCTTTCATGTTCTTCATTTCATATGGTATGTCTTTAAAATTTCATTACCATGTTATTAAATACTTTTTATTCTGTTCCCATTATGTTTTATGGATCATTTATGAGTGGGTGACCCATGTCCCCTCTCTTTTCAATGTTTTCTAAAACCTCGTAATATAGCCTTTAAGCTGCAGAATTTTCGTCTCAAAATGTCCCTCACTTTTTCTAAAGATAGTTTATTTTATTAATTGAATACTAAAATATCTATATTCTATAGGGTTATTCACATATATACCATGTTTTTCTATTTTAAATTCTGGTATTTACATACATGAGACCCACCTTCCTTTTCTGTGTGTTTTATAGAGACACAAAGATCATGTCTTTAAAGCAGTTTTTAAAACGTTATGAATATGAAATGAAACCCATTAATTTTATGATATATGGGTTGTTTATGAAATTATTTATGATGATATATGTGGATTACATTTTGATAAAGACAAATTTAATGGTGCACCCTGATTACACTCCAATGCATTGGGTAAAGACTTAATCTCTAGAGATGACCTTTTAGACTGAAACCTTGGTGAATAACCTTGGTAATTTTTATTGCCATCTTGGGGATGTACCTTGGTGAAATTTAAATGATTTCCTTTGTTAAATGTTGTAGACAAATCTTCATGTTATGAAATACATTATTTTCATTATGATATGCCTCATGATTTCATTCTCATGCCTAAATGTTCTTTTCTTGACTTTATTGATGTATCTCAACTTCACATGTTAAATGTTTCCCTTTTTCCCTTACTGGGTCTTCTTCTCACCCTTTCCTTTGATGTATGTACCCAAGTTATGATATACAGTAATTATCCTAGGATAAACATAAGGAGAAGCCTTTCAAGTGCTTAAGAATATATTTTTTTTTCATGTATTATGTTCCTGGTTTCCAAGACACTCAAACTTAAAGATCTTAAGTTTTGTATAATGTAATGAAAGTTTTTGTGACAAAAAGGCGGGATGCTATAGTTGGTATCAAAGGATGGTTTAGTTATTTTAGAAATGTATGATATGAAAACATTAGAAAGAACCCTATAGAAAAGTTTAAATAATGGAGATTTTCCTGGTATTTTGGTGAGTATTGAGTAAGGGGTTTCCAAGAAAATACATCCCTATCTGGATACGAGTAGGTAGAGGTGGATCTCGCACATATGTACGTAAGAGTAAATCCCGAAAACACCGCTTTGAGCTTGACTCCAACGGGAACTGGTACACAACAATGATCCTTGCTGCACACTTGGTTACGACACTCCCGGGGGATATGCTTTGGTAAATTCATAAGCTTAGTATGAACCATTATTAAAGGAACAAACATAAATTAAAATAAATATTTACTTAAAAATATATGATCCTAGATAACCTAGTTTGAAACCAAGGGGATCACAAGTTAGGGTATAATTTTCTTCTACAAGTTATCCTTATATGCTTTATGTTCCTTTTTATGATTATTGGATAAGTATTTTTACCCCAAATTATACTTTCTTTTCATAGTTAATGGTGGGAAATGGAAGAACATGTCCCAACAACCAATGTGATAGTAAATGCCATAATTTCTGTATTAATAAGATAGATATGATTAAGGGATTAATAGATGATTATTATTTTGGAAGACGTTCACTATTTTGGGGACCCTATATGATCGAGGTAAATAGATTACTACTTTATTTTCATTGAGGAGTAAATTTTGACTTATATTTTGAAGAATCGTTGAATTTAAGGTGGATTTATTGTAATTTAGGTTACATATGGAAATGATTAACCTATCTTGTGTAAAATATGTTTAGGTTAGCTACTTTTGTTATAAGATGTTAGGAGTGGTTGATGTTGTTTGGAGATGAACAATGATGTTTATTTTGGAAGACTATGTTATCAAATCCATCTTGTATTTGTGTTTCAATCTTAGTTTGGTTTATTTTGAGGAATTTTAAGAACATTTATTTATGGAATGGTCTTTGATGAACATTGGGTAGTACTGTAGAACTTTAAAGATTTAAAGTAGTTTTCCTTCCTCTAGGGTTCTTTCTTTTAGAAGAGTCGTTTTATCTTACCCTTTCTATTTTTGGGATAATGTTTTAATATATAAGAAATGGATAGTTAATCTTTGGTGGATTATGTGATTCTCTATAAGATGATTCTTGTGATTTGATGAGACCAAGTAGTTTTGAATGCTCATCGTTTGAATAAAAGATTAGTTTTTTTAGAAACTTATTAAAGGATGAAACTCTAAGGGAAGGTAGGTATATTTCCTTATGTTTTTATTCTATGTAGTAAATGAATTCCTCAAAATTATTAAAAGGAATGTAAAACAAAAACGTTGTTGGTTTAAGCTTCCTACTGGGTAATCAAAGACCGTTTACACACATTATAAGTTTGTGATTTTCTTGTGGTTAAATTTCTCATAATCATGTTTTCTATCACTCTCCCTCAGAACATGACCCGTTTTTTTTCTTCCATATCCATGTTTTCCTACATGGAATCCTAGTATGGTTTAACTCAGGTGGCCTTTGTACTACCCTTTCATTCGGTTTAAGTAATATTTTTACTAACTCATTTTCCGATGTGGGACATTCAATGAAATTTCATAACCCAATATTAAAAATTGCGAGGATACAATTTCTTAAGGGGGGAAGATTGTAATGACCCAAAATTTTGAATAAATCTTGTTTCCTAATTTTGTGTGTTATTTTATTTTTTACCCTCAACAAAACTAATTCATTTGATAACATGAGTATAATTAAAATAAGACCATTGGGTGTGGACTGTTATATGACCATTGGCCAATATGACCACTGGAAACTAAACATTTCCATTATTGTCTCTAAATACAAGTGATCTTGGTTAATTAATATATAAAGAAGATTAGATGTCCTCACCCAATAGTCTTGGACCGATCAAAGCCCATCTAACAGAACATGGGAAGGAGGCAGCACCACTGGGCATCGCTCTGGACCAAACCGAAGTTTAACTACATCATGTGAAGCTAGAACGGAATCGCCTTCGCAAGAAGTTCTAATTGATAGAAATCACTACTCGCGCGATGTTTTTCGAGCCTCCTTCGGATTCTCTCACCTTAGCACACTTTACACTTAGGTCTTATGTCGGGGTGATAAGGGGTTATGTAAGGAGACCGTAACTGCCTTTTGTAATTCTTTATTTTAAATAAAAATTTTGATTTCTCCTTATGATGAAGTTTATGAATTTACGAATGTCTGGATAAATATAGTATGCATATTTTTGTTGAATTTTGGAGAAAATATATTTTAAAAATGTTTATGTATGCCTTAAATATTTAATAATGGTTAATGATTATCAAAAAATTGTATTCTACAATTATGTTTCGTATGAAATTTAGAGTCTAATAAGATCAACTTAATTATTGATGAATAGTAAATTTTAAATAGTGATTTTATTCTTAGGATTAGTAATGTGACCAAATGGATTTGTATTATCACTTAAAGAAAGTATTAATATAATCTAGGCACCTTGATTAAGTAATGGGATAGTATAAAATGGTTAAATAACGGTTTCATAAATTATTAGTTAAGTATTAGTTTTTTCTGGTGATTAGTTTTTTTTATTTAAAAAATAAAATAAAAATATTTAGAAAATTATTTTTATAAAATTTAGTTCTTTTTTGAAATCAGATCATCGATATTTGGTTAAGGTGAAATTTTGGGATTTTTCTGAGAAAGTTGATTTTTTCTATGAATAGTGAAAATACAGTTTTAGGGTTTCAGTATGTTTAATGACATCATAACTGTGTCATGATTATTTCATGAGATATTTTAAGGGTTGGCCGACCCAAGGTGATGCATTATTGTATGGGGGGACCCATGTGGCCAATATCATGGGAAAATACCATGGTAAAACCCATGGTTTTGCCAAAACCACCAATGAGGTGTCCCTTGGCCATTAATGCATTGTCCCCTCACATTCCCTATAAATAACAAGCCATCCTCTCATCCATTAGACTCCCAACTCTCCCCCAATGAAGCTCTAGTCACATTACCTCCCACGGAGTCCTCCCAAGGTGGCCCTCAAGCCCTGATGGTCCCATCCTTTGTGTTTCAAGAGTTATGTTTTAAGGTAAGGGATCCGACCTCTCGCTTTCTTTTCAAGTAATCTTTTTTATGTCATTTCTTATATTCTCCATGTTCTTATGTTGGAGGACATTATTTTATATTAATAATACTTCCCTTTTCATTTTCATATGATGATATACCCCCTCTTTCTCTCATAAATTCGTTTTAAGAATGTGTAAGTGGCGTCGTTAGGCTGCCGAATTTTTAAGAGATTCTTTCACCATTCTCGTTTTCAAGTTCTATTTTTTTGTCAAGTCATTCAAGTTCCTTTTTATTATGTTGGGGTATGATCTCTATATATTTTATACTGATATTTTATGTTCATATGATTATATAACCTATTTTATCTCATGAATTAAGTATTTTTATGTTTTAAGTGGCGTCGTTATACTGCCGAATTTTTAAAGGATTCTTTCACCCTTCTCATTTTTCAAAGTTCTACTTTCATGCCATGTCTTTCAAGTTACTTTTTATTATGTTGGGGTTTGATATATATATCTATAATAATTATATTTTATGTTCATATGATGAGAGACCCTATTTGATCTCTCCAATTCATTTTTGTTGAAGTTTAAGTGATGCCGTTAGGCTGTCGAATTTTCATAAGAGAAATATTATTTTTGTCTTCCTTTAATGATCTTCATTTCATAAAGTATGTCTTTAAAATTTAATTACCATGTTCTTAAATCCTTTATATTCAGTTCCCCTAATTTTTTATGGATTATTTATGGGTGGGTGACCCATATCCCCTCACTTTTCAATGTTTTCTAAAACCTCGTAACATAGCCTTCATCCTACAGAATTTCTGTCTCAAAATGTCCCCCTCTTTTTCTAAAGTTCTTTTATTTTATTGAGTGAATACTCAAAGCACTCTCTTATATAGAGGTATTCACATATATACCAAGTTCTTATATTTTAAATTCATGGATTTACATACATGAGACCCACCTTCCTTTTCTGTGGGGTTTAAAGTGACACAAAGATCATGTCTTTAAAGCAGTTTTTAAAATGTTATGATTATGAAATGAAACCCATTTATTTTATGCTATGTGGGTTGTTTATGAAATTATTGATGATGATATATTTGGCTCACATGATGATAAAGACAAATTTAAAGGGGCGCCCTGATAGCGCTCCAATGCATTGGGTAAAGACTTAATCTCTAGAGATGACCTTTTAGATTGATATCTTGGTGAATTAACTTGGTAATTTTTACTGACACCTTGGGGATGGACCTTGGTCAAATGGAAATGATTGAATTTGTTAAATGTTGTAGCCACATCTTCAAGTTATGAAATATGTTATTTTTATTATGATATGCCTCATGATTTAATTTTCATGCCTTAAAGTTATTTTCATGACTTTATTGAAGTATCTCAAGTTCACATGTTAAATGTTTCCCTTGTTTCCCTTACTGGGCCTTCTTCTCACCATTTCTTTTGATGTATGTACCCAGGTTATGAGATGCAGTAATGAACCTAGGATGAACATAATGAGAATCCTTTCAAGTGTTTAAGAAGATTGTTTTTTTTCTTTCATGTATTAAGTTCCTAGTTTCCAAGACATTAAACCTAAAAGATCCTCAGTTTTTTATAATGTAATGAAAATTTTTGTGACAAAAAGGTGGGATGCTATACATTTCATGAGATGGAATTCCCAATTAACTCGAAAATTTTTCAGAGATGATGGAATGTGAAGATCTTGAATCAAACAACACATTGTCATAATTTGAAAAAACAATCAAAGAATTGGATACCACTTCATTTAATGGCCCAACATCTGCTGAAGTAGTTGCATAGGATTTCACCACACCTTCTGGTATGTAGTCTGACTACTTCCCATCATTTGTGCTCTTTGTTGAACACTCGTTTGCATAATGTCCCATCTCATTGCACCTAAAACATTTCACTAACTGTAAATCAATTTTGGTCTTACCATTACCCTGATCTTTTCCAGTGAAATCACGAGCCTTATGTCCCATCTTACCACATCGGAAGCACTTTCCAGAATTAAAAAGACATTCCCAAGAATTCTTTTTACCAAATTTATAACAAACTACAAACATAGTTTTCATACCATCAAACCTTTTTGAAGTATTCTTCCCTTTCTCTTGCCACATTGGTCACTTCTTCTGTTGGTTTTCATAGAACACATGATCATCAACAATCTCCATTTTTTCATTCTCAGCACATCGAACAAGATTTTCCTAACTTTTGAACTCATGAGAAGCTAATGCCCTTCGATATTTTGTATTTAATACTGAGTAAAAATGATTAATTTTAATATCAAGGTCTTGGATAAAATTTGTAGCATACCTTGCCAATCGAGTTATCTTTTCTACATAAGCAATCACTGAGTCATCCTCTTTCCTCAAATCCAAGATTTGTTTTTCCATGCTAAGTTGAACAGCCTTAGGAATATATTTATCAAGAAACATACCTTTGAATTCATCCCAATAAAGAGCATCAATCTCATCAAAATCCCTGATATTTTTAACCATTTACCACCACTGATCTACTTCACCCTCCAAACGGTAAACAACAAGATTAACATTTTTATTGTCTGAACACCCCATGACATAAAAAATCTTCTCCAATGCTTTAATCTACCCTTCAACTAGCACATGGTCAGATGGTCCACTTAATGATGGGGGATGTTGCCTCTGGAAATGTTCAACCAATTACCTGATCTTTTGCTGTTGATCTGGCTTATCTCGTTCATGGATTCCACCCCCATTTATTTCTTGAGTCAGCTGCACCATTTCTACAACAAACTATTCAGTTCCAATTATGGCCATCTCTGGATACTGATTTTGAAGGTAATTTCCTTCTGTATACCTTCCTAGCACTGTTTCCCTGTTTCCTTTGTAGAAAAGCATTCTGAACAAACATGTCTTAGATGAAGCAACATGGAAATCTTCAAATGCTCTATCATTTTAATTTGACAATAATGTAAAAAAATATTTTTGGATAATCATTTAATAGATTTATAACTCCAAAATTTATCTATACTAACCTTTGATACCAACTATAAGGCCCTAGCCTTAAACATTACTTAATCTTGGGTTATTTCAAGATTTCACATTGAGGATCTTTTCAGGTTTAGAATTTTAGAGAATTAGATCATAAATCATGCATTACATTCCACATTTAAACATGGTGGTTACATCAAATACAATATTTTTTTCCACCAATTGAAACATATTTAAAATAAAACATGGTTTCTTTCTTGACACTTCCTCGACACTATCATCATATGATGTACTTTTCCCTTGACCTATGAAAAAAATTTCAAAAACATGGTATGAGCATAAAAATCTCAGTAAGGGATGTTAAAATACCAAAATAAAAAATTAGTCCATGTATAAATAAGAATCAATGAAATTATAATTTACTCATAAGAAAAAATCACTTTAACACACCTCATGAAATCATTATATTTATGAATAAATCATAGAAATAATATAACATAATTGTATCTTGAAGCATTTATAAAATTATTACGTAGGGAGTAACCATCATGGTTATGTTTGGAATACCCATAAAAGTATATTCCCTAAATATCATTAGAGAAAAATTTGTAACAACCTACTATTTTATGAGAAGTATTTTTTTATGTCTTATGTTATAAGTATCATCAAATGAATCTTTCACTACACACAAAACTAGCTTCTCTTGCGTTACAAGCAATCACGACCATCCTCGATAGCGTGTGTAGTACGCAATTCTGGGTTTCACTAAACAATGATATATTGTTATAATATGGACTAGCCGTTCTGAATAATATTAACTACATTTTTAATTTTATAACATGATTATTATTCTTACATATTTTCTAGAACATCTTATGAGGAAAAAATAAATTTTTACTGTAAAATAAGTATTTTTCAAAAAATGTAGTTTTGCCGCCTTTTGATGGCACACCCACAATAAATATACTTTTTAAATTGTTATAAGTTAAATTTGACAAAATATAATTTTTCCTTCAAATCAGGATATAAAAATTTAATTTGGATAAATTTTTCATATTATTCTGATAACTTTAATATTTTAATGAATATTAAAAAAAACGATATATTTTAATTAAAAACAACTTTTTTCATCACAATAATTTATATGGTTATATTATATTTTTAATAGGTTTTAAAGTTGAATTAGAATATAATTTTACCATTTAATCCAATTTTTCTCATTGGAATTAATTTTATTTTTCATTTGGACATAAACAAGTGTCGATCTTTTGATAGTTTTTGTTTCTTAAAAACACGCAATTTGTTTTGATAGTGGGAATTAATTTTAAAATTAACTATTTCCACTTATATGTTTTTAATTTGGAAAAATAGACATCATTTTTGAATTTGGAATATAAAATATAGCATAGGCTGAAGTTTTGGTATTTTTCTGAAAAACATCAATTTTGGATGAATAGTGAAACCACTAAGTGATAGTCAAAAAAACCGACTCTTTCATTTAAATTAAAATTTACCACTTCTGTGAATTGAATTTCAAAAATCCAACATACATGGTTGTTATGAAGAAGTAAAATGTTGTTCAATAAGATGAAAATAATTTTTGGTGAATAGTAACTTTTGACTTTTATTTACTGCGGTTATAGGTAAATAGGGTAATTAAAGGTTAAAATAATATTATAATTATTCAAAATTACCTTAACACGTGTACTACCCTAATTGGAAGAGTATTGTCCGACCATGGGCATCCTTGTGTCGATTTAGGGATCCCATTGAGCCACTTGGTAATGTTAATGACAATTTGGATTAATTAATTTAATGTAAAGACAAAATTGACATTAACAAAAATCTTTTAGTAATTAAATTTTATAACGGGGTATATAAATTATCATTTAGACTATAAATATCCATTGGAAAGATAAAAATATTTCTTAAATGGTGGTGGTTATTTTATAATTTGAAGACATCAAATAAATTAAATTATTTATGACACAAAAATTATGCAGTATTTACCTCCTTAATAAATGATTTAAATAAATAAAATTATATGATTAAAATATTGTCCAAAACATGTCAAATTATGAATGGATGATTTTATTTAGACCATCAGTCATATTATCTTCATCTTTAATGATTTCTGGACCTTTTGAAACCGAAGATAAGTTTATTATAAAATAATATTTTCACACTTTTTAAAGGTGCCCCTCTCCTCCTTTATAAACGGGAACCTCCTCCCTCTTCACTTTACACAACATTGAGCCTGAATGATCCGCCAAACCCTACCCATTACTCTTCTCAACTCCCATAATAGTATTCTAGAGGTCCTTGAATTCTTCAAAGACTAACATTAGTGCCCTAAGAGAAGGTTTCAAAGAGGAATGTCGAAGAAGAAGTAATATCTGTTACCGATTCTTTCAAATTTATTTATTCGTCTAATTCATCTTATTTAGTTATTTAATTATGAATTAATAACCTTAGTATCACTCATATAAGGATATTTCATTTTAAATATGAAACAGACCTATCTCATTTCTATCCGTCCTACGGAAAACAAAATCATCGCGCGTGCGTACGTACGGAATACCGTCTCCACGTCATGGTGTATTCTGTTTTCCACCACCACCATACATGGATGGGTATAATGGTGTAAATAATAAATATATATTATTATTTTAAAGTGATATTGATTCTGAAATAGTATACATACACTTAAATACAATTCCACGATCATGGGAACGATATCATCGCTCGTGCATACGTTCGGCCTACCGTGTCTACGATGTGATGCAACTCGTTCTACCTGATCATCATTGAATAATGATTATAAATATGAATTAAATGAATAAATATGATATATATTACAATAATACCATTCTTTAAATGAGGTATCTATACCCTAAATAGAATAATAAGAATTTATTCGACAAAACATGCATACGAACATAAAGCAATGAACACCCGAATAACAAGTACCAATGAAATATTACTAATAAGAAGTTAAGAAAAAGACCATATATGATATAAAAATAATGAATATGATTCTATAATTAGTCAATTACATTATTTAAATCATTATACAGGAGGATCGGATACGTACAAAGCAAATTGGACTTAAGATAAGGGAAAATCTCGCAATCTCATTTTTATCCGAGATTGTTTCTACTTCAGAATTTACTAGGGAATATTTATAATCCAAATCCATGTTTCATAAATATTTAATGTTATTTCTATTCTACTAATTTTTCTTTAATTCCAATTTTACCCTTTTTTGAGTAAAGTATATAAAAGGAATATTTTGTTGTTTTTATTATGAGGTACTTTTTGACTTTTTCAGCCAACGTATGAGAAGAAATTTTTTTAACTTATACAACATGAATGGATTTTGGTGAGTTCATAGAACATTATACCCATGAATCTTGCTTTACAATTTTTCAAGATTATTTTTAATAAACTTTTTTTAGTTTAAAATTTTATGACATGTTATGAAAGGAAAAAAAAATTGAAGTAGAAAGGATGTTTTCCACAATAATGGAGTTCATATATTTTATCAAAATTAATTTCTATCTAAGATAATGTAGGGTTCTGTTTCTATCTCTATTTTTACATTGATTTGATAATGTTATGATGGAATTAATTTTATGATGTCCTTTTATCTTATATGGATTTTGATATGATAGCATGATGTTTAAGAATCCCATTTTTATTACATGGGATTTTCTATGATTTATGATTTTGTGAGACACATAAGAATGGTTTAATTATGAGATGGGTGAAACATATATCTCTCTCTAATTCATTGGGTAAATAATTATATCTCATGAGATAGAAATTTCTGGAACAGTAGGTTAATCTTGTTCAGTGATATAGGAATAAAACGAGGAGTGAACTCGGTTCAGAAATGGAATTTGTCAGCAAGGATAGTCTTGGCAATGAGTCTTGACTAATAAGAAATTATTCTCTCTGATTATGTGTGTATGCCACAAAGTTTCATGATTTATCTTATGATTATTGGGATTACATTTCACTACTATGATTTATCCCATGTTATGATATTATGATCTCTTTTGCAGGTTATGATTTTTGAAATGCTATGTTTTTATGAATATGATATTTTCATTGTTTACCCTTACTGAGCATTTGAGCTCACCCTTTTGTATTTTTTCCTTTCCCCATGTTAGGAATAATGGTATTAAGTAGGATATTCCAATGGGACTCTACATATGATGAAATAAACAGGAGATGATGTAGATGATTTACCGATCATTTATGATTCCAGGTTTCTAAAGACACTATACTTATACGTTCATATCATGGTTTTGTTATATGTTGTAATAAGTATGATTCAATTCTGAATTAATAACCATGTATGAAAAGTATGGGTCGTTATAAATCATAGTGTTTAACTCTTTCACATTAACCAATGAATTGGGGAGCCGTCTCAGGCTCACCTTCCCTTAGTTTATCATGGAACCACCTGTCATCATAAACAGTGCCTAAGAACCATAACATAATCGTATCACATAAAACATGCATAAATGAAACATACAATTTCATAATTTAAATCACAATATATCAATACAAAAAATTGATATAATAAAAAAATAATGAAAACCATTTTAAATACAAAAATATAGTGAAACGTGGTTTTTATTTTTCAATCATAAAATGTTATGGCTTGTAGAGGAAGCTGAAACTTATATAATGGACACGACAGTAGAGAAGTCATTGTCGTCGCATACATAAGACAAAAACATTCCCTTATTACCATTAGTAAAATGATTCGTGTAACAAGATTCCTTTTAAATGAAATTATATGTCAAAAGTGTTTATTATACAACTAATAAAATAAGGTCGTATATAAATTAAAGTATGCCTCAATGAAAGGAGATTGAGATGAAGTCCCTTACCTCAAGTCTGACTTGTCCTCGTTTGTTATTTATATTACTGAATAATAACCTTAGGTCAATTTATAATTGCGTAAGTACTTCCTTTTTTTATTATTCAATTAATATCAAATATTATAATGTTATAATAATTAGTTATTTAGGTGAGTTCATATCATACGTTTTGTCAGTGTTCGATACATGAGTCAAAAATGAACTTGTTTTAAAAGAATTGCCCATGTAGGTATAAATACATCATATCAATAATGGTATTAATGATTTAAATATCATATATATCTTATATATATTCATTTTATACTATTCCATTGCATTTGGAGATAAAAAATGAAATGCACCATTCATGGAGACAGTAGGTCGTACATACGCATGAACGCTACATTCATTTCTTTGTCATATTAAATGAAATAATACTAAAATGGAAATATATATATTATAATTCCAATATAATATATATGTTATATAGGTAACTTAATTTAATTAATTACATTCTTTATATATTCCATGTTTTGCATGAATGAGTCATATCACTTGAGGGAGCGGTAGTCCACACGTAGATGAAATTATCTCATTTTCACAACATGAAAAGCATAAAGGTATATTTTATCTATAAAATAAAGAAGCATATAGAGTATATAAATATAATATGTATCATATATAAATAATGTGACATCATAATGGCCACCATTAATGCTGTTAAAGGATGATTGATCAATCAGCATTGTGTGAGACAGAAATTCGTTACCAACAGAAACAGTATGTTCTTTAACCATTAGACGGAGGTGTGTGTTAGTGAAAATAAAATAATTCTACTAAAAATATCATATTATATTGATTAAAATGGTTTTGTGATGTTAATAACTATTAATAATTTTATATGGAGTGAAGAGGGAAAATACAACAAAGGATTTGAGAGAAGGTGTTACCTCTAAATCGGGTAACTTCTTTTGATTTGAGGCAAAGGCTCGCTTGAAAATAATTATTCCAAGATTGAGGATTCTAGGAGGAAGAGAGGTATGTGTATAGATTATTTGAGAAGCATTTTTACGAGCCAAAATGTATTGATAGGTGTGATTAAGGGGTAGAGGTGAGGTATTTTTATAAGAGGGAGGAGGGGACCCTTGGAAAGTCATGAAATATTTATTTATTATAAATTGTATTTCAAATTATAATGGTTTCAAAATGATGTTCTTCTAGAATAATAGGATAAGGTGTATAAATTCCCTCAACCAATATGATTTAGACAAGTGGAGTTCATATAATTCTCCTTATCTTTTCATTTTAACCCTTATTTAAAATTATTAATTCTTACATGTCTAATTTTTTTCAACTATAATGTACTAATAATTACATTAAAATTACAAATGTTCTTTAATTGTATCAACAATGATATTAGTATTATAATATATTTAATTTGGTTGAATATTATATTTTTTATACTATTATTCCATTTAATAAATCTATATTTGTTTTAAAAACTCATTTATGCCAATTTCAACACTATTTGGTAGTTGACTTTTGATAAAGGCATAAATGCTTTATTAATTCGAAATAAAAGCATTAACATAAACTTCACAAGTCATGATAATATAAAATATTCTTGGATATCATCCATTGTTTCAAAACAAAATTATTTTAAGACTTATAATATCATTTATTTAAATCATTCATTAATGAGGTAATAACTACATCATCGTTGTGTCATAAATAAATTTATTTATTTAATGTATAAAAATTCTAAATAAAATATCCTAATGTAGTAAATCATTTGATCTTTCAAATGACTCTTTATAGTAAAAGAGATCATTTATATAAACAAAATTAAAATTGTTTTACTTTGGTATTACATACTTTTATATATTTTCCATTCTTAAAAAAATATTATAAAATGTCATTATCACACAAAAGTGATTTCATGGGGTCGCTATGTTGGCCCAAGGCGGTCCATGGTCGGACATTACAAAACCATGGTAATGTGGAAACTTTTTAGGGTCATTTTATATTATTATGATATTATTTTATTACACTTCACTACCCGATTACTAATCAATCCCGATAATTAAAGATAATTACCGTCGTTACTATTCATAATGTACAAAAACAAAAAGGCCGTAACTACATAATTTGGACCTCCTGATTGAAAATATGGAATCCATTTTACCAAATTCCAAACACTAAAATTTCAGTAATTAGTTTAAAAATAATTCCCGCTGTCAAAACAAATAGCGTGTTTTTAAGAAACAATATGTATCAAAAGATTGACAATTGTTTCTGTCCAATTTCAAAGTGAAATTAATTATAATGAGAAAAATTGGATTAAATAGTAAACATATATTCTAATTACACTTTAAAACCAACTAAAAATATAATATTACCATATAATTAAATGAGATGAAAAAGTAGTTTTGAAGTAAAATGCAGCATTTTTCACTATTCATTTAAAAAATCAAAATTGTCAGAAAAATAACAAAAAATTGTCCAAATTAAATTTCAATGTCCCATTTCTAAATAATAAGTTTATTTTGACAAATATATCATATAAATTTATCAAAAGTGAGATTTAAAAATGGTTTCCATCAAAAGGTGGTAAAAAATCTATTTAAAACATTAGAGTATTCTATGCTTAAGATTGGATTTATTCTCATGTTAAGCCACTAAAACACTATCTAATTCCTATATATACATCGATATGAAAATCTATAATTCTTTACTTACATGGGATGTTACATCAGGTATTATCTATATTTAGATAAATATAAGGAAAAGAATTCCTTGAGCTTTCTTATATTCACCATAAGGGTTATGATAACTCTTTTTTATATTATAAAATAATATTCAATATACATGTGTTGTGGATAAAGATACCTTTATAAATATTTTTTTAATGAATTTTATTGTATTTAATAAAATAATATTCCACATGGGTTAATACCAGTATATTGAGATTTGAAATATATATATATATTGAAAATTATAACATTTCATATCATATAATAGAAATTTTATAAAAATAATATTCTAGAAATTATAAATAAAATATTATGAAATATTTTATTTCATTTCAAATCAATAATGTATAAAGCGTAATTAATAACAATTAATTGGATGTTCATGGTGTATAATTTTTTAAAATTATTTTAAACTCAAATATGGTTAAAAATTATAAAATATCAACATTCAATTAAATACCAATAAAAAGGGAAAAATTACTTCTATACCAATGATCGATTTTATATAATATCAATAGAGTTTCAAAAATACATTTTGAAAAATTATACCATTACATAAATCATAATTACCAAACATTTCCTATACCTCTTTCAAGTTTTAATTACCATTGCTAGCTATTTGACTAACCAATTATATCATTATAAATAAAGTATTTAGTTATCAATAATATAATCCAATAATAATAGCTTGGAAACCCCATATATTACTCAATAATTTTCAAATGTTTCAATATATTGGGTATAAATATTTTGATCAAATTCATACAATCAAAAGCCATAAATAAATAAATAAATAATTCTTTAGAAAGGACTATTCCAAAAGGACATGTTTAATATCTCTACATATTTGGAATACAAATTTAAAAAATTTATATTATAAGGAAAATAATTCCATTAGATATTTTGAATTTTAATAGTTAATTTGAAATAATTTTTGAATTGATACATGATTATCAAAATAATTAATGGTTCATTATTTTAACATTTAGAAAATTGGGTTTCATGGGAGGTTATTTCATTCATTTATATAATTTTCAATCTTATTTAAAAATGTCATATACTATTCTAATATGTTTTTTATGTTATGTATTTTTCATTAATTTTTATTTTAATTTCATGGTTCTTAGTATAATTCCCATTATATCTACTCCATATTATTTCACCATATTAGTATGATGTTGTATTATCATTGAACCAGTACATTTATTAAGTATACTACAAAAAAGATGATGAAAACCATTATAACTAACATTATATAAATTATTGGGTGATGAATCAAATTTTACTATGAATCATGGCCTCCATATAGTTCCCCTCATCAATAATATATTATTTCATTCAATCATGAAAATCAAATAATATATTACCACAGATTTGTTGGCTGTGACTCTACATGGAGGATACATCATATAAAATAAATCAAAATTATACTTATAGAGTATATAACGAGTGATTCCCATTAATATTTATACATATTTAATCCTAAAAATAATAAACCTAACATTTCGGGGAACATTATTAAAAAATTTATCTACACAAGAAAACCATGTGGTATCTTTTATAGGAATAAACAAAATCTAATACTAAAGCCTAGAAAAGTCATTTCTTTTAATGGAATCTAAAACCATATATTTTTAAACGTTTTGTAGTATTTATATAATTTATTTAATGTAATACATTTCAAAATATTAATGACGCAAATTATTTATACAATAACCCCTACCATTTATTATAAATACTTATTTTCAAACTATTTTATTATAAAACTATTTACATAAATTATAGTTTATTTGTCTCTTCCAATTAAAAAGAAAACTATTTAAAAACATATAATTATGAAACTAATATAAAATGAACATGAATCAATTTCAATTAAATTCATAAATACATTTTATCTCAACAATCTTGGTAAGGGAAATCCTTGATTAATAGTTTGAGAACTTATACTCGTCATGTAAGAAAGTATTATATAAGTTCATTACGCAGTCCAATCTAATGTCCATATACCAATATTCTTATCCCATTGGTGACCCCAGTTCCATTATAAATAAAACAAATTTTAAATATAAATTACATTAATATTCATAATTCAATCCAAAAAACTATATCGAACCTAGATTCAAGGTTGAAGAAGACTTACTAAATTATCTTATCATGTTTTGATCCTCTAAAATTTAGGCTATTAATTATGTATTTTCAAAACATTTTAAAAATATTAAAAAAATTATATAATAAAGAATATAAACCTAATTTGTTTTCAAATAAATAATAAAAAAATTAATTCATAAATTTATGAGTGATATAGTAATTTTTGAACAATTTACAAATAATTTATAAATATATTATATGTCATTCTTAAAGAAAAATTTATAATTTACTTGTATCTAATAATAAATTTTCATACTATAATTTAATTTAATTAATATTAAATACATTATATGAAATATATGACATTCATGAATTCTTTTAAAATAAAATAGTATAAATTTCATAAATTATAATACCATTTATAGAAATTTAACATTTCAGAAATAATGCTAAAAATAAATACAATTTGTATTAAAATTTATGATTTAATTGAAAAATAATATATAACCTTTTATAATTCCCTTAATTTTCATATTTAATATTCTCTTTAATATTTGAGAAAATTATCTAATTTTTTTTCTTAATTGTCATATATACCATAAGAATATTTAATGGTCTAAATGGACTGATGATAATGATATTTTTGAGGAATTAAATAACTAATTTTTAAAAATTATACCAACAAAGGAATGGTCCATTGAATAAAATATTCATTTTAATCTATTAAGTAGTGAAAAATAATTTTTCATTTGGTAATACATTTTATTTTAAAAAATCAAAATTTAGGATTCTTTTTCACTCTAACCAAACCATTTAGGTATGTTATTTTTTACATATTTATTTTTTTATTTGTTAGTGTGATGATATCCCCTCTAAAATAAAAGTATTATGGAATTTAATACCAATAAAACCATTATTATTATTTAAACATCACTGAAATTTTCCTCTTTACATGGTCTATCACCATGGCATTGGTTTCAACACCGATAAAGCCTAATTGTGGAACTCAGTCACTATATATTGGAGTCTAGAATGTTGAATAATAAATTATCATTGAGGGAATTAATTTTCCCATAAAGATGTTCATAAATAGTATGTTTCAATATTATTAACACTCCACATGATTAAATAACATGAAACCAAACAATAATAACAAAAAATAAAGTACTTCATCCTCAAAGAACATAGAAACTGGAATGATAAACTCAAACATCCCATGGAAAAAGTTGACAACATCTCCACCAATCATCTTCATCACTCCAAGATAAGGATTAATGTGTATCCACCTCCACCATGAGGCACCTTCTCATTTCTCATAGGCAGAATAAAAAATCAAAAAAATAAAGGTAAAATATGGGGTGTGGGTCATAAAGACTAGTAGGTTCTCTCCAGGTGTCCCATAATCAATACCTTAACAAGTTACATTAATGATAATAGTTTAAATAAAACAAAGAAATTCATATCAACTATCAGACATAAAACCAAAACAGGATTTTATTTACAATATATTGATGGTATATTAAAAAAAACATTAAAATAGTCTTAAATAAATATTTTTTTATACATACCTATTTTTACGGATGAAATGGAATGAGTATAATAGATCTTATTCAAGGATGTTCATATCGAATCAATCAATGCATATCATTGTGCTCTAACACCATGTTTTATGATAGTAACTATATACATCACACTCTCACATATCATTAGTGATAAAAGCTTAATATCCTCCCCCACATTAAGTAGAAAAAATAGTGCATAGATAAATATAAAACAAGGTGATGTAAAAAATAATAAGGACTGAGGACTGAGTGTACGATAGAAAAAATTAGATAGGATATACATTCACTAGTGATGATTCAGATATTCTACTAACACTTATATTTTCTTAAGGAAGTGTTATGAAGAGATAAAATTTCTTATTGGGTTACATTACAATAACATTGATCATATTAAAGTAATTGATGGTGATTTATCAACATTAAAACTGGATTGGTAATTTTTAAAGAATTTTTAATTTTAATTTAAAATTCATCACATAGTTTCTTTGGGAGGATAACACAAGTAGACAAAATGTGCACCCTAATTGTGTACCCTCCTTTGTCTCACTATCCAAGAGAACATGGTTTCCCCTAAGTGGGTTTAGGTTTGGGGATTCCATGATATCAATTGAACACACTGGGTTGTGAATAGATTTAGAATACAACGATCTAACTATGTACATCCCAAATAACCTCCAAATTTTTCCAAATATCACTTGAAAAAACCTGAAACAATCTCCGTGAAGTGGAAAGTCAAAATTGGTGTAATTTATTTCCTGATAACATTAATAATTATGTTACAATCTCTCCACAATAAAAATTTTATTTCCTCAGAAATTATTTATATTGTATTCCATGTTATATAGATGATTCCAAAAATCTCTCATTAGTGAGTTACACTGTCATATCTCATGAGATTCATAACCACTGTACCATAGGACACAGAACGATGTTATCATCCTCCCTCAAAATAACTTTGACTCAGAATAGTGTATCATGAATATATTCTTAGTTGTGGATAAATCCATCTCTACATCAAGTTAACTCCTTCTGAATACAATATATCAATCAAAATGATAAACCCATTGTTGAGATACATGAAACACATTATGTATCAGAAAAAATTTATGCGGAAATTCAAAATGGGGAGATACATTCTCCACCATATCAACAATACAAAAGGTCACAAATGTTGATGTTAATTATTCCCCTTCCATATATTTCATTGGTGATCCCACAATGGTTATACTCTCATAAAGACCCTATTACAAATAGTTATAAACAATTTCCGATGATGATGATAAATATGAAGTTATTATTTTCTCTATGACGTCATATTTGTTATAAAAATAAATTGCATCATATATATCATGTATTGGACCAATCCTCCTGTAACCAATGATGTTTCTATAATCTATGACAAACACAATAGTGATTTTCATAGCCCATAAGAGTAGGCCACAAAAGGATCCAATCTGATTACATACAAGTCACTATTTTAAAAAAAACTCATCATGTTCCAAATGGTAATATCATGCTTCACCATTGTCAAGAGTAAAGGAAAAATTATTTTCCATAAGTATATTTAAATCCTTCTCTTTATGGAAGTCCATCATTGGATATAAGGCCATTCTAAAATTAACATGTTATTCACTGGTATCAAAGATGTCTCACAAAAATGAGAAGTAAAATGGAGATATTTTTTCAGAGATAATTGAATATGGAACACTATTAAAATAAAAAATCTTTATCTCATAAATAATTACATACTCTTAAACGTTTGTTGTATCTCGTATGGGTATAAAACTATCTAATTTTATCATAATACTCATAAAAACCCATATATATTTTATTATTAGTATAATGAAACCCTAATAAAATTTATATCAATATATAATCTCACTTCTATGATTTAAATAGATGTGTATGATGTAATATTAAAGGACTCTTGTAATCGACCATGACCAATTTGCAGTTATAACAATGAAGAATTTTTTTTTGCAATGTACTGTATCATACCAGGCCACTAGAATCATCATTTTATGTTATAAAATCATGGTTATATGGTGCACTTCACACTATAAATTAAGGAAACACCCTGTCATAAATTTTCTCTGTAGAAAAGGTGCAACATTCTAGTTCTGGTAATATAGGATACCCACATATGAGTGAGTCCATTATTTAATGGTTTCCCCATAACAAATAGTTTCTATAAATTCCAAGAATGCATCATCAATCCAATTATCTGGAATAATCATCACAATAAGAGAGTAGGTCAATTGAAAACTATATAAAAGAACCTAGGATACCACTTTTAGGACTCCTAAATTAAACAATCGAAAAAATTTAATCAAATTTCTCTCTTCACAGGATTTTTTAATGGCCTGAATTTGAAGTACCATGCTCAATGAATCAACATTGTAAATCCATTTTCTATGGGTATTATATATTTAAAGATCAAAATAATGAAGGAACTCCACCCTATAATTCTGTAAGAGATTCAAATAAATGTGAGAAAATATATATCTGTTGGTTTTTGTTGTAATAAATGGGAAACCATTATCTAAAAATGTAATGGTTCCATACCATAATAACATGCCTCAAAGATATGGTTTTATTTACATGGGTTAGATAATTTTTATCATGTTTCCTAAGAAGTCGAGAACCAAGGCCTGCAATTTTCAACATGTATTAGAACACATCCCATACTATAAATCAATGCATAAAAGAAGTCCACATAGACCTACCTGACCACTAGAAGTGTCCACAAATTTTAAAATGTCAATATATGGTTTAACTGAACACAAGAACACTAAACATTTTTAATCCAAGGAATCATCAACCCCCACATATTGAGAGTTTTCATCAGATAATGAACATAAAAATCAGTTACAAACAAAATGTAAAACCCCTATTAGGCCATGCTTCTCTATTTATTGTAACCATTTGTGTATTTTTCCTATATCATAACACCTATTAACTTTATATGGTAAAATGAGTTGTGATGTTCCAAGACCACATGTCCCGTGGTATTCATGACACATATCCCAAAATACAATTTAGATACCTTGGAATAGAATAGGTCATTTATCAATATTTTGAAAACTAATCTCATATAAAGAAAATGTTACTCCTCATACCTTGATAAAATAAATATTTCATCCACAAAGTCCACTATGATTGTATCAAGATACTCATGGAAGATCATATTCCTCAAAACTATAAGGAATGAAGAAGCATATGTGAGATCAAATGGCATGGTAAGGTACTCATAATGATCATACCTTCTCATTAAGGAAGATTTATTACCGTTACATTCTTTAATCCTTAACATGTGATTACCAAATTGAAGATCAATAATTTAGAACCACATAAACCATTTAAATAGGTTATGAAAATCATCAATCCATGGAATAGATAATTATTCTTAACCAAAACATTGTTTTATTTATGTTAATCAAAATAATTTTAAAGTGTATGGTATTCGTTATTTTAAATAAGAATATGAACTACCCAAGAAGACACACATTCACATAAAATAATTTATACTAGAAATCATCCAACTAAGTCTTCAAATTTTTTATTTCAGCCAGTTCCACATTCTATGATGACATAGAATCCTATTGAGTATTGGGAACTAAATCAATAAGAAATATACCTATAATAATGGTGGGAAACAAGAGAATTAAAAAGGAAAAAACTATAAGAAACAAAATAAAAATTGGAAGTATATCATTTCTCAAAGAATCCCACTCTAGGTGAAAAGTTAATTGTAAAATTATTTTCCCAAACTATTGATACGATGGTATATCTCTACTAAACCTCATGTTACATTCTCCCTGAACAATATTGATTACACTAATAGAAGAATAATTGGATACCCTTTGAACATAAAAATAAATCCATTCTATATTATAAAAAATCAAATCCATCCTAAAAAATAAACCAATATATTTCATGATAAGAACTAGAAAATCCCTTATATGATTGATCCTTAATAAGGAGAAGACACAACAAGGACAATGGAAACCTTACTATCTCATTGTTCTAAGTGGGATTGTAAAATCAATTATATAAGAAAATTTGTCCTCATGTTTATTTAGTGAGACCAAAATATGATTAAATATAAATGAATGATAGGCACCTGAATCAAATAATACTGTAACCGATAATGATTATATGGTTATGGTAGCTATCACAGTTTCCAGACCATTGTCCTATTTCAATGATGACTCCCCAAACACATATAGAATCATTATTTTGACTGATTTTTTGAAGAACCCCTTTGGTCAAGAATAATCTGTTTTAATCACTATAATTTTAGGTTTTGATATTCCTATACCACTGGGTGGGGGAGGAAATGAAATGATAGAATTTATATTGGTGTCTGGAGATGCCAAAAAACATCATTTTGTGTGTCATGATATAAACAAGTAACAAAGTTTATTTGATTCTATACTAAAACCAACTTATAGATACTCTTACATTATCTACCATTATAATTGGGGATTCCTTTAATCTTTGAACATCATTATAATCATCAATATTTTTATTTCATTCATAGGAACCCATATAACTACCACTATGATAACAAGAAACTCATAGAAACCCCAATATATTATCTAGGTCAAAATAAATCATTAATTCATTATCAAGATTGATATCATAAGAAATTATCGACATTATGAAAACCTGTAAATAGATATGTAGTGACCTGAGTATTAACCCATAAGACTTTTAAATATTCCTAATAATATGTACATATAAAATTTCTAAGTATGCAAGGGGATTCTAGGTTCTACGTGCCTTATTACGATGATTTTAAAAATATGAAACATATTTTTTCATTTACATGTATTTTACCATGATATATGAAATAGATCCTGACCAGAGCCTTAGAATGTATTTATGATACTTCTACTAAGTAAAAATATGTGTGTTTACCCTAGGAATTACATAAATCCATTGATGAAAATAAATTTCATTGGTATATTTTTGGTGAAATGGTGTTATAATAGGATTCAATGGATATTAATTGATTAAAATACAAACCCTAAACTTTTGGATCCCACAAAACAAGTAGGAGGAACCCATCCTCCTCTACAAACAAGGATGATAGATGGAAATAATCAACAATAGAAGCATTGAGGTACTACTAATCTGTGTTATATGAATTAATTGTAATCAAATCAAGGAGAATCCTGATCATATCATCATTATAAACTTGTACCTTTGGTGTTTCTCCCTCAATGTTGGTATTTTTGAGTATTGTCCCTAATCCACTTTATTATGCGTTTATTAGGTTTTACAGCCTAAAAACAATTTCTATAGATCACTTCTATGTTAATTAGTATATTTTGCGATAAACTATGGAGAAGTATTAGTTTTTAGAGGTACTAACAGACTATATATACTATCTAAATTGATTGTAGTCTTGAGAGATAGGCCTTGTAGTCCTTTCTATAGAGGGAAGATGAATTTAAGATCTACGAGTCATGTACATCGGATACATGTCATGTAGTGGTCAAAACCATGTGACCATTGTACATGGATTGGGACTGTCATGTAAGAGTACACAACCATCTATAATTATGAAACCAATGTTCATGGAATCCCGATCCGGCAAATGGGAATTGTAAATCCATATATCCAAGTGGCAATTTTTCCTAATCACTATATGTAGTATGGGATACACGACATATGATGTACATGGTTGATCAACTATGTGGAAGAGGTACATGAACATGGTCTAGTTATGGTGGAATACCCTATTTATGGTCTAAACATGTCATGTACCCCTACATAATGTTCCAAACCGTATAAGTGGAAAACATGACCAGGTGCTCGGGTGGGATCATGGGCCTTATGGACACGAGTTTACACCATGTACTCCTTAGGGATCTTATTTGTGATCTTCCACCATTTATATACCCCTTCATAGTGACTCAGATTCTATTTTATGAGTAGCGTATCCTGAGTCGATTTCCACATGGATTGTGATTTTGGCCTCAATATCAGCCTATGAGGTATAAGGTGGCAAGATTTGATAACAATGTTGGTGTAGAATTTCTCAACAAATGTAGTTGAATAGTGTGGGTATAAGAGAGGCATTGGGACTGGTGATACCCTATCGCATCAGTATATGGGTTTCACATACCTATCTACAATTGAAGATACGGTAAAACCCACTGAATGATAGATAATTTATTTTTATTATCATAAACCCTCGATGGGACTCACCGCATTGTGGGTACAGGTTTTGTACCTTTGGGTTTCTCTTTCACAGTCGGTACTCCACTAATGTATTATGATGCATGTTACCCATATTGTTTGATTATTTTGAGATAGAGCACCCCAGCTAAGATATGATGTTCGACTTACTTACTTATTAAATAGATATACTAGTTAATCCCTTGAGGGGACCACGTGTAGATCCTCTATCTTTGGAATCAGCACCTCAATGTGGTGTTAGGGAATGTGACCTCCTGATGTGACATATTGACAGAGTGCGTACTCCCCTATAATGTTAGGGAATGTGTTCTATATAAATTGATTCATAACTCCATTCCCATTCAAGGGTGGGGATCCTATATATTTATTGTTACAATAGAGTTGGTACTCCACTATCATACTTGGGAGCAGGTCCTCTAGCCATGATTTTGTAGATCCCCATGATGTACGGTTGTTGGACCCCATAGTTATTAACCTAGTAGAAAAAAAACAATATTGGATCAGGGTTTGGGTAATTTTTCCCCATAGTGGTACTCCCATATGGTACCAGGGTGTGGGACTTCAACTTTGGAGTAGTACTCCACTATATCATAGTATCATCGGGGAGTGAGTCCTCAATTGGAATTTTTCCTCCCCTAACTATTGAGATCTGTTCTAAGGAGTGGTTCTCTACACATGTATGTGTGATGAATCTTTAGGATTTAGTGCTCCCATATGATATTGAGTTACAGTATATCCCATTGGGGAGAGATAGTGGTTTCACAGGTATATGTGGAGCTATTACTCCCTCGATGGAAGGTTAGAGGAGAGGTGTGGGTCCTTCCATTATCTCTCATTAGAGAGGATAATCATGGTTCATAGTCTAGATCAGTGCTCCATAACAATGTGTTGAGGTGATGTTTGGGACTCTCCACATGGTGTTATTACAAAATTAGGTATAGTTTAATTTATTGAGGTGAATACCTCTTGTTTTAGTGAGTATAGATGAACCATGTGATTTGTTCTCATTGGAGATTCTAATGGATGGGTTCTATATTATATGGTTGCTCTCATGGATGGTGTTTATAAATTTTTTTATTAATTTTAGAGTCTATAATAGAATCATATTTATGGATTTGAGGTCATAACATAATGATACCAGTAGTTTGAATTAATAATATTTGGGTCATTCTATGAGTCCTTGTTGTGTTGTCACTTGTCTAGGTTGACACCTCTTGTGGCCTGAGATGAATAATCATGAATATTTATGGTTGGTTTGATATGGAGTTTCTCTCTCATTTGGGTTTCCTCTAGCTTGGTTGATCACTTGGTTCCTTTTTAGTTACTCCGTTTTCATTTAGGGTGTTTTCCCATAGACTAATTTTAAACTCAACTTCCATGTGTTTTTATTACACATTTTTTTGTTATGAAAATCATTATCCTTTCGATACAGTCAATGGAGGTTACATTGGAGGTGGTTCTTAGTGAGATATACCCAAATATGTTTTTACCAGAGTTGGGATGATGATATATCTAGTATCTTCAGTTGACAATGATCCCATCCTTCATAAATGATCGAACACTTTTAATGTTTTCATTTGACGGGTATTTCTTCCTTTTACACTTTTAGTTAATATTTTTACACTGGTTTAGGATAGATTCTTGCATGAATTTGAGTTTCTAGCTTCATATATATGAACTATTTCATTGAGGTGTTTTTGGGTGTGTTTGTACATGCACCTTTGGGAATGGTGTCTCATGTTTGTCATAGCCTACTCGGTGTTTGAAGCTAGACTCTAGCCTATAGATTGATCCATTGGGAGTATCTTTATAAGCCTCGTAGGGTAGCTTCATTATAGTTTGTTAGAAAGGATTGTTAAACATTGGGATCTTAGTTTCATGAGATTGGTATGGATTGCATAGATATAATTTTAGAGTGTCTTATGTCCAAATTTCAAGGAATAAATTAATGTGTTTTTTAGGATGTCGGCTTATCCATTTACCCAGACTCTGATAAACTGACTTTGGACTCAGTACATAAGGACACTACTCATTTTGAATTAATGATACATCAATCACATACGACTATGACTTGATTCTACCTTGTACTTCGTGAGATTTGTCTAAGGAGATAATCCTTTACTATGGCGTGTCTTTATTAGTTTTTAGGATAAATCCATTACAACAACCATAATGGATTACATTGTGAGATTATGGTTAAAACACACCCTATTATGAGGATTTAGTGTATAGAACTTCTTGAATGTTAGTTCATCCATGTGGTCAGCATGTTGTGCCATCGCCCGTGGAGTGGAAGGTTGTGCCAGATGTTCAGGATGAGTTTGCATGAATGACGAATTTTTTGAAAGAGTTGAAAAGGTATTGACATTTAAGGTATCAGGGGGGTCTTGAACCCTAATAAACTAATTATTGAATCATTGTATACACACATGTTTTCCAACTCATGAGGACACTTCCTGTTTATACGGTGGTCCAACATGCAATCCTTATGTATTGTTAGACCAAGATGTGGTTGAGTTTTTTTATGTAGTCCCATGAAGAGGTAAATATGACTTGGGAAGAGTTTGAATGATTTTTTATTTTGGACTATTACCCTTCCATTTTTCGGTTAATTCATATTCATGAGTTTCTAATTCTTCGTCAGGGTAGCATGACAATGGAAGAGTACTCTTATAGTTCACAGATCCTTTGCATTACTAACTATTTATGGTGTGAGAATCATTTTTCATATGTCATAAATTTTATTAGGGACACTGTAGAAATAATTGTGCAGTTATAGTCCCCTTGTTCCTTCCATTTTAGGTGGGGAACTGTAGAAATAATGTACTGTATGGATATTCCTGGTGGATGGGTAAGTGGTTGCTTCCCAATGTGGTGGTTATGATACTATGATGTCCGGTGTAGATAGAATAATCAATTATATTGATCATGGTGTAGTAGTAATACTCCTACCTATGCTTCAGATCTTTTTCAAGGAGTGTAGGATTAGTGCCAAGGATCAGGTCTGCTGAAGGAGAGCCAGTGTCACGATAGTTAAGATCGATTACACCTTTAGAGAAATTGTTCAGACTACGATTCTACTAAGAGGGTTTTGGAAAATTGGACACCATGAAAGATTCACCATGTGGATAATGTAGTTTTGTAAAATGGATGACGTGGTACCCTAGTTTATATAGATGAAATATGTGGCATGCAGCTCGAGGGGTTGAAAACACCACCCCTAGGTGGTCCACGCTGGGTTCTAGGAGCTAGTGGACATGGGTGGGGAATGTTGTAGTCCATAATGTCCATTCATACATAATATACAAGGACGAATAGATGTATGATCTATGATCTTATACATTCCAATGTAGTCGTTGAGAGACACTATAGTGTGGTACAATTTTATTTTTTCTTTGTGATTATTGTTAGTTTGGGTTGATACAGTGTGTTATGTGAACCCTCTATGGGTGTTTTTGGATGTATCATAAAATGAATGAGAAATATAGGTAGATCACTTACTAGGAAACATTTCTGGGATGCAAAAAAAATTGGTGAGTTAGTGTCACAAAATTTGTATATTATCAAGGTGCGATGAATGAGTCTCTCTATCTTGTCTGATCAGGGCTAGGTATTATGTTTCAGGTTTTATGATATAGGTACTAGTATAACTGATAGGGTATTTGGGAAGCCTATTATTTTTTTCTTATACCCTCATGAAATCGGTTAAAACCATCAACCTGACATTTTTATAGAGGATGTGGCACAATTTCATGTATCATTAGACTTGTGAGGATGCAATATTATTTCCCCATTGAGGTTTGTTTGTTTAAATGATCAAAATCATGTGGTTAATTAAGTTCAACCAAAGTGTATAGTTTTTTTTCATGTTGGATTAGTTCACTAGACTTGGGTATTCTGGGAGAGTTTGTGTGATGGAGTGTCATATATGGTCTTGTCATCACGACTATATTTTTTCTACCCAACCCCATCAAAAATGTGTATTTTTTCCTACCATAAAAATTTTGTTAGGATCCCACCAGTGGGTGTGGTGGTGTTTTTTGTTATAGTTACTCTACCTTCAGATAAGGTGAGAAACATGGGGTGTTCCATGTGGTTATTGTGTCTATTATTTTATGGATAGATGAGTCTACTCATCCGTTCTATTTGTTAGTACCCTTACATTCTTGGAATTAACTTTGAATTCAATATGTTATAGGAGGTTGTCATGTAGTTTGTTTATGGTTGGGTATGCACTATGGTAATTTGTTGGTTTCTATGAATGGTTAGTGAGCTAGTATATCACTAGACCCATTGGATACATATAGACCATGATGGCTATTGAGTTTTCACCTCTAATATATAAGCAGACATGTTTTTCTATATTTCACAGTAATGTTCTTGGATGGAGCTAGATTGAATAATGATTTATCTTTGTTGGTTCCCCCTAGTGCGTGCTTGGATGGAGCATGATAACCCTTGGTGAGATTCCTCGCATTGGAGTTCCAGTGGAGAGCTCAATTTCTTCCCTGGTGCATAAGCTATCTCTTTTGAGGGATAAAATTCCTTGATGGTGGGGAGAATGTTTTGACTTGGCATTTGACATGTATGATTCTATAATATGCATAACAATGTTTCTAATGCCAGGTGTTGATTTGGCATGGAATTTCTGGGGCTTGAGAGCCTAATCATGGAAATATTAAAAATATTATATATTTTCTGTCATGTGCTCAATATTTTTCTTGAAAAATGATAAAAAATACTAAGTAGGGTCTTGGATCAAATTTTAGAGAGAACAACTGAGTTTTCAACATAGTTATTACCTGAGGCATAACCTAATGTCATATTCTCTAGGTGTCTCTATGGGTGGTGTTTTGGTTTTGTGGAAATAAAATGGGGATATAGGGGATTTTAATTCATTAAAATTATTTCCAAACACAATCTATTGGTCTATATGACATAATAATTAGTACCCCACCTCCTCTCTCTCCTTGATGATGGAAAAAAATAGGCCAAAACAATGCAACTAAGTGTTTGTGGTCTATAATTTTGAAACTGATCATCATCAGATAAAAGAGAATCCAGATTTGAGAATCATTTTAACCCTAAATCATTAGTGTTTCTCCATTGATGCAGGTAGTTTTGATTTTTGTTATGGATACCTTTTGATATTAATTTTTCTTGGTTTTGAATCCCAAATAAAATATCTAGGGATCCCATCCAGTTTGATTTAGTATTTTTTTAGAAATAAGGGTCAAAACAAAAGTTTTTTAATTCCATTACTGGCTAGAATTACCTTCTACGTAGCATGTAGTCTAAGGAGAAACACAGTGTATTCCTACCTACTCAGAGAATATTAATTTTATTGGTTTACATTCCATGTACCTAGGTTACAATCCATATATTGGCACAAACAATGTGATCATGGGTCATGTCTTCAGGAATATGTGTAAAAGTACATGTCCCTATCAAAGTACATGACCAATGTACATAGAAAATTTATCATTTACATGGGTATGGGAAAACACATTTTAACGTGTATTTTAAGCCCAAAAACACTTTATATTAGAGGATACATGGACTATGAGGTTCACGGTTGGCCGACCATGTGGATTTGTGACATGACCAATGGGCGAGTGACACGGGACACCCAATATAGTTGTCAAATACATCTTGTACCCCGACATGTCTAACCAAAATACTAAAGAGAAATACACTTCCATGTGATAAGGTGGGATCAGACATCTTGTGGACCTTAGTGAATGTCATTCACTCCATGAGTTTCATCTTTAAATATCACACCTTCTATACATCCTTCACTAGAACATAGATGAAGGATTTTGATAATCATGTACTAAGTGGTTTTCTATGAATAATGTGATGGTGGCCTCTGTACCGGACTATGGGGTATAATGTGTAATAATTTGATCATTAATCTGGTGTAGAATTTCTTAACAAAGGAAATATATGAGTATGGATTTAAGAGATATGTTAGGACTTGTACGACAATATGGAATTAGGGAAGTATATTACCTTAACTATCTTTATTTGTAGAGATGGGACACCCCATGTTATGGGAATGGGTTTTGTACCATTGGATCGCTCTTCCAAATTCAGTACTCCCCTAGTGGATTAGGGATGGGTTTCCTCATATCATTCTTGTAGTTGGATATAGTGATCCCCTTCCATTCATGGGAACATGACCTTCTAACTCAATAGATTGATAGAGTACTTACTCCCTTATTAGACAAGGGTGTGGGATATCTATCCATCTATTCCAAAGTCCCATGAATTTTATGTCCTAAGTCATGAGATTTATCATTGGAGAGGGTAATCCTATTTATTGTTATGAATTATTTACTATATCCTTAGAGTCAGAATTCCTATTTTTTTCCATTATACGGGTCCTACATATGTGTTGTAAAGGAAGAATTGGTACTCTATTATCATACATGGGATTATGTATTCTATCTTAGGTTCAGTACTCATTTGTCTTGGTAGGGTGTGTGTCCCCACAATAATCACGATTCTATAGTAGTACTTTCCAATTGGATCGGGTTGTGGGTAATCTAGCCACAATGTGGTACTACCATGTTGTACAACAGTACGGGTCCCCACCAACATAGTATTAATCCCCCGCCTCTTAGTTATAGTGGGGAATATGGCCTCTATTGGTGTCATTTAATTCAAAACAATTGATATCAACTATAATTAGTTGGCCTCTCTGCAAGTATGTATGATACATGGTTAGGATTTAGTGCTCCCATAATGTATTGAGGTGTGGTCCACTCCATTCAGAAGTAATAGTGGTTTCATGGTTGTGTTGGTAGCTAGTACTCCATCGACACTAGGGGAGTGGTGATATGTGAGACCCTATATTCTCTCTTATTAGATATGATATATTTCATATATCATCAAGATAATTTCTCCCCCGACTATTTTTTTGGTGATGGGAGGGCCTCTTCAATTTAGATTCATATACACTTTCACGGGGCACATGTCAGAGATGGATAATGCTCTGGCGTTTTGTAATAGAGATGGACATAGTGAGTTATTTATGATTGATTATCTCTTAGAAAGGTTCCATATGTGATGGCTAATCCCATGTTGGGTGTTCTATTAGATTCGTGTTACCTAGAGAGATTTGAGTAGAATCCTTTTGATGGTTATAATGATGGAACCTCATGAGACAGTGAGTCTATGCTAAGTATATCGAGTTGATTTTTGGATTCCATTCAGTGTATCCAAGTTTCTAGGTTATCACCCCTTTTTACAGAGTAGAAATGTTAGGCATACTTTATTATACATCGGTATTAACTTTCTTTATCGATTTGGATCCCTAATACTAGTTTGATTGGACAATTTACTTTTAGTGACCCCCTTTTATTTTGAGGTTTTGGTGGGACTACTGATTATTTTTATACTCACTACATCACAATATTTTCATACATGTGACCTGCCTTCTTTTTTGAAAAGATGACTTTTGATAGAGTCCATGGAGGAACCATGGTTTTATTTTCTATGTGAGATTAACCTATGTAGTTGTTTACAAGATCTTGGATGAGTAGATTTTTACTAGTTTAATTTTCCCATGATTCCATCCTTTAGAGTAAGTTGGACTCTATTACAGTTTTCATTTGATGGATATTGTTCTTCTTATTTACAATTTTTATAATTTTGAAGTACTAAATGTTGGGGTAGATGTATTCTTGAATTTTAGAGTCCCTCTTTTTATATATCTGCACTATTTCATCAAGGTTAATGTGTGTGGGTTCATAATAGTACCATAACCTAATGTCACCCAGTATTTTGATACCCTACTGAATGTGGGACGTCATCCCCTAGCCAATAGAGGTGGGATTATAAAGTTGCATCACAGGCCCCAAAAGGTAATGTTATGACATGATATATAAAACATCCCATGATTAACATAAATATATATTACATCATGTTTTCTGAAAATTAATATTATTATAAAATTACATGACTGATAACTGTATTTGATTAGTGTATTTGGAACCATTGAAAAAATATTCTATCTTGGTGAAAGATTTTAACTCTCTCCATGAATGACATTATCATAAATTACTTCTACCTAAAACATTCCTTTATAACAGGGTGAAAGGAAGCATAAGAAATGGTTGAGTTCAGATGCTCAGTCAAGGTAAACATGGGAGATACCTAAGTATAAGCATAATAATGTGATAACCTATTAATTACATTAGAATTTCATACCATGCATATCAGTATTTATACATACGAGTCGTTGAATAAATGTTGGTAGTTCATAAGACATGAATCATAAAAAAATAGGATAATCCATGAAATCAAAACATTTGAATAAAACATGGAATTTAGGCATACACATAATCATGTAATATACTCACAGTACGTGAAGATACGTTGCTAATACATATCAAGTCACATCATTGGGACTACCCCAACTGGGTGGAAAGAATCACTATATTTACTCATATTTCATTCATTATAATGGATCATGTTTCCCCATGATACCATAGTCGATTAGGATTTCCTTATATTCTCTCTTCATTGTGGGTACACCTATTGGGAGAGACAATCCTCCTTCCCCAATCACAGTGCATTCCATTTAGTGGATCTATATTCCATATCATTTTAGAGTGGATAAACCCCATTGAAATGATTCTGATCATTATCTTATGATACATTAATCATTACCCTATTCATTTTAGGTAGATATAAGACCAACCCATCACATAGTGAAATCATACATGTATGTGATATAAAAAATTATCATATGATGACCCATGAAAAGGGGTGGGTTTTATAAAATATAAAATCATAACCCATGAAATTATATGTGTATCATTAACATTTAATCACATAAAAACCAATATTAAATATATATGTTTCATAATAAGTTCACCAATGTAAAAACAATGAAAATTGGAAGGTTTAAAATGAATGTAGCATGTGGAAGAGAAACGAGTGTCATAAAATTCATTTAATTAAATCATAATCCATTAAAAAAATAATATGAATCAAACCATTGTATTATTACCCAAAAGGGTATGATTAACATAACAGGATGTCATCTTAGACGGAGTATAATTTTGTAATATATTTTCATATAATTTTTTAAGGTAAATATTCATTCTTATTTACAAAACCCATATTTAAAACAAAAAATATTTTTAAAAATATTTTTCAAAATAATAAACATTAATGCCTATAAATAAATATTTGAAATCTTTATGGAATCCTATCTCAATGAAATCATATATAAATAACAAGAAAATGATTTCAAAACTATTTCACTTAAAAAGATATAAAATAATCTTATAAATGTATTGAGAACCATTTATTTTAAAATAATATGAAATAAAATAAATATGTCTTGAAAACATTAAAAATAATTTTTCAAAAACAAAACAAAATATAAATCAATTACATTTAAAATGTATCATTGAAAACTTTTAAAGGAAAAATTGACACCATAATACATTTTTTTAAAACAAATTTGATTGTAAACCAATTTAAAACCCATAAATGTCCTGAATGTTAATAAAAAAATTCTTCCCTAAAATTATACAGGTAAACATACACTTTGAGATTCATGGATATGATTTTCATGATAGAGGGTTTTTCCTTACAGGCAGAACATTCCATTTTTACATTAAAGGTTTAGAAATGTTTATTGATTGGAAGAAGAATATAATTTTTCTTATAAAAACATTTTTTTGAAGTGAATCATTTTTAAATATTTCCTTCAATATTATAGAAAAATGTAAAAAAATTAAATCATTTTTTAGAAATAACGGTTTTGAAAGAACTAATATTTGTGTCTAAAAGTATAGGTAAAATCATATTTAAATAAAAAAATTCTTAATTATATTAATTACCAATAAGTTGAAAAATGGTACCATTAAATGTATTCAACATTCATATCCATATGTTTGGAAAATCATTATTTTTCCTGAGATATTGATCAAAATAATTCTTTCATATAGGTATAATCAAAAACAATATCGATAAAGGATGATATTGTAATAATAAACGGGTATATGTTTTGTATCTTTAATTCATTATGGAATTAATATTAATTATTTGTTGAAAAATAAAAATAGAATAAGGTTATTGAAGATATATGATGTAACACCCTGAGATTTTATGAAAAATATTCTTAATTTCATTAATGTCTTATGTTGTACGCTACACCAAAAGGATCTTTCACAACACGCATCCTTGAATTGTCGTGCATTACACGCAATCACGACCTTCCTCAATAGCGTGTGTAGTACGCAATACCGAGTTTCACTAAACAACGATATGCTATTAAAATATTATTAGAACTAGCCGTTATGAATATTAAAAACCACTTCTTGAAATTTTGTACATTTTATTTTTCAAAATGGACTTCATTTTTGGATTCGGAATATCTAAATTAGCTTAGGGTGAAATTTTGGTACTTTTCGGATAACTTTCATATTCTGATGAATAGTGAAAATTACTAAATTTAATTTAAAAACAAATTTTTTAATTGAAATAATTAATAGTGATAAATTATTAATTTGGGTGGTTTTAAAGTATATTTAGAATATATTTTTACAATTTAATAGAATGTTGTTCATTGGATGTAATTTCACATTTAAAACAGACATAAACAAGTATCAATCTTTTGATAGTTATTATCTTTTAAAAACACGCTATTTGTTTTGATGACGGGAATTAATTTTTAAATTAGTTAATGTAACTGATATTTTTTGAATTTGGTAAAATAAACATCAATTTTGAATTCATAATATCAAATATAGCTTAGGCCTAATTTTTGGTATTTTTCTGGAAACTTGCATTTTTTGATGAATAGTGAAACCACTGAGTGGTAGTTAAAAAAACTGAATTTTTCAAAAAACTTAATTTTACCGCTTCTGTGAGTAGAATTTCGAAAATCCGAGAGACACGGTTAATATCAAGGACTAAAAGTTGGTTTAATGAGATGAAAATAATTTTTGGTGAATAGTAACTTTTTACTTTTTTTACCACGGTTAAAAGTAAATAGTGTAGTTAAGGGTAAAAATGATATTATTATTTTCCTTAAACATGTCCTAATTCTATTTTATAATTTTAATTCGACAAAAAAAAAACCTTAAGAATAAAATATGACCATTTAGGCCCACTTGGATTGGATTAATACATTTTTTATCAATTTATTTAAAGAAGGGTTAAAATAGTTAAAATCAAAGTTTAATAACTAAATCATTTTTAATATAGGGTTATACATAATATAAATTCTATTATAAT
This sequence comes from Viscum album, assembly GCA_963277665.1. Classification (NCBI taxonomy): domain Eukaryota; kingdom Viridiplantae; phylum Streptophyta; class Magnoliopsida; order Santalales; family Viscaceae; genus Viscum; species Viscum album. The sequence goes on from OY728128.1 coordinate 70,480,899, forward strand.
TATTCATTAGAAATATAAAAATATTTACTACATAATTATATTTTATTTGTAATTTTTAGACTTTAAATAAGTTAATTTATTTATGACACAAAAATGATGCAGTAATTATCTTATTAATGAAATATTGACATAATTGATGTTATAAATACAATAATAAATGTAATATGATACTTTTTATGAATTAAACTAATTTTATAAGTTAATATGATATGTTAGTATTGATTTTATTAAATTTTTTCGAATTAATAATTCTGTTATGATTTTCACAAAAATCAATTACTAAATAGTGTCAAAATTGATATAAAATAGTTTTTAAAAAAATATTATATTATTAATTGTTATTTTATTACTAAAAATCTAAGGATCGGCCAAATGACTTAGATAAGGTTATATATATTAATAATAATCAACTTGGGGTTCGTTTGGCTTGTTATAGTATGTTTATAAACCCTATAGTGTAAGAACACAAAAAGACACGGTAAAAGTAAAATTATCTAACTTAATGTTAAATCTAAATGATAAGGTTAAAATAGGAACCTAAACTTGTCTAAATTCTATTTGATGAGATGATTTCGACCCATCCCCACATTAGATTCTAAATAAATCAATTTGGAGCTATTTAAAACCTAATTTGGCTTTATAATAAAATAATATTTTTTGTTATTCCAAAGGTGCCCCTCTCCTCCCTTATAAAAGGGAACCTCCTCCCTCTCTTCCTCACACCACTTTGAGCCTTCAAGCTCGGCCAAACCCTGCAGAATTCTCTTCTACACTTCCCTAGAAACATCCTAGAGGTCCTGGTCTTCTTCAAAGACCAATTTTAGTTCCCTCTGAGGAGGACTCAAAGAGGCGCTCCAAAGAAGAGGTAATGTCCGTTACCGATTCTTTCAACTTTATTTTTTCTTCCACTTCTTCTTCTTAGGTTGTTTCATTATGAAGTAATAACATAATTATCACTAATATACTGGTATTTTATTATAAGTATGAATAAAACCTATTTCACCATCTATCCATCCTACGAAAAAAGAAATCACCGCGCGTGCGTACATACGGAATACCGTCTCCACGCCGTGGTGTAATCTATTTTCCACCACCACCTTACTTGGATGGGTATAATGGTGTAAATAATAACTATATATGACTATTGTAAAGTGATATTGATTCTGAAATAGTATACATACACTCTAATACAATTCCACGATCATGAGAACGATATCATTGCTCGTGCGTACGTACGGACTACCGTCTCCACAACGCGATGAGATTCATTCTCCATGTTAACCATTTATAAATGATTATAAAGTATATATAAAAAGTTATCATGAAATATATGACATAATAATGATACTGGATTTATGTGTATATATATGTATGTCATCTACTTATTTCCATTCAACTCAATAAGGAAACGAAAATAGCGTTCATGCGTACGTACGTCCTACCGTCTCTATGAATGGTGTATTTCTTTCAATTTAATGATCTATTATATATATGCATATTCTGAATATATATTATATATAAATCATGTTTTATATTCTGGAATTAAGTAATCATGATCTAAGTAATCATATGAATAATTATAAGTCAAAACACGGATGACAAATGAAACAATTTTACCCAAAACGCTCGTTAACATGGAATTTACAAATGAACGGGTAATATAAAGTCATAAGTGAACCATATATGATATCATAACAATGAGTATGATTATGTAATAAGTCAATGACATTATTTAAATAATTATTCAAGAGGTTCGGACACTTACGAAGAAAGTCGGACCTGAGGTAAGGGAAATATCACAATCTCATTTTTAACAGAGATTGTTTATACTTTGGTATTTACTAGGGTGTATTTTATCATCCACATCCATGTTTCCTCAATATGTAATATTATTTCCATCCACCTACAATTGTTTAAATCCATTTTTACCCATTGGTGAGTTTATAGTAAAACATATGAAAGAATCTTTTGTCGTTTTTCGTACGAGGTACTTTTTTACTTTTCCGACAAAAGTATGAGAAGAATGATTTTTTAACTTATACGGAATGAATGGATTTTAAAAAATTATTTCCAATAAGCTTCCTTTACATGTATTCAAGTTTATTTTTAATCAACTTCTTTTAGTTTAAAATTGTATGACATGTTAAGAAATGAAAATTTTTTTGAAGTAGAAAGGATATTTTCCTCAAGAATGGAGTTCAAGTGTTTTATCAAAATTATTTTCCATCTAAGATAATAAAGGGTCCTGTTTCTATCCCTATTATTAAATTGATTTGATTATGTTGTGATGGAATTATTTTTATGAATTCCTTTATCTTATAAGAATTTTTTTATGATTTCATGATGTTTAAGAATCCCATTTTTATTACATGGGTTATGCTATGATGTATGGTTTATGATTTTGTGGCACACATAATAATGGTATCATTATGAGATGGGTGGGACCTAAATCTCCCTCCAATGCATTGGGTAAAGATTTTATATCTCATGAGATAGACATGGCTGGAATGGCAGGTTAAACCGGTTCAGTGAAATAAGACTGAAACGAGGAGTGAACTCGGTTCAGAAATGGACTTTGTCCACTAAGATAGTCTTGGAAATGGGTCTTGACTAATAAGAAATGATTCTCTATGATTATTTGTGTATTCCAAAAAGTTTCATTTTTTTATTTATGATTATTGGGATTAAATTTCACTACTATGATTTATCCCATGTTATGATATTATGATCTCTTTTGCAGGTTAAGATTTCCAAAATGATATGTTCTTATGAATATGATGTGATTGATATTTCTTTTGTTTGTCCTTACTGAGCTTTTGAGATCACCATTTTATGTTTTCTTTTCCCCAAGATATAAATAAAGGTTTTAGGTTAATAAAAGAAGATCTGTATGGGAGGTGTTGAATATCTTTCACCATGATTAGAAGATTATATTCTGAGTTTCCAAAGACACTAAACTATTACGGTCCTTGTGTGTGTTTTTGTTATGTACTAAGTATTCCGTAAAAGTAATGTAATTTCCATGTACGTTAAGATTCAGGTCTCTAAATATAATGTCAAATTATGTATATTAATCTCTTATAAATACATATGTGCATGACATGGCATGTGCCTCAAATAAGTCAAATTGAAAAAATGATGCTTTACTAATTTGGTAACATTTATAACATATAACTAGGGAAATATATATAATAAAAGGGCAATTAAATACTAACAAAATTAACTAAAATAATATTATAATACATCCATGCATTTTATTCACCCCACATAAACTAAATGAGTGTTGAGTAAGGCATGTATCTCATAGAAATAAAATGTGAGATGAAATCGCATTACCTTATATCCAAACTCTCACCGTACTCATTAAAACCAAATATATAATAAAAATAAAATTCTTATAATATTTGAAAGATCAATTTTATTATATAATATACCATATATGGTTTTATTATGACATTATATTACCTTCTTATAAACATTTTCTTGTTAAATTTACGCTTCATGAAATATTCACTTTCTTTTTCAAATGTGTCTTATTTTTTTATATATTTTTTTATGATACATAAATGATGATTTACATAATATAAATCATGATATAAATATAATTAATATTATTCATATATGTATCATAATATTCTATAGTATTTTTAGGTAAAAATGTAATACACCAATCAAAGAGATGATAGATTGTACATGCGCATGAACAATGTTTCTGATTTATTTTCTTATTGAATGAAGGAATGTAAATTAAATATACATATACATTTATATAAATAATTATTCTAGTATATGTATTATATCATATATATATATATATATAATTAAACCCAAACATAATACATTCCATGTAGTGTGTGAACAAATCAAAACGCTTTGCGGGGGGGGGGGTAGTCCACAATTCCTCAAATGAAATTATTATATCCATGAAATAAAGAATTCATGTAGTTATGGATTAATAATGAATTAAATAAGAATAATTAAAACTTTGATATAATATATATAATATATTATCAATTTTTCTATTATAATTTTTAACTATGAAATGTGGTAATGGAAAAACAATCAATCATCATTTCGTGAGGAAGTAGTTTGCTGTAAAAATAAAATAGTGTGTTTGTTATCCAATAGATTAAGTGTGTATAAGAGATGTTAGAAACCATATCATATCAAAATATACATAAATCTTTGATACTTGTGTTTTTATATGTATATAATAATAATAAATGAATGGGAGGATTGATAAATAAAATAAATGAACTTGAGGGAAGATGTTAACATTTAATCGAGTATCTCCTTTTGGTTTTCACTCCATGTATTTTTTTTATGGATTTATGGAAAAATATAGGATCTTAGTTATATGGGATCTATGTTGGGAGAATATTTTTTTGTCATTTATAATATAAAATGTGGCTTGAGGGGTGTCGGGAAGGGGTGGAGTGCTTTCCCTTTTATAGTTTAAGCGAAGCGTCACTCTTTTAAATACTAAAAGTTATTAAATAATGAGAGGCCTTTTTTCAATAATATGTATAAAAACGTAAAAATAATCCTATAATGTTATTTTATGGTCGAACCAAATATACATCACTCAAAAACATATAAATTTTATGAATACGGTTCTTAGTCATCTAAGACTTCCCAATTTTAATATTTTTGTTTTTATTAATACATCTAGTTTTCTAACCATCATAATTATTCCATTTAGATAAAATAAAATTATATTTATTATAAAATATAGGGAAATATTGTCACAAACCACCTTCACCAAAAGGAGGGAAGGGTCAGCAGATTGCCAGGCTCTTCCTTCATTAAGTTGAAGGAGAGATAATGACCCCCGAGACCCGCCTTAAATAGGTCCCAGAGTGGCGACTAGCACGAAGGGTATAGAAATTTATCTCAAATGGAAGCCATTACCCTTTTTATTTTATAGGATCGAGAGATAAGGAGAGGAAAAACCCAACAACACCAAGGTAGAAAGAAAAGTAAAGCCAAAAGTAATCATTCCCACATGCATGTATCAAAAGGGAAATCCACAAAGTGCAAAAGGTGACTACAAGGTAAGTACCAACGGGAAAAGAAAAACAACAACTGCAACTGCTCCAAAGGTCCGAGCTAGTAAGGTCCTGCGTGATCCCCAAAGTCCTCCTAGAAACCTGAAAGTAGTTTTATATACGTAGGGTGAGAATACAAGTACCCTCAGTAGGGAAAACCAAGACTCTCAGTCACAATTGTGGGGATGTACTAAAGTCCAGTGAGAAAAAGAGTAAACCAAACACCTAACAAGGAAAAGTATCCACCCCAAGCCTCACCAAGGCTCACTCACCAAATAACTCAAGTCATGTACTATATAAATTTATAGCACATCGATGTTTGAGTACCCCGCGCCACTTTCCCACTGGTTATTGAGACATCCTATGCATCGGACCAATCCGGCCATTCTCACTGCAGTCCCACTGCCACACCTGCCCGCACACACCTGGGCCACAACCACATGTAGTCCCACAGCTGAAACACGCCCACACACAGATGGATCACAACTGTCACATGTAACCATGACTGCAAACACCTATGCCAGAACAACCACCACCATGCCCGAAGACACCTGGGCTAAAGGATCCACTGCCACGCCCGAAGACACCTGGGCCTCATCTAGAAGACGCTTGGGAAACCACCTGCAGAACACACCTGGCCGACCACCACACTACCCCGCCCGAATGTTCTTTGGATAATAATGGAACTCAGGACATCACAGCCTGCCCGAAGATACTTGGGCTATCCGGGAAAGGGAGCAGAAAAGGAGCTAATAACCAGCCACTATGAATAGTGTTGAAAAAAACACCCTCCCCCATGAAATGGGGGAGTTCGTCACTAAGTGCTCAACTTTGGTGGGGCGTGAATAAGAAACACAAAGCTACAATTATATATATATATGTAACAAGCACTCTCCCAAGCTAGGTTTTTTTCAGACTGCCTACAGATCACAACATCACTCAAGTGCGAGTCACGACTCACGCTAACAACCCATGTGTCCCCTTTCTTATTTCACATTCATTAATAATGTTTATGCTTAAGCACTACTGAGAAACTAGTAGTCATAGGCATAAGTCCAGGGAAGTAATCAGTCAAACATCAACCAAAACGCCAACACCTGGTTCTCAACAATAGAAGATTCCACCCCAATTTGTGATATGAACAAGTAACCACCCAAATTCAAAATTCACAACCACCGAATCCATACTAACAGGAGATCCCATCCCCAATTCACATGACCACCGAGGGTATAAAATAACAGGGGATCACATCCCCTCCCACATCTCCAGCAATCGGCCCGAAAGGAAAACAACCAACTAACACCACCAACACAAGTCAGGGATTGCCGATATTTTCAGATTTAAACGACTTAACACACTCCATGATTCAAATTCCGTGTGTTATAATAGGGAGATATCACAGAAGGGTTGATCATGGTGCTTTCAATTTATTCATCTAGATATACGTGATTAACCAATTTACTTTTCACATCAGGAATTTACAACCACAAACAAGCCATTTAAAACATCAGCAGGGTTCATTAGTGCACAAACAACGACCACCAAAGACCTCGATTTTCAGGAGGCATAAGCCAGAACAACTCAACAAGATTGTCATAGGAGAGACATCATAAAAAAAAATATAAAACAGCATCAACAATCACACCCCCCCTCTTTCTTTATAGAATTCATTCATTATATTTATTTAGGTCTGGTTTACCCAATTCTATAGAATCAAAAGCACGGCCACCCCGCATGATACACAAAAGAGAGAGACAAAGGAGAAATTCCCTACCTGTTGATAGATAATCGGCGTTCAGGTTTGGGGCATGGAACTTTACGGATAACGTTGTGCCCGATGCACCAGAAGCTGTTTGTGAAAAGCCACGATCGAGTAAAGGAGAAACCACGGCTAACCCTTAGTTTATAAGAGCCGGGGATGGTTGAGGTGAAAACGCGAAACCGCTTAAGGCGAGGGGGGTCGTGGGTTGACCACACGGCTCCACTTGCCATTAAAAAGGGGTCGGGTGGTTTAAGCTGACTCATGAATTGATTAAGTATTTAATTAAAGCTCTTTTGCGCATTATGGGTCTTAAAAACACGCTTAAACGAGTCAGAATAGGGTTTAAACCCCTATTTGTGCAAAGGAGCGCTACTGACACCGATTGGTCTCACCGATCGGTCTTACTGATGGGTCTCGCCGATCGGTCTCACCGATCGGTCTCGCCGATCGGCCTCGCCGATCGGTCTCACCAAGACATGACCTGGATTTTGGCAAAGGGAAGGACCAAGAATGTCTGGGATATCACATCAGATACCTCTCAAAATATTCTCGTCCCCGAGAATTTAAACAACCCAGAAGGAAAGGGCGAGTCAGAACAACCACCCCAAAAGATACCTCTCAAGAGTGAACCTCATCATTAACTAAGAACACCTTCCTGTCATGAACCAAGCAACATACCATGCCAAACTGCCCGGGCATGTGGGTTGGGGAGTTCCCCCCCCCCATGTCAAGATATTATCCGCTTTGGGCGACACTGACTCGCCCGCACGGGTATAATCACATCCACCTTAATGCATCTTAATTAGGGGTCGAGTTCTCTCTTTCCCCATAGCCGGGGCTTTTTTCGCACAAGTAGAGGAAGAAAACCAGTACATTTCATAGCCAAAAGACAAAATGTTCTATTACAACAGGTACAACAAGGAACAAAACTTAAAACAAATCTGGGTACTGGGTACGCATCTGTGCTTCCCTCTCCCACGTACTCTCCTCATGCCCACCATGTCTCCACAACAAGCGAACCAAGGGAATGGTTCGCCCGCGAAGCACCTTTTCCTTGTGATCCTCGATCACCACTGGTCTCTCCACAATGGTCATGTCATCCTCGATGTCTAGATCACCCCAATCAAGGATGTGTGAATCATCATGCAGATACCGACGGAGCTGGGACACATGAAAGACATCATGTATCCTTAGTAGCGGCGGTGGAAATGCTAGCTAGTAAGCCACTTCGCCGATCCGCCGCAACACTTGGATGGGTCCGATGAATCTTGGAGAAAGCTTACCCCCTTTGCTGAACCTCTGCTGCCCACACTGAGGGGAGACCTTTAAGAACACGTGATCCCCAACCTCAAACTCAAAGGGCCTCCTCCTGGTATCAGCAAACGACTTCTGTCGGTCCTGGGCCACCTTCATCCTTTCCCATATGAGCTGAACCTTCTATGTCGTGTTCTGCACAACCTCCGGACCAAGGATGCATGCCTCTCCTACTTCGGTCCAACACACAGGCGAACGATATGGCCTCCCATACAAAGCTTCAAACGGGGCCATGCCAATGATAGAGTGGTAGCTATTGTTGTATAAAAACTATACTAGAGGCAAGTATTGCACCCATTCTCCTCTTGAGTCTAGAACACATGCTCGCAGCATATCCTCCAAGGTCTGGATAGTGCGCTCTGTTTGTCCATCCGTCTGGGGATGGAAAGCAGTGCTAAGGCATAACTGGGTGCCAAACGCATGCTGAAATCCTCTCCAGACTCACGAGGTAAACCTTGCATCCCTATCCGAGCCTATAGACCTCAGGACTCCATGAAACCGCACCACCTCATCCACGTACTTTCATTCCAAAGCATCCACATCACTCGACTCCCTGATCGCCAGAAAGTGAGCCGATTTCGTCAACCTATCCACTACCACCCAGATGGCATCGTACCCTCCTTTGGCCTTGGGTAGTCCCATGAAGAAATCCAATGAGAAGTCATCCCACTTCCACTCGGGGACATCTAGGGGCTGTAGTAGGCCGCCTGGAACTCGGTGTTCAGCCTTCACTTGCTGACACACTAGGCACTTGGCCACAAACTCTGTCACCGCTCGCTTAACTCCAGGCCACCAAAACTGCCTCTTCAAACCCCAGTACATCTTGGAAACTCTTGGGTGTACCGCCAGGGGTGAGTTGTGGAACTCACTGAGAACCTTGCCACGCATCACCTCCGGGACAAACAACCTTTTCTATAAAAACATCTGGTTCTGGCCATCCTCTATCCATCCTCTTGGATCATTTCCCTAGTCAACTTGTTCATGCATCACTTCACACTTTGGGTCCCCCCACTGAGACTCATACCCTTGCTGGAACAGTGATGACTACACTGTCATCTGACATAGGCAGCCTCTGCCGCTATCCATCTTTTCATCCAGGTGTAGGGCAGCCAACTCTTCCATTGCCTTCCATGCGTCTGCCGACTCTCGGACCGCATCCTTCTGCGTCCTCTTGCTGAAGGCATCATCCACCACATTTCCCTTGCCCTCAGTATAAGAGATCTTGAAGTCGTAATCCTGGAGGAACTCCACCCATCTCCGCTGTCGCATGTTTAAGTCCCACTGGGAGAAGATATACCTCAATCTTTTGTGATACGTGAAGACCATAAAGCATTCCCCGATGAGGTAGTGCCACCATAACTTTAGCGTGAAAACGACCACTGCAAGCTCAAGGTCGTGGGTGGCGTAATTACACACATGGGAACACAGCTGCCTGGACCCATAAGAGTCACCCCTTATCGTTGCATCAAAACACATCCCAGGCCCTGTCCCGAAGCATCACAGAACACCTCATAAGACACCCCTTCTTCTGGTAATCTCAGCACTGGGGCACTGACCAACTTCTCCTTCAGATAGCTGTAGGCTGACTGGCACTGCTCACTCCATACGAAAGCCAGGCCCTTCTTGGTCAGAGCCGTCAGAGGGGCTGCTACTCAGGAGAAGTTGGGTACGAATTTCTAGTAGTAACCCGCCAGCCCGAGGAAACTTTGGAATTCTGCCACATTCTTGGGTGCTGCCCAAGAAACTACTGCCTCAACCTTTGATGGGTCAACCGCTACCCCCTGCTCAGACACTACGTGCCCGAGGAAGTGCACTTATTGTGTCCAGAACTTTCATTTTGACAACTTCCCATAGAGCTGGTGTTGTCCGAGGACCTCCAAAACTATCCTCAGGTTCTCTGCATGGTCCTCCTCTGATCAAGAGTAGACCAGGATGTCGTCGATGAACACAACCACGAACCGATCCAGGTACTCCCGGAAGATGGAGTTCATAAGCCCCATGAACACAGTCGGGGCGTTCGTAACATCGAAGGTCATGACTACGAACTCGAAGTGTCCATACCTTCACCTGAACGCTGTCTTCGGGATGTCGCTCTCTTTCACCCTCAGCTGGTGGTACCCAGACCACAGGTCGATCTTCGAGAACCATCTTGCCCCTTTCAGCTGGTCAAAAAGATCATCTATCCTTGGGAGAAGGTAGCGATTCTTGATAGTCACCTGATTCAACCTCCTGTAGTCTATGCACAACATAAGACCACGATCTGCCTTATTTGCAAACAAGACCAGATCACCCCACGATAAAGCACTCGGACGAACATAACCCATCTTAATCAGATCGTCAATCTGTATCTGCAACTCCCGTAGCTCCGAAGGTTCCATTCGGTAAGGAGCCATCGAGATTGGACGAGTGTCGGTCTGTAGGTTTATCCCGAACTCGATTTCACGTCGAGGGGGTAGAGTCGTCACCTCCTCAGGAACGATGTCCATAAACTCACGGACGATCTCTGGCACTTCCACCATTTCAGCATCTACTGATTCTACTGTCAGCTCGGTCAACAAGGAGAGGAGAGGTTCCTCTCTCTTGTTTCCCTTCGGACTTCTCCGCTCGCCGGTGAAGGTAACACGCCGACTGTCCAAGTCTGAGAACACCACCTTTCTTTGAAAACAGTCGATGACGGCGCACACAGAAAATAGCCAGTCGATGCCTAGGATGACATCGTATGGCTGAATCTATAGTAGAAGAAGATCCCTAACCGACTGATGTGGCCCTAACATCAGTCGACATCACCGAAAAATGAACAACAAGTCGGTATGAACTCCAGCTGGTGTGCTCAACACCATGGGCACTGGAAGTCTCTCGGTATCTAGACCCAAGGAACCGGCTAGAATGGGTGCAACGAAGGAGTGTGAAGCTCTGGTATCGAACAAAGCATAAGCAAGAGTGCTAAACAGACTGATCGTACCTCGAACAACCTCTGGCCCTATTGGAACTACTACCTCTGTAGTGTGCAACTGTCCACGCCCATCTCCCCTGCCCCTCGGCTGTCGGCCACCTCCCCGACCACGCCCTGGGCGAGGTCCCCGTGGAGCGCCCTGAGGTCGGCCTCCTCCTCTTATGTCTGACCTCAGAGGAGCGGGAGCTCGCTGTCCCTGATGCTGCTGCTGGAAAGGTCTGGCAGGAAGCTGCTGCTGGGGCGGGTGCTGGGGATGACTGCCACTGCTGTACTGCACCCGGTCGGGGCACTAACTCCGTAGATGCCCAGGGCTCCCACAGATGAAGCATCGTGGTCCCAGGCCCGTAGGAAATGGGCGAGGGCCGGGGGATCGAAACTGAAACTGATGCGGCCTGCTCCCTGCGGGTCGGAACCTAGAGGGTCCTGACGCTGGAGGCTGGGTGCTGACGACCTTCCCCTTCGATGGTCCCAGCTGGATCACCTCTCGCGACACTCCCCCTAGACCTTGCATCCGCTCCACCACTTCGGCCTTCTTCTGGACCTCCAAGTACGTCGAGAGGGTAAAGGGGGGTAACAGCATACTGGAGGGAGGGTTAGAGTGCCTCCTCCAAACGTCTTGCATGAGGCTCCTCGTCGGGAAAGAGGTCTGAAGAAAAATGTAGGAGGTCCTTGAACTTGATCCCTAGCTCCCTCACAGACATAATCCCTTACTGGAGGGAGAGTAGTTACTACCTCTTTTCTACCTTCATCGTCAAGGAGAGGAATTCCGCCCGGAAATCCTTCTTGAAATCCACCCAAGCCACCTCAGACTCTCTCCTCTCCCCAGGTAATGCATCCACCACTGACGTGCCGCTCCCTGCATTTTGCTAACTTCCAGAGGAACCCAGTACTAGGTCGGGGCCCGAATCAGGCCGAAGGCTATAACAAGCTCCTCTAGCCAGCCTTCCATCTTCATATCGGAGGTGCTGCCCTCAATCTTCTCGAGGGCCTGTCGTTGGAAGGCTCGAAGAGTCTTCTGCCACTGGTCATCCTCTTCCTCTCGATCAGCTCTCTGCCGATCAGCCAAAGTAGTCTCTGGGGCCTCTATCGCCTATACCACACGTGGTCGCCTTCCAGGTGCCATAGCTGCAAGGTAAACAAGGAATGCCTAATCCCAAGTATTGCAGAATATCGTTCTTAAAACTTCTTAAAATTTAATTTATTCTTAATTTCCATGACATCCCAGAAACACAAGAACACAAGTCATTATGACGCATGTACCTTTCCTAGAGTTTCTTCCCTGCAATCAGTGTGGCCTCACTTGGTCGTTCGGTAGGTCTAGAGTCCATACATCGGATCACGGGGGGCCCTAAAATCTCGTGTCCTAGCCGGTCTTCCCTGGCCTAATTCACGCTCCATGGTCACCCAACACCGTTGCCTTACCATCCCATGAAATCCTCATTGTGCCTAACTCCAGACTCCATCCTATCTCTCAACCTCCCCTCTGATACCATTCTGTCAGGACCCGCCTTCACCAAAAGAAGGGAAGGGTCAGCAGATTGCCAGGCCCTTCCTTCTTTAAGTTGAAGGAGAGATAATGACCCCCGAGACCTGCCTTTAATAGGTCCTGGAGTGGCGACTAGCACCAAGGGTATATAAATTTCTAACAAATGGAATACATTAGCCTTTTTATTTTATAGGATCAAGAGATAAGGAGAAGAAAAACCCAACAACACCAAGGTAGAAAGAAAATTAAACCCAAAAGTAACCATTCCCACATGCATGTTTCAATGGGAAATCCCCAAAGAGAAAAAGGTGACTACAAGGTAATTACCAAAGGGAAAAGAAAAACAACAACTGCAACTGCTCCAATGGTCCGAGCTAGTAAGGTCCTGCGTGATCCCTGATGTCCTCCTGGAAACCTGAAAGCAATTTTATATACGTAGGGTGAGCATACAAGTACACTCAGTATGGAAAACCAAGACTCTCGTGCACAAGTGGGGGGACATACTAAAGCCCCGTGAGAAAAAGAGCAAACCAAACACCAAACAAAGAAAAATATCAACCCCATGGCTCACCAAGGATCACTCCACAAATAACGCAAGTCAATAAATATATATATTAAGATCACATCGATGTTTGGGTACCCCACGCCACTTTCCCACTGGTTATTGAGACATCCTACGCATCGGACCAATCCCGCCATTCTCACCGCAGTCCCACTGCCACACCCGCCCGCACACACCTGGGCCACAACCACACATAGTCCCATTGCTGAAACCCGGCCGCACACACCTGGGTCACAACTGTCACATATAACCATGCCTGCAAACACCTAGGCCAGAACAACCACCACCACGCCCGAAGACACCTGGGCTAAAGGATCCACTGCCACACCCGAAGACACCTGGGCCTCATCCCGAAGACGCTTGGGAAACCACCTGCCGCACACACCTGTCCATCCACCATACTACCCCGCCCGAAGGTTCTTGGACTAATAATGGACCTCAGGCTATCACAGCATGCCCGAAGATACTTGGGATATCTGGGAAAGGGAGCAGAAAAGGATCTAATAACCAGCCACTATGAATAGTGTTGGGAAAAACACCCTCCCCCATGAAATGGGGGTGTTCGGCACTATGTGCTCAACTTGGGTGGGGCACGAATAAGAAACACAAAGCTAAACTTTTATATATATATATATATATAGGTAACAAGCACTCACCCAAGCTAGGTTTTTCTTCAGACAACCTACAGATCACAACAACACTCAAGTCTGATTCATGACTCACGCAAATATCCCATGTGTCCTCTTTCTTATTTCACATTCAGTAATAATGTTTATGTTTAAGCACTACTGGGCAACTAGTAGGCATATGCATAAGTCCATGGAAGTAATTAGTCAAACATCAACCAAAACGACCACACCTGGTTCTCAACAATAGAAGATTCCACCCCAATTCCTGATATAAACAAGTAACCACCTGGATTCGAAACTCACAACCACTGAATCCAAACCAACAGGAGATCCCATCCTCAATTCACATGACCACCGAGGGTATAAAAGAATAGGGGATCCCATCCCCTCCCACATCTCCAGCAATCGGCCCGAAAGGCATACAACAAACTACCACCACCAACACAAGTCATGGATTGCCGGTATTTTAAGATTTAAACGAATAAAAACACTCCATGATTCAAATTCCGTGTGTTATAACCGGGAGATATCACAGAAGGGTTCATTCTGGTGCTTTCAATTTATTCAGCCGGATATACGTGATTAACCAATTTACATTTCACTGCAGGAATTTACAACCACAAAGAAGCCATTTAAAACATCAGCAGGGTTCATTAGTGCACAAACAACGACCACCAACGACCTCGATTTTCGGGAGGCATAAGCCAGCACAACTCCACAAGATGGTTATAGAAGAGACAACATCAAAAAATATATAAAACAGCATCAACAATCACAGCCCCCCCTCTTTCTTTACAGAATTCATTCATTATCTTTATTTATGTCTGGTTTACCCAAATCTACAGAATCAAAAGCATTCCCACCCCGCATGATACACAAAAGAGAGAGACAAAGGAGAAATTCTCTACCTGTTGATAGATAATCGGCGTTCGGGCTTGGGGTGCCGAACTTTACGGATAACGATGCGCCCGATTCACCAGAAGCTGTTTGTGGAAAGCCACGATCTAGGAATGGAGAAACCACGACTAACCCTTACTTTATAAGAGCCAGGGACGGTAGAGGTGAAAATGGGAAACCACGTAAGGCGCGGGGGGTCGTGGGTTGACCACACGACTCCACTCTCCATTAAAAAGGGTTCGGGTGGTTTATGCCGACTCATGAATTGATTAAGTATTTAATTAAAGCTCTTATGCGGGTTACGGGTCTTAAAAACACGCTTAAACGAGTCAGAATAGGGTTTAAAACCCTATTTATGCAAAGGAGCGCTACTGATGCCAATCGGTCTCACCGATCGGTCTCACCGATCGGTCTCACGGAGATGCGACCCGGATTTTGGCAAAGGGAAGAGCCAAGAAAGTCTGGGTCATCACAAATACAATTATAAATACTATTCCTAAATTATTTATTAAAAATAACATATTTTAAAATTAATTTTTAGAATAAAATCATGTGACGTGTAAAACACTACATAAACCCTGAATCTATTAACAATGTTTCTTCTATTTCTGGGTCAAACTATTACTTATAAAAGATTAATTACTCCACTTATATAAAATATTTCATATTTTGACCCATAAAAATCACATTTTAGAATATATTATTGTAACACCACAGGTAAATAAATAATTTGAAATTTTTATATTTATCTATATTTGTGAATAAAATATTAATATTACTTTAAAGGGAACGCTGTGCTTGACGGCATACCCAATACGCAATAATGAGTTTCTTTGAAATCTTACGTTGTACTCTAATAAAAAAATAATTTTATTTTAAATGGTAGTTAACACCTAGCCTTTGTAATGACGGGAATTAACAGAATTAACTACAAAATTATTATATATGTTTTTCAAATATTTTTACTTTTTACAACAAAAGTTAAAGGATTAAAAATGCAAATGAATCCAATTTTAAGCTTAAATCTTCTAATATTCTTTAAAAGGTCGATTAACCAACTTTTGATGGAAAACCCCTTTTAAATATACTTGTGACAATTTTATATGTTTTCTTTCAAAAAATAAAATTCTTCCTTAGAATCGGGACATCCAAACTTACCTTGTGTAAATTTTTGGTATTTTTCCGATAAAGTTCATTTTTAATGAATGGTGAACACTGTTGTTTTTTAATTCAAATCCTCTTTTTAGTCTAACTTATTTATATGATTAGATCATATTTTTAATTTGTTTTAATGTTAAATTAGAATATATTTTTACCATTTAATCCAATGGTGGTCATTGAAATTAATATCACTTTGAGATTGGACTTAAACTAGTGTCAATCTTTTGATACTTATTGTTTCATAAAAACACGATATTTGCTCTGACCGTGGGAATTAATTATTAAATTAATTAATGTAACTTATATGTTTTGAATTTTGTAATATAGATATCAATTTTGAATTCGGAATATCAAATATAGCCTAGGGTGAATTTTTGGTAATTTTCTGAAAAACATCAATTTTGATGAATAGTGAAACCACAAAGTGGTAGTTAAAGAAACTGATTTTTCATTTAAATGAAATGTTACCACTTCTGTGATTTGAATTTCAAAAATCCGACATACATGGTTGTCATTAAGAAGTAAAATGTGGTTCAATGGGATTAAAATAATTTTTTGGTCAATAGTAACTTTTAAGTTTATTAATCGCGATTAGAGGTAATTAGTGTAATTTAAGGTAAAAATAATGTTTTAATAATATGAAATGACCTAGACACATGTCCTACCCTCATTGGATGTATCATGGCCGACCAAGACAATCCATGGGTCATCTTGGGGACACCATGGAGCCACTTTGGTAGGAAAATGACATTAATACGTTTTTATTTAAATTTAAAGTTAAAATGTCACAAACATGTATTGTTTTACTAAAACAATTTTTACATGGGTTTATAGAAGTAATAATTTTTACTATAAATATTTATTAGAAACCTAAAAAGATTTCCTACATCATGATATTATTTTTATAATTTTTAGACACTAAATAAATTAAATTATTTATGACACCATGATGATGCAGTGATTACCTCATTATTTAACGATTTAAATAAAATGAAACGATAATGTAAAATATAAGACCTAAACTTGTCACAAACTTATTGTATGGGTGAATTTAGAATCCTTATCACCTTATCCTTGAAATATATCCTTTTGGGACCTTTAAAATTCGAAAAGCATTATATAATAATGTAATATTTTATAACATTCCAAGAGTTCCCCTCCTCTCCTCTTATAAAAGGCCCCCGCCTCTACCACCTTACCCACACCTCTCAAACATTTTTCTCGGCCCAACCCTGCCCATTTCATCTCTCCACATCCCTCTCTTCATCATTGAAGCCTCACATTTCAGATGATTCCTTTCCAAGGATTCCTTTGAGCTCAAATAAAAAAGAGTTACCCGATTTAAAGGTAATGTCTTCCCTTGTGTTCTTTTGTTATATTTTGCTTCTCCAAACCCCTAAAATCTTTTTATTACTTTATTTTGTAACAAAACCAGTATCTTAAATATACTAGGATGTTTTTATGTGAGGTATTCGAGCTATACTTACACATACCTTCGTCTAATGGTTAACGAACATACTGTTTCTGTGGATGACGAATTTCTGCCTCACGAAACGATGATTGTTCAATCTCCTCTTAACACCATTCATGTTGGCCATTATGATGTCACTATATTTTATATATGATTTATATGGTATTTATGTTTTCTATATGCTTCTTAATTTTATATTTAAATCATTCCTTTATGCTTTTCATGTTGTGCAAATGCGATAATTTCATACGAGGAAGTGTGGACTACCGCCCCCTCAAGTGATGTGACTCGTTCGTGCAATACATGGAATGTATAAAGAATTAAATTAATGAACATATATGACCTATATAACATATATATATTATAATTTAATTATAATATATATATATCTCTCAATTATTTTTAATTCCATTAATATGACAAAGAAATGAATGTAGCGTTCATGCGTACGAACGGCTTACCGTCTCCATGAACGGTGCATTTCATTTCTTACCTCTAAATGATTATGTAATATTATAAATACATTTATATTCTGGATATATATTATATATACGATATCTAAATAATGAATATCATTCTGGATATAATGAACATTTTACCACATGAACAACATGTAATTGTAAGAAGTCCACTTTCAACTTAAGAATCAAATATCGACAAAACAAACATTATTAACATAAATGATTACATAATGTTTATAACATGGAAATAAGTGATATAAAAGGAATAATTAACTTGAAAAATGGTCTTAAGAAAGTATAAATTAACTCATGTTTATTATTCCGGACGTTATAGAACGATCGAGTCATGTCAGACCCGAGTTAAGGGATCCTACCCCTCTTTCTTTTTAAGTACACTCTTTTATGTCATTTCTTTTAAGCTCATATTTCTTATGATTGGGATGATATTTTATATTAATATTACTGTAAAAATTATGTTAATATTATTAGATACCATATTTGATCTCATAAATCCATTTTTTAAATTTTAAGTGGCGCCGTTATGCGGCCGAGTTTTCGTAGGGGAATTTTCATCTCACTTTTATTCCCGTGACATTTATGCTACGTTTGCCACTATTTTCATTGAGTGGTATATGTACTGCCCATTATAATACACATTGTGTAGTATAATTTAATTTATGGGTATTTACATCTTCATTGTATGACACTTCTTCCATGGGGTGTACGTTTCGAAAGTTACCCAACTCGGTAAGGGGACCTTTCACCATCCTCTTTTTAAAAGACTTATTTTTGTTATGTCTTTTAATTTACATATTATTATGTTGGGATATGTTATTCTATATACTTATTGATGTAAAATTTATTTCCAAGTGATGAGACACCCTTTTTTCTCATCAACTCATTTTATGAATTTTAAAGTGACGCCGTTAGGCTGTCAAATTTTTCCAAGCGAACGTTTTAATCCAATTTCGATTTCATTGCGTTCAACATGTAATTCTTAGACATGTCATCCTATGAATATGTGTGAATGACCTATGATTGTTTCACACTTAATATACACTTATATTGGGTGTATTTATTTTTCTCACACAAAATTGTGTGATATATTTATCCTTAATTTAAGTATACCATCTTTATAATGGATTTCATCTCAATTTACATTTCCATTGAGACTTCATTGTTGTTTTGCACCAATTCAATATTATATGGTGTATATACTATCCCTTGAAATATTATATCATGAATCCCTTTATTCTCATGATATTATAAAGTTCGGATTAAATTTTATTCCGAAATTATTTGTATTCAAGAGTCTCTCATTTTGTTAAAAACTCATTAATAAAAATAGTGTTTTAAATGTTTTAAAGATTAATTATTCTAAATCTTTATCATTAATGTCCATGTTTTCAAAATGGTATTCAGTATTTATTTATATTTACATTAATGTTTTAAAATTATAATTCCATTAAAGGATTCAATGTGGTATGGGACACTTTGATTCAAAAATCTCTTTCAAATGATTTCTGAAAATGGATTGATTAATTCAATATCTTTGAATTAATTATTGTGATTGAAAATGAAATTTTGTTATTGAAATTTTTATATTTTCAATATTTTATGTGTAATGATGGTACTTGGACCTTTTACGGGTGGTTACGTGATAAACTATATGACGGCTGGTGCCGTGAATACCAGGATGGGTGGTTACGTTATAACCTCCAATGCATTGGGTTTGGAGGTCGGTCGTATGGCTATTCCATTAAGTATGTGTGGAAGTTGACTGTATGGTTATTCCATTTAAGTATTTTTATGTCCCATGTTACCTTTATATGTTATTTGTTCTTTATATGGGTTTTATGGTAATATTTTGGTTACAAAAGGGTAAGTAATGTTCTTTTATTCAGTGAAGAGTTTTTACTACTTCATAAAAGTGAAAAGTATTAATTTGGTAAAGTATTCATGATTTACTTGTTGTTTTGAAAAACTAACATTTTTAATTCTTTGTGTATCCTTTACTTGGATTTTTATGTTCATCCAATGTTTTGGAAATGTTTTCCAAGGACTTAAAGATTAATAGGGTCAAGGATGGGATCAAGGAAAGACATTCTATCTAAAACATGGAACTAGACATGTTTCTTTGTAAGTGTTTTTTTATTTTATGGAAACTTAATAGAAGTGTCTACTATGTAATATTTTGATATGTAATAGTTATGACCTAATTCTCTACAACACTAAACCTAAATAGATCCTATATGTGAATTATTAGTTTAATTCATGATTACGTAATGTTTAAGGCTGGGGACTTATAGTTGGTATCAAAGTTTGGTTTAGATAACATTAGAGGTTAGGGTATTCTCTAAGCATTGTGACATTACCACAATGGTTAGGATTTCAGAAAGAGTCCTAGTTTTAGATAAAGTGAATGAGTAAGTATATCTTAGTTTTTATCTTCCTCATTAGTACAGGATTGTTTTGTTGATATAATACCACTGACCATTTTGGTTTTATTAAATGGCTGGATCTAGCAAGCACCAAAGTAACAGTTGATGTGAAGGGAACTGTGACAGTTTTCTGAGCGAGAAATTGGATGATATGGGAGCTGCAATGAGAACTCTTGTGTTTATCCTCAACCAACTGTCTGGAGTCATGATTGACCACCTAAACCTTGGTTATTTCTATAAGGCGTCATATATGCGAGAAACATATCCCTATGGAACTACAGGTAATAATCATAAAGGTAAGGGTGTTCAAAAAACTATGTGTCAAAGATGTTGAAAGAAACACCTAGGAAAATGTTTCAAAGGGACAGAAATATGCTATAGATGTGGAAATGAAGGTCATAAAGCAAGAACTTTCCATGGAAAAAGAAGAATCTAGTTGACTCAAGGAAAGGGAAAGAAGTTATTTCTGAGGGATCAATTGAATGTTTTAAATGTGGTGTGAATGTTCATTATGCAAACACATGTCCTATGAAGAAGTTTCGGGAATTGGATCACCAAGATCGTACAAATATTCGTTTACCAATACCTAATGCCATTCCGATTGAGGATGAAGAAACTGACAATGACCAATCAAAGGTATGGATTATTTATTAACTTTTGTTTTCCTATTTTGGATTCTTGGGATATGATTCATGATTTTGTTTGTAGGAAATAAGTAATTCATAATAAGTTGGAAAGGAATGATTAATGGATCATGAAGAATGTTTAATGAGTAAGAAGTCAACATATAAGGGCTTCAAGAGTTATGGAGAAATTATTATGAGTATTAAATATCTTTTGATGATAGGGTTACATTAGAAGACTTTTCATAGTATGTGTAATCCTGATGTTTGATATATGAAAATTTTATTCAATGAATAGTTATCTGTTATTTTGTTGACATAGTTATAAAGAACCATTTGTGTTTATAGGATCCTTACTTTTGAGGTAATTATGGGTTACTATATGTTATGATGGAAAGTGAAAGGCATGATATAAAATTGAGTTTAAATTATGTTATGGTTATTTTTGATGATTTTATCTCTTTTTGGGGAATTATTTGAAAATTATATAATTTGGAAAAAGGACAACACACAGACCGTGTGATAACCCGTCGCGTCGGACAAAACTGCGGGAATCAAACCCACAACCAATGTGCGACTGGTATTTATCACCTACCACTGGACTACGTGAAGTCCCTGGTTAGTTTGACTGATTATTTTTAGTTAGATGATTTTACGAATTAAGAGTAAGTTGATTTTGGGTTATCTATGTAAATTATTAACCTATCATGGAGGATATGTGATTAGGTTAATTACTTTTCAATACGAGACTTTAAGAGCAACTGATGTTGTTTGGAGAGAAATGTTATGATTTAACTTTGAAGACTATGTGATTAAATACTTAAAATATTTGGGTTTCAATCATAGTTTTGTTTACTTCTGGGTCTTTGTTGAACTTTGGGTCTTGTTGGAAAAATTGTGGAGATTAAGAATAGATTTTCTTTTTATAAAGGATTATCCTTTTTGGGTATTATCTGATCACATACTAACCTTTTTGGTTTTAGTTTTGGTTAAGGTCTAAAGACTTTGGAAGTATACAGTTCTTTTTTTTGATTAGTTGATTCTCTAGAAGTTTATTATAACTCTCTTAATGTAAACATGTAATCCTAAATACTCATCTTTTGGAGAAAATATGAGTTCTTGTAAGAAATCTAGTAAAAGTTGAAAGTCGACATGATAAGTAAGTAAGATTCATTATGTTTTATTTAAGATTAAAAATAAATTCCTCAATGAAAAGTAACTAAAAAAATGTTTTCTGTTAACTTTTCCTACTAGGGAATCCAATACCGTTTAACCCATCACATGTTTGTGATTTTCCAGTGATTAATTTCTCCTAAACATTTTTTCTATCACACTCCCTCAGAACATGACCCTTTGTTTTTTCATCTATATCCATATTTTCATACATGTAATCCTAGTATGGGTTAACTCAGGTGACCATTTTACTTCCCTTTCATTCTTTTAAAGTGATAGTTTAATTTACTCCTTTTCCAATGTGGGGCTTTCAATGATGTTTCTGAGCCCAATTTTAAAATTGCGAGGACGCAATTCCCAAAAGGGGGGAAGGATGTAACACCACAGGTAAATAAATAATATGAAATTTTTATATTTATCCATATTTGTGAATAAAATATTAATATTAATTTAAAGGTAACGCTATGCTTGATAGCTTACACAATACGCAACAATGAGTTCCTTTGAAATCTTACGTTTCACTCTAATAATAAAATAATTTTATTTTAAATGGTAGTTAACACCTAGCCATTGTAATGACGGGAATTCAAATAACTAACTAAAAAATGATTATATATGTTTGTAAAATATTTTTACTTTTTACAATAAATGTTAGAGGATTAAAAATTCAAATAAATCCAATTTTAAGCATAAATCTTCTAATATTCTTTAAAAGGTCGATTAACCGCCTTTTGATGGAAGCCCATTTTTTAATATACTTTTGACAAATTTATATGTTTTATTTGACAAAATAAAATTCTTCTTTAGAATCGGAACATCAAAATTTAATTTGTGTAAATTTTTGGTATTTTTCCGATATAGTTCATTTTTTAAATGAATAGTGAAAATGTTGTATTTTAATTCAAAACCACTTTTTAATCTAATTTATTTATATGATTATATCATCTTTTTAATTGTTTTTAAAGTGAAATTATAATATATTTTTACCATTTAATCCAATGGTGTCCATTGAAATTAATATCACTTTGAGATTGGAATTAAACTAGTGTCAATCTTTTGATACTTATTGTTTCATAAAAACACACTATTTGCTCTGACAGCGGGAATTAATTATTAAATTAATTAATGTGACTTATATGTTTTGAATTTTATAAAATAGACATCATTTTTGAATTCGGAATATCAAATATAGCCTAGGGTGAATTTTTGGTAATTTTCTGAAAAACTTCAATTTTTAATGAATAGTGAAACAACTAAGTGGTAGTTAAAGAAACTGATTTTTCGTTTAAATGAAACTTTACCACTTCTGTGATTTGAATTTCAAAAATCTGACATACATGGTTGTCATTAATAAGTAAAATGTGGTTCAATGGGATTAAATTTATTTTTGGTGAATAATAACAATTAAGTTTATTAATCGCGATTAAAGGTAATTAGTGTAATTTAAGGTAAAAATAATTTTTTAATAATATGAAATGACCTAGGCCCATGTCCTACACTCATTGGATGTGTCATGTCCGACAAAGACAATCCATGGGTCAACTTGGAGACTCCATGGAGCCACTTTTGAAGGAAAATGACATTAATACCTTTTTATTTAAATTTAAAGTTAAAATGTCACAAACATGTGTTGTTTTACTAAACCAATTTTTACATGGGGTCATAGAAGTCATGTTTTTTACTATAAATATTCATTATAAAGCTAAAAATATTTCCTATATCATTATTTTTTTTTAAATTTTTATACGCTAAATAAATTAAATTATTTATGACACCATGATGATGCAGCGATTACCTCATTATTTAACGATTTAAATAAAATGAAATGATAATGTAAAATCTAAGACCTACACTTGTCACAAACCTATTATATTGTTGTATTTCGAATCATTATCACCTTATCCTTGATAAATATCCTTTTGGGACCTTTAAAATCCGAAAATCATTATATAATAAAGTAATATGTTATAACTTTCCAACAGTGCCCCTCCTCTCGTCTTATAAAAGGGAACCACCTCTACCACCTTACCCACACCTCTCAAGCATTTTTCTCAGACAACCCCTGACCATTTCATCTACCCACATCACTATTTTCATCATTTAAGCCTCACCTTTGGGAAGAATCCTTTCCAAAGAAGCCTTTGAGCTCAAATAAAAAAGAGTTACTCGATTTAAAGGTAATATCTTCCCTTGTGTTATTTTGTTTTATTTTGCATCTTCAAACCCATAAAATCTTTTTATTCCTTTATTTTGAAACAAAACCAGTATCTTAAATATACTAGGATGTTTTTATTTCAAGGATTAGAGCTATACTTACACACACCTTTGTCTAATGGTTAAAAAACATACTGTTTTTGTGGATTGGAAAATTTCTGCCTCACGAAACGATGATTGTTCAATCTTCTCTTAACACCTTTCATGGTTGCCATTATGATGTCACTATATTTTATATATGATTTATATGGAATTTATTTTTTCTATATTATTCTGAATTTTATATTTAAATCAAGCCTTTATGCTCTTCATGTTGTGCAAATGCGATAATTCATACGAGGAAGGGTAGACTACTGCCCCCTCAAGTGATGTGACTCGTTCATGCAATACATGGAATGTATAAAGAATGAAATTAATGAAAATATGTGACCTAAATAACATATATATTATACTGTAATTATAATATATTTCTCTCTCAATTATTTTTAATTCCATTAAGATGACAAAGAAATGAAAGTAGCATTCATGCATACGTATGACTTACCGTCTCCATGAACGGTGCATTTCATTTCTTACCTATAAATGATTATGTAATATTATAAATAAATTTATATTCTGTATATATATGATATCTATGATATCCAAATCATCAATATCATTCTGGATGTAATGAACCTCTGACTACACGAACAACATGTAATTGTAAGAAGTCCACTTTGGACTTAAGAACCAAATATCGACAAAACAAACATTATTAACTTAAATGTTTACATAATGTTTATAACATGGAAATAAGTGATATAAAAGGAATAATGAACTTTAAAAAGCTTCTTAATAAATTATAAATTAACTCAAGTTTATCATTCAGGACGTTAAATAACGATCGAGTCAAGTCGGACCCGAGGTAAGGGATCCTACCCCTCTCTTTCTTTTTAAGTACACTCTTTTATGTCATTTCTTTTAATCTAATATTTCTTATTATTGGGATGTTATTTTATATTACTATTACTGTAAATATTATGTTAATATGATGAGATAACCTATTTTCTCTCATCAATCCATTTTTGATTTTTTAAGTGGCGTCGTTAGTCGATTGAGTTTTCGTAGGGGATTTTTCATATCACTTTTATTCCTGTGAAATTTAGGCTACGTTTTTCAATATTTCCTTTGAGTTGTGTATGTACTACCCATTATTATACACTGTGTGTAGTATAATTTCATTTATGGGTATTTACATCTTCATTTTATGACAGTTCTTCCATGGGGTGTATGTATCGAAAGTTACCCAACTCGGTAAGGGGACCTTTCACCCTCCTCTTTTTAAAAGACTTATTTTTGTTCTGTCTTTTAATTTACAAATTATTATGATGGGATATGTTCTTATATATCCTTATTGATGTAAAATTTATTTCCAAGTGATGAGATAAGCTTTTTTTCTCATCAACTCATTTTCTGAATTTTAAAGTGATGTCGTTAGGCTGTCGAATTTTCACAAGGGAACGTGTTAACCCAATTTCGATTTCTTTGGGTTAAATTGTAATTCTTGAACATGAAATCCTATTAATATGTTTCAATGACCTATTATTTTTTGACACATAATATCCACTTATATTGGGTGTATTTATTTTTCTCACACATAATTATTTGATATATTTATCCTTAATTTAAGGATAACATCTTTATAATGGATTTCATCTCAATTTATATTTCCAATGAGACTTCATTGTTGTTATGCACCAATTCACTCTTATATGGTGTATATACTATCCTTTGAAATATTATATCATGAATACCTTTATTCTCATGATATTATAAAGTTCGGATTAAATGTTATTATGAAATTATTTGTATTCAAGTGTCTCTCATTTTGTTAAAAACTCTTTAACAAAAATATCGTTTTAAATGTTTTAAAGATTCATTATTCTAAATCTTTATATTTAATGTCCATATTTTCAAAATGGTTTTCAGTATTTATTTATACAGACATTAATGTTTTAAAATTATAATTCCATTAAAGGCTTCAAAGTGGTATGGGACACTTTGATTAAAAAATCTCGTTCAAATGGTTTTTGAAAATGGATTGATTAATTTAATATCTTGGAATTACTTATTGTGATTGCAAATGAAATGTTATTATTGAAATGTTTATATTTTCAATATTTTATGTGTAATGATGGTACTTGGACATTTTACGGGTGGTTATGTGATAAACCATATGACGAGTGGTGCCGTGAATACCAGGACGGGTGGTTACTTTATAACATCCAATGCATTGGGTATGGAGGTCGGCCGTATGGCTATTCTATTAAGTATGTGTGGAAGTCGGCCGTGTGGTTATCCAATTTAAGTATGTTTATGTCCCAAGTTACCTTTATCTGTTATGTGTTATTTATATGGGTTTTATGGTAATCTTTTGGTTACAAAATGGTATGTAATGGTCTTTTATTCAGTGAAGTGTTTTTACTAGTTCCTAAAGGGGAAAATTATTACTTTGGTAAAGTATTCATGGTTTACTTGTTGTTTTGAAAAACTAACATTTTTCCTTATTTGTGTATCCTTTACTGGGCTTTTTTTGCTCATCCCATGTTTTTGAAATGTTTTCCACAGGACTAAAGGATGATTAGGGTCAAGAATGGGATCAAGAAAAGATATTCTATCTAAAACATGGGACTAGACATGTTTCTTTTTAAGTTTTTTTTTATTTTATGGAAACATATTAGAAGTGTCTACTATGTAATCTTTTGAGATGTAATAGTTACGACCTAATTCTCTAAAAATCTAAACCGGAAAAGATCCTCTATGTAAATTATTTGTTTAATTCATGATTAAGTAATGTTTAAGGCTTGGGCCTTATAATTATATTTATTAATTTAAACTTGTTTAATTGAATATCAATTATTGTTAAATAACAATAATTTCAATTTTGAAAATATTTATTTTATTTTCATTTTAAATTATGAAAATAAAATTTTAATTAAAATATATTAACTTTTAAGAAATGAAACATGATATATTAATCTTAAAAATGATTTAAATTCAATAATTTAATCAATTCACGTCAACTTTATTATGAATATAATCATTTATTTTACTTTTTTATTTACTAAATAATAACTTCATTGGTGTTTATTAATCATTTTTAGTAAATAAATAATATCTCCAAAGTATTGGTAAATTAGTATGATAAAAAAAATTATCTTTAAAATGTATATTTATTCCAAAAAATGATGTTTTTATATATCTCATTGTTTTTTTAAATTTTAAAGATAAGGAATATTGACTTTTTTGTCTTTTTCCTTACTTACCATTTTATATCTGGAACATCCATTTAATAATATCCCAAAAACCCATAAAATTCAAACGAGGAGTGGATATGGTCAAAATATTATAATCTAATAGATTTTGGACATGCTTCGAGGACATTTGTCCACTTATGATTACAGTTTAGTCCCTAATTAAGCATTATCATACCTTCGTTTTTGGGATTAATTATAATCACATTAATTAATATTATTTCTTATTACTTGGATGATATTATTATAAATAAAACATCATACTGAATAAATATATGTAGGTATATCATTAAAAATTTCAAAAATAGTTGTGAGACAACTATGATTACAGGTAATCATTTAAATGTGTCGAGAATTCATTTTTCTAAAGTAAAAACGTTCAAATAATAAATAATTTTTTAAAAAAAATTCTAGAGAAAAATGATTCAAATGAACTAAATTGGATTAATATGTCTAAAATTGACCTCTTTTGTATTTAAAAAACCACACACAATTAACATTAATATTATATAGTTTTTAAATGAAAAGGAAAGTTTTAACTAAAATATAGTATTTTTCGTAACTCATCAAAAAAATGATGACTCTATACAAATCAAAAAAATTAATCCTATGATAATTTACACATTAGTTTTTCAAAAATAATTTATACATTATCAAATATAGTACCTACATGTTTCAAAAAAAAATTTGTTATTTTTCATAGTAGAATGAGAGATGCAGTTAATTAGAGAAAATAATATTTTTAAAACATTAATGACTTTAAAAATATTATATATTTCATTATAATTACAATTTATCTATATAAAACCTTTATAAATCAGATTTTAAAATTATTTCATTAATATTCCAATTAAAATATTGGCCAATAGGTCATGACATACTTCTTTAAATAAACATAAAATGTTGTTTCTTATAAACTCGTTGATGCGTGTAACATATTCAATGTTAGTGTTGTATATAAGGAAAGGCAATTCGATTTTGGGTGAAATGAATATAAGAATTAGTGAAATGAAATAAATAACTGGAATTTAAATTATTCAAAAAAATATTTCACAAAATATTAGGGTGTTACATTCTACAACACATTAAATTAATTTCAAACTCAAAATTTCTCCAAGTTATCTATAGATTAATACATAGATGTTCCTTTTATAAACAAACACATTTTAAAAAGGAATGTTTGAATCATAATGATTATCCAATATATCATATAACTAGGTTTCCACATTTTAGAACATAGGTGGAAAGTGGAAAAAATATATATGGATGCGAAATATGACAATCCTGTTGACTAGATAGTGATTGAGAACATTATAAAGAAAAATATAACAGTAAAAATTCCCTAAAAATTTGACGATCTGAGAATAAATTGTATTTATTGGAAAATAAATTACTAGGATAACATTTTTTCAAGGTTCATTTTTATAAACATGAATAACTATAACAATAAGATAGAATTACTTAAATTCATTCCTTTTCATATGTACAATCTGACCATTTATTATTATTTGATGAAATCCAACCTCATCTCATAATCGAGTGAATGAAGTAAAACTTCAATATCTGAATGAACTAACATATCTTGAGATCCATAAATAGAAAAATAGTTCATTCCATCTATCTTTATCATAACAAAAAGTGTATCACAAGTTATTATACATGCATGAATCATCATTTGATGAGATAATACATAAAACTCACAAACATCATTCAATGTATAAATTAAACATTCATTAAATGTTTAAACATATAAAAATTCCAAAATATAAAATTCCAAAACATTAGGGGGAGGTTTACTAACCCATCTTAACATTACTCTCCCAGATAACAAAATGTATCTCTTGGTTTTCTCATTCCAAATATGGATATACACCCAATATATATTCTATTAAAACATTGTAAAAACCCAAATTACAGTAAATCCATTCCAAAAACAATAATTATTCCATATTCTAATGTTTTGTTGACATATTTCAAAAATCAAAGAAGTTTTTAACATAATAAATGATAGAATCGACCACATTTTTAAAAAACCATTTCTTAGTTTTATAGTTATAAATATTAATTGAACCCAAACAACTGTATCATAATTATATCATATCTTTGACAACATTTATGGTTACTATCACATATTTAAAAACATCACCTTCTTAGTAAATCTATTTTTTGGTCTACCCAAAATATCTACCATATTCTTGTAGAATCCTAAATTTATCAATCCTTATATAGTTCACTATTAATAATTCATGTTTCAAAATACATAAATACATAAATCAGCCAACTTTAACTATTATAATTCCATAATAACTTCCTTGTTTTATATGTAAATTCATATATTAGGTCACGGAGTTGTGTAATATTGACAGTCTCGATAGAAAATACATTTTCCTCCCTAAAATTTCATCAATCTATGACTCTTTTTCCAACATAGATATCATATTACCCACCATTTTAGGAATTCTTCAAGGTTCTATCACTTATTCACGAAATTAAGGAAGCCTAATCTACATTCACATGTGTTCCTTACCAAGTGGAAATTTATTTAATTCTAACATTCTATTGTTCGATCTGTTTGGAATGTGACCAAATCTATCATTATTAATCATATATAATGATAGTTGATTGATTATAATTGCAATATCATTTTTTCCAGTGATTATCCCATTTGATTGCCCCTCCTTCAGTTTTCTATCACATTCAATAATAACCTTTATCCTTCTAGATCCCTTTAATGAATATAACCAGGAAGCATAATTTGTGATACACCGTTCATTATTATATCCAACATAATCATGGAAAATTTTCAAAGGGAGTGTCTAAATCTTGACACATACTAGATTAATAGATGTAATCTTCGGGTTATCCTAGGTTATTCATATTTTACATATATTTAAACCCTTTATGATGGTTCATAAAGTGTCTTTGAATTCCTAAAGCATATCCCTAGGGAGTTTCAAACAATGTTTGTAGTAAGATTGGTTTAAATATACCATGTTACACCAAGATTTTCCTAATTCATGTTCTCATAGTTGATACTCCTAGCTACATTTTATCCATAACCACAACCACAATTAGTATTTAGACATGGATTTAATGATAGGAAACCACTCACTCAATCGTTTACCAAAATACCATGAGATATTCTTAAATATTAACTCATCCTTATACTTCCCTATAGAGACATCCCAAGATATTTAATTATAAATATTCATAGGGATATCAATAATTTTTTCTCATCCATATTTCTTAATTTTTACTAAACAATTTCCTTGTTACCAACTATAAGAACCCAGTCATAACATATATTCATATTTAAAAAATTATGAATATTTTTCATATCAAATAAGTACATTACCGAGGACCCTAATATTTTTGGGTCATTAAAAACATAGACAAAATATCCAAACCTAATGAAAGATATTCACTGTATATAGAAAATATCATTCCATCCAGTAATTAAACAAAAAAATGTCATTTAAATCCTAGGGAAATAATACATATGAAATGGGTGATCATAGTTTGTCAGAAATGATTACCATGATAGATAAATCAAAATAATCATAATGGAGTGATAATATGATAATAGAATTATGATTTCCTACCACACATATCAATTATAATATATATGAGTTATTTGATTAATGTTGGTAGATTATAAAAAATTAATAATAATGAAAACTTTTATATAATCCAATAATGTAAAAAATATAAATAATACATTGAAATGTTGAATAAACATAGCATGTTTTTTATTCCCTATTTGTCAAGATGAAATTCTATAACATATCAAACAACATTATATGTATTATACCTACTAGGAATAACAAACCAACATCCCATGTCACATTCCCTCCATCGTATGGGATTAGGTTTCACCATATTCCCATAGTGGATTTGGTTTCCCCATCACCCATCTTCCTTTTCACTACTCCTAGTTGGTGGGACAAAACACCATCCACAGTAAAATTGCATTCCTTGTAATTTATCGATTTTACCAATTTTCAATAGTGGATCAAGCTCGTAAACTTGAATCACATAATTATCTCATGAGACATAAATTGTTACCCAATTAATTAGATGGAGATATAGGTCTCACCCATCAACTAATGAAATTATACATTCATGATCCACAAAACATTTTTCATATCATGACACATGAAACATTATAGTTTTTATAAACATATAATCAAAACCTATTAAATGAGAGGGATCCCATTGACAATTCATCCCATCATAACCTATAGAAAATATATAGGTTTTAGAATCATTTCATCAAAGAATAAATAGTGGACAGAAGAAGGTATCAAAATATATAACCCATTGAAGTTAAATGGTTATCATAATTATCATTACATCAAAACAAAAACTATTTATGAAATAATATTAATCAATATTTTAAATCAATCCCATTAGGGCATATTTGAAATCAAAAAATGTCATCATATATGGAAAATATTTTTGAAATATATTATATAAACATTTATTGAGTAAAATATATAATATTCATTAAAAAGGATACTTAAAATGTAAAACCTATTGAAATCTAATCACATGAATTTTTACAAGAAATTCTAGAAATAAACATATGAAAAAATATTGAAAACCATTTTCTTTGAAAACATATAAGTATAGCGTGAAAAAAATTGAAAACCATTTTCCCTAAAAAAATATAAGAAGATTAAAAACTATTTTAAACCATTTCATTTAATATTATTTTAAAACATATAAATATTACTTAAAAACATATAAAATTATTTTTTTAAAAAATTATTCTAACTTTTCTATATATATATATATATACCTTAATGGATGCATTGGTAACCACAAAACCTTTTTGAAAACCACTTTAATTAAAAAATTAATGGTAAAAATATTTAGAAAACCAATTTACATTAAAAAAATATTTTAAATATAAATTTTATGATTCATGAAGTTGATGGAAATGATAGTGGGTATGTCTAAATATGTCGAACATTCCTTTTTTACCGTAAAAGTTCAGAAAAGTCTCTTGATCAGAAAAAAACAATACAATTTGGTCTAATTTTTTTTATAATGTTAAACATGGTTAGAAATTTCATTCAATTTCATAGGATAAATTTAAAATCATTTTAAACATTTTTATAAATCATCATTTTGAATGAAATCAGATTTACGACCGAAAGGAGTGGAAATGTTGGATTTTCGTAAAAACAATTTCTTATTTATATTAAGTACCAATAATTGAAAATATGAAACTATTAAATGAATATAACATAAATACCTATATGTTATGACAAATCATGATACTTCATGATATATGGATAACAAAACATCACTGACGGAAGTATAATCGTAAACTATCTTGATAGACGACGAGGATGTATAAATAAATTATTACAATTTTGGTATCATTAATTCATGATAAATAGAATAAAATTAAATTAATCTAAAAATATTATATTAATAAGTATATATATGAAATAAATTATAATAAGTTATAATATAAAACTATTATAAAAATGTAGGTGCATGACACTATATGTGTCTAAATGAAGGAATATTGAGACAAAGTTTCCTTACAGATTTGGTAACTTCTGAAACATGAACCTGTGAAAAGAATATCATAAAATGGATATTAAAATACCATTCATATAATATATATGAATCATATTATACATCCATTTTTATTATACACACCACACAAATGAAATTAGTGGTGAACGAGGGATGTATCTCACCAAAATAAAAAGCGAGATAAAATATTCATA
The DNA here is from genome assembly GCA_963277665.1 of Viscum album. NCBI lineage: Eukaryota > Viridiplantae > Streptophyta > Magnoliopsida > Santalales > Viscaceae > Viscum > Viscum album. The sequence continues at coordinate 70,514,134 of OY728128.1, forward strand.
CCTTGTGTCCTAACTATCTTCATCCTCATTCCAACCACCAATATAAAAAATATAAGTTAATTATAAATCTATGAAATAACTATATTATTATATAAAATACTATATATGTTTTTATTTTGAATTTATATTACTATCTTGATAACAATTTATGTTCATATTACGCTTCATGTAATATTCGATTTGTTTTTCACATGTTTCTTCATTTGTTATATATTTGGTCTTCATACATCTATCAAGATTTATGAATATAAAACAAGATATAAATAACCTTAATATTCATTATATTTATTTTATAATAATCTATTTAATATTTAAGTATGAAATATAATACATCGTTCAAGGAGACGGTAGGTCGTACGTACACATGAAAGATCACTAGATGAAATTAAAGCTATAGCCACGGACCTATAGCCACAGTTTTATTGATTTGTGGATATATATTTCTAATTTCCACATTTTAATTTAATAAATGTGGCTATACCCTGTGTTTTCCTATTTGGAATCAGGGTCCCCCGATTCGCTACTCTCGTGATCCTCCCGACTTCTTCTCCTCTTGGCTTCTTCTCCTCTCGACAAGTTCTCCTCCCCAACCTCACATGATCGCGGCACCCTCCTTCCTGAAATTGCATGACAGTGGCGCCCTCCTCCCCTAATGACCTCTCATCCCCAACATTTTTAACTCAACCTGGTGCCCTCCTCCCATACAAATTATCCTTCCCATCCTCTCCTCCTCGACCTCTCCTCACCGCAGCACCCTCCTCTATAACGAACTCTCTACCGTGTAACCCTCCTCCTGATGACCTCCCTCAATGCATAACCCTCCTCCCCAGAGACCTCTCTCATCGTGGCGCCCTCGCCTCCTATGACCTGTAACTACGGTGCCCTCCTTAAGGATTCCAATCAATTGTGGTATTTTATACCATATTATTTCATCAATGTTTTGATTTTTAGATTGTACTGTGATTTGAACATCATGTGATATTTATTTAGATCTCCCTTCCACTTGTATTTATAGAAGATGTGGCTAGAGTATGAGTAGTAATTGAAGGCATATGAATGTGATGATGTTGAACATATAATCAAAACATACACACTGATTGTGATATAAGAATTATTGACAATAAAATATATAGTATTGGAGTCCTTGGATGTTTTATATTGTTTAATGAACTTATATAATATTTTTTTGGATTTAGAATATGTTCAAGAATGTTTGAAGATGTTTGGAGAAGGAAAAGTCACGCCTTGGAAGGACTTATTGTGTTTTTATGATTAAACTACTAATTAAATAGGATTTCAATCTCAAAATTCTATTTCTAATATATATGTATGAGTAAATCCTAAATCATGGTCAATCATGGGATTAAAATTGTATAAAGGGGAAATATAAAATAATACCATGTTTTTATAGTTTTATATATTAATAATGTCACACTGTTAGGAATAGAATGATGATTTTGTCAGAATTCAATGAATATTTACATGAAATAATGGAATACCTAGAGATTGTAATACAATAATAAAATTTTATCGTTGGGTATTGTGAATCATATGGTTGATAAAAGATGTGTTAAAACATGTATAAGATTAGTAACACATCATATTATAATTTTTTAGGATTAAATAATATATATACAAAGAGAAGTGACCCAATACATGAGTTTTAATGGCTATTGTGAACTACATGTAAGAATAACTAAAATAGGAAATCGAAGAATCCACACACCATTTAAGAAGTAGTTTTGAGTGTTGTATTTTTTGGATATCAACAATAAATGTGTAGATAAGAATATCGAAATATATTTTTTACTTTTTCATTTAATGTTTTTACTATTGCATGATCAGTGTTAATGTAATCTCAAAATACACATTTTATAATGAGGCTACACTATAGTTGATGGAAAAATATTGGTTGACCCAAAATTGACTAGTTTTAACTTTGTAAAAATTTAGAAGTATTCACCTAAACTTCATTAACCTAAATATTGTACATTTGTGAATATCTATACAAAGACAATCTAATGGATAATATTAATGAAGTGGATGTTCAAAATATTTAATTTCTTTAATTATAGTTGGAAATTAAAATCTCTTTACTTGAAAATAGTGGGAGAAGGATTCAATAAATAGAGGAGAAATTATTCTGATAGTATAGATAAAAAAGTTGAAAGGAATAGAGAGTTCCAATAAGGATGGAGGTAGAATAAGTAAGATGACCATCAACATGGGATTTATTGAATATTTTAATTAAAGAGATTTAATATTTACTGATCATAATTTTATTAAATATTAAATTTTTGGAGATCAATATTTTTGAAAAAAAGATGAGAAGAAACTGAAGATAAAAACTATGGTTCTATTGATCAGATATAGCTGATTGGTTGAAGAATATATAATACAACAAGGGAATTTCCAATTTGGAAATATCTTTTTCTAGATTTTTTCTTCTATTTGATGTTTGTGTAATACAAACTAATTCATCTCTTCACATAATGATTTGTTTAAAGATAGAAGTGTGCAGTGGGTGTGGGGGTGCATGGAGAGGTGGTAGGGGTGTGGGGGATTAGGGGGTGTCTAGGTGGTAGTGTGCATGGAGGAGTGCAGGGGGTACAAGGGGAGGGGGTTGTCTAGGAGGGGGGGGGGAGTTGGGGGTTAGGGAGTAGGGGGTGTGGGGTGTGGGGGTGTAGGGGGGTAGAGGGTGCGGGGGTACTGGGGGAGGGGTGTCAAAGAGGGGGGTGTCTGGGGGGCAATGTGCAGGGAGGGAGAAGGGGGTGCCAGGGGAGGGGGTTATCTAGAAGGTGGGGGGTGCATGGGGTGTGGGGGTGCAAGGGGGAGATGGTTTGGGGGTCTAGGGGGAGGGGTGTCTAGGAGGGGTATGTTTGGGGGTTAGTGTGTTGGGAGGGTCGGGTGGTGCAAGGGGAGGGGGTTTTCCATGAGGTGGGGGCAGGGAGCAGGGGGTGTGGGGTGTGGGGTGCAGGGGGGAAGAGACGGTGGGGGTCTAGGGGGATGGGTGTCTTGGAGGGTGGTGTCTGGGGGCAGTGTTCAGGGAGGGGTGAAGGGGGTGAAAGGGGATGGGCAATCAACAAGGTGGGGGCAGAGAGCTGGGGGTGTTGATGCAGGGGGGAAGAGGGTGTGGAGGTTTGGGGGGATGGGTGTCAAGTAGGGGGTGTCCGGTGGGGGGGGGAAGTGTGTAGGGAGGGGGTAGGGGGTGCAAGGTGAGGGGGTTTTCCAGGAGTTGGGGGTGGGGAGCATGGTGTGGGGGTGCATGGGGGTAGAGGGTGAGGGGGTAGAGGGGGTGGGGTGTCCATGAGGGGTGTCCGAGGGGGGCAGTGTGTAGGGAGGAGGGAAAGGGGTGCAACGGGAGGGGTTGTCCATGTGGTGGGGGGCAGGGAGTAGGGGGTGTGCTGGTGGAGGGGGGCCGAGGTTGTTGGGGTCCAGCTGGGGAGGGGTTTCCATGAGGGTGTGTTCAGGGCGGAGTGTACATGAAGGGTAAGGGGTTACAATGGGTGGGGGATTTCCAGGAGGTGGGTGGTGGGGGAGTAGTGTGGTAGTGTGCAGGGGGAAAAGAGGGGGACAAGGGGTGTGGGGATGCAGGGGGGGCTGTTTAGGTGGGGATGTCCAGTGGTGTCTAAGAGGGAAGGGGGAGGGGTGTCTAGGATGGGGGTTTCCCATTCTGCCCGCACCCCCATCAGATGGTAGTTCTCAGACTCCCATCCCTCCATACTTTCTAGTCCCACCATCCACTATACAAGGCACTGCACCCCCATATATCCCACCGCCGTATCCATATCCTTATCCACCCTCATCTGTACAGGGTTATCCATCTACTGTAAAGCATACTCCTACTATATATATCCCACCTACCAGAGAGGCTACTCCGCCTCTATATGATGCACATCAAGAGTCAGTAGATCACCCATCTACTGGTATGTTTTTAAAAATTACTGTAAGTTATTAATGATAAATTCATATATTTTATTATCATTTATTACTTTTTTTCATTATTAGATCCATCCTCCACCAGACGACGAGACCGCACAAAAATGAGAGAGGTTTGGAATCGACAGACGCAAATAATTGTTGAATACTATGAGAACAGAGCTATAATTAAAAAAATGGTACGGAATGTAAAGGCATTATGGGAACACTTTCTAGACACCAAAATATCATTCTGTTTCAACCAATAATTTTGAGTGTAGTTGGAGAACAAATAAAAGATATTTACTAGGCAAAGATCTGGGTACGTAATATTAATCATCATTTATATATATTAATTTATAATATTTTCATAAAAAATATTTTGTCCATTTTAGCTCTGATATAATTTTCCTGATGAAAAAAATTCCAAGGCTGCAATGTTAATGGATTTAGGTTAAATTAGGTGAGTGTACAAGTATGACATATATATTTTTTGGAAGTAGAGAGTTTACACAGAGCATGAATAAGTATCGGTGATTCATGATTTCCCAATATCACAATACAAATAGGTGATCACCTATTGGAAGAGACTACAGTTTATGGTATTTGTTAAATATATATATATATTCATTTAGTTATTTGAAAATGAGATTTATTTATGTTAATAAAATTATATAATTATTTTTTATACGAAAAATTAGATAGAAATAAAATAAATAAAAGTGGAATGAAACTTGTTTATACTCGTGGACACACATCAGTCCCAGATCATGAGAAAGCCCGAGTAATTTAATATATAAAATATTTAGCTTCATTTAGTGTAATTTTATTGACTTCTAATTTTTATTTATTACTTTGTTTTTTCTAGAAAAAAACATTTAATATCGAGGGTCGCGTTCCTCGATCTACTTTGTTTTGTGAAAGAAGAGAAAAGAAAGATGGTAATGTGCCAAATTCTGACACTGAGAAGGGGAATGTAAGTATAATTCAATTTCATTTATTTTGTCTAAATTTAATTCCTTATTATTTTATCATTATAATTTATTTTTTATATCAATCAACAGAATTCTTTGGAGACATTGGCAGAAAAAGAACCTGACAATTTGGGTCTGAAAAATCATCTACATCAGGTATTTGGAGATGAGCATCAGAGAAGAGTGCATTATCGACCTAGGAAAAAGATTGTACCATATCGATACTAGAATATTGAAAATGTATCTTCGAGTACCAGTTCTGTTATGGTCATTGTGGAAAATATGAATTATGCAATCAAAGAAGCAACTCAAAAAGGTGAAAAGGAGGTATTTTAAAATATGAGGCACATTATGTCTGTCATTTCTTTTACAGTATCACTAGAAACAACTATATTGGTTGACCCATGTTTGATTTCGATATGTTTCTCTAATGTAGATTCTTCTGCCGGAGCTAGAGCCGGAGACAGAGCTAGAGCTGGTGGTATAGCCGGAGCCGGTCCCAGTGTTGGTGTCGGTACTGATGCTGATGTTGATGATGATGCAAGTGGAATGAGAGGTGTTGATGGTGCTTCTGTAGGAGGCGTGGAATATGGATATCATGAAACTGATGATTCTAATATTGAGACTCACTATTGATGTGAATTGTATTTTTGAATTGTTAATATCTATAATTTTATTATGATGTTAAGTTTTATTATTGTAATAATGAATTATATTTCATCGTTTTTTACTGTTTCTACATATATTGAATTATTCTATAATGGGATTTGCTTCATTATCTATTAAATATGATTTATTATTATAAAATTGAATTATAACCTCCTCTGATAGGACCGTCATACCTCCTTGATGATGTTCCTCTAAGGCAGCCCATCTATCTACTTGGGCACACCTCTGACGGTACGTAGTCCAATTTCCCATTTTTTTCTTGAGGTGGCCCCTATAAAAGTTTCACAGGTCATATTGTGAGTTAGATGACTTGTATTGGTGTGTAGGATATGGATACATGATTTGTAGAGAAACAACAAGAAAACATAGCTGATGCAATTGATTTGTTCCATGACTTACAACAGAGATTGATGTGAATATAAAATTCAGGTGGTAATGGATATTTTATACCATTTTTTCAATACATTAGTAACCATTTGTTGTGTTTTTATTAGTGTTTTCATGGAAATCCTATGATAATTTGTTTTTTTTGTTTCTAAATGCTCAATTCCATTACAAGGGGAGGGTGGCATGGGGATAGGGGGTGTGCAAGGGAGAAGTGGGGGCAGAGGGTGCGCAAGGGGGAATGGGGTGTTAAAGGGGGAAATGTTTATACAAGGTGTGGGGGGGGTGTGAAGGGGGTAGGGGGTGTGCATGGGGGTGTGCAAGGGGGGAGGGGCTCTGGAGGGGGGGGGGGGTAGGGTGGTGTGTAGGGGGGTTTACAAGGGGGAAGGGGCTCTGTAGGCATGATGGGAATTGAATGTTATTTCTAATATGTTATGATTGTAAGTGAATTTTAATAATTCTAATTTTTTCCTTCCCTTCTGTCAGACTTCTTTCGGGCATGCATGCACTTGCATCTATTTCTGTTTTCATCTTTTGATTGGTTCTATATGGAAAGGTTTCAGCTGAATCAATGATTGGGGTGAGGGGGTGCAGTAAATGTTCACAAATTATCAAGGATTAAAATCAACTAGGTTTTTATTTTTTATTCTTATTGAATATTCAACTTGTATACTGAAAACTTTTAGTCATTTGTTTTCACCTTTTCTTTTCAGGTATTTGAGGATGCCTAATGTCACCAATAAGAATCATAATCCATGATGAAATTGAGTGGTAATTACAATCAATTTCAATGTAATAAAACTTTTGGTCCTTTCATTCAATTATCATTGCGCTGTTCTTTTTAGTATAAGCATTTAGAGTATATTTCCATTGGTCCTCTTTTTCCAATATTATTTCTCAAATGCTGATGGCCCTTTTGAAACGGCTTCCTCCCAAGGAAATATTATCATCCCTTTTATTAGTATAACTCATTTATAATATATCTTTATAATGTTTTATTTGTCTCAATGTCTCCACAAGAAATGGATTTCCTGTGTGTATGCTTTCACATGATAGGATGTGTCTATGGATAGGGAAGCCATATATGCAGAGAACCACAAATAAAGCATAGTAGGGGAGGGGGCAGGGGGCAGGGGCATGGGGAAGGTGGGAGGTCTGCCGGGCAGGGGGCAGCGCGGAGGGTGGAGAGGGTAGTGGGCGGGGGTAGGGGAGGTTTGCAGGGTAGGGGGCAGGGGGCGGGGGGCATGGGAGGGAGCATGGGGCAGGGTGAAAGGGGTATGGTTGAGGGGGGTAGGGTGGAGGGGGATGGGGGAAATGGGTAGGTGCTAGTGGAAGGGGCATGGGGCAGGGATATGGTGGCAGGGGTCATGCGGGCAGGGGGCAAGGGGAGGGTGGTTGGGGGTAGGCATAGGGGGGTTAGGGGCAGGGGAAGGGGTAGGGGGCATGGAAAAGGCGGAGGTCTGTAGGGTAGGGGGCTCTGGGGATGGTGGATTGGGAAGGGGGAAGGGGGAGGTCTGCAAGGTAGGGGCCAAAGGACAGGGGTAGGGGCAGGGGGTCGGTGGAGGGGGCATGGGGCAGGGGGTAGGTGGAGGGGGGCATGAGGCAAGGGGTGGGGGGAAGGTGGCAGGGTGGATGGGGGAAGGGGCAGGGGGTGCTCTCCAGGTTGGTTTTTTTTTAAGGGGGGAGGGGGAGGGGTGCAAGGGGGTAGGATAGTGTGGCAGTGGGTTAGTCGGGTAAGGGGGATGGGGTAGGGGTGTGTAGGTGCAGGCTGGGGGGTACCAGGGGACTAGTGTAGGCTAGGGGTCTAGTTTGGAGATGGTGAAGGTGCATGCGATAGGGGTGGTTCAAGGAGGGACGATGTAGGCTGTGGGGATAGATTGGGGGAGGGTGGGGCTAGGGGGAGGGGTGTTGGTGCAGGATAGGGGTTGGTTTAGGGGGGGAAGTTAGGGGATGGTTGTGGGGAAAGGGACTGCTTTGGGGGGGTGTAGGGGGAGGGGTGTTGTGCACCATGGATTTTCCTTCGATTCAAAAACCCATGTTTTTCATCTAAAAACCATTGAGGTAGAAGATGTGAAAAATTGAATTTAACGTCACTAACTAGAATAGAATTTTATATTTTATTTAATTATTTATTTAATTTTAAAAAACAAGGCATAAGAACATTAGGGGGTGACCCCTGGATAATTACATGACTCTTATTCTAAACAAATAACTGTGTGACCCCGGGCCCACAATGTATTCCTGAAAGATATATATAACCTAAATCCTATTTATATTCAATAAAAATAGGTGATCATATTTAATTATTGATGGAATCATAAAGGTGTATAAATCATATCATGTATGTGATAAATATATATATCAAATAAAATGATTATGGGTTATAGAAAGGGGTAAGAAAATGTTATTTTTAATCCACTTCCATCACAATCACAGAGCATGATTGGGGTCGTCATAAGGTAGGCATAGACTGAAATTTCATACCATTTTAATATTTATCCAATGAAATCATAACACACTGTTAGCTCAAGTAAAACTAAAGATGTCGTATATATTTTTCATTCCAATGGCTTTGAATGTTTTGGTAATATAGGATCTTCCTCATTATCTGCAGGGTAGGGGCCAGGGGGGTGGAGGGGGCATGGGGTAGGGGGCATGGGCAGGGGTATGGGACAAGGGGAAGGGGGATGGTGGAGTGGGGCTGGGGGAAAGGGGCAAAGGGAGGGGAGGGGTGGAGGGGGTAGGGGGCGGGGTGGATCTGGCCAGGGGAAGGGGGTACAGGGCAGGGGGTAGGGTGGAGGGGGGCATGGGGCAGGGGGCAGGGGTAGGGGTAGGTGGCAGGGGGAGGTCTGCATGGCCAGGGGGCAAGGGGGAAGGGGGCGGGGGGAGGGGGAGGTCTACAGGGTAGGGGGAGGGGGTATGGTGGGGGGGCAGGTGGTAGGGGAAGGGGGTAGGGGAATGTGCAGGGTGGAGGGGGGAAGGGGTAGGGGGTTTGTCTCTAAGGAAGGGGGCTATGGGGGAGGGGGAGGGGTGGGTTGCAGTGGCAAGGGGGAGTGGGGAAGTCTACTGGTAGGGAGCAGGGGGGTAGTCTGCAGGGGGGTCTGTAGGGCAGGGTGGAGGGGGGAGGGGGTTCACGGGGGGTGGAGCAGTGGGGCAGTGGGGCAAGGGGGTGGGGCAGGGGGTTTAGTTAGTCTCAATAGGTTTCATTAATTATAGATAAGGTTGAATAACCATTACATATATAGAATAAATATGATATTTTATATTACATTAGATTTATCAAAATACAACACATTTCATCAAGAGTCTGTAAATAGATATTTCTTTCTTCTACATTTAATTAAAATCTGAATATTGAACCACCACTTTTATGTTCTTATTTTACTAAAATAACACAATGTCATGTTTTCCATATAGGAACAACTTCCAAGAGAGAATATTGATCATGAAAATCATGTCACATATGATGGTATCTTTCAAAATTCAATGTTCATAATATCTATTGTTATATAATAACTTTAATTTATTTCCATATTTATGTTTTTGTGGCACTATATAGATATCGATGTATCAACCATGTCTTTTTTGATAGGAAAGGATAATAGTTTGGATCATTCATACATGAATATCTGAACTCTCTATCCCTGGAGCAACTTTATCTATAATGAAAATATTATAGTACCATATAGTAACATACATATGAAAATTTACAAGACCATTCCCTAAAACCAAACTTCCTAAATGTTTTGAAAATCTGTCCAGGAAGTTGGGGGTCTATCCAGGAGGGGTGGGGGCTGTCTAAGACGGTGGGGGATGTCTAAGGCGGTGTCAAAGAGGGGGGTGGAAGGTGGGTCTGTAGGTGGGGGGGGGAGGGGTGCAATGTTGGTCTGCAAGTGTGGGGGAGGGGGTGTAAGGGGGACTGCATGAAGGAGGGGGGTCAGTATAGGGTGTGTGTGGGGGGGTTTATTTAATAAGGAGGGGGTCTATCCAGGTGGGATTGTGGTCTGCAGCGGGGGTGTGAAAGGGGGGTTCTGCATGAGGAGGGGGAAAGGGGGTGGGGGAAAGGGGGGTCTAGTAGGGGGTGTCCAGCAAGGGTGGTGTAAGGTGGGGGGTGTCCCGCATGGGTGGTGCATGGGTGGTCTTGTAGGGGGGAATTGGGTTTGCAAGGGATGTGTAAGGGGGGCTGTTGTCCAAGGGTGGTCTAGTAGGGGGGATGCTCTCTAGGTGGTCTAGTAGGGGGGATTCTGTCCAGGGGGTCCAGCAGGGGGGGCTGCTGTCCAGGGGGTCCAGCATGGGGTCATGCTGTCTAGGGGGGTCCAGCCGGGGGGGCTGTTGTCTAAGGGGGTCCAGCTAGGTGGTGTAATGTCAAGGGGGTGGGGCTGCTATCTTGGGTGGGTCCAGTAGGGGGGTGGTGGGTTGTTGTCTAGGGGGTCTAGTTGGGGGAAGGTGTGTGCAAGGGGGTGTGTAAGGGGGTTCAAGGGGTCCAATGGATGTGTGTCTGTAGGGGGGGTGGTTATTCTCCAAGGGTGAAAGGGGGGAAGGGGTGTTCAAGGGATATGTAGGGGATGTCCAAGGGGGCCCAGCTGGGGGGATACTGTTCAGGGTGCTCGAGTAGGGGGGGCTACTGTCCAAGGGGGCCAACAGGGGGGTGGGGGGCTGCTGTCCAAGGGGGTCCAGTAGGGGGGAACAGGGTGTGCAAGGGGGTGTTCAGGGGGGGGGGGTGCAAGGTGGTGCGTGCAAGTGGTGAAAAGGATTTTTGCAGGGTGAGGAAATGGTTTTTTATGAAATGGTAGAGGTTTTTTCCATAATTTCAAACTGTGATTAAAACCATAAAGTCGCAGTTCATTGACCCGTGGCTGGTATTTGCGCGGATCAATGGGCAAACATATAGCCATGATTCAAATCGTGGCTATAGGGGTAGCCCTATAGAAATGCCAATACCATCCACAGTTCAAATAAACGTGGATCTATCCTTTAGCCACAGTTTTTGGGCTTATACCATGGTTCCAAACCGTGGCTACATCCTAATTTTCTAGTAGAAGATGATTCAGTTGTATTATCATATTGAATAATGGAATGTAAATTATATATATTTTTATATATGTATATATATATCATAACTCCGTTTTCATTTTTATATCACATATATAACAAATAATTTCATTAAATCCACCCTTATTTCATTCCATGTAGTGTGTGAACAAATCAAATCGCTTTGAGGGGTCAATACTCCATACATTCTCAAATAAAATTATTATACCCCCATAGTAATTGTTGAATGGTGTATTTATTATAAATGAATCTTATAAGTATAAATTATTTATAAATTTAATATATATCTTATATAAACTTTGTTTTTGTCATAATTCCCAACCATGACAACTGGTAAATGAAAAAATAAATAATCCTCGTATTAATATGTGGTTTTTTCTCTAAACATAAACAACATATTTATACCCATCGGATTGATTTATGTGTAATTTTACGTTGAAATCATAGAATAAATACATATCAGTATATATAGGATATTTTTTGTTTTATAATAATACTATAATATTAAATTATGTTGGGGAGAAACAATGATATTAAAAGATCATGAGAGAAGATATTACCTTTTATTGGAGGAACTCCTTTTGTTTTAAAAAAAATAATTATTTGGGAGGATTTATATCCAACTAGTGGATTTTATTTAAATTTTATATATGTTGGGAGACTATTTTTTCTGATTTTTGATGATTCAAAGAGGCTTGAGAGGTGTGGGGAGGGGGGTATTGTGCTGGTTTTTTTAAAGTTGAGGGGGAGTGGAACACTTGTAAATACCAAATTGTATTGAACAATAGGAGGTATCTAATGACTTATGTTCCTCCAAAATGGAAAACTATTGGAATAATATCAAATTATTTTCAAATTAAATCTAAATCACATAAAAATATGTTAATTTCCACAAATTGTTTCCTTAACTTCTATGATTCCCCAATTTTATTATTTTTTTAAAGCATCTTATTTTCTATCCAATGCAATAAAGTATTTAGATAAAATGAACTGATATTCTATATATAATTAAGATTTTATTAATTATTAATTATATAATTAATTTAAAAAATAAAAAACTTATGTGTTTTAGTTATTATTTGTTAAAATAAGCACATGTGACGTGCAAAACACTATTTAAACTTCAACCATGAAAAATGTGTTATTACAATATAAGTATCAATAAGTTAATTATAAAATATTAAATTTTCAATTAATAGACCATGTTTTATATTTTTTTTCATTTAAAAATAAATTATTAGAATATACTGTTTTAATTAATTTTATTTCATTTAATAAAATATCATTTATTATAAAATAACAATAATGTCCAAATTGATATTTTTTATATATTTCAAATTCTAAAATATAATAATTAAATTAAAATTAAAATATATTAAATTTAAATATTTGTGACCTGATATATTCAGCTTAAAAATTTATTATTTACTATGATTCAATCCATGAACTTGGGTTTTAATATTTAGCGTATCACTGATTTTAGTCAATTACTAACTCAATATTAATTACGTGGGATTTTCCTAGGTATTTTAAGATAATAAATCATATATAAAAATTAATGATAAGTTATTATGACAAAAATAACCTATTTATCATTCAAAATTAAATGTATAACCAATCATATTAAGTTTTTCATTCATATCTCAATGTTTTATTAATTTTAATGTTAAGGAATGTTTTACTTTTTTCTTTATCATTACATAACATTTTATATAAGGAAATTGAATTTAATAATATCCTAATAACCCATAAAATGGGAAAAAATAGTGTATATTTTAGAATTATTTGAGGCCAATGTAATTTGAAAAATCTTCCAGGGAATGTTTTTCATTAAGAATTTTTTTAATCCCTAAATATGATTAATCCTCCTATATTCACTATGATTAATTTTAATCACATAAATTTATCTTTTTGTTAAAAAATTATATTCAACTTATTTTTCTAAAAATATAAGACATACTAGATCCATTTATATCAATTTTTCAAAATTCAAATCACATAAATATGAAAAATTATTTTTAATATTAATCTCACGTAGATGGCGAGAATGTTGTTTCTAAATGTTAAAATGATTAAAAGTACAATATGTTTTTACAAACAATATACATATCAAAATGTATCAAATGAACTAAATTGTGTAATTTTTGTATAAATGATATATTATGACTTCAAACCCAAAAAATCTAGATTAATATTTATAATTTCGCGTACGGTAATACAGATCATAACTAAAATATTTAAATTTCTCTATTCATAAAAAATGTTGTCTCACATACAAATCCTAAATATTCATCCTAAATAATTCAACATTGTGAATTAAAAAAGGAATTTTATTTGATAATGTTAAATTTATAAATGTGTATATAATTTTTTTGATGTTATCCCAATAATATAAGGATATTAATTCATTTGAGAAAATATTATTTATATATATATAAAAAGACCTTACGAAAAATTATATTTTTGATAATCCATGTATTATTTTCATATAATACCATTATAATAAATGTTATAAAATTAGTTACTACTATTAAAATTACAAATTTTAATGTGATGTTATAACTATCTTGTCTATATAAAAATAAAAAAAAATTCGTAGAAACATAGTACTGCATGTATAGTACACCAAGTCGGTGTTTCATGTAGAGTAAGAAAATTTATTGTCTTGTTAATTGAATGTTTGACATAGTTTTTTTTAATACATCAATGAATGTTAATTTATTAGAACAAAAATATTCCAAAAAATCATGGGGTGTTAAAATATTTTATTAGAGTCCCATATCAAAATTTTTATGTCTTTATCGTCTAATTCAATAAAATATCATGTGAAAACAAAAAAATTCTCCACATTCTGGTTCTCATACTCATTCAGAATTTAGTTATCCAGGTAGATATTTAAAATATATATATCCTTATCCATCAAAGTATATTCTTAATAGAACTCATCTTTGAAAATAAATATATATTCCATCCACTCTAAACCCCCATGATTCTTCTCCTTTACCAATAAATCCCACTATCACTTTCTCTGTACATCAATCTTGGAGATGCCGCATTTCACCCAACATGAATTAGACATTTCACTAAAAACAAATATAATTTCTATGTTTCTCAAACAATCCTCATCCTCTTATGGATCATTAAATCCATATAAGGTTTATAGACTCTAGGGAATGAAATCATCGACATGATTGTGAGATTCATCCCTAATATTATCCAAAACAATTTCCAGAATGATAATATGTGTGGTTTCATATCCTTGATCATGGAAAACATAAATAATAATCTCAAAAACATTATGGTACATTGGATGAACCACCCACTATGGTTGACCAACTTTGTTATCCATAAGACTTGTCAAATATTGTCTCAAATGCAATAATGTATATAAAATTAAAAAAATAACACTAATGATAAATAAAGATTACTAACATAGACATCTAAAAAATAGTAATAGGATATTTATTCCAATAATATTTCATCATTTGAATTTGAACCTATAAAAATCAAATTTAGGGAGAACATTATATTATAATCATATTATACACCATGATGTATTTCCAAAACCCCTCATGGTGGAATTAGTTTCAAAATGATGAGATCTGGATAAGAACTAACTTGTAACTACCACATGTGTCCTAAAAAACATCCCAAACTACATAATGACATCAAGGAAATACAATTAAACTATAAAATTGATTACTATTTCATAAAACCAACCCAAATACACTTGTACCGTAAAAGAAAATCCTTAATTAACATAACTTGAATGGCCTTTTTGATCCACTAAGGATGGAAAAAAGAACCCGAGATCATTAAATTTAAAGAAGATTTAATTTTATACAAAAAATACAATATAAATATTGAAATACAGTATAATAAATCTAAAATGGTATAATATAGCATAATCCAAATTAGTATAACAAAAAGAATAGTATTTCTTCATCAATGTACACAATAACTTATGAGAGAAACTCAAACATCCCATTAAACATACTGATAAAACCTCAAATATCACCTCAATAACTCAAAGAAAAAGGATCAATATCATCCACCTCATCCAATAGAAGATTTACTTATCATGGACATTTCATAAAAAACATACAATGGCCCAAAGGAAAAGGTTGTGGGTGAGCTATAAATCCCATTAGGTCATGAACAATTGTTACACAATCTATACCATAACAATTTAATATTAATTATATAAATTAAAACAAAAAACTCATGTCGTATCATTATAAATATTCAAAACAAAAAAAAATGCGTTCTCTTAAAATATATATAAGATATATCAATAAAACTCTAATTATGATTAAATAATCATTTTCTATGAGAAATATTTTATAAATATACTATATTGGGTAAAATATTTCATCATTTTAGGCATTATTATGAAATCCAAGAACTATTAGATCTATAGGAAAATGTCCTATGGAATGTTAGTTACCATTTAAAGTATTCTCACACATTTTATATGTTATTTAAGTTATATATACACTCCCACTTAATGTAAAAATATAATCATCCACTCCCACTTATAGGAAAATTACCTCCACTCCCACTTGATTGATATTTACTAGTATATCCTTGTTCAGTTATAGTTTTCATAACAAATATAGTGATGGGATATCAATGTCCATTCCTAATTTTCCCAACCACCAACTAAAAAACCTGTAAACCATTTTCATCCATAAATAACTCAATAAAAATGACAATAAATCATTTTAAAACATTTTTAAACACAATTTGCTGAATTTTATTATTCAATATTTCTTTTACAATCATAACCAAGTCGCATGACTTCATCATTTAATTCAATTTCAAATCACATTTCAACATAATAATATTTCAGATAATCAACATCAAATCATTTATCCTAATGTATTTCTAAATTAATAAATATCTATTCATAATTACCCCAATAAATATTAATTCCATTTAAATTGGTGTTTTTTTAAAACATTCCCAATTAAAATAATGTTTAAAAGAATATTCTAATATATATAAATCTTTTAAAAACTAATTTAAATTTAATATTGAAATTAGATGTTTCATATTAATTATAATGAATCATGGAACCACATACCACTAGTAAAAGATCAAAAAGTTACATCAATTATGGTAACACTAACATAAATCGAAGGTGATTGAAATCTATAAATCTGACTACAATCAATCTCCAATAAAAATGCTTTATTATCTATCCAATACATGATTAGATTTAAATATATTATAATTATTGAAGGATATAATAGACGTAACTATAAAGGAGGATATCTACTCACCAGAGTGATATCAGGTCATCAAACATCACATTTATTCCCTGTAGGACGATGTTGTTGGAGACAAAATTACTTCATGGGAGACTTCCCAACCCGATAGATCATATTAGGGTTTATCATGGAAATGAATAATAATAAATGGGGGATTATTTATTTTTCAAACACGTTTTCGAATAATTTATAGCTGCATAGACAATTTCTTGGTGAGGGTCTTGCGGTTAGAATAACTGGGCTCCCTACCTGGGATCCCCCATTAGAATCCATGTCTTGTGGAGAAATAATTCTCTTAGGTGATATAATTGTTTGGGAAACTAAGAACCAAACATGAATTCCCCCACTTTCTATGGACGGATAGTCCTTATTGGGGGGTCTCATGATTTTCATAAACTATGTGTGAACCTTATAAAACACAAATAAACTCTACAATATTCCAAATTTCATCCAAAAAACCCAATGAAAATAACTAAATAATGGTGGAAAAAACAAAGGTTTAGGATTACATGATCACATATAGTGAGATGTTATATATAAAATAGTCACCTAACCCTAGGATTTTGATATAGAATATGATGATTATATTTTTATACCATATTATCCACCGCCACTTTAAAATGTAATATTCCTCTTCCATTTGAGACCATTACCACTTTATATAAGGCAATTTCACAGACGATTAATTAAATATAATATATGAAATATTTTAGGGATAATATTTGGTATCAAAGAAAAATATATTTCCATTTTTCATTACTCATTCAAAAATCAAATACAAAAATTGTAAATATCATTTAATAAAAATAATGGTTTTAAGAGTGATGAATATCATATAAATCATAGTAGAAGATAACTTAAAAAAATTAAACAAAGGATAAATAAATATATTTGTAATAAACAATAAATAATTGAATATGTGACATCCTGAGTTAAAAAAAATAAATATTATGTTCGAGAGCCTACATGATACGACACATTGATATTAAAATAACAACTAAATATTTTTACAACCTATATGTTTGATTGGAGGGAATGAACATGATTGAATTAATTATGAGTATAAGGTATTAAAATTTATATATAATTAATTTTTTGTTAAAACATAAATTATAAATTATTGTAAATTTCTTTTTAAAGCCAAAGGAAATGTTTCTCTGAAAAAGTATTTAAATTCCCAAAATAGTAATTTTTAACAACTAATTAAAAAATAAATATTTTTGTAACATATTTTTGATATATTATATGTAATATAATAAAATTATTATTTAAAATATATTCTATATGTTTTTTAGACATTAAACTATAATAAATCAAAATTTTGAAAAAAGAAATTATTTTTGAAAAAGGCATTTTCCTCCTTTTGATGGAACACTTTTTTTACATCTACGTTTTCAATGTTTTAAGAACTAAATTTGGAAAAATAATATTATTGTTTTAATTAGACATATAAATATTTAAATTCTTTTAATTGTTTATATTTTTATGATTAGTTTCATGTATTGATTTTTAGTGATAAAATGTATTTTAATTAAAAAGTGCTTTATTATCATATTCATTTAATGTGTCAAATTATATATGTGATTGGTTTAAAAGTATAATTATATCATGTATTTATCATTTAATCTGATTTAGTTCATTTTAATATATTTTAAATTTAATTTGAATATAAATACATTTGAATTATTTCAACTTTTATCTTAAAAAACACTTTTTTGATCCATCATCAAGATTGATATTAAATTAATAATATCTAATTATATATTTGGAATTTTGGATAATGGTATCTATATTTTCAATCATATGTTCCATATTTATTAAATCCTTCTCTATATTGACTTTATGAATTGTAACAATGATAATATTTGTTTTTACAATTGTTAAGGATAAATCATGTAATTAAAGGTAAAAGTAATATTATTATTATTAGGAAAATAGCCTAAAACTCATCTTAATTTTATTTGATGATTATATTTGACCAAATAACCCTTAGGGATATTTTTATGAGACATTGGATCCACATTTATGACTTTTATCGATTTATATTACTTAATTCAATAAAAATCCAATTTTTTCAAACTTTTTGTTAATAAGTGAGTTATTTATAATATGGGGTTATATATGGTATTTTTTTGAAAATTAATATTATATTAAATTATAAAATGATTATATTCATCAAAATATTTCATACCTATTTTAGGGAATGATTTATTAATTTTTTGGCATTCACAATAATGAGTCAATAAATTTTTAATTAAATATGAAATCAAAAAAATGATATTCAAATTGTAAAATAATTTTAAATTGAAGGAATTAATGTCAGAAATTAATTTCCTAGAGGAATTTTACATGGTATTGATGAACTAAAATATATTTTTTATAATACCTTATATTTATGATATTTATAAAACACTATGTAATGAATAGATTCGAATGTTTCATTAATGATATTTAAAAAAAATAACATTTTTCTAAACGATATAAAATACATAAAAATATGAAAATATTAAAACATATTAGGATAAGTAAAAAAATATCAGTAATTACTCATTTCAAAATGGACATTAGTGATATTTTAAAATAATTAATACTTTCATTTATTAGTGTATATTCAATTTATAGGAATTATATGAACCCTGAATGTTTAAATTACATGATATCATGGTTAAAAATAAAATGGTGAAATAAGGGTTAAACCAAAATAATTAAGATTAAAAAATAATCAATACATTTATAATATTAACTTTATGAATTTATTTTAAACTCTAGTCATCGTTTTTTATATAATTCTTTTTGTATCCATTGGGATGATAAAATTAATTTTTTTTAGTTTCATACTTAGAAAAAGTCCAATAGTTTCCCTTCCATCACATATAAAAGGGAACCTATTCTTACATTTTTTATATTTGAAGACATATTTTTGTCAACCAATATACACCCCAATACCATATTACAATGCATGCCCATATTTTTTAGCTCTTATTTGATGTATAAAACCTCCTTTAGTGGTATAAAAGTATTAAAAATTGATATTTTCCGAAGAATATTTATTGATATAAGTTAAGTGTTTCTATTTTGGTTCTTCTTCCAACTACATCATATATTCATAAACCATGATTAGAAAATAACTAAATTATCATAAATATACTATGATTTTAATCAACTAATATAATAAAATATTCCATATCAACTTCCTTCAAATTGGAAAATAATTATCGTTTGTCTCTACGATTAACAACCACATCATGAACCAATATAATTTTTATTCCTTCACCATATTTCATGAATAGTTATAATTAAGAAATAAATTATAGTAATATATTCATGAAATTTTTATCATTATAAAACAATAGTATATAATTCATTGTCCTAAACATTAATGACCTTAAAAATGACAATGTCGTTCATGCATACTTGTGAATTATCACCTACACAAAGTGATGTGATCCATTTTTCATCAAATAATTACATGGATTATATATATAAATATATTTAAATTATTAGAAATATATTTATGATTTTATTATATTTAATTAAGTCATAAATACTAATTACATTATTTCTATAATGATCATTAAAAAATGGGAACATTTCTCATCTATACGCATGTCTTACCGTCACCATGATTTTGATGTAGTTAATTTTTCATACCCATATGTTCATGAAAAAATTAATAGTATAATTGAAATAAAAAAGTGGCTGTTATTACTTAAATAATAGTAAATAGATTATTTTATAATTACCTGTTTGACTATATACATCTTACCAAAATCATTTAGGACTCAAGCGCTGAATATCCTCAAAACTTACAACACAGATTTAAATAATTTAATATTTATTATAACATTATTAAATGTTAATAAGTTATATAAAAGGAATAATAAACATGAAATGGTTTCCATGAATGTAAATTCTTGAACTCTGTTTATAATTTAGGAATCAAAAGGAAATGTTTGGCGAATTAGAATCAAGGAAATCTGCACATTAACTAAATGAAAATTAAAAATGGCTTAATAATTTAATATTATAAATATTTTGTCTTCATGACCATGTTTTGGAAATGGTTTTTATGAATGTATCTATATAGACACCAATGTTTCCAAATGTATATTTTTTGAATTTATATGAATTGTTTCAAAGTGGAATGGGACACTTTGATTTAAAAATCACTTCTAAAACGTTTTAACATGGTTTTGAAAATGGATTACTTATTTTAATAACATGGATTGTTTTATATGTGTAAAAATGATATTTTATGAGTGACATGTCTAAAATTGATTTTTTTATTTTTTTTATTTCATAATGGTACATTGAAATTCAAATAGTACTTACCTGATAAAGCAATTACAGTTGGTTTCATGACAAACCATGGATGGTGGGTTCTGTTATAACCTCCAATGAATTAGGTTTGTAGCATGGATGTTTAGTTTTTTCATTATTAAAAGTAATACATATGGATGTCAAAAACATGGTTATTCTATTTGATTATAATAAGGTATCATGTTAACTACTTATCTTTTATATGATTTATTATGATTTTTCTTGATAATAGATCAATATTAAAAACATAATATAATGATATTTTCAAAATAATGAAACCTTTTCCAATTAAAAAAGGAACAATTTTTAGGATATGTTTATTGGGATTTCACTACACTAACGATTCCCATCCCATTAAGACCATTCCTAAAATTTTGTGCTCTAAAAATGTTTTAAAATTTTTTTTATATATTATTAGGAATATTTGGTTCATGGAAGATATCAAGGGATAATTTTGATTATATTTCTTGAAAAGTAAACATGTTTTATTTTAATATGGTTTCTCTTGGTGAAAAAATGGATAATGAGTATATGTATCAGCTTTTAATGTATAATTATACTATTTACATGTTTTTACTACTTCCCTAAAAGTAAAAATGTATAAAATATTGGGAAAATAATGTGATTTAATATTTTAAATTATCTATAATTTTTTATGTTTAAGTTCGGGCCCTTGTTTTTGGAATCTGAGCAATGTTTAGACAAATATTGAGATTAGGATGTTTTCTTTATATTTAGGGATATCATGCATAGCTTATAATTTTAAGATTATTCATAATTTTAAATTCATATAATCTCCTTATGATAATTTATGTTAATAAAGGTTATGGTGATCAATTTTATTTTCAGAGATATTTATTTTTAATTAATTTTTCAGATGGAAAATTAACGGTTTGAGAAATTTGTTTTTTGAAAAAAAAAATGTTATAGTTTCTTAGGATGTTATTATATTTTGTTAATTTTATTTGAATTATCTATTTCTAAAAATTAATAACATGTAGGATGAGTGAAGACCCATCGCATCTAGCTTGTCCACGAGAATTAAACCCATAACTGATGCTCCATAAGGGTATATCACCTACCATAAGCCTCTTTAGTGTCTCAGTTTAGTAATAATTTTATTTATTTGAACTATTTGATTGGATAATAATATGTTGATTTTTGGAAATTATGTTTCATATAATAGATAACCTCCAAATTGTATAATTATTTATTGGTTAAGTGATTATTCTGCATTCAAAAAATATCAGCTATTTTGGAATCCTATAGGATCAAGGTAAAAATTATACTATGGGATTTATTTTTGTGAAGTAATGTTATAATTATATAATGGATGAATAAGTGATTTTATTGTGTAATTACCCTAATTCAGGTTATTAATGGAAATAATTACCATATCTGGGAGATTGTGTTATTTTGGAAATTATATTATGGGCATGATACATTTTGATTGATTAATGTTATTTGGAGGTAAATGTTATGTTTTATACTAGAACACTACAAAATCAAACCATTATAAATTTTGGGTTTCAATCATGGTTTTTATTAATTTTATCAATTAAAATAACATTTATTTTTTGAATGATATTTATTGAACATTTATTTACTATTGAATATTAGAGGTTGATGAAATTTTTCAGCACATAAGGTTAAATCTTTTTGGGTAATTACTTAATCTTGTACTAAAAATTTTGGTTTTGGATAATTAATATTAATATAAGGAATTGATTTTTAATTTTTTAAGATTATTTTGTAGTCTGTATATTGAATCTTGTTCTTCATTTATTAAAAAGATATATTGAACACTTATCATTTGGAGAAAAATATGAGTTTTTATCAAAATTTAATGACTATTGATACTCTATTTTTTATATTTGTATGCTTCTTTATGTTCTAATTAAGGGTTTTAAAAAAATTCCTCTACTATATAAACATTATTTTTTTAAAAAAAAAATTCCTTTTATTTTTATAGATGATATTTTGACCCATCACATATTTAAACCTTTTCATTGAAACATTTCTCCTCATCATTGTCTTTATAAATCTCTATTAGTCTTTGAGGGTTAAATTTATATTATATTTCCCTGTTATCCTTCATGGAGTACTTTTATTTGTTATCTCATGTGACCATATTACTCCCCCAACTTTATTTTAATGTTGACTTCTTATTAATCCTTTTTACAATGTGGGATTCCAACATAAGTACTTTTACAACTGAATCATTATTTACCGATTGAAAAAACAATTGCGAGGAAATAATTTCAAAAGTGTGGGGGTAAAATTAAATCATAATTTTTTTAAAAATATATACTATTAAAATAGCTTAAATAATATGACACACCGAGCATAAAATGTGAACTAAATATTA
This sequence comes from Viscum album, assembly GCA_963277665.1. NCBI lineage: Eukaryota > Viridiplantae > Streptophyta > Magnoliopsida > Santalales > Viscaceae > Viscum > Viscum album. Next base: position 70,537,092 of record OY728128.1, read on the forward strand.
TTATAACCAAGAAATTAGAATTATGGGAATGAACATGCGAAACTAAATTATAAATATATATTGAATACACATTTATACGTAAATAATTATTTTGTGAAATATTAATTATAAATGAATTTTAAACCATTTTTAAAATAAAAATATTCTGATAAACCATTTAAATGTGCAGAGGTGCAATTTATTTGAATAAAAAAATCAATTTTGTCGAATTTTATTAATGAAATATATAAATATATAATATACTAAATATTTTAATAAATAATCTTTTTACATGTTTTCGATAAATTATATTATAACAAAACCAATTTAATGTCTGAAATAATTATTTTTTGAAAAATGAAGTTTTTTCTCCTTTTGATTGTGAGGTTCAATTAAATTTAGTTTTGAACACTTATATAAATAAAAATTGAAATAATAAATATTTTCATTGATAGTTAAATATATAAATTTACATTGTATTTTTTTTATTTTTTCACATATGTTTCATGTTTTAATAAATAGTGAAAAAACACAATATTTTAAATAAAAATTGATTCATCATCTAATTAACCGATAATGATAAATTATATATTTGAAGGGTGTAAAGGAAAATTTAAACATATTTATCAAAATTAATCCAACATATATCATTGTAATAAATTTCACAATGAATTTATATATAAAAATTTTCAAAATATTGATCATTTTTACTTTAAAAAGTTTGTTTATCGAACAATCAATTTGATTAATTTCAAATTATTTTTTTCGAATTCAGTGATATGATTTTTTTTTAAAATATTACATATATGGAATTATAAGTCACAAATTTTACAAATAAGACTATTTTATTTATAGAAATTATGAATAGTAAATTTTGTAATATTTTTTATTACCCTAGTTAAGGGTCAGTAAAGTTATTATATATACACATTAAATAATAAATATTTTAAAATTGACCTAAACATTAAGAAAATTTTCTTTTATGATACGTTTTTGAGAAAATACATTGTAAGTATAATTTTATGAGCTCTGGGAGAAACTTGGATTAATTTATTCCATTTATAGTATTTAATTGAATTAAAATTCAATTTGGTCGGAGTATTGTTTTTAACAAGTGAATTATTTTTCATCTGGATAAATAGATGAGATATGATTTAATATAAATATTAATTTTTAATATAAACTTATAATATTAATCTATATATTTTATTTTTCTGATAAATCTAAATTAAATGCATTCATAATGAGGATGATGTAATGGTTTAATAAAAGGAAACGTAAAACTATTGATATAAAAAATATTAAAAAATATATAATTTTAGATAATTAATCTCCCACGATAACTTTTTGGATCTCATTGACATGTTAGTGATGAGGTAAAATTTATGATTCAAATATATCATTTTTTATGATATTTATAAAAAGGCCTGTAATGAATAGTGTTAAAACTTGCATTAATGAAATTTTCAAATAAAGAATATTTTACTAAATGAATAAAAATTCAAAACAATATTTTATTAAGAAAAATAACAACGATAAGTCTAAGAATTTTATAAATGACTCATTTATTAAAAATTTTCATTTTATTGTTATTATATTAAAACTAAAAATTTAAATTAAATGATATCATATTAAAAATTAAAAAGGATAAATAAGGGTTTAACCTAAACGATAACGTTAAAAATTAAAAAAAAATGTGTATTTATCATTTAATGAATCAATTTATAACTATTATAACCTAAATTGGATATAAATAATTTTGAATCCATTTTTGGAATAAAATTATGTTACATTAGTTTGATATATTGAATAATTAAAAGAGTGTCCCTCCCTTATCGTGTAAAAGGTAAGTTCATATTCACATTTATTCACACACTAGAACCTATTTGGATGGGAAAGTATTTACCCAAATATTTCCCTAGAATTTATCTATGCATTATAAAGACCTTAGTGTTGGAATAATGATACCAGTAGCTTTCGTTAGGTGTTAATTAAATGTGATTTTAAAAAAAGGATATTGTTTTTAATTAAGTGTTTCTTTTTTTATTCTTCATCCATCTCCTTAAAATATTCATTATACCTAAAGAAGAAAATACAATATCAAAAATATAATATTATTTTATTTTTTGAATATCATCACCTAAATCCATTTCCACTTCCATATAATGGGAATATAATTATTGTTCGTGTGTATGATGAACTACCACATGGACAACATATATAATTCATTTTCCATCACCATATATCAATACTAGTTATATTTATATAATTAATGATTTTTTATGATATTCATGAAATATTAAAAATAATCTAATTATACTATATCATTTATATTCATACAAGTTCATGAACAAAGAAATGATAATATCGTTCAGGCAAATGTGTGAACTATCATCTCTATAAAGAGATGTGATACCTTTTTCTTCACCACATCACATGGATGATGTATATAAGTATATATAAATGATTAATAAGTTATTAATAATATATTTATATTTATGAAAAGATAAAATAATACATAACGTCTTTCCATAATGAAAATTTATAAATAGAAATTTTTCTCATACATACATATGACATACCATCTCCATGATTGTAACATCGCTTATTATTTATATCCACAAAAAGTTAATGGATTTAAAGGAATTATTGAAGTATAACAGTTATTATTATGTCATTAATATTATTCATGAAATGATTAACTAATAAATATTCTGACTATTGATTTCCTACAATTTCATTTTTGCCTCATGCACCGAATATCATCACATAATCAAATATTACATAAATAATTTTTAAATAGCTATTACATGATAACATTATGATAAATGATATAAAAGAAATAATGAAATAGAAAATTTTCACATATAAATAAATGGTTGAGATGGTATTCTTATTAATAAATAAAAATGATGTACATTACGAATCAAACTCATGGAACGGAAATATTTATCTAAAACATTATTATAAAATATTTTTTAAAAAATCATTAAAATTATTCAATTTCATTTATATGATTCAAAATAGTTTATATGAATGTATTTATATAAACATTAATGATTTAAAATTTAATTTTATAATATCTCTCATATGTTCCAATGTTTTATGTGATACATTTTCTAAAAATTTATTAAAACATATTCTAAATGTGTTCTGATAATGGATTTTTTATTTCAATAACATAAAATGTTTTCTATGTGTGTAAATGAAATTTAATGAGTTAAATTCATAAAATTGAAAAAATGGATTATATAATTGTACATGAAAATTTGTAGCTTGGTAATGTGATATATCAATGATGTGTGGTTTCATGATTGACCAAGTAAGAGTGGTTGCATTCCATCCTCTAATGCATTGGGTATAGAAGCCCATCGTAAAGTTATTCTATTTGAGAGAGTGATATTTATGGAATTAAACATCATGGTTTTTATATTTGAGTAAAATAATGTCTCATGATACATAATGATATTTTATATTACACATATACGTTTTCATGGAAAATATGTTATATTCCAAATCTAATATAATGATCATTTTGAAATAGTTATAACGATTTCAGGGTGAAATAGTATGTTTTTTGGAACTATTTTTTGGGTTTTAATGTCAATAATGAGTTCCTTTCTTATAAGTCCTGTACTAATATTTTCATCTCATCGAATGTTCGTAAATACTTTTATCTGGGATTAAATAAGATTTTTTATGGTTCATATAAAGGAAAATTTTAAAGGAATATCAGGATAAGGAATCAAGGATTATTTTAATTATTTTTGTTATATTGAAAAAAATTGATGTTTAGAATAACTGTACAATTATAATGTATGGGATTAGTATGTGATATTTATTATTAAATTCCCTAAAACACAAAATATAAATTTTCATTTGGAGAAGAATGTTATATTCAGTTTCAAAATAATAATATTATTCAATGTTTAAGGTTAGGTAATTACAAAATGATTTACATGAAATATACCCTATATATCTAATCCAAACAATGGAGTTATATAATGATATCTAAAATGCAGTGAAATTAATATTTCATCATAGAGTTTTCAAGGGGTTTATAAATGTACAAATACTCATGATTGGTCTCTCTCATAGTATAATGTATTTGTTGGAAAATTCCTAGAGGTATTATATAAATATAGAAAATTAAATTATATTTTTAGGGGATCTAATTATTTTTTCTCTAATTAAATAAGTTCCATAGCTTGAAAAAAACACATATATATATCGGTGTGTGTGTGTATTACAAAATTAAAAATTAAAAAAAATATTTTAATGATATTTTGTTTCATTTATTTCAATATTTTAATAGATTAAATCATTTTATTCTACTGAAATATTATTTATTTAAAAATTTAAATTACTATTAAAACGCTTATTATCCCTTAATTTGTATATTATATTAAATTACTAAACAATTACAGCTATAGATAAAATATACCATTAGGTAGAACATTATATCATAAAAGTACACATTCATGATCATTGTCATGGTGTACTAACACTCACAACACCACGGTTAATCTTATCATCAATAATGATATAGTGTGGCCAAATATAACTTTTTGGTTCCTAAAATTAAAATATATTTTGTAATTCAACTTGTACTAATTATCTATAGTAGTTTAAAAAATTTAAATTTTCCTCTATCTATAGAAAAATCATATTATAGTATATAATATATCTAAAATTTACTTCAAAATATTCCATGGATCAATCCACTTAATTTACATTAAAAAGCACATCCATTGTATATTAAATACTCACAAGTCTATGGCTTCCAAGGATCCAAAATTCTAATTTTATTTTACCTTTAACGGATTTTTTGTAAAATTTTTGTAGCTATCCTTATATATAAGGGTTCATAAATGTTAATTTTATATCAATGTGTAGTTTATCTTATTTTAGGCCTACACACATATCCATGATCATTACATTACTCATTTATATATGTGTTCAGAATATATATATCTTTGGAATATGTGGGAAACATATTAGTATCCTTATATTTTTTTTTGTTTTATCTATGATATGAATATCGTTAAGAACAGTGAAAAACTTCATTATGAGGTACTAGGAGGTTTCACATGTTTCTACCATAAGTATGAAAAATAAGTGAATGTGGCTTTAATATCTTTCTGAAATGATCATATCAATATCTATGAAAATTTGAATAATGTAACTTTACTATATATATATATTCTGATGTTTTTTGTATATCAACATTAGATATAATGATAGGAAATTATATATAATGAATTTATAGAAACATCATGTTTTCATTAAGGATATGAAAATATAAATTTATGAAAATGACTATTTCCATTCATTATATTATTATTTTCACTTATAATTTAGTTATAGAAAATTTGAACTATTAAAATTTCAAATTTAATTGATTTATCTGTAAATTTATTCAAACATACAGTTTCATATTCAATTTATATAGTTATCAAAATTTAAATACCAAACCCAATAAAAATGGTTCCCATAAGCCATGGAAAAATTATTTCCTAATATCATTAGAATACTCTGCAACAATCATTCCTATATTTTTATCTCTTTAGTCTCAATTATTTCTCATATTACCAAATCCAAAATTATAATTCATATGTAATCATTATAATATATACATCTCTAACAATGTAGTTCTTCCATTAATGAGTTTGCATAAACCCATATGAATTCAATTTAGTGTACAAATAATTATATGATTACAAATTATTATGATGATTTAGAAAAAAAAAACTTTGATTAAAATTATATTACATGTGAAGGATAAAACATCATATATTAAATGATCACATTTCTAGAATTATATAACCACATTACTGTATTTTTATACATCATTATAATATTACTGCATTGAAATTAATTTATAAATATTAAATATAATTAATGTTATTATATGAGACAATCAAAAACTATTTTTTGATAACATATTATATCCATCTTCAGAAAAGTAATTAAATATAATGAGTTAATAAGTGGTTGTTATATATATAATAAAATTACTGTCTCTAAAATAATTTTATTATTTTCCTAGCTATCTAATAAAAAAATAAATATAAATTTCATATCCAAACCATGTGATTAATATTTTTTCATAAGTTATGTGATTATATTACCTACATGATGTGTGAATTGTTTTTAGAGAGTAATAAAAATGGATGTTTCATATAAGTATATAATATTTCTCTATTATTCATTTAGAGATTAAATAATGGACGGTTAAACTAAATGATAATCTATAATTTTGTTATATTTGATGATGTTTTTTTGAATATAAATCATGGGATAACGCTCAAGGAATTGTGATGATAGTTTATTATTACACATTAAAATTCCTTGAAAAATTCAGTAGTGTTGTATATAGATTATATATTTAGGAATATAAAATTTACATGATTATTAGAGTGATTACCTATGGTTTTTTATTTTTTATTTTCACTCTATTTATAATCATTATATATATAAATATGAAAATATCAAAATGAAAATAGTTATATATAATTGAATTTAATTTAGATATATTGTAATTCCATTAATATTAACTCATTTACTATATTTTTTCATGTGAATATGTCCTTTGGTATTTCAAGGAAATGTTGATCAATATTTTATATCATTCAGTATTGATATTTTTGTTTGAAAAATGATATAAGGTTAGTAGGGAATGTACTTATGTTTAGTTTTGGAATTACTATTTGGGAATATGTTGTATCAATCATTGTTGATGGGAAATTTATATACATTTACATCAATTTCAAGAGTTCTATTATTTATGAAACATCTTTCACAATAATACCAATATATATTTTGCATATAGTATATCAACCATAAAATATATTTATGATGTTATGATTCAAATTAAAAGTTATATGGGAAAATAATATTGGTTCTTAATTTCAATAATTAGATTTAATATCCTTGACTAAGAAAGGATAAATGATTTACTGGATAAAATAATTTTAATAATTGATTGATTTATTTTAAGAGAAATTGATAAATTCACAAAAAAAATTACATTAAAGTGAATTGTATACCATTTATGGTTAATTTTAATTCATCTCATCATGATTTTAAATTTATCCAAAACTAAGGGGAATAAAATATTACATAATTATTAATATATTTCACAAATATATAATGAATCCCCATTATATATGAAATTAATATTGAAATTGTAGTATTTTTAAAGATGATTTAGAGAATTTATCATTTTGAAAAATACATTTCAATCTACATAATTAATGAATATTGCATAATATATTTTTACAAAAGAAGATCATTTTATATAATAAAATATTAGTTTAATATTTTCATTCCCCTGATATTGACAAATCAAATTTCTCTAAAGAGGGTATTGTGGTTGTATATCCATTTAGTTGAAAGTATTATTCATAAATTTCACACTAGGAAACATAACATCAATATATATGATATTAATTAATGAAAATACATTTTGTTATAGAAGTTTCGCATATTTGAAAATTCTTTAAATATTTTTTAATTGATCAATATTTTATGGTATTATTGACATTTCCTTATCTAGGAGATCATAATGTTAATGTGAGAATTTCAGAAACACATACCCTTGATCCTTGAGTCATTGTCTAGTCCGTGGTAATTATATTTACTAGTGAAAATTCATATTCAGAATCATTATGGAATTCTTTTCCATTAAAGGAAAATGACCAACAACATGATGGAAAATTCACATTTGACTTAAAATTTTAATTTAATCCATTAAAAAATGTATTTATTGAAATTTTGAAACCAAATTGAATTTAATGAAAATATAAAAGACAATATAAAAAATATTCCCAGAAAATATAAAGATAATGTTATCAATTTTTGGTGGATAGTAATTTTACCCTTGAAATTCATGACTGACCACTAATAATGTTACATTATCAAAAAATATGGGAACTATTTATAATGGAAATCACATCCTTCCCAATTGTTGTAAATAATTTCACCTCTTACAACCACTTGAACAACATTTAGTCTAGAATTGAGGAAATGGGTGGCCCTTGAATCTAACCACCCATAGAAAAATTGTTTTTGAGTATAATTGATGGTATATAATAGATTAATATGGTTGGAATTTTCAAAGAAAATTAATAAGATATATTATAAATCCAAAATATGTAAATATGAGAATATCTATAGATTAGGAGTAATGAATTATAGTGAATATAATATAATTTATTTTTTAAAATGTGATACCAAAGAACAAATGTTGTATTTACAAAAATAAAATGCATAAGTATTGGTCAATGAAGCATATTTTTATTATAAAATCTATATAAAACCTCATGTTTTAAAAATACAGGATGGAATATAATGAATAGTAAATTCATCCAAATTTTGTTATGAAAATTTCAAAGAAGTATTTCATGTCCTGAAACACATACATCATCACAAAATATCAAAGAACTATTTATCAATACAAAATAACCCAAACTTCTTCGTGGTTTAATTATAGTCAATAAGTGTTTAATTTTTGACAATTAGATGATATATAGTATGTAAAAAACATTAATTACACTACACTAAAATAGAATCTATACATAAAAAAATTTCTATCCTTCTCCCTTAACCTGGTCAATCTCAAATAAGGATTATTGTTGAAGTTATACAACATGTTTAGTTTTCACCCACCCAAATTAGCCAAATAGAAAAATTAGGGTTCAACATAACACATCAGGATTTCCATCCAACACACCTAATGATATTTACTCGGGAATAAGGCATTAAATATTCCTGGTTATATTATTACCTTAAGTGTAGTAAGTGATTGTAATTCTAAAAAATCCAAACCATCTTTAATAATACATTAGTATAATAAACATCCTTCAATATAGTATATAAAAACAATGATCCAAATGGCCTAATTTTTTATGAATATAAAATCTATAAATAGAATCTATATTTCATAATATCCTAATAAAAAAATAGTATAAAATCAAAATTCCATGGAAAATCCAAAAATAGGGGTAACAATGGGTGATATATTTATATAATAAACAAAAATTAAAATATAAATGACTTGAACCAAAATAAATTTCTCATTATAATGAATAATTAAACTTCTTAACTTGTTTTATGCAATGGAAATTCATTTCAATGTATCTAAATGATTCACCTTGTCTAGGTAAGAGTAATACCATAATTTATGTACAATTCGATTTGTAAAAGGGTCTTCAAACTATTAGAGATGGATTGAATGTTTTTATGTGGAGTCTTTACCACCATTTAAAATACAAGTACTCCAATATCATAGAAATTGAAAACAAACTAACTATAACATAATAGTAAAAAAATAATAAATGAATTATTTTATAATATAGGTCATCTAATCAAACATTACATTCCTAAGGTTATAAATGTTGTTTATAAATCAAGGTATGATTACCATAAAAATTAAATAAAACAAAATATAAATATTCTATATCATTTCCTAGCATTTTATAGGTCCTCCCATCACCCTTATCACAGATATTTGATGTATGACCACATCCCTTAGAAAGATCAATGAACATACAGTCTAATTTCACTTTGAGATACCCATGCAGGGATTGAATATATTATTAGTAGGACATAACCAATGCATAATTAAAATTATATGGATGAGTATATTGACATGTGTGTCATGTGTATTGATAATTCACAAGAAAAAAAATAAAAGTAAAGGTGATCATACACTAACAAAGACACCAAGACCATGTTCATAAATAATTCATCTTCATTATATAAGTGATATCACATATTTCATCACATATTTTACTAGTTCATTGATCAAACATATAAATTTGATCATAACCTAAAGATGTTCAAACCACAGGTCATGCCACAAGTTTGTTAAACTCTAAAAATAGACTCTAGTTATACCACAAAGGGATTGTGTCCACTCAAATACAATATGACATCATATGACCTTAACACCCCATACTAAATCATGGGACTATCCAAAAATAAATCATACATAGTCCTCTATTTGAGGTAACCACAAAAGTCCATCATATCCAATCCTCTATATCAAGACATTAAAAAACATCATCATACCCCTATAATTTTTATTACTATTATAATAATTTTCATCGAAGACAAATCACACCAGAACAAATTCCCTTTTTATAGGAAAATCATTCCTAGGAAATCATTCTATCACCTTGATACTTTCTACCAACATATCATTGCCCAAACATGCAAAACATATGACAAATCACAATCATACCATATCACATAACAGTTATAATGGAAACATATGAAGGGATATATTAATTACAACATTAAATTAAAAATAGCCTCTATGTGGTATGTAATTACTACCTCATTAATTTCAATATTGAAATCCAAAAATTGAATCCTAGATTAATCCTACACCTAAATGATTCTAAGAAACAAAATTATTTAATATTATAAATATTGTAGAAACAAGATTCAAGAATAATATTGTAAAATGGTATTAGTTGATGATAAAGTAACTGAGAAAGATTCACCACTAATGGTATATCTATTTCCGTTGAGGAAAAAGAGGGTAATTCCATAGATCTAGTCATATAACCATTTATAAAATAATATTACCTTATTGGTATATACTGTAATTCATATATATATATAGAATATAACCTATATATATGACTCATTACATATGTGGAGTAGAGATATAGAATAAAATAAAAGAATGAAGAAATATTGAGATATAACATTGAATTCTTGTATTTCATATTCTATTGAATTAGAGTTTAATGGGAGATGAATTTTCATGATCAACCAATAGAGTACATAGGATTGAAATACCAATATGTATGGTGAGTTAGGAATAGTTTCAAGGTTGTTTATATAAAACATTAAAATTTTATAAATAATTAACTTTTATCACATTTTATGGTCACCCAATTTACTATGTTGTGTGGAAACATAATGAGGATTAACGAATCTTTAGGGAACCCACTTAGTTTTTTCACATAGTTTGAAAAAACATATTCCAATAATGATTCTAAATCTATTCCAATTTACATTGTTTCATTGGGTAAGTAACTATTTTGACAATAATCATGCACCATTTTTATGAGGATCATTGAATATTCATGTAACCTTCATGGTTAGGTCAAGTATATTGGTAATTCATTCAACATTTATAACCCCTATCCAATAAGTTATAAATTTTCCTTGGGATAACCAAATGGTTTTCCAAAATCATTCATAAAATGTATTCCCATTAATTCATTTCTAAAACCCACTAAAACCATCCATATGTTACCCAATACATCACCCAAGAAAACCATGACTCAAAAACACATAAAAATGTAATGAATGTAAAGAATAACATTCCAAAAAATTCCTAGATGTTACAATCACCCACTTTATGGACTTCTCTTTATCATGATTTCTCTCGAGAGTTGTTGCTGAATGATTTCTTCCATTAAGCATATACATTATATTATACCTCCCAAGTCAACTCTAGGTTGAAACCATGCTACAAAAAATTAAAACAATGGGAAATTTAAACCCTTCCAACAACATCGTTATCTTGTCTAATATCGATATCAGATGATCCATGAAAGATTCGTTATTTCCAAAATAGAATTTCTAAGAGTTTATCTTATGTGTTGGTTTATCATTATACATACAAAATTGAGACACATAGAACAAATTATATAAACCATTATACTACGGAGAATGATCTAATTAATATTCCACTATTTTTGTGTGCATAATATTCACTAAGTGACCTATAATATATGGAGACAGATTCCACTTCATTCATAATTATTATAGATCCAATCTAGGTTGGACCTTTAAAAAATACGGGTTACTAATGTATAACATTATTCCTCATATCATCCAGTTAAAATATGATCATTTTCTTATCTGATGGAAAACCAACTATATCTAAATCCAATAATTCTAATTAAAATTCATATACACCATACTCTTAATAGAAATAGGTTCCTCATGAAAACGTAATTATGAATGATAGTACAAAAAAATAATTGGCCAAAAATGATTTCATTAGGATAAGAAACATAAAAATATTAATGTAGATATTGTTTTATAATTGTAGATGTCACAACCCGTCCTAGTGGGGCCCACACCGCAACTCCCCAAGCCCGCCTCCAATATTCAGGGGGCTGCTGACCAGCATCGAGTAGGAATATTAATAAGATGAGAGGAATTTCCTAAGTACTAGAACACACACACACACCTCCATGCCCATTAATGATGAAATGTAAAAAACCACTAAGGAACAAAATTCATGCATACAACTAAACCCAACCAACATAGTACGACAGAAGGTAATGTAATGAATGTAATTTGGGACAGAATACATGCCCACCAAAATAAGAGTTTTAAAACTGCAAGGTCCAACTTGTAAACACAAAGAGGTACTGGGACTACTGCTCATAGTCGTTGGAATGCCTCGTCCTATAGGGAACTCCGAAAGCTCGGTCCTACCCTGGCCCGACCTAGACTCCTTCAAAAGGCTACAAATTTTCAAAAGACATGACACGTGCATGCAAAACATGTTGAGGGGTTAGTATAATAATACTTAGTAGAGGACCACAAAAACCACAAAGCATTACATGAAGTAATGGTACAGTTAGCTATGTACAGTATATGTCTACAGAACATATAACAAGGGAAACACAAACCATATATACTCAAAACCCAAACCATCGGTCTAGAGACAAGTTGCACAACTGCATACCCTAGTTAGGGTTTCAGTTCAATGATTACACGAAGCACTTGTTTCGATATAACTCACTCTATGAGTCTGATTGCTCTGATTATGTCTGTCTGAGAAGCATTGTTCATTGGGAAAAGCCACAAGAGTTAGCCACACTCATTACGGGAGACAAACTCCTAAGTGGGAAATATCACGATAGATTGATAGACTCGTTATGGGAGACACACCCCTAAGTGTGGAAATATCACAATACAAAGATGAGGATCACGGCCAGGGCCATGGAAGATACCGTGACTCATCTGGAAATCACCTGAATGGTAGAGGATCACTGCCTGGTGGAGTTTGTCATGTTGATACATGAATCTACCTGGGTTCAAGAATGGATAGAGGATCTCGATCCAAGCCTCACTGATTGATGCCTAACTCTATCACAAAAATTACTGCTGAAGGAATCATACTACTGTAGAGGGAAACAATAGCATACCTTCATGGGAACGAGAAGAAGGGGCACTAAACCAAACAAAAAATTTCCATGATATAGTGGAGAAGAAGACCAAGCTATTTTCAAAAAAGTACACAGCATGTATAAATTTCACATGACGTGCCTTCAGGCCCCGGGTACATCCCATGTACAACGGACCATGTTGTAAGGCTAGCTTGGTAGTAAATTTATTACACAAAGTGTGTAATGAAGTACATTCCATGTACGAGTCATCTAGGGTCAAATCCATGTACATGGCCATGAGCCTGTACATGGATTCAACCCATGTATGTCAACCCATGTAATCGGTACATTGGATGACCCTCATTACTGGATTTTCCTGGCCGTGTGTTGGAGTACATAGTTGTGTACCCCATCCTGTGTCCATGAATTCCCTAGATACATGTTGAGTCTTGCATAGTCGCTTCTTCCATGCTGGGCAGGATATACACCATGTGTTCTAAAGACGTGTAGTTCATCTCATGTCTGTGTACTTCCCAAAATACATGTAGTACTTCGGTGAAGGTCCAACACACCATGTGATGGGGTCACACACCGTGTGATACCCACATAACTCCTGACACCCTATCCTCCACTAAGCCGGTCCACATGGAATGTTCTTCAGAGATACAGGCCGTGTATTCTAGAAATTTCCAGAAACACAAACCTCTACTGTCACACCTTTCGTGATGTCTCGTTCATCGATCCCGCCATATGATCACCATAAAACACTCAGGTTTTGGTCACCTTGACACAATAAAGATGATTCTATTGTTTTCAGACCTTCAATCGGCTCCGAAAATGGGTAATGATCCACCCACGTGAAGAATGCTCGAAGAAGGACCCTTCCAGATCTGGTCCAATTCCACATCTTCTATATTCTTCTCACCTGCTCTAGGTCATTGTGGTGTTGGATCTTCAATTTCGGAATGTTGCGTTGTAAAATGTATGCGCAATGATCTATTGTTCCTCACCCCGCGATGAACGAATAGAACGCAAGGAGAAAAGAATGGGGAAGAAAATCCAATTAAAAAATCGATGAACAAACCTCTTCCATCCTTTATCACTACGTTAATCTGCTCCAGTTAGAAGGATCAAATGGAGAAAAATCAAACAACAACAATTAATCATTGATCAATTTCTTGAATCATCCCAATTAAAACCCTCCCGCAAGAATGTAGGAATTCACGGATAAACATGTTCGTGGTTGATCCGTGTTCGTCATTTAAATTCAAAAAAGGGAAAAGGATGAAAAAAGTAACAACCCCTACCTTAGGAAGGGATTGATCTCTAAGTCATTTTCTTTTTAAGGATTCATCAAATCCAAGATGCGTATATTACTCGAATGGTCGTCAACCGCCAACGAGTCCTCCTCCTCCAAGGCTCCAAGAGGCTCTCTCCCCCTTTCTCAATTCGCAGGGTTATGAGACTAACCCTACGAACATTACTTAATCATTAATGTATAATAGAGTATTAGGTCACTATGAAAAAAGGAAACATTCTAAAATAATAAAATATATTATTAATTTATTTTATTTCTTCTAAAGTGCTTCCTTTTAAAACACCCCAAAACTAACTTTTGCATACAACCCATGATAGTCAACATTAGGCCGAGCCTAAGGTAAAATCACTACTGTGGATGCAACAGTGCCCTCAAATTTTTAATCCAGGGATCCATTTAAATTATATTCCACTTTTTCTGGAAAACTGCTCACGCAAGCTATATAAAAAATTTATTTAATTTCAAACATTTATTTCGGGCACTCTAGGCCTTGGAATCACACACTGAAAAAAGTTACGTCTTAAAATAATTCTATATAATATTTAAAAAAAATACACCAAAAATACAAGAAATAACATTCTCCCACATTGGAGATTTAAATCCCCAAAATTCCAAAAAATGGATACTCAAAAATATGTTGGTATTGGGCATGGATCTAAGCCTCTCTCTCCCGCGTGCTGTCCTAAAGATTCTTGTGCTGCCACCATATGCACACTAGGGGAATAAATTTCCCACGATGGATACTCTCCTTCCAATCCACGATCTCCATTGGGTACTCATCAAAGGTCACTACATCCTTGATTTCCAGCTCACCCCGGTCGATGACGTGTGGTGGGTCATGGACATACCTCCTCAAATGCGACACATGGAAGACATCATGTACCCAATGTAACAGTGGAGTTAGAAATAGGTGGTATTCCACCTCACCAACTCTGTACAATATGTGGAAAGGTTCGATGAACTTCAGAGATATCTTGCCAACCGTCCAAATCTCAGTAACCCTCGTCGAGGTGAGGCCCGAAGAAAGACGTGGTCTCTCTTTTTGAACTCCAGAGGTCTCCGTCATCTGTCAGGATAAGTCTTCTGCCAATTCTGTGCAATCTTCTACCACTCCCAGATGGTCTGCAGCTTCTTGGTGGTATCTCATTCAAACTCAGGACCCATTAGTGTTGACTCTCCGAGGTTGGTCTAGCAAAGCAATGACTGGAAGGGTCTCCCATTCAAGTCATCGAATGGTTCAATACCAATGGTGGAGTGGTAGCTATTGATGTACAAAAACTCCACTAGTGGTAGGTGGTCCTCCCAACTTTGACCAAAGTCTAAGATACATGCTCACATCACATCCTACATAACCTAAATGGTCCTCTCCATCTGACCATCAGTCAGGGGATGGAACATCATGCTCAATCATAGTAGAGTCCTGAATGCCTCCGGAAATCACTTCCACAACCAGAATGTGAAACAGGCATATCTGTAGAAGTATATTGTTGAGGGGATGCCATGTTGTCGAACTAACTCCTACATGTAGAGGCATCCCTAGCTCTCTATGGAACTATGCTCCCTGATATCAAGGATGTGGGATGACTTTGTGAGTCAGGCAACATTCATCCAGAAGGAATCATTCCCCTTGGATGTCCATGGTAATCCCATCACAAAGTCCATGGATATTCCATCCCACTTCCACTATAGAACATCAAGGGGCGAGATAATCTCATTGGATCGTGGTTCTTAGCCTTCACCTGCTGTCATGTAAGGAATTGAGAAGCAAACATTACTACTTCCTTCTTCATTCCTGACCACTAGAACCATGGTCTGATATCCTGGTACTTCTTTTCCACCCTAGGATTTACCGATGAGGGGGATGTACGAAACACCCTCAGGATATATTCTTACAATGCCGCTAGTACAACAGTGCATTCTCTTAAAAGAAGTATTTTCTCCCCACCATGTGAATATCCATCAAGATCATGTCATGTGGATAAATAAGCACGTAAATCCTCAAAGTCTACATCCCCATGTTGGGCCTCCCAAACTCTATGTAAGAGTGGAGGGGGGATAACCATCAACTACATGTAAGATGCATCTCCTCTGTCCATGTAGGAAAACTGCAATGCGGCTAACTGCTCAATCACCTCACTCATCATTTGTGAGATCGACATTCTTCTGAGTGCATCCACCAACTTGTTCCACTTCCCATGAGTATAGATAATCTCAAAATCAATGTCTTAGAGGAAATCTAGCCAACCCCTCTACCTCAATTTAAGATCTTTCTGCAAAAAGATGGACCTGAGGATTTTGTGGTCAGAGTAGACAATAAACCACTCACCCATAATGTAGTGTCACCACATCTTCAATGCGATAACAATCGCATACCACTCAAGACCAGGGGTCGCATAGTTCTGATCATGTTGCCTAACCTGGAGTGAACCATAAAAAATCACTTCTTTCCTCTACATCAGGAAATAGCCAAGCCCGGTACCTGATGCATCTTAGAAAACTATGTACTCGACACCTTCCTATGCCAATCTCATGATTGGGGTGCTCATCATACTCTGTCTCGACTACTTGAAATCCTGCTACCCCTTCTCCATCCATATAAAGGGTTACCCCTTCTGGGTCAAGGCTGTTATCTGTTCTGATATTTGAGATAAATTAGGAATGAATATCCTGTAAAATCTTTCCAACCCAAGGAAGCTCTACCCCTCCGTCATGCTCTGAGGTGGCTCCCATTCTAACAGAGCCTCCACCATGGCTAGGTTTACAACTTCTCCATATACTGAGGTGACATGTCTCAAAAAGTGGACCTCCTGAATCCAGAACTGACACTTTGAGAGATTACCATAAAGCTAGTTCTCTTTATGTAAGTCTAAAACCATCTGTAGGTGTCCCACGTGCTCCTCCTATGACTCTGAGTACACTAGGATTTCGTTGATGAAGACCACTATGATCAGGTCTATGTATAGCTGGGTGATCTAGTTCACAAGTCCCATGAACACGGTGGGGGAGTTCGTCATGCCGAAAGGCATCACAAATTACTAATAGTGATAGTAGCAGCATCTAAAAGTCGACTTTGGTATATCCTCATCCTATACTAGTAACTGGTAATAACCTGATCGATGGTCAACCTTCTAGAACCATTGTGCCCCACATAGCTGATCAAAGAGATCATCGACTCGTTGTAGTGGATAATTATTCTTCACTTTCACCTTGTTCAGGTGCTGCAAATCCACGCACAACCTCATACTCCTGTTTTCCTTCTTGCAAAACAAGGCTGGGGCTGCCTAGGGTGAAATGCTGGGTCTCAAAAAACCCTTCCTCTATTAATCATCCAACTGCACCCCCAACTCATGAAGCTCTGTAGGAGCCATCTGATATGATGATGAGGAAATCATTGTCGTTCAGGGGTGTAAGTCAATACAGAAGTTGATTTCACGGTACGGAGGTAATCCTGGAACATCTTCCGGAAAGGCGTACTCATAAATAGCCAATACTGCAGGGAATTGGGATCCCACAACATCCACTACTCTGAGGGAAAGTCTAGCCAACTCATGAGTGATTGGTTTCACCCTCTTATGTATGAGCCCATTCAATGCTTCCTGGGTTTCCCTTTCATTGAAAAAGGAGAACCACATCCCATAACATCGGACACATCGTACTCTTTTCCTAAAACAGTCAATACGGGCATGGACTGAAGATAACCAATCAATACTAAGAATGATGTCATAAGGCCTTGATGCTACCACCAAGTGGTTCAAACCAAAACTCTCACCTCCAAGGGAAAGATCACTTTTCTGCAAAGGTGTGTGATCGTCGAGTCTCCTCCCATAGGTTTTTCCAAGCGGTAGGAACAAGTCAATGGTTCTAAAGAAATCTCATTTTTTCGCACAAGACATGTTGCTATGAAATAATGTCTAGAGCATGTGTCTATAATTACGGTAGCTAAGGTAGAAAAGACACAGATCGTACATCGAATCATCCATGGAGTCCCTGGGTCGTACACCTCGACCGCATGCAGTTATCCCTGTCCCAATCCCCAAGCTCCATGAGCCTGTTGTGGACCTCCTGGGGGTGGTGATTGATGTAAGTCAAAGCGTCTGCCACCACCCGCTACTCTCCCTTCTCCTCTGCCACATTCGCCATCTGGCAGTTATATCTGCTCCACTATCTACCACTGCCTCGGTGGTCCATCCACAACATCCCTGTCAGTAGCACGACGGGTCGGAAAATCTCTAGCGAGATGTCCCCAAACGTTGCACGTGTAGCATAGCTTATCTGTAGGATGACGAGACCCATCCTGAGAGCTATAGACTATCGATCCTCTATCTCGGGTCCTCCTATGACGTTTCCCACTTCTAGATCCATATGCCTGATGTTGAATCCTTGTTGCCGGGGTCTCCACACTTATCTGCCTGCTGCTGACTGTCATCGGCTATCACTGCTCTGCCAAGAAGCTCTTGATCTCCATGGCCTTCTCACGCACTCCAGCATAAGTTGAAATGCATAAAGTCATGACACTAGCTCTGATGTCCCGTATTAGACATCACACAAAGGTCTGAGCTCAGAAGTACAGATCCCTGACCACATCCATTTTTTACTGGGTTAGGTTGGTGATCCATGATGAATAGTCAGCTACTGTCAAGCTGCCCTGCTAGAGCTGAAGAAGCTCCTGGATGCGCACTTCACACAGCATAACTAGAGAGAACTCCTCCCTAAAGAGTTTCTCGAACTCCATCAATGAAAGAGTATCCTAGTTGTGACTCTGTGTGGTCAGACTCCTCCATCGTCCCACCGAACCCTGAACAAGGCTTGCTCCTAGGATCAGCAATTGTCCCACTGGTGTCCTCACTAGGTGAAAAAATCTGGTCATCTCCTCAATCAAGTCCTCAGCTGCATGAGGGTCAGGCTCCCCTTGGAACTTATGGGGTCTCTATCTCTAGAACTCATAGAGCACGCTCAGCCTGCACCCCTCGTTGGTCGGTACTACAGGACCCAAAAGCTCTTCCACTGGTGGTGGTATAGTAGGTGCACCCCTAGTGGCAACGCATGGGGAGATGTTAAGTATATCGTAGCCTCGTCACTAAGGGGGTCATCCTCATGATCATGCTACTGAATCCTAGCGGGTATGCATTGCGGAGGCATCCTATAATGATACAAGATATACCATGGTCAATGAGTATATCTGTATAGCTAACACAAAGGACATGGAAAACACAACCCATTCATATATGATGCATGTACCACTATTTTACTCCCGAAACTAGTGTTTTCATGTACCGAGTCGAAAAGCAGTTTATCGGAGTCCTGGTGTATGGATACATCAGCCACCGCACAAACACTGGAGTCTCTGGCCTGAAATCTTATCTCGAAACACATAACACTGTTTCCCCAACCCAATCTCATAGACTGATGGTCCTATGGTATAACTGAACTCCTCTGATACCACTCTTTCATGACCCGTCCCTGTGGGGCCCACACCGGGACTCTCCATTCCCGCATCCAATATTCCAGGGGCTTGTGACTTGAATTGAGTATGCATATTAATAACATGGAAGGCATTACTTAAGTACCTATACACACGCACACATCACCAGGACAACAAATGATGAAATGCAAAAACCCCAGTAAGGAACAAAATGCATGTATACAGCTAAACCCATCGAATAGAGTATGACATAAGGTAAATTACTTAAAGTAAATGGGTCTAGAATACAATCCCACCCAAACAAGAGTCTGAAATCTTCAAGTTACAACCTGTAAACACAAAGATGTACTGGGACTAATGCTCGTAGTCATAGGAATGCCTCAACCTATAGGGAACTCATAAATCTCGGTCTTGTCCTGGTCGACCCTAGACTCTGTCAAAAATTCGCTCATCTGCACAAAGACATGACACGTGTAGGCAATGCCCGTGTAGGGGTGAGTAAAAAAATACTCAGTAGAGAACCCCAAAAACCACAAAGCAGTAATAAATGTAATGGTACAGTCAAAATTACATAGTATATATCCACAGAACATATAGCAAGAGAAACACAATCCAGATATACTGAAAACCCAGACCTGCGGTCTAGAGACCAGTCGCACAACCGCACACCCCCATGAGGGATTTAGTTAAAAGATTCCACGAAGAACTCGTTCTTGGAGAACTCACATCACGTGTCTGTTAGCATTGCTGACATCTATCCGAGAAGCGATGTTCATCAGGAAAATCCTTGAGAGATAGACACACTCATTATCGGAGACACACTCCTAAGTGAGAAAGATCACGATAGATAGATACACTCATTACTGTAGACACACTCATGAGTGGGTAAATATCATGATACACAGATGAGGATCACTTCCAGGGCCATTGAGGATACTGCGACTCATCTGGAATTCACCTTCTAGGTAGATGATCTTTGCCCGGTGGAGTAGATAACGTCTATACCTGACTCTACATATGGTCAAGAATGGATAGAGGATCTCGATCAGGGCCTCACAGATGGATGTATGACTCTATCATATAATGTCATGATAAAGGGATCATACTAATATAGAAAGAAAATAATCCTAAACTTCAGGGGAACGAGAAGAAGGGGAACTAACCGAAACAAAACATGTTCAGGATTCGGTAGACAATAAGACCAAACGATTTTACAAAAAGTACACAGCATGTTGAAATTTCAAACGTCATGTCTTCAGACACTAGGTACTACCCGTGTACAACATCCCATGTCGTAAGGCTGGACGGGTATGAAAGTCAGCAAACAGAGTGTGGTATGGAGTACACGCTGTCTCCGAGTCTTCCAGGGTTGGCTCCGTGTACGTGTTCGTGTCCCGTACATGACTTCAACGCATGTATGCCAACCCATGTAATCGGTACACGGGGTGACCCACATTAATGGCCTCGCCTGGCTTTGTGGTAGAGTACATGGTCATGTACGCCATCCCCTGTCCATGTATTCTCTGGATATATACCAAGTCCCTCATAGCCGCTTCTTCCATTTCATGCAAGATATACATGTCGTGTTCTAATGTTGTGTTGTTCATCTCGTGTCTGTCTACTTCTCAAAATACACGCCGATCTTCAGGGAAGGTCCAACATGCCGTGTAAAGGGTGTCACATTCCATGTGATACCCATATGATGCCTAAAACCTTATTTGCCGCTGAGCTGGTCCACACGGCGTGTTCTTCGGAGATACACGCCCTGTATTCTGTAAATTTCCAGAAACACGAACCTCCCTCGTCGCGCCTTCCGTGATGTCATGTTCATCGATCCGGTCATCCGATCACCATGAAACACCTAGGTTTTTGTCACCCGGATATCATGAAGTCAATTTTTTTTGTTTTTTACCCTCTGATATGATCCAAAAATGGGTTATGATCCACCCGCATGATGAACGCTCGATGAATGACCCTTCATGATATGGTCTGATTTGTTGTCTTATATCATCGTCGCACCTCTGAAAGTCCATTGTGGTGTAAGATATTAAATTTGTGATCGTCACGTCACAAAACATATGTGCAATGATTTTTTGTTCCTCGCCCTACGAAGAGTGCGATGAACGCATGTAGAAAATAATGGGGAAGAAAATCCGATGAACAAATCGGGCAATGTACCACTGCCTTCGTTCGTCACGGTGTTGATCAACTCCTGTTAGTAGGATCAAACAGACCAGAATCAAACAACAACAATTCAATATGGATCAATTCCCTGAATCATCCCAATAAAAACCTCCCGGAAGAACGTATGAATCGGCGGATCAACATGTTCACGGTTGATCCGCATTCGTCGTTTAAATTCAAATATGGGAAAGGTTAAACAATGTAACAACCCCTACCTAACAAAGGGATCGATAAATGTGTCATGTTCATTGGTGGGATTCATTGAATCCGAGAGGCATCGATTGCATGTGTTGTCGTCGTCCGCCAACGAGTCCTCCTCCTCCAAGGCTCTAAGAGGCTCTCTCTCCATTTCTCAATTCATAAGGTTATGAGACTAACCTGTGAACTTTCGATAATAATTAATTTATAAGGGATAATTAGGTCGATGTGACAAAAGGAAAAATTTTAGAATAATAAAATAAATTATTAATTTATTTTAATTATACTAATGTGATTCCTTTTAAAACACCCAAAAACTACCTTTTGCAGTCGACCTGTGCCGGTCGACGTTAGACCACAACTAAGGTAAAAATGATGCTCTGAACACAACGGTGCCCTCTCCTTTCTAATCTATGAACCTATTTAAATGATATTCCACCTTTTCAGGATAACTGATCACACGTGCTGTTTAAAGAGTTTAATTTATTTCAAACAGTTATTCTGGGAACTCCGGGCCACAGAATCTCATGTCTTCAAAACCTTGGGTATCAAAATAATTCCATATAATATTTGAAAATAATAAATGAAAAATTTGAGACATTATAGTATATGTCAAACTATTTCACTTATGATTTTATGATGTATGTCCAAATCATATTTTAAAAAATCTAGATTATCCTCACATTCTCCCATAAATCTATGGATGAAAGACCATATGAATATTTAACTAATTCCTTGTCAATTTCTATAATCAAATAAAAACCATCAATGGGAATATATAAACATCATTGTATTATATTCTGTGAAATACTACACACTACCCCATAATATATCAAATATAGATTTTACACTAACCATATAATAAATCAGTATCTCTATAAAATATGAATTGTGTATCTTTATAAGACAATCCAAAATAACCCATGAAATATCTATAACACTCATCTAAATAAATTACCTTGTAAAAAATTCCTTCATCACCTCATCCCACATCTCTATATGTATAGGAATATCTAGATGAAAATTACCTAGACTGTGATTTGAAGCCTTTAGCCATAGATGTGTAAGACAGCGAGAGACAAAATCAACTATGCTATTTTTAATTACTATCCACAATAATGTTTTTCAGATATCATGATATAACATTATATGTTCATGGTGAAAATCCAACTATGGTGTTAGGGAGTCCCAACATTGGAAATTCAACTTAAATTATGGTACTCTAACTCTAAAATAACCATATAAAGTGTTGTCTCCATCGAAACTCCCCAATGAGACTATGTTTTTTCTTAGGAAGCATTTAGGAATAAACAATAACATAGAATATGACTCTTAATATGCTTTCATTAGTTATACTATATAATACATGATAATAATGTTGTAACATTAAATAACATAGTCATCCTAAATGGTATCCACCAACCATTAATTTAATAAACTCGTAGATATTCATTCCTATTTTAAATTTAACTATCAACGTAATCATGAATAACTACTAAGAAATTATATAAACAAATTTCCCATTCTAGGATCATATTCCTTTAGAATGTAAATAGTCTATGGATTCCAAAACCAACACCTCTTGGAATATATAATTTATTTAAGGAGATAAAAAACATATAATCCATGTAAATTTCAAACCATTCACTTACAATATTGTTGTTCCAATACATTAGGTCATAGAACACAATCACCAACATCATGTAATGAATTTTTTATTTTGATTCATGTGGGTGAAAGTAATGGGATGTATAAGAAAATACTAGATCTTTTGTATCAAAATATCTTCGAACGAAGAGATTTTTTTAACAATTAAAATTGTATCAAATCAATGTTATGGTATGATCAAAATAATATAGGATTTAAGACTCTTCTTTTTCTCATGGAAGGATCCTTAAAACATACATATCTAAATAATATTCACCTAATTACAGTATTAGAATTCATCTATGATGATAAAAGGGAGAAATCGTGATTTAATAATCTATAATAACCATAAATCCCAAAGTTACTTAAGATATAAAATTCATCACTACGGAAATAAAAAAACCCCACCAATTCCTTCTAGTGATCATAAGAGAATATTTCTTTTATAATAAGTTTCTATTGGAATTAAACCACATTGATCAAAAATTAAACATTATAATAATAAAATAATGCCTTTTTACTTGATTATTTCTAATATGATCTCATGTTTTTTATCTTATATATTTACACTACTTTTATTACATTAATATTACATCACTGTTGAGAGAAACTAAATAAAATACATACAAAAACATGAACCAATGATTCTGTTACATTTAAAATGTAGGACCAGACATAACATTTATATAATAAATCATAAAAATTATTTAATTTCATATTCTATAGCTCCATAGTGGCCCTTGTGTTTTCATTAGTACATGTAATCACCTAAGGATATACAAGAAAAATTTGGTGAGGGAAAATCCTATTAAGATGATAGATAAGAACATGAATCAATATTACATGTGTGAGTGTAATCATTATCATAATAAGATAAAAATAAAATCATTATAATATACATGAGTGGAAACATAAGAAAAATTTTCAATTGATAAATTTTCTAAAAATGGATCATCATGTCTTAGTGGTGATGTACGACACATATATGTGAACAATACTAGACCCATGTTACCAAATAACATATTTGAATCAACATAACATCATATTTATGAAAAAATATATCATCATGTTCATTCATATATCAAATAATCTCATGAGATAAATCAAATGAAATAAATCATTAGAGAACTATATAATTCTGGGATCGTCTGTTACATCATAGAATTTAAATTATCATGCATGCCACATAAGAAGTATTTTAATCATCACCAAAAAATAACCCATGGAAAAGAAATGGGTTTCATTAAAATATAATAATTAATAAATAAATATAAATTATTGAGGTTCACAAAATAAAAATTTAATAACAAACTGTTTATACGAATCATCAATCAAGAGTGATGAAGAAATAATATCAAGATATGTGGAAGATGCACATTTTAGATGGAATAGTTATTTTGGAATAATCGTTTCATTTTTCATAAAACCAAAATGAAAAAATATATATCATAGAAACCAAATATTGTAAAATAAATTATATTTATGGAAAATTAAATGATCATCCATATTAAAAATTGGTAAAAGGAAAGAAAACACAAAGAAATAGTGTTGGGTTTGAAAATCCCACATATTTATATTTGAAGGCTTTATCCAATTTGAAATCCTGAAAAATAAATTTGAACTAATTAATTAAAACT
This sequence comes from Viscum album, assembly GCA_963277665.1. Taxonomy (NCBI): domain Eukaryota; kingdom Viridiplantae; phylum Streptophyta; class Magnoliopsida; order Santalales; family Viscaceae; genus Viscum; species Viscum album. The sequence continues at coordinate 70,562,625 of OY728128.1, forward strand.
TTTATAACCACTTATACATGTTTTTGATTCATTATAGTTTTCTAGGTTCACTTATGGCCTTTTGGATGAGTTACATTGTACAATTTCATCATTCAGGAGTGTATATTTTCTTTCTTTTCATGATCACTTAACTTTATTATATTCATGGATGTTTAGGTACAATGATAATTTTACTCTATTATACAAATTATATGATAATATTGATAATAAATATTTTTAATTGGTCTTATATTTCATTTGGATATATGGTATGAGGTTGTCTCATTATATTTCATGTTAATGAAAATCATTTAGATTAATTTAGTGGTTTTTTGTCACAATGAACCTGTTTTCTTTTATCATTTAATACTTTATATATAAGTCAGTTCCATAACATAAAAAATAACATAAACAAAATTTTATAATCTATTTTAACCATTATAATTGATTTATTATCATCCTTTATGGTGGTAAGAGAAAAGTAAAATGCATCGTCCATGTTGGCAGTAAATTGACACATCACGAGTGATGATTTTTTTTCATAATTAAATGGAGAGGAAAGAAGTTTTTTTATTTTTATTCAAAATAAATAAATAAAAGTCTAGTATATATATGATAATGGTGTTATCAGGCCACATTGATAAGAGGATATGAGGATAGAAAAAAATAAATGAATTTGAGGAAAAATTAAAAAAAAATTGATGAGGGTTTTGCCTCTTGAAATCACCTCCTTTGGAACCTCTTAGGGAAATTGGTTGTTTCCTATTGTTGAGACCATTGTATCTTTGAAGTGTTATAGGGGCTTGAGAAGTGTATTGTTTTGAATTTCAATAAGGATCAAAGATTTTATGTTTTTAGGAGAATAGGTGGTGAGGTGCAGTGTATAGAGGGGAGGAGAGGGGGTTTTCTCATTGTTTTTTTATTTAGGTTATTTTTATGTATTAAGATTATGAATAGTTTTAAAAACCCACTTAATATATTAAATAATGATGTTTTGATTAGGATTATGGTGAATTCATTATCCATGAACCCTGTAATAGTGTAGTTAATTTAAAATATAAATATATATAATAAATTTCAATATTTTATTATATACCAAAAATTTAAGTATTTATGATAAATCCAAATAATACACCCAAAATATAATCTGATTTTATATTTTTAAAATTAACTCAACTTAAAAAATGTCACATTCTAAATATGAGAAATTTAAATTGAAATTATAAACTACATTTAATTAAAAAAAATTAAAATTATAAATGATTCTCAAACCATTTGAAAAATTAATTTTGGTCTCATAAAATTAGTTTATAATCATTAAAAAAATATTTATCAATGGATAAATTTCATGAAAACAAATTTAATTTTAATACATTCTATTAATTATAAAATTGTAGAAAAAATTTTATGTTTTATAAAAATATTAGCACCTAATTAATAATACCTTGATCATTTATTTTTTTATTTTATAAATTAATTATATCATAATACCATTTATAAGATGTCTAAATTTCATTTAAAACTTTCATGTGTGAGGTTACTATTCTATTTTATGGCTTCTATTTATAAGGTTCATATTACTATTCCAATCGTAATAGTTCTATTCCATTAGTATAAGTTCATTAATTACAAGAAATAACTCTGACACCATTCATTATTCATTTATAATGTTTATATTGTGTTCTCTATGTGATTTTATTTGATTTATACTATATGATATAATTATAATATGTGAATTTCCATTTATATAATTTGGGGTCATTACATTCTTCCCTCCATATGAGTGTTTTCCCTTGAAATTTAATTTTATATTGTATGATGAAAACATGTGAGGGGGCTCCCCTTACATAACTTCCTCCAATTCACATTTTTCCACATCAAACATGTGGTTCTTCTATTGTACTCTGACAATGTGAGTTTTCTTGTTGCATGAACATTATCTCTATGGCCCAAGATTTTCACTGGATGTTCTCCATTAATGAATAAATGTTTCAACTGTATAACCTCTATATTCAGTATGTGTGGGGGATCTAGAATGTACATTCTCAAGATGGATTCAAGGAATACATTGTGTTCTTGTGACATGGTAGGTGGATGTACCGTTCGATAGGCCACATCTTAAACTCAATCAAGAATATAAAAGGAGTTTATGTACATAGGTCATATATTTTATTTCATTAAAAATATCATGAACCTCTTAAATGGAAATATATATATGAATACAATTTCACTATACATAAAATCTAGGACATCACAACATTTTTCTTGCATAGATCCTCTATCAACTTCGGGCCACATAGATTTGTTGCTAAATGGTTTTCAATTTTCCCTCCATTCCTTCATCCATACTATTGTTCAAAACCCATTATCATAACGCGCTTAATATGGTGTTGTGTGGATGATCAAGTGGAAACTGATATTGTAATATAACTCAGCCAGAGTTAGATGTTGGTTCCACCATCTATTGAAGTCCATATAATATTATATCTACATGTATTCTAGTGTCTGAAATGTACGTTCAGATTGATCATAATTATTAAGATGATAATCTATACTAATGTTCCTATCATTTTTAGAGCATGTTGGATAATTTCCTAGAACTTGTAGGTTAATCGCAGATGAAAATAGAAAACAATAGATAGTGGTACATCATGTAAACTTAACACATCTATGATATATAATTGTTCAAGTTAATCTGGCTTGAAGTCCTCTCATGTTATTCTAATGTGATCTATCATTTAAACATAATCCACAATAACACATATGTCATCGTTTTATCTAGATGTCATCAGAATTTTGGTGACAATGTCCATGATAATCTTTTCCCACATCAATGTTTGTATGGTTAAGGGTTTCAACCTACTCATAGAATTTTATCATATTGAATTCATATGTAGACATACTAGGTACATTGATGTATTTACAGGGATATCCATTTTAATAATATCCAACAAATAGAAATCTTAATGATCGTATTACATCTTTTTACTCCCTAGGTGAATAGAGAATGTTGAGCTATATACATCATTGAGAAGATATTGGTTTATCATTGGACTAGATGTTACACATAGTTTTCACATAACTCATACAACACCATACTCATCAATTTTCATCTCTAATTATTTCCCCTTTCATGATTTGTATATATATCACACTTCTCCACATGTAGATAATGCCACCATATTTTCAACGTAAATATCAGTGTTTCTATCTCCATATCATGTGTGGGATAGTTTTTCCCACACATTTTTTTTCTTCCATGAGGAATTGCATACCATTTTACCATTTTTAAATAGTACACAATGTAAAAAATTCTTTTATGAATTATTGGATACCACCGAAGTGTTCCCCAATTTTCTTATAAGTGAGTACAATATCATTGATAATATTCCATTTATATATTCGAAACAGTATCCATATTCACTGGTCTAGTAAAAAAATCCATTTGGAGTTAGCAGGGTTTGTTGGTATGAAAATAAACAGAATTTATTCACAAATATCTTTTAATAACTTGATAGACCATGGTGTATATGTATCCCCAATTAAGATGTTGTTCAAGGCCACTCATTGATATCTTATTCCTTGTAAGGGTCCGTAGATGATCCTTTTCTAGAGATAACATGCACCAAAAATGATACGCCCACCATACAAAAACCACATTTACCATACATTACATATAGCTCTCCCTTCTCAAGGGCTATATAATATTACAAGAATTATCCCCATGATCCTATATTCCAATGGAGTATATCATAATATCCTAAATAACAACAACCTAAAACATGTTGAGGTAATATCAAAAGACACTATTCATTAAGTCCATGAATACTGATGAAGCATTAGTAAGTTTTAAAGTCATCACTATGAAATCATAGTGTCCCTACCTCATTTAAATGGTTTTCTGTTGAATATATTCCATCACCAACATTAATGGGAGTTAACCTAATGTAGGTCCACCATAGAGAAATACTCGTCCCCATTTTGTTAATCAAACAATACATATATATGTAGTAGGGGATAATTTTTCTTTATAAAGAGTTTATTGAGATCACAATGACCAATGAAAAGTTGGATAGATCAATAATTCTTTAAGATAAATAGGACTACAAAACTACATTGGGAAGAACTCAAGTGTTCAAACCCTTTTTCCATATTCTCTTTAACTACTTCTTCATTTTATCCAACTCAATATTGTACATTATATAAGGTCTCATTGATATATTCATAGATAATGGAAGAAGTTCAATTTGGAACTCAACAACATTGTTAGGAGGAACACCATAAAACTCTTCATGTTAAACATTACTGTAGTCCCCCACAGTGAGAATTTCTTAGATCATGATTCTCTCATTTTTCTTAATATGTTGAGAAAGATATGATTTCTCATATGGAGGTAATATCCACGCAATATTTGAATACTATGAACAAAATTCAACCTCCTCCTTACACCTATATAGAATTGGATGATGCCTCAGGATGTGAATATTGACCTCCCTTTCATGAATGTTGATATTATCATTTCATTAACATAGAAAATTCATACACAATATAGCATAAAACTCCATGAAAGGATGTTTAAAAAGATTTATTAGGATGTTTATTTCACAGAAATTAATCGGGGAGGAGTTGTATACATTGGGTGCAATAATTCCCCATTTTCTATTCTAAAAAATAAGGCATCCCCCATATTTTGATGTGGTATGTTAATTGTTCTACTAAAATTGAAATATATGAAAGATAGTGTAGAAGTAGAATCAAATAGTATGTATACTATTCTTGAATGAATAACTAGAAATCCTTCCACCACATCATTTTTGGGATCCAACTTAGCAGTTATGACAAAAAAAATACTTACTTTGATCCTTGTTCTTTGGTTTCTTTTATGTTTTCTTTTATGTTTATTTCCCGTGATGAATTAAGGTTTTGTGTAATGTCATGTGTTGTTACCTCTCTCCTTAATGTTGATGAATTGATGCATGGGCAGTTATCAATTTTCCACTACCACAATGTCCTTCTTCCATAAATCACTTCAACAATCACATTCTCGGTGGCCTTACCTCCCTGTCACGACCCACTACCCACAGGGTGTACCCATCCTAGGACTTCTATGTGAGAATAGAGAAAATAATGCCCTGAGTCCTACCTCTTTTAATCCCATGGTTGGAGACTAGTAGTGTGTCTATAATGAACCCACAAATCGGAAGGATTACCAAATAAGGGAACCCAAGAAATAGAGTGAGTTAGGAATGACACCGACCAAATCCAACTCAAACAACAATATTAATGATATCCACACAAACCTGTGTAATTTCTTGTGAAACCATTGAAACTAAAAAGGGAAAACTGAAAGTACCATGGGAAAAAACAATAGCCACCACAAGCCCGAAGAGCTCCTATAACACCAAGCTAGTAGAAACCAGCTTGTTCTCCAACCTTCTCAAAGTGACTTGAAAAAAATATGATACATAAACAGGGTTGGTAAAACAGTATACTTAGTAGGATCATCCCCGAAGCCTATCATGTAAAATAAAGAAAGCATGCTAATTCATTGTGAACAACATGAGAAACTAACTTTTCACCCAAACAGGTATACAAAGTTCCCATCCTCACTATGTATACTCTCACCAAGTATCGCATATAAGAGTATATAATATAATATAGAATATCAAGGGTACCCCGCTACCACTTCCCCACTGGTTTTCCACTTTTCCCCAACTCTGCACTACCTAAGCATATATCTCCAAAAGTCATTCCCGTAGACACCTGGGCGAAGAACCACAATATCCACCTCGTGCAATAAAACCACCATGTCCATGTAAGCAAAGTAACCATGTAGTTTCTAGGATCCACCCCAGCTCGCATAACATTTATCATTTGTTTGTCATTATACCTCAATCCATTAAAGCCCATTCACCGTGTAAGGATCCCCAAGCCATCATAGCCAATAGACATTAAACCTATTGTAGTCCATGGGAAAATATATCGACAATATATTTGTGTGAATAACCACAATCCATTACATCCATCTACACACATATATGAGGGTAACTAACTGATGTGCCTACCAGCACAAGTAACCACCGGTATAAAAGAGTGGGTCCAATGGGGGTAGTTAGCCATCCATCGTCCAACTAGAATGTTGGGGAAAACACACCCCCAGGGCTTAGAATCCCCAGTGTTCTATTTTTCCTTACTGAAAGGGTGGAGTAGCGTATAAAAACACAAAAAGTAGAGAATATACTATTGCTCACAACCACACTAGGGGCATAACCTAATATAAGACTAAACTGTAGCTAAAGTCTCTCGATCTCCCGACTACTACATCTAAGAATAGGTATCGTATAATAAATCCACCATTTAAAGATCTTCAATACATTCCTTCATTCCACTTTTATCAGTTCTGCATTATGTTCATTAATTATTTAATCATTAAATAACTATTACCAATTTCCACATTATGTCTCATTATATTCACACCAAAATTCCACTATGACTTTTAATATTAACAATATATTTGTGTCCTATCGTGCTCCAAACCCATGGGTTAACATCATTTATTAAACCAATTATTAACATAATTAAATTACCATATTCCTAGTATTTCAAGAAACACATTCTAAGCTGTTAGACACAAGGGGATCAACAAGGCGAGTAGGTGAACTACAAGTGGAGTATTATCCACCAATAGAAGGAACCTAAACCCATCCTCTATTAGGTATCTAAAAATGTAAAGCAAGTGGAAAACCCCGCATGTATTCACCGCTTTTGTACGTAGTGTAAGAAACTAGCAAACATGAATAGGTGGGAAAATAAATAAGATAAAAACCCAACAAGAATCAGCAAGAATCACAAAATTCATATCCAACCTGTTTCATCATCCCTAGTGTCCTCGCCGACACCCAAATGCATAAACTGAGGCATTTCTCCATTCTAGGTTTCAACTATTGCCACAAGATATAGGACTCTCTAACCCCAAATATCACAACATCCTTCCAGGATCACATCGCGGTACGAGCAGGAGGAAAAAAACATCTTATCAATTGGGATCCTGTCCCGAAAAAAAAGAAAGAGGGTAACTCATAACCCTATAAAGAATTGTCTGTTACCAAAAAACTAGTTCATTAATCAATCATTAACTAACCAATTTATTATTGTTAAGTTCTAACTATGGGATACCTAAACAGTAAGATAACACAACTAATTAAACATGCTTAATGTATCAGTTTGAATAGCATCAAATTACAAAAACTGGATTTATTTATATGCATATTTATCTTTATCCAAAAAATTATCAACAATTTACCAGCATTACAGAAATTAACAATTTCCATCTAGAAACAAATGATAAAGAAACAAAGCATAGATATTATAATATCTATAAAATTAATAGGCAATAATATACGATCGATATAAATTTATTTATCTGGTTCAAATTTTTAATATGTCAATTCCATTGTGATCCAATGTGCTAAAACATGATAACACTATATTTTCAAGTAAAATCATAGAGAATGAATGAATATCATACCTCAAATAGTTCATGATATTCATTATAGGATAATTAACCACACAATTGATTAATATATCCTTCGTCGTTAAAAATGTTTCAATATGAGGATGCAGACACACTATGACACCTGTCAACACCCAAGAAAATTCCATTGGGAACTTTGAGATTGCATTCCATAAAATGGAAAGGAGAAATAGAAGGAGATGATCCCAAAATAATGATGATAGATTGTACAATATATCGAAGATTGATCGAAAACACTTGGTTTCATACAAAACAAAGGGTTCACTTACGACAAGAGGAAAATCCCAGGGAACCAATTGAGGGAGGAATGCTTAATCCCTTAACTCTTATAGGAAGGAAATTTTTTTTTACTGTCTCAAACCTGTGAACATCGAGTAAGGACAATTGGGGATGATATCTCATCTCATTAAAAGTTGTAACAAATCAATGGATTAAGATATGATGGATTTACCATTAAAAGTCGATCACATTAAAAAATGTGGTTTGACCATGTAAAAGCATACTGAGCTTTAGAAAACTTAATATAAGATTTATTGCCTTTGAATCGGCCTTATAGACTAAAAAAATGAATTAAATGCATTTTATGATAACGTAAACGTCTATGGGGAGAAACTGTATGAAGTTGGAAATGATGTTCATGAAATCAAAATTTGTAAAGGCAAATAAAGGCTTTTTTTAGAACCTCACCATTCTAGAAACCCTATTCAAACAATGTCTCCCTAATGGAACTATCCACATCAACCTCACTGATGGAAATATTCACAACTGCCTCACAGATAGAACTGTTCACATTGGCCTCATTGATTGAAATGTTCACATCGGCCTCATCAATGGAACTCTTGACATTTGCCTCACCAATGGAACTATTCACGTGGGCCTCTCCAATTTAACTATTCACAACGGCCTCATTGATGGAACTGTTCACATTTCTCTAACCAATGGTAGTGTTCACATCAGCCTCACCGATGGAACTATTCACATCGGCCATAGTAGTGGAACTGTCAATATCAGCCTCACCGTAGGAATTGTTCGCATCGCCCTCACTAGTGGAATAGTTCACATCAACCACACTAGTGGAATTGTTCAAATCCACCTCGTAGTTGGAAGTCTTCACATCGGCCTCACCGATGGAACTATTCACATTAACCTTTCCCAATGGAAGTGTTCACATCGGCCTCAATGATGGATCTTTTTACATCGGTCTCATGGATTGAACTGTTCACATCAGACTACCATTGAAGTTGTTCACATTATTCTTTCGTTGGATCTATTCACATCACTCTCCCATTGAAACTCTTAAAGTCAGTCTACCATTGGAACTATTCACATAAGTCTAACAATAGAACTTTTGACATCAGTCTACCATTCGAATTGTCCACATTGGTCTACCAGTGGAACTATACACCTCAGTCTACCATTGAAACTTTTCTCGTCGATCTACGGGTGGAACTATTCACAATGGTTTGCCGAGTTGAATTGTCCACCAAAAATTTAAATTTAGAAAATATTTGGAGATAAGTCACCTTGACCTCCAAGAACACCACAAGCACTATATTTCCACAGAAGAATGTACTATAGAGGTCCATTCCATTACATCAGATAACTGTCAAAATATTCTTAGCAGCGAGAATTCAAAACCCATCCAAAAAAACATAAACAGTGTCTGATCAACCACACATAGACATACCACATAAAAAAGATAAATCCACAAGAAGCATCTAAAGAATGTTCTATCTTTAAAATGAAAGGTATAAAACAATGAAGATAATATTTTTTATCTTGAAAAGTTAATCATCATACAACTCAGGGTACTAAGCATGTATCTGCAGCTTACCATCCTAGGTAATCTCCTACAAGACACTCTATCGACACGATACACGAAACAAGGGGATTGAATGCCCACAAAACACCTTCACTTTGGCGGTCTTGGATTTCTACAGGCCACTCCTCGATGGTCGCATCATCATCAAAATTGATCTCAATCCAATCATTGATGTGTGAGTCATCATGAAGATAACGACAGAGCTCTGATACATGGAAATAATCATGTATCCATCTCATCTATGGGGGAAGTGCTATCTAATATTCCACGACTCTAGTATGGGCCAAAACCTTGAAATTACCAGTAAACTGGGGAGAAAGCTTACTCCCATGACGAAACCGTTGTTTCCCACAATGGTGATTAACCTTCAGAAACATGTGATCCCCATCATCAAACTTCATAGGTATCCTCATTTGATTGGAATATGATTTCTGTGGATCCTCCGCTGCATCCAGCCTCCCATGAATCACTTGAACCATCTCTTTTGTATTATGCACTAGTTCTAGAATGAGTATTGATGACTCTCTGACACTAGTCCCGCACAATAGAGAATGGTACTGTTGTCCATACAAGACATCAATTGGCGCCATACTGATGGTGGAGTGAGACTATTTTTGTAAGGTAAATACACTTAGGGTAACTACCTCATCCAAGATACTCTAAAATCTAATACAAAATAAAGTTATAGGTCTTCATGAGTTTGGATAGTCCGCTCTGTCTGAACATCCTTCTGTGGATTAAAAGAAGTGCAAAGTCATAGCTAAGAACCAAAAGTATTCTAGGGGCCACTCTATACCCTAGAGGTATAACTAGGATCTCAATCATAAATGATCATCCTCAGGACTCAATGGAGTCTCACCACTTTCTCTAGATACTTCCTTGATAATAATTACATTGATCTTAACTCCTTGATTGCAATTAAGTGTGATGATTTTGTTAAACAATCCACAACCACCCAAATAGCATCATGTCCTCCCTGGGCTCGAGGTAAACCAGCCACAAAGTCCATTGATATGTTCTCCCACTTCCTCTGAGAATCATCTAATGGATAGAGAATACCACCGGGAACACAATGATCAGCCTTCACCTTCGGGCCGACCAAACATCGAGACACAAACTTTGCAAACACACGCTTCAGCCTAGGCCACCAAAACTGACTCCTCAATGATTGGTATATCATTTTCACGCCAGGATGAAACACTAAAGGATGTCTATGGAACTCTATGAGAACCATCTCGTGCAATTACCTACAAAAAAAATATCCTTCAGTGATACAACACTCGGTTTTGTTCATTCCCAGACCAACCATCAGGGACCTCACCACAAGCAACTCGGTCTCTCCAGTCCTCCACCACAAGATACCCCAACTAGAACTCTTCCACCTGCTGCACCAGAGATGAATACACCATCATTTAATATATACAACATATTCCCCCAACATCTCCCATATCGAGATGTACTAATGACAGTTCATCCATTACTCTCCAAGAATCACCAGATTCACGCACTGCATCACTATGTGAATTCTAGCTCAGAGCATCGGCAACAATCTTCCCATTTACAGATTTATAAGATATTTCTAAGATATATTCTTATAAGAATGTAATCCACCGACATTTGTTACACATTTAAGTAACACTGATAGAAAACATACCTCAAACTCTTATTATCGTTGAAAACCACAAAGCGCTCACCGATGAGGTAATGTGTACAAACCTTCAGAGAAAACCCCACAATTGACAAATCAAGATCATGGGTGGAATAGTTACGTTTTTGGGGATGCAATATCCGAGACCAATAAGAATCAACAGTTCTATGCTTCCTTAGAACACATCCTAATGACAGATATGAATCATCCCACTAAACATCAAACTGAACTCCCTCTGCTAAAATACAATGAACTGGATCACATACTAACATCGCTTTAAGATAATAAAATTCTACTTGATATTGATCATTCCACATGAATGCCTAATCCTTCCAAATAAATTCCATCAAAGGAGTCACAAACTGAGAGAAATCTGCTACCAACCTCCTGTAGTATCCTTTAAGACCAAGGAAACTTCGCACCTCTTCCATTGTCTTATCAACTTCCCATGACAAAAAGATTCTATCTTTGATGGATCCACTACTAGTCTCTATTGTGACATGACAAGCCTCATGAAATAGACATCTCGATCCCAACAATCACACTTCGACAACTTCCCCAATAGCTGATGTTGATGATGAACTCCCATAATTGGATGTAGATTCTCTACATACCCCTCCTAAAATGTGGAGTTCACAAGGATGTCGTCCATGAAACCCACCAAAAACGTATCCAGGAACTCACAAAACTCCATGTTCATCAATCCTATGAACACAGCTACAGAATTCGTCACACCGAATGGAATTAATATGAACTCGTGATACCCATGAAATCAAAAGAAAGAAGTCTTTGGGATATTCTCATCCTTCACATTCATCTGATGATATCCTTACTAGAATTCAGTAATTGAGAACCAACTTTATCCCTTCATTTGATCAAATATATCATCAATATATGGAATTGGACAGTGATTCTTCATTGTCATTTTTTTTAATCGATGATAATCATTACACAACTGCAAACTCCAATTATCCTTCTTCACAAACAAAACTAGTGCACCCTACAGTGACACACTCAGATGAAAAAACCCGCACTATAATAGAACATTAAACTATATACGTAGATATAATAACTCATAAGGTTCAATCATATATGGATACATTGAAATAAGATATGACCATGGTTTTAGTTCAATCCCAAACTCAATATCTTGTTGATGGGGTAATGCTACAACCTCTTATTGAAAAACATCAGGGTACTCATCTAAGACCCTAGGAAATTCACACTGCTGAACCTCTAAAGAATTCATCATTAGCATATCCATCATAGATGATAAGGAAGGATCACGCCTCTGACCAATTAGAGTTTCTCGATGGACAACAAACACCGTCATCACTCCATCTTCTTTAAAGAACATAACCGGCCTCCGGAATCCCCCCACTATAGACTGAACCAAATAAAATTAAACCATGATGAGGATGACATCATATGGGTGTATCTATAAACATAATAATTCTATAAAAGTGGGGTCCCTCCTTAGCTCTAGCTGTCATTCTCTACATACATCAAACAAGTCCGTTCGTCCTCCCACTAGTGTAGTCAACACAAGGGGCACTAGAAGCCTCTCTACCTCATGTCCCAAATCATGTTCAAGGTCAGGTGATATGAAAGAATTTGTCACTACTAAGTCCAACAAGGAATACACCATGGTAGAAAACAAGAAATGGGTACCTCAAACGATAATTGTCTTGCCTGACACTGGTAACGCTAATGCATGAAGCTAACAACGACCTCATCCATGTACTCTCTAACCCTGATGAAGACAACCACCATGGTCGTACTCTGCTCTCTAAAGAAGGGGAGGGTCACATGGATGTCCTCTTCTTTCCCCATTCACCCTATAATAATATAAAGATTATGAAACCTACAGCTACTTCATTAGCTATAATTGCCTTAATGGAGGAACCTGGAGTGGAACACGTGGTGCACGATGACGAATATGAATGGTCGGGCACTCTCACTACTGATGACCTCAACCACCACAATAAAAACAATTTCTTGATCCCATGGAATAGTCTTGAGATCAACTTCCTCTAGATAAATGTTATGCGGGGGGCTGGGACCTACCCCTTTCTGAATGGAAACTCTTCTGCCCTGAAAAATGGGGACCCCACACCACAATTCTGCTTCTTGAAGAATCATGACAACTCCTCTCTCCAACCATTCAGTTCAAGCCTATGTCCTCTAGACAACCTTTTCTCTAATTATCACTTCAAGATATGTCTTTATCTTAAATGGTGTGGCCTGGAGCTGGATATCTGGAAACAATGCCTCCTCAAAATGCCTTGCCCTAGCGTCCTTATCTGAAAACAGGTTTGAAGCATATCATAAAAGGATCCCGAAATAGATTCCTAACTCTCGCACACTGGAGCTCTCTTATCGAAGGGTAGGAAGCTCTTGGTGAGTAGTTTCCTTTATGGTCAAAGAATGAAATTAGACTCCAAACATGTCTTGGAACTCCACCCATGAGATCACCGACTCAACGTGATCCCTAAGAAACAACAATCACAACTTCCTCACTTCTCCACAGAGCATATTAACAACCAAAGACAACCAGTAATAATTCCGAGCATTGATAAAAATGAAGCGTATCTCAACTTCTTCCAACCAGTATTCTATGACTGCATCTAAAACAGAGCCCTCATACTTCTGAAAAGACTGGCATTGAAACTCCTAGACTGTCATCCTCCATATTTAATCATCGTCAACCTCTACCATATGGATATCTGGTATCATAGCCTGCAAGGCTTCTTCTATGTGATCCTAATGAGGATGTCAGACACGAGCCATAACTGAAAAATATTAAACCGTTTGAGCTCTTAAACATGGAATATTGAAGACTCAACATTTGTTATTTTTTTTTCATTTACTCATTTTAGGTTAAACTATCCCAAGGTCTACCCATTCAAAACATAATGATAAAGAAGAATGGTGCCTAATTTTTTCCTTGGTCTCTATCATGAAACTAGTATCCCCACGTGTAGTAGTCTTTGTAAATATAATTGTATGTGCATCTAGTCACAGGGGGCATAAATTCTTATGCCTCAACTGATCTCCAGTGTTTACATCACTTGATATACTTGACTGAAAATTTTTCCGTAACCACCCAAGAAACCACAAATGTGCATAACAACAAACTCCATACTATCCCTCACAAAGACCACTGATACCACTCTTTCATGGCCCCCTCCCCAAAAGGTGTACCCCTCCTAGGCAGGAATTGTGAGAATAGAGATAATGACCACCGAGTCCCGCCTCTAGTAGGACCAAGGTTGCCAACTAGAACCGAGGGTATTATGAACACACAAATGTGAGGAATTACCCCCCTAAGAGAACACTTGTGAATAAGAGAGATAAGATATAAACCAACCAACTCCATCTCAGAGAATAATATATAACAAATCCCAAGCACACATATGTAATGTCATTAGAAACCACTACAATTGATAGAGGATACTGTAAGTACTAAAGGAAAGTAAACATATCAGTAACCACTAGCACGAATATCTCCTGTAACAACAAGTTAGTAGAAACCCACATGATCTCCAACCTTCCCTATGTGACCTCAAAAATAAATTATATATACATAGGGTGATTATAATAGTATACTCACTAGGATCCTCCATAAAACCTAACGTGAAAATGTAATGAAAGCATGCTAAAGCACAGTGAAAAACAAGTGAAACTAACTTGTCACATAAATAGGTATACTAATTTCCAGGACTCACCATGGAAACATTCACCAAGTATCACATAGAAGTGTATATATTATAATAACGAATATAAATGTTACCCTGTTACTAATTCCCAACTAGTTATTATATTTTCCCCAATGTCGCTCTTCCTAAGCATCTCTCTCCAAAAAGAATTTCCTGAAGACACCTAGGTGAAGCACCACAACATGAAACTCATGCAAAAAAAACCCATACCCACATAAGAAACGTAACTAGGTAGTTTTCTAGAGATCCCACAGCTCCCATAACGTGTATCATATGTCGGGCATTATACCTCAAGCCACTACAGCCCACACACAGAGTAAGTATCCTCAATCCATCACAACCTATACAAGTACACACATTGTAGTCCATTGGAAACTATATCCAAGAATATATGTGTGTTAATAACCACCCACCATAACATATCTCTATTGACATATAGTGGAAAAAATAACTTCTTTTCCAACCAACAGAAGTAACTAGCAAGAGAAGAGTATGTGGCCAAAGGGGGATTTATGTCATCCATCCTCCCACTGGAATGTTGGGGAAAACACCCCCAAGACTCAGAATACCCAAGGTTCCACTTTCCCTAACATACATGGTGGAATAGCATATAGAAACAAAAAATGTAAAGAATATAATATAGTATACAAACACACTACGGTAATAACCTAATCAGTAACTCAACTATAACTAACGTCTCTTGAACTCATGACTGCTACTTATTAGGCTCAGAATCAAATAAGTACACAACCAATTAAGGAGAATAATTACATTCTTTAATTCCCTTTTTATTAGAACCACTTTACATTCATTAATTATTTAAAAATTAAATAACTATTAACAATTTCCACATTATGTTTCATTAGCATCACACCCAATGTCCACTATTCGATTAAACTGCAACCTCATAATTACATCCCACAAACTCCCACCCCATGGGTAAACATCATTTATTCAATCATTTATTAACAGAATTACATTCCCATATTCCCTCTCCTTCTAAAAAAATATTCTATTCTATTAAACAATAGGGGATCAATACTAAGAGAAGGTGAACTTCCCATCGAGTATTTTACACTTATAATAAGAGCGTAGAATCATCCTCCCTTGGGAAGCGAAACTCGGATATCATGTGGAATACCTCATGTGTCTTCGCCCATTTTGGAAGGAGGGTAAGAAAACCAGCTTCCTTGATAAGTTGGGAAAGTAAATAAGATTAAAAAAACAAGAATCAGCAAGCATCTGAATATTCACTTCCAACATGTTTCATTATCCCGGATGTCCCCTCCATCACCCACATGCATAAACTGATTCGTCTCACCACTCGAGGCATCAACTACTACCACAACACAAACACTTCCCTGCCCCACATATCTCAACATCCTTATAGGATCACATCCTAATAGTAGCAGGGGGAAGACAAAAATCATATCGATTGGGATCTTGGACCTTAAATAAGCAAGATGGTAATTCAGAAACCTATAAGGAATTATGTTTTACCAAATATCCATTTCTCTACTCCATCATGAATTAACCGATTTATTATTTTTCAGATCCAACTATGGGAATCCTAAAATGTAATCTATCACAAATAATGAAACAAGATTACTATATGAATTTTATTATCATCAAATTAAAACATAAACAGGATTGTTTTACATGCCTCATAATCTTTAGCCAACAAATTATCAATGAATTTCTATATATACATTCATTACAAATTTCCATCAATAATGAGAAGCTAGACAATTGATATCACACTATCTATCAAAACAAGATACAACAACATATGATCGATATCAATTTATTTATCCCATTCAAATATTCAATATTTCAATTCCATTGTGATACAATGGGATAAAACATGTTAACTCTATATTTTCACATAATATAATATAGAAGAAATGAATCCCCTATGTTAAATGGTTACTGAATGTCTTTATACAAGAACGAGACACACAATAGATAATGATCTCCTTCCCCATGACAACTTTGTCATCCCGAGGATATAGAGACATGCCCGAATCGGTAAACACCCAAGAAAAGTCCATTAGGAACATGGAGATAGTATTCTATAAAGGGGAATGGAGAAACTTCAAGAGATGAACCCAAATGAATGATGATATTTCATACCTAATATTGATGATTGATCGATATTGCATAGTTGCATCAAAAAATTGAGGGTGCACTTGGTGTAAGAAGAAATTCGTGGGGAACTAATCCATGGAGGAACATTTGATCTCACAAATCCTATGGGAAAGAATGAATGGTTTTATAATCACAAACCTGAGAAAAATGAGGAAGAATCAGGGTGAAATATATAAATTCCCTTTGGAATATTTAACATAGCAGTGCTTTAAGATACGCTGGAGTTTACTTTAAAAGTGTGTCCAATTAAACCACAAAGATTGAAAAAGTAAATAAATATAAATCCTTTGGAAAAATAATATTTTATTTATAGCCATTGAGTTGGGCTTATATTCCTTAAAACGTTTCATTAAATGCATTTTACATTAAAGGATTTGTCCAAGGGGCGAACTGTAAGAATTTAGAAACACTGTTCATAGACATGGAATTTTTAAAATGAAATAGAGGCATCTATGGGATCCTCACCATTTGGGAAGCATTGTTCTCAGAATGGATCAATGATGGTACTGCTCACATCGGCATCACCAATGGAATTGTTCACATTATCCTCACTGATAGAATTGTTCACATCGGCCACACCGATGGAGGTGTTCACATCGGACTCACCGATGGTACTGTTCACATCAGCCTCACCGATGGTACTATTCAAATCGGCCTCACCCATGGAACTCTTTACATAGGCCTCAGTGATGGAACTGCTCAAATGAGCCTCACTGATGGAACTGTTCAAATCATCCACATTGATGGAACTATTCACATTGGCCTCACTGATGGAACTGTTCTTATCGGCCTCACTGATGGAAATGTTCCCATCAGCCTCACCGATGGAACTATTTGCATCAGCCTCACCTATGGAACTTTTCACATAGGCCTCACCAATGGAACTGTTCACCTCGACCTCTACAATAAAACTGTTCACATTAGCTTCACTGATGGATCTTTTCACATCAGTCTACCTTTGGAAATATTCACATCGGACTATAGTTAGAACTATTCACATTAGTCTACCCTTGGAACTGTTCACATCGGTCTACCATTAGAATAGTTCACATAGGTCTAATATTTGAAATGTTCACATCATTCTACTATTGGAACTGTTCACATCAGTCTACCGATGGAACTATTCATATATGACTACCATAGGATCTGGACAGATTGGTCTGCCTATGGAATTGTTCATAGCGGTCTCACAGGTTGAAAAGTTCACTGAATTGGAAATTTGGTGAAGGGTTGGGGATAAGCCACCTTGAACACCGAGAACACGTCAAATAAAAAAATTTCATAGAGTAATGGACCAGAGAGGTCCATTCCCTTACACATCCAAAATAGAATAATGTCCCCATAAAATTGAGACAATTCTGATTATCCTTTTTCACAAAATATTCATTGGTGGGTTGTTGAGTTATCATTACAACATTGTCATTATATCCTCTAGAATATAACATCATCTTTCATTTCATATCACCATATATTAGAGACCATTAGAAAACTATATTTCTCTATTAAGTGAACATCTATGATCTTCTTCCAAACTGCAAATGACCAAAATTTTAAGAGACTTTCAATGGTTTGGTTTTAAACCCCAGATGAATTATTCAATTTTTCTATCGTTTTTAAAAAAACAGGATGATTACCTTGATATAGATGTGTTATTTTCATAATTGGCTATGATAGATTGACCATAATTTTTCTTCATCTCTATGAATATCCTCTCTAACATTGTAGGAATATTTCTATGGAAATATGTTTTTAATAAAAATTACCCAAATCTCCTCCTGCACTATCGCTTCAATTTCTAAATTCTACATGGTATTCTTAATTAACACCCCTCATTGGTTGGCCTCTCCCTCTATAGAATAAATTTCTAGAGTCTCCATCTATACCTAATGAAAATAAATTATAAAAAATATAATTTCCATTAAGAGGACCCACTCATCCTCAATGAATCAATTAGAAGATCAACTAAAATTTAGTGGTCATTTACATATAAAAGATTCAATTTCCTGATGAACCCTCTAAGGAAAAGGCTTTCATTACACATTATTGAAGTTATTTTTCATATCTTGAGATTGATGGGTAAGCATTGCCATAAACATTTTAATTTGACCTCCTATGTAATTAGAGAAGTCATGTTGGAAATTGATGCATTTTCCGCCACATGGGTTCCTGGAATGTTTTCTCCTCATTCCCACTATTTTCTAAAGTAGATGAATCTTGATCAATACTTATGTCAACAAGTCATGAATAAATAATTTATTCATTCTTTATATTATCTATAAATGAAATGTCTTGTAGGATCCCTGGTATTATAATTTCTCTAAAATAATGCTTCTTGGGTTTTTACTTATACTTATTCACATGATAAGGGTTTTCACTATGGTTCCCTAATCCTAAAGTCCAAATAATCTATACCATTATCTAATACAAACTATCAAGAGCCCACTTTTTAGAAATTAATATTAAATAATTTTACACTTAAAAAATATAAAATCTTAACAAAACAAAGATCCAAAAGTTTGATAGATTAGTAAAATTATGTCCAAAAATTACATTTACATAACAATTCATAAAAATAATTTTATTTTTATTCTCTATCTTTTAGTGTCCCTTGTCTTCTCCACGGTTAATGTAATCGTGTGATGATATACATCGAAAAATGGGTGATCAAAAATCCATGTAAGTTGATAGATAAAAACATGAATAAATATATCATGGGTGATATTAAAAATTATCATCATAACAAAAGAAAGGTATAATAATCATATTAATGATATAAATCATTAGATAAAATCATGGAATGTGAAAATGAAAAATAAGGAAACTTCATGTCATAGAGGTGAAATACCCCACATATTTATTAACAAAGATGGCATCTTGTTCTTGAATAACATATATGAATCATCATAGTATCATCATTGCAAAAACATCTATCAGTATTTTACACAGATGACACATTAATAGTGAGATACATCACATTATCCAATGCATTACAGCACAATATAAATCTGGACGCACCTGCCACATCATAACATTTACATTATCATGCACACACAAGAGCATATGTCAATATTGGAAATTATATAACACATGTAAAGTTAATGGGTTTCATGATAATCTCAGATATTTTACATTAATTAATAATTATCATGGTTCCTAAAATAAAAAATGAAATAGCATAATTTTTATAATAACCATCAAATCATTTTGAATGAAAAAACAATATTGATAGAAGTAAATTATTTTATTTTTATAAGAAATATTTATTTTGGACGAATATTTTAATTTTTCATAATTTCATATTGAAAATATATGTAATTATAAAAATAAAATGGATGTAAAAGACGTATTATATTTATGGAAAATTAATGTAACATCATTGCTGAAAATGGAGCGAATGCAGGTAAACTGAAAGAAAGAGAGTTGAGATCAAGAATACACCTTACCATATTCATGAATCATTTCATCATTTTAATAGCGTAGAAAAAAAAATTAAATTATATTATTAAAAAAATCCAAAAACATTAATACATGTTTTTGATTCATTATCGTTTTATTAACTTAAATGATGGCCTTTTGATTAGTTGTAGAGTTAGGTTTCATCATTTTTTAGTGTTCATTTTCATTGATTCCATGAACATCTCACTTTATTATCATTATGGATGTTCATGTATAATATGAATTATTCTCTAGAATACAAATTATAGGTTAATAATGAAAATAAAAAAAAATACTTTTCTCATATATCATTTCATTATATGGTATGGGGATGAATTGTTAACTAAAATTTTAATGATAATCCAATATATTAATTTTACATTTTTCAATCACTACGATCTTATTTTGTTTTATTATCTAATATTATATAAATAAGAATGATCCTGAAGATATAAAATGTCATAAAATAAATTTTAATATATATTTTACACCATATAGTTGTTTTATTAAAATTTAAAATGGTTATAAATGAAAATGAAAATGTATCATCCTTGGTGGCGGTAGAACGACACATCACAAAAAATGAATTAATTTTATTGGAATATAAAATATAGGATAAGAGGTTTAACGAAGGATTATAAAATTAAAATTATAACATTATAATATATATATAATATAAGTTAGTTACCATTCAACTTGGATAAGTATATGTGAAGATAGAATAAGAAAATAAAATAAAATGAAATGAAATTGGAAGAGAAATTAATTGTGATTTTACATATTGATTCACCTCCGTGAGAACCTATTTTGGGAAATCAGTTTTGGAATTTTGTTGAAAAAAATGACCTTTGACATGGGGCTGGGTTGGGAAGGTTGATTGGAATGAATTTAGACAGGGCTCAATACTTGGAAGGTGTGAGGAGAAGTGGTGATGAGGGGTGCTATTTAATGTGGAAAAGATGAGTATTTCTCTTCATTTTACCCATTATTCTATTATTTTTCTTCAAGATTGTAAATAGATTTAACATTATCAATAAATGATAAATAATTAACAGATTTATTATAATATGGTTCGTACATCATCCAACACTTAAGTACTAGTGTATTCAATTTATAGTTTATATATCTCGTAAATTACCATATTGTAATGTGGACTAAAAATTCAATCATTTATGAAAAATCAAACAAATTTACCCTAACCATTTTGTTACAGGTATAATACCAAAATGAAATCAATTTCACGAATATAACTTTTTAAATATGAGGAATTTTACTTTTAATTAAATTCATCATTTATATTGAAAATAAAAATTTTCATGATTTCATGATTTTATAATAGAGTTAAAAATTAATTACGGTCTCATAAAATTATAATATAATAATAAAACATCAAATTATTAATTTCAGAAAATAAATATTATTCAAAATGATTATATTAATTTAAAAAATGGAAATAATCTTTTATATTGTATAAAAATATCAGTATTTAAATCTTGATTTATAAAAATTTCTTTGCATAAATTATGATATAAGTATATATTATTACCATTTTTAATATGACTAATTTTATTTCTACTATCAAGGATGACATTAAAATTCTATTAGTCTCTTTACTATTCTAAAGGGGCATATTTCTATTCCAAATATCATGTTACAATTCCATTGGAATAGATTCAAGACTCCTAGAAATATCTCTTTTACCATTCATTCTTCATTGATTATGTCTGTATGGTGTTCTCTAATTCATTTAATGTTATTTTTACTATATGTAATAATTATAAGACGGGGATTTTAATTTATATAATCATGGGTCATGAAATTATAAATCTATAGGGTCCTTGAAAATATCATTACATCATAAAAAACATTGACAAAAGATTCAATATTTGGATGGATGGTCCTATTATTGAGATCTATAAATAAAATTAGAGAAAATATAGAACCAAAAGGAAATAGAAGGTACCCCAAACGTGTTTACCTACTTTAAATTTTTATTTAAGGTATATCAGCCCAAAATATTGTTTGTGGGGGAAGTATGAACCATTCCAATTGTGAAGATCGACCGTGATAGCCTTATTTAAAAAAATCATTGATCCCCGGTAATGTGTACCATCTATTCATTATAACATAATTCACCATTATAAATTTCATTAAAATCAAAATTATTCCTTACTCCTTATAAAAGTAAAGAACATTGGGCTCCCTAAGGAAATGTTTTTGGATATTTAATTCCTTTAAATTATAGATCCTCACAATACACCTTTGTATCATCAAACATTATCAATGACATCTGATATGGAGGGATCAATAATTGTTTATCTTATATAACAAGTTTAATCATTAATTCAATTCAATTAAAATGTCAATGATAAATAAAACAATTTATAATAGCATCCTATTTATGTTTCATCTCTATTGTAAAAATAGAGGGATATGATATATAATACACATAAATAATTATACTCCCCATCCACCTTCTAATGGATAAAACATGGTTGTGATCTGGACCCCCTCTACATTCATCAAAATTTATTTTACTAGTTACTAAAAAAATTTATAACATAGACTTGGTAATTAATACTTATCTCTTGTAGTAGTAGATATGCACCAAATACCTATTAAACACCATCATGGTGAAAATTATTTCGATGCTAGTTATATATAAAATAAATAATTCTTATTAATGACTATAAATAGAAACTACTATAAGAAAAAAATGACCCATTGGAGACCATGTTACTTTTTCCATAAGTGTGTTTCGTCAGAATGAAATTTTGAGTGAGAAATAAATAGATTTCATAACTTTTCTACAACCATTCAAAAAGACAATGGGATGCTCATGTGTCAAACATAACATTATAAAACATTATTCTAATTAGAAATATACATCGAAATAAATATGTTCCCCCAGCACCATTATCCTAAAAATGGTCCTCAACATACACACTTTATTTTATTGTCAAATGAATTTATCCTCATTATCCAGGGATGAGCTATTTCTCCAACCCTATAACGGTTTGACCTAATAAAAACATCCCATTTTATTCCCATAAGTCACATCCAAAATATTATTTAAAAACATATTTAATCCCAAACATTACACCCTTGAATATAATTGAGGATGATAACCCATCATTCCACAATAGTGACATCTATTCATATATTATTAGAAAATAATTTCATAATGTTCGCACTACACAAAATTAATTAACAAACAATCAAATCCCTCCCCATAGGGTGATGAATAAAACCCCCTCTGCTCTAACATGATTATAAAACCATTTCGTCTACGTCTTCCTTATACTTTTAATAATATGGTTGTCATTATATCACATGAGGTGTCAAACATTAGTTCAACAAGGTATAGAAATATTCCATTTTCCCAATCCTCATCAAAACCATTCCCATTCAAAGGGTACATGTAATGTAAATTAGAATATGGAATCAAGTAGAAGAACCTAATATGAGTACTCATCTATGTAAAAAGGAAAAACATGAATATTCTAGGATCTATACAACAAATACCTAGTTATAATTGGATAAAAGTGTAACAAGATTTTGAAATGAGTAGAATAGGATGATATTGACATCATTCCACACCGATGTTTTGTATACCCTTATTTTTTATCAATCATCATCATATAACATATGAATTCATATAATGACATATCATGTAATGAAACCCATGTAATATCCAAAAATATCCAACCCTCCTTGACGGTCCCTAACACATGAATGATTCTTTATTATTATATCAATCCTATAGTTTCTCCACTAGATCAGTCATTCCAATGAGGATTTCAATCTTATTTATGCATCCTAGGTTACTCCAATACAATTGAAGGATAAAAGATGTTGAAAATATATATATTTATAATAATAAAACATTGACATTTTAGATCATCTTCAATGAATATACGCCATCGAAATGGCTCAAAGATGAAGTGATTTAACTATATGAACCACTGGAGTGGGTGAATTATTTTTTCAAATTGGATCTTACTACACATCTAGTGGTTGGAAAATAATGTTCTACAGTGTTGGGGTATTAAATATTTATTCTATATATGGTCCCATGAGGCGTCTCATTGTTGAAATTATCACAAATTACTGAATAATACATATAGAAAAATATAAAAGATCACTAAATATAGCATGTGAACGAATTGATATATGCAGATAATAGATTTATACTGGAAGTCTTATAATATAAGTATGCATGTATTACAAAGGAATGATCCCCAATAATCTACCCAGAGCCTAAAAATGTAACTTAAACATACACATTAATAATATCCATATGAATATCAACTACATACCAATGTTTGATTAGCTAATTAACCATTCAATGTAGATATATCACAAAAACACTAATTCATGTTTGAAAATGTAATTTAATTAACACAATTACTATTTATGGAATGAAATTTTAGGCAAGACATGTGATACTATGTGAATAGACAAGATATCTGTTCCCAAAAAATCACTAAAACTACATTACTATAGAACTAGTCAATATTAGCAGGATATTATAGTAGTAAAATTTAAAATACTAATCAAGTGACCCAAAATATAGAGGTACGTTACATAAGAGTAGGCAAGGCTCATATACGACTCCCACACTTGATTTCAAAAACACATATATTCTTACTACCAATCTCTAATAATAGTTAATAACATATTAATAAAATTTCCTTTGATTCCATTTTGTATTTCCCTGAACGGATTCTCCTGGTCCTTGATGAAGTACCAAATGACCTTGTGTACATCTCCCAAGAAGATATACGATACTAACTTGTGGTGAATTTATAATTATTTATGTTGGGAGACAATAATCTTTATTAAAATATAAATACACAAAAAACAAAAAATGTATAAACAAACATCCCTGAATATACCATCGAAAACTTATAATAAAGGAAAAAGTCATAATATATGAAATCGAGTTAACATAATATAATCATTATGTCCACAAATGATGATGGTGAGAAAATGTATTATAAATTTTAAAATAATCAAAAACACTAAATTAATATTCATGAGTTTATCCTGAAATATCCTTCCTCTAATAAACTAGTCCAACAATTTTCCCCAGAAGAGGCCTTTATCGAATAGATGGGTTATATACAATGAAATTGTCATGTGCATGTAGATAAATTTTCATCATGTGGGTATAAAAATATTAATAATTATTAAATAATATCTCTACATAATGTTTAAAATTTTATAAATTTGTATATCATGATGAGTGGAAAATGAAAAAAAATAATCCAATCGCATATTAGATGATAGTGTACTAAATAAATTTAAGCTAAGGCTGAATATATGTACTCCAACACCATTCCTATAGGGATATATCGTAAAATATAACTTGTTCAATCAGGAAAAATAGAATAAATTGTCCTTTTGTGAATTTACATATCCAATATGGTCCCGGGTCTGGACAATAGTCCATCACCTTATTAGATCACATCATGTAAGGCTATTACAAAGTCATCCCCCTCCTAATACTAGGGTGTTATATAACATTATCACTCCCGATACATGATATTGAGTCAATCCACGAGACCCTTATACCCATTACACTAACACAAGACTGGCCACAAGGTTATCATACCCCTTAATCTACATTTTATTTGGGAATAATCATGTATCACCCATAACATTTCTCTAGGTCCCTCCATCAATATCAAGAACATTTCAACCATTCACTTGATCCCACAATAGGGGATAATATATCCTCAATGATCTTCCTTTCACGACGATATTATATATAAGGATCAATACATAAACATTAAATTATTCAATAACTTCATACTATATTTATATTTCATATAATATCAAAAAATAAGTTAATATTTTTTTTATTGAATATTATTTCAGAAATACATCAATAAAAACCATATATTTCAGAGAGGATAATTATACTCTGTATCTAGATTTAACAAAATATGATTTTTAAAATAGTATCATGTATTCTTTTTATAAAAGATATAATGACAATCAATGTGACATATTCATTATTCCCACTCATCAGTATACCCTTCGAGATATATTTAAAAGCATGGGATGAGCATTAAAATCATTGTTTGGGGAATAAAAGTATAAATATATTTTTGTATTAAATATAATGAAAACTAATAAAATCTTCTACCATTATCATAGGATTTACTGAGTGTATGGAATATAGAATATAATAACAAAAAGACACATTTTGATCAAATAAAACCATTAAAACACATACATGGAAAATTAAATCCATTTTTGGAAACATAGAGTTATATATTAATAACTCATGTTAAACTACGGTCATATGTAAAATCATTATATTTTAAACCTGGACTCATATTATAAGTTACAATATTGGTATAATATATAGGTAATCATATCCATAAATACTTAATAGTTTACAATTATTGCTTTAATATTTATATATATATACATTATTTGAGGGTTATATGTGAATATTTATGTCATAAAATTTATTTATGCTAATATCATTATTCCACCATGTATATCCTTTAATTTAAAAAACATTATGTAACTCTAAGAGACTATGAAAAATTAGTATGAGATCATATTATTAGTAAGAGTTAGTTAATGAATATTCTCTCATGAATAAATTGTCATAAGAAATATGGAACGGTATATTACAAACCAAGCTTTCCTTTTTTATAACATGACTATCAATACTAGATAATTATTAATCAATATGGAATGTTTAATAACTGAATACACATTGTCTTTAATTAGTATGCG
The DNA here is from genome assembly GCA_963277665.1 of Viscum album. NCBI lineage: Eukaryota > Viridiplantae > Streptophyta > Magnoliopsida > Santalales > Viscaceae > Viscum > Viscum album. The sequence continues at coordinate 70,589,669 of OY728128.1, forward strand.
GAGAATAAAATGCATCTGGATATAATATCATTGTGAAAATATCCTATATAGTAATAACTAAATTATTAATTATATTCATTATTAATTATTGGACATCTGGATCTCATGCATCATTATACCTCCATCATTTATAATTTTAGATTTATGGTTTATATATAAATATAGAATCCTATTTAATGTAAGCTTACTGATTCGTCTCATCAGTGTAATGATGCATCGATGGGCTATATATTCATATCCCGATCTGAAACTTTGTGTCCAATGTTTTCCACATATATCAAATAATAGATTTAATTTATGAGAAAGTTTCCTTTTCATCAAATATCCATACTGAGTAATGAATGTAATTTTTTGAATATTTCCATAGTTCATAAAATAAAATTAAATGTAGAAAAATGTATGTTAAAATTATATATGGTTCATGTAATAAATATATCTATGATAAATAATATCATTATTCAATGGGAAATTTAATGTTAAACGGTCATAGAGAAGTCAACATTTTTATTTAAATTAAATAACAGCAAAAAATGAATCCATAAAGTAAATTTCAATAAATTATTAGATTAAAATTACCATAACCCTTATATAAAAATAATAATAATTTCATTAATATAAAATATCCCTAATAGACTCTAATTAAAACAATGTTTTATTTTCATTGATGAAAACTATAAAAATATCATTCAAATTATTATTTAGTAAAATATCATTTTCATATTGAAAATATTTTTTGAAATTAAATTTTAAAAAATATTGAAATAATTTTTATTTGAAAATTAACTTTTAAACGTATAAGGGAAGCTTCTAAACATTCACTGGTAATGATGTTTAGACATTCCATTAATTCTATATATTCCAAAGTCAAATATTTTGTTCATATTTTTTATAAAATCAAAACAAGCCTTCTTTAGAAAAAATCAATGAGATTCACTTAAATTTTTTTAATTTCAAGCATGGGTAAAAATCAATCTAATAATTTATTTGTAAAATTCTAAAAACATTTTTGAAATTATTTTTTGAAAACAAGGTTTTTGGATGAAAATGAATTTTCTATCAAATTGTGAAATTATGATTCATTTATTGATGTAAAATAATAAAAAATATATTGAATACCATAGAGTTTCAACATAGTAATATTACATTGATATTTATTTAAAAAAACATGAGGATAAATAAATTGTTTTTTATTATGAATTTATTAAATAAATTCCTTCAATAGAAATTAAAGCACAAGGAATCATGATTATTAAGATATTGTTAAATAAAATCTTAAAAATATTTAAACATTGAACATATAGTATTAAAATGAATAAATTATCTGTATCAAATTTAATTACACATAAAATAAAATTTTCAAAAATATATAATAAAAAATCATTTCAATAGAAATCTTATCATGTCAATGATAATAAAGTTTTAATATAGCTCATTGAAAAGAAATTGAGTTATGAAATTCATTTCAACATGTTAATTTTTATGTCATGTATACATTGATGAGGGAATTATTTTTTCATTTTAAAATAGAATGAATTATTAATTAATAATTATATTATATGGATATAGATTGTATATACACCATATAAAATAAATTATCTGCATAACATTTCAATATACCTCAGTGAAGGAAAATTGAGACGAATCTACTTATCATATTGTAAAATTCATATAAAATCCACAGCGGTAATGTATTTAAAATTGAACATAAAATGCATTTATCAATGAAGTATCCATGATAATATATGAAAAAGAGTAATTATGTAAACCATGTGAAATAAATTTTGTGCTCAATTACAAAACATGCCTCAATAAAGGGAAATTGAGATGTAGTCCCTTATCTCGAGCATCCTGTTTGTTGAAAGTTCAATAAAATTACATAAAATTGTTTTAAAAATGTCATTAATTTATTTGAAAACCATATTTATATTTAAAACATCATATATATGATAACATTGTCACAATTTCCTACTCATATGTTAATAATATTTAAGTATTTTCAATGTTTCTATTGTAAACTAGATAGTCCTATCATGTGATTTTTATAATGAACATTCCTATTATTTACAATATTATATTGGCTCATAATCGCAAAAATTTTAGTAATGTTAAAAATTTAATTCTTTCATTATATACATTTTTGGAATCATTAATTAAATTTCATCATGGGGGATGTATCACTTCACCTAGTGGTTTTGGTATGTTAATTGTATGCATCCGTAAGTTTTTTATTTTTATTATTGATAAATAACTATTGATGTATTTGATATAAAAAAATTTTAGAATCAAAATCATATTATGTATATTAGATATATTCAATAATATTTTCATTATTACAATCCTAATAAAGCATAAGTGTTAATTGCATCACATATTTTCACGATGTGGTATTTTTTTGTAGACACAACTGAGATTATATTAATATAAAAGGCAAGAAAAGTCAAATTGTATATGTGATATAATAATTTTATAAGTATTATAATATAAATGATTTTATTCTATCATTATATCTCTCCGTTAATATTGTTGCTGAAAAACGTGACACATCATTTTGTGAGGCATTAATTTTACAATCATATGATCGATGGTGTTGTTTCCCATTTTCTATAAGTCGAGATGGATATATGTCATTATAAAAACATAGTGCTATTTCACAATATGGAATTTAATTATGTTAGAATATATTATGAGTTTAATAATTTTTTATATTTATGTAGGGAAAATCAAAATGAAAATTCACATCTAGGAACGATTATTCTTCTTTGGAAAACATCCTTAAGATTCCACCTAAAGAGTACCACTGTTTGAATTCTAAAAAACCATTGGATCATTATTTTTTGTGAAATTATCCTATTATTTGGGTAGTTTAGTGATGAAATAATTTTTTTAATCTTTAATAGGGTAAGATAGGTTGTTGCCATTTAGGAGTGAGGGAGATGACTCAAATGGATTTTTTTGATAATTATTAATTACACTCGTGTTTTTATCATTCTAAAAAGCTCCCATATGTTCTGTCCCATCCCTTTTTGTTGATAAGGAAAAAAATAATTCCATCAAATTTTTGTTTCACTTGTTTTTTGGTCATTTTAAACATTAAGTTTTTCTTTTTTCCCATATTTAAACAGTTTTTACCAAAACCATGGAAATTAATCTTTACAATATTTGTTTCACTTGTTTATTTTTCATTTTAAGCCTCATCTTTTTATTTTAGCCTATATTAAAACTGGATTTACGAAAACCTTAAAAATTAATTATTTATTTATTTATATATTCATAATGGAAAAAATGTATGTGGAAATTTTTATAAAATCTAAATTCTTTGAATAAAATTTTTGTAACAATGTTTTCAAAATTCAATTTTCTAATGTAGAAGAATCCAATTTAAAATTATTCCCAAACCTGTTGTGAAAAATAAATTCTCCAAATATAAAATTATAACAAGTATAAATGGATTTCTTATAAAAAATATATTTCATATTGAATTAAATATACTATTTTATAAAAAATTTAGTAGTTTTTTTTAATTTTTTTTCAACATAAATTTAAAATATAATATATCCTATTAAAATATTTGATCAAAAACATAGTTTGAAAAAATCAATTTTCAAAATATATTAAATATTTTTTTAATGAAATCAAAAAAAACATAAGATAGTTTTTAGATGATAATTTAAAAAATGAAGTTCATTTTTTAAATTAATTATTATAAAATTTTCGAAATTTATTTTTAAATTATGTATACAAATCATGAATAAATTTCTATTAAATTTTTTTATCTTTCTTATAATTTTGTCATTTTAATTGAATCCAATTTTATTCATTTTCTAATAACCATAATATTCATTATTTATATATTATTATTCATCTATTCTAATTTATTAACTATGTTATAATGGTATAATTTGTAACATATAATTTAGGATTGGGGTTATGTGTTCTACATGTTTTCAAAGATATTAAATGTAATGAATTTTATTTCATAAGTTTTTTAAGCTTGATGTTGGATATCACATACGCTATAGAAAATAATAATAAAATTCTAGAATATGGGGGTGAAATATTCTCCAAATAAATTCATAGATTTTATACTGTCAATTTAAACTCTTTCTCAGAAATCAAGGGTATAGAATTAGGAAATTCCTTTTTTAGAAAACCAACATCATAAAAGGGTTAATAAAACATCTAGTTGGTAATATAGAAAAGTAAATATGAATTTCATATATAATGACACAGAAATAGGTTTCCATATAATAGAAAATAGTTGGGATGCGATTAAATAGGAATGATATAAGAGAATAAATAATTATAGAGAGAGATATAGAACATTTATCAGAAGAAATTAAATAACCCATGTAATATTAAGGACCTATGAAACAAAAGTATTTGAGGAGTCAAAAGTTCTTTTGATTAATTTGATATAAAGGTAATATTATATTTTTTAGAAAGTCAATTTCCTAATGTTGAGTAATGCTTTATCTTTGTTTGAATATTAGAAAATATACAAACCTGATATCCATCTATTTATTAGTAATAGTTTCTTAATTTTGTTAATCATTGATCAATTTACAATCCCTCATTTACTCTATTAAATGAATATCCAAGAGTTAAAATTTTATTCCTTATATGCCAAAAGAGTCTTTTAATAAATCATAAAGTATGTAATAGAGTGAACTGTCATTTTATTTCCCTCTATGTATTTTCCAAATTTGATATGGTTAACACCATTTTTCTAATATAATAAATTATTATATAAAAATGTATAGTAAAAAACTTGGATTCTATTAATATTTAATTTTAATAACATTCAGATAAAAACATTGAATTATTATCTATTACATCATATAGGGAAGTGGTAGGTGTTAATCCATTATCGTAATTCAGTTATGGGTTCATGCACTGTGGCCTTCATCGGATGTAACATGTTTTATTTTTCCAAAAATATATTTAAATAATTCTTATAACTCTCTTTATGTGTAATAAACTGTAATTTCATCAAAATCAATGATAATATATACACTTAATTTTTCGAATACCTTTAGTCTTATTCTAATAATAATCAAGGGTATCTTCTCTTAATAATCATTACCACTAAAAAATATTAAACCAATGGGTTTTATTTTCTTATATATCTCTCTCAAAATATACTTAATACTTATAAAATCCCATAATAGAAAATATAGAAAGGGGTTTTGAATAAATTTAAATTATGATATATATTTAAAAAATATTCCCATGAATATATCTATAATAATTTAATTATTCATACATGATGACATATATTCTTCCAAAATTAACACAATCAAATTATATTTCATGTTTCATACAAAGAAGATACCATTATTTTTGAAGAATTATACAACCTAGTTCCTTAGTCACTATACATAAAAAATTCAAGCCTTTAACTTTAGAAAAATCATTCCACGGTATAGTGGTTGATATTTAGAAGAGCTCATTGAGACTAATAATTTCGTGGTTCCCCACATATATGAAAATAAACTATAAATTGACCCCTATGAGTAAATTTATCTCCTTCCATCATGCTCTTAACTAGTCTTCAAAAATTTATTTATTTATTCAGTTCCTTAACACAAATTATATATATTCCTATTACTTTACGTATCATTATTGGTTCTATTTTTCCATATTTACGATGTCATGTAATTTGATCCATCTCTCACCCGTGGTCTCTAACACATGAGCTTGTAGAAAACACAATCCTTCATTTATTTCAGGGTTATATGAGTCGGTCTTGTTATACATGACTAATTATTTGTCAGAATAATTGACTATGAACAATAAGGATATCATTCACTCATTTAATCAACCTATTCAATTGATCATATTCACTATATTTCCATTCATATTAAATGTGAAGATGATTTTTTTACGTTAAAACATTTGACCAAATCCAAAATGATTATTTTGATACAAAATTATCATCATGGTAAAACTAGAAAATCATTTATAGGATGTCTAAATTAGAACACCATAATCTCAATAGAGGCACCTTAGGGTTATCCTACATAATTAATAATCATCAGAAATTCAAATACAGCGTTATGTTAGGAAATGAATATGTGAATAATCCAAATCATATCCCCTAATAGTTTTAAACTATATTTTTTGTAAAAAATATTTTCAGGTACTGTGTTACACTATAGTCAATCCTAACATGACCTTTTCAGTGTTATTACACAAAGGAACATCTATGACTAAACCATGAATAAATTTATCATATATAAATTTATTTATTTAAAATAAAACCCACACATTATCTAACATTTCATAAAATTATGATTTTACTCTATACTCCTCGTCAATTAATGTCATAAGGATTTTTTACCTAATCTATGTTTTCTGAAATCTTGTTTTGAACGGTTTATACGAAAAATAATACAATAGAATATATAATGACCCTAACACTAGTATCCCATGGAATATGAATACAATATCAAATATTAAATAAGAAACAATTTATCAAATCCAGAAGGACCTAATAGGTTAGTAGTGCCTATACAATGGATACACACCTGAATCCCATATTACATTTTCATATATATATTATTTTATCTATCTAAAATATAATTATTCCATATAGAATATAAATAAATATCATTCATATTAAACTTCATGAATCTATAAGTCAAAAAAATTAACGGGTGAACTCTGATTCTTAGTAAGAGTTATGTAAAATGGAAGAAATCCTGAATCAATAAGAATAATCAATAATAATGTCCAACAAATGGGCACATATGCGACTAAAATTACATGAATATCATGAATATATAATTATTTGTTCATAAATAATGTTAAATAAATAAAATCACATTCAATTTAATTATTAATATTATAATGATATTCATATTGATATATTAACAATATGAAACCTCATCGATAATAATAACAAAATTATTAATCAAATAAATTCCTAATTATTGTATTTTATGATCCCTTCCATCATGAATCCTCTATCATCATTAACATTGACATGATTGTTTAAAAGAACTTGTGGAAACGTGTTTAATTATAGAATAGTTATTTGAATATTTAAAAAAATTGATGAATCGATGGGCAATACTCATATAGACCCCACATTCCTCCATATGTCCAAATCATTCATCATATATTGAAATATGAATTTATTGCTTGGGAAATATTACATATCAACACATATGTGTATTGATTAATGAATAAGAATTTATCAACATTTCAAAATATAACAAAATAACAATACATTATTGCAATGGAATTTATTTAAATAAGTAAATATTTAAAGGATAAGTAATATATATTTTTTTGAAATTTAGTATATTATGATCACATGAATATTAATAATTTAACGGAAACTAAATGATAATAAAAAATTAATTGAGAATGTGCACAAAAATATCTTACATTTGAAAACATTTCATAATAATAATATCTAAGGAATAAGGAGGGTATAAATACACCCTATAAAAATGATTATAATTAATATAATGGTTTATTTTTTATGATAATTATAGAAAATATATCATTAAAATATCTAAGAAAATATAATTTTCACATTGAAAATGTATTTTTTTTAAAATAAAAAATCTCCAAAATATATTCATAATAATAATATTCTAAAATATCAATTGATACAATTAATTTAATATTCTACAAATTGAGATTTTATTGTGCTATTGAATTATATATTTTCCATAGACCTTAAAAAAGATTCAATTCTGAATATTACTGAAAAAATTGGACACAATTAGAAATTTACATGGATATTGTTTTGAATTTTTTAAAATAAATTATACATGGTTAAAAAATACATAATAAATAATTTTGATTATGTTAAGAACATTTTAAAAACATTTCATCGAAATATTTTTTTAAAGGAAGAACAATTTCATAATGATGAGACGAATGAATTAGGATTTGTTTAGAAAAACATTTCTATATAATTTTACGTAACCATGATTGGATTGTCTAAAGAATTATTGAATAAAAATATAAAAGTATTGTGTAATGTGTTTATTATGTAATGAAACATTTTTTTCCTTCAATTTTAATTCTATAATAAAAAACCCTGATGTAAATGAGATTTCAAAATAACCACTTAGAATGATCACAATGTTGAAGTAAAAATTATCAAATTATTTGGTTATTTGAATCATATGTAAACCCACATATTACAATTCAATATGAAATATATTAAAAATCAAAATCAAATTTAATCTTATAAAATAAATTACAATTAATATGAAAAATAAACTAATGAAAAGAAATTTTGTTATGAAATTCATTACCACATAGTAATTTTCTTGTCAAATCCAATTGGATTATGTAAATAAAATTGAATATTGAAATAAAATTAATTATTTAGAATAAATTATATAAAATTTTATATTGGAATGTTATAAATCATATTTTATAAATTAGGGGTATAACATTTTAATATTCATAAATGATGGGATATTGAGATGGGGTCCCCTACAAAATGGTAATGTTCATGTAAAATTGTCATTGATGAAATAATTCAATTTGAACATTATATATAATGATTAATGAAGGATTAATGTTATAAAAAATAAAATGGGTGGTATTTATGCCATATAAAATATATTAGGAACACAACAATAAAATATTCAATAATTAATGTAAATTGAAATAAAGTCCTAAACCTCATACCGCATTTTGAATGAACATGAGTTAACCAAACATTTAATAGTTTTCATAATATAATTAATTTATAATATAACTATATAATTATTTTTAAAAAAAGTATATATGGCCCTCCAATAACATTTTACCACTCGTTTGTTAATAATATTTCAATATTTTCATTATTTCGAGTGTTAATCGCCTTGTTTTCACTTTCATATTTTGTCATTAACTGTATATTTGTTTTTAATATTATATATTTAATTCATCTACATAAATTTATTATTATTATAAAAATCATTTTTATCTCTATATAATATTTTTGCATAAATACTGATTATTGAACATGGATATTTGATCACATATCTTCATAGAGATAGTAGGTTATACGTATTCACAAGCGACATTATCAGATCAATAATCGGATAAATTTTATGGAAGTACGTTATATATTATTTTCATTGAATCATATATAATTTAATTTATATCACATATATTCATTAAATGTTTCCTTATTACATTCCCTATATGTAATAAGTGGAAAACTGATCTCATTGCTTCACGAGGACATAATCCAGAATACACATGAGAAATATTATCGTAATTAAAAAACCATCAAATATAAGATAATATATATTAATTTAAAAGTAAAATAAGTAAAATAAAATAAGAAAAATCATATAAAGTAGATAAAACCATGATTATATTCATCCTTTAATTGTGGGTAAGGGTAATATGTTATGTTGTTTTCACAAAGTTATTGCCCTTCGTACACAGGATCAATAGTTTATTTTCCCATTTGATGGAATATGATGTGGATATATGTAATTCCCTAAAAAATAAAATCGTATAATATTTAAATATTCAATTTAATATATGAATAATTTTGTTAATATGAGGAGGTGGAATAAGAAAAAATATAAAAAATTTTATTTTGGAATGTTACATCTTCTTAGAAAAATGTATTTAGGTTTGTTACAAAATCAATCCTATATTATCTCTACGACCATAAATTTCATCTATGATTTTTGGTATGAGATTAAAAAAGTTAAATTTTTGGTATTCAATAACCAAAATTTCAATTTAAGTTTGATGATAAAGATAGAGAGGGGCGTCATTTTAGAACTAGTGAATAGGACACACATATAATTTTTGAAACAAATCTACTACGCGAAAAAAATTTATCATGAAAAAATCCATCAAAATGTGTGATTATCAACCCTTTGTGTTTATAAGGTCAATTTATGGCCTATAATTGTTTTTTACATGTTTTGTGGTCATTTTATCTGTTATCATTTTATATTGACATCAAGGTAAATCAAATCTAACAAAACCGTTGTAATTAAATTATTCTAACTTAATATTTATAATTGTCAAAAATAAAGGTGCCCATATTATATAATTTAAATAGTACATATTAAATACATTTAATCCAATTTTAAAAATTAAATTAAATGGGGTGGATGAATCCGAAATATTATTATAAATTAAGATGCAATGAAAAGAAATGGGTTTAAAGTGAGAATTCTCATAAGTTTAGATAGTTTTAGTTTCAAAAATCAACATAAAAATGATTCAAATATACTAAATTTGTAAAATTTTAACTTAATTAATCTTATTTTACATTTAAAGAAATTATTAAGATAATTTTATCTTGTAAATTATATAAATGAAAAGGTAGTTTTCAATTAAAATCAGTATTATTCCCTATTCCTGAAGAAATAAATATTTTATAAAAGATAAAATATTTTACCCGAATATAAATTTAATATGATTATTTCAAAAATTGATTTCAATTTTTAATTTAAACATTCTATAATTGGTCATAATTAATTTTAATTAATATTCTCAAAGTGTGATTAAACTATTTTTTGTAAATACATTTTTTAGAAGATTATTATTATATTTATAATAAATATATATTAACAATATTCCTAATTTAGTTAGTAATATTCATATACAAATACTTATCTTATAGTTTGAGTTGTTATTATATATTTTTTATCATTTAGGCTAGAGGGAGTTTTTTTCATGCAATTAATAGGATTTAAATTAAATAAATCTATTTACGATGTGTTTTTTCTTGATATGCATGTTAAAAAAGATATTTCATAAAATGTTATTATTTTAAAATATCAGTGTATCACTTCAAAAATATTGATATTATATGCATTTATATATGAGAAAAATCAATAGATGTATCCCTTATACTGGCCTCTAAATATAAGGAACACTAACGAATGCATTATAGAGCAATATGATTCCCACTCCTTATATAAGCTATATCAATCTCACCAATCGTATAAATAATATCAGGATCAAAATATTAATAATCTATATAAGAATCGGCCTTATTATTTTACATTTCTCAAGTACCATATTTGAAATATGAAATTTTATTTCTAAAATATTTCATCATAAAACCCATGAAAAAATATTTTCTACTTGTATGAACAAATATTAATATATATAAAGACTGTTTCCATTTAAAAATTTATTTTATAAAATAAATTTCCAATAATATATTTTAATATGTGATATTATTGATTAAAAAATGGAATATTTTAATGAATAAAAAACATTAATTAACTATTTTTGTTGCTAGATATTTCATTAATTGCTTATACTATAAAATAGATCATTTTATTTTTCTTTTGTAATCAATGTCTAAAAAATATGATAAAAATATATATAAATGATATAGTTTAAAAACATTAGAATGAAATTATAAATTGTGACTTAAAATATATTTTTAATTCTCCTAATAAAATAACTATATATCGGAATTTTTTGTGAATATTTAAATAGAATAAAATATTTTCATAAATACATATTTGGAACATTAAAGAGGTAGTTTTTTAATGTTTCCCTTATTTCGAGTCTCACTCATAAAATATATTATATAAATTCCTAATAAAAATATATTAATTATATAATATTTTATGTTCAATTTTAATGTATATTATTTATTTTATTTTATTTATTACCTTTTAATATTTTATCCCTTATCCAATTATGATCATTTTGAGTGTTTTATTGATATTTCCTTTATATGTCCACAATAAATTTATATATAGACAATTATAAATGTATTAATTATTCCATAACAAATAAAATAATAATATAAAATAATTTTCATTTTTAATCCTCAATTATATTTTTATTAAAATCCAAAATTATGATCATGGAAAATGAACTACATTAGAATCATTGAGATTGTAAGTTATATGTACAGATTAGTAACATTTCTATTTTTCAAAATTCATAATTTTAAGTAATGTATGTATTGTTTTATCAACAAAATTTTTTTATTATATAATTAATATCATCAAAACATTAAAAATAATCTTATATATATATCATCGATGTAATGCTACGATAAAAAAAACATATCATGTCACTTAATAGATGTGGTAGTCCATAAGTATGTAGGGACCAAGAAATCATTTTTCAATGTTTGGGATTTTATGAAAGTAGATGATACATTATCTATCATTATTATTTATTATTTAAAAAAATCATATATATAAATTAATAAACCGTTAGAAAAATCTATAATTAGAGGTGACTGAAAAAAAAAACAAATCAATTCACGAGACAATAGTCCTCTGTTCAAACAAACATCTCATTAATTTAACATGTAATAGATGAATGATATGGATAGAGGTTATTAATTTAACATAAAAATATATCATAACAAATAATATACATATATTTTTTTTCAAGTACATTTTAGAAATATTTTTCAGCTATTTAAGAAGAAATAATATCAAATAGATTTGATAATCACAATACTTATTCAACAGACATCACCATTCAGTTATACATACATCATTCATATAATTTTTTTTCAATATAGTGACACTAGGTTATGGGTATGGATGTTATTAATTAAATGTGGTAGGTAATTATGATGGAAAAATGATCATGAAATATAGGTATCAAAGGAGATATTTTTCTTACTATTAATTATTGGATATGAAACAATTGAATGTTAAAAAAATAAAATTGATTGATATCGTTCTCATAAAAAATGGATCCAAAGTCATCTATTTGAGAATATGAAGTAATATATGATCCATATTTGGTGAAAATGATATAATTTTGTAATTTTTTAAATCATTTTAAGATTTATATCTTTAGTTTAATCCCCATGAAAACAGTTTTCACCATAATTGTGAAAAGTGATGATTATATTTTTTAATATTAATTATAATTAAAAATTATGTTGAATATGTTAACTAATAATAATTAATATGGTTATAAATAAGAAAATAATTCTATCAAATTCAATTTATATAAATTATTTAATGTTATTTAAAATTATAACTAATAAATCAATGAAAAATAATTTTCCATAAAAATACATTTTTATATATAAAAATGTGTTAATATGAAATTAAATTATAATTATTATTCAATTGAACAGAAAATAATTATTCATAATAAAAAGTGTATAATTTTATATATAAAAAATTTAATAATAATATATAAAATTGTAAATGTTTTTATCAAATGGCAGTTTTATAATAAAATATTTTTTTAATATTCACCAAAAAAATAAATTTTAAGAAAATTATAAAAATATAATCCGATGTTATTTATAAATAGATAGATTAAGAAAAGGGTATAATTTATTTTAATTAAAATATTATTATTTTAATCATCGTGAATTCGATGAATAAAATATTATGCATAAACAACCAATATGCATATAACCAATACTTTTTTATTTTTCATTGAATAATTTCCAAATATTATTATAATGACTATAAATATAAAAAAATTTATTGATTATTATTAATACTTCATTAAAAATTTTATCTTAATATTAACTGAATTTTTATATTATTCACTTCTTTTGGAAAGTGAATCCTTTTAATATTATTCATTTAATAAATAGGTGGGGATATCTCTCGTTCATAGCTTTTTCAATTTCTATATTTCCTAGAAAATAGGATTTTCCCATATAACCATAACATGATGAATAAAAATCTTTTGAAAATCATCTTCTCTATAGTTAAATATCTACACATATTATCCCTTAAAATAAAATTTTTCATATAACTGAACAACATCAGGGATCAGAACCAAAGATGCATCCAAAAAAAATTTCATTACAATTATAAATAAATACATCATATAGCAAATATTAACATAGAGGCTATGGAAAAAAAATAAAATTATTTTACCTTATCAGGGATTACAAATGTTGCAATATATTATGAATATAGCTTTCCATTACTAGTAATATACAAAACCTTTTTCATAGAAGATACTTTTAGAAAAACATGACCACTTACCTTGATTAAATCATCACTATTCTAGTTATTCGCAAAAGATTATTTATACCACTAATACATTCTCAAGTGTTGGGGAATCATTATGACCTTCTAAATCATTTTTTCCACCAATATTGGTCCCTAAAATAAGAATTCTCCTAATTTATATCAACCAGATAGAGTTTGAAAATTCAATCCATATAATACCTCAAAATGTTTAATCAATAAAATAAAAAGAAAAATTTTACTATATTAAAATCCAACTAAATAAATATATTTATAAAAATATCATTGCTATTACATTAAATAAGAACATAGAATTTATTTCTAGTTCAGAATCATTCTCTCAGACTATCCATTATAACACTAATACATTCTCATGTGTTTGGGAATCATTGTTGCCTTCAAAATCAATTTTCCACTAATATTGGTCCCTAAAACAAGAATCCTCTTAATTTATATCAACAAGATAGAGTTTGAAAATTCAATCCATATAATACCCCAAAATTTATTATCATTAAAATAAAATGAAAAATTTTATTATATTAAAATACAACTAAAAAAATATAATTTTAAAAATATCCTTGATATTACATTCAATAAGAACATAGAATTTATTTCTAGTTCAGAATCATTCTCTTGGACTATCCATTAGACTGAGTGTCAAAATACATACTAAACATTAATTCATTACCCAACAACTAATGATGTATTTTCAATAAATTATATTATAATAGTGTATAATTAACACTTAAAATAGGATGAGGGTCTCCAAGTTTCCTTACTATCATATAAAGGTATGATCGCCAAATATGAATTAAATACATTATATCTAAAATGGTAAAGAGAGGTTTAAATTTATTTTTTCTATCAATAATAACCAAAATCATATTATCTACTTTAGATTTCATTGGTAATCCCACCAAGAAATATGTGGATATAATTTTGAATTCCAACTCTAGTACTAGAAAAAGATGATGAATAATATTAGGTAATTTTCATTCATACCTAATTAGTTGACATGTAAATAAATTCAAGAAAATTAAAAAAAATATCACTTTCCTTTATATCCAATAAGTAATACACATTATGTTACCAATATATCATTGTGCTTCCAATATAAAGGAAATTTTTTGACTATTTATAATCACTCAATAATTTTATCATCAATTATGATTCATAAAGAACACCAAAACTATTTAAAAATATTAAAACATATTATTCATCCTTACTTAACTCAAGAAACATACCCTTTTTAAAATATTCCACTATTTCATAGAAAACATAACCCTCTATTTTTTATTTCATTATTCATTTAGAAAATTTTGTCACTAAAAATTCAAAAAGAAAAAAAAATAAGTACTGCATAAAAAAATTTCTTAACCAAAATCAACCAAATAATTATCCATTGGGTTATTCTCCAAAATATAACAATGTAAATATTTAATTATCTCTTTTATTAAATTCATTAACATCAATGATTTCTTTTAAAATATGGTAATGAATCATGTATTTATAAAAATTAATGGGTTCCTAACATATTCTCTATGCCATGTTCTATTAAATCTATGTGAACATATAAATCATTGTTCTATGATTAGAATACATTTCAACATTTTATCTATTTTAATTATGCAACAATATTATTTAATATAAATCATACCATAAAATTAAATATCATGTATATGATAATTTCTCTCACGGTGTTTCAATTGATGTGAATTATAAGGACCATACCATAAATAATACATACTAAATTTTTATGTAAATTTTAAAAAATATATATTTGAGTATGTTTTCAGGTATACAGTTTTAAAAAAGGTCCATAAATCAAAAAATGAAAAACAATGTTGATACTTTTGACAATTATTAATATTTTCCATGATATAAATGTTTTATGAAAAATATTTATTGCTTTTCCTGAAAAAACATCCAAAATTTCATCTATACTACTTCAATTCCATTAGAAATCATTAAATCGAAGGGAATAAATTTTATAATATAGGGTGATTATAAAATTTCCTTTTATGTTGATAAAAAATTAATTAAAATCTATAGAACAATGGGAAACATCAAAACCTGGGAAATATTTACATTTTTCTCAATGTGCTTTGAGAAAATAAAATTAATAATTTGAAAAAGAAAAAGAAGAAAACTTTTTCCCAAAAATAAAACCATTAATAACAATATCATATAAATCCTAACCATTTAATTTAATATGGATACTATCTTTCATAACTAGTTTCAAACCCATGTAGGAATTAATAGGAGATTAGTTAAATACATAAGAGATACCATAATGTAACATCTTCAATCAATACCATTAATAGAATAAATGTTTCAAAATTTATTGAATAAATACTTTTGAATAACTGTAGTATAATATATAAAGGGGCCACCCATCACTATCTAGGAATACCCATTATATAATACATTTTGGATCAAATGATAATATCAAGTTGAACCCATAATATATATATATATATATATATCAACATGGCTCACCATTTTTTCAAACAATGGTTAGGTACCATATCATGAATAAAAAATTTATTGCTTCTCCTTTTCATCATGAAACCTTTCAAAAAATTATATAAACCTGCATGAAAAAAACATTCAGTTAATAAATTACCCATTTCTTTTAGAAACCAAATTTTAATAAAAAATTTCCTTATTCATTTGAAATTCATTTTTCAATATGAAAAATAAATAGAAACCCAGATGTATGGTTTATATTTGATAATAAATCATGAAATATATTAAATTATTCCAAACATCAAATCACAGATGGAAGATACATTCTTTCTATATAATTAAAAATAAATGTTTTCTTATTTTTAATACATAATAATAGGCACATATTCCGTTAAAATATTCCATTTATTAAAAAAGGAAAGGAAAAATACTTCTCTACAAAACACTCATTTACATTAAATTAAATTCATAAAATCATTTATAAACATTTTTATGGAAGATAAATAATGTTAAAAGGAAAACATTAAATGGTGATTTTTTCAAGAACAATCCCTTTCAAACATGGAGACATTTAATTTGTAATAACCACGAATGAATAAAATTTTAAAAAATAAAATTCATATCAATATATTAATTCATGATATTACTTATCTAATGTTTTATATATACTCCACATAAATATTATTTTGTGTATAATATCAAAACAAACAACAATGAATGGAAATTGAGAGGATGTATCTTACCTTGAGTATGACATATAAAATACTATCATTACCATCTTGAATAATAATAATTTTTTACTTATTTAAATTATTAAGTGATTTTTTTACAGAAATTACTCCTTTTCTTTAATATAATGCATTTTATTATATGATAACATAATTGATTATGTTTATGTTATATTTGTTGATGATATTCGTCTTCTATGCCAAAAATGACATTCGTATGTTGAAAACTGTCAAAAGGTCATTATGTAAACATATAAAAAGTAATAAAAAAAGAGTAATTATCATTTTAATAAAATAATTATACACTTAAATACAACCATGAATGATTTTTTTTAAATAATTATGTTATTATGATCATCGATATGGTTGGTCAAACAAACACACGAGTAATGTTTCCATTTTCAACGATCATTATGGAATGGAGGAATATAGTATTTTTCATTATATAAATATCATAATATCATAAATACCAAACTATATAATTAAATAAATATATATATATATAATCTATATGATGCGGTGTTTAAAAAATAATCACATCACCTCATGGAGGTGGTAGTCCACACCTACGCACGATTGACATTATCAATTTTCACTGAGTGGAATGTTAATAAATAAAATGATATTTTATACTTTTTGAAGAAATATTATATCCTAAATATAATAAATAAATCTCATATATTCATTAAAATTATACTTATTCAATTCAATGAAATTCTTTACTGCCAAATGATTCACATCACTTCATGTGGACTTATTCTCGCTTACACATCAGTAATATTATAATATCTTCAATGGAATAAAATGTAAGATGGTATATGTGATATCATAACTAAAAAATTTAATTATATTAAAAATATTATATATATTATTTCAATACATCAATATATATATTAATGGGTTGGTGGTGATGAAATACTTATATAATTGGTTCACGATGTGGTAGTTTGTTATTCACATGAATGATTATTTTTTTTACAATTTGAGGGATGAGGATATGGATTAAAGTCGTCAAATTAACATTATAAAATAATATTATATGGTAAATAATGGTTTTTTATATCCTCAAAACATAATTATATTAAATGTTTGTTAAATGAGAAATTGAATAATGGATATCACTTAAGCGTGATTGCAATTCGTCAAACTACCACCATGGCCTAAATCCAAAATCGATCGAAGGTTTGATTTATGTATAATACATAAATTATGTGATGTGGATAGGAAATAAAATAATTTATTTTTATATGTATTTTATGATATAAAATGCTTTCTAAGGTGTTCATATGTGATGAGAATGTGTGGTCTTATATATTCTATGTGAGTAGTGTAATTATAATTTATGAAATGAAAAAGGTGCACCAAAATTTTTTCCATGAAACAGGACTACAAAATGGACCATTATCATTCATTATACAATATATTATCTAAATATTTTGAGATATAAAATTGATAAATGTGTTTTTTTCAGTCTAATCCTTTTCAATTTAGTTTAAAATAGGATAAAATCATTTTTACATTAACTACGGCAATTGTTTTCACTTTCCATTATTAATCATGAAAACAAATTATGTATCACTTATGAAATAACATAAAACATTATTCTTAAACACATGTAATATATTTTACAAAGTTTAATTAATTTTTTTCTATAATTTAAATTAATATTAAACCCACAGACCGGATAAAAAAGTTGTTCTTAAATAATTACAATTTTCAAAAAATATGATGATTTAATAACAATTATGTTATTATTCATCCTCAGTTAATAATTTTAAATTTATATTTATTGATATATAATTTATACATTTCATTTTAGTCATTATATGTTAGGTTGATTAAATGTTTTTTAGAAGGAACTTTTTTTTAATCTCAAAAAGAAACATAGAGTGAAATCATATATAGAGTGAATTTAAATGTAATTAAGTGTTGTAAAAATAAAAAAATAATACTTATTTTACCAAAAAATAAATTCAATACATAATATGAATTTAAATTACTTAAATTATAGTAAATAAAAGTGTTTTTTTTTAAAAAGTTATTTTTCATTATTTATAAAAAAATAATGATTTTACAAAAAATAAAAATACACCACCTTCAATTAAGATTTTTATGATGATTTATAAAATGATAATTATTTTTTGAAATTAAAATAATTAAAATTTAAAATAATTTTTTCAATTAAAATCATATAAAAAATTATGCAATGAAAACTATTGATTTTGTTCCTTAAAAAATACATACTATTTTTATAATTTATTTGAATATATAATTTAAGTTATTAAACCTGAAAATAATTTATATTATCATTTCTTGGGTTTCAACATTCTTCCCTCTTTCAAATTGCATCATGGAAATTTTATTTGCTTTTTATTACAGTGTGGATATATTTTCATTAATTCAATTTTTTCCTATTTTTCTTATTCAATAATATGGTTACTCCATATAACATTTACATTGAGAATAACGTAGTTATAATGTACCATACTTATATTTTCGAGAATTTGTCCATGTTATTTCTTATTAGAAACATCTAGTTTATACTTAACTACCCAAGGGATCAAACCATGAGTTGAATTGGGAACATAGTTCCTCAACTTTTAATCATGAAATACATTATGTACTTGGAATAAAATCAGTGTCAAATCAACTTTTTATGAAAATAATCCATCTTTCAACTATATTTCATATGGTTGAATGTGATTCATAGTTCACTTTCCATTTTTGCCCAAACATATAACACTTTTACATAAAGATACATTAAAAAACATGATCAACAACACTGAAATAATGATCATTCATTCAGTTATATATAAAACACATATTCTTAATCTTATTCATCCTCATATATTATTGAATTGTCTACACCGTCTTATCCAATACATCTACCAACTTTGTTTCAATTAATTTACTTTTATATAATTCATCCAAAATAAGTTTTTTTGAGACCATTTTTAACATACTTCCTTAAATAATGAAATAGTAATACTAGGTTGATTTTTTATAAAACACAATACAAAATATATATAATGATAAAAAACTCCCTAGAACTCAATTAAAAATTAATTGAGTATATCCTCCATGGTTTTAATCTTTCACTCAAACATTCCATCATTTTGATATTATTTTAGAATTATTATTTTGATTCTATCAAATTTAAACATTCTATTTTTCTTAAATGGTAAGGAATATTTCAATTATATTAATATATCAGTTCCATCCACCATCTCCAACTCATGTTTATATATTTCTGATTCAAAATATACTTCATGATTTCATGATTTGTTTATATCTCACACTTTACTCACTATAATAAAAACCGGGTTTAGTAGCAGTTTTGTGGCGGTGGTTCACAAAACCGCTGCTAAACGTTTTCGCCGAAAGGTTTCGGGGCAGTTTTTAATAAACCGCCGCGAAACCCGTAATTTATTTTAACGATGGAGAACCTTCCCTAACCCCAGCCTGATCGTCCCCTAAACCCCTGCGCCCTCCCTTCTCCCCCCCCCCCCGGAGACCTGCAACCCTCGACCCCCAACCGTCTGGCGACCCCCAACTGTTCGGCGACCCGCATCCTTCGGCGACCCCTCGACCTCTGTCTTCGGCGACCCCGCGACCTCCATCTCCGGCGACTCGTATTTTCCAGTTATGTATCCATTTAACTAGGTTTGAAATATAGAAAATTTTGAGAGACTTCACGCATGGTGATAATATTAAGAATAATTGGTAGGTGATTTTTTGATTGGAGGTTTGAACATGGATTCAATGATTTATGACACAATAGGTTAATATAAAATACTTATATATATATGGATAATTGATATATGAATATTTTTCTTTGTTTTATGAGATTAAATGGGATAGATACATTTAATTCTTTTAAAAAAACTATCATCACTCAAAATAGAAGATCACTTGAACCATATTCTTATTATATAAATAAAAGGTACTTGATTATATGCAATGAAAAGATAATAATTTATAGAAATGTTGATAATGACCAAAAAAATAAAACTCATATTTTTAATGAATTAAATAATCATTTTCCATCTTTGAAGAATAGGTAATCACGACTAAATAATTGGTCAATAGATGAGATAACATTGAAATTAAGTGGGGGAATTATCATAATGTGTTATCAATGTGTTGGATCTAGTGAGAAGAATATTCATTGGATTATAAACAAGTATCAACAATATTGTTCAAAATATGAAACTAAATATGGTAAAAAATATTCCATATAATTTTTATTGATCTATAATATTGATAACTGAAGTTGATGATTATTAAACATAATCCAATCATTGGAAACTCTAGAAATGTGTTACGATCATAGAGATTAAAAAATTATTCTTGAATATAGTAAATTTTATATCCCCTTCAACATTGAAAATGATTTAAGAATTTTTCCCCCAAAATCTACATCAAACTTTAAAAATTATATTTTTCAATGTGGATTGATTATATAACAAAATTGTAAAGAAATATATGGAACCTGAAATATTTTTATGATTATGATCATGTAACAATAAATTTCTTAAACAGTCATATTAATATATCTTGTAATCCCCCATGTTTTAAAATAAAGAAGTTGTATCACATTGATAACGGTTTATGAAAAAAACCATTGTGTATTATGGAAGCAAGTGTTTTCAAAAATGTTTTATCTGATGTACAATTACTATTTATTTAATGTAATAATATTGAAAGTGAAATGTTATGAATCAATAATTATTTATACTTAATTTTTAAACTTTTGATTTTATATGAACTTGTAACTTATGGGAAGTGATATGGGAATATTTTGAAATCTAATGGAATGAATTAAGATATGAGTTTTTTTGAGAAAATTATGGGATGAAAATTCCAATAATATCTATTAAATGGAGTAGCATATGAATTTATTCCAATCTTATATTTCAATTATGGAAGAATCCATTTTTCTTTTTCATTTGCTATCAAGATGGGGGGATAACTATATTAACAAAGGGAGTTTATTTGTAATTTAAAAGAATCAACAAAGGAGAATAGAGTTCAGAGTATTGTTCAGTTATATTCTTTATCATAAAATTGTAATGTCAAAACAACATCCAATGTAATTAATGAAATTTTTAAATTGAGAGTGATGAAGAAAGGTTCCTACTAAATAAAGAAATTCATTTTTCCACACTCTCATTGTTTAATGTTTCTGGATGATACCAAATTGAAGGTTGAGAATCTATTAAAGAGTTATTGGGCATGTTAAATGTTTAAATAATCAATTAAATGATCTTATAACATGTATTTAGAGGTTTGGGGAATTCATGAGATGGTTTAGTTTGACTTAGATTTACCTTGAATATTTTAGGAATTTATTAGAGAATTCATAAATATAGGATGTACTAGATTATATATAATTTATTTATACCATCTCAATATGATTTAATTACTCTCAATGAATGTGTTTTTGTTCATTGTGTGATTCATTAATTTTAATTCATTTATAATATATCAATTCATGAGGTATGTGTGAGTGAATATTTTTAATGTAATTATCATTTCAAGATATTTTTTTTCTATGTGTATGTGTGAAATACACCTTAATTAGTGTGTTTCTAAAAAATAAACATTGAAATGTGATATTAAAAATTTATCCTACATGTAAAATTTGTAAGAGTATGATTAGTATCTATATTTTGGTGTTAAACTAGTATGCGTATGTTCTACCAAAACTCAATGTACATGTGAAATGACGATCATGATTTTCATTTCATAATTGGAACAAACTGGTAATATTAATATCCATATAAAGGCCATATATACCTATACGTAGTTTATCAACATTTACTTAAATATAATCAGGAATTATGTAATGGTAACCCATGACATATTCATGATAATGAATGTTTATATGGACAAATTAATGGGATACAAAAATAGAATAGATCCTATGAAAATTTATTTCAATTTACAAGATTTTTATTAATTTAGATGAAAGTGACAGTTTGATGATGCATGTTATGTATATTCATGATAAATAGATTTTAAACCAATTTATGGATATCATTCAAGAATGAGTTTATTATCATCCAGAGGATGTATAAAAGATCAACTTATTATGAAATTTAATAAAATAAATATTTTTTGAATTAAATTTATCAGGTTCTGAAGAATAACGTACATAATATATTCATTTATATATATATATATATATATATGTGATTGAGTTGTTATCTGTTGCAAAATTATATATAAATAGAGAATAAATGTGTATTTTGGAATATTTTTGAGATTTTTTCCTACATATAGACGTTGAATATAACCTTGAATATATTTCTTGTGAATGCTCATTGACAGTAAATGGAATTTCACAAGCTATAAATTTTTATGACATATATTATATATAGAAATTGGATAATGAAGTGTACGATCAATGAATATTGACTGATAAATTGTTACATCATTCTAATGTATATAATATGAAATATTGTGGGAATACATGCATTGGTATTTTATATTTGTGATTTTGGATGGATGTTATAAATACTGACTGGTATCCCATTTCTAGATATGGAAAATAAAATAAAACATTTAATTGAGATGACCAAGCATGTCAGTATATGAGATGTTCATGAATGTTGTATTTTTTTTGAGGGTGTGGAAGTAATCTGAGTAGGCTAATGTATCTCATTAATTTTGTGGGGATATAAATTGTTTGAGGCAACATAAATGTGTGATTTACAGTGTTATGATAATTGGGTTACCTGATATTCTTACTGCTCCTCAATGAGGTGTTCACGCTGTCTTCTAGGGACCAGAATTGTTTGGTTTGTTTGGGCATGCTAAGTACGTGGTAAATGTGATCAATGAATCATCTTTATTAAATTATGCATACTTTATGATTAATTGGTCATCTTTATTATATTATGATTCTGCAATCTTAAACTATCATATATTTTGTGTAGGCACATTGTGATATACATGGATAAAAGATGGATCACATTACCGAGGAACACACCTCAATATGTTAAGGGTTTGAATGAGTATTTAGATTTTGAGCTTTTTAATCGATCCGTTGAAGGGAGAATAAGATGTCCATGTCCTAAATGTAAATTTAGAACATGGTTGAGGAGATATTAAGTTTATGAACATTTAATACTGAAGAAATTCCTTTTTCAATATTTGTGTTGGATTTGGAATGGAGAATCAAACAATACAGAAAGATTGAGCACTGATGTTAATCCACAGAATGATGTCCCAAGTTCATCGATAATGGAAAATGAAATGCAAAACCTCATAAATGATGCATTCGGCACTGCAAGACACCACTATCAGCATCAGAACATATCAAAAAAACCAGAAGAGTGTGCTACAAATTTCAACGTGACAAGTGATGTTTTTGATACTGTAACACAAGTAGATCAATATTGGAATATATCATTGGATCCTCCTCTTGATTCTGTAGAGCCAAATGTAACAGAAAACTTCACTGAGAAAAATGTGTTTCATGATTTAGTTGACGATGGAAATCATGAGATGTATAGTCGGTGTTTGAAATATTCAAAGATTTCATTTCTGCTGAAGCTGTACCATATCAAATGACTATGTGGAATTACAAAAAACGCAATGTGCATGATATTGGAATTGATTCTTGATGCATTTCCTGAAGCAAAAATCCCAGAATCTTTTTATGATATGAAAAAAGTTGTTAACAAGATCGGTTTGAATTATATAACAATACATGCGTGTCCCAATGATTGTATGCTTTATTGGGGAGAGGATTCAAGTAGACAGAATTGCAAGAAATTTTTTTCTTCTAGATGGCAGTCAAAGGGTGATGTTGGAAGTCTGACTGAACATAATTTCATGAAGAATAGGAAAATGAACACACCTGCAAAGGTTTTGCGTTACATTCCTTTGAGGCTGCGATTGCAAGGATTATTCATGTCATCAAAAACCGATGAACACATGAAGTGTCATTCTGTAGAAAATAACAATGATGGGTTAATGAGATATCCATGAGATTCACAATCATGGAAGAAATTTGATTCATTACATCCATATTTCTCAGCTGATCCTAGGAATGTTCGATTGGGATTGGCTACTGATGGATTCAACCCATTTGGGACTTTGAGTACAAGTTATAGCATTTGGCAAGTTGTTTTGATCCCTTATAAACTACCTCCATGGATGTGTATGAAGCAATCATTGTTTATCATTGCAATGATTATTCCTGGAAAAACAATGTCTGGAAATGATATTTATGTACACTTCCAGCCTTTGATTGAAGAATTGCAGGAGTTATGGAGTAACAGTGTTGAGACATTTGATGTTTCTTCTAAAACAATCTTCAAAATTCATGCTTCTTTACTGTGGACCATTAGTGTCTTCCCTGGGCATGGGAATTTATTTGGTTGGAACACTTATACGGGTTTGGCTTGTCCCGTTTGTAACTTTGATTTTGAGCCTGAACGACCACCTCACAGTAGAAAATTGTGATTCTTATTCCATCGAACATTTCTCGATGCGTCTCATAGATTTCTGCTGAACAAATCAAAATTTAATGGTTTCATTGATCGTAGACCACCTCCAAAGTTGTTAACCGGTTCAGAAATATTGACACAACTTGAAAATGTTCAAAG
The DNA here is from genome assembly GCA_963277665.1 of Viscum album. NCBI lineage: Eukaryota > Viridiplantae > Streptophyta > Magnoliopsida > Santalales > Viscaceae > Viscum > Viscum album. Next base: position 70,615,403 of record OY728128.1, read on the forward strand.
AGAATTTGGGAAGGTTAATCATTTAAATGATAGTGGAAAACGGGTTCGAAGTGCATCGTCAAGTGAAATCAGAACGCAACAATGGAAGAAAAAAAGTATATTCTTCAAACTTTCATATTGGGAATTTAATTTGTTGCGCTACAATATTGATGTGATGCATATTGAGAAGAATTTCGGTGATAATTTGATTTTCACTTTACATAATGAGCATGGAATGTCGAAGGATCGTCTTAATGCTAGCAAAGACTTACAAGTAATGAACATAAAACGCGATCTATGACGAGATGAGAATGAAAAGTATGCTCCAGCCATTTTCGCAATGAAAAAAAGGGATAAAGATACGTTCCTTCGAATTTTAAAGAATATGAAGGTATCTGATGGGTATTCGAGTAACATCTCGAGGTGTGTTGACTTGATGAATCGTATGTTACATGGATTGAAAAGTCACGATTCACATATTTTGTTACAGCAGTTACTACCATTGGCATTGCGTACATTATTACCTGAAAAAGTTACTGCTATTTTACTGCAATTGTGCACATTTTTTAGGCAATTATGTGAGAAAATTGTACATCCATTTCAGCTTGACAACCTCCAGGAGAGGTTTGTATTGACTCTTTGTGCAATAGAGATGATCTTTCCTCTATCTTTTTTTACTGTCATGATGCATTTAACTGTGAATTTGGTTGAAGAAGCTAAATTAGGAGGCCCTGTTCATTATCGATGGATGTATCCAATTGAGATTTATTTTATTTATAATTTTTCCAGTTATGTAAACAATTTTTGACATTTAAATAAATGCATAATATTATTATTTTATTTCATAGATATCTTGGGCAATTGAAATCATACGTGAGAAATAAAGCTCAACCATAAGGCTCTATTGCTGAAGGCTATTTGGCCGAGGAATGTATTACCTTTTGTTCCATGTATTTAGATGATATTGAGACAATATTTAATCGAGTTGGACGTGTTTATGACACATCAAATCAATCTCAAATGCATCATAAATCAAAAATATTTCCTGCTATTGGCCGATCAGTTGGGAGGACCTCAAATGTGACACTGACAGAATTGGAATTATTACAGGCACATAGATATGTGCTGCTGAATAGTGAAATTGCAGATCCATTTATTGAAGAGTTGATGATACAAACAAAGAGAGGAATGAGAGGCCAAACATGAAATGAGAAAGATATAACAAAAGATGTGAATAAAGAGCTTGTATAATGGTTTGCACGATGTGTAAGTTCATAAATATTGTAATAAATATGAATATTAGATTGACACATACAATTTGTAAATATATTAAATTATATTTCTTTTTTCAGATCATGAATACTGATACTCGAGCAGACTTTTCAGAAGATTTGAAATTTCTTGCTAGAGGTCCTATAAAGAAATTTAGAAAGTTCGATGATTATAATGTGAATGGCTTTAGATTTTGTATAGCCAATCAAGAAGTGGGTTTGAAAACACAGAATAGTGGTATATTTACATTTGCTGAAGTGGGATACTATGGAAAGTTGCATGATATTATTGAATTAAACTACCATGGACATTTTTCTATTTTTTTATTCAAATGCAAATGGGTTGATATTATCAGAAGTGTTAAAAGAGATTCATTGCAATTTACTTATTTGAACTTCTCTCGCTTGATGGATGTTCGTGATCGTCAGATGCATGATCCATATATCGTAGAATCTCAAGAAAGAAAAGGTATATTATTTGAATGATGTTCTGGATGAAGGGTGGAGTGTAGTTACTCACATAATACAAATAGATTTGTATGATATGGGAGATGAAGTTGAAGATTTGACCTCTGGAATTTAATTTCATCAACAACAGGAAGCATAATTATTTGTCCATCATTATATTGAAAATATTAGTCTTTCAAGGATGAATGAAGTGGATGAAGCAATGATGCAGGAAACCTACATGATTGAAGGGGAAAATGATTTTATGTACAATTACTCATTCACGAAGCAACCACTTGTTTCATTTCTGCATTCATTCATTATCATTTTTATATATATTTTCTTTGTTAGTACTGGTCATCTATTTTCATTTTTAATTTTTTTTCTACATAATTTTTTTGAAATATATATTATGAACATAATTATATTTGATTAAATGAAATGAATGCCAAGGAGGAAGCGGTATACTATTTCTTCTAGTTCTACGACGGATGAAGATCCATCTGGGTCACTCCCCACGACATCTGAGGCACCATCTGCCTACACCCCGGCACCATCTCCCCCTGCACCATTACTCACACCATCAGAAGGCATCCCATTAAAGGCTAAGTCGTCGACTCCTGCTACAGGTGCCTCATCAGTTGGGCGGCTACAGACCCCTTCCAGTTCATCTCGGACATACTAGAGGGTCACATTCATAGGTATAAATTTTAATTGAATAAATTTGTTGCATTTTGTTTATACTAATTATTAGCTCATTGAAGATGACAAAAATGAAACCATGGAGAAAAAAATTAAAAAGATCAGATGTTTGGAACTTGAATGGTGAAAAGATAGTCGTACCATTTGATTCTTATGGGGTCTCTACGGATGATGTCGCGGGGTTACTTGGCCAGATTATAGGTCATTTGGCTGCGGAGGTCATTTCCCTTCCCATGTCATATGATGATTGGAGACATATGCCTCCAAACTAGAAAAATGAATTTTTCGATTCTCAAATAAAGGTAATTTTATTACATTATGGTTTAATTGAATGCCATGTTACTAATATGTTCAAAATGAATTTCTGTATACAGATGTTTTTCCACTTAACAGTTGCTGATGTGATAGCACTGAAGTGGACATTGAAAAATCTTGGTAAAAAATGGAATGATTTCAAATTGACATTGTGGTGTGATGTCAAGGATACTTCGTTGACCTTGGAACAATTGTATGACAAGAAACCCAGTGGGGTACCGAAAGAGCAGTGAAAAGTTTTTGTTGATAGGCATCATGATGAGAAGCAGATGGTATTGAAATATATATTATTATGTTATCCTCATTTTACATTAATAAATGTATATGAAGAAGAGATTAAATTGGATACATTACTGTTAAATTGCATTTTATTTTCTTCAAGATCTCTCATGATAGAATGCATCAAACAGGGCAAAGCAAGTCATCCCTCACACGGCGGGCTCAAAAAGCTTTTCTAGAAGCCTAATTTCATTGGTAATATTTTAAATATTTTAAATATTTATAATACAAAATTATCTAATTAATATATTGAATTTTTTATTTATCTTTTCTTAATGCAGTCATAGAATTTAGGGCACGAAGCCTCTCGGACTAAACTATGGTTGGATGTTCACAAGAAAATCAGATGTCTCTTTTGTTAATGAGCCTACCAAAGAAGTTGGGGTATGAAGTCAAATTTTTATTATAATAACTTATTATCAGTTTTAATGTGTTAATATGTATTGATATTTGATTTATAGGTAAAAGTTAAAGAACTATGGGATGCCAATCCTGGGAAGTCCTACTCAGTCTCCCAGGATGACCCGGTTGCTCATGTCCTTGGGAAGAAGCATCCTGGTAGAGTGCACGGGATGGGTGTGGGACCCGTACCATCTGAGGTCTTTAGCAGGACATTAGGGATTCTAGCCGCATTTACTCCTGGTTATAGTGAGCCTATACTTGAAGATGCTCAGAGGGAGATTTCTTCTCTACGTACCACAGTTCAAGACCAAGGGGCTCAGATATCCGCTATGCAGAAAGCGTTGACTGATTTATATCAGCAGATGAGCAGATATTCCCCCAGTGGTAGTGCATCGAGTGGTGGTGACCAGGTAAATCACAAAAAATAAAAATCATTCAGTTTAAAAACTTTTATTGGTTTTAAGTTTAGTTATTAATATGAAAAAATATTTAATTTTCAATATAATTTTCTTACAGGTGGAAGCAGGAGATGGAGGTGGAGAGGGTGACGGTGCATCATCAGACCATGAGTAGTATTGATGATGTGTTGAACAAATATGGGAAAAGTTGGTTTGTATATATAACATGTGTGGTGTATGGACCCTTTAAAAAACCATTGGTCTTGGAGGATCATCAGTGGATATCCTTGAATGATCACAATAACCTCAGGTGGTAAAGAGAATGATGTGTATGTTTTATTGGTTAGATGATCTATGGTAATAGGCTCTTTGATGTTTTTTTTGTAAATTCAGCATTGGGAATTAGACTTATTATGGTGTTGCATGTCCAAAAAGCCATGTTGAATGGATATCACTAGATCAAGATGGTTTTCTGAGGTGATTTTCTTGATCATTAATAGTTTTTATGATGCACGTAACAACATCACATGAAAACCAATGCAACTCCCTTCCCATTAAGCTTCCCTCTTTTCTAACTTTTATTTTATGAACATATTGGGAGATTGTTAGATGAATTTTCATATAATAAAAAATAATAATCAGAGGGGTGTTACATGATTAATTGGGCTATTTTATGGGGCTTCACATGATCAGGAATAGATCACATGAATTTCATAACCCCTTTGCATGATGTTCCTAGGGTCATGTGATCATGAGCCTCATTGAAGTTCACATGGTCCTTGTGACCTAAGTGATTAATCTATATATATACATGCTATAATTTTCTTTCATTTAGGTATATATTAATACCTATGATTTGGGTATTTCTTTGTTCCTAAAATATACAATGCTCATTTGCCTAGAGTTAGAGAATTCCCCCCCACTAAAGTGATGTTCGAAGGAACAAGGAATCAGTTATGAGGTAGGAAATGATTTCATGAGTCTCTTATGCTTTCTATGGTTGGAATTAAAAACATCTATTGGTCTTATATAATTCCATTCATATTCCTTAAGGTTCCCTATAAATAGGGGTGAGAGGCTGGTCATTTGACCGGTGACATGAAGCTCTATAGCTCTCAAAACCTCCTCTCTCGTGCGATTGTTTTCCAAGAAAACTTTGCATGACCTCATCACAAGAACCATACAAGATACCTAATCATGTGATCATGTCACTTGACCTCTTCGTGTGATCACCTTGTCTAAATATCTCACATAATCAATCCATGAACTAATCAATGGTAATTTATTTGAACATTGATGCACACCCTTGGCCATTAGTCTATCTTATGTGATTCGGTTGTCTCTTGAGGATTTTAACATGATCTACTAATATTTATGTGATTCATGTGACCTTCACATGGTAACATGATTATATATATTAAGAAAAATCATGTGATCAAAATATGTTTTATGGGTTATGTGATTTTTGTGACCTACAATGGATCATGTGGTCCACGTAATGTTTTCCATGTTATGTACTTATTTCGTTTGATTAGCACAACTGATTCTCTCTTAATGGTTACATATCTTCTAATATATTATCTATTATCTTTAAATATGTCCTCTATTTCTCAAATGTCTTCTTATGTGGTAGACAGGAGGGACCTTATTTCCTGGAACCATAATGTCAATCTTCGATACAAAGTATTTTATAACAGTGATGTTTTAAAGGTTCTTATTCTGACTGAACATCAACCCATTTAATCCTCGTTCCTCCTCCTTATAGGAAAAACAACTAGTAGTGATCCCTACCCTCTCTTATTAGGCAGATTTTTATCCATACACTTTAATCATTTATGGAATGAAATATTTTCAATTTTGATCATCTCTAAATTATAAGTATAAATCCATGTGACCCCCAATCTCTTGTTTCATTTGATGTTATATTGTGTTTCATTCTAAATCCATAATTTTATGTATTTTGTATGCTTTAGGTATTCTTATAAAATTGGATCAACTTTTTCATCAACATTAAATGAAAGGGTGTTTATGAATATTGAGTACGTGGTGCATAAATTTTCTCCTTATTATATATATGTTGTATGTGTTGTTTGATGCAAAAGTGTAGAAGGGAATGTAACAATGGATCAGGATGGAACAAAATTAGATTTCCTCATATATGAGATTCAGTAAAGGTTTGTTAGGGTTGTGTAAGGTCCTCTAGTTTATAATTATTAATCATGTACATACATGAATTAAATTGAAATTGGCGGTAGAACTTAGAATGATAACCAAGAGGGGTATGTATTAATACGAAATGATAATATCATAAAAGTTTTTTAAATAAATTCCTCAATGATGGTGAATTATATACAACATAATTGATACTGGAGATCTTATCCAAGTAAGAGTAACTTGAGTAAAATGATGTCTATTTTTGGTTGGGTGTAATTAAATTCTTTTTATTACTGGGTGCTTTAGTTGGGTTTCATTCCAATGATGTTTCTATATTGTTAATTAGGTTTGGAATAATGCTTACCATTTATTTGTCATGCTATATAGGTTAGATATTTTGAACCATGTTGAACACTTTATAATAAGTTGTATAAGATGCCAACTATCAATCTTATTGGTATATGGGTTGGGTGTGATTCCAACCAAATTTTTTTAAATATGTAGAATATACAAGATTGTGACAATTCATCTTGGTTTTTACATAGATTGGGAATAATTCCGAATATTCCTATGACTTCTTATATGGGTTGGGTGGAATTTAAACTAGTGTTCTTGTTAGTTACATAGGTTGAATGTAATTCCAACTATGTTTATTATTTATTATATGGGTTGGGTGTGATGTTAACCATTGTTATCTTCATGTATATTTGTTGGGTGTAACACCAAACATTCTCTTCTTTGATAGTTGTGTTGGGTGAGATTAAAACCATGATTGTTTTTAGTACTTGTATTGGTAGTGATGTTAACCATGTTGGGTGTAACACCAAACCTTCTCTTCTTTGATAGTTGTGCATGCTATTCAACATTATGAAGAGACATATATTTTTTAGTTTATCATGTACCATAAACCATAATTCCATAGTGATTTGATAAGTTGATGGTTTCTAGGAACCAAAACTATTTATTTATCCCATGGTGAGGTAGAAATTGGCCTATGAAATATTTTTAAGCTTGGGGGAATAATTCTATTAGTGGAAACATATGATGAATTCCTTCCTGTTGAGACAGTTTGGCATGATAAATGGTTTCTTGTTTGGTTTGTTTTTCAGGGCAGTGGTGCAGTATAAGCAGAAATGCTATTTTTTTCAGGTTAGCATTTCGTGGCCGTTTTATCTGCTGCTAATGTTTTACCACTAATACATATAGAGGCGGTTTAAACCGCCTCTAAATTTAATCGGAAATACACTTAGCGACGGTTAAAACTGCCGAGAAATCACGCTGGAATTAGCGGCGGTTAAGCAGGCGCATGACACGCCTGAATTTTGCGGTGATTATAGCTGCCGCTAATTAAATAGCCCGTAAAACCTCCGCTAAATTTACCAAAAACTTCCGTGATATGAGGTACTACGACGCTTTTCTTTGACCACAGAGAAGTGCATAAAACCTCCGCTAATAGATTGCAACGCCCAGTTTAGCGGCATTTTCTGTAATCTGCCACCAAACCATATAGCGGCGGTTTAAACCGTCGCTATATTAAAAAAAACCCCACCGCTAATAGGCGGTTTTCTTGTAGTGACTCTATATAAATTATTCCTATAAATTGTTTAATAACCCATAGATATTTATTCAAAATCATTATTGGGGTTATATAACTCATGGGGTTTTAAGTGATGTTATTCATTTGAAATTAGCTGATAAATCTACACGAGGACACATAAAATCCTCTTAAAATAATTTCTATATATAAAAAATCAATATTTCAATAATATAGGGACAAAACATTATCATAAACTCATAATAGCTTTAGTTCCTGACAATAATCATCAAATTCCATAGAAGTAATAAATTTAACAATTTTTTTAGTATTCTTAGTTAATGGGATAAAAAACCTACAAATGTTTTCGATAAAACATCAGTAGAAAACTACTATTCTATAAAAAACAATCATCAATATGATAGTTGTATGTCTTTTACATTCATAAACAGCTTTTAACTTTAAATTTTCACAAGTTTTTCAATATTGTTAAACGACATGACCAACTAAGGAAATATTTTTCAAAACCAAAATAAATATTAATATATAAATTTAATAGTTTATTTTATCAATTTTTTTTTAAAAAAATTGATTCCTTTCATGTTCCTACTAAATTTTATAATACTACAACAAAGTAATCAATATACACAATAATAGTTTTATCATTTAACTCATTAAATAATCTATTCATAAGGTCCATGAGTATATCTAGTGATTTTGAAACCCCAAATAGAAAAACTAAAAGCTCATAAATAGAATATATTGACGGAAGTCCCTAAGTTGTAATTTTATCCTCCTTCACCTTTAGATGATAGAACCTAAAACATATATCAATCTTTAAAAAAAATCGAGCACCCAAGATCTAATGAAATAATTCATTGATATGGGGAAAAGTATACTTATTCTTAATAATGTTATTATTTAAGACTATATAACTAATGAAGAGTATCATTTAACCAAGATTATCTAAAAATGGTCACCACATAGTTATCTTCATGTACATATAATACCATCCTCTAAAAACTCTTTCAATTTTTTATTTGATTCTGAATGTCCCAGATCATTCATTTGACAAGGGGTGTCATAAATAGACATAGAATCATGAACTAATAAAAGAGTAAACATATCCTAATGATCGGGAATAACACAAGGAAAATAATTTTGACATAGATCCTTGTATTTATTAATTACTATAACCTTTCTTTGTTGAACTATTTTTTTCTTTTCCACTATATAATTATGTTGACATTGACATCCATATCTAGTAAATTTTTCATATTTTATGTATGTTTCCAATGGAATTAAATCAAATAATAAGACATTACAACATCTATATTATATGTCATCAAGATTAAATGAAGTTAAATCCATACAATAAATGATATCATACTCTATTATGGGAAGATAAATAATATTTATAGAAAATTCCATACAACTAAAAAAAATGGATATTCCTATAAATCATTGTTACTCTAATAATTCCACCCCAAGGTTTTCCGAAAATATCAGTATTCCATTCATGTGGTTTAAAAAAATTTACATGCGTAGTAATTATAAATTTATGATTGTAAAGATACCAATCCAAATAAGGTATTTTAATAATTTGAATTAACTTGTTCAGTACCTATCAATAATTCATTTGACAGTGAAACATCAACTGTAGAAATATCAATGGATCTTGTTGTGCCTTTCTCTTATTGATCTTGATGATTTCTGATCTGTAAAACTAACATTAGAAACAAGTTATCATAATTACCAAATTTTTTATATCTAATGAACCCCAATATTTTATATCTATTAGTTTCCCATTTAATTGAATTATCATTACTATTTAACATATAGTCATAATCCTGGTGGAGAAACTAACCACTACAGGAAGACATTTTATATCATGTGAAACATTATTTAATATTCAAGTTTTTACACTTTTCTCATTTTTGGGAAAACCCATAGAAAATATAACTGATTAATTCTACTTTTCCATACACTTTGACCTTTTCTATCAATTTTCATCTCATGGTAATAATGTGGTATCCCACTCCATCTCAGTTTTTTCAGTTTAATGAAAAACTTTTTAATAAATTTTAATTTCTCATGTGGCTAAATCACTAAATAGGAAAAATTTATTCCTTGAGTAAACACTATTAGTTTATCAAATAAAATCTAGTCCAATCTTGGAAATTTATGTGATATTTTCATCATATTATTTAATAGATCCTCTAATATTTTTCTTCTATTCTAAACATTGATCCACCAATCATATCCGAAGAAAATTATGGAAATATTTGTCATGAAAAATATTATTTAATGAGTCCCATTCAATGTTACAACTATCGTATTTATATACGATATTATTATACAAATCACTCAATTGATTTTCTTTCCCTTCAAAATGAAAAATGGAAAGATGGATATTTTTCATTCTAAACACTCCATGATATCAAATATCATCTCTAGTAGAATGATAATTTATTTATCTACCATAGGTTATAATTATCTTTAGGAAAATGTGGTATGTTTCCAAATAAAATGAACCACTTTCTTAATTCTCATATGTGGACGCCCTGGATGGTTTCAAGAATGGATTCCACCTCTATTTATAGATTGTTTCACCAAATACAAAATAACAAAAAAACATAATTATACTTCCAAGCATTATGAGATGCTGATTTGGAAGGATATTTCCTCCTATGTGCCTTCATACCAAATCATTTGTAATGAACTAAAAATTCTCATTCACTTGAGAGTACAACGAATCATTACATGGTCATAAGAAACATCCCCAAGGTGCCAAAGGCAAGAAATAAAATTCAAAGGGGTTCAATTATATATGGGGGACAATTAAACCTTTATGAAATAAACTAATAAACCAACAAACCATAACCAAATAATTTACTAAATTATGAACGAACAAAAGAAGGATAACTAAATAACATTATGTATCTCAAAACCATATCAATGTATTCAATATTGGAAGACCAAACATGTATCAAAGTACACATCAGATAAACAACTAGGGAATCTGAAGAGACTAGAAGACTCCAAGCTCCACAGGGTCCAAGCTCAGTAATCACCGAACAGCCCATGAATCATGAGGTAGTGCAAAAAATGAGGTAAATGTTACCTTTCCCATAGTCATGGAAAGTAACATCAACCAAAGTAATAAACTATGAAATTAGGTGAAAGAATAAAAGTCTTTATGTTTTCCCAAATAACTTCCCTACTCACTCCACCAGGATAAAAATGTTATCCAGTTTTATATAAAATTGTATATATAAAATTGCTTACCATAACTGTTTATAGCCAAATATAAACTATATCCAAAAACTATTTACAGACAATTGAAAATAAAGTTAAATGAAACTAATTTACAAAAAGTTTTTTTCCCATAAAAAAATAATTAAAGATTAAAACCAATTATTATTATCGTTTGGAATTCCCATTCCATTGTTCACCACACACCGACACATACATACTTCATTTGACAGTTCCATACTCATGAGCGGTATCCCATCCAATTTTCTTGTGTCCCATTGACACATTCCCCCAATCCAGAGTCATGAACACTGTACCCTAATGGTACTCGTAAATTATTAAGGGCCTATTATGAATGAACTCAAACCAACACCATTTGTTCCAAATATTTCCATTAGAAAAATAAACCACTTCAATAAAATTGATCTTTTATTGAAAACCAAAGCACAACCAATTTCAATGAAATGTTTCATTTAAATAAAAAAACCCTTTTACTGAGATAATATCTTCGCATTTAAGTGCCAAAAATCCTGAAAAATGTCCACTTTTTGAAATCTATTATTTAAAACCTAGAACTATTGCACTCATTCAAAATCACCAATTTTCCAGATTCCACAACCGTCACACAAGAATGTTTCCAACATGTGTTAAAAATCAAATAGCAAAAAATTCAAAATAATAAATTCAATTTTAATGAAATACAATCATATTTACTTATAGGAGTCGAGAGTGAATCCTCATGCCTTAAAGGTTTTGAAGAAAACCACAACGAATAAAAAATGCACAAGAAAACCAGGTTGATTCTCCCAAAAACCTACCTCAGATCTCTTTTCCAAGAATGATCAAGGCAAAAACACAAAATATTTGTAATCCACCTACTTATTTCTACCCATAACTAATGTAGATCTATGAAACCAAGATATTGGTATATATAGATCTAAGTAGATATAAGAATCCAATCAATAATGAAGAAGAACGATCACACACATTAAGAATTTGGCTTCTATTCACCCACAGAGCCTTTGAATCGAATATAATGTGCTATAATGAGTTTCTACTACCTTAAATGGAGAGTAATATTGATTTAGGATTGTTTAGGGGAAAAAATGGGAGTTGTGAAAAAAATTAGTGCGACCCTATTTTTAAATATCTCATTTTGACTCTACGCACATTTTGACCACACAGTTAGGCAATTCGTGAGCTAAATGTGCAGTAGCCACTTCCCACACAACCTCCCCTTTCATGTTATCCCATAATTTGCTCCAATAATTATAAAGCTACTACCTCAAGAGGACCCACGTGCACGGTTTGACCACATGGTTAGGAAAACTGTGTGTCGCCCGCGTGACATCCATTTAGCCCCAAACACACTTACAAAGTTCTCCCAACTCACTCATTCATCACCATTAAACATTATTTACAAAAAAATAATAAATTAATGGTTAGATACTTGAAATCGAGGGCAATACATTCTCCCCAACATTGGTCATTATGTACAATGAATGTAGAAAAACCTCACCGATCTAAAAGTGTTTTAGATGTTTCTATTTCATCTCCTTCTCGAATTTCATTATATCTTCCTCAATCAAACCATGATGCCATAAAACTCATACCACGCTGAATCTTTTTTCACCCAAGAAATTCTATTGACTATTGAATATTTTTACCGGGATATTAATTAACGAAGCATCGGGCTCTAAGGTGATATTATCCCATCTGATCATACAGTCTAGATCAAGCTGATACTTTTTCAACAGAGATACATGGGACATGTTGTGCACAAAATTTAATAGTGGTGGTAATGACAACTGATATTCCACCTATCTAACCCATTCTAGTATCTCAAAAGCTCAAATGTATATAGGTGATAACATTCCATTCTTCCCAAAATGTTGATGTCCAAGTATTTGAGATATCATTAAGAACATTTGATCACTGACGTCAAATAGAAATGACCTTCATTGATTATCTAAATAATATTTATGATGTATATGAGCCATATCCATCCAATTTTGGATCAACTGAATCATTTCTACTGTTTATTGGACAAGTCTTGACCAAACTAGAGATATCTAACCTATTTCCACCCAACACAGTGGAGAACAACATGGATAATACTAAAATGCTTCAAACAGATCCATATTTATCGAGGCCTAATTGGTGATATTGTATAACAACTCCACCAGGGGTACATGATCTTACCTTGAGCCACTAAAATCAATTACAGAATCTCTCAATATGTATTCCAACATTTTTATCATCCACTCAGATTTCCCATCCGTTTGAGGATGATACGCTATGCTCGTATTTAACTGAGTTCCAATGGATTTATCCATGGATTTTGAAAAACAATATGTGAACATATTATCTCGATCTGATACTATTTAAAATGGTACACCATTACACATTACCACTTCTTAGATATTGATTTTCAATATAACCTCTACCATATGAGTTTCATTAATAGGGATGAAATGGGACGACATAATAAGACAATCCATTATCACGCATATGGAATCATGTTTACAAACCGTTCATGGAGGAACAATAACAAAATCCATCATTTTCTACCTTCATTTATACATTATGATAGGTAAATACTACAATATACACACTAGTCTCAGATGCTCGGCATAACGTGCTGAGAAGTTAAACACTCAGTGACAAACTCGACCAACATCCTTTTCATGCCTCTCCACCAAAACGGTACCATAAACGCCTTGTACATAATTTGTTTTCTCTGATGTATATCTCATATCTAATGGTGGTAATCATGTAGAAGTTATTCTTGACTAGTCATAAGTAAAAGCATATTTTCTCTAAAACATGAAACTGAACTTCCATAATGGTTCCTTCTATATATGGTCTCCCCACTATTGAGTTTTGAACTCAACACTAGAAATTATGCATCAAATGTTTGTGTTTATTTGACCATATTTACCAAATAATGAATTAGCATAGTTGAAAAGAAAATAACAAAATCACCTCGGTCATCACATTCCACTTGCATGTGTTCCAGGACTGACATCAACTATCATTCATCTGTAGCTTATTTTTACCATAGAGAATATGAATTTATACTCAATTCGTAAGCCAATGAAATACCTTTTCCGAGAGTATAAATCAATTCTATGTCAAAAATATGGATATAGTCAATCCATCTTTTTTTCCTCAAATTCAAATCTAACCGTTAAAAAACATTCTTCAAGATTATGTGGTTCCTGAACATATTAAACTTATCACTAAAGCGCTCCATGTGTTTCAAAGCATGTACAATGGTAGATAACTCCAAATCGTGTGTTGGGTAATTCTTCTCATGAACTCTCAGCTACCTTGAACCATATTCCATGACAAGGTATCCTTGGATTAGAACACAACCCAACACTAATTCTGAAGCATCACAGTACACAACATACCCAGATCCTGATTCTCAAAATATCAGAATAGGTGTCGATGTAAGACAAAAATTAATTTCCATGAAGGATTTATGGCATTCCTCTATCCAATGGAATGGAGATTTATTAGATTTCAGTCTTGTAATTGGAGAATGTAGTCCTGAAAAATCACACACAAAGCGTCAGTAGTAAGAACCTAGACCAAGAAAACATCATATATCGAAGAAATTCATTGTTGGTTTCCACAAGATAACAGCTACAATATTTTTTGGATTAATAAAAATGAATTTCGAAAAAATTACATGGCCATTAAAATGTACTTATTTTATCAAAAAAACATGCTATGATAATTTGGAAAACAAATAGTGATCTCTCAATATTTGAAACACTATTTTTAGGTGCTTCTCAAATATAATCTCGAGTCCTTTAATAAACCAATATATCTAATACAAACACCACAAAAATAAAATCCAGATATCATTGAAACATCTGATTAACCAAATACATGATGATAGTTTGTTAATTCGTTAGACCAAAAGGCATTACTACATATTCGTAGTTTCTGGATCTATACCGGAAAGCTGTCTTTAGAATATCATCCTTCCAAACTTTAATTGGTTATATCATGATCACAAACCAGTTTTAGAAAACCACAAAGATCACCCTAATTGTTCAAATAGATCATCAAATCATGGAAGTGGATACCATTTCGTTATGTTAACTTGGTAAATCTTATGAAAATAAACACACATCTGAAGTGTTCTATATTATTTCTTCAAGAACAATACTGGTGCTACCTATGAAGATGTACTTGAAAAAATGAATCCTTTTCTATCTTGATCCTCCAATAATTACATCAATTCCCATAACACTATTTGTGCAATCCCATAAGATAGAAGAAAAATTAGACTGGTCCCTGGAAGGAGATCAATCTTAAACACCACTTCCTATAGTGTTGGTAACCCTGAGAAGTTATCAGGAAATACATCTAGACATTGATCCACAATATCAATTACACTACTTCTCTTGATCTCCTCCATTGATTCCAAAGTCCACACCAGAAACTAGTAGGATATCATTCTGATCATTGGTGAAAACAAGTTGTTTTCACCATTCATTACCATCCTATCTCCTCTAATGATATGTTTGATGCCTTCATAAGCTATGAAACTAACTTTTTTCTTATAATAGTCGATGTGATCCTTGAACATTGTCATCCAATCCATACCTAGGATTACATCATAGATATGCATGTCTAATATCGAGAGGCCTCATTTCAACTCACCTCCTTCAATAGGTATATCACAAGCTCTACACATAAAGGATTGACATTCTCTGTCCCTGGGAGGAGTTTGTAGTTTTAAAACCAAAGTCATCATTTCTCACTATAAACATATAAAATAAATAGTTAAAGAAGTAATGAAATAATGTGATGCACTAGTATCAATGATCCCATTAACATGGTATAATTCAAAAAAAATTCACCTCGCACCGTAGATGGTCCGTCCAAATCATGGAAAATCATCTTCTCAACTTCATACAATTTCTTCATCACTGCACTATTCTCCTTGTCACCATGATGAGATTTACCGTTTTGAGGAGTCATGGAACTTCAAGAATCACTATCGCTAGCACTTCTCTGCTGACGACACTGATTATGATGTTCTTAGCCATTTGATGCATACAACGATTGCAACACCTGAGAAGTGTCTCAATCACCTGACCTTGGGGAATTGAGACAATAGCGCTAATGATGCCCCATATTCATGCAGTTATGACATGTTCTAGGTTGTTCCATATACTATTCCCTTAGGTGGTCAAGTGAACCTCATTGAAAACAACCTAGTTTTCTCTTAGGTCATGGAAAATGTTTTACTGATCTAGTTGTATGATTCTAATTTCCACTTCCACCTTAGAAATATGTGACTCTTTTCTTCTTTTTCGCACCATTTGAGTTCCCACCATTACCTATAGGTATCATCATACTTTCTCCCAAACATCTCAAAATGTCATGTTCAACATAAGTTGATTTTTTCACCATTTCTTTATTATCCATAATACATAGCACCACAATCTTCGATAGAGTCTCTTAAATTATCCCCGATTCGAAGATGCATTCCTTTAAGGATGCACTATCCAAATATTCTATATCAATGAACACCAAATTAAGGAGTTTAGCTAAATTCTTTATGAAATAGAGACTCTCATGTTTCAGGAAGAAAATGTCCATATTTTTATGCATCTTGAACATATGAAGATAGAATTGTTTGATGAATAATTCCTCAATATCCTCCCAAGTATGGCCTTCAACCAATTTATCGGGTTTTTCTAAATTCCACCACTCACATGAAAGATCCTCGAGCATATACGTATCATGCTTGACCTTTAGCTCCACCGATGTGATAATGAACTCAAAAATATGATTCATCCTACTGAGGTACACCTCTTCCTTCTCCAGTTTAGCATCACCCTAGAAGTTATGTGGATTATGCTTCATGAACTGGACGGTATGATCCACATGAAATGGATCATTATACTAATTACCTATATCCATATCTTAAAAATATTAGAATGTTCTTTTAACAAGATCTTGGTTAACTTGTGGTTCAGGTACAACCACATTCTCCACATCTACCTTGGTTGGTTCTTACAACCCCTACTAGGTTCTATTTCTTGAAAAAACTACTAACTCCATCAATCAATCTCTCTAGAAATTGACAGATTATCATTTAAAATTCAATCACATCAACTATTACAACACTGTTTTCCAAAAAAACCTTTTATATATTCAAAAAATTGTGGAAACATTCTTTCTTTCTTCTGAAAACCAAAACATTTTTAAATTACAATAAATAGATACTTTTGAATGTTATTTCATTTGAAAACAAATTATAAATTTTTAAAAAATTAACACCTTTTCACAAAATCATAAATCATAACTCCAAATGAAATATTCAATCCTAGAGGGAATTCATTCCTCTATAATTCATTGCATGCACATCTCATTGGCCAAACCCATGACAATGAGTTTTCAAAATCCTAGTAGTGTTTCTAAAAACTTATGTACCCAACTGCCTGGTAACATGATGTTCAACATAAAATAGGCTACATATGCCCTTTTATGATATAAATTTCATGTTCTAATAATCCCACTACTATATAAGATTCCAACCCAAGGAATAAATGAAAAATATATCCAATTTAAAATAACAAGAACATAAATAACTACTTTTTATACAAGATCGAACATGTTGATAACATTTTTACAACAAAGGAAGGACCAGACTGACACTATTTGTAATGATATGCAAATTCTCATTGGATTGAGAGTTTAATGAGTCATTACATGGCCTTAATTGACATAACCATGATTCTAAAGGATAGAAATAAATGCCTAAGGGTTTCAATTACATGTTCTGAATGATTTACCAATTAAAAAAATAAACAAATAAACCAATAAAACATTACCAAATATACTAATTGATGCATGAATAAATGAAGGACAACTAAAGAACATCATGTATCTTAAAAACATATAAATGTGTGAAATAGAAAAAGACCAAACAAGTATCAATGTAAATTGTGGATAAGAAACTAAACACTCTAAAGAGACCAAAAGACTCCATGATTAACAATATACAAGCTCCATAATCACCGAACAACCCAAATATCATGAGGTAGTGCTAAAAACATGGAAAACGTTTCATTTTCCCTTATCTCGAAAAATAATATCTGCAAAAGCACCAACGTGACAATCCAAGGGAAAGTATAAATATAAGTAGTTTTCACCAATGACTTCCCTACTCATGCCACTATAATATAAATCTTATCCACTTTTATATAAAAAAATTAATATAAAACTGTTTACCAAAATAGTTTATGATCAGATATAAACAACTTCCAAAAACTAGTTACAAACAAGTGAAAACAAAACTAAAGTAATACAATTTAAAGAAGGTTATTTTCCAATTAAAATAACTAATCAATTATTAAAAAAAGTATTATTATCATTTGGCATATCCATTATATTTTTCACCACAAACCCACACATGCATGCCTTTTTGGACAGTTCAATACTCATGAGTGGTCTCTCGTCCAATTACCATGGGTCCTAATGATGTAAACCCGCGATCCTGGGTCATTCACCCCATGCCCTAATGGTACTAATCTGTTAGAAAGGGCCCATTATGCATGAAATCACAATAAAATAATTTATGAAAAATATTTTCATTACCAAAATAAACAATTTTAATAAAATTGATATTTTATTGAAAACCAAATCGCAACCAATTTCAAAGAAACATTTAATTTCAATAAAATGTTCCCTGTTATTGAAAACATATAATCCCATTAATGTTCCAACAATATAGAAAAAATAATGTTTTTAATATCTATATATTTAAACCAAGAACCAGTGCACTTATTCAAAATCCCCAATTTTCAAAATTTCCCAACGGTCACACAAGATGTTTTCCAACTACTGTTCTACAAAAAAATCACAATAAATTAAACACAACACACTCAATTTGAGTACATTCCAATCATTTATAATATTATTATTAGAGATTGAATCATCATACCTCAATTTTTTTGAAGAAAACCACAATGAATGAAAAATGCACAAGAAAACTGGGTTGATTCAACCAAAACCGACCTTATATATCTTATCCATGAAAGGTCAAGTCCATAACTCATGATTTGTTTCTTCCAAAACTCTATATCAACAAATAATATGCATATATTTGAGAAAACTATATAATAGTAGACGTAAATCTAGGTTTATCTATGAAACCAATCATGATTTTAGAAAAGCAATAAAAAACCTCAAGATTTCGGCTTTGATTCGCTAAGGGAAGCCATCTGATCGAATCCAAAATTCATGGAAGAGGTTATCCTACATTAAATGTAGTGAAATATAAAATTAAGGATTTTTAGGTGCAAAAATGAAGGATTTATGGAAAAATTGAATGGGATCCGATTTTTAATGATCTCATTTTGACTCAGTGCACGGTTTGACCGCACGGTTAGGAAAACCGTGCGCTAACCGTGTGGTAGCCACTGCCTTAACAACATACCCTTAAATATACTCACAAACTATTCCCCTACTATACTAAATCTACTAGCTCAAGAGGACCTATGGACATGGTTTGGATGCAAGGCTTGGAAAACTATGCACTGCCCATGTTCTTTTCATTTATCCCCAAACACACTTCCAATGTTCTCCCAACTCTCTCATCCATCACCCAATAACTTTATATCCATAGGAAAAATCAACTAAGGGTCACATACAAAAAATTAGTGGTACTATAACATAGATTTATCTTTTATAGGGAGCCATAATGAAAATTTATTGGATAAGAAAACATAGTTTCAAATATTCAAATTATATATCATTTCAACCAAATCATTAATTAAAATGTTTCAATTGAGTGAAATAAACATTATAATAACCTTCTAGTATTATATAGACCATTATTTTGATACCAACTATATGAGATCATCCATAATATTTATTAATATTTAGTTTTTTTTCATCAAATTATTCTCTATATTTGATAAACATAAGTCTTATAGTTATAGGTAATAATATTATAGCTCATATATAACAAAAAACATTATAATTTAGATCAATATCTATTTTTTACATGATATAATTAATATTATATAAATCATGATTACTTTTCCTGAAATTTATTGACAATTGTACATTTGACATCTTACTCCCCATTTCTCTTCTTTATATACTGTAAGTAAAATTTAAAATGCAGTTTGAGCATAATCATTCCCAGTAATTTTCTTTAAAAACATAAAAAATTGTCTAGTTAATAAATGAAAAACTCTGAATTTTTTAAATTTATCTAAATCTTATTTGAGAAAATGAAATAAATCATTTCACAATAAAAACACAAATTCTATTTTCGTAATAAAAATCATTAAATCCCAATATAATAAAATCAAAAACATTTTTAGAAATATAGATCATCATATTAATAACATATTTTAATCATCTATAATAAATAACTGGATCCCGATTTAATACAATGGAAAAATGATCTTTTAAATCCATCCATCACACTTTTTAAAATAATGAACATTAAGCAACTCATTAGACTGATATATGGGAAGAACCACCATATTTTCTAAATTGGTCTCACTTTACAGTATCTGGTCACACATATCGTATATGAAATATTTTTCTCACCTAATAGTATCAGAGAACACCAATTATATAGGATATATTAGACTCACCCATTTCCTATATAATTTTTATTAATTATTTCTTGAATAAAAAAATCTATTCTTTATATTTTTCACCGTAGTTATATTTCAAAAAAAATTAAACTCATATTTAAATGACATTGAGATATCAATTACAAACGTATTTTAAAAACACATTTCTATAAAAAATACCCTTCTAGGTAAATAAAATTATCAACAAAAATATATATAGAAAAATAGAAAAATTACTTTTATGGGATAATATTTGAATGATTTTTAATTAATGAAAACTATAAATAATCATTAGGGTGGCAGGGAAAATGATTTTCAACCTATAAGCTGAAATTGAACATTCCTTTTTTCATTTTTGAATAATGAAAATTAGTCCATATAATGATTCATTTGTTTTCAGAATATAATGATATAAGTAAAAAAAATACACTACAAAAATCTCATGTATATATAATTAAAATATAAATATATTTTTAAAAACATTGAAATAGAAGAAAAATAGTTTTAAAAGGATAACATTAAAAGATGATTTTTCATGAAATATTACATTCCATATGGGAAACATTTATATCATAAGCCCCTTGAAAGGATATTATTAGAAAAACTAAATATCCTTATTGTAGTTAAATTCATTATGTAACATTTAAATTGTTCTATATGTACCCCATGTAAAGTAATATTGTTATTTAACATCATAATATCATAAAAAAATGTAATATGCGATGAAGTCCAATACCAAGTGTTTAACATGTCACCAATCATATTTATCATCATAAATAATAAAATGATTTGTTTTATTTACATAATTAAGAACATTTTTAATACTGATTATTTATTTTATTTCAATTATTACTATTTCATATATGATTACATGATTAATTTAATTTACATTAGATGTTATGATGATATTTGACATATTTGAATAGCATGGCTTTCATAGGCTGACTATGGTTAAAGGGGGCATTATTTTAACATATCTATAATAATAATCCGGATATAACTCGAATTTTGGAAAATTATATATAATTTCATAACTAACCATGAAATAATGTTATAGTAAATGAACTTTGTTACGATCCTAGATACATTAGGCTACACAAATGCATGTGTACTGTATCCATTTTTCTAATATCATTATAGAATGAATGTTTGTAATATTTATTCATTATAGAATTATTTAAATATCATAAAAATATTATTTAATTAAATATAAACTCAAACAAATATATATAGATATATATATTTAAATTCCACAAGATCTCGTTTTGAAAAATCAAATCACATTGTATCATGTAGGTAGTAGTCTACATGTATGAAAGAATGTCACTAACCCTTTTCAATGATTTTAATCATAAGTCTAAAAATAATATATTATCATTAAGTAATGATTAATTGTCATGAATATTCTTATAATTTCACTAATATTCCCTAAAATTATCATTATCACCGTCCAAAAAAATCATTACTATAAACAAATCACATCTCTTTATGATGTGGTAGTCCATCGTACTCCTGATCTAAGTTATCATATCCTCCAAAGAAGATAAATTTTGAAGATATATATGATATCATAATTAAAAATTATTATTTTTAAACAGATATCATAAATATATATATATAATCTGTAATTATAACATGTCATGATATTTTATGACAAAAAATGAACCTCATATGTTCCCCATGTCGTAGTCCAATGTACACATGAATAATGATTATTTTCACAATTTATGTTGTAGGATATGTGTTTTTGTAATTACATTATAGAAATATCATATCATTACATGGTATATATTGGCTTTATTATGAAATCATAATTGAAAAATATTTTTACCATGTGGAAGAATAAATAAATTAATGATTATTGGGTTTGAATAAACTGTAATCATCAGACAACCTCATTTAGAAGTCACCAAAACCCATAAATGGATGTATTTATGATAAAAAATAATTTTAAGACATCAGGATATGCATGAAAAAGGTTTTGGGATAGGTAATTCCTATTTAAAATGTTCTTTAAGTTCTTAATAGGATGGGAAAAGGGTTGTTATATAATAATTGAGGTGAGTAGAACACTTCTAATTTTGTTTAAAAAAATGTGTACCAACATTTAAACATTGAAAAAGGATATTTAATGGATTATTATAAAAAAATTATAAATTATAGTGATAATAAAATATTTTAAACGTGTTATTACATCATTTAATCCATTATCCTCAAAGATTAAACCTTGGTGAAACCATTTTTACCTTACCAACAAAATACAATTATTACAAATTTCAATATTAATAATGACCAAATACTAAGTAGATTTTTTTAGATAATATAAATTATTAGGATTTCAATTATGTTATTCATTACGGCAAGTTATATTCTAAAGATTGGAGGAAATTAATTTTAAATCAACCCTATAGTGGTGATGAAAATATATATTTAAAAAAAATTATTTTTTAAAAAAATTATGATTTTATATCAACTTTGTGACTTGTAATCAAAATTAAATATAATTTTATTTAATATGAATGTATATATAATATATATATATATTTTATTTAATTCATTATTCATTATGGGATATTATGTATAAATATAATTTAGAATCATTATTTATGAAAAAATCATTGTTTAGAATAATTTCATTTCAAATCTAAAAAATATTCTTACAGTAAAATACAAATAAAATAGTGTTAAAAATTAATAAATTTGAATAAATATAAATAATTAATACTTATTATAACTAAAAATTATATTAAAAACATAATTATACTATTAAATTATATAATTTTTTTAAAATAAATTATTCTTTTACAAAACCTTGTATTTTTATCATTGCACCAAAATTGAATACGTTCTAAAAAATAAAAAATATCCCCATATTAATATTTCAATTATTATCTCACAAAAAATTGTAATTAAAAATATTTCATTTCATTTCTAAAATAATTACATAATACTTATATACTTTATAAAAACATATAATTGAAATTAATAAACATTGAAATTATTTATTCTATAATTACTTATAAGAGCCCGGTTCTTATTTTGGAGGTACGGGCTTCTTATTTTTCCTTTTCCTTAAGTGTTTCTGAGAAGATATGGAAAATGGAAAAAATGCTAAATTTCGAAACAACCCGCCGTGTACTTTTGGGCGTGTTGGGATGAGTACACGGGGCATGTAGCCTTGTCAGTGACGAGGGGTGCAGGAACCGACTAAACGTCGTGTAGTGGTACCTTAGACACCGTGTAGTCAGTCGGTAGGCTTAAACAGTAAGGCGGTGGAGTCGCCGCCAGCTGGGTGACAGTACACGCTGGGTACTTAGGAGTACATGTCGTGTACTCAGGAGTACATGTCGTGTACTCAGGAGTACATGTCGTGTTCTCAGGTTTACAGGTGAACAGCGTGGCAGTGGCGCCAAATGAACATTTAAATGAAATAAGTACACGTCGTGTACTCAAAAGTACATGTCGTGTACATTGTTTTTCTGGCATAAAACAGGCAGTAGCCTCCTCATTTGGCAGAGGAGGCGTTTGAGCCATTTTGGAGCCAAAGGAGGAAGCCGGACCCTTGATGATCTGTCGGGAGTTCATATGGAATCCGATTCGGCTTCAGATGATCTCATTGGAACCGCACGGGTAAGCCCTATCCTCTCCTAGTACTATTCGTACCAATTCTTCTCCTAACGTAAGTTATTTATGTTTGATTGGGTTTTGTTCTTCGTCAGATCTACGTCGTTCTTGGGGGTTTCTGGAGTCGGCGTTCGGTTATAACATTCGTTGGCGAATAAGGTAGGTGGATTTGTGTTTATTTTCCATCTGTCATGCGTTTTTGTGCGTTTTGTTCCATGAACCCATGATGGGGTGTCGTGTGGATAAGGTTGTTGCTATATTTAATTCCTAGAATTGCATATGTAGTTAAATTAAAATAATAATATGCTGGTTGGGATCGTTGCTTGGATCCGGAACCACCCTAGGGGTGCGTTCCACTGTTTAGCTGTTTGGCCAGGATACCCGAGGGTATGCCATTAATGTTGTAATTGTAGAATTTCCATGATAGGTATTGCTTGTTTCCTGCATTGTGATATGTTGGGCATGTCCTGATTACCTGTTTAGCATGAGGGAATTGTTGTGATTAGCCTGTGGGCGTGATTGTATTAGCCTGAGGGAAACATCCTATTTCACCTGAGGGCAACCTTTCGTTCCTGAGGGCTTGACTTATGATCCTGAGGGCGAAACTTCGTATGCTTGAGGGTGAGAATTTCTATTACGCCAGAGGGCAATAACTGCAGGTGGGATTCTGTATGGCCCGAGGGTAATCCTGAGGGCGTGGTTTACTATTTTAGCCTGAGGGCACGGTTCTGGTTGGCTTGAGGGCTTGGTGCTGTTGAGCATAAGAATGTTACTAAATTAAAGGAATTAAATGAATAATAAAATGACAATTTAACTGTTATGTTAGTTACTTTTAGGTACCTATTAGTTTATTGCATTTTAATATTGTACACTTGTTGCATGTTTTACACTCAGTTGGGAACGAGCCTTTAGTGGGTGCCTACTGAGATATATTTCTCACACCCTATTTGGGTCATGTGTTTCGGCCCAAACAGATTAATTTTCTGCAGGTGTAGATAGTGGCAAGGGTCCTTATACAGGTACCTGACTATTGATGCGGAGTTGGAGGGACTGCCAGATGTTTTTCTTGTTTTGTTTTACTTTGAATTTTGTTTTACTGTACTGATGTATAACATGTTCGGGCTGTTTCCTTAGAACTTGAAACATATAGCATAATCATTTATATATTGTTGGTTATATCCACTACTGTAGTTTATTTCAGTTGTGTATGTTTACTGCTTCCACAGTCATTGTATGTTTTATTTAAATTCTGCTACACTACACTTTGACAAATGAGGGCATAGTTTCCCCACTATCAGACATGGGCCCTCGCTGCTAGTCGGCAGCCTCTGGTGTTTGGGGAAATGCGCTTGAGGTCACGTGGCGAACCGGGCTCGAGGCACCTGTTGTGTGGCACCTGGGTCCGGGACGTTACAAAGTGGAATCAGAGGTGTTTCTTTTCTTTGACTTACTATATGGAGCCATAGTCAGGGATATGACGGAACGGTAGTTGGTAATAAGCTGTGCCTGGGTGTAGCTAACCCATGTACATGGAAAATCCAGTCTACCTCGTATTTTGCTTTCCTTTGATTTTTCAATTTTACGGTTGATATGTTTTCACCGTTGGGTGACACACTTGAGATTGTGCTGTATATATTTTATTTGTGGGTTCTATTAAGTTGCAACCCGATGAGATGAGGGTATGTCGTCTGTGAATAATATAGGCACATGCTAGAAATCACATTCCATGCATAGTTTCCATGCCATGTAGGTTCATTAGAAATTCGCATGTTGTAGTGATAGTTGTTGTGCTAGAAAAGCATGTTGTTGTGATAACTACTCTTACAAAATACCTGCTATGTGGTAGGGTAATTTTATATGAGCCTGTTTATAGAATGAACACCAAAATTCGTTTTTTGGGGAGTATGGGCCCTCATTGACCATAATTTGGGGGATCATTGACTGTTTATTGGTTATAACACACATAAGATGTCAAACTTTGATTCATGGGGAGTATGGGCCCCCACGGGTCGGAATTTGACACTTAGGTGTCGTTTTTCGGTATTTTCTGGGTTTCAGAGAAGTTTCTAAGGCATACTATCTGGAAAACTAGTATACATGCCGTGTAGTATTTTTATACACTCTATGTATTCTCTTCTGTTTGGGAAGAAAAATGAACGTTTTGAGTAAACGCCGTGTACCCTGAGTACACAACGTGTAGTCTCATCCCGTGTCACAAACCGTGTGGGCGGCGACACGGGGTAGGGAATGGCTGGGGTAAAACACGCCGTGTAGTTTTTGGACATGCCGTGTAGTGTGACCCAGAGTCCGGTCATGTAACTATCAACACGGGTCAGTGAAATCCTTGACAGAACACACCGTGTCAATTTTAGACATGCCGTGTAGTGTGACCTGGGGACTTGGCCGTGTAACTAACAACACAGGCCGGTGTCACCTCTCCCTAAACATGCCGTGTACATATGGGACACGCCGTGTAGTCTTGTCCGAGGATAGACCGTGTGGAGTTAGCCTTGTGGCTGGGAAATGGGGTGTTGTACATGCCATGTACTAGTGTAACACACCGTGTGGAGTTAATCCAAGTAATCAAGCATGTCACAGATGACACATGCAGTTGGAAAAATAACACCGTACATGCCATGTAGATATTATACACATCGGGTAGTTTTTTTCAATGGAAGTCGTGTGGATTAGCCATGTAGAAGGACCCGGGCAGGGGAAGGAATGTCAATTACACGTTGTGTAGTCATTGTACACGCCGTGTAGTATTTTTTTCCAAATTTTAAATTCCTTCTTCCTCTTGTTTCCTTTGAGTTTCCTTCGCTTTCCGTTCTTAATAATCTTGAATCTGAGGCGTGCATTTGACCTTGTAGTGTCATGCCGCCGAGACGACCGTGAGTTGTTCTCCTGGAAAGAGACGACGATTATACTCCAGATATGGTGGGCCATGGGCTAACAATTGATCCTCCAGCAGGTCCAGATGCAGCAACAGCTGTTATACCGGACACAGGCGCGGAGGCGCAGTTCCGTGAAGGCTTACTACGGTTCATGAAGACCTTTCAGGGAGCACTGTAGGCTGCCACATCTATGGTCGAGCTGACGCGTATCATTCAGTAGTAGCATCCTCCTATGTTTTGAGGGGATGGAGTACCACAGGCGGCAGATTCTTGCCTAGTATCGATGCAAACTATTTTCAAGCATCTTGATATTCCACCAGGGTGGAGGGTCAAGCTCGTGACATACTTGTTTCGTGATTCCGCCAAGAGGTGGTGGGATGTTACCATCCAGACAGAGCATCACAGGGACATGGCGTGGGAATATTTTCAGGCAGTATTCTATGACTTCTTCTTTCCCGAGACGCTGAGGGAAGATAGAGCTCGAGTGTTCATTAATCTGCAGTAGGGCACTATGTCAGTGATGGACTATTATGTTCGTTTTACAGAGCTTCAGTGTTTTGAAACAGTGCTGGTGGGTGATGAGACGTTGAGAGCCAGACGTTTTGAGGATGGTCTTCGATATGAAATCCAAGCATTGGTGAATGTTTTCAGGTTTCCTACTGTACATGTGATTGTGAATCAGGCGCTGATTAAAGATAGGAACCTGCGGGAATCAAGTGGTGTGGTCCAGGGCGGTTTAGCACCAGTTACTGGTATTATTTCTACGCGAAAGAGGAAGAGACAGATGGACTTCTCTCAGGGCGGTAGTACCAGCCAGGTAGCTTCTTCAAGTGGCCCGATCAGGTGCTACCAGTGTGGCAGAGAGGGGCACAAGAGGTCACAGTGTCAATGAGACCCAGTGGAGTGCCGAGCTTGAGGCAAGATGGGTCATCTTCAGCGCTTTTGCATGAAGGTGCTACTAGTGGCTAGGGAGAGGGGTTCTGTGCAGACTCGGTGCGCGGGAGCAGGACCAGTGGCTTCCTACCAGTCAGGGAACTGGAATACGTCAGGGCGTGCAGGCAGGGATGGTGGTCGTGGCCTTGGTAGCCAAACTCCAGGATCGTAGAGGCAGCAGGGCGTGACAGCTCAGGGTAGTCAGGCTGTGTCGTAGGGCCGCAACACTGGGCAGGCATATGCAGTGCAACAGACCCAGCAGGAGCAGGATCCCGAACCTTGTACAATCAGAGTTACTATTATAGTAGCTTATGTCTTGTCTTCAGTACTTTTTGATATGGGTGCTACGCATAGTTTCATATCTATACCCGTTGTGGAGAGCCTTGGGCTCCGTGATTCTTCTTCTTCTTCTGATATCATGACGCTAGACACTCCTTTGGGGACTATAACGGCTGGTGTGCGTCAGTGAAAGGAGTGCCCCCTTGAGGTTGGTGGGTTCCACTTCCTTTGGTATCTATATGTCTTGGAGATGATGAGCTATGACGTGATTCTCAGGATGGACTGGTTGGTTCCCTATCGAGATTTTGTAGACTTCTATCGTCGTAGGGTGAGTTTCACGTCACCAGAGGGCGGAGAGTTTCTATACAACGGTGAATGGGATGTTCAGGCGATTCGATCTGGACCAGAGAATCATGGGCGAGGGGGAGTCACAGCCTAGATTACGAGCTTATATCTGGATGATTAGGGGACTTGTCAGACGGATTTCCCTCCAGATGTTGATGGTTTCAGAGATGTCTTCCTGGACGTCTTTTTAGGTCTACCTCCGGTGCGTGAGGTGGCTTTCTCTATCGAGCTTGAGCTAGGAGCAGCATCGGTGTCCATTACTCCTTATAGGATGGCCACGCCTGAGTTGTAGGAGCTGAATAGGCAGTTAAAGGTGCTACAGGCGAAGGGTTTTATCCAGTCCAGTACTTCTCCATGGGGTTCTCTAGTACTTTTTGCGAAGAAGGCGGATGGTACCCTCAGACTTTGCGTGGATTATCGGAATCTGAACCAGTTGATGGTTAAGAAATGATATCCCTTTCCAAGGATAGATGATCTGTTTGATCAGCTTCTTGGGAAACAAGTGTTCTCGAAGATTGACATGAGATCCAGATATCATCAGGTGCGAATTAGACAATCTGATATACCTCTCATAGCTTTTATGAGTAGGTATGGTCTATATGAGTTTACGGTTATGACGTTCGGACTGACGAACGCGCCAACAGATTTCATGGCTCTGATGAATCGTGTGTTTCATCCGTATCTTGATTCATTTGTGATAGTATTCGTGGATGAAATCTTGGTGTACTCTCACACACGACACGACCATGCCACCCATCTTGAGATGGTATTGAGTACACTGATAGAGCATCGACTATATTCTAAGCTCTCAAAGTGCATCCGTTTGAAAATCATCCGATGTCGGCTTTCCTCTGACCATCATTCTGGAGAGTTCCCCTGATCGACACGATCCCGCATCACTTCTGCCTCGGAGTCCCCCCACTAAGACTCTTCCACCTGCTGCAATAAGGAGGACTGCACCGTCATCTGAAACAAACAGCCTCTAACTCCTTCTACCCTGGCATCCAAGTGCAAGGCAACCAACTCTCCCATAGCCTTCCAAGAATCATTGGATTCCCGAACCGCTTCCTTATGCGACTTCCTACTCATGGCATCTGCCACAACGTTTCTCTTACCTTCAGTGTAAGAGATCTCAAAGCCATAGTCTTGGAGAAACTCGACCTATCTCTGATGCCGCAGGTTTAGGTCACGCTGGGAGAAGATATAACACAGGCTCTTGCGATCTGAGAAGACCACAAATCGATCCCCAAAGAGGCAATGTCGCCAAAAATTCAGTGAAAACACTACTGCTGCAAGCTCTAGGTAATGGGTGGCAGAGTTACGCTCATGTGGGAATAAATACCTAGACCCATAACAAATCACTCTCTTCTTCTGCATCCGCACGCACCACAGACCAAGGCCAGAGGCATCACAAAACACCTAATACAACAACCCTTCCTCTGGCAACCTGAGTATGGGAGCACTGACCATCTTCTCCTTCAGGTAGTCAAAAGACTTATGGCATTTCTCGCTCTGTAGGAAGACCTGGTTCATCATTGTCAAAGCTGTCAATGGAGCAACAACTCGAGAGAAGTACGAAACGAACATCCGATTGTAACCTGCTAACCCCAGAATACTATGTAATTCTACCATGCTCTTGGGTGCTTCCCAAGAAACAATTGCCTCCACCATCGATGGGTCCACTGACACATTATTCTGAGACACAACGTGCCCAAGGAAGTGTACTTCCTGTGTCAAGAACATACACTTCGACAATTTCTCATAAAGCTAGTGGTGTCGAAGAACTTCTAAGACTGCCCTGAAATGCTCAATGTGCTCCTCCTCTGATCTTGAGTAGATCAGGATGTCATCGATAAACACAACGACTAACCGGTCCAGAAACTCTCTCAAGACAAAGTTCCTAAGTCCCATGAACACATCTAGTGCATTCGTAACTCCAAACGGCATTACTACAAACTCGATGTGCCCATACCACCACCTGGAAGCTGTCTTAAAGATGTCACTATCCTTTACCTTTAGCTGATGATATCGTGATCGTAGATCAATCTTGGAAAACCAACCTACTCCCCTCAGTTTGTCGAAGAGATCATCTATCCTTGGAAGGGGGTAGAGGTTCATGACCATTACCTGGTTCAACCTTCAGTAGTCTATGCATAGCCTGAGACCACCATATTCCTTCTTCACGAAAAAAACTGGAGCACCCCATGGCGATCAGCTGGGTCAAACAAAACCTTTCTCCATCAGATCATCAATCTGAATCCAAAACTCTGTCAACTCTGAAGGTGCCATCCAATAAGGGGCCATCGAAATCGGATGGGCACTAGGCTGTAAGTATATCCCGAACTCAACGTCATGTCAGGGGGTAGAGTCACAACCTCTCCGGAAAAAACATGGAGGAACTCCCCAACAACCTCTGGGACATCCATCATCTCTGTATCAGCTGGAAACACTGATAACCTACCTAACAAGGAAAAGAGAGGCTCTAGAAGCCGACTTCCCACCTGATAACTCATCTTGCCAACAAAATCTACACGCTGCCCGTCCACGTCGGAAAACACGACTGTACACCTGAATCAGTCGATAACGGCATTAATAGAAAACAACCAGTCGATTCCTAGGATGACATCGTATGGATTCATCTGTAATAGTAGAAGGTCCCTACTAGATAGATGTGGTCCCAACGTCAGACCACATCCCCGTAAAACACAAGATACACTGGTCTGGTCTCTAACCGGTCTAGTCAGCACCAGTAGTATGTAAAGTCTCTCTAACTCTAGTCCCAAAGCATGGGCTAGACCAGGTGCAACAAAGGAGTGTTAAGCTCATGAATCGAACAAAGTAGAGATAAGAGTTCTGAACAAACAAATAGTACCTCACACCACCTTTGGTCATACCGGAGCTACCAACTCTACTATGTGAAACTGTCGATGCCCATCTCCTCTTCCTCTCTGATGTCATCCACCTCCCCGACTAAGCCCTGGTCGAGGTCTCTGAGGAGCACCCGGAGGTCATCCTCCTCCCGCTAAGTCTGCCCTCGGAGGAGCATGGTCCTACTGCTGCTGGAAATGCCTCACATGCAATTGGTGCTGTTGAGGTGGGCGTTGAACCTGCCCACCTCGACCGTACTGAGCTCGGGTCAAGCACCGACACAAAAAAATACCCGAAACCTCCATAAGAAAAACACTTCGGTCTTGGGCTCGTGAAAAAGGGATGAGGACCTGAAGATCAGAATTGGATCTTTTGGGGCCTACTCCCCACTGTCCTGAACCTGGAAGGTCCTGTCATAGGAGACCTGCTACTGACATCCATCCCCTTCGATGAGCCTAGCTGGATCACCTCTCGTGGTGCACCTCCCAACTAGTGCATCCTCTCTATAACCTCTGCCTTCTTCTATACCGCCATGTACGTCGAAAGGGTGAAGGGGGTGACAACATACTGGAGTGAAGGACGAAGCGCCTCCTCCAAACGTCTCGCCCGAGACTCCTCATCTGGAAAGAGATACGGAGAAAAGTGCAGGAGATCCTTGAACTTGATCCTCAACTCTCATGCCGACATGCTCCCCTGCTGAAGGGAGAGTAACTCCCGCCGCTTCTCCGCCTTGATCGTGGAAGAAAGGAATTCCTCTCGGAATTCCTTCTCAAAGCCATCCCATGAAACCTCTCCCTCTATCCTGTCTCCGAGGTAGAGCGTCCACCACTGTCGCACTGCACCTTTCAGATAACTAACTGCTAGGGGAACCCAGTACTCCCTCGGAGAACGGATCAAGGTAAAAGAGATCCCTAGTTCTTCAAGCCACACCTCTGCCTCTGTATCTGAAGTACTACCCTCGTACTTCTTGAGGGTCTGGCACTAGAAAGAATGGATAGTCTTCTGCCAGTGGATATCTACCTCCTCTCGGTCAATCCTCAACTGATCGACCGCCTGAATCTGCTGGGCCTCGGCCATCTGAGCCACCCGGGGACGACGTCCTCGTGCCATAGATGTATGGTAAACAAAGATCACCTAAGCCTCTGTCACGACCCCCTCCCACCAAAGATGCCCCTCCTAAGCTAGCATTGGTGAAAGGTAGATAATGACCCCAGAGTCCCGCCTCCAATAGGCCCCGGGTTGGCGACTAGCACCAAGGGTATGAGTTTTTACAAATATGGCAGGAATTACCCTTTTATTATTTTAATATCGGGAAATAGGAAAAGTCAACCAGGAAAAAGGAAATGAACATGTGTATAGAAATACACCCAACCAAGCCCACGTGCATGTTTAAAAAATTATATAACAAGGTGAAAGTACAAGAAAGATAAAAAGTACAATACCAAAAGAAAAAAGAGTATAGAAACTGCAACAACTCCAACTGTCTGACTAGTTGGGTCTCGCATGGCCCTGGTAGTCCTCCTAGAAACCTGAAAGTAAACGTAGGGTGAGTATACATGTATACTCTGTAGGGAAGCCTAAAGCTCTCGTTCACAAGTGGGGATACATACTAATGTCCCTTGAGAACAACAGAAGAAACCTACAAAGTAATTCTATCCGCCCAACCTCACCAGACACACTCAACAAAAACACAATCACAATAGGTAGTAGTATAAGAAACAAGAGTTTTGGGTACCCCGCACCATTTCCTAGTAGTTAGCTGCTCTTCCTAACGGTGAACGTGCTGACGCTGCCACACTCTCCCCACCCGCACACACCTGGTCCTCACAAACCACACATCCCGCCTGCACACACATGGGCCTCACAACCAGGTATCCTTCCTGCACACACCTGGGCCTCCCAACCACGTATCCCGCCCGCACACACCTGGGCCTCACAACCACGTATCCCACCCTTACACACCTGGGCCTCACAACCACGTATCCTGCCCCCACACACCTGGAACTCATCCCAAAGATTCTTGGGAAATAGTAGAACCTGCCCAAAGATTATGGTGCTAAAACCATCCCAATCGAAACCTACCCAAAGAGTCTTAGGTGTAAGGTCACCTGAAGCCATCACAGCCTAGGGGAGAAGGAGCAGGAAGGAGCTAGTAACTAAAGGAAAACACCCTCTACCATGAAATGGGAGTGTTCAACACTAAGTGGTCAACATGGGTGGGGTGCGATAAAACACAAATGATACAGATTTATATATGTATACCAAACACACAGCCCAACCCATGGCTTCTAAACAGGGAAACCGAGCACGTGCCTCGGCATCGATACTACGAAGCATGCATAAAACAAACAACCCCAACCCCATTTAGGTTTTCACATTTCAGAAGAATTATTTTATTTAGTTCCTTAACTACTAGAAAACTATCCACAACCAACCACATTGATCATTCGTAAAACATAACCATGCCATCCACAAATCATGTTAGTAAAACACAAGCAACACAACCAAGTGCTTCTTATCAACCAACTAACCCATTGATTAGTAATCTCGTTCCATTACCATGACCCACCACTCATTAACTCTTCCACTTTTTATTTATTATTCACAACCCATAGCCCATTAACATTCAAACCCATCACTGCAGCCCCACTTTCATCTGCCATAACCAAAACCGCACCATACATCATCATCCCTTGATATAATTTATCACATCCCCGCTTCCCATCACCCACATAACATTCACACCATCCCACAACCAAGCCAACTGTAGCCTCGTTGATCACCCGATCCACAAAAACCCACAAACCACCCCCATCACATGCCACGTTACCAAGCCAACACCCACATGTTCATTATTCCATTTTTTTAACTGGGGTGATCACACAAGGGTTCCAGATTTTAAACATCCAACATTACGTGATTAACCAAGTTCCACATTCTACAAGAATCCATCCAAAAAAACGGTCTAAAAAGATAGGTCAACATTTAATTGTGCAAGAAAAGGCCCCCAACGACCGTGATTTTTAGTAGGCATAAACCTATTCAATTCATAACAAAACAATAAGATAAACAATGATAAACATCACAACTTCCCCATCCACATCCTTTAACCAATTATTATGTTTTTTTAAAGGTTCAACTGTTTCCCATGAAAACAAGAGGATAACCACCCGACATGATGCACAATTTAGAGAGACGAAGTTAAGATCCCAACCTCAACAGGTTCTGATCTCAACGCTCCCCCAGATCAACATTAGAAGGCGTCCATTGGCGTCTGTCACTTCCGTCTAGTCCAGAAAAAACCTCCTCTGGTGGAAGTTGGAAATTAAATCCCACAGGAAACAAAATGGATTCAAGCTTAGAAGTTCCAACTCGTTGCTACAATCTCGTGGCCGCTGAAGGATCGTAAATCGGAGCTCGGAAGAATAAGTTATGGAAGAAAGAGCCTTCAAGTCTCTTGGGAAAATTCTACTCAGAGGAAAGGGGAGGAGAGTGGTGAGTTGAAAAGGAGGGGACCCCTCCTTTTATAGGCGAGAAAAGAAAAAGTACACGGTGTGTACTTTATGGTACAGGGCGTGTACACTGCTATTTTACAAGTTCTCCACGTGGCTTCCAACATGGCTCTGCGGCCGTTGACTGGTCAACACACATTTTGAGGGTTACAAATACGCGGGGAAGGACTACCCGGCGTGTAGTTTGGGCACACATCATTTGACCATTTATTTCACATGGCAAGGACATGGCCCCAACATGGCACATGGACGTTGACTGGTAACGTGTACAAAGGGAAGGACTACACGGCGTGTAGTACTGTACACATGGCGTGTACCCACTAATTTCACACGGAAAATACACGGCTCCAACACGAGGTGTACCCGGAAAGGGGGTACACGACATGTACTCAAACTACACGGCGTGTAGTTTCTAAATTCTGGAAAGTGTGGGAAAAGTCCATTTTACCCTCCAGAACACTTCGTGGCCTCCTTTTTGACAAAGGAATGAGAGGGAGAGGTCCAGGCCATTACAGAATGACCATGAAATTGAAAAAAAAACTAGATTATTCTTACAAACCATTAGTATACTAATTATTACTCCTTTATTTATCATTAATAGTTTTTTATCATTCACATGCTGATTTATTCCTATTTTACACAAATAATTCATATAAATGTATGAATAAAATGATCCATGGTCAAACAATGTACTCAAATAATTTAGTAAATAAGGAAAATATATATCACAATATCATTTTATTTCCCAATATATACCATTGTAGTTTACAATTATTTTCCACCTCTTTTTAATTTAGATAATGAGCATTCCATATTATGTAACTAACTAAAATAACAAATTATCATAATATCTGAACTAATTGAAACTAAAACATCTCAAGGATTACTGGAAATTTGTAACCCCAATAATTGAATATTCAAAACCTTGTTCATTTTATTAATAATCCAATTGACCAAACATAACACAAAGTGAACACATTAAATATCTCCTAGTACATTACCTAAACATTTTCATTACCACACTATAGAATTATTGGAGGATTACCCCAATATTTCATTGTTTACTACTTCACAATTTCATACAACCAACACCTATTTTTTCTCATTGTTAACATGAGGAATATATGTTTCATCAAACTCATGTTCCAAATAACATGAAATTAAAAAACAGTCATTAAAATAATAAAATATAATTAATCTAATGAACATTATCAAATTTATTTCAAAAATAATTGAGAACTATTAATTTTACAATCACGGTTCAAAATAAAAATCTATACTTACATAGAATGTATAATAAAATTTACATCATATAAAATTAAGAAGTCATCATATTTATCCATCAAATCAAAGAATCATTTCACAATCTTGAGTTGTAAAACCATTGTGAATTATTTATCTATCAAATTATTATAAAATGTGTCACAGTACATAAATTCATGATCTTCTATCTCTATGTATTTCATAAATAAATACCATCATCAATGAATTTCACTTTCACGACTCGTCCTCTAGGGCCCATGCCGTGACTACCCCAAGGCCGCCATCCATAGGCCAAGGGCTGGTGACTAGCACCAAATGCATAAATGTAACACCCCAAGCTTCCACGGTACGTTTCCCTTTGAATAATGCAATATCTTGCATTGTACGCAACTTTGAGATTCAAACACAGCATTACCAATCAAAGTAGCCGTAATGAATAGTAATACCAACTTTTTCAAATTTTTAAAATTTTATCGTTCAAAATGGACTTCATTTCTAGATTTATAATATCAAAATTATCTTAGGTTGAATTTTTGGTATTTTTCTGAAAACATTCAATTTTTGATGAATAGTGAAAAACATTGAGTTATAGTTCAAAACCGAATTTTTATTAAAAAAATTAGTTATTTTATTTAAATTTATTTTAGGTCAAAATAGATACTTAATACCTATATATGTTCAATAAAATTCATTGGAGTCAGTTTATAATAATTTTAGATATATAAAATTTTATTGAAGATTTCATTGTCTTTTACCCACCTCCTAGGAGAATTTGGAAATTCATATAAAACATAATTTGACCGCTTCTAAGAGTGGAATTTAGAAAGTCCGAGAGAAACGGTTAATATCAAGGTGTAAAATGTGGTTCAATGAGATGAAAATAATTTTTTGTGAATAGTAACTTTTTACTTTTATTTACCATGGTTAAAAGTAAATAAGGTAATTTAGGGTAAAAATGATATTAATATAACCCTAAAACATGTCCTAATTCTATTGGACAAGTTTATCTCGACAAAAAACTACCTTAGGAATAAAATATTACCATTTAGGTCCACATGGATTAGATTAGGACATTTACTATTATTTAATTCAAAGAAGAGTTAAAAGAGATAAATTCAATGTTTAATAGCTAAAACATTTTTAATATAGGGTTATACATAAGATACATTCGATTATAAATATTCATTATAAAGATAAAATGATTTCCTACATAATTGTATTTTATTTTTAATTTTTAAACATTAAATAATTTAATTTTTTTATTACACAATGGTGATGCAGTAATTACCTAATTAATGAAATAATATAATAATTGATATTATAAATATCAAAATAAATTTAATTTGAGACTTTTTCTGAATTCAAATAATTTTATAGGTTACTATGACATATTAATATTGGTTATATTATTTTTTTCTTGAAATAATAATGCTGTTATGAAATTATCAAAAACAAAATACCCAATAGTGTCAAAATTGAAATAAAAGTTTTTTTAAAACAAATATTATTTTATTAATGGATCTTATGTTCCTAAATATCTACTGTTTTGAAAGAAGACTTATATAATGATATTTAAATCATTAATGGACCACTTGGGGGTCTCTTGGAGGTATATGGTATATTTATTAACTATATAATATAAAAATACAAAGAGACATGGTAAATGTCAAACTAATTAACTATGAGTTAAAACTAATAGATAAGGTTAATAATGTGAACCAAACCTATCTAAAACTTCTTTTTTGAGTGTATTTAGAACCATACCCAACTTATCCTCGAAATAAATCAATTTGGAGCCATTATAAATCAAATTTGAATTTATTATAAAATAACATTTTAAGTTTTTTTAAGGTGCCCCTCACCCCTTTTATAAAAGGGCACTCCCCCTTATGTTAAATTTATACCATCAAATCCTTTTGGATCGGCCATATACTACCCAAATATTCTCTAAAAATACCTCAATTCATCCTAGACGCCATCCTTTGTTCAGAAAGACAACCTAAGGAGCCGTTTTGATCAAATCAAAAGGAAGAACCTGAAGAAGAGATAATGTTTTCACAACCCTCGTTCAAGTTCCTTTCTTCTTCAAATTATTGTTTCTTTGTTTTTTCTATACTAAAATAATAACTCCAGTATATTTTATAAAATTTTATGTTATTATGAATATTTTACAACCATATTTAGTATTCTATCCATCCTTTTAAAGACATTTCACCATACGTGTGTACGTATGGCCTACAATCTCCACGTAGTGGTATAATTGTTATTCAATACATTATTATTTGGATGGGTATAATAATGATGTGTAATTAATGTAAATAATATTTATAACATGATAATGATGTTGTATATATGATATAACATCCAATCATATATGATTTTAATATCAAATGAATGATATTATCGCTCGTGCGTATGTACGGACTACCGTCTCCATGAACGCGATGGGATTCATTCCCCATCATATCCATACAATTCTTATTCTCATTTTATGATTAAAAATAATATTTATTGACTTCATATCATTATTTATATTAATAAGATACAACCTATCCATAATGAACCCGACTTATGTATCAAAACATATAAAATAAAACGACTAAGTCAACACCCAAAACGACGATAATACTAAGATATTATTAACAATGAAATGTTAAATGATCATATATGATATCTTATTAATTTATATTATTCATTTATAATTAAATAAAAATTATTTCACCATTATATAGGAGTCTAACCTACCTTTTACCAAGTAAAAATTACAAAGGGGACTCTAATTTCACTTTTAATTCCGTGAGATTTCCATTGTTCACCACTTATTTACTGCATGTGGTGTGTGTAGTGCCCATATTGGTATTCATTGTGTACTATAATTTAATTCTTGTATATTTACATCTGAATTTTATGATCCTTCTTTCATGGGTGTATTTTTCGTAAGTTACCAAATCAATAAGTGAATTTGAAATTTCAATTTCTACTCATTCATCTTTACGCATACTTCATTGATTATTTTACTCCAAGATTATGTGTGGAATCACTATTAATTTGATTATGTCATAATATCCACACCCCTTTCTGTGGATATACTTTTGATACAAAAAATCACTCCATTGATAAATTGTCAAGTCGTCGATATGAACTTGATAAGAGTAATTTTAACTCAATATCCATCTATTGAGTTAAACATCTAATTCATTGGTGTTGTTTTTACAAGAATATGTGTGAATTTCCTTTGAAAGTTTTACAATAAATATCCAATCATATTGAGTGGATTTATCTTTTTCACACATAATTACTTCATTGATTTATCCTTAACCTAAGGATACAACCTTTAAAAGATATTTCATCTCAATTTACATTCCATTGAGACGCCTTTGTTGTTATACACCAAATTAATTTTCTATGGTGTATATAATGTACTTTGACAAAATATATCATGAATACATTTATTCTCATGATATTACGAAGTTTTTATTACCTAAATTATCTGTATTCAGGTTTCTCTCTTTTGGTTAGAAACTCCAACTAAAATATCATTTTATAATGTTTGAAATATTTATTATTCTAAATCATTCCAATTAATGTCCATGTTTCAACAATGGTTTTAAGGATTTATTTATATGGAAATTAAAGTTTTCAAATCAAAATTTATTTTAAATGTTTCAAAGTGGTATGGGACACTTTGATTCAAAAGTATATTTTAAATGGCTTATCAACCAATATTGTGACTTTTAAATGTTTTCAATAAAAAGGGGGATATTTCTCTCAATAGTTTAATTATTATTTTAATCTATGTTAATATCCTTCAATCCTGTCGATTGAGGTTATTCTGATATAATACAATCTTCTATATTGTATCAAATGAGTTATGTTTGACTGTGGATGTGCTATTTTTATACCATTTATGGTTTGTTGTTAAAGTATTGACATTTCGTATGCTGGTTTTAATAAGAATGTTTATGCTATGATTCATAAATTTCGTATGAGGAATGCATTAGAATTATTAAGTGATGAGTGGAGCCTGCTATAGCTCCTCGATGCATCCATAGGTCTCATGAGACAAACTATGGTCTTGGCACAAAGCCTTGACAAAATCTTATTTGTAGTCTTGGCATGAGGCCTTGACTATGTGGTTATGATAGTCTGTCATTATGAATTCCATCATTATGAAAGTGGTTATTGATATTGCAGGTGGTTATTCAACTAGTATAATATCCATGTAAATAAGTAAATGGAATTATTTCATTTGATCACTGCCACATTATGCTAATGTTAAAGTTTAAAAGGTTTTTGTTTTAGTTATACATTTCCTTAAATGATTATTCATATTTATGAATTTTTCCAACATATTGTTATCCTTACTTAGCATCTGAGTTCACCCCTTTATATGCTTTATTTTTCCCAGGATGTGAAGATGTAATTTATGAATGAATTGAGGGATTGAATGAAGGGATATGAAGACAAGTTTTTGCTGTAGTTTTTTTTTAATTTTTGATTTAATATAAGACTCATGAATATATCTAGTGTTTCCAAGACTACTACACAAATTTTTCTTTCGAGACTTGATCTTTGGTGATCATGCTAGTGTTATGTAATATTTCACTGACTCTGGGTAACTGGGGTCGGGGCGTTATAGTTGGTATCAAAGGAAATTTAGTACAAACCTTAGAAACTATATTGAGACAAACTCTGATTATAACTCATAGCCCTAAGATAGACTTTGAGGATTGGTATAGAAGAACATCCTATAATTTTGTTATTGTATAGATTTTGTGAGTTTTCCAAGAAATACATCATTTTCTGGATACGAGAAGGTAGAGGTGGATATGGCACAGATGTACCTAGGGGTAAAACCCAAAAACACTGCTTTGAGCTAGACTCGAACGGGAACTGGTTCACGACAACGGGCCCTGCTGCACTCTTGGTTACGAAACTCCCAGGGGATATTCTTAGGATAATTTACATTTTCATTACAAACAAATTTAAATTATTTTAATATAAGATGAGAATAAATGACCTTGGTTAATCCTAAGTTGGTTCAATTTGAGAATATGGTATCATGATATTCTCTAAATGATTTTATGACTACTTTTACTCAAAAAATGATTTTAGGTTTTAGTTAATGGATGGAGTCCATGGAAGTCATAGTAACATTGAAAATGATGTACAAGGTTGGACGAGTAGTGGAAAAGAGTAACAAAATGGGATGATGAAAGGAGTAAAAGATATCATGTTAATGCCAAATTAGGTTTCCAAAAATATGATCAACAACATATATATTAACCAACCCTCGGACTCAAAAAAGAAGAGAAAGGTGATGATTGATTAGAGCTCCATCTATGGAGACCATGGAGAGAATAAAGCTCAATTTCATTCATGATAGAAATGTTGAAGGCGACACCCAGGAACTTTTCTCAATAGAACAAAGAAATGCTTTATGTGTGGGAAAGACAGTCCTAAATTAAATAATTACCGAGGAAAAATGAAGGGTACTATAGAAGAAAATAAAAATGATCTTAAGATTCCAATTACGGTAATTTGTCATAAATGTAAGGGACATTTGCATCACCCAAGTCAATTCCCTATTCTATAGGATAACCTCTTGGTCAAGGAAGAAATTATGTGGAAATAATTTCTTAGAAAATTTTTTAAAGGTATTACTGCTCTTTGTTGTTGATATTACTTTGGGTGAATTTTTTCTTATATGTGTAACCCTGAAATTTATCATGTGAAAATGATATTTGAGGAAGAATTATCTTTTCTCTTGTGGATATTTTAATAAATAACCATTTTATTTTATATGATCCTTGAATTCGAGGAAATTAAAAGTTATTTTATTTTGGGATAAAAATAATTTTATGAGATAACATTTGTGGTTAAATTATGTTATGGTTATTTTGGGGAATTCATCTCATTTTGGTA
The DNA here is from genome assembly GCA_963277665.1 of Viscum album. NCBI lineage: Eukaryota > Viridiplantae > Streptophyta > Magnoliopsida > Santalales > Viscaceae > Viscum > Viscum album. Next base: position 70,657,408 of record OY728128.1, read on the forward strand.
ATTTTGTAAAATATTGTCTTTGAAAAAGGGCAACACGCAGACCGTGTGGCCAACCGTCACATCGGAAAAAGGTGTGGGAATCGATCCCACAAAAAAAGTGTGATTGGGATTCATTTCCTACTACTGGACTACGTGATGTCCCTTGTTATTGTGACTATTTATTTTTAGTCAAATGATTTTATTGGTCAATAATAAGTTGATTTGGATTTTTATGTCTTCAAAAATGAATAACCTTAGTATAGGAAAATGATTTTTTGATTAAGTGATAAATATTATTGTAGAAGATGTTCTCTTTGTTGGGAACACTATATGCCCTAGGAAACTAGAATACTATGGGATTTCATTTCAGGAGTAATAGTGTATTTTTATCTATGTTATTATTGTGGATTAATAGTGATTTGGGTTATTTATTGAAATGATTAACATATAAAATAGAATATGTGATTAGGTTAATTACTTTTATGTATGTGAATTTACGAGTAGATGATGTCATTTGGAGATACAATTTAATATGGAAGACTACATAACCAAATTCTTCTATGTTTTGGGTTTCAATATTTTTTTGGATTATATTGAAGGATTTTAAGGACAATTGTTTATTGAATGGTATTTATTTAACTTTGGGGTATTGTTGGTATAATTTTAGAAATTAAGATTACTGTTTCTTTCTCTAAAGGAATATCTGTTTGGGGGATCACCAGATCTTGTACTAACCATTTTTGGTTTTGATTAATCTCTAAAGAAAAGGTAAATATATATTTTATCCTTTGTGGATCTTGTGATTCTCTAGAAGTTTATTCTAGCTCTTCCAGTGTGACCAAGTCTTCTTGAATACTCATCTTTTAAAAAAATTGAGTTAGTGGTAGAAATTTATTAAAGAATGAAACTATACTTAAAAAGTAAGTATATCTTATTATGTTCTTAGTCAATCTCATAAATAAATTCATCATCTTTAGGTAATGTAACATAAAAAAGTGTGGCCCGTTTACTTTTCCTACTAGGAATCCAATGACTGTTTGGCCCATCACAAGTTTGTGGTTTTCTTGTTGTTAAATTTCTTCTAATAATGTTTTCTATCCCTCTCCATTAGAACATGACACTTATTTTATCTTCCATATCAATTTTTTCCAACATGGAATCCTAGTATGGGTTATCTTGGGTGACCTTTGTACTTTTCTTTCTTTCCTTTAAGGTGATAGTTTTATTGACTTTTTTTCTGATGCAGGACATTCCATTATAATCTCAAGCCCAATTTTAAAAATTTTGAGGATGAAATTTATTGGAGGGGAGAATGTAACACCCCAAGCTTCCACAGTACGTCTCCCTTTGAATAATGAAATAGCTTGCATTGTACGCAACATCGAGATTCTAACAAACCACGACCAATCAAAGTAGCCATAATGAATAGTAATACCCAATTTATGAAATTTTATAAATTTTATCATTCAAAATGGACTTCATTTTTGGAATCGTAATATTGAAATTATCTTAGGGTGAATTTTTGGTATTTTTCTGAAAATTTTCAATTTTTGATGAATAGTGAAAAATACTGAGATATAGTTTAAAACCAAATTTTTATTTAACTAATTATTTATTTTATTTAAATTTATTTTAGGTCACAATAGATACTTAATACCTATATATGTTCAATGTAATTCATTGGAGTCAGTTTATAATAATTTTAGATATATAAAAATATGATTGAACTTTTCACCATCTTTAACCCACCTCCTATGAGAATTTGGAAATTCCCAAAAAAGAAAACAATTTTACTGCTTCTGTGAGTGGAATTTCAAAAATATGAGAGACAATATTAAAATAAAGGAGTAAAATTTGGTTCAATGAGATGAAAATAATTTTGCTGTGAATAGTAACATTATACTTTTATTTACCACGATTAAAAGTAAATAGGTTAATTAAGGGTAAAAATTAAATTAATATTACCCTAACACATGTCATAATTCTATTGGACAAGTTTATCTCGACCAAAAACAACCTTAAAAATAAAATATTATCATTTAAGTCTACATGGATTAGATTAGGACATTTATTATTATTTAATTCAATGAAGAGTAAAAAGAGATAAAATCAATGTTTGACAACTAAAACATTTTAAAATAGGGTTATACATAACATAAATTCGATTATAAATATTAATTAGAATTATAAAAATATTTCGTACATAATGGTATTTTATTTATAATTTTTAGACATTAAATAATCTAATTTATTTATGACACAATAGTGATGCAGTAATTAACTAATTAATGAAATATTAAAATAATTGATATTATAAATATCAAAATAAATATAATTTGAGACTTTTTAGTAATTCCACTAATTTCCTAGGATAATATGACATATTATTATTGCTTATATAAATTTTAATAGAAGTAATAATTCTGTTAAGAAATTATAAAAAACAAAATACCCAATAGAGTCAAAATTGACATAAAAGAGTTTTTTAAAAAAATATTATATTATTAAGTTATTTTATATTCCTAAAAAATTAAGGTTCGGCTAGATGACTTATATAATGATAGATTTATCATTAATGGAACACTTGGGGGTTTCTCGGTTGTATATAGTATGTTTATTTTCTATATAATATAAAAATACAAAGAGACAAGATAAATGTCAAACTAATTAACTATGAGTTAAAAATAAAAGATAAAGTTAATAAAGTGACCCAAAACTATCTAAAACCTATTGGTTGAGTGGATTTCGATCCATCCCCAACTTATCCTTGAAATAAATAAATTTGGAGGCATTATAAACAAAATATGGATTTATTATAAAATAATATTTTAAGTTTTTCCTAATGTGCCCCTCACCCCTCTTATAAATGGGCACTCCCCCTTCTCTCAAATTCATACCTTCAAAGACTTTTATCTCGGCCAAACCCTTCCCAAATATTCTCTAAACATCCCTCACTTTATCTTATTGGACATCCATTGGTCAATATCCAACCTAAAAATCCCTTTTGATCAAATCAAAAGGAAGAACCCGATGAAGAGATAATATTTTCACAAACCTATTTGAAGTTCCTTTCTTCTTCAACGTCATATTTCATTGTTATTTCCATTATAAAACAATAAATAAAGTATCTTTTATATAAAATGATGTTATTATAAATATTGTACAACCATATTCAGTATTATATCAATCCTTTGAATGACATGTCACCATACGTGCGTATGTACGACCTACTGTCACTATGTTGTGGTGTAATTGTTATTCAATACATTATTAATTGGATGGGTATAATAATTATGTTTAATTCATGTAAATAATAATTATAACATGATAATGATTATTTATATATTATATAACATCAAATTATATATGAATTTAATATCATTATAATGATATTATCGTTCATGCGTGCGTACGGACTACCATCTCCACGAACGCGATGAGATTCATTCCCAATCGTATCCATACAAGTGTAATTCTAATTTTATGATTTAAAATAATTTTTAAATACTTGATATAATTATGTATATGAATAAGATACAACCTATCCATAATAAACATGACTTATGTAAAAAAACATATAAAATAAAACGAGTAAGTTAACACCTGAAACAACGATAATACTATGATATTATTAACAAAGCAATGTCAAAAGATCATATATGATATCATATTAATGTATATGACTATTTTATAATTCAATAAAAATTATTTAACCATTATACAGTATGCTAACCTACCCTCAAACAAGGAAAAATTACAATGTAAGGGGTTTCTTATCTCACTTTTAATTTCGTGAGATTTCCATTGTTCACAACATATTTATTGCATGTGGTGTGTGTACTGACCATGTTGGTATTCATTATGTAACATACATTAATTCATGTATATTTACATAATAATTTTATGATCCTTCTTTCATGGGTTTATGTTTCGTAAGTTACCAAATCAATAAGGGAATTTGAAATTTCAATTTCCACTCATTCATCTTTACGAATACTTCATTGATTATTTTACTCCAAGATTATGTGTGGAATAACTATTCATTTGATTATGTCATAATTTACACTCCCTTTTCTGTGGTTATAAATATGATACACATAATCACTCCATTTATAAATTCTCGAGTCATCGATATGAACCTGAGAAGAGTAATTTTAACTCAATCTCAATTTATTGAGATAAACATCTAATTAATTGGTGTTGTTTTTACAAGAATATGTGTGAATGTCCTTTTATTGTTTAAAACTAAATGACCAATCATGTTGAGTGTATTTATATTTGTCACACATAATTATTTTGTTTATTTATCCTTAACTTAAGGATACGGCCTTTATGAGGGATTTCATCTCAGTTTACCTTTCATTGAGACTCCTTTGTTGTTATACACCAAATCACTTTTACATGCTGTATATAATGTAAATTGACATATTATATCATGAATACCTTTATTACCATGATATTAAAATGTTTTTATTACCTCAATTATTTTTATTCAAGTGTCTCTCTTCTGGTTTGGAACTCTTACTAAAATATCATTTTAAAATATTTTAAAGATATATTATTCTATATCATTCCCATTATTTTCCATGTTTTAAAAATGGTTTTAAGGATTTATTTATATGGAAATTATTTTTTTCAAATCAAAATTCCTTTTAAATGTTTCAAATTTGTATGGGACTTTGATTCAAAAATCAATTTTAAATGGCTTCATGACAAATAGTGGGACTTTTAAATGTTTTCAATAAAAAGGGGGATATTTCTGTCAATTGTTTGGTGATATTTTTAATCTATGACAATATCCTTCATTATTATCGATTTTGGTTAATCTAAGATAATAAAATCTTCCACATTTTATCGAATGAGTTATGTTTGAATGTGGATGTGCTATTTTTATACCATTCATGGGTTGGGGTTAAAGTATTGACATTTAGATGATAGTTTTAATACGAATGTTTATGTTATGTTTCAAAAATTTCAAATGAGGAATGCATTGGAAATAGTATGTGATGAGTGGAGCCCGCTATATCTGCTCGATGCATCTATAGGTTTCATGAGACAAACAAGTGTCTTGGAACAAGGCCTTGATAAATATTATTTGTAGTCATAGAACCAGGCCTTGACTATGTGGTTATGATAGTCTGGCATTATGCTTTCCATCATTATGAATGTGGTTATTGATATTTCATGTGGTTATTCGACTAGTAGAATATACATGTGAATAAGTTTATGGAATTATTTCATTTTATCTTTCCCATATTATGTTGAAGTTCATGTTTAAAAGTCTTTTGTTTTAGTTATACATTCCCTTAAATGTTTATGTATATTTATGAATGTTTCCACTATATTTTTATCCTTACTAAGCATCTGAGATCACCCATTTCTATGATTCTTTTTTCAGTATGTGAAGAAGTAATTTATGAATGAGTTGTAGGGATAGTATGAGGGCATATATAGACAAGATGTTTCAGTAGTTTTTTTACATTATTATGTAATGTAATACTTTTGAATATATCTAGTGTTTCCAGAACTACTAAACTAATAGGTCTTTCAAGACTTGATCTTTTATGATCACGCTAATGTTATGTAATAATGCACCGACTCTGGGTCACTGGGGTCAGGGCGTTACAGTAAATCCCTAAAACTAGAAATCCAATGCCTTTAAAAACAATAAACACACACAATATAGTATGATAGAAGAAAAACACTAAGTAAAACTGTATACAAAAGAAGTACTGAAAGGTAAAGACGCCGGAAATACAAGCCCAACTGCAAAGTACAAGGAAACGGTAAACAAGTACAACTGAAGAAAGGTAAACAACTACCAAATTGTCAACCAGGGAGTCCAACCTGAATGGTGGGATATAAAGCCTTCATAGAACCCCACGTCCGTCTATATCCTCCATCTAGTCCACCTCCTGGTAACGTCTAGTCCTGGCCACTCAGCCTCGGTCATCTTTGTATGTTGTCTACATCTAACAAAACAGGGTGTGGGTAAAGCCCATGCTGGGGTGAGTATATAGATACTCAGTAGGGACCCTGAGATCTCATGGTCTCACCAAAATCCAACAAAGATAAACCACAAATTATGAAATAAATAGATTACCCCACTTAGTTATATTCTCATACATGTTCTTAAGTTATCAAAGAATACATCTCAATCATGAGGAAAGCACAAAAGCTACTGACTCAGCTCAAACCAGGATTTTATTATAGGGGTAGAATAAAGTTACATTCCCAGTCACACTTTCAAATCCTCAGCTGCTAAAGTAATCCTCCTCTATCGTGTATAGTGGGCCTAGCGCATCGCACAGAGGCGCTTCCCACTATCCTTGAACAACTGAGGTAATCCTCCTGTCGATTATCATGGGTTAGCTTCGCCACACAGAGGTGCTCCCCACAATGGGTCTGCCGCATCACAGAGGTGCACCCCATCGTAGCCTACTGAGGTACTCCTCCTATCGAGTATTGTGGGTCTACTGGGCTCACACAGAGGCACTCATCACCTTGGGTTTGTGGCCACACCAATGCGCTCCCCACTTGGCTTGTTATATCACTCCAAGTCGAATCGGTCAACAGTCGTCAGGTCTTAGCGAGCAAATGGGTCTCCACACTACGTGAGCTCGTCTCGAGGAGGATCTTCTCCATGAGATACTGGTTGACTCCCCAACTGCCACAAAGTTTTATGAAAAGTATCTCCATGGTTTTCTATTTCATAGAGGTCCCAATGCAACTGATAGTGCGTCAAAAGGATGCCTGATCTGTGAGTTATTAGCCTTTTAGTCCCAGGGGCCTAGTTGGATTTGTTTATGATCCAACCTGTCCATATCTTAACATTACCCAAAACCCTAGTGGGGTAAACTCAAAGGGACCATCATGCTCTGGGAATACCAGTGCCGCTGGCGATTCGTCAAAATTTCAACCGGTGCCAATGATATAGCCAAAAAAATTAAAGGACGGTAGTGGGGCTGGGTCCGCTATGACCAGGTTTGGGTCGACCCAGTCAGACCTGTTGGGTATGGCCCGACACATTGGGTGGGCCAACCTATTAGGTTCGGTCCAGTTTGCTGGGCCCATCCAAGAGGAATGTGGGGGAGGTTTGGCCCGGAGGTTTCCGCGAGGGGTGCGACTCGGCCGGTTCAGTTCGGCTAGCGTCGCGAGGGGCGCGGTTCTAGAGGCTTGTCCAGCATTGCCGCGAGGGAGGCCACGAACCGGCTCTGGAGGCCTACGTGACATGGTCGGGCAGCCCGGGTCGTGGCCTGGGCAAGCAGGCGGGTGGTCGGGTAGGTGGGGCAGCGGCATGGGCAGGCCAGTGGGAGGCCGGGTAGGTCGTGCAGTAGCCAGGGCAGGCCGACGGGGGGCAATGCAAGCCTGGGGCAGGGCGCGCAGGGTGCCGGCAGGCCGGAAGGGTGGCGTGCAGGCCATGGGTAGGGCACGTGGGATGCCGCGGGTAGGCCAGCAGGGCGCGTGGTAGGCCTTGGGTAGGTGGGCTGGTGGCTGGGTTCCCTCCGGGACGTCCGGTTCGGCGTGGCTCGGGCCAGGGTGGGCTTATGGTGTTCATCCAAGAGCACCGGAGCATCGCGGGGGTGGCACGATTCGTGGAGGACGAGGGTAGCACAACCTTTTTCATTTCCACCTTCATCACCTCATTGCCACTTCGTCATTGTGATTATGAATTCCAAAATAAGGAGTAATCGATGGAGGATGTTAGTCCATGTAAGGTTGGCTCGTATCCTTTGTGTTTAAGGAGGTATCAATTGACTCATCAAGAAAAATAGATGAAAAATAATATGTCTACAAACAATTCCTTTCTAACCATTGAAGAGGATGAGAAATGGTATAACATCATCATGTAATAATCAACTAACATTTAATCGTCGGTCGTCGATGGTGATGTTTCGGGGATAAGATGGAGTTGTCAGTCGTCTCGTCCACCGCACTCTTCCACTCCCGAATTCGTATGACTGTTGTGGAAGTGGTTACATATAGGCAGGTGTCTAGGGAAGAAGTCGAAGAACGATCATCACCGGCATTCTTCATTATTCGTTGGTGAGAGTTCTTCATTGGAGGATGAGTTTCCTCATTGAGAGAATTCCCTTCATCACCCATGTGAATTCGTTGTGCGAAATAATTGATTAACTATTCTATTATTTCGGTGGCACCATTTCAAAAGAGGAAATTAAATTAAAAAAGGATCCTCCTCATTAATTCACATGTTTTAGCATGTATTAATTTGGGAGTTTTCACAAAATCAAAATGGGGAATTAATTAAGTAGGATCCCCCTTAATTGTGGAGGATTGGAAAAATTAAATGCTAGGGGTGGTGAAGGGGCTCCCCTAAACTAGTGTGGAGCTTATGTGTTTTCTCCACTTTAATGGGGAGTTTAAGGGGTTAAGACCCCAGGTGGTCCCCACATCATTTATCCTCACATGGGAGGTTGATTTTACGTGGGCAACACCACCATAAACTCTCATGGGAGGTTAAGGTGTGGTGGACCCACCTATAACACCTGTGGGGAGATTTTATCCACCAACACTCAAATGACGGCCCAATAAAATAAATTGTATCTCACATTTTTTTTTATTTTTTTGAAATAAACCCAAAAACTAACTCTTATCCCAGACTCATTATCGTCGAAGTAAAAGTCATATAATGAAAATAATGGTGCTTTGAGATCAATTGTTCCCTAAGATTTCAATTCTATGAAATTGGTTCAAAAGTTAATAACCAGCTCGTACATATACTAAACATACCTGAAGAAAACATCTGAAATTGATTCCAGGCACACCAGGCCTCGGAATCAAGCACTGTAAATTTTTAGGAACTCCTAAAATTCCCATGTATTAAAAAAAATCCATTGGATTCCTAGGTCTTTACATTCAACCCACCTTAGGGCTTTACATCGTCATAAGATATACTCGAACTAAGGGAACAATTGGGGGTACTGAGCACACATCTAAGACTCCCACTCCCATTTGATCTCCTGGAGGTTCTCATGATACCAGTAAACATGCAACAGATGTATCAAACATCCATGTTGGACCTGCTCCTATCGATCATAAATCTCTACTGGAACCTCCATGAATGTCACCTGATCATCAATGTATAGCTCTCCATGGTCGAAGATGATATAAGGTTCAAGCACACATCTTCTCAGCTTGGATACGTGGAAGTTGTCGTGCACCCGGTGTAGCTGAGGTGGAAGAGATAAGTGGTAATCCACCTCGTGTACTAAACAATGGACCTAAAGAGGTCTGATAAATCGTGGAGATTACTTGTTTCCTCTGCCAAATAACCATAGAACTCGTCGAGTTGAGACCCGTAGAAAGATGTGGTCGCCATCCTCGAACTGCATAGCTCTACGTCTTTTGTCAGTATACATCTTCTACCTACTTTGTGCAGTCTTCATCCACTCCTGGATGATCTGCACCTTCTCTGTGGTAGATGGTACCTCATCTGGTCCCTCCAGTGTTGACTCCCTAGGGTCTCTCCATCACAAGGGTGATCTGCAAGGTTTCCCGTATAACGCCATAAAGGGTTCTATAACTATGGTGGAGTGATAGATATTGTTATAGGAAAACTCCACCAACGGTAAGTGATCATCTCAGCTATGACCAAAGTCGAGGTGAAAATCACGTAGAATGTCCTTGAGGGTATGAATGGTCCGTCCAGTCTGACCATCCGTCTGAGGATGGATGGTGGTGCTCAATTGAAGCTTTTTCCCGAAAGCCTCCCAAAACAACTTCCATAGATGAGAAGTAAAACATGCATCACAATCGGAGACAATCATCAAAGTAATACTATGTAAACGCACAATATCCAACACATATAGGCATCCCAATCTCTCTACTAAAGACTACTCTCCATTCGGTAGAAAGTGGACGGACTGGGTGATTTGTTCGATGATTACATAAATCGAGTCGTGACCCATGGATGTACGTGGAAGACCCATCATGAAGTCCATGGATATCCCATCCCATTTCCACACTGGGTCATCTAAATGTAAGACTAAGCCTATTGGTACCTGGTGCTCCACCATCACTTGCTGACTAGTGAGGCTTCAATATAAAAACTCTACTACCACTTTCTTCATACCTGGCCACAATGTTGTCTCCAAAGGTCCTGGTACACCTTCTCCACTCCTGGATGTACCGCTAGACAGGAAGTGTGGAAATCCCCCAACACTTCCTCCTGAAGTTCCACTGGTACCAAGGTACGTCCTCTTAATAGGATGTCGTGCTCCCCACCTTCAAAAAATCCATCATGTGCCTGCCCTGTGGATATCTGAGCATGTCATGTCTCACAATCTGTGTCCCCATGTTGTTCCTATCTGACTCGCTGAAAAAGTGGGGGTGATTTTAATAGACAGAATGAAAGAAGCTCCATCTCTATCCACAAAGGATATCTGTAGAGAAGCTAGCTGATCCATCGCCTCACCTAGTAGATGTATACCAGATCTCCTGCTGAGTGCATCAGCAACAACATTACCCTTATCAGGACTACAGAATATCTCAACGTCAATGTCCTGGAGGAACTCAAGCCATCACCGCTGTCTCTAGTTCTTTTCCTTTTGATTGAAGATATACCTAAGAATCTTGTGATCAGGGTACATGGTAAAACCTTCTCCAATCAGATAATGTCACCACATCTTCAAGGAAAAAACCACTACTGCTAACTCTAGGTCATGGTAATCTTAGTTTTTCTTGTGTTGTCTTAGCTGCTGAGAACCATACGCGATCCCTGCTTGCTCATGAATTAGGACACAACTGAGTCCGGTCCCTGAGGCAAAAAAGTAAACTACAAACCCTACTCCTTCCTCTGGAATCCTCAAGATGGGGGCACTAGTCATCCTCTTCCTCAAATACTGAAATCTCTTCTGGCATCTCTCTAACCACATGAATTGTTTCCCATTCATTGTCAAGACTGATAGTGGTGTTGTAACTCTGGATAAGTCTCGAATGAATCTCTGGTAGTGACCAATGAACCCTAGGAAACTACGTACCGCCATCAGACTCCTGGGTGGCTCCCAAGAAAGTATCGCCTCAATCATGTCTAGATCCACTGCAACTCCATCTTTTGAGATGAAATTTCCCAAAAATTGAACCTCTCGGATCCAAAAATGGCACTTCGAGAGCTTACCATAAAGCTTGTGCTCTTAGAGTGTGTCCAGTAATATCCGCAAATGGTAAGCATGCTCCTCCTTAATAGTTGAGTTGATCAGAATGACATCGGTGAAGACTACAACAAAGCGATCGGGGTATGGCTGGACGATCCCGTTCATGAGTCCCATGAACACTGCTGGAGCATTGGTTACGCCGAAAAGCATGACCAAGAACTCATAATGGTCGTACCGACACCTGAAGTTTGTCTTCGACTCATCCTCATCTCAAAATATGAGCTGGTGATAGGCTGACCTGAGTTCTATCTTTGAGAACCACCATGAAACCTTCAGCTGATCAAAGAGTTCGTCAATCCTCAGAAGTGGGTACTCGTTCATCACGGTCACCTGTTTTAGGCGGCGGTAGTCGACACAGAGCCTCAATCATCCATCATCCTTCTTGAATCAGGGATACCCAGGGAGAAACACTAGGTCAGATGAATCCCATACCATGTAAGTCCTCTAGCTGTACCCATAGCTCGCGAAGCTCTACGAGAACCATCTGATACGCTGGTGTAGATATCGGCATTGTCCCGGGGTACAGGTTAATATAGAAGTCCAACTCTCTACAAGGAGGTAGACCGGGGACATCATCAGGGAAAACATCCGTGTAATGATCCACCACTACAGGATAGCTCAGACTCTCCACATCAACTACTCTGAGGGTAAGGCAATCCAAATGATGAGTGATCGTCTACACCCTCCACCATGTAAGTCTATCATGTACTGCGAAGGCTCCCTTCTCTCTGGTGAAGGTTAACCTGGTTCCATCCATGCGAACACACCACACTTTGCGCCTAATGCAGTCGAACTAAACATGGACAGTAGATAACATGTCCATACCCAAGATAATGTTGTAAGGCCTCAACGCCACTACTAGGAGTTCCTAGCCAAAGCTCTCACGTCCTAGAGTAAGATCACACTGCTGGAACTAGTGCGTAATCATAGAGTCTGATCTCGTAAGAGTCTATAGCTGTAAGGATCAAGCCAACAGCTCAATCAGAATCTCCGACCACCGAACGAGGGCAGTGGAAATGCTGGAACCTATGTCTGTAAGAACTCTATATAGGGTAGATTAGACACAGATCATTCCTTGAAGCATCTCCAAAGTGCCGTTATTGTAGGCTTCAGCTTCCTAGAGCTGATCTCTCCCTTTTCCACATGCTCCCTACAGCCAGGGGTGGACCTTCTGGTGGTGGTGACGGTAAGAGCTCAAAACGCCATCCACCACTAACTGCATGGAAATCTCCTATGCCATCTCTGACTTCTCCCAGTAGACAGCCTCGATCAAATCCTTGCCTCTTCCTGGGAGGACCCTCAATTTGGTAGCTGATAATCTGAATGGAAAGTCAGACAGTCCGGAGCCATGTGACCCTACCCTCCCCATGTGTAACACTGTCTTCTTCGGGCATTTATGCCACTGCCCCAGGTGCCCTGAAAAACTAATCAAGACTCATGTTGTCGACCATCCTTGGTTCTGGTCTTCTTGGAACACTACGTAATCTGTCTACTTTCAGCTGCAGAAGACACCGCTGCATATCGACTAGTGGTCGGTCTCGCTGATGGAGACTACTCAACAAGGAAACTCTCTACTATGAGGGCTATCTCTAGCACCCCCGCCTACGTCGGGATGCTGAGTGAGATCATCGAAGCCCTGAAATCTCACCTGAGCCCCTGCTCGAAGGTTTGAGCCCTAAAGAATGGGTCTTGCACTATATCTGTGGAGTAGCGCAAGAGGTTGGTGAACCTCGCTAAGTGCTGAGATACCATCATGCTACCCTTCTATAGATGCAATAGCTCATGTATCTGCACCACACAAAGGGTGGATGGGACAAAATCTACCTGACACAGGCTCTCGAAATCTGTCCATAGTAGCATCATCTCGTCATGCAACTAGAGCATCATACCCCACCATCTTTCTGCTGCTTCCTGAAGGAGACTCGTGTCTAGGATCACCATAAAGTATGCTAGTGTCCCTACCAGTCTGAAGACTCTCACCAATGCCTCCATCCAATCCTCAGCCGCCTGTGGGTCCGTTTATCCCCTGATCCTTAGAGGCCTATGGTGCTGGAACTCGTGCAATGTGCTAATGCAGTGTGCATCGTCTGACGCTAGGGTTGGTGGCATCAGTTCCCCAATGGGTTGTTGAACCGCTAGAGCCTCCACTGGATGAGGGCCCTGCACTGAGGCCTCATTGCTCGGTGGGATATCTTTGCGTACAGCTCTCATGGATCTAGATGTTCGTCCGCATGGTGGCATCCTGAAGGAAATAGATGCGACACTGTCAAAATATTATACCCGGTGAGCTAAACTAGTTGTGCTGAAATAAATAAAACTTTTGAAAACACACACGCAATTTTTTTTTTCGTGCACTGAGTCGGAAATCAGAATATAGGGTCCTGGGGTATGGATATGTTGGCCGCTACACCCGCACTGGACTCCATGAACTAAAAACCACACTCGGTACCCTTAACATTATTTTTTCACAAAAAAGAAATGTAAAGACCCGTAAAATTCAAGGGAAATTTTTTCTTAATTTTCTTTAGAATTTTACAAGAGCGCGGTTTCAGACGGCACCTGATTCCGAGGCCCGGAGTGCCCGGAATTAATTTCTGAAGTTTGGATCGGGTACGTTCAGTGAACGAACGAGCGGGTTTTCCTAACTTTTGATCCGGTGCTCGGAATTGAAATCCGAGGGCACCGATGAACTCGCAGCACCGATTTTCGCTTAAAGAGACCTTTTCGGAAGTTGCGTTTGTTGCGGGTTGAAAGTTAGTTTTTGGGTTTTTAGTTTGAGTTAAATAAAATTTGTGAAGAACAAATTTTATTTTAACTTGTTAAATCCTACCAAAGGGGGTTGGAAGTGGGACCCACATCCACTTTACCTCCCTTGGGAGTATTAAGTGTTGTGGGGCCCACACGAACCCCTAATCCTTTCATCTTCTCCCAACTTCCTTAACGCCTCATTAAATGACATGAGTTTTTAATTTTGGAGTTAATCCTTTTGAATTTCAAACTTTTGAAATTCTAGTGTGTTGATGTGTAAATAAAATAAGATAGTGTCTTATTTTATTTTGGTTCATAGTTTGTCTTCTTGAGAGGTTGAGAGCTTTTTCTTCTTCTTCAAGTTCTGACGAAGAACACGATGAACGCTCAAGCTCCGACGAAGAACGCTCAAGCTCCGACGAAAAATGCCGCTCCGCTCTTCTTCGTCTTCCGTGTCAACAAGAGGGAACACCGCTTCATCCTCGGACAACCTTCGTCGGTGTACAAAGTTTCACCAACGACGTATCTCTTCGGGCGTATCTCTTCGTCAACCGATTTGACGAACGACGACCGCGACGCCCGACCTCCGCGACGTTGTCTTCCGCGGACGTTGTCAAATCTTCGAACCTATACCCGAGGTAGGGGTTGTTAATTTATTGTTTATTTATTTATTTCTTGATCGTGGATCTCGCATGTCTAACATGAGGCTTTGAATGTTTAAGTTGAGTTATTATTTAACGTGAGGGGGCCGGACCACATGAACACGGCCGAACCCCCTTCATCGTTCTTATTGTTCTATCTTGAGGGTGGAAGCAAAGTGGCGTGGTGCCGTCGCACCACGCGGTTAATAATATGATTAAATTTCGCGGCGCCGTCGTGCCGCGCCATGGAAGAATCATAAAGAACGCGACGCCGTCGCGCCGCGTCGAGGGGAATCAAATGCGCGGCGAAGGGGCGCGGTGCCGTCGCACCGCGCCGGACGACGAACACTGCGGCCGGTTCCAGGCCGCGGTGGGACGAGGAGACCGCGGCCGGTTCCGGGCCGCGGCGGGTTGAGAAGACCGGCGGCCGGGCCGCCGGCGTCGGAAGCCGAAGAGGGGATCAGATTTTCCTGTCCCGTTGGAGAAAACCGGCCGGCCAGCTGGCCGGCCGGATGCCAATAAACCGGGGGAATTAATCCCCCGGCCAACTCATAAAACCCCCCTCTTTAAGAGGGGGTGGTTTCCTTGTGGGGGGCAAAGCCCCCCGTTTCCTGCCAATCAAGCCCCCCACGTGGGGGGGGGGGCGGTTTTGCAAAAAGGGGCGCGGCTATATGCCGCGACGTTTTCCAATCAGCGGGGGCTTTGCCCCCCGCGTGCAGCCACCGTGCGGCGCC
This sequence comes from Viscum album, assembly GCA_963277665.1. Classification (NCBI taxonomy): domain Eukaryota; kingdom Viridiplantae; phylum Streptophyta; class Magnoliopsida; order Santalales; family Viscaceae; genus Viscum; species Viscum album. Next base: position 70,672,684 of record OY728128.1, read on the forward strand.
CGGCCGGCCGGGCCGGGTCGGACCCGGTGCGGGTCGACCCGGTTCGAGCCGACCCAGGGGGGGTCGGACTGGGTCGGCCCGGACCCGGACCCCCCCGTTTCGAATCATTTACGGTCTTTTGGACATAACTTGAGCCTCGGACCTCCAATTGACGAACCGTCTACGGTAACGCGATCCTTGGATCAAGACGGTCGTTTCGGTATATAGCACTCAAGGTTTCAGATTACTTTGAGTTCGGCCGGGTCGGTTCGTTCACGAAACCAACCGGGCCTTCGGAGCGGAAACGCTCATATCTTGAGCTACGGACGTCCGATTGACGTGCCGTCAGCTTTGTTGTGTTCCTCTTAGTGAGACGGATCTTTTGGCATACTCCGCCCGAGGTTTGGACGCAGGTGGAGTACGGTTGGGTTGGTTTTGCCTTAAAAACCAACCGGGCCCCGGGGACGAAAATGCCAATAACTCTCAGACCGAGCGTCCGATCGACGCACCGTCTGTTGCGTTGAATTCCTGTTGACGATACGGAACTTTTGGATACATCAACTCTGGTCTTCGTGACAGTTGATGTATCAGCCTCTCGGCTCGTGGAGCGGACCCTCCGAACGAGCTTGCTGTGTGCGGAAACCCTAGTGCTGGCTGCGACTGTTACTGTGACTACTACTGCTGCTACTGCTACTGTGACTGCGATGACGACGGTACAGAGATCCTGTGTGGATTCGACGACGACGACTTCAGCACTCAGCGATCCTACGTGGATCAGTGCTACAGGTCCTGTGTGGGGCCGATCCTGTGTGGGTCCGATCCTGTGTGGGTCCGCGCTCAGCGGTTCTGTGTGAGCCAGCGCCTACAGGTCCTGTGTGGGCCCGATCCTGTGTGGGTCTTTGCGGGGGTTAGTTACCTATCGATCCTTCGTGGGTCCGACGACTTAGATGGATCAGAGATCATCTTTATCGTCCTTTGAAAAAGTATACCTGTGTGAGATGAATCCTGTTGCTTTCCTGTGTGGATTGTGTTGTGCTATCCTGTGTGGATTACGTTTTGCTTTCCTGTGTGGAATACGTTTACTTTCCTGTGTGGACTGAGTTGTACTTGGGCTCAGAGGTTGGAGCGTATTTGAATTGATGACTTAGGTATATGTATGGGCATATACCTAAGCAGTGTTGGTTGTTACTTCGTGATTGTACCTTTCTTCGTGGTTTATCCTTTGTGGATTTGAGAGACCTTCCGGGGTCTCGGGGTCCCTACTAAGTAGCTTATACTCACCCCTGCACGGGCTTTACCCACACTACGTTGTGTTGGTTGCAGACGACGGACAGCGTTGATCTTAGCTGAGGCTTGCAGAGCGGGACGGTACCCGGAGGTGGACCACTGGGCGGGACGTGCTCGGAGCGGACGGCGGGACCTGTGGAGCAGAGGAGCTATCTGTACCCATCCTTCAGGTGGGATTTCCAGTGGACAGCTCGGTGTAGCGGCTTTTACTTTTCAGTTGCTATTTTCCCTTTCGAGTTGTACTTTACTTTCAGTTTGGGTTTGTATTCTGGACCATTTACTTTTCCGCACTTTCAGTTGTACTCTGCTTTTGTTTAGTGTTTACTTTCCGCTTGCTTACTCTGTGGTGTTTTTTTACTTTTCAAAGGCAATACCTTACTTTTTTACCAGGATTTACGCCTTGGTGCTAGTCGCCAGCCCCTGGCCTATGGAAGGCGGGCTTGGGGTAGTCACGGCACGGACCCCGAGGGCGGGTCGTGACAAATTGGTATCAGAGGAGTTCGGTTCTACCGCGAACTCTGATCTTTTCTATGTGAAGCAATAATGTTTAGCGTATTGAGTGTGGTTATCAGTCCAGGGAGTCCAGTGTTGGTGCGGCGGCCGACGTATCCGTACACCAGGACCCTGACTTCAGATTTCCGACTTAATGCACGAAAACATTGATTGCGTGTGTGTTTCAAAGTTTTCATTGTGATTTCTTTGTGTCAGCTCACCAGGTATACTGTTTGACCGTGGCGCACCTGTTTCCTTTCAGGATGGCCCCACGACGGCAGCCAGCTAGGGTTCCGAGAGTCGAGCGTGACGATAGCCCACCGAGCGACGAGGCCTCGGTGCAGGGCCCTTTTCCAGTAGTGGCACCGGCGGTAGCTCTACCCGCCGAGCCCCCGATACTACCAGCACCAGCCGCTGACGATGCACGTCGCCTCAGCGCACTGCATGAGTTTCAGCGCCAGCGACCGCCCAGGTTTCGTGGGGAGACGGATCCCCAGGCAGCAGAGGACTGGCTGGAGGCTGTAGTACGAGTGTTTAGGCTAGTGAGGACACCAGCAGACCTCATGGTGATCCTCGCTGCGAGCCTACTACACGCAGCACCAGGACGATGGTGGAGCTTGATGCTCCAGGTGCACGATGAGGCATCTCTACTTTGGACGGACTTTGAGAGCCTCTTCCTCTCGGAGTTCGTCCCAGCCACCCTTCGTGCGGTGCTTATCCAGGAGCTTCTACAGCTGCGGCAGGGCAGCATGACGGTCGCTGAGTACTCGGCGAGATTTACCGATCTCTCGCGCTACTCGACCGACATGGTACGAGACCCATTCTTCCGGGCCCGGACCTTCGAGCAGGATTTGAGACACGAGATCAGGGCATCGTTGATCTCCCTCAGCATACCGACTCAGACAGGAGTACTGGAGCGGGACCTTCTGATCGAGAGCTTCCTTGCTAAGTCTACACCAGCACAGAGACCCACCGCAGGGCGGCACGTAGCGGAGTCTTCGGTAGCAGGTAGCCGAAAGATGACTCAGGGGTCCAGACAGACCAGACCTTCAGGCAGACGCCCTCAGGGCACTGGCTCAGCAGTGCAGGGCACACAACGCGGAGCCGGTCTTTTGAGTGGAAGACAGTGCTTTGCATGTGGCGGGCAAGGCCACATGGCTCGTGACTGCCCGACCCGCCATGCGGAGGAGCAGCAGACGGTTGAGGAACCACCTAGGAAGAGGCAGAGGTTCGACCGTGGTGGTCTGCAGGGAGGAGGCGGACGAGGCAGAGGAGCTGGCCGAGCAGCAGGTGGTGGACGACGCTTTGAGGCTCTACCACCACCACCACCAGGAGGTCCACCCCGACCGCAGGGGAGAGCTCAGCTTCAGGGAGCCGAGGCCTTCGATCATGGAGCTCTGGGAGCTGATGGACAGGAGCAGAACTAGTGGATACATCCTTTGTACTTCTGGTTCCTTGTTGCTTTTGTGTAGCGTCTTGTATTATGAGCTGCAATAATAAAAGACGCATACCTTTGTGATATTTCGTTCCTGTCCTCTTTCGTGTTGTTACTAAGAGGTTCCAGTTTTGGTTGTTTACTTGACCCTCACTTGTGAGACATCTACTGGAGAAGACCCAGTTACCACACACTGATGCCGACAGTGTGACTCAACCCTTGGAGGCGAGAGTAACGGTTGAATCTCTTAGTAGTAGCGTCGAGACCTTACGACGTCATCCTTGGTATGGATTAGTATCATCCATGTTAGGATTAACTGTTTTAGGCAAAGAATGTGGTTCATCCAGGGGATGAGACCAGATTTCTCTTATCGGCAAAGAAGAAATCTTGCAGCTCTGGTGGGACCGGAGATGGTCCAGGCCACGACAGAGAAGGTCCAAGTCATCCAGGAGCGGATGAGGACAGCTCAGAGCCGGCAGAAGTCATATGCTGACAGGAGGCGGAGGCCACTAGAGTTCGAGGATGGTGACCATGCCTTCTTGCGGGTCTCACCTCGACGTGGTATTCGGAGATTTGGCCGAGGCGGCAAGTTATCTCCGCGCTTCATCGGACCCTTCAAGGTCCTCAGCACGGTTGGCGAGGTGGCTTATCGCCTGGCTCCACCACCTCAGTTTCACCGGGTGCACGACGTCTTCCACGTATCTCAGCTGAGGAGATACGTGCACGACCCGACGCACAACATTGACCATGGGGAGCTTGACGTTGACGATGGGGAGACTTTTACGGAGGTCCCGGTGGAGATGGAGGATCGACAGGAGCGGGTCCTGCGTGGGAGATCGATTCCTCTTGTGCGCATCAGATGGCAGCACAGGAATCTCCAGGAGAGCACATGGGAGCGGGAGGCTCAGATGCGTGCTCAGTACCCTCATTTGTTTCCCTAGTTTTTGATGTATCATTACGGGGACGTAATGCCCTGAGGTGGGAGTAATGTAAAGACCCGTAAAATTCAAGGGAATTTGTTTCTTAATTTTCTTTAGAATTTTACAAGAGCTCGGTTTCAGACGGCACCTGATTCCAAGGCCCGGAGTGCCCGAAATTAATTTCTGAAGTTTGGCTCGGGTACGTTCAGTGAACGAACAAGCGGGTTTTCCTAACTTTTGATCCGGTGCTCGGAATTGAAATCTGAGGGCACCGATGAACTCGCAGCACCGATTTTCGCTTAAAGAGACCTTTTCGGATGTTGCGTTTGTTGCGGGTTGAAAGTTAGTTTTTGGGTTTTTAGTTTGAGTTAAATAAAATTTGTGAAGAACAAATTTTATTTTAACTTGTTAAATCCTACCAAAGGGGGTTGGAAGTGGGACCCACATCCACTTGACATCCCTTGGGAGGATTAAGTGTGGTGGGGTCCGCACGAACCCCTAAACCTTTCATCTTATCCCAACTTCCTTAACGCCTCATTAAATGACATGAGTTTTTAATTTTGGAGTTAATCCTTTTGAATTTCAAACTTTTGAAATTCTAGTGTGTTGATGTGTAAATAAAATAATATAGTGTCTTATTTTATTTTGGTTAATAGTTTGTCTTCTTGAGAGGTTGAGAGCTTTTTCTTCTTCTTCATGTTCTGACGAAGAACACGAAGAACGCTCAAGCTCCGACGAAGAACGCTCAAGCTCCGACGAAGAACGCCGCTCCGCTCTTCTTCATCTTCCGTGTCAACAAGAGGGAACACCGCTTCATTCTCGGACAACCTTCGTCGGCGTACAAAGTTTCGCCAACGACGTATCTCTTCGGGCGTATCTCTTCGTCAACGTATTTGACGAACGACGACCGCGACGCCCGACCTCCGCGACGTTGTCTTCCGCAGACGTTGTCAAATCGTCGAACCTATACCCGAGGTAGGGGTTGTTAATTTATTGTTTATTTATTTATTTATTGATCGTGGATCTCGCATGTCTAACATGAGGCTTTGAATGTTTATGTTGAGTTATTATTTAACGTGAGGGGGGCCGGACCGCATGAACACGGCCGAACCCCCTTCATCGTTCTTATTGTTATATCTTGAGGGTGGAAGCAAAGTGGCGTGGTGCCGTCGCACCACGCGGTTAATAATATGATTAAATTTCACGGCGCCGTCACGCCGCGCCGTGGAAGAATCATAAAGAAAGCGATGCCGTCGCACCGCGTTGAAGGGAATCAAATGCGCGGCGAAGGGGCGCGGTGCCGTCGCACCGCGCCGGACGACGAACACCGCGGCCGGTTCCGGGCCGCGGCGGGACAAGGAGACCGCGTCCGGTTCCGGGTCGCGGCGGGTTGAGAAGACCGGCGGCCGGGCCGCCGGCGTCGGAGGCCGAAGAGGGGACCGGATTTTCCGGTCCCGTTGGAGAAAACCGGTCGGCCAGCTGGCCGGCCGGATGCCAATAAACCGGGGGAATTAATCCCCCGGCCAACTCATAAAACCCCCCTCTTTAAGAGCGGGTGGTTTCCTTGTGGGGGGCAAAGCCCCCCGTTTCCTGCCAATCAAGCCCCCCACGTGGGGGGGGGGGGGGGCGGTTTTGCAAAAAGGGGCGCGGCTATATGCCGCGACGTTTTCCAATCAGCGGGGGCTTTGCCCCCCGCGTGCAGCCACCGTGCGGCGCCCGGCCGGCCGGGCCGGGTCGGACCCGGTGCGGGTCGACCCGGTTCGAGCCGACCCAGGGGGGGTCGGACCGGGTCGGCCCGGACCCGGACCCCCCCGTTTCGAATCATTTACGGTCTTTTGGACATAACTTGAGCCTCGGACCTCCGATTGACGAACCGTCTACGGTAACGCGATCCTTGGATCGAGACGGTCGTTTCGGTATATAGCACTCAAGGTTTCGGATTACTTTGAGTTCGGCCGGGTCGGTTCGTTCACGAAACCAACCGGGCCTTCGGAGCGGAAACGCTCATATCTTGAGCTACGGACGTCCGATTGACGTGCCGTCAGCTTTGTTGTGTTCCTCTTAGTGAGACGGATCTTTTGGCATACTCCGCCCGAGGTTTGGACGCAGGTGGAGTACGGTCGGGTTGGTTTTGCCTTAAAAACCAACCGGGCCCCGGGGACGAAAATGCCAATAACTCTCAGACCGGGCGTCCGATCGACGCACCGTCTGTTGCGTTGAATTCCTGTTGACGATACGGAACTTTTGGATACATCAACTCTGGTCTTCGTGACAGTTGATGTATCAGCCTCTCGGCTCGTGGAGCGGACCCTCCGAACGAGCTTGCTGTGTGCGGAAACCCTAGTGCTGGCTGCGACTGTTACTGTGACTACTACTGCTGCTACTGCTACTGTGACTGCGACGACGACGGTACAGATATCCTGTGTGGATTCGACGACGACGACTTCAGCACTCAGCGATCCTACGTGGATCAGTGCTACAGGTCCTGTGTGGGCCCGATCCTGTGTGGGTCCGATCCTGTGTGGGTCCGCGCTCAGCGGTTCTGTGTGAGCCAGCGCCTACAGGTCCTGTGTGGGCCCGATCCTGTGTGGGTCTTTGCGGGGGTTAGTTACCTATCGATCCTTCGTGGGTCCGACGACTTAGATGGATCAGAGATCATCTTTATCGTCCTTTGAAAAAGTATACCTGTGTGAGATGAATCCTGTTGCTTTCCTGTGTGGATTGTGTTGTGCTATCCTGTGTGGATTACGTTTTGCTTTCCTGTGTGGAATACGTTTACTTTCCTGTGTGGACTGAGTTGTACTTGGGCTCAGAGGTTGGAGCGTATTTGAATTGATGACTTAGGTATATGTATGGGCATATACCTAAGCAGTGTTGGTTGTTACTTCGTGATTGTACCTTTCTTCGTGGTTTATCCTTTGTGGATTTGCGAGACCTTCAGGGGTCTCGGGGTCCCTACTGAGTAGCTTATACTCACCCCTGCACGGGATTTACCCGCACTACGTTGTGTTGGTTGCAGACGACGGACAGCGTTGATCTTAGCTGAGGCTTGCAGAGCGGGACGGTACCCGGAGGTGGACCACTGGGCGGGACGTGCTCGGAGCGGACGGCGGGACCCGTGGAGCAGAGGAGCTATCTGTACCCATCCTTCAGGTGGGATTTCCAGTGGACAGCTCGGTGTAGCGGCTTTTACTTTTCAGTTGCTGTTTTCCCTTTCGAGTTGTACTTTACTTTCAGTTTGGGTTTGTATTCTGGCCCATTTACTTTTCCGCACTTTCAGTTGTACTCTGCTTTTGTTTAGTGTTTACATTCCGCTTGCTTACTCTGTGGTGTTTGTTTACTTTTCAAAGGCAATGCCTTACCTTTTTACTAGGATTTACGCCTTGGTGCTAGTCGCCAGCCCCTGGCCTATGGAAGGCGGGCTTGGGGTAGTCACGGCACGGACCCCGAGGGCGGGTCGTGACAAATTGGTATCAGAGGAGTTCGGTTCTACCGCGAACTCTGATCTTTTCTATGTGAAGCAATAATGTTTAGCGTATTGAGTGTGGTTATCAGTCCAGGGAGTCCAGTGTTGGTGCGGCGGCCGACGTATCCGTACACCAGGACCCTGACTTCAGATTTCCGACTTAATGCACAAAAACATTGATTGCGTGTGTGTTTCAAAGTTTTCTTTGTGATTTCTTTGTGTCAGCTCACCAGGTATACTGTTTGACCGTGGCGCACCTGTTTCCTTTCAGGATGGCCCCACGACGGCAGCCAGCTAGGGTTCCGAGAGTCGAGCATGACGATAGCCCACCGAGCGACGAGGCCTCGGTGCAGGGCCCTTTGCCAGTAGTGGCATCGGTGGTAGCTCTACCCGCCGAGCCCCCGATACTACCAGCACCAGCCGCTGACGATGCACGTCGCCTCAGCGCACTGCATGAGTTTCAGCGCCAGCGACCGCCCAGGTTTCGTGGAGAGACGGATCCCCAGGCAGCAGAGGACTGGCTGGAGGCTATAGTACGAGTGTTTAGGCTAGTGAGGACACCAGCAGACCTCATGGTGATCCTCGCTGCGAGCCTACTACACGCAGCAGCAGGACGATGGTGGAGCTTGATGCTCCAGGTGCACGATGAGGCATCTCTACTTTGGACGGACTTTGAGAGCCTCTTCCGCTCGGAGTTCGTCCCAGCCACCCTTCGTGCGGTGCTTATCCAGGAGCTTCTACAGCTGCGGCAGGGCAGCATGACGGTCGCTGAGTACTCGGCGAGATTTACCGATCTCTCGCGCTACTCGACCGACATGGTACGAGACCCATTCTTCCGGGCCCGGACCTTCGAGCAGGATTTGAGACACGAGATCAGGGCATCGCTGATCTCCCTCAACATACCGACTCAGACAGGAGTACTGGAGCGGGCCCTTCTGATCGAGAGCTTCCTTGCTAAGTCTACACCAGCACAGAGACCCACCGCAGGGCGGCACGTAGCGGAGTCTTCGGTAGCAGGTAGCCGAAAGATGACTCAGGGGTCCAGACAGACCAGACCTTCAGGCAGACGACCTCAGGGCACTGGCTCAGCAGTGCAGGGCACACAACGTGGAGCCGGTCTTTTGAGTGGAAGACAGTGCTTTGCATGTGGCGGGTAAGGCCACATGGCTCGTGACTGCCCGACCCGCCATGCGGAGGAGCAGCAGACGGTTGAGGAACCACCTAGGAAGAGGCAGAGGTTCGACCGTGGTAGTCTGCAGGGAGGAGGCGGACGAGGCAGAGGAGCTGGCCGAGCAGCAGGTGGTGGACGACACTTTGAGGCTCTACCACCACCACCACCAGGAGGTCCACCCCGACCGCAGGGGAGAGCTCAGCTTCAGGGAGCCGAGGCCTTCGATCATGGAGCTCTGGGAGCTGATGGAAAGGAGCAGAACTAGTGGATACATCCTTTGTACTTCTGGTTCCTTGTTGCTTTTGTGTAGCGTCTTGTATTATGAGCTGCAATAATAAAAGACGCATACCTTTGTGATATTTCGTTCCTGTCCTCTTTCGTGATGTTACTAAGAGGTTCCAGTTTTGGCTGTTTACTTGACCCTCACTTGTGAGACATCTACTGGAGAAGACCCAGTTACCACACACTGATGCCGACAGTGTGACTCAACCCTTGGAGGCGAGAGTAACGGTTGAATCTCTTAGTAGTAGCGTCGAGACCTTACGACGTCATCCTTGGTATGGATTAGTATCATCCATGTTAGGATTAACTGTTTTAGGCAAAGAATGTGGTTCATCCAGGGGATGAGACCAGATTTCTCTTATCGGCAAAGAAGAAATCTTGCAACTCTGGTGGGACCGGAGATGGTCCATGCCACGACAGAGAAGGTCCAAGTCATCCAGGAGCGGATGAGGACAGCTCAGAGCCGGCAGAAGTCATATGCTGACAGGAGGCGGAGGCCACTAGAGTTCGAGGATGGTGACCATGTCTTCTTGCGGGTCTCACCTCGACGTGGTATTCGGAGATTTGGCCGAGGCGGCAAGTTATCTCCGCGCTTCATCGGACCCTTCAAGGTCCTCAGCACGGTTGGCGAGGTGGCTTATCGCCTGGCTCCACCACCTCAGTTTCACCGGGTGCACGACGTCTTCCACGTATCTCAGCTGAGGAGATACGTGCACGACCCGACGCACATCATTGACCATGGGGAGCTTGACGTTGACGATGGGGCGACTTTTACGGAGGTCCCGGTGGAGATGGAGGATCGACAGGAGCGGGTCCTGCGTGGGAGATCGATTCCTCTTGTGCGCATCAGATGGCAGCACGGGAATCTCCAGGAGAGCACATGGGAGCGGGAGGCTCAGATGCGTGCTCAGTACCCTCATTTGTTTCCCTAGTTTTTGATGTATCATTACGGGGACGTAATGCCCTGAGGTGGGAGTAATGTAAAGACCCGTAAAATTCAAGGGAATTTGTTTCTTAATTTTCTTTAGAATTTTACAAGAGCTCGGTTTCAGACGGCACCTGATTCCGAGGCCCGGAGTGCCCGGAATTAATTTCTGAAGTTTGGCTCGGGTACGTTCAGTGAACGAACGAGCGGGTTTTCCTAACTTTTGATCCGGTGCTCGGAATTGAAATCTGAGGGCACCGATGAACTCGCAGCACCGATTTTCGCTTAAAGAGACCTTTTCGGATGTTGCGTTTGTTGCGGGTTGAAAGTTAGTTTTTGGGTTTTTAGTTTGAGTTAAATAAAATTTGTGAAGAACAAATTTTATTTTAACTTGTTAAATCCTACCAAAGGGGGTTGGAAGTGGGACCCACATCCACTTGACCTCCCTTGGGAGGATTAAGTGTGGTGGGGCCCGCACGAACCCCTAAACCTTTCATCTTATCCCAACTTCCTTAACGCCTCATTAAATGACATGAGTTTTTAATTTTGGAGTTAATCCTTTTGAATTTCAAACTTTTGAAATTCTAGTGTGTTGATGTGTAAATAAAATAATATAGTGTCTTATTTTATTTTGGTTAATAGTTTGTCTTCTTGAGAGGTTGAGAGCTTTTTCTTCTTCTTCATGTTCTGACGAAGAACACGAAGAACGCTCAAGCTCCGACGAAGAACGCTCAAGCTCCGATGAAGAACGCCGCTCCGCTCTTCTTCATCTTCCGTGTCAACAAGAGGGAACACCGCTTCATTCTCGGACAACCTTCGTCGGCGTACAAAGTTTCGCCAACGACGTATCTCTTCGGGCGTATCTCTTCGTCAACGTATTTGACGAACGACGACCGCGACGCCCGACCTCCGCGACGTTGTCTTCCGCGGACGTTGTCAAATCGTCGAACCTATACCCGAGGTAGGGGTTGTTAATTTATTGTTTATTTATTTATTTCTTGATCGTGGATCTCGCATGTCTAACATGAGGCTTTGAATGTTTATGTTGAGTTATTATTTAACGTGAGGGGGGCCGGACCGCATGAACACGGCCGAACCCCCTTCATCGTTCTTATTGTTATATCTTGAGGGTGGAAGCAAAGTGGCGTGGTGCCGTCGCACCACACGGTTAATAATATGATTAAATTTCACGGCGCCGTCACGCCGCGCCATGGAAGAATCATAAAGAAAGCGACGCCGTCGCGCCGCGTCGAAGGGAATCAAATGCGCGGCGAAGGGGCGCGGTGCCGTCGCACCGCGCCGGACGACGAACACCGCGGCCGGTTCCGGGCCACGGCGGGACAAGGAGACCGCGTCCGGTTCCGGGTCGCGGCGGGTTGAGAAGACCGGCGGCCGGGCCGCCGGCGTCGGAGGCCGAAGAGGGGACCGGATTTTCCGGTCCCGTTGGAGAAAACCGGCCGGCCAGCTGGCCGGCCGGATGCCAATAAACCGGGGGAATTAATCCCCCGGCCAACTCATAAAACCCCCCTCTTTAAGAGGGGGTGGTTTCCTTGTGGGGGGCAAAGCCCCCCGTTTCCTGCCAATCAAGCCCCCCACGTGGGAGGGGGGGGGGGGGGTTTGCAAAAAGGGGCGCGGCTATATGCCGCACCGTTTTCCAATCAGCGGGGGCTTTGCCCCCCGCGTGTAGCCACCGTGCAGCGCCAGGCCGCCGCGGACCCCCCCGTTTCGAATCATTTACGGTCTTTTGGCCATAATGTGAGCCTCGGACCTCCGATTGACAAACCGTCTGCGGAAACGCGATCCTTGGATCGAGACGGTCGTTTCGGTATATCGCACTCAAGGTTTTGGATTACTTTGAGTTCGGCCGGGTCGGTTCGTTCACGAAACCAACCGGGCCTTCGGAGCGGAAACGCTCATATCTTGAGCTACGGACGTCCGATTGACGTGTCGTCAGCTTTGTTGTGTTCCTCTTAGTGAAACAGATCTTTTGGCATACTCCGCCCGAGGTTTGGACGCAGGTGGAGTACGGTCGGGTTGGTTTTTCCTTAAAAACCTACCGGGCCCCGGGGACGAAAATGCCAATAACTCTCAGACCGGGCGTCCGATCGACGCACCGTCTGTTGCGTTGAGTTCCTGTTGACGATACGGAACTTTTGGATACATCAACTCTGGTCTTCGTGACAGTTGATGTATCAGCCTCTCGGCTCGTGGAGCGGACCCTCCGAACGAGCTTGCTGTGTGCGGAAACCCTAGTGCTGGCTGCGACTGTTACAGTGACTACTACTGCTGCTACTGCTACTGTGACTGCGACGACGACAGTACAGAGATCCTGTGTGGATTCGACGATGACGTCTTCAGCACTCAGCGATCCTACGTGGATCAGTGCTACAGGTCCTGTGTGGGCCCGATCCTGTGTGGGTCCGATCCTGTGTGGGTCCGCGCTCAGCGGTTCTGTGTGAGCCAGCGCCTACAGGTCCTGTGTGGGCCCGATCCTGTGTGGGTCTTTGCGGGGGTTAGTTACCTATCGATCCTTCGTGGGTCCGACGACTTAGATGGATCAGAGATCATCTTTATCGTCCTTTGGTTAGTTACCTATCGATCCTTCGTGGGTCCGACGACTTAGATGGATCGTAGATCATCTTTATCGTCCTTTGAAGAAGTATACCTGTGTGAGCTGAATCCTGTTGCTTTCCTGTGTGGATTGTGTTGTGCTATCATGTGTGGATTATGTTTTGCTTTCCTGTGTGGAATACGTTTACTTTCCTGTGTGGACTGAGTTGTACTTGGTCTCGGAGGTTGGAGCGTATTTGAATTGATGACTTAGGTATATGTATGGGCATATACCTAAGCAGTGTTGGTTGTTATTTTGTGATTGTACCTTTTTTCGTGGTTTATCCTTTGTGGATTTGAGAGACCTTCAGGGGTCTCGGGGTCCCTACTGAGTAGCTTATACTCACCCCTGCACGGGCTTTTCCCGCACTACGTTGTGTTGGTTGCAGACGACGGAAAGCGTTGATCTTAGCTGAGGCTTGCAGAGTGGGACAGTACCCGGAGGTGGACCACTGGGCGGGACGTGCTCGGAGCGGACGGCGGGACCCGTGGAGCAGAGGAGCTATCTGTACCCATCCTTCAGGTGGGATTTCCAGTGGACAGCTCGGTGTAGCGGCTTTTACTTTTCAGTTGCTGTTTTCCCTTTCGAGTTGTACTTTACTTTCAGTTTGGGTTTGTATTCTGGCCCATTTACTTTTCCGCACTTTCAGTTGTACTCTGCTTTTGTTTAGTGTTTACTTTCCGCTTGCTTACTCTGTGGTGTTTGTTTACTTTTCAAAGGCAATGCCTTCCCTTTTTACCGGGATTTACGCCTTGGTGCTAGTCGCCAGCCCCTGGCCTATGGAAGGCGGGCTTGGGGTAGTCACGGCACGGACCCCGAGGGCGGGTCGTGACAAGAAATATCTGATTTCTATGTTTTGTAGTAGAACCGAATCCTCTAAAAGCCATTTTTCACAACCCGTCCCCTTGGGACCGTGCCGTGACTACTCCTAGCCTACCTTCCCTAGGGCAGGGCTGGAGAAAATCACCAAAGGTGTAAAACCCTAAAACGGGGAAGGAATTTCCGTTAAAAACAATATAAACACACAACAGAGTAAGCTGGAATAAAAACTATAAGTATAATTGTATACAAAAGGAGTGCTGAAAAGTAAAGGGGCTGGAAATACAAGCCCAATTGTAATGTAGAAGGAAACTGAACAAAAAGTACAACTGAAGAAAGGTAAACAACTACCTGATCATCCACTAGGATGTCCTACCTGAAGGGTAGGATAGAAATCCTCCAAAGAACTACACTTATGTCCATCTCCTCTATGTAGTCCATCTCCGGGTATCGTCTAGTCATGGATACTCACCCTCAGTCAGTGATATCCTTCAGCTGCATCCAACTAAATGAATTGAGGGAAAATCCTGTGCATGGGTGAGTATAGCGATACTCAGTAGGGACCCCGATACCCTCATGGTCTCACCAAAATTTAACAAGGACAAACCACAACGTATGAAATCAATAGTTAACCCCACTTAGGTATATTACCATACATATACCTATGTTATCAGGTAATCAATTTCAAACATGAGGAAAACACAAATGTTACTAACTCAGTTGAAACCATGATTTTATTCTAGGGGTATTATCAAGTAACATTCCCAGTCACACTGTCGAAACCTCAGCTGGTGAATTACTCCTCCTCTATCGAGTATAGTGGGCCTACCACGTGATATAGAGGTTCTTCCCACTATCCTTGTAATACTGAGGTACTCCTCCTATCGAGTACCATGAGTCTCCTGCGTCACAAAGAGACGCTCCCATCTGTGGGTCTGTCGCGACACACCGAGTCCCTCCCAATCATAGCTTGCTGAGGTACTATTCCAGTTGAGTACCAGGGGTATGCAGCGCTCAAAAAAGGCACTCCCCATTGTGGTTCATCCAAGACACCAGGGTCCTCCCTAATGGGCTAGTCGAAAAACTCCAAGTCGAATCGGTCAGCAGTTGGTAGGTCTCAGCCTACAATTAGGTCTTCACACTATGCACACTTGTCTCTGAGAGGATCTGCACCATTAGATAATGTTCTATGCTTCAACTACCACGAAGTCCCAAGAAGAAATATCTCAATGGGCCTCCACATCATAGATGTGTCAACATAACTGACAGCGCGTCAAACGGACACCTGGTCTATGAGTTATTAGCCTTTTAGCCCCCAGGGCCCAGTTGGATTCGTGTACGATCCAGCCTGATCATATCTCTACATTACCACGAACTCTAGTGGTGTAAAATCAAAGGTATCATCGTGCTTAAAGAATACCAGCACCGCTGACGGTTCCTCAAATGGTCGAACAGTGTCAATGATATGGCCAAAAAAGTTAGAGGACGGTAGTGGGCTCGGGTCCGATCCGACCCGGTTGGCCCATCTCGGCACGACTTTGTCAGGTCCGACCCAGTCTGGGTCGACCGAGTCAGACCCATTAGGTCTGGCCCAGACCAGTGGGTGGCCCAGCCTGTTAGGTTTCGCCCGGTCCACTGGGCCCAGCCTAGCGGACAATGAGGGAGGTTCTGCCCAGAGGTTTCCGCGAGGGGCATGGCTTGGCCTAGAGGGCGTCGCTGGTTCGGTTCAGCCAGCGCCATGAGGGGCGTAGTTCAGGCAGCTCCGCATGAGAGGTTGAGCCAGTTCGGCCAGCAGTGCTGTGAGGGAGGCCGCGACCCAGCTCGGGATGCTGAAACGACTCAGCTCGGCCAATCGGGTGGCGGCCAGGGCATGCCGACCGGGTGGTGCCAGGTAGGACGTCGGGGAGCCAGGAAGGCCGCAGGTAGGGCATGCAGGTATGTCGGACGGGCGCCCGGTAGGCCTCGGACATGGCACGTAGGAGCCGCAGGAAGGCCGGCACAGTGAGCGGGATGCCGCAGGTAGGATGGCACATTGTCGGGCAGGCCACAGGCAGGGCACATGGGAGGCCACGGGCAGGTAGGTCGGTGGCTGAGCAGGCCGGTTCGACATGGCTCGGGCCGACACGAGCCGACGGTGTATAGAAAAGATCACCGGAGTGTCGTGGGGGCAGCGCGATTCGTAGAGGTCGCGACTAGGACAACTTTTTTCGTTGCCATCTTTGTCACCTTGT
This sequence comes from Viscum album, assembly GCA_963277665.1. Lineage (NCBI taxonomy): Eukaryota > Viridiplantae > Streptophyta > Magnoliopsida > Santalales > Viscaceae > Viscum > Viscum album. Next base: position 70,688,302 of record OY728128.1, read on the forward strand.
TGCCACTTCGTCATCGTACCGAAGAATGCCACAAGGAGAATAAATAGACAGAGGATGTCAGGACATTTTATGTTGGCTCGTATCCTCCGTGTTTAAGGATATATCATTTGGATTATCAGGAAAAATAGATGAATAATAACGCGTTCGCAAACAATTCCTTTATAACCGTTGAAGATGATAAGAAAAGGTATAACATCATCACGTAATAATACCCATACCATTAATCACCGTTCATCGATGGTGAAGTCACAGGAAGAAGATGATGTCTTTGTTCATTGCATCTGGCTCACTCTTACTCTATCGAAATCGCACGACAGTTAGGGAAGTGGTTCCATGTCGGTAGGTGTCCGGGGAAGAAGTCGAAGAAGGATCATCGTCAGAATTCTTCATTCTTAGTTGGCGAGAGTTCTTCGTTGGAGGATGAGGTTCCTCATTGAGAGATTTCCCTTCAACCAACCAATTGAATTCATTGTTCCAAATAATAGATTACTTAATCTATTATTTCATTGGCACAAATTAAAATGGGGGAATTAAATTAAAAAGGCTCCTCCTCATTAATTCACATATGTTGGCACGTATTAATTGGGGATTTGGCACAAATTCAAAATGGAGAATTAATTAGGTAGGTTCCCTCCTAATTTTGGAGGGTAGGAAAAATTAAATGATAGAGGACGTGAAGAGGCTCCCCTAAATTAATGTGGAGCTTAATTGTTTATTCCACTTTAATGGGTATTAGAAGGGGTTAAGAGCTGGGGTGGTCCCCACAACATTTTTCCTCCTATGGAAGGTTGATTTAGGGTGGGCCCCACCACCATAACCTCTCATTGGTGGTTAAGGTGTGGTGGCCTCACCTTAAACACCCATGAATATATTTTAACCACCAACACTCACATGGGAGCTCAATAAAATAAAGTGTATCTCACTTTATTTTATTATTATTTTTTTAAAAAAACCAAAAAACTAACTCCAATCCCTGACTCACTACCGTCGAAGTGAAAGTATTCTTAAGAGAATATCAGTGCTGTGAGTTCAACGGTGCCCTCATATTTCAATTCCAAGCACCGGTTAAAATGTTAAAAAAAACCCTCGTACATTTAGCGCACGTACCAGAACAAAACATCAGAAATTGATTCTGGGCACCCTGGGCCTCAGAATCAAGCGCCGTAAATTTTCACAGACTCGTATAACTACCATGTATTAAAAAAATCCACGGGATTTCCGGGACTTTACATTCACCATCATATTTATAAATGTAAAAATGGATTTTTTTTCTGAACATACCATTACATCAAATATCATATCTAAATAATTGAACCATTACATGGGAAGCATTATCTATGAATTTCCACCATAGGACAACAAGTTATATTACATAAAATGGTAAAATATAAAAATGTTCCACTTTGGTAATTCTTGATGTAATTTAACAAGGATTCCACCTCCATTTATAGTATGAATATATTGGTCCATCACAACAACAAAAATTATTCTGATCCAATTCCAACCATTCCTGGTTAATAATTTCATGTAATGCTTTCCTATTCATGAATCTTACTTAAATTTTCAGGTTTCCTTTATGAAAAATGATTATTAACATAAACTGTCTAAATTAAACTTATTGATTATAATCAAATGTTTTATCATCAGACCATAACTTATATACCCTTATGTGTATTTTCAATAATAAAAAAATAAACTAAAATTATTTAATCATTTTTATTGATACTAACCATATGAATGAAAACATAATATCTCCATGATATAGTGCCCTCACATAGGAACTAAAATTATTAAATTCCAAAAAATATCATCACATGTTATATTTTTATAAAATAGTTCATTAAAATTAATTAATATACTTATATATTGAAATGGCTTCACATCTACTTAATTTCAATATCCCAATAATTTAAATCTTTTATAAGAAATATGTCATATTTTTTAATACATATATCCATGAATTTAAATTTAACTTATTATTTTTCAAACTCTTCCTTTAACCTTTTTGAAACCATTTAAAATACAGAATGAGAATAAAAATATTTGTAAGGGAAATAAAATGATTAGATATGTAAGTCTAGGTAAATCATTAGGACCCATAAAAATATTTAACATTATTAGTAAATTCGTTGATTACATGCAATTATTCATAACCTCATGAAGAATAAAAAAAATCACAATGAGAATATTTAAAACCAATATAATGTAAATAAAAATCCATTATAGGAATCATAGTCAATTATATTTGTATCCCGTGTTAACCATGTTTTAAAAATAACAAGCGACCAGTTAAATCCATTTGATAATCCTTCTTGGTTAATTACCTTGTCCTTTCCTGTAAAGATGTGGAACATTAACCAATGCATTGGAGAGATATATCAGGTTCACGCATCATATAATATGAATTGGTATCACCTATAATATATGTTATATTGGCCACATCCATAATAATCAATAATTATTATATAACATTACATGAGTAAACGATTTTATTCGTGAATCATTTCAACATAAACCCCATTAAACCATTATTAAATCTTTACAAAAAAACACTTTTGGATAGCCAAATATAATCCCATTTTAAAAAATAATTTTTAATTTTAAAATACATAGAATATATGATATTTTCAATTTTCATTGTGGAAAATATATATGCTTGTAACGATGTAAAAGAATTAAATAATGGTTGTGGTATATAACATGAAATTATTACAATATAGATTATAATAAAATAACATTTTTTCCAATTATAGAAAAGTTCAAAATATTCCCCTTAAAATATATAGACAACAATACTTTTTGAAAACTAGAGTGTTAAAGTAAAATGATACATAAAATCCCCTATATAATTCATTTTATATATATACGTACATCCAGAATTTTATTTAATATGGAAATAAAAGAAACTCATTTAGATAAAAATGTCAAAACATTTTAAATGATGATTTATATTAAAGTGACCCTTACCAATTTATCTCTTTGAACGCGGCCATGAGAGCATGTGAATGATGACCAAAATAATGAATTCAATAAATATGAATGTAGTTATTATTATTAATTTTATAATTTACATTGTCATTTTATAGATTTCATTAAACCCATAATATTATGGTATTAGTAATATAGAATATTTTTCAATTTTATTTCTTATGAATATTATTATTATTGTTTTTAATTAGTCTAAGATTAATTTGTAAACACATGGTTAAAGGGAATATGAGATCACCTAATTCTCATGTTTGTTTTCTAAGGAAGATAGGAATAATATTTATGATAGATATGAAGGGATATGAAAAAGGGAATAATTGTTCATCAATATAAGTACTATGATTTATATTGTTTTTTCAACTAGAATTTGAAATTACAATATGTATCTAGTGTGGAAATACTAATAATATATTCAGACCATTTACATGCAATCCACTGTATATATTTCCAACCTAATTATATAACCTCATATTCTTAGCTACTAGGTTCAGGGTCTATATAGTTGGTATCAATGAATGTTTAATATAAATTTTTGTAAATAAATTTATGAAAACTAATATTTAGTGTAAAATAGTATAAAATACATCGAGGATAACACTATATATTCAATAACATAATAATTTTATTGGATGGTAGAGATTATGTCATTATACCATCTATAAAATCTTATCTTCAAAACACAAGTGGACATGGTTTTCTAAAACTTGCATCTATGGGTGATAACCTCAAATATACTTTGTTTTAGTATATATCAACTATCTTCATAGTGCACGGGGACTGTTTACATAATGGTCACATGGTTTGACATTAATAATAGATATTCTTGTGTTACCTCACATTTTATTTAAAATTAATTGTGAATTTTTTCAAAATATATTTATGATTTTAAAATTTAAAAAATGATGAAATATTTACGGTTCTGTGATTATCTGTGAATAAATATTTATATGTATTTTATTTTCTACTAGAGTTAAAAATAAAAAATATTAATCAAAATAATACATCCCAATATAGTTTATTAAATTATGTAGTAATGGTGTAGAGTAGAAGGAATTGAAACCATACTAATGAATGTATTTTGTTTATTATTATTCCTCTTAGGAAGGATAGTGAAGATATAGCTAGATATTCTACCAAATATAAGAAAATTTTATTAATAATTTTTCAATGAATTAGGTTATTATCCAAAAAAATTCCAATATGTATAATTACATTGATACATAACCTAGTGTAAAAATTATGTACATATTTTTTCTTAGTAAACTAACATAATTCAATAGGATAAGAATTTTATTTTTTTGGTTACCAATGCATAAGTCTCGATTAGAAAATATTCCTCCCTTTTTTATGGTAATTAAAAGAATAAGTTTATCATATCAGTTTATAATATCTATGGGTAAGAAGAACCTTGGTGATATTAAATTGAAAAAACTAAGGTAACAAACATTTAATCAGAATATTTGTTTGGAAATTTTCGTGGAATAATATTTTTGGTGTGAAAAACAATTTCATATAGAGAGACAATTCCAATGTATAAGATAAAAGGTAGATATAAAATTTTTTACAAATAAATCCAACACTATAAAGTTATAAATTAATACTATGGACATTGAAGGAATTCAAATGTGTATAAATTACTATTTAATTAATGGGATAATTGAAAACATTCAAAAGGAACTAGTCTCTAAAACCTTCACACCCTATAAAGACCTAGAGTCATCTTCATTGTACATAGAGAAATAATTTTCAATTTATTATTACATTTAATAAATTCTTGACATGGATATAGTGGATGAGGACTCTAGAAAAGTAAATAGTGAATAACAAATAAAGGGGAGGGTGTAATTTAAAATTGAAATAAATGTGGAATGAAATATCATGGAACATGATTAATGGGAAACATAATATAAAACAATTTTGATGATAAGGCCAACAAGGATCATGATTGTATGTGACATAATAAAGAATATAATGCTTAATTCTTCTATAGTAAGAATATGGGGAAATATGTAAATGATTTTACAACATGTCAAGGTATTCATCCATCTAAAATTCCTTGTGATAAATGCATTTCTTATGAAATCACATTATTAATGGATGATGTTTATAATGATAATGTGGACGTTATATTAATAAAATACTCATTTTTTCTTAACACTTTACTTTATTCTAGATCTCTAATCAATTTTATATTCCATGTTGAATATTAAAATTTTTTATTTCCCAAGAACCATAAGATATGAGTTATTAGTCAATAATACTCATGGATATCTCCCTATTCATAAGATGTTTCTATCATTTCACATTTTAAAATATATTCATCAATATTTGGTGTCTCAATTATTATACATATGGTTTAGTTTTCAATAATCCTTATCTGGGATTGGCCTTCATAGTTTGATGCAATCATTCATTACAATGAGGATGAAATTTTAATTTTTGATAATGATATGTAATTTCATTAACATTAAAAGGGATTCATTATCATCTATTTCAAGCCTAAATCTACATATAGTAGCACTTCTGAATTACATCTTAGTGAAAAAGATAATAAACATTCTAACTATGTATATGATTTAAATCAAATTTAGTATGTACCATATTATATAATATTACATTGATTTATTTCTTTAGTAATTTAAATATTAATTAGATCATATAGTTTATTTTTATTGATTTAATCACATATTCAACCACTATAGGAAAGTCACTCGATAGAACTTGCACACTACAAATGGTGAAAATTAATAATGAACATGAGAATTTTTTTAATAAGGTATTAATATTCCATAGTGTTACAATGTAACAGCCTGATATTTTATGAAAAATATTCTTTTTAATTTTATTAATGTCTTGGGTTGTAAGATACACCAAAAAGGGGCTTTCACAACACACATCCTTGACTTTCCTTGCATTACACGCAATCGCGACCTTCCTCGATAGCGTGTGTAGTACGCAATAACGAGTTTCACTAAACAACAATATGCTATTAAAATATTATTAAAACTAGCCGTTTTGAATAGTAATAACCACTTTATGAAAGTTTGTAAATTTTATTTTTCAAAATGGAATTCATTTTTGGATTCGGAGTATCGAATTTAGCCTAAGGTGAAATTTTGGTACTTTTCGGATAACTATCATATTCTGATGAAAAGTGAAAATTACTAAATTATAACTAAAAACAAATTTTTTAATCGAAATAATTAATAGTGATAAATCATTAATTTGAGTGGTTTTAAATTATATTTATAATATATTTTTACAATTTAATACAATGTTGGTCATTGGAGGTAATTTCACATTTAAACCAGATATAATCAAGTGTCAGTCTTTTGATAGATATTGTTTCTTAAAAACACGCTATTTGTTTTAACAGCGGGATTTAATTATAAAATTAATTAATGCAACTTCTATGTTATGAATTTGGTAAAATAGACTTCATTTTTTAATTCGGAATATGAAATATAGCTTAGGATGAAATTTTTGCATTTTTCTGAAAAACATCAATTTTTGATGAATAGTGAAACTACTAAGTGGTAGTTAAAAAACTGAATTTTTCATAAAACTTAATTTTACCGCTTCTGTGAATGGAATTTAAAAAATCCGAGAGACACGGTTGATGTCAGTAAGTAAAATGTGGTTCAATGAGATGAAAATAATTTTTGGTGAATAGTAACTTTTTACTTTTATTTACCACAGTTAAAAGTAAATAGGGTAATTAAGGGTAAGAATGATATTAATATTATCCTAACACATGTCCTAATCCTATTGGACATGTGTATCTCGACCAAAAACAACCTTAAGTGTAAAATATTATCATTTAGGCCCACTTGGATTAGATTAGGACATTTATTATTATTTAATTCAAAGAAGGGTTAAAATAGTTAAAATCAAAGATTAATAAGTAAATCATTTTTAATATAGGGTTATACATAAGATAAATTCGATTGTAAATATTCATTAGAAATATAAAAAGATTTCCTACATAATGGTATTTTATTTGTTATTTTTAGACATCAAATAATTTAATTTATTTATGACACAAAGATGATGCAGTAATTATCTTATTAATGAAATATTGACATAATTGATATTATAAATACCAAAATAAATGTAATTTAAGACTTTTTATGAATTCCACTAATTTTATAGGTTACTATGATATGTTAGTGTTGATTTAATCAACTTGGTTTGAACATATAATTCTGTTATGACTCACAAAAATCATATATCAAATAGTGTCAAAATTGACACAAAATAGTTTTTAAATCAAATATTATATTATTAATTGTTATTTTATTCCTAAAAATCAAAGGTTCGGCCAAATGACATAGATAAGGATATATATATTAATAATAAACAATTTGGGGTTCGTTTGTCATGTTATAGTAAGTGTATTAACCATATAGTGAAAGAAAATGAAAAGACACGGTAAAAGTTAAATTATTTAACTTAGAGTTAAATCTAATTGATAAGGTTAAAATAATACCCTAAACTTGTCTAAATCCTATTGGATGATAGGATTTAGACCCATAACCACTTTATCTTAGAAATAAGTCCCTTTGGAACCATTATAAACCGATTTTGACTTTAATATAAAATAATATTTTGAGATATTCCTATGGTGCCCCTCTCCTCCCTTATAAAAGGGTACCTCCTCCCCCTCCTCCTCACACCAATTTGAGCACTAAAGATCGGCCAAACCCTGCCATTTTCTCCTATCCACTTCCCTAGAATAATCCTAGAGGTCCTGGTCTTCTTCAAAGACCAATCTTTGTTCCCTAATTGGAGGATTCAAAGAGGCGTTTCAAAGAAGAGGTAATATCCATTACCGATCTTTTCAATTTCTTCCTTTTTCAACTTCTTATTCTTTAGTTGTTTCATGATAAAGTAATAACATCAGTATTTCTTATATACCGATATGTTATTATAAATATGAAACAACTCTAATTCACCTTCTATCCATCCTACGGAAAATTGAAATCACCGCGCGTGCGTACGTACAGAATACCGTCTCCACGCCGTGGTGTAATATATTTTCCGTCACCAACTTAATTGGATTGGTATAATGGTGTAATGAGTAACTATATATGATTATTATAAAGTTATATTGATAATGAAATAGTATACATACACTTCAACACAATTCCACGACCATGGGAACGATATCATCGCTCGTGCGTATGTACGGACTACCGTCTCCATGACGCGATGAGATTCATTCTCCATGTTAACCATTTAAGAATGATTAAAAAGTATATATAAGAAATAATAATGAAATATATTACATTATAAATCTACTGGATTTATGTATATATGTATGTCATCTACTTACTTCCATTCAAGACAATAAGGAAAGGAAAACAGCGTTCATGCGTATGTACGGACTACCGTCTCCATGAATGGTGTTTTTCATTTCATTTATCTATCTATTATATATATATACTGAATATATATGATATATAAATCATATTTTATATTCTGGATGTAAGTAAATCATGATATAAGTAATAATAATGTCAAGAACAACAAGTCAAAACACCTACGAAAATTGAAACGATTTTACCCAAAACGCTTCTTTAATATGGAATTTACAAAACAACGGGTAATATAAAGTCATAAGTGAACCATATATGATATCATAACAATGAATATGATTCTTTAATAAGTAAATGACATTATTTAAATCATTATACAGGAGGTTCGGACACATACGAAGCAAATCGGACCTAAGTTAAGGGAAATATCGCAATCACATTTTTATCCGAGATTGTTTGTACTTTGAAATTTACTGGGGTATATTTTATCATCCACATCCATGTTTCCTCAATATGTAATGTTATTTACATCCACCTACAATTGTATAAATCCAATTTTACCCTTCGGTGAGTTTTTAGTAAAAGATATGAAAGGAATCTTTTGTCGTTTTTCATACGAGGAACTTTTTGACTTTTCCGACAAAAGTACGAGAAGAATGTTTTTTTTAACCTATACGGCATGAATGTATTTTTAAAACATTATTTCCAAGAAGCTTCCTTTACAAGTTTTCAAGTTTATTTTTAATCAACTTCTTTTAGTTTTAAATTTTAAGACATGTTAAGAAAGGAAAATGTTTTTGAAGTAGAAAGGATATTTTCCTCAAGAATGGATTTCAAGTGTTTTATCAAAATTATTTTCCATCTAAGATAATAAAGGGTTCTGTTTCTATCCCTATTATTACATGGATTTTATTATGTTGTGATGGAAATATTTTTATGAGTTCCTTTATCTTATATGAATTGTTTTATTATGTGATGTTGTTTAAGAATCCCATTTTTATTACATGGGTTATGCAATGATGTATGATTTATGATTTTGTGGCACACATAAGAATGGTATCATTATGAGATGGGTGGGACCTATATCTCCCACCAATGCATTGGGTAAAGATTTTATATCTCATGAGATAGACATGGCTGGAATGGTAGGTTATACCGGTTCAGTGAAACAGGACTGAAACGAGGGTTACTCGATTCAGAAAGGGACTTTGTCCACTAAGATAGTCTTGGCAATGAGTCTTGACTAACAAGAAATGATTCTCTATGATTATGTGTGAGTGCCAAAAAGTTTCATGTTTTAAGTTATGATTATTGTGATTACATTTCACTACCATGATTTATCCCATGTTATGAAATTATACTCTCTTTTGCAGGTTATGATTTCCAAAATGTTATGTTCTTATGAATACGATGTGATTGATATTTCTTTTGTTTGCCATTACTGAGCATTTGAGATCACCCTTTTATGTTTTCTTTTCCCCAGGATATAAAGAAAGGTTTTAGGTAAAAAAAAGGAAGAACTTTATGGGAGATGTTGAAGATCTTTCACCACGATTAGAAGATTTTATTCCGAGTTTCCAAAGACACTAAACTATTAAGATCCTTGTGTGTGTGTTTTTGTTATGTACTAAGTATTCCGCAAAAGTAATGTAAAGTCCATGTAAGTCAGGCTTCGGGTCTCTACATACAATTTTGGAATACCCAACCCTTTATAACGAATATAATTTTATATATGAGGGTTTTTATTGAATATAGGGAAATTAATTCTATTATGATAAATAAAAACTACATTCTCTAAAATATTGTTTGTTTTTTTGAACAAATTCATATATATCACTATTTTTCAATGATTCAAATTCATTTTGTGTGTCTTCAATTTCATGAAATATATGAATATATTCAAAAGTTAGTATATGAAAAAATTAATTACCATTATTGGTTTATTGTTAATTTATTTGGATTAACTGATATACTCTCAATTTTCATTAATATAATATCCATATTATTTAATGAATGTAATGGAATTTTTTTTTGGAAATTATTATTGATATCATTCCATACTCTTAGAGTTATGATGATAATAAAATTAAATGAAAACCATTATTTATATTCATAAGAGAAAAATATTGTATGGGAAACATAGAATGTGTGGATTCTGGCTATATATTGATTCATATTAGAGGAATATATTTTTCTAAATATTGAATCAAATTTGATCTTCTAATGTAAAAGGTATTCTAATAATACCCTATATAACAACCCTTCTCAATATAATGTATTAAAAATAGCTTTATTATATAATATTACACTTAATAATATATAGAATACTCAGAAGTCTATCATATTGGAGAATTAGGGACAATACAAAAAAATATTAAAACATGGAATAAATCAACATTATTGAAAACTTCATTGACTTTATAAATCCATTCCATCATACTTAAATATATTTTTGATTACCTAGAAAAGTCCTAAGAATGATTTGATCTATAAATCCTAGTAATGGAATAATAAAATACTATAATGAAGTAGATAATACATTTCTGAAAATAGTAATATCAATGGTGCATAAAAGGAACATGAATAATAAGGCATGAAATAGCATGATCATCAAAACCATGGAAGTGTAGAAATAACATAAAACACAACATCATAATCATAATTCAATGATAACTATAGAGTTATTATAATAGAAAATTTCCCATAATGGAATTAGGTTTACTCCTTATCCCAGCATGACATATCAATATATTATACATTTCCCAATGCATTGGAGTTCCATATAAATCATGGAACACAAGACACATACATTTCACTCTCATGCATAAGTATGCCTCAAAGAGCATACAATATGGATAATTTTTTCATCATATTTTATTCCAAAATATAGGATTATGGAATACATACATTTAAATACCCCAAAAACATTGTATAAGTACCTAATGGTGAAAACCCTTCATTAAATTTTGGAATGGATATTCACTACACATTCTTTTTTAGAACAGATTCCCACGATGAAATTTTGGCAGCATAACAGGAGAATGTAAATGTCCATGGGAAGTAAAAACGGGTGTGAAATGGGGGCCCTCATCATTTAGACATAAAATTTTATATATGGGGAACTTGGAAAAACAAATTCCACATTTTGAAAATAAAATAAAAGTTCTTAAAATGTTGAAAATTATTGAACAAAGGGGAGAAAGAGAGGATCCCTAACGAAATTTCGTTTACATAAAGACATCGTAGAAAAATTCATAAAATGAGTTTATGAATGATAAATGGGTTTCAAACAATCATGAACTAAAATAGTATTATATGAGAGATAAAAAACAAATCCCAGCATATAGAAATGAAGAAAAAATATATATGGTAAACAAGAGACTCTAATAAATAGGATAAATGAAAATTCCACTTACTAGAGAATGTGGAACCAAAAGTTGAAAAGGGGTTATATAGTGATCAGGGACCTTTGGAGGATTATAAAGAGGTGATGGATGATTGAGGACCTTCGATATGTATTTTGACTGATGGGAAATGGGATCTTTGGTTGTTTGTATTTGAAAAGAGATAGGGAATTCCAAAATATTTCTCAAAGATAGTTTTTGGACTCTATATAATAAAATAACCAAAAAGAAAAACACTCCCATTGGTTTTTCGAATATTTCCTGAAAAATAGTGGATATTTTTAATTATTTTATTATCCAAAGTAGTGAAATTATTAAAATATTTTTTTTGATTATGTGGAAGCGAGTCACACTCTGAAATAAATTAATTTAAATTCATAAAATATATTTTAGGTCATGTTGTAGTAAAAAATGATTGTAAAAATTAATAAAATATATAGAAAATCAAATTATATTAAGGAGAAAACATTTATTTGTCTTTAGATACCAATTAGTTTTTTTTCCAAAACATTTTTTCTATTGTATTTCATAGTACAAAAAACATATTTATATGGTATTTAATTTTCAATCTCAAAATAGAATTTCTCAAAAAATTATGAAAAATTATATATTGGTTAATATTGATATTCTAATTAAAAAAATAAAATTCATTTTTTCAACATATTTTATTAACTATTTACATATTCTCTTATAATAAAATATTTTAAATTTATTGACAAATGGTGTAATTTTTTGTTTATAACAATTTTTCAACCCTTTTAAGAAGTAAGTTTTACTATAAAAAAATAAATGAATAATTTTGTTTAATGAAAATTATTAAATAAAAATATTTTATTTAAATATTATTTATTTTATAAAGACTTTCACTCATCAATGTAAATTCCATAATTGACTATGAATAATACCCAATTTTATATTCTTATTTTACAGTATAAAAAAATTCATTTTTAATGTAATGTAAGTTTGATTAAAATATAGTCATTATTATTTAAATAATAATATAAATAATAAATTTTCAAGGGTATTAATTTATATCCCATTAATACACCAACAAACAACCTAACAGTAATATTTCCCACTATGAGATATTATTTTCATTCTTAGGTGTATATAGTGTGGATAGTGATGTGGATGAGCATGAAAAAATCATGTTAATTTTATCACTCAAGGTGATGTTGTTAGATCTGGTCATGGTATTGTTCTAGGTAAATTCCCACAGATGTTTTCTCACTTCAAAGCTCTAGGAAATGTTCTTCATTGCATATAATCCTACAGATTGAGGAAATAAATTCCATTGTTTGAGTGAATTGGATTTGATAAAAACCAATATTTATAATTATGATGTGATCATTGTTCAATAGATATATTATCAATGATAATTATTCATAATGGTCATTCAAATCCAATATGATATAAAAGAGTGGATGTGTTTCCTATAACCATGTTATATATTATAACAGATTAATTAAATCAAAAGAGTTTTTTATTTAATATAAGGTTGGTTGTTACAATCATACCCCCTAATAATAATTTTTCCTCACAATTTTCATTTCACACACATAAATAGATGAGGGTAAACCTATTTCATAATATCCTCTAATTCCCATATAGGTTTTTCAAACCTTTCGTTTCTCCACAACACATTGACAATGTGAATTTTCATATTTCATATAAATTTATCTCTACGATCTAATATCTCTATTGGATTCAGCTCACATAAAAGGTCATTATAAAAGGTTATAACCTCTGGATTGAGCACATATGAGGGGTCAAGTATGTAGTTCCTCCATTGGGATACGTGGAATACATTATGTATATGGGATAGGATATATGGGATTTCCAGTCGATAGGATGCTACTCCAAAATTATCAACAATCTAAATGTGAAAGATGTATATGGGACTATGATTTCCCTTATTCGTAAATCTCATCACACTCTTCCATGGACATATATGTAGGAATAACATATCTCCCACATCAAAATCTAGTCTTATCAAAATTTTTAGAATAACTATTTTGTCTACATTCAGTTGCCTATATGTGTTATGTAATGGTCTTAACCTTTTCCACCAACTCCTCATCAATTTTAGCAGCTAGCAGTATTATTTCCCCAACAACAACCCATTATGAATGTTTCCTATACCTCTTCCCAAAAAATAATTCTTAGGGACCCATATGGATTCTTATTTGGAAACTGTTATTTTATAAGAACTCAACTAGAGGAATATGTTCATCCTAGACTCATTTTATGTTAATTGGGGAATTATCTAAACATTTCTCAAGTTCCTGGTTAGTTTTCTTTTATTGGACATCAGTTTGGTGATGATAATCCGTATTGATTTTTAGCTGAGTTTTTAGAGCATGTTGGAGATATTTTTAGAACATGGATATGATTCATGGATCTCGATCGGATAAATTCAATAGTTGTACTGCATAAATCCTTACCACTTATCTAATTTATATCCATGAAAGTTAATCAAATGTTAAATATTATAAAATTGAAAATAAGTTAGCTTCCTTTGAAAAGTGATCCACCACAACCTAGATAGAATTGCTTCCCATGTATGTCTTATAATGTCTAGTGAAAATGCGCATTATATTTTTTCTTATTTCGATGTAGGTATGGAAAATTGTTATGTCATACCCTCATAATTTTTCCTTTTATTATTCACATTCTGATATACTTAAAATTGTGATTTATATTCAATAGTCTTCTTAATCATATTATCCCCGCAATTTTGTTCTCAATATTCTGTATAAATTTGTTCTTAAATATTTGATATATAAGATTAAACTATGTGAATCATCCAACATATAATTCTTAAGATCATTATTTTATGGTAAAAAAATTCAAGACCCAAATATTACAAATCCTTTCTCATTATCATTGTTCTATAATGAATTATATTTCCTTATAGTCTCTACTTTCTTCTGAATACCCCGATCATCCTTTTGAGAATCCTTTAACCTTCCTAGAGGAGATGGTTGAGCAATCCATTGTGAAAGAATTGATTATTATCCTTTCATTATGATTACCATGTCTATTTTTTTATAATTTAAGAGGACCATATCCTTTAAAATTATCATAAAGGATATAATTATTGATACTTTCTACCTAGAGCATATGTCCCTTTATTCATATTCCCCGTATGATATTGAGTTGATAAGTTATATCCATTGATCACCTCTGACTAACATTATTCGAACACATTCCTCTATTTTTTTTCAATAGATACTTTAGGATTTTATGATCCTTATAAATCTCACACTTCTCCCCAAGGAGATAATGCTGCCAACTTTTCAAAGAGTAGTTTACAACATCCAAATCCAGAACATGTGTTGGATATTTTTGTTCATAATCATTAAAATTCATTGAATCACAGGATATGAAATTTTCTTTATTCATTAACAAACAATCCATTCCCTTCTTTGAAACATCACTAAATACCACAAAACTCTATAACCTTATTGGTGGTTTGAGAATAGGTATGTTGATAAGCCTCTTATTAATCTCCTTAAATACCACATCAAATTCATCATTCAATGAAAATATGACTCCCTTCCGAGTTAGCTTGGATATGGTTGGATAGTAATGATACATTTCTCATAAATCGATCATAGAACCTAGCTAACCAAAGGAAACTATAGATATATTTCACTGATGATGGTCTCATCCATCCTATTTGTTTTCAATAAATGGTTCACAGGTAAACTATTTCTTTTGATGATATTCCCCATGTAATAAATATCATTCTAACAGAAGGCACATTAGATGTACCTTCCATAATGATTCTCCTTTTGCAAGTTATATATCATATTACTCGGATACTCATCTTGCTCCTCTTTTATTTTTTATTATAATAAAATATCATCAATGAATACTACCAAAAAAATTCAATGTATTCTTTGATGACAATATCCATCAATTCCATGAATATTTATTGAGTATTGGTGAGTCTTAATGTCATTAATATGAATTCATATTGCATGTACCATGTATGGAAAGTGATTTTGTGGATTCCATCCTTCTTTACCCTTAAATAGTAATATCCCGACTGACGATCCACCTTGGATAAGTATTCCTTTCTATGTAGATAATTAAACAAGTCATCATGTTGTCGTTGAGGATTATTTTAATTTATCATGATCATGTTGAGCTCAAAATAATTGATGAAAATGTGTATTGACCCAACCTTCTTCAGGACTAAATAGACTGGTGCAACACTTAGTGATGAACATTTTCTTATGAACCCTTTTTCTAAACTGTCATGTGGTTTTTTCTTTATATCTTCATCATCCACAACACCCATTCTACAAAAATAATAAGATAATGGGATCACCCTAGATTTAAGCTCGATTAAAATTTAAACTTCTCAACTAGGAGAAATACCTAGAAGTTCTTCCAAAAACACATCAGTGTAGACCCCCACAAAATTCAAGTATTCTATGATCGTTATTTCCTTATACTCAATAATTTAAACTGCATACTCTTAAAAACGTAGAAATAATATCTATATCTATAATGATGTTTCTAACGAATATCCATCCTCCTCGTTTGTCTTGTATATAATTGGGGTCGATTTGAAATAGAAAGAGTGATATCCTTATCATGACAATTTAAGTTGTCTATATAGAGGTAAATCAAATCCATACCAAGAATTGCATCAAATTACACTAAATAGAATCAAGTTTCCCTTGGGAATTCAGCCTAGAATCATTTACAGGGGAGGAATTATATAATTCAAATGAAATAATTTCACCCTTTTTCATTATAATCTATCAATCCATGTTTTGTAGTGGTGTTTGGAGAGTTATACTAAACATTATTGATATGAAGGAATGTGTAGAAATAGAATAAAATTTATGTTCTATAATCAGTAATGAATAACCTCTGAATCTATCGTGATATCATTTTTAGGATGCTCTCCAAAACTAATGTTGTAAAAATAATTACATTACTTCATGAGAGGTGGTTTTTTTCCTTGGAATCCCCATGGATTTTTTGCATTAATTTGCAAATATCCCTATATTAGTGAAGTTATAGCAATTAAACATTCTATGAGGGAAGACTAGAGTATTCTGTTTCTATATTAGAGTAGCAGGTTTATCATATCCAAAATTATTGGCTAGGTTCCCATCCTTCCCCCAAATAAGTAATTTCACTAAAACCATTATAAAAATTATTGGGTTCTTTATTTTTAAGCATTTGAAATTGTGATGTTTAAATTTCATGGCTCTATTCAATTTCCCTGACCAAGCTACCATAACTGAACTCCAGTTTCATCTTCATATACCATTGATACCACAGTTATTTCTAATATACATTTAAAACTTGAGGGAACATTTGGAAATTTATTCCTAAATATCAATGTATTGAATGGTCATGGATATCCATAAACTAGTTATATCCCAAAAAAAGAAGTGGTTAATCATTCACTAGGTGTTATGAAAAAGTTGAAGGAATATCATGCTTTCACTATGATGTTTTTCTCATACGCTCTGTTTAATTCTTCATTTTTCATCTTGATGGAATTGAAATACCTTTCTACATTAAGGAAGTGAGTGTGGGGATATTATTTATTATATGAAATTTCAATAAATATTTCAATACCATGACATTGATCTATTCTTCTAGATTCCTATTGATTTTAAATTTCCACCACTAACCATCATCTCCCTCCATTCGTTGAACAACTAGTTGAACCGTATCTTGTTACAAAAATTGAAGGGTGGAGATGATATTCTATATGTAGTAGATCCATTGTTCTGTGATTAAGGTATCAAATGATCCATTGAATAATAGAGTACATTTACGTATAAAGGAATCAATCACAACAATCTCCCATTTAGGGGGATTTAGAATTTCTTCCTACTCTAGGATTCTATATAGAACCCATGTGAGATAAGAGAGTATCGTTATGATGTTCCCAATTTATACTATGATAAGATTGGGTATCTCAATGGGTTAGTCATCAAATTTCCCTTCACATTGATTTTTTACTCCATTCCACTTATTAATAGACATGGGCCAGAAAAAATTAAAAAATTAACAATGATAATATTTTAACATTTAAACACAAAAAAGAAAATTTAATGAAATTAATGGTATATAATATAATTTACATTAGTTTATTTATCTTATTAACTCCATGGAATAAATCTATGGTATCCATGACCTGTGTTCAGACATATATTCATATGGGAGATTTTGTATTCCTGTAATAATGGTTTATAAATAGATTTAGAATTTACTATAGAATAAGTATTGGGAGTATCAAAAGTGCTGTGTAGTATGGAACATTTTCATGTACTAGGAAACCCAATGCTAAGCCTGGGACACCATATCAATGTTGTTACTCAATGGTATATCTGTTGCAGAACTACGATAACTTGTAATATAATGGTAGTGTTTTAATTTCTTGATAAAACACATAATCTATACTAACCAAAATTTAGAGATGTTTTATTATTCTTGGTCTTATCCCTAATCATTCTCTTGAGTTTTCCAATCCTATACCGAAAAACAAATTACACTTTTCCTCTGATACAAACTATGAGAACACTTATAATTACTAGATATTGAATCCTTATTTATTATATAATATTTCCCTTAATAAAATCATTAATATTGGGAAGTCTATTTTAATTAGTAATTAGTTACAATATGTAACAATCGTAAACATGGAATGCATTAAACTATTTGAAAACATCTTTAACATGATCCATCTATTACAACAAATATAAAAAAACAAGGCATAAACTGGTAAATACATAATAAAATGCTGAGATGTAAATACCAAACAAGAGGAAAAAAAATAAAAACATGAATAAGTTAATAAATGTTTTCAAATAGCCAAATAAATGGAACATAAAATGAAAATGAATAATAATTAATGATACATCATGAAAATCGTAACATGGGAAATGTAGAATCATTATAAAACAATGTTTCATAATTATAGGTCCATGATAACTACCATGATATCCTGATGAACAAAATCCAAAAAAGGAATAATTTTCACCACCTATAAAAACATTTCATATAATGATTCTTAATATTACCCAATTCGTTAGAGAAATATATAATTATGGGCTCACCCATCTCATACATTACATTCTCGTGCATATGCTTTCCACATAGATGTTATAACATGGATTAAATATTCCTTATATTTTATTCCAATATCAATTTGAGTGGAATAAATACATGTTATTCTGAAAAATATATATTATATATTCATTATGGTGGACACATTTTCTTGGAATTGGGAATGTTTATTCACTGAACATTCTTTTTCACAAGGATTTCCGTTGTGAAATTTTGGCAGCTGAACTAGGGCACATAGATGTTCATTTGGGGGATAAATGAAAATGAAAGGGGTACATTGACATTTAGAAATAATATGGTAAGTATGGGGATAATGGAAAATAACACACCAATATTTTGAATTTAAAATAACAGGGCATAAAATGAAGATGATTTTTGAATAATATGGAGAAAGATATAATCTCCTACTAAATTTTGGCAGCATTAAGGTGGAAAATAAAAAATCATAAAATTGGTTGATGACCGAGAATATTTTATATCATCATTTTGAAATAATATATGAATTATGGGTGATTTTTTAAAATATATCCCATTAATGGAAATTAATATAAAATATATATCATAAATAAGATACATTAATAATGAGGTGAAAGTAAAAGATCCCTCACTTGAGTGTGTGACTCCAAAAGTATGAAAATGGTTTTCTTGAGAGCTTGGGGGACTTTAGAAGATTATAGAGAGGGGAGGGAAGAGTAAGGTAGATACACAAGTATTTTTTTTGTTAAGATAAATGGGATCTTCAGTGTGTTAATATAGGAATAGAGTGAAAAATTGTTTAATATTTTGAAAACGTAGGTTTTTTACTCTATATAAGAAAATAATGTAAACCAAAAATATACCTATGGTTTCTAAAAAATATGGGTTAGAGGGGGTTATCATTTAATTATCCATATGAAGTAATTTATTAAATTAAATCCATTTTTATGTGGTGGTGTGTCATAATATTAGAATAATGAATTTAAAATCATAAAATATTTTATATTT
This sequence comes from Viscum album, assembly GCA_963277665.1. Taxonomy (NCBI): domain Eukaryota; kingdom Viridiplantae; phylum Streptophyta; class Magnoliopsida; order Santalales; family Viscaceae; genus Viscum; species Viscum album. Next base: position 70,708,103 of record OY728128.1, read on the forward strand.
TTTGTGGAATTAAAAAAGGCATTATAAAATAAACAAAAAAAATATAAAATATAATTATTCTAAAGGTAAGAAATATAGTTTTTCTAGGATACGAATTATTGTATTTATTAAAACATTTTAGGGTTATTAGGATGTCATAATACCAACCATATGATTAAACAATATATAATTTTTACTTGAAAATTTGGTTATCTAATAAAAATATTAAAAATTAACTATTGGAAAATTTAGAAGTTTTGATTCCAAAAAAAATATATTAATTTTGTCAAAATACATATATATTTTTGAATTTTTACTTTTAAAATAATAGCTAGTATTTTTTTAAAAAATTTGGGTTTTTTAAATAACAATTTTCAACCTTTAATAATGTATGTTTGGCATTATAAAAAATATATGATCATTTATATTTAATTTATATTATTTTATAATAATATTTTTTAAAATATTATTTATTTCTAAAATCTATTTTTTTATAAAAAAATTTATTAATAAAATTTAAATATTACCGAAAAATTCAATTCATGTTTTATAGTATCAAAATAATAATCATTTATAAAGATACACTAATATTATGAAAATAGAGTCATTATTCTATACAAAATAATGTACATAACCATTTTTCATGTGTATTGTTGCATACCCCTTTAATAAAGTACCAAAATATCAAATATTAAGTTTTATAACTGTGATATTTTCTTGGGGTGGTTCATCATTCATTGTTTGTGCCCTGAACTCGCTCAGCATGAACTTCTCCAATAAACAGTTTCACTCATGATTTTGTAACTGGATATCATCTTGGGCTTTGTCAAAGGAAAATCCAATAGATAATTTCTCCCATGGAAGATCTGATAAATGGTATTTGAAGGGTATGATCCTACTATTTGAGGTCATCACATCCTTTTTCTGAGCCAACTAGTACTGTAAAAACGCTATCTTTATACCAATCATGTGATCACCGTTTTGTGAATATATTATCATCTATAGAAATTCATAAAATTATTTTAAATCCAATATTATATAAAACAGTTCATGTGTTTCATATAACCGTATTACATATTTTGTAATTTAATAAAATCAAAATGGTTATTTTATTTATTACATGTCATGTCGTTACACCCTACACCAATGAACATGAATGAGATAAATAGCTTAATTGGGTTGGAATTTTATTATTTGTGATTTGTAAAAAAATCCGATATTGTAAAACATATTAATTAGGAATACACAGAAATGGGTTATTATTACCTGGAAAATTGAATGTGAACACTTTTATTAACAATTAAATAAAAAATTATTGAATGTTATAATTTTTGATCTACCATTAAAAAATGTTGAATTATGATATGCACTGATTTATCAAATAATGGAAGTGGTTGTATAATTATGTTTAATGATAAATTTTTTGTTTATTAATAAAGTTAGTAAAATAATAAAAAACAAAACTATCCATACATGATTTTTATTTGGAGGTAGTAATCTTTTAATTGATGATATCTAGACAATAATGTCACTATAAAAAAAGAGATATATATGGACCAAGGAAGTATCAAATACACCTTCTCAATGAAATAGATGGATACGAGTAAAAAGTTATTTTTTAAGCTTTATAATTATTATGGTTTCCCAATACACTGTAAATCAAGGAAGGAAAATAATATAGAAGATGCATTTTGTTTGGAAGGTCATGGACTTACAGCCAAAAAGAGGATTGATGGAGATTATATATTCATATATCTAGTAATATTATATATGGGAATTATTTTAGAATTAACGATATTAATACTTTTAATAGTTATTTACACAATATATTTTTTAAATCGAGGAAAAATTCTCAACAATATGATAATAATTTTCATATGACAAATTATCTTATGAATGGTGGGAAATTTGAAAAATCCATTACCAGGGAAACAATTATCAAATATTAGAAGAGAATATGTGTTTCAACTATACCCATAAATAATATTTAATATTTGGATAATACTCATAGTTTTATTTTATCTATAGACCAAATTATTACTAATATATAAATATATTTAATTGGGAATTTTTTTTTGGTATAATATGATGTGAGAAATTACTAATATTCATTAATGTTTTTTAGTTTTTCAATAATGGTTGAGACACATCATCCAAGAGGAGTCATGGATCCACTATATATTTCTGTGGGGAAATTCAAAAAACATTAAAATTGACTTATTATATGCGTTACCAAATAATATAAGAATGAATGATGATTTAGGGGTTATAATTTATCATCAAACCAAATCTATAAATTTCACCACTATAAGATATAATTTAACAGAAGATAGAATTAATAAAATATATATATTATCAATTTTTAAGACTTTATACTTAACTAACTGTGTTTTTATCCATGTTAAAATTCCATGGAAATTTTAATTTTAGAATTTAGTGGTCAGGTCAATCCATAAACTGTGATTTATAAAGAAAATTCAAGAGTTAGAACAGAACATCATGTTGTTTCTAAAAATGGACAATGGAAAAAAATATTTCTTGTGATTTATGTCTGATTTCATGAGCATCGGGCACCAAAAACGCATTATTAAGTGGTAATTGTAAAGCCCCGACCCCAGTTACCTAGAGTCGGTGCATTATTTTAATACATTGGAATGATTAAAAGGAATAAAGTCCCGAAGAACCGATCAGTTTAGCAGTCTTGGAAAATAGATTACATACATGATTGTTACATTACACTTCAAAACATACAAAACAACATAAATAATCCTTTATGAATTCCATTATTCCCATGTCTTAACCCAGCATATCAATCAAAATACACTTCTTGGAATCCTGGGAAAAATAAAACATAGAAAGGGGTGAGATCAAACGCTCAGTAAGGGTAAGCAATACAGCAGAAACTTTCAAAAATAAGCATAATCATTTAAAGCAATGTATAAAACTAAAACAGAAGCCTTTTAAACTTGAACGTCAGCATAATATGGAAAATATAAAATAAAATAATGACATTTACTTATTCACATGGATATTCTACTAATCGAATAATCACATGAAATATCAATAACCACTTTCATAATGATAGAATGCATGATTCCGAACATTAATTTATGTGTTAAGGCCTCATTCCAAGACCTATGGGATAACTGTAACCGGAACCCAACCTGGAGAGCCTCTGTAACCGGACTACATCCCGGAGTTCCTCTAATAACCGGACACCAACCCGGAGTGCCTCTTATAATTGGACACCAACCCGGAGTGCCTCTAATAACCGGACACCAACCTAGAGGGCTTACTTTTACCGGTCCCCAACACGAAACATACTAGTCCAACACATTCATCTTAAGAAGAGGATGAAATATAACATAAACATTCTTATTAAAACTAACATACAAAATGACAAAATTTTAATCATAAACCATTAATGGCATAAAAATGACTCATCCAGAGTAAAAAATATCACAAAACCTTAAATACAATATGGATGATTTGTATCATTGTAAATCAACTTGAAACAAGTTTAAAATTTATCAAAGGATGTTGACATAGATGAAATCAATACTATTTGAGAGAAATATCTCTTTTTTTGAAATCATTTAAAAGTCGCATAATTATAGATAAAACCTTTATTTTGAAAATATCATTATAAGCTTGTAAAGGATGCTTCAAAGGTGTAATAACGGTGGAGAATAACTGCACCTGCCGTATAAGATAAAAAATGATATTCTTACTTTAATTTTGTCAAAAGGTTAAACATGACCCTGTTTGGAAAACGACGGAAAGATTCCTTTATAAAACTCTTATAAAAAGTCAAACAAGGGTATAAATGTCTTTAACCCATATTCTTGTAAAAAGTAAAAAAAATTTGAAATACATTTTTAATAATCATTGATGTGGATGATAAAGAGATCCATGTAGATTATTACGTATATACAACCTCAAATAATGAAGAGATTGCGAAATAAACCCTTCACAATTTGGTAACTTACGAAACATACATCCCATGAAAGAGGTATCCTACAATGAATATGTAAATAAACCTAAATTAAAGTGTATTACACAAAGAATATAATTATGGGCAGTACATACAAGACACAAAAGGTAATGCTGGCAATATGGCAGGAATCTCACGGAAATAATGAGTGAGATGAAAATCCCTTACCTTGCACTTTCCTTTAGTTGAGGGTACGTTTAACCTCCAGTACGAAGATAATATTATATTATTAAATTATACCAGAACCATATTAATATTTATGATATCATACATGATTCATTTATGTATTTATATTACCCATTTAATAATAATTTCCATGTTAAGTTAACATTTCAGGTAATAATCACTTTCTTTATCGTACGTGTTTTAACTTGTCACTCTTGGTTGTATCACTTATATCATGATTTAAATACTTCCAGAATATATAACATTGTCAATATATGATATATATTTAGAATATAAATATGTATAAAATACATATATATGAAATGGAAAAAACTGTTTATGGAGACGGTAGTCCGTACGTACGCATAAACGTTGTTTCTGTTTTCATATAGTATTGAACAGAAGTATGTGAATAAGATATATGTAAGTACATAAATCCTTATATATATATATATATCTCCAGTAGCATTATTATTTCATATATTACATACTTATTAGTAATATATATTTTTATAATCGTCGATGAATGGTGAACATGGAAATGAATCTCATCGCGTCGTGGAGACGGTAATCCGTACGTAAGTAGGAGGAAAAATATCATTCTTTTGATATTAAAATAATATATAATTGGATTCTATATCATATATAAAGAATCATTATCATGTTATATTTATTATTTAAATGAATTAAAAATCATTATTATACCCCATCAAAATAATAATATATTGAATAACAATTACACCACGACGTGGAGACGGTAATCCGTACGTACGCACGTATGGTGACATGTCATTCAAAGGATGGATTGAATACTGAATATGGTAGTATAATTTTTTTAATAATATTACAGTATATAGGAGATACTGGATTCATTATTTTAGAATGGTAATAACAAAGGAATAAGATGTGGAAGAAGTAAGAAACTTGAAAAGGTGCGGTGAAATCATTACCTCTTCTTCGGGTTCTTCCTTTTGATTTGATCAAAACAGCTCCTTAGGATGGCTTTATGACTTAAGGAAGGCCTCTATGATGATGTGAGGAAAGTTGAGAGGTTATTGTGGCAGAGTATGGTCGAACCAAAACGCTTTGAAGGTGTTAATTAATGAGAAGGGGGGGGTGTCCTTTTTTAAGAGGGGTGAGGGGCTCTTTAGGAAAAACTTAAAGTATTAATTTATAATAAATTCATATTCAGTTACTAATGGATCAAAAGTGGATTATTTAAAGTTTGAGGTGGGGAGGGGTCAAAAACCACTCAACAAATATAATTTAGATAGGTTTGGGTTATTATATTAATCTTATCGTTAAGTATTAACTCTTAGTTAATTAGTTTCACTTTTACAATGTCTTTTTGTATTTTTATATTATATGGTTAATAAACATACTATATACATCCAAGCAACCCCAAGTGGTCCATTAATGATATAACTATCATGATATAAGTCCCATGGACGAAATATAGATTTTAAGGAATTTAATATCAATTAATAATATAATATTTGTTTTAAAAACTCTTTTATGTCAATTTTGACACTATTCAATAATTGTTTTTGTAAAATTCATAACAGAATTATTTTTTCAAAAAACGTTATTTAAATTAATCCTAATATGTCATATTATCCTATAAAATTAGTTTAATTCATTAAAAGTCTCAAAATATATTTATTTGTGTATTTATAATATCAATTATTTTAATGTTTCACTATTATGGTAATTACTGCATCGCCATTGTGTCATAAGTAAATTAAATTATTTTATTTCTAAAATTTCTAAATAAAATACCGTTATTTATGAAAATCTTTTTATCTTTATAATTAATATTTATAGTCGAAAATCATAAAATATATAACCCTATGTAAAAATTGTTTTTCTAAAAGATATATGCTTGTGTCATTTTTTTATTCATTTTAACTTAATTAAAATAAAGTGTCCCTATCACTTATAAGTGGCTCCATGGGGTCCAAAATCGACCCAACGATGCCCATGGTCAGAAATGTTTCAACCAATAATGTTAGGACACGTTTTAGGGTAATTTATTATTATTATAATATTATTTTTTAACCCTTATTTACGGGATTTACCCTTTAACCATGGTAATAAAATATTTACCGAAGTAATTATTCAAAATGTCTAAAAATAAAAGTTACCTATTTACACAATTTGAACATCCTGATTCCAAATATGGAATCCATTTTTCCAAATTCAAAACACATAAGTGGCAGAAATTAATTTAAAATTAATTCCCGTTGTCAAAACAAAAATCGTGTTTTTAAGATATAATAACTATCAAAAGATTGATACTTGTTTATGTTCGGTATAGTTGTGAAATTATTTCCAATGACCAACATTGTATTAAATGGTAAAAATATATTCTAAATATACTTTAATACCACTCAAATTAATAATTTATCCCTTTTAATTATTTTGATTAAAAAAGATGTTTTTAATTAAAATTTAGTAATTTTCACTATTCATCAAAATATTAAAGTTATCCGAAAAGTACCAAAATTTTACCTGAGGCTAAATTCGATAATCCAAATCCAAAAATGAAGTCCATTTTGGGAGATAAAATTTCTAAAATTTTGAAAAGTAGGTATTACATTACAGAACGGCTACTTTTATTGTTCGTGGTGTGTGTTAGAAATCGATGTTGCGTACAACACAAGCTACAGTATTATTCAAAGAGAAGCGTACCGTGGAAGCTCGGGTTGTTACATTCTACCCTCCTTCAATAAATTTTGTCCTCACAATTTGATATTGTTCTTTGAAAATAAATGTTGAAAATAGAAAATATCGTTGTGGAAAAAACCCACATCGAAAATTTGGTTAATAAAATTTAGTCTTAAAAAGAGGAAAAGAGAAATGAAAGGGTCACCACCCAATTATGATATCTATTCAGAGAACATTGGTGGAAATTAGAGACATATAATTGGAGGGAAAACTTAAATATTTATAGGTAGTGATTTAGGTCATCAATCACAAACAAGTGTAAAATTGAGGGCCTTAAATTCATCAATCTATGATGATTTAAAATACCACATGTTCACCAAAACATATGGTATTAGGATAACAAATTTTTTTTGTTTTAATATCCCTTCACTAAAGTATATGAATTAATTTCTTCATTGAATAAGAGAAGAAGATAAATATATACTTGACAAGTAGTGTCTCATCCTTTAATTATGTTCTACCAAAAACTCATCTTTCACTCTAAAATATAATAGAACTTAAAAATAATATTCTATTTATCCTATTCGTATAGGGTTAAAAAATGAATTTATTATTCATCTACTAGACCTTCTTAAAATAAACTACATTATTTAATCCAGGACATCTCGTGGGCCAGTGGTAGGTGATACACCCTTGTTACCCTTCGGTTGCGGGTTCAAGTCTCACGGCCTTGCCCGTCGCGACGGGTTGCCGCCCGACCTCTGAGTTGTCCTTTTATGGAAATCCAAAATTAATCTCAAACTAGAATAATCCAAAATACTTCTGTCCAAACTCACAGTCCAACATTTATAAGGAATTTAAACATAATGTATATCCTTTTTACCCCGTAATAGCATATGAATACCTTCATCATGTATTCTTTTAAAACAATGAAACAAGCTGAATTACCATAATCCTTATTGATTATATTCATGCTCTATAAAATTCTGGATATACTTCATCCATCCAAAAATGTTGTAAACTCCAACAATTATGGAATATAAAAATCTTTAATCAGTTTCAACGCAGTCAAGAATATCCAATATAATTTACCCAAATCAACCGTATCTTTTTCCAAAATAATTACCTCAATATTAGGACCGTATTAAGGTTTATCTTTCCTTTGACAATGTAATTTCCAAAAAGTTTAACTTACTGTAGAGTCACTTTTCTTAGTACCATAAAATCTCAAATCCTCAATGAAATAGTACTGCAGTACAATCCTTATATACTCCATAATTATTATAACAATTACATTGCTGATACAACACTCAAATGACATAATCAACATAAGAACTCTAATCATTCTTCTTCATCTATGTTAGTATCATAACTTGATTGTTATCCAATAGCATCATTTGTTGCATAGTCTGACGATAAGTTCACATAGTGTCCAAACTCCTTGAAAATGAAGCATTATACATTTGAAACCATTTTCTTACCCTTGTAGTCATGTACTTGGTGCCCTTTTCCTACACACTTATAACAAAATCTCATTCCTTTCAGGCAAGTTCTATGGTGTTTCTTCCCACAGTTATCACATATGGGGAAATTCTTCATTTCCATCTTCCCTTTATCCATCTTTCTCTATTGCATCCTTTTCTTCTCTTGCTTCCCTTCAAAGCCATAGGACTCAGTAAACACTTTATTTATCTTATCAACACATGATAATATTTCATCATATGATGATAATACATGGGAGACTATTTCCTTTCTAAATGATGGCTTAATACCATGAAAGATACGATCCTTATTACTCTTTGGATCATACGTATTACTGGAGTTCACATTCCTTCTACTAGGCGTCATTTATATACAATAGCATAAACTACGTCAATTTATGAATTGCAATGAATAAATCCGAACTTGTAAAATACCTAAGGTAAATTGAACAGTTTATGGATATAATCCATAATCATAAAAATGTTTTCTTTGACTAAGTATATACTCATAAGCCCTTCATAATGGTTTATAAATAAATTTAGAATTATCCTAAGAATATCCCCCGAGAGTGTCGTAACCAAGAGTGCATAAAGGCCCATTGTCGTGCACCAGTTCCTCTTCGAATCTAGCTCAAAGCGGTGTTTTCGGGTTTTACCCCTAGGTACATCTGTTCCAGAGCCGCCACTACCTGCTCGTATCTAGACAGGGATATATTTCTCGGGAAACTCACAAAATCTCTACAACACCAAAATTCTTGGAAGTTCTTCTATACTAATCATCAAAGTCTATCTTAGGGCTATGTTCTCAAATCATAGTTTATCTAAGTCTAGTTTCCAAGGTTATTGCTAAACTTCCTCTGATACCAACTGTAATGCCCTGACCCCAGTTACCCGGAGTCGGTGCATTATTTTAATACATTAGCATGATTAAAAGGAATAAAGTCCCGAAGAACCGATCAGTTTAGCAGTCTTGGAAAATAGATTACATACATTAATGTTACATTACACTTCATAACATACAAAACAACATAAATAATCTTTTATGAATGCCATTATTCCCTTGTCTTAACCCTACATATCAATCAAAATACACTTCTTAGAATCCTGGAAAAAAAAAACATAGAATGGGGTGAGATCAAATGATCAGTATGGGTAATCAATATAGAAGAAACATTCAAAAATAAGCATAATCATTTAAGGGAATGTATAAAACTAAAACAAAAGCCTTTTATACTTGAACTTCATCATAATATGGCAGAAATAAAATGAAATGATTCCATTTACTAATTCACATGGATATTCTACTAATAGAATAATCACATGAAATATCACTATCCACTTTCATAATGATGGAATGCTTGATGCTGAACATTAATTTATGTGTCAAGGCCTCGATCCAAGACCTAAAGGATAACTGTAACCGGAACCCAACCCGGAGAGCCTCTGTAACCGGACTCCATCCCAGAGTGCCTCTAATAACCGGAAACCAAACTGGAGTGCCTCTATAACCGAACACCAACCCAGAGTGCCTCTAATAACTGGACACCAACCCAGAGGGCTTACTTTTACCGGTCCCCAACCCGGAACATGCTAGTCCAACACATTCATCTTAATAAGAGGATGGAATATAACATAAACATTCGTATTAAAACTAACATACAAAATGTAAAACTTTTAATCATAAACCATTAATGGCATAAAAATAACTCATCCATAGTAAAAAAATATCACAAAACCTTAAATACAGTATGGATGATTTGTATCATAATGAATAAACTTGAAACAAGTTTAAAATTTATCAAATGATGTTGACATAGATGAAATCAATACTATTTGAGAGAAATATCTCTTTTTCAGAAATCATTTAAAAGTAACATAATTATAGAGAAAACCTTTATTTTGAAAATATAATTATAATCTTGTGAAGGAAGCTTAAAAGGTGTAATAACTATTGAGAATAACCGCACCTACCATATATGTTAAAAAAAGATATTCTTACCTTAATTTTGTCAAAAGTTTAAAAAGGACCTTGTTTGGAAAACGACAAAAAGATTCCTTTATAAACCTCTGATAAAAAGTCAAACAAGGGTATAAATGTCTTTAACCCATATTCTTGTAAATAGTAAAAATGTTTTGAAATACATTTTTAAGAAACATTGATGTGGATGACAAAGAGATCTGTGTAGATAATTACCTATATACAACCTCAGATAATGAAGAGATTGTGAAATAAACCCTTACCAATTTGGTAACTTACGAAACATACAACCCACGAAAGAGGTATCATACAATTAATATTTAAATAAACCTAAATTAAAGTGTATTACACAAAGAATATAATTATGGGCAGTACATACACCACACAAATGGTAATGGTGGCAATATGGCATGAATCTCACGGAAATAAGGAGTGAGATGAAAATCCCTTACCTTGCACTTTCCTTTAGTCGAGGGTACGTTTAACCTCCTGTACGAAAATCGTAGTATGTTATTATATTATACCAGAACCATATTAATATTTATGATATCATACATGATTCATTTATGAATTTATATTACCCATTTAATAATAATTTCCATGTTAAGTTAACATTTCGGGTAATAACCACTTTCTTTATCGTAAGTGTTTTAACTTGTCACTCTTGGTTGTATCACTTAGATCATGATTTAAATACTTCCAGAATATAAAACATTATAAATATATCATATATATTTTGAATATAAATATGTTTAATATACATATATATGAAATGGAAAACACCGTTTATGGAGACTGTAGTCCGTACGTACGCATAAACGTTGTTTCTGTTTTGATATAGTATTGAACGAAAGTAGGTGAATAAGATATATGTAAGTACATAAATCCTTATATATATAAATATATGTATATATATCTCCTGTAGAATTATTATGTCATATATTATATAATTATTAGTAATATATATTTTTATAATCGTCGATGAATAGTGAACTTGGAAATTAATCTCATCGCGTCATGGAGACGGTATTCTGTACGTAAGCACGAGCAAAAATATCATTATTTTTATATTAAAATAATATCTAATTGGATGCTATATCATATATACAGAATCATTATCATGGTATATTAATTATTTACATGAATTAAAAATAATTATTATACCCATCCAAATAATAATATATTGAATACAAATTACCCCACGACGTGGAGACGGTAAGCCGTACGTACACACGTATGGTGACATGTAATACAAAGGATGGATAGAATACTGAATATGGTTGTACCATTTTTTTAATAATATTACAGTATATAGGAGATACTGGATTCATTATTTTATAATGGTAATAACAAATAAATAAGAAGTGGAAGAAGAAAGGAACATGAAAAAGGGTGGTGAAATCATTACCTCTTCTTTGGGTTCTTCCTTTTGATTTGATCAAAAGGGCTCATTAGGACGGATTTATGACTTAAGTTAGGCCTCTAGGATTAAGTTAGGGAAGTTGAGAGAGTATTTTTGCATAGTTTTGCCAAACCAAAAGGCTTTTAAGGTGTTAGTTAATGAGAAGGGGGAGTGTCCTTTTATAAGAGGGGTGAGAGGTTCTTTAAGAAAAACTTAAAATATTAATTTATAATAAATTCATATTAAGTTTATAATGGCTCCAAAGTGGATTATTTAAATGTTGTGGTGGGTATGGGTAGAAAACCACTCAACCAATAGAATTTAGACAGGTTTGGGTTATTATATTAACCTTATCTTTATGTATTAACTCTTAGTTAATTAGTTTCACTTTTACAATGTCTCTTTGTATTTTTATATTATATGGTTAATAAACATACTATATACATCCAAGCGACCCCAAGTGGTCCATTAATTGCATAAATATCATGATATAAGTCTCTTGGCAGAACATTATATTTTTAAGAATTTAATATCAATTAATAATATAATATTTGTTTTAAAAACTCTTTTATGTCAATTTTGACACTATTCAAAAATTAATTTTTGTAAAAATCATAACAGAATTATTACTTATAAATAATTTAATTAAATTAATAATAATATGTCATATTATCCTATAAAATTTGATTAATTCATTAAAAGTCTCAAATTATATTTATTTGGGTATTTATAATATCAATTATTTTAATTTTTCACTATTATGGTAATTACTTCATCACCATTTCATCATAAGTAAATTAAATTATTTAATGTCTAAAATTTATAAATAAAATATAATTATGTAGGAAATCTCTTTATCTTTCTAAGGATTATTTATAGTCGAAAATCCAACATATAATACCCTATGTAAAAATTGTTATTCTAAAAGATATATGCTTGTGTCATTTTTGTATTCATTTTAACTTAATTATAATAAAGTGTCCCTATCACTTACAAGTGGCACCATGGGGTCCCAAAATCGACCCAACGATGCCCATGGTCAGAAATGTATCAACCAATAAGGTTAGGACACGTTTTAGGGTAATTTTTTATTATTATAATATTATTTTTAACCATTATTTACCGGATTTACCCTTTAACCATGGTAAATAAAATATTTACCGAAGTAATTATTCAAAATGTATAAAAATAAAAGTTACCTATTTACAAAATTTGAACATCCTGATTAAAAATATGGAATCCATTTTTCAAAATTCAAAACACAGAAGTGGCAGAAATTAATTTAAAATTAATTCCCGCTGTCATAACAAAAAGCGTGTTTTTAAGATATAATAACTATCAAAAGATTGATAGTTGTTTATGTTCGGTTTAATTGTGAAATTATGTCCAATGACCAACATTGTATTAAATGGTAAAAATATATTCTAAATATACTTTAATACCACTCAAATTCATAATTTATCACTATTAATTATTTTGATTAAAAAAGATGTTTTTAATTAAAATTTAGTAATTTTCACTATTCATCAAAATATTAAAGTTATCCGAAAAGTACCAAAATTTCACCTTAGGCTAAGTTCGATACTAAGAATTCGATAATGAAGTCCATTTTGAGAGATAAAATTTCTATAATTTTAAAAAGTAGGTATTACTATTCATTACGACTACTTTGATTGGTCGTGGTGTGTGTTAGAAATCGAAGTTGCGTACAACACACGCTACTATATTATTCAAAGAGAAGCATACCATGTAAGATCGGGGTGTTACAGTAATGGGAGGGGTGAATGGGTTTTATTATACCATGTAGCACCCAGTTTCAGACTATGTGATCTTAACAATAGGTGATGAAGTTCCACATGCATATGGTGCATGTTTTTCCAAAATGGTGTTACTTGCCTGCCTAGTTTATCGCACATAAAAATTACAAATTTTGAATTAATCGCACTGTTGGTGCACTATAAGGAAAACCATGTGACTCTACCCCTTGTGGTGGGTTTCTATTGTAAGGTAGATGTGCGGTTGGCACATTTTTTGGCCAAACTACACGACCAAACTATGTGACTCAGTTTTGAAGGGTAAAATTACAAAAAATCATTTAATTAGTTCAAAAACTAATTTCCTTTTCCTTCATACATCTTCTTCTCTAGGATTCACAACACCTCCTCCGTGGGACTCGTATTATCCTATCCTAGGGTTTGAAAAATATCTTCCATCTATCATCTGATTCAGGAAAATTTGATATCTATGTATTCTTATTGGTAAGATCTCGATTCCATTGGAACAATAATTTCTTTAGTATACTTTTGATAACATTATAGATGTGAATGTTTATTCTCCCTCTTTTTATAGCAACTGTATGTTTTGTCAATTTCTTACAAACTAGACCGAATCAAACATTTATATTGGATGGGTAAAATGTATTACGAATGAGGTATGTGGTATACATATTTTTTCCCCTAAATTACCGTTTAAATATAATTTTTTGTAATGCTTTGTACCCCAAAATTTGAAATTTATTTCAGTTAAATTGTTTTCTTAACTCTAAATTTGATTATCCACCTTGTAATTAACTTGTTATGTCTGGTTATATAAATCGAGGTTGTCAAAATTTAACATGGATACACATTGGGATTTTAAACTTATATTTACCCTACTAAATTAAATGAATAAAATCATTGAATGTATTCCATGAATTAAACGTGGATCAGAAATGTAATTTACCCGTGTTGGAAATTTTCAAATAAATTATGTCACCTCATAAGTGAAATATTAAGAATGGAAATTTATTTGAATAGTTTGGTTTCATTCATTAATGTGTTGTTTTTGTGGATTGAGATATGTTACATGAATTAAATGTGATGTTATGGTTAATTGAATTTATGGGTAAACAAACAATTTTTCTAATAAAACCCATCTGGTTAGGTGCATTGTATATAAAATAAAAAATTGGAAATTATAGAATTTAATCATTCATGGATCTATGGAATTTATTTTTTTCCTATGATTTTGTTAAGATGAAACATATTGTATTTCATTTAATTTTATTTTTTGTAATTTCAAAATTTATTTTCCCTCCATTTATATAAATGGATTACTAAACCAAGGCACCTCTTAAAATCATTTCCAAACTTACATATGGGATTTTTGTGAGGAATATTTCCCTACATGACCATGAAAATTTCTAAGTGCCTCATTGGGTATTGATAAATTAATTTCCATTGTTGTATAATCAAATTTCATTTATCATATAGAACATATTTACAAGGTGGTTTTACTTCCAAGAATGTTCTAAATGGTTTAATTGAAATAAAATTTAACTCGTTTGTGTATATATGATCATTTGTTGTAATTAGATAAGCACATCACATGTTAATTTAATCGAGGTTTTTATAAATACGAATAATGAAATGCTGGTGATGGAAATCCATCTGATCATGTATCACTAAATGATTAAAGTGTAAGGTTTCTCTATTTTCTAGATAGATTTTATTATTAATATATAGCATTAGATGTACTACCTCATGGATAATTATTATAATAATTATACCCCTTGATATAGGTTATGTAATGATGGTAGAGGTTTTTTGAGCTTTTCGTTATCATGCACACTTACATTAGGTGTTGATCAATATGTCTCAAACTAGTGATACTATGTCGATGAATAGTTTGGTGAACCATTCCCCATTTTGATGTTGACATGATAGAGAACTAACCATTGTTTGTGTGTTTACATGATTTCACACTCATACCATTCAGTGATGAGAATGTAGTCTCTTATGTGTTATGATATGCAGTGCATGTACACTTTTTCATGAGCTTATATGATCATTTAAAATGATTATGGATGACTACATTATCGCTCGGTCTAGCCAAGAACTTGTATTCAAGGTATTTGGGAACTTACGTCCACACATACTTGGTTCCTTTAGGTAGAAGTAATATATAACTACACTTTTTAAACATTATTACTATATACATTTTATTATAATTCAAAAACTCTTTTTGGCCTTGATTTGAATTCGGTAGAGTCATCTTTCTATCCTACTAGAACCGCAAATGACAATTTTTTATTTGATTATTTAGTATTACATATTGCTATTCTGATTATAACTGATAAAGTCATTACATAATAGTCTAGAATTGGATTCAGTTGTTAACACCATGGGTGGTAATCTATTTGGATTTATATCTCACACCCTGGTCAAGGAAAGCTTTTAAGAGGGTAATAATGTATACCTTAGGTTTGAAGGACAATGGATTCTTGATTATTCTGTTTTATTATACCTAAGAGTTATAAGAACAAGATCAAATAGCATATCATGATTTTCATGGAGATAACCCATGGGGATTTCATTTTCTATCTTACTTTTTTATTGAATAGTGTTACTTTATGTTGTAAGTATACTGTTTTAGATTTTGTACCATCATTCGAACATTCTTTCATATGTTTTATATTGGAATTTGAAACCTTACATATTCATTTTATATTATTATTCCTCTACTCTGTCATTGAATTATTTCTTATTCAGCTATTTTCAGTTCTTTTAAAATAATATTACTCCACTATGCAACTCTAATATGGGAGTATAATATCCCCATAATTCCCTCCTCATACCCACTCTACTGGTCGGTAGCCTTTGGCATACATGGAGGCGCACTTAAGGCTATTTGACACATTTTTCTGGCTATCCTCTTAGTGGTTAGTTGGGTTGGGATGACTCAAAGTGGTATCAGAGCCTTCATTTTCTGCTATCAAACTTTTTTGGGATAGTAGACATGAGACTATGAATTTCTCAATTTATGTTAAATAGTAGGGTCTAGGATTGATCACCCATCACATGGGGAAAGAATCCAAATGTCCAGGGCTACGATTGATATTCTAATTCTTCAATGTTGTAGTTTATTATGATTTCACCTGTGGTGATTTGTGTATTTTTCGCATTATTTTTATTTGTGTAAATTATGGTATTTTCCACTTATCCTATTTTGAAATGTGAAATTATATGAATCATTATAGGAAAACACTGATTCAAATTACTTTCATATTCAATCCCATGTTGTGGTGTTCCTTGAGTGTTTTTCCATGATTTTTTTATCTTATCATTTCGACTAATATAACACAATTTGGTATTTTAATTATCATGTTAGGTTTATTATATTATTAGGTAACTATATACCTTTCTACCTACTAATTTAGCATGTTCACTTATGTTCCAGGATTCTGTGCTAATGAACATGTTTTATTTATGTTTATTTATTGTAATAAAATTGATGTTCTGTTATTGATAAGTAATTGTTTTCATGGGATGAATTTATTGGTCATGATTGAATGTGAGTTATTAATTGATATAAAAAGTGTAAGGGTCCTTTATATGTTGGATATTTAATCCCATATAATCATATTTTTTTAGATAACCACGATATATTTTTAAAAAGCTTATAAACATAAAAGATGTTGAATTTTTGTCTCAAATAAATTGGTTGCCTCTTTAGAGGCTTCAGACTCTATCACGCGGGCATGGATATCATGTGGGTAACTTATAAAAAATAAAACTCTACCAAAGTAGGTAATTTGGGAAATCATTTTTATGATATTCCAAATACAAGTGTTTGTAAACATTAATATATATGTAACTATTATTCAGTTCCATTTAAATAAGCACATGTTACCTTATCGAGACCCTAATAGGTATACATATATTTTACCAATAATTTATTATAATTTAATACATTGTTTTTTGTTTCCAACAAATAAAATGTGAAAGGATTTAATGTGAAACAATTAATAGCTTTTAAAATGGAACAAGACATGGTGTATTGATTTAATCATTCGAGTAAGGACTATTGAATTTTTCATTGAAATTCCTTGGAATGGAAGAGTTGGAGTTTTCATTGATATTTTTCATTGAATCATTATATTTAATGATAGGCATATTTCGTATTCTAATTTTTTGGGTGGCCTAATCATAGGGTCAATACAGGTTCTTCATATGGGGTATCCCATTGAATGTAGAACCCTTCAAGCTTAAAATTCCTTCCTAAATGCTCTATGTGTTTTCTACTTGATAGCTTAGGATGGAGTTGTCCTTATTAGGATTCATAGATTCTAAATGAAACATGGTTTGGATTGGTGATCATGTTATCTATGACCTTGTTTTGTTAGTGAGAATTTTGTAATTTTCGGTTTCTCTATGATAGGAATTCCTTGGGAATGATTAGTCGCTCTATAAAAAACATGACCCTTTATTATTCCTTATTGATGGACTAATTGGTACATCTTCATCTAGGATAATGCTAATAAGGGGAAATATGACTATGAGATAAATCCATTACACAGATAACCTAATACTTGAATTAAAAGAGATTATAGCCTACATAGAGTTTCGAGAATGTGTCATTTTATCATTGATCCGAATGATAGTGTGCATCCATATACATAGTAGCCGTCAGGTTTCTTAACAGAATAATGAACCATTTGATTACAGGGAAATTTTTTAGCCTTCAGTTTTTTTTATATTCTTAGGACTTCTCCAACGTATAGAAAACTAGGACTTAATGAAAATCAAGTTCTTCAGATTTATTGGAATGATATTATATGAGGATCAAGTGTTTTGGTATGCTGTACAAGATGGTTTTGGATGAAAATAAAATACATTTATACTTTTTATCATGACTCAATGTTTTTCATTGGTATGATTGAGTGGAATTTGATCTATCTCAATTTTGAATGGCTATTTTCTCTCACCTTTCAATGAATATGGCATTCCAATATTTAGGATTGTGACATCATATCTGGTAAAAATGAACATCATGGTATAAGGAATACAACATAGACAGATTATTGGAAATATTTTAACTTTTTTGAATGAATTAGAGTATGGAATATTAAAATTTTGTTAGTAATTTCTTAGAAACTGGATATTGATGTGGTCTGATGTGTATTAATTCTTTGAGAAAATGATGTTGGTCTTGTATGGACATCATTGGAAAAAATTTAACAATCAGATGATTCCTCGATTGTGGAAGGCATCATGGGAAGGTTTTTAATGATGTGTTGTCATGACTCGTCCCCTAGGGACCATGCCGGGACTACCCCAAGACCACCTTGTATAAGCCAGGGGTTGGATACTAGCACTGGAAAGGAATATCCCTATATTTGGTAATGTATTGTCTTTAAATCAGTATACACACACACCATGTACACGACAAGATGCAAACCACGATGTAAAACTACTGTAGTAAATTTTTTAACTTAAACTAAAGGGGGTAGAATACAAGCCCAACTAAAAAAATACAACTACAATAGAAAAAAAATCTTGAGATCATCCACCATGGGTTCTACCTCGAGGGTATGTAAAACTCATCTCCACAACTCTCCTCGTCAACAAGTCAACTCTGTGTACCGCCTAATCCTGGATCCTGAAGTCTCATCCAAGCTAGTTGTCATATGCACAAGACACAACATGGTGTAGGCGAAACCAGTGTAGGGGTAAGTATAAAAATATGCATTAGGGAACCTGAGACCCCTGAAGGTCTCTCAGAATACAACATAGTTAATCCAAAAATCATGATCTGAATCACAAATCACATAACAAAAGACTCATCTCAAACAAGGTATACAACTCAGAGATCATAAAGAAAGATGATTTGACATCACCTATATCATTTTATTCCATTAAGATGTTTCCTAACTAACCCATGAATAATTTCTTCTAATGTTGATCCATATAGGTTCATATGTGACTAATCCATGATAGGCCGCTCTAAGGCTTGTCCTCACCGGGTCGTGCACTACTAATCCACAATGGGTCGCTAGAATGCTGATCCTTGTAGGGTTTCTATGATTTTGATCCACATATGGTCTCCAGAATGATGATACACATAGGGTTGGTAGAATTTTGATCCACATAGGGTCTCTATTATTCAGATCCGAACAATGTTTCTATGATGTTGATCCACATAGGGTCACTCTACAATTAATAAAGCCATCCATAGGATACCCCGCTCCGGGTGTGCTTGTGTTCCATATAATCTGCTCCTCAAGATATTGGTTGTGCCTCAACTACCACAATGTTCCAAAAACGTGTATCATAGGGGACCTCCATATCTTAAGAGAACCAACCTGACAGACAGTGTGTTAATTGGACGGTCGGTCTGTGATTTATAGACATTTTAGTGTCGAGGGCCCGATTCTATTTGGGTTCGATCCAACCCGACAATACACCATGTTTCTCCAAAACTCAGATGGAGTATCTCAAAAGGAAAATCTCATTCCAAGAATTCTAGAATCATATATAGTTCTTCAAATGGACAGTTGGTTTGCGAGATATAGCCTTTTAAGCATATCTAGGCCAAAAAGAATTTGGGTTCGGTCCGACCAGATCGGACCGACCCGATCCACCCCGCCCTTTGTTGAACTACCGCGTCCTTTGTCGACCCACCCCATCCTTGGTCGACCTAAACCTATTTGGGTCGACTGGACCTAGTCCGGGTTTGTTTTGGGTCTAAGTCGGCTTGGCCCGAACTGGATGGGCCACTGTAGGATCGCCTAGCTGGGCCGCAGACCAGCCCAGCCCAACTTGGCTGGGTGCATCCCGCCCCGCTGGGTGGAATAGCCCTGAGATGGGAGGACCGCATGATGGGGGGTCTCTCCCCCTTAATTATTAGCTGAATGTTGTTCGGATTTGCAACGGCGGTGCAATATGGCGGTGCTTCCATGTCAGCGGGACCCGCAAGGCATGGGTCCCCTTCTCTATGGCTTCGAAGCCACAAACCCCTCACCAGGGCACATGGTGGTGTGTTGCCTTCCACAAACACAGCTGAATGATGGTAGGCTGCACCTGATGACCGATGCGGCACAATGTCACAGTGCACGATGGTACACCTCCTGTTGCCCCCGCGGTCGGCCGCCGCCACCGCCGGATCCACATTGGTGGAACTTCCACAGGCCACCGGGTGAGCATCGGTGGTCCGTTTCCCCATCCGAACATACCTATGGGCCTCCAGAGTTTCTTCCATCACTACGTGGCTCCTGGATTCATGTTTTCATGGTGTTCAATCTTCTCCAATTAAGAACACAATAATAAAATATGTAGAGGGTATGTGCGTTGTTCATTTGTCTCACTCCCTATGTGTTAGCGTCATAACACGAGGGTATTAAATAAGAGAACCAAATAGTTATTAATTAAACCATGTTCAAATCTTCTCAACAACCACCCTCAATTTCATACAATTCATGGATCAACTCATTATGGTTGATCCACATTTGTCATTCTTTTCCAGAATAAGGAAATTAATCAAGATATTACTTGAATTTAATAATAAAACATACCTCAGAATCAGTGGAGACATCACAGTTGTGGATGAAGAATCCACGCTGGATGAAGCCACCGACATTCATCAATCTCATATTAATCCATCCAATGATGTTTTACAAGCCTCCATTCTTCTTTGGTGGAAGTTATCACGACACTTCGTCTGAGGTACCACCCTTCTGTGTAAAAAACTCATGCCTGAGCCTTATTTATAAAGACGGAAAGGGTGATTGAAGAAATTAGTGATTATTGAGGCTCATTAATTAATGAAACTCTTAATTCTCAATGGTGCGGTAACCAAACAGAATATTCAATCCATTAAATGTCTTGACAACTCATCGGTCTCACCATCATCACTCAATAATTGGTATAAAAACAAAATAAAAATTTTATGTTATTTTATTATTCCTTAAAAAGTTTGAAAAATTATAGTTTTCACCCAACCTACCGCGGTCAATATTAAGACACACATAAGTGAATCCCGACACTATAGATTCAATAGTTCCCTCAGATTTCAATTATAAGCACCTGTTCAAAAGATATAAATTATCTCTCACAGATTTACGGAATGTACCATAAATAAAAGTTCAAAAATCAATATTGGGAATAGTGAGACATGGAAGAACGCATCATCAATTTTCACAGACTCGAAATAATCCCAAATAATCTAAAATAGATTTTTATATAGAATTTGTTGGTCTTTTCATTCTCCTAACTTTATGGATTTTCATCCTTGAATGCTACAAAAAAAATATTGAAACAAATGGGGATATTGTGCACGTATCTAAGCCTCCCACTCCCATGTGCTTTTCTAGAGGTTCTCGTGCTTCCAAAGAACTCGCACCAGAGTAATTGACCACCCATGAAGGTCCATCTCTTGTTGATCCCTTGTATCCACTAGAAACTCACCAAACATCACCCCATCATCTATGTTCATCTCAACCCAGTCAATAATGTGCAATGGATCATGAATGTACCTTCTCAGTTGCGACACACAAAAAACATTATGAACCTGATGCATCTGAGGGGGAAGATATATACGGTATTACACCTCACCTACAATACCTAAGATCAAGAATTGTCCATTGAAACATAAATATATCTTGACTCCCCGACCAGACATCAATAATCCACATCTAGGTGAGACCCATAAGAAGATATGGTCTCCCAACTCAAACTCCAAGGGTCTTCATCTCCAGTCGGCATAAGACATTTTCCGGCTCTCTACAATCTTAATCCTCTCCAAGATGATTTTAAACTGCTCTGTGGTATCCAAAACCAACTCAGGACCCATAAGAGCTAACACCCCAAGGTGTTTCTAGCATAGTGATGATCTACAAGGTCTCCCATACTGGGCCTCAAACTGATCCATATCGATGGTGGAGTGATAACTGTTGTTGTAATATTACTCCACCAGTGGTAGGTGGTCCACCCATATATGGCCAAAATCAAGGAGGCAAGAATAAATCATGTGCGCGAGTGTCTGAATGGTCTTCTCCATCTGACCATCTATTTGAGAATGAAATGCATTGCACCAGCATAGATGAGTCCTGAAAACCTTTTGTATTCCCTTCAACAAGTGGGTTGTAAAATGAGCATATTGATCTGAGACGATCGTCGAAGGCACCCCGTGAAGCCATAAAATCTCTGATACGTAGAGACGTCGCAACCTCTCTACTGATAACTTCTATAGAATCAGTATTATGTGGGCCGACTTGGTGATTCCATCAATGATCACCCAGATGGAATCGGGGCCCCTTAATGTACATGGTAGCCCCGTCACTTCTTCCATGGATATATCAGACCAATTCCACTCTGGTACCTCATGTGACTGGGCTAAGCCTGCGTGTACAAGATGCTCAGTCTACAATTGTTGAAATGTGATGCATCATGAGCTGAATTCTACAAATACTTTATTCATTCATGTAAACCAGTACTGATGTCTAAGGTCTTGGTACATATTCACGACTCCAGGATGTACCACCAATTGGTATGTATGGAACTCCCTCAACACATCATCATGTAGTGTCACTAGTACCTTATTTCATTTAATGAAGATGATGATGTGCTCTCCATCTTTATAAAATCCATCAGGAGCCCATCCTAAGGATATCTGAGCATGTCTAGCCGCACAGTCTATGTCCCCTTGTTGTGTTTCCCTGACTCACTAATGTAGTGGGATAGTGTCTGTCATAGACTAGAGATAAGCTATTCAATCAATATCCACACAAGATAAGTAAAACGCAACTAGCTACATTATCAACTAACCCATCAACTATGGATGAGACCTCCTACTGAGTGTGTCTTCAACAACGTTCCTATTTCCATTAGTGTATACTATCTCAAATTTGTAATTCTAGAGGAACTCTAGCCATTGACATTGTCTCGGGATCTGGTCCTTCTATGAGAAGATATACCTGTGACTCTTGTGATTAACGTAAATAGTAAATTGTTCACCCATAAATTAGTGCTTCCACATCATCAGTGCAATGACCATTGCTACTGACTCCAGGTCTTGGTTTGTACTGTTCTACTCGTGCTGTCTCAACTATAGTGAGTCGTTGTCGATCATTGCTCACACCTTCATAAGGACACAACAAAGTCTGATCCCTAATGTATCAGAGTAGACAACCTACCCAACACCGTCCTCTGATAGCCTCAATATGGTGTCACTCGTTAGTATCTTCCTCAAATTCTGAAAACTCTACTATAATATCTCCACCCACACAATGGGAGGTCCCTTCTTTGTTAAATCTAAGAAGGGTGTCACAACTCTTGAAAAGTCAGGTAAAATTCGCTGGTTGTACTCAGCCATTCCTAGGGAACTCCACACCCCAGACACATTCCTGGGAGGCTCCCAAGTGAGTAATACCTATATCATTTTCAGATCTACTACTACTAGAGCCTCTAAGACAACGCACCTCAGGAAGTTTACTTCTCATATCCAAAACTAAAAAAATGACATCTTTCCATAATTTTGGTGCACTCAGACTGTATCGAGAACAATCTATATTTGTGTGAGGTACTCCTCCTCTGACACTGAGTATATCAAGATGTCTCTAATAATGTCTACCATGATGTGGTTGAGGAAAGGATGGAGTATCCTGTTCATGATCCCCATGAACTTTATCGGAGCATTGGGTCCACCTAAGGGTGTCGCCAGGAACTCATAGTAGACACACTGACATCTGATGGTTGTCTTATGTATGTCTTCATCACGTAACTTAAGCCGATGATATCCAGACCTGAGATCTAACTTCTCAAACCATCGATCCTACTTCAGTTGTTTTAAGATAAAATTAATCATTGGAAGAGTATGCATGTTCTTCATGTTCACTAGGTTCTAGCACTAATATTCCACACAATGTTACAAACTCCCATATGCCTTCTTGGAGAACAAAATCAGGGATGCCCATGGAGAAACACTACGCCTTATGAACCCCTTCCTATGCAAGTCCTCCAACTGTACCCACAAAAAAAGATCCACCGGATCCATCTGATATGATGGAGTAGATATAGGTGACATCACAGGGTATATATCAATGTATATGGGTACCTCTCAGTGAGGAGGTAGTCTCAGAACATCATCAAGAAAGAAATCAGCATACCGGTCCATCACTACAAGAGTTCTTGGACTCCCCACATCATCTTTTTTGAGGGTAAGGCTATCTAATTAATTAGTGATCGACTACACCCTCCTCCGAGAAAGTCCATCCTGGGCTAAAAAAAGATCCCTTCTCACCATTGAAAGAAAACCTGATCCCATACTCATAGACAAACCACACTTTCCATCTAAAATAGTTAATATGTGCATGGACCATGGATAACCAATCCATAAAAAAGATGACATCATATGGCCTCGACACTGCTTCTAGGAGATCCTAGTCAAATCTCTCACCTCATCAAGTAATATCACTTTTCATGCACTATTTTTTAATTGTCGAATCATCTCCCATAGGATCCTCTAATCACAAATACTGAGTCAATGGAAATCCCATAATCTCCGAGCTCCAAACGAGTGTCGTCGAAATGAATAGTTGCTGGAACCTGTGTCTATAAGTACTACAATTTGGGTGGATTAGACAACATATCATACCTTGAATCAAATCTGGAGCAACTTGGTTATGGGCCTCAGCTACCTGAATCTGTGTTCATCCTTGTCTTCCAACTCTATGAGGTCGGGGAGGACCACCTTGGGGAGGTGGCGATAGAACCTCAATGAGCCACCCACCACCTGCTGCTCTGCATCCTCCTATACCATGTCTATCTCCCTATAAAACTCCTCACTCGAATATCTCCATATGCCTCAGAATTCTCACAACCATCAGTTGATCATCAGTATGGTGGGTTGGGTAGTTGCGAGCCATGTGGACCTACCCACCGCACGGGCAACATAGTCTGGTCCTCTGCTAGTCTCCTATACCCCATGAGCTCCGCACCTCCGACCCTACATCCTAGGGTTATCCGCCGAATGGTCTGCCTCTCTTGGACCTCTACATCATCTTCCTACTACATTTCTAAGATTAATTGGATACCTTTCATATGAAAGTGGCTCTCACCGTAGGTTCCTGCTTAGTTAATATGATCTCCACCAATAATTCATGATCATGCAATCTAGCCTATATCAGGATATTGATCAACATCATCGATGCTTCGATCTCTCTCTGAAGTCCATTCTTGATGGTCTCGGACCTGAATAAAGGGCCTATTATCTTTTCGATTTTGTAGCGTGAGTTGTCAGTGAAGCTCACAGTGAACTAGGATATTGTGAGGCCACCCTTCTATAAGTGTAAGAGATATTGAATAAAAACAGAGCGTAGTGTCTCTAGAAAAAACTCTTCCCTTAAGAGGATCTCTAAGTAAACCCAGTTGAGGGTAACCTTATCATGTACATTAATATTTAGGCTCCACCATATCCCTTTTGTGCCCTAGAAATAGGCTAGCATCATGGAGCACCATCTGAACAACTGGTATCTCTACTAAGACAAATACTCATGTCACCGCCTCCATCCGGTCCTCATATGCATGGGGATCTATCTCTCCATGATTCCTTAGAGGCCTATACCACTATAACTCATGCAATTTGCTAAATCGATGTACACAATCTTCTAGTGTTGATGGTACCATTAGCTGTCCAACGGGTAGTGGTGCCGATGGTGCACCACCTAACGGTGCAATCGCTATAAGAGGGCCCTACACCAAAGACTCATCACTCAGTGTTCTGTTATCATGGACTCTCTATGGAATCTTAGAAGGATATTTATTTGGTGGAATCCTAAATGGATATAGGTGCTCTATGGTCAATAAGTTATACATGGCGATATGACTCAATAATGACTAAAAGTAAAACATTTCCAAAACACATGCAATCTGTGTTTTCGTGCAATGGGTCAGAAATCAGAATTTAGGGTCCTGGTGTATGGATACATTGGCCGCCGCACCAACACTACAACACCTGAACTGAAAACCATACTCAATACACGTAACAATATTGATCCATTGTAATGATCGGAGTCCTAGTTCTTTGGTAGATCTGACTCCACTTATACAGATTTTTCACGACCCATCCCTCGAGGCTCGTGTCGTGACTACCACAAACCCACCTTCTATAGGTCAGGGGTTGGTGATTAGCTCCAGAATGGAATATCCCAGAATATGGGAAGGTATTTCCATTAAACCGGAAAACACACAGACCATGTACTGGACAAGATGAAAACCAAAAAGTATAATTGCAATAGTAAAAGTTTGCACAGAAAGTTAATGGGCCGGAATACAAGCCCAACAGAAATTATTCAAGTACAATAGAAAACAAATACTGATATTTTCCACCAATGATTCTACCTGGAGGGTAGGTACAGCTCATCTCCAATGCTCTCCTCATCAACCAGTCATCTTCATGTAACATCTGGTCATGGCTCCTGATGTCTCAGCCAAGCTGGTCATCTTCTACACGAGACACAACAAGGTGTGGGTGAAACACATGTAGAGGTGAGTATTATAATACCCAGTAGGGTCCCTGATACCCTTGATGTCATCTCATAACTACACAAAGGAAAACCCAAAAAAATATCTCAATCACAAAACACGAAGAAAAAGACCCAGCTGAAACCATGTATACTAATCAATGATCCCAAATAAAGATGATTATTCATCAGATATGTCATTTTATTCTATTAATATGTACCACAATTGAACCACAAATAAGTTGTTCCATTTTCTATCCACACAGGATCGTATGTCATTCATCCATGATGGGATGCTCTCTGGCTGGTCCCCATTTGTTCGGGCATTAGGGATCCACACCAGGTCGATATAATGTTGATCCACAAAGTGTCTCTATGATGATGATCCACACATGGTCACTAGAATTTTGATCTACATAGGGTCGCATGAATTTCGATCCACACAGGGTTTCTATGATGTTGATCAACATACAGTCGTTCTGATGTTGATCCACACAGGGTCGCTTTTCAATTGACCTCCAAACAGTGGATTCCCCACATCTGATGTGGTTGAGTTCTATAGAATCTACTCCTCATGATATCATTCATGCCTCAACTTCCCCAACATTCAAAAAATGAGTAACCCAAAGGACCCTATGTTGTGAGGGTCCCAACATGACAGACGATTCATCAATTGGATGCACAGACTGTGAGTTATACATGTTTTAGTGGCAAGGGCCCATTTGGAATCAGGTTCGATCCAAACCAGTCTTACTCCAATATTCTTCAAAATAGAGGCGGTGTATGTGAAATGGACCATCTAGTTTCAAGGATTGCATCACCACAGACGGTTTGACAAATAGACGTTAGGTTTGCAAGATACAACCTTTTATGCTTATGATGGCCCAAAAGGGTCAGATTCCAGGCCCACCAAGTCGGACCGACATGACCCACCCCATATTGGGCCTACACGACCCATTTCGGGTTGCCCGACCTAGCCCGAGTTCGACTAGGCTCCAACCCAACCAGGCTCAAACCGACTGGGCCGGCCCGAGCGGGATGAGCCGCGGTGGGCTCCACCTGTTATCCTAAAGACTGTCTGACCCACCTATGATGGGTGTGGCCCCAATAGGGTGTCTTGCGCAAGGGGGGTATCTCCTCCTTGCCAAATGACTGAAAGCCATTCGGCATGGCAATTGTGCCACCATGTGTCACCGACTCCCTGTTAGTGTGGCTTACGGGTCGCAGGTCCCCTTCATCATGAATTTAAAGCCGTAACCTCCTCACCAACGCATGTGATGACGCCCTGTTATTCGCCAGCATGACCGGCTGAGGGCTGGCCGCCCCTTCTGACCATTGCAGCTCAGTTCCAAGGCATCCCTCTGCGAAGCGAGATCGGATGCCTCCTGGAGTCATAGTAGATGGTCGATGATGGACACTGTCGTCGCCCGTCGGAACCTGTCGTCAGCTCTGTTGCACTGGTTTCATGCTTTAAGAACATTCATGGGCCACAAGAAGAGCTCTAGTGGTCTATTTCCCCTTCTAAGAATGCCTATAGGCCTCCTGGGTTTCTATCATCACTACGAGGCTCCCAGATTCAAGTTGTCTTCTTGTTCTATCTTTTCCCACAAAGGACGTGACAAAAACTAAAGTGGAGGAGGGAATGACCTATGTTCATTTGACCTATGTCCTCTTTGTTAGAATCATAACAAGCGGGTATTAAATAAAAACATCACAACGTTATTGATCAAAAACCTTTCAAATCATTTACCACAACCACCTGAAATTTCATATTTTTCATGAATCAACACGTTCTGGTGGATCCACATTCTTCATTATTTTCATGAAAGTGGAATTTAAATAAGATATTATGTGAATTCAATTACAACCCCTACCTCAGAATCAAATTAGATGTCACGGTTGTGGATGAAGAATCCACACTGGATGATGCCCCCAATGTTCGTCAATCCCGGATAAATCACTCTAATGTTGAAATCCCTGCCTTTGTTCTTCACGGGTGGAAGACACCACGTCACTTCATTATAGGATCCTCCCTTCCATGTCAAAAACCCATGCTCGAGTCTCATTTTAATAGAGGGAATGGGTGATTAATGGAAAGAAATATTAAATAGTTTTATTAATGAATGAACTTCTTAATTCTCAGTGGTGTAGTTACAAAATAGAATATTCAAGCCATAAAATGGCTTGATAGCTCTGCAGTCCTACCACCACCGCTCAACAGTTGGTATAAATATAAAATAACAATATTTTGTTATTTTTTTATTCTTTAAAAAGTCCATAAAACATAAATTTTCACCCGACCTACTGCTGTCAATGTTTATCCCCCCTTAAGAGAATCTAGGTGGTGTGGATTCAACAGTGCCCTCATATTTCAATTCTGAGAAATAGTTCAATAGATAGATATTTTCACTGACAAATTTACTGAATGTACATTAAAAAAGTTGAAAAGTTTATTTTGGGACATCGTGCCTCGTAATAAAGTGTCATCAATTTTTGATGAATTTTAATAATCAAAAATAATTTTAAAAAGAAATTTATATGGAATTTTTGGGTCGTTACGTGTGTCATCAAGTGGTGAATATATTCTTTCAAGGGAAGTCGACCAATAGTTCAATGACAAAAATTTTTGTTAATATTCAGTATCCTATTTGTATACAATATCTTAGTGAAGAGAATGTCCCCTATCTTTGAATAATCCTTCATTAACTATGTGATCATTGGTCTTACACCATGCTAATGTTCTAGAAGCCACTGGGATTGAGAGGTGGTCTCCATATGTGTTACGCACGAAAGGAATGTTTGTTTCCAATAGGCCTGGTATGTCCTAAGTGATTCATGGGTTCCAGTGCTAGAACTCCTATGATGGGCTCTTGGAATCCATTTGTTTCTTTAGAAATGATCTCAATGAAGATGAATCTCAGGGCACAATGAGTGATCTATTATCCATGACTTGGCTTTGTACAAATTCCTCACTTCTATACTTGTATGGTGGAATACATTTTCATAGTTCCTTAGACTCTGGTTTAATGTATCTTATGTTATGCCATACATATTTTTTACCTCATAGTTATAGTTTAAAGGGATTATGATCATGATGGGATGGTTCTATATTTCATCATTTTTCCTATTGATCCAAAACAATTTAGGATTTTACTTGGGATGTTTTGATTCGGTAGAATCAACAAGAGCCAGGTATTGGATTCATTTATTGTTATCATACAAAACATGATATTCGATAAACAAGAAATCATGGTTCAGTTTTTTATACATCTTACATCAATGCTAAGCATCATGAGAGTGGTTAGCCGAAGGTGGATCATATTTTTTATCCCTCTTGTTCAATTTTGGTTGTCCAATGGGGCCATCTTTAAGAATTCATATGAGTTAATGTGAGTGCAGTTTAAGGATCAGTAGTGTCATTCAATGAAATATTATGTGATTGGTTTCTAGATGTGTCGATCAGAATATGACTGTTTCATTCCAAGGGTCCTCTTCTATTAAATTGGAATTAATTTTTTTACTCATTTAAATAAATGCTTAAATGAAGTTCATTAGGACAAATAGGGAATTCCTTATAATCAAATTTTGACAGTGGAGATATCATGGATCAAAATTGGCCCAATTATTGTATTGAATATATTGTGGTGAGAAACATCGTCCATATTTTTAAATATATGATGATGTGATCATGTCTCCAGATAATATGTCTCATTCAATAACAATTTTAGGGATTCTAGTAATGGAATATAGAGTTATATCTAGGTTCAACCAAATTTTTTTACACTTAAGTAGTGTGTGGATGTGTGTTAGGAATATGGAAATGCAATGGGACCATTTGAACGTGACTTTAGGGCCTTTGCAAGTCACATAATGTTTTTTTGTTCCTTAATTATTATAATGGATGATAAGTTCTATTGTTGAGAGTTCATAATGATGCATGTTTTTATACATGTGAAAATTTCTAGGGAATTGGAATTTAGGAATTTAGTCGATGGGTTATTCTCTGATAAAATAATTGGAATGAAATTATAAAAGTTAAAAGACATAAAAGTGTTATTTTTAGACATTAAAATATCCAGAAATGTTCCTCAGGTACTCTTTCAGGTTTTGAGAGCATTTGTATCTAAAATACCTAAACAAAAGAGGGCTGAATAGGGATCATGGTATATATAAAACCATGCATCCCATAGTAATGAACTATGTTGTATAAACCAAATGTCAAAATGTTTCCCACTTGGGATGGACATGGTTTACCCAAATAGTTCACCTATCAATCATGGTTAGTTCCAAAAAGGAAATTCCAAATCATTGTTCATAAGAGTATTGGTGCACAATTTTGAATACGATAATTCTATATGATTATAGGTGGATTTATTCTGTAAGGGAAGCTGCATTTTTGGATTACCTTTTAGCCAAAATATGTGGCCAAAATGTCTAAACCATTTTCTAGGTTAAATTTTAAAAAATTCAATTAATTTTTTTGAAATATAATTTCATTTTCTTTCCATGTTCTTCTCCAGCAATTTCATATCCTCCTATTTGGGGTTTCTTCAATCCTAATATAATCATTGCAAGATATCCTCTATCAATCATATGATTCAACCTCCATTGTCATTATAGATCCACATCAGTATGCTCTTGATTCATTTTGAACCACTATTTTTTAATATACTCTTTAAAAATTTATCATGGTGAAAGATCGTTAGACCAATTTTATATGAAATTTTCTATTTCTTTGATATCATTAAATAATTACCAAACCAGAAGTTTATATTGATGATAAAAAAAACATTTTCCTAAGGTAGGTGGTCTATATCTTTTTACCTATATTTATATTGAAATATAGACATTTTTCTTATGTCACACACCATCCTTTTATACACATTATATTAAAATGTTTTTCATCATCAAATTTTTTTTTGCACCATAAAAAATCCCTTTTGAGCCCTGTTATGTAAATAGAGGTTTTAAACCTCGTTCACAGAAACCCATTTGGTTTTACACCTTATATTTACCAATTTAATTAAATTTATATATTCATAAAACACATTATAATCATTCTTATTTCTACAATAACGGAATTTACCCTACTAGGAAATTTCCCAAATAATTAGGGATACTCTTATGTTCATTTTTTATCCTTGAAATTGATTTTACTATATAGAAGCTTTCTTAAATATTTAATTTCTGTGGGTCATGTTATGTTACAGGAATTAAATTTCATGTTATGATTCGTTGATTTTTTTATAAAAAATGATTGTTTTATAATTAAACCCCTTAGATGTGGTATGTTATCTCCAATATTAGAAGGTTGTAATCAGTGAATATCAAAATTGATGGATGAATTTCATTGATGGGTTTACTCTACTTATTTTTGGGTTTAAATAGGACTTGGTTCTTACATAGCCTCTTTGTATGTTTTTAAATGGAATTACATTCCATTGATATATATATATATATATTATATGAACCAAGCCACCTCTTAGGTTCTTTTCTGAATTTTTGAATTTAATTTACTACGTGAAAATATACCTACATGAACAAGGAATAGTCTATGTTCCACATTTTGCACTGATTAATGAATTTCAATGTTTTGTTTCATTAAATTTAATATATCAAATGTAATGGAATTATAGAATGGTCATCCTTCCACCAAATAACTATATGATTTTATTGAAATGTAGTTAAATAGGGTGGTGAGACCACGCCACTTATTGAGATTAAATAAACACATATTATGTGAATTGAATTAAATGTTTCAAATTAATGAATTATTAATTGTTGTAATGGATACTCCATTTGATTTTCTATCATTAAATGCTTACGTTGAAAGGGGATTGCCTTTTCATGATATGTGGGAATCATAATATAAATACCAATAAGTATATCTTCATGTCTATTTATTAACAATATGATGTTCCTTGTTATAGGATATTAATAAATGTTATGGATTCTATTGGGTATGTCGGTTTCATGATCGCTTGGATCATTTTTTGTGCATGAAATTTTGCACCAGTGATACTTTGTGGTTGATGGGAATACTCCACCATGACCCATGTGTGTGTATCCAATATGGTTCCCTCACTACTATTTGAGTGTTGAAATGATCTAAAACTCATCATATCATGTGACGGGAATGATATCTCCCATTAATTTTTACGATTTAGATCTTGTACCCTTTGGATTGAGCCTATATGATCATTCAGAATTGTTATGAATGACTGAGTTAATCCCAGGTCTAGCTAGTAGATAGTATTTCATGTATTTGGCCACATACCTCCAAATGTACTTGGATAATATATGTTGATCCAATATATAACTATAATATGTATATATTATAATTATATAAATATGGTTACTATTCTAAAACACGATCAAGTTGGTATCTGAAGAAGGCAGGGTTAGACAGATGTCCTATTGGACCATGAGCTGACAAAATATTATTTATTTATCAAACACTTTTTTCTATTCATATTATACATTCTCACTACATTACATGTAATTCACTGATTGGATTCAGTTGTATAATTTGATAGTGGTAACCCACTAAGATTAATATCTCACACCATATTCGGGATGCCATTTCTCTAGGGTACCTACCGTGATGTTATGTTCACAGCACCATGGAATCTTGTTTCTTCTATTTTATTATACATAGGAGTTAATATTATAGGACCAAGACTCAAATCATGATGCTAATTTATATCTCAATTATGGATTTTATTGACTTTTTTCATTTTTTTCAGGGAACATTATAATTTTCTATTATATGTATACAATTTTAGATTGTTTATCAAAATCAGGATTCTTATGCATTTATTGTATATTTGAGATTGAATTCTTTTATTGTCATTTTATATTATTCTTATATTTCTATTTCACAATTTTATTACTAATTCCTCAATTTTCATTCAATCAGAAATCTGAATACACTCCATTGTTACTCTAATAATATTTTAACGTCTCTCCACGAACACTTCATTAGATCCCCACTTATTTTTGGAAGATTCTAGTATATGGGGAGGTACACATGAGTTTATGTGACCCACCAGTCTATCTAAAATATTAGTGGTCAATCGGGTTAGAACGTTACACCATAGATCATCTATTTAAATTCAATCAGATCTGGGACCCCGATTTACAACGAAATTCTGAAAAACTATATAATTGGGTCTTGATATAAATATTTATTTGTGTTTAAATTTTCACCCTCAAACCAATGGATAATCTAAATTGTGAAATAATTGTTTTTATATAATTTTTTGCATTTTTTTTTACTTTCAAGGATCTGGGTTTCATATTTACCACGTTTATAATTTTCCTATAATAATATTTTGCATTAATGTATTAAAATAGATCCATATGAAGTTTATGTTGATAGAGATTTCATAATATAACTTTTTAGAATGATGTTGGTTAAAAGAAGCATAAAGGACCAATACAAGTAGTGGAGATTAATAAAATTTTAAAGGCTATTCAAAACCATTAAGAGTAAGTTCATATTAGGAAATATACATATTCTAATAATCATTTAATGAATTGGAATTTTTTGTGAAAGATAATATTTTTTTAAATTTTTCACTATAATTTGGTGTTATAAGTTTCGGTAAGAATGGGGAACAGATCTGAAGGTATATCAATCCTTTTGAATTCACAGATATAATTAAAGCTATGTCATACTATTTGGAAAATCCATGATTTTTCTATATTGTACATAATGTGTTCCCTATAAAATTATTATGTACTTGATAGGCCCAAAACATGTTCTGTCAAATGTGTAAATATAATTGAAATTTCATATGTCCTACTATGAAGATCCTTTCCAGATTCTAGACACTAGAGAACATGTATCGAAAAATCATACGACTCAGTTGTAAAAAAAAAAGTGGAGAAGTCATCTGATAAAATAGGAATTGGAGGAAGATAAATTAGTTGTGATAGACTACATACATATATTTATAGGGTGATACTTTTTAAATTAAGAAGATGAAATTATTTTGATGGGGGAGCAATGCAATAAATCAAAATTTTCTTATTCATTTCCTATTATATAATTTTTTCCTCTCCTATAACTGATGTTACACATAACCACTAGTCTATCTAAAATATGATATCATAAAAATTTATAACCTAGATTAAAAACATGAAAATATGAATATGAATAAATAAATTAAAATCAATATATTGTTTATATATGTATATATAATTTCTGTTCTTATAAAATTATAATAAATAAAATAAAAATTATTTTAAGGTAAAATATATATTTTTATGTAAAATGGTCTTTATGAATGCAAGGTTATTTTATCATAATAAATTGGATTAATAAAAATTTCTCAATTATTTTATTTAAATTTATATGTTATATAGTATATCAATTTTTTATTATAAATAAAATATTTTTTCATATTGCGGGAAAAATATTAATTCCCTTTTATTATTAAATAATATTTATACAAAAAATATTTTATTCATGTTTTATTCAATTATTTATATATTAACATTATCCAATTTTAGAAAATTAATATTAAAAATTAATTTTAATTTAATGAGTCTTTTTTTTCAAAATTTTCATATGCTATATTTTTTACAATACTCATACAATATTAAAATTTTGATGAATTGTGAAAAATATTGATTTTTATTAAAAATGAAATTTAGTTTAAATCATTAAAACCATTGAATGATAATTTAAATTGATAATAAAATTATTATTAGTTTAATAATATTATAATTAATCATTTTAGGTAATTTTTATAAATTCTCTCTTGAATTTTGATATAAATTTTTTTATACTGAACAATATGTTTTAATCCAAAATAAAAATTCTCATCACGCTTATGGGTTTAATTTCAAATTAGATTCAATAAAATTATAAATTAAATTCATTAAAAAGGATTCCATATTCGGAATCTAATTTTTTAATATATGTTAATGTCACGAACTGAATATGGTCACCGCTAAACCTGGCACCAAACCCAGCCCGTGACAATACCCGAAGGGAGTTCCCTATCCCCACGGGATGGAAAAAGTTCCTGGGTATCATTAATTTAGGTTTGGGAATGATTTATGCGAGTATGAATGCATAAACCATTAAAAACAATCCATAATATAAATATGAAATTTTTGAGCCAAACAAGACTTATGTAAAAAACAGAACTGAGTAGATTGGTTGAAAGATAATACAAGTGGTCAAAATAAAAATAATTATAGCATCAAGACAGCCCCAAGGACTCTACACGACTAGGGGTCATCACCCCCTTGCTATCTCTACAACTCCGCACCAATGATGGGAACTAACACCATGAACCGCCATCACCCATAGCCTTTCCTTTACCTGAATCAAAAATAACCAAGTCTACTTACACCCAAAGAGTGTAAGTAGGGTGTGAGCCTAAGCCTAGTAGGATACCACCCAATGATTCCAAAGAGTAAAAAATACAATGTGAAAAAGCAAGCAGTTTTCAAACGCAATGAAAAGTAGTGTTAAAATTTCAAGAATTGAAACCACTAATTGAAAATTGTTTTCAATCCAAAATTTTCATAATATTAACACATTAAAATAGAAATGTTAGATACTGTAATTTACTTCCAAACACACCCTAAGAAATGGGTAAATACTACAAATCCAATGAGCAACAATATTGAGAACACCCCTAGGCACTAGGTTGTCTTGGGCCCTATGTACCTCGTACCTCAGTGTAAAGTAACCATAGAAAAAACCATTCTCATGCACGAGCCACTAGTAGGGAACACTCCCATAATCTAGTGGTCCCCAATAATCATCCACATAGTTTAGTTATAGTTTTCATTATCCAAATGCTATGTGAAATAGGGACAAAACCCATCCTGTCCACTAGCCATACTAGTACAAATCCGCCCAACCTAGGTACCTGGGCTTCCCCTTTTGTTCTCAATCAATTTCAGATTGAAAAATAAAAAAAATTTCATCTAAAACACCATTACTGGTCAAACACAACCAATACAGTAGCTATCAAATTTTATACCACTTAAAACACGCAACAAAACACATAGATTTTTCAAAAAACAATTCCTCAAAATCTCGTAGTGTTTCGGACAAAAAACTCCTTATAGACCTCACTTGCATACTATGTGCACATATTTAAGTTTCCAAAACATAAAGGGAACCCTACTAAATTTCAGTGAAAACATAAAATCATTTTTAGGGCAACCCCATATGGTTCACGAAATGACGTCATTGCAAATTCTCTATTTTTACACAACACAACTCTTAGAATTTCAGATGGTTCACAAACACCATTAAAACCAGATTTTTCAGCAACAAACAAAAGGGAAAATCATTAATAACATTATTTTTATCCCTATTATAGTTCAATAAAATTAACTAGTTACTTATAGGGTATCCCCTATTAATCTAATAAAACATTTCTATGAAAAACCCCCCAATTTCACATGAAATTGGCCTTTAGGATTCATTTTAAATACAAACACCACTAAAACTATATTTTTCAGAAATAATAAAATTGAATAAGCTTGAAAATACCATAAAAACAGTATCCAATTTACAAAGATTTCATACACAATGAAATCACCTACCAAAACCAAGGAAACCATTGAATCCGTTGTGCGAAAACTCAAACGCATCACCGCCGCACCTTAAGGAAGGTAAACTAGACCTAAAACCAGAATTTCAAACCATGAAACACAAGAAAAAATGATAATTTTTAAACCCTGCTTCCTGGACATTAGGAAACTCAATGATAATGGAAGAAACCCTAAGCAAATTTGATGTAAACCTAAACAAATTGAAAGAACAAAGGAGGAGAACAACTTACATAAAATATCTTGT
The DNA here is from genome assembly GCA_963277665.1 of Viscum album. Taxonomy (NCBI): domain Eukaryota; kingdom Viridiplantae; phylum Streptophyta; class Magnoliopsida; order Santalales; family Viscaceae; genus Viscum; species Viscum album. The sequence continues at coordinate 70,745,877 of OY728128.1, forward strand.
GGAACTATCCCCAAAAAATAATAGTAGATGATTTTAAAAGTACTCAAACCTTCAAGGTAGGTTCTAAAAAGGATAGGTAGATCATTTAGGAATTTTAATGGGGGAAAAGAGTAATAATCGAAGGAGTTATGAAGGAAACAAATTACCTTTATAAATCATCCCGAAATTTGAGTTCTTCAGAAGTTTTGACCTAAACCGTGATGAAAATGAGCTGAAAAGAGTATGGGAGGATATTGGACGCGCGTCTGGGTTCAAGATGCATGTTTGGGGCTTGGGATCACCGAAAAAACCTTAAAAATGAATAAGTTATTAATTAATCAAATTTTATTTTTAAAACTGAATTTGGGCATTCAGGCAGGCCCAATCCCTTAAATAAAAACCCATATACACCTTGGTTATAGATTTACAAAGGCTCCAAATTTAAATTGTGGTGTTAATATATTAGGGTAGGACATTTAGGAGTTGGAATGAATGAAAAATATTAATAAATGAATATGTTATAAGAGAATTTTTTTTTTAAATCTGGAATTGGGCTCACGGTTTGGCCCAATTAATGAAAACTCACATATTCTCCATAAAAACATTGGAAACCCCCCAAAACAATGCATTAATGGAAATTAAAATAAAAATAAATTTCAAATAAGCTATTTATGTGACAGTTAGAATGTTTAATTTAATTTTTAATAATAATAAATATTAAAAAACATTCATCATTAATGTTAAAACAAGATTAGCAGGTCGTGTTGAGGTATAATCCAAAGGTTAGGGATATTATTGATAATTAAACATCTAAAAATTTGAATTTATTTACATATATAGATTTTATACTATCGCACCTTTGTATAAATATAAATTTGTAATCATTTATCATGGAAAACACATTATTTTTTTATTCTTTTAATAAAAACTCATAAGGGCCCCCACCACGACTTATAAATGGACACCACATATCCTCTCAATTCCAAAGAAAAATATCATTTTCTATAAGACTTGAATATAAAAAATAACATCCTTAATTCCCTTCCCATGACCATAAGGCCTTGTTTTGATCCAAAAAACAATTCAATGATGGATTTAGGTAAATATATAAAGTGGTTTTCTAAAGAAAAGGTATCATTCTTATCTTACTATTTTTAATTTTATTTATCAGTCTAAAACCTGAAAATCATGTATAACTATGATGAAATAACAATATAATTATCTCCAATATATTGTTTTGTTATTGTGATAATGTAATAAAATATATTCCTCTCTAATATCACTGATTGGGAAAAAACCATCTATCATTTGAAAAATGATGTACTGACTCTAAAACCGATGTTATTTTTTTCTATCACCGCCTCTCATGATTAGATATAATTATTTTTTATATAAATATAATATTTTTGAAGAAATTATTCTTACTTAATTTTAATGTAATATCTACCTTCTTACATTACAATATATTGTAAAATGATAAGGTTGCTGATACAAATGCATTGATTACTACCTCAATGAAGTCATGAGATTTGATTTTCATTTTTTCATTACATGGATAGAAATAAGTATTTATTTTTTCAATAAATCTGATAAATATTATATAAAAATTAATCTGTAAATTTGAATTATTATTTACCAACTAGTCATTTCGTCTAACAAAAATGGAAGTATTGTTCATGCATACCTATGACCTAATGTCTCTATGAATAGTGTAATTCATATTTCTATGTAAAAATTAATGAATATTTCAAAATATATATAATGAATATATTTGATATTTATATAACTATAAAATTATTTAAATTATCAAAACAATACTAATGTATATTGATAAAACGTACTGAACAGAAATTTACATGAAAAACAAAGCAGTTATCACCTAAAATATTAATTTTAACAAAGCATTCATATTAAAATGATGTTAAATGATTATAACTAAATAATATATAGTATTATATAAATATATATATTAAGGTTAAAAAACATATTTTAAAAAAAAGATATATTTAATAAACTACAGGTTTAGACACATAAGAATAAAATCTGACTGGAGGTAATTGATTGATTCAGAATCTCATTGTTACTCAGGAATCATTATATATATGTTTCTGATGGGGGAGTAAAATTATATTTATATCTTAGTAGCATTATATATTATTATAAAAAAATTTATCATATAAATTAATAGTTTTAATATCAACTTCTTCTCTTTAATTACACATGATATTAATATAATGTTTTTAAGGAGAACAAACATTTTTATCTTATTCGGTAACAAATATTAACCTTTTAAATGCATATTTTCCCTAAAATGAATAAATGGATGAATAAAAAATTAAATAATGTTTTATTGAATTTAATTTTCCTAAGGATTTTATTTATAAAAATATGTTTTATTAGAAATAATCATGTAATTTTTTAATTATGTAATTTTTGATCATTTTATAAAATGTTTAACGTAATAATTTTATCTTATATAAAATTTATAGTGATACATAATTACATGAAAACTAATTTTGTTAAAAATAATTTACCATTATAGAATATGATTTTACCATTAATTATTTACCTTTATATTTTGGATATATTTTTATTTTAAATAAGTCATTTCAAACATTATTTTCATCACGAAACATAATAATAATATTTTGAATGTATATTCATATATATTAATATTTATTTGTTAGTATTAAGATTGAAAAATGATGTTAAATTTTTAAATAGTCTTAACACCAAAATAGATGGAATATGATTATGATAAAATATATTTATGTAAATAATTTAAATTTCTAATGATTCATTTCATTATGAATTTTTGTGATAGTTATGGCTCACCCCTATCTTATAATGAATTAAGTTGACATAGTATGTGATGGGTGAGGGATTTTATGGCCCCCTTATTCATCATTATGTCACATTAAAAATGCACAATTTATAATTTGTCAAGTGAATATACAATTTATGTTTTGGAATGAGTCTTTTACAATAATTTTATCATATTTGAAATTATTAATTCAATAATTAAAAAACTAATTTTTATTATCTGAATGAATATTATATTTTAAATTTATAAACGGATATAGTCCCTTATTTTTAATTATTTATATGTATTATATTTTTAATTTCATATAGAAACCATATTATTCATGTTTTATTTACATGGTAGTATCATCCTATTTATGTATACCCTTACTAATCATCTTAGATCACCCATCTATTAAGAATAATTTTCCTTAGATCCCTCGAAAAGTATTTCTAATTTATGTAATGAGATACACTTATAGTAATAAAGGATTTATCAATGAAAATAATATGTCTTATTTTATGATTTACAATATAATTTAAGATTCATCATTCTATCTAGAATTTCAAGCCTTCTAATATATTAGGTCATTTGGGATTTATTCACTTGTAACTAGATATAATTTAATAAGGATACCAGTTACTCTAGGATACATTGGATATGGTCAACACTAAATGTATTTAAATGGATAATGGATCTGTTAAACTAACATACGATTTGGATGGTTTTGAATCATTGTAATTGTTAGTAATGATACTATGAAGTGAAATTATTCAATAATATTGGTTTATATGGAAAAATATCTTGGTCCTTATAAGAGTTTATGATATCCATAAGGATCATCTGTTGATCCAATGTTTGGAGGATTTATTGTATGGATATGTGGTAGCTCTAGTTATGATTTACTAACTACAATTTCGGATTCAATGTGGTGTAAAAACTTGGTATTATGTTTGATTAATAGGACGATCTCATTTATCTTTGTAAAGATAATCATAAGACTTAGTTGTACATTTGTTTGAAGAATTTCAATATCACACAGTGTGTATTTGAATTTTTAGATTTTGGTTGGGGAAATTGTTGTTATTTCATGTTGGTTCCTTCGATGAGGTGAAATACAATTATGGTAGGCGTCTTTAATTGTGATTTTTATTAGTAATGACAGGATTTAATCATGAAATTGATGCTTAAAATCAGTTTTCTTTAATGCATGAATCGTTTATTGGATTTTGGTTTTTTATGGGAGTCGCTAGTGTGTGGGGGAACTCAATGAATTTTTTTTCTATCAGGGTATTTTTATTGAATAACGGATTGTAAAATTATATTTTGGATACTATTAATATTTTCATGGAATGTGAAAATATATTTCATAAATATAATTTAAATTTAAACATATCAAATGATGAATTTACAAATACTTTTTATAGACGAGTATGGTGAAATATCAAATTCTTATACTGTGATATTTTTTATTGTGGGTATATGGTATCATTAAATTATATTTAATTTAATTATGGAAATGGGTTGTGTTTTGATAAAAGGGATGGGTGGTTCCTATTTGTTATATGACATAATAAAAGTGATGGTGTTATGTGGTGGATCCTATATTAGAACTATATAGGGAAATAATTTTTTTGTGAAATATATTTCTTGGTTGATACAATTTAAACTATTTCATTTAATTAATTTTTGATAACTATTTACTGTTTTTATGTAACATGGATGCTTTGTGATATATCTGTCAACACAATTTGTGTTTTTCCATAGAAACCCCATTAGGAAAATCCAGGATTCAGAATAAAGAACTAAATACTTGTTAGAATCATGAATGAGTCGTGGAATTGAATATAAATAGTTTTATTGGGGATAAATTTGTTTTCAAATTTGACTATAAATAACATATTTCGTTTTTTAGGGATTTCTTAAAATCTATTAGTGTTATTGATTTTATATTAATAAGAAAGTGTAAATTTTGGTCAATTAAAAATGAAAAATTTCCATAAATTTGTTTCCTTAGAAAATATATAATTCATTATAAGGAGTTATCTAGATAATTTAGGTTGATGGTATCAATAGAATATATTCCCATTGAAATATATAAAATTTTAATACTTTTAAATAAATATTAAATACACTTTTAGAATAATTGTTTGAATTATATGAAAAAATATAAAATCAATGACCATTCTAGTAACAACCATCATAAAAGGGAATATTGTATAGATTATATTTTTATGCATATAATTTAATTATTATTACAAATTACATTGATAAACCATGATAAACAAGACAGAAGTCTAAATATGAAAATTGAATAAAATATTTGGAGAAAGTGGACATGAATGAAATATAACGGTCATGAGATAACAATATCCAATTCATGCCATTTTGAACAATGCAAAACAACATCTGAGAGAGAATATGAAATAATATAAATATATATCATAACCGCCATTAAATAATATATAATATTGACATGGATGATTAATATTACATACAAAGTATATAAATGTATAATTCCATTTGCACGAATCATTTTTGTTGAAATTTGATAAAAAGTGATGAGAAATGGTAAAAATAAATGAAAACCCTAAAATTAATCCCTATTGTTTTATATGCTTGGTTTTTATAGTAAATGAACATAAAATTCCACCAAAGTAAAATTTATTTAACAAAGATATCATTTTCAAAGAAACATTATAAAATATAAAATTACGACTGTTGTAACTTGTCAATTAATATCCATTTAAATATTTATCCTCATATGGATCTATAAATATAAGGAATTGTAATAAAAATTTTACACAATATTCTTTTGTGATTTTTATACATCACATAAATTAATACAATTGTACCATATAGAGCATATATCATTGAAGGTAAATTGATATGAGGAACCCTTACCTTATAATTTTTTCCAGAAAGATAAACTCTAACTACTGATACAAAAAAATTTTGATAGTTATCCAAATATATAATTATAATAATATTAATTTTTCCCAGAACAAATTAATTTATAATATTAATTTAATATATATTATCTATATCATTACAAAAAAATGGGTGATAATTGATCTATTTTCAAATAAATACATCAGTTTTCCAATTGTTGTAATTAATGATAGATAATGTGATTATCACATATAGTAATGATCGATAGGATTCTTAATATATTTTTTAAATAGTTTAGAAGAACTATGGGAATTTTAATGATATAACTATAATGTTTCTAACTGGAAACATAAAAATAAAATATTCATTGAATTTTTTATGGATGTAAATAATTTAATTTATTAGGGAATATACATTGGTACAATAAATTTATAGATATTTTATAAAAAATAATATTTTATATTATTAAATAAAATTAACATAAATTATTTTTCCTAATTTGTTTTTAAATAAAATTTTAAAAAATATTTTTTCTAAGTTGTCATGGTGATCCAAAATAAGAGCATGTTATAGTGACTGGCTGAGTATGTAAAATATATTAGTTAGAAAAAATATTACTTTAACAGAAAAATAATTTTTTTAAAAAAATTAATTATTTGATATATTATATTAGATAAGTACTGAATAAAGAAGTTAATGAAGAATAATTTAGGAGATGATAACATTTATGTTGAAGAAAAATATCTTCTCTGGGAGATCATCCTATAAAAAAGGTATTTGCGACCCCCTATTTTGATTAGGGGCTAGGAAACATAAAATTATCTTCCTGAGAAGTGAATTCGGGTTGTTATTAAGGTTGAAACTAAAGGGAATGTGTGTTCTGCATTTGGTTGAATAAGGGTCCTTTTATTTGTCTCTTTGTGTGACATTTTCAAAAGTAGTCATTCCTTAATGAGTAAGGAATTAACTATTTATTAATATTTCGTAAAAATCAAATAATAATTTATTTCGGTTGAGAATAACCTGTATAAAATCATCTATAAAACATGTAATTTTATTTTAGTTATTAACACATTAATTTATCCTTTTTAACTTGTTTTTCCTTAATCATGGTAACTCAAATTTTACCACAACAACATTTTTCAAAACAAATGAAATTGGAAATATTAATTATTTATAAAGAACAAATTATTAAAAATAAATCTATTTTATGATAATAAATTTTATAAATTTATTAATATTAATTATAATTAAGGGATATTTATTTTCTATATAACTATATATTTATCATATATGTTACATAGATATTCTTCCAAAAGTAGTAATAATCATTATATCATTGATAATAAGAGTTATTAACATATAAAAATTACATAATCTTATATTATCATTAAAATATATAATATGAATAATTTAAATTAAGAAAACATATAGTAAAAATAATATTGGAAAAAATATTTTTTTCATATTCCATGTTAAATTAAATCGATAATCATTTTCACTTCTTCATTATTTAGAAGGTATTTTTTCTTATTTTACTAATAATTCAAGAAATTTTTTCTTAGTATTTTATTTATATTATAATTTATTATCTTGAAAGTCAAAATATCAACATTATAAATTTTTTGATATGTCACCAAATAGACTGAATCATCTCTACAATGTGTTCAGAAAGATATTTTATTAGTATATTTCTCTCTCCAATATCATCTCAACCATTTGAGATAAAAGACTCAGATGATTTTTTATTAAGAACAATATAAGTTTTTTTATTTCAAAAAATAGTTCAAATCCATTATAACACATATAGTTGATTATGTGATGATTTTGTATATAAAATTAGATTTCCCTATACATGCTATTAAATATATATATATATATATAGTGGGAATTCATTCCAAAAAAAATCAAATTCAACCAATAATTGAATGAAATTATCAACAAGAAGAAAATTTATATAAGCATAAATTTTCGATGAATTATAAATATGATATGAATTCACTATGCTGCTTGATGGTTATATTGGAAATTCAATATCTATTTACTAAGGATATGAAATAATATTCCAATAAACCATTCCTAATATGAATCAACAAATATAGAAAATATATAACAAAAAATTCAATATTTAGTAATCCATTCACTCCCAAAATTTTATTACAAAATACTTTGTCCCTTTCTAAAAAGAAAATATTTTTCATAAATATGTTGTAAAAACATTCATGGAGAGAAATCATAGGATAAAGAAAAATAACACTATAATTTACTAATAAATAATAAATTTTTGACAACAAAATATATTTTTTAATTAACTTATGAAATAATTGACCATCTAATAAAATAACATATTAATGATATGATGTATTTTGATTTGTCTTTATATCTATTATAAAATAATAATAAATACCAATAAATCCATATAATAATAGAATATAAGATTAACAAAAAAATTTAAACATAAATATTTCAAAATTTTATATGAATATTTATTATATCAAAGAATGAATCACACATCGATGATTTTATATTAGTGAGTTATAAGATATAATATATAGGAATATTATTTAGTAAATCAAAATTTGATATTTCCCAAAATATAATATTTTTTCAGGATACTAATCATGATATATCATACACACTAAACTTCTCCATTACCAAGAAACAAAAAACATAATAAGATGTAAGACTAAAAAATTATTATTTTCAAACATAATGTTTATTATAGAAATATGATAAGTGATAATATGATAAACCTAAGGATATGAGAACATAATGAAGGAACATGAAAATATGATAAGGATTTAATATCATAAATATATTGATTATATTTAATTGATAATATCATTATTATGTTTTATTGTAATAATAAATCAGTCTTTCGAGTATGGTGATGTGATTCAACAGTCACAATACATTTAAAACTACATTAGAATGTCAAAAAATAAGAATTCTGATCCTATATATAGGCTTGCTATCTAAATAATTACATCATAGTGGAAATAGTCCCACAGTGGGTTAAGATTCATCTCTACTATAATAAATATAGTGGATTATTATTTCACCCATATCACATAAAAATTAAAAGGACCCGACTGAAATAAATGAAATAATCAAGAGCTTTTTCAGTAATTTTACATTTTTTCACATTGAAGATCATTTCGGGTTTAGGGATTTTTTTAATTAGGCCCAAACTCATATATCAAAAATAATAAAATAAAAAGAGGAAACTTATGAAATTTATCTATTTTTTCCAAAGTATAAAACATTTAAAATTAATAATTATCTTTTTAAGGAAATATCCTAATGACTATCAATACAAATTTTTCAGATCCTATACTCATCCTTAAGTCCTTTGAAAAACATTATAAATGTGGGATGAGTATAAAAACCTTACTGAGGGGTATAAAAAGAATGTAACTTTTTAGCCTTGGATAAGCATAAAAACTCATGAAAACATTAACATAAATGAATAATTTTGACATTATTAATTATTAAATACTATAGTTTTATAGTATTCTCATTTAATACATTTTTATAATCAAATGATTACAAAAAACCCATAGAATGTATAGAAAATAAATAAATGTGACCTGGGAAAAATTATACGTGTCACTCTAATATATGGAATAAACATATTGTCGACTTTCATTCATGTCACTATTAAAGCTGGAATAGCCATAAGACGTACTTCTATATCCAATGCATTGTAGTGCTTTCATGGACCCACACATTGTTGGATTCGCATGGATTTACCCCTCATTATGTTATTATGGAACATCCAACAAAATTCCCAAGTTTCAATATAAAATCATAAAACATAAGATATTTAGATTTTTGATATTTCAGTCATAAAATTTTAATTTAAATCACAAGAAAACTGTTGATGATATTAAAATAATCCATCCATTTTCAGAAAACTACTTTTTAATAACAAAATTAACAAAAATGAAAATAGGGGTTTCATTTTTTAAACATGGAGGCTTTCAATTGAACCAAAATATAATAATAAACCTAAAATGATGATTTTTTTATCCATATAAACTCATATGTAAAATAATATCAATATTAATGAATTGAGGAAAGGATTACATTTTTAAACATTGAATGCATCATATACCACAATTTACATTTAAATAATAATCCCCATGAATGCATAAAATTTAAAATGACATTAATTTACATGGGAATAGATAAAATATGGACTTGGAATTTAAATGGATCTGTATATACACTTTATAAATGAATAAAGGTGCATACCATCAAGAAATCTCTCAATAAATGAAGATTGAGACGAAATCCCTTACCACGGGTCCGACATGTCAGATGTGTCATTATCATCCATAGTAATGAGATAATTTATGATATTTATTTCCCCCATAACCTTTTTAACATTTATAATAACTTTTATTTCACATATTAAATTTTATTAAACATATACTTAATCAATTATATTTTCTTCGGGTGTCTGGAACATATTCAGTTTATGTGTCAAAAACGACTTTGGTAGGTCAAATTTAGTAAAATGTTTTATTATGTAAACCAATTATAAATAATAATCATGACATATTTACCATATTTATTTATAAATGATAATTTTACAACCAATCAAAATATATTGTTTTGAAAAATGACTCAATATTACAACCTTGGAGATTGTAGGTTGTACGTACGCATGAATAACATTCTCATTTTTCAATGGTCATTAATGAAATAATTTAATTCACTATAAATATTTATCAAATGATATTTATTTCATATAAAAATTATTTTTTAATCATATATATATATATATAATTAATGTTATATAAAATGAATCACATCACATCGAGGTGGCGGTAGTCCACAAATCCATGAATAAGGTTATCACTTTTTCTATGTGTGGAAAATTGATAAAGAAAATGATTTATTATACTTAAATAATTTAATTAAGTCACCAATATAATATATAATTTATTTAGATAACATATATTTAGTTAAACTCAACCTTAATTTGGTCCATGTAGTGTTTGAATGTACCATATAACATGAGGACGTACTTGTCCACATATCATCAAATTATGTGATCATATTTACATAAAGTGTAATGTATAAAGTTATCTGTTATAAGGGAATAAAAATAGAATAATAAAATAATAAAGATTATATATATAATATATAAATATAGTTTAAATCAAAATTCACAACCATGAATGTTGGTAAATGTAAACTGAACAATCATCATTTTGTGATGTAGTAGTTCTCGCTAAACATACATTGTATGTTCGCTTCCCGTTAGATGAAAGTGTGTGTATGTTTTTGAAGAAAAGATTGAAAAAAATAAAAGTGTTTCAGGATACTATTTTTGTTTTATTAAAATAGAATTATAAGACTTTTGGTGATGGATAATTGAATCCAAACAAAAAAATTGAGAAAAGATGTTACCTCATCTTTTGAGTGAATCCTTTTTCTTTTCCCCAAATGGATTATAAAAAGGATTATTGTACAAAGAAATTAATAAAATTTAATTTTATGGATTTGTAATATCTCTTTTTTCAGGTAATTGTTGATCTAAATTGTTATGAGTGGTGTTAGGATTTGGGAAAAGAGGAGATATTTTTATAGTGGTGGAAGAGTTGAACTCGTGAAATTTTTGAAACATGGAATTCCGCCCGAATTTTACAATTGACTGATGATAAAATTATGGATCAAATTAGGTCCAAGGAATTATATGGGTGAAATATGGTCGTCACATGTATTTTGGAAAAGATTCTAGGTAAATTGGCTTCTTATGTTTAAGGTTTAGTTCCAAGTGAAGTAAATTTTTCTCTTAATTGTTTTGATTGATTTTAATTAATATAAAAATTATAGATGGTAAAAAACATATTTGACATCATTGGAAATTATAAATTATTATAATTACAAATATCAAATTTGTTTAACAAAATTCCAATAAAAAACTGGAAGAAATTAATATAAATTTAGTCTCATAGAAATGATTTGACAGTGTGTTTTGAAGTAAATATTTTCAAAAGTTTTATATGATTATAAATTTGTTTTCAAATTGATATTAATTCAAATGAACTAAATTTCTTTAATTTTTGAACAAATAATCTAATTAAAAATTATTAAATAATAAAATAAAATTTCTCCCTATAATTAAATTGTATTAAAAAGTGATTTTGAGTTAATATTATGTATTTTCACTATTCTATAGAAACAAATTGTCATAGAAAAATACCAATAACTCAAACTAACACAATTTTTATGACTATAATTCATACATTAAGTATATTTTGACATATAAAATCAAATAAAAGTTCCAAAAAATGGATTTTATATGTGTTCCCTTTTAAAAGGTTATAAAAATACCCGTTAAAAATAGTGTTTTTTTCTTAAAATTGGATTTTATACTAATTTTATGCATATTAAACATAACTGATGAATATAAAAACATTTAATTATCAAGTATATACATAAAAAATGTTATTATTATTAATTTCCAAAGATACAATAGTTAGGTGATAACTACCCACTAAATTAATAATTTTAACAATTTTATATTCTTTTGGAACAACTCATTCTTACATAAAACGTATGATTTTTTATAAATTCATTATTCCATGTCAGGTATGAAAAAAATGTGTCCCTTTTATGGTTAAATTACAATATATTTCATAATTATTATTCAGTATGAAAAATATTTATTCTATAATTATATGGGATTTTACATCCTTCCCCCATTTTGGAGATTTCCTCCTTGTAATTTTATTCACTTATCTAATAAGTGGGTGTACTTTTCTCACATATAATTTTAATATTTCTATGTTTAATATTAAATTGTATGGTTTTACATAAAATCTTAACCTATATAACTACCTTATTACACAATAGATTATCTTTGTGTTTGAGAATATGTTCTTGGTATTCTTTATATGGAAAATTTTAATCCAGTCGAACTACTACTGGGATAAAAACGTCAGATATGTCTGGTACATACATCCATAACATTGAAACAAGAAATATGTTGTGTAACATGGATAAAATTTTAGGTAAGTCCACTCGGTATCCAACTATTCAAAATTTTAAAAGTATTTGGTCCAATGAATTGTGGACTCAACTTCCCCTTTAAACAAAAATGTGTCACATTTTTCATTAGAGAAACTTTTAAAAATAAATAATTACATACCTTGGATGGAAGATCAGTTATCCTGTTCTGAAAATAACCCTCCATCCAACTCTGAGCTACTATCATGTTTAATTGAATTAAATTATAAGTTTTTTAATATTTCCTATACTAACAGTGGTCCCAATAAATTTATTTCTCCTACATCATCCCAAACATCCGGTGTTCAACACCGATTTACATGTAATACCTTAAAGGTTCCTACTATATAATGGAATGAAAAAATTAATTGTATGAATAATAATACACAGAAATATGTTGATCCCTAATTCCCTGGTAATCTATTGAGAACAATTGAATCATATATTCCATGGCCTCAATCATCTGCTCAGACATTACATAAGATTGAGGATTAAAATTTGAACTGAAATTTAATTTAATACCTAATAAATTCTGAATTATTTTCTAAAAATTGGATGTGAAAATAGGGTTATCATCTGATAAAATATTGGGAGACACTCCCTGTAACCTCATAATCCCTTTTAGATGCAGTCTACACAGATTCTCTTAATAAATTTTTTATAGAATATAAAGTAAATATGCATATTTTTAATTGATCAAAAATATATCATATCGAATTACTAACGTGGAATTTATTTGGGAATCCCACCAAGAAATTCATCAAAATATTTACCACATTTACACTCTATATCCCATAATGGTTGAAGAATCCCCATCGGTAAATATGGATCTTTTTTAACTAGTTGACAATTCACACACTTCAAGGAACATTCAACAATAGATATTTTCCTTTCATCCCACTTGTAATACTCCCAATGTTAACTGTTAATCTTATTGATCTCTGGGTAAATAGAAAAAATGGATCTATGAGCTTTAGTCAATATCTCATTCCTAATCTATGAATCACAATGAACTCAAAATCTATTCCCAAATCCTAAAAAATTATCTTAGTAAATATTAAAACCAAGTACCATAAAATTCTTATGGGAGTCTACCTTTTCATGAAATGATTACTGAACATTATATGTTCTCTTTATTTATTCTTATAAATATGGTATCACTGAATCTGAAAACAAATATTATTCCCCTCCAACCAAAACTCATCTGTAGAATTCATCAAATAATTTACTAAAGGGTTACATTCTAAAGGTAACACAGATAATGTATCAATACATTTTAAACTTATTGAATTGGCCCCTAGTTTGATTTTCAAGTATGATAGTTGATTGAGAAATAACAATCTTTTATTATTCATATCCATCTCCTCTATATCATTTTAAATTCATTCTAATTGAAAATATATATTAAACTATTTTATTGGTATATATTTCCAACACCACTCCATACAAATAATTCCACCATATATTTAACAAAAAAAATTGAAAACTATTTCCAAATCATGTGTTACGTAATTTACGTCTCATGTTTTTAAATAAATGAAACATAATAAATGATGTTGTCATTACACATCAGGACACAACCATGTCCTCTTAACAAAGCGTCATAGTACATGATGAATTCACCATTTCAAGAAGGAACGATAAAACTCGGATCATTAAGAAGTTTTCAATTTATTTATTGAAAAGACATCCAATTATCCTATCCAAATGAACTCCTTTTTTAGTTTAATTAGTAAATGGGATAGATAATAGTGAACAATTTTCACCAAACAGTTAGTAGCAAACCTCAAATCGATGAAAAATATGAATATCTATGACATTGGTTTGTCTTAGAGGATTTTAAACAACTTTTTTTATAGAAATTTCAATAATTATGCCATATTTATAAAGAATAAGAGCATGTAATGAAATTTTTTGAAACCAAAATTACCTATTAATAAAAATTTTATGATGTTTGTTTTCATTTAATGTTATAAAAATAGTCTATAAGTTCCTTTCATGTTCCACATTATTTTAGAATATACCAAAATATCATTTATATTCCAAACCAATTCTTTTTGTTGCATTTATACGTGATTTAGTGACATACAATTATACTTAATATAGCCTGAAAGATTTAGAAGTCTGGTGTATTTGGAAATTAAGAACATTTCATAACAACATAAAATATAAAATGAAATATCATTTTTAAAAACATCCTTTACAAGACCCAAACATTCCTTTATACCTAACATTGCATGGGATAACCTGATGACATACAAAAGAAAAGGGTGAGATAAAATCATTTTAATGGAATAAACATGGAACAAAATTAGGAATACAGCACATGTTCAACAAAAGTCATATCAATTGAGAATAAATGAAGTAGGAACATAAAGGCCGGATATATCAAGACTACCATAATAAAGAAATGTGGCAACAACATAAAACTTTGCATCATGGGTCAATGATAAACAAAAAATACATAATAGTGGAAATATTCAAATAATGTAATATGGTAAACCCATTTTCCAACATGTAGTAAAATTATACTAAATATTTTCCAATGCCTTGGAGTGTTATATAATTATGGGCACACCCGTCACATTGATTTCATGATCATTCCTAAATGTGCCGCAGAGATCATTAATCTTAGATTCATTCATCATCATAATTTATTCCTCAATAAATTTGCGTGGAATAAATATATGTAATACCTAAATAAAAAGTTAAATTTGTATAAAATTTAACACCCTATATAGGTAATGGGTACGATGTTCACCTACACAATTCTTTAGGCATGGAGATTCATGGTGCAAGTTCGACAGCCTAAAGTCATGGCATAAAAATCATAAAAAGTGATGATGAAATAGAATGATGCCTCTCATCATATATAAATAAAATATATAGTAATAATGTTATAAAAATAGATTTCAAAA
Organism: Viscum album; assembly: GCA_963277665.1. Taxonomy (NCBI): domain Eukaryota; kingdom Viridiplantae; phylum Streptophyta; class Magnoliopsida; order Santalales; family Viscaceae; genus Viscum; species Viscum album. Next base: position 70,761,492 of record OY728128.1, read on the forward strand.
TATTATTAATTTTGACATAAAATTCATTTAATAGTAAAGATACATGAAGAAAGAGGAGAAATGGAATAACTGTTATAAAATTTTGGCATGGTAATAGGTGTGCATGGGAGGGATTACTGAGAGTGAATATGGTATATCATCATTCCAACACAATAAGGGTTGTATGGGGGAGGTCTGAAAATATATACCATCATTTTTAAATGTAAATAAATCAGTGATACTATATTAGGAGACTTGGATAAAAATGATTATAGAAGGATCCCTTACCTGATTTTTTACTTAAAATATTTGATGAAGGAATTTTTTAGAACATGGGGTTCCTTGAGTGGATTATAGAGATATGGGGGTAGAGTTCGGTTATTCTCCACGAATTTTTAGTGGATATCAGTGGGGTCTTTGGTGGGTTTATATATGAAATGAGGGGGGAATTGTTTTTATATTACACAAACAAATGTTTTGGAATTTATATAATTAAATAATCACAACCACAAACCTTCCCCTCATTTTCCCATTGATTATTTACAAATAGGAATGTAAAACATTATATTATATGTTCATTGGCTGAAAATACTAAAATATTGTCCATGGTTATTTGGAGTTGAGTCACATTTTCAAATAAATGAACTTAAAATAATAATATATATTATACATTTTTTAGGATTCCTTGGGGATTTACCAATTAATTAAAACTAATATGAACTTGAATTATTTTAAATTTAGAGAATAAATTTTTACTAAGATCTCTTTTGTAGAGTTTATTACATCACTATTGGGCTATATGATGTCATAAAACATACTATATTTATATGAAATTTAATTTTGACCCAAAAAATTACTATCTCTAAAAACAAAGAATGATTCGCCATTGGATAATTTTTAAATAAATATTCCAAAAATAATATTCTTTCTATCCCAATAATTTTCTAAATGTTTCAAATCTTTCATTTAATATAAAAACTGATATTTATCTAAATTTTATGTGTTCTTATAAAAAATGTTTTTAAACCTTAATAAAACACATTTCGACTAATAAAAATTTTATGAACATTTATTTGTAATAAAATGAAATTAATGATAATATTTTATTAAAATATTATTTATTAACTCATAAATATATATTTATTAATTCTATTTTAATACTAACCAAAAACAAAATTTGGTATTTTAAAAACAACAAAAAAAATATATTTATATTTATTAATATTTAGAAAAATAATGTACATAATCATAATTCTTGAATCCAAATATATATCAATTTATTACACTATAATAATACCTAAGAGTAAGGTGTGAAAATGCTGGGGATTTCAGTGGTCCATTTGGTGAAAATGGATTGGTCCATGATCTCAATGATCTTGAAATTATTCCATAAACGTTTTCTCCCATGCTTATGTATTTGGATCTTGGATTGGGATTTCCCTACAAAAAATCCTATAAATTCTATCTCCATTAGATTATTTGATTAATGCTCTTGATAAGGAACAATCTTACTGGTTGAGGCAATCATCTCTGTTTCCTATGTCGGAAGGATTTTTTAAAACCCTAAATTTATTCTAGTCATGTGATCACTTTTTAGTGGATATATTATTAATTTTAATTATACTAAACAGTCATTTAAATACAATTTTACAAAATAATACTAATGGAGTTCATGTTTTTTCTATATCCATCTTAAAAAATAAGACATTTTATTAAATCAAAATGGAAATATCACTTATAATAGCTCAAGTCATTTCCATCTTACCCCTTAAGAAATTTCTCCCCTAAAATTTTCATTTCCCACATTAAAATATATTAGGCTAATATTGTTTCATAACCTCCCACGGTTCCCACAATTCTTCCTCAAACATATGGTTTCTCCAAAACACCTTGACGAGATGAATTGTCTTATTCCATTTAACTTTGGCTTTACAATAAAATAAATTCACTGTCCTCTCCTCATAAGAGAGGTCGTTCAAAAATTTCTACCTCCTCTAGATTGTGAACATGGGTGGGGTTTGGTATGTACTTTCTCAAGAGGGATACATAGAATTCATCATGTAATAGAGATAGGTTATGCGGGAGTTAGAGTCAGTAGGACACCACTCTAATGCGATCAAGGAAATCAAAGAGGTCGATGTACCTTGTTCTAATCATTACATTATTAAAAAATCTCACTAGGCTCTTCAAAGGATATATGTGTATGAATGCCATGTCTCCAACGTCAAACTCTAGGTCTTTCCAATGATTGACAACATTGATTGTCAATATACTCTAAGAAGCCTTGATTTTATTCGGAATGCTCTTAACCTCCTCCCACATTTCCTCAACCATTTCACGGGCTTGTAGTTTTAATTCCACAAAATCATCCCAGCATATAGGCGGTCTACACCTCTTCCCATAAAGGGCATCATAGGGAGTCATTTGGATGCTTGAGTGGAAAATGTTTTTCGATGAGAACTCAACAAAATGAATATGTTGATACCATCCTCCTTTTATTTCCATTAAGAAAACTCTCAACATGTTCTCAAGTGTCTAGATAGTCTACTCAGATTGTCCATCAGTTTCAGGGGGATAGGTCGTGCAGAATTTTACCCCAACATTCAGAGCATATTGGAGTCTCTCCTAGAACATAAAGGAGAATCTTATATCACAATCAGATACAATTGATAGTGGTAAACCTTTCAGGATCACTACATCTCTAATGTATATATATGCTAGTGGATCCATTGAGAAATCCTCTAAAATCAAATTAAAGAGAGTGTTATTTGTTAGATGAACAACCATAACCCATATAACATTGTTTTCTATAGTTATCTTAGGAAGGCAAGTGACCAAGTCCATTGGGATGTTATCCCATTACCATGTAGGTATGGGTAGTGGTTGTATCATACCATTATATTTTTTCCTTTTCACTTTCACATGAATACATACGAGACATCATGATGTATATTATGTGTTCTATTTATTTATATTGTCCCACCAATAGATTTCTGGGAGATCATGGAACATCTCTATTATTCTAAGGTGGATATAGAAGGTTTATCAATGTGTATCATCCAACACCTACTTGTTTAACTCAGGATTTGATGGTACAGATATTCCTAACCCAAATCTTACAGTACCTTTTTCATTTACATTGAAAATCTATGATTTACCTTTTCCAACCGTTTTCATTTTCTTCTAAATTGCCACATCATCTCTTTTAGCATCATTTATCCTCTTTAGATGGTTGATAAATCATTTTTGAAAGGATTTATGATGTTCCATAATTTTTAATTCCCATGTCCATCCAATTCAATTATAATACGATCAGATCTTTCAAAATTCTCATAAATGAAGGTGTTATTGCATCCTTTCAACATAGAGCATATTCCATATTATTATCTATCCTCAGATGGAAGTGAATTGAACTGTCAGGGTCTTTTATCTGATCTAACCAACTATGTTGGAATATATTCAACTCTTTTATTTGGATATTATACATGAGGCTTTTGTTATCTATAAATATTTCACACTTCTCCCCAATATGTGGTATTTATAAATTTTCAAAGAGAACATCTCTACAGCCAACTCCAAATCATGTGTTGGGTAGTTCTTCTCATGAAATTTCATATACGTTGATTCATAGGAATTGAAGTTGTCATTTTTCATCAATACACAGACCCTGAACCTCATCAATTCATTACTAAATACAACAAAAGATCTCAAATTTATGGTAGGATGATCATGGTCATAGTGATAATACTCTTGTTCAACTCCTTGAAGATCTCATCTCATTATTTATTCCAATAAATATAGACTCCCTTCTGAGATAGTTTGGTTATATGGTTTGACAATGGTGAGAAATTTCTCCCAAATCGGTGATAATTCCCAGATAATCCAAGGAAAAAAATGAATACTTGTCAAAGATGTTTGTGTGGGGCATCCGTCAATTGAATCATTATTTGAATGATCCAAAGATATACCATTTTTGTGATGATATTCCCCATTAATGATAATTCCATCATCTAGAACTCACATTTGATATACTTGGAATAAATCTTTACCTTTTACAAGGTCATTGACACAGTACTTAAATGCTCCTCATGCTCCTTCTTACATTTGGAGTATATTAGAATATAATTAATAAAGACTACCAAAAATTTGACGAGGTAATAAATAAAGAAAATATTCATTAATTCCAATAAATTTATAGAGCATTAGTGAGTATTAATGTAATCACTATGAACCCATAATGAATGTACAATGTATGAAAAGTAGTCTTGGGGATATCCTTCTTCTTCACCCTTACTAGGTAATATCCCAACAGCAGATCCATCATGGAGAAATTTTGAGATCCACTTATATAATCAAACAAATCATAATTTCATGGAAAAGGATAATTTTTCATTATCAGGATTTTCTTGAGCTCACAATAATCAATTTAAAGGTGTACTGGCTCATCATTATTCTTGACGGAGAAGGCTAGTGTACCCCATAGTGATGCACATTGGCTTATAAACCCTTTATCCAATGTTTCTGATATTTTTTTCTATATCACTTCATGTTACACAATAGCCATTAAATATAGAGTTTTGGATAATGGTAAATCCCCAGGTATAAAATCAATCGATAATTCAACATCTCTGATAGGAGTAAGAGAAGAAAATTCCTTAGCAAACACATCTAGGAATTCCCTCACAATTGGAATGTCTTCCATGATGGTTTCTTCCTTAAAATATATCATCTTATAAAGATATGCGAGATCATATGGTATTAATATCCATTCATGGTATGATGGTTCTAAAGAATATTTATCCTCCTCTTTGCACATGTAGACAATTTGGGGTTCATTTTCCATATGGAGAGTGGTTTCCCCCTCATGAAAATTTATGATGGATCTATATAGGGAAATCCAATAGATGCCTAGAATATAATAAAATTCCATCAAGGGAAGATTTATATGGTTATCTAGGATATTAAATCCACTAATTGTGATAGGGGAAGAGTTTAATACATCATATTCTATAATTTACCCATTTTTTGTTTTCCCTGCCATCTATACTTCCATGTTTTGTGGTGGTGTATGAATTTTTCTAAAAAACATTTGGGATATAAAATAATATTAGGAACCATCATCAAAATGTATGTTCACTATTACTATATGAATAACTAGAATACCTAACACCACTTCCTTGTCGGGATTGACTTCTGCGTTAGTGATGGAAAAATCATTCCCTTTTTTCCTGGGAGGTTGTTGCTTGCCTTTGAAAACATGTTTATTAGTGTATTGGTTTGAGAAATGGCCCAGTTACATGAATTTTTAGCACTAAAAAATGTGTTCATTGTTTAGCAGAGCATTCCTCTCCACCATCGTATTAGTGTGTTTCTTTGATCACCAATCAGTGGTTGGGTTCCCTTCCTTTTCTCACTAAAATGATTTCCTCGTCCCCATTCAGAAATTTAAATTGTTATTCTTTACAAACAATCGTCTAGTGGGGTTTGAATTTTCATGGAACCATTAGATCAATTTATCATAGCACTATAATATGAATCCAACATTCACTTCATATCCCCATGATACACCTGAGATTTACTAATCAATTTTTCGACATTGAGGGGACATCAGACAATCTTCTAATAGCATTCAATGTGTTGGATCAAGAGGGATTTCTGTATTATAGTTTTCAGACAACCAAAGAAGGGTTCATCCTTTCATTCGAGGGTAATGAAAAATCCGGAGGCATATCATCAAAGCCTTGTGATAATTTCCTTGTACACTCTTATGGATTCATCATCTTTTTTCTCAAACGAATGGAGGTCCCTTTCCCTCTTCCATCATAGGGTGTGTGGAAAATATTTATCGAGAAAATATTTTTTGGAAATCCTTCATTCTTACCCCTTGATATTTTCCTCATTATTTTTATATTTGATCAATGTCAACCATTGATCATCATAACCTACCATATGATAAGAAACTACATTAATATTCTCTTGTTTGACGAATTTAAAGATGGATAAGATCTTACTAATGGAGTTGATGCATTGTTTTGAGATAGATGGATCATACAATCCATTAAAAGTTAGAGTTCGTTGTATCATGATGCTCTTTAATTACACCTATTCATTATTATGGGGTTGTAATTTCCCCTTTATCTAGGTTTCTATTAAAAACATGAGTTAACTGAGAGATTATCTTTAAAATTTTAGTGAATCCCGCTCCATTCAGATTTTGCATCTCATTAGGGTATTCATTAAATTGACCTTCATGCTGGTTTTTAATTTGATTTCTCATATTATCACCCACTGGATAGAGTAAAAGGAAAATTAGGTGTATATATTTTAAAATATTAAACACATAATGGGGAAAACAAAGACATTAAATGGATAACATATAAATTACCTTTATTTCCTTATCTTATGAATATCTTCGGTTCAATGTATGTTATCCATGATCTATTTCCTAATGTATATTCATATAAGATTTTTTATTCCATTAATAACTATTCATACTAAACATATAAAATTACCAAAGTATATCCCCTAGGAGTATCAATCCAAAAGTGCATCCAAGCCTGTAGTCGTGCACCAGTTCTCATTTGAGTCTAGATCAAAGTATTGTTTTCATGTTTTACCCTAAAAAAATTTATCCCAGAGCCACATTCACCTTTTCATATCCAAAATGTATTTTTTTTCTTCACATACCACATAATATATAATCACCAAATTTTAGTAATGTTTTTCTTGTACTTATTCTTATCACTATGGCCTTTACTAGAGTTTCCTAATCTTCATCCAAAAATTAACTTAATCTACTTAGGATATTATCTATAACAATCCAGTTCTTTTTATAACATTCATACATTATTTAATGAAATAATATTACACATAATAAAACCCAAAAGTACAATAAAACTAGTGTCTTTATAAATTAGTAACATTACACAACAACATTAAACATGAAATACAACATCATTATTGATAACTTCTTTTACATGAACACAACATGCCTTTGTACATTACATTGAATGAGATAACCTCAGGACAAACAAAAGAAAGGGGTGAGCTATAAATCATATTAAGAGATTGTTAATGGAATGAAATGAGGATTGAAACACCTGTTAGACAATAGGAATATCAATGGAGTATGATAGAATCATGAACATAAAGGCATGACATATCATGATAATAAGGACATGGAAACGTGGCAACAACATAAAACTTTGCATCATATGTCAAGGATAAAAAACCAAGACATCATAGCAAAAAATGTAACATAATGGAATTTGTTAAACCCATGTTCCATCATGTCATATAATGATAGTAGACATTACAAAATGCACTGAAGCATAATATAATTTTAGGCACACCCAACACTCTAATTTCATTATAATTATTATGTGTCCCCCATATATCATTAAGATTGGTTTCATTCTTCGGCTATATTTATTCCATAATAAAATGGTTTGGAAAAAATTCAAGTAATTCCTCAAAAAAGGAATATTTTTAAAATTATGAACAACCTTCATAGGTGGTGGGTATGGTATTCACATACATAATTGTTTTGAATTGGAGATTCACGGTACAATTTCAACAGCCTAACAGAATGCCAAAAGAATTCATAAAAAAAGTTGATGAGATAGTAAGTGGTATCTCATAATATATAAATGAGATGTAAATTAAAGGGGTAATATAATCACATTTCCCAATATATTTAATTTGGAAATATAAGATATATCATTATAATGAAACATGTAGAAAGTGGAGAAATAGAATCACTATTTTGAATTTTCAGCACGATAACAGGTTTATGTGGGAGGGTTTAATGAATGATAAATGGGTCAATTATTATTAAAAAATAATAATTGTATTATGGGGAATGTTTTAAAGCATAACCCATAATTTTGAAAATAAAATAAAAGGGTGTAAAAATATAAGGAAGCAGGGATAAAAATAACAATATAAGGAACCCTTACATGAGTTTGTTACTTAAAAAGATTGAAGAGGGGGTTATTGAGAGTTTGGGGTGCCTTGGGAGGATTATATAGAAGGTAGGATATAGTAAGGACGCGCTCTATGTATTTTTAGTGATAAAAAGTTGGATCCTGGGTGGTTTTATATATGAAATGAGAGGGGAATTCTTTAATATCTCACAATCATATGTTTTTGAATATATGTAAATAAATATTCAAAACCACGAACATTCACATGGTTATTGAAGATGGTTTTTCCTAAATAGGAATGGGAAACACTATTTTATAAGTCCTTGTAATGACGATATAATAATATAATCGTTGATTATGTAGAGAGGAGTCACATTGTTAAATAAATGAACTTCAAATCAAAAAATAAATTATTCATCTTGGGGGGATTAACTAAGGATTAATAAAATAATTCAAACAAATATAAAATAACATTATATTAAAGTTAAAATATATATTTGTCTCAATGTGCCTATAATAGTGTCTATTATATCACTACTTGGCAATTATGGTGTAATAAAACACAATATCAATTTATATGGTTTTTAAATTTTACCCAAAAATTCAACTATCTTGGTAAATTATGAAAAAATTCCCATTAGATAATTTTAGTATCCTAATTATGTAAATAATATTCATCTTATTCAAATAATTTTCTATATATGTTAATTTTAACTTCTAAAAACCAATCATTTATTGAAAATTGATGGGTTTTGAAAAAAATATAGTTTTAATCCTTAAAAAAATTTTATTTGGCATAATAGAAATTAAATAATAATTTATATTCAATAAATCAAATTTAATAACACTATTTAATTAAAATATTACTTATTATTTCATCAAAAATATTTTTCATACATATATTAAAATATCAAACAATTATACTATTTTTTTCTTTGAAAATAATAATAAAATAAATGTATATTTATTATTCTATAAAACAATAGTGTACATAATCATAGTTCAAGGGTCTTGTTAAATATATCTTCTTTAAAAAACAATACAACATATGATTATGGTGTGTGATATTGGAGATTTCATGGGATAATTTGGTGGGAATAGTATGTGCTATTATCTCAATGAGCTTGATCTTATCCCATAAACGATTTCTATCATGCATAAGTTGTTGGATATCGTCTTGGCCTTGATGTTGGGAAAATCGCCAAAATTATATCCCCCTATAAAGCTCTGATAAATGGTCTTCCAAAGTAAGGAACCTATTATTTAAGTTCATCTGCTCCTTTTCCTATGACAAAAGGATTTGTGAGAGCCCTATATTTATTCTAGTCATGTTATCATTATTAAATAACTATATTATCATTAGTAATTAATATTAATGGTCATTTAAATCTAATTGGATATAATAAAACAAATGGATTTCATGTGTTTTATATATCAATTTTAAAAATTAAGGTAATTAATCAAATAAAATGGAACACTTCACTTTTAATTGTTTAGTACATTATAATTTATATACAAAAAAACAATCAAATACATAAATTTATGGGAGACTCTATTAATAAGATTCATAAACAATGAACTTCCATTTGATAACAAAATTAGAATAATTAAAAATCATAATGGTAATATCTCTTCTAAAACATAATATTCGTAGTAACACCCTCTTCCAACATGTGTTGATGGTACCCAGACCTCATATCAATCATTTGAAAACACTTATCTCCAATGAGATGATCAAAAAATAATTTATTGTTAGAAAATTATTTTTCATCTTAATGGTGATGATTGTAAAGGTTCTATTGTTAATGAAAAGTTTCATGGAACTATATCTATTTTATATAAATAAAATATGAGCATTCCATTGTGAAGTTATATGTGGAATGAATCATTTGACAAGAATTTATTATAACTGGTTCTTTAATCACTCAAGATATATTTGAGTCATTGTATAAGGTTGTTTCGGAATAGGAATTACGTCATCCACTAAATCAACAATCAATTCCAATTTTTGATCAGGAACAACACCAAGGAATTAATTTGGAAAACATATTTAATTCCCTTACTACTAGGATGTCACAAATCATAACTATTTCTCTATTTTAAAAAACATTTTCTAGATAACTTTCACTACTATATTTATTCTATTTCATAGTTATTGGTTTCTTATCAATGTTGTAAAAAAAATTTAATATAACACTATTGGATATTTAGTCAATTTATGTTTAATAACATGAATTCCAATGAATACCTTAAATGATATCATACTCCACTCAGGGAAATTGCTCAATATTTTCATGAAATACCACCCCACTAATTTAAATAAAAATACTCCTATATATCAGTATTCCTATAAAAATTACACTCAAATTATTTACCCAAATTATTATCTATATTTCCTAAGTTTATATTTCTATTATTTCTAGAAAATATATTTGAATTGAAAGAATGTGACGATCCAGAATCAAAAAGACTTTTGTAATAATTTGAATACTCTAGTAACATACCTACCACCACCTCATTTGATGGCACAATATCAACTGAAAAATTAAAAATGGATTTTTCATCATATGTGTTCATTCTATACTGTTGGTTTCTACCCTGGGTATTCAACATTGTACACACTTTGGCATAATGACCTACCTCATTACTAATAGAACATATTACCACTGACCATTAATTATTTTACTGGTCATATTCCTTATAGCCACGAACCATATTTCCAATATTACAACTTCAAAATAACTTCACATACTCTTAAAGACATTTTCTACGATTCATTTTAGCACATTTCTCACAAGATAGGAATTTGGTTTTTTAACTCCAATCTTCATTGATTAATTCATTCCCATTTACTCCCAACTATACCACTTCTTCTTCGTGTTGTCATGGGACACATGATAATCTAAAAACCCTATTTATACCTTCAATTTTAATCAATAATTTTTCTCATATCTCATGAAATAATGGAATGAATATTCCCTTAGACATTTGTGAATAAATCCTGAGTAAAATAGATTTATCATACTATCAATTTCTTCGATAAAATTTGGGACATTCCACAATAGCCATGTGAATTTTTTCGGTAAAACCACTAAATCATCATCTTTTTTTCAATTAATTTAATTGATTTTCCATCATATATAAAATAAATTATGGAAAATATTTTACAATGAAAATATTCATAAATTCATACCATTCAATGGAAACAATCTCTTTACTTTTTGTGATATACATAACCATTGACCAACATTGGTTGAATTCACTATAAAATGGTAATTGGATTAAATTTACATTTGTTGATTCAAACCACTCATTACATTGATTATCGTTTTTGGGGGATTATCCCATCTTTCTACTATCACGAGGTCATATGATCAATGGAATAATGGAGGATATTTTTTTATAAAATTCTCCAATATCATCATATTCATGTATAGTAGATTTGGTTACTATCTTTCATGGAAACCACCACCATTTTTTGGAATTAGTCAATGGATACATCACCAAAAAAACTACTATGATCTCATCCCAACTACCCGATGATGTTTACTTTGAAATTTATTTTCCTATCAGTTCTTTCCTTGTAAATGTTCCTTATTCCCTCAATAGAAAACCATTCTGATTAAACACCTAATATTTGAAGATACATGGTAATTTTAAATTATATATCATTTTAACTTAACTGTAATGTCAGTTGATTCAATGAAATTCTATTAATAATATCCTAAGACATAGTGTTTTAAAAACAGACCTTCGATTCCAACTACAATTACTAGTCATTAAAACACTACATAATCTTAAGTTATGTCATGAATTTTACTTTCATTCACATTGAGGATCTTTTCAAGATTAGAGTTTTAGACAATTATTCCATCACTCATACATAAAAAAATAACGTAAAATGTGGAAACATACATAGATTTTCAATGTTTTTCTAATATGAATCATTTAACATAAAGCATGATCTCTTTAATGGAAACACTACACAAAAAGCAATATAAATTCCTCAAATACATTACTCATTATTAAGCAATGTAAAACACATTAAAAAATTTGTTGATCTTAAATATATTAGTAAGGGATATAACAATATTGAAACCATTATCCATTTGGTAAACTTTAATAGTTATAAAAACATTATAATAAATTAATATTTTTACCTTAATTATTAGTAAATAATTTACTTTTATAATCACAGGATTACCATAAACAATCATTGAGAATATGTAAAGGTAACTTGTTACATCATTATACTTTTCACTCTTAAAAATTAAATAACCATTAAGTGGACTTCTATATATTTAATTTTTACAAATGGAATATATATATGGTCGACTTCCATAACCCATGCATTGGATGGATATCATTGACCCAAATTTCATTGGTTTTTCATAGAACCATCCATAATCAGTTTAATGTGGAACCACCCATAAAATTTCTATGTATCATTATATAGTCATAAAATTAAAATATTTCTATTTTTCAATTTCACTCATTAATTATCATTATCAATAATAAAAAAAAATTTCATTATATTAAAATAATCTATCCATTTTCAAAAAAATATTTCCAATAAATAAATAATTGATATGAATAGAGGGGTTTCATTTTCATTATAATTTTTTTTTGACTTTAATGTAATAAAAATATAATAAATATTAATAAATTGTTCTTTATAGTAATTTTACATCCACATAAATAAATATGTAAAATAATACCAAGAATATTGACATGAGGAAGTGATTACATATTTATACATTCAAAGACTCATTTATCACTTTAATTATTTAAATAATAATCCCAATGAATGAATGACATCTAAAATAACATTAAATTACATTATAATAGATAAAATATGGATATGGAATTTCAGTGGTGATTTATATACACTTTATAGAGAATAATGGAGAATAACATCATGAAATGTATCAATGAGAGAATATTGAGACTAATTACCATACCTTATGTCTAACATGTCACTTGTGTTTTAAAATTCTCAAATAATAAACATATATTAATTTTTTACTTCTTTTAGATAATATTTAATGTTTATAATTAACTTTCGTCCACTTATTAATTTTTTTTAAACGAATATGTAAATAATTATTTTTTCATTAGGTGTTTTGAGCATATTCAGTTCTTATTTAAAAAATAAATTTGGTAGGTCTACTACAGTAAAATGGGTTATTATATAGACATATAAAAACAATAATCCTTAAATATTTATCATATTTAAATATCAATCATACATTTAAAACCAATTATAATAGATTGTTATGTGGAATTTGACCAATGTTACAATCATAGAGACAATAGGTCATATATACACATGATTAATATTATCATATTTAAATTATCATTATGGAAAGATGTCAAGTAAATTTTTTTTAACATAATGATCATTATATAATATATATAATATTTTTTTTATTCATATTTTCATATATGTAAATTTCTGGTGATGTAAAATTAATCATATTACTACGAGTTTACAGTAGTCCATGCATCTATGAATGACATTATCAATTTTTTTTGTGTGGAAAAGTGTAAAAGAAAATGATTTGTTATATTTATAGGAGTTAATTATGTAATTAATATTTTATATAAAATATTTATGTAAAAAAATATTTAATTAAACTTATCCTTAATACATTCCATTTACTGTGTGAATGTATCACATCACTTTGATGAGGCAATAGTCTACACTACCCTAAACAATGTTACCATATTAACGAAAAATGGAATCTAAAAAGTTTTGTGTTATTAAGGAATTAACTAAGTATAAAACATTAATAAATATCATATTAAATTTATATTAACTTATTTTCCATCATAATCCCTAATCAGGAATTTTATTATAGGAAAAAATAAACAATAATCATTTTGTGAGGTGATAGTTCTCCATACACATAGGCAGTATGATTTCTAAACATTAGATGGAAGTTCATATATGTGTTGGAAAAACACTTATAATAAAAACACCCTAGTATATTTAGTATAATTTTTTATATAATCATGAAATATTAATATTTAATGGGGGTATATAATTGAAACAATACTAAAGATCTTTAGGAAATATGTTACCAATTATTGGGGGAACCTACAAGTAGTTTTCATAATGGTCTTGTTGGATAGAATTATAAAATAAGTGAGAATTTATTGACATAGATTGGAATTTTATCGTTCTATTTGGTAATATATTGTTCATGTAAAAGTTTCATTATAGGTGTGGTGAAGTGGGATTAGGCTACTCCTTTTTATAGTGGAGGGGGAGTGTGAGTCTTGTAAATTTTGATAAAGTGGATTACACCCTCATTTTCCCAAATTAATTTGTTTCCAATAAGGAAATAAAATTAATGAAAATGGATTACAATTTCAATATATGTAAATCTAATGGATTTTTTACAAGTTTCTATGTTATTTGGTAATATATGTTTAACGATTACACCGTTATAAAGATAATTTTCTCTTAATAATTGTAATTTTTTATAATCAATTTCAATTATATTTTTGGAAAATAACAAATATTATGTTATTATATGGTATAAATTTTTATTATTCCAAATAATTATTATTTTTTCCAAATTTCAATCACATAAGTGGTAGAAATTATTTAAAATTTAATCTCACCGAAGAGATTTGACCGCTGGAATTTAATGTAAAAATATTCAAAAGTTTTATAGGTTTTTATATTCATTTTAAATGAGAAATTTATTCCAATAAAATACATTGGGATAATTGAGAAAAAATAAGTTCAAAATATAGTTTATCTTTAGAGATAAATTAGATGAAAAATCAATTTGAGTTAAAATTCAGAACTCATGAAAAATAAAAATATCATAGTAACCTAGTTTTTATGTTTATATACAAAGAATTAAAATATTTTTTCATATAAAATTATCAAATGAGTGAAAATTGGATTTAAAATTGTTTCACTAATAAAAAGTTGTTAAACTATCTGTTTATAAATTATAGAGTTTTTATGCTTAAAATTGTATTTTATTTTTATTTTAAGCCTATTAAACATAGTGGATGAAATTAATACCATTTAATAAGTATGTGTATACATAATATAGTTATTCCAATTTATTCCCATTAACACAATTACTATTCTATAATTTCTAATTAAAATAATAATATTAACCATATATTAATCTTTGGTTAAAATTTGTCTTGCGTGCAATGTAAGATTTCATAGTAACACATTGTTGAGTATTGTGTATGCTATCGAACATAGAGTCCCTATTAGAATAAAATTATTATGTGATTCATCATTAGAAATAAATATGAAAATTCATTATTCTATAATTACATGGGATGTTACACAAATAATCCCTTGAGTTATACATAATTTTTCATTTCATTTGAGAAATATAAAAATTTATTGTCATTTATAACATAAAAAAACCATAAAAACTTGTTACATATGAACATAATGAAATTCATAATCTTATAATATTAAAAATTTTGATGTCAATGAAAATGAGTGTCAAAAATATTTT
Organism: Viscum album; assembly: GCA_963277665.1. Classification (NCBI taxonomy): domain Eukaryota; kingdom Viridiplantae; phylum Streptophyta; class Magnoliopsida; order Santalales; family Viscaceae; genus Viscum; species Viscum album. Next base: position 70,776,898 of record OY728128.1, read on the forward strand.
CATAAGACCCGATCATTATACATCAAGAGAATAATTGAGATAATTTTAATTTAACATATATTTTTTTATCATTTTTAATTGTTAATTGATATTATCATTCATTAAAAACACATTTCAAAGATATATTAAAATATATATGGGAAATAATACTGAATAAATGTTATATTTTTTATTTTCAATTTCCTATATTGACATATAAATATATCCATTCTGAAAACTACTAATAAAATCTAATTATTAAATTAAATAACTATCAATACCAGGAATGGTATATTAGTATTGAAAACAAAGTAAAAAAGTCAAAAATAATTATAGAGTAAAACCACTGACTGATTATATATTTAAAATTTAATTTTTAAACATTTAATAAAATTAAAATTTGTTTTAATTATAAATTATAAAACAAATTTCCAATAGATATGTGAATTTATAAAATATTTAAAAAATATAAAAATATTAGATAATGTTTTACAACCAAATGGATGATGTAATTAAAATTACACTTAAAAGAATCATTTTTTATGAATTATTAAACAATGTAAGGTGAAATAATAATTCATTATTATCCAAGAAATATCTTTTTTTTAGGAATGTAGATAGGATTATATAATGAAATAATAAACACTTTCCCTATTGGAAATTTATACACAATCAATACAATTTTAAAAAATTAATTAGAAATAAAACAAAAAAGGTATTTGTAATATTTTTATTAAATATCCATGAAAGATATAACATGATATAAAAATGAAAATATTTATAATTATATATAATTAATGAAAATGTTAATCAATATGCATCTATTTTTTTAACAAGAAATACAAATACTGGAATATATGGAGCATAACTTAATAATGGGCAATTAGGATGAGGATCCCACTTTTGGGATTTCTTTGTGGATAAAAACACTATAGTTCTGAGTGTAACAAACATATATTTCTATTATTATTTAATGTAAATATATTTAAATTTATTCTTATTAATAATATTAATTTATAATTCGTAACTACTAAAATATCCATTATTTATTGTCACAATTAATATTAAGTTGTAAACTTGTCTATATTACCATATCTGTTTTATTTTTGCAGTTCTAATAAATACTAAAAGGTTTTGGGTTCATCATTAAAATATTTTTATCAATTATTTTGTATATATATAATTTATATGTATTAATTTTATGGAAAATTTCACAAATTTTATGGTTGTGGTTCCTGAGAAACACTTAAAATATCTATTTTTATGATTATTGTATTATCAAAATAAAAAATGATATTGGAGGAAACATATTATACTATTCCAAAATATGAATTATGAATACATATTTTATTATTAATTAATAATGATCTTAAATTTATTTATGTATTAATAATTTTTCCGGATTCATAGGTAATGACATTGTTCATGAAGGGATAAAACTAGAACAAATACATTTTTTAATAATTTTATTCTTAATAAATAAATTATTTTGAAGAAATAATATTAAATTTAAGGAATAATTATTAAGTGAATACATATTATTAATTTTGTAAATAATATCCAAATATAGCTAGATTATTAAAGAGATGATAACCATAAAAGTAAATACTGGAATATTCTCAAAAAGATCCTATTCGATTAGAGGGATTGTATACTATTCCATGTGACTAGATTATCCAAATTGGGAAGTGAAATTCTTAAGGAATTAATTTTTAAGGTAATCTGGAAAAATTTAATGTGAATGTTTGGATTGATATTGGTAGAGGTTTTTTCATTCTATATGTGTGCTTTGGTGGCATTTTCCAATTAACATTTAACTAAGGTATAAGGTAATCAAGTTAAAGGATAATATTCTCACTGTGAAAACATTATGGGTACATATTGAACATACGCATATCCACTGATTTTAGATATAACGTTTCAAATATTTTATTCCATATATTATATATTTTAACTCTTAACTAATATTATAATATATTTGGTAAAAATAATATGAAATAAAAACATATTTTTTTTCCGAAAATGAAATTGGCCAAATAAAAAAATTTCCATGAAATTGTTTAAACAAATAAATCATATTATTGATATACAATATTTAAAATTCAACATGGATAATTATAAATATGATAAAATTAATGTTTTTTTAAATAAATGATATATAATAATTAATTCAAGACCTTTTTTATTTATTTAAAAGTAATATTAACGACGTAAATTCAGATTCATTGTAATTTTTTCAAGAACACAAATTTATTAATTTTTTATCCTATATATATATGAAAATTTTAGATATTAAATAAAAATTTTAATATATAATATAAAAAAATTGATTAATTTTTTATTTATAAGGAATAATTAAACTTCAAATAATTATTACTCCATAATTAGATATTTACTTTCTTATACTTCTTATACAAACCATATAATTATTTTTATAATTATTTAATGTATACAAATATTTATATAAATGTAATTTAATTTTAAATATATTATTTATTATTTATTGAATGTTATTTATTTTTTCAAACTTAATTAGGATGTCATTATTTTATTATAAAATAATTTATGTCAATTACAAATAAAATATTTTTTCTAAAAAACAGTTGTTGACCTATTAAGATTAAATCCCAAAAATGAATATATTATATGTGAATTCAGAATTACTTTATTTAAATTTACCATATATCCAGCCAACCAAGGATAAATCAATATATATCCAATGAAAATTATAAAATGATCCTACTACATTTCCATATGTAGACTTGAATACTTTACTCAAATCATCTAGTATGTTCTCTAAATTCATTATCAATAAGTGTATTATTTCAATACTTTTTTATATTTATTATATTAAGATCTTTAATGTATTGATTTTCATGATTGAAAATAAATATGAAAATTTTATCCAAATAATATTTTTATTTGACGTGTGTGTCATTACATCTATAACTTTACTTTTTTTATATTCCATTGATATATCTTGTAATTCATTTAATTTTTTATAATATATTCTGTTAAAATAATAATGGATTTATAATAATAATATAGTGTTGATTGAATCCAAATCTATTGAATATGAATTTTTTAATGTGAAATATACAATTAATTCATTTACTTTTATAGATATAATCATTTTCCAATTGATAAAATCAACCCTTATATTAGAAAAAGTTCATTATTCACATCTCTTTATTCTAACTAGATTTCACTTTTTTATGATGTTCAGAGGATTATTTTTGATATTTCACATCAATAATAATGGGAATAAAATAAATCAATGATAATACATTAATAGAGATATCACCATTTTTATATTGATAATAAAATTTAATGTTAGTGAATGGTGAAAAAGATCATTTTATAAAATAGTGTGGTGTTTAGATAACACAAAATATAGAGAATGGTTGTTTTCGAAAATTTAACTTAAAAAGGAATAAAGTTGATCCTATTATGAATTATGAATATATATTAATTATACCTTAATAGATAGAGTATCGTTGAATATTTTTTTGGATGTAATATTATGGAAATTCTAGGGAAAAATATATTACTCTCTAACAATCAACAGAACACAACTTGATTAATGAACTAACATATCATTTTATGATTAAATATAGATGTTAACAATAAAATTAACATGTTTCAATGAAAATATTGACAATCTGTTTCTACTATGTAATAAATTTGAATATTCTTATGAATATATTTTGAACTACAGACCCAGACTAAGAGTGATTTCGAGCCTCGATGAGCACAAAAGTATTTTTATAAAAATATAAATTATATATTATATAACATAAGAAGACTTTTCATGAAATATTATAATTACTAAATAAAATAGAGTATGATATGAAATATGAGACCACAGATAAATTTAGAGTATTGTATAAAACTTGGGACGGAGAAAAATTGGTCGGAAAATGGTTTTGGATGAGGCATCCTTTTGAGGGAATGTTTAACTAAAATCAAAAAATTATTTATTTATAAAAAAATTAAAAAACCTAACAAATTTTCTTCTAAAAATTATTTTCTATGTATAATTATCATGGATATATGAATAACCATGTAATAATTGTGAGTATATTCCTTCCATCCTTCGTTGGTGGATCCAGACGGTACGAAAATGGATGATCTGATCGTGGCGAATGATGGGAAGAAAATGCAGATGGATCATAACCTTCATTTATATATAATATATTACTATCAAATGATTGATCCATTATCATTTTAGGGATCTTCATTTGAGGTTTTAAGTGGTTGTTTTCTCCACAATAAAATTAATTATATTGATCTAGTTTAAATATTACCTTGTTGAACATGTTAGCACCATGTTTATAAAATAATTATCCTTGAACTATTATCTGGTGGTAGCTCACATTTTTTATTGCGATTTTCACCAATCATTTTGCCATGTTCATCCCCATTGGATAATGGGGTCATATTTTGAATTTAAGGGGGTTCTTTCCAGAGTGGTTGAACCCAAAAAATTTGATTCAACAGAAAAAATTCATCATGATTGATGGTTTGTTAATGTAATGTTAAAAAAGTAGAGGATGCTATTTTATTTTATCAGATGAGTACTGTAGGTGTTTATTCCATATTAAGGATGTGATCAAGGTGTGAGGAGGATGGAGGTCGATAGGTAGTTGTTCGTAATCAGATCTATGATCCTAATTTTTTCATGTTGACATGAGGAGAGGATTTCTGGTATGCAAAAATCAATATGTAGGTGAAGAGGAGTCATCTTTACTGATGTGTGGATTCTATGGATAAATGTCGATGGTTTTCTAGATAAGAAAAACTAGAATCAATGTTTATGCGAGTTTTGGTGGGTAATTTTTGTTATTACGAGTCCTAGTAATAAAAACATGTTTAAATTATTATCATCTTTAATAATAATAATATGTTATAATTATTATTAATGATAATAGTATTAATTATTTATAGTATAAATGAGTGAGATATGATGAGCGGTGACAGAATCCATATAAACTCTTTGTTTAAGGGAAAATAAAATTGATAGATCATTTATTAATGAAAATAAATTAAAAAATTACATAAAATATAATTTATTATAATTAATGAGTAATTTATGGAAAATAAAATTATGAGGTCGCATTGTGCATGGAATCCTTTTAAAAAAAATTAATGTTTTTTAACATAATAATAATATTAATAATAATAATAATATAAAATATAATAATAATAATTATTATTATTATTTCTAAAAACCTTATTCTTCTATAATTTCATTATAAGGTATCTTATTGCTGATCCATAAGCATTCGCATGACCCTAACATTATAATGGTTATTTCAAGACCATTGATGCGATCTTTTCTTGTATCCAAGATTGGGTCAAAAAAGTACCCAATAAAAATATCGTTAATATCATTATTCTAGAATCATGTATCATCCCTAACTCATTCATACTACAGGTGATTGGAAAACAATATTTAATATCACGAACCTCATATTGAGGTGAATATATTGGAAAAAATATAATATATATAATTCATGTTCATCAAATGGGCCAATGAAACATCGTTCAAGTGTGATGTAGAAAAATGTGTTTTTTATCAGGTCTATGATTAGAGAATGTGAATATCATTTCTTGAGATTTTTTGCTAGGGGGTCACAATAGTTTAATTTTTTTTTAATTCATGACAATTTTTTATTTCATATCAGTTGTAGGATGTTTTAGGTCATCTGATCGATGTTGATATTCTTAAATTCATTAGGTTTCTATCTAATAGACTTCTTGTACTACATATACATGTTTTGTTGTACTACAATTCCATTATTCCCTATGATGGTAAGGAAAATTCTAGTTAGAGGGTGTCAAACACATCATTTGGGAACCATACGCATCATATACCTCCTTATGAACCTTCTTCCTCTCATATCACCATTGTTCTGGCTCATATTTTGGCATGTGAGTAGTTTTTCCGAAGTTTTTTTCCACATAGAACATGGTAATGACCTTAATAATGTATTTTACGATAAGATGAAAGTTGTTCTGATCATTAAACATTTTTAGTAACCTTGGTACAATGATAATTATCGAAAATAATCATCTGAGAGTTCAGATAGAGACAGTACTCAACTTTCACATCATTTAACGAGTCCCATATCCATTGAGATGTACTACCCAATTGTACATTCTTGTGGTTCCCCAAAAATAATTGTGTAGACAGAGATGGTACCCCTATCTCAATAGGGATTAGGTCCTTTATCCATAGATGTGGTACTCCCCAATCGTTCCATGGAATGATTCAACTAAACATTAGGTGCATTTAGAGATGGTACTCCTGTGTCGCACCAAAGAGTGAGTCCTCTGTCCATAGATATTGTACTCCTCTATTTTATTAATGTGTTAATGATCCATAGTTTTTGTATTGAAAAATAAAATAAACCCTTATTGCACAAATATCAATTCCTCTATCCATTGATATACTACACCATAGTCATATCATCTTACGATTCCTCAATACTAGTTGTGATGATAAAGATAGTACTTTATATTTCTCAATAATGTTGGTCCTATATCCATGGAAATATTAATAATTTATCATATAATCATGTGAGTCATTATTACTCATTCTGTATATATGGATTATACTCACATATCACACCAAATAATTGGTCCTCTATACAAGGAGATAATACTAACTTATTGAATCCTTGAACTAGTTCTCAGAAGTTATTGTATAAATTTATAGTGGATACCTATTATATTTTTTAGGATTGGGTCCTCTATATATGTAGTGTAACACTTTTTCTTTATTTTGGAATGGTCATCTACAGTAGAGATTTTTTCCCGTACACTAGTTTGCATAGTGAGGAGGCTTTTCCTCAAAAAAAGGTTAATTTATTAGAAAAAAACATGAGATGTTGGAAATTAGGGATGGTCCATTTTCAGATCTACAAAAATAATATTTTTTCATATCTTGGCTGTGGAGATGGCGATCCATTTTCTATCCCAATTTGGGTTCATTCGACCATAATTGGGATTTTTCATTTTGATTGTTTTCATATTTAAATAGTTTCATACCAGTATTATGATGAGACGATTTCTACTATCATGACTTATATCGACCCCTCTTTATTTTTTATGGATTCATTCATGGTATTTTAATACTCACCATTTCATGAGTGTTTCCCACACGTGTCATGACACATATAGATGATGGGTAGGTCTCATGTGGAATGGGTCGAGCCTATATATAGTAGGGTTTATTTTACCATATATAGTGGCCAAGTCTTGGATATCAATAGTAAAACACTCCCTACATTCTTTGTTTACAGTTTCTATCATTTTGGGATATCATTCCCTATTGGGAATTTATTTACTTCCTTTAGTTTTTAGTTTATTTTATCAATATTTTTTAAATCCATATAGGTTATTATGTACATGGGTTTTACTCTATAAAATAAATTCTATTATTATTATTCATCTTCACATCTTCATGGAGATGGTTGGTGTGTGTGGGTGTATAGGTAAATTAAGAAACATCCCCAATTTTATTTTTGTCATTTGGTGCTTGTCACCAACCTCTAGCTTCTAGATGTGGGCATGGGGATGTTTAAGCACTAAAATATACCATCCAAGGGGGCCTTAGTGGATTGGTTCAGGATATATTGGTATCAGATGGAATAACTGGTCTGTAGGGTTATAAATAATCCTTAGATGGAGGTTTACAGTAATACTTGGGTAATTTAATGTAGTTATATCCATGATAAAGATTTGATCAGTACTTAGTTGAATGATATAAGAGTGTCTCGAGTGACTATTTCAGTCCATAGAGACCAGTGTCGGTGTGACGATCAACATATAAAGACACCAGTACTCTGAATGTCACCTTTTTGACTTCTAATACTAAGAAATCAATTATAGGGATCAATATTACATGCACTTTATTGCATTGAGTCATTCTATTACCATTCTTGTGTAAACTCCCAAAAGATTTTTTTGATTAATATTGATAGATTTAATAATGAATCTACGATGAAACCCATCTTGTATTATGAGATAGTTTCATGATGATCACATTTTTAGTTATGAGGCCTCATACCTAGGACTGACCCATGCGATTTTAACTCAAAGAGAGAAGAGAGATGTGCTACCAATAGTTGGGCGGTGCATGGATAATTGTTTTGACTAGGAAGATGATTGTCTGTGTGTAGAGAAGTCGATAGCTCGAGAAGCGTTTGATGGTAGAATAAGTAGTATTATCATGTTATGCGAGTTCCTGCTATAATGACCACTACATAACCATTAATAGCCAAACCCCCATTCTGTATTGGTTTGACTCGAAGTGGATTATTGTGTATTCTGGCTTCTGTGGACCATGACTGATCAGATGGTTTTATTAGCGACCATTGTTCTCCATGATATAGATTTTTGGCACTCAAGTACCTATAGATGAAAAACCTATATTTATTTCTCATTTAAGTATTCATAGATAATGATCACCCGTTCATCGTGGTGAGATAGAACCCCGTTTATATTGGTGTATGATTAAATCAATAATGTGGTGTGAATGTTCCTCTTGGAATGGTCTTTCATGATGGTGGTACTAGTAGAATGAATTAGATAAGGTGACAAATGGAATTTGTAGATCTCATTTTGGGTGATGTTTCATGTTTCTTCTAACATGAATGGAATTGGTACACATCCCCCACAAAAACACATTCTTATGAAATGATTCAGAACAGTATGGTCGAGTAAATTACATCAAAATGAGGATAGTATCAGGGTGTGCTGGATGTGTTTCTTTAAATTGTTCATTTTAGGTTCATGTGTTGTGATACAGTTCGAGGATGAGACCAAGTTTTGGAGAGATGTTGGGAAATTGAACTGATAGTTTAAGGTTGTAGTTTCTTAAGGATTAGTTTCAAAGAGTGTTCTTTAGGTTATGACATGCGACTCGACTACCATAGTTGTAGTAATTTCCCCTAGTGTTAAATGTAATTTACCTTGAAGTATACCCTATTTAAGACAATGTGAAACCATATGGTGCCTTTTTTCTTGAAACATGTGCTTGATTATCCTATTGAGAGTATCAATGGTCACATGTTTTATTCAGTATTATGAATTGACACTGTGGGGGGAGAGATCTATGAAGAAAATATTTTTTGTAGTGCTAGTGGGGCCCTCTGTCATTTCCCTCCATAATGATGGTCATTTACCATCTATTCTAAAATTATTTCTACCAATGAATGTAGTAGGGATTATCAATTTTTAGCGTGGATTTTCCTCCAATGGTAAAGAGTTTCCACTAAGATTTATAGGATGATATCATTAATAAAAAATAAATGCATCTTACCCATCAATTAGCTAGTATTACCCTTGGAGCATTTGATGTTATGAGATATTAGTTTCTGATGATTATGGAGGAGTATAATTCCTTCCATCCTTAGTAATTTTTGGAATTTCATCACCATAAATAGTTTTTTTCATGGACATACCCTAGGGAAAATATGATATATTTTCTAGCATATCAGATGATTCAGTGTAACTATGAGAAATGGTTATGTAGTTGGATATATATTAAGATATGGGGATCAAATGACCTATTTTTTAGGGATTCAATTTTGTTATACCATGAGTTAGACAAGAGATCAAGTTTATGTGTGTATTGGAATACCATTATCTAGATAACTTTCTCATAGGAGTATCCAAATATGAAAATCGATGACCTCCCTTGCCAGTTGAATGAGGTAAAGTGGATCTCAATGTTTGATATCAGCATGGGTTATCACTAGCTCCAGTACAGATAGGTGTGTGAATATAGAATGGATTCTTATATATATTATAGTTTCATTATGTTTATAGTGATACCCTTTTTCATTTTGAACTAACTAGTATATTTTTCTTGACTTATGATCTAGATTTGTAAACATTCATGGGTATATCATGTTAGTTTGTAGTGTTGGTACCCCCATTTCCTTGAAAATAGAGTAGGAGGATGTGATACATTGGAATTTAGTTCTAGAAATTACCTTCAAGTTATATTCATATGGTAGATCTGATGGAGTGAATTTTAGATTCGGTGGTCCACTTCATAGGATATGTATTCTTGGGAAAGGGAGTGACATTGGACCTAGTATAGGATGAGGGAGAATGATCATGAAGGTGACCCGGGGCGTGGATGTGATAGTAGATTCTCAAAGATAGGTTTTCTGTATAATTTATGAGGGGGATGTGAATGATAATTCATCCTCATTGTATCTATCCCTTGATGTTAGGTGGATTGAAAAAAATCATCAGCTGAGAGTGATGACTCATATACTTATTCAACATTGAGAGGTGGTTTATTCGGGAGACCTCGACAATGTGATATTGTATGATCACTTATAGAATAAATATATTCCTAATGTATTCTTTGATGGAAGTAATCACATCATCCCTTTTAGAAATATGTACATTGGTTCTTGTCACATTATGAAAGGACATGATATGACAGTTTCACTATTCTCGATTGGATATACATCACAATGTAGGGAAGATGTATAGGGACCTACTGGGGTAGTTCTAGTTGGCCATAATGAAGTAGATTGTGACTAGGCTTGTCTCTTAAAATCTCACATATTAGTAGTTGAAGGATGGTCATTAGGTTACAACATGTTTTTTATGGACTCTTAAGATATTGGAGGAGACATGGAAGTGGGAGTTCCATAAGTGATCTTACTATATAATCCATTATTCTTGTATGATCCATTTTTAGGATGAAGATCCATAAAGTTTATAATATTTTAGAGTGTATGGTGATTCTATTTAGTTGACCATAATGAAGTAGATCATGACTGGGTTTGTCTCTTAAAATATCACATACTAGTAGTTGAAGGTTGTTCATTAGGTTACAACATGTTTTTTAAAGACTGTTATGATATTGGAGGAGACATGGAAGTGGGATTTCCATAAGCGATCTTACTATACAATCCATTATTCTTGTATGATACTTTTTTAGGATGAAGATCTATAAAGATTATAATATTTTAGAGTGTATGGTGATTCCATTTATGATCTTTGAATATTCCATAGAAAATAATTGCATCTAGTTTGTGAGATGATGCACTATTTGGAGGCCTAGTGAGACTATAATTAATTTTATAAAAATATTAAATATATATTATATAATAATAATTTTGTTTTCTTCAAAAATAATATTAACAAAAAAATAGAAACTCGATCAGATATCAGATACCATTGATTAATTTAAAGCATGTTGTTTTCTATTGGCGAAACCTTAACTAATTCAGAATAGTTCCTCCAATAGAGGCATATTTTGGCAGGTTTAATTAATTAAAATCAATAATTTCATTTATTTTTTACAATTAAACGACATAAAACATTTCCCTCAATAAATATTAAAATATATTTAATTGCATGTGTTATTTGTATTACCCTAAGATCATTGAGAGGGACTACCAGTCTTGCTTCATTGGATGATGAAGACAATATGAATATTGATGATTGGATCATTGTGAATATAAAGGCCGCGAAAATCATTGTATCATTATCTTCATCACTAAAATGTTAATTTTCGACAAATATTAATCAATAATTGATATAAGAATGGTTATTTTTTGTTTTCACCCTTTTTTAGAAAATGAGTGAACATGTATTTTATCATCTTTTGATCTGCGAAAATCATTTTTTGCATGATCCTTGAAATTTAATTGATTATATTAATGAGGAATAATAATTCCATTATTTAAAAAGATATCATCCCATTTATACTTTTAATGGGATTGAACTCTTGGACAATGTTGGTTCACTTTTTTCATATTCATCACCCCACTCCATTCAACATGTTCTTCCCCATTATTCAAAGGTGAAACAGTTTGACTTTTTCAAGGACAGTTTAAACATTTTTTAACCCTTAGATTCATTTTGGAAGAACAAATTACATGCGAATAAATGGTTTCTGCAGATAATGACAAAGAATCAATTTTATGTTATGTTATTAGGTCAAATCACTACTTCGGAGGAGTATTTGTGATCAAGGAAGCGATCGAGGTGAGAAACTGATAGTGTCTGATTAGAGGTAGTTCAATATCATATTGGGGGTCCCGATTTCAAAATATATGTGCACTGATGATGTGCAGTGTTGTGAGATCAATTTGTAGAAATATCGATTGTGATTATAGAGCCGTGTTGTTACAGTGGATGTATATTGATTATTTTTTGGGACAAGAACATGCATATTTCAATTTTAGGCTCGCTGTGGTGGGTGGTGTCTGTTATAATTACATATAAAAAAATTCATTTATTATAATTTTTAATATTATAAATATCTTTAATGTATTGTTAATGAAAATAATAAAAATAATAAATAGTAATGGTATAATCATGTGAGGCCTAATTAGAAGTGGTGGGATTCATTCACACTATGATATGAAGGGAAAATAAAAATGTTGGAACAGGTTTAAATGGAATAAAATAAAATAAAATTAACTAATGGTAAATTTTAAATAAGGGGAACTAAAGATCTATATATAAAGAAGAAAAATAGGAGGCCACATTGATCATGAAACCCTTTAGAAGTTATATAGATAACGGTTTAAAATAATAAATTAATAATAACATAATATATAATTATTCTTATTATATGTCAAAACCATGATTCAGTTATAATATCTTAATATGGTATCATATTAATGTACTATTAGAGGTAGATTGACCATAAAATTGATAGAGTTACTTTAATACTCTGGATGAATAACTTTTTTGGGCTCCATTCTTGATTCCACTATGTGAACAATGAAAAATAAATAATATTATTATTCCAATTATTATATAATATTATATATGTCATTACACCTTAATATAACATAATATTTTTGAAATAACAATTGTATCATGACCCTAATAATTATTTGAACATTTTGATTCCAATATTTTATTTTTAATTCAGGTTCTATCCTTTGGCCCATAAATCTCCATTCGATCCTGATGAGGTAAAATGCAAATTTTTCACTGATTATTTTATTTTGGAATCTTAAAAGCCTATGTAGAATATTTTTCTTAGAGGATAATAATATTTAGATCTTAATTTTTGTTTACTAATTTTTTATTACATATTAGTGGTTTTATCTTTTAAACCATCGGACCGATGATGAGCCTGATTTGATCATTAATATTTTCCCTACCACACGTCCCCTTGGACCCTTACATGTTGTGAAGTTGTACATGAACATCAACTAGTGTGATGCTGAGTACCTAGAAAGGAGGTGTGTAGGGGTCACATATTTTTTAGACCCCATATGAATCAGTAACTTCCTTGGAACCATATACCTCTAGTATGGCCATCGTTTTCACTCATACATGGAATGAATGAAGGATATTCAAAAAGTTTTCTCCACAGAAAGTGATGAAGACCATTAGAGTGGATTTTTAAATATGATGTAGGGTGTTAAGAGTGTGAAATTTATTTATGAAATACATCATGATGACTGTGATCAAGAATTATCATCATATATTTTAGTCAGAATGGGTACTCTATTGTTGTATCTGAGTTCTAGTACACTATTGATAGGTAAATTATTCCCCTATAATACTATGGTATGGATCCTCTAATATCGATGTGCAAATAGAGATGGTACTCCCCTTTAGATCTAAGTTTTGGGTATTCTATCCATGGATATAGTACTCATATTTCATATTAGGGTTCAATTCATCCATACTGGTGGAGATAGATAGGTACTCTACTTTTTCACTACAGTGTGGATCCTATATCTTGGGATATGTTACATCGCTATCATATCATCATGAAAGTCCACCATACTTAATATGTATTTTTCAACTATACTAGTATATCTCACCAAGGTGTGGTTAATCAATCAATGGAGATGGTACTCTGTTTTCTTATTAATGTTATGGCCTTCTATACTCATTCTAAAGAGGGATATGGTAATCCCTAGTTTCACTAGGTCTTGGGACCTCTATCCATGGAGATGGTAATCCAGTATTATATTAGTAAGTTGGTCCTCCATACTTGTTGTGAAGATAGATACAGAACTCTCTTATGACACTAGGAGGTATTTCCTCTATCCACGTAGATAGTACTCCTTAGTTGTAACATTCCATGGTTTCTCCATATTTTTTATATATGCATTGGGGAAACCTCTCTACCTTAGGTAATTATTTATCAATATACTAAGTGGAAAAATTCTACTGTATTAGGGGATTAATCAAATAACTCGAATATTGTTCCTAATAAATTATGTGGAACAATGGTGAGAAATGGGTCCTCTAACTTGTTTCCTTTTCAGGTAGACATAAAAGATGTTGGGCCTCAATGATGGTCCCTATTTAGAGTTTTATGTAGAATATAATTCTAGGATGGGCTGTGGAGATGGATATACCTTTTATATACAATTTTATCATTTGGACATATCTTTGATTTTTTATGGTGGTTTTTTGTTTAATAATTTAAATACCATCATTATAATGAGATGGCTACTTCTATTATATATTTTATCACCCCCTCTCAGGTTTTTAGGGCATTATATTGGTGTTACAAATAATCACAAAATCAAGGGATTTTCTTCACATTTCATGTATTATAAAGAAAATATAAAAGTCAGGTGTGTCATTGGTGGGGCTTCAGGATACTTTGCAGCATTTTTTCATATATGGTTGTCACATTTTGGGAATTAGGAGTCAGACACTCTCATATTTCTTTATTTTGAAAATATTTCTAGTTTAGACAGCATTACAGATTAAGAATATATTTTTTATTTTATTTTTGAGATTAAGAAATCATCATTTTATTTATTCCATAGATGTAATTTCATAAATGGTGGTTACTATATATATTATAGTTTATTATTATTACTCATCTACACTTATTTACGGAGATGGTTGGGTGTGTGTGTGTACTGGTACATTAGGAAAAGACCACCCATTTTATTTATGTCTTCTGGTACATATTTCCATCCCATGGGACATCGAAGAAGGATTGTGGTAGTTATGACCTTGCTTTCTAACAACCATACGGGCCCTAGTTGGACCATTCATGACATTAAATATCACTAATATACCATGGATTATATCATTATAACATTATTGAATAAAATTAATCCATATTAGTATATATATATATATATAATCTTAATAATGTTATGTTTAATATTTATGTGAAATAATTTGAATAAATTAGTGTTAAAACATGAGGTGGGATTAAAAAATTATCAATTTTCATTCTCTAGTAGAATATAGAAGAAGTATGTGCCACAATGAAGTATTGAATTATAAAAGGATATGGCCTTCTTAATAATTAATCCTCAAAGTAGATTGTTATGATTAAGTCTTTAATAAATTGGTTATTATTATGATTTTTATGAATTTGTAATAGTTATTCTAAAAAATAGGTAAGTACAAGTGTTTTTTCATGGATTTTAGATCTAATTGTATTCACATATTCCAAATCTTGGTGGAGCCCATCATATTTTAGAAAATTAAATAATATATATATATATTTATTAATTTAGAATGTGATAAATAAAATATATTTCTATACAAAACATTCATGGTAGAATATAGATAGAATTTTTTTAATATAATAAAGAAAAAAGATACTTGATCGTATAAGAAGAGGTACCTAATATGGTTGTAAAATATTGATTAACTCAATTGATAATTTTTTATCATAATTATAAATGATATTTAGGATCATTTTCCTAATACAAAAAAAATAATTCTATTTTTTAATAAGATATGGTGGAAAACATTGTGATAATTTACATTCATCAATATGGATACACCCCACAATAAATAACTATGTGAGAAACATATAAATATATATTTTTCCTATTTATTATATCTCCAAATATCTCTTTTCATCACCTAACATTAGTTATTAGTAATTTTATTACCTATCATGAAAATAATATCATAAAGTATTGGTTGTTTTTTATAAATATATTTCCCATATTATAGTGAGGGAAAATCATTATCCTATCTGCAAAATATATTATTATTGTTGGTGGTGTAATTAAATTATTATTTTCTTATAAATTTTATAATTTTCTGATTCATTATATTAGTTCTAAAAAGTGGTCAGCATATTAGTTCTTTCAAATTTCATATGTCATTTTAATGAGCCTCAATAGACATATTGAAATAAATTATCAACATTAGAGCTATTTTTTTGGGAAATGATTTCATCTTTGGATAAAATATATTTTTTACATGTTTTATCTATGGTAAGAGCTGTTATTGAAACAATAGAGGCTGGTGTACATAGTCCCACTATTTGGATAATATACACATTATATAATGAAATAAATATTGAATTATAATTTTAATTTTATAATGTTCTATATTAACCACTCTTTATGATAATGTTGAAAAATATCATGGTCTTCAAACTAGTGAATGAAATTTAAGTTTCAAAAACTTGACCAATAACGATGCACCTAGTAAAATAGTATGTTGAGTGTTTCCCCCCCTAAGCCTGCATCTAATATTCCTTATGCTGGAAACTTTTTTAATGTATGAAAAACATAAATATGTTCCCTCATCCGATAAAATATTAATTTTTTATGAAATATATAATATTATATGTCACTCACTCATTCATGAAGAGTATGAGATCGTATTATTTTTAAATGATTCATGTAAAAATGGTCATTATTTATAAAATTGACACCTGATAAACTTCTAATGACCAATAAATATGTGTAGAAAATGAAGCCATATTGTGTTGAAACATTATTGGGGAATAACCTCTTTAAAATTAGGATATATGAAAATAATTTGATATAAACCATATTCAATATATATCTGTAGACACCAATAATTATTCATTGGAATAGATACACTAAACCCATAATCAGTAATCCATTCCCAAGCCACCCAATATCTTCAAAGAAAAAATAAATATGATAAAAAGGTCTATGAAATAGTGAGTACAAATTTAACTGGATTTCCATTTCAAAAAAAGTATGATTAAATATTAAGTAACCTTAAATGCATGACCAATGGAATTAAGAAGAGACCCAGATGAACAAGATAAGTTCACAGATCAGGACTATCATTATAAATTAATGAAAAATAAATTTTATCCCATATAATATCAAAAATATTATTTAACAATAAACTATAATTACTCTATATATTAGATTTATAATTTAACTTTAATTTGAATTATTAATTATTAGAAACATCTAGGAAGAATTCCATAATTCTTGAAATGTTATAATACCCCTAACAACCATACCAATCATTATCAAAACAAACCAAACCTCATAAAATAGATAATATATCCATATAATTAATTTGGGGGACCAATGGGTTGTTAATATGTGTTTTATCCAAGGGTGATATATCACCCATGGAAACATGAACTATCACTTGAAACCCATCCAACTAGTCAATATTTAGGACTAAAAAAATACTATAAAGGTGTTCTTTATCCCTATCAGAGGGTGTAGAGATTAAGGTAATCCATTATGAACCATTAGCAATTATTTTATCAACCTGGAAAAAGATCCAAGGAATTTATATAGATAATTATAATGATGAATAAAGCATTCCATTGTCAAAAAATAGATTTTTTTTAAATAATAAAAATGTAAAAACACATAAAAAATGTACATTTACTAATACAAAATAAATTTAATGTCAATAACATACATCTACTATGTTTGATATAGGGTTGTCTCCCACTTTGTCACCACCAGATACCCAAAGCTAGGTGACATGAAAACCTCACCCCTACACAATATCTACATTCCTAATATTTTATCATGATATATTTTACCTATAGAAACATTTGATAGTTTCATAGTGTTAGATAATCATGATCAATTTGATATAAACTATTGTCTCAACATAAATTCAATATCACATAATCATAATAGACTCAACATAAGAAAATATTTCATATTTATATAATTTATAAATTAAAATAAAAACATGGTTGAAAAATTCAATTATGAATACATCAAAAAAAATAGAGATAACATAGTTTGGAAAAATGTTTCAAATAATCCATTGAAAAAATATCTTATCTATTATCCAATACCATTTCAAAAAAAATTGAAATCGCATTAAAAAATATATAACTTCTTGGATCGAATAAGAAATGGGTAGCTTGGTATCTCATGTGTTAAAAATAAATCAAGACTAGTGCATAGGAAAAATTTCCCAATGACCCAAGTACTTTAGAATAGAGGAATCCCCACAAGGAAGAATCCCATTTAATGTTAGATAACTAATTCCTTAGCTCACACAACATAGAGAAAAGTGGTACACCACATGAGTGAACCCCTATTAAAATAAATAAATTGCCCTATACAAAATCCCCTCTTGATTACATAAGTCTCATTTGAGTTTCATAAGAAAAATCAATTAAAAATGTCTTTTCACATTTGAAAATAATATTTACAAACTACCTTTTCAATCAATAGTATTCTATAGAATAAAATACAATGAAAAATTAATAATTTTTTGAAAACCATTTTCATTCTCAAAAAAAAATTGAGAAACCCAATAATATATCAAATTTTTTTTTTTCCATATATATCATTAAAATCATTTATTATCATAATTATCATTTAGAATATCATTTACAGAGTTAGATTATTCATAGTTCGTTAAACACTTTTAGAAATGGTTCCCCATTTGTCAAAATTATGTCAATCACTTACCACATTTGAATCCATACATTGGAAAGAGTGAAAAATAATATAAATCTCTTCATAATTCCTTGAACATAAATTAACACATTATAGAGTAGAGTTTTGAACATCTCATAGTTGGGGGAGAAGATCGATTATCACGTACCTCAGTGGTCAAACCTATGTCACCACTATCCATATGTGACAATGACTTAGAGAAATAAAATCATGAAAAACATGTAATTTATTGATGTATTTCATTAATTGGTTAATATATTTTTATAACTCATCCTTGTACCACTTCCCCATAAAAATGAAATAGGAAAATAAGTGGTATTAAATAAATCAAACAAAAGAGGAAACTATGAATCAATAAGAAATTAATACACATAACAATGGATATAGAGAGAGACCGTGTAAAAATATAGAGTTTCTCTAATGTATAACATAGTTAATAAGGGTTTACTAAGCTTTTTTAGGGTATTAAAAATGGTCTAAAGGGTAATATGAGACTAATATACCAATGAAATATTTGAAAGAGACATAGTCCAATGTGTACACGATGTGTAATTTCAATATTCTAGTGGCTACGGTAATTGTCGATGAATCTATGAAAACACCACATGTTGGTGAATGTGATTATTGTTGGAAAAACAAACATATATCCTTAAAAAATTTATATAGTGGAAAAAAGAGGATACCATTAAAAGAGGTATTCCCATAGAATCTATCACGATTCCACTAACTCCACATGAACCCAATAAAAATCCTATAAATCATAAATGAGTGACATAGCTCATCCATGATGTAACAATTTTCACCACCATCATACATTCATCCCATAGAATTTCATGTTGAAGAGGGATTCTTTGAATGAGTTGTGGCTAGTAGTACCTCACAAATGAATCATGGTTATATGTTTAATCAGAATATGATAACCACAATTATACCACTATGATAAATACAATAATCTTCAGATAAAATAATTTCAAATGTGAGTCAGTGATCCCCACTAACAATTCAATATCTGAAATTCCATTTTCCAAATCAATTTTAACACAACATAAACACAATTAATGGACATGGATGATTATTCTTGGGTCAGTATATGTGGAAGAATTTCATTATTACATGTTAAATGATTTAATATTCTGACCAATTATAATCATTCCTAACCCACTTAGTAATGTCAAGTAGTCCAAATATCATGGAGCCAGCGTATCATATTTTACAGGATTACATTGACGAAACCAAAGGGAATTAATAAAAATGGAATGTTCACAAACTATGAAATATAAAGGATAGTTTCATCAATTCAATTTTTTTTCAGCCTACTCTAAGATATAACTATTTTTTTATCACATTCAGAAACCTCTACATCATCATATGACTGGTAATCATTCCCTGAAGGGTGACCTCAACTACCTATGATAATCAAAGATGTTCCAGCATGAGACACCATAAAATCCCACATAAAGATCTATTGTGGGAAATTATTGTTAAAAAATAATAATAAAATAAAACAAGACCATATTTATAGTTGAATGATCCACTGAAATCTAATACACATATGTGAGTCATAAACAATGGAATCAAAATAGAGAACATTTTTCAGCCAACCATATATGGATGGTAATCTTTTCTGAAACATACCTGAATCACCATCATCTAATAGAAATATTTTTAGAATGTATAGGCTATCATGTGATCCTTATTAGAGAAAATGGATGTGTCTAGACCAAGAATCCTCATAAATTCCTATACCAATTTTATAACAATATCAATATCATTGGTGACTTCCTCTATTACTGTAAAATTAATTTATTTTTTTAGTAAATAATTCATCATTGTTATAGAATCCATTCCATAGAGACACCATTTTTATAAAATGAAAATTTCCTTGGATACATCATCCAATATTCTTACCTACACCATTAAAGGCATAAGAAAACTATAAGTTTGTATGTTCTTCTCATTTATTGGTTGATAGTTATAGTAGAGAGACAAGTAATTTTAAATGTGAAACTTCATATAAAAACACAAAAAAAATCATCTCATTTCATAATATATATTCATATTTCATGGATGTTATATCCACTTTGATTTGTGAACATCCTATATCCATAAATTTAAAATAGATTATTGGATGGAAAATTAACTCCTGAGGTAAATAATTCAATTAAAGGGTCAAGAAAAAATATTAATGGAATTCCCTTGGTTTAATAACTATATAATTCCTTTGAACTCATCATCATATTGATGATATTGTAAAATATAATAATATATAGACAGTTCTTACATAACACTTTTCATAACTATAAATAAATCATCCTTCCACATTTTTTGATTCAAAAATGTATAAATACATGAATGGTTAAACTCATACAATAGTTTTTAGATGACATGAGTAGGAAATTTCAATTTTGAGAGTGTTAGTGATAAAATTACATATCCCATGTGTATTGGACATGTAAAGGTAAATATTTTTTATGGTTCTCCATGAAAAGAATTTAGATACGGTTTAGGAGCTTCTAAGAGAATATAAAACTCAAGATCTTATTATCACAATTTCTTGTAAACCCTCTTTAAGGATCATATTGTACCATGTTTCCATTAATATATTCTAGAATGATATGAAAAAGATTAGTTTTCACAATACATTTGAACTCATGAAATTTTTCCTGAAACTTAACATCCCTTGAAAATTACACTATATTCATTTTAGAATAATTCAACAGGGAATCATGCTTCATTAAATCATTTATGAACTCCCTTTAATGCCTAGATATATGTAAAAATAAATATAACTCAAAATAAGTCCATGGTTCATTCTATGGGAATATGACCATCACTTTTTCTTGATCAAAATATATTACATGTTATAAAATAACATTCCCCAACAATATCACCTCTTGGATTGATAAAATAAATTTTGATAGATTAACATTACGTTAGTCACATCTAATGATTAAAACAATATATTTTTGAAGATAAATAGGATATTCCTATGAAATTTTTTATATCAAGGTATTATCTAGGAGTTTTCTGAATAATTATTGTTATACTAATAAAATTTCAATTTCATCATTGATATTAAATCCACTGGTGCATTATTATTGATGACAACATCCTGATATATTCATGGTGGATATAAGTTCTCCTAAAATATGTATTTAGGTTATCTAATTTTTATCACTAAAATGATGATATCCTGACTATATATTGTCTTTTTAGTTCTATTTTACCTCAATTAGACGGATATACAATTAATCCTATATTCAAAAAGAATGATTATTTTTTACTATTTTGCATGTAAATTTTTTTTAAGTATATGTAGATGAAGATAACAAGTGAGCTGATTAGAAAATAGAATGTGGGTCACATATGATGAAATATTTGAAAAAAATACCTTCATTATTAATTTATTTAAAAAGATATTTTTCTCTCTGAAATTAGAATTCGAAATGAGATAAGAGTGTATATAATATTAATACAAAAAAGGAACTATATTTATAGTCAACTCTACCTACTTCTCTAGGGGAGGACCAAAAATTTAATCTCAGAATGTCAAGGTAAAATATCATAATAAGAGGATAAAAACATGATAAGTTTCATAATTAGTCTCAACAATAATGAAAAAAATTAATCCTGAGCTCTGGGTGAGTGGGATTATAAATATAGTACCGTATACAAACTCTCCTGAAAATACCTAAGAAACTCCTTTAGCATCACAGAAAAAACAAACTAATGATCATAATATGTGAAATCATTGAATCCTACCAAATTATGTCATTGAAATGATCTATATCAAGATACAAAAATTCCAAGACTATCACAAAATCAGTTATAGAAAGAGAATACAAAAAAAACAATAAATTCCATTCCCTTTTTTTATTTTTAAGATTGGTTGTTGTTTCTATAACATAAGTGAGGAGCTCTATCACAAATTTTAAAAACACTTCGAATAAGAAGTCATAAAACTGTGATAGGAATTATTATTTAAAAATGAAATTTCTTTAAAATATTAATATAATATGATATGTCTCATTGTCAATTGAACTACATAAACATCAATTGGAAACACTTCCACAACATGAGATAACTTTTCTATAGAGAAATGTGGCTAGACACCTTTTTAAATTCAATCAAAAAATTACATTATAGTTCTATTTGGATATGATCATAACATACCATAACTATTACAAATTGTTATTTTTAATGAAAATTTTAGATAACATACATGATATGAAACACTTAGATGAAATGATTAAATTGGTATACTTTATAAATGTTATCATTATAACCCAGCAACCAAATTGGGATAAATGAATAAAATTATATTTATTTCGTAATAATTATTGTCATAATAATTTATGAAATATTCATAAATATTTAAAAATGAACAATATGTTTGGAAAAGGAATTTTTTTCCTTTAAAAGAATACATTTTCTTTAAAAACAATTTAGTGAAGAATTAAATGGGTTTTTATAAATTATAATAATTTATTTGAAAAATGAATTTATTTTTTCAATTTATTATTTCAAAATTATATTGTGATGAATGTTTGATAATTTCCTGATAATATCTATTTTCCAAGGAAAAATTATTAATATTGATATTTATTTAAATAAATATATAATTTTAAAATAATGACATTGTAAAATTCTTTTATGGGTTCATTTTAAATGTTTATTAGTTACATTTTAATTTAAGTATTCCAATTATTTTATTGATATTAATTTTATAAGTTAATATATTATAAATAGAATTGATATTTTAAAAGATAATTTTTTTTGAAAAAATAGTCTTTAATTACCCTTTTCATGTTTAATTTTAAATTAACTTCTAAATCATATATGTTTTGAATTTTAAAATTTTATTCAAAACATTGAATCAATGGGTCTATATTGATCAAATAGACTCATTTTATTTTTTCCCAATATGAATAGTAATGTCAATTTTTATAACACAATAATGGGTGATTCGTGTTATTTTGGGTAACAATGAATAGATTATATACATGAAATAATGAAAACATAACAAAATACTTTCTCTAGTGTATATTGCCCATAATCATCCATGCGTTTAATTTATAACTTTTTTTCATATTTATAATCTTATTACACTTTAATATTTTATTTAAAGAAAATTAAAACATGTAGAACACTTCTTTTTTAAAATTTATAATATTTTTAATGTTGTATTCATTAAAGGATATGTTGAAAAATAAATAATATTTTTAAATATAACAGATTTTTCTTTGTCACGATAAAATATATTATATTATTTGTAATTAAATAATTATATTTAATGTATGCACCAAGATGAGGAAGTAATTATTCAATTAATAATAAAATCAAAAATATATATTAAAAATATATAAATAAATATAACTTCATTATATAATTATAATAAAATAATTTTATTAATGAACATGATATGTTATGGATTGAAAATTAATTTATTCTATTTATAAATTTTATCTTCATATTATTAATGTAAATTTAGTGATTAGTTTTAAAAAATGAAATTATTGATATTTAATAATGATTAATATTTTTTAAAATGATATAAAATTAATATAAAACATTAAATAATGAAAATTGAAAAGTATAAATAAAAAAATATTAGCCATGGTCCATTTATTGTACATGTTTCATTTTATATTAACTATATTAACCATTAAAACCTAAGAATCCATGTTATTACAGTAAGAGATAAAGAGGTTAAATAATTGTTCAAACAAAATGATAAAAATATCAATATAGTAACAAATGCCTTATTTTTATTTTATAATCGTCTTTCAACCCATCCTTATCTTAAATAAAAAAAATTATTTCTGAATCAATTTTGATTTTAATATTATTCTAATTAATTTACAAATTTGACACATTCGAAGAGCTCTCCCCCCTATCATATAAATGGTCATATCTTATTCCAAATTATGAAAATTTAAAAACCATTTATTTTTTATGTTATATGAAGAAATGAACTTATAGATTCCATACCATCAATATTGAGTTATTATTTTATTCATAATTCCATTCTTAGTGGTCTGAAGGTGTCAATAAAAGATCGATGTCTGAAGAAGAGATATAGATATTGATCAAAGATTTCTATGTTTTATTCTTATATATACCTCAAAATATCCTAAACTATCAAAAAAATAATTTAGTATCCAAAATAAACTGAAATTTTTTATGTTATTGGTGTGACCTATATCAGTGTACACATTCATCAAAATATGAAAAGAATAAATCATTCATGTATGGAAGACTATCTACTCATGAGATGATGTAATTTTTTTACCATATATATTTAATCAAGGCTGGTTATAATTAAGGAATTAATATCTATATTGGATAATCATGACATGTTTATAATTTGGAAAAGATAATATATCATTTAATTTTGTACCTTTTTATTCAAAATAAAATTATAACGTCATTCATGCCTACATGTAGACTACCACCACCATGAAGTGATGTAATTTTCTCCCTCATCACATTACATGGAAAAATTATATAATTATATTTTAATAATTATTAATATACATATATATTGTATAATGATCATTCACTTATATAAAAAATAATATATATATATATATTAATGATTATTGAAAAATGGAAAAGTTTCCCATGCATACAAATCATCTATCTTGTCCATGACTGTAACAAAGTTTGTTTTTCATAAACATATTTAATTGACTGATATAATATAAATATTTTTTTATAAAAAGTACAATTATGTCATGAATGTTATTCTATAGAGGATTCATGATGATCTCTTTGACTATAGTGGACCTACCGACGTCATTCTAAACATATTAACTGAATATCATCAAAACATATGAGGTGAAAAGAAATGATTAATTGAGTGAATATTTTATAACAATAAGTTGTATAAGAGGAATTATAATCATAAAAAATTGTATTAATAAATATTATATGAACTTATGTTTATTATTCTGGAAGATAAAGAATGTTTGTGAAATTTCTAACTCTAGGTATGAAACATTCATATAAAAATCATCATTTAATATTCCGTATAAAAATCCCATTTTCATCGAAATTAATTTTTTTTATAAAATAATTAAATATTTTTTTATTCTCATACTAATTTGTTAATTTAATTTTTATTTTTTTTATTTGTACTCAATTGCTTCAAAGGATTATTTTAATTATCAGATTAAAGCGGTACATTGTGAATTTTCAAGAAAACGAATAGGAAATTAGTTTTTTTAAATTATACAGCAGGTGAAGATATTACATCCCTCAAGAAAACATAATTATTTGAATTTTACTTAACAATTTTCATGTTTATTTTTAATGAAATATTTTTCTAGTTTATGTAAAAATATTTTATAAAAATTGTTTTACCTAAAATGAAAATGTTGTTATCCATAAGAATATTTTTATGATGAATTAATACATGATTAAGTATTATGATATAGTTAATTGAATGTTTTTATGATTATGGGTGGTTACATTATATTTTAATTATGGGTGGTTTTAGGATAAAAAAGGATTTTTGGTTATGTAATTAATTCCAATGTAATGGGTACTCCAATGATAGAAGTAAATAGTACGGTTATTCCATATAAGAGACAGAGAAATCCAATTTTGTTTCTACTAAGAGATAATGGGAATAAAAAATAATGTCTATTCAAATATTAACTAAAATAATTAATCCTTAGTATTTTTATTGTTAAAATATTGTAATTTTTTATATTTTATCCAGGATGTTCATCTATGACAACCTGTGGTGGTTACTACAATTATTCCACATCATTACAACATGTTTTACCTATTATTTCAATGTCTTTTAAAAATTTTATGTGAGTATAATATGTGTATTTTTTTCAAACAGAAACTATTAATTCAATAATCCGAATAAAAAATGTCATAAATTAATGTATAATATGAACTTTGATGTTTTTAATTAGACTTGTGGTTTTCATTAATTTTATATTTCTTACTAAGAATCTTTTTGGAGTCTAATGTTTTGGAATGTTTATCACAAGATTTAAGGGACTGTTAGAGCACGAATGAGGTGAACAAGAACAATGATAATATTTTCGTGAAAGTAAATCACTTTTTATTATAATGAAATTTCATTGAAGAAAAAATGGGAACTCTATAGAAGTGTCCAATATTAATGTTTGGGTTTACATAATAAGAAATAATTATAATTTAATAAAACTCTACAAAAAAATGATCATGGGATTTTTATTAAAGTGATTTCTCACTAAAACAAATAAGAATGTCTAATTATTATGGAGAGTTACTTATTATTGGTATTTTAGGATGGTCTAGAAAATTTGGATATTATGATGGATTTATAAGATGTGGTCAATGGCTACAAACCCCATCAAATTTTAATATATTTATGGATGATTATTTGTTAAATGTCATAAAAATACCTTTTTTGTTTCATGTGATGTATTTATAGGGGATTAATTTTATTATATGATATTGGATGTTATAGGGAAATTTAATTTCATATCATTGATTTTATTTCTAATGTATTTTGTAATTCTTACTGATATTAAATTTTAAAAGGTCATTTCAAATCTACATATAATAATTCATTTCATGTTCTAGGGATGTTCCTTTTTAAATTTTATGAAAATTATTTCAATATGGAAGGAAATATACCAATTTTGTAATTATTATCACATCGATATTATTTCATTATCACCTATTTAGAAAACGATTGTTCAAATTATTTTTTAATCTTCTTGAGTATTAATGTCTACAGCCAGAAACAGTTTTACTTCTCTATCACCTTTTCATTTCTAAAAAAATTATGGGTCCGGATATATATTTCATTTTATTTCAAAATATCAACTATACTAAAAATATTTAAAATATAAATTCCTTGATGTAATTGACCACTTACATTATAGAATATGGGAATCATTTTATAAAGGTAAAAGTGATAAAAAGGAGATCCAGATGTCTAGATTTAAGGTATGAATTTTATTCATATGTTCTATCTATGAAATATGTATGGTATGATATTGATGAATCATA
This sequence comes from Viscum album, assembly GCA_963277665.1. NCBI lineage: Eukaryota > Viridiplantae > Streptophyta > Magnoliopsida > Santalales > Viscaceae > Viscum > Viscum album. Next base: position 70,804,548 of record OY728128.1, read on the forward strand.
GGGATATAATTCATCTCATTTATTATTGGAATTATTTATTAGCAATTAAGATAATAAATCATTGTTAAATGTTAATTAAATGTTTTTAGGGGATAATTTGATTATGAGTCCATTTCTCAAACCTATTATATAGTTATTTGTATTAAATATTATGGGAATCTTGAAACACCAGAATATTTTTATACATTATGTTTTTTCCAACTATTGTGGAAATAATTCATTATTGAATCGATACATTTAAATGAAGATGTTTTTAAATTGATACTATTTTTTGGAGATATTAAATGAGATTTTATTGATGTTCTAGGTATATGTAAACAATAATTTTATCATGATAAAATGGACACCAGATAAAAAAACATATATAATTTTTGGACATAAGTTTAATAGTGTCCGTTCGAGATTATATGATCTTGGATTTGGAGTTAATTATGGTAACATATTTGTTATGTAATAAATAACTATTAGATTGGAAAATAATTTTGTTGATTATTTGATTAATTTTATTTCATAATACATTCATAATTTTTCAAACCCTATATGATTATGATGAACATAATTATGTGATATTATAGTAGAGTAATAATATTTGAAATCTAATTTGACGTAATATAAGATATTATTTTGTATTTTTTGGTGATATAGGTTTTTTGAAAAATAGACTAAAGTATCATATAAATTATCTAATCTAAGAAATTACATTTTTGTATGAGACATGAAGATTAATTTATTTTATTATTGGATAAATATCAACATTCTCTTGGAAGACTATGTGATAATTTTTTTCCTCATTTTTTTGTTTCAATCTTAGTCTAAAATATTTATGAATAATTTTGAGGATAAATATTTGATGAATGAACTATGTTGTTAAATGGTTATAAATATTGATTATGGTGATTACCTAGGTTTTTTGTCTTATAAAGTGTTATTCATTTTGTGAATCATCTAAACGTTTCAATTTTTTTGTTTGGATGAATTTATAAATATAAGAACATTGTATTAATTTTGTATTGTGGATTTATTGATCTATAGAAGCTGATTCTAATTCTTCAAGAATGAAATGTTCATTCTCATCATTTGGATAAAAATATTAGATTTTTGTAAAAATTCATTAAAAGATGAATCAATAAATTTAATGTATGTATATTTATATATATATTTAGAATAAATGGTAAATAAATTCCTCAACTATTGATAAATTATATTTAAATAAAAAATTTATATCATAACTTTTCATAATGGGAAATCTATTTCCTCTTAACCTATAATAGATTATATTATTTTTAATGTTAAAATTAAAGTAACCATGTTTACTATCACTCTTTATAAGTAATTAGGCATTAGATTTTCCCTTAAATATATATTGTTTTGTACATGGAATCCAAGTTTGTTTTATCTTTGGTGTCCCTCATACATTCATTTATCTCCTTTCAAAATAAATATTTATAGAAGCCTTTTACGATGTGGGTTTACATAAATGTTATTTTGAAATGAAAAACCACTACTTTTAGATCTAAAGATAAAATATCAACGATGATATTTCATAAAGGGGTGTGGAGAATATAAAATCCATATTTTAAAAAAAGAAATTAATATGTATGATAGTGTAAAATATAAGCAACACCGAGCATAAACAACAAAAGTTCTATTATTAATTAAATAAGACTACTATATTCTCACTATTAAATTTTCTAGAATGAATGGTGCTAAGTTAATTTTTAAATATATAACATTATACCTCATTTTTAATGTATTAATTAATCATTATTATATAACTAAAAAAATTTAAATCTAATTTGGCTTAAAAAATATGGTTTTATTAGAAATGATTTTATTTCATTTTATCGTTGATTATTAAAATGAATTTGTGTATTTTTCAAAAAATTTATTTTAAAAACAGATCTTCATATTTGTAATAATCATTTCAAAATTATCTATGTTTTAATTTTTTTAATTTTACAAAAATATTTTTTTGCAAGGAATTGTGAAAAATGCTACTTTTTTTCAAAAACATATATTTCTCAACAATCATAATTTGTTTAAAATAATTTTTTTTATTTTTTTATAAAATATTAATTAGTGAAATTTGATTTTAAATATTAAAATTATGGTTTTTGAAATATATTTTATTCTTTAATTTAGTATCAATATTTTTAATATATATAATTGGAATGTTTTTAAGAAAATTATTTTTTCATTGTATTTATCTCATATAACTATAAATTAAATATTAAAACATATATGTTTTAAATTATGAATAATAGATTATTTTTACTTATCAATGGTTATAAATATTTTAAATGAACATCACCTGTATATTTTTTTAATATAATTAATATTTTTTAAAAAATTTGGTAACCACGATGAGGGTAAATATGGTAATTTAGTGTTAAAATAATATGATAATAACCATTAAATAATAAAAAAAAATACATGAATATAAAATTTTGAGCATATATCGACCATAATAAACCTTGGGTGTAATTTTTTACAATTTGAGGACACTAAGATACGATTATGACATTTATAGTATTTTATTTTGAAAAATAATTTTTGTCACAATATTCTTTTTAATAATAGTAATATTATAAATGAAGTGTCATCCAGAGGATATGTTCTAATATAATTTATATTTTTAATTATAAATTATTTATACTTACAAGTGTAATTTATTTTTAATATTCAGAAAAGATATAATATCATTAAATGTTTCTACAAAACAGATGTAGAAATTATCCATTTAAAGAAAAATTTAATTAAAAGAAGAAGAAAATATTTAAATAAATAAAACAAGAAATAAATACATGTCTAAATGAATTTTATATGTGGAATATAATTTTTTTGGATAGAATAATTTTATTTGGATAATAAGTGTTATATGGATATTATTAATTTCTAAGTAATGAATAGTACTAAATTAGAGAGTATTGATATTTTATAAAAAATAATTTTGTTCTAAATAAAATAAAATTAATATAAATATAAAATTATTCAAATTATTAAGGATAAGGATTTAAAAATCCAACATGGTCCACTTATTTGACTTTTTTGACTCATTTTATCAAGATTTACCTTCATTGTGTAAAAAATCATGTTGTCGCTCTAAGAGTTAAAGTGGTTAAATAAGTGTTAAACCAAAATATAAGGGTATAAATATAGTAAAAATTAAACTTATTTTTATTAAAAAAGGTGTTTTAACACATAATCAAATAATACTATAAATTAATAATATTTTATCCCTTAGTTATTATATATTATTATATATTATTTTATTATTTTGAGAAGATCAAAGACTTCCCCTCCATGCTTTTATTAAAGGTTAAACGTTCTTCCCGTTTTTTCTTAATTCAAATCCATTTGGATTCAAAACATCCCCACCACCAAATAAAATTATATTATTATTCCAATCACATTACTGATCTTATTTATTTACGAAAACAAACCATTTTTTTCTTAATATGTTAAGAAAAGTTAATTCTTTTAAGAAGTGGTGACCATTTTAATCAAGTCTTTATGTATATTTTATTCTTCAACATCCCTCAAAACATCCTCATGAATGATAAAATAATATCACTAGTATATTACATATATTTTAATGTAATTATTTGGGTGGAATAACCTATATCAATCTCCAATTCAATCAAATGGGAAAACAAATCACCATTCGTCTATACGGAGAAAAACATCTTTGTGAACTGGTGTAATTTTTTTCCATAAAAATCACTTAATTGTTTTTATAATGTTGGGTTTAATTATTATAATTAATAAAAATTATGTATTTTTCATTATGAAATAATAATATATCATTTACAATATTTACATTCCATTAATAAAAATTGATTACATCGTTTCTATATACATGTGGACATCCACCTCCAGAAGGAGATATGATTTTATTCATCACAACAACAAATTTATGATATATATAAGTATATTTAATGAAATAATATGACTTATATTATCATATTATAATTTTATAAATATAATTTAATACATAAATTCATTCCATAATGATAGTTGAAAAATGGAAACGTTGCTCATGCTGGCACACAATATATCATCTCTAATATTATAAAATAGTTCTTCTTCACTATCAATATTCAATTTATGGATTTTAAAGTATAATTGATGTAAAATATTAATTAAAATTTCCTGAATATAATTCAATGTAAGATTTAATTCTGATATCTTTGACCATAGTCAACCTACCGACGTCATTTATGACTTATTAATTAAATATCATCAAAACAATCTATGTGAACATATACAATTAATTAATTTTATATAACATGATAATAAATGATAAAAAATAATGATAAAAATTAAACAGGTTATTAATAATGTTTAAATAAACCTAATTTTATTATTCGGGAAGATACAGAATGAATGTGATGAGTCGGTCTCAAGGTATGGGACATTCTTTTAAAAATAATTTTATTTAATTTTCCATTAAAAACTCAATTTTTCTCCACGATTATAATGATATCTATCAAAAAGTGATTACAATATTATTTTTATAATTATTTTTGTGTTTTTTAATTTCCTTTTTACCCATGTTTTAATTTTAATGAAATTATTTTAAATAATGGTTTTTGTTGTTTTCTAAATGAGGTACATTACATTTCTGAAATAATGTAAAGAAGGTTTATTTAAATTTTACATAATGAGAGAATCTTTTGCCGATCATGAAGCTATAATTATTTGATTTATTAGTTACATGAATAATTCTATTATTTGAATGAATAATTTTTCCTTGAACGGTCCATTGTTATTAAAAAAAATTTATTTTAAAATAAAAATTTAATTTTCCATAAAAATATTTTCATGAAGCAATGACTCGTGTTTTATAATTATGATATAGTTCATTGGAATTATTTTTTATGAATATTCTATATGTTTTAAGATAATTATAGGCGATTCTGTGTTAAAACAAGGATTGGTGGTAATATTATAACCTATAATGCAATTGGTACTCTATACATTAGTGTATATGGTATGGTTATTCCAAAAATGATAATGATTCAACCGATTAGTTTTCTATGTAGATATAATGTTAATATAATACTATGGTTATTATAAGATTTAATTTGATGGTTAATAATGATTAGATATTATTTTAACTATAATTTATTATTCAATAATTAACTATAAATGTCGTCCATGAGTTGATGAGGTGGTTTCTCCAATTATTACCCAAGTTTTTAACTTGTTTTATCTATGTCTAATATAGATTTTTAAAGATTTTTTTGATAATAAATTGTTTGTTTTTTAAATAGATACTATTAATTTAATAACATAAATGATTTTTTTATATAGGAATTCATATTCTGTTTTCTCAGGTTCTTAACTAGACGAATGTCATCAATTATTTTTCATGTTCCTTACTGAGTTTTTTGTGCACACCCCATGTTTCAAAATGTTTTTCCCCAATTTTAAATGAGTTTATGGATATGGATGGGTTTGAGAAGGGAATTGTTAATATTTTCATTAAAATAACTCATTTCTATTTCAAAAAAAAATTCATGAAAAAGTTGATAGTGATTAAAATTTCCCAATTGTAATGTATGTGTTGAATTTCTAATAATTTTCCTTCATTCTCTAAAACAGTAAACCAGAAATAACCTTGGAATTTATAGAATTTGAATTATAGGTAATATAAACTCAAAATTATAATTCATATGTTTGTGTCCTTACATATTGTATAATAAGTGTTTTTAAACAACATTAGAGATTATTATGTCTTCTAGAGAAATTTTCTTCCCAATTTTAGTCGCCATCATGGGTTTACATGTTTATAGTTGATTATATGTTCAATGTATTCAAAATTTAAATTATTTATTTATGTGATATATTTAGAGTGGATTAATCATATATATTTATATTGACTTTTATGCGGAAATTGAATTAGATATAGAGGATTTTACGGCTAAAATATTATGGATTTTCTATGGGTATTTTATTTTCCAAGGCAATTTCCATTTTAACAAGGAAAAATTTAATTTCTTGTTTTGAATATGTTATTTTAAAAGTATTTAAGATCATTTATCCAAATGAAAGGAAAACTAACTTTAAAAAAAATTTATTCCCTACATATTATTTTTTAACACAATTATTGAAAAATCTTGTTAAAATGGTTTTGACATCTTTTTGAGTGTTTAAATCGCATACATGAAATTTTTTGACTTATCTAAAACCTGTTAATATCTCTAAATTTTTTTTTGTCATGGTAACATTTACAGTTTATTTGAAAATCAAAACATCGCAAAATTTCTCTGTAAGGAAAATTCCATAATAGACATGCCGATTTATAATAAAAAAATATGGGAATCATGTTGAATGATAATGATGATATCAAAGAAACCTTGATGCTTGATGTTATGGTAAGAATTATTTTATAATTTATACGTATAAAATATTTTTGGTTTGATAATGATGTATCATATGGAAATAGTTCATATAATTTATTTAAGGATTTTTTTATTAATGATTAAGATAAATAAGTATGTTTAATTTATTAAGAGACATGTTGAAGGAAATATGTATTTTTGTATTGAGATTAAAAATTAATGATATAGTGGAATTTTATAATTATTATAGGAATCGTGAAACAAAAAAATGTATTTCTATAGTAGTTATTTTTATAAATAATTTGGTAAAATATATTATATGAAAGTGATGCATTTGTAATGTTATTTATTTAAAAAATTGATAACTATTGGGAGAAATTTATTGAGTTTTGATAAATTCTTGATGTTCATTTAACACTTATGAATTTAATGTAAAAAGGATACATTAGTAATAATGAAATTAATTTTATTCGGCATAATATTAATGTTAGTCTTTAATGTGTATATGGAATCTTATATAGTGGTAATTATTGGAGAATATGTTTTATCCTATCGATAATAATGGGATGGGAAAATGAATTGTCTAATATTTGTTTAATTTTATTTCATAAGATGTTCACTATTTTTATGACCCTATATAATTATCATAAAAATACCACGGTTTTATTTTGTTGGTTGAATAATGGAAGACTATTATTTTTGAATCATATTTCATTTTTTATATTTATTCATGTATTTTAATTAATTTATTTGTATATCTTAGAGATTTTCTGATTAAGAAAATTATATTTTTGAACGAGACCAAAACATTTATTGATTTGATTTGGAAATAAATATAAATATTACATGGAAATATAATGTGGTCAAATCAATAAATTTTTTTTTATAATATTGTAGAATAATTTAGAAACATTTAAAGGTTAATTATTTATGGAATGTTATTTGTTTATATTTGGTTTTAAATATTGATTTTGGAGAATGGTTATGTTTTTCATAATATAATGCTATGTTCTTATTGTGAAGTATCTTTACTTATAATTACTATGTTGGTTTTTGTTAATTCAAAATTATATGTTGAATATAATATTTTTTGTTTTTTGATATTTTTGGTTTTTACGAGTTTATTACTATACTTAAATCATTAAAAAATAATACTGAAAATTTATAGTAACAAAAGAGTTTGTGGCGAAATTTGATTAGTGGATAAAACTCTAGTTTTCGTATATGTATATATACTAATGATTTTAGTATATAATGGGAAGGAATTCATAAAATATAGGCAACTGATCACTAAATAAAAATGTTATTCATTTACTATTATAAAAAGAAAATCAATGGAAACAAAACATAACACATATTTATGGGTATTAATAAATAAATTACACATAATGATATTATCTTTCATTTATTTTTTTTATTGAGATTTAGATTTTTTTCCCTTCTAGTAAATAATGTTGAATTATAGTATATGTAATATTAGGTGACGAACATAGTTTCTTTTAATACATTATAAAACAATCTATATTGGTGTTTTTTTTATGATTTCGAGTTTCAAAAATGATAATTTGATAATTTAAACCCCTATGTTATCATACTAAGTTAATATTTCAATGAATCAATTATTTAAATGGGAGATTCTAACAAAACCCTAATTTTTTTAAAACAATTCTATATTTGGTAGGGTACAAGAAACACAATTAGTTATTTTTAATGAAAATATTTTTTTATTTTACATTATTTACATGGTTAATTTTTTTTAATTAAGTTTACATTATATACTGAAATAATATTTTATATATTATTATTACAGTTTGAAATTAGTTTTATTGTTTGATTTAGTAAAATAAAATATTATATTTTAAATATTAGTTTTATAAAAAAAATTATTAAATATGTTTGTTTTATTTTTGGTCAATATTAATTGTTACATTAGTAATTTTGGTTAGCATTATAAAGGGTAAATCGAGTAATTTAGGATAAATATAAAATGATAATAACCATTAAATGAACAAAATCATAAATTAATCTTATTTTATCAGTGTATATTTATCAAAATATATGAAAGTGGCCATAAACATTACATATATTATTTAATTTAAAAAACAAATATATTTAATTATTTCCAAAATAATTTTATTATTTTGATAGTTAGTAAAACCTCTAACATAGTAAAAAACTTTAATTTAAATTTTACATATATACTCAATATCATTTTTTTCACTAATGGAAATCCTTTTGAAATAAAACATTTTTTCCTTTTATGACATATAAACACAATTTAATTTTTTTACTCATCTTTATTACATCTAATCCATAACACTGTAAAAAACAATAAAAACATGGGGTGAGAAAATAATCATAGTATAAGATGTAAAATTAATTTAATCATCATTCTAGTGAAAATCTGTAAGATCAATTTAATAATAACATTCCTTTTTTATTTAAAAAAGGGAATCATATTTTCAAATTATGATCAATATAATTCCACTTGAAAATTGACAAGTATTAATGAAAACACATTAGAAATCAGTTTAATTTTATATCAATAACATGGTAATTTATTCTCCAAATCAGACATACAAATAGTGTAGCTCTCTCAAATACACATGTATAAACACTCATATTTTCATTTGGAATAATACCGAAATATTATTCCTTAAATATCTATACATAAACCTAACCTTTTAACATTGTCCCATTACACAATGACTTGTTTAAATACAATTGGATCACCCACACATGGATTATAATGGACCCAAAAATCAATTTTAAATACTACTAATAAAAATCATATAGGCACAAATCATAACGCCTGAATAAGAGAAACATTCTTAATTAAAATAAAAGTCCAATTTTTAAATCCATTTTTATATTTACAAAGCTGGGATGTCATAAATGAAAACCTTTTATTCTAAAATAAAATTTTAAAAATAAAAATTTGTCATTACAAAATTAACTTTTTATAAAATCAAGGAATTATGTAAGGTTCGTAATTTTTAAAAAGAATTCCTTCAATTTTTTTTAAAAAAAAGTCCCAAGAAAAACATCTAGAAAATGAAAAAACTAATAAAGTAAAAACATATTTTTAATAGACAAAAATGAGTATAAATTACAATATACAATCGAAGTATATTATTGGAATCATTTTTGGAAATAATCTAGAAAAAATGCACACATATGAAAAATAGTTTTTTAAGGGTAACAATAAAATATTGAATTTGTTTAATATTATTTTTGATATAATTATCATCTCGTTGAAATGAGAATTAAAAAAATGAAAATAATATTTGTATCCTGAATAATTCAACTAAAAAAGTGGTAATACATCTAAATATAATTATAATTCATTTCACACATAGTCATATCTAGATATAATTAAGAATCATAAGTTTACCCTAAAGAACGGAGAATGTGTTAATAAATCATCTTAACAAATATTTAACGTCTATAAAAAGTTTTCAACCAATAGTGTAATATTTTAAATAATGTTAATAACTCATTATTGAAAAATATTTATATATAAATAACTTATGTGATGATTTTGTAACAACTTATTACCCATTCATTAATAATATTTCATTATTCTAATGGTTTATGGTATGTTTGTTTCATGGTTTCATGACTGGTTCATTTTTGTGTAATTATGGACTATCTAGTAAAATGGGATTACAACTCCAAGAGTTTAATGTAATAGTATTACTGAAATTATAGAAGTATAAATGGTCCCATATATAATTATTTTTATTACATGAGGATTATTTATTATATAAAATGGTAATTATAAATGTATAGTTTATCTTAGGCGGGTTTTCCATACACCACAATTAATTTTTACGTTAAATATATTAGGCATGTTAATTAGTCTGGAATAATTAAATTTTTTATAACATACATATTTTAATATAATTTAACAATAGTTAAACAATTTTTACCAGCCATGAAGTCGATACTTTAAAATGAAATATCATTATTCACATAGACAGTACACTGATAAAATTGGACTATAATATAATTTCATTTAATTAGATGAAATGAGAAAAGAAACTGATATGATATATTAAATTAGAATCATAAAAATATAAAATAAAATTATTCTATAGTTATCATTCCTTTATACATGGAGAATGTGTGGAGTCAGTAGATGATGAAAAAAAATTAAGTGATGTAATTTGCAGAAAATACATCTTGCATATCACCTCCTTAAAAGACCCTTGAGGGCCTTGGATTTTTATTTTGGTGAAAATAGAATCACATGGTTGTGTAGAGAGTTAGGAGGATTGGATTGAGCATATATGTGAGGATATTTAGTTCTTCTTATTCGAAATCGGGCCGTGAGGGTTGGTATTTGTACTTGAGGATATGTGGGTTTAAGTGATTAAAATAAAGATTGTTTAATATTTAAATTCAACCACATTTATGTGGCTTTAATATCAATGAATTACATTTTTAATTAATGTTTTACAGGACTATTATTCTCAATAAATTACATAACAATTGATTACATGATATAATTGTTAGGAATGTTATGTTTTTACTTTTTAACATTATCGCTTATCACTATTTTAATTTTATTATGGAAAATAATTTTTTAACCACATCATATATTATATACATAAAAATAGAAATAAGAAAACTAAATAATTTAAAATATCTAATACCAAATATGGATTCCATTTAACCTAATTAAATTCATAATGTATGAATATTATATTAAATGTAATCATGTAGAAAAAATGAAAAAATGGTTTTAAAAGTGAAAAAATCACTAGTTCAAAATTATTTAATAAGAAATCTAATAATTATATATATTACAATGACCTAAATTGGTTTTATTTATGTATAATTTAAATAATTATACTTTTAAACAAATTTTAAATTTAATTTACCTATATAAATTATTTATATGAATACCATTTTTCAATTAAAATACAGTATTTTTAATTTTCATCAAAATAGAAATTTTTTCATAAATATACCAAAACATCACAATAAGATAATTATTTTATTAATATTTATAAAATTAGTTTTAATTTTTCACATGAAATTTATAAAAATTCAATAATTTTGACTTAAAACATGTTCTCCATCAAAAATTTGAAAACGTTATTTTATAAAAATATATATTTTCATGCTCACTGTTGAAATTATTTTTATATTAACAATATCCAACATATTTGATGAATTTTTAAAAAAATTATTATATATAAAGCATATAAATTTCATTATGATATTTCACTAATAATTTTAAATTTAATTTATTAAGATGAATATGTCATTATGGTACTAAAAAATATTTTTTCAATAAATGCACATTATTTATATTAAATGGATTATTATTTTCATAACTATCAAACTGGAAACATGTTAATTAATTTTATAAACATTTTTTAAAATTATTTTCCCCATTTAGTTATTCTCATTCATTCCCACTATTCCAATAATTAGCTAATAACTATCCAAAAATAATGTCTAGTAGTTTGTTTAGGATTGATGTGTTTTACCATGTATGATACTAATAATAGTGTTTCCTATTAAAATATTAGGGTTTTTTATTCTGAAAATTTAAAAAAATATATATCCTTATAGTTTTAACTTTTGATCTAAAACTACGTGTTTTACTTGAGAAAATACCATTGTTGAAATCCCACCTCGGATTAGGGGTCCATAAAACATTCACTCAATAAGACAGAAAATGAAATAAAGATGGTCACCAAAAATAATACATAATAGGATTCCATATATTAAAACATGTATATGAAACTGAAAAATAAAAAATACATTCATGATGGATTGTGATAGATAACATTCTCATGAGAAAGATAACAATCAAAAAAATATAATTTTGTGACTGGTTAAAATGAATTAGATTTCATAGTAAGAAAATTAAATGGATATTGTTTTTCAATCAAAACTATTTTCTTCAAATTGAAGAATTCATTTACTTCCTACATAATGAACATAAGAAATTCGAATATCTTAAATGTGAAAACTTCATAATTTAATCAATTTTTACCAAAATATTATCTTATCTCCAATCAATGAGTATTAAAGATGAATTATCATATATTAGGAATCAGAATAAATTCATTTGGGTCGAAAAATATATAAATATATAACCGTATCATCCCCATGTCATTAAGAATTAACAAAAAACAAAATGCTTAGTGTAATATATAGTATGATTATAATAAATAACCATTATATAATGAAAAACTAAACTAAACTCTAAAATTACACATTAATACCCAATGTTCTACATTGATTATTCATTAAATAAGTATCCATAAAATTCCACCAAATATTTTAGATTAAAATTTAAACCCAATAATTATAAGGATTCGATCATTGTATTCCAAGAATAATATATTATTTATCAACAAATAATATCAATAGTTCTTAACAACTTATATAGAAATGTAGTTTTACTAATCACATAATCATCATGAGATACTTATATTTTCTATAAATAACCTTAATCTCCATAAATAATATATGTTAACAAAAAATAAATCATACATTATATTTCTATCAAATTTTTCTAGTATTCTATTCACCAAAATTATATAAGGTTCCAAAAATAATGAAAATGTTATGAAAAAAGATTAATCAATTAATTGAAAAATCATATTACAATACCATTGTTATATATATGATAAATTTATTTTTCCAAAATGCACATGATATTTATCCACAAAATATATTAATAGAGATAAAAAATAATAGAATATAAGACATAATGTATCCATGTGGTTATCGATGCACACATGCCGATGTTAGGTTGTGGGATCAATCCCCACAACCTTTACGAAAGTGACGGGTTTCCACCTATCTTCTGAGGTTTATTTTTATAAAACAATATTAATAAAATATTTATAAAATATAATAAATGTTTTAAACAAGATCAAGGATAACGTTAATATATTAATCATCAATTATTAATTCATACCATTAAATTTTCATCCCGAAAATTTATAACTCATAACCACACAAGTGAAAAAGGCTATATATTTACAATAACATTATAGATATTTTCACCTAAAGTAAAACATTTAATCTCAAATATCCATTATCATATCATAAAATTTAATATTATATATACGTTAATATTTTATAAATACTCAATAAAAATCTCCAAAAAATTCCTATTTTCCCCACTTCTAAATTGTATAATCCCCCATTAACTTATGATTCAAAATTCTTATATATATAAGATACTATTTAAAATTAAATACCCCTTCCTTGATACCAGTAATATTTATAAAATACCACTATATCATAAATTTAAAAACCCAATACATAAAAAATCCTTAATTTTACATACTTCTTAAACCATTAACAAGAATTTATCATATAAATAAATCATTGTTAAAATAAATATTAAAAATATATCATTTTGATTCATTAATATCCACCCAAAAATGTTTTATACCAGGAGAACAATAAAACAATTAATAATGTAAATCTAAAATATAGGATTACTTTCATATCCACTTTATGTTAAACATAAATAATGTAAATGGTCATGTGGATTAATGAATATCTCTTTTTGAGAGATGGAAAAGTTGTGACCTTGAAAGAAAATGAAAATAATACAATTACTTGTACTTTTTTTTGTGATATGAAAAGGTATTTAATATGTTAAATAATTTATTCTAAATGATTTGAATTCCCATAATGTCTTTAAAATCTTATGATACAACTTTTTTAAAAATAGTGATAATCAAATCATAATAAATGGGTAAGATGGTTGTTAAAGATTAAATTCCTTCCTGATGGATAAGAAATCCTGAATATATAAAAATTAACACTAATATAACATAAAAAAATTATTACTTGTAAAAAATAAAAAAGGCCTTTTAATTTTAATTCCCCTAGAAAATATATAAATATTATACATTCAAATCCTTTATTCCTTAATCTCTTTTCCATTATAAATCAAATCACCAAAAATATTATTTATCTACTAGAAACTGATCACACTATACAACAAATCGTGTGTCTATGAAGACAAAGATATAAAAATTATTAAACATGTAAACTGAATTTTATATCTATATTTATCATGAATACCCTATAGGGAAGTATCTAAATATATAAATTTTTCAAAACCCTCCTCTAATACAAACTATAAGGACCCGTCCTTAAACACTACATATTATACTGATTATTAACTATAATTACAGTCCTTTCATTCAAAAATATAATTTGGTTTTATTATTTTAGAGATAATGGAAAATATATTACATAGTAAACCGATAAAATAATAGTGGACACTTATTCTCAGTATTAATTATTTCACCATTGTAAAACCTTTTTAAATAAAACATGTTTTCACTTCTTGATATATCTTCCAAATGTTCATTTCGTCCACATCATCATCGCTACAAGTACATTAATGAATGAAAATAATTTAAAAATTGATATAATAATAAAATCTCACTATGGTACATAATAGAAAGAAAATGAGAATCCATGTGAAATTCCTTAAAAAATTATCATAAAAAATTAGATTTTCATTTTGAAAAAGTAATAATAATTTCAAATAGATCAATATATTTTCATAAATCAATACATATTCATGAAAAAAAATTATAAATAACCTAAAATATAAATAATAAATTGGGAAATCATATTACATGTCAAACAAATATCTATTTTATCTTTATGGGATATACAAGGAGTAACCATCATTATTATAATTGATATAATTACTATAGTATTATTCCTAAAATATATTAGGAGACTCCTATGTGTTATAATTCATTCAATTACAAAATAAATTAGAGATCTTTAATTGGATCACCCAAACTAGGACTATCATTAATCCTACATTCCTTATAATAAATCCCCAAGAATTATAACATTATCATAGCACAAAATCCTTGTATAAAAAATCATTTTAAGGAAAGTATATTTTCCATTTTAAATTCACTTTTCATTTTTTCTAAGTCACTCTATAAAAAAATAAAAAATATTATTTGAAATTTTTTTAACCACTAAAATGATTAATTAAAAAAATAATTATTTTGGATTGAAAATAATTATATTCATATCATATATTTAAAAGAACATTCCATCTCCATTTTTATTGAAAAATTAAAAAAGAACTTATTTTCAAAAAATAATATAATAATACTTTACAAACATGATTTAAATGTAATAAATGAGTACAAATAAATTTAAAAATTACTAGGATAATATTAAAATCACTTTATTGATAAAATTTGGAAAATATGGACATGGAATACAAAGTGTGTTTTAAGGGTATCTTAAAAAATATTATTTTTTAATTGAATGTCCCATATAAATATCATTTCCTTGAAGTGGTATTAGAAAAATTAATGAAATATGTTTATCCAATGTAAATGAAGAAAAAAACATGAAATAAATCCACATATATTAAAAAGTAAATTCACACATAAGATTATCTTGACATAATCATGAAGTGGAAGTTTAACAAAAAGATTTTAAATTGGGTAAATAAAACACTTTAACTCAAGTTAGACTTCCATAAATGGTTTTTAATATTTTGAATAATAGTTTAATGAATGTTAAAATCTAATTAAAATAATATATTAATATTAATAATTCCTTATATAATGATTTCATAACATATTATGACTCATTTATTAATAATATTTCATTATTTCCATGGGTAAATGTGTATTTGTTTCATGGTTTCATGATCATTTCATTCATATATATCTATGGATGTTGTTTTAATATGGTATAACAACTCTATAAATGGAATAGAATAGTTTAAATATACATTCATAATTTAGAATTCTCTTATAAGTCATTTTTTATTACATGAGGAGTATTCATCGAATGAAATGTTAATGATAAATGTTTAGTTTATTTTTTGTGGATTATTTAAACACTAAAAACATGTTTCATATTTTTTAATATTATGTGTTGTTATTTGTTTTTGATAATTAAATATGTTATAATATGCCTATTTAAAAATTATTTAATAACAATTCCACTCTTATTACATGTCATGATGGTTTTAGTGTAAAATGAAAAATCCTTATTCCTAGTGATGGTAAACCTTTATAATTTGTACAGTTGTATTGATTCTTTGAAAAGGAGGAGATGATAAATGAAAACAATTTTTGGAATTGTATTATAAATATGAAATATTAGTATATAATTGATTCTAGTTTTATCATCCCATGTTGGATGAATGATGTAAGGATAAAATAGAATAATAATAATATATTATGATATGTATATTGAGAAAATTAGCTTGTTAATATCAACTCCTTGAGAGACCATTGAGGGCATTGGATTTTATATTTTCTTAAGACAAAAATAGAATTGAAGTGGGTAGAGTGATGAGGAGATTTTTTTCCAGTTTTTTTATGTCTATAAAGACTTCTAAGTAAAATTGTATTGTTGTAGGGGTATTTATACTAGAGAAGAGGCAAGTTTAACAGATTAAAATATTGATTATTTAATATTTAAAGACAACTGTGTTGGGGTGGGAATAAATTAAAGTAAATATATTTTTATTTAATATTAATGAGGATTTTCATTATTTATAAATTCAAAAACCAATGACTAAATTTTTTAATTGTTATTTATGTGAGCCTTTTTTCTTTTAATAATAACCCTTCCCACTACTGTAATTACACTGCGGTAAATTGGTTTTTAACCATGGAAAAAATTTTATACCCAAAAAAATAATATTTTTGTTTAAAAATATTTTTAATTTACATATTACATATATTTAATCCACTATATCTAATTAAATTCATAAAATTCTAAAAATATGATTTCAATTTAATACCGTAGAAAAACGAAAAAACAGTTTTTAAAAAGAAAAGTTCAAAAGGTTGAAATATTTTTTTATCCAATTTCATTGAAAATTTTCTTCAAATAAAATAAATTAGTTTTATTTATTTTTTATTGAACTAATTATACTTTAAATGTAATTATAAATATAATTTTTCAAAAAAAATTATTAAGATAAAAAATCATTTTTAAAATATAATATAGTATTTTTAGTATTCATCCAAAAATCATGTAATAAAAATACCAAAAAATCTCCCAAATATAATTTAAATATTATTATTTCAAAAAAATAATTATATTTAATAAAATAAAATTTTTTATGTGTCAAAATTTATATTCAAAAAAATTTGCAGTCAAAGGGTTGAAAATTGTCTTTTTGAAAATATAGATTTTTTATGGAAAAGTTAAATTAATACTATCTTAAACCTAAAACATATTGGTTCAATTAAAAAATAAATTATATAAATTTCATTATTATATTTCACTAATAGTTTTAAATTTAATTTATTGAGATAAAATAACATTAAGGTTATAAAAATAGTTTTAAAATTTAAACACATCATATATTCTCAATTTGTTTTTATTTTAATTTATAATTAATTTTAAAAACTAAATTTATTATAACCAATGAATTCAGTATATATACATGTTTAAACTATTATTTAACAATTCATATAATCTCATTAATTCATGTCATTCCAACAGCTAGGTGATGACTACCACATAATAATGTTCAATCGTTTTTTTAAGAATTATATGGGATATATTATATGATGTTGAAAATATTTATTTCTTATAAAAAATATGTTTATACTATTATCCTCCAATGGTAGATTTTATGGCCTTTTAGGGTAACATTTAAATAATTATCACCTACATATTATTCTTATTTTATGAAAAGTCGATCATACACCCACGCATTTTTAAGAAGTTAATTATTTTAAATGAGGCAATATCCTAAGTATATGTTCTAATATACATATAATTTTGAATCATAATTGAGTTATTTTCATCATTTTCATTTATTTTTCATTTCTTTAATGAAAAATATAAATTAAATTCTTTCATAACGATGATGTTGTAATTATTCAACTTTTGGTAAAACCAAATAAATGATATTAATAATATTTAAGTAAATATAATTTCAGATTATTACTTTGATAACCCAAATGGATTACCTTTAAATGTTAGGTATATAATATAATACTTTTTTGAATTATAATTATTATATTTTAATTATTAAAATATATATAATGAATAATTCTAAAAAATATACATTATTCTTATTTTATAATAACTAAAAGTATATTAAATGATATGAAACATTAAAAAACATATATTTACCCATGTGATTAGTATATGGGGTAAAATATCAACCATTTACCATTTATTGGACCTTTTCATTTAATAATACCTATATTAGAAATATATTCATAAAAATCCATGTTGTCACTATAATAGTTAAACGGGTTAAATAAGGGTTAAACCTAAATGGTATGGGTAAGAATATAGTACAAATTCATATTATTTTTATTGAATAAGGTTATTTCGAACTATAATCAGCATATATTGTAAAATAATATGTTTTACTCCATTTGGTATTAAGTATTATTTTATATTACTATATTTTTTTGAGAAGACCCAACAATGTCATCCACTATCTTATTAATGGGCATCGCTTATTTCCATTTGACTGAAAATTGCCATTTTTATTGATATGAAAACACAAACCACAATCAACAAACCACATTATGGTGGTAAAAAGTACAGTAGCCCAACGCATCATTGACAACAAATCTCATCCCCTTGCTAGGAAAGGAACCTGTGTTAGAGAAAGAAAACATTCATCGATCTTGAGTTTCCATAGACTGCAAAAAATCGGCCACCTTATTACCCTCCAGCCAAGTGTGAGAGACCTCCGTGTGAGCCCCCATTAACATATTAGAATGCCTGACGATGTAAGTAATATCCTACTGAATCTTTCCCATTCCATACAGTGTGTTGTACAACACTTTGGAGTCTGTCTTTGTGTGACCTAGGTTAAACTGCCTGAGCATGGACATATGAAAACCAACACCGAAGGCCAAGGATTTTTCCTATAGTGCGTATCCTCTCTCGAGCCACCCTGCGAATGCAGTAATAACAGAACATGACTGGTTGCGGATGAAACCCCCACAACGCATCTCCCCTTGGATCATCGACCCATCCGTGTTGAGCTTGATCCCCATTCTCGAAGTACTCCATCGATCCTAGTGACCTTGCCTTCAAGAGCCACCCCAAAACACAATAGGGAGGCTATAGGTGATGACATGCACAGATGGTGCATCACAACACTTGGGACACAACCTAATCAATTCTATAAAATTATTCTTCATCATGAATAGAATGCTGATCATCGATCCAGAGGAGTCGCTATGACATCATTCATTCCTAGCTTTCTATATCGTCCAACACCCTACAAGTAAAATGATAGTCCTGAATTTTCATTCAGCTCCATGATTCCTAGCTCCCCTAAACCAGGCATTGATAAAATCACCATTCATCACATCAAAACTGCTCCACCCAAAGAAGGACCTCAAAGTATTCCAAACACGCCTATCCCAATCACTGTCATAAAATAGATTCCCCACTGACTCCTGATTGAAGGACCTACAACACCAGCACCATGAGGCCCAGTAAACTCCCATTCACTACAGGTTCTCATCCGTAGGTAAGTCCCTATGCCTCATTCGCCATAATATAATGTTAAATTTGGAAGGTATTTCCTTGCACTACAAAACCTCCTCACAAAAATCATTACTTGAGGTGACCCTTACCACCCAAACATATTCCTTGATGGTGAAAGAACCTGTCGCAGAGCCAGTGAAGACATTTTTATCATCCTCATCATTAGAAACATTATTGTTGAAAAACTCTAATTTCCCCTCATCTAGAATAGCCTGAAAAAACATGGGGTGACTATTTGCCTCCCTGAAGGATATTTCCAGGGTGGGGCAGCCCAAAAACCACAGCTTACCCACCCCCACTATTTATGCCAAAAATTAATATTTACATTTCCCATGATCCATAGAGAATTCTGTTGAATATCTTCTAGGAATGGATGGATCAGGTTCTAGATTCTAGAGGGACGACTCCTTTGAGTATTCACATTCATACCATAAACACCCTACATTGTTCTTCCCCAAAAATACCTACCCTCCAGAGCTTCCCATGCCAGCTTCTCATGTATCCCATGAATGGTTGAGAATACACTTCTCATATTAATGCCCCGTTCCAAAAGAGGTCTCGCCAACCATTTTCATGAGGGCCAATGGTGTCTACCTTCTAATTTTCCTTCCCAAATGAAGGCCACCATAATATTTTCCAGGTTGACAACCACACTATTGGGGACTTTAATATTGGATAGGATATGCATAATGATGGAAACTAACACATTGTTCACCAGAGTAATGCGACCTCCAATGGATAATAACCTATTTTTTCTGTTATAAATGTGCCACATGATTTTTCCTACGAGTTTAGAAAAATGGGACACCTTAAGATTAAGGGTGATGACTGGTGCACCAAGATAATCCATGGGAAATGATCCCCTGCAAATACTCAGACTGAAGCCCATGGACCTCTCCCTTCTCTCTTGGGTTTTCTTGGAAGTGAAGAAGAGAATATTTTCTCTATTCACCACCTGGCCACTCCACTTTTGTAATCCCCTATGACTCCATTCAACCCCTGCACTGACCCCATACTACCATTGGTAAAAATAATATTGTAATATGCGAACATCAAGTGGGTGACTCCCCTTATGCCATGCCATTTATGATAGGGAAGAATTTTACCCCCACTAAAAACCTAATTAATATATAGGCTGAAATCATTTTGATCAAGAATGAATAATGTAGGGGAAAAAGGATCACCATACCTGAGGCCCCGATGGGCCTTAACGAAACAAAACTGTTTACCCATGAAGGAAGTAGAGATCCTTTCCAAACTGAAAAAGTGGAAGAGAAGATCTCTGGTCCAATTAGAAAACCCCATGATACTAGCACTCTTAGGACAAAGCCCCACCCCAACCTATCATAGGATTTGTTCATCTCTAGTTTTACCACCAAATTACCTCCAAAGGATTCGTTATTTATACCACTGATCATTTATTGAACCACTCCAATCACCCCTAAATCGACCTTCCTCTGATGAATCCATGCTGCTTAGTGTTCATCCATGAATCAAGATGTTCATCCAGTGGCTAGTTAAGAATTCTAGCCAAAAACTTGTACAGAAGATTTCACATTTTAATGGGACGACACTGATCAATGGTATGGGGATTACTCACCGGGGGAATAAGAACCATTTTTATTTCAAATGCTATATGCAGTATGTCCCCTCCTTGAATGAAATCCTGGATAGCCCCAACCAGATCCCCCATAATAATGTCCCAGGTCTCCCTGTAAATTGATCAAAGAAAACCATCAGGCAATGGTTCTCTATTTGGGTTCAGAGACCAAACCACCTCTTGGACCTCAGCCTCCTCCGGTGATCTCCTCAGGCCCTCAACAATTACCTTATAAAGTCTTCTTGGAATATACACAATGTTCGCATCATCTTCTCTTGGATAACCCCCTATCAACACAAGGTTGGGAGCTGCCAGAAGAGCCTGAAGAGCTCCATTGACCATGGACCCCACCTCATCAATATCATAGGAGAAGTATCTATCCTCCCTTCATATATTAGGCCTCTGAACATGGATGTTTTCTCTGATGCAAGCATGGAAGTACCCCGAGTTTCGGTCCCCCTCATATTGACATTTCTCCCAAGCTCCTTCCCTGACGATCCTTTCCTGCTTCAGAAGGCTATCTGCTAATTTATCCTTTTTAATCCACAAATAAAAAAATAGATTGTCACCCCAACCCTGTTCTAGGTAACCCTCTAGGAGGTCCACCTCAATAAATTGCTCAAACACCTCTTGATTGCATATAGGAATCGTCTTCTTCATGGTCTGAAGTCAATT
The DNA here is from genome assembly GCA_963277665.1 of Viscum album. Classification (NCBI taxonomy): domain Eukaryota; kingdom Viridiplantae; phylum Streptophyta; class Magnoliopsida; order Santalales; family Viscaceae; genus Viscum; species Viscum album. The sequence continues at coordinate 70,826,694 of OY728128.1, forward strand.
TATGAGAGTCCTAAACATTCTATGCAGAACACTCCATGGGTTCCCCTAGTGATGCAATAACCAAGCCTCCATCACCACCTCGAAGAAACCATGTCCCTAGATCCATGAATTTGAAAACCGGGCATGATCCCCACTAAACACCCCTTCACCAAGAAGAATATGAACCAGAGAGTGATCACATATCCCTCTGGTCAGGTGACAGACCTTGGTGTCAAGAAACATTCCAATTGCAGCATTATTCATCGTGCATAGATCAAACCAAGAGTATTAGTGTCTCCCCCTAAATTTATTATTACACCAGGTAATGATACTTCCCTCAAAACCATCATCCGTAAAACCATTCCTTTCCATGAATGAGACACAGACTTGGATGGAATTCCTCAGAAAGGCCCCACCTCCTTTCATCTCTTCTGGACTCACAATGATGTTTAAATCTCCACCAATGATCCAAGGGGTACTTCCAGGAATAAAATCCTCTAGAACACTCCATAAGGCCACCCTGCCCTGAGTTGTACACTTCACATAGATGTAGGAGAAACGGAACACATGAATCCCCACCGTGAACCTATAATTCAGAGCTTGATCTGAAGATCTCAGAAGATAAACACAAATATGATCCTTCCAAAATATCCATATATGAGAGTTGGGAGGGTCCCCATGCAAGAAAAACATCATTTTAAGGCAAAGAGCATACACTTGAATCATACTAGAGGATGGTCTTGGCTCCGTAATAGCCACCAATGAAACATGAATGTTACTCATCTCACTAATGATAAAATCTATCTTGACCCTGGCTCCAAGGCCTTGGCCATTCCAAATAAGTAATCTAGACATAGATCGGATCATGTCTGTCTTTGTCCCCAGACAGCTGGCCTATATCATGAAGCAAAGATAAAGCAATTGTTGATTCCTCGAGCCTTACCATTGAACGAGTGTGAACCACAGATTGCACCTACGATGACACTACCACTGGAGAAACCCCACTGCAGGTACGCTCCCTACAAAGCGCTTTTGGAGACACAAATCACTGATTCAATAGAATACCCTGGTCTGGTAGCGAGGATGCTGGGGGAGAATATGGAGGATATGGAGAAGTGGGTGTAGAGGTTGGAGGAGGGGATGAGGAAACCACTGGACTAGATTCCAACAGTAAAGTGGGAAGACCTTCGGATGATAGAAATGCCTCTTGAGCACCCGAGTTAGAATTCACTATGAAGATGTCCGAGATGCGCACTGACATGGGAACCCAAATCTCTTCAAAAACATTCTAAAGGATGAGCACAATGCTGAAAGACACCCTGATGAGGGGAGGACCTTCCTCTTTATACTTCACCACAGCTACACTACTCAATCTTTTTGAAACAAGAACCAAGGTGTGACTAAGAGGCACAGTCCCACCATCCTTAAGAATGGAAGACGCAGCCAAAGAGGCCTGCAGAAAGGAAAAAGATGGAACTACTTCACTCCGAAGACAACCCTTCATACAATCGTGCCGAAGTGAACGAAGGTGATAAATAGAGGACCTCAAAATCTCATGATGTATGACACCATTCGATCAGGCCTTGTGACAGACCTGCAATGTATGCCCGGAGAGATTACAGGAGGAACAAAACCTGGGGAAGTCCTAGTAAACCAGAATTTTCTGAATTTCCTTCATCCCTTCGATTCTGATCACAAGATGATCCGGAATTGGCCAAGAGATATCAAACTCGACGCAGATCCTTGGAACCAAAGCCTCCTCCAGACGCAATGTTCGATCATCCGAGAACAAGAAGCTCCCCAGCGAATCCACAATAACCTTATGAAATTATTCGTTCATGAGGGGAAGGTGAAACCGTAGGATTGAATCCCACACCACTATGCTAGATCCCTCCATGAAAAAATGTGCATACATAATCCACCGTTAGAGGGAGAAGCTCCATCACCCCACCGAACGCAGACACCTTCTCCAAGCTGAAATGAAATCTTCCCTAGAAGCCAGCATGATATAGAATGTTTAGTGATCCATAATAGACACCAAGGATGGCAGATCTAAACCCCATATCCTAACAAAATCATGAACTAGCGCAAGGGGAGGCTTGTCCACACTAAACCTTGTGACTATATTTCATTGGATATTTACGGTCACAGCTGAAAAGGACACCGTTGAGACCTCAAGCATGGGGGAACCTTTCAACAAGAAAGAAGAAGAGACCTCTGGACCAGTCGATGAGCCATTCTGAAACAGGTCCAGACTCGGGGGCTGCTGTAGAAGAGCTTCCTTGAAAGAGAACCCCGGAGAACTAAAAGAGATTGTGTCGGTCACCAAAGAACCAAGCGCAGAGAGAACCCCCGGAGGCACCAGAGCAACAGGTAGGACAATGTTTGAATTCTTTTTTCCCTTTTGTAGCTACTTACTTCCATTTATTCAGGTATAAAACGCATATTTTCTATATATTACCTTCCCAATTTTCTTTATCAAATCCCTCCACTCATTATAGTGTTATTTTATTTTTTATAACACCATCTTTAGTTTTTTTAAAGTGTTAATTAAAGGTGATTATTGACGAAGATGTTTCATTTTTAATCGAGTGTTTTTGATTTTTTAATTCTTCTACATATCTCAAAACCTCTTCCAGCATGATAAAATAATATATCCAATATACTAAATATAATAATATTTTGAATGTAATTTTAATTACCTATATCAATCTACACTTACATAAAATTGGAATGTAAATCATTATTCATGTGTACGGTAGACTACCACCTCACAAACTATTGTGACACATTTTCCATCATTGTATCTCAATACCAATTTTATTGATTTAATTGATTAATTATATATCATATTAATTTTATAATATTAATTACTACAATATAATATAACATTTAATTTATTTCCATTTCCTGGATAGGTAAATGATAACGCTCTTCGTGCATACAGCTGGACCAACAACCTTAAGAAGGGACGTGATTCATATTTCGTCACCACATCGCATGGATGATATATATAATTATAATTAAAAATTTAATATTATATATATTATCATAACAATATTTATAAATTTATAAAAATATTTAGCTTCTTTCTATAATGGTTGTAGACAAATCGAAATGTTCCTCACACGTACGTATAACCTATCTTTGAAATGAGTGTAACATTGTTCATTTTTCATTAACATATTTAATGGATTTATTTAAAAGTATAAATTATGGATAAATAGGGTATTTATTTTTATGATTTCATTCTAAATATAATTTAATCTCTATCTTTTTAATCATAGTGAACCTACCAAATTAATTCTGTACTTTTGAGCTGAATATTACTAAATAATACAATGTTAAATTAAATGATATAGTAACTTTATATAACATGATAAAAATTGATATAAAATAATAGTAAACATTAAAAGGGTTAATGTTTATATAAACCCATGATTATTATTAAGGATTATAAAATACATATTGGATGACTCAGACTCATGGAAATGGGATTTCATAAAAAATATTATAATTTTTCCCTCAAAAAACATTCGTTCTTCTTTATCAAACAAATCATAATATAAAAAATAATTATATATGAATTTTATTACTCTTCAATTATTTTTAGTGTCTTCATTACTCATTTTTTATTTTTTAAAAAATTAGGTTTAGGGGAATCTTTTTTTCATTTTTCAATCAATTTACTTTTTGAATTTTTAGAAAAATATATGGAAGGATTGTTTTCATGCATATATGGAATGAGAATCATTTCACACCTTCAGGATTTATTTTTATTTGAATATTAAATTACATTTATTCAGATTTATATTTAAATTTTATTGTTTCTTTTTTATGTGATCATTTTTTCTAAAATTTTTTATTTAAAAATTATAATGTTATTTTCAATGATTATAATTTATTATTGAAGGAATTAATGTATCATTATTGTTATATGGTTCTTAAAAATTGTTCATTAGGATGGGTGGATTTGTTATAAACCCGTCATGGGATTTTCTAAGAAAAAACAAGGACATGTTGTAATATTAGAAAAAGTAATACATTATGTATAATGGAGATGGAATTTGATCGTATGGTTATTCTATATATGTGACAGAGTCAACCAATTTGGTTTCTCAAAAGAGATAATGAGAATATACTACAGTAGGCTTTCATAGAGTAATTATTGAACCTAATAATGAGTAGCTATGAGGTTTACACTTTGGTAATGTTCAAACTTTAATATGGATGGTCTTTGATGACTAATTGTGGTTTTTACTCCAATGATTTCCTATGTTTTGAATATGATTTATCACTAATTTCTATGGGTTTTAATGGTTTTTTAGCATGATGTGTGAGTTCTTCAAATATATTTGATTAATTCCATAATATCAATGGTTATGGTCATAATGGGTTTTAAAATATTTAGTTCCATGTATTTCATTAGAATAATTGTTTTCATCCTTCTTATGTCCCTTATTTAGATTTTTCAACTCATCCCAAGTTTTAAAATGCTATTAAAAATGTAATAGGTATATTATGTAGAAGTATGAGGTCAGGAATAAATTTTTCATGTTATTATGAAAAAATAACCTTTCATGTAAATGTCTTTTATTAGAAAAAATGATATATTATAGAATATTGAACTTGTAATTTATTGTTATACATTTTAAAGATTTATCCTCTTTTCAGAATCTCTAATAAAAAAAAACACAAAATAATAATAATGCAGATTCTAGTTGAAAACACTAAAATATGTAATTCTTATTGTTGATACCTTAGAATAAATAGGCACATTCATTTCCTATACGAAACTTTAATAATGAAAAATCAGACCAAATGATGTATGTTATTCCGAGGTGCATGGAAACTCCTCCTGGTGTGACATAATTTCAAACACCTACATAAATTAGAAGTTTTACTACTACCCACTAGTGCTATAATAGAAAAATGGCACTATCGAGAACAACCACAACAACCTTTTCCACTACCATACCACATCATTTTATTCACATGTGCACAAGTGGAACTAAAACTAAGTGTATGCGAAGGAAGAAACAATCCATTTTAGCATGAAATATCAAACTCTTCATTCATATCTATATCAAACACATCAGTAGAAGTGGATAGATACAAAATATATACCTTTGATCAAATATACAGTAACTATACATTAGTTAATTATTTAACTTTCATCATATCTTACTTCACAACATCATGAGAAATATAAAACAGCACATTAACATGCTTTGTCACCCCTATCAGGGAAATTCCCCCATACTAAAAAGATATGAACTATATATATTCAACCATCATCAATGACCTTGATTAGAACTACTCAATGAATATAATCTCTACCCTTTTTACTCTAATCCTAGAAGTTGAATCACTGAAACCATAGAGTCATACCACCTCATGATGGGAACCCCATGTTTAGACTTCACACACTTTTTCCTGACATATGCTACTGTCTCCATGAAATCAATGGACCTATTTATTTTTCTTTCAGTCATCCCTCTCACACATGATATACATTTGTAAACTAGAAAATAAGAAGGATTCTAGCATATGAAATCTGGGACGTTATCCATGTCTTATACTACTCCTTATTTTACCTCTCTAAATAGAATCTAAATAGGAGGAACATTATTGTCCATGACATGAAATTTCAAATGATAGCCTAAATGATATTTATTTAAAGCATATTAATATCATGTGGATCATTTTCAACTCACCCTTTGGGGGGTTTCCCTTCTAGAACTATAAGAGTCATTATTATTCATACAAATAATAAAATATAATTACAAGAAAATAAAACAATATCTGTCTAAATTAAAATTTATATAAAATGGATTATAGATATAGATTAAAACAAAATATAGACTATAGAAAAAAAATCTCAAATGATTAATGGATACCTTTTATAGTGGGAGTTGGATAGAAACATAATAAAAACGTACCCCTTATGACAAAAAAAATCTTATCTCTGGTTTACCAAACAACTAAATATAATAAAAAATTGGGATATTCATTATTTTTCACCATATTTTCATTTAACGACCATGAGAAACTATAAAAATAATATCAAACGGCGGCCACTTTTTCATCCTAGGTGAATTATTGATCTCCATTGGATGAAAAATAACACTCGTTATCAAAAAACTATAGGGAATGATTTTATAAATCTGAAATAGGGTTCATCACTTAATATTAAAAACATATTATGAAGGAAATCAATATGCAAATATGAAAAAGAAAATAAGTGGATGTGATACAAACAAATTACAAATAAATAAAAAATTTAAATTTATAATAAAAAAATAAAAGGATATTAAATAACCAAAAACAATACATATGATGTCAAGACATCATCCCACCATGTCACTTCCAACTACTCAAACCTAGATTATAAGAAATATTCACTACCACACTGCTACCCAATTATCATTCCGACAATAAAAAATAAAATTTATAACAAACCTAAAGGTATTTTTAGGGTGTTACATAAATATGACAAATATGATCACACATAGTAATTACATATATATAATTTTTCAATTAATCCCAATATAATCAATATTATAAAACAATTAACGATAAAATAGATTTCATATTAATACAACGACATGCTAAAACATTTCCAATTTTAATATTTCTAAATCAAAATCTTGAGAATACATTTTAAATGAATATTTTAAATAATCCATAATTTTTAATCAAATCATGACTAATATATCATATCAAATCCAAAAGAGTCCAATTCAAATGAATAATATTGATCACCCCATGGTTAAAAATGGTTAAAAAAGTATTGTCACTAATAGCTATATAAAAATTAAAGCATAAAGAATATTAAAAATGATATATGATATATGCCCTAGAAAATTGATGAACACCGCCAAGGATGGACCTCTAGGATGACAGAGAATCAAGTACTAATAACATTGATCATGGGGAAATAGCGAACAACCTTTGAGTAAAACACCGTTGAAATTATGGACAATTCATAATATTAAACCCTATCATAGGAAGTCGAGGATGTTATGTTCAATATATATCAAATCATTTAAAAATAGATTATCATATTTAAAAATTGTATTTAAAAAATCCCTATTTCAAGAAAAATATTCCATTGGATACTAATTTCCAAAACCATATTATAATTCATTGAAAATGACTATATTTTACAATAACATGTGGAAAAAAATATTTTATCAAGAAATATTTTAATCTTTCATATAAATAAATTAAATATCACACCCACTATCATTTAGAAAAATATATAGAAATATAGACCATTAATGGTTAATCAAATATAGGCTAATGACAGAACAATGTAACTCACACATGGGTCACACACAAACCATAGTGTTATCTATACACATAATGTAAATTAAATGATATAAAAATTAAGTGTATTTAAAAAAATATTCCCATATATTATAATCATGTTTTTCTATGAATACAGTATTAATTTAATATAGTTTAATTCATACCTCAAAGAGAACAGACACCTCAAAAAAAATTCTGAAGACATTCAGCCTATGAGAAAATGATACACAAAAAATATATTATGGATGTATTTAGTTGATAACTAAATAAATATATTCGAATAACATAACCTAGAAGTTATACAAATTCTAATATAACAAGAGTAAACAGTATGAATGATATAAAGGTTTTGAATAAAGGAATAACTAATAAACCAGTTATTAACAAACCTCTTTATGGGGTTACAGAATGTCTATTACAACCATAATTATTACATGGATTCATACATAGAAAATCATGGAAAATATGGGTTCATTAGTTCTATTAAAACCGTAATTATAGGCTATAAAATACATTTATACTATTTATTAGTTTTATTTAGCTAGAGGCCTCCAGCTACACCATGGCTACCACCAACTAGAATATCATTCATAGAAATGATCTTATAATAAGAAAGAACCCATAATGGTATCCTATACCAAAATATATGGTGGGTTCCTTTAACTAGAATGTGGAATTTTTATTCCATTATTAAAGAGGGATGTATACAAAATACATTGGGCATCCTCTCCCACCACATGAAAAAGAATGAAAACCCATTAAACATAAAATATCTATATACAATTACTAGGATTGTAGATATATATCACATATTAAAAATCATATATTGAATTATTTAGAGGGTGGGGTGATTTATATAATCTATTTTTAGAATAATGAGTTTCACCATATATTGGATTTGGTGTCATAGGAAAAATTGTTTATAGTTTTATTTTCTGTATATTTCATGTAATGAGTATGAATGAAAATATTACATTACATGTTTTTTATAATTATATATGGATCTGATGTAATAATGTCTACTAGTATCCATTACATTGATAAGATTTTATAAGTTCTATTATGATGGAGAACCCAGATGTGTTATGAAAATATTATTAAATATCATGTATTTGATAAATAATGTTCAATAATGGGACAAATAGAATATGTATTTCATGTGTGAGTACTTTTCAATGGATGAGGATTAAGTATATGAAGTTCAAACATGGTAGTCTCAATGAATGGAGATTATTATAACAAAATTAGCTATATTATTTCATAATTTTTTGTGGTTATCTTATATTCCTATCTACGAACACATGTAATTTTCCTCAGAATGTAATATTATAATTTATACAGGTATTTTCTAATAAAATTATACATTTTAATGACAATTATGATGACATATGTTTGCAGTGAGGTAAGGTTCATTGTGAGTGTCATGATTGAAATGTTATTATATAATAATATTAGGATGTATTTTAACCTTATATATTTGTGGAAGTTGATATCAAATACCTTTTTTCGGAATAAAACTATTAGATTAAATTCCAAGTGCATAGTGAAATCAAAGGTTTATTTCATATATTGAATAATGTATCGATATTATATGTTGGAGTCACATATGTTAAACATGGTTGATGATATATTTTTATAGTGTGATTTTATAACAAAGTGAGCATTAATTTTTGGTTATCATCATTATAAAATTATGTTTATTATCATGGGGAATTTTCAAATAAATAGTCAATAATGATGGAATTTTTGAATGCCCAAATAATATCAATGAGAATGAACCCCATATGGTTTCACAATATGTGTTTTATTTGATCTTAATTTAATATTTTTCATTTAAATAATGGAATAAATATTTCTCTCAAGACCATAAAATAATTTTATTAACATTTTAGTAATCGAATATATTAAATTATGAATAAAATTTTAAATCTGAAAATTTATTTTGGTTTTCAGTATTTTGATGTGGAGTCAAAATTGACAATGACCTTTTCTAGTGAAAAATATTAATTTACATGATGGTAAAATATTATTTTCTATTACGCATGTTTATGCATCTTACATTTAATAAAAATTTTATTATGAATATTATGTAATTTTATCTTTATGATGTTTAAAATGTTTTTTAAGTTAAATCATGTAAGAAATGAATTTAATCTAAACCCTTTCACTATATACAATATTACTAAGTCTATTGTGTATGGTTAATTGAGAAAAATAACTTTTTGGAGAAAAAATCTCTAAATTTATTATTCTCCTTCCATCTCAAGATGAGAAATTCATGACACATTATTTAGAGATCAAAGGAATGTTGATTAAAAAAATTCCCGAAAAAAATGGAATCATTATACTATAAAACTAAAAGCAGATGTAATTTCTCAAATATCAATAGATAATGTTTGCAACATTACTAAAGGGAATATACACATGGATGATAATAATTAAATGATGCTAATATATAAATGGTTTTTTTAAAAATGAACAGATACATCAAAAAAAGGTCCTATGACAAGGAAAATCATTTCATCATTACTAAACAAATTAATTACATATCTAATGAGAAAGATCCCTTTTGGGCTCCACATTTTCATTATAAAAATTATAATTGTGAAAATTTCATTTAATCATGGAATTCATGCTTATGATTATATTATAAATAATACATTAGATAGAAGAAAATATTCTTTATTTATGAATACACCTGATGCTTTAGCAATTCTCACATACTTGATGTGGTATCAGAGTGGGAAACATACATATTTATAAATATTTTTTTACTTTTTTAAAATTAAAATTTAATATTCTTTTCATGACATTATTCTTCCCTGAACAATTTAATAAATTTATTTTTTTTCTTATTTTTTTCACAATGATTACCAAAATTTTTTAATTCTTAAATAATTTTAAATATGATGATCTCATTTGGAATTTCTAAAAATCCGAGCTAGATAACAGAAGACTAAATGGAATATACTATAATGTTATATTCTGTGTGTCTTTTATTAATTCATAGGTACTTCGGTTCTAATTTTGGTCCACCATGTAATAATTACCCATGAAGAAATAAATGTTCCATGTTTATACAAGATATGGTGGAATATAGCCTTTCTAGTGTACAAGCCCAATAGATTTAAAACATGACATTTAGTAATTGAAATTTAAAGAAAGAAAACACATGGTAAAATAGTATCATATAACTAAAATAACCCAATTATTTGATATATGAAAATTATATAATAGAAACTAGGTAACTATTATTTCATTCTATATACCATTTATACATTTGTTCTACTTCCAAAATAATATACCATAATATTCACTAAGTCTATTGGAAATTACTATCAAAATTTATTGAAGATATGTATGTCTAGGGTATTTTCTTGTAAATATCTTGAAATTCACCTATTTATGTGAACATGTTAAAATAAGTTACATATCCTTTAAAATTTATCAAATTTAGTTTTGTGGTTTATTATGTTGACAACATATGTTGGTCAATAGTTATTATATTTTATTCAATGCCTAACATTATCCATTTAATATTACACTATATAAATCATGTATTGCTTTCATATATTAAATACTCAATGTATTAAATTGTACTTGCTATAAAATTGTCCTATGTTCCACTTCTTGTTATGTAGAATCTACATTCTGTGAAATTATGACACTTTTCATATACACATTATGTGGTAGAAGTGAATTATTCACAACTAAACAATACTAAGTAGTTCATAAATGTTTTCACTTGGTTGATTTGATGAAAATTATGTGTTCCGTTGGGTATTATTTTTAATAAAAATAAAATTTGATTTATATAAAATAACCTTCAATTGGAAATTCAGGATGATTAGATGAAATAATTTAAAAAAAATTAATCAAAAAGCTAGATAATTAATTTGGTTAATTCATTTTAATTAGTTCTCAAGTAATATTAAATTCAAAGGAATTATATATTATTATATAAAATAAAAAACCATTACAAGTATAAAGGATCATTAATTTGAAATGTACCTCTATATGTGTTATAATATATTTATTTTTATTTATTACATCGATTTCAATTTATTATATTTGAAATCAATTGACATCTTATGATAATCCTTTCCTCTATATTTTTAATGCGCCCTTAATATCCATGTATATAAATGAAATTCCCATTATAAAATATTTTTGATCCTCTCATCTATGTGTGAGTCATAAATGATTATAATTAATTGCATACTAGAATGCATATGTAGGTTGTTTACATCATAATTATAATGATTCCAACCCTACTGATAGATATATGGATAAATGGAATGCCCCAACTAATTTTAATAATAACACATGGTGTTATTCTCCCAGTTTATTGGTATATTTTTTGTCACATTAAAAAAATATCCATTAGATTATCTCATGATCAGGTCATAAATTTATTAATTTATTTTTGCATATTTATTATTTAATTTATCTATTGAAGACATTGAGGACATAAAAAATGAATTAATGTACATAGATATAATTTAAATAAATGTAATAAAAATAATTTTTTTTTCTAATATGGTTTGTCAACTAAATAAAATTGAATAAATAATAATAAGTAATTTTAATGAAAAAAGATAAACATATGGGTAATATATTAACATCCCTCAAAGTTTTTATTATTTCAAACACATCAATAAATTATATTATTGATAATGTAACAATATAACTATGATTTTAAATGTAAAATGTATATAAACATACTTGTAATATATAGTTTCATATGGGTTTTGGATTTACATAACCGAACATGTATATAATTTTATAGCTGATGTCCATTTATTACTAATATTGAGGGCTGTGTTGTGGATATACTAGTTCATATTTTAGGATTTTGGAGTCCAAAAAACAGATCAATGATCTAAAATACCACAGTTGGAAATGAATCCTTAGGAAATTTTATCTTATAAAATACATATACAATGTTTGAATCACTAAGAAAGGTAATTCAGTCATTGCCATTATAGTATCCATTGAAAATGAAATTATGAGATCAATGGTGGTGGATTTTGAAACTATAGAAAATTGTGTAAGATTTAATTTAATTTATTTATTTTTTATTTATCAAAAGAAAAAATTCATCAGGAAAAATACTAATAATCTAGTTCATTTAATGTGTTGAATATAATGCAATCTTCATCATCCACATTATCCCTATTATCGATATCTGAGATATACCAAATCCTCAATGATATTATCTTCTTGGAGTGGTTTAGATTTCTTTAGTTTGTGATACAAATGAAATGAAATATTGAAAAATAGAATTATAAATTCTAGATCCTCCTCCAAAAGATCTAACTGAAAAATATTTCACTATCTAAAAAAACAACTGAATAATTTTATAAGTGACCAATTATAGATGCTTCTATTTACATATAGTGAACTCAGGATATCTCATGGAAACATGGATTTATATATCTTGACTGATAATCTCTCTAGTCGTAATAATGAAATTTAAATACATGAACATTTTTATATATCCAAGGAACTATTTTATTGTATGATTTTTAGGGTTTTCATTTTGGGCCTCATGTAGTAAATAACGTTTTCTATATTGATATCCTAGGGTTTCCATAGAATAATCTCAATGATAAAATTTTCACTGATCTCATTCTCAAATCACTCCCTATGTTCATAAAAATTATTCTTTAAAATGTTAATATGAAATTTTTTTGGATTAACATATAGATCTTCTCACTCTGGATCCCCAAGTATACAAGGAAGAAAATTGTGAAATTCCCTTCATGAATATAGTAAATAAACAGAATCGGTAATTGAATAGTTTTAATCCCAAAACATCATCTTTAATTTCTATTAAGATAATGATTAGGTGGAATGAAAATTAATATTATTTTGTTTGTTTTACATTTGAATAAAATAGAAGTTGTATGGAAAATTGCACATAACCAATGAATTGAGGGGAGGTTTTGGTTGATTTTCATTGAATTAAAATCTATATACTTATATAAATTCGAAATTAGATACTTTTTTTGGTACTCATAAATTTATATAACTAAAAAAACACTTTTGATTTAGAAATATTTATCATGGAGAGGTAGTTATATTTGAAACCAATAGAGATAAAATTAATTTTCTATCTATCAAAGAATATAACCGCGTGTAGAAAACTTGTATAGTCATCGATTTGAAGGGTTTTTATTATGATACGTCACTTAAAAATAACATTTATTCTATATATAAAAATGAAACGTGTGGGTTTAATTTTCTTTTCTCGAATACACGGTTCTACTTTATTAAATATAATCTATTTTTAGTAAGGTACATTTAAAAAATGACATTCATGTGTTGTGTTTTAGGAATCAAAAAATTGAAATAAATAATAAAAACTACTTCACATGATATGTATCACATAAAGAAATTGAATCACATGCTAGGTCATAGAAACAATAATTGTTTGATGAAATTTTAAAAAAATATATTTATATTCTTTTGGACTAAAAACACTAATTTAAAGTCATGAATTTTAATAAGGAAAAATGAATGATGACCTATTTAATATAGACCATTAATGGGAAAAATAAATTATTTAATTAGATTATTCTGATGCTTTTGGGAAACTTTATTCTTCAAAAATGGATGGGTAATAATAGTGATTATCTTTTACTATCGTTTTTTGAATATTTTGATATATATTCATGATTAGGTATATGATAGATTCACTTGATAGATTCACGGAATACACGAATTAAGTTTATAACCATCATAGTTTGAATATTATAAAACTCATAATTGACTACGGTGGAGAATATATTAATCTAGGATTAGTTGAATATTTATGGGTGTATAGAATTATACGTCAACTCACATAGCCTTATACACATCATTGGAATGGTGTGTGTGGAAGGATAAAATACACCTTGTTGGACATAGTGATATTAATTATGAATCATGTTAGTCTTTAATAATCATTATGTGGAAACACATTATAAATTAATTTATATATAATAAACCATGATCTAAAAATGACAATTTTTATACCATATATATTATTTAATGTAATTAATTCTATTTTCTCACACATTTATGTAAAATAGAAAAAATAATTTGTGAAGTCCTATTAAATTAAAAATATTTCACGCCATGTAACAATGTTTATCTTTATAGGTTTCCACAAAAAAATATACACCATATAAAATAATTCATTCAAAAAGGTTGTGGTTGGAACACATCACACATTTCTATTTGAGGAATAATATTTATAGAATATATAGTGGGTTATATTTATATTTTGATGATTTCCATAATCAGGATAAAGAATATTTTTCACATGATAATATTATATAATGTCACATGGATAAGAATGTGTTCCAGAGACACAGTCACTCAATAGGATCAAAAATGAGTATTAAGAACTAAAACATCAATTTTTTCTTATCAATGATTGTGGATATTTGATATTAAAAATAATAGTGATCCCCTATTATAAAATGATTCCTCGTGCGACATAGAGGTTTATATTTTGACCGGAATCTATATACTCTGAAATGGAATCCATATGCCAAATCCAATCATGGATTTTGGTATATCCTAAATTAGATTTTATTCTTGTTGGTTATAAATGGATATTCAAGAAAAAATTAAATTTGAAGGACAATTAAATACCAATAATACATGAATAGTTGAAAATGGTATAAAAAGAGTCAAGTAATTGACTATGTTGAAACCTTTTAGCCATTTTAATTTTTGATATCCATTAGAATTCTTCTTTCTATTGAATCATAAATGTAATGGAAAAATCAATTATAAAATAGTGTTATATAACAATGACATTTAAAAATATGATTATATGACCCAACCCAATGTGTTTTAACCTCAAAATTATTTCAATAAAATAATTTTATTTCAAAATAATTAATTTATGTTTTGGAACATTTGATTTTATGAATCCATAATGGAATTTAATTTTCAAATGAATAAATTCGCTATTTGTTTCAATATAATTTTAAGTGTAAGTGATTTTATTTTTTTAATGATATATGTTTCTGAAATTATTTAATTGGAAATAAATTTTCATCAATGTATTTTGTTAATCAGTTATAGAAAACATTTTTTTCAGATAAGTAAATAACTAAGGCATCATTAACATGTGGGATTACGATCTATTGTGATATATCCAAGATGATTATCTACCTAATATGAAGTATAATTTTTTGATTAAATAATGAATATTTCTATAATTGAACAATGTATTAGGGTATTATTTCAAGTTACACATGTAAATTATATATCTAAGAAATTTTTTCCCTTGAAACAAGATTAATGAAAATGAAGGGAATGGATTACACACAGATAAGTGATTGGGGCGGTAATTTATTTTATGATATGTGATGGTTTAGATATTTTTTACGCATTAAGTGTTATAGGAAGATATCAAACTGAATCAGGTGTCAACCATTTTGTGTATTTCAAGACTATTACTATGTATATGAGGAATAATAATAAATTGTTATTGGATTATGGATTTGATAATGAACCATTCATTAGAGGATTTTTATATTCAATTTTCCATATAGATAAATATAATATGAAATCACTTGTAGATACATACTATCCCTGAATAGAGGTTCAGTAAGATAGAAGAGATCCAATATGGTTGTGGTCATAGATTCTACAATAGATTCTGAGTATAATGGAACTTCTATGGAATCTAAAGAATTAGTATATATAAAACATTTCATCCAATAAAATGACATGATAACTATTAGTAAAGACATTGTCTCACTCAATTTTGATAATACTACGGAGGTGTCCTATACCATGGACCCAAGTTCGGATCACTGAAAACCGCATATACATCATAAATATCATCTTTTGAGGAATCATTATATGATATATGACGTTTCAGTGAGTTTTATTTTCATTGAATAAAATGTACTGGGCCAATTGACTAATTCCAAGACTCAATAGAAACAATATTATAATGTGTGGTCTTGAAGACTAAATGTCGTATATAGTTGGATCTAGTTTGTGTGATAGTTTATTAAGGTTGGGGTCTGAGGACTAACTATTTGTAAATTTATTATATGTATATTTGATGTATTATGTTTTAATAATATATCATATTTCATATATTAATGAATTAAAAATGAAATTTATTTATTAATTTTTTTATATTATCCATCACACTCATATGGTCATATATGATCACCACTATAATGAGAATATAAAATTTATTTGATATTGTACTTAAATATAGTTATACTATATAAAAATGGTCAACGATGGGACACATATAACATTACTATCAAGTGTGAGTACTTATAAGGGGATGAGTCTTTGTCCCATGATGTTTCCACATGGTAATTTCCCAAGCTGGTATATTATGATAAAAGACACGCCAAATATGATTTTTTTATTTCATTATATTTATATATCATTGATCATCCGTAATAATCCATAGTATTTAATATTTTCATTAATTCATTTCTTGGCTCATGCACTATTATTTTTTTATAAAAACTATGACAACTTATGATTAGGGTGAGGATAGGTATACAGGGTTTGTCATTTTTTATACAGTAATAAAATATTCTCAATGAAGTTTTCATCCCTTCGATAATTATAGAAGTTTATATCTCATTCCAATGATTTTAAAATAATTTCTGTTTTATCATAAATATCCATGGTGTAATGAATCATCTAATTAATGAATTTAAAGGAAGACGTATCAAATTTATATGTTGGTGATATTTATGTCCATCATACATGATGGGACACTGTGAAAAGTGATTATATTATATTTTGGGCATTAATACATGGTTTTTATCACTATGATATTCGGTATAATATCTTGGGGTTTGATTAACCAATTTCGAGATTGTAATATAAAACATTAGGATGTCTTAATTCCAATGAGAATGAATCCTATATGGTTACATATGTGTTTCTATTGATCTTCAATAAATTGTATTTGAACTAAACTTGCGGAATAATTATTATTCTCCAGACCAAGGAACCATTTAGGTTATGTTTTATTGATTGAAATATTTATTGATGAGTAAAATATTTAAAATAAATATTTATTGATTGGTTTAATAAATCAGGATGAGTTAGAATAGACCTACACAATGTATTGTTTCAAATTTTAATTCACAAGCTGGTTAAATAAAAAATATTATTGGGAAATTTAATACAAAGACCAATAAATAAAAATTTCATTATTATTATTATTTTGTAATGGAATTTATTAATAGTTATGATATTAATTAAGTACATTCATACAATTAAATTATATTTTGATCTAAACTGAAACACAACTATTAGATTGGTATATCTACTATGTTGGGATAATTGTTAAATAGTGAAGTATTGAAAAAAATGAATTCCCTATTCGAATCGACTTTCTGTCTCCCAATAATGATAATGAAATAATTTAGAGACCCATTCAAGTTCAAGTATGTGTGGTGAACAGAAATTACAAAAGATAAATGATTAAATATGCTAGCAATTAGAAATAAATTCATGTTTCCCGAGTATTAATGGAGCATGTGTGAATCCCCGTAAGAGGAATTCAAACAATGGATCCTTACTATGAAATTTACCTAATCCATGAATGGGTTTTTAAACAATAAAAATCTATATCATTAATGGAAACTACGACATGGTAAATCATTTTTTTATATCAATAAATTTATTATAAATTTTCCATAAGAAAATATCATAAGTATTTGAATTTTTATCAATAAATATATTAATGTAAATATTTGGTTTTCCATGGAATTCATGTCCCTATAAATATTTTGAATGATACATCATATCAACAAAAAAATATTTATCATCCATATTACATGATTCTATTATTCCCATATATTCTGCAAATATCATTGCAAAGATAATAAACACTAATGTTGAAGGATCCATGACGAATATAGTTTTTGGGATACTGTAACGTCTCGCCCTGGGGGGCATACGATGGTGCCCCAATCCGGTTCACCACATGACATCATGTGTGCCTCACCATAATCTAGAGTCTAGTGATTAGCAGTGACGGTCTGGTAAGTCATTCATGTGGAGATTATACCCTAATTTTTCAGTGTAAAACACCATCAGAATTATATGAAAAATGCGAAAGAATATGTAAACAAAAAATAATCTTGTAAAAAGATAATCCAATAGTAAATATAATACTAAACTGAAATGGAAAAAAAATTCTTATATAATTTTCATGTTTTTCATAATGAAATTTAAAATAAAGACACTAAGTCTCACCAAACAAGTAATGAACCTTATCGAGTTCCCTCCTCCAACCACTATCCCCAATCATCCTCCTATCCCAGGGCCTTTTCCCTTATCCATTCATTCAAGAATATAATGTATTCGGGTACTAATCATGAAGCTCGAATAGGGAGTGAGTAAAACACATAAGGACATCACAAACAGTGTATAAAACAATTACAGTCAAAAGATAGTGAATGTTCTTCTATAAGGAAATATTTAAAATAAAAGAATAAATAGTTTATCACATTTTTATTTACTCTTATATAACAAAATTAACTTTGGGGTTCCCACTAATACATGTTCCTCAATACTAACTTCATCTCATTCTAGAGTCTAAATGTTTCCATAGGTAATATCTCATATTAATTCTTGATCCTTGATAAATCTCAATGTATTTCAGAAGCTATGATATCTCTGTACCTGATTAGACTCATGTTAGAGTTTGACTATTCTCGATTAAGGTCATAGCATAGGGTGGTATTATTTCCATTCATTAATTACACATTTATAAGCCACATTTCCAAAGATACCAATATCAAAAACATATGTATGATGAATAAGTTTCAATTCTTACTCCTTTATATAATTACCATGTTCATATTCCTTTTACACATAAGTATAATAACCGTGTTTCCATGTGTACTTCTTGATATTGATGTACCATGTTCCCTTATCTTTTTTTCATAATTATGATGTCCATGTTACAATTTTTACTTTATAATATAGAATGACCATATTCTCATTCATTATCACATAATTAATTTTCCAATTAATTATTCTCCCCAATCCCATTAGTAATTAAATAATTAGATAAACACATCCATTCCATTAGTTATCTCAACAATTAAAAATTTTCTTCAAACCATTAATTAATTAATGAAATTCAGAGTTAACATTCCATAATAAATTTTCCATAAATAGTTATCTTTTTCTTATATCAACTTTCAATAATTAATCCCATAATTAGTTATACAGATCATATTATCAAAGGCGAATAATTAATCCAAAATTACTTTTCTCAACGTATACATTTAAATATCTCATAATTAATCCCCAGATTAATTATCTAAATTAAAACCCATAAATATTGTAATAAAGTTCCACAAATTAGTTATCAAATAGGTAAAATCCATAGCCTCATTAATAATTCCCCAATTAATCACATGTTTCATGAATGCTTTGATAAATCATTTATTAAATCTTATTAACAAAATTTAATAAAATTAATTACTAAATTATGCAATGAATTATTCAATATTTCATATAAATATGAAATAACTTAATATAGGAAATAGATTTAGACCGAAATCCTCAATTTATTGATGAATGTTCTCTGAATGGAAGTCCCCATAATCTGAGCAACACAATGATGTTGATATGAGTTTCAGATCTAAATACCTAAACCATAATGGAGATCAAGGATATCAAGATCTATTCAATCTAGATCTACATCTACAATATTAGATCTAGTTCTCATCAGATAGGTTTTGCTCTAAATAAACATAGGACAAAACCTAACAAAAGATCAAGGAATGGGAAAGTATAGACTCTGGGATAGGATCCACTTACTATGAGAAGAGCAAATCTTCGATTTAGCCTTTGAATCTTGATTAATAGAGTTAAAATGGCCTTGGAACCCCTTCTAAAATCTCTAAAATCACCCAAAATAATTATTTTTTGATCCATGGTTGAATAGGATGTATTTTGGGGGTTTCAGGGTTTGGGGGTTTGGGGGTTTTTAAAACCAATTTCCGGATAATTGAAAACATTGGGCATGATTTATTGTGAAAGGGCACATGGTTAGGAAAATCATTACACAAACCATGTGTAAATCGATGTTTAGGGTCTCATTCATTATTGGGATTGGGTGCATAGTTTCAGAAACTGTGCTCCAGCCATGCAAAGCTCTCTACCTATGATCGCTAGGTTTTCTAGGTTCTGCACATGGTTTACCATAATCATACACCAATCTTGTATAGGCCAATTTTCTAAAATTCATTCTTAAAAATTCTCCAAAACACACCCAAAATAATAACTACAAACATTGGTTCTTAAATATGTTAAAATATACTGGAAAATTGCACTCTATATAACACTTAAAAGGTCTTTCTCTTATATTCTCCCACCTTATAATAGCTTTCCCTCAAGATGCACTTCGTTGAAAATCAAATATTCCATCCCAAAAACATTAGGGCATTGATCCCTCATATATACATCCATTTTCCATGTTTCATCTTTCACACGTCCATGTTTCCATAACACATGGAATATATGCACTGTCATTTCTTACGAAACATTTTCTCTAAGATATGACACACGTATCAGCTGCTCTTCCAAGGGAGATTCTGTCTCCATGACAACCTCACCCACATCGACCTCATGAGAAGGGTCGCGGTGATACCACCAAAGTGGTGATACATGGAAGTCATCATGAATGTAACAATATCTCTAAGGAAGTTCCAATCGATACATGACCTGCATGATTCTCTAGATTATCTCAAACTGTCCATCGATCCTTGTTACGAACTTTACCTTCCACCATATCATATTGTGACCCAACCTAGGTTACAAACAATAGAATATATGATCACCCTATGTAGTCACTAGGGGTCATCTAAACCTATCAGCAAACAACTTCTGTCTAATCTGAACCATCTCCAAATGTTTATGAATCAACTATAGCATCTCTAATTTCTCTAGTAAGAGACTCGTCCTAAATAACTCATACTCACCAACCAATATCCAGCATAGTATAGATCAACATGGCCTTCCATAATGAGCCTTGTATGGTTTTATATATATAGTTTAATGATAACTGTTATTATAGAAAAACTCCACTAAATCCATGTGATTTCACCAAGATCCGTTAAACCCAAGAACCCATTCCCAAATAATATACTGAAGTAGATTTATAGTATGTTCCGACTGACTATCTTTCTATGGGTGGAAATCTGTACTCAAAAATACATTTATGAAAAGTTCTTTTTGTAATCCCTTTGAGAAGTGTGATATAATGTGTGAATCACAATCTCAAACTGTTGTTAGTGGAAATCAATGTAGACGTACTTTCTCTTAAACATTCAGTTCTTCCAAATATTCTAATTTAAAGGTTTCCATTATTCATATATATTGATTCAATAAGGATTACTTATGACTTTTCCAATACTCTATGTTTTGAAAATATAATATACTTTATTTTAACGAAAATTATATTTCCCAAAGGAATTATTCGCATAACGAAAATTTACCATCTGTAAGGAAATTTTATCCTTGTCAATGTTTTGATTTTTTATTTTATAGTGCCTATTAATCTATCTCATTTTATTACTATGTAAAAATTATGTTTCACATATGAAATCTTGGAATCCTAGAAGACCGTAGATATAGAGTATTCTGATTTTAGGTTCTAAATTCTCTGAAATTCAGGTTCAAAATTCTATAAAATTTATGTTCTGATTTCTCTAAAATTCAGGTTCCTAATTATCTAAAATTAAGACTCCCAATTCTTATGAATTTGGACTATGCATTCATTATAATCCACACTCCGAATTCCTCAGAATTTGGAATCCAAATTCTTAGAATTCTGAATCACAATTCTGTAGAATTCATACTCTAAATTCCACAGAATTCTGATTCTGAATTCCGTATAATTTATACTCTGAAATCTATATAATTTAGATTCAAAATTCTTTTTAAAATATAATATGAATATCCATGTATTATAGACTCCAAATTTTTATTTGTTTAGACTATGAACTTTGTTTTCCTAGACTCTAAAAAGTAAATTTGTTTAAAAAATATCATTTTCCTTACATGTATTCTGAAAATATGTCATACAACCTCTTTCTAACTAACCATTGTTTGAGTTACACATGTACAGGTCCCTCCGTGATTTAAGGAAAAATATAACTATTGGAGGAGGGAGACGACTACAAGAGAAGAGCCCATAAATAGGAGCGCACTTGAATGAGAACAATATAGTTCCATCACTCTATAGATTTCATGTTGCTGAAGTGATTTCAAGAGAGATAGACACTCATGCTTTATGTGGTTCAGAATATCTTGTTCAGATTGATCTATCTGACTCTGAATTTTGTTTTTATCA
Source organism: Viscum album (assembly GCA_963277665.1). NCBI lineage: Eukaryota > Viridiplantae > Streptophyta > Magnoliopsida > Santalales > Viscaceae > Viscum > Viscum album. The sequence continues at coordinate 70,849,351 of OY728128.1, forward strand.
ATCGAGGACTTTCAGAGATAGGACGAATGAGGTGCTGACTACCGTAAATATTGAGTTCATGCGGGGATAGCAAAAAAATACTTTTACTATTGATGAAACAATACATGTAAACTTTTTTGAAACAAATCATTTTGTTTTTAAACCTCAACCTACATCGTCAGATGTGTTTTAAAAAACTGATTGTCAACCCTTGATAGAAGATCCTTTAGATATTAAAAATGATCAAAAAATGATTCTAAAGCATTTACCTAAGAGTATTTCCTACCACATATTGATGAATAGGTTTTAAAAAACCCAAGTCCGTTGTTTCATGAGAATCATCCTAGTGATAGTATCATTGTTAGTGTAAATCAACATGTGCATACTAAAATTTCATTAAGAAATATTGTTGAACATCTAGCATTAGTTTCCCAATTAGAACCAGAAATCACTTATGATGATTTAGGTGATGATGATTGTATTAAATCCATCCAAGATGAGCTAAATGAATTCGGAAAGAATAATGTTTGGACCTTGGTTGGAAGACCTAAGGAAACTTTTTTTATTAGAGTAAAATTTGTCTTCATAAATAAGTTTGCTGAAAATAGAATCATTGTAAGAAATAATGATACATTAGTTGCTAAAGGATATAATCAACAAGAAGTAATAGAATATGAAAATACATATTCTCTATTAGCTAGACGTGAATATTTTCACATTTTATATGCCTTTTCAGCATTCTTCAACTTTAAACATTTTCAAATAGATGTAATATGTTCTTTCCTTGATGGATATGTTGAAGAGGAAATTTTTTTTAATAACCTTATTTTTTTTGAAGACACAAAACATCCTAAATTTTTTTTCGAACATACCAAAGCTTCATATGGGCATCAACAAGCTCCCAGAGCCTACAATAATAGACATACCTGATTTTTGTTACAAAACAATTAGTTTAAGGGAAATGATAGTCCAACCTTTTTTATAATTAATGATATGAAAATTGTAATCATTGTTAATATTTTTTTGAGGAAATTATATTTTATTTGACTCGTCAATATTTAACCAATTCGTTTGCGAATCTAATGAAATCTAGGTTTGAAATGAGTATGATCGGTGAGTTAATATTTTTCCTAGGTTTTTAAATTTCTACAAAACCAGAATGACCATATATATGTCAACATAAGTATATTATATAACTTCTTAAAAAGTATGGATATGAAAACAGTAAGATTATAAGTACTATCATCAGTATCTCAAATTATCTTGCTCTTGATGAAGATCAGGAAACCAGTAGATCAGACCTCATTTAGAGGTATGATAGGGAGTTTACTATCCTTTACTGCTAGTCACCTAGACATAATTTTTTCAGTATGCCTATTTGTAAGATATCAATCCTATCTTATGGAATCTCATTTAAAAGAAGGGAACTGAATTTTTCTCTATTTAATGGGAACCATTGATTTATGAAAATTTTATACTTATGGAAATGATATTGTTTTAAAAAGTATTTCGGATGAAAAATTTGGTGGATGGTGAATGGATTGGAAAAGAACATCTTGAAATTGTCATTTATTTGGGAATTCATTAGTTTCTTGGTAAATCAAATTAGAAACACTCAGAAGAACATTCCACTAATGAAGCTGAATATGTAGCAACTGGAAGTTGTTGTGACCATGTATTTTGGATGCAACAAAGCCTCACATACAATGGTATGGGTTTTACCAAAACATATATATTGTGTGATAACACTAGTTCCATTTCCCATAGTAAAAACCTTGTACATTACTCTAATGAAAAACACATTGATATTAGGAATCACGTTTTAGGGATCACACACAAAAAATAAATAAATTATTCTTCAATTTATCGGAATGCAATACAAAATTCTGATATTTTCACAAAACCATTACCCTCTGATAGATTTTAATACATTAAAAAAATATATGAATGATAAACATAAGATAATCCTTCATATTAACTTTTTTCTGAAACATATCTCCTTACAATAAGAAAATCCCTTTTAATGGGGGAGTCCATTTGCTTCATTAAGCAATATTTTGGGTGATCCTCATATATTTTGTGGTACAGTACTAATATTTTAGGTACCATATTTTTTTCCATTCATTTTATTCATTTTTTAAAATCAAAAAGGTGGATAAAAGAATGAAAAAAATATAATACTATGTAAATGAAACAATTCCCGTTGTGTGTGTTTGGGGGGTGTTTTATCAAAGGGGGAGTTCATGTCAAAAAATATTTCCTAATGCATGAAAAAGTATAATATCGTTCAAAAATTCAAAAATATGATCATTTGGGATTTCAAAACCTAATAGGGAGTTAGTTATATTCATTATTATTCTAAACTAATGGGAGATATGTTTTTATTTTCATATTCATAATGAAAAATTCTAGGCACATGAATTATTTTACATAAGAATATTTGTGATTTCCAAAAAAAGGGGGATATTGTTGTGACAAAATGGTTTCCTTATGAATTTTCCATTTCTCTATATTTTGAAAATAATATACAATTTATTTTGTGAAAAATAATATTTTCCATAAGAATTATTCTCAGGAGAACAATTTCCCTTCTCTAGGGAAATTTAATCCTTACCTGTGTCTTATTTGTTCATTTAATTGTCTCTCTAAATATTACTCATTTTATTACTATGGAAAAATTAGGATTCATATATAAAATCATGGAATCCTAGAAATTCATAGATATAGAGTATTTTGTTTTCAGGTTTTCAATTCTCTGAAATTTAGTTTCTGAATTCTTGGAAATTCACGTTCCAAATTCACTATTAATTCCTCATAATTTGGATTCCAAATTCATTAGAATACAGTCTATGAAATCTATAGTATTCATATTTCAAATTCATTGTAAAAGAGAATCTGAATATCCATGTCTTGTAGACTCTAATTTTTTATTTAGTTAGACTCTGAAAATTATTTTTCAGAGATGTTGATAAATAAATTTTGTTAAACAACATCATTTTCCATAAATGTATTATTAAAAAATGTTGTACAATCTGTTTCTAACTAACCTTTGTTTGAGGGGCACATGTACAGGTCCCTCAGTGATTTATGAAAAAATATGACCATTGGAGAAGGGATCTTAACATTAGAGAAGTGACCATAAATAAGAGCTCATTTGAATGACCTCAAAATAGATTCATCACTATAGAGATTTGATGCTGCTGAAGTGATTTCTAGAGGGTGAGACGCTCATGCGTTGTGTGGTTCTAAAAATCTTGTTCAGATTGCTTTGTGTGACTCTGATTATTGCTGTTATCAATCGAGGACATTCTAGAACAGACAGACCGAGGTTCTGACTAACTTAAAGAACGTGGCATGCGGGTATATCAAGACATATTTTGATATTCTAATCTAGGTCTTACCCTAGTTTGGGTAAGATAGAATTTCTTGAATTTATAATTCAAGGGACCTTTATTCAAGGTTATTGGATACCCTACTCTTTGTGTTAAAAGATTTCATACATATTACTTGTTTTTTTAGGTTTATTTTAGCTGTATTTTAATAATGTAATAATGTATAACCATATTATACTTTCTGTTACTTTTGAGTACATTGATATGTATGATTCTATATTCTTTAATTTAGAATATTTTAATTTCAAACATTCCATAAGATTCATTACCAGAACCATATTTCTGGAACCTAGAAAATCTGTAGAACCAAAAGAGATCCTATGAATTTACCTTATTTAACCTTGTTAAAAACAATTTTCCATAAAGATAAAAACAAATTTTTCTAAACCTAAAATACACACATCTTGTAAATTAACCACCAACTTCATTTTTTTGATCGTATAGTATGTAATGTTCAACCTTTTTCAGTCAATCCACAATGACCTAAATAGTTCCCTTCTTCCTAAGAATCGTCAGGGGAGACACTATAAAATTCATAGTAACCGCATCCCACATCCACTCTAGAATATAAAACATTTGTAGTAATCCTCTAGGTCATTTATTCTCTTCCTTCACCTTCTGATAGGTGGAGCTTCTTGTCACAAACCCTGCTATCTCCATTTTCATTCCTAGCCACCAAAATTATCATAATGGTTCATGGTACATTTTGGTTTCACGTGGACTCACTTCCCACTTCAAGGCATGAAATTCCCTCATGATCTTAACTAGCATGCCCACAGGTACCAGAACATTATTCCTCACAAATATGATCACATCCTCATATTTCAACCTGTCTGAAGATATCTTCTCACCATTGGATATTTACCTCAAGGATATGAACTATATATCCTCATACTATCTATCCCTGATCCATCTCAAAAATTGTATAATCCATTGCATTAAAAACCATAGGTTTCTTCTCCTTACTCTCTTGAACCACTACATGCATTTCTGCAATAAGGTAATTATCTTCCAATCTACACTCGACTCCTGAACAATCTATGTATGTGTTTTCCAACTCAAGGCATCTGCCACACTATTTCCCTTCACATGAGTGTATTCCAGTTAATAATCAAATGACTTAATAAAAATAACTCATCAATTCTTGTTAAGATATAAATATCATTGTCTAAATATATATTTCAATATCTTTTGATCAATATATACTTTAATCATTTCTCCCTATAGATATTTTAATCAAAAATTACGAGCCAAAACCACTACCGCAAAATAGAGATCATGTGTATGGTAATTCCTTTCAGGAGGCCTCAACTTCCAAGACCCATATTCCACATCTTGATCTCCTTATATCATCAGATCTCCTTGTCTGATACCAAAAGTTTCATAGTAAACTTTATAAATTTCACTTGACTTAGGTTGCATTAATATGGGTGATGATGTTAATCACTTCTTCAACTCATGGAATGATCTCTCATAGGCCTCTAAAAATCATTCATTACTCGCTTTTTGGTCAAGCCTATAAGTGGTTCTTCCATGAGGGAAAAGATGTGATTGAATCTCCTATAATACTAGCTAATTCTTGGAAGCTACATATAACCAAAACGTTATTGGTATGCACCCATGAAACCACTACTTGAACCATCTCTTGGTCCACTAACACACCATCCTCTGAGATGCTGTTCCATAAGATGCATATAATTTCAATCTAAAACTAACCCATAGATAGCTTAACATACAGTTGATGCTCTCTTAGTGAAATCATGATGATGTCAAGATGTTTGACACAGTCATCATCAGTCTTAGAGTACACCAAGATTTCATCCACAAACACCACCATGAAATGATTTGGATATGGATTAAATATCATGGTAATTAAATCCATAAACACTAATGGTGCATTTAATATACACACCATAACTGCTTCTATAATAACACCATAGTATATCAGATGTCTGTACTATCAACTGAGGATAAAATGATAAAAATTTGATCAATGATAAAACAAAAGATCCCTTAATTGACCAAATAGATCGTCGATACATGGATGAGGACATCAGCTATTCATAGTTATTTTGTTCAACATATAGGAATCAACACAGAATCATAAAATCCCATACTCCTTATTCAAAAAAAAAAACAGTTGATTCCCAAGGTGATGTACTTGGACGGATAAATCCCTTATCCTCTAACTCGACCAACAAAGTCATCAGATCATTATGCTCCATCGTTTTCATTATATACATTGTAATAGACACTGTCTCAACCCCCACATGATCTTAATAGTGATTACAACATCTCTCTTATATGGTATCCATGAGAATTGTTTAGGAAAACCCCATGGTATAGTTCCCCTACTATGGTAGGACATCATGCCTAACACCCTCATCATCTAGAAATAGACTAGAAATAGGTGATGTGATCTATCCCAGTGGTCGTGTAATTAGTGCTACATTTTCTACTTGGATATCTCACTATCCATGATAAATATACCAATCACCCTTAGGAGACACAAAGGCCACTCCCCTATTGGTAACAGTCGATGTGAGCTATTTATGAGACTATTCATTCTGTACCAAATCTTTTTTCATATCCTATCATATCATGAACATATAGGTCCCAATGAAAATGATATTCCTCAATCTATAGTAAACTTATCATTCATAGACTAATATCTTTAGACTACACTCCCAATGCTGTTTCTATAGTCATTACCCTGCTCAGAAACTCCACCTCTTGGATCAACCCATTAAAACATCTTGAAGATATAAAAAATGAGAGGCATAAGTATCAATCACGACACTATATAAAGTATATACTACTAGAATAGTACCTCTCAATATTGATTTTCTTACCTCACAGTCCACAATTTTTGGTTTTACAACATGTAACTGTACTACCCCTCTTCCATGTGATGTTGTCTAAATCCCCTGATTAGAAGCACTCTACTAATGTGGGTGCTCCATCCTAAGATAACCACATTCACTACCTCTACCACCTATTCTAGTAAAAATATAACTACTATCCTGATTTATTGTTGAAGATCCTATTCCCATTATCTGACTCTTCCAAGCTAGTCCTTTAGTAACAGTTTGTCGCTGTGACCTATAATATTTCTGTAGATGATCATCCTTTCAACAGTCTTGATATTCTACAAGTGGTTCGGGATATTTTCAATTATAGTGTCTGAAACCACCCCACTGATGAATGATCACCACTATAAGGTTCTGTCCAACCAACCCTTTAGTCTACGTACTCTTCTTCCCACTGCCTTTGCTAAAGTTTACATAACTGCGCTTCCTACTCTTGGAAGTATCAACTATTGAACTTATATAAAAAACTAAATTTCAATCATTGGAAGCCTCACTCAGGTTCTCTTCAACAATGAGATCATATTCCTCCACATCTGAAATTTTTTTTATCCTCAATATATTCCCCTAGGAATTTTTCACACATTTTAGTCTTTTATGAAAAAATTTCTATATAGTAGCATCTTCTCCTAAAAACGTTGGATGAATGTGTAACATATTTTTGTTTCATCCCCCATAGTCCATCACCTAATTTTTCCCCTATGACATATTCTTTAACTCAACATCTTTCACTTATCTCAACATCTCTATAGAAAAGTATTCCAGAAAACTCTCCAAGAAGTTTTTCTATAACATACCGCCAATTTGTCCAGTTCATGTCGGAACATCGCACTAGTTCTCAGTAGATCCATGTAGCATATAAGTATTTAACATGACCCTCCTCTTAGCTGAAGCCTCAAAATGGTCAATTATTCTCTCTATGTACTCAACCAATAATTCATCTCCCTCGGGTCCACCCTCCCTAGGAAAATTTGGATGGTGCTTCAATTGAAACTCTCATTTATTCTATGACATACTTTTCACAACCATCCCTGGGTCTCTTTTCATGAATTTCTTGAAGCGAGTGATGTTCTCGCAAAACTAATCCCCCTCAACATCAACGGGCACGATTGGTACCTCATGTCCCCTAACTAGATAATCATTCCTAGGATCACCCCTCTGTCATCCCCTCAACATGCATCGTAGAAGAATACTCCATATTGGTAAAATCATGTATCTCATTTCACATAACTCAACCATAAAAAATTTATGTAATATGAAATTATCACAACAATACTTTTCCCTCACCCCACCACATGGAAAAAACTAAGGTGATATCACTACCCTTAACCATTATACTCTATGTTTTTGGATAAAAATTGTTATGAAACAATCATAAAAATATTTCCCATTCATATAACCAATTATTCTCATTTTACATTACATAAAAATCATTATTAATTTATTTCTGGAAACACATTTAATTTTAAACTCCGAAACAAGGAAAATAGTTCAATTTCGACAACATACAAGAACATGTTTCCCTCTGCATGCCTCAATTTATGCATGTCCCAATAACCCTAAGTGCCAACATTGATACATGCATACTCAAATCTTATTATATTATGGTCAAAAAATCAATAATAAAAAATTTATCAAAAACAATAATCACATCACAACACAAGAAACTCACTTAAGGTGAAATAAGATTCACCTATAAGAAAAAATAGAAATAACAATAATTTGACCCTAAGTTCAAGGGTTTTCCTTGGTACATGGGTTTGAATCTCTCATGAACGAGTTCAATACCAAGTCCCGACTATTTCGAGTATCCTATATACCATTCCCAAAATAGTAATACAAAATAAGAATAAAGAAAAATCTTTGATAAAACATTATAACATCCCGACCCAGGAGTCATGTGTCCGTGTCTCGAGCCAGTTTTCCACATGACCACATGCATGTATTCTTGTACTCTATAGGATTTCGAATAGAATAGATGGTTTGGTAAGTCATTCATGGGGATAATTCTACAAATATCAAAAACATGCATGTGGTTATAATTAATCTGACCATGTTTTTAGTATCTTTAATTATGTTTTTGATATTTGTAGCATTAATCTGACCATGTTTTTAGTATTTCCACCTAAAACAATGACCATGTTCCCATTCTCTTTACTCGTAACTATAATGACCTCATTACCATGTATAATTCTCAATATAGAATGAAAATGTTAACATTCCGTTTTCTAATAAGTATGATTACCATTTTACCATTTTTACTTATCAATTTTGATTGACCATATTCAAATTAATTACCACATTTTTTATTTAAAAATTAATTATCCGCCCCAATCCCATTATTATTTCAATAATTTGTAAACAACATCTCTTCCATTATTTAACTCAAAAATTAACTAAGTGATTCAGATCATTAATTAATTAATCAATTAATTAATCAATATCACAATTAATATTCCATAATATATTTTCCACATTTAATTTCTCACTCTCATCTCAAAATTCCATAATTAACCCCAAAATTAATTATCTAGATAATATTATCAAAGGCACATAATTAATCCAAAATTATGTATCTCAACAAAGATATTTCAATATCTCATAATCAACCACCAAATTTTTTTTATCCATATTAGAACCCCTACCTTTTATAATCAATTTCCCTAAATTAATTATCTAATAGGGAAGCCCTTTAATCTCAGGATTAAATTCTCAATTAATCAGCAGTTTCAACAATGTTTTGATAAATCAATTAATGAATATAATAAACCCAATTCAGAAAAATAATTTTCTATAAGATGATAGTAATTCTAAAAAAATTCATATACATATAAAATCCAAGACTATGGGAATTATATTTGTACCACATACGTCAATTTATTAGTTGGTGTTCGATCAACTGAAATTGCAAAAATACAAGCAGTAAAAGTATGTAGATATGAGTTCTGGATCTAAATCTCTCAATAGAAATCTAGATCAAGGATATCAAGATCCATTGAATCAAGATATAGATCTAAAATAATAGATCAATATCTTACTAAATTGGTTTATATCTAATTAAACGGAGTATAAAACCCACCAAAAGATTAATGAAAGGGATTGAAAAGACATCGATATGAGATCCGCGTATCTGGAGAATATAATATCTTCTATTAGGGATTTGAATCATGTGTAAGGGATGTTGGAAGGCCTTGTAACCCCTCTGTAATTCTCAAGGATCACCCAAAATCAATAATTCCCAATCCCAAGTAGTATATGAGGTGTTCAGGGGGTTTAGTGTATTTTGAAATCAAATTTCAGGTAAATAAAAACTACAGGCACTATTTCTTATTTAGGGGAGTTTGGATTGGATAAGTTGTGTTCCAACCTGGTAGACCTCACTATCTAGGGTCACATGTTTACAAGTGTTTGGGAGAATGGTTTCCTAAACTGTGTGCCAGCTGTGCGGACCCCACAACCTATGTTTTCACGGTTAGTTATGCAGGGCGCACGATTTACCTTAATCATGCACCAACTATGCAGACACCCATTTTATCAAATTTCATCTTAAAAATGAACCCAAATGCACCCCAATTCATTAATCCTAAAAGTTTTACTTAAATAAGATGAAATGTAACTTAAAATCTCCCCTGAGATAACTCCTGAAATGATCTAGATCATACTGTTACTAACATTGTTGCTTGTATAGTGTAACCACAACTCTTTTAGATTTTGGGTTTACTAAACCCACATCTAATAGAAAATTAATGACCTAAGAATTTGTGTCATATTTCCTAAAAATTTTCATAAAAAAGTGACAGCATATATGGGGGATTACCAAACATCAAATAATGTTTTTGTAAATTATTTAGCTTTTAATTAATTATTACATTTACAACAATTAAAATGTTAAATTGAATCTTTATATGGAAAAAATAAAAAATGTATTAACCCTGGTTTAGGGTATATAACCTTTAAATACTTATTTTAATGGTTATAATGTTTAATTGTGATATTTGGGAGATTTTAGTGAACTTTAGGAATGTTTTTTGAGTTAAAGGGAAGTCACATGGGTAGTGCGCCGTTTTTGTAACTGTGCAGCCAAACCATATGAAATGTAATGTTTGAAACAAAGACCTTCGACTAGGAGTTTGCATGGTTTGGGAAATATGTGAGGAGTCCATTAATGGGGCTTTTTAGGCGGTATTTAACGCACAGTTATCCCTTGTATTGTCTATCCATGCAAACTTACTGTGCGGATTGTTTAAGTTAGAACCAAAAAAGTGGATCTCACATGTATTTGCCTTTATGTGGATTATTTTTTATCTTAAGTGGCCAGAACTCGTGATTTATCTCTTCTGATGGCAGTATAACCTCTACCAAGCATTTTGAAGCCAATATGTGTAACAACCCGGACTTTAATTTCAAGTATGTTTTTCCTCTTCTTTGAGTTTTTGAGAAAAGAGGAGTTTCGGGACATTTTGGAAGTTCAAGCCTTGTACATTATGAGTACATGCCATCTACTTAGTTACCATGGGTATCCGTGTTATGGCTATGTAGCAGCCTTGAACATAGCAATTTTTGATGACTGAGATCACGTCTGATGGATAGAACACACCTCCTCTAGGTTTCGTTCGTCCGGGAGTGCCAAATAGCCATGGATCTTTGACGATCCCTCAAAACTCCCTCCATCCTCCGAATCAAGCATTTTTGATTGTGTTGGAATACATAGGTGAGTTATCTCTTATGTTGGAACCTCATTCTCTAATTTTTACTCTTTCATGAGTAATTACAGGTTGAACTTTGTTTGTGTTCCTATTGATCAACGACATTCTAAAGTGATTCAATATTTTAGGTTATAGTAATTTTATCTCCTAACCCCGAGGTAGGTGGTTTGATCCTATATGTAGAATTCCTTTGAGTTTTATGTGCAATTTTACCTAATACCAATGAACGGGGTATTACGCATTTACCATTTTAGACCTATTGTTCCTCTGCTATGCTGGTACACCTGAGTATTGGATTATTGATTGTGAATATGGTGAATTGTTTTTCTTTGGTTGTATTTCCATGAATGTTTTTTCCTATTTTGATATTTGGGTTTTTCTTGCCTGTTAGGCTATTGTTTACTCTCCCATGACTGGTATTATTGGATGGTGTGACTTCTGTTCTATTTTTCTATGGTGCTATAGAATTCTAGCCAATTAGTTCATGAGGTTTACCAAGGCTGATATGCGCTACAACACTAGCTTGACTTACACGGGTTCCTGAGAACCTGGTGTATAGACCATAGGGAGAATTGACATTGAGGGATTCTCTAGAGTGTCTTTATGATTATATGATGTGAGACCATAGGGGGAATTGATGTGGGGTGCTTACCCAAAGTGTCTATAGTACCTCGATGTGGGAAATCGGTGGAATTGATGTCGACTGCTTCCCCAGAGAGCCTTTGGTAAGATACGAGATTGTAGGGATAATTGACGGTGAGTTCTTCCTCAGAGATTCTACAAATTTGATGAACCAGAGGGGTGAGACATTTTGTGCTTCCCAGAGGATTTCTTGTACATGTTGGGTTGAACCATAGGGGTTTAGCTATGAGTACATCTCAGAGTGTTACAATTATTGTTAACAACTTGCTTAGCTGCTGCATGATATTGAAACTGTGTATTGTATTTTCTGCTGAATGCTTTTGGTTTACTCCTTTCTGTACTTTTACCCTACCATATACTCACTAAATGTTAGGCACAGGTCTTCGTGTGGTTTCCTACTGAGATTTTATTCTTACACCTTATTTGGGTCATGCTTTTGGGACAAAACAGATTATATTTATGTAGGTATAGTCAAGGGAAAGCGCTCTTTGACTTCACGTACATGATTGCATAAGAGCTAGAGAGCATGTGACCCATCCGATGCTTGTGATGTTGATGAGTTTCTAATCTTTTTGCCTTTTGTACATTGGTTTAGTACTGTGTTCATCATTTTGACTTGTCTAGCTTGTTTCCAAGACATATATGTATCATTAATCGTATATATATATTTATTCTCTATTTGATTCTTTATTAGTCTTTTGGTGTTACTCTTGTTGTGTATTATTATTGCTTATACTGTTGAATATATGTTTACTTCCACTGTGTACTCTGCTAATGAGGGCATAGTTTCCCCACTATCACACCCATGTCCCTCGTTACTAGTCTGCAGCATCTAGCATTTGGGGAAATGCACTTGAGTCCTTGTGACCAACCAGGTATAGGTCTCCACTTGGTGGATTCCAGATCCGGGATGTTATAATGTTGTGTCATAGGGTTCTTTTCTCTTGAAATTCTATTTGGATCCTTTATCCAGGGATAGGATGGAATATTTACTTGGTAATAAGTTTTTCCTGGGAGTAGCTAACCCATTTACATGTAAAATCCAATCTACCTCGTTTATTGAAAAGTTTCTGTTTTGCAATTTTACAGTTAATTTGATTTCACCATTGGGTGATTCACATGTTTTGTGATGTTACTGTCGATGTTATCGAGGCTCTATTTCTGTCACAACCTGATGAGATGAGGGTATTCCATCTCATGCATCATACAGTAACATTCTATAAATCACATTCCATGCATTCTTGTGATGTCATCTAAGATGCATTAGCAATTGCATGTTTTTCTGATAGATGTTGTGTAGAATATGTATGTTGTTGCGATAGATGCCATGATGAAAATATCTTCTTCATATTAGAGAATTTATTGTGTGAGTTTTTTATTGAATGAATTCCAAACATTAGTTCTTGAGGTGTTATGGGCCATCATGGACCGTAATTGGGTGGATCACTGACTTGTTTACCTTGTTTATAACTTTTTTGAAATGCCAAAAATTGATTTTCAGAGAGTATGGTCCCTCAAAGATTGGAATTTTCCATATTCAGTGTTCGTTTCAGTGTTTTCGGGGATCCAGAGTAGTTTCTAAGGCTTACTGTCTGGAAAAAGCCAGAATACAAGTCGTATAGTTTTGACTACATGCCATTTGTTCTTCTGTTCAGGAAGAAATTTTTTTTATAAGTACACACCCTGTACCGTATGTACACGTTGTATAGTCTCTAACTGTGTAACAGGACGTGTGGCCAGAGATATGAGATAGAGAAAATATTGTGGGAACATGTCGTGTAACAGTTGTGCACACCGTGTAGTGTAATCCTAGGAGTCCAGCCGTGTATCTAGAAACATAGGTCGGTGAAGTCTCTTCTTATACACGTCGTTTAAGGATTGAACAATCCATGTAGTATGACCTAGTTACCCGGCCATGTCACTAACAACATGGGTCTGTGTTATCCTTCTTATACACACCTTGTCCGTCTAGAACACGCTGGGTAGTGTCAGCTGAGTAGCCGCCCGTGTAACTAAACACACTATTGGTTGGAACTTCATAAGAGACTCAGTTTCCGACTGGAACACGCCATGTAGTGTATCCTGGGTACACACGACGTTTCACTAATAACACGAGCCAGGTGAACCTTGTCTAGTACACGATGTGTCTGCTAAGAACATGATGTGTAGTCTTTTCTTGGGAGAGACGTGTGGCTTAGTAGTGTGGAAGAAAACAGACAGTGGAAAAGGATTCAAGTACAAGATGTGTGTTTGGTGAATTAAACGACTAGTTTTGGAAGAAGTACACACCCATGTGAATGATTTAAGGGAACACGTCGTCTAAGGTTCATACATTCTATGTAGTCATGTTTTTTAAAACAAGAATTATTTCATTATACTATTCCTTACCTATACTTCTAGTTTTTGGTATATGATAATGTTGATATATGGTGTGTGTTTGACCTTACAGAGTCATGCCACCGAGACATCCTTCGGTTTTCTGCCAGTTATTGGGCAGTGACTAGATGCCAGATATGGCTGATCAGGGGCTTCTTGCAGATCCTCTTATAGTGCCAGTCTTGGCACTAGTAGTAATACATGTTACCAGTACTGATGCACAGTTCAGGGATGGATTCATGAGGATGAAACAGAATATTCAAGGAGCACCGCCTCCTGCCCCATCAATGGAAGATTGGACGCGGGTCTTCCAGCAGCAGCAACATCCCACTTTCTCAATGGAAGGAGGTCCTTAGGTTGTAGAGTCATGGATAGAATCCATACTGATGAACTTTCAGCATTTGGAGATGCCTTAAGAGAGGAGGGTCATGCTCTCTGCCAATATTCTAGGGGATTCCGCCAATAGATGGTGGGATGTAATCTCATAGTCAGTTCATTAGCAGGCGATGGCTTGAGAGGAGTTTTTGTGCATCTTCTATGCCAACTTTTATCCGAAGACCCTGAGGGCCGATCAAGCCCGAGATTTTATGAGCCTTGTGATGGGTACCCTATTAGTTATGGAGTGTTACTCTCATTTCACTGAGCTTCAACATTTCACACCATTCCAGAGAGGAGATGGGTTAATCTTGGAATGGAAATTCAAGGATGGCCTCAGATAGGACATCCGCTCTCTCGTAAATATCTTCAGGTTGACTTCCATCGCTTCCATCATCAACCGGGTGCTGATCAAGAAGCCGAATCTGAGGGAATTTGGAGATGTGTTCCAGGGTGGGTCACCATCTAGAGTTAGTGCTTTGGCAACTAATAGGCGAAAGCGCCACAAGGATACTGCACAGGGAGATCCAAGTAGGTAGGATGCGTCTTCTGGTACCCAGGTGATGTGTAACCAGTCCAGTAGATGCGGGCATACAAGGCTGCAGTTCTAGAGAGACCTGGAGGAGTTCCAATCTTGCGGCATGTTGGGACACTATAAGGCCCTATCCTTAAACATTACATAATCATATGTTTTATTCATGAATTCAGATTTAGGATCTTTTAAGGTTTATAGTTTTATATAAGTAGGCCATAACTATTACATAACATCTCATATATTACAAAGTAGACAAGTATACATGCTATCAATTTTTTCATAATCTAAAATATTTTAAAATAATACATGAATTATTTTTCTGAATAAAATCTTAATAACATTCATCTTTATTACTTCATTCCTCTTACCCATCTTATACCATATGTAAAACATTACAAAAACTAGGGATGAGCACAAAAAGTTTAGTAAGAGATATAATATAAGGAAATAAAACATTAATACTTGATTATTTATAAACCCATGAAACCATTAGAATTATAAAAAACTTTATAGAAATAATAAATCATAAAAGAAACTTATTAAATCTGTATTATACTTACATTATAGCTTTCACAACCACATAAGGTGTAACATTCATGGTTACGTTTGGAATAACCACCACAATATATTCCATAGATATCTTAGGAGAAACCTTATTGTTTAACTCTATATCACTTCCCAGTGCATTGGAGATCTCCCATGGTTTCAACTTCCCTTGGTTTATCATGGAACCACTCGTATACATAAACAATTCCCCATAACAATTACATAATCATATCACATAAAACAAACATGAAGGAAACAGAAGATTTCCAAATTATAATCACTTGAGATCATTTCAAGATATTAACACAATCAATCCTTTATCAAAAAAAATTATAATACAAAAATACCTAAAAGGATAATATGTTATTTAATTTTATTTTATAAAAATTACATCTTGTAGTGGATTCCAAATACCAAATAATGGTTACGGCAGCAGAGAAATCAGTGTTGCTGTATAAATTAAAAACATTCCTTTTGTCATTTTTGAAGTAAAATGATTTATATAGAAATATCCTTTTAAAATTTTATTAATGTAATTAATAATTAAATGGGTTGATTATAAACCTTATAAAAGAAGGTGGTGTATTACATCAAAATATGCCTCAATGAAAGGATATTGAGACGAAGTCTCTTACAAAGATCATATAATTAAATTATTGAAAAATCTATGAAATAATTGTGTGTGACAAGTATAAATACACCCAATATAATCAGATATTCAGTGTAATAAAATGATAGGTCATTCTCAAAAAAATTTGGGAAAACAAAACCAATGACATTGATTTTTAACCCAATGAATGGATATTGAGTTACGATTTCCCCATACTTTAGTCTGACTTGTCACAAACAAGCGTTATATTCTTGAATAATAAACTTAGGTTAATTTATAATTACATGAGAACATTTTTCAACATTATTATTCCTTTTATATCAAAAATTACCATGTCATAAAAGGTACATAAATATTTAAGTTCATATTGGGTGTTTTATTCATATTCAATACTCAAGTAAAAAATGAACACGGTTTTGATGTCACTTGTCCATGTGTAACAAACCAAGATTTTATAAGAATTATCCTTTTTAATTTCTTTGATGTCTTTTTTTGTACGCTACACCAATATTACCTTGCACTATATGAAACACCGTATTAGCTTGTAGTATATGCAACACTATTCTTGGATCGTGTTACACACAATTTCAAGTTTGTTTGATAGTAGTTATTCTACGCAACATTGAGTGTGTATAAATATATATTCAATGTATAAATGAAATAAGGTTGGATTTTGTTATATGCAACAACAATGGAATCTTGCACTACACGCAACCCTGAATTGGCGTGCTTTACACGCTATCGTGACCTTCCACAATAACTTGTGTTGTACGCAATACTGAGTTTCACAAAACAAAAATATGTTATAAAAATATTATATAAACTAGCCTTTTTGAATAGTAATACCCAATTTTTGAAATTATATTTTTGAATATGGACTTCATTTTTGGATTAAGAATATCGAAATTAGCCTAGGGTGAATTTTTGGTATTTTTCTGAAAACATTCAATTTTTGATGAATAGTGAAAACACTGGGTTACTATTCAAAAACTGACTTATTATTTAAATAATTACATATTTTATTTAAAGTAATTTTCTATCAAAATTGATACATAATACCTATATATGTTCAATGTAATTCATTGAAGTTATTTTATAATAATTTTAGATAATAAAAGTTTATTGAACTTTTCACCGTCTTTTACCCACCTCCTAGGAGAATATGAAAATTTACATAAAACATAATTTTACCACTTCTGTGATTGGAATTTAGAAAATCTGAGTGACACGATTAGTATCAGGGTGTAAAATTCGGTTCAATAAGATAAAAATAATTTTGGTGAATAGTAATTTTTTACTTTAATTTACCACGGTTAAAACTAAATAGGTTAATTAAGGGTCAAAATGAAATTATTATTACCCTAACACATGTTCTAATTCTATTGGATTAGTATAATTATACCAAAAACTAACTTAGGAATATAATATTATAATTTAGGTCCACTTGGATTAGATTAGGACATTTATTATTATTTTATTTAAAAAAATAGTTACATTAGTTAAAATCAAAGATTAATAACTAGAACATTTTTAATATAGGGTTATACATAAGATAAATTCTACTATAAATATTAATTATAAAGATAAATATATTTCCTACCTAATGGTATTTTATTTATAATATTTAGACATTAAATAATTTAATTTATTTATGACACAATGATTATGCAGTAATTACCTAAATAATGATATATTAAAATAATTGATATTATAAATACCCAAATAAATGTAATTTGAAACTTTTTATGGATTAAACTAATTTTCTAGGTTAATGTGAAATTTTAGTATTTATTTAATTAAATTTGTGTGAAATAATCATGCTGATGTAATTTTCACAAAAATCAATTACCAAATATTGTCAAAATTGAAATAAAATAGTTTTTAAAACAAATATTATATTAATAACTGTTATAATATTCCTAAAAATCTAATGTTTGGAAAAATGCCCTATATAAGGTTATATATATTAATAATGAACCACTTGGGGTTCTTTTAGCTTGTTATAGTAGGTTTATTAACCATATAGAGTAAGAAAAAAAAGACACAGTAAAAGTTAAAATATTTAACTTGGAGTTAAATATAAAAGATAAGGTTAAAATAGTAACCTAAACTTCTCTAAAACCTTTTGGTTGAGAGGATTTCGACCGATCCCCAATTTGGATTTTAAATAAATCAATTTGGAGATATTATAAAATGAATATGACTTTATTATAACATTATATTTTAAGTTTTTTCAAAGGTGCCCCTCTCCTCCCTTATAAAAATGGCACCCCTTCCCCCATCTCTACACACCATTTTGTGCCTTGAAGCTCGGCCAACCCCTGCCCATTTATCTTCTACACTACACTAGAAACATTCTGGAGGTTCTGGTCTTCTAAAAAGACCAACTCTACTTCCTTAAGAGAAATCTTAAAGGAGGTGCGTTGATGAAGAATGCTACAAATATTTGTAGCATTAATCTGACCATGTTTTTAGTATTTCCACCTAATACAATGACCATGTTCCCATTTTCTTTAATCGTAACTATAATGACCTCATTACCATGTATAATTCTCAATATAGAATGAAAATGTTCACATTCTATTTTCTAATATGTATGATTACCATTTTACCATTTTTACTTATCAATTTTGATTGACCATATTCAAATTATTTACCAAATTTTTTATTTACAAATTAATTATCCGCCCCAATCCCATTATTAATTCAATAATTTGTAAACAATATCTATTCCATTATTTAACTCAAAAATTAACTAAGTGATTCAGATCATTAATTAATTAATCAATTAACTAATCAATATCACAACTAATATTCCATAATATATTTTCCACATTTAATTATCTCACACTCATCTCAAAATTCCATAATTAACCCCAAAATTAATTATCTAGATAATATTATCAAAGGCACATAATTAATCCAAAATTATGTATCCCACAATAGATATTTCAATATCTCATAATCAACCCCCAAATTTATTTATCCATATTAGAACCCCTACCTATTATAATCAATTTCCCTAAATTAATTATCTAATAGGGAAGCCCTTTAATCTCATGATTAAATTCTCAATTAATCAGCAGTTTCAACAATGTTTTGATAAATCAATTAATGAATCTAATAAACCCAATTCAGAAAATCAATTTCTATAAGATGGTAGTAATTCTAAAAAAATTCATATACATATCAAATCCCAGACTATGGGAATTATATTTGTACCACATACGTCAATTTGTTAGTGGGTGATCGATCAACTGAAATTGCAAAAATACAAGCAGTAAAAGTATGTAGATATGAGTTTTATATCTAAATCTCTTAATAGAAATCTAGATCAATGATATCAAGATCCATTGAATCAAGATATAGATCTAAAATAATAGATCAATATCTTACTAAATTGGTTTATATCTAATGAAACGGAGTACAAAACCAACCAAAATATTAATGAAAGGGATTGAAAAGACATCGATATGAGATCCACGTATCTGGATAATATAATATTTTCGACTAGGGATTTGAATCATGTGTAAGGGTGGTTGGAAGGCCTTGTAACCCCTCTGTAATTCTCAAGGATCACCCAAAATCATTAATTCCCAATCCCAAGTAGTATATGAGGTGTTCTGGGGGTTTAGTGTATTTTGAAATCAAATTTCAGGTAAATGAATACTACAGGCACTATTTCTTATTTAGGGGAGTTTGGTTAGGATAAATTGTGTTCCTACCTAGTAGACCTCACTATCCAGGGTCACATGTTTACAAGTGTTTGGGCGCACAGTTTCCTAAACCATGTGCCAGCCGTGCGGACCCCACAACCTATGTTTTCACGGTTAGTTATGCAGGGCGCACAATTTACCTTAATCATGCACCAACTATGCAGACACCCATTTTATCAAATTTCATCTTAAAAATGCACCCAAATGCACCCCAATTCCTTAATCCTAAAAGTTTTACTTAAATAAGATGAAATGTAACTTAAAATCTCCCCTGAGATAACTCCTGAAATGATCTAGATCATACTGTTACTAACATTGTTGCTTGTATAGTGTAACCACAACTCTTTTAGATTTTGGGTTTACTAAACCCACATCTAATAGAAAATTAATGACCTAAGAATATGTGTCATATTTCCTTAAAATTGCATAAAAATGTGACATCATATATGGGGGATTACAAAACATCAAGTAATTTTTTTGTAAATTATTTAGCTTTTAATTAATTATTACATTTACAAAAATTAAAATGTTAAATTGAATCATTATATGGAAAAAATGAAAAATGTATTAACCCTGGTTTAGGGTATATAACCTTTAAATAATTATTTTAATGGTTATAATGTTTAAGTGTGATATTTGGGAGATTTTAGAGAACTTTAGGAATGTTTTTTGAGCTAAAGGGAAGTCACATGGGCAGTGCGCCGTTTTTGTAACTGTGCAGCCAAACCATGTGAAATGTAATGTTTGAAACAAAGACCTTCGACTAGGAGTTTTCATGGTTTGGGAAATATGTGAGGAGTCTATTCATGGTGCTTCCTAGGCAGTATTTAACGCATAGTTATCCCATGTATTGTCTATCCATGCAAACTTACTGTGCGGATTGTTTAAGTTAGATCCAAAAAAGTGGATCTCACATGTTTTTGCCTTTATGTGGCTTGTTTTTTATCTTAAGTGGCCAGAACTCGGGATTTATCTCTTGTGATGGAAGTATAACCTCTACCAAGCATTTTGAATCCAATATGTGTAACAAACCGGACTGTCATTTCAGGTATGTTTTTCCTCTTCTTTGAGTTTTTGAGAAAAGAGGAGTTTCAGGACATTTTGGAAGTTCAAGCCTTGTACTTTATGAGTACATGCCGTCTACTCAGTTACCATGGGTATCCATGTTATGGCTATGTAGCGGCCTTGAAGATAGACATTTTTGATGACTGAGATCATGTCTGATGGATAGAACACACCTCCTCTAGGTTTTGTTCGTCTGGGAGTGCCGAGCATCCATGGATCTTCGACGGGCCCTCAAAACTCCCTCCATACTCTGAATCAAGCACTGTTGATTGTGTTGGAATCACATAGGTGAGTTATCTCTTATGTTGGAACCTCATTCTCTAATTTATACTCTTTCATGAGTAATTACGGGTTGTCCTTTTTTTTGTTTCTATTGATCAACAACATTCTAAAGTGATTCAACATTTTAGGTTATAGTAATTTTATCACCTAACCCCGAGGTAGGTGGATTGAGCCTATATGTAGAATTCCTTTGAGTTGTATGTGCAATTTTACCCAATACCAATGAATGGGGTATTACACATTTACCATTTTAGCCCTATTGTTTCTCTGCTATGCTGGTACACCTGAGTATTGGATTATTGATTGTGAATAGGGTGAATTTTTTTTCTTTGGTTGTATTTCCATGAATATTTTTTCCTATTTTGATATTTGGGTTTTTCTTGCCTGTTTGGCTGTTGTTTACTCTCCCATGACTGGTATTATTTGATGGTGTGACTTCTATTCTATTTTTCTATGGTGCTATATAATTCTATCCAATTAGTTCATGAGGTTTACCTTGGCCGATATGTACTACAACACTAGCTTGACTTACACAGGTTCCTGAGAACCTAGTGTATAGACCATAGGGAGAATTGACATTGAGGGATTCTCTAGAGTGTCTTTATGATTATATGATGTGAGACCATAAGGGGAATTGATGTCGGGTGCTTACCCAAAGTGTCTATAGTACCTCGATGTGGGAAATCGGTGGAATTGATGTTGACTGCTTCCCCAGAGAGCCTTTAGTAAGATACGAGACTGTAAGGATAATTGACGGTGAGTTCTTCCTCAGAGATTCTACACATTTGCTGAACCAGCGGGGTGAGACATTTTGTGCTTCCCAGAGGATTTCTTGTACATGTTGGGTTGGACCATAGGGGTTTAGCTATGAGTACATCTCAGAGTGTTACAATTTGTGTTAACAACTTGCTTAGCTACTACATGATATTGAAACTGTGGATTGTATTTTCTGCTGAATGCTTTCGGTTTACTCCTTTCTGTACTTTTACCCCACCATATACTCACTATATGTTAGGCATAGTTCTTCGTGTGGTTTCCTACTGAGATTTTAGTCTTACACCTTATTTGGGTCATGATTTTGTGACAAAAAAAATTATATTTATGTAGGTATAGTCAAGGGAAAGCGCTCTTCGACTTCTGGTACATGATTGCATAAGAGCTAGAGAGCATGTGACCCAGCCGATGCTTGTGATGTTGAGGATTTTCTAATCTGTTTTCCTTTTGTACATTGGTTTAGTACTGTGTTCATCATTTTGACTTGTCTATATTGTTTCCAAGACATATATGTATCATGAATCATATATATATATTTATTCTCTATTTGTTTCTTTATTATTCTTTTTCTGATACTCTTGTTGTGTATTATTATTGCTTATACTATTGCATATCTATTTACTTCCACTGTGTACTCTGCTAATGAGGGCATAGTTTCCCCACTATCACACCCATGTCCCTCGCTACTAGTCTACAGCCTCTAGCATTTGGGGAAATGCACATGAGTCCTTGTGACCAACCAGGTACAGGTCACCACTTGGTGGATTCCGGATTCGGGATGTTATAATGATGTGTCATAGGGTTCTTTTCTCTTGAAATTCTATTTGGATCCTTTATCCAGGGATAGGATGGAATATTTACTTGGTAATAAGTTTTTCCTGGGAGTAGCTAACCCGTTTACATGTAAAATCCAATCTACCTCGTTTATTGAAAATTTTATGTTTTGCAATTTTATAGTTAATTTGATTTCACAGTTGGGTGATTCATATGTTTTGTGATGTTGCCGTCGATGTTATCGAGGCTCTATTTCTGTCACAACCTGATGAAATGAGGGTATTCCATCTCATGCATCATACAAGAACATTCTATAAATCACATTCCATGCATTCTTGTGATGTCATCTAAGATGCATTAGCAATTGCGTGTTTTTCTGATAGATGTTGTGTAGAATATGCATGGTGTTGTGATAGATGTCATGATGAAAATATCTTATTCTTATTAGAGAATTGATTGTGTGAGTTTTTAATTGAATGAATTCCAAACATTAGTTCTTGAGGTGTTATGGGCCATCATGTACTGTAATTGGGTGGATCATCGACTTGTTTACCTTGTTTATAACTTGTTTGAAATGCCGAAAATTGATTTTTAGAGAGTATGGTCCCTCAAAGATTGGAATTTTGCACATTCAGTGTTCATTTCAGTGTTTTCGGGGATCCAGAGTAGTTTCTAAGGCTTACTGTCTGGAAAAAGCCAGAATACAGGTCGTATAGTTTTGACTACATGACATTTGTTCTTGTGTTCGGGAAGAATTTTTTTTATAAGTACACACCATGTACCGTATGTACACGTTGTATAGTCTCTAACTGTGTAACAGGACGTGTGGCCAGAGATATGAGATAGGGAAAATATTGTGGGAACATGCCATGTAATGGTTGTGCATGCCGTGGAGTGTAATCCTAGGAGTCCAGCCGTGTATCTAGAAACATAGGTCGGTGGAGTCTCTTCTTATACACGTCGTTTCAGGTTTGAACATGCCATGTAGTATGACCTAGTTACCCGGCCAGGACACTAACAACATGGGTCTGTGTTATCCTTCTTATACACGCCTTGTCCGTCTAGAACACGCTGGGTAGTGTCAGCTTAGTAGCCGCCCATGTAACTAAACACACTATTGGTTGTAACTTCATAATACACACTGTTTCCGACTGGAACACACCATGTAGTGTATCCTGGGTACACAAGATGTGTCACTAATAACACGAGCAAGGTGAACCTTGTCTAGTACACGATGTGTCTGCTAAGAACACGATGTGTAGTCTTTTCTTCGGAGAGACGTGTGGCTTAGTAGTGTGGAAGAAAACAGACAGGGGAAGAGGATTCAAGTACAAGATGTGTGTTTGGTGCATTACATGACTAGTTTAGGAAGAAGTACACACCCATGTGAATGATTTAAGGGAACACGTCGTCGAAGGTTTATACATTCCATGTAGTCATGTTTTTTAAAACAAGAATTATTTCATTATCCTATTCCTTACCTATACTTCTAGTTTTTGGTCTATGATAATGTTGATATATGGTGTGTGTTTGACCTTGCATAGTTATGCCACCGAGACATCCTTCGGTTTTCTTCCAGTTATTGGGTAGTGACTAGATGTCGGATATGGCTGATCAGGGGATTCTTGCAGATCCTCTTATAGTGACAGTCTTGGCACTAGTAGTAATACATGGTACCTGTACTGATGCACAGTTCATGGATGGTTTCATGAGGATGATACAGAATATTCAGGGAGCACCGCCTCCTGCCCCGTCAATGGCAGATTGGACACGGGTCTTCTAGCAGCAGCAACATCCCACTTTCTCAATGGAAGGAGGTCCTTAGGTTGTAGAATCATGGATAGAATCCTTGCTGATGAACTTTCAGCATTTGGAGATTCCTTAAGAGAGGAGGGTCATGCTCTCTACCAATATTCTAGGGGATTCCGCCAATAGATGGTGGTATGTAATCTCATACTCGGTTCATTAGCAGGCTATGGCTTGATAGGAGTTTTAGTGCATCTTCTATGCCTACTTTTATCAGAAGACCCTGAGGGTCGATCAAGCCCAGGATTTTATGAGCCTTGTGATGGGTACCCTATTAGTTATGGATTGTTACTCTCATTTCACTGAGCTTCAACATTTCACACCATTCCAGAGAGGAGATGGGTTAATCTTGGAATGGAAGTTCAAGGATGGCCTCATATAGGACATCCGCCCTCTCGTAAATATCTTCAGGTTGACTTCCATCGCTTCCATCGTCAACCAGGTGCTGATCAAGAAGCAGAATCTGAGGGAATTTGGAGATGTGTTCCAGGGCGGGTCACCATCCAGAGTTAGTGCTTTGGCAACTAATAGCCGAAAGCGCCACAAGGAGACTGCACAGGGAGATCCAAGTAGTCATGATGCGTCTTCTGGTACCCAGGTGATGTGTAACCAGTGCAGTAGATGCGGGCATACAAGGCTGCAGTTCTAGAGAGACCTGGAGGAGTGCCAATCTTGCGGCATGTTGGGACACTATAAGGCCCCATCCTTAAACATTACATAATCTTATGTTTTATTCATGAATTCAGATTTAGGATCTTTTAAGGTTTATAGTTTTATATTATTAGGCCATAACTATTACATAACATCTCATATATTACAAAGTAGACAAGTATACATGCTATCAATTTTTTCATAATCTAAAACATTCTAAAATAATACAAGAATTCTTTTTCTGAATAAAATCTTAATAACATTCATCATTATTACTTCATCCCTCTTACCCATCTTATACCATATCTAAAACATTACAAAAACTAGGGATGAGCACAAAAAGATCAGTAAGATATATAATATAAGGAAATAAAACATTAATACTTGATTATTTATAAACCCATGAAACCATTAGAATAATAAAAAACTTTATAGAAATAATAAATCATAAAAGAAACTTATGGAATCCGTATTATACTTACATTATTGCTTTATCAACCACATAAGGTGTATCCTTCATGGTTACGTTTGGAATAACCACCACAATATATTCCATAGATATCTTTGGATAAACCTTATTGTTTAACTCTGTATCACTACCCAGTGAATTGGAGAGCTCCCATGGTTTCAACTTCCCTTGGTTTATCATGGAACCACCCGTATACATAAACAATTCCCCATAACAACAACATAATCATATCACATAAAACAAACATGAACGAAACATAAGATTTCCAAATTATAATCACTTGAGATCATTTCAAGATATTAACACAATCAATCCTTTATCAAAAAAATTTATAATACAAAAGTACCTAAAAAGATAATATGTTATTTAATTTTATTTTATAAAAATTACATCTTGTAGTGGATTCCAAATACCAAATAATGGTTACGGCAACAGAGAAGTCAGTGTTACTGTATAAATTAAAAACATTCCTTTTTTTCATTTTTGAAGTAAAATGATTTATATAGAAATATCCTTTTAAAATTTTATTAATGAAATTAATAATTAAATGGGTTGATTATAAACCTTATAAAAGAAATTGGTGTATTACATAAAAATATGCCTAAATGAAAGGAGATTGAGACGAAGTCTCTTACAAAGATCATATAATTAAATTATTGACAAATCTATGAAATAATTGTGTGTGACAAGTATAAATACACCCAATAGAATCAGATATTCAGTGTAATAAAATGATAGGTCATTCACAAATTTTTTTTGGAAATACAAATCCAATGACATTGATTTTTAACCCAATGAATGGATATTGAGTTACGATTTCCCCATCCTTTAGTCTGACTTGTCACAAACAAGCAGTATATTCTTGAATAATAATCTTAGGTTAATTTATAATTACTTGAGAACATTTTTCAACATTATTATTCCTTTTATATCAAAAATTACCATGTTATAAAAGGTACATAAATATTTATGTTCATATTGGGTATTTTATTCATATTCAATACTCAAGTAAAAAATGAACACGGTTTTGATGTCACTAGTCCATGTGTAACACCCCAAGATTTTATAAGAATTATTCTTTTTAATTTCTTTGATGTCTTTTGTTGTACGCTACACCAAGATTACCTTGCACTATATGCAACACCGTATTATCTTGTAGTATATGCAACAATATTCTTGGATCATGTTACACACAAGTTCAAGTTTGTTTGCTAGTAGTTATTCTACGCAACATTTAGTGTGTATAAATATATATTCAATGTATAAATGAAATATGGTTGGATTTTTTTATATGCAACAACAATGGAATCATGCACTACACGCAACCCTGACTTGGCGTGCTTTACAAACAATCGCGACCTTCCACAATAGCGTGTGTTGTATGCAATACTGAGTTTCACAAAACAACAATATGTTATTAAAATATTATATAAACTAGCCTTTATGAATAGTAATACCCACTTTTTGAAATTATATGTTTGAATATGGACTTCATTTTTGGATTAAGAATATCAAAATTAGCCTAGGGTGAATTTTTGGTATTTTTCTGAAAACATTCAATTTTTGATGAATAGTGAAAACACTGGGTTACTATTCAAAAACTGACTTTTTATTTAAATAATTACATATTTTATTTAAATTTATTTTCGGTCAAAATTGATACATAATACCTATATAAGTTCAATGTAATTCCTTGGAGTTATTTTATAATAATTTTAGATAAAAAAAATTTATTGAACTTTTCACCGTCTTTTACCCACCTCCTAGGAGAGTTTGAAAATTTACATAAAACTTAATTTTACCACTTCTATGATTGGAATTTAGAAAATATGAGAGACACGATTAGTATCAAGGTGTAAAATGCGGTTCAATAAGATAAAAATAATTTTGGTGAATAGTAATTTTTTACTTTTATTTACCACGGTTAAAACTAAATTGGTTAATTAAGGGTCAAAATGAAATTATTATTACCCTAACACATGTTCTAATTCTATTGGATTAGTATAATTATACCAAAAACTACCTTATGAATATAATATTATCATTTAGGTCCACTTGGATTAGATTAGGACATTTATTATTATTTTATTTAAAAAAGAGTTACAATAGTTAAAATCAAAGATTAATAACTAGAACATTTTTAATATAGGGTTATACATAAGATAAATTCAACTATAAATATTAATCATAAAGATAAAAAGATTTCCTACCTAATGGTCTTTTATTTATAATATTTAGACATTAAATAATTTAATTTATTTATGACACAATGATTATGCAGTAATTACCTAAATAATGATATATTAAAATAATTGATATTATAAATACCCAAATAAATGTAATTTGAAACTTTTTATGGATTAAACTAATTTTCTAGGCTAATGTGAAATTTGAGTATTTATTTAATTAACTTTGTGTGATCTAATCATGCTGATGTAATTTTAACAAAAATCAATTACCAAATAGTGTCAAAATTGAAATAAAATAGTTTTTGAAACAAATATTATATTAATAACTGTTATAATATTCCTAAAATTCTAATGTTTGAAAAAATGCCTTATATATGGTTATATATATTAATAATGAACCACTTGGGGTTCTTTTAGCTTGTTATAGTAGGTTTATTAACCATATAGAGTAAGAAAAAAAAGACACGGTAAAATTTAAAATATTTAACATAGAGTTAAATATAAAAGATAAGGTTACAATAGTAACCTAAACTTGTCTAAAACCTTTTGGTTGAGAGTATTTCGACCCATCCCCACTTTAGCTTCTAAATAAATCAATTTGGAGCTATTATAAAATGAATATGACCTTATTATAACATTATATTTTAAGTTTTTCCAAAGGTGCCCCTCTCCTCCTTCATAAAAATGGCACCCCTTCCCTCATCTATACACAACATTTTGTGCCTTGAAGCTCGGCCAAACCCTGCCCATTTCTTTTCTACACTTCACTAGAAACATTTTGGAGGTTCTGGTATTCTAAAAAGACCAACTCTACTTCCTTAAGAGAAAGCTTAAAGGAGGTGCGTCGATGAAGAGGTAATCTCTTCTTCCGATTCTCTCAAGTTTCCTTCTTCTTCAACTTCTTCTTCTTTAGTTGTTTCACTATAAATTAATAAATCAGTATCACTAATATACTGATATATTATTATAAATATGAAACAATCATATTTCATCTTCTATCCATCATACGGAAAAAGAAATCACAGCGCGTGCGTACGTACAGAATACCGTCTTCACGCCGTGGTGTAATCTGTTTTTGACCACCACCTTACTTGGATTGGCATAATGGTGTAAATAAATAACTAAATAGGATTATTTTAATGTGATATTGGTTTTTAAATATTATACATACACTTTAATACAATTCCACTATCATGGGAATGATATCATCGCTCATGCGTACGTACGGACTACCGTCTCCATGACGCGATGAGATTCATTCTCCATGTTAACCTTTCATGAATGATTATAAAGTATAGATAATAAGTAATAATGAAATATATGACATAATAATGATACTGTATTTATGTAAATATATATGTACGTCATCTAATTAATTCCACTAAATTCAATAAGGAAACGAAAACATCGTTCATGCGTACGTACGGCCTACCATCTCCATGAACGGTGTATTTATTCCATTTATCGATCTATCATATATATATGTATATGATGAATATATATTATATATAAACAATTTTTTACATTCTGGCTTTATGTAAATCATGATATAAGTAATAATATCAAGAACAACAAGTTGAAACACGAAATGATTTTACCCAAATCGCTGCTTTTACATCGAATTTATGAAAGAATATTTAATATAAAGTCATAAGTAAACCATTTTGATATCATAACAATGAATATGATTCTGTAATAAGTAAATGAAATTATTTAAATCAATATATAGGAGGTTCGGATACGTACGAAGCATATCAGACCTAAGTTAAGGGATAATTATTCCAATCTCATTCTTATCCGAGATTGTTTATTCATATGTATTTACAGGGGTTATGTTTATTATCCATGTACATATGTTCTCAAAATGTTTTCATAAAATGTTTACTTTTCTTTCATGTATTTTTTTTAAAATAAATTACCCTTTTTTTACTTTTACCACATCTTATGGAATGAATCTTTCTTTTGTTTACCATACGAGGTACTTTTCGACTTTTCCGTTTAAAGTATGAGGAGACTTTTTTTAACTTATACGGCATGAACAGATTTTTACGGTTTTATAATGCTTTATTTTCATGAAGATTACTATAAAATATTTGATTATATTTTCAACAAAATACTTTTCTTTTAAAATTTCATGGAATTTTTGTGAAAAGAAAACGAATTTGAAGAAGAAAGGATATTTTCCTCAAGAATTATTTCAAGTGTTTTATCAAAACCATTTTCCATCTAAGAGGACATTATTTCATATGTGTATGTTTCAAATATAAGGCCTCTATGATTTACATGGTTTCACATTTATTATGATGAAATGATATCCATTTGTTTTATATGGATTATTTTATGATGGGATTATGTTTATGAAACCCATTTTATTCTTTGGGATATGATGAATGATTTATGTTTATGTTGTGGCACACGTAAGAATGATTTAATTATGAGATGGGTGGGACCTATATCTACCTCCAATGAATTTGGTAAAGATTTATATCTCATGATATAGACATGGCTGGAATGGTATGTTATTCCGGTTCAGTGTTATAGGACTGGAACGAGGAGTGAACTCGATTCAGAAAGGGACTTTTTCCACTAAGATGGTCTTGGAAACAATGCCTTGGCTACTATGGAAATCATATCATGTGGTTAATGTATTTCCAAAATTACAAGTTTCATTTCCAAGCTATTTTATCATGATTTATTTTCTATTATGATCTATGCCTTATGTGCTGCCATGTTTTATGTCATTGCACAAGATTTCGATGTTTAATCATTATGTTCATGTTTTTATGTTCAAATGTATATGGTTTGTTTTATTTTCTCCATGCTTACCCTTACTGATCATTTGAGATCACACTTTTTATGTTTTATTTTCCCCAGGAAATATAAATAAAGGTTTTAGGTAAGAAAAAAAGGGGAAGATATTTATGGGAGACGTTGAAGATCTTTCACCATGATTAGAAGATTATGTTCCGTGTTTCTAAAGACACTAAACTATTACGGTCCTTATGTGTCTGTTTTTGTTATGTATTATGTATTTAGAAAAAGTAATTTAATGTCCATGCACATCAAGCTTTGGGTATATATAGTTGGTATTAGAGGAAAGTTTTAGTTAACCATTGGATACTAGGATGAGAAAACATTAGTGAAATACCTAGAGATATTTCTAAGGCATGTCTAGGGATGCCCCTAAGGATAAGTATACGTATAGGTTATAGTCCTAGAATTACGATAACGATCTTAGAATTTAACCTAAGATGTTAGATATTGATGTTAATACCCCTTTATTATGTTGTTTCCCTAGTATTATTATTACCTCTCATACTATTCTTTTTGGGTTTTAGAAAATGGCTGAAAAATGAAGATTCACGATAATGGAGAATTTTATAGACAATGGAATGATATTCTTCCTGATCAAGCAAATGAAATGGGATTTGGAAGGCGAAACATAGTTATTATGCCTAATCAGTATTCTCATAATATGATCAATAATCTCAACTTTGGTTAGTTTCATGACTCTGTTAATAATATAATGAAGGAGTTTCATGATGATCATAGAGGAATGAAAGTTAAAATTTCTTCATGTGAATCATGTGGGAAGAGACATCAAGGAGAATGTTTCAAAGGAACTGGAAGATGCTTTGGGTGTGGAAAAGAAGGGCACAAATCCAGTAAGTGAAAAGGAAAAGGTTCAGTTAACACCATGGAAAAGGATAATGGTATTGCTACGACATCAACAATGATTAGATGTTTTAAATGTGGAATGTATGGGAATTATTCAAACCAATTCCCTAAGGGAAAATAACATGAAGAGAATCATCATTGTTATATGGGTAGTATTTATGTGGATGATGATGAGCAGACATCAAATGATATATGAGATGAAAGAAGTATTGAAGCTTGGTCAATGGTTAAAGAAGGTAATGGAATGATTTATGTTTATCATGAGTTATGTTTTGTAGTAAATGGTACTATGGAATAAAGAATCATTTAAGGATTGTTACACTATTTTTTTCCTAAATTATATGAATGTATATGTTGAATTCTACCAGTAACCATAAAAGGCTAATTCATATATTTTTGGAAATTAGTTGATATGAACATAATGAAGCGATATGGAGATAATGAGATGTTTTATAGTATTGTTGAGCTCATGGATGATATAATGACAATGCGATATCATGGTTTGAGTATATAGAAATTTTGGGATTTTGGTATGTGGAACGAGTTAACTTTTGACAACATTCATGTTTTCACTAAGGTTCTATGGATATTCATTTTTCAAGAGAATACATAATTAAGGTATTCACATGTTTGGAATGCGATCAACAAGATATATATTATGATATATGGGGGATAAATGATGGTATTAACTTGAGTATTATGTGACCTTTCTAGTAATCATTTTTTATACTATGATCTTGGACAGAAGTATTTTGGATAAGCCTAAAGATTGGAATGGATTATGTTGGATATAAGTCAGTATTGTTTAAGGCTAGAACTTTTTTTGATATTATTTATGGAATGTTATAATAATGTACTTTTAGAAAAAGGAAAACCTGCAGAACGAGTGACAACCCGTCACATCGGACAAGGCTGTGGGAATCAAACCCACAACCGAAGTGCGACAGCCCTTTATCACCTACCACTGGCCTACAGGAAGCCCCTGGTTAGTAGAAACTAGTTTTATTATATTAAGCGGTATGATTGATGATGTATAAGTCATTTTTTGGAACCATATAGGATTAATCTTACTTTAGATGGAATTATGTATATAACTTTTTCTAATCCTATGTTTGAGACAGATGGAATGACCTATCATTTTATCGCATGATCTGCTAACACATCGCGAAAGTCAAATTCAACTTCATTTCATTAAGATATGAAGTGGAAATTGTTCGATCCATGAGTAACATTGAGATTGTAGCAATATAAAGTAAGTATTTCATTCATTCTTCAACATTAGGGAAATGGTCTTGAAAACCAAATTTTTTTTCCTAGTGCTCTCATATCTGATGAATCAGATGGTACCTTAGATCATCATAGTTTTATGGCTTTGTGATTGTTAGATTTTTCATAACCCTATTCTCTACTACTCTCCATCAGAACTTGATGGTAAGATTTCTCTTCCATATCCATATTTTCACCTATGATCCACTATGTGGAAACCTATTGATAAGTAAATTTGGTTAACCGATATGTTTCATGCGTCACATTTTTAAAATATTATTTATTATTCCTTTTTACGATGTGGGGTTCTATGAAAGAAAGTTTCAAGTAGTAAACCATTTATAACCCCGACGAATTTCTAGGGTGAAATTCATTTTAATTAGGGTAGAATGTAACACCCCATGATTTTATGAGAATTATTATTTTTAATTTCTTGGATTTCTTTTGTTGTAAACTATACCATGATTATCTTGCACAATAGGCAACACCGTATTAGCTTGTAGTATACACAACACTATTCATGGATCGTGTTACACACAATTTCTAGTTTGTTTGATAGTAGTTATTCTACGCAACATTGAGTGTATATATATATATATATTCAATGTATAAATGAAATATGGTTGGATTTTTTTATACGCAACAACAAAAGAATCTTGCACTACACGCGACCCTGACTTGGCTTGCATTATACGCAATCACAACCTTCCATAATAGCGTGTGTTGTACGCAACACTGAGTTTCATAAAACATTGATATGTTTTTAAAATATTATATAAACTAGTCATTATTAATAGTAATACCCACTTTTTTAAATTTTATTTTTCAAAATGGACTTCATTTCTGGATTCGGAATATCAAAATTAACCTAGGGTGAATTTTTGGTATTTTTCTGAAAACTTTCAATTTTTGATGAATAGTGAAAACACTGGGTTACTATTCAAAAATAGACTTTTTTTAAATAATTATTAATTTTATTTAAATTTATGTTAGGTAAAAAGTGATACATAATACCTATATAATTTCAATGTAATTCATTGGAGTCATTTTATAATAATTTTAGATATATAAAAATTTTATTAAACTTTTCACCATCTTTTACCCACCCTCCTAGGAGAATATAAAAATTTACATAAAACATAATTTTACCACTTTTGTGAGTGGAATTTAGAAAATCTGAGAGACACGGTTAATATCAATGAGTAAACTGTGGTTCAATAAGATAAATATAATTTTTGGTGAATAATAACTTTTTACTTTTATTTACCACAGTTAAAAGTAAATAGGGTAATTAAGGGTAAAAATGACATTATTATTACCCTAACACTTGTTATAACTCTATTGGATAAGTATAATTCGACCAAAAACATTCTTAGGAATATAATATTATAATTTATGTCCACTTGGATTAGACTAGGACATTTATTATTATATTATTATAAAAAGAGTTAAAATAGTTAAAATAAATTTTTAATAACTAAAAAATTTTAATATAGGGTTATACCTAAGATAAACTCTACTATAAATATTCATTATAAAGCTAAAAATATTTCCGACCTAATGGAATTTTATTTATAATATTGAGACATTAAATAATTTAATTTATTAATGACATAATGATTATGCAGTATTTACCTATATAATGAAATATTAAAATAATTGATATTATAAACACCGAAAAAAATTTAATTTGAGACTTTTTATGAATTCAAATAATTTTATAGGTTAATATGACATTTTAGTATTGATTTAATTAATTTTTTTTAATTAATCATGCTGATATGATTTTCACAAAAATCAATTACCAAATAGTGTCAAAAATGACTTAAAATAGTTTTTAAAACAAATATTATATTATTAATTGTTATAATATTCTTAAAAATATAGGGTTCATCCAAATGTCTTATATAAGGTTATAAATATTAATAATTAAACACTTGGGGTTCGTTTAGCTTGTTATAGTATGTTTATTAACCATATAGTGTAAGAAAACAAGAAGACATAGTAAAAGCTAAATTATTTAACTTATAGTTAAATCAAAAAGAAAAGGTTAAAATAGTATCCTAAACTTCTCTAAATACTATTGGTTGAGAATATTTCAACCCATACCCACTTTAGCTTCGAAATAAATCAATTTGGAGCTATTATAAACCAAATATGACTTTATTATAAAATAATATTTTACGTTTTTCAAAAGGTTCCCCTCTCCTCCCTTATAAAAAGGGCACCCCTTCCCTCTTCTATTATCCACTTCCCTAGAAACATTCTGTAGGATTTTTTCATCTCAAAAGACCAACTCTACATCCTTAAAAGAATTCTGAAAGGAGGGGTGTTGAAGAAGAGGTAATCTCTTCTTCTGATTCTCTCATGTTTCTTTCTTCTTCTTATACTTATTATTCTTTAGTTGTTTCACTATAAATTAATAACATCAATATCACTAATATACTGATATATTATTATAAATATGAAAAAATCGTATTTCATCTTCTATCTATCCTATAGAAAACGAAATCACCGTGCGTGCGTACGTAAGGAATAATGTATTCACACCGTGGTGTAATCTGTTTTTGACCACTACCTTTCTTGGATGGGTATAATGGTGTAAATAAATAACTATATATGATTATTGTAAAGTGATATTTATTATGAAATATTATACATACTCTAAAATACAATTCCACGATCATGGGAATGATATCATCGCTCAGGCGTACGTACGGACTACCGTCTCCACGACACGATGAGATTCATTCTCCATGTTAACCACTCATGAATGATTATAAAGTATATATAATAAGTAATAATGAAATATATGAAAAAATAATGATACTGGATTTATGTATATATATATATATGTCATCTACTTAATTCCATTCAATTCAATAAGGAAATGAAAACAGTGTCCATGCGTACGTACGACCTACCGTCTCAATGAACGGTGTATTACATTCCATTTATCAATATATCATATATATATGTATATGATGAATATATATTCTATATAAATCATGTTTTACATTCATGAATTTAGTAAATCAGGATATAAGTAATAATATCAAGAACAACAAGTCGAAACACAAAACGATTTTACCCAAATCGCTGCTTTTACATTGTATTTACAAAAGAACGGGCAATATAAAGTCATAAGTAAAACATATATGATATCATAACAATGAATATGATTCTTTAATAACTCAATGAAATTATTTAAATCATTATACAGGAGGGTTGGATACATATGAAGCATATCAAACCTAAGGTAAGGGATAATTATTCCAATATCATTCTTATCTGAGATTGTTTATTCGTAAATAATTACTGGGGTTATGTTTATTATCCATGTCCATATGTTCTCAAAATTTTTTCATAAAGTGATTAATTTTCATCCATGTATGTTTAAATACATTTTTTCCCTTTTTTACTTCTACCACATCGTATGGAAGGATTCTTTCTTTTGATTACCATACGAGGTACTTTTCGACATTTCCGTTAAAAGTACGAGGAGAATGTTTTTTTAACTTATACGGCATGAATGGATTTTTACAGTTTTATAACGCCTTATTCTCCTGAAGCTTAATATACAATATTTCATAACTATTTTCAACAAAATACTTTTCTTTTAAAATTGCATGGCATTTTTGTGAAAAGAAAAAAAATTTGAAGAAGAAATGATATTTTCCTCAAGAATTATTTCAAGTGTTTTATCAAAACTATTTTCCATCTAAGATGACATTATTTCATATGTGCATGTTTCAAATATAATGTCTCTATTATTTATAGGGTTTCAATTTTCTTATGATGAAATGATATCCATTTGTTTTATATGGATTATGTTATGATGGGATGTTGTTTATGAAACCGATTTTATTCTTGGGGTTTTGATGAATGATTTATGTTTATTTTGTGGTACATATAAGAATGATTTCATTATGAGATTTTTGGGACCTATATCTCCCTTAAATTCATTGGGTAATGATTTATATCTCATGAGATAGATATGGATGGAATGGTATGTTAATCTGGTTCAGTGTTGAAGGACTGGAACGAGGAGCGAACTAAATTTACAAAGGGACTTTGTCCACTAATATGGTCTTGGCAGCAATGCCTTGGCTACTATGGAAATCATATCACGTGCTTAATGTTTTGACACAATTAAAAGTTTTATTTCCATGCTATTTTATCACGATTGATGTTCTATTATGATCTATTTCTTACGTACTTCCATATTTTAATTCATTTCTCAAGATTTCGATGTTGAAACATTATGTTCATGTTTTTATGTTCCAATGTATATGGTTTGTTTTATTTTCTCCATGCTTAACCATATTGAGCATTTGAGCTAACCATTTTTATGTTTTCTATTCCCCAGGATATAGAGAAAGGTTTTAGGTAAGAAAACAAAAAGTGTAAGATCTTTATGGGAGATGTTTATGATCTTTCACCATGATTAAAAGATTACATTCCGAGTTTCCAAAGACACGAAACTATTACGGTCCTTGTGTGTCTATTTTTGTTATGTATTAAGTATTCCACAAAAGTAATGTAATGTCCATGTACGTTAAGATTTGGGTCTCTACACTATGTGGTCATAATTTTAACATATAAATAATATTATTAATGTCATAATCAAGACTTTTATATTTTAATCATATTTTTTTAAATCAAAATAATAATTATGGTTATAAAAATTTAACAATGTTATATTCATTGGGGCGGTAGGCTATACGTACACATGAGTAACACTATCATTTCTCATTTATCATTATAGATATCAGATAATTATTATTTTATATTTATAGAATGATAATAATATTATTAACATAATAATAATCATTTAAATATACTTATATATACCATACAAGTGATGTGGTAAATAAAAACGATTTACATCATTTTGTGGAGGTGATAGTTCACACATATGCATGAACAACGTTATTATATTTATACGCATGGATGGTAAGAACATAGTTAAAATATTATTGTATTAAATTTTTAAATATTTCATTAATATAATATATGGATATTAATTCTATCATTATAACCAATCTTAATAGTCATTAATGGAAAATGAAATAAATCGGTTCGTGGAGGTGATAATTCACACATACGCACATATGATTAATTCATTTCCCATTTGATGGAGGTAGATATAGAATTAAGAGATGATATTAACATAAGAAAATATCATTATATTAAGGATACTTCAGATTTCATTTCATCTTTTATGAATAATATTAAATGTAATTGGAAGAAGAAATAAAATATAAACTGTTAAAAAAACGATACCTCTTATTCGGTTGAACAACATTGAAGAGAACCTTAAAACCTCTAAGAAGGGTATTGTGCTGAAACTAAGGCCTCAAGAATGTGGTAAGGGATTATGGAAAGAGGTTAGAATTTATATTGGTCAAACCAAAAGGCTTATTATGTGTGACTATTAGAGAATAGAGAGTACCTTTTTACAGGATAGGGTAAGGGAAACCTTGGAAATTCTTAAATTCTTAAATTATTATAAAATAATTTCATAATTAAAATGTACACAACATGAGATTTGTATAATTTTAGATTAATATAGTTCTAAATCATCTCATCCAATTATTTTTAGATATGTAATGATTTTATTGTAAACATTTTCTATTTGGGTTACCCTTAATTAATCTCTTTTAATTTTAATTGTTGTTATAACATTTTATTTATTAAAAGGATATTAATTTTACTTAAATGGGGTAAATTTAAAATTATTGGAAACAAAATGAAAATTTATAACATATAAAATTATTTTTATTATTTTAAATTATTTTTATCATTTTTAACTAATTTAACAAATTACTATATTGATAAAACATCAATTATGTCAATTTTTACGCTATTCATCTTATTGGATATAAATAAAATATAAATAGAGATATTACTTCAAAAAAAACCATTTTATAGTCTTATAACATGTCATATTTACCTATAAGAATCATGTATGACTTTAATTATGTTAAATAATAATTATTTTAATATTTATAATATCATTTATTTGATTCATTCATTAATAAATAAATCAGTACATCATCATTGTGTCAGAATTAAATTAAATTATTTAACGTAAAAAATTATAAATAAAATACCATGATGTAGGAAATATTTTTATATTTCTAATTACTATTTATAGTCGATGAAATCACTTATATAAACTAGTTTTAAAATAGTTTTAATAAGAATATATATGTTTATAACATATT
Organism: Viscum album; assembly: GCA_963277665.1. Classification (NCBI taxonomy): domain Eukaryota; kingdom Viridiplantae; phylum Streptophyta; class Magnoliopsida; order Santalales; family Viscaceae; genus Viscum; species Viscum album. Next base: position 70,888,279 of record OY728128.1, read on the forward strand.
TTCCTTTAAATTAAAAGCTATAATTGACATAATCACTCCCAAGTGGATTCCAAAGGCCAAATTTTAATCCTAAGGGTCCTATTGGTGGTAAATATATCATCCAATAGGATTAGGTTAAGTTTTAGGTTAGTTTTATATTATTTTAATTTTATTTTTACCCTTATTTACCTGATTTACCCTTTAACTACGGTAAATAAAAATAATTACTAAAGTCACTATTCATCATGTCCAAAAATATAAGGGAGATATTTAAATAATTTGGACCTTCAGATTACAAATTTGGAATCCATTTTTAAAATTTAAAATAAATAATTTGTAGTAATTAATTTGAAATTAATTCTCATTGTCAAAACGAACAAAACCTAATTTTTAAAAGTAAAAACCATCAAAAGACTATCATCTGTTTATATCAAATATCAAGATGAAATTTCCTCCAATGATCAATATTTAATTAAATGATAAAAATAATCAAATTAAATTTTAAAAAAATTAATAGGACTATGTAACTATATAAAAAAATTAAATGAAAAGGCTGTTTTGAATTAACATGCAGTATTTTTCACTATTCATTTTAAAAATCAATTTTACTAGAAATATACCATAATTAACTGAATGTAAATATATATGTCACAATTTTAAATAAGAAGTTTATTTTTTAAAATAGAACATATAAAACTGTCAAAAACAATATTTATAAATGGTTCGCCATCAAAAAGTGCTAAAATTGCTTTTTTTTGAAAAATATTTTTTTATGATTAAAATAGACTATGTTCTAATATATTATATATAAAACATATAATATGAGTTATAAACATCACATTGAGTTTATATTTAATTTATATAATCCAAAAGGGGCGATATGATTTTATAAACACAATTATTCTAATTTAAATATGTTTTCATAAAAAAAATCCTTTATATTCAATTGGTGTTTTATTCTATTTATAAAAAATTTAGAAACCAGTGAATAATTATATAAATATTAGTAAACCATATTTTCATAATTTAGTTAATAATGATCATTCCCACCATTCCAACGGCTATGTTATAACAATAACATTTAAATAATAATATTTAGTTTTTCATTTAATCTCGATGTAGTATATCATATTTTATATTAAGAATAGTGTTTCCTTCATAAAACTAGAGATGTTACATTTATAGTTGAGAAAACCAGAATTTTTAATGTTTACAGATTGGAATTGTATGGAAGAAAAAATGAAAAAAGTTTCAATACATACATCACGTGATGTTGGGACTCTTGAGGTTAGGGTTAGAGAAGTATACTATATTATTTTGAAAATCAGTCTTATTATTAGGATATTATAGAATAATAAACTATATGAGTTTAATAATATATTATTATTCATGAGAACAATTAAATTTATAATTTAAATTTTTCATCATAATGTTTATAAATATCATCTTAAGGTCGATAAACTATCACCTTAGTTTTTGTCCCTTACCATTACAATTTCAAACAAATCTCATAATTTTCGAATCAAAGTATATTTTATCGTTTTCATAAGACTAAAAAAATGAGGATCTAGATTTATCTAGAGGCATTAAAATCAATATGTAGTTGGTTTATTAAAATATAATAAATTAAATTTCTCACACATTATAGAGGAAATTGATTTATCAAATTATTCGACGATTAATTCTGTAAAGGGTATTCCACATGATGTTTTAAATACTTATATATAAAAAATAAGGATGGAATAAATAAGATAACAACCTAGTTATTGAAGGTGTCATTGTGGTGATGTTTGAGTATAGTTTTTTTATGGAATGATGGATAATATATTTGTTAAGTATTTGTGAAATTTAAAATTTATGTATCTTGAATTTATCATCCCAAAAAAATTGCATAATAATTTTGGTGCCCCAAAAATGAGTTTTGGAAGTGAATGAATAATATGATAATTTATTTACTTTAAACCTAAAAAAACAGTCACAAATATTTAGTGAATATGAAAATATAAAATGATAATTAATAGTTATTAAGAGAAATTATAAAGAGATGGTGTACATTGAAACATAATAAATATCAAATAAATCAAAGGGAGTGAGGAGAAGAAGGAAGAAATATGAGTTATTCTTACTCACAGTTTTGAATGAAATTGAAAAATAAAAGTAACTAACATTTATTGGAGCATTTGGTGAGAATAAATTAAAAACCATGATCTCAAATTCAATCATTGTACTTAATGGATCTCTTATTATAACAATAGTTTTCATCATAGTAATTGTGAAGTTTTAAATGAAATATCTACAGAATAATGTGTAACACATGTTTATTGATAAAGCATTCATAATATAACACATTGGTTTATATGTTTTGTTAGTATGGTCTTTTAATAATTTAGGTAATATAATAGATTAACCATCTCTTTCTGAGATAAAAACATTTTTAATCTCAAGGGTTCTATTATTTAGACTATTTTATTTTTCGGTAAAAATGTGAAAATTTATGTTTAACCAGGGAAAAGGTTGTTTATATAAAAATATTATATGTATTATAGATCAATTTTCCACTACCACCATTAGTGATTTCATAGATCCTGGTGGGGGAAATTTGGAGTATACTTTAATTATTAGTTTAAAATGTATACTGGGAAGTATTTAATTGTGTGTGTATAGGAGTATAATTTGATAGTATTTTCAATGTTAATATATATAATGTGATAATAGTAATCCTACATCAAATGATTTCTAGAATTAGAGGAAAAATAAATAGGAATAAAAATAATGAATCTTCAGTCATATAATATATATAAATATATATCCATTTATGTATAGAATTATATGAAAAAATTTAACAAATAAAAAATTACATGTTCTATAGAAACCTCAATAAAATTGTGTTTTGGAAAGGAATAACCATATAAAAAATAATTTTGAATATATTTTTATGAATGAATTTGAAAATACTATTATAATGTTTCAGTATGAATTGATGTGTACATTCCAAATACTGAATTACATAGTTTTAGTGAAAAATTTACTCTATAAAACTATGGAATATTAGGAAACATTCATTGATCCATGTCATGTAATTCAAAAGATAATTTTTGATAAAGAATAATTTTATAAATTCATGAAAATAAAAAAATGTATTTGATAAAGGTATACTTTATTTGTAATAATCAATGAATAATGTCAATAATTATTTATATAAATTTGTTAGAAAAATTGTGACATCATGACCTGAGATCCATTGAACGGTGACCCAATTCGGTTGGCCATATGCGCTCAATCCCACCTCCTAGTATGCCAAAGGGTACCGACTAACATCGAGGGTCTTGTATGTCAGTCTTGGGGAGACTATACCCTCTTTTTTTGAATAAGACACCAACTGAAGAAAATGACAATAATGAAGTGCGGAATCATATAAATAACTAGAAAAAATCTATGTCAAATGATTACCAAAATAAGAAAAATACAATACTCAATTGAAAGGTAAAACATGCAATGACACTGAAAATGCCAAGTGTCTATAATGAAACTGAATGTAAAGTCACAAAAACTCCTAAGAAAGTTCTGAAAAATGTCGGGTTCCATATCCCAGGCTCTAATCACAAACTACACTCTATTCTAGGGTATTTCCCTTATCCTATAAAGTAACAAAAAAGTCTACTTGAGTGATGATCAGGCAGCCCGAATAGGGTCTAAGTACAACTCATTAGACCACCACCAACAATGTCTGAAACATGTCCAGTAGAAATATAGTGCATGCAGTTATATGAAGCAATAAAATACAGTGCTTAATTAAACAGTAATTACATTATCAATTAATATTTAATCATCACAGTTGGCCCACTTTCATTTCGTGTTTCCTTTTTGAATAATCATTCATTGTTATCATTCATTTGGGGTTGAACATCATGTTAAGTACCCCAAATATCATTTGAATCATCGTTGATTATTATTATTCATTTGATGTAGGTTTTCATTCCTAGAACCCGAAATCTTATTATGTGTAAGTCACCATACCTATCACTCTATATCTCATTCAGTGAAGGTCTTCTTGCCCATCACCTGATAATCTCAGGCTTGGATAACTATTAGGGTGGAACACCATGTCCAAGTCCCAATTACTAATTGGTGTTGAACGCCATGTCTAGAAACACAAAAATCTCATCCATTTATCATTCATTAATTCATATGAATTTTCCACATCATTCCATTACTAATCCAATGATTAGTTAAACATTTAAAAGGACATTTTTTAACTCAAAAATTAACAAATAACATAAGCCATTAATTAAATTATCAATTAATTATTCAACCAAAACAATTCCTTTTTCATAACTAATTCTTCACAATTAATTATCCATATCAAATATCAAATTTTCATAATTAATTCTCACAATTAATTATCTTTGATCAAAATCATGTCACATAATTAATTCTCACAGTTAATTATCTTTCTTAGTCAAACATCATTTCATAATTAATTCTCCCCAATTAATTATCTTAACACAAACAATTCAATACCTCTATTTCAATATCTCAACCCATAAAAAATATCCCAAATATCTATTTCGGAAACCCCCCTCCATTTTTTCCATCATTCAATTATCAATTAATCACCAAGGAAACAAAAATAAAATACTCATTTCTAATCAATCCACATTATGAAATGAATCATCAAGGTATGCTAGGAAATCGTAAAATCACATTCACATATCTAAACCACGACTATGGGAGTTTGATTTAGACAACCTGACCCGGTTTATTTGTGCAAGATAGTCCCAACAAAAATCCACAAAATCCATGTGGCACAACGTCATCGATAATGATTCAGATCTAAATCCCCAATCCAAGTTAAGATTAGAGGCATCCGAATCTTTCAAATATAGATCTAGATCCACAATCCTAGATCTAGATATCAACCCATAGGATTAGATCCATGGAAATAGTGGAGATATTCCATGAAAAGGTCAATGAAAGATAAAGGATAGAACATGAGAAGAATTGGTAACAAATCTACATACCAGAATAAGATCAATTCATCGATCCAGGATTTTGATTTCAATGAACAATGTTCAAATTTCATTGGAATCCCTCTAGAATTTTTTGAGATCACCCTGAAATTGTCAATCTCGATCCTAGGTTGAAATAGAGAGGTTTTAGGGGTTTATGTGGTATTAAAACCAATTTTTGGATTGAAATGCTATACGCAAAATGTTTCACCTGAGAGGGTGCGAACTTAGGGAAAAACGTGCGCCAACCATGTGTTATTCCACAGCCCACACAACACAATGGCACATGGTTAAGAAAACTGTGTGCCAACCATGCCGATTTCCACTTTTCGCAATGTTATCTTGCATACAGTTAGGACAAACCATGTGCAAACTATGCACAATCCCCCATCTTCCCATTATCCTTAAAAACTTCACCGAAACACACCTCGGGTCATACCCTAACCCAAAGTTACTTAATAAAAATAAAAGTTACTAGAAAACAAACCTGAGATTTCTCCCGAAATGGCTGAGATCTTACAATCTCCCCACATTATAACAGCTCATCCTTTAGATGCACTCACAAAATTCTCTAAGATTCCGACCCAAAATATTGTACCATTGATACCTCATGTATTCTTATAATTCCCATGTTTCCTCCTGAACACTTCCAGGTTTCTACAACACATGAACTAACTACACAGTCTTTACCCATAACACTTTCTCACTAAGACACAACACATGTATCAAATTATCCTCAAAAGATTCATCTATCTTGTGGTCAACCACATCCACATCAATCACATGTGAAGGGTTGGGATGATACCACCTTAGTTGTAAAAATGGAAAAAATCATGCATTGCACTAAATTTTTATGGAAGTTCTAATAGGTATGCCACTGGCCCAATTTTCTCCAGCACCTCAAACTGTCCTCCAATCCTACGTGCCAACTTGCCCTATCTCTATATCCTGTGGTGACCCAATCTATGAGACACCTGAAGTAATACATGATCAACCAATGTAAACTATAGAGACCATCTCTGTTTATCAACATACGAATTAAGCATACTCTGAGCCATAGCAATACATATTCGAATCAACTTCACCTGCTCCGATGTTTCCTGAATGAGACATGGTCCTAGCAGCTCTGACACACCATCCTATAACCAACATAGTGGTGATTTACAAGGTCTACCATAAAGTGTATCATATTGTGCCATCTATATTGTTTCTTGATAACTATTGTTATAAGTGAACTACACTTAATCCACGTGCTTCTCCCAATATCCACCAATGTGAAGCACACATGATCATTGCATATCCTCTAACACCTGTATGGTACACTTTGACTGCCCATATATCTGTGGGTGGAAGGCCATACTTAGCAGAACCTATGTACCTAGAACCTTCTGTAATCACTTCTTGAAGAATGAAGTAAATCATAAATTGTGATTGAAAACTATAGTTTTTGGAACCCCGTGAAATCAAACTATCTCTCTCACGTACCGTTATCCCAAATGATCTGCTTTAAAGGTTTCTCTAATAGGAAAGAAATGTGATACCATTTTTAGTTGATTCCCAATGAACTAAATATCATCATTCTTTCTAAGAATATTTGGAATTTTTAACACAAAATCCATAGTCCCATTATCACACTTCCATTCTGGAATGGTAAATGGCTGCAATAGGCCTCCAGGTCATTTATTCTCTGCCTTCACTTGCTGATAGGTGAAAAATCTTGTTACGAACCCTGATAAATCTTTTTTTATTCCTGGCCACCAAAACATTTTTCAGGGGTCGCGATACATTTTTTTCACCATAGTATGTACTTCCCACCATCAAGAATGAAATTATCACATGTGTTCCTCTCACATAATTTTATGAACCACAACCTGATTTTTCACATAGATGATCTCATCCTCATCTATTATCCAGTATTAAGGTGGATCCCCACCTTTCTGGCTTTCCCTTAAGGATAAACACTCTGAATACTCATACTTCTTATCCCTGATCTGCCTCAAGAGTGTAGAATCCACTACTACAAAAACAAGCTCTATCTTATGATGACTCTCTGGAACAACCACAAGAATTTCTTATAGAAAATCCATTATCATCCACTTTGCACTCGACTCGTATACCAATTGAGTCTTAGTTTTCCTGCTCAAGGCAACAACCTCACTATTTCCCTTTCCAGGTTTATATGAAAGTTCAAAATTAAAGGAATGCATATACTCTACCCATATTTACTGTCATATATTTAAGTCGTGCTGTGAAAAGATATACTTCAGGATTTTGTGATCCGTAAAAACTATAAACTTTTCACCCAAAAAATAGTTTCACCAACTCTTAGTAGCATAATCCAATACATCCAAATCATGGTCATGTGTAGGGTAATTTCATTCATGTGGCCCAACTCCTGACACCTTTAGGCAACGAATCGATCCCCTTCAATCAAAAAATCCATGAGTACAATCATAGGAGCATGACAATACACCACGTACACCTCACTCGATTCAGGTAATATAAATATTGGTGTTGATGTAAAGCACTTCTTCAACTCATGGAAATCATTTTCGCATGCTTATGTCCAATAAAACATTAGCCCTTTCTTTATCAAAATTATAAGAAGTGCTTCAAAATGGGAAAAGTCTTGGATGAACCTCCTATAATAACCAGTTAACCCCAAAAATATTTGGATATCCAAAAAATTATTGGGATACTCCCAGGAAATCACTGTCTTCACTTTTTCTAGGTCTACTTCCACACCTTCATTCAAGATGATATGGCCCAGAAAGCATAACATATTAATCCAAAACTAAAAATTAGATATCTTATTGTATAGGAAATTATCATTGTGTATACCTAGGATGATATCAAGATGTTGGGAATGTTCTTCATGAGTCTTTGAGTAAACCAAGATTTCATCCATGAAGAGAACAAAAAACTGATCTATTTACAGATGAAATATCCTATTTATCAAGGATATAAATATTTCTAGAGCATTTCTCAACCAAAACGACATTACAACAAACTCAGAAAGGCCACACATAAACCTAAACGAAATTATTGGTATATTAGAGGTCTGAAATATCACCTAATGATAACATGATCTCAGATCAATCATTGAGATCATAGAATATCCCCTCAGTTGGTCAAATATATCCTCGATATGAAAAGGAGGATGTCGATTCTTTACAGTAATTTTATTCAAATTTTTATAATCGACACACAAACATAAACTCCTATCAGCCTTCTTTGTAAAAAAAGGTGATCCCTAAGGTGACGTACTTGGACGGATAAACCATTTATTCTCCAACTCCTCCAATGGCATTTTGATTTCATGAAGCTCAGTTGAAACTATTCTGTAAGGTGTAATAGAAATTGAATCAGACCTCAAGGAATAACTCAATAGATAATTCCACATCACTCTCAAGTGGTAGCCCTAAAATTTATGCCAAAAAATCTTCTTGAAACAATTATACTACTGGTGGAAGGACATCTTTCCCACCACTCCCATCTTCCAGAAAAACACTAGAAACATGGGTAGTGAGCTCTCCTAGTTTCTGAGTAATTGTCCCAGCTCAGCATGAATGGATATCCCAATCTTCATGATGAACATACTGGTCACCCTTCGGAGATACAATGGTCACTCTCCTTCAGTTACAATCTATGTGGGCTTGGTATGCGACTAGAAATTCCATTTTCATAATCAGGTAAAATCACAATATATAAAGGACATAGATATCCCAATTAAAAATATACTCTCTGATCTCTAGAAGACATCCCTTGCTTATATAGATATCCCTAGACTATGATCGAAACAGTGTATTGATTTTAATCACCCTACTTACAGACTCCACCTCCAGGATCAAGCCATTAACAATATTTGTAGATATAAAGGAATAAGAGGAACCAGTATCAAAAAATGAACTAGATAAATTAGAAAAAAATAGAATAGTATCTCTCACTATTGATGGAATAACCTCTCTCTCCACAAGTGTAGGTTGCACTACATGTAACAGTCCTTCCCCTATACCCTGTGGCATCGTATGACTCCCCTAAGTAGCACCACTCAGTTGATATGGGTGCTCATACCCTGAAGCACCATGTCCACAGCCTCTACCACCTCTTCTAGTAGAACTCCAGCAGCTAGACCTATATGGTGTAAAATATCCCCTCCCCACACTCTGACTCTGAGTAGATGCACCCTCAGCACCGGCCTGCCACTTCTTCCTACAGAACTTATGTAGCTTCAACATCTTTCTATAAAACTGGAACTCCACTAGTGGACAAGGATAATGTATATTATAGTTTCCCTTCCCACCGCCCTTATGGAAAAGTACATGAGTAAGATCTTGTGAAACGGTTCCTTCAGACAGTCCACCTTGATTTCCACTATCCTGATTATGATTCTCGTAACGATACTTCCTACTTCTTAAAGACACACTCCCTAATAATCAAACAACAGCTACATATCCAATACTAGAAGCATCCTTTAGGATCCCCTTTGAAATGAGAATCTTAATAAGCACTTCTAAGAATTTCATCAGCCTAAAGATATTAACCTAGGACTTAATTTCACACCTATGTCCATCCTGAAACTGTTTTGACGAAGAAACCTCATCTTCTGACAATGTTGGAGAAAAACTCTATAAAACTATGAATCATTCAACATAATCCATTATGAACATGATTCCTTTGGCCAGATTCAGAAACTCTGATGATTTATCTTATCTCAATGTATTTGGAATAAGTTTTCCAAGAAATTATCTAGAATGTACATTGATAACATATTATTATTCAATCTAGATCGTACCTAAATTTCCCAAAATGCTCTTCGATGAACCTCAAATCATATACACAGCCAAATTGAACCTCATCTCAACTGAATTCTGCAAATGGTCATGTATCATCTCTATAGATTCAATCTAGAATCCAGCACCCTCAAGTCCCCCCTCTATAGAAAAAGTAGGTTGTTTTTGTAGTTGAAACTCCGTTGTCAATTATTACATGATTTTCTAAACCCTGCCTATGTATCTCTCCATGAATTGCATAAAACAATTAATGTTATCTCAGAACAATTCCCTTTCCTCCATAGCTTGCATCAACAGTGCCTCATGTTCACTGTTTGGAAGATCATTCTGGGCCATACCCCTTGGTATCTCCCCCAACAAGCCTCATAGAGGCCTAACTCTACAATCTAGTCACATTTATTAGGTCCCAAAATGCAACGTTATAACATTTATGTAAGAGGATAAACTAACATAAAAAGTTTCAACATGTCTTTCCCCTTTTTTATCACCACACGATAAACACTGAGGCCTTATCACTGCCCTTAAAAATCCTACTCCTAGGTTCTAGTTTACAGGGGTACATTTATTCTTATTAATTAATCCAACTATTAATTAATAACATTATCTCAAATCAATTAATTCAATAATTAATTTATTAATCATACTCATTTCATCAATCAAGGTTATCATTTGACACCCATTTATTCTAATTTTGCAAAATTATTTTAGTCTGATGACAAGGAAAAACAGTTCAATGTCAACAAAATACTTCATACCTAGTTTCCAATGAGTTCCTAGTGTGATTCATGTCACAGAAACCTGGAGTGCCTAGAATAATGCATGTAGAATCAACTATTGTGCCTCTTTAGTCCAAGAATCAAAATTCAACAATTTTCAAAACAAATATCACATCACCCCATAAGTACATCACCCAAGGTGAAATTATATCCCAATGTAACAACAAACAACAATCACAACAATCCCATCCTAAGTACACATATTTTCCCCCACAATTGGGTTTGCAACTCCCATGCATGAGCTCATTACCAAGCCTCAACCCTTCCTAGACTCCTGTCCACCTTTCCCAAAATAGTAAGACAAAAGAAGAAGAAAGAAAATAAAACTCCACTAATACCACTTTGTGACATCCTAACCTAAGATCCATTGAACGGTGCCCTGAGCCGGTTGTCCACATGCCCTCAAGCGCGCCTCCCCATATTCAAGAGGGTACCGACTATTAGCGAGGGTCTCATATGTTTGTTTTTGGGAGACTATACCCTATTTTATCAAAATAAGACACCAACAAAAGAAAATAAAAATAACCAAATGTTGAATCGTATAAATATCCAATCCAATCCATATGATAAAAAAATTATGATAATACAATACTCAACTGAAAATTAAAACATTCTATGACAATGAAAATTTCAAGCGTCTACAATGTAACTAAAAGTAAAGACACAATGACTCTGAACTAGGTCCTGAACCGCGACTGGTTACTTCTCCCATGCTCCAGTCCAAAACTGCATCATATCTCAGGGCCTTTCTCTTATCTTCTCCTACAACAAAAAAGTCTACCTGGGTTCCAATAAGGTGGCCTAAATAGGGTGTGGTTACAACTCAGTTGGCCACCACCAGCGATGTCTAAAACATGTCCAATTGAAAGATAGTGTTTCTAGTTATATGAAGTAATAAAATAAAATGCATAATTAAATAGTTATTACATTATCATTTCATCATTAATCATCCTAGTAGGCCCATTTTCAATTCATGTTTCTAATTTGAATGATCATTTATTATTATCATTAATTTAGGGTTGAATGTTATGTCAAGAACCCCAAATCTCATTTGACTCATCATTCGTTATTATTATTTATTTGGTGCAGATCATTATGCCTAGCACCCCAAATCTCATTACGTGTAAGTCACCATTCCTATCAATATATATCTCATTCAGTGTAGGTCATCATTCCTTGAACCCCATAATCTCATACTTGGATAACTGTTGCCGAAGAATGCCATTTCCAAATTCTAACATCTAATTGGTCTAGAACACCACGTCTAGAATGACAAAAATCTCACCAATTTAATCATTCATTAATTTACATCAATTTTCCATATTATTAAATTACTAATCCAATGATTTGTTAAACATTTCAAAGGCCATTAGTTAACTCACCTATTAACTAACCACATAACCCATTAATTCATTCATCAATTAATTAATAAATCTACATTTTTCTCATTCTATAATTAACTGTTCAAAATTAATTATCCATATCAAATCTCAACTTGTCATAATTAATTCTCACAATTAATTATCTTTGATAAACATAATTACACATAATTAATTATAACAATTAGTTATCGTTCATATCTAAGCATAATTTCATATTTAATTCACCCAACCAACTATCATAACAAAATCAATTCAATATCTCAATTACAGTATTTAAAACCATAAAAATTCTATAAAATATATATTTTGGAACCCCCCTTAATTTTTTATGTGATTCAGTTATCAATTAATCACCGAGGTAACACAAATAAAATCCTTATTCCTAATCAATCCAATTTAGGAAATCAATAATCATGGGAAGATAGAAAATCATAAAATCACATTCACATATAAAAACCATGACTATGGATGTTATATTTAGACCACTAAACTCAGTTTATTGATTGAAGTTAGTCCCAATGGAAATCCCCAAAATCCAAGTGGCACAACTTCATCGATCAAGCTTCGAATCTAAATCCCTAAACCAAAATTAAAATGCATGCATCAAGATCTTGGAAATCATGAGATAGATCCACAATACTAGATCTAAATCTCAACCCATAGGTTTATATCCATGGAAACATTGGAGATATTCTATGAAAATATCAAGTAAAGATAAAGGGAAGAATGGGAGAACCATCGAGAAAAAATATATATAACAGAATAAGAATAGATCTTTGATCTGTGATTTTGATCTCGATGAACGACATTCATATTGCCTTGGAATCCCTATAAAAGGCTCTAAGATCACCTAGAAATTTTCAACCCTTATCCTAGGTTGAAATAGAGAGGTTTCAGGGGTTTGTGTGGTTTTAAAACCAATTTTTGGATAAACTGCTTCGTGTGCACGATTTCACCAAAGAGGCGACATGGTTAGTACAAACAATGTACTAACCACGCTAAATTACACTATCCACACAGTTTCCCAAATGGTGCGCAAAACATGCACTCCCCATTTCTTACTAAGATCCTTAAAAACATCATCCAAACACACCAGAGGTCATACCCCAACCCAATGGTATTTAATTACAACAAAATGTACCTAAAAACACCTAAGATTACCCCAGAAAAGGATTTGATCTTATAATAATAGAATATAATAGTGATGTAATGGTTTTTGGAGAATGATCTTATACAGATTTATAGATTTTATTAGTGTAAAAAAGATTACGAGGAAGAAGATGTGGATATGGATTAAGAATATTACAAAACCAATATATTCATAATGATTCTAAAAATGAATCATTTGAAGAGAATAATATTTATTTAAGTAAACCATTGACATCAATAAGGTGATAAATAATAGTTACTGATTAAATAAATATTATTAGAGGAAAATCTACACCAACAAAATTCGTGGTTATGAGAACAATAAATCATGACACTCTACTAACTGTGGTAAAACTAAATTTATTTTAAGTACCATCCAAATATGGGTGATTGTTAAAATCAATTAATAATAAAAAATAGAAAATTTGTAGGAATGAAACATAAGATATTTTTGACCTATAAAGAAACATAATGTATTTGTAGAAAAATATTTTTTAATAATAGGATTGACATACAACAAAGAGTAGTTGATAATTAATAAATGAGAGCGTGTATGGGATATAAATTGCTGAAGGGAGTCAATGTGGAAAGAAAAATTCCCAAATGAATACAATAGATTATTATAATCATCACGAGAGTGTTTCTTTTGAAGAATCTCCTACTGTTGAAATATTAAAAACAATGTGTTAATAAAATTTAGGTTGGATGGTTGGGAAAAAATTTCCACTCTAATAGTAGGTGTAATGAGTCATGGGAAGGTTGCAAACAATTATGGATTGGTCTTAACATCATATAGATTAATTATTAGAAGTTTAAAATATCATTCATTAACCGAGACAACTTCTTTCCTTGGTACGTTTTAATTAATATGATCTCATATATATACTATCAATGAACATATATTAGTAATTAAGAGGATAATTATGTATTTTAATGTGATATGTAAATATATTTTTTTTATCTTGGATTGGGATGATCTTTATTTATTATATTATTTACATACTGAAAAGGATTATGACACAATGGATAAAAAAATCCACAAGTGTTGAGGCTTTGATCATTTGAATAAATTATATTTGATGGTTATTATAAAGCCATAACATTAAACATTATATAATCTTGAAGGAATTAATAATTCACATTGAGGATATTTTAAGGTTTAGAGTATTATAGAATTAGGTCATAAATTTTACATAACAACTTGAATATTACATGTAGACACTTCTACTCAATATCCATTTTTTCATAAAATAAAAACTCTTTCAAAAAATAAAAATATTTTGTTACATGTTTTAGACAAGAAAACATTTCATTGATCCCATCCCTGACCCTATTCCACATTAAGTCCAATGAAAAACATTTAAAAAACAAGGTATGATCATAAAAAGCGCAGTAAGGGATACACGAAGAAGGGAAACAATTATTTTTTCAAAACAACACGTATACCATGAATACTTTACCATAAGTAATACCATTCACCCATAAGAAGTAGTAAATACACCTTAATGACTAAAAGATCATTTATTACCCTTTTGTAACCAAAATATTACCATAAAACCCATAGAAATCACACATAACATATAAAAGGTAATCTTGGGACATAATCATATTTAATTGAATAATCAAACAGTCGACATCCACAAATCATTCTTAAAAATGGAAAAGTGATACAGCTGACTTTAATACACAATGATTTGTAGGTTATAATGTAACCACTCATCCATGGTTTATCACAGAACCACCTATAATTTTATTCACGTAACCACCCCTCAAATGTCCAAGTATAATTGTATAATCATAACACATAAAATATTGCAAATATCATCATATTAATAAAAACATTTCATTCGAAATCACAAGAAATAATTTCACAATATTGAGATAAAAAATCCATTACAAAAAACATTTTCAATATGAAGACACCCAAAAAGGTAAAAAGATATTTCTTTTTCCTTTTAAAAACATTAAGGCTTATAGAGGAAGCCAAATAAAAATTATGATGGCATAGATTTCATTGTCATTGTATATGTGAAAAAAAATCGTTTTGTTATTTAGTAAAATTATTCAGAGAAAAAAGATTCCATTTTAATAAAAAAAAGTCAAAGGGGTTTGTTATACACTGTGTAAAAGAATGTCGTGTATAAATCAATTTATGCCTCAAAGAAATAAGATTAAGAAAAGTATCTTACCTCATGTCTAACATGACTCGATTGTTCATTAATATCCTGAATATTAAATATAAGTTAATTTGTAATTTATTCAGAACCTTCTTCACGTTTATTATTTCATTTATATAACTTATTACTTTGTTATGACAATTAGATAATTATTTTATTTCATATCAGACATTTTTTCGATGTTTTGAACTTGTGTCAAAAATGAACTTGTTATAATTATAAATAGACCATTTGGTCAAAAGTCCATTATATCAATAATTATATTCATTATTTTGATATAATATATGTCATATATATAAATTATATATGTACTTAGAATATTCCACATCATTTGGATATAATAAATGAAATGCACTGTTCATGGAGACGGTAATCCATACTTACGGATGGACACCACATTCATTTCCTTTTTATATTTAAATGAATGAAAACTAAATAATAAATAGGTATATTATAATTACACTATAATATCTATGTTATATATTTTATAGATATTCATTAATTATATCCTTTATACATTCCACGTATAGCAAGAACGTGTCATATCACTTTGAAGGGGCGGTAGTCGGCACTTCCTAAAATGAAATTATCTTATTTATTCAACTTGAAAATCATAAAGGTATGTTATAAATGAGAATTACAGAAGAAATAGGATATAATAAATATAATAAATATCAAATATAATTGACTTTCCATCATAAGGGCCACCATTAGAGGTGGTGGGAGAATATTGAACAATCCTCGTTTCGTTAGGCAGTAGTTTGCCATCCATAGAAACAATATGTTATATGACCATTAGACAGAGGTGTGTATAATTGTAGTTAGAATACTTATAATAAAAACAACCTCATATAATTAGGATACATGTTTTATATGTACAGAAACAATAAGAAGAGTATTGGTAGTGGAGAAGGAAAAATAATGGAAAGGAACATGAGAGAAGACATTACCTCAAATCAGGTATCTTCTTTTGATTTGAACCCAAGGGATTTCTTGAATTGCCTTATGCATGGGGGAAGGATTATATGAGGAATAGAGGAATTTTTGGAGAATATTGGAGCATTTATTTTACAAGACAATAGGCATGAGATGTTTTATTAAGGGTTTGAGGTGGTGTCCTTTTATAAGAGGGTGGTGGGGCATTTTAGAAAATTGTGAAATTATTATTTTATTATTAATTGATTATAGAATTTTAATAACAAAAAAGTGATATATTTTTAAGATAATATGAGGATGGGTTGAAATCCTCTCAGAAAATGTTTTTTTAGAAGTTTAGTTCATAAAATTAACCTTATCTTTTAACTTTAACCCTTAGTTAACTAATTTAGCTTTTATCATCTCTTCTTGTATATTCATACTATATGGTTATTATAGATCTTAGAGATGGAGTCACATGGAGGAGAGGTGGGGGGGAACCCAAGCTCTGACCATTCTGATCCGGTCATGAAGAAGGATGTTGATTCCTTTCCTGGTAATGATTCGTCGATTGGTAAGAAATTCCATTGTGTTAGCCATTAGGAGATGTTTCGATGTGAGCCTGCAAAGAAATCCTTGGCGGCATCCGCTTCTGAAGCACCGGGCCTGAGGAAGATTGCAGATGTTCTGAAATCGGCTGGTAAGTTCCCAGAATATAACTTTCCTTCACATATGAGAATCATCAAAAAGGGTCATGTTTCCAATATCGCTGCTGATCAAATGGTTGTCGAGGAACACATCAACCTTTGTCAATTCTCAATCATCGCTCGAGTTCTTCTTTCGATGGGAGGATCTCATTGGAATTTCAATGATCTCGCTCAAATAATCTCATAGATTTGGGGGTGTGATGATTGGAGGATGATTTCTATGGTCTGTGGCTACTACCATATTCTTTTCACATCTGAGAAATCAAAACGAAGAGCATGGAGATTTTGGACTGTTTCATTGAAGCCGGGTGTTCTTCAAATTCAAGGGTGTGATAGAAATTTCAACAATTAGAATGTTAATGATACTCACACATAGATTTGGATTATCATTAATAAGTTAAATTGGATTTATTGGAATCATAGGATTATATGGGATATTGCCTCATCGATTGGAAATCCAATTTAGATGGATAAGCACACTGAAGATCCTATGTTTGGTCATTTTGTGAGGGTGCTGGTGGAAGTGGAAACGGATTAGATGCTGGTTGAGGAGGTTGTTTTGACAACTAGGGAAGAATGTTTTAATCTAGAGATTCAATATGAGAGGAGACCGAAGATCTGTATCACTTTCCACTTCTTTGGTCACATGGATTTTGAATGCAATAGGAGCAAGGTCGGTGGTCTGTGAAAATGGAAGGGTCACTCTAGTGATTTCTATAGGAAGGGAAAGGAATAGGTTCAATCATATAATCCTTTTTCTGGGACAATTAACCCCATTTCTAGGATGAATAATCCCATTTTTGAGAAAGTATCTGGGGAGGCTTCTATTCCCAGTTCAAAACCTGTTCCTAAGGGCCCGGTGCAGGAAGATATCACTCTTGTTGGGGAGCGTTCTGTATAGGATTCTATGAGTCTAAATGCTTCAGTCAATGAAATTATTGATCATGTTGCAGTGCATGTTCAACCTGTGATCTCTCATCTAGTTCATCCAATGATCTCTCATTCAGTTCAACCTATAGTGTCTCATCCAGTTCATTTTGGTGTCTCTCAAGATATTACAGTAGTTAATGGTTTTGAGTCTTCTCAGGTCTCCTCGCAGGTGCAGACTGCATGTATTGTGCCTCCTATTGAGCATTATTTGTAGGTATCATTGTAGGGGAAGACTACATGTATTTATTCTATTGATCATGCATTGCAGGTCTCCATGTATGGGTAGACTGCGTGTATTGAGCATCCTTTTGAGACTGCATTGCAGGAGGCAATATCGGTTGTGGTCGAACCTGTTGCATCATCTAAAGTAGCTATGTAGATAAGTCTGGGTATGGAGTCTGGTGATTTAATTGCACAGCAATAGGATGTGGTTTTGCCTATGGAATCTATTATACAAGAATAGGTACAAGTTTTGTCTGAATCTGGTGGGAAGGACTTGGTTCGTCAGTCTATTGAGAAAAATGAGTGTTGTGATAAAAATGTAGTTGGGATCTTCTCTTAGGTCCCATTGTCTATGGTTTAGAGGAATAATATGGTTCATACTAGTTATGTTCTAGTTATGTAAAGACCCTGAAACTCCATGGAATTTTTTTTCTTAAATACATCGGAATTTTACGAGTACGTGAAAATTTACGACGCTTGATTCCGTGGCCCAGTGTGCCCGGAATCAATTCCTGATGTTTTGTTCTTGTATGTTCAGTAAACGTACAAGTGGGTTTTTATAAAATTTCAACAGATGCTCGGAATTGAAATCTGAGGGCACCGTTGAACTCGCAACACAATTATTTGTTTAAGAAGTCTTTCACTTCGACGACAAAGAGTTTAGAATAGAAGTTAATTTTTGGGTTTTCTTGAAAAAAATAATAATATAAAGTGTAGCTACACTTTGTTTTATTTGAGATTCCATTTGGTGTGTGGTGGTTAAAACCTCCTCATGGAGGTTGGAGGTGGGGACACCCCACCTTAACCTCCCATGAGAGGTTGTGGTTGTTGGTCCCACCCGACCTCAACCTCCCATGAGAGGATTAATGTAGTGGGGACTACACGGGGCTTAACCCCTATTAATGGGCAGAGAGGAAAACCTTTCAACATTGCCTCATTAATGACCACCCCCAACCATAATAGATTCAACTCCCCTAACTTTTTATCTGTGCCAACTCCCGTGAATTAATTAGTTGGAGCCTCATAAATTAATTCTCCAATTTGAATTGTTGTGCCAACAAAATAATAGGCTAACTCTTTCTTCCATTATTTTCATTTGGCATTTGGGTGGATGCTGGGAAGGAGGATGATTGAGAGAAGAGAGAATCCTCCCAGCGAAGAACGAAGAATGCGTTCTTCCATTGAAGAACACTGGTGACGATCCTTCTTTGACTTTTTCCCAAGACACCTTCCAACATGGAGCCACTTCCACAACCATCATGCGACCTTGGATGTGGAAGTGTGCGGCAGACGCAACAAAAGACGACTACGTATTCTTCCCACGACATCACCATTGATGCCCAATAATCCATGTTGGGGTTATTACATTTTTATGCTTTTCTTTTCTTCTTATCGTTATCAAATGAAAGGAATCAATGAAAAGTGATGTAATTAATTTTTTTTCATCTTATTTTCTTGATGAACCAACTGATACCACCTTAAATGCGGAGTATGAGGACCAACCTATCATGGCCAGATATCCTCCAACAATATTCCTTCTTGTGGTGTTCTTCGAAGTGGCAACGAGGCGACAATGAAAAAGGTCGCGCTACATGCGGCCTCTGCGAACTGCAACGCCCCCACAGCCCACCTGTGTTCCTGGATGAACATCGCCGGCCGGAGCCACGCCGAACCGGCCTGCCCGGCCGCCACTGGCCGCTAGCCCGCCTGCCCGCGCCCCACATGGCATGCATGTGGCTTGACCACACCCCGCGCCGCCTGCCCGCGGATTACCCGGCACCCTGCAGGCCTGCCCGCGCCCCGTGCCACCTGCCTGCGGCCTGCCCGGCGCCCCGCTGGCCTTCCTGGTGCCCCTCCGTCCTGCCCGACGCCCCGCCGGCCTGCCCTGGCCGCCACCCGGCCTGCTCGGCTACCAGCCAGCCTACCCGATGCCCTCTCGGTCGCTTTCCAACTTACTCGGCACCCTGCCCGGTGCTCCACCGGCCTACCTAAGCCTCCACCCGGCCTGCCTGGCCGCCTACTGGCCTACCCAGCCGCCTGCTAGCCCCCCCAGAGCCTTTCTCGTCCACAACCCGACGTGCCTAAACCGTGCCCCCGATTTCTGGGCCATGTCGCCCAAGCCGTGCCCCTCGCTGCATTGGCAGAACCGTCCCCAGCCTTCGGGCCGAGCCACCAACGCGACGAACTCCGGGTCGAACCGCCCCCATAGTCCGCTCGGTCAAGCCCAGCGGACCAGGCCAAACGTAGCAGGCTAACCGGGTCGACCCAGACTGTGTCTTCCCAGTCTAGTTTGGGTCGAGTCGATCCGACTGGGTCAGACCTGGTCAATTCCCATTACCAACCCCTTTATTTTCTTTGGCCATATCTTTGGAACTGGACGATCGTTTGATGAAACGTCAGGGGCACTGGTATTCTTGGAGCAAGACGGTCCCTTTGAGTATACCATGTTGGAGCTGGGGGTATTGTTGAGATATGGCCAGGATGGATCGTACACGAATCCAACCAGGCCCCTAGGACTAAAACGATTATAACTCACAGACTGTGTGTCTGATTGACGCCCCGTTAGTTGTGTTGAGACCCCTATGACAAGGCAGAACTTTGAGAAACTTCTATGTGGTAATTCGTGAATGTTGGAGTATCGACCTATAGATCATGCATCATACCCTCCTGGAGACGATCGAGTGGAGTACGGAGACCTAGTAGCTGGCTGAGACCTGACGACTACATGACAGAATCGACTTACAGCGATTCGACTAGCCCAGTGGGGAGCGCCTGGTAGTTGATGGTAGACCCACAGTGGGGGAGCGCCTCGTAGTTGGCGGAAGACTCACAATACATGATAGGAGGAGTACCTCTATAGGATATTAGGGGGAGCGCCTGGTATTTAGCTGCAGACCGGCAGTGGGGAGTGCCTCTGTGTGAGCGCGGAAGACCCACAATACTCAATAGGAGGAGTACCTCAGCAGTCCAAGGTTAGTGGGGAAGTGCCTAGTTGTGGCGGCATGCCCACTGTAATCGATAGAGGAGGAGTTCTTCACCATCCGTGGTTTCGACAATGTGAATAAAAATCTTGGTTTGTGCAGAGTCAGTAACTTTTGAGTTCACCTCATGATTGAGACAGATTACTTGATAACTTTGGTATATGTATGGGCATATACCTATGTTTGGTTATCTGTTGATTTCTTACTTTTTGGTTTATCCTCGTAGGAATTTGTGAGACCTTGAGGGTTTTGGGTTCCCTACTGAGTATCATTATACTCACCCCAAAATGGGTTTTTCCAGCACCTCGTTGTGTTGGTTGCAGACGACGGGCAGCGCTGATTGAGGTTGAGTTGAGAGGATTGGACAATACCTGATGTGGACCAGTCAGAGTGATGGTACAGAGAGGAGATGGACAGACGTGGAGTGTTGTGGAGGCTATATGTACCAACCCTTTAGGTAGGATTTCTCGGAGGATGATCCATCAGATATTACACCTTTCCTCTGTTGTACTTCATTTTCCTTGTACTTTACAGTTGGGATTGTATTTCCAACCCCTTACATTTCACAGCACCATTTGTATACAGTTTTACTTAGTGTTTTGATTCCAGATTATTCTCTATTGTGTGTTTTATAATTTATAAAGTCAATGCCTTACCAGGTTTAGAGATTTATGCCTCTGGTGCTAGTTGCCAGCCCCTAACCTATGGAAGGCGGGCTTGGGGTAGTCACTGCATGGGCCCCAGGGGATGGGTTATGACAAAATGGTACCAGAGAAGTCAGTTCTACCACCGAACATAGGAGTCTGATCTATCTTTTTTGTGAAGTAATAGTGCTAAGGATACTGAGTGTGGTTCTCAGTTTAGGAAGTCTAGTGTTGGTGTGGAGACCGATGTATCCATACACCAGGACCCTGACTATTGATTTTTTACTCAGTGAATGAAAACATTGATTGCATGTGTGTTTTCAAAAGTTTTCTTTATGTTATCTCAACCATGTCATCTCACCAAGTATATTATTTTGACCTTGTCACATCTGTTACATTCAAGATGCCTCCCCGTGGATGAATAGTTAAATCCCCAAGAGTCAAATGCACAGATAGCCCAGTGAGTGATGATTCCTCGGTGCATGGCCCTTTTCCAGTGGAAGAACTGGAGGTACCATTTCCCATTGGGCCACCGATGCCAAAAGCCCCAGCTGCACATAATGAATGCCGCTTGAGCGCATTGAATGAGTTCCAGCGCTAGAGGCCACCCTGGTTCGGGGAAGTGATGGACCCGCAGGCAGCTGAGGATTGGATGGAGGCTGTAGTGGGTGTCTTCAGACTCGTAGGGACACCAGGCGACTTCATGGTGATCCTTGTCATGAGTCTCCTTCAGGAAGTAGTAAACGGATAGTGGAGTGTGATGCTCCAAGTGCATGATGAGGTGACACTTCTCTAGGAAGACATTGAGAGCCTTTTTCGGATAGAGTTTGTCCCAGCAACCCTATGTGTGGTGAAGATACAAGAGCTATTGCATCTACAATAGGGTAGCATGAAAGTGGGACAATACTCAGCGATGTTAACCAACCTCTCGTGCTACTCCACAGATATGGTATGGGACCCATTATTCAGTGCCCGAACAATCGATAAGGGACTCAGGCGAGAGATCAGGGCTTCAATGATCTCCCTTAGCACGTTGACACAGGCAGGGGTGTTGGAGTTAGCCCTCTTAGTGGAGAGTTTCCTTGCTGAGCAGTCTCCAGCAGCAAGACCCACTACTAATCGACATGCAGTGGAGTCTTCTGAAGCTGGCAGTAGACAGATGTCACAGATTTCAAGAGGACCAGACCTATAGATGGATGACCGCACAACTAAGAATCCGTTGTATGGGGCATCTGGAGTGGAGACAGAGCTAGACATGCCAGGAGTAGACAATGTTACTCATGCAGTGGCCATGGCTACATGGCTCATGACTATCTGACCCGTCATTCGGATGATCAGAAGACGATCGAAAGACCGCCTAGGCAGAGAAATATATTCAATCGGGGTGGTCCGCAGGGATCAGGAAGACGTGGTAGTGGAGCTGGTCGCGCAGCTGGTGGTGGGAGACGTTTCTAGGGGTTACCGCCACCACCATAGGAGGTCCACCCCGACCACAAGGAGCAGGTGGACTCACAAGATCTTAGCTCCAGGCAGCTATGGCTTACAACCATGGAGCTCTATCGATTTTTCAAGGTACAATCTTTGTATACTCCACCATAGCTGTGGTTATTATAGACACAGGTGTCAGTAACTCTTCTATTTCCACTACCCTCGTTTTGAGCTTGGAGATTCCGACAGAGCTGTTGGATCTATCCTTACAGCTATATACTCTTACGGGAGAATACATAATGATTATGCACTGGTGATGGCAGAGTGAGCTTACTTTAGGAGGCAAGAGCTTCGGCAGGGATCACCTCGTAGTGGCATTGAGGCCTTACGGCGTCATCTTGAGTTTGGACTGGTTATCTATAGTCCATGCTCAGATCAACTATATTAGGCACAAAGTGCAGTGTGTCCGCACGGATGGGACAAGGTTCACCTTCACCAGTGAGAAGGGGTCCTTTTCACTGTATGACAGACTTACTCGGAGGAGGGTCTAGCCGGTCACTCATTAGTTGGCATGCCTTACCCTCGTAGCGGTTGATGTGGAGAGTCTGAGGTATCCTGTAGTGGCGGACCAGTACACGGATGTTTTCCATGATGATGTTCCAGGACTACCTCCTTGTAGAGAGGTGGACTTCTACATTGTCCTTTACCCCAGGACGACACCGATATCTACTCTAGCATATCGGATAGCTCACGATGAGCTTTGTGATCTATGGGTACAGCTGGAGGACTTGTAGGTGAAGGGATTCATATGAACTATTGTTTTTCCTCGGACAACCCTAATCCTGTTCACCAAGAAGGGGGATGGGAGCGTGAGGCTTTGTGTCGAATACCATCGTCTAAAACAGGTGACCGTGAAGAACAAGTACCCACTCCCGAGGATTGATGACCTCTTTGGTCAGTTGAGGGGATCATGGTGGTTCTCGAAGATAGACCTAAGATCCGGCTATCACCAGCTCAGAGTTTGAGACAAGGATGTGTAAAAGATGGCCTTCATATGTCAGTATAGCGATTATGAGTTCTTGGTTATGCCTTTTGGTATATCCAACGCTCCAGCAGTGTTCATGGGACTCATGAACATGATCTTCCAGTCATACCTCGATCTCTTTGTCGTAGTCTTCATCGACGACATTCTGATCTACTCAACTACTGAGGAGGATCATGCCTACCATTTGTGGGTAGTACTGGACTCACTTCGAGAACACCAGCTTTATGGTAAGCTTTGGAAGTGCCAGTTCTAGACCCAATATGTTCACTTCTAGGGAGATGTCATCTCAGAGGCTATAGTTGAAGTAGATCTAACGATGATTGAGGTGGTACTTTCATGGGAGCCACCTAGGAGTGTGACAGAGGTAAAAAGTTTCCTGGGTTTGGCCAATTACTACCATAGGTTTGTACAAGACATATCTAGAGTTTCAAATCAACTATAAGCCCTGAAAAAGAAGAGGCAACCCTTCATGTGGTTGGAGAGATTCTAGCAGAGCTTTCAGAAGCTGAGGCAGAGGCTGACTGGTGTACCTATCTTAAGGCTTCCATAAGAAGGTGTAGGGTACGTATTTTACAGCGATTCATCAGGAACTAGACTAGAGTGTGTCCTAATGCAGGAGTGACCAGTGATCACATATGGTTCTCGGTAGCTGAGACAGCATGAGAAGAGCTATGCTGCCCAAGACCTGGAGTTAGCGGTAGTAGTCTTTGACTTGATGATGTGGTAGCACTATCTGATGGGTGAACGTTTTACCGTGTACTCTGACCACAAGAGTCTCAGGTATATCTTCTCTCAGAAGGACTTGAACCTGAGACAATGATGTTGGCTTGAGTTCCTCTAGGACTATGACTTCGAGATATTCTATACTCATGGTAAGGGGAATGTTGTTCCATATTCACTCTGCAGGAGAACTAGTATACAGCTTCTATGTGAGGTGACAAAGTAGCTTGCTACATTATAGATATCCGTTGTGGATAG
This sequence comes from Viscum album, assembly GCA_963277665.1. Taxonomy (NCBI): domain Eukaryota; kingdom Viridiplantae; phylum Streptophyta; class Magnoliopsida; order Santalales; family Viscaceae; genus Viscum; species Viscum album. The sequence goes on from OY728128.1 coordinate 70,913,394, forward strand.
AGCTGGATCATCCTTTCTTCAGTCTCTTACAGTCACTCCACCATTTCATTAACGAGTCAGGGAGGCACGTCGTGGTGATGCTGACTGCGAGATGCGACATGCTCAGATATCCATAGGGTATGCACCTGATGGATTTTATGAAGGTGGGGAGCACGCCATCCTCTACATAGGATGTACTATGGTACCAGTGGAACTTCAGGGGGGAAGTGTTGAGGGATTTCCAAACATCCCCTCTAGCGGTACATCCATGAGGGGTGATGATGTACCAGGACCTTCAGCGACAACAATTGTGGCCAGGTATGATTAAGGCAGTAACGAAGTTTGTCTCTCGATGCCTCACTTGTTAGTAAGTGAAGGCAGAGCACCAGGTGCTAGCAGGCTTGGATCATCCCTTAGAGGTCCCAGAGTAGAAGTGGTATGGGATATCCACATACATTGTTATGGGTATTCCATGTACATACATGGGTCATGACTCGATTTGGGTGATCGTCGACCGACAAACCAAGTTGGCCACCTTCCTACAGATTGGAAAATAGGGTTCAGTAGAGAGCTTCGGATGCCTCTATATGCAGGAGATAGTGCAGCTACGTGAAGTACCTTCTTCTATTGTCTCCGATCGTGACACACGATTAACTTCTCTACTATGGAAGGGGTTGCAAGAGGCTTTCGGGACACAGCTTCATTTGAGCACTGCCTACCACCCTCAGACTGATGTCCATACTGGGTGGACCATTTAGACCCATGAGGACATGCATCATTCTTGCGTCCTCGACTTCGGTCACAGCTGGGAGGATCACTTATCTTAGGTGGAGTTTTCATACAATAACAACTATCACTCCACCATAGGGATGTATCCTTTTGAGGGGTGTATGAACGACCCTGCATATCACCCTTTTGCTGGAATGACCCAGGGGAGTCCGCACTGGTGGGACCGAAGATGGTACGGGCTACCATAGAGAAAGTACAGATCATCCAGAATCAGATGAAGACTGCACAGAGCAGGTATAAGTCGTATGCTGATAAGAGACATAGACCTCTATAGTACGAGGATGGTGACCACGTCTTTATATAGATATCACCTCAACGAGGTCTACGTGAATTTGGCCAAGGTGGCCTGTTCAAGGTTTATCGTACCATTCCATGTCCTCAGCAGAGTAGGCAAGGTAGCTTACCACTTGGCTCTTCCACCTCAGTTGCACCAAATACACGACGTCTTCTATGTATCTCAGCTAAGTAGATACATGCACTACCCTTCTTACATCATCGACCATAGAGATATGGACGTCAATGATGGAGATACATTCATGGAGGTTCCAGTGGAGATTGAGGATCGACAGGAGTAGGTCATATGTGGACAGTCGATACCTCTGGTGCACGTTCATTGGTAGCATGGGCACCTCCATGAGAGAAATGGGAGCGGGAAGCTCAGATGCATGCTCAGTACCCCCATTTGTTCCCATAGTTGGATTTGTAGCTTACGGGGATGTGAAGCCCTGAGGTGGGTAGAATGTAAAGACCCTGAAATTCCGTGGAAATTTTTTTCCCTTAAATAAATGGGAATTTTACGAGTCTTAGAAAATTTACAGTGCTTGATTATAAGGCCCAGTGTGCCCAGAATCAATTCCTAATGTTTTTTTCGGGTACGTTCAGTAAACGTATGAGCGGGTTTTTATAAATTTTGAACCAGTGCTCAGAATTGAAATCTGAGGGCACCATTGAACTCACAACACCAATATTCTCTTATGAATAATTTCACTTCGATGATAGTGAGTCAAGAATAGAAGTTAATTTTTGTGTTTTATGGAAAAATAATAATAAAATAAAGTGTTTCTACACTTTATTTTTTTGAGACACTATTTGGTGTGTGTTGGTTAAAACCTCCTCAAGGAGGTTGGAGGTGGGGCCACCACACCTTAACCTCCCGTGAGAGGTTATGTTGGTGGGCCCCCCTGAACATAACCTCCCATGAGAGGATTAATGTGGTGGGGACCACACAATGCTTAACCCCTATTAATGGGAGGAGAGGAAAACCTCTCAACTCTCCCTCATCAATGAGGGAGAGCCTCTTGATTCCTCAACTCCCCATTAAATGGAGAGAAACTCCATAACCACCCCCACCTTAATGGAGCCAACTAACCTAACTTTTAATTCATTCCAACTCTCATGAATTAATTAGGGGGAGCCTTTTAAATTAATTCTCCATTTTGAATTGTTTTTCCAACAAATTAATAGACAAACTCTTTATTATATTATTTTCATTTGGAATTTGGGTAGAAGTTGGGAAGGAGGATTATTGGGAGAAGAGATAATCCTCCCAACGAAGAACGAAGAACACGTTCTTCTAATGAAGAATGCTGGTGATGATACTTCTTTAAATTTTTACCTAGAAACCAACCGACGTGGAGCCACTTCCACATCTGTCGTGAAAAATCGGAAGTGGAAGTGAGCGGTGGACATGACCAATGACGACTACGTCTTCTTCGTGCGACTTCACCATCGACGCCCGACAATCCAGGTAGGGGGTTATTTTATGATGATGCTTTTCTTTTATTCTTCTCATCATCGAATGAAAGAAATCAATGCAATGTGATGTAATTAATATTTGTTCATCTTCTTTTCTTGATGAACCAATTGATACCACCTTAAATGCGGAGGATGCGGACCAACCTAACATGGCCTAACATCCTCTGTCGATTTTCTTTCTTGTGGTGTTCTTTGAAGTGGTAACGATGTGACAAAGGCTACAATGACAAAGGCCGCGCTACCCGCAATGTCAACTACCCGCGCCGCCCCCGCGGCACTCTCGTGTTCCCGGCCGAACACCGCCAGCCCGCACAGGACCGAGCCATGTCGAACCGGCCTACCCGGCCGCCACCGCCGACCGGCCCACCTTCCCGCGGCCTACCCCCACCCCGAGTGGTATGCCCGCGGCCCGCGCCGCCTGCCCGACGCCTTGCCGGCCTTCCCACACCCTGTGATGCCTTCCCGCGGCCTTCCTGGTGCCCTACCGGCATGCACGATGCCCCGCCGGCCTGCCCAGGACACCACCCGTCATGCACGGCATCTTCCGACTTTCTCGACGCCCTCTCGGCAGCCTGCCGCCCTACTCGGCGCCCCGCCGGCCTCCCCAGGATGCCACCCAGCCTGCCCAGATGCCTTCCCGTTTCCCTCCCGGCAGCCTGCGGGCCTACCTGGCGCCCTTCCGGGCTGCCAGCCGGCCTGCCAAAACCACGCCCCTGATCCCGGGTCAAGTCACCCAAGGCACACCCCTCACGGCGCTGGTCGAACAGGCCCAGGCCTTCAGGCCGAGCCGCCTACATGGCGACCTTCTGGTCGAACCTCCCCCTCAGTTTGATGGGTCGAGACCAGCGAACTGGGTGGAACCTAGCGGGCAGACCTACCCAACGGGCCGGGTCATACCCAGAAGTTCAGACTTGGATGACCCAGACAGGGTTGGCATAATCTGGGTTTGGCCGAGTCTGTCTGACCAGGCCGGACTGGTCCAAGGCCCATTACCGACCCCTTTACTTTCTTTGGCCATATCATAGGCACTAGAAGACCATTTTATGAACCATCAGTGGAGTTGGTTTTCTTGAAGCACGATGGTCCCTTAGAGTATACCCCATTGGAGTTTAGGGTATTGTTGAGATATGGTCAGGTTGGATCGTACATGAATCCAACAGGGCCCCTAGAACAAAACATCTTATGACTCACAGACTAGGTGTCTGATTGATGCGTCGTCTGTTGTGTTGAGACCCCTATGATGAGTCATATCTTTGAGATACTTCTACATGGGACTTCGTGACAGTTGGAGTATCTACCTGTAGCTTGTGGAGCAGACCCTCCTAGAGATGAGCGAGCGGATAATGGAGACCTAACAACTGGCTGAGACCTGACGACTACTAGACTGATTTGACTCGGAGCGATTTGACTAGCCTAGTGTGGAGCTCCTGGTAGTTTGCAGCAGACCCATAGTAGATTAGCACCTGGTTGTTAGTGGCAGACCTGTGGTACTCAAAATGAGGAGTACCTCTGCATGCTATTAGGGTGAGCGCCTAGTAGTTGGTAGCAGACCCATAGTAGGGAGCACCTCATTGTGAGTGCGGAAGACCCACAATACTCGATAGGAGGAGTACCTCAGCAGTCCAAGGTTAGTGGGAAGCACTTAGTTGTGGCAGCGGGTCCACTGTACTCAACAGAGCATAATTTCTGCTACAGCCGTGGTTTCGACAATGTGAATAAAAATCCTGGTTTGAGCTGAGTCAGTAAATTTTGAGTTAACCTCATTATTGAGACATATTACTTGATAACTTAGGTATATGTATGGGCATATACCTAACTGTGGTTTTATATTGATTTCTTACATTGTGGTTTATCCTTGTCGGATTTTTTGATACATTGAGGGTCTTTGGGTCCCTTATGAGTATCGTTATACTCACCCCTACATTGGATTTTCCCGCACCACATTTTGTTGGTTGCAGATGACGGACATCGCTGACCGATGATGAGTGGACAAGACTGGATGGTACCGGAGGTGGACCACTCAAATTGATGGTACATGGAGGAGACAGACGGATGTGGAGTTCTATGGAGGCTATCGGTACCTAGCCTTCAGTTAGGATTTCTAGAAGGATGATCTAGAAACTGTTAAACCTTTCTTCTATTGTACTTTAGTTTCCTTGTACTTAACAGTTGGGCTTGTATTTCCGACCCCTTACTTTTTAGCACACCGTTTGTATTATTTTTTACTTATTGTTTTTCTTCCATCTTATTCTTTGTTGTGTGTTTTATAATTTATAAAGGCAATTACTTCCCAATTTTTTGGATTTACCCCTTTGGTGCTAGTCGCTAGCCCCTATACTATAAAAGGTGAGCTTGGTGCAGTCACAACATGGGCCCCAGGGGACGGGTCGAGACAAGTTAGTTCATTGAATAAATTCACTCTTTTACATGGTGTTTTATGGTCTGATGATTAGGAGGACATTGTCAGTGTTGAGAAACCTAAATCTTTGGATGGTTTAGCCCCTATTACTTTCTCATTAGCCCTAGAAGTAAGAAAGTTGATGAAAAAGAAGAGTGAGAGGTAGGTTAATTTAGTGAATCTTGAATGGTATGGAGGGACTAATAGCGAGTCCAAATCCTCTTTCTCATGAGGATTTTCTATTGGAATTTCCAGGGGCTTGGGAATTATCCCACGGTCACAAACCATAGGAATTTTATTATGGCCAATGAACCTATCCTCATTGGAATTTATAATCCTCGTATGTCTTTCTGTAAATAGAAATCCTTCAGATCATCAACCCTTGGGTAATCTTTGGATTCTCATAATGCTGGTCTAAATTCCTCAGAGTCTCTTTGGGTTTTGAAACATGATAGTGTCTCCTTGATACCATGTTTTTATTATCATCAATCGATTACTCTCTCTATTGAGATAAGTGGTTATGCTATGTACTTTACTTTTTTTTATGCTTTAAATTAGTATAATGGGAGACGCGCTTTGTGGTAATCTGTAGAGAATATTTCTCTTGGAATGAGACAAAGTTGGGTTATTATTGGTGATTTTAATTTAGTGCTTTGGCCTGAGGACAAGACAGGAAATTGCTTTAACAGGTTGGCTTCTAGTGAGTTCTCCCCCTTTATTGATTTTTTTAATCTAAATGAGTTTCCAATCATGGGGGATGATTTTACCTGGAGAAGAAACACTTTGAATGGGTTACAAGACAGAAATATTGATAGGTGTTTTTGTAATGTGGATGGGGGTTCTCAGAATTTTTCTCTCTCTAGTACAACTCTTCCAAGGGCTAATTATTATCAAAATCCACTTTTAATTGATTTGAGTCTTCATATATTTGTATATTCTCCTCTACCATTAATGGTTAATAATGCCAAGTTATCTATTCAAGGTTGTGGACAGGTTGTTAGTGATGCTTGGAAAACCACTTTTATTAGAATTCCATTTCATATAATGGTTATGATGTTAAATACTGTGAAGGAAAAGCTCAAAGAGTGGAGTAAGAAATCTTTCTCATGTCTAGAGCATGATATTCCAAGTGCTGAGGATAATCTCCTTCACTGTTAAAGGCTTAATGAGGGTCCGGATATGATATCTAGGGAGGATTTGATTAAAATTTCTAAATTTAATGAGCTCCTGACTTTAAAGGAATTTTTCCCAAACTCAATATAATGTTAGGTGGATGAATGATGGGGATAGAAATACAAGACTTTTTCATTTCATGAATAGGGAAAAGAAGGTGAAACGTGGTATGACTGCCCTGTTGATGGAGTTCTTTTCAATTATGAAAACGGTATTTCTGATGCCACTATTTTGAAAAGTTTTACACTTATTCAGTGCATGATAATACTCATAAAATGGTCAGGAATATTTCTCCTTCGGTTGAGGCATCCCATAGTGATATTCACACTAATATTCATTCAAAGGAGGAAATCAGGAAGGTGGTGTTTTCTATGAATGCTGATAGTGTGGCAGGGATAGATGTATTCTCTAACAGATTCTTTATGGATATTGGGATATTATTCATAGTGAGTTTGTTAATGTGGTTAGAGATTTGTTTTATAATTCTTATTTCCCCTTTGGTGCCAATTCTTGCTTCATTTCTCTGATTAAAAGAAGGATAATTCATTTGATATTCATGATTTTAGGCCCATGTCCATTGGGAATACCATTCCAAAAGTTATCAGCAAATTCTTGGAGAATAGATTTGGATGCATTGCAAAGGTGTTTATTTCCACAAATCAATTTGGGTTTGTTCCTTGAAGAAATATTCAAATTTTTTTGTATACTGGATCAGAATGTGTTAATGCTAAGAGGAAAAAAGTGAAGTATGGAAATATGGCTCCAAAAGATAACATTTCGAAGGCCTTTGATACAATGAAATGGAGCTTCATTTTTTGGTTTTAAGAATGCATGGCTTTTCAAATTTTTGCATCAATTTAATTTGCAGCATTCATCAAGAGTTATTTGTTATCTGTTCTTATTAATGGATCTTATAGAGGCTTATTTAAATGTTCGAGGGGGGTGAGTCAAGGATAACCCTAATCTAGCCTTCTTTTTTCTATTGTTGAGCATTAGTTAAGTATGTGTCTTTCAGATCCTGTACATGCTGTTTTGTATCAGCAAATTACTGTTGGCATATGTCTATTTTCTCCTTCACATCTATTTTAAGTAGATGATATTATGTTTTTTGGTAAGGATGATGGGATCACTATTTGATTTATTTAGGCATATTTGGAGCATTATGAGGTCGTTTCTTTTCAAGTTATCAGTTGGGAGAAATCCTTTGTGTTTTTTGGGGAAGGTGCTATTGTTTCAAAGCTAAACAGAATTTCCCAGAAGCCTGGGGTGAAAAGATGGTCTCTGCCGTTCTACTATCTCGGGGTTTTCCTTTTCTGTGGTGCTGTTAAAAGGTGTCATCTAGAAAATATCTATCCTATAATTCTCAATAAAATGGATAATTGGAAAATTAAATCTATGTCTCAGGTAGGGAGGGTATGTATTGTTAATTCTATGATCACTTCCATGTGTGTCTATGTTTTTTTCCCTATACAGATGGACTAGAACTCTTCTCAAGGATATACAGAGGCTAATTCAGTATTTTATTTGGACTGGTTCAATTCTAGAAAGGAAGCTTGCTACATTTTCCTGATGATATTTCATTCGGCCTACTGACGTGGGTGTTATTGGGATTAAGGATCTTAATCGTTTGTTTAATCTCTCATTAAAATGTTTACTTGGTCACTTTTTACCTCTTGTGATTTTTTTCTGGAGTTTCTGTGTAAAAAAATTGGATATAAGCTGGTTAATGTGTATTCTATTTATGTACCATCATCGATATGGACCTCAATTAAGAATGCTTATTGTAGCCTCTCACAATCTTCTAAATGGGTGATTTGTCAAAACTGCTCTTTGAACTGGTGGAAGACTATTTGGTTATCATGTGCAATTGCTGAGGATACTGAGATTCCTTATTCATTGAGTGATATTTTTATTACTAAATTTCAAAATAATATCATGCATCAGGGGATACTTCCTAATTCCCTGAATGTGGAGTTGGGATGTTATCATTACTCTACGATGGATACTTTGATTTGGTAACCCCGTCTTACTGGAAATTTCAGAACTAGGAGGGATTATAGATCCATGTGTGCTGAGCCTTTTCTAGTTCCTTCTTGGATGATCATGTTAAATTATTATTTTATTCTTCCGGCTCAATATTCTCTTATATGGAGGACTTGGAAGTGTCGACTTTCGTTACAACGGATGATACAATGAGATGGATTTTCTCTTGCACTTGTTTGCATTCATTATCTTCCTGCAGATGAAACAATTGATCACTTATTTATATCTTGTTTCTCTTCATCTGGTTTATGGTTATATTTGAAGGGTGTATTTGGCTGCTACCTAAATCTGGAGAGTTTTTAATAGCAGATGGATTCTATTTACCGAGCTAATTGCAGTTCTCAGGTGAAACTGCTACTCCTTTCTACAGTCTCAATGCTGGTTTCCTTTATCTGGAGGGCTCAAAATTCTCTTTTCATTGAGAACATAAGTACACTAATTCTTGTTGGTGATCAAGAGCGTCATATTGGTGCTCTTGCTGCTATGTGGGATCAAATTAAAGTCATGAAGAATGATGTTTCAGATCTGGTTCTATTGTGAAATTTGGATGTTTCTGGAAAATTTAAGAATCCGATTATGATAAAGCATATCTGGTGTATCCCTCTGATCTTTCGGTGTCTGAATTTTAATGTGGATGGATCGAATTCAGTTGCACCAGCACCTTAGGTATGTGGTGGTGTTTTTTGCACCTATAGGGGCTTCGTTAAAGGATTTTTCTACCACTTTTTAGGTACTAGCTTGGCGATTGAGGCAGAATTATAGGCTATGATTCAGGCTGTCTGGTATGCTTCTCTTCATGGTTGGATGACCTTATGGATGGAGTCTGATTCCACCTTGGTTGTTGATATTCTTAGAACTCATTCAAGAAATGTCCCTTGAATGATGCTTTTTTTCTTGGGATGATTGTCTGAAGCTTGTAGAGAACATTGTTTTGGTTGTCACTCATATTTATAGAGAGGTAAATCAGGTTGCAGATGCGTTGTCCAAGTGTGTGATTGAGGATGTTTTCTCTCTATGGTTCTTTGTTACACTGACCTTTTGTTTTGGTTTGGTTGATGCTGATGCGCATGGTGATGTGTACACTTGTCTTTGTTGACCACATCTTTCTCATCTTTTGATGACTTTAATTTTTTATTAATATAATTTTTCTGGGAGTGGGCTTGCCTGCTGCTGAGTCTTCTAATTATATAGTTATTATAGATACTATAAAATGCCAATATATCCTCAAACATTTCATTAATGAAATTGAAAACCTTATCTAAGTCATTTGGATGAATCTTATTCTTTTATTATTATTATATCATTTAATAAGATTGTATTTCTTTTAAAAATACATTTATGTCAATTTATATACTATTCATATCATGAATTTTTAAAAATTCATACAGACATGATTATTTTAAAAAAACATCATTAATTAAATGAATAAAAGTAATAATAATCCTTAAATTTCATGTATAACATAAAAATTATCAAAATATATTTCTTTTAAAATTTATAATCTCATTTATTAAAATCATTCATTATATGGTAATCACTACATAATCATTGTTTCATAAATAAATAAATTTATTTTATGTATAAAAATTATAAATAAAATAACATGATATATGAAATATTTTTTTCTTTCTAATTACTATTTATAGGTGAATATATATCTTATATAACCCCATATAAAAATTGTTTCAGTAAAAGATACATGTTTAGGTTATATTTACCTTTACTTCAAATTACAAGTAATTATATGTCATTTTCACACACATGTAGCTCCATGGGGTCCTAAAATCGACCCAAGGATTCCCATGGTCTTAAATATTTCATCCAATTGGTTTATTACATGTTTTAGGGTAATTTATTATTATTATAATACTATTTTTTACCCTTATTTATCAGATTTACCCATTAACCATAGTAAATAATATATTTAATTAAGTTACTATTCCTAATGTCTAAAAATATAAGGTAAATATTTACATAATTTGGACCTCCTTATTCCCAATTTGGAGTCATTTTTTCCAAATTCAAAACAAATATATTCCATAAATTAAAGAAAAAATAATTCCTGTTGGTCAAAACCAAAAAGCGTGTGTTTAAGAAGTAAAAAAAAACCAAAAGATTAACATGTTCTTATGTCCAATTTCAAATTGAATTTACTTCAATGACCAAAATTAGATCTAAGTATAATAATATAATCTAATTACACATTAAAACAAATTAAAAGGATAATCTAATCATACAAATAAATTAGATGAAAAGACAATTTTTACTTAAAATGCAATATTTTTCACTATTCATTAAAAAATGAACTTTATCAAAAAAATACGAAAAATTTACCGAAAGTAAATTTTGATGTCGTTCTTCTAGAGAAAAAGTTTATTTTGTCAGATAGGATATATAAAAGAAATAAAAACTTGATTTAAAAAGTGTTTTCCATCAAAAGGTGTGAAAACTTTGTTTTAAAAATATTTGAGTCTTTATGCTTAAAAATAGATTCATTCTCATTTTAAGCCTCTAATTTTTATTGGTTAAATGTAAAAACATATAAAAAACATGTTTAATCACAATATATTCAGTTTTGTTCATTCCCACCAATAAAATGAGTATACTTTAACTAACATTTAAAATAATAATATAATATTATTATTATATTTCTCAGTATGACTCAACCTTGTGTGCAACCTAAAATTTCAGAGAAACCCATTGTTCTGTGTCTGGTACGCCACCATACATAGAATCCAATTTAATGTAAAATTAATATATAATTCAATAATATTAAAAAATATTAAAATTTCGATGTTTTTAACCTGGGATGTTACATCCTTCCCCACTTTTGGAAATTACATCCTCAAAATTTTATTCACTTTTAAAATAAATGGGGGTATTTATCCATCATTGAATTTTTAGATTCTTGTGTTGTCTCTTCAACCATATGGTTTCTTCACAAAATATTTACCAGATTAATTACCTTGTTTTGCAACACTTTCTCTATTTGGTAAAGAATCTGGATTGGTTATTCCTCATAAGAGAGATTCATTTCCAACTAAACATCCTCATGACTCAAAACATGAGATGGATCTGGAATATACATTCTCAATATTGAAACATGAAAAATATTTTGCATCTGGGATAAACATGGAGGTAAATCCACTCTGTGGGATAATGATCCAAATTTCTCTAGGATTTCCAATGGTGTAATGAAACTCGAACTCAACTTCCCCTTCTTACCAAAACCCATCACAATTTTCCATAGAGAAACATTGAGAAAGTCATGATCACCTTTCTTGATTGAATTATCCTTCCTTTAGTTATCTGCATAACATTTTTGCCTAATCTGAGTTGTCCTCATGTGTTTCTGTATCAACTAAACTATCTATTCCATCTCTTCTACCAATTTTGGTCCCATCAATTTTCTTTTACCTACATCATCCCAAAAAGTTGGAGTTTGACACTGCTTTCCATATAATGTCTCAAATGGTTCCATCTATATACTGGAATAAAAACTGTTATTATAATAAAACTCAACCAAAGTGTGACGTGGGTACAAATTTCCAGAGCAATCGATTGAAGAAGAACGTAACATATCTTCTAATGTATGATTTTTTCATTCTGATTGCGCATCAAAATGATGATGAAAGGCTGTATTGAAATTTAATTCAGTACCCAATGACTTCTAAAGGCCCTTATAAAAGTTTGTAGTCAGCCTGGGATAACGAGAAGATAAAATAGACAGGGGAACTCCAAGTAACCTGACTATGTCTTTAATATAAAATCTAGAAAGTTGATCTAGAGATAGAGTCTCTAGAATTGGAATAAAATGAGAAGATTTAGTCAATTGATCAACAATAACCCAGATTTAATTGTTACGTATATAAGACTTTTGTAATCCCATTATAGAACCCATGGACACATTTTCTCATTTCCAATCTAGAATTGGAAAAGGCTGAAGCATCCATTTTGGTAACTTCCACTCTAATTTAAACTGTTGACAAGTCAAACACTTCATAGTAAAGTTAACAATATCTCTTTTCATTCCATCCCACCAGTAATATTCATGAAGATCTCTTTACATCTTAGTACTGATGAGATGAACTGAAAATGGAGAACTATGAGATTCAAATAACTACTCTTTCTTCAACTGTGAATCATAAGGCTCACATAATCTCTTTCCAAATCTCAAAACACGATCTTTATAAATTTTAAATTCATGAAACTTAACCTTCTGAACCAAATTTACCTTTTCCTACAACTCACTATCTTCCTTATGCACTTTCTTAATTCATTTTGAGAAAGATGATTTCACTAACCCCTAGAACAAAATACAGGAATTTTCTGTACCAACAACTTCTATGCCAAATTTCATCAAATTTTCAATCAAATGATCTTATTCCAAACATAATGTGCTTAATGTGGCATTAATTTTTCGACTGAAAACATCCGCAACTATATTTTCTTTTCTTGGAAGGTAATCAATCATGCAATCATAATCCTTAATTAATTCCATCCATATCCTATGTCTCATGTTCAATTATTTCTGGGTGAATATATACTTTAAAATTTTATAGTTAGTATATATTTCACATTTTACTCCATACAGATGATGCCTCCATATTTTTAAAGAGAAAACAACAGAAACTAATTCAAAATCATGTGTAGGGTAATTTAACACATGAGTTAGCATTTAACATGAGGAATAGAAAATTACCTGATCATTCTGCGTTAGGACACAACCAAGACCTTTTAATTAAGCATCACTATAGATATTAAATAAACCAGTTTCTGAATGAAATGCCAAAACTGGAGAATTCAACAATCTAATTTTCAATTCCTTTGGTAATAGCCTGCAAAACCAAGAAAACTACGAATCTTTGTGATATTGGTAGGTCATGGCCAATCTTTAACAACTTTTGTTTTAGAAGGTTCAATAGTTTTTGCATATTTAGAAACAATATGACCAAGTAGTTATCTTTCCCAAAACCAAAACCTATACTTCATGAATTTCCCAGACAATTTATTTTTCATTATGGTTTACAAGACAATAGTTAAATGACTTTTATATTCACCTTTACTTTTAAAATATACCAAAATATCATCAATAAACACAACTAGAAACTTATCCAAGAACTAACGAAAAATTATATTCATAAGATCCATGAAAATAGCAGGTGAATTGGTTAACCCAAAAGGCATAAATACAAATTCATAATGGATATATCTATTACAAAACACGATCATGAGAACATCTTAATACTTTACATTAAACTGATTGTACCCTTACCTCAAGTCAATTTTCTTAAAATTACTAGATCCCTAGAGCTGATCAAACAAATCATTGACATGAGGCAAAGGATACTTGTTCATAATATTGATATTATAAAAGTCTCTATAATCAATTAAAATTGTCATTAAAACATCTTTAAATTTAGCAAACAATACTGGATCAGCCCATAGTAATGTTCTAGGTCGAATGAAACCTTTTTCTAACTACTCCTACAGTTGTTTCATTAACTCTAAATGTACAAATTGATCCATTAAATAAGGGGGTCTTCAAATTGTCTTAGAATCATGAACTATGTCAATAGTAAATTCAACTTCCTCATCAGGTATAATACCAGAAAAATTATCTTTAAAAACAACAAGATACTCATTTACTACAGGCACATCATTAATTTTAATAGATACTTTTCTTCAGAAATATGTACAAGGTAACATTCATTTCTATCTTTCACTAGTTTCTCTGTTTCCTAATATGTTATTAGAGGTAAGGGCTCATTATTGTAAACAAAATGAAAGTGTTTATGAAAAGAAACCTATTTAGATATGTAAGAACCCAGTTCTTTTATTTTAGGTACGTGTTTCTTCTTTTCTCTTTTCCTTAAGTGTCTTTTTAGAAAATATGGAAATTGGGAAAAATCCTGAATTGTGGAAAGTACACACCGTGAACTTTTTCTACACGCCGTTTACTTTTGTCAGTGTAGTATGGGTACACAAGGCTTGTGGCCATGCCGGGGATGAAGAGTGTATGAAATTACTACACACCGTGTAGTGGTCCTGTACATGCCGTGTAGTCAGTAGACAGGCCAAAACAGTAAGGCGGTGGAGCAGCCGCCAGCTGGGCGACAGTACATGCCATGTACTCAGGAGTACATGACGTGTACTCATGTTGGCGGATGAACTGTTCAGCGGTGCTGCCAGAGGAACAATTAAATGATGGAAGTACACGTCGTGTACTTGGAACTACACGCTGTGTACTTTGTTTTTTCACTTATGATGGGCAGTAGGCTCTCCTGTTCATAGGGAAGGTTTAGAACTGGAGGAAAAAGCGGGAGGGGACGGTCGAACCTTTAATGATCCACCAAGTGTTCGTCTGGAATCTGTTTACTCCTCGGATGATCTCGTTGGAACCACATGGGTAAGCCCTCCGCTCTCCTTAATCTGTTCTAACCAATTCTTCCCCTAACGGAAGTTATTTACGTTTGAGTGGGCTTAATTCTTTTTCATATCTACATCATTCTTGGGAATTTCTGGAACCAACTTTCATGTATAGCGCTCATTGGCATATAAGGTAGGTGGCTTGGTGTTTGTTTTTCCAACTGTCATGGGTTTTGTACGTTTTTGTGCCGCGAACCCATGTTGGGGGTGTCGTGTGGCTAAGTCCATAGCTATTTTAAATACCTATATTTGATTAGGTGATTTAAATGTGATATTAAAATGCTGGTTGGGATCATTTCTTAGATCTGGAACCACCCTGGGGGTGTGTTCCACTGTTTAGTCGTTTGAGCAGGATACCCATGGGTTTGCCTTTAAAGTAGTAATTTTAGAATTTCCTTGAGAGGAATTTCTTGTTTACTGCTTGTTTACATGTAGGACATGTCCTGGTTACAAGTTTATCATTAGGGAATTGGTGTGATTGACCTATGGGCACTACACTACTTAGCATGTGGGAAACTTCTTCTGTGCCTATGGGCAGCTGATTCTGTGCCTGTGGGCAACACTACTTATGCATGTGGGCAATAACCGTGTGCCTGTGGGAAAATTATTGTGTTTGGATACACTTTAACTGAGGGTAAGGGTTTACGTGTCTGGGGACATTTGGTTGTTTTCATAGAATATTCCTTGTTGTTATATTATAAATTAAATGATTAAATGGATATTAAAATGGAAATATAACTAGTTAAGTTAGTTACTTTCAGTACTGCTTATTTTATTTCATTTTATTACTGCACACTCTTGTTGCATGCTTTACACATAGTTAGGCATGTGCCTTTGGTAGATTCCTACTGGGAATTTATTTCTCACATCCTTTTTGGGTCACGTTTTTCAGCCTAAACTGATTACCTTTCTGCAGGTATAGATAAGGGAAAGTGTCCGTATACAGACACTTGATTGCTACTGGGATGTAGGACAGTGTGGGACCGAGCGTTGGCTCGTGATGCCGTTGGCTGTTCTGTTATGATTTTTTGTAATTTTATTTCAGTTCTATTCTATTGCAGTGTAACATGTTCTGACAGTTTTAAAAAATAGTGACATGCTGCATCTTCATATATATATGACTGCTAGTTCCTTTTTGTTATCAGTTATCCATTTCAGATACATATACTATTACTGCTTACACTTTTTTGTATGTTTTATTTCAATCCACTGCGTTTCACTTTGACCAATGGGGGAATAGTTCCCCCACTATCAGACCTGGACCCTTGCTGCTAGTCGGTAGCCTCTGTCATTTGGGGAAATGTGCTTAAGGTCATGTGGCGAACTGGTTTTGGGGAACCCGTAGTGTGGTACCCAGAACCGGGACGTTACAAAGTGTTATCAGGGGAGTTATTTTCTTTGACATACTATTTGGAGCCGTAGTCAGGGATAAGACAATTTTCAGTTGGTAATAAGTTGTTCCCAGGTGTAGCTATCCCATGTACAGGGAAAATCCAATTTACCTCGTGTTGCAATTTTACAGATTTTGTAGTTTACTGTTGATTAGTTTTCACCATTGGGTGACGCACTTGATATTTTGCTGTTATAATTTATCTGTCCGTTCTATTTAGTTGAAACCCGATGAGATGAGGGTATGTCATCTCATGCATCATATAGGCACATGCTAGATATCACATGCCACACATAGTTTCTATGCCATGTAGGTGCATTAGAAATTGCATGCTGTTGTGATAATTGTTGTGCTAGAAAAGCATGTTGTTGTGATTGCTGCTTGATAAATACCTATTTAGTGATAGGGTATTTTCATGTGTGAGCCTATTTATAGAATGGACGTCAAACATTGGTTTTTGGGGAGTATGGGCCCCCATAGACTGGAATTTGTTGGAACATTAGCTGTTTATTAGTTATAACATAGATAAGATGTCAAACATTGATTCGTGGGGAGTATGGGCCCTCATGGGTCGGAATTTGACACTTAGGTATTGTTTTTCTAGATTTTCTGGGTTCCAGAGATGTTTCTGAGGAATACTGTCTGGAAACCCAGTATACACATCATGTAGTACTTTAATTACACTATGTATGGCCTTCTATTTGGGAAGAAAAATAAACTTTTTGAGTACACATCGTGTACCCAGATTACACGCTGTGTAGTCTCTTTCCATGTCACAAACCGTGTTGGTGGTGACACGGGGAATGGAAGGGCTTGGGGCGAACACGCCATGTAGCTTTTGTACACGCTGTGTAGTGTTGACCCGGAGTCCGGCCGTGTAACTAACAACACGGGTCGGTGAACTCCTATACAGAACACACCGTGTAGATAATGAACACGTCGTGTAGTGTGACCTGGGGACTCGGCCGTGTAACTAACAACACGGTCTAGTATCGCCTCTCCATGAACACACCGTGTACCTGTGGGACACGCCGTGTTGTCTTGTCCGAGGACAGAACATGTGGACTTAGACGTGTAGCGGGGAAACAGGGTGGTATACATGATGTGTGCCGGTGTAACACGCTGTGTTGTTACAAGCCGAGTAGTCGGCCGTGTCGCAAATGACACAGGCAGTTGGAAAACTACACCGTACATGCCGTTTAGATATTATACACACAGTTCAGTTTTTGTTCAACGGAAGCCGTGTGTCTTAGCCGTATAGAAGGACACGGGCAGGGGAAGGTAAGTCAAGTACAAACCATGTATTCCTTATACACGCCGTGTAGTCTTGTTCTTCAAATCTTGAAATGTCTTCTTCCTCTTACTCCCTTTATGGTTCCTTTGCTTTCAATCTTTGACAAATCTAGAATCTAAGGCATGCTTTTGACCATGTAATGTCATGGCGCCTAGACTACCGCACATTGTTCTCCCGGAGAGCGGTGATGACTATATTCCAGAGATGGTGGGACATAGACTAATAGTTGATCCTCTAGAAAAGACAGATGTAGTGCCCGATGTTATACTAGACACATTCACGGAAGCGAAGTTCCATGAAGGCATTATGTGGTTCATGGAGACCTTTCAGGGAGCACCGATGGCTGCCACATCTTTGGCCGAGATGACTCGTATCTTCCAGAAGTAGAATCTGCCTACGTTTTCAGAGTATGGAAGACCACCGGCTGCGGAGTCTTTTCTAGGATCGATGAAGACTATTTTCGAACATCTAGAGATGCGTCCAGGGCGGAGGGTCAAGCTCACGACTTATCTTCTACGTGATTCCGGCAAGAGGTGGTGAGATGTTACCACCTAGACAGACTATCACAAAAACATGTCATGGAAGGATTTCCAGGTAGTCTTCTATTAATTCTTCATTCCCGAGACACTGAGGGCAGACAGAGCTCGAGAGTTCATGAATCTACATCAGGGCGCTATGTCGGTGATGGACTATTCTACTCGCTTTACCGAGCATCAGTGCTTTGCACCCATGCTGGTGGGTGATGAGACGTTGAGAGACATGCATTTTGAGGATGGTCTTCAGTATAAAATCAGAGCACTGGTGAATGTTTTTAGGTTTCCTACTATACATGCTATTTTAAATCAGGAACTGATTACAGAGAGGAACCTGTGAGAATCTAGTAGTGTGGGCCAGGGTGGTTCAACACTAGTTACTGGTACTATTTCTGTTGGCAAGAGGAAGAGACAGATGAAATTCTCTTAGGGTGGCAGTACCGGTCAGAAGAATACTTCAGGTCGCTAATTCATGAGATACTAGTATGCTATAGATGGGCATAAGCGGCCAACGTGTCCACGAGACCCAGTGGAGTTCCTAGATTGTGGTGGGATGGGTTATCTACAACGTTTTTTAGGGAGTTTCCACCGATGTCTAGTGAGAGGGTTTCTGGGCAGACTCCAAGTGTGGGAGAAGGACCAGCAGCTTCTTCCCAGTAAGGGAAATAGAATATGTTAGGGCGTGCAGGCAGAGATGGTGGTCATGGTTGTGGTAGCCAGACACCAGGATCTCAGAGGCAGTAGGGCGAGACAGCTCATGGTAGCCAAGCTATGTCGTAGGGTCGCGGTACTGGACAGGCATATGTAGTGCAACAGATCCAGCATGAGGAGGATCCCGAACCTTCTTCAGTCAGATTTACTATTCTAGTAGCTTCTATCTTATCTTCAGTACTTTTCGATACAGGTGCTACACATAGTTTCATATCTGTACCCATTGTGGAGAGGCTTGGGCTTTGTGTTTCTACTTCTTCTATTATAATGACACTAGAAACTCTGTTGGGGACTAGGACAGCTGTTGTGCGTCAGTGTAAGGAGTGCCCCCTTGAGGTTGGTGGGTGTCACTTCCTTTGGGACATCTATGTCTTAGAGATGATAGCTTATAACGTCATTCTCGGGATGGACTGGTGGATTCCCTTTCGAGCCTTTGTGGACTGCTATCGTCGCAGGGTGTGTTTCACATCACCAGAGGGTGGAGAGTTTCTATACATGGGCGAATGGGATGTTCTGGCATGTCGAGCTGGACTAGAGCATCATGGGTGAGGTGAAGTCACAACCCAGATTGTGACTTTACATCTGGATGATCAGTGGACTTGTTAGAAATATTTCCCTCCAGTTTTTGACCGTTTCAGGAATGTCTTCCTGGATGACTTTTCGGGTCTACCTTCAGAGAGAGAAGGTGGGGTTCTCTATCGAGCTTCTTCCAAGAGTAGCGCCGGTGTCAATTCCTCTTTATAGGATGGCTACACCTGAGTTGCAGGAGCTCAAGAGGTAGTTAGAGGAGTTACAGGAGATGTGTTTCTTCCGACCCAGTACTTCTCCCTGGGGTTCTCCAGTGCTTTTTGCGAAGAAGGCGGATGGTACCCTCAGACACTGTGTGGATTATCAGAAGCTGAACCAGTTGAAGATTAAGAACCAATATCCCTTGACAAGGATTGATGATCTTTTTGATCAAATTCGTGGAGCACGAGTGTTCTCGAATATTGACTTGAGATCGGGATATCATCAGCTGCGCGTTAGGACATCAGATATACCACTCACAGCTTTCAAGAGCAGGTATGGTCTATACGAGTATACAGTTATGCCGTTCGGACTCACGAACACGTCAGAAGTTTTTATGGCTCTGATGAATCGTGTGTTCCATCTGTATCTTGATTATTTTGTGGTAGTATTCATTGATGACATCTTGGTGTACTCTCACACTTGACACGACCATACCAAAAATCTTAAGATCGTATTGAGTACACTGAGAGAGCATAAGCTATATGCTAAGCTCTCAATGTGACACTTTTGGATGGACCAGATTCACTTACTGGGTCACATTATCTCAGAAGCTGGAGTTGTAGTAGACCCAGAGAGGGTGAGAGAAGTAGTTTCTTGGGAGCAGCCTAAGAACCGGTTTTAGATACGAAGTTTCTTAGGGCTGGATGGTTACTACAGATGTGTAAAGGCCCGTAAATTCCAAGGAAATTTTTTTTCTTATTTTTCTTTGGAATTTTACAATACCGCAGTTTCTGACGGCACCTGATTCCGAGGCCCGGTGTGCCCGGAATCATTTTCCTAAGTTTGGCTCGGGTACGTTTAGTGAACGGACGAGTGGGATTTTCTATCTTTTGAACTGTTTCTTGGAATCGAATTCTGAGGGCACCGATGGAATCGTAGCACCTGTAATTTCTTAGAAAATCCTCTTCTGGAGTTCTGTTTCCTCGGGTGTGGTTTTTAATTTTTGGGCTTAAAGTTAAGAAATAAAATAAATTGTTCGACAAACTTTATTTTATTTCACTTAAGCCGCATGGAAGACACTTGAAGCCACTTAATGCAGCTTAAGCTGAGTCGATGCGGATAGGGTGCTATCCAGAAATATCCTACCCACTTGGTAGGATATTTGTGAGGTGGGGCCTGCACAATCCCCACTGTTTCTTTTCCACTACGTAACGCACTGGCGAAAACCCGTCATTATGAAAGTCAACTGACGCGTTTTCTTAATTTCTTAACGCACCAATTAATTGGGTAGTTTTCTTCATTGAATTAATTGGGCGGTTTATTTTGTTGAATTAATTCTACGAATTAATGGGTCATTTCTTATCCCTTTTTCGTTTCTTAACCGGTTTGAAATCCATTGTCGTAGTAATAAAATAAGACCAACGCCACATCTTTAGGATTACACGTAGGGAGGCTTTTGACAGAACTCTTGTGCCTTCACCCTTCTTCGCGAAGAACCCGAAGAATGTGACGAACGCAAAGAATGCTGGCCTCCGACGAATAAACGCCGAACTGCGGAAATCGATGATGCGAAGCCGTGTGCGGCGACGCCGACGTTTCCTCTTCCGAGACGTTCTTCTGCGACGTTCCTTCGTCCGCAACGAAATCTTCGATCTTCTGTTTGAGGTAAGAAAATTCGGGTTTCTTTTTTTAAAACTCCTTTGTGGTTTTTAACAACGCACAGATTTAATTATTAAAATTAAATCTATTGTTCTTGAACCTCGGAGTTCGTCGATGCACACCATATTCGGCGACGACGCGACGCCCTTCCGCGATGACGAGACGACTTCCGCGACGCGACGATCGCCTCCTTCCGCGGCGATCAAATCCGCGAAGAACCTGCGTGCGACGACATGACGAGGTAGGGGTTGTTGTGAATAATTCTTTTATATTCCCGTGATCGTTTCATTAAAAATTAATGAACCAGATTCATATGAACAATTTTAATTTATTAAAATGGTTGTTTCATGTGTTGCATAATTCTCCTGTTGTTATTATTCTAACGCGGAGGGGGCGGGCCAAACGAACACGGCCCGACAACCCTCTGTCGGTCTTCGTGGTTGTGCGGATTTGGCGGGCGATGACAAAACGTGACAAAAGGGAATTTTGATGGTCTCGCAGTGAAGAACGGAACCCGGGTGGGGCAACGGCACAGACGAGAATGAAAACGGACCACCGGAGAAAATCCGGGGGCCCGCGGAAGCTGCAGGTGGCGCCGGCGGCCGGAGGCGGCATCGCCCCGGCGGGCCGCCGGACAGGGCCACCACGGGTGAATCTGCGGCTGCGGTGGCCAGCGGACCCGCGGCCGCGCGGGTCCGGCTCGCCCGCACGGGACGCGGCGACATGCCGCGTCCGCTGAATCAGCGCGGCCCCACACGGGGCCGCGACACCTCCAACCCGCGGGGGCAGCGCCCCGCGGCACCCGAGCTGCGCGGCCGCTCGGCCGAGCCGAGCCAGGACGGTCCGAACGGCCGGGCCGCACCTAGAACGGACCGGACCGGGTCTGGCTGGGTTGGACTGGGTCGGGTCGACCCGGTTCGGCCGACCCAGGGGGGGTCGGCCCGGGCCCGGACCCCCCGTCTTCGGACCATTTTTGGTCTTCTGCCCGTCCCATTAGATGCGGGCCTCCGAACGATGCGCCATCAGTGGCAACGCGATCCTTGGATCGAGACGGTCGTTTCGGTATATCGCACTCAAGGTTTCTGATTACTTTGGGTTTGGCCGGGTTGGTTCGTACACGAAACCAACCGGCCCTCGGAGTGGAAACACTCATATCTTGAGCTACGGAGGTCTGATTGACGTGTCGTCGACTTGATGGATTCCTCTAAGGGAGACAGATCTTTTGGCTTACTCCGCTCGTGGTTTGGACGTAGTTGGAGTACGGTTGGGTTGGTTTTAACTTAAAAACCAACCGGGCCCCCGGAATGAAAAAGCCAATAACTTCCAGACCGGGCGTCCGATTGACGCGCTGTCTGTTGCATTGGGTTCCTGTTGACGATACGGAACTTTTGGCATCCTCCGCCCGAGTTTTGGATGCAGTTGGGGTATAGCCGGGTTGGATTGTGCCCGAAATTCAACTGGGCCCCTAGAACGGAGAAAGATGATATCTTTCATACCAGACGTCCGTTTGACGAACCGTCAGCGGCGTTGGTGATCATGTTGAGAAATGGTCCCTATGAGTATACCCTATGAGTGTTCGGGGTATAGTTGAGTTACGGCCGAGTTGGTTCGCACACGAAACCAACCGGGCCCCTAGGACTAAAAGGCTAGTAACTCACAGGCCGGGCGTCCGATTGACGCACCGTCTGTTGCGTTGGGACACCTATGACGAGGCGGTACTTTAAGATACTTCTTCGTGGGACTTTGAGATACTTGGAGTATCGACCTGTAGCTCGTCAAGTGGACCCTCCCAGAGACGAGCGAGCGGAGTACAAAGACTGTGTAGACGACTGAGACCTAACGACTGTTTGACTGACTCGACTTGGAGTGAGTCGACTAGCCCAGTGGGCGGAGCGCCTGGTATTTGGCGGCAGACCCACGGTGGACAGAGTGCCTGGTAGTTGGCATTAGACCCGCGGTACTCGACCGGAGGAGTACCTTTGTAGGCTATTAGGGAGAGCGCCCGGTATTTGGCGATAGACACTCAGCGGATGGAGCGCCCGGCAGTTGGCCGCAGACCCGCGGTACTCGACAGGAGGAGTACTTTAGCAGTCTTAGGTTAGTGAGAAGTACCTCGGAGTCGTGACAGGACCACTGTACACTCCAGAGACGGAGCTCTTTAGCAGTTACAGTTTCGTTAATGAAAATCCTGGTTTGAGCTGAATCTTTTGACCTTTGTGTTTACCTCATGATTGAGATTGTCACTTCATAACTTAGGTATATGTATGGGCATATACCTGTGTAGTGGTTATCTGTTGATTTCACAGTCCTTGTGTTTCCTCATGATTGAGATGGGTTACTTGATAACTTAGGTACATGTATGGGCATATACCTAAGTAGAGGTTATCTGTTGATATCTTCTTTGTGGTTATCCTTGTTGGTTTAGTGAGACCTTGAGGGTCTCGGGGTCCCTACTGAGTATCGTTATACTCACCCCTGCACGGGCTATGCCCGCACCTCGTTGTGTTGGTTACAGACGACGGCCAGTGCTGACGGAGTCCGAGTGTTCAAGGACTGGACAGTACCCGGAGGTGGAATACACGACGAGTCAGTACCTGGAGGTGGACTACACGACGAGTCAGTACTCGGAGGTGGACTACATGATGAGACGACACAAAGAGGAGGTTGACAGGCGAGAGAATAGAGGAGGCTATATGTACCTACCCATAAGGTATGATCCGTGGTGGACGACCAAGAGTTGTGCCATCTGTACCTACCCTTCAGGTAGGATCCGAGGAGGATGACCCAGGAGCTGCTGCCGTCCTTCCAGCTGTTATCTTTTCTATTGTACTTGTTCAGTTGTAGTTGTACTTTCTTTTGGGTTTGTATTCTGGCCGATTTACTTTTCATCACTTCTCTTGTACTTAGTGTTTTCTTTTTTCCGCTTGTTTACTCTATGGTGCTTGTTTTCTTTTATAAAGGCAATTCCTTCCCAGTTATCGGGATTTACGCCTTTGGTGCTAGTCTCCAGCCCCTGGCCTATGGAAGGCGGGCTTGTGGTAGTAACGGCATGGGCCCCGAGGACGGGTCGTGACAAATTGGTATAAGAGGAGTTCAGTTCTACCACAGAACTTATAACTCTAATGTTTCTTTCTATGAAGCAATAGTGTTAAGAGTACCGAGTGTGGTTTTCAGTTCAGGGAGACCAGTGTTGGTGCAGGTGGCCGATGTATCCATACAACAGGACCCTGACAACTGATTTCCGACTTTGTGCATGAAAACACAGATTGCGTGTGTGTTTTCCAGAAGTTTTTAAGTGTCAGATCAAACCAGGTCAGATCACCAGGGATAATCTTTGACCGTGTCACGTTGTTTCGTTCAGGATGCCTCCCCGTGGACGACCAACTAGAGCCCTGAGAGTGGTACGTAATGACAGCCCGCCGAGCGACGAGGCCTCAGTACAGGGCCCTATCCCAGTTGAGGCACCAGCGGAGGCACCATCGGTACTACTACCCGTTGGGCCACCGATGCCTCCAGCTCCAGCAGCAGAGGGTGAACGTCGCTTGAGCGCACTGCATAAGTTCCAGCGCCAGAGGCCACCCAAGTTCCAGGGAGGGACGGACCCGCAGGCAGCTGAGGATTGGCTGGAGGCTGTGGTGAGAGTCTTCAGGCTAGTGGGGACGCCGACAGATTTCATGGTGATCCTTGCTTCCAGCCTTCTTCATGTAGCAATAGACAGATGGTGGAGCCTGATGCTTCATATGCATGACGAGGCGACACTTCTATGGGCAGACATCGAGAGCCTGTTCCGGGCAGAGTTTGTACCAACCACCCTTCGAGCGGTGCGTATGCAGGAGCTACTTCAGCTGTGGCAGGGCAACATGTCAGTGGCGCCGTACTCAACGAGATTCACAAACCTCTCACGCTACTCCACAGATATGGTATGGGACCCGTTCTTCAGGGCCCTAACCTTCGAGCAGGGGCTCAGGAGATAGATTAGAGCTTCTGTTATTTCTCACACCATTCCGACATAGACAAGGGTGTTGGAGAGAGCCCTCTAAGTGGAGAGTTTCCTTGCTGAGCAGTCTCCAGCAGAAGGACCCACCACTAGTCGGCGTGCGACAGAGTCTTCTGCAGCAGGCCGTAGACAGATGATGCAGAGGTCTAAGAGGACTAGACCTACCGATGGCAGACTGCATGACTCAGGTTCAGTTGTGCGGGGAAACCGTGGTGGAGTCAGAGCCAGACGTGATGAGAGTGGACAGTGTTACTCCTGCGGCGGAATTGGTCACATGACACGTGACTATCCGACCCGCCATGCAGATGACCAACAGTTAAATGAAGAACCTTCGAGGTAGAGGAAGTGGTTAGATCAGAGCGGACCGCAAGGAGCAGGCGTCCATGGAAGAGGAGCTGGTCGTGCAGCTGGAGGTGGACGACGCTTCGGGATGTTGCCACCACCATCACCAGGAGGCCCACCCCGACCGCAGGGGACATGAGGACATGGGAGAGCTCAGCTTCAGGCAGCTGAGGCCTATGGTCATGGAGCTCCAGAAGAATAGGGACAGGAGCGGGACTTGCTTCCGACCTGGAGCCTATTAATCCCGTTGCTTCTAGTTTTGTTGATGTTTGTCTGTAGTTGCTTTGTGTCTTTGTACTATGAGATGCAATAATGAAAAGACACTTATCTTGTAAAGTTTTCTTTCCTGTCGTTTTTGTTTGATTGATACTGAGTGGTCCCAGTTAAGACTATTGACTTGACCCTCACTTTCGAGTTTTCTACTGAAGGAGACCTAGTGACCACACACTGATGCCAACAGTGTGACTCGACCCTTGGAAGCGAGAGTGACAGTTGGATCTCTTCATAGTTACGTCGAGGCCTTACGACGTCATCCATGGCATGAATGCATCATTCATGTCAGGATTGACTGTATTAGGCAACGAATGTGGTTCATCCAGGGGATGAGACCATATTTCTCTTATCGGTAAAGAGGAAATCATAGAAGCTCTTGTGAGACTAGAGAAGGTCCAGGTCATCCAAGAGCGGATGAGGACAACACAAGGCTGACAGAAGCCTTATGCTGGCAGGACTTGGAGGCCTCTAGAGTTCGAGGATGACCATCACGTCCTTATAAGATTCTCACCTCGACGTGGTTTACGAAGATGTGGCCAGGGAGGCAAGTTATCTCCAAGGATTCAACGGACCTTTCTAGGTCCTCAGCTGGGTAGGCGAGGTGGTTTACCGCTTGACCCATCCACTTCAGTTGCACTAGGTGCCCGACGTTTTCCACGTATCCCAACTGAGGAGATACGTGCTCGACCCTCCGCATATCATCGACCATGAGGAACTGGACGGTGGCGATGAGGTGACTTCTATGGAGGTTCCTGTGGGGATCGAGGATCGATAGGAGGGGATCCTAGGAGGACGGTTGATTCCTCTTGTGCACTTTCTTTGGCAGCACGGGAACCTCCAGGTGAGCACATGAGAGCAGAAGGCTCAGATGCGTGCTCAGTACCGCCTTTGTATCCCTAAGATTGTGGTGAAGCTTTACGGGGACATAAAGCCCTGTGGTGGGAGTAATTTAAAGACCCGTAAATTCCAAGGAATTTTTTTTCTTAATTTTCTTTGGAATTTTACAAGACCGCAGTTTCTGAAGACACCTGATTCCGAGACCCGGTGTGCCCGGAATCATTTTCCGAAGTTTGGCTTGGGTACGTTCAGTGATCGGACGAGCGGTTTTTTCTAACATTTGAACAGGTGCTCGGAATCGAATTCTGAGGGCCACGATGGAATCGCAGTGCCGGTAATTGCTTAGAAATGTCTCTTCCGGAGTTGCGTTTTCTCGGGTGTGGTTTTTAATTTTTGGGCTTAAAGATATGAAATAAAATAAATTGTTTGAAAAACTTTATTTTATTTCACTTAAGCCGCTTGGAAGCCACTTGAAGCCACTTAAAGCAGCTTAAGCTGAGTCGATGCGGATAGGGTGCTATCAAGAAATATCTTTCCCTCTTGGTAGGATATTTGTGAGGTGGGGCCCGCACGAGCCCCATAGTTTCTTTTCCGCTAAGTAACGCACCCGCGAAAACCCGTCATTATGAAAGTCAACTAATGCGTTTTCTTAATTTCTTAACGCACCAATTAATTGGGCGGTTTTCTTCGTTGAATTAATTGGGAGGTTTATTTCGTTGAATTAATTCTACGAATTAATGGGTCGTTACTTATCTCTTTTTCGTTTCTTAACCAGTTTGAAATCTGTTGGCGTAGTAATAAAATAAGACCAACGCCACATCATGAGGATTACATGTAGGGAGGATTTTTAGAGAACTCTTGTGCCTTCACCCTTCTTCTTGAAGAACGCGAAGAACGCGAAGAATGCTAAGAACGACGGCCTCCGACGAAGAATGCCGAACCGTGGAAATCGACGACGCGATGTCGTCTGCCGCAACGCCGACATTTCCTCTTCTGCGACATTCTTCTGCGACGTTCCTTCATCCACAACGAAATCTTCGATCTTCTATTTGAGGTAAGAAATTTTGGGTTTCTTTTTTTTAAACTCCTTTGTGGTTTTTAACAATACACAGATTAAATTATTAATATTAAATATGTTGTTATTGAACCTTTGAGTTCGTCGACGCGCACCGTATTTCGCGACGACACGACGCCCTTCCGCGATGACGCGACGCTCTTCCGCGACGACACGACGCCATCCACGACGCGACGATCGCCTCCTTCCGCGGCGATCAAATCCGCGAATAACCCGCGTGCGACGACTTGACGATGTAGGGGTTGTTGTGAATAATTCTTTTATATTCCAGTGAACGTTTCTTTAAAAATTAAAGAAATGGATTCATATGAACAATTTTGATTTATTAAAATTGTTGTTTCATGTGTTGCATAATTCTCTCGTTGTTATTATTCTAACGCGGAGGGTGCGGGCCAAAAGAACACGGCCCGACAACCCTTCGCCGTTCTTCGTGGTTGTGCGGATTTGCTGGGCGACGACAAAACGTGACGCAAGGGAATTTTGATGATCCTGCAGTGAAGAACGGAACCTGGGAGGGGCAACGACGCAGACGGGATGGAAAATGGACCACCGGAGCAACTCGGGTGGCCCGCGGAAGCTGCCGACGGCGACGGCGGCCGGAGGCGGCGGCACCCCGGCACGCCGCCGGACAGGGCCGCTAGGGCTGATGTCGCGGCGGCGGCGGCCATCGGACCCGCAGCTGCGCGGGTCCGGCTTGCCAGCATGGGACGCGGCGACATGCCACGTCCGCTGAATCAGCGCGGCCCCACGCGGGGCCGCGGCACCTCCAACCTGCGGCGGCAGTGCCCCGTGGCACCCGAGCTGCTCGGCCGCACGGATGAGCCGAGCCAGGCCGATTCGACCGGCCGTGCCGCGCCAAGGCCGGACCCGACGGGGTCCGGCCAGGTTGGACCGGGTCGGGTCAACCCGGTTCGGCCGACCCAGGGGGGGTGGTCGGGCCGGGTCGGCCCGGGCCCGGACCCCTCGTCTTCGGACCATTTTCGGTCTTTTGCACGTAACTTGACATACGGGCCTTCGAACGACGCGCCGTCAGCGGCAACGCGATCCTTGGATCGGGATGGTCGTTTCGGTATATCGCACTCATGGTTTCAGCTTACTTTGGGTTCGGCCGGGCTGGTTCGTACACGAAACCAACCGGGCCCTCAGAGCAGAAACACTAATATCTTGAGCTACATACGTCCGATTGATGTGTCGTCAACTTGATGTATTCCTCTAAGGGAGACGAATATTTTGGAATACTCCACTCGAGGTTTGGACGCAGTTGGCGTATGGTCAGGTTCGTTTTAACTTAAAAACCAACCGGGCCCCCGGGACGTAAAAGCCAATAACTTCTAGACCGGGCGTCCGATTGACGCGTCGTCTGTTGCGTTGCGTTCCTGTTGACAATACAGAACTTTTGGCATCCTCCGCCCGAGTTTTGGATGCAGTTGGGTTATAGCCATGTTGGATTGTGCCCGAAATCCAACTAGGCCCCTGGAACGGAGAAAGATGATATCTTTCATACCAGACATCCTTTTGACGAACTGTCAACGGCGTTGGTGATAACGTTGAGAAACGGTCTCTATGAGTATACCCTATGAGTGTTCGGGGTATAGTTGAGTTACGGCCGGGTTGGTTCCCACACGAAACCAACCGGGCCCCTGGGACGAAAAGGCTAGTAACTCACAGACCGGGCGTCCGATTGACGCGCTGTCTATTGCGTTGGGACCCCTATGATGAGGCGGTCCATTGAGATACTTCTTCGTGGGACTTTGAGATACTTGGAGTATCGACCTGTAGCTCGTGGATTGGACCCTCCCAGAGACGAGCGAGCGGAGTACGAAGACCGTGTAGATGACTGAGACCTGACGACTGCTTGACCGACTCGACTTGGAGTGAGTCGACTAGCCCAGTGGATGGATCACCTTGTATTTGGCGGCAGACCCATAGCGGACGGAGAGCCTGGTAGTTGGAAGAAGACCCGTGGTACTCGACCGGAGGAGTACCTCTGTAGGATATTAGGGACAGCACCCAGTATTTGGCGACAGACACTCAGCGGACGGAGCGCCCGGTAGTTGGCCGCAGACCCGTGGTACTCGATAGGAGGAGTACTTCAGCAGTCTTAGGTTAGTGAGTAGTACCTCGGAGTCGTGATATGACCACTGTACACCCCAAAGACAGAGCTCTTCAGCAGTTACAGTTTCGTTAATGAAAATCCTGGTTTGAGCTGAATCTTTTGACCTTTGTGTTTACCTCATGATTGAGATGGGTCACTTGATAACTTAGGTATATGTATGGTCATATACATGGGTAGTGGTTATCCGTTGATTTCGCAATCCTTGTGTTTCCTCATTATTGAGATGGGTTACTTGATAACTTAGGTATATGTATGGGCATATACCTAAGTAGAGTTTATCTGTTGAGATCTTCTTTGTGGTTATCCTTGTTGGTTTAGTGAGACCTTGAGGGTCTTGGGGTCCCTACTGAGTATCATTATACTCACCCCTGCACAGGCTATGCTCGCACCTCGTTGTGTTGGTTACAGACGACGGGCAGTGCTGAAGAAGGCCGAGTGTTCGAGGACTGGAAGGTACCCGGAGGTGGACTACACGACGAGTCAGTACCCGGAGGTGGACTACACGATGATACGACACACAGAGGAGGTTGACGGGAGAGAGCGTGGAGGAGGCTATCTGTACCTACCCTTCAGGTAGGATCCGTGGTGGACGACCAGGAGCTGCGCCATCTGTACCTACCCTTCAGGTAGGATCCGCGGAGGATGACCCAGGAGCCACTTTCATCCTTCCAGCTGTTATCTTTTCTGTTGTACTTGATCAGTTGTAGTTTTACTTTCTTTTGGGTTTGTATTCTGGCCCATTTACTTTTCAGCACTTCTCTTGTACTTAGTATTTACTTTTTTCTGCTTGTTTACTCTATGGTGCTTGTTTTCTTTTATAAGGGAAATGCCTTCCCAGTTATCAGGATTTACACCTTTGGTACTAGTCGCCAGCCCCTGCCCTATGGAAGGAAGGCTTGGGGTAGTCACGACACGGGCCCCGAGGATGGGTTGTGAAAAGATGCTTCATACAGGACTTCTCCCGCAAAGAAGCACCATTGATGGGTTTGACTAAGAAGGGTGTGAATTTCATTTGGTCGGAAGTTGTGAGACAGCCTTTCAGGACCTAAAATAAAGGTTGACATTAGCACTGATCCTGATACTCCCAAAACAGGGGAAGAGATATACAGTTTACCATGATGCATCAGGGATTGGGATCGGAGCAGTGTTGATGCAGGGCGACCGATTTGTTGCATATGGGTCTCAGCAGTTGAGGCCACATGAGAGGAATTACCCGACGCATGATCTCGAGTTATCTTTTGTTTTTCATGCATTGTGCTATTGGAGGCATTATCTATTGGGAGATCATTTTGTGGTTTTCACCAACCACAAAAGCCTCAAGTATATCTATACTCAGCGTGACCTTAATCTAAGGAAGAGGAGGTGGGTCGAATACCTACTCTCCTTCGATTTTGAGCTTGCCTATACACCTGGTAAAGGTAATGCAGTAGCTGGGGAACTGAGCAGGAAATCTTAGGTACATGCGGTGTAGGAGGCAAGTGGTGAGTGGTAGCTCATGGATTTGTTCTCTAAGATGCATCTAGGGGTACATGAAAATCAGGGGAAGAAATATCTTTCCTCGTTAGATGTGACATCTACCCTCCTGGACAGAGTGAGGATGAGACAACAATCTAATTTGGAAGGCCTAGTTCTATGGGATTCTGTGGCAAGTGAGGACCCTCCACCCAGTTGGGAAATAGACGGTGATGAGATTTTGCATTTCCATGGACGAGTATGGGTTCCAGGTGATATACAAAAGGAGCTGATGCAGGAGTTTCATGCTTCATATTGGTCAGTTCATCTCGTGGTTACTAAGATGTACTGATATTTGAGACGTCAGTACTGGTGGTCAGGTATGAAGAGAGATGAGGCTGGTTTTGTTACGAGGTGTTCCACCAGTCAGTAGGTGAAGGCAGAGCATCAAAGGCCAGCTGGACTATTACAGCAGTTACCCATTCCATATTTGAAAATGGATGATGTCACGACGGATTTCGTGACGGGGTTGATGAGGTCACCTAGAGGCAATGATGCGATGTGGGTTGTTGTGGATAGACTCATGAAGGTAGCTCACTTTTTTCTGATCAAGGAGACCTTCGGTATTGACAACCTCAAAAGGATGTATATCTGAAAGATCATAGGTCTTCATGGGGTTCCTCGTTCTATCATTTCAGATAGGGACACCCACTTTACGTCTCGTTTCTGGATGAGTTTTCAGAGGGCACTGGGTACAGAGGTGCTTCTGAGCACAACATACCACCCTCAGACAGATGGACAGTTAGAGCGTACGATACAGTTGTTAGAGGACAAGCTGCACGCATGCTTCCTAGACTTTGAGGGATCTTGGGATAAGAATATACACTTAGTCTAGTTTTCCTATAACAATAGATTCTAGGTGACTATTGAGATGGAACCATATGAGGCTTTATATAGTAGTCCATGCCGATCACCTTTGTGCTGGTTAAAGGCAGGTGAGGTAGCTTTACTGGGAGCACCGCTCGTGCAAGAGACTTCTGAGCAGGTCTAGTTGATTCAGAAGTGGATGGCTACTACACAGTCTCATCAAAAATCATATGATGATCACCACAGATGACCTTTGGTGTTTGTTGTCGGGGATCAGGTTTTTCTACATGTTTCACTGAGGCTGGGACACAAGCGGATCAGGAGACAGGGTAAACTATCACTGAGGTATGTGGGGCCATTTTAGATTCTAGATAGAGTCCGGACGATTTCTTAACAGTTGAATTTACCTCAGAGGTACCGGTCCATCCACAACGTCTTCCATGTATCTCAGTTACGCCGCTATCATTCAGAACTATCTCACACCCTTCATCCAGATGAGGATGAGCTTTTGATGGATGTTTCCTTTGAGGAGCATCTAATTCTTATCATTGACAAGAACACGAAGGTTCTCTAAGGCCAATTAGTTCCTCTCGTATGGGTGTTATGGCAGCATGGCCGAGTGCAGGATGAAACCTGGGAGCGAGAGATCGATGTATGCACTCAGTGACCGAAGTTGTTCACCGCTATATCTTCTCTACCCTTGGAAGGGTAATTCAGGGACGAATTTCTATAAGGGGGGAATTTTGTAAGAACCCAGTTCTTATATTTGAGGTACGAGTTTTATCTTTTCTCATTTCCATAAGTGTTTTTTTAGAAAATAGGGAAAATGGGAAAAATCCTAAATTGTGGAAAGTTCACGTTGTGTACTTTGTCCACATGCCATGTACTTTTGGCCGTGTGGGATGGGTACACGGGGCGTGTGGCCATGCCGCGGATAAAGAGTGTAGGAACTGAATTCACGGCGTGTAGTGGTCATGTACACGCTGTGTAGTCAGTCGGAAAGCCAAAATAGTAACACGGTGGAGCAGCCGCCAGCTAAGCGACAGTACACACCATGTACTCAGGAGTACATGACATCTACTCATGTCGACGGATAAACAGTTTGGCGGTGCTTCCAGAGGAACAGTTAAATGATGGAAGTACACGATATGTGCTTGGAAGTACACACCATGTACTTTGTTTTTTTCTCTTAATATGGGAAGTATCCTCCCCTATTCACAGGGAAGGCTTAGAAACGGAGGAAGGAGTGGGAGGGGAAGACCAAACCTTTGATGTTCCGCTGAGTGTTCTTCTGGAATTTGTTTCTGCCTCAGTCGATCTCGTTGGAACCGCACGGGTAATCCCTCCGCTCTCCTTAATCCATTCTCTCCAATTCTTCTTCTAGCAGAAGTTATTTACATTTGAGCAGGTTTAATTCTTTTTCAGATCTATGTCGTTCTTGGGCGTTTCTGGAACCGACGTTCTTATATAGTGCTCATTGGCGTATAAGGTAGGTCTCTTGGTGTTTATTTTCTAACTGTCGTGTGTTTTGTGCGTTTTCGTGCAATGAACCCATGTCGGGGGTGTCGTGTGGCTGAGGCCATAGATATTTTAAGCACCTATATTTTAATAGGTGATTTAAATGTGATATTAAAATGCTTGTTGGGATAGTTTCTTGGATCCAGAACCACCCCGGGGGTGTGTTCCACTGTTTAGTCGTTTGGCCAGTATACCTGAGGGTATGCGTTTAAAGTAGTAATTGTAGAATTTTCATGAGTTGAATTGCTTGTTTACTACTTGTTTACATGTTGGACATGGCCCGGTTACCTGTTTAGCGTAAGCCCGTTGTTGTGATTGGCATGTGGGCACTACAGTACTTAGCCTGTGGGAAACTTCTTCTGTGCCTATGGGCAACTGATTCTGTGCCTGTGGGCGACACTACATACGCATGTGGGCAGTATCCGTGTGATTGTGGGAAGATTTTTGTGTTTGGATACTCTTTACCTAAGGGTAAGGGTTTACGTGTCTGATGACTTTTGGCTGTTTTCTTAGAATATTAACTGTGGGGTATTTTAAATTCAATGATTAATTAGATATTAAAATGGAAATATAACTAGTTAAGTTAGTTTCTTTCAGTACTACTTACTTTCATGCATTTTATTACTTAAAACTATTGTTGCATGTTTTATACACAGTTGGGCACGAGCCTTTGGGGGATGCCTACTGGGAATTTATTTCACACACCCTGTTTGGGTCACGATTTTTGGCTCAAACAGATTACATTTCTGCAGGTATAGATAATGTCAAGAGTCCTTATATAGACACTTGTTTGCTACTGGGATGTAGGAGAGTTTGGGACCGAGTGATGGCTCGTGATGCCTTTGGCTATTCAGTAATGATTTTCTATATTTGTATTTCAGTTATATTGAATTGCAGTGTAACATGCTCTGACTATTTTATATAATAGTGACATGCTCCATCTTCATATATATATGACAACTAGTTCCTTTTTGTAATTAGTTATCCATTTCAGTTATATATATTGTTACTGATTCTGCTGTTGTCTTATGTTTTATTTCATTATGATGCATTTCACTTTGACAAATTAGGGAATTGTTTCCCCACTATCAGACCAGGACCCTCGCTGCTAGTCGAAAGCCTCTGGAATTTGCGGAAATGCACTTGAGGTCATGTGGCAAACCAGGTTCGGGGCACCCGTTGCGTGGCACCCGGAACCAGGACGTTACAAGATATATATTTAATCATAGCTTGGTAAATAGAAACCCAATCCATTCCCAAAATATCATCAAACTATAATAAAGGAAAAACAACAAGGTTTTTAAGTATGTTCCTTCCACAAATAAGGATAGGAAGATTCTTATAATTTATTTTTCCCTCCATATTACCCCAGGTATTTTTACCATATTTCTGGATTCATTTCATAATGTGGAATTCAAAAATTTACCAAAATTTTTCTATGAAATGAAAGAATATGTAAACCCTAAATCAAAATATACATTTCTATAATTGAAAAAACAAAAAAAAATATCTGATACCACTTCATTTGATGGTCCCACATCAACTGTAGTAGTAGCAAAATATTTTCCTGCACCCTTCAACTTTTGATCTGTCCAGTTTCCACCCTGGGTAATTAACTTTGGACACACATTGGATTAATGCGAAACTAGTTGAAATAAAAACAACATAACACTAGATTTTCATTTCCTATAGGATCATCTTCCTTACATTTATGAGCAATATAACTAGTATTACCACCCTGGAAGAACATTCTATATTTTGAGAGATATTATCTTGGATGCTTTTTTCCACAATTCGCAGAAGATGTAAATTTAATTTTTGTACCACTAGGATTCATTGATGAATACTTTCCCTTTTACTGTCAACTAGACCTCTTCTTTTTATTTCTCTTATGGAACACCTGATCATCATGAGCCCCCATTTATACCTTCTCGGTACATTTGAAAAGTTTCTCAAAGCTTTCAAATTCACGAGTGGCTAATTGTCTTTTATATCTCAGCTTTTGTCCTGAATAGAATTGATTTATCTTGCTACAAATATATCAGAAGAAATATGGAACATACCTTTCCTGTCGAGTGAACGTTTCTTCGTAAGAATCCCCTGGGTAATATTATAGCCTCAATTCCAATATTTTTTTTTCAATCATAAGTCGAACCGCCTTCGGAAAATATTTCTCCAGAAACATACCTTTGAATTCATCCCATCCTGAAACATCAATCTCCTAACTATACTTGATATTTTTAGTCATTGTCCACTACTAATATGCTTCTCCTTTAAAAAAAATAGAGAGAATAAACTTTTGATAGTTTGTACAACCCATGACATTGAAAATCATTTCTGGTGCTTTGATCCACCCTTCTGCTTGAACAGGGTCTGATGATCCTTTGAAGAATGGAGGAAGTTTCCTCATGAAATGATCTACTAAATAATTGTTCCATTGAGGTCAATTTGGTTGATCTCATGCATGTATACCACCACCATTTATAATCTATGTCAACTATGCCATTACTACAACAAACTGTTTAGTTCCAATTCCATCCATCATAGGATGCTGATTGGGAAGGTTATTTTCCCTTGTATGCCTTCCCAGCACTATATCCCTATTTTCCTTCTGAAAATCCATTCCGAACAAACATATCTTAGATGAAGAACCATGAAAATTTATAAATTCTATATCATTTAAATTTTACCATAATGTAAACATCAATTATGGATATTCTATTAAAAAAATTATAACTCAAAAGGTTATCTAAACCAACCTTTGATACCAACTATATAGCTCATCCTTAAACATTATGTAATCTCGAATTAAGTTAATAATTCATTTTGAGAATCTATTATGGTTTATACATATTCATAATTAGGTTATAACATTTATATAACAACATGAATATTACATTTAGGCACTTTTAATCAGTATCCGTTTTTTCATAAAATAATAACCCTTTGAAGAAAAGAAACATGTTTTGTTCCATGTTTTAAGTAGCATGACTTTTCCTTGATCCCATCCATGACCCTATTTCACTTTAATTCCTATGAAAAACATTTCAAAAACATGGTATTAGCATAAAAATCTCAGTAAGGGATACCAAAAGAAGGAAAAACTGTTAGTTTTTCACTAAAACATGTAATCCATGAATACATTATTATAAGTAAAATTTTTTCCCTTTTTGAAGTAGTAATTACTTTTTACTGAATAAAATCTAATTTCAAACCCTTTTGTAACCCAAATAATACCATAAAACCCATAAAAATCACACATAACATATAAAAGGTAAACTTGGGAAATAATCATACTTAAATGGAATAACTATACCGTCGACTTCCATAAATCATTCTTACAAATGGAATAACCATATGATAAACTTCTATACCCAATAAATTGGAGGATATAATGTAACCACCCATACTTGGTTTATCATAGAACCACCCATCATTGTTTTATCACGTAACCACCCATAAAATGTCCAAGTAACACTTATATAATCATAACACACGAAATAGTGAAAATATCAACATTTCACTAACAAAATTTCATTCAGAATCACAAGAAATAATTTCAAGATATAGAAATAAAAAATCCATTTCCAAAACAATTTTCAATTTAAAAACACCAAAAATTGGAATAAGGTATATCTTTTCCTTTTAAAATCATTAAATCATAAAGAGGAAGCCAAATTACGATTACAATGGCAGAGATGTCATTGTCACCACATAGAATAAAAACAATATTATTTTGTTTATTAAAATGATTTGTAGAAAAAATATTCCCTTTGAATGAAAGAAAATGTCAAAGGGGTTTATTATACACTGTGTAAATGAATGTCGTGTATAAATCAAAGTATGCCTCAATGAAAGGAGATTGAAACAAAGTCTCTTACTTCGCGTCTGACTTGATCATTCATTCTTAAATATCCAGAATAATAAATATTAGTTAATTTATACTTGATTGAAAAACTTTTTCAAGTTTATTGTTCCTTTTATATCACTTATTACCTTTCTATAACAATTATTTATTTATTTGAGTTCTTATCAAGAATATTGTCGATGTTCAAAACATGAGTCCAAAATTAACTTGTAATAATTATAAATTGTCCATGTGGTAAAAATTACATTATCTCCATATTTATATTGGTGATTTAGATATCATATATATCATATATATCGTATGTACACATGAACGCTAATTTCATTTATTTTTCATAAATAACGGAATTAAAACTAAATGATAAAAAGGTATATTATAATTAAAGTATAATATATATGTTATAAATGTTATATAATGTCATTAATTCCATTCTTTATACATTCCTTGTATAGCATGAACGAGTCATATCACTTATAAGGGGTGGTAGTCTGCACTTCCTCAAATGAAATTATCTTATTTATACAACATGGAAAGCATAGTGTTATCTTCCAAATGAGAATTAAAAAAGAATAGAGATAAAATAAATATCTTATATATCATATATAATTAAATTTCCTTCATAATTACCACCATTAGAGGTGGTAGGAGAATATTGAACAATCATCGTTTTGTGGGGAAGTAGTTTGTCTTCCACAGAAATAATACGTTCTATACCCATTATACAGAGGTGTGTGTAAGTGTAGTTTGAATCCTTCTCATAAAAACAACCTAGTATATTTAAGATAATTATTTTTCACGTATAAATAATTATAAGAGCATAGGGAGTGTAGAAGGAAAAATAATAGAAATGACCTTGAGAGAGTACATTACCTCATATCGGGTAACTTCTTTTGATTTGAGCCAAAGGGTTTTTTTTCAATTTCCTTCTTCCTAGAAGAAGGATTCTAAGAGGAATAGAGGAATTTTGGGAGATTATTAGAGCATATTTTGGATGATACAAGAGGCTTGGGAGGTTTGAGTAAGGGCCAGAGGTGGTGTCCTTTTATAAGATGGAGGAGGGGCATTTTATGAATGTTTGAAATTATTATTTTATTATTAATTTATTTTCAATTTCTAAAAATAAAAAAGTTATATATTTAGAATATAAGATTAGGATAGATTTATATTCTCTCATACGATGGGTTTTAGACATGTTTAGGTCCTAAAATTAACTATATCCTTTAACATTAACCCTTACTTAACTAATTTAACTTTTACCATGTCTTCTTGTATATTCATACTATATGGTGTGTATAGCTACTATAAAATTCTAATATAACCTAAAGTGGATTAATAATGAAATTTTGAACCGTATCTAAGTCATTACACCGAATATTATATTTTTAAGACTATTATATCATTTTATAAAATAGTATTTTTTTTAAAAACTCATTTATGTTTATTTATATACTATTCATATCATGTAATTTTAGAAATTTATAAAAACAATATCATTTCAAAAATACATCATTAATTAAAATATAACACGTAATAATCATCCATAAAATTTTTTTATGTCATAAAAATTTTCAAAATAATTTTATTTTAATATTTTTAATCTCATTTATTTAAATAATCCAATAATAAGGTAATCAATACATCATCATTGTGTCATAAATAAATTTATTTATTTGATGTCTAAATATTATAAATAAAGTAACATGAAGTATAAAATTATTTTAACTTCTTAATTACTATTTATAGTCAAATATTCCACTTTTATAACAACATATAAAAATTATTTTAGTAAAAAATACATGTTTATGTTATATTTTCCATAACTATAAATTACAAGTTATTAAATGTCATTTTCACACACAAGTGGATATATGGGATCCTAAAATCAACACAAGGATTAAAATGGTCAAATATATCTCATCTAGTAGGGTTAGGACATGTTTTAGGGTAATTTAATTTTATTATAATATTACTTTTTCCCCTTATTTACCAGGTTTACCATTTAACCATTGTAAATAATATATATACTGATGTTAAATTTTATATTTTCAAAAAAAGCATCCTATTTTCAAAATTTGGACCTCATAATTAAAAAATTTTAATTAATTTTTCCATATTCAAAACAAAAATGTTTCAAAAAATAATTCAAAATTAATTCCCATTGTCAAAACTAGAAAGCGTGATTTTAAGTAGTAAAAACTACTAAAATATTGAAATGGGTTTATCTCCAATTTCGAATTGAAATTACTTCCAATGAAAAACATTGGATTAAAAAATAAGAATATAATATAATTAAAATTTAAAACTAATTAAAAGTCCAATTTAATAATATTAATAAATTAGATTAAAAAGACAGTTTTGACTTAAAATGCATTATTTTTCACTATTCATTAAAAAAATGAACTTTATCAGAAAAATACCAAAAATTTACCCAAAGTAATTTTTTATGTCCCTATTCTAAATAAGATGTTTATTTCTTCAAATTGGATATATAAAAGAGACAAAAAATAGATTTAAAAATGGTTCTCCATCAAAAGTCTGTAAAACTTCCTTTAAAAACTATTAGAGTATTTATGGTTAAAATTATATTCATTCACATTTAACGCCTCAAAATTTAGTTAGATAAATGTAACAATATTTAACAAAAAAATTTAATCATAATATGGTTAGTTCTATTCATTCCCACAAATACAATGGCTAGGCATCAACTGCCATTTAAAATAATAATATTGTACTATTATAATTTTTCCCAGTATGACTCAGCCTTGTGTGCAACATAAGATTTGGGAGAAACCCATTATTACATTTTCAGTACACCATCAAACATAGCGTCCCCTTTATAGTAATATTAATATTTAATTCACATATATTAATAAATATAAAAATTCAATATTCTTTATTTACCTAGGTTTTTACAGTTTGTTATGTAATAGATCTATGTATCATTGAGTAAAATAGAAGAAATATATATTTCCATTACCATGTATTTAATATAGTTAATGTGGATAAAATAATAGTATGACTATATAAGAGAAACTATGTCATATCCATTATGTATTTTTTAAAATTATTAGATTGTAATGTATTTTTTGGAAAATTATAGTACAGTACTCACACAAGAAAAAAATTGAGAACTATTAATATTTTTTTGATAAAAACTGGAAAAAAAGTTTTATGAAACTAAATTTGGATTGTATAAAATCATAGGTGTAAAATGTTATTAGAGTACCATTAATATTACAAGTGTCCTGGAAACTCTGGTTGAACCGTAATGTTCTAATAGCAATCTCAGCAAAGGTTGTTTAATTTCACTTCTCCCAACTATAAGTATTTATTTATTTATTAAATCTTTTGTCTTGATGTCATAATTTTTATCATGGGAATAGAATGGTATAGGAAAATACTATCAATGGAAACAATGAATAATAACACATGTTTGATCATTAATTAAATATATAATTGTACCAATTTCTACTTTATATGGATTTCTACTTTTGATCTATTGCTCAGTTAGCCATATAGAGTTTTTTTAAAATTCCATTGCATTGTTTTTATGCAGTGCTAAATAAATTAATTCTTTATATATATGATATTAGAATGTGGGATCATTTGAATATTATTATAAAAGATAGATAGATAAATTCATGACTGATATAGTGAATGACTAGTTAAAATATAGAGCTATATATGAGAGATTAAAGAGGCTTCAAAGGGAGTTTGGTTAGTTAAAAGTAATTTTAATAGTCAAAATAAAGAATAAATAAAAATAAGGAGTATTTAATTAAATATCCAAATCGGGATATCTTATTAAACATAAGTTTTAAGTAATGGATTTATATTAAATTAGAAGTAAAATAATAGTATTTTGAAGCGTTATTTTCTTATAAGGACGTAGGAAAATAAATATATGTTATGATAAATATAGGTAATTTAGAACCTATACAGTATATAAATAAAGGTCACACAATAAATGGATTTTATTTATTTAATGTTTTAAAATTGTCTTTAAGTGTATGATTTTTTTATTGATGATCAAATGAAAAAGTACATCTTTAATAAGGTTTTTTTATTTTACTAAAATCTGAAGAACTTATATTATTCGATGAAATAATTCATTTGAAAATATATTAATGTTATGAATTTTATGATTCCTAGGTCTTGAAATAATGTTTCACTATTAATGGTTCAACTAAAAAATTCTATTAATAAATTATACATGGTCTCCTTGAAATGTAATTATTACATGGTTTTTATTATTATAATTTCTCTCTAGTTTCGAACACATAATAGGGTTTGTTTTAAAGAAAAAATAAATGTTTTAAAATATTTTATAATCCATGCAATCATATAGGGTCCATACAATGAAATCATGTAATGAAAATGTATTAAAATTAAATATTGTTTGACATCCATAAATTTATTATTTATTGAATATGCTTATATAATAACCCCACAAAAAATGTCGTAAATAATATAGAAATTTAATAATAATCAAGTTGAAACCTCCAGGGCACAATTAGAAGTTAACTTTCATTATGTGTTCTATGATTTTTGGTAATATTCAAACAGGAATGATGACAAGGCTATCTTTTGATGATTTAGATATTTTGAAATGTTTATTAACTAAAAATTCATAAATAATTGGTTGATATTCTATATTAGAGTACATGAATCAATGGACTTTTAATGGATGAAGTTAACAATAAATTGATGATTGAAATTTAGATTCAAAATTCAAAATTTTCTTGATAAAATTGAATATGATCACATAAAGAAAGAGTTGTGTTCATTTGTAGAATTGAAATAATGTTGATGTTCGTGAAACTAATAAGATCTATAGTAGAGTTCATTGAATATCTAATATTTTATATATTATCTTTATTGGATGGTATAAAATTGATGTTTAATCATTAAGGAATATTTTTTTCCATATCAATTATGATGATAATGTGAA
Organism: Viscum album; assembly: GCA_963277665.1. Taxonomy (NCBI): domain Eukaryota; kingdom Viridiplantae; phylum Streptophyta; class Magnoliopsida; order Santalales; family Viscaceae; genus Viscum; species Viscum album. The sequence continues at coordinate 70,955,572 of OY728128.1, forward strand.
GAGGGTCATATTAAAAATAAAACCTGTTGTTTTTTAGTCTAATACCATTAATTAATACATTTATTAATCTTATATTCATGAAAAATAAAATATTTTATCCCACTTGATTGTATTGAGGGGTTGAGATGAATAAGATTTTGATAATATATGAGTAGTGAGTCATCCCTAAACATGTAATAAAATATCATTAGACAAGAAATTAACTGGAATTTCAACAAAATATAGATATGATATTCTTTGATGTATCAGAATTCAGGTGGACTAATTGAAAATTGACAAGCCTATGCATCTATAATTTTGTGATTATGATTATTTGGTGTATGTGATCCCATATAAAATTTAATTTCGAAATAAGAATACAAGAAACAAATATAGTATATGATATTGTTAATTTTCTAGTCACCCTAATTCACCCCCATTCATTGGGTGTTCATTGGGACCTGAGGGGTTAATATTTTTTCTAAAATACATGTGGAATGAGAACACTATTTTTTGGTATGAAATATCATAGGCTTCCTTTTTTGGGAGTATGCTACTAGTAAAATATTATCATTTTTTATATGATTTATGCTATATATTCAGATAAATATTCAAAATATATTATTTTATTGTCTTAAAATCTCCACTATAGAGTTATAAAAACCCTTTTCCACACATTTTATGAAATATTCTCTATAAAAAAATTTATCCTCGATAAATATTTTTATATATATTATTTTTCTTTATATATTAAAATTCAAATAAACATAACAATTTTTACCAAAACAATAATCTTATCATATTAATTATTATAAAGTTTCATAAAAATATTCTTTTTATAACATATGTTGCATATAAAAGGAAAATACGTATTTAATTTTATAATCAGATGCAGTTTTAAAATTAAACAACCACATGAAAATCTATTTTATAGAAACCAATTACTCCATAAATTCAATTTATACATCATTAATCGTATATTTATCCTTATTCAATTTGGAAATCAAGTACAAATGTAACACTTTTTTATAAATTAATACAACAATCATATACCCTTTAAAACTGATGAATTTTATTTTGTCCCCTTAATACATAATATGAAATCTCTATATGATTTTGATATGAAATTTATATTATTTTACCCAATAATTAATCTACCATAAATTACTCAAAATATCTTGATATGTTAAATGAGAACAATATTTGATGTCATATACAACATGCAACACTAAGCCTAAAAAGTCCATAAAGTATTATTATTCAAATTTTACCATTTTAATATAGAAACATAATTAGACTGTGTGAATATTATTATAAACACTATTAAATATGTACAATGTTCATAATTAATGAAAATTTTGTTTTTGAAACATCATAAATTATCAATGAAATTTTATAATACTCATTTTATGCTTCAAAAATACAACTTCTTAAAAAATGGTGTTTATAACTTTTTGTGAGAAAATGATTATAATTAATATCATGTAATTTCATAAATTGTTTTTTATAAATAGGATATCACTTTTAAAATAATTATATCAAAATTTTATTTGGGTGATATTTTGGCAATATATTTAAAATATTGTTTTTTAGTGAATAGTGAATTTTGGAATTTTTTGTAAAATTGTTATTTTCATTTCAGTAAAATTTATAATTATGATTTAAATTTGATAACCATCTAATGTAGGTATTATTTAATTATATATATTCTAATTACATTAATATAAATCATTATTATACATGGTTTTAGTATAATTATTTTTTTGGTGTAAAAACACATTATTCATAAACTGTTTTTTTTTCATTTGACCCATTTATGTTTAAATAATTTTCTTCCACTTCATGAAATATTATCATGAAAAAATTATTTAATATTTGGATTATTTGGTAAAAATTTAGTAAAAAGGTACCTTTTATATTTTTAAATCAATATTATGTTATATTAATTAAATATTTTAATAAATTCCATGAGTGACCCTCATCTCTCTTATAACATATAACATCTTAGTGTAATTTATTGACACATAAAAACTATTATTTCCTACCAATACCTACCCAAATACCTTCCAAAAATAACCCCTTTCTCAAATTCCTTGGTTTGACAAGAAAATAAAACTAGGAATTCTTTTGGTGTAATGATTAAGAGGTTGTCTGATTAAAGGCACGGTTCATAACCTATAATTTTTATTTTATTTTATTAAAATATCATAAAATATTCTTGAACCATGATTAAATATTAATAAAAATATATTTTATATATAGATATTTTTTATGTTAATATAGTAACCTATATCCTTCTCTAATTCCATAAAATGGGAAATGAAATTGTCTCTCTTGTCTATAGTGAACTAATACCACATGAACTGAAGTAATTTTTTTTCCATCACCACATCTAAAATATGGTCATAAAGTTGAAATTAATTTATCATGTATTTTATTTCGAGCCCATTGATTAAAAAATGGTATCATTGTTTGCGAGTTTGTGTGGAATACCACCACCACAAAGTTAAATGATATGTTTTTCATTACAACATAACATTGATAAAATATATGTTTATATAATGTGGTAATATATTATTTATGATAATATTTTAATTTTTAAATGATATAATAAAACCAAAATACTTTCAATCATGATCATTGAAGAATTGAAACTTTACTTATGGGCATGTACAACCTACCACCTAGATGATTATAACATAGTTTAGTTTTCATAAACATTCTTCATGGTCTTCTTTAAAAGAATAATTGATGTATAAAAATGATAAATATTTCATTATTGTTATTATTATGATGAGAACGTGACAAATAATCCTTTGAGTAAGGCCAAAAGACCAAATATGGCTTGAAAATTATGAACTAATCATCCTTAAAATACCAGACATGCACATTACCATTTTAATAGTTATATTTTCCTTAAAATAAATGAGAATTTTTTTATGGATAATGGATTAATCCTGGAAAAAAAACATAATAATCAACAACTCTATGTTATTTTTCTCATGGGAGTTTAAGGAAAAACATGTAATGTTTAGAGTCAGAGTAAAATATGTCGTTTTAATTTCTTTTCATTAATGAATATTATAATATTATGCACCAAATTTATTTTATTAGGATTTTTTACATCCCCATTTACATAATATTTAATTATATACACCATTCATCATGTTATTTTTTGTCTAAATTAAAAGTATTTTATCCATGGGGATTCAATTTGAACGTTATAATGTAGAAAGAGGTTGATAACTCAATTTCATTTCATTGGGTTATATGACATATTCATTTATTATATTATGACATGATTATGTGTTAAATGAAATATTTTTCATCTATTATGTATTAAATATTTTTATATTTTAATTATTTACACATAATATCTCAATTTATTAATTCTTAATTCAATGATATGATATTTATGTGATTTATTGGTCTCAAATGATCATTCCGTGAGACATTTCTTATAATATAAACCCAAATAAATTTAAAAGTTGTATATGATTCCAATTAGCATACTATATCATGAATGAATAATTTATAAAGACAATGTATGTTCCTTTTCATTTCCTTATTCCATGTTATTATTTTTTAAAATTTTAAAATCATTCTTGGGTTTTGATTTCCCCAATTACATTTTCCTAATAAATTATTTATGGTGTACACCATAATTTCCATGTGTGGTGTACATAATACTTCATGAATTAATTTTTTAATATTAATTAATTAAATTATTTGAATTTATATATTCATATAATATGCCTTCATTAAATTACTTATCACTATAAATATTAACAAAATGTTAAAATCTTTATGTTACAATCTACAGTATTTTTGCGAATTTTTATATTTTCAATTCCGTTGGGGAAAATAATATGCTAATATTTTTATGAACCATATCTCACATAATCTCCTTTGGTTATGATTTTATTTACCTATTAAATTTCCATTTACTCTCTATTTCTTATTGAAACATCAATAATTTTTGGATTTTATATCGATATTATATCTTCTTTCTGGTTAGGAATCATTCTATTTCGTATCAATGTTTTCTAGAATGTTTTAAATAAAGATATTTTCTAAATATAAGTGTTTTCCAAATGATATTTAACATGATATTTTACTATCTATTAATACTTTTTACATATAAAATTATAAATATTTTCCAAATGGGTCACTAGGGACTCACTTAATTTTTTTTGATTTTTTTTATTTTTAACATTTACAACCTGAATATATTTTCCCACTATCTTGAGAAATATTTTCATTTATGTATCCATCATAATTTCCCAATATAATTTTTACGTAAATCCATTTTCACAATAATTTTTTAATATTTAGTTTTTAAAATTGGTTTTGAATGTGAAATTATTATTTTGATCATGAAAAAAGTTTTTCAGGAATCTTTTTTTCTTTTCCATGTGATAATGATGATATGAAAAAATGCTCTATTTTAACATACAAGGGGATAAAATCATTTACCACCACGATAAAATTTATTTTATTATTTTCATCCTTAATATTATTTCATGTCATCATTAATAAAACCTCCAACCATTGTGTTGGGTGATTTATATTTTGGAAATGTTTTTTAATAGAAAAATGTATTTTGATATCTATAAGTGTATTAGACAAGGGTTCAAAAGAAAATTCTAAGAGCTTTATGTTATGTTTTTCATGATATTATACATAAGAATTATATATGAGAAACAAGATTATCTAATACACCTTATGTGAAGTGGTAAAACCTAGTTTATCTCATAAAAAAACATTAAGCATAATACAACTTTAATGAAGTGTGATCCCACTTGTAGTTACTCAATGTAGTGGGTTACATTCCTTTTCATCAATGGGAATAAGGAGGGTGTTAAATATTTTTATGCTTCATTCATATTTAATTATATAATTTTTATTTCTGACATGGGTTTAAAACAAGTTCTCATTATGATGATCTATGTTCATTAAATGGTTGTGGGTTGACTTTTATGGGTTTTTAATGATTCGTTTATTCATGATTGACAACAAATGGATCATGATTATTGATTACATTTAATCCTAAATTTTTTAAATATTCAATGTCTCATTATAGATGATCATGGTATTTATAGGTATGAATTATTATATTTTATCCTCCTGCACTTTGATTATGTTAGTATAACCTTTTTATTGTCTAATTTACACTAATGATATATAATTTTTAATGTTTATGTTCACCGTTACTGATAATTTAGAAACTATACTATGTTTATTTTCACCAGTTTGTGAATAATTTTTCTTCTAATGCTATTCCAAAAATTATAAATAAATCGAAAAATCTTAGTGGGAGATAATGTAGATCTATATGAACATGTTGTTTATGAATCCATTTTTTATGTAAAATATTGACCTCATTATCTAAAAATCTAATTATAAAATTTACTTGGGTATGTAAGTGATACCATATCTAATTTTTATGTATTATGTTTTCGTTGGTTAAAAGGATCACATTTATTGGTATCAAAGCCAAAAATATACGATTTAGGTTTTATTCACCAGATTTGGGAGTGTGTGTTTGGGGTCTTTATTGTTGGTATCAGGATAGAGTTTATATAATTTTAGATATTATAGGGTGTTAATTCAAGGTTATATTATGAATTATTGATACCATGAAGGGTTAACGAGTTTTTTTGATCATATATTCAATGAATTTTACATAAATATTTTGGTTTTATGTTATGGGATTTTAATGTGAATAATGATATTTTTGGATATATTTCATATGGATGTGTTATATGTAACTCTTTGGTATAATGTGATTTATAGTGTAACATAAAATGTTTTAAAAGATACTCAATATGTTAGATATAATACATGACATGAAACATCAATCTTAAGTTAACAATTGTTTAATATTTAAATGTTATCTTTAAAACCTAGCTGTTAGAGTGGTGAGAATGAAAAATATAAACTACCTATTGTTTAAACATGTATATATATTTAATTTTATTGACAAATTAATTATAAATCATTATAAAAACTATTTTAAAACAAAATGAAATGTTTTTTTAAACCAATTTAAATGTGCGCAGGTTTTTATACTAATAAATAAAAAAATCACTCTTTTCAGACAATTATGGATATATATATATAATATTTATTATAATGTTTAACATTCATTTTATGTGTTTAATAAATCACCCTTTTTGGATTATTAATGATATATATATATATATATAATTCTCTCTAATTTTTAACATAAATTTTATGTGTTTTATGGAAATTATATAAGAACAAATCCAAATTTACACATAAAAGAATTATTTCAGAAAAATTGATGTTTTTCTACTTTTATATGCACAAATATTTTAAATCTATTCTTTTCACTTTTATAAATTATTATTGAAAAAATTAAATTATTTATTTGGAAAATGGAAAAAAATTTAACTTTGTTTAATTGTTTTGTATTTTTCTCATAAGATTCATTTTCTGGTGAATATGGAAAAAAATAATTCATTTTAAATGAAAGATACTTTTTCCTCAAATTTAGTTATAATATTAAGTAATTTTTTTGAATAGTTTTAAAGTATAATTATATCATGTTATTATTAGTTAATCCAATTTAGGTTATTTTAATTTATTTCACATTGAAATTGGATATAGAAATGTGGTGACCTTTTGATCATTTTAATTTAAAAACTTATTTTCTTATTCCATCAACAAGATTAATTTTTAATTAATTTATACCAATTATATTTCTTTAAATTTATAAAATGGATTCCATATTTATTAAATAAATTTACAAATTATTTTGAGGGGTACCTTTTATTTTTTGACATTATGAATAGTAACTGTAGTAATAATTTTTATTATCACAGTTAATGGAAAATCAAATAATTAAAATTAAATATTATATTATAAATATTATAAAATTACCAAAAAAATATCTTAATTAAATTGGAAATTTTTTCTCAACCCACATAATCCTTATTTTTAATTTAGGACAACATGGATCCACCTGGATGATGTTAATGTATTTTTAATATTATATTCAATGAAAATTAAATTTGGTTACATCCTTATTTTAAACATGTAATGTATTTTTAGTATAGGGTTATAAAGAAAATATCTTAGACTATAAATAGTATTTAAAAATATAATTCTTTTATCTATATAATTGTAATTTTTTCATAATTTATAAGAAATAAATAATTAAATTAAACGGTGACCCAATGATGATGCATAGATTTCTTCATTAATTTAAGAATCAAATAAATGATATTACAAATATTATAATAAATATAATTTTATATAATTTATGTCATAAATAAATTTTATAGACTAATTTTACTTGTCATTTATGTGTTCCAATAGTTTCATTGACTATATCATGATGTTATGATATTTTTGAAAATTCAAGAAATTAATAGTGTCAAAATCAACAATAATGGTATTTTAAAATATAAAATATTTTATTAAATGTAATAATATTTATAAAAATACAATATTCAAATGAATATTTTGGATAAGTCTTAAAAATTTATAAATTACTCTTTTATTGGTCATTTGGAATGTTATGGTTATTACATTGACCCTCAAAGTGTAAATTAATTGATAAAATGATAAAATATAAAAGGAATAAAACAAAAAGTTAAGGATTAAAAAAATAATGAAAACATATATAAATTTCATTTTATGATTTTATTTCGACCCATAATATTCCTATATTATGAATAAATTAGTTTTGGGACATTTAAATAAAAAAATTAATTTTTATTAATTTAATAATTTGAAGAATTTTGATAGTGCCCCTCCCCTCACCTATAAAAGGGAACCCATTCTTATATTTTCATCACACCTTGAAACCTATATGGTTCTTATAAAATATATTTAGAGAATTTAATAGAACCCATCCTCAAATTATAGAAACATTATTTTAAGCACAAATCTCTCCTAAGAGGCATTATGGTGTCAATCAAAGGTGATTGTCCAAAAGAAAGGTTTTGTTTTTTAATATAGAATTTTTGGTTTTATTTTTCTTCCACTTCCATAAAATGTTCTTCAAACCTGATGATATAATAACTACAATATCCTAAATATAATGGTATGTTATTATGTTAATATCATCATCAAAATCCATCTCCACCTCCATCAAATGAGAAAATTATTTATTGTGTATGCGTACATGTGAACTATTACCTCCACGAACCGATATAATTCGTTTTCCATTACCAAATCTATATACTAGTTATAATGATAGAATTAATGTTTATATATGATATTTATGAAATATTTACCATTATAATAGGATAATATATCAATTATTTTCTTACCTTCTATGCAAATAAAAATGATAACGTTGTTCATGTGTATGTGTGAACTATCATCTCCACGAAGCGATGCGATTTTTTTTAATAACCGCATCACATGGAAAATATGTATAAGTATATTTAAATAATTATTATTATATAAATGATATTATTATCCTTATTTAAGGATAAAAATAATATTGACCTTCTTTCCATAACGATCATTGAGAAATGAAAATGTTACTCATGCATTTGTACGGATTACTGTCTCAATGATTGTAAAGTTGTTCATTTTTCATATCCATATTTAATTAATGTATTTAGAATTAAAATTGATATATAAAACTGATTATTATATAATTAATATTAATATGGATTTAATGTAATAATGAATGCCTTGACCGTATTTGACTTCACAAAGTCATTTTTGACTCAAGCACCAAATATCGACAAAACGTCCAATATGAACCTTAAAATCCAAGTAATTATTATATCACGGTAATAAGCTATGTAAAAGTAATACCAAACTTGAAAAGGATATAATTAAATTAAATAATTAACCTATATTATTTTAGGAATATAATTACTATACGTGATGAATAATACTTGAGGTAAGGGATTTCATCTCATTCTCACTTCATTGAGGTATTTCTTGATGATATGAACCTTTAATATTTAAATATGTGAATAAATATACCATTTGACCCATAATTTCATTAATTTATTTATTATTATTTTATTTAATTTTTTTTAAAAATTTATTATTATCTGGGGATTAAGATTTAAATGTTCAAAGTTCTATTGGACACCTTGAATGTTTGAAGATTTAATTATCACATATTTTTCTCCATGTTAATATGCTTGATATTAATTTTAAAAATTTATTTATATTGATATAAAATTAATATAAAGGAAATTTTATATGTATTTTTAATTTCATTCAAATGTTTTCAGAAGAAATATTTTTACGTATTTTATGCATAACTTTTTGACAAACAACAAAAGGAATGTTCTTTTTGTTGTATATAACTACAACAGGTTCTTTACCACCATGACCATTATATGATTTATGGATAACTCTATAAGATTTCACGTTTTTAAAAGAAATATAAACCACATTATTCCATTTTATTTGGTATTTTTATATTGAAAATGGATTTATTATATCAATATCATGAAATGATTTCTTATGATTGTAAATGAAATTTTACAAATGAAATACAAATAATTATAGTCCTTTATGTGTTAAGATTATATATTGGTAATTAAAAGTTTCATGTGTGGTTACATGATAAAATAAGGATGTGTGGATACATTATAAACTATAATGCATTGGGTATGGAAGTAATATGTATGTGTATTCCATTTGTAAGAGTGATATGTATGGAAATCAGTTGTCTCATGATTCCATTTGTAAGAGAGAAATGTTATAATGTATACCAAATTATTATTCCATTTTAGTATAATTATGTCCTAAGCTAACTACTTATATAGTATATTTTTGCCTATTAGTTTTCATGGAAATCATTAATTTTCAAAAGGTAAGATAATGATCTTTTCCAAATGATGATATCTTTTTTAGGGTAAAAATGTTAGATTTATTTTAAGAAAACGTTTCAATGGGTTTTAATATTTTCACTAAATTAATGATTTATTTCTTTATGTCCCTTACTGATGCTTTTTTTCTCATCCAATGTTTTTAATTATTTTTCTCATGTCTTAATATTGGAAGAGGAAAATAAGATGTGATGATTAATGTGTTGAATATGTAGAAACAAAAGAAACAAAGTTTTATTTAAAAAGGATTTCCTTTGGTTGAAAAAAATGGATAATGAGTATAAGTATCAACTTGTAATGTATGGTTTTACAATATAATAGTTTATCCAAATTCTCTAAAACACTATACCTAAATGATCCTTGGGTATAAAAGAATTCAATTTCTACTCAAAAGTCACTAGAATATGTTATTTTTATGACTTGGTCCTTGTAGCTGGTATCCGAGAAAATGGGAAAGAATTCGATCCTTAGGAACACTCACATGTCAATGTTGGACGAAGCATGATTTTCTAACCAAGGGCTTAATGAAGAATTTTTTGCCATAGGGGATCATGGTGTGTCCCACCAAGGGGATATAACTGGCCATGGAGTGTTTTGATATGTACCAATTATAGTCCACTAGAAATATTTCATTAATATTATAGTTGGTATTAGGGAAGGGTTTAGACCACTTTTGTGATTATTATTTCTTCTTCAGAGATATGAATATCATCATGGGTTTATAATTTTCATGTTTTTTTATGTTTAATGTCTTATAAACCCTGTTGAGGATTTCTATTATGAAATTTTATGTTGAGTAATGGTATATTTTGAGATATTCATTTTTGATGTAATTAATGGTTTTTACATTTTGGGATGAAAAATGAAAGGTATGATATAACCTTTGAGGTTAAATTTTTTATGGTTTTTAGGACCTTACCATATTTCATGAATGTTATAAGAATTATATAGTTATATAAAAATGACATCCCATAGGATTTGTGACAACATGCCATATCCGAAAAGGTTGTGGGAATCAAACCCACAATCAAAGGGCGATAAGGGTACATCACCAACCACTGTACCACATGAAGTCCTAGGTTATTATAACATTTTATTTTTAGTTAAATGATTTGAGGGAAGAATAATAAGTTTATTTTGGTTAAATATGTTTTATCAAATAGATAAAAATGTGATTGGAAAATATTTTTCTTATTGAATGATTAATATTGTTTCAAAAGATGTTCACTATTTTAGGATTCTTATAAGGTCATGGTAAATTTAATAATATGATATTTTCTTTGAAACATAATGGTTGAATTATATTTTTGGAAAAATCTATGATTTTATTTTGAACTTAGGGTGATTCAAGATTTTTGTGGAAATGATTAAGCTAACTTAAAAAAAAATTGGATTAGGGAAATTAATTTTTGGTATGAAACTTCAAGATTAACTTTTTTTATTTGGAAATAAATGTTAAAATATATCATGGAAGACTATCTGACCAAATTATTCAAAATTTTTTGTTTCAATCTTAGTCAATATTTGTTTTATTATTTTAAAGGGAATTTATTTTTAATATGGTCTAAGTTGAAATTTGGGTATTACTGTTCAATTTTTGAGATTGTACAAGTTTTTTTGTCATATAAGGTTAATTATTTTTGGGAATTAAATTCTCTTGTAAGAACCATTATGGTTTTGGTTAATATCTAAAGATTAAAGAAATATATAGTTAATAATTTTTGTGTTATTTCATTCTCTAGAAGTTGATTTTAGTGCTTTAGGAGTGAAAAATTCATCATGAATGCTCATAATTTGGAGAAAAAGATGAGTTTGTTTTGGAAATTGATTAAAATATGAAAGTGTACTTTTCAAGAATGTATATTTCCTTATAATATTAGTATTGTTAGTATTATAATTCCTAAAATCTTTGAAAAGTATCTTAAAACAAAAAAATTCTGTTTACTTTTACAATTATGAAATCAAATACCGTGTAACCAATAAAAATTGTAAGGTTTTGTGATTTTTAACATTCTCAGGACAATGTTTTTTATCACTCTCCATATGAACATGGTGGTTAGTTTTCTCTTCAATGTAATTTTTTCCTACATTGAATCCTAATATATTTTATCTCAAGGGATCATTATACATCTAATTCATTCTTTTAAAGTGGCAGTTTCATTAATCATTTTTCTAATATGGGATTTCAATAAAGGTATTCAGAAAATTCATACTTTTGTTACAGACCCCAAATTCAAATTGTGGGGCACAATTACCAAAACGAGGGGAGAATATAAAATCCCATGTTTTTAAATGTAAAAACTATGTTCAATAGTGTAAAAGATATGAAACATGAATATTATGTGAACCACTAATTAATATTTAAATTCTACCATTTAAACCCAGCCCATAGAATGGTGGTATTGAATAATATTAATTAAATATTGTTTACAAATGTATATATAATTATTTGTTTGGTGGAAAATTAATTATAATTTAATGTAACACCCTATTTGTATTATTAATGAAATATATATATACACACATATATAATATTAATTATAATTTTTTAACATTAATTTTATGTGTTTTGTAGACATTATATAAGTAAAAAATCCATTTATACACATAAAAGTAGTATTTCTAAAAAATTACAGTTTTCTACCTTTTGATGGAAAACATATTCTAAATATACATGTTGTCATTTTTATAAATTCAATTTGAAAAAATAAATTTATTCATTATAAGTGGTACATCAATATTTACTTTTGATAAAAAAATTTAATTTTTTTAATAAGATTCATTTTTTGATAAATTTAGAAAAAGGTAATTCATTTTGATTGAAAAATACTTTTTCATAAAATTTAATTATAGTGATAAATAAATTTTTTAATGGTTTTAATATATAATGAGATCATTTTTTTATAAGTTAATCCAATTAAAGACACTAGAATAAATTTCACATTGAAATTGAATTTAAAATCATAGTGATCTATTGAACGTTTTTTTACATTAAAAACCCAGTATATTATTTCATCAATGAGATTAAATTTTAATCAAATTCTGCCAATTATGCATTTTAAATTTTGAAAAATTGATTCCTTATTTTTAATCACAAATTCTAAATTATATAATGTATTTTAATATGTGTTTATACAGGGTATATATTGGAATATAAATATTATTTATAAAAAGAAAAATTTTATCTAAATCATGGTTATTTATTTATAATTTTTTGGAGGTAAATAAATAAATTAAATATTGACACAATGATGATAAAATAGTTTTTTTATTAATGGAAGAATCAAATTAATGATATTAAAAATATTATAATAACTATAATTTGAAAAGGCAAAATCTATTCTCTATTTCGTGATTAAATAAGAAATTAATCTAAATAGGATTTCCATTAGTATGATCAAGCTTGAGCACACACGAATGATCGATCAAAAGTTTCAAAATGAAAAAGTCTAAATTAATGAATATAACCCGGCATGGGGTGTTGGGAGTTGTGTAAGTAACCTCCAACAACCAATCATATTTATGAAAAGTGTATAATAAAACATCTGTATAACAATCCAAGAAATCATAAATGTCTAATCACTAATTTTTAGCTTGAAGACATCGCACCATTGTTGGAGGGGTTTATTATAAAATCATGAATTTGTCTCAAAAAACAAATCAATTATCACAATTAAGAAGTTATTTTCATTATTTCAATTAAAATTATTAAAGAATAATTAAATAGTGAACTAACACATTCATAAATAAAAGGGCAAGGTTAGGGACCCCACCTAAAGAACTGTATTATGCCCACTACTTTTTTTACTCTACATATTTGGCGGCAACCAATCAAAACCTCCCCACACTCACACAAACATACATTTATATATATGTATATATATATGTATATACATCTGATAACCCAATGAATGTATTCCTCATGCCATGAGGGATTATGTATTTATAGGATATATATAAATATATATATACATATGTGAGTATATGCATGCGCTACTTCATAAATGACCAAAACACACTACAATAGTAATACGAAATCAAAATTAATATGGAAAAGACCAACACACCTCCATAAAAATTCAAGGAAACCATAAAACCCAAAATCCCCAAATATAAATTAAGAGACATAAAATAATGAAGGAAAACTCACCTTAATCCATTGGGGGTGAACCAAATCAAGATGGACTGCTTGGCCTCTGACTGTAGTTTCCAGAACATGCACAATGGAGTCCCGATGGATGCTTCAAACACCCTAACACTATAATTAAAACTAATAATTTCATTAACATAAACCCTAGGTTCGACTGAGTAGAAACCAGGTGATGGGAGACCCAAAAATCAACTAGAGGATGAATTAGAGTGCAAAGAGTGGCTTTCCATGACAATTCAATGGATAATTGCAATGAAAAATGGTGGAATTAATGAATCATAGATTTTGTAAGGGGTGTTTTCATGTGAAACCAAGGTTGATCCTAGGGACGGGCTCATGTATCATGTATGGTGGGGAGGAAAGGGACAATCCCTGCCCCATGGGTAATACTAAAAATTTAATGTCTTAGATTTTTCTATTTATTAATTTAGATATTATATTGTATTAATTTAAGGGTAGGATTTAAGATGAAATGCAATTATGAGGCCCATAGTTCCCAGAATAAATATTTGAAATAAATTAAACTATAATTGTATGAGTGAGCAGTTTTCCAAAAAAAAGTGGAATAACATTTAAACCGGTGCCTATATCTGAAATTCGAGTGTATTGTTGCACTCTGAGTAGAAAATTTACCTTTTGTGAGTACAAACACTAGCCAACATGGGATGGTTGTGAAATTTAGTATTTGGACCTTTATGGAAACAATGTAAATTTAAAATTTATTTTATTTTTCCATGGGGATAATGAAATGAACTAATCCATTAAATAATCTCTTTAGAATAATTTACAAGGATACCCGCATAACCCTATAATTCTCTAGAGGGTTGGAGGGGAGACCCTTGGATAAACATGTCGACAATGAATGATAATGAATCAAGCAATCATGAATCATCGGGCAGATGTAGTTGGAGAATCTTTTTGATGTCAGCAACACAATCGTTCTCCCTCAACGATCCATCCAAACATGAGGTAGGGTATGTAATTTAATTCATTCATTCTTGTTCTTGGATTCAATAATGAATGCAGATCAACTAATGAATAGGTTGACCCGTTTTTTTATTATTCAGGCATAATGGGTTATTTGGAGTTTGATTTGGAAAAATGATCTATTTTGATATAGTTTCATAAGCATTCAAATGAGAGCAGATCAAGGTGGTAACAAACAATGGTTTAGGTTCATTCATCATGTTGTTTCTCTGTAATTTCTTCCCCTTTTATTCCCTTGTGTTCTTAGTTCTTCACAAGGTTTTGAATGATGGATCATTGCACATCTGTTTCATGGCGCAATGACCTAAATTTTTTGATCTAACATCATGATGACCTAGGAGAGGTGTGACAAATATTTAGATGGATGGATCGACATAATTTGGGAGATATTTTTCTTTGAACATTCTTTATGTGGATGACCAAAATCAGTTTCAGATTTGATCGAAGTATCAAAACATACCATATAGGTGTTTTAGGGATACGATGACCCTGGATCATCAATTTTGAGGTCAATTGATCATCATATTGAATAACTAAATACTAGATGAAGCACTAGAGGAAGAACAATGACTCTAGAATATCCCAATGAACATGACATGTATCTTAGAATACAGAGCTTGTGGGACTAGTCCAGCGGTGACTAGGGTTTCAGGTGATAGAGAGGTGGAACATGGATACTAATAACTATCACACAGAATGTGGGAATTTAACCAGAACTCTGAATGTATCTTGGTAGAAACACAAACACATGGTGGCATACATGACATGTATTCTATCTCTCGACAAGACCCCGACCAGATACACAGGCTATCCCGAGTACTGATACATGGGTATGCAATCACAGGTTGAAGTTGTGTATTAGAAAATGGCTAGAGTACATAGATCAGACAACAAATATTTGAACACAAAATGTATGAATTTCTATATTCCTTGTATAACTTTTCCTACATGACGTGTTCTTCAGACATAAGCTGTTGTACACGGGCAGTACCGGAGGCCATGGGACACAGTATGTGACACTTCTACACACTATTTACTCTTTTATACATGCCTTGATCTCCTTTTCAACTATATCTTAGACAATTTGGGTTTGATTTGGTTCCCCTCTCTCATTCCCCTGAAGGTAATTTGGTATCATTTCCTATCCACAGGAGTATGACCCCCCTTTAATTGGGCTTTCTTGATAGATTTGGGAATCCCCTCCAAGTGGACCAAATCAGGATCCTCAATCCATTCTTGTTCCCTAGGTAGAGACATGTTTTCGATGTGAAGAATACTACCAGACATCGGTCCTCTACATATTAGGTGAATTCAGATGATTCATTGTATATTCCATGGCCATGGCAGTGATCCTCATCTGTGTATCGTAATCTTCCTCAATTGTGGAGTTGGTTCTCCTAGAATGAGTGAATAATATTCTCTCTTCATATAAATCAGTGTATCCCTCTCTCATGGTGGTTCCTGAAGAACAATAATAATCAGACCAAAATCATCAGGGCTATCAGACTCAAGAGTGAGTTCTCTCGGATGAGTGCTTCGTGAAATCTTCAGACTGAATCCCAAGCATTGGTATGAGGTCACAGTGACATTCCTATAGACTACGGGTCTGGTATTTGATTATATCTATATTTGTTCTTATTATATGTATTGTAGATGTATACTGTGTAGAGATAAATATATCTTTACTTTGTGTATTTCTCTGTGGTTTTCATGGTGTCCAACTAAGTGTTGTTATACTCACCCCTGCATGGTATTTACTCATGCGTGTAATGCCTTGTGCAAAAGAGTGACCATTTCATGGAGTCCAAGGTGGACCAGGACCAAAAAGAGATTTGTGAGTTTTAGACAAGATGAGGTGTTCCTATGAATTTGATAATTAGTCCCAATACCTATCTTGTTTTCTTACATGGTGGACTTTGTAGTTGGCAGACTCGTTCTTTTAGTGGTCTTTTATTCTAGCCCAGTTTACTTTTCTGCAAATTACATTCCATTGTACTCTATTGGTTGGGTTTAGTAGTATGTAGCATTTTTTTTCTTTGGTAGTTTTTACATTTCATCATTTTTTGTCTTGGAGATGTGTTCATGTGTACAGGTACATATGAAATTTCTCCCATGTTATTGGCATGCCTACTCGATGCTAGTCACCTGCCCTAGGCCTATTAGAGGTGGTCTAGGGGAGTCAAAACATGGGTTATATTGGGACAAGTCGTGATAGAGTGGTATGAGAGGGAGTTTCATACATTCCCTTTTACGACACCCCGTGGTGAGGTGAAGATTTACCAGTACCTATGATGTCAGTTTTGGTGGACAGGGATGAAGAATGAAATGGGAGAGTTTTTTCTCGATTTCTTATGTGCCAGTAGGTGATGTCAACGTACCAGGTTCCAATGGGGTTATCTCACCCCCTGGATGTGCCGAAATGCAACTGGGATGGAATATTTTTGGAATTTTTGATGGGTTTACTATGTATTTCTGTGGTATATGATCCCATATAGGTTATCATTGACTAACTCACCAATTCATCCCATTTCATAGTTATCCAAGAGCATAGTTCTATGGAGAGCATAGGGATACTCTACGTGTAGGTTATGCTATAGATTCATAGAGTCTCATCGATGATTGTTTCAGATCATGATACTCTTTTGACATACCGATTGTGGAAAACAGTACATGAGGTGTTTGGAAATCCGTTGTGCATCAGAACAACATTTCATCCCTAGGAGGATATCAAGATAGAGAGGACTATTCAGGTTCTAGGTGACATGTTGTGGTCATGAATCATAGACTTTGGTCATAGCAGGAAGGACAACCTTCCATTAGTGGATTTTGAGCATAACAACAGCTACCACTACACCATTAGTATGACACCGTTTGATGCTTTATACATGTAAACCTACCAGTCACATGTTTTCAGGATTGACCTAGTAGTGTCAGCACTCATGGGCCTGGAATTGGTGTGTGCTACTATCAATAAGGTACTGGTAATCTATGAGTGCATGAAGACTGCACAGAGCCAACATAAGTCTCATACTGATAGACAGTAGATACATTTGGAGTTTGAGTAAGGAGACCTTGTATTCCATCGGATCTCACCTAGACAAGGGTTTCAATGATTTGCCCAGGGCGGCATGTTATCTCCGAGATTCATTGGCCCGTTTTCAGGCACCGCGTCGAGTTGGAAAGGTGGCATACCACATTGTTCTACCACCAAAGTTACATTGGGTTCATGGTGTCTTCCACATATCACAGCTAAGGAGGCACTTTCATGACCCATCAAACGCTATTGATTGGAGAGAACTAGAGATCGAGGATGGAGAAATTTTTTGGAGTAACCTGTGGAGATCATAGATAGGCAAGAGAGGATCCTTCAAGGGAGAGATATTACCTTGGTTCATGTTTGGTGGCAGCATAAGAATATCTAGAAGGGAACATGAGTGCGAGAGTCTCATATTAGTATATAGTATCCACATATCATTGTATATATTTTTGTTTGGGCCTTTTGGGGATGTAAAGCCCTAAGGTCGGGATGATGTAATATAACAAAATATTATCCTTGTTGTGTGAAAATTTCTCTCCAATTACATTGAGATAAGTGCTTATAAAGGAGCTTATTCAGATCCAGAAGGGAGGTATGATTGTGGATGACTATTCATCGAGGTTCATAACCTCTCTAGGTACTCGATGGAGATGGTCAGGTATCACTAATTTAGGAATCAGACCTTCGAGTGAGGTCAATGGTGGGACATCTGAGCAAGCTTCATACCTCTATGCAACTTGACTAATGATAGAGTGCTTGAGAGAGATTTGGTGTTTGAGATCTTCTTGGATGACCAAAGACATCGAACAATATTTCGCCTCAAGAAGATAAGTATATAGAAATTGAAAGTGAGGAGTTGATGCCAGCCATTGGAATCAGGACTTGGTAGACGTCATAGGAGGACCTATGATAGGGGATCTATAGTCTCAAGCTCTCAGGCTAGATCCAGTCAGCCTAGGGAGAGATGATGCTACACATGTGATGGTAGTGGACATATCACTAGATATTTTACAACCCATCGAGATACAGATAGGGAAGCAGTGGATGGACCACCGAATGAGAGGCAACGAGTGGAGTAGGAAGACCTGATAGGTGGCAGATGTGGAAGAGGAGCAGGGAGAGCTACTGGTGGTGGAATACATTTTAACATACTACCACCACCTCCCTGATGTGACACAAACTAGGCTTAAAGATCTAGAGGATAGGGGTGGGGAAGCTACATGTGGTTGAGGCGTATGACCCAAGGACTCAAGGGATGATCTGAGGTATGATATGTGCCTTTTCTACCCTTTCTTACATACTTATAGACAAAAGTTCTAGTCATTCTTTCCTTACCACATATCTTTTTTGATACCTTAATATTCTAGTAAATCCATTTATTTGAACCTTATGGTTAAATAAACCTACAAGAGGAGACTCTATAATCAAACACCCTTTCCGATAGTGTGATATTACCCTTGTAGATGAGAGTTTCAGTTGGAACCTATTGGTTGCAGCGTCGAGGCCATATGATGTCATTCTCAGTATGGATTGGCTATCTTCAGTCCATACCTAGATTGACCTTTTTATAGTGAAGGTCATGGTGTGTCCATAGCGATGGGGTGAGTTTTTCCTTTGTTGGTGGAAAGGATACCTATGTAACATCAGATGGTCTCATGCAGAAGAGGGTGCAGCCGATCACTCTTGAGTTGTCTAGAATGACCCTCAGAGCAGCTGATGTTGTGGGCTTCCAAATCTAAAAATTATTGGTAGATTACGAGTACATCATCCATGAAGATACTACATGATTAACTCCTTACTGATATACCGAGTTATGAATTTATTTACACCATGGTATGGCACCGACATTGTCACCAGCATATCAAATGGATTCTAAATAGCTTCATGAGTTGAGGGTGCAGTTGGAGGACTAGTAGTGGAAGGGCTTCATGAGATCCAGTGCTTCACCCATGGTAGCTCCAATTTTGTTTTCCAAAATTGAATACAATATCTTGATGTTTTTCATGGACTACTGGTGTTGGAACCAAGTGATAGTAAAGAAACATTATCCACAACCAAGGATTGATGACCTCAACGATCAGTTGAGATGGGCATGATGGTTCTCAATGGTTGACCTTTGATTTGACTATCACCAACCATGAGTATGGGAGGAGGATATACAAGAGATGGATTTAAGATGCCTATACTATAATTTGAGTACACAGTGATTCCCTTTGGCATGAAAAAATCCCCAGTAATGTTCGTGGGACTCATAAACCGGATCTTATATACATGCATAAACCAGTTCATAGTGGTCTTCATCAACGACACGCTTGTGTACACAAAATCTAGAGAGGAGCACATAAGACATATGTGTATGGTTATGGATGTACTATGAGAGATTTTGGTTTATATGAAGCCCTCGAACTTCCAGTTATTGATTCATGAGGTCTACTTGCTGGGAGATGTTATCTCAGCAGATGAAGTAGTAGTGGGCCCGATCAAGGTTGAAGAAGTGTTAGCAAGAGGGACAACTAGAAACTTGATGGAGGTGTGATGTTTCCTTGGGATGGCTGGATATTACTGGAGATTCATACATGTCCTCTCCCAGATATCTGCACTGATGGAAGCTTTGACTCAAAAAGGGACAACCATTCATGTGGAAAGAGATGTTCCAGTAGGGTTTTTAGCGGTTGAGGAAAATTTTGAGGAGCACTCCGATCTTGAGGTTTCCATAGGAGGGATTTGAGTATTTAGTGTTTTGAGATGCATCAAGGATGGGAATTTTTTGTGTCTTGATGTAGGGGAAAGATGTGATTGACTATGGTTCTCTCTAGTTGGGGTCACAAGAGAAAAACTATGTATCCCATGATCTTGAGTTAATAGTAGTAGTCTTTGCATTGAAGATGTGGTGACACTACCTCATGGTCAAGTGCTTTATCATTTACTATGATCACAAGTGTCTCATGTATATATAATTGTTTAAGGATACGAACATGAGACGGAGATGATGGCTTGAGTTCTTCCACGATTATGACTTTGAGATTTTCTATATTTCTGGGAAGGGGAATGTACTGGCAGATTCTTTCAGCAAGATATCTAGATTAAAACTATTGAAAAAGGTGTCAGAGCAGTTGGCCTTATTATAGCAATCCTTCATGGATGAATATGATGTAATTTACCTTTATTCCATGGTTGTCAACTCTCCAGTCTTTCAAAGAGTTAGGGAGGCACAACTTGAGGAAGTTAACTACAATACCTTACATCGTCAGATGTCCACAGGGCATGGTCATGATGTGTATCCTCAATGTGGGGAGCATGTCGTCCTTTTTAGGGGATGCACAGTTTTACCAATGAGGTTATGGGAGGAGGTTCTGAGGTAGTTTCATACATCCCCTTTGGACGTACACCATAGTGTGGAGAATATATTCCTTGACAACCAATGTTCGTTTTGGTGGACATAGATGGAGAAGGTAGTGGCCGAGTTTTCTTCTTGATTCAATTTGTGCCAGCTGGTGAAGGCTTAAAACCTGGTTTTAGAAGGATTAGATCACCTCATAGGGGTTACAGAATGGAAGTGGTATGGAATATCAATAGAAATCATGAAGGGTATACCATTTACGTCTAGGGTACATGATTCCATATGGGTGATCATTGACCGACTCACCAAGACATCCCACTTCCTATCTATCTGAGAGTAGAGTTCAGTAGAGAGCATGGGATGCCTCTATGCATAGTAGTTAGTGCGACTTCATGGAGTCCCATCAAATATTGTGTTAGACCGTAATTATCATTTCACATCCCGGTTGTGGAAGGGATTACAGGAGGTGTTTTGGACTTAATAATGCTTGAGAACAACATTTCATTCGTAGAAACATGGCAGGACAGAGAGGGAAATTCCGGTTCTAGATGGAATTCTACGGGCATACATCTTAGACATTGTTCATATTTGGAGGACCACCTACAACTGGTGAAGTTTTCATAATATAATAGCTACCACTCTACCATTGGAATGACACCATTCAATGCTTTATACATGCAACACTATCAGTCCCCACTTTACTAGACTGACCAAGGAGAGTTAGAACTCATGGGCCTCGAATTGGTTTGAGCTACTACTGAGAAGGTGTGTGTCGTCCCATAGCAGATGAAGACTACACATAGCTAGAATATGTCTAATACTAACAGACGGTAGAGTAATTTAGAGGTTTAGGAAGGACTCAATGTCTTCCTTTAGGTCTCACCAAAACGAGGGTTGCTGAGATTTGGCTGGGGCAGCGAGTTACCTCCAAGGTTCATCAGTCCTTTTCAGGTACTATATTGATATGGAAAGGTGTCTTACTTATTAGCTCTACTACCATAGTTTCATCAGGTACATGGTGTCTTCCACATGTCATAGCTAAGGAGGTACATGCATAAACCATTGCACATCATCGACTGGGGAGAGCAGGACATCGAGGATGGAGTGTATTTTGTGTAGTAACCTATGGAGATCGAGGATCTACTAGAGAGGATCCATTATGAGAAATTGATTCCCTTAGTGCATATCCTATGGCATCATAAGAATCTCCAGAGAGAACATTATAGTGGGAGGCTCAGATTCATGTAGAGTACCCACATCTAATTGTATAGCATTTTGTTTTAGATTTTTGGGGACATAAATCCTTAAGGTGGGGAGAATGTAATTTCTTAGACATTCCATGTATTATTTTAAATATTAAATGGAAATAATTTTAGACCAGTCTTTGAGATGATGTTCAATTTCAAGGCCCTTGGTTCCCTGAATAAATGTTTGAAATAAATAATACTTTAAATAGTATGCGTCAACAGTTTTCCGAAAAAAGTTGAATTACTTTTAAATGGGTGCCTAGATCATAAATTTGAGGGAACCATTGCATTCAGAGAAGTGAATTTATCTTAGTTGAGGCCTAACACCAGCCCACACAGGTCAACAATGAAAGTTATTTTTTATACAATTTAGGAAATAAAATTAATTTAATATTTATTTGGATTTTCTATTAAACTAATGAAATGACCCATGATTTAGAATGATCTATTATGCATTATTTCTATGGTTATCCCCATAACCTGAGAATTTTCTAGAGCATTGAAGTGGATACCCTTATAGAAACCTCTCGATGATGAACAATGAAAAATCAAGAAATCACGAATCCATATGCTAGTGGAGTTGGATGATCTCATCAACAACGGTAGCACAATCATTCTTCATCAATGATTGATTCAATATATAGGAAGGTCATGTGATTTAAATTCATTCTTTACCAATATTGGATTAAATGATGAATGCAAATCAACCCATGAAAAGGTTGACCCATGATTCGATCATTCCTGCGGGATGGGTGATTGACGGTTTGATTAATGGAATTGATCTATTTGGATTTTTTTCTTGATCCTTCTAACAAGAGTGGATCAAGGCTATAATAAAAAAAATATGAGGTTCATTTCTATGGTTGTTTCACTAGGATTTATTCCCCATTTATTCCCATATGTTCTTTATTATTCAATGGGTTATAAACAAAGGATCTTTGCACATTCATTTCACGGTGCACCGCTTTGAAATTGCAGATATTACATCGTGATGACCTAGAAGAGGTGCGAAAATGATGCAAATAGATGGATCAATGTATTATACAACATATTATTATTCATGAATTCTTCCTATGGATGATTAGAATTGGTTATCAGAGACAATAGAAGGTCCATAACATTCCAAATCGGTGTTGCAAGGAAGAGACGACCCTAGATATTCAATTTATTGGTGAATAGATTAACAGACCGAACACTAAAAGTTCAACTGAAGCACTAGATGAATAAAAAAAATTCTTGAATGTCTAGATGAACATGATGGGTATCTCGGAATACACAACATGTTGGACTAGTCCCGCAACTAGCATTTCAGGCAAAAGAGTGGTGGAAAACGGCATGTGACAACTGTCATAAAACACGTGAGACAATTTTGATAACTCAAAATGTATCTCATATGATACATGGAAACGAGGTGAATTACACAACATGTTCTCCACCACATGACCAGACCCAAACCAGATACACAAGCTACTCTATTTATAGGTACTTGGGTAAGAAATCACAGGTTGAAACCACATACTCAAACATGGAAAATGTACATGGAGAAGACCCTAGATAGTCAAACGTAGCATGAAAGCCTTTCTACACACTGTGTATACCTTTTCCTACATGACATGTTCTTTGGACATGAGTTGTTATACACAGGCTATACACGAGGTCAAGGGGCACAACGTGTTACACTTATACACACCTTGTTCTCTTTTATACCTGGATGGATATCATTGTCTACCTTATCTTTGACACATTTCATTTCGGTTGGTTCCCCCTTGATTTTTTCCCTAAAGGTCGGTTTGCATCATTTCTTATCCAATAGAGTATGACCCCCCATCAGAAGGACTTTCTTGATAGTGTTAAGAGTCCACTCTAAGAGGCCTGCAGCATGATCCCCTATCCATTCTTAAGTCCTAGGCAAAATCAAGTTATCCACACAAAAAATCCTCCTAGATTTTAGTCCTCTACTTAGGAGGTGAATCCAGATGAGTAATGGTATACTCCATGTCCCTGGAAGTGATCCTCATCCTTGTAACATGATCTTCCTCACACATGGAGTAGGATCTTCCAGAATGAGTGCATCGTGTTCTCTCATCAGATCTATCAGTGTATCCCTCTATTTTTGTAGTTCATAAAAAACTGTTCTTCTAAGGAGGATGTTATCATGGATATTAGACTTAAGAGTGAGTTCTCCCAGATCAGTGATTAATGGAATATTCATAATAAATTCTTAGCATGGGTATGCAGTAACTGTGACATTCCTCTAGAACAAGGGTCATGTTTTCAAGTATATTTGGATATGTTCTAATTATATGTACTGTAGACATAAACCATGTAGAGATGATTGTACCTTTACTTTGTATTTCTCTTTTTGATTTTCGCGGTGTCCTACTGAGTATTGTTATACTCAACCCTGCACAAGATTTTCCCGCACATGTTGTGTCTTGTACAGACAAGCAACCTTTTGACAAATACCCGGGCTGACCAAGACCAAATAGATCTTTGTGAGTTTTAGACAGGTTGAGGTGTTCTTACGACTGGGAGAACAAGTCCCAGAGTATAACTTGTTTTATTGTAGGTTGGAATTTGTAAATGGAATACTCATTTTTTGGAGGGGTTGTATTCTTTCCCAGATTACTTTTCCTTTCATTACATTCCTTTGTAGTAAGTTATTTTGGTTTAGTAGTATTCATTCATTTTTTTCTTGTGCAGTTTTTATATTTCATGATTTTTGTGCTTGGATATGTGTGTGCATACATTTATTTAGGTAATGAATCCCAAATTAGTGAAATTTCTACTCGATGCTAGTCACCAAAACCATGCCAATTAGAGGTTGGATTGGATATTCATAGCATGGGCTGCACTGCGAAAGGTCATGAAAAAAACCAAGACAAAAAATATTAATAATAATTACATGATAATAATAATAACAATAAAAATAATAACTATTATTATATTATTAAAAAATTATTAATTTAAATTTTTTATTATTAAATTCTAATTAAGTTAATACAATTCTTTGTAAAGTGACATCACACGGTTTGGGCCACATAATTATTGAAACTATGTGCTAGTTGTGTGATGAACAATGTGAGCACATTATCCATTTCTGCACACCTTATGGGCTTGGATCATAGTTTTGAAAAACGTGCATAGCTAGTGAGACATCTCCTGTCCACCTATAAGAAGCCACATTGTTACCTACTATAGGCCACACGGTTTCCTGAAAACAATGCACCTTATTTCATACCCTTTAAAACATTTATGTTTCGAGTCCATTTCTCCCCAAAATCTCAAAGACACCCAAGAGACTTATCAAGTCTTTACCTAAGTCCAATAACATCACATTAAATATTTCCAACACACAAAAATGAGTTTCGAAACTTTTTTATAAATTCGACCAATCCTTTAAATGAAAAAGTAAAAAATAAATTTGATTTTTGTGTGGTTAAAAAATATGAAACCCTAAAAATATATCAATTATTTTATTGCTATACATGCACATAAAATGAATAACGTCATTTGTGTTTATGTGCGAATTATCACATCCACGAAGTGATGTGATTTCTTTTTAATCACCACATCACATGGATAAAATACATAAGTATATTTCAATGATTAGTTTGATATAAACGATATTATGATCATTTAGGAAGAGTAAAATAATATTTACCTTATTTCCACAAAGATCATTAAAAAATGAATATGATACCCATGTGTACATACGACTTACCTTCTCCGTGATTGAAACATTGTTAAATTTTTATATCCATGTTTAATGATTGAATTTATAAGTATAATAGATATATAAAAGTAATTATTATTTCATTAATATAATTTTATATTTGATGCACTAATGAACACTTTGACTGTATTCGACTTAGTGAATTCATTTTAGACTCAAGCACCAAATATCGCCAAAACATCCAACGTGAACATAATTAATTATGTAATTGTTAGAAAATAATAATAATTAATATAAAAGTAATAATAATATTTAAATTAGTTCTTAATAAAGTGAATATTTAACCGAATTTTATTGTTCAGGAAGATTAGGAATATACATGATGAATCAAACTTGAGTTAAAGGATTTCGTCTCAATCACCTTTCATTGAGGCAATTCTTAATGATACACACCTTTATTATTTTATTAGGTGTATATATATTCCATTTGACTTATAATGTATTTAATTTTTTTATTTTAATTTTTTTAATATTTTCTTAAATGTTAATATTTTGTGGGGATTTTGATTTAAATGTTGAGATACCTTGAATGTTTAAAGATATAATTATCACATCTTTTTCTCCATGTTAAAATTATTGATTTTTTTTATATTTTTTATATGGATATAAAATTAATTTAAAAAGGAAATTTCTTTATATTTTTAATTTCATTCTAATTTTTTCAAAAGGAATAATTTTATATGTTTTATATGGAATGTTTTGAGAAATGAAAAAAGTAATGTTTTTTCTATAATATACTGTGATAGTAGCTTCTCCACTACCATGACCATTATTTGATATATGGATTCCTCTATAACTCTTCATGTCATTAAAGAGAAAATAAACACCTTTATTCCATTTTGGGCATTTTGATATTTAAAATGGATTTGAAAATTGATTTATTATTTCAATATATTGAAATGAATTCTTGTGATTGTAAATGAAATTTTATGAGTGAAATGCTGAAAAGTGAAATCATTTATGTTTTATGATTATATAATAGTGATTAAAAATTTTATGGGTGATTAGGTGACAATCCAAGTATTTATGGTTACATTATAACATCTAATTAATTTGTTACGGAAGTTGGCCATTTGGTTGTTCCATTTGTAAGAGTGACATGTATAGATGTCAGCGTTATGACTATTCCATTTGTTAGAGTGACATGTATGAAAGTGGACTGCATGGTTATTCCATTTTAGTATAATTATTTCAAAGGTTACCCATATATATATATCATATATTTTCTTATTAGTTTTCATGAAAATTGTTGATTTTCAAAAGGAAAGATAACGAACTTTTTGAAATGATGATCTCTTTTTTGGGTAAAAATGTAATTTTTATTTTAAGGAAATGTTTTAATGGGTTTCATATTTTTACTAGAAAAATGATATATTTCACTTTTTACCTTACTGATATGTTGTGATCATGTCATGTTTTTCAATTTTTTTCAA
Organism: Viscum album; assembly: GCA_963277665.1. Lineage (NCBI taxonomy): Eukaryota > Viridiplantae > Streptophyta > Magnoliopsida > Santalales > Viscaceae > Viscum > Viscum album. The sequence goes on from OY728128.1 coordinate 70,983,317, forward strand.
GGGTCTTGAGATTGGTAAGGGAAAGTAAGATTCCATGATGAATGTAATGAAGTTGGGTTAGGAATATAAACCATGTTTTATTTTAAAAGGGTTACCATTGGTGGGAAAAAGGGATATTGAATATAAGTATACACTTTAAAGGTATGGGTTTACAATGTAATACTTTTTCCTAATTATCTAAAACTATAAACCTAAAATATCTTTTAGAATGGGAAAATAAATTCTATTCAAATGTCACTAGAAAAAATTATGTTTCAGGTCAGATCCTTACATATAATTGTGAAAATGTATATTACATTTCTGGAGATGTAAGATTAAGTTTATAAGAAAACAGTTGAGGATTTAAAGGTAAATTAATATTTTTTTAATCAGGTTATTTGTGACATATGAATATGAATTTATTCAATTTGGACTATATGTTTTTTATTGTTGATTTGGTAATTAATGTTTCATTTCATTATATGATGGTTCATTAATATTATGAATTAACTTATGTTGTCATTTTTGTTTTTTGAAAATTTCTAAAGATTCGAGATATTTCTTCTTCACCTTTTTTGATGTATGTGATCCATCAAAAAATTATTATAATTATTATTGGGTGAAATTTTCATCTTTAATACTCATTATTTAGATAAAAAGATGAGACAATAGTGGAAATTGATCAATGTTTGAAATTATAATTTTTAAATTAAGTATATTTTTTATGATTTTATTTTACATTGAAAATATATTCATTATAACTATGTAAATATATATTGAGACAAAAATGTTATCATATTACATTCAATTATGATTAATTGATGTTATTTTTCACACCACTTTGGTTTATGGTTATGTTATTCTTGAAGTTCTCATGATCATTCACTTTATTTTCATTAATTACATCTATCACTCTCCATAATAATTTAGAAATTATTATTTTATTATAGGATTATATTATCAACTCCCGCTAATGTTTTCCAATTTCTAAATCTAGTTTTTCATTACTCATAATTAATTTTATACTTCACTTTATTTTATTTCATTTGGATGTTTTATTAGCATATTTTATGATTTGAGATTTTAGTGGGTGTTTTTTCAAAATGATAAAAATTGTTTTTACCATTAGAATTTTTAAATTTTGAGGATTCAATTTAATAAAATTATATAAAATAATATACCTATTTTTAATGGAAACCATTATTTAATTGTTTAAAATATAAGCAACACCTTTCCTATATGAGGCAAAAAATATTATTTGTCAAATAAAATAATTATAATAAAAACGATGAACTGTAGATTATGAATAGTATTATCCACATTTTAATATATATATATATATATATATATGTATGTATGTGTATATAATATTCCTAATTAATACAAATGTATTAATTAATTGTACAAAAATAAACACATAGTGTTTTGAAAAGTCATGTTATTCTTAAAATATATGTTTTTATTAAAAAATTGTTTTAGGACATTCGGTATGAAAAAAATTATAATAAATTTATTTAACAATTATAAATTTTATTTGATAAATTTTATATTATTTTTAAAATAAAAATACTAAAATTATAACAATAAAACCAAATAATTTGATCATTATTCAATGGTTATTATCCTTTATGGTCTTATAAATATGAAAGTAAAACCAAATAATTTATTTTGTTATCTATACCCATAATACATAATATTATATTTAATTAAATCACAAGGGTGAATTTATTTACAATTGATCGGGTCAATTTACAGTGGTTCTCTAAAATTTACATGCATTTAGGGTATCACTAATTTAATACTAAAAATGAGTATATTTGAATGATATTTTTTAAAGTTTAAAAAATCCATTTTTATTTTGTTGTTAAGCCTTTTGTTTTAATAAATTAACTAGACTTATTTATGGGTTTCATGAATCAAATATTTTAGAGTTTTTTTTATTTCATTGTGGTGTTTTTTTGAGTATATAAAACTGTATTTTCCAAAAAAAAAGTGGATTAAGAGAAACATATATCAATAGTTTTGGGTATCTTGTGAGATAATAATTTGTATGACATGTTATCATAGTGTTATTTCTTAATACTGGAGTTTAGATTCCTTGGCCATTTAATTTCTAAAAATGAAATTTCTATGGATCTTGAAGTGATATATGATTTTATAAGTTTGAAGCATTGATGAATGTCATTGATATACATAGTTTTAATGGATTATTTAGATACTATAGATGTTTTGAACCTAATTTTTTATGTTTGCAATCACTAATGATTGTTTGGATATGGAAATTTAATCCATTTTAAGGGAATAGGGAATTTCATAAATCCATTCTAGATTATAAGGTTAAGCTTACATCATCTACTTTTATCATGATAATAGAGTCTAAATATGTCTATTTCGATGCATTGGGATTTGGTGTCGGTTGTTTTCTTAGGAAGGGAGATAATGTTATTTCCTATGGTTAACAATAGTTATAGTTTCATGAGAATAACTTCCAAAAACATGATTTGGAATTGTTTATTTTTGACCTAGAAATAATGAATTTGATTTATTATCTCATTGTTGATAAGGTAATAAAAATTATAGGAAAAAGTTTTTGAAATATTTTTATAACAATGAGATTTAAATTCAAGGTAGCATGGATGGAGAACGTAACAAAACATGTCTAACATTAACTTCATTTATTCACTGATAAATGGAAATTTATGGTGGATTTATAGAGTATGATTTCATACGCTCAATTGGAAATAGAGGCTTTAGTTTAATGAAAAATTTCAACACTCATATATGTTATGAATCTATATTTCTCGTATAATGTGATGTGGTGTTCTTATTTCTAGTTTCATTTGATAATAATTTCATTGATCATGTTAGAGTTTCACATAAATAAAATAAGTATTATGTTACAATGTCATCAAAAACCAATGGTGGGGAGATCATTGAGGGTTTGCATCTAGATGGGAGTTCAGAGTTATGGTTCAGTGATTGGTTAGTTAACCCTTTTCTTGATAGAAGAAACATCTCATTTACTACCACCATTATAGATGGGTTATTAACTCAAAGATTCAAAAAAATTCATATATCATTTAAAGAACATTTTTGGTTGTTTATAATAAAAGGATCTATAAAAAATAATTTTTAAATATGGATCAAATATTAGTAGGTGATGGGAGACCATCAATTACTATATGATATGTTACTTCCTTTTTTGTTTCCTTTGATGAAATGGGAGAAGAAACCCATTTATTTTTTAACAAGCCTACAAATGATGATTTAGAAATACAATTAAAAATGTTTTATAGTATAAAATCTCATAAATTTAGATCATTTCAACACTATTAATGAATATAATATGATTTAAGACATGTCTAAAATCTATATTCATGAAATTGTAAAGATACTCAGTGTTGTAGTCTCAATTTTATTTGATTGAGATCCTCGAATTACATCTCATTTTTGTAAATCATAACAGCATTCCCATGAAATATAGGTGATTACGAATAAGAATTTTTATCCACAAATGGATGGAAATTATAAAAAAGAAATTCAAATATTTTATGGAATATTTAGGTATTGTGTGGTGGATTTTGGTGGATCGTAACAACATCATATACAAATAGTGTAGTTCTCATACAACAACAGTAATTAAGCCTCCATACATAAGGCTTAATTTGAATAATTGATCGGGAAACTATTTTTTTCACCTCTTATTTGTGTGAAATTATGTGAGACAACACTAATTGGACTTATATATGGGAAAGAGTCAATATTGAATATTTATTTTATCAAAAAGAGAATAAAGAAGGGTTATATTCACTATTAACATTATATAAATCATTATTACTGATTGTTTTCATTTTGGGGTGAGTGACCATGTGTTTTTAGAATCTCTCCAAGTCATGAGAATATTTATCTTAGTATTTATGGGATGTTTTCTCCTAAATATAGAAGTCCTTTTGATATTACATTAATTATTTTTTGAGGTGGAATATCTATTTTACTTCCCAAAAAAGTTATGTTCAGTGCATAATTTTTTCATGTATCCTTGTTGAAAAATTGAAGACCTAGTCCTAACCATGTGATTTCATTTAATAATTTTTACCAAGAGACAAAATATATATTGAATCATGTGTGGGTATGGATTGGGGATAGGAAAGAGAATTGTTTTGGGACTATCATCAGTATAACGAATGTTTTATTGAAACATAGTAGAATATAACATGAGACAAGGGATTATGAAAAGTAAATGATAGAAAAATGGACCTAGCAATTCCAAGAAAACACTAGTTTTTTAATTTATTGTGATGAGAAGGCCAATGGTGGTGATAATTAGACACCCCAAATTTTAGGTATGTAACTCATTTTTTCATTTATTTTATTTATTTATAATTATAAAGTTTAATTTTTAAAGGATTATAGGGTTTCTTATTTTTTTTTTTGGTTTCTTTCCAATAGTTTAACAATTTTAGCATGGTTAGTAGAAATTAAGAACCATCTCTATGAAACTATGCAAGTATAGATAGTAGAATATTGAAAGGTTTATGGTCGGTTCATTGTTTGGTCAACCATGTTACTATAGAGGTGAAACAATGCTTCTTCAAATGGACGAAAAAATAATTATTGGAAAATTTATTTTTAACCATGTCAGAAAACCATGCTAAGTGTGTCCTTAATATAGTTACACCACATGTTTAGCACACGGGTTTCCATAACATGAGGCATATCCTTAGGGATTATAATTATAATAATTAAAAAAATGGTCTAATCTGAACTAAGCCTTGATACCCCATTATTGACATAATCCTTTAATATCTAAAATAATATTTATCCCTTGGGTTTAGAGATGATTACCTTTGATTTAAATGAGATGAATAAGTGAGTCTAAGTGCCATGGAGACTTAATTCACTAATATGTCATAGTTTTCTCTTGTTAATTTTAAATATAGTCATCTTATTTATCCTAAAAAATTTCTTCAATTCATTGAGAATATATCAATATTACCTAATGGTAACCATGATGATTTTTCATTATATTGAATTATAGAATGGAGATTAAATTATATATATAGTGTTTATTTGTGTGGTAAATTGTTTTTTCTTCAATAGTGTGCGGTCGGTTGCTTTTACCTTATCTCCAATTAAATTATAACATGAATAATTTGTGATTATTTAAGGATTTACTTGATATATTTGTGAAATTATTCAATGAATACTGAGGGACACACTTTATGTTTATGGAATTGGGAGTTGGGAAAAATAATAAATATTATGAAATCCCACTTTTTTAAAATTTTTGATATGTTTATTTTCAAATTTTGATTTGAATTTGAATAATGTAAGTTTATTTTGTAAATGATTTTTATAATGAAATGGTTTTACATTGAATGATTTGGAATGGTTACATGATATACATGGTTGGTGTGAGTTAATTTTAATTAAATGTGACCCTATATAAGGGGTTAATACCATTGGGGCACTTGGTATTCCCCACCTTATGGGGAAATGGTTGATCGATGAGATACCACTCATGATTATAGAACTGTCACCTAGTCATGCATCGTGTTCCTATATGGATACCTGATCAAGGGTGTGAAAAACTAATTTAAAATGTTAAGAAACATGTATTTCATTGGTTTCTAGGTACAATTATTTATATATTTTATTTGAAATCATATTAATTATTAAATAGTTTTATAAATTTTTCTCTAACACATTATATCCCAGTTTCATGAGTTAGGATGTCATTGGGGAAATTTTATTGAGTTTTTTCAATGTCCCTTATTTGTAATTGTTGATAATTTTCATAAATAATCAATCAAGACATTAATAAACGAATGATATCTTATATCTTTTTTCATGATGTTTGATTCCATTAGCATGGAATGTAGAGTTGGTACATAGAGTGGGATGGGTGTTATTGGCTGATTTGACATGGGATTTTTGAGTTTTTTGTTATGTTTATTCTCTTAGAGTATGTATTTAGGATTCCTCTTATACTCTAGCATGTTTTATTTGATTATTTATGTTTCTAGATTTATTTTTTACTCATTCATTATATAGAGGTTTGGTTGGTTACAGTTTATGTAGTTTAGACAATTTATATTTCAATGGGAAAATAATCACAAAACTTGTATTAATACCCCTGGAATTTATTTACATCTTTTGGTGTTTTTGGGATTTCATGTAAAACCAAGTATAACAACCATTACATAACGACCCAATAAGGATGGGCATGATGTTACCTCATCTTATTCTGACTAGTGACATTCAATTATTAATTCTTATTTTCCCTTAAAAATTAATTTAATATCACCCATATTCTTTTTCTTTTTCAATGGTTGTGAAGAGTATTATTAGTAATTTTATTACTAATAAGTTTATCAAATGTTGAAATCTTAGTGGTAGATAATATATATATATATAAATATGAACCAGTTGTTAATGTATCCAAGTTTTTGTATATGATATTTTCAAAATTCCCAAAAACTATAAAGCCAAAAATTCCATGTGTTTTTATGTGATTCAATATCTACTCTTGATGACATATGGTATGTATGATACACAGTCATTCAAATTTATCATTATCAATTGTATAAATGTAATTTATATGTTTTTGTTAATTGGATTCAGGATTTCATGATCGAGGACCTTAAATTTTTCTTTCCAAATAATATAGTACATTTTCACACATTACCAAGATATATAAATTGTTTAGTTTCTTTATAATTATAAGTTACTCTTAAACATAAAAAATATATAAAAAAATGGGTCACTTTCACTCAATATCCCTTTTTCATTTAAAAAAATTGGATCCTTAAATTTAAAATCATATTTCATTCAAAAAAATTCACTTCCTTTATGATGATGAACCAATGAAAAAAGTGTAATCTTGAAATTATTTGAACTTATCCTTTTTCAATGTTACATTTTTTTTGAAAATTATTATTAACAAAAATTTCATCGTAATGGATGAAAAATTAATGAAACCCATTAGTGTATTTTGAAAATTGTGAAATCCGATAATTGTTTTTTCATTATATATATATATATATACATGACCACATAAAAAATATTTACATTCTAAACAAATAAATAAAAATTCCCAAACAGCTCTAAAAACATATCATTATATATATTAAATTAGAAATAACATTCTTCATGGACTCTTATAAAACATAAGTACTCATGAAAGCATATTCATAGAAAAAATACATTTCATCCATTATGGGGGATATGTTCCATTAAACATAAATTTAATCTAGATTCCTTATGAAATTAAAGTAATGATATGAAAAATCATTTTCAAGCATTTAAAATTCATGTTGGTGCCTTGATAGGTCATATTTGTACTGCTATTAGAATAACTACTTCCAAAAATATTAAAAATGGAATAAATTATATGGTTACTTACAAAATATATTCCTAGGATAAAAAAATTAATTACCCGATGTAATAGAGATCGAAATCAGGACCACCCATCATCATAAATTTTTCTAAAAGAAACATAATTCATTATGTACATAGAATCATTATTTTACATCCTAAAATCATATAAAATCATTCTACTTCACACATTATTTTAAGAACATTATAACTTCACAAGAAAATATGTTAGAAAACCCTTTACCAATTGAAAACCCTTTGAAAGAATGATTATTATATGAATAGGAAATATGACAATATTTTAAAATGATAAAAAATTCTCTAAAAATGATCTTAAAGAATAAAAATCATGACGTTGTGAAACTCGTATCATGATTAATGTATAGGAAAATATTTCATCCACATTGAAGTGAAAAGATAAAAAATCAACAGTGTGGAAAACATTAAAATGATAAAATATAAATATACTCTACGGAATGTAAATCCAAGTTAAAAATAAATCAAAATATTTTTTCATTATTATAATATCAATCTAGAAACAAATTAAGAAACATGGATATTGAGGAGAAATATTTAGAATAATTTTTTTGATGAATTTATAAAACTGTTTTTAGTGAAATCCATGATGAAATTATTGTATTTGGAATCAAAATAACATTTATAAATACCCAAAACCTAGTAACCTGGAGCTGGTGACTTACATTATGACATTGGTACTATGAAAAACCGATCACATCTCAATGTACAAAATTGTTCAGTATATTTTTAAAAACTATATATAAAATGAAGTTTTACATTATAACTTGTAATTAAATATAACATAGAAACTCCTTTAGAAAAATCCATATTCTCCTATATTATCCCTACATGTCAAACATAATATACCTCATAGAATATAAGGGGAAATTAAAACATAAAAAGGGGGTGATATTATAATCTCAGTAATGGTAAGAAATACATTGAAAGATATCAGTAATAGAATTAAAGAATATGGAATGGTGAATAAATAATAACACATTCCATTAAAACATAAACATGATCATAATATGGCAGGAATAAAAGATGATCAAATAATTCCATATAAATAATAAAATGAGAATTAAACAAAACTATAAATGTTTTTCTAGTTGAATAAAAAAATGATTATCAATAACTAATATCATAATTATGGAATTCATAATGCATGACATCATAAATATACCATCAAGGATTCCATGAAGACATCATACATAATCAGGGAAGATATCAAAAAAATACCCAAACTTGTTTAAATAATTTCATGCACCAATGTATTGTGGGGCTGTAGTGGAATATGTTTGAAACTTTGTAATTCCAATTCATTATTCATATGGAAGGGGTGGGACATAAACTAAATATACATTCATATTGAAACTAGAATATGAAATGTAAATAATTTCCCATATAAGAAAACATAATAGTAATCAATCCACAATAATAATGTCGATGGTATCAAGACAATTCATCCATAATAAAATTGGTCATAAACCATGCAATAAAATATGTTATATGGTATCATAATAGATCAATGTCATTAATTCATTCTAAATTAACATAAGGGTTACTGATGTCATGAAATGTGAATTATAATCATGTAAAATGACATAAAAAATCAGATTTCATAATGGTGTCCATGATATAATGTATATAAATCATACATTGACATTTATAAGGTAAAATAAGCACATAAATAGATAATTTATTTCCAAATGAGGTAAAAACATGTAAAACTATTGTTTAAGAATCAATAAAAAATAATCCCTTTTAGTGCTGTTTAATTTAAAATAATAAAATATCCCTATACTGGGAAAAGGTAGAATCATTTGAATAAAAACATAAATGAAATAAGATAGTTGTTTAGGATAAAAATATTTATTTTAGAAAAATATTAGGGGGTTATAAATTTTTTTTGAGTGTACTTGAAAGAAGTTATGAATTTGGGATGTTCCGTTTAATTGGGATTTCTTATTAGGAGGAATTAAAATGGGAACCTTATAAAACATGTATTTACACATAAAATAATTTATAATTGAGATAGGTACATATTCAAGGAACATAAAAACATAATGTAGGAGTAGTTTATAAGATAAATTAATAATTATAACTATGTAAATATATATAATGTGTATCCATAAGAAAACAATTATGGTTCAGGGAGAATCCCTTACCTAATGTATGAAAGTGTTCTTCACTTAAACATAATGTTTAGAATAATGAATATACAATCATTAATAATTTAATAAATAACCTTTTAAAAATTTATTTTATTTATTATAATTTTATTATGTTTATTTGTGGCCTTTTTGATGAGTTACAAGATTAAATTTCATCGTTCGATGGTGATCATTTCCTTGGTATTCATGATTGGTTCACTTGGATACAAGTTCGAATGATCATGTAAAATGTGAATAATTATCTAGAAATAAAATTATATGTCATTTTTGAAATTATATATGAATAAATGGCCTTATATATCATTTCTTCCATATATGTGGATGATTCATAAAATAAACTGTTAATGATAACTATTTCTATTATTTTTGGAATTTTTCTATAATAACACAGTAGTTTTGTTTTACTAATTAATATTAAAAAAATATTTTTTTAGATAACAGTAAAAAATTATTTACAATAATTTTACAATATGATTTAACCGTATTAATGTTTTCATTGTGATCGATGAATTCCATATTATAAGACTAAAAATCTTCACCCACAAAGGTGGTGAATCAATACTACACAGATGATGATTTCATATTTAGAACAATAGGGGAAGATAAGGGAATTGATGATGGAAATACCATTAACATAATAAAATTCTAGTATATATATGATAATGATGTTATCATGTTACTTTGGAGAGGGGATGTGAGTGAATTATATGAAAATAAAATAATATGAAAGAGAGAGAGAGGGAAGATTTTACCTCTTGAGTTCAATCTACTTGATAACCTTCTTAAGGGAATTGAAAATGGTATTTTGGTGAGACAAAAAAGGCCAAAACATGGAGAAGTGGTTTATGATAGGAATTGGGAAGGGTATTAGGAATATAAAAGGAATATAATGTGTGAGGAGAAGTGTTGGAGAAGGAGGTATTTATAGAGGAGGATAGGGGTGTTTTTTATTATATTATTTATTTGTTTTTTATTTTGGGTCAAGAATATCAATAATATTAATTCCTATAAATAAATAAATTAACTAGATCCTGAAATTTATAACCAATGGGTTATTATCTCATTCATAAATCATCCACAACTCAATAATTCATTTATTTAATTATAATATTAAAAAACATAAGTTTCTGTATTTCACAATTAATAAAAATTCAACTATTTTAGAAAAATTAAAAAAAATTAACCTTAACCATTTTTTGATGTTTAATTTTAAAATATGGAATCCATTTTATGAAAATAAATTTCAAAACATTGGAAAATTTATTTTCAAATAAAATTATCATCTATTACAAAAATACCAATTTTTATATTCTAACAGATTTTACGACCCATTGAAAAATTAATTATGGTCACAAAAAATTATATTATAATTAAAATGAAGAAAAATATCCATTTATGAATATATTTTATGAGAAAAATTATTCTTTTAAATCATTATATGAATTATCAAATTATAAGTACACATTTAGAATTCAAAAAAATTCCAACACCTAATTTATCATTTTTAGAAAATTTATTTTCATATTTCAAGATATAAATATATCAAATTTTAATTTACGAGATACTTTAATTTCTATTTTTATTCTTTAGGTGAGTTTATAATTCTAATGGAAACATTACTATTCCTAACAAGTATAATACTATTCCAATGATTATGTTAATATTTTAAAGTCTAATGTCATTCATTTGAGCTTGGTGTTGCATGAAATGTAAGATAATGATGATTTAAAAAATTAAATGAGATATACCATAAAATATTGGGTTGTTACATTATCCACCCCATCAAAAATTTCATCATTAAAATTTCTTGGTTGTCACCTCATAAAAATATTTTGGTTGTTATTCATCATAATTTCATCTATTTACAACATCAACTCTTAAATGTTGTGAATTTTTCAACGTACCTTTACCAGATGAGTCATCCAATTCCTCAACACCTAGTCTCTAGTGTCCATAATCTATATAGTATCTTAACAATAAGCTAAATTAGGTTCCAATTATATTTATTCATAAGTGAGAACATGCATTGGGTCTGGAAGGTACTTCCTTAATAAAGAGATGTGGAACATAATGCCTACTTTTAAAAGGACAGGTTTCATTGAAAAATGATAATCCAAAAATCTGATTCTCTCCAAAATTTCAAAAGGACCGATGTGCCTGGTGATTAGTTTCACTTTCATACTTAACCATATGACACCCTTCTACATAGATACATTTATAAATACATGATCTCCAACATAAAACTCTTAATCCTTTGTCCGTTCATCATCCTAAATCTTTTAACTACTTCTCGATTCATTGATATGGGATTAAATAGTATTTACCTTTGATGTTGTATCCTCCATATGTTCTGAGCCTACAAGATTCCATTCACAAACATCATCCGAACAAGTTGGTTTATGAAATATCTTTCCATAAAATATTTCATATCGTTCCATTTTAATAGATGAATTAAACATATTATTTTAGGAAAACTCTACCAAATGTTAATAATGATCCCACAATCCTTGAAAATAAACTGAGTATGATATCAACATGTATTATAATGTATTAATATTCCTTTAAAACTATCCATCTATTTGAGGTTGATAAGCATTACTCAAATAAATATCATTATCCAAGTATTTTTGAAGTCATTTCAAGAGTTTTGATGTAAATTTTGGATGAAGATCATACAAAATTGAAGTAGGTGATCCGTTATGTCATACAACATCATTAATATACAGTCTTACAAGGGGCTCCATTGAAAAATCATCCATTATAGTGAGGAAATGTGTAGATTTGGTAAGTCGATCAACAATTGCCCATATTGAATCTTTATTTCATAGAGTATTTTTTAATCCAGTGAAAAATCCATAGTATGGTCACTTATTTCTATATAGAAATAGGTAGAGATTTAATTTATCCCCTAAGATATTGTTGTTCATCCATCACAAATTTATAAACAAAATATCATCATACATATTCAAAAAATTCCCACTTCAAATTTTCCCGAAAAAGATTCCTTCAAATCTCTATATGTCTTAGTGATACTAGGGTGTATAGAAAAATTCATTCTATGGGAATCATCAAATAATTCTTGATTTAGATCATGTATAGAGGGAGAATATATCATTTCCCCACATTTCAAAATTTCATCTTCATATATGAATTATAACAATTTACCATCATTCATAGTTTAAATTTTATTATGAAAATTATCATAATTAGAATGATTGATTTTGATTCTTTTCAATAAAGGTGTTTTGGGACCCATTTGAAAAAGTTGGGAGGTGTCACCTTAGTTTATAATTCCAAAATCCATCTTTGCTGGATTCATAAACACATGATCCCTATCAATCCACAATTTGTTCCAGAACTCCAAGATCCATCCTACTCAATATATCTTCTGTCTTAATTTTCTTTTTTAGGTGTTGATGTATTGAACTATCAAAATCTTTTAGTAGCATGAAACATCTCTTTTTCCTCATGTTTAATTATTTCTATGAGAAGATACATTATAAACTTTTGTGATATATAAATATATATATATATATCATATCTTTCACTATAGATATAGTCCCCCCATATCTTTAGAGAAATGATTATATCTTCTAAATCAATATCTTGATGTGGATTGTATTCTTCATGAGTGTTTTATAATCTTGATGCACAGACAATAACTCTATAATTCTACATTTAGATAAAACCAAGTCCTTTATTCAATGCATCTATATAAATCACAAATCCAACATTTCTGGATGGTAGAGTCGAGATTAGATAATCCAGTAATATACTATTTAATAATTAAAATAATTATTAACATTTATTTTTCAAAATGTACATAACCCCTTTATAAATAGTCTTGGTTAACAAGTTAGATAGTCCGAAAAACTTATGATAATAACACCAATAGTAACCTATTGAACTAATTAAACCACAAACCCCAGTTTTGTTTTTTGGGATAGTCCATTCCTAGATGAAACATTTCTTCACAGGATCAACTAACATTCCATCGTTAGATATAATATTTGAGTGAGTAGAAAATATTTGAATCCATAATTAAAACTTTCAAAACATTCAACAAAACTATTTTCATTTAAGTGTCTCTAGATGGGTCCATAAGTGATTATCATAGTCCTTGTATCTTCTTGAGTACACCATGATATCATAAATAAATTCCAAAACTAAATTATCATGATTTGTCTTGAATACTATATTCACTAGATCCATAAAAATAGAGGGCACATTAATGAGTCCAAATGGAATTACGTTTAACTTTCAATGTTTATACATTGTTGAAAACAATGTCTTTGGAAGAACATCCTTCTTTACCCACATTGAATTATATACATAATGAAGATAAATCATCGAAAAATACTATACTCTATGAATTTGGTCAAATAAGTCATCAATACGAGGAAGATGATTCTTTGTACTCATCATAATATAATTGATCACCCAGTATTCAATGCATAACATCAAAGATACATATTTATTTTTATAAAAAGTAGCATGAGCTCCCCATGGTGAAAAACATGGGTGTATAAATACCTTATCATAAAATTCGTCGTATTGATTCAATAAATCTACTAAATCTTATGTGGACATTGAATAGGGAGTCTTTGATACAAGTATTTCATCAGGGATTAAATCATTAGAAAACTCAATTTTATTCTCTAGAGGATACCCTGAAAATTCATTTGGAAATTCAACAATTTATTCTGGTACAATAGCTAAATCCCCAATTTTAATATCACATTTTCATCCGTATGTTATATGTTCTCTTATTATTAAATAATCTCATTTAAATGTGCTACTAGAGGTTGATCCAAATTTTAATCATATGATGTAGTCTCCCCTCTAAAGATGAGAAATTACATACCTTCATCAAGAGTAATAATTACATTCCCTTTAGAATAATTTTTTTTATAATTTGGGATTCAGTCCATAACAAGGATTATATCAAAATAAACTATAGTTATGATAATAAAATCATTAAATAGATCATTTTTATATGTCTTAATAGGATCTTCCTGACACATCATTTTTGTAATAATTTTTCCACTTGGAGTTTTGATTAAAACAAATTCCATGTTAAGGTGAATTGGAAATATATTTTTTTAAATAAAATTGATAATATATAAAATACTATAATAACCAAGAATAAAATAAAAATATATCTAAATTTGAAAATATGACTCAAGTACCTACCACCACATCATTAGGATCTTCAACCAATTATTTTTTTATTTCATAAGGATGGACTTTGACCCATTTCCTTTTCTAGTGGAATTTCCCATATCATGTATGATGTTCTTGTGAATAGTGTCCATCTCTTTACATATTAATAATTTTAAATTTACTAATTCTTTATTTCCCCCATAAAAATTGTTCTACTATCATTTTTCTTTACATTAAAATCAAATTCCAATTACCAATAGGAATGTTCCATGATTTTTATTTCAACATTTATCATAGTTTTTAAATTATATTCTTATCTTCTTCCCTTTTTTTTCTTATTTCTATATCCTGAGTACTCATCATACCTATTCTTATCATTCTTCCCTGAAAATAAATATGGATTGTAAAATTATTTCTCTACCGTGATGGATCATGATACAATATCCTTGAATGATGATAATTTTTGGGAGAATAGTTCCCTATATAGAATTGTATGAATAAAACAAAATAAATGGTCAACATTTCTCCTTAGATTTTGTATGTATTCTAAGAAATGTCTTGATAATGTTTTAATGTAGTCTTTATACTTAAATTTTTTAATCTTATTTATGTCTCAAACTCATGAATGGACTCTCTATTTATTCTTGTTGTTCTCTATGAAAATATTTTTCTACGAAAAGTTCTTTAAAATTACACCATTTCACTTTTTAAATTTCTTCCCCCTCTCTCGATTTTTGAATTAATGAATACCACTGATATTCATATCCTGTGAGTTGATAAACTACAGTGATAACTATATCCATTTCAGTACTCTCCAAATTGATAAATAAGTTCTTGAAGGAACGTATCTATTTCCAAGATAAATATGGGTTGGTAGTCCTATTGAATGATGGATGTTGATTTTGTTTGAATCATTTAAACATAGTTACACTATGTTATGGATTGTAATTATCAATGCAAGTAAGGTTATAGTTCAAAACCTGAATTAGTTGTCCTAGTATAGTTATATATTTTTTTAGATCCAGTTTCCTATCGACATGTAGCATCATATTCGTACATTGGAGGGAATCCCTACATGGAATACATTTGTTGATATGGTTTGAATTCCGGTCACTAGGTTCCATTTATAAAAAATAGAATACATTATATTATATTATAAAATTCTAAAACTACTAAAAAACTTAATGTATAAATAATATCAATATCATGAGAATGGTTACCTTGAGATTATTTTAAGATTCAGTTACAGGTTTATATTACCATATTCAATGTTTTCCATAATCTAGTTGGAAATGTTACTAAATAAAATGATCTGATTCCAAATGTAAATACCTAGACCCTAGTATCTCATAAACAACCCCTCACTTTACTACATTGTTACTATGAATATGAAATTTCATCCCAAAGTAACAAATATTTTATTTTCTTTGAAAAAACTAGATACATACAAAAGTACAACATTATAACCTTAAATTAAATACAATATTGAAACTCCATTATAAACATCCTTATTCTCCTAGATTATCCCTGCATGTAAAACATATTATACATGTAGTAATATTTTGGAAGAATAAAACATAAGAAAATGGGTGAGCTCATATGCTTAGTAAGGGTAATAAATATAGCATAAGCTACCATAAATAATCCTAAAAAATAAAGAATATTGAATAACTAAAAACACATTCTATTGAAACAAAAACATGAGAATTATATGGAAGAATATAGAGATGATCAAATAATTCAATATAAATAATCAAATTGGAAAGAAACTTAACTATGGATATTATAATAGTGGCATAAAAACAAGGATTATCAATAACTAATTTTTTATTCAGGGAATGCATATTTCTTAACATCATAAAAATATGGTTAAGGCTTCACCTATGACACCATACATAATTTCGTAACACATTAGGAAATACCCAAACTAGAATATCTCATTAGGCCTACCAATGTATAGATTGGAAATAGCGGGAACTACCCAAAACATACTAACTCCAATGAATTCATCATATGAAAGGGGTGAAGCGTAATCAATATACACATTCATATTGAAAATATATTATAAAATGTAACTAATTTCCCCATCCAGTAAACATAATTACACACTATATAGTATAATAGGGATAACTGTATCATGATAGTACATCCCAAATAAAAATGACCATAAACAATTAAATAAAATATGTTATATGGTTTCATGAGATATTTTCCTTGATTAATCACAAGAAATTAACAGAATGTTTACCCATGGAAATAAATCGGTATCGTAGTAATCCCATAAGGCATTAAAAATAAGCATATCATAATTATAGCCATGAAAGAAAGGATTTAAATAATATATTGATATTAATAATGGAAAATATTATTATATATTGATAATTTATGTCTAGTAGATTTGAAAACATGTAAAAAATATTGTTGAAGAAACATTAGAAAATAAACCTCTGTAGTGGTGTTTAAAAAATATTAAATAGTCTATAAAGAATGAAAGGGTAGAATATTTTTCATAAACAATGAAATTAAATAATATAATTTTTCATGTTAAAAAGTGTGATTTTAGAAAAATATTGGTTGGTTAAAATAGATTATGGAGTGTATATGAAAATGGGTATGAAATTGTGATGTTTCCTTATATCGGGCTTGCTTATCATGAGGAATTCAAAATGGAACCCTATAAAACAGTTATTTCCCCATAAAAGAATGAATAAGTGAGATAGGTACATATTTTTAAAGTATATAAAAAAATTAGGATTATATTATTATAATAATTAATAATTACATTGGGGTAATTAGAGATAATGTGTAACCCAAAGGAAATATGGGGGTCCAGGTAGAATCACATACTTTATGTCCAAAAGTGTTCTTCACATGCACATAATGTCCTAGATAATGAAATTAGATTAATTAATAATTTAATTAATAATCCATTAAAAATTTATTTTATTAATTATAATTTTATTAAGTTCATTTATGTCATTTTTATGAGTTATAAAGTTCAATTTCATCATTTGGGACTGTTCGTTTCCTTGGTTTTGATGATTAGGTCACTTGTATACGTGTATAAAAGATCAAGTAAAATGTGAATCATTATAAATAATTGAAATTATATGTCATTATTGAAATTATAGAAGATTAAATTTTCTTATATATCATTTTTTCTAGATAATAAGATGACTCATTAGGTAAAATATTAATGAAAACAATTTAGATAACATTCACATTTTTTCAATAATCACACATTAGTTTTTTTAATTAATTATTATTCCATATATATTCTGATTACAAAAGATTAAACAAGTTTTCATATAATTTTTACAATATTATTTAACCATTAAAATAGTTTTATGACCATCCTGGAAGGTGGTATTAGAAAATGAAAAATCCTCATCTACAAAGATGGTCAATCAACACCTCATGGGCGATGTATTCTTTTTTAGAATAAAAGAAGAAAAGAAGTGAATTGATGATGGATATACCATTTTCATAATAAAATTATAGTATATATCTTATAAAAGGGTTATCATGTTACATGGAACATGATATGTGAGGGAAGGATAAGAAAAGAAAATAAAATTAAAGAGATTGAGATGGAAGGTTTTACCTCTAGAGTGTCGTCTCCAAGAGAACCTTTATAAGGAACATCAAAATGGCATTTTATTGATTACAGAAAGAACAGGACGTGGAGAAGAGGTTTAAGATATGAATTATTAATAATATTATCAAGATTCAAGGATTAGAAGGTGTGAGGATAAAGGGTGGTTCATGGTGGAATTTATATTGGAGGAGAAGAGTGTTTTTGGATTATTTTTTTATTAGTTTATTATTTTTTCTCAAGTCTATAAATAGTATGTGATATTGTGAAAAAATATAGTATCTAGAGGATATTAGATTAAACCAATGGGTGATTAAATCATACATACATCATCCATCTCTTAATAATTCATTCATTTACTTAATACGTTAAATAACCCAAATTAACATATTTCACTATTCCTAAAAAATTCAACTATTTTATAAAAATCCCAAAAAACTAACCTAACCATTTTATTATTATTTTCATTTCAAAACTAGAATCCATTTTAAGAAAATAAATCTATAAATATTGTAAATTTATTTTATATTTAAAATAATTATTAAGTAAAAAATGCTCATTTTAATATTAGAACCAATTTTATAAAAAATTTAAATATTATTTATGATATGAAAAAATTATATTATAATTATAATGGAAAAAATATTATTTTGTTAATCTAATTTAATAAAATAAAATTTATTTTTAATTAATATATTAATTAAAAAATTGTAAATAAACATTTATGATTCACGTATGTAACATCACATAATTTATAATTTTTAAAAATGTATTTACTAATTCGAATATATAATTATATAATGTCTTCATTTGTGAGATACATAAATATTATTTATAATTTTATTATTGAGGTTTTTATTCTAACGGCCAAATCACTATTCTTAATGGATACATAACTATTCAAATGATTAGGCTAATATTTAATAGTATAACTTGATTCATTTATGCTTGAGATATCATGAAAATTCTGCTATCAATGATGTTAAATTTTAAAGAGAAATACCATAAAATCAAGGGGTGTTACAACTTTAAATGAGTAAAAAAGAAAAAAAAATCAACCAATTTTATTCTTTTCAAATAAATGATAAAATACATCCTTATGGTTGTTCAAATTTTAAATTAAAGAAAATTATTTGGAAAATGTGAAATAAGACTCAATGAAAATAAACTAATCCAAGAAATTACGTACCATGAGTCCCCAATCATTAAATACTTCATATAAATTCAAGAATAATATAATATAATTAATATTATACATGATTATAAACATTTTTTAATCCTATATTATTATTTCATTTATTTAATTTATTACAATGGCTTAATTAGTTTTTAAATGTTTTATACTTATAAATGATATTTTGATGTCATTTTCTTCATAAACTAAAAATGACTTCGGTGTATTGACCATGGATAAAGGGGTCATTTTTAAATAATTTTTAGAATATTAATCATCATATAATTATGATTTTTATATTTTATGTTGAATTTTATATCTATACCTGCTAGACATCAATTAAAAATTAATCATAAGAATTCATGGAGGTGGTAGTCCACAAGTATGAATGAGAGACGTTATAATTTTTCAAATAATGGAATTATTGGAATGTAGACATAATCATAACCTTAAAAGGCCAAAATTTTTTCATAAATATCAAATATATTCATTTTATCCATTATTTGAACTATCTATATGAAGTTGTTATGAAAGACGAAACATATCAGTCCATGGATGTGGTAGTCCACAAGTACGGATAAGTGATGTTTTCATTTATCATATAATGAAAAATGATATTAACAAGGATATTCCATAAACATAATAACATTTATATTTTTTTGTAGATTTTTTTGTTTATATATGAATGTTGTTAGGATATGATTGAAATAGTTAAAATAAGAAATAACCATATAAGAACTTGGTTAATTGTTGAACCTATTCAATGGGAAAATACATTTAGATTATACTATAAGCCTATCTGATCTCTATTTTTGTGATTCCATAACCCCTAGGAAATATATTGGATGTTAGTGATTTATTTGGGTAGGTATTTGTCAAGATAATTTCATTGGTATGTTATTTCCCATTCCAAAAGAAATGGGATTTTTATACTTGAGGAGAGGGGTGTTCTATGGATAAAATATTTATTATTTTTTCATTTAGGAAATATAATTTTTTGATAGTGATGATTTCATAGAATTAAATGGTTTATTATTAACAAAGTATATTTTATTTGACTTTAGAACCGTAAAAAATATTTTAAATTCCTTGAATAAAAATATTATAACTAAATTCGAAAAATTATTATTTAATGGAATAAAATATATATCACATCATTATAAATAAAAAATATGTTCATAAAATTAAAATAATAATTTTTAATTCATTATTGTACTCCTTAATTACATTTAAAGTCTATTAATGGTATTTATATGTTTTTTTCATGATTAAATCTTAATGATTTCATAATAGATTCATTATATGTAAAAGGGTGTTTTCCACTATTTCTATAAATCAAAATTTTTAGAAATATATCAAAAAATCACCAAAAGATAAATTTGAAAACTAAACATAAAAAATGAATTCCATTTTATTAAATTCAAATTCAAATTTTATGAAATTTTTCTACTAAATAAAATCATATATTATAATGAAAATAATTTATTTAGAATAAAATTATTTTTTTGATTGAAAGATTAAGTAAAATTATTATTTTAAATTTAAATCCAATAAAAATAATCATGAATTTAATTAGAAATTAAATTTATTTATTATTAATACAACCTTTTTTCTTCATTCACCACCCATAATTAAATTTCATCCACGTAATTTTATTCGATACAAAAATGGGTAGGTCTATTTTCCCTCATATCCATTTTTAGGTTTCCATATTTATTCATCAATCATATGATTTCTCCACAAAAGATTATATATGGGTATAATATAATTATATAGCTCATTCTCTCAACAATATAAGATTTTAAATGGCATCTCAAAAAGTAAGTATTCTATTACAACTATATTTCTTCAGGGATCAAATCCTGAGATCCATCTAGTACATGTTCCGTAATATTATAGAATGAAAGATATCATGTTCCAGAGATAGGCATAGAGGTAATGGATCATATAATGAAACTAATATAAAAATAAAAGGAATTATATATAGAAAAATAATCTATGGGTATAAAATACACTTTTTAATAAAAAACACAGAATATTTCAAGGTCTACATTTAAGGATTGGAAGGATCCTCTACCATAAATGAAAGACAATCTATATAGATATCTGTATAAATTTGATTCCTTGTCTGAGATGACCTCATATAGTTCTAAATAATTTTTTACCTTGCCAGAAATTTCACATTGAATATATGGTCCCAAAAAAATCTTTTTTATGAATTTTTCCCAACATCGTTGTGTTTTGCATAACATTATATATAATTCCTCCAAAAGTTTTGCCTATATAATGGAATAAAAAATTAATTTTAATAATATTATTCTAATAAAAGAAGATAATTGAATCATCTATAATAATCTTATGTCTAATAATTAATCCTATAATCCATATTAAAAATAATTTTATAATTATTTTAATAATATTCTGGTCAAATAGATATATAGTAAAATTATTCTATACCCAATTTAATTTTAAAGAGCAGGAAATTATGTGGAATGGTTTTTCGTATATTCATGGGATTGTTACAAGTCTGCAAAAATTTATGGCGCTTTATTCGGAGGCCCGGTGTGCCTGGAATCAATTTATGAAGTTTTGTTTGGGTACGTTCAAGAAACGTATGTACATGATTTTATAACTTTTGAACCGGTGCTCGGAATTGAAATCAGAAATCACCGTTGAACACACAACGTCAGTGATTGCTTAGTGAGACATTCATCGTAGTTGTGTTCTAATGAGAGTGGAAGTTAGATTTTGGGGGTTTTTATTAAAGTGAAATAAAAATAAGAGTGAGCTTATTTTTATTTCTTGGTAGTTAAAACCTCGAAGGGGTGGTTAGTGGTGGGGCCCACCCACACATAACCTCTCTTGGGATGATATTATTAGGTGGGGACCAAATAAGCATTAAACCCCCTCTAACCCCCCATTTATGTGGGATGATACCCTTGAACTTCCCCCACTAATTAATTGAGCCTCCACACTCATTAATGAAATGGGTTGTCTATTTTAATTAACCAAAACTTTTTGAATTGTGGTGCCAAAAAATAATCGACGTCATTTCCATCTATTATTTTGTTGGAAGGATTCTTTATTTTGTAGGGAGAATTAAAGAGAGGAGGATTTCTTGGATAACTACATGTTCCTACGAAGACCACCCCCTTCCACCGAAGAACGATGAACACAGTCATCGATCTTAAACCGTGCCAAAAGAGAAGGAGCCGACCGCGAAGAACGTCATCTTCAACTTGATCATCCCCTAACACTTTGCGTTGCACGAGCGTGAGAATTGGGAGTGCGTGACGAATTCGGTGGACGACGAATAGACATCTTCCATTCCTCTCCTTCCACCATCAACAAACGACAAGAAAGGAAGGGGAATTTACATTTAAATTTGTTTTCTTTGTCCAACATCCTTCCTCCTTGGGTTTTTATTTCACCAAATGTTATCAACGTAACGTGGAGGGATCAGAATGCATGAACACGCCCTGACCCGCCCCATTTGATTGATAACATTTGTTGACAACGGCTGGGGCACAACGATGACGCCAGAAGGAAGATCTGCAGCAGAGCAATGCAAATGGCAACGAGTCGGCTGCAGAAGAAGTCGGCAGCACAAGGGCCACTGGGCAACGATGAAAACTAAGCCGCAACCAGGTGGTGCCAGAGAGGCATTGTGTCATCGCACTGCGCCAGAGAAGAACTGCGAACATGCAATATTTGACAGTCAGAGGACGTGCAGCGCCATTGCACCGCGCGGAGCAGGGGAGCTGCGACCAGTGCGGGCCGCGGTGGAGCCGATGGAGTGGCTGGCCTTTCAACCAGACGGGAGGAGAGGGACCCCATCGGTTCCCGCTTTTGCTGGATCGGCACCACTTGGCACCAGGTTCAGCTCACACCCGAATGTCCAAGCCGTTTGGGAGCCAAGGGGGCGTGCGACTTCCCCTGGGCATGGCTAGGCAGACCAGCGAACCACCAGCCGGCTAGGCCGCCCTCGGCTGGGCCGCCTCGGACCGGGCCGCTTCTTCATACCAGGTCAGACCCATGGATGAGGTTGGAACCTGGTCCAGACCCAGATCAGGCCGGGTTAGTCCAACTGGGTTGGACCGGACCCAGACCCGCTATGGTCACTTTACACCATTTTGCCCATATCCAAAGCTACAGGTGTCCGATAGACGACCTGTTTGCGATGACAGAAAGCTTAGAAAGATACGGTTCTATTGGAATACTCCACTTGAGGTTTGGACGTAGTTGGAATACAATCGGGTTGTTTTGAACCAAAAAAACAACTGGGCCCTTGGGACAGAAATGCCAATAACTCACAGACAGGGCGACTGATTAATAAACCGTCTATCGAGTTGGAACCCTTACGACATGGCGGTCCTTTGGGTTACTCCTTTGTGGAGTTTAGTGGTTGTTGAGGTATGACCAATATATCAAGTCATATTCTATGGTACACGAGCACACCGAGTGCGAGGAATGCAGTGGCTGATAGTGAGGTGGAGGTTGGAGATAGATCATACGAAGGTCTGCACTCAACGATCCTATGTGGGCCAGTGCATACCAATCTTGTGTGGGTCAGATCCTATGTGGGTCATTTTGAGGGTTATTCTATATCGATCCTTCGTGAGTCAGACTCCATGAGGTCTAAAGCTGTTCCTCTTGAAAGAATATGATGATCTAGATTTGAGACTAATCATATGTACTTTTATACTTCACTGATATCCTGGTTTTAGCTGAGTAAATGACTTTGATGCTTTCCTCATGATTAAGATGGATTACTAAATAACTTAGGTATATGTATGGACATATACCTATGTATTGGTTATCTGTTGACTCCATACTTTATGGTTATCATTTTTAGATTTTGTGATACCTTGAGGGTATCAGGGTCCCTACTGAGTATCGTTATACTCATCCCTACATGGGCTATGACTGCAACTAGTTGTATTTGATGTAGACGACGAACAACGCTGATCGGGGTAGAGAGTAGCAGAACTAGACGGTACCCAGAGGTTGACCACTCGACGAGACGTACACGGAGAGGACGCACAGACATGGGGTGCTGAGAAGGCCATATGTACTCACCATCAGGTGGGAATGTAGGAGGATGACCCAATGGCTTTTTTACTTATTTTTTTCAGTTGTACTAGCATTTTAGTTGTATTTTACTTTACTGTTGGGCATGTATTTTTGTCCCCTTTACTTTCAGCACCCTCTTGTGTATACAGTTTTACTTATCAGTTTACTTCCAGTTGGGTACTCTTTTGTGTTTTTTACAATTATAAAGTCAATTCCTTCCTTGTTTAGGGATTTAAGACTTTGGTGCTAGTCGCCATCTCTTTGCATATGAAAGTTGGGCTTGGGGTAGTCACGATACAGGCCTCGGGGAGTGGTTCATGAGAAAATTGGTATCATAGGAGTTGGTTCTACTGCAGAACCTAAGACTATGATCTTTCTTTTTGTGAAATAATAGTGTTGAGGGTACTTAGTGTGGTTTTCAGTTCATGGAGTCTAGTGTTGGTGCCACGAACGACGTATCCATACACCAGGACCCTGACTAATGATTTCTAACTTAGTTCATGAGAACACTGATTGCGTTCTATTCTTTAAAATTTTCTCTATATCTACTCAACCCAGTCAGCTGACCATGTATAAGTCCTTTGACAGTGTTGCATTTGTTTCTTTCAGGATACCTCCCTGCAGACGGCCAGTTAGAGCCCCAAGATTCATACGTTCTCACAGCACACCGAGCGACGAGGCCTTGGTGTGGGGCCCTTTACCAACGGTACCACTTTCTGTTGGAACACCGATGCCACCAGCCGCTATAGAAGACGATGCATGCTGCTTGAGCACTTTTCATGAGTTATAATGCCATAGGACACCAAGGTTTTAGGGAGAGACGTACCCACAGGCGGCCGAGGATTGGCTGGAGGCTGTGGTGAGAGTCTTCAGGCTAGTAGGGACACTAGAAGACCACATGGTGATCCTTGCTTCCAGTCTCCTTCAGGCTACAATAGGAAGTTTTTGGAGCCTCATGCTTCATGTCCACGATGAGGTGAAAATACTCTAGACATACTTCAAGTGCCTGTTATGGGCAGAGTTTGTTCCAGCCATGATTCGTGCAGTGTGGATACAGGAGTTACTTTATCATCAGAAGGGAAGCAGGATAGTAGCACAATACTAAGTGAGGCTCACCAACCTCTCACGCTACTCAACAGATATGGTAGGAGGCCTATTCTTTGAAACATGGACCTTCACGCAGGGGATCAGGCAAGAGATCATAGCCTTGATGATCTCCCTCAACATCCCGACACAGGCGGGGGTGTTAGAGAGAGCCCTCCTAGTGGAGAGTTTCCATCATGAGCAATCACCAATAGCGAGACCCACTACTAGTCGACATGCAGCAGAATCCTGTATAGCTGGATGTAGACAAATGAAACAGAGGTCCAAAAGGACCTGACCCACAGGTGGGTGA
This sequence comes from Viscum album, assembly GCA_963277665.1. Taxonomy (NCBI): domain Eukaryota; kingdom Viridiplantae; phylum Streptophyta; class Magnoliopsida; order Santalales; family Viscaceae; genus Viscum; species Viscum album. The sequence goes on from OY728128.1 coordinate 71,009,266, forward strand.
CTACAGGTATAAGTATTGGTTGAGTGGGGCACACAGAGCAGAGACACTTATGCCAGGAGAAGAAAGTTCTACACTTACGGAGAGCAGGGTCACATGGAACGTGAATGTCCAACCATCCGTACAGACGATACGCAGTCAGTTGAGGGACATCTTGTGTAGATGTAGAGGTTCGATCGAGGCGGTCCGTAGGGCGCAGACGGACGTGGAAGAGGAGATGGTCGAGCAGCTGGTGGTGGATGACGTTTTGAGGTGTTTCCACCACCACCACAAGGAGGTCCACCCTGACAGTAGAGAGCAGGTGGACATGGGAGAGATCAGCTTCAGGAAGGTGATGCTTATGACCGCGGTGCACCAAAGATGTTTCAAGGCACTGTCTGTGTCTACTCCAGCATAGCTGCAGTTCTTATAGACACAGCTTCCAGTCATTCATTCATGTCCATTGCCCTCGTTCGGAGATTGGATATTCTGGCAGAGCTGTTGGATCGAAATTTAGAGCTAGATAGTCCTACGGGAGAATAATCAACGATTACGCACCAGTGCCGACAGTGTGAGATTACTCTAGGAGGTGAGATCTTCAGCTGTGATCTCCTCGTAGAGGCATCGAGGCCCTACGATGTCATCTTGGGTATGGACTGGTTATCTAATGTTCATGCATAGATTGACTATATTAGGCACAAATTGTGGTGTGTCCACATAGATGAGACCAAGTTCACCTTCACCAGTGAGAATGGATCCTTTGAATCATAGGACAGACTTACTCGGAGGTGGGTACAGCTAGTCCCACATCAGTTGGCCTACATTACCCTCAGAGCAGTTGATGTGGAGAGTCCGACTTATCCTGTAGTGGTGGACTAGTACGCGGATGTTTTCCCCGACGATGTTCCAGGACTACCTCCTCGTAGAGAGGTGGACTTCTAAATTGACCTGTACCCCGGGACGATACCGATTTCTACTCCAGCATATCAGATGGCTCCCACCGAGCATCATGAGCTGTGGGTACAGTTGGAGGACATGCATGAGAAGGGATTCATCTATTCCAGTGTTTCTCCCTAGATGGCCCCGATTCTATTCACCAAGAAGGCAGATGGGAGCTTGCAACTTTATCTTGACTACCATCACCTGAACCATGTGACCGTGAAGAAAAAGTACCCACTCCTGAGGATTGATGACATCTTTTATCAGCTCATGGGAGCACAATGGTTCTTGAAGATATACCTCAGATCAGGCTGTCACCAGCTTTGATATCAAGACGAGGATGTGCATAAGACGACCTTCAGTTGTCGGTATATCCATTATGAGTTCTTTATTATGCCCATTGGTGTAACCAATGATCCAACAGTGTTCAGGTGTCACATGAAAAGGATCTTCCACCCATACCTCGACCGCTTTTCCATGGTCTTCATCGATGACATACTGATCTACTAGACTACTAAAGAGGAGCATTCCTACTATTTACAGGTAGTACAGGACACACTCTGAGAGAACCAGCTTTATGGTAAGCTCTCAAAGTGCCTGTTTTGGATTAGAGAGGTTCACTTATTGGGACATGTCATCTTGGAGGCTGGAGTTGCAGTGGATCCTATGGAGATTAAGGAGGTAATTGCTTGGGAGACACCCCGGAGTGTGACGGAGGTACGAAGTTTCCTAGACCTGGCTGGATACTATTAGAGATTTGTTCCAGACTTCTAGAGAGTTACAGAACCACTGTCCGCCTTGAAGAGGAATGGGAAACCCTTTGTGTGGTTGGAGAGATTGAAACAGAGCTTTCAGGAGATGGGGTAGAGGCTGACTAGTGTCCCCATCTTGAGGCTTCCAGAGGAGGTAATATGGTACGTAGTTTACTGCGATGTATCAGGGACTGGGATTGGGTGTGTCCTGATATAATAGCAAGTAGTGATTGCTTATAGTTTACTGCGATGTATCAGGGACTGGGATTGGGTGTGTCCTATGTGGATGGTCGATACCTCTTGTGCGCGTTCATTGGCAGCACGTGAACCTCCAAGAGAGCACATGGGAGTGGGAGGCTCAGATGTGTGCTCAGTATCCCCATTTGTTCCCTTAGTGTTAGTTGTATCTTATAAGGACGTAATGTTCGGAGGTGGGGAGAATGTAAATACCTGGAAATTTTGTGGAATTTTTTTTCATAAATTCATGGGATTTTTACGAGTCTGTAAAACTTTACGGCGCTTGATTCCGAGGACCGGTGTGCCTGGAATCAATTTCTGATGTTTTGTTCAGGTACATTCAGTAAATGTATGTACGAGATTTTATAACTTTTGAACCAGTGCTCAGAATTGAAATCCGAGGGCACCATTGAACTCACAGCGTCAGTGACTGCTTAGTGAGACCATCACTACAGTTGCGTTCAAACGAGATTGGAAGTTAGAATATTGGGGGTTCTTAATTAAATTAAATAAAAATAAGAGTTATCTTATTTATATTTCTTGGTAGTTAAAACCTCCAAGGGTAGGTTAGTGGTAGGGCCCACCCGTATATAACCTCCTTTGGGTGGATATTATTAGGTGGGGCCCACACAAGCTTTAAACCCCCTCTAACCCCCCATTTATGTGGGATTAAACCCTTGAACTTCTCCCACTAATTAATTGAGCATCCACCCTCATTAATTAAATTGGTTTTCTCTTTTAATTAACCACAACTTTTTGAATTTTGGTACCAACAAATAATAGATGTCATTTCCATCTATTATTTTGTTGGCATGCTTCTTTGTTTTGTTAGGAGAATTAAGGATAAGAGGAGTTCTTGGAGAACTAAATATTCTAACGAAGAACATCCCCCTACCACCGAAGAATGATGAACACCATCTTCGATCTAAAATTGCGCCAAAAGAGAAGGACTCGACTGCAAAGAATGTCATCTTCAACTTCGTCATCTCCGAACACTTTCCAAAGCATGAGTGTGAGAATTGGGAGTGTGTGATGAATGCGGAGAACAACGAATTGAAATCTGCCATTCCTCTCCTTCCACCATCAACGAACGACAAGTGAGGTGAGGTATTTTACGTTTAAATTTGTTTTCTTCATTCAATGTCATTCAACCATGGGTTTTTGTTTCACCAAATGTCATCAACGTAACGTGGAGGGATCAGACCATATGAACATGACCCAAACATCCCCCTTTTATTGATCACGTTTGTTGATGAAGACGGCGATGCAACGGCGACCCCAGAAGGAAAAACTACGGCGGAGTAATGTGACCGGAAATGAGCCAGCCGCGGAAGAAGCTGGGGGCGCAAGGGCCATTAGACCACCAGAGGGGCGCGACGCCGTCACACCGCACTAAAAACAGAGCCGCGACTAGGCAGGTTGTGGCAGTGCCAGAGAGGCGCAATGTCGTTGCACCGCGCCAGAGAAGAATTGTTGTCATGTAGGCCACAATGGTCGGAGGAGGCGTGGCGCCCTCGCTCCGTGCGGAGCAGGGGAGCCGTGGTCAGTGCAGGTCGGGGAGGAGCGGATGGCCGCTCGGCCAGCCGGGAGGATCAGGACCCCATTAGGACCCACGTGTACTGGACCTACGCCACTTCTCCCCAGTTTCAGCTCACACCAGAATGTCCGAGCCGTTCGGGAGACAGGGGGAAAGTGGCTTTTGCCTGGGCGCGGTGAGGTGGACCCGCGAGCTGCCGGGCCGCCAGCCAGCCGGGCCGCCAGCTCGTCGGGCTTTCGGGCCAGGTGACCCTCGGCCGGGCCGCCTCTGGCCGGGTATACCATCTTGCCAGCCCGCCCCCTCGGGCCAGGAAGCTTCCTCAGACCAGGTCGGACCCATGGACTGGGTCAGACCCGGGTCCAGATCCAGATCGGGCAGGGTCAGTCCAACTGGGTCGGACCGAACCCGGACCCGTTATGGCCAGCTTACACCGTTTTTCCCATATTTTGGGCTACATGTGTACGATCGATGAATCATATATAGTGACGAAAATCTTTGAGTGAGATGGTTTTATTGGAATATTCCAATTGAGAATTGGACATAGTTGGGAAATGGTCGGGTTGGTTTGAACCTAAAATCCAATAGGGCCCCTTGAATGGAAATGCCAATAACTCACAGACCGGGAGTCCAATTGATGCACCATCTATCGCGTTGGAATCCTTATGACATGGTGGTACATTGGGTTACTTATTTGTGGAGTTTAGTGGCAGTCGAGGTACGACCGATATCTCGAGGCATATTCTACGGTACTCAAGTGCACTGGGTGTGAGGAATCCAATGGATGATAGTGGGGCAGAAGATGGAGATAGATCATACAGAGGTCAGTGCTCAGTGATCCTGTGTGGGTCAGATCCAATGTGGGCCAGATCATGTGTGGGTCAGTGCTCAGCAACCCTATGTGGGTCAGTGCATACCGATCATGTATGGGTCAGATCCTATGTGAGTCATTACAAGGGATAGTTCCTATCGATCCTGTGTGGGTCCGACTCTGTATGGTTTGAAACTGTGCCTCTTAACAGAATAAGATGATCTATCTTTGCGACTAATCATTTGTACTTCTATACATCAATGAAATCATGGTTTGAGATCAGTCAATGACTTTTGTGTTTTCCTTATGATTGAGATGGGTTACTAAATAACTTAGGTATATGTACGGGCATATAAATAAGTAAGGTTTATCTGTTGACTCTGTAGTTTTTGGGTATCCATGTTGGACATTGTGAGACCTTGAGGGTCTTGAGGTCCCTACTGAGTATCATTATACTCACCCTTGAATGGGCTATGCCCGCACCTCGTTGTGTTGGCTGCAGATGACAGACCTCGCTGATCGGGGCAGAGAGTAGCAGAACTGGACAGTAGTCAGAGGTGGACCACTCGGTGAGACATACACGGAGCAGACAGATGGAATTGGACTGCTGATGAGGCCATCTGTACCCACCCTTTAGGTAGGAATTCCAGATGATGACCCAGTAGCTTCTTTACTTTTTTTCTTCTATTGTACTTGATTTTCAATTGTATTGTACTTTACTATTGGGCTTGTATTTCTGACCCCATTTCTTTTATCACCCTCTTTTGTATACAGCTTTACTTAGTTTTTTAATTCCAGTTGCGTACTCTATTGTATTTTTTTACTATTATAAAGGCAATTACTTCCCAGTTTAGGAATTTATGAATTTGGTGCTAGTCTCTAGCCCCTGGCCAATGGAAGGCGGGGTTGGGGTAGTCACGATACGGTCCCCGAGGATAGCTCATCATAGTCTTTCTAAGTCCGTTATAAAAATTAGATGTAAACATCATATCATTAATAGTTACAATATAGAGTGGAAGTCTGCATATATCTAACATCTGTTAAACATATTCATTAGCAATATGATCCAATGAAATAATATTTTAGATATCCTAAAAATAAATAGATATAGAGAAATGATCTACAAAACCCCAAATCACATTATTACATTAATATATCATTTTAAATCCATCAAAAAATTTATTTACAAATTCGATAATTCCCATTCACAGTTTGGAAATGGAATTGATCCCAATATGGTAGAATTTGTCCAATATTAACTATTTGGGAAGTGAATAATTTCACAGTAAAATCAACTTTCATGAACCAACCCAAATACCTTGGTAACCTGATAACCCATATGGTCTAGACATATCCCGAAGGGAATTCCCGATCCCCTTCGGTTGGTGACTAGATCCTAGCATCATAAAATATGAGTATGAAAAGGAATTTTCTACCAAAAACAATGGAATAATGATAAAAAATTCACTATGTATATTATAAAAACTCAACAGTGAGAATTGTACCCGGATTCCAATAGGTATGAAAACACAAAGTACAACTATAAGATACTATAAAATAGTTTGACAACCCATATCTCAATAAATAAAAATATCCAAGAACATGGAACAAAAAATAATACCACCTCTACGTGGAATATTACCCTTACTCAATCCCCAATGAATATAATCTACAAACACCAAATGTCAAAGGTAAGGTGTGAGCAAAAATCCCAATAGTGTCTCACAAAGGATCCCATAATATGATGAAAACATTTAATTAACAAAATAATGTTTTAAAAATTACATGCGTTTCCATGGTTGTTAAAATTATTATTTAAAAGAAATACTTCTTTACATTTAAAATGATGCAAATTCTTTATATAAATTGATTTAAAAGAATTTGATTTAAAATATTTTATTTAAATTCAGATGTCATGTGTAAAACAATTTACTAATAATGGAATATATTTCAAATAAAAAAAATGAGAAAATACTTAATCTACCAAAATGTATGATAGTTCCAGTCAATGGGACTCCCACTAAGTCAAATAGAATTCATGATAATGTGTGTACACACATCCCTTCGACATTGGCCATAGAGTACCCATTACCACCCCACCAGGGATGTGACTTTCTAAATATGTACTGTTAATATTAAAAATCATCAACAAGGTGTTTTTCTATATAACTCACTATGTACCTTGGCTTGCATGAGATCAAAATATGAAAAATGATGGGAATTTTTTTTGAAAACTCTTTTAAATAAAATTCATCTCATTCTATGATTTCAAATATTCTAATTATCCTTTTAAAAAACCAAAACATGGGTTTCTAATCAAATAAGTCATTTTCTTAGATAAAACCATTAGGTTTCAATCTAAACCATTTTAATCCTTTTTCTAGAATATAACATTGAAATAAATCTCTTCAATTCGATTTCAAAATTTAAATTCAAAAATTTAAATCTAACAATTTACATAAATTTAACAAATACACCATAATTCATTTGAATTGGGGGGTTATGAAAATTTCATGCCCAATCAAATCCAAAACAATAAATCAATGGAATTGGCTTTTCAATAAACCAATTTATTTTTTAAATAAAATCATTAAAATTAATTTTAAATCAAATTACCGAATTTAAATAAAAAATTAGTGTTAATAAATATTGGACATCATAACCGAACCACTTTCCTCGGGATCATGAAATCTCTCTACAAAAATGAATCATTTGAAAAATCTAACGAGTACCACATATTGTATGGTTTCATGGTTTCTCCTAGGTGAGAACATGGGTTTTCAAACTATAATCCAATCGTGAAAATCCTCTCTACCTTAGTTTCCATAGGTTTCACTAGTAGGTTCACAATTCGTGAAAACCATGTGCCAACCATGCACAATCGAAATCCCTAAAAAATATAGAAAATTTCACCAGAATCATCACCAAATAAAACACAACCATTGAAAGATCAAAATATGGGGTTAGTAATGCCTTAAAATAGTTACATGATGTTATGATATCCTGACCATAGATACTTTCTTTCCCTAGAAACCAAGCTAAGAAGCTTCCCTAACAAAACAATAAGGCCACTACTCTCTCATCAAGGCCAACCTCTCCCACATATCATGAATATTGGAACCATACATCCATATAACTCAAACTAATTTTATCATACTCCCATGATGTACCTTGGTTTCAAAATCAACTATCCCAACAGGATGCCCAGTTATAGATAAATTCGTCTTGACCTCGAGATCACTCCAGCTCAGAACATGGATGGATATGAAATAAAATTTCATATCTAATATACATGGACCATGTTATATATCTGTATGGTGAATGATTTAAATGGAAATATAATTCCCCATCCACCATAAACAAAAAAGTTACCACAAAATGATGACAAATTTCCCCTGCCTCCCAAGCCATCGACGACCCAACCAGGGTCAAACACTAAAGAACACCTAGTCCCCAACTAAATCCTTCAATGATATACAATGATTATTAACATAAGGATAATAATTTTTTCATTATATAAAAATTCTATAAATAATCAACTAAATATTTTTTGTGATCTCTTTAAACAAGCTAGATCCAACGAGGTAACTTTCACCGAACTCTTACCAACAAAAATATCACGAACTGTCGCTGGCACCCTAGTAACATTACAACCAAGATGATACTGTAATGGAATGAAGGGAATACCTGATCCCCATGAGTTTGTGAAAAACACCTATAAATATAAAAAAAGATATAGGGAATTAAATTCACACTAAATTTATGGAAACTAGAAAAAAAATTCAGTATGCATATAAAAGAAACTCTATAGGGAGAAGTGTTTGAGAAAAAAATGGTAAGAAAACCCATTATACTATAGTAAAGTACTATAAAATAGGATAAAATCACATGTACCAACGGATGAAAATATTTATTCCCAAGGATCAATAACTTCTACAACCTCTAATTGGAGACTTTCCCTAACTTGAATCTGGAAGTAAAAATCTAGAAACACTCAAAGGAACAAGAAGGGTGTGAGATAAAATTCCAGTAGAGTATCATGAAAGATTCCATAAAAGTTTCCAAATTTTAATAATATAAAGAAAGAATTCAATTTTAAAAAAATTACATGTAATTTTTAAATAATAATTAAAAAATTCATGATTTATATTTGGAATGATGTAAATACAATAAAAAATACCTTATCAAACGTTTTATATAAATTTAGAAGTCATAGTAAATGGTTTATAATAATCAGTTGCATATCTTTCAAATAAAAAAAGTGAGGAACATTGTTATATTCAAAAATTCATGATAATTCTAGAAATTGATACTCCTTACACTTAAATAGTTTTCATGAAATCATGTGTACACAAGTTCCCCTTGATTCTAACAAAGGAGTACTAATCACAATCCCATCGGGGATGTGATGTGCTATAGATATATTGTTAGTATTGTGAATTATAGTGTGATATCTGTAAACTCATTAACAACCTATGGCTATCATGTTCTATAATAATAAATAGTGATGGGAAATATATTTTAATAATTCTTAAAATTCAATACATCTCATTCCACAATTTGAAAAATTTCAATTTTCCATTTAAAAACAAAAATGGGGTTTTAATCAAATCATTAATTTTCATAATAATTCCAATGGGTTATTATTAAAATCATTATAATTTGTTTTCTCCAAATACCAATTTAAAATTAATTTTGTAAAATTAATTTCCCAATTGAAATTACACAATTTGAATTTTTAGAAGTTTAAAAAAAATTCAAAAATTCACTCCATTTCAATAGAAATAGTGGGCTTTCCCAATTTCATGCCAAATTTAAATTCCAAAAACCCAATTCAATGCGATTGGGTTTTTAATAAACAAATTGAAATCAATTTTATTTATATCAATCAATTTTATTTAAATCAAAAAATTGAATTTAATCAAGTAATTTAGGGTTAATAGAAATTTTCCATCCTAAAGGAACCACTTACATTTTCAACACAAGATCTTAGAATTCCAGAACCTAGATGAGAAATTCTTTGTAGGACACTGATAATGATGATTAATGAATCAATTATTAGATTAGAGATCTAAAATATAAGGTATTACATTCTCCTGAAACATGAATATCGATGAAACTCTAGGGAGGAAAGGATAGAGAGTGAGATAAAGAGAATATGAGGAGGAATCAAACTACTAGAATATTAAATACCGTTCTCGTTGCTTATATTTTCTTCCTGAAGTGTTTCAAGGGGCCAAAATCTTCTCTTAAGAGGTTTCATAGAAGAATAATTTTTTTACCGGTCGAATAGATTCATTGAGAACCTAATATGAGTGTTTCATGATTTTAAAACTAATTTTTAGATTATTGAAAATCCATACACATGATTTCATAGGTAGGGTTACATGGTTATACAAAATGTGTGGTCAAACCGTGAACCCCTTTTAATGGGGTTTGGCAATTTCCCCTAGGTGGGTGCATGGGTTTCCGAAACATGAACCAATGTATTAAATCATACTCCCTTATTTTTTACGGTTTTCTCTAGTTTCACACATGGTACGGGACATAAGAGTTCTAATAATGCACTACCTAGAGACATTCAATATTTCCAAATTTATAACAAAAATCAACCTGAGATTAAAACCAACCAAATAATGATCAAAATAGAAGTTCAGTAATAACTAAAAATAGTAATAGGATGTTACAAACTACCCACCATTGAAAATTTTCCCCAAAAATCCTTATTATATGATTCCTCACCAAAATATTTGGCCACTTCTCCTTCATCAGTGCCTCACTCTCCAATGTATCATGATTATTAAAAATATATTTCCATAGAAGTAAAATCAATGTAATATTATTCCCATGTAGTAAATTGTTAGTAGATTCAATTATCCTAACTAGATGATTAGTCACAGAAAAATATTGTTTGACCTCAAGATCAATCTAGATCATAGAATGGGATTGATCAGAGAGATGCATTCACAGCTATAACACATGTAACACATTATGTATCAATTCTAGCTATGATGGATGTTATAAATGTAATAGCCTAGGAAAATAATGAATATGTTATTTTCATATTTATTAATATGAGTGAATTAAATAATAATATTACATTAATGGGTATTATTTGTTCTATGGAATACCTGACAAGCAACAATGGTTTCTCTAAAATCTTATACTGCACAAAAGGATGATTCTTATTGAGCAAAATAATAAAAATATAATATTATTATTTTAAATAGAAGTTAATTCCTAGCCTTTATATTATAAATAATGAATATAACTAACCATATTATGATTAAAAATGTTTTTATATTTATCAAACAAAATTTCGATTCTTAAAATGTCAATGAATCCAACATTAACCATAAATACACTAATATTTTTAAAAGGTAGTTTTACCGCCTTTTGATGGTGATCCTTTTTTTAAATATACTTTTGTTACTTTTATATATTAAATTTTCCAGAATTAACTTCTTCTTTAGAATAGGGACATCAAAATTTACATTGGGTAAATATTTGGTATTTTTCTGATAAAGTTCATTTTTAATGAATAGTGAAAAATACTGCATTTTATGTCAACCATGTCTTTTCGTCTAATTTATTTATTTGATTAGGTTTCCTTTTTAATTGTTTTTAAAGTTTAATTAGATTAATGTTTTATTATTTAATCAAATTTTGGAAATTTTATGTAATTTCACTTTTAATTTGTACATAAACACATGCCAATCTTTTGGTATTTTTTATTTCATAAAAACAAACTTTTTGGATTTGACAACGGGGATTAATTTAAAATTAATTTCTTAAAATTATGTATTTTTAATTTGGAAATATTTATTCCATATTTTGAATTATGAGGTCCAAATTGTTTAAATAGATAAATTTTATTTTTAGATATTATCAATAGTAATTTCAGTAAATATTTTATTCACCATGGTTAAAAGGTAAATCTGGTAAATAAGGATTAAAAATAATATATTAATAATACTAAATAACCTTAACACATGTCCTAACCATATTTAAGGATATATGTCTGACCGTGGACATCCTTAGGTATATTTTAGGACACCATAGAGCCACTTATTTCTGAAAAGATCATTTATTTACTTTCAATTTAATGTTAAGGAAAATATAACATAAATATGTATCTTTTAGTAAATCAATTTTTATATAGGGTTATATAAGTTATTTTTTCGACTATAAATATTCACTATAAATATAAATATATTTCCTAAATCTTGGTATTATATTTATAATTTTTAGAGATTTAATATATAAATTTATTTATGACCCAATGGTGATGTAGTGATTTCCTTATTAATGATTTATTTAAATAAATGACATTATAAATATTAAAAAAAATTATTTGGACATTTCTATTCCATATGAGAATTTTTTGAATAATTATGACTTTTATATTTATATTAATGAATTTTTTTCTAATTAATAATGTTTTTCTGATTTTTTAAAAATTCATGATATGAATAGTATAAAAATTAACCTAAATCGGGTTTTAAAACAATTAATATTTTATAAATGATATAATAGTACTAAAAATATAATATTCAGAAAAATGACATATATAATGTTTTACATGTCATTATAGAACCACTTTAGTTTTTATTTTCATTTTATAGTAAATATATTAACTATATAATATGAATATAAAATAAGGCTTGGTAAAACTAAAATTAGATTACTAAGGGTTAAAGATAAAAGTGAAGGTCAATTTTATTACCTAAACATTTATAAAATCCATTGAATGAGAGGATTTATACCCATACTCATCTTATATTAGAAATCTATCACTTTGGTGTAATTAAAATTATAAAGTCAATTAATAATAAAATAATACATTCAAACTTTCCTAAAGTACCCCTCCACCCTCTTCTAAAAGGTACACAACCTCTAACCCTTACTCACACAACTCAAGACCAATTTTCTCATCTATAATCTACAAAAATAATCTAAAAATATCCATTCCTTACTTCTATAAGTCATTCTTTAGTTATAAGGAAATTAAATAGGGCCCTTTGGCTCAAATCAAAAGAAGTTTCCTGATTTGAGGTAACATCTTCTCTCAAGTTCCTTTCGATTATTTTTCCTTATCCACTGCCTATGATCATATTGTTATTTGTTTTTATAAAAAAATTATCCTCAATATACTAGGTTTTCTTATGAGAGGTATTATAAGTACACGTACACACACCTTTTTCTAATGGGTAGAGAACATACTGTTTTGGCGGAGAGCGAACTATTGCCTCACAAAATGACGATTGTTCAATATTCTTATACCACCCATTATGGGGGCCATTATGATGTCACTATAATTATATATTATATTTATTTTATATATATTTTACTTTAATTATCAATTATGACATACCATTTGGCTTTTCATTTTGTATAAATATGATAATTTTATTTGAGAAGTGCAGACTATCGCCCCCTCAAACTGATATGACTTGTTCATTATATTAATGGAATGTATAAAGGATGGAATTAGTGAAATTATGTAACATATATAACACATATAATATACTGTAATTATATTATACATATGAATCATTTATTTTTCATTCCTTCAAATATGAAAAAGAAATGAAAGAAGCGTTTATGCGTACGTACAACTTATTGTCTCCATGAACGGTGCATTTAATTTATTATATAAAAATGATATGGACTATTATAAATACATATATAATGGATACATATGATATATATGATATCTAAATCATTAAAATCATTTTGGGTATTATGGACTTTTGACCACATGGACAATTTGTAATTATAGAAAGTTCATTTTTGAATCAAGTTCCAAACATCGACAAAAGGTTCGATATTTATAAAACAATTAATGATTTGTTATAGTAATATGGTAAGTGATATAAAAGGAATAATACACATGAAAAAGGTTCTGAATCAAGTATAAATTAACTTAGGTTTATTATTCAGGATAATAAAGAATGAATGAGTCAAGTCGAAATGATGTAAGGGAATTCGTCTCAATCTCCTTTCATTGAGGCATGTTTTGATAATATACACCTCTTTATTTAATATGGTTTATAATAAAAACCATCTAATTTTAATTTCATTCCAAGGGAATATCTTTTCTATAAAGTGTGTTACTAAATGAAAAGAGGAATGTTTTTAACATATGTGGCGACAACGACCTTTCCACTACCGTGGGCATTATTTGATTTTTGGATTCTTTAACAAGTAGTGATGTTTTTAAATAGAAAATAAATACCATATACCATTTTTATATATTTCATTATTGAAAATGGTTTTGAATGTGGATTTACAATTTCAATATCTTGAAATTATTTCTTTTGATTTGAAATAAAATTTTTATGATTGAAATGTTGTATTTGTAATCCTTTATGTGTGATGATTATATAATGGTACTTGGATATTTGACGGGTGGTTACATGATAAACCAAATTATGGGTGCTTATATGGTAATCCACGGATGGGTGGTTACATTATAACCTATAATTCATTGGGTATGGAATTCGGCCATATGACTATTCGCTTTTTAAGAATGATTTGTGGAAGTCTACTTTATAGTTTATTATTTTAAGTATGATTATGTCCCATGTTTACCATTTATATATCATTTGTGCTTTATATGAGTTTTATGTTAATATTTTGGTCATAAATGGGTATGAAATGTGATTTTATTCACTGAGGATTATTCACTACTTCATAAAGGATAAATTTATTTCTTTTGAAAAAGTATTCATGGCTTACATGTTATTTTGAAAAACTAACAGTTTTCCTTCATTGTGTATCCTTTTTTGAGCTTTTTATGATCATCCCAATTTTTTGAAATGTTTTTCATAGGACATAATGTGGAATATGGTCAAGGATGGGATCATGGAAAAGTCATGTTGTTTAAAACATGGAACTAAACATGTTTTTTATTTTTATGAGTTTTTTATTTTATGAAAAAATGGATACTTAGTAGAAGTGTCTACAAGTAATATTCATGTTTTTATGTAAGTTATAACCTAATTCACTAATGATATAAACCAGAAAATATCCTCAAGGTAAATTATTAACTTAATTCATGATTATGTAATGTTTAAGGCAATAGCCTTATAGTTGGTATTAAAGGTTGATTTAGAAAAATTTAGGAGTTATAATATTGTTAATAGAATATCCATAAATGATCTTTACATTTCTGTCAAATTGAAATGATATATAATTTCAATATTACTAGGTTGATTTTTGTAAGATATATTTGTTTAGAATGGTTTTTTATAGAGGAATCATGGATGTAATTCTAGGAAGGAAAACATAGGAGAATAACCTTCAAATTAGCATCCCGGGATTGTTGGGATCAGGACTGAATAGTTTGTTGCAGTAATGGTGTAGTTGACACAAGCTATAAATAGTAATGGTTTATATGAATGATATAAACTAGATCAACCCCATAGGAACCTTTCTATAGTGGTGGATTTAATGAGGCAACATCCACATCATTTAGAGGATCATCTGACCATGTTCAAGTTCAATGGTGGATAAAAGTATTGGAAAAGATTTTGGATGTCATGGGTTAAAATGTCAATCAAAAGGTTATTTTTTCTATTTATTGTTTTGAATGTGAAGTAGATCAGTGGTGGTCGATGGTGAAAAATAACAGGGATAATGAGTATATTTATACTCTTGTTTGGAAAAAATTCAAGGGTATGTTTCTTGAGAAATATTTTCCTAAGGTTTTTTGACATAGGATGGAAACAAATTCATGAAATCGAGGAAGGAGGATGATTCAGTATATTCTTATGATGAAAATTTCACTCGACTATCATGGTATGCTCAAAATTTCATCCAAGATCACGATTGAATGATAAATTGATTTTACACTTGATTGATGTCACGATATCGAAGAGCATTATACTCTCATGATTTTAAAATCTATTAGAAACATTTCATATGTCCGGAGAAGGTATAAATAGTGTTTTATAATGATCAGGTGTTCTGGGAGAGAAAGAAAATGAAGTGGTCTTGTTGGCACAAAAATAGAATGAATTCATCAATGAAACCTACAGGTATGAAAAATTAATTTCCATCTTGTGAGAAGTGTAGTAAAAAACATCATGTATAATGTATCTCAAAATTTGGAAAGTTCATCTAGTGTGGTAAGACTGGTCATACTTCTTGTAAATATAAGTGATATAATCAAGTAGGAAATGATAAGACAATAGTAAGATGTTTTAGTTGCAATGAGTTTTGGAATTATGCCAATGTGTGTCTATAGTTGATTACATAGGGTGGAAACAGGATTGATCAAAAGTAGAAGTGTGGGGAAACATCTGTTTCTACTACTACAGTTGATGTGGGACCATAAAATAAAGTGGTATCAGGTACTTTTTTGTTTTTTTAGATTATGATAATTTATTTTTGGATTCAGGGTCTACACATTATTTCATTTTTCAGAAATTTTTGTCTAAATTTGGAATTCCACATCATGAAATGAATCCATAACTTATTCTAAAAACACATAGGGGAAATGATGAAGAAAAAAAAAGAAATTATAAGAATCATCCTATATTTATTTGTTGAATGAATTTACTTGAAAAACATATTGTTTTTACTCTATTAGTGTTTGATGTTATTTTTGGAAGGGATTGGATTTTTATTTACCATGATATCATTGATTGTAGAGCTAAAGATGATTCTTTTTAGAAATAATTTTATTTTGTGTAAAAGAATGAACCCTTGTTTCTAATAACATATCAAGAAGCTGAGAAACTAGTGAAATATGAAAATGAATGTTAAAATGCACATATTTATGAAAAATAGGAATTTTTTAGGTTAATGATGTTCAAGTAGTAAATGAGGATCTTAATGTTTTTCCTGATGATTTTCCTGGTATTATACCTAATCGAGAAGATGAATTTACTGTTTATTTAGTTCCTAATGGTAAGCCAATTTTAACACCCCCTTATCATATGTCTCAAATTTTACTTTTAGAGTTAAGGAAACAATTATAGGTGTTGTTAGATAATGGTTTCATTCAAACTAGCACATCACCATGGGGTGATCCCGTATTTTTTAAAAAAAATGAATGATGGTTCAATGTGACTTTGTATTGATTACAGAGCCTTGGATAATATAACTATTAAGAACAAGTATCCTTTTCCTTATATCAATGATTTGTTTGAATATCTCTAGAGAGCTCAATGTTTTCTAAGATTAACTTGAGATCAGGGTACCATCAGTTGAAAGTAAAGGAAGAATACATTCTGAAGACCATTTTTCATACTAGATATGGCCATATTAAATTTTTAGTTCTACCTTTTGATTTAACCAAAACACCAACTATAATCATGGATCTTATGAATTTAATTCTCTGAGAGTTCTTGGGTATGTATTTGGTTGTGTACATTAATGAAATTTTGGTATATTCCAAAATTAAATATGACATGAAAGTCATTTATGTGTTGTCTTTCAAACTGTAAATGAAAATAAATTATATGGGGAATTCATTACGTGTGAGTTTTGGTTACAAAAATTTTCATTCATAGGTCACATTGTTTCAAAAAATGTTATAATTGTTGATCCCCCTAGATCAAATGTTAATGAAGAATGGATAAGACCCACAAATATTATGGAGATTCATATTTTTCTTGCTTTGTCATTATATTATTGAAGGTTTGTTTATAATATTTCATGGTTATCAAGCCCACTGAATAGGTTAACATGAGAAGGTGTTAAGTTCATCTGGATAGTAGAATGTCATGATTGTTTTCAAAAATTGAAATGAATAATGGTGAATTATCCAGTTTTGGCATTACCTCCCAGAGTTATTGAATTTTTTATCTACAGAGATGCTTCGTTTAAAGGAATTTGTTGTGTCCTATTGTAGAATGATCTGGTAATTGCTTATGATTCATGTTAGTTGAATCCTCATAAGTTAAATTTCCCTACACATGACTTGGAATTAGATGCTATTGTTTTTTCTTTAAAAATTTTGAGGCATCATCTGTATGGAGTAAAATGTAAAATATATACTGACCACAAATGTTTTAAGTATATATTCACTCAGAAAGAATTGAACATGATACATATGAGTTGGATGGAATTAATAAAGGATTATGATTTCACAATTCATTACCATCTAGGAAAAACTAATAATGCGGATGATGCTTTGAGTTGAAAATGTAATGCTACATTAACCTTGTTACGTTTAGAACAAGATCATTTGATTAACAATTTATTTAACTTTGGCATACAAGTTGTTAGTGAAGGAAATTGATATCATTTGTTTTAGGTGTTAGTGAATTCATCTCCCTCAGACAGAATTAAGAAATCCTAGAAAAAAGACAGTGTGTTGCCAAAAATGGTATAGTTGGTTCAGAAGGGTATGTTGTTTGAATGTTACATTGATAATGACAGTGTTTTGTGATTTTGGAAGTGATTATGTGTTCCTTGAGATTCATAGTTGAAGAAATAGTTGTTATGTGAAGCTCATAGTTCCCCCTTTTCAGTTAATCATGGCAGTACTAAGATTAATATAGATCTTCATGGGTATTTCTGGTGGGATAGAGTGAAAAGATATATTATTGCCTTTACTATGATGTTTTTGAATTTTCAATAAGTTAAAGTAGAGCGACAGTTACCGAAATGGATACTTCAGCCTTTAAAGGTGCTAATGTGGAAATTGGAAAATATATCCAATGACTTCATTGTGGGATTACCGAATACATCTCGAGGTAATAATTCAATCTGGGTTAAAGTTGACTGATTAACAAAATCTACTCATTTCCTTCCTATTACAGATACTCTCTCAAGATCAACTTTATCAGTTGTATGTTAAATATATAGTTAGGTTGGATGTAGTTCCCCTATCCATTGTATATGATCCTGATTCTAGGTTTACTTCTATCTTTTGGAAAGGCCTTTAGAAGTCATTGGGTACTGAATTAATTTTTAGCACATACTTTCATCCTCAATAAGATGGGGAGTCATAATGAACAATTTAGACATTGGAAGTTATGCTACATGATTTCTCAATGGATTAGCCGGGAGTTTGGGACCAAAATGTTTCTTTATGTATGTTTTATTAACATAATATTTTCCATTCCAGATTAAAGATGGCTCTATTTGAGGAATTATATCAGAAGTGGTTTTGAACTCCAGCTATTTTGGGATGAAGTAGGTGAAATGATATTGATGGGACGAGAATTGATAGAAGAGATGGAAGAAAAATTTTCGTTGATTCATAAGCACATGAGAACAACTTAGAATAGGTAGAAAATTTATGTGGATAACAAAAGGAGAAGTCTTTATTTTGAGGTAGGTGATCATGTCTTTCTCAAAGTTTCTCTATGGAAAAGTGTGAATTGTATTTTTAGGAAGGTAAATATGAGTCTAAGGTTCATTGGAATCTTTGAAATCCTATAGACAGTTGGATCAGTATCCTACATAGTGTATTTACCTTCATGTTTATCCCTAGTACACAATGTTTTTCATGTTTTAATGTTTAGAAAGTATATCCCAGATCCATATCATGTTTTGAGCCTAGATATAGTTCAGTTGGTAGAGAATCATACTTTTGGGGAACAACTAGTCCAGATTATTGACTGAAGAGAGAAAATTTTGCGGAATAAGGTAATTCATTAGGTAGAGGTTTTCTAGAAAAACCATATGGTAAAAGAGGCAATATGGGAATCTGAATATTCTATGAGGGATAAATATTCCCAATTATTTGATAAGTTGATAAAATTATGAGGATGAATTTCCAAAACGGGGAAGGTTGTAACATCCCAGGTAAATAAATAATATGATACTTTCATCTTTATTAATATTTTTGAATTAAATATTAATTTTACTTTAAATGAGATTCTATGTTCGATGGCACAACCAACATACAATAATGGGTTTCTCCAAAATCTTATGTTGCACACATGGGTGAGTAATAGTGAGAAAAATAATTATATTATTATATTATTATTTTAAATGTTAGTTAACACCTAGTTTTTGTATTGGAGGGAATGAAAAAAACTAACCAAATTATGATTAATCTTTTTTGTTAAATGTTTTTACATTTATGAAATAAAATTTAGAGGCTTAAAATGATAATGAATCCAATTTTAAGCATAAATACTCTAATATTTATAAAAGGTAGTTTTACGACATTTTGATGAGGAAAATTTTTTTAAATCTAGTTTTTGTCACTTTTATATGTTCAATTTGATCGAATAAACTTACTATTTAGAAGGGTGATATCAAAATTAAATTTGGGTAAATGTGAGGTATTTTTCTCATAAAGTTCATTTTTTAATGAATCGTAAAAAATAATATATTTTAAGTCCAAACTGTCATTTCATCGAATTTATTTATACGATTTAATTGTACATTAAATTGGTTTTTAAGTGTAATTAAATTAAAAATTTTTAATTTAATCCTATTTTTTTCATTTTATGGATTTTAACTTTGAAATTGGACATAAACACATGTTAATATTTTGGTAGTTTTTACTTCTTATTAACACGCTTTTTGGTTTTGTCAATGAGAATTAATTTTAAATTAATTTCTACAAATTATGTGTTTTGAATTTGGGAAAATGGATTAAATATTTGGAATCAATAGCTCCAATTTTTTTAAATAGGTAACATTTATTTTTATACATTATGAATATTGACGTTTGTAATTATTTTATTTACCATGGTTAAAGGGTAAATCTGCTAAATAAGCATGAAAAATAATAATATAAGATTATTCAATTAGCCTTATACATTTCTTAAAACTATTTTATGAGATACTTCAGACCATGGTAATCCATGACTCTATTTTAGGACCCCATGGAGCCACTTGTGTGTGAAAATGACATTTAATTACTTTTCATTTATAGAAAATGAAAATATAACCTAAACATGTATCTTTTAGTAAAATAATTTTTATATGGGGTTATTTAAGTTTTATTTTCAACTATAATTATTCATTAGAAAGACAATAATATTTCCTAAATCATGGTATTTTTTTATAATTTTTATATGTTATATAAATATATTTATTTATGACACACAGGTGATGTAGTGATAACCTTATTAATGAATGATTTAAATAAATGATGTTATAAATATTAAAATAATTCTTTTTTGAATATTTTTATGCCATAAAATAATTTTATGAATACTTATGACTTTTTATCTTTGTATTAATGATATTTTTTCTAATTAATCATTTTTTATGGATTTTTAAAAAGTCATGATACGAATAGTATAAAAATAGACATAAATCTGTTTTTAAAACAAATACTATTTTTTAAATGATATAATAGTCATAAATATCAAAGATTCATCCAATTGAATTATATAATATTTCAAATTTCATTAATTAACCACTTTAGGTTCTACTGAAATTTTATTGTAAATATATTTACCAAATAGTTTGAATATACAAGAAGACATGGTAGAAGTTAAATTAGTTTTCTTATGGTTAAAGCTAAAATATAAGGTTATTTTTATGACCTAGATTTGTCTAAAACCCAATAAATGAGAGTAATTTTCCCCAATATCATATTATATTCTAAATATATCACTTTGGTTTAATTATAATTCAAAAATAAATTAATAAAAAGATAATAAATTCAAACTTTCCTAAAGTGGCCCTCCCCCCTCTTATAATAGGGACACCACCTCTAACCTTTAATCACATCGCTAGCGCCCCCTTGGCTCATAAAAATTACTAACAAAAAGGATAAAAACATCCATCACTTCCTCTTAAAAGCCTTACCTTAGGTAGAAATCAATTCAAGAGGGGATATTGGCTCAAATCAAACGAAGTTACCCGATTTGAGGTAACATCTTCTCTCAAGTTCCTTTCTATTATTTTTTCTTCAACACTCGCTATGATCTTCATATTATTTATTTATATAACCAAAACAATATTCTAATTATACTAGTTTTTTTTATGATAAGTATTCAAACTACACTTACACACACCTTCATCTAATGGGTATATAATATACTGTTTTTGGGGACGACGAAGTACTGCCTCATGAAACGATGACTATTCAATCTTCTCCTACCACCACTTATAGTGTCTATTATGATGGAACTGCAATTATATAGGATATTTATTATATTTATTATATCTATATTCTATTTTAATTCTCATTTATAACGTACTTTATTCTTTTCATGTTGTATAAATATGCTAATTTCATTCGAGTAAGTGCAGACTACAACCCCTCAAAGTGATATGACTCATTCATGTTATACAAGGAATGTATAAATTCTAGAAATAATGAACTTATGTAACATATATAACTTATAAATTAGAATGGAATTATAATATAACTATATATAATTTACTTTTCATTACATTAAATAATAAAAATAAATGATAGTAGCATTCATTCGTATGTACGGCTTACTGTCTCCATGAACGATGCATTTCAGTTATTATATCCAAATTTTATGGACTATTATAAATACATATATACAGGATATATATGATTTATATGATATATAAATCTTGAATATCTTTATGGGGATAATGTAATTTGACCACATAGACAATTTTTAATTACAAAAAGTTTCTTTTTGACTCTTGTTCCGTACATTGACAAAATGTCCGATGTGATATCAAATAATTAACTAATTGTTATATCAAAGTAATAAGTGATATAAAAGGAATAATAAACTTGAAAAAGTATCTGATGGAATTAGATATTAACATAATTTTATTATTCTGGATTTTAAAGAATGAACGAGGCATGTCAGACACGAGGTAAGGGACTTCATCTCAATATCCATTCATTGAGGCATGTTTTGATAATATACACATCATTATTTTATTCTGTATATAATAAAACCATTTGAATATTAATTTCATTCAAAGAAAATATTTTTTCAATGAATCATTTTACTAAATTTCAAATGGAATATTTTTAACGTATGCAGTGACAATGACCATTCCACAACCATGAGCATTATTTGATATTTGGATTCCATAACACGATCTGATGTTTTTAAATGGAAAATAAATACCATATACCCTTTTTACATATTTTTCAATTGAAAATGGTTTTGAACGTTTATTTACTCTTTCAATATCTTGAAATTATTTCTTGTGATTGAAAACAAAATTCTTATTATTGCAATGTTGTTATTTTGAATCTCTTATGTGTGATGATTATATAATGGTATATAGATATTTGATAGGTGGTTACAAGATAAACCAAATGACATGTGGTTCCTTGATAAACCATGTATGGGCGGTTTCATTTTAACCTACAATGCATTGTGTATGGACGTTAGCTATATGGTTATTCCATTTGTATGAATGATGTGTGGAAGTCGACCGTAAGGTTATTCCATTTAAGTATGATTATGTCCCAAGTATACCTTTTATATGTTATGTGTGATTTCTATGGGTTTTATGGTAATATTTGGTTTACAAAAGGGTAATAAATGATATTTTATTTAGTAAAGAGTATTTACTACTTCATAAAGGAGAAAAGATTTACTCATGATAATGTATTCATGGTTTACACGTTGTTTTGAAAAACAAAAAATTTTCCTTATTTTTTTATCCATTACTAAGCTTTTTAGGCTCATCCCAAGTTTTTGAAATGGGTTTCATAGGACTTAAATGGGAATCAGGTCAAGGATGGGAACAAAAAAAATTCGTGTTGTTTTAAACATGGAACTAAACATTTTTTTTCTTTTAAGAGTTTATTATTTTATAAAAAATGGATACTAAGTAGAAGTGTCTACATGTAATATTCATGTTGTTATGTATAAGTTATGACCTAATTTTCTAGTTCTCTAAACTTGTAATGTTCCTCAATGTGATTTATTTACTTAATTCAAGATAATGTAATGTTCAAGGATAGGGCCTTAAAATAAATGGTAAGAAACATTTACCAATGATTCAATAACCTCAAAAGGTCCCACAAAATGAGAAGTAGGTTTCCTTTCCTCTCAATCCTTCAATCACCCAAACGTGGTGAAAATTTCTAGAACAAATGTTGAACAACATAAAACTCCAATGATCAATGTTGGTGATCAACATAAGAGTTATACCCATTCTGTACCATCACATTTTTTGGACAAAACAACTAAATCTGGGATTTCTTCTCTTAAACCAGGCTCGGTCTAACCAATGAACATCCACCAATATCCAACCAACACAACAGACATCTACAAGGTCAACATACAAGGAAATAAAATGTTCTATTCTAATTGCATACTGTAACTCTTATTATAAGAAAACAAAATCCAACCTAGATGGTCATCCAAAGCACCACCAAAGTCAAGAACCCAAGTGAAAATATTATCCTAAATATATATATAGATTTTTCAATCTAGACTCCAGACTGTGGATATTATGCCATAATAAAATGGAATAGAGATCACAGTGCCTAATAAAGGCCTCTCCAATAGTGCGAAGTGAGTTGAGGATCTCTGATTGAAAGTATAGAATATGGAACTCCATGTTAATTTACAATCTCGTTCACGTAGATATTTTCCAACTCCTCAAATTTTGTTGTATCATGAATGTGTATAAAGTGAGAATATTTAGTTAAACAATAATTCACAACATATATTTCATTATTCATTCTTTGGGTATGTTTAAACCCAAAAACAAAGAATTTAGAAATCTCATCCCACATCTAGGACAGGAAAGGAAGTTAATGGAGAAAACCCAAAGGTTTATGTTGCTTGAACTTGACCTGTTGAAATGTATAACAATGAAATATGTATTCAAGAATGCCCCAACTCATACCTAGACACCAGAATCTTTGCCATGTTTCATATAAAATATTCTCAGTTCCCAGGTGTATTTCTTATTGGGTGTAATGGAAATCCCCCATCACAATATTATTTACCACTATGGAAAAAAATGTTATTCCAAAAGCATATAATTCCATTGTCAGAGAATGACCAATCTAGAATGGTCTCCCCGCAATAATGATTGTATCTAATGCTAAGAAACTCAACATTAAGCCACTATTCTCGAAGAATCATCTCAATAAGATAGGATTTCATTGGATAACTGGTCAAAGAAACATCATACCATGATTTCTAGTCTTTGATATGAAACTATGAAAAGTGTTATATCAGGTTCCACTGTTTTGATGATTCTTTTATAGCTTGTGTTTTAAGTTTCTAGCTCAAATCATATCTAATGACATTCCATTTTGTCGGTGTGTAGG
Organism: Viscum album; assembly: GCA_963277665.1. NCBI lineage: Eukaryota > Viridiplantae > Streptophyta > Magnoliopsida > Santalales > Viscaceae > Viscum > Viscum album. Next base: position 71,033,679 of record OY728128.1, read on the forward strand.
TCATGTAAAAGTTTTAATATTTTAGGAACTCCACCAAAATCCTTTATAAAAGATTAAATTTTTCTTGAGATAATATATAACTCAAACACTTGTGTTCTGAACACTTGGTAAATCTTTCTCAAAAAAGGTTATCCTACCAACTTTTAGGTGAGTGTATTACATATTAAAGATCAAGGTAATGGGATGAGTAATTCATCATGTGTGTCCTATGTTGAAGAGATATATATGAAATTACTTGATCAAACGACATAAGAATATAGCCCAAACCTGATCTTGATGCTTCATAAAATACCAAATTGTTGTGCCTAAACTCTAGAAGACACAACACTAGAGCAGTAGTCAAAAAAAAATTTGTCTCAACAAAAAAATTCTAACATTTTTCATCCCAAACAAGCATTACTCTCATCAAATTAATTGTATTCATCATATAATCCATCATATATAAGTCCTCAATGAACTGATGATAATACCAAGCTAAACCCAAGAAGCTCTAAATCTCAAAAACATATCATGGTTGTTCCAATTTCATAACATCTTTCACTGTATCATGATCCACTAATATACCATGTTCAAACACCATGTTTCTAAATAAAATTACTTTAATAATTTGGAAATCACATTTTGAAAGCATGGTATATAGTCAATGGGTTTCCAAAAATTCCAAACCTTCTCTCAAATATTTCACATGATCCTCCTCAAAAATAGAGTAATAATTGAATTAATCGACACATACCACAAAGAGGGTATAATTAAAATCATGGAGAATAATTTTCATTAAATCCATATACTAACTGGTCATTAATTAAACCAAATTTCCCGACAAGGTACTCATAATGCGCATACATACACAGAAATACATTTTGATGAATTTTCAATTATTCTATCCTTAATGATGGAAACTAGATTTTAGATCAATCATCAAGATCCACATTTACACTTTGAGCTAATCAAATAGATCACCAATCCATGAAATTATATACTTGTTATTTAACATGCCATGATTGAGGATCTAGTAATCAACAAGGGGGTGAAATGAACCATCATATTTCATAGTGTAGAGATCCCACACCACCCAAGATAACACAGTCGGGTGTATAAATCCATTGTCTATAAGATTCTAAAACTAATTCTACATCTCATTAATTTTAGTTAGTTCTATGTTGTATGATTTAAGATACACTGGTTTAGTACCAGGTTCCAAATAAATGGAAATATCAACCTCCAATACTAGTGGAAATCATGAGAAGTTAGAAGGAAATATCTTAGGGAGATTGAGGACAACTCGATGTAGATAAATGCTCAAATATTTCTTCTCTAGATCCAAATAGAACATCAATATATCTTTACCCATCATTGGATAAGAAGGTCTAGCTCTACTTGACCATAGCTCCCACTCTCCTTGAATGGCTTGGAAAACCCCATTAGGTGTAGTCTAGGATCCCCACCAATGATAACAATAAATCCATGATTTATTGTAAATAATATGATAAATATTGAATATGAAATCAAGAGGTTTCATGTTGAGAAATATAAAACTCCACATAAGATCAAAATCATAGAGAGAGAAAATACAATCAAGACTAGAGAGACCATTCTCTCTCTTCATTTTGAGGGGTATAGTAATATACATCACATAATATAAAGTATCCATTAAAAAATTAAGTATATTAACAATATTGGATGATATAAATTAATGATAGGTACCAGTAAAAAATAATGCACTCACTAATGATGAAGCTATAATGATGGTACCTCTCACATTTTTTGTACATATGTCCACTTCCTCCGTAGACTCTTCCACTGGATCATGAATCATTTTTCTAGATTTATATGGCTGAAAAAACTATTTTCATGAATCATAAGATTTCACTGCATTACTTTTTAGAGTTTATGATCTCTTTAAACTATGGGGAATACAAAAGACATGGAATAACTTCTGTATGTGACCCAAGAATTCACCGAAAACACAATTCATTGGTACATTCCTACAAACCCTCACAGAATTCCTTGGATTGGAACATTGGTAGAAAATCGAAGGGCCTATTCCATGCACTACACATGGTCTAGAAAAAAAATATTGCTATCAAGATACATAATGGGAATCATCATTATTTATTTTTATTCTAAAGGAACTCACAGAACTTCCAGTAGTTGAATAAGGAAATCATGTAAACCTTCACATTCCAACTAGTTCCATTTCAACCATCAACACTCTATCCATCACATCACCATAAGAAGAAAAATTTAGAAAGAAAAACTAAGAAAAAAATTTAGATCTTAGTCCCAACTAAAACCGTCGAGTCTTTATCTTCTCTTATGATACTATCTCTGGTGAAATCTACCCTAGCTCAGCCAAACTATTTGCATAGTGTGTCATGGTCCTGTCAGCCTGATCATGTTCGAAGAACTCATTAGGCATAGAATACAACATCCAATCTAGATATAATTTGTATGTGAAAAGAAATCCTTGAAGCATTTCCACTATACAACCTCATGGTTTTAGTTGTCACCATTATACCCCACCATCTCCTGCTCGGTCCTTTCTACATAAAGGTGGAACACTTCACCTTTATTCCATCATATGTCTCCATAACTAAAATAAATGATAAATCCTGATCAACCATTCCATAGAATCTTGAGTATAATTGGTGTCTTTGAATTCTAGTGGTTTTTTGGAGAAGTAACTCTTGAGAATGATTCTTTAGATCATCCCTCTGTAGTTCCATAGCTCAAGCATGAACGAGGACTGGTGGTGGTGCATGTACATATGCTTGTAAAGTGTGTAGAATCACCTCTACTAGACTCTGGTCTATAAGAGGATTTCTCCCTAAGATTCATCATAATCTTCCTACTGGATATGATTCCCAAATCTTATTATAGTAACAATACTACAAAAAATCATTAAAAAATATAAAAGACATTATATTAAACCTCAAATTAATATACAAAGGAAATTAATCCCAATAGATAGATAAACATTACTAGGAATTCAATATATCCCATTCAAAAGTAAGAAAAAAAACCAGGACAAATCCTCAATATGTCATTCCCAAACCGATACTAGTGACTTAAGCTTCATTAGGGTGAGAGATGGTCAGACACTCAATCGTAAAAACCTCATATGTCCTGATAAGAATACAAAAATACATATTGATATCAGAAAAATACACTCAACCTAGACCTTTGATATATCTTTTTCACAAACTAGTTGTGTTCCATGGAATCCTAAAAACCAAAATGATCCTAACATGGACCGAAGGGTGTTCCCAATCCCCATGGGTTGGTGACTAGCACTATGAATCATACAAAAAATAGAGAGGAAGTGAATTTTCTACTAACATTGTGGAAACAAGATAAAAAAGTCAGTATGCATACAAATGAATCTCTATAAGGAGCAGTGTACTAATGGTCAAAAATTTAAGAAAACCCAATGTACTTCAACGTTGTATCATAAAACAGGATAATTTTCAATGTCCTAGTGGATGCTACCTACCAATCCCAATTCTCAACAGTTACTACCAACTCCAAGTAGTGCCTTTCCCTTACTCTATCCAAGAAGAATAAAACACACTAATAGATGAAGTCATGGGTAGGGTGTGTGATAAAATCCAAATAGGGTCTCACCAAGGATGCCATAAAAGGTGTCAACATTTAATTAACTAAATAAATATTTTAATTTTAATAAATAGAAACTTAATTTGAATATAATAATTAAAAAATTCACGATTTATCTTTAAAATGATGTATATAATTTAAACAAATTGATTTTCAATAATTTTATATATAACATTTCATATAAATTATGAAGGTATGGTAAATAGTTTTTTTAAAATAAGTGGCACATATTTCTAATAAAAATAAGAGAGAATCTTGATCATATTCCAACAAGAATGATAGTTCCATGAAATGTGACTCCTCACACTCAAATATTTTTCATGTAATTATGTGTTCTCACGTTCCCCTCAATAGTGACCATGGGTTAGTCTTCACCATCCCCTCTGGGATGTGATGGGTTGCATATGTATTGTTAGTATTGAAATTTGTAGAGTGGTGTCTAAATAACTAACTAACTAAGGAATTCATGTTATATAATAAAAAATGATGTGAAATTTTTTATAATATTTCTTAGTAGAAAATTCATCCCATTTTTTCATTTCAAATATGCCAATTTTTCATTTAAAATCCAAAACCATTTTTAATCAAATCATGCATTTTGAAAATAAAACCAATCGATTTTTATTATAATAAAAATATGAATTGTTCCAAAATACCAAACTGAAATCAATTTCTATAAATCAATTTCAAAATTTAAATTCCAAAATTTAAATTTTCACAAAATTCCATCAATTTGTAAAATACACCCTAATTTAATGGAATTGGGAGTTTTTCCCAATTTCAAGTGAAATTAAATTTCAAAACCCCAATTCAATGAAATTGGAGTTTCAATCAACCAATCGAAACAAATGTAATTCATATCAAGAAATTTAATTTATATTAAAAAATTTAATTTAAATCAATCAATTTACGATTAATAAAAATTGGCCATCATGATGGAACCACCTACCATGGAATCAGAGGATCTCAAAACAACAAACCCTATCCAAGAAGTACCATAAATAGAAATAGAAATGAAAATACACGAATCAATACCTATATTAAATATCTAAAATAGTGGGTATTAAATTCTTCTAAAACATTAGAATATAATAATCCATTGGGAGGAAAGGAGATAGAGTAAGAGAAATAGAATGGGAAGAGGAAACTAATAGAGAGAATATTAAACACCATTATCCTAGCATTGATTCTCTTTCAAAATCATGTATATGGGGAAATCACCTCATGGGATTTCTCATAGAATAAAAAAACTTTCAGGGGTAGAATAGGTCCATCGGGAACCTAATAGGGGAATTTCTGGATATTAAAACTAATTTATAGTTTTATAAAACACATATTTATGGTTTACCAGTAAAGGGTTCATGGTTATAGAAACCATAAAGCCTATCTATGGACCCTTTTTTGGTGTTTCATGCATTCTTCTTGGTGGGGATATGATTTTCAAAACTGTGCACCAACCATGAAAAGTCTCAATGCCTTGGTTTTCCCAGTTTTCTTTTGCAAGTTGCAAAATTCTGGAAAACCATGTTCCCCCCGTTCAGAGCCCAGAAATATTCAATATTTATTAAATTTTCATCCAAAATAACCCCAAATGTAACCCAAAACAAATAATTATTAAAATGGGAGTTTAAAAATACTTTAAAACAATAACATGACATTACAGTAATGAATATCTACAAACTATCAATATGAGGCCTCAAAAAGAGCAATTCTGATCGCAGACTGGTAATTATTGTTATAATCAAACTCTACCAGCCTCAGATGGTCATCCCAGGCCCCAAAAAGTCAAGAATATAAGCATGAAGAATATCCTAAAGAATTTTTATAGCTCTTTATATCTTCCCAACAAACTATGGATGCTATGTTGTTTTCAAATAGACCTAAGATCCAAGTACCTCAAAAAGGCCTCTATAAAAATGAGAAGTAAAACAAGGATTCCTATAAGAGAGAACTTCAAATGAACAACTTTAAAATGAATAGTCCCATTAACATAGTGATCTCTTAACTCCATGACATGTTTGTATCATGAATGGGTATAAAGTGAGCTGATTTAGTCAGTCCATTGGTCACAACCCATATGAAATTATTATTTCTCTAGGTATAGGGAAAACCTACCACAAAGTCCATTGAGATCTCATCCCACTTCAATGTTGGAAATGGAAGTGGCTAAAGAAGACTTAAAGGTCTCTGGCTTATGGCTTTGAACTATTGGCATATATAGCAATGAGAGGGAAACCCATGAATTCCCTATCTCATACCTAGCCACCAAAATCTACACCACATGTCTTAGAAAATCATCATGGTTCATGGGTGCACTACTCATTCTATATTATTGAAATCTACCGCAATATATTTTCATACAACTAATGACACAATAAAGTGAATTTGATAGAAAATAATTCCATTAGTAAAAAATTTCTAGTCTCAAATGGTCTTCCCACTATAAAGAGAATCTCTAATGCTACAAAACTTGTCATAAAACTATTTTTTATAAATAAAAATCTCAATAAGAGAGTATTTAATCTGAACAATAGCCCTGAAAACCTTGTTCGTGGATTCTTGGAATCCAATATGCAACTGTGGAAAAAGTTCTAGTAAGTTCCACTCTTCTGTTAATTCATTCACTACCTGGATCAGATGTTTCCTGGTCAAAGAATCTATGAAGACATTCCATTTCCCTAGGGTTTATGAGATTTCAAATTTTAATTATTATAGGTACTCCACCAAATTCCTCTAGCTGAGATTCAGAAATTTATTAGGGATGATATTACTCAATATCTTGTACTAAAAAACCATGTCATCCCTTTCTCAGAAAAGGTAATGCCGCCAACTCTTAAGTGCATGCATCAAAATAGTATTTTTGAGGTAATGGTTTGGATAATTCATCTCGTGTTCCTATTATGATGAGTGTAATAATAAATGACATGATCACTTTACATAATAACACATATGAAGAATGAATTTTATGCATCATATAAGACCACATAGCCATGACCATCCTCTGAAGAAGTGAACACCAACGCATCAGTCAAAAATCATTTAATCACAAAAAAGCTACAAAATTTATCATCCCATGAAATCATTACTCCATTATGAGTTAGAGAATTCATTGGAAAATCCATCTTTGATAAGTCCTTAAAGAACCAATAATAATACCAATCTAAACCCAGAATGTTCTATATCTCAAAACAAATTTGTTTTTGTTACGTGATATTATAGCCTTCAAATTATCATGATCAACTAAAATATTATTATCTAATTCCACATGTCCCAATAAATTCATAGTACAAATATAGAAATCACATTTCAAAAGTTCAGAATAATGTCATTGATTTCTCAAACACTTGAAAACTGATATCAGGTGAAACACATGATATTCCTTGATTTTTTTTTGAAAACTAGGATTTCATTCATAAATACAACCATGAAAGAATAAATATTCTCATGGAAAATCCTATTCATTAGAGACATAATGAGTAGAAGAGCATTGGATAGACCAATTGGAATGAAACGTTACTCATAGTGGCCATACATACTATGAACTATGGTTTTCTAAATTTCTAATTCTTTTATTATCAACTAATAGTAAACATATTAAAGATACATATTCAAGAACTACTTCTACCCATTAAACTGACCAAAACAATTATCAATTAATGAAAATAGATAATTGTTCATTACGAAAACTCTGTTGATTTTTTTGGTAATAAACACAAAGGTGATGTTACCCATAAGATTTAATAGCAAATACAATAGGTTTCACGTGTGGTGAAACAAATGGGTGTAAAAATAATTTCACTAAAATATCATATAACTGAGTAATTATATATTTCATTTTTTCAGGTTCCATCTTTCAAATGGGAATAGATAGGGTTTAATTACTATAAACTACATATATATTAAGCTCAACCTCCCTTACGAGAGGTAAACTTGAGAAGTTTGAAGGGAAAATTATGGGAAAATCTATAGAAACTAGAGTAAGATTAACCCTCAAAGGTTTCATCTCAATATTTAAGGAAAAAATATATATCAATATCCATATCTCCAGATAAGAAGGTACAGATCTACTCAACCATGTTCCCTATTATACTTGAATGATGTGGCACAAACCTTTAGTTGTAGTGAATGAGGAAGGTCAACAATAACAATAAATATGAGGTTTATTTGTAATGAATGAGTCCATATCAAAAATGATATCAAGTGTTTTCATGTAGATAACTATAAAATCCTAAGAAAGATACAAATTTAATAAATAGAAAGCACAATCGAAACTATGGAGACCGTGCTCTCTCTTTGTACCATGGGGTGTGATAATATCCATCACATAAGATAAAATATCCTTAATATAATTAAGAATATTAACAACACATGTCAAAATAAGTGAATGGGATTAACCTATATCAAATAAAGAAGTCACATATGATTAAGATATAGTGATGTTACCTCTCATAGTGGCTAGAAACATATCTTCTTCCACTGGAGACTCTTCCACTATGTGAAATGTCATCGTTCTAAATATTTATGGCTAGAATCCTTTTGTTCTTGAATTATATGATATCAGTACATTTTTAGAAGGTTCTGATGATCCCATGCCACTATGCAGCATGGAATAGACAAGAGAGGACTTATTAAAGTGGCCTGAGTTTCCATAGGCACCACATAACAGGGGTACCTTTTTGAAAACCCTCTTTTCAATGCCCATGCTTTCAACACTGGTAAAAAATCGAGAGGAGTATTCTGGGCAGAACAAGAGGCCTTAAAAAACTTTCTTTCAAGATCCACTATGAGAATCATCATGCTTCCTATTTCAATTAATAGAACTCAAGGAACTACCAATGAGAGAAAAAGAAACTCCCATCAACCCATAATTTCTATTCATGCCTATTTTGACTATTAAATCTCTATCCAAAAAATTATAATAAGTATAAATCATCAGAAAGAAAACCTAAAAGAGAATATCTGATTTTAGTCCTACATAAAAAGATTGAGTCTTAATCTTCTCATTTGATACAATATCAAGTGAAAACTCCCCAAAATTATAAAAATGGATTGAATATTCTGTCACAGTCCTTTTTCATTCCTTAGTTTGAAAAACTCAATAACCTTGACCAACACCATTGAATATGGATAAAAATGGATGGTGAAAAGAGGTTTAATGCCTTTACACTTGGACCCATAATGATTCTTTATCTTCACTATCATATCCCAACATCTCTTTCCTTGTCTCTCCACCACAAAGGTTACACACATCACCTTAATTTCATCTGGTGTCTTTAAGAACTCAAACAAATGATCCATCCCGATCAACCATTCCTCACCCTATTGATTATTGTTGAATAATTTGAACACATGTGTAATTTGGTTAAGGAACTCATGAAAAATATTTTGAAAAACACCCCTCTAAGGTTCCATGTTGGAGCCTAACTGGGAACTAGCAGTGGTTCCTTTCAAAGAGCATGGATAGTACGCACCAACAACTCAACCAGACTCTGGTCCAAAAGGGGGTTCTATCATTGTGGTTCATTAGTAGTTTAATCTAAGATCTAATTATCAAATCTTCTTAGAGGCATGATGATACGAAAAATTAGTAGACTACATTACAAACATTAATTTAACATTAAAATAGTGAATCAAGGGAGAATTAATCCCAATAAATAAGAACACAAGATTTGGAATTCATCCCTTGAAAATAATATGAAATAAAAGACTAGAAATAATCCTTAACACATCATTACCAAACCACCGATGGTGAATTAACACTCAATGCATTGTGAAGTTCCTAGGAAATCAATCTGAACTAACTCTTATGTCTTGACAAGATTACATAACATCATACTAACATGAATGAAAGATGTAAAACATGTACCTCTAATACCAGTTTGTCAAGATCCAATCTGGATTCTCTGTTAACCTTATAACCAAGCTGTTACTGACATATCTAGAAGGTTATTTCTAATCCCCATGGGTTGGAGACTAGAAACTAACATGATAATATATGAAAGTGGTAACATGTTTCCCACAAACAAACAATAATAATGATAAACAAGTTAGTATTCATACATGATTAAATATATAGGGAGAACTATACCAAAATCCAAATATGTCTGAAAACCCAATGTAAAACCACTAGATAACCATAAAACATGATAAAAACACATGTCATAATAGAAATAACTCTCCCAGACCAAGGGTCAATAGCTACTACCACCTCCAAGTGGCACCTTACCCCTTCTCAATCATGGAAGATGTTAATCTACAAGCATCTGAAAGAACATATAGGGTGTGAGCTAAAATTATATTTGGTTCTCAATAGGGTATCAATAATAACATTGGAACAAAAAATTAATGAAATAATCATTTCAATTTTATATGAAAATGCATAGAACTTCAAAATAATATTTAAAAAAAACCATGATTTAAAATTCAAAGGATGTAAATAAGTTATAAAAATGTCTTAAAAACATTTCATATAAAATAGTTTACACAAATTCATAAATCATGTGTAAAACAATTTACAAATAAGGGAATATATTTCAAATAATGAAATGAGAATCATTATCATCTTTGAAAAGGTACGATAGTTCAAGGTTATGGGACTCCCTCACACACATATAGTTATTATGGAAATTGGAGTATACAAGTCCCTCTGAAACAAGCAATAGAGGTCCCACACCATCCCATAGAGGATGTGACCTACTTCATATGTATTATTAGTGTTTTAAATCATCAATAGAGTTTTATCTTTAATAACTCCCTAAATACCCAGTCTTCAAAGTGTTTCAATAAACAAAATAATGGAAAAATTATTTTAAAATGATTTAAAAATAAATTCACTCTACTCTCCTATTTAATTTATTCCAATTTTCCTTTTTTTTAAACCAGCATATGGGTTTTCAATAAAATAATTCATTTTCTAAGATAAACCCATTGGGTTTATATCAATACCATTGTTAATAAATTTTTATCGATTAAATAATTGAAATAAAATCCAACAAATCAACTTCTCAATTTAAATTCAATAATCTAAATCTCACAATTTTTCATTAATTTCACAAACACACCCCAATTCAATGGAATATGGGGATTTTACCAAATTTCATACCAAATGAAATCAAAATCCATAATTCACAAAAAGTGGTTATTCAATAAACATATTGAATGAAATTTAATTTAAATAAATCAATTGAATTTAAATTAATTAATTGGATTTAAATCATATAATTTAGGGTTTAAAAATATCTCCAATCATAATGGAACCACCTACATCGATATCATTGGATCTCAAAACAGAAATCCATAAATGGAAAAATCTAATAAAGAATGTCGATAATGGGGATCCATGAATAAAACCTAGATTATAGATATGAAAAAATGGGTGCTAGATCCTACAACAGCATATAGATCAATAAAAACCCTAGGTAGGAAAGAGGAGAGATAAGGATGAAGAAAAAGTGAAGAGGAAACCTAATGGGATGATATTGATCATCATTCACATAACTTCAATTCACATCTAGAAGGGTGTAGAGTGTCGAAATCACCTCTCGGGGGCTTTCAAGGAGGAAAAAATCATATTGGGGTTGAATGGTCCCATTGGTCACTAAAATTAGAGTTTTCACAATTTTAAAATTAAATTATAGATTAATTATTTCCCATATTCTAGGTTTTTTGTGCATGGCCACCTGGTTGGATGAACAATGAACCCTATCCATGCACCACCTAATATAGGTTTTCATGTTTTCTCCATGGTGGGTGAATGTGTAACATCCCAGGTAAATGAAGAATAAGACATATTTTATATTTATTAATATTTTTGAATTAAATATTAATTTTACTTTAAAAGGGCTTCTATGTTCGATTTCATGCATGATACGCAACAACTGGTTTCTTTGAAACCTTACGTGGCACACTAATAATATAATATTATTATTTTAAATGGTAGTTAACTCCTAGACGTTTTATTGGAGGTAATGAACAAAACTAACTACAATATGATTATAAATTATGGTTTAATTTATTTACATTATACAATAAAAAAGTTAGAGGATTAAAATGGGAATGAATCTAATTTTAAGAAAAATTTACATTAAAAGGCCAATTTATCACCTTTTAATAAAGAACCCTTTTTAAATATAGTTTTTATGACTTTAATATATTCTATATGAACAATAAAATACTTCTTTAGAATGGGGACATCAAAATTTACTTTGTGTAAATTTTTGGAATTTTTCTGATAAAGTTCATTTTTTAATGAATAGTGAAAAATATTGTATTTTAATTCAAAAGTTCCTTTTAATCTAATTTATTTATATGGTTATATTATATTTTTAATTAGTGTTAAATTTAAATTAAAAAATATTTTTACCATTTAATCTAATTTTGATCATTGGAATAAATTTCACTTTGAAATTGGGCAAAAACAAGTATCAATCTTTTGATAGTTATTGTTTCATAAAAACACACTATTTGTTTTGATAACATGAATTAATTTTAAAATTAATTAATTCCACTTATATGTTTCGAATTTGAAAAAATAGACATTATTTTTGAATATTTAATATAGCTTAGGCTGAATTTTTTGTATTGTTCTGAAAAACGTCAATTTTTGATTAATAGTGAAACCACTTAGTGGTAGTTAAAAAAAATGACTTTTTCATTTAAATGAAATTTTACCACTTCTGTGAATTGAATTTCAAAAATCTGACATACATGGTTGTTATCATGATTTAAAATTTGGTTCAATAAGATGAAAATAATTTTTGGTGAATAGTAACATTTGACATTTATTTACCGTGGTTAAAGGTAAATATGGTAATTAAAGGTTAAAAAAATTATAATAACTCAAAATTACCTTAAAACATGACAAAACCATATTGGTTGAGTCATTTAAGACCATGGGAATCTTTGGGTTTATTTTGGGACCCCATTGTGTCATTTGAGAGTGATAATGACAATTTAGAATAATTAACTTAAAGTAAAGGAAAAAATGACAACAGAAAATATATTTTAGTAAATAAATTTTTTGAATGGGTTATATAAACTATCGTTTAGACTATAAAAATTAATTTGAAATATAAAAATATTTCCTACATCATGGCATTTTTTTTATCATTTTTAGACATTATATAAATTAAATTATTTATGACACAATAATGATGCAGAATTTACCTCATTAATTAATTATTTTAAAAAATAAGATTATAATGATTATAATATTATCCAAAACATGTCCAATTATGATTGGATGATTTTATTTCGAATATGAGTCATCTTATCTTCGACGATAATTATTTTTGGACTTTTATAAACCGAATACCATTATATAATAAAATATGATTTTCACACTTTCTTAAAGAGACCCTCCTCTCCCTTATAAAACGATACCATTTTAATCCAATTCCTCACACCTCTCAAGCGATTTGGCTCGTCCAAAATCTTCCCAATTAGGCTCCCAAAATTTTTATACTCCACCTAGAATCCTTACCTTAGGCAGAAGGCACTTCAAGAAGTCCATTGGGTCAAACCAAAGGGAGTTACCCAAATAAATGGAAGCAGTTTCTCTTAAATTGTTTTCTTTTATTTTACTTATACCACCCATAAACTATTTTAATTCCTTTATTTCGTAACAAAAATAGTATTATAAATATACTAGGATGTTTTCATAAGATGTATTCGAACTACACTTAGACACACCTCTATCTAATGGGTGGAGAACATAATGTATCTGTGGATGGAAAACTAACGCCTCACGAGACGATGATTGTTCAATTACCTATTACCGCCTCTCAAGGTGGAAATTACGATGGAACTATATTTATATATGATATAGATATTATGTTAATGATTTACTTATGCTTCTGTACATCCCATTTATAGCACACATTTTGGTTTGCATAGTGGGTAAAAACAATAATCTCATTTGAGAAAGTGCGGACTACCGCCCCATAAAATTGATGTGACTCATTAATGCCTTATGTGGGATGTATAAAGGATGGAGTTAATGATATTATATATGATATAATACTGTAATTACAATATATCTACGTATAATTATGTTTTAATTCCATTAAAATATGAAATAGAAATGAAAATAGCGTTTATGTGTACGTACGATTTACCGTCTCCTTGAACGGTGAATTTCATTTCTTACCTCCAAATGTTATGTACTATTATAAATACATGTATATTAAGGATATATATGATAGATTTGATATCCAAAACATGAATATTATTCTGGATATAATGAACCATTGACCATATGAACATCATGTGATTATAAGAAGTCCATTTTTGACTCAAGTACCAAATATCGACAAAATGGATGTTATTAACTTAAATGATTACATAATGTTAATAACATGGTAATAAGTGATATAAAAGGAATAATAAAATTGAAAAAGGTTCTTAATCAAGTATAAATTAACTTTATTTTATTATTCATGATATTAAAGAACGATCGAGTCAATTCGGACACAAGGTAAGGGATTTTCTTATCTCATTTTTAATTCAGTGAGATTTCCATTGTTTGCCACTTATTTATTGCATGTGGTGTATTGTGTACTGCCATTTGATATATATTATCATGATTACCATTATATTAATGGTATTATGTGATTAATTTTGTGGTTATTAAATTTTGGTCATATGACTCAGTTGATTACAACGTGGTAAAGGGTTTCGTCTCAGTTTTTATTCCCGTGATATTCATGCTATATTTGCCACTATTTCCTTTTGTGGGGTGTATGAACTTCCCATGATTGTAATATTTTTTTAATATACTTTCATTTATTAGTATTTACATCGTCATTGTATGATCATTCTTTCATGTGGCGTATGCTTTGTAAGTTACCAAATCGGTAAGGTAACTAGTCACCCTCCTCTATATAAAAGTCTTCTTTTTTGTTATGCCTTTTAATTTACATATTATTATATTGGGGTATGTTATTTTATATCCTCATTGATGTAAAATTTATGTAATAGTTATGAGATACTCTTTTTGTCTTATGAACTCATTTTATGAATTTTAATGTGACGTTGTTAGGCTATCGAATTTTTACATTGGAAATTCGTAACCCAATTTCAATTATTTGGGTTCAACTTGTACTTATTGAATATGTCATCAAATTAATATGTGTGAATGACCTATGATTGTTTTAAACATAATATCCACTTATATTGTTAGTATTTATATTTTTCACACATAATTATGTGATTGATTTATCCTTAATTTAAAGATTCCATCTTTATAAGGGATTTCATCTCAATTTACATTTCCGTTGAGACTTATTTTTTGTTATGCACCAATTCACTCTTATATGGTGTATATATTGTACTTTGAAATATTAAATAATGAATCCCTTTATTCTCACGATATTATAATGTTCGGATTAAATTTTATTCCTCAATAATTTTTATTCAAGTGTCTCTCTTTATGTTAAAAAACTCGTTAACTAAAATATCATTTTAAATGTTTTAAAGATTTATTATTCAAAATATTTCTCATTAATTTCCATGTTTTCAAAATGAGTTTTACGATTTTTTTTAATTTGACATTAATGTTTTCAAATGATAATTCATTTAAAAGTTTTAAATTTTTCTGGGACACTTTGATTCTAAAATCTCTTTTTAAATGGTTTTGAAAATGATTTAATAAAACCTTGTTTATTTCAATATCTTGATTTGATATATTGGAATGTGGAAATTTTTTCTTTCCATTATACATGTGTTATATGTTACGATTATGTTATGCTTATTGGTCATTTTTTTCTTATATGGGTGGTTCCGTGATAATCCTAGTGCAGGTGAGCCCGAGATAGCTCTCTAATGCATTGGGTAACGTGATAGAGGTGAACGTGATGTTTTTAGAAAGATATTTAGGGAATATACCATTATGGGTATTCCAAGTGTAACTCCCTATGTAGTTGTGATATCTACAATGTAATTTTGATGTGGATGCCATAAGTAACCATTATGATTTATGATTTGTGTGTGTTATTCATAAATCTTATGATTTCATAATGTATGTATGATTGAAAAGTATGGTTTCATTGATTTGTATTTATTGATGGGATAACGTTCTCATTCCTTATTTTATAACCCTTACTGAGCTTTTTATGCTCATCCCAAGTTTTTGAAATGTTTTCCATAGGACTTAAATATGAATAGGGTCAAGGATGGGATCAAGGAAAGGTCATTCTATCTAAAACATTGAACTATACATGTTACTTTTATGAGTTTTTATTTAATGAAAAAATGGATACCGAGTAGTAGTTCCTACTTGTAATATTCATGTTGTAATGTAATAGTTATGGCCTAATTCTCTAAAACTCTAAACCTGAAAAGATCCTCAATGTGAATTATTTATTTATTTCAATATTATGTAATGTTTAAGGATGGGTCCTTATAGTTGGTATCAGAGGTCAGTTTAGACAACTTTAGGGATTGGGAAGTTTCGTTAGACTTATGGTTAGTCCATATCTATTATTTCAGTAAAATCCTTGTTTTATAACTTTTTCAGATCAAGGAAAGTTAGTTACAAATGGAAGGAGGAGGATCTCAAATGACATTATTATCTCTTCCTGATGACATCCTTGCAATAATTATTACAAAGTCAAGTTCGGATGATTGTGAAACTTTTTCTAGCATACAAATCACTTGAAAGTAGTTGTTGGAAATATCAAACACCTCCATAATACCTCGTTATCACCATGGATCATGGGTTTTATTTAGAAAAAAAAAATCATATTTTCACAATATTCTCATATTTTCAAGAAAGGTAAATATTATCAAGGAATTTTCAAATATTTTATCTTATCACAAGATTTTGAAGAATATTATGATTTTAAAAAAGGTTCAAATGAATTATACCATTACACGACCTATTTAAATTTGATTTTAAAATATAGTCTATCATCACCTACTTATGGTATTTTAAAAGGACCTTTAATTGAATGTTTCAACTAAAATTCACTTCAACTGTTTTATAGAGATCATGTTTTATCAGATGTTTTGAAATTATATGTCAAACATGATTATTTTAAAAAACTATTTTTCTGTAAACACCCATATGAACCATGTTGTACAAGGTGTATTTAGATGGTGGAAGAAAATGATATTGAAGGATCTCTAAATCATTGTTGCAATTCATGTACCTTCTACCTACGTGAACAAGATGACGATGAAACCAAATGGACACCATGATCAAGGTATGATTTTCATCATTTTGGGGATTGTTTTGTTTTATTATATGGTGGTGAAATAAGACTTCAAGAATTAAGATGTTGAGATTATAAGGAATTTGGCTGAAAATGAGAGGTATAAGGAAACGTTAGAGGTTAAAACATGTTAGGGTTGTTTTTAAGTTAAATAAAAAGGACAACATGTAGGATGGGTGACAACCCGTCGCATCCGGCAAGGCTGGAGTAATCAAACCCACAACCGATGGGTGACAAGGGCACATCATCTACCACTAGACTACTTGAAGTCCCTGGTTAGTATGACTTATTATTTTAGTAAAATTATTTTATAGAATAATAATATGTTTCTTTTTGTAACTTATGTTTTATCAAAAGGATAAACTTTGTATAAAAAAATTATTTAGTGATTAAGTGATAAAGGATGTGGAGGAAGACATTCTCTCTTTTGAGGAAACATTATATTCCTATGGAAGATAGAATACTATGGGATTTCAATTGTGGAATAATGGTTGAAATTGTTTTTTGGAAGAATCTATTTTTTTATTATGTACACATGATGATTTGATTTATTTATGAAAATGATTAACCTATCATGGAGAATATGTGATTATGTTAATTAATTTTAAATATGAGACTTTATGAGTAAATGGTTTTACTTGGAGATAAATGTTAAGATATATATTGGATGTCTATGTAATTAAATCCTCATGATATTTGGGTTACAATCACAGTTTGGATTACTTTTCAATAATTTTATAGAAAATTGTTTATTGAATGGTCTTTGTTGAACATTGGGTTTTGTTTGACAAATTTTGGAGATTAAGAGTAGTTTTTATTTATATAAAAGTTTTTCCTTATGGGGGATTATCTTATATTATACTAAAAGTTTTGTTTTTAGTTAATATCTATTGATATATGAAATATATAGTTCATCTTTTGTGGATTATGTGATTCTATCGAAGTTGATTATAGCGCTCTTAATGCGAAAAAAGTCAACCTGAATATTCATCGTTTGGAGAAAATATGAGTTTGTGTTAAAAATTTAGTAAAAGATGAATGTATACATGACAAGTATATATATTTCCATATGTTTTTGGTTAAGCTCATAAATAAATTCCTCAACGAAAAGTAACTTTAAACAAAAACCTTGTCCGTTATCTTTTCCTGCTGGGGAATCAAAGACTGTTTAAGCCATCAAAAGTTTGTGATTTTCTGGTGGTTTACTTTCTCCTAAACATGTTTTTTATCACTCTCCATCATAACATGATGGTTTGTTTTCTTCTCCATATCCATGTTTTCATGGAATCCTAGTATCTATTGTCTCGGGTACCCTTTGTACTTCTCTTCCTTTATTTTAAAGTGATATTTTTATCGATTTGTTTTTTTGATGTGGGGCATTCAATGAAGTTCCTAAGCACAATTTTAAAATTGCGAGGACACAATTCCCAAAGGGAGGGAATGATGTACCATCACATGTAAATTAATAATAATACATATATCATATTTATTAATATTTGTGAAATAAATATTAATTTTACTTTAAAAGTGTCGCTATGTTCGATAGCGTACCAGATACGCAACATCGGGTTTCTTCGAAATCTTATGTTGCACACTAATAATATAATATTATTATTTTAAATGGTAGTTAACACCTAGCCATTGTATTGGCGAGAATGAAAAAAACTAACTACAATATGATTATAGATTATTGTTAAATGTATTTACATTATACAATAAAATAGATAGAGGATTAAAATGTGAATGAATATATTTTTAAGCATAATTTACATTAAAAGGCCGATTTATCACATTTTAATGGAGAACCCTTTTTATATTTAGATTTTGTCACTTTAATAATTTCTATATGACCAAATAAAATCTTTATTTAGAATGGGGACATCATAATTCACTTTTTGTAAATTTTTGGAGTTTTTCCGATAATGTTCATTTTATAATGAATAGTGAAAAATATTGTATTTTATTTCAAAAGTGCCTTTTAATCTAATTTATTTATATGGTTAGATTATATTTTTCATTTGTTTTAAATAGAAATTAAAATATATTTTTACCATTTAATCCAATGTTTTTCATTTTAATTAATTTTACTTTGAATTTAGACATAAACAGATATCAATCTCTTGATAGTTATTATTTCTTAAAAACACGCTATTTGTTTTGATAATGGAAATTAATTTTAAAATTAATTAATTCCCCTTCTATGTTTTGAATTTAGAAAAACAGACATCATTTTTTTAATATCAAATATAGCTAAGGTTGAATTTTTGGTATTTTTCTAGAAAACTTCAATTTTGATGAATAGTGAAACCACTTATTGGTAGTTAAAAATATTAAATTTTTCATTTAAATGAAATTATACCACTTCTGTGAATTGTATTTCAATAAATTAGACATACATGGTTGTTATAAATAAGTAAAATGTGGTTAATTAGGAAGAAAATAATTTTTGGTGAATAGTTACTTTTGACATTTATTTACCACAGTTAAAGGTAAATAGGGTAATTCAAGGTTAAAAGAATATTATAATAATTAAAAATTACCTTAACACTTGTAAAAACCTTATTGGTAGAGTCCTTTATGACAATGGGAATATTTGGGTCGATTTTGGGACCCCATTGAGCCACTTGGGAGTGACAATGACAATTTAGATTAATTAACTTTATGTAAAGGCAAAAATGGCAAAAGAAAATATCTTTTAGTAAATTAATTTTTAAAATGGGTTATATTGAATAACCATTTCAACTATAAATATTTATTTGAAAGATAAATATTTTTCCTAAATCATCGTATTTGTTTTATAATTTTAATACATCAAATAAATTAAATTATTTATGACACAATAATTATGAAGTATTTACCTCATTAATATATGATTTCAATAAATAAAATTATAATGATTAACATATTATCGAAAACAAGTCCAATTCTGATTGGATGATTTTATTTAGAATATGAGTCATCTTATCTTTGACTATAATTATTTTTGGACCTTTATAAACCGAATATCATTATATAATAATATAATATTTTCAGACATTCCTAACGAGCCCCTCCTCTCCCTTATAAAAGAAGACCATTTCTATCCAATTCCTCACACCTCTAAAGTCATTTGGCTCGGCCAAAATCTTCCCAATTAAGCTCACTACATTCCTATACTCCACCTAGAAGCCTTACCTTATGCATAAGGAACTTCAACAAGTCCTTTGGTTCAAACCAAAGGGAGTTACCCAAATTAAAGGTAACAGTTTCTCTTAAATTGTTTTATTTTATTTTACTTCCCCAACCCATAGACTCTTTTTATTCATTTATTCTGTATCAAAACCAGTATCCTCAATATACTAAGATGTTATTATGATATTTATTCGAAGTACACTTACACACACCTCCATCTAATGGGTGAAGAACATAATGTTTCTGTGGATGGAAAACTAACGCCTCAAGAGATGATGATTGTTCAATTACCTCTTACTGCCTCTAATGGTGGCCACTATGATGGCACTGTATTTATATATGATATATATATATATATATTATGTTTATTATTTCCTTATTCTTCTGTAATTTCCAATTATAGAACACCTTTTGGTTTCTATAGCTGCTAAATACGATAATCTCATTTGAGGAAGTGCGGACTACCGCCCCCTCGAAGTGATGTGACTTGTTAATGCCTTATGTGTGATGTATAAAGGATTTATTTAATGATATAATATATGATATAATACTATAATTATAATATAACTATGTATAATTATGTTTTAATTAAATTAAAATAATAAATAGAAATGAAAGTAGCGTTCATGCGTACGTACGACTTACCGTCTCCATGAACGGTGCATTTCATTTTTTACCTCCAAATGTTATGTACTATTATAAATACATGTATATACTGGATATATGAGATATATATGATATCCAAATCATGAATATAATTCTGGATATTTTTAACCATTGACCAGATGAACACCATGTGATTATAAGAATTCCATTTTTGACTCAAGTACCAAATATCGACAAAATGGATGTTATTAACTTAATTGATTACATAATTTTTATAACATGGTAATAATAGATATAAAAGGAAAAATTAACTTGAAAAATTTTATTAATAAAGAATAAATTAACTTTAGTTTATTATTCAGGATATTAAATAACGATCGAGTCATGTCGGACACAAGGTAAGGGATTTTCTTATCTCATTTTTAATTCTGTGAGATTTCCATTGTTCACCACTTATTCATTGCATGTGGTGTATTGTGTACTGCCATTTAATATATATTATCATTATCATTATTATATTCATGGTATTCTATGATTCATTTTGTGGTTATTAACTTATGTTCACATGACTCAGTTGATTACAACGTCGTAAAGGGATTCATCTCACTTTTTATTCACGGGAGATTCGTGCTATATTTGCCACTATTTACTTTTGTGTGGTGTATGTAGTGCCCATGATTGTACTATTTATGTAATATAATTTCATTTATTATTATTTACATCTTCATTGTATGATCCTTCTTTCATGTGGTGTATTTTTTGTAAGTTACCAAATCTGTAAGGGAACTATTCACCCTCCTCTTTATAAAAGAATTCTTTTTGTTATGTCTTCTAATTTACATCTTATTATGTTGGGATATGTTCTTTTATATCCACATTGATTTAAACTTTATTTCCCAGTGATGAGATACCATTTTTATCTTATCAAATCATTTTCTGAATTTTAAAGTGATGTTGTTAGGCTGTTGAATTTTTACAAGGGAACTTCTTAACCAAATTTCAATTCTTTGGGTTCAACTTGTACTTATTTAAAATGTCATACACTGAATATGTGTGAATGACCTCTAATTGTATTAAAATTAATATCCACATATATTGGGTGTATTTTTATTTTTCACACGTAATTATTTGATTGATTTATCCTTAATTTATGTATACCATCTTTATAAAGGATTTCATCTCAATTTACATTTCGTTGAAACTTCATTGTTGTTATGAACCAATTCACTCTTATATGGTGTATATACTATTCTTTGACATATTATATCATGAATCCCTTTATTTTCATGATATTATAATGTTCTGATTAAATTTTATTCCTCAATTATTTGTATTCAAGTGCCTCTCTTTTTGTTAAAAAACACTTTAACTAAAATATCATTTTAAATGTTTTAAATATTAATTATTCTAAATATTTCTCATTAATTTCCATGTTTTAAAAAGGGGTATTAGGATTTATTTATATGTAAATTAATGTTTTCAAATGATAATTGATTTAAAAAATCAAAGTGGTATGTGGCACTTTGAATAAAAAATATCTTTTTAAATGGTTTTGAAAATGATTTGGTAAAACATTGTTTATTTAAATATCTTGATTTGATATATTGGAATGTGGAAATGTTATATTTTTTTATACATGTGTTATATTTTATGATCATTTTATATTTATTGGGCATTGTTTATCTATATGGCCGGTTCTGTGATAAACCTAGGGTGGGTGAGCCCAAGATAGCTCTCCAATGCATTGGGTAACGTGACAGAGGTGAACATGATGTTTCTCCTAAAAGATTTAAGGAATAAACCGTGATGGGTATTCCAAGTGTAACTCCCTATGTAGCTATGATAGCTACAATGTATGTTTGATATGGATTCCATAAGTAACCTTTATGATTTATGAATCATGTGTTTTATTCATAAATCTTATGATTTAATACGGTATGTTATGATTGAAAAGTTTGGTTTCATTGATTTGTATTTATTTATGGTGTAATGTTTTCCTTCCTTATCTTATAACCCTTACATAGCTTTTTATGCTCATCCCATGTTTTTGAAATGTTTTCCACAGGACTTAAAGATGACTAGGGTCATGGATGGGATCAAGGAAAATTCATGCTATCTAAAACATGGAACTCGACATGTTTCTTTTTAATAGTTTTTATTTTATGGAAAAATGGAAACTGAGTAGTAGTGTCTACTTGTAATATTCAAGTTATAATGTAACAGTTATGGCCTAATTCACTAAAACTCTATACTTGAAAAGATACTCAATGTGAATTATTCATTTAACTCAATATTATGTAATGTTTAAGGTCGGGTCCTTATAGAATGAGTTTTCTAATTGTGCACTAACTTTAGTAACCCTATATGTCTTGGTTTTCACAGTTTCCACTCATAGGGAACATGGTTTGGAAAAAACATGTGCAAACCATTTAGATCCCCAAACCCTTCAAAATTTCTAAAATTTCACTTGAAGAATTACTAAAAAAACCAAACCAAAGAAAATTAAAAATAAAGGGTAATGAATACCTGAAATAGTAACAAGATGTTACATAAAAAACACCCATTTCTATTATTCCCACCAATAATATTCTAATGGACTTTTAAACATAATATTTCTTCCCATGATGAATTAAAAAGAAAGAATAATGAACATCTCCCAATAATTATTTCTTTAATAGTGGTTCCAATTTAACCTAAAAATTCTTTGCAAATCATATGACATATTTGTTGTTATTGAGTAATAGATGAAAAATTTATTTTTCTAACAATATAAATGTTTCTTACAAACCACGATCTTTCTTCGGAGATTTCAATATTTTTCTTGACAAAGAAGACTATATACATAAATGAACCTTAAGAGAGGGAGTTATGTAAAACCCAATTTTAAGGCTAATTTGTTTTTAAATGATTAACCAAATTATCATTTCTATATGGATCATATGTAATGATGAAATAACCTTTTGGTCCAAAGAAATGAACACTTTTTTTTGTTTTTCTTTGATGACATTGAATCATGTCATTATAATTGTGTATCAGTCCAACCATCTTCTCCTACTCATGTTGAATTCTTCATGATTTAATATATATACTTTAAAAGTTTCATTTCATAATATATTTCATATTTTCTCCAATATATCTGATATCGTCATATTTTATATTAAAAGCCTAATATATCTTAATAAAATTCTTTTGTTGGATAATTTTATTCATAAATTTTTAATTGGAATGATTATTTTGAAATTAATCTTTTATTTTGAATTATAACAAAATGATCTACCTTCTATAATATTAAGTACAAATTAAAATTTTTACATTTCACAATATAAAGGATAACACTATCTAGTATACCAGTATTATTTTAATTTCCTTGAAATATTCATCATATTATTTTTTAAGGATTTATTTCACTCATTTTGAGTTATCTTTGTTTGTGGGGAAGACAAATGTGATATGTTTTAAATAAAATTGTAATAAAACAAAAATAAAATAAAATAACAAATGTATATGAAATATTTTAACCTTGAAACTATTCTAATACATTTGTTTTATTGTGATTGTTTTCGTGCCATCCTTAGAAACAATATTCCCATGGAATGAAATATATTGTTACCAAAATTTATATTTTTTGAATTTTCAACATTACATAATATATATTACTAACCTCATAAAACTATATATATGTTTTTTATGTCATCTTCACTTTGAAAATTAACCTAATCATACATACATAACCCAACCATAAATTTACCCAAATATTAAAGAAATTCCTTATTAATAAGATCCATGAGTATAGATTGTGAATTCATTAACCCAAAAGTCAAAAAAACACGATCATAATGTCTATACTTATTATAAAATATCATATTTAGTATTTTTTCCTCCTACTCATTCAGTTGATGAATTTATAACCCACGAATAATAAATTACAGACACTATACTCCCTGAATAATTTAGAAAATGTCATCTATATGAGGGATGTCATATTTGCTATTAATAATGAACTTATTTAGAAATATATAATAAATTAAATGTGTCATATAATAATACATATTTTTATAAATCAAATAGGATCACCTAATGGTAATTTTTTGGATAAATAAAACCCCTCTCAAGATACTCTTATAACTTCTTTTTCAATTCCAATTATGATAGTGGGGTAATTTTATAATCATTTTATTAATTTCGTTTAGAAATTGTAAGAATGAAAACAATGAAATAAACCCACCAGTTTAGAATAAAACTAAGAAAATTATTCAGATAATGCATGAATATATTCATTTTATGAGGATATATCACTTATATAAACATTTTTATTTCATTGAAAAATTATGGCCAAATTCATTATCACTTGAAAAATATAATATAAATTCATAAGTTATGAACTTATTATATTTTAAAAATTCATAATCACTCCCAAAAGATAAGATAAAATTCATATCTGTACACTATATATTTTCATAATAAACTAAAATATAATATATCCCTAGAATAACATTAATACAACCTATTGGAAAGACAACCAAATTTTTAGGAAACATGACTCTACTAAAAACATAGGATGATTCTTATGACTCATTTTTTACTTAACACATCCACAATTGTGTTTTTATAGAAAAGTCTATCTATGTTGAAGGGTAATTTATTTCCATTATACTAGATAACTTAGGGACAAAATAATGGGTATAATTCATATGAAATAACACTTTTGGCATAATCTGGGTAAACATGTAATGTACCTATCATCTCATAATTTCATAGTCTAAAATTTCTTATTGTGGTAATGAATGAAATTTTCACATAATTCACTTATCGTATTGATGATTCCCATGATTCATTAATATCTTTGGACATGAATCAACATAACAGACAATTTAATTTCCTTTCAAACAACTCATTTTATAGCAAATCAAAATTAGTCTCCCTATTACCGTTATTTAATTATTTGAAAACATGATTCAAATTTCCAGACATACTTCATCAACAAAACCTAATAGATTTAATAAAACACTCCATGTGATTCATCATACCTCACTTATCAATATATTGAAATTTAGACATCTTACTATTTAATTTCAGTGAATCTTATTTTCTCATTTAGTCTCTTTGGGAATGTTTCATTTTATTATTTTTTTAAAGTTAAAAAATATAAAATCAAATTTCAATTTAAATTTCATAGGTTTCTGATATGTTTTATATTTTTTAGTGGACATGGATTATCACATACATAGTTTCCATATAATAAAAACCAGTGAATTTTTACATCATTGTCTATAATGATATTTTTGGTTTATCTAGAAAATAATGTAAAAATATATTTATATATAGAAATTTTGTTAAATTATGTAGGATTTATTTCAAAAAGTTTCCCTTCCATCCAATTTGTTTAAGAACTAATGAAAATTATTTGCGAGGAAATGACCCTTATATATTATCCATACCAAGGGATTAATATCTTTATCTTCC
Source organism: Viscum album (assembly GCA_963277665.1). Taxonomy (NCBI): domain Eukaryota; kingdom Viridiplantae; phylum Streptophyta; class Magnoliopsida; order Santalales; family Viscaceae; genus Viscum; species Viscum album. Next base: position 71,059,745 of record OY728128.1, read on the forward strand.
CATATATTTATAAAAAAATTAATAATTTTTAGTGGCTTCATATTCAAAATGATGAATAAAAGGATTCTAATTTTCAAATATAGAAAATCCAAAAACATTGATTTTATATTCATTATAATTGATATGTTTGTTGAATACCATTACTTCGAAGGTTACACCAAGTCTTAGAGGATTTTATTTCACCAAATTCTTTAATATAGACAAATTCATCTATAGAGAGTTCAAACACTCTCTATTATGGGTACTTCCATTAATTTCCAACATCAATAATTTTAAAATTTAAAAAAACAAAATTATTCCAAATCAACCAATTCCATTTTGATTAATAAGAAGTATATTATCCTCATAATTATTTTTTATCACATTTATTTTATTACTATATATAAAACCCATATAGAGTAGACAAATATTAGAAAAACATCATAAAAAGCATCATGTTTCCTTTTTAGCAATACAATACATTGTATGAAATTCATTAAATTTATTTTCATATTAATTTTCTAACCTCTGAAGTTGTCTAATAGTTTCTCTAATATCAATTGTAATGTCATGTGCCATAATAAATACATGATTATAAATATTTAATAAAAAATTAGTTATAAAAAATTCCTATGATAAATTAATTTTAGTGATTTAGATAATTAGGAATGAAACTTACACATCAAACCATTATAAAAGCACGTGGAAAGATCAATTCAATGCCCATTATTTACACTATATCTATATTCTAAAATATAAATTCATAATTCATTCATAATTCATTAACTTGATTTAAAAATAATTCCTATAGTGAAAAGATGAACCATAATAAAATTATTTCACATGATTAAAATATCTTCAAAAAATATAAAATGAGGTGTAAACACAAACATCCCACTAAGGGATACGAAAAGAAAGATACCCTATAGAAAATGTCAAACTCATGTATTCCGATGAAAACTGACATTTATATAAGCATCATTTATCTCAAAATTATTATTAAAATAATCAAGATATCAACATATCATAATAAATTCTAAAGAGTAATCGTAATCTTGTGCATTTATTGTAATAAAATAGTACTCATGAATTTTTTTTTCTTGAACGACATAAATTTCCACATTAAAATGGGAACATTGATAATTTTATTCAGGAACTCATCACTGTATCTTATGAATTCAAATGAATTTCCTGAAACGACATATTAATGTATAATAAACTATATTAGGTATCATAAGGAATTATTTTATTATAACTCTTAAAATCATTCTTACAAAAGGAATAACCTATATTGTTAATTTCTATATACATTTCATGGAGAACAGAACATTTACATAATATATTAGAGAGATATATTGGGTCCAACTGTGATCATAAAATATTTTTAATAATCTTAGCATACATAAAAGGTTTATAGAAATTCATTACAATTATAATGTTTATAAAATACTATTTTTACCACATTTGTAGAAGAACATTGATAATTACTGTTAAAATAGAGATAAATCTAATTTTAACCTTTAAAATAATTAAATGAAAGAATGAAAAAATAATGGGATATAATATATTATATATTAGAAATGAAATAATATAGAGGGATATTATAAAATAATGATAAACATGATGGTAGATCAATTTTTTCATGTCATATATGTTATAAAATAGATTCCATATGCACTTTAGAAAAATGTTAATAAATAACCCATTAGAAATAAAATAGAATATCTATATTTTTAAACAAGTGTATGGAATGTAAATGATCATATAAAAATAAATTATATAAATATATTATGTTAAATAATAACATTAATTTAATATAATTATAATTGTGGTTATGGATAAGAATTAGTTAAAATAGAGTATTCAAACAATTCAAACAATGCTTCTATAGAAACCCCCTTATTACTTTAGTAATATATTCAAATAAATAGAAAATTTAAAGGCAAAAACCTGAAAATTATTTTCAAGAAAAATTAATTTTTTATAATAAACAATAAAATAAATACATAGGGTATTCCTAACCCTACAAAAATGACTACATGTGGTTAAAATGGGCTAGGTCTAAAAGGAAGGAAATTGAGATATAAAATCACTTAACATGAACCTTAACTCATTATAGTGAAATTATACATCAATAATATAAAAATTTTGTTAATATTATACGTTGTTAAGAACCATTTAAAAAATTATTGTCTTATTATTATTCTATTTATTTCATTAATTACATTTTTTATTTTGTTACCAAATTGCATACGTTTACATTAGTTGTTTTGAGGAAATTTGGTTTGTAAAATCAAAATAAATGTGGTAAATTTACTACTAAAAAGATTAAATATTACATAATATCAAGAATCATAATTATTATATAATTATAAAAATTTGACATTAATTTTTATTCTAGAACCATCCAGGAACTATGAGAATGAAGAGTTAATTTCATTACTTTATATATGTGATTTTCAAAAATTACGCACGAGTGCCATTATATTTTTCCGACGGATTGTATTATAGGAAGGTATATACAATATTAAATTTCTTGAATAATAATTATTAAATAAATATCATTCATTTTTTAATCATTTTAACTGTCTATATGAGGTGGTGATGAGAAATTGGAAATATTTCTTCATGGGGATGTTAGTCTACACCTATACATCGTCAATGTTTCCATTTCTCATGGGATTTAAAGGGAGGTGAAAAAGGGTTATAAAATAATAATAATAACATTTATTTAAATTTCTGATATTGATGTTATTAAATCACCAAGGTTTGGAAAACATTACAAGGTAGAAGAATGAATAAATGTAAAATAACGTGGTTTTGACTTATACCTATTCGTTTGAAAACCATGTTTAGATAAAAAATGAAGCAATCAATATTCTAATTTTAGAAATCCCTAAAACTATAGGAAATTTATAGGGGTTTTGGTAATGTATCTTTGTGGGTTAATGGTCACGTAAATTTTAAAATGATATTTTTTTTCAAGGGAAATGAGAGGGGTATTTTTTTACAAGAGGAAAGGGTTGTTTTAGGAGTTAAATTAATAATTATTATATAATTTATTCCAATTTTTAGGATTAATTAATAAATAAATGTTTTTGGTTTATAGTTATGGGTAAGATGGTTAATTTAAATTAGAACCCTAATAAATGAATGAAATCTTTTAAACACATTATTAAATGTGCTGAAACAAAAAAATTCCAATGAAAAATAACATAGGGTGAAAAATTTCAATTGCATGATTATAAATATCTATTTCATTCATACATAATAATTATGTAATAATTTTTGCTATGCATAATTATGGTAACATTCAGTATTCTAAATAAACCAATATTTTTGGGAAGATCCCCTAAATTCACCCAAATATAAATTATAATTTTTTAATTAAAAAACGTATAACATTTATCTAATTATGATATATATTTTTAAAATAAAACCATATAAGTCATTGGAAAATTTTATTATAAAAAAACCATATCTATTTAGATTTAAAAATTACATACAACTATTAATTTGGATATGAATCCTTAAAATCTAATCCTCAATATGATTGAGTAGTCCTCGTTTTTAATGAATTATTTTGGATCAATATCCTATTTATCTATAATGAATACAATATCTATTATTAAGATAACATTTCAAATTTTTATAAGTTTCAATGAAATTTCTATGAACTCTCTTATTTTTTTTTATAAAAATGCAATTCACTATTCCTCTTGGTGTTATTATCAAGTATTTAAACCCAATTATTTTTTGGTTTTTATCATTAATCATGAAAAAAATTAAGTATGTTTGAAATATTTTATTTAAAATTTTATTGTTTTAATTATTAGAAAAATTAAACAATTGATTCCAGAATTTTATATTAAATTCCACAAATAAAATTGCAACATAAGTGTTATCAGTATCTTAAATTAATTTAGGTACCTATTCATATTGAGTATCTAATTCAATAATGAAATAACGTCTACATAATACCTAGAAATATTTTTTTTGAAACATCAAATATCTACTATGCATTTTACTCATTATAATGTAATATATCAATGAAACAAAATTTATACTCCCAAATTTCATATATTTACTTTGAACAATATAATCAAGAAATGTTAAATTTATTTTTGGAGAATATTTTTTATGATTTTTTATCAATATTTCTCTTATTATTTACCGACATTGAAAAGATATTTAATAATATTATTTTCTACAACACCTATAATAGGACATATTTCTTTGATAAAAATTTTCTAGTATCCCATACATGTTTCATAATTTTTATCTATTAAAATTTTATTCGTATAATATTAAAATCAAAGTAATTATTAATTCATAATGGTACCATATTATCTAGAATATATTTTTATATTAACATAATGTTTTTCAATAATTTAAATTGAATTTATTATAATATTTTCCCAATAAAATATTTCCTTGTTTAGTTTATGTAATATAAAATTTTTCTCCATTAACTAAATTTCACAATAAATTGAAAACATTAGTCTTATAATACGTGCCATAAATATATCACCTATGATATTTTTTCAATTACACCAAAGGAAAAAATCATTGGAATTGTGTACACATTTAAATGTTCAATGAAACGTTATATGTTTACTATGTATAGAACCTAAAACATAATATATTAGAATATTTTAAAAATCATAATCATATCCCATGTATTATATTCTTGTATGAAATTTTTGTATGATTTCATTTTAATATTTGAATTCTGTTAAAAACATTATTACTCAATATATTTTTTATGTATCTCCATAGTCAACTAAGGATATCAATTTCCCAGAAAAATAATATTAAAATACATTCACACATAAATAAAAGAAATTTTTTCATAATATATTTGAATTTCTCAAATGTAACAGTTTTAAATAAGCTAAAAATATATATACTAGAGAAATATTGTGTCGAAAATATACGAACCATAAAACCTATATATAGAGATCGTACTCTAAGGGTAATACATAGTAAAATAAAAAAAAAATTCTCACTATGGATAAATATTCATTATAGAAAATTAATTTAATATAATTTTGACACATAAATATATATATATAAAACTATTAAATCAAGAAAATAAAATATTGAAAAATCATAGTCGTTGAATAATTTAAATAAATATAATAATTTACATATCAAGTGACTACTAATATAAATTGGGTTTTATTTATCAGAATTAATTTAAAAATTTAATATAATTTAGAAATAAATTAATTATATGAAACATTGAACATTGAATAGTCATGTATTGAATAAAAATATAATTAATAAATATGAATATTATAACATGAAGAAGTCATTTATTATTGTTTCATATTTAATGAAATTATATTCACTATAGAATTTACTAATAGTTTTTTCCTGAATGGCCCTAAGGCCGTCTATTTTTATTCATTTTTGATAAACCCCCTTTTAAGGGATAATGTGGAACCCTTACATGGCCCATAGGCTTCATAAAATTATATGAACCATATGTCAAAGTATAATTCATCCATACTACATCTAATTAGAACTACTCCTCCACAATATTTACTTCATTATTTCAGCTCTACATCTTCACATGGATACTTGGCTAGGCTTCCCTTGCAAGCACATGCTGGTCCTGGTGGAAATTTCTATGCCCTCTAATTCTTCAAATTCATTTGCTCAGCTCTGGTGAATGAACCTACTCTGAATCATCATCTATAGTCCAATACATCGAGTGTCTTCATGTTCCATTAAGAACAATTTCATGTAGACCAATGTTCTTAAGGTGTCTCGATGGCCATAATGTGGCCTGAATGCCATGTTTTTCCATGGTGTTGAATATTCAATACTATTATTAAATATAAAATTTTTACATTTATTTCTATTTGAATCATTTTATCTTGTTAATTTTTTACTCATTTAATAACAGTTCTTTATTCTAAAGCATTTTAAATTTATGAATTGATCTATAACTGCATAATGACATCATATTTTATATATGAATATAACATAAAAAAATTTAATAAATACCATTTTCTATCATATAATCAAATACGTAATTAATCATTTTTCATGGTTCAATTAATTTAATTTAATATCCCCATTCATATGAATAATTCAGAATTAAATATTTTATCAATTTTTTAATAAATACAAACTCCATTTTGTTACACCTTATATATAAATCTATAAACAATTTAAAAATTTTGAATGTAAAATATTTCAATACCATAATTCCATAAAAAAAATATTTTTGGACTAATTAGAAAATTTATTAATATCATCAATTCTTCGTTTTCAATCTAATTCATCAAAACATTATCATGTGATCTTAATAGTGATTACTCATAAGTAACTAACAGAGTTATTCAGAAAAATATTCATCGGGGAAAAAAACTCATTTCTATAAATTGATATTTTCATACTCATGGTGTAGTATAAAAGTTTTTAATAAGTAATGGGGAAAGACTGAATGATATTCCATTTATAATATTATTACTGCAATCTAATAAATGAATTAGTGATCCATTTCATCTATTAAAAACAATGATATTTTCTACATAAACCTTATTGACTCAGGATCATATTTGAAATTTAACACCCAAAGTTATTTTGATTTTTTTCAAATAAATTATTTTTAACTAATACTTTCATTGTAATCATAAAAAATTTAATCTCTTGTTAAATGAATCACTGATTTTATCATGAATTACACTCAACAACGAGTGTTGATTCCATTACTCCCAATACAAAGTTTAAACAAATTATGAAACATTATTAAAATATTATCATTAAAAATGATAGTAATAACCTAGATGTTGGAATGGAATGTATAAATAAAAATAAATAAATTATTAAAATATATGTTATTCCCATATAAATAAAATGATTTCATTGATGAAAAATTAATTATAAATGAAAAAACTATTTCAAAATAATGGAAATATTTTTTAGAGAAACTAATTTTATACCCACAAAAATGTTCTACCTAAATAAATACAAAAAAATAACTTTTGGTGAATCATTTTAATGAAATTTAAATATTATATAATATTAATTATTTAACAAAAATGTTATGTTTTTTCTAGACAGAGATAAGGATAAATCCAATTTTATGCTTTAAAACAATATTTTTCAAAAATATAGTCTTGTCAACATTGTGATCACTTATATTAATAATAATTTTATAAATTTTTTAAAATTTATTTTACAAGATGACTATAATTTTTTTAATCTTTATTTATAAATTATCTTATAGTTAATTATTTTAAATCCACAGATAAGATTAATGTTCTTTGAATAGTGAAAAATACTAATTTTTAAAAGAAAACCAAAATTCTATATAAATAATTTTTCATGTTAAAATATCTTTTCATAAATTGGTTTTAAATTATCATTATATAAATGATTTTCATATTAATAAAATTTAGGTATTTGAAATCATGATGATAGTTAATTTTTTTATAAAACCATTCAAACTTTAATAGTTTTATCTTGTTAGAAACTGACTATCTCATCATGTATGTGAGATTCATATTGAAATAAATTTTCCCACATTTTTGTATTTAAATTTATAAAATGGATTAATTTTTTAATTTTAATTAATTTATCTTTATAAATTTGGTTTACAAAATTTTTTATAATAATTATTGGTGATATCATTAAAAATTAGTTACCATGATTACAGTTAAAAAAGTATTTTCCATGTTATTTTGTATTGTGTTGAAATTAATTTTCAAAAAAGTGTTTTTTATTTGAAATATTGGATTTAATATTCATATTCATTAGTTTCAAAAATATATAATAAGGATAATTCTATTTTAGTCTTAAAGGATAAATTATCTTGGATTAAAAGCAACAATTTACTATTGTGAAAATTAAAATGGTAAAATTTATTTTAAACATAAAGTTTGAGGAATGAAATTTTAAAACTAATTTTTTATTGTCAGTGTGAAGCACCCATATAATCCCTCTTATATAAGTTTTTTCATTTTTTGAGCGATGTGAGGTAACAATGACCTACCATTATTGAATAATATTGGGTATTTACAAAAATTATATCCTCCTCAATTAAAAAAGTGACAACACTCCCCTCACATCATCACACCCCTCAAGCTATTTGGATTGACCAAACCAGAACAATGAAATTTCCTAGCATCCCTACTATAATCCTAGAGGACATAAATTTTGATGAAATTCAAGTTTGTAAGGATTTTGGGGAAAATATAAGGAGGTTGACCAAGGATGTGGTAAAATTCATCATCAATCATTTTTATTTTATTTAATCCAAAAAATAATTCATTTGTTATTAAAGCAGGTTGATATAATAACCACATCATATTCCATATAATGGTAGTTTTTTTATTTATGGTTAATTACATACATCAATATACACCTCCATTAGATGGTTTATGAAATCATTATTTTTGTGTATGGTAGACTACCGACTCATGAAATGATGTGATTTAATTTTTCCACTACTACCTATTAGAGATGATTATGATGGTGGATTAAATTCTTATATATGATATATATGATATTATAATGATTAATGAATTTTTATATCACACATACTATCATATATTCCATTTTCTCAGAATATACAAATGTTGCTCATGCGTAGGACAAACTACTACCTTGTGATGGAACATGATTCATTCATTATTTAAATGGAAGGTAATAAAGATTGGTTTAATGAATATATGTAATATATATTTCATAAAAATTATTCTAGAATTTCAATATGTTATTTAATTTTTTTCAATCCTTCTATAAAATTGAAACAACTTTCATGCGTACTTACGACCTATCATCTCTATGAATGGTTTATTTCATTTTCAATTGCTAACATTAATAGATTAAAATAAATAAATATATATTGAATATATATTATATTTATATAATTATTATCATTATGGAGATGAGGAGGCCATTATCAATGTAATATGATAGATATAAAAACAAATGAAAAAATATATAAAAATGGAAGCTATTATTACCAGAAACATGTCTTTAAAAATGAATTGTTAATAAATTTGTCACAGAAGGACATAAGTAAATAATATATTATATGATATATATAATTATTTTTCATTAATATATTTATAATCATCTTCTATTTATTACAAATTAGGTTATAATGTGTATAATGGAAATCCATATTTACTGTAAGGGATTTCTAGTGTCTCTTTTGTTTCAATTAGACATAAAAATTCACCAGTGGTTTATTTTGTGTGGTGTATATTCATCCCATTTAAGATTTTACATCATGAATAAAATTAATTAATTGTATTTAATGTTTCATTTTATATTTTTCAATATTTTGGATTACAATTTAAAAGAATACTTTATGGAAAAGGGATTTTTTTCAATATTCATGAATTGAGGCATATCTTTTATTATACACCTATCTTCTCTTAAGAAGTGCATACAAAATACAGTTTACATGTAATTTCATGAATTTATTTATCCTAATGATATTTCATGTTTCATAAAATTTTTTTCCGTCATGGGGATTATGATTCAAAGTTACCAAATTTCTAAAAAGTTTACCTTACAATCTCATAATTTTCCAAGATTGTTAATGATAAGGATTTTAATGATGATATCATATGATATAGATCTCATTAAACACATTATTTTTCTTCCTCAATTTATTTCTCATGAAAATAAAATTTTTCCTTTATTTTACTCTCTTAATTAATAAAATAATATAAATGAATGTTTTAAGAAAATAATATACATCACTCTCTTTAGAGAAACACAATTTTTTCCCAATCCATGATTTATAAAATTATTTTCATAAATGTTTTCATCAGTTTTTTGAAATTATTTATTACATATTTTCTTAACCATAGTTTACTTTGTAAAAAATGTTTTAAATGAATTTTAATGTCATTTTCCAAATAATTCGAGTTTGTTTTTTTCCCCAAAATGTGAAATGAATCCTTTTTTTAAGATACATGGAATAAATAATATTCTTACTTCCATGACTACCCAATGATATTTAGATTACCTTATAATTTTTACATATACTTTATTGTGAATATTTTTTCATAATTTATTGTAAATTTTTTAATATTAAATAAATTATTTCAATATGAAAAGGATATTGATATTTTTAATTTTTTTATTTTTTTTTCTCAACAAAGAAAGGATATTTTCATAAATAAATGTTTTAAATGAATTTTAAAAATTCATTTAAAAATTTTCACATTTATTTTAAAATTAATGGATTTTTAATTTGTTTAAAAATATTATTTTCAATCGAATTTTTATCCCTCGATAAATGTTTCATGTTATTAATCATTAAATATCATTTTCAATCTAATATTATAACATTCTATGTAAATATTATTTTTTGGGGATATAAACCATGGATATAGTTATTATAATTTCTCTAATTTTTTAGCAATGAAAATATTTATAGGAATATCTTTTCTTTTTCACTGGTTATACAGTGATAAAATGTTTATGAAACTCTTTTCTCATCGACATATTAAAAAATTATTAAATGAATATGTAATTCATCTCATTTTAATGGTATCTTTATTTAATGAAATGTTTTATGAAACTCATTTATATTAATTTTTTATCATATGAGTACTATTTTATAGCCATTTAGCATCTATATGTATGGTTTTAATTATATTCTATGTGGGAGATATAACTCCCACTAATGAATTGTGCAAAGTTAAATGTTCTACAAACTCTAACGGTACATGAATGTTCAGCACATAAAAAAAGTGCATACACACATTGATATTACAATACAAAAAATAGGCTATATAGGTGGTTACCCCAAGCCCAAAACCTGTACATAGGTGGTTAATCCAAGACTAACTTGTTTTTAATGTCCAGGCCAGGATCATTGACATAAAGATTTCTATTATTATGTGTTTTCCACATATGTAAGTATTATAAAAATGATATGCTATAATGGATCATTTTCTCTGATTTTCTTTTGATTCTTGTCTTATGTACTACCAATATTTGTGCTACGACACAATATTTTTATATTTTTATTTATAGGTTATGGTTTTAAAATTTTATTCTCTTGTTCACACACTATTATGTTCATGTTATGATAATATTTCTCCAATATTTATTCCTACCTATCATCTATAGTCACCCTTTTTTAGGTTCCCCATCCCTAGTCCATGAATAAAGGATTTAAGAAGGTTATGTCTACGACGAGTAAGAAATGGGAAGATATTGTTTGGATTTATTTAAGATAATTCACTTAATTGGATGATTTTTTACTAATTCACCAAAAGGAACTAAACTATTATGGTCCCTAGGCACATGTTCATATAACCTTTTGAATACTAATATAAAAATATGTAATATATATGTGTATCATAGGTATTTATAGATATCCCTTTGAAATTTATATGTGAAAAATATAGTGAGATACCTAGATATATATCTAAGGACTTGTCTTGGGATGTCTCTAAGGATAAGAATAATCATAAGTCAAAGTATAGGAAATTATCCTAGAAATTTTTAAAGGATATAGCTAGTGGTTTCCAAGTAAGTACATTATTAACTAAATATTATAAGTGGAGGCGGATCTATAGGAGAGGTATATAGGTGTAAAAACTCAAAAAAGGTGCATTGAGCAGGACTTAATCATTATCTAGTGCATGAGAATGGGTCTTGTATCCCATATGTTTTGAAACACTCATTGTATATGGTTTGGAAATTAAAAAGCACCTTAAAATCTATCATGAATGATTTAAATAGAATATGACCATAAATAACCAATATTAATCCCGATGATTCATAGATTGAAGATAATGTGTCTTGATTTAGACACCATTTAATTTATATTTCATTATGAGGTGTCACCCATAATGATTTGGCTATCTCACACAATTTTTTTGGGTTTTATTATATGTATAGAACCCAAAGAAACAATGTTAAAAATTAGTGCAATAGATTGTGAAATAAGTTTACTCAATATAAAACAAACCTTATTAAATATTGTTTGAAAAATATTATTTTTATTCCTAGAAAAATTTATCAAGATTTTACTTATTCTCAATGTAAAAATTATTAAAGGAGGGAATGAAATTATTTTGAGTTATTCATGACGAGACATTCAACTTCCTTTATTGGGTATTCTAATCCACTATTTATTGTGCCATTGATAATTAACACTAAAACAAAATGTTCCATCCACCAGTGTTTTTGATATTAGAAATTAATCTCGGACTCCTACTCTTTTGAAGGTGAAGTAGATCGACGGTGGGATCTTATGAAGAATACATTGTTATATAATGAAATTGAATCCATGTTTAATATCATGTTACCTTGATCAGGTATGTTTTTATTTCTCTCCAAGTTCATTTTTTGGAATGGAGTTTTAGAGGTTGGTTTCTGGATTTATAGGAGAATGCAAGAGAATATCATCCCATGTAACTAGGTTACATGATGTGTAATGGTTTCTGGGTGCATGTAGTGAGAATAATTCATGTCGTGAAATGTTAAATTCCATGGGGATCATTTAGACATTGTCAGTTAATTTAAATTCCGATTTTAATCCTAGGTGACATGTTTTTTGGTGTATTTGAACATCATGGATTATATGATGTTTAAAGGTATTACACGTCTAGTTATTTCCCAAGAAGGATATTATTAGGGAGATATACGGGATTGAGTGCCCATTTCAGCCACCATATATCCTTTTCTCGTGACCAAGGGTTACTATCCGGTTATTTTTGGAGATAGTGTTCCTTATAGATCGATTCATTTGATGAATGATTATCATTGTAGTTTTGGTGTGACTCTAAAGGTGAGTGATATTTCTTATTATTTATTTCCTTCAATCATAGTAGCACATTTGAGTTTCATTATTTGATCTTCTAATCAAAAATTGGTGTTTCTTCATGTCTTATTATAGACATGTTGAGAAATCTTGATTCGAAGGCCACTACATTTTTGGTTGTGGTGCGACAGGTGTTCATTCTTGAGGTATGTGGATTTACTCATATCTGTTAACCCATTTTTTCCTGAATTGATTCTATCTTGATATGTGTATTGGATTATAGGTCATTTATAAACATCTTTGGGTTTTTTGTTGGTGTATCCCATTGCGAGCACACGCAACCTAATATTTGAGGTAGGTGGTTCCGTCTCTATCCTATATTGATAAACCTTATTATTGAAATTTTATAAATTGATTTACAAATGTAATTATCATGACTAATTTTTGTGTGTTCAAAATAGGTTTTAATGAAAAATTGTTTATCCAAGATGGTTGATAAATTAAAAGAAAAGGCATATTTTCAAATCATTGAAATGGTTTTCAAAATATTGGAATGAATTGAGAAAAAGAGAACATGAGTTACCTTGGGTACTTTGGTGGAAGGTTTATCTTGAGGCCATCATCTATATTTTTGGTGATTATCTGGGGGTTTTCACATGATTATTTCCTCTATTTCCAAGGACCTTTGTTCTAGGGAACTGATATTGAAAATATTGAGTGGGGGGGTTACACAAGGGGTATTACTCTACTTCATAGGACTGTGTTAAAGGAACCTAATTGCACACTTGATTTATTGTGGTACGACTAGTCTTCTAGTTTAACCTATAGTGATCCTTGGAGCTGATATCCAATATTATTTCTATATTTCTCCTCTTATAGGATTAACCTTGATATGAATTTTTATTCTAGTGAAATATGACATGGAAAATGTGATTTGAAATTGATATACATTAGTTTGTTTTAAAACTTTTAGGAAGGGAAATGTCGACCATGTTTTCTATGAAACTTCTTTACTACTTATGAAGACATGTTTTATTTTAAATGATCATATAAAAATTTTTATACAGAGCCTTTTTATGGAACATTTGTGTGAGATCCTATTGATCCTATTAACTCATGCCTTATACACCTCTTCAGTGGTGTAAAGACCTATGTATGTCTTCCAATTAAGGGAAAGGAAAGGCATCACCGTGTGGCGGTGATGTTTCCTATCTCCTAATTTGTGTATTTAAGGGAGATATTTCTTTATTTTGTCACTAATATCAAGTGGATAAGTTATTTGTTTGGTTCTTATTATTTGGACTTATCTCTTTGAGATTCTTACAACTTTTATAGCTATTTTGGTTCTACCATATTCGTACAATTATGGAATATATTTATTAACATTCTGTAATTATTTCTTGATTCATGTATATATATTCCATGTGTTTTTCAAGTAGGGTGAAATCATTCCTTCTATGTTGTTTTTTGATGCCCTCATGCTTTTCACGAACCCTTGGGGATTGGGAATTCCCTTTGGGTATGTGACAGACCAATTTGGGCTCCAATTTTGAGGGTAAATCAGTTTGGTTAATTACACCCTAGATTAAGATGAGTTAAAGATCTTATTTTCTCAACAATGACATTCTAAATATTAAATATATGATAAGGAGATGGAGTTACTTGAGGTAAATCCAAACAATAATGAATATTTGGGTACCGATAAGTCATATTTTACAAGTCTTGTGAGATATTTTTCTCGCATTATCTTCCAACTTAAAATTAAGGGTGATCATTTTGTTAGCAGATTAAAACCACATTTCCCATAGGTGTTATCCATAAGATACATTATTGTTAATGAAGATATTTTTAGATTTTCTTTCAATGTTGAAATGGATTCTAGAGTTATATATTAATATCATGGTTTTGATAAAATAAGGAAAATATAATTTAAATAAAATCTGTAAAACATTGAGAAAAAACTTGATAATTAATTTATTCAAAAAATAATGGAAACAATGTTGTAAATCACCTTAATGGGGATAATAAATGTTTTAATTGTGGAATAAAAGTTCATCAAGTATATGTATGTTTATGTGATGGTATGAAGTCATATAATGATGAACATAATAAGAATATTTCAAAAAATTCCCCTCCCCCACTTTAGTGTTTCAACTTTAAGGTGTTTGGGTATTATGGTAACATATTCCAAAATACCCTATTTAATAATGATGATCAATTCCAGTAACCTATAATGGTAAAAAAATGGATTGCTTATGTAATAACCATAGTTTATGTGAATAATAATAATTAGGGAACACAAATCCTCCCATCTTTAGTTGGGAATTTGATGTTTTATTTATTATAAATGAGTCCTAATAAAAGTTCACTGTTTACCCTTCAGTGAAATTTCATGTGATTATCTCCCTCTACATGAATTATGGAATTAAAAATTCACATTTTACATTCTATTATTACAACTATGAACAATATTTTCTAATATAATTGTTTTGGTATATGATAATAGCTTATTTATGAAATAGAAGTTTAATTATATATTTTTTTAAAAAAATTATGTCTCATTGTAAGATTAACTTAATAGTTAGTGATACCATCATGGGTTCATATGTTAAAGGTTGATCATATTTTTAAAGTCATTGACACACACTTTGAGGTTTTCTGTGAAGGAATTTTATCAAGATTAATGATAATTTGTGAGAAATTTATGGAAATGAAATATGTAGTGCTTTTATATATTAGAAAAGTCATTTCAGGAGGAATTAATGTAAACATTGGGGAAATTTTATTACTGTTACTGGTAACCTTTAGGGAATATATTATCATTGATACAAAGGCAATTGTGGTTTATAGTTAATCAACATACAATGTCAACACACTTCATTTCTGTCATATAATATTTTGTTTTGGATTCTTTATCTAGAATATTCATGAAGAAAGTGTTATGGATGTATGGTGTACATCATTAAAATATATTTTATCATAATTTGGGCTTTAACTAAATTTTTTAGTCATGTCTTCTTCATGGTCCTGTTATGAAGTTGAGTTTCATAACTATGTATCATAATTATAAATATTTTCAATATGGGAGAGTAATTCAAACCCATTAGAAAGTGGTAAGATGTTATTCGGAAATTTTTTATATTGGTTGGGATCAACAGATTCCTAAAGATTAGTTTTCATGCATCAATATATTTCACTCAAACATTTAGAGGTATCCTTATGAATATTTTTATGGAATGAACTATAAAACTCCAACTTAATATAATGAAGTTACAAAACGAAAAATACAGGTACATGATCTATTTGATATGATAGTACAGAAGTTTAGAAAAATTGAAAAAAATTATTAACATCAAAAATAAAACAAAAATTTTATGTAATAAATTTTTGATCTGATTTATAATTTGAATTTTTTATAGACTTTCTACAAATTATATTATGGGGGAAGGAAGGGAAAAATAATCCCAATGTATATATGTCCCATTAAAATAATATATTGTATCAGGATATTATATTATTATTTAGAAATTTTATTGGACATCTTTGTGGTTAATGTTTTTTTCTATGTATCCCCATGAATCATGTATATAAATATTCTACAACATTCATTGAACATAGAGGTTGTACAACTAGAGTTTTCATATAAGGAAAATTTGATTGATATTATGGATGATATTTTGAATGTACTATGAAACAAGACCACTAACCTAGTGAATGAGTAGTGGTGAAACCACATACTTGAGTAAGATATGTGGAATCCTAAAAATTTAATGATGTATAAGTATCCCTATTGGTTTATATCAAAGTGAAGAATTATGAGGGTTAATATAATTTTAACGGGGGTAGAATGTAACAACCAATGTTTTTAGGAATAATTTTTTTCAATTTAATTAAATTTCACTAATTTTTTTTTAAAAACACCGAGTTAATATGTATTTATACACAAGACTATTTTTAGCTTGTGTTACATTAAATACTATGGGTAAATTTCAGTACACAAAACACTAAGTTTAAATAAAACAAGAGATACTGTAAAAATATTATTATTTAAAATGATCGTTATCATCTAGTCATTAGAATGTTTGGTAAGAATAGGATTAAAAAATTATTGAAATATTTGGTTTACACAAGAACATTAAATAATTTATTTGATAACCATTTAATTATAAATGAAAAACTATTTGAAAATAAAGGAAATCTTTTACAGAAAAACTATTTTTTGAACAACATATTATATACTTCAATTAATTAAAAAATTAAATTTTTTATAATTATTTTTATTATTATTATTATATATTCAATTAAAATTTTACATTCTTATTATGTTTTTTATAAACAAGATATAGGAATACATACAATATTACGTTTAAAACTGTAATTTTCTAAATAACATGTTTATCACCTTATTTTAACAATTAAATTAAAATAAAGTTGTAATATTTTATAAAATTTATATTATAAACTAAATTTCAATTTTTAATCATATTGTCAATGTTAACTTATTGTGAGTTTTTTATAATTTTTTGAGAAGATAAATTTTTTATTAATACTGAAAAATAATTATTTTTATTTCAAAACTACATGTTAGATTAAATTATTTCTGAAGACAAATTATATTTTAAAGAAGATTTAAATTTAAATTAGTTCAATTAAATATGTATTAATCCAATTAATTTCATTTTAATAAATTTTATTTTGAATTTTTATATGAATAATATTTAAACATTTTAAAATTTTTATGTTTGAAATACCTCTTTCTCGTTCCATCTATGAGATTAATTTTGAAATAGAATTTCCACAACTATGAATTGAATATGAAAAAATGGATTCCATATTTATGATAAAAATAATTTATATTATCTAATAAGTTTATCATAAAGTTTAACCCAAATTATTACATAAAAGAGTGAAAAATTAATTACTGTGATGAAGGTTCAAAAGTGGTATTTGAAAATTATAAGATCTAACATTAAAATACATTTTAAACACATACGATTTTCATTTGATATTTTTGTTAATATTTATAATCAATAGGACCAAATTATTGAATATGAATCATGATATTTAAGGATTAATGATTTGAACTGAACCCTCTGACTAATTAATTTTCCATTTATCTTATAATTAAGATGTCCAAGGAATATTTAGGGTGTTTTGGGACATATTTGAAATTTCTGGAGGTAGGTAATTCTAGTGGTAGGTAATTTTGGTGGTAGGTAATTTTAATAGTAGGTAATTTCCAGAGGTAGGTAATTTCAGGTGGTAGATAATTTCTAGCGGTAAGAAATTCTAGTGGTAGGTAATTATGGTGGTAGGTAATTATAGGAATACATATTTTCTAGTGGTAGATACTTTGTAGCGATATATAATTTATTTTTGTAGGTAACTATGGAAGTAGGTAATTCTATCAGCAGATAAATTTGGGTGTATTTAATTTCTAGCAGTGGAAAGTTTATGGAGATATTTTATTTTTAGTGGTACCAAATTTTTTGTTGTAGGTAATTCAAACAATGTTATATTTTTCCAAAAATTTATAGTTTTTTCAGTTTGAGATTTTTTTGATGAAAAAGTGTTTAATGTTAAATTTAATAGTGTTTAAAGTGGTTTCAAATGTGAAGAATCATATAATATATTTCTAAAATTTTCAAAGGCGTTTCAAATTTGTATAATTCATGGATTTAATAACATTCTCATTTAATAGCCAATGCAAACTATTTCAAATCTATCTAGTTTCAGATCTGAACATTTCAATGTGGAGGTCCTTGCATAATTCTAATCCTTATAACTTATTTTGGGGTAAGAGCTTCCAAATCATTCAACCCTAGGATTAATATAACTTTTTTTGTTGTTGGTTTTAGTTTCCCCTAAATAAGTTCCATCCTATATGCGTGCCCACCTGTTTTGGTGTAGTGAGTTGGGAAAGACTTCTTCATTCAATTAGGTTTTCTCCTCAGTTCTCCTTATTTATATCTTGTAGTATGGGTTTATTATTGTTATATATTTTTAATATGGTTGCATAAATATTAGAAAATATAATTAGTTAGTTTGAATTAAACTTAAATGGGATATTTAAAGTGAATTATGGTCTTACATCTTTGTTGATTTGATTTGTTTTGTTTTGATATTATGATTGTATGTGTGTAATTCCTTGATGAAAATTGTGTCTTTTAGTGGGTTTATTATTTAATAATTACTTTTCTTTTGAATCTTTAATTTTTTATTTTTTTGATGTCATGTTAAATTCTTGGATGAGCATATATATTCAGTTAGTGGAATAGATTCCCCAAGATATAATATATTATGTGATAACTATCATAAATGAAGAAGTGGAATTGAAGAAGATACCACCAATTCTAAATCAAGAAATGGGACGTATTTTTAAATTTGTTTTGAGTTGTAGAATGGTTGTTGTTTTGGTGCGTGGGACTGATATGATGTATAGTTTCTATCTTGTGACATGTGTGGGGGAAGTGGACGAGATGTCGTGGTGCAGCGGGTCTATGATGGGGGTTAAGGTGTGGCTGTGCAGTGGTGTTATGAAAGTGTATGTAGGTGTAAAATGATTTGGATGTGGTTTAATGAGTTAATTAATGATTGGTTGTGTGGTTTAAATAGATAATGTTTATAAACCCAATAGTGGGATGGAAAAATGAAATAATGTGTTTTCCTAAATGAAATGGCGTACTAAAGAATATTGAATATGAAAATTAAAGGTGTACTTAAAGAAAAATTTATTGATAAAAAGAGAATTGAGAAAATTTATTGAAGACTAAAATATGAATTATGGATTCATTTCTTTTTGTGTGATTATAATTATTTATAGGAGGAAGTGATTGTGTAGATTCTCTGAGATGGTTAGTTCTAGTTGTAAACCTAAAGAATGGGATTGTGTTTTGTAACTCTCTATGTATATACATCATATGTCATTTTGATTTCTATATAAAAACCAATCTCATTGAGAACCATATTCCAAAACACATAATGTCACGTGGGTGATTACCCCCCCCCCCCAATATCTATATAGGAGGATGGCTATCTGGATACCCGCTCTTCGCTTGTTCCCACTTCTAGGAGATGAGAAGGAAAAGCACATGCTTTGATAGACATAATTCAAAAGTGTTGCTGTTGAGTTTTGATGTAATGAAAATTAATGACCCATGTGTGTGTGGGTAGGATATGATGGGTTGTTATGGACCCATTATTCTCATGTATAATTTCATGTGGTGTGATGTTATTCGGAAGAGGTGGGAGCACTAGCATAAGGACTTTGCTTTTTCTGGCCTGTTATTTTGTGCCGAAATTTGAATTTTTGATGTTAGATGCTCTTAAGGGGTAAAATGATCTTTTCCCCCTAGTGTATGACCTAGGAAAAGTTTTCTAACCACACTAATGGTCTTAGAATAGGGTGTTTACCATATAAAAAGACTTTGGTGGAAATATGAGCTGTTCAAATTTTAGTGGAATATTTAATATTTAATATTATTAAGTTAAATATTAAATAATTCGCACATGTTCATCCTAACATAAATTTTAAATAGATAATTTTATTGAGACTCTATCTCTTCTGTTGATTCTAGAATGGGGAGTTTATCCTAGGTGAGACATGTACTCGAGTCGGGCACCGAGGCCAGCTCGAGCCCCATTTTCTTCTTTTTCTGTTCTTTTTCTTTCTCATTGTTTTATCTTACCTCCTCCACCTTCATGCACACACCTCTTATGCAGATCATCATATGTCATTTTATTGAGAGAAAATGGAAAGGGAAAATTATATAGAGAGGCCCCATTGAGAATCCCTCTACGCGATGAGTTGGGGTATGGCAATCATGGACAGTGAAATCAAACGATGCTTCTGCAGTTTCCACCCAAAGGTAGGACAATTTATGTTTTCACCTTATATTCCCATTAAATTGGGTTTTCATGTTTTTATATCCTTATATTTCTTTTTCTGGCCTTTTGAGTCTTGAAATATTGTTTTGGGGGAGAAAACAGGTGTTTTGGGTGATTGGAGGGGTTTTCCCATTGGGAAACCTAGATTACACAATGTTTGTTCCAAGGGAACATGCTATGTGTTCTTACCATTTGGGGAAGAAGAATTTTTCTTACATGCACTCTGTGTACTGTGAGTACATGTTGTATGGTGGCACATGGTCAGGTGTTCGACCATGTTAAAAAATCATGGGTTTTTTGTTTTTAAATAGTACATGTCATTTACATTCAAGTACACACCATGTACTTTGAAGTACATGCCATCTACTTTTACACAGGCATACCCAATGTTATTCTATCCATGTATGAGTATATAGTCAGGGGGAGGGATAAGATTACATGTTGTGTACTCTAATGTATACACCCTTTACTTTTTCCAGATCAGTGTTTTGGTGTATTTTGTGCCCTAGAAATCAGAATTAAGCATGTGGGTAGTCCATTATGATCATTTTTCTACAGAGATCACAATGGTGAAATCCCCTTGAAAATTAGAGGTCATATAAATAGAATTTTTGGGTTTCTATCTAAATGGATAGGTTCTTCCTATAGTTATCGAGTTTAGTTTTCAACTAAGAGTGAGACATGGCATGGATAATGGGTTGGGTGTTCGGACCAACCTAGTTGAAACCTTTGATCTATGATGAGCTGTGATCTATCTCTAGTTACCTATGATTTTGAGAACATTCCCCTTATGAGATGTTCCCTTCTGACCAATGAGACCATGAGACTGGATGCTTTTAAGGATCTATCGAGGGTTCCTTTTCTTATTTGTGGAACTTGGGAGTCCCCTGTAGGATCTCTCTCATATTTTCCTTTGAGAGGATCCATGTTGTAGGATTCCTCTATTGTTCTTTGTTTGTGGATCCTATGTATGAATACTCCATTTCTTTTCACTATGTATACCATGTTGGATGCCATCAGTCATGTTTACTAGGGGGATCCTGAGTGGGATTCCTCTTTTTGATTGACTTGAGGGACCCAATGGGTACCTGTGGTTTGACTGACCATGAGTTGTACATCTGGTTTGGGTTGAGATGTTATTCCAGTATCACCTAGAAGCCGTTATGAACTAGTAATCCCATGGGTATATAACTATAGAGCTGGTTTGGGAATTTGGGCCACCATCACTATTTGTTATGCACACATGTTTATTGCTGATTTATCGATGTTCCCCAAAGGTGCTTCCTAGTTGGTGCCTTTCAATCCTGATGCGAGGCATATTCAATTATTTTGGGTTGCCCAGATGTTCTTCCTAAGAACCATTTTTATTATAGGGATTCCAAACATACATTCATGGTATCCTAATTCAGAGCCTTTTTATTTTCGATATTTGACTTGTATTCCCATATGTACTACCTGGGACATAGTTGTTGAACCTGTATGTATATTTTAGATATATATATATATATACATATATATATTGGGATGTCAATATGTGCTTCCTGGTATCTGGTTATTGAGACTTACATGTTGAATCTCATGTCCTGAGTGATACTTGGATTTGGTTGAGGGATTCCTTAGATGGACTCAGTGGTTAGTTAGTTGTGGTTTATGCCTTGAGTGACACTTGGATTCCCGTAGTAGAAATTCCTTGGATGAACTCATCGACTAGATGATATGATGAGGAATATTACACACTCCATGTTCTGGACATGAAGACTCAATACATGGGTTGATTAGGAACTCCAGAGTGTTGGGGAAGATTACAAACTCCTCATCCTTTGATCAAAATGATTATGCTCTTCCGGATCAGTTATGAGACTGACAAGGTGGAGTAGGGCATCTCATAGAGGATTTATCTCTTTAAATATTGTCTAAGGCTAAGCCCCTTAGGGATCATCCTTGTTTTTAATGTCGTGGATGACTTTGTTCCAATACCTAGGTTTCAGACATTGGACTGGATTCATTGGCTTGAGTAGTATGGTGACTGACTTAGTGACACTTTATAGGATGTCCAAACGTACTCCCTGGAATCATTCTTTACAGGTGGGGATGATCACTCTCTCCTTGACCTATGGTTGATATTATTATTCTATTCCATATCTGTTAGGATTGACTATTGGTATACGACATCCTTCCTTGTAGGATTGACCATCAGTATACAATATGCTATCTTCTAGGATTTAACGTCAGTATAAGGTGAAATTCAATACATGATTGACTGTCGGTATACATTATCCTTATTCAGCGATTATTGGAAAGTATGTGTGAACCTAGGTGTTGGATGAGCATTCACCTTTGTTGACATAGATTTCTCAATGATATAATTATGGTATTGGCCAAAGTAAGTACATGTCAATGGGAATACATACCCAGAGATCCACATAATGATACATGGATGGAGTTTAATGATGTCCCGCTCAATTCCATTGCACAGGATGTATGAAAACCCTTCTTTTTATTACAACATAAACATGCTTTATTACATAAAACTTCACTTGATACAACAAATAATATCGAGAGGTTTAGTGTCTTTGGGGCTTAGGATCATTACATAAAAACTTAAAACATGAAATACAAAATCTTTATTTGAAACTTACATTACATGACCACTACATTCCCTTGTACTTAGCATTTCATGGGATAACCTGAGGACATTCATAAGAAAAAGGTGAGCTATAAAGCCCAGTAAGGGAGTACACATGGAATAACATGAGCAGTAAAATACATGTTAGACAATAGGTATATCAATAGAGCAAAAAATAAACATGAACATATAGGCATGATAAAGCATAATAACCATAACATGGAAATGTGGCAACAACACTTAACATTGAATTAGCATGATCCAAGGCTCATTGCACATGGAGCATGAGTAAACCCTCATTGCACATGAATCACGAGTAAACCCTCGTTGCACTTGAATTAACCTGAGTCATAACTCATTGCACTTGACGTATCATGATACTATACTTTACCCAATGCATTGGAGCGCTATATGGGAACACCCATCTTAAACATTTCATTTCATGCATAAGTGTGCCACATGGATCATAAAACATGGATTCATAAAACATAATCATTTATTCCACGATAAAGGAATGTTGAATTCATACATGAAACTTTATAATCAATAAGTAAATTTTCATAAACGTGAATACCCTTGATGGAGAAATGGGCATGGTATTCACTACATAATGACATTGGCTTAGAAAATTGGTGTGATTTCGGCAGCGTAACGGCGTGACATAAGAATTCATAAAAAAGTTTGATAAGAGAGAAAGGGGTTACTCATAATATTTACATGTAATGGACAGTAAAGAGGTCATATATATACATGCCCCAACAATTGAAATGGTATTTAGATTCATGATACAAAAGTATTTCTTGAATGTAAAAGAAGAGAGAGAAGTTCCTTTCTGAATTTCAGCATAGTAACGGGTGTACATGGGAGGCATTAAATGAGAGAGAAAGGGGTATCCCATCATTCAAACATAAATAGGGAAGTCTGAGGGAGGTTCGAATCCATACCCCCAACATTAATAATTGAAATTAAAAGGGAAATACAACTTAACGAAAATCGACAAAAATGAGAAAGGAAGAAAAAACCCTTCCTTGGAAGTGTGCTTCCAAAGGCTAGAGAGAGGCTTGTGAGAGGCTTCTTGGGAGCTTGGGGAACCTTGGGAGGATTGTAGAGTGAGAAGGACATAGTTTGGACGTACTCAAATTGATTTTAGTGAGGAGGAAGTGGGAGCATGGGTGGGTTTATTTAGGAAAGGTGAGAAAATTCATTATTATTTAGGTTTGGGACCCCTTATATTAAAATAATCCAAACCACAAACCATCCCATGGTATTTTCCCATGGTTTCAGGAAAACGAAAGAGGAAAACAATATTTTACAAGTCCAAGGTCCGAACTTATTAAGAAATTAGGGATTCTTATGTGGAGGTGAGTCACACTCCCATGGAAATTAATTTAAAAAGGCAAAGTGTTGAATAAGTTTTAAGGGGTTCATTAATTCTTTTAAAAGTAAGTCAAACAAACCCAAAATAACATTATTTTAATCATGAAACATATATTGTCTGAACATAAGGATTATGGTATTTTATTACATCACCATTGGGTCATTATGATGTCATAAAACACATTATATAATTAAATGGTATTTAATTTTTACCCAAAAATTTGACTGTCTGAGAAAGTTATGAAAAATTCACCATTTGAAAATTTTGACGTCCTGATTCCAGAAATGAAATTTATTTTATCTAAAAAAATTCTAAATATGTTAATTTTCACTTTTAAAATAAAAACCAACATTTATCGAAAATTCACGGGTTTTGACCGAAATGGCCTTCAAACCTTAATAAAAAATTTAATTGCATTCGTAAATTTATATGATCATTTTTATTTAATAAAAATTAATTTGATATTAATAATATTATATTATTAAAATTTTATTTAATTCAAAAATCCCTTAATTATAAAATAGATTTCTTAATTAAATAATAACTAAAAACACCATTTGTACTTTAAAAACAATTTACAATGTATCAAAAATGACTAGAAATTATATTTAGTATTACATACAATAATAATGTACATGAACATTGTACTACTTATTTGTAACATAACCCCTTAAAACAGCCGCATAAGACCTAAGGGTAAGGTGTGCGATGGTGACAGACTCTTGGGGTGGCTCGGATAACATCGCTCGAGTGGTAATTTCAATTAACTTCCACTTTTCCCGTAGACGGTCACGTTCGAGCTTGACATAAAGAAGCTCGTCTTGGGCTTGGTCAAGGGAAATTCCCAAAGATGCCACCTCTTTTCTGAGCTCTGACAAATGGGCTTCGTATGGGGCAATTCTACTGGATGAGGCCATCGCTTCCTTTGTCTGAGTAAAAATTGGGTTCGTTAAAGCCTTACATTTATACTAATCATGTGATCACTGTTCAAAGGCTATATTAACAATGGTCAAAATTCTTAACATGAAACCAAATAAGTTGACATCTCATAAAAACATTTTTATAAAGAGACATTTAACTTCATCAAGAGGTATTTTCCATTAATGAAACTTTGGGTCGTTACAATATTCCCCCCTTAAGAAATTTCTCCCTCGAAAATTTCCATTTCCCACACTAAAACAAATGTGGGTAACTCAGCTTCATCATATCCTTGGACTCCCAAGTCACTTATTCAAACTTGTGGTTTCTCCACAACACCTTGACAAGGGGCATTGTCTTATTTCGTAGAACTTTTTCTCTACGATCTATGATCTTCACTGGTTTCTCCTAATAAGAAAGATCATCTTCCAATTGTACCACCTCATAAGAGAGTTCATGTGAAGGGTCTGGTATGTACATCCTTAAGAGGGATAAATGAAAGACATCATGCACCATGGACGTAGTAGGTGGAAGTGCTAGTCGATAGGCCACATCCCCAACACGATCAACAATCTCGAAGGGGCCGATGTACCTTGGACTGAACTTCCCTTTCATTCCAAACCTCATGACCTTCTTCCCTGGAGATATGCGTAAAAACACCATGTCCCCAACTTTAAACTCAAGGTCTCATCGAAGATTATCTTCATAACTCTTCTGTCGACTCTAGGCTTCCTTAATATGATGCTGAATGGTTTTCACCTTATCCACCATTTCTTAGACCATTTCTTGTCCAAGAAGCTTACGTTCACCGACCTCATCCCAACATGCCGGTGTTCTACACCTTTTCCCATACAGGGCTACATATGGTGCCATTTGGATGCTCGAGTGGAAACTGTTATTATAAGAGAAATCAACCAGAGGAAGATGTTGATCACATCCTCATTTAAAGCCCATTGAGCACACTCTCAACATATCCCCAAGTGTTTGGATTGTCCTCTCTGATTGGCCATCAGTTTGAGGATGATAGGCCGTACTAAAGTTCAGTTCAGTATTCAGAGCATGTTGAAGACTCTTCCAAAACTTAGAGGTGAATCTTGGATCTTGGTCAGACACAATATATAGTGGTACTCCAAGCAACCTTACCACTTCCCTGATATATATCTGTGCCAGTTGAT
Source organism: Viscum album (assembly GCA_963277665.1). NCBI lineage: Eukaryota > Viridiplantae > Streptophyta > Magnoliopsida > Santalales > Viscaceae > Viscum > Viscum album. The sequence continues at coordinate 71,086,462 of OY728128.1, forward strand.
CCAAAGAGAAATCCTCTCAAATAGCAATGAAGTGTGCAGTCTTTGTAAGCTGATCCACAACAACCCAGATTGCATTGTTTCCTTTGGATATCCTTGGAAGTCCGGTGACAAAGTCCATGGTGATGTTCTCCCATTTCCATTCCGGTATGGGCAATGGTTGCATCATCCCCTTAGACTTCTGCCTCTCTGTCTTCATTTGCTGACACACCAGGGACTTTGATGTATATTCGGAGATCTCCTTCTACATATTATCCCACCAAAAGTTTTCTCGGAGATCTCGATACATCTTTGTGCTCCCTGGGTAAATAGAGAAATTTGAACTATTTGCATCATCCAAAAGTTCCTTCTTCATCTCCAGACATGATGGAACACATAGTATTTTCCCAAACTTCTCAATTCCTTCTTCATTAACATTAAACTCTGAGGATTTACCCTTTTTTATAGCTTCCACTTTTTCTTGAATTCCCACATCATCCTTTTGAGCATCCTTTAACCTTTCCAAAAGAGATGGTTGGGCAATAATTTGTGAAAGGATTGATGATGTTCCCTTCTTTGTGATTCCCACGTCCATCTTCATCAAGTCTAAGATGATTGGATCCTTCTCAATTATCATCATTGATAGAATCGATGGATCCTTTCGACTTAGGGCATCCACCACCTTGTTCGCATTCCCAGGGTGGTAATGTATTGAACAGTCATAATCCTTGATGAGCTCTATCCATCTTCTCTGGTGCATATTAAGCTCTTTCTACGTGAATATATATTTATGACTCTTGTGGTCAGTATATATCTCACATTTCTCTCCATAGAGATAATGCTTCCAGATTTTCAAGGCAAAGATCACCGCCGCCAACTCCAGATCATGCGTTGGATAGTTTCGCTCATGGATTTTCAACTGCCTTGAGGAATAGGATATCACTTTATCATTCTGCATCAGCACACAACCTAACCGCTTCTTTGAGGCATCACTGAATACCACAAAAAGTTCCCCACTTGTGGGTAAAGTGAGCACGGGCACAGTGATAACCCTCCTTTTCAACCCATTGAAGCTTTCTTCACATTCTTCACTCCAAGAAAAATTTATTCCCTTTCGATTTAGCTTGGTAAGAGGGTTGGACAATCGTGAGAAATTTCTCACAAATCATCGATAATATCCAGCTAACCCCAAGAAGCTACGGATATCTGTTACTGATGTTGGCCTCGGCCATCCCTCAATTGCATCTGTTTTGGAGGGATCCACAGATATCCCATTGCTTGTGATGATATGGCCCAAGAATGAGACTTCCATTAACCACAACTCACACTTTTTGTACTTTTCATAGAGCTTCTCCTTGTGAAAAGTCTCTAGTACAGTTCTTAAATGCTCTTCATGGTCCTCCTTGGTTTTGGAGTATATTAGAATATCATCTCTAAAGACTAGAACTAATTTGTCAAGGTAATCTCTAAAGACTCTATTCATCAACTCCATGAAGATTTTTGGAGTATTGGTGAGTTTGAAAGGCATTACTATGAATTCATAGTGCCCATATCTTGTACGAAAAGCAGTCTTGGGGATATCTTCCTTCTTCACCCTTACTTGATAATATCCCGACCGCAATTCCACCTTGGAGAAGTATTGGGCTCCACGCAACTGATCGAACAAGTCATCAATTCGTGGGTGTGGATACTTGTTCTTTATCTTGATTTTGTTAAGTTCACAATAATCGATGCAAAGCCGCATTGACACATCCTTCTTCTTGACGAAGAGGACTGGTGCACCCCATAGTGAAGCACTTGGGCGTATAAACCCTTTATCCAGATTCTCTTGTTGTTGTTTCTTCAGATCTTCATGCTCCACAACAGCCATTCTATATGGAGTCTTTGATATTGGTAATTCCCCAGGTATAAGTTCAATTGATAACTCAACATCTCTTCTAGGAGGAAGACCAGGCAGTTCCTCGAGAAACACTTCAGCGAATTCCCTCACAATAGGCATTTCTTCAATGATGGTTTCTTCTTTGGACTCAATCATCTGAGCCAGATATGAATGCTCATAGGGCAGTAATATCCATTCTTGAGATGATTGAGCTCAAATAGATTCATCTTCATCCTGACACTTGTAAAGAATAGGGGGTCGATTCCCCATATAGAGTGTGATTTCCCTCTCCCAACAATTTATGCTGGCTCTATATAAGGAAAGCCAATCCATGCCAAGAATTGCATCAAATTCCACCAAAGGGACTATGACGAGGTTCACTGGCAAATTCAATCCACAGATTATAATAGGGGAGGACTTATATTTATGGGATGCAATTATTTCCCGATTTTCCGTACTCACCGACATCTTTACTTCCATGATTTGTGGTGGTGCTGGGATTTTTCTACTAAACATTCGAGATATAAAAGAATGTGTAGAACCTGAATCAAAAAGTATGTTCACTATTCTTGAATGAATAACTAGCATACCTGTCACAACTTCATTATCGGGGTTCACTTCGGCAGAAGTGATGGAAAAAGCTCTTCCTTGCTGTCTTGGAGGTTGTTGGTTTCCTCCGATAACCCTTGTATTAGGGCACTGATTTTCAAAATGACCCGGTTCTTTGCATTTATAACATTGAACAATGCGTTGAGGTTCGAACGGAGTGTTCCTCTCCTCTGTCGCAGTCGCGGGTCCTTCTTGCCGACAGTTAATAGCTAGGTGCCCTTCTCTTCCACACCTAAAACATTTTCTCGTCCCCTTAAGGCAATTTCCAGGGTGCTTCTTTCCGCACTTTTGGCAAGTGGGGTGCTGAAACTTCTTATCGCCATTGGATTTATCCATCGGACCACCAGCATTGAAGTCCACCTTATGCTTCTTGTCCCCATGATACCCCTGTGATTCTCTGATCTCCATTTCGACCTTGAGGGCACATCAGACAATTTCCTCATATTTGTCGAAGTCATGGATCGCTAATGCTTTCCACAAGCTAGGCTTCAGCCCACCAAAGAAGCGATCAACCTTGCATTTAGGGGTAACGACAAAGCTGGAAGCGTATCGTGAAAGCCTTGTGAAGTTTTCCTCGTACGCTCCCACAGATTCTTCATCTTTTTTCTTGAGGGAAAGGAATTCCCTTTCCATCTTAAGATGGAGGGTGCGCGGAAAATATTTATCGAAACAAATCTTCTGGAATTCCTTCCATTCCAAAGCCTCGATCTCCTCCTCAGGCTTCGTATTTTTGATCAACATCCACCATTGATCAGCTTCACCCTCCATACGATAAGCAGCCAGGAGAACCTTCTCTTGTTCAGAACATTAAAAGATGGAGAAGATCTTTTCAATGGAGTTGATCCATTGTTCAGTGATCATGGGATCATATTATCCACTAAAAGTAGGAGGCCTTTGTCTCATGAAGCTCTCGATAGCGACTTGTTCTTTCATATGGGGGTTTGGACGTTCCTCTTGTCCCGTGTTTCTATTCAAAACTTGAGTTAGCTAAGAGAGACGTGTGGCAAAGTTTGCGATTCTCGTTCCCATTGGATTGGGCATCTCATTAGTACAATCATCACACTGATCATCACAACGATTGTTATCTTGAGTACTCCTATTACCGGCCATTGGCTGGAATAAAAGGAATGTTAGGGGTAACACATAAAGGGTAATCCAAAGACAAAAGTTGATGAATTATAAATAAACTTTTATTTCCTTAACTCATGAGTCTATAGGATTCAATCTAGGCTTTTCATGATCTACTTTCTAACATATATTCATAGGGGAATTTTTCCCTTAATAAGGGTTCATACCAACATTGTGAATTTATCAAAACATATCCCCCGGGAGTGTCGTAACCAAGAGTGCAGAAAGGCCCGTTGTCGTGCACCAGTTCCTGTTCGAGTCTAGCTCAAAGCGGTGTTTTTGGGTTTTACCCCTAGGATACATCTGTGCCAGAGCCGCCTCTACCTGCCCGTATCTAGGAAGGGATGTATTTGTTTGATAAACCACTTACATAGTATTTACCATAACTTAGGGATGTTTTTATTATACTTAGTCTTGTATCCCAGGCTTTACTAGGGTTTCCTAATCCCAAAAATAACTAAACCTATCCTCTGATACCAACTAGGACAACCCTTCTTTTTATTACAACATAAACATACTTTATTATATAAAACTTCACAAGATACAACAAATAAGATCGAGAGGTTTAGTGTCTTTTGGGATTATGATCATTACATAAAAACTTAAAACATGAATTACAACATCTTTATTGAAAACTTCTGTTACATGACCACTACATTCCCCCGTACTTAGCATTACATGGGATAACCTGAGGACATGCATAAGAAAAGGGTGAGCTATAAAGACCAGCAAGGGAGTACACATGGAATAACATGAGGAGTATAATACATGTTAGACAATAGGCATATCAATAGAGCATAAAAGAAACATGAACATAAAGGCATGATAAATCATAATAATCATAACATGGAAATGTGGCAACAACACTTAACATTGAATTAGCATGCGCCAAGGCTCATTTCACATGGAGCATGAGTAAACCCTAATTACACATGAAGAAAGAGTAAACCCTAATTGCACTTGAATTAGCATGATTCAACACACATTGCACTTGACGTATCATGATACTATACTTTACCCAATGCATTGGAGTGCTATAAGGGCGCACCCTTCTTAAACATTTCATTTCATGCATAAGTGTGCCACATGGATCATAAAACATGGATTCATAAAACATAATAATTTATTCCACAATAATGGAATGTGGAATTCATACATGAAACTTTACAATAAATAAGTAAATGTGCATAAAGGTGAATACCCTTGATAGAGAAATGGGCATGGTATTCACTACACAATGACATAGGCTTAGAAAATCGGTGTCATTTCGGCAGCGTAACTGCATGACATAAGAATTCATAAAAAAGGTTGATGAGAAATAAAGGGGTTCCCCATAATATTTACATGTAATGTACAGTAAGGAGGTAATATAGATACATGTCCCAACTATTGAAATGGTATTTGGATTCATGATACAAAAGTATTGCTTGAATGTAAAAGAAGAGAGAGAAGTTCCTTTCGGAATTTCGGCATAGTAACGGGTGTACATGGGAGGCATTAAATGAGAGAGAAAGGGTTATCCCATCATTCAAACCTAATGCATTCAGTATGAGGGAGGTACGAAACCATACCCCAACATTCATAATTGAAATTAAAGGGGCAATACAACTTAACAAAAATTGACAAAAATGAGAAAGGAAGAAAAAACCCTTACGTGTAAGTGTGCTTCCAAAGGCTAGAGAGTGGTTTGTGAGAGGCTTCTTGGGAGCTTGGGAACCTTGGGAGGATTCTAGAGAGAGTATGGCAGAGGTTGGACGAACTACAAGGGATTTTAGTGATGAGGAAGTGGGAGCTTGGGTGGTTTTATATAGGAAAGGTGAGAGAATTCTTTACTATTTAGGTTTGGGACCCCTTATATTAAAATAATCCAAACCACAAACCATCCTATGGTATTTTCCAATGGTTTCTTGAAAAGAAAAGAGGAAAACAATATTTTACGAGGCCAAGGTCCGAAATTATTAAAAAATTAGGGTTGATTATGTGGAGGTGAGTCACACTCCCATGGAAATTAATTTAAAAAGGCAAAGTGTTGAATAAGTCTTGAGGGGTTCATTAATGCTTTGAAAAGTAAGTCAAACACACCCAAAATAACATTATTTTAATGATAAAACATATATTGGACGAACATAAGTATTATGGTATTTTATTACATCACCATTGGGTCATTATAATGTCATAAACACATTATATAATTAAATGGTATTTAATTTTTACCCAAAAATTTGACTGTCTCCGAAAGTTATGAAAAATTCACCATTGGATAATTTCGACATCCTGATTCCAGAAATGACATTCATTTTATCTAAAAAATTTCTAAATATGTTAATTTTCACTTTTAAAATAAAAACCAACATTTATCGAAAATTCAAGGGTTTTGACAGAAATGGCTTTCAAATCTGAATAAAAATTTTAATTGCATTCATACATTTATATGATCATTTATATTTAATAAAAATTAATTTAATATTAATAATATTATATTATTAAAATATTATTTAATTCAAAAATACCTTAATTATAAAATAGATTTCTTAATTAAATAATAACTAAAAACACCATTTGTACTTTAAAAACTATTTACAATGTATCAAAAATGACTAGAAATTATATTCAGTATTATATACAAAAATAATGTACATGAACATAGTACTACTTATTTGTTACATAACCCCTTAAAACAGCCGCATAAGACCTAAGGGTAAGGTGTGCGATGGTGACAGTATCTTTGGGTGGCTCGGATAACATCGCTCGAGTGGTAATTTCAATCAACTTCCACTTTTCCCGTACACGGTCACGTTCGAGCTTGACAAAAACAAGCTCGGTTTGGGCTTGGTCAAGGGCGAAGCCCAAAGATTCCACCTCTTTTTCGAGCTCCGACAAATGGACTTCGTATGGGGAAATTCTACTGGATGAGGCCATCATTTCCTTTATCTGAGTAAAAATTGGGTTCGTTAAAGCCTTAAATTTATACTAATCATGTGATCAATGTTCAACAACTATATTAACAACGGTCAAAATTCATAACATGAAACCAACGAAGTTGACATCTCATAAAAACATTTTTATAAAGATACATTTAACTGGATTAAGAGGGATTTTCCGTTAATGAAACTTTGGGTTTTTACAGGATTTCCTATAGATATCAGGACTACAGACCCATGTATCAACTCTTAATGTGGTTTCATGTGTTTTGGTACACATACCAACGAATATTCTTGTCTATGTGTATTTTTATTGGTATGTGACTGAAATTTTGTACATATGTAGTGATGGATATCCATGGTTGCACTTTCCCAATTGAAATGGATTATGAATCCTAGATTTTACTTTGGTTTCACATTTACTTTACCTTCATTTTTTTGTGTTTGAGTTAGGCTGATCACATCTCTTTTGCATACCATTAAGTAGCACAGTAATAGGTTTCTTGTCGGTGTGGACTACTTAGATTATTTCTCACCCCTACACGTGCACCTCATGGTACCTGTAGGCCTTAGGCCATCTTTTTAGACTGATCATGATTTTCATGGTGGATAGGGATGAGTTTTAGTGTTGAATGATCAAGTAGATAATCTTCAGTGGTTCTACTGATCAGACACGTGCAGTTCAAAACTGTTTGGAGATAGGGTATGCGAGTTGGCTCAGAGTTAGTTACAGAGCCCTGAAAGTTTACATATTGATTATTTTGTACCTTTATCTATATGGTTGGCCTAGTGGGTGACCAGTGTTGTATTTTATTAAATATTGTTTTTGGGATTTTATAGTATTTTAAAACTAAATCTTGTTCTATTGTAGTTTTTTTTCTTCCGCACTCTGTTTACTTTCTACAGTTTATGATACTTAGATATTTCAGATATTATATTAATCTAACATAAGAGAATTGTATCCATAATATCACCTTCGAGTACCTCACTACTAGTCATATGAATCTGGGGTACGGGTTGGCACACTTGAGGCCTTATGGTGAACCGGCTCAGAGCACCTATTTAGTGGCTTCCATGTCGGGATGTTACATCGATGATGTACGATGTTGGAAACCAAGAGAGGAAAATTAGTGGGAAAGTATTATAGTTTAACCTATCATTAATGTGATTCATATTTTATTATATACTTGGTTTAATTATTTGGTGAGATATCCTTGGTGTGGTTGGGGTTTTGTATTGTATACCTGTTTTGGTGATGTTGGGTTCTACTACTTTCACACAGGTGCATTGGATTTATAATTTCACATGTGCATGAGAGAATATGGGTTTTACACTATGTATACTTGTATTCTAAGAATATGTATGTAAAATTGCTTCCAATATTGTAGGATGACATTTTGGACCACATTGGACATTTCTATTTTGAACCTTTGGAGCTATTTATTTGTCGCTGACTTCACTTCAATTATTTCAGGGATTACATGTGGGACTTCTTTTCTGTAATAGTTTTATTTATATAAGAATTGTGGAATGATTTTTGGATTCTTTATATATATATATATATCATGGAGTTTTTTTGTTTTTGATTCATTCTATATCCCGATCTTAGTTTATTATAGGGGTAAATGCCTACCATATTCTGAGATTTTTATACTCTTGGTGCTTATCCCCAACCTAGGGCCGGTGAGAGGAAATAATTTGGGGTTATTATCTCCTACTATTCATTACCATCATGTGAGGGGTACCTTTGGAGAGATGAGATCCTGATAGAGTGGTATCAAATTTTATATTTGATAGATAAGATGTAGTTCAAAGTTATGCACATTGAGGACTGTGTGGGTCAGTATGGAAGTGGTTCCAGTTGACCATGGTACATGATATCGGCCAGGGAGACTATTTAAGAAATAGGATGTTAGGGCCACTATGGTCTTATTCAAGAACTCTAATTGAACTGAATGACTTTGTATGGTGGAAATGCTTGTAGGTTAGAGACATGGGAGAGGTATGTGCATCATTATTACTTCTGTTATTATTTTAATTTTGTGATCTTGGGAAGATAAAAATAATTAAATAAATAATTAAATTTTATGTTTTTTTCTCAGACATTTCCCATTCTATTATTGCTAATAAATTGTTATTGTTTTATGAAATATTCCTATAACCAAAAAAGGAAAGATTAAAATTACTGTTAACCAGACCAGTAATTTTGTTTGAAACCCTTTTATGAATTAATGTGTTATTAAATTTATGGTTATAGATTAATTATTATTGAATTTTATTTTTATTCCTATGTTATAATTAGTACCATGCATTTAGTTTCCTAATTTATGAAATTTTTAGAGGAGCATGCTTAATGTATTTTATTGTTAAAAACTATTTTACTTTGAAAAGGGTTATGGAGCATGTTATATTGAGTAGATTTAACATTATCGTCATATAATAAATTATTTTGAAACCATTATTAGAAATATTATGCTTCCCATATGAGTTAATATTCCATTTTTTCCTTCCTTTTGTAATTTATCATGATATTTTGTTACAAACTTGTTTAAAACATGGTTTTTAACTTTTAAATTATAAAATACCAAAAAATTGTCATATTAATTATCAATAATTATTTTGATATTATATATCAATATATGAACATCTTTACCCTTATTTGGGATCTATATAGTATTTTTATTACCATATGTTATAAGCATGTGTTAGGGTAGACATTCTTTTGTCATTTATTTCAATCTTTTAGAAAATGATTAGAATGAATTGTGGAAACCTATTAGGACAAAACACTATTTAAATTATTAAATATTTTTTTTATAACTAATAATATTTTCAAAGTTTAAATAATTGTTCCTCACATGTTAAGTCATGAGTAGTTTGTTTTGGGAAGCCTGTATAATGTTTAACACATTTGTGTTCTAAATAAAGAAATTCAATTATATTATACTCGGGCATGTGACATGTTTAATATGATGATTTTCAATATTTAAGAAGATCATGTTATCCTTATTTAATAATATAAGAATATTTCCTTGGGAAATTAAATGATTAAATAATATTTAGATTGGACATTATAAAACCTGAAATAATGTAATACATTATGGGTATTTTTTAATTTCATCATCTGAAAACATGATTTATTTTGACGATTATAAAATAAATTTCTATATGTAATGAATTATTGGAATTCAATAAAAGTTCCTATAATGTGACAAATTTTAAATAAATACTATATGTGAATTTGTTTGTTAATGAGATGAACCTAGAATTTTCTATTTAAGAATATTATACATGGTGTCTGAGAAAACATGTGTTTTGTTTTTTAATTAACTTGAATGCATGTTAGAAATAGTTAAATACAAGGATTTTTTATTGACTATAAATGAATTGGGAATATTGAGTGTTCTTTTTTTCATCTTTATCATTTCATTGAAGTGTTTATTTTCCATGCTAAAAATAATAGTTTTTGGAAACCATTATTGTGTTGTGATTATTTTAGATTTTGAGACCCTGGATATGAAAGCTCAGCAGAGATCACCATGCATTAGAATAATATTCAACTATATATGAATACTGAATTTATTCCCTGACGAAAACATAAAATTATGTGAATGTTCCCATGCTAAATAATATGGTGAAATAATCTAAGCCACTAAATGGTTTAGGAAGATTGAATATGATGAAACTATTTGTAAATGTTCTTTTTGTGTTTTCTTGTGTGATGGTTGATTAAAATAGTCCGGGGAAACTTGACCTATACTCAATACATGTTATTATTTTCCACAATTAAAACCATTCGAGCAAGTCATCCCTGCTAAAAGTGTTTTCTATGCTGACATGGAAGAGGGAATTACGTGATTTGGGTTCTTCGGTATTTGTGTGTAATGATAATGATGAGCATTTTTTGGTGAATTATGGATTATGGGATGGAGAATTTGATTATGAAAATGGTTCCTTCTTCATGGATAGTAAGGGAGATAGGTGATGTGGTTGGGTGAAATTTTGGGTTAGATTTTTCATTGGATTGTATGTTTGGTTTTAGTTATGTTGTTGCATGATTATTCACATGTAATACCTCAACTTACATAAAATGGTTTATCAATTAATGTTGGTAACAAAATAAACTAGTCATTTTGAAACTCATGAAATGAATGAAGATGTTCTTTCCTCCCATGACAATTTTTTATATAAAGGAATTGATTAGAATGTTTGGAAAATACCTTGTTGGTTGTGGTTTTTTGATTGATCTTTTGTAGTTGAATCATGTTATGTACTCAAAAATATAAAGAGGGGGAAATTATTTCCTGCATCAATGTGCATTATATTATAGCATGTTTTAAAACAATGTGGGAGAGTTAGTGCCACCGAATGTAGATAACACCATGGCATAGTGGATGAGTTCATTTGATCTATATTATTTCCATAACTATATATATGATTATATTAGTGATTGTATTAGTTTATAAATTTTATGTGAAATGTTTCCTAGAGTGTTTTTCATGTAAATAAGTATTTTTTAGAAAACATTAAAATATCAGACAATGAGATATTTTTTTATTTTCAAAAAAACTATTTGTGGTTGTGTGGTAACCATTAAAAAACACAAAGGATACAAATAAAACCATTCCTTCTTCAATATTCAAAAACACATCATAACACCAATCATAATGAGCATTTATCTATGTAGACTCACATAATCCATAGAAAAGGCAACTTACATTATCATAATCATGAGTCACAATAATTATCGACATAAACCGAACATTTCCATTATCATTGCTGATCATCGCTACACCAGAACACTGAATATTTACATCCATCGGAGCCGAGATACTCTTCTACACTACCACCATAATGAAATGAAAAAAAATAAACCCGATGAAAAATCATTGAATTTACATTTACAACCTCTTAGACATCTTTTCTCCATCATTTCCACATAAGCCATAAATATAGTCCTACATGAACATCAACAAAATTAAACATTGGGACCAAAAAACTAAAATAATTCATTGGAACCAACATCCTCTATCCAACCAGACACCTAAGATAAGATATAACCTCCTAGAAAATTGTTGGCCACCCGAACAACACTTCCCAAAACTAAGAAGATCCACTGCCCTAGAGCGACCTGGGAAGGGGCGGTGGAAATTAGGGATAAGGCAGAATTGAGTGGCGTAAGACTCCATAGAATTAAATCCCTTCACTTTGAATAAAATGCATAAATCTATATCCAAATCAAAACATTCTGTAGCATCAACCATCTGAAAACTAGCTTAAAAAATGAACTAGAAACACAACTGAAACTAAAACCCATCGTCAGAATGAATAATCGAATAAGAATAAATGAAAGAGCCAAAACAGAGAGAGAATGAGTCCAACATATAGGAAGAATAAGTCTAATACTATATCCAACCCACCTCTAGCACCGTCCCAAGAGGACCTGAGAACCACATCGATCCTGGCTAAGGTGGGGTTGAGTCTGATGGGTAGGAAATTAAGGGTAGAGGAGGAGAAGAAGAGTACTAGACAACACCACCGATGCTAACCAAAGACATCTGAAGATCTATCATATTGATATAGAATAATTATTGGCCCAAAATGCAGCAATAATCATGAGAAAAAATAATGTGAAAAATGAAAAAATAAATGGACACTAGATGTAACATGAAACCCCCCCCCCCAAATGAAATGGGTAAAAATAATGTGAAAATAAAAATATCACCATGAATAAATGTAGGTACTCACAAACTCACTATTACATGGTAAAAAAACATGTAAAATATTTCTTGAATAATGGGGAAAATCGTATCACAATATATCACAAATGTGATGAACCAGTGATGAGATGCTTGGTAAAGTTTATACTAGAAATAGAGGGGAGGGTCTCAATTTATAGACTTCCTCTCCCCCTCAAGATGTTCCTTTATCTATGGTAGCCTAGTAGATGGGGTTTTCAACCAACCACATCAACCATTCCATCCCCGTTAATAATGAAATGGGGGGGGGGGGTGGCTACAATCCTAAAAAAAGAAGAAATTTTATTGACACATCACACAAACCCAAGTAGAGGTCCGATGTGGATGGTTTATTAGACAAGAGGGGTGTTGAGGGGCATATTTCATCCACACCAGCCATATTTCTAGTGAAGGAGAGGGAAGAGAGATGAGCATGAGAATGAAAATGAGGAAAGGAGCGCCATTATGATCAATGGAGAAACCCTAGAGGGAAGGGGGAATAAAGAGGCCACAAGAGCATCAGGATGTAGGTGAGATGGGGGACATCCTCTGTTATTACAAAATACATATTATAAACATTAAAATTTGGTTTTTTTGTTTCATAATACGTATTCTACCAACCTAATGTATTGTTTTATTTACATTTAATGTCATATGTCAAATTTTAGACTCTTTAAAAATGGTTTGAAATGACATGGTGTGTGTGATAAAAACTTTTCTAGTGAATATATATATATAGTTATTTATTTCCTAAAAAATTCTCAATTTGAAGTGTAATTTTAGATTAAAAAATTGTTTTAAATGTTTTATGATTTATATTAGGATGATGGGTAATGAGGGGGATGAGTTTTCAAGAAAACCATTAAATAAAAAGGTGTGGAATTGTGATATAAAACCACCTTTTGTATTATAAAATACAAGGGTGGAATACAAATAATGAATAATTATTTGATGTTGGTTTTTTTAGATAAAAAAGAAGAAAAAAGAGACTATAAATAATGGTTTGTTTTGAATGGAATTTACATTTTTAAAATTGCGAATGATAAATTGCGTTGAAAAAAGTGTTTTGTTCATTATTGGTAGTTATGTACTTCTTAAAGAGTTTCATATGACCATATATGTGGCATTATTCTTAATTGAGAGGTATATCCCCCAGGATATTATTTTTAACATAATTTTTTGATTTAAAAATACTTTCCCTTGTGGTTGTTGTGATCCAAAAAAGTATGAGAGGTATTCTATGGCTTGGTTGTTCAGACGACCATTATATTTTATTTCTTGTTTTTTTATTTCTCGATGAAGAAAAATTCCCCTACTTCATGTTCTATAGAGGGATGGTGGCATGTAGGAGATTAATCAGGATTATGAGATGCAGATATCAGCCCCGTACTATAACACCCCATGATTTCATAGTATGTTATTTCTTCAATGTAATTTAATAACATTCACTACACGCAACACTGAGTTCAAGCGCACCACGAATTTCCAAACTAGCCGTTCAAAAGAGGTTATGAATAGTATTAACTGAAATTTAAATTTTATATAATCCTTATAATTTTATAATCATTGATATGAGTTTCCTAGACATAATATAAGAACAAATTCATTTTTTCAGATAAAAGAAGTATTTTTTTAAATGAAAGTTTACCACCTTTTAATGGGAAAACCTTTTCAAATCCAATAATTGAAACTATTATATATTAAATTTGAAAAAATAAAATTTTATTTAGAATCGGGACATAAAAATGTAATTTTGAAATTTTTTTGGGGATTTTCTGATAACATTTATATTTGGGTAAATCTTGAAAAATACTAAATTTTAACTAAAAACAACTTTTTAATAAAAATAACTTATAGTGTTCAACTATAAATTTTAATTTTTTGGAAGTATAATTAAATTATATTTTTACCATTTAATTCAATGTTGTTCATTGGAAGTAATTTCACTTTGATATTGGACCAAAACAAGTGTCAATTTTTGGTAGTAATTATTTCTCAAAAATACGCTTTTTGGTTTTGACAATGGGAATTAATTTTAAATTAATAAATGGAATTTATATGTTTTTAATATTGTAAAATAGATATAATTTTTTTAATTTAGAATATCAAAATAATCTTAGGATGAGTTTTTTGTATGTTTTTTAAAATTTTCAATTTTTGATGAATATTGAAAAACACTATGTTATTGGTTAAAATTGGCTATTTATTTAAATAATTAGTTAAATAATTTTAATTTATTGTAGGTCAAAATAGATACATAATACATATATATGTGCAACGTAATTCATTTGAGTCATTTTATAATATGTTTAGATATATAAAATTTTATCGAACTATTTACCCTCTTTTACCCACCTCCTAAGAGCATTTAAAAATTTGAATAAAACATTATTTTACCACTTCTGTGAGTTGAATTTAAAAAATATGAGAGACATGGTTGATATCAGTTTGTAAAATGTGGTTCAATAAGATGAAAATAATTTTTCGTTAATAGTTCTTGTTTACTTTTATTTATCATGAGTAAAATAAAATAGGGTAATTAAGGGTAAAAATGATATTATTATTACCCTAACACATTTCCTAATCCTATTGTATAAGTATAATTTGACCAAAAACAACCTTAGGAATAAAATATGATCCTTTAGGTCCACTTGAATTAGAATATGACATTTATTGTTATTTAATTCAAAGAAGAGTTAAAAGTGTTAAATTCAATGTTTAATAACTAAAACATTTTTATTATATGGTTATACATAAGATAAATTCAACTATTAATATTAATTATAAAGATAAAAAGATTTCATAAATAATGGTATTTTATTTATAATTTTTGGACATTTAATAATTAAATTTATTTATGACACAATGATGATGCAGTAATTACCATATTAATGAATGATTAAAATAATTGTTATTTTAAATATTCAAATAAGTGTAATTTGAGACTTTTTATGAATTCCACTAATTTTTTAGGTTAATATGACATGATAGGGTTGGTTAGATGAATTTGTTTCGAAGTAATAAGGGTATTATGAATTTAGAAAAAACAAAATACTGAATAGTGTAAAAAATGACCTAAAATAGTTTAAACACATATTATATTATTAATTGATATTCTATTCATAAAAAGATAAGGTTCAGAAAAAATAATTATATAATGATATTTGTATCATTAATTAACCACTTGGGGTTCTCTTGGATGTTTATTTTAAGTTTATTAACCGTATAATATAAAAATACAAAAAGACATGGTAAATGTCAAACTATTTAACTAAGAGTTAAATCTATAAGATAAAGTTAATATAGTGACCCAAACCTCTATAAAACCAATTGGTTGAGAGGTTTTAGACCCATAAACACCTTATAATTTAATTAATTCATTTTTTAGCCATTATAAATTTATATGAATTTATTATAAAATAACATTTCTAGCTTTTCCTAAGGTGCCCCTCAGCCCTCTTATAAAAGGGCACTTCCCCTTCTCTTAAATTAACACCTCCAAAGCCATTTAGCTTGGCCAAACCCTGACCCAATATCCTCCCAACTATCCTAAATTAATTTTAGATTCCTTCCTTTAGTTAGTAATCTAACCTATGGAGCCATTTTTATCAAATCCAAAGGAAGAACCCGAAGAAGAGGTAATTATTGCATCACCTCTTTCAAGTTCTTTTCTTCTTCCACTTCCTCTTTCTTTGTTGTTTCCATTATAAAATAATAAATAAAGTATCTTATATATACTATTATGTTATTATAAATATGTTACAACCATATTCATTATATTATCCATCCTATGATTGACATGTCACCATAAGTGCCTACATACGGCTTACCGTCTCCACGTCCTGGTGTAGTTGTTATTCAATACATTATTATTTGGATGGGTATAATAATGATATATAATTTATGTAAATATTAGATATAACATGTTAATTATTATGAATATTTGATATAAAATTTATTTACATATGATTTTAAATCAAAATATTGATATTATCGTTCATGCGTACATACGGATTACCATCTCCATGACGGGATGAGATTCATTTCCATGTTCACCATTCAATGATGATTATAAAAATATATATTATTATTATGTATGGAATATATGTCATAATGATGATACTGTATATATATATAGATGTATGTATGTATGCATGCATTTACATACATATATCTTATTCACTTACTTCCATTCAATACGATATGAAAACAGAAACAACATTTATGCGTACGTACGACCTACTATCTCCATAAATGGTGCCTTCCATTTCATATATACATATATAATAATTATTTATATTCTAAAATATATGATATATAAATAAGGGTTTATATTCTAAAATCATTTAAATCATGATCTAAATGATACGATCAAGAATAACAAGTTAAAACACATATGATAAAGAAAGCGATTATTACCCAAAATGTTAATTTAACAGGGAAATAACTAATAAATGGGAAGTACAAAGTTATAAAAGAATCTTGTATGATATAATAAATATTAATATGGTTCTGGTATAATTTAATAACATACTATTGTTATTATACAGGAGGTTAAACGTACCCTCGACCAAAGGAAAGTGCATGTTAAGGGTTAATTCCTCAATCTCATTCTTATTCGAGATTGTTTATGTGTAAGTATATACTAGGAAATATTTATTATGCATGTACATGTTTTATATATGTTTTTTCAAAGGGATTATTTTAAGGTAAATTTTTATGAAAAAAATCATTTTAAGTGTTTTAAATATTTATTATTCTAAATCTTTCTCATTAATGTCCATGATTTCAAAATGGTTTTAAGGATTTATTTATATGGACATGAATGTATTTAAAATGTTAATTACTCTCAAAGTTTTCAAAGTGGTATTGGACACTTTGATTCAAAAATGTCTTCAAATTTATTCATTTCAAAATTGTGTGACTTTTAAATCTTTTTATGAGAAGGGGATATTTATATCAATGATTTTTACAAATCATTTTCATCTATATCAACATCCCTTGATAGATTTTAAACTTGTTTGAAGTTGATTTGTTATGATAAAAATCTTCCATATTGTATTAATGGACTTGTGATATGATCAATTGTGGATGTCTTATTTTTATACCATTTATGGTTTATGGATAAATTATTGTCATTTTGTATTATAGTTTTAATACGAATGTTTATGTTATGTTTCAACCTTTACATATGAGGAATGCAGTGGACATAGTAAGTGACGGGGGGAGCCCGCTATAGCTCCTCAATGCATCAGTAGGTCTCAAGAGAAAAACTAGTATATTGCGACAAGACCTTTAAAAAAAGTATTTTTAGTCTTGCCATAAGGCCTTTACTATGTGGTGATGATGTCCAGCATTAGGAATTCCCTCATTATGAAATTAGTTATTACATGTGATTATTCAGCTAATAAAATATCCATGTGCACGTTTATATGGTAATGTTTGTTTTATTTTATCCATATTATGTTCAATTTTATGTTTAAAAGTATATTGTTTTTATTACACATCTCACCTTAAATGTTTATATATTCCGCTAAATTATTTACCCTTACTGAGCATCTGAGCTCACTGCTTTCTTATGTTCTATTTTCCAAGGATCCCAAGAATTGTTTTATGTTTGAGATTGAGGGTTAAGCTAAGGGAACAATGGAGTTCTCAAAGGAATATTTTTTTTATATTTTGTAAATTGTAATGTAACATTCATGTATGTAATCTATTTTCCAAGACTACTAAACTAATCGGTCTTTTGAGACTAGATCTTTTCTGATCATGCCAATGTTATGTTATAATGCACCGACTCTGGGTAACTAGGGTCAGGTTGTTATAAGTACACTAAAATGTTTTTAGTTTACCCTTATATATTATCCTTATAATGGTTTTTTGGAGCATGGTGTTTTAGGAGATATGTCATTATCCCATTGATGTGATGTTTGTTGTATGATGTTCCATAATGTATTAACATGGGAAAAATGGAATAATTGATTCCTAATCATGACATATTTTACAATGATGTGATAAAACCTATTTTGGTGAGTTACTACTGCCTAGAGAGGATAGTACATTGACATTGAGGATGTAATTCCCTTATTCCTATATTATAGAAAGTACATTTTTTTTGTTTTTGAGGACATTAGGGTTAAAAAAATTTATTTATGGAAGTGTTTCTCGTGTAATGAGATCCTTAAGAGGTATTTCAGGGGATAGATTTTTGTACCCTTTCCCTCCTTCCTCCTAGGACGGTATTAAATTATAAAGGGCTATAATAGTGTGAGAGGTATCTAATGTAATGACCTGAGACTTTTGGCCCATTACTTTGAAAAATGTATGATAGAGGATTTCAGGGGATGTTTGGGTTATTTTTCAGATTTTTCTGACATTTCAAGTTGGAGGTAATTCTAGAAGAAGGTAATTCTGAAGGTAGGTAATTTTTTAAGTAGGAAATTTTTAGTGGTAGGTAATTTATATCATTGTGTACTTCTTAGTTGTTGGTAATTCTAGATTTAGGTGATTCTTGTGGTAGGTAATTCTGGTGGTAGTTAATTTATAGTAATGGTTAATTTCTAGTAGTAGGTAATTTTAGGAGGTAGGTAATTTATGGAAATATGTAATTCTATCATTAGGTAATTATAGTGGTAAGTAATTATGAAGTTAGATAATTCTAATTGTAGGTAATTTCTTGTGATATGTAATTTATGGTCTTAGTTAACATTTGGAAGTAGGTAATTTTGTTGGTAGATAATTATAGTGGTATGTAATTCAAGTGGTATGTATCTATGGAGGTAGTTAATTTATGGTGGTAGATAGTTTCTAGAGGTAGGTAATTTCTAGTTGTAGTAAATTTAGATAGTTTCCCATTATTTACAAATTTCCAGATTTTCCATTTTTAAGTTTTTAACAGAAAATGGGTATATTGATTCAATTAATGGGTTTTAAAGATGTTTCAAAGCTAATGATTAATATATTAAGTTTCTAAAATGTCCATATAGAATTTAAATTTATAAACCATATATATTTAATATGATTTTCTATTAATGACCAATCAAATCCATTTCAAATCCCCATAGTTTTAGAACTGAACATTCAAAATCATAGATTCTTCAATCATTCCCATAATTATTCATTCTTTTGGGATGGAATATTTTAGATACTTTTTCCCTTGGAGTCATAGAACATTGTTACTATGGTTGGTTCATATTTCCCCTAATAATTTCCATCCTGTATGCGCTCCCCCTATTTTGGTATAGAGAAGTTGGGAAAATATTGTTTTTATATGTAGTTTTTTACCTCATTTCTCCTTATGTGTATCATGGAATATGGGTTTATTATTTTTATCTTTTTTGAATATTGTTGAATCTAGATTAAAAATGATAATGCATCATTTTAAATTAAAATTAAATGGTTTAGGGGATAGTAATGTATTATCTTATGGGATTACTGATTTAATTTGACATGTTTTGATATTGTGATTGTTAGGGTGTAATTAATTTATTAAAATAATGTATGTTGGTGGATTCATTATTATTTAGTGAATTTTATTTTGAAAACCCTATTTTTGTTATTTTTTAAATCATCATAAATTTCTTGATTACCTTATATATTTAGTTAATGGAATTGGTACCACAAGATCTAATGGATTTTTTTATAAATTGATTAAATAAAGAAGTTTAATTGATGAAGTTCCCCCTTGATAAATATAAAAAAATTTGTGTTGTCATATGTGATGTGAGGTGTGTAATATTTATGGTTTTTTTGTGTGGGACTCAAGTGATGTGTAATGTCTATATTGTGAGATGAGTGCGAGTAGTGGTTGATATTTGGTGGTGCAACGGGGATGCGACGGTGGCTCTTGGGTGGATGTGCAGTAGAAATATAAATATGGATGTGGCAATAAAACAAAATATTCATGGTTAAACGAGTGAATTAAATATGGGAGGCATGGTTTAAATGTATAATTATTAAATAAAAACTAATTGAATATAAATATGAAACATAATTTCTTCATAAATTTTATGGGATGATAAATAATGTTCAATACCTAAATTAAAGGTGATGTTAAAGTGGAATTTATTGATAAATAGAGCCTCTAGAAAATGTATAAAAGACTAAAATATGTATTATGGATTTTTGTTTGTGTGTAATTTTATACATTTAGAGGTGCTAGGAATTGTGTGGATTCTGTGAGATGGTAAGATCTAGTTGTAAACCAATAGGATTTTCTTATGTAATGTATATTTATATGTATATACACCTTATTTCTTTCTTATTTCTATATTCACCCACTCTCTTCGATCACCATCTACCAACACCAACATAGTCACATAGGCATGTTATTTTCTAAACATTCTAGTGGTAGGATGGCTGGTTGGCTACCAGCTCTTCCATAATCCCTCTTTTAGGGGATGGTAAGAAAAATCATAGGTTGTGATTGACATAAGTCAAAAAGTTCCACTGACAAGATCTGATGTGATGAGATGTGATGGTCGACGTGTGTTCAGGAGGGATGTGAAGTGTTTTAAAGACATGTGTGTGTGCAGGAATGATGTGATGTGATGTGATGTGTTGTTTTTCAGAAGATGTGGGAGTGACAGGATGTTTGAAATTGGGGTGTGAGAATGAGAAATTAGTGTTAAAGTGATTTGAGGTACCCTATCATTGATGTGATTCATGTTATTTTATATACATGTTTTCATTGTTGGGGGAGTAAGCCTTGATGTGGTTGGGGTTTGGTTAATATACAATCTTATGTGTTATTTGGTTATTCAACTTTTACATAACTACATTGGTTTTCTATTTTCACATGTTAATGAGAGATATTAGTTTTTCAACAAGGTATACACATATTATAACCATATTTATATAAAACAACTTTCAAGATTCTAGGAGGAATTTTTGGACCACGCTGGACATTTCTAGTTTGGGCATTTTGAGTTTTCATTGTGTCGGTGAATTTTTATTCTTTTCATATTTACATTGGTTGATTTTTATCTGTATCAATTTCATCAAAAATTAAATTGTGGGATGGTTTTTTCTTTCTTATATATATCTAATGGATTTGATTTAGTTTTATTCATTCAATCTCCCGATCTTATTTTCTTAAGAGGTCAATGCCTCCCATATTGTGATATTTTATACCCTTGGTGATAGTCACCCACTCAGGGACTAATGGATGTGGGAATCAGAGTTATTATCTCCATTTCTTCATTTCTAGCTTTAGAGGGGTACCTTTGGATAGAGGGGGTCATGACACATAAAGGATAAATTACCTAGTAAAAAAACTAGTTATAATGGAGAAAATAAAAATGGTACAAGTGAGTAAAACTTGAATGGTAAGGAATTACATGTTTATATCATGTTTTTTAGTGGAGGTGATTCTTGGATATATAATAAATAAATTATATTATTTATAAAATTTTTAGCAACATGATGTGAGTTTTACCTTCCATTATTGAATAAATTTTGGTATTTAAAAAATTCCCCTCATCAATTATAAATGGTAACTCAATCCCCAAGCTTATTCACACAACTAAATAAATTTTTTCAAACAACCAATACCAAAAAAATCTCCTAAATTACCTCCTCTCATTATATAATACATATTTTTCAATGATATTGAACTATGTAGGCTTTTTTTGAAATCTTATGCAGGTTAACTAAATAAGAGCAAACATTCTTCATTGAGAGTTTTTATTTAATTTATTTTTGCACATCCATCAATTCATATTAAAACATGATGATATAATTAACTCATTATAATCCATATAATTATATTTTTATGTTAATTTAATTAAATAAAACCATATATATTTCTATAAAATGGGTTATAAATTCATCATTTGTGTGTACAACGGACCAATGCCTCACGAACAGATTCCATTACCACCTCAACCAACTAGTTATAATGATATATTAAACGTTTTTATATGAAATTTATGATATTATTATACTTATTTATTTATTATATCACACATTCCATCATACATTACATTTATTTGGAATAAGATAATGCCACTCAGGTGTACTATGGGCTGGCATCTTGCGATGTGATGTGGTTTTCACACACATTACATGGAAGATAATAAAGATCGGTTTAACAAAAATATGTCATATATATTATATAATTTTTTTTATAATGGTAAAATTTAATTTACATTTCTTTCTTTCATTCAATCCATCAATAAAATGGAAACAACATTCATGCATCTGATTGACCCACCATCCATATAAAAGGTGTATTTAATTTTATATCTCTAAATTTTGTAGACTAATATAAATACATATATAATGAATATATATGATATTTATATAATTTTAATATTTATGGAGACAATAAAACCCTGATCAATGTAGGTGACCCAAAAAACTAAAAACATAAACGAAAGACAAATCCATGATTACCCAAAGGGAGACATTAACATGGAATTGTTAATAAATTGGTAATAAATTACCTAAGTAAATCATATATGGTATGATATATATAATTATGGTTCATTAAAAAATTTATAATAATATTATATATATTATACATTATGTTAGAGTGTGTACGATGAAATTTGAGACTTATGGTAAGTGATTTCTAGTCACTATTTTATTTCCGGATGATAAATGGAAATTAACCACTCTTAGGTTTTGTGTGCTGTATATGTTGCCCCTTTGACATCTTATATCAGGAATCCAGAATTTTTAATTATATTTTTATTATTATTTTGTTTTATTATTTCTTTCAATTATTATTCAAACTATCACTAAATCAGTAAGGGTTGTTTATTGTAATTTATCTTCATTGAGACAAAATTTACGTTAAACTACTATGTTCTCATATGGGGTGTATATACATCCCATTTGGAGTTTAATTTCATTAATTTATTTATCGTCATGATAATTATGTTTAATTTTATTTTATTATTTCATGGGGATTATGAATAAATGTTACTAATGTGTTTAAATTTTTTTGTCATAATCTCATCAGTTATTGGGATTGTTTATGATTATGCTTCCAATGAATAAATATTAGGACCCGAATCTCACGAAATATGTGAAATTTATTATCCATTTGTTTTTTAGGAGTATACTTGTATTACCTTATTTTTATATTCTCTATATAACCAATATTTTAATGGAATGTTTTTATGATAATCAACTTTATATTTCTATTCAATCGAAACCCTATTTATTTTCTAAAACCAACTATTATAAAAATAGGATCAATTTTTTTTTTCAAATTTTTATGAAGTAATTTTTTCAAGGAATTTTAACCATTGTTTGACTTGATAAAATATTTTTGGAACTTAATTTTAATTTGGTTTTAAATACAATACCTCATCGAATTTTACTACAAATGGGAATGGAAAAATTGTTTTTATCTTTCATGACACAAACAGTATTTCCCCTCTCATGGCCGCTATCTGATTTCATGAATCCCTTACATGTATTCAGTATTTCATACAATGAAAATTGTTTCTTAATATTTGGTAATTTTTTAGATATTAAATAAATTATGTAGAAATGAAATGCATTTTGTAAATGTTATATTTTTTTGAAAGTGTTTATCAAATTGGAAAGGATATTATCCTCATGAAATGTTTAAAAATATTTTTGAAGAACGCTTTTTAAATTTTCATGTTTATATTTAGTGAAAGGTATTTTTGTAAAAAAATAATTGTTATAAAAGGATATTTCCAAAGAAAATTATGTATATCAGGAAAGTTTCCATGTGATTTATCCTTCAAAATAATTTTCCACCTCAGATGAAATTCATTGATGGAAAATATAATTTACTCAGGATATGAACTAATGGTGCCATTCATATTTATTCTCAGAAAGGGGGATGATGGTAATATTATTATGAAACATGCTTCCCTTCCACTAGTTACAATATGATAAATTTTTTATGAAATATTTTTATCATCCATTGTTTATAAAATTATAAAATTAGTTTGAAAAGATTCACTTTTCCATGATTTATTCTGTGTTGAAATTTTTTATGAAACACGTTTCTTTTTATAAGATAATATATGATGAAGCTTTCATGTTCTAACGGAACACATATGTATGATTTTAATTATATGATTCGTGTGAGCTATATCTCCATACAATGCATTTGGTAATGATAAATTTCAAAAGAGATCATTGGGAACACTGCTGGTTATCGCAGGCCTATAAATCAGAGTACATATGTGGTTAGAAAAATCCCAAAATTTGTGTATTCTTGTAGTTATCCCAATATCAAAGTAGGTACACTTTTTTTACACCAATACTAACAGGTTATGATTTTCTTGTTTAGTAGACATGACATAAGTTTTTCTATTATTATTTGTAAACCACATATCTATGTATTATGACAATACTTTTCTCGCATTGACATGTTCTTTTATTTACTTATTATTCACGTCTTATAAACATCTAACCCTTATTCTATGACTCAATATTATGAAATATGATATTATTGGTATGGTTTTCACATGTTATGAATATTCTCTCATATTTATATGTTCATGTTATTCTAACAGATCACCCTTTTTACCCATAATGAGATTTTAATATCAACCATTTTTTGGTTCCATCTCCCCTGGTTATGATGATGGGTTTTATATAGGGTATTTCTATGAAGACTACTAAATCGGATGATCTTCGTCAGAGATATTGATGATATTTCACATAATTAGATGATTTTTCACCTAGTCTCCGAATTCACTAAAATATTTTGGTCCTTAGGTTTATGTTTTTATAATGTATTTAATATTTGTGTAAAAATATTTAATATCTACATAATATATGCTTGGGTCATTATTTGGATTTTTATTTTAAATGAAAAGTATTTTTTCTATACTAGATTATCATTTTGAAAATTATCCCCCTTCTACTAAACATCATCATTAACATTAATAATTTATATGATTACACAATTATTATATCGAATGGAATTTTAAAACACCAATTAAACACATACTATAAAAAACCATAATATAAGTTCATATATATATATACCTTTAAATATGTGTGTGTGGGTGAGTGTATAAATGATAAATTGTAGATCATTCTATAGTAATAATAAGTAAATTAATTTATAACCAACCAATAGATGAATTTTCATATTAGCACATCGTATAAATCAAAAATTGATTATCTTAAACCATAATACCTTAGTAAGAAATAATTAATTTTTTTAGAAACAACATCCTACTAAACATGGATACATTATTTGATATGTTAATTTCATTCATTATATATATCAGTTAAAACCCTATTATATTATTGTTTTATGTTATTTGTTTCATGGTATACTTCATCACAATCCATTATTAACTATAATCTAATATTCAAAAGTATATTCATGTCCATAAATTAATACATTATATGAATATAAAATTAATTTATATTTTCAGAATAGGGGATATGTACAGTATATATAACCATTTTATCATTATTTCATGGTTTCTATATTTTAATATTTTTGATTCAATATTATCGATTCACTAGGGCGAGTGGAATATCTATTACATCACATTTTATGTGTAAGACATACTATTTTATCATCCTATATAGGTTCTCTAGGAACAATACAATTTATCTCTAGGTATCAGGAGCACATAAATATATGAAAGATGACCTCCACTAGATGTGATGAGATAATCTATTTAGAGTAGGGACTATGAAAATGATTTAGTTGACTATCATTAAAAGAAAAATTTGATTAATAAATAATAAATAATTTCTTTTAAAAAATGATATAGTGGTGAAACCATATGTGTACAACACACCATAACCAAATTCAATGCATGTCAGACATATATTTGTATTCAAAGAATATCTTTTATTTGGTAGACCATTTCATTCAATGTATTGAAAAAAATAATGAATAATGGTACATAAATATAAAATGGCCTTACACTGTCATGGAATTTCTTTAATCCTTGAAAACCTCAACCATCTCATTCACCTAATAGATGATCCCTTCCTTAGTAATTATCCAAATAAACAATGTATTCATGTTCATGTGGGTTCCAATGTAGGGTGTTTTCAATAAAACTAACATGAAACCATTAGAAAATTTGTATAATAAGTGCATAAAATATATTAGAGTATATATACATATGAAAATAAATAATACATAATCATGTATTCTTGATGCATCATCATGTGAAAAATTGGCCACCACAAACCTCAACTATACAAAATTTGGAAACTAGCTTGTAGAAAGTGTCATCTCATGAACCATGATTGTCAAAGAAGATGAATATTACCTTCTAAATCGTGGCACAATCAAACATAGAGTCCCAAATATTATCCATAAATACACCCTACCACTTTAAAGATTCCACACATTGTAATAATGTTGTAAAAAACACTCACTAATTGTGTTTAAATCCTCAAAATATTTTTCCAACACACAACATGTTAAAATCCTCTCACTAAGGATGTAAAAACACAGTCATCCTAGGGTCCTCCATCTTTTCACTCAATTTTTTGTCACAACATCTCTATAGGTTTTCAACCTCTATGTTAAGATGGGGACACAGCATAATCTATATAAATAAAAAATATAGCACCAAATATTTTTTCCTTGAAAAAATTCTTTAAATTATGGTAAATTGATAGACCAACATAACAACCCGAACACAATATTACGATAATGTTATCAAAATATATAATACCAACACCACCATATTTGGTCTGTCAAACTATCCATTCTCACTTACCAAGAACCTTCATATTTATTGGGATTATTCACCCAAAAAAATATATTAAAACATAACCTCGTATATGTATTAACTATGTCTGAATAACTTATATTTGGCCTCATATAACACACCAAAAACCCCATGATAAAACATGATTATTGGAATGGTTTCATTAAATCCAATTTATTCCAAACATAATATCCTCACAAATGGTCAATATCATCATTTGATTCTCACCCTAAAAATTTCATAACCAATGAGAAATAAGGACATAAAAATAGAATAAATAGAATTAATGACATCTCATAAATAGGTATATAAAATTGAAACCTGGTATTGATTTACTTATAGATGTTAAATGGAGCTTACAAACAAATTCATTCGCATCAGTTCAATTTTAATCAACCAAATAAATAATTTAATATAAAAATCCTTATAATCGTGGTGTAAGTGAAGGAAGATAATAAACCATAGTCAAATACAACACAGAGGGGAGTGATGTGAGTAGTCTTACCAAATAGAATCCAATGTAACAAGTCAAATGGAAAATATTGTTAATGAAAATTTGAAGTATCCTATAAACCCATGAGGGAAAAAATCGAGTTCATATAGAAATGTAATTTTTGTAGTAATAGGGATAGATTACAAATTATATATATATGAAATATTCTATAAATACCATAAAAACAGAAACATAGTAAAAAAGGTACTAATTCATTCCCTGTACAATGTAATATATCCAAGCAGATCACATGTTCCCCCCCCACCCTATTAGTGTGGTATAAAATCTAATTGGGTTCTTCCAATGACTACATGTATCTGGTGGACTTGTAATAGGAACCATATACCACTAAAATACATTATTTGTTAGGGTATAATTTGGAATCCTTTCTTAAATACCATAAAAGCCTCTATGTTCCCTGATTATATTGAAAATTAGTGAATAAAAGAAAAATCAATGCAATGAAGTTTCATTTAAATCATAAATGAAATTTAAAGGTGATTTCAATGTCCATGTATATGGGATTCGAATAATCAAAAAGGGTTCCATGGAATCATAAATAACTATATTTAACCTCATGGATCATTTGACTGACATTCACTAAAAGGTGTTCTTATTGCTATATATATTCAACTAAAATACCTAAAAGTATGTAATTATTTTACATCAATTAATCTTTTAACATTGTTCAGTGATACACAGTAGATTATTTTGAAGTAATTAATATTCTTATAAATCAACATCATCATTATGAATTACATTTATGAGGTCCAGATAATACTTATAGATAATTGACACATAATGTTTTTTGATATACCATGATTCCATCAATGAATAGAGAGTCATAATGTCATAGCACTAATCTATTCAAAAATGTATTCTTGAATCTCTGATTGACTAACAATAATCCAATTCTTTATCTACTGTTGATTCAACATCAATGTTTATAAAAAATAATAACACATTCTCATTGAATATAGAATCATTTAGCTATGAAAATGATCAATTTATCTATAATACATACTATTAGTCTTAACAAAATACTTCTCGAGAAGATGAACCCATTCATTGGTCTCTTATTTCAAGAATGAATTAATCGCAACTGGATTGGATACCTCTAACATACCTATTAATTTTCATCCCCATATCCCTTGAATTAAACACACATGCACATTTAATATCCTTAATTATTTATGTTGTATTATTATATTTCCAATTATTCTTAATGTTATATATTGATCACATCTTGACTATTGTATCCATGGACATCTATTGGACATTCCAAAATCTAAACATAAAATATGAATCAATATCAAATATTTTTCACATATATATTTAAATAAATAAAAGTATATCAATAAAATAAATATTTCATAGTTGAACCAATAACTAATTATCCGTGTTGGGGAATTAATATGTACCCTTCATTAGTAAGTCCACTAAAATCCACATTACATAAAGACACATTGGAGTCCTCATAAATACTATAATGGATTACGTAAAAATATTATCCCACATTAAAACTAGAATAAGAAATGGTTGATGTATCTAAAACAACCAAATGTTCATTGTATTTATCATTTAAACATTGATATAATTTGAAAAGACTCATGATTTATATCTCCACATAGGGCCTCCATTAATGGACCGTATTATAAGGATAAGTTCTATTTATCCCCTTTTATTTAACCCAACTTGATTCATTATATTCAATCATGAATTGATCCCTTATAATATCAGAGAACCCCACTGAAACATCTAAATACATTATGATTATCTCATATGGCGACAATAAAGTGTTTATTCATCATTCCTGAGTAATTCCTATATATAATTTAAATATAAATTAGTACTATATCTTGTCAATATTAATATATCCAAAGTAGAGGTGATAATAAAATGGGTAGTAGAAAGTATCTACCATTCCATTTTCATGAAAATATAATGAAAAATGTGCCGTAAAAATATATTATCTTCCTTACAATACATTTTATATAATTTTTCATGAATCCTCAAATAATGAAAAATTGATTACATGATCTTTTTAAATGGGTTATATTCCCCTAGGAAGTCAACCACATGCTGTTACATGTCCTAATTTCTTTATAAATGGTTATTATTTGGTTAAGATAACATTTATTCTCGGATAATGTTAATAATGTAAATGAAAAATAAATCATAAAAGAGATAATGAGAAAGCTCCATCAATATATTAACAAAAATACGTATATTTTTTCAAATAAAATTGCACATGTTATTCACCATGATCTAATTCAGCTTCAAGTAATCCAAAAACAACTAGATCATACCATAGGCCTTCATGGAGGAAAAAATGGAGAACATAATGGTTATGTTTTTAGGTATATATATCCCTTCACAATAAGATCCTTGAGCTACAACTTCATCTCTCTTATCTTAGTTATGTCACATATAACTATAATTAATCAATACAGACCCTATAACCATTAAAAAATTAAGTAGAAACTCTATAACCTTATAATGGTAAACTAAAGGAAATAACCTGGGAAAGTAAATAAATATATAAATTTACTTTTTAAAATGTTTTAAAATAATAATTCAATAAACAAATCAATCCATATCCACCACTTGCACAATAATAATCCCAAACTGATTGAGTTCGTGTCCCACTTTTCCTACTTCTAAAAAATCAAAACATGATAATATAATACTTTTTTTAAACATTATTTTAAATACCCACACATTTGGTAGTAATAAATATTACCCCATAAGAAAATTATTAATTATATGTGAAATACTATGTTAAAGCACATAGTAGAAAAAATATTATTATCCCCAAAACTATCAAATACACAATGAAATATGGAACTGACTATGTATATTTTTATATAGTTCAATTTTATTCCCATATGCATGTAAGGTGCATTAGTGCTAAGATAAAACACTATATACAATGAAAAAAATAGTTACCATAAGATACTATTAAAAGTATATGATATGATCCATTAAAAAAAGTACTTAAAAATAATTGAAATAGTGAAAACCATAACTCCCATGGTAGAAGGATAGTATACTCTATGAAATAAATAATTTTAAAATAAATAAAAAATTTGTAAATTAAAAATACAAACATAAAAATAGATCCCAAAGTCACCTAGGAATCTGACTGATGGGTAATGGTTGACTACTTATATAACTAAAACCCTCAGTTAGCTATATAAACTGACCAGATGAGACGAAGCCATATATTTTTCTTGTTATCCCACAAACCTGGCTCATATTTTCTAAATATAAATTGAAATTCATTTCAGCCCAAGTTATAAAATCCTAATCCAAAATCACTATATTTTGAAAATAATTACACATAATTGGAGATCTAATGCTTGAATAATTCATGAATAATAAATATTATTATTTCAATAACACCAAAATCATTTATTAAAACTCCTCCAATGTGAGTTTCGAGCTAACAATTGACATTCCAAGATCATTAGTATTATGAAACATCTAATCAGATATCTTCTTAGATTATTGGAAGTGGATCCTATAGATCTACTAGAAAGTACACTTTCATAAGAAAAATGATAGGATGAGGGCCTTTAAGACTATCTTTTATTACAAAATTATCATTTGTAAAATAATTTTTAAACAAATTAAAATTATTTTTTGGTTTAAAATTATCACATAAAACATAACATCCTATTATAAATTGATATCCAATATCCATGTAAGCTAGGTCACATTAAATTCCATTAAAGGCTAAAATTCAATCATATAGATAAAATTGTTAAATTTTCATATCAATTAAAATTTCATTTATAATGTTCATCAAATTAATTTTCTTTAGTTAATATTCATCAGCATTAAAAAAAATCTTATACATGTGGTCCCAAATGGCCTCCTACAGAATTCATCATTTCACATTTCTTATAGCATTACAACCAACATCTTATGAGGGGTTACTAAGGATTTTAGGATTCCATATTAATATTATAGACATCATGAGTCCCTATGAACTAAAAAATACACTTTATTTATTCAATCCATGTACCTATATTGTAAAAAAATATACTACCCTATAATTTATATATATTATATATCATGATTATTTAGAAAAATCCCCCATAATACATCTACTATTATATAAACTATGACCCCCATGGATGTAGTAACAAAATTTTGGTGGTTTGTTATGACCTATTAAATCCGAATATGAGATATTACATTACCAAAATCATGGATCAATAGACCTCAACAGATATGACTCATAAAAAATCACATTATAAATTAAAAATTACAATGTTTATGTTTAATTACTAATTTCATAGTGCTATAATTATGGAATGTAAAATTAATTTTTCTACTTCATTACCTAATGAAATGAGAAAGAAATGCAATGGTTGTGCTCAAATATTTGGTATGTGATAGAATACCATGGAATCTAACATGAAATTAGCACTATAATGGGAAATGCAAAATCCATATTGATGTGTATATAAGCATATAATAATTGAAGGGTGGTAGCACAATTGATTAAGAATATAAAAACATAAAAATTTTGATGATGACAATTCATATTTCCAAATCTTAAAAAAATTGTCGATTCCTTATGAAATGGAATCATACATAGAGGTAAGGAATATCCAATTTCCATTTCATAGTAAACCCACGATACCTACCAATGAAATGAAGAGATATAAAATTTCATTCCCCACCTATAATATAAATATACAATATGTTATATAATATATTGATTGATAGTATCTATGAAATGGAATAATATCAAAGGATGGTCAACATATAAATAGATGACATAATTTCTTAAATAGAACATCATAAAAAATTTTCTATACAAAAATATTTGTTACACAGAATATCAATATATTTTCATAGTAAATGAATTAGTAATTATGTCTATGTGAAAAATGTTTACTCATACAAGAAATAATTATGGATTCAATGTGCTTAAAAAATCCTTATGAAGTTAAGAATATTGATTTATAGTAATATGTTAATTTTAAAAATAATTAGGACTATTAATGAGTTTATGATGTGGATATATTGTATTTGAAATATTTTTTGTTTAAATATATTATTGATAAATTTATAAATCAATATAATCATATCATTTAGTATTTTTGTTAAATAAAATATGAATTTTCAGAAGCATATCCACCATGGGTTTCTAGAAAAGTATCTTTTCTTATGGTAAATAACTGTACATAGAGTTAAGGTTAAGTTTATACTCATGTATTTATTTTAATAGTGATTACCACTCTAATTAGATGCATCAAATCCATTTTTAGTTTTTTGTATCTTGTTGGAGATTAAATTTCAAGGAAACCACACATTCTGAGAAATAAATAAATTTACTGAATTTTCATTGCTATGGAAATATTTTAGCATTATAAGGGATTATAGTTTTTGTGTAGTGATTGTGAATTGTGATCTATCACTGATAATATAAAATTTAATTTCTAGATATATGGAATAAAAATAATTTAAATTTAAATGAATTTTTTTTAAATAATAACATATTTAAAGAAGTAGAACATGTTAAGGTATCATACCTCGAAAAGTAGGTTATCATTGAATAAGGAGATAACCTTAAAACCGAAGAATTTTTTTAAAGGGATTCATGATAGATAAATTTTCGGTCTATTCATATTAAAAAGATTTTGAGTGATGGGTAATGGTATAATTGGTTTATATTTTGAAAAAATAGGGAGGATTGTTTGTTAATATATAAACATAATCTCTTGAAATATACGTAGTGTAAAATGAAAAACAATTGTCTTTCCCATAGGTTTGAATCATCAGTTATGGAATTTATAAAATATTTTTTTCACATATTTACATTCTAGAACCAAAATAAATTATTGTATATTACTTTTTCCATGATAATATAATACCCCCCTAAAATACTAATTTTAATATGGTAATTTAAATATTAGACATTGGACTATGATTTATAGTTTTATAAAAACATTTATATTTTATGATGTAAATTATTTTATTAAAATAATTTGTTGTTTAAATGTATTAACATAAAATAATTATAAAAATTATATATATAATAATTATTTCATAATAAATATCAAGTACAATTATTTTATATTATTATTTACTATAAATATTGACTCGCTCAGAAAATTATTAAAAATTAACCATTGCATTATTATGATTTTTTTAGCATCAAATTTTATTTCCTTATTATGAAAATTGTTTTTTATATAATAATTTTAATTATTAAATTTATTTATTTTTGTTTACCAAAATCAAGTTTATGGTCTAATAAATTAAAAAATAATTCATTTATTAACCATTTGTTCTACGTCACGTCTGTGTAGTTTTATTACTATTCATTAACTAAAAAAAATATATTTAATTATAAATTATATTGTTAAAAAATTATCCATTTTACTAGATACATGCAAGAATATTTTAAACATTACAATTAAGATGTGAATATTTCAAAAAGTATGATTCCAACAGTTGGATTCAAATATTCAGATTAAAATAGTCATATTTTCCCTTATAGATAAACAACATTCTAGAATATTACGTGAATTAAAAACATTGCCTTATCTACAATTACTATTCCTATTATTATCATTTTCATTATAATATAAATATTTCTTATATACTTATCGAAGGGTTTTTAGTATAATATTCAATAATACAAGGTTATGTTGATGCCCTATAACTTTATTGGTTTTATGAAAATAGATTTAACTATTATTATAATGTTATTTTTATAGTAATTCTATAAAATTGTTAAATTTTAATCAAAATAATAATTAATTATTATAATTTCACATGTATCACATTCTCAACTTCTTATAAAAATTACATACGTGATATAATATATCAATATAAAAAAATATTTTTAAGAAATTACCATTGTATTATATGTATCCTATGATGGATCTTCCAAAATATCATTCATCTTATAATCCTTCACTAGTAATGTTGTTCAAATCCATACATTATATCTTGTATAAATAATCTTAGTAGAATGTGAATTATATTAAATATCATATTAGAAATAAATTTGATATACCTTCCAAATTTGGATTGGTTCTGGCGCATACTTCCTTAGATAGTATATTTAGAAAAAATCTGGTAGGGGGTATAGTTTGTTTGGGAAGAAAAATGAATATTATATATTTCATACCGTCACTAATATTTCAAACATCACAGTATAAAATTGTCTTAGATTCCCTTTATTTCAAAATCTCATGACACCATTCTATAGAGACATATCCAAGATGATATGGTGACCAATAATGAATTTAAAATCTACTATTTAGTTATCAGCACAATATTTTAGTCAACTATTGGATTCTATCATGGGCTCTAGGATTTCTCTAACCTTCAATAATTTCTCTTTCACATGTTTTGTATTCAATAAATTTCATTTTCTATATTCGTACCAACATGTTTGGGTTTAACATGTTTTTCCATTTGAGGATTCAGATGGTCTAATTTTATGTTTATCATTGTAATTATTATTTTTTCAATACTTATAAAATGAAAATACTAATCCTAACTTATATGGAAGTCATTATATCATTAAATTACAATATCATCCAATGTCATTAAATTTTGCTCAAATTTTTAACTATTTGAGGGTGATATGGTATGAAATGAATAACATATGTATTTAAATCCACTGGTATAATATTATAAATTTTCTTCAAATACATGGGTTTTGGTTATAGAATATAGATTGGGGTTTACCATGATGTCTGAAATATCATTAATATAAATCCTAGAATGATAGTCGATAGGTAAACCACCATAAACAAAATGGATGTTAGTTGATTTAATATGATGATATAGAATAACTCACAT
Source organism: Viscum album (assembly GCA_963277665.1). NCBI lineage: Eukaryota > Viridiplantae > Streptophyta > Magnoliopsida > Santalales > Viscaceae > Viscum > Viscum album. Next base: position 71,121,729 of record OY728128.1, read on the forward strand.
TCCATTATGGGTCCTGGGTTTCTTTGGAAGACCATTGATAGAATGAATAAAAATATTATCCCACATCCACTCTAGTATATGTAAATGGTAAATCACACCATTGGAATGTATTATTCCCTCCTACGTATACTACTATACAAAAATTATTTTAGCACTATCTTTAATAGTGATCATCATATTTTCCCACTGAAAAAGTATTCTAAAAAATACATATACATAATTATATTGAAAGGATGTATCCTGATAATTGATTAATGTGACTTATTCAACAAGTCGTTCATTTTCTCTAATATTTATAGAAGATATGATCCCTCCCAAAGAAATAAAACTCCATCATCTCCAATATTAATATTTTTGATTTTAACATTCACCATGTCTACCATATTATTTTACAAGTCCTTATAATTGTGATGTTATTTATAAATAATTTATAATAAAAAAATTGTAATTAAGTTGAATAAGATTGATGATTTTCATTCCAATATAGCACTCATGTACATCCTCACTAAACATTTATTAATTGGATCATTCTCCACCCACATCATGGATATTATACAATTTTGTTTTCAATAAAATTTACCCACTCCCTTGTTTTCATTCATAGAATGATAATATATTTAATAATTGCAGTACATGGGTAGTTCCAACAATCACTTTTTCCTCATCTTAATATCATTCTGTGGAAATATTTTTCTCAAAATCTTATAAATGTTTAATATATGAAATATCTCCTTATAATGGAAATGATTCTACATCTATATATAAAAGATCATTGTTTCCTTATCAATAACTTTCATTGGATAATTCACCTAATGAGGATACCAAAATCATGGTTAATAAAATAAAACAATATAATTTTTTATAAGACCAAATTAAATACCATTCATTGGAAAATCACTTTAAATTTAAAACCCTTCATTAACAAATCAATGAATCTAGAATTGTTAAATCTGAACTCTCCACATTAGAATGTCAATTCTCTCTATACATAATTTTTTCATATGAATTCTATCCCCTGACCAATAAAATTTATTAATATATTAGATAATAGAGTGATTTTTTGAATAAACTATTGATAGTACACTAGTAATTAATGTGAAGAACATATTACATATATGGTTGTAGGTATAGTCCAATTCATGAATACTACTATTTTTTGTGTCAACAGTTATACCATTTCAGGATACAATTATCCCATGACAATAAACCTATTCTATAAAAAATTCACATTCATTGAATTTCTAATATAATTAACTTTTTCTTAAAACCACATTCATAAAGTTTAACAGTGATTCATGCTCCTCATAACTCTAATATTATATAACTATTTCATCAATAAACCCCATCACAAATTTATCACGATAACCCATGAAGGTTTAATTCATTATGTCCATAAATAATAAACGTGAATTATTTTATCCAAAAGTCAGTTCAATAAAAACATAAGGATTATATCTCAAATAAAATTAAATAATTAGGATATCCTACTATTTATCCATTAATTGAAGTAAATCAGAACGAATTCTAATCATCATGAAGTATTACACCCCTTGATACTTATGAAAGTGGTAATCAATGTGAGGTAATGAGTAGTTTTTATCTACAGTATTAATATTTCTTTCCATATAATCATTACATATTATTTTTGAACAATCCATATATGTCACAAATAAAATATCTTATTCCCATGGAGAAACACTAGGAAAAAAGAAACCATTATCACACTATTCTTGTAATTACTTCTTCTTCTATGGACGGTGAACTACTGCCTCCCAAAATGATGATTGTTTAATTATCTCCTACCTCCTATCATGGTGGAAATTATGATGGAAATGTGATTATATATGATATTTATGAAATTTATTTTATCTTTATACTTCTTCAATTCTCTTTTACAAAATACCTTTTTGGTTTTCATGTTGTATATATATTATAAGTTCATTTTAGGAAGTGTGGACTACCTACCCTCAATGTGATATGACTCATCCATACCATACATATAACGTATAAAGTATGGTGTTAATGAAATTATGTAACATATATAAAATATGATATAATAATGTAATTATAATATACCTTTGTATCACTTGGTTTTTATAAATTAAAAATGAAAAAAATGAAACTAGCTTTCATCCGTTTGTACGACTTACCTTCTACATGAACAATGCATTTCATTTATTATGACCAAATGTTATGGAATATAATAAATACATATATAATGGATATAAGTGATATATATTATATATAAGTATAGAATATAATTATGGTGATAATGTACTTTTGACCACATTGACAAATTGTAATTTTAACAAGTTAATTTTTAACTCAAATTCCGAACATCGACAAAATGACCGATATTAACTCAAATAATTAAATAATTATTATTGCAAGGTAATAAGTGATATAAAAGGAAGAATACACTTTAAAATGGTTCTTAATAAATTAGAAACTAACTTATGTTTATTATTTAGTAAGAAGAAGGAACAAATGAGTCATATCGGACACAAGGTAAGGGGTTTTCATTTTTTATTTTATTCCCGTTAGATTCACGCTATATTTTCCACTAATTACTTTTTTGTAGTTTATATACTCTCTATTATTGTATTATTTATGAAATATAATTTAAATTATAGTGATTTAAATCTTAATTTTATGATCCTTCTTTCATGTGGTGTATGTTTCGTAAGTTACCATATCGGTAAGGGTTCTTTTTATCCCAATTTCCATTCCTTGGTTTAATCTTATAATTCTTAATTATGTCATGATATGATTATGTGTGGAATCACTATTTATTTATTTATTTTGAAATTTAAACTCCCCTTTATGTGTATATACTTTTGATACACATAATAACTCCATTGATAAATTCTCAGCTGATTGATAAGAACTTGATAAGGGTAATCTTAAGTCAATTTCCATTCAATGAGTTTAACATCCAAGTCATTGTTTTTTTAAAGAAAATGTGTGAATTTATACTGATGGATTTACACTAAATATCCAATCATATTGAGTGTATTTTAATTTTTCACACATTATTATGTAATAGATGTATCCTTAATCTAAGGATACAATTTTTATAAGGGACTTTATCTCAATTTACATTCCATTGAGACTTCATTTTGTTTATGCACCAATTCACTTTTATATGGTGTTAATACTATCCTTTGGAATATTAAATCACGAATCCCTTTATTTTTATGAAATTATAATGTTTTTATTAATTTTATTCCCCTATTATTTGTATTCAAACGTCTCCCATTTGTCTAGGAACTCATTAACTAAAATATCATTTTAAATGTTTTAATGATTTTACTCTTCTAAATATTTCTCATTAATGTACATATATTAAAAATTGTTTTAAGGATCTATTTATATAAACAGGAATTTTTTGAAATTAAATGTTATTTCAAACTTTTCAAAGCGGTATGGGACACTTCGATTCAAAAGCCACTTTATTAAATGTTTTAAATGGTTTTGAAAATGGTATGATAAAGAATTGATTATGTCAATATCTTGAAATTTTATATTGTGATTACGATGTGGAAATGTTATCTTTCCTTTATGATAGTTTTGTGTGTTATGTATATGTTACGGTTATTGGGCATTGTATACATATATGGCTGGTTCCATGATAAACCTATGGTGGGTGAGCCCAAAATAGCTCTCCAATGCATTGGGTAACGCAATGGAGGTAAACGTTGATGTTTCTCCTAAGATATTTAGGGAATATACTATGATGGGTTTTTGAAATGTAACTCACTATGTAGCTTTGAAAGCTAAAAAGTCAGTATGTTATGGATTCCACAAGTTACCTTTATGATTTATTATTTATATGTGTTATTCATAAATCTTATGATTTCCAAAGGTATGTTATGATTGAAAAGTCTGGTTTCATTGATTTGTATTTATTGTTGGGATAATGTTTTCTTTACTTATTTTATAACCCTTTCTATATTTTTTACGCTCATCCCAGGTTTTGAAATGTTTTTTAGAGGTCTTAAAAATGAATAGGGTCAATTATGGGATCAAAGAAAAGTAATGTTGTCTAAAACATGGAACTATACATGACTCTTTTTTTCAATAAATTTTTTTATAAAAAAATTGAAACTTAGAAGAAGTGTCTACTTTTTAATTTTCGTGATGTGATGTATTAGTTATGTCCTAATTCTCCAAAACTCTAAGACAAAAATGATCCTCAATGTGAATTAATAATTTAATTCAAGATTATGTAATATTTTAATGTTGTGTACTTATATAGAAATTTTGAACTTCATCAAAGATATGGTCAATTGGGTATTAAACATCTTGATAAGAATTAAATATAAGTATTTGGACATGAAATAAATCAACAAAATATTAAAATATGGGTAAATTTTGTATTCTCAAATCACATTACCCATAAAATATTGAATGACATCTTCATGTTCCCTATGGTTTTCATTAAGCTGCGCTACAAGGGGTAGTCCCAAAAAGGATTTAGATACTAAAATTCCCACCGAAAAAAATATAATTCAATATTTTCCACAAAATTTTTAACATTATTATCCCAGAAATAGATTATTTCTTTATAAATCATGTTACTACCCATGATTATTATTATATCAAAACAAACCATCCAAATAATGATTAAATATTCATCTATAAAAAATTAATTTAATATAAAGTTAACATTAAAAGATATCTTCATTTCAATACATGTACCACTTGGTTTTCTAATAGATAATTAATGCTATAATATATTAGACGGTGCTTGAACATTCATAGAAAACATTCTTGATATTAAGAAATGCATTGATACCTAATAAATTACTATATTTGGAGACAATTAGTGTATAATAAATAAATCTATTATCATATCATTTTATCTACAATATTAGCTATATATATAGAAATAGGCCATCCTAGATTTATAGGTATCATATATGGATGATTCCCTTTGTCTATTGTTAATTTATTAGGGTAACTCACCATATCTATATAGTTCATGCATGGAATACTGACTGCTTCACTATTTCCAATTCAGACATTATCATGATGACATTTTTTAATTCATTTAATGTTCTCAGAATATCATACTATAAATGTTCCTTGATATAATGTCCCACATTTATAACATAAAGTAAAATATTCTATTCTATTCATTAATTCTAGAAAATTCGCTTCATATATAGTGACCAGAAATTTTATTCTTCTTAGTTTCCACCTTATAATTAATTATTTTGAAAGAATTTAATTAATCATAATAAATTTAATTAGAATCTATATAAATGAAAAAAATAATTTAAGATAATGGTGAAATATGAATACTTAACATCAAAACATAAATGAATAAATTAATTTTACATCCTTATATGCATATATATTATACAACATTCCTTGCTAATCCTATGATTTCATCATCATAAATGTCTATAATTTATTTTTTATTTGATTTTAAATTTAATAATTTCCCTTCTATATGAGTACATTTCCCAAGAGGGTATTTTTTTCATGAATAATCACAATATATTTGTTTTACTATATTACTTTTATCTCCTCTACAATTAATGTGATTCAAATATGGGACCAAGACTCTTCATCACCTCCCCATTAATTATAAACATCCATCATAACTTTTTCCATCATAGTATACCTCAAATCAATAAGGATATTCTTAAGGGAAATAATCCATTTATATCAGACCATGAGACTAGTGTTCCAAAGGCACAATGGAGACAGTTTCTATATAAAATGATGAAAACATGATTACACATGTTTTAGGAAATCAGGTTATCCCACATGGGCTTAGTTATTTGAAATAATTTATTCCCATTTCCATAAGATTATAATAATTTCTTCAGAACCAACATTAACTCCATTATCATGATTATCTGGATAATATTAAAATTTCTACAGTTGATAAATTGTTTTTTATTTCTTATATTCAGTTCCATTATCAATCATATATATTGTCATAATTTGAAATATTTAAAAGTAATTATACGTATGTCTAGTTATATACATATTTTTTTTCCAAAAAATATATTCCTTTGTATAAAAACCCATTCTCAAGTAATATTTACAATTTTACAAAGGTATAATTTCAATTCATTTCTAATGTTCATTTAAATCCTGTTCTACTGATATTTACTAATCTTTACTTCAATACAATAAATAATTACCCTAACCCATGTGACCCTATGTTTTTGGGTTATTTAATACAATGTATATTAGAACACAGTAAAATTCAACACCGTGATAATGGTTTAGTAGAAATCATGGGACTAGATAAATAAAAACAAAAATATAAAATTAAATAATAAATCATTTGTGTGAAAAAATATATTTAATAGTGATATTCATAATGACTGTTTGAAATTTTATTCCAAATAATTATCTAGGTAAATTGTAAACAAAAGAAAATGCTGAGATCAATTGATCCTCAAGATAGAGACAACAAAAAATATAAGATAAAGTAAGAATTATAGTTTGAAAAACTGATTCCATATTACTATATACATATGAATTATATAATTCATGGATGGAGAGAAAATAAATGAGCTATTTATCTCATAATTATATATATAATGGTAATTCATAATTTCATTCATCAGACACACACCATCGAGGCCTTCTCCAAAGAAAACATTCAATATGGAATGGAACATCTAATTACCTATTATATATTGACTTGTGAGTAATAACATTTAACCAAGGATATATAAAATTATATGACCCACCAATCACATAAATATAAATTTCATTCAATTGTATATTGAATAAGAATCTGTTATACATAATATAATGTTCATGAAAGATCAATATAGACATATATGGGAAAGTTTATCAAAAACACTTATAATAAAAGAAAATCTGTATATATAATGATGGTTTATATGAAATAATATAATATTTTGTTAGTAACTAAATTAATATGAATGAATATTGGAAATTACATTACAAATAATGTGAAAAAATTGAGATAATTTTTTTTCATATAAAAAAACTTATCAACTTATGAATTTGGATTCATAGTAGTATTGTACTTTATAAAAAATATAATTATAAATGATTTTGAGAAGTAACAAGAATTAAATTTAAATGGTTGTATTATACTGATATTATGGTTAATCATGAAAGAGATATTTTAAAATCGATATTTATGAATTGTATCGAATATACATATTAGACAAATCTTATCAAACAAATTTTTTTATAAAGGTGCATAGTCTTAGTCAATAATATCGCACACCGAGGGAACAAAAAGTTGATACTCAACCAGAATCATTTTTTTATGTCACCCCTAGGAGAATAGTATCCACATATACATGCACTTTATTTTTTCCAAATAGGTACAAATGTTTTATAAAAAAACACTTTATACTATGAAAACATTATACTTATTTTATGAATATGTGAATGTTTTAACATTATATTTACCTATGAGTGAATGATAATTAAATGAAATGGTGATCCCTAATTGAAAATAAAATTTAATATTTCAATAACTAATAGATAAAATAATTTATCATTGAAATGATAAGTAATTAAATCTAATAACACAATTATAGAATGAAAATATATTAATGATCTTTACCATGAAATGTAGGTTCTTAGTGCTTGATAAGAGCTCCAAAATACCTTAGAGAATCACCGGATTTATTGTACTGAGATAATATATTTCAATAATCAAAATCAAAGGATTTTGAGTTATGAGTAATGGGAGAATTCATGGGTATTTAAAGAAAATGTTAGATGATTATTTTGTTAAATTCAAAACATAGGAAGTAGAAATAATGGTTGTGGAAAATGTACAATCGAATGCATACCCTTGGTTTTAGATAATGGATTTATAAATTTAATGAATATATATTGACGTAATTGTTTATTGGAATCAAAATCCATAATTTCATGTTACTTTCTCGATGGTAAAGTAATTATTCCTTGAAATTGTGTTCTTAAAATAATAATATCCATTTTATTCTTTAAATATTATTTATAGTTTTTTAAAATATTTATAATTATTTAAAATATATTATATATAAAACATTATTATTTTTGTTTTCCATTTAGGATTAATAAATAATACATCATTTTAAAATCATAATTAGGTCATAATATATCTACTATATTCTTTCTATTTTTCAAATTTTACTAATAAATCTAACTGTCTCTATATGTGATGAAAATTGAACTATTGTTTAATTTTGACAATATTTTTTCAAATTTTATTTCATATTTATTAAATAAATTTTAGTTATATAATAATTTAAAATTTTTAATAAAACATTTTTGTTATTTAAAAAACATTAGTTTTTTTAAAAATGGAAACTCCTTGTTATTGTAATTATTATTATTTTCTATGTTATATTTCTATAATTAAAATACTTTTAATTTAGTTATATTTATTTATTTTATTTTTATTTATATTATTAATTAATTATTTTAATCATTTTATGAGAAAAAATTATATATATCTTTTTAATTACTTTCATAATGGTCTAATTTCCAACGATCAGATTCCAAAGACCCAAACACCCAATAGAAATTTATATCATTCTATCATCATAAGATCATTCATATCCCTCCCTTAGAAATTATTTATATACCTATTTTTTTATTTACTATAAATGATCCTCAAATATATTTCATTCATTTTTGAGTGTGACCTTCCATTTTAAAAGAATATAGTGATTCCCTAGAACATTACTAATTTTATGATACTAGTTATAAAAGTTATTATAAATTTAATTTACTTGTTTTATATGTTGTTATGTATTGAATTTTAATAAATATTCATATTAATTACAATAACATATCGGTTATCCCATGAAACACCACCCACAACATGTTATATAGAAAACAACTCTACATAAAGTTTTATTTCTTGCTTAAAAATAATTGAAACCCTATAATCTTGATGAACTCTACACTACATACACTTTAAATTTGTAACAAGAGTGTAAAAAATAGTCAAAGAACCCTCATCCTCATAATTGGGTGGAACCATTTTAAATTATCATAGTTACATGTTTCTAAAATGACAAAATAATATTCACAAAAATTCCTTCTAATAGATTAAATCATAAAAAAAATTATGTATCCAATAGGAATTCATGCATGCCTCAATTCATAGATTGAAACCATTGGTCTATACTGATAGGATAAATAACATATAAAACAACTTATCACCCCAAGACTAGGACCATACCATCTATATTTTAATTCATTTCATAATCAAGGAGAATAAAATCCTCATTATTATTGTTTTAAATGAATTATATGTAATCAATAATGTATTCATAAAAATGATAAGTATATTATTATAAAAAATTTGTTAACATAAAACTATATCAATCATAATATAAGAGTAATAAGAAAAGTAAAATATATAATCAAATTATATTTTCTAAAACCATTCATTCTCTCTACCTTTTGAAAAAATATATCTCAATGAGCTGAAAAATCAAAATTCCACTTAGAATAACATGAAGAAATATGTACGATGAATGAATAAAATATGAATGACCTGGAAAATTGAATTTTCAATATATAGATATTAAATAGAAAAAATTATATATTACATAATGGTACATAACATTACAATTAATAATGGATAATATCCCAAATAAAAAAATGGTATTTGGAAAATATTGGCATCACCATGACCAAGTTCACCTTGACTAAGCAAGTTCTTTATAATGAATAATTAATTTATCCATATAAGAAAGAGTAATATGAATTTTTTTGATATATTTTACCTTATAGTAGTGAATATATGCCCTAAAAACTATAATATTAGTCAATAAAAATAGAAAAAATAGTAAAAATTAAATAAAAATTGAATAAATCAAAATTATATGAAACCATGTAAGTATAATATTGATAAAAAAATTTAATCAATTATACACTATATATACATATGTTCATTGGAGTATTTTTAATTAATAATTGATATATACAATAGAAAATAATGTTGAACCACTAAAAACTTATCTTAGTGTGTCCATAAAAAACATTTTCCTTGAAATACTCCACCTTCTAGTAGCCTTACATAAGACCCTTTCATATTTTTTTATAGCTAATGATAATTTATTTAAATGTAGTAGGATTACTATTCAGAATGTCATTAATAAAAATTCTAATAAACTAATAAAATTTCATTTTAATAAGCTAAATATAAATATTATGGTGTATAAAGTGACAATAAAAAATATCAAAGAACATAATTTATGATTTGGTCATTGTCAGTTAATCATATTTGCACAACCACATGTAATACCTTATTCATCTCTATGTCTAAATGATATTTCCTCTCATGCCAATCATACATTTTTATACTTTTAAAACACCTTATAATTGTAGGAATATTCCCATATCAATTCTTGGACCATACCTTTCCACACTTGAGAGGTCACAATACAATCACATTAGAGTTATATATATCCATATCTATCAAAAACATAAAATTCAATAGAAATAATTGTCAATGGAAAATAATATATTCCCATTTTGGAGACCACAATCTCAAGAGAACATCCAAAACACAAATATATACTATGGATAACCAATTGGTTACTCAAAATACCACTTCCATTGGTCACTCAATATTTATTTGTTTACTCAACAAACATTTTACCAATTAAATACTATTTACTAAAACTCATATTCCATCATACATTCATAGAAATGTATAATTTAATCCTAAAAAACACTCTGTAGTTGGATTAAATAATATATATAGTCTTACATCAAAAAAATTACATTTTATTGATTATTAAAATCTGGTATATTCAAAAAATCAATGTGATCTATGTGGGAAAATTTCCCTTTACTTTCCTCATATAACCACTTTGATACCAAAATAGAAACATTTTATAGAAAATATAAATAGTTTCATTCAAAATATAGAATAAATGGAATGGAATGAAAATTAATCCTTCAAATTAATGGGTGTCCCGATATAATAAATTAACTATAATTCCATATGGAACCATTAAATCAATATTTTTTTTAAAACCCTTAACATTTTATATTTACTAATGGAATAGAAGAACCTATGTGGTAATAAACCACATTAAGAATAGATTTGGTAAATGATACTAAAATAAAGATAAATAATAGTTTCACATAAATAATGGTTGACAAGTGAATCTAGGGGACTATTTTTTGACGGTAGAACTATAAATTGAGGACTAGTTTGGAGAGGATCAAGGAAAAAATAACATTGTTTTAAAATGTTTCTAAATTTCATATGAAATAAATTCCCTTAAAAGAAACCAACATGACTCCATGTACTCTGTCAACCCCTTATAGGTACTCAGTGACACTGAAAAAGATATGTTCAACCCCTAAATGTTCGAGAAATAGTTTTAAATACCTAAGGTGGCAACTACCCAAGACACTGAATAACAAAATAAATTACACTATATATATGGTATCCCTAAGCTTCAATATCGAAAGGGAAACAATAGTATCCTTCCCCAAATAACTCCTACACCACACTACCCCAAGGACACCCCATATAATCCTTTAATAGATATAATAAAGGAAAAGTCCCATAAATAATTCCTAGAAATTTATTTCATTACATATTTTTGTCATTCAAACTGTATAATATCAATCATGGGAAAGGGGAGGAACACAAAACCTTTTCTACAACATGTTTGGTGTAATATATGGGCTATACATTATAAAAGATGTTATTTTTATTCAACTATTTTTCATTATATAAAAAATCTCTATTTTTTGTTTTATTTTGATTTTAAAAAAATAAAATTATTATTTTATTTTTCAAAAGAATTAAATTTTAATAATAATGGAAAATGTTATTTTATATACTACTTGTATTATAGTTTTGCAATTAATTTATGTTTTTCTCATAATTAATTTATTTTTCCATTATTGGATTGATAAATTTGTTTCCATGGAGTAAAAAAACAATATGTTGCTTATTTCTATTGAAAGTGTTTTATATCTTTTATTTTAAATTAATTATGTAATTTTTATTTCAAAAGATTCAAATTATTATATCTAAATTTTAATTATTATTTTATTTTATAATTATAGAGAAAACATAATATTAATACATATCGAATATTTTGTATAAAATTTTGAATTTGAAAATTTATTTGTTAATTTATAATTTAATTGTCTTTATTTTCATTATTTTAATTTGAGAATACGTTTATTTATTCATAAAATAGGCTTAAATTGGTTTATTTTTAATATTAACATCAAAACACAAAACATTTAAATTTATTCAGTAGAATATAATTTTGAATTGATAACAATAATTATAATGTTCATTTATATTTCATTATTTAAATTGTAAGTTATTAATACCAGTTTTCATTATTAAATATTCCTTTGATTGATTTCAATGTTACTTACAATTTAAACCATGATTTTTAGGAACACATTTTGAATTATATTATTATAAAATCCTGAAAATATATTAATATGGTATTGATTATGAATGAGAGAAGTTGTTAATAATAAATATTCACAATAATTTTTATTTAATATATATTATTCAATTATGAATTTTATAATATTGATATTTTTCTTTATAGTTTATAAATATGGGTGTGGTAGTGAAAATATTTTTTGGGAGACATGAACATAATTACATCGTATATAGGAAACAACAGTTGAAAATCTCAAATATATTATATATATAGACATAATAAAAATAATTTATTTTAATAATAGTGTTATTACCTACGAAAAAAGGTCATATAGAGAGAAAATCATGGGTCATTCACAGATTTATCTGAATACAGGTAGTATATTAAAAAATCAACAACATAATATAGATGCATCATTACCTGTAAATCCTTATCAACTCATAATTATCAGGGTTAATGAAACAACCATGATGGTCTACATAAACATTTATACATTTTTGTTTCTTATTTAATCATGAGAATAAAAAACCAATATTCAAGAGAGCCTATAAATTAACATTATGTTCACATTAGGTATTTTTTCAATAATTTTAAAATAAATTATCCGTGTAAGGAATCATATTTGATACAATTACTTATAAAACATATTGTTTCACTATACCTTATAAACATATCAAATAAAAAAACGAAGTTACATAATTCATTAAATGAAATATATTTCAAAATATCATTGTGCACATACTTAATAGAAGATATGGAAAAAATATATCACAAACTGATAATCACTCTATTCAAAATAGAGTAATTTTTAATATTTAACATAAAAAATAATTACAGAATATAACTTTTACTCAGATAGGTTTTTCTAGTAGATGAACATTCATATATTAAAAAATTTGAAATATCCTTTTATTATTTATTTTAATAAACAAATAAAAAAAATGATAAACCAACACATTGATTCATAATTCTATTATCAATTATGAGGATATAAATTATAGAAAACTCATATATTTTTAACCAATAAAATAATAAAAAAAGATAACATATATCTTGAAACAATCATAAAATCCCTAACCATAGTAGATAAAATTTACCAACTAAAACTATAATTATTTCAATCCCAACTATTTATATTTTTAATGTATATATCGTCCATGAAAAGTTTTTGTCATTATTCATATGTAAAATAATATGAATCAGGTTTTTTGTCTATCATAATGGATTCTTTGAGGTGTTATTTCCCCAAATGTGTTTTTGATGCTAAGAAAAAATGTTCATAAATATACAAAATTAATAGGTTAAGCACAATTAAATCTAGAAAAGGTAATTAAATTAACATTAATATTATTTGAATCCCTAATTATTCAATACTACATATGAAATATAGGCATAAATAAATTTTTAATGGACATGACTCTTATTTCACTAATCCACATAAATTAAAATATGATAGATATCATTCAAGTGGAATTATATACATAAATAAAAATCTCTAAAGCATTCCAATCATAAAAGGAATGTATTATTTTTCTATGGTTTATTTTTATCCCCATATTTAGTGGGTTATTATTTGTCATGATTGTAACGTTTTCTAAAAAGATGTTTTGGATCACATATTTTTAATAACTTGAATGTGATTTTATAAGCTATCGATTAGTTTGAATGTCATAGAAAAACACATTTTCACCTTACATGGTATATTTCAATATCATTTGAATAAAATGACAAGAAATATCCTTTTAGATATTATTGATGATATGTAAATCATTTATAATTTTGTATAAATTATTAATCAATGTGTTTTATCTGATTTACATATGGAGATATATTATATAGTATTAAAATTGTTTAAATAAACACTTAAAAGTCCACTCATTATCTAGAAATGTGATTTTATATGGTCCTATACAAGTCGACGTGTACTTTGATTTGGGTGGATAATGGTATTGTAGGTTATAAGATATATACATACATGAATGTATCTATAAATTAACAGTCAGCATTTGGAGAACAATTATATGAAAGGTCCAACAGTTTTGAAAGGTTTAATATTATTAAATATAAATTATTCATATAAAATAAATATTCTCCTATTAAATTAATTGAAATAGTTTTCAAAAAATAAATTATAGAGAAACCTATAACCACTCATGATATATCCTAATGAAGGAATCCGTGAAAATAGTATTATAATTCCAAATAAAATATTATATATATCCAATATAAAATATATTAAATGTATCTTTTATAATTTTTAATTAATCCTAAATCAATATGGTAAAATATATATTGATAAACATACGATAATTGTCACATAAGAGTTTTTGTAAGGAGTAAGTGTTTTTAATTTGTTGGATTATCCCAACCATGATCATATTCATTGAAATTTTATAAAATATGTTAAATGTAGAAAAATTTAGAATAACTAAATCATGAATTCAATCCAATTCCCAATGTATTGTACATAATTATATGATACCAATATACCTCAACATTGATATGATCTGACTTCAAAATGTAAAACATTTCAATTAAAATATAATAACCACTATGAAAAAAAAAATATTACCCTTGAGAACCACCATTCTCATTTAAATGAACATGGAGTCAATATATAATCTACACTCATATGAGGGTATCTAAGAAATTATTAAAAATAACAAAATACATATCATGAGGAATAAAAGTCCTCATATCTAAATCCATTATCCACAACTCATATAGAGATAGTTTCTCCCAAAATACAGAAATCTATAAATTTCTTATAACTCATAGTTGTTACATTTTCATTTCTCAAGGATTTCCACTTTCCATAATTTATATAATGAACCATATTTGGTAAACTATACATGTCACCCAAGGTGGTCTACTGTATGGAGAGATAGAGAAACCTACCACATGTTTCATTTAAAACAAACATACCAACAACATAAAAAAATGGAACAAATCAATACATACTGTTGAGATATAAAAATTCAAAACACATTAGCTAAAAAATAATTTCAAATATACTAAAATAAAAAAGTCTCCATGTGAATATCAATCACCACCAATCCATCACACTGTAAAGGTGAAAAATGGGAACCTGTCATGATTTATGATTCTGTTACACATCAATGAGAACCTAGAAAACGAGGTTTACAACCTCCCAATGGAATACAAAGGTTTTGGGAACATATCTAAGAAGGATATCACCAAATAAGTTTTTCAATTGATAATTTCTAGAATTCACATGTTCTATATTTATAAAAAAATCCATTGTATTAATATTCTTCATAAATAAATACATTTTTAATTATTTCATGTTTATACATAATTTTATACCATATTCATCCAATCTTGTAATATATCAGGTATAAAAGAAAAATATGTGAAATAAACAGGTGACAAAATATATATGAGTAAATAGTCATGCGATAATCCAAGTATAAATGAAAAAGGACACCATTTGGACTCTAGAAAATTTTAATACATACTGGAAAAAAATAATACTATACCAATAATATGCTGGTTCCACCTGATATTGGGTACTTAAACATTCTTGAAATCACAGAACTACCCCCTAGTTGATCAACACACAGTAGGGTAACATATGCCCATTTCCTGATGTGCCCAAGGTTCCTAATGTGCTATGATTCTCCAAATCCATTTCAAAAACTTTTCCCACATTTAATAAATCCCTTTTTACATAAAAAATGAATTTTATTAAAACAAGAAAGTAATGAAAATAATCAATTAGTGACATATTCCTAGATATAACTACATTATGAATTATGGAAATAAATACATCTTCAACAATAGATATTCAGAAACCACAAACTCTCCTTCAAAACAATTATAATGAAAAGAAACTAAATATTATTGATAAAACAAACAAATATACAATGAATATGAATAAAGACCATATCATACACCATTTCTATAATAAAAAATTTAGAAAAGTAATAAATACCATGTACCAGTGATATACGATACAACCTCCATAATATTCAAACACTGAAAATAGATATGTGGAAGGAATAAGATGAAAAAATAATAATAAAAACTATAAGGTTCAAGGGGAATTACTTATAACTGAATAAAAAATTCTTACGGATTGAATTATTCTTAAAACCTCTTGATTTTATGAACTCGTGTGGTGAATCACTTTCTTTCCCTGAAATAAATTGAATTACTAATAAGATAAAAAATGATTTTCCATATAATAAATTAAATTATTATTAATTTTTTCACATCATGTAATGGTTTCATGTCATTTAATAATTTTAATCCATATATAAGACTAACTAAATATTCCATATAAAATATTCACGAAAAATAACCCATTCACAATGCGAATATGTTTAACATGTAGTTCTCTAAGTAGTTTCCTATAGAAAACCTCTAAACTGAATCTTAAGGCTCATTCGTCCTAAGTATCACCCTATAAATCCATTTACATATCCATAAGTAGTCTCCATTATTCTAATTAAACATAAATTTCGGTATATTGGGTAATTTTCACTTGGGATAGATCTCCATTCTCGAGAATCCCACAATGAACAAAAATGAAAAGGAAAAAAAAATTTAAAATAACACCAGAAGGAATGTAACATGGTGTTATAATCTTTCCACCATAATATTTTTCCCCATAAAGTAATATTGGTCCTAGACTCGCTAAATTTGAAGGCCACTACAACCTCATTAACAATTCCCACCCCACATCTCATGGTTATCCCATCCGCACATCTATTGTACATGAAAAAATATATTATTTTACCACACAAGATCTTCTATCAGTGATCCTCATTCTAAACTGGTTTCTGAACCACATCGATGTTAGGATAAATATCAAAATCCTCTCATTTAATACAATGCTAAGGATCTGTTTGATGCATCATAATCTTGGAAACACATATGATATTTTCAATATAAGTCAAATGAGTGGGTAATTAAAACTGATAGTCTATTATTTTATGCAATCACATGGTCTCAAACATTCCCACAAACCATATCACCAACATACCTCGTTCATTCAACAAAAAATTTTCTATGTGAAGTTAAAATCTATGATAAACCCAATCAACAACTTAAAACTCTAGAGTATGATGATGACTGTCTAAATAAAATTTATAAAATATCTCTCTCATGTTGAGTCTCATCAAGATCTACTACAATTTATACACCATCTCATTAAAAATACCCGACCCAACCAAATAACTCTCCCCTAATACTAACCAGCACGAGGGATAGCTATATGTACACCCATACAAACACTATAAGGGAGCCATTTTAATCAAGGACAAATAAATACTATTTTAGGAAAACTCAACATAAGTAAAATGATTTTCCCAATAACTATTGAAATTGTGAACAGAGGCCCATAGAATATCCTAAAAACTTGGATAAATATATAAGTGTGTTCATATATCTATGGATGGTATTTAGTGAACAATTTTAACAGGGAACCCATCTAATCCAGAAATGTTTCCAAAAATTCTATGGGAACCAGATGTTCCTATCAGAAAAAACTATAGAGGGAACCCTATGAATTCTGACAGTCGCTCAAATATAAAACTACCTAATTACTTCCACCATTATATTCTCCTTGATATGGTGGAAATAAAACTATTTTTAGATTCTATCAATGATCACCCAAATTTAATACTTCCCACTAGGAGTTTGTGAAAAAAAATATGATGAAATCCATTGATATATCATTCCCTTTCTATAGTAGAACGGGTATCTGTTGAAACCAAATTCCATGTATATATTGTTCTTATATAGTTCATAGACAATTTAGACATCAAAATACAAAATAATCAATTAATCATCACATAACTAAACACTAATAGCTATATGTAAAATAATATGCATCTTTTTTGTATTTTTGTATACATCCCAACAATAATAGTGTCCACTTACCATAAATCCTTCCTCTGGAAAAAAGGAAAAGTGAACTCGAATTGAAAATATGAAGAAATATTGGTAGACCGAGACGACTCACATAATTTCTCCCCATAATAAATTATTTCAACAATGTATCGAAACTTATGGTCAAATGTCTGATCAAGTGAAACCCACACATAAAATGAAGTGTTAGACATAATCATAGCTAGAAATACCTTCACACCAACTTCTTACATTTCCAATACCATCTCACCAATAATAAACATTAATATCATTTCTTCCACTAATTCCCACACTTACTGTGTTGGTAATTTCCTACTCATCATATCATAGAAAACATTCAATTATCGTGGAGTATTATCATTATGAGAATCAAAACACTAGAGATACAACACCCAATTAATCATTCATAAGATCAGACCCCTTTGACTCAAAATGTACCTCATGGTATTTGGATTATAATATACAACAAATTGTTCCCCAAAGATACTGATGCAACATCCCTAATCGATCCACTGAGTCTGAGTTAGAATTCCACATTACCTCGTGCATGCATGTCCATATAGAAGAGGTTACTAGCTACTAGTGAGGGGCTCATGTGAAACCCTGGGGAGACTTTAACCAATGTATCATTCTGTGTGATTGATAATAATGAATAAACCAAATAACAAACATTCAAAGTAAAAGAAGTAACAAAATAATGACATACAAATAAGAGATCCCAAAGTGATAAGACATTCAAAAGTATAAATAAGAAGACAAATACTAGATAAATGTAAATAAACCGTATTTAGGGAACATAGGTGTCTATCATGGTCTGATCCATCTCTAAAATCGCCTGCTCATCCATCCACCATAGGTCCCATACCCTTCATTGTATCTCTAGTTACAAAATCTACAAGCACAATAAAATTCCTGGGTAGGGTTTGACTACAAGACTCATTATGACACCACCAATGTGTCCTTACCATAACTGAAAAAAATATATACGATAGTGTATATCATGACACAAGTAAATTCTTGACAAACATACATGTGGTGTGTCTTCATGTGCTAACTAAGTTGCCATTAATTTTGGCCCCACCTAAATTCACCTCAATGGAAGAAGATAATCACGGAATTTGTTTCGTAGAACATGGACAGACGCATGGCACTCAGAATCTATCTATTAGAAAGGCAGTATTAACCAAACTAGTCACTATACTAGTACATTTTTTCTTGAAAACATTACAATATAATGTGTACATGCATTTATGTTCACCCAAGTCCTCAAGTATGACATCTTTTTCAATATAAAGGAATCTAGTGTGCCACTTGCAAATCAATTAGGCATCGATGATACTACTTATAGATCAACTATGAATTGAGTGAACTACTTGAAAATCAAATTGAAATCGAGAAACCAGATACATGGCTTCCAGTACCCTGAGTTAATCTTCAACACCGATCCATGATCATAATATATTCAACCTAAATTATGGAATACTGCTCAAAAATCATCTAGGCATTGGGTATGACACTTGAAAATAAATTGGTAATAAAAAATGATGCTCACTGAGTGAATCTTAAACACTGATCCATGATCTTAATATATTCAAACTAAATTATGGAATACTACTCAAAAATCAACTACGCATCGAGTACAAAACTCGAAAATCAATTGGGCATCAAGCACGATGCTCGCAATCAACTTGGTAATAAGTGCAACTTATGGAAATGAACTATGCATTGAGAAACTTGATACATAGTTATCAAGTACAACATAGACATGTTATTCAATTTTTACTCCACCCAATTATCATGTCCATCATTTCAAAACAATAAAAATCGATCATACCCCCCTATAAGGGATAAAGATATCATAATGGCCCACCTATTCCGAGAACTAAAAATGGTACCTCAAAAGAAGGGAAACATACATACAAGATATAACATATAATGACTAGCATATAATTATATATCATCATGATAAATAAAGAACAAAATTTAACATCATGTGATTACAACCAAACAAAAAAAGATATACTAATATCACTCATGAAATCACACCAGGTCTCATGGGCTGCTCACACACCCAAATTTAATTCATTACAACCATGGGTTAGTCCAACATAAACATCACATCATGATAACATCATATATATATAGCACAAAATTGGAAGGAACGTCCTACCTCATGGTTTTTGATGTTATCAGCAAGGAAAAACAACCCTGTATGGGCCAATACACCTCAGCATGGCCTTATTATCGTAATCATCCTCACACCAAAGATCTACATTCATCAAGGGTTCCTAAAGACAAAACCCACTATTTTTTTAAAAAATGACCAAAATATCACATGTGATGATACTTTATATCTTCTAGATACTTTACCAAAATTATTATTAAAAATATCACATGCGATGGAATTTTCATTCACTTGAAAAATTTCCATATTATCATTTAGGTAAAAGCATGTGCTTAAAATATTATCCTTCAAGAATAATAATATATAGAGAGATTATTTTAAAATTATCATTTATAATTATCTATTGATAATCCAATAAATATTATTCTATTATAATTATATTTCGATATTTTTTATAAATTATCCTTTAGTATTATCTTTTTTTAATTGAATTAAAAATTATCCTATATAATTTATCCATTGATAATTTCCCAATTATCATTTGATAAATTTAGTAATTATCCATTTATAACCTTGAAATTATCATTTGATAATTGAATAATTATCCATTAAAAATATCATCATTAATTCCTAATAATTTATCAGTTATCCTTTTATAACCACTATGTTATCATCTGATAATATAAAAAATTATCCTTTACTAATTTAATGTAATTATCATTTCATAACTCATATAATTATCTTGCAATAATTATATGAAATTAAAAATTTATAATTCATACAAATTATTGTTCGATTCAAATAAATTTTTACATAATTTGTTAATAGAATTTATTTTGATAAATTTTAGTTATATCATAATTTTATAATTTATTTAAAAATTATAACTTGATAATCCAATTTTAAAAAATTGAAAATCAAATTGAACATACCATGATTCCTTAAAAAACGTTAGATTAAAATTCTAGTCATCGATACAAATCCAACGAAATTGACAGTGTGACGATACAATCAAAAATGGAGAATTTATCAATGAGAATAATTTAGATGAAATAAATAAATAAAATAAAATAATTTCGAGGAACCTCATAGAAATGTGAGAGGCACTCCAAAGGATGAATAAAAATTCTTGAAATACATCAAAATAGAGAAAAATTATCCATGATAGATTCACCAACATTGGAGGAGTATTAGACTTATTGGTGGTATTATAATGAGGTGGAGTCAGTTATTTGTAGGAAACCCCAAACATGTTTAGGGTTTAATGAATCTGAAAAATAAACCTCTTTTTTAATATATTAAACACTAAATAATAAATGTGGAGAGTTTATATTCTTTCTTGGTAGATATTATAGTGATTTCACAGTAAAAAACATGTGAAAATCATGTTTTTTAAAACCATGAGCACGTAACAATGGTGGTTTGCTCATTTTTTTGAGAAGAAAAACTAGAAGTTTGTTTTATTTAAATAAAAATCCAAAAATTTATTTATTTATTTATTTATGTAATATAAAAAAAAATTAATAACACTAAATTATTAGTTTACATATATGTAATTTCCCACCTATATAAAAAATAGCATTTCGAACCTAATTGTGGTCTCTGATTTCTCATTCGACATAATCTTTGATTAATATTGATTATTTAATATTAAAGAAATAGATTAAATAATTAATTAAATATAAAATGGTTATTATCATGAAGAAGACATTCAAACTTATAATTTTTTCAAATTTCATACCCTTCCTATGGTAAACAGTACATTTTGGACACAGTTGTCTCATATTTCCCATACAACACACTGTTTTGGAAATATTAAATAATTTTCCAAAATAATAAAATAAAAAATATTGAATAAATTATTTTCCCAAGCGAGGCATCCAAATGTCGGACATGTACAAATTTTATACCATTCTTATGGTAAGAACCATGTCCTTAACCCCTCAATCGTGTCAGATTTCTCATATTATGCACCACATTGGAGTTATCCAAAAAAAATTAAACAATTATATGTGCTTAATATATTATATTTAATATTATTTATGCTGTCTTCACAGAGGATTTATGAGCCCTAAAATATCTCACTAACTTAGTGTTTGACTCCAAAAAAAATTCATTAAATATTTCAAAGTGTTAAGTGGGATTTATCTCTTGTGCATAACCTTTAACATATTATTATGTTATATCCCTGATAAATCATTTTTCCCATTTAAAATATAAATAATTTATCGCAAGAGGGTTTTTATTTTCATTGTAAAAAATTAGGATAGAACAATTTCCCCCTCTATAGAAATTTTAGCCTTGGGAATCATCTATAGTGGTCTTTCTCAAAAAGCTCAAACCAATAATACTGAACATCAGACTCATGTTTCCAAATCTCTTCATGGATCCATCCATGTTGGCACAAGAACCAAACAAGTAGTTTCATTTTCCCTAATAGTACTTTCTCCGCCAATATATAACCTACACAAGACACTCATCCTAATATTCAATATGTTCCAACTCAATGTACTTGTAGTCTATAATATTCACATGATTGGGATTGTACCTTCAAAGATGAGAAATTTTGGAACACGTCATGCTTACCTATCTCAAAAATTTGGGCACTAAGAAGAACCTCAGAGTAAGTCACCTATTCAAAGACCCTAACCATTTTTCTCATCACTAGTTGTAACCCTCTCTCAAACTTCCAAAATTTCTATGCCTCATTACCATCTAACAATGGGGAAAACGATGAAACACTATAAAATGTGAAGAGTAAGCATAGAAAATAATATATGATTGATGTAATTACATGAACTCCTAGGCATGGTCCAACTTCATCAGGTCATGGAAGTATTATTGAAGAAAAAATACCTTAAATTTAGTCTATATAAGACCTTCTCATCTCCCTTATTATTTCATTTTTTTCCTCTATCTCCTAGAGGGTCCTTAGAACATAATGGTTCACATAATTACTCGTAATTCCTCAAGTGTCAAGACTGGCTCTAAAATGCTATTGATATAGTCTATCCAATCATCTGCATCATGTAGACCACTAATACCATGGAATGTCAGTGTATGATGAAGCTGGAAATCCTTATCATAGTCAGTCATAGTCTAATAAATAGCTCCACCCTAGATGAGCTCAAATAGAAAAACACCTGGTCGAGCAAGCTCTATGGATTGGATTACTTGTCTGGTGTAGGATCACACTAGGGTATTTCCCCATGTGATATAGGTGGTGGCATGTAAGCATCATAAGATTCAAAATCGGGTGGTTCTATCAAAAATATCTGATGTGGAATCTCTCCAACAAAAAGATAATTAGGAACATATAAATTCAAAAAAAAAACGGAATCAGACATGATTTTCATATAAGTATACCCTTAACGCATGGTATACCCATCCTTGAACTAACCCATGTTTTATTACAAACATGTTAGTCACAATCCTCATATATATACTAACAAAAAAACTTTCCATGTTTAACTAATTATTTCCAAAAAAGATATTTCACACAATATGGAAACACATATATTTCATACAGAGAAACTATCTTGATTAGATAACATAAATCAAAGAACATAATTAATGAAGTACTATGAATTACAAAAATAGGTATATATTTGGCATGTGAACCTACATGGATAGTCCAAATGCATAAATATAAATGAAATCTCAAAAATCACATATAAAAACATCTACGCCCCCCAAGGTGAATCAATAGTAACAAAAGAATTTAAATTCCCCACATTATGGAAACTCGAATGTCCACTATTCAATGTTGGCCAAACATTGTCATAGTTTCCCTTCCCAAGAAAAAATTTCCTACCACCTATATAACATGTCCCAACCCAACATAAGAGATGAAAAATTTTATTGGGTCTTGATATTCAGATACCATTTTGTAACATCCCATCTTGAACCACTGAGTCAGAGCCAGAATTCTACATGACCTCATTCACGCCTCCCTATACACAAGAGGTTGCTGACTAGCAGTGAGGGTCTCAAGAAAAACCATGGGGATACTATACCCTGTGTATCATTTCATATGATTGAAAATAATGTATAAATCAAATAATAAGAAATCAGTTTAAATGGGGAAACACAATAATGACACACACATTAGAGCTCCCAAAGTGGTAATCTTGTCCAGAGTATAAAGGAGAGACAAATGAAAGATAAATTAAAAAATATATTCTGTAGGGTGCTCTTGTATCTATCCCGAACTACTCTAGCTCAAAGATCCACCTCGCAACCATATACCAAAGGGCCACTTACCTTCACCAGTTCTCTGGTCATGAAATATATATGCACACAAAAATTCCCAATTTGGGTTTGATTACAATACTCAGTTTGACACACCAATTCATCCGTACCATAAGTGAACAAAATATATATAACAGTGTATATCATGAAATAAATAAATTCCCAATAAACATACATGTGCAGAGTTGTCATGCACCAACCAAGCCACCAAGAATTCATACCCCCACCTACTTTTTCTCCATGGGGGAAGAAAATAATTGTATTTTTTTCAAATAATATGAAATATTGAATGGCGCTCAAAATATATCTCTCTGAAAATATAGAACTAAAAAAACTATTCAGCAGACTTGTGCATTGTTCCCTAAAAACCTTATGATATTGTGAGTTCATGAAACTTGGTTTACCCAATTCCATACGTAATTCATATTTTTTGACATCTAGGCATCAAGTGTGCAACTCGAAAATAAACTAGACATCAATCAAACTGCTCACAGGTTAATTAGGAATTGAGTGATCTACTCATAAATCAACTAGACATTGAGAAACCAAATAATTGGATTCCAGTGTCCTAGGAGAAGCCTCAATTTATTATTTTAAATCAAATACCTATTCAGACTGGGTAGAGGGTGACCCATTACATAGCCCAAAGGCCCAAGGCCAAATGGACTGAATACAAGGCTTGAAAGCCCTTTTTTCAAAGGAACCCTTGATGAATATTACTTCTATAGTACTCACACTGCTACAGTACCTACTACAGTACCCCCACCCCTACAATTCCTACTACAGTCCCTCCGCCGCTACAGTGTCATCGCGTCTTCCGTTCTGCCACTTCTACAGTACCGCTATTGTACCCAAAAATTATCCCCTACCCTGATACGATCCTGGTCTTTTGGATTCCAAGTATGAGCACATAACACTAGGGTACAGGCTCATTGGAAACTAAAAAAACTTGGCCCCATGTAAGACACTCACAAATCAACTTGGCATTGTGCATGAAACTTGCAAATCAATTAGGAATCAAGTGTACTACTTGAAAATCAACTAGGAATCGAGCATCCTGATACATAGGTATCAAGTAAAACATCAACATGGAATTAAATTTTATATCCACTCTATGGTTGGGTCCATTATTTCAAGTAAAGGGTAAAAATTCCATGATGGTCCACCTGTTCCGAGCACTATTAATGGTACCTCCAGAGTAAAGGAATATACCTATAGGATAGGGCATAAAATTACTCGAATATCACAATATATCTGTAACACCCCGATATTTTATGAAAAATATTCTTAATTTCATTATTTTCTTGTGTTGTAAGGTACACAAAAAGGAGCTTGCACAACACGCATCCTTGAATTGCCTTGCATCACACGCAATCGCAACCTTCCTCGATAGCGTGTGTAGTACGCAATACCGAGTTTCACTAAACAATGATATGCTATTAAAATATTATTAAAACTAGACGTTATGAATAGTAATAACCACCTTTTGAAATTTTGTAAATTTTATTTTTCAAAATGGAATTCATTTTTGGATTCAGAATATCGAAATTAGCTTAGGGTGAAATTTTTGTACTTTTCAGATAAATTTAATATTCTGATGAATAGTGAAAATTACTAAATTTTAATTAATAACAACTTTTTTAATCGAAATAATTAATAGTGATAAATTATTAATTTTAGTGGATTTAAAGTATATTTAGAATATATTTTTACAATTTAATACAATTTTGTTCGTTGTATGTAATTTCACATTTAAACCAGACATAAACAAGTGTCAATCTTTTGATAGTTATTATCTTTTAAAAACACTCTATTTGTTTTGATGACGGGAATTAATTTTTAAATTAGTTAATGTAACTGATATGTTTTGAATTTTTTAAAATAAAAATCTATTTTGAATTCATAATATCTAATATATATTAGGCCTAATTTTTGGTATTTTTCTGGAAACTTTCATTTTGTGATGAATAGTGAAACCACTAAGTGGTAGTTAAAAAAATGAATTTTTCATAAAACTTAATTTTACCACATATGTGAGTAGAATTTAGAAAATCCAAGAGACACTGTTAATATCAAGGACTAAAATGTGGTTCAATGAGATAAAAATAATTTTTGGTGAATAGTAACTTTTTACTTTTTTACCACGGTTAAAAGTAAATACGGTAGTTAAGGGTAAAAATGATATTATTATTACCATAGAATATGTATTAATTCTATTGGATAAGTGTAATTCTACAAAAAATAACATTAGCAATAAAATATGACCATTTAGGACCACTTGGAATAGATTAGGACATTTATTATTAATTTATTTAAAGAAGGGTTAAAATAGTTAAAATCAATGTTTAATAAGTAGATAATTTTTAATATAGGGCTATACATAAGATAAATTAGACTATAAATATTAATTATAAAGATAAAATAATTTCCTACATAATGATATTTTATTTGTAATTTTTAGACATTAAATTATTTAATTTATTCATGACACAACGATGATACATTAATTATCTTATTAATGGAATATTGACATAATTGATGTTATAAATACAAATATAAATGTAATCTGAGACTTTTTATGAATTACACTAATTTTATAGGTTAATATGACATGTTAGTATTTATTTAATTAACATTATTAGAATTATTCATTCTGTTATGATTTTCACAAAAATCAATTACTAAATAGTGTCAAAATTGACAAAAAATAGTTTCTAAAACAAATATTATATTATTAATTGTTATTTTATTCCTAAAAATATATGGTTCGGAAAAATGACTTATATAATGTTATATATATTAATAATAAACAACTTGGGGTTCTTTTGGATTGTTATAGTAAGTTTATTAACCTTATAGTGTAAGAACACAAAAAGACACTATAAAAGTAAAATTATCTAACTTAAAGTTAAAACTAAATGATAAGGTTAAAATAGTAAACTAAACTTGTCCAAATTCTATTGAATGAGAGGATTTCGACCCATCCCCACCTTATCTTCGAAATAAATTAAATTGGAGCTATTTAAAACCGAATATGGCTTTATCATAAAATAATATTTTTAATTTTTCCAAAGGTGACCCTCTCCTCCCATTTAAAAGGGCACATCCTCCCTCTCTCCCTCACACCACATTGAGACTTAAAGCTTGAAAAACCCCTGAAAAATTCTCCTCTCCACTTCCCTAGAGACATCCTAGAGGTCCTGGTCTTCTTCAAAGACCAATTTTAGTGTCTTAAAAGGAGGTCTCAAAGAAGCGCTTTAAATAAGAGGTAATGTTCGTTCCCGATTCATTCATCTTTATTTCTTTTTACACTTCTTCTTATTTAGTTGTTTCATTATGAATTAATAACATCAGTATCACTCATATACTTATATATTATTATAAGTATGAAACAACCCTATTTCACCATCTATCCATCCTACGGAAAATGAAATCACCTCACGTGCGTACGTACGGAATACCGTCTCCACGCCGTTGTGTAATCTATTTTCCACCACCACCTTACTTGGATGGGTATAATGGTGTAAATAATAACTATATATTATTATTTTTAAGTGATATTGACTCTGAAATAGTATACATACACTCCAATACAATTCCACGATCATGATAATGATATCATCGCTCGTGCGTACGTACGGACTACCGTCTCCACGACGTGATGAGATTTATTCTCCACGTTAACTATTCATGAATGATTATAAAGTATATATAATAAGTAATCATGAAATATATGACATAATAATACTACTGTATTTATGTATATATATATTTATGTCATCAACTTAATTCCACTCAATTCAATAAAGAAACGAAAATAGCGTTCATGCGTACGTACGGCCTACCGTCTCCATTAACGGTGTATTTCTTTCCATTTATAGATCCATTATATATATGTATATTCTGAATATATATTATATATAAATCTTGTTTTATATTCTTGAATTAAGTAATCATGACTTAATTAATCATATGAATAACTACAAGTCAAAACACGGACGACAAATGAAACGATTTTACCCAAAACGCTCTTTAACATGGAATTTACAAAAGAACGGGAAATATAAAGTCATAAGTGAACCATATATGATATCATAACAATGAGTATGATTCTGGAATAATTCAATGACATAATTTAAATAATTATACAGGATGTTCGGACACGTACGAAGCAAATTGGACCTAAGGTAAGGGAAATATCACAATCTCATTTTTATCCGAGATTGTTTATACATTGGTATTTACTGAGGTGTATTTTATCATCCACATCCATGTTTCCACAATATTTAATATTGTTTCCATCCACCTACAATTGTTTAAATCCAATTTTACCCTTCGGTGAGTTTTTAGTAAAATATATTATAGGATTCTTTTGTCATTTTTCGTACGAGGTACTTTTTGACTTTTCCGACAAAAGTACAAGAAGAATGTTTTTTAACATATACAGCTTGAATGGATTTTAAAACATTACTTCCAAGAAGCTTAATTTACAAGTTTTCAAGTTTATTTTTTAATCAACTTCTTTTAGTTTAAAACTGTATGACATGTTAAGAAAGGAAAATGTTTTTGAAGTAGAAAGGATATTTTCCTTAAGAATGGAGTTCAAGTGTTTTATCAAAATTACTTTCCATCTAGGATAATATAGGGTTCTGTTTCTATCCCTATTATTACATTGATTTGATTATGTTGTTATGGAATTATTTTTATGAATTCCTTTATCTTATATAATTTTTTTATGATGTCATGTTGTTTAAGAATCCCATTTTTATTACATGGGTTATGAAAATGATGTATGATTTATGATTTTGTGGCACACATATTAATAGTATCATTATGAGATGGGTGGGACCTATATCTCTCTCCAATTAATTGGGTAAAGATTTTATATCTCATGAGATAGACATGGCTGGAACGGCAGGTTAAACCGGTTCAGTGAAACAGGACTGATACGAGGAATGAACTCGGTTCAAAAATAGACTTTGTCCACTAAGATAGTCTTGGAAATGAGTATTGACTAATAAGAAATGATTAACTATGATTATTTGTGTATTCCACAAAGTTTTAAGTTTTATGTTATGATTATTGGGATTATATTTCACTACTATGATTTATCCCATGTTATGATATTATGATCTCTTTTGCAGGTTAAAATTTCCAAAATGTTATGTTCTTATGATTATGATGTGATTGATATTTCCTTTGTTTACCCTTAATGAGCATTTGAG
This sequence comes from Viscum album, assembly GCA_963277665.1. Classification (NCBI taxonomy): domain Eukaryota; kingdom Viridiplantae; phylum Streptophyta; class Magnoliopsida; order Santalales; family Viscaceae; genus Viscum; species Viscum album. The sequence continues at coordinate 71,151,614 of OY728128.1, forward strand.
ATCACCCTTTTATGTTTTCTTTTCCCCATGATATAAAGAAAGGTTTTAGGTAAAAAAAGGAATATCTTTATGGGAGATGTTGAAGATCTTTCACCACAATTAGAAGATTATATTCCGAGTTTCCAAAGATACTAAACTATTACGGTCCTTGTGTGTGTGTTTTTGTTATGTACTAAGTATTCCGCAAAAGTAATTTAATGTCCATGTACGTTAAGCTTAGGGTCTCTACAATATCTTTATTATAAAAAAATTAGAAAACATAACATCATGTGAAAAAAATCAAACAATGACAAATGATACACTAATATCACTCATGGAATAACAATAGGTCTCATTGTCTACTCACACACCACCATGAAATTCATTATAAGAAAGTGTTAGTACAACCTAAGCATCACATCATGATACATTATATATATATATGTCCGAAAAATGGAAGGAAACCTCATACCTTGAGTTCATTTCTGTCAGTGGCAAGGATAATCCACACTATATGTTTCAATATATCTCCTTGTGGCCTTATTATTGCAATCTTCTACACAGCAATGCTCGATGTTCTTCATGGTTTCAAAAATGTAAAACCCACTATTTTAATTCAAAAAGAAACAAAATATCTCATGCGATGATACTTTCTATCTTCTAGATAATTTGTTCAATTATTAATCATATAATCTAATGCGATGATGTTTTTTTTCTCCTAAATAATTTCGAAATAATCATTTAGGTGAAACATATGCTTAAAATAATATCTTTCAAGAATAATTATGTCTTGATAATTTATTATAAAATTATCATTTATAATTATAACTTTATAATTCAATTAATAAAAATTAACCTATTTTAAATATCTTTCGATAATTTATTATAAATTATCCTTCATAATTGTATTCTGATAATTGAATTACAAATTATCATCTGTAATTTATCCTTTTAAAATTTCACAATTATTGTTTGATAAATTCATTAATTGTCCTTTGATAACCTTTCAATTATCATATTATAATTTTATAATTATCCATCTATAATCTCATCATTCATGTTTGATAATTTTTTAATTATCATTTTATAACCAATCCATTATTGTAAAATAATATAATGAATTATTCTTCTCTCAGTCCATGTAATTATAATTTCCCAACTCTTACAATTATCATTCGATAATTTGATGAAATAAATATTTAATAATTCCTTCTAATTATTGTTCATTACACAAATATTCCTTCTTTATATCATAGGATAATTTATTTAAATTAAGTTTAGTTATATAAAATTTTGGTAATTTATTTAAAAATTATCTCTTTATAATTCAATTAAAAAAATCTAAAAACCAGATTTCACTTTCCTTGATTCCCTTATATAAACATTGGATTAAAATTCTGCTCTTCAATATGAATCCAACAAAATTGATGATGTTTCAATAAGATCAACAATGGAGAAGTAATTTAAGAGATAAATTTAGATGAAAAAAATAAAATATATAAAATAATTTATAAGAACCTTGCAGCAATATGATAGGAACCCCAAAGGGTGATGAAAAATGCTCTGGTTTCATCCAAATTCTGAAAAATGTTCTTCCACAGATTCACCACCATGGGTGGAGGTGTGTTAGACATGTTGGTTTAATTATAATGAGTTGTATCCGAGTATTTATAGGAAAAACAAAACACATTCTGTATTTAATGAAAAGGGAATGTAGACCTTTTTTTAATCCATTAAATAATGAATAATCAATAAATACCTTCAATATTTTTTCTAGGATGTTATTTTTATGATTTCCTAGTAAAAACCATGTGATATTAATGTTTTTAAAAATCTTGAGGATGTAAAAATAGTGGTCCACTCGTTTTGGAATAATGAAGTACCAAAATTTTTTATGTAATTGAAAATTGGATTAATTATTCATTCAATTAATTATATAATATTAGAAAAATTAAATTACCCAATATGATCATTGTGTATAAAAGTTATGCCCCTTATAGGGTAAAAACCCTAATCCAGACTTAACGGTGGGATGAGATTTATCATAAAACCCACTGTTTGAGAGAAATTAATTATTTAATTTTTAACAAATCGAATAAATTATTAATTAAATATAAAAATATTTGTATCATGTGAAAGGAATTAAAATGCATGACGCTTACAAATGTTATAGACTTTTTAGGGTAAAAACAATATTTTGGGTTGAATGATGGTTTTATATTTCACCAAAGATGCACCATTATTGAGATATAAAATTATTTTCAAAAATAATAAAATAAATGTAACGCCCAGACCACAGGAGCCCGGAGCTGTTGGATTATTTTAATAAATTGGAATGATTATAAGGAATAAAATATTGAAGGACCAATCAGTTTAGTAGTCTTGGAAAAAATGTTACATACATTAACTTTACTTTAAAATTTATTACATAAAATACATCATAGATAATGATTAGATAACAACATTATTCCGCTAGCATAACACTATATATTAATCTTCATACACTTCATGGAATCCTGGGAAAATAATACTTATTAAAGGGGTGTGATCATATGCTTAGAAAGGGTTATAATTCAACAAATTAAATTATGAATAAAAAATCATTAACCTTAAGGAATGATGTATAAATGAAAGTGAATCCCTTTAAAGGTAATCTAGATCCAAATATGGAAATAATAAAATATATCTTATCAAATAAGGACATACATGGAAATTATACTAGTCAAATAATCACATGGAATATTCATAACATATATGTCAATGAGGGTATGCATAAATCCATACATCTACACTATCAAGATATATCATCATGATAGTAACTTTCATGATCCATCCTCATGACATTTTAAGTCTGTGGGTAGAAAACCATTTGATTTGTGTTAAGATCTATGTTCCAATCAATCTAAAACAACTAGGAAAGAAAACACGAAGGGTTTTTCATAAACTAATTCATCTCATGATTCCTACTGATGCATCGATGGGCTATAGCACACCTCGCCCATCACTTAATATGTTCAATTCATTCTTCTTATGAAAATGGTGAAACATAACTTACCAATTAATATTAAAACTTGCATATTAAATTATTATAATTTAACCATAAACCATGAATGGTAACAAAATTACACATCCATTGTAAAACATATAATAAAACCTTTAATATAATATGTAATATTATATCATACTAAATCAACCTAAATTAAGAATAAAATCCAATAAAGGATATTGACATAAATAAAAACAATCTAACAAATTCATTAATACTCATTGAATGAAATATATAGCTTTACATTGAAATCATTTAAAAGCATGTGAAATTATAATTTTTTTAAAAAATCACATATTATGAATGGAAGTAGTGCTTCAAAATGTTAAGGCTTCATAATTGAAGAAAATAGCTGCTTTTTCCATATATGTTAAAAACATTCTTTCCATAAATTTTTCGAAAAGGTTATAAAGTGCCTTGTTAGGAAAACTATTGAAATATTACCTTCAAAAAAATTTTAAAATGATAAACATAGGTAAAAATTATTTCAAAAAACATTAAATAATATTTTGAATTAAATTTTAAGAAACATGGGAATGGACGATATGGATTTTCCTATAGATACTTACATATAAGCAATCTCAAATAATAATGAGATTTTGAAATTTACCATTACCTTGTACATTCCTTTAGTCGAGGGTGTGTTAACCTCATGTATAAGGGTTAAATTTTGTTATTATATTATAACAGAACTAAATAAATTACTATAATATCATATATGATCCCATTATACCATTTTGTTAATAATATTTCAGCATTACCATTATTTTGGGTGTTAACTGCTTAGATTCTTAAGTAAGTTTTGAATTATTATTTGTTGTAAATATTAAATATATCATCGTTTAATCATCTAATGAATATAAAACATTATTAAATTATATTATATATTCAGTACATAGGTATTTAGAATAGTCTGTAATATTTGGAGATTAGAAATGAAGTACATCATTCATGGAGATAGTAGGTTATACGTATGCACAATCTCTACTTTTATTTCATTGTTGCATTAAATGAATTAAAATTAAATGATATATATGTATATTATAATTAAAGTATTGCTTTTATGTTATATATGTTACATAGGTTTATTATAACCATCCATTATATATTCCATGAATGCCATGAATGAGTCATATGGCTTTGAGGGGGTTCTAGTCCACACTTCCTCAAACGAAATTATCGTATTTTCACAAATTGGAAAGCATATCATTTTTTTAAAATTAAATAACATAAGAATATACAGAAAAAATATTATACATCAGAAATAAATACAATTTCCATGATAATGGACACCATGATTTGTGGTAAAGGAACAAATAACATTCATCGTTTCATGAGGTAATAATACGACGTACTCATAAATAGTATGTTCGTAACCATTAGATGGAGGTGTTTGTAAGTGAAGGTAGAACTATTATCATAAAAACATCCAAGTATATTGATTATACTGATGTTTTAATATAATAAATAAATAAATAGATATCATGGGGTGGAGAAGAAAAATTTAGAAAGAAGTTTGAGAGAAGACATTATATCTTAATCAGGTAATTCTTTTTGGTTTGTGCCAAAATTCTTCATTGATTGACCTTATGTCCAAGGTAAGGATTCTTGAAAATTTTAGGGATTTTGGGAGCTTATTTTATAATATTTTTATGATCCATGTGGATTTATAGGTATGTGGAAGTGGATAGAGTTGGTGGCGTTTTATAAGAGGGGGGAGGGGAACTTTCGAAAAGTCTTGAAATATTAATATATTATAAATTTAATTTCGATTTAAAATTTCAAGAAACTCATTTAATATGAAGATACGATGAGGATAGTTTTAAATAATCTCATAAAATAATTTTAAGAATTTTCTAGAATATTTTTTAATCCTTTTATTTTTGGATTAACCCTTATTTTACACTTTTTAATTATACTATGATATCATGTTATTTAAAATTCGTGTGTTAATGTAATTACCACAACTTTTTAAATGACTGAAAAATATCAATTATAAAATATTATAAAATATCCTAACCACTTGGTCAATATTATATTTTTATAGATTATATAAAATTTAATTAACAATTTTATATTTAATGTTATGAATGGTGTCAATTTTGACACTACTAAAACTTAACTTTTTAAAAATTCATAACAACTTGATTCCTTAAAAAATAAATTAAATCATTAATTAAATGTCATATTCACCTAGAAAATTATTTATTTCATAAATTATTTCAAATAATATTTTTTTTAATATTTATAATATCATTTATTTGAATATTATATTAATGAAGCAATCACGAACTCATTATTTTGTAATAGTTAAATTTATTTATTTAATGTCTAAAAATTATAAATAAAATACCATGATTAAAGAAATATATTTATATTTATAATTAATATTTTTAGTCTAATAGATAATTTCAATAAACCCATTTCAAAAATTCTTTAGTAAGAAGATACTATTGACGTTATATTTCCCTTTACATTAAATTAAGTGTTATAAAATGTCATTATCAAACCCAATGGCTCCCGGATGCCAAATATGAATCCCATGTGTGTTATTGGTCACTTAAAACACATAAAATATTATTTGGACATATTTTAGGGTAGCTTCATATTATTATAAAATTATTTTTACCATTATTTACAGCATTTACCCTTTAACCATGGTAGATAAAAATAATCCCTAAAGTTCCTATTAATAATGGGAAAAAATAACTATTTACACAATTTGTAACATATGATTCCAAATATGGAATTATTTTTTATTTATTCAAAACACATAACTTTATGTAATTAATTTAAAATTAAAATTTTTTGTCAAAAAGAGAAAAGAGGTTTTCAGAAAAAAGTAAAAACCATCAAAAGATTGACATGTGTTTATTTCTATTTTAAAAGTGAAAATAATTCAAATGAACTAAATTATATTTAATGATTAAGACATAATATAATTATATATTAAAACCATTAAAATGTATAATATAACACTATGAATTATTTCGATTAAAAAATTTGTTTTCAATTAAAATTTAATATTTTTCATTATTCATCAAAATTTGAATGTTATTAGAAAAACATCAAAGATTTATCCAAACTAAACTTCTATGTCTCTATTTCGATGAGGATGTTTATTTTGTGATATTTTATATATTAAAGGGTCAAATTTGGATTTAAAATGGGTGTGCCATCAAAAGGTAGAAAAACTACATTTTATGGAAAAAATATTTATTTTATCGAAAATTAATAAATTTATCTTTTATTATTCCTAAGAAACACATAAAGTGAATGTTAAAATTATATTTAATATATAAAATTGAAAGTATGGTTTTTACTATAAATAGCCTCTAATTTTACACCTTGGTTATATATCATATTAAATAATAAAATTTTATTAATATACTGTTGTTTGGTAAAACTGGGCCTTGCGTGTTACTCAAGAAAACTCATTGTTTAGTGTAGAGGAAGCCAAAAATGGTTTTGCATAAAAATAAATCCATAAAAAAATTACATTTATTATGAAATGAAAATTTTATAAATTCTAAGGGTGTTACATTCTCACATCATTCAATAAATTGCCTCCTTGCAATTTAAACTCAGGATTGAAAACTAGTGGTTTGACATTTAATAGAATCTTTCTTTTAATCCCACATTGGAAATATGGTTAATAAAATATACTCTAAGTAAGAGGTAATTATAAATGAAAAATTCAACCCTAAATTAGTCTTTCAAATAGGAGAACATTAGTGTCATGTAGAGATACATACATAGAGGAAAAACAAAAATATTTATGGGGAGTGATTGAGTTCATCAATCAAAAATAAGTTAAAGATAAATGGAAACATAAAGGTATCAAATACATAAATCTATAATGATTTAAACTATATCTTGTTCAAAAAAACATAAGGTGTTAGGATAACATAGTTTGTGTGTAGAGACTCGAAGCTTAATGTACATGGACATTACATTACTTTTGCGGAATACATAGTACATAACAAAAACACACACACAAGGACCGTAATAGTATAGTGTCTTTGGAAACTCGGAATATAATATTCTAATCGTGGTGAAAGATCTTCAACATCTCCCATAAAGATCTTCTATTTTTTAACCTAAAAACATTGTTTTTATCCTGGGGAAAAGAAAACATAAAAGGGGGAGCTCAAATGCTCAGTAAGAGTAAACAAAAGAAATATCAATCACATCATATTCATAAGAACATAACATTTTGGAAATCTTAACCTGCAAAAGAGATCATAATATCAAAAAATGGGATAAATCATAGTAGTGAAATGTATTCCCAATAATCATAACCTAAAACATGAAACTTTGTGGCATACACACAAAATCATAGAGAATCATTTCTTATTAGTCATGACTTATTTCCAAGACTATCTTAGTGGACAAAGTCCATTTCTAAACCAAGTTCACTCCTCGTTTCAGTCATGTTTCACTAAACCGATTTAACCTACCGTTCCATCCATTTCTATCTCATGAGATATAAAATCTTTAACCAGTGCATTGGAGGGAGATATAGGTCCCACCCATCTCATAATGATACCATTCATATGTGTGCCACAAAATCATAAATCATACATCATTGCATAACCCATGTAATAAAAATGGGATTCTTAAACAACATGACATCATAAAAAAATTCATATAATATAAAGGAATTCCTAAAAATAATTCCATCACAACATAATAAAATCAATGTAATAATAGGGATAGAAATAGAACCCTATATTATCTTAGATGGAAAATAATTTTGATGAAACACTTGAACTCCATTCTTGAGGAAAGTATCCTTTATACTTCAAAAAAATTTCCTTTCCTAACATGTTATACAATTTTAAACTAAAATAAGTTGATTAAATATAAACTTGAAAACATGTAAAGGAATCTTCTTGGAAATAATGTTTTAAAAATCCATTCATGCCGTATAAGTTATAAAAACATTCTTCTCATACTTTTTTCGGAAAAGTCAAAATGTAACTCGTACGAAAAACGACAAAAGATTCATTTCATATCTTTTACTAAAAACTCACCGAAGGGTAAAATTGGATTTAAAAATTTTTTGGTGGATGGAAATAATATTACATATTGATGAAACTTGTATGTGGATGATAAAATACACCCCAGTAAATTCCAATGTATAAACAATCTCGGATAAAAATGAGATTGTGATATTTCCCTTACCTTAGGTCCGATTTGCTTCGTAAGTGTCTGAACCTCCTGTATAATTATTTAAATAATGTCATTGACTTATTCCAGAATCATAATCATTGTTATGATATCATATATGACTTTATATTACACGTTCATTTGTAAATTCCATGTTAAAGATTGTTTTGGGTAAAATCGTTTCATTTGTCGTCCGTGTTTTGACTTGTAATTATTCATATGATTACTTAGATCATGATTTAATTCCAGAAAATAAACCATGATTTATATATAATTTATATTTATAATATACATATATATGATAGATCAGTAAATGGACAGAAATACACTGTTCATGGATACGGTAGGTCGTACGTACACATGAACGCTGATTTCGTTTCCTTATTGAGTTGAATGGAATTAAGTAGATGACATACATATATATACATATAAATCCAGTATCATTGTTATGTCATATATTTCATTATTACTTATTGTATATACTTTATAATCATTCATGAATGGTTATCAGGGAGAGTGAATCTCATCGCGTCGTGGAAACAGTATTCCATACGTACGCACGAGCGATGATGTCATTCCCGTGATTGTAGAATTGTATTAAAGTGTATGCATAATATTATATAATCAATATCACTTTACAATAATCACTTATATTCATTACTTTCACCATTATACCAATCCAAGTAAGGTGGTGGTGGAAAATTGATTACACCACGGTGTGGAGACGGTATTCCGTACGTACGCACGCGCGGTGATTTCGTTTTCCGTAGGATGGATAGATAGTGAAATGGGGTTTCTTCATACTTATAATAACATATCAGTATATGAGTTATACTGATGTTATTACTTCATAATGAAACAACATAAGAAGAAGAAGTGGAAGAAGAAATAATGATGAAAGAATCGGTAACGGACATTACCTCTTCTTTGAAGGGCTTCTTTGAGACCTCCTTTTAGGACACTAAAATTGGTCTTTGAAGATTACCAGGACCTCTCGGTTGTATCTAGGTAAGTTGAAAAGATAATTTTTCAGGGGTTGGCCGAGATTGAAGGCTCTATGTGGTGTGAGGAAGAGAGGGAGGAGGTGCCCTTTTATAAGGGAGGAGAGGGGCACCTTTGAAATAACTAAAAATATTATTTTATTATCAAGCCATATTCGGTTTTAAATAGCTCCAAATTGATTTATTTTGAAGCTATGGTGTGTATGGGTCTAAAGACTCTCATCCAATTGAATTTGGACAAGTTTAGTTTACTATTTTAACCTTATCATTTAGTTTTAACTTTAAGATAGATAATTTTACTTTTACCGTGTCTTTTTGTGTTCTTACACTATAAGGTTAATAAAATCACTATAACAAGCCAAACGAACCCAATTTGTTTATTATTAATATATATAACCTTATCTATGTCATTTGGAAAAACATTAGATTTTTAGGAATAAAATAACAATTAATAATATAATATTTGTTTTAAAAAGTATTTTATGTCAATTTTGACACTATTTAGTAATTGATTTTTGTGAAACACATAAAAGAATGATTACTTCGAATCAAAGTTTCTTAAATAAATATTAACATGTCATATTAACCTAGAAAAATAGTTTAATTCATAAAAAGTCTCAAATTACATTTATTTGGGTATTTATAACATCAGTTATGTCAATATTTCATTAATAAGATAATAACTGCATCATTTTTCTGTCATAACTAAAATAAATAAATTAAATTTAAAAATTACAAATAAAATACCATTATGTAGGAAATAATTTTATCTTTCTAAGGAATATTTATAGTCGAATTTATCTAATGTATAACCCTATATTAAAAATTATATACTTATTAAACATTGATTTTAACTATATTAACCCTTCTTTAAATAAATTAATAATAAATGTCCTAATCTAATCCAAGTGGGCCAAAATGGTCATATTTTATACCTAAGGTTGTTTTTAGTCGAATTAAACTTATCCAATATAATTAGGACATGTGTTATGGTAATAATAATATCATTTTTACCCTTAATTACCCTATTTACTTTTAACCGTGGTAAAAAAAGTAAAAAGTTACTATTCAGCAAAAATTATTTTCATCTCATTGAACAACATTTTAGTCCTTGATGTTAACCGTGTCTCTCGGATTTTCTAAACAACACTCACAGAAGTGGTAAAATTAATTTTTATGAAAAAAATCCGTTTTTTAACTACCACTTAGTGGTTTCACTATTCATCAAAAAATGAAAGTTTCCAGAAAAATAGCAAAAATTAGGGCTAAGCTATATTTGATATTATGAACTCAAAAATGATGTCTATTTTACCAAATTCCAAACATATCAGTTACATTAACTAATTTAAAAATTAATTCTCATCGTCAAAACATGTAGCGTGTTTTTAAGTGATAATAACTATCAAAAGATTGACATTTGTTTATGTCTGGTTTAAATGTGAAATTAAATCCAATGACCAAAATTGTATTAAATTGTAAAAATATATTCTAAATATACTTTAAAACCACTCAAATTAATAGTTTATCACTATTAATTATTTCGATTAAAAAGGTTGTTTTTAATTAAAATTTAGAAATTTTCATTATTCATCAGAAAATGAAAGTCATCCGAAAAGTACCAAAATATCACCCTAATCTAATTTCGATATTCCAAATCCAAAAATTAAGTCCATTTTGAAAAATAAAATTTAAAAAATTTCAAAAAGTGGTTATTACTATTCATAACGGCTAGTTTTAATTATATTTTAATAGCATATCGTTGTTTAGTGAAACTCGGTATTGCGTACTACACACGCTATCAAGGAAGGTCACGATTGCGTGTAATGCATGGAAAGTCAAGGATACTTGTTTTCCAAGCTCCTTTTGGTGTATCGTACAACACAAGACATTAATGAAATTAAAAAGTATATTTTTCATAAAATCTCGGGGTGTTACATTCTACCCCCCTTAAAATGAATTTCACCCTCGAAATTTGTCAGGGTTATAAATGGTTTACTACTCGAAAGTTTCTTTAATAGAAACCCACATCATAAAAAGGAATTCCAAAACCAATATTTAAAAACAAATGTATGAAATTTAACGGTTACCCAATTAAACTAATTACTGGGTTTCCACATATGTGAAAATATGGATATGGAAGAGAAATCTAACCATCATGTTCTGATGGAGAGTGGTAGAGAACATGGATATGGAAAATCCAGCAATCACAAAGCCATAAATTTGTGACGATCTAAGGTACCATCTGATTCATCAGATATAAGAGCACTAGGACAAAATTTTTGGTTTTCAAGATCATTTCCCTAAAGTTGATGAAATTGGAATTAGAAGAAATACTTTCGTGATTTTGGTATAGTATCACTGTTGATCGTTATTTAGACAATTTCCACTTCATCTCTTAAATAAATGAAGTTGAATTTGTCATTCGTGATGTGTTAGCAGATCATGTGATAGAATGATCGGTCATTCCATCGGTCTAAAACAAAAGGATAGAAAAGTTATCAAAAAATATATTAGTCCATCTGTAGTGAGCTTAATCATATATGGTTCCTAAAATGGTCTTATACTTCTTATATCATACTGCTTAATATAATAAAACTAGTTTCTACTAAATCGGGACTTCCTGTAGGCCAGTGGTAGGTGATAAAGGCCAGTCGCACTTCGGTTGTGGGTTTAATTCTGACAGCCTTGTTTGACGCGATGGGATGTCACCCATCCTGCAGGTTACCCTTTTTCTAATACTACATTACTATAACATCCCATAAATAATATCGAAAAATGGTTCTATCCTTAAACAATACTAACTTATGTCTAACATCTTCCATTCCAATCTTTAGGCATATCTGTAATATTTCAGTCCATTTTCATATTATAGTGAAAACAATTACCAGAGATTTCATATAACAAGCATGTTAATACCATCGTTGAGTCCCATATATCATAAGATATTTCTTGTTGGTCACATTCCAAACGGTCGAAGGCCTTAATCATGTATTCTCTTGAAAAAAAAAGAATACCCATTGAACCTTATTGAAATCATGAATGCTGTTAAAAGTTAACTCTTTCCACATACCAGAATCCTCAAAATTCGATATACTCAAACCATGATATCACTTAGTCCTTATGTCAATCATGATCTCATGAATACTGTCAAACATTTCATTTTCTTGTTTTCCCTTCATTATGCGCATATCATCCTTTTTTCCAAAAATATCTCAATCACTTTCCATGGTTACCGGTACCATTGAAAACCACAATAGATCAATACAAAAATATTCCAATATTACACGATACTATATACAACATTATTTTGGAATCCCATTACATAAACACTTAATCATTCCACCACATCGTTGTCATATTCGACATCGCCAATAGTGATCGCATGTGACTTCCATTTTTATTTTGCCTTAAGTGGTTGCTCATGTCGATCATCACTAACCCTTGGATTAGGGCATTTATTAGCATAATGCCCCATTTCCTTGCACTAGAAGCATTAAAGTGTTGGTGGTGCATTCTCTGCAGTCTTTTCTTTATTCACATCATTAGAAACACTTTTTCTATTACTTCGACACTCAGCTGATCGATGACCTTTTTTCCACACTTAAAACATTTTCTAGTCCCTTTAAGACAATCTCTACCATGCTTCTTTCCACACAATGAGCATAAGGAAACATTCATATTCTTTTCACCATTATTCTGAGATTTCTCCTTGAACTCCATCTTTCGTTTCTTGCCAAAACTATGAGATGGATAAGTAACACCAACTTCCATTTCTACCTTGATAGCACAATGCACAATTTCTTCATAGCTACTAAAGTCTCTTATATCTAATGCCCTTCAATGATTTGGTTTTAAGACACTGACGAATCGATCAAATTTACTTTCAGGTTGGATGATAAATCCAGATGCATACCTTGCAAGCCTTGTAAAATTCGCTTCGTATATACCAACAGATTCATCATTATTTTTCTTTAGTTCAAGAAACTCCTTCTCCATCTTTGTTCGAAGAATACGAGGGATGTACTTATTGAAAAATAAGTTCTTGAACTTGTCCCATTCCAAGGACTCAATTTCATCTCTTTGCCTCGTATTCTTGATAAGATTCCACCATTGATCAGCTTCACCTTACAAATGATATACTGCTAAGATGACTTTATCATGTTCAAAACATTGAAGAACTGAAAATATCTTTTCAATGGTACTGATCCATTGTTCAGCAACAAGTGGATCAGAAGACCCACTGAAAGAAGTTGGGCGTTGCCTCATGAAGGACTCAATAGAATATTGTTCCCTTCTTTGCTCATTTGGAAGTCCAGAATGATTCGTAGCTTGTGTAAGTATAGCAATAAGATTTTTCACTCCATATCCCATAACATTTGTTTGTTCAGGAGGACAAACATTTCATTCTCCATTACATTGATCAACATGGTTCCTTTGGGTTCCAACCATCATCTAAAACCCAAAAAGAATAGTGTGAGAGGTAAAAATCATGCTAGGGAAAACAACATAGTAAAGGGGGAGTACCCTCAATATCTAACATCATAGATTAAATTATAATATTGTTAGTGAAATTCTAGGACTATAACCTATACGTATACTTAACCTTAGTGACATCCCTAGACATACCTTATAAATATCTCTAAGGATCTCACTAAAGTTCTCGCATCCTAGTTTCCAAAGGTTGACTAAACCTTTCCTCTGATACCAACTGTAGTGACCCTAAGCTTAACGTACATGCACATTAAATTAATTTTGCGGAATACATAGTAAATAACAAAAAACACACACACAAGGACCGTAATAGTTTAGTGTCTTTGGAAACTCGGAATAAAATCTTCTAATCATGGTGAAAGATCTTCAACATCTCCCATAAAGATCTTATTTTTTTAACCTAAAACCTTTCATTATATCCTGTTGAAAATAAAACATAAAAGGGTGATCTCAAATGCTCATTAAGGCTAAAAAAAAGAAATATCAATCATATCATATTCATAAGAACATAACATTTTGGAAATTTTAACCTGCAAAAGAGATCATAATATCATAACATGGGATAAATAATAGTAGTGAAATGTAATCCCAATAATCATAAATTAAAACATGAAACTTTTTGGCATACACACATAATCCTATAAAATCATTTCTTATTAGTCATGAAAAATTTCCAAGACTATCTTAGTGGACAAAATCCATTTCTGAACCGAGTTCACTCCTCGTTTCAGTCCTGTTTCACTGAACCGATTTAACCTGCCATTCCAGCCATGTCAATCTCATGAGATATAAAATATTTACCCAATTTATTGGAGGTAGATATAGGTCCCACAAATCTCATAATGATAACATTCATATGTGTGCCAAAAAATCATAAATCATACACCACTGCATAACCCGTGTAATAAAAATGGGATTCTTAAACAACATGACATCATAAAACAATTCATATAAGATAATGGAATTCATCAAAATAATTCCATCACAACATAATCAAAGAAATGTAATAATAGGGATCGAAACAGAACCCTATATTATCTTAGATGGAAAATAATTTTGATAAAACACTTGAACTCCATTCTTGAGGAAAATATCATTTCTACTTCAAAAACATTTTCCTTTCTTAACATGTCATAAAATATTAAACTAAAAGAAGTTGATTAAAAATAAACTTGAAAACTTGTCAAGGAAGCTTCTTGGAAATAATTTTTTAAAAATCCATTCATGCCTTATAAGTTAAAAAAACATTCTTCTCGTACATCTGTCGGAAATGTCAAAAAGTACCTCGTATGAAAAATGACAAGAGATTCCTTTCGTATCATTTACTAAAAACTCACTGAAGGGTAAAATTGGATTTAAACAATTGTAGGTGGATGGAAATAATATTACATATTCAGGAAACATGTATGTGGATGATAAAATACACCCCAGTAAATTCCAAAGTATAAACAATCTCGGATAAAAATGAGATTGTGATATTTCCCTTACCTTAGGTCCGATTTGCTTCATAAGTGTCTGAACCTCATTTATAATGAATTAAATAATATCATTGACTTATTCTAGAATCATACTCACTATTATGATATCATATATGACTTTATATTACCCTTTCTTTTGTAAATTTCATGGTAAAGAGTGTTTTGGGTAAAATCGTTTCATTTGTCGTCCATGTTTTGACTTGTAATTATTCATATGATTACTTAGATCATGATTACTTAATTCCAGAATATAAAACATGGTTTATATATAATATATATTTATAATATACATATATATAATAGATCAGTAAATGGAGAGAAATACACCGTTCATGGAGACGGTAGGCCGTACATACACATGAACGTTGTTTTCGTTTCCTTATTGAGTTGAATGGATTTAAGTAGGTGAAATACATATATATACACATAAATCCAGTATCATTATTATATCATATATTTCATTATTACTTATTATATATACTTTATAATCATTAATGAATGGTTATCATGGAGATTGAATCTCATCACGTCGTGGAGACGGAATTCCGTACGTACGCACGAGCGATGATATCGTTCCCATGGTTGTAGAATTGTATTAAAGTGTATGTATAATATTATAGAATAAATATCACTTTAAAATAATAATATATATTCATTACTTTCACCATTATACCATCCAAGTAAGGTGGTGGTGGAAAATAGATTACACCACGGTGTGGAGACGGTATTCCGTACGTACGCACGCACAGTGATTTCATTTTCCGTAGGATGGATAGATAGTGAAATAGGGCTGTTTCATACTTATAATAACATATAAGTATATGATTGATACTTATTTTATTACTTAATAATAAAACATCCTAATAATAAGAAGTGGAAGAAGAAATAAAGATGAAAGAATCGGTAACGGACATTACCTCTTCTTTGATGTGCTTCTTTGAGACCTCCTTTTAGGACACTAAAATTGGTCTTTGAAGAAGACCAGGACCTATAGTATGTCTCTAGGGAAGTGGAGAAGAGAATTTGGCAGGGTTTGTCCGATCTTGAATTCTCAATGTGCTGCGAGAAAGAGAGGGATGAGGTGACCTTTTATAAGGGAGGAGAGGGGCACCTTTGGAATAACAAAAAAAACTTATTTTATTATAAATCCATATTCGGTTCTAAATAGCTTCAAATTGATTTATTTCCAATCTAAGGTGGGGATGGGTCGAAATCCTCTCATCCAATAGAATTTGGACAAGTTTAGTTCACTATTTTAACCTTATCATTTAGTTTTAACTTTAAGTTAAATAATTTTACTTTTACCGTGTCTTTTTGTGTTCTTACACTATAAGGTTAATAAACTTACTATAACAAGCCAAAGGAAACCAATTTGTTTATTTTTAAAATATATAACCTTATATAAGTCATTTGGAAGAAAATTAGATTTTTAGGAATAAAATATCAATTAATAATATAATATTTTTTTTAAAAACTATTTTATGTCAATTTTGACACTATTAAGTAATTGATTTTTGTGAAACTCATAACAAAATTATTAGTTCGAAAAAAAGTTAATTAAATAAATATTAACATGTCATATTAACCTATAAAAATAGTGGAATTCATAAAAAGTCTCCAATTACATTTATTTGGGTATTTATAACATCAATTATGTCAATATTTCACTAATAAGATAATTACTGCATCATCTTTGTGTCATAAATAAAATAAATTATTTAATGTCTAAAAATAAAAAATAAAATACCATTATGTAGGAACTCGTCTTAGATTTCTAATGAATACTTATAGTCGAATTTATCTTATGTATAACCCTATATTAAAAATTATCTACTTATTAAACTTTGATTTTAACTATTTTAACCCGTCATTAAATAAATTATTAATAAATGTCCTAATCCAATCCAAGTGGGCCTAAATGGTCATATTTTATTCCTAAGGTTGTTTTTTATCTAATTACACTTATCCAATATAATTAGGACATGTTTTAGGATAATAATAATATCAGTTTTACCCTTAATTATCCTATTTACTTTTAACTGTGATAAAAAAAGTAAAAAGTTACTATTTAAAAAAAATTATTTTCATCTCATTGAACCACATTTTAGTCATTGATATTAACTGTGTCTCTTGTATTTTCAAAATTCCACTCACAGAAGTGGTAAAATTATGTTTTATGAAAAAATCAGTTTTTTAACTACCACTTAGTGGTTTCAGTATTCATCAAAAAATGAAAGTTTCAAAAAAAAATACCAAAAATTAGGCCTAAGCTATATATGATATTATGAATTCAAAAATGATGTCTATTTTACCAAATTAAAAACATATCAGTTACATTATCTAATTTAAAAATGAATTCTCATCATCAAAACAAATAGCGTGTTTTTAAGAGATAATAACTATCAAAAGCATGAGATTTGTTTATGTCTGGTTTAAATGTGAAATTACATCCAATGACCAAAATTGTATTAAATTGTAAAAATATATTCTAAATATACATTAAAACCACTCAAATTAATAATTTATCACTGTTAATTATTTCGATTAAAAAGGTTGTTTTTAATTAAAATTTAGTAATTTTCACTATTCATCAGAAAATGAAAGTCATCTGAAAAGTACCAAAATTTCACCCTAATCTAATTTTGATATTCCGAATCCAAAAAATAAGTCAATTTTGAAAAATAAAATTTTCAAAATTTGAAAAAGTGGTTATTACTATTCATAACGGCTAGTTTTAATAATATTTTAATAGCATAACGTTGTTTAATGAAACTTGATATTGCGTACTACACACACTATCGAGGAAGGTCGCGATTACGTGTAATGCAAGGAAAGTCATGGATGAGTGTTGTGGAAGCTCCTTTTGGTGTAGCATACAACACATGACATTAATGAAATTAAAAAGAATATTTTTCATAAAATCCCAGGGTGTTACATTGTGGATACTCTTTCATTGATTTGGGGGATTATTTTACTTTTTAGTTAAGAACCCGAGAAAACCTACTTGATTGCATTCCAAGTATCATTGTTATTAATTTGTTTTACATTGGTTTATTTTTAATTTGTTCCATTCATCAAGATATGGATAATCAAGATGATTTATTATGAATGATGGAATTTCAAATAATCAGAAAGTTCATATGTTTTTTATTCATCCTTTAAATTTTTATGAAGACAAAAAAGGTATTCACATAATATCTAATAAATAATAATTAAACCAAAAACAATAATATCCAATGTTCAACTTATCCCATTAAAATATTAATAATTTTCAAATATACTCTTTTTGAAATTCACTATCAAAAGGTCTCTAAATTTTTTAAAATCAATATTAACATAAGATTCCCCAAACAATGTAATGTAGCTCTTATTGTCACATACATAATCTTTGATCAATAATAAATCCTTAATAAAAAATCGTATGCTTATAAATCTTTAAAGAGTAAGTACTATCTTACAATCCTTATATATATGATGAATATTATGACCACAGAACCATTCATGTAATAATTCTTGAATCTATATACAAAATAACCAGAATAATTACACTTCACTCTTAAACCATTAAATGTGCTTCCACGTCTTATTCATTAATACCTACTTCATATAATTTAACTTTTTAGTCTCTTCATTGTCCAAAGTATAACGATTTGTAGTATAACCTCACTGATTCTACATATTGACCAAATCTCAAGGAACACTATGAGTAACAATAATCATAGTGATATAGTCATGAAGAATCATTTATAGGTCTTATTATAAATCCATGAGTCCATGGGATTAATCAAGGTTATCCATTACAAAATATAATATATGATATTATATACATAGACTTATCCTCAAATTCATTCATAGGATTATGTTTTATAATCATTTATTTTAAATCTAATTTTCTAGGTTGTTACTAATCTTCCGCTCGTACCAACTTTAAGGCCTCGACTCCAGGATCCTAGTGGTGGTGAATTATTTTAATATATTAACATCATTATATGGAATCAACTACCAAAGGGCCAATCAGTTTATCAATCTTGTAAAATAGTTTACACACATGAACTTTACATTTCAATTTATAACAAAAAATAATTCATAGATACTTCTGAGTGAATGAGATTATTCCCTTAGATTAACTATGTATATAAGTCAAAATACACTTAATGGAATCCTAAGAAAATAAATCATAAGAAAGGTATAAGCTCATATGCTCAGTAAGGGTAAGCCTAAAATGAAAGCAATTATGAATAAATAATCATAAGCCTTAAGGATAAATGTATATTTGAAACACAATCCATCTAAAGACAATCTTGATCAAAATATGGAACCAATAAATAATACCATATCAAATAAGAATAACCATGAATATTCTACAAGTCAAATAATCACATGGAATATTCATAACTAATATCATAATAAGGGAATTCATAATTCAAGACAAATGTACTTTCAAGATATATCATCAAGATATCTATTTTCATGATTCATCTTCTTGACATGTTACGTATATTGGTAGAAACCCATCTGATTTGTGTCAAGATCTATCCTCATGACAATCTAAGATAGATTGAAAAACAAATGCAAATGGTTTTTTCACAATATAATTTCATCGCACGATACCTATTAGTGTATATAAGGTTTATATCATACCTTTACCATCAATTAATATGTCCAATTCATTCCTCTTATGAAAAGGATGAAACATAACATAAACGTTCGTATTAAAACTATCATATGATATGTTAATAATATAACCATAAACCATGAATGGTATCTAAATAACACATATAGAGTCAAAAATATCATAAAACCTTCAATAAAATATGGATGATTTTATCATACTAAATCATCCTCAATTAAGAATAAAATACTACAAAAGATTTTGACATAGATGAAAATAGTCTAACAAATTTATTAATACTATATGAAAGAAAAATCTAATTTTACCCTGAAACCATTTAAAAACATGTGAAATTATAAAAGAAAACACTTTTTTCAAAATTATCTTATATGTTTTCAGGGAAAGATTCACAATTTTAATGGTTCATAATTGTGTATAATAGCTTCTTGATTCGTATAAGATAAAAAAACATTCATTCCATAAATTGTTGGAGATGTTTGTAAAATACCTCCACTAGAAAATGATGGAAAGATTCCTCTCAAAAGTTTTTGTAAAATTTAAAAAATGTGTATAATTTATTTTTTTTTAAAAAATTCTATAATATTTTGAATTACATTTTATGAAACATGTACATGTATGATAAGGATGTCGCAATGGATACTTACATGTAACTAATCTTAGACAATTAAGAGATTGGGAAATTAAACCTTAACTTGTAATTTCTTTCAGTCGTGGGTGATTTAAGCTCATATATAATGTTTAATGTATGTTAGTTAATAATACCATAACCACATACGTATCCATGATATATTATATGACCCCGTCATACTTTTCTGTTAATAATATTTCAATATTACCTTTATTTATGGTGTTTGATACTTATATTATACAGTATGTTTTGACATATTTTTTGTTGTAATTATTAAAACTATTTTGGTTTCAAAATATCAATAATTTAAACCATTTATAAATAATCTTATATATTCATTTCATAGGTATTTATAATAGTCTATAATATTTGGAGATTAGCAATGAATTGCACCGTTCATGGAGACATTAGGTCGTACGGATGCAAGAATTCCACTTTCATTTCATTGTGGTTTTAAAATAATTAAAACTAAAAGATAAATATGTATATTATAATTAAATTAACATATTTATGTTGTATATGTTACATAGGATTATTTTAACCATCCTTTATACATTACATGTATGGCATGAATGAGTCATATTGCTTTTAGGGGGCGGTATTCCACACTTCCTAAAACGAAATGTTCGTATTTACAAAAAATGGAATGCATAAAGGTATGTTTAAAATATAAATTATTGAATAATAGAGATAAAATAAATTTAATATATACCACTTATAAATATATTTTCTACCCTAATGGAAACAATATTGGTTTTAGAGGAAGAAAGAACAATCATCATTTCATGAGGTAGCAATTCACTGTACACAGAAACAATATGTTCGTATCCATTATATAGAGGTGTATGTAAGTGTAGGTAGAAATTTTATCATAAAAATATCCATGTATATTTAGGATACTAGTGTTATCATGAAATAAGGTAATAACCAGAGATCATGGGTTGTTGATGGAAAATTGAGAAAGGATTTTGAGAGCATAGATTACCTCTTAATCTTGTAACTGCATTTGGTTTGTGCCAAAAGGATTCCTTGAGTTTCCTTATGTCCAAGGTATGTATTATAAGAGGAAGGGAGGGATTTTTGGAGCTTATTTGTGAATATTTTATTTGAGAAAAAAGTATTTAGAGGTGTGTTTATGTGGGTATATTTGGCCACCTTTTGTTAGATGGAGGAGGGTCACATTAAGAAAGTCTTGAAATATTAATTTATTATAAATTCAATATCGATTGAAAATGTTCAAAAATGAATTTATTAATAAGATACAGTGATTATAGTTAGATATGAGGTCATCCAATAATATTTTGACACGTATTTAATAATTTTGAATCCTTATCTTTTTTGTTTAACCATTATTTTACTCTTTTAAATATTATCGTGATATTATGTTATTAAAAATTTCTCTGTTAATATAATTATCATAACATGTTAAATGACCAAAAATATGTCATTTTAGATATATTAATTGGTATTATAACCACTTAATCTAACCTTATATTTTTACAGATTTTATAACATTTAATAAACCATTTTATATTTAATGTTATGAATTATGTCAATTTTTTAAACAATTCATACATGACTTTTCACAAATTCATAAATATATGATTTCATAGAAAAAAATACATTTAATAAATACTAAAATGTCATATATTCCTATAAAATTAATTTATTACATAAATAATGTCAAATACAATTTATTTTAATATTTATAATTACATTTATTTGAATCTTGTATTAATGAAACAATCATCACATCATCATTGTGTCATAATTAAATTTATTTATTTACATTCTAAAAAATACAAATAAAATTGTATGATGTATAAAATTAATTTATATTTCTAATAAATATTTATATTCCAAGATATTATTTATATAAACCCATTTTGAAATTGTTTTAGTAAGAAGATACATGTTTATGTTATATTTCCCATTACATTGAATTAAGTGTTATAAAATGTCGTTATCACACTCAAGTGGCTCCCAAAGGCCAAATGTAAATCCCAAGTGTTTTCATGGTCTCCCATAACTCATAAAATATTATTAGGACTACTTTTAGGGTATTTTGATATTACTTTTACCCTTATTTACGTCATTTACCAATTAACCATAGTAGATAAAAATATTATTAAAGTTACTATTCCAAATGTCCAAAAAATATAAATTATGTATTTACAAGGTATGAACCTTATGATTTAAAATATGGAATCCATTTTTATTAATTCATAATGTAGAATTTGATGTAATAAATTTAAAATTAAATCCCGCTTTCAAAATGAGAAAATGTGTTTAAAAAAGTAAAAGCTATCAAAAGATTGACATATGTTTATATCTTATTTTAATGTGAAAATAATTCCAATGACCTGAATTATATTAAATTATAAAAATATAATCTAATTATACATTAAAACCAATAAAATTTATAATTTAACACAATGAGTTATTTCAATTAAAAAATTTGTTTTCAATTAAAATTTAGTATTTTCAGTATTTATCAAATTATGAATGTTATCGGAAAAACACCAAACAATTATTGAAAATAAATATTGGTGTCCCAAATAAAAATTAGAAGTTTAATTTTTCATATTTAAAATATAAAGTGTCAAATTTTAGATTTAAATGTATGTTCCATCAAAAGGAGGTAAAACTACAATTTTTTTTTAAAAAATCTTATTTTATCCAAAAAAAATTAAATTAGCTCTTATATTATATCTAAGAAACACATAAGATGAATGTTAAAATTATATGGAATATATATAATTTAAAATATATTTAATACCATTCATAACCTCTAATTTAATAACTAGGGTATATATAAAATTAAATAACAATATTTTATTAATATATTATTTTTCTATAAAACTATGCCTTTTGTATAATACAAACCATCTCATTATTATGTATAAAGTAATATTAAAATGGTGTTTCATAAAAATAAATCAAGAAACTGATTTAAATTTATTTAGATATGAGAATATTATAATGTCTCGAGGTGTTACAATATAAATTATTAAATAAATTATTTTCATGAGTGAGGCATCCAAACGTCTAACACATACAAATTTTATACCCTTTTAGAGTAAAAACCAAGTCCCATAGCTATTGATGGTATCATATTTCTCATAAGACATTCTTCTTTGGAGTTATCTGTTTTTTCTAAAAACAATTTCAATTGCTTATGATAATATATTTAAGATTTTTTTATTTTGTCTTCACTGGGGATTGACGAGCCTGGGAATCTCATACTAACTCAGTGTCTTACTCTGAAAATATTCTACTAAATATTTCAAAGTGTTGACTTATATTTTTCTCTTATGTACAACCTTTAACAAATTATTATGTTATTTCACTGATAAGTCATTTCCCCCAAATTAAGATATTAATAATTTATCACAAGAGGGTTTTTTTATTATTGAAAAATTAGGGATATTATAATTCTCCCCCTGTATCAATATATAGTCTTCAAGAATAATCTCTAGTGGTCTTACACAAACAACTCAGACCACTGATCTCAAACGTCAGACTCACATATTCACATCTCTTCCTAGAACCATCCATGTTGCCACTGAAATCAGACTAGTATTAACATTTTCTCTTAGAGTCCTTTATCACTATGATCTATAATCTTGAAAGGATACTCATCATAAGATGAAAAAATTCCAACTCAATGTAATTTTAGTCTATAATATGCATAGGATCGAGCATGTACCTCTGAGGCTAAGAAATGAGGAACACATCATGTATACCTATCTCAAATGCAAGGGGCTTACGAAGCACCTGAGAGTATATCGCCCAGTAGAAGACCCTAACTATATGTCTTATCTATGGTCATAAACCTAACTCAAACTTCTTGGATTTCTATTCCTCATTCTCAGCTAGAAAAGTAGAAAAGTGAAGCATGTCCATAAAATGTGTAGAGTAAGAAGGGGAAGTCATAGAACCTTGTCATAATTCAATGATGTCAAAGTCATAGACCATCCTCATCATGGATTAGAAGTACTATTTGATGAAAAATATTTAATGGACATCAATTTAATACCTTATCATATCATATCATTGTTTATGGTAGCACACCATCTCTTGGAGTGTCCTTGGAACATAAAGGTTTCCCTAATTACTCTCCCTTACGCTGGGGTCTAGAATAGCTCTAAAATGCTATCAATATAGTCTAGTGAATCATCTACTTCCTATGGGAAACCAACACCCTAGAATTTCATGGGATGCTGAAGCTATAAATCAATTTCATGGTGGGTCATAGTCCTTTAAATTACTCCACCCTAGATATGCATCAATTGAAAAAGTCTCAGTTGAACAAGCATTGCAGCTTAGATTACTTGTGTCAGTACATGATCATGCTAGATTATATCCCCATGTGCCACAGGTGGTGGCACATGAGCATCATGGGTTGTCAAAACTGGTGGTTTCATCAAACACTCTAAGGCATCATCTCTCAAACAACAGGAGAATTAGGAACATAGAAAATGAAAATAGTTTCTGTGATCAAATCAGATCTTCGTTCTAGTCTACCATTCACCCATGGTATACCCCTCTTAGCACTAACCCATGTTTTTATCTTGAAACGTTAGTCACAATAATCGTATATTTACCAACATAACAAAATACGATGTTAAACATATAAATTCTAAGAAAGAAATATCATAGAACATGGAAACAAAGATATATCATACACAGAAACTATCCCAAATTGATATTACAAATCAAGGAATTTAATTATTGAACTATTATCCAACACAATAATATGTATATATATTCCATGTTAACCTACATTTGTAGTAATGATGTATAAACATATGATAAATCTCATAAATAACATATAAATGCAAATTCATCACCCATGGTGAATCAATAGTAACAACAGAACATAAATTCCCCAAAATTTATAAACTGAGGGGACTATTATTTAGTGCGGGCTAAAAATTGTCATAGTTCTTCTACCTGAGTCCCAATTATATATCTCTTGTCTCACATTCCCCAACCAAACATAAGATAAGGAACAAGTTAGTGGGTCCTGATCCACTAATACCATTTTGTGACATCCCAAATCAAACCATAGAGTCCGAGCTGGAATGCTACATGACCTCATACATGCCTCCCCAAACACAAGAGATTATTGACTAGCAGTGATGGCCTCAAGTGAAACCATGGTGAGACCATACACTCTTTATCATGTCATAAGATCAATAATAATGAATAAACCAAATAATAATAAATCAGAGTAAATGTGGAAATAGAAAAATGTACAACATATAAGACCTCCAAATGTGGTAATCATATCCATATTATAAATAAGAAGACAAATATAAGATAAATGAAAATAAGAAACTATATGTAGGGCACTCTAGTGTTTTCTCCGATCTTCTCCAGCTCTGTGCCCCATCACTCAACTATCTGCCATTGGACCCCATCCCTTCAACAGCTCTTTGGTCAAGATATATACAAGGGCTAAAAAATTGTCAAGTAGGATGAGAGTATAAGACTCAGTAAGAAACAACCAATGTGTCCTTACCATAAGTGCCCAAAATATATGATACCATGTATATCATGACCTAAGTAAATGATCAATAAACATACATGTGATGAGTCATCATTCACTGACCAAGTCGCCATGAATTCCAACCCATGTACTACGAATCCATGGTTGATGATAATGGTGTATTTTTTTTCAAGGAAAATGGACTAGTGCATTGCGCTATGAATCTATCTCTCAAAAAAGTCAGTATTAACCAAACTAGTCACCAGACTAGTACATTGTTTCTTGAATACCATATAATAGCACATGTACTTTAAACTCAGTTCCCCCAGGGCCTCAAGTATTTCATATTTTTCAGCATCTAGGCAATTAGTTTTCCACTCTCAAATCAACAAGGAATCAAGAATACTTCTCATAGATCAACTAGGGAGTGAGTGAAATACACAAAAATCAACTAAACATAGAGCAACTCGATACTTGGCTTCCAGTTCCCTGAGTGCATATGCAACACTGATCTATGACCATCATATCATTGACTCATGTATGGAATACAGCTTGGAAATCAATTCGGAATAATGTACGACACTAACAAATCAATTGGACATCAGGCACACTGCTCGAAAATCAACCATGCATCAAGTGAACTCCTTGAAAATCAACTACGCATTGATCATACTAATTCATAGGCATCAAATAAAACTTCAAAATCAAATTAAATTGTATCTACACCCTACAGTTGGGTCCCTCATTGTAAAAAAATGCATGTCAAGCATACCCCCCACCCACATAAGGGGAAAACATTTCATGATAGTCCACCATTTCTGAGCACAAATAAATTCTACCTCTAATGAAAGGAAACATACATAGAAGATATATCATAAAATGACTAGCATATCATAATGTATCATCATTTGAAGTAAATAATAAAAAAAAACATCATTTGATAACAATAAAACATGGAAACGGATGTAATGATATCACTCAAGGAATCAAAATAGGTCTCATGGGCCAATCATATCCCCACATGCAAATCTTCACAAGCATGGGTTATTCCAACCTAAACATCACATCATGATAACATCACTTAATGATAAAATCATTATTTATATAAATGGCCAAAAATGGGAATGAACCTCCTACATCAATGATGTCGATGTTAGAAGCATGGAAACCCACCTTATATTTTTAAATACACCACATAGAGGACTTCTTATTGTATTCGTCGACACACCAATGATTGATGGTTGTCAAGGGTTCCTAAAGCCAAAAAATATATTTTATTTCAAAAAGAAACAAAATATAAAATGTGATGATACATTCTCTCTTATAGATAATTTCCTAAATTATTTTTAGGAATATCACATGCGATGATGTTTTCTTTCTCATGAATAATTTATAAATCATCATTTAGGTGAAATCATGTGCATATAATATTGTCCTTAGAGAATAAATTTCTCTTTTTAAATTATTATAAAATTACTCTTTATAATTATCTCATGATAATTAAATAAAAATTACCCTCTTTTAATAATTCTTTGATAATTTATTATAAATTATAATTTAACATTATCTTTTGATAATTGAATTATTATTTATCCTCTATAATTTACCCTTTAAAAATTTAACAATTATCATTTGATATTTTTGTAATTATCCTTTGATAACCTTAAAATTATCATTTGATAATTTAATAATTATCCATTGATAATCTGATCATTAAAATATGATAATTTATTAATTATCCTTTTATAAACTATTTGTTATCCTATGATAATATTAAAAATTATCCTTTTTCTAATTCAATACTATTATCATCGGAAAAATCATTAAATTTTCTATCGATAATTTGATGAAATTATCATTTGATAATTCCTCCAAATTATTGTTTGATACACAAATATTCAATC
Source organism: Viscum album (assembly GCA_963277665.1). Lineage (NCBI taxonomy): Eukaryota > Viridiplantae > Streptophyta > Magnoliopsida > Santalales > Viscaceae > Viscum > Viscum album. The sequence goes on from OY728128.1 coordinate 71,179,440, forward strand.
TTAATCCTTTATTATATTTTTATTCCAAAATTTTAGTTATATCAAATTTTGATAATTCATTTAAAAATTATATCGTGATAATCCAATTAAACAAATCCAAAAACCGTATTGAACATACCTTTATGCCTTCAAAAACAAACTTTGGATTAAAATTGTGCTCACTGATATGAATCCAATGAAATTGAAAACGTTTCAATCCAATCAATAGTGGAGAAGTTATCAAAGGGAGAATCTTGGATGAAAAAATAAGTGAAATAAAATAATTCGGGAGATCTTTTTAGAAATGTCGGAGACTCCCAAAATGATGAATAAAAATGCTCGGGTTGTGCCCAGGTAGAGAAAAACAATCCGCTTTAGATTTTCCAACGTGGGAGGAGGTGTATTGGAATTATTGGTATAATTATAATGAGGTGAAACCAAGTATTTTTAGGAAGCCCCAAACAATTTTAGGGTTAAAAAATAGAAAATTAAACTTCTTTTTTATTCTGTTAAATTCCGAATAATCAATGTGGTGTGTTTTGAATCATTTTAGAATGTTATTTCCATGATTTCCTATTACAAATGTGTGAAATTGATGTTTTTAAAATCATGATCATGTAACAATGGTGGTCCACTTATTTTGTGAAGAATAAGAACCAAAATTGGATTTTATTTAATTAAAAGTTGCATTAATTATGTAATATTAAAAAATTAAATAACACCAAATTCTCATTGTGCCTGAAAGATATGCCCAACCTATGGTAAAAAGCCCATTTCAGACCCAACAGTGGTCTCAGATTTCACATATGACTCATTGTTTGAGATATATTAATTATTTAATATTAAAAAAAGTATAAAATAATTAATTAAATATAAAAAGGTAATTATCATGAGCGATACATTGAAAAGTTATATTCATAAAATGATATACCCTTCTTAGGGTAAAAATCACATTTTCGACCTAATGGTTTTTTCATATTTCCCATATAATGCACCATATTGGTGATATTAAATTATTTTCTAAAATACCAAAATTAAAAATATTAAATTAATTATTTTCATGTGGGTGGAATCGAAAATTCTGATGCATACATATTTTATATCATTTCTATGGTAAAAACCAAATCCTAGACCTATCGTTGGTATCAGATTTCTCATTCGATGTATCACTTTTTATTTATCCAATTTTTTTGAAAAACAGTGTGCACCATTAATATAATATAATTAATATTTGTATTCTGTCTTCACTAATGATTGAGGACCCTTGGAATCTTACAATAACTCAATGTTAGACTATGAAAATATTTCATTGAATATCTCAATGTGTTTACAGGGGTTCTTCTCATTTTCATAAACTTTATCACGTTTTTAATTTATTTCACTTATAAATTATTTTTCCCAATTAGGATATTAATAATTTATCACAAGTGGGTTTTTATTGTCATTGTAAAAATTGGTATATTATAGCTGAGATGCCATGTTTTGAGTGCATGTATAACCACCTCCAAATCATGATCATGAGTAGGATATTTCATCTCTTTATAGAATAGTTGGATAGATCCATGGGCTACCACATGCCTCCCCATCATCACAAGACATCCAAACCCCATTCCTGATTAATCTTCAAACAAAATTATAAAATGATCATAGTTTTTTAATATTTAATAAAGGAGTTGAATTGAATCTCAAATTATGTTCCTCAAAATATATCTGACAATAGTTATTCAACTCAACCTTTACACCATTCTGGGTCTTTGCTATCATCTGATATGAAAGCTTTGAGATGTCCTAACCAAATGTCCTATAATAACCAGCCAACCCCTATAATTTTTTAATCTAAATATTTTTTTTGGTATTATTACAAGAAAAAACAACATGTACCTTTTCAAGATCCAATGATACAACCCTCTTAGTTATAACATTTCGAAGAAACATTTTTTCATGATTCCAAAATGCATATTTGGATAGATTACATCATATATGATGTTCCCTCAATGTTCTATGACTGATATCTTAATTTTCAATGTGATCCAACACCGAATTAATGTAATGAAAAATTTCTTCCACAAACAAAATAAAAAAGGGACTGACATTCTATTAAATATCAAGTTAATCAAAGCCGTAAACACTATAGGATAATTAGTTAGTCCGAATGACATAACCGGAATCATGAAATTCTTATACTAGCTCAAATACAATGTATTATGCATATCCTATCATTGAACATTGAAATGTTATTAAAATTACCATATTTAAATATTTGAATATTTATGAGCCCCTCTATGATGATCAATGGAATCATCATTCCTGAGTACGAGATATTTTTATTGATAATCACCTGACTTAACATCCAAAAGTCAATAAAAAGTATGTGGCTCCAATTTCCCTTTATAGAAATCCGGAAATATGATTCCCACAGTGGAAAACTAGTTTTAGGAAATTCCATAGACTTGAAATTGAAAATATGAAAATTATATTCAACCTACTCAGAAGGTTCCATGGAGTAAGATGGAATATAAATGGGAATCATTTCAGGTAGTATGTATATGTTAAACACGACCAATCTATAGGGAGGTAAAGTAAGGAAATACTATACAAAAAACTCAAGGAACACACGAACACCATTATAGGTAGAAGAATACTGATGTAAGAGTTATAATTGCCAAAAACATTCTCAGAAAAACGACATAAGGTTACCCCTATATATGGACCAATATGCCCCACACTTAATGATATAGATCCCCACTAACTTTTTAAAACATGAGTGGCCCCATCAGTAGATAAGAAATAAACTAGATAGTGAAAAAATTATATATATGACATGAAATAGATTATCCAATACCTACCAAGAATCATGTCTTATATGTCAAAATTGAGTTCTATGAAGTCCCACTCCACCAAAAGGTCCATTATCACCACTTTAAATGTTGGGAACTTGAAACATTGTTCAGATATCTTCCCCAAAGGAATGTGAATATAAAAAAGAATGAAATAATCTATGAAGGTAATATCAAAATTTATAAAATATTTGAAGATGTAAAATATTGATTAGGACATATATCGAACAAATGTAGAATAAAGGAAGATGAAATGAACAAATGGCCACTTACTATGGATAGATTTTATTTATTTTCCTATAGTGCATAATCCATCACATAAAGAAGTCTAGTTTCATCTCCACATTTATCTTTAATATCCATAGAAACACCCCTCACTCTAGGGAAAAGATCTACCACCTTTTTATGCATTAGTATGAACCTATGATACATTGGTAAAACATTATTCTTCCTTACTAACATAGGATATTCTATAACAAAATAAATTGTGTGCACATATTTTCCACAAATATGAATATTATTGGGTGCCTCCATACTACTAATATTTGTATTACTAGACCATATACACTGATATAATGAAACCCAATGTTATCAATATGTATACTCAAAAAAACTATTCTTGAAGAGAAATGCATACCTTTTCACATCATTTTATGTAAAAAATATAGATTCTTCTTAATGAAACTACCATGTTTTGCACCTCTAAAACACATTTTTCTAGAAATTTTAGGTTCTTCCAAATCATCATTTTCAACTACCTCCACAATGTTTGAAAATAAAATGAGAATATGAATAGATAAAATATCAACCAACAATCCCAATTTAAACCTATGATACTTTAGGTAATAATTGGTGACAATATCTAGTGTCATGTTCACCAAAATAAAAAAATGGGATGAATACTCAAGAATGGTAAACTCTCCCAAAACTATGGACAGAAACTCCTCAGTATTTTACCCAAACAATGTCTCAAAATAAAATTATTGGTTGAATATTTTTATAAAATATAAACTAGTATGATCCTCATGCAACTTATCTTCCATAATAGAGTCCCGCCATCTAATTCCCAAAATACCAAGAATTTATGTGGAGAAGCCAACAATAGAGTACATATTTTTCTTACAAATGATGATGATCCTCCCTATATGATTAATCTATTATTCATATTACTATGTTCTATTATCACTACAAAATATAGTTGGATGCTTCTACGTAAATTCTGAGTCATGATCCATTGCATGTCCCATGTCCCCAACTCCTTCTCGACCCAATGTTTCAATAGTGTGGGTTACAAATTATAACATAGAAGGATCCAAAATATTTTTAAACAATGAAAACTATCTCAAATATTTCTCACTTGGATTTGGTCGATCTCTTATAGATGGAATTTTCTAACAATCAGAAGAAAAAAAACATAATTAGTAAGGATCAGATTCCAATATTATAGTTCTAACTTCAAGTATCTATTTCAATGACTTAAAATAATAAAAATTTAAAGAATGTAAGAAATCACTAAACAAATATGAAACATTATGAAAATAAAATGACCCTTTATATAAACTTAATACCCATTTCATTCTTCTATCCTCATCCAATATGTATCATGCTTCAAAAAAATCCTAGACAACCCATCATAACTCAGATTTAGACATAAAAGTGAGATGGTTGTACCCCTTTTCCAAACATACTACCTAAATTCCAATGGTCCTAAATATTATCTTATGAAAAAAAACCATAAACCTATTTTGTCATTAAACTTTTAGCAAGGGTATTCCCTTTGATACCAATTTTTAAAGAACCATCCCTAGTAAACTATACAGGTCAACCAAGGGGTTCCTCTACATGGTGAGATAAAAAATATACCATATATATAACATAAAGTAATGTAATATAAATGTACAATGTGTAAGAAATAAATACATATAAATGAGAAAAACTATATCAATTCACACTGAACAAACTCAAAATATAAAATATTCCAAACAAAACATGTCTCCATTATACCATCTTCCACCACCAATCCATCCCAGTACAATGGTGATAGATGAAAAGAGAACCTAGAATGCTTCATGATGCCCCTCCCTTTCCTTATGTCATGTAAAACAAGGTCTATAACAACTCAATGTAAACATTATGGTACATTCACATAGACCAGTATGAAACCACCAGTATATATATACTAGATCTAGTATCGGGAATATAGTATTTTTATCTTTATAAAAAATTATAGTTTATGAATAATTTTCTCCAATCAAAAAATTTATAAACATTTTCTTTTTATCATTTCCCCAAATACATACCATATTAACCAAGTGCATGAATATATCATGCATAAAAGAAAAACTAGTGAACAAAAAATGTGATGAAATATCCATGCAATAAATAATCATGAAATAAACCCGGTCAAAATGTCAAAGAACCTAATTTGGGATCTACCCTATGATGATAAGTTATATACATATTATAAAACTAGACTAGGAATATGTTGATTTAAACTGATATAAATCTATGCATATTCAATTGATCTGACAAAAAAACCATTAGTGGCACTACACACACTAGTGTTACCTATTTAATTCTCTAGATGCACCTAAGGTTCCCAATGTGCTATGTTTTCCCAAAAAAAATAAAATAAAAATCTAAAAATGAACAAGTTCCCTTTTAAAAAATATAAAATAAATTATAATTAATAGCCCAATGGTATCAATAAGAACATATAAAAATTCTTGAATGAGAAACACATTCAAAGATACACCAACCTCAAGAACATTAGAAACCTCTCTCCCTTCAACAATGGAGTTTTAAAAACGATAGATCATCCTCTAAAAGAAAATTCTTGTTAAGAAACTTCAATGGATTTATAGAAAACACCAATCGATCATGAATTAGAATCCCAAATACTACTGCCATGACCAATATAAATGAAATGTAGATTTAATGATTAATAGTTATATGCAGAACAACTTCCATAATAATCATACATCGAATATAGATATATAGAAGGATGGTAATGAACTAAATTAACTAGAACCACTATGGGGTTTGAGAGTAATTTCTAAAAACCAAATTACAAAAGATTAGGATTTCATCTTTTTTATAACCACTAGATCTGTGTAATTTTTGTGGTGATTCCCTTTCATGATGTGAAATCCCAAGAATTATAAATATGGAAAAGGGAATTTCCTTGGATGAAATTAAATATTGGTCAATTTTTTAACATCGTCTGATGGATTAAATTCTTATAGAAGTTTCATTTCCTTTATGTGAATCCCATAATTTCCCCTAAAACATATTCATTTCATGTAACTCTTTTACATAGTTAATATTTACAAAAATTTGTGGTCCACATTGTTTCCTGTAGAAAACATACAAATCAAAACTTAAGGCTCTATAGTCCCAATAAAGTCCCTATAATTCTATTTATACATTTATACCCTAACCACGTTAATTAAAAAATATACATCCTTGAACATCTAGGAATTTCACCCTAAAAATGTCTATATTCCCTGGAAGCCTTCAATTAAAAAAATAAGAAAGGGGAAGAAAAATAATAATCAAATAATACTTGAAGGAAGGTAATATGGAACTACAGTATACTATTTTATATGATGAAATGACCATTCCAACAGATCATGAAATAACTTTTTACAAAAAATAAATATATTTTTGGTAGTAATAAACCATATAAATTCATACTATGTACCTATATCTATGAAAAATAGTTTCATTAGTGAGATAATATCTATAAAAATCAAATTTCACTAATTATTATGTCATTTAACCTCTGAAAAAGTTGTAATATATTTATAAAATAATGTACATATGGTGAGTAATCAAAAATAGTTTTATTTACATATAAATAAAAAGATAAAAATTAATATATGATTGATATAATAATTCCACCACATCTATTTTGATTATTGTTAACTTCCAATTATACTATAATTAAAGGTAAATCATAATAGATAATGAATTTTTAATGTGACAAAATAATAAATTTACTCAAAAAATATAAGTGGTGTCAATGTATCATACATATATGGAGAGAAATGTGAACTCTTAGAATTCATTAAATGATAAATGAAATTTAGTTTCAACCAGAGTTTTCATCAATATTATAATTATTATAGAGTATTGTGATACCACCCTTTTTTCCTTATATTTGAGGAAATTGTATGATAGTTGATCCTACCATGAGGTTATTAGGAATATTTTAGTAAAATAATACGGCAAGAAAAATTTATTAAAACAATACCTTAATAAAAACAATTCCTCAATTAACATCCAATAAAACCAATTCAAAACTACAGTGAATTCGCACTCATTTTCCCACCATTAACTATTACTTGATATTTTTAATTTAATAATTATAAGATAATAATTTATCAATATTATAAATATTAATATCATTAATAGAACTCAAATATTATAGAAAATTATATCTATAAGGATCCATTTTTTAATTTAATCATTTTTGAAATTAAATATGAAATTATTTTGATAATAGTTTCACAAGATATGAAACATGGATCTGAAATGTAAATTCTGATATTTCTTCCTCACCTTTATATAAAACATGATTAGATTTCAAATATAACTATTATATTTCAAGATTTAATTTTTTTCTGAGGAAACAATAACAATATTGTGGAAATCATATATAAATATATATATATATATATAATTAAAAAATAAATAAATTATCATTTTTAAAAAACTATTTCATAACTAAATATTTTCTGTATAAATTTTAATTTTAGAATGACCACTAATTCTATTACTAAAATAAATAAAATTAAAAATATATCAAGTAACATGAATTGAATTTTTTTTATAGAGGGTTGGGATTTTTTAGTCATATAAAATGTGGTAATGTTGTGTTTTATGTTATTAAAGAGTGGTTACAAGGGTATAAATTGATTGGTTATTGTTTTTTAATTTTTGAAATCATAGTATGCTATAATTTTATATATGTTTTACTAGGTTATGCTCCATTTTATTTTTGGTTATATCTTTGTAAGGTTGGATATTTTTTTATAGATGTGTAGTTATATTTCATTCTCAGGGGTTTGAATGAGATTTTTTCATGAGTTTTTAGAGTCAGGGGTCTTATTATTTTATTTCATATATTGTTTTAGAGATACATAAATCTATATATCCCATTAATAATGAGGGAAATAAAATCATTTTTACTCATAATCGATATTTTCCAATATTTAGTGAAACATTTATTATATTTTTTTCGTTAATGTCAGGGGAGTTATGTGGATAACAATGTTGTAGGTAACTTTTATTTTTATCATGAAAATATTTTTTCTTAGGGTTTAAATAACAATGATTTGGTTTTATGGGTAATTCAATGATTATGGATAAAAAATTTTAAAAAATGAAATAAATAATTGTCTTTTAAGGTAATCAATTCTGAATATTTTGGATCTCCAATCATGGTCGATAGATATTAACTATATAATGATGATAATTCATTCTCTATGGTTTATCCACTAATAGGTATTATTATAAATACATGGTTTCTATTTCTCTTTGATCAATTTATTTTTATTTTTTCATAACATCATTAATATAAATTACTATTTTTAGTGCGTTTTTTGGTAATTTTCATCCTTTACACAATTTAATCAGTATATAATTAACCAAGGATCCATTACCTTCATATAACTATATTAATCATCTTATTATTAATTCTCATGAAGTTTTACTAGATAAAGGGGGATGTTTATATTTTTATTTTTATAATGTAAAGAATTATATATGATTTCTTGTTGGTGTGATGTTTTTATTTTAGCTTCCACTATTGTTTGCCATTATTTTTTTCTATTATTTTATTGTTGTGTTATTGAATATTTAAATGATGTTTGGAATCTATATTATATTTATTTTAAATTACATGTTAATGTTTGTTTAATATTATATAATTTTACATCATAAAGAGATTATATTAACCTTATTTAAATTATTATTAATAGTTGATTTAAAATTTGATCCTAAGAGAGATGAACATTTATGTTTATTCTAGTTATATTTTTTTATGTTCTTAAATTATATTAGGATAACCAAATTGATATTTTTCATCCAATAAATAAAATATATATTACTAAAATCATTCATATTATAATTTCTATTTCAATTATATTTATTTTATGTTCATAATTTATATTATGATATTTAATTTATTAAATAATTTTATATTATTGTTAAATGATATAAATAATCATACTAAACAAACTTAGTTGAAATTTAAAATATTTATTTATATTAGTGATTATATATATATAATATAATGACTATGTATGAATATTTTAGAATAATGTAATAATTTTATGATTTATTTATTTTTAAAATAATTCTACTTGTTTCTTTGAGGAATTTAGGATTGTTTCATTAAAAGGTGATGTATATTGGTTTTTTTTTGTTTTTTACTCGTATAGAAAACTAATTTTTATTATGGTTAGTGTGAAGGAGGTGATTTTATAAAATATTAATGTTTATATTGGCTACTCTAATTTAATTGGTATATTTATAAAATTATAAATTATTTAATGAAATAAAAAATATAATTTTTAAATGGGTTTTGAAAAATTATGTTTTAGTTTGGAAAAATGAAAAAAAAGTCGAATTAAAAGTCTATAAGTTAATATAATAAATTAAATAATTCTTATATGGATATGGTTATTTGGAAAGGAATGATTTATAAAATTAATTCCATTAATTTATTTATTGTATGGGGTATTTGATAAAAATTGAATTAGTAAGTAGATATTTAATGGGAATAAGGCTTATTGATATTACAAATTTGATGTTTAGTTTTATTTTTTTTGTTAGATTTGGAAAGTGTTATCATGAAATAGAGTATCGATGTTGCATTAGTATTTTTTGTGAGGTATTGTATGTGTTTGTGGATCCCTATAATAGAATTGTGTGGTTGTTACATTTCTATTAAAATCATTGTAATGACCCACGTATTACTAAAGATAATATTTTCACTTTTAAATTATTCTTTGAATAAAATATTAATTAATTTATTTTTTTAGGATAAATGTTTGTTTAAAAAATAAGAAAAACTAATTTTTATATAAATGTATAAATATGGTTCGTATGAAAATATCTTTTTTTGTGTGCATAAATATAAGTAATATCTAGAAAAAAACTTTTATGGAATTAAAATATAAGTTGAATCAATTATTTAATATATCATTTTTACATTTTATTCATGATTATTCAACAAATATATTTTTTAAAATGTACAGACATGTATTTTGGGACTAGTTAACATAATAAAAATTTATTTAATTTTTTTATTAAAATTTTATTTAAGATCTATTATTCTAATATTAATGTTATATAATTTCTAATTATGGTGGAGTTATGCCTGTGTGAAATGTAGTTTTGAAAATTTAATTTTACCCATTTTATGACCTTATTTTAGATACTACACGTGTTTCTGATGAAATGTACATTCTAGTTTTTGGAAAACTTATTTTTTTAAGAAAAATGTTTATTTTATAAATTTTAATATGTTTCTTAAGTTATAATATAGGTATATATTTAAAATATAGGTATGTTAAGAAAATTACTTGAAAATAAGATAATATATGAAATGTTTTGTTTATGGTAATTAAAAGACATGTTACATTATAAATTTTTGGATTTTCCATAATAAATATTAATTACAGAAAACACACACACACACACACACACATATATATATATATGATTATGAAAATTGTAATAGTAAATAAATAAGAATAATAATAATATTGATATTGATAATAAATGTTTCTATATCTATTTTAGTAAATTATTATTAAGAATTGTTATACTTATAAATATGTGTGTGTGTGTGTGTGTGTGTGTGTGTGTGTGTATAAGAATAAAGAATAATGGTAATAAAATATAATGGATATAAATATATATAATAATAATATTAATTTATAATATAAGTTATATTAAATTGTTTTAATCAATAAAATTGAAGGGGGATCAGGTCTGGTGGTAGTGTTCAAAGTCAACACTATTTCCTCCCATCTACATTGTTTTCTCCACCAAGGAACTTGAAATCCACAAATGCATTAAGAAAGCAGGAATCAGACACTCAACATATCCATTGAGATTCATCTAGTGTGCGGTGTGTTTTGGAATCCCACGACTCAAGATGGTCACGTATAGAGGAATCTGACACCCTATCGGTATTTGGTCTTCCTATAACTCATGCTGATAACTAGTGATGACCTCAAGAGTCATGTTTCTCATGGATTCATCCCACAGAGAATCCCATTAGATGATGGTTAGTCATATCACTAGAGATCGACGATGTTTTTGAGATATTTTAAATTTTGTTTTAGGTTTTTAGAGTCAGTGCAACGTATTTTCATCTGAATTAGGGTCTTATTTTAAGTGAAAGTAGGATTCCATATCAGTATGTTAATTAGAGTATTCACACTATTTTGTGAACTCTTGTTTTAGAATATCTGGCTATAAAAAACATTCTTCACTTGTGTAAAACTCATTGGGGGGAAGACTTTTCACTACAACTTGGATAGTTTAACTTTGAAGGTGTTTTCATCCCCTTCATGTCTGTAACCCGAGACCAAGTGACTACCTGATTCCATGATTAATACTATAATGGAACCTGTTTACCCTTTTAATCCCCCTCAATTTCCTTCCTGCAATGATATCTTCATTCTAGTCTGATGTCATGTAGTTAAATTTCCATGTGATCAATTATTCAAATGACTTAAATGGGTTCTGTATCATTCTGGAAAACTGTTTTAATAATTTAGTATCATTTTAATTTTTGATTTCCCAAATAATTATGTTATATTTTCATGGTAGTAAGAATATTTTAGGAAAATTGTTGTCATATTTTTTATTTATTTCTAAATCAATCAGTCGGAGTAAATTATCCTTACTTGGAAATTTTTTTCAATTACGAAGCAGTGGAGTTACTTATATAGTAAGGGTAATTATGTTTGTTGTATAAAAAACGAATCAATTTTTTCTTTAAATTTCTAATTGTATCCAATTGACTTGTATTATTACATAATCTTCCTTCCTGTGGAACTGTTATCCCTATTGAAAAGCAGTAAAATAATATGTAAAGTATGTTTAAGTATAATAAATGATTTATATGTTTTTCTAAAACATAGGTCAAATTACCTTAGTAGATTTATTGACAATAAATAATTTCTTTATCATGTTTATTTTTGTTGTAAGGGATCTTATTTTGTTTAAATAAATTATATGGACCTAGTATTTCTATGTTAATATTTTTTGGAGAAATAATTTTCAAATAATTCTTGAGTTATGTTTTCATTATAGAAGGTGGACTACTTATTTATCATGGATATATTTCTTTTAAATCTACATCATTTGATGGTAATTTGTCTCAAAACATTTTCTATGGAGATGAAATTTTATTGTATTTCTGAAATTTTAATCTACATAGCTCTGTATGTTTTAGAAATTATATGTTTTTGTCATTTACCCTCACTTATTTCATGACTATTTTATCCAACTATGAAATATAGTATTATGATAATAAAATAAATTTTGTTAAAACTATACTTAATGTGTTAAAAACATTTATGAAATACTATTATATTTTTATGCGCAGAATTGTTTTCATTACCGATAAAGATTAATGTTGCTTTTAATTATTTTAATAAACTATTGTTTTCATGAAATTTTTTCATTTAATCTTTTACTTTGAAAAACTTATGTGTGTGAACGTTTATTAAAACAATTCGTGCGGTTCTAAAATTTTAGATTTACATAAATATACATTACGTAAGTCAAGTACTAAAAATTACAAATTGATTTTATAGATAGTTCGACAATTTTATAATAACAATAGAATTTTATCAAAACTATGTCTACATAATTGAAGAGGTCACTAACTTTTAGATGAATAAAAATTATTTATCCTATATATATTTTATATAAAATGGAATGATTGTAAAAAAAATTGTTTTTTTGTTCATTCTTAAAGTGTCATGTATAGTTTATCATACATGTTTATATTTATTTGTTTTGAAATAGATTATCTTAAAATTATTCTGATTAATCAATGTACCTCAACTGGACTCTTATATACATCAGTGGTGATATTATATTTTCAAAATTATTATATTGAAGACAATGTTTTAATTATATATATATATATATATATAAATATATATATAATTTCATATGAAATGGTTTTATTTATGAAATGTGTGTCACCATTGATGTATGTATATGTTATTCTATGTAAAAGTGTTATTGTTATATTTAATCAATATATATATTCATCTGAACATGTTTTATTAAAACACTAATTTTTATGTATGTAAAGGTGACTTTTATGGAAAATTATTACATACATGTAAATTAAATTATAATTTTGTATTTTAAAGAGAAAATACTTTTATCATGATACACCAAGGTTATTTTATTGAAATGAGTTTTTAAACTCATGTATTAAAATAAATTTCATGCTACTTCATGTGAAATGAAGGATTACTTCTGAAAATTCAAGTTAAATTAGGATTACTCATGTTAATTCAAGTGAAATGATGGATTACTCTTGCTAAGTCAAGTTCAATGAGGGATTTCTCATTCTAATTTTTGTGTAATGAAGATTACTAATGATAATTAATGTGAAATGGGGATTACTCATGCTAATTCAAGTGAAATGAAGGTTACTCATGATAATTCATGTGCAATGTGGTTTTACTTATGCTATCCCTTGTTAAATGATCCAAGAATCAAGATTATGTCATGTTCCTTGTCTTAGAAGTGAAACGCGAGTTTATGTTTTGATACAAGGTGCTAGTATGAATGCTTATAAGATTTTCAAGTAAATTTCTAATTATTTATGAATAATTGAAGTGGATTTTCCAAAAATTGAATAAATTGGAAGCCTTTTTATAAGATGTTTATTTCTATTTTACATGTTTTTCCAAATTATATATTTAATAAATTTTTTTGTAACATGATTTAATTTATTTTTGAAATTACAAAATTCTATCGATTTTCCAAATATATTTTGTTTTGAAAACCCCTTACTAAGCTATTGTCGCTCACCCTATGTTTTAAAATGCAATTTTCATAGGGCTTGAAGACGCATAAAAGTGAGGTCGTTGTTGAGGTTCCTCTAAAGTGTTTAACCATTGTAATGAATAGTTTTAGTCTTTTGATTCTATGATAGTGTCATGATTATTCTCCAAATGTATCCAAACTCTCTAAAATTCTATACCTTTTCGATCTTGGGTTGTGTAAATAAATAAATGAAATATTTATCTATAAAAAATGGACCATGTTTTCTCGGTCATCATAGTTGGTATCAGAACTGAGTTATAGATAACTTTATAGGTCAGGATACGGTGAAAACCATTGAACCTTTTGTGATATTCTATTAATATACTATGGTTTTACCTTAAGGGAAGGTATTTCACTCATAGTTTTCCAAATTCTAAATAGTGAAGTTCAAAATTTCAATAAGTGCAGGGATAGAGTTTTGAGGACATAATCCTTTTATGGGGGTAGAATGTAATAACCCGAGTTTTACTAAATATAATATTTTCACTTTTAAATTATTTTATTGAATAAAATATTAATTAATTACTTTTATTTTAGGAGAAATGTTAGATTTTAAAATAAGAAAAATTAATTATTATATACATTTATAACTAAGGTTCGTAAGAAAATATCTTTTTTTGTACATAAATATGAGTAATATTTGGTAAATATATTTATTTAATTAAAATATATGTTAAATTAATTAGTTAATAAATCAATTTTACATTTTATTCATGATTATTCAACATATATATTTTTTTAAAATGTATGCACGTGTATTTTGGGACTAATTAACATAATAATAATTTATTTAAATAACGGTTTTTTTATAAAATATTATTTTAAGATCTATTTTTATATTTATAATGTCATATAATTTCTAAATTCCATGGAATTTCACTAGTGTGAAGTTTAGTTTTAAAAATATAGTTTTATATATTTTATGAACTTATTTTTGATACTATACATGTCGTTGATCAAATGTATATTCTAGTTTATGGAAAATATATTTTGGTAACATAAATGATTATTTGATAAATTTTTATAAGTTTATTAAGTTATAATAGTGTTATATATGTTAAATACTTGTATGTTAGGTGAATTACATGAAAATAAGATAATATTTGAAATTTTTAGTTTGTGGAAATTAAATAACAAGTTACATTATAAATTTTGTGGTTTTACATAATATAAATTTATTATTGGAAATATATAATTATATATAAGATTATGAAAATAATAATAACAAATAAGTAAAAATAATAATAATAATAATAAAATATGTGTATATTTATTTTAGTAGAAAATTTTTACGAATTAGTATACTTATAAATATGTGTGTGTGTGTGTATAAGAATAACCAATAATGGTAATAAAATATAATGTATATAAATATAAAAAAATATTTTTTTGTTAAAACAGTAGTAATATTAAATTATTTTGAAAAATAAAATTGATGAGGGGGGATTGGGTATGGCGGTAGGGTTTAAAGAAAATATGATTTCCTCTACTGTGTTTTGTCTTCTCCATCGAGGGACCTGCAATCCAAAAATACTTTTGGAATGCATGAATCAGACAATCCCCTTATCCATCTAGATTTGTCCAGGGTGTGGCATGTTTCAGAATCCCACAATTTTAGATGTCTATTTGTAGATGAATCTAACAACACGTTGGCAGTCTGTCTACCTAAAACTAATGTGGGTTATGAATGATGTCATCATGTTTCATGTTTCTCATGGATTCATCCAACGGTGAATCCCATTCGGAAACAATGAGTCAGATCTCTGGAAAATCGATGATGTGTTTGAGGTATTTTAAATTTTATTTTAGGGTTTTAGGTTTCGTGTTAACTGGTTACATCTGAATAAGGTTCTTAATTTAAATAAAATTAGGATTCCATATTGATATGTTAATCAGTGTGTTCACACTATTTTGTGAACTCAGGTTTTTGAATGTCCATGTAAGAAAATCATTCAGCACTGGGGGAAAACTCATCGAGGAGAAGGCTTTCCACTACAGCTTGGATAGTCTAACATTGAAGGTGTTTTCATCCCCTTCTGTGTAACACGAGACCAAGGAACAAGCTAATTCCTTGATTAACACTATAAGGGGAACTATTTACTCTTTTAATCCCCTTCAATTTCTTTCGTGCAATGATATCTTCATTCTAGTCTGATTTCAAGTAGTTAAATTTCCTTATGATCGATCATTCAAATGAATTAAATGGGTCCGACATCATTTTACCAATTTTTTTTAGTAATTTAGTAGCATTTGAATTTTTTATTGCTGAGTCAATTAAGTTATATTTTCATTGTAGTAATAAGATTTAATGAAAATTGTTTTTACGTTTTCTATTTATTTCTAAATCAATAATTTGTAGTAAATTCTCCATATTAAGATATTTTTTCCATTACTAAGCATGGGAGTTACCCATATATTAATAGGAATCATGTTTTTAGTATATAGATAAATGATTCAATTTCTTATTTTAATTTATAATAGCATCCAATTCATTTGTATTATTACTTAATCGTCTTTCATGTGCAAATGTTTTCCCAATTGCAAAGTATTGAAGTCATATGTAAATTATGTTCAAGTATAAAAAATGATTTCTATGTTTTGTTCAATAATATGTAAAATTAACATAGTTTATTATTGACAATAAATCATTTCTCTATCATGTTTATGTAGTTGTAAGAGATTTTATTTTTTTTAAACAAATTAAATTGCATCAGTATTTCTATGTTAAATTGTTTTAGCGAATTAATTTGAAGACATTGATTTAGTTATATTTTCGTATTAGTAAGTGGAATACTAATTTTTCATGGATATGTTTCTTTCCACTCTTCTTTATATTATAGTTATTTGTCTCAAAAGTTTTTATGTGTAGTTGAAATTTTCTGGTATTGGTGAAAACTTAATCTTCTTAGCTCTGTGTGTTTTAAAAATTATATGTTTTAGTCGATTAACAACAGTTATTTCATTACTATTTTATCCAACTATTAAATATAATCTTACTATAATAATATCAAATATGGTAGAATTATTCTTAAGGTGAAATAAAATATCTGAAATATTATTCTTTTTTATTGGCAATTTTTTTCATCGCCGATGTAGTTTAACGGTGCTTTTAATTATTGTTATAAAATATTTTTTCTGAAAACTCTTTCTTTTAAAATTTTAATTGAAAAAATTTTATGTGTTAGTAAATTTATTAAAACAATTCACGGGCCTCAAAAATTTTATATTTTTATATATACACATTACTTATGGTGAGTACTAAAAATTACCAATTAATTGTATAGATAGTTCACAAATTTGAAAATGATAACATAATTTTATTAAAACTACGTCTAAGTAATTAAAGAGGATACTAAATTCTATATGAAAATAAATTATTTATCCCATCCACATTTTATTTAGAATGGAATGATTTAAAAAAAATTAAATTTATTTTCTTCTTTAATGTATCATGTAAGGTTTATCAAACATGTTTAAATTCCCTTATTTTGTGATATTTTCCTAAAATTATTTTTACTAATCATATTACCTCAGATGGACTCTTATATACATCAGTGGTGATATTATATTTTCAAAAGCATTACATTGACGATAAAATTTTAATTATTTATATATCATTTCATATGAAATTATTTTATTTAAGAAAATTATATCACCATTGATGTATGTATATGTCATTTTATGTAAAAGTATTATTGTCACATATATTTTATATATATTTATATATGCTTGTGAACATGATTTATTAAAGCACTAATCTTTATGCACGTTAATTTTCCTTTTACGAAAAATTATTATATACACGTACATGAAATTACAATTATGTATTCTAATGGGAAACTACTTTTTCATGATACACAAAGGCTCTTTTATGGAAACTATTTTTAGAACTCTCATCTTACAAAAAATCCAAGATAATTCATGTTCAATGATTGATTACTCTTTCTAATTCATGTTCAATAATGATTACTCGTGATAATTCAAGTGCAAGGAGGGATTACTCATTCTAAATGAAGTGAAATGACGGATTACTCATTCTAATTCACGTGCAATGATTATTATTCATTCTAATTCATGGTCAATAAGGATTACTCATGCTAATTCAAGTGTAATGATTATAAATCATTCTAATTACTATGCAATGTGTTTTTACTTGTGATATCCCATGTTAAATGATCCAATACTCATGGTAATGTAGATTTCCATGTCTCATAAGTGAACCAAGAGTTTATGTTTTGATCCAATGTTCCAATATGAATGATTATTTGATTTTGAATTAAATTTCGTTTTATTTATGAATAATTTAAGTGGATTTTAAAAACTTTTTAAAATTAGGATCCTTTTTCAAACATATTTACTTTTCTTTTACATATTTTTCCTAAGCATGCATTTAATGAAATTTTTGGTAACACTCTTTACTTTTTTTTAAATTACAAAACTCTATCTAGATTCCATTTTGTTTTGAAAACCCCTTACTGAGCTCTTATTTCTCACCCTTTGTTTTCAAATTCTATTTTCACAGGTCTTGAATATGTGTAGAATTGAGGTTATTGTTGAGGTCTCGCTAAGGTGTTTAACCTTTTTAATGATCAGTTTTAGTCTTTTCCATCTTAGATGGATTCATAGGGATTATCCAAATGTATCTGGAATCTCTAAAATTCTTCACCTTTGTGATTTTGGGTTGTGTAAATAAATAAATGAAGTAGTTATATAAAAAAATATATACCATGTTTTTGGGTCATCATAGTCGTTTTATTTATAACACACCTCCTGCATAAGTGTCATTAGACCGTATTAATTACAACTAGTTCATTTTTTGGGTGTACTCACAACATCTATGATGTGGGTGATTTGGATGGATGGAGACACCCCCCATATCCTTCTACTATACATGTTGTGGTTATACAGTGTTGGTATAAAATTTCATAATTTCATAAAAATGAATTGGTTTTCATTGGTGATATGGAATTGATGTGATGATGAGTTAGTTTCCTTTTTATGAATATTTAAGTGTTATATAGTTTTGGATATATGGTTTTTGATATGATATAGTGCTTGGTATATGGTTATTTAAAATAAAAGGAATATGAGTGAAAATAAATATTGAATTAAGAAGTGAGTGTGATTATAATTTTTTTATGGAGTGTATAAGGTACCACCATGAAATATTTTATATATATATTATAATAATTTCATATTTATATATTTGGGTGGATTTAATTTGTTAAAATGGGATTGTATTTTACCCTGTGAATATATAATTTCCCTCTCTGTTGACAAGTTTTATGAAGGATTCTATTGATTCCATAATATTTTCATGAGAAATTATAGTGAGGAAAGTGTGTGGTATATATTTACTCTCACCCTAATGGTATATATCAATTTTTTAAATAAATAAAAAGTAAATTTATTTATTTGGTAATATATTATAGGCTCATGATGTTTGTTATTGGTATTGGATTCAAATTCAATACCTAAATTGTTTATTTTATTTCATAGAGAATTTATTTTACGGATGAAATCATGTGAATTATTTATTATAAAAAATGAATTTATTTCTTAAATTATATGAAGCTTATTGATATAATATTGTAATTATTATTTTGTTACTATATTGTTATTAATCATATAATATTGCTTTTATTTTGCATGTTTCTTTTTTATGGCATGTTCCCAATTGATGGTGGGCTTTATATTTTAAAATATTTTCCCTAAAAATCAAAGAGAGTTTTCAATTATGATAACTCTTCATTATATAAAATCAATTATTTTATTAGTGTTTATAATTTAGAATGTAGTAGGAAAATGTAGTGGATTTTATTCACTTAGTTCAAATATAATATAACCCATAAATATTATTTGATGAAGGAATATGAAACAAAAAAAGATATATATGGTGCACCAATGATATGATAGACATATAGTAAGTGTTGTAAACTAACAAAAGTGGGAAAATTTTGTATTCAGGGAAATGGTATAGTTTTATTTCATTAATAATGTTTATTATAAATATGATTAAAATAGTTGATTATTCAAAAAATAGGGAATGAATTTTAAAAATTATCAAATTTAAAATATATATCCCACCCATTATCATAAATGTCATATTTTATAGTATTGTTTAAATGATTCATAATATGGTTCATAACATAAAGTTGTATTTGGATGCTCTATTTATTAATAGGTGGTTTGTTACAATGGAAGATGATTCTTAGTGGAAGGAAAGTGTGGGTTTTCACATAAGAAACTCCTAATGTACATGGTTCATTCACACATAATGTGATACATAGGTTCATGGTTGTGTTGGTTATTTATTTTTGGTATATTTTTTATGAGGAAATATAATTATATTAAATTTTATATTAGTTTATTTTTATGAACATCAGTTTTGATGTAAATTCTGTTTATCAATGATTATGTTTTTTCTAAAGTAAAGAAATATATTTTTTGAACAATTCCACATTAATAATTTCTTATATTATTTTGGAATAGAGTTTAGTATAATATATTTCTCTCTCTTATTCAAGGGATCCTATGAATTGGTATTTACAGTTTGTTTCCCTTGCCACATTATTTATAAACTATATATTGTCTCTGATAATAGTCATTGGGTGTACTATTTAAATGATGGATTTCATCAAAAGTATAAAAAATAAGTGATCTGTTTTATGATGATAACATACTGATATTTTTTTAATAATTATTAGTAACCAATAAGATATCATAAAAAATTCATAACATTTTGTTTATTATGAAATTATCTAAATTTGTATAGTTATATGTGTGGGATCTTTTTTTTCATGGTATTTTAGGATTATTAAATCACTTATTATATCAAATATTTATTATCATTTATACTGAGTTAAAAAAAATTATTCATTAAAGTGATTTTTTGAGGTGGTATTCTATGTTGATTGTGTTATTTCAATTGAAATATACTACATCAAACACAAAATTGAGTCCATTAAAAGATTTTCATCTGTTATATACACTACCATATGGAATGTATTGATTCAATTAATTTATAGTTGATGGAACATTCCTAATAATAAACAATATTGATCCACTTCCTTATTAACCAATGAAAATTCATGAATATGATGGTGGCAACATCAAAGATTGGGTGGTAGTGGAGTAAGGTGTTGAATACTATGTTCCATAGAGTTTCTTATAATCAGTAAGCTATAGATAATTACATGTTTCATGTACTTTTATTATCTCCTACTATAATATTATCTTCTCATTTCCAACACATTCCCATGTTTTTCCATTCTTTGAGAATTTTGATAAAACATGGATAGATATCCCATTCTGTTGGTGTTATTTATACCAGTTGGGGGTCAAATTATATTATTTAATAGTTATACAGGATTAAGAGGTGATAAAGGGGAAATGATACCCAGTTATAGATAACATGTTTCTAAAAATACAACTATATGATATCATATTCTGTATGGATTTGTTATTTTTAATGAGAGATATTGATAATCGATATCATAGGTGAGTAATTTTCAATTTTTAGGGGAGGTGAGATTTAAGTTTATTTAAGAGAGAAACATAACTTAATAAAAATCATATTTTTAAAACTACTTTATTATGAGTCTTCATTGATAATAATTTGTTTTGTATATGTCAATAAATTAACATTTCAAGGGGATTCTAATAAGGTTTTTGATGACTTTATAAAACCTAGGTAATGATACAAAATACATAATATCATGTTCATGATTAATTTATTGCATTAGATCTCATAAATTTCAGTTTTTATTTATAATATGACAAATTTTAGGTTCATAGAGTACAATATTAATATCATTGGTCATTTATATATGGGTCCTATAAATCAAATTTTATCATTGTGCGGTCATGAAAATGGTTTTCAAGAAATTTTTTGATAGTTCATGTTTATAAAATTTCTGGCCTCACAAAACTTAGATGATGGGAAAAATTATCCTACCATCTCATGGGATTGAATTTTATTAAAAAAACTAGTTATATTAAATAATTTTCAATGATTTATTTGGTGTCTGTGTAGAATCATAAGACGGTGATGGTGGAAAATAACATTAAAACGAATTTCATGGGTTATTCTAGAATATATATGATTTTTATCATACATATAAAATGTATAAACACCATAATTATGTGATTTTTTAAATTGTATTATATTTTTATAAAATCCTATTTTAGTTTTATGTTTTTTATTAACAATGCCTTGGTTTTTTACTATGTTTGGTGAGGAACTTGTTATGAATCCAATGAATTTTTATGTTTTCCTTCAACAACATTAGGTATCGTGGAAGATATATGCGTGTATATTAGGAACACATGTGGTTTATTTAATTACATATGATTTCATTAAAATATAATTTAAATTGATGAATATAATATCAATGAGAAGGATTCATTAGTGTCACAATTGAATTATTGATAGGTGAATAGTGCCATTAGTCATGAATTCTATTACTAGTGTACAATTAAACATCAATCCCATATTCTAAATCCATTTAATACATTATCAATGGTGTCTATATTTTTTATATAGACATAACAATGATAATTAACATTTTAGTTTCTTAAAATTAATTTGATCATTATTTATATTAATTATTTTCTGGAAGAGGTAGTCATATTTAAGGTCTTTTAGGATGATTATAATCTTAGTCTTATAGGTTCTAAGAAATTTAATTATGGGGGGGACACATATTTGGTTCAAATTTCAAACCCCCATGAGCTTAAAAATTCTACACATAACACCATTTTAATTATGGTAATGTTTTAAAAGATGAAATTTGGAAAATATATTTTTAGTAATCATTTTATGGTTTTCCTAGATTTGAAAATACTATGATATATCATCTCTTAGTAATATTTGAATTTTATTCATTGAAGGAGGATATAGGTCATTTAGGAATATGAAATCAAGGACACTTAAAATATATTTTATAGAATTGTGTTTTCTAATGTTCAATGTATGAAGACCCATATAGTCGATTCTCGAGAGGTCAGAGATTAGTGGAGTTTGATAGATGATAATATTTAATTTCATCTTTATTAAAGTAAGGTTTTGTGATTTTTTAAGAATTATATTATTATGAATTAAAAATTATATAATTTTTTAGGAATATATACTTCTATTTTACGAGGTAGCGATGTGGATAGATGATGTTTTTATGGAGTTTATTTACAAAGGTAGTTATATTATTTTTAATAAACAATGTTGATTCAGTGGATTCTATGTATTCCTTTTACAATGTGAGAAATGAATCTTCATGAGTTCTATAGTTAAAATCATTGTAAACATCATGTGATATCATCTATTTATGATGATTTATATAGATATAATTGCTTTTTAGTTATTATTTTGTTATCTTCTTGTTTTTTATATCTATTTTTGTAATATTATAGTATGAAGGAAATGATTAATTTATTAATATTTTTCTATAAATAATTGATGATACCTAGAGTCAATGAGAGAATACTTTGATGTATTTTGTACCAAATTTATGCATTTTTAGATGTATTTTATTCAATAAATGTTAGTGTAGATGTTTTAAAAATATAGATAATTTTTATGTTTAAAAAAGTGTTGGGTATAGTGGATACATTAGTGATGTTATTTATGTAAGTTGTGGGGTGGAACCACTGGGTTATATGGATGATCAATAGAAATTAGATTGTTAATTTTACATTGATAGTGGTGTGTATGTTTCCTACTTTTATATCATATATGAAAATTATCATCATAAAATGGGTGGTCAAATGGTGTAGAAGATCCTAACATAATAGGACATATATTATAAATGGTATTTTGATTTTGGATTTTTGATGGAGAAAAATATTCTTACGAGTGAACATTACTATAATAATATTTATCTCAATGTCATTGATATGTTTACTTTTAATCTCTTATATTTTCTAAATTTTAGATCTTCATTATTCAAGAATAATGTTGGATTTTAAGTGATTCATGTACTATATTTACTATAGTGGATGAAGAAATAATTGTTGTCTATTTTTATTTGGATAAAATCTGTTTGATATAGAATGATTCATATATTTAATTAAATAATAAGCCTCTATAGTTTTATGTTAGTTATCCATTATTTCTGAAGGTGTCTCCTGGTTTGGGGAAATGTTGTCTTGGTAGAGTCTATAAGGAATTTTTTAAGACTATCAGATTTTTAAATATGATTAAACATATCAATGAGGTTTCATATTATTTATTTTCCCATATTTTTTAAATCATATTCCTGATGATTTATATTTCTCATATCATTAATTATATCATTTTAATTATTATAGTTTTTTTATAGGAGATTTATCTATATTGATTATGATGCGACATTAATGGATGAGAAAATTAGGGCTTATGATGGCCAAGAAAAGGTTGTTTTTTACTATAAAGTACCATTTTTATGTATTTTCAATCATTTATTTGTTTAGGGACTTCACATGGAATCTGAAGTCCTAAATTAAATCCCATTACCAATGTTAATTTTAATATTTCAAATATTTCAAGGATCGTGATTTTATATTGACTATTTTGTGTTTTAATTTTACAGTGGAATGTGTTCCATATTTCTATCCATGATTGAGATATTTATGTTTGAGAAATGATAACCTAGTTAATTTTTTTCTTATTATTATTTATTTATTGGGAATGTTTTTTATTATTGAGGTATATATTTTTCTTAAGTAAATCTAATATGAATGACTTTACATTAATTTTATTTAAATTTATGAACATTAAATATTGGTTATAATGGGGTGTTTTTGAAGTATAAATGGTTCAATATTATGTGTGTTATGTTTCAGAAAAAATATAAAGTGTTTCCTTGACATAATTATTCAATAATGTGTAGATTACTAGTTTTAGATTATATCAGTTTTGGGGGATTGGATAGATTCCCTGGTGTATGTAGTGGGTGGTTAGACAATTTTTTTTATAAGGAGCGTTATCCCACAATAAATATTATTGGAATGTAATAACACATTATTCTGGTCGTTCTATGGTTTAATTTAACACTATAGCCAATGTTCCACTACACTAAATCCCTAAATAGGTGCGCCACATGATCCCAAGCATGCCACCCCATTCATCAGTGGATGTGAATGATAATTTAATGTATATAATGGTATGAAAGGAAGAATACAAACTCTTATCGGAGTAAAACAAAAGCATAATTAATATGAATATATATATTATATACATTTACAAATTTAAAATTATTAGAACAACTGAGGCTTTTTCCAATAACAAATGTAGTGATACATGTGGTAACAATGATATTCTTATACTACAGGCCAATTAGTCTAACCAAAATCTGAAAATATCAAAACTATGAAAAATCACATACATGGTCACCAATCCCAACCTAGACCTAACATTCAATTATCTAACTAATAATCCCATTCATAAACTAAAGGCCAAATCCGTTTCCTTAAACTATAACTATAATCATAAATTCTTTTCTTGGGTAACCAACATCTATGGTGGCCCAATTTGGGTGTGAGTAATATTTAATAGGATGAAACGAACAATTCCTAAGGAAATAAGTAGTCTATTTTAGATTATGTATAATTATACTGAAGAAAAAAAATGTAGATAATCAAGGTTTCATTATTTACTAAATTTTTTTCTTGATTCCAACTAAAACCCATACTCATAAAAACTAATTTAGGACATTCATGTCCTTTTAACAACTTTTCATAAAGATCATAGTTATAAAAAGGATCATTAGCTGATTAATGAAACCAGGATTCAAAATATCATTTAAAACAATCAATACTATATATTATAGGGGTTGCATGTCATAAAATAGGGAGCATCAGTCCATGCATAAAAATATGGTTTATAATGAAAGTTCTAACCATCCAATACATGATTTGAAAAACCATGTCTGTACCCCTTGAATTTTGTGCAACATTCCATCCTCTAAAACTATGATTCGATAGGATTCCCATAGCATCAGTATGACCCAACCGGGGAAGTTGAGAATCAATCCATGATCCCACAAACCACATATAATATTAGTATGCCAAGAGTGTTAGTCCATTACCCAACCAATGTATGAGGAACTATATTTACAACATCCTTGATAATTAAATTTTCAATAAATTCCATTATTAATCATTAAAATTACTTAAATTTTATAACATATATATATATAAATAGTGCACCATAATTCATTTATCACTATTAAATACACTTATTCATTTGAATATTTCTCATCCTAAAAACATACCATTAATGAAAGATTTCTCAATATAGACATACTGCTTTCACAAATCACCGAGCACAGAAACCAAATACCCTATTGAAAAATCATGAATTCAAAGATAGAATTGTGGGTATTTCAATTGGAAAGACCAAAAGTTCTCTAAGATAATAATATTAAATAAAACCCATAAAATTTATATCAATCAATTTTCATCAAAATGGAATTTTTTCTTTACATAAAATTTTCATTTTAAATCCATTTGAACACCCCTCTTTAATAACAGTGAGTTTAACAACTCGTTTTATAATATAATCTACTTTAGGCCATCATTTCCATTTACTGAAAACTAAAAATACATAAAAATAAAAAATCAATCCATCTCATTAATTTTTTAAATCCTGTTTATCATATCATAAAATCATTTAAAACAAATTTTAATTCCACATTTTCATATCATATGCAGTTCATCCACTAATGTTAATATTGGTCGTATTCCCTAAGACAACTTAATAATTATATTAATAACTGTTATACCATTATAATAATTAAAACTATTAACTTAATATTATATTACATCACATTAAAGATGTTGGAATACCCCATGGGATGCCCTAGGCTTGGCCACAAATCATCAACGGGCCTAGCATAGTACATGTAAGGTACCACACCTTAATATAAGCCCCAATTTTTGTTTTTTAGTAAAACACAATATAATAGAAATAAAAAAAAGGGTAACCATATAAACATGTTTAATATCATAACTATAAGAAAATATTTGTAGACCACCTCTCCATACTTTAATAAAAGAAGTCATCGAACCAGAACCCCTTACTTGAGCTAAAAAAGGCTAAAACACCATGATGAAGATCACCCATGATTTAGGGTTTATGATCATAGGAATAAGAGGGAACATTGAACCATTCTATTTATAGACAATATAATAAAGGGGGGTCATTGACTCACCCAGATATTCAATATAATCTAATGGAATATCATATAATCATGTATTGTGGGGTATTCATCATTGAAAGACTAGTGTGATCCTAGATGACACCCTTATCTTTTGGAAGAATAATGGGGAATAAATTTTGTGGATAATGATTTAATATTGAGATATAAATGGGAAATCCTCATATTTTAAGGAGTTGTATGGTTAGGCCACACAATTTTCCTAACTATACATTAACAATATGATCTCTATTATCAACACTTTTTGAGCTTTCTGGGGTTTCCAAATAATTTGGGGAACCAAATGGAGGCTATAAATTCAGATCTAACCAAGAAATCAGGATTTCTCCTTCACCCTTGTCATTATTTAAAAATCGTTCACCCTTCCCCTCTATGTCCCAGACCCTATCTCACGGTTATTTCTAACATTTCTCAACTATAAACCATTTAATTTGTGTCCTCTATTTCAATATTTTCATCTCTCAAACCTTTACGGCACGTTCGATATGTTCCATATGAACGGAAAACATTCTATTTAACTCTTTATTAGTATCTTGACAAGAATTTAAATTTAAACTTACCCCATTAGTGGGTTTGGATCGTATATCCTTCCTACCTTATAACATATCATCCTCGAGATATACTTCCAAGTGTCTCTAAGACCCCATGTTAAAAATATTTGGCCATTAACCCCTCATATATTCTTCCCCCTCCCATGATTCCTTCTCAGGATGGCCTTTACATCAAAACATTCAGTTAAAATTAATAGTTTTTTCTTGAATAATTCTCTCAATAAGATCCACAACATGAATTTGGTTCTCATCAACGAATCCATCAACATAAAAATCAACATCACTGACATCAACCACAATAGAAGGGTTAGGGTAATACCGTTGAGTTATTGACATAAAAACATGTAGAGTATATCAATATACTACTATGGAAGATCAAATTGAAACAACAATTATTTCATTATCTCCATAATTTCAATGGCCTGAAATTCTTGGGCACATATTATCCCACTCTATGAACCTGAATGGTGATCCCACTCAGAAATACCATGAGGAAAAAAAATAATCCCACTATATCCCAGCCTATGATTTTTTATAAATAAGTCCCATTGGCCTCAAGAATTTTTTAATATATAATTCACAACCAAGGAACTAACCCCAACAAAAAGGAGCCAACCACCATAACCCAAGATAATGATCGTTGTCCAAACTAAAACAATGAGAACATGTTTTCTTCGGATATTCTAACCCAATCAATGACCATGTCATCATCTGATTACTAATTTGATTCACATTTCTCCCTATCATAATACTCAATTTTCCATCAAACAATCCAAATGAATGGTTCCTTTTCCATCAGAAAATTCTTTAATGCGATCTCTACCTAAAACATCTATAATTATCTTCTAAGTTTTTCCAATATACCATGTCTCAAAACCCATGGAGGCACCAAAATTACAATGGTTATTCATCATTTCCATCAATAATATAACTAAAAAGGATATAAACCCATTTTTCATTCCCGAATTGAGGACAATATTTTTATTCCTTAACAAATGAAATTTTTTATTTTTTTGATTAAAACAATGTTGAAATCCTATATAAATATAGTGATGAAATTTATCCATCTAATTATTATCATTGGTTAGAAGTATTATTTTATTATATCATAGAGTTTGCAATATTTTTTAGAAGTTATTTATGTGGTGTTATGGAATCCTACCATGCAATTGGTGTGCTACAGTGATATCATATCATTTTACCTATTAAAGAGAAATTTAGAATTTTTATTGATTGTCTATAGTGGATATCATCAAGAGGATCTTTTGGAGGTCGTGTGTTTATAATCATCATCCATATTTATTTTTTAATGTTTTTTAAAAATTAATATGAAAATAAAATATTAATGAAATAGGAGAAAAAAAATTTCAAATAATAAAAAAAGTAATGAAAAATTATATAAAAATATATTATGGAACAAGGAAACAAAAAACAAATCCATGATGATATGTTTTCATATACTAATAGTAAATATTAAAGTTAAACATAACAATAAAAACTATACTCCAGACTATTAATGTTTTTTAGGTTAAATCATACACCTTTCTCATATTAAATATTGAACACTTAAGGAAATGATTTTTCATATACATGTATTCCCTTAAAATTTTCATTAATAATCAGTAAATAGATTCATTCCAACAAGGACGTATCATCAGATAGATTGATCCTACTTATGACTTCACATAACATAACTCTCACTAATAATACTATATTATGTAAAATGAATAAATAATACAAGAAAAATTAATATAATAATATAGAAAAGGGTCATGTGATTGTGTGTATCATCACATCTTCAAATTTCACCTTTATTGATGGCCAATGGAATAGAAGAAAATGAAAATAATAAAGTAATTTAATATTGATGATGCTTCATGATTAAACTCCTACAAAATGCTTCATCTGAAAGTCCTCAATGTCAAAATATTGAGTAATAAATTACGGTAATTTTATTTTTTTCAATCATAAGGCAAAGTTACGAAGATAGAATCACGAGGGGGGATAGAAGATAGAATTATTATATAGACTAATATTATTATCCTTATAATTAAAAAAATAAAATTAAAAATATTATAAGTGAAAATATAGGTAGAAATATCCATATGTAACTATCCTATGTCGTTCGTCATAATCTCCTTTTTGTAATCAGGTGAATCAAGTAAATATCCACTAATTGGTATGGCTACGAAACATGGGCCTTTATTATGACTCTAAGAATTTAGAATAGATATTTTTTCTTCATTTTATAATTATAAAATAGAATCACTCTAGAAGAATCCAATAGACTTCCCTATACGCCTCGTTAAATTTTTCTTCAAATAAAAGATTGGAATTCAAATTTCCCGTAATATTGACCCAACTTTATCTTATTCGGTATTATTTAAATTTCTGAAATTTAACAAATAGATGCCACCTATTTTAAAGATGAGTTAACTATAATCCATAAATCTTGGTCAACAATCTTTTTAAAAAATAAAAAAAGTAATCTTCAATAAAATATAGAGTCATGTATATTTTCAACATATATTTACCTTGTAAAACATATTATTTTACGATGAAAAAATTTATCCATCCTCCATATGGATGAAAATATATCAAACAGTGATCATTTTGGTCAATTGAAAAATTTAATTTTATAGATCAATGATATTCAATTGTACATTCGAAAACCCATTTCATCATTAGTATTGAATGTATTATAAAATATATGGATTCAACTTATTATATAATTTCATCAAACATATAGAATACAGACTTGAACAATCTTATAGCCCGATAATTCAAGAGCCTAAGAAAATATCCCCATATTTGTTAACTAAATCTGAATATAAAACCACTACACAATTATATCACATATTATCATATACTATCATCCAACCGAACATAGAATGTACATCACATCT
The DNA here is from genome assembly GCA_963277665.1 of Viscum album. Classification (NCBI taxonomy): domain Eukaryota; kingdom Viridiplantae; phylum Streptophyta; class Magnoliopsida; order Santalales; family Viscaceae; genus Viscum; species Viscum album. The sequence continues at coordinate 71,210,003 of OY728128.1, forward strand.
ATAATAAATATGGACATATATCCTCAAATATGCCAAAACCATTCAAATATTTCTCTACACTCACCCATATTAGAGATTAATTAAAATTCCATGGGATTAATCCTATTTAATTTCATCTAATGTACCTCACATACCTTAAACATTCACAGATTTACTCTATGTTGGTTTTGAGAGAAATATTGAAGATTCCAAAATAATATATGAACTGGTTTTCTAAAAAAATTCATTAATTTGATAAAAATGAAATATTTAAACTAATTGTTTGATCATTAGTCACATTCATTCTATATATCAGCATGTGGAGTATCAACCCAGTATTTGTTTCTCTTACTCAAACTATATCAAATTCATCAACTCGGTTTCCATTAATTCATGTGGTTTTCCTTAATTTGATAATTAATTAAATGTCCTTAAATATCCTAACCTCAGTAAACATCCCCCAATGTCATTCAAGCTTCCCTAATGTGGCCTTAATTGGATATTTAATTATGATATTATCTTATGTGATACTAAAATTTTACATACATGGACTCTATTTCCACCATTATTTTACATGCACCTAATCATAACATGGAAATCACGAAAACTATTTCATGGTTATTAGACAAATTATTCTTATGAGGTATTATCTTATAGGGGCAGTGAGAAATTTTAATATTGGGGATAAAATCAAATAGGTTAAATTTGGTGTAATAAAATATAAAAATGAAAATTTAATTAAATAAAACAAAATAATATTAATAATCCAAATTAATATATATTAATATTTTTTTAAGAATGTTCATATTGTATATATATAAATAGAAATTTTTATTAAAAACAATATCATAAAAAATTATTGAATTCTTCTAAAAAAAATTAATGGTAATTTAATTTTAAAATCCAGTTATAATATTTATTTAGACTTATATTCACTAAAATAACAATAATTTATCCTTTAAAAATATAAACTAACTTTTATGGTGGAAATTTAAATATTTATCCCCTATAATTCAAATTTCAATGAAAATTTTAATTGATTATTTTTCCAACACAACAAAGAAAGGAATGAAATATTAACATTTAAATGCACAAAAAATATAGAAATTATCAATATTACCTCAAAATGATGTTTTATACATGAATCAATATTGGTCCATTTCAAATATTGGTCTATTGTTATTATTATTGTAAACATGACTCAATATTGGTCCATTTGTAATAATGGTTTACTATTATTACTATGTGAAATCATGACTCGTTATTGGTCCATAAAATATTAGTCCTTTTCCAACCTGGTAAATTTCAATTGATGTTGAAGATATGAATCCATATTGGTTAATTAGGAAAATGAATTCATATAAAATAAAATTTATTTTTTACATTGACAATAACACTTTGATTTCACATATTTTAGCTCTTAGAAATTTCAACAAATAAGCATCAATTCCATAAATATGATTTCAAATAATATATACATTTGGTTTGATTAATGTTTTTTTGATTCTATAATATAAATGATTTCATTTTCATGATCATAAAAAATAATTATGTTACTGATCCCAATTTTGTTTGATATTCTCTCAAAAATAGTTCTAAAAAGTACATTTTTTTTATTTCAATAATGGAAATCAAAATTGAAAGTATCCATAAATATTATAAAATTGTATGCTTGATGAAAGGAAAAAAACACTTTAAACCAAAATTATTATAAGGTTTCGAAGATGTAATTTATTTATTTTTTTTCAGAATAATATATATTCTATAAAATGATATTGTCATAGATAACACCCTTTAGTTAAAACTCAAATTACAAATTCATTATGAAAAAATAATTTCAAAAGTAAACATAGATAATTTCAGTTGTGAATCACTAAGATATTCAATTTCCTATAAAGAACAAAAATTCTGATAAAAACACGCAAAATTCCAAGAGTTTTATTAATGGTTAAAAACTAGAGTTATAAAAAATAATAATTTATACTGTTTTCCCTAAAATGGTTTAATTAGTTTGTAATTATTATTAAAACAAATTGATGTTATAGGGTACAAGGATATAATGAGGGTACATATAGAATTTACTATTGTTTTAGTTCCCATTAACAAAACAATAAACCATTTCTTCATCTGAAATAAATAATAGTAGGAATAAATTAAAAGGTAAGAGAAATAAATTTATTACATACCATATTATTATTTATTTTTAATTTACAAAGCTTTATGTCCATGGGTTCAACGCCATTCGAAAGGGTATATGGATTAATTCATAAATAGAATGAGATATCGTTTATTACAATTAATGTACATTGAAAATTCCACTATTTTGGGATTATAAATTCAATAACATATTTAAATGCATACTTCATTGCATTTTAGATATTATGGAGTAGTGGATATTTGGAAAAAAAGTAAATGTACTTCCCATCTTCTACATCATGAGGAGTGGTGGGCATAGGCTATGGATTTTGATAGATGGGATGTGACTTTTCCTCCATCTTAGTGTGAAAAAAAATCATCCATTGACTAATAATTTGGTAACTATATACTATGTTTTAGTAGAGTGTAGATTCAACACACTCTCATTCATATAAAATTCACACAAAAAAGAGATTTCAATAGAATTTGGAAAAAGGTTTCTTATATAATTATTTAAAGTCATTTTATAGACTCTCTAGGATTTAATTATGATTCCCCAACTGTTTATAACAAATATAGTGATATATAACACTAAAATCAATTATAAAAATTGAATTCAAATAATTGTAACTTTTTCTCCATATTTTCACTACCCCTCAGTTTTTTTTACCATTCCCTTCACTAAGGATCTACAAAGATTGTTGGAAAACATTTTCATATAAAGTGATGTAGTCATATTATGAAATCCTATCTTCAAAATTAACAACCTCAGTTGTGGTATCTTACTTTCTAAGAGATAGGGTATTTATAACGAGTATAATTATATCAATCACAGAATATAAATATGGAAAATTATATTTGTTAAAATGATTACAATAAATTGAATAATGATTTTACCTTCCAAATTAATGTAGTCCTTATAGAATAATAAATCTCCCATTTCCTTTTCATAATAAATTTTTAGAATATGGAGATCAATCATTCATCATCCGTATAAATGGCCATATAATGATCAAATGTGGGTATATCCAACCATTATTAGGTTTCTTCTATAGAGTAATCATCCAGAACATTAAAAGTATATTCCCCTATCCATTCAACCATAAGAATAGAAATATTTCTCTATGCAATAATGTGAATTAACCTCTTGTACATAACTCATCCTTCATTGTGAGGATAATTATTTCATTTTACTCTTATAAAATATGAATAATCATTCATTATATCACTAAGTTGTTTCATTAATGTGTAATATATGAATGTAATTGAATCAATTACATTTTTATGTATCTTGATTGACCATAATAATTAAAAAATGAATAGTAAGGTAAATTAATCACTCTCAAAACAACACAAAATAATGATTTCATGTCTTTTTAACAATTAATGAAACATCTATATTTTTCATAGATTTCAAATAATATCAAACCATGGGAATTTCTCGAGGGTTTAGTCTGTTTATCGAAGTAAGAATTAAAAAAATTCATTTTTTATACTTTTGAATATAACAATGACACAAAAATAAATCACATAAAATGAAGTGAAAAAAAAAGAATAAATGAAAGAAAATAAGATGAAATTGAAGGTTAGTAATAAGAAAAAGACTATTATTAGACATTATTTTGACAACATTTCATATATCTAATAGTGGAACTTAACTATCAACCCTCATCTTCTACCAATTTATGACTATTAACTCTACTCAGACACCTTTATCACCTTAAAAAGTGATTACTAATTCTTTAAATGTATTCCTATACATGAGATCTCACTAAAAATTTAAAAATAAATGCCTAATAGAATCAAATCGATACTAATATCTTGCATGCGAGAGTGATTCTACTTAGGACATCAATTCACCTAACAACAACTCATCAAACTATAATGAGTAAAATGAATGTGTATTATTAAAAGAAGAAAATATAATAGGTGATAAATTTAATCCTACAACTATGTGCTCAATCACATATCTTCACTTTACAATCATTGTATTCCAAATGAAATGGATAATGTAATTATTATCATGTTATTTTATCACTATGAAGTAGTTAGATTCCTCCCATGGGAGTGTTATTCCGGGTTATCCATGAAAATCAATAGGTTTCAAACAGAATGATGGAATAAGTAAACACAATTATATTCACAATCAGAATTTAAAGACATAGAATATGAGAAATTGGGAAATAGGAATGTGTATAACTATGATGGGGGTGAGGAAATCCACTATTGTTTGAAAATGATATAAAAAACAGTCCAAGACAAAAAAACATTTAGAAAAATATATGATTCATTATCTAATTTCACTCTTTAACGTCAAAACATTCCACAATAGTGAATATATCAATTCAAATCAAATATACATAGCTCCCAAAAATGGTAATTTTCTTTAAATCCTTGTATTCAATATACGAAATGTTTTATATGATTTCTTATTAATAATAGTCATTCATATAATCATAAACTGGTTTCCAAATAAATAAAATTATTTATTAGTTTCTCATGATTCTGTAACATTCATATCACTCCCAGTTGTCCTGAAATTTATCTCGAAAATTATTTACCGATTTTATAACATTAAGTAACTATAAACCACAAGCCTTCTAAAACACAAAAATATATTAAATGATTAAAATTTGGTTATATATCATATATGAAACTTTACATCTATAATTTTAGAGAATATAACACCCCAAGACATTATTATATATTTCATTTTAAATAAATTCAATGTCTTTATTATTTTTTGATGCACACAAAACTGGATCTAAGTGAGACAAAAACAACTATTAGAAAATAATTTATTTATTTTTGAATCATATAAAATAGATGTTATGTTAGTGGGTATAAATAATACACACTAAATTATGTAACACCCCAAGATTTCATATTATGTTTTTTCTTCAAAGTAATTCAATAACTTGCACAACACACAACATAGATTTCAAGCGCACCATGACTTACCAAACTTACCGTTCAAATGAAGTTATGAATAATATAACATGAATTTTGAATTTTATATAATCCTTATAATTTTAGAATTCATATTATGAGTTTCCTAGACATAATTTAATAATAAATTCATTTTTTCAGATAAAAGAATCATTTTTCAAAAAATTAAATTTTACCGCCATTTAATTGAGAGACCTTTTAAAATAAAATATTGGAAACTTTTATATATAAAAATTGACAAAATAAACTTCTTTATTTAGAATCGGGACATAATAATTTATTTTCAATAAATTTTTGGTGTTTTTCTAAAAATATTCATATTTGGGTGAATAGTGAAAAATACTATATTTTAGCTAAAAATAAATTTTTTTAATAAAAATAATTTATAGTGTTCAATTATACATTTTCATGGTTTCTAAGTATAATTATATTATATTTTTTCCATTTAATCTAATGTTAGTCGTTGAATGTAATTTCACTTTGGAATTGGATATAAACAAGTGTCAGTCTTTGGATAGTTATTATTTCTAAAAAATACGCCTTTTGGTTTTGATAATGGGAATTAATTTTAAATTAATTAATGAAAATTATATGTTTTGAATTTGGTAAAATATAATTTATTTTTTAAATCATAATATCAAAATTTTCTTAGGGTGAATTTTTGGTATTTTTCAAAAAACATTCAATTATTGATGAATAGTAATAACACTGCGTTATTGTTTAAAACCGACCTTTTATTTAAATAATTATTTATTTTATTTAAATTTATTTAAGGTAAAAATAGATACATAATACCTATATATGTTAAATTTAATTCATTGGATTCATTTTATAATAAGTTTAGATATATCAAAATTTTATTGAAATTTTTTCTGTCTTTTACCCACCTCCTAGGAGCATTTACAAATTTGTATAAAACTTAATTTTACAACTTTTGTGAGTTGAATTTAAAAAATATGAGAGACACTATTAACCTCAGTAAGTAAAATTTGGTTCAATAAGATAAAAATAATTTTTAATGAATAGTAACTTTTGATTATATTTTCCGCGGTTAAAAGTAAACATGGAAATTAAGGGTAAAAATGATATTATAATTACCCTTACACATGTTTTAATTATATTGGATAAGTTTAATTCGACCAAAACAACCTTAAGAATAAAATCTGATCCTTTAGGTGCACATGGATTACATTAGGACATTTATTATTATTCAATTTAAAGAAGAGTTAAAAGTGTTAAATTCATGTTTTCATAACTAACACATTTTTAATATAACGTTATACATAAGATAAATTCGACTATAAATATTCATTAGAAATATGAAAAGATTTTCAACATAATTGTATTTTATTTATAATTTTTATAAGTTAAATAATGAAATTTATTTATGAAACAATGATGATGTAGTAATTACCTTATTAATAAATTATTAAAATAACTGATATTATAAATACCCAAATAAATGTAATTTGTAACTTCTGATGAATTAAAATAATTTTATAGGTTAATATGACATTTTAGGGTTGATTCAATAAATTTTGTTTTGATTTAATAATGTAGTTATGATTTTAACAAAAAAACAAATACCAAATAGTGTCAAAATTGACAAAAAATTGTTTTTTTATATATTATATTATTAGTTGATATAATAGTTCTAAAAAACCAATGTTCTTAAAAAAGTCTTATATAGTAATATATATGACATTAATGAACCAATTTGGTTTCTATGGGCATTTTATTGTATGTTAATTAACCATATAATATAAAAATACAAAGAGACATGGAAAATGTCAAACTATTTAACTACGAGTTATATCTAATAGTTATGGTTAATATGGTGACCAAAACCTACCTAAAACATATTTTTGTGAGAGTTTTTCGACTCATACCCACCTTATAATTTAGATAATTCATTTTGGAACCATTATAAACCGAATGTTATTTTATTATAAAATAATATTTCAATCTTTTCCTAAAGTGGCCCTCACCTCTCTTATAAAAGGGTGCTACCCCTTCTCTTAATTTTACACCTCCAAAGCCATTTGTATCAGCCAATTCCTTCCCAAATATCCTCCCAACATTCTTACCTTAATCCTAGAGGTGTTACTTCGATAATAAAGCTAACCTAAGGTTCTTTATTGATCAAATCAAAAGGACGAACCCGAAAAAGAGGTAAATATTGCGTCACATCTTTCAAGTTCTTTTCTTCTTCCACTTCCTATTTCTTTCTTATTTCTATTAGAAACTAATAAATACAGTATCTTATATATACAATGATGTTATTATAGAAATGTTACAACCATATTCATTATTATATCCATCATATAAATGACAAAGTCACCAGACATGCGTACGTACGAAATACCATCTCCACGTCGTGGTGTAGTTTGTTATTGTTGGTCGGAGTGGATACTCAAGAGGGGGGTGAATTGAGTTCCAATTAAAATTTTCTATTAAAAATAATGTTTATCAAAATCCCCCTATTTCAAAAACAGATTAAACTGTAGTGAATTTATACAGATTATAAAGGTTGAATTAGTTTCTCAAAGACTGATTAGTTCTCAGTTAATTTAATCATATGATTAAATTAACTTTTGAAACTAACTTACTGGTTTATAATAAATATAAACACTTGCGAGTTTAACTATCAAAGTAGCTTTGAAGACAAATTATATTTCAAAGTAATAGCAGCGGAATATGAAATAAATATGTAGTATGGATATAGTATGTAGCTACAAACACAGAGAATTAACCAAGAGGTTCAGTCTCAAGCCGAGACTTAGTCCTCTCAAAAGTTTATATAAAAATGATCCACACCCTAGATCAGGGTTAACAACAGTGAACACACTGTCCAGGTCACAAGACCTCTACCACAGTTCTGCGTGGGAAAAAAACAATAGCTTAGAGCTGTCCAGGTCTCACACGACCTCTACCACTATCCACAGTGGGAAATGAAGTGCAAAAAGGTTTTCTGAGGATTTACAGATCCTCCAGTGAAAGTATAGGACTCAGTGTGTGTGTTTAATACAGCAGATAACACACACTGCTCAAGATGTAAAACAAATGTATCACAGAGCAGAGATGTAGAGTTTAGAAATGGCTCTAGTGATTTCAGTGTAGCTCTGGACTCCTTTGTATTTGGTTAGAATTTATTCTGAGTCCTCTTCTCGTTTTTGTTTGAGAAGAAGAGTGTCGTATGCTACAGGTTCGAAGGCAGTGACATGTAGTCGATGAAGTTCTTCAATGTTCTTTTGTATGCACAGGACTCTTCTTGAGTATTATTGATTGTGTATGAGGTTCTGTCTTGCTTGGATCTTCCTCTTCTTTCTTTCCTCTATATATTCTTATTGTGTTCTTCCGTCCACACCTGTTTTCTATAGCAGAGTCTTCTTGAATTTATGTCACGTGCTTCAGAAGACAGAAAAAGTTTCCTTTCCACAGGTACGAGGTACGGTTTCCTGACATCCGACAACCTTTATTAATTAATTGACAGAGCATTAAAATATACCTAATATGACCGTTGGTTAGATTAAATAATGATAAAGATAAAGAAATTTAAACAGTTGTTTATGACTATTGAAGAATCAAGTGATCAGTAGGTCATCAGCATTGGTGAGTAATGATCGGTGACTCAGATAGATCAGCATTGGTGAGTCATTTGCATCAGTGAGTCATTTTGCATCGGTGAGTCATTTTGATCAGCATCGGTCTGTCATCTGATCGGTGAGTCAGTTTGATCAGCATCGGTCTGTCATCTGATCGGTGAGTCAGTTTGATCAGCATCGGTCTGTCATCTGATCGGTGAGTCAGTTTGATCAGCATCGGTCTATCATCTGTTCGGTGAGTCAGTTGCATCGGTGGGACATTTGTCCTTTGATATTGGATCGGTGCTTCCGATGTCTGTTGATATTGGATCAGTGCTTCTGATGTCTTTTGATATTGGATCGGTGCTTCCGATGTCTGTTGAAATTGGATCGGTGCTTCCGATATCTGTATCCAGAAGACTTCCAAAATACATTGTAAGTCAATAAGCATAGACAAAAACATGATAACAGATTCATTCACAGATTGTAATTAAGTTTATGAGAAATCACCAGATTAAGCATTAATGGTATGTGATGATTTGTGATTATTAAAACATCAATCATAGAAATGAAATCAACAATCTTCCAGAGGGCTCAACAATCTCCCCCTTTTTGATAATCACAAATCTTTATCAAAAAATATAAATAATATGATATATCATAATAAAACATAGTGAGAATTAAACAATAAAGAGAATAAATATAAAGAGATATATAAATCTCCCCCTTAATTTAAATTTCCCGTATATATTATACAGATTTCTCCCCCTGAGAGAGACATCTTTTCTCCCCCATATATCTCTCCCATACATCTTTCTTCTCCCATATATCATTCTTTTTATTCTCCCCATTTGGGATAATCAAAAAGGAGGGAAAACATATAAGTGAAAGTTAAAGTAAAAGCAGTAAGTATAGAGTAGAGAGGAAAGAGAAGTAAAAACAAATTGATAAAGTACAAAATATTACAAGCAGCACATTGTTCACCCTATCAAATAAAATACACAACTATTTGGTGGGATACAAAGGGGCTTTGCCTTTGTATTTAGGATCAATAGTGGGTATGTTTGAAGGCTTGGCGGCAGGCTGGACTTGACGAATCTAAAGTGGTGGTAGGACAACTCGGGCAGGAGTAGGAGCAGGTGCCACAGTGGGTTGTGGTGGAGAAACAGGAGCTGGTTGAGAAGCTTGCGGAGGGACTGGTCTTAACTGAGATAGATATTGAGCAACAGATAGCTGATTTGGAGCTACATCAGATTCACTGAGAGGTTCATAATTAGGAACTACTATTGCAGTGGCATGTGCATCCAAATAAGGCTTTAAAAGATGAATGAAGTTATGAATGACTTCTGCTCCATACTTCATAGCTTTTTCAAAATCATCTTTATTCTCCATGAACTGGGCCAAGGAAGGGGTAAAATCTTGAAACTGATGGACTTGAGTTTGGAAGGCATGAGTGACTGGAGGTAATTTCAGATTCTCTGCCAACACCTTGAAGTTTGCAGTCATTTCATGCTTTGTATAAATCTTGGAAAAATAATTATCAACTTTCTCTTTGATCTCTTGCAGAGCTTTCTTAGCATCTGCTAAATACACCAATGCCATCTTATGACTGTTATCACAGAGCTCTTTCATCTTCCTCAAGGATTCTAAATCAAGAATTTGTCTAACAGTAGATAACTCATCATGCACAACTTCTCTGAGAGCTTCTAGTTCACAGGTAGTGATCTTGGTTACCTTGCCTGTACTGGCTTGGCCAACTATGTGAGTTAACTCAGCTTTCAAATTCCTCAGGTCAGACTTGTTGAGATGGTCAATCAAATTTCTCAAAACTTCCATCATAACAGAGATGGTTGATCGGAATTCGCTGGATAGAGATACCAAGCCGGTGTGAAGATCCTTCATAGTCTGATTCAAAAAGGCTATGTGCCTACCAATAAGTTCACCAGTATTGGCCAGGTCTGGCTTCACAGCATTAGATACTCTTTGTGAGAAGGCTTCCAATGAATTTTCTGAAACTTGTAGAGACACTTGAGTACGAGCATTAGAAATTTCTTCTCTAATTGTGGTTCTCACCGCGGTTAGCAATTCAATCTTAAACTTATTAAGATCATCTTGAGAGATTCCAGAACCAGGTAAATTAACATTTGTAGGATCAACAGCAGGAACAGACCTTGCTTCTCTTGGGAGGTTCCTCTTCACAGCTGTAGTAGATTCTGGCATTGCTTCTTCTTCTTCAGAATATTCTAAGCCCAACACAGCTTAACCAGGGTAGTCATCCCAAACGGCAGCACACAGGGTGTATTTTGGTTTCTCATACCTTGTTGTTCCACTGAATTTTGGTGAATCAACCTTTCCTCTAATATGTATTTCTTGTTCAGACTGAGGTGATTCTATTTGATCTTCAGAAAGACCATCCACTGGTCTGTTATCACCATCAACATCAGCCTCAGCATCATCAGCACGTCCATCATCACTCTTCTCAGAAGCTTCACTGTGATATTCTTCAGTATCAGAATCTTCTTCATCACCAAGAATGGGTTCTGATTCTGGTAGGGCTAAGGGTGGACTATGAGGTTCAAATTATATTCTTCTCTTGGGACTAGCAATGTCAGGATCACTCCTATCATCAGGAGATGACATACTTCCTTCCTCAGTCGCAGATTCTTCTTGCTCTTAGGCTTTGGTGGCCTCATCCTTTCCTTATTCTTGCTCATTATCATCAGAATAAACTGGTTCCTCATTTGGTTTCAAGACAGGGTCTCTCAAATCCTTTGGCCTCTTGCCATGATCTATGGGATTGTAGGCTTCATAAAATTTAACTTCATCTGCAACCCAGCACTTCTTCCATGGATTCCAATTTATTTTCATCTTCTTGAAGATCTCTTTGTTGAGACAGAAGGTATGATCTTTTTCATCAACTTCATCATCTTCAGCAATACATTCTAGATTCTTGAGCATGGTAGATATCATCTTTGAATAAAACAAGGCAGTGGCTTTCTTGGATGGTTTTACAATTCCAGCTATGTGCACCATCACATATCTACACATATTGATCTTCTGATGTGTTTTCAGAAGAAACAATAGGAAAACATCCTGGTACTTTACAGCAGCAAAATCTCCTCTCCTAGGGAAAAGTTGGTGCTGAATAAACTTGAAAATAAGTCAACAGTCACCATCTAATTCTGAAGTTGTGATTCTTCGTGATTCTCTGTTTCCAGTCAGAATCTCTAGAGATAATTCGTAAGAGAAGTAATCAGATGTTGGAGGAATATTACCAGCATAATCCTCATACCGACCTTCATGAGATACATTCAAGCACTCAGCCCACTGCTTGGATGAAAAAGATATTTTCTTTCCTTTTACCACAGACGACATCCTGGCAGCCTCCACACCATCTAATGTGATTTCCAAATTCATATAGAACTCATGTACCAGCTTCAGGTAGTCTATTCGAGAGTTGTCAGAAAACCAGTCTATCCATCCTTGCGATTCAAGAACATGCAGCAACAGTGACTTACTTGACAAAATCCACGCAGAGCTAACTTCTCTTTCTACAACAACAATCCGAGTTTCCTGGTTCGGATTTACTGATCGTTGAGATGTACTACTCAACTCGCCTCGAGCACGCTTTGAAGGTACAGGGCTATCCTATCCTTTGCTCGGTCTCTTTTTCTTAGCCATTCGAGGATTTTAGGAAGGCAGGAGTTCGAAGGTTCGAAGTAGAAGGGAATAGAGGTTGAATGGTTCGGCGGGAAATGAATGGTCAAAGGTTTTGGGAAGATAAATAGCCCGTATTATTTATTTTATCATTTAGGGTTCCCATAAAAAGTATAAAAGAAATTTACTAATTTATTACAATAAAAAAAGATCGGTATGACAGATCGGTTGCACATATCAATTTCACAGATCAGTTTCACAGATCAGTTTCACAGATCAGTTTCACAGATCAGTTTCACAGATCAGTTTCACAGATCAGTTTCACAGATCGGTTTCACAGATCCGTTTCACAGATCAGTTTCACAGATCAGTTTCACAGATCAATCATACCCAACTCTTGTTTAATAAATTTCATTCTTTCAGTGCATAAAGGCTTTTTGAAGATATCAGCTAATTGATGTTCAGAACTAATAAATTTTAAAGAAATGTCACCTCTTTGATAATGATCTCTTAGAAAGTGATGTCTGACATCAATGTGATTAGTTCTAGAGTGATACACAGGGTTCTTAGATATATTGATTGCACTAGTATTGTCACAGTTAATTGAAACATGTTTAAGATCAAATCCATAATCCAATAAAGTGTGTTTCATCCACAAAATTTGTGCACAACAACTACCAGCAGCTATGTATTCTGCCTCGGCAGTAGAAAATGCAACAGAGTTCTGTTTCTTACTACACCATGATACTAGAGATTTTCCAAGCAAATGACATGTTCCAGATGTGCTCTTCCTATCTAACTTACATCCATCAAAGTCAGCATCGGAATAGCTAGTTAGGTTAAATTATTGTCCTTTTGGATAAAACAAACCTAAATTTAGAGTATACTTATGATACTTAAAAATCCTTTTAACAGCCAGTAAGTGTGATTCTATAGGATTAGCTTGAAATCTAGCACACATACATACACTGAACATAATGTCCGGTCGACTAGCAGTAAGATAAAGTAATCTCCCAATCATACCTTTTTAATTGGTTTGATCCACTGTTTTCCCAGCTTCATCTGTATCCAATTTACAGGTAGTACTCATAGGTGTATCACTTTCCTTAATACTATCCAATTCAAAACGTTTTAAAATATCCTTTGTATATTTACTTTGATTTAAAATAATTCCATCTTTAGTTTGAAAAATTTGAAAACCTAGAAAATACTTATGCTCTCCCATTAAGCTCATTTCAAATTCATTTTGCATAATCTTTGAAAAATCAGTACATAAGGAATTTTTATAAGATCCAAAAATAATATCATCAACATAGATTGGTACTATTAATACATATTTTGAAATCCTTTTTATAAAAAGAGTGGGATCAGCTACTCCTTTTGTAAATCCTTTTGAGATAAGAAAGTTTGAAAGCATTTCATACCAAGCTCTTGGAGCTTGTTTTAAACCATATAAAGCTTTAGAAAGTTTAAAAACATGATTTGGAAAATGAGGATTTAAAAAACCAGGTGGTTGTTCTAAAAAAACATATTCAACAAAAAAACCATTTAGAAATGCACTTTTGACATCCATTTGATATAGCTTGAAATTCAGATGTGATGCATAGGAAAGTAAGATCGTAAGAGCCTCTAATCTAGCTACAGGTGAAAAGGATTCCTCATAGTCAATTACTTCTTCTTGATTGTAACCTTGTGCAAATAGCCTAGCTTTATTTCTAATGATGTTTCCAGATTCATCAACTTTGTTTCTAAACACCCATTTTGTGCCTATGGTCAAAAAGTCCTTAGATCTTTCTACTAATTTCCAGACATTGTTTCTTTCAAATTGATTTAGTTCTTCTTGCATAGCCATTACCCAAAATTCAACATTGATAGCATCATTTATATTTTTTGGTTATAACTATGAAAGAAAAGCTTGATGTTCAACTTGATTTCTTAGAGAAGCTCTAGTCTGTGTTCCTCTATCTATATTTCCTACAACAGCATCTAAAGGATGGTTCTTTAGAGTCCTAAATGGTCTTGAAAAGATAGGGCTAGAGATTTCAGATTCATCTACAGATTGAGGTTCAACAGAAGCAGGTTCTGGTGAATTTCCAGAGCTGGATGTTTTAACTATAGGTTCATTGTCTTTATCATTGAGATTCAAACCAGAGAGATCATCTTCAAGAGAGATTTTAGGTTCATGTGGATCAGTTTCATCAAATTTTATGTGAACAGATTCTTCCACACATTTGGTTCTTTTATTGAAAACTCTATAGTCATTACTAGAGATAGAGTAACCTAGGAAAATTCCTTCATCACTCTTGGATGCAAATTTGTCAAGATTGTCTTTAGAATTGAGAAAGAAGACTTTGCAGCCAAAAACTTTTAAGTAGTTAACTTTAGGTTTCCTATGGTTCCACAACTCATAAGGGGTCCTCTTAAGAACTGGTCTGATCAAGACTCTATTAATGACATAACAAGCTGTATTTACAGCTTCAGCCCAAAAGTAAATAGGCAGTTCATATTCATTGAGCATACTTCTAGATATTTCTTGCAGGGTTCTATTCCTTCTCTCTACTACACCATTTTTTTGTGGGGTGTCCTAGGGGCAGATAAATTGTGACTATAGCCATTGTGTGGGAAGTAGGAATCAAACTCGTGATTTTCACACTCACGACCATGAACACTTCTTAGGGTCTTAATCTTGAGTCCACTAAGATTTTCAACAGACTTGGAGTATTTAACAAAGTAAGAACAAGCTTCACTTTTTTGAGCTAGAAAATATACCCAAGTATATCTAGAAAAGTCATCTACAATAACATAGACATAGTGCTTCCCATTCAAACTAGAAACTCTAGAAGGTCCAAATAAATCCATGTGAACCAACTCGAAAGGTTGAGAAGTTGACACTTCTTTCTTTGATTTAAAAGAAACTTTATGTTGCTTTCCTTTTTGATAGGGATTGCAAACTTTGTCTGCTGGAAATTCAAGTTTGGTTAAGTCTCTAACTAAGTTCTTCCTAGAAAGTTTTCTAAGTGAGTGTACATTGCAATGTCCAAATCTTCTGTGCCAAAGCCAAGACTCTTTATAAAAAGCATTTAAACAAGAAATATTCTGCTTAGCTAAAGAATCTAAATCAACAGCATAAACATTTTCATTTCTTAAAGCAGAAAATACTAAAACATTTTTTGAGTTAAAAACATTGAATGAATCATTTTTAAATTTCACATAAAAACTGTCATCACACAACTGAGAAATTATTAACAAGTTATATTTAAGTCCATCAACAAATAAAACTTCAGAAACCAAGATTGAATCAGTGTTACCAATCTGGCCTAAGCCGATGATTTTTCCTTTTGAATTATCACCAAAAGTGACAAGGCCTCCATAAACTTTTACTAAGCTCTTGAAACATGAATAGTCTCCTGACATATGTCTTGAAAATCCACTGTCTAAGTACCATATCTTCTTGTGACAGCTCTTCAAGCAGGTCTCCTACAAAACAGATTTAGATGGAAGATGACTTTGGTACCCAGATCTTCTTGTGTCCAGACATGTTAGCCAATGATACTTTAGGTATCCATATTTGTCTAATGGGTCTCATATAATTTGTAAAATTAACATTCTTTGAAAGATAAACCTTATTAGATCCATAACTATGAATATAACTGGTTGAGGCATATGAATTTCCAGATTTAACTATCTTTTGTCCAGATTTATAAATGAATCTAGTTTTGGAAACTTTTCTTTGTCCAGGTTGGTATCCTATAACAGTAGTATATCTAGGTGAAACTTGCTTTCCTAGCATTTGGGTTAGAGTATTCTTGCCATTTGTGAACTTCTCTAAGTCTTTTCTGAGTTGCTCATCAGACAATTTTATTTTAGTATTCTCTTTAGGCAACTGAGCATTCTTTTCTACTTCTATATCCTGATCATATTTATGCTTAACACATAAAGCATACTGTTTCTTTAAACCTTTATATTTATCTTTATGCTCATTATTGGTTTCTTCAAGCATATCACAATATTCAAACAGTTCAGATTTAGACATGTTATCACATTCAGAATCATCTCTAGAATAATATGAATTTAAATCAGGAGTTTCTAATATTAGCTCAGAAGTGTTTGTCATGAAACACATGTTGGCTCGATTCCTTTCAGAGTCTGAAGATTCAGCTTCACTTGTGCTGTCTTCTGAAGCACTCCAAGTAGCCTTCATGGCTTTCTTGTACTTGTTATCCTTGTATTCATACCTCTTTCTGTATTTCAGCTTTGGACAGTCTGCTTTTATGTGTCCTTTTCTTTTGCATTCATAACAGACAACTTCATCTGATTTATCAGACTTCTTCCAATCCTTTTTCCAGTGTCCTTTGTTATCATACTTTCTTTGTAGTTTGACTTTCGGAAAAACTTCTTCTTCCTATAGAATTTCTTAAATCTTCTAGAAATGTGAGACATCTCAGCATCACTGTCAGAATCATTCCCACTTTCCTCACTACTTGAACTTTCATTGATATCTTGAGGCTTTTCCTTATCCTTATTCTTTGAGGTTGTAGTCTTGAAGGCAATAGACTTCCTTTTAGGTTCATCTTCTTCTTCTTTGTTTACCTTGAGTTCTTCTTCATACATCATCAAATTACCAATTAGTTCCTTGACAGGCAATTCTCCAATGTCACACGATTCTCTAATGGATACAGAGGTTCCACTCCATCTTTCAGGTAGACATCTCAAAATTCTCATAATTTGTTCCTTTGCTGGAACATCCTTTCCCAGAGAAGTCATTGTGTTGACAATTTCATTGAACCTGAGATACATATCAGAAATTTGTTCATCAGGCTTCATCTTAAAATTGTCATTCTTAATAGTATAGGTATTCAATCTCATATCCTTAACAGTAGTTGTTCCTTTATGAGAAACAGCTAAGGTATCCCAAATTTCATATGCAGTTTTACATGCAGAAATTCTATTAAATTCCTCATCTACTAGAGCACAATACAAGGCATTCATAGCTTTATAATTATGATTGTAAGCAGTCTTCGTAGGTTCATCCCAAATAGATCTATCAGTAGTGGGAATTTTGTATTCAGATTCAATAGTAGTCCAAATATCAAAACTCATGCTTTCTAGATGAATTTTCATTTTAAGTTTCCACTGAGCATAGTTGTTCCCATTAAAGAAAGGTGGCCGGTTAGTAGCAGCACCCTCAAGTCTATTATCCATGATATCACAAAAATAATTTTAAAGAGATAAAAATTTTGAAATAACCGAAATTTTAATAACTTTAAAATACAACTAAAATCACAGTTGAAAAACAGAGTACTTTTAGAAAATACTTTCCATCCTTTGATACCAAATGTTGGTCGTAGTGGATACTCAAGAGGGGGGTGAATTGAGTTCCAATTAAAATTTTCTGTTAAAAATAATGTTTATCAAAATCCCCCTATTTCAAAAACAGATTAAATTGTAGTGAATTTATACAGATTATAAAGGTTGAATTAGTTTCTCAAAGATTGATTAGATCTCAGTTAATTTAATCATATGATTAAATTAACTTTTGAAACTAACTTACTAATTTATAATAAATATAAACACTTAAGAGTTTAACTATCAAAGTAGCTTTGAAGACAAATTATATTTCAAAGTAATAGCAGCGGAATATGAAATAAATATGTAGTATGGATATAGTATGTAGCTACAAACACAGAGAATTAACCAAGAGGTTCAGTCTCAAGCCAAGACTTATTCCTCTCAAAAGTTTATATAAAAATGATCCACACCCTGGATCGGGGTTAACAACAGTGAACACAATGTCCATGTCACAAGACCTCTACCACAGTTCTGCGTGGGAAAACAAACAACAGCTTAGAGCTGTCCAGGTCTCACACGACATCTACCACTATCCACAGTGGTAAATGAAGTGTAAAAAGGTTTGCTGAGGATTTACAGATCCTCCAGTGAAAGTACATGAGTCAGTGTGTGTGTTTAATACAGCAGATAACACACACTGCTCAAGATGTAAAACAAATGTATCACAGAGCAGAGATGTAGAGTTTAGAAATGGCTCTAGTGATTTCAGTGTAGCTCTGGACTCCTTTGTATTTGGGCATAATTTATTCTGATTCCTCTTCTTGTTTTTGTTTGATAAGAAGAGTGTCGTATGCTTCAGGTTCAAAGGCAGTGAGATGTAGTCGATGAAGTTCTTCAATGTTCTTTTGAATGCACAGGACTCTTCTTGAGTAGGCTTGATTGTGTATGAGGTTCTGTCTTTCTTGGTTCTTCCTCTTCGTTCTTTCCTCTATATATTCTTATTGTGTTCTTCCGTCCACACCTGTTTTCTACAGCAGAGTCTTCTGGTATTTATGTCACGTGCTTCGGAAGACAGAAAAAGTTTCCTTTCCGTAGGTACGAGGTACGGTTTCCTGACATCCGACAACATTTATTAATTAATTGACAGAGTATTAAAATATACCTAATATGACTGTTGGTTAGATTAAATAAAGATAAAGATAAAGAAATTCAAACAGTTGTTTATGACTATTGAAGAATCAAATGATCGGTAGGTCATCAGCATTAGTGAGTAATGATCGGTGACTCAGATAGATCAGCATTGGTGAGTCATTTGCATCAGTGAGTCATTTTTCATCGGTGAGTCAGTTTGATCAACATCGGTCTGTCATCTGATCAGTGAGTCAGTTTGATCAGCATCGGTCTGTCATCTGATCAGTGAGTCAGTTTGATCAGCATCGGTCTGTCATCTGATCGGTGAGTCAGTTGCATCGGTGAGACATTTGTCCTTTGATATTGGATCGGTGCTTCCAATGTCTGTTGATATTGGATCGTTGCTTCCGATGTCTGTTGATATTGGATCGGTGCTTCCGATGTCTGTTGATATTGGATTGGTGCTTCCGATGTCTGTATCCAGAAGACATCCAAACTACTTTGTAAGTCAATAAGCATAGACAAAAACATGATAACAGATTCATTCACAGATTGTAATTAACTTTATGACAAATCACCAGATTAAGCATTAATGGTATGTGATGATTTGTGATTATTAAGACATCAATCATAGACATGGAATCAACAATCTTCCAGAGGGCTCAACAGTTATTCAAACACTTCATTATTTGGATGGGTATAATAATGAGTATAACTGAAGTAAATAATAAATATAACATTTTAATGATTCTTTATATATGATATAACATCCAATTACATGTTATTTCCCATCAATATAGTGATATTGTCGCTCGTGCGTAAGTACGGATTACCGTCTCCATGATGTGATGAGATTCATTTCCACGTTCACCATTCAATGACGAGTATAAAATATATATAATTAATAAGTATGTAATATATGAAATATTTATTATACTGTATATATATATATATTTATTTACTTACATGTATATTAATCACTTATTTCTGTTCTATATGATATGAAAATGAAGACAGCGTTTATGCGTGTGTACGGACTACCACCTCCATAAACAGTGTTTTCCATTTCATATATATTTGTCTATTATAAATATTTATATTCTAAATATATATGATATATAAATCATGTTTTATATTCTGTAAGTGTTTAAATTTTGATCTCATTGATACAATCAAGAGTAACAAGTTAAAACACATACGATAACGAAAGCGATTATTACCCGAAATGTTAATTTAACATGGAAATTATTATTTAATGTGTAGTATAAAGTCATAAATGAATCATGTATGATAACAAAAATATTAATATGGTTCTCATATTATTCAATAAAATAATACGGTCTTCATACATGAGTTTAAATGTACCCTCGACTAATGGAAAGTGAAATATAAGGGTTAATTTCAGAATCTCTTTATTATCCGAGGTTGTTTTTATGTAGGTATCTACTAGGACATATTTATCATCCATGTCCACCATTCATAAAAGAGTTGTCAAAGGGATTATTTTAAATATAAGTTTTACTAAAACATCAATTAAAATGTTTTAAATATTTATTCTTCTAAATCATTCTCATTAATGTTCATGTTTTCAAATTGGGTTTTAAGGATTTATGTATATGGGCATGAATGTCTTTAATATGTTATTTTCTTTAAAAAGATTAAAAGTGGTATGGGACACTTTGATTCAAAAATGTCCTTAAATTTTTTCCTTTCTAAATTGTGTTGCTTTTAAATGTTTTCATAAAAATTGATATTTCTCTCAAAGAGTTTTATAAATCATTTTCATCTACATCCACATCCTTTGATAAATTTTAAAATTTTTTGAAGTTGATTTATTATGATACAAATATTCTACACTGTATTGAAGTTTTTGTGATATATTTGACTGTGGATGTGTAATTTTTATACCATTCATGATTTATGGATAAAGTATTGACTTTTCGTATGGTAGTTTTAATATGAATGTTTATTTAATGTTTAAACATTTTCATATGAGGAATGCATTGGGCTTAGTAAGTGAGAGGTGGATCACGCTATAGCTCCTCGATGTATCTGTAGGTCTCATGAGACAAACTAGTGTCTTGGAACAAGGCCTTCACAAAATCTTATCTGTAGTCTTGGCACATGGCCATTACTATGTGGTTATGAAAGTCTAGAATTATGCATTCCATCATTATGAAAGTGTCTATTGATATTGCATTTGATTATTCGACTAGTAGAATATCCATTCGAATATGTAAATGGAGTTGTTTGATTTTACCTTTTTCATATCATGTTGAACTTCGAGTTTAAAAGGCTTTTGTTTTAGTCTTATACATTTCCTTAAATGTTTATGCTTATTTATGAATGTTTCCACTATATTTTTATCCTTACTGAGCATCTAAGCTCACCCCTTTCTATGTTTTATCTTTCTCAGGATTACAAGAAGTGTATTATGATCGATAAGTAGGGTTAATCTAGAGGATTAATGGCATTCTCAAAAGATCATTTATGTTGTGTTTTATTTTCTAATGTGTAATGTAACGATCATGTATCAAATATATTTTCCAATAATACTAAACTGATTGATCTTCCGGGACTTGATTCCTTGTAATCATGTCAATGTATTAAAATAAGGAATTGACATTAGGTAACTGGGGTCGGGGCATTACAATTAGTATCAGAGGAAGTTTATCAATAACCTTGGAAAATAGATTTAGATAATCTCTGATTAGAGGACATTACCCTAATATAGACATTGAGGATTAGTATAGAACTTCCTAGAATATTAGTAATGTAGAGATTGTGTGATTTTTCCAAGAAAAGACACCCCATTCTGGATATAAGAAGGTAGTGGAAGCTCTGTCACAGATGTACCTATGGGTAAAACCTAAAAACACCGCTTTGAGATAGACTCGAACGAGAACTGGTGCACGAAAACGGGCCTTGTTGCACTCTTGGTTACAACCCTCCTGGGGGATATGGTTATGATAATTCTCATTTTCCTTACAAATAATTTTGAAGGATTTACACGTATATACCTACTCAATGAAAATATTTTTATGATTATGGATTATATCCATAAACTGTTCAATTTACATTAGGTATTTTACAAGTTTGGAATCATTCACTGCAATTCATAAACTTACCTAGTGTATTCCATTGTATAGAAATCGTGCCCAATAGAAGGAGTGTGAACTCCATCAATACATATGTTCCAAAGAGTAAGAAATATCATATCTTTCTCGGTATTAATCCAACATTTAGAAGGGAAATAGTATCCCATGTATTCTCGACATATGAAGATATAGTATCATGTGTTAATAAGATAAGTAAAGAATTCTCTGATTCCTATGGCTTTGAACGGAAGCAAGAGAAGAAAAGGATGGAAGACAGAAAGATGGATAAAGGGAAGAGGGAAAAGAAGGGTTTCCCCATATGTGATAACTGTGGAAAGAATCACCTTGGTAAATTCTTAATGGGAATGGGAGTTTGTTATACGTGTGGAGAAAAAGGACACCAAGTACGTGATTTCAACGGTAAGAAAAATGTTTCAAATGTACAATGCTTCATCTATAATGAGTTGGGAAACTACGTGAATCAATGTCCAAATCATCATAGGATACCTCAAATGATGCTATTGGATAATAATAATGTTATGATACTACTGAAGATATAGTGTAATGATTAAGAGTTCATATGTTGTTATTAAAGTATTATTTCATTTGAGTATTGTATTATTGATGTACATGTTATAAGAATTATACAGTATATAAGGATTGTAGTGAAGTACTATTTCATTAAGGACTTGATATTGTGTGGAACAAAGAAAAGTGACTCAATGGAATGTTAATGTTTTTGGAAAATACATGGTTTAAGGAAAGGAAAATCATTAATATGGTCCTGATACTGAGGTAATGGTTTTGGAATAATAGATTATTGATTTGAATAAATTATATTGGATATTCTTGACTACCTTGAAACTGATTAATGATTTGTATAATCCATCATTGTTGGTGTTTACAACATTTTTGGATAGGATTATATCCAGTATTCTATAAGGAATAAGGGAGAACGAATGTAATCAATAAGGATTACTTTTTAGTATTTCAAAAGAATACATGATGAACGTGTTCACATGTTATTACATAGAAAAAAGGATCTTCATTGTGTTTAACTTTCATATAAATTTTCAACTATGATTTTGGATAGAAGAATTTTGGATAAGTCTAGTTTGAGATTATTTTTGGATTGACATGAAGAGGATAACCCGAAGGTCGTGTAGCAACCCATCGCCTCTGACAAGGCTGCGAGACTTGAACCCTAAACTGAAGGGAAACAAGGGAGTATCACCTACCATTGGCCCACGTGATGTCCCGAATTGTATAATGTAGTTTCATTTTTAAAAGGTATGATCAGTGAAATATAAATTCATTATTTTTGGAACTCTATACGATTAGGATAAATATTAAATTTATTTGTAATAATTTGGAGTGAAAGACGAGTTTGTGGTAGGAATTAGTTGAAGAATGAAACAATACTTGTCAAGTATATATATATATATATATATAATTTATTCCTCTGATTCTATGGATATGTTAATTCTTAAACTTTATGGAAGAGATCTTAAAACCATAAATGTGTTATCCTAATACCTTATGTTTTGTTAAATTTGTGGTTTTTTAAATGATCATAGATTGACGGATTTGATGCCCTCAATTTTACACTTGTTTGGGATTGATGACCTCAATCACTCCCTATAAGTATTTTAGTCTTTCCTCTGATTATGTGTCTCTAATTTCCACCAATTTTCTCCTAATAGAGAACATAATTTGGTGGTGAGCCTTTCATTTCCCTTTTCCTCTTATTAATACTAAATTTTATTAACCGAATTTCCGATGTGGGTTTTCCACAAAGGTATTTTTCTATTTTTTAACCATTTATTTTCGAAGAATAATTTAAAATTGAAAAGACGCAATTTATTAAAGGAGGGAATAATGTAACACCCTAATATTTTATAGTATTTTATTTCTTCAATGTAATTCAATAACTTGCAGAACACACAACGCCGAGTTCAAGCGCATCACACCTTACCAAACTAGCCATTCAAAATTGGTTATTAATAGTTTTAACTGAATTTTAAACTTTATATAATACTTATTATTTTAGAATCCAAATTATGATTTTCTTAGGCATAATTTAAGAATAAATTCTTTTTTTAGATAAAAAAATTATTTTTCAAAAATTTAAAATTTACCACCTTTTAATGGAGAACCCTTTTTAAATCCAATATTTGAAAATTTTATATATTAAATTTCACAAAATAAAATTCTACTTTATAATCGGGATATAAGAATTTAGTTTCAATAATTTTTGGTGTTTTTCTAAAAACTTTCATATTTGGGTGAATAGTAAAAAATACTATATCTTAACTGAAAACAAATTTTTTAATAAAAATAATTTATAGTGTTAGATTATAAATTTTAATGGTTTGGAAGTATAATTAGATTATTATTTATACCATTTAATCCAATGTTGGTCATTGGAAGTTATTTCACTTTGAAATTGGACATAAACAAGTGTGAATCTTTTGATAGTTATTATTTCTTAAAAATATGCCTTTTGGTTTTGATAATGGGAATTAATTTTAAATTTATTAATGCAACTTATATGTTATGAAATTGTAAAAATATAATACTTTTTTGAATTCATAATATCAAAATTAGTTTAGGGTGAATTTTTGGTATTTATCTAAAAACATTCAATTTTTGATGAATAGTGAAAACACTGCGTTATTGTTTAAGACCGACCTTTTATTTAAATAATTAATTATTTTATTTAAATTTATTATAGGTAAAAATAGATACATAATACCGATATATGTTCAATTTAATTCATTGGAGTCATTTTATAATAAGTTTAGACATATAAAAATTTTATTGATCTTTTTTCCGTCTTTTACCCACCTCCTAGGAGCATTTGAAAATTTGTATAAAACTTAATATTATCGCTTCTATGAATTGAATTTAAAAAATCTGAGAGACATGATTAACCTCAGTAAGTAAAATTTGGTTCAATAAGATGAAAATAATTTTTGTTCAAAACTAACTTTTGACATAGATTTACCATGGTAAAAACTAAATAGGGTAATTAATTGTAGAAATGTTATTATAATTACCTTAACACATGTCATAATTCTATAAGATTAGTGTAATTCGACCAAAAACAACCATAGGAATAAAATATTCTCATTTAGGTCCACTTGGATTAGATTAGGACATTTATTATTATTTAATTTAAAGAAGAGTTAAAAGTGTTAAATTCATGTTTTCATAACTAAAAAATTTTTAATATAGGGTTATACATAAGATAAATTCGACTATAAATATTCATTAGAAATATAAAAAAATTTAATACATAATGGTATTTTATTTAAAAATTTTAGACATTATATAATTAAATTTATTTATGACCCAATGATGATATAGTAATTAGGTTATTAATAAAATATTAAAATAATTGATATTATAAATACCCAAATAAATGTAATTTTCGACTTCTGATGAATTAAAATAATCTTATAGGTTAATATGACATGTTAGGTTTGATTTAATAATTTTTTTTGAAGTAATAATTCTATTACTATTTTAATAAAAAACTACAAATAGTGTCAAAATTGACATAAAATAATTTTAAAAAACAATATTATATTATTAATTAATATAATAGTCCTAAAAATCAAAGGATCAGAAAAAAGACTTATATAAATTTATATATGAAATTAATGAACCAATTTGATTTCTATTGGCATTTTATACTAAGTTTATTAACCATATAATATAAAAATACAAAGAGACATGGTAAATGTCTACTTATTTAGCAAAGAGTTAAATCTAAAAGTTAAGAATAATATGGTGACCTAAACCTACCTAAAACAAATTGGATGATATGTTTTCGACACATTTCCACCTTATCCTTTAAATAATTCATTTTTGAGCCACTATAATTTTAAAATTATTTTATTATAAAATAATATTTCCAACGTTTCCTAAAGTGACCCTCACGTCTCTTATAAAAGGGCACTTCTCCTTCTCTTAATTTCACACCTCCAAAGCCATTTGGCTCGTCCATCCCCTATCCAAATAACCTCCCAAAATTCCTCCCTTTATCCTAGAGGCCATCCTTTGGTAATAAATCCATCATAAGGTTCCATTTTGATCAAATCAAAAGGAAGAACCTGAAAAAGAGGTAAATATTTCATCACATCATTCAAGTTCTTTTCTTCTTACACTTCCTACTTCTTTGTTGTTTCCATTCTAAAATAATAACTATATTATATTATATATACTGTGATGTTATTATAGAACTGTTATAACCATATTCATTATTCTATCCATCTTATAAATGACAGAGCTACCATACATGTGTACGTAAGGATTACCCTCTCCACTTCATGGTGTAGTTTGTTATTCAAACACTTTATTATTTGGAATGGTATAATAATGAGTATAATTTATTTAAATAATAAATTTAACA
This sequence comes from Viscum album, assembly GCA_963277665.1. Classification (NCBI taxonomy): domain Eukaryota; kingdom Viridiplantae; phylum Streptophyta; class Magnoliopsida; order Santalales; family Viscaceae; genus Viscum; species Viscum album. Next base: position 71,236,243 of record OY728128.1, read on the forward strand.
TATTAATGATTCTTTATATATGATATAACATACGATTACATACGATTTCTCCATAAATATAGTGATATTGTCGGTCGTGTGTAAGTACGGATTACCGTCTCCATGACATGATGAGATTCATTTCGACGTTCACCATTCTACGATGATTATAAAATATATATCATTAATAAGTATGTAATATATGACATAATAATTCTATAGGAGATATATATATATATATATATTTACTTACATATATCTTATTCACATAGTTCCGTTCAATACGATATGAAAACGGAAAAAGCGTTTATGCGTACGTACACACTACCGTATCCATAAACGGTGTTTTCCATTTCATATATATGTATATTGTACATATTTAAATTCTAAATATATATGATATATATATCATTTTTTATATTCTGGAAGTATTTAAATCAATATTTATGTGATATAATCAAGTGTAACCAGTTAAAACACGTATGATAATGAAAGCGATTATTACCTGAAATGTTAATTTAACATGGAAATTATTATTAAATAGGTAGTATAAATTCATAAATGAAACATGTATGATATCATAAATATTAATACTGTTATGGTATAATTTAATAACATACTATGGTCTTCATACAGGAGGTTAAACGTACCCTCGACTAAACAAAAGTTCAATGTAAGGGTTAATTTTACAATCTCTTTATTGTCTGAGGTTGTATTTAAGTAAGTGTCTAATGAGACATATTTTTTATCCATGTCCATGATTCGTAAAAGAGTTTTCAAAGGGGTTATTTTTAAGGTACTTTTTACTAAAATATCATTTTAAATGTTTTAAATATTAATTCTTCTAAATCATTCTTATTAATTTCCATGGCTTCAAAATGGGTTTTAAGGATTTATTTATATAGATATGAATGTTTTTAAAATGTTAATTCCTTTAAAAAGATTCAAAGTGGTATGGGATAATCTAATTCAAAAATTCCATTAAATGTCTTCCTTTCTAAATTGTGAGACTTTAAAATGTTTTCCTAAAAAATGGATATTTCTCCCAAAGTGTTTTATAAATCATTTTCATCAACGTCCACATCCTTTGATGGATTATAAACATTTTTGAAGTTGATTTATTTTGATACAAATATTCCATACTTTATTGAAGGTTTTGTGATATGTTTGACTGTGGATGTTTTATTTTTATACCATTCATGGTTTATGGATAATGTATTTACAATTTTTATGCTATTTTTAATATGAATGTTTATCTTATGTTTAATCCTTTTCATATGAGGAATGCATTGGACTTAGTAAGTGACTGGTGGAGCCCGCTATAGCTCCTCGATGCATCAGTTTGTCTCAAGAGACAAACTAGTGTCTTAGCACAAGGACTTGAGAAAATCTTTTTTGTTGTTCGGCACAAGGCCTTGAAAATGTGGTTATGAAAGTCTGGAATTATGCATTCCATCATTATGAAATTAGTTATTGATATTGAATGTGATTATTCGACTAGTAGAATATACATGTGGATAAGTAAATGGAATTATTTGATTTTATCTTTTCCATATTATGTTGGTGTTCAAGATTAAAAGGATTTTTTTAGTCTTATACATTTTCTTTAATGCTTATGCTTATTTTTGAAAGTTTCTTCTATATTCTTATCTTTACTTAGAATATGAGCTCACCCCTTTCTATGTTTTATTTTTCTCAGTATTACAAGAAGTGTATTATGATTGATAAACAGGGTTAAGATAGGGGTTAATGGCATTCTCAAAGGATCATTTATGTCGTGTTTCATTTTCTAATGTGTAATGTAACGTTCATGTATGTAATCTATTTTCCATTACTGCTAAACTGAATTGTTTTTTAGGACCTGATTCTTTGTAATCATGCCGATGTATTAAAATAATGAACCGACTCTAGGTAACTGGGGTCGGGGAGTTAGAATTATGAAAATTAAAGTTTTATTTAGATTTAAAATAACTCAATTATCATTAAAAAATAGAAATACTTTCTGAGAAATAGTTTTTTTCAAAAAAATGGTTTAGTCTCTTATTGTGATCAAAATATAATATTAATTTCTAAAAAAGATTAGATTTTATTTCAAAATTATCTCCATTTTTATATTTATCATATAAAAAATTTCTAATGGTGATATATTTTTTGTATTTTCCTCAAATGATTCATTGTTTGATGAATAATTAAAAATAATGATTTTAATTTGAAAGTTCCCTTTTAATTTAAATAATTAAAAGTAAAAAATTATATTTATTTTTTAAATATTAAAATTAATTCAATTATGTTATAGTTTATCTGATTTAGTCTATTAAAATCAATTTTATATGGATTGTTGACATTAATAAATTCTATACTTATGAGAATTTTATCTTTAAATATTAGCTTTCTCATCGTGCCTGTGAGTATGATTTTAAATTGGATTTATCCAATTATATGAATTGAATTTTGTAAAATTTGATTCCATTTTTTGAAAAATAAAAATATTGGTTATCTAATTATGTCATCATAGTTTTTTACTATTTTAATAAGTAAATGTAACAATCTGTAATTACAGTATTTTAGGTAAAAAGTTATTTACCTAGGGTTAATGTAAATAAGATAGGGTTAAAATGTCAAAAAAATAATACCAAAAGCCATAATGTTGACAAATGTCGATATAATAAACTCTAATAGTGTAGAAGAACCCATTTTGGAGGCATGTGGAGTGAAAATATCTATGTGTAATTGAATATTTTCGAAAATTTCAAATTTCCCCCCCCCCCACTATTGAAAGGCCTGCACTTTTCACCCCCCCCCCCAAGATAACATAATGATGATATACAAATAGTGATTTCTCAACTCCCTTGACCAATATGCCCTGGTTTTGTGACTAACAATATGGGTATATTAAAAATGCATACAAGAGGTATTATCGTCTAAAATAAATTTTTATAAGAGAGAGAAAACAAGGATACACCAAACAACTATGACCCATATATAAATATAGAAAACCCAATTGAAAACATACTATTTCATACAGTACTAAAGAATTGAAATGAAAAAATAAAAGTACCTAAATAGTAAATATAGAAGGCAGCATGAAGCTAATACAACTTATGCAAAACCCTGAGCTAGTAATATCCAACTTGATCTGAAACCTACACCAGAAGACCTGAAAAATAGTTTATATATTTGGTGTGAGAATAATTGTACACTCAGTAGGATCCTCTTGGGATCCTCTTATTTAAAAGATAAATATAGTATACTATAACACTATGAAAAATAGTAAAACTAACTCATTAACTAAATATGTATAATAAGTTTCTATCCTCATCATTGCTATATCTCAACAAGTGTCACATACAAGAGAAAATATAATATAGTAATAAAACATCATGGGTACCCCTCTCTAACTTCACACTTGTTTACAACTCCACTAAAACATTGCACATCCTCCTCTATCTCTCTCCAAAAGTAGGCCATCCCAAAGACACATGGGCAAGGTTTTACCACATGATCCTATTTCATCACATAACCACACCATCCCTAAAAATAATCAAAAATAGTATCCATGTACTTTTCTGAAGAAACAACAACCTATATAATGTATATCAAACATCAGGTATTATACCTCAATCAATTACAATTGAGACACAAAGTATGCACCTAAATCCAACACAAAATATATAGGTCATACCTATAATAATAGAATAAATACTATATATAGTAATAAATGTGTTTAAAATATCCATAATCCATCATAACGCTCTTCACACATATATTTAAAAAAATCATACATACTTACATAAGTAACTTCCATGATAATAGAGTGGGAATAGATGGGGTACTTAGCCATCCATCCTCCCACAGGGTTACTGGAGACAACACCCTCCAAGAGTCCACATGATGTAAGTTTCCCAAACTGAGAGGGGTGTGGTAGTGTATGAAATCGTATAATATTCATTATAAAATATAACTCACCATCAAACTATAGGAATATCCTAGTTTTACACAAAACTAAATATAAAAATTTTTAGGCTCTCATATGCCACAACCAAAACCATATATAATATACGCACACAAAAATTATAAAGTGATACATTAAATTATTTCTTTATTGTATTATTTCATTCAATTACTTAATTCATTATCCATTAATTATCCATTTAAATTTTTCCACATTACAATATACTAATTCAAATTTCATTACATTAACCATTAGATCAAATTCCATTCTCCCTAGGCATAATCCAACCTAATTCCATTGTATAACAAGATTGACATCTTTAAAAAGGTTTCATTCCATCTTCAAACAACCCCATGGGTTCTACATTTATTTAAAAATTATTATCATTATTCCATATCTAGATACTCTATGAAAACTATCCTTATCTGCCAAAAAAAAGATACATGTAACCAAGAATCTCCAACTACATCACGCATTTGGGAAATGAATGTAGTTAAAAAAATCTACCTTCCATCATCCATTAAACAGATTCAAGCAAGCATTCCACCAATCAGCTTCCCATTAACATGTAATCCCAACGTAAAAATGTTCCACCACTATTACTGTCATCCTCAATACCCATATTCTTATATTGATGCATGTCTCCATCATTGGAATAATATTCTTCCACATCATCTTGGAATCACTACCAACATATAACAACATCTATCCCAGGCTCAGACATACTATCCTGACATCATATATAGGCCTCCCTACACCATATTACACATTATCCCTTTAGACACATATATACTAGGTTTTTGAAAGAGGCTCATATCTGTAGAATATAATAAAATAATAATAAACAAACAAGAAATTATAATGTAAACTAGGACCCCAATATGAGGAATTCAGCCTTATCAATCAAACAAGCTCTCATAAATCCAAAATAAGTCACTCATCATTCTCAAGAGAACAGGAAAATCAGGCCATAAAAATATTTTTATCACCCAACATGTTTTTATTTATTATTGAATTAAATGAGTCATTTATTAACAGGTTCCAACTAAAGGAAACCTAAATATTTATGATATAATATTCTATGAGAAGTAAAACCTGATCTCCACATTTATCTGTATTTTAATAAACCTAGAGAAGTACCATTCTCAATTAACATTTCTTTTTAATTAATATTATCATGAATAAACATGATCTTCATTATTTATTAATTCAATTAATCACAGGGAATATCATATTTAAAATTAATCCTATGCACTACATCGGTTTTATTATTATCAAATAACATCAACCATTAGAATACAAACATTCTTCTTTAAATATCTAAAGATAATTAATTATCAACTAAATAAATTTTTTCCTTTTATGTAAATATAATCATGCTACTACAAGAATAAAAACATGTTAATAATCTATACATCATATATATTATAATATCTATAAAAACAAGAGGCAATCAACTATCACACTATAAAGTATACAACATGCGATCAATATCTAATTTCTTAATCAGATTCAAAAATTATTTTGTAATTTCCATTACCATAAAAAAGGATAAAGAATTATTAATTTTTCTTTTCAAGTAAAATGTATTAGAATCAATGAATCCCATACCTCGAAAGTAATCAATACTCTTTACATGAGAACTGGCCATGATATAGATCTCCAGCCACTTTTCTGGAAAGAACTACATCCAAAGATGGATTCTATAGAACAACCAAAAAAATATCCAAAAGAAAAAACATTAGAAACATGGGATAACATTCTATCATGACTCATCCCATGGGGATCGTGTCATGACTACCCCAAGCCAACCTTCCATTGGCCAAGGGTATGTAACTAGCAACGGAAATGCATATCTCAAAAAGGAAAGGAATTGAATTTAAACCTGGGAATACACTCACCAAACCACATCCCAACACATTTAAAGGTGGAAAATTTATACCACTAAAACAAGGATGAGTTTCAGTACAAGTGACAGTAGGTGGACTATAGTACAAAACCAACAAGGAACTGAAAACATCAAAGTACAAAAGTAAACTCTAATTTCCATCCATAGAAAACCCCACCTGATCGTGAGAGTAGTGAATCTACAAGAATATGATGTAGTATATCATGTATTCCCAGTCCTACTAGGACCCACCTGGTCCTAGGGCACCATGTCCACCCTCGTAGCATCTTCCAATCCTGTCCCCCTGAGTACCACAGTCGAAACATTGCTCGTTTTCACTAGACACAACACACGCAGGCGAAGCCCTTGCGGGGGTGATTATTACAATACTCTGTAGGGATCCTGAGACCCTGATGGTCTAGGAGTAATCTATAAAGGAAAATACCAAAAATAAAATACCATAGAGGCAATAACACCAAGAAAAATATCAAATACATAGCACAAAGTGAACGACACATCTCACAAAATATATATTTTTGGGTAGTGATAGTATCATCATCATTCATATCATCAATCTCCTCAACTATTATGGAATTTCACCTCTATAGAGTAAAATGGGACTATTGGGTCACATAGATCCACTTACTATGAACTTTTCACTACTATGGTACTTATCCCTGATCAGTACTGTGGGTATGCTGGGTCACACAGAGTCGCTCCCCACCGTGGGCCTACCACACCCCATAGAGCCACTTCCCACCTTGGCCGAACTGAGGTACTCTTCCCCTTAAGTTACATGGGTCTGTCAGGTCACTCAGAGATGCTCCCCACCATGGGTCTGCTAGGTCACACAGAGCCGCATCCCACTAGGCTGTTGTCAAGTAGTCTTCAATTCTCAGCCAACCGCAATGTTCCGTTTGTAGTGCACTTGATTGAACTGATTATCAAGCCATTAGTTGCATCTCAATGTCCTTGAAAGTCCCCACAAATCATTTCAAAATATTGGCCTTGTCAAGAGGGTCCCAACTCTGCAAACGTCTCATTAATCTGAAGCACAATTTAATAGATATGGGCGTTTTACTAAACGGGCCTCATTGCGAAGGGGCCTGGTCAGACCCAGTCAGACCGACCCAACCAACCCAGCCAAAGGGTCCTATATACCCTAGTTTAATTAGACGAACCAAGACCAAACATGGTTCAGGTCGGGTTCGGTCTAGTCCGGCCTAGCTTCCGGGCAATGCCCAATAGGCCTCGCTGGACCCCTCCCAGTATGGCCAAGGTTCCAGCCTACCAGGTCGCTTGGTGACCCCGTGTTGTTCATCCTAGCTCGATGGGGGCATGTTTAGCACAAAGGGTGTGGTTCCAGCCTACCAGCCCATGACTGGCCTACTAGACCATGGGACTAGACCGACCAAATAGGGGTTTGGGCCACCAGCTAGGGGATGGTCATAGGAGCAGCCAGTGGTGTACTGTCCAGTAGGGATATGGCAGCCATGCCGTGTCCAACCCAAGCCAGCCCTGGGGAATAGGGGGCCATCTAGTTGTGGTCAACAGACTGTGGCCCACACTGCTCGAATGGCTTGAACTTGGGAAACCCCCTCCACGCAGTGCTTACCTGGTGTCGCGTCATCCGCCCCTACAGTTGGTTGGTCGTGACTTCTTGTTTCCATCCTCTATCACGGCAGGAAAGGGATGGATTCCTCCACTAGTATCGAGGTTCTAGTGGGTTCCACCCCCTTCTTGTGGCTAGTGGGCGCCGACCGCCACTGCCTGTAACTATCATACCCTTCCGTGGACCACCAGAGATTCTTCGGTGGTCTGTTTTCAGGTCCGTCTACGCCTATAGGCCTCTGGGTTCACCATCATCCTATCTCAGGCCGAAGAATCGAATTTCCTCCACATTGAGAATGCGGCCACCAAGAACACACAAGTGATGGTGCTTGGCCCTTGCTTGTGTTGGCCCGGTCCCTCTACGTTAGAATTTTAAATCAAATGGGAGGTTCATGGATTGATGTTTAATCATTTCATACAAGGTTTGAATCCCAAATAATAAAGTCTCATGAAAAGTCACCCTCCTGCATAATTGCATGATTCGTAGATCAACTTCTTCATGAGTTGATCAGTTTTCACCGTTTCTAGAAAACGAAAAGTGGGGAAGAACTGTGAAATAAAAATAAAACTCTTTCCTCATTGATGTTAGATTCCAATAAGTTTTCCCTCATGTTTTCAAGAAGCTGATGTCACTTTCATCTTCATTTTTCGAGGCACATCGAAGCTAGTGATGATCCTCCGGCGCATAATTCTTCATTATTAATTGGTGAGGAATTACACTAGAGGTTTGTCAGAGAATCCCTACAGTTTAATTCCCCACTCTCAAATATGATGTTTTAAAAAAAGAAACACATAGTTATGTTTCTGTTACCCTATGACGTTGCATCATTATATTTCTTCTTTTATGGAATAACCTAATGGTTACGCTTTAATAATGAGACATTAAGGGGCTTCCTTAATTTTTCCTCATCATCGACTTGGCTCCACATCGTAGTGTCTCCTTCTACCTATCAATGGTGTGAAAGATAAATAAAATTACATTTTAATGTTATTTTATTATTTTTCCGCAATGTCCCAAAAATTAACTTTTATGTCGAACCCTTTCCTATCAAAGTTAGGTCATTTATAGGATAATTCTGGCATTGTGAGTTCAACAGTGCCATAGTTTTTCAAATCTGAGCAGCGGTTCAGTAGATAGAAAATCTTGATCATATCTTTATTGGACATACCTTAATAAAAAGTTCAAAAAAAAACTATTTTTCACCCTTAACCTGCACCAGTTGAGGTTTGGCCACTTATAAGTGGAACATGACCTCATGAGCTCAATGGTGCTCTCAGATTTTCAATCCAAGTTACTGTTTATGAGTTATATGATTTGAAAATAGAAGAATTGTTAAATAATTATTTTATTTATTGCCAAAAACAAACTTCGACTGTTGGCCCGCATCAGCCAATGTTAGGATCATCCTAAGGAAATCATACCCTCAGGAGTTTTGCGGTGGTCTTGTATTTTTTATTCGGCTCGCCGTTATTAAGTTATAATCATTGGAGAAATAAAATAATTTTATTCAATAATTTTATTTACGGTTATTCCATTTTTGGGTTTTGTCACTGGATGACTACACCGACTAAACTTAAGTCATGCCTAGTGTAAACCTTCCATCCTAAACATAATTTTCCCGTAGATTTTTTATGTGGGCACCCATTTTAGAGTTATTCCACTTTTTGAGGAAAACCTCTCATGTGCGCTATTTAAAGATTAACATTTTTTTATGGATCATTCTGGGCACACCGGGCCTCGGAATCTCACACTGTCTTAGATCCTAGTCTTGAAATTATTTCATATAAATAAAAACAATTACACAGAAATTCTTGGACATTACATTCTCTCCACCATAGGGCTTTGCATCCAAGATATACAAAACAAAGGCTCATCAAAGAAGTGGGGGTACTGGTCAAGAATCTGATCCCTCAGCTCCCTTATGCACTACATGGTATTCCCGTCCTACCACAAAATGTGTACTAGAGAAATAGTCCATCCATGAAGGACCTACTTCTGTCAGTCCTCTATCTCAACCTTGAACTCCATAAAGGTCTCCCAATCGAAAATGTCCAGCTCACCCTAGTTGGTGACATGCGATGGATCAAGCAATTACTTCATTAGCTATGACATGTAAAAAATATTGTACACCCAATGCATCTATTGGGTAAGAGCTAGGTGGTATTCCTCCTCGCAAACTCTAATGATAATCTGTAATGGTTTGATGAACCTCAGCGACATCTTGTTGCCCCGACCAAATCTCTACAATCCCCATCGAGGTGAGACTTAAAGGACTACATTGTATCCCTCCTCGAACACCAAGGGTATATGTCTCATGTAGGCATAAGAATTATGCCTCCTCTGTGTAGTCCTCATCATCTCCTAGATGATCTGCACCTCCTCAGTGTTTTCCTATACTAACTCTAATCCCTTGAGTGCCGACAACCCCTGGTCTATCTGGTATTGGGGTGATCTCCAAGGTCACCTATACAAGGACTAAAACAGTTTCATGTAAATGGTGGAGTGATAGATACCGGTTTATGTAAACTCCACCACTGGTAGGTGGTACTCCAAACTACGACCCAAATCTAAGACACAAACATGAAGCATGTCCTCCAGGGACTATATGGTCTACTCCATCTGACCATCTATCTGGGGATAAAAATTTGTGCTCAAATGCAGCTGATTTGAGAATGCCTACTACAACCCATTCCATAACTGAGATGTAAATCATGCATCCGGGTCCGAGATGATCATTTAAGGAAACCCTTGGAGCCTCACTATCTCCTAGACATAAATGCATCCCAATCCCTTTATTGGACCCTACTCCCTGATGGGTAGGAAGTGAGCCTACTTTGTGATTCGGTCAACGATCAACCAGATCGAATCTTGGTCCCTGAAAGTACATCGTAAGCCTATAAAAATTCCATTGAGATACCAACCCATTTATACTCTGGTACCTCAAGTGGTTGGGCCAATACTTCTAGAACCTGATGCTCGACCTTCACATGCTAATAAGTGAGGCATCGTGAAATGAACTCGGTCATTGCTTTCTTTATCCTTAGCCACCAGTATTAATGTTGGAGGTCATGGAACGTCTTCGCCACACCATGGTGTACCACCAAAGGGGATGTATGGAAGTACCTCAACACCTCCGCCCGTAATGTCACTAGTACTATAGTGCATCCTTTGAAAAGGATGATGTGCCCCCCACCAAAAAAAAATCCATCACGTGTTTGTCCTGAGGATAATAGAGAACATCGGTCCTCGAAGTCAACACCCATAAGATGTACCTTCCTAAATCTATGTAATAGTGGGAGAGTTACAATCATATACTAAAGGTAAACTCCTCCATCTCTATCCACAAATAATATCTACATCGTGGCTAGCTGCTCCGTCGTCTCACTGAGCAACTGTAAACCAAACATCCTACATAGTGCATCTACCACCACATTTTTCATCCTAGAAGTATAAACTATCTCAATGTCATAGTCAGGGAGGAACTACATCCATCGCCAATGTCTCAACTACTGAAAATCCAAAGAGCACCTTTTCATCCATGCAAAAGGCTACCCCATTTAACTGATTGATATGCCCCCTACCCTTTGGTAGTGGGTACTCATTATCCACAGCCACTTGGTTAAGCTGTACGCAATCCACTCATAACCTCAAAGAATAGTTCTTACTAAGACCTTTCTCTATAAGTCACCCCCAATGCTCCCTACTTGTGAAGCTCTATGAAATCCCTCTGATATACAGATGCTGACATTGGTGCCATCTCTAGCTATATAATGATGCAGAAGTATCTCTCCCTATGGGGAGATAATACTCGAAACATCATTGGAATGGACGTTCCCACACTCACCCACTACTACTGGGAACTGAAAACTCAAAACATCTACTACCACAAGGGCAAGGCTGGTCGGCTCAAGAGAAATCAGATGCACCCTCCTATGAATGATTTTATCTTATGCTACTTGGGTTTCCTTTTTCGCTAACTAAGGAAAACCCCATTCCAACGTCGAATTTTTACCACATCCTTTTTCCTATAATAGTAAATCTGAGCATGTAGAGTGGATGACCAGTCCATACCCAAACTAACATATTATGGCCTCAATGCTTCCACCAAGAGGTTCCAACAGAAACTCTTGCCTCATGGGTGAGGTCAAACCATCGAAATAAGTGTGACTTTCGAGTCTCCTCCCATAGTTATCCTTAGATTTAAGGATCATGAAAATGGTTTAAATTGAAACATAGGTCTTGAACAATATTTGTGACAAGAAGAAATTATTGGTACCTATGTCTATTAATAAGACTTCTAGTAGTATACATAGACTGTACATCAAATCCTTTATGGAATCCTAATGTCATACTCTGTGACTGCATGCAGCTGCTCTCTTACCCTATCCTCCTGATCTATGAGTCTAATGGGGACCACATTGGGGTTCTGGTTATAACATGTCTAAATTTATACCACCACCTTCTACTCTCCAAGCTCCTATTACATATATGCGGTCCTACAGATTCTTCTATCCATATCAATTCCTCTTCCAAAAACATTTTACACATCCAAGTGTCTGAGACAGACATCGGTTTTCTTCTTTCCCTCTATTGACATTCATTGGATGTATCTCCTCTTCCAAAGAACATTCAACCACAAAGGTTATCTCCAGAATCCTAAAATAATTAGGAATTTACATAAGAATAGTGTTGGATCGGATATCCCTAATGACATCATGCTCAAAGGTCTGAGACCTAAAGCACTAGTCATGTCATATTCATAGAGTACACGAAATGGATAGTATGCCTTGACGAATACTTAGGTACTGAAATGTCATCTGACTAAAGCTGTAGAATCTCTTGGAATATAAACCCCTTAGCTTTTTACAAAAAGAGACCTATTTTATGAGAATGGTTCTCAAGCTCTGTTGATGTAAATGTCACTTCGTCTTAATATTGAGATAATCAACACCCTTCCATCCCCCTACTGATCCACATAGTAAGATCACTTCTAGGACTGCCATTTGATCTAATTGTTTTCTGGATAGATGGAAACACATTCACCATCTCATGCATATCCTTAGCTTCCTATTAGTAGGACTCACCTCAGAACCTGAGGGGTATCTGTCACTGAAACTCGTGTAAGGAAATGAGCCTTGATGTGTCCTCTATCAGTAGTGCCAACAGTAACTGCTAACCAATGCGTATTGGTATTGGTGGGACTCCACCCGAAGGTACCATCTTGGGAAAAAAATCCCGATACCGAAGCCTCATCACTCTGTAGACCATCCTCTTGTTCAATCAATAGAATCAATGATGGCTATCAACATGGAGGCATCCTGAAATAGAATCATGATTAACCATGACCAATAAGTTATACCTTGTGAGATGACTCAAATGAGATCAAGATAAAAAACATTTCCAAAACACATGAAACTAGTGTTTTCATGTACTGAGTTAGAAAACATAATTTAGGCTCCTTGTGTATGGATACATCGGCCAACACACCAACATTGGACTCCCCAAACTGTAATCCAAACTCTAGACACATAACACTATTCCCACCACAAAAAATACAGACTCTTACATCTTTTTGTAGAACTGATCGCCCTCTAATACCACTTTTTCACAACCCATCCCCCGGGGCCCGTGTCATGACTACTCGAAGCAAACCTTCCATAGTGTAGTGTTCGGTGACTAGCATTAGAAAGGCTTATCCTAATAGGGGAGGAATTTCCTTTAACCCTATACACACACACAAGCCCAATCACATCCCAGCACACTAAATGGGGGAAACAAGTATACCAAAAAAACAAGGTTGAGTGCCTATACAAGTGAATGTAAGTGTAGCTAGAATGAATACCTAAAAAGGAACTAAAAACAACAAAGTACAAAAGGAAACTCAGATGGCTATCATGAACCAAACCAGGTACCCTGGTAACCCGATAACCATGCGGGCCTTGACATAGCCCAAAGGGAATTCCTGATCCCCACGGGTTGGCGACTAGCACCTGGCATCGTACAACATAAAAGTGAGAATGAATTTTCCACAAGGACATGGAAGCAAGAGTGAAACAAACAGTATGCATAACAATGAAACACCACTAGGAGCATTGTACCAGAAAACAAAGAGGGATACAAATCCCAATGTACTACAACCCAAGTACATAAAACAGGATAACTACCACAAAGTCCCCAAGGACACAACTCACCACATTGAAAACTCAATAGCTGGATCCACCTCCAATTGATACTTTCCCCTTGCACGAACCTGGAATAATGAGGTCTACAAACACCCGAAGGAATAATTAGGGTGTGATCCTAAGCCCATTAGGATACCACCAGAGAATCCATAATAGATTTCAAATAAATATTATCCAATGAAAAACTTTAAATTTTAAAGTAAATAGGTTTGGAAATAGGAAAACATATTTTAACAAATCAATCTATACATTTTCATGTAAAGGAAAGTTCACCAAGCAAGGTTTTAAAATGATGAAATATATTTAAGATAATGTCTTAAATAAAAACAGTTACATAAAATAGTGTATGTAAAATCAGTAGGCATGTAATGTAGTTCAAAATCATTGGAAAACATTTATAAATCACATATAAATATTAATGCGAGCAACATGGTCATCTTCCAAAATGTATGATAGTATTAATCAGTTATCTGATTCCGCACTCCCTATGTGAACTCAGAAAAATGTGTATACACACGTCCCTATGACACTGGCCAATTGAGACTCATCACCAACCCATCCGGGATGTGACCCGCCGCAATTATGTTTTAGAATGTTTTTGTATCATAGAGTGTATCCAAATAACTCACTAACTACCTAAGCTTTGCATGCGCTCTTACATGATGGGAGAACTATTTTAAGAATGATTAAAATATGATCAATCCCATTATTCCATTTCAAAGTGCCAATTCCATTCCATTTAAAACCACAATAGGTTTTATTCAAAAACATGCCTTTTTTCGGAAGATAAAACCAATGGGATTCTATCAAAACATTTTAAGCCATTTTCACCAGTTTGAAATCTATTCAAAACCAATTCCATCATTTCACAATTAATTTACATTAATGAAATCAACAATTAAATTAAAAACTTTTCCATCAAATACATAACTTAAATTCCACAATTTAAATCATCCAATTTACATAAACACCCCCCCCCCAATTCAATCGAATTGTGGGTTTTCCAAATTCTCATGAAAAAAAACAATTCAAATATCTCAATTAAAAGGAATTGAATTAAAATCAATAAGTGATATAAATAAATAAATTAAGATAATCAATTTGGCAAGTCGGGACAGAACCACCTACCTCGAAGGTTTTGACCAAAACCACAACGGTTGAATAACACTCAAGAATCCCAGTTGATTCTCCAAAAACCCGTCCTAGATCCCTTCCCCAAGAAATACCATGACCAAAACTCCTCATTTTGGCATTTACACACTTATATCTACCCATAACGGGTGTAGATATAAGAAATCAAGGGAAAATGGGAAGTAGATCTATGTAGATCAAAGAAACTGATCAAGAAAGAAGAAGAACGATCACATACCTTGTGAATCTCACTTCGATTCACCAAGAGGAGCCTTTGGATCACCTCCAGAACAAAGAGAGAACCTTATCTGACCCTAGTAGAATAAAAATCCTAAGTTAGGGCCACATAGGAGAAAAAACGAAGCATTTAGAAGCAAAACAACCGATATCCACATTTAAATGATCTAATTTTAACTAATTTCATGGTTTGTTAGCACAATTTGTCAAACCGTGCGCACACCGTGTGGATATCACTGTCCAGGGTTGCTGGTCCGAACGGTTTAGTCACACGGTTTACCAAACCCTACACACACCGTGCGTACCCCACTGTCCAGTACTTCTAGGTTGGCACTTTTTGATCGTAGAGTTTATCAAACTGTGTGCTAATCGTGCACAATCCATTGCCTTTTTGTTTTACTTAAAATATCACCCAAACGCACCCCAAAGTCACTACTGCAAAAAACAGCCTCTTAGAGACATCAAAAGTACCTGAAAACTTAATGGGATGTTACAAACTCCCCACCATAAGACCTTTCTGTCCCCAGAAAGCCTATAAAAAAACCTCCATTCCAAAAAGATGAGGCCATTGCTTTCTCATTAGTGGACCCCTTTCCCACGTCTCAGGAGAATTTGAACCACGCTGCCAAAGTATACAGACCAAAGGTATCATTCTCCCCCGAAGTACCATGGTCTCAGAATCAATAATCCTGACTGTTCGTTCAGTCACAGATAAATCTGGTTCAATTTCAAGATCACTACAGCTCACAACATGAGATGGATCGGAGAGGTAATTCCGCAGCCATGATACATGGAACACGTTATGTATCGACGTCGGCTATGGTGGTAGAGCTAGATGGTAAGCAACTTTTCCCACAATACCAAAAACCTCTAAAGGTCCCACAGAACGAGGAGCAAGGTTCCCTTGTCTCCCATGTCGTCGATGACCTAAGCAAGGTGAAACTTTCACGAACACCTGGTCACCAACTGAGAACTCTAAAGGTCTACGGTGATGGTCAACATAAGACTTGCAGAAACATTGCACTGTCATCATTTTCTAACGAATCAACTGGATCTTAGATATCGTCTCTTGGACCAAACCCAGTCCTACCAAAGATCTTTCATCAATCTCTGACCAACATAAGGGAGATTTACACGGATGGCCATACAGTGCCTCAAAAGGATCCATTTTAATCACAGATTGATAACTGTTGTTATAATAAAACTCATCTAACCCCAGATGATCATCCCAAGATCCACCAATGTCGATAACACAAGCGTGGAGCATGTCCTCAAGGATCTGAATAGATCTCTCTATCTGGCCATCTGACTGTGGATGGTATGTCGTGCTCAAATGGACCTGAGATCCTAGTGCCTCTTGAAGGCCTCTCCAAAAGCGGGAAGTAAATTGAGGATCCCTGTCATAGACTATTACAGATGGAACTCCGTGAAAACGAACAATTTCTTTCACATAGATATTTCCCAACTCCTCATCTTTTCTTGTATCTCAAATAGGTATAAAGTGAGCCGACATGGTCAGTCTATCGATCACAACCCATATCGCATTATTCTTCCTCTGGGTTTCAGGTAACCCAACCACAATGTCCATTGAGATTTCATCCCACTTCCATGTAGGAACTAGAAGTGGTTGAAGCAAACCCAAAGGTTTCTAGTGCTCGACTTTCACCTTCTGGCATGTATAGAAACGTGATACAAACTCAGCAATGTCTCATCTCATACCTAGACACAAGAACTATTGCCACATATCATAAAAAATCTTCATGGTCCCCAGTTTCAAAGCCCACTGAGAGTTATGGTAATCCCTCATCACACCCTTCCTTGCTGATGACGGCACAATGTAACAGTTTTGATAACATAGAACACCCTATTTGGAGAATGAACACAAGGTGTCGGTCTCCCCACCATAACGATAGTCCCTATTTCCACGGAATTCATCATCCATTTGTTGTTCCTAAATAATTAACTCGTGGAGAGCAGAAGTCAACTGAACACTATCTAAATAAACATCATTCCCCTTCCACTGAACTCTAATATGCAACTGACAAAAAAAGAGCCATCAAACTCCACTCTTATGAAGTTTCTTTCACAGCCTGAGTTGTAAGTTTCCTGCTTAACACATCCACAACAACATTCCCTTTCCTCGGGGTATAGGCAATGTCAAATTCAAAATATTGAAGGTACTCCACCCAACAACTTTGCTGAAGATTCAAATCTTTTTAAGAGAAGATATAACTCAAGATCTTGTGGTCTGAATACACAGTAAACCTTTCTTCATAAAGGTAATGTCTCCAACACATAAGTGTGTGCATTACAGTTGAAAGTTCAAGGTCATGGGTAGGATTGTTCTTCTCATGAGGCCTAATCTGACGAGATCCATATGCAACAACATGATTACCTTGTATAAGGACACATCCCAAACATGAACCCGATGCATCATTGAAGACCACATAACATGCCCCAGCCTTAGGAAGAGTTAACACCGGTGCAGTAGTCAAAATACGCTTTAGCTAAACAAAAGAACTCTAACATTTTTCATTCTAGGAAAACATCACTCCCTTTCAAGTCAGAGCAGTCATTGGAGAAGCTAACTTTTAGAAGTCATTAACAAATCGACGATAATATCCTGCCAAGACCAAGAAGCTCTGAATCTCGAAAACATTCTGTGGTTGTTCCCAAGTCATAACAGCCTTCACCTTATTAGGATCAACTGATATTACATGCTCTGACACCACTTGTCCCAAGAATTTCACTTCCCGAATCCATAAATCACACTTTGAAATATTTGTATAAAGACGATGATTTATTAAAAGACCCAGAACTGTTCTCAGATTAAGCACATCATCCTCCTCAAACTTGGAGTATACAAGGATGTAATCCACAAAGACTACAACAAAACTATCTAGATACTCATTGAAAACATGATTCATCAAGTCCATTAAAACTTTAGGAGCATTTTTTAGGCCGAAGGGCATGAAAAGGTACTCACAATGGGCATACCTACTTCGAAAGGGGGTTTTCTGAATGTCATATTGCTTTATCCTCAACTAATGGTAACCAGATCAAAGATCAATTTTTGAAAACCACCTTTACCCTTTCAATTGAACAAACAAATCATCAATTTGTGGTAATGGATAGTTTTTCTTTATCACAACTCGATTGATCTTTTGATAATCAACACATAATCATAGAGAACCATCAGCCTTCTTGGCGAAGAGAACTGGTGCTGCCAAAGGTGATACACTCAGGAATATAAAACCTTTCTCAAGAAGATCATCCAACTGAGACATTAGTTCTTTTAATTCGGCTAGAGAAATTCAGTAAGAAGGGATAGAAACCGGTTGAGTACCTGGCATTAACTAAATTAAAAAAAATTGATCTCCCTTACTGGTGGAATAACAGAGAATTAAGAAGGAAACACGTCTGGAAACTCAGTGACCACTGGAGGAAGGTCACCACTCATTGGATCCTGCTATAGATAAAAAGAAATCACTGATATAATTTTCCCCAGCTTTGGATAAGATGGTTCAGCTCTGCCTAACCTGGGGTCCCATTCTCCTTGAAAAACAAGAGGCACAACACTAGGTGAAGTAAGGTAGACCCATCGGAGGTGACAATCAATCTGCGCTTTATTGGAGATGAGCCAATCCATCCCAAATATGGCATCAAAAGATTTCATGTCGGGAACCAAAAAGTCCCAAACAAGCTCAACATCTGATAGAAAGAAAATTCAAGTAGGACTACGGAGACCCTTCTCTCTAACCATACCAAGAGGTGTAGAAATATCCATCACACAAGCCAAAATTTACATTGGTAGATTAAATAGATTAACAATATGAGTTGAAATAAAATAGTGAGATGCAGCAGTGTTGAAAAGTGATGTCACTAAGGATGAAGATATAGTGATGGTACCTCTCACAGTCATAGGACCTACTTCATTACCTCTGGGAATTCTTCTACTATGTGAAGAAGCTTCATTCCTGCTGCGTGTGGCTGGAGACTTTTAGCATGAGAAGAATTTGATTGCCCCACAATTTATGGAGGTTCTGATGATCCTGTTCCACTACATGGAGTAGAGAAGTGATTGCAGAATCTCTGTAAGTTCCCCAAACATCCGCAGGAGCTACAGTTTTGGGGTGCCTCAGTTCAAACCCACTTAGAATGGCCCAACTTTCCACACTGATAGAAAGTCAAAGAATCCCCTCCTAGTGCTATCGGAGGTCTAGAATGACTCCAATGTCGTCAACTACCATATGAGACGTCATGCTTCTATTTCACTTTAATGGAACATGCACTGCCACTAGAAATAACATAAACTTCTTGCAACCCTGACATTCCTGCCAAGTCCATCTCAACCATCATCTCCCTATCCATAACACTAGCATATGTGGGTAGCTTCAGTAAGAATACATTAGAACATATATTTGATCGAATCCCCAACTCAAATCATTGATCCTTCATTCTCTCAGTGGATACAATTTCCGGAGAAAATTGTACAAATTCAGCAATGCGATTTGAGTATTCAGTCATAGTTTTGTTGGCCTGTTCAAGCTTGAAAAACTCCACATCCTTGGCCAAACCCATAGATTCTGGATAGAATTGGCCAGTGAAAAGGACCCTAACGTCTTTCCACTCTAGTCCATCATGTTCCCCAGCCGTCACCATCGTGTCCCACCATCTCCAACATGGTCCCTCCAGCACGAAGGTGGCAAACTTCACCTTGATTTCATCTGGTGTCTCCATGAACCCAAATAACTATTCAATCTTACTCAACCATTCCTCTGCATGTTGAGCATCATTGGATCCTTTGAAAACTGGTGGCTTCTGGTGTAGGAACTCTTGAGAATGACTTCGGTGAATATCACTATAAGGATCTACAATTGGAGCCTGAACAGTAATTGGAGGTGGTGCCTGTCCCAGAGCCTGGACGGTGCGAACAACTACCTCAACCAGACTCAGATCCACAATAGGACTCACTTTTTGAGGTTCACCAGCAACCTCTTTTTGGATCTGAGCTCCACGTCTTCTTGGAGGCATGATGTTACACAACATTAGCAGAAAAAAGAAGACATAATATTATCACTCGAACAGAGTAACAAGGAAAACTATTCTTAATATAAGGTATTAACAAGATTTGGATTTCACTATATCTAAAAAAATAGGGAAAAGACTAGAACTAATCTCCAAGTCGCCATTCCCTAACCACCCCTAGTGACATTAGGTTCATTGTAGTGAGAGCTGGCCAGGAACTCAATCACAACTACCTCCTAAGTCTTGACAAGATTACTCAAATGCATACTGTCATCAAGGAAAGATGCTAAACCTACCTTTGATACCAATTTTTCATGAACCAGCCCAGGTACCCTAGAAACCTGATAACCGAGCCGGCCCTGACATACCCCGAAGGGCGTTCCCGATCCCCACGGGTTGGTGACTAGCACCTTGCATCATACAATATACAAGTGGGAATTAATTTGACACAAGGACGTGGAAGCAAGAGTGAAACAAATAGTATACATAACTAAGAAACTTCACTGGGAGCATTGTACTAGAAAAATAAGAGGCACAGAAAGCACAAAGTTCTACAACCCAAGTATATAAAACAAGAAGACCACCCCAAAGTCCCCAAGGAAACAACTCATGACATTGAAAACTCAACAACTGGATCCACCTCCAAGTGATCCTTTCCCCATGCATGAACCTGGAAGAAGGAGGTCTAAAAACACTCGAAGGCACACGTAGGGTGTGAGCGAAATCCTAGTAGGATACCACCAGAGATTCCATAACAGATGCCAAATAAATTTTATCCAAATAAAAACATTAAATTTTAATGTAAACATGTTTGGTAATAGGAAAGCATATTTTAAAAAATCATGCTATACATTTTCATGTAAAGGAATGTTCACCAAGAATGGTTTTACAATGATAAAATAATTTTAAGGTAATGGCTTAAATAAAAACAGTTACATAAAACAGTTTATGTAAAATCAGCAGGCATGCAAACAGTTTATGGGATTCTGCACTCTCTATGTGAACTCAGAAAAATGTGTATACACACGTCCCTACAAAACTGGCCAAAGGAGACTCATCACCAACCCATCGGGGATGTGACCCACTACAAGTATGTTTTAGAACGTTGTCATATTGTATAATGTATCCAAATAACTCACTAACTTCCTAAGGCTTTCATGCACTCTTACATGATGGGAAAACTATTTTAAGAATGCTTAAAATATGATCAATCTCATTCTTCCATTTCAAAGTTCCAATTCCATTCCATTTCAAACCACAACATGTTTTATTAAAAATCATTCATTTTCGCAAGATAAAACCAATGGGTTTCTATCAATACATTTTAAGCCATTTTCACCAGTTTTAAATCCATTAAAATCCAATTCCATCATTTCACAATTTATTTCCACAATTGTAATCAACAATTCAATTTAAAACATTTCCATTAAATACATAACATAAATTCCACAATTTAAATTATGCAATTTCCCTAAACACACACACACCCCCCAATTTAATAGAATTGGGGGTTTTCCAAATTCTCATGCCAAAACCAATTCAAATATCTCAATTCAAAGGAATTAAATTAAAATCAACAAGTGAAATAAATCAATCAATGAAGATAATAAATTTGGAAAGTTGGGATGGAACCACCTACCTCGAAGGATTTGACCAAAACCACAACGGCTGAAGAACACTCAGGAATCCCTGTTGATTTCCCAAAAACCCGTCCTAGATCCCTTCCCCTACCAAGACCAAGACCAAAAATCATAAATTTGGCATTTACACACTTCTATCTACTCATAAGGAGTGTAGATATAAGAAATCAAGGGAAGAGGGGAAGTAGATCTAAGTAGATCCAAGAAACCGATCATGAAATAAGAAGAACACTCGCATACCTTAAGAATCCCACATCGATTCACCAAGAGGAGCCCTTGGATCGCCTCCAGATCAAAGGGAGAACCTTCTATGACCCCAGGAGAAGAAAAATCCAAAGTTAGGGCCTCATAGGAGAAAAAACGTAGCATTTAGATGCAACACAACCGAGATCCACAATTTAAGTATCTAATTTTAAGTGACCGCACGGTTTGTACACACAGTTTGTCAAACTGTGTGCACACCGTTCAAATCTCACTGTCCAGTGTTGCTAGTCCGCAAGGTTTAGTCACACGGTTTACCAAACTGTTCCCACACCGGCTGTACCCCACTATCCAGTGCTGCTAGGTTTGCACGGTTTGATCTCACGGTTTATCAAAATTTGCGTTAATTGTGCACAAGCCATTGCCTTTTTGTTTTACTTAAAATTTCACCCAAACGCACCCCCAAGTCACTACTCCAAAACAGATCCACTTAGAGACATCAAAAGTACCTGAAAACGTAACGGGGTGTTACAATGGCCATCTACAGAAATCCCCAATTGATCATGGGAGTAGTGAAGCTACTGGATGCCAAAGTAGTTTGTCATGTTTGCCAGGTCCTACTAGGCCCCACCTGGACCTAGGTCACCATGTCCACCGTCGAAGCATCTGTCAGTCTCGTCCCCCAAATTACAACTATCAGAACATCAATCATCTACACCAGACACAACACGTGCGGGCGAAGCCCATTCTGTGGTGAGTATAACTATACTCTGTAGGGACCCTGAGACGATGAAGGTCTCTCAGTAATTCATGAAGGAAAATATGACAAAGAAAATACTGTAGTGGTAATACCACCAAGCAAGATCTCAAACACATAGCACAAAGTAAAAGATAGAGATCACACAAGGAATTTCTAGGGTACTGATTGAAGCATCACCAGTCATATCATCGAACTCCTCAGCTGCTAGGGAACTCCTCCTATATTGAGTATAGTGGGCTTGTCGGGTCACACAGAGCCACTTCCCACCTTGGCCGAACGGAGGTACTCCTCTTGTAGAGTTCCATGGGTCTGTTGGGTCACATAGAGCCAATTCCCAATATAGGCCTACCAGGTCACAGAGAGTTGCTTCCCACTTGGTCATCATCCGACTGTCTTCAAGTCTCAGCCAACTGTAGGGTTCTGTATGTAGCGCACTTTGGAGAACCGATCCTCAATCCATTCATCACATCCCACTGTCCATGAACATCACCACTAATCATTTTAAATTATCTTCCTAGTCAAGAGGGTCACAACCCCATAATCTAATCATCAATCAAACACATGGTATGCAAGATATGGGTGTTTAGTAAACAAGTGGGCTGGTTGTGATGGGGCCCAGTCTGACCCGGTCGGACCGACCAGACCAACCCGGACCGAGGGTCCCACATACCTCGGTTTAATTATACTACATGACCTAGTTCAGGACAGGGTCGGTCTGGTTTGGCTTGGCCAGTGGGCCAGGCCCAATAGGCCTCGCTAGACCCGCCCCAGTTTGTCTGAGGTTCTAGTGCACCTGGTCGCCTGGCGACCTGGTCTTGTCTAGCCTGACCCAAAAGGCGTGGGTTTGGCCTGCCGGTGCAGTTTTGGCATGAAAAGTGTGGGTTCATCCTGAAGGTGTGATACTGTCCCAACCTGCTGGTGCGAAACCATCTCGGCCTGTTGGTGGCCCTGCCCGCGAGTTGGGGACCAGCTACAGGAGCATTCGGTGGTGCATCGTCCTGTAGGGACACTACAGCCGCACAACGTCTGGCCCCAACACGCCCCGAAGATGTGGGGGCACTCTAGCCACAGTTGACAGATTTCTTCCTGCACCAACCAAGTGGAAAAAATGGGGGCACCCCCTCCATACGCCACATGGCTGGCGCTACGAATTTCACCAACGCTGCTGGTTGTCCACAACTTTTTGCCACCGCAACACGATGAATGGCATGAATCCATCCTACATAATGGCTGGAGAGGGATGAACACCTATACTACTACCGTGGCACATGTTTTCACCACCCCCTTCACATGTCCAGTGTGGGTGGACCAGTGACGCAGCGGTGATGTCGAGCCAGTGGCACCTTCTGCAGGCCACTGGAGTTGATCTGGTTGTCAGTTTTCCGATCCTTCTGTGCCTACACGCCTCTCTGGTCACCCACATCCCTACTCAATCCCCGGAATTGAATTCTTGGCACATCGAGAATGTGGCCACCATGAACGCATGAACAGAGGCACTCTAGATTTGTTTGTTTCGTCCTGGGCCTTTCACATTAGAGGTTTAAATCAAAGAGGAGGTTCAGGGATTGAAGTTCAATCATTTCATGAAAGGTTTAAAACCCTAATAATAAATCCCCATAAAAAGTCACCCTCCCTCATAACCACATGAATCATGAATCAATTTGTTGCGAGTTGATCCATGTTCTTTGTTTATATAAAAACAAGAGTGGAGATGAAAATTGAGATAAAAATAAAACCCATACAGTGTTGAAATTCGATGCCAAAGCATTCATCCTAGAGGTTTCAAGATGTTGACGTCACCTACGGATCTATTCTTTGAGGCATATTGTAGCCATTAAGATATGTCCATGTGTCATTCTTCATTATTTTGTAGAGATGAAGTATGCCAGTGGTTAATCAGAGAATCCCCATTGTCTAATTCCCCATGTTCCAACGTGTTGGTTTAATAAAAAGAAACACATTACAACATTTCTGTTATGCTCTAAATTTGCGTCGTTACGTAGTTACATTTTTGAAACTACGTAGCAGTTACAGTGTCTCAATGATTGATTAATGGGATTTTATAATTGTGCCTCATCATCATCTCGTCACCGAATCATAAGATAATTTTCTACCACACAATAATATAAAAGGAAAATAAATTAACTATTTTATTTTATTTTATTTTATTTCCCGGATTTCAAAAAAATTAAATTTTCTGTATAACCCCTTCCAGTCAATTTTATTTATTTTCTAGGAGAATCCTGGCACTATGAGTATAACTATGTCGTTGGATTTAAAATCCAATCACTGGTTCAAAGGATATAAAATCCTATTTGTGCATTTACTAAACATATATTATGAAAAGTTCAAAAAAATTAACTTTCACCCTCGACCCACACCAGTCAAGTTTTGGATTTTTTTTATGTGGAACATGCCATCGCGAGCTCAACTGTACTATTGGATTTTCAATCTGAGTGACTGTTTAGGGGATTCAAGGACATGAAAACAAAATAGTTGTTTCCTAATTATATTATTTACGTCCAAAATCTAATTTGCATAGTGGTCCCACGCCGACCAATGTTATGATCTTCCTAAGAGAAGCATACCCTCACAATCAGAGTGGTGGTCTCAAATTTTTATTTCTGTCCCTGTTCGTGAGTTATAAACATTTGAAAAATAAAATAATCTTATTTAACTATTTTATTCACGATTATTCCATTTCTAGGTTTTCTTGCTAGGGGATTGTTCCAACTAAACTTATGTCACGCCTAGGGTAAACTAGACATCCGGAATGCAAAAGTACCCTCATATTTCTGATTTGGGCACCTTTTTAAGATTTATTCCACTTTTTTAGGAAAAGCACTCACACACGCTATTTAAAGTTTAAAAGTTTTTTACGGATCATTCTGGGCACTCCATGCCTCATAATTGCATGTCGTCTTAGCACCTGGTCACAAAATTATACCATATAATTTATTTTAAAAAATTACATTAAAATTCAAGGACCATACATTTACACCATCACATGACAATAATAAATTAGTGGAAACAATATAATACCAGGATAATCCTATAAAAACTAAAGAACGTAATCCCCTTGGATTACCATGGATCAACCCCAAATGCTATGAACTAGTCCATGGTTGAAGGGATCTCGAAACACTTATGGAGAGAGCCATTGGTCCCCATGATTTAGATATAGAGTCACTGTTACTATAGGTTTTTCAAAACACTAGAGTAAATGAACCCTTTAAAGAGGTGCTGCAAAGGGGATTTACACAAAATTTTATATAATTACATGTCTTATAAATTTAGGGGGTTATATTCTGATGAAAAACATGTCTCCTATTTTGTTATTTTCCCTTGAAAATTTAAATGTTACTAACTGACCACGCATAAGTTAGAAATACCAAGAATACAATATGTATGAATTACACAGTGTGTAATATACCTATTTCCATAATTTTATAGTCAAAATCACCCATACATACTCTAGGCCTCCTACGATCACCGAATCCTCAAAAAGACAAAAACAAAATTTGTTTACTTCAATTTACACCTTTAATAATACACCTTTCAAAATATTATCCTCCCCGAGAATCAAAAACAAAATTAGAGAAAAAATGGAATGGGGGAATATGAAAAACCACCCTTTAAGATACCTCTCAATGACTTCACCACTACAGGACCGCAACCACCTCACCATAGGAACAAGCGTAAAACCAAAAAAAACCACAACTAGATCCCAAAATCTCTCTCAGGGGAGTAACCTCTGAAAAGAGTGTAAATCCACAATGTCCAACCAGTGTAAACCAGTTCATAAACCAAAAGGATGAACATTTTTAGGGGAAAATGGTCAAATATGAGACATATATATCAAACAACTCATGGTACTAATCATATATCTTTGACTCATCATCAATGGTTCTATTCTCCATGAAAACATGGTAGAAAAAGACATAATACAATGTAATTTGATCCCCATGAAACACCTTCTTATAGTGATCATGGATCTCCATAGGCTACTCCCTGAAGGCTGCATCATTATCAACATGAAAATTTCCCAAATAGATGACATGAGAGTCTTCGTGAAGATAACAAGAGAGTTGTGAAATGTGAAAATATCATGTATCTATCTTATTTATGGGGGATGTACTATATTATATTCCATGACTCCAAAATCATCCAACACCTAGAGTGGATTAGGAAATAATGAAGAAATCATACACCCATGACCAATCATTCACATCCCATGACGAGGAGTCTCCTTCCAGAACATGTGATCTCCTACTATAACTCTATAGGTCACCAGATATGATTTGCATAGGATTTTTGGTGACCATTCAATAATTTTATCCTCTCATGAATTACCTAAAAAATATCTGTCAATTTATATACAAGTTCTAGGATTATAATTTGTGCCTCTCCAACCCTAGTCTATCACAACATTTAAGATAATGGATAGACGTGTATTTCATTGAGTGGAGAAAAAAATGTTGGATTGAAAACTTTTTTTCTAACTAAACATGACCAAGGGAAGGTGCCTCAACGATGAACCCATAAAATCTAGGATAGAATAGAACAACACACCTTCAAAATTTTGGATTGTTCAATTTTTATAACAATCAATATATGGATAAAAATAAGTTTTAAGGCATAAATTAGAACCAAAATATTGGTGGATACCTCTCTACACTATGGAGGTAAATCCAGGATCTTGATTTGAAATGATCATCCTCCAAAATTTGTGGAGCCATACCACTTCCAACTAATACATTCTGAAAAAATACTCATATAATCTCAACTTCATGATTATTATAGAGTGATATAATTTCATTAAATGATCCACTATCACCCATATGAAATCATATTCTACATGACGAAAATAAATACTAGTAATTAATTCCATCATGATGACCTCTCACTTCCTCTGGGGAATATCTAACTGCTAGAGAAAACCACAACGGATATGGTGATATGATATCACCTTCTAGAAGGATAATCATTGAGAAACAAACTCCAACACTATAATATACAACCTAGCCAACCAAAACTAACCTCTAAATGCTTGGTACATCATGATCACATCGGGATATACATCAAAAGTAAAACTATAAAACTAACATAGAACCACCTCACACATCAATGATGGAATTAAAATCCTTCCCTGGAACTATATTTGGTGATGTCTATCCTTATACAACCCATTAGGGTAATCGCCTAAATAAACTCTGTCTCCCAAGAAATCCATGTTATAATATACCAACTAGGACTCTTATACCTTCAATACAAAAGACGGATACACTATCATCTAAAAAATATGAAAATATTCCCCAACCCATTCTATCAAATGCTTCATGTGATGATAATAAATAAAATACCAAAAACTATCATCATCATTCATAATGAACAATATTAGTGCACCCCTAGGTGAAAAACGCGATTGGAACAACCTTGTCACAAAAGATCATTTATCTTTACATGAATCTCTCAAAACTCGGATGACACTATCCTATAAAAAGACATTGAGATAGGATACATGTGTTTCGATAGCTCGATCCCATACTTGATCTCTTCTCGAGGTGGTAACACTATAATAACTTTTTTATATATGTTAGGGTACAATTCGACATCCCTAGGATTAACCAACTAATAATCCTCTAATGAGCTCAACATCAACTCAAACATCAAAAAGGACTAGGACAGAGCATGCCTATAACTCGTCTAAGCATCCCACACACCAAAAAATAGATAGATATCCATCATCATCAGGAAAACTACCCAAATCTTGAAGAAATACGCAATATCCAAAACCAAATAAAAAATCCTAGATGATGTTGTTGTAATATGGTTGTATCCGGTAACATAGAAAATATCCCAAAGAGCTTTGGAACCATGAAACATACTCATAGACTCTATATACTTCACACAAGTCACCTTGAACTCTAAATGTTATGGTCAAAACCAGCGGTACTAGAATCCTACATACCTCATGTCTCAATGCGTGGACCTGGGTGGGTGATATAAATTTGTGCATCAATTTTGAAACAAATAATTCATACACCTAAGTATATATAAGGACCGGGCCTTAAATAATTACCTAATCTTGAATTAAATTAATAATTCACATTGAGGATCTATTCAGGTTTAGAGTTTAGAGTATTAGTCCATAAATATTACATAACATCTCAAGAATTACAATATAGAAACTTATACTCATTTTACATTTTTTTAGATAATAAAAACTCTTGAAAAAAAAGAGTCATGTCCATTTCCATGTTTTAGAAAACATTAATTCTCCATGATCCTATACATGACATTATTCATCATTATGTCCTGTGAAAAACATCTCCAAACATGGGATGAGCATAAAAAGCTCAGTAAGGGTTATAAAATAATGAAAGAAAACATTATCCAACAAATAAATAGAAATCAATGAAACCATACTTTTCATTCATAACATACCTTATGAAATCATAAGATTTGTGAATAACACACAGAAATCATAAATCATAAAGGTAACTTGTGGCATACACAACATAGTATGTTTTCGATTTCACAGCTATGTAGGGAGTTATATTTGGAAAACCCATCATAGTATATTACATAAATCTCTTACGATAAACATTAACATTTACCGATGTCATGTTACCCAATGCATTGGAGAGATATATCGAGCTCACCCACCCTAGGTTTATCATGGAACCAACCATATACAGAAACAATGACCAATAACCATAACATACTCATAACACATAAGACAAGAATAAAGAAAAGATAACATTTCCACATTGCAATAACAATATATCATTTCAAGATATTACCATAATTAATTCATTATCAAACCATTTTAAAAACAATTAATAACATTAAATAAAGAGTTTTTTAATCAAAGTGTCCCACACCACTTTGAAGATTTTGAAAAAAACAATTAATTTCAAAATAGACATATACATAGAAATAAATCCTTAAAACCATTTTAAAAACATGTACATTAATGAGAAATATTTAGAATATTAAAACATTAAAACATTTAAAATGATATTTTAGTAAAAGAGTTTTTAATCAAATGAAAGACGCTTAAATACAAATAATAGTGGAATAAAATTAATAAAATCTTTATAATATCATGAAAATAAAGGGATTCATGATATAATTTTCAAAGGATAGTATTAACACCATATAAAAGTTAATTATTTCATAACAACAATAATGTCTCAATGGAATGTAAATTGAGACGAAATCCCTTATAAAAACAGTATCCTTAGATTTAGGATATACCAATTACATATTAATGTGGGAAAAATATTAATACCCTCAATATGATTTGATATTCAGTGTAAATAAATCAGAGAAAATTCACACATGTTCTTATTAAAACAAAACCAATGACTTGGATGTTTAACTCAATGAATGGAAATTGAGTTAAGATTACCCTTATCAAGTTCATATCAATGACATGAGAATTTGTCAATGGTGTGATTATGTGTATCAAAAGAATATCCACACAAATGGGAGTTGAAATTTTTACAAAAATTTATAAATACCTATTCCACACATAATCATATCATGACATGATTATGAATTGGATGATTTACCCAAGGAATAGAAATTGGGTTAAAAAGTTCCTTTACTGATTTGGTAACTTACACAACATACACCACATGAAATTAGGATAATCAAATGAAGATGTAAATATCCATAACATAAATTATATTACACAAATAATACAATCATGGTCAGTACATACACCACAAAAAAGAAAATAGTCTCAAAAATAGCATGAATCTCACGAGAATAAAAAGTGAGATGAAGACCCTTTAGCTCTTGTCCGACTTGACTCATTGGTTCCTTTTTCTTCCTAAATAATAAAAATAAGTTAATTTATAATTTATTACAAACCTTTTTCAAATATATTATTTCTTTTATATCATTTATTACCTTTCAATAACAATTATTTAATTATTTGAGTTCATATCGGACATTTTGTTGATGTTCAGAATTTGAATTAAAAATGAACTTGTTATAATTACAATTTGTCCATGTGGTCAAAAATAAATTTTATCCATTATTATATTCATGATATATATATATCATATATATCATATATAGCCAGTATATATGTATTTATAATAGTCCATAACATTTGGAAATTATAAATGAAATTCATCATTCATGGAGATAGTAAGTCGTACATACGCATGAACGCTACTTTCATTTCCTTTTTTTCATTTTTAAATATATAAAAACCAAATGAAAAATAGGTTTATTATTCTTCCAGTGTTGTATAATATTTTACATATGTTACATATGTTCATTGAAACCATCCTTTATACATTCCATGTATGGTATGGATGAGTCATATCACTTTGAGGGTGCGACAGTCTGCACTTCCTCAAATGAAATTATCGTATATATACAAATTGAAAACCATAAAGGTATGTTCTAAAAAATAATTATAGAAGAATATAGATAAAATAAATATCATATATATCATATATAAATATATTTCCATCATAATGGCCACCCTGAGAGGCGGTAGGAGATAATTGAACAAATATCGTTTCGTGAGGTTGTAGTTAGCCATCTACCAAAACAGTTTGTATGTATCCATTAGATGGAGGTGTGGGTAAGTTTAGTTCTAATAATTATAATAACAACAACCTATTATATTGGTAATATTATTTTTGTTATAAAAGAATGTAATAAAAATAGTTTAGAGGGTTGGAGAAGGTAAATAAACGAAAATAAATTACGAGAATACGTTACCTTTCAATCAGGTAACTACCATTGGTTTGACCCAAAATGATTTATTGAAGTGCATAATGCCTACGGTAAGTCTTCTGGGTAGAATATAGGGATTTTGATAGCTTATTTGGGCTGAGGTTTGGCCTGTCAAGGGGTTTGAGAGTTATGAGTAATGGGTTAGAGGTGAGGGATTTTTATTAGGGGGAGGAGGATATCATTAGGAATGCTTGAAAATATAATTTTATTATATAATGATTTTCGGTTTCTAAAGATAGAAAATATATTAAAGTCCAATATAAGATGAACACTATTCGAAATAAAATCATCCAATAATAATTGGAAAGGTTTTGGATATTGTTATAATTTTTCTAATCTTATTTATTTAAATCATTCATTAACGAGGTAAAAACTACATCATTATTGTGTCATAAATAATTTTATTTATTTGATTCTAAAAATTATAAATAAAATACCATGATTTAGGGAATATTTTTATATTTATAATGAATATTTATAGGAAAATATATCAATTATATAACACCACATTAAAATTGTTTTAGAAAAACTGTACTTATTTATGATATTTTAATTTTTTACTTTAAATAAAAAGTTTTTATTTTCATTATCTTACCCAAATGGATTTAAAAGGACAACCATCTCACCCAATGATTTTATTGGTCGTCCATGACTCATCCAATAAAGTTAGTACAAGTGTTAAGGTAATTTTATATTATAACAATATTTTTTTTACCTCGAATTACCCTTTTTATCTTTAACTGCGGTAAATTAAATTCAAAAGATTATATTTACTATTAGTCAAAAATTTTACATTAATGTACATGTTTTATATTTCTAATGAATATTTATTGGAAAATATATCAGTGTTTTCACTATTCATAAAAAATTGATGATTTTCAGAAAAATACCAAACATTATGCCTAAGCTATATCTGATATTAAAAAATAATTTTTTTTTCTATTTTACCAAATTAAAAACATAGAGGTTTCATTAATTAATTTAAAATTAATAGTAGTTGTGAAAACAAAAATCTTGTTTTTATGAAATAATTACAATCAAAAGATTGATACTTGTTTATGTCCTATTTCAATGTGATGTTACTTCTAATGACCAAAATTGGATTAAATGGTAAAAATATAATCCAATTACAATTTAAAATGAATTATAAAGATAATATAGCCATATAAATAAATAATATTAAAAGTCAGTTTTGAATTAAAATACAGTATTTTCACTATTCATTAAAAAAATAAATTTTATCAGAAAAACAGCAAAAATTTACCAAAAGTAAATTTTGATATCCCGATTCAAAATATAAATTTTATTTTGTCACGTAAAAAATATAAAAATTTCAAAAACTATATTTAAATAGGTTTCTCCATCCAAATATGGAAAATCATCCTTTTAATGAATACTAGAGTATTTATGCTTAAAATCAGATTCATTCACATTTTAACCGTTAAATTTTATTGGATAAAAGTAAAAACATTTGAAAATAATGTATAATCATATTTTAGTTAGTTATATTAATTCTCTCTAATATAACTTCTTGGCGTAAACTTCCATTTAAAATAATGTTATATTATTATTTTTCAGTGTGACTCTACGTTGTGAGCAATATTAATATTTAGAGAAACCCATTGTAGCATATCAGTTATGCCATCAAACATAGAATTCCATTTAAAGTAAAATTATTATTTAATTACAAAATATTAAAAAACATGAAAATATTATATTCTTTATTTACATGGAATGTTACATTATTCCCCCTTTTGGAAATTGCATCCTCACAATTTTAAAATTGGGCATGGAAACTTCATTGAAAGTCCCACATCAGAAAAAGAGTAAATAAAATTACCACTTTAAAAGAAATAAATAGAATTAAAAAAGGTAACCTGAGATAACCCATACTATGATTCCATGAAAACATGGATATGGAGGAGAAACTAAGTGTCATGTTCTGATAGAGAGTGATTGAAAACATGATTAGGATAAAGTTAACCCCACAAAAATCACAAAAATTGTAATGGGTTTAATGGAAATTGATTCCCCATTAGGAAAAGTTAACGAAGAGTTTTTTTGTTTTATGTTCCATTTCATAAATTTGGGGAATTTATTTCTGATATTGACGAAATAAATAAGGAAATATACTTACTTTTCATGTAGAGTTTCATCCTTTAGTATGTTTCTACCAAAAACTCATCTTTTCTCCAAACGATGAGTATTCATGATGACTTGGTCACACTTGAAGTGCTATAATCAACTTCAAGAGAATCACATAATCCACATTAGATGAAATATATATTACCCTTGTCTTTAGACATTAATAAAATCCAAAATGGTTAGTACAAGATCAGATAATCCACAAAAGGATTATCTTTTATAATTAAGAAATGCTACTCTTAATCTCAAAAATTGAATAAAAAATTACAATATCTCAAAAAATTCCATTCAACAAAAATATTTCCTTAAAATTATTTAAAATAATACCAAATAAGTCAGAAACCAAAAATTCATAAGGATTTTATCACACAGTCTTCCATAATAAATCTTAACATTTATCTCCAAATATCTCCGACTACACTTAAAGTCTTATACGAAAGTGTAATTACAAAAATTACATATTCTCTTTGATAAGTTAATAATTTCCATAAATAAACCAAATCTACATAAGTCCATAATAAGAACATAGATTCTTCCAAAATAAAATTCCATAATTACTCCTCAATTAAAATCCCAAAGTATTCTATTTTCCTTAGGCATATAGTTTCCCAAAAAAACATCTACCAAGATAACCTTTATAACTTAATTCCAAAATAATTTTCCTATACTAAGGATGTCTATTTGATAAAACATAAGATCAAAAATTAACATATTCTTGGCCATAAAATCATTTAACTAATAAAAATTATTCACACTAACCAGGGACTTCACGAAGTCTGGTGGTAGGTGATGCACCCTTGTCTCCCTTCGGTTGTGGGTTCGATTCCCATGGCCTTTCCAGTCACGACGGGTTGTCACCCTTCTTACCGGTTTTCCTTTTTCTAAAACCATATAATATTATTAAATACCAAAAATGAGAAAAAATACTAAAAAATAACCATAACATATTTTATCCTCAAAGGTTATATAATACCTTTCATTTTTCACCCCAAAATGTAACAACCATTTATCACCTCTAAAAAACTATGAATCTCTCTAGTATTATTACCATTATGGTTATTTCACTTAAGCTTAAATAACACCCTTACCTATAATGTTATATAAACCAACCTCTGATAACAACTATAAGGACCCAACCTTAAAACATTACATAATTTTGAATTAAAATAATAATTCACATTGAGGATGTTTTCAGGTTTAGATCTTTCGTGAATTAGGACTTAAGGATTACATTACATCTCAAAAATTACAAATTACACACTTCTACTCAGTTTCCATTATTTTTGATAAAATAAAAACTCTTGAAAAAAAAATAGTCAGGTCCAGTTCAATGTTTTAGACAACATGACTTTTATTTGATCTCATCCTTGACCCTATGCATCTTTCAGTCCAGTGAAAAAAATTCAAAACATGGGGTGAGAATAAAATTATTAGTAAGGGTTATAAAATAAGGAAAAAAACATTATCCCATCAATAAATACAAATCAATGAAACAATAATTTTCAATCACAACATACCTAATGAAATCTTAAGATTTATGAATAACACACAAAAATCATAAATCATATATTTAACTTGTTTCATCCATAAAATTTGTATTTTGTAGCTTTAAAAACTACATAGGGAGTTACATTTTGGAAAAACATCATAGTATATTCCATAAAACTCTTAGGAGAAACATTAATGTTTACCTCAGTCACGTTACCCAGGGCATTGGAGTACAATCTCGGGCTCGCCCACCTTTGGTTTATCACGGAACGACCCATACACATGAAAAATTCCCAATAATCATAACATATTTATAAAACATAAAAATCATAAATGAAAGATAATATTTCCACATTTAAATCACAATATAAATTTCAAGATATTTTCATATTCAATTCTTTATCAAACCATTTTCAAAACCATTTAAAAGAATTAAAAAAGATATATTTCAATCCAAGTGTCCCATACAACTTTTATGCTTTTGAAATAAATTTTAATTTCAAAACATTCATTTCCATATAAATAAATCCTTAAAACCATTTTTAAAACATGTACATTAATGTGAAATATTAGGAAGATTAAATATTTAAATCATTTAAAATAATATTTTAGTTAATGAGTTCCTAACCAAATGGAAGTTGATTGAATAAAAATAATTGAGGAATAACATTAATCAAAACATTATAATATCATGAAGATAAAAGGATTGAATATATAATATTTCAGAGGATAGTATTAACAACATATAAAATTTAATTGATGCATAACAATATTGAAGTCTCAATGGAATCTAAATTGAGATGAAATCCCTTTAAAACAATGTATCCTTAGATTATGGATATACCAAATACATAATAATGTGTGAAAAATATAAATACATTAAATATGATTGTATATTCAGTGTAAATCTATTAGTAAAAATTCACACATGTTCTTTTTAAAACAAAACCAATGACTTGGATTTTTAACTCAATGATTGGAAAATGTGTTAAGATTACCATTATCATGTTCATATCGATGACATGAGAATTTATCAATGGAGTGATTATGTCTATCAAAAGTATTTCCAAAAAAAATAGAGTGTATATTACAATATAAATAAACATATAGTAATTCCACACATAATCATAGCATTACATATTTATGAATTGGAAGATTAACCCAAGGAATAGAAATTGGGTTAAAAAGGTCCCTTATCGATTTGGAAACATACAAAACATACACCACATGAATGTAGGAGATCATACAATGAAGATGTAAATACCCATAAATTAAGTTATATTACAGAAAGAAGACAATCAGGGGATCTATGTACAGCACACAAAAGAAAATAGTGGCAAATATAGGATGGATCTCATGAGAATAAAATGTGAGATGAAAACCCCTTACCTCATGTCCAACTTGAATCATTGGTTCCTTTTTCTTCCTAAATAATAAACATAAGTTAATTTATAATTTATTCAGATCCTTTTTGAAGTTTTTTATTCCTTTTATATCATTAATTACCTTCCAATAACAATTATTTAATTATTTGAGTTCATATCAGGCATTTTGTCGATGTTCAGAATTTGTGTTAAAAATGAACTTGTTATAATTATAATTTGTCCATGGGGTCAAAATTAAATTATCATAATAATTATATTCATGATTTAGATATAAAATATATCATATATATCTAGTATATATGTATTTACAATAGTCGATAACATTTGGACATAATAAATTAAATGCACCATTCAGGGAGACGGTATGCCATACGTACGCCTGAACACTACTATCATTTGTTTTTTATTTTTAAAAGGTTTAAAAACCAAATGATAACTAGGTATATTATAATTCCAGTATTATATCAAAATTTATATATGTTATAAAATTTCATTAACACCATATTTTATATGTTCCATGTATGGTATGGACGAGTCATATCACTTTGAGGGGGCAGTAGTCCGCACATCCTAAAATGAAATTATCATATTTATAAAACATGATTACCATAAAGGAATGTTATAAAAGAGAATTAAATAAGAATAGAGATAAAATAAATATCATATATATCATATATAATTACCTTTCCATCATAATGGATATTTTGAGAGGTGGTAGGAGATAATTGAACAATTATCATTTCGTGAGGCATTAGTTCACCGTCCACAGAAACAGTATGTTTGTATCCATTCGAAGGTGGTGTGTTTAAGTGTAGCTCAAATAATTCTCATAAAAATAACCTAGTATATTTAGGATACTAGTTTTGTTATAAAATAAAGTAATAAAAATAGTTCATGTGGTTGGAGAAGTAAAATAAAATAAAAGTATATAAGAGAAGACATTACCTTTAAATCGGGTAACTCCCTTTGGTTTGAACCAAAAGGATTTCTTGAAGTGCCTTCTGACTAAGTTAAGGCTTATTAGTGGAATACTAGGATATTGAGAGCTTATTTTGGCATAGGATGGATGGTCCAAGAGGATTTATAGGTGTGAGTAATGGGTTATAGGTGAGGGCTTTTTATAAGGGGGAGGAGAGGCCCTTTAGGAATGTTTGAAAATATTATTTTATTATATAATGATTTTCAATTTCTAAAGGTCCAAAACTTAATAAAGTAAAAGATATGAAGAATTTTTTTAGAAATAAAATCATCCAATAATTATTTTACAGTTTTTTGATATTCTTTTAATTTTTATAATCTTGTTAATTTAAATCATACATTAATGAGGTAAACACTACATCATTATTTTGTCACAAATTTTTTTATTTATTTGATCTCTAAAAATTAAAAATAAAATACGATGATGTAGGAAATATTTTTAAATTTATAATGAATATTTATAGTCAATTATCAATTATATGACCCCACATTAAATTTTCTTTAGAAAAATATTACATGATTATGATATTTTTATTTTTTACTTTAAATAAAAAGTTATTAATGTTATTATCTTACACATATGGATTACGAAGGCCAAAAATCTCACCCAATGATTTTCTTGGTCATCCATGACTCATAAAATCAGGTTATAACAAGTGTTAAGGTAATTTTATATTATTATAATATTATTTTTATTGGAATTTCATTATTTATCTTTAACCGCGGTAAATAAAAGTCAAAAGTTATTATTCAAAAAAAATTATTTTCATCCTATTGAACCAAATTTTACTTAAAAATAACAAAAATATATGTCGGTTATTTCAAATTCAATTCAAAAAAGTGGTAAAATTTCATTTAAATGGGGATGTCGTTACTTTTAACTACTACTCAGTGTTTTCACTATTCATCAAAAAATAGAAGTTTTTCAGAAAAAAACAAAAAATTCTACCGAATCAATATATTATTTTAAGAATTAAAAAATTATGTCTTTTTTACCAAATTAAAAACATATAATTAGAATTCATTAATTTATAATTAATACTCATTGTCAAAACAAAAATCGTGTCTTTAAGAAATAATAACTTTCCAAAGATTGACACTTATTTATGTCCAATTTCAAAGTGAAATTACTTCCAATGACTAACATTGGATTTAATGGTAAAAATATTATCTAATTACACTTTAAAACAAATTACAAATATAATCAATCCTTATAAATAAATTAGATTAAAAGGTAGTTTTGAATTAAAATACAATATTTTTCACTATTCATTAAAAATGAAATTTATCAGAAAAATACCAAACAAATTACCCAAAGTAAATTTTGATGTCCCGATTCTAGATAAGAATTTTATTTTTTAAATTAAAACATATAATAGTGACCAAAACTAGATATAATAAGGTTCACCATCAAAAGGTGATAAATCAACCATTTAATGAATATTAGAGTATTTATGCTTAAAATTGAATTCATTCACATTTTAAGCTTCTAATTTTTATTGGATAAATTTAAAAACATTTAAAAACATTTATAATAATATTGTAGTTAGTCCTATTCATTCCCACCAATACAGCGGCTAGGCATTAACTACCATTTAAAAAAATAATTTATTATTAATTTTTAGAATGACTCAACATTGTGTGCAACATTAGAATTTAGAGAAACCCGTTGTTCTGTATCGGGTATTACATAGAACATGGAATTACCTTTAATGTTAAATTAATATTTAATTCAAAAATATTAATAAATATGAAAATCTTATATTATTTATTTACCAAATATGTTATAGTATAAATGAAAAATTGGGTACGTCAAACGATGTCTATCTCGCAGGTCGTTGGTATTGCTAGATAATGAAGATAGCAATGAATTACTCCATAACGTAAATATCCATACTTAATACCACTTACATAGTTGTTACATTCCCTCTGAGGAGGAGGAGTTTCTCAAGAATTTCATTTACCTACATAAACCCATCTCTATTGATCCCAAACTAGATCACTCTACTACATCTACCTCAGTCGAAACTTTCTCAATGGAGGAACCTGATGTGGAAATCCTAGAATATGATGTGTGTTCACAAATTTCAAGATTTCTCAATAATAATGATCTCAGCCTCAATGAAAAAACATTTGTCTATTATTTTGGCATATATCTGAGATTTACCTCTCCTAAATAAATGAGATGATGTATAAGGACTCATCCTTAATAGTCACAAATTTTAGTTACATTAAACAAGAATTCATTTTCTTTTTTTCCCAAATATATTTTAGTATTAGAGTTTTTGATAATTAGGTAATAATTCATACATAACAACCCAAAATAATTGAAATTATATTCTAATAATTTATTTTCCATTTTTTACAATACAAAATTTTTTAAAAACTAAATCCTGATTTCTTTTCATGAAAAATCTTCACAACATTCATATTGGAATATTCTTTTCACTTACTCAACAATAAAAATTGTGACGAAAAAAACATAAAACATTTGGATGAACACAAAAAACACATTAGATGAAATAAACAGAAGTAAATAAAACAATATTCAATGAATACTTATAAACATATGAATGATATAATTCTCACCCTTAAAGGTAACATATACTTACTTTTTAAAGGAGTTATGTATCCATAAAACATATCCAGTCAAAAAGAAACAATTAAGGTAACTTGGGGGTTAATTTTATAACCATAATTACATATAATTGTAACCATATATTCATCCATGGGATTTTTAACCTTGACAACTACCTTACATTGTATCCCTCGTGACTACCATAGGATGGAACTATCATAGTTACCATTTGAACAACCACTATAATCATCTTCCAATATAACCAAGGAATTTGGAGGGTTATCAAGGACCAACACACATTTGGTTAATAATTTGAGCACCTAAAATAATATAAAATTTCCAAAAACTAGAACATAATTATAAAATAGGTACAATTATATCATACAAAAAATTCCTTGAGGAAAAACACTTATTTTAAAATAATACTACGCACATAGAAAGGAAAACATTTTATTTGAAAATAAAAATGAAATATTTTAAATAAGAATTTAATATTATAACGTTTCATAAAATAGTTAAATACATCTTATGATTTATAATATAAATAAAACAATGTTTTTGAATTTTATTAAAAGATACATTTATGAGGATTTTTAAAGGAAAGTCCCATACCGCAAGTTTGACATCCTTAAAAAGTGATAAATCTTTCAGAATAATTCCTTAGAGTGTGATATTAATTATTTTAAGAGTTATATCCATATTTATAATACCTTATAATATCTTTTCATAACATCTTTCTACCCATTTATTAATAACTATTCATTATTTTCATTATTTCCAGGGTTTATTTTATGGTTCCATGGTCAGTTCTTTGTGGATTTTCATATGAAATGGAAATAATAATACAATAGACAGAACATATATATTTTAGTTAGTTTAATTTATTATAATTTAATTTTAACTTTCCATGAAGGGAGTAAAGAGAGACAAATCTCATTGTTGATAAAGGTAGTGAATTGACACTTCATGGACAACAATTTAATTTTTAATGAATAAAAGATGAAAATAAGAGTTTGGATGATGTATATACCAATAAAAAAACATTTAAGTATATATATGATAGTTTTGGTATAGTTAAAAGTTGGATAATTGTTGAGGATAAGGAAGATGTGAGAAAGAATTTAATAGAGAATAAGGAAATAACCTCTTGGATATTTATCATTGAGAACCTCCTCAAGCATGCAGAATTGATCATATTACGATACCTAAAACACTAATATGTGGAAATGCATGAGTAGAAGATAATTTGGTAGAGAATAGTTTAGAAATAAATCTCATGAAAAAGAAATTAAGTAAAGGAATGAGTACCAGTTTATATTGAGGTGAGGGGAAATTTTGGAATTATATAAAATATTAAAATATAATAAGTCTATTATTTGTTTAAATTCTTTAAAAGCGCCTAAAATACTAATGGAGCCATATTTTCGACCAAATATTATCATATTTATCCTTATTCATGATTTTTGTGATTTTTAAATAAATTAAAAAAAATATAGATTTAATATAATTTTTTTTACAAATTTCGCACTATTTACAAGCACGACATTAAAACTTTAAAACAAAGATAGAAATTAGAAAATAAAATTTTTCTATATCTTATAAATATTATAGTTTTCTTTATAATTCATTTATTACCTTAAAAATATCAAATTATATCTATTTTAAAAATTTTAAAATCATTTATATTATTTTTTTCATTATTAAATACTTACTGAATCATCATTTTTCAAGACTCTAGGTTAATTATTTATTCCCTAAATATTTTAAAGATGTTTCTATGAAGAATATAAATTTATTATATTTATAATAAATATTTATGGTTGATTATATATTTTGTAAAACCAAATATTGATATATTATACTAATTAAAATATATAGTGTGACTAGTCTGACTTAATTTTAAATAAAACACTATAAGGGTTTTATTCATATTCGTGTGGATCCAAATTGTTATTAATTATAAAAATGGAAATAAATGACATATACTTAATAAAAAAATGATATTTACATGTTTTTCTTGTAATTTAAAAATTCTTATTCTTTTAATTAGAACAATTTTACATATTTTTCTTCTCCTTGCACAGGCACTTCATCTGTGTTGTACAACCATTAAAGTTAATTATTTCATATATAAAAATTAAAAATAATTTAATATAAAAAACTTACTTAATTAGGTTAAATAAAATATATTAGATTCATTCATTATGTAGATTTACTCATATCCATGTCAAAAAAACTTTTAGAATTTGTTAATTTGACTTTTCATGCACTAGAAAATCATTACATAGGTATTTGGATAATATTCTTGTTAGATAACACTAAAATTATGAATTATTGGACAAAAACATAAATTATACATAATTATTGATAAAAAGGTCAAGAAAATAATTTTTTCACTCAAATATTAACCATAAGGAATGAAATTTTTACTTTTTTAATGTTGTGCCTAAACTAGTCGGCATTGACAATGATTTTTATACATATCCTGAAGTATATTTTAATTTACATGTTGGGAATTATTTATTATACACTATTTATATTATAATTTAATAACTTATTCATTCGATAATTTTAGTAAAATTGACATCATAATTATTCCTTGATGATGTCACAAATAGACTTTATATAAAATAGAATTTTTTACTATTCAACAAAAAATAATATTTTCAAGAATATTTTCAAAAATTAATTATAAGATAATTTTAAAATGAGGAATTTAAAAATTAAATTAGTTTAGTTAAATTAACATTATATATTTTTAAACGTAATCTTTAGATATATAATTATAAGTAATCTATTTAAAAAATTAATATATTTAAGAAATAATTATTTATTTTCAGAATTACATTACATAATGAATTAAACTATTTGATTAAATAATACTAATACAAAAAAATATTCTATTATTTCCTGGGTTTTTACTTTCAACACCCTTATAAATTACATCCTAGAAGTTTGTTCACTTTTTAATCAAATGGGGATAACATTCCCTCATTGAATTTTCTTATTACCCTCTGGCTTCTTCAACCATGTGGTTTCTCCACACAAACTTAACATGATTAATTACCTTTTCACACAATAATTTCACTCTATGATCAATAATGTGAACAATTTTTTCCTATATGAATGGTTATCTTCCTACTAAAATACTTTAGGGATCAATACATGAGATGGATGTGGCACATACTTTCTTTACATCAAAATATGAAATAAATATTTTACTAATATAAACTCAAAGGCAGAGATACTTGGTAGGAAACTGGTCCAACATTCTCTTGGA
The DNA here is from genome assembly GCA_963277665.1 of Viscum album. Taxonomy (NCBI): domain Eukaryota; kingdom Viridiplantae; phylum Streptophyta; class Magnoliopsida; order Santalales; family Viscaceae; genus Viscum; species Viscum album. Next base: position 71,279,473 of record OY728128.1, read on the forward strand.
TTTAATAAGGTCTAATGAACCATTGAAAAATATTTCCTATAAATCCAAAACAAAAAAACACATTTCCATATAGATATTTTAATGAAAACATTGTCACATACCTCCAAATAATATTCTTCCCTCTAGTTATCTTCCAAAATTTTCTAATAGATCTGAGCTATCCTCACATGTATCTAAATCATAATTAATTTATTTTCCACTTACTCTACTAATTATTTTCCCATAAAATTCTTTTTCTTGACTCAATTCCATAATGTTGACACCACTTTCTATATAGTGCATCAAAATGTGTTATTTATACAATAAAATGATACTAATTATTATAACAAAACTAAAATAAATAAGGATGAGGATCCAAAATTCCCTTGTAATCCGTTTAAAAATAAAATATCATATCCACCAATGTCTTAATAGTTCACTGTAACTATTAATTTTATTGAGGATGAAAAGTAGTGATAATATTTATTTCATTTTCTAATAACTTTTGATAGAATTTCCAAATGTTAAAAGCGAACCTGGGATAAAAGTCATATAAAATTTAGAGAGTATCAACATATAAACTAACAATATCATTTAGGTATAGTTAAGAAAATTGATCTAATTTCTGAGTATCTCTATTTGTAAATATAGGTGCGGATTTAGTTTTTCCGTCAATAATAACCCAAACCACATTGTTACCTCATGATTTATTTGGTAGTACTACCATATAATCCATGGATATATTTTCCCATTTCTATTCAAGAACTGAAAATGGATGAAACATCCTCTTTCTTTGTTTTCTATCTACTTTAACCCATCGAATGGTCAATCATTTCATAGTAAAATCAACGATATCTCTTTCCATTCCATACCACCAAAAATACTCTTGAATGCCTTTGTACATCTTAGTTTTACCAGTATGAACTATAAATAATGAACTTTGATCTTTTCATAATAATTCATTCTTAATTTGGGAATTGTAAGGAAAAAATAAACTATTTAAAAATCTCAAGACACATTCATTATCAAATTTAAATTCTATAATCCAACTTTACCTAATAAATTATACATTTTTCTATAACTTATAGTATTCTTTGGGATAATTCCTAATTCTATCTAACAGTTATGTTTTTACTAAAACCTAAAAAAATTGAAGAATTTATTTTTCTCCTAACATTCAGATCGAAATTTGTCAAATCATTAACCAAAGGGTCATATTCTATATGTAATATGGTTAATAATGTATGATTTTTTCATCTCAAGGCATCCTCAATTTTTTTTCATTTCTAAGATGGTAATTGATGAGGAAGTTATAATCATTTATAATTTACAACCATATTCTCTCCCTCAGGTTCAATTCATTTTGAGTAAATATATACTTTAAACATTTATGATAAGAATTGATTACAAACATGTCTCCATATAAATTATTTCCTCAAATATTTAATTAAAAATTAATATTTAATTCCAAATATTTTGAACGATAATTTAACTTATAAGGTTTCAGTTTTCATGATGTATATGAAATTACCTGATCATTTTGCATCATAACACGACAACGTACCTAAAATGAAGAAACTTTGTAGATGAAAAAATCACCATTTCTCAAGGTAAATACCAAAATAAGAGTATTCACTAATATTCTTGTTATTTCCTCAAAAAAAGCATCAAAATATTTTTTCCAAAGAAACCTAACTCCTTTATAAGTTAACATAGTTGGTGGGATAGATATCTAGGAAATGTTTTAAAAATAATTGATAATATACTCCTAATATATGAAAATTGAAAATATCTATAATATTTGTTGGTCTTGTCCATTCATCAACCCACTTTATTATTGACTGATCAAATGTTTTGAAATATTTATTAAAAATTATTCTTGAGAAATAAATCTATTGTAACTAAAAGTATCATTTTCTCAATTTACCATATAACTTCTCTTCTTTGTGATTTTTCAGGAAAATCCATAGATTTTTTTCAAGATCCTCATAACTTTTTGAAAACACCAGTATATCATCAATAAAAAATACCAAAAAATTATCAAAATAATCATAGCATATTATATTCATAATATCCAAAAATATAGATGGGGAATTTTTCCAAGCTATTTGCATAAAAAATGCATAATTCCTATATGTTGTATGAAATGATATTTTCAGAGTTTCTTCCTGATTTACCTCAAGTGATGGTACTCAAATCTCAAGTCAATCATGGAAAAGTATCGAGCTCCCTAGATTTGATCAAAGAAGTCATTGATATGTGGAAACATATTATTATTATTAATAGAAATGTTATTTACTGATCAATAATAAATGAAAATAATTATGGAACCATATTTATTTTTAACAAACTAAATAGGGGCACCACATGGTGAAGTGAAAGGATTAATTAATCCTTTATCAAGAATCTCTTTAAACTTCTTTTTCAATTATATAAATTCCACTTCTGTCATTTGATAAGGGGTTTTTGAAACTAGTTTAGGATTGAAAACTAATTTAATGTTAAATCCATCTTTCACATCATGTATAACACTAGAAATATCATCTGGAAAAACATCTATGGATTGATTTACTACTGGCACACCATTTATCTAAATACTTCCCCTATTTTCCACAAAATGTGCAATATAATATTCATTTATCATATTTTAATTATTTATAAGCATCCTAATATGTTATAAATAGTACGGTCTCATTCTTGTATATAAAATATAAATCTTTATGAAAAACTACTTCTTTGGATCTATAATAAATCTTATCATGGTCAATAAAAAGCCAATCTATAACTAGAATAACATTAAACTCTACTAAAGTCTAAACATCAGGGTTTACTGATATATTATATCCACATAAAACAACAGGAAGATTCATTTAATTCATTTTTTCTTTAATATTTCCCCTGGTTGTTTTTAACATATGTTCTAGTTTCATTTCATGAAGTGAGATTTCTATTTTACCAAAGATTTCATATAAATAATTGAATGTTTAGACACTATATCAAACCATACATTAAAAAATATAATTAAAAAACAATGAACATAATACCACATCATTGGATTGACCAATATCTACTAAAGTAGCCACAAATGATTTCTGTACTCTTTTCTTTTTATAGTATGAATATTTCCCATCATTAAAATCCTTCTTTGGGTATGTACGTTCATAATTCCTCATCTCGCCACATTTAATAAAATTTATAGTTTTCTTATCAAAATTAAACATACATACACGAAGATAATTTTCATTACAATATCATGCCATATTTACAAATGTACCACATGAGAAGTAGTTCTTGTATTTTTTAGATAATTCCCCATAGTTCTTTTAACACACATTCCACAAATTGGAAAATATATTTTATTACATTTATATTATTTTGATTGATTCTTACCCATTTACTACCATTTAGATATTTTCTTCTTGTTGTCATGGAAGTAAATATAATTATTATAAAACACGATTTCTACCATCTCAACACATGAAAAATGTCTCTCAAAACATTTTAATTCCCACGAAGTCAATCACCTTTGATATCGTGGGTTCAATGTTGAGTAAAAATGATTGATTTTACTACAAATATGCTTTTTAATATTTTAAATGCACCATTCCAAAAAAGCTATTTTTTCATCATAGACAACCACATAATCTTCCTCCTTTTGTTTCAGTTGAAGGAATTTCTTTTCCATAATATGTCAAACTGCATTAGGAAAATATTACTCATTGAAAATTTTCTTAAATTCATCGCATTCAAAGGAACCAATATATTTTTATTACATGATATTATTAAATATTGACCAGCAATGGTCAAATTCACCTTCAAAATGATAAATATCCATAATAAACATTTGATTATCTGAACACACCATGGAATATGATATATTTTCAAGGGCATTAATCAACCCATCAGCTACTGCTGGGTCAGAATATCCACTAAATATAGGATAGTGTTTCCTCCTAAAATATTCCACTATAGTCTTATTTCATTGTGGTTGCTTCATTTTTTTGTTTCATGTATTCCAGTTCCAATTATATCCCATGTCAACTGAGCCATTACTTTACCTAACTAATCATTTAAAAATCCTAACATTCTAGGTTATGGATTTGGAAAGATATCATCCTCTTAGTGCCTTCATGCTTTAGCTTCCTTGTTTCTTCCATAGAAAACCACTTTTAATATTAATATATTAGGGGAAGTAACATTGTTATATTCAAATTTTATATAATTTCAAACTAACCATAAAATAAAAATAAATTCTAGTATTTGATTAAAATCATCCTAAACCTAATGTTATCTAAACCATTCTCAAATACTAACTATAAGGATCATACCCATACTACTACATATTCTACTGTATTTAGACTAAAATTCTCTTTATTTTATCCCCAAATACCTTTCAGGTTAATAATTTTATAAAATTATGTCATAATTAATACATAACAAATCAAAATAATACAAATTGGATACTTATAAAATATTATCATTTTTTCCATTATAAAAAATTCTTTAAAAAACATTATTTATTTCTATGAAAAATCTTCAAACCAATCAGTGTAGTTTTTTCTTTCATATTACCCAACCTTAAGGGTGTAATTTCATCTTGGTTAGAACCGGGTCGGGTCGGGTTGGGCCTTCCCTACAAAAAATTGGGTCGATGACCATTTTTCAGGCTAGGTCGGGCTGAGGCAAACAACCCCATGAGGCAGCCCAATCCCGGCCTTTGTCCAGTCTAATGCACCGGGTCGGGCTGGGATTTTTTGGGCTAGTCCCTGGTGGGCCTTTATTATTTCGAAATAAATGTTTGTCTTAAAAAAAATATGAAACATTTTTATTTAAACATTTTTTTATCATTTATTTAATTTATTTAATTTACTTTTATACTCATGTTGTTAGATTTATTTTTTAAACGTTTAGCATGTTTTTCTGTAAAAATGTTTAATTTATTTTTTATTATCATTTTTAGTGGGTGGATATATTTTTGGTCTTAATTGATTTATATATTTTAATATATATATATATATATAATGTGAAAATTGTAAAAAAATTAATGAGGGTTTGGGGGTGTGCAACAGTGAGTGAGTTTAAATCATTGTTACTTAAATATTTTTTTAAACATTTATTTAAAACTTTTTTTTACATTTATTTTTTTGTCTTTTTTATAATTTTGTACGATTTTTTTAATTTTTTTAATTTAAATTTTTTTATTTAAACCATTTTTTATCGACTATTTGAAACAATTTTATACATTTATTTTTAAATGATTAAATAAAAATGTTTTTACATTTTTTTAAATGCATGCTTTTTACCAAAAAATTTTATACACATTTAACTTTTTTTCAAATTTTAATGTATAAATTGTTTTAATAGTTTTTTTAAAAAAAATTAATTTTAATGTTGTGTTAAAAACATTTTTAAACATTTCTTTAAAACATTTTTATTTAATCCTGTTTTAAACCATTTTTTTTAATATTTTATTAAAACGTTTTTCACGTTTATTTTTGGATGTTTAATTTAAAAAATATTTTTGAACTCATGTTTTTGACACGTATTTTTTAGCCATTTAACTTGTTTTATGTAAAAACATTTATTTAATAACATTTTATAGTGGGTGGATATGTATTTTTTTCAAAATAGATTTTATATATGTATGATTATATATATATTTTGTAAAAATAGAAAAAAACATTAATGAGGGATTAGTGGTTGTGCAGTAGTTGGTGGGTTTAAAGAATTATTATTTAAAAGTTTTTTATCATTTATTTAAAATAGTTTTTTACTTTTATTTTTTAACTTATTTATGACAAGTATTTTTTAGCTTTTTTTTAATTTGAAACATTTTTTAAAATGATTTTTATATTTTTTTAAACACATGTTTTTTAATAATATTTTTATTAAACAGTAATAATTTTTTTTAAAACATTTATTTTCTATTTTATTAACATTTTACAATGGATGGATATGTTTTTTTTCTAAATTGATTTATATATGTGAATTTATATATATAATGTGCAAATAAATAATGACAGGATGGGGTTGGGGTGTGCAACATTGGGTGAGTTATTTTTTTTATAATTATATTTACATATGTATATATAATATATGTAAGTTTCATCACATTTAAAAAAAATTAATGAGGTTGGGAGTGTGTGAACATCATTGGGTGAGTAGTTAATTGTTTTACATATAATAAGTTATTATATATAAATATAATGTTAAATGATTGATATATATATATAATATTAGAAAATTTAAAAAAAATATGGGTTGGGGGTGTGCTGTAGTGGGTGGATCAATTTTATTTCTAAAAATATTTATAAATAATATATACAATATATTCAAGTTGCAACATACATAATAATATTAATGATGTAGGGGGACATGCATAAACACCATTAGGTGAGTGTGTTATTTTTTGTTAATATATAATAAGTTATTATATGTATAATGTTAAATAATTTATATATATATATATATTATTAATAGCTTTGTTTATATATATTATATATTAAATTAGTTATTTATATATATTTATATTATTAATAGATTTTTAGAAGCCACACTTTATTGATATATATTATTAATATATTTATATATATATATTATTAAGGGATTTGATTATATATAAATATATATTATATCATCTCATTGATATATATATTATTAGTAGATTTTTTTATATGTCATCATTTTTAAAAAATTAATGCAGTGGGGGGGTGCGCGTACATCACTGGGGGAGTGTGTTATTTTTTTATTAATATATAACAAGTTATTATGTATATAATGTTAAATGATTGATATATATATATATATATGAATATTTACAAATATATAATATGAGAAAATTATAAAAATAGTAATTAGGGGTTGGGTTAAAATATTTTTTCTAAATATTTTTATATATGTATAGTATATATAATATATGGAAGTTGCAACAAACTAAAAAAATTAATGAGGTCTGGGGACGTGCAAAAACATCATTAGGTGGGTGTGTTATTTTTTTATTAATATTCAACAAGTTAATATATATATAATATTAGAGGATTGATATATATATATATATTAATATATTTGTTTATATATATATATATATTATTAAATCATATATATATATGTATTATTAATTGATTTATAAAAGGCACACTTAATTGATATATATTATTAATGGATTTGTTTATATATATACATTATTATATATATAAATATAGTTATATCTATGTATATATTTATAATTATATATCATTATATATATTTATAAACGCATTATAATTATATATAATTATTATTATTTTTATATATATACATTATTATATATATATATATATATATCTTTTTTGTTAATAAATAATGTTATATATATATAAACATATCATTGATATATATATACAGTCTGGTGATAATATAATAGGCACATCCTTGGAAGTCTATGATATGGGGATCAAATATCTTTTCTAGCAGTTTCCTGTTAATTTTATTAGAGCAGGCGGGCTTCAGACAGGCCAATATGCCGAGTTTTTTTTGGCCGGCCTAGTTCAGACCGCAGGCCTTCTTGGATAGGCAAAGGGCCAGCCCGATGAACCTATGACCAGATATTGACCCACTATGGGCTTACCAGGCCGGGTTTCTCGGGAATTCGGGCCGTCGAGAAATAATTACACCCTTACCCAACCATAAACCCTATGAAAATACATTTTAAACCATCAGCTTATCACAAAAATCTCAGTAAGGTACCTGAAAATAAGGAACCAAAATATTAGTCCATGTATAATTATAATAACATGAAAAATATAATTCCCACCCTCATATGTAACATGTACATACTTTTTGAAAACACGAGGTTTCTATAAATCATAACTAGCATAAAAAAATATTTTGGTAATTGGGGGAATCATTTTATTAACTTAGTTACTTAAAATTTTATCCCTCTTGTTTACCATATTATTTGTAACCCACATGGATAACGTACAATGTGACCCTCACAACTATCTTATTATGTAACTATTACAAATATACCTGGAACAACCATTATGGTCAACTTCCAACATAAGAAATGCATTGGAGGCCTACCACAAACCACCTTTATTTTGATTATAATGTAACCATCTTTCAAAATAAAAAATTACCTATAACTAGTACATAATCATAAAACATGAACACTTACATCATAAAAACAATTCATGGAGGAAAAACCTGCATTTTAAATGAATATTGTGCACATGAAACGGAAAAAAGATTTTTTAAAATAACAAAGAAGTATTATAAATAAGTATTGAAAATGATAAGTGTTCATGAAAGTGGTAAAATGTTCTCATGTATTATATGTTTAAAAAACAACCTTTTTGGGTTTTGTAAATAGTCATTTATGTGGATTTTGAAAGAAAAGTCCTTTACCTCTTGTTCGACTTACATTAAATGTGTTCAAGAATCCTGTATAATGGTTTAAAAAGTTTTATTAAATTATTAAATAAAATTATTCATATTTAAAATACCTTATATGATCTTTTTATAACATATTTCCTCCCATTTTTTAATAATATTTTAATATTTTCATTGTATTGAGTCTGTTTGGTTTATGGTTTCATGGTCTATTCATTATGGATTTTCTTTTCAAATGGAAATAACACTTCATAAGGGAGAACATATATGTTTATTTCATTTTAAATAATTATAATTGAATTTAAAATTTCCATCAATGTGGTAATTAAAAATGAAAACGCATTATCTATGAAGCTAGTGAATTGACACACCATAGACGAAGATTTAATTTTTTAAGAATAATGGAAGAAAATAATATTTTTTATGTTGGATATACCATTAGATCAATAAAATTAAATTATATATTTGATACTTTAGATATATTAAAAATTCAGATAGGTTTTTAGGATTAGGTATAAGTGAGAAAGAATATAAAATAGAAGGAAGAAAAATTTTCTTATTGAATATTTCTCTTTGACGACTTCCCTATGCACTTGTAATTGGTCTATTAGTGAGACAAAAACACTATAACATGGAATTTGATGAGTATAGGATAATTTTTCTAAGGATAGTTGATAAATAAGGACTCGAGTGATGAAATATAGTGAAGTAATGAGTCCCCTTTTATAATTTAGGTGAGGGAAATTTAGGAATTTCATAAAATATTGAAATATAATTAGCCTACTGTATGGGTAAAGTATTCAAAAAGGCCTAAAAACTCATCAGATCACATTTTTATTCAAATAATTTAATATTTGGAAATATTTTTTTTTATTTTTAAATTATCTAATAAAATATTTTATTCATTAAATATTTTGTTTTCCAAATTGAAAACTATGCATTACTATTACCTTAAAAAAATCAAAAAAAATATTAAAATTAGATCCATATATTTTATTATATCTTATAAATGTCATAGTTATCCATATCATTCATCATTTTCCTTAAAATTAAAAAATTGTATTTGTTTTTATATTTTTAATGTCATTTATTTCATTAATTTAATAATTACTCAATCATCAATATGAATGAATAAAATGTAATTATTTATTCCATAAAAATTAAAAATAAATTTCCATGAAGAAGAAATATTTATTATATTTCAAATGACTATTTATATCTGAATATAGATTTCGGGAGTCCATATATTAAAATATAAAACTAATTAAAATCTATATTTTGAAGAGTTTGATATTATTAAATAATGTACTACATTAGGATTAATCATATCCATGTGGCTCCAAATGTTTATTAATTATAACCTTGAAAAAGATGGTCTAGATATAATCAACCAGTAAAATTTTCTCATGATTTTTCATCATGTAATTGTTTATATATTTTTGTATAGAATCATTTTATTGATTTTTCATTGGATTTCACAATAATTTCATTTGAAGTTTACAACAATTAATGATAATTATTTCATATATAAAAATTAAAAATTAGTTATTGTCATAAATATACATTAATTAGTTTTGAGATAAAATTTTATATTCATTCATTATATATATACTAATATCCATGCCAGGTCATGTTCTTTATTTGGTTAATTTACTTTTCTTGCCTTGCACAAGAATTGTATATGAATTTGCATAAGATTCATGATAAGTAACTCGAAAAGTATAAAATATCATCGAAAAATATCAATTACACAAAATAATTAAAAAATGAGTTTTGAAAATATTTTTTAGCACTCAATTATGATCTATAAGGAACCAAATTTTGACATTGTCGATGTTGTAGAGGCACCGCTATGTTAGTAACAAAGATTTTTATAGTTATTATTAATTAAATAATAATTTACATGTTATTAATTAATTATTGTACAATTATTAAATTATAATTTCATAATTTGGTCATTTCATATGTTTATAAAAAATTTCATCAAAATTATCTCTTGGCATTGTCAAAAAAATATGAATTTTAAAAAACTGTATGTTTTACTATTCACTGAAAATTATTTTTTTTCACAAATTTCAGAAAAAATAAAAATAAGAGAATTTCGACATGATGAATTTAAAAATTAAATTATTTATGCCAAATTAAAATTCCATAACATTAAATATATTCTTTTAAAAATAATAATATAAGAACAGAGTTTAAAAAAACTTATTTACTTTGTATTTTTTATTTTATGAATTCTATAACATAATGAATTTAACTATTTAATTCAATAATACTAATATCAAAAATAGAATCTATTATTACCTTTATTTTTTCGTGATGAGGATTGGGACCTACCCCGGTTGCCCCAAAAATAATTTTTCCTCACAACTGGTGACAGAGATCACAACTCTACTTCATGAGGAATCCATATGAGTCCCCTCTTATGGGGATCTGGTTCGGCCAAACATCCTCTCAATAACCTACACTCTAACCAGAACCTTGAGATATGTCTTCAAAAAAAATGGGGAGGTCAGTTGCTAGGTTTTTGGTTGAAAATACTCCTTGATGTCCCTCTCCCAAGTCATATCAAATATAAACAAGTTTGAAGCATATAAAAAAAGGCATTGAAATGGATCTTGATCCACTACAGATTGGAGATCCCCTGCTAAAGCATATTCAGCTTCTAGGGACTTGAAATATTCTCGTTCAAACAATGAAACTATACTATGAAATGGTCTTGGAACATCTCCCATGATACTATCGAATTCCCACAATTCATGGGGAATAAGGACCACCACAACCTCACCGCTCCACAACGCATCATCAAATCCATGGAAATAGAATTATCCTATTAAGAATAGATCAACTAAAATATTTCTCAATCTTCTAAAACATGTCTTCCATGATTGAATCTAAAATGGGGCCCTCATACTTCCATAGAATATGGTTCTGAAACTCAAAGAGTGTCCTTCTTCATGTGTCATCATCCTTAACCTACACTCTGTGGTGATCTTCTGGCACATCATGATGAACATATTTGGTACGAGCCTAAGGAGGACATTGAAATGTATCCAATACTAAAATAATAATAAACTTTTAGATATCCTAAATAAAGAATATGTAATTTATAAAATTAATTAATTATATTTTTAAATATTTTATCATATCCAAAGGTCTACCAATTTTAAAAACAGGCATAAAGAATAATGATGCATGATTCTTTCCAGAGTCTGTAACCTGCAACCATTATTAGTTAATTTATTTGGATAATTAAAAATAATGGGTTGTGATTAAAATAATATGTGTCCTAAATAGATGCTTCTTTTCCAGTCCTTTGTGGTTATATGTCTTACTATAATTAAATGACATTTTCCATATACCAACCCAAGAAACATCACATGTGCCTAACTCCAACCTACATGTTATCACTCAAACATGAAAATTTGATACCACTCTATCATTACCCACACCACACAATGATTTCGTAAAGAGAGGATAGGATGGTGACTTCCCATGTCCCTCCTCCAATAGGCCCAGGGCTAGTGACAAAAATCTATCGTATAGTAAAAAAGCATATGGGAAGCAATATCGTCTAAAAGAAATGTGTATATGATATTAATAAGAAGTATACATAAAAAATACCTTCTTAGAGATATATATATATAATGAAATCCAATGGGAAAAATATAATTTTATAATGTACTAAACATTTGTAATGAAATGTACAAGTACCCGAAATGTAAGGATGATAACAACAATGGGGCCCAAATTGCTCCTGCTAAACCTTGAGATTGTATGATCCATCCATATCACCATATTGCACCAATTGAACGAAAAAATGGTTTATATATATGTAGTGTGATAATAACAATATAATCATCAGGATCCTCCTTTTATCCCATTGTGTAAATGATAAATACTGTATGTTAAATCGTAATTAAGAACATTGAAACTAACTCATTACTTAAATATTTATACAATGTTCCCTACCCAACCATGGCTATATATCAACATTTATCACATATAATAAATAATATAACATAATAATAAAACATAAATGGTACCCCACTTTCACTTTCCCACTATTTGGATACCATACCCCAACATCTCACATCCTAAGCCATCTCTCTAAAAAAGTATGCCAGCCTTAAGATACCTAGGAAAGGCTTCACAAAATGACCTAATGCATCACATACCCACACCATTCCCTCAAATTTCCTAAAATAGTAACCAATTAGTTTCTAGAATCCACCATTTCCTCTATGAGATATGTCAAACATTGTGTATTATATCATAATCCATTAAACCCCATACAATAAGTATGTACCTCAATCCATCAAAACCTATACATGTCACACCTATAATAGTCCATTGGAAACTATATTTAGAAATACATTTGTGTTAAATAAACATAATCCACCACATCCCACTACACATTTATTTGATAAAGATAACTATTGTTTAAACTAGCAGAAGTAACTAATAAGAAAAGAGAGGGAGACTATAGGGGGTAGTTATCCATCCATCCTCCCTTAGGGATGTTGGGAAAAAGACCCCTAGAAAGTCCACTTTATATCAATTACCCAAATTAAAATGGGTGGGGAATCATATTAAGTCATATAATATATATAAAACCAAACTATGGGAAAAACCATGTCTTAAGGAGCAACAACTAATGCTACTCGGACTTCTAACATCCACTACAAAGACAAGATATCCTATAAGTACACAATTATTAAAAAGAGCTAAACTAAATTAATTCTGCAATTTTTTATTTCCATTCCATAAATTAATTCAATAAAAAATAATTAACTATTAAAATTTTTACTCATGATACTATACTAAAAAACATTACATTACAATTATCATCAGAGTAATTTTTGTGGTCTACAAGACAAATCCTACCCATGTTCTTGTTTTATCAACATTAACATATTTAATGTATTTTCAATTATATAGAAACCATCTCCATGTGATGAAATTTTATTTAAAAATTATTATAATTATTTTATATCTATGTAATCCCATAAAACCATTATAAGGTACCCCGAAGCGGAAACATGAAACCAATCAGCTCCAACTAAATCCATTTGTGGATAAATGAATTAAAAAAATATGAAACCTGACCGTCATCCATTTTACATATTCAAGAAAGGATGACAGTTATCATCATATCAACTATGGGAAATCCCAACATAAAATTGGTTCATAACTATTGGTTCCATCACTAACAACAATATGAATATATTAATGTATATCTCCATCACATGCGTAAACTCCTACCACATCATCTGAATCTCCTTATCAACATATCAGAACATCCACCCCACACTTGTCCATACCAGGCTCAAATCATATCCATGTCTCACCCCCTAATATCCCAAATCATCCCTCTAGGATTATCCAAAATATGAACATAGAAAAAGGAACATATCTAGAGAACATATGAAAATAATCATTAAAAAATATGATATCGTCATGTAATCTAGGACCCCAAAACAAGGCGTTCAACATTCTCATGAAAACATTATCTCACGACACAAAAACAACAAACTCAGTCTTCTCAAGAAAATGGGATACTTAGGACCTAGAAAAAAAACTTTATCACAAAACCAGTTATTATTATATCTTGAAATAAATAATTCATTTATTAACATTATATAACAACAGGAAACACAACATATCAAGCTATAACAATCTCTAAAAGGAAAAAATTCTCTTCTAATTTAACCTAGCTCAAAAAATTAGAGAAGTCGCATTCTCAATTTACATGACCTTTAATTATTATTATCAATCCTATCCATTCTCCAAAATATTTTTAAATTAAATTAATTGTTGAGTGAATAAGGTTTATTTATGACTTTTCCATTCCTCTATGTTTTGAAAATCACTAACTCTTTAATTTATAGAAAATTATATTTCCCTTAAGGATTATTTCTGTATGGAAGATTTAAATTCTCTAATGAAAAATACCAATGTCTATGTAATTTTTTATCCTTACTTATGAATTAATTTTTCATTTTATATAGTCTCTCTAAATATAACTCATTTTATTCCTAAGTCTAAAATTAGGTCACATGTCTATAATCTTATAATCTTATAATTCATTTAATATAGTGTATTATATATTCAGTATCAGAATTCTCTAAAATTATGTTTCTAAATTCTCTAAAATTCTAATTCCAAATTCTTTGAAATTCATATTTAAAATTTTCTAAAATTCAGGTTTCGAATTTTCTGATTTTCAGGTTCCAAATTTCATGAAATTCAGGTTGTGACTTTTATGAAATTCAAGTTCTGAATTCCTTATAATTAAGACTCCAAAATCCTTTGAATTCAGACTTTGAATTCCACAAAATTCAGATTCTGAATTCATAGGTATCCAAACTAAACAATCTATAGAATTCACTTTAATATTTCTTTGTAAAACAAAATTTGAATATCCATGACTTATAGAATCTGAATATTTACTTGGTTAGAATTGGAATTCTATTTTTCCTTGGAATCTGAAAAATATATTTGGTTATGCAATTTAATTTTTCCATGTACTTGTTTTGAAATGACGTTGTACAATCGGTTTCTAACTAACCGTTGTTTGAGTGACACATGTATAGGTCCCTCTAAGATTCAAGGAAAAATATGACCATTGGAGGAGGGATATGACTTTTTAAGAAGTGTCTATAAATAAGATCTCATTTGAATGAGCTCAACAAAAGTTCCATCACTTTAGATATTACATGTTGTTGAAGTTATTTCTAGAGAGGGAGACTCTCATACTTTGTGTGGTTCTAAACATCTTGTTCAGATATATTAGTGAGACTTCAATTGATGATGAGTACCATCGAGGGATTCCAGGGATGGGGAGATAGAGGTTCCAAATATCTTAAATTTTGAGTACATTTTAGGATAGGAAGATAGAGGTTATGACTACCATAAAGTTCCAGGGCTTGCAGGGATAGCCAGACATATTTTGAAATTTTTATTGAGGGATTACCCTAGTTTGAGTAAGAAAGAATTTCTTGAAATTATAAGTCAAGGGACATTTATCCAAGGTTGTTGGTTACCGTAATATTTGGGTAAAATGATTTCATACTTGTTACTTATTTTCATTCAAGTTTATTTCCACATAATTTTAAAAACGGAAGAAAGTATAACCTTTTTATACTTTCTTGTACTATTGTACACTCTGATAATTAAGATTCCATATTCTTTAAGGGAGAATCTTTTCCTTATAATATTTCCTTATGTTTCATTTATGAAACCATATTTCCATAACCTAACATGTTTGTTTAGTAAAAATAAAAGAGGTTTTGTGAATTTAACTTGTTTAACATTGTTGAACATAGTTTTCCTTAAGTTTAAAAATGATAGTTTTTATACATAAAATTCACCCCTTCTCTTTTAATTGAGAATCTAAATCATTATTTTGGTCCTACATTAATCATATATAAGATCATGTTTAAAATTAGACATATGTGTTGCATCAATTTTATTATTATCAAAATACATCAACCACCATATTACAAACATGAATCTTAACTAACTTAATCAAATTAAATTTCAATTAACTTAGGATTTGTGTTATTTACCAATTTCAACATGGTAATAAAAGTATAAAAACATTCCAAAAAAGAATATATCATATATGTAAAACTATATAGAAAAACAGGAGGAAGACCGCTATCATAATATAAAGTATATCAACATGCGATCATTATCAAATTCCCTAAATGGGTTAAATAATTATTAGTTCAATTCTATTTCCATACATTATGATAATGAAAGATTAATATGTGATTGAAAAAAAACATATTTGAGATGTAATGAACCATAAACATTAAAATACATCAATATTATTCACACAAGAACTGACCATGATAAATATATCTGGTCACCTCTCTCTCTAGAAAAAAATCCATACATGGATTCTAAAGCAAAACTACACAAACAAAAACCAATAGAAACACCATTAAAAATATGTTATTCCATCCAGAATTTCATGGAATGAAGAAATGAGATCAAATGAGATCAATTTGGGAGAAATATCTAGAAAATAATACGGTAGATAGCTGGAATCACTAATGATTAATGCTGAAAGACAAGAATCGATCTTCTAATAAAGGGATCTAAAAACAAAAAAAAAGTGGGATTCAAAAGTCCCTTGGAACAAGAGAGGGAGGCATTGTAGCTATAGAGTTTGTGAAATATTAGAGAAATTGTACGCTTTGAAGATATTCTAAAACAAATATTTACATGGAGTTTATCCCATTTAACAGTTATCTAAATGTTGGGGGTCAAATTCTACCAAAAAACACAATATCATTTTTACTCTTGAAAACGAAATATTTATACATCGTGAAGTAGCCATGCACAAGTTGTGAAACCCAATTACATTGCGTGTATAAATTAAACATCATATAATCTTATTGTTTCCATAATTTTAAATCTAAACTCCCCTAGACATACACCATGAGTCTTTTGATCCCCAAAAGCCTCAAAAACATGAAAGGGGAAATCTACATCATTTTGGACCATAACACCCCATCTCTTCCACTTTTTACACAATAAATTATATTTGGATTGGAAAATACCTTCAAAAGATAATGTATATACTACCCTAAAAACATCCTAGAGATCATGGATTGTTATTAAATCCATCATTTGAATGTATTTAGTGTATATATAATTATGATGTCTTAATAAGAGGTATCCTTTTTAAATGAGAATTTTCTTTTTGTTTCATCATCCAAATTCATAAAATATTTTTAAACCATATAAAAAATAATTATCATAAATATAATGATATGATATTATGATAAGGGAATTTCCTATATCAATATCCTCATCCATAAAATGGGAAATGAATCCATGAATCATGTGAACAGTAGACTAACTCCTAACGAACTGATGTAATTTTTTTCTTCAGAAACATTAATTAATGGATATAATAATGGATAAAACACATGTATATTCTATTTTTGATATTATTATACATATTTAATAATAATATCACATATACTATCTTACTTTATATTTCTTCTAAAATATGACAATTTCACTTGGGTGTACGGTGAGTTGTCGTGTTGCAAAGTGATGTGATTAGTTTTTCACTTAGGCCTTAAATGGATATAAATAAGAGCAAATTTATATAATTAATTTTATATATAGGAGATTTTATTTATTCAATAAACTTAAAATTTCACACACTTATTTTTTCCTTTCCCTATTAGAGATATACTAACTTCTCACTTGCATACGTTCGACCTAGTATATCCACAAAGCACTATGATCCATTCTCTGTGTAAAATATTTAATAATGATTATGAAAATGTATATAATGAATAAAAAGATATTTATAACAGAAATAAAATTAGGGATACTATGTAACTATATAATATATACATTTATTAGAAAATTAATGAAAAAAATTCATGAGAATATAATGAAACTAATACAAGATGTAATGAAAAAATTAAAATATTATTAACAGCTGGGTGATAAAATATTATAATGGGATCTTATTAGATATTATAAATATAGATATTTTTTGAAATTAATTATATTCTTAAAAATTTATATAGTAGGTTCATACATGATCTACAAAAAATAATCATGAGTTAAGGGACTTCGTCTAAATTTCTCTTCAATGAGGCATATTTTATTTTAGGGGAAACTATGTGGCCGTCATTATTTAATGTACATGGTTTTGAAAACTATGTAGGAGGGGGAACATGGGACTTTGTGGCACATTGTAGTTTTTTTAGAGGATCGTGAATAATTTTAGAATGATTTGGAAAACCGTGCAGGCCAATTGTGTGTAGTGGGCTACCTAGAAAGTGGGTCCCACATGATTAGTGTACAGTTAGACAAATAATCAAATCTAATTGTGATAACCATTAAAAGTGTGAAGTGAAAAAAATTTCGTTGAATAATTATTTTCTCTCTACTTTTCTTCTCCACCCATGCACAAATAGAGTGGAACACCACAATTCTTCTCCCCTTAATATTTGGACTTATTTTCTCATTGGACCTCGGATTCACAATCTTTCTGCAACATTAGATATGTACCGGTATCACTAAAACTCTTCATATCTATTTTAATTTTTTATCTCTCCATACTATGCAGAATCAGTGTGATATTTTTAACATATTTTTAGGGTGTTTATTTGACATGATTATTTCTTCCAATTCATCTCTAGATAATTGATAATAAAAGAGGAGGGAGTGTCTACCAACATGAGGTAGGTGGTTCCTAGATTTATCTTTTTTCTCTCTCATGTTTTGGGGGAAATAATTTGATCACTCCCTTGGGTATTATGAAAGAAACCCTATAAGTTAAATGGATGTGTTTAATCAATTAAATTAACCTTGTGATATTCTAATGGTCATGTTAATTCTTGATTACATCTGGTTAAATCCCGGTGAGAGGGTTCAGACTATGGTAATTTTAGGTTGATGTATAATATTTATTAAAATTAAATTATATATGATTATTTCAATGGTACCATGGGAATTTAGATGGAACAACCTAAGGATTGATATGGTTTTTACCATCTTGATGAGGTGATGTACTTTGTCAGGTTGGTTGGGGTCATACTCTTTTAGCGATGTTGATCACCTATGGGGAGATATGGTTTTTAGAATGAGGTAATGAGGTTTCTATGTTGAGAACATGGCCTAAGATATATTTGATGGTGTGGAACATTAAATTTAGTGACTCATTCATAATGTAATAAGGTTCTTGGATGATTTTTCTGAGTTACTAGGTTGGTTATTGATGCTCAGCATGATTGGGTGATTCACCATTGGAGTCATATGGACATAGATATAACTCAGATGATGAGGTGGTAAAAAATACTAGTGTGGGTAGAGGCCCCCATTAGATATGTATTAGGGTGGTGTTGATCCAAAGTATAGATGGAGGAGATTTCAATAAAAATCCATGTGGGTGGTTTGGATCCATTGGTTGGTGGTGTTTAGAGCATTGGTTGGGGGATAAGGATTAATGTATATTGAGGCTGTTGGGCCAGGATTATGTGGGAGGGCAGGTTTCATTATTCATTGGGAGGTTGGATATTGAACAAATGATTATTTTTATGTGGGGGACCTATATAACTGTTCATTGGATGTTGGACATCGAACCATCAGGGATATATGAGATAAGGTTGAGGGACCAGGTACTAGATTTTCCATGCCATCTAGGTGTCCATTACTTGATTATGACATGAGGTGTCGGTTCACACATGGCATTGGGAAACTATTAAAAGAGATTAAGCAGGGATCATTGAATTGTATTACACAACATGATTCATTGGGATATGTACTAAGGATCATCTCTTCTCTTATTATTCAAACAATGGAGGAATTCGGTGAATTCTTCCTTTTCACTGTTGATAATAATATATAAAATTATTTAAAATGATGTGCATGCATTGCTGATTTATTTTATAACAAAATTTATTTATCAAAGATGTTATTTAGGGATAGATTTGTGGTGGCCTACTATGATTATTATCACTCCATACATGATCCACTAAGGATGCACATATAATTTATTATTTTCAGACCAGGTAGGTGACTGAGGTCAGGATCTAGACCTTAGTAATCCTACCATACCAATTTCATTATGTGGATAGTATGTGTCCATAAAGGATACTTCATCATCTAGAGGTACTATTTGGTATTTCATTCAATATATTCATATATATATATATATATATGTTCTAGTGGTTGTCTATGGGACAACTATTCCTTCTTATTATCTTATATGACATGAGTTGTATGCACGCTTAGTTTCAATTTTTGTCGTGTAATGTTTTATATTGAGAATTGTTTATTTTGAGCTTGTTGATTATTTATTTATTATATCTTCTATTTATTTATGATTCTGCTATTACATGCTATTACTTCCACTATGGTGGGTTATTGGATCTTTTTATTATGGTATTTATTTTCCAATTTTATATATATATATATATATATATATATATATTTAGAACATTATTATTTTCATGGTTATAGGGTACAACTTCCCCTGTATCACCTCTATAACCCTAAAAACTAGTTGGATTCCATTGACAGGTGTAGAGGTGCACCTATGGTCAAATAGACCTCCATCCTATACCACTGTTCTGGTTTCCAAACAGGCTGTGACACCAAAATTATTATTAAATGGGTTCATTTTACTATTTTTGGGTCATACTATTAATGAAACGGTTGAGTGGGGAATATGATATTGTCATAACTGTGTTTAGAGATCGTTTTTGGTAGCCTAAATCCTCATTAATGGGAGAAAAGACTAATTTATAGGGGTAAAAAATTGATATTAAACATTTTATATTTATAGTTGATATGATTTACACCTATAGTGGTTCACATGGGTTAAATTTTTATCTATTATGATAGGTTACCCTTGTCTAGTATGTCAAGGGAGGAGATGTAGAATTTTCGACTGGTATAGAAAGGGATGATTGTTTATGCTTTCTTGATAGAAACATAGAATGATATATATATAGTCATAAATTTATTTTGATCATCCCTGGGAACTTGGATTGCACTTGAGGGGTTTGGTGTTTTAAAATGTCAACAATGGAATCTAAACATTGTTTTCTTGTATAAAATTATTTGGTGGGATTCTACTCGTCCAACCCAGACATATAGTTCCGAAGATATTTTTATATTATTTGATATGATATGTATGTGCTATATAATTGTATGGTCCAAGATCATACATTATAATTTAGGGATGATAATTTGGTTTGGACTATTTAAAACGCAATCGAAGGAAGCTAAAAAATGTTTTGCAATATAGAGTTATTTACTGGAATCTTACTCGTATACCTCAGATTGAGATGTGACTCCTAACACTGATGTACGTAAGAAATGGGACATGAGGAAGAATTTATATATGATTTTAGGCTACGATATTGGCGGGTGAGGGACCATGAGGCTAGGTGTCATGTGCCATGGTCGTGATAGGGGAGTATAAAGAAATTTAGATTATTTTTTTTGTTACTGATTTCCCAATATGTATTATATATATAATTATGGATATCTGATTATGATATTGTTATTCAGAGGTCCTCCAATTAGACAACTTATTATAGTGCATCCGGAAGGTGGTGATACAATTTCATAGGAGCTTTCACATGTTGAGTCCCTTGAGGGTCCGGATAAGGCCCTGGAGGGCTAGGAAGATTATGAGTCATGACTACAGTATTAAAAAAACCGACATATTTTATATATTTTCGACAATTGATTTAAAATCATCTCATGGAGATTTTTTTATGCTTCTCCAAGAGGATTTACCAGGGATTTCAAGGACTAGAGAATTATTTGGAACATCTGACACACGAGTTCATGTCATAACAACCACCATTATTTTATTGTGAGAGTGGAGAATAGGTTGTAGGGAACTTGATCAAGGATATAAAAACCATCTTAGAACATCTTGATACACCTCTTAGATAGAGTCTGGATCTAGCTATGTACATTCTCATAGGACTATAAAAGTGTGTGTGTGACATACAAGTTCAGGAAGGAAGACATGAGGGACTGGTCATAATGGACTTCCAGCCACGATTCACTGAGCACTTCTTCATAGATAATTTCTGACTAGATAGGTCTCTAGAGTTATTTCTAATAAATTTGGTGGAAATATCTGTCATGGGAAATGATGCTACATTCATGGAGTTATTTTGATTAACACCTAGTATGGTGGGTGATGAAACCTCGAGGGTGAGGAATGTTGAGGATGGTTTATGGCATGCCATAAAGGTGCATCTGAACATATTTATCTTGGAATTATTATCTAATTTTTTAAATGAGGAATAATAACCGAGGGAAATTTGATCAATTGGTAATATTTTATTTTTTTGATGGAGACAATTTATTTAACTAATTATGCTTTAGATTTTAGGAAGTGAGGTCGTTATGAGTCTCAGTAGGGCAGTCTGACTAGGGACTAAAGAATACCACCGTGGAGTGGGTCATTGATGAGGTTATTCCAATGAGGTGAAAAGGAAAATGTGTGGGCGCAATGTGATCTAGAATTACATTATTTTTGATCATGATGTTAGGTTATTCATCTTGAGAGGTTTTTTAGGAGTCCTTCTTAGAAACTTGAATTAAAGGGATTGGGGAACACTCAGGGTTTTATGATCGTACTGGGAGAAGTACCACAACCTAGTAGCTAAGATTAAAATTCACATGGACGTCATGGTAGAGACAATGGGAACTAGTAGTGGTGTCACTGGCACTAATTGGTGTAGCATTACGGGGAGGAAATGCTTCAGCACCTGAGCATCGGGCTAGGTGCTTTCTGTTGATCTTCTATGAGTAGAGAAGGTTGGAAAGATAAATAATATAAGAGGTATGACATAGGAATGATAGTGAATATTTCGGTTTTGGAATGTTATTATTGAATGAAATTATATTTTGGATGAATGTGGTTCAAGAGAAGAAATTTTTTACCAAACATGTACTGGTTAGTAGGTTTGAATTAACATGGATTTGATATATATACATATATGAGGTGGGAGGAATCAGGATTATATATGGGCATCAATGTGATGTAGGGTTTCCTGTTTTTCATTTTAATATTGGTATTGATGTTATGTGAGATTACTTGAGGTGAATTGGAATGTGGTAATTTGGGCAATGGGTTCTCTATGGTTGGTGTGAGGAACCAAGACAATTTTTGGGCATCTAAAGAGATGTGGGACCTCATAGGATCCATTTGTGACACGGGAATTAGGAGAGAATATGATGATATGTGCTACATGATATATATCATGTATGAAATGAGAATGATTTGAGTAACTGATATGGTGTAATAATGATTATGTGTCACTAGAGGAATTTTTATTTCGGTGATAGACATTGGACCTTCAGTTTGATTGTGTTTTGTTTTAGGAAGTTGATGGGGTAGTTAATTTTTATAGTGGGGAGATCCTTGAGGTATTTAACCTGTAACATGATGGAAGTGCTAGTCTAGGTTAATTTTAGTGAGATGATTATATTCAGTTCTATCTATTGGTTTAGATTTATAGCTTAGGGATGAACTATGTTAAGTTGGTGAGATTGTAACATCATGGGATTTTGGAACTAGTGGAATTCCTCCACCCAATTTATTTTTTTAGTTTGGTGAGATTGAATTTTATTAATGACATTCAAAACATTTTTTAATAGTTTCTTTGACCCATGGACTTTATTTTCAAATAGTCTTTATGCATGAAAAGTGAATTGGGGTTTCAGTTGGGTTTATGTTATGTCGAAGGAAAACAACCCAACATTTTTTTTCTATAAAAACTAGGGTTCATTGATTTGAAAAACTATTTAGCCTCTAGGGGAAACCATGCAGCATACATTCATCATTGTCCCTAGTTTGAAAAATGATTTAGGATGGTTCACATATCCATTCTGGGATCTGTGTAGTTTTTCACAGTGGTGTACATAGGGTTGGACATCGATTTTGAAAATTGTGTAGGATAACAATGGATAGTGGGTTATATAGATAGTGGGTTCTAAATAGTTTTCCCATGATCAGAAAAACTATGAGAGACAAATATGCATCCAATTAAAATTGTTAAATGGCTAAAATTCCATTTCCTCCTTTTTCTTTATATCTACACCTTTTTTCTCCATCTATGTTCGCACCGAGGAGAGCTCCAAATTTCTTCTCCCTTTAGTATTTGCACTCATTTTTTCATAATTTCTTTGATTCGTGATCCATTTGAGGTGATGGATGTGTATAATTAAGGTGTAAACCCCCTCTTCCTCCTTTTTTCATTACTCTTTCCATACAATGTACTATTTCTATGTGACAATTTCTACCGTATTTTCAAGGAGATATCATAACAAATAGATTTCCTCTAAATCATATTGAGTTGTAGGACCATAACATATGAATGTGAATTTAAAAAAATGAGGAAAGGGATAACTATATTTATTTATGAATTTTCACAAGTTTTGGGGGTGTGAAATTGAGCATTCCATTCAGTAGTTAGAGCGAGAACATATAAATTAAATGGTTTTATATTAATTAATAAAATTGGACTTGTGAGATGTTAATGATCATGATAATTTAGGATTAAAAATTATTATAGTTAGGTGAATGTATTTGTAAATTGGGTATATTATTTTGGGCAGTTTATTTATTTAAATTAAATTATATATTATTCCTTAATTGGTTCCATGGAAATGTGACTGGTGTAGACTGTGGATTGGGATGGTGTTGACCATCTAGATGAGGTGACGTAGTTCGTCACATTGGGTGAGACCTATAATTATTGGTTATTTTTGATAACCAATTGGGTGACATGGTCATTGGATTTAAGTAATGAGGTTTTCAGTTTTAAGTCACAAACCAAGTGATATTTGATGGTGTTGACCGTAAGATTGAGTGAAATGGTCACAAGAGAATTTAGTGATAAGAATGATGTGTATTAGTAAATTTTTTGGCGATTGAATCCCATTATTATTGGAAGAAATGTTTTTGGATTCATTAAAACAAATATAAGACTTAGATGATGTGGTAATGTTGGTCAGTCATGTAGGTAGAGGCCTCCATTATATTCATATTAGGTTGGTGTTGATCAAAAATTTTGTTGGTGGTGGTTGAAGTTGAAGGCCATATGGATTGTGAGGAACCATTAGTTAAAAATGTTCAGATCTCTAGTTTTGGGTTGAGGCTCTATGTATATTGAGGATATTAGTCCAAGATTATGTGGGAGGAAAGCCATCATTGTTTCTCTTAATGTTGGTTGTTTGGTTGACAATGTAACTGTTGTGACCCAGACATCAGGATTCACGTTGATTGAGATTTATGATAAGTGTTCTATGGTACAAGGTAAATAAATGTGTGTGCCTTAAGGACCTTAGTTATATGATTATGAAATGAGTTTTTAGATGGAATATGGTGATATGATGATATTACAGGAGGTTTCTAAAGGATATCTAGCTTGTTATACACCATGGGATTCATCGGTCTATATTCTTAGGATCCTATCCTATCCATTTATTTTTTTGATAGATGATGTATTGGAATTGTACCCTGTGAATTGTGAGCATAATGGATGAAGGAAATTTAATGTGAAGTTTATGTGTTATGTATTTATTTTAATGCATGCCTACATTATCAAATATCTATTTCAGGAACACAATGTCAGTGGACTAATAGGATTATTTCAAACCGTACATGGGACCATCAGGAGATGTTTAGAAATTATACTTTTGTGATTATGTATGGTACTAAGCTCAGTAGATGGAACATAGAGATAATTTCATAGTATTGGCATTGGATAGATGTAAAATTACCTTGGGGGTTCCTAATTCTATAAAAAAATTATTTTGTCTTTGTTTCTGTATCAGATTGAATATATATATATATATATGTGTGTGTGTGTATAGTTGGTTACCCATGGGAGGCCCTTTTATGCTCATTATCTTATATGAATAGACAAGAATGCAATATTAGTTGAGAAATTATATTGTTTGATTTTTGATACTGAATATTATTTATTTTGATAAAGTTTCTTATTTATTTCTTTCTTCTTCTATATGTTTAGGCTTCAACTAATGAATGTTATTGATTCCACTATAGTAGGTTACAGGTCTTGTCATTCATGGTATTTCTTTTCCACTTATATATGTATATATAAGTATACCATTGTTATTATATCCTCCAGAGGGTATATTCCTACCACTATCAAATCATACCCCATCGATGATAATAGATAGATTTTTTTCATATGGGGAGGTTTGCCTTGGAAAAAATGGACCTCTGACCTGTAGGAATGTTTAGGTGGCAAAACTGGTCAGGGTGCTATAGATATGATATGATATTCTAGATGGGATAATGATATTCTAGAAAAATATATGTTTTTGTTTTTATATTAAAAAATAATATGAGAATTATATATGAATCTAGGTTACTAATAATAAAATTATATTTCATCCCTTTGGTGGGTGATTACTTTTATCTTATGAAAAATTAATAATGTAAATGATGGCACAGGGTTACTAGATCGAGGGTTGTTATAGATCATATCAGGGAATGTTTAGTAGAAACCAATAAAAATATATTTATAGGAATATTAACTAGGGAACATTCCCATATGATAAATATTGATGTTAATTATTGAAGAACAACCAAATGTTTTTGTAATGTATATATTTTGTTCTTTTTCTTAGAAACACATTTGTATTTGGATACTATAATTGGGTATTGTTATGGAATCGATATGACCATTGATAATAAGCCCCAAAATTTTTAAGTCAAACTTTACTAGATCATTACATGGTATAAGACAATAAGCCTTACTAAGCTCCATGTTTGAAACTCCTTAGGGATATTCCTTGGATAATTTACATTTTCATTACAAAATATTATGAACAATTTTAATAGATGATGAAAATAAATGTCCTAGGTTAAACCAATAGTGTTGTACTTTGAAAATATTCTATCATGATTTGGAAATCAGAAAATATATTATTCATTATTATATAGTTTTACAACATTCATTTTCAGTTCAAATAATATACTTTGTAGTTTTAATAAATGGATGGAACTTGAAGGAATCATGGTTACATTGAACTTTATGGAAAATGTGGTGAATATGATCACTGAAATGATATTAATATTGGATTGAATGATATCATGGTATTCATAAACAATTATACCAGAATATTATTAATAAACTATACCTTAAAATACTCTAAGACTCATAAAAAAAGAGAATCAAAGAGTTGATAATATTTTGAGTGATGAAGACCATGGGGGGAAAAGGATTGATTTCCTTCATGTCAAAATATTGAAAATGATCCCATGAAAGTTCCTCAATGGAATAAAAAAATGTTTTAATTTTGGACAATATATGAATTATGTAGTTATTATTTGTTGAAAAAATAATAGAATTATGGATAAGAATAAATTTCATCCTAGTTTTCTATTTATGGTTTTCTATGTAAAAGTTGGTGAACCTAGACATTATTTGAGTAAATTAAATTATTATGAAGGTTAAACCATATAACAAGGAAATAATTATGTTTATATAAAATGAATGGAGAATTTATATTTTTGGATAAATGATTTAAATAATTTATGTACTTTTACCAATTTTGTTTTGGTCATAATAAACATGTCACATATAAGGATTTTATGAAATATTAGAACCATATATGTCATCATTAACATGAGAGTTATTGACACAATTTTGGGATTAATAATATATGGATGATAACAAATTAAATGTCTCAATAAAACTATTTAAAAAAATTTATTATTATAATTTCACTTGATTAATGAAATTTTTGGGAAAACATTTATTGAACCACAAACTATTTTTACAGTATCTAGAAGATTTTTTAAGGAAAAATGAATTTTAATTTTTTTGGTCTTAAGATTAAATGTATTTATAAAATTTTTATTTTATCTTATCTTCTTTGTTTTAGTAATTATGAATCATTAAAAATTTGTAATGTTATAGGAATTATGTTAATAATTTTTTATAAAAATGATAACCAAATTCATCTTGAAAAAGCGGTGGTCCTCAAACTCAAACCCTAAGTGTGATTAGTGTTTGGTACCTACCACTATCCTATGAGCTTTTTTGGTTACTATGATATTATTTTTACATTAATAATTTGGTAGGTAATTTTTAATGATGAAGCAGTGGTGTTATTTTTGATGTTTGGAGATTAATTTTTTATGTTGGAAAAGTTTTCCTATCCCTAAAGGTTTTTCTAAAATAGTTAGTGATATACGGAAAGTCTTTTCACAATAATATAGATCTTAAAATATTTGTAAAATTAATATTTGTTCTTATTACATTAAGAATTTTTTTATAATAATTTCTTTGAGTAATAATTTAATTATAAGTTGATCAATGGAAAACCAAATGAAGAAATTGTGCTTCTGAAATTGTAGGATATCATGTAAATATATTTCTTTCTATTCATAGAGTGTAAAATAATTCCTCAAAATTAGTAAAATATTCTGGAAGAAAAAATTTATCCATTTAATTTCATATATAATGAATTATGTAGTCTTTTAAATAATAAATGGTTTATAGTTATGAGCTCTTTAACAATATATTAATCAATAATTATTTTCTGATCTACGACCTCTATCAATCTCTTTAATTGTTTCTCTTCACTTCTATATCCACATTTTTACATGCCACCAATTTCATTCTATTTGTAATTATAATACGTTTTATTCTATATATAATTTTTACCTCCCATTATCACTTATTAGGGTGATTTTTTATTACCATATTTTATAATGTGAGATTACAATAACACTATTTTTAAATGTCAAACCCTTGATTATTTATATCAATATCATATTGTAATGTCATAATCTAATTTCGTGGAGGGTGTAATGTAACACCTAGAGATTTTAAAATAATAAAAATGTGTTCAACAATATATACGATATAGGAATTTGATAATATATGATAATTTAAAACCACATGAATTTATATATATATATATATATATATATATTTAAATATATTTTATCACTTCGATAGCTTACAATGAACTCAACATTGGACCTAAATGAAACCCAATACTCTATTAAAATATTGTAATTTAAATCAATATTTTTATAACATATATGTTAAGTTGGTGGGATTCATTAGGTCAATGTAAATTGTTATAGTTATACATTTCCATTTATAATAAAAAAAATTATTAACAATTTAAAATAACACTTATTGTTTCTGTTAAAATGTATTTTTATAAAATACTAATTTGTCTCATTTTCACACAAAATTATAATTTATGTTATGCCCAATTTAGAATATTTATTGTAGAAAAATAAATTTATTTTTAAATTAATCATATAAAAAATATCTTTTGGTGAATTATGTTTATTTTTCTAAAATGTTTTAGTTTCTGATTAATAGTGAATAATAAAAATATTTATTTGAAAATATCCTTTTAGTTTAAATAATTCAAAAGTTTAAAAAAAAAATTAAGTATAATTATTTCAATTATATTAATATTTAACTAATATAGGTCATTTGAAAATTTTCATTTTGAATTTCTATATTATAACATTATATTCTTTTGAAACTTTTCTCATTGGAATCTCGTTTTCTCTTCATGTCTCTAGGTATATTTTAAATTAGAAAAATTCACATTTATGAATTTAATTGTAAAAATTTGATTCAATTTTTTTGAATCATCGTAATTTATATTAAAAAATAATTTGAACTTTATTTTTTACCATTTTGATTACTAAAATATATATAAATTAATTACCATTATTAAGGTAAAAAATGATTTTTCTAGTGGTTAAAGAAAAATGAAAATTATTCAAATGACCTAAAAACATGTCCAACCCAAATTTTTTGGAAATTTTCCTCCAATATAACATCTTAGGTTTGATAATGATTCATCATGGATTATTTTTTAATGATAATGACATGGTAGTAATTGAATATTTTCAGAAATTCCATTTGTGTCCTCTCTCTACTAATAAAGGGCCACCCCTTCTCCAACCCCCTTAAAACATAAAAATTCATTTTGTAGTCAATAAATTAATTTATAAATCACTTAATAAAAAAATAAAATCATATAAATATGTTTTTTATCATAAATCATTAGGTGGAATAATTTTAGTGAAAATAAATATGTTGTCGGGAGAAGAGGTAACATTATAAAACTAGTGTTTCTATTTTGTTTCTTCTTCAAACTCCTGAAAATATTTTAAAAACAATTATAATATTATAATATAATTATCATCCATATAAATAGTTTTTATTCTTTTTTTTAATAACCTATATCAATCTCTTTTTCCATATAATCAGAAATGACACTGTCGATCATTTGTACAGAGGAGTACCTCCTCATAAACCGATGTAATTTGTTTTCCATTAACACATTTTAAGCTAGGTACAATGAAAATTTAATGAAATTTATATGATATTTATTATATAATTATAATTATTGAATTATAATATCATATATACATACGTATATTCAATGCATTTAAAATGTGATAATGTTCCTGTAACACCGGAGACTTTTATGAGAAATATTTTGTTTTTATGTTATATAAATCATCAAAGGAATCTTCCACTACACACAAAACTATATTGGCTTGCTTTACACGCAACTGTGATCTTGTTCAATAGCTTGCGTCGTACGCAATACCGAGTTTCACTAAACAACGATATGCTATTAAAATATTATTAAAACTAGTCGTTATGAATAGTGATAACCACTTTTTGAAATTTTTTAAATTTTATTTTTCAAATTGGACTTCATTTTTGGATTCGGACTATAGAAATTAGCTTAGGGTGAAATTTTGGTACTTTTCAGATAACTTTCATATTCTGATGAATAGTGGAAATTACTAAATTTTAATTAAAAACAACTTTTTTAATTGATATAATTAATAGTGATAAATTATTAATTTGAGTGGTTTTAAAGTATATTTAGATTATATTTTTACAATTTAATACAATTTTATTCATTGGATGTAATTTCACATTTAAACCAGACATAAACAACTGTCAATCTTTTGATAGTTAGTATCTTGTAAAAACACGCTATTTGTTTTGACGACGGGAATTAATTTTTAAATTAGTTAATGTAACTGATATGTTTTGAATTTGGTAAAACAAACAACATTTTTGAATTCATAATATCAAATATAGCACAGGCCCAATTTTTGGTATTCTTCTGGAAACATTCATTTTTTGATGAATAGTGAAACCACTAAGTAGTAGTTAAAAAAATGAATTTTTCATAAAACATAATTTTACCGCTTCTGTGAGTAGAATTTCGAAAATCCGAGAGACACGGTTAATATCAAGTACTAAATGTTGGTCAATGAGATGAAAATAATTTTTGGTGAATAGTAACTTTTTACTTTTTTTTACCATGGTTAAAAGTAAATAGGGAAATTAAGGGTTAAAGTGTTATTATTATTACCCTAACACATGTCCTAGTTCTATTGGATAAGTTTAATTCGACCAAAAAAACCTTAGGAGTAAAATATGACCATTTAGGCCCACTTGGATTAGATTAGGACATTTATTATTAATTTATTTAAAAAAGGGTTAAAATAGTTAAAATCAATGTTTAATAAGTAAATCGTTTCTAATATGGGGTTATACATAAGATAAATTCGACTATAAATATTCATTATAAATATAAAAATATTTCCTACATAATGGTATTTTATTTGTAATTTTTAGACATTAGATAATTTAATTTATTTATGACACAATGATGATGCAATAATTATCTTATTAATGAAATATTGACATAATTGATGTTATAAATACCCAAATAAATGTAATTTTAGACTTTTTATGAATTACACTAATTTTATATGTTTCTATGGCATGTTAGTATTTATTTAATTAACTTTTTTCGAACTAATAATTCTGTTATGATTTTCACAAAAATCAATTACCAAATAGTGTCAAAATTGACATAAAATAGTTTTTAAAACAAATATTATATTATTAATTGTTATTTTATTCCTAAAAATATAAGGATCGGCCAAATGAGACATATAAGGTTATATATATTAATAATAAACAACTTGGGGTTCTTTTGGCTTGTTATAGTATGTTTATTAACCTTATAGTGTAAGAACACAAGAAAACACGGTAAAAGTAAAATTATTTCACTTAATGTTAAATCTAAATGATAAGGTTAAAATAGGAATCTAAACTTGTATAAATTCTTTTGGATGAGAGGCTTTCTACCCATACCCACCATAGCTTCGAAATAAATCAACTTGGGGCTATTTAAAACCCGAATTTTACTTTATAATAAAATAATATTTTTTTTATTCCAAACTTGCCCCTCTCCTCCCTTATAAAAGGGCACCTCCTCCCTCTCTTCCTCACACCACTTTGAGCCTTAAATCTCGGCCAACCCCTGACAACTTCTTCTCTCCACTTACCGAGAGACATCCTAGAGGTCCTGGTCTTCTTCAAAGATGAATTTTATTTCCCTAAAAGGAAGTCTCAAAGAAGCGCTTCAAAGAAGAGGAAATGTCCGTTACCGATTCTTTCATCTTTATTTCTTCTTCCACTTCTTCTTCTTTAGTTGTTTCATTATTAAGTAATAACATCAGTATCACTCATATACTGATATGTTATTATATGTATGAAACAACCCTATTTCACCATCTATCCGTCCTACGGAAAACGAAATCACCACTCGTGCGTACATACGGAATACCGTCTCCACGCCGTGGTGTAATCTATTTTCCACCACCACCTTACTTGGATGGGTATAATGGTGTAAATAATGACTATATATGATTATTTTAAAGTGATATTGATTATGAAATAGTATAAATACACTCCAATACAATTCCATGATCATGGAAATAATATCATCGCTCGTGCGTACGTACGGAATACCGTCTCCACGATGTGATGCGACTTGTTCTACATGATCTTCATTGCATAATGATTATATAAATGAATTTAATGAATGAATATGTTATATATTCCACTAATACCATTATGGAAATGAGGTAACTATAACCTAAAAATAAGAATAAGAATTTATTCGACAAAACACGCATAAGAACAAAAAGTAATAAACACCCGAATAACAAGTAATAATGAAATATTACTAATAAGAAGCTAAGAATATGACCATATATGATATCATAAAAATAATTATGATTCTTGAATAAGTCGATAACATTATTTAAATCATTATACAGGAGGTTCGGACACTTATGAAGCAAATCGAACCTAAGGTAAGGGAAATATCACAATCTCATTTTTATCTGAGATTGTTCATACTTTGGTATTTACTGGTGTGTATTTTATCATCCACATCCATGTTTCCTCAATATTTAATATTATTTACATCCACCTACAATTGTTTAAATCAATTTTTACCCTTTGTTGAGTTTATAGTAAAATATATGAAAGGAATCTTTTGTCGTTTTTCGTACGAGGTACTTTTTGACTTTTCCGACAAAAATACGAGAAGAATGTTTTTTTACTTATACGGCATGAATGGATTTTTAAGACATTATTTCCAAGAAGATTCCTTAAAAAGTTTTCAAGTTTATTTTTAATCAACTTATTTTAGGTTAAAATTGTATGACATGTTAAGAAAGTAAAATGTTTTTGAAGTAGAAAGGATATTTTCCTCAAGAATGGAGTTCAAGTGTTTTATCCAAATTATTTTCCATCTAAGATAATATAGGGTTATGTTTCTATCCCTATTATTACATTGATTTGATTATGTTGTGATGGAATTATTTTTAGGAATTCCATTATCCTATATGAATTGTTTTATGATGTCATGTAGTTTAAGAATCCCATTTTTATTACATGGGTTATACAATGATGTATGATTTATGATTTTGTGGCACACATATGAATGGTATCATTATGAGATGGGTGGGACCTATATCTCCCTACAATGAATTGGGTAATGATTTTATATCTCATGAGATAGACATGGCTGAAATGGTAGGTCAAACCGGTTCAGTGAAACAGGACTAAAACGAGGAGTGAACTCAGTTCAGAAATGGACTTTGTCCACTAAGTCCACTAAGATAGTCTTGGCCATGAGTCTCGAATAATAAGAAATGAATCTATATGATTATGTGTGTATGGAAAAAAGTTTCATGTTTTAAGTTATGATTATTGGGATTTTATTTCACTACTATGATTTATCCCATATTCTCTCTTTTTCAGGTTAAGATTCCCAAAATATTATGTTCTTATGAATATGATGTGATTTATATTTCTTTTGTTTACCTGTACTGAGCATTTGAGCTCACCCTTTTGTATGTTTTCTTTCCCCAGGTCAGGAAGAAGGTTATTAAGTAAGATATGCCAAAAGGGACTATATATATGATGAAATAAATGGGAGACAGTGTAGACACTTTGTGAACCAGTTGTTTATGTTTCGCAGTTTCTAAAGACACTATACCTATACGGTTCTTTCATGGTTTTGTTATATGTGTTAACAAGTGTTCTTCAATTTTGAATTAATAACAATGTATTTAAAGTATGGGTCGTTATAGTTGGTATCATAGGAAAGGTATAGTCAACCTTCGGAAACTAGGATGTGAAAGCCTTATTAAGAACCCTAAAGATAAGTCTAAGAATATAACAAAATCTTAGTGTTTTAGAAATGGCCATGAATAACCTAGGATAAGACCTTAATTCTGAAATTTTATTCGTGATTATGTGGTTTTCCTATTATAATTAGTGTTTCTTACACTATTCTTCTTGGTTTTAGTCAATGGCTGGAACCCAATGGAACCGTGTTAATGCGGAATGTGACGAGCAATGCAATGATTGTCCCCCTGAGCAACCAAACGTTATGGCAGCTAGAATGCAAAATCTTGTAGCCATGCTCACACAACTTTCTCAAGCTATGAATCATGTAGGACTTCCAAATGAGCAAATGAAGGAGCAACATTTTGTTGAATCCTTTATGAGGAAGCGTCCACCATCATTCAGCGGGTCTACAGATCCATTAATTGCTGAACAATGGATTAGTACTACTGAAAAGATATTTTCAGTTCTTCAGTGTTCTGAACATGATAAAGTCATCTTAGCAGTGTTTCGTTTGGAAGGTGATGCTGATCAATGGTGGAATCTTATCAAGAATACGAGGAAAAGAGATGAAATTGAGTCCATGGAATGGGACGAGTTCAAGAACATATTTTTCAATAAGTACTTCCCTCGTATTCTCCGAAAAAAGATGTAGAAAGAGTTTCTTGAACTAAAGCAAAAGGATGATGAATCTGTTGGTACCTATGAGGAATTTTTTACAAGACATGTATGGTACGCTTCTGGTATTATTATCCAACCTGAGAGTAAGATCGATCGATTTTTTAGTGTCTTAAAACCAAGTCTTCAAAGGGCTTTAGACACAAGGGACTTCAATAGCTACGCAGAAATCGTTCGATGTGCTCTCAATGATGAGATGGAGATTGGAGTAACCCATCTGTCATATGAGTTTGATAAGAAGAGGAAAATTGAATTCAAAGGAAAATCTAAAGAGCACACTGAAAAGAAGATGAGTTTTCCCTTATTCTCGATGTGTGGAAAGAAACATGGAGGGAGTTGTCTTAAAGAGACAAGTAAATGTTTCAAATGTGGAAAGTAAGGTCATCGGGCATTTGAATGCCATAATGATGGGAAGAAAATGTCTAATGATGCAAACAAAGGAATGGATACATAGAATGAACCTACTACACTTCAATTTTTCAAGTGCATGGAGATGGCGCATTATGATAATAAATGCCCTAATCCAAGGGTTGTTGATGATGATTGACATCAACAAAATCTTAAGGCTAAAGAAAATGTAATGTCACATGCAATTTCTATCAGCGATGTGGAGTACGATAACGATGTGGTGAAAGGTACACTTACCATCCACTCTAAAGTAGCAAATGTTTTATTTGATTCTGGATCCACCCACTCTTATATTTATGAATATTTTTCTAAGGATATCACCGTATTACGTCAACAATTAGTTGTTGAGTTATCTGTGACAACCCCTAATGGCACAACAGTCACATCAAATGTTTATAATTCTTCCCCGATTGATGTTTGTGGGAAAGTGATTCCTACAAATCTTGGGATCCTTCCTATAGTGTAATTTGATGTGATTCATGGCATGGATTGGATTTCTTTATATTGAGCTCATATCAATTTCCAAAGAAGGGAAGTTACATATCATATTCCAGATCAATCTATGATCATCTATCGATTCAATGATGAACATAACCTTCCAGTGGAAATTTCTTCCATCATATGGGTCTTGATTCCACTAAATGAAGGTTATTTATCTCAAATGGTTGGTGAGAAACTCACGATTAAGAATATGCCCATTGTATGGGAGTTTTATGATGTCTTTCTGGAGGAATTGTCGGGTCTTCCACCAAATCATGAAGTTGAGTTTTCAATAGAACTCGTACCAGGTGCTTTACCTATTTCAAATTCACCTTATAGAATGGCCTCAATTGAGTTACAGGAATTGAAGAAGCTACTCCAAGAGAATCATGATAATGGATTCATATGCCCTAGTGCATCACCTTGGGGAGCACCTGTTCTATTTGTTAAGAAGAAAGATGGATCAATGAGACTCTGCATTGATTTTCGAGAACTTAACAAGATCACTATCAAGAAAAAATATCCTCTCCCATGCATTGATGACTTATTTGACCAACTAAGCGGAGCTCAATACTTTTCCAAGATTGATCTCCGTTCAGGGTATAATCAATTAAGGGTCAAAAGGGAGGATATACCAAAGACGGCTTTCCATACAAGGTATGGACACTAGGAATTTATACTGATGCCATTTGGTCTTACTAATGCCCCTTCTATCTTCATGGATCTGATGAATAGAGTATTTAGAGACTGTCTTGATCCGTTTTTGGTAGTCTTTATAGACGATATTCTTGTATATTCAAATATCAAGGAAGAACATGAAGATCAATTTAGAATTACATTGAAGACCCTGAGAAAGGAGAAGCTTTATGCCAAATTTACCAAGTGTGAATTTTGGCTTCAAAGAGTTTAATTTTTGGGTAACATAATCTCAAAAGAGGGGATATCTGTGGATCCAGCAAAAACAGAGGTTATCAAAAGATGGTCGAGACCAACAACAGTAACTGAGATCCAATGGTTTCTTGGTTTGGCTGGATATTATCAACGTTTTGTGAAAGATTTTTCACGATTATCTAATCCACTCACCAAGTTGACTCAGAAAGGAGTTATGTTTTTCTGGAAGGAGGAATGTGAAGTGAATTTCAAGGAGTTGAAATGAAGGTTATCCAGTGCACCTGTGCTCACACTGCCTTGTAGTGGAGAAAGGTTTGTGATCTAAAGTGATGCATCCAAGAAGGGACTAGGGTGTGTTCTTATGCAAAATGATATGGTGATAGCTTATGCCTCACGACAGTTGAAAATCAATGAGCAAAATTACCTAACACATGATTTGGAGTTAGATGCGGTAATCTTTGCATTAAATATTTGGAGGCATTATCTTTATGGAGAAAGGTGTGACATTTATACTGATCATAAAAGTTTAAAGTATATTTTCACACAAAAGGAGTTGAATATGCGCCAAATAAGATGGTTGGAGATAATTAAGGATTACGACTGCTCAATCCATTACCACCCTGGGAAAGCAAACAAGGTGGAAGATGCATTAAGTCAACAAGACCATGCCAGTTTATCCATGATGAGGATCACAAAAGATCCAATATTTATGGATTTACAAAGGATGGATCTTGGAATTATAATGGAAAGGGAAAAATATTATCTTTATCAAATTAATGTTCAACCATCTATACATGTGAAGATTAAAGAGGCACAGAAAGAAGATGTCGAGTTACAAAAGAAGGTGAGAAATGTTCCTGAATTCAACCTTCATTGTGATGGGATAATAAAGTTCAGGAATCGGGTTTGTGTTCCTCCCATCCCCGAATTAAATAAGGAGCTACTGGATGAGGCTCATAGTTCTTCATTCTCTATTCATCCTGGAAGCACGAAGATGTATAGGGACCTGAAAGAGTACTTCTGGTGAGATGGCATGAAAAGAGATGTTGCTGAATATGTCTCTCGATGCTTGGTTTGTCAGCAAGTTAAAGCTGAGAGATAGAAGTCTAAGGGAATGTTACAACCATTACCCATACCTGAATGGAAATGGGAAAACATCGCTATGGAATTTTTCACAGGACTTCCTAAAACATCCAAAGGAAATAATGCTATCTGGGTTATAGTTGATCGTCTTACAAAGTCTGCACACTTCATTGCTATTAGAGAGGATTTCTCTCTAGATCAGCTTACCAGGATATATATAAAAGAAGTGGTAAGATTTCATGGAGTACCATTTTCTATTATATCTGATCGGGATCCGAGATTTACCTTGTTGTTCTGGAGAAGTCTTCAGCATACTCTGGATAAGATTTACCTCGAAGTTCTGGTGAAGTCTTCAGCATACTCTGGATACAGAGTTGAGATTCAGCACTGCTTATCATCCTTAGACAGACGGTCAGTCTGAGAGAACAATTCAAACTCTAGAAGATATGTTGAGAGCGTGCTCTATGGATTTCAAAGGTGGTTGGGATCAACACATACCTTTGGTGTAATTTTCTTATAATAATAGCTTTCACTCCAGTATTCATATGGCTCCTTATGAAGCTCTCTATGGAAATAAATGCATGACTCCAACTTGCTTGGATGAATTTAGGGAAGGAAAGCTATTAGGACCTGATCTTGTTGATGAGATGGCAGAAAAGGTCCGATCTATTCAAAAACACATAAGAGTATCTCAGAGTCGATAGAAAAGTTATGCCGACAACCAAAGAAAATACCTAGAGTTTGATTTCGGTGATAAAGTGTTCTTAAAAACATCTCTCTAGAAGAGGGTCATGAGATTTGGAAAGAAGGGGAAGTTGAGCCCTAGATATATCAGTACTTTCGAAATACTGGATCGTGTTGGAAAGGTAGCTTACCGATTGGCGCTTCCACTGAATCTCTCTCAAGTTCACGATGTGTTCCATCTATCTATCATGAGAAAGTACATAGCTGATCCTTCACTTGTACTCAGCTCAGATGTTGTACCGCTGGAGCAAGATCTTTCTTATGAAGAACAGCCGATAGAGATTCTGGATCGTAGCAAAAAAGTTCTACGAAACAAGATCACTCACTTGGTGAATGTTTTATGGAGGAACCACCAATTAGAAGAAGCTACATGGGAGCTTGAGGATATTATGAGGGAGAGGTATCCTCATCTTTTTGTTACAAAGTGACGAATTTCGAGGGTGAAATTCATTTTAAGGGGGGTAGAATGTAACAGTCGTGACTTTTATGAGAAATGTTTTGTTTTCATGTTATATAAATCATCAAAGGAATCTTCCACTACACACAACACTAGATTGTCTTTCTTTAAACGCAATTGCGACCTTCCTCAATAGCTTTTGTCGTACGCAATACCGAGTTTCACTAAACAATGATATGCTATTAAAATATTATTAAAACTAGCAATTATGAATATTGATAACCACTTTTTGAAATTTTGTAAATTTTATTTTTCAAAATGGACTTCATTTTTGGATTTGGAATATCAAAATTAGCTTACGGTGAAATTTCGGTACTTTTCGGATAACTTTCATATTCTAATGAATAGTGAAAATTACTAAATTTTAATTAAAAACAAATTTTTTAATAGAAATAATTATAAGTGATAAATTATTAATTTGAGTGCTTTTAATGTATGTTTAGAATATATTTTTACAATTTAATAAAATATTGTTCATTGGATGTAATTTCACATTTAAACTAGAAATAAACAAGTGTCAATCTTTTGATAGTTATTATCTTTTAAAAACACACTATTTGTTTTGACGACAGAAATTAATTTCTAAATTAGTTAATGTAACTGATATGTTTTGAATTTGGTAAAATAAACATCATTTTTGAATTCATAATATCAAATATAGCTTAGGCCTAATTTTCGGTATTTTTCTGGAAACTTTCATTTTTTGATGAATAGTGAAACCACTAAGTGGTAGTTAAAAAAACTGAATTTTTCATAAAACATAATTTTACCGCTTCTGTGAGTAGAATTTCAAAAATCTGAGAGACACTGTTAATATCAAGAACTAAAATGTGGTTCAATGAGAAGAAAATAATTTTTGGTGAATAGTAACTTTTTACTTTTTTTACCACGGTTAAAAGTAAATACGGTAATTAAGGGTAAAAGTGTTATTATTATTACCCTAACACATGTCCTAATTCTATTGGATAAGTGTAATTCGACCAAAAAAACCTTAGGAATAAAATATGACCATTTAGGCCCACTTGGATTAGATTAGGACATTTATTATTAATTTATTTAAAGAAGGGTTAAAATAGTTAAAATCAATGTTTAATATGTAAATCATTTATAATATGGGGTTATATATATGATAAATTCGACTATAAATATTAATTAGAAAGCTAAAAATATTTTCTACATAATGGTATTTTATTTGTAATTTTTAGAAATTAAATAATTTAATTTATTTATGACACAACAATGATGCAGTAATTATCTTATTAATGAAATATTGACATAATTGATGTTATAAATACCCAAATAAATGTAATTGGAGACTTTTTATAAATTCCAATAATTTTATAGGTTAATATGAAATGTTAGTATTGATTCAATTAACTTTGTTGGAACTAATAATTCTGTTATGATTTTCACAAAAATCAATTACCAAATAGTGTCAAAATTGACATAAAATAGTATTAAAAACAAATATTATATTATTAATTGTTATTTTATTTCTAAAAATCTATGGTTCGGCCAAATGACACATATAAGGTTATATATATTAATAATAAACAACTTGGGGTTCGTTTGGCTTGTTATAGTATGTTTATTAACCTTATAGTGTAAGAACACAAGAAGACACGGTAAAAGTAAAATTATTTAACTTAATGTTAAATCTAAATGATAACGTCAAAATAAGAATCTAAACCTTTCTAAATTCTATTGGATGAGAGGATTTAGACCCATTCCCACCTTAGCATCGAAATAAATCAATTTTTATCTATTTAAAAACCTAATTTGACTTTATAATAAAATAATATTTTTAGTTATTCCAAAGGTGCCCCTCTCCTCCCTTATAAAAGGGCACCTCCTCCCTCTCATCCTCACACCACTTTTATCCTTAAAGATCGGCCAAAACCTTACAATTTCTTCTCTCCACTTCCCTAGAGACATCTTATAGGTCCTGGTCTTCTTCAAAGACCAATTTTAGTGCCCTAAAAGGAGGTCTCAAAAAAGCGCTTCAAAGAAGTGGTAATGTCCGTTACCGATTCTTTCATCTTTATTTTTTCTTCCACTTATTCTTATTTTGTTGTTTCATTATGTAGTAATAACATCAGTATCACTCATATACTTATATGTTATTATAAGTATGAAACAACCCTATTTCACCATCTATCCATCCTACGGAAAACGAACTCACCACGCCTGCGTACATACAGAATATCGTCTCCACGTCGTGGTTTAATCTATTTTCCACCACCACCTTACATGGATGGGTATAATGGTGTAAATAATGACTATATATGATTATTGTAAATTGATATTGACTCTTAAATAGTATACATACACTCCAATACAATTCCATGATCATGGGAATGATATCATCGCTCGTGCGTACGTACGGAATACCGTCTCCACGATGTGATGCGACTCATTCTACATGATCTTCATTGCATAATGATTATATAAATGAATTGAATGAATGAATATGATATATATTACACTAATACCATTCTGTAAATGAGGTATCTATAACCTAAAAATAAGAATAAGAATTTATTCGACAAAACACGCATAAGAACAAAAAGTAATAAACACCTGAATAACAAGTTGTAATGAAATATTACTAATAAGAAGCTAATAATATGACCATATATGATATCCTAAAAATAAGTATGATTCATGAATAAGTCAATAACATTATTTAAATCATTATACAGGAGGTTCGTACTCTTACGAAGCAAATCAGACCTAAGGTAAGGGAAATATCACAATCTCATTTTTATCAGAGATTGTTTATACTTTGGTATTTACTTGTGTGTATTTTATCATCAAAATCCATGTTTCCTCTATATGTAATATTATTTCCATCCACCTACAATTTTTTAAATCCATTTTTACCCTTTGTTGAGTTTATATTAAAAGATATGAAAGGAATATTTTGTTGTTTTTTGTACGAGGTACTTTTTGACTTTTCCAACAAAAATACGAGAAGAATGTTTTTTTAACTTATACGGCCTGAATGGATTTTTAAAAAATTATTTACAAGAAGATTAATTTACAAGTTTTCAAGTTTATTTTTATTCATCTTCGTTTAGGTAAAAATTGTATGACATGTTAAGAAAGGAAAATGTTTTTGAAGTAGAAAGGATATTTTCCCCAAGAATGGAGTTCAAGTCTTTTATCAAAATTATTTTCCATCTAAGATAATATAGGGTTCTGTTTCTATCCCTATTATTACATTGATTTGATTATGTTGTGATGGAATTATTTTTATGAATTCCTTTATCTTATATGAATTGTTTTTTGATGTCATGTTGTTTAAGAATCCCATTTTTATTATATGGTTTATATAATGATGTATGATTTATGATTTTGTGGCACACATATAAATGGTATCATTATGAGATGGGTGGGACTTATATCTCCCTCCAATTCATTGGGTAAAGATTTTATATCTCATGAGATAGACATGGCTGGAACGGCAGGTTAAACTGGTTCAGTGAAACAGGACTGAAACGAGGAGTGAACTCTGTTCAGAAATGGTCTTTTTCCACTAAGATTGTCTTGGCCATGAGTCTTGACTAATAAGAAATGATTCTCTATGATTATGTGTGTATGCCACAAAGTTTCATGTTTTAATTTATGATTATTGGGATTTCATTTCACTACTATGATTTATCCCATATTCTCTCTTTTGTTGGTTAAGATTTCCAAAATTTTATGTTCATATGAATATGATGTGATTGATATTTCTTTTGTTTACCCTTACTGAGCATTTGAGATCACCCTTTTGTATGTTTTCTTTCCCCAGGTCAGGAAGAAGGTTATTCAGTAAGATATGCCAAAAGGGACTATAGATATGATGAAATAAATGGGAGACAGTGTAGACGCTTTTTGAACCAGTTGTTTATGTTTCCCAGTTTCTAAAGACACTATACATATACAGTACTTTCATGGTTTTGTTATATGTTGTAATAAGTGTGCTTCAATTTTGAAGTAATAACAATGTATGTAAAGTATGGGTCGTTATAGTTCCTTACATGTATGACAGACTATCGCCTCGTAAATCGATGTGAATTGGTTTTCAGTTACACATTGTATGAAACATCATTAGGATACATTTTTAGTTATAGGTGGTACATATAACATTGTATTGGTTATATAAAATTAATATACATAACAATTCCTAACCCTT
This sequence comes from Viscum album, assembly GCA_963277665.1. NCBI lineage: Eukaryota > Viridiplantae > Streptophyta > Magnoliopsida > Santalales > Viscaceae > Viscum > Viscum album. The sequence continues at coordinate 71,322,797 of OY728128.1, forward strand.
TCACCAATTATGAAAATGTAAATGTTTCTTCTATATATGTATGACCTACCATCTCTGCAAAGAGAGTGATCCATTATCCATGTTCAAATTTATATAATGAATCAAAAAATTAATATAATATAAAAATTATAGTTTTAACATAATTTTTTTATTTATATAATGAAAATATTTAGTAATCACATGAACTATATCTTTCGTTACAAAATGCACATGATAAAAATGAGTAAATTAACATCAGAAACAAATAAAATAATGAAATATAATTATCATATCAGTGGTAAAATGTTATAAAGTAAAGAAAATGAGATTATAAATATTTAAATATTTTGGGAATATGTTAATAAGATTCATAAAACAATTATACATGGATTTAAATCAGATTCAACAAAAATGATGCATTATGCAATGGACTTCTTCCAAATTTCCATACATTGATTTATATTTTATTTTTATACACCAAATATCCTTTATATGGTGAATATACATATAATTTTACATGTAAATTCAAGAATAATTTATTCCTTATTATATTTAATGTTTCATCATGAATTATTTCTTCCATTATGGATTGGCATGAACATTAAAAAACAGTAGGTACTTTATCTCAATAGCCCTTCATTTAATAATATTGAAATGTTATGAAATTAATTTAATTTAATGGTTTACATAATTACCCATTTATATTTAATTTTATTATTCATCAATAATTCATGGTATTTTATGTTTCAATTTTCATTATTTATTCCAAGGTTATTTTACAAAAATGTTACAATGTGGAAATGAATTTTAAAACCCAATTTCCATTCATTTGGATATATTACATCTTTTCTGACTTTGATGTTATATGATTATACGTGAAAAAAAATTTGATTATAATATATTTCATTTCATGTTTTTTATGTGGATTTATATTTTTTATACATATTTATTTCATTGAATAATTCTCAAATTAGCATTATAATCTTTATGAGTGTTTACATCCCAATTTCATTTTAATCCGGATTTTTTATACTTGAAATTCCATTGAAGGATTTTGTTTGAAAACTGGGTAATAAATCCCTTTTATATTCATATTTTTAGTTTATTCTTTTTTTTTTCTTGTAATATTTTCATTTTTTAAATTTTTAGTAATTATATAATTGATAAAATATTTTTATTAATATATGACTTAATTTCTCTGTTTAGTCAAATTTATTTTTTTCATCTATAATCATGTTTTATTTGAAAAAATAAATATTGTTTTAAAATTTTTCATATGATATTTTAAATATTTTTTTATAAAATGTTTAATTAACTATATTTTTTGAAAGAAATATTTTTATCACCTTCTATAAAATTTGATCTTGGATTTTATCATAAATGTGAATTGAAATTTTGTTTTAGCATGTATCAAATGTTGGGAATTTTCTACTATCATGAGAAATAAATATTTTAAACAATCCATTATATTTTAAAAATATTATTTTCAAATGAAATTATTTTAAGAATATTTTTTGATCTTTTATTTTTAAAAATTTAGAAGTGAAAAATAAATTGCCATTAAAATTTAATAAACATATTTTTTTGTATTTGTATTCATAGAGGGAAAAAACTTTTTGTTTAATAATATTACACTAGGGATATGTTGTACCGATACCGTATATATTCCTTCTATGGATGGATTATTATCATTTTGATGAAGTATTTTTTTAACATTCACTTTTATGATTCATTTTTGTATTCATTATCTCTCCCATGAAATGTTCAAATATATGTGATCATTAGACATTAAATTTGCACTAAACATTCATTTTATTTATCCTTGACAAGTTTAGGGATTAAACTATATATATTTTATACATATGGTGTTCAATATGTATTTTTATTAAATACCGAAATATTAATTAATCAATATTCATTAATAAAATAATGATATTTGATAATTATTATCATTTTTCAAGAATTAAATCGATTATTAAATATATAAGGAATGTATTTGAATTTCAATGATGGGTGGGGCCTAGAATTACATCACACTTAGAATCTTTGGTATTATCTAGATGTGAATCAGTATGACATAATTATAAAGGCTATTACCCTTAGTTTTAAATATTCTTATGAATGGTCTTGACAGTAGAGGTTCTATGATGTCTTAGATCATGACATACAATAATTAAGAATTTAATTCATTATGAATTCAGTTATTTTTATCCATGATATTTTCATAATTATATTATCTCTTGATGAATATGAATTCTTATTTTATGAATTAAAAGGATTGATTTTTTTGTTATTTAGCATTCCATATAGATTATGAATTATCTTATCATGATAATAATGTTATTAATTAAAAGGATTTTGGGTTCAATTTTTTATCTTCACAAGTTGATTATTCATTATCTAACCATGATATTTAACTTATTTATTCAATGGAATGTTTGTTTAGATATTAAACTTTCCATATTTATTATTCCGTACCCAATCATGATAGTCATGATATTGATGAAATTCAAATATTGTTTATATATTTATCATTCTAGGATAATTATTCCAAATCTAATAATTATGGACATCTTATTTATTATATAAAACATGTGTTTAGATTTTTTTAATTTTCTATATTTATTACTCCTTATCTAATCATTATTTTCATATTATTGATTAAATAACAAGTTTTTATGATTATTACATTTTTATATTGATGATTTATTATCTATCCACGATTTTCATGTTATAGATAAAATGGAATGTGTATCTAGTAGATTACCTTTTCGTTTTTATTATTATTTACTGATCAATCTTCAATTACTCATCATATCATCCTCTTTATGTAACTCTTATAAATAATTTGAGATCACCATTATTTTTTTATTTTACCAGAAATCTAGGGAGTGTGTTTTGAATTATATGAAAGGATAATATAGAGTTAATAACGATATAATAAAAAAAATTGTAAATATTATATTCAAATTTAATATTGGAATGATGTTTGTATCCTAATTACCAAGACTACTAAACTATTTTTTCAATTTGAGATGTGATTCCGGTTATCTTCTAAAAATGAAATAATGTCGACATTAGTTTTGGGTTACTATATTTTGGGTCATTACCTATATTGGTTGTTCTCAAGATGAACTATCCAACATGGTCATTGGCCATCTTTATTATCAACAAAAAATACCATCATCAAATGAAATCCAACTTCATAAAAATTTTGAACATAATTTGAGATCTTTTTATACTCTAATAATTGATAAACAATCATCTTATTCAACATATATTTTTAAAACATTTCATTGAATGATCTTTTTTATCTATTTTGAATTCAAAATTTTATTTTTAATGACCCTCAATTGTCCTTCTAACATCCAGTTATGACATCAAGACTGATTTTCCTCAACTAGATATAGTTTAATGATGATATTACATTTGATCAAACATGTGAATTTAAATCTTGATGAAAATAATTATCACAACCCCACCTCTCCAAAAATACCCATCATTGGATGACAATGAATAATATGCTATAGTGACCCCCCAAGTGAAGCCTCTTATAGGCCCTAGGTTAGAAACTAGCACCAAGGGTATACAAATATTACAATATGGAAGGCATTACCCTTTTTGATGAATCCTGATCAGGATATATGATGGGTCATCCAAAAAACTACTCCAATACATATATAAAAGAAATACTAAAATCATACCATATGAATTAATAAAATAGGATTGTTATAAGTAAAAATGGCTTCAATTTAAATACTACAAGTAAAGCTAAGCAAGGACACCACAACTGTCAACATTAGAGCTAGTAAGATCTAGCACGTTCCACATCTTAGAAACTAGAAACCAATTTTATAATTGTAGGGTGAGTATATAGATATATTCATTATGAAAACCAAAGTCTCACATGAACATGTGAAAGGAAATTTTCTAATGGCCCTGTTTGAAAACAAATGTGCCAAACAACACCTAATAAGGTATAGTAGCTATCCCATACTCACTAAGGCTTTCTCACCAAGTAACTCAAGTCAATTAAATAAATATTTTAAAGAAATCTACGATGTGGGTACAACACACCTCTTCCAACTAGTTTAACCACTATTTCTTAATGCAAAACGTCCCGGTGCTCCCACCTCTTCCGAAAAAACCATGTCACAAACTCCCCACACACATCTATACCCCACAAAAACACCTCATCCCATCACCCAATCCATGAGACACATCAAATACCACATGAAGACACATGGGAAAAATTCCACATAGCATCCCTCTGGCAGAAACCTGGGACACATACCACATCAAATCCCGCCTATAGAAACCTATGTCACAAAAAAACCACATCCCTTAGACACCTAGGAAAGCACAAGACATCTCATCTCAAAGACACCTGGGAAAACACAAATCACTCACACACACCTTTTCATCACAAACCACAACCTTAATAAAGAATCATGGGATATCATCACATGGAGGAGTGTTTAGGGATGATTGGTTGGTCAGTCATCCATCCTACCACATGGATGTTTGGGAAAGACACCCTTACCTATGACTATGGGGGTGTTAGAGACTTTGTGATCTACTAGGGTGGGGTGATTGTATAAATTACATGTGAAAAGTATATTTATATTCATATATGATACCAAAAACACAAGCCCATCCTCTGTATTCTGAACTAGAAACAAGCTCACAACACTACCATCATTGTTGCTACCTCTAAATACACAACACCACACATAAAGCCACAATCGCCTTTAAATTTTCCACCAAAATAAATATTTCATTAACATTATTTGTACACAATTAATTTATTCATTCCATTAACAAAACCTATCCAAGCTAGTTCCAAATTTTATTAAGTAATTATTTATTCATTTATTCCTTTATAATATTGGAAACTACCAATAACAACACAGAACAAGAATCAAAACAACACATCACTGCACTACTCGACCACATACACCCTACACAAGAATTATCATCCATTACAAAATCAATCAATATCATAACCTATGATTATATTACATGGTCATGTTGATGTATCATCTACAATTTCATCCACCACACTACCCAAACCCACCCACTTCACACACCAATTCTTCAAAAAAGTACCACAACACAAACTAGTTCAGATCCACACAACATAACACAACCACTTCATATTCCATATTTCCTTTAAATAAAACATCAGTATCCCACACATCAAATCTCCCAACATACAAAAGAATAACATAATTCCAGATTTAACTAGGAATCCCATATTTAATTCTAGTTGTTAATTCATGGGTTTACATAGTAACTAGGTAATCCGGGGGCATCTGTTTATTATACAAGTGTACATGATTTAAATATTTCTAAATAAAAGTGTTAAATAAGAGTAATCCAATATGAAACATTTTTATTTCATATCCAAAGACCACCAATGACCATGATTTTCATCTAGGAATTTATCCCATATAGTTCACAACATCACTATAACATCAAGGATATAAAAATATGTGCATCAGATCCCTATAAACCATTCAATTCATTTACCCAGTTCATATCATAGATTTGTTTTCCAAAAATATGATCTATTGGATAACAATGTAGATATCTACCACATGATTCACAATCAAGGAAAAATTAAGGAAGACCTTATGTTGAAGAAGCTTTTAAATTTTTATGTGCTCTATAGGGTGATGAAGAATTCCCACAGGCGACAGTCACACCAATAGATCGGTGGATCAACCTATTCTACACTATAATATTATGAAAATGTGGCCCAAAATCCTACTCAAGGTAATCTATACCTAGACAGTGAATCTTGGGGAATGGACAAGAGGAAAGAAAGGAAAAATTTAAGAAAACTCACCATGGATCGATAAAAAAGCGCCCAAAAAACCACTAGGATTGATAGATAAAGGTGGGAGGAGTATGGCTTGAAAAAATCCTTGGGGAAAATAGGATATATCTAGAATTACAGGATAGGAAAGCCATATCTGAATGAATAACGGTTCTGCTGAAATGAAATATTAAAACTGCACAAGATCAGGGTATTATAGGATGTGTAATACCCTTTCACGATGTGTAATACCTGGGGTTCAATTTCCACCATAAAACACGTCACCTCTTGAGTTTAGTTTATTTTTAAAACCTTGAAAAATTAAATCCCATGAGGTCTCTAATATAATACATGAGTTTCACATTGTGTAATAAAGTTACACTGTGTGAAATCCTACCTTTCAAGCCATTAGTAACCAAACCTCTCCCAACACTTTCTTAGCCTCCTCTGAACACTTCCAAACACCAATAATCACAATTTAACGGACTCGGAGGACACATACCATCACATTAGAAACCTCTAAAATTATTCTCCACCTCTACAATCAAAATCCAAGCCTAGAAGAAAGAGGGGTCTAAACAACAACCCTACAAGATACCTCTCATTGCTCTTGAAATTCTCAAAATGATACTAATAACCAAACACATTAATATTAAATGGTAATCCACTCAGTGTTGTTTCAATGTTGAAGTGAACCCCCCACCCCCAACACACACACTAAAAAACACCTCCTTCGATAACTACCTCACTATGAGAACAAGGATAAACACACAAGTACAACAACCACAGAGTCCAACCATACAAATCAAGGAATTCCATCCTCCATGTCAAGATATTATCCTCTCTGGGAAAATATAAATCCCATGAATGGGATTAATCGCATATCATTTAATGAAACTTAAATATGAATCTTATATTCCCATTTTCACAAGTTTAGACATTGTCACACATTACACCAAACACAACTCAACCCAAGGGGAAAAAACTAATTTCATAAACCAAGGTTCAAAATATCATTTCAAAACAAAATAGAAAAATAAAAAACATAAAATAACTCTAGGGACTAGGAAGAAATATATGTCACTCACTGCCAAGTACTCTCTCCTAGGCCACCATGCTTCTGCAACACATGAAACAAAGGAATGGTCCATCCACATAGAACCTTATTCAGGAGATCATGGATCTATATCAGCCAATCCACGCATGTCATGTCATCCTTGATATCCAACTCTCCCCAGTAAGGGAAATAAGAGTCATCTGGAGGATATCAAAAAAGTTGAGAGACTTGGAATACATCGTGGATCCCCTCCTTCTATAGTGGAAATGAAAACTGATATTCCACCTCACAAACACATCCCAATGAATAAAAGTCTCCAAATAACTTGGGATAAAGTTTACACCCTCTACCAAACCCGCACTACCCACATCGAGGAGAAAACATTAAGAACACGGGGTCCCCAGCCTAGAACTCCATGGGCATCCTTCAACGATCGATATATGACTTATTTTGGTCCTACTCTGCCTTCATCCTCTCATAAATTAGATGAACCTTATTTTTCATGCTCTACGGAACCTCAGGACCAAGAAAAGTTGTATCTCAAACTATATCCAAGATAAGGGTGAACGAAACAGTATTCCATTCAAAGCATCAAGAGGATTCATTCCAACGGAATAGTGAAAATTGTAATTGTTTGAAAACTCTACCAAGGGTAAGTGTCGCACCCTAGATCCGCCAAAGTCTGAGACGCGAGATCAAAAAATATCGTCAGGCATCTTGATAGTCCATTCTACCATCCCATCTGTCTGAGGGTGGAAGGTAGTCATAAGTCATAACTTGGTGACAAAAGAATAATGCAATCCCCTCTAGAATCACGAGGTAAAACATACATCCTGATCTAGGATAATGTTTTTTAAAACTCCCTAAAACCACACCACTTCATCCACATACCACTTAGCCAAAGCATCCACTATGCCTAAATCCTAGAATGCTAAGAATTTAGATGATTTTGTCTTTCAACCCACCTCTACCTAGATATCATCATAACCTCCCTGATCTCTATGTAACCCTTTGGTGAAATCTATTAATATGTAATCCCACTTCTACTTAGTGACATCTAGGTGTAGTAAAAAATCACCAAGAATATAGTGATCATCCTTAAACTACGGACAAAATAAGAACCTTTCCATAATCTCTACCATGACCCATTTCATCCCGAGCCACCAAAATTGCATCTTAAATCCATATTACATCTTAGAAACTTTTAGGTCTGACACTAAAGGTGAGCTATGAAACTTATGAAGGACCCCATCATGCAATGATACCAGAACAAACAACTTTCCATGGAACAACATCTTTTTCCAACCATCCTCTGACCATCAATCTAAAGCATCGCCATCGGAAACACAATCACGCAACACTTCTTCCTCAGAATCTCCCTATTGATACTCCTACAACAACTTCATCAGAGAAGGCTTCACTACCATCTGATTAAAACATAATCTACCACCATCCACTCTTCTATCTAAGTGAACGGATAACATCTCCACCATCACCCTCCAACCATCAATAGATTCACAAATAACCTCTATCTGTGACTTTATAAAAATATTATCCCCCACAAAATTCCACATTCCTATGGTCTAAGAGATATCGAAATCATAGTCCAAAATAAACACCATCTAACTTAACTATCGCAAGTTCCGATCTCATTGGGAAAAGATATAAACCAATCTATTATTATACATAAAGACCACTAAGCACTCCATAATGAATTAATACATCCATAACCTCAGTGTAAATATGACCGCTTCTAGCTCCAGATCATGGGTGGAATAGTTATGCACATGGGGATGTAACTAATGATTCCCATATATGATTAATACTCATTGCTTCATCAAGATTAATTCCATGAATAGACGGGAAGCATATAAAATCACCACAAACATCAAAACTTCCGTCGAAAACTGGACCACTAGAGCACTAACCACCTTCCCCTTAAAATAGCTAAACACTATCTATGACTACTCACTCCACAAAAAAGTTGGTTTTTAAAGGATGCAAATATAAATGGGTCCACAACTCGAGAAAAATTGGTAAAAAACCTCTAATAATATCCTATGAGACCACGAAAACCATGAAAATATGCCACATACTTTGGTGCCTCCCATGATGTAACACCCCGACCCCAGTTACCCAGAGTCGGTGCATTACTTCGTAACATTAGCATGATCACAAAAGATCGAGTCTCGAAAGACCGATTAGATTAGTAGCCTTGGAAACACTAGATACATTCATAAATGTTACATTACATAATAAAGTGAAAAACTACAATAACAACGTCTCCATAGTCCACACTCATATCCTCTTCTAACTATCCATGCAGGCCATTCCTAAAATAATTCTTCACATCCTAGAAAATATTAAAACATTGAAAGGGGTGAGCTCAGATGCTCAGTAAGGATGACAATATTGCGGAAGCTTTAGTAAATAAACATTAACATTTAAGGCAATGTATAACTAAAACAAAAGCCTTTTTAAACTTTAACTTCAGTATAATATGGCAAAAATAAAATTAAATAATTCCATTTACTTACTCACATGGATATTCTACTGGTCAAATAATCACATGCAATATCAATAACCACTTTCATAATGTTGGAATGCATAATTCCAGACTATCATAACCACATAGCCAAGGCCTCGTGCAAATACTACAAATAAGATTTTGTAAAGGACTCATGCTAAGACACAAGTTTGTCTCATGAGACCTGCCGTTGAATTGAGGAGCTGTAGTGGGCTCCACCTGTCACTTATTAAGTCCAATGGATTCCTCATATGAGTAGGTTTAAACATATCATAAATCATAACATAATCGTATCACATAAAACATGAATAAAGGAAACATAACATTTCCACATTTCAATCACAAGATATCAATACAACACATTGATATAATAAAAACACTTTCAAAACCATTTTCAATACCAAAATAAAATAAAGTTAAAACTTTGTATTTATTTTTCATTAAAAAAACATTATGCCTTGTAGAGAAATCCGAAACTCAAATAATGGTCACGGTGGCAGAGAAGTCATTTTCGCTGCATATGTATGGCAAGAAAAACATTCCCTTTTTGTCGTTTAGTAAAACACTTCGTATAAAAAATATTCCTTTTGAATAAACGTAAAAGTCAAAGGGGTTTATACACCATATAAAAGAAAGTTGTGTATAAAACAAAATATGCCTCAATGACAGGATATTGAGACGAAGACCCTTACAAAGATCATTTTTTTAAATAAAGTTGATCTATTATGTGTATTAACTATATGTACACATAAATAAAGTACAAATACAAGATAGTACATAATAATATCATGACATAATTTCAAAGTAGGAGATTAACCCAAGAATACAAATTGGGTTAAGAAGTTCCCTTACCTTGCGTCCTATCTTGATTCGACCGTTCTTTAGCATCCTGAATAATAAACTAGAGTTAATTTATAATTTATTAAGAACATTTTTCAAGTTTTTTATTCCTTTTATATCACTTATTACCATGTTATGAACATTATGTAATTATTTAAGTTATTAACGATCGTTTTGTCGATCTTTGGTACTTGAGTCAAAAATAAACTTCTTATAATTAGAAGTTATTCATGTGGTGATATATCCATTATATCCAGAATATTATTCATGATATGGATATCATATATCTCATATATATCTAGTATATACACGCATTTATAATATTCCATAACGTTTAGAGGTAAGAAATGAAATGCACCGTTCATGGAGACTGTAAGTCGTACGTACGCATGAACGCTAATTTCATTTCTATTTCGTATTTAATGAAATCATAATGATATAAAGGTATATTATAATTCCAGTATAATATCATATATAATATCATTTAATCCATCCTTTATACATCCCACATATGGGATTAATGATTCAAATCACCTTGAGGGGGCGGTAGTCCGCACTTCCTAAAATGAAATTATCGCGTTTACCCATAATGGAAAGAATAAAGGTATGTCATAAATGAAAAATAAAAAACCCTAAGTAAAAAAATAAACATATTATATATCATTTATAAATATAGTGACATCTTAATGGCCACCTTTGAAGGTGTTATATGAGTGTTGAACAATCATCGTTTCCTGAGGCAGAAATCACCATCCACAGAAACAGTATGTTCTTTAACCATTAGATGTAGGTGTGTGTAATTGTAGCTAGAATACTTCTTATAAAAACACCCTATTATATTGAGGATACTGGTGTTGTTACAAAAGAAATGAATAAATAGATTTTAGGGGTTGGATAAGCAAAATAAAACAAAATAACATAAGAGAAGACATTACCTTAAAATCGGGTAACTCTTTTGATTTGAGACAAAGGATTTCTTGGGAAGAATTATGCCAAAAGTGAGGCTTCTAAGAGTAAGGTAGGGAAGTTGGGAGAGTATTTGGGCAGTGGTTGGGCGACCCAAAAGTCTTTGAATGTGTGAGTAAGGTGGTAGTGGTGGGGGCCTTTTATAAGTGGAGAGGAGGGGCACTCTTGGAAAGTAATGAAATGTTACTTTATTATAAAATGATTTTCGGATTATAAAGGTCCCAAACATATATAATTTGAGGATAAGATGATAAGAGTTATAAATATTCTCATCCAATAGTCTTTGGACAAGTGTAATGCTTAGATTTTACATTATCCTTCCATTTTATTAAAATCGTTAATTAATGAGGTAATCGCTGCATCATCAGGGTGTCATAAATAATTTAATCTATTTAATGTCTAAAAATTATAAAAAAATATCATGATGTATTCAATATTTTTAGTTTTCTAATGAATATTTATAGTAAAAAATATGACTTGTATAACCCCATTTAAAAATTCTTTTAGTAAAACAACTTATGTTTGTGACATTTTTATTTTAACTTTAAATAAAAAGTTATTTATGTCATTTTCCTACCAATGTGGCTCCATGGGATCCCCAAGTTGACCCATGGATTTTATTGGTCGGCCATGACACATACAATAGGGTTAGGACAAGTGTAAAGGTATTTTCATATTTTTATAATATCATTTTTACCTTAAATTTCACTAATTACCTTTAATCGCTATTAATTAAACTTAAAAGGTACTATTCAACAAAAAATTATTTTAATCTCATTGAACCACATTTTACTTCCTAATGACAACCATGTATGTCGTATTTTTGAAAATAAAATCACAGAAGTGGTAATATTTCATTTAAACGAAAAAACAGTTATTTAACTACCACTTAGTGGTTTCACTATTCATCAAAAATTGATGTTTTTCAGAACAATGCCAAAATTTCACCCTAAGCAATTATTGATATTCCGAATTCAAAAATGATGTCTATTTTAAAAAATTCCAAACATATAAGTTGCATTAATTAATTTTATAATTAATTCCTGCTGTCACAACATATAGCGTGTTTTTAAGAAACAATATATATCAAAAGATTGACAATTGTTTATGTCCAATTTCAATGTTAAATTAATTCAATGACCACCATTGGATAAAATGGTAAAAATATATTCTAATTGTACTTAAAAACCACTAAATATTATAATTTATCATTATAAATAATTTTTATTAAAAAAGTTGTTTTAAGTATTTTTCACTATTCATAAAAAATTGGATGTTCTCAGAAAGTTACAAAAAATTAAACTTAGGATAATTTAGATATTAAGAATACAAAAATGAAGTCCATTTTGAAATATAAAATTTTTATAATTTTAAAAAGTGGGTATTACTATTCATAACGGCTACTTTGATTAGTCACAGTGTGTTAGAACTCGAACTTGCGTACAATGCAAGCTATTGCATTATTGAAAGAGAAGAGTATCGTGGAAGCTCGGGGTGTTAAATTCTCCCCTCCTTCAATAAATTGCATCCTCGCAATTTGAAATTTATTTTTTGAAAATAAAATTTTGAAAATAGAAAATACCTTTGTGGAAAACCCACATCGGAAATAGGGTTAATAAAAATATAACTTTAAAAGATAGAAAGATAAGTACAAAGGTCACCCGAGATTGCCCTTACTAGGATTCTATGAAAATATGGATATGGAAGAAAAACAAACCGTCAAGGTTTGATGGAGAGTTGTAGAAAACAGGATTAGGAGAAAGTTAACCATAAGAAAATCACAAATTTGTGATTGGTTAAATGGTCATTAAATCCCCTGTTGGAAAAGTTAACCAGCAACGTTTTTGTTTTAAGTTAGCTTTTATAATGTTGAGGAATTTATTTAGGAGATTTACTAAGAACGTAAGGGAATATACATACTTGTCATGTAGACTTTCATTCTTTAATAAATTTTTACCACAAACCCATCTTTCACTCTAAAAGGTAATAGAACTCAAAAATATTCTATTAATCCTAATTGTATAATGTTCCAAATATTAACACATACCATTTAGATTAGAAAAACAATTTTTTAATAACCAGGGACTTCATGTAGGTTAGTGGTAGGTAATAAAGGCCTGTCGCACTGTGGTTGTGGGTTCGATTCCTGCAGCTTTGTCCGACGCGACGGGTTATGCCCCACCCTGCAGGTTGTCCTTTTCCTAAAACTATAGTATTATAATATTCCAAAAATAATCTTCAGAAATGTTTTAACCTTAAACAATACTATCCAAAGATCAACTTAATCCATTCCAACCTTTATAGTTATCCAAAATACCTCTGTCCAGACATTATCTAAAATGTCTCTAAATTTCAAAATCAATTGTGACATCAGATTCCCAAAACAAGGTAAAGTTTCTCTTATTGTCACATACTAAAAATATGATTACCTTCATCATATTAAATCCTTAATGAAAACAATAAGTACTTCAGTACAATCCTTATATATATATCACATTATCCTTATAACAGAATAAAATCCTTGAGTCCAAAAGCACCAATACATTAATTATTCCACTTCAACTGTAGTAACAACATAATATTGTCCTTGATCCCTTGGCCTTTTCTGAGGTAAGTTTCCCTGACACATAGGAAATTCATTTTCATAATGCACCATTTCCCTGCAATTGTAGCATTCAACATTGATAGCCTCTTTCTTTCCCTTGCAATCACGAGCCTAGTGACCTTTTTCTCCACATTTATAACAAACTCCCATTCCTTTTAGGCAGGTACCGGGGTGATTCTTCCCAAAATTATCACATAATGGAAAATCGTTCTTTCCCTTTTTCCCTTTATCTGTTTTTTGTTCCACCGTTCTCTTCTTATCTTGCTTTACTTTGTTGTCATAACACTTAGAGAATTCCTTTTCTATCTTGATAGCACACGAGACAATATCCTCGTATGTTGAGAAATATTGTGATACTAAAGCTCGACGGAGAAATGGTTTTAACCCATAAAAGAAATGTTCAATCAAACTTCTTGGGATACGTATATAATCTATTGCTTGTCTCACTATCCTTGTAAAGTTAGCCTCATACTTTGCAACATTATCATCCTCCTTTTGTCTCAGACTCCGAAATTTCCTTTCCATATCTGCTCGATGGTCATGCGGAAAGTATTTTTCTAAGAAAATTTCCTTAAACTTCCTCCATTCCATTCTTGATACTTCTTCATCTTCCTTTGTGTTTTGAATCAGCGACCACCATTGATCGGCATCTCCAGTGAGGCGGTAGACTGCCATGGCAACCTTCTCACTTTTGCTACTCCCCAAGGTGTGGAATATTTTCTCTAAGGAGTTTATCCATTGCTCAACTACTAATGGATTTGTACCCCGATTTAATGTTGTCGGTTGTTGCCTCATGAAGCGGTCTAACATTGATCCTCCACATTGCGGATCAGGGTGCTCCATACGAGTAATGTTATTATTCATAACTTGAGTGAGTTGTCCCAGTATGGTAATAAGTTTATTAGCACCAGTTGTATCTCCAGATCCACAATAATTATCTTGTGTAGGGGGGAAATCCATACACAGAGTGCGTGCATTGATACGGTTTCCATTCCTTCCACTAGGCGCCATTTTTAAACAATGGAATAAACTAGATTAGTTTATGAATCAAAATACATAATTCCATACTTGTAAAACACTTAACACTAATTGAACTATTTATGGATATAATCCATAATCATAAAAAAGTTTTCTTTAAGGAAGTATATACTCATAACCCTTCATAGTGGTTTGTAAAGAAAATGAGAATTATCCTAATCATATTTCCCGGGAGTGTCATAACCAAGAGTGCAGCAAGGCCCGTTGCTGTGCACCAGTTCCCGTTCGAGTCTAGCTCAAAGTGGTGTTTTCAGGTTTTACCCCTAGGTAC
The DNA here is from genome assembly GCA_963277665.1 of Viscum album. Taxonomy (NCBI): domain Eukaryota; kingdom Viridiplantae; phylum Streptophyta; class Magnoliopsida; order Santalales; family Viscaceae; genus Viscum; species Viscum album. Next base: position 71,337,901 of record OY728128.1, read on the forward strand.
ATCTGTGCCAGAGCCACCTCTACCTGCTCGTATCCAGACAGGGATGTATTTCTCGGAAAACTCACAAAATCTCTATAATACAAAAATTCTAGGAAGTTCATCTTTACTAATTCTCAAACTCTATCTTTGGGATATGTGCTCAAATCAGAGTTTATCTAAATCTAGCATACAAGGTTAGTACTAAACTGCCTTTGATAACAACTGTAACGCCCCGACCCCAGTTACCCAGAGTCGGTGCATTACTTTGTAACATTGTAATGATCACAAAAGATCATTTCTCGAATGACCGATTAGTTTAGTAGCCTTGGAAACACTAGATACATTCATAAATGTTACATTACATCATAAAGTGAAAAACTACAATAACAAAGTCTCCATAGTCCACACTCATATCCTCTTCTGAATATCCCTGCAGGTCATTTATAAAATAATTCTTCAAATCCTGGAAAATATTAAATCATTGAAAGTGGTGAGCTCAGTTGCTTAGTAAGGATAAAAATATTGTGGAAGCATTCGTAAATAAACATTAACATTTAAGGCAATGTATAACTAAAACAAAAGCCTTTTTAAACTTTAACTTCAGCATAATATGGCAAAAATAAAATTAAATAATTCCATTTACTTACTCACATGGATATTCTACTGGTCAAATAATCACATGCAATATCAATAACCACTTTCATAATGACGGAATGCATAATTCCAGACTATCATAACCACGTAGCCAAGGCCTCGTGCCAAGACTACAAATAAGATTTTGTCAAGGCCTCATGCCAAGACACTAGTTTTTTTCATGAGACCTGTTGATGCATCGAGGAGCTGTAGCGGGCTCCACCCGTCACTTATTATGTCCAATGCATTCCTCATATGAATAGGTTTAAAGATATCATAAACCATAACATAATCGTATCACATAAAACATGCATAAAGGAAACATAACATTTCCACATTTCAATCACAAGATATCAATATAACACTTTGATATAATAAAAACACTTCCAAAACCATTTTCAATACCAAAATAAAAGAAAGTTAAAACTTTGTATTTATTTTTCATTAAAAAAAGTTATGGCTTGTAGAGGAAGCTGAAACTCAAATAATGGTCACGGCGGTGGAGAAGTCATTGTCACCGCATATGTACGGCAAGAAAAACATTACCTATTTTTCGTTTAGTAAAACACTTCATATAAAAAATATTCCTTTTGAATAAATGTAAATGTCAAAGGGGTTTATACACCGTATAAAAGAAAGTTGTGTATAAAACAAAATATGCCTCAATGAAAGGATATTGAGACGAAGACCCTTACAAAGATCAATTTTTTTAAATAAAGTAGATCTATTATGTGTATTCACTATATGTACACATAAATAAAGTTCAAATACAAGATAGGACATAATAATATCATGACATAATTTGAAAGTAGGAGATTAACCCAAAGAATAGAAATTGGGTTAAGAAGTTCCCTTACCTTGCGTCCTGTCTTGACTTGACCATTCTTTTACCTCCTGAATAATAAACTAGAGTTAATTTATAATTTATTAAGATCCTTTTTCAAGTTTTTTATTCCTTTTATATCACTTATTACCATGTTATTAACATTATGTAATTATTTAAGTTAATACCGGTCGTTTTGTCGATCTTTGGTACTTGAGTCAAAAATAAACTTCTTATAATTACAAGTTGTTCATGTGGTGATATATCCATTATATCCAGAATTATATTCATGATATAGATATCATATATCTCATATATATACAGTATATATAGGAATTTATAATATTCCAAAATGTTTAGAGGTAAGAAATGAAATGCACCGTTCATGGAGACGGTAAGTCGTACGTACGTATGAACGCTACTTTCATTTATATTTCATATTTAATGAAATCATAATGATATAAAGGTATATTATAATTCCAGTATAATATCATTTATAATATCATTTACTCCATCCTTTATACATCCCACATATGCAATTAACGATTCAAATCACTTTGAGAGGGCGGTAGTCCGCACTTCCTAAAATGAAATTATCGCGTTTACCCATAATGGAAACAAAAAAGGTATGCCATAAATCAAAAATAAATAACCTTAAGTAAAACATAAACATATTATATATCATTTATAAATAGAGTGACATCTTAATGGCCACCTTTTAAGGTGTTATATGAGTGTTGAACAATCATCGTTTCGTGAGATAGAAATTCGCAATCCAGAGAAACAGTATGTTATTTAAGAATTAGATTTAGGTGTGTGTATGTGTAGCTACAATAAATCTTATAACAACATCCTAGTATATTGAGGATACTGGTGTTGTTACAAAAGAAATGAATAAAAAGAGTTTAGGGGGTTGGATAAGAAAAATAAAACAAAATAACATAAGAGATGACATTACCTTAAAATCGGGTAACTCTTTTGATTTGAGTCAAAGGCTTCCTTGGGAAAAATTCTGCCCAAAGTGAGGATTCTAGGAGTAAGGGAGGGAAGTTGGGAGAGTATTTGGGAAGATTTTTGCTGAGCCAAAAGGCTTTGAAAGTGTGAGTAAGGTGGTATTTTTGGGGGCCTTTTATAAGTGGAGAGGAGGGGCACTGTTGGAAAGTAATGAAATGTTACATTATTATACAATGATTTTCGGATTCTAAAGTTCCCGCACTTATATATTTCTATGATAAGGTGATATGGGTTCGAAATATTCTCATCCAATAGTCTTTGGACAAGTGTAATGCTTAGATTTGACATTACCCTTCAATTTTATTAAAATCGTTAATTAATGAGGTAATCGCTGCATCATCAGGGTGTCATAAATAATTTAACCTATTTAATGTCTAAAAATTATAAAAAAATTATCAGGATGTAGTAAATCTTTTTATCTTTCTATTTAATATTTATAGTCAAAAATATTACTTCTATAACCCCATTTAAAAATTGTTTTAGTAAAACAACATATGTTTGTGACATTTTTATTTTAACTTTAAATAAAAAGTTATTTATGTCATTTTCCTACCAAAGTGGCTCCATGGGGTCCCCAAGTTTACTCATGGATTGTCTTGGTCGTCCATGACACATCCAATAGGGGTAGGACAAGTGTAAAGGTATTTTCATATTTTTATAATATCAGGTTTACCTTAAATTTCACTGATTACCTTTAATGGCGATTAATTAAACTTAAAAGTTACTATTCAAAAAAAATTATTTTAATCCCATTGAACCACATTTTACATCCTAATGACAACCATGTATGTCGGATTTTTGAAAATCAAATCACAGAAGTGGTAATATTTCATTTAAACGAAAAAATAGTTATTTAACTACCACTTAGTGGTTTCACTATTCATCAAAAATTGAAGTTTTTCAGAACAATGCCAAAATTTCACCCTAAGCTATAAATGATATTCCGAATTCAAAAATGATGTCTACTTTAAAAAATTCCAAACATATAAGTTTAATTAATTAATTTTATAATTAATTCCCAATGTCACAACAAATAGCGTGTTTTTATGAAACAATATATATCAAAAGATTGACAATTGTTTATGTCCAATTTCAATGTTAAATTAATTCTAATGACCACCATTGGATAAAATGGTAAAAATATATTCTAATTATAATTTAAAACCACTAAATATTATAATTTATCACTATAAATAATTTTGATTAAAAAAGTTGTTTTAAGTATTTTTCACTATTCATAAAAAATTGGAAGTTCTTAGAAAGTTACAAAAAATTAAACTTAGGATAATTTCGATATTAAGAATACAAAAATGATGTCCATTTTGAAATATTTAATTTTTATAATTTTAAAAAGTGGGTATTACTATTCATAACGGCTACTTTGATTAGTCACGGTGTGTTAAAACTCGAACTTGCGTACAATGCAAGCTATTGCATTATTGAAAGAGAAGCGTATCGTGGAAGCTCGGGGTGTTACACATGAAACAACTAATTGGACTTCTGATGGGTCCACTGCCAAACCCTTATATGACACCACATTCCTGAGGAAATGAACCTCTCATGTATAGAACATACACATGGAAAACTTTACACAGATTTTCTAGCATCTAAGAACATTCAAGATAGTTCTATGATTATCATCATGTTCCTCCTATGATTTTGAGTATATCAATATGTCATTAACGAACAATAAGACTAACATGTCTAGGAACTCATGAATATTGGATTTCATAATCCCCATGAACACGAATGGTTCATTCATAACATTGAAAAATTGAACTAAAAAATTGATGCTCCCATACCTGCACCTGAAAGTAATATTCAGGATATCTCTCTCCTTCACCCTCAACTGGTGGTATCCATACCGTAGATCGATATTATAAGACCAACTTTCCCATCGCAGTTGGTCGAAATGATAACCTATCCTTGGGAGAGGGTAAAAATTATTTATCATTATCGGATTCAATATCTGTTGGTCTATGTACAACATTAGACCACCTTACGCTTCATTTATAAACAAAAATAAAGCACCCCACATTGACACACTAGGCTAGATAAATACCTTCTTCACCATACCATCTATCTGATCCCTCAACACTCACAACTCAGAAGGTTCTATCGGATAAGTATCCATCAAAATCAGAAAATAATCTATATGTAGGTCAATCCCAGCCTCAATTGCACTTTTAGGGGGAAGTGCCACAACATACATAGAAAAAACATCCAGAAACTCCCCAACAACTATGGAACCTATACCATCCCAATGTCTACTGATTCCACTAACATCTCACACAAGGAAATAAGAGGCTATATATATTGATTGCCCAACTGAAAGCTCTACTCACCAATTTAAAATAGATTCCAACCATCCATATCAAAAAACAAGACTCTCCTCCATAATAATTAGATAATGTAATGAGCATAATTCAACCAGTCGATGAAGATAATGACATTGTATGGCTGCATATATAGTAGGAAAAGTTCCACATTGGAATGATTTGGTTCCATTATCAGTCTACATCCCCAAATCACATCAAACAAGCTATTCTAACCACTAATTATCATACTCATCATCTGATTCAAGGGAAGCCTCTCTATGTCAACCCATTAGAGAATGGGCAAGAGTGGGTGAAAAAACGGAGTTCAAAGCTCATGAATCATAAAAATCACAAGAAAGTGTTCCAAATAATATAATCATACCTAACGATCTGTGGTCCTGTCAGAGATGATACCTTTGCTAAATCCAACAAATTGTGATTGTCTTCTCTTATCCTCTAATTATGACTAGCTCCATTACCACATCATGGTCGAGGCCCCTGAGGGGAATCCTGAGGTCAGACCCTACCTACTCCATCTCCCCTTGTTGGTGTATTAACCTGCTATCTCTTCTATTGAAACAGCCTAACATGAAACCACTTTTGAGGCTAGAATATTATAGTTCAAGCTCCACCATTCTGATCTTGAATTTTCACTAGACACTAATTATAAAGTTTCCTATATAATACATAGAAGAAACACCTTGTCTCCAAGCCCCTCGAAAATGCAAGAGGACCAGATGGTAAAAATGAAGTTGTTGGGGTTGACTCACTACTAGTCGAAACCTCAAAGGTACTGGTGCCTGAGACCTTCCAATGGTAACCCTACCTTTTGAGGAACCATGATGGATCCCCTCTCATGGTAAAAATCCTCATGAGAGTATCATCTTGATCACCTAGGCCTTCTTGTGGACCTCCAGATATGATGGCAACAAAAAGAGAGTAATACAATACCGAATTGAAGAATGAAGTGACTCTTCCTAACATCTCTCACTTGAATCCTCATCTTGAAATATATCTAGGGAAGAATGGAGGAGATACTTAAACATGAATCCCAATTCACATACCAATATACTCCCCCACTATAGGGAGAGTAACTATTGCGTTTTCATAGCCTTCATGGTCAATGAATGGAATTATACATGGAAGTACATTTTGAAATCAACCAATTGAACACCATCCTACTTCATGTATGCCTTGTACAATATCCACTACTGAGGCATAGCTCCAAGAATTTGTCTAACTGCTAAAGGAACCTGATTCTCAATTGGGTCTCAGATAAAGCTGAAGGTGATATCAATATCCTTGAGCTAGATCTCTATCTCCATGTCCAAAAAACTCCCATATTACATTCTGAAATCCTACCACTTTAATTAACATTACATTATTTACCACTGGTCATCCTCCTCCATTGGATCAACCCTCTACTAATCAACTAGATCAACTTATTGAGCCTCAACCACCAATTCCACACAAAGATTATGAATGGGCCATAACATTAAGGTAAAAAATGAATTACTTAGCTTGAAGAGTATTGAATTTTACATCATATTAATTTTTAATCTTTTAACTCATTTTTTTATTCAATTAAACCTCCCAAAAACAACCAAAACCATAAAATAACACTAGTCCTTATGAAGCATGTACCTCTCATAGGTCTCTACACAATAAGCAGTGCAAGCTCTCTTGATTGTTCAGTAGGCTCAGAGTCCTAAAATTGGATCACATGGGGCCCTAAAATCCCATGTTCTAGCCGGTATTCCCATGCCTATGTCATTTACCAATTTCGCATGACACATTTGGCATTCCGAAACATTAAATCCTGACTATGGATAACACCAAACATCATCTTATCTATCAAAAATCGCCTCTGAAACCATTTTTTCTTAACCCCCTCCCTCTAAAGATTCCACTTCTAGGCTTGCAATGATGAAATGTAGATAATGACCCCCTAAGTCCAGCCTCGAATAGTCACCTACTGGGATCCTAGCAGCAATGTTATACAAATCCCACAATATTGGAAGAATTACCCTTTTAATGAAATAAGATTAGGATATATGATTGATCATCCACCAAAAAAACTCCATTTCATATATACAGTAAAATTGAAAAAAATATCATATGAATGCATAAAATACAACTGTTACAAGTACCAAATTATCCAACATATATACCAAAAGTAAAGTTGTGCAGTGACACAACAACTATCATTATCCGAGATAGTAGGGTCCAGTATGGTCCGCATAGTCCTCATGGAAACCTAAAAGTCGTTTTATATATGTAGGGTGGGTATACAGATATAAATAGTTGGAAAGATAATGTATTTTGTGAACACATGAAAGGGAATATACTAATGCCTCTAGGAGAAGACAAAATAACCCAACAACATGTAAGAAGGTATATTGTCCATCCCATCCTCACTATGGAACACTCTCCATGTCACACAAGTCATGTAAGGTAATATAGTATGCACAATGATGATTTTTGTAACCTTCACAACTTCCCACCAGTTTAGTTACTCATTCCTAATAGAAAACATCATCTCACTCTCACCTCTCTAGAAAAAACCACATCACAACCTGCCCATAGACACCTAGGCCCCACAAGCACACCTCACCGCATCACCTGGGCCACAAGAGACATCATATCCCACTAATAGACACCTTGGACACATAACACATCAGATCATTCCCATAGATACCTGGTCCACAAACGACATCAAATCTCTTCCATATACACCTGGGAAAAAAACAACACCACATCCCACACACACATAGGAAAGAACAATTCATCTCATAATAAAGACACCTATGAATGAACCACTTTTCCTCACACAACTAGGCCTCACAAGTCACCACCTACATCAAAAATCTTGGGCTATCACTTCCTAGAAGATGGGTAGAGAAGAGCAGGTGGTCATCCATCCATCATCTAATAAGGATGTTTGGTAAATACACCCTCCCCTATGACAATGGGGGTGTTTGTAAAATAATAATCAACTATGGTGGGATGTTTATAGAAATTAGAAGGGAAAAAAATAAATAATATATATATATGATCAAAAATGCTCAATATCAAAAAATGGGTTCTCCACTAGAAACCAACTCACAAAACATCCAAATTTTCTGCTACCTCTAAAGGCACAACACCACACATCTAGCCACAACCACACTTAAATTTCCAACCAACATAAATAATCCATTTCCATGCTTTGTTCATAACTCAATTATTTATTATGTTGACCAAAATAACCCAATAAAGTTCAAAAAATTATTATCCAATTATTTATTCATTTATTCCATTACTATCCGGGAAACTACCAAGCACATCAAGCAACAAGAAACATGAAAACACATCAATGCACAACCCGATTTCTGCCCCACTGCACAACACTTATCATACATTCCACTATCAATCAATATCTCAACCTGAGATTCCATTACATGGTTTGGCTTATGTGTCGTCTACATGTTCCTCCACCACACCTCAAAAACCAACACATATCACACACTCATGCTTAAAAAACATACCATGACCCAAACCAAGGTGTATCCACACATCACAACATAGACACTTCACCTTCCATATATCCCACACACATAACAACACTTTACCACACAACACATCACCCAACATAAAAAATCATAACACATTCAAGATTTAAATTGGAATACCCAATTTAATTCCACTATTTTATTCAGGGGTTTTCAATGAAATTGGTAAATTTTGGGGAATCCATTTATTATCCAAGTGTACATGATTTAAAAATTTCCATATACAAGTTTTCACAGGAATAAACCAACTTTCATCTTTTTAAGTTCACCATCAATTACAACAAATGAACAAAATTTTCATAGGGGCATTTATCCCATATAGTTTACATCATCTAAATATCATCAAATCCAGAAAACAAGAACATCAGACCCCTTTACCCATTTAAATTTATTTACCTCGTTCTTATCATTGATTATTAATGAAAAACATTTATATATGGAAGACTAAGTAGATCCCTCCCACATGATGCATAATATATGATAAATGAAGGAATAACCCACCTTGAAGAATATTTTCAACTCATCCATGCATCAAAGGGAAAAGTAGAATGCTCTCAAGCGACAACTACACCGCTAGAAACATAGATCAACCAATTATACAGAAGAATATTATAAAAATACTACCTAAAAATAAAAAATAAAGACAACCCCTACCATGAAATCTAATCTTGATGAAATAACATGAGGAAATAGATTCTAACGAGGGAAAAACTCAAAAAGGATTGATCACAGATCACCAACAAAAAACCCATAGGATTGATAGATCAAGGATGTAAGAGTATGGCTCGAAAGACTCCTTAGGGTGCCAAGGGTTCTTCTAGAATGAGATGAAATTAAAACCACCACTGAATGAATAATGGTTCTTCCAAAAAGAATTATTATAATTGTACATGATATGGGTATTACACGATGTGTAACACCCTTTCATGTTATGTAATAGGTGGGGCCCAGTTTCTGCTGAAAAATCATCACCACTCGATTTTATTTTATTTTCCAAACCTCGAAATTTTACACACCATGAATGCTCTGAGACAGGGTGTGAAGCAGTGATTCATAATTTGTAATAAAGTTTCACAATGTGAAATCCCCATTTTTTTAGTCTTTAGCACCTGAAATTCTACAAACTCCTTCTATGACTCCTCCGAACACTTATGACCACCAAAACCCACAATGTAACGGACACGGAGGATATGTACTATGACACTCATAAACAATTAATATTGGTTTTCAATGACCAATCTTCACCATTATAGAATGAACACACACATTATATACTAAAGGATTTATGTCACTTCTTCACATTCACTCATATGTTACCAATCATCGAAATCACATTATATTTTTAGTATATGAGGAGAAAAGACCTAAAAATAACCAAACTTATTAGAATATTAATATGGTCTCAACCATAATATAGAATCATTTGGATTACATGGGATTCAACCTTATTAATTTCCTAGAAAACAAATTTCTCATATTTAGATTCTGTAAAATTTCTATATGATAGATTCTTGATAGATTATAAAACCTTTAAGAGAATATTTCAATTAGGGTTCCATATTTTAGTTTAAATCATAGGGAAAAATTAAAATATTTTAAATTAATCATGGCATCAACATTCATTAATTAATTTCAAAAACATCTCTTACCATAAAGTTGAAAAAATTTCATTTTAAGAATTCATTATCATATATGATATTTCAAAAAAATAGATAAAACATATTTAAACTAATTAAATTAATGAAAATAATTTATAAAATGATAAAAATTAGTACATCAGAATTATTAAATAATATTAATATTAAAAAAATTTAACTACAACTTTTTTAATAAGAAAATATCAAAAAAATATTTCTTAAAATACTAATAATTTAATTAAAAACTCATATTTATTTAAAAAAATCCATATAAAATAAAATTATTAATTTTTTAAAAAATAGATAATTTTTCTTTTAGAATTATAAATAAATTGATGAATTTCAGACATAAAATTATACACCTAAAATTTAAATTTTCATGAAAATAATCAATGAAATACATTTAAATTTCTATATGACCAAGAATAAAATATTAACTATTAAATTCACTGAAAAAGAAAAAAATATCATTAAAATATTTTAACAATGATGTGGAAAACAAGATTAATTTTTATTACACTACATGAATTTTTCTAATGTTATTTAATGTCCAAAAAATTTACTATAAAGTTGGTATAAATTAGATTGAAATAGCTTTTATGAATTTAATGTTTTTTTATTAAAATAATTAATGTGTTAATGAGTAAAATGATAAAATAATGAGAATGAAAAAATCAATGGGTAATGTAAGAGAACAATGTTTAATGAATTGTTTTTGAAAATAAAATGAACAATTAGAATACATTGGTTATAATTGGATTTTTATTGGATTTATAATTACAATAATAAAGGGAATATGGTGTATATTTGTTGAGTATAGGTTGTCATATTTTATTGGATGTTTAGAGTGGGACATTATTTTTCTTAAGAAACTTATGAAATGGTTCTAGATATATTGTGTTTTAAAACAAAACTTATAGGTTGAACTTATATTATTTCTTTATATGAATTTTTTATTATTCTTTTCAAACCATCATCTATGTTTTATATCCTTACTGAATCCCATATAATGTTCTTAGATCATAGTAAAACCCCAAAATATATGATTTTGATAATACATATGTATTAATCATCCTACACTAAAACTTTCCCGTCTTGATTTATTCCAAATATATAGATCGAAAAGGTGGTTGTGGTTCATGGATTGTTTGATAATATTTCGAAATAGTGTTATTATAGTAATGTAATATTTTGGGGTAAATACAGATATAAAATAGTAATTGATAAGTTTAAATTGTGATGTGGGGTTTCTATAAACCAACATATTGGACATGATTTTATTAGTGTAGAATACACTGTTGTTCTAGGATATATTTCATCAGTATGTGGGGGTTATTTGAATAATAGTCAAGAAATAATAAGGTAGTCCTTCCATATATTTTTATTGATTACACTATTATAAACATGTGTATAGATGTGGTGTGTGAGAGAAGGTAAGGAATTTCTTGGAGTTAATTTAGAAAATAGGTGACGTATTTTTTAAATTCATCCTTACAGAGTGGTTAGTATGATTCATCATTATTTTTTTGAAAGACCATATAGATAAAATTATATAGTATTCTCGTACACACACCACTATATTTTCCATCATGATTATATTATTTATTGGTTGGGGTTGTTAATAATTATATAGAATTTATTATTATGGTTTTTGTTGTTTCTTATTTATGTTTTATAGTAGGAGTTGTTGTATTATTATTATTTTGATATTTTTTTTAATTATATGGAACCACAAATATTTTATATTGTGGATTGGTTTTTTTTTCACATTTTATGTCGATTCTCATGGTCAATTATTCTAATCATTCAAGGGGTATTATAGGCTATTATTTCAAATTATATATATTATATACCATATGTTCTATTTATATTTTAATTTCTATTCGAAAGAGGGTTTAGTGGGTAAATATTTTATTCACATTTGGAGCTTTTTTTATTATAATTGAGACATTTCATGAATTATATATCTATATATTTTTTTATTGATTTTAAATATTTGGAAATTTGAAAAAAATAAAAAATTAAATAAATTAAATGGATAAAAAAATATAATTTATATATTTATGAAATGAAATTTATTTTAAAAAAGAAATAAACATTTATAAAAATAATGACTTTCATGAAAAAACCAATATATAAAGAATTTTAATAATTTAAAACCATTCAATTAATTAAATTATATATTTTTGGTTTAGGAAAATAAATTTAAGGTCACCTTTCACAAATCTATAACATATATATTCTATCACAATATGAAATAGAAGATACAACTCGAACATATTATTATATATATTTTACCCAATACTTTTATTACTCCATAGAATTTTGAAAATGAATAAATTGTTATCAATTTTCAATTTACATTACATCCTTTTAATTAGTTGTTAAATAAATATAATATAATAACATATTATTATTTTCACACTGTATATTAATATTAATGATGTGATTGGAACATTAATTGGAAAAATTTATTATAAACAATTGTTTATTTACCATTAGAATGAAAATCAAGAAAATATTGTTTGGTATAAATATTCCTAAAGGTGTAATTTTTATGTCTCTCTAAATCAATAAAAAATAAATTTCCTTACTATGAAATTGAACCAAATCCTATGAAAGCTGAAATAAAATATTAAAAATAAAAAATGATGTTTTTAATAATAGAATTTAAAAAAATATCAATGGGATCTATAGAAATCATCATGATGTGTATACAAATGTATAATATAAAAAATTTATTCATTACATACCATCATTTTATAAACTCCAAAATGGATGAATAAATGAATTGAAACAATATTCTATAAAATATAAAACATTCTGCAATAATATCTAGGAATAAACTTATATAATTAGCTTTTGAATGTAAAATATATAATTTTTTGAAAAAAAAAATTTTATAACTGATCATCCAATCTAATTTAATAATTAGAATAAATATTAAATTAAAATTTTATAAAAAATCAATGAAAAAATGGCCTTCTATGAAATCCAGCCTTCTTCATTGTATCTGAATCTATTTTGGAATGTAATAATATTAAATAAATAAATATAACAACCACCTGATGTTTCCATAACCAAATATGCATACCAAATTAGTGTATTCCCCCCCCCCTAAATATTCATTTTCCCTTTCACAACCCTATATAATAAAAAGAATAAAAAAAATAATATCCCCCATAATAACCCAACATTAGTAGAACTAGGAATCACTAATTGTAGTGTATTATTGGAATTTTAGATTCTATTTATTTTGATAGTGATGATTTGTAATAAATCATATATAAATAAATGTTTTCATTTATATATATAATATGTTAGGTATCATAACATGTATTAATTAATATACAATCCATGAAATGAATTTTTGACTATTTTTTGGGATGAAAAATGAATTCTCCCCACAACAAATTGCTATGACAACTCTAGTAAAAAATCCCATAGAAACTGTGATTCCATAGTCCCATGCTCAAGATTCTAATTACGAAAATATAAACATTATACACTATATTCTACAGTCAATATAAAAATACATGAAATAACTATCATATAAATGGAAAATCAAACATTATTATTGCATATAAATCATCCATAAAATCTTTTTTTGGTGTAAGGGATTAAATAATTAGGGAAACTCAAAAACTAATAATTCTAATCTATTTATGAAAAAATTGATTTGTGTTTTCATTTTTTAAGAAACTAAATAATTTATATTATGTATTAAAATTCAATAATAAATTAATCCACATGTACAATCCTTCCAAACATGTCACAACAACTACTATTATTAATAACCTAGATAATTGAAATTGTATAAAGGTGAGCTCAAATTATCAGTAAGGGAATTATATAACTGATGATGTCAAAATAGAAGAATGGAATACATAATAGGGCCAAAATAAATATTCTAAATTTTTTACTCATGTAATAATGAAATATTTCTATTCCATGGGATTATATGAATATAAGGATAATAATACATATTAATCTAATAATGATGGAGTTAATCATTTTGGGCATGAAAAAATTCTTTCAATTCCTTTTATTAAGAAAATATACATATAAGGGGAGAGATATATAAGGAAATCCAATATGATTTTTCTTATTTAAAATATAAATTCATCAATGGGATAAATATTGTTGGTTTAATATATTCATTTATTGTGATGTTTCATAAAATTCCCTACAGAATCTATTGCTAAATAAAAAACATGTATAACTATATAATGAAAAATATGAAATGTGAATACATAATAAAATATCATTACTAATCTATTATCATAATGAATTTCAATACATACTAGGTTAATAATATTTTTAACAAGATCCTAAACCATTAGGGAAACAATATTTATAATCAAATAATATAGTCTGCATTCTAATCATTATCCATATATGAAGGACGACATATGAAAAAATATATTCCAAAATTTAATAAAAAGAATAAAATTATCATTACCAATTCATTGGTAGAATTCCTATGATTACAATAGATAATAACTCTTTTGAAAAAAAATATATTATAAGGGTGATGACATAAAAATCACCAATGGAAAATAACTTTTTAAACTATATAACAAATTAATGTTTTAAGAATATAATTGTTTGATAACACAATTTTGATAAACGAAATGATAAATATATATGTATTAGAGGATAAATCATGAAAAATATACCCATTTTAGGAAAATACCTTTTAAAATAGTGTTGTCAATTGAATTGAAAATAGAAAATAACTATTGGAAAAAAAAATTTATCATTCAAATAAATTGTAAATATAAATTTCACATTAAAAGGTAACATTTTAAATATAAGGGATAGTTATTTCGATAAAATTTAATTTTAAAAATAATATATATTAATTTATCTTTTGGTATAGATTTTGGTTTTGTTGGAGAAAATTGAATATGAATTAAAAGGTAATTGGACTGAAAAGAAAAACCCATTTTATTATTTTTAAAATACATTTTATTATAACTCACATCCTAATTTGAGTATAAAAACAATAATTTTCATAAAAGAAACTTATTTCGACCACAGTGTAATTGAAAATATCATATAATAAAATATTAGTTTGTAATAACAAAATCATGGATGGTAGGATTTTATGTTGAAACAATATTAATAAAGGAATAGAAAGTTGACTAATCATTATCCCTTACAAAAAAAACAAACTCCTTGATGTAACAATTGTTTAAATATCAAATTCTATTTGGTAGTAATATGGATAATTATTAAAAAATAAAAATAACAAAATGGTATAATTTGACTTATAAATATAAAATAATTATAATAGAAAATGATCATAAATCTCTGAATCAAACATTAGTTTCCAAAAACCCTTACATAAATGGTAAAAATAGAGTAAAACTCCATTTGATGAAAAGGACATTATTTTGGAATATTTTTAATTAGAAATTAAAAAATTAATTATGATACATCCATGGGATGTGAATCAATAATTTAATGTAAAACATTTTTAATAATATAAAATGTATTCAGGAATTAATGTTTGTGACATTAAACCCTTATGGCTTGAGTAATATTTCTTTAAAGGAATCCTTAAAAGATAGGGATGGTAATTGAACATAAAATAACATTATTGAAATATCATTATGTATATAGTATTAATAATGGCCCTTTTATACCAACTATAAATAAATCTTGGGGGATAATACCAAAATCACTCAAAGAGTGTGATTTAAGGTGAAAACTCTAACCTCAGTATTGATTCCTTCTATAATCGCACCAAAAATCCTAACTAATTAAATGAACATAATTAAATACATAATGAAAAACATAATTACTAATTATAAGCACATATACTCATCATTTATATTATATTATATATATATATGTTAGTTTTTACGTATTTACATCAATATGTCTATATATTATTTTTATATTTGAACTAGTTTAATAAAAGTAGTAATTGTACAAATTATTTTTCAAAATTAGTTCTTTATTAGACTATACAAGGTAAAATAATTGATTCTTAATTAAATTTTATGAATTAATAGTTTCAGTTTAATTAATTATTTTTGATGATCCATGAGAATGAAATTAGTGACGGGAATGTGGGAGCAATTCTTAATGAACAATGGGTCATATATTATTTAGTGAGGGAAATGTTGAAATAAGATTAGCATAAATCATATAAATAATTATTTGGAAAAAAAATTCACTCTAAACTATTATATATGTTCTCATATAAACACGTGATATAAATTCTATGTAATGTCAAAGTGGATGGTTTGACCGACCCAAACATGAACCAACAATGATTAATGTATGATTATGTGGTGGGTAAGTTGAAATAAAATCATACCATAATCATAAAAATATTACATAGTTATAATTAATATGATATTTTATAATATTAATAAATAATAATGTGTATATAATTTATGTAAAGAAAATAATTATAAAGGAGATATCATTTTCTTCATAGTATACCTATTCTTAATGACATAGTTAATTATTATTGTTTATTTCTAGTATCATTAATATATTTTTCAATTTACCATATAAGGTCGATAATTATATTGTCAAATATTATTTATCAATAAAAAAAATTTCATTCCCCTATTTTTATTGTAGAGGGGAATTAAAAATGGACTCTAAGTGTTCCATTGTGGTAGTAGTCCACACACATGTGTGGTTGATGATTTAATTTTTTAATTAATGGGATTTATTTTTAACAAGTTTTATTGATTAAAATTCATAAAAATGATATAAATATAAATATTATTCCTTAAATTTACATTTTATAATAACATTGTAATGTGGAAAAGGAAAAAACACATTGAATCATAGAGGTGGTAGTACACACAATGCATAAATGACCATATGAATTTTTATAATAAAAAATTGAATGGTGATTAATGATTTTCCACACATAAAAATAAAATTAAGGATATAATAAATACATATATAATTAGAGAGGTATTTTAAATTTATAATTTGAAAAGAAAACTATAAAATGAAGAATTTATGTAAAAATGATTACAAGAATAGAGAAAATTGAGATTTCCCTGGAATATCCCCATGAAATGGAGGGAATATGCTAATATCATTCTAATATAACATAAATAGTGTGAAATAATATTATAGAATAATATAAATGGGTATTGTTTCACAATTAAACTAAAATAATTTATATTTCCTTAATGGTGTGGTGATAGATCCCTTGTATAAGTGTTGGGAATAGAAATTTTGGTAATATATATTATTCATTAAAAGGGAGTACATGTTATAAATGTAATGTGGATCCCAATAAAAGAAATAACAAAGTGGGAAAATATAGATCATAAAAAACTCCTCCAATTATTAAACAAACTAGGTTAAACTGACTCATCCCTCGAGATACCGTTAAATAATGCCGAAATCATGTTCTTAAACACCACTAGTTGGTTGCAAGATTTTTGGTACCAACAAGAAATATCATGTGGAAGATTTAACAATAAAAGATAACACGACATGTCCCATGTAAAATAAGTAAAATTATACCACTATATTAAAATCCTTAATAATAATTTAACTATCATGTGACATTATATACATATCCAAATATCTATTATTAGAAACAAAACAAATGAAAACCAATACCATTTATCCCTGTGAACATCCCTCACCGCCATCCAGAAAAACCATAAAGGCAGTATTATCCCTCTTAAACATCCATTCAATATTTAACCCATCACATAGCATGTATCCAACAAAACCATTCCTACCAATGTGTAAAAATAAAACAAATTTGTGGGCAATAAATCCAAGTTAACACCCCAAAAGAACCATTACAGTTTCTAACACCATGGACCATTTTGTTATATCTTTAAATATAAATTTTTAAAATTCCATTACAAAGTGGAAATCAATTTATAAAATATCATTTGGTATTCCTAAAAAAATAATTCTCACATAAATGAATATGAGTATGTGTACATGTATGATAACATTAAATGAAATTAAAAAAACCCATTGGCATACCATAAGATAAAAATGAAAGAAAAAAACATGATATAAATTATCATGTAAAAACCCAAACACAAGTGGCCTCCATCATATGTCAATATGTTATCAAACAAACTAAGAAACAAAAATATAGGCATATATGATTCAAATTTATATCGTTTCATTTCAAATTTTATTTATATCAAAACAATAACCGATATAGGTTTCACGCTCACTAAGGGTTCGTATCTTGAAAAACCTATGCACTAAAGTTTCATATTATTCATTTTTTCCACAAAACATTTGAAAAAAATTCTCATAATATAAGAAAAAAATTCAATTTTTATGTATCACTTCTCCCATTCATCAAAATAAATTTTATATTCAAAATATCCATTTATTCATTTCCTTGAAAAAATAGTATACATAAATATGTTTTTGAAAATCCTATTTAAAACATGAACCTCTAAAAATAAACCACATTGATGTAAAATAAAACAAAATCACAAATAAAAATAATGGTATTCACATTATTATCATTGAATTTATGATTTATATCATTTTTATATAAATTTTGTTCTATAGAATGTAGGGAAAAAATACCATTTTGAGATCAGATATTAGAATTTAAGATATCTAGTCCTCAGAATACTAGATATATTCCGAATGAAAATCTCTAGAAATGCCCTTATATATGGATCCCACATCCGAATTATGTCCCATCGAGAAAAGGATAGAATGAATCAAGTGTGGTTACATGAATAGAAGATAAAGATTGATTAAAAATATAACATTTAATAATTAGATCCACTATAAATGAAGTGATACCCCCAAGGAAGATAAGGGAGAAGCCCTCAATTCACTAGGTGAAGTTGTTTTATCCTCCATGATATATTTATATGATTACATATAAAGCATATCATATTATAAATAATATTTTCAATATTTATAGATCTTTGGATTGAATATCATGGTTAGTTTTCATGGTTTAACAAAACACATGCCAAGATGTGTATGGATTATTCCTTATATAATGGTTTACATCACATACTGAGAAGTGCTTCATTATTTTATATAACCATTAAAAATCCTTGGGAAAGAATACTATAGAATCATGATGCATTTCTCCATGGTCTATACAAACCTTTTATTTAAACCATTAAATGTCTTGTTACCTCTATAAACATGTTTCTTAAACCCCTATCACCTAGAATCCACTATAATGAACCAAAGGTAAAAATAAAATTCCATTAATTCATAATAATGACCATAAAGGGGTGACAATGTTCCCCAATATAAAATTTAATTGTCAGAAATTTCACAAGATTATGAATTTATAAAAATAGAATGAAACTATTTCCCCATCTATGATTCACGTAACCATGTCTCATTGGAATCTCATCGCCCCTGATATAGTAAATGGTAATGGTGAATTATTTTATTGTGTAGTACCATATCATGGTGACCATTAATATAAATAAGTTATTAAAAATATGTGGTTTAAATATTATGAACAAAATCTAACAATTCAATCTCATGGAAAGTGTCCTGAGGATTCCTCCTTATATAGGAAACATGAAACACATCCTTAATCAATGTCAATATAGATATAAATTCAAAATTATAATCCACTATTCCATGAATTTAATTCATCATGAAAAGAGGTAATGAAACTATTGTCAAAATATTCAATGCTTTCACAAATTCATTTTCTAAATTAATCAATATTTATCGAGAGAGACTAAATCACTCACATAAACCTCTAACAAAAATTTATAGTTATTCCCATCTCATATTTTGTGGAATAAAACTGCATCCAACAATTACCTTGATTATAATACCATATGCATATTCTAAAAAATATGATTTGGTCATACCAATGGATTTTAAAAATTTTCTTCCACACATCAAGAAGATTTACAAGGATAGATATATGAATCTTCATAGTGCATATCTGTAGTCATATATAATGGTATATATAAACCCCAAAGGATAATGAAAATAAGAACACACTATTTAAACATATAATACAAAATATTATATATTTTTTAGTCTATCCATCCATATAATGTAGAATGACATGATTTCTACAACTAAAACCCCAATCACTTTAATAATTACTTTTGAAAGCAATAATTTTTGAATGGGTATCAACTAGAAATGGAAAAATAAATCAAACAATTGGTATCTATATATTATTAAACATAAACTAAATTATTTTTTACCATAAAAATCTCCATTATAATATATATATAATTCTACTTCATGAATCATTCTATGGTTACCTGGATCATATCTACTTCCCACTATGATTCTATTGTTGTCCAATTACAATATCCTGAAATCATTTATCCTACATCAGTAATGGAGTTGATATATATACACCTAACCTGTAGGTATATAGTGTTCAGATTGATTTATAAATATTCATATAATTTTTTTATAATATTTTCATTTTACAAGATTTGTCTGTGTCATTAACAATTATGTATCAGACATAACATACATCTATAACCCTTGAGTTTTTAAACTAACTTGGCCAATGTTTAAAATCCATAATACCCTGACTTAGACCAAAAATATGACCAAATAATTACAATAATAAAATGAAAAATATTACACAACAAAAAGATGATCATTAGTTCTATACAGCACAAAAAGATACATTGAAATGTTGTTAACCAACAATCTCTCCAAACTAAGCTGAATCCAATAGAATAAATAATTTTCCATTATCAAAATTTATCCCCACAAGAATTATAGTGTATCAAAAAAATCCTGACCATGCATATAAAATTGTTTACCAAGGATGCCTCATTTTCTGATTCCTTATAGACTACGATTGTAATTCCATGCTCAAGGGGTTTTTTTCACACCACCTTCCTAAAGATGTTACCAAATATCAAAATCAATGATATGAAATAAAAAAATTATTATTTCTATCATAGGATCTTATTCTTCTAGGTTAAAATACGATTCTAGATTATATTATATTAATATATAATTAATAAACCTCTAAAGAGGAAGTATAACCTTGTTCGGTGAGAGAATAAAACTATGAGAAAATGAAGACATTTGTGAAAATGATTCTTTATATAACGTTTTAATTGAAAAAATACATATGAAATCATCAAATTTAGAAAAATATATACATATACAAACTTCATCCTATTGGATTCAAAATTAAATTGGGATGGACCAATATGAAATAGTAAGAAGAAAAATTGAAGCTAGGGATATCATCACTTTTAATCATTTGAAGGAGTTCAATGTTTTTAAAAATGTGGATGAAAAATATTATATACATAATTTAGGTATCCTCACCATTTATATTCAATATTAAATTTTCCAACCTAAGAAACTACATCAATATTAGAGTTTATCAAAATAAAAATTAAGGTTGAAAATAAAAACCATATGGATCTTCCAATATTCCTATCTATATCCATGGGAAAACAATATGATCTCACTAGATGTAATAATTATATAAGTTACATAAAAATTCCTATGAAAATGAACCAATCCTATGAAACACTAAATGAACATAAAGTCAATCCACACTAGTGGTAATGAGTAAGGAATAATACAGGTCACCAGATCCATGACATGTCACATAACCCGAAGACAACTCAAAAAAAGACATACATCAACATTTAATGACATGAAACTAGTAATTGGAAATTAAAAACTATATATGGAAGTTAGGTATTATAAATCCTTACCTAGTGGTCCATACAATCCATATGGTAAGAAAATATAGTCAATGTGTCTCTTATTAAAACTGTTCATGAAATTAAATACTTTTACCCTTGAAAATTTAAAATTTTCTCTGTGTCTAGATATCCAAGCATAATCCTAGGTAATAATATTTTCCAAAAATATATATTGAGGAAAATATCTGCGATGACACCTAAAAATACCATCCCATAACAACATCCACTATGTAAATTTTGAGTAAGAACTCAATGTGATCAGATAAATAATTATAGGATACAATAAACATTCCACTCTTCCTATAGTACATAGGAAAACTTATAAAACTTGTCCATAAAGGCCCTATTACAATGTATAGTCAATATGGTTCCCTTATAAAGAAAAAAATAACATTTCCTTATGAAAATCCCTCACTAGAACACAATGAGAGAAAGATTAACACACTCTACATGTCACGAACCAACCTTGGTCAATCCTAAACCAGTTCCTGAAGCTGATCCATGGAATGGCCCGAAGGGAGTTCCAAATCCCCATGGGTTAGAGACTAGTGAATCATATCAATAGAGTAAAATAGGGAATGATTTAACCAAATTAATAATAAATAATAAAATAGAGGAAAAAACCAAATAGCTCGAGATATAAATTAAAATGAGTTGAACATCTTTTATACATAATCTGAAAATGTAAAACAACATCCCAAAACAACCAATCGGACAAGAAGACATTAGTATCTCCATGGGACCTCGCTGGTCACTCTCCAGAAAAGTGATCATTTGAGGAAGAATGTCAACAAAAACAAGATAAAACCTACATAATGTATAAATATAGAAAATAACTATAGGTGTGAGTATTAAACCTCAATAGGCTATCCCGATAATATATTCCCAATCTTCTTCTGTTAAAATAAAATAAGCATAATTTTCAAGTTTGAAAAGCAATAAATATAGTATTTTTATCTAGAAATTTTACTTAAAAACAATGTACAACTCGTTTACCTTAATCATTTCCAAAACCAAATTCATTTCATTAGTGTGCCTTTATCATTTTCAAGGGGAAAGTAATGTTTATAATTTCATCTTGCACAAAGAGGGAAAAACGATACTTGATTTTTTTTCAAAATCCATAATAATAGAAACCCATAAATATCCAAGAAAAAGATTAAAATAAAAAGGAACTATTGTGATCACACAATATGGGAAATGAAAATACATATATGAGTATCACATTCATCACTACAAGCAACTAAAGGCCAATAGACATGGGTGAACCTGGGAGATAATGAATAATCCAGAACACACCAATACGTAAGACCCCATCTATGATAGAATTCCACACATGATGAAATCAAAATTATCAATATGCTCCTCCATGCTTTCTCAGGACATGAATAGGGAAAATCCCATAGTAATAAACTTAATATATCCACCTACTATGGGCCACTGGATAGTTCCGTGACCTAGAAGTGAAACAATCATTCTTTGAAAATTCTCTCAATATGTAATATTCCCAATTTTCATGTATTTAATGTGGGTGAGACAACTAATTCCTTCCAATAATCCAATCAAACCATACACACACACATATATATATATATATATATATAATTCACAACATGAATCACCCCATGTCACTCTATGGACTGATCTAATGCCACATAATGAATGGGTAACAAAGAGTCCAACCTAAGACACTATAATAATGTATCACAAATATTCCACAGTGAGTAAATCCCATACATAATATATACAAACTAGGCATGAGAACATCATAATGAGGTTTTCAATAACAATAAATTTCACCATTTTATCAATGTTTTCAAATGAGTATTTAAGCGTTTCATAAAACCAAAATTTATTAGTATATCAAATTTCACTTTTCATGTAGAGGTATGAACACAAAATTTGAAGCATATAAAAATTTGAATAAACCCCTTATGAAATTCTCGTTACCTATTAATAAAACAACCATTTTTATTAAAATTCAAAATGGGCCTTCCATTGGAAACACATACCAAAACACCTTAAAAAACAATGCCCATTAGTTTATAAAATAAAAACCTATTTTCATAGCTTCAAAGGACCCAAAAATATCATTTCACATTCTACCTATGTAGTTAAAAAATACAAACCAATCATTTCATATCCCATGTTAAACCATAAAACCAACTGGGAAATTTATCCAACACATGGCATGCAATATCCAACCAAACAATTCCTATTTACCGCACAGAAAGTATAAACATATATTTGCATGCCATTAATTAATTTCAAATGCTAAACCATTCTATATATATTCTAAACCACATGAAAAATCATACTGAACATTTCATTAAATACTTGGTGTTCACTTTTTTACCAAAACAATAAAAAATTGCACAAACAAGCCATAAAACACTACTTTTCACCACAAACAATTAATACAAGTATCATATATTAAAATTAAAAATAAAAAAAATGATGAAACAACCATGAAATAAATGGTTTTGAAAATATAAAGGCATGTTCTTTGGAAACCTACCTCAAATCCATGGCGGGATGGAAACACACGCCCGAGAACACCCACCACGAGTTTGAATAACCTAAATCAATGAAGACCATCACTAAAAGAAAAAATCCCCAAAAAACAACTCGGAAACACTGAAACCTAGGTTGAGCATGACCAGGGGAGAAGATTGTACCAATAAAGAATAGAAGAAGGAGTAAGAGGGAGGGGAGAATAAAATGAAACTAACCTTGGAAACTATTCATCCCTTAATCTTCCCTTAGATTTATACCATGAGAGGAGGGGAAAGGAATGTGAATAAATATAGGGTCTCCTTATGTCTAGATGAAATAGGGGAAAGATATTTGGGTGGATTTTGGTCTAAAAATCTTGAGGTGGAAACGTTGGAAAAATTAAAATTTTAAATCCAGGGCAGACTCACACAGTTAGGCACCACTGTTTATTAAACTATGTTCCAAACAATTTAGAAGACACTGAAGAAACTGCACGGTAACTCCTACACAGTTTCACACCCATGCACTAACTATGAGGTAGGTTTTAAACCAACTGCATGATCGCCTAGGTTTTTCCTCATGGTTTATCAAACTGTATGACTGCCATTCGCATGGACTTTTAAAGCCAAAATTCAATGTTTTCTAAAAAAACTCCCATATGAACCTAGGACGAACCATGAGGGTAATACTATACAAATAAAACACTTAATAACCAAAGAACTATCACACCATAAACCTGAGAAAAATATCGGTATCCTAAACAAACCGGATCACCAATGAAACTTGAAAATCCAAGTGGGACAATTCTCCCCACCCTCAATGTTTTCCGCCCCTAAAAATCAAAAAACATTCCATCAGTTTGATCAATTCCTAAGGGTCCCATATCGATATGATCCGACCTCTTAAACCGTGAACATTTCACTAATCAAAAATGAAACATAAGCCTATTGCCTCAAAAAAATTACAACTCTCCACCACTTCCTAGGAATCAATGGTTGGACCATGCGACTACATCCACAACCAAGCCGAGAACAATTTTTTTGGGCCTTCTCCCTATGAAACCCATGACCACCCAAATCCAAAGAGCACTCACAAAGTACAATTATTTCATGTAAGTCTGTAATAGACTCCCAACCATTGGAAAGCAATAAAAACTGAAAAATATTTAATATATGCATCTCCATGAGACCCGTGGAGGGTCTCCCCACCATTAAGGAATAAGACACAATAACTAAACAAGAATTCACTGTGATCCAATTATAGGAAATCCCATACATTTCAAACAAAGTTCCCTTATAATGGCCTATCATCCCAAATGAAGAATAACACAACAAGAACTTTTAAATTTCCCATTCCTGAATAAAGGGGTTAAATCTTAGCCAAAACACCATGCACAGACTAGAAATACCCACCACATGGGGAGAGGAGGGAATGGGCCCAATGATCGGACCATTGATTCCACAACCAAACACCGACCACCACTCTCTAAAACATGATAGGAAATTAAATGTGTTGAGAAACCACAAAAAAAACTAGAACATACCCTCCATAATGATGGAGGCATGAACCTAGACAAACTCATTAACCCTCTAGAATTTCTAACTATAAACAAGCTTCATTCCAAGACTAATGCCTGGAGCACTGATGGATCAAGCATCTTCTGCAACATAGTTAATGTTGAGTCAATAAGGTTTTCCTTCTGACTTTTCCATTCCTTCATACTTGAGGGAGATTTTTGAGTCAATAAGGTTTCCCTATGAATTTACCATTCCTTCCTATTTTGAAAATCACAAACACCTTATCTCATGGAAAATCTCATTTTACCCTGTGTTTTACATCTAAATGGAAAATTTTCATTCCCCATGGAAATTTATCCTTACCATGTTTTTCATTATTCATTATCTTGTCTATGTTTAAAATTCGATTTCATGTCTAAAACCTCATAATAAAATAATACTTAGATAAAGAGCATTCTTTTTTCAAAATCCGTGTTTTGACTCTGAGTTCTCTGAATTCAGACTCCAAACTCTTCTGAGTTCTGACTCCGAATTCTCTATATTCAGACTCCAAACTCTTCTAAGTTCTTACTTAGAATTATCTAAATTCATACTATGAACTCTTCTGAGTTCAGACTCCAAGTTATCTGAATTCAGACTCTGATCTCTTCTGATTTTTGACTCTGAGATCTCTGAATTCAGACTCTGAACTCTTCTGAGTTCTTACTCTGAATTCTCATGAATTCTGACTCTGAACCTTGTAAGTTATGACTCTGAATTATCATGAACTCTGACTCTGAACTTTTCATGTTCAGGTTCCAAATTCTTCTGAATCAAGACATCTAATTCCCTTGAAATTCAGACTCCATAATTCTATAGATTTCAAGTTCCGAATACCTTAGAAAACAGAATCTGAATATCCTAGTATTATAGACTCCAAATTTACTTTTGATTAGATTCCAAACTTTTATTTACATACATTATGAATATTGGATTTTGGTTATGTAACCATATTCTTTCTTACACTTGTATTTGATATAAAATGAGGTCATTCATATAGTTACTAACTAAACATTGGTTGTGTGACACATGTATAGGTCCCTCTCAAATTCAAGGAAAAATATTACTGTTAGAGGAGGGAGTTAACCATTAGAGCTGTGCCTATAAATAAGATCTCATTTGAAAAGTGATGAAGATGGTTCTATGACTTTTGGAAAACTATTGATCTGAAGTGATTTCTAGAGAGATATACTCTCATGATTAGTGTGTACTGAACATCATGGTCATATTTTCATTGTGTGACTCCAAATGTTGCTGATTAAATTCATGGGATTCCAGGGACAGGAAGACAGAGATGGAAACTACCTTGAAGTTGAGGGCTTCCTTGATGAGGAAGACAGAGGTGCTGACTACCTTGAAGTTGAGGTCTTGCGAGGATAGCAAGATAGACTCCGATTTTCATATTGAGGGCTTACCCAAGTGTGGGTAGGATAGAATTTCTAGAAATTATAAATCAAGGGACCTTTATACAAGGGTGTTGGATACCCTTCTCTTTGGGATAAATGATTTAATACTTGTCACTTGTTTGTTTCAAGTTTTCCACTTTATTTTGTTTGTTTATGAAATTATAACTATTTTATACTTCCTTATACTTGTGTACTCCGATTTAGTAAGATTATATACGCTTTAAGGTATAATCTTTATCTTTGTAAACTTTAATTAATGTTCATTTCCTGGAACCATCTTTTCAGAATCCTTTTCTCGGAATCATATTTCTGAAATCAAGCAAGTGTGTAGAACCAGAGGTTTTGTGAATTACCATGATTAACCTTGTTAAAAATAACCTTATTTAAAAGTTCTAAAAGAACTTTAAAAAGTATACAATCCACCCCTCTTGTATTTTGAGCATCTTTAGATACTACAAATAGTATCTAAATTATTTTGATCCTACATTTGGTATTATAGAGTATATCATACTCCACATACCATCTCAACACTCGGAATCAGAGGTTTGGTTTAATCTGAATTAATCTAATGATTAGATTCATAATATAATTCATCCTATTCTTATTATTGGATTCATTCTTTAGACTCATGAAGTTCATATTCATTTTTTTCTTATAGATAATCTCGTTCTATATTTTTCCTTGCTGAGGAATATTTTCTTTGTTTAAACACTTTTTTATTAACATGTTTTTGTGGAAATATTTTTCTTAAAGATGGCAGGAATAAATTTCGGTTCCATAGACAACAAAATCCAACCAGACAACATATTTTTTATGTGAATGATTATGAATATTGGTGAGATATCATGAAGTCTTTTATTATTAATACTAGAGTTGCTAATTATTTTATTCTTACTGGAGGATACAAAATCCCTAACAAAGAAGTTAGTACCTTCACCAATTAAGAAAAGCATGAATATCAACTTAATTATACGGTATGTAATACCTTTCTTTGTTCTATGACTAGAAATATATATATCCAAATTTCATCTTGTGAAGTATCAAATTATATATGGAAGAAACTTGAGGTTTCAAACTTCGGAACATCAAAAGTTATTGAAACTAGAAGAGCCATGCTCAGAGCTGAATTTCATGGTTTTTTCATTCTTTATGGAGAACCCATATGTAAATTGTAACAAAGATTAAAAACTGTTGTGAATAGTTTACAATCCATGGGTGATAAAGGATTAGATTATGAAGCTCTTGTTGATAATATCATAGACATTATGCCAAATAAGTGGGAATTCAAGAGAACTGCTATTGATGAGAACCAAAAGGTTACTCAGATTTCTCTTGATGAACTTTTTTGAACTCTTCTTCAACATCAGACCAGAATGAAAAGATATGTTGATAATGTAAAGAAGGAGAATGTGAATGGAAGTGTTGATTTTACTACAACGTCAAATCATACGAAATCCACGACTCCTGAGAGAGTCACTAGATCCAAATCTAAGAACATTGTTATCCAATCTGAATCTAGTGGAAGTGAATCTTCAGAAAATGAGTTAGAAAATCTTGCCTGAAGGATTAAAAAGATTTTTGGATAGAAAAACATTCAATGCAGATATAATAATAAGGAAATGAAAGATAAGAAAGATTCAGAAGTCACTTGTTATAAATACAAGAGAGCTGGACATATAAGACCTGATTGTCCTATGCTTAAGAGAAATGAATGAAAGGAAAATCATTCTGAGATAAATATAAGGAAGTACTACAATGATAGATCTAAGAAATTATTTATAGCTAATGGAACATGGAGTGCTAGTGGTGGAGACTATTTAGATGAATCATTAGATTACGAATATTATGGATTGAAGAATCTTGGTCTAATAACCGTACTACCTATTGAAAATCATTGCTTAATGTATAAGGTACACAATGCTGAATCAATGACCAATGTTTCTTTGAATGAAAACTATAGTGATAGTAAATACTATAACTCTTTGGATGAAGAATCTTATTCTGATGAAGATATTATTTTACCTATATATGAAGAGGTTTCTAGGTCTGCCAAATTCCATGAGATTGAGAATTCAAATCTCATGAAAAAACATGATGAGGAAAATTCTAGGAATTCTATTCTTAAAAGGGAAATATCAGATATTTCAAAATATATTGATAAGAAAATTTTTTATTTTGAAAGTATTTCAAAAAATATTGAGGAAGTAAATTTTGAGAAGAATAAAATTTCTAAGGATCTAGAAAATGTAATTTTTAAGAAAAATGTTTTTGAGCCTAACTCTAGTTCAAAATAACATTTTTTAGATGACAAAAACATGGTTACCAAACTGAAATCCAAAACTTTTTCCTTGGAGAAGTGTTTGTCAAACTTTTCCACATGTAAGGAAAATTTTGATAAGATGTATTCTCAAATCTGACCTCTAAGGAATAGTTCTGGTGTTGGTTTTACTAGTTCAAAACCGATTTTTAGCAATAAATATTTTGTTCCTAGAAGTGCTATATTCTGTGCTAAGTGTCAGTGAGGTGGGAATTTGGAAAAAAAATTGTTCCTTAAACAAAACTCAGTCTTTGGGATTTCATAAAGCCTATTTTTCTATGAAAATGCGGGTGCCTAATAATTTTCTTTCTGAAATTTCTAGATCCATAAAATTTTGGGTTCTAAAAGACTAACACTTTTTTTTGGAAAATAGAGAGAGTTCCAATAGAAATACTTGGTACATTGATTGGGGATGTTCCCGACATATGACTGGTAACAGAAACTACTTTGAAAATATTATCAAGATGAAAGGAAGAAAAGTAACTTGTGAAAATAATGCTCAAGGAGAAATTATTGGTATAGGTAACATCATTCTTCTTGAAAAAACATTGATTTCTAAGGTTTTATTTTTTAAGGGTATTAAGAACAACCTCATTATCATAAGCCAACTATGTGATGAAGGCCACCTTGGTAATTTTAGGAATGACAAGTTCTTAGTACCCAATTCCAAGGAACAGTTTATTCTTTCTACCCATAGGAAAGAGAATGTATTCACACTAAACATTGAAGACCATAGGAGCCAAGATCTGCCTTTATATAGTGAAATGGAAGACCATTCTTGGTTGTGGCATAGAATATTAGGACATTTTAACCTTTAGAACCTATGAAAACTCTCAAAGAAATGATTTGTTGAGGATCTACTGGATCTTAGATTTGATTGTTCAAAAGTTTTTGATCCTTGTCAATATGGAAAGCGACATAAATCACGTTTTAAATCAATCAGTGAAGTCTCAACTACTGATGCATTACAGTTAGTGTATAGGTAATTTTTTGGTCCTACACAAACTGGAAGCATTGCAGGAAAGTATTATGTATTTGTTTTAGTTGATGATTACACAATATTTACGTGGGTCTATCTTCTAGAAAAGAAATCTGAAACTTTTTCTTATTTCAAATGATTTAGAGCCGAAGATAAAAATGAGAAAAACCTTACTTTGATAAATATTCATACTGATCATGGAGGAGAATTTCAAAATTCTGATTTTTAAACTTTTTTTAGTAGAAAAGGAATTACTCATAACTTATCAGCACCTAGAACACCTCAAAAAAATGGTGTTGGTGAAAGAAGAAATAGAATTCTTCAAGAGATAATGAGAACCATGTTGAGTGAATATTCTATAGCTAAACATTTTTGGGATGAAGCTATAAGTACTGCTTGTTATACTATGAATCGAGTTTTGACAAGACCTTTTCTTAATAAAATTCATTATGAGTTATGGAATGGTAGAAAACCTAGACATTCCTATTTCAGGGTTTTTGGTTGCAAGGTATTCATCCCTAATACTAAAGATAATCTACATAAATTCACACCAAAATCTGATGAAGGAATTTTCTTAGGCTACTCCACAATTTCTAAGGCTTATAGAGTTTTCAATAAAAACACTTGTACTATTGAAGAGACAGTACATGTGAAATTTGATGAAACTGATCCTTTTGTTTTTAAACTACCCCAATCTACATCTTCGAATGTGCTTCCTGATTCTAATTATCAATCCTTGATAGATGATCTTTCTGATATGGAAAATTTCCATGAAAATGTTTCTGAAGCATTTATCCTAGAAGATTTCCTATCCTATGTTGAAGAAAAAGTTTTACAAAAAACAAATGAGGTGTTTCTTAATAATAAACCCAGTGATAGTATCATTGGTGATGTGAATCAACCTGTGAGGACTAGAATTTCCTTATTAAATGAAGTAAAACATCTATCATTCTATTCCTAATTAGAACCAAAAAACACTGATGAAGCTTTTGGTGATGATGATTGGATTAAAGCCATGCAAGATGAACTAAATTAATTCAAAATGAATAAACTCTGGACCTTGGTTGAAAGACCTAAGGAAACTACTGTTATTGGAGAAAAATGGGTCTTCAAAAATATGTGTGATGTAAATGGAATCATAGTTAGAAATAAAGATAGATTAGTTTCTATTGGATACAATCAACAAGAGGGAATAGACTATGAAGAAACCTAGGCTCTAGTAGCTAGACATGAATCTATTCGTATCTTACACGACTTTGTAGCATTCTTCAACTTCAAACTTCTTAAAATGGATGTGAAATGTGCGTTCCTTAACGGTTATGTTCACGAGGAAGTTTTTTTTGAAAAACCTCCTGGTTTTGAAGATACAAAACTTCCTGATCATGTTTTTAGACTTACCAAAGCTTTGTATGGACTTAAGCAAGCCCCTTAAGCCTAGAATGATAGAATTATAGGATATTTGATTCAAAATAATTATTTTAAGGGAAATTAAGATCAAACCCTTTTTATAAATAAAGAAATGAAAAATGTTTTTATTGTTCGAATTTATGTAGATGACATTATATTTTGTTCAACTCAGCAATCTTTAACTGATTATTTTAAATATATAATGAAATCTGAGTTTTAAATGAGTATGATGGGAGGGTTTACATTTTTCCTTGGTTTTCAAATTTCTCAAAAACTATAAGGAATCTATATATCCCAACATAAGTATATTAATGATCTTCTTAAAAAGTATTAATATGACAACACTAAGAGTATAAGTACTCCCATTGGTACCTCAAACACCCTTGATCTTGATGAAGCTGGGAAACCAGTAGATCAAACATATTTTAGAAGTATGATAGTTTACTTTACTTGACAGCTAGTCATCCAAACATAATTTTTTCAGTATTATTATGTTAAAGATATCAATCCAATCCTATGGAATCTCATTTAAAGGCGGTGAAAAGAATATTTCACTACTTAAAGGGAACCATGGAGTTAGGCCACTTTTATACATCTGGAGAAGATTTTGTTTTGAAATGTTTTTCAGATACTGAATTTGGTGGATGTAGAATGGATATAAAAGGTGCATCTGGAACTTGTCATTTCTTATAAGATTCACTAGTTTCTTGGTCATGCATGAATCAATACTCAGTAGCACTTTCCACTACTGAAGCTGAATATGTAGCGGCTGGAAGTTGTTGTGCTCAAGTGTAGTGGATGCAACACAGACTCACAGACTATTGTATGAGTTTCACCTAAACGAAAATTTTGTGTGACAAGAGAAGTTCCATTTGTCTTAGTAAAAACCCTACACATCACTATTGTGAAAACACATAGATATCAGGCATCACTTTCTTAGGGAACACACACAAAAAGGAGATATCATTCTTCAATTTATCGGAACACAAGATCAACTTGCTGATTTTTTTCACAAAAGACTTACCCTCCAGTATATTTGAATACATTAAACAGAAGTTTGGAATGTTAACCATATGGTAATCCTCCACATTAAATTTATTAGGAAACCAATCTCTTCACAGTAATAAACTCATTTTTATAGGGGGGTACATTTGATTGTTAGTTTTCAAAAAATTCCGTAATGAATCATTAAAGACAATTAGTAAGGAAGTTTTCAAAAATTTTCATAATTAAGATTTCAAAAAAAAAATTAATGAGGTTTTTCAAAAAATTTGTAATGAAGTTTTTCAAAAATTTCATAATTATATTTTTCAAATCATTCGTAATGAAAATTTTCATAGTCTAAAATTTTCGTATTCAAAATTTATGTAATGAATATTTTCGTAATAAAAATTTTCATAATGAAAGTTTTTGTAGTTTTTTTATGGAATCCAATGTTTTTCACGATGATTATTACCTATTATGAATAATCTTCCTGGAAATCTGAAAGATATGTTTTCTTTCTTATGTTTTCGTAGTCATCATTTACTTGCTGGTATTTTCTTTTGTGTTTTACATTTTTTAGATTCTAGATTCCTTAAATCCAATTTTTTTCCTTTAAAACCCTCAAAACATCAGATCCAAAAAAAATTCCTTGTGGCTATCATTTCAACTGTAAGATCTTATCAGAAGATTTCCAAAGCGTTGGATTTTCTTTGAAAGTTCAACCATCGCTTATAATACCTATATAAAGGACCCCTGAAGGGTTGTCCCACATCGGATTTCATACCTTTTCATGTTGAAGCTCTACCCCCCTTTCAAAATCCCATTCCAAACCCCTCCAATATTGCTCAAATATGAATTTATAGTGAAGTTACTTCTCAAGAGATGTTAACTGTCAAGTGGATTTCAGAGTGGCAGATTTACAAATAGTGGTGGTGCATCGGGATTTCTTTACCAAGTATGATTCCATTATACCCAAGAACATCAGGTTGAATAGATGGGAAAGTGTTTGTATATCAAAGCCAAGAGCTCAAGATTTAGTGTATCTGGATCTTCTTATTGAGTTCTATGAATCAGTTAGTTTATTTATGGAAGAAGGCAGAGAGAAGTTTTCCTTTAAAAGTTATGGTAAGACCTATGCTCTATCATATTCAAAGGCAGCCAGTTTGGTTGGAGTTCTATTTGAAGGGGAAGTCGTGTTCTATTCCCATCAGCTTCTGGATGTTCAAGGTAGTTTTGTAAAGGTGAAATCTATAGACAGTCTTGCACTTTCAGATATCAAGACGGTAAGGATTTCTCATCTAACTTCAAATAATCGGATCCTTGAATTATGGGTTCAAGGTTTTATCATTCTAAGAAAAGGAGATAAGGACACCTTGAAGAAGAGTGACATGCTCATCCTAGATTTTCTGTTGAATCTGAGGAAGATAAACTTGATGAATCATATTCTCATAACGATAGTGAATATTAAGAATGGTAACTTGAAAGCTCAAATAATCGTGCACCCAACAAACCTCTCTAAGTTAATTGTTCGGTGCATAGAGTCTTTCCAAATCCCTTTTCATTCAAAGATGAGGAATTACAAAGTCAAGATAATATGTGATGATACTCTCAAGAGGATGAAATTTGGTTTTTCTATGGAGTCTGGAGAATTATATGACGTACCATAGGAGGAAGCTGAAGCTATTGTAAAGGAACAAGAAGTTCCTAAACCATCGAAAAAGGGAGGAAAGAAGAGGAATCTGAAGGAAGTGGAAGAAGAAGAGAAAACCCCTAAAGCTAAGGAATCTCAATCTGCACCTCCAAAGCCCAAGAAGAAGAAAGCCTATCCAGATGAGGTTGTAGCCAAGTATAGGGAAGGAAAAAAGAATCGGAAGGAAGGATAGGAACAATTTGGTTTCGATCCTACTAAGGCCAAGGATTTGAGACAGAAGACAGCAGATGAGCTTGAGAAGCAAGCCATGGAAAAGAAGCAAAATAAAAAAATGTTTGAGACTGATATTGTGCAATCCCTTCTGAGGGATACTGAAATAGAATCCAAAAAAATTCTGTTACCATAATCCTTCTTCGTAGAACCCTTACCTGAGACTCTCGGGAAGAAGTTTATGACTCCTAAAAAAGCACAAGAGAAGGATGTTGAAATAGAAGATTCCAAATAAGTAGAAGAAGAAGCTGAAAGTAGTGGGGATACATAAGATATGATTAAGCAAGTGGAAGACTTTCATAATAAGGAAATCACATCTGAGAAATTGTCAATCCATACTTAACAATCCAAATCCTCAAAGCATGATAATCCTGGATTAGATGAAAAAGATACAGATGAAGTTAACAAGTTGTCTAAGGAAGAAAATATTAATCAACATTTCATTCATTCTGAAGATGCTAAGGTAGGTGATGAGAAGGAGAAAGTAGATGAAGATAAGATTGTTCAACTTTCTGACAGTGAACATAAATCTCTGGATGAGGAAGGAATTCCGAGAACTCATAAGGGGAAACAGGTGGTTGAGGGTACACCTACTAAAGTTGTTTTAAAGAATAAGGCACCTGGTGGAACTTCTAAAAGGATTATTGTTGATCTAGAAAAAGGGCCCTAACCAAGAGAAGTCGCGGATTTGGAATAATCTTCTCTGGGAAATGATTTCGTATTCCAATCCTTGAAGAATCTTGTTTGGACCATTCCAATTTTCCCAATCATAAATTTAGGATGCCAAATGCTTCAATATACTTTTATCCAAAAATCAAGAATCAGTGTCCATGGAGATTGACAAGTGTGTCAAGATGGAGGCAGACTTCAAATCCTTCGTTATCAACTATGAATCCCACAAAAGATCTTGTAAGAAAATGGATAGCTATTCAAAGAATATAGTTGAATATTTGAGAGATCTCGATGAGTTTCAAGATGATGTTAAGGAATATTTTGATACTGAAGATGGTAAAATCAAATATCTCACGACTAGCTCTGTGTAAAATCTAACTCTTAAGAAGAATACTCATATTCAAGGGGTAAATGATTTGAATGGAAATTTGAATTCTATTACCCAGTTTTGGAAGAGGGAAAGGGATATTCAGATCAAGATCAAAGAGAATCTAGTCAAGCAAGATGAATTTATAAAGGATCTGGTAGAGGTTCTGAAGGCTCCAAAAGAAAATATAAAAGCCTTAAAGAAGCAAGCAGAGGAAGACCATAAGGAGAAAAAGAAGATGAAAACTATAGTGAATAAATTGATACCCAATGGGAAGGAAGGAAAATACATCCAATCTGATCTTTTTTTTTGTATTTTCGTTCCTTGTACAAACTATTCCAATCTTAATGAAATTTTGGTTGCTCATTTTTGTTTGCATTCTTTGTATTAATATTTAAGGTACTATTATTTCATTTCCATTCCCTCAAAAAAAAATTAAAAATCACAACGGGGGAGAAAGGAAAACATAATTCTAAGAAAATAAGAAATATCCCTAAGTAAGGGGGAGTTTATCTAAGGGGGAGTTTTCGTTATAGAGATTTCTGTAATCATGATAATGAAATCTCATTAAGGAAATATAGAATATGATCCTTAGGTTTCCAAAGACTAAGGGGGAGTTAGTCATATTCATCTTTGTCCATATGATATGGGAGATAAGTTTTATTTTCAATGTCTAAAATAATATTTTCTATGTCCTTTTATTCTTTTTCATAAGGATTTCTATGCATTCCAAAAAGGGGGAGATTGTTGAGTCAATAAGGATTTCCTAATGACTTTTCCATTCCTTCATACCTGAGTGAGATTGTTGAGTCAATAAGGCTTCCTTATGACTTTACTATTCCTTAT
Organism: Viscum album; assembly: GCA_963277665.1. Classification (NCBI taxonomy): domain Eukaryota; kingdom Viridiplantae; phylum Streptophyta; class Magnoliopsida; order Santalales; family Viscaceae; genus Viscum; species Viscum album. The sequence goes on from OY728128.1 coordinate 71,374,476, forward strand.
TATTTTGAAAATCACAAACACCTTATCTCAAGGAAAATCGCATTTTAACCAGTGTTTTACTTCTATAAGGAAAAATTTCCATCCCCAAGGAAATTTATCATTACCATGTTTTTCATTGTTCATTGTCTTTTCTAAGTGTAAAATTTGGTTTCATGTCTAAAACTTCAGAATCATATAATACATAGATAAATAGCATTCTATTTTAAGACTCTGAGTTCTAACTCTGAGTTCTCTGATTTCAGACTCTGAACTCTTCTGATTTATAACTCCTAATTCTATGAATTCAGACTCCAAACTCTTTTGAGTTCTGACTCCAAATTCTTTGAATTCAGACTCTGAACTCTTCTGAGTTTTGACTCCGAGTTCTATGAATTCTGAATCCGAACTCTTCTGAGTTCTGACTCCGAGTTCTCTAAATTGATACTCCGAACTCTTCTGAGTTCTGACTCCGAACTTTTTAAGTTCTGACTCTGAATTCCCTGTGAACTCTGACTCCTAACTTTGCATTTTCAGGTTCTGAATTCTTGTGAATCCAAACTCTGAATTCCCTTGAAATTTAGACTCTATAATTCTATTGAGTTTAAGTTCCGAATACCTTAGAAAATATAATCTGGATATCCTTGTATTATAGACTCCGAATTCATTTTTGATTAGACTCCGAACTTTTATTTTCATTCACTCTGAATATTGGATTTTGGTTATGTTATCGAATTATTTCTTACACTTGTTTTTGTAATAAAACGATGTCATGCATTCAGTTACTAACTGACCATTGGTTGAGTGACACGTGTATAGGTCCCTCTGAAATTCAAAGAAAAATATAATTGTTGGAGGAGGGAGCTAACCTTTGGAGTTGTGTCTATAAATAGGAGCTCATTTAAAAATATCTGAAGACGTTTCATTGAATTTTGGACAACTGTTGATCTGAAATGATTTCTAGAGAGAGATACTCTCATTCTTAGTGTGTATTGAACTTCTTGTTCATATTTTCTTTGTGCGACTTTGAATATTTCGGATTTCATTTGAGGGATTTTAGGGATTGGAAGACAGAGGATCCAACTACCTTGAAGTTGAGGGCTTCCTTGCTGAGGAAGAAATAGGTGCCAACTACCTTGAAGTTGAGGGCTTGTTGGGATAACAAGATGGACTCCGATCTTCATATCGAGAGCTTACCCTGGTGTGGGTAAGATAGACTTTCTTGAGAGTATAAATCAACAGACCTTTATCCAAGGTTGTTGGATACCCTTCTCTTTGGTTTATAATATTTATTACTTAGTACTTGTTTGTTTCATGTTTTCCGCTACATTTTTTTTGTTGAGTAATGTATAACTATCTTATACATCCTTATACTTGTATACTCTGATTTAGTAGGATTCTATAATATTTAAGGTAGAATAATTTTCTTTGTAAACATTCATTATGTTTCTTTTTGCAGAACCATATTTTTGAAATCATTTTTTAAGAATCATATTTCTGGAATCAAGAAAGTGTGTAGAACCAGAGGTTTTCTGAATTACCTTGTTTAACTATGTTATACATAACCTTCATTAAAAGTTCCAAAGGAATTTTGAAAAGTATAAAACTCACCCCCTCTTGAATATTGAGATTCATTAGATACTACATACAGTATCTATATTATTTTGATCCTACATTTGGTATTATAGAGTATATCATACTCCGCAAACCATCTCAACCGTTATGAACTACTAATCCCCAACCGGAACATGGATCTCCCAATTAGATAAAATGAATTATTATAATTTCTAGATTGGAAACCATATTTCCATTGGAAACATAAAATCAGAGAATACCACAAACGTCCCTTAGATTACAAAAATGATAATACCATCAAAAAAACCACTATGAGAAAAAATATCTTACACTAGAAGGAAACATAAAAAATAAACCTCAAACAACTATCCAATAACACATAACTTCTGAGAATTTTCTCGCTGATGCATTCTAGAAAATTCTCGATAGAATCGCTACAACTGGCCCAATTGTCTACAAGCATGGTAGGGCTTTGGAATTCTTGGACATGAAAGCCTCTAGTAAACCATATTTCCACACAGATAGCATATAAAAAACTTCATTCACATAAGAGGATGATTAAAGATCCCATGGCCTTTTGATTCCACAACCTAATACATAAAATTTCAACCACTTTCTCATCTACTTGTCTGAATATCCACCACCAATTCTAGGAATTTAAGGAGGGAGGACTACATAAATCACTCCCACCATCACAGCGTCAATAAGAAAATCTTTCCTCACCACATCTGCATACGAATATATATTAAGCTCTAACAACTTTGACTATAAATTAGGACGGAGACCAACCTTGAGACTCTAATCCTTAGTGGATTCTTCTACAACATTCCCAGAATAATAATAGAACATATCCACAATTCACAAAAAAAATACTCAATCACTGACCTATCGCCCTACTACAAACATCCCATCTTCATCCCCTTCCTCACCACTTCTCTATGAGAGAAATTCTGACGAATGAATGAATCCTTGAAGAAAGGCCACATAACATCTTCACAATGCTTGTTCTATGATACTATCTTAAACCTCTAACATTAAGAACATTTAAGAATTAAAGTTTCATGCTTAACCTTCAAAAACTATGGATACTCGATGAGGCTAATGTTCCTTTCAATCATTCACATCCACTCTTCTGCTTTGAGAGGTTCATCTTGTACAGAAAATATTGGTGGACCTATCTTCTGAATCTCCAGAACAAATTACCTAGGATGATAAGCCGCAATATGATCACCCATGGAAGCTCCATCTGGACAACTGCTAGAAAAGTTAAATCCAAGAACTAAATCACGGAAAGCACAACAATAGAATTATTCAAGAACAATCACCACATAGGTGGCCAGATTTTAACATAAGAAAACAAGAAACTATAACGTCAAAAATTTCATTTTTAAAATATCTTTAAATTATAAAAAAACATGGTGGGTTGATAACTCACCATTAGTATTACTTAGAGACTCACTCACATGCATGTTTTTATGCCACCTCATGCACCCATCCACCATACCTTATAGGGAATCCATTCACATTACCATATACCACCATGCATGTAAGCACCCACATGAACACCGATGCTCAAATAAAACATTTTAATTTCTAAAAACAAATCATTCCACCCATTTCAATGATTATGAATGATTTGAAGGGACAGAACCCACCAAGTAAAAACCATTTTTATATTCACACATCAATCCATTTTAAAATACATGAAAATTAAATCCGATATATTTCCCTAAAAACCCATTTTTCATTTATAAAAACAATTTTCTAGTATCTCAAAAAACATAATTTCATCAATATATTAGGTCATAACTCACTCATTATTCATTTAACACAACATCCAAAACAAACATCCACATTCTAAAATGACTAAAAATTTCATTTTATAAAAAATAATTTTAATCGGTCTTCCACAAATTAATTTCTAAAAATATTTTTTCTCACTTACCAAAATCCAGTGATTACCATTAAAATATCACTTTACAATAATCCAACACAAGGGTTTTTCAAAACCATTTTCAAAATTCATAGAACACCAAAAGTAACTAAGATAGGGAACTAGTGTTGGTGGGTGACTTGACCATATGGTTCGTGACCATATGACAAACACACCACCAACATGGGGAAACTTTTTGGACCATGCCCCTAGCTCCACCTAGCATTCAAGACCTGTGAGCTCCCATATACCATTAGTCCAAATCCCCTTGTATCGTAGTCACCAAAAAATTCCTAAAGACCCAAGAAAGAAATCGAACATGACACCCAATGGAAACCTGAGTTTTTTAATGAGAAAGAGTTCGCGCCCCTCTTCCTATGACTAGCTTTTGAGTCTCAACATTCTAACTACTTCTACCTTGACATCCCTAAATAATAAAGGGATCTCTAAAAAGTAAGATCCTCTAAGATCTGACCTCCTATGATACCATTTTTTCATGAACCAATCCTGGTTAGTCCTTAACTTTTTACCCAATCTGATTGGGGGCGTGACCCGATGTATGTTCTCGATCCCCAAAGGATAGAAACTACTGTTGAAAATCAATAGAGAAGAAGAGGGACTGATTACACCAAATAAATCATAAATACACAAATCACAGAAAGAAACCCAACCACTAAATATATAAATAAAAATGAGATGAACATCTCTTATACACAATCTGAAAATTTACAACAACTACACAAAATAACCAACCACACAAGAAGACAACACTATCTCCATGTGACCCAACTGGTCACTCTCTAACACAACAATCATTCATCTCCCAAAGTGACATAACTCAATATTAAACCTACACAAGGAAAAAAATAGTAAATAACTATAGGCATGAGTATTAAAACTCAGTATGCAATCTAGATAATCTATTCTTCATGAACATCCTATTTATTAAAAGAAACATTAACATAAATTTTGAACTAAAAAATATAAAATAATGCTTATCTATAGATTTTACTTAAAAACAATTTAAAACTCACTTCTCTTATTCATTTCCAAAACTGGATTCCTTTCATAAGTGTGCCGTTAGCATTTTCAATGGGAACCTGATGTCTATCTTTTTATGCTTTCACAAAGAGGGTAAAACCATTTACTTGATGTTTTTTTCATAAACCTATTTTAAATCAACCCATCACTTTTTAAGAAAAAAATTACATAATAAAGACCTATAGTGATCACACAACAATGGAAATGTAAACATACAAATGACTACCACTTTCATCACAACAAGAAACTAAAGGCCAATATACATCAGTGAACTTAGGAGATCATGAATATCTAGAAAAAACCAATATATGAGACCCCTTATATGGTAGCATTCCCCACTTGATGAAATTGAAACACTTAATATGCTCAACCTCAATTTCTCAGGACAGGACAAGGGAAAATACGATATCAATAAACCTAATATATCGACCTACTATGGACTATTGTTCATTACCATGACCTACCAGTGCAACAATCTTTCATAGAAACTTTTCTCAGTATTCCAAGTTCCCATGTCTCATGTATTTAATGGGGGTGATCCAACTGAGGTCAGATGAGAATCCAATCACAATATATATATAATATTAATTCACAACAGGCATCACCCGAGTCACCCCATAGACCAATCTCATGCTGCATGACAAATGGAACACAAAGATTCCAACCTAAGGCACACTAATAATGGATCACAATGATTCCACAGAGGGGACATCCCATCCATTATATACACATAGTAGGAAACATAACATCCAAAGTATGTTTTTAGTAACAATCAATTTCACCATTTTCACAAAGATTGAAAATGGGAATTTATGTTTTTCACAAAACCAATAATTTTCGATTGAAAAAAATTCAATTTTCATGATGAGTTGTAGAAACACCATTTTCATCATCTAAACATTTAAATGAACCCCTTAAAACATTTGGGTTATACATAAAAAATAAAACCATTTTATTAAAATTCCAAACTCACATTCCATTAGAAGCACATAACAAAACACATTAATACTAATAAACATTTGTTTGTAAAATTAAAACCAATTTTTGTAGCCCTGAAAGGGCCCCAAAAAATATTTCTCATGCTTCCAATATACATAAAAAAATCCAACCCGTGTATTTCATATAATAAGTTTAATCATAAAACCAACCATGTATTTTATCTAACCCAAGGCATGCAATATCAAACAAAATATTTTCTATTTAACACTCAACAAAGAATAAAAATATATATTCATGATGTAAATTTATTTCAAATGCAAATAAATGTTGTAAATATCAAAAACCATATTCTAATTCTAATCAAACATCTTATTAGATACTTGATGTGCCCATTTTAACCAAAATAACAAAAAAATCACAAACAAGGCATAATCTGCTAATTTTCAAAATAAATAAATAATACAGGAATGATATATCAATATTTTGAATATAAAAAGATGATAAACCAAGAAATCAATGATTCGGAAATTTTAGAGGCATTTTATTGGGAAATCTACATAAAATCAACGGCTGAATGGAAACACAAACCCAGAAACAGAAGTCATGGGTTTGAAAACCCTAAATCTATGAAGACTAGTCCTAAATTAAATAAACATCCATAAAAATCCATTGGAAAACAGAACCCTAGGTCAATCATGACCAGAGGACAAGATAGAACAATGATAGAATAGGAGGAGGAGGAAGAGGGATGGGAAGAGAAGGAAAATTCCCTCAGAAACTAGTCGACCCATCAGCATCCCTTATATATACCCCATGAGAGAAGGGGGAAAGAATTGGGAAGTAATGGAGTGGCACCTTAGGTTTGGAAGAACTAGGGGAATCAAATTTGGGCAGATTTGGGTGCAAAAATATAGAGGGGGAAAAGTTGGAATTTTAAAATTTTAGGTTTTGGAATGAATGGCACGGTTAAGCCGCACAGTTTATTAAACTTCACACAAAACCATGAATCAGACACAAGGGAGATAGCATGGTCACTCTTAAGCGGTCGCATTCCCATGAGTCAACCATGCGTTAGGTTTTATACTTGCGAGATGGTCACCTAGGTTTAGCCTCAGGGTTTTTCAAACTGTGCATAAACCGTGTTCATGGACTTTTCAGGTAAAAATTATATGTTTTCTCTAAAACCCTATCAAACAAACCAAGGAAAAACATTGATGTGAAATATTAGACAATGAGAAAACTTTAGAAACCCAACCCCCTTCACACCTGGAAACTGAAAAGAAGAATGGGATCCCAAACGACCAATATCAAAACCCAAAAAAAATTACTAGGCATGACACTACTCTATTCAAAGTATGGTTGGAAGATAGTTATATTGTTAAATTACATAATAGTATTTGATATCTTATGAAAAATTCTTCATTAAGCTTAAAGAACCCTTGAAATATATTTTGTTAAATTAAATATCTTCGATTGTTGGAGAAATTTGAAACCCTATTAAAAAAATGAACCATAATATAGTATACTGATATATTGTGGACATTAAATTGATGTTTATGAATAAAGATGAAAAAATTATCAAAACTATGGTTATATTTTGATTATAAAACAATCTTTTAAAAAAATAATGGATTTTTTTTTGGAAAAAATAGTATTTTTTAAAAAAATTGTTTGGTTGTGCTTTGAAAAATTATTTTAGAGATAATTTATACAAATATTAGAAAATATATTTTAAAAAATGACATAATTATTTAAATAAATATATAAAAATTATCATTGGATGTTTTTTTTTGAATCTTCCTAAAAAGTTTAATTTTTTGATAAATAGTAGAAAATATAATTTTTTTCAAAAACATTATTTAAAATTATATATTTTATATGGTTAAAATATGATATAATTTTTTAAGATAATATTAATTCAATTATAATAAATTTAACTAATTTAGGTCATTTAATCATTTTTATATTCAATTGTTAAATTTAATCCTTCTAAACTTTAGAGAATTTCCTTTTTTTTAACCCGATATTTCATCACATGTTCATGTATTATGTTAAATAATATTTTTCAAATTCTATGAGTTGAATTTCAGAAAAAGAAATTTATATTTGGAATAATAATAATTTATATTATTGGATAAGTTAAAATTAATTAATTAATATTATTAACAGTAGAACCAGTACTAATTAATTATCTAGGCTAAGGTAAAAACTAATTTAACAAGGGTTAAACTAAAAATATATTTTTTTAAAAGGTTGTGTACTAGTAAAATACTTGAACACTGAGATTTATTAAATCATAAGATATTACAAAACAAGATTACATAAGATGAAAATAAGGAAATCTTTAGGTATCTCTAATAAAAAGGGGAAGTAGATAAGGAGGAAGGTAATCCCTCAAGATGACATCATGATGAACTCCCTTGTTAGCGAGACCATCAGAGATCATGTTGGCTTCGTGATAAGTGTGTGTGACAATTAAATTGAGACTTCTGAGAGAGTGTTGGTAGTCCATCCATCTCGGGGTGAGGGGCCATGCAAGGTGAGTAACACCACACCAGATGGCTTACACAGTGGTAGTAGAGTAACTTTCTATCCAAATGTTTCTCCAGTAGAATTTCTTGAAAAAAGAGATGGCATGGATGACACCCATCATTTCTGCCTCTATGGCCGATGCAATGTCGTATCTTCCATATAAACATCCTAAAATCTGATCAAGATGGTTTCTAAAGACACCACTACGGCCCGAAAGTCATGGGTTCCCCTTTGAGGCTCCGTCAACATTGACTTTGATCCATCCAGGAGGAGGAGCTTTCCAAAAAACATCAATAGTGTAGTTCGTCTTGGGATAGATTCCCTGGAATCTAATATGGCAAAGAGTCTCATGATATTTGACAGAGTTTTTGAAATGATTCTTTTGGATCAAAGAAGCCTCTTTAATGGAAAGAAGAATCCTCATTTTACATGCATTTAATATAAATGAATTATTGTTATAAATGTAATCATTTCTACCATAACAAAGGAAATGGAGGAGCAATGAAATAGTTATGAGAAATATGTTTCTAATCTGCAGAGATCTCTTTAACTCTACCATCCTATTAAGTTGAGAAAAAATGAAATTGACCAAAAACCATCTATACTCAGAAAGATCAAAAATGTAATTCCAATGAGTAGTAGCAGTGTCATGGGATAAAAAAGAGGATTTATGTCTTCCCAATGATGACTACACATTCTAATTTTAGAGAAATGATTAAAACCACAAAATTGAATACAATAATCAGTGGGGATTTTTGGTACACTATTCTCCAAATAAGAGTGAAACAAGATGGTTTTATCCATGTTTTGTTGAAGTTGTTTATCGAACATATATTTTCATCAAAATTAGAAAAGAAGTGTTTGTAGTAGATCTTAGAATCAAGAATTCAATTTTGAGAAGGTTCCCAAACTAGAAGATCATCATTTGTTTGAAGAAATAATTATCCACCACCTCTTTGATATTATCAGGTAAGTCAAGACTTTTCACATTGATCATGTCCTTAATAGTGAAATTAGAGCGGACAGGACTGCAAGTATTGGGCATCGTAGAAATAAGGGGTGAGCTAGTCTAGTTTTCCAACCAAAATATTAAAGTAGATTCTTTAATGACTATCTATCTGTAATTCGCTAAAATGGAGGAAAAAGCTTATTTGATAGAAGGACAAATATAAGAAGTCATATAATGAAGCTTGCCATCCTTGAGCTTATCAATAAAGCAAATTATAAGAAAACCCATTGACTGAGATTTATTATTTATAGAGACCACATGATTCTGGCTTGGAGATATTCATTAAAAATTTTAAGATTCTTAATGACAATTCCTCCTTTCTCAATAGAATTATAACAGGTAGACAAGATGACAGTGACCAATTTCCACTCAAGTTTTCTTCCACTCCAAATAAAGTTCCTTATAGGAATATTAAAATATTTTATGAGACCCGTAGGCCTTTTTTAAACCATCATAGAATAAACCATCTTAGAGACAATGGTGGATTTGACAATGTAGACTCTTCCAGCCATTGAACGATTTTTCCCCTTCCATGAATAAAGTTGTCTATGAATTTGATCAACAATGTGATGGAAATATAAAGCTTTAGGTCGGCCCTAAAATATTAGGCCACCAAGATAAGAAAAATGGAGGTAACCCTCTTTGACCCCTAAAGTATCAATGATATGACCTTTTCGATTAGGAGGAAATATTTTTCCAAAGTAGATAAATGATTTATTCAAATTGACACATTGTCCAGACACATATTCATAATTTGTAATAAAATATTTAATGTTATTAATTTTTTTCTTATCTCCCTCAAGAAATATTATAATGTCGTTGACATAAAGAAGATGATATGGGGAATTTAAATTCCAAGAGGCAAGAATCAGTTTGATCTTGCCTTGGTCAACGACTAGAGTAAGCAATCTGGAGAGACAATCCTCCAAAATGTGGAAAAGGATAGTAGAAAAAGGGTCACCCAATATGAAAACCTCACTACAATTGAAGTAACCTCTAGGAGAACCATTAACCAGAATAGAAATATGAGTTGAGTTGAAAATAGTTTTAATTCTATTGAGAAAATATTTATTAAAACCAAATCTAGAAATCACTTTAAAGATAAAGTTCCAGTCAATGGTATCAAAAGATTTAGTGATATCAAGTTTAATCACAACATTCCCTCCTCTAGAGTTTCTATTCAACAAATTGGTGGATTCAGAGGCAAGACAAATACAATCCTATATGGATCTACCTTTGATAAAACCAAACTGATTACAGGTGAAAATTCAGTTACAAATGGTAGAGTCTATTAGAAATAATCTTAGTAATGATTTTAAAGAGAAACTTTAAAAGGGAAATGGGTCTGAATAAATGGATTTCATCAGCATTGTCATGTTTGGGCATAAGATTAATGAAATGAGATTTTAATCCATGAGGAATAATTCCTTTGTCAAATTTTTTTTAACCAAACTACAGACATCCTTTTGAATAACATCCCAATGTTTTTGATAAAAACCATTATTAAATCTATCAGGTCTGCGAGCACTATCCTGGTTAAGACCAAACACATCATCCTTGACTTACCAAAAAGTCAAACCAAGTTTCCTAGAAATATTTCATACTTATCACCTAAAAGGGATGATAATGACCCATTTTTTGTCTTTTTAGTGGTAAAAAAATGTGTTTAATTGATTATCTTAAAAAATCCATGTCAGTCATCTCCCCCACTTATAACAGTCCACCTCCTCTCTGCCCATCATAGAACATAAAAATACATTAGTTTGTACCTATAAAATACGAAAAAAATTACTTAATACCATACCAATATCCCAGACATAATTTTTTCTATAATTAATCATTGCTTGCTTGTCCTTTGGTGAAATCATAAATAGTTGTCTGAAGAAGAGATAATGTTTCTAAAAGAGTATTTTTTGGTATCTTCTTCCACCATCATAAAATTGTATATAACTATGATTAGGTAATAACCACTAAATATATAATATAATGATATGTGATTATTTAATGGAAATTTCATATATCCATATCATCTTCCCTCAAATAGAAAATTAATACATTCATAATTTTTAAGGTGGATAGCCATCTCAAAAACTGAAGTAATTCATTTTACATCACTACCATTAAAGGATGGATATAATGATGAATTTAACTCATTTATATTATATTTATCATATCATTAAAATATTATATTTATAGTATCACATATAACCTCTTAATTTCCATGTTGTTTAAATTATGATAACGCCTAGAGTCTATACGGTGGACTACCGCCTCCCAAAATGATGTGTTTCTTTTTTTCACTTAAGATTTACATTTAATATAATAACGGTATTTTTACTGAAAATATTTGATATATGTGAAATAATACTTATTCTTATAAATTAATATATCACCTCATTTTTTACCCATTTACCCATTAAGAAAATTATAAGGTCTATTGTGTGTAGGTACGACCTACAATATCTCTGAAATGATGGGATCCATTATCCATTATCAAACATAAATAATGATTCTAAAAATTGTTCTACTGAACAAAATTATATATATATATATATTATAATAATAATTTATATGATATATCTATATCTTTGACTCATGAATCAAAACATTAATCACAAAACAGGCAAGAGAATACCCAGGAATGAAAACCAATAACAATGAAAATAATTAAATATCGTTACAAAATGGATGGTAAGATTTTATAAGAGGATAAATAATGATATTATAAAAATGAATATCATTATAGTATAAATAAGTATAAATATATAAACAATTATAATTGAGGAGAAATAAGGTTAAACAAAATTAAAGGATGAGGTATGGGTCTTCATCTCAATTTACTTTCATTGAGGCATATTGAAATTTTATGCACTTAATTTCCATTATAAAATGTATATAATACCCATTTGAGTTTTAATATAATTATTAATTAACAATTAATTTGAATTTTTTTCTATTTCGATTATTTCCTCAATGTTTAATTGGTTGAAAATTACCAAGTCGCATGTAATTTCATAACACAATTTATTTTATTAGGGTTATACTACTTCTATATTATATTTAATATTAAATGATAGTGCATGTATTTAAATTAGAATATATTATGTATTATAACTAATTATTTATGTTGATTTTAATTTTTTGACTGAAATGATTCATTAGACTATTCTCACTATAACATTATGATATTTTCTATGTGTTGGTTTCATAATCTAATATTAATCACGATTGTTTAAGATTGAGTTTAAATTGAAGAAAATTATTAGTTAATGGTATAATTAACATATTTTATCTTATTATAGTATTTTTATACCTACTTTTTTTCATGTAAGGGTAATATTATCCCACTAAATTCTAATTAAAATTATTTATAAATTATTTTTAATAAAATATGACTTCATTTCTCTCTTTAGTGGAAAATATTTTTTCATCCAAAACATCTTCCAAAAAATGTTTTCACAAAAGTTTTTAATAATTTACAAATTATTTATTAAAGACATTTTTACACATTTTGATTATTTACATTATATTTTTCACTTTAATATTTATGTCATTTTCTAAATAAAAAACATTTGGAGTAAATATGTAATGTCCAAGATATCATTTGTAATGTCTATGACATGTATAAAATATCATGTCATCAAAAACACTCTATGTTTTAAATAATATTTTATATTTTTAAATGGTTTTTTTCAATGAAATTTATTTTAAGAATATTTTTCAAACATTTAGTATTGAAAACTTTTATTTTCAAATTGAAAAGTATATTTTTCAAAACGATGTTTTGGAAAAACATTTTATAGTGTTCATAAATGACAAGAATTATTTACTTCAATTTTAATCCACATGTTATATAATGTATTGATGCCATTGTTATTATTGGTAGGGATGTTTTATGAACATTTTTATAACGAAATGTATTTAAATTCATTTTTATGAGACATTTTTTGTAGTAATTAAATATGACTTTAATTATTCACTATCATGTCAACCTTTAACATTAAATTTACCCTAAATATCAGTTTAATTTATTATGGATATATTTATTTATTAAATTTTATTTCATTTCAACATACACTTGCCAACATTTAATAAAATTTTATTATATGGTAAGATATTGATAAATTCAAATTCATTACTCAATATAGATATATGTTGATAAGGAACATTATTCATTAAATAAATTTTTTATTTGATATATATGGAATGATTTGGAAATGTAGTGATGGTTGGTGAGAATAATTGTAACATCCCTGACTTAGAAGCCACTAAACTGGTTCCCAAAGTCGAGTCATCACATGATCTAAAGCATGCCTCTCTGTATCCCAGATGTCGCAGACTAGTAGTGAGGATCTAATAAGTCATGTGGGGAGACTATACCATCTTTACCGGAGTAATACACAACAAAAAATAATATATGTGGCATAAAAATGTGAAACAACCAATAAACCTGAATAGAAAAACTTCTAACAAAACGTGGTACAAATCACAATTCAACGTTAACCACGTCATAACATTCCAATAATTCCAAAGAAAATAAATCCCAAAATAAAAACAAATAGTTAAATCACTATAACAGGCCCCAAATCCACGTTCAGATCCTCATCTATGCATATCCCAAGCACAAATCAATATTCGAGCATTAGAATTTTTTCATTTTCATAACCTCTAACCATGAAAACAAATCACTTACCCAATTACGCCCCGAGTTGGGTAGAAGTGTTAAGTTGGTATGGAGTATGATATTCTTCTATAATACCAACTGTAGGATTGAAATAATGATGTAGATGCTCAATATACAAGATGGGGTGAATTTTATACTTTCAAAATTATTCGGGAACTTTTAAATTTGGTTAGAAACCTTTCTATTATTTAACAAGTTTAAAAAACATAAATTCACAAAAACTTTAAGTTCTACAAGACTAGATTGATTCTAGAAATTTGATTCTAAGAATGTTATTCCAGAAAAGTAGTTCCAGAAATGAAACATAAAAAAAGTTTAGAAGGATAAAGATTCTAACATAGAGTGTATATAATCTCACTAAATCAGAGTATAAAAGTATAAGAAAGTATAAGAAAACTATACTTTCCTCAACAATAAAAATACAATGGAATACTTGAAACAATAAAAGTAAAATTTAGTAAATCTTTTAACCCAAAGAGAAGCTTATCAAACAACCTTGGATAAAGGTCCCTTGATTTATACTTTTAAGAAATTATGTCTTACCCACACTAGGGTAAGCCCTCGATACAAAGATTGGAGTCTATCTTACTATCCTCACAAGCCCTCGAACATCATGGTAGTCGGCACCTCTGTCTTCCTATCCCCATAATCCCTCGAATGTACTCTAAAAATTTGGAGTTTCATGAAGCAATTCTAAACAAGTTGTTCAGTACACACAAATAATGAAATTCTCTCTCCAGAAATCACTTCTGTAGCACGTATTCTCAAGAGTCGTAAAACAGTATTGATCTTGTTCAATTGAGCTCCTTTTTATAGGCACATTCTCAACGGTCAGCTCCCTCATCCAACGGTCATATTTCTCCTTGAATTTTAGAGGTACCTGTATATGTGTCACTCGAACAGTTGTTAGTTAGTAACTAAATGCATGACATTGTTTTATAACCAAAACATGAGTAAGCAAAAATATGATTGTTTAACCAAATTCATTTACCGGAATGTAAGGAAAAATGATTTTTCGGATTCTAACAAAAAACCATATTCGATGTCTATAACACATAGATATTCAGATTCTGTATTAAAAGGAATTTAGAACCTTAAATCTATAGAATTATGGAATCTAAATTTCAAGGAAATTGAGAGTCTGAATTTAGTAGAATTTGGAGTCTGAACTTAAAATGTTCAGAGTCTGAATTCATTAGAATTCAGAGTCCAAATTTAGAGAACTCAGAGTCTGAACTCAAAAGAGTTCAGAGTCTGAATTCAGAGAATTCGGAATCTGTATTCAGATCCTGAAAACAGAATTCTCTAAATCAAAGAAATATAAGAATTTAATGTTTTAGATATGAAACCGGATTTTACACTTAGAAATAAAATGAATCAATGAAAAACATGGAAAGGATAAATTTCCTTGGGGAAGGAAAATTTCTTTCTGAATGTACAGCATAGGGTAAAAGAAATTTTTCCAAAGTTAAGGTGTTTGTGATTTTCAAAACAATAAGGAATGGAAAATTCATAAAGAAACCTTATTGACTAAAAAATATCCCCAAAACATGAAGGAATGGAAAAGTCATAAGGAATCCTTATTAACTCTACAATATCCCCCTTTTCGGAAAGCACAAACATCCTTACAAAAAATAATATAAGGACTTAGAAAAAAAATTCTGGATTTTGAAAGTAAAACTTATCTCCCTTAAAACATGGGTAATGATGAATATGAATAACTCCACCTTAGGATTTAGACACACTAAGGATAGAATTCTAGATTTTCGGATTGAGATTCTTCATTATCTTGAATACATAAATCTTTATAATGAAAACACCCCCTTAGATAATCACCTCATTACTTAAGGAAATTTCTTCTTTACTTAGTATTCTTTTTTCCTTTCTCCCCCTTTGTGATTTTCAAAAAGGAATACATGGAATGAAAAAGTAAATATGGTACCTGATATATTAGTACTAAAAATCCAAAATACAAGAACCAAAATATTCTATTACGATTGGAAAAAATTTAAATAAGAAAAATAAAAAAAAATATTGGAATTGAAATATATTTATCCTTCTTTATCCTTGGGGATAAGCTTCTTCACTATTGTTTTTAGCTTCTTGAGCTCGTTATTATCTTTGTCTGCTCGCATAAGAAGCCGATCCTGATCCTATGCTTTATTCTATAAGGATTTGATCTTTTCTTCTTGAGCCTTAAGAACCTCTTCCTGAACCTTCAAGGCTTCTTCCGGCATGCCAATATTTTCCTCTATCTCAAACCTGAGATCCCTTTCTATCTTCCAACTCTGAGAAACTGAATAGAGCTTTCCATTCAGATCTTTCACTTATTGAATCAGATAATTCTATTCTAGAGTTAGCTTTTTGTCAAAACTATTTGTGAGATCCTTAATCTTACTATCTTCGGTGTGAAATACATATTTGAAACATTCTTGAATCTCATCATGAATCCACATATCATCTATATTTTTTGATGACCAGCCAGTCATTTTCAAGCAATATCTTTTGTGGGCTTCATTGTTTATGAAAAAGGATTAGTTGTTTGCCTCCAAATTGACACACTTATCCATCACCGTCGATACTAAATCTGATTTTTTATTTAGGGTGTGTTGGAGCATCTGGAATATTGAGTCAATAGTTGGAAATATTGGTATCATCCCAACAAGCTTCTTTAAAGACTGAACTATGAAATCATGTCTAAGAGATGATGATTCTGAATCAGAAACATTACATGGTGAGGGATCTTTATCTAGATCAGAAAGTTTCCTCTTTGAAGAACCTCTAACATCTTTATTCTTTATCACTGCCTTGGTAGCTGTATCAACTAAAACATGTTTCCCATTATCAGCTTTTAGAATGACTTCTTCATCCGGAGATTCATGTTCACTATCAGACAGTTGAATAATTTTATATTCATCTATATCTTCTTTTTTAGCACCTGCATAAGCATACTCTGGGTTTATGAAATCATGATTAGAGCTTTCTTCTTCATACAACTTATTCACTTCTTCTTCAACCTTGTCATCTTCACCTTTCACATCTTTACTAGGGGTAGCAAGATTTGAAGACTCATCTTCAAAAATTCAGATTGACTGTTTCTCAGATGGACTTTCCTTCTCATGAAAATATTCTACATGCCAAATAAGATCTTCTGTATCTCCACTACATTCTTATTATTCTTCTTATACTACTTCTACTTCTCTTTATTTGACTTTCTCTGGAGTCACATACTTCTTTCCAAGTGTCTCTAGTAAATGTTCTACTAGGAACGATTCTGGTACTGGAATTTTCTCAGAAGCTCTCTCAGCATCCTTCAGAAGTATTGAACAATTTCAGCTTCAGAAGTCTTCTTCTTCTATTTGTTTTCTTTTTATTTCTTTTCATGCTCATCAATAGTCTTCTCCTTTAATGCCTTTTCTTCAACATGATCCAAATTTTTTTTGGCTTCCCTAATTTCTGGTTCTTTTAGTCTTCCCTCCACTTATCTACTACCTCATCCAGATATGATTTTCTGTTTCTTAGGATTTGGTGGTGTGGATTGGGATTCCTTATCAAATGGATTTTTTTCCTTTTCATCCACTTCCTTCACTTTCCTCTTCTTTTCACCCTTTTTGGACGTCTTAGCCACTTCCTATTTCTTCGAAAAGTCTTCTGCCTCCTCCTCAGAAAAATCAATGAATTCTCTGGATTCTTTAGAAAACAACCATTCATTCTTCTCAGAGTATCATCACTTACCATCATAAATTTTCAATTTCTTAGCTGTGAACTACAAGGTATTTTTATGGACACTAAACACCGAACAATCTGATTTGAGAGAATAGTTAGATACATAATAATCTGATCCTTCATATTTTCATCATTTATATTCTCAATTTTAATCATAATATGTTTAACCAAGTTTACCTTTCATAGATTCAGCAAGAAATACGAGATATACATGCCACTCTTTTTCAAGGTATCATTGTCCCCTTTTCTCAGAATGATGAATTCTTGAACCCACAATTCAAGAATCCCGAATTTTGTTGATAAGTGAACATTTTTTGGAGTCTTTACATATGAATGAACGAGGCATTCCATAGCCTTCAACTTATCTAATCTTCCTTGGACATCTGGAAGCTTATGAGAACAAAAATCTGCCTCACCCTCACAGAGAACTCCAACGAAACAAGAATCCTTTGTACAAGATATTTAATATATCTTCCCATAGCACCAAAAATAATAATTTACTTATCTTTATTCCTTGAAAAAACTTTCTGACTCATAGAACTCAACTAACATGTCCAGATATACCAGATCATGAGATCCTGGTTTCGATACGCAAACACTCTCCCATCCATTCATCTTGATATTCTTTAAGATTGTAGAATCATATTTAGAAATTAAATTTGGATGAACAATCCTTTCTCTGAAAATATGCCATTCAGGAATCATCTTGATAGTTGACATGTCTTTCTAAGAAGATACTTCGACAGACATTCGGAGTTGAGATTGATCTGAGATGTTTAGAACAAGCTTCAGTATAAGGGCAAGGCTTCAGCACCTGAAAGGTTTGGAATCGATGTGGGACAACCATTTGGGGGGTCCTTTATATAGGCATTTGGGGTGACAGTTTAGCTTCCAAAAACAATCCAATGGTTGAAAAAACTTTTGATTTGATTTGACTGTTAAGATGATAGCCAGAAGGAATTTTTTATAGAATCTGATCTTTTGAGGTTTTAATAAAAACATTTGGATTTAAGTATGGGGGAATATGAAAATATGAAAAACATATGAAAATAACAACATGGAAATGATGATTATGAAAACATAATATAGGAAACATACCTTTTGGATTTATAGGAATATTATTCATATTGAGGTAAAATTCTTCATGAAGAACATTAGATTCGGAAAATTTTGATTACGAAAATTTTAAGAACGGAAAACTTCATTTCGAAAAACTTAATAACAAAAATTTAGAAAATATTAATTAAGAATATTTAGAAAATCATCATTACGAAAATTTTGACTACAAAAAATATTAGGCTATGAAAAAATTTTAGACTACTAAAAAATTTTAATCATCGAAAAATTTAATACTAAGAAAACATTTTTGATTATGAAAAATTTTGAAATCTGACAAACAAATGTTCACCCTCTATGAAGAAATTTTTATTACTGTAAGGAGATTGGTTTCAATATAAAGTTAACAAGGAAGATTAACTTACTATTATCATTTCTAACTTCTGTTTAATGTATTCGAATCTATCAGAAGATAAAGATTTTGTGAAAATATCAGCAAGTTGATGTTGCATTCTGATAAATTGAAGAATGATATCCGCT
Organism: Viscum album; assembly: GCA_963277665.1. Classification (NCBI taxonomy): domain Eukaryota; kingdom Viridiplantae; phylum Streptophyta; class Magnoliopsida; order Santalales; family Viscaceae; genus Viscum; species Viscum album. The sequence goes on from OY728128.1 coordinate 71,393,487, forward strand.
TTTTGTGTGTGATCCCTACGAATGTGATTCCTAATACCTATGTGTTTTGAATGAGAGTGATGCTCATGGTTTTTACTAAGGATAATGGCACTAGTATTATCACAAAAAATTTTGTTTTGGTAAAACTAATACCATAGTCTATAAGTGTGTGTTTCATCCACAACACTTGAGCACAACATCTTCCCACTGATATATATTCAGCTTCAGTAGTGGAAAGTACTATTGAGTGTTGCTTTTTTGCATGACCAAGAATCTAATGAATCTCCTAAGAAATGACAAGTTCTAGATGTACTTTTACAATCCATTCTAAATCCAACAAAGTCATCATCTGAAAAACATTCTAAAACAAATTCATTTCGAGATGTATCAAAGAGTCCAAGATCAATGATTCCCTTTAAGCAGATAAAAATTCATTTCGCTACCATTAAATGAGATTCCTTATGATTTTATTGACATCTTTCACATATGAATACAGAAAATAATAAGTCTGGATGACTATCTATCATGTAATGTAGACTTCCTATCATACCTCTAAAAGATGACTTATCTACTGGTTTCCCAGTTTCATCTAGATCTAGTGAATTTGAGGTACCAATGGGAGTACTTATACTCTTAGTGTTGTCATATCTATACTTTTTAAGAATATCTTTAATATACTTATGTTGGGATATATATATTCCTTCTAGTTTTTGAGAGATTTGAAATCCTGAGAAAAATTTTAACTCACCCATCATACTCATTTCAAAATCAGATTTCCGTAGATCCGCAAAGGAATATGTTAAAGATTTCTATGTTGAACCGAATATAATGTCATCAACATAAATTTGAACAATCAAAACATTTTTCTTATATCTATTTATAAAAAGTTTTGGATCTGCATTACCCTTATCATAATTATTTTGGAGAAAAAATCCTATAAGTAAATCATACTAAGCTCGAGGGGTTTGGTTAAGTCCATACACAGCTTTGGTATGTTTGAAAACATGTTTAGGATATTTTGTATCTTCAAAACCAAGAGGTTGTTCAACAAAAACTTCCTCTTGAACATAACCATTCAGGAAAGAACATTTAAAATCCATCTGAAAAAGTTTGAAATTGAAGAATGCTGCAAAGTAAAGTATAATATGAATAGATTCAAGTCTAGCTACTGGAGAAAAAGTTTCTTCATATTCTATTCCTTCTTATTGATTATGGCCTTTAGAAACTAATCTTGCTTTATTTCTTACTATTATTCCATTTTCTTCACATTTATTTCTGAGAACCCAATTTACTCCAATAATATAAGTTTCCTTATGTCTTTCAACCAAGGTCCAGACATTATTCCTTTCAAATTTATTTATCTCATATTGCATGGATTTTATCCAATCATCATCACCTGAATCTTCATAAATGCTTTTTGTCTCTAATTGAGAGAGGAATTATAGATGTTCTACTTTATTCTATAAGGAACCTCTAGTCCTTTTATGTTGATTAACTTCACTAATGATACCATCACTAGGATGATTCTTTAGAAATAGCTAATTTGGGTTTTGTAAAAACTATTTATCAACATAGGGTAAAAAATCTTCTGGGGTAAATGCTTCAGAAAAATTTTCTTGAAAACTTTTCCTATCAGAAGGATCTTCTAACAAAGGTTGATAATCAGTTTTTGAAAACACATCTGAATATGTAGGTTGAGGTTCTTTAAAAACAAAAGGATTAGTTTTATCAAAATTGGAATCTACTGTTTCTTCAATAGTGCAATTTTTTTTATTGAAATCTCTATAATCCTTAGAAATTATAGAGTAGCCAAAGAAAATTACTTCATTAGATTTTGGTGAAAATTTGTGTAGATTACCTTTAGTATTTAGAATTAATACTTTACAACCAAGAAATATGAAGTAGGAAAGTCTAGGTTTACTACCATTCTATAACTCATAAGGAGTTTTTTAAGAAAATTTCTAATCAAAACAAGATTTATAATATAACAAGCAGTACTTATAGCTTCATCCCAAAAATGTTTGGCAACTGAATACTCACTCAACATGGTTCTTGTTATCTGTTAAAGAATTCTATTTCTTCTTTCAACAACACCATTCTGTTGAGGTGTTCTGGGTGCTGAGAAGTTATGAGTAATGCCTTTTCTACTATAAAATGATTCAAAATCATAATTTTTACCTTCTCCTCCATGTTCACTATGAATAGTTATCAAAGGAAGGTTTTTCTCATTTTTTACTTGGGCTCTAAAACATTTTAAATATGAAAAATCTTCATATTTCTTTTTTCGAAAATATACCCATGTAAATCTAGTGTAATCATCAACTAATAAAAATATGAAATATTTGCCTCCAATGCTTCCAGTTTTTTTTTGGACCAAGAAGACTAATATACACTAACTATAATGCATCAGTGGTTGACACTTCACTGACTGACATAAAATACGATTTATCATGCTTGACATATTGACAAGGATCACAAACGTTTGAAAAATCAATTCTAAGCTCTGATAGATCCTTAACTAGTCTTTTCATAGATATTTTTCATAGGTTATTAAGGTTACAGTGTCCAAACCTTCTATACCACAACCATGAATTATCTTCCATGGCGCTAATCCGTGGTAGATCTTTGCTGCTATGGTCTTCTACATTTAATGTGTAAACATTCTATTGACATTGGGCAGAAAGAATAAACTCTTCATTGGGATTGTGTACTAAGCACTTATCATTCCTATAATTCACAAGGTAACCTTCATCGCATAATTGAATTATGCTAATGAGGTTGTGCCTAAGACCCTAAAAAATTAAAACATTTGAAATCGATGTTTTCAAAGAATAATGAAGTTACCCATACCAATAATTTCTCCCTTAGAATTATCTCCGAAATTTACTTTCCATCTTTTCTTCTTGATAATATTTTCAAATAATTTTTTATTACCAGTCATATAACGGGAACATCCACTGTCCATGTACCAAGTATTTCTGTTGGTACATTCCTTATTTTCCTAAAAATAAGAATGTTAGACTTTCAGAACCCAAAGTTTATTGGATCCGGAAACATTAGAAAGATAAATTTTAGGTATCCATATTTTCTTATAAAAATATGCTTTACGAAATCCTAAGGACTGGGTTTTTTTAAGGAACAATTTTTTTCCAAATTCCCACCACACAGACACTTAGCACAGAAAGGAGCACTTGGAGGATCAAAATATTGGTTACTAAAAATCGGTTTTGAACTAGTATAACCAAGTCTATAATTATTCCTTAGAGGTCGAATTTGGGTTTACATTTTATTAAAATATTCCTTACCTAAGGAAAAATTTGATAAACACTTCCTCAAAGAAAATATTTCTGACTTTAGCATAATAACTAAGTTATTAAATTCCAAAATATTATCTTTAGCACTAGAGTTAGGCTGGAAATCATTTTTCATAGAAATTACTTTTTCTTGGTCTTTAGAATGTTTATCCTCCTCATAATAAACTTCCTCATGGTTTTTTTGAAATACCTTCAAAATCAAGAGTTTTCTTATCATGATCCTTAGAAAGATCTGATATTTCCTTAGTAAGAATAGTATTTCTAGAATTTTCTTTATCATGATTTTTCTTGATTTTAGAATTCTCATTATCAAAGAGAATAGAAATCCTAGAAACTTCTTCATAGGTAGGTAAAGTATCATCCTCATCAGAAGAAGATTCGTCATCTGAAGATTCATAATATTTACTATCACTATAGTTAGAATTCAAGGATTCAATGGTCATAGATTCAGAATTGTATACCTTAGCCATTAAGCAATGATTTTTGATAGGTAGTCTGGCTATTAGACCAAGATTCTTCTATCCAGATGATTCGTAATCTAAGGATTTATTATAAGAGTCTCTACTACTGGCACTCGAGTTGTTATTATCTTTCAAAACATTATTGGCTTTATCTTTGTAGTACTTCTTTCTATTTCTTTCAGAATTATTTTCCTTTCTTTCTTTAATAGTAAGCATAAGAAAATCCAGCCTTATATTTCCATATATCTTGCATTCATAACAAGTGACATCAGAGTCTTTCTTAACCTTAATTTTTTTTCTTGTACCTAGATTGAAAGTTCTTCCATCCAACAATCTTGAACATTCTTCGAGTAATATTGGATAATTCATTTTCTGAAGATTCACTTCCCCTAGATTTGGATTGTATAACATCCTTTTTAGACTCAGATCTTGTAACTCTCTTAGGAGTCTTGGCTTTCATATGATTTGAAGTTGTTGTAAAAGCAACACTTCCATTCCAATTATTCTTCTTTAAATTATCTGTCACGACCCGTCCTCGGGGCCCGTGCCGTGACTACCCCAAGCCCGCCTTCCATAGGCCAGGGGCTGGCGACTAGCACCAAGGCGTAAATCCCAACAAAAAGGGAAGGCATTACCTTTGAAAAGTAAACAAGCACCACAGAGTAAGCAAGCGGAAAATTAAACACTAAGTAAAAACGGTACTAGCTGTGCTGAATGTAGAAGGGGTCGGAAATACAAGCCTAACTGTAAAGTACAACTGGAAGGAAAAACATCAACTGAAAGGAAAAACTGTAGCGTCGAGCCATCCTCTGGAAGTCCCACCTGAATGGTGGGTACAGATATCCTCCACTGCTCCTCGGGTCCACCTGACCGCTCCGAGTACGTCCCGCCCAGTGGTCCACCTCGAGGTACCGTCCTACTCCGCACGCCTCCACCACGATCAGCGTTGTCCGTCGTCTGCAACCAACACAACGTAGTGCGGGCATAGCCCGTGCAGGGGTGAGTATAAGCTACTCAGTAGGGACCTCGAGACCCCCGAAGGTCTCCCGAAATCCACAAAGGGTAATCCAAAAAGGAAAGACACAATCACGAAGTAACATCTGACACGGCTTAGGTATATGCCCATACATATACCTAAGTCATCAATTCCCGTTCGGCTCCAGCGTCCGAGCCCGAGCACAACCCTGTCCACACAGGAAAGCAAAACGTATACCCACACAGGATAGCACAACACAATCCACAAAGGAGAGTAAACAGTAAATCCACACCGGAGAGTAATAGAAGATTCAGCTCACACAGGTATACTTCTTCGGATGACGATAAAGATGATCACTGATCCATCTAAGTCGTCGGACCCATGAAGGATCGATAGGTAACTAACCCCCGCAATGACCCACACAGGATCGGGCCCACACAGGACCTATAGGCACTGGCTCACACAGAACCGCTGAGCGCGGACCCACACAGGATCGGACCCACACAGGATCGGGCCCACACAGGACCTGTAGCACTGATCCACGTAGGATCGCTGAGTGTTGTAGTCGTCGTAGTCCACTGAGGATCTCTGCATAGTCGTTGTCGTAGTCCACTGAGGATCTCTGCATGGTCGTCGTCGGAGTCCACTGAGGATCTCTGCACAGTCGTCGCTGTCGAAGAAGCAGTCGCAACCAGCTCTAAGGTTCCCGCACACAGCAAGCTCGTTCGGGAGGGTCCGCTCCACGAGCCGAGAGGCTGATACATCAACTGACACAAAGTCCGAAGTTGATGTATCCAAAAGTTCTGTATCGTCAACAGGAACTCAACGTCGCAGACGGCGCGCCAATCGGACTCCCGGTCTGAGAGTTATTGGCTTTTTCGTCCCAAGGGCCCGGTTGGTTTTTAAGGAAAATACCAACCCGACCGTACTCCACCCGTGTCCAAACCACGGGTGGAGTGTGCCAATAGATCCATCTCACATAGAGGAAAACAACAAAGCTGACGGCGCGTCAATCGGACGTCTGTGGCTCAAGATATGAGTGTTTCCGCTCCGAGGGCCCGGTTGGTTTCGTGTACGAACCAACCCGGCTGAAACCAAAGTATTTCGAAACCTTGATTGCGATATACCTAAACGACCATCTCGATCCAAGGATCGTGTTTCCGCTGACGGAGAGTCGTTTGGAGGCCCATAGCTCAAGATACGGTCATTTGAACGAAAACCGTCCGAATACGGGGGGTCCGGGCCCGGGCTGACCCGGCACGACCCCCCCCCCCCCCCTGGGTCGGCCGAACCGGGTCAACCCGGTCCGACCCAGCCGGACTTGGTCCGGGCTGGCCAGGGCGCGGCCCGGCCTGTCAGACCGGCCTGGCTCGGCCAGCCCGGCTCGGCTAGGCCGTGCGGCGCGGGGGGGGGGGAGCCGCCACCACCGCGTGACACCCCCGCGGCACCCGCGGGGTGTCGGCCAGACAACCAGACACGGCTGAAGCCGCTTCCTGAGTGACGCGGGGGCGAGCCTCCGCCCCCGCGTGACACCCGCGGGACACCCGCGGGGTGTATCCCTGGCGCTGGACGCGGCTTCAGCCGCGTCCCGCGAGCGTCGCCGCCGCGACCGGTGCCGCGGTGGTCTCGTCCGACGGCTCGTCGGGCGCCGTCGGCTTCCGCGGTCTGTCGGAGTCGCTCCGGTGGCCCGATTTTCTTCCCGTCTGTGCCGTTGCTCCTCCCGGGATCCGTTCTTTACTGTGGGATCATCAAACATCCGTTGCGGCACATTTCATCGTCTCCCGTCAAATCCGCACAAAAACGAAGAACGGCGGAGGGTCGCCGGGCCGTGTTCGTTTGGCCCGCACCCTCCGCGTTAGAGATAAACAACGGGAGGAATTAAAGTTCAACACATGAACGCATATCCGAAATAATTTTTTATGAAATAAAATTGTTTCATAAAACGGGTTCCTCATTTGAACGGAAACAACAATTTTAATAAATTTAAAATTGTTCACAAAGACAGTTTTTTAACTTTTTAAAGAAACATTTATGGGAATAATAAAAATAGGTGGTAATTCCAAAATAATTCCCTACCTCGTAGTCGTCGGGCGTGAGCGTTCTTCGCAGAATTGCTCGTCGCGGAAGAGGGGGATCGTCGCGTCGTCGCGGGAAGGCGTCGCGTCGTCGTGGAATCTGGCGTTGAGTCGGCGAACTCAACGGACCAAGAACAACAGATTTAAATTATAAATAATTAAATATGTGTTTCGATTTAAACCAAAAAGAACTTTGAGAAGAAACCCAAAATCACTCACCTCAAACGGTTGGTGATCAGAGATCGGGGCGGGGAGGAACGTCTCAGATTGGAGCGTCGTCGATTTCCGCGGATGACGGCGTTCTTCGCGTTCTTCGCGAAGGAGAAAGAAGAATTCTGTCAAATCCTCTCAACGTGCAAACTTTCAAATGACTGGTTGGTCTTATTTTATTATTATGCCAACACACGAAAAGGGTAAATAATGACCCATCAATTCGTTGAATTAATTCAACGAAAGAAACATCTCATTTAATTTACGAAATATACCGCCCAATTAAATGGTCTGTTAAGAATTTAAGAAAACGCGTCAGTTGACTTTCATAATGATGGGTTTTCGCAGGTGCGTTACTTAGCGGAAAGAAACTGTGGGGCTCATGTGGGCCCCACCTCACAAATATCCTACCAAGGGGGTAGGATATTTCTAGATAGCACCCTATCCGTTTAAACTCAGTTTAAGTGTCTTTCAGGTGGCTTTAAGTGGCTTAAGTTAAATAAAATAATGTTGACGCAAAATTATTTTATTTCTTAACTTTAAGCCCAAAAATTAAAAACCACACCCGAGCAAATGCAACTCCGGAAGAGGCGTTTCTAAGCAAATACCAGCACTGCGATTTCATCGGTGCCCTCAGAATTCGATTCCGGGTACCATTTCCAAAGATAGGAAAACCCGCTCGTCCGTTCACTGAACGTACCTGAGCCAAGCTTCGTAAAATGATTTCGGGCACACCAGGCCTTGAATCAGGTGTTGTCAGAAACTGCGCTCTTGTACAATTCCAAAGAAAATTAAGAAAAAAAATTCCCTTGAAATTTACGGGTCTTTACATTACTCCCACCTCAGGGCTTTACGTCCTCATAAAGATACATCATAAACTAGGGAAACAAATGTGGGTACTGAGCACACATTTGAGCCTCCCGCTCCCATGCGCTCTCCTGGAGGTTTCTGTGCTGCCATTTGATGCGCACAAGAGGAATCGATCGCCCATGTAGGACTCGCTCCTGTCGATCCTCTATATCCACCGGGACCTCCGCAAAAGTCGCCCCATCCTCCATGTCTAGCTCCCCATGGTCAATAATGTGCGTCGGGTCGTGCACGTATCTCCTCAGCTGAGATACGTGGAAGACGTCGTGCACCCGGTGCAACTGAGTTGGTAGAGCCAGGCGATAAGCCACCTTGCCAATCCTGCTGAGGACCTGAAAAGGCCCGATTAAGCGTGGAGACAACTTGCCGCCTCGGCCAAATCTCTGCAAACCACGTTGAGGTGAGACCCGCAAGAAGATGTGGTCGCCATCCTCGAATTCTAGTGGCCTCCGCCTCCTGTCAGCATATGACTTCTGCTGGCTCTGAGCTGTCCTCATCCGCTCTTGGATGATCTGGACCTTCTCTGTCGTGGCCCGGACCATCTCTGGTTCCACAAGTGCTTACTCCCCATGGTCTGTCCAGCACAAAGGATATCTGCAAGGCCTGCCGTACAACGCCTCGTAGGGTGCCATCCCGATGGTGGAGTGGTAGCTGTTGTTGTACGCGAACTCCACCAAGGGTAGGTGGTCCTCCCAGCTGCGACCAAAGTCGAGGAAACATGCGCGGAGCATGTCCTCGAGAGTCTAAAGGGTCCTCTCCGTCTGACCATCCGTCTGAGGGTGAAAGGTGGTGCTCAGACGTAGCCGCGTCCCGAACGCCTCCTACAACCCCTTCCAAAGCCGGGAAGTAAAGTGAGCATCCCAATCGGAGACGATAGTCGATGGCACACTGTGAAGCCGTACAATCTCCTGAATGTAGAGACGCCCCAAGCTCTCCACTGAGCCCTGCTCTCAGATGGGAAAGAAGTGTGCCGACTTGGTGAGTCGGTCAACAATCACCCAAATGGAGTCGTGACCTCTGGAAGTGCGTGGAAGTCGAGTCACGAAGTCCATAGATATCCCGTCCCACTTCCTCTCCGGGACCTCCAAGGGCTGTACCAAGCCTGCTGGTACCTGATGCTCTGCCTTCACCTGGTGGCAGGTGAGGCATCGTGAAACGAACTCTGCCACAGCCTTCTTCATGCCCGGCCACCAGTGCTGTCGTCTGAGATCCTGGTACATCTTCGCCACTCCAGGATGTACCTCCAAAGGAGAAGTGTGAAAATCTTTCAGCACCTCCTCTCGTAAAGCAACTCGTACCAAGGTATGTCCTCTAAAAAGGACGTCGTTCTCTTCTCGAAGGTAGAAACCATCTGGTTCCTGTCCCGAGGATATATGTGCATGCCGTGTCTCACAGTCAGCATCCCCACGCTGAGCCTCTATGACCCGCTATAGAAGGGGAGGAGAGACTGTGAGAGACTGAAGGAAGGCTTCTCCGTCTCTATCCACTAAAGATATCTTCAAGGCGGCTAGCTGCTCTGTCACCTCCTCAAGTAGTTGGATGCTCATCCTCCTGCTGAGGGCATCGGCTACCACGTTCCCCTTCCCAGGAGTATAGACTATCTCAAAGTCATAGTCCTGGAGGAACTCGAGCCATTGTCGTTGTCTCAGGTTCAGGTCCTTCTGAGAGAAGACGTACCTGAGACTCTGATGGTCAGAAAATACTGTAAAGCCCTCGCCCATCAGATAGTGCCGCCAAGTCTTCAGATCGAAGACCACTGCTGCTAACTCCAGGCCGTGCGTAGCGTAGTTCTGCTCCTGCAGCCTCAACTGATGTGATCCATAGTCAATCACGGCCCACTCCTGCATCAGGACACACCCGAGTCCAGTCCCTAATGCATCGTAGTAGACTACGTATCCAACTCCCTCCTCAGGCAACTTCAAGATAGGTGCGGTAGTCAACCTCTGTCTCAGTTCCTGGAAGCTCTGCTGACATCTGTCTGACCACGCTAAGGGTTTCCCTTTATTCATCAACACTGAGAGTGGAACCGCAACTCTGGAGAAGTCTGGCGCATATCTTTGATAGTATCTGGCTAGGCCCAAGAAACTCTGCACCTCTGTCACGCTCTTGGGTGGCTCCCAAGCTTGCACTGCCTCGATCTTCGTGGGATCCACTGCAACTCCCGCCTCAGAAATGACGTGCCCCAAGAAGTGGACCTCATGTAACCAGAACTGGCAATTCGAGAGCTTTCCATAAAGCTGGTTCTCTCGGAGTGTGTCTAGTACAACCCGCAGGTGGTAGGCGTGCTCCTCCTCCGTCATTGAGTACACCAAAATGTCGTCGATGAAGACCACGACAAATCGATCGAGGTATGGCTGGAAGATCCTGTTCATTAGGCTCATGAACACTGCTGGAGCGTTGGTTACGCCGAAAGGGATAACCAAGAACTCATAGTGGCCATACCGACATCTGAAGGTCGTCTTCTGCACATCCTCATCTCGAACTCTGAGCTGATGATAGCCTGACCTGAGGTCTATCTTCGAGAACCACCGTGCTCCCTTGAGCTGATCGAAGAGGTCATCAATCCTCGGTAGCGGATACTTGTTCCTCACTATCACCTGGTTCAGGCGACGATAATCAACACATAGTCTCAAGCTCTCGTCCGCCTTCATGGCGAACAAAATCGGGGAAGCCCAGGGTGAAACACTGGGTCGGATGAACCCCTTGCCCTGCAAGTCCTCCCACTGTACCCGTAGCTCTCAAAGCTCGGCGGGGGTCATCCGATATGCTGGAGTGGATATCGGGGCTGTCCCGGGGTATAGATTAATGTAAAAGTCTACCTCTCTGTGAGTAGGTATCCCTGGAACGTCGTCGGGAAAGACGTCCGCATACTGATCCACCACTGCAGGAAAACTAGGACTCTGCACGTCCACTGCTCCAAGGATGAGGCTAGCCAACTGATGAGTGATGGGCTGCCCTCTCCTCTGCATGAGTCCATCTTGTGCTGGTAAGGCTCCCTTCTCGCCGGTGAAGGTGAACCTGCTCCCGTCGGTGCGCACACATCACACAGTGCGCCTAATGCAGTCAATCTGTGCATGGACCGTAGATAACCAATCCATGCCCAAGATGACATGGTAAGGCCTTGACGCCACTACAAGAAGATCCTAGCCGATGCTCTCGCCTCCTAGAGTAAGATCACACTGCCGGCACCAGAGCGTAATCGTCGAGTCTGCTCCCGTAGGAGGCTCTAGCCATAAGGATCGAGCCAACGGCTCTGTTGGAATCTCCGAGCTCTGAACAAGGGCAATGTATATGAAAGAGTGACTCGCTTTTGTGTCTATAATAACTACAGTAAGGGTGGAATAGACACAGATCATACCTCGAATCATCTCTGGCGTGCCGTGGTCATAGGCCTCTGCTGCCAGGAGCTGTGCCTTTCTCTGCCCGCCAGCTCCCTGTGGTCGGGGCGGACTTCCTGGTGGTGGTGGTGGCAGAGCCTCAAAGCGTCGCCCACCACCTGCTGCTCGGCCAGCTCCCCTGCCTCATCCGCCTCCTCCCTGCAGACCGCCACGGTCAACCCTCTACCTCTACCTGGGTGTCCCCTCCACCGTCTGCTGCTACTCGGTACGGCGGGTCGGGCAGTCACGAGCCATGTGGCCCTGCCCGCCGCACGAGTAGCACTGCCTGCCTCTCGGAAGGCTGAGGTCATCTGTCGGAAGGCCTGGTCTGCCTGGAACCCTGAGTCATTCGTCGGCTACCAGCTGCCGAAGACTCTGCTACCTGCCGTCCTGCGGTAGGTCTCGCTGTGGACTCAGCCAGGAAGCTCTCGATCAGAAGGGCTCGCTCCAGCACTCCTGCCTGGGTCGGGATGCTAAGGGAGATCAGCGATGCCCTGATCTCGTGTCTCAATCCCTGGTCGAAGGTCCAGGACTGGAAGAAGGGGTCATGTACCATGTCGGTCGAGTAGCGAAAAATATCGGTGAACCTCGCCGCGTACTGAGCGACCGTCAAACTGCCCTGCCGCAGCTGAAGAAGCTCTTGAATGCGCAACGCTCAGAGGGTGGCCCGGACAAACTGTGAGCGGAAGAGGCTCTCGAAGTCCGTCCAGATGAGGGAGGCCTCATCGTGTACCTGGAGCATCAAAATCCACCATCGCCCTGCTGCTGCGTGCAGTAGGCTCGCCGCGAGGATCACCATGAGGTCTGCTGGTGTCCTCACTAGCCTGAAAACTCGGACGACCGCCTCCAGCCAGTCCTCGGCTGCCTGGGGGTCCGTCTCTCCATGGAACCTGGGTGGTTGCTGGCGCTAGAACTCGTGAAGAGCTCCGAGGCGTCGTGCGTCATCAACTGCCAGTGCTGGAAGCATCGGGGGATCGGCGAGTAAAGGTACCGTCGGTGCCTCTACTGTCAATGGGCCCTGCACCGAGGCATCATCGCTCGGCAGGCTGTCGTCGCGCTCTACTCTCGGAACCCTAGCTGGCTGCTGTCATCAGGCCATCCTGAAAAGGAAACAAGTGCTCCACGGTCAGAACAATATACCTGGTGAGCTGACACAAGTAATCAAAAAGAAAACGTGAAACACACATGCAATCAATGTTTTTGGGCATTATGTCGAAAATCAGAAGTCATGGTCCTGGTGTACGGATACGTCGGCTGCCGCACCAACACTAGAATCCCTGGACTGATAACCATACTCAATACGCTAAACACTATTGCTCCACATAGAAGAAAGATCAGAGTCTGCGGTAGAACCGACCGCCTCTGATACCAATTTGTCACGACCCGTCCTCAGGGCCTGTGTCATGACTACCCCAAGCCCGCCTTCCATAGGCCAGGGGCTGGCGACTAGCACTAAGGCGTAAATCCCAACAAAAAGGGAAGGCATTGCCTTTGAAAAGTAAACAAGCACCACAGAGTAAGAAAGCAGAAAAGTAAACACTACGTAAAACCCGTACAAGCTGTGCTGAAAGTAGAAGGGGCCGGAAATACAAGCCCAACTGTAAAGTACAACTGGAAGGAAAAACAGCAACTGAAAGGAAAAACTGAAGCGTAGAGCCGTCCTCTGGAAGTCCCACCTGAAGGGTGGGTACAGATAGCCTCCACTGCTCCTCGGGTCCACCTGACCGCTCCGAGTACGTCCCGCCCAGTGGTCCACCTCCAGGTACCGTCCTGCTCCGCACGCCTCCACCACGATCAGCGTTGTCCATCGTCTGCAACCAACACAACGTAGTGCGGGCATAGCCCGTGCAGGGGTGAGTATAAGCTACTCAGTAGGGACCCCGAGACCCCCAAAGGTCTCCCAAAATCCACAAAGGGTAATCCACAAAGGAAATATACAATCACGGAGTAACATCTAACACGGCTTAGGTATATGCCCATACATATACCTAAGTCATCAATTCCCGTTCGGCTCCAACATCCGAACCCGAGCACAACCCTATCCACACAGGAAAGCAAAAAGTATACCCACACAGGATAGCACAACACAATCCACAAAGGAGAGTAAACAGTAAATCCACACAGGATAGCTCAACACAATCCACAAAGGAGAGTAAACAGTAAATCCACATAGGAGAGTAACAGAAGATTCATCTAACACAGGTATACTTCTTCAGATGACGATAAAGATGATCACTGATCCATATAAGTCGTCGGACCCTTGAAGGATCGATAGGTAACTAACCCCCGCAATGACCCACACAGGATCGGGCCCACACAGGACCTGTAGGCGCTGGCTCACACAGAACCGCTGAGCGCGGACCCACACAGGATCAGACCCACACAGGATCGAGCCCACACAGGACCTGTAGCACTGATCCACGTAGGATCGCTGAGTTTTGTAGTCATCGTAGTCCACTGAGGATCTCTGCACAGTCGTCGCCGTAGTCCACTGAGGATCTCTGCACAGTCGTCTTCGGAGTCCACTGAGGATCTCTGCACAGTCGTCACTGTCGAAGAAGCAGTCGCAGCCAGCTCTAGGGTTCCCGCACACAGCAAGCTCGTTCGGGAGGGTCCGCTCCATGAGCCGAGAGGCTGATACATCAACTAACACAAAGTATGAAGTTGATGTATCCAAAAGTTCTGTATCGTCAAGAGGAACTCAACGTCGCAGACGGCGCGTCAATCGGACGCCCGGTCTGAGAGTTATTGGCTTTTTCGTCCCAGGGGCCCGGTTGGGTTTTAAGGAAAACCAACCCTACTATACTCCACCTGCGTCCAAACCTCGGGCGGAGTGTTCCAAAAGTTCCATCTCACATAGAGGAAAACAACAAAGCTGACGGCGCGTCAATCGGACGTCTGTGGCTCAAGATATGAGCGTTTCCGCTCCGAGGGCACGGTTGGTTTTGTGTACGAACCAACCCGGCCGAACAAAAAGTATTCCGAAACCTTGAGTGTGATATACCGAAAAGACCGTCTCGATCCAAGGATCGTGTTGCCGCTGACGGCGAGTCGTTTGGAGGCCCGTAGCTCAAGATATGGCCATTTGAACGAAAACCATCTGAAGACGGGGGGTTCGGGGCCGGGCCGACCCGGGCCGACCCCCCCCCCCCCCTGGGTCGGCCGAACTAGGTCAACCCGGTCCGAACTGGGTCAACCCGGTCCGACCCAGTCGGACCAGGTCCGGGCCGGCCAGGGCGCGGCCCGGCCTGTCGGACCGGCCTGGCTCGGCCAGCCCGGCTCGGCTCGGCCGAACGACGCGGGGGGGAGCCGCCACCCCCGTGTGACACCCCCACGGCACCCGAGGGGTGTCGGCCAGACAACCGGACGCGGCTTCAGCCACGTCCCTAGAGACACGGGGGAGAGCCGCCTCCCCCGCGTGACACCCGGGGGACACCGGTGGGGTGTCTCCCTGGCGCCGGACGGGGCTTCAGCCGCGTCCCGCGAGCGCCGCCGCCGCGGCCGGTGCCGCTGCGGTCTCGTCCGGTGGCGCGCCGGGCACCGCCGCAGGCCGCCGGAGTCACTCCGGTGGCCCGATTTTCTTCCTGTCTGCGCCGTTGCTCCTCCCGGGATCCTTTATTTACTGCAGGATCATCAGACATCCGTTGAGGCACGTTTCGTCGTCGCCCGTCAAATCCACACAAAAACGAAGAACAGCGGAGGTTCATCGGGCCGTTTTCATTTGGCCCGCACCCTCCGCGTTAGAGATAAACAACTGGAGGAAATAAAGTTCAACACATGAACGCATATCCGAAAAAAAAAATTATGAAATATAATTGTTTCATAAAACGGGTTCCTCATTTGAACGGAAACAACAATTTTAATAAATTTAAAATTATTCACAAAGCCAGTTCTTTAACTTTTTAACGAAACATTTACAGGAATAATAAAAAAAGGGGGTAATTCCAAAATAATTCCCTACCTTGTAGTCGTCGGGCGTGAGCGTTCTTCGCAGAATTGCTCGTCGCGGAAGAGGGGGATCGTCGTGACGTCGTGGGAAGGCGCCGCGTCGTCGCAGAATTCGGTGTTGAGTCGGCGAACTCAACGGACCAAGAACAACAGATTTAAATTATAAATAATTAAATCTGTGTTTCGTTTTAAACCAAAAATAACTTTTAGAATAAACCTGAAATCACTCACCTCAAACGGTAGGTGATCGGAGATCGGGGCGGGGAAGAACGTCTCGGATTGGAGCGTCGTCGATTTCCACGGATGACGGCATTCTTCGCGTTCTTCGCGTTCTTCGCGAAGGAGAAAGAAGATACAAGGATTCTGTCAAATCCTCTCAACGCGCAAACTTTCAAAAGACTGGTTGGTCTTATTTTATTATTATTCCAACACACGAAAAGGGTAAATAACGACCCATCAATTCGTTGAATTAATTCAACGAAAGAAACTACTCATTTAATTTACGAAATAAACCACCCAATTAAATGTTCTGTTAAGAATTTAAGAAAATGCGTCAGTTGACTTTCATAATGACAGGTTTTCACAGGTGCATTATTTAGCGGAAAGAAACGGCGGGGCTCGTGCGGGCCCCACCTCACAAATATCCTACCAAGGGGGTAGGATATTTCTGGATAGCACCCTATCCGTTTAAACTCAGTTTAATTGGCTTTCTAGTGGCTTCTAGTGGCTTAAGTGAAATAAAATATAGTTGTCACAAAATTATTTTATTTCTTAACTTTAAGCCTGAAAATTAAAAACCACACCTGAGCAAACGCAACTCCGGAAGAGGCGTTTCTAAGAGAATACCAGCGCTGCGATTTCATCAGTGCCCTCAGAATTCGATTCCGAGTACCGGTTCAAAAGTTAGAAAAACTCGCTCGTCCGTTCACTGAACATACCCGAGCCATACTTCAGAAAATGATTCCGGGCACACCGGGCCTCGGAATCAGGTGCCGTCAGAAACTGCGCTCTTTTAAAATTCCAAAACAAATTAAGAAAAAAATTTCCTTGAAATTTACGGGTCTTTACATTATCATTATCTCTCTTCATTGTAGTCTCATGTTGAAGAATAGTTCCAAATAATTCATCAAGAGTGATCTGAGTAACCTTTCAATTCTCATCTATAGTTGTTCTCTTGGATTCCCACTCATTAGAAATGATGTCTATAATCTTTCCCATAAGAGCTTCATCATCTAATCCTTTCTCTCCCATGGATTGTAAGCTGTTGACAATATTCATGAATCTCTGGTGTACATTACATAGAGGTTCTCCAAGAGGAAAGAAAAATTATGATATTCATCCCTGAGCATGGCTCTTCTAGTTTCAATGACTTTGGAATTTCCAAAGTGAGTAACTTCCAGATTCTTCCAAATACAATTTGTGGATTCATAAGAAGAAGTTTGGCTATATATATTCCAGGTCATGGAACACAACAAAGTATGGTGTACCTTACAGTGTAGTTGATATTCTGATTTATCTTGATTAGTAAAAGTTCAGACTTCGTTATCCAGAATCATGTAATCTCTTGTAATCATAAAAGATTTATCAACTCCAGTATTGATAAAGAATGTTTTCATGCGATCTATCCAATATTCATAATCATTCCCATCAAAAATTGGTGGTCTAGTAGGATTTATGTTTTCTATGGAACCAACATTTATTCTTTCCATCTTAAAGAAAAAATTCCCACACAAACTTGTCAGTAATAAAAGATTGTAAACAAGGAAAAAAATATCCTATGCAAGGAAAATACAGAACAATGAAAAACATGACAAAGAAAACTTATATGTGAATATAAGTATTTCAAATACCTCCTCTAATACCAAATGTTATTTTGGTATAGAGTATGATATCCTCCTAAGATACCAACTTTAGGTTCGAAATAATGATGTAGATGCTCAATATACAAGAGGGGTGAATTGTGTACTTTAAAAATTATTTGGTAATATTTAAATTTGGTTAGAAACATTTTTGTAGTTTAACAAGATCAAACAAGGTAAATTCACAAAACCTCTAAGTTCTATAAGTATAGTTTGATTCCACAAATGTGATTCCGAGAATGTATTTCCAAAAAAGTTGTTCCTGAAATGAAACTTAACAAAAGCTTACAAGGACACAGATTCTACCATAAAGAATATAGAATCTCAATAAATCAGTGTATACATGTGTAAGAAAGTATAATAAAATTATACTTTCTTAAACAATCAAAATACAGAGGAAAACATGAAACATTACAAGTAACAAGTAGTAAATCTTATAACTCAAAGAGACGGGTATCCAACAACCTTGGATAAAGGTCCCTTGATTTATACTTTCTAAAATTTATGTCTTACCTACACTAGGGTAATCAATTAATATAAAGATTAGAGTCTGTCTTGCTATCCTCACAAGCCCTTGAACTTTAAGGTAGTCAACACCTCTGTCTTCCTATCCCCAGAAGCCCTCAAATGTACTCAGCAACATTCAGAGTCACACGAAGAAATTCTGAACAAGTTGTTCAGTACTCACAAAGCATGAAAGTCTCTATCTAGAAATCACTTCAGCAGTATGTAATCTCAAGAATCATAAAACAATATTGAGATCGTTCAAATGAGATCTTATTTATTGTCACATTCTCAATGGTCGACTCCCTCCTCCAACAGTCATATTTCTCCTTTAATTTTAGAGGGACCTATACATGTGTCACTCAAACAACGATTAGTTAGTAACTAAATGCATGACATCATTTTATAACCAAAACATGAGTAAGAAAAAATATGAAGTTTAACCAAATTCATTTTTCGAAATGTATGGAAAACTTAATGTTCAAAGTATAACCAAAAACCATATTCGGTGTATATAACAAGTAAATATTCGGATTCTGTATTCAAGGGAATTCAGACCCTGAATTATATAGAATTCCAGTGTCTGAATTTCATTGAAATTCGGAGTCTAAACTTACAATGTTCGGAGTCTGAATTCATTAGAAATCGATGTTTGAATATATAATGTTCAGAGTCGGAATTTATTATAATTCAGAATCCGAATTCAGAGAACTCAGAGTCTGAAGTCAGAGAATTCTGAATCCATATTTGGATCCTGAAAACAGAATGCTCTAAATCTATGTATTATAAGAATATGAGGTTTTAGATATGAAACCGTATTTTACACTTCGAAATAAAATGAATAAATGAAAAACATGGTAAGGATAAATTTCCATAGGGAACAAAAAATTCCTTATGAATGTAAAGCATAGGGTAAAATAAATTTGACTTAAGATAAGGTGTTTGTGATTTTCAAAACAAGAAGGAATGGAAAATTCATAGGTAAACCTTATTGTCTCAACAATCTCCCCTAATCATGAAGGATTGGAAAATTCATCAGGAACATTATTGACTCAACAGGGAGTACAAAACTCAATAGGCCACCACTAGTGGTGTGTACAAAATATATCGTCTAAACAGATAGTGAATGAAAGTACTAGGTAAATTATAATTAAACAAGGTATAGTTTGGGTATAATTATTTAACAAGGTTCACTTAATTCATTCCTTGAATTTTTTCCAATTTCATTGCATATACCATCTTTTTCACTCAATCCTTTTTTATTACATGTTCCATGGGTAAGGAATATACATCTATTACACATGGTTCTAAGGGAGTCAATCAATATGCATAAGGGAATAAGTCAAGTACCTATCTCACAAGGTATAAACACATCACATCAACACATTATCCTCACCTTGAAGCCTTAGTCTTGGTGGAATGAAACCATTAGGGGAATATGTCACCCAGCCCCTTCCCTAACCCTGGCATTTTGGGGTGGAGTTTGGAGACTCGGTCTAACTTGACTCGTGGGAATAGATCCTCATGTCAATACCCCACACTACCAAGCCATGTTGACAAGCTTATTTAACCATTCACCACACACATACCATACCATGACCAATAACTATAGAAATAACATTTCATAACCTTCAACATGGGAATTAATATTATCCCTTTACCCATTAATTTATTCATGAATTCCATTATATTCTCTAATATTCACCCATTACCATATATTAGCCCATATAGTTCACTTATCATTTCAAAATTATAATTTCTATATCACATATCCCATACTATTTATTTCAATCATCCCATTAGGTATACCCCATAATTCCAATGTATTACCCATTCCAAAAATTTATCTATTCCCTAATGACATCCATTTATGTGTTCTTCAATTCACAAGACATTGAAAATTTTACACACTCCTCGTTTCAAATATATTAATTGTTTTGGGCATCTCAAAATAATTAATAAACATTTTGACAAAATGTCATTTAACTAAATTAAGCCATTACTAATCCATTCAAAACAACCAGTTAAGCCATTATCCAAACCCAGTCACAACTTTCAATATTCCAATTTCAACTCCACTAACATATTAAACATTTTCAATAAGGGATCTTCTTTATAACAAGTCATCTCTATATTTATCATTACCAATTTCATGGTTTTGAAATACTGGGGAACCCCATGGATGGCCCCAAATTGGACAAATCATCCTCAATGCATCCCATAGGGACCATGAGGGGTTCAAATCATTACATGAATGTTCATTTTTCCAAAACTCACCAGGTAAATTCAAACCCCAACATGATGGACACAAGAACATATAATAATATACACAAGTCCCCTAAAAACTATGGGATATAATATTTGGACCACCTACCTCGAATCTGATGATGAACACACTCATAATCATAGCCTTATATTTGGATTCATGCATGGCTTGAAGCCCCAACCTAGATCTTCAATCCGCACAAAACAATGCTCCAAATAGCCAATAATTGAATTGGAAACATGATTTAGAAGATTGGGTTGATTTGGTTTGACCCTAGGGTTGAGAGGGGGAGAAATTAGATAGAAATCAGGTGGAATACAAAAATCCCATAATATAAATTTTCAAATTTTTTCAAACATTTCTAGGCCACATGGTATACTCATATGATTTTCAGAACCATTCACAAACCACATGCAAGGAACTGCCTATGGGAAGCTGAACCACACAGTTAACCAGTTTTGTCCCACTGTTGGATAAACTGTGCATAAGACGTGTGATATGGCACCACCTAAGGATCAATGGTTTTCCAGGGGAGGCCACACGATTTACCTATCCATGTGCAAACCGTGCGCCTAGCACGTATTGGCTCAGTTTCGCCTTCCATTCATGTTCCAAGACCCTGGAACAACCTTTAGTCCCCTCATATACCCATAAACATTTCATTAACCCTAAATACGGTATTGAGATAATTTTTTAAAAAAAAGAATATATATCTACAATTTCTGGGATCATACAACCTCCCCACCTTATAATGAATCATGTCCGGGATACTCTTCCCGAGCAACACTGCTCTTCTGGAGCAAGAGTTCATGCCACTAGGTCTTCCTATCAATTCTCATTTCCCATTATTTTTATGGAATATTACAATGTTACCACAAAATTGTAACCAAATAATGGTATTTCCACCCAAGACATCCTCAACACAACTCAAAACACGAACCAGATACCCTAAAAGGATGGATCAGCTTAAACCATACATCAACCACTAATTCTTCATAGGGAAATCATATATAATAATGTATAATTTAAAACACTATGAAACTTCACACACAATATCATATAATCATTGATGAACCAATCGACACCTCATCGACCCGTTCGTCAACTCATGTCCTGAGTCAGTTGGTGTCATTTTACTATATTTTAAAAACTCTAACTGTTTCCAAAACTTGATATCACCCAAAGGAAAACACATGGGTTTCCAACCACATTTCCGGACATACGTCGATCCACCACTCATGTCATGATGATCATATTCCATAACCATACATCTGAAATCAACTAAATCTCTTAGGAACTCACCCGATTAGAATCATGTGAACAGTCTCTGTCAAGGACAAATCATCTGAATGATGATCAATAAATTCCCTCCAACCCTAAACTCCAATCACCTCATCAACCAACCTCCACTCTATTATGTTTCTCTCCATACACTGGCCTCTAATATTTCCATTGGAAGTGACCAGTTGAATATTCCTATAATATCCATTCAATGACCTAGATATCCTTAGCCTCACTCAAGTATAGATTCATCTCTAAAAGGTCCATGCTACCACAAATAAAAAAATAGAGGTGATATACAATTTGTCACATCAATTCATGTCTATTATATCATGTTGGACCACCCCAACTAGATTTTCCCATAACACACATTTTCCACTGATGGCATGCTAATCCTTTTTACCTTCCCAAGCTGCTTACTAACTAGAATCCCATCCCTATCACCCATCACCCCTAATTAGGTGATTTGTTAAATTTTGGTGGAATTTCACCACCGTTGGATCTAAACCCTCCAAACCGTTATCAAGATTAACTACCCTCATTAATGATCCTCAAACAACAACTCAAACAATTCATAGACTAACTTAGAAGGATGGGTTCTCACACAAACCCATTTTGAAGATTTTGAATACACTTCCTAGCATAAAATATCAACCAAATGTGATTTATGGATTTCCTCTTATGCCCCCACTCCTAGCCGAGTTGAACTATCCCCACTAACTCATCATAGAAAGAACAACTTCACCGCCAACAAGACACTCAATCACATGGACATGGTGCCCTTAAATTTCAGGGTATTCTAATGCCACCCAAACATACTTACGTGAGTCTACATCAGATTTATTTGGAGTAATAGAGCCCAAAATGTTTTTCCAAAACTGTTGTCATTTATTGTCATTAAAATTCAATATCCTTACCATAGGAATATAAAATTAATTAGAAACTACCCTAATCCTGAAGCCAACAATTGGATCCTCCTAGAACCACATCCAATGCCCAGCTAGCCTCTCCCGGGAACCTAACATGTATCTCAAAGGTTTCACATTTGAATTGTGGTTCCACTACATCAACTCAGCATTCACTTCCCCACATCTAGTACTGACTTATCACTCCCTACCAGAGGATTGCCAATACCATTGTTTTCTATGAGAGATTCCCACCACATGGCATACGATGAATCAAAAGACAAACCCCAAAACATAGACATGGATATATATATTTTTTTCCAGAATAAGAAAATTTACATCACACATTGCACATTACCGGCTTCCATGAATGGCACATATGACATTATTTGACAATTGGTCCATCCTGAGGACCTCAACCGAGACCATCGATGGTGTATATCCCATAATATGTCTCAACATATACAACCCCCATGAGCATAACCTCCATAATGCACCTCATATAATAAAAACACCTTCATGTCAGTTGGAAAAAAGCTAGAGACTCTCAAATCACCTACGATAATGTTAAGATATTGGGAATTATCATCACTAGATGATGTATGCAAAGAGGTTGTTGAATAATACCACCACCAAATTATCCATTGCTGATGTTACCTCTCACTATGGGACACCATTACCTACCAAGGATCACAAGCTTCCTTGCCACACACAACCCATTAATAGTTAACCACTATCACTCCAAGACCATCTACAAAGCAGTCGTGAACCAACATTTAATGTGGAAATATATTCACCTCACTACTCAAATTATTTTTGTTCATCCCTGATAGTTAATCAACCAACCCAGAATGGTTTCTCACAATCCAACCTTTACATGAGCAATTCCCAATGCTTGTTTACTCACCTAACCATGCATCTAGGATATTCAACCTCCTAAGCCTTGAGGCATCCTCTAAATATCACCCAAAAACCAAACCATTCATAAAAACAAGATCAACTACATGACCACCATGTCCTCTATGTCACCATATAAAAAAGAATATTACCATACTTCAGTCACCCATGTATCTTAGACTCAAAAAAAAAACATCCATACGTCCATTCATATTCACTTTTCTGTTTGTTTCTAACTCAGTCTTAGACCCAACAGAATAGTGTAGGATCTGTTCTTTTGATGTATCTGTGTCGTTTTTCATTTTACAGAATTTTGAGCTAATGAGGAAGGTTGATGTTTTTTCGGTTTTGTTTATTTTTGCTAATACAAATTTGTGTCACTTGGTGGTATAACTTTATGCCACAACACATTTGGATAACCTCTTTGATAGAATTTTAATATGGTTCATCCCCGGTTTGTGGCCTTCAAGAGAGTTTGAGTTGTGGACTTCTTTCTACAACATGGTGTTGCTTGGTATTTCTTGATAAGAGAGGTCGATACTAAAATGCTTTTGGTCTTATGTAGCCAAATATCTAGATCGTTGCCGAGAAATCAACTGTATAACTGTTATTATTCGTCTTCTTCTTTAATGCTTATTTTTATGGAGTTCATGTGCTAGTTGCTGATAAAGATTTTTGATCATTTTTGATACTTGAGTTGCTTTTTATTCTTCTTGGAAACTCAAATTTTACCCCCTTTAATCTCTGCTGGTGTATGTTATTTACACGTCATGCTTGTTCCGATATTTTTTTCTTTTAATAAATTTCTTGGGGCATGAATAGGGTGACCAATTCATGTCTCCGCCTTTCATGAAAAACTCATTGCATCCCAATAATACGACTGAAAAATCTCCCATTCTTCATATTATAAGGCACCCACATTAATGGGTTATCCTCCCATGAGGTCACCCTTGATTTTATATAATCTGTTAACATGTAATCACAACTAGAGTCACATCACCAACCATCAATAATCCCATTTATCCCTCCAAGAAAAACCTATATTAAAAAGGTTCTCTATGACCCACTATCATGGTTCAAACATACAACAATATGACTAATTACCAAATCACTATGAACCTCATTCAACCCAAATCATAGATCACCTAGAAGGTTTAATGTTACAAATTCCTTAATCTAGATTCACAACAAGAAAAATCCATTGATCCTATTCCAAAACCACACAAAATTAGTCACAAACCAAGAAAAAATAATGAATGAATCTCTCACCCCCATTCCGAAATACATAGTTCCTTCTACACTAAATAACCATTTACTCTATGTTAAACACCAAGGGTAGCTATAAATTTACATTAAAACTACAAACCAAACATCCTCTTTGAGATCCAAAACACAATAGACCAGGGTGCCTACTCATAAGGGAACCAAAACCGAGGAACCTTCCTTAAGTTCCAGCATACACTCTATACAATCACGACCATGAGAGTTTCCACACTCACATTACCGAACAAAGCCTCACGACATAAAGAACACAACCCTACTAAGGGTTCTCTAGACACATCTCCTATGACATTTCCTAACTAGAAAGGTCTTATAATCCAAATACAAGGTCTCAAACTAGGGAACTCTCATTTCATGAAACCACCCATTCAAGGGTGAAATTGACAAAATATGGATTACCCACTCCCTAGTTTTTCCAATGTTCTATCATTACATATCTCTTTGTAATTGACATCCCTGTGCTTTTTTTTTGAAATGAACCATTCATAGATTAAAATCCTTAGTCACCCAACATTCAAAAGTACCTTCTTTATTCATGAACATAATCCAAAACACATTCCTCCATAAACACATAAAATAATGATAAAAAATATTATGTTACAGATGGAAAGGATTTTAATATATCAACATTAAAACAACCCACTCATCATACACTATCCCCGCAGTTATCATCACGCTTAGAACACTTCCCTATACCATACCTACCATGGGTCATGGTCAATATGGGTAATCTAATTTAATTTATCATAATTATTTCATCATATAAACTTTTAAAAAATTTACTCTTTCATAGCACAAATAATTTCTCATAGACCCATTCCCCATTTCACAACATGTCTCAATCCCCATTTTAACTCATGTAGAACTTTTTTTATAAAAAATGAATTATCCATTTCACTGCCACTGTGATATATTTCTCTATTAGACACTAATATGCCTTTAGAATTTGTCACAACCAAGAATTTTAACCTGGTAAAAAAGTTTTGTTGTAATAATTATTCCTTAATTATTCATTTTTTTTATTTTCATTTTCCCCATTTCAATTCAATTATTGGTAACAATTTTATTTCAATTTTTTATCAAGGAAGTTAAATAAATTATACTCTCTTTGCCCTGCACACTCATCTTGTGTGTGCCTATCATGATTCATTCCACCTATATCCTTTGGTCCCTAATATGATTCATGAACGAGCAACCTCATACCATTATGTGCATGAGATGAATATCATTAATCATTCAAATTATACAACATGTTCATCATCTAATGGGGAAATATCATCCAAATTTAACAACATGCACCAAGAACATCAATTCCCACCCAAGGTGACTTGGGTTTGACTCCTACATGGGTTAGATACTACCAAAAACAATATCATTACCAAATATTGACACATCTAAGACTCCTACATAACATCCCAAATAATAAGACCTAGAATTAACTTCTCTAATACCACATTGTAACATCCCCAACCCGGAATCCACTAAACTGGTGAATCGAGCCATGTCTTCACATCACCTCAAGCACACCTCCCCATACCGCAATAGTTTCAACTATCAGTGTGGTTATAATAAGTAATATGGGTAGACTATACCCTATATGGACCAATAGGGCCATAAATACCTTGAGGGGGGGGGTGAATCACGGTATGGTTATTCTATTTCAAAATTATTTTTGCCACATAGATATTGACATCAATATTATATGAGTCACTTTTTTTGAACTTATGTGTTACTATTGATCTTATTAATCCATTATTTATCTAATGATGATAATGTTTTTAATGCGATGCAGCAATGAAAATAGGCAGACATAGAGATTTTTACTTGATTCACCCTCACAGGGCTATGTCCAAGGAGTATACCATAGAAATGTGCTGATGTACCAAATCCACTAAATCTAAAAGCCATTAATGATTAATCTAGAACACTTATATTCCCAGTATCATTGCCTTTACAATGTTTAGAGTCATCTTACTTCTTTCCCAAGGGTCACTCCCAATTTATCTCTCACCAGCTCACTGATGGAAGAAAGGATAACCTTCTTCCTCTTCCTTTTCTCACTACACTGGGAAGGGATCCACTCACATTTTATAGACCTCTAGGTCTCTTACTTTTCATGAATAAGTGAATTCTCAAATATTGATAGATAATATGTTAAATTTGAACTTTCATCCACAGATGAATACCACCTTGCCTCTGAAACACTGGGAGATTACTTTTGAAACTCTTTCACTGATCACTCTGCCTTCGTGAAGCTCCCACTTTTTCAAAGCTAAAACAAACATTTGCATTGATCCAACCTTTTCAAAAAGCTCACAGGTTCACAGATCTCACGATTTCACAAATCTCACAAGATTGCAAAGCTGTCTAGATCGTAGATCTCGTTGCTCTTCAAAGATCACACTTTTCTTCATGATTTTTCCAAGCTAAATAGACCTATTTGAAGTGCACTTCCTCCACAAAGCCAAACTGACCTTCGAATAATGCCTTCCTTTCACAGAGCTCATCTTCATCTGTGAATTCCCTTTTATTTAATGATGCCCCCTGCTCCATGAATCTCTTCTCAATTTGAGAGTTTAATTTGTCTTTTTGATCTCTCTCATTATCTCGAAGGGGTCGAGGTCTATTTATCAGCGATTCTACCAATCATTGAATCTTTTGTGCATAGCCAGTGCCACGTTATCTCAAATATCAATGATCTAAAATTCCTGCCAAAATATAATCTGTTTTGAAAAGCACCATAGCTATTTTTTAGATTCCCAATGCTCATCATAATCGCGAAGCATTCCATAAAATCCTTTGTGTCACTGTGATGATTCACTCGCAATGATATTCACCACTAAAAAGATCATTATCATTTATTTTCATCTCTTTTGTTCAAAAAACACATCGTAAACATGATGAACACTATCAGAATTATTCATGTCTTTGCGAAATCCACTTCATGATGCCTATCTTCATGAAACTAATGCCTTTTCTTTATTTTGATGAGATCTTCAAGAAAACGGTGCCACCTTGTATCTTATATTTTGTACCACATCCATATCTTCTCTTCCTTCCTCATGGTTCTTTATCAACTTGGATTGTCAACAAAATCTTGTGAATTTGACAATTTACCATGAACACTTGCATTGTCCACAAACACAACCATCCCAAAAATCCTGTAATGCTACCATGAGATATTTTTTCCCAACACACCCTCGTTACTAGATTAATAAACAGTATAACACAATATAAATAGTAAAAATAATATGAAACAACCAAAAATATGCATAGCCAATAATCTCCCAAAACTGGGAATGGATCACAATTCAACATTAACAATATCAGGGAATGCTAATATTGCCAATGTGAATAAATCCAAGAATAAAATAAAATGGATAAATCCCCAGAACAGGCCCCACCACCATGTTCAGATCCTCATCCATGCATATCCAAATCCCAAATCAACATCTCAGCATAGGGACTTTTCCCTTATCCTGATCTGCAGCCATGAAATCTTCTTAGGAACCCAACGATGGATTGAGAATGGTGTGAGTACATAACATAGTAAGACACCACCAACAGTTTTTACTAAATATCTCATCTAAATGGAGAGTGAATGAATGTATTTATTAAATGGTAAGTAAAAAAGGGAATATTAAGGTTCCATTAGCTAACAAGGTTCCCTTAATTCATTCCTATCATTTTTTCCCAACTTCATTACTTATACCATCTTCATTACTCAATCCATTTTATCCCATTCTCCATGGGTAAGGCATATACTTCATCTACACATGGGTATAAGACAATCAATCACCCTGAATAATAGAATAAGTCCAGTCCCTATCTGACTAGGGATAAACACACCACTTCAATTCATTATCCTTACCTCAAAGCCTTAGTCCGAGTGGATTGTAACTATTAGGGGAATAGATCCTCCACCCCCTTTCCTAACAAATAAATTTTGTGGCGGAGTTTAGAGACTCAGTTTAAATAGATTTGTGGGAATATATCCTCATGTCAATACCCCCCTCTAACAAGAAATGTGTACATGATTATTTAACCATTCACCACACACATACCATATCATGACCAATACAAATAGTAATCTCATTCCATAACCATCAATATAGGAATTAATACCACACCTTAACACCTTATGTTATTCCAAAATTCTTTACATTATCCAATATTCACCCATTACCATACATTATCCCATATATCTTATTTATCATTTCACAATTAAACTTTTTTATATCACATAACATAACCAATTTATTGCATTAAACCTATTAGTTATACCCCATAATCCCAATGTATTAAACCATTCTACATATTTATGCATTCCCTCATTCCTCCCATTTACAGGTTTTTCATTTCAAAAGCTATATACAATATAACATGCTTCTCATTTCATATATATTAATTCTTTTGGGAATCTTCGCATAATTCATAACCCATTTGACACAATGTCATTTAACACAATTTACCTATTACTAAGCCCTGAAAAACATCCCATTAATCCATTATCCAAACCTAGTCACAACTATCAATATTACATTCTCAACTCCACTAACACATTGAATATGTTAAATATGGGATCGACATTATCTCAGTCAACTCTACACTTATCATTATAGATTTCTAGGTTTGAAAATACCAGTGCACCCTATGGATGGCCCCTAATTGGTTAAATCATCCCCAATGCATCCCAAGAGGATCATGAAGGGTTTAAATCATCACTTGGATGATAATTTTAACAAAAATCACCAAGGGAATTCAAAGAAAAACATAGAGAAGAAATAAAACAAAATCATATGCCTAAAACAACTCAAGAACTATGGGATATAATGTGTAGACAACTTACCCTGATTTTGATTAAGAACACACTTTTAATCATAGCCTTACATGTGGATTCATGCACACCTTATAACCGCAACCTAGATCATCGATCCACACCCTAAATCCCAAATGGATAACAATTGAAGGTGTAACACCCTTAAGAAGTTTGGGTCAATTTGGTTTATCGCTAGGATTGAGAGGGCATGAAATGAGGGAGAAATCAGGTGGAACATAAAAATACCATAATGGAAATTTTTTAATTTTCCCTAACATTACTTGGCCACACAGTTTACTCACATGTTTTTCCAAACCATGCACAATCCATGGCCCAAGGGAGGCTAGATAAATTGGTTACCTAGGGAGGGAATACGATTTGATAAACCATGCACAAGTTGTGTGATATTCCACTGCCCAAGGTTTCAAAATTTTCATGGACAGGTTGCACAGTTTACCTAATTGTGCGCAAACCATGTGCCTTGCCCAGATTGGCATAGTTTCCTCTTCCTTTCATGTTCCAAACCCTCAGAACAAACCTAAGGCCCCTCATACACCAGGAAACATTTTGTTAAACCTAAATAAGGGATTGATACCAAAACGTTAAACAAGGAAAAATCTCTATGAATTCCTAGATCTTATAATAATTATATAGTCCACTGACGCATTAGTATTGTCATGTGGTAAATAAATATACTAGTATATAACAGGTTTCCATTATTTTTTTGAATCATCATGTGAATGACCCTTATATTAGAGGAATAATTATACTTGTGATCATGTCAACATATAATTATGAGTTTACCTCATTAATTAATTATTTATTATTATCCATGATATTTTCATAAGGATTTTATCTCTAAATGAATTTAATTCATAGGTTATTGATTAAATATCATGTCTTATCAATTCATTTATTTAGATTTTTATTATTCATTATCGAATCATGATAGTCATTCATTAAATAGAATATTACTTGGAATGCATTAGGTTTACTTTGAATAGAATGTGAGTATATGCTAGAGCTAATAATTTTATTCTCAAAATACTATTTCAATTTAAATATAAATTTTTTTTATTTGAATCATATATATATATATATCTGTAGTTTAAAAAAATAAAAAATATTATATCTTTTTGGATTGAATTATTATTTATCTTATTTCAATGTAGTAATGTGACCACTATATTTGGGATACTGGGGTTGGGTTCTATAATGTTCATATCTGAGGATGTGTAGTATAAACCATGGGAACTATATTGAGGAAAATAAAGATTAGGAAGCATAACCCTATTATAGAAATAGAATATATGTATATAATATCATCCTAATTTTTTTGTAAGGTATATATTATGTGTTGTTCTAAGAAATGCATCCCATGCGAGATACTAAATCAGAACACGGTTCTTGAACGGTTATACATTTGGGTAAAAACTATGAAAAATGCATGACATTCTTGACTCAAGCATTAAATCCAACGTTAATTTTTTTAATTTAAAAAATCACTTTTAAGGGGAATGTGGGAACCCTCGCAACTAAATTGTTTCGGTACCCAAGGGTATGACAGATCAGTTAAAAAAGAATGAGTTGTTTGGAATAATTTTCCCTAAAAAAACCCGAGGCAGTAGCAATTACCTGAGTGTCAGATAAATCCTTCAAGGTTCCCTCAAATAGAAGTTCCAAGTTTTCCCAAGATTTCTCGTATTCCTTCTTACGTATATTCCCCATGTTAAGGCCTCTATGAAAAATGTGAGCCTGCACATCAGACCACTTTCCTTTCTCCTTTGTCATGGACACCTTGATCGGTCCCATCATATTCAATGACTTAATATCCAAAGTATCTTCAACCATTTCCTCATCTGAATTCATGAGAAGATCTCAATGGTCTAGAACTGAGGCCTTCTAGCACTGGGAATTAGCTTTGGAACATTCTTTGCACTGCAGCCCCTAACCTGTCAACTCTACACCATCTGTAGGAGACGTTGGAGAAGTAGCCTCACCATAAGGACCCGACCATAAACAATAAATAATATTGAATTAAATGAGTAATTCACATTGAGCATCTTTTCAGGTATAGAGTTTTAGAGAATTAGGACAAAACTATTACATCTCAAAACATTACAAAGTAGACACTACTACAAAGTTTTAATTTTTTTTATAAAATAAAAACTCTTGAAAAAAAGTGTCATGTCTAGTTCCATCTTTTAGACAACATGACATTTCCTTGATCCCATCCTTGACCCTATCCATATTTAAGTCTTGTGAAAACATTTAAAAACATGGGATGTTCATAAAAATCTCAGTAAGGGTTATGAAACAAATAATGAAAACATTTATTCATAAATATATACAAAACATGATCTATTTTACTTCATGAAATCATAAGATTTTATGAATAACACATAGAAATCAAAAATCATAAAGGTAACTTGTGGAATCCATATCATACTTACATTGTAGCTATCATAGCTACATACAGGAGTTACTTTGGAATACACATCACATTATATTCCCTAAATCTCCTAGGAGAAACATTCACGTTTACCTCCATCAAGTCACCCAATGCATTGTAGAGCTATCTCGGGCTCAAGTACCCTAGGTTATCACGGAACCACCCGTATACGTAAATAATTCCCAAGAATGGTAATAGGATCATAACACATAACATAAGCATAAAGGAAAGGTAAAATTCCAACATTGAAATAAAAATAGATCATTTAAATATATTGATATAAATAATCCATTATCAAAACCATTTTCAATACCAAAATATGTAAAAATATTATATGGTATTTATTTTCCTTTTTTAAAAACATTACGGCTTGTTAAGGAAGATAAAAGATCAAATAATACTCACGGCGGCGGAAAGGTCGTTGTCACTGCTTACGTTAAAAAACATTCCTTTTTGTCATTTAGTAAAAATATTTATATAAAAAGATTCCATTTTAATGAAATGAAAATTCAAAGGGGTTTATACACCATATATAATAAAGTCATATATAAAATTAAATATGCCTCAATGAAAGGAGATTGAGATGATGTCCTTTACCTTGTGTCTGACTTGGCTCGATCATTCTTTAATATCCTGGATAATAAACTAAAGTTAATTTTTACTTTCTTAAGAATCTTTTTCAATTTTATTATTCCTTTTATTTCACTTATTACCATGTTATAAACATTATGTAACCATTTAAGTTAATAACGTTTGTTTTGTCGATATTTGGTACTTGAGTCAAAAATAGAGTGCTTATAATTACATGTTGTTCATGTGGTCTTTGGTTCATTATATCCAGAATGATATTCATGATTTGGATATCATATATATCACATATATCCAGAATATACATGTATTTATAATAGTACATAACATTTAGAGTTAAGAAACTTAATGCACTGTTCATGGAGACGGTAAGTCGTACATACACATGAACGCTACTTCCATTTCTTTTTCATATTTAATGAAAATAAAACATAATGATACATAGTTATATTATAATTACAATATAAAATCATATATTATATCATTAACTCCATCCTTTATATGTCCCACATATGGCATTAATGTGTCATATCACTTTGAAGGGGCGGTAGTCCGCACTTCCTCAAATGAAATTATCGCATTTACCCATAATGGAAACCAGAAAGGTATGATATAAATGGAAAATACAGAAGCTTAAAGATAACATAAAAAATAATATATATCATATATAAATACAGTTCCATCATAATGGCCACCATGAGATGCTGTAGGAGATAATTGAACAATCATAGTTTCGTGAGGCGTTGGTTTGCCATCCATAGAAACATTATTTTTTCAAAAATTAGATGGAGGTGTGTGTAAGTGTAGTTTTAATCCTTCTCATTAAATAATCCAAGTATATTGAGGATACTGGTGTTTTTATTAAATAAATGAATAAAAAAAGTATAGGGTTAGAGAAGTAAAATAAAAGAAAATAAGTAAAGAGAAACGGTTACCTTTAATTTTGATTACTCCCTTTGTTTGAACCAAAGGACTTCTTGATGTGCCTTCTACCATAGGTAAGGATTCTAGGAGGAGGATAGGGATGTAGGGAGATTAATTTAATAGATTTTGGATGAGACAAAAGGATTTACATGTGTGAGGAATTGGTTAGAAATGGTCTCCTTTTATAAGGGGGAGGAGGGGCTCTTTAGAAGAGTGGGATAATATTAATTTATTATATAATGATATTCAGTTTCTAAATGTCAAAAAAACATTAAAGTAGATGATAAGATGACTCATGGTCGAAATAAAATCATCCATTAAGAATTGGACAAGTTTTGGATGTTATTATAATATATATAATCTTATTTATTTAAATTATTTATTACCGAGGTAAATACTGCATCATTATTGTGTCATAAATAATTTAATTTTTTCGATGTCTATAAATTATAAAACAAATACCATGATGTGTTAAATCATTTTCTATTTCCAATAAATATTTATAGTCGAAAAATAACTTATATAACACCATGTAAAAATTAATTTACATAGAGATATTTGTTTTTGTCATTTTTGTCTTTACTTT
This sequence comes from Viscum album, assembly GCA_963277665.1. Taxonomy (NCBI): domain Eukaryota; kingdom Viridiplantae; phylum Streptophyta; class Magnoliopsida; order Santalales; family Viscaceae; genus Viscum; species Viscum album. The sequence goes on from OY728128.1 coordinate 71,427,056, forward strand.
AAATTAATTAATCTGAAATGTCATTATCATTCATAAATGACTACATGGGGTGCCAAAATCGTCACAAATATGCCAATGGTCGGCCATTACTCATCTAATAAGGATAGGACATGTGTTAAGGTAATTTTTAATTATTATAATATTATTTTTACCTTGAATTACCTTATTTACCTTTAACTGCAGTAAATAAAAGTCAAAAGATACTATTCAACAAAAATTATTTTCATCTTATTGAACCACATTTTACTTCTTAATATTAACCGTCTCTCTTGGATTTTTGAAATTCAACTCACAGAAGCGATTAAATTTCATTTAAATGAAAAATTCAGTTTTTTAACTATTACTAAGTGGTTCCACTATTTCTCAAAAATTGATGTTTTTGAGAAAAATAACAAAAATTCAGCCGAAGCAATATTTGATATTCCGAATTCAAAAATTATGCCTATTTTAATAAATTCAAAACATTGAAGTTGAATTAATTAATTTAAAATCAATTCCTATTGTTAAAACAAATAGCGTGTTTTTATGAAACAATAACTATCAAAAGATTGACACTTGTTTATGTACAATTTCCAAGTGAAATTAATTCCAATGACCACCATTGGATTAAATGGTGAAAATATAATATAATTACACTTTAAAAAAATTAATAAAATAATATAACCATATAAATTAATTAGATTAAAACACTAATTTGAATTAAAATACAATATTATTCACTATTCAATAAAAAATGAACTTTATCGGAAAAATACCACAAATTTACGCAAAGTAAATTTGGATGTCCCTATTCTAAATAAGGACATTATTTGGTCATATAGAATGTATTAAAGTGACCAAAACTATATTTAAATAGGGTTCTCCATTACAAGATGGTAAACCATCCTTTTAATGTAAATTATGCTTATAATTAGATTCATTCACATTTTAAGCCTCTAACATTTAATTGGATAAAAGTAAATACATTTAACAAGAATGTATAATAATATAGTAGTTAGTTTTGTTCATTCCCTCAAATACAATGGCTACGAGTTAACTTCCATTTAAAATAATAATATTTTAGTACTAGTGTGCAACGTAAGATTTTAATGAAACTCGTTGTTGTGTATCAGGTACGCTATCAAACATAGAAACCCCATTAAATTAAACTTAATATATTATTCAAAAGTATTAATAAAAATATAATGTATTATTTCTTTTTTTCCCCAGGATGTTACATCCTCCCCCCATTTTGAAATTGTGTCCTTGCAATTTTTATTCACTTATCAAAATAAATGGGGGTATTTATCCCTAATAGCATTTTCAGATTCCCATGTTTCTTCTTCAAACCTATGGTTTTTACACACAACCTTTACCTGGTGAATTACCTTATTCCGCAATACTTTCACTCTATGGTCAAGAATCTAAACTTGTTGTTCTTCATAAGAGAGATTCTATTCCAACTAAACTACCTCTGGGCTCCAAACAAGAGATGGATCTTGCATATAAATTATCAACATCAAACCATGAAAACAATTGTGTACCTGGGATAAACGTGGAGGTAAGGCCACTCTGTATGCAAGTGATCCAACTTTCTTTAGGATTTCATATGGTCCAATGAACCTCAGACTCAACTTTCCCTTCTTATGAAAACGCATCACACTTTTCCATGGAGAAACTTTGAGAAAGACATGATCACATACCTCAAAAGAAAGATCCTTCCTCCGGTTATCTGCATAACTTTTCTGTCTACTCAGAGATATTCTCATGTTCTTCTGAATCAACTGAACATTCTCTACCATCTCTTCTACCAATTTTAGTCCCATCAACTTCCATTGACATACTTCTTCCCAAAAAGCTGGAGTTCGACAATGATTTCCATATAATTCCTCAAATGGAGCCATCTGTATAATGGAATGAGAATTGTTATTATATGAAATTCAAACAAAGAAATATTTTGGTCCCAAATTCCCGGATAATCCATTAAGAAATCACATAACATATCCTCCAATGTCTGAATTGTTCGTTATGATTTCCCATCTGATTGAGAATGAATAGTTGTACTAAAATTTAATTCAGTACCCAACGACTATTGAAGGAATTTCCAAAAGTTATAAGTAAACCAGGGTTCATGATCATATACAATGGAGAGGGGAAATCCATGAAAACTGGCTATCTCATTAACATATAAATGAGAAATTTGATATAGATAAAATGTATATTGAATAGGAAGGAAATGAGAAAATTTAGCCAATCGATCAATAATAACCCGGATTGCGTTATTACATCGAGATGTCTTTGGTAATCCCACAACTAATTCCATGGATATATTTTCCCATTTCCACTCTGGAACCGGTAGAGGCTGAAGAATCACATTCGGTAACTTCCGCTCTACTTTAACCTGCTGATTGGTCTAACACATCCCAGTAAAATCAGCAATATCTCTTTTGATTCCATCCCACTAGTAAAACTCATGAAGATCTTTGTACATCTTAGTACTGTCAGGATGAACTGAAAACGGGGAACTATGAGCTTCACAAAACAACTAATTCTTCAACTATAAATCACAAGGCACACATAATATCTTTCAAAATCTCAAAAAACAATCATTTTCAATGCTAAATTCAGGAAACATTCCCTTCTGAACCAACTTTACCTTTTTCTGTAACTCACCGTCTTCCTTCTGTGCTTTCTTAATTCTGTATGATAGAGATGATTTCACTAACACCTGATAAAAAATAGAATAATTTACTCCACCAAAAACTTCTATTTCGAAGTTCATCAAATCAAAAACCATGGGATCTTGTTCCAAATGTAACATGGTTAATGAAGCATTACTTTTTTGACTCAAAGCATCAACCACTTTATTTTCTTTTCCCTGACGGTAATGGATCGTGCAATCATAATCCTTGATTAATTCCAGTCATCTCCTCTATCTCATGTTCAATTATTTTTGAGTGAATATATAATTTAAAATGTTGTGGTCAGTATATATTTCACATTTTACTCCATACAAATGATGCCTCCAAATTTTTAAATAAAAATCAACAGCAGCTAATTCCAAATCATTTGTAGAGTAATTTAACTCATTAGGTTTCAACTGACATGAAGCATAAGAAATTACCTGATCATTCTACACAAGGACACATCCAAGTCCATTCAAAGAAGAATCACTATAGATAACAAACTCACCATTTCTGGATGGTAGTTCCAAAAAAGGAGCATTCACCAATCTTGTTTTTAATTCCTAAAAAATCATCACATTTTTTTCTAGATGAACATAACACCTTTTTGAGTTAACTTAGTCATTGGACTAGATAACCATGAAAAAATTTCAACAAAACTTTGGTAATAAACTTCCAAAATAAGAAAACTACAAATCTCTATTTTATTTGTGGGTCTTGGACATTCTTCAACAACTTTTGTTTTAGCAGGATCAATAGTTATGACATTTTTTTAAATAATCTGACCAAGGAAAGAAATTTCATGTAACCAAAACTCACACATTCTGAATTTCCCATAAATTTTATTTTCATTTAATGTTTTCTAGATGACCCTTAATTTACTTTCATGCTCCTCTTTACTTTTAGAATAAACCAAAATATCATCAATTAACACAACCAAAAACTTATCTAAGATCTCATGGAAAATTATATTCATAAGATACATGAATACCGTAGGTGCATTGGTTATCCCAAAATTCCTAACTAAAAATTCATAATGGCCATATCTAGTACAAAACACGGTCTTCGGAATGTCTGTTTCCTTTACATTCAACTGATGGTATCCCATCCTCAAATCAATCTTTGAAAAATACTGACCTCCCTGGAGCTGATCAAAAACATCATCGATATGAGGTAAAGGATACTTATTCTTAACAGTGATGTTATCCAATGCTCTATAATCAATGAAAAGTCTCACGGAACCATCTATCTTTTTAACAAACAATACAGGGGCCCCCCATGGTGATTTTCTAGGTCAAATGAAACCTTTATCTAGTAACTCTTGCAATTGCTTCTTTAACTCTAAAATTTCAATTTGAGCCATTCGATAAGGGGGTTTTGATATTGTCTTAGAATCAGGAACTAAGTCAACATTAAATTCAACTTCTAGATCAGGTATAATACCAGGAAACTCATCAAGAAAAACATCAAGGTTCTATTTACCACTACCACATCATTAATATAAAGAGTTCCTTTGTTTTCAACAATATGTGAAATGTAACATTCATTTCCATCTTTTACAAGTTTCTATGCTTCCTGATATGTTATCAAAACCAAGGGTTCATTTTTGTATACAAACTAAAAATCATTCTGAAAATAACCCACTTTAGCTCTGTATCATGATAAAAATAAATCCAATCCATACCCAAAATAACATCAAACTTTACTAGAGGAAAAACAGTAAGGTTTTCAGGTAGATTCTTTCGGCACATAAGGACATGGATGTTGTTATGTTTTAATTTTTGTCTCAAAATTTCTTCAAGGTGTTTTTACCATAAGTTATGTATACATATCTTGAAATATAATTCCCAATTTACTAGAAAACATCTCAGAAATGAAAGAGTGTGTTGACCCTGAATCAAACAACACATTGGAATATTCTGAACAATCAAACAGTGTACCTGATACAACTTCATTTGATGGTCCAACATCTGCTGAAGTAGTCACAAATGATTTCACCACCCCTTTCTTCTTGTGTTCTGGATGCTTTCCTTCAGTTGAGCTCTTTTTTGGACACTCATTTTCATAATGACCCATTTCATTGCAGTTAAAATTTTTTACTGACTGCAAGTTAGATTTTGTCTTATGATTACCCTGATGTTTTTCAGTGTAATTACGAGCCTTATGTCCCATTTTACCACAACGGTAACACTTACCAGAATTCAAAAGATATTCCCCAGCATGATTTTAACAACAATTTTCACAAACTGTAAACTTATGTTTCTTACCATCAGACTTTTTGAAGAGTTCTTCCCTTTCGCATGCCACCTCAACCTCTTATTCTGTTGTTTTTCAAAGAACACATGATCATCAGCAAACTCCATTTCTACATTCTCCTCACAATGAACAAGTTTTTCACAAATTTTGAACTCATGATAAGCTAAAGATCTTCGATAATTTGGATTTAATCCAGAGTAAAAACAGTTGATTTTACTATCAAGATCTCGTATAAAATTTGGAGCATACCTTGCCCGTCGAGTGAATTTTTCATCATAATCAGCCACTGAGTCATCATCCTGCCTCAATTCCAGGAATTGTTTTTTCCATCCTAAGACCAACCACCTTAGGAAAATATTTCTCACGAAACATAGCTTTGAATTCATCCTGATTGAGAGCATATATCTCTTCACTATCAATGATATTTTTCACCATTGACCACCACTGATCAGCATCACCTTCAAAATGGTAAACCGCAAGACTAAGAATTTGATTTTCTGAAAAACCCATGACATAAAAAATATTCTCCATTGCTTTAATCTACCCTTCAGCTAGCACATGGTTCAGATGATCCTCTGAATGATGGGGGATGTTGCCTCATGAAATGCTCCACTACTAACATGTTACTCTTTGGTTGATCTGGCTGATCTCATGCATGGATACCACCACCAGTTATAGCCTTTTTCTATTGTGCCATCACTATAACAAATTGTTCGGTTCCAATTCTGACCATCTTAGGTTGCTGATTTGGAAGGTTGTCTTCCTCTTGATGTCTTCCCAACATAGCTTCCATGTTTCCTCTATGGGAAACTATTCCGAACACAGAAATTTATTAGGTGAAGCAACATGGTAATCTGGAAATGCTATAACATTCAATATTAACATAAATTACATTGTGGATATTAATTTAACAATACCATAACTCCACAAGTTATCTAAACTGACCTCTGATACCAACTATAAGGACCGAACTTAAAAAATACACAATATTGCATTAAATAAATAATTTACATTGTGGATATTTTCAGGTTTAGTGTTTTAGAGAATTAGGACATAACTATAACACATCAAAAGATTAAAAAGTAGACACTTCTACACAGTTTCCACTTTCTTTCTATAAAATAAATACTCTTGATAAAAAGTGTCATGTCTAGTTCCATGTTTTAGACAGCATGACTTTTCCATGTTCCCATCCTTGATCCTATTCATCTTTATGTCCTGTGAAGACATTTCAATACATGGGATGAGCATAAAATGCTCAGTAAGGGTTATGAAACAAATAAAGAAAACATTTTTCATAAATACATACAACACATGAACTCTTTTACTTACCTCATGAAATCATAATATTTTATGAATAACACATAGAAATCATAAATCATAAAGGTAACTTATGGCATCTATATCATACATTCATTGTAGCTATCACATATACATAGAGAGTTACTTTGGAATACCCATCAAAGTATATTCCCTAAATATACAAGGATAAAAATTCTTGTTTACATCCATCACGTTACCCAATAAATTGGAGAGATATCTTGGGCTCACCAGCACTAGGTTTATCACGGAACCACTCGTATACATAAATAATTCCCAAGAACTATAACAGGATCATAACACAAAACATAAGCATAAAGGAAAGTTAAAATTCCGACATTACAATAACAATATATCATTAAAATATATTGACATAAAAAATCCATTATCAAAACCATTTTCAATACCAAAATATTTAAAAACAGTATATGGCATTTATTTTAATTTTTTAGAAACATTTCGGCCTGTTAAGGAAATCAAAAGATCAAATAATACTCGCGGTAGCTAAAAGAACGTTTTCACCACATATATTCAAAAAACATTCCTTTTTGTTGTTTAGTAAATAGCTTCATATAAAAATAATCCCTTTGAATGAAATGAAAATTCAAAGGGGTTTATACACCACATAAAATAAAGTCTTGTATAAAACTAAATATGCCTCAATGAATGGAGATTGAGACGAAGTTCCATACCTTGTGTCTGACTTGACTCAATCATTATTTAATCTCTAGAATAATAAACTAGAGTAAATTTATACTTTCGTAAGAACTTATTTCAAGTTTATTATTCCTCTTATATCACTTATTACTATGTCATAAACATTATGTAACCATTTAAGTTAATAACGTTCGTTTTGTCGATATTTGGTACTTGAGTCAAAAATGGACTTCTTATAATTACATGTTGTTCATGTGGTCAAAGGTTCATTATATCCAGAATGATATTCATTATTTTTATATCATATATATCATATATAACCATAATATACATGTATTTATAATAGTACATAACATTTAGAGGTAAGAAATGAAATGCACCGTTCAAGGAGATGGTAAGTCGTACGCATGCATGAACACTCCTTCCATTTCTATTTCATATTTAATGGAATTAAAACATAATGATACATAGTTATATTTTAATTCCAGTATAATATCATATATAATATCATTAACTATATTTTTTATACGTCCCACATATGGCATTAAGGAGTCATATAACTTTGAGAGGGCGGTAATCTGCACTTCCTCAAATGAAATTATGGCGTTTACCCATAATTGAAACCATAAAGTTATGATATAAATGGAAAATATATAATCATAAGGAAAAAATAAACATAATATATATCACATATAAATATAGTTCCATCGTAATGGCCACGATGAGAGGCGGTAGGAGATAATTGAACAATCATCGTTTCGTGAGGCGTTAGTTTGCCATCCACAGAAACATTATGTTCTTCACCCATTAGATGTAGGCGTGTGTGTAAGTGTATTTCTAATCATTCTCATAACAACATCCTAGTGTAGGGAGAATATTTTTTTTGTTATAAAATAAAGGAATAAAAATAGTATAGGGGCTGGAGAAGTAATATAAATTAAAATAAGTAAAGAGAAATCGTATCATTATGATGGGTAACTCCCTTTGGTTTGAACCAAAGGACCTCTTAAAGTGCCTTATGCCTATGGTAATACTTCTAGGAGGAGGAGAGAGATGTAAGGAGCTTAATTGGATAGTGTTTGGATTATCCAAAAGGCTTGTGAGGTGTGAAGATTTGGTTAGAAGTTGTCTCCTTTTATAAGGGGGAGGAGGGGCTCTATAGGAAAGTGTGATAATATTAATTTATTATATAATGATATTCAGTTTCTAGAGGTTGAAAAATCATTATAGTCAAAGATAAGATGACTTGTGGTCAAAATAAAATTATCCAATAAGAATTGGACCAGTTTTTCATGTTATTTTAAAATTTATAATCTTATTTATTTAAATGACTTATTAAGGAGGTAAATAATGCATCATTATTTTGTCATATATAATTTATTTTATTCGAAGTCTAAAAATTATAAAACAAATACCATTATGTAGGAAATAGTTTTATCTTTCCATTGAATATTTATAGTCGAAAAAATAACTTATATAACAACACGTAAAAAGTAATTTACACAGAGATATTTGTTTTTGTCATTTTTGACTTTACTTTAAATTAATTAATCTAAAATGTCATTATCATTAATAAGTGGCTCCATGGGGTCCCAAAATCGACACAAAGATGCCTATTTTCTGCCATTACTCATCCAATAAGTTTAGGACAAGTGTTAAGGTACTTTTGAATTATTATAATATTCTTTTTACCTTGAATTACCTTATTTACCTTTAACCGCAGTAAATAAAAGTCAAAAGTTACTATTCGCCAAAAATTATTTTCATCTCATTGAACCACATTTACTTCTTAATATTAACCATGTCACTCGGATTTTTGAAATTCAACTTATAGAAGTGATTAAATTTCATTTAAATGAAAAAGACAGTTTTTTAACTACTACTAAGTGGTTTCACTATTCATCAAAAAATGATGTTTTTTAGAAAATTACCAAAAATTGTAACAAAAATTAATTGATATTACAAATTAGAAAATGATTTATATTTTACCAAATTCAAAACATTGAAGTTCAATTAGTTAATTTAAAATTAATTCCCGTTGTCAAAATAAATAGCGTGTTTTTAAGAAACAATAACTATCAAAAGATTGACACTTGTTTATGTACAATTTCAACGTGAAATTAATTACATTGACCCCCATTGGATTAAATGGTAAAAATATAATCTAATTACACTTTAAAACAAATTAATAAGATAATCTAACCATATAAATAAATTATATTAAAACACAGTTTTGAATTAAAATGCAATATTTTTTACTATTCATTAAAAAAATGAACTTTATCGGAAAAATACAAAAAATTTACACAAAGTAAATATTGACTTCCCTATTCAAAACAAGGAAATTATTTGGTCATATAGAATGTATTAAAGTGACCAAAACTATATTTAAATAGGTTTCACCATTACAAGGTGGTAAATCGGCCCTTTAACGTAAATTATGCTAAAAATTAGATTCATTCACATTTAATCCTTTAACTTTTTATTGGATAAAAGTAAATAAATTTAACAAGAATGTATAATCATATAGTAGTTAGTTTTGTTCATTCCCTCCAATACAACAGCTAGGAGTTAACTTCCATTTAAAATAATAATATTTAATTTTTAGTGTGCAACGTAAGATTTTAAAGAACCCTGTTGTTGCGTATCGGGTACGCTATCGAACATAGAAACCCCTTTAAAGTAATATTAATATTAAATTCAAAAGTATTAATAAAAATATAATGTATTATTTATTTATTTCCCTGGGATGTTACACTCACTACCTGCCATAACCAGGTCCTTAGTGATGGCCGCTGACTCCTATTGGCCATGGTCTTTGGACCTTTTTAGGGTTGAGTTTCCAACCTTTGAGAAGTCTTCAGAGACGAATTCCCTTACCATAAGATCTTGTAATAGGAGGAATCGGGAGGTTGGAGTAATCCTTCCTTCGACGCGCCGTCCGATTGTTCGAAATGAAGCCCTTTGAATCCATTATTTTTTCCATTCCCTTATGCATAGTGGATCTAAAGTAGTCCTCCTCTATGGCCAGTTCCTTGGAATAATCGTGGTCTGAATCCTTGGAAATTTCTTCTTGGGATGTTTTCCCATCAACCAATGTATCCTGGTCATGATTCACCCCTCGATAATTACATGCTATATCAAAAACGGGACATACTGTGCACATTATTTTATAATAATATGGGATATATAGTGGGTAATTCACATTTCATATAAAATACATTATGTTGGATTTAAATACATCATGACAACGAAAAACCTGTATTATGTCTAATGAGAATTAGATTGATAATAAGGTGTCATGATTTAGATATCCTATAAATTATTATATGTTTTTACCACTATGATATTTTTTATCACTGTATGTTTTATGGTTTTATTCAATGACAAGAACCCAAAGGAATCATGTTAACATCAAATTTCATGGATATTGTGGTGATTATGAGAAACCAATATGGATGATTATATATATGAATTATATAATGATGATTCTTAATAAATTATCCTAAAATAAAATTAACAAAAAATACCACAACGTACTCTTATTGGAAGAAATGAGTGTAATGATGGATTTTATTAAGAGCCTATGTTTTGGAGACAACATAAGGAATACGGATTTATTTTATTCATGATAGAAATATTGAATGAGACACCTAATAAGGTGCCTAAAAAGCAGGAAAATATTTTATGTGTGGAAAATGTTATAAATATATGAATTTCAACAGAAAATGAATACTATAATGAAATAAATAAAAAATCATCCTAGGGATATTTTTATATATTTTTTGTATTAAATGTGGGTAACCTATGAATTATCAATGTTAATGACCTCTTTTAAAGGTTAACCTCTAGGCCATGGAATGACTTATGTTGAAGTAATCAGGATGAATTGTTTATGTATTGGAATTGAAGAACTATGTTATTAAAGTTTTTCCTATTAATGTTATTTGTTTGTATTAAAAAAAGAAACATATATAAACAAAATAAATCATTGAAGAATATGTATATTTATGAAAAATTATCATAATGGTTCTTTATACCATCATGGTTTCTTTATTTTAAGAATCATCATATGTTCAAATCCTTAAAAATCATTTTTATGTTTTATGTGAATAGTGTCATGTAAAATTAAGTATATTTCTCCAGACATTTATGTTTATACTACCCATTGGTAATGTATATGTATTATTGAAGTTAATTTTACAGAATAATCCCATTAACTTTTATTTTAATATATATAATGGTATCAACCACCTTTAGTATCTATCTTATCATTTTTGGTGAACCAATTATGGGTTACTACACTTTGGGACTTTTATTAGAATTATATTAGTATAGTTATTGTAAAACAACAACCTGTTCCATCTAGGGAAGGTCATGGGGATTGAACTGAAAACTAAAGGTCGATTAGGTTGTAGCACCTACTAATACACTATGTGATGTTCAAATTAATATGTCATTATTTTTAATTAAACATTATATGAATAAATATTAATGATGAAATAATGATGTTAGTATTGAGGTTTGTAGATTAATGTATTATATTTGATAACTTATTATGCGAAAAAAATTTGGAAATTATTTTGAGATAGGAGGAAATAATTTTTACTCTTTTATGTATATTGAAATATGTTAAATGTTAATTTTAGAGATTTAGAAATAAAAAATTCATTTTTGGATATTAAATTCATAGGGTAAGTGATAAATTGGATTTAAAAAAAATCACAACCAAATGATAATGTTATTCTAATAAAAATAGATATATATATTATATAATAATATTTCCCTATATTATGGGAGAGCAGAATAATTCATCATTATTAAGGAAAAAATACTAAAAATATTATACTATTATCTTCATATCTATTGAATCAATGGGCTTTTTACTAATATGATATTTATGGCTCTAGGGTTGTTGTATTTATCATGATATTTAAAATTATTTTGATCAATGAACTTTGTCAACGACTATAATTATTTATGAATTGTGATTTTATTTTATATCTATATCATCACATACCACCTATTTTTCTTTACTTTGAAATGTATTTATTTTTATTTCGACATAAGCATGCATATTTCCCTTTCATTATCTTAAGTGTAATTTTTGTTAACCAATTTTATGATGTGGGTTTATCAAAATGAAAATTTTAAGTAGTTCTACCTTGATTACTAATATCATGTTTAAATTGGAAGGATGTAATTTATTGAAGTAGCGAATAATTTAACAACTCATTATTTTAAAATAAAATAAAAATTCATTCGGTTCCATATGTGATATAAAACATTAAAGTATAAAAAACCCATGAAATATATTTCATTAAATTTAATGTAATTGAATTCTTGTAGAACATGAAAACATAAGAATAAATGAATCATAATATAGTATAAAACTATATCATATCCATTAACTTTGTGTTTATGAATAGTAATAACAATTTTTAAAAAAAATTATGTGTTGAATAGAAATATAATAACATTCATTTAATAGAATATTAAATGTTTTATAAAAACTGTACTTTTATAAAAAAAAATTGTTCCATCGTTATATGCACACATAATTTATTAAAAAATTTACCAATATCTGAAGTTATATTTCATAAATAGAAATTAATTTTTAAAATTATCATGTCAAAATTAGATTATAGTGAATTTTTGGAATTTATCATAAAAGTTTCATTTTTTTGATAAATAGTGAAAAATACTCATTTGTAAAGAAAACAACCATTTAGTTTAAATAATTTAAATGGATAAATTATATTTTCCATTGATTTTAAAGTAATATTAGTTCAATAACATTATATTATAACTAATTTATGTCATTATAATAATTTCAATATTTAATTTTGATATTAAGACCTCTTATACTTTAGAGAATTTTCTCATTGGAAACCCTCTTTTTCATCTTATCTATAGTTATAATTTAGAATGGGATTACATCACAATTGTGAATTTAATTTAAAAAAAATGGATTATATTTTTGGAATCATAGTAATATATATTTTCAATAAGTTCAACTTTTCTATTGAATAGTGTGAATAAAATAATAAGTAAATATTTATTACTACTATTAATGTAAAAAAAATTATTTACCATGGGGTAAAAAATGATAATTTTTTAAATGACCTAAAATCATATCAAAAACCCATTTGATAAAATATTTCCATTTTATCACCAATATGGTAATTTAATGATCCATTTATGAGGGTTTTCTAAAGATGAAAACATTTTTCTAATAAATTATTTTAAATCATTTCATGTTTTTCCTCAACTCCAATATAAATGGCACCCCCTCTACTCCCCTCAACTTCATAATTAAAATTAAATTTGAATCAACTAGGACCTATGAAATCACTTCCATGCTCCACCTAAAACATCCCAGATCCTTTTAAACATAAAACCAACCTAAGATGGATTTTTCAACAAACCTATTGATTTTTTTAGATAAAGAGGCAACATTGGTATTATAGAGTTTTTATTTTTTTGGTCTTCCTACCTACTTAAATATTATAAAACCATGATTATAAAATAATAGAGTATATTAAATATAAATTTTTCTTACTATGATCAGGGAATTTTAAAATCTCATTACCTTGTTTTCAATACTTTGACCCTTTGATTTGAAAATCCAATGATTTGATCTCTTCAAAGCTTGTTTCTGGTGTTTTACAGACATTTTTTAAGGTTTCTAGGCATGTTCATGGTTTATGCATGGTTTGAAAAACCTTGAATCCAAAACATGAAAAATTTATAGTATACTAGGTAGGGGAACACAATTTTTACATGGTTATAAAAAACATGCTTCAGAACTACAGAATATGGACAGAAGGTGTTGTATAGTTCGCACAAAGTTATAAAAACCATGTACTATAACTATGAAAATCTTATAATAAATCAATTTTGGGGGATTTTTTATGCGAATATTTAGTAAAATTCATGGTAAATAACCCAATAAACCATGCATATAGTAATTAATGGCACAAAAATATTAATTCAAATCATAAAACCACCTAATTAACACTAATCTTATATAGCTTTATCTAAAATCAATAATTTGGATTTTGGGAGGCCTCTATAGGTGTTTTGGCTCTCCCAACCTTGTATCATGGGGGATCTAGTTCTGATCAAATAGGTGAACCTATTCAAGTTAGTTCCTTTATCCTTGATCATCAATATCCTTTCTTCTTTTGATTTTGTATTCCTAGAGTTTATGATGGCTATGTGTATCATTGCTCCTTGGTTAATTGAAGCATAATTATGGATCATGGGTCTTTTCTCTCTTCTGTCTAGATCCATATTCATAAATAAGGTGATCTACAATGAAGGGGAAACATTTTAGAATAATTATAATTGGATCCCAAATTTTAAAGTTGTTTTTTCTATTCTTCTCCATTATCATTCAATTCATTATTCCTTTTTAATTCATAAGTACATTCTAATTAATTTCTAACACATATCTGATGAATGATGTACTTGAAATTAATTGAAAAATACTCTTTAACCCTTTTATATTTGAATTGAAAATGTAATTAAATCAATGGATATTATGTTGATCTCTCTTAAATTTTTTTGAATTTTTTAATTCCATATTTTTTTGGTAATATTGTCAAAGACCATTTAAATGATGTTTTGCTGAAATTGAGGTATTTGTAATTTTAATTGATTTATATAGTAAAATTAAATGATTTAAGAAAATTGATTTATAATATTTTATTTTTTATAAATAGTTTAAAATAATCAAATTTTTTAAATGACCATGAACCCTCTTTGAATGATTTTATCTTTGTTTTGAAATATAATTTACTAGGATATTTAAAATGAGTGATTTATTCGAATGGAAAGTTATGTAAAACCATGTTTTTAATGTATTAAACCCTTTTAAAATTTCAATACCTATATGAAAAAATTAGGATTTATATGAATTGAATGATTGTTTTAAAGGCCAGTTTAGAATTATTACGAAGTTTTTTTCAAGGAAGTGTATATTATTACCCTTTTGAATGTCAAATCGTATATATGGTTTGAGATTTAAATTGATGATTCTTGATGTCCCAATTGGAACTTTATGATAATTATATCTTGTAATAATCCATTATTGGGATTATTTTTATTATTATACATCCATTTTTTTATGTTTAAAAATGTATTGTTTATATCGAGAGACTTCAGAGGGGTGATAGTGAGAAGTGGTTGAAGGAATGTTCCCATGATTTAAATGTTGCAGGTTCTTGCACATGACTGATATTTATAAGGATCCTCATGTGATAATTGTAACTTATTTTCTCACTCACCAATTTTGAGTAGTCATGGAATACCTAATAGATTGTTGGTATAATCTTGATATATGACTCTTGAGTAGACTCAAACCCCATTTAGTAGATTCATAGATAAGATGAAATGTTTAGGATATGGATATGTGGCTAGGAAAGTGAATGTTAGGAACTAGTTTTCTTGAGACCCTGTGAGAAAAGATATAATCCCGGTGATAATTCATTGTGAATTTTGATAAGATTGTATATTTTAGACTCACTATAATACCAAGTTTGTACTGATGAAATCCATATAAATGATACTTGACACATGAATTCATTTTTTGTCACTACATGGAACTCGATTTGCATTGCATGATTGGTAAATTTATTGATATGATGCTCCTTGAATCTATTGTAATGAATATTTTACAAATTTTGATATCAGGTTATTATTATCATCTTTTCCTAATTATGTGAAATTATCTTGTGAAATTTTTTTCAAAGCTTTTCAGGATTTTTTTAAATGGTTAAATTCAATGAATTATATGTTTTATTAAAAAAATACTTTTAAATCACTAAAACAGTATTTTAAAACTAATCCTCATACTCAATTTATTATAATCGAATTTAAGAATACTTTATTTACCTTATGATGTAACATCATATAAGATTTAGTGTAATTCTACTAGGCTTTATAGCTCACACCCTACATGTACCATTTGCAGTATTCAGCCCATTATGATCATATATCAGGTTCAAATTTGTTTTTTTTTTATTTTTCGGTTTCATATGGGGTTATCAGGGGAGGGTGACTTGTTACATGGTTGGTGGTCATGGGAAACTATGAGATTGGTTTTTTTTTGAAAATTTGTAAAATTTACCTTTTTGAATCATATCCTTGAAACTGATATGAAAATATTGTTGCATATATTTGATGAAATTTACATATTGTACTCTATTGATTGTAATATTTTTTTGGATAAATTGTAGCTAGTTGTTATTTTTTGATACCCAGGTGTTGGTTGATGGCCCATGGAGATCGAGAACACTCTTCAGGTTAGTGGAAAATTGGATCGAATACCATTTTAAATGTTATTTTAGGATGGTTCAATACACATGACATAAAATTAAGGATTTACTTGAATGTAATCACGTATCCTTTAAATATGTTTTTTTTATTTTTGGTGATTCATGATAGGAATGATATGGATAATGTGTTAGGACTCAATAGGTTTTTTTTTGAATGGGTTCTTCATACCCCCTCTACATGATGATACTATATTTAGCAGATATTTTTATAATTGAGTCTATCCATTGAGTTATTAGTTTCCTTGTTAAGAATGATATTTATATTCATGATGAGTTTATCCTAGATTTTGGAGATCTCTTATGAGTTTTTGGTTGGAGCGGGAGATGACCAAAGTCACATAAGGCCTTCACGGCCTTGTAAACTGTGAGGAATTAGTGTGACAAATATGGAAGTCAATATAAGATCTTTTTTATGCTATGTTTTTGGTTTAACAGCCCATGATTTTTAAAAAATCATAGTTATACTATAACTATTACTTGTCACACTTTTTATTTTTTTCTATGTTGTCTTCTCTTGTGTGGGTTAGTTGGAAACATTATGGATGTGCTTTGTATCATATATTGTTTTATCATTTCATCATTAATCCTTTTCCGTGATTTAAATTACCTTAATAAGTCACATTTTTACTTAAAATGGGGTTTGATTGAGTTCTTTGAGAAATTTTTTCAATTACAAATAGTTAATTTTATGAAATGTTTGGTTTTGAAAAATGATTTTCAAAACACAATTAATATTTGTTAAAGAAAACATTTAAGAATTTTTTTATATATAATGGATTTAAATTGAGAATTATATTGGAAAATAGAATATAGTGTTATTATTTTTGATAACCATATAATATTTTCCATGATATATTCATTTATTTTTTTAAACTATGATGAATTTAATACAAGGTTACTCATTTCTAAAAGGAAGAGGAATGTTTTATAAATGCTAAAATATGTGAATTTTGAAATCAATGTTACTTTGATAAGGGGGTTTATTGATTGTTTCAATTATTTTGGATAGTCTGTATTATGTTTCATTTTTTGTTTGATGAAATATTTTATGATCCTATTTATTATTATTTCCATAAATTTACCACAATATTTTTTCCATAATGGATAGAATTTTCATTAATCAGTCTAGCTTTTCAGAGTAGGCCATTATATTTTCAAAATGTGGAATCACCCATTGAAGTCTCTAAAAAAACTCCATATCGAGTGATAGAGCCAGAGAACATCCTTCCATGTGACCCCATCAATTAAATATTGGACTTTCATCCAACTTCTAATAATTGTGGAAAAAAAAATTTCTTGAGAATGTAATGTTTGTTGAAGAAGTTGATTGGATCTTTAATTATCTAAAGAAACTAGATTATCAAAAGTATTATGAAATTAATTCATAGTTTTAGGTACCTAGATAAGTGTTTTAGGAAGTTTTGATTTCCAATTTTATGCATGAAAGCATGTATTGGGAATTATTCAAGTCAATATTTAGTCAGTTGTAGTATTCTTAGAATGTGAAGAAGGATAACATTACTGAACATTTGGGTTTTGTTCAAGAAGATATATTTAAATTATTGTACTATATTAATTATTCAGGTTGGATATTCTATATTCTGTAGAATGTTTGTAATTAATTCAATAAGTATATCAATTTTTGAATGGGTCTTTGTTTGTACCTATTATCAACCAGGCATGTAGCCTGGATCATTTCATATAAGGAGAAACGTGATATGTATTTTTTAGTTGTAGTGGATCTAGTGAAATGAAACTAAAGGAAGAATTACTCATTCATGGTTGAGAAATGATAATATCCTTGGGGAAATAAGATATGTCCCACATGTTTCTAGAGTGAATCTTGTTTAAATTTTAAGAAGTTAGGATGTAAAATTAGAACTTTTTAAGAATGATGTTTCTATTTTTGTCACATTAAGAGGTTATGTATATAGGAATACTAGAAACTGAATTTTTGGTTATGTATAATCAATTCATGACTTTTGGGTAGTTAAAGTATCATAATAGTATGGCTCTAACCATAGGCCTTAATGTGAATATTTTTACATAGTTGAGGATCTATTAGTTGTTAGCTTTCAGTTTCATGATGTGGTTGAGGTTGATCCATCTTTTTTTTTACATATGAGTGGAAACATATTGAGTTTTCCTTGTTGTGTCTTATTAATTTTAGAATAGTTTTTTTTGGATCTTTTTGAATAATATATTTTGGACCATTGTTTGGGTAATTTTTTGATAGATGATGGAATAATGATTTTTGTTTGTTTATATCCTATTGGTTGTGCCTTTTTTATGTGTGCTCTAGAATGCATATAATTTTCCCAAAAAAATATTCCATGTTGTTTATTTGTCTCCTAGATATTGAATGGATTCTTTTTCTATGAAACATTGAAATATTTTGGAGTTATTTTTCCTTGGTATTCTCTATTTTTATCGTGATGTTTTGCGCTAAATGTTTATATAATGGCTGATCTCCATTGATAGATTCTAGTGTCCTATTGTGAACTCACGTAAATGTTTGAACTCATTCATGTTAGACATGGATTGTCTTTTGTAATTGACTCAGGTAACTATGATGTTATGAATTTTTGAAGGACGAGTTACCCAGAGGTGTTGTAATTTTATTTGATGAGGTCAACGAGTAGTGAGGTATGATTTTAAATATCATAAGGTACTATCAAGTACATACCCATGGTAGAAATCCTTTCCAATTTTTTTAAAATATTTTTTACCTTAGAATTTTAAGCATGGTTAATGTTTGATGTATCTTATTAGGTCTAAGGGACATGCTTTTCTAATGTTTCACCAAATTGATTAATCTTTAAATGATGTTGAGAACTATACGTGATATCTAGTATTACTCATTTTTAGAGGCATGTGATGATCTTGGATTATTTATCATGGAGTGGTGTGTATGTACTGTTATCATTTGGCTTAGACTATCTTCTATTTCACGGACCATCCACATTGTAAGATGAGTGAGGTATTTTTTCATGGGTCATCATGTTCTATTTTTCAAAATTGATGTTTCATTGGGATATAATTATCTATGGTGAATAGGTTGTAATATCCCATTACCTATATTTCGGTGCTTCGAAACATTGATTTGAGTATCCAATTATTATATATATTTATGGATTTTTGTACCTTTTTAAATACATTTGCTGCCGATTTTGGGGCTTGATCACTATTTTCAGATAGATAACATTTTTATACAAATCTTCAGGTTACTAGGGATGTTGGTATATAAGAGTTTTGGAGATACTTTTTGGCATTGAAATCTCATTTTCTTGTATTTAAGAAAGGAAACGATCATAGAATGCATGGTAGAAATGACTTCCCACATGGATTTTATATCTCACTTAGATTAATGATTTATGTTTTAAATTGAATTAGTTGATTAGGAAAAATATATAAATTGGTTTTGGAATTTTATATTTTGATAAGAGAATTGTTGTGTAATTTTGAAATTGCTTCGATTTTTAAAACGCGGTGTATTTTTAAAAAATGTCTAAATATGGGAAATTTTGAATTTTGGAAACCATGGTTGTGGTAGTTATAATGTGATGTAATTTGAAATTGATTATACTTCATATTCTAGAGTTAAACTTATGTTGACTTTCATGTTGATATAAATTTTACTAGGTAGGCATTAGAGAGACCAACCAGAAGAAGCTAAAAAAAATGTGGTTTCACCTGACACCCAAGTGAACCACCTACTAGTTTGGAGTGTAGTGCATGATTTCCAAGATGAGGAATGTGGGAATAAAAGGGATTATTCTAAGCATGTTAACCATTCCATTTCAGTAGTAGAACCTATCCATCTTTTAGTGTGATTCAGAACCAGAAAAGGCATAGGTGTGGCCGAATAGGATTAATCGAATGTTAAATTTCTAGGAACACTGATGTAGTTGAATGTGAAATTATCGACATACATGTAGTAATATTTTCAAGTCATTTATGGGATTTAGAATTCCAGGCTAGAGAGAACTAACTTATGACTTAGTAGGACATTGAGGAATTTTTTAACATACAATTGTACCCTTATACATTTAGTATTCAATGAATGATGAATTTCTTCATAATGGTCTTGGAAAACATCTCAATGATGGAATATACCTCTAAATTCCTGAATTTATTCCGATTTACACATGAGGTTACCACTAGTACATAATTAAAGAGATATACATTTTTAATCATGGGATGAGATAAGATATTTGTTTGAAGATTTCAGTGCTTTGTATAATTTTTTTATAGAAATGGTAAATATAGGAATAGTAGATGAAAGGGACATCTCAGGGGCTATGAGTAGAGGAGGTATCATGATTCCTATGGGAAATGGTGGAAACTCTAACATGGGTAGAAAGAAGAAGAGGGGAACTTATTTCCAAGGTGGGTGTATGGATCGGAATTAGTCAGTTGGATCGGTGAATCATCCACTAAAAGATAAGAATAATCTGAGATGTTTCTAATGTGGCTATTTATGCCATATCAAGTGATAATTTATGATACCACCTAAAAAATCCATAATTGAAACCATATGGGGAACCATTAGCATTATTGTTGCAGTCCTCTGAGGTCAGGTGTTCATGATAGTTCTTATGGCTCATAGGCATCTTATTCCTCAATGGGATGATGTTATAAACACACCCCTCGCAATGAGATTATAATTATTGATGGCGATTCAATGATGACTAGGAGCCCTCAATAGGGGAATAAAGCATAATGTGTGGAAAATAAGAAGGTTTTCGGATCAAAGCAGGTTGTGGTGGATGATCAGGCTTGATCATCCATGGTTTAAAGTATGATTATTTTAAATTATATCTTTTTGAAATAATTTTTTGATATAGGTGAATCTCATTCATTAATTTCTTCTTGTGATGTTGATTTTTTTGGGTTTAAATATGGAAATCATGCCTTCTATTTTGAAACATAAAACTCCTCTAGGTCGATGAGAGTGTCAAGATTTCCTATATAGATCATTTTGTGTAGTTGTGGATAGGGTTGAGTTGATGTGAGACTTATCAGTTCGTGATATGTCTATTTAGGATGTAATCCTTGAAATGGATTATTTCAGAATGATTAAGGCCCAAACTAACTTTTATGTAGGAATGATTAGTTTCACGACTGAGGATGATGTCTATAATTTGGTTTGTGGAGAGAGGGAGGTAAAGGTGGGTGCAATTGGATTTTTGGAACCCGTAGTTAGGATGACCTTATATTAGTTTGAGGCTTTGTAATTGTGATTGATGGAAGAGATTGGGAGAATAATTTTTCAGAATGTTTTTGATCAGTTTCTAGATATATTTCTTAAAGATTTATATGTGATTCTTCCCATAAGGGAAGTGGAGTTTATGATTGGTCTCCTCCTAGGAACCAATACTTTCTCAAGTAAAGCTTAATCGATGGAAATATAATAATTGAGAGAATTTAATGTGAATATAAAGAATTAGAAAACAAAGGGTTCATCTAGCCTAGCATATAATCATGGGAATTACCAGTCATGTCCATTAAAAAGTTTAATGAATGAATTTGGATTTGTGTTAATTATAAAAATATTATCCAAGTTAAAATAAATAATTGATATCCACTTCCACCCATTGATTATCTATTCGATCAATTGAGGGAAGTACAATGGTCCTCAAAAAATAACATGTGATTATCACATCAGTAATTGTTGGTACAAAAGGGGGATTTCCCAAAAAACAATTTTCAATAGTATATATGGATATCATGAGTATGTGTTTTAGGCCCATTTTTGTTAAAAATGAACTAGATGTTTTTATGGGACTAATGAAATGGATATTTTCTGGATATATATATTATTTCCTCATGGTGTTTGTGGATGATATATTGTAGTAATCCAAGATAGGGGATGAGTATGCGAAACACATGTTAATAGTGATGGGAATCTTAAGTGACCGTAATTTTCATTCAAGATTATCAAATGTTATTTTTGGAATAATAGGTACATTTCTTTGGCTATATTATTAATTAAAAAGGTGTTTCAATGGATCTGGAGAAGATACAGGATGTTATCTCATGGAAACATGAAAATAATTCCTTTGATATATGAAGATTATTTATTCTAGCTAGGTATTACCAATGTTTTGTTCATGGATTCTCAAAAATATCTTCACGGATGAAGTATTTGGAAAGGAATAATTTATCCATTTTAGTGGAATTAATAATGTCAAAAATAATTTAACAAACTTAAGGTTCATCTTAAAATAGAACTGATATTGGTTTTTCTAGGACCATGAAAAGGGTAACTTGTGTATTTTTGTTCCATGAGATCTGTATTGGGTAGTTCTCTTATGAAATGGTATCATGTGGTTGTGTATGGATCATAGAAGTCGTGGTTTCATGGGAAGAACTATCCAATAGATGATTTGGAGTTAGTATCTATGGTGAATGCTTTAAAAACATGGTGCCAATATCTATTCAGTGGTAAATTCACTATGTTTACCCATAATAAGTGTTTTAAGAATATCATATAACAAATATATTTGAATCTGAGAAAAAGTTATAGATGGAGTATCTCTATATGTTTGAATTTGACTTGATGTACACAATGGGTAAGAGTAGTTTGTTGGAAGATGCATATATTGTAATTCATATATTTTTGTAAAAAAATCTACAGGTATATGGGAGATGATGTTGTTCATAGCCTACATGTGATGGGAATGTGAAGACTGATGTGATATAAAAGTTTTATTTCTGGTATTTTTGGTTCTTGATTTGGTTGGATTGGTTAAATAAGTGTCGATGTCTGATTCCGAGTGTGTTTCTATAAAGTCTAAACTAAATGGTTGAGAGACCATTGAGGGTAGGAAACTGGATGGGAATTTAGTGTTGTGGATTTAGAATCATATTGTAGTACCGGTGGATTGTAAGGAACAACTTCATAGTGCATACCACCATTCTAGATGGGAATTTCATCCTTGAATTTCGAATTTGTGTAAGGGGCTAAAAGGAAACTTTTAATGTATGTTTATGAAAATTAATATGATTTAGTTTGCTTCAAAATTCCTGAAATGTTAACAAGTCAAGGTACTGTATCAATGACCAGCATTTATGTTGTAATATTTACATTCCCCTGTGTGGAAATGGGAGAATATAGCTATGAATTTTGTTATAGGTCTCCCAATAGTGGTTTATAAGAACAATGACATATGGGTGACTTTGGATTCACTTATGAAGATAGATTATTTCATCCCGATTCATGGATCTCATACCGTTTGGGATCTATCCAAAATATATATCCATGAGGTGGAAAAGTGGAATACCATACTAGTTTAAACTGTACCAGATAGAGATCCAGAGTTCCCATCCCATTTCTAAAAATCCATGCATCAAAAACATGGGACTCAGATCAATATGAGTGTAGTATATCATCCCTAGATGGATCTTCAATATGGGAGGATGATACAAACATTGGAAGAAATGTTGTGGGCTTGTGTGATGGATTTTCATGGATAATGGGAGGACCACTTGTCATTTGGGTAGTTCTATTATAATATCAGTCATCAGGCCTCAATAAATATGGATCTTTTTGAATCATTGTATGGGAATTCTTTTCATTATCCACTTTTTTTGGTGGAAACTGGTTAGACTTCTATAGTTGGGATGAGCCTTGTCCAAGATACTACAAGGAAGATTATGTAGCACAAGAAGAGAATATATATGGCTAAGAGTCTCCAGAAATCATATGCGGATCATCAATGACTGCTATTGTCATTCGAGGTGGATAATCATGTGTTATCGAGAATATCTACGGGGCTTATACGTCATTATTTTCGTAAGAAAAGAATGTTTTCTTCAATATATATTGGTCCTTTATATATACTTTAATGTGTTTGAGAGGTGGCATGTAACACCCCGAGATTTTTTAATTTTTTGAGTTAATTTATTCTTTATATATTTTCACTTCTCACAACACTGAATATATATATTTTTTATTATATTATAGCACTATTTTTTGTATTATTATATACGTAACACCAAGTGAAGCTTGCAATACACCCAACACCAACTTGACTTGTGTTGCATGAAACACCGGGTTTCTATGAAATAACACTTTACTATTATATATCTTTAAATAACATAGTTATAACATAGATTTTGAAATTGTAATATTAATAGTAATAATTTTTTTAAATATTAGTTATAATGTCTTTGATATTGAATAATATAATTTCTAATAAAATCATTATATGTTTAAAACTAATCTTTTTTAAACTGATTTTTTATCCATGTCGTTCTATGAAATATAATAAAATTAAATTTAGACACTCATAGAAATTGATATTGATAAAATAAAAACTAATTTTGAATTTAAAATATATCAATTATCTTATGGTGATTTTTTGGTATTTTTGTGAAAAGATTCAATTTTTGATGCATAGTGAAATTAATTCATTTTTGTTTAAAAACACCTTTTTTGTTTAAATAATTATTTTATTTAAAATTTATTTTAATCCCACAATACCTAAATAATACATATATTAATCCAATTTAGTTTATTGCAATATTTTTTATAATAAAATTAGATAAAATAATTCATTGAAAATTTTAACGTCTCTTTTACCATCCTTCTAGTCACATTTACAGGATTAGCATTAAATGTAATTTAACCACTTCTCTGAATTGAATTTCTAAAAATGAACATTCATGGTTGTAATAATTATGAATTGTTTGGTCAAATAGGATCAAAATAATTTTTTGAATAGTAACATTTGAATTTTACTTACCGCGGTTAAAGGTAAATAAGGTAATTGATGGTAAAAATAATATTATAATAATATAAAATTACCCTAACATTTGTCCTAATTTTTTTGGATAATTATTTTTCTATCCAAATCAGCCTTAGTTATCTGATAAGATCCTTTTTATTCCAATTCTATAAGATTCAGGTATTTATTTTATTTTATATAATGACTTGTTAAAAATTTCATATTCAAATATTAATAAATATTTTATTTTTAATGTGAGGTTTTATAAGTGATACGGTCTATGGTAAATAGTCATTATAAATATATGGAATTGATCCAATCCATGATAATTTATTTATAATTTTTAAAAATTATATAATTAAATTAAATTGTGACACAATGATGATGTAGTAATTGCTCAATTAATTGAGATATCAAATAAATGATATTAAAAATATTAAAAATAAATAGAATTTGACTTAATTAATGACATACTCTAATTTAATTGAAAACTTATATATTTTAGTTAAATATTTGCAGTATTTTTTTGATGTTATCATGTTGGTTTAATATTTTTTAAAATGTAAATATTGAATAGTATTAAAATTAACATAAATTATATTTTAAAATAAATACTATTTTATTAAATAACATAAAAGTCATAAAAATATAAGGTTTTTACAAATAAATTTTATAATTTAAAATATTTCATAAGTGATCTAATTGGGGTTCTTTTTTTATTGTAACTATATTAACAATATATTTTAAATATACAACAAGATGCGATAAAAGATAAATTGTTTAACTAAGGGTTAAATACAAATGATAAGGTATTTTTAATGGATAAAAGCTGTGTAAAAATCAGTTAATGAGGTTATTTAGATCCATATTTCTATTATAATCTAAATAAATTTCTTTGTATTTATTTTAAACCTAAAATAAATTTACAATAAATTAATATTTTAAGATCTACCAAAAGTGCCTCTCACGTGTCTTATAAACGGGCACCTCTACTTTTATTTAATTCACACTTATAAAAACATTTTTATCAGAATAAACCTACAAATTTACCTTTTAAACATCCATAACTACATCCTAGAGGCCATACTTTTGGATTAAATCCATCCTATAGAGTCCTTTGGTACAAATCCAAAGGAGATACCCAAAAAAGAGGTAATTGTTTTATAACATCTTTTGAAGTTCATTTCTTCTTCTACTTCCTATTTATATGTTATTTACATTACAATGTAATAAATATATAATATATTATATGATTATATTTTATTATGATTTTGGTACAACCAAATATTTTCATTTTACCCATCCTTGGACAATATATATCATTATTTGTGCGTACGTACGACTTACCATCTCCACGTCGTGGTGTAAACTATTTTTCATGTACACTTTATTTCTATGGATATAACAATCAATTTAAAGGATTTAAATAATAATTATAACCTTATATTTTTCATATAAAATTGAAACTCCATACTATTCTATAACATTTAATACTTAAAGAATGGATAGAGTCGATCATGCGTACGTACGACATATCATCTCCACGACGCGATACGATTCATCTTCCTTGCTCACCATTCCCGAATGATTATAAAAATATATATTATTAATTATTATAAAATATATGACATAATAATTCTACTAGAATAATATATATATATATATATTTACATATATTTCACTCACTTACTTCCATTCAATATGTTACAAAAACAGAAACAATGTTCAAGCGTATGTACGGTCTACCGTCTCCATGAAAAGAGTATTACATTTCATATATATATCTATTATATAAATATATATATTCAGAATATATATGATATATAAATCATATTAAAAATTTTGAAAGTAAGTTAATCATGATCGGATCAATAGGATCAATAATAACAAGTCAAAACATGTACGATAAAGAAAGAAATAATTACCAAAAATGTTGCTTTAACATGAAAATTATTAATAAATGGGTAATATAATGTCTTAAATAAATAATATATTACATCATAAATATTTTTATGAATCTATTAGAAGTTATAAATTTGTTTAAAACAATTATACAGGAGTTTCTAAAACATATGGAGAGTATCAGACCTAATGTAAGGGTATTTCTGTCTCACATTTCATTTCCATGAGATATAGGTTATGTTCACCACTCTTCACATTATTGTGGTGTATGTACTGAAAATGATTTTATTCTATGTATCTTATAATTAAATTTATTTTTATTCACATTTCTATATTAAAATCCTTATATCACGTGTTTTATGATTCAAAAGACACTAAATCAGTAAAATATTATGGCTCAAATTACCTTCTTTGAGCCTCGCATTTTGTTATGCACCTAAAATATTTTTCAAAGTTCATATTTTTACATTTTACATGATATATAGTAAATCTAAAACTTTTCATGACATTATATCCTTCGTGAAATTTAATTCATTATATAGAGTGTATCATCCCATGTCACCGAGTTATAAGAGTTTCTTGATACAATCTCATCAATTTTTTCAAGATTGATTATGTTTATGATTACTTTGATGAAATAATATTATGCATATCTCAAGTAAATTCATGAAATATTTTCTCCTCTGGTAATTCATGACATAATCAGGTATTGGTAACATATTTTCACACTTTGGTACAAAAGAATGTGTTTTTAATAAATCCTGAATTTACCCTCTCTTCGGTAAAAAATAAATGCTTTCTAAAAAGGGTTTATAAGAATAATGTACGATTATATTATAATATTTAAAAGAAATTTTTACCCCATTTGTTGTTTACAAATAACTTCAAGGGAATATTCTTGTTATTTTCTAAACAAGGAAATTTTTTACCTAATTACCATAAAAAAGGAATACTATGTTGACCTCGTACGACATTTACGGATTTACCCACAGTTATTTATTTGAAGATCCCATTTCATTTTTAAATGGATAATCTTTAAGAAAATATATTCAGAATAAATTTCAAGGAAAATTGTTTCCAAAATAAATTCATTTCTTCTTTATATGTTTTCAAATCTATTTTTTATGAAAAAAAATGTCACATTTTTTATGCATTAAAAAGTCTTTTTAAAACAAAAAAGGATAGTTTATCCATTAAATGTTTTTGAAAGATGTTCCAAAATTATTTCCCTTCTAAGATGACATCTATTGATTTTACTCACGCCATTCTAGGAAATTTTTTAAAGGTTCTATTCATATCCATTTTATGAATGGTTTATGCTTAATGTAATGGTCTTTATGAAATCCTTTTATTTTCCACTGGTTATTTGATTTTGAAACTCACTTTTTTTTATGGGTTATGCTTCAATGAAATGATTATGAAACCTTATATTTTCCATAGGTTATGATGTGATGAATTGTTCTTGATTTCCATTTAATTTTTTGGGGTTATGATTTGATGTTTATAAAACCCATATATTTTTCGGGGTCATGATATAATGAATGTTTTGTGGAACATGGATTTATTATTTAATTATGTGATTGGTGGGACCTATATCTCCCTTTAAAGAATTGGGTAATGGTAAATGTTTTATGATCTCTAATTGAACATGGGATAACATCCCATTCCCGAAACAAATGAAACATGGTATAAAATCAGAATGTCGAACCCAGATGGTAAACTAGAGGACATCTCAATCTCGAAAGAAGAGGGTGCATGTTATGACATCTCAATCCCAAAACAAGAGGGTGCACAGGAGGGAATCCCATGACCTTAGTAGGAATAGAGGTGATTATAAAATGTCTAACCTCTTACAAAGGCCTTGGTAGGCTTCCTTTATATAGGGTTTTCTTGTGCTTATGTGTTTTCCAAAATTTCATGTTTTATTACTATGTTATAATACCATGGATCATGTTTATTATTTCTTTATGATTCATGTATATATTTATTTGGATATCTAATATGAAGGTTATGAACTTAGAAATTTATGATCATATTCAAAATACCATTTTTCATGTTCTACTTATTAATTTATTTATTTACCCATACTAAGCATCAGATACCACCCTTTTATTAAGTTTCCTTCCTCTAGGTTATGATTTTTTTAGTAAGATGTACTAAAGGGGTATATCTGTATTGGAGATATTGAATATCTTTCAAATGAATATATGATTCTTTTTCCATGTTTCCAAAGACACAAAACTATTATGGTCCTTGGGAAGGTATTTTTTCAATGTACAAAATATTCATAAAAATTTATGTATTATCCATGTGTGTTATACCTGGGTCTCTATAGTTGGTATCAATGAAAAGGTATAGTAAACCTTTGGAAACTAGTATGAGTGAAATTTAATGAGATCCCTTGGTATATTTTAAAGGATATGTTTATGTATGACTCTAAAGATAAATATATGGATGAATTAATATTTAAGAAAATGTACAGGAATTTTGGTGAATGATAGATTAAATGGTTTCCTAACAAAACATCCCATTATGGATACTACAATTAGATGTGGATCTAGCACATATGTACCTGGGGTTAGAAACTCTTACATGATGTTATGAGACTGATTAGTTGTAATATGGTACATGAAAAAGGGAATTTCTACACACCTGGTTTGACACTCATGGGAGATATGCTTTTGGAATTCACAAACTCTTCATGAGCCAGCAAGAAGGATTTGATTAAATTTTATCTATGAAAAATTTAGTATTACCCTATGGTTTCATATATTAAGGAAGGTTTCATACATTAGACATCCTATAAGCAATTTTTTAGGATTTCTTGGTTCCTCATTATGATAATTGTTTCTTACACTGTGCTTTTGATTTTTTCCGATGGTTGGAACATGAAAGAACCACCGTAATGGTTATTGTAATAGAAAATGAACAAATGTACACCTGAAGAACCTAATTATATGGGAGATGGAATAAAAAACCACATGTATATACTATCACCATTTTCTTAAGCTATGAATGATGTTGAGTTTCCAGACAAGCAATGGAGGGAACAAAGTTTTGTTGAGTCCTTCATGAGGCATCATCGACCTTCTTTCAGTGGGTCATCTGATAAATTGTTACTGAACACTAGATTAGTACCTTTGAAATGGAATTCTCTATTCTCAAGGGTTTAGATAATTATAAATTCATTATAGATATTTATCAGTTAGAAGGTGAAGCACACTAGTGGGGGACTCTAATCACGAATAGAAGGAAGGAAGATGAAATTGAATCCATGGATTGAGATGAGTTTAAAATTTAATTCTTTAATAAGTATTTTCCTCATGTTATTCATAAGAAGAAGGAAAATTAGTTCCTTGATTTGAATTAAAAGGATCAAGAATCTGTCGATACCTATAATGCTAATTTCACAAGACTTGGAAGGTACACTTCTGTTATTATCCTTCAACTCAAAATTAATGTCGATAGGTTCTTCAATGGATTATATCCAATTCTTAGAATGATGTTCTCCATAATAATTTTTAATAGCTATGAAGAGATTTTTCATTATAGAATCCAGGTTGAAATGGATGTTGGTGTTACTTATGAATCTCATGGTTTTAACAAGAAACTGAAGATGGAGTTCAATTGAAAAACTAACAACCATAGAGGAAAGAAAATGAGACTTACATTATTCACAGATTATGGGAAGAAACAAGGAGGGAATTGTCTTAAAGAGGATACTAAATGTTTTAAGTGTGTAAGGGAAAGTCATCAAGTGGATGAATGTTGAAATGATGGGAGGAAGTTTGATAATGATGCAAATAATGGGAAATCCTAATAGAATGTACCTCCCACACATCAGTGTTTCAATTTCAGGGAGTTTGGCCATTTTCACAAACAAGTTCCCCAATCCAAGGACTAATGTGAATGATACGCCAAAAAACCTGTGAAGAAAATGGGAAAACGGAATGCTTATGCAATCATAAGGGATGAAGTGAACCAAGATAATCAAGAAGTAGTTATTTCCTTATATGGAAATTTTATGTTTGATTTTGTATGCATAATCCTTATTAAAGACTTTTTGTTCGCCCTTTGCGGATATTTCATGTTATTATCTTTCTCTATATGGATTATAGAATAATAAAATCACATTTAATGTCTTATCAGTATAGTGATGAACCCACGTATCTAATAAAAGTGTTTTTATAACATATTTATGGAAGAAAATGTGAATTATATTTAATAAGTATTAAAAGGTGAACTATTTTTTTATGTTATACATTGATTAGAGACTGTGATATTAAAGTATTGTCTCACCAGAAGAGATTTATGCATATCAGATAGCCTCTTCAAACTACAACTTTTTGATGTTAACAGATGATAAATTAGATGGAATATCATAGATATCATCATCTATTACCACTTCAGAAATGAAAAATTCACCATCCTTTTTAGAGGAAGAGGTGGTGTGGATCAATGAACAAAAATGAATGATGTTGTTCTGAAATAATGCAAGTATGTATTTTTATAAAACATATTTAACTTTAGAAAAAAATTCATCAAGACAAAATTTTGTTCTAGAACCTTCATTTCCTATGAATCACATAGTCTCCTAGAGCATCACAGAATTATGGATATGTGTTTGTTATATTTTTCTTATCCACGTTCTCTATCAGACTCCATCAGAACTTGATAGTTTGATTTTTCTTCCATATCCATGTTTTGACTTCCAACCCATGTTATCCAATGTGGAAACCCAATGATGAGTTTTTTTGGGCAACTATTATGTTAAATTTACTTTTTTTTTAAAAAATTAGTATCCATTTTTACAGTATGGTTTTCTATGAATTAAAATTTCATGTAATAAATCTTTGATTACCCAGATGAATTTGAGGTAGAAATTTATTTTAAGGGGGGTTGAATGTAACACCCCAATATTTCATAATTTTTTTGAATTAATTTAATTTTTTGATATTTTCACTTCATGTAACACTGAATATAAATTTTTTTATTATATAATAGTACTATGTTTTCGTTTATGTTATACGGAACACCTAGTGAAGCTTGCACTACACTACATCCAACTTGGCGTGCGTTACATGCAACAGAGAGTATTCATGAAACAATAGTTTTCTATTATAATTATTTAAATAAGATAGTAAAAACCTAGATGTTAAACTTGTAATATGAATAGTAATAACTAATTTTTAAATATTATTTATAATTTCTTTGAGAATGAAAAATAAAGTTTTTTATAAAATCATTAAATTTTTAAAACTACTATTTTCTAAATTGATATTTTTTTCAAGTCCTTCTATGAAAAAATTTAATATAATTTCAGACACTCAAAGGAATTTATTTTGATCAAATAGATAGTATTTTTTAATTCAGAGTATCCAAATTATATTAGGGTGAATTTTTTGTATTTTTCTGACAAGATTGAATTTTTTATGAATAGTGAAATTTCAACATTTTCATTTAAAAGCTGAATTTTTTATTTAAATAGTTATGTAATTTTAAATTTTTTTAATGTAAACATATTTAAATAATAAATATATTAATCCTATGTATGTCATTGATATCATTTTTATAATAAAATTAAATATAAAGATTCATTGAACTTTTTAACGTCACTTGTACCCTTCTTCAAGGCACATTTACAGGATTGGCATTAAACATAATTTTATAGCATCTGTGAATTGAATTTTGAAAAATGAACATAAAGGGTTTTAATAATTATGAAAAATATGGTCTAATGAGATCAAAATGTTTTTTGGTGAAAAATAACTTTTTGAATTTTATTTACGATGGTTAATGGTAAATAAGATAATTAAGGGTAAAAATAATATTATAATAAAATAAAGTTACAATAAAAAATGTCCTAATTTCATTTGATACATAAATTTCAACACAAAACAACCTTATATAGAAAATGAGGTCCCTTTTATGCCATTTTTTTTTATTTGGACATTTATTGTATTTTATATTAAGAATAGATTAAAATGTCATATTCAAATATTAACAACAATTTTATTTTTAATGTGAGGTTATATAAGTGATATGGTAGACTATAATATATTATTGAAAATATATGAAATTTATCTACACCATGATAATTTATTTATAATTTTTAGACATTATTTAATTAAATTAAATGGTGTCACAATGATGAGGTAGTAATTGTTTAATTAATTGAGATATAAAATAAATTATATTAAAAATATTAACATAAATATAATTTTACTTAATTAATGATATACACTAATTTTATAGACAACTAATATATGATAGTGAAATATGGGAAGTATGGTTCGATGTTATCACTTCGGTTTGATATTTTAAAAAATGCCAATATTAAATAGTATTAAAATTGAAATAATTGATATTTTCAAATAAATATAATTTTAATAAATGATATTAAAATCATAAAAATATGTGGTTCGGCCAAATATATTGTATAATATCATATATTTCACAAAATATCAAATTGGGGTTCATTTGGGATTTTATATAAACTATATTAACCCTATAGTGAAAACATACAAGAAGACATGTTAAAAGTTATACTTATTAACAAAGGGTTAAATCCAAAATATTAGGTTAATTTTATGATCTAAACCTATCTAAATTTTTTTTGAGGGTATTTAGACCCATCTTTATCTTATACACGAAATAAATCACTTTGGATCAATTTTAAACTGAAATTAAAATTATAATAAATTATTATTTTAAGATCTTCCCAAAGTGATTCTCACCACTCTTATATAAGGGAACTTATCCTTCTCTTTAATTGGGACCCCTAAAACCATTTTGATCAACCCAAAACTTCCAATTTCCTCTCCAAACAAACATCAGTATATCTTTCGTGCCACACAGTTGGAAAAAATCCATTCTACGGACTCATTTTTCACAAATCAAAAGAAGATACCTCAAAATGATGAGATTGTTTTATCACATATTTTAATATTCCATTATTTTTCTATGTATTATTTCTATGTATTTTCCATAAAAAAATTAATATAATATATGATGAGATGTTTTTATTGTTTTGGAAAAACCATTTTTATCCTATTTATCCATCTTTGGAAAAACAATATCACCATTCATGTGTACATATGACTTACCATCTCCACAACATGGTGTAAACTGTTTTTCATGTACACTTTATTTATATTGGTATAATGATGAATATAAAAGATATAATAATAAATATAACATGATATTTTTTCTGTAAAATTCATATTCCAAAAAATTCAATAATATTTAACCCTTAAGTAAATGATATCGTCGCTCATGCGTACGTACGACTTACCGTCTCCACAATGTGATGGGATTCATTTTCTACGTTAAGCATTCTAGAATGATTATAAAAATATATATTATTAATAAGTATGAAATATATTACATAATAATGATACTCTATTTATATATATATATATACGTACATATATGTTACTCACTTACTTCCATTCAGTGTGATAAGAAAACAGACACAACGTTCATGCGTACGTAAGGCCTACCGTCTCCATGAATGGTGTCTTCCATTTCATATATCTATATTTTATATATATATATTCTAAATATATATTATATATAAATAATTTTAAAATAATTAGAAGTAATTAAACCATAATCAATTTAATAGGTTTAAAGAATAACAAGTCAGATCACGTACGATAAAGAAAGTGACTATTACATGAAATGTTGCGTTAACATGGAAGTTGTTGATAAATGGGAAATTTAATGTCGTAAATGAATCATATATGAATTCATAAATATTATAATTATTATTTTATAAGATATAAATATTTTTAAAACCATTATACAGAATATTCAAACACAAACAGATAGTAGTAGGCCAAAAGAAAGGGGATTTTTGTTTCACTTTTAATTTCTGTGAGATAGATGTTATGTGCACCATTATTCCTTTGGTGTGGTTTATTTAATGACAAATATTTTATTCTATGTATCTTATAATAAAAATTATGTTTACTCACATTTCGATTTTATGAGAATTGATTCATGGGATTCATGATTAAAAAGATACCAATTCGGTAAAATGTTTTGTCTCAAATTTCCATTGTTGAGACTCATGTTTTTTTAAACAACTAAACTATATTTTGAAGTTCAAATATTTAAATTTTACATGAAATATCATGAAAATAAATATTTTAATGATATTATATTCTTTAATTAATATAATTTCTTATATGGAGAGAAATATCCTAAGTTACCAAGATATAGGAGTTTATTGATACAATCTCATTGTTCTTTTCATGATTGTTTATGTTTACGTTTACATTGATGAAATATTGTGATCCATATCACAAATAAATTCATAAAGTTTCTTATAATTTTGTTATTCATGATATATTCAGGCATTGGTACCATATTTCTATTATTTACTATATTAGAAATTGTTTTTAAGAAATCATGAATTTAACCTCCCTTCGGTCAGAAATATTTTTTTCGTAAAAATAGTTTCCATCAATATTATTCCCTTATCCAATAAGCATTAAATTAAATTTTTACATTTTTTTTATTTTACGAATCTCTTCAAGGTAATATTCTTGTCATCTTCCAAACAATTCACTTTTCTGTCCTTTTACTGTGTAAAATAAATGTTTTTTTAACCTCCTACGACATGTACGAATTTACCAACCATCATTTCTTTAAACCTCAAATTTTTAAAAGGATAATCATTATAAAAAAATTTTAAAACTAATTTCATGGAAAATGGTTTTCAAAATAATTTTATGTGTTCTTTATATGATTTAAATCCATTTTCTAGGAAAATGATTTTCAAAAGGGTTTCTGAATTAAAAAAACTTTTTCAAATTATAAATGATATTTTCCTCATGAAATATTTTTGATAGATTGTTGAAAAATATTTTCCATCTATGATGGAAACTATTGATGTTACTGATGCCCTTATTGGGAATTTTCTAAAGGTTCCATTCATATCCTTTCTAAGAATGTGTTATGGTTAATTTCAGGATATTTATGAAATTAATTTCATTGGAACATGTTTTATTCTTTTAAATCCCACTTCTTCTTAATAGGTTATGATTCAATGAAATGATTATGAAACCTCTCTCTTTTTTATAGGTTATGATGTAATGAAATATTATTGATTCCCATTACATTTTTTGTGTTATGATTTGATGTATATAAAACCAATATATTTTCATGGGTCACGATATGATGAATATTTTGTGGAACATGCATGTATGATTTCATTATGTGATGGGTGAAAACTATATCTCCCTCAAATGTATTGGGTACTAATAAATGTTTTATGAGCTCAAAGGGAACATGGGAGAACATCCCAATCCCAAACCAAGAGGGTACATGGGACGAAATCCCAATCCTGAAAGAAGGGGGTACACAAGAGAAAATCCCTATCCAAAAACTAGAGGGTATACAGGAGGAATTCCCAAGACTAAAGTTGGTACATTAGGGATTAACCCAATCCTAACATGTTACAAAGTCCGTGGTAGGCTTCCTTTACATTGTTTTTTCATGTGTATATGTGTTTTCCACAATTCCATGTTTTATTCCAATGTTGTGCTCCCATAGATCATGGTCATTTTATTATTATTAATTATTCAAATATTTATTATGATCTCTAATATACAGGGTATGAACTTCCATTGTTATTATCATGTTCCATACCCTTTATTTCATGTATTTCTTATTCATTTATTTGTATACCCTTACTAGTCATATGAGGTCACCCCTTTCTTATGTTTCCTTTCTCCTGGTTATGATGAAATGTTCTAGTAAGAAGTAATATAGGTGTCGATCTTTATGAGATATGTTTATGATCATTCGCCAGGATAGATTATTTTGTTTCCAAATTTCCAAAGACACTAAACTATTATGGTCCTCAGTTATGTATTCTTGCAATGTACTAAATATTCATCCAAAAAAATGTAATATACATGTATGTTAATCCTTGGTCACTATATAGAAAATCAGTTGGGATTTCCAACATAGTTCATTGAAGATCATAATTAATTGAATGTATCTAATGTAATGAATTATCATTCGGATCCGGACATTGGGATTAAATGGGATCATCTTGAGATAGAGCTTAATGTTTTATTGGTGTATGTCCCAGTGGGAATTGTTGGTAGGGAAGATTAATTATGGTGTGGAAAAAACATCGGTCTAGTACATGTTTTTTTGTACCATGGACAGATCAAGTAGGAGGCTTGGGAACGGTAGAATGAAATGTACATGCAATTTCCCGAACTCTTCTATTAAACTGATGGTTTTCTACATATTAAGGACTTAGAGAAAAATGGTTGGGAGAATTTATCAACCATAATTTGAGGTATGGAATGATTTATTTATTATATTTTATTTTTACAATGTGGTTTGTTAATTTTTGGGATTGTTTGGAAGGTTTTTGGGTTAGTTTTGGGGATTTTATAAAGGTTCACAGTAAGAGAACAATTAGTGAAAACTGTGAAAATTATCCCCAAAACCATGTACAATGGGGAAGAAGGATAAATGAGGGTGCACAGTTAAGGTGAAAGGTTTCCTAAACTAGGCCTCCAAAGGAAAATCATGCTACATGAGATAGTGAGATTTCACATGATTGGCACATTGTTTTTCTAACTATGATGGATAACTGTTTGGGGTTTCCTTTGGGACCGAAACACATGCACGATTAGCACAATATTTTCCGAACCATGGTGAAAAAACCATGTGTGGCTTAAAATGTGGGTTATTCAAAATGGGGCTTGAGCAGGATTTTCTGTAAACACCATATTTTACTCCCAAACAATGCTCACTCGATATTTCCTACTATCTAAGGATTAGGAATTCCTCTAACTCACTTTGGAAGTGTTTTGAAGGGTTCTTCTGGTGGTTTAAAGGTGTATCTCCCTTAGTATTTTTTTGGTTTTATTTATATCTACTTCTCCCTATCAAATGGTCTCCTATATATATATCCATCACATGTAGAATTAATATTTATTCCCGCTAATGGTATTATTAGGGTTTTTGGTGCTAGGTAATGGGATCTATGGTGTTTTTATGGATGTATCACACGAATTTGGTGTGTAGTTGGGCGGTGAAATGATTTAAACAAATCATAAAGGTAGGTGGCATCACTCTTGACTATATTTTTTTTGATCTTGGATTCTTAATTCCAAATTAATAGGCTTTTCATGAAATTGGATTTTGAATGTGATTTTAAAATCTTAGTGGAAACCCATTTTTTGTGATTATTTATTTTGTGGAAAATGGGTTACTATTATTAATTGTCCTCTTTTGGGATTTTAAAATTAATATTTTAAAATGGGTGGAATGGGTGATTACTAGAAAATGGTTTATGAAACAAAATCAATAAAAAATTAGATTTATTCATTTATGGTTTGGAATATATAATGAATTAAGTGTGATTCGATTATTGGGTGATTTATTGAAGTGGTTTGGAAATGTTTTTGGAATTGTTGATTGGTTTGAAATTTTTTGGGTGGTATATCTTAGCATATGTTGGTTGATATTACTTTGGAAAACCTTTTCTTCATGTTTTTTGTTCTAGTAAATGTAGTTGGCATAGTTTTTGGAT
Organism: Viscum album; assembly: GCA_963277665.1. Lineage (NCBI taxonomy): Eukaryota > Viridiplantae > Streptophyta > Magnoliopsida > Santalales > Viscaceae > Viscum > Viscum album. The sequence goes on from OY728128.1 coordinate 71,465,493, forward strand.
TATGTGATTACACAGGTGATGGATGAGAAGGTTGGCATTGTGAAGTACCACTCTAAAAAGGGATGGAATGTGGTGTGATGTACCACTATAAAAATAAGACAGGTTTGGACATGAAGTTCCATCGTCGATGGTGTATCGAGATTGAGTGTGTGGATTTTTCGAATATGGTTGATATGTTTGTTTGACCAGACAAGGTGAGTGGACTTGTGCCAAATTTAGTCTGGTAAATTGGGTATTGATGTGTCTCGTTATTTTTTCATAGAAATTTGTTTATCTATAAAACTTATTTTGGTAAGGGTGTTTTTGGATTTAATACATTGTTGTACTAATTTAATGGTTTTATAATATTTTTTAATATAATGGCCTAATATCTTCTATTCTAGTGGTGTGAGTTAGTAATTCATTTGGGGAAAGCCTACTATGTATTATTAATCACACGTTTCATTAAAACCTATGTGATTTTGCATATGTTTTATTCCAAGGTTCAATTAAAATACCATCATGTCTCTTCTTTAGTGGTACATCACGATGCAAGGTCCACTGCATGGATCATGGCCTGGCCTGCAAATTTATGTCATTATGTCATGAGGTATTTTGTTTTAGTCTTTTTCTTAGTACTCCAATTTAGTATTGATTAGGTTTTTTATTGTTTTCATTAGCATAAGGTTATACTGTAACACAATGTTTACATTCATTGTGTAGTTGATTTTGGTAATGGAACGTTTGGTTTTTTGCTTTCATTTAAAAAGGGAAATCATTCTCCATCGTTCATGAGTCCCTCAACATTTATTTCTATCATTTGGTACCATGGGGATGTTTCTTAAGGCCAAGTAGCACTTTTTTCCTTTACTCAATAAAATAAGGAGGGGATAGTAGTTAAACATTATTTATAGGGATACTCCCTGTGTAAACATAGAGGAACATGAATCAGGAAAACAAGGTATATAAGAAATTCCCACATCAACTTTGAATGTCATGAGAAACCACTAAATTCTTGTTATATTGACTGAGTAATGAAATTTTGAATGAAAAAAACATTAATATGTGGACTACATGTAATATAAAATATTTGAACCATATGACACATCATGTAATTACCCTATGAATGAAATTTTTTCATCAGATGTGAATTCTGCCTCACTATTCTTAGGTGGGGTAGTTTTTTCACTCATTTGGATTAGGATCCGTCTAGGGTGTGTATTTTTACCAAGTGGGTTTTAGTCTAGGATCCTTTACTGGTGCTATAAAATGGAGATATTATTTCATCCAAAATATGGGGATGAGACCCTCTATCTGTGGAGTTTGTATTTCACCCATTTATAGAGCTCATAAAACAAATTGATCAGAAATATACTGAAGAAAAACATACATAAATTATACATTTATCACATTGTTTAAAAAATATGTCTCACTAATAGACTAACAATACAAGGTCCTAAAGGTTCAATGTCAGTATGACAATAAGAAAACCCTTTTTTATATATTGTGAACATTTATCTATAATGAAAAGCCCCTATTAGACATTCCATGGGACATGATCATATTCAAATCCAATGGAATGGAAAACATTAGTAGGGGTGGAATCAAACACTTATTAAGGGATAATATATTGATGTTAATAATGATTAGAACCAAAAAATGTGGGAATTTATGGCTAAAAAATAATATACAACTTAAGGGAATATAAATAAAATGGTGTTAAATGTAGAAAAATAGATAGAGATATCATTTAAAATGATAACACTTTTAGCTTCGTATGATAAAATAAATCATGATGTACAGAACACATGCTCTAAGGAATTGTATTGAAAAGGGAATAATAAAAAAAATTAGATTTATTATATTTGTGCAGCTTCGTTGGTAGTGGATCTGTGGGGTCTTGGGGAGGTATTGGGTTCGAGTCTCACTGATTTATTCCTCATCAGTAGTGTAGCTATTTTCTTGTATCTCTCCCCCTCCCTCGACTGTAGTAATTTTTATTATTTCTAAACACCATCACACTCACCCTTTCTGAACCTAGTTACTTGTAAGCCTTCTCATATAACTTTTTTTGGAGATATATTCCTTTACACAATTCGTGTCATAGAGTTATAGGATCGAACCATCTTATAATCTATACATTTATGTTCCACTTGAAACGCATTAATCATATATTAATATAACCCATAAAAAATGGGTTTCATGACATTATCAAATACTATTTCATGATGCATCACAGAAAATAATATTAAATGATACCAAAACTTGTTAAAAAATCGAAAACATTAAAAGGGAAATTAGAAGAAGATTCATGAAACAAATACTCCATTAGAGGTAATTGTTTGAGGTATAAAGTACAAAATTAAATCAGAACATTAAAAAATAATTTCTTTAAAAACTCTACAAATTGATTGAATAAGAGTTTGAAATTATTTCCAAAATATTTTCCATAAATATTACATAACACATTAATGAGATATTTTTAGATGTAAATAATCTTGATATAATTATTTTATTATATAAGTCGATGTGAGTTAAAAGATAAAATATAAGATCATGAAATTAAAAAAAAATATCAGAAAAATACTTTAATTGAACCCCATATCATTTAAATAGATATAACCCAATTATCATATAATTTGTAAAAATATAATAAGAGAAAACTATATAAAAGAAAGCATCATTCCCAATAATAAGGAAATATTTGGTGGTCTGGGAGATTATAAATACGGAAAATAATTGTTCATTTATAAATGCGAGAATTATTAATTGTATTCTCAGAAACTATAAATGATATCATCAAGGAATAAATAATCTGTATTTACCATAATTACCCATAAACAAATGAGTTATTATAAGATAATATCATTATTTGGTTGATTAGAACAATTATTTAATTATAATTTCCAATAAATAGGTGTATAACTCAATAAAAGATAATTAAGATATCAAAACCCAAACATCTTTAGTATTTTTTTTATCCAAAAGTACATAAAAGATTAAAAATCATATTGATATTTAAATAATTTTTATTATACAATTAATTATGTAAAAATACATTCTTGTATAGTATATAAAATTTATAAATAAGGAATTGGTTCTTAACATCACAAGATGCCCCAATAATGTGAAATTAAGATTGAAACCCATTACCTTATTTTGGATTTGTTATATGGCTCATATAAATATCCCGAATAATCAAAAAATGTTTATTATATGCCTTGTTAGGGACAACACTATTAAGTAATTAATTTAATTTGTAATATTCACTATTATATAATATTTATGTATTATATTGTTATTTCTTATTTTTGTAAGAAAATTGAATCTATGTTTCCTTATTTTGGTTATTTTAAACATCGATGATGATATTCTAATAATGATAAAAATACTGAAAATAACTATTCTACATCCAAATTTTTTTATATTATTATTAATTCATAATAATTTTAGCATTTATTTTTCAATATTTATCCATTAAAGAGTTTTATAAAATTTATTAAAGTAGGTTTTTAAACCAACTCAAACATGAACACTTCATATCTTGATGGAGAAGTGTAGTTAATGAAGTTTATAATATTATAAAAAAAATTGAAATAATTTAGGTTTCTTATATTGTTGGATAATATTCTCTGTTGTTTTCATATATAATGAAAAATATCTGAACAAATAAAAATGTTACATCATGTAGGCAGTAGTCAATAAAAAACACTATCAAAATTCTTTTGTTCTTCATGGAGGAAGAAAATGGTAAATAATTTATGTTTAATTAGTATAATGATGTTTCAGTACACTAATGAAACTAATTTCATCATATTATTAAGGATGGTTATTATTTAAAAAGGTGTTAAGTAAAATAAATTCTACAAGAAAGTAATAATCATGTTGGAAGATGAAATTTTTGCGGTAAATTCCATAAAGATGAATGCTATAAAAAAAATAAAGCTGACCAAAAGAAAAATTTATTTTTAAAGGATTTTCTAAAAAAAAAAATTGAGTCTCAAGGAGAAAATTGAATGCATGTTTATTATAGAAGTGGTGGAAGTGTTAAATTTTCATAAGCGAATAAAAGGGATTTTTTTAATTAACACTTAAAATTTTCAACAATGTTATGCTCTTATCCAATGATCAATGAAAAAGAGGACACAAGTGGAGGGGAATGTAGGTGTGGGTATAAAATAAACTCAGAAGCTCACTTCAAAACTATTTTAAACATGTTTTGGCCTCTTCTAGTTAGTAAAATACTTTTTACTATTTTTATTTCTTATATAGTTAACTATATATTATCCTTATCAATTAATTTTAATGGAACTTTTTAAATTTTACATTATTATCTTAATAAAAAAATTCATTTTATAATTTATGATTATTTTATAAAATATAATTTTAAAATATGTGACATGTCAATTATAAAAATAAAAAAATGGAATCTCTTAAATATAGTTAAAAAAGTAATATCTTCAACTATTAAGTTATATAGATGATTACCTTACTTTTTTCCTATTTTATGTCATAAATTGTTTTATTATAAATAAAAAAAATTATTATTCATTCATGGAAGTCAACAATCCAATACCACCATTAAATTAATTGATTCTAAGTGATGATCAAAAATATTTTTCATTAAAAAATCATTTTATGTTAATTCTAAAAAGGTTTTGACATAAGATTTACAATATCCAAGAATATATTAAAATTTTATTATTTGTAACTAAATATAAAATTCATTACATTGAATGATTTTTATCTTCTAGGATATACCTATATAATGATAAGACTGTAAAATTTACATTTTTTGAAAAAACCATATTTTTCAATTAAATAATTAATCAATTTAGAAAATATATAAAACATACTAAGAAAATTTAGATATGTGTAATTAAAAAATTATTTATCAGCCATAAATTTTTTTAAAAATAATATTTAGCTTTTAATATAATATAAATATTATAAGGATAAGAAATTTAATAGAAAATAACATTTTTTGAAAAACTAACCAATATTAATTATTTATCTTATAAATGTGACAAATTTTAATGGTTTACCATATTAGGGTGTGTTATAGATTTATTATTATAGGAATTATAATTATTTTGTGTTTTTATATGATGGGTGTAGTGTATCAGAGAATATTTTAAAATAAATTTACTATTATAGAGTCTATAATTTTGGTCTATTACATTCCACCCAGTATGAGAACGATTTTTCATTGAGGTATGGAACATTTTATTTTCAATTTCATTAATTAATTTTATCTTAATTCAAGTTCAAAATGAGTTGAAATATGATATTAAGGTGTATAAGGCTTTTACAAATCTTTGTGCCCGATATTTTAGAGAAAACTATTGGGTCTCATGTTTAGTAAAAATTGTGCATCCGATTCCGCACAGTTTGATTAAACAATTCCGGGTGATTTACTGATATTTCTAGGGACACATGGTCTATTCTAACCATGTATTCCATTCCAAAAAAACAATTAGTGTGATAAAACCTCTTTATATTGGGGTTTTCACAATTTTTCTATGGTTAGGCTAACATTTCTCCAAGACCAAGTGAGGGGTGTCTTGGGGTGGTGCATAGCACATGGTTGACACAAGGTTGGTCTAACTATGCAACAAAACTATTTAACCCTTTATGAATGGGGTAAATGAAAACTTTTTATCAATTTTATTAAATGGGATGATATTTTTTTATTCTAACATTCACAACAACCCCTTAAATGGGTGGGGATATCTCCTCTCCATCTTATTGGGAAATGAGGACTATATTATATATTATCTCCGATTAGGCTATCATCTATCACATTAGATATCCACCCATAAGCTCTCCATTTATCTTTCACCTTTTGTTGTTCATCTCTCTATTAAAAATTTTATTTTTGGGAAATTTCATATTCACTATTTTTATGGTTTTTGTATATTTTATTAATTTCTTATATTCTAGATTGGATAATAGTCCAATAAAGGACAAGGAGTTAACTTCCATTCTAAGGTAGTTGATCTTGTGATTTTCAGTTAATGTTTAAGTGTTTATGTTTTACATCATGGTTTTTTTGTGAGAGTTTTTTTGGAAACACATTTTAAATGGGATTATTATTAAATTAATGGATTTGCTTGACCTATTTGAAAAAAAACCCATATTATATATCATTGGAGGTTAAGAGTCATGATTTGAACCACCCCTTGGGTGTGTTGATAAATTGTATAAAACCACCATGGGGAGACTTGAATTTGATTAACCGTTTAATGATGGTTTTTTATTACATTATTTTGGGATGTTAAATGAAATAATTTACGTTTAATTTGTATTAAATGGATGATGGAATGTAAGATCATGTCCATATTCGTTTGGCCATTCTCCATTCTCACTTAGGATTGAGCTGTTTTTTAAAACTGAAGATCCCAATTAAGATGAATGAGATGATTTATGGGTGATGTGCCATGAAATCCTCGGATATGATTTGAGCCACATAATGAGGTGATCAAATTTATTTTATAAATGTAATGGAAAATTAATTTAAATGTCAACAGAAATCGTATGGTTAGAGATCAGACCCATGACCATTCATATTTTCAAGCCACGAGTGAAACATAGGTTTTAACTAAGAACACCATAAATGGTATCACTATGATTATTTATTTAAAGGAATTGTAATGAAATTATCATGTATTATTGGTGAAACATGGGTTTTCATTTAAAATCAAGGAAAGGACTCACTTGTTTTGGATTTATATATTTTTTATTGTTAATTTGACTTAATATATGGACTACCAAGGATGGATTTTGAGAGTATATCTTTATATATGCTCTGAATGATATTTGGAATACCTATATGGATTTGAAATGATAGACTCAGAGGGAATAACATTATATATTCCATGTTTGACCCTTAGGATCCTTTTGTGGATTGCTAAGGATGAACTCATAGGGAGGTGACTGCATACCACACCTCGAGTGATACCAGGGTTCCAATTATGGATATCAAAGATTGGATTGTTATGTGATGTTATTAAGTTATACTTGGAGATATTAATTGGTTAAAAATTATGAACACCAATAACAGTATTAGGATTATTTTAAATTATGTAACAAATTAATGAAATGAAGTGACTTCCAAGCTAAAGAAAAAACATAGACATGGTTAGAGCCGTAATTTTTATTTTGGACTTATTATACATATCTTTCTGATATGTGATTCATAGGGGTGTCTTTGATGATGATACATGTTCTTATATATTTTTTAAAATTCAAATATGACTTAATTTTTTACTCAATGATATTCCATCTTAAGTCAAAGAAGTTATCATTTGATAGGCATCCAATGGTAATTAGGACCTATGTGGAATATTGATTTACCACATTTCATATAAATATTTTACTATTATAAACATAAATCTTATTACTTACTCACAAACCGCATGGAATTAGATAATTTTGGTGGTCGTCTACTAAGTATATCTCATAACCTATTAAGGATGTAGTTGGGTACCAGTATATATTTCATTAATTCATGTAGGGAAAATGTAAAGTGACCTTTTTTGGATGATTTATTACTATTTTAGGACAATTTATAGGTTAAATAGACTAATACTATACTCATGATGTTACTCGAGTTATCTTTAGGGGTATTGTTTTTTTGTATAGCATGTTTTATATGATAGTTCCCCTGATTCCCATGTATTTACATTTTTTATAGAAATACATGATCATGATTTTTCTTTATGAAATTTGATGGATGTGATTACTTGGTTACTTATATGATGGATTAATACTCTTCTGTTGTGGATTTATCATTTATACTTTTTCTATTTGTTGATAAAATTATAATACCATAAAACACTATGATCATGAGGGTATTGTCACCCCACTATTTCAAAATACACCATTTGTTTAGTCGGAATCCTCTAGTATATAGGGAGGAATTATCGATTTTCTATAGCCAATTGGGTTTGATTAATTTAGATTGAACCGAATTCAGGACATCACAGAGGTATATTAGATATGTTTTTATATTTTATTGAAATACTGATTGGGATGGTAGATAAGAGAAATAGGACTTGTTAGGATTTTTTTATGAGCTTGACCATGGGAGTAGCTTATAAACATAGAGGGAAAATAAAAATTTACATGGATAGAATATGATATTCCTGATTTTTTTTATTAATATGGTCTTAATTTCACCATTAGTTGATGCACTGGTTGTTTGATGTTCCTTAGGACTATAGAGTTTTGACCCACGAATGACATGTAAAAGAATTATTACTTCATAAATAATTTTAGATACTTTAGGATTATATGGTGTATATATGAAATTCAATTTTTATGTTAATTCATTCATTTCCTGTAGCAATTATTTGTGACTTGATTGCCATGTCCGTGAAATTGTACTAACATTTCATGCTGATATTGGAAAATAATCAAATTGTTATCAAATGAACATTGCAAATATATTTATAAAGAATATGTTCCTTTTTAAATTAGATATGGTGATATATATAATTCAATAATTTAAAAATATTTGTTATTAGAATAAATATGAGCTTAAATGACATTAATTATGAAATGAAATAGTCACTGTTAAATGGAGTTTCCAATTGCATCATAAAGTGGGTTTTCCACTATAACTTACGAATGGAACCCTATATACCTAGAATATTTTATAATATGCATTATATTAAGCTAGATATGTTCTCAATAGTGGGGTGTATACTATGTCTCATAAAATATTTATGATCTTCACATCACATAGACGAGGCATTTGGAGTAATCACATGGATTTGACTATTATATTGGGGGTCCTGTACCTATCCTATTTTTGTATCTATGATTTTAGAAGTTGTAAATTATTATTATGATGTATCTAATTATCATTTGTAGAGACATGAAATAATGAAAACGATGATTCATGATCCATGAGGGTGGATATGATTCTTCTCTGGGGACGGTTGTTCCTAATCCACCCATATAACCTCCTGTAATTCCACTTGATATAGCACCTGTTATACCTAATATGGGAACAAATTCTTAGTTTGAACATGGTTTCATGTGCCTTTTGTATATAGTTTGGGGATCCAGGTGATAATCCTCCACTATGGAAGAGTTTAATCATGAGTTTCAACAACATCATCAACCCATGAATTTAGGGGATGGCAGTTCACATGCAATTAATTAATGGCTACAAGCCATGGAATTTATTATCTAACATCTTGAGATTCCTCCTGATAGGAGAGTGAATCTAACTAAATATTTGGTTTCTGATTCCACTAATATATGGTGGAATGTTATTACCTAGAAAATTCATCATCAGAACATGAATTGGAGGGATTTTTATATGAACTTCTATGATAATTTCTATACTGATACATTGAGTGTAAATGAAGCCATAGAGTTTATGTACATAGATAGGGGTGCTTTATCAGTCCTGGATGATTCTTCGAATTTTATGGATATCCATAAATTGGAAATTATTCTGTTAACTAATGAGTTATCATGTTTATATTATTTGAGTATGGTCATTGGTATGATATCTTATCAAATGTGAATTTTTTCCTCATACTACCATATATATGATAGTGAACTAGGAACTTGTCACTAACTGTAACCTGGGAGAGGTAGGGGTTTATCCTGGGAAGTTATGAACCAAGATGTGGAACTACATTGACCAATAGTAGGAATCCTCATTTGGATATTCCATGTGGTGATATTATTATCCAATGTGCATACTCAAGAAGCCAATTGATGTCCCGTCAGTGTGGCAGGCCCAGACATAAGAAATCACAATGTACTAAGGACACAGTCAAATGTTGTTCTTGGGTCATGATGGGTCCTCATCAGCTATTATGAATATATTTTTATCTTGTATCTAATAAGAGATGTTTTTCATTGACTCTACGTCCTTGATTGGGGTCATCATTGTCTCATTAGTTAGGGATTTGGAGTGTGACTGGCCAATCAGGTGGAGGAGGTGGTCATGGAAAAAGTAGCCAATCCCCATACGTACAACTCCTATAGAGTGTGCCAACATAGGGTATCCATGCTATATCATAGCGACACATATTAGGATAGACTTATAAAGCGAAATTAAAACCACAATAGCTGATTTTTGGACATTATATGGTGGGAGGTATTGTTATGGTAGCATGTACAGTAGTATTGTCTATTTTTGATACAAGTGATTAGCATTCCTTTTTATCGATGCTTGTTGTGGAGAACTTTGGTCCCTATATTATGTTTTCCAAAGACATGATGACACTTGATACTATATTGGTAATTTAATTAGAGTGTTTACTAAACTATAGGGTGTGTCCTATCTTGGTAGGTGGGTGTTTCATTGTATAGAACCCCTTTTTCCACAAGATGTTAAGTATTGAAATCATTATCGAGATGGACTAATTGGTTCCTATCATCCTCATGTTTATTTTTATCAATGAAGGGTTACATTAATATTTCCATAGGGAGTGAATTTAACACAAATGGACTAATGGGATGTTCAATAAGACATTCTAAACATGATAATTATTGGTTGGATGGGATGAATGCTTAGATTATTAGCTTTTATCAACATTATTGGGTAATGCATCATGAGGATTTAACTCCTGTGGTGGATTTGTTCTGGGATTTTCTCTAATATGATTTTCTATACTACCTCTTGATAGAGTGCTATATTTTTTCATCATGATAGTTATATGAGGTACATATGAATCCATTCTTACTTATATGATGTTCAATATTGAGATATAGGAGCTCAAGAGGTAGCTAGAGGACTTGGAAACTCAAGGATTTATACAACCCCGTTCTTCACTATGGGATTAAGTAGTTCTTTTCTCAATGAAAGTAGATGGTACCCTAAAATATTTTATGGGTAACTATATATTAAACCTTATTACAATTTAGAATCATTTTCCAATAACTTGAATATTTGAACTCTTTGACAAGATTTTAGAAGAAATTGTTTTTAATAAGATTTATCTATGGTTTGGTTATCATCAGGCACATGTCAGACAATCAAATATACCTTATAAATAATTCCATAGTAGATATGGATTGTATGAGTATTTGTTCGTGTATTTTAGTCTAATAAACAATTGATTAGTTTTTATTTCATTGATGAATCTGGTTTTCGACCTATATTTGGATTATTTTGTTGTGGAATTAATGGATGATATCATGGTGCATTATCATAGTCTAGATAATCATGAAAAACCTCTTTACATATTATTGAGTATAGTATGAGATAATTTGTTATATTTAAAGATCATATGTAAAGACACGTAAAATTCAATGGAAATTTTTTCTTAATTTTCTTTGGAATTTTACAAGAGCACGGTTTCTGACGGCACCTGATTCTGAGGCCCAGAGTGCCCGAAATCAATTTCCGAAGTTTGGCTTGGGAACGTTCAATAAACGAACGAGCGGGAATTTCTAACTTTTGAACTGGTGCCCGGAATCGAATTCTGAGGGCACCGATGAGCTCGCAGCGCCGATATTCGCTTAAGGGGACCTTTTCCGATGTTGAGTTTTATGCGGAATGAAAGTTAGTTTTGGGAAAAATTAAAAGAAGTTAAATAAAATGTCGAAACCCATTTTATTTTTAACTTGTTGGTTAACTCCTCCCAAAGGGAGTTAGGTGTGGGACTCACATCCACTTAACCTCCCTTGAGAGGTTTAAGTGTGGTGGGGCCCACACGAACCCTAACACTTCATCTTCTCTTTTTAAACTCCCTATAACTCCTCTTTAATTAACTTGACATCTTGGTTAATTAATTGAGTTGAGTTGTTTGAATTTCAAACCTTTGAAATTCAAGTTGATAATTGTGTAAATAAAATAAGCCTTAGCTTATTTTATTTTGGTTGGTCTCCTTAGCCACCTTGAGAGAATTTGGAGCTTTCTTCTTCTTCTTCAAACTCAACAAAGAATGCGAAGAACGCCGTTCTTCAACGAAGAACCTCTCCGTCGAAGAACTCGGTCCTTCCGCGACGCCGTATCCGCGACGCGACGTACTTCTTCTGAGCCATCTCTTCCGTGACTGTTTCCCGTGACGAAATCACCATCAAATAACTTTGAATCCTCGCTTCACGACGTCGACGTCCTTTTCCCGCGACGCCGACCACCGCGACGCTCATCTTCCGCGGGTCGTTGACGAACATCGTTCTTGAAACCGAGGTAGGGGTTTGTTGTTGTTTTATTTAATTATTCTCGTTCTTGGTTCTAGCATGACTATCTTTGAGGATAAATGATTAAGTGTTATCATCTAATGAGAGGGGGGTCGGATCGCACAAACATGGCTGAACCCCCCTCTTTTGTTCTTGAATGATTCTTGCGGATGAAACAAGATGGCGTGGTGCCGTCGCACCACGGGGGAATCACACGGCAATTATTGCGTGGCACTGTCACGCCGCGCCGTGGAAAAGAATATCATGAATGCGATGTCGTCGCACCGCGTCGAAGGAAACCGAAGGCACCGCGGCCGGAGCGGGGCCGCGGCGGAGGGGCGTGGTGTTGTCACACCGCGTCGGACGACGAAGGCCACGGCCAGTTCCGGGCCGCGGCGGAACGAGAAGACCGGCGGCCAACAGGGCCGTCGGTGTCGGAAGCCGGAAGGGGGACCAGCCTTGCCGGTCCCGTTGAGGAAGAATCGGCCAGCCAGGTCGGGCCGGCCGGAAGGGAGGCAAAACCGGGGGGAATTAATTCACCCGGCCAGCCAAATTGGCCCCCCAAAATGAGGGGGCCGGTTTCACAAAGGGGGGTAGGCGGCCCCCCGTTTTTCCAGCAAGCTCGGCCTTCGGCCGAGCTGGCAGCGCGGCCAGGGTGCTGCCTTGCGCCGAACCGGTGCGCCTGGCCGTTCCGCCAGGCCAGGCCGGGTCGGGCCTGGCCAGTCTGCCAGGAGAGGCCGGGTCGGGCCCGGCCGGTCCGCCAGGCCAGGCCAGGTCGGGCCGGTCCGGGCCGGGCCGCGCCGGGCTGGGCTGTGCCGCGCCGCGCCGTGCCGGGCCGTGGTGGGTCAACCCTGTCCGGGGTGGGTCGACCCAGTTCGGGCCATCCGGGGGGTCTCGGGCCGGGACGGCCCGGGCCCGAAACCCCCGTTACCGAGCGGTTTTGATTCAAATGCTCATAACTCGGGCTACGGACTTCCAAACGACGCGCCGTCAGAGGCGATGCGATCCTTGGATCCAGATGGTCGTTTCGGTATACCGCACTCAAGGTCGAAATACTTTGAGTTCGGCCGGGATGGTTCGTGCACGAAACCAACCGGGCCCTCGGAGCGGAAAGGCTCATATCTTGAGCTACAGACGACCGATTGACGTGTTGTCAGCTTTGTTGAGTTCCTCTTAGTGAGGCGGATCTTTTGGCACTCTCCGCCCGAGGTTTGGACGCAGGTGGAGTACGGTTGGGTTGGTTTTTCCTTAAAAACCAACAGGGCCCCTAGAACGAAATAGCCAATAACTCTCAGACCGGGCGTCCGATCGACGCGCCGTCTGTTGCGTTGAGTTCCTGTTGATGATACGGAACATATGGATACATCAACTCTAGAATTTGTGATAGTTGATGTATCAGCCTCTCGGCTCGAGGAGCGAATCCTCCCGAATGAGCTTGCTGTGTGTGGGAACCCTAGAGCTGGCTGCGACTGCTACTGCTACTGCTACTGTGACTGCGACGACGACAGTACAGAGATCCTTGGTGGATTCGACGACGACGACTACAGCACTCAGCGATCCTACGTGGATCAGTGCTATAGGTCCTGTGTGGGCCCGATCCTGTGTGGATCCGATCCTCTGTGGGTCTGTGCTCAGCGGTCCTGTGTGAACTAGCGCCTACAGGTCTTGTGTGGGCCCGATCCTGTGTGGGTCATTGTGGGGGTTAGTTACCTATCGATCCTTCGTGGGTCCAATGACTTAGATGGATCAGTGATCATCTTTATTGTTATCTGATGATGTATACCTGTGTGAGATGAATCCTATTGCTTTCCTGTGTGGAATGTGTTGTGCTATCCTGTGTGGATTTCGTTTTGCTTTCCTGTGTGGATTACGTATACTTTCCTGTGTGGACTGAGTTGTACATGGGCTCGGATATTGGAGCGTATTAGAATTGATGACTTAGGTATATGTATGGGCATATACCTAAGCAGTGTCAGTTGTTACTTAGTTATTGTATCTTACCTTTTTGGTTTATCCTTTGTGGATTTTGGGAGACCTTCAGGGGTCTTGGGGTCCGTACTGAGTAGCGTATACTCACCCTTGCACAGGCTATGCCCGCACTACGTTGTGTTGGTTGCAGACGACGGACAACGTTGATCGTAGTTGAGGCTTGCTGAGCAGGACAGTACCAGGAGGTGGACCACTGGGCGAGACGTGCTCGGAGCGGACGGCGGGACCCGAGGAGCAGTGGAGCTATCTGTACCCACCCTTCAGGTGGGATTTCTAGTGGATAGCTTGGTGTAGCGGCTTTTACTTTACAGTTTCTGTTTTCCCTTTCGAGTTGTACTTTACTTTCAGTTTGGGTTTTTATACTGGCCCATTTACTTTTCCGCACTTTCAGTTGTACTCTGTTTTTACTTAGTGTTTACTTTTCCGCTTGCTTACTCTGTGGTGCTTGTTTACTTTTCAAAGGCAATGCCTTCCCTTTTTACCGGGATTTAAGCCTTGGTGCTAGTCGCCAGCCCCTGGCCTATGGAAGGCGGGCTTGGGGTAGTCACGGCACGGGCCTTTAGGGCGGGTTGTGACAATTGGTATCAGAGGAGTTCGGTTCTACCGCAAACTCTGATCTTGTCTATGTGAAGAAATAATGTGTAGCTTATTGAGTGTGGTTATCAGTCCAGGAAGTCCAGTGTTGGTGCGGCGGCTGACGTATCCGTACACCAGGACCCTGACTTCTGATTTCCGACTTAATGCGCGAAAACATTGATTGCGTGTGTGTTTCAAGTTTTCTTTGTGATTACTTTGTATCAGCTTACCAGGTATATTGTTCTAACCATGGCACACCTGTTTCCTTTTCAGGATGGCCCCATGACGGCAGCCAGCTATGGTTCCGAGAGTCGAGCGTGACAACAGCCCACCGAGCGACGAGGCCTCGGTACATGGCCCTTTGTCAGCTGTGGCACCGGCGATAGCTCTACCCGTCGAGCCACCGATGCTTCCAGCACCAGCCGCTGACGATGCACGTCGCCTTGGAGCTCTGCACGAGTTCCAGCGCTAGCGACCACCCAGGTTTTGTGGGGCAACGGACCCCCAGGCAGTAGAGGACTGGCTGGAGGCAGTGGTACGAGTTTTTAGGCTAGTGAGGACACCTGCAGACCTCATGGTGATCCTCGGTGCGAGCCTACTGCACGCAGCAGCAGGACGATGGTGGAGCTTGATACTCCAGGTGCATGATGAGGCATCTCTTCTTTGGACGGACTTTGAGAGCCTCTTCCACTCGGATTTCTTCCCAGCCACCCTCCGTGCAATGCATATCCAGGAGCTTCTTCAGCTGCGGCTGGGCAGCATGACGGTCGCTCAGTACTCGGCGAGATTTACTGATCTCTCGTGTTACTCGACCGACATGGTATGGGACCCATTCTTCCGGGCCCAGACCTTCGAGCAGGGATTGAGACACGAGATCAGGGCATCACTGATCTCCCTCAGCATTCCGACTCAGACGGGGGTACTGGAGCGGGCCCTTTTGATCGAGAGCTTTCTTGCTGAGTCTACACCAGCGCCGAGACCCACCGCAGGGCGGCACGTGGCAGAGTCTTCTGCAGCTGGAAGTCGAAGGATGACTCAGGGGTCCAGGCAGACCAGACCTTCAGGCCAACGACCTTAGGAAACTGGCTCAGTAGTGCGGGGCACACAGCGCGGAGCCAGTTTTCCGAGAGGCAGACAGTGTTACTCGTGCAGCGGGCAGGGCCACATGGCTCGTGACTGCCCGACCCGCCGTGCTAAGGAGCTGTAGACGGTTGGGGGACCACCGAGGCAGAGGCAGTGGGTCGACCATGGCGGTCCACAGGGAGAAGGCGGACGAAGCAGAGGAGCTGGCCGAGCAGTAGGTGGTGGGCGACGCTTTGAGGCTCTACCACCACCACCAGCAGGAGGTCCACCCCGACCACAGGGAGCTGGCGGGCAGAGACAGGCACAGCTCCAGGCTGCGGAGGCCTACGACCACGGCGCACCCGAGATGATTCGAGGTACTATCTGTGTCTATTCCACCCTTGCTACAGTACTTATAGACACAGGATCGAGTCACTCTTTCATAGCAGATGACCTTGTTCGGAGCTCGGAGATTCTGACAGAGCCGTTGGCTCGATCCTTACGGCTAGAGACTACTACGAGAGCAGACTCGACGATTACCCACTAGTGCTGGCAGTGTGAGCTTACTCTAGGAGGTGAGAGCTTCGACTGGGATCTTCTTATAGTAGCGTCGAGACCTTACGACGTCATCTTGGGCATGGATTGGTTATCTATGGTCCATGCCCAGATTGACTGTTTTAGGCACAAGGTGCGTTGTCTACGCACCGACGGGAGAAGGTTCACCTTCACCGGCGAGAAGGGAGCCTTCGCAGCACAGGATGGACTTCCGCAGAGGAGAGGACAACCCATCACACATCAGTTGGCTAGTCTCATCCTAGGAGCAGTTGACATGCGGAGTCCTGGTTTTCCTGCAGTGGTGGATCTGTTTGCAGACGTTTTTCCCGACGACGTTCCAAGGATACCTCCTCGTAGAGAGGTAGAATTTTATATTGACCTGTACCCCGTGACCGCCCCGATATCAACTCCATCATATCGGATGGCCCCCGCAGAGCTTCAAGAGCTACGGGTACAGTTGGAGGACTTGCAGGGCAAGGGGTTCATCCGACCCAGTGTTTCACCCTGGGCTTCCCCGATATTGTTCGCCAAGTAGGCGGACAGGAGCTTGCGACTTTGGGTTGTCTATCATCACCTGAACCAGGTGACATTGAGGAACAAGTATCTGCTACCGAGGATTGATGACCTCTTTGATCAGCTCAAGGGAGCATAGTGGTTCTCAAAGATAGACCTTAGGTTAGGCTATCATCAGCTCAGAGTCAGAGACGAGGACATGCAGAAGACGACCTTTAGATGTCGGTATGGCCACTATGAGTTCTTGGTTATGACTTTCGGCATAACCAATGCTCCAGCAGTGTTCATGGCCCTCATGAACAGGATCTTTCAGCCATACCTCGACTGATTTGTCATGGTCTTCATCGATGACATACTGATTTACTCGACGACCGAGGAGGAGCACACATACCACTTGCGAGTTGTACTAGACACACTCCGAGATCACCAGGTTTATGGTAAGCTCTCGAAGTGCCAGTTCTGTATACGTGAGGTCCACTTCTTGGGACATGTCATCTCTGAGGTGGGAGTTGCAGTGGATCCTGCGAAGATCGAGGCAGTGTTAGATTGGGAGCCACCCAAGAGCGTGACGGAGGTTCGGAGTTTCTTGGGACTAGCCGGATACTATCGGAGATTTTTTCCAGACTTCTCTAGAGTTGTGGCACCACTCACAGCTTTGACGAAGAAGGGGAAACCCTTCATGTGGACAAAAAGATGTCAGCAGATCTTCCAGGAGCTGAGACAGAGATTGACCAGCGCACCTATGTTGAGGTTGCCTGAGGAGGGAGTAGGGTACGTAGTCTACTACGATGCATCAGGGACCGGACTCGGATGTGTTCTGATGCAGGAGCGGGCAGTGATCACCTTTGGATCAAGTCAGTTGAGGCCGCATGAGCAGAACTACGCTACCCATGACCAGGAGTTAGCAGCAGTGGTCTTCGCTCTGAAGACATGGCGAAACTACCTGATGGGCGAGTGCTTTACAGTCTTTTCTGATCATCAGAGTCTCAGGTATATCTTCTCGTAGAAGGACCTGAACCTGAGATAGCGGCGATGGCTAGACTTCCTCCAGGACTATGACTTTGAGATAGTCTATACTCCTAGGAAGGCGAACGTAGTAGCTGATGCCCTCAGTAGGAGGACGGGCATTCAGCTACATGAGGAGGCGACAGAGCAGCTAGCCTCTTTGCAGATATCCTTCATTGATAGAGATAGAGCATCCTTCCTTCAGTCTCTCACAGTAACTCCTCCACTACTACAGCAGGTCAGAGAGGCACAGTGAGAGGACGCTGACTGTGAGACACGGTGTGCACAGATATCCTCGGGACATGCACCTGATGGTTTCTCCCTTGGAGCAGAGCACGACATCCTTTTCAGAGGACGTACCATGGTACCAGTCGCTTTGCGAGAGGAGGTGCTGAGAGAGTTTCACACTTCTCATTTGGCGGTACATCCTGGAGTGGCGAAGATGTACCAGGATCTCAGACGACAGCACTGGTGGCCGGGCTTGAAGAAGGATGTAGCAGAGTTCGTTTCTCGATGCCTCACCTGCCAGCAGGTGAAGGCAGAGCATCAAGTACTAGCAGGCTTGGTACAGCCCTTGGAGGATCCGGAGTGGAAGTGGGACGACATATCTATGGACTTCGTGACTGGACTTCCACGCACTACCAGAGGTCACGACTCCATTTGGGTGATTGTTGACCGACTCACCAAGTCGGCACACTTCTTACCCATCAGAGAGCAGGGATCAGTGGAGAGTTTGGAAGTTTCTACATTCAGGAGATTGTGCAGCTCCACAGTGTTCCATCATCTATCGTCTTCGATCAAGATGCTCGCTTTACTTCCCGGCTTTGGAAGGGGTTGCAGGAGGCGTTCGGGACGCAGCTATGTTTGAGCACAGCCTTTCACCCGCAGACTGATGGTTAGACGGAGAGGACCATTCAGACTCCCAAGGACATGCTCCGCGCATGTGTCCTCAACTTTGGTCATAGCTGGGAGGACCACCTACCCTTGGTGGAGTTTGCATACAACAATAGCTACCACTCCACCATCGGGATGGCACCGTACGAGGCGTTGTACGGACGACCTTGTAGATCTCCTTTGTGCTGGACAGACCCTGGGGAGTCAGCACTTGTGGGAACGGAGATGATCCGGGCCACGACAGAGAAGGTCCAGGTCATCCAGGAGCGGATGAGGACAGCTCAGAGCCGGCTGAAGTCATACGCTGACAGGAGGCGGAGGCCACTAGAGTTCGAGGATGGCGACCACGTCTTCTTGCGGGTCTCACCTCGACGTGGTATACGGAGATTTGGACGAGGTGGAAAGTTTTCTCCACGCTTCATTGGACCCTTCCAGGTTCTCAGCAGGATTGGCAAGGTGGCTTATCGCCTGGCTCTACCACCTCAGTTGCACCGGGTGCACGACGTCTTCCACGTGTCTCAGCTGAGGAGATACGTGCACGACCCGATGCACATCATTGATCATGGGGAGCTTGATGTTGACGATGGGGAGACTTTTACAGAGGTCCCAGTGGAGATCGAGGATCGACAAGAGCGGGTCCTACGTGGATGGTTGATTCCTCTAGTGCGCATCAGATGGAAGCACGAGAACCTCCAGAAGAGCACATGGGAGCGGGAGGCTCAGATGCGTGCTCAGTACCCTCATTTGTTTCCCTAGTTTTGATGTATCTTTACAGGAACGTAAAGCCCTGATGTGGGAGTAATGTAATGACCCGTAAAATTCAAGGGAAATTTTTTCTATATTTTCTTTGGAATTTTACAAGAGCACGGTTTCTGACGGCACCTGATTCCGAGGCCTAGAGTGCCCGGAATCAATTTCTGAAGTTTGGCTCGGGTACGTTCAGTAAACGAATGAGCGGAAATTTCTAACTTTTGAACCGGTGCACGGAATCGAATTCCGAGGGCACCGATGAGCTCGCAGCGCCGATATTCGCTTAAGGAGACCTTTTCCGAGGTTGCGTTTTATGCGGAATTAATGTTAGTTTAGGGAAAAACTAAAATAAGTTAAATAAAATGTGGAAACACATTTTATTTTTAACTTGTTCGTTAACTCCACCCAAAGGGAGTTAGGGGTGGGACCCACATCCACTTATCCTCCCATGATAGGATTAAGTGTGGTGGGGCCCACACGAACCCTAACACTTCATCTTCTCTTTTTAAACTCCCTATAACTCCTCTTTAATTAACTTGACAACTTGGTTAATTATTTGAGTTGAGTTGTTTGAATTTCAAAACATTGAAATTCAAGTTGATAATTGTGTAACTAAAATAAGCCTTAGCTTATTTTATTTTGGTTGGTCTCCTTAGCCACCTTGAGAGAATTTGGAGCTTTCTTCTTCTTATTAAAACTCAACGAAGAACGCGAAGAACGCTGTTCTTCAACGAAGAACCTCTCCGTCGAAGAACTCGGTCCTTCCGCGACGCAATATCTGCAACGCGACGTACTTCTTCCGCGTCATCTCTTCCGCGATGGTTTCCCGCGGCGAAATCACCATCAAAGAGCTTTGAATCCTTGCTTCACGACGTCGACGTCATTTTCCTGCGACGCCGACCACCGCGACGCTCGTCTTCCACGGGTCGTTGATGAACATCGTTCTTGAAACTGAGGTAGGGGTTTGTTGTTGTTTTATTTAATTATTCTCGTTCTTGGTTTTAGCATGACGATATTTGAGGATAAATGATTAAGTGTTATCATCTAATGAGAGGGGGTCGGGACCGCACAAACACGGCCGAACCCCCCCACCTTTGTTCTTGAATATTTTTTCGGATGAAACGAGATGGCGTGGTGTCGTCGCACCACGCGGGAATCACACGACAATTATTGCGAGGCGTCGTCGCGCCGCTCTATAGAAAAAATATCATGAACGCGACGTCGTCGCGCCGCGTCGAAGGAAACTGAAGGCGCCGCGGCCGGAGCGGTGCCACGGTGGAGGGGCGCGATGCCGTCACACCGCGCCGGACGACGAAGGTCACGGCCTATTCCGGGCCGCGGCGGAACGAGAAGACCGGCGGCCAGCCGGGCCGCCGGTGTCGGAAGCCGGAAGGGGGACCGGCCTTACCGGTCCCGTTGAGGAAGAACTGGCCGGCCAGGTCGGGACGGCCGGAAGGGAGGCAAAACCGGGGGGAATTAATTCCCCCGGCCAGCCAAATTGGCCCCCAATAATGAGGGGGGCCGGTTTCACAAAGGGGGACAGGCTCCCCCCGTTTTTCCAGCGAGCTCGGCCTTCGGCCGAGCTGGCAGCACGCCCAGCGCGCCAGGCCGGTCTGCCAGGCCAGGCCAGGTCGGGCCGCGCCGGGCCGTGCTGGGCCAAGTCGACCCTGTCCATGGCGGGTCGACCCGGTTCGGGCCATCCGGGGGGTCTCGGGCCGGGACGGCCGGGCCCGAAACCCCCGTTACCGAGCGGTTTGGATTCAAATGCCCATAACTCGGGCTACGGACTTCCAAACGACGCGCCGTCAGCGACGATGCGATCCTTGGATCGAGACGGTCGTTTCGGTATATCGTACTCAAGGTTTTGGAATACTTTGAGTTCGGCCGTGTTGGTTCGTGCACGAAACCAACCGGGCCCTCGGAGCGAAAACGCTCATATCTTGAGCTACGGACGTCCGATTTACATGTCGTCATCTTTGTTGAGTTCCTCTTAGTGAGACGGATCTTTTGGAACTCTCCGCCCGAGGTTTGGACCCAGGTGGAGTACGGTCGGGTTGGTTTTGCCTTAAAAACCAACCGGGTCCCTGGAACGAAAAAGCCAATAACTCTTAGACCGGGCGTCTGATCGACGCGCCATCTATTGCGTTGAGTTCCTGTTGACGATACAGAACTTTTGGATACATCCACTCTGGACTTTGTGACAGTTGATGTATCAGCCTCTCGGCTCGTGGAGCGGATCCTCCCGAACGAGCTTGCTGTGTGCGGGAACCCAAGAGCTGGCTGCGACTGCTACTGCTACTGCTACTGTGACTGCGACGACGACAGTACAGAGATCCTTGGTGGATTCGACGACGACGACTACAGCACTCAGCGATCCTACGTGGATCAGTGCTACAGGTCCTGTGTGGGCCCGATCCTGTGGGGGTCCGATCCTGTGTGGGTCTGCGCTCAACGGTCCTGTGTGAACCAGCGCCTACAGGTCCTGTGTGGGCCCGATCCTGTGTGGGTCATTACGGGGGTTAGTTACCTATCGATCCTTCGTGGGTCCGACGACTTAGATGGATCAGTGATCATCTTTATCGTCATCCGAAGAAGTATACCTGTTTGAGCTGAATCCTGTTGCTTTCCTGTGTGAAATGTGTTGTGCTATCCTGTGTGGATTTCGTTTTTCTTTCCTGTGTGAAATACGTATAATTTCCTGTGTAGACTGAGTTGTACTTGGGCTCGGAGGTTGGAGCGTATTGGAATTGATGACTTAGGTATATGTATGGGCATATACCTAAGCAGTGTCGGTTGTTACTTAGTTATTGTATCTTACCTTTGTGGTTTATCCTTTGTGGATTTTGGGAGACCTTCAGGGGTCTCGGGGTCCCTACTGAGTAGCTTATACTCACCCCTGCACGGGCTATGCCCGCACTACGTTGTGTTGGTTGAAGACGACGGATAGCGTTGATCGTAGTTGAGGCTTGCTGAGCAGGACAGTACCAGGAGGTGGACCACTGGGCGAGACGTTCTCGGAGCGGACGGCGGGACCCGAGGAGCAGTGGAGCTATCTGTACCCACCCTTCAGGTGGGATTTCCAGTGGACAGCTCGGTTTAGAGGCTTTTACTTTACAGTTGTTGTTTTCCCTTTCGAGTTTTACTTTACATTCAGTTTGGGTTTGTATACTGGCCCATTTACTTTTCTGCACTTTCAGTTGTACTCTGTTTTTACTTAGTGTATAATTTTCCGCTTTCTTACTCTGTGGTGCTTATTTACTTTTCAAAGGCAATGCCTTCCCTTTTTACCGGGATTTATGCCTTGGTGCTAGTCGCCAGCCCCTGGCCTATGGAAGGCGGGCTTGGGGTAGTCACGGCACGGGCCCCGAGGGCGGGTCGTGACATCATAAATTGATGATTTTGGTTTGATAATGTTCACTTCCTGTATCACATTATCTCAAATTCATTTGTATTAGTTGACCTAGAGAAGGTGATATCTCCAGTATCCGAGGAGTGTCCCAAAAACATCTACGATATATGATGTTTTATGGGGATAGTTGGTTATTACAAGGGCTTAATCGTAGAATTCTCATTCCATGAAGAACATATTATATAATTAACTAAGAAGGGTTTATTTTTCATGTGGTCATAGGGCTATGAGAAAGCATTTCAAGAGTTAAAATAGAGACTGACTTCAGCACGAATCCGAATTCTTCTAGAGATGTGCAATTGCTATGGGGTTTATTGTGATTCATTATGAATTATGATAAATGTAGATATAATTAATGTGGATCGACTAATAGTGTATGGTTATCTTTAGTTGAGGACACATTAGAGGAAATACCTAATACATGGTCTTGAGTAAACCTCTATGGTTCATTCTATAAACTATCTAAGAGAATACTTGTTAAGAGAGATCTTTTGGGTATATAGGAACCACAGATGCCTAATGTAAATATTTACATCACATGTATTGATTCATAACCAATAGTATTGGGTTGAATACCTATATTATTTTGATATTGAGCTTTCCTATACTCCTAGAATGAGAAATGCAATTTCTAATGCCCTGAGAAAGACAAATCAGACATAGATAGATTTGGAAGTTAACATAAAGTGGAATCTTATGGACATATTTTATGGGATGAATTTGGAGGTTCATGAACATAATGGAAAATATGTACTTACATCATTTTTAGTTACCTATTCACTTATGTAGAGTGTAAAGATGAGGAATTGATTAGATCCTAAGTTTTTTCTTATAAAAGATATTATGGTTGGTGATGAACCACTTGTAGGTTAGGTCTTTGATTATAATGAGATATTGAGGATTCAGAGATTCATCTGGGTTCCTACAGACATCCGAGATAATTTCAAGCAAGTGTCGCATGCCTCTATATGGGTTTTACCTCCTGGTATAACCAATATGTATAATAACTTACATCGCCAATACTGGTGTCTAGGGATGAACATGGAGAAAACTTTGTTTTTCACCCATTTTTTCACCCATTAATAGGGGAAGGATGAACACCAATGACCAGTATGGATATTTTAGCAGTTTTCTATTCCTAAGTGGAAGTGGGATGATGTCACCATGGATTCAGTGATGATATTTCCTAGATAACATTGAGGTAGTGATGATGTATGGGTGATCATAGATATATTAAAAAAATTTCCTATTACATTACAATTAATGAGGCTTATTCAGTGGATGCGATTAGGAAAATCTACATTTGTGAGATCATATTCCTCCAAAAAGTTTCCTTTTATATCATATCAGAAAGTGACACTCACTACACATCACAGTTCTAGTAGGGGTTATATAGGGAACTTGGTTTACATGTACTACTGATTGAATCCTATCACCTAATGACCAATGTTCAATTCTGAGTATATGATTTATGTTTTTTGAGGACATGCTAAGAGCAAGGGTCCTTGATTTCTGAGGTTATTGGGAGAAAACAATATCATCTCTATGAGTTTTCTGAAAATATAGTCTTAAAGAAGACCATAAATAAGTCTCCTTAAAATTCCCAATATGTTTGGTTATGTCATTCTCCACTATTTTGGTTAGAATTAGGAGAGGCAATGCAATGGGTCCCCATATTATTTAGAAGACTTTAGAGCATGTTTTTCTTTTTAGGAAATGATGTATATGTCTCTTTCTATGAATAAGTAATACACCAATTTTAATCACCAACCACTAGAGTTCAAGGTGGGGGTTTGGTTTTTCATAAATTTTTCACCTAGATTGGTGAATGAAATAATTCAAGAAACAAGGGTTGTTATTCATTTATTACATCAATCCCTTTAAGATTTTAGAGAGTGTTGGGTTGGTAACCTAGTAGTTGTACTTACCTATGTGGTACTAGGATATTCATGAAATATTACATGTGTATCATATTCACATATTGTATTCAAATATATCTCATATGATTCAACCCGCTGATGTTGAATTGGAGGTTGACACATTATTTGGGAAGGCATCATATCCATATTAATGATTGGGGCATGAATTTCTTATAAGTCCATTCAGTTCCACTAGTATATGTGCTATCGAATAATAACCATGTATAGTATTAGACATGGGAGTGTTATTCCAACATACATTTCCATTGGAAATAGATATTCCCACATGATGCTTTACCACATTTTGAATGGAATATTAGGGATGAGTTTCTATAAGTGGATTATTATAAGAACCTAACATTTCATTAGAGCATGAAACCTTTTACTTTTATTTTTATTCTATAATATTTTCCTAATTGATGTACCTATTGAAGTAACTAGAGTTATGAGGGTGTCCATGGATTTTACAGATCCCAAATCCCCATCTATGGAGGAAACAAGTGGGACACATGGTTAGTAGAAATTGTGAAGACCATTCCCCATTGTTTTATTAAACCATTATGTGTGTCTAGTGATTTTTATGGGGAAGAAATGTTTGTATTAGCCTTATAGGCTAGGCCACATAGTTGTGAAAGTGATGATGAACGATTTATATAGGGGTTTTCAATGGGTAAATCATGGCTTGTCAAATTGTCCTCTTCCCCCATGAGGGGTGTCTTGGGGAAGGTAATAGTACATGAATGGCCCAAAGTTTGGCCAACCATTTTTCCCTTTAAAATAGGGTTAATGGTGTTTTTGACTACATTTTATTTAATGGGTATAAGACTCTTTATTTCTTGTCCAACACATAGTATCGTTCTTAATAGTGGAGATCTCTCCTCTCATCCTTTCATGACATTAATGATTATCTTTTGTCTGGAATCTGATTATACCATTGACTATCCCACTAGATAGCCACAAGTAAGCTCTCCATCCCTATTTCACCCTTCATCGTTTATCTTTCTTTTAACATAGTTTTTTCGGTGCTAGCTTATATTCCTCATTTTCATATATTTTTTCTATTGTCATGATTTATTTTGATAAAACATGGACTATAGTTCAACAACATATGAGGATTCAAAAAATCAGCTAGGGTATACAGTGTAATTATTTTTCATTAATGTCTTAGTGTTTATGTTTTGTATCATTGTGTTGCCCTGTATATTTTCAAAGTGATACATTTTAAAGGTTATTATTCATAAATTTGAAATATTGGTTTTTTTTATTTCACCCATGACACTTATTTTTAAATCATCGGTGGTTTAGGACCTTTAATTGTGTCTCCATTTGGTAGATATTCAAAATTGGATAAAACATCAATGGGTGGCCTATGAATTTGATTCACCTATTATGGTATGTTCTTTTATACCATTATTTTTTGTTTGTAAAAAGAATTATTGACAATATGAATCATATTAAATTGAAAAGGGAATGGAAGACCATGTCCTTATATCTTTTTCAATCTTCCCTTCTCTCTTATGATTAAGATGATCATTAAATCCCAAATTACCTATTAAGATGAATATGAGGATTGATGTGATTGTTGACCTTCTAAGCCTATGCTATTATTTGATCCACATTCAAAGGTTAGTAAATTTATTATATAATTGTGAGATCCAAAAAAATTAAATGTGAACTTAAATGGTTTGGTTAGACTTCGTGCCCAAGGCTATTCATATTTCTAAACCGAGAGTGAAACATGGGTTCTTGATTTAGAACACCATAATCAGACTCATCTATATTATTTAATTAAAAAAAGAGTAATTAAATTATAATGAATCATGGGTGATGCATGGGTTGTCATATGAACCCCATGGAAGGAATCACATGGCATCTGGTTTATATAAAACTGTTTCATACTTGGAATCCCTATTTCAAATTCAAAATAATGACTCAAAGGGAAGACCATTACATATTACATGAGTGATACTTGGAATCCATATGTGTACTACCAAGGATTGACTTAGAGGATAGATACTTCTATACTTCTTTAGTGAATATTAAGCTCACTCTGAGTACTTCCTAGGACAAACGTAGAGAGTGGTGGTTCTATACCACTCATAGAGCTATACTAGGGTTCCTAAGAAGGATGAGCAGGGAAAGTTTCTAAGGTGATTGGTATATGTTATGCATGGAGTAATACCTGGGTTTTAAATAATGAACACCAGTAATGGGCTCATGATTCTTTTGAATTATGTAATATGTTTTTTACATGATATAAATTCCATGAAATTGAAAAAGATTAGACTCATATAGAGCCTCAATTTTTTTGACTTCCTTATTATACATATATTCATTAGATATGAATCCGGGGGGATTCCTCGGCGATGAGATAGTCTAGGAGACTTTATTAAAAATTTAAACCTGGTTTTTTTAGTCAGATATATTTAAGATTAGTTTGAAGAAGGTTGCAGTGGACAAGCATTCCATTGGAACCCAAAACTATGAGGTTAATTTATTTACCAAATTTCATTTATATATTTTACTATTACTTGTAATCTGTTTATTACATACCCACAAACTGGATGGCCATAGACATAGTTGGTGATGGCCTACTGAGTATACCACACACCCTATTTGGGCCATCATTAGGTACTCTGAGAGAAAACATAGATGAAGGTAGGGAAAAGGTAATGTAACCTATATTGGATGATTTATTACCATAATAGGATGGTGTATAAGAGAAGAGTTCCGATCATATGATCCATATGGTACTATAGATAGCATTGGGAATCTTTTTTCATTTTTGAATAGAATTTTGTATATGCATATCCCCCAATGATTCCTATTTATTCCCCTTTTTTTTACATTCCATGATCATCATTTTTGTATATGACATTGATGTATGTGATTTCTCGGTTACTTATATTATTCATTATTACTCTTCCATTATTCAGTTATCTATTATGATTCCTCTAATGAATTATATGGTTATAAAATTTCACTACACTCTGATCATGAGGTAATAAATTCTCTTATATTTCACCACAGACCCTCATTAATGCTCATCATCCTTTAGTGTATAAGGAGACATGCTTAAGTCATGAGGCCAATTGGGTTCATTCACATTTGAGTGAAATTGGTTTAGGATGTCAGACACCCCTCTTAAAAAAAATTCATCAACGAAAATGTATTACACAAAAAAAATTGAGGGTAATTTTTCCCCATTACATCCTCATATTCCCGCATAGCTTCCTCAGGATTATATTTACTCAATATAACCTCAACTATATGGGTGGTCCTATTCCATGGAACCTTTTCATTTAGATTCGAGATCTCCATGATTTTTTCTTTATAATATAGGTCACATTCTAGTTACACATATATTATATTTATTAAATATGATAGATATGATATGTAAATCCTTGAAAATGATTCAATGAACACATCATTCCCCTATGAGAGGTGGGGATTTAAAATAAATCGATAAGATAATACTCCAAAAAAGGATATTAAAGCGACCAATGTATATATGGATCATATTCCATTTCTTCCAAATTATCATTAACCTTTTCCATGTATATATTCACTGTAACACCTTATAATAAACTAAAAAATTATATATATATATTAAATTAATATCATCATAGCTCTTCTGTAAATATTTCACTACTTTTATAAACCATAGAATCATTTGGACTATATTTTTTATTTCTTGGATATGGTCATGTCTGGTCAAATTTCATTCCCCAACCACATCCTATCATATTGGAGTATTGTATATATTCTAATAAATACCATTATATTATTACATATAAATGTTTGAATGGAAATAATTTTTATATAAGGACTCTTCCAAGGGATTATTTTCATCCCAACATCATAGGAAATACATTGAATAAGATCTCAGAATATCCTATATAATTTGAATGGTTCTCTCAGACTGTCCATATGTATGTGGATTTTATGAAGTGATACAATTCATCTTAATCCATTATCTAAGATCAATAGTTAACCAAAATGATGATGTGAACCTCATATATCGATTAAAAACAATATATATGTGTACTCTATATAACATTTCCTCTTATTAAATGTATAACACTGAAAGATGATCTAGTGAGAAATATTATCTAATGGAAATAAAATGTGATGAGTTTATAAAATAATAAACAATATGAAATATGTAATTGTGGTATTTAGATGTCCCAGGGAGTCCTGTGATTAAATCCATGGTGATTTTTTCTCATTTACAAACATGTATATGCAGTGGTTTATCATTTATTTAGGCTTACATCTGTCTTCCTTAACTTACTGACTTACCTATCGTCATGATATTTACTCTGTGATTTCTCACTTCCTGATATCCTAGTAGATGATTAGAATCTATTACATACCTTACCTTAGTAATTCATGATCATTTTTTTATATATCCATGGGTATTGAGTGTTTTTAAAATTTCATTATGGATAATATTGGTAGAAACATTATACTTGTATCATCAACCACTGTATTTTCCTTTATGCGGTGGAAATGTATCAATAATTAATAATATATTCCTTACTATAACCATCTACATTAGTACAAATTTAACTCATTATATTTGTGTATATATTAAAATCTCTCATGATCATGGTATATATCACATATATAAAGATGATTGTAACATCATCAAATTTTCAATTCAATTATTACTGCCACTAATTCTAAGGCAACCTAATCATTATACCTAAACATTAAATCATTTTATAAGAACATAAAATATATATAATTATTATCAATGACATAACTATAGAGTTTTTGTGTATTTTGAATCATGGATAGGTAATCAACTATCGAAAAAAAAGGATCTGCAGTGTCTCCCACTTTATTTTTTACAACTAGCTCAATTTATCGATAAATCATACCTAAAAACTTTCTTACTATAACAGGAAAAATGAAACATAAAAAATGGTGATCTTATATGATTATTATGGATAATCTATTTCTATATTAATAAATGATAACATGTATGTGTATTGTTATGATAGCATGATCATAACATAAGGAGGTCAAACCCAATCAATTAAATATCATTAATCATGAGTTATGGAATATGTTTCTGTTATAATAGTAAAAAAATCATTATATTGTTGAATCATAAATAATCAAACATGATCAGTAAGATCATATTGTAAACATATAAATATCAAAATACACGTGATTATATCATTATGGACATATATAATAAGAAAAATGTTCACACATTATGCTAAGGACATGGATTCATGTCCTCACATAAACATATAAACCTGAAAACAGATCAACACATTAACTGGTGGGCATAAAACTAGGTTCAAAATGTAATATATAGACATGAAACATGATTCCCAAGTTAAATAATGGAATTAAGTCTTGGTGAATGTATAATTTTTTGAATGGTAAATAAGGTTCATGCATAACAAAATTATCTCATGATTTATCCATCTTTAACCAACTCATTATAGGTAAATATAATTTAGGGAACTCCCATCACATAACATTTAATTCTAGATGTGAAAAAATATTATAATAACATTCATAAATAAGTAATATCAAAATCAATTTATGGGAATAATGTTCTATTCCATCATTTCTTTAATTCATATCCATGAAAAATAAACTAGTTTCACAAAGATATCTTCAAAAAATAGTTAACTTGAGGGATATAATAGAGTTCTGTTGGATAAATTTTAAATTTTAATCATCCCAATCCATCTTGGGAAATAATGTGGATGATATAATGATATAATATCCCCCATTAATTCTTATAAATCCTTAAGATATTATGATTTAAATAATTCATACCAGTATAACATCCTTTGATCAATTATTTGTAATCATAATGAATATACCCATATATTTGGAAAAAAATTAAATTTAAAATTACCAGATTATTAAAAAATCATTTTATTTGAAAATAATATTTGAAAATTTAAAAATAATACTCTAATAAACTATCATTCATGATTATGGGAAAATTCATTCATGTCTTATAAGTTCAAATAAAACATTCTTTTCACACTTCTGTAAAATTTAGAAAATAACTTGTTAAGAAAAAATTTCATGAAAATGATTCCAATTAATTTTAAATAAATTAAGTATAAGGAAGTAAAAATGAATATTTTGAAATATTTATTTTATTTTTAAAATAATCATAAGACAATTTTTAAGATCGTGGATATTGAATTAAATTTTCATTTAACAAAAAAATATGGTTGAATTGTCATTAAAATCATTCTCCAGATCATTTCCAGTAAAAAATGGAGGAATATGGTAATAATGAATAATAATTATTAGAATTATTAAAGGATAAAATATAGATTCGTTTTTAAAGACAATATTCAAATAATTTCCTCAATAAAAATTTAGCGTATACAATTTGGAAAGGAAGTGAAATTGTAAAATAAACCCATTGCCTCAAGTAAAACATTACTTCTCATGCATTAGAACCTTCAATATAATAAAAACTGAATTATTATAAATATAATATATGATTAAAATCATATATATCATACGATTTATGATTTACTTCTAATATCATATCACCTGTTTATTAATAGTTCATTATTAAAATCATTGTTTCAGATATTAACCGTTTCGTTTTTCATGTATGATTTGGTATATAAATCCCATCAGTTGTACTAGATCATTATTACATAAACACTATAATATTAATAATTTCATGATTATATTATTCAATAATTTTATATACTTTTTATTATATTCATAAAAAGTGCTAATGAAAACCAAATTACATCAAATCGTGGAGACAGTAGACTGTATGCACGAGTGATGTCTCCACATTTTGATGGATAGAAAAAATAAAAGTATATATTAATTTAAATTTATGAAACTATATTAATATTTTATATATATATATATATATCTTATATAATCTATAAATTTATAATTACAGCCATTAAAATGATGGGGTTATGAAAAACAAAACTCGCATATTCTTGGAGGGAGTAGTTCACACATACACATATTTGATACTATCAACTCCCATTTCATGCAAAGGTGGTGAAAAATGGATCTTCCATCAAAATATTAACAATTAAGTATATTTAATATACCTAATTAATTATTTTGGATTGGATTCCATATATTTATAGAAGGAATAGTCAGTAATAAAAATAAATGTACTCTGTTAAGAGTTATACCTATTCATGAGTAAACCTCATTTTCCTTACACATTAACAATTTAATAGATGAAATTTTTTTAAAAATATAATTAAAAATGATTGGGTAGTGAATCAATTATCAGATTATAATATTTAATGGCTAATATAATAGGCTCAAAAAGTATGTATGAAGGAGAAGTTGTGGTGTTATTTAACTTGTGAGGGGATGGGAACTATTAGAATTACATAAAGTATGTAAATTAACATAAATTAACATTCATCTTCAAGTGGAATGAAATTGATATATGTAGAATCATGGACTATACTGAATTTAAATCATCACATAAAATAAAATTTAATTTTTTTAGGAGATTTTTTTCCCTTATCCCTTAGATTTATTCCCATGTTAACCATTTTGATGATTACCATAATATCAAATTTAATTACACTTCAGGGGTGATAATTCCTACTACAAATTGAAAAGTGGTCCATAAGTTGATAAATTTTGATATTGAATACCATATTCAATAACATGGATTATTATAACATTTTTATTAATATTAAACAAATTAATAATATGATATTTATCATAAATTTCCCTTAAATCCATTTTCAGATCTATTTATATATTTTGTCTTTATGGGCATCTAAACATGAATGAAATTAAAGTAAAAACACTTTAAAAAATTTAAACATTATATTTAACCATAATGCTGATCTGAACCCCTAATTAATGAAAAATATATTACTTTTTATTTTTTAAAAAAAAAATTACTCCTAACTTTCTACAACTTTCAGAATTATATAGTTATAGTTTATTAATTATTTAATGTAATTATACAATCATTACAAATAATTAAAATGATAAAAAATAATTTTTTTTCATTATATTTTTTATATTGTTTCTTATAATTTTCGCTTCCCAACATTAACATATTGGTAAAGTTAAAACCAACAGAGTGACATTTTGAAATTCTCATTTACTTAAAATTATATAAATGTGTTTATTAATGTCTAAAGGAACCAAAATTCCATATTTTAGATAATTTGAGAGTACAATAGAATAAAACTCATTAAATGGAATATATCAAAGTCTGTGGATGATTTTGAATCCTTATCTCATAATATTAAATTTATTATTCAATTTTTACCCTTAGTGTAGTGAATTTTTTTTACCAACATTACCATACATTATGAAAACAATAATGTTGATCTATTTAAAAAATTCATACATGGTAATTCTAAATATGAAATCTATTTAAAAAAATATATACCTATAATTGGATGAATTTATATTTAATTTAAACATATAGAGCAGAATTACAAATTGTATTCGTAAATTATTTTCTGGTATAAATAAGATTTTATAGAAATATTAAGTATAATTTCTATTAAAATGAATTTATTTGTATTATTCATTGTCAATAGTGACCAGTTAATTTTAATGTTAATTATAGAAATTTTGTAAGACGATATATAATTCAATGTAAAAGATAACTTTCATTAAAATTAGTTTTCTTACTATTAACTAAAAATGAAATCTTTTTAGAAAACTATAAAAACATTCACCCAAAATAAAATATATACATATTGATTAAAAAAATAAATTTATTTCATTAGATAAAATTTATAAAAACTATAGAAAACTTTTTTAATTTTCATGCCCAATATTAAGTTGAAACCATTGTTCATGAAAATATTTTTTTGACACAAAAAATGAATTTACGGACAATTGAGTACATATTTGTTATGAAATAATAAAAAAACTAATTAAATAAAGACATTATAAATATTTTTCATAATAAATATACTCCTATTCAAACACATCAATACAAATGCTATTTTATAATGATCATATTTATTTAATTATTTTATAAAATGTTGTAATTTTCTTAAGGATCGATGTTGCATGTTAAGAAGTCTATTGAGCATGGTATTTATTTGAACTCAATTTCTAGTGTATTAAATGACAACTCGTAAATAAATTTTTTCCCCAAAATTTTTATCTTATTAATAAATGGTTCAATATTTTAAATCAATATTTTTGAAAACCCACATCATACAGAAGGATATTAAAACATCATTTAAAAATGGGTGGTGTGGAAAATATTTTTTACCTCAAATAAAACATAATCATGATCCTAGATATGGAGGTCATTGAAAGAAATATAAAATACCATCCTAGCAAAACATGATAATTTCCAAATAAAAATACATAGTGTTATATAACATGATTATGGGACAATTAATGTCCATAAAAAAATCAAGAAGGTATAAATTAGATCATCAATTCAAAAAAATGAACTTAAAATAACAACAGTCCAACATCAAGATCCTTTAAAAAAGTTGAGGGATTATTTTACTATCAATATATAAGACATGAGAAAATATACTTACATAATTTATTTTCATTTCATAACAACAATTTATTCCTTCAAATGTGATTCAAACAATTTAAACTCTATCTCTTACTCTTAGAAATGAATATTGAAGTTGATTTCTTCATTCTTAACGTACTAAAATTTGAAATTTAATGTATAATATGGTCTATAAAAGAATTTAAATTCATTCCTTCTATCTCTAGGTATTTACCATAACTAAAATGGTTTTCCCAAATATGGATAAATCCTTATATGATTAAATAAAACATAAATCATGAAAACATGAGAAAAAACACCCCATGATCAAATTAAACAATTTCATAAATATTTAAGTGTAAAATATCTCCATAATATGTTAGAATAAATAAATTACCCAAAAAATTATAAAAATGTCAGCAATGCTTAAAAATCAGTTTCACTTTAATCCCAAAATAGAATATATTATCTCATAACATCACACAACAAACACATTAATACAATGGTCATATATTATCCTAAAACATGATAACATATATCCAAAATTACATGAATCATTATAAAATTCAATCTAAAAGAATAATGACTCCAAAAATTAACTATATCTGTATTTGTTATATTAAATCATGGACTATCTAATATATTCTATAAATTTAGAAATGTAGAAACATCAACAAAGATAATATAATTGAATTTATCATCAAATCAGTAATTAATTCCAAGGTCATCAATAATATTCAATTTACTTTATCAACATGAATCATCATTTATCCCATATAAATATCATTATATAAACATAACGTACATATTAGGGGTTATATATCCCTCAATCATGTGTTTTCAAAAAATATCCCCTTACCACTAAATCAATTTTATTTTTTCTTGTTATAATTAAATATAGGATTAAAACCATTAAATAAAAACAACTGTATAAAAATCCCAAGATGTTTTATGATTCTTTTAAAAATTAGATATTTGATGAGACACTTCTATAATATAGATATCAAATACCAAAACAAAAACACTTTAATTATACCCCTATAATGATTGTTATTTCATGACCCCTTCCTTATTCTAAAAGATTGACCTTGGATTAAGGGATTGACTTAGATAATTCCCATCTTCCACACACATAATATTTTATAATATAAATGGTACATTAAGATTAACTTCATTACCCTCCATTGAACTCTTAAATCATCATCAGTAATTACCTGATGTATTCCATTATTTTATACATATAAAACATTGTCCCATTCCTTAATGAAATTTCTCATAGTACTTGTTCCTACCCACTTGACATATAGTAAGATAAATAATCTTCTCATAAATATCATCATCAACATAACTCTAATGAAAATCATTTTTTTCCTAATGGATCATTTAGGATACTAATCAATGTTGTGATTATTAATCATACAAAGTGATAGATGATTAGCTCTAAAGATAATTTTTCACATTCCGTGTCCCATTTCATTTTGGTTTCCCTTATGGAAAATCATTCAATTTGGTATTAAATTAAATTCTAACATATTTTCTCTTAGTATTATCCATTAAATAAAACTAATAAGCATAGATTCTGAAATAACATTCAATGTCAGTAATCATGTTATCATGAATAATAATTTATTGGATTTCTAAATCATGACCCATACATTTCATTATTCAGTCCCATAATTTTAACCTAGGCCATCCATGGCCATTATCTATTCCAATCCATAAAAATATTGATTAATGAAATTATGAATTAACCCAATCATATCCCATGGGTGTGTCTAGTAATTTGTGGAGTCTTACATCAACTTACCATACATGGGTGATTATTGAGTTAATACCCAATCTGAGCATTTTAGATACGTTTCCCCTATATGGATTTATGCCACAACCTCATCTACATTATAGTATTTGGATAGGGATGTAATTTCTTAGAAAAACATACTCAATTTTTAACCACGAGATTAGATGGTACCCTCTAAATGGTATTACCCTAAGTGAAATCACTATTGTTTTCTCATCCTAATTTCCATAAATTATTAAACCCTATTTCGATATAAACTAAGGTAGCCAAAATATTACATACATAAATATAACATATTATTTTATAAATATTCATTACATATTATTATAATCCTTTACAAAACAAAAAAAAATATTATATTTTGAAACATGGATACATAATGAACTGGTTCATATAGGATCTACATGATCTACGACATAGTTCTTCACAAATAGAACCCTTATTTGCTATATTATTTTTAAAACCATTCTTCATATCCTGGAGACAAGGAAACCTAATAAAGGTTGAGTTATTATTAGCAGTAAAGGTAACGATAAAAGATATAATTCAGAGATCACAAGTAAGCCTCTGGACACTAGAAGATGTTTATAACATAATTAATTCAAACCCAATTAATTGAATATCATTAAATGAGTCAGGTCCTAACGCATTACCATAAAAAAGTAAAAAATTCATAAGAGTGTGGAATAATTGATAAGAAAATATGATCCATAAGATTATATCATAATCATAGTAATATGAAAAAAAATAAGTTTATAACATTATGAACTTTTAGAAATTAAAACAAGTTAACTCTTTAAGTTAAGTAAAACAAATCAGTTACTCGTAAAAACGCACAGACATGAAACCAGATCCCCACATTAACATAGGATCTTGAAAATATATCCATTAATTAACACATGAAAAATAAAATAGGTCCATGTGTGATCTCATGTTCATGAACACATATCTATTATTAACTATGTGAACATGAAATTAGTTTCATGCATAACATTGTTATATCATGAGTTATCCATATTTAGCCATTTTATTAGAGGGATATATAATTCTACTACCACCATACTCATTCACTTAGTAAATAAATGATTAAAAAGATCATAAAAACATTATTTAATCATATCATAACACATGAAATGGGAACATGTTTGATTCCAACATTTGATCATTGTATATCCAATTAAAATGAAATGAGTTTAATAATGGTTTAATCATAACATGGTAAACCTATGGACAAAAAATTAGTTGCATTGAATCATCTATGTATTTTCAAAATCATAACCCATATAAATAAAGAAAATTAGACAGTATCTTGTGATCATATGCTCTGTGAAGCGTAGTATTCCATAATGTATGATGAAATAGATGAAAAATTCTGTTAAAATATTTTTTAAATCAATATTTATAATTATGGGGAAAATGTCATTTCTATTAACAAATTTTAATAATATAATTAAAATTTTAAAAAATATTGATAAAATTAATTTATTAAAAATTAATGATGAAATATTTTAAATGTAGCATCAAATTAATGAATTCTCATGATGGAGGGAAAAAATTTTCATGTTTTATATGTTAAATGAAAGTATTTGTATCACACTTTTGTAAAAATTCTGAAATTAATTGCAAAAAAGTGGTTAATTAAAATGATTTATTTTAGTCATTTATTTAAAAAATTAAATGGTAATTTAATCTATTTTTTATGAAAATATGGTATATGTAAAACATTTCTTCAATTTTTTTAAAATCATTGACATTGATGTAAATTTTCATTTGCCAAAATTGTAATGAGTCTGAATTTTCATAAAAATCAATTTATTAATAAAATATAGTACCATGTAGAGGAAAATGAGAATA
The DNA here is from genome assembly GCA_963277665.1 of Viscum album. Taxonomy (NCBI): domain Eukaryota; kingdom Viridiplantae; phylum Streptophyta; class Magnoliopsida; order Santalales; family Viscaceae; genus Viscum; species Viscum album. The sequence continues at coordinate 71,503,430 of OY728128.1, forward strand.
ATAAATAATAACTATGTTAATATCCAAATGATAAGAAATTATATTTGGTTTTACAGTCAAATTATTTTAATTTCCCTTAATATAAAATTAGTATTGAAAATCCTTAAATGAAAAGAGGTTGTAAGATAAACCCCCTACCTCAAGTCTTGTTATACATTTTTAGATTTAGAACCTCCGGTATAATAAGTTAATATTTATTATAAATCTATTACATAGCCTTATTTATAATTATAATAACATATATCATTTAATTATGAAATAATATGACAAATTTATTAACAATTCGTTGTTATTATAATTATTATGGGTGATAACAACATCATTTTCATTCTTTTTCCAGTTTGGTAGTCCTTGTCCTTATACATGATAATGGTACCATAATTTCCAAAATTTTAATAATCTAATGAGTATCATAGGTAATAATTACATATAATTTTCTAAATATTTTTAAAAAAAGTGATTAAAAATGAATTACATCACTTCGTGGATATAGTAGTTTGTTTATACACATGAGTGATTCTTACACCTTTTGATGGATGGAATGAAATAAATTTGATATATAATTCACCTATTAAAATGATAAAAATAATATATATATTAGATAAATTCCTCATTATATCCCCCAATTTTTATTGGTGATGAAAAATGACATAGTTCACTTCATCGAGGTGGTAGTCCACATGTATGCCCAAGTGAGGGATTCAATTGCCATTCGATTGAAGGGAGGTGAAAAATGGTTGTTACAACATCATAATAACAATTAAGTATATTAAATATAATAAAGTGAGTGTTTTATAATATATACTCCATATATATTTATTATAATTATAAAAAATGAATTTACTTGAATAATATTTTTTACACTTCATTTGGAAAGCCCCTTTTGATTACACATTAATCCTTGAATGTATAGTATTTTCAAAATTCATGAATCATAGGAATGTGATGAGATAGTCAATTATATTTCCAGGGAAGATATCATAAAAGGTATAAATAATAAACCTTATGAATAAAGGTGGAGATAATTTACCCTTTTATAAGTGAGCTAGTACCAAGACATTGATTGGAAAAGCAACCATATGAGTCAATAGTTCATTAGAGAGGTGGTAAATGAGAATTTTTTTATGATATTTGGGCTTAATATTTTTTCTAAAGAATGTTTGAAACATAAATTTTGAATTTGGGTATGGTTATATCATGCAAGTAAATGTTTTTATGGTTCTCATTGAACCTATAAAATTGTGTTTCTTCAAAATAATCATTTTGAATTTGAAGGCACCCTTTAAAATTAATGGAAGGTGGAACCTAAGGATTTACAAGATTATGGAATTAATATAAATTAATATTCCTCATAATGTGTAAAAATTCATATATTTTGAAATTTGGGTAAGAATGAGTATATATACTCTCATACAAATAAATTTATACAAGTTAATGTGATTTTTAACACTTTTGTCTTAGTTTTAACCCCCCATTAACCCTTTTGGAAATATCCATGATAACAAATAATTAATTCTTTATGGGTCATGATAGTTACTATTAAAGATAATGTGACCTAATAGTAGTGAATGATAGGTATTATAGACCGTAATAATTAGAAGATCTTATTTTTATGCATTATAAATCATTTAATAAAATATTGTGTAACATAAAAAAGTATTTAAAAAATTTTGAGAACTGCTCCCAAATTTTGAATTTAAATACATCAAGACAAAAATGTAATAAAAATATAAAATATTGAAACATCAATTATAAAATATTTTAAGCCAAAAAACCATTTTACGCAATATTTAAGCCAATAAATATTAGATTAAATGTTATTAAAATCAATTAATTTTAATTTTTTTTTGTATTTCATACACAAGAATTGTACCCGTATTGGGTATGAATCAATGTAAATTATAAAATCACTAAAATTTAAAAAAAATTATATAAATAGTTTTTTTATATAAAATTAAAATTTAAATATAAAAAATAAACTTTTATATTCATTCATATTTTATTTTAATCAATATGTGAACATATAATATAAATAAAATCCAAGAGAAATATTTTTTTAAATTTATCTACGTAAAATAAAATATTGGTATTCATTATAGATTGAAGGAAAAAATAAAATATTTTAGAAATTGGGATGGTGTTTTTCAAATCAAACTAATCAAATGACATATATTGAACTATATGGATGATTTTGAAGACTTTTATCAATGATTTTACTTTGTTGTATCCATTTTTTCCTTACTATATTGATAATATTTTTACCAACAATTTTGCAAATGTAGGATATACCAATTATTTTAAACCATTGATATATGCTGGAAAACCATACGTATAACATATACTAATGGTTTTCCAAATCGTTGGCTATTTTGGTCTAGGGATAACCCAATGCCAAAAATTCTACATTAACCATTGGCATATGGCACTTGAAATTACACTAGCCCAATAGTTTGAGTTAACCATTGGGATAGATGTTTACCAACATTTTTATATAGTTTTTATATATCTATCATTAAATCTAAACAAATGGTTTATAAAATATTGGTATAGAGTTTTACCAATGGTTGGAAAATAACAGTTTGTATAAATGTGGCTTTTAAATCTATACCAACGGTTTAGAAACTGTTGGTATAGAGTACTCCATTTCTTAAAATCAGTGTACAATATCCTCCCATCTATAATTACCTGCAATTCCAATTACATTTCCGAAATTACAATGTACAAAATTCAAAATAACACTAATTTTGACTATAATAGAATAATACACTATAAATCGCAACACCTTAAAATACTTTATGATCATCAACATAAATAGTACAAAATAATTATGAATAAAACACCTAAAAAATACCTGACCAGAAAAAACACCACACTATAAATACACTTGAAATTGTAGACAATATACAAGATAATGATAAGGAAAATGGAAAACATGGAAACAAAAACATTCCACAAGAATACATCAAAAAATAAGGATGGTATCAACACCAAAAGAAGGATGATATCCGCACAAAATTTAACACTATGGAAAAAGAACACCAGATAGATTGAGAAATTGAAATCCATCTTTGGTATGTTGCTATTATTGATTGATGATTTTAGTATTTATAACACTATAATGATTTTCTATAATAAGTTCTTGATGGTATATACTAATTTTTTTAGAAATAACTAAATGAGGGTTGTAATTAAATTAAGTAGAATGCTTACTCTAAGATAGATTATAGAAACCATCCATGTATTTAGGGATAAATGGAGACATCATAATCACCCTAATGGTGATAGACCAATCACCTTGGGAAAGTGGGAATTTTAATAGATAAAAATGGTTTTCAATAAATTAAATCATCAAAAGAAAATTAATGAGATTAAGAAGACTAATAAGTGGTATAATGACAATGAATAAGATCAATTTCTTCATACAGAAGTTTGAGAGTATTCTTTGGTGGATCTTCTGACTCACCGAAGGCTACCTGGGTAGTGTGAAGTGACATTGTGGATCCATTAAGAGTATAATAAACGTCAATTTTGTGTAATTTTTTTCCATAATGTTGTAATATAATGTATCTATGTCCACATCCACATGAAATTCCATGAGTAGTGGAATATATGACACCACTATGTCTATGAAATGATGTCATGGCACTACGATCTATCATAGAGAAACTATAATAGGATCCAAAATAATATTTTAATAAAAAAATATGATTATAGGAATATGAGATGTTGATTCTGGATGGATGGTCTCAAATATATATCAATGTGCTGGCATAATTGGTTGTTACCCTATAATGAAGAGAAAAGAGGCATATCTAACTACATTTGGTTATGGAATCTATTGGTTTCATTGGAATAGTTCATCTTTCAAGGATCCTATATCGATATGATTTAAATAATTAGTACCATATAAGGAAGGATTTATTTTTCATATGAATATGTAAAATATTTTTAATTGTGCATAAACGTAACATCTTGTTTTTGGTCTTGGGGTATATAAAAGTTACCATAATTATTGTGTGGGTAACCTGAATAATAAATTTTTATATGGAATTGAAAAATAAGGAAAATAGTTTACTAGCATCCAGTTTCCAGGCCTTAAAATTGGGATATATTGTAGAGGTAGGATTTACCACAAAATGATCATCATTGTCCATAACCTTAATATATATCATTACTATCTTTTTGTTGGTATAAAACATTTTATTGACCAAATGAACATCCATTAGGCATGGGAATGCGTTGATGAGTTGTATAAGACTAACAGAATCCTTCATGGTAGTAAAGGATATAAAAATAAATACAAAATGAAATTTCAAGTAATAATATTTTTTATGGAATAATTGGGAGCCCAAAAAAGGTGTTCAAGTAAAGTATGAAGGTGTATTTTAAAAAATGAAGTTAGTCACACACAATACAGTCAGAGGCTGGGGGATCAAGAGGGCTGTGATAGTAAATGAACCCAGTAGGTTGGGACTGGGTTGTAAGGATTTAGCATGGAATGGGATACTAGGGGATCCATGAAAATGGGTGGTTTTGATAGGAAGGGCGGTGTGTTGGGGAGTGTTTCTTGGAAAATGATGTGCATGGTTGTGAAATATATTTGATACTATGTAAAAACAGAATGAATTTGAATTAAAACCTCCATGTCAGATTAATTTTATTATTTATATATAAAGAAATAAATATACAAGGAATAACACTAAACTAATCAATCCTTTGAATTTCGAATCATTTATTAAATATCAAAATGCCATAATTAATTTATCGAAAAATATGACAAAACAATAGTAAAAGGTGATGTGATTGAAACTGTATAGTATTTTGGCTACCTGAGTCAAGAATAATCTGACCTACCTAATCACACATTTATTCGGTCATAAAAATAATCAAACATCAAATGCTATTAATATCAGAACAAAATGTAATGGATCAATCCATCCCTCATCACTATTACTATGGTCACTGCCATCATCTGTCTCATCCTCATACTCAACCCTATCCTTGTCATTATCCCCTTCCTCATCCCCATCCTATACCTTGGCCTCATCCTCTCCCTCATCCTCCATCTTGATCTCATCTTCACCCTCGTCCTCCACTTCATCCTCTGCCGCATCTTCATACTTATCTTTGGCCTCGACATCATCCTCATCCTCGGCCTCTTCCTCACAATTATCATCACCAGGAATGACATCGTCCGGACCACCACTACAACTACTTTTTGTTTCACTATATAATGAACTCATTGATAACATATATTCATCATAGGAAACACTGGTATCTGGTGGATGTGATGGAAATAAAATGTTCGTCGTTTTCATAACATCAGTGGTTTACCTTTTAACCCATTCTTGAACCCGTGTGACCCTTTTTCAGCCTTTTATACTCATGAATTAACCTTTTACAACTCAGTGTCACTAAAATTGGTACCTAAGGAGTGGCAGTTCTTCATAGGAACAATACTTTTCCCTAGATTGTAGCATAATTTTCCATGGTTCTCATCTCCCACACCTGATGTAAGTGATCATTTGGCCCAAAATTGATAGGTTCCTGGGCATCAAGGGATTACAAATCATATTTTTACAAATATTAATATATTATTAAGTTTAAAAATAGATATTAAAATTTGAAATGAAAAATTTCAATCTTATAATCGACTGTTGTGTCACTTCGTTAACCACACTTCCATAATTTTTCATTCTACTCAAGTTAGGCAGTTTTTCCTAAGGCCCACGTACTTAAATATTCAATACTTTCCTCTGCAATGTCATTGAATGCAAGAATAAAAAATTTAATATTGGTAACAAATGATGAATTTCATTAATCATATTACGTCAAACCTTTAGAAATATAAAATATAATCGAGAAAATAATTGAAATTTCATGTCCTAATGATAAATTGTAAACCATTATCATACATGCTTCCTCTCATGATCTACCATAGTAGTACACCCCAAAGTGTGGAGGTACTATTTAGCATCAAATTTTTTATTTCATCTAAAATATTCATATATAAAATTCAATAATAATAAAAATTGTTTTAATGGGAAACATGAAAATTTTAATTTAAAAACCTCAAATGTGATTAATACCTTAAACATGATAGTCGTCCAATGAGTAATCAATTTCCTATACCATTCTATCAAGAAATAAACCATCATAGGTACCACCTATAAATCTATTCCAATACTATCATGACATATTTTATACAACTCATTATTATAGGCTCAAAAAAACTCACCTAATTCATTTAGACATACTGGATATACACGCTCACCATTAGGAAAATTAAATCAAAGCTTACCCCATAATATTAATTCATATAAATAAAAAATATTATAACATTAAATCCAAAAGAATTCTTTACCTGTATATATTCCCAACAATTATCCTTGAATTATTTTGGAAACTATGTCCACGAGATTAGGCTGATAGGGATGATGTCGAATTATTTGTCAAGCATCAGAAAAAACTCCAACATTGCTACCTTATTTTTTGTATCATTTGTATATCTTAATTATAGTCAACCAAAAACTGTGTGCGGTGATTATACTTCACATTCATGAGTGTACACCCCCAAAACCTATTAGTATATGTTTCTATTATGAAAGAAAGAAAATATTATATCAATAATTGTTATAATGAAAAAAAATTATAGTAAAAACATCTGTTAGGGTTCTAAATACACCTACGGATGTCTGATCAATGGGAATTACTGGATCTATATGCACTAAAAGAATATCACCCTATCTAGGTGGAGTGGGTCCTAGTGTATGAACCATAGGCACATACTGTGTCAGAGTAGAAGTTGAGTATTTAATGTAGAATCATGGAGAAAAAGAATTATATGGTAAAGAAGATAGAATGGATGAATGGAAAAATGCAAGATATAGATGAGAAGTGGAAATAATCACCAGATATGGTAATGATGGGTGGGGTGGATCAGATATAAAGGCTAGTGAAAACATGGGAGTCTTAAATATCCAGTGTCTCCCTAATGACATAGAGGTATCAGAATGTGTGAAAGATGGTACATCAATTGGATGTTCAGTGTTTAATAGGGTACATCGACTAGAGTGCCTAACTCTTATAGAACCCCCTCGTACCATCAGCCAGAGTTTTGGGACCAATATTATTATGCTCGTCAAATAACTCATACCTATGTGGTGGATCTTGTATAACATATTAAAACAACACTAATCACATGAAATTATATTCATTGATAAATATATATTTGAAATAAAATACTCACAAGAAGCACAAATGGAGGAATTCCCATTTCTGTTATTTAGTGATTATTATCTGTCAACATTTTTCTTTACTGAACCTCAAAAGGATTCATTTCCTTCATTCGAAAACAAATATGGATGTAATAAGAAAAGGATAAATATAGTGTAACCCAAAAAATTATGAGACATGGATTATTTTTCATATGAACTTTTTTTAATATTTAGGCATAGGTAATTTAGATATTTTTTTGGATACGTAATTATTTTCATTGTTTTCATTTTCATATCAACAAGTCTAATATGTCTAATTAAATTCATATTTTTTTATTCTATCTTAAATATAGCATTTATATTTTGTTTTTTTTTTGTTTAAATGCAATTTAATTCAATATAATAAAATTCAACTCAAAAAAATGACAACCAAATAAATTTTGAAAATTAACATTAAGGTCATGTAGGATCAAAAATATTTCTAACCAATATTAAATCATTTTGAGTAGTTCCATACATAAGAACCCAAATGAGAAAAACCAATATAAATGATAAAATGAATGGATTATTCTATATATTTCCCACCACAACTTCAGGTTTACAATCATCTCTGAAAATTTAGCTATTAGAGTCATCATAAGTAATAAATGGATTGGGGACAATGACAGTAAGGATGTTCTTAATTCCATCATCACCATCATCAAATAATTGTTTTTTAGGTACTTCAATAATGACACCAATGTTATGTCAAAGATGATATTTCACATAAAAAACTTGTTCCTTCATTGATGCCAAAACATATGTTTCATCGATAGTAAGAATTTGAGTCATGTCAATAACTCGAAATCCACAATCAGCAATAAATGTTCCCTTCCTCATCATCCAATTAAACCAATGACATTTCATCATACTGACTCAACTATGAGAGAAATATTAGAATATTATTACTTTTTTAATGGCTCCATAACATGATACACTTTCAATGTAAGGTCAATTATTCGATGCACGGGCATAATATCCTACAATGGTAGTTAAAATAACACCACCATGTTTTTTCATATTTTCTTTCCTAGTTTAGAGATAATAAATTTTTACCCATTGATCACATTAGACTTTCATTCACGAACCGAAGTATTAGAAACAAAATAAATATCTATTATTTCATCATATACAAAGTCTTTAAGAAAACTAGATACCAGAAATATAGATAAATATTAAACATAATTAAATGTTGATATAATTTATTTAATACAATAATATTTCCATCAAAAATTTCGACAAAGAATAAAACCCATTTCTATGAAATGTCTCTCTCCTTATCAAAGATAAAGTAATATTGTTTCTATTTATCATTTATTTATTTTCCATATAGATAAAAATAGAAATATATTAACAGATATGTAAAATTACAAGAGATGAGATAAGATATTCATGCTCAATTTATATAATTGATATAGTCAATGAAAAAGTCGCAGTTGAATAGCACTGTGTGATGTGCCAGGTACCTCTCTTGAAGTATTATTATCTTCATTGTAAATGATCTGGTAATTCATCCTATTGGAGGATGTGATGGAAAACTAGGTTCGATTTTCTCATACTGTTCTTATTCATTTCTCATTGACCTATTCATTTTTGTAGTAAGATCAAATAAATACATTGAGAATAAATCCTAAATTCTGGAGCCTAGTGACTATTAACTACATATCCTTTTTCTTTATTACAATTCTAATTATTAAATTTATATGTGTACATATTTATTTTAGTTAGATACATCCAATGAAAATAAATTGGTCTTGTATGAAGTATTTTGGTTGGAACATCGAAAATCAGATGCAACGTGCATGGAAAAGTTGATGAATGTAATATTTTCTATAACTCAAAAAAATTAATGGTGTCTCTTCCCAAATTTTTTGCAATAAAGTTATGGAAAATTCATATCAGAAAGATCTCTAAATAAATGGAACAACTGAATAACTGACACCCTTACATTATTGAGCAAAAAATGATTTATTTCTATTGGAATCAACTCATGTAGAAGGACATGATAATCATGAGCCCAAAAAGACTTTTTTTCTTCAACTTTCTTTTGTTCACCCATTTAGATATATTTCTTGAATATTAATAAGGAACTATAATAGTCTTTATTACTTCTAAAAAAAATTAGGTGTCATCACATAAGAAACAAATAGAAATTTCCAATTATTTTCACTGGTACAGATAGGATGTAATTGTGGTCTAATACACCAACTAACACAAAGGTCATAAATCCTTTTTTTCTATCCCTTAATATTTAGAAGAATCAAAAGAGATATTTCACATAAATTCTTTTCAATGTTCATTAAGTCTAAGAAATGATGTAAAAAATTGGTTGGCCAATGAGGAAACTCAATAAAGATACTCCTCTTCTTCCAATTATAACAAGTATCATTAGAAACATTCTTCCTCTTTATAAATTCCATTTTACCTATCCCATATGAAGAACCAAAATCATTAATTTCATTAAAACCATCAGTTCGAGACCTATGATTAAGTGGATCATTGGAAGCTATTGTATTTTCCAATATTTGATGATTATTTTTATATATAAATTCAATTTGAAATAATTGTCGATGTCCCATAAAACTAAAACTACACTGATATTTCAGGATTTTAGATTGAGTAATATTTATACAAATAGGAAATGATTGTTTCCCTTCTTGCTCCATCCATGCATCATTGTATAAGTAAGAAAATTTTTGATCCTCTACAAAAGTGCAACACATATCTGAAATATTTCTTTCGAACATGCATCATATGTGCACACACCCACATCCCAAATAAGATTCAATTATTTTATTAAAGGTTTCATGTATACATATATATCATTGATGATATCAAAAGGGACAATTATTTGTAAACTAATGAATGTGAAATGATTTTCCCAAGATAACCATGGGGGAAAACTATAAATGTGTATGAAAACTGACCCTGTGTTTTGTGAAGTAAAAATCTTCCCAAATGGGTTAAAACCATCACATGGAACACCAAGACTCATATTATGCATGCCATTTAAAACAATTAGGATATATATCATCAAATATCTACCATGAAATTCCATATTTAGGTTGAATCAACTATTCATTATTCTTATTTCTCGTGGTATCATTCCATCACATTTTTAACATCATTTCTTCATAAATGAAAAAAATTATAGAGTCTGGGGATCAATGGAAAGTTCCACATTACATTTTGTGGCACATGAGATGGTGGTCCACCCTCTTTTGGCTTCCATAGTAATGTTCTAAATATTATACAATAACTTCTTTCAGCTCTTTCCTCCCGGAATATGCTACAATATTTTAGGAAATCATGAATTATGTTTTTTTGAAAATCCATGTTCTTCAACTAACTTCCCTGACATTTAGTGGATTGAGAGAATATATTCATCATATAGAAGTACGTCCTTCATTAAGGTAAGAATATAATCAATGGTATTATTAGAAATCCTACACATGGTTTTCTAATGAAACATTAAATTAAAAAAATTCCCACCATTTCATTTTTCCACATTACCGATATACTATAGTCATGGCAGCATTATTCAATTTTTCACCCTTTAAATATCATCATTTTCATTGGATGAATCATGTGTCCTCATATCAAAGTATTCTTGGGTCAACATCATTTCCTTCTCATGATGATGAATAAACAAAACCAGTCATCTAACAGAATATCAAATTGTGTACTCTCATTTGGATCATCAACATTTTGAGTTTCCAATTTCTCCCTATTGTGATACCACAAATAGTAATTTTCTTGAAAAAAAAATTATATGGTAGATAACTTCTTAATTATTAAACGATGTTATTCCGAGAGAATTATAACATGGGAAGTGTGTGTGACCACCATATGAAGCATTGTTAGGTGAAAAATATTAAATTATCTCTAAATTATTTAAAAAATCAGTTGAGATCTAATTGGTATTAGACATGAAACTTATATCTATTCTATAAAAAATTGAAATAAGTTTTTTCTTGAAAATAATTTAATAAGATTGATGTTTAATAGAAAATATATTTATGTATTTATGAATTGTTTACTTTATATAAAACCATAACTGACACACTAATCTATATGAGTATCATAATATGATATGCAATAAAATATTATATACATAACAAAATACTATAAATTCAAAACCATGATATTGAATTGAAACATGCTCGATGTGATGGAAAATCACTGTATTAATATTGATCTTGTTGGAACCATGAAATTTCAATGAAAGAAATGGAGTTTGGTTTGTGTTTGTTGTCAATCCTCATTGGATGTTCAGAATGTTTTCCAGGAAAGGGATCATATAGTTCAGAATGTTTTATCAAAGGAAGGTTCGTGATATATCAGAGTGCTATGCGAAAAAATGTATTGTGTACAAAACTAGTTTTGTAGGAAATAGTAAAAGTAGGATAGTTTTTAATGAAAAAGCTGTTTTGGGATCAGAATGCTGAAAAATGGAAAGGGCATGAGATGAGCATAAAATAAGGAGATAAGCATGAAAAATGGTTCTTCTACAATAATATTTGTGTGCATAAAGGGTGTTTGGTGAAACATGTTGGGTTTTGTGTGTGGGGGTCAGTGATGCCTAAAAATAAGTGGTGACCACCCTCATTCGGCATGGTTGAAGACTTAGAGAAGATCCATGTTATGATGCATATAAAAGGAGTGTGCAAAGGGGGTTGTGCAGAAAAGTTTAATTTGCACGGAAAAGTAGAAGCTATGTGTAAAAGGTGAGGCTGTGTGTAAAAGTTAATGTTTCACTTATATGGTGTGGATATGCGAAATATGTTTTGCGCAAAAATAAAATATTGCGCACAAAAGTGAGATCTTGGGCACAAAGGGTAGGTGTTGTGCAAAATTTTCAGTGTAACCTATTTGCACGTTCTATATATCTGTATTAGTTGTTCGGTGCTTTCAAGTGCATCAATCCAAGTCTTTGATGAATGAAATGTCTCATGATAAAAATAGACAAATAATTCAATGCAAATATATTGAAGAGAACTTCAGGTCTTTAAACTGAGTGGGACTTCACCCATGGTAGTGATCCATGGTGAGTCGATGGGAGTGACCTGAGGGACGTAGTGAGATATCCTTGAAAATATGTAAAGGCAATGTGCCAGGGAAAGAGTGATTGTACATGAACTGTGTAATCCACATCTAGTGAAGTTTCGTGGAATTAGGTACGACCATTAACCTTTCTACGTATTAATCTTGGATGTAGCCCTTAGTGGTGAACCAAGTAAACGTGACATGTGGTCTATTTTCTTGTGGTTGTTTTCTTTCTGTTCCCATCATTTATACAAGTTTAACTAGTTCCTACCACTATAGGAACATGATCCTTGTTTTAAAATAAAAAGTTGACACCCTAATTCATTTCTCCCCAATCACGGTGTCCCAGGGTCCTATAGATCTCTCAAGGATAATTATGAGAAAATAGTTGGCATTAAGTCTAAATTTATTGAGATAATTTTATTCCATAATGAATTATTTAGTTATAATAAATGGCATCATTGTATTATTGGTGATCATTGATATTTTTATAGGGTGTATTATTTAAAAGGAACACATCATGGTTTCATGAATTAGAAACAAGTAGGTTCTCAATAAAAATGATATATAATATTGAAAGATGAGTATTTGAAGGGTTTACATACTTAATGATATATCCCAATGTGGTATATTTACCTTAATCTAATACCTGCCAATATTTTAATGGGATTACCCACATTAGGATGATAACTTCATTCTAACATTGTTTCTATATAATAGTAATTCTTCTCCCTTAGGATAACAAATGGCACATCAAATGCTTCATAAGGTTAAAAAGTGTGGGGGTCATATAATAGGAAATATAATGGTTCAAAAATATCACGAATCTCATTGATTTCTACATCATCTTCTTCATATAAAATATAATTATTTTTCTAGTCCATTGGATGTATGCAAGCAAGCATAATATATTTTATTAGTAACAATGAAATTATTTTAATGTATCATTGAGTAAATGATTTTTGGGGTCAATGTTGGTTTAATTACATCTCTCGTTGGTTGTGTACCCTTGGAAAATAATTTGTAAAAGTCGTGAATTTTTACCAAGTTCCTCACATAGGTCACTTCTCCCATGTGCTTCCCACATGTCACTTCACCAACATGCCTCACACAGGCCACTTGGCCCATGTGACTCTCACATGTTACTTCACCCAAATTTCTTTTGAAAATCACTTCCCATTATGTAATCAATTATTTGAATTCATATATAATGGATTTATTGAGAAGTTATAAGAACAATGGATTTACTTCTCCCAAAAGTGTTAAACTATGGGTGGGGACCATCGGGTATAAATCACATTTTACAAACATTCTTGTGACCCATTTGTGAAGAATAGTTGGATAATCATAAAATAAAAAAGTTAAAAAGACATAAAGGAGAGAGAATATTGGTAATATGAAACCAAATCAAGGGAACTAATGATATTTGTGATTGTGTGGTTACCAATGAAAATGTCGATGAGAAATGTGTTTGAAGACAATCCTAGAATGTCAAGTGGAATTAATAAGTTAATAATTATTTTCCTTTAATAATATTTTAAAAATTTTAATTTCATAAATTCCTCATTATAAAATAACAATGTAAATATTATTATTAAAAATTTTATTTATCGTTTATCTCTAGAAAACTACACCATTACATAAAAATTTCAATATGTAATTCTTAGAACTCCCTTTTCAAAGAATGTGATTAGTTTTCAACGTAAAATAACTCAAAATACGAATGTGAACATGACCAATGGGGGAAAATATAGGTCCCTTAAGAAAATAATATTTTGTAACATGCACGGAAAAATTGGAGTTTTTGGAAATGGTTCAAAAAGGGAAATTCATTCTAAATGTATAGGCTGAATTATTTTGAACATGCCAATTTCAAATTTAAGAATAATAAAATAAAAACATTAAATGATCAAGATTTTAGGATGATGAGGAAAAAAATAAAAAAGGTATATAGAAATAAAAAATATATATAGATCTAAGATATAACTCGAACTCACCAATTTGATGTGGAAGAAACTGAATGATTTAAACGTGGATGGATTTCCTGTGAAGAGGAGGAGTCGGTTGGGAAGAGAGTTATGATGTTGTAGGGAAAAACTCAATTGAATCTAGAATATGGAGGGGTTATTTCTACTCTATCTTCTAAAAACCTTTCCCAATGGGTTTTCAAAATCTTTGGGATATATTTTCAATACCAATGGTTGTTAAAAAATATTGGCATAGACAGATTATAATAACGCTATTCCAACAGTTATTTGAAACTATTGGTCATAGCACTAGTGTATCCCAATAGTTTTCAAAAACCTTTGTGAACACCATATTTTCACATCCCTATCCAAACATTTTTTGAAAACCATTGGGAAAACATAGTACAAATTACCCTTTACCAACAATTTTGAGAAAACCATTGGTATAGGGGACACATCCCAACAGTTTTATGAAACTGTTAGGATTTGGGTAATTGTATAGATGAGAATTCCAATAGGGATTACTATTAATTTTAAATAAAAAATTAGTTTAACATGTTTACCAAATATAGAAATTATTATTGAAAATAATATAATATTTTTTCTCAATTTGAATTTCAAAAATTGGAAGAAATCATATTTAAAATAAACATACAAAATGGGATGAGGACCCTTTTTCTAATAAAATGTATTATTAAGTATAAAAATTCCATTAAACTTATATTAATAATAATTTAAAATGAATTAAAATTAATTAGATAATTTTTAATAAAAATAAGAATTTTAAATTTTAAAAAAATCAAAACTAAAAGGGTTATTTTATATACTTTAATAGAATACTGGTTTTTTTTAAAATAACTTTTTTTGTATTCACTAAAAAATAAGTAATTTTAGAAAATTCCATAAAATTCAACCTATGATAATATTTTCAATATGATTAAAAAAATAATATTTAAATCAAAACAAATTTATAAAAAATTTATAAATTTATTCAAATTTTTTCACAAAATATGAAACAGGAAGCATTTTTCAGAAATATGTCTTTTTAAATCATAAAATAACTTTACTAAAATGTCGAAAAGTATTTATTATAAATTATTAAATATTTTTTCATCATATAAAACATTTAAAGTTTTTTGATAATGTGGGTAATCCTATTCAGACACTAAAATTAAATAACTTGGTAATAATATCCATATTTAAATCACATTTTATTGAATATCCCAACTCTTTTAAAGCTCATTGATACATTGTAAGAAAACTATCATGTATGATATTCATAAGAACAAAAATTTATAGGGGTTAGAAATTCGAAATCATAAATCATAATAATTTTTCCATGAGAATTTAATTTCGATGTGTCATAATTTATTACATTATGATTTTTCAAAAGGACACGTCCCATGCTTTTTTATGATGGATCAACATAAATTAAAACATATTCCTAGATATAGTTTAATATTTTAATAGTTTTAATTACCAACATTTCTATAAGATCCTTGATGAATCCATAATTTTATTTTATCAAGTGTTACATAACCTTATTTCATGTTAACTTAGTTACATTATTTGTTTTCCAATAGAAATTTATCACGAATCATTAGAAATATTCAACTAACCCAATAAAACTATTGATTTCCATCATAATGGTTAGTCTTTATTATTGATAAATAACATCATTTGTTGATGTTTACATATATATACCATCTCTTCTGATGACATGCCCCATGTTAGATATTTTTTAGTGAGAATTAACATTTTCATAATTTGGAAAATAGTAACCCATTCTTCAAGGCCTTCGACATAGTCTATTTGTGTTGATCATGATCTCCCTTAATATTGGAATATATTAGAATAGAATTTATAATGACTATAATAAGTTTATCATGTTAATATATAAAGACTCTACTCATAAGACTTGTTAAGATAGTATGGGTACTGGAATGTAGATATATCATCACTATAAAATCATATTATCTATATCTTATACAAAATCTGGTGTTTGGAAAATCTCCCATTTTCCCTCTGCTGATGGTATCTGAAAGGGAGTTAAATCATTTAGAATATTGGTGATTATTTGATTTTATCAAATTGGTCACCAATAAGAGGAAACTATTTTTAGTTTTTTTTAGAATGATAATTCATCTAAAGGCACATTGATCCATCCTTTTTCTTTTCAAAAAGAACTAGTGAACCCCATATCTAAGAAATAGGAAATATAAATCCCTTTTAAATATTATCTTCTAATTCTTTATATGATTCTTCTAATTTAATGAAAACCATTATATATGGATTCTCTGAGATAGGAAATGATCCATGGATAAGTTTAATTGATAATTAGAACTCACGTACTCGGGGGAAGACCCGTCAATTACTCAAAAAATACATCATCATATTCTTATACAATAAAAAATTTCCCAATGTTTACTTCCTCCTAAATATTATGGGATTGTAACTCTATGATATTGGGGTGGAAAAAATATATTAATGAATTTTTTCCAAA
This sequence comes from Viscum album, assembly GCA_963277665.1. Classification (NCBI taxonomy): domain Eukaryota; kingdom Viridiplantae; phylum Streptophyta; class Magnoliopsida; order Santalales; family Viscaceae; genus Viscum; species Viscum album. The sequence continues at coordinate 71,520,202 of OY728128.1, forward strand.
TAAGATTAAGGTTCATAATAGAATTCATAGATTACAACTAGATGATTAGTGATATTAAATTATATTTCCATTTCATAGAAATTAATTTGTGATTTATATAAGGAAATCCAGTCCATATGAAATATTATTTCAAATACTAATACAAGAAGATGAACTATATTTTCATGATTTACCTCCACAAAAATATCAATTGTAAAATATTTTTGGACCTTAGTTTCATTCTATTTTCCACCAGGTGTTTTCACCAATAACATTATATTCAATGTTTTTGGTGGTGAATCTAGATTCTTTTGAAACATATGATATATAAAATAATGTATGATCCATAATGAAATAAATAATTTTTGGTTATAGAGTGGCTGAATGGGTGTACATTTCAAAAATTAATTATTATTATTATCCAATTTTATTATAGTGATTTTACATTCCCTCTCTTTCTCGATTAGTTTAGGAGGTCATTGTTGCATATTAACTTCAATCACAGTAGGTCTTAGTGAATTTGTTCATGTAAAGTTCATAATCCTAGATCTTTAGGAATCTATGAGTGAGTGAATAATCATTAATTTCCTTCTGCCCACCATTGGTGATATTTTTCCTTTTTCTATTTTATTAATAGTGATGGCCCAAGTTTCATGTGTTACAAAGCATGTAGTATGTTCCAGAACCTCTAATGATATTACTAGTGTGTTTCCTCTTAAATAATATATATGTGGGTAGTAGAAATTTATTACCACATTGAACTATTCATTATGGTTTTATTATACTCTATATTTATTTTTCTTTCTCTCGATTCTCATGGATTTGCATCTTTCCTTTCTACATGAAGCTAAAATTTTACAACATATTCATAGATTCCAAATTCCCTTATAGATAATTTCTTCTAAAAACATTGTTTTAATATAGTCAATAATCAATAAATATACTTTTCAGGATTAAATTAAGACATTGAGTCATACATTTTTAGAGTCATGGATTGTACCTCAAAATATCTAACTTTTTCATCTTTATTTCGTTTCAATTCTACATATTCAAATTTTTGTATAAGTGTAAAGACCCTGATTGAAATAGATATTTAAGTATAATACATAAAAATAATCCCAACATATAGAATCAAATTCATGTGTAGCCATTATAATCCCAATAATAATCCTCCATTAGTTTGCATCACCTTCCCTATGAATGATAACTAAGAAATTTTGGTATAGAATGAGGGAATATGGTCTACAGAGGTGGGAATAATAGATATTTATGAAACTTTTAACTAAATTTTATTATTTTCAATTTTAATTAACATATTTAAGATTTATTTGAAACTAAAATAAGAAAAAATGGAATTTTTACAGTTATTCGATCTGAAGTAGTCTTACTCTAATCATACAACAGTCTAATAAGTGAGAGATATATTTTCACTACTTTGTTTTTTAGGGGAGTCTTAACCAAATCCAAAAAATACCTACTATACTAGAGGTATAGAAGAAATATAAAAAATTAAATTTTTATGGGGATTTATAATCCTTGAAAAGATTTTGAGGTAGCCTTAAAAAATCCTAACTATTAGAATCTTGGAGTCACAACCTAAATGGCCTGACTATAGAATATGCGAGTCACAACCCTGAATGGAAAATTTTTTATGGGTAATAAACAATCAAATATTATACCTTATATGATAATATACAAATAATTAAATAAAAATACATAAAATAAACCAAGATTAATTCAATGAATAATAATGAAGTATATCCTTCTTTATTGGGTAAGGATAACATCATCTCATCATGGTTAATATAGTCATTGAAGAATATTCAATTTCTTATTTAGATATCTTCAATAATGGAAAAAACTTGTATAGGTTCACTTGAAGGTTCACAAAGTATGAATGATTTATATTTCTTTGGAGTAAAAATGGTGTTTAAAGAATTTAATAATCTAATTCCATGAATCATTTGAGAAACTTATATAGAAATTTATCTGGGATACACATTTGAATAAATTGTTATAATAATTTAGAGTAATTAAAATAGTGTAAAAATAAAATATTTTACAGATAAATGGAATTCTATTAATTTTGGTAAAATTTATTATAACATGAATAAAAAAATTGAAAAAATTAATATGGTTCAAATTGAATAAATTAATAATTCGAACTAATTATATTATACCCCTGAAAATGAATTCATGACTATCAAAAGGAAGTTGATTTATTGAATGAAATTTCTCAATTCAAGAATTAAATATTGAAAAAATATACATCTATATATAATAATTTAAAAAATACCCTTAACATGTTCATAAATATTTAATTTTAATTCTACAATAGAATAAACATTTATTATATTTGAAAAAAAATGTTACACATGTTATGAATATTTTATATAGTTACAATTAATATGGACTAAAGGAATATTAAATTTTATATAAAAAATATAAAATATTTTCCATGGATTCCCAGGAAATTAATAATTAATTTAAAACCCACTAAATTATAAAAATAATATGTAAATTACTAGAAAAAAATATTTAATAAAAAATTAGATAATGTTTAAATATAAAATATATTAAAATTAAACTAAAGATATGGTATAATAAAATATAGAATCTGGTATAATGTTGTTTAGGATTGAATAACCTGATGAAATAACTATACTTATAATATGGGATAATTTTAGTTTAATAAAACAATTTAAAATTATTAAAATAAACAAAACCAAATCCTCTTTCTGAAGGATTATCAGACATGACCCTCTGTCTGATTAACAAAGTTTTAGAATCATAACTTGACTGTGGTCTGATTAAATTAGAGTTTAAAAAATATTAGAATCATGATGGATCTGATTAATCAGATTATCTATCATAATTAGAGAAAATATAATAAAATAAAATAGAATAGAAAGATGAATATGAAGTCTCACATTCTATTAAAAGCATTGTGTAAATAAAAATTTTAATCAAAAAATAGCACAATATCTAAAATATTTATGAATTAATTACATGATATTAAAATTTAAACTTTTTTAACATTAAGATAAATGTATTATATAACCCAGACTAATGGTTTCCACTATTTTGTACTTCTAAAAATGTTTTCCATTCCTTACCAAGGAAACCAATCATCATAGAGATCAAAATATCTTTATCTTTCAATGACTATAAGCCATTTATATGATGATCAAAATAATCATACTATCCATTATAGCCCTATAATGGATGATCACATTCTCCATATTCATATACCAGGAATCCCTTGATCATTATGATGATAAAACATGGATTATAATTGCAAGGTTTCTTAAGGAAACAAACTAACCATGATTGCATTAGAACAAATACTCACTAAAGAATAACAAAAAATATAGAATTAGATGTTCATCCTTTCTAATCCCTATAGCTACTTAAAAATAAAACAACTCCTTAATCTACAAATGAACTGGTATTTATTGTCATCCTCTCAATGGTAATATTGATCATCGAAGGGTCATATTGTTTCAAGTATGATGTAATGTATTTGGACACAAAGAAAATGACAACTCATAAAATTATGGTGTAACTGAAGGTCCAAAATCATATTTATTAACACCATTATATTGTTAAATATTTTATTTATATTAGATATGATTCTTTCAAATAAGATTATAAACATAGTTCAGTTCAATGGAATTTTTTAAAAATTTATATACAATAGTCTTTCTGAGATTTAGAAAAATGATTTCTGTACCCATATCAATATGATTATTAAGACATTATAGATATGATATTCATGGTATAAATTCTAACTTCTTGTTTATGATAAATGGTAATATGATTAATCTGACATATTTTTATTATGATTATCATAATTAAGAATGTAAATATTATTTTCATCATACTTTATAACTCTTTTAATGTATGGTAAAAATTAATGTTTCCAAAAAATCATGCTAAATCACTTTTGATCTTAAAATATTGGAAATAATTATTTACATTATGTATGTGATGTCCAAAAATAATTTAATGGAAATTTAAAAAGTGTAACTTCTTACTAAACAATATCTAGCTTTTGTAATGAAAAACCCCAAGTAATAAATGAAAAATAACCTAAAAACAAACATTCATTTTTTATTTTAGTGCTTTATATTTTGAGTTAATTTGGATACTTTAACTCCCCACATGTTTATAACTCTTATGAATACTATAGATAGTATGATTGTGAATATTATGAACTCCCCCTTGGAATAATATTTCCTTTATGGATCTTATTCATCCCTTTAATCCAAATCACCCATTTTAAATATAAATTCCCCTTTCTAGAATGTTATCCCCCTTAAATAATACTTCTCCACATTTATATAATATTCTACCCCTATGCGAATTTCTAAAATAATGAGGAAAGGTAACTATTTTAGAAAAATTTTGAGAAGGAAACAAAATATATGAATCAAGATAATGAATTAACTAACCATCCAAAAATATTTGAAAAAAAATTCAACCATTCGTAACTAGAAACCAGTCAAAAAAATCAGATTTGGATGATATAGTCTATCATTCATAAATAATATTTAAATTTTTTTAGAAAATAAGTCCAATAAGATAGAAAAATAAAAATATTTGTTCTATTTTCATCAATGTTTTCAAAAAATAATTTATCTTATTGAATTAATTACAGTCCTTCCCCATATTGTCATCTTTTTCTACCTAAATCGAAACATTCCTAGAAAGTTATACATTTTAGTATCCATGTATTATAACATTATCATCAATGTTATTAATATGTATCATCTCTAAATCCTTATCTTTAAACATATTTTTCAAAGAATTAACATACTCAATTATTTAATTAGAAGAATCTCTAAAATCATTCACAAACCACACCAAATCTTACATGAATTTAGGAAACTGACTGAAGGATTCTGATGATTTGTTCTTAATATGATTCACATAATCAATATTCTAATAATTTAATTTGATATAAAAAACATTATGAATACATTTAAGCATCTAATTACATGAGTTTATATGATTTTGAGAGTTTTCATGGTGAGTTTTCTAATTTCCTCAGTATAAATTATTGAATCCATTATAAATTTTATCAATTCTAACTTCTGTCTGAGGAAATATTTAATTAATAGACCTCTTCATTCCATCCTAGGAAAATATTAAATTTTTCTTTCAACTCTTCTCAATACATGAAAAAAATTATCAAAAACATTCTGAGAAATAACTCTTACTGAATTTGATTGATTGGGGTAATCATGTGGAGGTTTTTCAGCTTGTTCCATATTTAATTCTTCTTCCTTTCCCTTTATCTTTATTTGAAACCATATTCTCATCTTATTTAGAAAAAGTATTTCCATATTAATTATCATCATAAAATTATAGAATTTACAGATCATCAGTATCATCTTTATCAAGAACATTGGTCTTTGATTGTTGATAACCATTTTTCTTCATATATATCTATTCAGAATCCTCTAATTATGATAGTTATTCTTGATCAATTTTAGAATTTTTATGTTTTTCAGCCATATAATGTAAGTGTAATGATGATGATGAATCTGAATTTTTTTATTAGATTTTGTTTTTTCATTTTTATCTTCTTCTTTGATCTCATCCTCTTCATTCTCATAATAAACATCTTCTTCAACTAGTTATTCAATTACATTGTATTATAGTCCTTATAATCCTTCATCATTTCCTTCTTTATCCTTATCTTAAACATCTTCATCAACTACATTATCAATATCCATCTCAATCTATCAATATTTTCTCAAAAAATATTCCCAATAGTTTCTAGTCCTGATACTTTTTCATGAATTATTTGTACCAATTCTTCTTGAACATCTTTTTCTTTGCATTTTCCTCTATGAACTGAATCTGATCTTAAAAAACTAATATCCCTTGGAAGATTATACTTGTTCTAAATGTTGTTTTGTTTTTATGAGAAGTGGTTCAAAAAATATTCTCCAATTATATCTCAACATCCTTCAATAAAATTTCACAAATATATGCATCTATAAAACTTTTTTCTCAATCTTTCCATTTATTAATTTTGTAATTTATCATATACTTGAATTTTTATGGCCTTGTCCTGGTCATGTTAATGTATAATATAGGGATAACCTAGTTTCTTTTCTAATTTATTATTTACCCACTTATAATAAAATTCAATAGGAACTTTATTATGTTTATTTTTTGGTGGGGAGGTTTAAACCTTCTTTTTCTTTTTCATCTCAATATTCAAAGATTTTACTGATGGTTTTTCTTCTGATGCAGTACCAAGAACATAATAAAAAATATTATTTTATTTCATATCAAATCAAAACCTCATCTTATTCATCATATCATCATTGATGAATAAAATAATTTCTCTCATCAGAACCATCTTGTTTTCAAATTTAAAAAACTTCACAAATTCAACTAAAATAATGTTTCATAAAGAATGAAACATAATGATTGTAGATTTGATCTTTTTTATATATTATCAAATATGAGAATGAATAAATTAAAATATCAATATTTTTTATATTAACTAGATAATTAAAATAAGAAAACATTAGAAACATTTAATGTATCATGATCACCTTTTCTCAATATCTGGAATCCTTGAATCTATAAAGAAAAAATAGAGTTTTACAATTTCTTAAGGGAAACAATTCAAATCATCTTGTTTTCAATAAACAAATAATCCGCATCTTTTCTACTATCAAATGTACCAATACAATTAAGAGGTTTATGAGATGGGAAATATGTTCCTTAATTATACAGTATCCCATTAAAGTACCAAGGTTTATTATGTGAAATGTTATATCTCTTTCCATAAATTTTTAATGATATTTTATATTTACCATATTTAGTAAAATACATCATAGAGGATTTTAATTCATGAATGATATCAGGATAAAAAAATTCAAAGTCCTTATCTAGTTTCCCAACACAAATGGAAACCCAACCTTGAAAAGATATAATATTTATCTGCATAGAGTCATACATAATATAGAAATTCCTCTCTATGCACCATTATTTGAAAACATTCCATTTTAAAAGATCCACCTTGTTGTTCATCATAACTAAAAAATTCCCGGTGGATCAGATGTAATGGAATATTATCAAACTGAGAAATATAAAGAATCAACAACTTAGGGGAAAATATCTGGAACAAGTGATCTTTGACATCTTTGGTCCATCTTTATATAGGCATCAAGTGTCATGGTGTAACTTATAAAAGAAAATAAATGGTTCAGTTGAAATAAATTTGATTTAACAGATGTAATTTATATAAAGAAAGATTTATAAAAAATTAACTCAAGGATTTTTATAAAAATTTCATTGAATTGGATATGAATCCAATTATAAAAAATTATAAAAACCTTTTAAATAAAATTATATTTCTATAAAACATAACATATAATAACAACAATAATTAAAATATCTAACATAATTAGATAGTTAAAAAATAAAATAATATAAGAGATCCATTCGAAGTGAAAAGATTCATAGATATGATTATGTAGTTCTACTTGGTTTTTTTAAAACTAGATGATAATGATAATATTAAACATACTAAAAATGATTTTTATAGTTCAAGAACTAATTATAAGATTTTTTTAAAGAATTATAATAATGATAGTTTTATATGAAAAAATAAATAAGATATTTATTAAATACAAACTCATTATGTAATATTTTTGAATCAGAAATGTTTTGAATTTGTAATCTTTATAACATTATCAATGTCAAAAAACCATTTTGAGGAATCTAACTATGATATTTTATATAAAATAATCTAAATTTGGAAAACTCATTTTAATGATTTTTTAAAAAAACATATATTTTATAATTTAAAGAAACATAAATCATATGTACCCCCCCCCCTATGAAAAGGAATTACATAATGTAGGATGTGGGTAAATAAAAAATAAATGTTAATTATTTATTTGAATTGATAATTCCAATATTATATTTAATATAATAAAATTTATTTGAACTAAGAGGATTTTTTTAAATTATAGAATATTGATCATGCATTCTGATAAATTATAAAATGATATCTCATTTTTCATTGATGATTAATGGATGTAACTTCCTTATTAGGGATATTATGTTATCTATTAAGAATTAAAAAATTATCAACCCCAGTGTCGATAACAAAAAATTTTATCCTCTCACTATTGTACTCATAATCAGCACCATCGATGTTAGGATGTATATTCATATTGATATTGTATATTGATCCATCATTAAAGTCTTACATATTTAATACAGCAGAAAATATTTTCCAAAATTACACATTAGTGTAACAAAATTAATAAAAAAATTATATCAAAAAATTATATAAACATGCAATAGTAATGTGACTAAAAACCTCAACAAGAATATGAACAGTGGAATCCCTATCTAATAACAATTGTAGGATGAAATTATCTTCTCAAATAACTATACTTACAAGAGGGGGAGAATTTTAGATGAAAAATAATGTTCAAAATAATTAAATTAAAAAACACGAAATCCTCTAATTAGGATTATTAGAATCACCACTCACTCTTATTAAAAAAGTTATAGAATCAAAACCAGACTATGGTATGATTAAATTAGAGTTTAAAAAGGATATAAATCTTGATGGGTCTCATTAATCATTGTATGTATCATAATTATATTAAATTCAGTAAATCAAATCAAACTAGAAAGATGAATACAATGACTCAGTTTTCATTAAAAGTAAAAGAGATATAAAACATGTAAACAATGATTAATAAAATAGCTAAAAATGTAATAATTAATTAAAATATATTAATGGTATAAATATTTTAACCTTATAGGAAAGGTAGACTATATCGCAGGCTAATGGTATCCACTATTTTATATTTATAGAAACATCTATCTTTCCTTGCCAAGGAAATACCTTGGTATTAAGATTAGAATGGCTCTATGTTCCTATCCACATAAACCCCTGATATGGTGACTGAATTGGTCTTACTATCCTAGTAAACCCTTAATTAGAATAAATAATTCTCCATCTTCCAATCCCTGGAATCCATTGATAGTTACAATGATAGAACATGTATTTCAATTGAAATTTTTGTTATGGAATCAACCAGATAAGGATTTCATTTGAACAAAGACTCTCAAAATAATTACAAAGGATAAGAATGAGTAGTTCACACTAAATAATATTTAGAGATATGAAAAATAAATCAGCTCTAAACTCCTTAAATGAAATGATATTTATCAGAATCCTCCTTATGGTCATATTGATCTCCCAACTTTCATATTTATTTGAGTTTATTGTGAAGACTTTGGACACATGGAACATGATTGATCATAGCAATCATGCGAAACTAAATGTTCAATGTAATATTTATTAACACAAATAATGTGTTAAATATTTTCCTTAGATTATAAATAAGGCTTATAAATACAATTATAAAATTTATTAATTCTGATGGACTTCCATAATATTGTCAATACAATAATCATTATTATTGAATATCTAAAGTTATCGGTACTAGTATCGGTCCAATTATTTAGATATTTTCATTAATATATTGGTGATAATAAAGTAATATATTTTTTGACTTATAACAGTAAATCTGATTAATTAGACATATACTCATTCCGATGATCGTAATGAAGAATGTAAAGTTAATTTTCATAATACATTATAACTTTTTCAATGTTTCGTAAATGTAATTTTTCCTAAATAAATACTAAACCAATTTAGAAATAAATTTTTCATAAATTTGATTTAATAAGGTGTTTGAAAATTCCAAAACTAAAGGAATTGAAAGGTAAGAAATAATGGTTCTAACTCAGCATGTTGTATCATACAGAGTTCATAGTTTAATATTTCATACCTCATGGTTGAAAATTTCATCCATGGTCATAGAACTCAAATGTGTTCATAATTTTTTTTTCCAAGAATAGAGGAGGTGTTCTACCATGACATGGTCATGTTACCATGAAGTGTATTTCAACCATGATATGGTCTTACTATTATAAAGAGGAAATATTCTATGTTTGTTAAGATTGTTCTATCATGAAACGACCGCAAGTGTATGCAACCATTTGAAGGAGAGGCATTGCGTATGCTATTTTCGGTGATAATTCTTCCATGTGGATAAAGAGAGTTCTTCTTCTAAGACACTCATTTATTTAACAATAATATATTTAAAGGTTTAAATTAGGTTGAATTCTTTACACTATTGTGTTAGTGTGGCGAACTTCTACCGTGAAAGCATAAAATATATGTTATTGTGTGAGGGTCGAAGATTCAATAGTTATTTTATGCATCTCTGCATGATTTAATTAAATTTTGGTTGTCCAATTCTCTCATATGGGTGAGGAGGATGAATTTCATACCATGAAGATAAAGCATGGTCTTGGTCGAATAGATGTGGACTATATTGTATCCTATTGAGGGAGATGCGCTCCCACAATGGTGATGAACATGTAAGAATATATATATATATATATATATATATTGTACAATAAAAATATAAATAATAATATATAAAATATATAATAATATTTTTTAATATATAATAATTTTTAAAACAAACAAAAATAGGAAAAAAAGATCAAATCTATTAAAAATCTATTTTAAAAAATCACAAGGAGATGAACATGTGTGAGAATATATATATATATATGGTTCTATATATATATTTATATATATATATAATTATATATATATATATATATAATTATATATATAATACTTAATTTGATATTTCTACATATAAATTTTAGTAATAAAAAAGATAGGCGAAAGAAAAGAAAAAACACTAAGAAAAAAAATCAGGTATATACTATATAAAAAAATTATGTGAATATAAATTATATCATCCATTTATATTAAGATAAAAAATTAATGTAACCAGAATAGAATATTAATTATTCATAAAATTTAGATCAAATGATATTTAAAAAAATAAAACACTAAAATGTTTTTGAAATATTTAAATTGTAAGAAAGATTCATTAAAACATGTTGTAAACATAATAAAAAAACCAATGTAAAGTATCACAATTTGTTCATAGGTGCACACAATATCCCCATTTTCAGTTGATTAAAAATCCAAACATGTAAAACCAAAAACAATTATTTTCCCTCTTTTTTGTATATAATAAATTAGACCAATAGAAATTTCTCTATACATATGAATGGGTAAGAAATATGCTTTCAAAATTCAAATATCAAATTTAATTTATTCAAATTTGAAAAATTATAAAGGATTAAAATAAGTATTTGTAAGGAAAATTTTAGTATAGATAAACATAAGAAAAACTCACATATTCACATGATCTATAATGAAATTAAATTTAACATTGATATGATTTGTTTTATAATTACGTGAAGTTGGTATATAAATAGAAACAGCATATGTATTATCCTAATAAATAGGAAATTTGCCAAAATAAATACCAAAATTACATAATGTTTTATTAATCCATAAACTTATAGAAAAAATAGCTATAATATAATACTCAACTTCACTAGTACTTTAATAATTAGATAAATAATACATAGAATACAATGAAATTAAAAAATTTCATAAAAATAAGACATGCATGATATATTTTTTCTATTAATTATATAACCTCAAATGTCTAAGTTAGAATATAGTATAAAACAAAAACTATTATCCTTACTATAAAATAAACAAAAAATGTTCTTATAATATATATAATTATTATATTAATATATTGAATATGGCACTATTTAGTATTATGTTGAAATCTTGCACATAAAAACACTGAAAATGGGATGGGGTCTACATGAAGTTAAATAAATCATACTACCGATTATGCATCTAAAAACATTATCATCAATATATTTATGTGAAGAAATAATAACTAATATACAGATTGTGCTCATTGTTGTTTTCAATGATTTAAATTAATTAGGACTAAATCATTTAAATAATTATTTAGAATAATTTAACTAATTTAAAAAGTTCGCGTATTTCCTTTTTGAAATATTAATTCCAATGAATTATTAATATTTTCACATTAAGATCATGTAAAATTCAAATGATATCAAAGAAAAGAATACATTACAAATAAATTCAATATAATAACCAATAATTATTTCATAAATATATACTTTCAAAAAGAAAATATCACTATACACACTTTTAATAAATATATTAGGATCATAATTACCTTTCATGAATCAGTTTTTCAATAAAAATAAATAATTCCATATTAAAAACCATGTAGTTCATTTTAGAGAACGTATTTAACATTAGAAACCTTATGACCATTATTTGAAAATATATCATCTTAAAAACCTAGTGGTTGACTAAAATAAACATCTTTTAATATAAAAAATTGTAATAAATAATTTTTTAAATCTGTTTGATAGAACTAAAAACCATCAAAATAAGAAAAACAAAATAGATTTATAACAACATTTATCCTATAAACATGTGAAAATGAATAATAAAAATATATACCTTTTTCTTCATAATATCATTAAAAACAAGAATTTGATTATTTTTTTGTAAATATATCTGTATTCCTATAACTTGTTTCTAAATATCAATTTAGTTAGGATTACTTTCTTATCTATATGATATTCAACTACTAACCAAAAAATTTATAAAAACATTATTAAGTTAATTATACATTAAAAAATGCATTTTGGATCATTTGAAGTATAAATAACATTATTATAAACATGACTAGAAATAAAATCACAGTTTGAAAATATTTTTTAATCATAGATTCAGGTATTCATAATAGAACTAGCATTACTACACATAGTGTTAATAGGAGGATCCTTATGAATCCTTCATAATCATGGATCATATTGAGATGTATATTCCTCCCAATAAATAAAATCATTATCTTGATTTTTTTCATCCGGAAAATAGAAATCCGTTAAATAATATTCATCATTTTCAAAATAATATTTATATACATCAAAAAATTCATCAAAAATTATATGTAGAGTTTCATTAATAGTTATGATTTTGTTATTATAAAAATTATAATCTTTAGTGTCATATGAATAACCAAAAAAGACACCTCCAATACTTTTTACATCAAACGTATCTAAATTACTCTTCTTGTTAATGAAAAATATAATAGAAATCAAAATATTAAAATTAATAACATTATATTTTCAATCATTAAAACATTAATAAGGGTATTATTTCAAGAAAGGACTAACAAAAACACTATTCAAGACAAATATTGTTGTATTAAAAGATATCCCAAAAACATTATTTAGGAATTCCATAATAATTAATCATATTTTCATCAATTTGATGAATAGTTGTATTTTTTCTTTTTATAATACAATTTTGTAGTGTGGTTTTATAAGAAGGAAAATTATGAGAACAACTGTTATCCTCTCAAAACATATCAAAATGATAATTAATAAACAAAACACCTTCACAATTTTTATTGAAAATAAATAAAAAAACATCATTATATTGAACTAAATTATAAATTTCATTAAATTTATCAATGGATTCATGCATATCAGATAAGAAATAAACTCATATTATCCTACTAAAATCATCAACAATAATATAAAATTGTTTTTTACCACATAGACTAGGAATTTTCATTGGATGAAATAAATCAATATTAAACAATTTAAGAGTTATAAAATAAAAAAACATGATTGATATATTTATAACAATAATTTTCCTACTAACTATTTAAGCTTGAATCACAAACAAAATCTTTTCATACCTATAACTTCGGTAGATCTACAACATGTCCATGTAGGGAAATTTTTTCATCATTATAGATGTGATCATGCCCAAGCCTCCTATTCGAGATAACATAATCAGTTTCTATATCATTGAGACACTAACCATTTAAATAAGATAGATAAAATAAATTAATACAATAAATATTATCTTTTATATATGAATAAAATAAAATAGAATTACCTTTAAACACTAAAAATGTATTATATTCAAACATAAAATACATACTATCATATAAATGTTTGGAGATTCTAATTATATTTTGTTTATTATCTTCAATAAGTAAAACATTTGAAATATGAATAATATTATAAATACCCACTTTAATGAGACTTATAGCCTTTCCTTTATAATTATCTCTAAAAATTGATAGAACCTCTATAACTATTGGTATGTGATAAAATTCATTAGGTCACAAATCACATAGAAGGAAAAACAAGTTTCCATGTACATTGTTTCGTTATGATTCTCTTGTCGGTTATCCTGAGAAGATAAATTATTTAGAGATTAATTTCATTACTCCAGTTATTTGTTATCTTATTAGATTAGGAATACAATTCTCTATTACAAAAATAGATTTAAAATATTTATAGTAATCTACTCAGTAATATGAATTTTTAGAATCAAAATCTCTTGTATCACCAAGATATTAAGTAAATCTAACAGAAAATTAATTACCATAATTTCTATTAAAAATACTCTTAAATATTCTAAAAAAGGTACTTCTCTAGTAGAAAATTTTAAAAAGTGTTCGTTTACATCATATGAATCTATAGATTATACCCAATTTTTCAAACATTATTGAATTTTTTCATATCCAATATATTCTATATTTTTAATTTCCATGAATAAAAGTTGATAATGTATATTTTATTCTAAAAACATTCATTCCAATTTTGTCAGTTTCCTTCTTTGATGACTGAAAATTATTATATATCTTATGAATTGAACATGAAGAAGAATATGTCATTTCTTCCTTAAAACAGTGATTCCACTTAGTGATTTTTTAATTTCCTCCATAACTCTCTTTTTTTATCATTTTAATTCCATATATAACTGTGTAACTCTTAAAAATTTTGTTTGAATATTTTCATTTTATTTAAACAATTCATCAAAGCTATTACAATCTGTATTAGAATAAAAAGTAGAATCCAAATCATTAAATTATTCAATTGTATTTTTTCCATAAACTATGGGTTTATTGGCTCTTTTAGACAATGGATTCATCACTTTATTAGGATTATTTAGTATAACTCCATCAATAGTAATCATAATGTTTTATTTCCTACTCAAACATCTAATTTATCCTTTCATTCTTCAACTGTAGATAGTCTAGATTAATGTGACCCTTCATTAAAAAATCCTAATATGTCACATCTATTACATAAGTACTTTTTCTATTTTAATGATGATCATTATTTTGGAGTTTACTTGGTATCTTATTGTACATATTCCTTCACTTTTTAATATTTCTAATCAATTTTTTATTATTTATAATTTCACCTTTTTCAATTTGTAATTCCATAGATCTAGAAGAATTTGGATAAATAATTTTATGATATTGAGAAACAATACATTTCTTCTTCAAAGTATATTATTTTAAAATATTATTCAACTCAATATCCTATTGAAATAATTATTTAATGAGTTCATCCATTGACACTCTATAATGTTCTTAATTTTAACAAACACTACATACATAATGTTTTAAAACATTGGTAGTTCCCGTAGAACACGTTTAATATTTACA